>CM060945.1:238357054-247557054 GCA_030765085.1 Allium cepa
CCTATATAACCAAGTACGTTTCAAAGTAAGTTTTTTGAAGTAAGTTTTAAAATATAAAGTAAAAGTTTTAAGTTGATATATATATAAAAAAAGTTTGGAAAATTTATTATTTCTAAATATTTAAATCCTAAAGTAAGACTTTTTCCTTTTAATATATTATAGTAGTAATTATTTAAAGAGTGACTTAGTAGTTTGTTTTAAAGATCAAAAATTTAGTTATATTTTATAAGTAACCTTATTTTCAAATAATTATATAATATGTATTTTTAACAAATTATCGAAGTAGTTTTTAACTTAAATGTTTTAAAGTATATATTTCAAAGTAAAATGTTTTTAAATTATTTTAAAAATCTATTTTTGTGCTTGGTGATTTCAGAGAAGATAGAAAATATTTGGGAAAGTTGATCCTGAAAAAAAAAGATAGTTTGAAAACTAATCTCAAAAGGGTTTGAAAGTGAAAATATATCTTATGAAAATATTTTTTTTGGATAAATAAATAATTTGGAAAATTATTTATTGTTTGATGGATGTTTTGTGAATGTTAATTGATTGTTAAATAACCGACTATCAATATTGGCCAACTGCGTTGATCGTTTCAAAGAGACCGGGATCGAGATTAATTTCTCGAAAACCACTTCGATCCGGTTTGTACGTTTCGTGTAAACGATTTTGAATTCGAAGATGGAGCAGTGAAGTGCAAGGGCTAGTCGCTACTACTCCTGAGGATATTTCCGAAATGGATGTAGTAGGAATAGTGCCTTCGGTTCTGTTCAAACCCAGGACGGACTTGTATGGATGAATGCTTACGAAAACATCGTCAGGTGGACAATGGGCATTCTAAGGGATATATTCCAAAAAGGTAACGCTTAGCCTCAAGCCTCATGAAATAGGAATGACTGAAAATCAGGGGTTATGTAGCAAGGCTAGGTGTGTAGCACCCAAGCAGGGTGAGGTCATTCCAGTCTAGATGTCCCTTTTTATTTCGGCTTAGTGGGCGCTTGCTGATCCCAACCGCGGGGTGATCTCACTCGGGATTATCCAGTAAGGGATAGTCCCGGCCTTGTGTTGCATGGGAGCGAGCGTACTCCTCGGTACGGTGATCTAGGCCCCGTACTGTGACAGGTGGTACCCCAGTGCCTAGTCATTGGTTGGAAATCCATTCTCCCTACGAGCCTTATACGAGTTTTGTTATTACCCACTCTGTGGCTAGTAGCTGGCATTTAATGAATCTAACAATTTCGGCTATTTTATAAGTATTTATATATAGACCCTATTATAATATCAGAAGATTTCTATAAAAATTGTTTTAGCCATCGTAAGGTAAAAACCCGACATGTTTATTTGTGGCGTGGTCTTACGAGATGTTTTTTTCAAAGGATTTTTGGAACTTTAATAATCAATTGTGTGTGATTTTCTCACGCTGGTAATCCAGACTGACTCGGGTGTTATTTAACTGTAATGCTCGGGTCAGACCGAGTATTATAGAATACAAGAGGTGATGCTGTGGAGCTCAGGAGACGAGCAGGATGACAATACGTACTCCCGTATTTGTATATCCTTATATATTCCGCTGTGATTGAGTTACTGTGTATCCACTGGTATGTTGTTGTTGAGCTGAGTGATGTACTCTGATGATGTAACATATAAACATGTATATCTGATTTGTTTTGTGTAAAGAATTTATTATCTATTATATTTTATTCCGCTACGATGGTTAGATTCTGTTGTTGTTTTCTATTTTCTTCTTCTACCTCTTCTTCTTTAACCCAAATGGTTCGTATTTCTGTACAACATGAGTTGATTTAGGTATAATAGTGTTGATTCAAGGGGTACGGATTTGCGGGCTGTTACAGTTGGTATCAGAGCGAGGTTGGTGATAACCTTGGCTCTGGTGGCAATTACTCATTTAAAATAGAGTCCGTAGTACTCTATAATGAGTTGAGCGTATTAATAAATATGAGTGCGTATTTGTTAGTGAATAATTTTTTTTTTAATATTGTGTTGATTAGTTTATTGAGTGGCATATGAACCTTCGTCGACACAGTCTGCGCAACTGTATTGAAGAGGTTTCTAAACACTTGAATAGAACAATCGACACGATATTGTTTTAAATGCGGGTAAATGAAATAATTTTACCCAAAAACATATTTTGATATAAAGAATAGTTTTTGTAAACTATTTTAGCAAATATATGGTTGCTTGGATGCTAGGAAGAATAATATTAAATTATTATCATCATGGGTAAAAAAAAAAAATTAACTAGAAATTGAAAATATAATCAAAAGTTAAGGAAATAAATTCATTATAAAATGAAATTTATAAGTATGAATTATAGATGTAAATTATAAATTGAAATATAATTAATTGGGAATTTGTATAAGCATAAACTGTACAAATGCATTTTAGTTAAAATTTGAATTAAAATAGAAATTGAAAACTTTAAAACCCCAGAGGTTTTGGAAGTATTTTGGAGGTAAATACTATTATTGTTGTTTTGGGTTATTTCTGAAAGGAAATTTGTTTAAAAATGGATTTTGGAAGGAAGATAGCATTAAATTCAGTTCAGTCACTGGAAAATAACTTCGGTGATGACTGCAGCATCATCGATGTTCATTTTCGAGTTTCTTGGTGATAAATTGCTGCCAAACTGTTTTGTTCAGAAAAGTTAGTTGTTTTTGAAAATTTCAAAGGAAATTTGTTGGGAAGTAAAAAAAACCAGGATTGGTTTACATTTTTGAGAAATGCGAGTTGAGATGTTGAAGATTTCAAAATAATTGAAATCAAAGTCGGGTGTTTAAAAATACTGATGAGATAGGTTATAAGCTTATAAATGGATATGATTTTAAAATCAGGGAAATATAAGCTTTGGATGATGGAATTTAAATTTAAGGAGAAAAGTTAAAAATGAAATTAACTTGGATGGGAAATAAAAATTTAACTGGATTGAAGTAATTGAGTAGGTTGGAAATAATATCCAGTTGTTTCCGAATTAGGTTGAGATTAAGTTGAGATTAAATAAATCTGAGTTTAAAACAAAATTGAATTGGAATAAAAATTCAATTGAGTTAATGAATTGAATTAAATTCTTAACTGAATAAAGGAAAAATAAGTTGGATAAGGATTGGATTGAAATAAATAAACCAGAATAACTTGTAAAAGAATTAAAATGCATGAATAAAATATGTTTGGTTATAAAGAAACATAAGGCTTGAGTTAGAATAAAAGAAGAATATATTCAAGCTTATGATGAATGGAATTGTGTAAATAATAAGTTGTGGCATATAAATTTATAAGTGGAAATGAAATCCAAAATAAATATTATTGATGAATTGGAGAATAAAAGAAAATCCCAATTTGCATTATAAAATAAATTTGAACTTAAGAAAATTAAATGAAGGGATTTTGAGATAAAAAAATCAAGTGTTGAATTTTGACCAGGAAAAGAATTAATTAGATAATGAATTAGTTGATGAAGCTGAATTGTGAAATTATGATGAAGTTTGGTAATAAAACTCAAGTTATAAATTGAATTTGACTTGAATTGTCAGTAAAGTAAATGTAACTGAGTTGTGAGTTCATGAAATTTGGTGGTAAATTTAAATTGGATGGTGGATTCGGAACTTGAGTTATTAATTTAAATTTTAACTTGAAGTGTTAACAAATTAGATATACTTGGAAAGGTATCGAAAAAAAATGAAATTGGATTAAAATAATAATGGTTTGTATTGTGAATAAAATCCAAATATGTAGAAATAAATTGAAATGACCTTGTAATTTATTTAAGTGAACTGAGAATGGATCGAACTTGGAAATTTGAAATTTATAATAACTAATCTAATAAATTTGTAGTTTGAAAGGAGATTGGATTGAAATAGAATCAAGTTAAATTGAAAAGAGAACTTTATTTGCAAAATGAGAATGAGCTTAAGTATAAATTGGAGTGAATAAACTTAAGCTAAAGAATGGAAAGGAGTTGAATTGAATTCAACTTAAAATTAAGTTTAGTAATATTGGATTGGTTTTGAAGCAAGTAAAAATAAATTTGGATCGAAATAGAATTTGGTAAGTTATAAATAATATCTAAGGAAATGAAAATACAAAATGGATTGAGTGGATAAACTAATTATATTGAATAAATGGATAGAATAAATAAGAATCAAAATGAAGTATGGTTTAAATAAGTTGGAAAATGGTTATGGAATGCAATAGCTTGGATTGTCTTCGAGCTAAATATAATAGTTTGGGATAAACAAATGTGGAATGGAATGTAAATGAATGGATTGTGAAAAAAAAATTAATTAATTGAAATGATATGTGTTGAGCTAAATAAGTGGTTGTGAATGAATTAAAATAAAAAGGAAATTTAATTGGTAATTAAAATGAATCTAAATTGTTAATGGTTTTAAATGAAACTAGTTTGGTTAATTAAATGAAATGCAAGTGAATGGATTCAAATTTAATTGCAATGAAACTGAGAATATATGATTTGTGAATAAATTTAAAAGTGGAATAGAATTAAGTATAAATTGAGTTGAAATCAATTTAAATTGGTTATAAACATAAATACTTATTTATTCACATAAATCTCATCGAATTGCATGGAATAAATTGTCGTTTAGATGTAAATGGAAGTAATTAAAATCCTATGTGTTGATAAGGGTAAACTAAGTTGATTTTGAAAGCAATTGAATTAAATATGAGTTCGTTTTGCTTAAAAATAAATAAAATGTAAGCGATTGAGTTTTAAACCATTCAAATTGAATGAAAATAGTTATAAATTAATTGAAACAGTTGAACTGGCATGGAAATTGTATAAATTGCTTACGGAAAATGTTTGATGTGCATTTCTTTTAGAATTCATATGTTTTAACCATTGCGACTAAGTGGAATATTGTTAAATTGCATATGCATGACACTTACATGTTTAAGTTGAGTAAGTACAGGTACTTGGAAGCCGTATGGCTGGATTTGGGTTGGGATATTTGCTAAAAATAATAAGCTGCTTGCTTAAAATGCTAAATAAGGTACGCCTACGCAATAAAAATAGGAAATATGAACTGTTTTTGGTTTTTTCGACCGTGTGGGTCAATGTATATATATTTATCTCTTTTGTCAAATTGCAAAAGCTCCTCCGTACAAAGGAGACACTGCCAAAATTTTCCAGAAATTTTTGGAAATTTTGGAAAATTTTGTTAACGACAAACAAATTCAAATTGGAAACTAAAATAAGTTAGTAAATGAAACCAATTTAAAGTAATGATATGAATTAGTAATAAATGACAAATAAAATTTATATATTCAGAGTTAAAGATAAATTGAATTCATATGAAAATGAAAGAATCGATTTAAATAGAAATAGATATAAACTAAAGTGGTAAAGTGAAAATAAAGATAAGAAACGTATAAAATGCTTATGTTAACTTAAGTAAGGAATGGTCAATTCTTAATTGGAAATTGAATATTGCAAATATATTCTAAGTTGATATTTGAATGAATAAATATGGACATTTTGTAAGGAAATCGATAAAATGTTTTTGGAATGCTGTAATTGGATATTAGTGCTAAGCAGGATATGCAGGTATTATGAAAGGGAAAAGAGAATTGGTATTTGATTTCAAGAAGAAAAATTTAAAATGCTCGACAAAAGGTATGTATTTAAATTTGGTATGAAATTGATTGGGATTTTGGATCGAGCAACTTGGCCTTTTGTTTTCGTTTTGGATTTGGGAGGCCGTAGAGCCATTTTGTAGTTGTACCGAGCTAGCCGCGCAAAGGAGACGCTGGCGAAATTTTTCGAAAATTTAGAGAGTTAGAAAAATTTTGAGAAAATTTTGATAATTCAAAATTTGATTTTTAATTGAAACTCGAAAGATTAAACAAATAGTATAGTTTGAAACTATGAAAGAGTTGAGAAGTTAATAAGAATGATAGTGAGTCTATGATAAAAAGGATATGTTATGGCAAGTTAATTAAACTGTTTGGATTTGGGAAAAAGAATAAATGGATGTTGGATAATTCTTCCTAATTAGCAATTTCGGGGACGAAATTCTTTTAAGGGGGGAGGAATGTGACGACCCGTAATTTTCGAGCACTTGAAATCAGAATATTTAATTGATTTTAAGTATTCAGTAGGGTAAATTTAACCTGAATTACGAATATCACGATTTATTGGATAATTAAATTATTGAATTAGATAATTTGAATTGGATAAAAATATGAAGGCTGAGATTTTAAGCCTGTTAAAAATAATTTGAAGGCTTGTAAAATTTATATTGATAGTACAGAAGATAATAGAAGATGTAAAAAATTGAATTAAACAGTGGTTTGTTCAGTTTTAAAATTTTATATCGTTTAAATTGAATTTAAAAGTAGCCTTCCGAGGCACGGTCTTGGAATTTGACAAAACCTGTTCCATTGGGTCCGTAATATTAAATTATTATCGGATTTCAAATTTCGTAGTGATTGGAGTAGCTATGTGAGCATACGATATATAAACGAGCTGAAAACTTCATAACGAAAATTCAGATCGATTACGTGCTTCTTAACGGGGGAAAATAATAGCGTCGCCTGCCTCTGTTTTTTTTAATCATGAAATTTCTTTTCCAGGCTTCCTAATTGAATCGAATAAAACATTATCTTCGTTCCTTCCTTTGCAAGCCAAAATAATAATAAAAAATTATATTACTTGCGTCTTCTTCTGAAAGCCAAGCCGTTTTGTTATAAAAATCACATGATCCTTCTTATCTCCTCACTTCTAAACCGAATACTCCAATCGAATAATCAGTTAAAAAAAAGAGAATCGAATTCATGGCGGAACGGGGAGAGGAATCGCGTCATCTTCTTCGAAGCCGACCTAGATCATAGAAGCTCGAGCACGCGCACGCGCATAGAGGACAACGCCAACTCGAAGTCGCGATTCGAGGTTCGCGATGATGCCGACTAGGATTGGATTTAGGGGCAGCAACTCGATGGGAGGCGCGCGAATCGAGGTGTGGATTCGTAGAGGCTAGGGCAAGGGCTTGAAGATTTCGGCGTTGAAGGCCGGTGGCTTTGTCGTTGCGCACGACTGTCGCAAGGAAGGAGCCGATCTGGTGAGTTTTGTGTATTGTTTAAGTTCAATGATTTAAACTACTATTAATTTTAGGATTTAAATTGTTAATATATATATATATAATAGCAGTGATTTTTTTTAAAAGAAAAGAAGAAAAAAGAAAAAAGAAGAAGAAGGCAGTTCTGTTGCAATATAGGTGTATCTATACTACTGTAAGATATTACTTGTTGTTTACTGAAGATAAAGAAAATAAAAATATATATATAAATATCCTACAGTGAGTTATATAAGGTTATTCTGTTATGAATTAATATATGGATTTGAAAAGAATATGTATACAGGTAAGATTTTGTGAAAGAAATAAGGAGTTTAAAGTGTTTGAAAATTTATATAAAATTACAATAGGAAAAATAATAATAAATAATACTGTCTGTTACAGTAGTGTAAAAGGGAACAAATTTATAAGCAGAAAATAATATAGAGTTTTGAAATTGGAATGATAATGTATCGTGGAAATAAATTTGTTTTAATATCAAATTTTTAGTTAAATAAAGTTATTAAAGGGATGTGGGCAGAGGAAAAGTAGTTCAAGTACTTTATTAAAGGAAGATTTGTTTGAAGTTAAAGTTAATTAGATAAAATAAAATTTATATCAACGGAATTTAATTGTTCGATTTGTTCGAATATTAATAAATTGTATAAATTATTTATACAAGGTCTATAAATCAAGAAAACAAGCGAGATGGATTGGGTTGCAAAGTAAAGGACAAAGGTGAGTTAATCTCACTTAGTTGAAATTTAAATGATTAAATTTAAATAATTGTTTGAATGGTTGAATTGGTTGTTGTGTTATATAGTAGTATATATTACACCTTGAAATGATTGACTTCCCTCATTTTATAGTGAAAATATTTATATTGTGCTAACGTCTGTGGATGCAGAGAAAAGCAGGTTGGAGGGATCCAACTGGATCCCTCAACATTTATTTAAAATATTTAAATTACCCTGTTATGATGATTTGATATTTTATGATGGATTATGTTGAAATATTGAATGCTATGGTTTGATTGGATAATTGGGCATAATGAATTTCTAGAAAAATATATAACTTGGATGTTGGAAAGAAAAATAAAGGAAGTAAAATTGCAAAATAAAATAAATTTAGGGAAAGTTGAATAAATTTAAGAATGAATTGGAAAAGAAATAATCTGATTTAAATTTTTAATAAATAAACTGTGAGTAAAGAAAGGAAAATTTGAATAAACAGGAAACTAATGAATTTTAAAAATTCAGTGTTATTATTCAAAATAACAAGCATTTATTTAAAAGATAAGATTTAAATTATTGGGAAAACCTGGAATTTGTATATTTCAGTTAAAAGTTAGAATCAAATGAAAAATAATAATAACAACAATAATTAAGTCCATACTTAATGGATTTTGGAATGAATTCAGTAATTAAAGAAATTTATTTCAAATGGGATAAGTTTGAAATCAATTTTGGAAAAATTGATTTAAGTAATTGAGGTTGGATCTTCTCCCTGTATAATCAAGTACGTTTCAAAGTAAGTTTTTTGAAGTAAGTTTTAAAATATAAATTAAAAGTTTTAAGTTGATATATATATATATATATATAAAGTTTGGAAAATTTATTATTTCTAAATATTTAAATCCTAAAGTAAGTCTTTCCTTTTTAATATATTATAGTAGTAATTATTTAAAGAGTGACTTACTAGTTTGTTTTAAAGATCAAAAATTTAGTTATATTTTATAAGTAACCTTATTTTTAAATATTTATATAGTATGTATTTTTAGCAAATTATTGAAGTAGTTTTTAACTTAAATGTTTTAAAGTATATATTTCAAAGTAAAGTGTTTTTAAATTATTTTAAAAATCTATTTTTGTGCTTGGTGATTTCAGAGAAGATAGAAAATATTTGGGAAAGTTGATCCTGAATTAAAAAAGATAGTTTGAAAACTAATCTCAAAAGGGTTTGAAAGTGAAAATATATCTTATGAAGATATTTTTTTTGGATAAATAAATAATTTGGAAAACTATTTATTGTTTGATGGATGTTTTGTGAATGTTAGTTGATAGTTAAATAACCGACTATCAATATTGGCCAACTGCGTTGATCGTTTCAAAGAGACCGGGATCGAGATTAATTTCTCGAAAACCACTTCGATCCGGTTTGTACGTTTCGTGTAAACGATTTTGGATTCGAAGATGGAGCAGTGAAGTGCAAGGGCTAGTCGCTACTAATCCTGAGGATATTTCCGTAATGGATGTAGTAGGAATAGTGCCTTCGGTTCTGTTCGAACCCGGGACGGACTTGTATGGATGAATGCTTGCGAAAACATCGTCAGGTGGACGATGGGCATTCTAAGGGATATATTCCAAAAAGGTAACGCTTAGCCTCAAGCCTCATCAAATGGGAATGACTGAAAATCAGGGGTTATACAGCAAGGCTAGGTGGGTAGCACCCAAGCAGGGTGAGGTCATTCCAGTCTAGATGTCCCTTTTTATTTCGGCTTAGTGGGCGGTTGCTGATCCCAACCGCGGGGTGATCTCACTCGGGATTATCCAGTAAGGGATAGTCCCGGCCTTGTGTTGCAGGGGAGCGGGCGTACTCCTCGGTACGGTAATCTAGGCCCCATACTGTGACAGATGGTACCCCAGTGCCTAGTCATTGGTTGGAAATCCATTCTCCCTACGAGCCTTGTACGAGTTTTGTTTGTATTACCCACTCTGTGGCTAGTAGCTGGAATTTAATGAATGTAACAATTTAGGCTATTTTATAAGTATTTGTATATAGACCTTATTATAATATTAGAAGATTTCTATAAAAATTGTTTTAGCTATCGTAAGGTAAAAACCCGACATGTTTATTTGTGGCGTGGTCTTACGAGATGCTTTTGTTTTCAAAGGATTTTTGAAACTTTAATAATCAATTGCGTGTGATTTTCTCACGCTGGTAATCCAGACTGACTCGGGTGTTATTTAACTGTAATGCTCGGGTCAGACGGAGTATTATAGAATACAGGAGGTGATGCTGTGGAGCTCAGGAGACGAGCAGTATGACAATACGTACTCCCGTATTTGTATATCCTTATATATTCCACTGTGATCGAGTTACTGTGTATCCATTGGTATGTTGTTGTTGAGCTGAGTGATGTACTCTAATGATGTAACATATAAACATGTATTTCTGATTTGTTTTGTGTAAAGATAATTTATTATCTATTATATTTTATTCCGCTACGATGGTTAGATTCTGTTGTTGTTTTCTATTTTCTTCTTCTACCTCTTCTTCTTTAACCCAAATGGTTCGTATTTCTATACAACTTGAGTTGATTTAGGTATAATAGTGTTGATTCAAGGGGTATGGATTTGCGGGCTGTTACAAGCTCTGTGGACGAGACTGCATCAGGACCTCACACCCTGGAAATGGTCCAAACAGGAAAGATGCGGCAAGGTTGCAGGGGTCGTGCCCCTAGCGTATGTCCATTTCTTTTGAAAAGGGTGGTATCATGGTATGGAGCCCATATATTTTAACTCATGTGGACACTGTAAATTTATTACTGTATGGTTTTTGCTTTGTGGTTGAGGATACTCGGATAAAGATCGCAAATGACTGGGGATGGCATATCTTTAGGTGTTACTCTCGGACAGGGAGTAAACTGGCCATGTGTTGGCAGAGACCCAGGTAGGTTCTCGAGGCGTCTCTCCAGAGGCGTTCCCATGTGGAAATAGGAAGTTCCTTCGCCTGACCATTTGTTTGAAATCCAATCATCAACACGCGCCCTTTACATTTGCAATTGTATAACCTGCCACCTCAGGTGGTAGCTATAGCTGGCATAATATAATAGTACTTATGTTGGCTAAGATTAATATTATACTTTCGAAATGTTTTGCACTATGCACTAATAATAATATCAAAAAGGATTTTGCGTAGCAAGCATGTTTGGCTATCATAAGGAGAAATCTCCTCTAAGTTTGTGATTGCATGGTGTGTGTGCCGGGAGGCCTTATGGTAGTGTCATTTTCCAAAAAGCATAGCGGATTTCAATGTTTTAAAATTCTTTCGTTGTTTGTTTTAAAGATAAATTGTTTTTCTTTTCTCATACCGGTCCCATGACTGACCCGGAGGTTATTGTTCCCTTCCCAAACTCTGGATGCCCACAATTTTCCACACGGGCAGTACATAGTTGGGTTTTCAGATAATCAAATGATAGGTGTAGATTAGATAGTCTTCGAAGGTTTTGGTTTGGCAATCGCGTTTGGGATTGCGTTTGCTGCAAGTTCAGCTTGATGTTGGTTCGATCTTGAAGTTTAGAGCTTTGGCTTTTGAGTTTTGGTTTGGAATTGCGGTATTTGATTCTCTTTAAGAGTTTGCTTATGTTGATATATTTTTGCTCTGGTGTTGTCTTGTATACATTCTCTGATGGTGTTGTATTATGCTGGATCTGACATTGTATCTATATTGTATATCAATATAATCATCTTTTGTTTCCTGTGTTGTTTTTTATCTAATGTTGTTGCAAGATCCGGCCATACGGATTTTGATGTCGTTTGTCGGGCATCGAGTTCGGTTCGTCACATTTGGTATCAGAGCTAAAGGTTGAGTAAGAACTTTAGCTACGGAGTGTAACACATTAGATGGCTCATTAGAGATATGGTGAAGTATACCATAGTATGAGTACAACCCGTGAAATCGAAAACCCAAATTACTCGGTCTATTTTCTTTAACTGTTGTTATTCCCTAAGATATCTCGTCCGAATGCCTAAATCAGTTTTCTTACTATTTAAAAATAGTAAGAATGAGTGGAAGAAGAGGACGAGGTAGGGATGGGGAAGTACCACTTCAATTGGTCAAGTCCCTACAACAACAGCTATTCCCACTCAACCACAACCGAATCTGGCTGATTTATATCAAAGTTTTTCCAGACTTGGTGGAAAGCCATTCACAGGCAAGGAAAACATTATCGAAGCACAAGCCTAGATTCGATCGTGATAAAGGATTTTCAAAAGACTAAAATTAGAGAATGATCAGGTGCGATTGATAGCTTCCTGGCAACTCCAGGAAGAGGCTTTAGCTTGGTTGGAAATAGTTACTGTGGATGAGCCGGGGGATGAGTTTACTTGGAGTGGTTTCAAGGAAGTGTTCGAACAACGATATATGCCGTCTGCTGGTATCTCCAGAATGTACCAGGAGTTCACGGATTTGAAGCAGGGAAGTTTATCGTTTTAGGAATACTTGAACAAATTCGATGAATTATCTCGGTTTGGTCCGAAGTTGGTGAATACACCTTTGAAAAAGAATGAAAAGTTTATTCGGGGAATGAATAAGAAATTCCATGAAAGGATGACTAATCGCGTTAAAGAATCCTTTTTTGAATTGATCGATATGGGTTATAGATATGATACTTCGGACAAGCAGGAAGTTCTGGAGGGGAAAGAGAATACAAGTAATCCAAATTGGAGGAAAAGGAAGTTCGGCGGAAAGAAACCATGGAGAGGCAAAGGAAAGAAGAATACATAGAATAACAAGGTGAAAGATTTTACTTGTTTAAATTGCTTGGGGTAAGGCCATTATTCGAACAATTGTAAGAATTCCGGGAAGGAAGGAAAGAAGGAGCAATTTATGAAGCCAGAACAGGAATCTAGGGAATGCTATTACTGCTACAAGCCGGGACATAGGATCAAGGATTGCCTAGCACTGAAGCAAGCTCAAGTAGCGAAGGCGTATGCAATCAAAGACGATCCTTCAACCTCAAAGGCTAATAAAGGAAAAGGAATTTTAGAAGGTAACCTTCTCGTTTACGATAAAAATTTTCGAGTTTTGTTCGACACAGGAACTACACGTAGTTTTATCCTTAGCAAATCATAAATGAGTTAAATCTTGAATCTGAGATCATAGACAAACTTATTTTTGGCTATTTCATCGTGTTTTGATATATTCTTCGAATGGTTCGTTATTCCTTCAAACTAACCAGTGCCTCTGCATATTCGTTGATCTGGATAACCCGAGTACTTCTTGAAATATTAAATGAGTTTGTTCTCATATCTATTGTTGATATTTTGATTTGGTAAGCCAAATGCAGAATAGATATTCGGTTTAATCTAAAAAGATATTTCTCTATCTTTCATCTGTTCTTTGTTGTCTGCCTGGCAAATTTCGAGGACGAAATTTTCCTAAGGGGGAAATCTGTAACATCCTTGGATTTTAGCCAAGTTTAATTTGATAATTGAATTAATTCTTTAAATTAAATTACAGTTTAAATAGAGTTTTTTGAAAAAGAATAAAATATTAGTTGTTTATATATATAAATTGATTTTTAATTGAAATTGGAATTTGGAAACTCAATAACATAAATATATTGGAAATATATTGGATTTAAATTTTTATTTTCAAGTTAATAAGAATTTTTTTTCTAATTTTATTTAAATATGCATTTTGATTTAAAAATGATATTTTGAATTTAATATAATAATTTTTTCAAGGGCTAATTAAGAATAAAATTCTAATATATTTATTCATGTGTAATTATATTTTGAAACCATTTTCTTCAAAAGATTATATAAACGATTAACAAAGAAATGTATTTTTAAATAGGAAATATGATATAAACTTATATTTAAAATATTATTTGTGGTGTTTAAATTATATGACATAAGTTGTAAAAGTATAAGTGTAAAATAGGAAATAAAATATACGTAACATATATAAATATGGTTTGAAATTTACAAATAATTAATAAATTTTTAAGCAAGGGTTTAAACTATAAAAATACATTACCTAGGACATTTGTAAATTAATGAGGCCATGTATTAACATTTGTAACTAAATTCTAACATGCATATTACAAGTGTCATTTTTTTAATGTTCTTCTCATCTTTGAATTTATGAAATAAGGAAAAGTTATCATACTCTTTTTAATTTTATTTCAAGCATTCAAAACAATAGAAAAACCTCAAATCTGAAAAGAAGATAAAAATAAAGTATAGTTAAAAAATCAAAACCAGATTCATGTTGAATTGAAACAGATTCAAAATCAAGTAAACAAAACCTGTAACCAAATTTTCAAAGTCTGGAAATTAAGCCAGTCTTCAATATAAAAACAAGAACAGACTTCAGGATTCAAGAAATTAAGCCTTTAATCAAGCAAGTTCAAGCATGCAGATTCAAATGGCAACTTGAGATCAATCAAGTTCTGAAATCAAACTAAAAGATCAGAGCATCAAAACAAAAGTAAGATCAAATTAACTCAGCAAGAAAAACAGGATCATGCAAAGCAAAGATTAGGCAACAAAATTCAAAAATTAGGCCTCTGTTTAACAACATTGTGATCAAATTCTTAAACCCTCATATACTTGAAGTTGTTTGTATGTTTGTAAATGTGCATGGATGTTTGTGTGTATATCTGTTCATATTTGCCTGAATATGTCTGGAAGCCAGGAGGTTAAGCCTCTGTTCTTAATTCAGTTTTCAAAAAAAACCTATTCAAAATTAGTTTGGTCCTTTCCCGATTCCTATTAAGCTTTAAGATTCTAACCAAATTGTTTGTTTGAACATGTTTTAAGTATTAAAAATAAATTTAGGCAACTTCTAAAAACTTGAAAATATAATGAAAACTTAATACCATAGCATATTCAAGAATCACGATTTTTAATTTCAATTACATCAACTAATTAGATTTTAAAAACTATGAATTTCTAGGACAAATTCAAGATTTTTAGTTTGGTAAATTTTGGGAAATTATGAATTGAACAGAAAGTGAAAATTCGTCAGTATCTGATGAAGGCGAAGCTATAGAAGTCGTGGTCGGTTCTAGAAAAGGCTGAGGCATCGGGGAATTTAGGAAAGATAGTAAAGGAACTTTCAATGCGTCGTGGCGAGCGATTGACGTGGATTTAGGGTTTAATAACCCAGTTTGGTCGATAGTGTTCATCGGGGGAGTTTGTCGTTGTTGAGGCAATTGGGTCGATCGCACCTGGGGGAACAAGAGGAGGAGGTTCTGGCGAATCTGTGGACGTGGTCCCAAGGTCTACGACGCCCGGAGGCGGCGACACGAACCATTTTCCAGGGATCGAGTTGATTCCAGTGGAAGCTCGATTCGTTCGATTTTGATTCCCAACATATCTGGATGATCTGGGTGTTTTGAAGGGTCAATGGTGTCATCAGTGAATTGGTGAGGGGGTCGGTGATGGTCGATCATCGATCTAATGGTCGCGCACGTGAACGCGAGAGTGTTGTGTCAGGTGTAGTTGTGGGTTTGGGGAGGATGAAGGATGCTCGGGTTCGTGCTCGAGTTTCTTGCGAGAATAAGTCGAAGCAGATGAAGATTTGGTGAAGCCCGAAGTTTTGCTCGGGGAAACTAAGGATTGGCCCGAGTTTGAGAGTTTTGTGTAAAACAGTTTTTAAGTTTAGAATTTTAATCAAGTTTTATAAAGTTTAACTAAGCTTTAATGAATTTTGTAAACAACTTCTTTTATACAATTCATGGATTATTTTTGTATCAACTAAAGGTTTTAAAAATAAATTATTTTAAAATCTATCAAGTTTAAAAATTGTTTTAAATATATTTAAAAATAACCTTTAATATTTAAAGAAATTAATTTAAGATGAAAGAATTATCTGTTGATTTGATTAAAGTCTTAAGTGATTAAAAGATAAATTACTTGATTTAAGTTATTAAAGATAATTATTTCATGTAAGAAAATTTTAAGGATGATTAATTAATCAAAGATTGATTAAAGTTAATTAATTTCATAATTAAGAATAATTAATTAATTAAAATATTAATTAATATATAAGTAATTCGAAGTAATTAATTACTTAAAGATAATTACTTAGTTAAAAGTAATTAATTAATGGTTAAAGTTAATTAAGTAATTAGGGATAATAACTTATTACAATAAATTAAGGATTAATTAATGATTCATTAATGAAGGTGATTAAGATTTAATAAATTAATAATTAATTAATTAAGGAGAATTAATTAAAGGCTAGTTAAATAATGTAATTAGTTAAGGATAATTAATAATTTAAGGTTAATTACTTAATGAATAATTTCTTAATTAAAGAATAGTTAAGTAATTAAAGGTTAATTACTTAATAATTAATGGTTTATTAATTAAAGTAATTAATAAATAAAAAGTAATTAAGGGTAATTAATTACTTAAAATTAATTACTTAATAAAAGTAATTGAGGATAATAATTTGATGATTTATGATTGATTAAAGTGATTAAGGATAATCACTTATTAACTAAAGGATAATTAATTAAATTTTAATTAATTAATGTTAATTAACCTGGATTATTGATTAATCTGGTTTCAATTAATCAGATGATCAATTAATCTTACTTCTGGATGTTTGAATTGTATTGAATGCTCAAATTCGTTTGATATCTCTACTATGTGATGCTTTATGATATGAATTGTTTTAATTCAAGATGTGATGAATGTAATTTATTTTATCTGTGATTTATCTGTGGATCTGAGAATGAAAGATAAGCCTTATAGATTATACCGCTAGTTTATAATTGTTTTACTTGGATCTGTGTGATTGATGATGTTGCACTATTGTGCAAAACCCTAGATACACTATATACACACAAATATGGATTGCACGAGGAAATTTGTTAAGTTAAATATTTTTGAAATGGTTTTAAAGTTAAATTTTGAATCCAAATGGTTTTGGGAATAGAATTGGGTTGAAAAGCTTTTGAAAAGGAGTTTTAAAGACAAAAGTTATTTTGAATAACTTGATAAATTTTTGAAATTTAAATAATTTGATTTAAGTTTGAATTCAAAATTTGAAATTGAATTCTATGTTTGGAAACTATGATTTAAAAAGGTTATACAAGTTATAAATGTGTTTATACGAGATTTAAACCATTTTAAAAGTATTGTTTTGGGAATTTGAATTTAACCCAAGGGCTTTAACTTGTGTAAATGAAATCGGATTTTTCCGAAAGGAAAACTATTTGTTTTCAAATAATAGTAACTTTCATATAAGGAAAGAATTTCTAATTTTTGTTGAAAGGATTTCAATTTTGAAATGAAAATGGTTTTCCGGGTTTTGAATGAATCTTTGGAAACGATTTTTAAAGCTACAAATTAAATCTTTGATTTAAAGATTGGATGAGTTAATCCAATTTGAAAGGGAAATTGTTTTGAAAGAATATGAATGAATCTTTGTTAAAGTTTGGTATACTTTGTTTTCAAATTGGAAAGGAATCTATAAAGTGTATCTTTCTATAAAAGATTTGAAATGGAAATTGTTTTGAAATCTATGGATGAATCTTTGTGAAAGATGGGTGAACTTTGTGAAATGAATCTTTTTGTTTAAAGGTATTGAAAATGGTAATATTTTTAACCATTTGAAAGGAAAGTTTTGGGTTTTAAGTTCTGACTTAACTAAAATCCCAATATTTATATGTTTTTAAATATTGCGCTCATTATTCAGTTTAGCCGGAAGAGGACCTTGTGTCATCTAACCCATTTCGAATAATTATACGATGTTATGGATAACATTCGAAGACCGGGTATTTTTGAAAACGAAAGGATTACCAGTCGAATGACTCTACACCGAGTAGCTATGTTATAGAGATCTCCATATGTGATGGGGAGTCCGATTAGGATTGTGAATACCCGGATTGCAAGGGCTTCTTTGGAAGTGCCTTCAGTTCTGTTTGAACCTGGAACAGACTTGTATGGATGTGTGTCTGACGTTACGCTTTGAGTTGTAAAGCTGGTTGCTATCAAATAAATTTCTGTTTGGTGGCGGAGAATTTATTCTCTTAGCTTAATAACCTTCTCTGAGACGTACGAGCTTAGATGTTATGTAGTTGATGGTTACAGTGATACATTTCCAATTTGGTAATGTGGCATATGAAGTGCTGCTGATCATTTGTTGATCGAAGCATTGCTTCTGTGAAAAGGGTAGCTCTACGGACGAGACTGCATCAAGACCTCACAGCTCGAAAATGGTCGAAATAGGAAATAGGCGGCAAGGTTGCAGGGGTCGTGCCCCTAGGGTATGTCCATTTCTTCTGGAAAAGGGTGGTATCATGGTATGGAGACCGGATACTTAACTCATGTAGACATTATAAATTTATTACTATGTGGTTGTTGCTTTGTGGTTGAGGATCCTCGGATAAAGGTCGCAAACGACCCGGGATGACATATCTTTAGGTATTACTCCCGGGAAGGGAGTAAATCGGTCTTGTATTGGCAGAGATCCGGGTAGGTTCTTGGGGCATCCCTCCACAGGCGTTTCCGTGTGGCAATATGAAGTTCCTTAGCCCGGCCATTTGTTGGAAATCCAATCATCAATACGCGCCCTTTACGTTTGCAATTGTATAACCTGCTACCTCAGGTGGTAGCTACAGCTGGCGTAATATAATGGTACCTATGCTGGCTAAGATTAATATTATACTTTCGAAATGTTTTTCATTATGAACTAATAATAATATCAAAAAGGATTTTGCATAGTAAGCATGTTTGGCTATCATAAGGAGAAATCTCTCCTAAGTTTGTGATACATGGTGTGTGTGCCGGGAGGCCTTATGGTAGTTTCATTTTCCAAAAATCATTGTGTATTTCAATGTTTTGAAATATTTTGTTGTTTGTTTTAAAGATAAACAGTTTTTGTTTGCTTATACCAGTCCCATGACTGACCCTAAGTTTATTGTTCCCTTCCTAAACTGTGGGTGCCCACAATTTTCTACATGGGCAGTCTAGAGTTGGGTTTTCACATAATCAATGATAGGTGTAGATTTGATAGCCTTCGAAGGTTTTGGTTTGGAAATAGCATTTGGGATCACATTTGCTACAAGTTCAGCTTGATGTTGGTTCGAGCTTGAAGTTTAGAGCTTTGGCTTTTGAGTTTTGGTTTAGAATTGCAGTATTGGATTCTCTTAAAGACTTTGCTCATGTTGATATATTTCCGCTGTGGTGTTGTGTTGTATTCATTCTTTAATGGTGTTGTATCACACTGGATCTGACATTGTATCTATGTGGTATATCAATATAATCATCTTTTGGTTCCACTGTGTTGTTTTTTATCTAATGTTGTTGCAAGCTCCGACGATACAGATTTCAATGTCTTTTGTCGGGCATCGAGTTTGGGTTGTCACAATTTGAGGATTTGAAGACTTTATTTTGGAGGACGAAGACGAAGATATTTTTATTATATACTAAGTTGTTCCATTACATCACATTGTTCCGCTGTATTGTTGTTTATTATTCTTTGGTATGCGTAACTCTGATTCTGTGTTATATAAGTATAATAAAATGTTTTGTAAAACAGCTTCACGAACTGTTATTTGATTATTATATTTTGTCATTCCACTGTTAGATTCTGTTTTGTTTTCTTTCTTTCTTCCTTTTCCTTATTCACTCCAATAATAATTCGCCCTTTTGTATGGGTTGAGTCTGATGTGTGTAGTTTATTGTCGATTTAAACGTACAAAAAGGCAGGTCGTTACATGTGGTATCAGAGCTTTGGTTTTGCGATAAACCTTAGCTTTATGGGGTATGAATCTTTATTAATAGGGTAGTAATACCCTATAATGAGTTGCTGAGCATATATATATACACGAGATAGCATATTTGTTAGTGTTATAAAAGGTTTTGATATTGTGTTAATTTGTTCCATTTTGTATTTATAAATTCTGGTTGGTGCATAGGACGCTATAACATCAATAGGGATTTCTAAACACTTAATAGGACAGACCGATACAATATTTGTTTTGAATATAGATGAGTGAAATAATTTTGCCTATTATATTTTCTGTATATAAAGTAATAAATTTTATAAAGGTTGTGTTTGGTTGTAATATATGGGTTGTAAAATAAATTTCAAATAAAAATAAAGTAAGATTGGAAACTTATAACTTAAGTTCCAGGGTTCTGAAACTTTCATTCAAATAATTTTGGAATATAATAAGAATATGAAGTATTTTCTGATATAAATATTTCAATATGATTTGAAAGCTGTAAAGAAATTTTAGAAAGAAATAAGTTCCGTACTCCTTTCTCCGTCGCTGGAAATTCAGTGATGAGTGCACGCATCATCGACATTCATTTTCGTGTTTCGAAGTGGGAAGGCCACTGTAGTAGTTTTACTACAGATCTATTTTGATAAACAAATGTTAATTTTAAATTGTTTTAAATATAATTGGATATATAAATTGTAAGTGTACACATCTATCTATATTGTAAAATGATTTAAAATTTAACCCGGTATTTAGTTCTTAAGTTTTTGTTAATTAATAGCTTCAATTATTGAGTTAAATGGAATTTAACTAATTAATAATTGGAACCTCGAATTAAAATAAGAGATTAAATGCTAGATTATAAGCGAAATTTCAAGAAAGTTGAAATTTGTAACCTATAAAAACAAGATATGATTTTTGAACATTAAGTTAATTTAAAAGAAACGAGATAAACTTGTATAAATTTCAATTGCATTCTTAAAAAGCATACACACACACACACACACACACACATATATATAACTTACCAAAGGATTTAAAAGTTCAAATGTATAATAAGATAATGTAATGTGAAAATTTATAAGTAAAACTTATGTAATAGAAAGGTTCAATGAATTACTTTTATAAATAAGAATTTGATGTTATAGTGGTTATAAACATAAGTTATGATTGAAATGCTACTAATTTAATGTAATAGAAATGTAAGTATTATAAATAAATGATAATAAACTTAAGTAAATGGTTGAAGCTATTTATAAATAAAAGAAGTAGAAAAGATGAGTACTGTAAATATATGATTATAGACTTCAGTTAATGTATTGATATGCTAAGTAATTGAACGAATACTATAAATAAATGAATAAGTGAAATTAAGTAATAAATGAATGATGGAAATTGATTTTTTGCAAGAAAAAAAAATATAAACTAAAGAAATGATCATTTAGAAATGAAATTAAAAAAGAATGAACTTGATTTATTACGTCTAATTTGATGTTTGTTTAGCTTTTGGACTGTTTTGGATAACATACTTCTAATTGATAAGATGTATGGATAATCTATTGAGTTTTACCTAAGGCTGTTGAGTAAATGTGTACTTAATAGTTTGTTCGTCATTCTATGCGATTGAAAGTTTCTGGGCCAAAACAAAACATTTGTTTTGCTTACTATGAATGAATGGTTGATTACTTTGATTCCTTGTGATGAATGTTTGCTTGTTTGCAAACAATGGTTGCTATGTTGTATTGATTGGTTGCTATTGATTGAAACAACTTTAAATATTTCATTTTATATAATTATCAACTCTTTATGGATTATATAAGTGAAATACAGGTTATGGAAGCAATTGCTACTGCTTTTGGTTTCATGATTAAACTTTTTTTGCCCGACAAATAGGTGCGTTCCTGTTTGTGTCAAAATTGGGCACAACACTCGTCGGAAGTTTTTGAAGAGATAATAAATGAAGAAAGTAAATTAAAATGTGGATTATCTAACAAAAACTCCAAATAACAGGAAGTAAATTGCACGAGAGACAACGATTTAGAGTGGTTCGGCGTATTGCCTACGTCCACTATGAAGTTTCGCTACTTTATTGCTTGATATTCGGAGAATACAACTTTTTTATGTCAAAGTACAGCAAGTAGTAAGACAAAATTTGAAATCAAAGGCAGCGGTGGTGCTCTGAAGCAATTCTGGCAGCGTCCCCGGGCATGCTTTGTCTCTAAAATTCTCCGATCCCCTTTTTGAATGTCCAGGGGCTCTATTTATAGTTGTAGGTGCCTGATATTTCACCTAAAATCAGGGGAGAACGCTTCTGGCACGTGAGGGGGCCCACATGGCCAAATTCTGGAGATCCGGGCCCACTTTGGGATCGATTCGACCCTTGGTTCGAATCGATCAAAAAGGTGTCCAATGGTGATGAAACTTGGTGTGGACATTCTTCTATGTACATGCAAGCTCCTGGGAAAATTTCATAGCATTTGGATTTGTAGATCTCAAGTTATGATCGACTCAAGTTGGATCGCCCCAGGGATCCGTTCGAATCGATATGGTTCGAATCCATAGGGTCGAATCTATGCTTCTGCACGTGAAAGTGATGACGTGGAGCGTATGCTTCGGGTCAATCCTCCTTTTTCTCCGAGTTTTCTGGGTCATACCCTTGGTTTTAGCCTCGTTTATCTGATGGATTCGAAGAGTTGGATTCGAAGGCACGCTTCCTTCGAATCGATGGAACTGGTACTCGTTCGAATCGGTCAAAGCATTTGATCGATTCAAGTTTGCTCAATTGGGGGATTCAAAGACGAGTTTTGGAATGGAGCCGGGGCTTCTTCACTTGCATGGATTCGATGAGACTTTCCCCCGATGGATTCGAGCTAGGGCATACAAGGATGGATTCGAACCGAGGCATAATGGGATGGATACGACCTTAAAGCTTGCTCGATGGAGTCGAAGCAAGGTGTGTTCTGATGGATTCGAACCATGGCTGACTACCGATGGATTCGAACCAAGGCCTTGTGGACGGATTCGAACCAATGCGTGGTTGATGGAGTCGAAGCATGGCCACATGGATGGATTCGAACCAATGTGTGGTCGATGGATTCGGAGCATGGCTTGCTTCTGATCGATTCGAACCTATGCCATTCCTGAGGGATTCGAGCCTATATTATTTCATCCATCTCCCATTGGCGATAACATGAGCATACTAACTCGGATTGCCCCGAAATTTGGAATGTTGGTTTCTACCACTTAGCTTGACATGTCTTATCAATCGTAGCCCGATCCGGACTCGGGAAAAATTCACCGATATTTGTAGTTGCCCAATCAATCATTCCAAATTGAGGACATGTGATCTTGTCTTTTTCCAGTCAGTTCCTGGTTATCTCAGCCTTGCCAAAAGGCGGGATAACATTTGCCCCCCAAAGTACGTCTTGTGTAAACATGACGTGCTTTGAAAAGCTGCAGTATATCGTTGGACAATTAGAACATGCTTTGTTGAGAGTTGTATTCTTTATTGCTGTAGCCAATCGTCGTATGATCGCGATCGGCTGTTTGTCGTCTACATCATGACGAAATGGACATTTGATCCCTGTGAATAATACAGATCAAACATTAGTCAGACATATGTGCATATATGTACCACCTTGACTTTGGTTAACGTTGCTTGAGTGCAAGTCGTTGTCAGTTCGGTTTGTTATCGAATTCTGCATCGGTCCTCTCCTGAACCGATCTTGAGATTCGAGTTAAAACACTATTTTTATGATTGTTTGTAATCATCCTCTTGTATCGATCCTCTCCTGAATCGGTATAGAAGGTAGACAAGTAATTTTTCAAATCGTGTTGATTCGTTTGCTCTCATCGACGCCCTCTGATGGATTCGAAGTCACGTATGTTCGAATCGATTGTCTTCGAGTCGATGGTTTTTAATCCAGCCTTTGCTTAGTGCTTCCTCGAATCGATGATGCCTCACATCGATAAAGTTGTTGTGGATTCAATCGTGTAAAGGATAGGAAGGCAATGGATTCGAAGTGATGTATGGACTCAGCCGTGTGATGGATTCGAAGCAAAGGCTCTACGCTGGGGTGGATTCGAACGTAGTGGGTTATTGAGCGGTCGTTCGAATCAATGGAGCATGGCGAGTGACCGATGGTAGAAAGTCACCACAACCGGGAGTCGAAGAGTCACGCGCTTTCTGTGGAACCCATATAAATACTCAAGGCCAACTTCACTTTTATTTTTTACTTATATCCTTTTGCTTTAGCCGTATCTTCGAATCGATCCTCTAGAGCCATAGACTATTGCATCTTGCACGAATCGATCCAATTTTTCCAAGTTTTCGTCAGTTAATCGAATCCAACTAGGTAATTAAGGGATTTGACTCGAGTGTAGGACGATGAAACTTGACTTTTCATCATCGATTTCAATTCTTTTCATCTGACAAATCTGAAGAGTTATGAGATCTGAATGGAGTTGGTCGACTCGATGGATCTGGGGAGCGAAACTATCTAAGTCGTTTCGATCTTAAGTGTTATCGTGGAGAAGCATCCTTGCTTCGCATCGATCTAAGCATGTGTAGTTTGAATCGATCAAGAATGCAAGATTTCGAATCGATCCAAGAATTAACTATTCGAATCGATATCAAGCGCGAGGCTTTAGTTCGAAGTAGTGATACCCTGATCGATTCGAAGGTATGTAATGTGATCGATTCGAAGCTGTGCAGCGCTTATGGATTCGAAGTTCTCTTCCACCGTAAGGCTTCACCGAGTCGACCTTTCATGGAGTCGAGGTATATGGATTCGAACGCCTTCGATTCGACTCGTATCGATTCGAGTCGATCGATTCGAACGTTCTGACATCTGAAACTTCTGATCTTCTGATTTTCTCCAACATCTGAACTACGACCAATTTCAAGTTTGAACTTTAACGAACTCACTGAACTTTAGCATACTTGACTCCGGCGAGCTTCGGCCTTGCATAACCGTATTTGACTTGACCTCCCTTTTGAAGCTCGTCGATGAAACTGTGACTTAACCAATAATATAACAGAATGGTACTTGAATTGGTCAGTAGCATCTGGGTGGCATGGAAGTGACGGTCAGCGATGACGGTCATTTTCATTCTCAAATTACAAAGTTTCGTCGTTCGGACATCTTGTTTCAACTTGTAAAATCTGCTTATGTTATGCATAGCACTTGCACTGCACGGCATATTCATACACTCTACACTGGGGGAATGCATGGGCATTTTATGTATTTAACGCCGCTTTCTGGTGAGTTAGTTAATTATGGAATCTTCGAGTTCTCAACAACAAGAAGTACAAAGCTCGCCTCCTCTAGTGCTTGAGATTCCGGAAATCCCTCCGGAAGTTATAGATCCGGCTCCGGATGAGTTGCCCGAGGCCATATTTATCGAAGATCCTGTCGATTCTGTTCAGTCCAGTATCTCGGAGTCTTTGTTGGGCCGGATATGTTTGAAACATAACATATCCCTGGACGATGTTTTATTACCTAGTGCCAATGACAGACCACATAACCCACCTGAAGGATATACTTCCTTTTACCGCCATGCCTGCGCGGCTGGATCTCTCCCTCCTTTTAACCAATACATCAGAGAGATGATGTCGTACTTAGGAATCGCTCCTTCACAACTCCATCCCAACGGGCATGCATTGCTGAATAGCGTCTTTGTCATATTTTTGGATTGCCTTTTTCGCCCGCCAAGGCCAAACGAGATCAGGCACATATTCAATTTCAAGAGTAGGGGTGATAGCCCTTCTTTCACTTTTCTGGAAGCGGTCAGAAACTGTCAGGTTGTGACTGGGGCCTGGACCAGGCTTAGCTATTTCAAGAATGAGTGGTTTTTTGTTCGATACCCCCCAGGGTTTGCCAAGAGATGGTTATCCAGACGTAAGTATCATAAGTCATCCTTGAATGGCCACTCTTAATACTTGCACTAATACTCTGTTACTCTTATAGCCATCATTTCGAGACCTACCGGTGGGCATCATAGAGGCATCGTTCAAAGCTTGCAAAGGGTCCCAAGCGATTCAAGGCACATCGATTTGCTGTTGACCGACGATAACTTAAGGACGCTGGGTTTGATTGAGATGAGCCAGAGTATTGTAATTGAAGGGTTGGCAAAACTGGCCTCGAGGAAGAAGAAGGAAGTTGTAAAAAGAAAACCTGGCATTGTGATAAGAGAAACAAGCGATGATGAAAGAACGCCCACGGATACTGAGATAGCAGCCGACCTTTCCCGAATAGAAGAGGGTCGGAAAGGCAAGGCCGCTGTACCTAAGTTTAAGAGATGGAAGTCCGTAGTCGTAACCCGTTCCATGCCTGGGGTTACTATCTCCGGCACCGCTCCTAGCCAGTCCGGAGACTTTTTCAATGGGCTGGATGATATTCCCATTCCGGACTACGTATCTCTCCACCACGGGTCCGGTTTGGAAGAGCTCCAGGAAGCGCTTGATATAAGCGAGTCTTTACCCATTAGTTTAATCGACACTTCTGGTTGGTTGGGGGGTTTGCGCACTTATACACTTTCACAACACTTCACGACTTCCACATGCATTGTAGTGCTTTTCCTTGGTACTTAACTGAATTGTTTCTTCTTTACAGGTGCTATGTCGGATTGTCCTTCTACACTTGACAGACTTCGGCGAGTGCATCATTCTTCATCTTATTACGAATCTCGCCGTACGGATTCTGATCGTGATCGTGAACGGAGGCCTTTTGAGCAAGAGCATTGTGAGAGGGACCATTCTCGATATTATTCTAGCCAGGAGCGTTCTGATAGGGACCGAAGGTACCGTTCACCCTCTCGTTCTCCTCCGCCACCCAGAAGCCATGCACCTGCACTTGAACCTTTGCGACAACAGCCATCTTTACAGATCTCAAAACCTGGTCCACATCGTTCTAGGACTGATACGGCTACGACCATAACTGTGGAGGAGGCCCCTCTCGAAACATCTGGTGAACGGGCTATAAGAATTGCTCAACTGAAGAATTTTTTTCCAGAAATATGCTTCGATGCTTACATCTTTCCTCCCAATCTCAAAAGAATTCCCAAAGAGGCTTTGAACACCGCCCTCAGCTATACCCGCGATTTCTATGCTCAGTACAAAGAATGGTACAAGGCGGCTGTTAAAGCTTCGAAAGTAGCCTTCGATCGAGCCAAATTATTGAGAAACTGGAAGCCGACTTGGCTCAGAAGAACCGTATCGTTGATATACTTCAATCTGAAGCGGAATCCTCTCGTAAGGCCGAAGTTGAGTCGCTAAAAAAGGTCGATGAGATATTAGTTGAGATGGCAAAGATGCAACAGGCGCATTGTACTTTATTTGAAGACTTGGGCCATCGGTACAAAAATGTTGAGGCCAAGCGGGATGCGGCGGTCAAAGAACTTGAGGAATTAAAGGCTAAGTTTGCTGATATAAACAAGGAAAAAGTCGATGCTAATACGGCCGCACAAGAAGCGTGTGAGCAAGCTGTGTCTCTCCGAGCTGAGCGAGACGCGGCGGTTGCTAAAGTTGAAGCGGTGGAGACAGAAGTGGAGGGGAGAGTCCAGGCAGAGATGTTCAGGGTAGAAGCCGAGTTTGATGAGCTCCTTGACACATATAATGCTAATGTGCTTGATCACAGGAATCTCTCGTGGCTCGGAGATTATTCTATTCTTCTACTCAATGCTTGGAGAAAATTGGTGGCGAGCAAGAAAGCATCTCTCCCCGAAGGTGCCATGGATGAATTTGAACTCGAGTCTCGCTTGTTGAGCGAGGAGGAAAGGAAACTTCTCCATGAAGCGATGATTTCTACTGAGAGAGAGAGACTCGATTTTCACCATATGGAGACTGGCGAGGGTTCTGGAGCTGCACATTGTAGCGAGGATGTTTCAGTTGCTGCCCCGACCTCGTCTGGAGCTATTGCTACAGTTGGTCCACATGTTGTTCCTGCTTATAATCCGGATCAACCGGAACTGTCTCTCGGTACAGCTGCTATTTCCGAACTCGTCTCATCACCGAGCTGAGGCAAAGAAGGTATTTCAAATATTCCTTAAGTGTTTTAGAATGACGAACTTGGAGCAGATCGTTTGACTGATTATTCTCATTTCTTTTCGATCAGTGACTGAAAGTGATGCGCCAGCACTTCCAGTACCACAAATTTCACAGTCAATGCAAGGAGCTATCGTTACTGAGGCTATTACGACTACTGCCGTAACCGGCAAGACTGGAGAGGGGAGTTCAATGTCGCTTGATGCTCAGATGATTGAGGAACTTCTCAAGCAGCCCTGTGAACCTTTTACCGATCCTTCTTTTGCAATGGGTGGAGTCGCTCCAACTTTTAGCTCGTTTATGTCGACTATCAGTGTGTCCAGCGCTGCTCGATCTTCCCGAGAAGAAGAAATCCTTGCCGAAATAAGCGATGAAATGGCTGCGGCGACGACGGTTGGTGGTTCCGGAAGTGATGTTGCTCCACCAAGCTTAACTCCTTTAGTGGTTATTTCTCCTGTCGGCACAGTTACGACTTCTAGTGCCGAAGCTCCACCACCTGTTACGGCTCCCATGCCTTTAGTTCGTCCTCACAAAAGGATCTCTATCCCTTCCAGCTCTGAGGAAGATATTGATACTATGCCAGATCCGAAAGATGTTCCAAAGAAGGACAAAAAACCACGTAGGAAGCCGGGTAGTGGGTCCAGCGGCTCGACTCCAAGGAAGAAGTCTCAGAAGAAGAAGGACTGAATTTCATGTCGTGCGATGCAGATGTTATTAGCAATCTTTTTACTTCTCCTTTTTTGAGCCGTGTATAAGTGTGGATTCGATACCCACTCTATGGACTATTTTTTGTTTTGTCATGTAATAAAACTCCTTTTTTGTTTGTTGATAAAATGGAAAACAACTCTTTTCTCTTTTGCTTGAGTATTGCGTTGATTAGCTCGTGCTCACATATGTCATAAGCCTTGAATACATGTCCACACTCCGGGGACTTAACACAATTTGCAATTAACAGTTCGGCCCATACTCTGGGAACTTATTAATTATCAATGTTTATGGCTTAGTTCGCTCTCCGGGAACCTGTAATTGATGTTTATACTCCAATTCACACTCCGGGAATTTGGAGTTAGTGATTGTATTTCAGTCCATGCTCTGGGGACTTAGGGTTATTTTTATGTTTACACTCCAATTTGCGCTCCGGGAATTTGGAGTTGATGTTTATACTCCAGTCCGCGCTCTGGGAACTTGGAGTTAGTGTTTATACTCTGGTTCGCGCTCTGGGAACCAAGAGTTGGTGTTTATGCTCCAATTCACACTCTGGGAATTTGGAGATAGAGTTTTATATTCTGGCTCGCACTCCGGGAACCAAAAGTTGAAGTTTATACTCCAATTCGCACTCTGGGAATTTGGAGTTAGCTCACACTCTGGGAGCGATGGATTTATACTCTGGTTCGCGCTCCGGGAACTGAGAGTTGAAGTTTGTACTCCAATTCGCACTCTGGGAATTTGGAGTTGGCTCACACTCTGGGAGCGATGGATTTATACTCCGGTTCGCATTTCGAGAACCGACAGTTGAAGTTTATACTCCAATTCGCACTCTGGGAATTTGGAGTTGGAGGAGGGATTGTCGTGTATCAATCCCTGTGAATGTTGATGTAGTGTTTTGCCCCCGAGCTCGGATTTCACTTAGCGAGGGACCGGTCATATCACAGTCACTCCCTATTTGAATAAATCCCACCGCATGATGGAACTTAGCTCTCCGTGCATCGTGGTATTGTACGTCATATTCAGTAAATCACAGCTCTGGCTCAAAGAGATGGCATTTTATTGCTGAAACGAGAAAATATGGCAAAGTCAGTTGCCTTATTACAAATTTAAATCTCGAAATACTAGAATAAAATGCAAAGGGATAAATTGACAAAAAATAAATAAGTAAAGTCTTTTATATGTAGTAGCGACGAAGACTTTCGCTATTCCAAGCTCTCGGCAAAGTAAGACCGTCAACGGTCGATAATTTGAACATGCCATCTCCGAGCTTTTGTGAAATCACATACGGCCCTTCCCAATTTGGCTTCATGTGCGAAGGAACCGGATAGATTCTTTTGAATACGAGATAGCCAAGTTCGAATGTTCGCGGGCGGACCTTGGCATTATACAGTCGGGCGACTTGACTTCGATATGCGGCTGCCCTCAAGTCAGCCTCTTCGCGCTTCTCATCGAGTAAATCCAAAGATTCAGCAAGTAATATGGCATTTGTTTTTGGATCATAATATGTTACACGATGAGAGTGCACTTCCATTTCGACTGGAATAACGGCTTCAGGGCCATAGGATAGAGAAAACGGGGTATGACCGGTTGTAGTTTTATGAGTCGTTCGATAGGCCCATAACGCCATAGGAAGTTCGTCGACCCATTTGCCCCCGGCTTTTTCCAGTCGCTTCTTTAGAATGGATTTGATAACTTTATTAACAGCTTCGACTTGGCCATTTGCTTGAGGGTGCGCTACTGCAGAGAATTTCTTATGGATGTGGAATCGTTGACAGAAATTCTTGAATTCAACACTGTCGAATTGGGCTCCGTTATCGGTGATGATAATATGTGGGAGACTAAACCGGCAGACAATGTTACGTACTACAAAGTTGATTACTTTCTTTGTCGTAATTGTTGCAAGAGGTTCAGCTTCAGCCCATTTGGTGAAATAATCAACTGCGACGATGGCGTACTTCGCGCCACCTTTGGCCAGAGGCAATGTGCCGACGATATCTATTCCCCATACCGCAAATGGCCAAGGACTGACCATTTGGGTTATCTCGGTAGGCGTGGCTCTAGGAATTCGAGCGTGTTTCTGGCATTTGTCACATTTTCTAGCATAGTCTGCAACATCGCGATTAACAGTAGGCCAATAATACCCATATCGGAGTATTTTCTTTGCAAGTGCTTGCCTCCCAGTGTGATCGCCGCATTCTCCTTCGTGTACATCGTGTAACACTCGTTTGACTTCATCGTTCGCGATACACCGGAGGAGTAGAACAGAGTATCCTCTCCGGTACAGACTCCATTTTGAATAACAAATCGCGAGGCCTTTCATAGAACTTGTCTTTTCTCGCTTCGACGCTCGGGCAATACACCACGTTCGATATAATCTCGATAAGGAGTCATCCACGACTCCCTATTGAAGGTAGCTTCAAATGTGAAATCGGTCTCCCTTCGATCAATGCTCGGGGAGGATAGGGTTTCAACCGGAACGACCCCCAACTGCTGAGCTTCACCCGTACTTGCTAACTTCGCCAACGAATCAGCTTTCTGATTGTGCTCTCGGGGTATGTAGAAAATGGCATAGTAATCGAACTGATCAAGCATCTCCAGAACTCGAGTTAGATAAGCGGCCAATCTTCGGTCTTTGGCCTGATATTCTCCTCGAACTTGACATACTATCAACTGGGAGTCACAGTAGATCTCTACAGCGACGATTTTCAGATCACGGGCAAGCTTTAGTCCGGTAAGTAGAGCTTCATACTCGGCTTCATTGTTGGTTGTGCGGAATTCGAACTTTAAAGCATAACATATGGATCGTCCCTCGGGGGTTTCAAGCACTACCCCAGCTCCTGAGCACCGATCATTTGACGCACCATCGGTGTACAGCTTCCAGATGTATTCGGGAGATTTGCTGGTCTCCGGCAAGTCTTCAGGAATAGTGAATTCGGCTATAAAATCTGCTAGGACTTGGCCGTGAATGGCCCTTCTTGGAGTATAAGTGATGTCAAATTGACTCTGTTCGATGTCTATTTTAGTAACCTACCAGACGTCTCAGGTCGCGTGACGACCTGTCGTAACGGCTGATCGGTGTACAAAGTAATAGGATGGGCCTGAAAATATGGACGGAGCTTCCTCGAGGCAGTGACTAGGCAATATGCCAGATTTTCAAGCTTTGGATAATTTCTCTCGGCTCCGGTCAATCGTTTACTCACGTAGTAGACCGGTTTTTGCACTCGGTCTTCCTCCCGAATTAATGTAGCACTGGTTGCATTTTCAGATACCGCCAGGTAGAGATATAACTGTTCATGATCTACAGGCTTTGAAAGGATTGGTGGTACGGAAAGATGTTGGATTAACGATTGAAATGCGCCCTCACGTTCTGCAGTCCATTCGAAGTTTCGTTTCCCTTTTCGAATCAAATCGAAGAAGGGAATGAATTTGTCGGTCGACTTCGAGATAAACCCGCTCAGTGCTGCAACTTTCCCATTAAGACTCTGAACTTGCTTTATGGTTCTCGGAGTCTGAAGATTTCTGATAGCCCAGATCTTCTCGGGGTTGGCTTCTATTCCTCGGGCATTGACAAAGAACCCAAGGAATTTTCCGGATGCGACTCCGAAATGACACTTTAGTGGATTAAGCTTCATCCCGTATTTTCGGAGGATATTGAATATTGACTCCAAGTCTTTGACATGATCAACGGAGTATCCTGATTTCACCAACATGTCATCTAAATAAACCTCCATAGTCTGCCCAATCTGATCGACAAACATTCGGTTGACTAAGCGTTGATAAGTTGCGCCAGCATTCTTTAATCCAAAAGGCATGACCTTGTAGCAGTATACTCTCAAGTCGGTTACGAAGCTTGTGTGCTCTTGGTCGGGTACATGCATGGGTATCTGATTGTAACCTGAGTAAGCATCCATGAAGGATAATAATTCATGTCCAGCGGTTGAATCTACCAGTTGATCGATTCGGGGAAGTGGAAAGCTGTCTTTCAGGCAGACTTTATTCAGGTCAGAGTAATCGATACACGTTCTCCATTTCCCGTTTAGTTTTCGGACGAGTACGGGATTGGACACCCACTCTGGGTATAGAGCGTCTTTAATGAACCCATTCGTCTTCAATTTGTCGACCTCTTCCTTAAGGTCAGCAGATCTCTCTGGATCCATACCATGTCTTTTCTGTTTGATCGGGATATACCGCGGGTCAATATTTAAAGTGTGGCTCGCGATGTCCGGCGATATTCCACACATATCAGAGTGTGTCCAGGCGAATACGTCGAGATTTTCCAGGAGAAAATCAACCAATTCCTGTTGTGTCTCTTGGTTCAGCTGAGACCCAATCTTCAACATTCTCGAGTCATTGTCATCATCGTCAATCGGGACATCGATGGTTAGCTCAGCCGGAGAAGCTTGACTTTCCATAGATTCTTCTTTATTATCATTGTCCCTTGGGTCAAAATCCTTTTGGAATTGGTTGTGGGGCCCAGGCCGAGGCCCAGGCGCTAATTTCCAATCGTCAGTGAAACGGACGTAGAGAGATTCCTCTACGCCCTTTCCTTTTTCTTTTCGCTGCGCCTCCCGCAGCTCAGCAACATAACAGGCTCTTCTAGCAGCCTGATCTCCTTGTACAACTCCTATCCCGTGGTCAGTAGGGAACTTCAGAGTTAAACACCATGGGGCAATAGCAGCCGTAAATTCAGCAAGGGCCGGTCGGCCTAAAAAGGCATTGTACGGAGAAGGAATATCCAAGACAACAAACTGCAACATCCGAACTCTTCGGCATTCTCCCACTCCCAACTCCACCGGCAATTCAACCATTCCGGTTGGTATTGTCGCACTTCCTTGAAGCCGTGGACTCGTGATTGACAAGATTTTAAGTCCTTAGCTTCCATCTTCATTAAATCATATGCCCTTTTAAACAGTATGTTCACGGAACTTCCACTGTCTACCAAGATCCTCTTCATCCAAGCAGGACCAACTTGAGCGGATATGACCAGCGGGTCAATTGTGGGGGCTTCGACTTTATCGGCATCTCGATTTCTAGATTTCGTTAGCCATCGTCTTTTGTTGTTTAGCCGGTGTTCCGTCTTCAGAGTTACTATAGCATTCAAAGTCCACATGCCTGATCGAGCTAGCATATGACTCCATTTCTCTCCAGCTTCTGTCTACTGGATGGGGACCACCACTTATTGTATTGATAACCAACCTCCCGCCCGAATGAGCGGGTTCACCTTGTCTTTCCCGATTCTACGTTCGATTTTGATTGGATGGGCCCGCCTCACCGGACTGCGGTGCCCGAACAAATTGATCCAACTTTCTTTCTCTGATCAATTTTTCAATGAGGTCTTGTAAATGCCTACACTCATTGGTGTTATGTCCATAACTTTCATGAAATCTACAGAATTTTCCTGTTTGAATCCGCCTCTCCGACGACGGCTTCGGAGCAGGCTTTTTGTATTGCATAGTATTAAAAGTCTGTAGGTATACATTTTCCAGTGACGTGTTAAGTGGTGTATAACTGTCAAACATTGCGGTTCTACGCCTCGGACCACGATTCTGGTCTTGCTTCTTGCTCCGGTTATCACCGTTCCTCGGTTGTTGAGTCTGCTTATTTTGGATATTCAACTGGACTTTTCCTGAACTTTCGCCAGACTGTTTAACCGCAACATTACTCTGAATTCCTTCACTGCTGGGCCTTGCATTGTCCTGCTTCCTAGACTGTTTCGCATCCTCTCGCCTCAAGAATTGAGCGGCTTTGGAATAGAAACGATCCAACGATGCGGGAGGCTTTCCAGCTAACCAATTTCCAAACTCGGAATCAGGGTCGATTCCTTTAGTCAAGGCCATTAAGATAGAATTATCATTGGGGTTGGTGATCTCTGCGCATGCAGCATTGAATCTCTCCAAATATCGTCTAAGTGTCTCTCCGGATGCTTGAGTGACACTTGATAAGGTATTAACATCTTTAGGTCTGGCAATATGCATGCGAAATTGCTCAACAAATTTGGTAGCTAACTGATCAAATGAAGAAATAGATCGTGGCGGTAATCGTGTAAACCACATCGTCGCAATTCCCCCTAAGGAAATGGGAAAACTACGGCATTTTACTGCGTCATCAGCTCTCGCAGCAGTCATCGACCATTCGTATTTCAAAATATGTTGATTTGGGTCGGAATTCCCTTCATACATGGGCAGGGTTGGCATCCTGAATCGCCGAGGAGGTTCAGCATACAATATGTCATCAGTGAATGGGGTATGACTCGGGAGATTCCCCAATCGTCATTTTTTAGGCCTTGACTCTCACGAATCATTTGTCGTACCATGGCTGTGAGGTCTGGCATCAAAACATTCTGTGTGTGGTGAGCCAAAGTGTGGTCGGGTTCCACAGTGCGAGGTGGGATCGGGCGCTGTCAACGATCCGTATCTCGCCTCCTTGGCTCGACATCTTCTGGGACATATGGCTCTGGAGCATGTCCCTGCTGATGGTAATTCTGATTGGAGTGATCTCGGGTATCAACTCTTATGTCAACTGCAGCGGCTGTGGCAGCACGATCATCGGGAGTGTATTGTGTAATAGTGCCTCCTCAGGAGGAGGGTCCAATATGGAAGCTGGTAGATGGGCCAACTCTTACTTTCCCAACGGTTAATGCCTGTTGATAGTCTACAGCTTGCGCATCGTTTCCCTCTAGCCTGGGATGGGTAGATCTGTCATTGTAGTCAGATGAAGCAGAGCTTTCGGTGGAAGAATGAGGAGCTTGATCCCTTCTGGATCTTCTTCGCCTTTGGTGATTTAGTTGATTGGTCAACTCAGCGTTAGCGTGCAACTGCTCAGTTAGCTGTTGTCGGCTTTGGGTTAGTTCCTGGAGTAGCGCCTGGAACTCTTGTATTGTGACCGGACCTGACTGATCCGTATGCCCAGCAGCATCTTGATTGGTTGACTGCAGCTGTGTGGGATTTTGCCTATCCCGACCTTCTTGATCACCAACGTTAGAAGTGGTTCTTGTACTCACTATCTTGAAGCGTTGAATCCTTTCCAAGTATTTGAACAAATCTGAATAGAACGGAAGGAATCTGAATATGAGGTCTGGATCTCTCTCTTAGATTTATGCAATCCGGTATCGAAGATAGATCCAAGGAGCAGGAGAAAAACTGGGTTTTCCTTAGTGAAAGCACCAAAGTGTCTATGTCAAAATTGGGCACAACACTCGTCGGAAGTTTTTGAAGAGATAATAAATGAAGAAAGTAAATTAAAATGTGGATTATCTAATAAAAACTCCAAATAACAGGAAGTAAATTGCACGAGAGACAACGATTTAGAGTGGTTCGACGTATTGCCTACGTCCACTATGAAGTTTCGTTACTTTATTGCTTGATATTTGGAGAATACAACTTTTTTATGTCAAAGTATAGCAAGTAGTAAGCCAAAATTCGAAATCAAAGGCAGCGGTGGTGCTCTGAAGCAATTCTGGCAGCGTCCGGGCGTGCTTTATCTCTAAAATTCTCCGATCCCCTTTCTGAATGTCTAGGGCCTCTATTTATAGTTGTAGGAGGCTGATATTTCGCCTAAAATCAGGGGAGAACGCTTCTGGCACGTGAGGGGGACCACATGGCCGAATTCTGGAGATCCGGGCCCACTTTGGGATCGATTCGACCCTTGGTTCGAATCGATCAAAAAGGTGTCCAATGGTGATGAAACTTGGCATGGATATTCTTCTATGTACATGCAAGCTCCTGCGAAAATTTCATAGCATTTGGATTTGTAGATCTCGAGTTATGATTGATTCAAGTTGGAGCTTTTCGCCCTAGGGATCCGTTCGAATCGATATGGTTCGAATCCATAGGGTCGAATCCATGCTTCTGCACGTGAAAGTGATGATGTGGTGTGTATGCTTCGGGTCAATCCTCCTTTTTCTCCGAGTTTTCTGGGTCATACCCTTGGTTTTAGCCGCGTTTATCCGATGGATTCGAAGAGTTGGATTCAAAGGCACGCTTCCTTCGAATCGATGGAACTGGTACTCGTTCGAATCGGTCAAAGCATTTGATCGATTAGAGGTTGCCTTAATTGGGGGATTCGAAGATGAGTTTTGGAATGGAGTCGGGGCTTCTTCACTTGCATGGATTCGAGGAGACTTTCCCCGATGGATTCGAGCTAGGGCATACAAGGATGGATTCGAACCAAGGCATAATGGGATGGATACGACCTTAAAGCTTGCTCGATGGACTTGAAGCAAGGTGTGTTCTGATGGATTCGAACCATGGCTGACTACCGATGGATTCGAACCAAGGCCTTGTGGACGGATTCGAACCAATGCGTGGTTGATGGAGTCGAAGCATGGCCACTTGGATGGATTCGAACCAATGTGTGGTCGATGATTCGGAGCATGGCTTACTTCTGATCGATTCGAACCTATGCCATTCCTGTGGGATTCGAGCCTATATTATTTCATCCATCTCCCATTGGCGATAACCTGAGCATACTAACTCTGATTGCCCCAAAATTTGGAACGTTGGTTTCTACTACTTAGCTTGACGTGTCTTATCAATCGTAGCCCAATCCGGACTCGGGCAAAATTCATCGATATTTGTAGTTGCCCAATCAATCATTCCAAATTGAGGACATGTGATCTTGTCTTTTTCCAATCAGTTCCTGGTTATCTCGGCCTTACCAAAAGGCGGGATAATAGTTCCCGGATTACGGTTTTCTAGCGATATTATATTATTTTTCCCCGTTGTTGGGATATATTATTTTGAGATATTGTGATATATATTGTTATATTTGACATTTTATTTTCTTCCGAGCCTCCCCGTACAAAGGAGACTGCCAAAATTTTCCATAAATTTTGGACTTAGAATTTTTTTTTAAATGTTTTCCAAACTTTATTAATTTGAGTATAAAAAATTTAATGATTATAAATTGGTACATTTTATTTAAATTAATTAATTTTGTGAATTCATTTGTTTATAAAGTTAATATTTTCGAATAAGATTTATTGATTACTTGACTTCTTTCTTTTCCCTTCTTATTCCTTATCTGGGACGAAAAGTTTTGAGTGGTGGAGAGTGTAATGACCCGTAATTTTAGATGTTTAGAATTTGTTAATTTAATAAGATTTTAGTAACTAAATATGGAATAAATAAAAATTTGAAATTTGTAAATGAATTCATAACGGGAATGAAATGTAGAATGTTAATGCAAGTTAATAAATAAAAAGTAATTTTGGAAATAAATTCAAAGTTATATTAAGTGATGAAATAAAATGGAATAAACTGTATTTCGATAAAATCAATGTTAGATAAGTAATTATAATGTTGTTGTTGATAATAAGGTAAGAATGGGATTGAATTAGGAAAATGGTGAAAATCATTAATTGTTTACCCATTTATTTAATCTATTGAATTAGATTTAAATCCATAGCAATTAAACGTAATTAAAAACTACGTTAATATGAATTCAGTTGATGGTTGTAAAAATATTATGATAATTGGATATATATACTAATGTTAAATTTATCCATAAGATGATGATTGGTTGAATAAAGAGATTGAAAACCAACTGAATCTATTTATTTGAAGTTAAAAATATAATTTACTTGAATTTACTTAAATTAAAGGTAAACACTATGAATTTTGCAATAAATCCTTATTTGATTGATATGGAAATTTTGGTTAATGAATTATAAGTTTATTTGTAATCAGAAATGATAGAAATGGTAAATAATTAAATTTGAATTAAAGAGGGATATAATTAATTTAATATTAATTAATTTAATTAACTGAAATATAATCATTTTGACCACTGTCTTGGATTTCGACGAAACCAGTTTCATCAGATCCGTAATAGTGAATTTTTGTAGGGTCTCAAGTTTCGTAACGATCTGGCTTGTAGTTTGAAATGCCTTGAGATCAAATCAATTGAAATCAATTTGAAATATGCTGATTTTAACATAACTTCTTCATACGATGGAATTTGGATGTGAAATCTATTCCATTGATTTTAAAATATTCAAAAATATCGATTTTTATATATGGGTTGACATGTTTTTATTCAAGATCCGAAACGGGCTTTCGGGTCATTATCGTTCAATTTTCCAAACCAATCAAGCCCACGTGTTTCTTTTTTTGTTCTGCCTATATATATATATATATATATATATATATATATATATATATACATATATCGTTATAAACCCTAGCAGTCTTTCTACTTCTCATTTCTATACATAAAGGAATTTCTGTTGCTCCTCTTTCTCAATGGCAGACAAACCCTAATTTTTCCAATTCAACTTCAATTCAAAATTCAAAGTTCAACTTCAAAATTCAAACTCCACAAACTAGATCGAATTATATATCGATTCGAAGCTCTCAACCAGCGCATCTCATATTTTTAATTCATTTTCCGATTATAGAATCTGTTTGTACAGAAATTAAAGAATAAGTTTAGGCCGTTCATCGCCTCGTGATGAACTATGACCGATCGTCGAATCGTCTGAGGGGTTTTGAAGAGAGTGAGGAGGAGTTTGCATCGACGTAGTTCACTGGATGGTTCGACAGTTGGATTTCGCATGAAAATTCAATTAGGGTTTTTAAATCATGGTGGCGGCTGGTCCAGTTTGGATACGTGGTGGTCGCGCTTGATACTTGAAGGGGGGTCGCGGCCTTGGAGGATGAGCGGCTGCGTCGGCGTGGTCAGCGACCAGAGTTTGGGACGGCGGCGTGTTCATGTTCGAGCTGGTGGTCTGATTGATTGAGCGCAGGCGCAGGAACGGTGCAGGAGGTTTGGTCAAGCGAAATTTGCACGTGCGAGGTTGCTTCAATGGCAGGTGACGTGGCTAACTTAAATTTGTTCTATTTAATTTGTTTAAAAATTGATTTCAAATCTTCTAATACGAATAACTTTTACATATGAGGTCTGTTTCACGTGCGGTTTCTTGCATTAGGATCATATTGGAATTCCAGACTTTTTGACGCAGATTTGGATGAAGTATGAGACTGTTTGATTTTGGGTTTAAATTGGATTTAAATTCAATTTAAATTCCAAAGGTGAGTGTTTTAACCCACTCACTACTTCTAAAATTTCTTATGTTTGTCAAATTGATTTATGAGGTAATTAGAAATTTATTTATGACTGTTTGACATATTTTGAATCATCATCTTAGTTTATTTGAATTTATTTGGATAAAATAGTTATTTAATTTATTACTGAATATAAACTGTCAATAAATACCTATTATTTATTATCTGTTCTATATTGATGTAATTGATTGAATTGGTTGATGATTGTGATAAATGTTTGATGATTGATATTGGATGAATGGATGTTGTATTTTATATTGTTATAAACTGCAAGTTATTTTGGATTTTTATTTCATTCGAGATTACGGTTTGAAATGATATATAACCGTATTTATATTTTAAATTACGGATTGAAATGATAAATATTCGTATCACTTAACCAGAGGATAGAAAATTATATACAGACACCTTGGTCTATATATAGAAATATTTTGAAATGATTTCTATGGTTTTGTAAAGAAATATATGGTTTTAGATAAATCTCGATTTTAGATATTGTACATAAATGTTATTTATCCTTGATTTTAAGCTATGTATAATTTATTTTAATATAGAATTAGCTTAATAATAAGTTGATTTTTATTGAAGATATATGGTTAACTATTTAAATTATATTTTAATATAGAGTTTATAATGATTTAAGTAAAATTAAGGTTGGAAGATAAATTTGAGATTTATTTGAAATTCAATTTATTTAAGAATTAAACTCAAATAAGGTAGATGTGAAATTTATTAAATTTGAAATTTAAAAGGTATGATTTTTTTAACTTGATTTGGTTTAAGGTGAATTAAATGAATATTTAAAATATAAATAAATTGAAGGAAATTTTCAATTATTTGTAATTTGGGTTTTATTTAAATGATACTGGATGTATTAAGTAAAATATTTCAAAACTAAATAATAGAAAATTGAATTTGATATATGTATGAAATTACCAAACTTAGTTTTGAATCTATGTTGTTCCCCTGCATCACACTGTTTCGCTGTATTGTTATTTATTATTCTTTGGTATGTGTAACTCTAATTCTGTGTTGTATAATTATAATAAAATGTTTTGTAAAATAGCTTCATGAACTGTTATTTTGTCATTATATTTTGTCATTCCATTGCGAGATTCTATTTTATTTTCTTTCTTTCTTCCTTTTTCTTATGCACCCCAATAACAATTCGCCCTTTTGTATGGTTTGAGTCTGATGTGTGTGGTTTATCATCGATTTAAAACGTACAAAAAGGAAGGTCGTTACAGCTATGGGGAAGGAGAGTAAGCATTTTTTAATTTTATTTATTTATTTGTTTGTTTACAAATTAAATCGCCTAACTTCCAATATGCATAACTTCTATATGTGCGGTCCGATTTACGCATGGTTTGATCCGCTGGGATCGTGTTAAAATTATGGACATTAATGAACTATTTTGGACGAATTCGAAGGCTGTTTGAATTTTGGGCTTAAATTGGATTTAAATTCAATTTAAATTCAAAGGTGAGTGTTTTAACCCGCTCACAACTTCTAAAACTTCTTATGTTTGTTAAAGTCATTTTTTGATGGAATTGAAAATTTATTTAAGACTATTTGGTATATTTAAATTGTCATCTCAGTTAATTTGAATTTATTTGAATTAAATCGTTAATTAATTTGTCATTGAAATTTAATTTCCAATATTAAATACTTGTTATTGAATTTCAATTATCTATTGATGTTTATTTATTGATTTGGATGATGATTGTGATGGATGATTGATTGTTGATATTGGATGAATGGATGTTGTAATTTATGTCGTTATTATACTGCAAGTTAATATGGGTTGAAATGATACATATCCGAACGATCTTATAGATTAGTGGAAAATCGTTATAGGTCGAAATGATAAAATCAAACGGTTTTCATTGATTTGAAAATGTTGATTTTTGGTACTTGTTGAAATGACACACACACACACACACACATATACAAAATTTTGAATTTGGATTATGTATTATAATTGAATTATTCAAAGGGTCTAAGTTAAACTTCGAATTTTTTGATTAAAGTAGTCAAAGTTGATATCTCGAATTATTTGAAATCTTTCAATAATTATATTCACGTTGTACACTTGATAGGAGATGGAAAGTCTCGTAACATCTTTGAAGCCATTGCACTCACATTTTATTCTAGATTAATTTGACTAACATAAGATCTTTTAGTTCTGACTCGAGTGTTTTGTTTTCATTGCTCTCGGGTTAGTCTCGGCTTTTCAGTGTATTGAAGACTATTTTCTGGAGGACGAAGACGAAGATTTAGTATATTATTATTATTTATTAAAATTATTCCATTACATCATGTATTTCAATGCATTATTTGTTTATTCCCACTGTATGTATAACTTTGATTTGAATTGTGAAAGTTTAATCACTTGTTATTTGTAAAACAGCTTCATGAACTGTTTATTTGATTATTATATTTTGTCATTTCGATGCAAGATTATGTGTTTTATTTTTTCCTCTATTCTTTTATTTCTTATTTACCCATTAATAATCCACCCTTTTGAATGGTTTGAATTAGACATGTGGGGTTTATTGTCGATTTAAACCGTCCACAAAGGTGGATCGTTAAACTTAGTATCACAGCTTTGGTTTAGAAATAGCTTAGCCTATTGGGGTTAACTCATTAGAGATAGGGTAGTAATACACTAGAATGAGTTGTTTGAGTGTATATACGAGAGCGCGTATTTGTTAATGTTATAAAAATATTTTATATAAGTTTTGAAATGAAATTATTTTTCCTAACATTATATGATATACATAAAGGAATAATTTTTTTTATAACTAATATAGTTATTTGTAATGTGTTTGTTTTATGAAATGGTAAATCTAATTATTATCATCTATTATTGAATGGTTGTATTTAATCAAATTATAAACATTGTCTATTATTGTTGATTTAATATATGGACTAAACACTAGCTAAATAATGGTAAATTAAAGAGAATGAAGTGGATAATTAGGATATCCGATATGAAATCGAAATGTGTTGTGAATATTGTTGTTTATTGATTGGTAGTTTCAACTATTGAAATAAAAAAGGAATATCTAGATATTTTGGAAAGTCAAAACTTCTGAATTAGTATATGAGTTGAAATGTAGAAATTTTATTGAATTATGTAGTTGAATTTGATAACCTTAAATTGAAAGCATGTGAAATAAGGTTTAATTTGTTATATCTATGTCTAGTAAATGAATAGAATTGTGGTATACATTCTTGGCATGTAATGTAATAATATACAAGAGTGAACTTTTAGCCTTGGGATGTTTAAATTGAAATTGTAATTGTAATTAGGGAAATGTTGTAAATGAGATTAAATTGGGAAAATTTGTTTATAAACTTATTTAACATTTATGAATGCTTCACAAATAAATTGAAAGGTAAAGGTGAAACTAAATGGGATAAGCAAATATAAATTAAAAGTGAAATGATTATAAATAAAGCCATGACTTGTATTGTTATGAAATAAATGGATGTTGCAATAAATGGCTATAAATAAAGTTGTGATAACATTAAACTCGAACAATGTTATATAAAAAGGAATTAAGCTTTTGTAAATTGGTTATAAACTGAAGAAAATTCCTTATAAAATGATTTGCAAATAAATGTAGTATTAAATGAGAAATATTACATGTGAAATGAATGTAATTTAAATTAAAGAGAAATATAAGCAATACTACGAGAATGGATATATTAATGTTTTATTTTAAATGGAGAAATTCTATGAAAAATATTAAAGTATGAAGTGATAATTGTGTTAATCGATGAGATTAAAAATAAATTTAATTGAAATGTAATTGTGATGAAACAAATCGGAATAATTGCGTAAGTTGTATGTATATTGTTTTTTTCGCAAAATTAACTTGATCCGGATTTGAGCACACAAGTTCTATGTGAATCACACAACTTCGTGTTAGGATTTTTCATTCAATTTTTGATGGTGAATATTTGATATGGATTTTTGGTTGAATCGAGAATTCTCTATCATAGTATATGGCTATGCAAGGAGAATGGTGGTTTCTAATCAAGAAACCATATCGAAGTCCGCATTAGGGAAGTTGAATGGACAATACTAGTTCGAAAGCGAACTTATGTGATCGAGTGAGCGATCAAATGTGATTTTGCGAAATGATGACATATGTAACGACCCGTAAATTTTGGTAAATAAATTTGGTTAATTAATGAGATTTTGTAATTAAAGTTTTGTAGAAACAATAAAGGGGATGAATTAGTATTGGAATGAACGCTAAATTAAAATATAGCAAGGATAATTAAAACTTATTTATTAGTAAATTGAATAAAATTCTAACTAATGAAATAGCGTAAGTATTATATCTGGATATGATTGAATATGAAGAGTATAGGGTGGACACTGAATTAGTTAATGCAAGAACACGTTGTTACAGTAATTGTTTGTAATAATATGAGATAAACTGAAATTTGATAAAATTAATGTTAATAAGAAATATGATGGGTGTTATACAGTAATGAATAAAAAGTTTGAAACCAAATAAATTTATGGAAACATTTAATAGTAATCAATGTATATACTAGGGAATTGACTATTTATGGATTTATTAAGATTACAAAGTTAAAATTGAGTGTAGATAGGGATATTTGGTAATTAATTAAAGTAAGAAAGAAATGTAAATGGTATACCTTGGTTACAAAATTTATTTACGGAAGTGATGAAGATATGAATTAATTAATGTACAAATTATTTTATAATGGGATAAAACGTAAATTTATGTAATAAATATAATACAGGTTGATAAGTATTCATAATGGTTGTGTTGACGTTAAACGTTACTTTAATGATTGTAATATAAAATAACGGAAGTGGAAATGGAAATTAATAACCGTAAACCTATTTTAAGGTGGTAAATTGGAGAATTGGGAATTTGTTTCAAAGGTGATATTTATTTAAGGAAATAATACATATTAAATTTCAATTTGATTTAATCAATGCAAAGTAAGTAATTATAATAAATTGTAGTTGGTAATTAAGGATGAATCTGAGTAAAATTTGGCATTGGAGATAATTATAAAATTTTACCCATTCATCTAATTTATTTAATTAAATCTAAATCAATGGCAACTTTGTTGTAATCATAGTTGTAAGTGAATTTGAATGTTAAAGGGTAACAATTATTTAGGTTAACCATTTCTTTAGTATGTTGCATAAAATTTGGAAATCAAATTTGAAATTTAAGAAAATTAGGTAGTACGTTATTGGGAAATAAATGTCATAAGTACGTTAATGAAATGTATTATGATTCAATGTTATCTATACCCATAATATGACTATTTATTGAATAGCTAGATTTTTTAAATCAATAAGCGAATTTATTTAGGTTTCAATTTTTAATTTATAACATTTAATGGGAAATTAATTACAATTTATTGACTTAAATTATGCAATTATGGTATATTTGATTTGTCATTGAAGATGGTAAATTTTATAAGATGAAATTTATGATAAGCCTATTTACCTTATGAAGTTTGTTTGATTAAAAGATTCGGAAGCAAGATTTATTATTGGGATTGAAGTGTAAAATTCAATAAATTGAATTTTTTGCAAACAAATGAAATTCAACATTTATTTTTACGTTAATTGAAACTAGATGTAATGGGAGGATATTGTTATAATAGATTTTGGATCAAATATTGATTTCATCAGGAGTAATAAAGAAAGTATGTTGAATACAAGAATGGAAATAAAGATTTACAAATTTTGAGATTCGAACTATAATAATTGGATTTAATTGCAACAAAATGAAATTTAATATTTAAATATTATGTAAATATAAATTTAGATGAAATTTGGAGATAGTTACGTAATAGTGTATGAATCCAATGGTAGTCTCATCTACTAGATACTAATAGATTGAATAATTGAATGAAAGTCAATTAAAGGGAATTATTGCAAATTTAATTTATAATTTGCGAATATAACGAAATTGAAATTTAACGATGAAATAAATAAATTTGTTAACTCTAAATTGACATCTAGATTAGGTTTAATTAATGTGAATGATTAAGAAAATGAAAGTGTTAAATATTGTCAATTTTAGAATTTAAGTAGGAAATTTGATTTAATTAATTTATTTTAATTTATTTAATTAATGTAAAAATAGCCGTTTTGGCCACTGACTCGGATTTCGACGAAACAAGTTTCATCGGATCCGTATCAATGGATTATTGTAGGATTTCAAGTTTCATAGCGATCGGACTTGTCGTTTGATTGTACGGACTTGAAACGCCTTGAAATCGATTAATTGAAATCAATTTGAAATTTTTGTTTTTAGCATAACTTCTTCATACGATGCAATTTGAACCTGAAACTTTTTCCATCACGTTCAGAATATTTTAAAACACCTATTTTGATATATGGGTTGACCGAATTTGGTTCCGGAGTCAGAATGGGCTTTTTGGGCCAACTATCGTTTAACACGTTTATAATTCGGATCCAGTCTAGTCTTTCTCAACCTCGTCTATAAATACCCTGCTAAACCCTAGCCTCCGCCTATTCTCAATTGTCTATGCGTAAAATTTCATCAGCTTCTTCTCCCCTCGATGGATGCAAACCCAAGATCCAATTTCAAAATTCTAAAATCAAATCCAAAGCCTAAAATTCAAAGTCCTCAGAAAATTTCAGAAAAAATATATGTTGAAGCTCTTAGTGAGCGTAATCTTCTGGTGGAATTCGTTTCTGGGTTCGAATCATCATTTGTCCTAAAATCGCAAATCAACGATGGCCATTCGTATGGGAAATTGATTGATTCAACGGTGGATCTGAAGCTAATCGACGATCGGCTTGTGCCGTTGCGAAGGTGGCGTCGAGCAGCACGCATCTGTACGGCTAGAATATCAAGATGGTCACTGCATTCGCCGCAAAGTGATGGTGAATAGCCGGATAAACGTATCGGCCTGGGGGTGTTTTCCAGCGTCGCACGTCTCGTGATATGTGCCGAAGGCGCGGCTAGAGGTGAGAAGGTGGTGGATGGGCTCGGATCTAGTTGCACGCGACGGCAAAGTGGAATTTTACATGGCGGCTGGAACGTGTGGGCCACGTTTCTAGGGTTTAGCATGAAGCAGATGGGTTCGGTTTCTGTTCGCAGGAGGATAGGGGTGCGGAAAAACTTGCTGATGTGGCGTTGAGTTTGTGGTGAGTTTTGTTTTATTTTTTATTTTTTTTATATAAATTTCAAACCGCTTTGACTATCAATAACTTTTACATACGAACACCGTTTCACGCGCGGTTTTCTCCGCTAGGTTCATATCTGAATTATGAACTTGATGACGCTGGTTTAGACGAATTCTGAGACGGTCAAATTTTTGGGCTTAAATTGGATTTAAATTCAATTTAAATTCAAAAGGTGAGTGTTTTAACCCACTCACAACTTCTAAGATTTCTTATGTTTGTTTAATTGATTTATGATGTGTTTAGAAATTTATTTTTAGCTGTTTGGCATATATTTCACCATTATCTCAGTTAATTTGCATTCATAAAATTTACTTGTCATTAATTCATTTTGCATATAAACTGCCAGTCAAAGATTTTAGTTAAATTTATTATTGCATATAAACTACTAGTTAAATTTATTTATTATTGCATATAAACTAATGTTAAACAGTTATTTAATTCATTATTAAATTAAATATCAGTAATTAATTATTATTTATTAATTGATTGTTTGAATTGGATGATAAATTGATGAATGTTTGATGACTGATATGAAGGATGAATGGATGCTGTAATTATATTATATAAACTACAAGTTATTATGCATTTTCATTTCATTTGGGATTGCGGTTTGAAATGATATACAACCGCATTTTTATTTTTAAATTACGGATTGAAATGATAAATATCCGTATCACCATAGGATAGGAAATTATATACAAGCACCGCGGTATATATATAAAATTATTTTTGAAATGATTTTCTATGGTTATGGAAAGAATACGGTTTAATAAATATTAAATTTTGATATATATATAGTAAAGTTCTTGAATTTAGCTATGTATAAATTTGTTTCGAATTTTAAAATAAGCTAAATAATGAAGTTGATTTCGTTTATATAATATGGTTAAGTATATATTTTAAATTCCATTGTATATAGAGTTTATAATAACTCAAATAAAAGCAAGGTTGAAGAGAAATGTGAATATGATTTAAATTAAAGTATTTAAGAATTTTCCTCGAAAAATTTATTTTGAAATGAAAATAAATTAAGATTTAAAAGGTATGATCTTATAACTTGATTTTTGATTTGAGGATTTAAACGAATATCAAATTAATTTAAAGAATATTATCGAGCTAATTTAATTAAAAGAATATCCTGTTATTGAAGTTTAAGGGTTTTACCTGAATAATATTTGTTTATAAGTAAATATTTCAAAGTTAAATAATAGGAATTGGATTTGATATATATTAAATTATCAAAGAATCCATATTAAAATAGTGGAATATTTAAAGATTTAAATATATGAATGATAAAGTTTGAAATATAGAATATTTAAGCGTTGAAATATATAGGAATTAAAATGGTTTATTTGGAGGTTCAAAATTGGTATTGGGAATTTATTGTGAAATTTAAAGAAGCTGTTTATTTTATAAAGTAATATAGTATTTGAACCATTAGGTAAATAAAGTTATGTTTCAAAGCTATGGGTTCAAGGTATATATATTTGAAAAATATTATGATTTTGGAAAAGAGATATTTATAAAATAAAAATGATATCATATTGTTTTGGGTTTTAAAAATATAAATGATATCGTATTTATATGGTTTGAAAGTGATATTATATTCTAGTTTTAAAGTATAAATTATTTTGAAAAACCACGGTGTTATAATAACGATTGGTTTTTGAAGAGACCGGGATCGGAAGTTGTCATACTCTCTGCCAACCCCGAAAACCACTTTAACAACCGTGTACGGGGTGGAGATTCCAGAATGAAGTAGGATGGCGGCGGCGTTTCCTTTGAGGTAAATACGTGGACCCGACTCTCGTGAGTTGGCATAAGGTGGCTAAAACAGGAGCGATTCTCGGGCCAAGGGGGTTAGCGCCCTTTATCGGATAATCCTCTTCGATATTATACTATGACTTTGGATTGATTCGGTGGCCACTTTTGATTTCTTTGATTTTGGGGGGCAGTTTGTCCGAGGTGAGCGGTAGTAGCTACTACGCGTTACCACCAGACCAGATGCGTAATTGGTATATCTACCTTGGCATTGCCTAGTTGTGCCGTGTCACCTACCCTAGCGCGCCTTCTATGAGTTTCTATTTGTGTCATACCTATGAAGTATCCTCTGGTAGCCTCCGATCAGGAAGTATTATGGTACTGTATAGACTATTGGCATTATTTGTGTTAAGGGCTATACGGGTAACCCCTTAACGCTATTTAAAAGTAAGTTTATTTTACAATTAGACACTATTATAATAGCGAAATATACGACATAGTAAATAGTTTAACGGATCCTTAAGAGATGCGAATCCCGAGCATCTTTTGTGTTGCTGCATTCATATTTACTTCTGTTAATTTAACTTACATAAGATCTTTTAGTACTAACTCGAGTGTTTTGTCTTTTTAATTCGCTCGGGTCAGTTCGTGCGTTTCAGGATCGAAGACTTTAGCTATGGAGAACGAAGACAGAGATTTCTATTATTATTATTTATTATATTCCACTACACTCATTTTGTTCCGCTGCATTATTATATGGTATGTGTAACTCTGATGTATATTGTATAAGTATAATCGAATATTTTAAAACAACTTTATAAACTGTATATTTGATTATTATATTTTACCCTTCCGCTGTGAGATTCTGTTTTGGTTTATTTCTTTCTCGTTTTCTTATTTACCCCATAACAATCTGCCCTTCCAAACGGTTTGAATTGGCACGTATGTCGATTTAAAGTGTGCGAAAAGGCGGGATGTTACATGTGGTATCAGAGCTTTGGTTTAGTGAAAACCTTAGCTTTGTGGGGTCTGACTCTTTATTAATAGGGTAATAATACCCTATTGGAGTGGCTGCGTGTAAATATATGAGAGAGCGTATTTGTTAGTGTTATAAAAAGATTTTAATATTGTGTTAATCTGTTCCGTTTTGTATTTATAAATTCTGGTTGGTGCATGGGACGTTGTAACATCAATAGGAATTTCTAAACACTTAATAGGACAGACCGACATATATTTGTTTTAATATAGGTGAATGGAATAATTTTTCCTATTATATTTCTATATACAAGTAAATTTTATAAAGTTATATTTGGTTGTATTATATTGGTTGCTAGGTAATAAAATTTATAAATAACAGTGAAATAAGATTGAAAATAAAATAAATCAAATTGGAAATTTTTGAACTTAAGTTCCAGGGTTTTGAAATTTCTTTTGAATGATTTTTAAATATAATAATATTATTATCAAAAGAAGTATTTTCGGATATAAGTATTTCAATATAATATGAAAGAAATGTTTTTAAAAGAAATTTTGGAAAGATAAAGTTATACTCCCCTCTCTGTCACTGGATAATAATTTCGGCGATGAGTGCACGCATCATCGACATTCATTTTCGAGTTTCAAAGTGGGAAGGCCCCTGTAGTAGTTTTACTACAGGTTTATCTGGATAAAAAATATAAACTTTAAATTGTTTAGATATAATTATATATATAAGTTATAAGAATATACCTTTATCTATTATTTTAAATGATTTTTAATAAAAAAAACCGGTATTTAGTTCTTAAGTTTCCGTTAATTAATAATTTCAGTTATTATAGTGAAATTGAATGTAACTAATTTATAATTAGAACCTTTATTAAAATAAGTAATTTAATGCTAGGTTGTGAATGAAATTAAAGGTAAGTTGAAACTGTAATCTATGAAACAAAGAATAATATTATTGAACAATGAATTAATTAAAGAAAATGAGAAAATTTGTATAACTATCAAATTACATCCTTAAAAACATATATATAACTTAACGAATATAAAAAGTTGAAATGTTTAATAAGAAAATGTAATGGAAGTGGTACAAGTAAAAGTATGTAATGAAGTGTTCAATAAAAATTTCGTTTATTCTTAAGAATTGATGCTGTAATTGTTATGAACCTAAATATAATGGAAATCTTACTATAATGAAATATGATAGAAGGTAAGTGTTGTAAATAAGTAATTATAGACTTAAGTAAATGTTGAAGTTAATTATTTTAATAACAGAAAGATGAATACCGTAAATAAATGAAATTAAGCAGTAAATAAATGAAGTAATATGCAAAGGAATCGAATTAAAAATGAAAATCTGCAAAAAATAATGTAAAATTAAAAAGATAAATCAAAATATGGATAAAAGGAAATCAAACAACAACAGTTTGAAATGAAATTAACAAAATTTAACTTGATTTATTGTTCGGATTTTGTTGTTGTTTGGTCTATGGTTGTTTGGGTAAGGATACTTTAAATTTTTTGGATGAATGAATAATCTATTTAGTTTCACCTAAGACTATTGAGTGAAGGGAACACTTAGTAGTTTATTTTTCATTCCGTATGATTTAAAGTTTTGAACCCGAACAACAACCTATTTTGTTTCATATGAATGAATGATGGATGCGTGTTGATTTATGTGATCGTCATGTGCTTGTTGCAAGTGATGGTTGATTGATTTGTTTGTGGTGATTAAAGCAACTTTAATTTCATTTTACATAAATTATTAACCTTTTGGATTATATAAGTGAAATACAGGTTATGAAAGCAATTGCTACTGCTTTTGGTTTCATAATTAAGCGTAAATTGCCCGACGAATAGGTACATTTTCGGATTACAGGTTATAGCCTTATTATATTTTTCCCGTGTTGGGATTTATATTATTTTGGAAAATATATGTTGTATATTGTTATATTTTATATTAATTAATTAATTTTGTAAATTTAATTGTTATAAAGTTAATGTTTTGAATAAGATATATTGATTTCTTAATTTTTCTTCTCCTTTTTTTTCCTTTTCGAGGACGAAAAGTGTAGAGTGAGGGAGAGTGTAACGACCCGTAAATTTTGGTAAATAAATTTGGTTAATTAATGAGATTTTGTAATTAAATTTTTGTAGAAACAATAAATGGAATGAATTAGTATTGGAATTATTGCTAAATTAAAATATAGCAAGGATAATTAAAACTTATTTATTAGTAAATTGAATAAAATTTCAATTAATGAAATAGCGTAAGTATTATACCTTGATATGATTGAATATGAAGAGTATAGGATAGACATTGAATTAGTTAATGTAAGAACACGTTGTTACAGTAATTGTTTGTAATAATATAGGATAAACTGAAATTTGATAAAATTAATGTTAATAAGAAATATGATGGGTGCTTTACGGTAATGAATAAAAAGTTTGAAACCAAATAAATTTATGGAAACATTTAATAGCAATCAATGTATATATTAGGGAATTGACTATTTATGGATTTGTTAAGATTACAAAGTTAAAATTAAGTGTAGATAGGGATATTTGGTAATTAATTAAAGTACGAAAGAAATGTAAATGGTATACCTTGGTTATAAAATTTATTTACGGAAGTGATGAAGATATGAATTAATTAATGTACGAATTATTTTATAATGGGATAAAACGTAAATTTATGTAATAAATATAATACAGGTTGATAAGTATTCATAATGGTTGTGTTGATGTGCAACGACCTGATATTTTCAACCATTCACATCCGCACACGTCAGACTTGAATTGCTCAAAATACCGCGTTGTAAATAAAATTTGGCAAATCTCAGAATATACAGTAAATACATAATCACAGATCACAGACACATAGTATTTAATAATGCAGCGGAATTTAAAAGAAATAGTAGTTCATGAAGCTACTATATAAAAATAAGATACATCAGAGTTAAACATGATACAACAAAAAGTAACAAGATACATCAGGTACAAATCAGAATATGTAACGAGACGGATTTTGCCCCCTCGAAAATCGACATCCATACTTCATATCGTATTCGAATGCCGTAGATTCGACCGTTCAAATCCGATTCGCCGGAGCTTATAACAACATTAAGTAAATAACACAGCGGAATAAAAGAATAATACATTGATATACAGCTTTGATACAATATCTGATACAACAGATGATCCAATAGATATCAATATACATCAGAGATATGATACAATAAAATAGCAGCGGAAAAGAAAATAGATGACAACATCTAGCAGCGGAACAAAATAACTCTGAGATAGTCTTCAAGGAAGAACTACAACTCCATTTCCAAGAATCAATCCAGCAATAGCTCGAACTCCCCATAACAATGCACCAAGCTAGGCAAGACTGGTGCGAACCAAAGACTGAGCTAACTCCAGATAATCCACTATATCTAACTATCTGAAAAACCCAACTCTAGATTGCTCGTGTAGAAATATAATGAGCACCCAGAGTTTAGGAAAGAAACAATAAACTCCGGATCAGTCGTGGGACTGGTGTGAGCAACAAAAACAGTTTATCTTTTAAAACATTCAACAAAAGATTTTCAAAGTCAATTCGCAATGCTTTTTAAAAATGAGACTACCATAAGGCCTCCCGCACACACACACAATGCAAACGCAGAATCAGAGGAGATTTCTCCTTATGATAGTCAAAGATGCTTGATACGCATTAAAAGAAACATTTGATATTATTACTAGTGCATAGTGTAGGAAAAATTCATTTTGAAAGTAGAATATAAATCTTAGCCAATATAGACATTTCGAACTATGCCTACTATAGCTACCATCCAAACAGTGGGGCGCCACCATAAGTGAATGATAGGTTCTACAACTAATACCGTACAAGATCGTATTGTTTCTTTGGATTTCCAACGAATGATCAGGCCAAGGAACTTCCTATTGCCACATGAGAATGCCTCTGGATGGACATCCCCGAGAACCAAACCGGATCTCTACCAACACAAGGCCGGGTTACCCCTAACTGAGTAACAACTGACCGAATATGCCATCCCCCGGTCCTTTGGGACCTTTATCCGAGAGCTCTCTAATCAATTCACACAATCATAATAATAAAGTGTTTCAACATGAGTAAGTATCTGGGCTCCATACCATGATACCACCCTTTTCCAGAAGGAAATGCACATATCCTAAAGGGCGCTACCCCTCATAACCTTGCTGCATCTTTCCTGTTTTGACCATTTCCGGGGTGCGAGGCTCGACGAAGTCACGTCCACAAAAACATACTTTATACAAAAGCCATGCTTTGGGTCAACAAATGATCATAGAAATGATCACCAGGATAGACGATCAAATAAATGATCCTATCACAAATAATCAACACAATGATCATTTACAGCAACACTCAGCATGTCACATTACCAAATTGGGAATATATCGCTGATAACCTTCAACTACATAACCTCTGAGTTCGTACGTCTCAGAGAAGGGTGTTAAGCTAAGAGAATAAATTCTCCGCCACCAACAGAAATATATTTGAAAGAAATCAGCTTTATATTTCAATTTGTAATGTCAGACATACTATCCATACAAGTCTGTTCCGGAATCGAACAGAACCGAAGGCACTTACAAAGAAGTCCTTGAAATCCGGATATCCACAATCCCGATCGAATTTCCCATCACTTAGGAAGTTTCTATACCGGCGCGACTCGGTGCAGAAACAATCGATAGGTCATCCTATCGCTTTCGCAAATACCCGGTCTTCATCACCGGTCTTCAAATGCTATCCATAACGACGTATCACATATTCGGAATGGGTTATACGACACAAAGGTCCTTTCCCGGCTAAACCGAATAGTGAGCGAAAACATTTAAAACATATGGATATGGGATTTCAATTAAGTCACAACTTAATAATTCAAAACTTTCTTTCCAATGGTTTAAATAAATTACCATTTTCAATCTTTAAACAAAAAGATTCATTTTCACAACCTTTAACGGTTTAAACAATTTTCACATTTTAATCTTTTAAACAAAAGATTCATTCACAGATTTTCCAAATCAATTTTCATTTCAATTTGATTAACTCGTTAAATCTTTAAATCAAAGATTTAACCTATGGCCTTCAAAACAATTTCATTTCAATTTGATTAACTCGTTAAATCTTTAAATCAAAGATTTAACTTATAGCCTTCAAAACAATTTCATTTCTATTTGATTTAAACAAATCATCAATTTAAATCTGTTAAAAATAAACAGATTTAATTCATAGCTTTCAAAAAGAATTCATTCATAACTTAGGAAAATCATTTCTCTATTCAATCTTGAAATTCCCCTAATTAACTGGAATATCAGTTCTTATCTAAAAGTGTTTATCATTTGAAAACAACAGTTTTCATTTTGGAAATCTGATTCATTTATACGAGTTGAAATCCTTGGGTTAAATTCAAATTCCAAAAAAACAATACTTAAAAGTGGTTTAATCCCTATATAACCAATATAACATCTTTAATCCCTAATTTCAAATCATAGAATTCAATTTCAAGTCTTGAATTTAAATTTAAATCAAATTATTTAAATTCCAAAACTAAATCAAGTAATTTAAAAATAATAAATTTTATTTTGAAATTCCATTCCAAAAGCTTTTCACATTTATTCCGATTCCATTTCCAAAACATTTGAATTTAAAAATTCAAATTTAAAACTATTTCAAACATCTGTGACTTAACCGATTTCCTCGTGAAATCCATATTTGTGTGTGTATGGTGTGGTCCAGGGTTTTAACACAATAGTGCAACATCATCAATCATCACAGGTTAAAACAAAGAAATATAGTTGATAAGCGATATAAACTATAATGCTCATCGTCCATTCACAGATTCACAGATAATATGCACATGCAAATAAATATACACAGCTCAATCTACAGAACAAAATATCACAAATCAGATAGGATAATCAATTCAAGGCATTTCATACTGTACAATCATTCATAAGCATTCAATAAACATTTATAAGCAGGAGTAATTAATTGTTTAATCCCAAGTAATTTAATTTATTTTAAATTTAATTATCTACTTATGAATAAATTTTCAAATCCTGATTTATTATACAAATCATTTGATTTAAATTAATTTATCAAACACTTATCAATCTATCAAATGATTTCTTAAATTAATTAACTAAATTAATTAATTAAAATTAATCATATTATCAAAATTAATTGCAATAAAAAATTAATCCTTAATTATTTTCATCAAGTAATTACACTTAACCAATTTACAAACGATTACCTTAATTAATTAATCTAATTAAATATTAAAATTTAATCACATTAATTTACAATAAAATCTTTAGTTAATGACCCTCATTAACTATTGATCAAAAATATTAATTAATTTAATTAGTTAATTATTCATTTTAATTAACTTAATGATTAAATTATTAATCTTCATTTACTCAAGAATAAAACATTTTTCTTATTAATGATCAAATTTTCATTAATAAGCTATTTAAAAAATTTACTTCAAATTTTTACTTTTAGACTTCATTTAAAACTTAAGATTTAAAATGAAAACAAACAATTTAAATTTAAACTTCTTTTATTTCAAACTAAGGTTCAAATTTATATTCGAACTCAGATTTTAAAGTTTAGTTTGAATCTCTATTTTTATTCAAAACTTTACTCTTAAATTCCTACTATTTAAACCTCTTTAAAGTTGTTATAATAAAAAAAAACTTCATTTATTCAAAAACTGGGATTCAACTCTATTTGAATCCAAGCTATTTTTTTCTAAACTTTGTTTAAAGGTTTATTTTACATTCTAAAATCCAGTTTGAATTGTTTAAAATCTACAGGTTTTAACTATATAACATACCATCTACCCGAGGCTCTCCATCACTGTCTTCGAGTCCACCCCTTCAAAATCTCGAGTAAAACTTCGAGTCAACTACCGAGCTATTCGAGAAACACGCGAGAGAAAAACAAAGAAAACAAAACTCCCAGGCATCACCATATCCAGGCAAGACCGAGCTCGTGCACGTGCACCATGCCGCCGCTCGCCTTCGGCCACCCACCAGCATCGCTTCCCATCGTCAATCACCCCACGACCACATCACAACCCCCAAAAACCACCGCAGCAGCTCGAAACGAAAATCGAGCAGCCTACTCGAACCTGGAAACAAACCAGAACATCACCACCCACCTGGTCAACGCCCCGCGCTCGATGCCCCGACCATCTTACGCCTTGCAACCGCGAGTACAACTTCGTCACCGCCCCACGCGACTCTTCCCCGAGGTGCGATCGCCTGAAACAGAGCAACGACGAAGAAATTTCCACACGACTTCAACCAAATATACACAGAGCTTAAACCCTACATCTAATCGAATCTCCATCCATGATGCATAAAAAAAATACTTTGCATTTTTCCCGCGATCATCGATCATGTTAGCTCCTCCCCACCAATTTTCGCCTTCTCCGATCAAGTGTGTTGCCCGAGGCAACCCCATCTTCCCAAAATGATCAACACAGCCATGCCACTTCCACTCATTACAAAAAAATTATGAATTGAGCTTCAAAAATCCTATTTATGATTAAGCAATCAGTTCCTAAACTTGAATCGGAAATTCAAGATGTTTAAAATTTTGACTTATGTTAAGTATTACTGTTCTATGCTTATTCCCAGAGCAGCTCAACCTTTTTATTATGAATTTAAGTTTTTAAAATTTACTTTATACTTTCTTAAACATAATTTGTTTATATACTTTACTCTAACAATCAATAGATTGAGCATACATGATTTTTGAAGCAACTTAGGCTGTTGGAATGTATAAACAGAGGCAATATATGTATATGTATATGCATATCAAAGCAACTCCAGATTTCAACTTAACAAACAACAACTAATTATATCAAGTTAAACTTAGAGTTGTTTACTCACAGGCATTTCAATAAACATAGAAAACTGGGTTGAGTTACTCACTTTGGTTTTCAGAAAAATGAACAGGGCACAGAGCACATCAATTATTTCATACAACACATATCAGCAAACTTCTCATCAGATTTCAAGGCTACTTACAAGCATCAGAATATTGAAGCATGTTAAAAGTTGAAAAGAAATAGTTGCTCACCTCAATCAGGAAGGCAGAGAAGATGGACAGAGAACTGGAATGTTTGAAACTTGATTTTTTTTTTCTTTCTTTTCAGTTCGAATGAATGAGACTGAGTATAAGAAGATGACGCACATGAAGTTGATATAAAAACAAGTCTACAGGATATGCCTTTTGCTTGTACATGATAATATTAATAAACAAGCCACAGGTGATATATTTGAACAACAAATCGTGGTTGAGATGATGTGGTATGGTGTGCTAGGATATATTAGAGGTATGGCTGCATTAATGCCAAGTACTTTATGTTTTCATGTTATATTTTACACTATGTTTTGCCTTACTTCTTACTTTGCTGAAATGTATTATATTATGTACTTTATTTTATTTATTTTATTGCCTTTGTTTTGTTTCATAATCTTTTTTACATACTTATTTTTAGTTATGTTATTTTATTTTGTCTACTTACTTTAAAATATAATTGAAATTCTATAACTTTGTTTTGTACATAGATGTTTTATATATTTATTTGGTTCCATACTTAACTTTTATTTATCTCTATTTATAACTCAAATATTTATTTTACTTCTATTTTTAGTTTAAATATTTCTCATAAATTTTACTTTAATAAATATTGTTTTATATTTCTATATACACATACATATATAACTCAAATTATCATCATTTATAAATTTTTAAATAAGTTTATTTATTTATTTTATACTTGTGTCCAAAGTATATTATTTATTTTTCAAAATCATTTATTTAAGAATTTATTTAAAATCCAATATATACATATATATTCACATATATATAAAACTTCAAATCCATATGACTTTATATATATTCTATTTGAATCGAGGAAACTCGCTTCCATTTATAATTAATTTTATAAATTTTTTATTCAAAATTTCATTTAATTATCAATTTAAATTAAATTAAAATCTAGGGTCGTTACAAACTTCCCCCCTTAAAAGGATTTCGTCCTCGAAATTCGCAGGCACGAAAACAACACAGAGATAGCTAGATAGAGAAATATCTCAAAATATATACCAATTTGTCCCTCTTCGGACTTCGACTAACCCAAGAAATTACAACAGAATTTCAAAATTTGGTTATAAACGAATCGTTTTATCGATACTATTCAATTTATCCTTCATATTCCATTAATCAATTTTAACTCAATTTTTTAGAACTTCCAGTTTATTCAAAATTTTCTAATTCATTAAAGTTTAAATCAAAAACTGAAAAGAAATCGATGAAGATACGAATTAAAAATTTCCTACGACGAATCGTAGAGCATCACCACACCAAAACTTCTTCTTGTAGCTGGTACGAAGAAATCAAAAGAATTTGGAAATGAATCAAAGAAAATTGATAGAGAAAGTTATTTCCACTATTGTTACAGAGTATTGACCAATTATAGTCGCATTCCCCTGTCCTCAATCTCGTTCTCTTCTTGCACTCATACTTACTATCAGTAGATAGTAAGAGAATTTACTGAGGCATTAAAACGGATATCTTAAGGATTACTCATTCTAGGATTTACTTCATCCTATCTCTAATGAGATACTTAATGTGTTACACTCCTGAGCTAAAGTTCAACTTGGCTCTGATACCAAATGTAACGAGACGGATTTTGCCCGCTCGAAAATCGACATCCATACTTCATATCGTATTCGAATGCCGTAGATTCGACCGTTCAAATCCGATTCGCCGGAGCTTATAACAACATTAAGTAAATAACACAGCGGAATAAAAGAATAATACATTGATATACAACTTTGATACAATATCTGATACAACAGATGATCCAATAGATATCAATATACATCAGAGATATGATACAATAAAATAGCAGCGGAAAAGAAAATAGATGACAACATCTAGCAGCGGAACAAAATAAGTATGAGATAGTCTTCAAGGAAGAACTGCAACTCCATTTCCAAGAATCAATCCAGCAATAGCTCGAACTCCCCATAACAATGCACCAAGCTAGGCAAGACTGGTGCGAACCAAAGACTGAGCTAACTCCAGATAATCCACTATATCTAACTATCTGAAAAACCCAACTCTAGACTGCTCGTGTAGAAATATAACGAGCACCCAGAGTTTAGGAAAGAAACTATAAACTCCGGATCAGTCGTGGGACTGGTGTGAGCAACAAAAACAGTTTATCTTTTAAAACATTCAACAAAAGATTTTCAAAGTCAATTCGCAATGATTTTTAAAAATGAGACTACCATAAGGCCTCCCGCACACACACACAATGCAAACGCAGAATCGGAGGAGATTTCTCCTTATGATAGTCAAAGATGCTTGATACGCATTAAAAGAAACATTTGATATTATTACTAGTGCATAGTGTAGGAAAAATTCATTTCGAAAGTAGAATATAAATCTTAGCCAACATAGACATTTCGAACTATGCCTACTATAGCTACCATCCAAACAGTGGGGCGCCACCATAAGTGAATGATAGGTTCTACAACTAATACCGTACAAGATCGTATTGTTTCTTTGGATTTCCAACGAATGATCAGGCCAAGGAACTTCCCATTGCCACATGAGAATGCCTCTGGATGGACATCCCCGAGAACCAAACCGGATCTCTACCAACACAAGGCCGGGTTACCCCTAACTGAGTAACAACTGACCGAATATGCCATCCCCCGGTCCTTTGGGACCTTTATCCGAGAGCTCTCTAATCAATTCACACAATCATAATAATAAAGTGTTTCAACATGAGTAAGTATCTGGGCTCCATACCATGATACCACCCTTTTCCAGAAGGAAATGCATATATCCTAAAGGGCGCTACCCCTCATAACCTTGCTGCATCTTTCCTGTTTTGACCATTTCCGGGGTGTGAGGCTCGACGAAGTCACGTCCACAAAAACATACTTTATAAAAAAGCCATGCTTTGGGTCAACAAATGATCATAGAAATGATCACCAGGATAGACGATCAAATAAATGATCCTATCACAAATAATCAACACAATGATCATTTACAGAAACACTCAGCATGTCACATTACCAAATTGGGAATATATCGCTGATAACCTTCAACTACATAACCTCTGAGTTCGTACGTCTCAGAGAAGGGTGTTAAGCTAAGAGAATAAATTCTCCGCCACCAACAGAAATATATTTGAAAGAAATCGGCTTTATATCTCAATTTGTAATGTCAGACATACTATCCATACAAGTCTGTTCCGGAATCGAACAGAACCGAAGGCACTTACAAAGAAGTCCTTGAAATCCGGATATCCACAATCCCGATCGAATTTCCCATCACTTAGGAAGTTTCTATACCGGCGCGACTCGGTGCAGAAACAATCGATAGGTCATCCTATCGCTTTCGCAAATACCCGGTCTTCATCACCGGTCTTCAAATGCTATCCACAACGACGTATCACATATTCGGAATGGGTTATACGACACAAAGGTCCTTTCCCGGCTAAACCGAATAGTGAGCGAAAACATTTAAAACATATGGATATGGAATTTCAATTAAGTCACAACTTAATAATTCAAAACTTTCTTTCCAATGGTTTAAATAAATTACCATTTTCAATCTTTAAACAAAAAGATTCATTTTCACAACCTTTAACGGTTTAAACAATTTTCACATTTTAATCTTTTAAACAAAAGATTCATTCACAGATTTTCCAAATCAATTTTCATTTCAATTTGATTAACTCGTTAAATCTTTAAATCAAAGATTTAACCTATGGCCTTCAAAACAATTTCATTTCAATTTGATTAACTCGTTAAATCTTTAAATCAAAGATTTAACTTATAGCCTTCAAAACAATTTCATTTCTATTTGATTTAAACAAATCATCGATTTAAATGTGTTAAAAATAAACAGATTTAATTCATAGCTTTCAAAAAGAATTCATTCATAACTTAGGAAAATCATTTCTCTATTCAATCTTGAAATTCCCCTAATTAACTGGAATCTCAGTTCTTATCAAAAAGTGTTTATCATTTGAAAACAACAGTTTTCATTTTGGAAATCTGATTCATTTATACGAGTTGAAATCCTTGGGTTAAATTCAAATTCCAAAAAAACAATACTTAAAAGTGGTTTAATCCCTATATAACCAATATAACATGTTTAATCCCTAATTTCAAATCATAGAATTCAATTTCAAGTCTTGAATTTAAATTTAAATCAAATTATTTAAATTCCAAAACTAAATCAAGTAATTTAAAAATAATAAATTTTATTTTGAAATTCCATTCCAAAAGCTTTTCACATTTATTCCGATTCCATTTCCAAAACATTTGAATTTAAAAATTCAAATTTAAAACTATTTCAAACATCTGTGACTTAACCGATTTCCTCGTGAAATCCATATTTGTGTGTGTATGGTGTGGTCCAGGGTTTTAACACAATAGTGCAACATCATCAATCATCACAGGTTAAAACAAAGAAATATAGTTGATAAGCGATATAAACTATAACGCTCATCGTCCATTCACAGATTCACAGATAATATGCACATGCAAATAAATATACACAGCTCAATCTACAGAACAAAATATCACAAATCAGATAGGATAATCAATTCAAGGCATTTCATACTGTACAATCATTCATAAGCATTCAATAAACATTTATAAGCAGGAGTAATTAATTGTTTAATCCCAAGTAATTTAATTTATTTTAAATTTAACTATCTACTTATGAATAAATTTTCAAATCCTGATTTATTATACAAATCATTTGATTTAAATTAATTTATCAAACACTTATCAATCTATCAAATGATTTCTTAAATTAATTAACTAAATTAATTAATTAAAATTAATCATATTATCAAAATTAATTGCAATAAAAAATTAATCCTTAATTATTTTCATCAAGTAATTACACTTAACCAATTTACAAACGATTATCTTAATTAATTAATCTAATTAAATATTAAAATTTAATCACATTAATTTACAATAAAATCTTTAGTTAATGACCCTCATTAACTATTGATCAAAAATATTAATTAATTTAATTAGTTAATTATTCATTTTAATTAACTTAATGATTAAATTATTAATCTTCATTTACTCAAGAATAAAACATTTTTCTTATTAATGATCAAATTTTCATTAATAAGCTATTTAAAAAATTTACTTCAAATTTTTACTTTTAGACTTCATTTAAAACTTAAGATTTAAAATGAAAACAAACAATTTAAATTTAAACTTCTTTTATTTCAAACTAAGGTTCAAATTTATATTCGAACTCAGATTTTAAAGTTTAGTTTGAATCTCTATTTTTATTCAAAACTTTACTCTTAAATTCCTACTATTTAAACCTCTTTAAAGTTGTTATAATAAAAAAAAACTTCATTTATTCAAAAACTGGGATTCAACTCTATTTGAATCCAAGCTATTTTTTTCTAAACTTTGTTTAAAGGTTTATTTTACATTCTAAAATCCAGTTTGAATTGTTTAAAATCTACAGGTTTTAACTATATAACATACCATCTACCCGAGGCTCTCCATCACTGTCTTCGAGTCCACCCCTTCAAAATCTCGAGTAAAACTTCGAGTCAACTACCGAGCTATTCGAGAAACACGCGAGAGAAAAACAAAGAAAACAAAACTCCCAGGCATCACCATATCCAGGCAAGACCGAGCTCGTGCACGTGCACCATGCCGCCGCTCGCCTTCGGCCACCCACCAGCATCGCTTCCCATCGTCAATCACCCCACGACCACATCACAACCCCCAAAAACCACCGCAGCAGCTCGAAACGAAAATCGAGCAGCCTACTCGAACCTGGAAACAAACCAGAACATCACCACCCACCTGGTCAACGCCCCGCGCTCGATGCCCCGACCATCTTACGCCTTGCAACCGCGAGTACAACTTCGTCACCGCCCCACGCGACTCTTCCCCGAGGTGCGATCGCCTGAAACAGAGCAACGACGAAGAAATTTCCACACGACTTCAACCAAATATACACAGAGCTTAAACCCTACATCTAATCGAATCTCCATCCATGATGCATAAAAAAATACTTTGCACTTTTCCCGCGATCATCGATCATGTTAGCTCCTCCCCACCAATTTTCGCCTTCTCCGATCAAGTGTGTTGCCCGAGGCAACCCCATCTTCCCAAAATGATAAACACAACCATGCCACTTCCACTCATTACAAAAAAATATGAATTGAGCTTCAAAAATCCTATTTATGATTAAGCAATCAGTTCCTAAACTTGAATCGGAAATTCAAGATGTTTAAAATTTTGACTTATGTTAAGTATTACTGTTCTATGCTTATTCCCAGAGCAGCTCAACCTTTTTATTATGAATTTAAGTTTTTAAAATTTACTTTATACTTTCCTAAACATAATTTGTTTATATAATTTACTCTAACAATCAATAGATTGAGCATACATGATTTTTGAAGCAACTTAGGCTGTTGGAATGTATAAACAGAGGCAATATATGTATATGTATATGCATATCAAAGCAACTCCAGATTTCAACTTAACAAACAACAACTAATTATATCAAGTTAAACATAGTGTTGTTTACTCACAGGCATTTCAATAAACATAGAAAACTGGGTTGAGTTACTCACTTTGGTTTTCAGAAAAATGAACAGGGCACAGAGCACATCAATTATTTCATACAACACATATCAGCAAACTTCTCATCAGATTTCAAGGCTACTTACAAGCATCAAAATATTGAAGCATGTTAAAAGTTGAAAAGAAATAGTTGCTCACCTCAATCAGGAAGGCAGAGAAGATGGACAGAGAACTGGAATGTTTGAAACTTGATTTTTTTTTCTTTCTTTTCAGTTCGAATGAATGAGACTGAGTATAAGAAGATGATGCACATGAAGTTGATATAAAAACAAGTCTACAGGATATGCCTTTTGCTTGTACATGATAATATTAATAAACAAGCTACAGGTGATATATTTGAACAACAAATCGTGGCTGAGATGATGTGGTATGGTGTGCTAGGATATATTAGAGGTATGGCTGCATTAATGCCAAGTACTTTATGTTTTCATGTTATATTTTACACTATTTTTTGCCTTACTTCTTACTTTGCTGAAATGTATTATATTATGTACTTTATTTTATTTATTTTATTGCCTTTGTTTTGTTTCATAATCTTTTTTACATACTTATTTTTAGTTATGTTATTTTATTTTGTCTACTTACTTTAAAATATAATTGAAATTCTATAACTTTGTTTTGTACATAGATGTTTTATATATTTATTTGGTTCCATACTTAACTTTTATTTATCTCTATTTATAACTCAAATATTTATTTTACTTCTATTTTTAGTTTAAATATTTCTCATAAATTTTACTTTAATAATTATTGTTTTATATTTCTATATACACATACATATATAACTCAAATTATCATCATTTATAAATTTTTAAATCAATTTATTTATTTATTTTATACTTGTGTCCAAAGTATATTATTTATTTTTCAAAATCATTTATTTAAGAATTTATTTAAAATCCAATATATACATACATATTCACATATATACAAAACTTCAAATCCATATGACTTTATATATATTCTATTTGAATCGAGGAAACTCGCTTCCATTTATAATTAATTTTATAATTTTTTTTTCTTCAAAATTTCATTTAATTATCAATTTAAATTAAATTAAAATCTAGGGTCGTTACAGAATACATCACTGAAATCACTAGATACAGAAAGCAAAATAGACGGCTGGATCTTCAAGGAAAGCTCCAACTCCGAAGGTGAATCTTGAATGCTAACTCACTCAATCTGACTCGACCGTAAAGCAAAATACAAAACACTCGAGTCAGGACATAAATACTTATGTACTGTAAATAAACTCAAGTGAACAGTAACAAAAAAGCATCAGTAACTTAAAGGATGCTAGGGATCGCTCATCCTTTAAGGATCCGTTAAACTATTTACTATGTAGTAATATTGCGCTACTATAATAATGTCTACAGTAAAATAAACATACTTTTAAATAGCGTTCCGGGCTACCCATATCACCCTTCACACATAATAGTCCCAGTAGTCCATCCAATATCATGCCATCTCCACTCTGGGTGACTGTCAGAGGATACCACACGGGCTACGGGAGAAAAACAAACTCGTAGTAAAGGCTCGGTATGGTAGGTGACATGGCGCACAAGGCAATGCCAGGGTAGATATACCAATTACGCACACGGGCTGGTGGTAACGCAGCAGCCACATAAGCCCACCTCGGAACACACTCCCAATCAAAATCGGAGGATGGCCATCTAATCAATCACCAGTAAGAGTATAGTATCGAAGGAATGTGTCCGACCAGAGGTGCTACCTCCTTTGGCCCGAGATCGCTCCTGTTTTAGCCACCTTATGCCAACTCACGGGAGTTGGGTCCACGTAATATACCTCAAGAACGTTGCCACCATCCTACTTCATTCTGGAATCTCCACCGCGTACACGGTTGTTAAAGTGGTTTTCGGAGTTGCTAGAGAGTATGACAACTTTCGATCCCGCTCTCTTTAACAACCAAAGGTTATTATAACGCCGTGGTCATTTCAAAATAGTTTATATTTCAAAAGGATCAAATCATTTCATTTCAAAACTATATTCCTTTCAAAATAGTTTACGCCTCGAAACCAAAACCATTTTTATTTCAAAACTATTTATTCAATCAAAATAGTTTATACTTCGAAACCAAAATCATTTTTATTTCAAAACTATATTCAAATCAAAATAGTTTATACTTTATCATTTCCATCTCAAACCTATATTCCTTCCAAAAATCATAATACTTTCAAAGTTATAACTCTTTCGAAACCAAAATGCTTGAAATCATTACACTTTGAAAATCATAACGTTCTGAAATCATACATTTGAAATCATGAAACATTCATTTAATTCTTTACATTTTACAAATTTATTTCCAATTTAATTCAAAATTTCAAATTTCAAATTTCCAATTTAATTCAAATCAAACCATCAATTTCAATTCAATTCAGTTTTTTAACAAAACATTTCAAATCTTATAAATTTCAAATATAGATTTGATCTACAAAATAAGCTATCCAATTTTAATATGTTTCCAAACTTTAATATCCCACATTTCAAAACTAAACTTTATAATTCCATATATTCATATCTCAAATCTAATTTCATTATTATGTAGTTTTGAAATATTCATTTCATAAATCCAATATTATTAAAATAAACTTAAATTACAATTAAACCAAATATCTTTTCATACAAATATAAACTTCAAATATTCCTTTATCAAATAGAGAAAAATCAAATATCATTCAACATTCACATTCTTTATTAAAATAAAGATCAAATCATTTCCAAACCATTTTAAAATCATTAAAATATTACATCCTTTCAAAACTTCATAATCAAATCATTATTTGAATTCAAATCCAAATATTCAAAGTTAATATCATTTAAAAATCAAATATGTCATTCTTTTATTATTTCAAACATCATTACCAAAAATACATTCCAAAATTCCATTCAAAAATTCATTTATTATATTACATTTCATTCCGTTTAACACATAACCAAGTAAACTTTATTTAAATTCAAATTCAATTTAAATTCCTTAAAAATTCAAATTTAAATATTCAAAACTTCTAAAATTTCACAGATAATCCATTTCAAAAGTTAAATTATTTAACAGTTTAAAATATAGCCCAAACAGTGTTAAAATCTATAACATTTCAAAACATTGTCAAATTATAGCAACGACAACATTTATAAAGTGCTATCGTAGCTTATATTTTCCAAAATGGTTTATTTCAAGAATAGCGACATTTATAAAATGTCGTAGTAGATATTTAGTTATATCAAACATTGTTAGATTCAAAACAATAGCACTAAAATGCTGTCAAAAGACTAAAGCATTTTGAAAATGCTATAAAATTCCAGGTTTCATTTTAGCTTTTCAAAAATAATAATAAAACTCCAAATTTTTATTATTACAACTTAGAAATCATATTTCTAGACTTCCAAATTTCACATTTAAAATCATTTTCACATATGATTTAACACAATAAAATTTTAAGATCAAATATTCAATTTTGCAAACTCCATTCATTTATTAAGTCAATATTCATTGTTCATTAATTTATAAATTTAATAAACTTAAAATTTTACTTCAAATATCATTTCAAAACTTTAAATTTAATTTCCATTATTTATTTACATCTTAAAATATAATTTAAAGTCAAACGTCACATTTACTCCAAATTTACATACTTGAATTCACTTAAATTCACAATTTCAAGATTTAATATTTAACTTTCTTAAAACCATAATATATATATTTTAAATCAAAATTTCATACTTTTGAAAATACATATTTAAAAAAAATCATTTAAAAATATACCACGGCGTCTGTATATAATTTTCTAACCTAGGTCAAGTGATACAGATATATATCATTTCAATCCGTAATTTACAAAGAAAACCGGGTTTTATCATTTCAAACCCGCAATCCCAAGCCAAATAAAATACAATAAAAATCGCTCAGGCCTATCATTTCAGCCCATAACGATTTTTTCCTTTTCTAAAGTCCGTTCGGGTATGTATCGTTTCAACTCATAATGATTCTATTCTAACAGGGAACTTGCAGTGTGAATATATGCATAAACAATATAAATAATGTCAATGTCACAATATAATGTCATATATCAGATGTCAGGTTATAATTAACAGTTTTAACATGGTAACAACATGGCATAGCATATCATATGATCATCATTAACTTGCATAAACATTTTATATTACTAAACACTTGTCATCAATTCACTATTTCATAAGTATAAATGTCAGAGTGAGAAAGACTCACCTTTTCGAAGCTAGAGACCAAAACAACAAACGCAAGAGCGATTCCAAAAGCACGACAAACCCGATTTGAATTGAATGAAATGGAAAGCCTTGATAATGATCTTGTATACAACAAATAAACAAGACCATATAAACATATGCATACAATACAAATATGAATTTAAACGAAATGGAAACTTTAAATCAACAAAGAACATTACCCAGCTTTAACACGAAAGTACCTGACCACGACAACATGGCTTGTCACATGATCAATTGGGCTTGTTCTCATCACACTTGGCTCGGCCTAGGTGTCAACATAACTTGGGTTTAGCATCAAAGCAGTAACGCCCCACCTCTATACCCACACTAGCCAAGAACACTACGGTGTAGAGTTGTCAACTAGCACGGAGAATAAGGCTGTTGAGGAGCGACCATCCTCATGATTTCTTATCACGCGGTGGCTATAATAATCTTCAGAAACAAACATAGAAATATGCATAACACAAATCAGCCACAGACATCCATATCACAAAGGCGGAAGAAGGTATGAATATATAACTAACACATGAAAGTGTACATCAAAGTAGTGGTCAAAAAGATCCACAATAATACAAAAGAATAGCAACACGTGCTATGCAAAAGAATACATCTATGAGTCTATATCTCAAGTGTAAACGACAAAAACTGCTAATCTAAAAGGTCAGCCAAAAGTCAGAGTAGTAAATCCCTGGGGGAGAAGTCAAGCAGAAGCACCTATAACATCTCGGTCTGACCCGAGTATTATTTATAAGAAAATAATAAACGGATCAGTCTAGCTATAAATATCAGATAACATGATATAAACAATAGATATGGCAAGAACATATAGCAACCATAAAGACATACTATGATAAGCATGTAAATGAAGATCATCAAGAGATCAAACAATATCAAAAGAATCTTCTAAAAGATCCAAATTCACCTAAACATAAAAGTTGGAAAATCATAACAATGAAAGTCATGAAAATAGGTGAAGCACAATTCCAGAAGACTACACAAGAAATCCAGAAACTACAATTTAGGAGCATGAAAACTCACAAAATGGGAGCATGAAAACTCACCTACACGTGTAACACAAAGCGAGAAGCTATCTCATGTTGCAAGCCATTAATTTTGACACACGGATGGCCCGAAGACCGTGGGGCGCTACCCCACATATGTGATGGCGAAACATCACACAAATGAGATGGCGAAACATCACAAGAGCGGGGTCTAGTCTCCCTCGCAGACAAAGAGACATCACACAGTTGCTAGTCTAAAACACAAAAATGATCGTCATGATCATCAAGAAGTGTCAATTACACTAAGTTAGTAAATATAAAAGTTTAACTTCATGTCCCATAACCACTTGCTTAACTCAAATATTTACTAACAAACTGTAGATCTCCACTAGAAAATTGTCACAAGAGATTCAATCGAACAAGTCCAAGAATTAACTGACGAAGTAAACGCAAGCGTTTCAGACCACTTGTTTTACTAAGTCGTTTAATTAGATTTCTCATACGAGTGAGGTAAAGGTTTGTATATACTAATAGATTGGAAAACGGTTTAAGGAAAAAGCTTTGTTATTAAAAATAGAGTTGAAATCGTTTTGCTGAAAGAGTTTTGATATTTACTACTAGCATTGAAACCTTTATTTTATTAAAGTGACAAATCACAAAAACTTCGCGTTCAAAGACGTGAATGAAATCCAAGGAAATCAACTTAAAATGCATCTTTCATCAAAGAGCCCCTACGGAGGGGGGTCCAGGGGGGTGGCAACCCCCCAAGGTGGGGGTGCGAGGGCAACGCCACCGCTTACGGGGTTCGACCTGCCCGGTCAGGTCACGGGGGTCCAGGGGGCAGCGCCCCCGGCGGGGTGCGGGGCAGCGCCCCGTCCAAAACGGTACGACCTAGTGAAGACAAAATGAGGTCTAACGACCTAAGGGGAATTGGGTCGAGCGACCTAATGGTTGCGACCTAAGGGTCTTCGCGACCTAACGACCTAAACAAGGTCGAGCGAGTTAAGGTGATGCGCGACCTAATGTGTCACGCGACTTAACGAAGGCAAGGCCGAACGAGTTAGGGGGATGCACGACCTAACGGAGGCGAGCGACTTAAGGGACTCGCGACCTAACAGAGGTGAGCGACTTAAGGAACTCGCGACCTAACAGAGGTGAGCGACTTAAGGGACTCGCGACCTAACAGAGGTGAGCGACTTAAGGGTTATAAGACGGAACGACCTAACTGATACACGTCTTAAAACCCACGCGACCTAACGACCTAACAGGTCATACGATCTAGTCGTCGAGCGACCTATCGATTTTAACTCGCGAGCGACCTATCAGTTCTACGACTCAAGGGGTCAACGACCTACGAGATGTAGATCACGCGACCTAACGTTATAAAGGCCAAACGACCTAAAGCTTAACTCGCGAACGACCTAAGGCTTAAGACTCAACTCGCGAGCGACCTAACACTGCAGAGGGGGTTTAAGGCCAGAAACGACCTAAGTGTTAGCGACCTAACGACCTATGGGCCAAACGACCTACGACTTAAAGCCCAACGACCTAATTCCGAGATGACAATACGTGCAGTGCGACCTAGTGCGTTAACACGCGAGGGACCTAAGGATTATGTCGCAAACGACCTAACTCCGAACACACGAAAATGGCCAGAACGACCTAAATGCAGAAAATTCACCAAAACGCTAAAAATTGGAGTTTTTCGCCAATCCAATCCAAACCAAATGCAAATGAGCATGCAAAAGTGATAGGGAATCATTCCCAACGGTCCAATATAGTTATAGGCTAGAATTGTGAGATAAAAATCTCACATTTGCACTAAAATTTATGAAGATGAAGCTTGAAAGAAAGGAGAAGCAATCCAAAGCTTGAATCCAATATCTTCTACTTGAATTTGGAGTTGAATGTTGGATTTGCAATTGAATTTGTGCTTGGAGTTTTAATTTCCCATTCTCCTCACCATTAATGCCAAAGCTTGAGTTAGTTAGGAAATTTATGAAGAGTGAGGAGAAGGGGGTTGGAACTTGGGCTTAATAGGCTAAACTAACCCAAAGTCCAAGGCGGGAAAAGTTAGTGAAATTTCACTAACTCCAAACCTATCAATGTTTATACTTAAAAAAGTTGTAAACGGCATTTCGAACTCAATGGAAGTGGTCTCGAGTCCTAATTTGATCGTTTGCAAAAAGTAGCTTTTCGGACCAATATCCGATTAACGACGAAATATTTAAATAAAATATTTAAATATAAAATCGATAAATATGCGGGTTGTTACAAAAACACATGTCAACAAGTGGATGAAGATGGAGGAGTTACAACATGAAGCATACTAAGTCAAGGCAACAATAGGTAGGGTTTGGGTGCATTTTTGGCTCGACCAAAAGCAAGTCGGGCTCGGCCAAAGGCAAGTACAGGTCTGGACAGTGGAGAGGTGGAAGGTCAGAGGTGGTATCATGGTGGTTGTGGAGAAATAGGAGGCGGCCAAGGCCATATGTGGTGGTTGTGAGGTGATAAGGCAAGCAACATGAAGGGATTTGGTCAATGGATGGTTTGTTCATGGTTCTATAAGTTTGGATGGTGGGGATTTGGCCTAGGGCTTACGGCCTTCCTTCAGGTCAGATCTGGAGATGGTGTAGCAGCGGCCAAAGGTCAGGTAGTGGCTGGTGGTGGTGGTTCTAGGGGTGGCCAAAGTGTATAGGAAGAGGTAGGTGATGTTTTGTGGCTAGGCTAGCATAGTTTCAAGGAGTTTTTGTGTTGTTTTCATCTTTGGGATGCCACGGCCTGACATGGACAGAGGAGAGGCTGATGTTGCAGCTGGAGATGGAGGAGGTGATGGTCGGTGATGATGGTGGAGAGTGGGGCCAAGCAAAGCTTTGCAAAGGAGGAAGCAAAATCATTGAAATTGTGAAGAAGAGAAGAGATAAAGGAAGCCATTTGCAATTTTTTTCTCTCTTATCAAGCCGTGAGTTTTTAGGAGGAATTGAGAAACATTTTTCACGTGAATATGAGTGGGAGTTACAACAATAGCAAAAAGATATGGTCGGCTAAGGCTAGAAATGAAAAGGTTGGAAAACAAAGAGGCGGGAAAACGAAGAGCCTTGACCAACTAAAGAGACACAAACTCTTCAAATTTCCATTATTTTCTTTTTAAACCTTATATAACTGAAATATATATATAAAATAAGATAAAATATGAAAATTAAGTAAATAAACAAAAATAAATAAATTAATTATTAATTATATATAGTTTAATTAAATAAAACAGCAAAATTTGCAACTAGTCTTGAAAATATGAAAAATAAGTGCAATGAACTTGGGAAAATTTTTATGTGCTTAAAAGTATTTATAAATAAAGATAAGAACACAAAATAAAAGGGAAATAACAAAAGTAAATAAATAAATAAATTTTAATTTAAATATAGTTTAGATGAAGAAAATAGCAGAAAAAGGAAAACAGCCTTTTAAAAATAGGAAATCATCATAGTAAATTTTAGAAAAATTCTATTATCATTTTAAAAATATTTAAAAGTCAAAATATACATAATATAACATATTAAAACATATTAAAATAAAATATGACAGAGAAAAGAATAAAATTTATACAATTTAAAATAACAAAATTGCAAAATAAACAATTTATACTCAAAATTGAAATGTACATATCTTTTGCAGTTTAACTCCGTTTTCCACGAAACAAAAAGCAGTTTTCAAGTTATTAAATCTATTTTCATAATAAAAGATAAAATTTAAAATTTCAAACTTTTAAATTTTAAGTTAAAAGTCAAAGTTTGACTATTTGACCAAAAATTCACTTTTTCTGGAAATATTCAACTTACACAAGTTTTGGAATTATAATTCATATAAAAATCAAGATTTATATTTAAATAATAAAATTTAATCATTTCAATAAGTAAAATAAGTTTTTTTTTATCAAAATTTAAATTAAAATGATTAAAATATACAATTAAAATAATTACAAAATACAGGGTTGTTACACTCTCCCCCACTCAAAACTTTTCGTCCCCGAAAAGGAACGAGGTACGAGAAAGCACAGATAAAAAATATAGAATGAGAAAAGATTTAGATAAGATGACAAGCATATTCGAATCATACCTGATAACTATTGTTATAGGTAAGTTTAACAAGGTGGAGATGATCTTCCAAGATCCTCCAGAATAAAAAAATACAAGCACAAAAAGATCCTCTAAAATCTGATTCACCCTTCCCGTTTGACTGATAGTCTGTGGATGGTAAGCAGTGTTCAGATCCAGATGAGTACCAAAGATTTTCAAAGATTATAGAAAGATTTCTAAAAAGACTGGTATAAGCAATAGCCTCCCCATTCTATAGAAAGATAAGGAAAATAAGGACAACTAAAAGATGGTTTGAAAAACAAAATAAGATAATAAATTTGAAATCATCATGCTTTGAAATCATAATACTTTGAAATCATAACACCTTTAAAATAATCTTCCTTTAAACCATTTAAATTCAATGCCAAATAATACTCATTTCAAAGTTGTAACATTTCTAAGTTCATTTATTCAATTATAAAATTTCCAAAACATTTTATTTTAGAAACAGCAGTACTTATAATATGTTACAGTAGACATATTAGTATTTCAAATCAGTTCAATTTTAGAAATATTCATTTGGATATCATTTACTTATATTTATTAAAACAACTTTTATGAATGGAATATCCAAATTGAACTATACTTCATTTATTAAGTCAAAAGTTCATTATTTTACCTATTTCTTAATTTAATAAATAACCTAACACTTTATTTAAAATACTCATTTCATAAATAGGATATTCCTTCAATAAGTTACACTTTAAATTTCCATTTGAAAACCAAATTCTCAATAATCAAATTTTAGTGATATTAAAAATACATCTTAACTATTTAAATCAAAATTATTCATTTTACAAGACATATCTATTTTATAAATAAAATATTTTATTTATAAAATAGATATCATAGCAAATACAGAAATCAAATTTCTTTACACCTTTATTCATTTATACATCAATTAAACTATGATTTCAAGTTAAATAAACCTTATTACAAAATATCCCATTCAATTATATTTTATTTTCTATTCAAAGATACATTGTTTAGTATACAAACATATTCATTTCATGAAATAACTTTTATTAAAATTTCTGGGTTAGACTTAAGGTTCCATATTAAATCAAATTTGATCATTAAGTTATTTAAATAAAATCTCTTTAAATTTTCTTTTTCTTTATTTACCTCTGTTAATCTTTTATAATCAAAATTTAAGTGTATAACATTTATTATAACCACTCAAATTTTATTTATAAAATCCTTTTATATTGTATATTATCTAATTACATTGTTAACTTTTTTAAAAAATTAAGTTAAGTTATATTGAAATGCAATTGTATGTTATACAAATAAAACTTTCAAATTCAATTATCTCAAGTTTGAATCATTTATCCAAATTTTTTAAATAATTTTTTTCTTTCATAATTGAAATTATTCTTTAAGATAGAATTTAAGAATTAAATTTCCGATTCCATTCAAACCATTTAGAGATAACTAATAATATATACATAATATGTCAAATCAAATTTCAATCATATATCTATATATATTAAAATCAAGTCATATTTTAGTAATTCAAATCAATTAAATTCCCAAAACAAAGCTGTAGTAAGACGACAGAACTGTCTCTTCACTTCGAAACTCGAAAATGAATGTCGATGATGCTGCAGTCATCACCGAATTAATTTTTCAGCGACCAAGAGAAGAGCACTAATTTTAAACTTTAAAATTCTTTGGAAACAAATTTCTACTTGAAAATACTTTAAATAATATATCCTTTCAAAATTTTGAACATAAGGTTTGAAATCCATCGGAAATTAAATTCTCAAATTCTTGATTTAAATTAATTCCAGTTCCCAAATCAATTTATAAACAACTATTTATAAATTCATTTGTAGAACAATAAATGATAAATCAAGTATTATCATTTCAAATTATCAATTTAAATCAATTTATTAAGTTCCATAAATTTACTTATATATCCAAATTTATTTCATTTCCCAAATTGTTAAAATAATATTGTGTCAGTTTGTTCAGTCAAAGTGTTTTGGAAATCTTATCGACAGCGTTGATCAGACGAATCGATCAGAAACCCAATCCAACATCAACAACTCAAACAATACAATATATAAAATAAAATATAAATTTACAAGTAAAATTCAAAATGTTTGGAAGAATAGATTGGAAACAAAAGACAGGATGATAAAATACAGAGTAGGGAGGTGGATAAGCCGAAATAAATCGCGGGCAACCTTAACTGGGTAAACCGTGACTTAAAGAATAAGATCGATGTGGATTTTCTGGGTAAATCAACATTCGACCTCAAGAGATAAAGTTTGGGATAACAGGAGATACTAGCATCTAAACCGATGATAAATATAAATCTCTGGTGAATCGATGCTAATTGTAAAGGAGTTTCACCCCTTTTACAAGAAAATTAGAATACTGGTGAGACCGCCAATTCACTATAAAGATCATTCGAAGTGGAGTTATGGGATACTCCGAAATCAAATGAAGATGAATAGTGGGGAATAAGAATGGATTTTGGAACCGCAGGGAACGTTCCAAAATTCCAAGGAATCGAGTCAAAAGAAAGAGATTCAACTCGAATGAAAGTGATTCTGTAAATACATCTACTCTATATGCTGACTTTTTCCTAGAGCTACCAAAGCTCTGATACCAACAGTAACGACTCGATATTTTCAACCATTCGCATCCGCACATGTCGGACTTGAATTTCTCAAAATACCGCATTGTAAATAAAATTTGGCAAATCTTAGAATATACAGTAAATACATAATCAGAGATCACAGACACAGAGTATTTAATAATGCAGCGGAATTTAAAAGAAATAGTAGTTCATGAAGCTACTATATAAAAATAAGATACATCAGAGTTAAACATGATACAACAAAAAGTAACAAGATACATCAGGTACAAATCATAACACATCACTGAAATCACTAGATACAGAAAGCAAAATAGATGGATGGATCTTAAAGGAAAGCTCCAACTCCGAAGGTGAATCTTGAATGCTAACTCACTCAATCTGACTCGAGCATAAAGCAAAATACAAAACACTCGAGTCAGGACATAAATACTTATGAACTGTAAATAAACTCAAGTTAACAGTAACAAAAAAGCATCAGTAACTTAAAGGATGCTTGGGATCGCCCATCCTTTAAGGATCCGTTAAACTATTTACTATGTAGTAATATTGCGCTACTATAATAATGTCTACAGTAAAATAAACATACTTTTAAATAGCGTTCCGGGCTACCCATATCACTCTTCACACATAATAGTCCCAGTAGTCCATCCAATATCATGCCATCTCCACTCTGGGTGACTGTCAGAGGATACCACACGGGCTACGGGAGAAAAACAAACTCGTAGTAAAGGCTCGGTATGGTAGGTGACACGGCACACAAGGCAATGACAGGGTAGATATACCAATTACGCACACGGGCTGGTGGTAACGCAGCAGCCACATAAGCCCACCTCGGAACACACTCACAATCAAAATCGGAGGATGGCCATCTAATCAATCACCAGTAAGAGTATAGTATCGAAGGAATGTGTCCGACCAGAGGTGCTACCTCCTTTGGCCTAAGATCGCTCCTGTTTTAGCCACCTTATGCCAACTCACGGGAGTTGGGTCCACGTAATATACCTCAAGAACGTCGCTACCATCCTACTTAATTCTGGAATCTCCACCGCGTACACGGTTGTTAAAGTGGTTTTCGGAGTTGGCAGAGAGTATGACAACTTTCGATCCCGGTCTCTTTAGCAACCAAAGGTTATTATAACGCCGTGGTCATTTCAAAATAGTTTATATTTCAAAAGGATCAAATCATTTCATTTCAAAACTATATTCCTTTCAAAATAGTTTACGCCTCGAAACTAAAACCGTTTTTATTTCAAAACTATTTATTCAATCAAAATAGTTTATACTTCGAAACCAAAATCATTTTTATTTCAAAACTATATTCAAATCAAAATAGTTTATACTTTATCATTTCCATCTCAAACCTATATTCACTTCCAAAAATCATAATACTTTCAAAGTTATAACTCTTTCGAAACCAAAATACTTGAAATCATTACACTTTGAAAATCATAACGTTCTGAAATCATACATTTGAAATCATGAAACATTCATTTAATTCTTTACATTTTACAAATTTATTTCCAATTTAATTCAAAATTTCAAATTTCCAATTCAATTCAAATCAAACCATCAATTTCAATTCAATTCAGTTTTCTAACAAAACATTTCAAATCTTATAAATTTCAAATATAGATTTGATCTACAAAATAAGCTATCCAATTTTAATATGTTTCCAAACTTTAATATCCCACATTTCAAAACTAAACTTTATAATTCCATATATTCATATCTCAAATCTAATTTCATTATTATGTAGTTTTGAAATATTCATTTCATAAATCCAATATTATTAAAATAAACTTAAATTACAATTAAACCAAATATCTTTTCATACAAATATAAACTTCAAATATTACTTTATCAAATAAAGAAAAATCAAATATCATTCAACATTCACATTCTTTATTAACATAAAGATCAAATCATTTCCAAACCATTTCAAAATCATTAAAATTTTACATCCTTTCAAAACTTCATAATCAAATCATTATTTGAATTCAAATCCAAATATTCAAATTTAAATATCATTTAAAAATCAAATATTTCATTCATTTATTATTTCAAACATCATTACCAAAAATACATTCCAAAATTCCATTCAAAAATTCATTTATTATATTACATTTCATTCCGCTTAACACATAACCAAGTAAACTTTATTTAAATTCAAATTCAATTTAAATTCCTTAAAAATTCAAATTTAAAAATTCAAAACTTCTAAAATTTCATAGATAATCCATTTCAAAAGTTAAATTATTTAACAGTTTAAAATATAGCCCAAACAGTGTTAAAATCTATAACATTTCAAAACATTGTCAAATTATAGCAACGACAGCATTTATAAAGTGCTATCGTAGCTTATATTTTCCAAAATGGTTTATTTCAAGAATAGCGACATTTATAAAATATCGTAATAGATATTTAGTTATTTCAAACATTGTTAGATTCAAAACAATAGCATTAAAATGCTGTCAAAAGACTAAAGCATTTGGAAAATGCTATAAAATTCGAAGTTTCATTTTAGCTTTTCAAAAATAATAATAAAACTCCAAATTTTTATTATTACAACTTAGAAATCATATTTCTAGACTTCCAAATTTCACATTTAAAATCATTTAAAAATATGATTTAACACAATAAAATTTTAAGATCAAATATTCAATTTTGCAAACTCCATTCATTTATTAAGTCAAAATTCACTGTTTATTAATTTATAAATTTAATAAACTTAAAATTTTACTTCAAATATAATTTCAAAACTTTAAATTTAATTTCCATTATTTATTTACATCTTAAAATAAAATTTAAAGTCAAACGTCACATTTACTCCAAATTTACATACTTGAATTCACTTAAATTCGCAATTTCAAGATTTAACATTTAACTTTCTTAAAACCATAATATATATATATTTTAAATCAAAATTTCATACTTTTGAAAATACAAATTTAAAAAAATCATTTAAAAATATACCACGGGGTCTGTATATAATTTTCTAACCTAGGTCAAGTGATACAGATATATATCATTTCAATCCGTAATTTACAAAGAAAACCAGGTTTTATCATTTCAAACCCGCAATCCCAAGCCAAATAAAATACAATAAAAATCGCTCAGGCCTATCATTTTAGCCCATAACAATTTTTTCCTATTCTAAAGTCCGTTCGGGTATGTATCGTTTCAACCCATAATGATTCTATTCTAACAGGGAACTTGCAGTGTGAATATATGCATAAACAATATAAACAATGTCAATGTCACAATATAATGTCATATATCAGATGTCAGGTTATAATTAACAGTTTTAACATGGTAACAACATGGAATAGCATATCATATGATCATCATTAACTTGCATAAACATTTATATTACTAAACACTTGTCATCAATTCACTATTTCATAAGTATAAATGTCAGAGTGAGAAAGACTCACCTTTTCGAAGCTAGAGACCAAAACAACAAACACAAGAGCGATTCCAAAAGCATGACAAACCCGATTTGAATTGAATGAAATGGAAAGCCTTGATAATGATCTTGTATACAACAAATAAACAAGACCATATAAACATATGCATACAATACAAATATGAATTTAAACGAAATGGAAACTTTAAATCAACAAAGAACATTACCCAGCTTTAACACGAAAGTGCCTGACCACGACAACATGGCTTGTCACATGATCAATTGGGCTTGTTCTCGTCACACTAGGCTCGGCCTAGGTGTCAACATGACTTGGGTTTATCATAAAAACACATGGCAACAAGTGGATGAAGATGGAGGAGTTACAACATGAAGCATACTAAGTCAAGGCAACAATAGGTAGGGTTTGGGTGCATTTTTGGCTCGACCAAAAGCAAGTGGGGCTCGGCCAAAGGCAAGTACAGGTCTGGACGGTGGAGAGGTGGAAGGTCGGAGGTGGTATCATGGTGGTGGTGGAGAAATAGGAGGCGGCCAAGGCCATATGTGGTGGTTGTGAGGTGATAAGGCAAGCAACATGAAGGTATTTGGTGAATGGATGGTTTGCTCATGGTTCTACAAGTTTGGATGGTGGGGTTTTGGCCTAGGGCTCACGGCCTTGCTTCAGGTCAGATCTGGAGATGGTGTAGCAGCGGCCAAAGGTCAGGTAGTGGCTGGTGGTGGTTGTTCTAGGGGTGGCCAAAGTGTATAGGAAGAGGTAGGTGATGTTTTGTGGCTAGGCTAGCATAGTTTCAAGGAGTTTTTGTGTTGTTTTCATCTTTGGGATGCCACGGCCTGACATGGACAGAGGAGAGGCTGATGTTGCAGTTGGAGATGGAGGAGGTGATGGTCGGTGATGATGGTGGAGAGTGGTGCCAAGCCAAGCTTTGCAATGGAGGAAGCAAAATCATTGAAATTGTGAAGAAGAGAAGAGATAAAGGAAGCCATTTGCAATTTTTTTTCTCTCTTATCAAGCCGTGAGTTTTTAGGAGGAGTTGAGAAACATTTTTCACGTGAATATGCGAGGTAGTCACGACAATAGCAAAAAGATATGGTCGGCTAAGGCTAGAAATGAAAAGGTTGGAAAACAAAGAGGCGGGAAAACGAAGAGCCTTGAGCAACTAAAGAGACACAAACTCTTCAAATTTCCATTATTTTCTTTTTAAACCTTATATAACTGAAATATATATATATAATAAGATAAAATATTAAAATTTAGTAAATAAACAAAAATAAATTAATTAATTATTAATTATATATAGTTTAATTAAATAAAACAGCAAAATCTACAACTAGTCTTGAAAATATGAAAAATAAGTGCAATGAACTTGGAAAATTTTTTATGTGCTTAAAAGTATTTATAAATAAAGATAAGAACACAAAATAAAACGGAAATCACAAAAGTAAATAAATAAATTTTAATTTAAATATAGTTTAGATGAAGAAAATAGCAGAAAAAGGAAAACAGCCTTTTAAAATAGGAAATCATCATAGTAAATTTTAGAAAAATTCTATTATCATTTTAAAAATATTTGAAAGTAAAAATATACATAATATAACATATTAAAATAAAATATGATAGAGAAAAAAATAAAATTTATACAATTTAAAATAACAAAATTGCAAAATAAACAATTTATACTCAAAATTGAAATGTACATATCTTTTGCAGTTTAACTCCGTTTTCCACGAAACAAAAAGCAGTGTTCAAGTTATTAAATCTATTTTCATAATAAAAGATAAAATTTAAAATTACAAACTTTTAAATTTTAAGTTAAAAGTCAAAGTTTGACTATTTGACCAAAAATTCACTTTTTCTAGAAATATTCAACTTACACATGTTTTGGAATTATAATTCATATAAAAATCAAGATTCATATTTAAATAATAAAATTTAATCATTTCAATAAGTAAAATAAGTTTTTTTATCAAAATTTAAATTAAAATAATTAAAATACACAATTAAAATAATTACAAAATATAGGGTTGTTACACTCTCCCCCACTCAAAACTTTTCGTCCTCGAAAAGGAACGAGGTACGGGAAAGCACAGAAAAAAAATATAGAATGAGACAAGATTTAGATAAGATGACAAGCATATTCGAATCTTATCTGATAACTATTGTTATAGGTAAGTTTAACAAGGTGGAGATGATCTTCCAAGATCCTCCAGAATAAAAAAATACAAGCACAAAAAGATCCTCTAAAATCTGATTCACCCTTCCCGTTTGACTGATAGTCTGTGGATGGTAAGCAGTGTTCAGATCCAGATGAGTACCAAAGATTTTCAAAGATTATAGAAAGATTTCTAAAAAGACTGGTATAAGCAATAGCCTCCCCATTCTATAGAAAGATAAGGAAAATAAGGACAACTAAAAGATGGTTTGAAAAACAAAATAAGATAATAAATTTGAAATCATCATGCTTTGAAATCATAATACTTTGAAATCATAACACCTTTAAAATAATCTTCCTTTAAACCATTTAAATTCAATGCCAAATAATACTCATTTCAAAGTTGTAACATTTCTAAGTTCATTTATTCAATTATAAAATTTCCAAAACATTTTATTTTAGAAACAGCAGTACTTATAATATGTTACAGTAGACATATTAGTATTTCAAATCAGTTCAATTTTAGAAATATTCATTTGGATATCATTTACTTATATTTATTAAAACAACTTTTATGAATGGAATATCCAAATTGAACTATACTTCATTTATTAAGTCAAAAGTTCATTATTTTACCTATTTCTTAATTTAATAAATAACCTAACACTTTATTTAAAATACTCATTTCATAAATAGGATATTCCTTCAATAAGTTACACTTTAAATTTCCATTTGAAAACCAAATTCTCAATAATCAAATTTTAGTGATATTAAAAATACATCTTAACTATTTAAATCAAAATTATTCATTTTACAAGACATATCTATTTTATAAATAAAATATTTTATTTATAAAATAGATATCATAGCAAATACAGAAATCAAATTTCTTTACACCTTTATTCATTTATACATCAATTAAACTATGATTTCAAGTTAAATAAACCTTATTACAAAATATCCCATTCAATTATATTTTATTTTCTATTCAAAGATACATTGTTTAGTATACAAACATATTCATTTCATGAAATAACTTTTATTAAAATTTCTGGGTTAGACTTAAGGTTCCATATTAAATCAAATTTGATCATTAAGTTATTTAAATAAAATCTCTTTAAATTTTCTTTTTCTTTATTTACCTCTGTTAATCTTTTATAATCAAAATTTAAGTGTATAACATTTATTATAACCACTCAAATTTTATTTATAAAATCCTTTTATATTGTATATTATCTAATTACATTGTTAACTTTTTTAAAAAATTAAGTTAAGTTATATTGAAATGCAATTGTATGTTATACAAATAAAACTTTCAAATTCAATTATCTCAAGTTTGAATCATTTATCCAAATTTTTTAAATAATTTTTTTCTTTCATAATTGAAATTATTCTTTAAGATAGAATTTAAGAATTAAATTTCCGATTCCATTCAAACCATTTAGAGATAACTAATAATATATACATAATATGTCAAATCAAATTTCAATCATATATCTATATATATTAAAATCAAGTCATATTTTAGTAATTCAAATCAATTAAATTCCCAAAACAAAGCTGTAGTAAGACGACAGAACTGTCTCTTCACTTCGAAACTCGAAAATGAATGTCGATGATGCTGCAGTCATCACCGAATTAATTTTTCAGCGACCAAGAGAAGAGCACTAATTTTAAACTTTAAAATTCTTTGGAAACAAATTTCTACTTGAAAATACTTTAAATAATATATCCTTTCAAAATTTTGAACATAAGGTTTGAAATCCATCGGAAATTAAATTCTCAAATTCTTGATTTAAATTAATTCCAGTTCCCAAATCAATTTATAAACAACTATTTATAAATTCATTTGTAGAACAATAAATGATAAATCAAGTATTATCTTTTCAAATTATCAATTTAAATCAATTTATTAAGTTCCATAAATTTACTTATATATCCAAATTTATTTCATTTCCCAAATTGTTAAAATAATATTGTGTCAGTTTGTTCAGTCAAAGTGTTTTGGAAATCTTATCGACAGCGTTGATCAGACGAATCGATCAGAAACCCAATCCAACATCAACAACTCAAACAATACAATATATAAAATAAAATATAAATTTACAAGTAAAATTCAAAATGTTTGGAAGAATAGATTGGAAACAAAAGACAGGATGATAAAATACAGAGTAGGGAGGTGGATAAGCCGAAATAAATCGCGGGCAACCTTAACTGGGTAAACCGTGACTTAAAGAATAAGATCGATGTGGATTTTCTGGGTAAATCAACATTCGACCTCAAGAGATAAAGTTTGGGATAACAGGAGATACTAGCATCTAAACCGATGATAAATATAAATCTCTGGTGAATCGATGCTAATTGTAAAGGAGTTTCACCCCTTTTACAAGAAAATTAGAATACTGGTGAGACCGCCAATTCACTATAAAGATCATTCGAAGTGGAGTTATGGGATACTCCGAAATCAAATGAAGATGAATAGTGGGGAATAAGAATGGATTTTGGAACCGCAGGGAACGTTCCAAAATTCCAAGGAATCGAGTCAAAAGAAAGAGATTCAACTCGAATGAAAGTGATTCTGTAAATACATCTACTCTATATGCTGACTTTTTCCTAGAGCTACCAAAGCTCTGATACCAACAGTAACGACTCGATATTTTCAACCATTCGCATCCGCACATGTCGGACTTGAATTTCTCAAAATACCGCATTGTAAATAAAATTTGGCAAATCTTAGAATATACAGTAAATACATAATCAGAGATCACAGACACAGAGTATTTAATAATGCAGCGGAATTTAAAAGAAATAGTAGTTCATGAAGCTACTATATAAAAATAAGATACATCAGAGTTAAACATGATACAACAAAAAGTAACAAGATACATCAGGTACAAATCATAACACATCACTGAAATCACTAGATACAGAAAGCAAAATAGATGGATGGATCTTAAAGGAAAGCTCCAACTCCGAAGGTGAATCTTGAATGCTAACTCACTCAATCTGACTCGAGCATAAAGCAAAATACAAAACACTCGAGTCAGGACATAAATACTTATGAACTGTAAATAAACTCAAGTTAACAGTAACAAAAAAGCATCAGTAACTTAAAGGATGCTTGGGATCGCCCATCCTTTAAGGATCCGTTAAACTATTTACTATGTAGTAATATTGCGCTACTATAATAATGTCTACAGTAAAATAAACATACTTTTAAATAGCGTTCCGGGCTACCCATATCACTCTTCACACATAATAGTCCCAGTAGTCCATCCAATATCATGCCATCTCCACTCTGGGTGACTGTCAGAGGATACCACACGGGCTACGGGAGAAAAACAAACTCGTAGTAAAGGCTCGGTATGGTAGGTGACACGGCACACAAGGCAATGACAGGGTAGATATACCAATTACGCACACGGGCTGGTGGTAACGCAGCAGCCACATAAGCCCACCTCGGAACACACTCACAATCAAAATCGGAGGATGGCCATCTAATCAATCACCAGTAAGAGTATAGTATCGAAGGAATGTGTCCGACCAGAGGTGCTACCTCCTTTGGCCTGAGATCGCTCCTGTTTTAGCCACCTTATGCCAACTCACGGGAGTTGGGTCCACGTAATATACCTCAAGAACGTCGCTACCATCCTACTTCATTCTGGAATCTCCACCGCGTACACGGTTGTTAAAGTGGTTTTCGGAGTTGGCAGAGAGTATGACAACTTTCGATCCCGGTCTCTTTAGCAACCAAAGGTTATTATAACGCCGTGGTCATTTCAAAATAGTTTATATTTCAAAAGGATCAAATCATTTCATTTCAAAACTATATTCCTTTCAAAATAGTTTACGCCTCGAAACTAAAACCGTTTTTATTTCAAAACTATTTATTCAATCAAAATAGTTTATACTTCGAAACCAAAATCATTTTTATTTCAAAACTATATTCAAATCAAAATAGTTTATACTTTATCATTTCCATCTCAAACCTATATTCACTTCCAAAAATCATAATACTTTCAAAGTTATAACTCTTTCGAAACCAAAATACTTGAAATCATTACACTTTGAAAATCATAACGTTCTGAAATCATACATTTGAAATCATGAAACATTCATTTAATTCTTTACATTTTACAAATTTATTTCCAATTTAATTCAAAATTTCAAATTTCCAATTCAATTCAAATCAAACCATCAATTTCAATTCAATTCAGTTTTCTAACAAAACATTTCAAATCTTATAAATTTCAAATATAGATTTGATCTACAAAATAAGCTATCCAATTTTAATATGTTTCCAAACTTTAATATCCCACATTTCAAAACTAAACTTTATAATTCCATATATTCATATCTCAAATCTAATTTCATTATTATGTAGTTTTGAAATATTCATTTCATAAATCCAATATTATTAAAATAAACTTAAATTACAATTAAACCAAATATCTTTTCATACAAATATAAACTTCAAATATTACTTTATCAAATAAAGAAAAATCAAATATCATTCAACATTCACATTCTTTATTAACATAAAGATCAAATCATTTCCAAACCATTTCAAAATCATTAAAATTTTACATCCTTTCAAAACTTCATAATCAAATCATTATTTGAATTCAAATCCAAATATTCAAATTTAAATATCATTTAAAAATCAAATATGTCATTCATTTATTATTTCAAACATCATTACCAAAAATACATTCCAAAATTCCATTCAAAAATTCATTTATTATATTACATTTCATTCCGCTTAACACATAACCAAGTAAACTTTATTTAAATTCAAATTCAATTTAAATTCCTTAAAAATTCAAATTTAAATATTCAAAACTTCTAAAATTTCATAGATAATCCATTTCAAAAGTTAAATTATTTAACAGTTTAAAATATAGCCCAAACAGTGTTAAAATCTATAACATTTCAAAACATTGTCAAATTATAGCAACGACAGCATTTATAAAGTGCTATCGTAGCTTATATTTTCCAAAATGGTTTATTTCAAGAATAGCGACATTTATAAAATATCGTAATAGATATTTAGTTATTTCAAACATTGTTAGATTCAAAACAATAGCATTAAAATGCTGTCAAAAGACTAAAGCATTTGGAAAATGCTATAAAATTCGAAGTTTCATTTTAGCTTTTCAAAAATAATAATAAAACTCCAAATTTTTATTATTACAACTTAGAAATCATATTTCTAGACTTCCAAATTTCACATTTAAAATCATTTAAAAATATGATTTAACACAATAAAATTTTAAGATCAAATATTCAATTTTGCAAACTCCATTCATTTATTAAGTCAAAATTCACTGTTTATTAATTTATAAATTTAATAAACTTAAAATTTTACTTCAAATATAATTTCAAAACTTTAAATTTAATTTCCATTATTTATTTACATCTTAAAATAAAATTTAAAGTCAAACGTCACATTTACTCCAAATTTACATACTTGAATTCACTTAAATTCGCAATTTCAAGATTTAACATTTAACTTTCTTAAAACCATAATATATATATATTTTAAATCAAAATTTCATACTTTTGAAAATACAAATTTAAAAAAATCATTTAAAAATATACCACGGGGTCTGTATATAATTTTCTAACCTAGGTCAAGTGATACAGATATATATCATTTCAATCCGTAATTTACAAAGAAAACCAGGTTTTATCATTTCAAACCCGCAATCCCAAGCCAAATAAAATACAATAAAAATCGCTCAGGCCTATCATTTCAGCCCATAACAATTTTTTCCTATTCTAAAGTCCGTTCGGGTATGTATCGTTTCAACCCATAATGATTCTATTCTAACAGGGAACTTGCAGTGTGAATATATGCATAAACAATATAAACAATGTCAATGTCACAATATAATGTCATATATCAGATGTCAGGTTATAATTAACAGTTTTAACATGGTAACAACATGGAATAGCATATCATATGATCATCATTAACTTGCATAAACATTTATATTACTAAACACTTGTCATCAATTCACTATTTCATAAGTATAAATGTCAGAGTGAGAAAGACTCACCTTTTCGAAGCTAGAGACCAAAACAACAAACACAAGAGCGATTCCAAAAGCATGACAAACCCGATTTGAATTGAATGAAATGGAAAGCCTTGATAATGATCTTGTATACAACAAATAAACAAGACCATATAAACATATGCATACAATACAAATATGAATTTAAACGAAATGGAAACTTTAAATCAACAAAGAACATTACCCAGCTTTAACACGAAAGTGCCTGACCACGACAACATGGCTTGTCACATGATCAATTGGGCTTGTTCTCGTCACACTAGGCTCGGCCTAGGTGTCAACATGACTTGGGTTTAGCATAAAAACACATGGCAACAAGTGGATGAAGATGGAGGAGTTACAACATGAAGCATACTAAGTCAAGGCAACAATAGGTAGGGTTTGGGTGCATTTTTGGCTCGACCAAAAGCAAGTGGGGCTCGGCCAAAGGCAAGTACAGGTCTGGACGGTGGAGAGGTGGAAGGTCGGAGGTGGTATCATGGTGGTGGTGGAGAAATAGGAGGCGGCCAAGGCCATATGTGGTGGTTGTGAGGTGATAAGGCAAGCAACATGAAGGTATTTGGTGAATGGATGGTTTGCTCATGGTTCTACAAGTTTGGATGGTGGGGTTTTGGCCTAGGGCTCACGGCCTTGCTTCAGGTCAGATCTGGAGATGGTGTAGCAGCGGCCAAAGGTCAGGTAGTGGCTGGTGGTGGTGGTTCTAGGGGTGGCCAAAGTGTATAGGAAGAGGTAGGTGATGTTTTGTGGCTAGGCTAGCATAGTTTCAAGGAGTTTTTGTGTTGTTTTCATCTTTGGGATGCCACGGCCTGACATGGACAGAGGAGAGGCTGATGTTGCAGTTGGAGATGGAGGAGGTGATGGTCGGTGATGATGGTGGAGAGTGGTGCCAAGCCAAGCTTTGCAATGGAGGAAGCAAAATCATTGAAATTGTGAAGAAGAGAAGAGATAAAGGAAGCCATTTGCAATTTTTTTTCTCTCTTATCAAGCCGTGAGTTTTTAGGAGGAGTTGAGAAACATTTTTCACGTGAATATGAGAGGTAGTCACGACAATAGCAAAAAGATATGGTCGGCTAAGGCTAGAAATGAAAAGGTTGGAAAACAAAGAGGCGGGAAAACGAAGAGCCTTGAGCAACTAAAGAGACACAAACTCTTCAAATTTCCATTATTTTCTTTTTAAACCTTATATAACTGAAATATATATATATAATAAGATAAAATATGAAAATTTAGTAAATAAACAAAAATAAATTAATTAATTATTAATTATATATAGTTTAATTAAATAAAACAGCAAAATCTACAACTAGTCTTGAAAATATGAAAAATAAGTGCAATGAACTTGGAAAAATTTTTATGTGCTTAAAAGTATTTATAAATAAAGATAAGAACACAAAATAAAACGGAAATCACAAAAGTAAATAAATAAATTTTAATTTAAATATAGTTTAGATGAAGAAAATAGCAGAAAAAGGAAAACAGCCTTTTAAAATAGGAAATCATCATAGTAAATTTTAGAAAAATTCTATTATCATTTTAAAAATATTTGAAAGTAAAAATATACATAATATAACATATTAAAATAAAATATGATAGAGAAAAAAATAAAATTTATACAATTTAAAATAACAAAATTGCAAAATAAACAATTTATACTCAAAATTGAAATGTACATATCTTTTGCAGTTTAACTCCGTTTTCCACGAAACAAAAAGCAGTGTTCAAGTTATTAAATCTATTTTCATAATAAAAGATAAAATTTAAAATTACAAACTTTTAAATTTTAAGTTAAAAGTCAAAGTTTGACTATTTGACCAAAAATTCACTTTTTCTAGAAATATTCAACTTACACATGTTTTGGAATTATAATTCATATAAAAATCAAGATTCATATTTAAATAATAAAATTTAATCATTTCAATAAGTAAAATAAGTTTTTTTATCAAAATTTAAATTAAAATAATTAAAATACACAATTAAAATAATTACAAAATATAGGGTTGTTACACTCTCCCCCACTCAAAACTTTTCGTCCTCGAAAAGGAACGAGGTACGGGAAAGCACAGAAAAAAAATATAGAATGAGACAAGATTTAGATAAGATGACAAGCATATTCGAATCTTATCTGATAACTATTGTTATAGGTAAGTTTAACAAGGTGGAGATGATCTTCCAAGATCCTCCAGAATAAAAAAATACAAGCACAAAAAGATCCTCTAAAATCTGATTCACCCTTCCCGTTTGACTGATAGTCTGTGGATGGTAAGCAGTGTTCAGATCCAGATGAGTACCAAAGATTTTCAAAGATTATAGAAAGATTTCTAAACAGACTTGTATAAGCAATAGCCTCCCCATTCTATAGAAAGATAAGGAAAATAAGGACAACTAAAAGATAGTTTGAAAAACAAAATAAGATAATAAATTTGAAATCATCATGCTTTGAAATCATAATACTTTGAAATCATAACACCTTTAAAATAATCTTCCTTTAAACCATTTAAATTCAATGTCAAATAATACTCATTTCAAAGTTGTAACATTTCTAAGTTCATTTATTCAATTATAAAATTTCCAAAACATTTTATTTTAGAAACAGCAGCACTTATAATATGTTACAGTAGACATATTAGTATTTCAAATCAGTTCAATTTTAGAAATATTCATTTGGATATCATTTACTTATATTTATTAAAACAACTTTTATGAATGGAATATCCAAATTAAACTATACTTCATTTATTAAGTCAAAAGTTCATTATTTTACCTATTTCTTAATTTAACAAATAACCTAACACTTTATTTAAAATACTCATTTCATAAATAGGATATTCCTTCAATAAGTTACACTTTAAATTTCCATTTGAAACCAAATTCTCAATAATCAAATTTTAGTGATATTAAAAATACATCTTAACTATTTAAATCAAAATTATTCATTTTACAAGACATATCTATTTTATAAATAAAATATTTTATTTATAAAATAGATATCATAGCAAATACAGCAATCAAATTTCTTTACACCTTTATTCATTTATACATCAATTAAACTGTAACGAACCCAAATTTTTATGAATTTAAATTGATAATTTAAGTGAATTTTTGAATTAAAATTGTAAGTTTATCGATTTAAGGGATGCGAGTTTCCCCGATTCAAATAGAAAATATATTAAGTCAAATTTATTTGAAAATTTGCATATATGTATATATATGATATATATATGTATATATGTATTTGAGCATATGTGAGTAAATTTAAAATTTTATATATATATAGATATATATATATATATTTGATTTGAATTTAAATACTATATATGTATGTGTATATATGTGAATATATATATATATATATATATATATATTGGATATGAATTGTAAATGAATGGTTTAATAAATATTTGAGTTATAAAATAAATTAAGAAAAATATATATATATATTTATATATATATATATAGTAACTCATAAATAGATATTAAAGTAAGATAACAATAAATATTTAAACTAGAAATAGAAAAATAATATGAGATAAATTTTAATAAAAATAGGAAGTAGAACATTTGCTAGATTCTAAAACATAGAAATTTATTTATATTTCAAAACAAGAAGATTTAAAGAAAATAAAATACAAAGGACTAAAACAAAAATATGTTTTTATAAACACTTAAAACAAACATAGATGCAAAAGCTTGTGAAAGAAAATAAAGAAAAGAAACCACATATTTATAAAATTATGTAAAATATAAGACAAAAGAAAGAAATAAAATAAAATATACGTTGTAAATTTAATACGTATGTTAGAAATATGATTAGAAGATAAATTATAAAACAAAAACAATAAGTATAAAACTAAACTAAAAAGAACAAGTAAACAAAAAAAAAATACATACAAGTATGTATACTTGTAAAAAGAATAAAATAAAATCAAATGAAAAAAATTAAAAATAAACAATTAATTTAGAAATAGGAAGTAAATAAAACATAAGATATAACAATATAAAGCAAAATATATATATACATATATATACCTTAATCTCATACTAATAAGTCAATACAAAAGTAATAAGAGTAAAATAAATAAAATAAAGTACATGATATAATACATTTCAGCAAAGCATGCAAAATAATAAAATACAACACAAATAAACAAATGCAGGCTGAAATAAAGAAGTACAAAGAAAAGTAATAAAGCTTTCATCTCAACTCAAACAAGCACATATGTAAACTGTACATACATAATTATTGAACAAAGCATCTTCAACCATGCTTATAGTACAAAGAGAGGGTAACATCACCTTGCATAGAACAATAATCAACCTGTACAACTCCTCTTTTATATATACATCAACTTATAAACTTGCTCTCCTATATATTTTCATCAGCTCGTTCCTTGAAGCTAAAATCTGAAGTAAATATTACTTCATACTTAAACAAAGATTCAAAATTTAAATAACAATATAAATCAAAACAAATGACTTTAAACCAGAGATCAAAAGAAAAGGGGGTTTCAGCTTGAAGATTCAACAGTCTGTTTCAAGTAGAGAAGCTCTGTCTTCTTCTTCCTCTGGAAATACTGTGAGTAACCTTACACTTTTAAAAATCTTTGAGTAGACTCTTGTTTATGTAGTGGTCTGGAAAGTATGTGCTTCCTATATATATAAATGTTTGGCAACCTCTCTGTATATTGATATATGAATGTGTGTATATGTGTATTTGCATTCCCTGTAACATTCTGTTACCAAAATTTCAAGCTAAAGACTTATTTGAAAATCAATATCTCTTGATCCAATCTATATTTGGATTTAAGTATTTAATGAAACATGTTAGTTAAACCATAGAGTTTAATTTAAAAACTTGTTTAAGTTAAAAACAAAGTAGTATCGTCCTGGAAATCCAGATTTACTGTAAACTTTTATAAACATGTTAAAAATCAATTTATACAATTCTTTGATTCAAATACATAAATTGATTTGGCCTGGAAAATTGTGATTTTTGAAATCAAAATCATGATTTAAAGTGAGGCATTGGATGTGAATTTGGGGATTGCCTGGAAATTGAGTTTTGGCCGAACTCTGATGATCTATGGAGTCGTGGTGGTCGAGCTTCCTCCTGGAGGTGGAGGAGTGATCAGTGGCCCTAGGAAAAATATTGGTTGGGGTTGCAAGTGAACGAGGTGGCGACGGTGATGGGTTCCTTTTCCTAGACCTAATTTTTGACTGTGTAATTGTTTGGGGTCGGTTCGTACGCATCGAAGCGTCGAGTGCTTCGGGGTTTTAGCTGTTGGTGGCTTGGTCGTAGGCGAGGCTGTGGCCGGAGGTGGAAGGTCGTTGGTGGTCGGAGCGTCGTGGGGGAGACGTTGACAGGTTTGGGTTATCGTGCGTGTTATTTGATTCCAGGTTTGGTTAGCAAGCTCCATTTTGATTCGAGCCAGTGTGATGTTTTCTGGGGGTCGTGATCATCTCTGATGATGATGGGCGATGTGAAGCAACTGTAGGTGGTGGCCGGTGATGGCTGGAGGCGCGGTGCACGTGCACCGTGCATATTGGAGGGGCTGTAGTGTTTTTGGGAAGGAGGTGTGAATGCTCGGGGAAGACTCGAAGCATTCGAGTGACAATCTCGGGGAAACGTAGGGCTGGCTCGAGTTTGAGCTCGGGTGATTTTTAGTTGGAGCCGGGTAAATTTAAAAAAAAAAAAAAAAAATTTTTTTGAAATTTATAAGCTCGGGTAAGTTTGGGGAAAAACTCGAAGTTGTCTTCGGGTAGAACGGGGTTTGACTCGAAGCAGGGCCCGGGTAGGTATAAAAACAGTTTTTGAAACTTTAAAACAAAATTCAAGTTTTAAACATTTTAACTCATTCTTTTAAATAATTGTTTTATTTAAGTATGGGATTGGTTTAAGGTTTAAAAGTAAATTATTTCAATTTAATTAAGTTTTACTTTAAGATTTAAGTTAAAGGATTAATTAATTAAAGATTTAATTTATGTGATTGAATAAATTAATGTGATTAATTAAAGATTTATTATTTAACAATTTAAAGGTTAATTAAGTACTGATTACAGATTAATTAATTTGTTAAGAGTTAATTTATTAATAATGAATAATTAAAGGATAACTACTTAAGCATATAATTACTTAGTGTAATTACATTAAAGAATAATTATTTAATAATTAAAGATCGATTGATTATTAAATAAGATAGATGAATTTATGTTTAAAAAGTTAATTCATTTAAAGGATAATTAATTAATGAGATTAATTTATTAAGATAAGTAAATTGAGGATAATTTAATAAATTTAAAGGTTAATTAATAAATGAAGGTGATTAAAGAATGATTATTAATCAAAGTAATTAATTAAAAATAATTAATAAAATAGTGAATTAAATAATTTAAAGCTTTATTATTTAATAATTAAAGGTTGATAATTAAAGGTTAATTGATTTATTATAAATGGATAATTAATATTATGTAATCATTTTAGAAAGAAATTAAGAATAATTTCATTTTAATTGTAATTAGAGTTTGAATAAATTTATGAGTAAGTGATAAACAAATCGTAATTAACTACTTAAATTAATGCACAATTAATAGTTAATTAGTTAAGGAATTTAATTAAGAATTTATAATTGGTTAACTAAGTAGTTAATGGTAAATAAATGGGTAGTTAAGTTATTGATTAATAATTAAAGTTATTAATTAATGACTAAAGTGTTGATAAATAAATTTATATGAAATGATTTGTAATTAATAAATCAGGATTGGATAATTAAATTCATAAGAGATAAATTGAATTGATTAGGATTAAACGATTAATTAATCCTGCTTATAAATGATTGTATTGAATGAGTTGCCTTGAATTGATTGTCATATATGATCTATGATACTTTGTGATATATACTGATTTATGTATGACCTGTAATGTAGTTTATTTATCTGGGATAAATGTAATTCATTATCTGTAATTTATATATCTGTGATCTGTGAAATAAGGATAAGCGTTATAGTTTATATCGCTTATCAATTATATTTCTATATTTTGAACTGTGATGATTGAAATGATGTTGCACTATTGTGATTAAACCCTGGACCACACCATACACACACAATTATGGATTTCACGAGAAAATCGATTAAGTCGCAGATTTTTGAAATAGTTAAATTTGAATTTTTAAATTCAAATGTTTTGGAAATGGAATCGGAATAAATGTGAAAAGCTTTTGGAATGGAATTTCAAAATAGAAATTATTATTTTTAAATTACTTGATTAAGTTTTGGAATTTAAATAAGTTGGTTTAAATTTAAATTCAATACTTGAAATTGAATTCAGTAATTTGAAATTAGGGATTAATGATATTATACTAGTCATTATGAGTTAAACCATTTTTAAAGTATTATTTTTGGGAATTTGAATTTAACTCAAGGGTTTCAACTCGTATAAATGAATCAGATTTCCAAAATGAAAACTGTTGTTTTCAAATAATAAACACTTTTGGATAAGAACTGAGATTCCAGTTAATTAGGGGAATTTCAAGATTGAAGAGAGAAATGATTTTCCTAAGTTATGAATGAATTCTTTTTGAAAGCTATGAATTAAATCTGTTATTTTTAACAGATTTAAATTGATGATTTGTTTAAATCAAATTGAAATGAAATTGTTTTGAAGGCTATAAGTTAAATCTTTGATTTAAAGATTTAACGAGTTAAATCAAATTGAAATGAAAATTAATTTGGAAAATCTGTGAATGAATCTTTTGTTTAAAAGATTAAAATGTGAAAATTGTTTAAACCGTTAAAGGTTGTGAAAATAAATCTTTTTGTTTAAAGATTGAAAATGGTAATTTGTTAAACCATTTAAAAGAAAGTTTGAATTATTAAGTTGTGACTTAATTGAAATCCCATATACATATGTTTTGAAAATATTTTCGCTCACTATTCGGTTTAGCCGGGAAAGGACCGTTGTGTCATATAACCCATTCCGAATATGTGATACGTCGTTATGGATAGCATTTGAGGACCGGTGATGAAGACCGGGTATTTGTGAAAGCGATAGGATGACCTATCGATTGTTTCTGCACCGAGTCGCGCCGGTATAGAAACTCCCTAAGTGATGGGAAAATCCGATCGGGATTGTGAATATCCGGGTTGCAAGGACTTCTTTGTAAGTGCCTTCGGTTCTGTTCGAACCCAGAACAGACTTGTATGGATTGTGTGTCTGACATTACAAGTTGAGATGTAAAGCCGATTTCTTTCAAATATATTTCTGTGGTGGCGGAGAATTTATTCTTTTAGCTTAACACCCTTCTCTGAGACGTACGAGCTCAGAGGTTATATAGTTGAAGTTATCAGCAATATATTCCCAATTTGGTAATGTGACATGCTGAGTGTTGCTGAAATGATCATTGTGTTGATTATTGTGATAGGATCGTTTATTTGATCGTCTATCTTGGTGATCATTGTGTTGATCATTTGTTGACCCAAAGCATGGCTTTTGTATAAAGTATGTTTTTGTGGACGTGACTTCGTCGAGCCTCACACCCCGGAAATGGTCAAAACAGGAAAGATGCGGCAAGGTTATGAGGGGTAGCACCCTTTAGGGTATGTACATTTCCTTCTGGATAGAGGTGGTATCATGGTATGGATCCCAGATATTTAACCTATGTGGTTACTACGAGTTTATTACTTTGTGGTTGTTGGTTTTCGGGATCCCGTGAGAAAGGTCGTTTACGATCGGGGAATGGCGTGCTCGTGTCAGTAGTTACCCAGTTAGGGGTAACCCGGCCTTGTGTTGGCAGAGTTCCGGTTTGGTTCTCGGGGATGTCTTTCCAGAGGCATTCTCATGTGGCAATGGGAAGTTCCTTGGCCTGATCATTTGTTGGAAATCCAAAGAAACAATACGAAACTTGTACGGTATTAGTTGTAGAACCTATCATTCACTTATGGTGTCGCAACACTGTTTGGATGGTAGTTATAGCAGGCATACGATAATGGTCGTATGTTGGCTAAGATTTATATTCTACTTTCGAAATGAATTTTTCCTACACTATGCACTAGTAATAATATCAAGTGTTTCTTTTTAATGCGTATCAAGCATCTTTGACTATCATAAGGAGAAATCTCCTCCGATTCTGCGTTTGCATTGTGTGTGTGTGCGGGAGGCCTTATGGTAGTCTCATTTTTCAAAAGCATTGCAAATTGACTTTGAAAATCTTTTGTTGAATGTTTTTAATAGATAAACTATTTTTGTTGCTCACACCAGTCCCACGACTGATCCGGAGTTTATTGTTTCTTTCCTAAACTCTGGGTGCTCATTATTTTCTACACGAGCAGTCTAGAGTTGGGTTTTACAGATAGTTAGATATAGTGGATTATCTGGAGTTGGTTCAGTCTTTGGACCACACCAGTCTTGTTGAGCTTGGTGATATGTTATGGGGAGTTCGAGCTATTGCTGGATTGATTCTTGGAAATGGAGTTGCAGTTTCTGGAGTTCTTCCTTGAAGACTATTTTAGAGTTATATTGTTCCGTATGTTAGATGTTATCTATTTTTCTTTTCCGCTGCTATTTTATTGTATCATATCTCTGATGTATATTGATATCTATTGGATCATCTGTTGTATCAGATATTGTATCAAAGCTGTATATCAATGTATTATTCTTTTATTCCGCTGTGTTGTTTACTTAATGATTGTTATAAGCTCCGGCGAATCGGATTTGAACGATCGAATCTATGGCATTCGAGTACGATTTGAAGTACGGATGTCGATTTTTGAGCGGGCAAAATCCGAGCCGTCACAATTTGGTATCAGAGCTAAGGGTTGAACTTTAGCTCAGGAGTGTAACACATTAAGTAGCTCATTAAAGATAGGATGAAGTAAATCCTAGAATGAGTAATCCTTAAGATATCCGTTTGAATGCCTCAGTAAATTCTTTTACTATCCACTGATAGTAAGTATGAGTGCAAGAAGAGAACGAGATAGAGGACAGGGAAATACGACTACAATTAGTCAAAACTCTGTAACAACGATGGAAATAACTTTCTCTATCAATTTTCTTTGATTCGTTTCCAAAATTCTTTTGAATTGCTTCGTGACAGCTCCAGAGAAAGAAGTTTCGGTGTAATGGCAGCCCTACAAATCGTTGTGGGAAATCTTTACTTCGTATCTTCATCGGTTTCTTATCGGTTTTTGATTTTAAACCTTAATGAATATGAATTGGAAATTTGGAATTGAAAATTTTAAATAAATTGAAATTTTAATTTGAGTTAAATTGATTAGTAGAATATGAAGAATAAATTGAATTGTATCGATAAAATGATTTTGTTTAAAACCAAAATTTGAAATTTTATTATAATTTCTTGTATCTATTGTTGATATTCTGATTTGAAAAGATATTTCTTCTATCTTTCGTCCATCTCTGTATTGTTTTCGTGCCTGCGAATTTCGAGGACGAAATTCTTTTAAGGGGGGAAGTTTGTAACGAACCCAAATTTTTATGAATTTAAATTGATAATTTAAATGAATTTTTGAATTAAAATTGTAAGTTTATCGATTTAAGGGATGCGAGTTTCCCCGATTCAAATAGAAAATATATTAAGTCAAATTTATTTGAAAATTTGCATATATGTATATATATGATATATATATATATATATGTATTTGAGCATATGTGAGTAAATTTAAAATTTTATATATATATAGATATATATATATATTTGATTTGAATTTAAATACTATATATGTATGTGTATATATGTGAATATATATATATATATATATTGGATATGAATTGTAAATGAATGGTTTAATAAATATTTGAGTTATAAAATAAATTAAGAATATATATATATATATATATATATATATATATATATATATAGTAACTCATAAATAGATATTAAAGTAAGATAACAATAAATATTTAAACTAGAAATAGAAAAATAATATGAGATAAATTTTAATAAAAATAGGAAGTAGAACATTTGCTAAATTCTAACAACATAGAAATTTATTTATATTTCAAAACAAGAAGATTTAAAGAAAATAAAATACAAAGGACTAAAACAAAAATATGTTTTTATAAACACTTAAAAAAACATAGATGCAAAAGCTTGTGAAAGAAAATAAAGAAAAGAAACCACATATTTATAAAATTATGTAAAATATAAGACAAAAGAAAGAAATAAAATAAAATATACGTTGTAAATTTAATACGTATGTTAGAAATATGATTAGAAGATAAATTATAAAACAAAAACAATAAGTATAAAACTAAACTAAAAAGAACAAGTAAACAAAAAAAAAATACATACAAGTATGTATACTTGTAAAAAGAATAAAATAAAATCAAATGAAAAAAATTAAAAATAAACAACTAATTTAGAAATAGGAAGTAAATAAAACATAAGATATAACAATATAAAGAAAAATATATATATATACATATATATATACCTTAATCTCATACTAATAAGTCAATACAAAAGTAATAAGAGTAAAATAAATAAAATAAAGTACATGATATAATACATTTCAGCAAAGCATGCAAAATAATAAAATACAACACAAATAAACAAATGCAGGCTGAAATAAAGAAGTACAAAGAAAAGTAATAAAGCTTTCATCTCAACTCCAACAAGCACATATGTAAACTGTACATACATAATTATTGAACAAAGCATCTTCAACCATGCTTATAGTACAAAGAGAAGGTAACATCACCTTGCATAGAACAATAATCAACCTGTACAACTCCTCTTTTATATATACATCAACTTATAAACTTGCTCTCCTATATATTTTCATCAGCTCGTTCCTTGAAGCTAAAATCTGAAGTAAATATTACTTCATACTTAAACAAAGATTCAAAATTTAAATAACAATATAAATCAAAACAAATGACTTTAAACCAGAGATCAAAAGAAAAGGGGGTTTCAGCTTGAAGATTCAACAGTCTGTTTCAAGTAGAGAAGCTCTGTCTTCTTCTTCCTCTGGAAATACTGTGAGTAACCTTACACTTTTAAAAATCTTTGAGTAGACTCTTGTTTATGTAGTGGTCTGGAAAGTATGTGCTTCCTATATATATAAATGTTTGGCAACCTCTCTGTATATTGATATATGAATATGTGTATATGTGTATTTGCATTCCCTGTAACATTCTGTTACCAAAATTTCAAGCTAAAGACTTATTTGAAAATCAATATCTCTTGATCCAATCTATATTTGGATTTAAGTATTTAATGAAACATGTTAGTTAAACCATAGAGTTTAATTTAAAAACTTGTTTAAGTTAAAAAAAAAGTAGTATCGTCCTGGAAATCCAGATTTACTGTAAACTTTTATAAACATGTTAAAAATCAATTTATACAATTCTTTGATTCAAATACATAAATTGATTTGGCCTGGAAAATTGTGATTTTTGAAATCAAAATCATGATTTAAAGTGAGGCATTGGATGTGAATTTGGGGATTGCCTGGAAATTGAGTTTTGGCCGAACTCTGATGATCTATGGAGTCGTGGTGGTCGAGCTTCCTCCTGGAGGTGGAGGAGTGATCAGTGGCCCTAGGAAAAATATTGGTTGGGGTTGCAAGTGAACGAGGTGGCGACGGTGATGGGTTCCTTTTCCTAGACCTAATTTTTGACTGTGTAATTGTTTGGGGTCGGTTCGTACGCATCGAAGCGTCGAGTGCTTCGGGGTTTTAGCTGTTGGTGGCTTGGTCGTAGGCGAGGCTGTGGCCGGAGGTGGAAGGTCGTTGGTGGTCGGAGCGTCGTGGGGGAGACGTTGACAGGTTTGGGTTATCGTGCGTGTTATTTGATTCCAGGTTTGGTTAGCAAGCTCCATTTTGATTCGAGCCAGTGTGATGTTTTCTGGGGGTCGTGATCATCTCTGATGATGATGGGCGATGTGAAGCAACTGTAGGTGGTGGCCGGTGATGGCTGGAGGCGCGGTGCACGTGCACCGTGCATATTGGAGGGGCTGTAGTGTTTTTGGGAAGGAGGTGTGAATGCTCGGGGAAGACTCGAAGCATTCGAGTGACAATCTCGGGGAAACGTAGGGCTGGCTCGAGTTTGAGCTCGGGTGATTTTTAGTTGGAGCCGGGTAAATTTTTTTAAAAAAAAAAGAAATTTTTTTTTTTTGAAATTTATAAGCTCGGGTAAGTTTGGGGAAAAACTCGAAGTTGTCTTCGGGTAGAACGGGGTTTGACTCGAAGCAGGGCCCGGGTAGGTATAAAAACAGTTTTTGAAACTTTAAAACAAAATTCAAGTTTTAAACATTTTAAACTCATTCTTTTAAATAATTGTTTTATTTAAGTATGGGATTGGTTTAAGGTTTAAAAGTAAATTATTTCAATTTAATTAAGTTTTACTTTAAGATTTAAGTTAAAGGATTAATTAATTAAAGATTTAATTTATGTGATTGAATAAATTAATGTGATTAATTAAAGATTTATTATTTAACAATTTAAAGGTTAATTAAGTACTGATTACAGATTAATTAATTTGTTAAGAGTTAATTTATTAATAATGAATAATTAAAGGATAACTACTTAAGCATATAATTACTTAGTGTAATTACATTAAAGAATAATTATTTAATAATTAAAGATCGATTGATTATTAAATAAGATAGATGAATTTATGTTTAAAAAGTTAATTCATTTAAAGGATAATTAATTAATGAGATTAATTTATTAAGATAAGTAAATTGAGGATAATTTAATAAATTTAAAGGTTAATTAATAAATGAAGGTGATTAAGGAATGATTATTAATCAAAGTAATTAATTAAAAATAATTAATAAAATAGTGAATTAAATAATTTAAAGCTTTATTATTTAATAATTAAAGGTTGATAATTAAAGGTTGATAATTAAAGGTTAATTGATTTATTATAAATGGATAATTAATATTATGTAATCATTTTAGAAAGAAATTAAGAATAATTTCATTTTAATTGTAATTAGAGTTTGAATAAATTTATGAGTAAGTGATAAACAAATCGTAATTAACTACTTAAATTAATGCATAATTAATAGTTAATTAGTTAAGGAATTTAATTAAGATTTTATAATTGGTTAACTAAGTATTTAATGGTAAATAAATGGGTAGTTAAGTTATTGATTAATAATTAAAGTTATTAATTAATGACTAAAGTGTTGATAAATAAATTTATATGAAATGATTTGTAATTAATAAATCAGGATTGGATAATTAAATTCATAAGAGATAAATTGAATTGATTAGGATTAAACGATTAATTAATCCTGCTTATAAATGATTGTATTGAATGAGTTGCCTTGAATTGATTGTCATATATGATCTATGATACTTTGTGATATATACTGATTTATGTATGACCTGTAATGTAGTTTATTTATCTGGGATAAATGTAATTCATTATCTGTAATTTATATATCTGTGATCTGTGAAATAAGGATAAGCGTTATAGTTTATATCGCTTATCAATTATATTTCTATATTTTGAACTGTGATGATTGAAATGATGTTGCACTATTGTGATTAAACCCTGGACCACACCATACACACACAATTATGGATTTCACGAGAAAATCGATTAAGTCGCAGATTTTTGAAATAGTTAAATTTGAATTTTTAAATTCAAATGTTTTGGAAATGGAATCGGAATAAATGTGAAAAGCTTTTGGAATGGAATTTCAAAATAGAAATTATTATTTTTAAATTACTTGATTAAGTTTTGGAATTTAAATAAGTTGGTTTAAATTTAAATTCAATACTTGAAATTGAATTCAGTAATTTGAAATTAGGGATTAATGATATTATACTAGTCATTATGAGTTAAACCATTTTTAAAGTATTATTTTTGGGAATTTGAATTTAACTCAAGGGTTTCAACTCGTATAAATGAATCAGATTTCCAAAATGAAAACTGTTGTTTTCAAATAATAAACACTTTTGGATAAGAACTGAGATTCCAGTTAATTAGGGGAATTTCAAGATTGAAGAGAGAAATGATTTTCCTAAGTTATGAATGAATTCTTTTTGAAAGCTATGAATTAAATCTGTTATTTTTAACAGATTTAAATTGATGATTTGTTTAAATCAAATTGAAATGAAATTGTTTTGAAGGCTATAAGTTAAATCTTTGATTTAAAGATTTAACGAGTTAAATCAAATTGAAATGAAAATTAATTTGGAAAATCTGTGAATGAATCTTTTGTTTAAAAGATTAAAATGTGAAAATTGTTTAAACCGTTAAAGGTTGTGAAAATAAATCTTTTTGTTTAAAGATTGAAAATGGTAATTTGTTAAACCATTTAAAAGAAAGTTTGAATTATTAAGTTGTGACTTAATTGAAATCCCATATACATATGTTTTGAAAATATTTTCGCTCACTATTCGGTTTAGCCGGGAAAGGACCGTTGTGTCGTATAACCCATTCCGAATATGTGATACGTCGTTATGGATAGCATTTGAGGACCGGTGATGAAGACCGGGTATTTGTGAAAGCGATAGGATGACCTATCGATTGTTTCTGCACCGAGTCGCGCCGGTATAGAAACTCCCTAAGTGATGGGAAAATCCGATCGGGATTGTGAATATCCGGGTTGCAAGGACTTCTTTGTAAGTGCCTTCGGTTCTGTTCGAACCCAGAACAGACTTGTATGGATTGTGTGTCTGACATTACAAGTTGAGATGTAAAGCCGATTTCTTTCAAATATATTTCTGTGGTGGCGGAGAATTTATTCTTTTAGCTTAACACCCTTCTCTGAGACGTACGAGCTCAGAGGTTATATAGTTGAAGTTATCAGCAATATATTCCCAATTTGGTAATGTGACATGCTGAGTGTTGCTGAAATGATCATTGTGTTGATTATTGTGATAGGATCGTTTATTTGATCGTCTATCTTGGTGATCATTGTGTTGATCATTTGTTGACCCAAAGCATGGCTTTTGTATAAAGTATGTTTTTGTGGACGTGACTTCGTCGAGCCTCACACCCCGGAAATGGTCAAAACAGGAAAGATGCGGCAAGGTTATGAGGGGTAGCACCCTTTAGGGTATGTACATTTCCTTCTGGATAGAGGTGGTATCATGGTATGGAGCCCAGATATTTAACCTATGTGGTTACTACGAGTTTATTACTTTGTGGTTGTTGGTTTTCGGGATCCCGTGAGAAAGGTCGTTTACGATCGGGGAATGGCGTGCTCGTGTCAGTAGTTACCCAGTTAGGGGTAACCCGGCCTTGTGTTGGCAGAGTTCCGGTTTGGTTCTCGGGGATGTCTTTCCAGAGGCATTCTCATGTGGCAATGGGAAGTTCCTTGGCCTGATCATTTGTTGGAAATCCAAAGAAACAATATGAAACTTGTACGGTATTAGTTGTAGAACCTATCATTCACTTATGGTGTCGCAACACTGTTTGGATGGTAGTTATAGTAGGCATACGATAATGGTCGTATGTTGGCTAAGATTTATATTCTACTTTCGAAATGAAATTTTCCTACACTATGCACTAGTAATAATATCAAGTGTTTCTTTTTAATGCGTATCAAGCATCTTTGACTATCATAAGGAGAAATCTCCTCCGATTCTGCGTTTGCATTGTGTGTGTGTGCGAGAGGCCTTATGGTAGTCTCATTTTTCAAAAGCATTGTGAATTGACTTTGAAAATCTTTTGTTGAATGTTTTTAATAGATAAACTGTTTTTGTTGCTCACACCAGTCCCACGACTGATCCGGAGTTTATTGTTTCTTTCCTAAACTCTGGGTGCTCATTATTTTCTACACGAGCAGTCTAGAGTTGGGTTTTACAGATAGTTAGATATAGTGGATTATCTGGAGTTGGTTCAGTCTTTGGACCACACCAGTCTTGTTGAGCTTGGTGATATGTTATGGGGAGTTCGAGCTATTGCTGGATTGATTCTTGGAAATGGAGTTGCAGTTTCTGGAGTTCTTCCTCGAAGACTATTTTAGAGTTATATTGTTCCGTATGTTAGATGTTATCTATTTTTCTTTTCCGCTGCTATTTTATTGTATCATATCTCTGATGTATATTGATATCTATTGGATCATCTGTTGTATCAGATATTGTATCAAAGCTGTATATCAATGTATTATTCTTTTATTCCGCTGTGTTGTTTACTTAATGATTGTTATAAGCTCCGGCGAATCGGATTTGAACGATCGAATCTATGGCATTCGAGTACGATTTGAAGTACGGATGTCGATTTTTGAGCGGGCAAAATCCGAGCCGTCACATAAACTATGATTTCAAGTTAAATAAACCTTATTACAAAATATCCCATTCAAATATATTTTATTTTCTATTCAAAGATACATTGTTTAGTATACAAACATATTCATTTCAGGAAATAACTTTTATTAAAATTTCTGGGTTAGACTTAAGGTTCCATATTAAATCAAATTTGATTATTAAGTTATTTAAATAAAATCTCTTTAAATTTTCTTTTTCTTTATTTACCTCTGTTAATCTTTTATAACCAAAATTTAAGTGTATAACATTTATTATAACCACTCAAATTTTATTTATAAAATCCTTTTATATTGTATATTATCTAATTACATTGTTAACTTTTTAAAAAAATCAAGGTAAGTTATATTTAAATGCAATTGTGTGTTATACAAATAAAACTTTCAAATTCAATTATCTCAAGTTTGAATCATTTATCCAAATTTTTTAAATAATTTTTTTCTTTCATAATTGAAATTATTCTTTAAGGTAGAATTTAAGAATTAAATTTTCGATTCCATTCAAACCATTTAGAGATAACTAATAATATATACATAATGTGTCAAATCAAATTTCAATCATATATCTATATATATTAAAATCAAGTCATGTTTTAGAAATTCAAATCAATTAAATTCCCAAAACAAAGCTGTAGTAAGACTACAAAACTGTCTCTTTACTTCGAAACTCGAAAATGAATATCGATGATGCTGCAGTCATCACCGAAGTTATTTTTCAGCGACCAAGAGAAGAGCACTAATTTTAAACTTTAAAATTCTTTGGAAACAAATTTCTACTTGAAAATACTTTAAATAATATATCCTTTTAAAATTTTGAATATAAGGTTTGAAATCCATCGGAAATTAAATTCTCAAATTCTTGATTTAAATTAATTCCAGTTCCCAAATCAATTTATAAACAACTATTTATAAATTCATTTGTAGAACAATAAATGATAAATCAAGTATTATCATTTCAAATTATCAATTTAAATCAATTTATTAAGTTCCATAAATTTACTTATATATCAAAATTTATTTCATTTCCCAAATTGTTAAAATAATATTGTGTCAGTTTGTTCTGTCAAAGTGTTTTGGAAATCTTATCGATAGCGTTGATCAGACGAATCGATCAGAAACCCAATCCAACATCAACAACTCAAACAACACAATATATAAAACAAAATATAGATTTACAAGTACAATTCAAAATGTTTGTAAGAATAAATTGCAAACAAAAGACAGGATGATAAAATACAGAGTAGGGAGGTGGATAAGCTGAAATAAATCGCGGGCAACCTTAACCGGGTCAACCGTGACTTAAAGAATAAGATCGATGTGGATTTTCTAGGTAAATCAACATTCGACCTCAAGAGATAAAGTTTGGGATATTGGAGATACTAGCATCTAAACCGATGATAAATATAAATCTCTGGTGAATCGATGCTAATTGTAAAGGAGTTTCACCCCTTTTACAAGAAAATAAGAATACTGGTGAGACCGCCAATTCACTATAAAGATCATTCGAAGTGGATTTATGGGATACTCCGAAATCAAATGAAGATGAATAGTGGGGAATAAGAATGGATATTGGTACCGCAGGGAACGTTCCAAAATTCCAAGGAATCGAGTCAAAAGAAAGAGATTCAACTCGAATGAAAGTGATTCTGTAAATACATCTACTCTATATGCTGAGTTTTGCCTAGAGCTACCAAAGCTCTGTTACCAACAGTAACGACCCGATATTTTCAACCATTCGCATCCGCACATGTCGGACTTGAATTTCTCAAAATACCGCTTTGTAAATAAAATTTGGCAAATCTCAGAATATACAGTAAATACATAATCACAGATCACAGACACAGAGTATTTAATAATGCAGCGGAATTTAAAAGAAATAGTAGTTCATGAAGCTACTATATAAAAATAAGATACATCAGAGTTAAACATGATACAACAAAAAGTAACAAGATACATCAGGTACAAATCAGAATACGTCACTGAAATCACTAGATACAGAAAGAAAAATAGATGGCTGGATCTTCAAGGAAAGCTCCAACCCCGAAGGTCAATCTTGAATGCTAACTCACTCAATCTGACTCAAGCGTAAAGCAAAATACAAAACACTCGAGTCAGGACATAAATACTTATGAACTGTAAATAAACTCAAGTGAACAGTGACAAAAATGCATCAGTAACTTAAAGGATGCTTGGGATCGCTCATCCTTTAAGGATCCGTTAAACTATTTACTATGTAGTAATATTGCGCTACTATAATAATGTCTACAGTAAAATAAACATACTTTTAAATAGCGTTCCGGGCTACCCATATCACCCTTCACACATAATAGTCCCAGTAGTCCATCCAATATCATGCCATCTCCACTCTGGGTGACTGTCAGAGGATACCACACGGGCTACGGGAGAAAAACAAACTCGTAGTAAAGGCTCGGTATGGTAGGTGACACGGCACACAAGGCAATGCCAGGGTAGATATACCAATTACACACACGGGCTGGTGGTAACGCAGCAGCCACATAAGCCCACCTCGGAACACACTCCCAATCAAAATCGGAGGATGGCCATCTAATCAATCACCAGTAAGAGTATAGTATCGAAAGAATGTGTCCGACCAGAGGTGCTACCTCCTTTGGCCCGAGATCGCTCCTGTTTTAGCCACCTTATGCCAACTCACGGGAGTTGGGTCCACGTAATATACCTCAAGAACGTCGCCACCATCCTACTTCATTCTGGAATCTCCACCGCGTACACGGTTGTTAAAGTGGTTTTCGGAGTTGGCAGAGAGTATGACAACTTTCGATCCCAGTCTCTTTAACAACTAAAGGTTATTATAACGCCGTGGTCATTTCAAAATAGTTTATATTTCAAAAGGATCAAATCATTTCATTTCAAAACTATATTCCTTTCAAAATAGTTTACGCCTCGAAACCAAAACCATTTTTATTTCAAAACTATTTATTCAATCAAAATAGTTTATACTTCGAAACCAAAATCATTTTTATTTCAAAACTATATTCAAATCAAAATAGTTTATACTTTATCATTTCCATCTCAAACCTATATTCACTTTCAAAAATCATAATACTTTCAAAGTTATAACTCTTTCGAAACCAAAATACTTGAAATCATTACACTTTGAAAATCATAACATTCTGAAATCATACATTTGAAATCATGAAACATTCATTTAATTCTTTACATTTTACAAATTTATTTCCAATTTAATTCAAAATTTCAAATTTCCAATTTAATTCAAATCAACCCATCAATTTCAATTCAATTCAGTTTTCTAACAAAACATTTCAAATCTTATAAATCAAATATAGATTTGAACTACAAAATAACCTATCCAATTTTAATATGTTTCCAAACTTTAATATCCCACATTTCAAAACTAAACTTTATAATTCCATATATTCATATCTCAAATCTAATTTCATTATTATGTAGTTTTGAAATATTCATTTCATAAATCCAATATTATTAAAATAAACTTAAATTACAATAAACCAAATATCTTTTCATACAAATATAAACTTCAAATATTCCTTTATCAAATAAAGAAAAATCAAATATCATTCAACATTCACATTCTTTATTAAAATAAAGATCAAATCATTTCCAAACCATTTCAAAATCATTAAAATTTTACATCCTTTCAAAACTTCATAATCAAATCATTATTTGAATTCAAATCCAAATATTCAAAGTTAAATATCATTTAAAAATCAAATATGTCATTCATTTATTATTTCAAACATCATTACCAAAAATACATTCCAAAATTCCATTCAAAAATTCATTTATTATATTACATTTCATTCCGTTTAACACATAACCAAGTAAACTTTATTTAAATTCAAATTCAATTTAAATACCTTAAAAATTCAAATTTAAATATTCAAAACTTCTAAAATTTCACAGATAATCCATTTCAAAAGTTAAATTATTTAACACTTTAAAATATAGCCCAAACAGTGTTAAAATCTATAACATTTCAAAATATTGTCAAATTATAGTAACGACAGCATTTATAAAGTGCTATCGTAGCTTATATTTTCCAAAATGGTTTATTTCAAGAATAGCGACATTTATAAAATGTCGTGGTAGATATTTAGTTATTTCAAACATTGTTAGATTCAAAACAATAGCATTAAAATGCTGTCAAAAGACTAAAGCATTTTGAAAATGCTATAAAATTCCAGGTTTCATTTTAGCTTTTTAAAAATAATAATAAAACTCCAAATTTTTATTGTTACAACTTAGAAATCATATTTCTAGACTTTCAAATTTCACATTTAAAATCATTTTGGCATATGATTTAACACAATAAAATTTTAAGATCAAATATTAAATTTTGCAAACTCCATTCATTTATTAAGTCAAAATTCACTGTTTATTAATTTATAAATTTAATAAACTTAAAATTTTACTTCAAATATCATTTCAAATCTTTAAATTTAATTTCCATTATTTATTTACATCTTAAAATAAAATTTGAAGTCAAACGTCACATTTACTCCAAATTTACATACTTGAATTCACTTAAATTCACAATTTCAAGATTTAAAATTTAACTTTCTTAAAACCGTAATTTATATATTTTAAATCAAAATTTCATACTTTTGAAAATACATATTTAAAAAAAATCATTTAAAAATATACCACTGGGTCTGTATATAATTTTCTAACCTAGGTCAAATGATACGGATATATATCATTTCAATCCGTAATTTACAAAGAAAACCAGGTTTTATCATTTCAAATCCGCAATCCCAAGCCAAATAAAATACAATAAAAATCGCTCAGGCCTATCATTTCAGCCCATAACGATTTTTTCCTATTCTAAAGTCCGTTCGAGTATGTATCGTTTCAACCCATAATGATTCTATTCTAACAGGGAACTTGCAGTGTGAATATATGCATAAACAATATAAACAATGTCAATGTCATAATATAATGTCATATATCAGATGTCAGGTTATAATTAACAGTTTTAACATGGTAACAACATGGCATAGCATATCATATGATCATCATTAACTTGCACAAACATTTTATGTTACTAAACACTTATCATCAATTCACTATTTCATAAGTATAAATGTCAGAGTGAGAAAGACTCACCTTTTCGAAGCTAGATACCAAAACAACAAACACAAGAGCGATTCCAAAAGCACGACAAACCCGATTTGAATTGAATGAAATGGAAATCCTTGATAATGATCCTGTATACAACAAATAAACAAGACCATATAAACATATGCATACAATACAAATATGAATTTAAACGAAATGGAAACTTTAAATCAACAAAGAACATTACCCAGCTTTAACACGAAAGTGCCTGACCACGACAACATGGCTTGTCACATGATCAATTGGGCTTGTTCTCATCACACTAGGCTCGGCCTAGGTGTCAACATGACTTGGGTTTAGCATCAAAACACATGGAAACAAGTGGATGAAGATGGAGGAGCTACAACATGAAGCATACTAAGTCAAGGCAACAATAGGTAGGGTTTGGGTGCATTTTTGGCTCGACCAAAAGCAAGTGGGGCTCGGCCAAAGGCAAGTACAGGTATGGACAGTGGAGAGGTGGAAGGTCAGAGGTGGTATCATGGTGGTGGTGGAGAAATAGGGGGCGGCCAAGGCCATATGTGGTGGTTGTTAGGTGATAAGGCAAGCAACATGAAGGGATTTGGTGAATGGATGGTTTGTTCATGGTTCTACAAGTTTGGATGGTGGGGTTTTGGCCTAGGGCTCACGGCCTTGCTTCAGGTCAGATCTGGAGATGGTGTAGCAGCGGCAAAAGGTCAGGTAGTGGCTGGTGGTGGTGGTTCTAGGGGTGGCCAAAGTGTATAGGAAGAGGTAGGTGATGTTTTGTGGCTAGGCTAGCATAGTTTCAAGGAGTTTTTGTGTTGTTTTCATCTTTGGGATGCCACGGCCTGACATGGACACAGGAGAGGCTGATGTTGCAGCTGGAGATGGAGAAGGTGATGGTCGGTGATGATGGTGGAGAGCGGGGCCAAGCAAAGCTTTGCAAAGGAGGAAGCAAAATCATTGAAATTGTGAAGAAGAGAAGAGATAAAGGAAGCCATTTGCAATTTTTTCTCTCTCTTATCAAGCCGTGAGTTTTTAGGAGGAGTTGAGAAACATTTTTCACGTGAATATGAGAGGGAATCACGGCAATAGCAAAAAGATATGGTCGGCTAAGGCTAGAAATGAAAAGGTTGGAAAACAAAAAAGCGGGAAAACGAAGAGCCTTGAGCAACTAAAGAGACACAAACTCTTCAAATTTCCATTATTTTCTTTTTAAACCTTATATAACTGAAATATATATATAAAATCAGATAAATATGAAAATTTAGCTAAATAAACAAAAATAAATTAATTAATTATTAATTATATATAGTTTAATTAAATAAAACAGCAAAATTTGCAACTAGTCTTGAAAATATGAAAAATAAGTGCAATGAACTTGGGAAAATTTTTATGTACTTAAAAGTATTTATAAATAAAGATAAGAACACAAAATAAAAAGGAAATCACAAAAGTAAATAAATAAATTTTAATTTAAATATAGTTTAGATGAAGAAAATAGCAGAAAAAGGAAAACAACCTTTTAAAAATAGGAAATCATCATAGTAAATTTTAGAAAAATTCTATTATCATTTTAAAAATATTTAAAAGTCAAAATATACATAATATAACATATTAAAACATATTAAAATAAAATATGATAGAGAAAAACATAAAATTTATACAATTTAAAATAACAAAATTGCAAAATAAACAATTTATACTCAAAATTGAAATGTACATATCTTTTGCAGTTTAACTCCGTTTTCCACGAAACAAAAAGCAGTGTTCAAGTTATTAAATCTATTTTCATAATAAAAGATAAAATTTAAAATTTCAAACTTTTAAATTTTAAGTCAAAAGTCAAAGTTTGACTATTTGACCAAAAATTCACTTTTTCTGTAAATATTCAACTTACACAAGTTTTGAAAATAATTCATATAAAAATCAAGATTTATATTTAAATAATAAAATTTAATCATTTCAATAAGTAAAATAAGTTTTTTTATCAAAATTTAAATTAAAATAATTAAAATATACAATTAAAATAATTACAACATACAGGGTTGTTACATGATGTTAAACGTTACTTTAATGATTATAGTATAAAATAACGGAAGTGGAAATGGAAATTAATAAGCGTAAACTTATTTTATGGTGGTAAATTGGAGAATTGGGAATTTATTTCAAAGGTTATATTTATTTAAGGAAATAATACATATTAAATTTCAATTTGATTTAATCAATGCAAAGTAAGTAATTATAATAAATTGTAGTTGGTAATTAAGGATGAATCTGAGTAAAATTTGGCATTGGAGATAATTATAAAATTTTACCCATTCATATAATTTATTTAATTAAATCTAAATCAATGGCAACATTGTTGTAATCATAGTTGTAAGTGATTTTGAATGTTAAAGGGTAACAATTATTTAGGTTAACCATTTCTTTAGTATGTTGCATAAAATTTGGAAATCAAATTTGAAATTTAAGAAAATTAGGTAGTACGTTATTGGGAAATAAATGTCATAAGTACGTTAATGAAATGTATTATGATTCAATATTATTTATACCCATAAAATGACTATACATTGCATAGCTAGATTTTTTGAATCAATAAACGAATTTATTTAGGTTTCAATTTTCAATTTATAACATTTAATGGGGAATCAATTGCAATTTATTGACTTTAATTTTGCAGTTATGGTAGATTTGATTTGTCATTAAAGATGGTAAATTTTGTAAGATGAAATTTATGATAAGCCTATTTACTTTATGAAGTTTGTTTGATTTAAAGATTTGGAAGCAAGATTTATTATTGGGATTGAAGTGTAAAATTCAATAAATTGAATTTATTGCAAATAAATGAAATTCAACATTTATTTTTACGTCAATTGAAACTAGATGTAATGGGAGGATATTGTTATAATAGATTTTGGATCAAATATTGATTTCATCAGGGGTAACAAAGAAAGTACGTTAAATGCAAGAATGGAAATAAAGATTTACAAATTTTGAGATTCGAACTATAATAATTGGATTTAATTGCAATAAAATGAAATTTAATATTTAAATATTACGTAAATATAAATTTAGATGAAATTTGGAGATATTTACGTAATAGTGTATGAATCCAATGGTAGTCTCATCTATTGGATACTAATAGATTGAATAATTGAATGAAAGTCAATTACAGGGAATTATTGCAAATTTAATTTATAATTTGTGAATATAATGAAATTGAAATTTAACGATGAAATGAATAAATTTGTTTACTCTAAATTGACATCTAGATTTGGTTTAATTAATGTGAATGATTAAGAAAATAAAAGTGTTAAAGATTGTCAATTTCAGAATTTAAATAGGAAATTTGATTTAATTAATTTATTTTAATTTATTTAATTAATGTAAAAATAGTCGTTTTGGCCACTGACTCGGATTTCGACGAAACCAGTTATATAGGATACGTATCGATGAATTATCGTAGGATTTCAAGTTTTATAGCGTTCGGACTTGTCGTTTGATCGTACGGACTTGAAACGCCTTGAAATCGATTAATTGAAATCAATTTGAAATTTTTGTTTTTAGGATAACTTCTTCATACGATGCAATTTGAAGCTGAAACTTTTTCTATCGCGTTCAAAATATTTTAAAACACCTATTTTGATATATGGGTTGACCCAATTTCGTTCTGGAGTCAGAACGGGCTTTTTGGGCCAACAATCGTTTAGCACGTTTATAATTCAGATCCAGTCCAGTCTTTCTCAACCTCGTCTATAAATACCCCGCTAAACCCTAGCCTCCGCCTATTCTCAAATGTCTACGCGTAAAATTTCATCAGCTCTTTCTCTTCCTCAATGGATGCAAACCCTAGATCCAATTTCAAAATTCTAAAATCAAATCCAAAGCCTAAAATTCAAAGTCCTCAAAAAATTTCAGAAAAAATATATGTTGAAGCTCTCAATGAGCGTAATCTTCTGGTGGAATTCTTTTCTGGGTTCGAATCATCGTTTGTCCTAAAATCGCAAATCAACGCTGGCCGCTCGTATGGGAAATTGATTGATTCAACGATGGATCCGAAGCTAATCGACGATCGGCTTGGCTTGTGCCGTTGCGAAGGTGGCGTCGAGCAACACACATCTGTACGGCTAGAATATCGAGATGGTCACTGGATTTGCCACAAAGTGATGGTGAATAGCCGGATAAACGCATCGGCCTGGGGGTGTTTTGCAACGTCATGCGTCTCATGATATGTGCTGAAGGGGCGGCTGGAGGTGAGAAGGTGGTGGATGGGCTTGGATCTAGTTGCACGCGATGGCGAAGTGGAATTTTACGTGGCGGCTGGAACATGTGGGTCGCGATTCTAGGGTTTAGCATGAAGCAGATGGGTTTGGTTTCCGTTCGTAGGAGGATAGGAGTGTGCAAAAACTTGCTGACGTGGCATTGAGTTTGTGGTGAGTTTTGTTTTATTTTTTATTTTTTTATTTAAATTTTAAACCGCTTTGACTATCAATAACTTTTACATACAAATCCCGTTTCACTCGTGGTTTTCTCCACTAGCTTCGTATCTGAATTCTGGACTTGATGACTCAGGTTTGGACGAATTCTGAAACAGTCAAATTTTTGGGTTTAAATTGGATTTAAATTCAATTTAAATTCAAAAGGTGAGTGTTTTAACCCATTCACAACTTCTAAGATTTCTTATGTTTGTTAAATTGATTTATGATGTGTTTAGAAATTTATTTATAGCTATTTGGCATATATTTCACCATTATCTCAGTTAATTTGCATTCATAAAATTTACTTGTTATTTAATTCATTTTACATATAAACTACTAGTTAAAGATTTTAGTTAAATTTATTATTGCATATAAACTGCTAGTTAAATTTATTTATTATTGCATATAAACTACAGTTAAACAGTTATTTAATTCATTATTGAAAAATTAACTTTCAGTAATTAATTATTATTTATTGATGTGATTGTTTGAACTGGATGATAAATTGATGAATGTTTGATGATTGATATGATGGATGAATGGATGTTGTAATTATATTATATAAACTACAAATTATTATGCATTTTCATTTTATTCGGGATTGCGGTTTAAAGTTATATACAACCGCATTTATATTTTTAAATTGCGGATTGAAATTATAAATATCCGTATCACTTGACCATAGGATAGAAAATTATATACAGGCACCGTGGTATATATGTAAAATTATTTTTGAAATGATTTTCTATGGTTTTGGAAAGAATACGGTTTAATAAATATTAAATTTTGATATATATATATATATATATATATAGTAAAGTTCTTGAATTTAGCTATGTATAAATTTGTTTCGAATTTTAAAATATGCTAAATAATGAAGTTGATTTCGTTTATATTATGTGGTTATGTATATACTTGAAATTCTATTGTATATACAGTTTATAATAACTCAAATAAAAGTAAGGTTGAAGAGAAATGTGAATATGATTTGAATTAAAGTATTTAAGAATTTTCCTAGAAAAATTTGTTTTGAAATGTAAATAAATTAAGATTTGAAAGGTATGATCTTATAACTTGATTTTTGATTTGAGGATTTAAACGAATATCAAATTAATTTAAAGAATATTATCAAGCTAATTTAATTAAAAGAATATCCTGTTATTGAAGTTTAAGAGTTTTACCTGAATAATATTTGTTTAGTAAGTAAATATTTCAAAGTTAAATAATAGGAATTGGATTTGATATATATTAAATTATCAAGGAATCCATATTGAAATAGTGGAATATTTAATGATTTAAATATATGAACTATAAAGTTTTGAAATATAGAATATTTATGCTTTGAAATATATGGGAATTAAAATGGTTTATTTGGAGGTTCAAAATTGATATTGGGAATTTATTGTGAAATTTAAAGAAGCTGTTTATTTTATAAAGTAATATAGTATTTGAACCATTAAGTATTAAAAGTTATGTTTCAAAGCTATGGGTTCAAGGTATATATATTTGAAAAATATTATGATTTTGGGAAAGAGATATTTATAAAATAAAAATGATATCATATTGATTTGGATTTTAAAAATATAAATGATATCGTATTTATATGATTTGAAAGAGATATTATATTCTGGTTTTAAAGTATAAATCATTTTGAAAAACCGCGGTGTTATAATAATGATTGGTTGTTGAAGAGACCGGGATCGGAAGTTGTCATACTCTCTGCCAACCCCGAAAACCACTTTAACAACCGTGTACGCGGTGGAGATTCCAGAATGAAGTAGAATGGTGGCGGCGTTTCCTTTGAGGTAAATAAGTGGACCTGACTCCCGTGAGTTGGCATAAGGTGGCTAAAACAGGAGCGATTCTCGGGGCAAGGGGGTTAGGGCCCTTTATCGGATACTCCTCTACGATATTATACTCTGACTTTGGATTGATTCGGTGGCCACTTTTGATTTCTTTGATTTTAGGGGGTAGTTTATCCTAGGTGAACGGTAGTAGCTACTACGCGTTACCACCAGCCCTGATGCGTAATTGGTATATCTACCCTAGCATTGCCTAGTTGTGCCGTGTCACCTACCCTAGCGCACCTTCTATGAGTTTCTATTTGTGTCGTACCTATGGAGTATCCTCTGGTAGCCTCCCGATCAGGAAGTATTACGGTACTGTATAGACTATTGGCATTATTTGTGTTAAGGGCTATATGGGTAACCCCTTAACGTTATTTAAAAGTAAGTTTATTTTACAATTAGACACTATTATAATAGCGAATATACTACATAGTAAATAGTTTAACTGATCCTTAAGAGATGTGAATTCAGAGCATCTTTTGAGTTACTGCACTCATATTTACTTCTGTTAATTTAACTTACATAAGATCTTTTAGTTCTGCATCGAGTGTTTTGTCTTTCCAATTCGCTCGGGTCAGTTCGAGCGTTTCAGGATCGAAGACTTTAGCTTTGGAGGACGAAGACGGAGATTTCTATTATTATTATTTATTATATTCCACTACACTCATATTGTTCCGCTGCATTGTTATATGGTATGTGTAACTCTGATGTATGTTGTATAAGTATAATCGAATATTTTAAAACAGCTTTATAAACTGTATATTTGATTATTATATTTTATCCTTCCGCTGTGAGATTCTGTTTCGGTTTATTTCTTTCTCGTTTTCTTATTTACCCCATAACAATCTGCCCTTCCAAACGGTTTGAATTGGCACGTGTGTCGATTTAAAGTGTGCGAAAAGGCGGGATGTTACAATATATGTACATCTTATGTTCTAATATTATTGATATGCTTTGACGCTTAAATTTAAAGTTGTTGGGTTGGATATCCTTGTAATTTCATTTGGAATTTGCTTCTATGCAAATTACTATTAATTTAAAACTATTTTTCAAACTATTTTCTTTTATTTTTCTTATACAAACTATTTATTCTATTTTATTTGCAAAACTATTTTACAAACTATTTTATTTACACACTATTTTACAAGCATTTAATAAACTATTTTATTTACAAACTATTTCACACAACTATTTTATTTACAAAACATTTCACAAAACAATTTTATACACAAAACTATTCTAAATTCAAAACCATTTATAAAGAAAAGATGTTCAATTTCATATGGCTTTTCATACAGCGAAAATGATTTTGGAAATATATTGATTCTTGTATAAGGTGGACTTTATATAAGTACAAGTGATTTTGAAACTGTTTATTTTGAAAGGTAGTCGATCTGAAGAGATAAATTTTATATATAACGGAATTTATGTAAGAAGGATTTGATATATTCGAGATTATTGATTTTGGGAAGTACTTTGTCTAAAAATGAAATGTTGTATATAATGGAACTTATGTATGCGCGATATTTGAAGCTATGATTTTTGAAAGGGTACTATATATGGTATATTATATTTTAAAGTAAGAGGTATGGGGAAGTACCCTCCGTGAAGAAGTATAGTAGGATATGCTTCAATCCAGATGGACTTGGTGAATCCAGGAATGGATTCGATCAATAAACCCTAACGAACTTGTTTGAATTCAAAAATGGATACGAACCGATATGGTTGTCCAGACTTAAACTCATGAGTTCCTTGATTTTTTTACTGGGTAGATAGTTCTTTAGTTTACCCAATGAAGGCGCTTTCGATCTTGGGATCTGTTGTTTATGGATCTTCTGGAATGAAGTGCATCCATTGCGTAAATCATTGAATCAGCAGCATACCATTGCAGCAGGAGTCGATGGTCCCTTGTTTATGAAATGGCGATGATATTTTTCTGGAATCCAGAAGGTAGAAGGATCTTCTGGAAAGTTTTGTTCATTGCATAAATACTGGATCAGCATCGGGTTCCTGCTATCGTATCATCATCATTTGACATTGAATTTTGTGCGGTACTTCTCATACCTAATTTTTTAAGTATTTTCACTCGGTGTTGAAACAGGTCTACTAAGTACTTGGAGATTTCTAGTCTTATGACTGATCAACGTACGACCAGAGCCTGCAAGAACGAGGATAAACCTGTTAAGACACCGAGTCACAATTTTTTTTGATAAACCATGATATAAAGGATATTTTGGCCATTTTTTTCTTCCTTTCTAAATAACTTAAAATGTTTAAAATAATGTTTATCTATATACAACATAGTTTAGTAGTAAAATTTAAGTGTTGTAAATATTTTAGAAGTTATCAATTGAATAAAACATATTTAAAGTAAATGATTATTGATTCATTAATAATGTTTGAAAAGTATCTTGATAAAAAACTAATAAATTATAAATAATGGATTTAAGGTTTTCAATAGCTTCTTTGTAAACATAAGTAATGATGTAAATAACTATTTTCAAATAGTTTACATATATTTATAAAGATGTTATTTAAAATATTTAAATGGTATTTATTAGTAAGGCAGAAAATTCCATAAATGAATTTTTGAAAAGTATTAAATATGAATGATTTGCAAATAAAGCTTTCAAATGAATATTTCAAGTAAAATTTATATAAGTTTCTTTGAATGTATAATTTAAAGATATTATATAAATGGAAAAAATTTGATCTGTGAAGTTTATTTATTGTAATGTACTTAACAAATAAAATTGAATCTCTATTTTGGAAGTATAGTTTGGAATATTTACTTGATTTCGAAGTACTAATAGTAAATTTATTAGTTTATCTACGGTTTGAATTTTGTATCAAATCATAATAAATGTTTTTCCATGATTTAAATATTCATTTTAAAACAAATGTGTAAAATTAATTATGAAGGTATGAAATTTTATACTTTGATTTAGAAATTTAATGTAAGATTTGAGTATACTATTAGTTTTAGTTTAATAATCTTGAACTTATACTTAATTTAAAAATAATGAGTCTAACAAATTTTCGGATTTGATGAACTTTATTTTAAAGCTTATTACAATGTTTTGATATAAATTTCTAACATTATTCTAGACTTTTGAAAAATCTTTACATAATGCTATGAGGATGTTTTCAATATATTTTATATTTTTTACCGAGTGAGTAAGGTTAAATGTTTTAATTGAATTTTTAGATATATTGAAATATTTCTTTTCTCTTCAAGGGCGAATACAAAAAAACTTAAATTATTATTCAATAACCGAATTAAGTTATAAACTTTAGTAAGGAAATAGAAGCTTGAGTAATATTTTATGAAATGATTCATTAATGACTTAAACCCTTAATGGAAAACAAATGATGTAAGTGATTGATCTTTATATAAATAAATGAATGGAAAAGTTAATAATGAGAAAAAAACAAACCAGTAGAATAAACTAAAGAAAATTTAAACTAGAATTTCAATTACTGTAATGGAATAAAATTTTAACGATTTAATAATTGGAACTTCTAAAGTGGAAAGTAAGAAATTAAATGCTAAGTTATAATTTATACAAGAAATTTGAAATTCATAACTTGTAAACAAAAAGGATATGAAAATAAGAAATGATAACGATTGAACATTTATTTACTGAAATGAAATAAGATAAACTTGTGTAACTTTCACTATATTCTTTGAAACATATGTATAACTTACCAGAATATTAAAAGTTGCAATGTTAAATAAGGATATGTAATGGAATATTGTACAAGAAAAATGTAAATAATGAAACTTTTCAATCAAATTTACTTTTATAAATAAGAAATTTGATACGGAAATAGTTATAAACCTGAGTTGTAATTGTAGTGCTACTAAATAAAATGAAATAGAAAGTGAATATTGTAAGCAAAGAGTTATGAACTTTAGTTAATGTTTGAAGCTATTGATAACTAAATTAAATAATAAAATGAATACTATATTAAATTTGATGATTGTAACTTCAGAAATGGTCAATTACATTGATCTCTTGTGAAGATTGTATGCTTGTTTGCAAAAGATTGTTGTTCTAATGTATTGATTTATTTTGATTTATATGATGATTGTATGCTTTTGGTTGCAAGTGATTATTGTTGTATTATATTGATTTGTTTTGTTAATGATTGAAACAACTCAAATTTTTCTCTTTTATATAAATAGTAACTCCTTTGGATTGTATAAGTGAAATACAAATTATGGAAGTAATTACTACTGCTTTTGGTTTCATAATTAAGGTTGTTTGCCCAACAAATTGGTACGTTCTCGGGTTAGGTATTCTAGCGATATTGTATTATTTTTCCTTTTGTTGGGATATATTATTTTGGAAAAATTATGATATATATATTTCTATTGATATTATAATTTCTCCCGAGCCTCTCCGTACAAAGGAGACTCTGCCGAAATTTTCGTGAATTTTGGACCTAAAATTTTTTGTGAAATGTTTTCCAAACTTTTGTTACTTGAATATAAAAGGATTTAATTGTTATAAATTGACATATTTTATTTAAATTATTAAATTCTACAAATTAATTGTTTATAGATTTAATATTTTGAATAAGATATTGACTATTTAATTTCTTCTTTTCCCTTCCTTTTCCTTTTCGGGGATGAAAAGTTTTGAGTGGGAGAGAGTGTAACGACCGATAATTTTTGATAATTAAAAAATGTTAATTTAATAAGATTTTGTAATATAAAGTTGGGAGGAATTAGAATTTAAGGTTTATAATGAGAATAATAATAGAATGAAAGTTGATAATGTTAATTTAAGTTAATTATTAATAATTTGAATGAAATTCCAATAAATAAAATAATGAAAATGTTATTTTGGTTATAAGTGGAATATATGAAAACAAATGCAAAGATTGAATTAATTAATGAGATATATAATTTATTATAATTGAATGAATTAGTGGTATGAAAGCAATTGTAACATTTGCTTGTAAATATAAAACTTATAAATGTGATTAGAAGCAATGGCAATAAATTGTTATAAGTTACCTATTTAATTAGTTTATTAAATTTAATTTGAAATTAATTACAGTTAATTGACTTAATTAGTGCAGTTAGTGTAGATTGGATTTAAAAGTAGAAGAATGTTAATTCAATAAGATGTAACCAATGTAACTTATATTCACAATATGACAATTGATTGAATAAAAATAATTGAAATTCAAGTTTGATTTATTTATTGGATTTTAGCTATAATAATTGGACTTATGGTAATTAAATGAAATTAAATATTATGCTAATTGAAATTTAGATGAAATTGGAAAATATTAGTGTGCTAAGATATAAACCAATATGATTATACCAATAAGATGATGATTGATTGAATAACAAACATAAAAATTTGATAAATGAATTTATTGAAATTGAAATTAAATACTGTAATTTAAGAAATAATGGATATTTAATTGATACAGAAGTTTTTTAAAAGATTCTAAATTACTAAGTAATCCAAGATGATAGAAATTATAAATTATAAAATTTGAATTGAAAAAGTGATTTAATTAATTTAATATTGATTGATTTAATTAACTGAAAAATAGCTATTTTGTCAACTGTCTCTGATTTCGATGAAACTGGTTTCATCGGATCTGTAATGGTGAACTATTGTAGGATTTCAATTTTCGTAGCAATCGAACTTGTCGTTTGATCGTACGGACTCGAAACGCCTAGAAATCAATTTAATTAAAATCAATTGAAATCATTTTAAATAAGCTGATTTTAACATAACTTCTTTATACAATGGAATTCAGACCCGAAACCTATTCCATTGAGTTTAAAAATATTGAAAACACCTATTTTGATGTATGGGATGACCCATTTTCATTCCGGAGGCGATTGGGCTTTACGGGTCGTTTATCGTTCAATAAATTCGGTCCATTCATTCTATTTTTTGTTCTACCTATAAATAACCTATTATAAAACCTAGAAGTCTTTATATTTCTTATTTCTGTATGTACATTCTTTCTCTACTCCTCATTCCAATGAAAGACAACAAATTTTTCGTTCAATTTCAAATCATATTCCAAATCAAAATTCAAACTCCTCAAACTATATCGAATTATATATCGATTTGAAGCACTCGACGAGCACATCCCAAACATGTAATTCCTTTTACAATTTGAATCACTGTTTGTCCAGAAATTGTGGAACAAATCACGGCCATTCATCGAGTCGCGATCAACTTTGCCTGATCGTCGATTTGAGGGTACAATATTGTAAAGAGGGCTGAGGGGAGTTCTTAGGTGGTGTTTGTTTCGCGTATTGATGGTTGGATGTGGATAAACAATTCAACTAGGGTTTGGGAGCATATGACGGCGGCTGGGTTACTTGCATTGTTCGACGACGATTGGGTAGTCAATAGGTCGTCCGGGGTCGTGATGGCCTAGGCAACGGTACCATGGCGTACGGTGGGGGATGATGCGCGGCTGGCCAATTTCGACGACGTGGTAGCGGTTCGTGTCGGCCTCGTCGTGCACTGTGGAGAAGGAGAGTAAGTTTTTTTTTATTTGTTTATATATTAAATCCCCTAACTTTCAATATGCATAACTTCTATATACAAGGTCCGATTTATGCGTGGTTTGATCAGCTGAGATCGTATTAAAATTCCGGACATTATGGAACTAGTTTGGACGAACTCAGAAACTGTTTGAATTTTGGATTTAAATTCAATTTAAATTCAAAGGTGAGCTTTTTAACCCACTCACAACTTCTAAAACTTCTTATGTTTGTTAAATTAAATTTATGATGTGATTGAAAATTTATATAAAGCCGTTTGGTATATTTAAATCATCATCTCAGTTAATTTGAATTTATTTAAATTAAATCGTGAATAAATTTATTATTGAAATTAAATTGCCAGTTAAATACTTATTATTGATTTTCAATTATCTATTGATGTTTATTGATTGATTTGGATGATGATTGTGATGGCTGATTGATTGTTGACATTGGACGAACGGATGCCGTAATTTATATCTATTACAATATGTTCACTATGGTTTGAAATGATACATACCCGAACGATCTTATAGATTAGTAGAAAATTGTTATTAGTTGAAATGATAAACCCAAACTGTGTTCATTAATTTTGAAATGTTGATTTTTGGTACTGGTTGAAATGATATATATTTACCATATAAATTCTTGAATTCAGATTATGTATTAGAATTGAATTATTTAAAGGGTTTATGTTGAACTTTGATTTTTTTTATTAAAGTGGTTAAAATTGATATCTCGAATTATTTGAAATATTTCAATGATAATATTCATGTTGTACGCTTGATAAGAGAAGGAATATCCCATAGCATTTCTAAATCCATTGCACTCACATTTTATTTTAGATTAATTTGATTTACATAAGATCTTTTACTTCTGACTTGAATTTTTTGTTTTCATTATGCTCGGGTCAGTCTGAGCTTTTCAGTGTATTAAAGACTACTTTCTGGAGGACGAAGACAAAGATTCAGTATATTATTACTATTTATTAAAATTACTCCACTACATCATCTATTCTGCTACATTATTTGTTTATTCCCACTGTATGTATAACTCTGATTTGAATAGTGAAAGTGTAATCACATGTTATTTGTAAAACAGCTTCATTAACTGTTTATTGGATTATTATATTTTGTCATTCCGATGCGAGATTCAGTATTTTATTTTTTCTTCTTTTCTTTTATTTTCTTATTTACCCCATTAGCAATCCACCCTTTTGAATGGTTTGAATTAGACATGTATGGTTTATTGTCGATTTAAACCATCCAAAAAGGTGGGCGTTACAATAGAAATTTAATTTATAATGGTTTGATAAATATATGAAACTTGTTGTATAAAATTGAAAATTTTCGTCACATACCGATAAATCGATTTCGTATATTTACAAATAGATTTGGATATTATTTTATAATATTTTATAAATCAAATATTCTTGTTTTAATTAACTAAATATAATAAGAAATCAATTTTGAAGTTTGGTTTACATAGATAAATAGTTTAACAAAAATGTGACCGTAAAACGTTTTGTCGAAAATCAACGTTTTTTTCCAAAATAAGTTGCCGTAACATTATTGCACCATTGTTAACATGTTTTAACATATATTATATATTTTAATAGCTAAAAATGCTTAATTTTACTAAATAAGATTAGAAAACTTCTAGAAGTCATTAGTAAAAGTAAGTAAAAACTAACAAGAGTAAGAAAAAGTAAACATCAAATCACATCAAATCAAAACCAACATAATTATGATATTCTTTACTTAATCTTTAAGTGACTAAGACATAAAATAAGGATACCAAAGAGGATGTTAAGTATTGAAAAAGTAGATATTGCTTTAGGTTGAAGTAAGGTTAGTTTGGTAATTTGGTAAGAGGTTATTTTTATAAATTTACTGCTTCTTTCTTTTCTATAAATACCCACCTCCCTCTCACTTTATTCACCTTTCTTATTCTTCTTTTCTCAAGCTTCTTCATCTTCTTCCTCTCCTCGTTAATGGGTTACAAGCCATAGGAAAAAAATTAGAAGGAGATAATGTCAAAATATTTACAAAATATTCAAAAGAAATCAATGTTCATTCTCTTCAAATCAAGCTCCTCTTTTCTCCACATTTTACCTCTTCTTCTCTTGGCCATAACTTTATCAAAGCTAAACTAAAATGAAAAATTCTTTTTTCTACACCATGTATTTTTCTAGTGGATACAACTTTCATGTTGACCACTTTGCGTCATTCTAAAGATAACTGTGTCAAAAATACACTTCTTTTCAATGCATTCTTTGGTCCAGTTTTTAAGCCAGAGAATAGGCCATTTTATTTTGATCATAACTTTATCCTAACATATCCAAATTAAGAAATTCTTTTTAAACCATATTAAATTTTAGTAGCCACAACTTTTATGCTGATCGCATTTTCCAGTTTTGAGATTTTTTATACCTGAAACTCAATTCTTTGAAGTGCATTTTCGTGCTTCATTTTTGTCAACCCGACAATACCTCTTCTTCATTTTATCGTATCTTCCTCAAAACTAACCAAATCAATTTATTCATTTTTTATATTCAAGAAAAAATAATTTACAACAACTTTTCAGTTAATAATTTTTTCAAATTTTGAGTGTAAGAGAGTCAAAAATAAGAGAGAAGATGACGTATTATTCGGGTCTAATTTTGAGAATTCAAATTCAAAGCTCTATCGCTTCTTCTCTATATTTTCAACCAACCTCCATCTCAAGCCTCGACCAAGCTATTTGAAGGAAGATGATATTGTTTGCTAGTGTATAATGGAGTAGGAATTAATTAGTGAACAGTAGGTTGATTAGGATGTTGGTAGAAAGTTAATCGCTTTGGTTTATGGTGAGAAACTTTATTTAGAATCTCTATTTATGTATATACATGTTTGATGTTGTGTTATGATTGATATGGATGCTTATATATTCTTTGATCATCAAGTATTGATTGTTTTATATGATTGTTAATTTTTTTTACGAAGTCACGTTAATACACATCGACAAGCACAAAGGAAATCACTTTCCTTTTGAAAATGAAATAGTGTATATATAATGCTTAAACCTTTCGAAAATAGTTTTAAAATGAGTTAGAAATGTTTTATAACCATTTGATATGTTTAAAGGAATAAAGAAAGAAAATCAAGATTTCATCTTATACATTTTAAAATATGTCCAAATCAATTTTCCAAAAAAATCGCGCTTTTTGTAGTAAAATGCCAAAGTTTAAAACTGATTTTAAATATTTTAGAAAATGAAATAAATTCTAAAAATATTTTTAAATGTTTTAAAAGTAAATTAAGTTGAAAATATGGATATCTATTGATATAAAAATTGTTTTGAAGAATATAGCTTTTAAAACACTATTGGCAACACTTTTCGCAAAACTTTTCGCAACGCTTTTCGTAGCTATTTTTAATAACTTTTGAAATGTTGTTTTAAATTTAACAATTCTTTCGTGTATATTTTATGAATGATTTTAATAGGATAATTAAGTTGTTTAAATATGATTTGGACATTTTTAATAAGAGTTTGAGTAAATGGTTAAGAGGATTGTTTATACAACTTAAACAAATATAAAAGATTGAATATAATAACAAATCGAATATGCAGATGCGACTAGTACATTTGTCCCTCTTGTGAGATCTGAGAAGATAAAACAATGTATTTAACTAAGGTTAGGGATGGAGTAACCAGTGCCCTGAACTTACCTAGCATATGTTTTCTTTTCATAGGCGAGGGGTGGAACAAATCGAAAGGAAAGCCCGGATGCTCTAAATTAAAAAATATTGTATTAAGTTTCTGAAATAGAAGAAGATTAGTATTATCAAAAATTTAAGAAATCTCCAAAATGTATGATTTCTATGATCCTATTAACTCAATAATGTTTGATAAGACTGATTTTATGGTTTAAGTAAACGATGTCTTATATACCATTGTTTTTAACCCGTCTAAAAGTTTAGGAACTTGGATCGAGAGTTAAGTGAGGAAAATTGAAATATTATCTAAAGAAAAAGAATGAATTTCTTAGAATTACTCTAAGACAAAATAAAGAGATTTCGAAATCATCTGAAAACCCCTTCAAACTAATTTTGGAAATAAAACAGTTGAAGACAAAGATATTCATGATGTAGGATTACTTGTCATTAGTCCTTGGAGGTGAAAATTATCATATTTAAAGTAGCAGTGGTACTCCGTTATGATCTTCGATTTACAAGAATATGATTTGAAATTATGAAAGAATCTTTTATTAAGATTTAACAAACAATTTGGGAATATTTTCCCTAAGTAAAAAGTTATAGATTGAATATAAGAAATTTTGATTAAGATTTAATGAATGATTTGGAAAAGTTTCCTAAGTAAAAGAGAAAATGATTTGGAATTATAACAGGATTTAAGAAAGGTTTAAATAAATCAAATGATTTGATAAATGAGGCTTAATGTTTCCATATACTCTTGAAAAGAAAATGGAATAAATTAAAAAGAGTATATCTAAGAAGGATATTTTATTAAAGATGAAGTAATTGACTAATGATTGATATCCTCATACGAACTTAACATCTTTTAAATCAGTAATTGGCTTTGATGGAACCGGGGTCGGATTTGGATGATTCCTATCCGAAAACCACTTCGAACCAATGCATATGTTCGAAAGTGAACACATGTTGAAGCAGTGTTCTCCTCGTTGTGGAGATTTTTCGGATTGCAAGGACTACTCGCTACTGGTGATAGTAGGAGAGTGCCTTTGGTTTGTCCTATTCCCGGACAACATGTATGGACATTTTTCTGGCATTGTATTTCTAAAGATTATGTACACTAATTATTACAAATATACTGGCCCCCCAATTCTGGTGTGGATGGCAGACATGTCTATATTTCTTGGTTACGTACATCAGTGGTGGCGGGGAAGGCAACTTCTCTAAGCTTAACACCCATCTTGAGATGTATGATCTCAATGGTTGTATTTTTGTGGAAGGCAATTAGTAGTCAATGGAAATGTCAATGTGGCATTCAAAGATCTGATATGTGCTATGTAAAAGGTAATCGTAACCTCAAGCCTCATCGACCAAAATGATTGAAACAGGATTAGACGTAGCAAGGCTAAGTAGGTCATTCCTAATTAGCGTATGATTATCTCCTTCTAGACATATTTATTTCTGCTATGACATTCGGGATGTAAATTAATATGGTTTGTATGCTCGGGCGCCCGGTTTAAAGGTGGGTAATGACCGAAGGATGACATATTTGGTATTGTCTAGTTGTAGAGGTAGTCCGGTCTTGTGTTCCTAGAGAGCAGATGTTCTGTGCCTCGGGACATCTATCTAGAGGTGTACCCATCAGAAGGTAGTCCCTTCACTGGTCATTTGTATAGAAATCCATTCTGCAATAAGAACCTTTGGACTTAACTGTAAACCTATTATGATGGAATTTAATCAATGTAACAATTTCGGCTAAGATTAATAAGTTTATTTGCAAATATTTTCAAAGAATGTCATTAGAAATAATATCAAATGTTTTGATATCAAAGTGTTGTAGTTAACATAAGGAAAAAACCTGTTTGAGTTTATGTGTGGAAGTGGTCTTATGAGATACTCTTTCTTTTCAAAGGATTTTATTTAATAGATGATATATGACATTGTCATTTATTATTGAGTTTTTCTCACGCTGGTTTATCAAGTCTGATCTAGGTATTGTTATTACTCGGGTCAGATCCAAGTAGTTTCAGGTTTAGTTAAACACGGTTGGAGTTTCCAAAGGAAAGTTGGACATATTCATCTACGTATGAACATATTCTATTATCCATTGTGCTTTGTTAGTTTTAGTTTGATGTTTGTCAGAAATAGTATGGATAGATATTTATAACTGTCCAAGTTGAATTTATATTAGACTCTGATATATGTAATTAATAGTTTTTCCATTGTATAGATATTGTTCAACATTATATATTATTCCTTTCGTATGAGATTTTTTTCTGTCTATTTTCTTTTTTACCCTTAATCATCCATACTTTTGTGCAACTTGGGTTGGACATGCGTGGTTTATTGTCGGCACAAAGGGTACAAAATTGTGGAACGTCACATTTCATATCAGAGCTAAAGGTTTAGCTGGATCCTTGGCTTTGTTAGGGTAAAGACTCATCGGAGATAGGGTTAGTAATACCAAAGGATAAGTAACTCATTCGAGATAAGCTCAATAACATCCTAGAATGAGTTAGAGTGTATTATATATAAGCGTGTATTTGTTAGTGACTAATAAATTGTTTTGTGTTGATTTATCTGTTGAGTGATTTATTGATTCTGATCGATACACTAGATCACCGTTATCGATGGGGGTTCCTAAACATTTAAACAAGGCGAACCAATACACTAATTTTGAAAAACAATTTGCAAATGAAATAATTTTACCTAGGATTATTTTTTTGGTATAAAGTATATAATTTGAAAAGTTGTATAGTTAGAAACCAGGATTAGTGAAATTTAAATATATACATGCTGTGATTTTAATTTCATAATTTGACTATAAGATATTTCATAAGGATAATCGATAAGTAAGAAATCTGATAAGGTAATTAAAATCTTTAATACTTATTCCAAAATAATAAATTATGAAATGATAATGTTAAGTTACTGTCATAAATAGATCAATTGTTTAATTTAAAAGTTAAAGTACAAATATCTTGTGAATTAAGTTTCACGATTTGACTATAAGATGTTTGATAATAAGATTGGTTTAAGGAACGAACATATAAGATGAAAATGATATAATATAAAATGATTATATAAAAGGAAAATATAAAAGGAATGAAGGTTTAAAATTCAAGTAACTTAAAAGAGTAACGGTAATTAAAATGAAGTTAATTAATATAACATGAATTTATAAAAAATTTACAAAATAGATTTTATAAACAAAAATAATCTCTATAGGATTTAGAAAAGGGTATTATTTCGAATAAAAAGAGATATTTTATGATAACTAGATCGAATGGCTCAAAAATAGACTTAAAAAATGGGCAGGAAATGTGTTCAGATGGTAAACGCTTCTCTTAAATATTACTCTTCTTGTTAAGTGGATATACAATACTGTTGGTAGTATCCAGTTCCTTGGTATTATTTAGGAGTTACTCAATCTATATAATTTTTTTAAATTAAAGAGATAACGTGAATCATTAATTGACAAATTGATTAGTAATATTCATAAAAAAATTTTTAACCAAAGGTAAATTTGGAATCACTAATTGATAACATAAAGTGGGATTGTTGATGATTTTGAACAGTCAATTTTTTTTGAATCACACCCAACTCAGATATAAGAAATTTATGAAAACTTTTGGTAAAAAATAAATCAATGCAAAATGTTTTAAGTAAATGAAATTGGATAAGTTTAATTTATAAATGTGATTATAAATAAAAAGGAGTTAAAAGTGGAGAAATTTATAATAGCGTTAAATCTGAAATAAATTTTGTAATTATGAATTTGAAATGATAACAACCTATAGATTCAACTGGATATAAAACCGGTCGGGAATTTGGGATGTGTGTATGTATATATATATACTATTAGGATATAAAATTGTATTATACAAAAATAGATTTAAGTCATGAAATATTTATACACTTAAGTAAAATCATGACTCTTTAAAATGTAATTGTAACATGGAAAAAGTTTTATTAGCAAATTCTACCATTAACTAAGGATTTGGACTTAAGTTTTAAAAGTGATGGACTTACATAGTTGTGTTTATAAGATAATAATAAACTTAAGTAATAGTTTTATGAAATGATTCATAAACAATATTAGTATTCAAGAAAATATACTAAAAAATGAATGAAAAATAGAGGAAGTGAATAAAGAGAATTTGGTATAATTATGAAAAACCAACATGAATAAATATGTAATTTATACGTAAATCATTTTATCATACAAATTTTGCTCTAATATCCAAGTATGGAACTTTGAGGTGTTTACACTGATCTAAAAAAGAATTTATCACTCGATTTACGGTGAGCATTGATGATGCTTTGTGGTTAGTTACTCGAGTTTTCTATCATAGTTGAGAGCTATGCAAGTAAAGCAAGTATATCTAATCTAGAAGCATGATCAGAGTCCGCAATGGAGGATCGGGAGATTGATACTAGTTCAGCAATAAAGTTATGGATTCGAACAGAAGAATAAACCAGATATTATATACGGATGCTTTGGGCACATCTTATGGGTTTTAGTTTGTGTAATAATGAATTAGGTAAAACATTATGGATTTAGGTTCATGAAATTTCAAGGACGAAATTCATTTAAATTGGATAGAATGTAAAGACCCGTATATTTACCACTTTGAAATGGAATATTTAATTTATTTAAATATTCAAATGTAGAATTTTCAAACTTAAACAATCAATTTTTATATGATAAATAAGAGTGGTTAACTTATTTTTGATATTGAATAAAGATTTTAGATTTCCATTGTAAAATTGACAAAAGTCGGATTCCAATAAAGTAGGATAAATATTCGTGAAATTTGTTTGAAGGATAAATAATTACTTTTAAATATATATAATCGATATCTTACTCGTCTGATAATAATAGTAATTTAATTTATAATTGTTTGATAAATATATAAAATTTGTTTTATAAAATTGACAAATTTCAACGCATAACGATAAATTGATGTCATATATCTATAAATAGATTTGGATATTATTTTATATTATTTTATAAGTCAAATATAATTGTTTCAGCTATTTAAATATAATAACATATCAACTTTGAAGTTTGGTTTATATAGATAAATAGTTTAACAAAAATGTCAAAATGTGGCCGTAAAACATTTTGTCGAAAATCAACGTTTTTAATAAAATAAGTTGCCGCAACATTATCACACCTTTGTTAACATGTTTTAACATATATATTATACATATTAACAACTAAACATGTTTACTTTTACTAAATAAGATTAGAAAACTTCTACAAATCATTAGTAAAAGTAAGTAAGAATTAACAAAAGTAATAAAAAGTAAACATCAAATCACATCAAATCAAAGCCAATATAATTATGATATTCATCACTTAATCTTTAAGTGACTAATATATTAAGTAAGGATGTGAAAGATGATGTTAAGTATTGAAAAATTAGAGATTACTTTAAGTTGAAGTAAGGTTAGTTTGGTAATTTAGTTAAAGGTTGTTTTGGTAAAATTTTCCACTTCTTTCTTTTTCTATAAATACCTACCTCCTTCTCACATTAATTCATAGTTCTTCTTCTTCTTTTTTCAAGCTTCTTCATCTTATTCCTCTCCTCTTTAATGGATTCCAGACCATAGGAAAAAAATTAGAAAGAGATAATGTCAAAATATTTACAAAATATTGAAAAGAATCAATGTTCATGCTCTTAGCCACAAATTTATCAAAACTGAACCAAAATACAAAATTCTTTTTCTCAAACCATGTATTTTTCTAGTGGCTACAACTTACATGTTGACCGCTTTTTTCATTCTAAAGATAATTATGTCAAAAATCAGTGCATTCTTTGGCCCAATTTTTTAAGCCAGAGAATATGCCATTTTGTTTTGATCATAACTTTATCATGAAAGATCCAAAGCAAGGAATTCTTTTCGAACCGTATTAAATTCCAGTAGATAAAACTTTTATGTTGATCACGTTTACCAGTTTTGAGAATTGCTATACCCGAAACTCAATTCTTTGAATTTCATTTTCGGGCTTTATTTTTGTCAATCCGACAATACCTCTCCTTCATTCTATCATATCTTCCAAAAAATAATCCAAAAAAAGTTACTCTTTCTTCAAATTCAAGATAAAAAAATTTGCAACAACTTTTCAGTTAACAAGTTTTTCAAAATTTGAGTGTAAGAGAGTCAAAAACAAAAGAGAAGATGACATATTTTACGGGTCTAATTTTGAGAATTCAATTTCAAACCTCTACCGCTTTTTCTCTATATTTTCAGCCAACCTCCATCTCAAGCCTCGGTCAAGCTACTTGAAGGAAGTGGGTGTTCTTTGCTAGTGTTTAATGGAGTAGGAATTAATTAGTGAAGTGTTGGTTGATTAGAATGTTTGTAGAAAGTTAATCACTTTGGTTTATGGTGCGAAATTCTATTTAGCATCTCTATTTATATCCATACATGTGGTGTTGTGTTATGTTTCCTATGGATGTATATATATGCTTGGATCATCATGTACTGATTATTCGATATGACTGTTAACTTGTTTTATGAAGTCACGTTAGTACACGTCGATAAGCATAAAGGAAATCACTTTCCTTTTGAAAATAAAATGGTTTATATGGAATGCTTAAACTTTTTGAAACTAGTTTTAAAATGAGTTAGAAATGTTTTACAAACATTTAATATGTTTAAAGTAATAAAGGAAGTAAATCAAGATTTCATCTTGCATATTTTAAAATATGTCCAAATCAATTTTCCAGAAAAATCACGATTTTTGTAATAAAGTAACCAAAGTTTAAAATTGGTATTTAAATGTTTTAAAAATATGAAATAAATTCTTAAAATATTTTAAAATATTTAAAAGTAATTTAAATTTCAAATATGGATATCTAATTGATATAAAAATTGTTTGAAGAATATAGCTTTTAAAACACTATTTGCAACACTTTTCGCAGCAGTTTTTAATAACTTTTGAAACGTAGTTTTAAACTTAAAAATTATTTCCTATATATTTTGTAAATGATTTTAAAAAAAATGATTAAGTAATTTAAAGATGACGTGGAAGTTTTTAATAAGAGTTTGAATAAATGGTTAAGTGGAATTGTTTATACCGCTTAAAAAAGGAAGATTAAATATAATAAAAAACTGAGTATGCAGAAACGACTAATACATTTGTCCCACTTATGAGACCTTAGAAGAAAAAAAAGGCGTTTAACTAAGGTTAGGGATGGAGCAACCAATGCCCTAAACTTACTTGGCCTGCGTTTTCTTTTCTTAGGCGAGGGATAGAATATATCGAAAGGAAAGCCCGGACGCTCTACACTAAAAAAAAATTGTATTAAGTTTTCGAAATATAAGAATATTAATATTATCCAAAATTTAAGCAATCTCCAAAATGAATGATTTCTATGATCCTATTTACCTAATAATGTTTGCTAAGATTGATTTTAGGGTTTATTGTAAACGATGTCTTAAATAACATTGTTTTTAACCTACCTAAAAGTTAAAGAATTTGGATCGAGAGTTAAGTGAGGGAAATTGAAATATTAACCAAAGAAAAAGAATGAACTACTTAGAATTACTCCAAGAAAAATAAAGATATTTTGTAATCATCCGAAAACCCCTTCAAACTACTTTTCGAAATAAAACACGTTGAAGACAAAGATATTCATGATGTAGGATTACTTGCCATTAGTCCCTGGAGGTGAAATTTACCATATTAAAAGTGGCAATTACACTCCTTTACGAAAATCTTCGATTTGCTAGAAAATGATTTGAAGTTAAGGAAGAAATCTTTTATTAAGATTTAACAAATGATTTAGGAATATTTTCCCCAAGTCAAAAGTTATAGCTTGAATATAAGAAATATTTGATTTAGATTTAATGAATGATTTGGAGAGTTTTCTAAGTAAAAGAGAAAATGATTTGGAATTATCCCAGGATTTAAGAAAAGTTTAAATAAAATAAATTATTTGATAAATGAGGCTTAATGTTTCCATATACTCTTGAAAAGAAAATGGAATAAATTGAAAAGAATATATTTAAGAAAGATATTTTATAAAGATGAATTAACGATGATTAATATCCACATATGAACTTAACATCTTTTATATCGATAATTGGCATCAAAGGAACCGGGGTTGGATTTGAGTGATTACTATCCGAAAACCACTTCGAACCAATATGTACGTTCGAAAATGAAGACATGTTGAAGATGATGATTATTAAAGACCGTAGATCTTCATGGCGTGAAGACTGCTTGTTGACATGCTCTAGGTAGCTCCCATTATAGATTTATTTATAGCAGTGGTCTCCTCGTTGTGGAGATTTTTCGGATTGTAAGGGCTACTCACTACTAGTGATAATAGGAGAGTGCCTTTGGCTTGTCCTGTTCTTGGACAACTTGTGTGGATGTACATCAGTGGTGGCAGAGAAGGCAACTTCTCTTAGCTTAACACCCACCTTGAGACATACGAGCTCAAGGGTTGTATTTTAGTGGAAGGAAATTAGTAGTCAATGAAAATGGCAACGCAGCATTCGGAGATGTGATATGTGCTATGTGAAAAGGTAATCGTACCCTCAAGCCTCATCAACCGAAAATAACTGAAACAGGGGTGGATGCAGCAAGTCTAAGTGGGTCATTCCTAATTAGGGTATGATCATCGTCATTCCTAATTAAGGTATGATCATCCCCTTATAGATATATTTCTTCCCACTATGACGTTCGGGATGCAAATTAATGTGGTTTGTATGCCCGGTCGCCCGGTTTGAAGGTCGGTAACGACCGGGGGATGACATATTCAATACTATCTAGTTATAGAGGTAGTCCGGTCTTGTGTTGGTAGATGGCAAATGTTCTGTGCCTCCGGACATCCATCTAGAGGTGTACCCATCGGAAGGTAGTCCCTTCACTGTTCATTTGTATGGAAATCCATTCTCCAATGAGAACCTTCGGAATTAAATGTAAACCTATTATGCTGGAATTTAATCAATGTAACAATTTCGGATAAGATTAATAAGTTCATTTGTAAATGTTGTCAAAGAATGTCATTACAAATAATATCAAATGTTTTGATATAAAAGTTTTTTACTTATCATAATGAAAAAACCCGTTCGTGTTTATGTGTGGGTGTGGTCTCATGAGATACTCTTTCTTTTCAAAGGATTTAATTTAAAGGCCGATATATGACATTGTCATTTATTATTGAGTTTTACTCACTTTGGTTTATCAAACCCAATTCGGGTATTTTCAATACTCGGGTCAGATCCGAGCAGTTTCAGGTTTAGTCGAAGACGGTTGGAGTTTCTAAAGGAGGGCTGGTGGTATTCATCTACGTTTGGATATATTCTATTATATGTTGTGCTTTGTTAGTTTTAGTTTGATGTGTATCAGCAATTGTAAGGGCAGATGTTTGTAACTGTCCAAGCTGAATTTAGGTTAGACTCTGATATATGTATTTAAAAGTTTTCTATAAAGATATTGTTCAACATTATATATTATTCCATTTGTATGAGATTCTATTATGTCTATTTTCTTTTTTACCTTGATCATCCATACTTTCGTGCAACTTGGGTCGGACATGAGTGGTTTATTGTTGGCACAAAGAATACAAAATTGTGGGTCGTTACAATGCTTAAAACCCTCAAGACTATTGCCTCTGTTGCTGCTGTTGAAAAATTCGATGAACCACCTATAAAACCTGAAGGTGCAACCATGTCGTTCGAGGGTGATTCCTTTGAAGAAGAAAAAATAAAAGGTGGGAAGAAGCACAAGAAAATGAATTGCGGCTCGAGCAGGAGTGGTAGTAAGAGGGGGAAGAATAATTAGAAGGCTCCTAAAGTTTGTAGGCATGATAGCTCATATTTTTTTGTGTTGACTCGGGATTTTTGGATATTTGAAATTAAAATATTTAGTTTATTTTAAATATTTGAAAGGCAATTTAACTTGAATTTCAATTATCACTATTTATTTGGTAATTAAATTATTGAATTTAATAATTAGAGAATGAGTAAAATATTAAATCTTGAGTTTTAAGCTGGTTAAAAATATTTCAATGGCTTATAAAATTTATATTGAATGTACAGGAGATAATAGAAATGTTATGCTTTAATTTGGAAGTATTTTGTTAAGTTTTGAAGATACATCATTTAAATCGATATTTAAAAATAGCCTTCCAAGGCACAGTCTCGGAATTCGATGAAACCAGTTCCGTTGGATCCGTAATATGGTATTATTATCGGATTTGAATTCCATAGTGTTTGGAGTGATCGTTTGGCCGCGCGGTAGGTAAATGAGCCGAAAACTATACCGAAATTCAATATTATAATTGAGTTCAAAAGGCTATCTTCTCCATACGATCGAATTAGGACTCAAAACCTTTTCCATTACGTTCGGAGTAGGCATATAACATGAAAATGCCCGGCGACATGCTTGGATAGGAATTCGAGATTTTTAGCCGCGAATTCAAGATGACTTAAATTCAATTAAAACTTAAATATAACATATATTTTGACTAATCAAAACTCTATTTATTTCTTTTACTATATTTGGCCACTTGTCTTCCGAGTTACACCATTTGTGTTGCATACAGAAAATTTTGAGCACGCGTCATTTCTAAAAAAAATAATTAAAAGTAAAATCAAAACCGAGCCTTCATAGTTTTTCGCCACTTTATTTCTCCCTCTCCAGTTCGAATTGAAGGAATGGCGACCTAATAAAAATAAAAATAAAAATAATCGATAACGAAATCAAGGGAGACCGCGTACGCAACTTGAAGGACTCGTTCTTGATCTAGGGCACAAGGCTGTGTAGGCGAGAAGCTTGAATTTGGAGGCGTGGCATCCAGGTTGAAGGCGTAGAAGTTAGCGAAGGTGGAGGTAGTCGATGGTCGCAAGGTGGTAGGTCGTGGTTGAAGTGCAATTTCAGGTGATGATTGCTCAAGTGGTTGCAGCAGAGCGCACACACGTGGAGCAGAGGTCAGGACGTGGTCGCAAACTATGCCGAGTGCAGGAGGGGTTCAGCAACTTGTCGAGCTGGGGTAGGGTTTGTGTCAGAGTTCGTGCTGGCGAGGTCGTTGTAGAGAGTGTTGCAGTGAGGTTTGGATTTACTCCTTTCAGTTAATTTTGTTTTGATAAATATTTTTGTTGGTAAAGGTGATTTGTTTTTACAGTAAATAGAAAAAGAGTGCAGAAAATTAAATATGTTTCAGTTTAAATAATTATATATATATATATATATATATGTTAGAAGAATTTTTATTTCGGTGGATAAAATAATTTTTGTTTTAGTTTAATAAATATGAACATCCACATGCATTTTTTAATTTAAACAGAAAATAATAATATACATATATATATTCATATACATACCTATTTTAATATATATACAAGGAAAGATTTATAAAAGTTAAAAATTTTGAAATCTATAAAAAAAATTCTTTATATAAGGGTATATGTAGTTTCAAGAGGAAATAAATATACATATCTTCACTTGCCAGTTTATTTTAAAATGATGTAGTATGGGAATTTACTTATTTAGATTATTTTTGTAACTTAAAGATTTATTCTAGGATGAATTAGCTTAAATAAAATTATGGGATAATTAAATTTATTAAATGGGAATCTACCATTTGATTAATTCAATACTAATAAAACCATATAAATGTTTACAAGGTCAAATATTGAAGGAAGCAAGATGGGTTGGATCGGATTTCAACTCAAAAATCAATGGTGAGTTAATCTCACTCATTTGGAATTTCATTTAAATTTAAATAGTTGAATTTAAATTATTGTTTGATTGCTTAAAATGTTTGATGTGATATAATATATATATATATAGTAGTATATATAGTATATATTGGAGTGATTGATTTCCCACATTATATAGCGGATGAGACCTTACGCACTGCATAATAGCAGATGAGATGATATAACCCCATATACCGTGATATTCCACCTCGAAGTGGAATTGGTATTTTATAATGTGCTAACATATGTAAATGCAGGGAAACAGGTTGGAGGGACCTAACTGGATTCCTTAAAATATTTAGATTTGTTTTAATATTCTGTGATATGATTTCATAATCTGAGATTGTCCATATTGGTAATTGAAATATTGGATGATATGGTTTGATTGATTATATTTGGGTATACTGAGTTATCAAAATATATAGAGTGGATTTTTGATGACAAAATAAAAGAGAGAATTTTTAAGTAAAACAATTATAGAGAATTTGAACAAATTAAAAAATGAATTAGAAAAGAATTAAAGCGAATTTTTAATTCTAATAAATAAATTCCGAGTATGGGAAGGAGATTTTGAATAAAAGGGGAAATAATGAATTTTAAAACTTAAGTGATATTATTTAAAAGAATAAATAATTTATTTTAAAATTCAAGGTTTAAATTTATTGAAAAGGATAAAGAAGGAATTTGGAAAAAATATGAAATTGGTATTTTCAGTTAAAAAGATTTTAAATCATCAATTAAAGAAGTAAATCTAAAGTTATTGGGTTTTGAAATAAAAATGGAGTAAGTAAAGGAATTTATTTTTTAAACGGAGTAAAATCTGAAAATCGATTTGGGAAATGATTTAGAGTTTGAAATTGTGTTTTAAAAGAAGATGAGACTATGCAATTTATAAACTGGGTTTACAAAGTGAATTAAGAAATCAGTGGATATTTGGAAGGATAAATTCACGATGAGAATTTATAAAGGAATGGGTAATTCATTTTAAAAATAAATAATGGCTTATTTTTAAAAAAGGTATAGAAGCGAAATGTACTTCCCTGAAAAACCAAATACGTTTTCAGAGCAGATTTTTAGTATAAGTTAAAGGGTTTAAAGTTTGTTTAAAGGGATGTTTTTTAAGAATTATTATTTAGGCGATTAAATTTTAAAAGTGAACATTTTTTGTAAAGTAATTATAGTAGTAATTATTTGAAAGGTTTGACTAGTATTATGATTTTTAAAGATAATTATATTTTATAAAATAGTTTTATTTTAAAGATAGTTTAGTTAAAGTTTTATTTGAAAACTTGTATTGAATTTTTTAACTCTTATTTTAAAATGTAGTTTTACTTCACTTTTAATTTGAAATTAGTTTTATATTTTATAAAGTAGTTTTACTTTAAATAATTTTAAAGTATATATTTTTGAATAAAGTGTTTAAGTAGTTTAGTTTAAATATTTTAAATTATAATCTAAAACAAAGTGATTTAAGTTAATTTTTAAAATCTAAAGTATTTGGACTTCGTGATTTTCAGTGGAAATAAACAATATTTGGGAATTTATTCCGTGAGAGAAAGATGGCTTGATACTGTTTTCAAAAGGGTTGAAGTATTGAAAATAGCTTGCGAAGTTATTTTGGAATAAATAATTTGGAAAATAATTTGATTTGATGATTGTTTGTGAATGTTATTTGGTAGTTAAATAACCAACTATCAATATTGGCCAGTGCACTAATCATTTCGAAGAGACCGGGATCGGGATTAATTTTTTTCGAAAACCACTTCGATCCGGTTTGAACGTTTTCATAAGGAAGACAAGAGCTGGGAGTCAAAGATGGAGCAGTAAAGTGCAATGGCTAGTTGTTACTAATCCTGAGGGTGATTCCAAAATGGATGTAGTAGGAGTAGTACTTTCGGTTCCGTTCGAACCCGGAACGGGCTTGTATGGACGAATGATTTCAGGACATCATCAGGAGGACGATGAGCATTCTAAGTGAATGTGTGTGTGCTAAAAGGGTAATGCATAGCCTCGAGCCTCATCAAACGGGAATGGCTAAAACAGGGGAGGTGCACACAAGGCTAAGTGGCTAGCAACCAATTAGGGTAAGGTCACCCTTGTCAAGATGTCCCTTTTTATTTTGGCTATGTGGGCGGTTGCTGATACCAACCGCGAGGTGAACTTATTCGGACTATCCAGTAAGGGATAGCTCTGGTCTTATGATGCAGGGATCAGGGTGGATCCTTGGTACGTTGATCTAGACCACGTACTGTGACGGATGGTACTCCAGTAGCCCTGCCATTGATGGAACCCATTCTCCCTACGTGCCTATATGATTTTTGTTTGTAGAACCCACTTTGTGGCTAGTAGCTGGAATTTAATAATGTAACAATTTCAGCTATTTGAATAAGTATTTATTTATAGATACTATTGTAATATAAGAGGATTTTATAAGAAATGTTTTGGTTACCGTAAGGTAAAAAACCGGCATGTTTATTTGTGGCGTGGTCTTACGAGATAACTTTGATTTCAAATGACTTTGAAAACTTTAGTAATCCAATTGAGCGTGTTTTCTCACGCTGGTTTTCTAGACTGACTCGGGTGTTATTTAACTATAATGCTTGGGTCAGACGGAGTATTATAGATGTAGGAAAGGATGTTGTGAAGCTCAGAAGACGAGCTGGAGGGCGAGACATAGCATACGTACTTGCCGTTGTGTTGTAAGTTGTATTGTCAATTTGGTGAAGACAAGTCGATATAACTGTCCAATTGTGTGTTATAGATGTTGTTGAACACTGATGTTGTATTCTTATGCTGTATGTATAATACAGATATAGTTCTTTTGTATAAAGATCAGTTATTTTCTGTTATAATTTATTCCGCTACATTGGTAAGATTCTGATATTGTTTATATTTCTTCTTCTACCTCCTTCTTCTTTAAACCTAATGGTTCGGTTTTCCAGCATGCGATTGCTCGGCATTTGGTACAATGGACGTATTGATGTCGATTTTCGGGCGTCGAAAAACCGGGTCGTTGCATTTTGGTTTCAAAGTAGAAGGTTAAGCGAGAACCTTGGCTTCGGTGGGAATTACTCATTAAAAATAGAGTCTGTAGTACTCTAGAATGAGTCTGAGTGTATTAATAGATATGAGCGCGTATTTGTTAGTGAATATAAAAAATTGTTTTATATTGTGTTGACTTATGGGTTGAGTGTTTATGGATTCTGGTCGATATGTGGGATGCTACGTCATCGATAGGGGTTTTTAAACTCTTAAACAAGATAAACCGACAAAGTATTGCTTTAAAATAGGGTAAGTGAAATAATTTTGCCCAAATTATTTTTGTATATAAAAGAAATAATTTTTCGTAAATTACTATAGTTATATATGGTTGCTTGATTGTTAGGAAGTGATAATATTAAATTATTATCATTGATGTGTAAAATTTGAATAAGAAACTGAAATCATTGCTAAAAGCTAAGCAATAAATTCATATACAAATGGCATTTGTAAATTATAAGTATTATTTAAAAATTGAAATAAGATGCCAGAGTAATTGTTGAATATGGATTGAAAGGATTAGGAATTTTGAGATTTGGGAAATTTAAATTCCTTTTAAATTTGAAAATGATTTTTCAACGGTTTTGGAGGAATACTAAGGATATTATTCAGAAAATATATTGAACTATATTTGGAATTTAAAAATGTTTTTGAAGAGTAAAGCACTAAACTGTTTTCGGTCGCTGAAAAATAATGTCGGTGATGACTACAGCATCATCAATGTTTATTTTTGTGTTTCCAAAAGAGGAATTGCTGCCAGGAAGATTTAAATTGCAGTTGTTTGTAAAACTGGGTTTGGTTTTGAAATTTAATGAGATAATTAAATTTACCGGAGTGGATATAATCGATTCCAAAGATGATTTTAAAATATTGAGTAATTGATTAAAAAAGACTCTGGAACCTCATTAAAAATATAATTGGAATATAAATAAGCTGGAAAAATTATAGAAGTTGAAAATTCAAATTAAAATGGAATGTAACTGAATCTAGTAAATAAAAGTAAAAATTTATTTTACTGGAAATAAATATGTGGGAGAACAAATTAATTTAAGTTTGTGAATAATAGAACTAGAATTAAAGTTGAATAATGGAATCAATTTAAATTGTGTCGAGAAATGTGAATTGTAAAGGAACTAAAAGAAGTAAAAGTTTAGAAATAAACTTTTTATTGAAATTTGAAATTTGTAGATCAAGATTCAGCTTGAAAGGGTCAAATAAAGGTAAGTGTGACAAGAGAATAAAGTTAGAAAGATAAGCCAATTAGAGAAGGTTGGTAAATGGAATGGAAATAAAATTGCGGATAGACAAATGAATTTGCATTTGTAAGAAAATAGAATTGAAACTGAATATTAGGAATTAATTTAAACAGTGTGTAATGGAAGTTAGTCAAGTTCTGACTAAATAAAATAAAGGACTGAAATAAAATTAGTGAGTAAACTAATCGATTCAAGTGGGTAAGCAGATGAATTGGAATTGTATAATGGATAATATTTAATTTAAAATGAGTAAAATAAAGTGAAGCTATAGAATTAATTCGAAGTGAACCAAAATAAATTAGTAAGTGGAACTAATTCAAAATAATAATATGAACTAGTTGTGAAGGGAAGATAGTTGATAAAATTCAATATTCAGAGTTTAAAGATGAATTGAGTTCAAATAGAATTGAAATGAAAATCTGAATGAGGATAGGGAAAAAGTATTGAGATTTGAAATTTATTTGGTAAATTGAAGCAACTTGAATCTATATAAAATTGGAATCCAATTTGACTAAATGAAGATAAAAACCAAGTGGTAAAGTGAAAGTAATAATATAAGAATGTATAAAATGCTTATGTTAAACTTAGGAATGGTCGGTGAAGTTCTTAAGTAAATTTTGTATTGAAAATACTAAGTTAATAATGGGATGAAAATTAATCTGGAAGTTGTGAAATGGGATGGTTGTGAATAAGTGAATAGAAATCAAAATAATGTGAATAAATGAGAATTGATATAGTTAATAATCAATGGATATAAATACGTAAGATGTACGTATATTGTTTACTCGCATCGCGATTTGATCCAGATTCAAGCACAGAATTTCAAAGTAGTTATACCGATCCAATTGGGATTTTTCACTCGATTTTCGACGGCGAACCCTGAATATGGATTTTTGATTGATTTTGAAAATTCCCTATCGTTGTTTGTGGCTATGCAAGGAGAATGATGGTTTCTGATCAAGAAACCAGATCTGAGTCCGCATTAGGAAGTTGGATGGACGATACTAGTTTCGGGGTGAAATTGTATGATCGAGTTAGCGATCAAATTTGGTATTGCGTACGAATAATATATGCGCATGGTACGGACTTGAATGAAATAGATATTGAAATTTTTGTAAATAAAAGTATAAAATGGTTTTCGAATGCTGTGATTGGATGTTATTGCTTAGTAGGATACATGTGTTATAAAGAATAAGGGAATTGGTGTTTTGATTTCAGATGATAAATTTGAATTATTCAACAAAAGGTATGTATTTAAATTTTTGTATGAAATTTGATGATTTTCTTGTTTAACCACTTGGCGTTTTGTTTTCTTTTGAAATCTGGAGGCTAGAGGCATTTTGTAGTTGTACCGAGCTAGCCACGCAAAGGAGACACTAGCAAATTTTTCGAGAATTTAGGGAGTTAGAAAATTTTTGAGAAAATTTTATAATTGAAAATTTGATTTTAAATTTGAATTGTTGAGTAAATAATATTGTTTGGAAGTGACGGGTAAGTTTAGGAAGTTAGTAAGAGTGATTGTGTCTTTAGTAAAAGATTTGTTTTGGGAAAGTTGTTGGAAAACTATTTAGTTTTGAGGAAAATAGTTATCTGGTTGTGGACCATTCCTCTCAAACTAGTAAAATTGAGGGCAAAATTCTTTTAAGGGGGAGGAATGTGACAATCCAGGATTTCAAGATATTCGAAATTGAAATATCTAATTTATTTTAAATATTTGAAAGGTAATTTAACTTGAATTTCAAATATCACTATTTATTTGGTAATTAAATTACTGAATTTAATAATTAGAGATTGGGTAAATTTTAAATCTTGAGTTTTAAGCTGGTTAAAAATATTTCAATGGCTAATAAAATTTATGTTGATTCTACTGGAGATAGTAGAAATGTTATAATTGAATTTGGAGTGTTTTGCTAAGTTTTGAAGATATATCGTTTAAATCGATATTTAAAAATAGCCCTCAAGGGAACGTCTCAGAACTCGATGAAACCAGTTCATTTGGATCCGTAATGCCATATTATTATCGAATTTCAATTTTTGTAGTGTTTGGAGTGATCGTTTGGCCGTACGGTAGGTAAATGCGCTGAAAACTATATCGGAATTCAATATTATAACTGATTTCAAAAAGCTTTCTTCTTCACACGATCGAATTAGAACTCGAAACCTTTTTCATTGCGTACGAAATAGGCGTATAACATTATAAACGCCTAACGGCACGTCTGGATTGGAATTCGAGATTTTTGCCGTGAATTCAAGATGTTTTAAATTCAATTCATTTAAGTATAACATATATTTTGACTGATCAAAACTGTATTTTCCTTTTAGTATATTTGGCCACTTGTCTTCCGGGTTACACCATTTGTCTTGCATACAGAAAATTTTGAGCACGCGTCATTTCTAATTTTTTTTAAAGTAAAATAAAAACCGAGCCTTCACAGTTTTTCACCACTTCATTTCTCCCTCTCAGGATCGAATTGAAGGAATGGCGACCTAATAAAAATGAAAATATAACAAACCGATAACGAAATCAAAGGAGACCGCGTACGCAACTTGAAGGGCTCGTTCTCGAGCTAGGGCGTAAGGCCTTGTAGGGGGCAAAGCTTGAATTTTGGGGCATGGCATCTAGGTCAAAGGCGTAGAGGTTAGCGAAGGTGGAGGTGGTCGATGGTCGCAAGGTGGTAGGTCGTGGTTAAAGTGCAATTTCTGTCAATGGTTGCTCAAGTGATTCCAGCAGAGCACGCGCGCGTGGAGTACAGGTTAGGGCGTTGTCGTGAACCATGCCAAAAGCAGGAGGGGTGTAGAGTATTGTCGAGCTGGGGTAGGGTTTGTGTCAAGGTTCGTGCTAGCGAGGTCGTTTGCCGAGAGTGTTGGAGTGAGGTTCAGATTTACTCTTTCCAGCTAATTTTTTTTGATAAATATTTTTGTAGGTAAAGGAGATTTATTTTTACAGTAAATAAAAAGAAAGAGTATAGAAAAGTAAGTCTGTTTCAGTTTAAATAATTATATATATATATATATATGTTAGAAGAATTTTTATTTCAGTAGATTAAATAATTTTTGTTTTAATTTAATAAATATGAACGTCCACATGCATGTTTTAATTTAAAACAGAAAATAATAATATATATTCATGTATATACCTATTTTAATATGTATACAACGAAGGATTTATAAAAGTTAAAATTTTTGGAATCTATAAAAAAAAAATCTTTATATAAGGGTATATGTAGTTTCAAGAGGAAATAAATATACATATCTTCACTTACCAGTTTATTTTAAAATGATGTAATATGGGAATTTACTTATTTAGATTATTTTTGTAACTTAAAGTAGGATGAATTAGATTAAACAAAATTATGGGATAATTAAATTTATTAAATGGGAATCTACAATTTGATTAATTCAATATTAATAAAACCATATAAATGTTTACAAGGTCAAATATGGAAGGAAGCAATACGGGTTGGATCGGATTTCAAAAATCAATGGTGAGTTAATCTCATTTATTAGGAATTTCAATTAAATTTGAATAGTTAGATTTAAATTATTGATTGATTGCTTGAAATGTCTGGATGTGATAGTATATATATATATAGTAGTATATATAGTACATATTGGAGTGATTGATTTCCCGCATTATATAGTGGATGAAACCCTATGCGCCGCATAATTGCGGATGAGATGATATAACCCCATATACCGCGTTATTCCACCTCGAAGTGGATTTAGTATTTTATAATGTGCTGACATTCGTGGATGCAGGGAAACAGGTATGAGGGATTCGACTGGATTCCTCAAAATATTTAGATTTGTTTTAATATTCTGTGATATGATTGGATCATCTAAGATAGACCATATTGGTAATTGAAATATTGGATGCTATGGTTTGATTGATTATGTTTGGGTATACTGAGTTATCAAAAATATATAGATTGAATTTTTGATGAGAAAAAAATAGAGAATTTTTAAGTAAAATAATTATAGAGAATTTGAATAAATTAAAAAATGAATTGGAAAAGAATAAAAGTGATTTTTAAATTATAATAAATAAATTCCAAGTATGGGGAAGGGGATTTTGAATAAAAGGTGAAATAATGAATTTCAAAACTTAAGTGATATTATTTAAAAGGGTAAAGAATTTATTTTAAAATTCAAGATTTAAATTTATTGGAAAGGATAAAGAAGGAATTTGGAAAAAATATGAAATTGATATTTTCAATTAAAAAGATTTTAAATCATAAATTAAAGAGGTAAAATATGAAGTTATTGGGTTTTAAATAAAAATGGAGTAAGTAAAGGAATTTATTTTTTAAATGGAGTAAAATCTGAAAATTGATTTGGGAATTGATTTAGAGTGAAATTGTGTTTTAAAAGAAGATGATACTATGGAATTTATAAACTGCGTTTATAAAGCGAATTAAGATATCAGTGGATATTTGGAAGGATAAATTCACGATGGGAATTTATAAAGGAATGAACAATTTATTTTAAAAATAAATAGTGGTTTATTTTAAAAAAATTTGTGGAAGAGAAGTGTATTTTCCTGAAAAGCCAAATACGTTTTCAAAGCAGATTTTTAGTATAAGTTAAAGGTTTTAAAGTTTGTTCAAAGGAATGTTTTTAAGGAATTATTATTTAGGTTGATTAAACTTTAAGAGTAAACATTTTTTAAATTAATTATAGTAGTAATTATTTGAAAGGTTTGGCTAGTATTATGATTTTAAAGATAATTATTATTATTAATATTTTATAATATATTTTTATTTTGAAGATAGTTTAGTTAAAGTTTTATTTGAAAACTTGTATTGAATTTCGTAACTCTTATTTTAAAATCTACACTACAAGGAGGAACAGAATTTCCGACGGCCAGAAACCGTCGGCGGCCGTCGGAAGCCGTCGGTCGTCGTCGGAAAAAGCCGTCGGAAAAGACTGCGTCGGGGAGCAGTACTTCCGACGGCTTCCGACGGACGGCGCCGTATATTATTCCGACGAACTTCGACGGTTTCCGACGGATTCCGACGTGCACCGGAATCCGTTGGAATCCGTCGGAATCCGTCGGAAATACCGAGTTATAGACCGACTCAAAGCGCCGGAAGCCGTCGGAAATTTTGACCGATAAGCCGTCGGGAGCCATCGGTAGCCGTCGGAAATCTGCAATTTTTTTTATATTCGCTGCAAATATAGCCTTTCAACCACATTTCTCTTCCAAATACTCTGATATCAATATTTTGCAACCCAATATACAATAATCCAATCAAAGATCCAAACCTAAACTACAACATATTTAACAAACGCACAAATAAATAAAAATACAATCAAAATAAGATAAAAAACATACATATCCATTCCAACATTAACAATAACTGTTCCACCATATTGTTAATACATAAATTTATCAATATTCTCATGCATATGTCCTAATAAAACTAGAAAACCAAGTGTATCATACATAATTATACAAATCAATAATTACCCGCACCGTCTATCAAATCATTTTACACAAACAAAACATACCTGAACGACGAACAAGCAAGCAATGAGTCAATCTCCTCCAGATCCAGAACCAGCCGAGGAAGGGAAGCGGCCACCAAACTGCTGCATGTACTCTAACAACTGTGCGGTCTGCAAGGCCTGTTGGCGGTTCTGCTCCTCCAATTGGGACACTCTAGTCCGCAATTCTTCGATACTTGCTAAATCGCTCTGTGGTCTGCTCTGCCGTCCCCTACTATGACTACTGGACTGCAATAATTGAAAAATAAATAAAATCCAAGTTTATTGTTTTGAAAAGGTAAAAATATCATATTTTAAGTATTTTAATAAAAAGTAAATTATTTACCGCTAAATTTCCAAAGCCGTATCGTCGACCATGCTCAGCTGGAGTCATAACGGACTCAAAAATAACGTCCTCCTCATCAGTCGTCAGCTGTTCTCGACCTGTATCAGCAAGGAGTTTCTGCCGCTGCTCCATAAACATCTCCTGCATTAACAAATTAATAATATCATATCTTATTTCATCATAATTTAACAATTAAAATAATTACTAATAGTGGATAAAATGAAATATGCTTACATGCTTTTGCTGGATTTATCGTCCTGCCATGTGTACGAAACAGTCCCGTCTGGATTAACATGCTCGACAGCATGCGTACGGGTGAACACGTCCATATAGCTGACAGGACCCTGTGCCTTGGCTTCCTGAATTTGATTGTTACATACAATTATTATACATTTAGAATCATATAGCATAAACTATTTACATTTATTATTCAGTAAATTTACCAACTCCTGCCCATACTGCTAAAACGACTTCGATCCTCCGCGATGAGTGACGGGATTCTTATTTCTATTTGCAGAGTTTCTATCAAACTCTGTCTGTACATTCAAAATTTGATACATTATTTTTCAATCACGTCAAATTAATAATTCAAAAAAAAAATAGTATACTTGCCTTCGCCTCGTCCGTCTCCCAGTAGCTCAACCAAGCTTGCCACACGCTCTCTCCCATCCACTTTGGTTTCTTACCAGATTTCTTAATCTCAGATATCGTGTCCCTGTAGTTCTTGCGCATCTTCCTCATCCAGTATGCTCGTGCCAGCATCATATCGTCTGTCTGGATGTCTATCTCAGCCTGTTTGAAAAAAAATTTACACTTTAAACGATAAACAATAGAAAAACGACAAAACCGAATTAAAAATGGAAAACAGAAAAATTATACATACTAGAACATCCTGCCATATGCACTCTATGATGTGAGGAGGGATGGAATCCCACTTTGGCCAGCACGCACTCATCCTACTGCGATATGCTGCTCTAGAGACGTCCAGCACAACCTTAGAGGGAAGTAGGTCGAACCCCCTGTTTTTAAGTACGATATAGATAAGTACATACGTATATCATAGAAAAAATAAGATGCTGAATAAAATTTAATTCCAATTACCCTTCTGCTCTAGGGACCAAAGATACAACAACACGCTGTGGCTCTTGCGATGGGCCACTGCCATCGCCTCCTGAAGATCGGGAAGAGCTCCTACCTCTATACGACATACTGATAAACCTGTGACATATACACATCATTATATAAGAGTATAAAAACATGATAATGAAATATATTTCATATGAAAATGACATCAACGGTACAAATTGCAGCTTAATTAATGACTGAAATGGAAATAGAAATGGAAGTGTGCTATACCTGATTCATAATATACCAAGAATTCAACATGCAATAGTAAACGGATTTGGTTTCATAGTTACATCAATTTAATAATACATCAAGAATTCAACATGCAAACAACAGTAAATGGATTTGGTTTCATAGTTACATCAATTTCATAATACAACAAGAATTTAACACGGTTACATCAATTGCAAAAAAACAGATTCAGATTTGTATCAGTCATCATCGTCTTCTGATTCAGATTCGGTCTCGTTTTCGACGATATTTTCCTCTGCACTGTCAAACGCTTCTACCAAAATATTTGATTCATCGATCAAGGGACCAAAATCTGTATGATCGTCTGTAATTATTATTTCGTTATTTTGCTCAAGATCTGCCTGATAAGCTTGTTCGTCGGGAATATTCTTCCCATCGAATGTGAATCTGGCCTTTGTTTTAAAAACTGCAGACCAATCTGCTTTATCTCTTTTTAGAGACGGATAAGGAGCGTAATAAACTTGCAATGCTTGTTTGGCTAGTACAAAAGGATCATACTTGTGATAGTGCGATGTATGCTTTATTTCGATAAGATTATAATCCTTGTGCACATTAATTCCAGAACCTGGAACATTGCTAAATCAATTGCATCTAAATAGAAACACCTCCTCCGCGGGTCGTGATAAATATGTCAGTTGCAAAATTTGTGTCAGAACGCCATAAAAATCATTTAAATGATTTTCTGGATCGTCACTACCTTTAACAAATACACCAGTATTATTTGTTAATTTTTCTGCACCGTATTCTTTGGTGTTAAATTTACATCCGTTGACGAAATATATTTGATATGTCTTGGACACTCTTTTTGGTCCCATCGCAAGATGTTTCAACCCTTCGTCAACAACACAATTTCTCGGCTCATAAACGTAATTTGAAAACCAACCGGAAAATTCTTTACTGAGATCTCCGTTCGGATGTTCACGTTCATAAACATTGTTTATATAAACAAATTGTTACATTAGGTTATACACGCGCATGCATATAAGAAAAGAATAAGACACAAATTATTATTTCAGATTACCTAACAAACGGTGCAACCTCGGCACAATTTAGAAGAATATAAGTGTGTGCTACATGAAGATCTCTATCATCTAGCTATATTTCTACACATTTTCCAAAAGGCCGACCATGTTGTCTAAAACTAGATAACATTGCTTGAGTGGACTTTTGTTCGTCGCCTTCGTCATTACGAGGAACACTTTCAAATGAAATATTCACATGGTCACTAAAATAGTGAGAGAAAAAGAACGAAGCTTCTTCTTCGATGTAAGATTTACATATCGAACCTTCAACCCGTGCTTTTTGCCTCACTTTTTTCTTCAAGTGATTCAAATATCCATGCAACATTAATTTATATTAACTTCATCTTTCAAATGCAATTAAATTACGTTATAACATATATATTACATACCTCTCAAATGGATACATCCATCCGTATTGGACAGAACCTCGAAGTCGTGCTTCAGATGGGAGATGAACAGGTAAATGTTCCATCACATTAAAAAACCAGGCGGAAATATTTTTTCTAATTTGCAAAGCAATATAGGAATGTCCACTTCAAGTTTACGTAAACGTTGCACTTTTAAAGTAGTCGAACAAAGCTCTTTGTAAAACATACTAAGCTCCATTACTACTTTCCAAACTTTTAACGGCGGTAGTTCTTTGAACATTATGGGGAATAAATTTTCCATCGTTATGTGACAGTCGTGACTTTTCATTCCGCTTAATCTATCATTTTTAAAGTCAACACATCTACGAAGATTTGATGATATCCCATCAGGAAATCTTAACCCTTCCACCCATTTTAACACAGCTTTAACTTGATTATTATCTAATTCGTAACAAGCTTTGGGTTTTTTATTGTCATTTGGTTTCATATGAAGCTCAGGAAGTTGCATTATTCTTCTATATCACGTCTTGATTTCAAATCATCCTTCGTCTTCCCTTTCACATTCAAAATTGTGTCAAAAACATTATCAAATACATTTTTCTCATTGTGCATCACATCTATGTTATGGCGAAGCAGAAGATGTTTCCAATACGGCAACTCCCAAAAAATTGTTTGTTTGCACCAGTTATGAACAACTGATTTGCCTTCAATTTCTATTTGCTCGCCAATTTCATATATCTTTGGATAGTCCTTAACAAGCTCATATATGTCTTCGCTTGACCATATCGTCGGTGGTTGTCTGGTTTCTACTCTATTAGCTAAAAAGTTTTTCTTGTCTCCTCTGAAGGGATGATTTACATGGAGAAAACATCGATGACAGTCAAACCACGAAATTTTCTTACCATGAGGTAAAGAAAACGCTCGTGTTTCATCCATGCAATATGGACATGCTAGACGACCGGCAGCACTCCATCCCGAAAGCATTGCATAGGCAGGAAAATCACTTATAGTCCACAACAAAGAAGCAATCATATGAAAATTTTTCTTCTTGGACACATCGTATGTTTCTACTCCTTCATTCCACAGTATTTTTAACTCCTCAATCAACGGTTGTAAATATACATCGATTCCTTGTGTCGGATCGTCGGGGCCAGGAACGACAACAGTAAGAAACATATATTGCGTTTTCATGCGCATCCATGGAGGTAAATTATACGGTGTGACGATAATGGGCCATGATGAATATTTAGAACCAAACTGAGAAAATGGAGAAAAACCGTCCGTACATAATCCTAATCTAACATTTCGATTCTCCGCTGCAAAATTTGGATACGTTTTATCGAAATGCTTCCATGCTTCTCCATCGGCCGGATGTGTCAACGTGCCCTCTTCCTCTGTTCTCACGCTATGCCATCTCATATTAGACGCAGTTACAGAAGATGCATATAATCTTTGAAGTCTTGGAGTTATGGGTAAGTAGTGCATACGCTTGTACGGAACTTCCTTCCCCTTCTTTTTTCTTGGTTTGTATCTCTCCTGGTTACAAACTTTACAATTTCTAAGGTTTGCGTCTTCTTTCCAAAACAACATGCATCCTTTTAAACATGTATCTATTTTCTGATACGGTAAACCAAAAGCCGACATAAGTTTTTTAACTTCGTAGTGATTTTCACACATTAGATTATCGGGCGGCATATGTCTTTTTGCAGCTTGTACAACAGCCGTAAACCCAGCTTCAGTGATGTTGTATTTTGACTTCATCGCAATGTATTCTGCGATTACTGACAGCTGAGTGCCGCTTTAACAACCATCCCAAATAGGCTTCTTAGCTGCATCTAGTAAATCGTAAAAAATTTTAGCTTCAAAATTTGGTTCTTCAACATTTCCATCATCGTCGTCAACTTGAACCATAAGAAACATTGATCGTGCTGCATCTTCGACCATATTTTCTATACGGGTCGTTGAAACTATTTCGTTAACGACACTTTCAGACTCTACAGAAGTATTTGCTACAACTTCTCCATGCCGATCCCAAACATAATATTCGGGTACGAAACCGTGTTGGCACAAATGAACTTTCACAATATCTGGTAACAAATACTTCAAATGACTACACCTACTACACGGACAACGAATTTCTGGATCGTTTGCGTTATTACTTAAAGCGAATTCAACAAACACGTTTATACCATTATAAAAATCTTCTTTTATTGAGCCACTCAGTCCTTTTCTTTGGTACATCCATCTCCTCCGATCAACAAAATGATCAATCATTTTTCCTATTTGACAAAATGAGAAGTTCAAAAATTAATATTTATTTTGAAGAATACAAATTCAAAAAAGATTATTTTCATGGTCGTATAATATTTTGAATTTAAAGAACAACTTCACAAATTTAAAAATATTTTCAAATAGGGCACATTTCATTTTTTAACGTACATAACGATTAAAAATATATATAATTTTTTTTTCATTGGTCAGACATCCTACTTCCCATTACAAACTCAGTAAGCATTTACATTTCGTATATTACTTCGTCTCAAACGATTCAATAAAATTTCGGCAGCATTTCCCTTTTGTTTCCTGCATTGTACACAAATGCGTGTACGCGGGAAACAAAAAAGAAAAGTTAGGGCGAAATTTTATGAACCGTTTGAGACGAAGCAGTATACAAAATGTAAATTCTTACTGTGTTCATAACTTGTCTAATAAAGAGACAAATCTGACAAACATTGTACCAGATGAATATAAATGGTCGTTTTTTTGAAAAAAACAACTATTTATACAACGATCATGTACAACACTCGTCAGAGGGGGCCAAAAACTCTCTAAGGGACATTTGTCGGTTAACATGCGCGCATTTTACTCAAAAATACAGTTTTACTCACTGTTCACATTTACAAAAATATATATAAATTTAACACAGTTATTCGACGTATTACGCATCAAAAAGGCTGGTTTAACATTTTTGTCTTTTTTTTAATACACACAATTATAATTTAGAGTAATGCATTTTTTTGTTTCATAAGTAAATACGTGCACAATATAATACTCCTAGTTCATTCAATCATTTTATCGTATGCCAAATAACGTATACAATCGTCGAATCAGGGCATACACAACAATTTACATATACATGAAAAACCACAAAGTATACGTGTTTTTCACAATTTCATGATAAAAGATGAAATATGTATGCCATGTGATGCTATAAACCATTATTATGCTAATGCAAACAATTGCAATCGCTAATTCGCCCTAATTTACCAATTTATGCAAATCTAAAATTAGGGTAAAAACTGAAATTTTCAGAAAAATAAGAGATTATACCTGAGATTGAGAGCAAGAGGTGTTGAATCAGCAGCGTGGAAGGAGAAAAAATCACGAAATTGGCGAATTGAGGTGGAAAATTTGGATTTGGGGGTTTTTGGTGAGATTGGGGAAAGCTGGAAAATGAGGAAGAAATGCTCGGCCGGCTGCAGGTATTCGCGAATTTCCGACGGCTTCCGACGGTCCGTCAGAAGCCGTCGGAAATTAACCGTCGGAAGCCGTCGCCCCTACCCGTCGCTATTTCGCTTTTTTCTAGTAGTGCTAGTTTGACTTAACTTTTATTTTAAAATAATTTTATATTTTATAAGGTAGTTTTACTTTAAATATTTTTATAGTACATATTTTTGAATAAAGTGTTTAAGTAGTTTAATTTAAATATTATATGTATAATCTAGAATAAAGTGATTTATGTTATTTTTTAAAAGCTAAAGTATTTGGACTTGGTATTTTCAATGGAAATAAACAATAGTTGGGAATTTATTCCATGAAAGAAAGATGGTTTGAAACTGTTTTCAAAAGGGTTGAAGTATCGAAAATAGCTTGCGAAGTTATTTTGGAATAAATAATTTGGAAAATTATTTGATCTGATGATTGTTTGTGAATATTATTTGGTAGTTTAATAACCGACTATCAATATTGGTCAATGTGCTGATCATTTTGAAGAGACCGGGATCGGCATTTATTTTTCCCAAAAACCCTTTTGATTCGGTTTGAACTTTTCGCGAGGAAGAAAAGAGCTGGGAGTCGAAGATGGAGCAGTGAAGTACAAGGGCTAGTCGCTACTAATCCTGAGGGTGATTCCAATATGGATGTAGTATGAGTAGTGTCTTTGGTCCCTTCGAACCCGGAATGGATTTGTATGGATGAATGCTTTCAGAACATCCTCAGAAGGAAGATGAGCATTCTTAGTGAATGTGTGTGCTAAAAAGGTAACACATAGCCTCGAGCCTCACCAACCAGGAATGGCTAAAACAGGGGAGGTGCACACAAGGCTAAGTGGGTAGCAACCAACTAGGGTAAGATCACCCCTCTCTAGATGTCCCTTTTTATTTTGGCTGTGTGGGAAGTTTCTGATCCCAACCACGGGGTGAACTTATTTGAACTATCCAGTAAGGGGTAGCTCTGGTCTTGTGATGCAGGGGATCAGGGTGGATCCTCGGTACGGTGATCTATACCACATACTATGACGGGCGGTACCCCAGTAACCCTGCCATTGATGGAAACCCATTCTCCCTACGTGCCTTTACGGTTTTTATTTGTAGAACCCACTTTGTGGCTAGTAGCTGGAATTTAATAATGTAACAATTTCAACTATTTGAATAAGTATTTGTATATAGACACTATTATAATATCAGAGGATTTTATAACAATTTTTGGTTATCCTAAGGTAAAAGCCAGGCATGTATATTTATGGCATGGTCTTACGAGATACCTTTGATTTTGAATGATTTTGAAAAATTTAGTAATCTAATTGAGTGTGTTTTCTCACGCTAGTTTTCCATACTGGCTCGGGTGTTATTTAATTATAATGCTCGTGTCAGACCGAGTATTATAGATGTAGGAAAGGATGATGTGAAGCTCAGGAGACGAGCTGGAGGGTGAGACGTAGCATACATACTTTATGTATAATTCCGCTGTGTTGTAAGTTGTATTGTCAGTTTGGTGATGACAAGTTAATATAACTATCCAGTTGTATGTTATAGATGTTGTTGAACTCTGATGTTGTATTCTGATGCTGTATGCATCATACAAATATAATTTCTTTTGTGTAAAGATCAGTTATTATCTATTATATTTTATTCCACTGCGTTGGTAAGATTCTGATATTGTTTCTATTTCTTTTTCTACCTCCTTCTTCTTTAACCCTATTTGTTCGGTTTTTCGGCATCCGATTGCTTGGCATTTGATTCAGTGGACGTATTGACGTCGATTTTCGGGCGTTGAAAAATCGGGTCGTTGCATTTTTGTACCTTTTGTCTTTAGTTTTTGTCATGAATAGTCCCTGTTTGTGTGAGAACGAAACTACAATTCATGCATAAAAATTGAAGTAATGAAAGATTACCTTTTGTTTTGTAATCTTTTTTTCATTTTACTTTTCCACACTTTTATGTATTATACCTACTTATGTATAATATACAATTATCTACATACATAACTGCTTTACTGCAATTCACCTGCATTATACATGCTTATTTCCATGCAACACTTTTTTTTACTGCAACTTGTGCATATAAACAAAATTCCTACGATATCTTTAAATGTATTACATTACTATCTTGTTTATAGTTACCGAAGCATACTGTTTGGCAAACAAAAATATGATTGAACTACTCTGTGGCTATTCCTGCTTACATTTAGTTGAGTTTACTTTGATAGATTCTTAGCCATAAATAATCATGGTTCTATTTGTCTTCCTTGTACCGAGGAATAACCATTGGAATTTTTTTATGCTGTGAAACGAATCCTATTCATGGGAATTTCTACTTAATTTACCAGAATTTGAGCATTAGTATGAGGTAAAAATTATAGGGCCAATTATCCGATCACCTCGAGTTTGATCATGATTTTCCAATTCTGATCCTAGATTGAAAAAGTCCGATAATACCTGCTTTAGATTTGATGATTATCCTTAGTTATCCTTAACCAAGCATGTTTCGCAAAGCTGCTAATGCATTCGTGAAAATTCTGCCGTGCACTAATTTGTATCATCGAAATCCAACACTTTGATTGTTTGATGCCAAGCAATCCTTCTTAACCTTGTAGAACTCTGGCAAGTATTTAAATTCTTGAAGGTTAGGATTGAATTCTGCTCCTTGTCTTGATCCTGGACCAAAAGAATTGGTATCATTATTTGTGCACCTGAATGTTTGGGATTAAATTATCCGACCAACCCTGACAAATTGAGTCGATTTATACGATCAGCTAAGAAAGATGAAGCCGAATTATCTGCTCGGCGTTGCCAAATTAGGTCAAATTATCCGATTGAACCTAGAATTATACTCTTCGGTGATGTTCCAGACTAAGGAAGTTTATGTTTGAAAGACGTGGAATAATTATCTGATCGACCCTAAAAGTTCAAGCAAAATTATCTAATTATGGCTTTAAAATTAGGTTAAATTATCCTATCGATCCGAAAAGATAGGGTGGAATTATCTAATCGACCTTGAAAAATTGGGTTGAATTTACCGACCGACCCAAGAATTATACTCCTCGGCCATGATCCTAGGCCAAAGGATTTGACATTGAAGGACATGGTCGAATCATCCAATAAACACTTGAGACTATACTCACCGGCTATTATCTTAGGCTTGAAAAGTACATTACTAACCCAACTGCTACTTGCACAATGCAGAATTTTACTTATAAGGACATGGTTCCAATGGTTTAAGAAGCTAATTCATTTTTATAAATGAACAAACGTGTCATATCCTACCTTATTACATTACCTTCAGAATCCTTGATTGACTTATTTGCGGAAATAAACTTAACAAAATTAAGTATAATATTGACATAGTAAGTCATTGCTCCATGCTCGTAGAATCGAAATTCCATCCGCTATGGCTAGAATGAATGTCCCACCTCCAAGCTTCTGCTCAATTATATAAGGGCTTTCCCATTTAGGACTGAATATCCGCGTACCCAGGAGAACTTATTTCAAAATAAGAACCCCTATCTCGAAAGTATGGTTTTGGACTTTGTTATTGAAGTGTCCGCCACCCTTTTTAGGTGAGCAGCTACCCCAAGTTCCACTTCTTCCTGTGTCTCATCAACCAAATCTAGGGACTCAAGCAAGAGTTTCTTGTTTACATTTGGACATTAAATTTTTTACGATGAGAAAGTATTTCCAGTTCTATCAGGGTCATCGCTTACGGTCTATAAGCCAAAGGGCAAAATGGCGAATGTCAGATTGATGACTTGTAGGTCATCCTATGAGCCCACAATGCTAGCGAGAGCACATCGACCCGACCGCCTTTAACTTTAGTTAACCATTTCTACAAGGTGGACACTATGATTTTATTCACCACCTCCATTTTCCTGCTCTCCTGGAGATGTGCTACTTCCGAGAAGCTCTCTCAATTCTATACTGAGTATAGATCCTTAAACTCGTTACTTTTGATCCAGGTTCCATTATCCATGATGATCTTTTGGAGTACTCCAAACCTGCGATCGATGTTCTTCATTATAAAGTTGATTACCTTTTTATTTATGATCATGGCAAGCGGTTCCTCTACTGTCCACCTTGTGAAACAATCCACTGTAATTATAGCATATTTAGCTCCCAATTTCTCCATCGGTAGCATATCAATAATGTCAATTTCCTAAACTGGAAATGGCCACGGGTTAACCATTTGCATAAGCTTGGTTTATAGGGCTCTCCAAATTTTCACAAATCCTTAGTACCAGTCACATCATTTACATCTCAATTAATTGTTGGTTAAACATATCCGTAGCAAAGTAACTTCTTTGCTACAGTCTACCCCCAAGTTTGGTCACCACAACTATCTTCATGGATTTCCATAAGGAACTTCCTAGCCTCATTATGACGCCCCACCCCGAGACCTACAATAGTAAAGAGAATTACAAAGTTATCTTGTCTACTAATGCAGAGAATATGGCTAGTTAAGTGCAACCATCGTAGTAATACGTTAGTTAAGGGCTCAGCATGTCGAACATGTCTCTATTTTTTCATTACCTCATTAGTGATCGACACACTTAGTCTATAATTAATGCACACTATGGTGGTTTCGGATTGTCTTATAATAAATACAATATGCGAGTAAGTAAATATGTCAATCACAGAACAGTAAACCAAGATCAGAGTGTGTATACACACACACACACACATCACCATACGTCATAATAATAGTACATCATACATACGTAGCATGGACTACCGAATAACAATGCAACCATCCCACAAAAGAATACACATCATGATAACATAAGAGTCAACTACTTAAAAAGTAAGACATCCAAGCCAAAATGATAAAGCCCAACAAAAGCTAGTAACACAAGGGAAGCAGCAATCCATACCTAACCTGCAACTCGGTCAGACCCAAGTGAAGAGCACACATGGTTTAGTCAAGCTAGAACTTATCTGTAGTAAGGATCTCAGTAATAAAAGAAAGGGTGAGAATCACTCTGTTGTTGCGAACCAAACGATATATTATTCATTATATCATTTATAAGATAGGGGACATCAGTGATTCATCGATCTATTTCAAGAGAATTCAGTAAGTAACATACATATGGTTTCTCTTAAAGACATATATAAGTAAAGTGGATAAGGAATGAGAACCATATAATAACTTCACAAAGAAACATCAAATCATCATAATCTATCATAAGAAATCAATAAGAGTTAAAGGCAATCATAATCAAAATCACCATATGAAATAATATAAATGTAGCCTACATAGTACTCAAGGCTGTATTTAAACAATATCATCAAAAAGGTGAAATCGAACATCGAAAACTTCATATAAAATTGCACGTGCTTTTCATCTTGACTAGTACTACTATTATTTGGTACCATTCATCGTGATGACTTGGGATCACATAACATCATAACATCGTGATCATCTTAATTGACTATAGTCGGGAATATCATGATGACACCCAGTCACAAATCTCGAATAATAACATCGTGATGATTAGAGTATAGTAATAACATCAGAAACATCGTAATGTCTCCAATCGTGCACTCGGTCTATATTACTAGTAACATCTTGAATGTGTCACAGCCTCTCAAATAGGCACCCGATAGGCGTGAATGTACGTCCCAGACCATACGTTCGCACCTATTGGTTTACTAATCATTAGTCGATGCCATATTGTAAAATCAACATAAAACATCATCAAATAAACAACTCGCCTCATCTCCTTGCAAGTATGAAGAATATCGTGATGGTCATTTCTAACCAGAATCGCAAATTAAAGTTTTAACATCAAAAATTGCCTTGTTTCATCTGCAATTATTAAAAAATTACATCTAGATTGGTTCATCATCGAATGCACTCAAAAAGAATAGATCTGGAACTAGTAACCTTTGCCAAAATTAGGCAACCTCTAAATCATCTCAAATGTCACTTCAAATGGGTGTCGATCGTACAAGTCCGATATTGAGCGATAAAGCAAAAACACATGTCTCATACCACATATTTTTACTAAATCATGTATTCTCATTCTTATACGTCGAAATTCATAAGAATAAGTTAAAATATATTTAAAATAATGTTATAGAGAAAATAGGATTTTTAAATGATTTTTTGAGATTTTTATATATAAGATTTATAAAGAAAAAACCCTTCCTTAAATAGGTTATCTGTTTATAAAATACTGTAAAATACTAACTAACTGATTAAAAATCCTTTAAAATGACTTAAAAACATTTACTTTCCAAACCATGATTTTTAAGAAATTTTCCAAAATTTATTTGAAAGCAAAAGCAATTAAAACCATCAAATTCTCCTAATATCAATATATACCGATATTTGACTTTAAATAAAATTTAAATTCCAAATTACCTCAAAACTGAGCTAGTCCATTATGGGATATCATAGCTTCAAAATACATCATCAAACTTTTCATTCCAATCATCAATTAACTCAAAAACAGTAGCGAAAACTAATGAAGAATGCTACAAATTGAAAATCTTGTTTCTAGCCAAATTTGGCAATGTGTTTCAAATATCAAAACTGCCCAGAATTGAATAAAAATTTGCAACAATAAACTTTAACATATGGAAAACCACATACTAACATCTGATAGCATTTTGTTGCAAGATGAGAAATTTATGATTTTTCTAAAATGGCACTTTTCAAACACAAAAATGAACTCAGCTGCAAATCTAGTTTCTAGCCAACTTCGACGACTGATTTTCGGCATCTAGACAACTCAGATTCGAGTGAAATTTTGCAGCATTGAACTATGACATAAGGACTACAACATACAAAATTTACAGCATTTCACTGAAAGATGAGGAAGTCATGATTTTTCTAAAATGGCACTTTCCAAACACATAAATGAGCTCAGCTGCAAATCTAGTTTCTTGACAACTTTGGCTACTGATTTCTGGCTTCTAGACAACTCAGATTCGAATGAAATTTTACAGCATTAGACTATGACATAATGACTACAACATAATAGAATTTGATAGAATTTTGTTGCAATATGAGAAAGTTATGATTTTTCTAAAATGACACTTTTCAAACACAAAAATGTGCTCAACTGCAAATCTAGTTTCTAGCCAGTTTTTGGCGACTGATTTCAAACGTCTAGACAACTCAAATTTAGAGTTCAATTTTGGAGTATTAAATTATGAGATAAGGACTACAACATATTAAAATTTGATAGCATTTCATTGCAAAATGTGAAAGTTATGATTTTTCTAAAATGACACTTTTCGAACAACAATATAAACAGAGACTCAAAAATTTGCATACGGACTTCACTAAAACCAAGCAATTCACATTCTAGATGACTTACTGCAAGCGATTTTCCTTACCGAATAGTTTTAGCAAGATGTAGTAGTGTGGTAGTAAATATTGAAGATTAGCTGAGATTTGAGCTTCAGGAACATGTATCTTAGTATTTAACTTCAATTTAGAACTTAATCACAAGGATATTGATATAAATTTGATTTTCGTTAAAATGGAGCCATTGTTTTATCTTGAGAAGCTTTTTTAGGAAGACGGTTTACTATAAGGAGAAAAAGGGTTATATCTCAATAGAAGGATCCAAATGACGGGCTAATGGGCAATTAATTATGCTCTTTAAATCCATTTTGACACTTGGTGTATTTTTGAGTTTGCCATTTACAAGTTTAAACTTGTTTTCAACATATTTTACACATAAATTTTGATTTACATAGAACAAATTGCATTTTTCATGTTTTAACGAAGAGAATATGTTAGCAATATTAAAAACTAAAATTTTCAATTAAAAATACTATTTTCACAATTAGTACAATTATTTACCAATATTCACATTTTTTGTGAAAAATCACTATTTTCATCATTTTCCACGAATAGAAATTTATTCCTAAGTTCATTAAAGTGTATAAAAATGCTTTAAACATTTTTATAGCTTTAAAACATTATTTCAAACTTAATTATACCACAAAAATTTATTTTCTTCGTGTTTTCTCTTTATTACAACAACATTTGTCAATATTGTTTTTTAAGGACAAATAATTCAAATTTAACATATTTTACCCCTATAAAAAATTATTCTTCACCTCTAAAAACTACGTGTTTTAACAAATTTTTAAATATTAAATCACCATTTGCAACAATATCACATCCTTGATAATTGATTTCCTTCATGCTTATCCTTTTGTTTCGAGATAAAAGGCTAATATTGGAATAAACTCCAATATTATAAATTTTAACCCAGTAATTTATTTTGGTCATTTATTCTCATTCCATACCACCGATAAAGTGTTTTAAATTTTTTTTTGCCATTTGTTTGCACTAAAAGCTCAATGCTTAATTAACAAACATTATTTATTTTAAATAAGCAATGTTATCATGAATTTATTCCACCTATAAATTAATAATTCCCATATTAAATTATAATTTACAGTATAATTTAATATTTCGGTAATGTCCTAAATCCCGGGTTATTATAGATTCGCGCTTAACAAAATTGGGTCCTCGCAATTCCTGGAGGAAAGTCCGTAAGCAACACATCAAACCATCACAAGAAAGAAAGAACAAATGCTTAAGATAAAGGATTCTCACCAACACCATGAGAAGGAAGGAATCCAGGATACGATCGCTGTAACGACCCTAAATTTCCGACCCAGTTTAATATTTTAAATTCATTGTTTTAGTATATAAAATTTTGGAATTTACTAACGATCTCAATTAATGTCCAAACTTTATTTATGACATGCGTCTAGTTAGATATGAGCATAGAAAAATTTTCGTCGGAAATTATTATAGTAAACTTCGTCCGCGTTTTACTGTATATCAGTCCATATAAAGCTGCGTAAAATTTATCTTCCAAATCCAAACATTTTTACACGGTTATGTTGTAAAAATTATTGTGAACATGATTATGAAATTCGTTTCGTCAAAAACTGTCATCGCCTGCTCCGTTTAAATTGTTTTGCAAAACGTACAATTTTAGCGGCGTAATTCGTATTTTTATAAAACCATCGTATCGCAATAATCTGTGTACCGTTGTAAAAGCCTTGTCGCACTGATCAGAACGGTATATTTATTTGTGCTTATCGGAACCCGAATGGAGTCGTCACGTTGGTTTAACCATTCCGAATGGACCGGTAAAATAGACTGCAGCCCAAAATCTTTAAATTGCGTCCACTTAAATTTAAAACAAATCACCTTAGCTGAGATATTTATGGCGGTAGTTGGAAGCTGGGTAACGTTGGGAATAGTTGTGACTCCTCGTCTTTGAAATAAAATTTATGGATACGAGAAATTCAAAGTTAAAAAGAAATGCCTCTACGGTTTTTCCTTTCACTGTTCCACTTCCAATTTGTAAACTTCAGGTACACGCTCCTCCAGCCCCCTCTTCTTCCTTCTTATTTTCATTTCTTCTGCTTATATTTTGTTTTCTTTCTTTCTAAAAAAATATAAACAAACAAATTTGGCTGAAACCAAAAGCATATCCTCACTCACTGCTCCCTCTCCACCCACCGATCCCCTCACTTCATTTTCTTGCCGCCGCCTTACAAGGCGGTCAGACCGACCCACCTCCACCTACGCGCGCTCGGGCGCCACCCAGTCACCGATGCCGACCACCGACCTGCCACCATCCGCATCCAACTCCCAACCCACTGTCAACCCGAGCTCCCTCCACCATGTGCTGTGTGTGTACTAGCGGGGTGCTTGCATGAAGTTGTAGTGCACGCGTGAGTGAGTGTTGATGGATACTTGCATGTTGCACGCGTAAGATGGGGGGGAGAAGCAACGTGCTGAGGGGAGGAAGAAAGAAGAAAGGGTCTCGGCCCTTATATATATATATATATATATATATATATATATATATAAAAGAAACTGGGCCGCGTGTAATTGTCGGTTGGCAGCAAGCGGGTGAAGAAGTGATAAGCATGTCGTGTATTGTAGTGATGTGCTACATTTGGAGAAGTCACGGCTAATGTATATAGTGCGTGTGCTATGTGTGTGTATGTGCTGGGTGAGATATGCGTGTGTGCTTGAGAGTTCTGTGCGTGCATGTGGAATGAGTGCATGCAGGTGTAAGTGTAGCAGCGTGGCTATATAGAAAATGAAGTCTCGGGTTGTGATATAAGGAAAAAAAATATGAAAAGAAAGAAAAAAATTTGAAACTGAGATTGAAAATAGCGTTGGATATTGCAGTAGAATATTTTCGCCAATATCTATTTTGGTTGCCAAATAGTAACCAAATTTTCTTTGCTCGTTGTGTGCAGAAGCATCCGGCTAAGCTTTTTGCAGCAGCACCGATCTCTCAGCTTTTGTTCTGTTCTCAGTCATTGGTAAGCAAGCACATTTATATAATTTCATAAGTTATGTATGAACATTCATTCGATCGATATCATTTTTCTTTTGATATTACAGCCTTCGTTGTTCGTGCTATATCGACTTCCATTCGTGCTTTTCTTGCTTCGCCGCCAACTTCTTTATCCTCAAAAGGTGAAATAAATTTTCATAACACATATTCTTATGCAAGTTTGGTTGATAAATGATTGCTATGTGATAATTAGATTGAATGCTGATTGCTATGGTTAAGTGATAAAATATGCAAGTTGAAAGTGATATAGGATATTTAACGATATTAAGTGAATTAATTATGTTGAACGTTGATTAACTTGACCCCCTTATATGTTGAATATGGACAGTTGAATATGACCTTTTAATTGTTAAGATTAATTTACATGTTTCTATTGATTAATAAACTTTGTACCTTTGAACGTGTGTTTGGTTAATCGTTGTAGTATTTAAATTAAAATTGAACGACAAGTGAAAAACCAAAATATAATAATCTTCAATCTACATGAAATGATAATGTAGATTCTAAAAATAATTATATTAATTTACATAAATAACAAATGTAAATTAATACGATTATTTCGGGATTATTTAATAAATTATTGAATTGTTGTGAATGGATGTTATTGCTTCTTTATTTAATTTGACACCATCGCAGCTATCACACTGCAAGTTCCCTTTGTATGTTTTGTTTTTGAATTTAAATGGAATCGGGTTGAAATGATAAATACCCAAATAACTTTGACTTAGGATAGAAAATTAAATTAAAACCGATTGGTCAATATTTTGATTTAAAATAAAATAAAGTTTTATTTGACTAATAATAAGGTTTTGAATAAAAATTGGAATTTAAATTCAAATGAATTGTAAATGTGAATATTTAAGTTTGAAACAAATATGAATGTCGTAATTGACAAAAGAATATTGATTAAAATTTAATTATGTAATAATTAAATTAGAATTAATTGATAATTAAATTTGAAATTATTAATAATTAAGTTTGAAATTAGTAATAATTAAATTTGAATTATTAATAATCAAGTCTTGAAATTTATTAATAATTAAATTTGGAATTATTAACAACGAAGTTTGAAATTTTTAAGAACTAAGTTTTGAAATTTTGATAATTAAGTTTTGGAAGTGTTAATAATTAAGTTTGAAATGATTAATAATTAAAATTTGAAATTATTGATAATTTGAATAGATTGAATTATTTAATGATTAAAATAAATTGAATTGGATATGCTTATTAAGAAAAATCGAATTTCGAATAAGGGAAACTAATTCCTTTAATTGAGTTTTGAAATTGGTAACGAAAGTAATAAATGAATGAATTGAATTTATTTAATAAGAAATAGAATGCGTTTATCAAACAAATGAAAGATTTGAAAGTTAAGGAATTGGATTTGACAAATTTTAATTTTAATTTAATTTGTAAGCATTGATAATAAAGTTGAACTTAAGGAAGTAATGTAATGAATTGGAAATTTAATTGAAATTGTTTAATGATAAATTAATTTAATGAATATCGAATGAAATCGATAATTGGGTTTAAATCGATTTGAACGTTAAATGATTTTGAATGAACTTACACATGAAATTAAATGAATATTGAATTGTTTAAACTGAAATTTGAAATTGAATCATAAAATTTTTGAAATGAAATTGTGAATTTATGAAATGTAAATTTTGCAACTTGATTTAGAATGACTAACGAAATGTTGAATTACGAATTCTAATTGAAATTGAAATTATAGTGGTTTTGAAATATATTAACGACCAATCGGTAAATTAATTACGAAGGTTATTAAAAGAACCGGAATTGGTTAGGGACATACACACTGTCTAAATTGAAAACCACTTTAATAACTATACGCGGAGTGTGATCCAGAATGAAGTGGTTGGATTGGCGAACGTTGATGACTGAAGAAAGTGAACGATAATGGATAGCCTTGGCACTTGTGTCAAATTGGAAATGACCAAAATCAGGAGCCGTGTCGGGCCAAATGGGGTTAGCTACCTCGAGCGAAGACACTTCTTCGTAAACTACTCATTTACTTTTGTGATTGATTGGTGCGCACCCTTGAATTTAGAGTGTTGTTTCGCGGTGTTGCGATCGCTGCGGTGATGCGTTCTCACCAGTCCGGATCAGGCAAACGGTAGTTTCACTACCTTGGGTATTGCCTCATGTGCCTTGTCATACTTGTATTCCCGTATACGCGACCACTACGAATTTGTTTTGTATTATACCTATGGAGTACTCCCTGATATCCCACTAGTTTACGGTGGAGTTTACAGTATTGTATAGTCTATAATGCTATATGAAATGTGTTAAGGGGGACAATGGTAATGCCTTAACACTATTTTGATATTTTACTTTCCTGTTAGTCATTATCTATGTATCGTACATTACTATGTATAAATAGTTTAACGGATCCTTAAAGATGCTTTTCCATTCATCTTTGAGTTATTGTTATTTTGAATTTGGATCATATTAACTGTATAAGAATATATGTCCTGATTCGAGTGTTGTTTGTGCATATGCTCAGATCAGACTGAGGATTTGCTGCTGCTGTTTCTACTTGGAGATGAAGACCGAAGACTATCATTATCTTATCTTATCAGTATTGCTCTTCTATTCAGACTATTGGACATCTATGTTGTTCTATTTTATTTTATCTGAGACATTGTTGTATATATGGGTAGCTTCATGAACTACTCTTATGACTATGTTGTATTTCCACTGCACTATTCTGTGATGTTATATTTCTGTGATTCTGTGATGATTCTCATTTATATATCTATACTCCGTTAATGATTCGTATTTTGTACTATTTAAGTTGACATGTGTGGATTATTGTCAATTTAAATGGTCCAAATACGCGGGTTGTTACAGTTGGTATCAGAGCCTTGGTTCTCGATAACCTTAGCCTGTGGAGTTTTAAAGCTCATTAGAGATAGGGTAAATATACCCTAGAATGTGGAGAATCATTTCAAAATCCACATCCTTTGATTCATCTTTCTTATTGAATTCGTTTGAGTAGGATTTCCTTAAGTTCTATTAATTCCTATCTTTGATTCTAAATCACTTTTGGTATTATAGGATGGCTACCAGAAGAAATGTTAGAGGAGGTAGATGTGGAAATGCTCCTGGTCCACAAGCTCCAGTTCCTGCGGTTTGATTCTCCACTCTTAGCAAGGAGTACACTCAGCTTGGGGGAGTCAAATTTACTGGCTCCGAGAGTATCATCGAAGCACAACAATGGCTAAAGAGTTTGGAGAGGATCTTTACTGGCTTAGAGATCACAGATGCTCAGAAGTGTAAGTTGGCCGCTTGGCAGCTTCAAGATGCTGCACAAGATTGGTGGGAATCCGTCACTTCTCGTACCGATGAGGAAACCATCACTTGGGCCCAGTTTAGGTCGTAATCTATCTAAAAGTGCATATAAATAAAAAAATTCCTTTTATCTCGTCAAATTTTGACTCGTTTTCATATCGTTTGTAAATAGGGACTCCTTTGTGGCTTAGTGGATGCCAGCTGCTGGGAAAGCCCAACTCTATCGTTCTTTTATGGATCTCAAGCAAGGCAATATGACCTTCACTGAGTATGAATGAAATTCAATGAACTATCCAAGTTCGGACCTGGCTTGATTGATACACCACTGCTTAAGAATGAGAAGTTCATACATGGCGCACGTCTTGAGTAATACGAGCTTCTCACCGCTCATGTCCAAGGAACCTTCACTGAGTTGTTGGTCTTTGCTCTTCGATATGAGGGAAATCCAAAGGAAACATCAACCTCCAAAGCTCCAGTTGTTCAGACATCAGCTAGTAAGTCGGGGGAAAAAAAGCCAAACTTTGCACAACAGAAGAAGAATTGGCAGCAGAAAACAGGGCTTGGATACTCTCAGAAGAAGCCCATTGACATATCATCCATTACTTGCTTCAACTGCAACCAAAAGTGTCATTATGCTAGTAGCTGCCCATCTCCAAAAAGCGCAGCTGTCCCGCCACCGGCACAGATGACTAGGAGGGATTTGTGTCATATCTGCTTACAACCTGGACACTTCAAGAAAGACTGCCCAACACAGGAGAGAGGTGCACCATCTGGAGTCTTTGCTCTTTCCATACCTGCCCCGGAAGTTCCTACCCCGAAGGTTTCGGATAATCAAGGTACTTTACAAAGTACTTTTATGTTGCATACCTTGACCGTTAGAGTTTTATTTGACACCGGAGCAACACACAACTTCATATATATTGATTTATGTAATAAACTTGGTTTGGAACCTACTCTTGTATCAATTTCCTTATGTGTATCTAACTCTATTGGAGGGCCCGCTAACCTTAAAAGGGTTTGCAAATATGTCTCTCTTATGCATGGCGTTCACCGCTTCACTTGGGATTTCTATGTCCTTGGATTTGAGGCATTTGATATTCTATTAGGCATTGATTGGCTACGGAAGTTCAAGGCCGTTATATCATGAAAAGCTCGAACTGTCTCTCTTATTGATGACAAGAGTATGCCTTTAGTTGTTAAAGGCAAATCACCTCAAGAATATGCTGGGAGTTTTATATTCTCTCTTGACTCCCATTCAAATGAACTAAGCTCTACTCCAGTTGTCCAACTCTTTTCTGATGTATTTGGAGAAGTTAATTCTCTACCACCTCCGCGGGAAATCGAATTCTGCATCGACTTTATTCCTGGTGCACGACCAGTAGTTCTTCCTCCAAGGAGAATGGCTCCTAAAGAAAAGGCAGAGTTGAATGTGTAGATTGAAGACTTATTTTCTAAAGGCTTGATTCGACGTAGTCATTCAGAATGGGGTGCTGCAGTTGTATTTGTCACCAAATCTGATGGCTCACTCAGAATGTGTGTGGACTACAGAGAGCTAAACAAACTCACACACAAAAACGGATACCTGATGCCTCGCATCAACGATCTTTTCGACCAGCTTCATGGAGCTAAAGTCTTTTCTCAACTTGATTTGGCTACCGGCTTTCACCAACTCAGGATCGCTGAGGATAGCATTTCTAAAACAGCATTCCACACTGAAAATGGATTCTATGAATGGCTAGTTATGCCGTTCGGTCTCACTAATGCTCCAGCCTATTTCGTCGACATGATGAATAGAGTTTTCCGAGATGTTCTTAACAAGTTCGTTCTTGTTTTCATCAACGATATTCTTGTCTTCTCCAAAGATGAGAAGGAGCATAGTTCACATTTGGCTTTTGTTCTTGAAACTCTTCGCAAACATCAGCTTAAAGCCAAGTTTTCGAAATGCCACTTTTGGAGAGATGAAGTTCGTTTCCTTGGCCATATTGTTTCGGAAAATGGGATTTCGGTCGATCCAGCAAAGATCGCCGTAATCAATGTAAGTTCTATTCTTACTTGTCAATTCTATCTAAACAACTTATCAAAATCTTAATTCGAATCCTTGAAATTTGCACGATTGGGAGACTCCCAAAACTCCTACAAATATCCACAGCTTCTTGGGTTTGGCTGGCTATTATCGCAGATTCATAGAAAACTTTGCTCGTATTGCTGGCCTACTTACCGCACTGACCAGAAAGAATGTGAAATTTATTTGGAATGAAAAGTGCGAAGCATCTTTCAATGAGATGAAGCGAAGGTTGACTTCTTCCCCAGTTCTTACAGTTATTGATGGTAGCGAAGGATTGACCGTCTATACTGATGCATGCCGAGATGGATTAGGAGCAGTCTTAATGCAAAAGGGAAAGGTTATTGCCATGCGGATCGACAGTTAAAGACCCATGAAGCAAATTATGCAACTCATGATTTAGAGCTTCTTGCGGTTGTATTTGCTCTTAAGCTATGGAGGCACTATCTATTGGGAACCAAATTCGAGTTATTCACTGACCACAAGTCATTGAGATATATCTTCTCATAAAAGGATTTGAATCAGATACAAGTCCGATGGCTCGAATTTCTAGCTGCATATAATCTTGATATTAATTATACTCCAGGGAAAGCGAATGCCGTAGCCGATGCTTTGAGCAGAAACCAAGCGATGGCATATTGTAATCTTGTTGAGGGAATGTTATTCCAGCTTTCCGTCTCCCCAGCTCTTATGGATCGTATTATAGCCAAGCAATACGAGGACACTTTGCTTTATCGTATCAAGGAAATAGTCCTTGGAAGAGTTGGAAATGCTGACAATAAATTGGGCACACATGTTGATAGTAATGGAGTCTTGAGAATTGATAATTGCATTTGTGTTCCTAATGTGGATGGCCTTAGACAAGAAGTGCTGAGAGAAAACCATAACTCTTCGCTTTCATTTCATCCCGGTGTCACTAAAATGTACCAGAATATGAAGAAGCTATATTGGTGGAGTGGGATGAAGCGTGATATTTCTACCTATGTCAGCAGATGCACTACTTGCCAGCAAGTTAAAGATGATCACAGAAAGACATCTGGTTTGCTTCTACCATTAGAGATTCCTGGATGGAAGTGGGAGCAAATTTCTATGGATTTTGTTGACGTATTGCCAAGAACTAGAAAGGGTAACGAAAGCATATAGGTGATTGTCGATAGACTGACGAAATCCATCCACTTTATTCCAGTCAAGTCCACTCGTATAGCTTCGAGTTAGGCAGAGATATACATGAGAGAAGTTGTTAAACTTCATGATGTACCATCCAGTATCGTATGCGATCGAGATCCTATTTTCACCAGTAAATTCTGGAAAGCATTTCAGGATACTTTGGGCACCAAGCTGAATCTGAGCACTGCATATCATCCTCAGACAGATAGCCAAACTGAGAGGGTGAATCAGATTTTAGAAGATCTTCTCCGAGCTTGTATTATTGACTTTGGTGGATCCTGGGAAGACCATCTTCATTTTGTTGAATTCACTTATAATAATAGTTACCAGGTAAAGAAATTGAATTTCAAATTTGAGTAAGTATATTTGAATTTGAATTAATTGTCCTTTATAAACCAGGAAAGCATTGGTATGACACCGTTCGAAGCCTTATATGGACGGCCGTGCAAATCGCCAGCCTGTTGGATCGAGTCTGGTGATCGATTGGTACTTGGTCTAGAAATAATTATGGAAGCTTCCGAAAAAGTTGAAGAAATTAGGAAGAAGATTAAGACGGCACAGGATAGACAGAAGAGCTACGTTGACAAAAGGAGAAGAGATCTTGAATTCAGCGTAGGAAACAAAGTATTTCTGAAAGTGTCACCCTTGAAGAATATTGTTCGATTTGGAAAGAAAGGGAAGCTAGCTCCGAGATTTGTTGGTCCGTTTGAGATTACTGGAAGAGTCGGAACATTGGCATATGGAGTTGCATTGCCAGAGAAGTTCGTTGGTGTACACAACTTGTTCCATGTCTCACATCTGCGCAAAGTTGTACACGATCCATCTATGACCATCCCTACTGCTCAGTTAGAAGAGATAGTTATTGTGCCTTATTTGACTATTGAGCGTAAGCCGCTTCGGATAGTTGATCGTGAGACAAAGCAACTCAAAAGGAAGTCAGTAAATCTCATCAAAGTCCAATGGAGTACAGATGAGCGAGATTGTACATGGGAAACTGAGGATAGTATTCGAGATTCAAACCCCGAATTACTAATTTCAGGTATTATTTAAATTTCTTAAACTATCTTGATATTTTCTACTTGTTCCATTCCTACTTCACTCTTTTCGTTCCTTTTCGAGGACGAAAAGTTTTGAGTGGGGGAGATTGTAACGACCCTGAATTTCCGACCCAGTTTAAAATTTTAAAATCATCGTTTTAGTATATAAAATTTTGGAATTTACTAACGATCTCAATTAATGTCCAAACTTTATTTATGACATGCGTCTAATTAGATATGAGCATAGAAAAAATTTCGTCGGAAATTATTACAGTAAACTTCGTTCGCGTTTTACTGTGTATCAGTCCATATAAAGCCGCGTAAAATTTATTGTCCAAATCCAAATATTTTTACACGGTATGTTGTAAAAATTATTCTGATTATGATTATGAAATTCGTTTCGTCAAAAACTATCATCGCCTGCTCCATTTAAATTGTTTTGCAAAACGTACAATTTTAGCGGCGTAATTCATATTTTTATAAAACCATCGTATCGCAATAATCTGTGTACCGTTGTAAGCGCCTTGCCGCACTGATCAAAACAATATATTTATTTGTGCTTATCGGAGTCCGACGGGAGTCGTCGCGCTGGTTTAACCATTCCGAACGGACCGGTAAAATAGATTGCAGCCCAAAATCTTTAAATTGCGTCCACTTAAATTTAAAACAAATCACCTTAGCTGAGATATTTATGGCGGTAGTTGGAAGCTGGGTAACGTTGGGAATAGTTGTGACTCCTCGTCTTTGAAATAAAATTTATGGATACGAGAAATTCAAAGTTAAAAAGAAATGCCTCTACGTTTCTTCCTTTCACTGCTCCACTTCCAATTTGTAACCTTCGGGTACACGCTCCTCCAGCCCTCTCTTCTTCCATCTTATTTTCATTTCTTCTGCTCATATTTTGTTTTCTTTCTTTCTAAAAAATATATATAAACAAACAAATTTGGCTGAAACCAAAATCACACCCTCACTCACCGCTCCCTCTCCACCCACCGATCCCCTCACTTCATTTTCTTGCCGCCGCCTTACCAGGCACTCAGACCGACCCGCCTCCGCCTACGCGTGCTCGGGCGCCACCCAGTCACCGATGCCGACCACCGAACTGCCACCATCCGCATCCAACTCCCAACCCACTGTCAACCCGAGCTCCCTCCACCATGTGCTGTGTGTGTACTAGCGGGGTGCTTTCATGAAGTTGTAGTGCATGCGTGAATGAGTGTTGATGGATACTTGCGTGTTGCGTGCGTAAGATGGGGGGGAGAAGCAACGTGCTGAGGGGAGGAAGCAAGAAGAAAGGGTCTCGGCCCTTATATATATATATATATATATATATATATATATATATATATATATATATATATAAAGAAACTGGGCCGCTTGTAATTGTCGGTTGGCAGCAAGCGGATGGAGAAGTGATGAGCATGCCGTGTATTGTAGTGATGTGCTGCATTTAGAGAAGTCATGGCTAATGTATATAGTGCGTGTGCTATGTGTGTGTATGTGCTGGGAGAGATATGCGTGTGTGCTTGAGAGTTCTGTGCGTGCATGTGGAATGAGTGCATGCAGGTGTAAGTGTAGCAGCGTGGCTATATGGAAAATGAAGTCTCGGGTTGTGATATAAGGGAAAAAAAATATGAAAAGAAAGAAAAAAAATTTGAAACAGAGATTGAAAATAGCGTTGGATATTGCAGTAGAATATTTTCGCCAATATTTATTTTGGTTGCCAAACAGTAACCAAATTTTCTTTGCTCGTTGTGTGCAGAAGCATCCGGCTAAGCTTTTTGCAGCGGCACCAATCTCTCAGCTTCTGTTCTGTTCTCAGTCATTGGTAAGCAAGCACAATTATATAATTTCATAAATTTATATGCACATTCATTCGATTAATATCATTTTTCTTTTGATATGCGTTCGTTCTTCGTGCTATACCGAATTCCATTCGTGCTATACCGAATTCCATTCATGCTTTTCTTGCTTCGCCGCCAACTTCTTTATCCTCGAAAGGTGAAATAAATTTTCACGACACATATTCTTATGCAAGTTTGGTTGATAAATGATTGCTATGTGATAATTAGATTGAATGCTGATTGCTATGGTTAAGTGATAAAATATGCAAGTTGAAAGTGATATAGGATATTTAACGATATTAAGTGAATTAATTATGTTGAATGTTGATTAACTTGACCCCCTTATATGTTGAATATGGACCAGTTGAATATGACCTTTTAGTTGTTAAGATTAATTAACATGTAGAAATTGATTAATAAACTTTGTACCTTTGAACGTATGTTTGATTAATCGTTGTAGTATTTAAATTAGAATTGAAAGACAAGTGAAAAACCGAAATATAATAATCTTTAATCTACATGAAATGATAGTGTAGATTCTAGAAATAATTATATTAATTTACATAAATAACAAATGTAAATTAATACGATTATTTCGGGATTATTCAAATAAATTATTGAATTGTTGTGAATGGATGCTATTGCTTGTTTATTTACTTTGACACCATCCCAACTATCACACTGCAAGTTCCCTTTGTATGTTTTGTTTTTGAATTTAAATGGAATCGGGTTGAAATGATAAATACCCAAATAACTTTGACTTAGGATAGAAAATTAAATTAAAACCGACTGGTCAATGTTTTGATTTAAAATAAAATAAAGTTTTATTTGACTAATAATAAGGTTTTGAATAAAAATTGGAATCTAAATTCAAATGAATTGCAAATGTGAATATTTAAGTTTGAAACAAATATGAATGTCGTAATTGACAGAAGAATATTGATTAAAATTTAATTATGTAATAATTAAATTAGAATTAATTGATAATTAAATTTGAAATTATTAATAATTAAGTTTGAAACTAGTAATAATTAAATTGGAATTATTAATAATCAAGTCTTGAAATTTATTAATAATTAAATTTGGAATTATTAACAACGAAGTTTGAAATTTTTAAGAATTAAGTTTTGAAATTTTGATAATTAAGTTTTGGAAGTGTTAATAATTAAGTTTCAAATGATTAATAATTAAGATTTGAAATTATCGATAATTTGAATAGATTGAATTATTTAATGATTAAAATAAATTGAATTGGATATGCTTATTAAAAAAAATCGAATTTCGAATAAGGGAAACTAATTCCTTAAATTGAGTTTTGAAATTGGTAACGAAGGTAATAAATGAATGAATTGAATTTCTTTAATAAGAAATAGAATGCGTTTATCAAACAAATGAAAGATTTGAAAGTTAAGGAATTGGATTTGACAAATTTTAATTTAAATTTAATGCTTTGATAATGAAGTTGAACTTAAGGAAGTAATGTAATGAATTGGAAATTTAATTGAAATTGTTTAATGATAAATTAATTTAATGAATATCGAATGAAATCGATAATTGGGTTTAAATCGATTTGAACGTTAAATGATTTTGAATGAACTTACACATTAAATTAAATGAATATTGAATTGTTTAAACTGAACTTTGAAATTGAATCATAAAAGTTTTGAAATGAAATTGTGAATTTATGAAATGTAAATTTTGCAACTTGATTTAGAATGACTAACGAAATGTTGAATTACGAATTCTAATTGAAATTGAAATTATAATGGTTTTGAAATATATTAACGACCAATCGGTAAATTAATTACGAAGGTTATTAAAAGAACCGGAATCGGTTAGGGACATACTCACTGTCTAAATCGAAAACCACTTTAATAACTGTACGCAGAGTGTGATCCAGAATGAAGTGGTTGGATTGGCGAACGTTGATGATTGAAGAAAGTGAACGATAGTGGATAGCCTTGACACTTGTGTCAAATTGGAAATGACTAAAATCAGGAGCCGTGCCGGGCCAAATGGGGTTAGCTACCTCGAGCGAGCACACTTCTTCGTAAACTACTCATTTACTTTTGTGACTGATTGGTGCGCACCCTTGAATTTGGAGTGTTGTTTCACGGTATTGCGATCGCTGCGGCGATGCGTTCTCACCAGTCCGGATCAGGCAAACGGTAGTTTCACTACCTTGGGTATTGCCTCATGTGCCTTGTCATACTTGTATTTCCGTATACGCGACCACTACGAATTTGTTTTGTATTATGGAGCACTCCCTGATATCCCACTAGTTTACGGTGGAGTTTACAGTGCTGTATAGTCTATAATGCTATATGAAATGTGTTAAGGGGGACAATGGTAACGCCTTAACACTATTTTGATATTTTACTTTACTGCTAGTCATTATCTATGTATCATACATTATTATGTATAAATAGTTTAACGGATCCTTAAAGATGCTTTTCCATTCATCTTTGAGTTATTGTTATTTTGAATTTGGATCATATTAACTGTATAAGAATATATGTCCTGGTTCGAGTGTTGTTTGTGCATATGCTCGGATCAGACCGAGGATTTGCTGCTGCTGTTTCTACTTGGAGCTGAACACCGAAGACTATCATTATCTTATCTTATCAGTATTGCTCTTCTATTCAGACTATTAGACATCTATGTTGTTCTATTTTATTTTATCTGAGACATTGTTGTATTTATGGGTATCTTCATGAACTACTCTTATGACTATGTTGTATTTCCGCTGCACTATTCTGTGATGTTATATTTCTACGATTCTGTGATGATTCTCATTTATATATCTGTACTCCATTAATGATTCGTGTTTTGTACTATTTAAGTTGACATGCGTGGATTATTGTCAATTTAAATGGTCCAAATATACGGGTTGTTACAATCGCTCGATAAATTATTTGATCTCCTAAGTGCAGACATTAGGATTATCAGACCATTGAATCTTAACGAGCGACAAATTCTTGCTTTGAAGGCGCCTTACCTCCGAATCAAGAATGTGAATAGGCTGCTACACAACAGATTTGTCTGGTGAGATCTCAAGCCCTAACTGCTCGGAAGGATCAATAAAGGAATCAGAATCTCTAAGGCACTTTCGAAGCTGAGATACATGGAATACATCATGAATGCCCTAAAGATGAGCTGGAAGGGAAACTCGATATTCAACTGAACCAAGGCGTTCAGTAATAGAAAATGGTCCTATGTAGCGAGGAGCCAATTTCCCAGTCGTAATGAAATTTCATAAATTCCTTTAGTGGATAAACTTGAATGAAAACAAGATCATCCATAGAGAATTCGAGAGGCTTCCCTCGATTGTCCGCATAGGATTTCTGATGGCTCTGCGCCTCTCGAATTCTCTATCTGATAAGAATGATATTTTCAGAAGAATCTTGAATTGAATCTGGACCCAAAACAAACTTCTCTCTAGATTCTAACCAACAACGAGGTGATCGACATGGCCTTCCGTACAGGGCTTCGAAAGGAACCATACTGATACTGGACTGAAAGCTATTATTATAAGAGAACTCCACAAGAGGCAAATGATCCTCCATGAACCATCGAAATTGAGGATGCAAGCACAAAGAATGTCCTCTAGAATACGATTAACCCTCTCAGTCTGTCAGATTGTAGGTGGTAAGTGGTACTAAAATTAAGCTTTGTTCCTAAAGCTTGCTAAAGGCTGCTCCAAAAATGACTAGTGAATAAGGATCACGATCCCATACAATAGAGGAAGGAACACCATGAAGTCGAACAATTTCTTTGATATGAAACTTTGCTAAAAGAGGTGCATTCCTATTAGACTTAATAGGAATAACATGAGCAAACTTTGTGAGTCGATCAACGATAACCCATATACTAGAATGACCCGACCTCGAACGAGGTAGGCCTTCAACAAAATCCATTGAAATTTGGTCCCATTTCCACAATGGATCCTCTAAAGGTTGAAGAAAACTGGATGGCCGTTGATGCTTATCTTTAATAAGTTGACAAGTCATGCAGTTACTTACATAACTTGCAACATTACGCTTCAGGCCTTCCCAATATTAAAGGCGATACATATCGGCATACTTCTTACTACTACCGGGGTCATTGATATACTTAGAGCGATGACAATCATCAAGAATGTCACACCTAAGTGCTGAATTAGAAGGCACAACAATACGGTCCTTCATACGAAGACAAGTGTGAGAATCAATATTGAAAACCCTCATCTCAACTTCATGAGATTCCGATTCACAAAGATGAATAAGACGCAACGTCTTGGAATCACGCCGCTGAGCCTCGAAAATACGATCTAAACTAGAAGGTCGAGCTTCCATACTGATTAATAAGATAGGTGAATCAGAAGAAGAAACTCAATCATGAATATCACAAAAATATAAAGTCTCAAAAACTTCCCATTCGGCTAACATCATAGAAAGAACCGCCGAATGCTTGCGACTAAGCACAACCGCCACACGATTACCCTTCCCTGAGGTATACTGAATATCAGAATCATATATGGCGAGAAACTTAAGCCAATATTGTTGCCTCATATTAAGCTCCTTCCGAGTGAATAGATATTTCAAAGACTTATAGTCGGTAAAAAGAAAGAAGTGCTCTCCTAAAAGATAATGACACCAAATCTTCAAAGCGAATACAATGGCTGCAAGCTCTAAATCATGAGTAGCATACCAAACCTCATTCGGATGCAATTGCCTATAAGCATAGGCAACTACCTAATCTATCAACATCAGAACAGCACCTACGCCACTATGACTGGCATCAGTATAAATGATAAGACCTTGGTTCCCTTCAAGAACCACAAGGATGAGAGCATTAGTGAGAAGCTCCTTTAATCTCTAAAATTAAGCCTCATACTTTTCAGACCAAACAAATCGAACGCCTTTCCTCGTAAGACTAGTCAAAGGAAGCACGATACGGGAAAAGTCTCTGATGAAACGGTGGTAATTACCAACCATACCCAGAAAACTATGAATCTTATGGACATTCTCAGGCCTCTTCTAACTTTGAATAGCATCTATCTTAGAAGGATCAATGGAAATACCTTATGAAGACAAAATATGGCCTAAGAACTTCACTTGCTTTACCCAGAAGTGAAACATAAAGAGTTTTGCTTTGAATTGATGCTATTGGAGAGTAACCAAAACAATTCTATGATGTCGAGCATGGCCCTCTTTGCACTTCTAATATACAGGAATGTTATCAATGAAAACAAGGACGAATTTATGGAGATATTCCTGGAATACTTTATTCGTAAGATCAACAAAACAGACGTGTGCGTTCATCAATCCAAATGGCATGATGAGCCACTCATAAGAACCATAGCTAGTGCGGAATGCAATGAGAGAAATACTATCTTCCGTGACTCAGAGCTGATAAAAACCAGTGGCAAGGTCAATTGTGAAAAGACCTTAGCACCGCTCAATTGATCGAACATATCGTCGATCCTCGGCAAAGAGTTAACGATTCTTGATGGTTGAATCATTAAGCTTGCGACAGTTGACGCAAAGCCTAAGAGTCCCATCAGACTTCTTCACAAATACTACCTTGGCTCCCTACGCTGAAGAATTAGAACGAATTAAACCCTTGGCTTCAAGCTTGAGAAGTTGCCTTTTGAATTCCTCATTCTCTCGTGTAGACATCCTCGTGGGAGGACGACTAACTAACTACGCATCGGGAATAAGATCGATATGGAACTCAATAGCTCTCTTAAGAGGTAAACTAGAAATAGGCTCGAATAGATCTGAAAAGTCACAAACGATCGGGATACGAGATACATCATCGTCGTCGTCTCGAGAGTTAAGAGCAAATAAAGAAGCCATGGAAGCATAATCAGAATCTTGAAGTGAAAGAGATAACTGATTGGAAGAATCGGAATGTCGAAGATATAAGACTCACTCCAAACGTAGAATCCTGGCATCTACCGAACTAGCCAGTCCATACCTAATATCATATAAAGACCAAGGAAAGGAATCACATGCAGATTCGCACGAAAAGAAAATCCACAAATTGAAATCTCAATATCATCACAAAATAGGCTAAGGGTTGTGGATCCCCCGATAGGATTTGCAACTCGTAAGGAAGTAAGCATATAAGAAACATTTAACTATAAAAAATCAATGAGTTCCTTCGATACGAATGAATGAGAAGCACCCATATCGAAAAGCACTCGAATAGAACGATCATGGAATAAAATGAAACCCTCTAGAATGGAAGGAAAAGTACCTCGATGTTGGGAAGCATCTCCAGAAGTACTAGCTACACTAAGATGACCCTAACAAGAAACTTTCTCCCTTTTAAGACAAGCTGAAACCAAATGTCCCTCTTTCTTACAATAAAACAATGCTTAGGCTTGGGACACTCGCTCACTAGATGGTCAAGAGTACCACAATTGAAGCAATAAAAAGGCTTAGCTAAAGGAGTAGCTGGAGACTGAGAAGAAGATCCCCTCTGTTTCTTCTTCTTACTAGGATGGAACGACCTAGACTTGCGAAAAAATTTCTTCATTTTCATGTTTCCCCGAACATTACCCTTATCATCATTATCTTTCTCCTTCTCGACCGCTTCAAGATGAAGGGTTGCATCTACAAGTTTCTCGAAAGGAGCTTAAGACAAAGCATGAGGGACGTTTTTAGATATTTCTTAAGTCTAGAAATGAACTTAAGATTCTTCTTATATGGAGTGGAGAAATGCTCGAGACCATATTTAGATATGGCTTCAAAAGATGTAACAACTCAGAAACTATCTACTCCCTTGTTTGAAATCAAGGAAATGTTGAGAAAGAATAGCTTTCTCAGATTCTGGAACAAATTTGAGTTTGAACCTTCTCATGGAACTGGTCCCACTCTAAAGTGGACTCATCAACCTCAGCAATAAGTAGATCATACCAATGTATAACTTGTTCTTGCAATATACTAAATGCTATAGGAACTCGATGATGACTACAGATCTCCATACGACTAAAGATACGCTCACAAGAACTGAGCAATGCCTCAACATCTAAAACAGTCTTGGTGCCTTTAAAAATCTTGCCACTAAGATGTGTCAAATCGCTACACTTGTGAGCAAATGCGGATTTGCACTGAAGAGAAGAGTGAGTTGGAGTAGGAGGCTGAGTGCTCCGAATAAGCTTAAGAATCTGATCGGTAGACATATATACGCCTTTAGGACGAGAACTACTGGCAGTCCCGCCACCGAAGAGCTTCCTCTACCTCTACTCGACATAGCTGAAATATAAGATATGATAGAATTATTCATAGGCTAAATAGATATATTAGCAATTCAAGTGAAAAAGTTATGGAATACTACTGAATATAATTAACATTCCTAGACATATTCCTTTCTATCTACCCAAAAGTAATTAAAAACAGACACAAAACAAGGATAGGGACAAGGCATGGTCAAGGCGACACTGATAATGATTAAGGGATGATGTATATAGATGTACTATATATAATGTATGGTATCTCGTATACTGTTCTGTATATATTACATTATATTCTGCAACAATGCTTTGATACCAAGCTATGATGCCCCACCCCGAGACCAACACTGATAAAGAGAATTACAAAGTACCTGTCTACTAATGCAGAGAATAGGGCTGGTTTAGGGCAACCATCGTAGTAATACGTTAGTTAAGGGTTAAGCATGTCGAATGTGTCTCTATTTTTTTTCATTACCTCATCAATGCTTGACACATTTAATCTATAACTAATGCATACTATGGTGGTTTCGAACTATCTCAGAATAAATGTAATATGCGAGTAAGTAAATATATCAGTCACAGAATAGTAAACCTAGATCAGAGTATATATATGCACATCACCATACATCATAATAACATCATACATATGTAGCATGGACTACCAAATAACATATACAACCATCCCATAAAAGAATGCACATCATGATAACATAAGAGTCGACCACTCAAAAAGTACGATATCCAAGCCAAAATGATAAAGCCCAACAAAAGAAAGCAAAATGATCCAAGGGAAGTAGAAATCAACACCTGACCTCCAACTCGGTCTGACCCGAGTGAAAAACAAACACAGGTCAGGCAAGCTAGAACTTATCAGTAGTAAGGATCTTAGTAATAAGCGGAAGGGTGAGAATCACCCCGTTGTTGCCAATGGAACAATATACTATTCATCATATCAATCATAAGAAAGGGGACATCAGTGATTCATCCATCTATTTCAAGGGAATTCAATAAGTAAAATGCAAATGGCTTCTCTTAAAGACATCCATAAGTAAAATATGTTGAATGTGCGATTATATGATTTTTGTTTGATGATAATAAACACACATATATATATATTCATTTAAATGTATTTGTAAAGTACTATTTTATTTTTCATAGATTAAATAAATATTTGCTGAATAAAATAAATAACACAGAATTTGAATTTAAACAGAAATTTTATTCAAACAAATATTTATTACAATTTTTGAATAGTACAAATTTCAAGCTCAGACTACATACAGTTTCAATTACAATACAAATTTGATTAAATTACAATTCACATTTACATTGCACCTCACTACATATCACACATTCACTCAACTCGTACTGATCTTCAACTTCATTCCAATGTGAATCCAGCATCTGAACAATCTGCAGAAATATACATTGACGTTGTAAAATTGAAAACAAAATATTTTTTCAATATAAAATAAAATATGGATTTTGAAAATAATATTTTCCTCAGTTATTTGGGTTGTTCGTCATCATCTAATTTTGAATTCATCATACACGAACAGCTTGTGACATACACAGTGTATCACTGTATATGCCACAAGGCCGTGCGCACTGATATATACACTTGATAAAATTACAGGGATAGGTAAGCACAGTCAAACCCAAAACGTCGGGTTCAACTCAAGTGCAATAAAAATAATTTCACAATATCAGCACAATGTCAAACCCGAGCTTTAAACCTGGACTCAACTCAGGTGTGATTTCAAAAAATCAACATGAAGTTCAAAGTGAATCAAACCAAATTGAAGCAAATACCAAATAAGTACAACACAAACTAAACAGGGGCAAAACTGCAATCAAATACATATGGCCAAGCGATGCAATACTGAGACAATGCATAAATATATATACACACATATGTATATGCACATGTATACAAACATGTACTAGCTCATACATATATGCAGCCTCGATTAAAACTCCAAAGTACACATGAAGTATACAAGCAAAACTCAAACCAAACATGAACAATGCGCAAAGCTAATATCAGTGACACAGCCTCAATAATGAAATGGCTATAAACGTCCATACATGAACACTGCAACAGGTCAAGGATGTGCACCAAACAAGAGCATAACACAAATACTCAAAGCAATTCAAGTCAGTGCACCAGTAATGTTAACAAGCCTCGACCAAAATCAAAATGTACAGATACAACTAATTTCAAATGAAACTGGACAGAACAAGCTTTGAAAAGATATCAGACTCAAGTGCATATACAGGAAGGCAACAGTGAATCACAAACCAAGTGCAGCAAAGATACAGCAATGATTGATACAACTGACGTTCAAGTGCAAGCCTCAAGTAAACATGAAATGGTGATATAGCAAGTTTATGTGGATATGCAAGTAGTGCAACTCGATAACAAAGTAAAATAGCAAAAGCAGTGATATGCAGCAGTGGAAACATCACATTGAAGCAACTCGAGCTCAAGACAGTACAACAGAAAATCAAGCAGAGTACAGGAAAAATGAAAACAGGCTAAAGGAGTCACAGTGAACAATATAAATACAACACATATATACATACATCCATGTACGTATACACATGGCAGTAAAGACATAATGACCGGAGTCATGAAACAGAAAGTAAAATCAAAAAAGGTCGTAAGTGCTACCACAGGCAATTAATAGTATGGAAAAAGTCGAACAGGATCAACATCACAAAATCAAGTTTGCAGTCGAAGACAACTGCAGGTCAAATCAAAACCGAAGTCAACATAGAACCAAGTCAGTGCCGAAGTTGAACAAGTCAGAAATTGACACCGTGATGGCCAAGCAAAGTCAAAATCGAAGCCATGTTAACCAAGCCGAAATTATATGAATTGAAAAAGTCAGATAAATCACCATCATTCAAGAATAATCAAATGGCCGAAGATGAATTCAAATAGATGTATACCAACGTAAATCAAGGACCTCGAATCCTATATAAATAAGTAACATCGTCGGCAAATTGCAAGCATCGAGTTCATGTAAGCAAAACCAGTAAAGCAAAAGGCATAAATTACATACCGAAGGAACTCGATCATATAGAAGCAGCCGTGAGCAACTCAAAGAGATAGTTGATCGACAAAGCAAGGACCTAAATCATCATTCGATCGAGCAACTATTGTCTGCGGCTTCTAATTAGAAGTCCTAATTTGCAAGCAAAGGAAAAAAGGAACGAGCACCATTTTTATCAAGGAAAAAGTACGACCGATTGGAGATAAAAGAAAAGGGGATAATTTGGTTATCTCCATATTTTATTTGGGCCGGTATACATTGGGCTTAATAATTTAAAATTAGGGTTCTTTGTTTTCAAATTGTATTTACCTTTGTATTTTCCTTTTTAAACTCTTGTTATTTCTAGTCGTGTGACTAGGGGACGAACTACGTGGCGTAGGTTGAGAATTCGTAACTTAGTGGCTGACTTGTGGCAGGGTTTTAAGCGTAGAGTTAGGTTAGTCAGCAGTGGGTGTCGCGAGTTTACATGTGTTAGCGTGTGACTACTTACTTTCTGGTAGAAACCTAGGGGGCAGTACGTGGGCAGGGTTTTGCGAAGCTGGGTAAATTCTTTGTCGTTCTATTTCTGCATTTATTATTCTGCTATTATCTGTGCTGCTATAATTTTGATATATCTGTGTTGAAATAATTTTATAAGCTTGCGCAATAATTTTTATAATTAACAGCATCACCCTATTCACCCCTCTCTAGGGTGAAATCGATCCTATAAGTGGTATCGGAGCTAGGTTTAGAAGTCAACTTTTGTTTTATTATAAAAAAATTCATTTATCATAAACCAAATTTTGTTTTAAAAATTTTGAATTTTTAAAATGACTTCTTTTAGTACTGCTTTTGCCGAGGGTCAATTCGTAGTTAGACCACCAATGTTCAATGGTGAATACGCCTACCGAAAAAATAGGATGAAATTTTTTATGAACACCATTGATGCTTGGACTATTGTCGAGACAGGTTATAGAGCACCAATTATAATTATAGATAATCAGGAAATAGATAAACCAAAGGATCAATGGACAGAACTAGAAAATAAATTACAAAATGGTAATGTTAAAGCTATGAATTCTATTATCTGTTCATTGGATCAATTTGAATTTAATCGTGTCTCACATTGTCTAACTGCGTAGGAAATATGGCACACACTAGAAGTGACTCACGAAGGAACATCTCAAGTCAAAGAATCTTGCCTTGCCATGCTAAGTAGTGAATACGAGAGTTTCACAATGGCGAAGGAAGAAAATGTCAAAGAGATATATGGATGACTTTCTAATATCGTATACAAATCAAACACTCTTGGAAAATCATACACAGAGTTGGAGATAGTCCGAAAAATCCTTAGAGTCCTTTCATAAAGATTTGAAGAAAAACTGACTGCCATTCAAGAATCAAAAGATTTAAAACGAATCAAAGTTGAAGAACTCATCGGAAATCCCACCACTTATAAGCTGGAAATAAAATTTAATGAAGAGCGTGAAGGAGGTGGCACTCGAAAGAAATCAATAGCTCTTAAAGGAACAACAAAAAGTGATGGTGAAGATGATGATGATGATGATGGAGTAGCAGAATTGGAGCTGATAATAAAGAAATTCAAAAGGTGGAATTACAAATACGGAAATCCAGCTCGAAATGAAAAATTGAACAGCAGAATAGCCAAAGCACTAGACTACTCAAAAGAACAGAAGATCATCTGTCATAAGTGCAACCAACCCGGACACATCAAGCCTAGTTGTCCTCAAAATCGACGCAACTTTGAAAAGAAATCAAAAAGGAGAAGTTTTGCAGCCACGTGGAATACAAGTGATGAAGATAATCAAAATACTAGCAATGAGAGTAAGAAAGCAGATGTGTGCCTTCAAGGTAATATAGCCGATAGCGACGATGACGAGCCAAGAGAGGTATCAAAACTTACTCATTCAGAATTACTTATATATTTCCACGAAGTAAATGGCTGTTCTGAACGACATAAAGAGATAGTTTGATTGAATTAAATTATCAGCTTGATAGTTAAAAACTATCAAAATAAGTGCCCTAAGTGTGACAACTGTCCAATGTTTGAAGAAGAAATTCAAAAATCAGAAATTAATATAAAATTACTTGAAAATGAAATTCTGATTTTGAAAGAGTGTGAAAATACTAGGCGGGAAAACTCTATTAAAAAGTGCATATAATTATTGAACAAAAATGAATCTCTCAAAACACAAGTCTAACAATTGTCAACGACTTTAGATAAATTTTCAAAAAGTGAAAAATCATTGAATATGCTATTAGGAAAACAAACTGTTAATACAGTTAGACAAGGACTTTGGTATAATCAATCTAAAAATGTTAGAAATGAGATTAATCAATTAAATTCAATGTGCACAATTTGTAGAAAATTTGGACACAATCAAAATAATTGTTGGTATAGACACAAACACGTGAAAAATATACCAATTTGGGTTCCAAAAGGCACAAATATAAAATCTCTCAAAGTTAAAAAAATCTGGGTGTCGAAAGGAACATATATAAATAGTTTTGGGTCTCCAAAAAATTATATTTCAAAATATTCTGCCACTAACAATCATGGACCTATAAAAACAAGTAGGTCACAAAAATATTTTATCGTGTAGGAGTGGTGGCAAGCTAAGGAACAACAATAGTGTTATTTGGATTCTGGCCGTTCCAGAAACACAACGGGCGACAAAGCAAAGTTCCTTAGCCTAGTATAAAGGTGACAGAATCACATTGGACAACAATGAAAAATATCGTAAAGGTAAAACAGGCAATGGTATATTTATTTGAACGATATATTAAATGTGATAATCTGCACCGTAATCTGAGTTAAATCGGCCAATAATGTGATGATGAAATAATGATGATTTTTGATTCTGACTTATTCAAAATTGTTGGCCAATTATATTCTTATGCGAAGAACACTATAAAAATCTGTAGAGTCTTTGAGTTACTTCATATATATTAGTTTGGATTAATAATAGTGTTTTATTGGATGATAATACATTTGGTTATTTTACGGCTAACTCTATATTCACGGTTTTTGATTATTTACACGGTCTCAATTCAAATTCAAGAGAATGTCATTTAAAAAGCTGTTAAAATTGATTTTGAGATATTTTATTGCACACTTCATGGTCTGGTCTATCAAATTCAATTAATGATAATTTTGAGTGAAAGAGAAATTCAGATGCAAATTACACCGATAATTTAATTGATCGAAAATTACCAGTGGAACATGATTTTTGTTGAGACATTTAGTAATTGCATCGTTTTTCAAAGAAAATATCTGCATATTTTTCATTTCAAATAATTTTCAAATAGTAGAAATTTTTCTCATATAACCCCTTCTAGAAAATCATTTTTGGCCATGTTTTCAGATCGGTCATTTTGAAAAATAGATTTTATAATTTGATTTTAAATGACTATTTTGACTAATCTGACTCCCTAATAATAAGAAAAAAGACAAATAGTGATTGAAAAAGTGATGAGTGTTGATATTTATCACATATTATGACTCGAGATGGTATAGTTAGTAAATTCCTTTAGAAATTTAAACAAGAGCTATAAAACTTTTTGTTGGTAAAAATTCCATGACCATCTCTATTTCTATCATATTTCTAACCACCATCACTCATCAAAATTCAATATAGTTTGTCAATATGTGGTACTTTAAACAGGAATCATTCGTTTTTCATTTTACATTTTTTTAAATAAAAAATAATAATAATAACAACAATAAAATAAAATCCAAAGTATTCACTCTCAATTAAAAGTCCTCACGGTTATGCATGGGTGAATTACTTGGAATTTGTTATATGCTTCCATGCTCATTTAAAAGTCCTTACGGTTATGCATGTATGGGACGCATATCAAAATTGATTTTTTAATAATAAACAAGTTAATTCTAATCCCATTTAAAAGTCCTCGCGGTTATGCATTGTTAGAAGATACTTGAATTTATTTTTTAAAATAAAATTGGAATACTACTAATCTCATTTAAAAGTCCTAACGGTTATGCATGGTTGGTAGATATTCAAATTCCTGATACAAATATACAACAAATAGACACAACTGTATGGTTTTATATGATGACATCATTCCCATGATTCTAAAAGTGGAATATGCGCCTAACGAAGTATTTATGATTTTTGTTTGATTTTTTATTGAAATTTAATATTTATATTCAATTGAGTTTTAATGTTGGATTAATATCTATCACTTTCTCTATTTTTCTAATACTGTTACTTTTTGCTGATAACAAAAAGGGGAGAGAAAAGTTAAGATCTTGTCAAATAAAATCAAGCAAAGGTCAAATATTTTCTATTTGCATCTAGGATAATCTGCATATTTTTAGTTGTATGCATATATGAAGGGGAAACTTTTTGTAGAGAAGAAGCATTTAAATAGGGGGAGCAATTAGAGTATATCAATGATCAAATACATTTAACATATTCAAAATCTTAAATATATGTTTGTTATCATCAAAAGGGGGAGATTATTGAATATGTGATTGTATGATTTTTGCTTGATGATAATAAACATATATATATGTATATATTCATTTAAATGTATTTATTAATGTACTATTTTATTTTTCGTAGATGAAATAAATATTTGCTGAATAAAATAAATAACACAGAATTTGAAATTAAATAGAAATTTTATTCAAACAAATATTTATTACAATTTTTGAATAGTACAAATTTCAAGCTCTCACTATATACAATTTCAATTACAATACAAATTTGATTAAATTACAATTCACATTTACATTGCACCTCACTACATATCACTCATTCACTCAACTCGTACTAATCTTCAACTTCATTCTAATGTGAATCCAGCATCTGAGCAATCTGCAGAAATATACATTGACGCAGTAAAATTGAAAATAAAATATTTTTTCAGTATAAAATAAAATGTGGATTTTGAAAATAATATTTTCCTCAGTTATTTGGGTTGCTCATCATCATCTAATTTTGAGTTCATCATACACGAACAGCTTGTGACATACACGGTGTATCATTGTATATGCCACAAGGCTGTGCACCGATATTTACACTTGATAAAATTACAGGAACAGATGAGCACAGGTCAAACCCAAAACGTCGGATTCAACTCAAGTGCAATAAAAATAATGTCACAATATCAGCACAAAAGGTCAAACCCGAGCTTTAAAGCTGGATTCAACTCATGTGTGATTTCAAAAATCAACATGAAGTTCAAAGTGAATCAAACCAATTTGAAGCAAATAGCAAATCAGTACAACACAAACTAAACAGGGGCAAAACTCCAATCAAATACATTTGGCCAAGCGATGCATCACTGAGACAATGCATAAATATATATAAATATATACATATGTATATACAAATGTATACAAACATGTACCATCTCATACATATATGCAACCTCGACTAAAACTCCAAAGTACACATGAAGTATACAAGCAAAACTCAAACCAGACATGAACAATGCTCAAAGCTAATATTAGTGGCACAGCCTCAACAATGAAATGGCTATAAAGGACCATACATGAACACTGCAACTGGTCAAGGATGTGCACCAAACAAGAGAATAACACATATACTCAAAGCAACTCAAGTCAATGCACCAGTAATGTTAACAAGCCTGGACCAAAATCAAAATGTACAAATACAACTAATTTCAAATGAAACTGGACAGAACAAGCTTTGAAAAGTATCAGACTCAAGTGCATATACAGGAATGCAACAGTGATCACAAACCAAGTGCACCAAAGATACAACAATGACTGATACAACTGACATTCAAGTGCAAGCCTCAAGTAAACATGAAATGGTGATACAACAAGTTTATGTGGATTTGCAAGTAGTACAACTCGATAACAAAATAAAACAACAAAAGCAGTGATATGCAGCAGTGGAAACATCACATTGAAGCAACTTGAGCTCAAGACAGTACAACAGAAAATCAAGCAGAGTACGGGCAAAATGAAAACAGGCTAAAGGAATCACAGTGAACATTACATATACAACACATCTATACATACATAGATGTATGTATACACATGGCAGTAAAAACATAATGACCGGAGTCATGAAACAGCTAGTAAAATCGAACAAGGTCGAAAGTGCTACCAGATGCAGTGAATAGTATGACAAAAGTCGAACAAGATCAACATCACAAAATCAAGTTTGCGTTCGAAGACAACTGCAAGTCAAATCAAAACCGAAGTCAACATCGAACCAAGTCAGTGCTGAAGTTGAACAAGTCAGAAATCGACACCGTGGTTGCCAAGCAAAATCAATATCGAAGTCATGTTAACCAAGCTGAAATTATGTGAATTGAAAAAATCAGATAAATCACCATCGTTCAAGAATAATCAAATGGCCGAAGACGAATTCGAATAGATGTATACAAACGAAAATCAAGGATCTCGAATCCTATATAAATAAGTAACATCATCGGCAAATTGCAAGCATCGAGTTTAAGTAAGCAAAACCAGTAAAGCAAGAGGCATAAATTACATACCGCAGGCAAAGTCGAACTCGATCAAATAGAAGCAGCCGTGAGCAAATCAAAGAGATAGTCGATCGACAAACAAGGACCTCAATCATCATTCGATTGAGCAACTGTTGTCGACAGCTTCTAATTAGAAGCCCTAATTTGTAAGCAAAGGAAAAAGGAACGAGCACCATTTTTTTCAAGGAAAAAGATACGACTGATTGGAGATAAAAGAAAAGGGGATAATTTGGTTATCTCTATATTTTTATTTGGGCCGGTTTACATTGGGCTTAATAATTTAAATTTTGGGTTCTTTGTTTTCAAATTGTATTTACTTTTGTATTTTCCTTTTTAAACTCTTGTAATCTCTAGTCGTGTGACTAGGGGGCAAACTATGTGGCGTGGTTTGAGAATTCACAACTCAGAGGCTAAGTTGTGGTAGGGTTTGAGCGTAGAGTTAGGTTAGTCAGTAGCGTGTGTCGTGAGTTTATGTGTGTAAGCGTATGACTACTTAATTTCTAGTAGAAACCTTGGGGGCAGCACGTAGGCAGGGTTTTGCCGAAGCTGGGTAAATTCTGTGTCGTTCTATTTCTGCATTTGTTATTCTACTATTATCTGTGCTGCTATAATTTTGATATATCTGTGTTGAAATAATTTTATAAGTTTCCGCAATAATTTTTATAATTAATAGCATCACCCTATTCGCCCCCCTCTAGGGTGAAATCGATCCTACAAAGTGGATAAGGGATGAGAACCATATAATAACTTCATAAAGAAACATCAAATCATCATAATCTATCATAAGAATCAATAAGAGTTTAAGACAATCGTAATCGAAATCACCATATAGCATAACATAAATGTAGCCTATATCATACTAAAGGCCGTATTCAAACAACATCATCAAAAAGGTGAAATCAAACATCAAAAACTTCATAGAAAATTGCACGTGCTTTTCATCTTGACTAGCACTACTATTATTTGGTACCATTCATCATGATGACTTGGGGTTACATAACATCATAATATCGTGATCATCTTGATTGATTATAGTCGGGAATAACGTGGTAACACCCAGTCACAAAACCCGAGCAATAACATCGTGATGATTAGAGTCTAGTAATAGCATCATAAACATCATAGTGACTCCAATCATGTAGTCGATCTATAGTACTAGTAACATCTTGAATGTGTCTCAACCTCTCGAATAGGAACCCGATAGGCATGAATGTACGTCCCATACCTTACGTTCGCACTTATTGGTTTACTAATCGCCAGTCGATGCCACTTTAGAAAACCAACATAAAACATCATCAAATAAACAACTCACCTCATCTCCTTGGCAAGTATGAAGAACATCGTGATGGTCATTTCTAACCGTAATCGCAAATTAAAGTTTTAACATCAAAAATTGCGTTGTTTCATCGGGAATTATAAAAAAATTGCATCTAGATTGGTTTGTCATTGAATGCACTCAAAAAGAGTAGTTCTCGAACTAATAACCTTTTCCAAAATTAGGCAACCTCTAAATCATCTCAAATGTCACTTCAAATTGGTTCGATCGTACAAGTCCAATATTGAGCGATAAAGCATAAACACATGTCCCATACCACATATTTTTACTAAATCGTTTAGTTCTCATTCCTATATGTCGAAATTCATAAGAATAAGCTAAAATATATTTAAAATAATTTTATAGAGAAAATAGGACTTTTAAACAATTATGAGAAATTTATATATATAAGCTTTATAAAGAAAAAAACCCTTATTTAAGTAGATTATCTATTAATAAAATAATTTAAAATACTAACTGATTGATTAAAAATCCTTTAAAATTACTTAAATATTTACTTTCCAAACCATGATTTCTAAGAAATTTTCCAAAATTTATTTGAAAGCAAAAACAATTAAAACCATCAAGTTCTCTTAATATCGATATTTACCGATATTTGAATTTAAATAAAATTTAAATTCCAAATTTCTTTAAAGCTAAGCTAATCTCGTTATTGGATACCGTAGCTTCAAAATCCATGTGTTTTAGATAACAAAACTTCCCAGAATTGAATCAAAATTTGCAGCGATAAACTTCAGCACATGCACAACAACATATTAAATTTGACAGCATTTCGCTGCAAGATGAGAAAGTTATGATTTTTTTGTAATGGCACTTTTCAAACACAAAAGAACTCAGCTGCAAATCTATTTTCTAGCCAACTTTGGCAACTGATTTCCGGCGTCTAGGCAACTCAAATTCGAGTGAAATTTTGCAGCACTAAACTATGGCACAAGGACTACAACGTAGAAAAATTGACAGCGTTTCGCGGCGAGATGAGAAAGTTATGATTTTTCTAAAATGGCACTTTTCAAACACAAAAATGAACTCAGTTGCATATCACGTTTCTAGCCAAATTTGGCGACTGATTTCTGGCATCTAGACAATTTGGATTTGAGTGAAATTTTGTTGCATTAAACTATGACACAATGTTTCCAACATATTAAAATTTGAAAGCATTTAGCGGAAAGATGAGAAAGTTATGATTCTCTAAATTGGCACTTTACAAACAACAATATAAACAAAAAGATTCAGAAATTTGCATACGAACTTCGCTGAAACCAGGCAATTCACATTCTAGATGACTTACTGTAAGCGATTTTGCTTACCGAATAGTTTTAGCAAGAAGTAGTAGCGGTTGGTAGCAAATATTGAAGATTTAGCTGAGATTTGAGCTTCTGGAACCTATATCGTAGTATTTAACTTGAATCTTAGTACTTAATTCATAAGGATATTGATATAAATTTGATTTTCATTAAAATGGAGCCATTATTTTCTCTTAAAAGATTTTTGAGGAAGGTGGTTTACTGTAAGGAAAAAAAGGGTCTTATCTCAATAGAAGGATCCAGATGATGGGCTAATAGGCAATTAGTTATGCTCTTTAAACCCATTTTAACACTTAGTGTATTTTCGAGTTTGCTATTTACAAGTTTAACTTGTTTTCAACATATTTTACACATATAAATTCAGATATACAAGAAACAAATTGCATTTTTCATGTTGTAACGAAGGGAATATGTTAGTAATGTTAAAAACTAAAATTTTCGATTAAAAATATTCTTTTCACAATTTAATATCAATAATTTACCAATATTCACATTTTTAGTGAAAAATCACGATTGTCATCATTTTATACCAATAAAAATTTATTTCTAAGTTCATTAAAGCGTAATGCTTTTAACATTTTTATAGCTTTAAAACATTATTTAAAACTTAATTATACCATAAAAAATTATTTTCTTCGTGTTTCCCTTTATTACAACAACATTTGTCAATATTGTTGTTTAAGGACAAATAATTCAAATTTAACATATTTTACCCTTATAAAAAATTATTCCTCACCTCTAAAAATTATAGAAATTTATTTTAACAAATTTTTAAATATTAAAACACCATTTTGAACAATATCACATTCTAGATAATTGATTTCCTTCATGTTTATCCTTTTGTTTCGGGATAAAAGGCTAATATTGGAATAAAACTCCAATATATAAATTTTAACCCAATAATTTATTTTCATCATTTATTCCCATTTCATACCACAAATAAAGTGTTTTAAACTTTATTTCCCATTTTTTACACTAAAAACCCAACTCTTAATCAACAAACATTGTTTATTTTAAATAAACAATATCATCATCAATTTATTCCATCTATAAATTCATAATTCCCATATTAGATTATAATTTACATTATAATTTAACATTCGGCAATCTCCTAAATCCTGAATTGTTACACTCATCCTTCGCTACGCACCGGAGTAGAGGGTAGAGTCTTCTCTTGTACAACCCTCCTTGCATCATGAACCGAGGTGCTGTTAAAAGGAGTTTCTTCCTTTCATTCCTATCTCTTGAGAGAATTCCCTTAAGTAAATATTCCATGATCTGAGCCATCCATGTCTCCTCTACCTCCATGACCTCTAAAAACCATTTTATATCCATTTGATGATATTCGAAGCTGTTCAAACTTCCAATGGAACCAAACCCATTAATTATGCTTCCCAGAGCTTGTCGATTTATCTGATAAATTAACCTTTGTGTTTTCCTCCCTAGGATATGAATTATCGTATAATGCTCTATGTCAACTAATAGCTACAGTGCTTTCATCTTGTAAGAAGCAAGTCTCGTGCCTTTAGCCTGATATTCCTTCCTTATTTGGAAATCACTAATTGGGAATCGTTGAATATATGCACAAGGTTATCCAAATGGTTCCATGATACTTATATCATCCGTACATATCTCCATTGTCCACAAATTTGATTCTTAAACATAGAATTTACTAATCTCTTATATGTAGCTCCAACATTCTTTAAACCAAATGGCATTATATGATAGCAGTATAGTCCTGAATCTACTATAAAGCTGGTATTCTTCCAATCCGGTATATGCATTGGAATCTATTTCTTACCCGAATAAGCATCCATGAACGAGAATAAATCCTACCTTACGGTCCCATCTACTAGTTGGTCAATCTTGGACAGTGGAAAACTGCACTTTGGGCATGCTTTATTCATATTTGAATAGTCGATACATGTCTGCCATTTTTCAGTTGATTTCTTGACCAACACCGGTTTGGGTACCCATTCGGGGTATAATGCATCATGGATAAATCCATTGGCCATGAGCTTATCTACTTTTTCCTTTGATGAAACAGATTGCTCCAAATTCAGATCGAGCCTTTTCTATTTTACTGGTGTAAATTGTGGATCAATATTCAATGTGTGACATGCTACCTTTGGCAATACCCCGCACATGTCTGAATACATCTAAGAAAACACGTTTGAATTCCCACAAGGGAAACTAAACAGTTCCTACCTTAAGTTAATGCTAAGTCAAGATCTAATCTTTAGAACCCATGTAGGATCATACATATCAATTGGAATATTCACCGTCAACTCTGCTGGTGCTGCTCGCCCTTCCCTTGACTTCTTCGTGGGATCTATACCTTAACAAACCTGCTTTGGTTCTCGAGCCAAGGGTTAGGCTTTAATTGCTTTGCTTGCAAAACTCGAATATGTAGAGTCCCTTCCACATTCTTGCCTTTCTCCCGTCGCTTTCCTTGCCTTAGCTCAACGATGTTACATATCTTTTATGCATTTTGGTCTCCTCTTACCGATTCAACCCTATTTTCCATAGGGAACTTTGTCGTAGTCACGAGGAGCTAATTATATACCCAAATCTGCAAGGGTCTGTCAGCCCAAATAGGTATAAAATTTCGAGTATTCACTACAATATCAAATTTTGAACCTACATAATCCTATGATCTCCCTCACCCAATTCCACAGGCAGATCGATCATCCTGATTGGTTGTTTCTCTTCACCCAAAAACCATTTAACCTTGATTTTTTTTTCAGTTTGATACCTCCTTCATGTTAATCTCCATTTGATCGAATTTTCTTCTTAATAGTATGTTCATAGAAATCCCAATAACCTTCACGACCCGATGCACTGTTGTTGGTCTAATACCTACGGTTTTCACCATAGAATCAAAAGTTGGCCCTTTCCTTCCATCAGCATCTCTATTTCTAAACATGATATCTTCTATTATCATCCCTTGTTATTTAATCGGAGCTCCATCTTCCATGGAAAAGAAATCCTCCTATGGTACATGCTTTAGCGAGCTCACTTACCGTTCCATTTCCCTCCAGCTTTTCTCCGTTGGATGCGACCCTCTAATTATGGTGTTGATGATCAACTTTCCATCATTTTTACTAGGCCCCTCTCCACTAGGACCATGCTAATTCCATTGGAAGGTAGCCACTGTGGTCTTGCAGCTTGTCCGCTATCTTGCGATTCTCTTATGTATTGTTGAAGCACTTTCTTCCCTATCATTTCCTCGATGACATCCTTAAATGCCAACACTCATTCGTGTTACACCAATAAATTTCATAGAAGCAATTGTACTTTTCTAAGCGCCTTACTCCTTCGTGTCCCCTTCCTTGGTGGCCTTTTGTACTGCTCCATCCCCTACATGGAAATTTATATATTCTTTGGTGTATTGTTCAGAAGTGTATATTCGTCAGATCTCATGTAACGACCCACCTTTTTGGAAGGTTTAAATCGACAATAAACCATACATGTCAACTCAAATCATTCAAAAGGGAGGATCGTTAACGAGATAAATAAGAAAATAAGGGAAAAGAAGGAAAAACAAAACACAGAAGCTTACATCGGAATGATAAAATATAATAATCAAATAAACAGTTCATGAAGTTATTTTATAATATACAGTTGATTACCTAAATTTTAAAAAAATCAGAGTACAAACAATGACATACCAATAATGATTAGGCCTGTCAAAATTCACTAAACCCATTTAACCCTACCCTCTTAACCTTATTTTAGACAGGCCGGGCCTTCTCCAAATTGTTTTCTTAGCCACCCGTTTAACTTGTTACTCTTCATACGACATGTTTAACGCTGTTGCCGACTCTACCCAGATACTTTCCAAACCCTAAATCAATGGCGATTGCTCGTTATTTCGCCGATTCTTAGCTCCGCCTTCGCTACTTCCCTCGCCAGCGTCACCGGATTCAGCCTTCTTGTAAGTATTTGTTTACTAGTTGGTTCCCTTATTTATCTAAAGATTCGTCCAATTACCACCGTCGCTTCTGTTGTTATTATAATTCCACTATTTATAATCTGTTTTTATTATTAAGAAACAATGAATGGAAATAGAAGATATTTTTTGTAAAAGAAGAAACATCAAACATGCGCTCCATTATCCATTACAGGTTGCAAGTACTACTCCTAAATGTTAAATTATTCTGGGTGGTTGGTTGTTTACTCCATTCACACAAGATTTCATTGCTTTTAATCATTAAGAGTTATGAACAAAGGAAGCCATACGCCTTAACTTACTGTAATCTCATGGTCGACACCATGGTCTAGAAACTTTGCTCATGGCTTAGGAATGAATTTTTCAAACAATTGCAACAATAATGTAATGTTGGTCTTTTTGTTCACATGTGAATCGTCGAGTACAACAGTATATTACAAAACAGTCGGTACACAGGCAAACTATTATTCACAAATGTCTTCTCCTTCAAATTCATTTCTCTATACAAAGTAAAATTCTCACCAAAAGGTCAAGGGAAAAAAAGAAAAAAAAATATTTATCATGATACAATCTGCTTTGATGAAAAAACAAACAAAAAGGATCATGTGCAAACTAGTTCAAAAATACTCACAAGAACTCTCATTTTTCTTTCTTTTCTTTTTTTTTGTCAAAAAGATAATAACATAATTAAGAAAAATATGTTAAAGAGAAAAAACCAGTTTACATATGTACGAAGGATGATGATCATCCACTAAGACTTGATGCAGATGCCAATGCAACTGCCTGAGCCCAAACCTTCAAACGCGCTTTCACTTCTTTAGGATCGGTTCCTGTACGTACATACAGTTCAACAATCCCTTACTATGGAACCCTTTTTTATCACATAGTAGTAGCATTATACATCTTAGAAATTTATAAACTGAGTTCTCTTTTATAGCTGCAGTCACCTTTGGTACGGAATATTAATAATACTTTCAATTTCAGTGTTTACTCCGGTACAGTTGCTGCTGCTCGAGAGGCTTTCATATATGGTATCCCTTCTATGGATTTATCATATAACTGGTGAGGAAACATATTGTTTCAGAAAGTAGCCAGCTGTTATAGCCAATATTTTTAACTTAGTTGGTTTATACATGTATCTGCTTAAGTCTACTCCCCCTTTCACTGCAAAATTAAAAATACCACTGCAAACATCATCTAATGCGTATGTCTATTTGTTTGGACGATTTGATTGGTCAAATTTTGTTTTGATGATTTCGTAGACGTAATTAAGTCAGAATGAAAATTAAATTCACATTAAACAAACTTCATGTACAACAGCACTCCTGTTTTCATTTTTACACTGGTTTGCCTTCATGTACAGCAGCACTCCTGTTTAGACAGTACACAATATGCACTAAGTTCTATTAAAATCATGAAGCTATTTAGCATTGGTATGGTACTATCACTGAATTTGCACGTTTGTTTGATATTAATATTTTCTGTGAAACGATGGGTTGAAAAAAATAGCTTTTACTACATCCATCTAATTTTTAAAAACTACAAGAACCAAGTAAAAGTGATTGTACTGCTGGACTATTGTTCCCAGCTGAACTATTCTGCTATGCTTGGCATAAAGTTGTTTTTCTCCTTTTCTTTTTCTTTTTTTCCTTTTTTCCCCTTACATTGAACTAAAGAATTTTAATTGCAAAGCTTTAGGCATGTTTATATAAGTTTTATAACAGTTTTTCAGAATATACAGAAGCTTCGAATGCCTCTGTTTTATATAATGTTTCAAAAGCATGAAGATTTTTATGAGATTAGCTTAACAAAGTGCATTTTAGTATCTTGGCACTTGTAACATCAGTGTCTGATTTTTCTTTCTTTTTTTCAGTTTTTTTTCAGGGAAAGCAGTTCTTACTGTTGATGAAGATCGCTGACATGAAGTTTCACCTGTTACTTTCCTCTTGAGGTAAGTATTCCAGTAATTCTTGATTTCATTATCTGTCCGTCCTGGCAATCTTCCTGCTATTAATGACCATATGCAGAAACATAAAAGTGAACACAATTGCATATTGATATGCACCATCTTAATAAATCCAACTTTACATCACCGCTAAAATTTAAGCACATAATAAGCTACTAGTATCAATAAGATAATTACTTATTTCCTAATAGCTTGTGGAGCCGAATAATTAGCTCTTCTTCATCCTCAGTTATGTTTCCTCTCTTGATATCTGGCCTTAAATTATGCAAAAAACACATGTTGCAACTCATGCAGTTTATTATGTTGACATGATAGGCTTTAAACTGCACTTTGAAATTTATGTTGTCATTTAACATATAAATCCTGACCTGCATTTGCCGGTAAGCTTCTCCATTTCCCAGTTCCATGAACTCTAATATATTCTGATAAAAGTTCATCTTCTTCACTCGTCCATGCTCCTCTTTTCAATCCCTCTTTGAGTTCACAATCTCGTAAAAATCTAATTCTTTAGCCAGCGTAGTGATTAATGTGCAGGTATTAACATGGATCAGATTTTTTCCCCTTTTCTGTGACTATAACTTTAATTTACATGTACACTTACAGATTTTTACAATATGGATATTGTTGACCAAGATACTCAATTAGTAAACACACCGGAGAAGTTGGCAGCAGATGTAGATTCAGTGGGTAGCTCTTCAAGAAATAAGCGACAGAAGGGTACGTATTCCGATGTTTGGAAATACTTTGAAAAAAATGAAACTATTGAGGGTCAGAAATGTACTTGCTTTTGCAAAAAATGTAAAAGAAAATATATATGGGGTGGTACCTATGGGACTAAAAATTTGCTGAATCATGTAGAAAAGTGTCCCTTAATCGACAAAAGCATAGAGGTTAATCAAAGAAGTGCTTTCGAACAAAAGAAATATAGAGACTTGATGGCTAGAGCAATTATACAACATAACTTACCCTTCAAATTTGTTCAATATGAACGTATTCGTGAGATTCATTCATACTTGAACAATCAAGTGGAGCATTATTCAAGAAACACTTCGCGTTCCGACGTTATGAAAGTATATGAGAATGAAAGAGTCAAACTTAAGGATTTTATAAAATCATGTAGTGGAAGAGTTAGTTTAACATCTGATTTATGGACTTCAGTAAATACGGATGGTTTTATAACTCTAACCGCTCATTTTATTGATAATGAGTGGAATCTACAAAAGAAATTGTTGAATTTTTGTTTAATGGCACCTCCACACTCAGGCTCGGCTATATTTGGAAAAATTTCGAGTCTGTTGGTTGATTGGGAAGTAGTCGATAAAATATTTGCATGCACTCTAGATAATGCATCTGCTAACGACAAATTCATTGATTTACTGAAATCACATCTTTGTCATAGAAAAGCAATGGTTGCGGATGGACAATTTTTGCATGTCAGATGTGCCGCCCACGTGCTAAATTTGATAGTACAGGATGGTTTAAAATGTGTCGCTTCTTTCTTAAGTAACATACGTGAGAGTATTAAATATACCAAGGGTTCTCAATCTAGAAAGAAAAGTTTCGTCGAATGCATAACCACTCTTTCATTAAATGACGTTAGGAAAGGATTGCGTCAGGATGTTCCTACTAGATGGAATTCAACTTTTATAATGCTTAAAAGCGCAATACATTATGAACAAGCGCTTTACCGTCTTAAGCTTATTGATTCTAGTTATAGTTATTTTCCAACATCCGAAGAATGGATTAAAGCAAAGAGAATTTCACGGCTTCTAGGAGTTTTTTACGATGCCACTTCATTATTTTCCGGTGCAAATTATCCAACGGCTAACTTATTTTTTCCAAAAATTTTCTTGGTTTACTTTACTTTAAAGAAGTGCACGGAAGACAATGACTTTGTGTCTGACATGGCAAGTGAAATGCTCAAAAAATTTAATAAATATTAGAGTGAATTTAGTGTGTTACTTTCCATTGCTTGCATCTTTGATCCGCGATACAAAACAAATTTCGTTCGGTTTTCTTATAACACATTGTATGGCGACTGTTTAGAGTTTGAAAGGGTGGAAAGAAAGTTGGAAGCACTATATGATGAGTATAGAGAAAGGGTGAGAAAAGAATCGTCTATTGAAACATGTGTCGTGGAAATCATGGAATCCACACAATCATTTACGGGCCCTTACTCTCAAGAATGTGAAGATATGATGGATCGATTTGATTATTCCGAATTTGCTAGCAATCCTCGCAAGTCCGAACTTGATTCTTATTTGGAAGATGGGTTAGTTGGTCGTAAAATGCAATTGGATATTCTTTCATTTTGGAAATCGCTGCAATATAAATATCCAATTTTATCTCTCATGGCAAGAGATATTTTAGCTGTTCCAATTACCACCGTCGCTTCTGAAAGTGCATTTAGTATTGGTGGTAGAGTTTTAGATGACTATCGCAGTTCACTTAAGGAGGATGTTGTTGAAGCGTTACTTTGTTCAAGAGATTGGTTGTATGGAACATCTATAATGTCAACAATCGAAGATCATACGGAAGATGTTACCGTTCTTGATAGTGAAGAAGCTACTTAATTTTTAACTCCTCTTTTAGCTAATTGATGCATTGTTAGAGGTACACTACTCGATTTATAGTTACTTTTCATTTTCTATCTTTCGGTCAAATTGAAATTGTTTTGTTGGTGCTAGTGTTACTGTGCTAGTATTCTTCATTTTTTTTAATTTAGCAAAACAGCTCTTGAAAGTACTTGCAGGCTTCTATGAATATTTATACTTTGACCGAAAGCTACTAGTTTCCATGCAGCATATTCTGTAAGCTTATGTGTATTCAGCTAACCATAGGCGTAGCCGTAATCGTATAGATACTTGTATTCAACCATATAGAAGTAACTATATGTAAGTGAAGCATGGCTAATTGTTTTATGTAAGTATTTCTGCAACATGTTAAACCCGAAAATTTGATGAACCATCTTGGTAAAATAATCAAGCACCGACTATTATTTATTATATTAGATTCATCTTAATTTTATTTAATGAAGATATATTATAATGGTCCATTTTTCTTATATTTTATCTTTCATGATTCAAACTTTATAATTCTTGCTATTGTTGTTTACATTGCAGGAAGCATGGCTAATTGGCTAATGGCTATGAAGTATCACTAATTGTTTTTGTTGCTGGCTCATGGCTATGGTTGCTGTCTGAACTTAATGAAATATGAACTGTGCTCATGTATTATGTTATTAGCATGAACTTACTGAATATCATCATGTCACGTATTATGTAATGTATTAGCATGAAATTGCTGAATATCATCATGTATCAGTTAATATGTATGAACTATATGAACTATATTGTATGTATGAACTGTTTGAACTGTATGAACTGTACTGCTGAATATGTATGAACTGTGGACTATATGGGTCATAAAGGTTAACCCACATTAAAAAAAAGGTTAAAAGGGTTGGATTAAAAATTATGTCAAAAGAGTTTGATCAATTTCTATGCAACCCTTATGCAACCTAGATCAACCCTTTTGACACACCTAATAATGATGCAACGGAAAATTTCTAATAACATAGTATATCAAACTCCATCTTCGTCCTCCAGAAATAAAGTCTTCAACACTAAAATGCTCAAGCTGACCCCGGCGTAATGAAAAGACAAACATTCGAGTCAGAACTAAAAGATCTTATGTAAGTTAAATCAACAATAAGTAAATATGAGTGTAATGGCTTCAGAGACGTCTATGGGATTTTACATCTCCTATCTAATGTATAACGTGCGTGCAATAACTAAAGAGATGTTTCGAGATTTCCATCTGCTAAGGATCCGATAAACTATTTATATGTAGTAATATACACTATATATGTAGTGTCTATCAGTAAAGTATTAAAATAACGTTAAGGCATTACCCATATCCCCTTTAACACATTTTCATAAATGTCATAGTCTATACAGTAATGTAACTCTACCAAATCAGTTGGCTATAAGAAAGAACTCCATAAGTATGACACAAACCAAAACCATAATAGGCTCGATAGGGCATATGATAAGGCATGCGAGGCAATGCCCAGGGTAGGATTCTACCATTTTGCATGCATGGACTGGAGGTAACGCATAATAGCTACTACTGCCCATCTCGTAACACAGTCCCATAATCAAATTGAAGGTGGCCACCAATCAATCCCAAAGTAACAGATATGTCATCGAAGAAGTGTGTCCTTTAGGAGGAGCAAACTCATTCGGCCCGGTGTAGCTCCTATTTTAGTCATATCAACCTGACCCAAGAGGGTCAAGGCTGCGTTCTTGCCTCATACTAGTAGCATTCGCCAAACCATCCTGCTTTTTTCTAGATTCTCCACCACGTGCACAGTTGTTAAAGTGGTTTCGAAATTGGCAGAGGGTATGACAATATCTAACCCTGTTCTCTTTAACAACCAAATGCTTATATCACACCGTGGTCATTTTATAAAACATTTTTGATAATAAATCCAGAAAACAATTTATACCTTCATATCAAAATATCCATATACCTATTCCAAAAGTATAAATATGTTCATAAATATCGAGGAAGATTTCTTCCAATCAATTTTTGAAAATAATTTATGAATCTCTCTTAAACCATTTATACGTTATTTATAAATTCGAAAACAGTTTACAACTCTTTCCCTTTTCATAAACTTCTACGCAAATTCCTTAAAACGCTTTCAAATCCCTTTATACAAGTTCTTTCATAAAACCTTTATAAAATCCTGTATTAAAATCTTTTATATAATCCTTTATAAAACCATTACAAAATCCTTTATAAAAATCCTTTTATAAAAATCCATTATAAAACTACTACAAAACTTTTATAAATTCCTTACAAAACCTTTTAAAAAATTATAAAACCTTTTACAAAAACCTTTTATTTATTAAAGTTCTGATAAAAGTCTATATTTGTTATCTTAAATCAAAACTGTATTTTTTATATTAAACTAAATTTAAAAAACATGTATTATAACTATAATAAAATATTTTATTAAATTAAAATTTTAAACTATTTAAAATATATTTTTAAAACTAAATAAAATAATATGTTAAAATCTTAAAAGTACATTTAAAACCATAAATTAACATATAATTTGAAACTGTAAAACATATAAAATAATTTTTTTTTCAAATATCAATTTTGTATGAAATCATTAAATTAAATTAAAAAAAATCAAATTTATAAATCAAACATACTTTACCATTTAGAAAATAGTTTAAAACCGACCAACGATGTCTGTATATAATTTTCTACCTTATGGTAAAGTGATAGGGTATGTTTCATTTCAACCCAAAATAGTTAAATTTTTTAAGTATATATCATTTCAACTGTATCACGAATCAAAAATTTTCAAATCAATAAAATCGCTCGGGTTTATCACTTAAACCCATAAAGTTTTTCTCCAAAATATAAGATCGTTCGGTTATGTATCATTTCAACCCATAGTTATTTTCCTAAAGGGAACATGTATTGTGATAACAACATATATAATAGACAAAACATCAATCGTCCAAAATATCAAGAAATAAAGATCCATTACAATTAACATTCAAATCAGTCAATAAATCACAACAATTAGCTGGTTATCATTATCATGTATTTAGCTAACAATTTAAATTCAATATTAATTTAAATGGCAATTTAATTCAATATAGATTAAAATTACATTTAAATGAAAATTTAAATTTCCAAACAACAATCAATAACATTCTTATCACATTATAAATTTAAGTCAACTAACATAAGAAGGTTTAGTATTTGTGGATGGATTAAAATCACTCATCTTTGATTTACAGTTGATGTAAAATCAAAATAAAGCTAAAAATTTGAATATTCTTGAAATTCAACCAAACTAGTTCCATATTGTTCGAAATTCTGATACGATCCCAATAGAAGAAACCGCACGTCAATCCGAGCTCGTATGAAATAGTTATGTCAGTTAGAAGATTAAATTTTCAATTAAATAATAAAAAAAGGTTAAAAATTGAAAATTACACATCACCTCAACTCCTCATTCAAATTCAAACTGAACCGAAACCTAAAACAAGATACAACCGCCATCGTTCATCGTCAACGCACGTGCTTCCTCGCCACAGCACGAAGATCGACCGCCACCATCGAATTTGCCAAGTCACGCCGCGCCTTCAGAACCATCGCGAGTATCTCCGGGGTCCCCAGCAAAGCTTCGCCGCCGTGCCACCTATTCTCTTTTTCTGGCGAACTCTAACCATGATGACATGACTATCACCATGGATGCACTCTGCTCGATGACCTCTACAATACTGTGCCCTTCGATCGTCGATCGTTCGATGATTCGCCTTTAAAATCGAAAACCTAGAATGGACGGTCGAAAGTAAACTACTAATTTCTGACCAAATCGAACATCCAATCGAAAAACGAATTACAGTAGTAGATTGCGCTCGTTGAGAGCTTTCCAATGATATAAACTTCGATAGGATTTGATGAGTTTAAATTTTCGATTTGATTTTGAATTTGGGAATTAGGGTTTTGATTGAAACTGAAATTAGGGTTTTGAAGTGCCATTGAAAAGGAGTGGATGTAGATGACACTATGTACAAAAATATGAAATAAGAAATTTTTTAGGCTTTATAACAGCCTATATGTAGGCAGAGACAGATAAGCACGAATGAGTAGATCAAATTCGGTCGAAATGATAATAACGACTAAAAAGCCCGTTTCATTCCCGAAATGAAAGTAGGTCATATTCGATTTCAAAATATATGTTTTCAATATTTTTAAACTCAATGGAACTAGTTTGAAATCTAATTCCATTGTATATAGAAGTTAGCTTTTAAAAATCAAATTATATTCATTTAAATTCTTTTATTTACTTTCTACACATTTTGAGCTCGCACGATCGAATGATAAGTCTGATTGCTATGAAACTTGAAATCCTACAATAATTCACTATTACCTTATGAATCAACTATTACCTTATTATTGAATCAACTATTACCTTATGAATATAATTAAAATTAGTCTAATATTTTATTACATTCATATTCTACAGTTATCATCTTAACTCAAATTAACGACAATATTTAATATAATTAAATACACATTGATTTCATATTCCATAAAAACCTATTTGAATTTATAACATATAATTTCAACATTAAATCCAACATTTAATTTATTTCTTATTTATAATTATAACCAAATTAACTTTACAACTTTTTCAGTTGATTAAAATTACATTAAAATAATTATCAATTACATTAAATCAACATTATTAAATCATATTCAAATTATTTTTCTCATAAATATTAATTACTCACAATATTAAATTCCAAAAATCTTATTTAATATTTTTAGTTATAAAAAATATGGGTCGTTACATCTCATATTCCTCGGACTCTTTTTGTTTCCGTTCAGCTTACCGTTAGAGCCCTGGGTTTTTCTTCTTCTAATTATTAGAATTTCAAATTTTAACCGCAACACTAACGGAGCTTTCTCTTATCTGCTTAATCACCACATTAGTTCATATTACTTCCTTTGACTATCCAACATCAGTCTGCCCAGTTGTCGGACCTACTTCCTCCAACATAAGAATTGATTGGCCTTATATTGGAATTTCTCCATAGCCTTGGCTATTCATCTTCAACCATTTTCCAAAACCAGTGTTCGGGTGTATTCCCTTGACCAAATTCATAAATACCAAGTCTTCCTTCGGATTACTTACCTTCGTAATAACAATGTTAAACCTATTCCAAAACCCCTTTCTCAACTCCTTAGGTCATTGAGAAAGGTCGACAAGGACATCATGTCCTTAGGTCGAGTAGCGTGGAGTCAAAACTGCTCTAAGAATTTTCTAACCAACTAGTAGAAGGTCGATACTGATCTCGATGTGAGCTTGGTCAACCACATTAATGTAACACCGTCTTAGAAAATAGGACAACATCTACACTAAATATGATCTATCACCCTAGCACCATTCATATGTCATTCATACTTGAGAAAGTGCTGCCTTGGATTGGTTCTGTTGTATGATAGTCATTGTTGGCATCGTAAACTTCTTGGGACACTGTTCCCTCAGAATTTTTTCCATGAATGCGGTACAGCTTAGTGCGGAACCTCGATCCTCACTCTTTCTACCTTTGATTTCCTCGACCAGCCGTTCAACTATATCTGCTATATAGTCGTCGCTAGCGTGGTACTCCAAAGGCCGACTTTCAAAGGCTTCACCAAGTGTTTGGCTCTACAAACCTTCTCATTTTGGCTTCTGATGTCTTGGTTCTCTAGTCTCTAGGTGATCCACTCCTGCAGTCCCCCATTGATGGTTAGTTGGTTCTGTTGCAGCTGTTTGAACTCTAGCACCATTAACTCCAACATTGTCGTAATCATCACTGTCATGCTGCAAATCGTCGCTTGAGTCAGACAAGCCTACGGCCTTAATTCCCTATCCCTTTAGTGCTCCGAAATTCCTCTCTGTGCTGACCTGGTTTTGGTCAGTATAGAGTTGTTTCCTTCTATGAGGAGCGCTCATGCTTACCATATCAAATCCTTCCTTTTGTCTTTCCTTACCATTTCACCTATTCTTACCAGAAACATATGAGTTCTCTTCCTCAGATTCGACAGGTGAAACCTCCCTTCTCCTCCTCCTTGATCTCTATGGTCGCTAGGTCAATAGGGTTATGCTAGCATTTATCTTTTCCATTGAAGCCTTTTGACTATCAACAAACTTTGGATTCATTGTAAAACTCAACCCTAGTAACCATCTCCTGTTGAGCCAATGATATTGATATTACATGCTGGTTACTGGCTTCCGTTTGATGAGCATTTCTTTTCTCAACACTAATACTACTCTTAATGACCTTCCCGATCTTCTAGGTGCCATTGATTCTGGTAACAACCCGTATCTAGAGGCCCAAAACTAAACGCTACAGATGATGTAGTCATCTATAGTATTAGTTTCCAAAGACTAAGTACAACTATGTTAATGATATCAATAATAAAAGAAGCACTTGAATATGAAACAAAACACAAATTTCGAAAATAAATTTTACTTCATTACATTTCAAAACCAAATATTTCACATTCCCAACACATAATCCCAAATTCATTCCCAAGCATAGACAAAATATACTTATTACAAATATGCCAAGAGCGGTATATGAAGATACCCCCTTATATGATCAGAATCATAGAGTCATAATAGACTTAATACAAAATGTGGTGGAAATATATCAAAACATAAAAAAAGAACTACAACTCCTAAGTAGCTATCCGTTTGCCTCCTGCATGCCTCCGATAGCCTTACACGTCATCATACTAAAACCTAAAAAGAACCTTAACACCACAACCTACTCAAATTAATTTTGAGCACCCAAGAGTTCAAGGGGAAAACATAAACTTCGAGTCAGACATAAAGCCTGGTATGAATAATACTATACATCTCGGAATACAAATGTTAAGTGAGACCGCATCGCTTAGCAGAACGGGTTTCCCCTCACTAACATCCTTTTAAAACATATTTTTGAAAAACCTTTCATAAAGCCATATGTTGTGCTCCTGCATCAACTTAAATATTGTAAAGCAATCATTACGTAAACATACATAAATATCAAGTAATAATGAACTATTTGTCCAACTATATAAGTTTTGTTTGGACAACTTTTATCCTTTGGCTGACTCGGGCCAACCAGATAATATAATCAAAATTAACCTAACACCTATTAGATATTCTTCTTCTGGATTATCTATCCTTAAATATCTGTTAAACATTTCACTTCTGGACGGTCTGTCCTTAATTATCTATTAAATACTTCACTTCTGTATGGTCTGTCCCTACTTAATCATCTCCAAGGTCTTCCTAATCCTAATGGTTTTTTGAGCTCACCAATAACCTATATGTATACAAACATATATTCCTTTCGGCATGTAATCTTAATTTTAGTTTACTTATGATAAAGCCCTACACACTGGAATTTCAGACAACAACTAGCTGGGGCTATTGGCTAATGTATAGGGCGCGACCGCATACTAGTCTCATCTGGTATTCTAATATCTGAGTTATTTTTACTTGAGGATCCCCTTCCATAATTTTCCTTGAAAACATTTTTAGTGATTTAAAACCATTAAATTAAACTCAAACAAGGTAAAGTATATAATCTTTATACTTTACTCAAAATCATATTACCACGTCATATATATTCTTTACTCAAACTATAGTTGATGAAAACATATAAACATATGAAAGTACCTCTTTCCAAAACGAAGTAAAAACCTTTCAAAATCAAATCTAAAACCTTTCGAAAACACTTTCCAAACCCTTCAAAACCATTGAGAAACAAACCTTTAGAAAGCAATAAAACTTTGGACATCGTCCTCTAAAACCACTTTAAAACATTGTAGTAGAAAAACCTTGGAAAACTTTCCATCTCAAACCTTTCGAATCCATTCAAAATAAAACTTTCGAAATCATAGAACTCAAACCGTTCGAATCCATTAAACTGAACATTCAAAACCATTGAATTAAACCTCTCGAAATCATTAAGCTGAAACCTTTCGAACCCATTGAATTTAAACCTTTCGAAGTCAATCATCGAAGCTCTCGAAATCATTTAACTAAAACCTTTCAAAATCATTCAAAGAAAACATTTCGAAGAATTACTAGTTTCAATTAAAATAAGTGGAAAACCTTCTTTTAAAATCTTTCAAATACATTAGAAGCAACTTTTCGACTAAGTTAAAAGCTCTGCTTTGAAAGCTTTAAAACATTGTATTTAAAAAAATAGGCCTCTGTCATTATAACAATCTCTTTTGAAAGCTTTGAGTTATACTATAAATGTAAAACAAAAGAAAATCTCTTAAGTAGAAAACTTCCTTTCGAAAGCATTAGGAGAAGCAGCTGGTTTTAAAACAAGTAAACCTTTCATCTTTGTTGAAAGGTCCAAAACAAAACAAAACGGCAATTGCCCTTCAACTGTGTCTGAAGGTTTCAAAACAAAGTAGTGATAAAACAGTAGTAACCTTTCGACTGTGTAGAAAGGTTAAAAGCCTTTCCATTAAATACTTTGTAACAACCCTATATTTTGTAATTATTTTATTGTATATTTTAATTATTTTTAATGAAAGATTTTGATTGAAAAACTTATTTTACCTATTTGAAATGATTAAATTTATTATTCAAATATGATCTTGATTTTTTTTATGAGTTATAATCCCAAACTTGTGTAAGTTGAAATATTTGCCTAAAATGCTGACTTTGGTCAAAATAGTCAAACTGTGACTTTCAACTTAAAATTTTAAAAGTTTAAAAATTTAAATTTTTTCTTTTATTATGAAAGTACATAAAATTATAAGAACACCACTTTTCGTTTCGTTGAAATTGGATGTAAATTGTGAAAGTTATACCCTTTACAATATTGTGCGTATATAGGGTTATTTAACAATGACTATTTTAAATTGTATAAATTACTTCTTCTTTGTTTTATTTTATTTTAATATGTGATAATATGTTATATAATGTATATTTTGACTTTTAAGTATTTTTAAAATGATAATATAATTTTTCTAAAGTTCATTTGAATTTATTTCTAATTTTAAAAGCCTAGTCTACAATTTTAAGCCATTTTCTTAATTTAATTATATATAATTAAAATTTATTTATTTATTTTATGCACTCACTTTTATTTGCTGTTTTTTACTTTATTTTATTCATTTTACATATATTTAAATTAAAGTAAATTTTTCCAAAGTGTATTGAAGTTATTTCTAATTCTTAAGTCAAGTTTTCATTTTCTGTGCTATTTTTCTTATTTTAATCATATCTAATTAATATTTAATTATTAATATTTTGTTTATCTGTTATATTTTCGAATTTTAACTGAGATTTTAATTATTTTCAGTTATTTAGATGTATATGAATATATATATATAGGAAGTTTAAAAGGTTTGAAAGCAAAGAAACGTAAAACCGTTTTAACGTTTCTTCTTCCGTTTCTTTTCCAATTAATAGATTTAATTTCCTTTGACCGTTCCTTTCTTTATTGTAGCTGTGCATTTCTTACCTCATTTTCACATGAAAACATTCCTTTCCACTTCATAATAATTTTATAATGAAATGTATAATTTTCCAAGACTAACAGTGATTTATGCACAATTTTAGAACACTGTTTGGTATTTTTAAGGCATTTTCTTCATTATTTTATATTTTTTTCAAATTATACTATTTGTTACCTCATATTTCTAATTGATTTCGGTTTGTAAAGTATTTTCTCCTGAAATTTTGTTTATGTAAAGTTTTAAAAGGAAAAGAATATGCAAGATTGTAAATCACTTTGAAACGTAAGCCCTTTTATTTGCCCAAACCCTTCATTTCCTTAAACTCCTCAATTAATTGCCTTAGACGTGTAAAACCCTAATGTAGCCATCATCTCATTAGGTTTTCACGTGAAAAAAAAAGATCATTTTCATTTGTTTCTCACGGCTTCAAAGATCTGGTAATGGCTTCCCTTTCTTTTTCTTACTTTTCTACTTGTTTTCCCAAAATTTTAAAAAAAAAATTCATTTATTTAAAGACTTTGGCTTTTGTTTTCTTAAAAATCTAATTTTGGAAATTTTCTTGAAATGATTTCTGATCATTTGTCCAAATAAAAATAAACAATGTATGAAAATTTGATTTGGATAAAAAGTGTAACTTTAATAGAAATTCTAAATTTTATAATTCTAAAGGAAAATTTTTCATCTTGAACTGTATACAATTGTGTAACAATTATTTCACTTTTGTTTTGGTCAGATTTGTTATATACTTTTAAAAAAAAAGTTAGTAATAAATAGTGTGAAACGGGAAATAAACTTTACATTTATTTTACATATGTTTACATCTGTTTCTTATCTTTATATTTAACAATCAATTGGATGAAGCTAAATCAAATGTTATTAATTATGGTACAACAGCTATTAAATTTTGGTTTAAAGTGATGGATTATTTTCCTAATAGAAACGTTAGTATTTTAAATTTATTTAATAAGAGAAACAAAATAATTTGTACGTTACTTTGGGCATATATTTAATTGTTGCTCTTGCCTTTTCGTTATCTATTTGATTTTTTTTCTCTTTTTTTTCTTTCTTTCTTCTTTTCACTCTTGTTTTATTTCGTTTGTTCTCCTTTCATTGTTTTGCTTTTGGTTGTTGATACAAAATCATATCTTGGCTATCTTTCAACTCAAATCAAAAATCGTGAAATTGTGCTTGTCGTGCCTTTGGAGTCGTGCTTGTATGTTGTTTTGGTCTCTAGCTTTGAAAAAGGTGAGTCTTTCTCACTCTGACATATATACTTATGAAAAGTGGATTGATGACAAGTGTTTAGTAATGTAAATTTTTTATGCAAGTTAATGATGATCATATGATATGATATGCCGTGTTATTACCATGTTATTACCATGTTAAAACTGTTAATTTTCACCTGACATCTGATACATGACTGTATGTTGTGATATTGACATTGTTTATATTATTTCTGTATATGATCACACTGCAAGTTCCCTGTTAGGATAAAAATCATTATGGGCTGAAATGATAGGACTGAGTTATTTTATTTATTTATATAAACTTGGGATTGCGGGTTTGAAATGATAGAACCCGGATTTTTACCTTTTAAACTGCGGATTGAAATGATACATATCCGTATCACTTGACCTAGGTTAGAAAACTATATACAGACCCGTGGTTATTCTATAAAGTGCTTTGAATATTTTAAGTATTTTAAAAATATAAAATTATGAAGTTTGATTTAAATAGATTTTGAAAGGTTTTAAAATAAATAAATTATGATTTTTCTATGTGTTAAAAATGTAATTTATGAATGGATTAACTAGATTTTGAAATATAACTTATGTTTGAAATTTGGAATTTTGACTAAAAACGATATTTAAGTTACATGGATAAAATGGACTTTAATTTTATTTGGAAATGGTAAATATGATAAATTGATTTATATTTTAATTTAAGTGATTTATTAAAGAATTATTGATTTTCTACAAATTTAAGTGGTTGAATAAATGACTGTTGAAAATGAAATTTTAAAATATAACTTGACTTGAAAATGTGAAATTTGAGTTTTAACTAAAGATGTTAAATTAATCAAATAAACTGGAAGTTTAGTTAAATTTGTAAAATGGTAATATAAATCTGAAACGTATAGGTTTTAATTTATGAAAGAAACGTATAGGGTTTAATTTATGAAAGAAACGTATAGGTTTTAATTTATGAAAGAAACGTATAGGTTTTAATTTATGAAAGAAACGTATAGGTTTTAATTTATGAAAGAAACGTATAGGGTTTAATTTATGAAAGAAATGTATGGAGTTTAATTTATGAAAGAAACGTATAGGGTTTAATTTATGAAAGGAACGTATAAGTTTTAATTTATGAAAGAAACGTATAGGGTTTAATTTATGAAAGGAACGTATAGGTTTAATTTATGAAAGAAACGTGTAGGTTTTAATTAATGTAAGAACGTATGGTGTTCTAATTAATGATAGGAACATGTAAATTCTTAATTAATGAAAGAAGGTATAAGTTTTAATTAATGAAAGAAACGTATAAGTTTTTAATTAATGAAAGAAACGTGTAAAGTCCTAATTAATGAGAGAACATGAAAGTTTTAATTAATGCAAGAACATGTAAAGTTTTAACTAAGAAAGAAACATGTAAAGTTTTAAGTAGTGGGGTATTGATTTAATTAATAAATGTTCATTATTGTAAAAGGAATATAAAATTTAAAACGTACATTTGACACGTAGATTTTAATCAATGTAATGGTGTATTTTAAATTGATTAAAATGATAAATGTTACTTATTGTAATAATAATGTAAGTTAATAAGGTGCTTTTAACTTAACATAAGAATTTCGGTTTAAATTGTATATTACAGTAAGAAAGTTTATTTAACTATAAGGCTATGATAAATTGACATATTAAAATTTTAAGCTTATCAATACTTTGATTTTATACAATGTAAAGTGGAAAGTAGTACATTCCAAAAATGCTATGATCCCTTAAGGTAACATTTCCAAAATGCTATGATAATTTAAAGGAATATTTCAAGTTTAATAAATTTAAAGAAATATTCAATGATTTGAAAATTTGGGTTTTATTTGAATGATATAATATTGAATTATTTTTGAAATGGAAATGATACAATTGTGATATTGTTTTGAAATGAGTATGATATTTTGGTCTTGGAAGTATAAATTATTTGAAATAAATATCCATGGGTTATAATAACGATTGGTTGCTAAAGAGACCGGGATCGGATATTGTCTTATAGCCGGCCAATACCGAAAACCACTTTAACAACTGTGTACGCGGTGGAGATTCCAGAATGAAGTAGGATGGTGGCGACGTTCTCGAGGTATGTTACGTGGACCCAACTCCCGTGAGTTGGCATATATGACTAAAACAGGAGCTATACCGGGCTACACAAAGGGTCGCACCCTTTCATCGAGCATACTCCATCGGAAACTATTCTATTACTGTTGTGATTCGATTCGGTGGCGCCACTTTGATTCGGGGGTATTGTTCGAGGTGGGCGGAAGCTGCTGGCTTGCCGTCACCACCGGTCCGGGAGTGCAAACGGTGTATCCACCCTGGCATTTGCGTGCCGTGTCATATCCTTATATCGAGCCCACTACGATTTTGGTTTTAAAGATCCGACCGCGTTAAGGTTCACCATCCCCTTAACGCTAGTTTCTATATGATTATACTTTACTGATTAGACACTACCGTATATAGCGTATATTACTACATAGTAAATAGTTTAACGGATCCTTAGAGGATGGGCGGTCCCAAGCATCCTTTAAGTTACTGATGCATTTTGTTACTGTTCACTTGAGTTGATTTACAGTTTATAAGTATTTATGTCCTGACTCGAGGGTTTTGTGTTTTGCTTTACGCTCGGGTCAGATTGAGTGAGTTAGCATTTCAGATTCACCTTCGGCGTTGGAGCTTTCCTTGAAGATCCAGCCTTCTATTTTGTTTCAGTATCCAGTGTTTCAGTGATGTATCTTGTTACTCTTCTGTTGTATCTTATTTAACTCTGATGTATCTCATATTTATATAGTAGCTTCATGAACTACTATCTCTTTTTCTTCCGCTGCATTTTTATATACTCTGTGTCTGTGATCGGTGATTTTATTTACTGTATATTCTGAGATTTGCCAAATTTTTATTTACAACGCGGTATTTTGAGCTATCCAATTCCTACATGAGTGTCTACCTATACACTTATAATGGATGCGAATGGTTGAAAATATTGGGTCGTTACAGTTGGTATCAGAGCTTTGGTTAGCTCTAGGCAAAACTCAGCATATAGAGTGAATGTATTTACAGAATCACTTTCATTCGAGTTTGAATCTCTTCCATTTTGACTCGATTCCTTTGAATTTTGGAATGTTCCCTGCGGTTCCAAAGTCCATTCTTATTTCCCGCTATTCATCTTCATTTGATTCTGGAGTATCCCACAACTCCACTTCGAATGATCTTTATAGTGAATTGGCAGTCCCGCCAATCTCAAAAAATTTCTTGTGAGAGGGGTGAAACTCCATTACAACAACATCGATTCACCAAAGATTTTATATCCTCGGTTTAGATGCTAGTATCTCCTATTATCCCAAACTCTAACTCTTGAGATCAAACGTAGATTTACCCCAGAAAATCCACTTCGATCTTATACTTTAAGTCACGGTTGGCCCGATTAAGGTTGCCCGTGATTAATTTTAGCTTATTCACCTCCCTACTCTGTATTTAATCATCTTGTCTTTTGTTTCCAACATATTTTCAAACATTTTGAATTGTATTTGTCAATCTATTTTTTTTTTTATATTGTGTTGTTGGAGTTGTTGATGTTGATTTGGGTTTCCGATCGATTCGTCTGATCAACGCTATCGATAGGGTTTCTAAAACACTTTGACAGAACAAACTGACACGATATTATTTTACATTTTGTTTTGGTTAATGAAATAAAATTTTGATATATATATTTATGGAACTTAATAAAATGATTCAAATTGATAATTTGAAATGATAATACTTGATTTATCATTTATTGTTCTATAAATGAATTTATAAATAATTGTTTATAAATTTATATGGGAACTTAAATGAATTTAGAAAAAGAAATTTGAGAATTTAATTTCCGATGGTTCCAAACCTTTTGTTTAAAAGTTTAAAGGGATATAATATTTAAAATATTTTCAAATAGAAATTTGTTTCCAAAGAATTTTAAGTTTAAAATTAGTACTCTTCTCTTTGTCGCTGGAAAGTAACTTCGGTAATGACTGCAGCATCATCGACATTCATTTTCGAGTTTCGAAGTGAAGAGACTGTTCTGTAGTCTTGCTACAGCTTTGTTTTGGGAAATTAAATTGATTTGAATTTCTAAAATATGACTTAATTTATAATATATATAGATATATGATTGAAATTTGATTTGACATATTATGTATGTATTATTACTTATCTCTAAATGGTTTGAAGAAATCGGAAATTTAATTCTTAAATTTTATTTTTAACAATAATTTCAATTATAAAAAGACAATCAAAAAAATATGGATAAATGATTAAACTTGAGATAATTGAATTGGAAAGTTTTATTTGTATGACACAATTTCATTCCAATATAACTTACCTTAATTTCAGAAGTTAACAATGTAATTTGGATAATATAAAATATAAAAAGATTTTATAAATAAAATTTGAGTGGTTATAATAAATGTTATGCACTTAAATTTTAATGATTAACAGAGGTAAATATAATAAAGGGTAATTGAATAACTTACAATATAAATGATGTTAAAGAAATTAAGAATAAATTAAAACACTTATAATAAGTGTAAGTATGTTTAACATAAGTGATAAATGTATTGAGAGGAATAAATCTAAATTTTATTAGGAATAAAGAGAATTAAATTTATTAAATACATTGTGAGTGTAATAAATGATTATTTTTCAAACCCATGGTTTTGAAATTTGTTAATTTATGATGATTGGATAATAAGATAATGAAATTTGAGATAGTTAAGATTTATTTAACTTGTGTAAAGATTTATTCTCTATTTAAGTTGAAATTTCCATGCTTTCAAATCTATTTCCTTATTTTGTTTTCCAAACTATTTTTTTTATCCTCCTCCTCCTTATCTTGCTATAGATTGGTATAGGAATCTTTCTATAATCTTTGATAGATCTTTGGTAATCATTTTGAATCCACCTTTTTCGTGCTTGTGTTCTTAATTTTGGAGAATCTTGGAAAGATCAGCTCCACCTTGTAAAACTTACCTATAACAATAGCCAACATGTATAATTTCATTCTCCTTGTCATCTTGTCCTAACCTTATTTCACTCTATCTTTTTCTGTGCTTTCTCATACCTCATTCCTTTTCGGGGACGAAAAGTTTTGAGTAGGGGAGAGTGAAACAACCCTATATTTTGTAATTATTTTATTGTATATTTTAATTATTTTTAATGTAAGATTTTGATTGAAAAACTTATTTTACCTATTTGAAATGATTAAATTTATTATTTAAATATAATCTTGATTTTTTTATGAGTTATAATCCCAAACTTGTGTAAGTTGAAATATTTGCCTGAAATGCTGACTTTGGTCAAAATAGTCAAACTATGACTTTCAACTTAAAATTTTAAAAGTTTAAAAATTTAAATTTTTTCTTTTATTATGAAAGTACATAAAATTATAAGAACACCACTTTTCGTTTCGTTGAAATTGGATGTAAATTGTGAAAGTTATACCCTTTACAATATTGTGCGTATATAGGGTTATTTAACAATGACTATTTTAAATTGTATAAATTACTTCTTCTTTGTTTTATTTTATTTTAATATGTGATAATATGTTATATAATGTATATTTTTACTTTTAAGTATTTTTAAAAAGATAATATAATTTTTCTAAAGTTCATTTGAATTTATTTCTAATTTTAAAAGCCTAGTCTACAATTTTAAGTCATTTTCTTAATTTAATTATATATAATTAAAATTTATTTATTTATTTTATGCACTCACTTTTATTTGCTGTGTTTTACTTTATTTTATTCATTTTACATATATTTAAATTAAAGTAAATTTTTCCAAAGTGTATTGAAGTTATTTCTAATTCTTAAGTCAAGTTTTCATTTTCTGTGCTATTTTTCTTATTTTAATCATATCTAATTAATATTTAATTATTAATATTTTGTTTATCTGTTATATTTTCGAATTTTAACTGAGATTTTAATTATTTTCAGTTATTTAGATGTATATGAATATATATATAGGAAGTTTAAAAGGTTTGAAAGCAAAGAAACGTAAAACCGTTTTAACGTTTCTTCTTCCGTTTCTTTTCCAATTAATAGATTTAATTTCCTTTGACCGTTCCTTTCTTTATTGTAGCTGTGCATTTCTTACCTCATTTTCACATGAAAACATTCCTTTCCACTTCATAATAATTTTATAATGAAATGTATAATTTTCCAAGACTAACAGTGATTTATGCACAATTTTAGAACATTGTTTGGTATTTTTAAGGCATTTTCTTCATTTTTTTTTTTTTTTCAAATTATACTATTTGTTACCTCATATTTCTAATTTATTTCGGTTTGTAAAGTATTTTCTCCTGAAATTTTGTTTATGTAAAGTTTTAAAAGGAAAAGAATATGGAAGATTGTAAATCACTTTGAAACGTAAGCCCTTTTATTTGCCCAAACCCTTCATTTCCTTAAACTCCTCAATTAATTGCCTTAGACGTGTAAAACCCTAATGTAGCCGTCATCTCATTAGGTTTTCACGTGAAAAAAAAAGATCATTTTCATTTGTTTCTCACGGCTTCAAAGATCTGGTAATGGCTTCCCTTTCTTTTTCTTACTTTTCTACTTGTTTTCCCAAAATTTCAAATTTTTTTTTTTCATTTATTTAAAGACTTTGGCTTTTGTTTTCTTAAAAATCTAATTTTGGAATATGAAAATTTGATTTGTATAAAAAGTGTAACTTTAATAGAAATTCTAAATTTTATAATTCTAAAGGCAAATTTTTCATCTTGAACTGTATACAATTGTGTAACATTTGTTTCACTTTTGTTTTGGTCAGATTTGTTGTGTACTTTTAAAAAAAAAGTTAGTAATAAATAGTGTGAAACGGGAAATAAACTTTGCATTTCTTTTACATATGTTTACATCTGTTTCTTAACTTTATATTTAACAATCAATTGGATGAAGCTAAATCAAATGTTATTAATTATGGTACCATAGCCATTAAATTTTGGTTTAAAGTGATGGTTTATTTTCCTAATAGAAATGTTAGTATTTTAAATTTATTTAATAAGAGAAACAAAATAATTTGTATGTTACTTTGGGCATATATTTAATTGTTGCTCTTGCCTTTTCGTTATCTATTTGATTTTTTTTTCTCTTTTTTTTCTTTCTTTCTTCTTTTCACTCTTGTTTTATTTCGTTTGTTCTCCTTTCATTGTTTTGCTTTGGGTTGTTGATACAAAATCATATCTTGGCTATCTTTCAACTCAAATCAAAAATCGTGAAATTGTACTTGTCGTGTCTTTGGAGTCGTGCTTGTATGTTGTTTTGGTCTCTAGCTTTGAAAAAGGTGAGTCTTTCTCACTCTGACATATATACTTATGAAAAGTGGATTGATGACAAGTGTTTAGTAATGTAAAATGTTTATGCAAGTTAATGATGATCATATGATATGATATGCCGTGTTATTACCATGTTATTACCATGTTAAAACTGTTAATTTTCACCTGACATCTGATACATGACTGTATGTTGTGATATTGACATTGTTTATATTATTTCTGTATATGATCACACTGCAAGTTCCCTGTTAGGATAAAAATCATTATGGGCTGAAATGATAGGCCTGAGTTATTTTATTTATTTATATAAACTTGGGATTGCGGGTTTGAAATGATAGAACCCGGATTTTTACCTTTTAAACTACGGATTGAAATGATACATATCCGTATCACTTGACCTAGGTTAGAAAACTATATACAGACCCGTGGTTATTCTATAAAGTGCTTTGAATATTTTAAGTATTTTAAAAATATAAAATTATGAAGTTTGATTTAAATAGATTTTGAAAGGTTTTAAAATAAATAAATTATGATTTTTCTATGTGTTAAAAATGTAATTTATGAATGGATTAAGTGGATTTTGAAATATAACTTATGTTTGAAATTTGGAATTTTGACTAAAAATGATATTTAAGTTACATGAATAAAATGGACTTTAATTTTATTTGGAAATGGTAAATATGATAAATTGATTTATATTTGAATTTAAGTGATTTATTAAAGAATTATTGATTTTCTATAAATTTAAGTGGTTGAATAAATGACTGTTGAAAATGAAATTTTAAAATATAACTTGACTTGAAAATGTGAAATTTGAGTTTTAACTAAAGATGTTAAATTAATCAAATAAACTAGAAGTTTAGTTAAATTTGTAAAATGGTAATATAAATCTGAAACGTATAGGTTCTAATTTATGAAAGAAACGTATAGGTTTTAATTTAAGAAAGAAACGTAAAGGTTTTAATTTATGAAAGAAACGTATAGGGTTTAATTTATGAAAGAAACGTATAGGTTTTAATTTATGAAAGAAATATATAGGTTTTAATTTATGAAAGAAATGTATAGGTTTTAATTTATGAAAGAAACGTATAGGGTTTAATTTACGAAAGAAACGTATAGGGTTTAATTTATGAAAGAAACGTATAGGTTTTAATTTATGAAAGAAACGTATAGGGTTTAATTTATGAAAGGAACGTATAGGTTTAATTTATGAAAGAAACGTATAGGTTTTAATTAATGTAAGAACGTATGGTGTTCTAATTAATGATAGGAACATGTAAATTCCTAATTAATGAAAGAAGGTATAAGTTTTAACTAATGAAAGAAACGTATAAGTTTTTAATTAATGAAAGAAACGTGTAAAGTCCTAATTAATGTGAGAACATGAAAGTTTTAATTAATGCAAGAACATGTAAAGTTTTAACTAAGAAAGAAAGATGTAAAGTTTTAAGTAGTGTGGTATTGATTTAATTAATAAATGTTCATTATTGTAAAAGGAATATAAAATTTAAAACGTACATTTGACACGTAGATTTTAATCAATGTAATGGTGTATTTTAAATTGATTAAAATGATAAATGTTACTTATTGTGATAATAATGTAAGTTAATAAGGTTCTTTTAACTTAACATAAGAATTTCGGTTTAAATTGTATATTACAGTAAGAAAGTTTATTTAACTATAAGGCTATGATAAATTGACATATTAAAATTTTAAGCTTATCAATACTTTGATTTTATACAATGTAAAGTGGAAAGTAGTACATTCCAAAAATGCTATGATTCCTTAAGGTAACATTTCCAAAATGCTATTATAATTTAAAGGAATATTTCAAGTTTAATAAATTTAAAGAAATATTCAATGATTTGAAAATTTGGGTTTTATTTGAATGGTATAATATTGAATTATTTTTGAAATGGAAATGATACAATTGTGATATTGTTTTGAAATGAGTATGATATTTTGGTCTTGGAAGTATAAATTATTTGAAATAAATATCCATGGGTTATAATAACGATTGGTTGTTAAAGAGACCGGGATCGGATATTGTCTTATAGCCGGCCAATACCGAAAACCACTTTAACAACTGTGTACGCGGTGGAGATTCCAGAATGAAGTAGGATGGTGGCGACGTTCTCGAGGTATGTCACGTGGACCCAACTCCCGTGAGTTGGCATATATGACTTAAACAGGAGCTATACCGTGCTACACAAGCACCCTTTCATCGAGCATACTCCATCGGAAACTATTCTATTACTATTGTGATTCGATTCGGTGGCGCCACTTTGATTCGGGGGTATTGTTCGAGGTGGGCGGAAGCTGCTGGCTTGCCGTCACCACCGGTCCGGGAGTGCAAACGGTGTATCCACCCTGGCATTTCCTTGCGTGCCGTGTCATATCCTTATATCGATCCCACTACGATTTTGGTATTAAAGATCCGACCGCGTTAAGGTTCACCATCCCCTTAACGCTATTTTCTATATGATTATACTTTACTGATTAGACACTACCGTATATAGCGTATATTACTACATAGTAAATAGTTTAACGGATCCTTAGAGGATGGGCGGTCCCAAGCATCCTTTAAGTTACTGATGCATTTTGTTACTGTTCACTTGAGTTGATTTACAGTTTATAAGTATTTATGTCCTGACTCGAGGGTTTTGTGTTTTGCTTTACGCTCGGGTCAGATTGAGTGAGTTCGCATTCCAGATTCACCTTCGGCGTTGGAGCTTTCCTTGAAGATCCAGCCTTCTATTTTGTTTCAGTATCCAGTGTTTCAGTGATGTATCTTGTTACTCTTCTGTTGTATCTTATTTAACTCTGATGTATCTCATATTTATATAGTAGCTTCATGAACTACTATCTCTTTTTCTTCCGCTGCATTTTTATATACTCTGTGTCTGTGATCAGTGATTTTATTTACCGTATATTCTGAGATTTGCCAAATTTTTATTTACAACGCGGTATTTTGAGCTATCCAATTCCGGGATGAGTGTCTACCTATACACTTATAATGGATGCGAATGGTTGAAAATATTGGGTCGTTACATACTTGACCTAGTTGAAAGCCACCAAGTCAAAAGCTCTTATTCGAAAGCAAAGAAGGTGAAAGCTTTTAGCTTATAAAATAAACATACCCCAACCTTTTTGGCCATTAATCATTCGACTAAGAACCCTTCGACTTTGTTATATTCATTACGTACCGAGTATCTTTATACCATAAGCATTGGTTTGACCTTCGAATGCTTTGAACCTTTCGACCTTGTCGGAAGGTCTGTGTCGAAAGTTTATTGCCGTAAAGGTTGAAACATGCTAAAAGTATGATTTCTTTGTTTTTAACTTAAAATGATAACTTTTCAACTAACCTGCCCTTGTTTGTCAAATTCTCATTGGTTAATAAATACTTTTTAGAAATGTGTTGCCACTATTTTAAGAATTAGATAATAATTTTATTTTATAAACTGCCCATTCTCCTTAATTAAATATATAAAACGTTTAAGTCTCATATCTTAAATAATTTTATATATTCCTCAAAACACTTAGAAAAATATGAAAAAATCATAGAAAATCTATTTTAATATGATTTCCAACATATAAAAATTTCAAACCCAAATAATTTTTATTTTAGCCGTAATTAATTTATAACCCAATAATCAATTTCCTTTACTATAAAATTAATATGAAATCCACAATAATTCAAAAAATATGAAAATTGAAGCACACCTCTAAAATATCATCTCGAATTATATTCAAATTTCCAAGGCATTTGGATGTCATATAATAGGATTTTCATATCAAGCATATCATAAAAACAAGTATGAACATGCATAATTCACCAACAACCATATATAATACTTTAATCATCAAAACATGACATATACTTGCAAAAACATTTTGGATCTAGCCTTAAAACCAAAATCTAAAAGAAAATGGGATGTAGTTATTACTCACCTTAGCTTTGGAATTATAGATGTGAGATTTGATGTTGATCTAGTTGATTACTTTCCTTCTCTTGAACCCAAGGTTTAATCTTCCTCTTGAGAATGAAAATAGTGGACGACCTTAATATTTTTTATTTGATAAAAATGAGAATGAACGTGAGTTGTATTTCCCAAAGGTTTAGGGTATAAGCTCCTTCTATTTCCCATATTACCCTTCTCATATCCTAACACATTAACTTAGGTTATTTCATTTTAGTTTGTACACTAACATGGCACGACTACCCTTATCTAATCAATTATCAACTTATTAATCTCCACGTTATTTTATTTAATTTTAGCTGATTAAATTTCCTAAACAATGTTATATGAAAATATGGTGTATTACAGACTACCCACCCTAAAGTTTTTTTTCCTCGAAATTATGACAATGTACGCAACAAAATAATCAAAGGTAAAACATACCATCAAATAACTCAAGGTAAGGGTCTCTAATCCCACTATCTGTCTCCTAGGTACAGTCTTTAGCATTGTCACTCCACTGGACCTTTACTAACTTGACTGTCTTGTTCCTCAACTTCTTCTCATCTCTAGCTATAATCTGAATTAGGTTTCTAACTATAGTCAAATCCGGCTCTACCATTAAATCTTCTAACACTGTAGGTGCTATAGTAGTCTCCAGATATCTAACACATTTCCTAAGATGGAAAACATGGAAAGCATCATGGACTCTAGTCAAACTACTCGGTAACTCTACTTTATAAGTGAGCTTCCCAATCCTCTCAATAATATAGAAAGGTCCAACAAATCTAGGTGCTAACTTTCCTAACTTTCCAAATCTAATCACAACCTACATCGGTGAAACCTTAGTAGACACATAGTCTCTGATAGAAAATTCCAAGTTCTTCCTTCTTCTATCAGCATAAGTTTAAACTGAGCTTCCTTCATCCTAGTTCGAATCAATTCAATCCTTTCCACAACTTCCGTCACTGAATCCAGACCAAGAACTAACCTATCCCCAGTCTCTAACCAACATACGGAAGATTTGCATGGCCTACCATACAAAGCTTCAAACGGTGCCATCCCAATACTCGTCTAATAACTATTGTTATACAAGAACTCGACTAAATGGAGATGGTCTTCCCATGATCCCCCGAAATCCAATACACAAGCTCTTAAAAAATCCTCAAAGATTTTGTAACTCTTTCCGTTTGCCCATCAGTCTATGGATGTAAACAGTACTAATATTGAGCTTGGTTCCTAATGATTCCTGTAGGCTCTTCCAAAACTCGCTAGCAAAAAATGAATCTCTATCGTTGATAATACTACTAGGAATTCTATGTTGTCTAACCACATTCTTCATAAACAACTTCCCCAAAATCGGTGCCGTCATAGCTGGCTTTACCAGAATGAAATAAGCACTCTTAGTTAGTCTATTTACTATGACCTTATGCTTTCATTTCCTCTACTAGATCTTGGCAACCCATCAATAAAATCCAAAGAGATAGAATCCCATTTCCACAATGGAACTTCTAAAAGTTGAAGCAATACACTAGGCTTCTAGTGTTCAGCCTTTGCCTGTTGGCAATTCAAGCACTGCTTAACACATACACCAATGTCCTGTGTCATACCTTTCTAGAAGAAACTCCACTTCTTATCCTAATACCTCTTCGTTCCTCCTGGATGCACAATGAAGTTAGAACAATGGCACTCATCCAATGCTTCCTTCCTCATGTCTCCTACTTTGGGAACACACAACCTTCCTTTCTATCTCAGCCACCCTTTGTAATCAAGACTGAAATCCTTTAAGTCATCGCTCTCCGTTCCTTCCCTTAGCCTTCTGATCCATTTAGCCGAAATTGGATCCTCCTCCTACTTAGAATCTATCTTTTAGACCATTACCCTTCTAGCTTCTAAATAATACAATATGGCACTCCTGCACTTAAACCTACCTTGGATCTAAACTGCATACTACAAGCTAACAATGCTTCCAAATCTTTCCACTCAGCAATCATAGCTAATATGGTGTTCTGATGCTTTCTTCTTAGTGCATTCGCTACCTTATTTCCTTTTCCATGTGTGTATCAATTCCAAAATCATAAGCAACAATAAACTCCAACCATCTCTGCTATCTTATGTTCAGCCCCTTCTGAGAGAACAAGTGCTTCATGACTTATGATCAGTATAAAGCTTAAATCGCTCTCCTATAACAAAATGCCTCCACACCTTCAAACAAAATATAACAACAACTAACTCCAATTCATGCGTTAGATACCCGACATCATGCGGTATGTGCTATCTAGAAGCATAAGCAATCACCTTACCTCTTTGCATCGACACAGCTCCCAATTTGGTTCCACATGCAGCAATATAAACAACTAAATTTTGATTCCCCTATGGAACCACCAACACTAGTTCATTGGTCGATTTGTATTTCAAGCTCTAGAATGCTTCCTCGCACTTATCAGTCCATACAAATATCACATCTTTTCGCATAAGCTTAGTCATCAGTGTTGCTATTCGTGAAAAATCTTTTACTAACCTTCGATAATATCCTGCTAATTTAAGAAAACTCTTTTTCTCGATCACTGTCTCAGGTCTCTTTCGATTATTCACCACCTCAATTTTAGTCGGATCTACAAACAACCCTTTCTCTGAGATTACATGACCAAGGAACTTCACTTATTTCTCCTAAAAATGACACTTCAAGAACTTAGCCTTCAACTGATGCTCCCTCAATGTTTCAAGCACAACTCTAAGATGAACTTCATGCTCCTTCTTATCCTTAGAGTACAACAAAATGTCACTTACGAAGACTAACACAAATCTATCCAAGTTCTCTCAAAAAATTCTATTCATCAGATCCACAAAGAATGGCAGTGTATTAGTTAGTCTGAATGGCATAACTAACCATTCGTACGATCCATACTTCGTCCTAAACGCTGTTAAAGGAATAATATCTTCTGCTACTCTAAGCTGATGAAACCCCGTTGCTAAATCCAGCTGAGAGAATACCTTGGCTCCACTGAACTGATCGAACAAATCGTCAATTCTTAGCAAAGGATACCGGTTCTTTATCTTCTTCTCATTTAACTTACAATAATCGATACATAGCCTTAACGATCCATCCGGCTTCTTAGCAAACACCGTGGAAGCTCCCCATGGCGATCTACTCGGTCGAATAAAATTCTTGACTTCCAAACCCACCAACTGGACATTCAACTCTTTCATCGCCGTAGGTGCCATCCTGCTTGGTGGTCTACTCACCGATTCTGCTCTAGGCAAAAAATTAATCCAAAACTCTATGGCTCGTCTCGATGGCAGTCCAACTATTGGCTAAAATAAATTAGCAAATTCTCTAACCACAAGGACTCGATGCAACTCATCCTCTAATTCCATGATACCCAGTAAAGCATTTCCTTCGCAACTAGGGTTCTCTACAGTATAAAATATCCGATCACTACAACTGGGGTGACTAAGTGATATTTTCCTTTCATGGTAGAATATCCTAGCATCATATTTACTTGAGCAATCCATCCCAAGGTTAATAAAAAATCCTAAAAAATCAAACACATGCAAACAACATTAAAAAGTATGACCTGGAAAATCAAACTCTAAATGGTCACACCTCATCCCAAGTGTTGCATACGCTCATATCAGATTTGAAACCCTTAAGGAACTAGCTAAGTATGAGGGTTCTTGGTTATGCTTATCTACTAAACATCAACAAATAAAAGAATGAGATGCTCCAGTATCAAACATAATTCTAATAGGCATACCGTGAATCTACAGCGAGCCTTCAAGAACAGCCTTCCCTTTTTCCTGCACAACTGGCGCTGGAATTGCAGGCTTCGATGAATACTTATGTCCCTTTCCATCTCTAGCAGGCTCAGGGCATTTGTTCTAATAATGGCCGATCTGATCACAATTAAAGCATCAGATCTTCTTCTTTCCAACATCTTCTTTTCCCTTTCCTTTTCTACTCCTGGTATGACACTCATTAGCACTTCTTCTTTCCAAACCACTTCAGCCTTTCCTTTCTTCTATGCTCCTCCCTTCTGAGCATTCTTCTTCTGGAAAACTTCCTTTTCTGGCCCTGTCCTATGTGGGCCTCCTTCATCTTCTTCCTCAAACACGCTAATGCCTCTTCCTGCCTTAACGCCATTTCCACCACTACATCGCTTGGATCTCTTAAGTGCGGCAAGGTAGCACTTATCAACTCTGGCCTCAAGCCTCTTATAAACTTCTCATTCCTTCTGTTCATTGTATCAAACAAAGAATACCCGTACTGGGCTAAATCTTCAAAATATCTTGCATATCCCAAAACGGACATCTCTCTTTGCTCCAGCTTAGAAAACTTTCTAATCAATGTTGCTATGCCATCACCGACATAAACCTTTCTTGAAACCATCTCCTAAACCCCGCCCAAGTCATACTTTCCTAATTAACCCCTACTACAATAGTACTCCACAAAAATAGAGCAGCTCCTTGAAACTGTCTTTAAGCTAGTCTCCTCTTTTGCCGTCATTCAATCCTAAGTCAGCAAAATCTCCCACGGTGCAGTAGCCAAATATCAATCTCAATCGCATCTTCAGTTCCAATGAACGACCTCCCTCCAAGTCTAGTGTAGTCTCTTCTCAAGTTAGTGTACTGGTTGACCACCGAAGCTTCTTGAAATCCACCTCCAGTAGAATTTCCTTTGAAAACTCCAGCTGCTACTCCAGCTTGCATCATGTTTACGAAAAATAGATACATGGCTCCCATGTCCACTTAGGAAAACCTAGTGCCAACATTTTTAGCTTGAGCTGACATGGACCTCTTATAACATTTAGCCGGGCATTTCCATTAGTGGTGGTGTTATCTCCTCCATGATTAACTCTATCTCTTCTTCCTTCCATATCTGTATTCAAACCTCTTGAGATACAAATGAGTAGTAACTAAGATAAAAGTCTAGAAGTATAGCATATACTTATGTATATAGCAAATACAGTACTATACATTATCCCATACCCCGATCTTAACACTAATTACTAAGGATTATGCTTTCAGAACCATTTTTGGTTAAAGTGTTTCATAAACCATACTCTGATACCAAGCAGTGATATCCCCTATCTAGAGCCCAAAACTAAGCTACAGATGTTGTAATCATCTATAGTATTAGCTTCTGGTTACTAAATACAGCTATGCTAATGGTATCAATAATACTAGAAGAACTTAAATATGAATTAAAACAAGGATTTCAAAATCAAATTTTAGTTCATATATTTCAAAACCAAATGTTTCACATTCCTAACACATAATCCCAAATTCGTTCCCATGCATCGATAAAATATATTTATTACAAATACGCCAAGAGTGGTGTATGAAGATACCTCCTTGGATGATCAGTGTCATAGAGCCATAATAGATTTAATATAAAACAATACGGAAATACATCAAAACATAAAATTAGAACTGCTACTTTTAAATAGCTATCCGTTTGCCTCCTACATGCCTCCGATAGCCTTATTCGTCATCCTACTAAAACCTAAAAAGAAATTTTACCCCTCATCCTACTCAAATTAATTTTGAGCACCTGAGAGTTAAAGGGGAAAATATAAACTTCACTCAGACATAAAGCCGAGTATGAATAATACTATATATTCTGGAATATATATGTTAAATAAGACCACGCCGCTTAGCGGAACGGGTTTCCCCTCACTAACATCCTTTTAAAACTTATCTTTACAAAAAAATTCATAAACTATATACTACGATCCTACATCCACAATGGTTAAATACTGTAAAGCAATCATTATGTAAACATACATAAATATAAGGTAATAATGAACTATCTGTTCAACCGCACAAATTTTGTTTGGATAACTTTTAACTTTTGGCTGACTTGGGCCCAATAGACAATATAATCAAAATTAATCTTACAACTATTAGATATTCTTCTTGTGGATTGTCTATCCTTAACTCTCTGTTAACATTTCACTTCTGGACGATCTGTCCATAACTATTTATTAAATACTTCACTTCTAGACCGTCGATCCCTACATAATCATCTCCCGGTCTTCCTGATCCTAATGGTTTTTTAGGCTCATCAATAACCTATCTATATAGAAACATATATTCCTTTCGTTGTGTAATCATAATTTTAGTCTACCTGCGACAAAGCCTTATACACTAAATTTTGGACAACAATTAGCTGGGTCTATTAGCTAATGCATAGGGCGCGACCGCATGCTAGTCTCGTCTGGTATTCTAATATTTGAGTCATTTTTACTTAAGGATCCCATCACATAATTTTACTTGAAAACTTTTTTAGAGTGATTTAAAACCATTAAATCAAACTTAAACAAGGAAAAGTATATAATCTTTATACTTTACTCAAAATCATATTACAATGTCATATATTCTTTACTCAAACCTTAGTTGATGAAAACATATAAACATATGAAAGCACCTCTTTCCAAAACCAAGTAAAAACCTTTCAAGATCAAATCACAAACCTTTCAAAACCACTTTCCAAACCCTTCAAAACCATTGAGAAACAAACCTTTCGATAGCAATAAAACTTTGGACATCATCTTTTAAAAACCACTTTAAAACATTGCCATAGAAAAACCTTAGAAAACCTTCCGTCTCAAACTTTTGGAATCTATTCAAAATAAACCATTCGAAATCATTGAAATCAAACCTTTCGAATTCATTGAACTAAACCTTTCAAAACCATTTAATTAAACCTTTCAAAAGCAGTAAACTCAAATCTTTTCAATTCATTGAATTTTAACCTTTCGAAATCAATCATAAAAACCTTTCAAAACCATTCAACTACAACCGATCGAAATCATTCAAAGAAAACCTTTCGAATACTTATCGGTTTCAATTTAAAACAAGTGGAAAACCTTCTTCCAAAACAATTCTAATACATTGAAAGTAACCTTTCGACTAAGTCAAAAGCTGTGCTTTGAAAGTTTTAGAATATAGTATTAGAACAATAGGCCTCTGCTTTTAGAACAATCTCCTTCGAAAGCTTTGGGTTATACTTTAAATATAAAACCAAAGTAAATTAGCAAAGTCAAAAGCTTCCTTTCGAATGCATTAGGAGAAGAGGCTGGTTTTAAAACAACTAAACCTCTCGTCTTTGTCGAAAGGTCCAAAATTAAAGAAAGCGGCAGTAACCCTTTGATTGTGTCGGACGGTTTCAAAACAAAGTAGTGATAAAACAGCAGTAACCTTTCAAATGCATCGAAAGGTTTAAAACCTTTCCCTTAGATATTTGACTTAGTTGAAAGCAACGAAGCCAAAAGCTCTTGTTCGAAAGAAAAGTAGGCGAAAGCTTTTAGCTTATAAAGCAAACATACTCCAACCTCTTTGGCCATTAACCTTTTGACTAAGAACCCTTCGACCTTGTCTGATTCATTACGTACCAAGTAACTTGATACCATATGCATTGGTTTGACATTGTCGAAAGCTTTGAACCTCTTGACCTTGCGGAAGGTCTGGGTCGGAAGATTTATTGCCGTAAAGGCTGAAACATGCTAAAAGTATGGGATTTTTGTTTTTAATTTAAAAGGATAACATTTCAACTAACCGGCCCTTGTTTGTCAAATTGTCATTGGTTAATAAATATTTTTCGGAAATGTGCTGCCACTATTTTCAGAATTAAATAATAATTTTATTTTATAAAATTTCCCTTCTCCTTAATTAAATATATAAAACATTTAAGTCCCATACCTTAAATAATTTTATATATTCATCAAAACACTTAGGAAAAATCTATAAAAACACCGGAAAATCTATTTTAATATGTTTTCCAACATATAAAAATTTCAAACCCAAATAAATAATAATTTAGCCGTAATTAATTTTACCCGATAAGAAATTTCCTTCACAAGAAAATTAATATACAATCCACAATATTTCAGAAATTTATGAGAATTTAAACCCACCTCTAAAATATTATTTTCTAACAAAATCAAAATTTCAAGGCATTTGGATGTCATCTAATAGGGTTCCTATCAAACATATCATACAAAAAGTATGAACATACATAATTCACCAACTACCATATATATAATTTTAATCATCAAAACATGGCATATACTTGCAAAAACATTTCGGGTTTAGTCTTAAAACCGAAAACTAAAAGAAAATGGGATATAGTTATTATTCACTTTAGCTTTGAGATTGTAAATGTGAGATTTGATGTTGATTTGGTTGATTACTTTCCTTCTCTTGATTCCTAGCTTTAATCTTCCTCTTGAGAATGAAAATGGCGGTCAGTCTTAGATATTTTTAATTTGATAAAAATGAGTGAACATGAGTTCTATTTCCCAAGGGTTTAGGGTATAAGCTCCACCTATTTTCCATATTGCCCTTCTAATATCTTAACACGTTAAGTTAGGTAATTTTGTTTTAGTTTGTACACTAACATGGCACGGCTACCCTTGGCTAATCAATTATCAACTTACTAATCTTCACATTATTTTATTTAATTTTAGCTAATTAGATATCCTAAATAATGTTATATAAAAATATGGGTATTATAATTCTTTTCAACGAGTTCCCAAATCTCATAAAGAAAATCTTCTAGATCTAACCACTGGATCTCTCAAAACTCAAAATAGAAAGCTTGATCTAGTCCATGAGTATGAAAGCTCTCAATGAAACCATCAAAATTTTAATGTAGAAAATGGATCAACAACCAAAGACCTGTAGAACTATTGAGATGTAGCAAAAAATATATGAAAAGTAATGAAAGCACCATAATTTTACAGTGATTTGGCAATCTATAGCCTACATCCACTATAGATTTTATTGATTTTATGATTGAGAGTCACTAGTATAAGTGTTTATCTGATCTAGAGCATAAAACCGCAAATAGTGGCACCATAGTGACTTTATTAGAGGGGAGATAGGAGATGAGAAAGATGAAGTGCCTAAGAAAGTCCTTTTCTAGTAGTTGTAGGGTCTGTATTTATAGGAAAATCATTATAATGACCCGTTTTCCATACCCTTTGAATAGACAATAAACCACACAAATCCAACTAAAATTGCACGAATAAGTAATGATTAAGGGTAGAAAGAAAATAAAGAATGAACAGAATCTCACACGAATGGAATAACATATATTTTTGCAATATAATCTTTACAGTGGAAAAATTTAAAATACAATATCAGAGTCTAACCTAGGTTCAGCTTGGATAGTTACGAATGCCAGTCCTTATAAATGCTGACAACAACAAAATGAATGCAATAAATATAGCGGATAATAGAATACGTCCATACGATGATGAAGATCTCCAGCATTCCTATGGAAACTCCAAGCGTCTTTAGGTGATCCTGAAACTACTCAAATCTGACCCGAGTATTAAAAATACCCAAATCAGGCTTGATAAACTAGCATGAGATACTCGAAATTTTAAATGTATAGATCATGACAATGTAATTAAAACCTTTGAAAAGAAGGGTATCTCATAAGACCACGTCCGTACATAAATACGGACGGGTTTTTATCTTATGATAACCAAAATACTTTATATCAAAACATTTGATATTATCCCTAGTGACATTCTTTTGAAGACACCTTTCAAATAAACTTGTTCAATTAAGGTATCAATATTCGGACTAAGTCTATGGGAATATACCCGAGCTGGGTAAACAGAGTATATCGGACGGAATATATGATACCAAAAGGGGTAGATGAAATGTTTGCAAAGCATTACATCTATTTTGGGACTACAATCAAAACTGTAAATCTCGTATTGTAAATGAATTTCCAACATGATAACGAACTAATGGCCTTTTTTTCTCCAATCCACGCACAACTACCATAGTTCCCAGTAACATTTTCACTTTTCTCAAGCTTGCTACTTAGAACTATACTTGCTAAACTACTACTGATAACTGGTAGTTCCCTGCTTTTCTCAAGGTAACTACTTTATCAAAATGGGGCAATAATTGCCTTGAGGGATGTTTTCCCCCAATAGACCCAGCCTATTGGAGACCACCATACATACTTAATTATCCTGAATTTGTGTCGTCAAACCACATAGTATCCTGTATCATCTTCCGGGATGTGAGGCTAGTGAGGCTACGCATATACTTTCCACAAAGCCATACTTTTTCACAAAACCACACTTTACTTTTCCACTAAGCACAATCCACTTAGGCTGCCACATTGCCATTCCATAGTCACATGACTGATTTCTACAAACGTAACTTTCTGAGCTCGTGCATCTTAGGAAAAGGTATTAAGCTAAGAGAAGGTGTCTTCTCCGCCACTGACTGATATCCATTATATAGAGATCACTCAATGTGATTTGGAATACAATGTAAGGCATTCATCCACACAAGTTCATTCTAGGATTGAACTAAACCAAAGGCACTTTCCTCATCCATTAATAGGCGATAAGCCCTTGCAATCCGAAGGTTTCAAACACAACAGAACCACAGGTATAAATGTATCTATACTGGGAGCTACCCAAAGGATGTCAACAAGTAGTCCTCCCGCTATGAAGACCTTCCGCCTTCAATAATCATCATCTTCAATACGTCTTCACTTTCGGACCTAAACATTAGTTTGAAGTGGTTTTCGGATAGGGATCACCCAAATACGACCTCGGTTCCTTTGAAGCCAATCATCGATAAAGAGATGTTAAGTTCATATGTGATTATTAATCATCAATCAGTTGCTTTATGTTTCCATTTTATCACATATCTTTCTTAGATATATTCTTTCCAATTTATTTTATTTTCTTTTCATGGGTATATAGAATAGTTAAGCCTTATTTATTTAATCATTTGATATATTAAACCACTTTAAATCTTGTAAAAAATCTAATCAGTTTTTCCTTTACTTAGGAAAACTTTTCCAAATCATACATTAGATCTTTATCAAAGATTTCTTATATTCAAGTTATAACTTTTAGCATAGGAAATATATTTCAAAATCATTCATTAAATCTTAATCAAAGATTTCTATCTTAACTTCAAATCTTATTCATGCAAATCAAAGATTTTCATAATAGAGCACTACTGCTACCTTAGATATGGTAAATTTCATCTTTAAGGATCAATAGTAAGTAATCCTACATCATGAAGAACTTCTTCTTCAATGATTTTTTACTTCAATATGTTTTATTTTGAAAATTAGTTTGAAGGGGTTTTCGGATAGGAATCACCCAAATCCGATCCCGATTCCTTTGTACCAGTCATCGATTAAAATGTTTATTGGAAGATTTGATTATCGATTTATGCATTTCCTTTTATCAACTATCTTTGATAGATTTAAATATTTATATAATATTCTTCTAGTGAATATGAAATCGTTATACCCTTTCTTTGAAATTTATCGAATCATTTGATTTATTTAAACCCTTTTGAACTTGGAATAATTCTACTTTATTTCACCTTTTATTTAGGAAAACCTTAATATAAATTTTAGACTATCCAGTCTTTCCCTTCAATCTGTTCCACCCCTCGTCTAAAAGAGAAAACAAAGGCTAGGTATGTTCAGGACACTGTTTGCTCTATTCCTAACCTTAGTTACATACCTTGTTTTACCATTTAGCTCTCTTAGGTGGGACAAATGTACAAGTCGTTTCCGCATACTTAATTATTAAACTTTATTTTTGAAATGATTCAATAAACTTCCAAATAATTATTTAGAATACTGAATTACTCTTTTAAAAACATCTTAGAAGATTTGAAAAAGGATAGTTGAATTTAATTCCATAATTCATAAGTTATTAAAAAGTGTTGCAAAAGTGTTGCAAAAATTATATTCTTCAAAACGACTTTTATTTCATTTAGAAATCCATGGTTTCAACTTAAATTACTTTTAAAACATATTAAAAGATTTTTAGAATTTATTTCGCATTTTTAAAATATTATTTTTAAAGAAATCTCCTTTTGGATTTCGAATTGTAAAACCGCGATATTTTTGGAAAATTGTTTTGGATATATTTCAAAATCTACTAAATGAAATCTTGATTTTCTTGCTTTGTTGGAAAATTATGGATTAATAGTTCAAAAAATTCTCATCTAGAAGGATTCCGAGCTACATTCTACTTTGTATACTTATTTAACCTTTTCAGCGCGAAATTGCGTACTACCGTTACGCGACACGCCTAGTTTGACCTGTTTTTCATTTTCTTTCCAAACTTCATTGAAACACTTTAAATGTTTATAAAAAATTTCTAAATCATTTCAAACCTCGTCTTAAACAATATTTTCATACTTCAAACTTCTTTATTTCATTTCATATTAAAATATTTTATTATTATAATACCTTTTTCACCCTTTTTAAAATCATTTTGAGGCTAAATCACTTCATTCACATATTATTATGGATTAAATTTCCATAAAATTAAATGTGGTTAATTACTAACAATCTCTCTTATCATTTATCAAACCAAATTATCAACCATTTCACAACCATATAATCAATCATAATATCAACCAAGTTATCATCCAATATCAACCAATATTCAACATATTAACTTCTAATTTAACATGTGTATTATCAACTTAAGTTTTATTAAAATAAAACTAAGATTTGAGTACTCAGGATTAGTTCCTCCATCGAACTTTTTCATAGATTCTCAAATTGATTCCGACAGCACTTCCTCCTCTTTTTCTCGCTTCGGAGCTTTTGAACTTGCTTTCTTCCTTCCAAATGGTTTGGCCTTGCCCTATTCTACCTCTTCCTCCATGCTTTATTCACTTCTTAGATGCTAAACCATAAAGATTGGTGATGTTAAGAATTGATTTGGTCTAATTTTAAGCAAAGTTAGTAAGGAAAGAGAAGAGATGAAGCCATTAGAGAGTGAAGAAAAGCTTGAAAAGGAAGAAAAAAGGTGTGAAAAAAGTGTGAAAGTGGATGCTTATTTATAGAAAAAGATTTGGATTAAAATAATATTTTATAAAAAAACCAAAATTCTCTTTACTTACTTTTAAGCAACCTCATTTTTTAAACACTTAGAGCATTCCCAACCGTGTCACGGTTGGGAAGTAACTGACCCCTAACGGGGGGTCGGTTGTGGCCTTCTGAGTTGCTTTGGAAACCTGGGAGGTTGGCAAAGCAACCCAGAGTGTTGTTTCTTAGCAGGCGAAAATAAAGCCGACTAAGCTTAGTCGGCTTCATTTTCACTGGTCAGCTTCATTCTCACAGGCTAAGAAGCAACTCTAGGTAAAGTAATATATATTACTCCAACAATGATATATAAAGCAACATCCTGGCTTTATTTCCACAGTCTTACCCTTAATCGGTTAAGGAAAAGCACATTATGTGCTTTTTTCAACCGGTTGGGGAAAATAATCCCAAATCATTCATTAAATCTTAATCAAAGATTTCTTATACTCAAGTTGTAACTTTTAACTTAGGGAAACTATTCACAAATCATTCATTAAATCTTAATCAAAGATTTCTTTCTTAGCTTCAAATATTATTATTGCAAATCGAAGATTTTCATAATAGAGCACTACTGTCACCATAGATATGGTAAATTTCACCTCCAGGAACTAGTGGTAAGTAATCGTATATCATGAAGATCTTCATCTTCAATGACTTTTGTCTTCAACATATTTTATTTCGAAATTTAATTTGAAGGGTTTTCGGATAAGAATCACCCAAATCCGATCTTGGTTTTTTGGATAGGAATCATCCAAATCTGATCCCGGTTCCTTCGTACCAATCATCGATTAAAATGTTTAATGGAAGATTTGGTGGCCGATTTATGCATTTCCTTTTACCAACTATCTTTGATAGATATAAATCTTTATATAATATTCTTCTAGTGAAATGGAATTGCGATAACCTTTTTTTTGAAATTTATCAAATCATTTGATTTATTTAAACCCTTTTGAACTTGGAATGGTTTTTTATTTTGCCTTTTATTTAGGAAAACTTTAATACTAATTCTAGAGTATCCCTTCGAACTGTTCTACTCCTCGTCTAAAAGAGAAAACAAAGGCCAGGTAAGTTCAGAGCGCTGGTTTCTTCATTCCTAACCTTAGTCACACACCATATTTTACCGTTTAGCCCATATAGGCAGGACAAATTTACTAGTCATTTTCGCATACTCAATTATAAATCTCCATTTTAGAAATGATTCAATAAACTTCCAGATCATTATTTTAAAAACTAAATTATTATTTTAAAAACATCTATAATATATTTGAAAAAGGATTGATGAGTTTAAATCCATAATTCATAAGTTATTAAAAAGTGCGGCAAAACGTTGTAAAAAGTTTTGCAAAAAGCTATATTCTTCAAAACAACTTTTATATCATTTAGAAATCCATCCTTTCAATTTGAATTACTTTTAAAACGCTTTGAAAGATTTTTAGAATTTATTTCATATCTTTAAACATTTAAAAATATCATTTTTAAAGAAATCCCTTTTGGATTTTGAACTGTAAAACCACGATGTTTGTAGAAAATTATTTTGGACATATTTCAAAATCTGCATATGAAATCTTGATATTCTTTCTTTGTTGGAAAACTATGGATATAATAGTTTGGAAAATTCTTATCTCAAAGGGTTCCGAGCTATATTCCACTTTGTATACTTATTTAACTTTTTTGGTGTGAAATTTTGAACCACATTATGTTCGTGCCTAGTTTTGACTTGTTTTATAATTTCATTCCAAACTTCATTGAAACACTTTTAAACGTTTATAAAACATTTCTAAATCATTTCAAACTCATTTTAAACAATATTTTCATACTTCGAACATCTTCATTTCATTCTGTGTTATAATATTATATAATTAATATCATTTTCAAACTTTTTAAAATCATTTAGAGGTTAAATCACTCCATACGCATATTATTATGGATCTAATTTCCATTAAAATTAACACGGTTAATTACTAACCATTTCTCTTATCATTTATCAATCCAAGTCATCAACCATTTCACAACCATATAGTCAACCATAACATCAACCTAGTTGTCATCCAATATTAACCAAGATTTAACATATTAATTTCTGATTTAACATGTGTATTATCAACTAAAGTTTTATTAAAATAAAACTGAAATTTGAGTACTTATGATTAGTTCCAATCCAACAAACTTTTCCATGGATTTCCGAATCGATTCCGACAATACTTCCTTCTCCTTTTCTCGCTCCGAAGCTTTCGAACTTGCTTTCTTCCTTCCAAATGGTTCGGCCTTGCCCTATTCCACCTCTTCCTCCAACATTTCATCACTGATTAGATGCTATGTTTTGATGATGATATAATAAGTTTTGCAAAGTTTGGTGATGTTTGGAGTTAATTGGATATGATTTTAAGAAATGTTAGTAAGGAAAGAGAAGAAGCCATTAGAGAGCGGAAGAAAAACTTTGAAAAAGAAGAAGAAAGGTGTGGAAAAAAGTGAGAAAGTGGATGCTTACTTACAGAAAATGTTTTGCATTAAAATAATATTTTGTAAAAAGACCAAAATACCCTCACTTATTTTTTAAGCAACCTTCTTTTTTCAGCACTTAATACACCTTTTAGATCATTATTTTATGTCATTCTTACTTAAGTATTAAGTAAGAAATATAATAATTATGTTTTTTAATTTGATGTTCACCTATTGACCTTTGTACTTTTTCTGGTCGTTTTTTGCTTATTTTTGCTTAATGAAATTCTTGAATTTCTAAGTATGATTAGTAAAAGTAAACATGGCTAGTGAATTAATTAATACTTATACCATTTGAATATATTTTCCTATATAAAAAGTAAAGGTGCGACAAAGTTGCGATAACTTTTAATTGACAAAATGTTGATTTTCGACAAAATGTTTTATGGTCACGTTTTGACATTTTAGTTAAACAATTTATGTTTGTAAACCAAATTTAAAAATATAAACACTCATAAATTAATTAGTATAATCTATTTAGCCATTGAAGCTTACTTTTTTGAAATTAGTACTTTGTCACTTTGTCGATATAGAAATTTTTTACTATTTTTGTGTATACTTCTATTTTCAAATCCTATCTAATATTGTCTGAATCATATAATATTACATATTTTATATTTAAAATCATCTTAAATGTCATTTTTAAGAGTGGTCAAATTCTGGGTCGTTATAATCGTCTAGCGGATCTAGAGACCCATAAGATATCAAGTCCAGATCCAAGCCCAAGTATGTAGGAGCAAGTACTAGGGCCTAAACACCAACAAAAAGCAATAGATATTAAGTGGTCCCACTTGATACCTACTGCTTTTTATGGGGAGAAATCGAACCTTCCCATTTTATTTTACCTCTTATCTCCAATCTATTATGTTCCAAATACTTTTCCATTGAGGTTGGGTCGTTTCTGATTAGCTCTTGTTCTTATTTGCTTTCTTTGCTTTCCATTAGAAAATCCTAAGAGTTATTCGTCTATTCTTCGATAAATGTACTTTATGACGATCTATCATGTTAGAGACCCTCTTACAATAATTTTCAAGGTCCCAAATGCAATATAAAGCACTCACTACCAAGTGTGTGCCGAATGGTCCCCTCTGCTCGAAATCTTCTGGAACTTCACGACCTATCGCCCTTCTAAGCATGTTGCCCATGAATCATTTTGCCTTCGTCTTTACATTTTAATTCCAATGTAAACTTTTTGTCAAAAAGCGAATAACAGTGGTATTTAGGCTTATCAATGGATACTTTCGGATGTGGATGTGCCATATCCGCATCTGCATCTTAAATTATTTTTGGATACCAAATATCCACATCTATGGATACGAAAGGATATCAAATAATTATCATATTCGTTAACGATCGATAAATCAAGAAATATAAATGGAAAATTTTAGTTTAACATAAACTTTTCTCAATCCTATTGATTATTAAAGTGTTGACGATAATAAATATGATGACAATAAATGATTTTGAGCACTTAATACACATTTATGCAAATAATATAAACTACTAACTTAATAAAAAAATAAAAAAATATATATCATTGTACTAAAATACATATGATTTAAAATATAATAAGAATCAAAAGGATAATTTTCGAATACGGATGTCTTTATATCTGCATATAATTCTTTTTTCGGATATCAGACGTTTTCATTTTTTGGATATGGATGTGGATGAATTTCAGATTTTTCGGATATTGTTGTGACTATTCTATTGATTAGAAAAGCACAAATTTTAATAAACTCTACATCCATACAGGTATGTAGTATGCAGGTCGAACACCGGGTATTGTATTTTAAAACGATTGAAATCTATATTTATATCTTAGGCGTGCTAAACGAATTTGGCGGTGAATTTGAATAGAAAATAAAAACAATAATATACTCCAAATTGATTCCGAATCTAATCGAAATTTCAACCAAAATATAAAATTGTAAAAATCAGAATAGAAATTAAAATTGCGGAAAAGGAAATGACAGAGTAAACAATTTAAAATAGAGAAGAACTAATTGAAATGAATATTGGAAAGAAATAAAAAACAAAAATAAACTGCTAAAACTAATTAATAGTTCTATCCACTTTGTCTGAACATAAAAACATTGCTGAAGATAAAATTAAATCATGGAGAAAAGGTGATAGGGTAAAAGATGATTCAGCTCTCTATATATAAGCTTTAGCTTTGAAAATCAAGCTCTCCTGTTCAAAAGCAAAAGGATCCACATATGCCAGTTGCTGTCAAAAAATATGCACTGACTCATTCATGATGGACCACGTGGCCAATGCTTGAGTGATATTCAAGTAACCATGCTTCTTTGATAATAATATATGGTGAGCTTTGAATGCAACTTGTCCATTCATGAAATGGGTCCCTGTTACTTGATAAAGTGACCATGCTCCTTTGATCTTTTTTCTTCTCCTTTACATAACCATGCTAGTAATCATGATTTCTTGATTAGAACGTGACTGAGTTGATATTCACGTTTTGAGAATAATATGCAAATGTGACCGTGCTTCTGTTTGATTTATTCGATGCTCAAAATATTGCACTCTTTTTTGCTTGTCATTTGAACCAATGGACGGCACAACCGTTTAATTACAATGTTGCATTTTGGAATCTACAATTTGCAAAACCACAACAAAATACACGGTATAATACCACTTTATTAAAATAAAAGTATATGAAACAAATGGTTTAAAATGCAGAAAAATACGTTCATCGGGTATCCATTGACAACCCTAGCGATGCTTTGGCTTGTTGATTCTAGGACTCTACAATGATGGCTCAATGACTAGTGTTAGCAGTCTAAAAATGTTCAAAACTTCGACGTATCAATGATGTGAGAGGTTTGGATTGAGTACTTCAAGTGGAAATGTTTGTGGACTTAATGATTATCCAAGAAGGCACGTTCGACAATGTGAAGCGATATAATGGGACGTAATGTGCTTTGGTATTGTGTAAGTGTCAAAGGGATCGTTGATAACTTTGGAAGTGATGTGTGTTTCATTAGAAAAGGATATGTAAGGACGCTGACTGGTGTACCAAGATCTTAGTGGAGATCTTGCTTGCCTTAATGAGGCAATACCTTAGTAACGGTATATGATTTGACACTGAATCCAATAGTGATACCTTAGCGATGGACGTGTGAGTTATCATATTTCATAGAGAATCTTAGTGGTTATTCAATACCTTAGTGATAGTTGGGATAGAGTGAGACATTAATGATGGTGATAGTCATGTGTCTATATGTTTGAAATGTTGTTAGGGGTTGGTGTGATTGTTGTGTGATTTCAATGGATGTCCTGTGTGCAGGTACTATTGGTATAGGTACCTTGACACCTGATGTTATACTTAGTGCAATATACCAATATTATGGTGATGATTATGTGGTATATATAATGTTATGTGCTAATTTGTTGGACGTAGGTATGGGTCAAGTATGATTCTCCATACCTTATGTTCCTTTTCATTATACCGTCTTTTATAGTATTTTGAGATTTTTTATCACACGTGCCAGACTATTGTCTGACTTAAGGTTTTATGCCTTGCTTCTTACTATCTCGGTATTCTTAGTTGAACAAACTAGATAGTGGGTCTGTGATTAGCACAAAGAGATATTAAGTGGACAAACATGAGTTTGCCACTTATCTATATTTATGTTATTCATTCTATGTTACAACACATATTTTGATAACCTTATATGGGATATTTAATTAGATAAATTAAATTAAATAATGTGTTGATTAGGGGACTGAGATTTGATTTTATTAAAAGGGTTGTCGTGCCACTTAACAATGAGTTAAAGAAGAGTTTAAAATGAAATATAGGAGGGGTAAAATAGGAAAGAGACCATTCCTACATCCCTTAAACATGGGCCATGTATATCAATACATGTTCACTTCTCATTTTCAAAATTTTATAATAAGAGGCTAGCCACCAATAACAAGGAAAAAGGGAAAAAGATAATGAAAAGCCAGGAAAAAGCTTAAGCAAATCAAATCTATTCATATCTCAATCTCTTTAATCACAAAAGCTAAGGTGAATAATGCTTACATCTCTTATTTTGATTTTTTCTCCATTTTAAGATGTTTTTGAAATATTTTGCAATGTTTTTCCATGTTTCTGAATGATGAAATGATTATAATGATTATATACACATGTTGTTTTATACTTGTTCATATTGATTTTATGACATATTTTATGGTAAAATCATATTAAATGACATCTAAATGCCTTGTGAATTTTAATATAGATCAAAAATAATATTTTAGAGATGGGTTTCAATTTTTAGAATGATGGAATTAGGTGGTTTTAATATGAATTTTCTAGTAAAGAAAACGGTATTTTGGATTATAAATTATTTACGGGTAAATAATTATTTATTTGGGTCTAAACTTTTTATAAGTTGGAAAACATATTAAAAGAATTTTTTTTGGAATTTCTTATATTTTTCCTAAGTGTTTTGATGGATATATAAAATTATTTAAGTTATGAGACTTAAATAATTTTATATATTTTAAAGAAAAAAGGGGCTTTTTGTAAAAATATTTAAATTGTTAAATCTGGAATGTTGGCATCACTTTTGAAAAGAGAAACTTGCAACCAATCACATTTAGGAAACAAGGCGAATTAGGTACAAAAGAATGGTTAGAAGTACAAATAAATAGCTTTTTCACTGTTTCGATGCTTTAAGCACCAAGTTCCGCCTCAATTCTGTCATCCTTGACACAGTCGAAACCAATACATATGATATCAGGAAACTGGTACGTTGTAAATTGGAAGAGGACGAAAGGTATAGGGTCGAAACCAAGTGGTTTCGAAGGGGTTGAAGCATTGCTTTGATTTTAAAGTAAAATGTGCTTGCTTTCTTTTGACTAAGATGCTTTTGACTTGGTTAGCTTTCGACTAGGTCATTGGTTTAAAAGTAAAGGGTTTAGATTGGGTTGCGTTTTTGTTTTAAATGATTGCTTTCATCTAAGTCGAAGCCTTTAGCTGTCGCCTTTTTACCTTTCGACTCAGAGGGTTTCAAAGGGGTTACTTGTTTGCTAAAATTTTCCCTTATCTCCAATGCTTTCGAAGGGATGGTTTCGACACTATCACTTCGTTACTTAGGAATGCTTTCGAAAGGTAGGATTTCGATTCAAATGGTTTTAATGAACCTTTTGCTCAATTGAAGTATAACCCAAATGGTTTCGAAAGAGATGATTTGAATGATTTCGAAAAGAAGTGCTTTCAACTTTAATGTGTTTATGATCCTTTTGCTCTACTTAAAGGCATATTCCAAATGGTTTCGACCAATATGTTTTTCAAAGGATTTTGAAGGAGTTAGAATCATTCCACATATTTTAAATTTGAACTAGTGCTTTCGAAAGGTTTATATTTAGTGCTTTTGGAAGGTTTTAAAATAGGTTTTGATAGGGTGGTTCCCTCATGGTTTTAAAGAAGTCGAAAGGTATAGTTTTTCTGATGGTTTTGAATGGCTCCATAAGGAAAGGTTTTCTAAAGGTTTTGAAAGGCAATGTTTAAAGGTTTTAAAAGAAAGATATTTAAGGTTTTAAAGCTTTCGAAAGGAAGGTTTTTCAAAGGTTTCGAAAGGGTTTTGGGAATGTTTTAAAATGAAGGTTTTTGGCCTTTCGGCCAAGATAAAAGAAAGTGTATTGCTTAGTTTCGAAAGGGTTGCTTTCAATGGTTTTGAAAGGGGTACTTTCAACATATTCGAAAGGGGGACCTTTAAAAGTTAAATGGTTTCATCAACTAAGATTTGAGTAAAGTATATATAACATGGTAAAGTGATTTTGAGTAAAGCATGGAGATTATATATTTTTCTTGTTAAGTTTTAGTTAAAAGGTTCTAAATCATTTTGAAAAGGTTTTCAAGGAAAATTTTAGGAAAATATCCCTAAGTAAAATGACTCAGATATTAGAATACCAAATGACACTTGTATAGGGTCATGTCATATACATTAGCTATTAGCCCCAACTAATTTAGTCCCAAATTCCAGTGTGCAGGGCTTTGTCACTGTTAAGACTAAAATTTTGGATACATATAGAAAGGAATATATGTTCGTATACAAATAGGTTATTGGAGAGCCCACAAAACCATTAGGATCTAGCGACCCTAAGAGATGACATGTCAAGGATGTACTGTGCCGAAGATAAGAATTTAACATATAGATAAGGCCAAAACATCCAAAAGAAGTGAAGTGTCTAACAGATGTAAGATAAATTTTGATATATTGGCGGTAGGCCCTAATAAGCTAATGGTTAATAGTTAGCCAAATAAAACTAAAGTGCATGAACATATAATTCATTTATTACCTGATATATATGTATGTTTACATAATAATGCTTTATAGATTTCAATCAACTTTGGTTGTAGGAAAAGATTTGCAAAAAAAATATGTTTTAAAGGAATGTTAGTGAGGGAAAACTCGTTCCGCTAAGCGGCATGGTCTCACATAACGTAAAATAACAGATATGCACAGTATTGTTCACACTAGACTTTATGTCTGACTCGAAGTTTTTGTTTCCCCAACTCTTAGGCGCTCGAAATTTATTTAAGTAGGTCGAGGATTGAGGTTTTTAGGTTTTCAAAGTGGCATATAAAGCTTCTAAAGACGAGCTGGAGGCTGGCGGATAGCTAATTAGGAACTACAGATTAATTTGTTTTGATTCCATTGTGTATTATGTCAGATATGACTATATTGCTTTGATTATGCAAGGGGGTATCGTCGTATGTCGCTCTTGACATATTATTGTAAATTATATTTGATCAATGCCTAAGAACATTTTAGGATTTTGTAACTTGGATATGATATTGTTTTGAAATTTATTCAAAAAATGTTGTTTATTGAAATTTGAGATTTTATTCATATTCAAGTGCTTCTGATATTATGGATACCCTTAACATTGCCGTAGTTTGTCACTAGAAGTTAATACTATAGATGACTGCACCATCTGTAGCGCTTTGCTTTTGATCTCTAGATACGGAATGTTACAACTTAGTATCAGTGCGTAGGTTTATAAAAAGATTTAAATGAAACATGGTTTTGAAAACAAAATCCTAAGGAATTAGAGAAAGATTGGGGTTTGGAATGACACTACAGTAATGTACTTGTATTTTCTATATATAAGTATGTGCTCTATCTTTGTTAGGTTATCTCTCTGTACACAATGAGGTTTGAATACAGCTATGGAAGATAGAAAAGCAAGACTTAACCCAAGAGGGGAAGGCACAGATGGTAATGCCAGGACTAATGTAAGGATATGTCAAGGTCAGGCACAAGCAAAGAATGTGGATGCTGGAGTCCCGTAGGTTGGAATGGAAGCTAAATATCAGTTCTTTATGAATATAGTGCAAGCGGATGTTGATGCTAGACTAGTGGGAGGAGGAGTTCCGAAAGTTCCAACTGTCCAAGATTATGCTAAGTTCAATGGAGATTGATCGAAGCTCGAAGGGAAGCCATTTATTGGTACCAACGATGCTATCAAGGTTGGGAACTGGATATTGCACTATGAAAGAATTTTTGAAGACTTGAGGCTCAATGATGAAAAGAAAAGGAGGTCGCATCTAGACAGCTTTAGGAAGCTACTTTGTTTTGGTGGAACAGTGTGGCTGTGGTAGTGGATGAGGGGACTATGGCCTATGTAGAATTTAAGAGGAGGTTCTAGGAGAGGATAATGTCAGCTAGGCGCATTCTGTTTTGCTTAGGAAGTTTGCTGAGCTAGAACAGGGGGAGATGACAATTATGGAGTATGCCGGTAGGTTTGAGGAGTTGGTCTGGTATGGTCATGCTACTGTAGATACAGTGATAAAGAGGAACGAGAAGTTCATCAGGGGGATTGAAGCCTGAGTTGGCTAGGACTACTTTACTGCATATCGTAGATCCCTGTGATGTGGTTGTGGAAATGGCTTTGAGGCACGAGGAAATGCTTGCTTGTCAAGAGAAGAATAAGGCTAGGGAGGTCCAGGTTGGGAAGGGGCAGAAGTGGAATTTTTTCCACAAGAAGGGTGCTCAAAAGGGTGGGGCTGCCAAGGAGGAAAGTCTAAGGTGGTTTTCTTTAAGTGCGACAAGAAGGGGCATTTTACCAATGAGTATCATTCTGGGAGGGCTAAGGAGGTGGTCGGGAAGAGGAACATCAAGCACTATAACTGTGATCAGATAGGCCATTATAAGTACCATTGCAAGGAGCCCGCTAAGGATGGAAAAGGCAAGGTGCATGCATCAGAGCCTTCTGCTTCTAAGCCGACAGCTTAGGAGAAAGGAAAGGAAGTTTTGGGAGGTATGCTTCAGACCCATGGTACGTCTGTTAGCACTCTATTTGATACGGGTGCATCACATTCTTTTATATCCAGATGTTTGATAGATAAGCTCAACCTAGAACCCACATATTTAGTTACCTTGCAGATTGCAAATCAAATAGGAGGGTATGCAACTATGGGGTTGAGATGTGACTAGTTAGAGTTTGACCTGTTAGGTCACACTTTTTTTTCGTAGTTTGCATGTTTTTGTTTTTATGGGGTTCATAATCATTCTTGGTATGGATTGGTCAAGAGAGTACGATGCTTGGATAATTTGCCAAGACAATAGCATATCTCTTAGATACCATGATTATAGCGATTGGATTGTTTGTACCGTAGAAGGTTCTAGCAGTGAGATGTATGCTTTGTTGGGTGTTACGGAATCAGATGATGAGTTGAGTCGGGTTTTCGTCACTAGAGACTTCACAGATGTTTTTAAGCCTGTAGTTGGATTACCACTGAAATAATCCATTGAGTTTCAGATAGATTTGGTTACGAGAGAAGAACCAGTGAGTAGCCCGCCGAGTAGGATGACCCCTTCAGAGATGAGGGCGTTGAAGCTGCAGTTGGTAGATCTAGAAGGCAAGAGTTTTATTAGGCCGAGTAGTTCGCCTTGGGGTGCAACAGTAGTCTTTGCTACGAAGCCGGATGCATCGTTGATGCTATGTATCAATTATCGTAAATTGAATGAAAGGATGACAAAGAATCGATATCCATTGCCTAGAATTGATGATTTGTTCAACCAGTTGAGTTAAGCCAAGGTAATTTCCCTGTTGGATTTGGCAACAGGTTTCCATCAGCTCAAGTTAGCAGAGGATAGTATAGCTTTGATGATATTTAGGACCAGAAACAGATTGTACGAATGGTTAGTTATGTCGTTAGGACTGACTAATGTGCCAGCTTTCTTTTTGGATTTGATGAACCGAGTTTTCCGAGTGCACTTAGATTAGTTTGTATTGGTTTACATAGATGATATCTTGATTTCCTCTAAGGATGAAAGAGAGCATGATGTTCATCGTAAGATGGTGCTTGAGATGCTGAGGCAGCATCAGCTGATGGTGAAGTTTTCGAAATGTCACTTATGGAAGAAGGAAGTGAAGTTTTTTGGTCATGTAGTCACAAAGAGAGGGTTGTTCAGTGGATCTGACTAAGATTGAGGCAGTGAATAGTAGGAAGAGATCCAAGATAGTAACCGGAATAAAGAGTTTCCTTAGATTGGCTAGTTATCACTGAAGATTCATTAAAGATTTTTCACGGATAACAGCACCGAGGATGAAGCTAACGAGAAAGGATGCGAAGTTTGTGTGGACCGATAAGTGCGAGGAAGCATTCCAGAGTTTGAAACCCTTATTGACCCATGCACCTATGTTGGTTGTTCTAGAAGGGAATCAAGATTTGTTTGTTTATACTGATGCGTATGGAACAAGATTAGGAGCTGTGATGATGCAGAGAGATAAAGTGATTGCCTACGCTTCTAGACAGCTTAGATCATAGACGTCAGATATCCGACGCATGATTTAGAGTTGGCTATGGTGATTTTTTCTTTGAATGTGTAGAGATATTACCTTTTAGGAGAGACATTTGAGTTATATACAGATCATAAGTTACTGAAGTATTTGTTCTCTCAGAAGAAGCTGAACATGAGACAGCATACGTGGTTAGAGTTTATAGCTACTTAAGATTTTGGGATTGAATTCACACCAAGGAAAGGCAACAAAGTTGCAGATGCACATAACAAGAAACATCGGAATGCAATGTTAACAATGATTGCTTAGTGGAAGGATTTGGAAGCATTAGCAGATTGCAGAGTGTAATGGAGATCTGAGGCTGGGTCTAGTTGTGAAACCATAGTGTTATCTTGTTTGGAAGTTTGATCGGTGATGATTGAAAAGATTGCATATAAACAAGAAGAGGATCCAGTATTAGCAGTACGGATTAGGAAGCTTAGTGAAGGAACCGAGAGCGATGACTTGAAGGACTTTAGATTTGACCAGAATGGGTGGTTGAGAAAGAAAGGAAGATTATGTGTTCCAAGTGTAGGAAACATAAGAAAAGAAGTCTTGGAGGAATTCCATCGTTCAAAGTTCTCTATTTATCCAAGAGGTACTAAGATTTATCAGGCTATAAATAGAAGTTTCTTCTAGGAAGGTTCAGAGCAAGATATTGGCTTATGTGTAAAGCAGTGCTTGAATTTCCATAGGCAAAGGCCGAACCACCAGAAGCCAAGTGGATTGCTTCAGCCATTAGATATTCCAGTATGGAAGTGGGAATATATTTCTACGGACTTTGTTGATGGGTTTCCAAGGTCGAGCAGAGGAAATGGAAGTATATGGGTCATAGTGGACAGATTGACCAAGAGCGTCCATTTCATTACAGTTAAGTCCACTAGGATGGCACCTGTTTTTGTATGTCGTTCATGAAGAATGTCTTTCGAATGCATGGAATTCCGAGTAGCATAGTAAGTGAAAGAGATTCCTTATTCACTAGCGAGTGTTGGAAGAGCTTGCATGAAGTTTTGGGAACTAAGCTCAAGATGAGTACCGCTTACCATCCACAGACTGATGTGCAAATAGAAAGAGTTGACAAGATCTTGGAAGATTTTTTAAGAGCTTGTGTTCTAGATTTTGGAGGTTCATAGGAAGACGATTCGCATCTAGTCGAGTTTTCGTATAACAACAGTTATCAAACTAGTATTAGGATGGCACCATTTAAAGCTTTGCAAGGAAGGCCATGAAATCTCCCGTTTGTTGGTTGGAGATCGGGGATAAGTTAGTTCATGGTCTAAATTTGGTTCGGGAAGCTACAGAGAAGATTAAGGTCACTCGGGCTAGAATGAAGGAGGCCCACTCTAGGCAGAAGATTTATGCAGATGGAAGATAAAAAGACTTAAAATTCTCCATTGGAGATCAAGTATTTATTAAGGTTTCACCGATGAAGGGTGCAATTAGATTTGGAAGATCAAGAAAGTTGGCACCGAGGTTTGTTGGACCATTTCCTACAATTGGGATGATCGGGAAACTCGCTTATAGAGTTGAGTTACAAAGTAGTTGAGCAGGTGTCCATGATGATTTTCATGTTTCTCATCTTAGAAAGTGCGTTAGAGACCCGAAGACTGCTATTGCATCGACTGTGCTAGATGATTTAGTGGTAGAACCAAATTTGACCACGGTTAGAAAACCAGTTTGTATTATGGAAAGAGATGAGAAGAAGCTTAGAACCAAGACATTGAGATTAGTCAAGGTCCAATGTAGTGACGATGATAGGTACTGTACTTGGGAGGTTGAGAGCAAGATTAGAGATGCTTATCCTGATTTTATTTGATGGTGTGTTTAACCTTCTTATTTGATTTATGTGTACCTTAACATAGACTTCAAGGCCCAAATTCTTTAAGGAGGGGAGTTTGTAACACCCTATATTTTGATAACATTATTTATGATATTTAATTAGATAAATTAAATAAAATAATGTGTTGATTAGAGGATTGAGATTTTATTTTATTGAAGTTGTAGCCGTGCTACATAGTAAAGAGTCAAAGAAGAGTTTAAAATGAAATATAGGAGGGGTAAAATAGGAAAGAGGCCATTCCTACATTCCTTAAACTTAGGCCATGTATCTTAATACATGTTCACTTCTTATTTTCAGAATTTTATAATGTGAGTCCGACCACCATTAACAAGGAAAATGGGAAAAGATAGAGAAAAGCTATGAAGAAGCTTAAGCAAATCAAATCTATCCATATCTCTATCTCTTTAATCACAAAAGCTATGTGAATAATGTTTACATCTCTTGTTTTGATTTTTTCTCTGTTTTAAGATGATTTCGAAATATTTTGCAATGTTTTGCCATGTTTCTGAATGATGGAATGATTATATATACTTTTTGATGAGTTATACATATTCAAATTGATTTTATGATATGTTTTAAGGTAAAAAACCCTAATAAATTACATCCAAATGCCTTGCAAATTTTAGTATAGATCCGAAACAATATTTTGAAGATGGGTTCCATTTTCAAAAAATTTTGAATTTATGTGGATGTAATATGAATTTTCTGGTAAAGAAAATGGTATTTTGGATTATAAGTTATTTACAGGTAAATAATTACTTATTTCCGCCTGAAATTTTTATATGCTAGAAAACATACTAAAAGAGTTATTGGAATTTTTTTAGATTTTCCTAAGTGTATTGATGGATGTATAAAATTATTTAAGGTATGATACTTAAATGTTTTATATACATTAAAAGGAGAAATGGGCTTTTTGTAAAAATATTTAAATTGTTAGATCTAGAAAGTTGGTAGCACTTTTGAAAAGAGAAACTTACAACTAACCAGATTTAGACAAAATAGGCAGGTTAGGTGCAAAAGAATATTTAAAAAGTAAATAAATAGCTTTTTCGCTATTTCGATGCTTTCGGCACTAGGTTCCGCCTCCATTCCCTCGCTTTCGATGCTCTCGAAACCAATGCATATGGTATCAGGAAATTAGTACGTAGTGAATTGGAAGAGGGTGAAAGGTATAGGTGAAAACCAAGTGGTTTTGAAGGGATTGAAGCATTGCTTTGATTTTAAAGGAAAATTCGCTTGTTTGCTTTCGACTAAGATGCTTTCGACTAGATCAAATGGTTTAAAAGAAAAGGGTTTCGATTGGGTTGTGCCTTGTTTTTAAATGCTTTTTTTCGACTAAGTTGAAGCCTTTAGCTGCCGCCTTTTTACCTTTTGATGCAGAGGGTCCCGAAGGGGTTACTTATTTTCTAAAAATTGCCCTTATCTCTATTGCTTTCGAAGGAATGGTTTTGACACCTTCATTTCTTTATGTGGGAATGCTTTCGAAAGGTAGGATTTTGATTTAAATGGCTTTAATGACCCTTTTGCTCAATTGAAGTATAACCCAAATGGTTTCGAAAGAGATGATTTGAATGATTTCAAAAAGAAGTGGTTTCGACTTTTATGTTTTTATGATCCTTTTTCTCTACTTGAAGGCATAATCCAAATGGTTTCGACCGATACGTTTTTCAAAGGTTTCGAAGGAGTAAGCTTCGAATGGTTTCAAAAGGTTTCCGCATATTTTAAATTTTGAACCCAAGTGCTTCTGAAAGGTTAGATTTAATGCTTTCGAAAGGTTTTGAAAGAGGTTTTGAAGGGATGGTTCCCTAATAGTTTTGAAGAAGTCAAATGGTATGGTTTTTCATATGGGTTCGAAAGGTTTCGAAAAGAAATGTTTTCTAAAGGTTTCGAAAGGCAATGTTTCAAGGCTTTAAAATAAAGATGTCTAAGGTTTTAAAGCTTTCAAATGGGAGGTTTTTCAGTGGTTTTTAAAGAGTTCTGAGAAAGGAATCAAAAGGAAGGATTTGGTCTTTCGGCCAAGATAAAAGAAAGAGTTTTACTTAGTTTCGAAAGGGGTACTTTAGATAGATTTGAAAGAGGGACTTTCAAAATTTAAATGTTTTCATCAACTAAGATTTGAGTAAAGTATATGTAACATGGCAAAGTAATTTTGGATAGGCCATAGAGATTATAATTTTCCTTGTTGAGTTTTATTTAAAAGGTTTTAAATCATTTTGAAAAGCTTTTCAAGGAAAATTTTAGGAAGATGTCCCTAAGCAAATAACTTAGATACTAAAATACCAAATAGGATTGGTAAACTGTCTTGCCTCATACGTTACTATTAGCCTCAGCTAATTTAGTCCCAAATTTCCATGTGTATGGCTATGTCAAAGATAAGACTGAAATTACGGATACACACAGAAAGAAATATATATATTCGTATACAAATCGGTTATTGGTGAGCCCACAAAACCACTAGAATCAAGTGACCCTAGGAGATGATAAGTTAAGGATAGACCGTCCAAAGAGAAGAATTTAACAGATAGTTAAGGATAGAACATCCAAAAGAGGAGAAGTGTCTAACGAATGATAGACAGTTTTGATATATTTTCTAGTAGGCCTGAGTCAGCCAATGGTTAATAGTTAGCTAAACAAAACTAAAGTGCATGAACAAATAGTTCATTTATTACTTGATATATATGTATGTTTACATAATGATGCTTTACAGATTTTAAGCAGCTTTGGTTGCAGGAAAAGATTTGCGAAAAGATATGTTTTAAAGAATGTTAGTGAGGGAAAAACCATTCTGCTAAGTGGCATTGTCTCACTTAACAAAAAATAACAGAGATGTACAATATTATTCACACTAGTCTTTATGTTTGACTTGAATTTTTTGTATCCCCTTAAACACATGGGTGCCAAAAATTGATTTGAGTAGGCTAAGGGTTGAGGTTTTCCGGTTTCATAGTTTTGGCATACAGATCTTCTAAGGACGAGCAGGAGGCTGACCGATAACTAATTAGGAACTACAAATTTTGTTATTCCGCTGTGTATTAAGTCAAGATGTGACTATATTGCTGTGATCGTCCAAGGAAGCATCATCATATGTCGCACTTGGCGTACTATTGTAAATTATTTTTGATCAATTCTTGGGAAATGTTTTAGGATTTTGTAACTTGGATATGACAATGTTTTGAAATGTAATCAGCATAATGTTGTTTTCTAAAATCTGAGATCTTATTCATAATTAAGTGCTTATGATATTATGGATACCATTAGCATTGCCGTATTTTATCACCAGAAGTTAATACTATAGGTGACTGCAGCATCTGTAGCGCTTAGCTTTTAGCCCCTAAAAACAATACATTTTTTTATTTGATGTATATACTCTACGACCTGTCTACATTATTAAGGTAAACCTACAACACTCTGATTATGTGGTTCGTTTTAGTTACTGCCATCTCGCATGTTTTATTTTTGTGAATTAAATTATATTTTATCCTTGCGTTGTGAGATGTATGACTGGTTTTGCCATTAGAGTTTACAACTTACCCTTGACTATTGCTCCACGTCTACAGGTACTATTGTAGCATACTTTATAGGTTACATTATGTACCAGTGGTGTAGAACGCTCATCATAATCAAGATGAGTCAGTACGACATTAGTTATTATCCCAGGTAGGTGATTCAAGGACAAGCTATAACGTCCACTACTTTGAGACCCGAAAATAAATGTCAACGATGCTGCGGCCATCTCCAAAGTTATTTTTAAGCGGCAAAGTCAGGTTAGTAATTTTAATGAACATTAGGAAAATAAAGCAACAAATAGTTTCATTACGTCAATTTTCTTATATGTAAATGTCATTACATATTCATTAACCCGACTTGTTCCCACATAAGTTTAAATATAATAAAGAAAAAATATGGTGCTACACCAGATATATGATAGCACTGACATGAACATTAACTAGTTATAAACCCTATTTTTACATAGCAGAAAATTCAAAACATTTTTAATTGCGAAATAAATCTCATGCTTCCTGTTCAAAGTCTTTATTTGTCTTTTCAAAAGCAACCTATTTATAAAACTCAGCCTACTTGAATGAGTATTCATGAGTTTATGAAAAATAATAAAAACATGGGTCAGATATATAGCTTGTATAAGTAATAATAAATTCTAACAACAATCAAATACGGAGAACAGGCCGTTGAAGCGTGGAATAGGTTTAACCCTCACTATTTTGATCAACATAAATTACATCATATTATGTAATAAATATCGCTTCATGATCAAACACAATTCATCAACTATAACTTAAGTGTGAGTTTTCCTTTTACCACATATTCCGACTAGTTCCACAGTCAGTTCATTTTAAATTACTATATAGGTATTTGTCTTAATTTCTCATTTTTATCATGAACCGATAATTTGGTTACCACGAAGGCAATTGCACCATGATTTCTACATGGTACAAATTACAAATATTCAAGAAAAGATTCCCCTGGCTTGTATTTCCTAGACCCAATGTTTAGTTTCCATCAAGTGTTTAGGCACCAAACTTAGGATCTAAGAGTATGAAGGCCAAGAACATGAGTAGGCAAAAAAGACCAAGATTATTATCTAGATAGAGCAAGAAGCTTAACTGAAAGCAACAACTGCTGGGAGCGGAAGATTTCAACAAACCATGATCAATGGCTAAGATAGGCGAAAGGAATCAAAGAAGCTATATATATATATATATGTGTGTGTGTGTGTGTGTGTGTGTGTATAAGCACCACATCGGCTTTCTGTGTCAAAATACTTTCAACTGGATGATAATAAGTGTTTGAATTAGAGTCGCCTATAACAAGCCAGATAATCAATCTGAGTTAATCCCGTGTACCAATGGAAGAACCATAAATCTGCTATAAATAGAGAGCCATGTGCAACTAAATTGGAGTTGGCAAACAAATTTTTGACATTCTACAATCATTCGGTATACTTTACTCCTTTAAAAATGCTTCAATTAAAATATCATTAATGGCGGACTTGCTATCAAATATATTTATACATCAAGCCGAGGAATAAAAAACTCACAGTAGAATCTTCAAAGTGGATGTAGAGATCAAGGTCCCAGACCAATATAAATCTCTTGTCTTCTTTACCTTTTGGCCTTTTTTTAATATTCCATGTTTTCTTAATTCACCTTCATCCTCTTGTAATTAGCTTTCGAGAAGTCTGGGGTGTTTGACGAAAAATATATCTAACATTTTTGGCGCTAGAAGCAGGGCCCATACTACCATCCTTCTCTAATCCACACATTCCAAACTTTCAGCCACAAATGAGGTCAAGTCTTTCTGCTTGAAAAACTCCTTGTTCCCCAACTCTGGATTGAGGAAGTTGAAGAAATGCCTATGAACGATGACAATCGAGCAAACGTGGTGAATCAAATTACAATTAAAGAAAACACTGCCTTAGTCCTTTCTGAAAAAAAGTTTCGCCAAATGATGCAAAAGTTTATTTCTAATAGATTCTAATGATTGGACGACTACCAGACCGAGGTCAAGAAATCTTTTGATGAATTTGGAATGAAAGTCTCGATAGTACTTGAGGAGGACGAGAATCCTCTCACTATGAACGGAATCTCAAAAAATTGCAAATTGCTGATGAATGCTTGGAAGCTAAGCCCATAATGGCTATAGAAGCTACAAAGAAAGCTAAGACCACAAAGGTAGCAAGTGCAAGACCTTCTAAGAAGTCCTTAACTTTAATCTCAGAAAGGATGAACTTCGAAGGAGCACAGTTATGCGGGATGAAAACCCAAGTATTGAAGCTGAGACTCTGAAGTTGGGTGGGGATCATAGGATGGAAACCTTGTTGATGAAATTATTGGAGCAATTACAAAGCAACAAGAAGACCGATCCAACCTTTCTTCAAAGATGAAACATTGAAAGGTTCAACCTTTCTCCAAGGCAATTATGAGTGCCTCTATGTCTTTGGGATTCAGGATCTCAAATCTTTCTTATGATGGATCCTGTTAAAAGTGCTGCTATGGATCGTAATATGGAATAGTGACTAAGATATTTACTAGTGCGTAATAAAATATAAAAGTAAATAGTAAAGTAAATGACACCATGGATTTTTATATTGGTTTGAACTCCCTTTCTACATCCAGTCTCAGAGTGCTTCTGGAATTTTACAATTAATCCTCACTTAATCCAAAGGAATAAGTATTACACCGCATAAGCAACCAAACAGGACTTCTATCGCCTAGACATGACTTCTACTGCCCGAGCAAACAAACCGGACTTTAACAATACCATAAATTTTCTTGACAGATTGTGCTCTTTAGATGTAATGGATAAGTCTTTAGGGCACACCCTTCCTATAACCTTTTCGTTTGTGGTATATATTGTAGTATGTGAAGATTGGAATTTAGTTTAATCAAAAATAAATTTGTGCATGAAAGTGCGAGTGATTAGAATACATTTATGAAAGCAAATGGCCAAGTTTTATATATCGAGAATATTAGAATTGAATCAAAGAATTAAGTTATTAAAACAATTGAATTCATAGCTATATATTTATTTTAAAAGATGCAATTGTTCATGAAAAGTTAGGGTCAAAAGATATGGAAACAACTCTTGAATCAAGGGTTGTTTCTGTTCGTTAAAAGAAGGCGACCGTTCAAAAAATAGCCATTATGAATATTTTGAGGATAGAATTCCAGTCTTATGAATATTTGAAAATTGTAATTTCAATTTTATTTGAAAAGACACTTGGTTCAGTCGACTGAATGGGGCGGTTCAGTCGACTGTACCTTCAAATGCACTTGTGCATGTGTGTATGTTTCAGTCAACTGGGCATGCCTATTCAGTCGACTGAAGTTGGTGTTTTCTGCCATATTTATTTATTTTTGAAAGGTTTTGATTATGAACTCGGTAAAAAAAAATTATAGCGTTTATATGATTTTGAATTTAAATTTAAAGCCATGTTGTGCATGCATATACCACCTTGGAGAGATTTTAACAATTATTAACTACTAAACTAGACTATAGACAAACCATTTATAGATATGAAACTTCTTATTGAATTCTTGGTCTTCAATCTATTATCGAGCAGAATAGTATCTACTCCTGCAAGTATGGTTAGTTCATATAATATATACTTATATAGTTGTCAAGATCAAAATATCAAAACACATGGTTCTAGCATTCTTCCCCTTTTTGATGATGACAACTATGTAAGTCTAAAAACTTATAAAAATTTATAAAAGCAATTGAAACTCCCCTTAAATAAATGATCTACCTATTGAGCATCTTAAAATTCTCCGCCTTTGTCATGGACAAAAAGGAATAATTTAATAACATGGTAAACAATAGTTGTATGGATTAGTGTAAATAAACTTGATATTGATTAACAACAAGTGAACTTGATAGCACGAATAACATGCATTTAAACCAACAATAAGTAAATGAAATTGATTAATATATTACTTAACAAACATCAATCAAACAACATTAATTCAACATTAAAACAACATAACAACAAATGTGCATTGATAACATAACGAACAACAGAATATATGAAAATATACAAGTATAAGATAAGATAAAAAGGACTAAACTTCCTCATTATCGGATTCTTCCCCTTTCTCTTCTTCCTTCTCAGATGTAACCTAAGTGAAAGGAGGGGAATTTTTGGCAATATTAATGGAAGTAGAGCTGGCGCGAGAAATATTTTCCTAAATATTATTTAAGAATCCCTTGATGGAGTTGAGCTTCTTATTGGTCTTGACAACGTTTTTTATCAATGGTGACAAATCGTCGATTGAGCTTGCTTTGATTAATGGAAAGAGTGGAAAGCTCTTGCTTTGCATTGAAATCTCCTTGAAGATCTAGTATTTTGTCTTCTTCTTTTTCCTCAATTTGGCAGGAAGTGGGGGAGGAGATGATATGGGTTTCATGGGGTTGTGGAAACCTTGTGCTCGATATGACGCCTATTGCTGGAAGATAATGATTTGTTGAGGTGGAGGACGTTTTGGAAAACTCATAAGACCTTAAGTCTTAGAGTTTAGATCGCCAATGGTAATGAAGTCTGGATCGAGGATGGTGACTCCAAAATCCATGAGAATCCGCATAATATAGGCTTAGTAGTAGATGGTTTTGTAACTCCTCTTGTGGTTGACGGTGAGAAATTCATCAAGAATTACTTTGGTCCAATTCACGTGTTGAGAGGAGAAGATGGCATAGAGAGCTTGGAAGCCACTTATGTAGACCTTCTCATAAATCGCGATATGAGGATGAACAGATCAGATGAAGGCACAATGAAGAATGCATGCCTTTGATTGTAAGGCGACGGATTTAAGAGTGTTTATATCATCGAAGAGAAATCGATTAGAGACTTCATCTTGATTGTCCATGTCGACCTTAATGTCATTGATGTCGACTTCTTTGGATGGAAAACGGAGAATATACCCGATTTGAAGAGGGAGATAAATGCGGATGTTGCAAACCAATGTCCAAATGCAATCGTCTTTTTTTCTTGAATCTTGGTGACCCCAGTTCATGTTGGCGAAGAAGAGCTTCATGAGGAGGGGTAAATTTTGACATTGTTGGTATCGAGACCAAAAGAGCTATCAAGGCCGCTAGCTTCCACAGTTCGCGAATGGTGTAAGCATTGAAGTCTGGAACTCTGATAATGGAACAATCGAATATTCTTGAGCTTTTCATGGCGTTGAATCCAGTAACTGCAGTTTCATTGTGTAGCCATGATTTAATTTGGCTCTCGGATGGTCCAACGGAAGATCCTTTAGCTCTTTTGGTTCTAGGTGCCATTGAATTGAATTGATTTAAGGGAGTAAAAAATTGAATTGAAGAATAATGGGGGCTAGGGGCTAGTTGCAGAAAAGAGGTAGGGTTTGAATGAAGGAGATGAATATATAGCGTGGTTGAAAAGGAGGATTGGGAATTATGCATTTAGATTTTTAAAAAAAACCAGAAAAATCATAATTAATCGACTGAAAATATTAGGCCAGTCAACTTTTTGCAGGGAATTGCTTCCTGCAAGTTATTGCTAGAAATTTTCCAAATTTAGTCGACTTAATGTAGAGGACCAATCTAGAAAAAATAAAGGCACACAAGAATGTTCAGTTGACTGAAATTATAATTCAGTCGACTGTTTTGCAGGAAAATTTATCCTAAAATATTTGACCTGAAAAATTAATATTTCAGTCGACTGAAAATTAAATGGCAGTCCATTGATTTACGTTTTTTAAAAAGTTGTAACAACCTGAAAAATTTGGTCATTGATTTTGAACATTTAATTTATTTTAAATGTTGAATGTGGATTGTTAACTGATTTTGAAATAAGAAATTTCGGTTAAATCAATAAGGTTAGTTATAATTTCAAATATGGAAATTCATTTAGATTTGGATAATAATAATTTAATATTTGAAATTAGGATAATTTGTGAATTTGGGTGTATATAGTTATGGAAATGGTTTCTAAAATTTATTTAAAGTCTACCTGAATTTGGATTTTAATATTGGACCTTTGGATGGAATCCAAGTAGATAAGTTAATTTGGGATATTTATGTTAATTTAATAGTGGAATTTAATATATAGTGATAATATAAATAATCAGATTTTGATTTAAAACGAATTGAAATGATTTCAAATGTGAACATAAATTCTATATGATTATAATTAAATTAGTAAAGTTTTAAAAGTAAAATTTTAAATGATTTCGACGATTTTGAAAACAGCTCGAATTTAATCGACGAGTTAAAAATAGTCATCCGGGGCATAGTCTCGGAATTCGATGAAACAAGTTCCATTGTATCTATAATAGTGTATTATTATCGGAAATTTCGTAACATTTGGAGTTACCGGTTGTTCGTACGAGTGAGAAACGGGTTGAAATTAAAAATCGATAGTTTAATATTTTAAATCGTTTCAAAAGGCTATCTTCCACATATGATTGAATTAGCCTCCAAAACACGTTCCATTATGCTCGGAATACGGGTAAAACCTTAAAACGGCAGACAGCATGTTTAATTTGGAGTTCGTTCGAAAATCTTGTTAATTGGAGGAAAATATTAATAAAATAATATTAAATAAACTTATATATACACACATTTTCAAGCCGAACCCTAGACCTATGTTTCGAGTCGCCACTTATATATCTAGTGCCCGAGGCTTTACCATTTTCTCCTCCAATTTTCGATCAATCCATGCGATATCGTCAAAAGGCTTCAACTACGAAAGAGGAGAGTGGAGCGAGGTCTTCAGGATGATCGGTGGTGATCATATTTCGGTAAGTGGATCGTCGGCAATCGAGCCACGAAGCGGCCGCGTTATCGAGCAGTTTCTAGGCGAAGGGTGGCATCGAGATGGACCAGATCATGGCGGCAGGGAGGGCTCGCATAGGCGATCATTTTGGAGTAGGTGGATCTTACTCTTGATAGGATTTGGCGGGGCAAAAATCCAAGTGGATCGGCGATTATGGATCCGTATAACCCTGGATAGTGCATGATCCAGAAGACAATCCTTGCGGCCTAGATTTTTGGCCTTGAAATCAACGGTATTGATTTGTTCTGGTATAATATAATAATAAAAATAAATTTTTTTATAAATTATATTCAAAAGTTCAAGATACCATAACTTTTGCATACATGGTCAGAATTCGACGAAACAGGAAGCGTCGGAATCTCAGTGACACGATCTACGCACTGTAGTAGATCCGAAGGCGTTTGGAGCAAGCAAGAAATTTGAATTAAATCGAACGGGTTCGATTTAATTTGAAATTGGAACGTTCGACGAATTCAAGGTGAGTTAATCTCACTCACATCTGGTTGATTAGTTAATTTAAATACTTTAAATTTAAATTATTGATTGATTGGTTAAATGTGAATATTATTATCATTTTGGATATGGTATTATATATAGTATTATATATAGTATTATATATATTGGAGTGATTGATATTCCCTCATTATATAGCGGATAAGACCCTATGCGCCCCGCATAATAGCGGATGACCCATACACCATGATATTCCACCTCGAAGTGGAATTGGTATTTTTATATTGTGCTACCATCTGTGGATGCAGGGAGATAGGTTAGAGGGATCCAACTGGATTCCTCAAAATATTATGATTATTTTCATATATGTGATATGTTATGTGATAGATTATACTGGAATTAAATTATTCGATGTTATGGTTTGGATGTATAAATAATTTGGTATTTTAAAATAAAGAATAGAATAAACATGGTTTTAAAGGAAATGAAAGAATTTTTTAAGTAAATAATTATTGGTATTGGATAAATCGAGTAATAAAATTTAAAGGGAATTTAAATTAGGAAATCAGTTTGAATTGATAAGGTTTTTTGGAAACGGTGATTTAAAAGGAAATGAGGAATGAAAATTTGCAAACTGGGTTATAAATGTAGTGGAATATTTATCAGTGGATAAAATTGGAAGTATAGATTCCGGTAGGAATTTATAAGAAAACTTGTAATTCATTTTCAAAATAAAAGAGGGATTTTGTTTTTAAAAGTAGGAAAATATGTTTTTCTAGAAAACTAAGTATATTTTTAAAGAAATGATTTCAAAGTATAAACTAGAATTTTAAAATGTTTTTAAGAAGTTTTAGGAAATTTATTGTTTTAATTATTTTTGAGTGAAAAGTAAATATTTATTTAAGTTAATTATGGTGGTTAATTATTTTTAAAGTAAATTAGTATTATGATTTTTAAAAGGAAATTTTAACATAAATATTTGATATAATAATTTAATTTTAAAGGGAAATTTTGGTTTAAGTTTATTTGGAAACTCTTATAGAATTTCTACAGTATTATTTTTAATTAAGTAATTTTAGTAGATTTATTTTAAATAATTTAAGTACATATTTTTGAAAGTGATTATAAGGAGATGAAATGTGATTTAAAAATAAAAGAAATTTTATTTTTAAATATTGAAAGAATTGACGTGATTGGGACGTAAACTAATTTGGGATAAATGGAGCAGGTTATATAAAACATTAGATGGGCTATATTGAAATGGAAGTGTATTTCCTAAAAAGCCAAGTATGTTTCAAAATAGCTTTTAAGTGTAAATTAAAGTTTTAAAGTTGGTTTTAAAAAGAATTTTTTTGGAGAAATTATTTTCTTAAATTATTTTAAAATTTTTAAAGTAAATATTTATTTAGTTAGTTATAGTAGTAATGATTTTAAAAGGATTAAATTGGTGTTATGATTAAAAAGAAATTATTAAATAATTATACTATATAGAGTAGCTTTATTTTAAAAAGTACTTTTGGCTTAATTCATATTTGGAAATTTTATAGATTTTCATAACTATCATTTTGAATAAAGTGTTTTAAGTAGTTTTATTTAAAATATTTTAAGTTTATAAAATTTTGGTAAAGTAATTTAAAATTATTAAATCTAATTTTTATAAGACTTGGAGTTTTCTAGTGGAAATAAATAATTGGTTGAATTGATTGTTTATTTGATAGTTAAATAACCGACTATCAAATTTGGACCCAAATATAACTTTGGAATACCTAAAAGTGGTATGAGAATTATACTGTACAGTTACCATTCGAGGTGCTATACTGTATGTATAAACTCGTCTTTCTTCTAGGATGTTTATAAGGAAATCCATCCACAAACGGTTAGGAGGTGGACTCCGATCTTATTCTCATTTGAGTATTCCTAAAGAACCAGGGTTGAGTTCACTGGGAAATAGCGAACGTTGTTTCAAAGAGACCGGGATCAAATTTTAGATCCATAAACCATTTCGATCCATTGAGTACGTTTTCGTGATGAGGACAAGATCTTGGAGTCGAAGATGGAGCAGTGAAGTGCAAGCGCTAATCGCTACTAATCTTGAGGATGATTCCAAAATGGATGTTGTAGGAGTAGTTCCTTCGGTTTCGTTCGAACCCTTGACGGACTTGTATGGATGAATACTTTCATAACATCGTCAGGAGGACGGTGAGCATTCTATGTGAAAATGTTCTAAAAGGTAACGCTTAGCCTTGAACCTAATCAACCGGGAACGACTGAAAATCAAGGGATGTACAGCAAGGCTAAGTGGATAACAACCAATTAGGGTAAGGTCATCCCTGTCTAGTGGTTCCTCTTTATTCGGCTGTGTGGGCAGTTGCTGATCCCAACAGCGGTTGATTTTACTCGGGCTATCCAGTAAGGGGTAGTCCAGTCTTGTGTGATAGAGGAACAACAGGGTCCTTGGTATGATGATCTTGACCAGGTACCGTGATAGGTGGTATCCCAGTGCCTAGTCATTAGTTGGAAATCCATTCTCCTACTCGCCTTCTACGGTTTTGATTATACAGCCTAGTATTGATGGAATTTAATAATGTAACAATTTCGGCTATTTGAATAAGTATTTGTACTTAGACACTATTATAATATCAAAGGATTTTATAAGAAATGTTTTGATTATCATAAGGTAAAAACCCGACATGTTTATTTGTGTCGTGGTCTTAAGAGATACCTTTGATTTCAAAGGATTCTAAAAACTTTAATAATTCAATTGAGTGTATTTTTCTCACGCTGGTTTTCCAAGCTGACTCAGGTGTTATTTTATTATAATGCTCGGGTCAAACCGAGTATTATAAATATAGGGTAGGATGCTGTGGAGCTCAGGAGACGAGATGGATGGCGAGACGTATCACACGTATTTGAAGTATATTCCGCTGTGCTGTATAAGCTATATAGTCAGCTGTTATGTGGACATGATTAATATAACTATCCAGTAATTGTTTTGATTGTGATGTATTCTGATGATGTAATGTATAAAACAGATATAGTTTCTTTTTATGTGAACATCAGTTATTATCTATTACATTTTATTCCGCTGCAATTGTGAGATTCTGATGTTGTTTTTTTTTCTCTTCTTCTACCTCCTTCTTTCTTTCCTTCGGCAATCTGTCTCTTTTCGGAACTCGATTGTCGGCATATTATACGGTAGTGTTTTTATCTCGATTTTTGTGGGTCAAGAAGGACGGATGCTATAGTGGTATCAGAGCTTAGGTTGGCGATAAGCTAGGCTTTGGTGGGGGAATTGCTAATTAGAAATAGAGTCAAAAGTACTTTAGAATAAGTAGAGTGTAATAGTTATGAGCACGTAATTGTTAATGAATATAAAACTATTTTTATATTGTGTTGACTTATCGGTTGAGTGCTTATGAATTCTAGTCGGTACGGGAAATACAACCGTATCGATAGGGGGTTTCTAAACCCTTAAAAAAGATTAACCGACATAATATTGTTTTTAAAGTGAGTAAATGAAATAATTCTACCCAAAATTATATTTTGATGTAAAAGAAATAATTTTTTGAAATAATTATATATATTTGGATGTTTGGTTGTTAATATTGTAATCAAATAAGAATCTAAAATTTGAAATAATATATATTTATAACCAAATAGAATTATATAAGTATGATTTATACCTAGGAGTATATCTAAAATTTGAAGTAAACCAGAATTTAAATCCTAAGAATTTTGGAAAATATTTTTATATGAATTTAAACAAATAGCTTGGCGATTTTAATCTTCGAAATTTTTGAAAGGTTTTCTAAAGTGTTTGAAGGAAATAATGGGATATTACATTGGAAATATTTTTAAATAGAAATTGTTTTAAAATGGTTTTCTTGGAATTAAGAAAGCACTAAACTCACTTCATATGCTGGAAAATAATCTTGACGATGATGGCCACATCATCGGTATTCATTTTTAAGTTTCTGATTGAAGGATTGCTACCAGAAGGTTTGGAACGATTAATTATATGGATTTGTTAACCAAAACTATTTTGAAAATTAGGAGGTATAATTTGATATGCCAAGTGGGTATGTTCTATGATTTCAAAATGGTTTCGAAATAAAACCGGGTAATTAAATTCTAGGAATTCTATTTAAATGATGTGAAAAGTCAAAAAGAAATTGGTATTCAATTGTTAAAGTGAGGTTGACATAGTTAAGAAAGGAAATTGGAAATTTTAATCCTGGAATTAAAATTTAACTTGAGTAATAAAAGTGGATAAGATATATTGGAATTTAACTTAAGATAAGTTAAATAAAATTTAATTTGGATTTGGATTGAATTGGATATTATGTGGAAAGGTAGGATAAATGTATAAGTTACAATTATTGAATGGGATGAATGCACTTAAGCCCTTAAGTGAAATAAATAATCCAAAATTATGGATATAAAATGTAAATAAACTCAAGTGATAAATATAAGATTTTAAGTAATTAAGTTTATGGACTTATAAATTGAGAGATAAAATAATAAACCGAGATGAAGATGGTTTCGTAATAAGGTAAAAGAATAGGGAAAGTAAAGATTTGATTTTGTACATTGGGAATGAAATGGACTTGAGTAAGTTGGATATAAAGGTGAATGGTGAAATATTTATGTAACTATATGATATAAATATTTAATGGGACTAAACTTAAGTGGAAATTTAAGAAATTGTAAACAGATAAGTTTATATAACTTATTAAGCTGGGATAGTGAAAAGCATACACAAAATTTAATGGTTAAGTAATTGATAACAAGAAATGAATTTAAGGTAAGAGTAAATAAATTAAAGATGAATTGAAGATAATTTGAAATATGAATTTGGAATGGAATTTAGAAATGAAGTTAAGTTTTAAGCTGGTAATAACTTAAGTGGTGATATGGATACTGATAATAAACCTAGAGAAGTAATTCTGCAAAATGGTTTATAAATAAATTAGCTAACAAAGTGGTAATAACTTTAATAAGAATTAAACAAGAGTTGATAAATCTGATTAAATAAGAATCAAATTAAAACGGAGTGGATTTGAGTTGGTTAAGTAAAATTTAGTTGAACTAGAATTAAATTGAAAAAGGAATTGAACTGAAAGGAAATTTAATTTAATTGAAATTAATATAAATTTGAGTTGGAATTAATTTAAAATGATTATAATCTTAAGAGATTGTTATTTGTGTGAATAACATCAAACTTGCATAGAAATTAGTCATTTGTTGTAAATGACGTAGATGAATTAAAAGAAGAGAATAAAATTGGTTTTTAAATCAATTGAAATAAATTGAAATTTAATTAAGTGGATTTGCATATAAATGAAAGTGAATTATGTATGTGATGCAAATTAATTAATTTGGAATTGGGAAGGTGAAATTGTGTGAAGTAAGTCATATAAACTAATTTTATATGGATAGGGGATTAGTTGGTGCAAAGGTGAATTGAATATAGTGAACTTAGTTGTGAATCATTTTAAATAAAATGAAATATGGATTTATGAAGGAAATTAAAATAGGGTAAAACCTTGTGATCGCTTAAGTGTTTGGTTAACATGTAGGATTATGAAGTTTATTGTTTGGGCTATGTAATTGATGTGTTAGGCTAGTAGGTAAACGAATTCTTGTTAAAAATTTCATATGGTTGAAAACTTATGTCCTTGTTTGAGTAAGTGCAGGAACAGGAGGCAATCCGATAGAGTTTGGAGCGTATAAATGCATAATGAATTAACCGCTTGCTTATAAAACGCTAATATGAGGTGTGCCTATGCAATAAATTTTAGAAACAATAATATATTATTATATATATATATATATATACATTTTCTTTTCTGATCGTGTGGATCAACGCGTATATATTTATCATATTTGTGATATTGTAAAAGGCTCTACGTACAAAGGAGACGCTGCCAAAAAATTTCGAAAATTTTGAGCGGTAGAAATTTTTTGAAAATTTTGAAAATTTTGGCTACTAGAAAGTTGATTTTAGAACAATGTTAGAAATCCAAGTTTTTGAGTTAGAAACAGAAGCTTTTTTGGATTAAACTAAAGGGTTTTGAGAAATGAATGTACGTTTTAATTAAGTGGGTTTTGTGTAAGTTAATGGGTCTACGAGCATTTTTCCTACCTTAGCAAATTTCGAGGACGACATTTTTTTAAGTGGGGAGGAATCTAACAACCCGGAAAATTTGGTCATTAATTTTGAACATTTAATTTATTTTAAATGTTGAATGTGGATTGCTAATTGATTTTTGAAATAAGAAATTTTGGTTAAATCAATAAGGTTAGTTATAATTTCAAATATGGAAATTCAATTAGATTTGGATAATAATTTAATATTTGAAATTAGGATAATTTGTAAATCTGGGTGTATATAGTTATGGAAATGGTTTCCAAAATTTAATTAAAGTCTAGATGAATTTGAATTTTAATATTGGACCTTTAGATGGAACCAAAGTCGATAAGTTAATTTGGGATATTTAAATTAATTCAATACTGGAATTTAATATATAGGGATAATACAAATAATCAGATTTTGATTTAAAATGAATTGGAATGATTTCTAATGCGATTATAAATTATATATGATTATAATTAAGTTAGTAAAGTTTTAAAAGTAAAATTTTAAATGATTTCAATGATTTTGAAAACTGCTCGAATTTAATCGACGAGTTACAAATAGCCTTCCGAGGAACAGTTTTGAAATTCGACGAAACCTGTTCCATTTGATCCATAATAGTGTATTATTATCGGATTTCAAATTTCTTTATATTTGGAGTTACTGGTTGTTCATATGGGTGAGAAACACGTTGAAATTAAAAATTGATAATTTAATATTTTAAATCGGTTCAAAAAGCTATCTTCCACATATGATTGAAATAGCCTCTGAAACACGTTCCATTGTGTTTGGAATATGGGTAAATCCTTATAAACGCCAGGCGGCATGTTTAATTTGGAGTTTATTCGAAAATCTTGTTAATTGGAGGAAAATATTAATAAAATAATATTACACAAATGTATATATACGCACACGTTTTTTGGCCGAACCCTAGATCTATATTTCAAGCCCCCACTTATATATTTAATGGCCGAGACTTCACCATTCTCTCCTCCAATTTTCGATCAATCCATGCGATTTTGTCAAAAATCTTGAACTATGAAAGCAGAGAGGGGAGCAAGGTCTTCAGGATAACAGGTGGCGATCGTATTTCGGTGAGCAGATCGTCGGCAATTGAGCCACGAAGCGGCCACGTTCTTGAGCAGTTTCCAAGCGAAGGGTGGCACCGAGATGGACCAGATCATGGCAACAGGGAGGGCTCACATAGGCGATCATTTTGGAGTAGGTGGATCTTACTCTCGATAGGAAATGGCGGGGCGAAAATCTAAGGGGATCAGCTTTTTAGGTTCGTATAACCCTGGATAGTGCATGATGTAGAAGACGATCCTTGCGGCCTGGATTTCTAGCCTTGGAATCAAAGGTTTTGATTTGTTCTGGTATAATATAATAATAAAAAGAAAATTATTTTATAAATTATATTCAAAAGTTTAAAATACCATAACTTTTGCATGCATGGTCAGAATTCGACGAAACATGAAGCTCCAGAATCGTAGCGACATGACTACGCGCTACAATAGATTTGGAGCCGTTTGAAGCAAGTAAGAATTTTAAATTAAATCAAACGGGTTTGATTTAATTTAAAATTGGAATGCTCAACGAACTCAAGGTGGGTTAATCTCACTCACATCTGGTTGGCAAGTTAATTTTAATAGTTTAATTTAAATTATTGATTGATTGGTTGAATGTGAATATTATTATCAATTTGGATATGGTATTATAAATAGTAGTATATATATTGGAGTGACTGATATTCCCGCATTATATAGCAGATGAGACCCTATGCACCCCGCATAATAGCGGATGACCCCAAATATTGCGATATTCCACCTCGAAGTGGAATTGGTATTTTTATATTGTGCTAACATCTGTGGATGCAGGAAGACAGGTTGGAGGGATCCAACTGGATTCCTTAAAATATTGTAATTATTTCGTATATGTGATATGTTATGTGATAGAATATATTGGAATTAAATTATTCGATGCTATGGTTTGGATGTATAAATAATTTGGTATATTAAAATATAGAATAGAATAAATGGTGTTTTAGAGGAAATGAAAGAAATTTTTGAAGTAAATAATTATTGGGAATTTGGATAAATCGAGTAATAAATTTAAAGGGAATTTAAATTAGGAAATCAGTTTGAATTTGATTAGGAGTTTTGGAAACGGTGATTTAAAAGGAAACGAGGAATGGAAATTTGCAAACTGGGTCATAAATGAAGTGGACTGTTTATCAGTGGTAAATTTGGAAGTATAGATTCCGGTGGGAATTTGTAAGAAAAATTGTAATTCGTTTTAACAATAAAAGGGGGATTTTATTTTTAAAAGTTAGAAAATATATTTTCCTGGAAAACTAAAGTATATTTTCAAAGAAATGATTTCAAAGTATAACTAGAATTTTAAAAGGCTTTTAAGAATGTTTCAAGAAATTTATTATTTCAATTATTTTTAAGTGAAAAGCAAATATTTATTTAAGTTAATTTTGGTGGTTAATTATTTTTAAAGCAAATTAGTATTATGATTTTTAAAAGGAAATTTTAACATAAATATTTGATATAACAATTTAATTTTAAAGGGAAATTTTGGTTTAAGTTTACTTGGAAACTTTTATAGAATTTCTTAAGCATTATTTTTATTTAAGTAATTTTAGTAGCCTTATTTTAAATAATTTAAGTATACATTTTTGAAAGTGATTATAAGGAGATGGAAATGTGTTTTCAAAATAAAAGTGATTTTATTTTTAAATTATTGAAAGAAAATACGGGATTGGGATATAAATTAAATTGTGATAAATGGAGCAGGATTTATAAAGGATTGGATGGGCTATATTGAAATGGAAGTCTATTTCCTGGAAAGCCAAGTATGTTTCAAAATAACTTTTAAGTATAAGCTAAAGTTTTAAAGTTGGTTGTAAAAAGAATGTTTTTGGAAAAATTATTTTCTTAAATTATTTTAAAATTTTTAAAGTAAATATTTATTTAGTTAGTTATAGTAGCAATGATTTTAAAAGGATTAAATTGGTATTATGATTAAAAATAAATTATTAAATAGTTATATTTTATAAAGTAGCTTTATTTTAAAAAGTAGTTTTAGCTTAAGTTGTATCTGGAAATTTTATAGATTTTCATAACTATCATTTTGGATAAAGTGTTTTAAGTAGTTTTATTTAAAATATTTTTAAGTATATAAAATTTTGGGTAAAGTAATTTAAATTTATTAAATCTAATTTTTATAAGACTTGGGGTTTTCTAGTGGAAATAAATGATTGGTTGAATTGATTGTTTATTTGATATTTAAATAACCGATTATCAAATCTGGACCCAAATATAACTTTCGAATACCTAGAAGCGGCATGAGAACTATATGGTACAGTTACTGTTCGAGGTGCTATATTGTACGTACAAACTCATTCGTTCTTCTAGGGCGTTTATAAGTGTCCACAGATGGTTAGGAGGTGAACTCCGATCTTATTCTCGTCTGAGTATTCCTAAAGAACCGGGTTGAGTTTATCGGGAAATAGCAAACATTATTTCAAAGAGACCGGATCGGATTTGAGATCCGATAACCACTTCGATCCAACGAGTACGTTTTCATGATAAAGACAATAGCTTGGAGTCGAAGATGGAGCAGTGAATTGCAAAGGCTAATCGCTACTAATCCTGAGGGTGATTCCAAAATGGATGTAGTAGGAACAGTGCCTTCGGTTCCGTTCGAACCCGGAACGGACTTGTATAGATGAATGCTTTCAGAACATCGTCAAGAGGATGGTGAGCATTCTAAGTGAAAATGGTCTAAAAAGGTAATGCTTAGCCTCGAACCTCATCAACTAGGAATGACTGAAAATCAGAGGATATGCAGCAAGGCGAAGTGGGTAGAACCCAATTAGGGTATCATCCTTGTCTAGAGGTCCCTTTTTGTTCGGCTGTGTGGGCGGTTGTTGATCCCAACCGTGGGTGATCTTACTCGGGCTACCTAGTAAGGGGTAGTCCGGTCTTGAGTTGCAGAGGAACAGCAGAGGTCCTCGATATGCCGATCTAGACTTGGTACCGTGATAGGTGGTAACCCAGTGCTTAGTCATTAGTTAGAAATTCATTCTCCCTACGCCCCTTTTACGGTTTTGATTGTAGAGCCTAGTATTACTGGAATTTAAAATGTAACAATTTCGGCTATTTGAATAAGTAATTGTACTTAGACACTATTATAATATCAGAGGATTTCATAAGAAATGTTTTAGTTACCATAAGGCAAAAATCTGACATGTTTATTTGTGGCGTGGTCTTACGAGATAACTTTGATTTCAAAGGATTTTGAAAACTTTAATAATTTATTTGAGTATATTTTTATCACGTCGATTTTCCAGACTGACTCGGATGTTATTTTATTATAATGCTCAGGCCAGACCGAGTATTATAAATGCAGGTAGGATGCTGTGGAGCTTAGGAGACGAGTTGGATGGCGAGACGTATCACACGTATTTGAAGTATATTCCACTATGTTGTATAAGCTGTATAATCAGCTGTTGTGTGGAAATGATTAATATAACTGTCCAGTAATTGTTTTGGCTGTGATGTATTCGATGATGTAGTGTATAAAATAGATATAGTTTCTTTTTGTGTAAACATCAATTATTAACTATAATATTTTATTCCGTTGCGATTGTGAGATTGTGATGTTGTTTTGTTTTCTCTTCTTTTACCTCCTTCTTTCTTTCCCTCAGCAATCCGTCTCTTTACGGCATTCAATCATCGACATATTATACGGTAGTGTATTTGTGACAATTTTCGAGGGTCCAGAAGGATGGGATGTTACAAAAATTTTCTTTGCAGTTTCAATCGACTAACCAGGTTGATTCAATTGACCGAAACAGTCCTTTTTTGACTATTTAACCTTTGAGCTTAAAGACTTTTTATTAAACAACTAAATAATATAAAAACTTAGTAATTGTATAGTTGTAATCTACTAGAAAACAGAAAAATTTATTTCAAACATATAAACATACGAAAATACAAAATTTATTTCAGAACAACATATATAAAATCCTAGTTTCTAGAGGATTGAGAATCGTCAAAGTGCGGTTCAACCTTCGTTATGTCTTGTAATGGTTGGATAGGTAACCAAACATTACTGCGTTCCCTGTAGTTCGGCAAGACCTGAGGACGCTGGGGATTTGTTTCCAAGAATTCACTAGCACTTGAGAATGTTGCGGTGATGGTTGATGCACGCACTGTTTTGATGAAGACCTACAAGACTTCTAGGGGAATTGTTCTAGAAAGCTTAAGCGTTTAGCACTCACTTTCTGTTTATAGTACGGTTCACGTTATAGTTCTAGAATCTCGCTCTAGTAGTGATGAATATCATTAGTTTTGTCCTTAGTTGATGGAGAACCAAAACGTAAGTTACGTTTAGTTCGTTTTCCTATGGTGATATCTAGTATGATGTGTTGAAGATGGTGTAATTTTAACTGGAATATAAACAGGAGTGGATTTGTTGGAATTCTTTGACTACTCAGAGGAGGGTATGCTGAAAACAATGAATGATTGATTTGAATTTTCTTGTGAAGACATGTAGATGTTTGAAAACAAAAACTATTATAAAGAATTGAGCTAAGAATATGTATTGGGAGGAATGATGTGGAAAAAGATTGAAATAGGAGCCTATATATATAGAAGTATGCACCTTTTTAGGTGAAAGAAACCTGAGAAGCAAAATCAGTGAAAGTTTATGGCCAAGCCAAAATTTAAGGTAGAAAAAATGAGAAACAATAAACGTACAGGTGATCTGAGGTAGGTAATAGTTGATATAAAAAGAAACAATATAGCACAATGGAAATACATACAGCTACCTTACCAGTGACCTAAGTTCGAGTGCCAGCAGCATCATATTTGTAAAAATTTGTTTTTCTTCAAAAGTTTATAAAATTTTAATTTTAATCTTAATTATAAATCATGCAAAGATATAATACCCAATTCTCGACATAATTTCATAAATGTATTTTCTTTTAAAGGTTTTGTAAATATATCAGCTATTTGTTTTTCTAAAGATACAAATTCTAATCAAATATTTTTTTTCTTTATTTCTCTAAGAAAATAATGTCTGATATCTATATGTTTAGTTCTAGAATGATTTATTGGACTTTACGATAAATTTATTGCGCTTGTTTATCATAGTAAATTGCCGAATTAGAGAGATTTATTCCAAAATCTTATATTGTTTGATGCATGTAGATTACTTAAGCACAAGCCAAAGAAGTAGAGATATGTTCTACTTTACACATCGAAAGTGAAATGGAATTTTGTTTCTTACTAAACCAGGATACTAAAGATTGTCCAATAAAGTGACAAGTACCGCTAGTACTTTTTCGATCCGTTAGATGTCCTCCAAAATCAGGATCGCTATATGATACTAACTCAAAAGGACATTCTTTTGGATAAAAGATACCGTAATCTTTGGTCTGGCTTAAGTATCTCAAAATTTGCTTCACTGCCCGCAAATGTGATTCTTTGGGATATACTTGAAATCATGCACAAAGGCAGACACTCATCATTATGTCTGGTCTACTAGTTGTTAAATATAGTAATGAACCAATCACACTACGATAAAGTCTTTGATCAACACTTTTGCCATTTTCATCTCTATTGAGATGTAATGTAGTACTCATAGGAGTTGGTTTAACAAAAGCGTTTTCCATACCAAGTCGGTTTATGAGATCATTACAGTATTTTTCTTGATTAATAAAAATTCCATTTTTTAAATATTTAATTTGAAGACCAAGAAAATATGAAAATTCTCCCATGTGAGGCATTTCAAATTCTCTTGTCATAATTTCCCAAAATTCTTGACATAGTTTTTCATTTGTTGAACCAAAAATAACGTCATCTATATAGATTTAGATAATTAAAATATTATTCTTATCTTGTTTTATAAATAAAGTTTGATCTACATTTCCAATTTTAAAACCAGAATTAATTAAATAACTTTTAAGATAGTCATTCCAAGCACAAGGTGCCTGTTTTAAAATGTATAAAGCCTTTTTTGATTTGTAAACATGATCTGGATATTTTTTATGTGCGAATAAAGGAGATTTTTCTACATATACGTTTCTTTTATAAACCATTTAATAAGCACTTTTTACATTTATTTAATATAGTTGAAAATTATTAAAACATGCATATGCTAATAAAATACGTATAGCTTCTAGACGAGCTATGGGTGCAAATGTTTCATCAAAGTTTATTCCTTCTTCTTTATTTTAACTTTGAGCAAATAACCTAGCTTTATTTCTAATAATAGTCCTTTGCTTATCAGCTTTATTTTTATAAACCCATTTGTACCGGTAATCGCTTGATTACTTGGTCTAGGAACTAAGTCTCAAACGTCATTACGTTCAAATTGATTTAATTCTTCTTGCATAGCTATAATCCTCTAATCATCAGTTGAAGCTTCTTTTGCATTTTTAGGTTCAATATTCGAAATAAAAGCTATGTGACCTATTTGATTTAGTTGATTTTGTGTACTTATGTTGGTATTTATTTCTCCAATGATATTTTCAACAGGCTGATTTCTTAAAAGTCTTGGTGGAGATCTTATATAATTATTATTTTGTAAAATATTTTTCTTATTATTTTCAGTATTTTTAAAATCATCACTTGAGTCATATGATTTAGAAATAATTTCTTCAACTTCTAATTTATGGTTAACTTTGAAATTTTCATTGAATGACACATGAAGTGTTTCATGGATTACTTTAGTTCTTTTATTATAAATTCAATAAGCTTTGCTTCGTTCCAAATAATTAATATTCCCTCATCAGATTTTGGATCGAATTTACCAAGCTTATCTTTTGTATTTAATATAAAACATTTTGAACCAAAAACTTTAAAATATGATAAGTTAGGTTTTCTTCCATTAAAAAGCTCATCTGGTGTATGTTTAGTTAATAGTCCGATGGAAACTCTACTTAAAACATAACAAGCAGTTGCTCTAGCTTTTGCCCAGAAATGTTTTGGTAGAGTGCTTCCATTTAATAAGGTTCTAGCACATTCTTGATGTGTTCTATTTTTCCTTTCTACGACTCCATTTTGTTGCGGAGTTCTAGGAAATGAAAAATTATGAACTATTCCTTTCTTATTACAGTAATTTTCAGAAGATACTTTTTGGAATTACTACCATGATCACACCGAATTTTTTTAACTTTTAAATTCATAATATTTTGAATTCTTTTAGCAAATATTATAAAATTTTCAAAAGTGTCACTTTTATTATTCAAAAATATTGTCCAGGAATATCTTGAAAATTCATCCACTATTACAGAAACATATCTACTATGGTTTATAGTTTGAATTTTAGTTGGTCCAAAAAGATTCAAATGTGATAACTAAATAGGTTGCAATGTAGAAATTATTTTCTTTGATATAAAAGGAGATTTTGTTAATTTTCCTAATTGACAAGCATTACAAATATTTTTTACTTTGAAATTCATTTTTGGTAAATCTTTAACAAAATTATTTTTAGATAATTTTTTTATGGCTTTAATATTCATGTGACGAAATCACCATAACCCGGATTATTATCTTTGGCTACTAGACGCATATTTTTTGTTCTGATTAACTTTCATAGTTAATATATAAAATTTCTTTCAATGGTTTCTTTAAATATGAGATTATTATTTTATCAAAAATGTTACATTTATTCTCTGAAAAAGTTATATTAAAACCTTTATCACATAGTTGACTTATCTTTTACATTTTTAATAAGAGGTAAGTTAGATGTACTGTCATTGCCCACATCTCATTTGCCGATGATATAGCCTTTGGAATTTTCTTCAAATGTGACAGATCCTCCATCTGAGCTGATAATATTGGTTAGTATTTCTTTATTTCCTGTCATATGTTTGAGAAACCACTATCTAGTATCTACTTTCCTCTTTTCTTAGTCGATACTTGCAAAATATATATATAAATGACGTTGGTACCCAACTTTTATTAGGGTTCTAAGAGTAAGATCTTAGGAGACCAAACCCAAGAGGGTTTAGAATTCCCTTTATAAGAAAAATCTTTATTTTTATGAACTGAAGTTATAAAAGATTTTATATACTTGTTTCTGATTAGATTATCATTGGTTTTCGATACCCAAATTTTTATAGTATTTGTTTTACCAATTTCTTTCTTTTAAGTAACAACATTTAGCTTTGGTTTTGCTTTTACAAAATTATTATGCAGATTGAAATTTTTATATGATATATTATTCTTATTTGAAATTGTTTTTGAAGAAATTTTATATCCTAATCCACTTTTATTAGTACTAGTTTGAGAATTACTAATAATTTTTGAAATATTTTCTCTCCCTTTATTAAAATAATTCTATTTTTAGTGATAATCTCTAAAGCAGTTTTGAGACTACTATTTTTCAATTCAAGAATTTTGGCATTTGATTTTAAATCATGATTTTCTAAAGCTAATGTCATATTCTTTTTTTTTTGCACTTCTGCTTCATTTGATAGCATATTGAGTTAAGAAGAAACATTAGAAAAAGATTCTTGTACATTAACAAGTTCTTCTTCTAGGGTTTTCTTTTCATCTCTTAGCATATCAAATTCTATTTCAGTTCTGTTTAGATTTTCTAGTGCGTCTTTATATTTACTTTTAACTTCTTTGAGTTTATCTAACAATTTTATATTTGTATCAATTAAATCATCAAAAGTTAAGTCACTTACATCGTTAGTTGAAGCCATAAAGCAAACGTTGGTTGTTACGAATTGATGTTGTGTCACTATCTGATTATGAAGATAGTTTTGAACCATCCTATGTAACAGAAAATGCTTCCTTCTTTTTGTACTTGTCCTTCTTATTCTTGAATCTATCTTTCTTTTTATCAAGACAGTCTTTCTTCATGTGACCCTTGTTATGACATTCGAGATTTTAGACTAGCAGTTTACTGGAATTATCTCCCCTATTATTTCCAAACTTCTTGTTCTTTCTAAATTATTATTTTTGAAATTCTTTGCGATCAATGCCATGTCATCTTCATCAGAATCTGAATCCTCCTGTTTAGCTTTGAATGTAATATTCTTTTTATCTCTTGCTTGATCTCGCTTAGCCTGCAAATTCACTTCACATGACATGAGATCTCCAATTAACTCTTAAGGTTTGATGGTAGAAATGTCATTAGCTTCTTCAATATCTAGGACTTGTTGTTCCCATTTATCTGTTAAAGAGTTTAGAATGTTTGAGATGTATTTCATAGAATCTAAAATGCATATCATTTGTAGTTTCATCTTGACTCATTCTAAATTTTGGAATTGATTTTTGAGCATAGAAATCTTGCTTTTTTTTAACTTCGTTAGTTCCTTCATGTATGACTTTAAGAGTTTTTCAAATTTCATAAGCAGTTGTACACATGCTAACTCTATTAAATTCATTCTTTTCTAAGGCACAAAATAAGATATCGTAGCTTTTGCTCGATGTAGCATCTATCTTATGTGTTTTTGACCATTCTGCAAAAGGTGTAGTGGGTATAGTGTATTCATTTTGAGTATTATTCCAAGTATCATATCCATCTACTAGCATAAAAATTTTCATTCGAGTTGACCAATAATTATGATTCAAACAATTAAACAGTAATGGTTGTGTAGTGGGTTGACCTTTAACAAAACTTGTGCTAGTGTTATTTTCCTTATTAACTGTGTATCAATAACAGTGTTATGGTTATCTGATGGCCATGCTATTATACCAAATAAAAGTTTTCCTATGGATCGTAATATGGAATAGTGACTAAGATATCTACTAGTGCAAAATAAAATATAAGAGTAAATAGTAAAGTAAATGACACCAAAGATTTTTATATTTGTTCGAACTCCCATTCTACGTCTAGTCCTCGACTCCTTCTGCAATTTAACTATTAACCCACACTTAACCCGTAGGAACATGCATTACACCGCTTGAGCAACCGAACACGACTTATACCGCCTAGACAACTGAATAGGACATCTACCGCTTGAGAAATCGAACAGGACTTCAACAATACAGTAAATTTTCGTTACTGATTTTGCCATGTAGATAGCACAGATAAGTCTTTAGATTACAACTTTCCTATAACCTTCTCCATTGTGGTATATAGTGTAGTTAATGAAGATTGGAAGTTATTTTAATCACAAATAAATTTGTGCTTGAAAGTGGAGTGATTAGAACATGTTACGAAAGAAAATGGAAAATTTTAGGATAGCAAGAATATTAGAATAGAATCAGAGAATTAATTTATTGAAAAAATTGAATTCAAGGTTATATATTGGTTTAAAAGATGAAATTGTTCATAAAAAGTTACGATTCAAAGATATGGAATAACCCTTGAATCAAGGATTGTTTCTATTTGTTGAAAGAAGGTGATCGTTTAGTAAAATAGCCATAATGAATATTCAAACGGCTGAGGAAAGAACTCAAATTATCTGAATATTTAAAAATTCAACACTCAAATTTTATTTTTGAAAAGACACTTGGTTTAGTCAAGTGAATGGGGTGGTTCAATCAACTGAACCTTCAATTGCACTTGTGCATGTGTGCATGTTTCAGTTGACTGGGCATACCTATTCAGTCGACTAAACTTGGTGTTTTCTGCCACGTTTATTTCTTTTTGAAAGGTTTTGGTTATGAACTTAGTATAAACAATTTTTATATTGTGTATATGATATTGAATTTAAATTTAAAACCATGTTGTGCATGCATATATCACCAAGAAGAGATTTTAACAATGACTAACTACTAAACTAGGCTATAGACAAAACAATTATAAATATGAATTTTTCTTTGAATACTTGGTCTTCAATCTTTTGTCGAGTGGAATAGTATCTTCTCCTATAAATATGGTTAGTTCATATAATATATACTTATATAGTTGATAAGATCAAAACATCAAAATACAAGTTTCTAACACCTCTGACCCTGAAGATCACCTCGCCCTCTATGAAATACAGATGCAAGCTAATTGAGCTTAGATGAAATAAAATGCAAGTTTCTACCTGCAACCTTTACTGGGCCTGCTTTGAAATGGTTCCAGAGTTACTGGACAAACTCTATTAGTTCTTAGGAGCTACAGCTTCATCCTAAGCCACCGCATCTCCACCAAATTCTTAACACGGTTCTTTACTTCAAAGGATATTAGAACGGTACTAAGTTTACTTACTCACTTTAGGCAAGGGAAAATAGTATCACTAAAAGATTATTATAAGGAGTTTAATAATGTTGCTGCCCAATGCAAAGGGGTGACTAATGAAACCAAGTTAGTCGCTATCACTTTGGGGTTATGGAGGAATACCCCATTATGGGATGATCTGCTGAGGTAGGAGTGTAAGTCCTTGAACGAGTTCTTTTATCAAGCTCGTGGAGAAATTCAGATTGAAGAACCCAAAGGTGTTGTCCGAAAGAACCAAGAATATGGAAGAAATAATATAAAATTTATTCGAAGTAAGAGATCCAAGAAATATCAGGTCTCGAAGGTTTGTCCCCTAAATCCCACTTATGCCCAAGTTTATGCTATGACCCAAGATCGGACCCCTTACCCACCTAGAAGAAGAGAACGTGAAGTGAACTGAAGTGGAAAATTGTTACATTCTCTACTTGGAGGACCAAAACTAATGGCTATGGATGATACAGTCATCCATCGTTGTTGATCTTTGGCAACCAAATTATACGGTGTTATATTCATTGATACACAGAAATACATGAATAGGAAAAAATTAAAACATCAGATAGATCATATTCCATTTCAAAACATATTCAATTTATTACATAATCCCACAATCATTGACCGCGATCAGAGAAAATATATTTATTATAAAATACACCAAGAGTGATATATGAAGATGCCTCCTTGGATGATCAGAGTATATACAGGCAATATAACTACATTCCCATTACAAAAACACAGCGGAATCAAAATAAAAGAAAACTCTAGATAGTTGTCATTCCTCCTACAGATCTTCAAAAGCTTAGTCGTCTGAAGAGGTACCTGAAAACCTCAACTCCCAAACTACTCAAGATGAATTGTGTACCCGTGAGTTTAAGGGGAAAACATAAACTTCGAATCAAACATAAAGCTTGGTAGAAATAACATCTCAAATCATTTAGCTATCTAGTGAGACCATGCCGCTTAGCGGAATGGGTTTTTCCCCTCATTAGTAACTTAAAACCTTTATAAAACCATATGATGTGCTATTGCATTCATAATGGTTAAGAAAATTCAAAATAATATGATAGGATGATATGCAAAATAAATGAATCGATTTTAGATTATCCATTCCCATTGACTCCGACTATCTGTCTCAGTTATAGTTTCTAGGCTTACTATTAACCTAATAGTTTTCATGGGATGAATGAAAATCGGGTAAAATGCTTAAGGACTCCCTATCCATTTACATAGTCAATGGGATCACTCTTAACCTGTTGGTGACTCCAATATCTCTACATTTATCCTAGTTTTCATATGTTGACTAGGAACCTAAAGGTAACTCCAATATCTCTTCTTCTTATCCTAGTTTTCATGAGCTAACTAGGAATCTTTTAACACCTGTCAATATCTTAATCCAGACATAGTTTTCATGGGCTAACTACAAACCTACTGCCCTTGCCAGTTTCAAATCATATTTTTCATGGGCTTACTATGAACTTGTCTTTCTGACATCTTCCTTTATACATAGTTTTCATGGGCTAACTATCAACCTATTGGCCCTTGCCAATATATTTTCCTATATACGGTTTTCATGGGCTTACTGAGAACCTATTTGCCTTTTCTAATATTTTTTCTTTTAATCTTTTAGCATCCTATATTCTGGTCATTCTGACTCGTTGGATGCAATTCTACTCATTCAGGAGTTAACTTAATTTATATTCACTGTTGGGCCAACCTAGTTGGTTATTCTGCCCTTCTCTAAAATTCAGTTATAGGTCCAAAAAATTGTGAACATATACGTACATGAAGAAGCATATAAAATAACTTGGCTAAACCCTTTCACCATTTTAATCGAAGAATACCTCTTCAAAAACTCCTTTCTAAAACACTTTATGGAATTATTCTATAGCTCTTTTTCAAAAATGGGATTAGGTTATTTGCTTTGACAACTAAGGTTGTCGAAACCTTCAAAACCTTGCTTTCAACTTCACTCGATAACCCCCTTCTAAAGAATATAAATCTCTTTTCAAAACATTAGGCCCCTGTCTTTCGAAACACTTTAAAACATCTCTTTTGAAACCTTTCAAATGTAATAAAGTTTTACTTAATCACTTAGAAGCATAGGTTCAAAACCATTGGAAGTATCCCTTTTGAAATCGTTGGAAGTAACCATTTCGAAACCATTGAAAGTCTTCCTTTCTAAACCGTTGGAAGTATCCCTTCTAAAATCAATGAAAGTCCCTCTTTTGAAACCATTGGATTTGTACTTAAAATATTATCTGGGTCAAAGTTAATATAAATGAAAGTTTCTCTCTAAAAACCATCCTTATCTTATAAATATATTAGGGAAAACGACATGGTGTTGGTACTATCCCATTCGAGAGTCATTTAAACAAAACACAGAAGGATAGTGTCAAAACCCCATTTTTGAAGCCATAGCCTTCGAAACCCTTGGACCCTTTCGAAAGCATTTAAGATAAGGCTTAAAACACCTTTAAAAACAAATTCTACCTTTTGAAAGCATTGATGACTTCAATACCATCGAAAAGCTAAAGAACGACAGTAGGGCTTTGACTAGGTCAGAACCCCTTTTTCAAAAACATTATTTCATAAGTAAGGAACCCATTTGAAAGCAAATTTAGGTTGGTGGAAACCCCTTCGAAATTTTTTTTAAAATTTCTTTCGAAAGCATATGCTTCGACTCCTTCGAAGGCTTAAATAAAACAAAGTCAGACGCTTCTCTTTTTAAAACAAACCAAGGTACTGACTCCTTCGGAGGCCATGCTTTTAGCACCTAGACTTCCGCCTTTCCCTAATCCACTTCATACCATCTTTATGATACCTTGTCTATTGCTTTCGACTGAATATGATTCGAATGAGTTGAAGACAGAAGCTCTAAGTCGAAAGGTACTTCTAGAAATGGCGGAACACTTTTTCAGGGTATTTGATTCTAATTAAAGAAAACTTTTTTCTAACTAGCCTGCCACGTGTAGATACCAGGTTGGTTGCCTTAACTTTTTAAATTCTTTACCAAACTAATTACAGCTAATTTTAGATTTAAACCATGGTTAAGTTAATCAAATAAGCCCTTCCATTAGGAAAAAGCAATATTGCAAAGAAGTTCCTTTTCTGAAATAATTTAATTCGCATAGAAAATCACTTTAGGAAAAACCTTAAAATTCCAAAATTCACTTTAATCATGTTATCAAACATATTAAAATTATAGACCCAAATTCTCAGTATGTTTCCCAACATAATTTTATAAACCCAGATAACCATATTTTCCTTTGAAAATTCATAACAATCTTTGCATTACTTAGAAAATTATCAAAATTGAAACTGAATTCCAAAATCATGTTTTGTACAACAATTTTTTTTTCCATGGTATTTAAACATAAACATAAATTGGTTTCTCCCTAAATCCATGAGAAACCATAGTTAAAAGTCCTTGTTTAAATCAAATAAACTATGATTTATGCATATCATCATCTAAATCATCATAAAAACGAATTTACCCTTAAATCCAAAACATATGATTATCAAAAAAATAAAGATAGGATTATTATTCACCAAGATTAAGATAAGGAGATTGGATTGAGATTGATTTCTCTTAAGCTTGAATCTCTGGCTTTTAATTTAAATTCTCTTTCTTAATGGTCGGCTGCTATTTAAGTTTTTGATTATATTTTCAAAATGTCATGAATGGGAATGAAATGGTAAGAACGAGAATATATAGGGGTTAAGGGTATGTATGGAAAATACATAATATACCCTTATGTAAAGTAATTAACCTAACAACCGTTCTTAAGCCCATTTAATTATTTATTAAGCACAAACTAAATTAGATTTGTTCAAACCTCACCCCCTTATCACTTTACATTTACATTATTCTATTTAATTTATTTAATTAAATATCCTGAATAATGTTATCAAAAATTACGAGTGTTATAAAAAATATTACAGTTACCATCAGCAAAACGGCCACAATATTGAAGAATGTAGATTTTTGAAGATCTTCATCAATAATTTAGTTAGGGAAGGTAAGTTAGATGAATTCTTGAAGGATGATAAAGCTCAAGGAGCTATTACTCGAGCAAGAAACGAAAGCACGAAACCTCAAGCACATGCACTGATATCTCTACTAGTACCTAGGATTTTTGTAGGCATCATTCTAAGAGGACCTCATAGAGCTGGGACAAGCAACGGTAGTTGGAAGAGGTATAACAATGAAGGTAAAGATGGAGATGTCTCGGTACCTAAGATGAAAAGATTGAAAAAAAAACAAGAGGTAGGCCAGTAATCGCATTCGATAATTTTGATAAGAGGGTTGTCTTCCACCCCCTCATGACCCACTTGTGATTATGGCCTAGATTTGGCATTCTAAAGTGGCAATGAGAGTGGTGGATACTGGAGCTCCCGTCAACATAATCATCAAGCATGCATTCAACAAGATGGAATTATCTCAAACCTAGTATATGAATTCATTGATGAAGGAACAATACCTCCTTATTTCATCCTCAAAATTCAGCAAGGACTAAATACTAAACATAACAATCATCTGTAATGACTCCTAACAACATACCGTCTACCTGACTGGCAAATATCTATATAAATCTAGTGTAGACATACCTTCAAAGCAGATTGGGATAAGTATCACGAATGCTGTCCTCCGTCTCCAAAGTACATTACTTCTCGTTGTCGCTCTACTGAACTTTCACTAACTTGACTATCTTGTTCCTCAATCTTTTCTCATCTCTCACTACAACCCAAACTGGTTGTCTAACAAAAGTCAAATTAAGCTCTATTACTAGATCTTCCAACCCAGTTGGAGTAATAGTAGTCTCTGAATTATGCACATACTCACGAAGATGAGACACATGAAATACATTATCGGCAACTCCACTTTGTATGCAATCTTTCCAATCCTTTCCAAAATCTAGAATGGACCGACATATATCGGTGCCAATTTTCCCCACTTTGCGAACCGTACCACACCTTCATTGGTGATATCTTAATAAACACTTTGTCTCCCACTAAGAGCTCTAGGTCTTTATGCCTCTTGTCTGTGTAACTCTTCTGGCTGGATTAAGCTTCCTTCATCCTTTCTCGGATCAATTCAATCTTCTCTTATGCCTCTCTAACCAAATCTGGACCTAAGACTAATCTGTCTCAAGTCTCTAACCAACAGGTGGGAGACTTGCATGGCCTTTCATACAAAGCTTCAAAAGGCACCATTCTTATACTAGTCTGATAACTATTGTCATAGGAAAACTCAATCAGACATAGGTGATCTTCCTAAGATCCACCAAATTCTAATACATAAGCTCTCAATAAATATTTGAGTACTTTATTGACTCTCTCTATTTGCCCATCTGTCCGTGGGTAATTTGCGGTACTCATCTTGAGCATGGTGCCTAAAACCTCTTGCAGAATCTTCCAAAATTCACAAGTGAATATTGCATCTCTGTCGCTGACTATGTTACTAAGAATCCTATGAAGTCTAGATATGTTCCTTATGAACAAACTTGCCAAAACAGGTGTCGTTCTGGTTGACATGACTGGAATGGAATGGGCACTCTTGAACAACATGCCCACTTTGACCAATATACTTTCATTTCCCCTATTCGACCATGTCAACTCATTAATAAAATCAATGGATATCAAATCACATCTTCATACTGGAATCTCTAAAGGCTGAAGCAATCCACTCGGCTTTTAATGTTTGGCTTTCATTTGTTGAAAGTTCACATACTACCTACCGGCAAGCCGACATCCCTCTTCATGCCTTCCAAATAGAAGCTCCTCTTTGTATCTTGACACATCTTGGTCCCTCCAGGATGAATCGTAAGCATGGATCAATGACATTCCTCTAGAACATCTCTCCTTACATTCTGTATATTCGGAACACATAATTGTTCCTTCTTCCTCCACCATCCTCTTTGGTTAAGACCAAAATCCCTTAGATCATCGACCTCCTATCCTACCTCAAGCCTTCTAAACCTCTTGGCTAAAACTAGATCTTCTCTCTGCTTGGAAGCTATATTTTGATCAACACTGGTCGAACTTCTAAACAAGACAATATGGTAGTACACTAACTAGTGCTAGCAGTAGATCTTAACTGCACACCACAACTAGCCAAAGCTTCTAAATCCTTCCATTCTACTAACATAGCTAAAAACACATTTTGCTGTTTTCTGCTAAGAGCATCCGCTACTTATTACCTTTCCCTGGTGTATAATCTATACCAAAACCATAAGTACCCAAAAACTCTAGCCACCTCTACTGTCTCATATTCAACTCATGCCGACAGAATAAGTACCTTAAAGACTTACAATCGATATACAAAATCAAATCTCTCCTACAAGAGATAATGTCGTTGAATCTTCAATTCAAAGATCACCCCAACCAATTCCAAATCATGAGTATGATATCTCACTCAATGCGGTCCGTTGACCCAAAAATGGACCAACACCCTGGTTAGAGTTTGAAAGCACCAGCCCTATTTTGACAAAGCAATATCACAAATCACAGATATAAAGAAGGAATAGTAAAAGAAAGTAGACATTGAATTTTTATAGTGATTCGGCTATTAATGAAGCCTACGTCCACTTTATAGTTTTATTATAGACTAATTGCTATTACAATAGATGTTTGATTATAAGGCTTTAATTACTTTCTAGCTAGATTGAATCTCCATAGTTGGAATCCACTGGAGAATCACAGTGTATTCCTTTGGAGGTTGCTATGAAGGAGGCAGAGAGTAAAGAATAATACCTTTAGAGCTTCATCAACTAATCCGAAGAAGATCCCCTTTATGTTATTGGTAGGATAGTATTTACAGAGATTAGGGATCTTTTGGTATAGACCTACCTTCACCAGCTTGCAGGTAGGTAATAGATGAGCTAAGGGGCTCTTGCTCGTAAAAGGAGCCAAAACCATGGGTCGCTGGCGACCCAATGACTTGGTCCGTTTTGCGGGTCTTGCATTTTTTGATAATGTTCCATTCTGGTATGTTCCAAGGTTCGAGAAGAAGCAGATCACTGATGATCCGACCACTTAGATTTTCCTACAGTCTGGAAGAGAAGATGTTTTCATAGCCTTTTATTATGGCTGTTACATTTTGATAGCAAGTCGCTAGCTGCTTACGTTCAACAGCTGATTGGACTAAAGGAATGCAGATCTCTCTACTTCATTAATCTCGGTCGTTGTCTTAGTTGTATAGCTTGGCCCTTGTCGATCCCTTATCTTAGCTTTTCGGGTTGAATCCTAAACTATCCTGTCTACACCAGGTTCTTCTATTTTCTATTGGTTTCTGTTGAGTTAAAAACTCGGATAACATTTGCTCTTCAGAGTATGTCTTCATTGTAAACAAGGCGTGCTATGGAAGTTATCGCTTTCAATATCTATTTGTTGATTTCCAAGTGACTGCATTAGAGCTTTACAAATACGCTATCTCAACGCTGTTGGTCATCATTCTTTGTTTCTGATTGCTCTTACTTACCACAACGTATCACATTTCTGCTCATAGTTTTTTGGCATGCTTTGAAATGACAAACAGTTGTAATTGATCGAGTTTGAGATGAATAGATGAAGCCCTCACTTTTCTTCTGAACATATATAAATATTTATTATTACATTTTTCAGTGGGTCGCTAGTGATGCATGTGGAATGGGTAGCTAGAGACCTAACTGCATAGGGCACTGCCGACCCATGATGGGTCGGGTCACTGGCGACCCGATGACTTTGCAAAAAATTCTTCTTCTCGTATATTAATACACGAACCGACCCTTCTTCATTTATTCGACCCAGCTACATTTTTCATTTAATCGATCAATCCTACTTGCGATTCGGTCTCAAGTGACCCTAGCCCTTGCTCGATCCAGTTCACCACCACCCATGCATTATTTTGTTGCTGATTTGCTTCAATCTCTCGTTTTTTTGTTAAGCCCTAGCCGACCTATGACCTCGCCTCAGTCCAAGCCCTTGCTCGCTTTGTTACAGTTGTTGACCCATTATTAGCTCGCCATCAATCCACTCCATAGCTCGTTGAGTTTGATGTGTGATTCTTCTTGTGCCTTTCAATCCATTTTCAGGTGGGTCCGGTTAATGGGTTGATTAATCACTGCGTTTGTGCGATGATTTGATGACTAGTGTCCACTTGCGATGTTGATTACAAGAAGTTCTAGTTGATTATGGTATAATGAAGGAAGATAGTAAATAGAGTCTTGAGTTTTCCCTTGGAATGACATTCAGGCTTTGGCCCATGGCTTGACGCTTTTGCTATCTTCGTCCATTGGACCAGAATTGATTTGTCTCCAGTTTTGTAGATGCTACTTGCACGACGTATTATCAATCGACCTTGATTTTGTAGAGAACTTGGGCATTTCCTGCTTGCTTATTACATGCTTGGTGTCCATGTAGTGAGAAGAGTTTTCCATATTGCTTATGATGACGGATCATTTATTGATCATTGACAGATAATGGGTAAGTGTACAAGGAGTATAAATAAAAGCATAAAATGAAGTAACACGAGAAGTTCCTTTCTCCTTCCACTGTGAGCGAACTAGCTATATGGGATATAGCATTGCAGCATTTCAGACACTAAGTTTATCCCGTATAGATAGCACATTGCAGTTGCCCCAGTTCATATATGAAATCCGACTTACCAATCACAAGTTAATGCTGCTTCGAAATTCAAGCATGGCAGCGGAAGCTTATGAAAATAGGATTGGTTTACTCGAACACTTTTGGGCATCAGGTTTGTTATATAGAATGAAGCATCCATCTACACCGTATGTCAAGCGGGTGAAGCTCGACGCTCTCCGAAGCAGAATCATCATCCACTTCACAAGCTTCGTATTGTCAATTAGTTTCGGTTGGGTTTATCGTGGAATGCACGCCTCCCAACTTTCGAGTCCTACTTAACCCACCCAAAAGAGCTTCGTCAGTGGTTTCTGCCAAGGTTCTTCACAATACATGTACACGGCATGGAATTCCTAAATAGGACGTGTGTCTGCCGATGAAAGACAAATTTGCTCATACGCCTCCCTCGAGGTACACTGCTTGCCATAGATATATGTGTTTAAATGGAGTCATGACTCCCTTCAATGATTTTCTATGTGAGACACTCTCGAACTTGGGAATTGCTGCATTCCAGCTTCATCCGAATAGTTACACCATCCTTGCTTGCATGTCCTTTTCATACGGAAGTTCAAACGTGCTTCATGTTTCGATGAGTTGTGGTATTTTCTGTCATTCAAGAGGAGAGACTATTGTCCTTTTTTGATTATAATCGAGGCCCTAAGGAAGCGAAAGATCATCATATGTTGCAAGGCAACTTATCACAATTCGAGATGTAGTACTTTTTCGTTAGATGCCCTAAGGGGTTCAACCGTCGATGGACCACATGAGGTAAGCTTCTCTTTTCTATTTATCGAGCTTTGAAGCGTTGTAATGGAGTTACAAACTAATAGTGCGTCATTTGCAGTTATCCTAATGCCAAATAGAGATGTAACTCTTGATGAAGTTTGTCAAACCTTAAAGGCTATCGATGCCGAAGAGAGGTGCATTAAAGTTTTGTTGATTGATGAGAACTTGTGCTGATATGGAGCGTTGGCTCTGGGTAGATCCATCGCTCGGATCAAAGTTCCCTCTCTCGATCAAGCCAGAGTTTGCACAAAACCCTCTTCTTCATCTCACGATTCCAAGGAAGGTCAGGAGATAGGTAGCTTGTCCAGAGGATCACTCAATGAGGCCCATGAGGAGGAAGAAGCCATTGCGACTGGTCTAAGCGGTTCAGCTAGGATGCCTCCATTCCTGGAGGAAGTGGAAGATGAGCCCGCACACAGAGAAAGCAAAGCCATGGTGGACTCAAAAAAATAAGGGGGAGTTCTAAAGTAGCAGCGATGAAACCACTGCCCGTGATCACTTCTCGTCAGAATCTGAAGGTGAAGACTCGGAGACCTACGATGAGATTCTAGGAATAAGGCCTATTCTGCCGAATTTACCCCTTCCTGACACAAGATACAAAGGCAAAGCCTTGGAAACTGAAAGACATCAAGATTCTCTAAATAGGGATATCGAGGAGGAGTTCGAAGATTTTGGCGATGTTTTTGTCTACTTTGACACACTCGTGAAGGGAGACATCCAATTTGACACAATGCTGTCAAAGGCGGTATCGCTCCATCAGTCAGCCCAGTCCCTTACAACAACCACAGTCAGTCTGATCCCATCCACGACATCCGTTCATTCTGGTTTGTGATGACGTCTTAGGCCCATGTTCGAAATACACAACACATTGCACTAGGATTACACTTATTTCCATTCTTTCATTCCTTTATACATTTGCTCAACTTATCTTATGCTTCTGAAACTTTTCATGTAGGCCCTATTCTAGGTATGACGAGAGGACGAGGCTTCTTTGTTGACTTTGAGGGCTATACTAATTCACATTGGTACTTAAAGCACTCCTCAAGCTACCATCAAGTCCGAGAGATGGAAGAAGAGTACATGCGGAGGAAATAACTTGAAGCTGGAACCCATCGCCAAAAGGAAAGAGATAGAGCTCGTCTACATAGAAGCGAGTATGAGAAAAGAAGATCTCATGAGGAAAGAGATGAGCCATCAAAGAAATCAAAGTTTTACCATCGCTCTCATCCTTCAAAGCTTGTTTTGAAACATACTTCCATGGGCCGAGAAATTCCCATCACTTCTACCCCAATTCCGTCCCCAACTCATATTTCAACATCATCCATTGTTACTGCTGCCCCCAGCACATCTCATCCTCACCGAAGGCCAGCCTACGCTCTTCCTTTGGGCCACCCCAAGATTGAGGCGGCGCTTTCGGTTTGGTTCTTAAGAGGGATTAAGTTTGACACGGACCTTCATCCCATTCGCAGGGATTCCTTCGTGCCGCATCTCCAAGCTATCCAAAAAAAACCTAAAGCAGGCTGAAAAATGGGAGAAGCTCTATACGCAGCCGACGAATACCAATAAAGATAATTATCAAGAGATCCTCTCTTTCAAAAATGAGAAAGATGATTTTAAAGGGCATTGGCCGATAGGGACACTAAAACTAATAGTTGGAGGAGGAGAAGGAGGTAGTGCTCCGGGAAAGTAGGATAACCTCTAGCCCGATGAAGGAGTTATAGGACTTGCATAAGAAGGTCGAGATTGTCTCGAGATATGAAATTAAAAAATTCATGCGAGAGAGGCTAAATTGAAAGAAGAAGTGATCACTTGCAATGCTATCATCGAAGCTCAACGGAAAAAAATTATCGATCACGATCAAATTGTCGAGGGGCACACCAAAATGATCCCCGGCCAAGAGGAGACCACATCAAGTTACAAGCTCAAGTCGCACAACTCAGTGCCAATAAGACTTCTGTTGAGATTGAGAAGGTTGCGGTGACTGCGGATTATTTGGACCTCCAACATGCTTTTGATTGAAAAATGAAGAAGCTGGATGCGATAATCCTGAACTTTTACGTTAACTCTCGTTTGCATCAGGGGAGCCTCAGCTATCTTGTCCCGAAGAATTCGTGCACTCTTGTCCTTGCTTGGGCAGTGTCTCGTTTCGTTGAGAGCGGTGAATTTTATACCAATCAAGGGTTACGAGATGTTTATCTTAATGATGAATCCTAGAAAGCACTACTCGAGGGCCAGCAGATCCTCTGAGTTGGATGGAAGAAGGAGGCAGCCATTGCAGCCTTGATGTCTGCAACTAACGTGCATACCAGGCCTTCTACCTCCGACGGCGGAGAATCATCAAAGCAACTCCACAACCAAAAAAGGACTTCAGGTCTTGACATTGTTCCACATGTGGTAGAACCCTCAAAAGAAGGTGATGGTGATTAGTTAGAGGTTGTTGTTCATGATCGTTCCTCTGGTGCAGGCAATGTCCATGTTTCTCCCAAATTCGAGAGCCTCCATCTAATTCCACAGGAGCAAGAGGAGCTTCATGCTTTCCTTTTTGATCTTATAGGTCTATCCACTTTTCATGTTGATGCGCCAACTATTTCGGTGCCTGTGCTAGCTGCCTTTTCACATCCTTTGAGATTGTATCTGTTCTTTCCCTAGCTCACACATCCGTGTATAGTTCACAACCGGGGCCTGAGGATGAGAAGATAGCGGTGCTCCACGGCTTAGACAACCCTTCGGCGTCTTTGGATGGTGATACAACTGCAGCAGTGGCTAAGGTGCAGATGGAGCAGCCACAGAAGACCGCATAAGATTTGGTTGCTATTAGAAGGAAAGAGTGGAAGCGATCAAAGCTTTGAAGAGCTCCCGAAAATCGAGAAAGCGCAAGGGGAAGGGAGGTCTTTTGAGAAGATTTTTGAGGAAGATAACGAGATTGCCATCGAAGTATTCATTGATGTTACTAGCAGCAACACTTCTCTTGAAAAGAAGTAGAAACTAACAACCAAAGGTGGAATGGGTAGTGGTGGCATGAAGCATTGAGCGACCGGTGTAAGGATGGACATGATTTTGGCTTACAGCTTGCAGGAAGCCTGACTTGATTTTTGTTTCTTTTAGAGTCATTCTGTTCAAGTGTAGAGTCTGCAGTTTGTATCCTAACTGTAGAGTATGTATTTTCTCTATGTTCTCCATTGTTTTTATGGGTATAGCGCCCACATTTTGATCCTATGTATAGAAAATCAAAAACAATACAGTGATATATTGACTGTATTTTCATCCATCTATTCGTGTATGCGCTGTGTACTTGTGAACAGTTATTGTAATCAACTCGAACTTCTTATATTCAATGTTGAAGTGGACACTAGTCATCAAATCATTGCACAAACGCAGTGATTAATCAATCCACTGAGCAAACCCACATGAAAATAAATTGGAAGGCTCAATAAGAATCACAAATCAAACTCAGCGAGCTAATAATGAGTCAGCAATAGTAACAGAGCAAGCTAGCATAGATAAGCGAGGTGATAGATCAGTTAGAGCTTCACAAAACAAGCGAGAGCCGACCCATGGTTTTGGCTCGTTTTTTACGAGCCAAAGTCCCCTTAGGGCATGTATTACCTACCTACGAGCTGATGAAGATAGACTTGGCCTAGAAGCTCTCCAACCTGTATAAATATCATCCTACCTATAACATAAAAGGGATCTTCTCTAGACTGGTTGGTGAAGCTCTGCTGGAATTACTCTTCACTCTCCATCTCCCTCATAACAACCTCCAAAGGAATACATTGTAATTCTCCAGTGGATTCCAACTCTGGAAATTCAATCTAGCTAGAAGTTTAATTTGTGTTTCCTCGGCGTTCCCTATCTTCGGGCAATGCAAGAAGTTTATTTTGAGTTTCCTCGGCGTTTCCTATCTTCATGCAACGCGAGGAGTTCGTTTTGATGTACTTCGTTATTGCCTATCTTCGGTCAATGCGAGGAGTTCATTTCCGATGATTCTCAATGTTGCCTATCTTTGGGCAACGCGAGGTATTTCAACCTGAGTTTGCGACTTGTGGGATGCGTGGCCATGGGATGCTCCTTGGCATTGCCTATCTCCGCGTAATACGAGGACTTAAATTTTGGGGCACCTCGGCATCGCCTATCTTGGGACAACACTAGGAGTTTACTTTTGAATGTGTGGCTTATGAGATGTGCGACTATTGATGCTTCTCATCATTGCCTATCTCTGGGCAACGTGAGGAATTTGTTTTCGGTGCTCCTTGGTGTTGCCTATCTCTGGACAATGCGAGGAGTTTGTTCTTGAGTGCATGGCTTACGAGATGCATGACTTATGAAGCTCCATGGCATTTTCTATCTTTGGGAAACATATGGAGTTAAAGTTTGGGACTCCTTGGAGTTGCCTATCTCCGGACAACACGAGGAGTTTACTTTTGAATGCATGGCTTATGAGGTGCATGGCTTTTGATGCTGCTCGATGTTGCCTATCTCCGGACAACGCGAGGAGTTTACTTTCGGTGCTTCTTGGCATTTCCTATCTTCGAACAATGTGAGGAGTTTGTTCTTGAGGGCACGACTTACGAGATGTGCGGCTTGTGATGCTTCTTGGTGTTGCCTATCTCTAGGAAACATGAGGATTTTAAATTTGGGTGTGCGGCTTATGAGATGCATGGCTTTTGAGGTCCCTCGGCGTTGCCTATCTTCGAGCAACGCGAGGAGTTTGAGTTGGGTGCTCCTCAGCATTGCCTATCTCCTGGAAATGTTAAGAGTTTGAATTCGATGCTCCTCGGCGTTGCCAATAACCAGGCAATGCAAGGAGTTTGATTTTTTAATGCCTTTTGATGCTACCGGAGCAGTATCAATTTTTAGAAGGCACATCTCGGTTTCCGCTGATCCAACGGTTTGAGTCAATTTGCTTCCGTCGACTCGGCCGGTAATTATGAATACATTTTAGTTGGTTCAAGAATAAAACTTTATTAAGGAAAGCATGGCAGATCCTTTGCCTATTTACAATACCACCGGCATTTCCGGGATGGCTTATTTTCTAAAAAATAGAAAATACATAAAATAGTTTTTTAAATGAAATTACTACGGAGCGACTGGCTATTCTCGGCTCTAGGAACTGCGACCCCATCGATGGTTAACAACTTGAAAGTCCTATCTCTTTGATTTTGATTAGCGGCATATGGTCCATTCTAGTTTGGTCCGTAGGCCACTGGAATAGGGTAAACTTGCTTGAGCACAAGATCTCCAACTTCGAAGGTCTGACTATCTTAGGAGTTGATGTAGCAATCTTCTTTTGGTGGGCAGCAGTTCTCAACTCGGTTTCTTCTTTTTTTCATCGACTATATCTAGAGATTCGAGTAGTAGTAGTTCGTTTCATGCTTTATTAAAATTCTGCATTCGGTGTGAGGGGACTACTAATTCAACAGGAATCATTAACCTTGAACCATATGCTAATGCGAATGGAGTGTGGTCAATTGCTACTTTGTATGTAATCCTGTAGGTCCATAGTGCAAGTGGAAGTTTGTCAACCCGGTTTCCCTTTGCTTTCGCTTGTCGCTTTTTAATAATGGACTTGGTGATCTAGTTTATTGCCTCCACTTCCCCATTTGCTTGCAGATGAGCCACTGTGGAAAGCTTTTTTCAATTCAAAAGCACTTGTAGAAAACTTTGAACTCGCCACATTCTAATTGTGTTCCATTGTTAGTGATGATATTTTGTGGCACACCAAACCAATAAATGATGTTTTTAGTAACAAAGTTAATAACTCTCTTTATGGTTATGGTGGCCAGCGGTTCCACTTCAGCCTATTTTGTGAAATAATCTACGACAACTATTGCATATTTGGCTCCTCCTTTTGCTATTAGAAAGACGCTAATCAAATCGATCCCCCTATTACAAATGGCCATGGGCTGACCATCGGCGTCTATTCCATTGAAGGAGTTCACTTGATTTTGTTGTACCTCTAATAGCGATTACATTTTCTGGCGTGATCTATGGCGTCATGGTTTGTTATGGACTACAGTGCCTATATCGAAGTACTTTTTTGCCACTATCTTCCACCCAGTGTGGTCTTTGTACTCGCCTTCATGTACTTCCTTCAGGATTCGTCGTGCTTCATTATCGGTCACACACCAAAGAAGAGGGGTCGAGAATCCCCTTCGATAGGGTATTCCACCTTGTATTATAAATCGTAATTCCTTTTGGATGAGCTTCTTTTGTTAATTTTGGGCAGTTGGGAGGGTTCCTACAAGTAGATAGTCTTTTATCAATGTCATTCATATGTCCGGTTCGACGGCGGTCTCGAAAATCCATTTTACATCCATTTTGTCTATGCTTGGGTTGGTTAGATTTTCCATCGGGACCAACCCCATTATCTGAGCTTTGTCGGAGCTTACTAATTTAGCCAAATAATCTGCCTTGGTGTTTTTCTCCCATGGTATGTGGATTATATTGTAGTGCCCGATGTTGCTTAGCAGTTCTTGCACTTTGGATAGATACAGAGCCAGATTTTCACCACGTGCTTGGTACTCCCCTTTGACTTGACACACGACCAGCTGGAAGTCACTTCATATGTGGATATATTTTATTTTGAGTTCCTTCACAATCTTTAGCCCTACGATCAGTGCTTCGTATTCCACTTCGTTGTTTGTTGCTTGGAATTACAAGCCCAAAGCATAGTTAATGGCTCGCCCACTAGGATTTCGAGTACTACTCCCACTCCTGCACAGAAGTTGTTTGATGCGTCATCAACAAAGAGCTTCAAATGCATGTCCATCTCCGATTGAGCTTCCTCCTCGTCGTCTCTTATGGTAAATTCAACGATAAAATCGGTCAATGCTTTCCCATTGATTGCTTTCCTAGGATGGTATGTGATATTGTATAGGTTCAACTTTATATTCCACTTGTGTCGCCGTCCGGAAGTTTCTGGTTGGTATAAAACTTGTTTTAGGGGTTGGTCGGTCAATACTTTAAATAGATGTGCCTAGAAGTATGGTCGTATTTTTGGGATGCAATCAAAAAGCAATACGCTGGTTTCTCCAATTTTGGGTAATTATTCTCTGCTCTGGTGAATTGTTTGCTATGGTAGTACACAGGTCACTAGAGTCTCGCTTCTTCCCACATGAGAGCCACGCTCAGTGCATGCGAGGAGACCGCTAAATAGATGAATAGTTCTTCTCCATCCATCGACTTTGATGAGATCGGGGGAGCTTCCATGTATCGTAGCAATACCTCGAATGCTTTCTAGCAAGCTTCACTCCATTTGAAGTTCTTCCTCCCTTTCTTTAATGCATCGATGAACGGTATGCACTTGTCTATAGCTTTATAGATGAATCGACTCGGTGCCGTTACTTTTCCATTCAAGCTTTGTAGTTCTCTCATATTTTAGGGGCTTAGACTTCCCGTAACGCTGTTATTTTCTCTGTATTTGCTTCGATGCCTTAGGCGCTTACTATGTATCCTAGGAATTTCCCAGAGGGTTAATCTTCATTCAATATTTGCAGAGTATTTCAAACATTTCAACGAGATTGTCTAGATGGTTAGCGGCTACTCGGGATTTGGCTAACGTATTGTCCACATAAACTTCTATAGTCTTCCCTATTTGGCATTTGAACACAGTATCCACTAGCCTTTCGTACGTTGCCCTTGCATTCTTCAAACCGAATTGCATTACTCTATAGCAGTACAACCCCCATTCGATTATCAAGATGGTATCTCCTGGTCTAGTTCGTGCATCAGAATCTTGTTATAGTCCGAGTATGCATCCATAAATGACAATAGCTCATGTCCCGCTGTTCCATTCATGAGCTGATCAATTCTAAGAAGCGGGAAGCTATCCTTTGGATGAGCCTTGTTGAGGTCTGAGAAATCAATGAAAATTCATCATATTTCATTAGACTTCTTGACTAGGACCGGGTTTGATGCCTATTCAGGGTAGGCTGCATCTTGGATGAAGCCGTTAGACATCAATTTATCTACTTCTTCTCCTAATGCCTTGGACCATTCAGGGCCCAAGCTACGCCTTTTTTGCTTAACAGGGGTGAATTTGCGATCAATATTGAGGGCATGACAGGCAATCTTGGGTGTGCCTCGCTCATTTCAGAGTATGTCCAAGCAAATACATCCAAGTTGGTGAGGAGGAATTTGGTAAGTTATGACATCATCTTGTTTCCAAGGTGCAACCCAATTTTTAGGACTTGTGTTGGATCATTCATACAGATTGGAACAGACGCCGTCAATTCTACCGTTGCCACCCGATCCTCCCCTAAACTCTTCTTCTTAGGTTCCAAAGCCTTGTCGAATTAGCTATGGTCCCAAGCCAGGGGTGGCTCTGTAGTTGATACTTGGAGGTTTCATGGATGTGGAGGGCTTTCCCCACATCATTTTCATTTTCCTTTCTTCTTGACTCGCGCAACACTACAATGTAGCATTCCCAAGCAGCGCCTTGGTCACCTTTCACAATTCTAACTCCATGATCGATAGGGAACTTCATCGTAAGGCACCATTGGGCCAATGCTATCCTGAAACCGGCTAATGCGAGCCATCCCAAGAATTCATTATATGCTGACAGTTCATCCACGATCATAAAAGTCTGAATGATGGCGACCCTTCACTTGCTTTTTCCAAGCCCTATCGGTAGGTCGATTGCTCTCACCGGTTGTTTGGGTTGTCCAGTAAACTCCTGAATCTTCGTTTGGCATGCATATATGATTTTCATGCAATCTTCATCTTCTCGAAGGTACGTTTGAAATAACTGCCACTATCAACATGCACCCATCGGACTACGGCTGGCCCGATTCCTACTATCATTGTCAATGGATCAAGAGTCGGAGCTATAATTCCTTCGTTGTCCCGATTAAGGAACATTATGTCATCACTTAGAACCTTTCGCTACTTGGTCAGAGTTTCATCATCCACCACTAAACATGTTTTCTTTGGAGCATGCTTTAATGAACTCACATATTGCTCCATCTCTCCTCATCTTCTTTGCACGAGATATGGTCCTCCAGATATTGTCCTGATAATAAGCCTCTCGTCAATTCGTTTTGACCCTTCTTAGTTGGTTCCAACTTGATTTCCTTGCCCTCTACGAGGTTGAGGAACCATATGTTGATTGGGTTTTTGTAGCTTCTTCACATATTATTGAAGTTTGTTGTCTCGGATCAAACCTTCGATGAGGTCCTTAAGGTGGCGGCATTCGTTTGTCTTGTGCCATTGCGTCTTGTGGAAGCGGAAAAATTTCCCTAGCACCTTTTCTATTCTATTGCCTCCTTTCTAAGAGGTTTCTTATAATCTTCGGTTTCTTATGTTGTGAGATAAATATTCTCCTGAGTGTGATTCAAGAGGGTACGGTCTTCCTGTCTAAACCCTTTGAATCTTTTGTTGCCGCCACCATTATTTCTTTTATCGGAGTTCTGATTTCTTCTCTTCTGATTCCCGCTCTTCTTTACAACTCCTTCAGTACTTCCAAGATGGCTCGCGTTTTGATTGGTTACCATATCATTATTTGCGGCGTTCGTCTGTTGTGTACCGGTAGACTTTCTTTCCAGCCCCTACGCTTCCTCTAATCTCAAGGACCGGCTTGCTTTACGATTAAAGTCTTTTCGTTGGTAGGTTTCTTTATCTTAATCTATTTTCGAAACTCTATTTTTGGGTGAATAACGTAGATTAAATCCATAAAAACCATCTCCTTAATGGGGTTGCTTACCTCTGTTACCGCGGTGTTAAACCTGCTCATGAGTGATTTCAATGACTTGTTGTGCCCTTGGACCAACTCGAATAGGGACATGACGTCCTTCGGTTGTGCGGTATGGAGCCTTAAATGGTCAAGGAATTTCGTTGTGAGCTATTCAAACGTAGAACTAGATCTTGAGGGGAGTATCGTGAACCACATAGACGCGACTCCTTCTAGAGAAATAGGGAAACATCTACATCGAATGACCTCTGAAGCATTGGCTCCATCCATGTATCGGCTATACTTGTACAAATGGGGTTTTAGATCCTTCGTTCCATCATAGGAGGGGATAGTCGACATACTAAATTTTTCTAGGTATCTTGCATTCATGATCTCATCGGTAAAGGGGGTCGGACTAGGGGCAGATCCTCATTCATCGTCCCTTCGGTCCTTACTCTCGTCCATCAATCATCTAACCATGTCTGATATGTATGCCTTTGATGTCCGGTAGTCCTAAGGATGGCAATTATTCACTATGCCAAGTGTTTGGTTCCGCAAACCATTTTAATATGTGGGTTGAAGCATAGGCTCACGTGTCTTTGGGAGAGCCACTCCCGCAGGACCCCGTTAGTTTGCAGTCGACTTAATTGGGGCAGTTTGGAGTTTCTGGCATCATTGAATGCATTGACATTTTCTTCCATCTAATTACCTTGCTCTCCATCTTCTGAATCAGAGAGATTAATAGCTATATCTTCCTGCGGGTTTTTGGCCCCTTGATTCAAATTCAAGATCGGTTGCCTTACGCCGGGTGGATTATTCTGATTCTCCTCCATGTTGCATCCTATTGTTACCCTTCTTTGTGGCTTCTTTTCGTTCCTTCTACGCTGGCCAAAAACGGAGGAATTCTCTTATTCTACTATAGTCACTGATTCATGCACAATCTTTGGAGCGAGGCTTGATTGTAGGGTCAATTGGATGTTGAGCTTCTCCTTCAGAGCCTTTTGACTTTTTTCATTTTATGATTGATCTCCTCAACCATCTTATTCAGCTCCTCCCTGGTGACGACTTCATGCTAACTATGGGATGCTAGAGTCTAGTTTTCTAAGTTAGCACCATTTACTTCAGCTTGTTGGAGACTTGCTCCTTCTCTAGCTATTACTATCCCTATTGATCTTTCAGAGGCAGTTCTTCTTCGTCCAGGAGCCATTGGTCCTATAACAGCGAATTCTTCAAGCAAAGATTTAGGATCTAACTTCTGGACCTATGGGATCCATAGTAGATAGCTAGATCTGGATCCTGAGTTGGTCTCTCATTGAAAGCATCAAAAAGTTGACCCAAAAAATGGACCAACACCCTGGTTAGAGTTTGAAAGCACTGTCCCTGTTCTGACAGAGCGATATCACAGATCATAGAGATAAAGAAAGAAAAGTAAAATAAAGTAGACAAAGAATTTTTATAGTGGTCCGGCTATTAATAAAGCCTACATCCACTTTTTAGTTTTATTATAGACTGATTACTATTACATTAGATGTTTGATTGCAAGGCTTTGATTATTTTCTAGCTAGATTGAACCTCTGGAGTTGGAATCCACTGAAGAATCATAGCGTATCCCTTTGGAGGTTGTTATGAGGGAGATAGAGGGTGAAGAATAATTCCAGCATAGCTTCAGCAACCAGTCTAGAGAAGATCCCTTTTATGTTACAGGTAGGATGGTATTTATAGAGATCGAAGAGCTTCTGGGCCAAGCCTGTCTTCATCAGCTCGTAGGTTGGCAATAAACGACCTAGTCGGACTTTGTCTTGTAAAATGAGCCAAAACCATCGGTTGCCGGCGACCCATGGCCTATGGGTCACTAGCGACCCATAGACTTGGTTCATTTTGTGGGCCAATGTATTGCCTTTTTTAGTAGTATTTCATAGCTGGTTTGCTTGAAGGTTCGAGAAAAAGCAAGGGTCACTAATGATCCGACCACTTAGGATTTTCCTAGAGTTTGGAAGATAAGATGTTTCCATAGTCTTTTATTGCTGGTGTCACGTTTTTATGGCAAGTCACTAACTGCTTACGTTCAGTGACTGATTGGACTTAAAGAATGTTGATCTCTCGGCTTCATTGATCCTGGTCGTTGTCTTAGTTGTATAGATTGGTTCTTGTCCATCCTTTGTCCTAGCTTTTCAGGTTAAGTCCAGAATGATCTTGTCTACACCAGGTTGTTTTTTTCTATTGGTTTTTGCTGGTTAAAAACTCGGATAAGAAGGTCTAAGATGCCTAGATGCATAGGCAATAACTTTACCACTCTACATCAATACTGCTCCCAATCTATTTCCACATGCATCAGTGCATACCACCAACCCTTGATTTCCATCTGGGACTACTAACACTAGTGCATTGGTCAAAAAATGCTTTAACTTAAGGAATGCTTCCTCACTTTTGTCAGACCAAACAAACTTTACCTCCTTCCTGGTAAGTTTAGTCAGAGGTGATGCTATCCGCGAGAAATCCATGATGATTCTCCAGTAGTAGCCAACAAGTCCAAGAAAAATCCAAATCTACGTTACCCTCTCAGGTCTCATCCAATTATTGACAGCTCGATCTTAATTGGATCGGCCGATGAGCCCTCCTTTGAAACCACATGACCAATAAACTTAACCTCTTTCTTCCAAAAGATGACACTTGGTAAACTTTTCCATCAGCTGATTCTACATCAGCGTTTCCAGCACTACTCTAAGATGAATCACATGATCTCTTTCTTCTTTCAGGTATACTAAAATGTCATTTACAAATACCAATAGGAACCTATCCATGTTCTCTCAGAAAACCCAGTACATCAAATCTACGAAGAAAGCATGTGCATCATGAAACCAAATGGCGTCACTAACCACTCATACGAACCATACCTAGTCTGAAATGATGTCAAAGGAATGTTGTCCTCCGCCACTTTCTACTCATGGAACCCCATCGCCAAATCCAATTGGGAAAACACTCTAGCCCCACTCTACTGAGCAAATAGATCATCAATTCTCGGCAAAGGATACTTATTCTTTATCATCCTTTCATTCAACTTACCATAGTCAATACACATCGTCAACAACCCATCTGGTTCCTTCATAAATACCATGGCCACTCTCCAAGGCGGACTACTTGGTCTAACAAAATTTCTTCCTTCTAGATCCACTAGTTGTACCTTCAATTCCTTCACCTCAGTGGTCTCATCCTGCTAGGTGATCTACTTCCTAGTTCAGCTCTTGGCACAAGATCTATCCAAAACTCAATAGCTTGTTTCGGTGGTAATCCTGTGACTAGCTTAAGACATCTACAAACTCTCTCGCCATTCAAACCTGACTTAGATCTCCTCCTAATTCCATTGCACATAACAAAGCATAACTACTCTAGTCAAAGTTCTCTGCTGAGAATATAATTCGGTAATGACTATTAGGGTTTCTTAGTGATATCTTCCCATCATGGAAAAATATCCTAGCCTCGTACCTTCTCAACCAATCCATACACAAAATGATTCTGAAATCCATGAAATCGAAAACATGTAGACTGCATATAAACATATGACCTTACAAGTCAAGTTCTAACTGATCACATCTCATCCCCAAAGTTACATACCCTTCTACTGGATTCGCAACCCTTAAGAAAGTAATAAGGTATGTGCGATCTAAGAATAACATATCAATCGAATACTGTGATATAAATGAATGTGATGCACCGATATCCAATAGTATCCTAACTAGCATACTCTAAATCAAAAACATACCTTCCATCACAGTCATTCTTATATCAGCTTTATTTGGTTTTGCAATTGATCCAATAGCAAAAACCCTTCGCTTGTCCAACCTGATTGGCTCTGGAAACTGGTTCTTATAATGCCCAACACGAACACAATCGAAGCACTTCACATTCTTCTTGTCTACATTCTTCTTTCCCTTTCCTGACCGGCACTCACTTGCATAATGACCCTTCTTGTCACATTTGTAGTAGACTAAATCAATCTTTTCCTTCTTGGCTGCATCCACTTTCTAGGCTCCCTTCTTCTTAAAGAATTTCCTCTTTTTCCATAAGGACCTTGGGATTCAACTAGCATCTCCCCAGCAGAAATAGCAACATCTCTTCATGGCGAATGTTCATTTCCACCACTACATTACAAGGCTCTTGGATATGTGTCACGGTTATTCTAACAATCTTAGGTCTCAGTCCTCTAATAAACCTCTCATTCCTTCTGATATTAGAGTCTATTGTGGCATATCCATATCGACACAGCTTATGAGACTTAGCAGCATACTCGATCATTGACATATCTCCTTGGACTAAATCTATAAACTTTCTCATCAACGTTGACTTAGCAACCTGCGATAAAAGACTCTACTCAAAACTCCTATCGCAATTAGCTCATGCTAGCTCTTCCACCGAAACACCGGCAGACGCACTATTCCACCAGTGAAGCGCTGCCCCTCATAACTGCCTACAGGTCAGCCTCCTCTTTTGCTCTTCATCCAAGCCTAGATCAGTAAAGATTCTCTCATAGTGCAGTAGCTAATTCTAAACCTCAATAACATTCTCTGTTCCAACAAACAGCTTTCCACCCAGACTGGTGTAGTCTCTACTCAACTTAGCATAGCTATTCCCAACTGGAGCTATATGATTAGCTCCTCCAACATTACCAGCAACCCCAGCTTGCAAAAGATTGGGTTACAACTAATACACTATTCCCACATCTACTGGCGAATATCCAACACCCACATTGGCTTTAACATTTGGGTTAGCATTAGCCTGTCGACCTTGGTTCCTGCTGGTATTAGGTCGAGCATTTCCGTTGGTTGTGGTGCTTCCTCCACCTAGATTTCCTCTTCCGTTTCCTGCTTCCAAATCCTCTTTCTTGTTAATTTGCATACGAGCCTTATTAGGATACAAAAGAATGGTCTAAGAGAGAGGGGAGTACGTACACACACACACACACACACACATGCATGCATATATATCAAATACAAACATGTTACTATAGCGTTATCCCAAACCCAGATCATAATTCTGATTCATTAGATTATGTCTGAAAAATCTTTTAGGTTTAATAATGTTTTAAAGTTTCATAAACCTTTGCTCTAATACCAACTTATAACATCCCCCTAATTGGAAGCCCAAAACTAACAGCTACGGAAGCTGCATTCATCCATTGTTATTAATCTATTGCGAACAAATACGACGATGTTAGATTCATTGACACATAGAAACACATGAATAGGGAAAAAATTTAAAACATCAAACAGATCATATTACATTTCAAAACATTTCCATTTCACTATATAATCCCACAATCATTAATCATGTTCAAAAAAAAATATTTATTACAAAATGCACCAAGAACGACATATAAAGATGCCACCTTCGATGATCAGTGTATATACAGGCAATATAACAAATTTTCCATTACAAACAACACAGTGAAATCAAAATAAAAGAGAAACTCTAGATAGCTATCATGCCTCCTGCACATCTTTTGAAGCTTATTCGTCTAAAGAGGTACCTGAAAAACCTCAGCTCTCAAACTACTCAAAATCAATTGAGTACCCGAGAGTTTAAGTGAAAAATATAAACTTTGAGTCGGACATAAAATCCGTTATGAATAATTATCTACCATCTCAAATCATTTAGATATCTAGTGAGACCACACCGCTTAGAAGAACAAGTGTTCCCCTCACAAGTACACTAAAACCTTTATAAAACAATATACTATGCTCCTGCATCCATAACGGTTAAACAATTCAAAACAATTTAATAGGATGAATGCAAAATAAATAAATCAATTCTGGATTACCCATCCCCATTCACTCTGACTGTTTATCTTAATTATAGTTTCTAGAATTGTTATTAACCTAGTAGTTTTCATCGGCTGACTAATAAAAGGTAAAATGTTTGAGAACTCCCTGTCCAAACATAGTTTTTATGGGATCACTATGAAACTATTGTTGACTCCGATATCTCTACATTTATCCTCGTTTTCATGGGTTGGCTAGAAACCTATTAGTAACTCCAATATATCTTCTTTTTATCCTAGTTTTCATGTACTGACTAGGAACCTATTAACATCTATCAATATCTTAATCCGAATATAGTTTTCATGGGCTAACTACAACCTACTGTCCCCTGCCAGTATCAAATCATAGTTTTCATGGGCTTACTGTGAACCTGTCTTTCTGACATCTTTCTTTATACATAGTTTTCATGGGCTAACTCTAAACCTACTGGCCCCTGCCAGTATCTTTTCCTATATACAATTTTCATGAGCTTAATTTATATTCACTACTGGGTCAGCCTAGCTAGTTATCCGGCCCTTTTTCAAAATTAAATTATGGTTCTAAAAGATTATGAATACATAAATATATGAAGAAGCATACATAAAATTTTTGTTAAACTCTTTAAACGGTTTAATCAAAGAAAAATACTACAAAAACTCCTTTTTAAAACTCTTTATGTAATTATGCCATGGTTCTCCTTCAAAATGAGATTGGGTTATTTTTTTTCAAAAATAGGGTTGTCGAAACCTTTAAAACATTGTTTTCGACTTCAATAGACAACATTCTACGAAAGCATACAAATCTAATTTTAAAACATCAGGCAAACTCTCGAAACACTTTAAGACATCTCTTTAAAAACCTTTTGAATGTAATAAAGTTTTACTTAATAACGCTTAGAAGCATAGCTTTGAAACCTTTGAAAGTACCCTTTCGAAACCATTAGAAGTAACCCTTCCGAAACCATTGAAAGTCCCCATTTCGAAACAATTGGAAGTATCCCTTCCGAAATCATTAAAGATCCCCCTTTTGAAACTATTGGATTTACAATTAAAATAATATTTGGGTCAAAGTGAATATAAATGGAAGTATCTCTTTCGAAACCATCCTTATCTTATAAAAATATTGGAGAAAACTTGATAGCATCGGTACCATCCCTTTCGAGAGTCATTTAAACAAAACATAGAAGGATAGCATCGAAACCCCATTTTGAAGCCTTTGCCTTTGAAACCCTTGGACCCTTTCGAAAGCATTTAGGAAGAGGCTTAAAACATCTTTAAAAACAAATTCTACCCTTTAAAATCATTGATGTCTTTAGTACCATCGAAAGGCTAAAGAATGACAATGGGGCTTCAACTAGGTCGGAACACCTTCAAAAGCATTATTTCATAAGTATTGAGCACATTCAAATGCAAACTTTGGTTGATGGCAACCCCTTCGAAAGCTTTTTAAAAACTTCTTTCGAAAACATATGCTTCGACTCCTTTGAAGTCTTAAATAAAACAAAGGTAGGGGCTTCTCTTTTTAAAATAAACCAAGGCATCTACTCCTTCGAAAGCCATGCTTTTGACACCTAGCCTTCCGCCTTTCTTCAATCCATGGCGTACCATGTTTGTGATACCTTATGTATCGGTTTCGACTGGGTTGAAGGCGGGAGCTCTGAGTCAAAGGTACTCTAAAGAAGGAAGAGCCAACTTTTCATGGTAAACCTATTTTAATTCTAATTAAAGCAAGCCTTCTCTAACTAACCTATCATGTATAAATACCAGATTGGTTGCCTTAACCTTTCAAATTCTTTACTAGAATAACTACTGCTAATTTCAGATCTAAATCGTGCTTGATTAATCAAATAAGCCATTCCATTAAGAAAAATCAATATTGCAAGATGTTCCTCTTATAAAATAATTTAATTATCATAGAAAGTCACTTTGGAAAAATCCCCAAAAATTCACTATAATCATGCCATCAAACATACCAAAATTTCAGACCCAAAAACTAAGTGTGTTTTCTGAATAATTTTATAAACACAAATAACCATATTTTCCTTTGAAATTCATAATTATCTTTCTATAACTTGGAAAATTATCAAAATTTAAACCCAACTCCAAAATCATGTTTTATACAACATAAAAATTTTCCATGGCATTTAAACATCCGTAAACATTGGTTTCTCCCTAAAGCCGTGAGAAATCTTATTTAAACATCCTTGTTTAAATCAAATAAACTATGATTCATGAATATCATCATCCAAACCATCATAAAAATGAATTTACCCTTAAATCCGAAAACTTATGATTATTAAAATAGAATAGAGATGGGATTATTATTCCCCTTCATTATGTTAAGGAGATTGGATTGAGATTGATTTCACATAAGCTTGAATCTTTAGTTTTGATTTAATTTTTCTTCTCTTAATGGCCAGCTCCTCTTTAAGTTTTTGTTTATGTTTTCAGAATGATATGAATATGAATGAAATGGTAGGAACAAGAATGTATAGCGGTTAAGGGTTATATGTGGCAAATACCCAATGTACCCTTATGTAAAGTAGTTAACCAAACAACCATTCTTAAGCCCATTTAATTATTTATTAAGCACGACCTAAATTATATTTGTTCAAATCTCAACCCCTTTATCACTTAACGTTTGTATCATTCTATTTAATTTATCTAATTATATCTCCTAAATAATGTTATCAAAAACTAGGGGTGTTACAAAAATATTGCAATTACCATCAACAAAATGGCCATAATACTGAAGAATGCAGATTTTTGAAGACCTTCATCAATAAGTTAGATAGGGAAGGGAAGTTGGATGAATACTTGAATGATGATAATGCTCAATAGAAGGAAACGAAAGCACACAACCTCAAGCACAAGCGTCGATATCTCTACCAGTACTTAGGAATTTTGTAGGCATCATTCTTGAAGGACCTCATATTGCTGCGGCAAGCAATGGTAGTTGGAAGAGGTATATCAATAAAGGCAAAGTAGGAAATGTCTTGGTACATAAGATGAAAAGATTGGCAACAAAAAAGAAGGTCGGTCAGTAATAGCATTTGACAATTTTGATAAGCAGGATGTCTGCTACCCCTCGATGACCCACTTGTGTTTACGGCCTAGATTTAGTGTTCAAAAGTGGCAAAGATAATGGTGGACATTAGAGCTCCCATCAACATAATATTCAAGAATGAATTCAACAAGATGGAATTAACTCAAAACTAGTTAAACCCCATATATGGATTTAATGGTGAAGAAACATGTGATAACCTGGATTTTCAGACATCAGATAATTAGATAGTTATCTGATTTAACTTCTGAAAATACTGATTTATAAATTGAACAAATAAATGAGATAATCTCCTTTAAAAGTATTTAAAATGGATAGAATTGATTTTTTTAAACCAATAATAATAATGTGTTCTTTATATATATATATATATATATATATATATATATATAAATGGCTTTTAAATAGAATTAAATTTGTGTTTGTTTAAATATATATATATTTATATTTATATGAGTTGATTTTATTTGAATTTGAATTTGAAATTCAAAAGGTAAATATCTTAAAGTAAATTGAAATTAATATATATATATGATTTTATTTGTATATAGTTTGTTATTTTCATTCAAAGATCATATTAATATAAATGAAGGAAAGCGGTTACTAAATAGAAATTTAATATGAGAGTTTTATGGTAAACATTTTAAAAATGTAAACAAAGTATATAAAGTATAGTTAGTATATATGTATAACTATTATAAGTATGTAGTTGGGATTTTATAAATTTAGTTGGCAAATACAAGAGGAAGAATAAATATAATGAAGATTAATTTAAGATAAAATTTAAACATATAAAACTTAAGACATTTATATATGGGAAAATTGATAATATGATAAACATATATTTTAAAGGGTAAAGACATTTATAAATATAAAAGTCAAGTTTAGGATATTATATAAATACACATAAAAACAAGTGTAAGCTAAGTACATATAATACATAAATATATTAACATAAGAAAACATTAATAGTTATTTCTTTAAACATTTGAAAATATATAGAAGACATTAAGCATTTGTAACAAATTCAGCATGTATGAGAATACAAGTGTAAGTAAGTTTTATCATAAATTTAACATTTGTAAATTGATTAGACATGCAAATAACATGTGGCTTTGCTTACTTTTATCTTCTATAAGATAAAATAAAAACTAAATATAGTTAGAAAAAAGGAATAGGTTGTATACAGATGACATTTTCTTCTCCAAATCTAAGACTTAAAGAAAATCCAAAACCACAACTTCAATTCAAAAACTAAGCAAAGCTAGCATGGAGATTCAAGGTTTAACTCAGCATATAGAGATCAGATTCAAAATCAAGCTAAAGCAAAACTGAAAACTAGAACATAATAAAGTCAAAAAAAAGCATGATTCAAGAGAAAGCTAGCGGAAAAAAAATTCATATTCGACCTGAAGAAATCATCATAAGCAAAATTCAAAGTATTCCAATTCCTGTATCAAGTTCAAAAAAAAATCTCTGTCTCTGCTTTTAAATCCATAAGTAAGCCAATTTTTAATCTGTTTTCAGTTTTGTTGCATGTAGTGATTTTGAAGTAAATTTGTGATAAGAGATTACATGATTTATTTATATGATCATATGTGTGTATATATAAATTAAATGGGTGTGCATGTCAGTTTGCAAAATATTGTTCTATTGTTAATGTTCAGGTTTAAAATACGAATAAAATTATTAGTTCTCCTTGTCTGATCTTCTTTAGGACATGATGAATAAAAATAATTTGTGTGTGATAAAATGGTATAGATTTTAAAAATAATTTCAAGTTATAACTAAAGCTGGATTTAACAAAAAGGTAGAAGAACAGTAGTATGTTAATTATAAAAAAAGTTGACTTGAATAATTTTTGGGTTCAAGTATAGAATCGTTTTTGTTTTTGAAATCTAGGATTTTTAAAAATCAAATCATGATTTTTAAGATAGTAAATCAAGAGAGTTTGAGAGGTGAAGGATAATTCGGTTTTGAATTCGTACTGGTGATCGGAGTGATGAGTCAGAATTAACGTTGGAGGTAGGGTGAAGCCTGGTGGTTACCGAAAAAATAGTGAAGGATTTTATAAATGGCCAAGGTGGCCAGGCGAGGGTGAACTAGGATTGGTGGCCGGGTTTGGCTGTTCAGGTTTCAAGTGTGTGTTCGTCATCGTGGAAGATCTATAGACAACCAAAGGTGCGGGAAAAGTAAGAGGGGAGTAAGATGTAGGTCTGGGTGAAGTTATGTGGCCTCCGGTGATCGGAGGTGGTGATGTCAGGGAAGTTTGTGTCAGTCAGATTTGTTCAGTGGATGGTGTATAGCTCGTTAGCGATTTCGTCATCGTATCGAACTTCTGGGCACTGAAGACATCTGAGAGGGACGATATCGACTTACTGGAGGTATCATCGCCGATCGGAGTGTCGATGAGAGGATGTGCAGGTGCATATGTATCAGTGTACCATTGCTGAAGAATCTGAATTCGAGTTCGAGGATTATGATGTTAACTCAGGCTTAACTCGAGAGGATTGCAGGTTGGACTCCAGTATTGAGTGTCTTGGGAATTGGAGGGTTTTGCTTGGGTAACTTTATGTTAGGATCGGGTTTGGTTTTGTAAAAGATAACAAGTTTTTGTAAAGGTGAAAAACATGAATAAATTATGTATTGCATAGGATGTAATTAAATATTTAATTAGGGTAAAAGAATTAATCTTTAATTAGTTAGGGTTGTGAATAATTGGAAATAATTAATTAGTGGAATTAATTTAAAAATTCATCACCTAATATAATTAATAAGGATAACTACCTTATGAAAATAATTAATGAATAGTTAATGAGTACAAGTAATTTAAGAATCATTAACTAGTGATTTAGAACTAATTAATTAATTTAAAGGTAATTAGTTGGTTTAGTTAGTTTAAAAATAATCAATCGTGAAACCTGATTAAATATTAATTACTTAATGTAATTAATTAAGTGATTACTGAAAGTAATTAATTTAAAAGTTAATTACTTAAGAGAAGTAATTAAGAATTGATTACTTAGTGTAATTAATTAAAGAATTTATTAATTTAGCGAATTAATTAAGGGTCAGTCAATTAATGAGTATGATTAATTAAAGGGTAATTAATCAATATGAGTGATTATAGAGTAATTAATTTGAGTAATTAATTAAGGATCAATGTAATTAATATAAATAGGAGGTTAATTAATTTGTGCAATTGATTAACGGTAAATTACTTAATGTAATTAAAGGATAATTTGTGAAGGATGATTAATTAAGAAAAATGATTAAAGAATAATTAATTGATTTAATTAATATTAACTAAAGATGATCTAAGTGATTAAGGTTAATAATTAATTTAATAAGAGATTAATTAAATAAATTAGGGAAATGATCAGTCTTGCTTATGAATGATTAAATGATATTATATGCCTTAGATTAGTAGATATCTCTGATATATGATTTGTGATGCTATGGGTATGATATATTTGGTTTTAACTATGAAAACGTGGTTATCTATCGATGGTGAATTACTGCGTTAAGGTGACACCTTGTATTTAAAGTTGAATTGAATTCCACTTGTTGGGTTAAGATGGTATTGAATTCGAAGAGGCCGGGGTCGGGTAACAGTAAATATCCGAACCCACTTTGATTTGTAACCTACAATGATTCTTTATAGATTGATATGTGAAATCAATAGGTTGAAACGGAGTTCAATTTAATGACTGGACCCTTTAAAAATAGGTAAAGGTACTTAGGGATCGATTAAGGGTTGACTATAACAAGTTGTTAACTTGTAGTAATGAATGAGTTACCTCGGGTTTTTCTTTTATGGTTTGAATTAAGTATTTCAAATTATATGGGTTTACTCACACTGGTTTCCAACCTGACCTGGGTGTTACTTTGATGTAATGCTTGGGTCAGACCGAGTATTACAGATTTTTCAGCTAAGGATGTTCTGGAGCTCAGGAGGCGAGCTGGATGGCTGGAATGTATGGATTGCATTTCGTCGTGATATATTGTAGTTGTCTGGTACAGGTTGATTGAATCTATCCAGTATTGTATATATGTTGTAGCTTTGATGTATTAAAGTGTAATTTGACAAGTACAGTTTCCTTTGTAAATTGATATTATTGATATTGTATTTTGGTCCGCTGTGAATGTGAGAATCTGTGTTTTGTTTCTTTTTTTCCTTCTATCTCTAGTCTTCTTTTCCTGACTATCTCAAAATCAAAAATTCCAGGTCTTTACAGTTTGGTATCAAAGCAGAAGGATAAGTGAGAACCTTGGCTCTGGTGGGATTACTCATTAAAGATAGGATCAATGGTACCCTAGAATGAGTTGAGTATATGTATGTGTGTGTGTATATACGAGAGCGTACTTGTTATTTTCTTATATAAAGATTTTAAATAATTTTATATAAGAATACATTTTGATATATAAAGCAACATTTCTTTCTAATAAATATTAAGGTAATTGGTTGTTAAATCATTGGAATTAAGTTATGTGGTAATAGAAATATAACCAAATTAAAATTAAATAAAGATAAGTTTGAAATGGATTCAAACTAAAATTAAAATCTTGAATTTGGGGAAGAGTTCCAGATTAAGATAATAATGAATTGGTTTCCAGATATGATAATCTTGGTTATTATCATAAATGGTTGTTGTATTTAATAATGAAATGTTTTAAAGAAGTAAAACATTTAAGTAAGTATGACTTATAAATTGAAACCGGAGATTTTCTAAACTGTGAAGTTTTAGGTCCAGAAATTTGAAAATTGTTTCAAAGTGATAAAGAAATAATAAATAATATTATTTAATGTATTTGAATGAAAGGGTCCTATTTCAAACAAGAGTTGTTTGAAAATTTAAAGAATTTTTTTTAAAATTAAAAACCAAAGGTGGTTTAAAATAATATGTATATATGAGGAATATACATAATATCAATGATGGTTTGAAATAAAACTCTAAATGTTGAGTTTTAAATTTGGAATGAGATATGATACCCAATGTGATAATTTTTTTGAACTTATAAGTGGGAAGATTATTAATGTGAAGTTTAAAATTTAAAATGGGGTGTGGTAATATATCCATTATTAAGATAAAATGGAATCATTTTGGACTTAAGATTTGAATGTTTAAGATAAAACATCAAAGGATCAGTTCCAAAATTGAAATTTGGTGACAAATTGAATTTCAAAGGTTTAGCCGTTTAAAAAGGATTTGAATTATTATTTGAACTTTGAAATAGGTTTAAAATGGAATTTGGATCTAGAATTAAATGGTTTAAAGATAAAAGTTGATTTGATTTAAAGGATTAAATCAACATTTAAAAATGTAACTCGAATTTATATAATTCGGGATGGTTTAAATTTGAATTTTGAATTGAATTAGTTCAATATGAATTTAATTTGAATTAATTGGAATTGTGATTGAAGATGTATAAGTTTAAAAAATCAAATGGAAAATTTGAATTGGATTGATTTTAAATGAAATTGAAGATGAATGATTTTAAATTCAAATGGGAGTTGGGATTAATTTAAACTAGAATTGAAATGATTTGAAATTAAAGCTGGTTCAATTTGAAATTAATCCAAATTGATTGAATAATTTGGAATTGTGATTAAATTTGAATAAGTTTAAAATTCAAATGAATTTGATTTGAATTTGGAAAGAAATTAAGGTCAATTCAACTTGAATTGGGATTAAATCAATTTCAATGGAAATTGAAGTTATTGAGTCAATTTAAGGGAAGTGGAAATTTAAATTGAACTGATGGGAAACTAATTGGGATTGGAGATTGGGAATTAAACAGTTTGGCTCTGGACTATTTTCAAAATAAATTATTTTTAATATAAATTTATTTTTCCTAGCTACTTACTATACAATCTTTCTTGCTAAAGCCAAACTATCTTATACTTACTTTAGAATAATTTTGGAACTATTTAACAATTTTCAACTGTTTTATAAACTAATTACTGCTTTTCAACTACTTTAACTAATTGCTATTTTATAACTATTTTGCAAATTATTTAAAAATTTCTATAACTATTTGACTATTTTTCAATTATTTTACAATTACTTAACTATTTTACAGCTATTTTACAAACTAATAATTATTTTTCAAATACTTATCTATTCTTAATTTTTCAAGATGTTTTCTAAATTTAAGCTGGGCAGAGTTCAAACTGTTTATGATGAAGTATCCATTTGAGATAAGAATTGAGGTGATAATCCAAATGAGGATTTAAGCAATTATGAGTAAGTGAATGAAAATCAAAGTGAAGATGAATACAAAGAGAATTTATATGGCTAATAACCAATAAAGATAAATATGTAGGATGTACGTATATTATTCTATTCGCATAGTGGTTTGATCCAGATTCGAGCATAGAATTTGGAGATAATTTATCGATCCAAGTTGGATTTTTCACTCAAATTTCGACGGCGAACCTGGATATAGGTGTTGCTTGGTTTTGGATATTATCTATCATAGTTATGGCTATGCAAGGAGACTGACAGTTTCTGATAAAGAAACCAGATCTGAGTCCGCACTAGGAAGTCGGGTGGACGATACTAATTCGAAAGTAAAATTGTGGGATCGAGTGAGCGATCAGATTGGTATAGCGTACGGATGATATGTGTACATCGTACGGGTTTGAATGAAATTGACACTAGGAATTTGTGGATAAGGAATGTGAAATGGTTTTTGAAATGGAAGGTATATTTTTTGAAATATATGATGAAGTAAAGAGGAAATTGGATATTTCTACGGTAAAAATTTACTTTATGGAAGTAAGTAACTTGGTAAGTAACTTCATAGAGTAATCAAATTTGAATATTTGATTTAGAATAAACAAAGCTATATATCTTTGTTATATAAGATAAATCTCCCCTTGTTGAATCTATTGCCGGAAGGAAAAGATTTTTGAGAGTGTTTGAAGTATAAAATGGAATTTATACAAATTTGAAGTGATCCAAAGATTTTTAAAGTAATATATATGTATGTATGTATGTATGTATGTATGTATGTATGTATGTATGTATGTATGTAAAGGATCTTATGTGAATGATTTTGAGAAAAGGTTTTGGAACCTTTGGATTTGGAAAGGCTTTTTAATTTTTGGGTAAAATCAATATTGGAATTTGGAAAGCCTAGTTTAAGAATTATCGATTTTGGGATAATCAATTTTGAGAAAGGAGATTTATATGAGATTCATACTGGGTATATGATTTGAAAGATACTATACGTGTATAGTATAAAGTGTTTTGAAAATGGCTCTAGGGAAAAAGGCGCTCCCTTGAAATGCACTTCTCAGGAGTGCCATAGGGTGGTACTGCCTTGTACCCTAAGGGGGTTGTAAAGTTGATCCTGTGAGGAGTCCGGACAAACTAGTTCCTGAGGATTATGTGTAGTGTGTAGCAAAAGTCGAGGGCACTGATGCCTACAGGGGCATTTGGGTTATGCTGTGACGAAAGTGTAACTCGATGTCACTGCGATTTACTACAGACCATAGCGAAAGTCGTGTGTGCTGCAGAGAGCCAATAATCTACGTTTGATTTTATATCATTAGACTGTGACCTATGGTGACATAGCGAATGTCATGTGTGCTGCTGAGAGCCAATAGTCTCCGTTTGATTTTACATCGGTTGACTGCGACCTAGTGGGAGTGGAGAAGTTTCATTCTTTTGGTAGTGGAATTCGAGGGCGCTGAGGCCTACAGTTATATGCGTTTTTGCTGTGACAGCAACGTAACCCCGGTTGTAGCTGCGATCTGTAGCGGGTTCTGGTGCAATCGAGGGGCATGGAGTGCCTATAGTTATCTATGGATTTTGCCAGGATGGCAATGTAACCATCGGGTTAACTGCGACCGTGGATGAGGGTGATGATTTCCAGAGCATTCTCACCATAAGATGTTCCCTCTATTTTCAAAAATGTTTTCTATATTTTCAACATATTTATTTTCCAAGTTTTTTCTTTGGGTGTTGAAAATGGGTCTGCTAAGTACTTATAGATTTTCAGTCCTACGCCTGATCAATGTATGACCGAATATCTGTAAGAAGAAGTATGGATTGGTTGAGACATTGAGTTACAATAAGTAATTTTATGATATTTTAAAGTGTTTTAAAATTATCAAAGAGTAATTTTTCTGATAATAATCATTTTAATAAATTCTGGCTTCATTCCTTTTCGAGGACGAAAAGATTCTAAGGAGGAGGAATGTGATAACCCGGATTTTCAGGCATCAGAGAATTGGACAGTTATCCGATTTAACTTCTGAAAATACTTATATATAAATTGAACAAATAAATTAAATAATCTCCTTTATAATTATTTAAAATTGTCAGAATTGATTTTTTTTTCCAAACAACAATAATAATGTGTTATTTATATATATATATATATATATATATATATAAATGGATTTTAAACAGAATTGAATTTGTGTTTGTTTAAATATATATTTATATGAGTTGATTTTAATTTGAATTTGAATCTGAAATTCAAAAGATAAATATCTTAAAGTAAATTGAAATTAATATATACATACATATGATTTTTTTTTGTATATAATTTGTTATTTTCATTCAAAGATCATATTAATATAAATGAAGGAAAGTGGTTACTAAATATAAATTTAATATAAGAGTTTTATGGTAAAAAAATTTAAAAACATAAATGAAGTATATAAAGTATAATTAGTATATTTGTATAACCATTATAAGTATGTAGTTGGGATTTTATAAATTTAGTAAACAAATATAAGAGGAAAAATAAATATAATTGAGTAAGATTAATTTAAGACAAAATTTAAACATTTAAAACATAAGACATTTATATAAGGGAAAATTGATAATATGATAAATATATATTTTAAAGGGTAAAGACATTTATAAATACTAGTACGTGCCTGTGCTTTGCACATGGGCTATTTGTGTTATTATATACGTTGATATTTTGTTTGAGCGTCGAAAAGTAAGGGCATTTTTGGAATTTCAAAAAGACACTGAGTAAATTAGTTCAACGAAAATTTCTTTATTAGTAGTAGAGATAAAAGTCAAATTTAGAATATTATATAAATACACATAAAAACAAGTGTAAGCTAAGTACATATAATACATAAATATATTAGCATAAGAAAAGATTAATAATTATTTCTTTAAACATTTGAAAATATTTAAAAGACATTAAACATTTGTAACAAATTTAGCATGTATGAGAAAACAAGTGTGAGTTAGTTTTATCATAAATTTTACATTTGTAAATTGATTAGAGATGTAAATAACAAGTGGTTTGCTTATTTTTATCTTCTTTAAAATAAAAACAAAAAATAAATATAGTTAGAAAAAAAGAATAGGCTGTACAGAGATGACATTTTCTTCTACAAATCTAAGAATTAAAGAAAATCCAAAACCACAACTTCAATTCAAGAACTAAGCAAAGCTAGCATGGAGATTCAAGGTTTAACTCAGCATATAGAGATCAGATTCAAAATCAAGCTAAAGAAAAACTAAAAACCAGAACAAAATAAAGTCAAAAAAAGCGTGATTCAAGAGAAAGCTAGCAGAAAAAAAATCAAATTCGACCTGAAGAAATTATCATAAGAAAAATTCAAAGTAATCCTGTTCCAGTATCAAGTTCAAAACAAAATCTCTTTCTCTGCTTTTAAATCTACGAGTAAACCTGTTTTTAATCTGTTTTCAGTTTTGTCGCATGCAGTGATTTTGAAGTAAAATTGTGATAAGAGATTACATGATTGATTTATATGATCATATGTGTATATATATAAATTAAATGGGTGTGCATGTCGGTTTGCAAAATATTGTTCTGTTCTTAATGTTCAGGTTTAAAATCTGAATAAAATTATTAGTTCTCCTTGTCTAATCTTCTTTAAGACATGATGAATAAACAAATTTTATATGTTATAAAATGGTATAGATTTTAAAATTAATTTCAAGTTATAACCGAAGCTGGATTTAACAAAAAGGTAGACGAACAGTAGTATGTCAATTATAAAAAAATTCGACTTGAATAATTTTTGGATTCAAGTACAGAATGGTTTTTGTTTTTGAAATCTAGGACTTTTAAAAATCAAATCATCATACTTGCGATAGTAAATCAAGAGAATTTGAGAGATGAACGATCGAGTTCGTACTAGTGATCGGAGTGATGAAGTGCGTCGGAATTAACGCTGGAGGTAGCGTGAAGCCTGGTGATTGCCCGAAAAATAGTGAAGAATTTTATAAATGGCCAGGGTGGCCAGGTGAGTGCGAACTGGGTTGGTGCCCAGGTTTGGCTGTCCAGGTTTCAAGTGTGTGTTCGTCACCGTAGGAGATCTATAGACTATCGGAGGTGGGGGAAAAGTAAGAGGGGAGTAAGGCGTAGGTCTGGGCGAAGTTATGTGACCTCCGGTGATCGGAGGTGGCGATGTTAGGGAAGTTTGTGTCAGTCAGACTTGTTCGGTGGATGGTGTATAGATCGTTCGCGATTTCTTCGTCCTATCAAAATTTTGGGCACTGGAGACATTCGATAGGGATGATGTCGACTTACCGGAGGTATCATCGCCGATCGGAGTATCGACGAGAGGATGTGCAGGTGCACACGTATCAGTGTACCATTCCTGAAGAATTTTAATTCGAGTTCGAGGAGTATCATGTTAACTCGGGTTTAACTCGAGAGGATTGCAGGTTGGAGTCAAGTATTGATTGTCTCGGGAATTGGAGGATTTTGCTTGGGTAAATTTATGTTAGGCTTGGGTTTGGTTTTGTAATAGATAACCGGTTTTTGTAAAGGTGAAAAACATGAATAAATTATGTATTGCATAGGATGTAATGAAGTATTTAATTGGGGAATTTTTTTTGTTTTTAATTAGTTAGGGTTGTGAATAATTGGAAATAATTAATTAGTGGAATTAATTTGAAAATTCATCACTTAATATAATTAATAAGGATAATTACCTTATGAAAGTAATTAATGAATAGTTAAGGAGTATAATTGATTTAAGAATCATTAACTAGTGATTTAGAAATAATTATTAATTAATTAAAGGTAATTAATTGGTTTAGTTAGGATAAAAATAATCATTTGTGAAACCTGATTAAGTATTAATTACTTAATGTAATTAATTTAAGTGGTTACTAAAAGTAATTAATTTAAAAGTAAACTACTTAAGGGAAGTAATTAAGAATTGATTACTTAATGTAATTAATTAAAGAATTGATTAATTTAGCGAATTAATTAAGGGTTAGTCAATTAATGAGTATGATTAATTAAAGGGTAATTAATCAATATGAGTGATTATAGAATAATTATTTTGAGTAATTAATTAAGGATCAATGTAATAAATATAAATGAGAGGTTAATTAATTTGTGTAATTGATTAACGGTAAATTACTTAATGTAATTAAAGGATAATTAGTCAAGGATGATTAATTAAGAAGCATGATTAAAGAATAATTGATTGATTGATTTAATCAATATTAAGTAAAGTTAATCTAAGGGATTAAGGTTGATAATTAATTTAATTAGAGATTAATTAAATTAACTAGGGAAATGATCAGTCTTTCCTATGAATGATTGAATGATATTATATGCCTTAGATTAGTTGATATCTCTGATATATGATTTGTGATGCTATGTGGTATGATATGTTTGGTGTTAAATGTGAAAATGTGGTTATCTATCGATGGTGAATTACTATTTTAAGGTGACACCTTGTATTTAAAGTTGAATTAAATTTCACTTGAATAACTTGGGTTAAGATGGCATTGAATTCGAAGAGGCCGGGGTCAGGTAACTGTAAATACCCAACCCACTTTGATTTGTAACCTACAATGATTCTTTATATATTGATATGTGAAATCAATAGGTTGAAATGGTGTTAAATTTAATGACTGGGCCTTTAAAAATACTTAAAGCTACTTAGGGATCGATTAAGTGTTGACTATAACAAGTTATGAACTAGTAGTGTTGAATGAGTTACCCCGGGTTTTCTTTTATGGTTTGAACTCGGTATTTAAAATTATACGGGTTTACTCATGCTAATTTCCAACCTGTCCCGGGTGTTACTTTGATGTAATGCTTGGGTAAGATCGAGTATTATAGATTTTTCAGGTAAGGACGTTCTGGAGCTCAGGAGGTGAGCTGGATGGCTGGAACGTATGGAATGCATTTCGTCATGATATATTGTAGTTGTCTGGTATAGGTTGATTGAATCTGTCCAGTGTTGTATATAAGTGTATCTTTGATGTATTAAAGTGTAATTTGATAAGTACAGTTTCCTTTGTAAACTGATATTATTGATATTATATTTTGGTCCGCTGTGAATGTGAGAATCTATGTTTTGTTTTTTTTCTTCTATCTCTGTTCTTCTTTTCCAAACTATCTGGAATTTTCGAAATCGAAAATTCCGGGTCATTACAGAACAATGCCTCTCATAGAGTGTAAATTGGTGGTAAAAATAAAAAATAATCCTCGATATAAAATTTTCGAGACCGCTTTTATAATCATGGACCACCTCTCAACATACAACGCTTTCTTTGGAAGACTAGCTCTCGACAATATAGAGTGTTATGTTACCAAGAATTTACATTTAAAATTTCCCACCGAAATAGGAGAAAGGCTTGTAAGAGGAGATCAGAGGATCTTCACACAATTGTATTATGCATGCCTTAATACGATCGATAAAGGAAAGACTTCATCTTATGAGGATGATGTCAAAGTTAACCAACCTATACCTCTCCAAGTTAAAGAGATAAGAAATACCATAAGCTCTAAAGCCAGGGAAAGCCAAATGAAACCATTCAGAATTTTCCCAAAATAAGAAGATCTCGTAATTGGAGAATTAATCAATGTATCAAGCTATCTTGGAAGATTTGAAGAATAGAATATGAGTAGAACAATAAACTCCCAAAAGAAAGAGAAAGTTTATCCATACTACATAGAAAATTATGAAAGAAGATGAAATTGAGGTTGATCTCGATCCAAGACAAAGGATTGAGACAGCTTTAATAGCTGAGACTCTCGAAGAAATATGCCTGCAAGAAAAGGACAAGTCTAAGAAGTCAAGATATGGGCTTATTTCCACCTCTTTTCCGAAGAAGAGTCGGTCCTTTCTTAAACAAAGTCAAGACATATTTGTATAGACTCATGATGATATGGTGGGAATCGACCCCTTGGTCATTTGCCATTGCTTAAATATAAATCCAAAATTTACTCCCGTAAGGCAGAAAAGGAGACCCTTGGATAGGAACAAACTATGGCTTTACAAGTGGAGGTTGAGAGGCTACTAAGGAGCAATTTAATCTAAAACGTGTTCGGTACTAGTAAGGAAATCAAAGGGAAGTGGATGGCTTACATTAAATTCTTTTATCTAAACAAAGCTTGCTTGAAGGATTGCGTCCCTTTGCCAAGAATTGACCAACTAGTTTATGCTGCCAATGGCCATTGGTAGCATTCATTTATGGATGCTTATTACGAGTATAATCAATTTCCAATATTTAAACCTGGTTATGAGCTCATAAATTTCATCACTGACATGAGCCTGTTCTACTACAAGGTAATGCCCTTGGGTCTTAAGAATGTAGGGCAAAAGAACAAAGGTTAGTCAATAACATATTCACCAAACAGATAGGTACATGGCAGTATATTCTGATGACATGTTTATCAAATCTAAGCATTTAGAAAGTCATGTTTTAGATTTTGTTGAGACCTTCCTCTAAAAATATCAAATGAAGCTAAACCCTCGGAAATGTACCTTTGAGATACAATCTATAAAATTCCTAGATTTTATAATAAGTGGTAGGGAAATAGAAATAAATCCAGACCAGATAAAAGCCATAACATACATGAAGGCTCCAACAAACGAGAAAGAGTTAATGAGCTTTAATGGAAAGATTGATGCTCTGAACAGGTTCATAAGTCGACCAGCTGACAATTGTCTCCCTTACTTCAGACTCTTAAAAAAACAGTTTACCTTCAACATTGAAGACCTACGAAAGCATTTAAGATCTCCTTAAGTGTTCTCTAAACTGATAAATGAAGATACATTGTTCCTATAATTGGCCACCTCAAAGCTGGCTGTAGGTTCAGCCTTAGTAAAAAATGACTATGGGACCGAGAGACCGATATACTATGTAAGCAAAAGGCAAGTCCAGCTGAGAAGCGCTACCCAATGATCGAGAAACCCACTTATAGCTTAGTGTTCACAACTAGGAATCCACGACCATATACCCAAGCCCATCCTATTAAGATCCTTATGGATCAACCACTTCAGTAAGTTTTTAGGAAACCCAAGATTCTAGGAAGGTAAATTAAATGGGCCGTAGAACTAAGTATATGACATCTTATAAACCTATAATAGCAATCAAAGTTAAAGCGCTAGCTGACTTCGTCACAGAATGCACTGTTTTTTAGGATGAAACCGGGAAGGAAATAGTAAGGAAAAACAGCTCTCTTGGCAACTTTATGTAGATGGGGCCTAAAACGAACAAGGGGCATGCGTTGGTTATATCCTAGTAACCCCAGATAATCATCAGATTTACTGTGCAATAAAGCTTACTTTCTCATTAACCAACGATGCAACCGAACGTGAATCCTTGATTGTAGGGTTACAAATGGCTATTTCTATCAAGATCGGAAATTTGAACATACAATGATCTTAGATAAATATTAATCAAGTTCTTGGCCACTACCAGGCCCGAGACCCGAGGTTAGCTCTCTATGTTAAACAGGTGAAGCAAATACTTGCAGCTGTTAGGAGTTATCACATTGAAAGCATTCCAAGGGATCGAAATGCTAGGGTTGACGCCTTAGCAAAATATGCAAGCTCGAGAGATATAAGAGAGTTTAATTTCATCCTAATTGAGATCTTGAAGAGATATATCATACATGTACCATAGAAGATATTAGTTATAACACGAGCTCAAGCTACTGGAGCTAAGGCCACAACGCCAATAATATCTAAAGAAAACTAGATGTCATCATATATCTGGTATCTAACTAAAGACATTCTACCCTTGGATGCCACTAAGGCACGAAAAATCAAATGTAATGCTCTAAGATTCAATATTATAAACGAAATAGCTATAGAATGGGATTCTCAACTCCACACTCTCAATCTATGACATTGTCAGAAGGACATCAATTACTAAAAGAAACTTATGATAGAATTTGTAGAGACCATTGCGGCGTGCAAAAGTTAGCGAAGAAAATATTTAGATGGGGCTTATATTGGCCAACACTAAATCAAGGTGCCTTAGACTATGTATGAATATGCGACAAATGCCAATTTTATGCAAAGGTGCCTAGTGCTCCCCTAGTATACTTACACCAACGATGAGTCCTTGGCCATTCGATATTTGGGACATTAATCTTATTGGGCCCCTTCATACTGCAAAAGGAGGGGAAAATTTTTCCATAGGGGCAATTGACTGCTTTACGAAATGGGTTGAAGCTGAAGCTTTGGCAACCATAACCGCCCATCAAGGAATTAAGTTTGTGATGAAGAACATCGTATCCAGATGCGGTCTCCCGTGTAATATTATTATAGATAATGGCCCTTAATTCGAAAGCTGAGAATTTGCAAAATATTATCAAGATCATGGTATCATCAAGAGTTTTTTCTCGATGGCACACCCAAAAGCTAATGGAGCCATAGAAGCAACAAACACGACCATTAAACCTTATTCGAAGATAACATTAAACAAAGCAAAGGGCAATTGGGTAGATAAATAACCTTTTGTTCTATAGGCTTATAGGATGAGCTCAAAGACTTTAACGGTACATACACCTTTCTCCATAGCTTAAAGATTTGAAGTCATGCTTCTAGTTGAATTAGATATTTCCTCTCACCGAAGGCATTATAATAATACACTACATTGCATAGAGCTCCGAGAAGAGTCATTGGATCTACTACCTGAGCTTCAAGATCAAGCTGCTTTAAGAACGGAGGAACACATTCGTAAGATGACCAATACAACAACTAAAGGGTTCAAATTAGAAAGTTTGAGGAGGGAGACCCCATCCTCCAAAAGATAATGCCCAATACAAAGTATCTGGCAGATAGACCTCTTGGTCCAAAATAGGAAGAGCCCATGATATCACATTATCAACCCCCAAGGAACATATAGGTTAAAAAGAGCGGATGGCAACACAGTACCTCGGACTTGGAATGTTAAGCATCTGAGACATTATGTAACGACTTGTATTTTACGCATCGGAGGATCGTAAAGTATTTTATTTTATTTATATAAGGTCATATGACTGTAGGATTTTGGGAAGTTGCTCTTAGTGTTATTTGTCACTTATATGATTTTTGCCAAATTTCCATATGGCCATTTTAATTTGAAAATTTTGTTTGGATTATAACTTTGATAGGAGCCGAATTATAGTCTCAAACCACTTCCATAGGTTTAGGATAATGGCTCCCTATTTCGTACAGTGGTCATAATAGTAAAACGGATATATCGTTTAAAAGTTATGGCAGTTTTATGTATTAGATGCTACAGGCTATTTTTAATGCGTAATTAACTTAGCATGTGCTTAGACCCACTAACCGACTTCAAAATTTGTGCTAATAGAAGGATGCAAAACTGGCCTAAGTCATTCCCTTCTTCCCCAAATAGACCTAAGCCTCCATTAACCCAAATTTCATCATAAATCACATATTTTCCTTAATAATTTTAGCCAAATCATTTATTAAAGACGAGATTAACATATAGAAGCTAGAGATTATCATTTCTATTGATTTAGGTCTTTCTTCCTTGCTATCCACTTCATATCCAAGGAAGAAAATTGGTATTTTAGGTATTTGGTGAGTGTTTCTTGACCTCTCACTCATTTATACTTGTTTATAAAGTTAAATGCTTGTCTTTACATGTTTTTGATCTAAAAAGGGAATTCTAATTTTAACCACTTATTCATCTATGTTTTTTACCAAAAATATGATATTTTCAAATATTTTAGAAATGGTTTTGAAATCTAATTGCTCATATCCACATGCTAGTGTAGTTTCCATCATTTATGTGCATATTCAATGTAAAACTTAAATTTAGAATAAAATTAGTTTAATCCTTATATTCTCATGTTGTCGTATGGATGAACGGATGCATATGTCAGACTATCTATAATTGTATGTTATGGTTTGATGTTGTTTGCTAATTTTTTGGATGTTAGCTAGATAGGTCAAGAGATTGGGCAAGCCAAAGGCTAAATTGGTCGGAATTGGATGAAACTTGGTGGAGGAGCTCTGGAGTATAGGTGGGCCCTACATGATAAGTAGCGTCCCTAGATTCTCTAAGGGTTAGATTCAGAACTAAATTAAGTGGGTTGATTTGATATCGAATTTAGGTGGTAGCTCCAATGGTTTGGTTTTTGGCATGTATGGATATAGGTTGGATAGATAAGTTGTTCCATAACATGGTGAAGGAAATTGGCTAAGTATAGAAGTTAGTGTTGAATTAAGGCTTGAGTTGGCGATGAATTAAGACATAATTTGTTGAAAAATTAAAGCTTAAGCTACCAATTGCTTGATTGGCAACGAATGAAGGACTAAATTCTACCTTGAATTTAAGGGGTTAGTATAGGAAATGTGAAACTTTTGGGAACTTTTTTTGATGTTCTACAGATCATGCTGGAGGTTTTGGCTCATTTGGATGATGACTGACAATGATATAATAATACGTTGAAAGTTAGAGTCTTCAGATAGTAATTCGATGACAAATGGAATTAGGTTTTGAAGATAATAGTCTGATGAAGAAAGGAGTCGTAGAGTGAGGATTGTATAATGTTTCTTAAGAATAATGTTTCAATGAAGAAAGAAGTTGTTAAGTAGGGGAATGAAGAATGGTTCATCCAAGATAATGGAAGTTAAATGGAGCAGAAGAAGGGCTCGGATATGCGTACTAAGGGATCATTGTCACTCGAACTATTTTCTGTTGTACTCAAAATAATGTATCGTGAGGATGCTCATGGGTAGTGAAGAATGGTTTCCTCGATCGAAAGTATGGATACATGTACCCTAATTCGAAGGAATGGGTCTAGTACCAGCATTAAGCTACAGAGTGTATAAAAACCGCAATTTCCATTTGTCCCTAGTAGAATAATGGTCATACGAGTTATCATATATCCAAAGTACATATGGTGATAGTGTGGAATGTTTGATGGATGTTATCGTTGCCTTGTGTTCTTTCCCTACAGTCAATCACTCTGCGGTTGTCATTTTAGATAGGGCTACCTGGATTACCATTATCATATTTTGTTGTATCACACCCATATGACATTTTGAGTAACATAGTATGTTATTTTGTGCTAACTCTTTGGTCGCATGGATATATCAGGTATGATTCGTATACCTTTGTTCCTTACTATACAGATTTGTATTGTATTTTGAGATTCATTGCCACTCATACCTTATCGTTGTCTGACTTGATCTTTTCTGCTTTACTTTTTATTATCTCGAGTGCTTCTAAATGAGTAGACTGAATAACAGGCTTAGGTGAGATGCAGTAGCTGTGTAAGGATAAGCTGGAGGGAGAAATCTCATATTACACGTTGATTTCTTTGCTTGTTCCACAATGTAACACTATGTAGCATTGGTAATGCTTGCTTATTACTATTATTATGACACAGTCTTTTGAGTTTACTTCTATTATATAAACTCTATTTCATGATGTATGACTTTGTGTAGTCTGATATTTGTACGACTTATTTATTATTGTCTCTTCTATTTTATATCTTCGATATTATATTTTATTCCATGTGTTGTGAGATATACTACAGATTCTATGATGTTTTCTTTCATTTTAAACTTAGATGATCGTCTTATATCGATCGGCATGGCAGTAGTGCACTAGCATGTATAATGGGTGCTGGTGGGTATCGAGAAGTCTCTCATTTGGTATCAGAGTTTAGGTTGCGTTGTTTAACCTAAAGGATGCTATCATTAAGTAGAGATAGGAAAGAAGTTCTCACCCTATGCTGAATTGAAAGATTATGTATATATACGATAGCGCGTAATTGTCATACATCTTGATTTCCAAAACAATATAGTAGTATATATAGTATATAAGTCGTATATATAGTATATAAGTCGTATATACACATGAGCATCATTAACACGATTTTCTTTTTGAAAGGCTTATCATTCTTGTTACAGATCGAGAATGAGCCAGCAAACAAGAAACACTATTAGGAACTTCCTCTCAGGAATTCAGCAAGGAGCAGGTTCGAGGCTGCTAACCCTTACTTGCAAGCTATGTTCAACACTATGATGGTGAACATGCTTCAAAATGTCCAAGCGGCCACTCTGAATGTTGCTATTGATGTTGGTGCACAAGTGCAAATGCCGAGGGATGACTTCACCAAGCTATGCAAAGATTACTCTACTTTGGAGGCAAGTCATTTCTTGGAACAAAGTCTGCCTCGAAGTGCAGGATTGGTTGGACACCTATGAATGTATATTTTGTGATATGGGGGTTGATGATTCCATAAAAGGAAGCTAACCTCAAAACAGCTTCAATGGCGGGACATGAACTAGTGGAATGTTATCACTGCTGCTACACTTGAGGATCCATTTACTTGGGATCAGTTCAAGGCTAAGGTTGAGTAGAGGTTTTTTCCAACTGCTCAAAAGTCGGTTAGTCTAGCGATTCGCTGATTTAAAGTAGGAGATATGTCTGTTACTAAATATATTGTTGAGTTCGATGCTCTGTCGAAGTATAGGATGCCCTTTATCGATACTCCATTAAAAAAGAACGAGAAATTTAACATTGGTTTTGTTAATAACGATGGATTTTCTATCTGTTAAAAAATCATCGTTAAAAATATTATCGTTATAAACCATAAGCGTACAGCGTACAAATATAGTACGTATGCAAGGAAGGGTCGATCCATAGGGAAATGAATTAATTATAAATTCTACTCAATTAAATTAGACCAAAGTTTAAAGATATGTTAACTAAAGTTTCTAAAAACTAACTACAAATAAAAGTGAATAAAAATATGGGAGTAGAAGACAATTTAAAGGCAAATCTCTTATCATGGTCACACAAATCAACACAATGAAATTATGATCACTTTTTTTTAGTCATTTGTGGATTTAGTTGATGCGTTTATCCTAAGTATTATTTAATTCTGCTATTTATTAGCCCAACACTAACCATCAAAATTTAAAACACCATCAAAACCACTTGTCAACTATCATGAAAATGATAATGAAATTAAAAATAAAATTTATTCTAAGCACGATCTATTTACTATTAATTAGTAACATAGACCGTCAAATTTTGGTTCTAAATCCAATTCATTGCCAAAATCATATGCAGATAAAGAGGTAATTTGTATTCATGTTTGTTTAAGCATAGCCTATTTGGTATCAACGACATAGGCTATCAAATTCAATATTGAACAACAAAATTTTACAACATCGAAAATTTCCAGTAAGCACAAAAAAGATCAATATATATCCCATTATTGACTTTATGTGATTTGTGATAGCTTCATCACCCTTAAATTGAAGAAGCTTAGCTTCTCATATTTTAAGTTCATTATAACATAAAGTGATTTCAACATGAAAGAAGAGAGCTAATTAAAACAAACTAAAAAACTAATCTACATACATAAAATTGATCTAAACTACTTGCATTGAAGAAGGAGATCTAAACTACAAACATAAAAAGAAACATAAAAGAAAGGAAGATTGTAACACCCTGATATTTTACGAGAAATATAATTAAAAGGAAATTAAAAGCGCATTCGGTGCAGTGGTAAAGGTGCATATTGACTTCCTTAGTGACCAGGGATCAAGTCTCGTTGTCGCCCAAAATCTGTAGCGATGTTTTTTTAGCTGGTTCATTTTCAATGATTTTCTTACGTATTTCAGTGTTATTTCTAACATATGGCGGCTTCCTATTCGCTCCAACGATGTAATAGAATGAGATGGCTAAATTTTATTAGTTGAGTGATGTGCACGGGCTAGAATGAATAACCAGTAAGTGTATGAAAGAACCAGACTTAATCTAAAATAATCTAATGGATTATATTCACTCAAACAATCTATAAATGAACCATCTAACCTAAACCTAATCTCTTATTTAGTCGCCGCCATAATTCTGTAGTAAAATTAGTGTGTATTATTCTTCCTCCTTTTCTCTACTAAATAAACAAATATCTACTAAATTAAATTATCGATATATATTCAAGCAATTTGAGGAATTTAGAAGAATCCAAGGGAGAAAGATTAAAGCAAAGCATTTTTCAAATTTATGCAAGCTCAAGTACCAGGTGAGTGGGAATTAATATGAAACAGAAAAATAAAGTAGTTCAATTTCAGTCCTTTTCTGGCACGTTAATATGAATTAATTTCTATTAATAATTGAGAATAGACGTAAATTAGAGAAACTTCTTCTTCTTCTTTCACTTCTCCAATCTAATTCATGTTTGCTTTAAAATGTGGGACATATAAATAGTCTATTCATGTTTTATGCATAAATAAGATTGAAATTTACGTAAATTATTGTAACTTCTCCTTCTACCACTTCTCAATTCTAATTCATGTTTGGGTTGAAATTTGGAACAAACAAATTGTTATTCATGTTTCATGGTGTAAATAAGATTGGACTAATTAAATTGAACTAGAATTTTTATTCAATTTCTAATGGTAGAACAGGTTTGTTGAATAAATTCAAAATATGTTACTTGAATAAAATTGTTGTTTTAATTGATATAATTACATAATTTTGAATTTGGTTTTAGAACAAAATTGAGAAGTGTAATTTGCATAATTGTTTGTTTCTTATGTGGCCTAAAAATGTAAAAGTGGAATTTTGTGTAATTAAATGATTTGTGGCTATTGGATAAAACTTTTGTACAAATTAAATCTCTAAAAGGAGAACATAAATTAGGGTAGGAACAAAAGGTAAATTAAATGAACCCTAAAGGCTAGTGAAAATCTATAATAAAATGGTATAAAAAATTACAAACAAACCATACGGACTAAACGGACGTGAAATTGAAATACCATTTATGTAAGAAAAAGGAAAATTGTTAAATAACCAAATCAGATGTAAAAATGGCTTAAAGTAGATTAATGGAAATAAAAAATATGTAAACTATAACGGTAAAATGAATTAATCTAGAAGCGATTTGGTAGGCAGACCTTGTAAAGGTCTGGATAAGTGTTTCATGCAATTAAAACCAAAATATAGTTTTGGTTGTATGTACTAGGAGCAGACAAATAGGTTTGCAAGGATTTTTGTTACCTTCCATAGGTTGCTAGTATGTAGGATAGATATCATCGGCAATCATAGGCTTCTTCAGGCTGATAGACGCGAACGGAACATGACAAGTGTACTTCGTGTAGGTTTCTTTAGGTAGATCGTTGGAGGATTTTGTGCAGCCTACCCAGCTGCAGACGCTCTTTTGGAGGACCGACACTTTGGATAGGGGCATGTCCACGTTGGTGATCGAGGAGATAAGAGGATAGGAGTCCAGTTTGGCGGAGCCTGAGCGCAACTTCGGGATCATGCTAGTTTGTTAGGGTCGGGGCCGGTTAAACATAAGAGGCATTAGGTCATAGTGCATGGGTGAAGAACATGGATTTCACGCTGTAGCACATGGATAGATAAGGACAACAAGTCTGATAGGCCGATTGACATTTAGTATTACTGCATGGCTGACTTCTTTGGAGGGACCTTGGACTTTGGTTTCTTAGGAACTGTATCTAAGAAGGATTCACTGCATTATATTATTCACCCTCTGCGATATCCAGGGAAGACCTAGGATTAAATTGTTTTATTCTTTTTGCTTCATTTTTATTTCTCATTCACTAAACTTTATGTCTGACCCATTCCTATATTTTCTATTTTACCCAAATCACAGGAGAACAGTTCTTGGTCATAGTTCTTTGCAGCTTGGAGGGTCATTGGAGCTGTTGTTATCTTCAGCTTTTGTTTCTTTTGTTTCATGTACTTCATTTCTCTTTTCTATACTTTACTCTATATATGGGGATCTGTATTGTGAACTTTGTTGTGTTTTATATTTTGGTGGAGACTACTTGGTACTTTTGGTTTTAGAAATAATTTGGGATAATGTTGTTTGTAATGAGACTATATTGCTATTAATTTATAATTAGTGAATTTTTCTTCCGCTGTAATATTTTAATCATTTTATGCCATTGCCTCAGTCATTATGCTATGTTATGGATTTCTGTTTCAAGCAACCACCCATGCTTTTAGTCGTGTCCGATTTTCGGGGGGCCTAGAGGTGCGGGGTGTCACAGTTGGTATCCGATCAAAGGTTTCGATAATCCTAAAAATATTTCAAAAATACAAAGTTTTTCGAATAATTTTTAAAGGGTGAGTGGATATTTGGACTAACATGATATGTTATGTTAAGAAAAAGAATTTTAGAAATGGGTCCCCTATATCTCTTCCTCCCTATATATTGAAATATTTGTGGATTACCTAATCCCAATCTTTTTAATATCTAAGATAGTAATGTCTGAATCGCAAGATATCCCTGAAGTTCCAAGCCTTGATATGCCTGCTTGGTTTAGACATTATTTGCACGCTATTGCACGAGTAGAGCGACATGGATGCTGCTTTGGTGGATGGGGTCCATCCCATCTTCTACGCATTCCCAATTTTCCCAAGTTATGCAAGGACTACACCAGCCCGTTTATTGGCGTCGGGTCATATACTAAGGCAAGAGCTTGGGTTCATAGTTGTGAGTGTATATTTGGACTTATGGGATTGAAGGACTTGGCTTGGAGGCAGTTGGCTTTATGGCAGTTGCAGGGAGAGGCTCTTTGTTGGTGCGAGATTGTGGAGGTTGAGGCTGATGATTTGACTTGGGTGGATTTTGTTACTGGGTTTGAGAGGAAATTCTTATTGCATGACGAAGAGGGAGTGCAGCTAGAGAAATTCATACAGCTCAAGCAAGGGGATATGGCTGTTAAGGAATATGTTAATCAATTCAATGAGATTGCCGGATTTGGATTAGACCTGATCAATACTCCTCATAAGAAGGCGTTGAAGTTCGCTAAGGGTTTGGGTCAGCTACTGCAAAGTTTGGCGGTGAGCCACATTCCGATAAGAGCCACATTTGAGGGATTGGTAGAGATGGCTTTACTTGCTGACACTGAGAAGAAAGGAGATGTGGCGTAGAAGAGTGATGGGAAGAAATAATGGAAAGGAAAGAGGAGAGGAGCAGGAGGATCAGGTGGAAAAAGAAAAGTTCCAAAGAAGGATTGGAAGTGCAATACTTGTTGGAAACAAGGTCATCTTGCTAAGAATTGTAGAGGGGCAGGATAGCCACCGAGACTGAGGTGCAATCTTGACAATCAAGTGGTGCATATGAAAAAGGATTGTCCGACGAAGCCCTAGGACAGTTCACAGGCACCTTCAAAGTCTGCTCAGGCTTATGCTTTAGAGGCAGCTCCTTCCTTCAGTACTCATCCGCTTGTGGACAAGGGAAAAAGGTAATCATGATGGTGTGTTATCTATATCTAACTTTCATGTTTGTACTCTATTTGATTCTGGAGCTTTGCTCTCTTTTATATCTAGTACTCAAATAGAGAGCCTTGGTTCTTGATGCTTGCCTAGTGACCAACCTAGTAGTAGTATCAAATCCCATAGGAGGATCGGCCTATTTGTCTATGTTATTTTGGGATTTGGATTGTATATTTTATGGGTTGAGTTTGACTGTAGTGCCTTTGTACTAAGCTTTTTCGGGTTCGGGTTAATTCTTGATATGGATTGGCTACCCATGTATTGTTCTGTTCTTGATTACGATAAGAAGGTGGTGAGGTTAGGCACTTGTAGGGGACGTACTATGGAGGTATCTTGTGGTCCTAGAGGATCAATCATGTTGAGCTACCTTTATTATCTTGACTTATCGCCAGACAGTTTGAATTCGGTACCTATTGTTAGAGACTTTCCAAATGTGTTCGAGGTGGTTGCTGGCCATCTACCTCGAAGAGAGATCGAGTTCAAGATTTATCTTGTCGATATTGCCAAGTAATTTGCTTTACCGATAAGGAATACGGCTTCTAAGGAACGTCGTGAGTTGAGCAAGCAGATTGGAGAGCTTTTAGAGAAGGGCTTCATTCCTAGGAGTATTTCTGAGTGGGACGCACCCGTCGTCTTTGCCACTAAGGAGGATGGATCTCTCAAACTTTGCGGCGATCATAAGGAGCTTAATAAGCCGACGAAGAAGAATCGTTATCATCTTTCCCATATAGATGATCTTTTTGACCACCTATTACGAGCCAATATATTTTTGCAGTTCGATTTGGCCACGAGATTTCATCAGTTGCATGTGGCAGAGGATAGCATCGAGAAGACTACATTTAGGACTCCGGATGGGTTACTTGAGTGATTAGGCATATCATTTAGGATAACCAATGCTTCTACACATTTTGCGGACCTGATGAGTCGAGTATTTCGTAAATCGTTGAACAAGTTTGTGGTGGTGTTCATCGATGACATTTTGGTTTATTCACAATACAAGGAGGAGCATACTGTTCACTTGAAAGAAATGCTTAGGACCCCGCGAGCACATATGTTGAAGGAAAAGTTCTCCAAGTTCCACTTTTGGAGGGATCAGGTTCGCTTTTTGGGACACATTGTTTTGAAGGATGGACTTGCAGTAGATATCACAGACATAAGGTGTTTCCTAGGTCTTGCGGGCTACTATAGGAAGTTCATTAAGACTTTCCTAGGGTATCAGCTCCACTTACCTGCCTTACCAAGAAGAACTCAGCTTTTGTTTCGGATGCAAAGTGTAAGGATGCCTTTGGTCGATTGAAGGAAGCTTTGACTACCGAGTCCATATTGGTACTACCAGATGGAACCAAGCCTGTCTTAGTTTATACGAGTGCTTGTAGTACGGGGCTAGGGTGGTACAACGCAAGAGGGCAGGGTAGTGTGCTATGTGAGTAGACAATTCAAAATACATGAGAAGAACTACCCAACGCATGATCTTGAGTTGGCCGCTATAGTTTTTGCTCTCAAGTCTTGGAGGCACTGTCTCTTAGGAGAAGATTTTAGCTTTTCATAGATCATAAGTCTTTGAAGTATCTATTCTCTTAGACTTAAATTTGAGACAGCAAAGATGGATGGTGTTTTTAGCCTCCTATGACTTTGAGATTTCCTATACCCCTGGAAAAAGTAATGTAGTGGCAGATGCATTGAGTAGACGCAAAGTGGTTTTAAGTCCTCTGTTTTTAGAATGGAAGCATTTAGAGTACATTGCTACCTATGATTTTAGACCTCCATCGTATTTAGCTTGGGATTGTTAGCAGCTCTCGACGTCTAGCCTACTTTGATGGAGCAGATTGGAGCAAGGCAAGGCGAGGATGAAGAGTTAAAGGACATTTTAGAAAAGCTTGGTAGAGGAAAGTCATCATCACATCATAGGTGCTATACCATGGACACTAAGGAATGCTTTAGAAGGGATGGTAGACTTTACATTCCCCGTGGTGAGGATTTAGTAGATGTAGTGTTGGCTGAGTCACATTATTCTTGGATGACAATGCACCCCAGTGGTGATAAGGTACAAGATATGAAGAGGGTATTTTATTAGCCCAGAATGAAGAAGAGGGTGGCGGAGTATGTATCAAATTACTTCGCTTACCAAAGGGTAAAGGCGGAATAGAAGAAGCCTGGAGGACTATTGCAGCAATTGGATATCCCATTATAGAAATGGGAGAGCGTCTCTATGGACTTCATGGATGGATTACCAAGGTTACGGTGAGGGAACACCATTATTTGGGTCATTGTGGATAGATTGACGAAGAGTGCTCATCTTATACTGATTAAGAGTAATAGGACGCTAGCTTCTTTGGCAACTCTTTATGTAAGGGAGATAGTTAGGCTTCATAGAGTTCCCGCCAGCATTGTGGGAGACAGAGATCTATTATTCACCAGCGAGTTTTGGAGGAGTCTTTAGCAAGCCTTGGGAACATAATTGAATCTAAGAACAACATATCACCCTTAGACAAATGGACAGACTGAGAGGGTAAATGTAAAACCCCATACCCCTTAGTAAACCCAAAAGTACACAATAGAAGGCATGGTGCATTGTAGATATAAACTAAAACTAGCAGAGACTAAGATTCACAACACAGAAATAGGTGAAAACAGTGGAAACAATTTAAATAATAACTTATTTAGAATAGAACTTCATAATTGCTATAAAAACCAAATAAGTTACCAAATACCAAATACATCACGTGTCAAAATACCATACATATATGTCTTATAAAATCAAAGAAAACCATAGTCTCAACAATTAGAGCACAACTATTTCCCAATATGTGCCAGTACAAATAAAGAACAAAAAAGATGAAATAAAAGAAGTGGAAGTGCATAGTGGAATTTCCTTCAAAGAAACGTCCAAGCAACTGCAACCTATCGTCCTCTTGCTTGATTGCCTATGGTGGAAAAGGGGAAAAATAGAGGAGTGGGTCAAACTAAAAGTCTGGTGAATGATATTACTAGAGTCTTTAAGCATAGTAAAAGTAATAGACTATACAACAGTTCTAGTATATAAAAAGAAACAAAGGAAATAGGAAGAAGGAATTAGCTGGAAATGAATACAAATTAACTAAATTAATTAACTTTGATCAGTTAATTTTGATTTTTTTGTACTTGCCTTTGATTGCTGCATTGATTAGCCAGAATTCCTAATCTTGTAATTAGGCTGAAATCCTAATTCTATCCTTTGATCGGCCTGCTACTCCATAGACCTTACTGCGGACTAGACGCTATCTAACTCCTACACATAGGGTAATGGAATCTACGATCTATGAAAGACGCACAAAGTATTTATTATGGACTATAAGTTATATAGCTCCCTACATAGAAGGCAATGGTGCCTATGAAAGGCACATATACTAAGCGCTTGGAACTCATAGCGATTACTGAGCAATAAAATGGAAGTCGCACGCGTAACTGCCATCATTCTCAAGCTACCTATTGCTCCATCTAGTAGGTCTTCTTATCACCTATGCTTCAGCATAAACGTACCCGTCGTCTCATTTCAGGATTATGTGAAACTCCGTGTCCATGGAAAAATAGAAGAAATGCTATTGGTGCTGGCCCATCATCTAACAATATCTAGTTGCGCCGCTTGTCCTAATCCCTGTGATTTGTACTTCTATTCGACCAATTACTACCATTATTAGCATAAGCGTGCCCTCATCTCACTTCAGGCCAATGTGAGACACCATTTTGTCTAATAGGGCATGCTTTTTGGTACAAGTCCTAGTTTGTCTTTGCTAATTAACTTAGATAAATTATTTAAATATGCTTTTATTATTATCTTCACTATCTTTGCTTATTAATTTATCCTAAGTCTTAAAATAAGCCTCATTCCATTCTTTTTTCTCATTATAACCTACATTATAATCATGCTTATTACTTAATCCTAGCTTTAAGAGTGATAATAAGCCGCTTTTATCTTATACTCTTTTCGGTTATAACTAGGCCATTTATCTTTAATTAGTCTAATTCTAACATTAATATCATAGTTAGGCTCAATTTCAGTCTTAATTCCATTTTTATTACAGTCGTTAAAATTTACATCTTATCTTCCGTTATTTCAGCATTCTTATAATTTTAATCCATATTCATGTTTAATCTATTCTAATCCATACGAGAAGAAGAAATAATAGAAAACTGAAAATAGAAGAAAATCCAGAGCATAGGAAAAGATGTAAATAGCGCATAAATAATAATAATAAAGAAATTAAAATATTGTAAATAAACTATAAATAAATAGAAAACTGTAATTAATAGAAATAAACTAAAATTAACTGAAAAAATAACTAAAAAAATAGATTGAAAATAATTCTAAAAACTGTAAATAAACTACTAAAAATATTATTCCAAAAATCATAGTAAAACAACAATTACTGGTAACCCTATTATTTTAAATCACTTAAAGAAATCTTTAAAACAATTACAATCACTCATATGTGGTCCTAAGCTCTTCCCTTTTGGTCTTCCTGGATCCACTTGAGGGTATTAAAATATTTCTATTAAAATGATTCTTTCCTTAGAAATTTTTTCCTTTTAAGGTCCTTTCTGAAAAGGTGAACCCAAGCAAAGAATCAGAATGAGAAAAAGTGTTAAGCCTAAGGACTTATTTATAAGTGGATCTCAGATCGTTGGATTTGGAGATTGAATAGGATGCAACCACGTCAGCACGAAGGGACCAATAGGGCTAAAGAATGAAAAATACATGTTCGAAAATCTCTCGAACAAAGAATTTTTTTTCATTCCATACTTGTAGGCGGGTCGACATGGCGGTAGACCGCCCCTCACCATAGGTCAACTGACCGGTTGGCCTAGTGCTTGGTTTGGTCGAACCCTAGATAGACATAGCCGAATATTTTTTTCCTTTTTCTCTTATTTATTTTGTTTCTAGCTCATATTAGCTTGGATTCTGGCATTTTATATATGGGAAATTGACTAGAAAATTACCATGGACATAATGGTGCAACTCTCGTGGCTCGATTCTGATAATTTCACAAAGTTATTTTATTATTTCATTAATTAGTGAACTAATTATCATGGGTCAAATTTTGGGTTGTCACATTCTTCCTTCCTTAAGGGATTTCGTTACGAAAATCTCTAAGGATAAAAGAATGAACTAATGTTTTCATCCGAGCTCTACAACCAACTACTCAACCATCATCCTTTCATCCATTGTCCTTAAGTTTTTCTAATGCAATTTATGATACTCATGCAATTAGTGTAGTGTTAATGTCCCTAACTAATGCAAAATATAAGGTAATCCACTGATTTAGTTAACCTCCTTTTATGTAATCATGTCTGTGCCATTTATCCAAATAAATTCAAAACTTCCTAATAATAACTCATAGTTCTATATGTGTGCTACAAACATCATCCGAATGCAACAACCATGTGATAAACATCCATTTATAGCAGTCATGAAAATAAATAAAAATGCAAATGCGCACACATCCATATGCATTTGCTCTAGTGTCCTAGTTAGGCTAATCCCTAAAAGATAATAGTTTCTAGTTAAGTTTATGCATCCATAACATCCACCAGCTAACACTCGCACTTGCATACATCATTCATAACATGTCCTATTAACATGTTTACATCAAATCCTTTATCCATAGGTTAAATTCTAAGTTCTACCCTCCTAAAGGATAATAAAGGAAAGAACCTCTTCAAAACTAAAGATGGAAATAGGAAATTCTAAAACTTATTATTGAAAAGATGAGGGTATGAGATATGAATTTTCTCCTAATTAAGCCAATCTTCTCCGAAGTTTTCCAACCATGCCGAGACCAAGTAGCAATCTCTCTATAGACTCTAAGCAACACGAAAGCGACTTGCACGATCTTCCATAAATAGCTTCAAAAGGTACCACTCCAATGCCAACTTGAAAACTACTATCATTTGGGAATTCTACTAAAGGTGGATGCTTCTCCCAAATTTCTTTAAAATCAAAAATACGCGTCCTCAACCATGTGTGCCTTACAATCTTACTAATTTCACTTTATTGTTCTTCTTTAGCCTGCTCACATGAATCAACATTCTTAGGTTCTCACTAGTGCCCTATATGCTTTAAAGGAAACTCTATCATTACTTCCAAAAGTAATTACTACTGTCTTCTTTATAGCCTTACACCTTTTCTGTCACTCCTTAGAGAATGATCCTTATCTATTCCACTTTTAAGAGTTTGGTTTGGTATATATCCTCTCATTTCAAAAACTAAGGCTTCTAAATTTTCAAATTCCAAAATCTTTGTCCTGAAAAGTATTATCTTTGAGTTCTTCTTAAATTAAAAAATACTCGGTTGCTTAATATTTTATGTTTCTAGATTTGCATCCTTACATCTTGTTGAATTTACATTATTTCCCAAAGCTAAAGGGGAAAACTTTCAAATTCTAAGTCAAAACTAATTCCTCGCTTTCTTTTAAAGACCTTTTTCAATTTTCTATAAAATTTGAATTTTTAACTTCTACTTTTATTAAGTTTTTAATTTTGAAAACTAATTTACTCTTTCACCAAACCATTCCCTTTTAGAATACCTTTAAACTATCCATATGTGTTTTCAAAAAATCTTCTTATTACACCTAATGGTCTCATACCTTAATGTATTTGAACTGCTCTCTCTTATGAGAAATTATTAACACTAAAATCTTCTATGAATCTTTAAAAGAGGATTTCATGTTTATGTGAAATTACAAGGAACTTATTTTATATTCTTTTTCCCGAAATAGGCTATACAAAATATGATGCTTCCATACCTTGTATATCTCTTTCATGCATTCCTTGTAACTTGCACAAAACATTTTTATTTTCATAGAAAATTATAGCATTACTCTTTTCATTCCAATAGATTAAAATATGTTTAATTTATATTCTCTTGTGATAGACATCTTCTAATACCTAACTTACTCTTTTCTTTTCAAAAAACTCATTTTTAAAACTGTATTAATATATCCATAGCCAAAAATATTTCCTTATCTATTTAATTAATAGGCGCATTCACAAATCACTTTTATTTCTATTCTTAGAAATTGTCTTTTAAAAATACATTTTTATTTGGGTTTAAATAGATATTGCTTAAAACACTGGTACTACAACCCAAAAATACTGGTGTATGAATTTAATTAAAAATAAATACTAATAAACCACATCTACTATGTAAAAATATTTCCTTTGGGAGTCATTTATAGCGTTACAGTCTATGCTCCCTTTATTTTCATGAAAAAATCTATTGCAACAATAAATGTTGTAATCTACGTTTTCAATACTTAATACATTTTACATTTTTATATTTAAAATCTCTGTTTACTTAAAAGAAACATGTGAGCTATATACATTCCATAATTCTTTAAAAAGAATTTCACTTTTAACAAAATTTATATCATCTAAAAACCAATTTAAATTTCCTACCACATTCCCAAAAACCAAATATTTGCTTTAAAAAAATTGACAATTATTCTTTTCAATTCTAATAATTTCATTTTATTAAGTTAAACATAAAGTGGATTTTCCTACCTACTACCCTAGGAGTATCATTTCTAAAACTTGAAAACCACATTTCCTTACTTAAAGTCTTTTGTTCCAATACTCATATTTATTCTAAGGTACATCCTTTTATAAGGTAAATCCATTTATATGAAACAATTGTAATTTCTGCAATTACCTACATGTGGCTTTCTTCTTTCCTTATCAACTGAATCTATTATTCATCTCCAATCTTTGCCTACCTCTCTTTGGATTTTCACAATCCGAACCTAAGTGTACAAAACTGTTTCTTAAACTCTTTCCATGTGTAGACCTTCTCTACACCCGAAGAAACACGCTTTCTAAAGGCAAAAGTGATACTTCAAGAGCTTTGCTTTCAACCAAAGAATGTGAAGAACCTTCTCCAGATGAATAGCATGCTCCTCCTTACTTCGAAAAATGCCATAATGTCATCCACGAATAGAACCACAAACTAGTTTAGGACTTCTCTAAAGACGTGGCTCATCAAATCTACGAAGTAGGCTGGGGCATTGGTTAGCCCAAAAGGCATAACCAACCGCTCATAAATCCGTCCGTAGTCCTAAACACGGTCTTATCAATGCCATCATCAATGACCCTAAGCTGATGGAATCTTATGGCTAAACCAAGCTGAGAGAATACTGAAGAGCCAACTAGCTAATCAAAAAGGTCATCTTCCCAAGGGAGTGGATAACGGTTCTTCTTTGTGAGCTTACTCACTTCCCTATAGTCCACGCAAAGTCGAAGAGAACCCTCAACCTTAGTAGTAAAGATGGCTGGCGGTCCCCACTCTGATATGCTCCTTCTTGTGAAACCCTTCTTCAAAAGCTCACAGATTTGCTTGCTTAATTCCATCCTCTCCCTAGGTACCATGTGCCTAACGGGTAATGCCACTGGTCTAACATTATCAGTCAAATAAATCATGAAGTCAATCTCTCTCTTAGGAGGTTGTCCCCTAACCTCCTCAAAGATATCTAGAAAATCTCTGACGATAGGAACCCAATCTAACTCTGATAGTGATGAATCGTGGGAATAAAGGAAGCTCAACATAACTCACCTTGCGAGTCAAAAAAACCTTCGTGAGCCCTGCCGCTGCACGTCTCTAGTCAAGCAATTGTCCTCTCATAACCTAATATAGCTCCATATATGGATAGCCAATCCACTTCCAAAATCATCCCATACCCCGAAAATCCCAAAACATAGGTGCCGTAGTCAATTCTACGCCTAAGATGAAAATTTTCAAACCCCTACAAACCATAGACAAGTGTGTTGATCCTCCTATGGGGTTTGAAACAACGATGGGATCTATTACTAAGGAGATGTGTAACGACCCGCCGCTCTGACCGCCTCTAGTCGGTAATTAAACCAACTAGAAACATTCAAAATGACAGATTGTTATTTAGTTTATAACATTTAAACAGAATCAGTCACAGATCATAGAAACAATAATATATTTTATAAATGAACTTTTTTTTTATATATACAATTATCAGAGTTATACAATGAATTACATTTTATACAGCGGAGCAAACATATATCTTTTTAAAGTACAAGAAAAATTTTCTGAAAAGCTTTAGTGAAGTGCTTTCCCCTCTCTCTCTAACTTCGCTGCGAGAAAATCTCCAAGCTGTCAAAATACTCGGTCGGACCCGAGCGTTTATTGCAAAACACAAAAACACTCGAGTCAGGATTAATCTTAATTCAAGTAAATAAATTTGCAATGAATTGAAATAAAATGGTAACAACCCAAAATACAGTGTGCAAAATATGCAACAGAGATGATGAATCACATGAATCAATTTAAATCTATTATGGATTTTCAGGTTAACAACTTCAATTTTTAAAATCTGTCAATCCTGTGTGGCTGCAGTACACACGTATATTTATACACATGTGCACTGCCTCGCCAACTCGTGTGCACCAAACAAAAGCACAGCTATCAGATCAAAACAAGGTCAAACCCAAGTTTCAAAACTAGGTTCAACTCAAGGCCAATGCACAGATAAAAGAGTCAAGAAGGCATCAGACAAAGCAATACAAACAGCAAATGTTGAAACAGGCTATCAAAGGCAGAGGCTCAGAAATGCCAAAGACATGAAGCAACGAAAGATTCACAAATACAACTCAAAGTTTACAGAGTGCAGACCAAAATGAGCACAACTCATTAAGCTCATAACAACAAAGGAATAGACCATAAGAAATGCATCAGTGAATCAACATATATGAGCAAGTGAACTAGTCAACATACATATATCTCAAAAACAAAGGGACTGCACTGTTTCAAATGAGACAACAATTTCAAACTCAAGTGAACAGTATAGCAAAACACATGTTCAACAAAGATCAGGCTACAAAAGCATATGGTGGTGCAGACTACAAATGAGTGCAACAAAATAAACCAAATGCAACAGGGTATTAGAGTGTACAAAAGAAAAAGAACAAGGCACTTGGTAATGGTTGTGTGATAAAAATTTCAAGCAACAGGGAATTGCGCAGGCAGGGACGTACGAAACAAGGATATAGGCAACTGGAATTGCTTGACCAAATTTTCACAAGTTGGTTCATCTTTACTGAATTTGATTGTTCCAATTTGTATTGCCTAAATATAAACATCTGGACCATATTTTTAAAAATCAACTAACATCTGTATAATCGTGATTTTAGTTTTTTTAAAAAAATCATGATTTCAATATATGCATTCAAGTTTTAACTGGATTGAATAATTAAAGATGTTTGATAATCTTACTTTTGAAAATCAACCGCATGCAATTTTAAAATAGATTAAAGGTTTTAAATTAGAAATTTACTCACAGTTTTAACACAACAGAGGTGGCATATATATGCATATACACAAGCAGATTTCACAACTTGGTTCAAGCATGCATCAAGTCATAAATCATATCATAAGGTAAGGTTTTCTCTTATGTAAGTGACTTTCAACTTCACCTCAGACATGCAGTTATATTTCACAAACAAACAGTCAAAATAAACCACATTCCAAACAATGTAAAAGAAAGGGGTGTAAGAGTTTGCTCACTGGTTAAAGAAGCAAAAAGAATCTGGATGTAGCAATTTACAACAGAGAGGTAACTTAATATATACAGTAACATGTATATGCATAAACTCATATTCACATGTATACTTTCAATCCCATACCTAAACAAACATTCGAGCATCACACAATGGATTCAAGGATTATAGCAATGCATCAGATTCATCAAAGAAATGTTTTAAGCTTGTAGATTTTGTTATTTTCAGGATGTAGGACATTTTACAGAGGTTTAAAAACTGGGTTTCTCAGGCTTTTGAACTGGAATCATTCACATATGTCATGCAAGCATAATACACAGCAAACAACAAAGAACACCACAGGCAGAGATCAATAAGTATTGAAACAATTCACTTCCAAGTACTTCCAAATTTCCTTTCTAAGGTTAAAAATGAATAAAATTTAAATAAAAATAAAAACAAAATTTCTCATTTCAAAACTGGATACAACTTAAATTTAATTCTAGATTAAACTTTAATCTAAAACTTTTACTCATATCTTTAATGAACCTTATTCGAAAATTGTTTAGAACAAAACACTACAGGTTTTAAAATCTGAGACTAAACACAAATTATACCCAAGACTAGATTTTTTAAAACCCAAGCCAGAAAACTTTGTAAATAAACATTCAAAAATAAGATTTACATCCATATCATCATCTTAACTTCCAGAATTCATAGCTTAATAGCAATCATTCACAAGCCAAAAATGATTCACATTCATACATGTACATTATCACTTATACAAAAAAATTCCAGGGACCAAACCCGAAATCACAACACACACTAGGCCTAAGTCATTTATTTACAGGTAAACAGAGAAAAAGGATTTGGTATGGCATCTGTTCTTATCAGTTTAAAACAAATTTTAATAGCATCTGTTCTTATCAGTTTTAAAAGCAAATAAACCGAGCAAATGATAACAGATAACACCCAATAAACAACCATGGAGTGACTTATCTGTTCATATCAGTTTAAATTGGATTGACCGAGCAAATGATAATAAATAACACCCCAAATCATAGCATGCAACCAAACACCCAATTCAAACAAATCTAAAAACTTGAGTAACGATTAATCGTGAGAAAACTCACCTTAACTCGAATCGAACAGCCGAGGAGAGTAATGAGCACAATTAAACGAAGATCGAAGCCCCTAAATGGATCGCAAGCCCTAGTTTAGCTTCAAAGAGGAACGAACGAGGAGAACACGGCCGCCATTATTTTTCGTTTGTTAATTTGGTTTAGGGTATTAAAAATGAGAACGGGTAAAAAGGGGAAACGGGTTAAAAATAAAAAGGGAGTGGATTTTTCTCTTCTTCTATATTTTATGTTTATCTTATTTTTTTTATTTTATTTTTAAATTCGATGTGTTTTTGTATAATTATTTTCTTTACTTTGTTTTGTTTAGTTTTGTTGGTAAAATCCTAACTAAGTGTATTTGTTTAAATAAATTTACAAACTCCAAGTTCAAATTTTTAAATTCATATATGTTCTTCATATGAACTTGAAAAATTCAAATAACTTCATAGTTTCAAATCAAAATTTAATTCAATCATTAATTTATATAAGTAATAATCCTTAAATCCAAATCATTTTTCTTAAGTCATTAGTTTGAATTTCAATCACAAATTTAATATTCAATTTCAACTCCAATCGATTAAATTTAAATTTTTATTCAACTCTTTATAGATTAAATTTTAAAATTTAATCGCCAAATTCATTGTTATATTTGAAATTCAATTTAAATTATCATTCCAATATTTAAAATTAATTAAATATTTCCAATTTAAATTGTTAAAATTTTAGGATCGTTACAATCTCCCCTCCTTAAAAGAATTTCGTCCCGAAATTATAAGTAAGGAAAAATGATTGTTAAAATTTCACCGATATTTATATTTTACACAATTTTATCAAGTTTGAAACTTATTAAAAATAAATAAATAAGTATAGGATTCATTCTATTTGTTTTGTCTCATTAGCTTTGTTAATTAACTCATTTGCTCATCATTTTCTACAATCAAGACGCAAAAGTCTTTTACTAAAGTTTTCCGACTTACAAAACTCAATTTTAAACTTGAAACAATTCATAATGAGATTTACATATTATATCTTTTCCAAAGCTGTGGACTTTCAAAATATTTTCAAAAATCTTCTTCCTTAGTTCATTAGGTTGGAATTTATGTTACTTTAATTTCAGATTGTTGATTTTCTATTTAAAGTTTGAAAATACTTGCTAACTCGAAATTTAACAAGTCTATTGTCGTTCTTAAAGACATTAGGCATACGCTGGCCAGGCACAAGTCTAAAAATCTCCAAGTACTAAATATACTTGCTTCAATTCCCAGTGAAATACTTTAAAAATCTTTTTAAAAAAATGGATATGGAAAGCACACTCCCCCATGGATCACAGTTTACCCGGCGGTTACGCTACTATCCCAGTAGAAACGCTTGTAAACTATAGATTTCTCATCTCTTGAATTTCGCCATGGTTGTTGCCATAGATCGCGGTCCACACGGCAGTTACGCTACTATCCCAGTAGAATCGCTTGTGACCGTAGGCATCTCGCCCCTCGAATTTCGCTTTGGCTTCTAGATTGCAGTTTACACGGCGGTTGCGCCACTATCCCAGTGGAATCGCTTGTAACTGTAGGCATCGCGCCCCTCAAATTACGCTAGTCACTCCAACTAATGGAAAACAAATGGTCAATCCAACTAATGGAAATTAAATGGCCAATCCAACTAATGGAAAACAAATGGTCAATCCAACTAATGGAATTCTACGTAGCTACGATCTTCAAATGGACACTCATCTCGAGTTCCAACAACCTTCACAAATTTTAAATGGAAGGTACTTTTCCATATCCTCAATTTGGAAAACATAATATCATATATACATATATAATATTTCATTCACATTTCGTACATATCATACTCATGTACTTACATAAGTTTTCCATAACAATTTCTTTCCAAACTAATGGTTTTTGAATTTATCGTATTCTCATATATACGTTCTGAAAACCTCAATATCTCATACCCATAACAAATAGAGGATTCACAAATTTTCCATTTCATTATCCATTTAAAATTTTCCTCTAAGTCGATTTGGAAATTTAAGGTTATCTCAAACCTAATTCACATTCATAATCCAATTTATCATCGACTTCACACTTGATTTGGATTTCATGCTACATCATCAATTCTCAACACATAATTGATGTCTATCGATATATAACCTCTGAGCTCGTACGTCTCAGAGAAGGGTGTTAAGCTAAGAGAATAAATTCTCCGCCACCAACAGATATATATTTAATAGAGATCAATTGCTATGTCGTCAATTCACAATGTTAGACATACAATCCAAATTAACCATTCAAAATTCAACTTATATTGTTTTTGGGTGTTAAAGTTAAACTCAATTTAACTCAAAATTCAATCCTTTGAAAATTTCCAAGTTGAACTAATTGTTCATATTTTCCAAGAATAATATCTTTACAAGATATATTTTTCACGCTTCACCATTTGAAAACAAATTTCAAATCATTTTTCACCTTTCAATCTTTGAAAACAAATTTCAAAGCAATTTTCTTAAACGGAAACATTTCCAAATAGTTATCCATTTTAAACTTAAAATGGTTCACTTAAATCAATCAAATAAATCCTTACCGATTTATTTTAAATTTACGTTCCAAATCCGTAAATTTATTTCCACACTTCAAAAATAAATCAATATTTATTTTTAACAAATTTCCCTTTCTTTTATAAATTCCATAATGAATTTACATTTCCAAAATATCTATGAATATACGATTTTTAAATCGATTTCACATATTCATTATCAATTTATCTTTAAAAGATAAAATCTCAAAACATTCACTTTTCACTTTATCTTTAAAAGATAAAATTTCAAACCTTTCATTTCATATTGGAAAATATTTCCATACTTATTTAATAATAAGTAATTCACAAATCCATTTATTTCCAACACTTGGAAAACATTCAATATACTTAAATCATAATCAAGTATATATTTCATTCTTTAAGGAAATCATTCTTTTAAACACATTTATTTTGAGTCAAAACGAATGTTGCGTAAAACATCGTTACGACGACCCAAAATCACTAGTATAGGGATTCGAATTTAAGATAGATATATAAATCCCAATACTATATAAAAACATTTCCTTTTGGAAACCATTTACCATAACAACAGTGTTATAGTCCACCATTTCCTTTGATTTCTCTCGAAAACGTCTATTTCAACAATGAATGTTGAAATCTGTGCTTTCGATTCTTAACACATTTCAAAACAACTTCAAATGAATTTACTTCATTTCATAATGTTATTTCCCCAAAACATTCCCATTTAAGTTTTTTTCAACTTCGACTTAATTCATAGTTTGAATTCTGCATACATTTCACAATATTGGTTTTAAGCCAACTTCAAATTTTCTAATATTAAGTTTTCCACTTAACTTAATTCCATGCCCGTTCAAATTCAAATTCATCACTGAATCTATTAAACCTATTATGGATTTTCATATTAACAAATATCAAATTTGAAATCTAAATCCCATTTGAATTTTTGCATTTGCTTTCTATTCCAAAAATAATCAACTAATTCTTTAGTAAGCCATTCATCGACTTGGTTCCATTAGATTCATATTCCCACATTAACTATTTTAGGCATTAGTCTAAACTTGGAATATAAGCTTTTACATCAAAACTAGTTTTATTCATACAGTTAAGTTAACAAATAGATTTCCTTCCCAAAACGCTATTTTACTAGAATACCGCTTTCCATACAAAACCATCCATAGCTTAATACTTTTATAATACATACATAGAAGATTTTGGATTACAAAAAATAGTATTACAAAATACATTGATTCCTTCAAATACATTAATTGGTTTAAGATTCAGAATTATTAAGGCTATCGATTTCCGGTCTGGTAGTCTACATCCTTCCTAAACTTCCCTCTTTGGTTTGCACTATTTCGGCTTGTATTGAAGGAGAATTAACACATTCAAAGTCAACATGTCCCCAATTCTTACAGTTTCCGCAAAAATATGAGATGTTTCCATCCTTATCTATCATCCTTACACTTTTTGCTCTAGCTGATCGGGCTATAGCTTGCTTTCCATGCTGCCTTTCAGTGCAGTTCTAGCTATATGTCCAGTCTGGCGACAATGATAGCAGATTGTCGATCTATCGACTGGTAAACCGAGTGCACTCTTCATCTTTTTCACTTCAGGGTAATGACTAAGAAAATGCCCTTTCCCCTTACACTTAAAACACACAATCTCATGACGAGCGAACCGATCATCCACATTCCTTTTCTTTCGCTTCTCTCTGCACGTAACGACATAATGTCCTTTCTTATGACATCGATAACAGATAACATCATCATAGGGACCAGGTCCCTGCCGTTCATTGATTTTCCTTTCGATTTCCGCATGAGCTATTTCTGCTTCTCTACGGGCAATTGCTCTTTGTTCACGGCGTGCTGCCTTTTGCGCTTCGGTTTTCGCCATTATAATTAACAAGATGTTTTAAGAAGTTTCCTATCAAAATTTGAAATCCTCATTAGCACAATTTGGGTTATTCAATCGTTTTACCCAGACATATCCGTTTAATTTACTAAATCGTTCTTCACAACATTTGAAATCAATTTTTCCAAAAGAATTCAAAATCAAATTTCCAAGTTATAGTTCAATAATTTTCTTGATTATAACCAACTTGACATGCCATTTCATTTCCCAATTGTTACTTTGGAGATATTCACAATATTCGATTTAAACCAAGTCATTAATTCACTTAACTTATATTTCACTTTCCGTAAATCTCAACAATTCGATAACGAGTTTTCGAACGATCGGGACTCAAATCTAAGGAGACCTCACCGAAAAGAAACTATCGCAAACCTAAATTTAGAGAGGGGAATTTTCAAAAATGATTCTAATTCTCAAAATACTTTTATTTTAAAGAAAACAATTTTAAACTTCTTTAGATTTGAAAACACTTTCTTTAAAGTGATTCTAGTAACTATTCATATTAAACGCCATAAACTAAGCTTTGTGTAAACCAAAGCTCTGATACCACTTTGTAACGACCCGCCGCTCTGACCGCCTCTAGTCGGTAATTAAACCAACTAGAAACATTCAAAATGATGGATTGTTATTTAGTTTATAACATTTAAACAGAATCAGTCACAGAATCACAGAAACAATAATATATTTTATAAATGAACTTTTTTTTATATACAATTATCAGAGTTATACAATGAATTACATTTTATACAGCGGAATAAACATATATCTTTTTAAAGTACAAGAATTTTTTTATGAAAAGCTTTAGTGAAGTGCTTTCCCCTCTCTCTCTAACTTCACTGCGAGAAAATCTCCAAGCTGTCAAAATACTCGGTCTGACCCGAGCGTTTATTGCAAAACACAAAAACACTCGAGTCAGGATTAATCTTAATTCAAGTAAATAAATTTGCAATGAATTGAAATAAAATGGTAACAGCCCAAAATACAGTGTGTAAAATATGCAACAGAGATGATGAATCACATGAATCAATTTAAATCTATTATGGATTTTCAGGTTAACAACTTCAATTTTTAAAATCTGTCAATCCTGTGTGGCTGCAGTACACACGTATATTTATACACATGTGCACTGCCTCGCCAACTCGTGTGCACCAAACAAAAGCACAGCTATCAGATCAAAACAAGGTCAAACCCAAGTTTCAAAACTAGGTTCAACTCAAGGCCAGTGCACAGATAAAAGAGTCAAGAAGGCATCAGACAAAGCAATACAAACAGCAAATGTTGAAACAGGCTATCAAAGGCAGAGGCTCAGAAATGCCAAAGACATGAAGCAACGAAAGATTCACAAATACAACTCAAAGTTTACAGAGTGCAGACCAAAATGAGCACAACTCATTAAGCTCATAACAACAAAGGAATAGACCATAAGAAATGCATCAGTGAATCAACATATGAGCAACTGAACTAGTCAACATGCATATATCTCAAAAACAAAGGGACTGCACTGTTTCAAATGAGACAACAATTTCAAACTCAAGTGAACAGTATAGCAAAACACATGTTCAACAAAGATCAGGCTACAAAAGCATATAGTGGTGCAGACTACAAATGAGTGCAACAAAATAAACCAAATGCAACAGGGTATTAGAGTGTACAAAAGAAAAAGAACAAGGCACTTGGTAATGGTTATGTGATAAAAATTTCAAGCATCAGGGAATTGCGCAGGCAGGGACGTACGAAACAAGGATATAGGCAACTGGAATTGCTTGACCAAATTTTCACAAGTTGGTTCATCTTTACTGAATTTGATTGTTCCAATTTGTATTGCCTAAATATAAACATCTGGACCATATTTTTAAAAATCAACTAACATCTGTATAATCGTGAGTTTAGTTTTTTTTTTTAAATCATGATTTCAATATATGCATTCAAGTTTTAACTGGATTGAATAATTAAAGATGTTTGATAATCTTACTTTTGAAAATCAACCGCATGCAATTTTAAAATAGATTAAAGGTTTTAAATTAGAAATTTGCTCACAGTTTTAACACAACAGAGGTGGCATATATATGCATATACACAAGCAGATTTCACAACTTGGTTCAAGCATGCATCAAGTCATAAATCAAATCAGAAGGTAAGGTTTGCTCTTATGTAAGTGACTTTCAACTTCACCTTAGACATGCAGTTATATTTCACAAACAAACAATCAAAATAAACCACATTCCAAACAATGTAAAAGAAAGGGGTGTAAGAGTTTGCTCATTGGTTAAAGAAGCAAAAAGAATCTGGATGTAGCAATTTACAACAGAGAGGTAACTTAATATATACAGTAACATTTATATGCATAAACTCATATTCACATGTATACTTTCAATCCCATACCTAAACAAACATTCGAGCATCACACAATGGATTCAAGGATTATAGCAATGCATCAGATTCATCAAAGAAATGTTTTAAGCTTGTAAATTTTGTTATTTTCAGGATGTAGGACATTTTACAGAGGTTTAAAAACTGGGTTTCTCAGGCTTTTGAACTGGAATCATTCACATATGTCATGCAAGCATAATACACAGCAAACAACAAAGAACACCACAAGCAGAGATCAATAAGCATTGAAACAATTCACTTCCAAGTACTTCCAAATTTCCTTTTTAAGGTTAAAAATGAATAAAATTTAAATAAAAATAAAAACAAAATTTCTCATTTCAAAACTGGATACAACTTAAATTTAATTCTAGATTAACTTTAATCTAAAACTTTTACTCATATCTTTAATGAACCTTATTCGAAAATTGTTTAGAACAAAACACTACAGGTTTTAAAATCTGAGACTAAACACAAATTATACCCAAGACTAGATTTTTTAAAACCCAAGCCAGAAAACTTTGTAAATAAACATTCAAAAATAAGATTTACATCCATATCATCATCTTAACTTCCAGAATTCATAGCTTAATAACAATCATTCACAAGCCAAAAATGATTCACATTCATACATGTACATTATCACTTATACAAAACAATTCCAGGGACCAAACCCGAAATCACAACACACACTAGGCCTAAGTCATTTATTTACAGGTAAACAGAGAAAAAGGATTTGGTATGGCATCTGTTCTTATCAGTTTAAAACAAATTTTAATAGCATCTGTTCTTATCAGTTTTAAAAGCAAATAAACCGAGCAAATGATAACAGATAACACCGAACAAACAACCATGCAGTGACTTATCTGTTCATATCAGTTTAAATTGGATTGACCGAGCAAATGATAACAAATAACACCCCAAATCATAGCATGCAACCAAACACCCAATTCAAACAAATCTAAAAACTCGAGTAACGATTAATCGTGAGAAAACTCACCTTAACTCGAATCGAACAGCCGAGGAGAGTAATGAGCACAATTGAACGAAGATCGAAGCCCCTAAATGGATCGCAAGCCCTAGTTTAGCTTCAAAGAGGAACGAACGAGGAGAACACGGCCGCCATTATTTTTCGTTTGTTAATTTGGTTTAGGGTATTAAAAATGAGAACGGGTAAAAAGGGGAAACGGGTTAAAAATAAAAAGGGAGTGGATTTTTCTCTTCTTCTATATTTTATGTTTATCTTATCTTATTTTATTTTTATTTTTAAATTCAATGTGTTTTTGTATAATTATTTTCTTTACTTTGTTTTGTTTAGTTTTGTTGGTAAAATCCTAACTAAGTGTATTTGTTTAAATAAATTTACAAACTCCAAGTTCAAATTTTTAAATTCATATATGTTCTTCATATGAACTTGAAAAATTCAAATAACTTCATAGCTTCAAATCAAAATTTAATTCAATCATTAATTTATATAAGTAATAATCCTTAAATCCAAATTATTTTTCTTATGTCATTAGTTTGAATTTCAATCACAAATTTAATATTCAATTTCAACTCCAATCGATTAAATTTAAATTTTTATTCAACTCTTTATAGATTAAATTTTAAAATTTAATCGCCAAATTCATTGTTATATTTGGAATTCAATTTAAATTATCATTCCAATATTTAAAATTAATTAAATATTTCCAATTTAAATTGTTAAAATTTCAGGATCGTTACAAGATGTCTAAGTGCAAACAGTCTACAAGAGAGCTAGAGATAAAAGAGTGCAATGTTCTAGGATCGAAAAGAGTTCGAAAGGGAAAATCAGAAATAGAAACCATAATTACCTACCTTAATCCAAACCTCTACTATAAGATGCTACATCCAAAACATGTACTTGCGCTGTAGGTGCGCCTACTCTCTACCTTGTCTTCTAAGGACAAGTTCTACTAAGATGATTAGGCTACTCATAGTTGAAGCACCTCCCCTTCAGTTGCCAAGATGTAGGCTGAACTCTCTGTCGGTCCTTCAAATCTATTAGCCTAATCCATCGCTCCGTATCCTCTAACCTAGCTTGGGTCTCCTCAGAATCCTCTGTGCCAGAAAACGCTCTGCCCCTTATGCTAGCAAAGTCCTTGCACAGCTTTGAAAAAAGGGCTGATTTAGGTGGATTAAAGGGGTTTCCACCTACCGGTGTTGTATTGGGCCCTTGCCCTTACACCCTTGGTATCGTAGCTCTATGAAACCAATCGGCCATATTATACAAAGAAAAGTTTACTAAGGCTTGAAAGAATCGAAAGAAGGTTGAGATGGATTTTAAGGGGATTATTATAAAAACTCTTTTATACTTGAAAACTATTTCTAAGAGTTTCTTTTCTAAAAATACTTTTTGAAAGAAGTTATTTCGGAAAATACTTTATTTTTAAACCAAATTTTTAGGTATCGTGTAACCTTAGGCGTTGGTACCACATGTAACACCCCACAACCATTAGTATATCCAAAAGGACACACTAGAAGGCATGGTGTATTATAGGTATAAACTAAAACTAGCAAAGACCAAGATTCACAAGATAGAAATAGGTAAAAACAATAGAAATAATTTAAACAATAACTTATTTAGAATAGAACTTCAAAATTGCTTTGAAAATCAAATAAGTTACCAAATACCAAATACAACACGTGTCAAAATATCGTACATATATGTCTTATGAAATCAAAGAAAATCATAGTCTCAAAAATCAGAGTACAACTTTTCACCAACATGTACTAGTACAAATAAAGAACAAAAAAGATGAAATAAAAGAAGTGGAAGTATATAGTGGAATCTTCTTCAAGGAAACCTCCAAGCAACTGCAACCTACCATCCTCTTCCTTGATTTCCTATGGGGGGGAAAGGGGGAAAATAGAGGAGTGGGTCAGAATAAAAGTTTAGTGAATGATAGTAATTACTATAATTTTAAGCAAAGTAAAAGTAATAGACTTTACTATAGTTCTAATATATTAAAATAAACAAAGGAAATAGGAAGAAGGAATAAGTTAGAAACACATACGAATTAACTAAATTAATTAACTTTGAATGATTGCACTTGTCTTTGATTGCTGTTTTGATTAGGCTGAATTCCTAATCCCGTAATTATGTTGAAATCCTAATTCTACCATTTGATTGGCCTGCTACTCCATAGATTATACTACGGACTAAAATGCTATATAACTCCCTACATATAAGGTAATGGCATCTACGAAAGACGCACAAAGTACAATGGTGTCTACGAAAGGCGCACAAAGTATTTATTATGCACTAGACGTTATATAGCTCCCTGTACAGAAGGCAATGGTGCCTACGAAAGGCACACATACTAAGCGCTTGGAACTCATAGCGAATACTGAGCACGAAAATGGAAGTCGCTCGCATAACTGCCACCATGGTCATGCTACATGTTGCTCCACCTATTGGGTCTGTGCTCCAGCATAAGCGTGCCTCTCGTCTCACTTCAGGAATATGTGAAACACCATGTCCATAGAAAAATAAGGGAAATGCTGTTGGTCCTGGCCCGTCATCCAAAAAATATCTAGTTACGCTCTTTGTCCAAATCCCCCATGATTTAGAATTCTATTTGACCAATTACTACCATTATTAGCATAAGCTTACCCTGATCTCACTTCAGGCTAATGTGAGACTACCATTTTATCTAATAATTAATGTTTTTCGGTATAGATCCTACTTTCATCTTTGCTTATTAACTTAGATAAATTATTTACATAAGCCTTTATTATTATCTTTACTATCTTTGCTTATCAATTTATCCTAAGTCCTAAAATAAGCCTCATTTCGTTCTTTTTCTTATTATAACCTACGTTCTAATCATGCTTATTACTTAACCCAAGGTCTAAGTGTGAAAATAAGCCTCTTTTATCTTATACTCTTTTTAGTTATAAATCTAAGTTATAACTAGGCCAATTATCTTTAGTTAGTCCAATTCTAACATTAATATCATAATTCGGCCCAATTTCAGTCTTAATTCCATTTTTATTACAATCTTTACAATTTACATCTTATCTTTCGTTATTTCAGTATTCTTATAATTTTAATCCATATTCGTGTTTAATATATTCTAATCCATACACGAAGAAGGAGAAACAAAAGAAAACTGAAAATAGAAGAAAATCTAAAGCGTAAGAAAAGGATGTAAATAGCGCATAAATAACAGTAAATAAATTAAAACAATATAAATAAATGGAAAAGCTATAATTAATAGAAATAAACTAAAATTAACAGGAAAAAATAGCTAAAAGTAATAGACTGAATATAATTCCAAAAACTGTGGATAAACTACTAAAAATGTTATTCCAAAAATCATAGTAAAACCACAACTATTGTTAACCCTATTATTTGAAATCACTCAAAGAAATCTTTAAAATAATTACAATCACTCACTTGTGGTTAAGCTCTTCCCTTTTGGTCTTCCTGCGTCCACTTGAGGGTATCAAAATATTTTTGTTATAAAGATTCTCTCCTTGGAAGATTTTTCCATTTAGGGCCCTTCCTGAAAAGGTGAACCCAAGCGGAGAAAATCTTGAATGAGCAAAAGTGTTAGGCCTAGAGTCTTATTTATAAGGATAGAAGTGGATCTTAGACCATTGGATTTGGAAATTGAATAGGGTGCAATGACGTCATAAGCTGAATAGGAGCCGTCGGATGAAAGCTCCAAGGGACCCAATGAGGCTAAAGAATGAAAAACACGCGTTCGAAAACCTCTGGAATGAAGAATTTTTTCTTCATTCCATACTCGTAGGAGGGTTGACTGGGCGATCGACTGCCCCTTCCCTAGGTCGACAGGTCGGTCGACCTAGGGCTTGGTTAGATCGACCCCTTCTGACATTCGATATATGGAAATTGACTAAAATATTACCACGGGCACAATAGTACAACTTCCATGGCTCGATTTAGATAAATTCACAAAGTTATTTTATTTTTTCATTAATTAGCTGATTAATTATTATGGGTTAAATTTTATATTGTTATAGTAAATAGGGTTTTGGAAGATTTTCTCAGATTGTGCATCATTGACTTCATAGGCTCTTGGGAAGACCACCTACCTTTGGTGGAGTTCGCCTATACTAATAGGTGCCAAGCAAGCATTGGGATGGCACCGTTCGAGGCCCTCTATCGTAGACCACGTAGATTACCAGCCTGTTCGTGGGATACCATTGATAGGATCTTGCCTAGACCAGTCTTGGTGAGTGAAACTTCCAAGAAGGTGGATTTTTTTGGCAAGAGGTTGAAGACTGCACAAGATAGACAAAGGTCATATGTCGATAGAAAACGTTTAGATTTGGAGTTTAAGATTGGAGATATGGTTTTGTCAAGGTTTCACCTCTAAGAAACGTTATGTGATTTGGCTCAGTGGATAAGTTGGCATCGAGATTTGTAGGTCCCTTCCCTATTACTACACAGATTGGAAAAGTGGCATACAGAGTTGATCTTCCAGGTAAGTTGGCAGGAGTTCACGATGTTTTCATGTTTTGCATCTGGGGAAGTGTCTACATGATTCCATAGTAATAGTAGAACCCGATTAGCTAAAGGAAGTGGAGGTAGAGTGTGAATCACTTGTGCAACGTACATCCACCCGTATATTGGAACACGGCATCAAGAGATTATGCAACAAGAAAGTTCGTCTAGTGAAGGTTCAGTGGGAGATGACCCTAAGGAGTGCACATGAGAATATGAGGAGAGAATTCGAACTTTTTTCTTTTTCTATTTGAAGGTACACTTCAATATCCTATCTTTGATCTTTCCTTAGTTAAAGACTTTTCGATAATCTTTTGGTGAAAGCTATGGATGGTAGCATGGTTGTAAACATGTCATCAGAGCATGTTATGTTTGATGAATGAACATGAGTGCAAGTGGATGCCAATGTTTGCAAATGTATGCACTGCATGAACTAGATAGATATTTATTAGGATAATCGGCCAATTAGGTATACACACCTGCATATGTGTGCCAGTTATCTATTGCATTTACACATGGTTGTTTGTGTGTGTGTCTATATATGTGTGTGTGTGTGTGTGTAAATGGATGTTGCATGTGAATGGTGCATTTGAGTGAATGGTTAAAACATACATATAGAATTATCAATTATACTAGGGTAATTGCATACATTTGATTGCATGGCATAAGCATAGTTGCATTACTGGAGGTCAACTAAATCAGTAGACCGACTACCTTTTCGCATTATGTAAGTTCATATGCATTTCATTTTGCATAAATCATAAATTTCATTAGTTGAAAATAAGAACAATGGTAGAAATGGATGATGGTAGAGTAGATGGACGTAGTTCTTGGATGATGGTTGTTAATTACGTTATTCCATCTTTGGAGATTTCGCAGATGAAATCCTTTAAGGAGGAAGAATATAACACCCCTGTAACAACCCAAAAATTTCGATCCCGAAATTTCGAATAGTTAGGAAAAAAGAAAAGAGATAGAAGAAGAAAAAACAGAAACACAATACAGATTCTCACATTCGCAGCGGATCAAAATATTATATCAAATAATTCCAGTTTACAAAGAATATTGTATCAGTCAATTATGTTTTAATACATCAGAGTTACACACATACACAACCACTGGACATATACAAATCAACATATCTCAGATAAACAGGAATACTTCACAGCGAAAACACTCCATATGTTCCTGCCATCCAGCTCGTCTCCTGAGCTCTAGAATGTCCTTACCTGAAAATCTGTAAAACTCGGTCTGCCCCAGCGTTACATCAAAGCAACACCGGGGTCAGGCTGGAAACCAGCATGAGTAAAACTATCTAACATGAAATTCCAATACAAAGAACTTATTTAAAACCCAGGGGTAACTCATATCACTTTACAACTTCACAAATCGTTATAGACACCACTTATTTCATACATCAATTTCTAAGTACAAAAACTTAGATTAAATGGTCTGATTCACTTAAATCATTCCATACCAGCCTATTGATTTCACATATCAATATATAAAGAATTTTATAGAGATTACAAATTGAAGTGGTTTCGGGTATTTACTAATACCCAACTCTGTTCTCTTCGAATTTAATACCATCTCATCCCAAATTATTTAAGTGAAACACAATTCAAACTTCAAACACATGGTGTCACCTATACATGTTAATTCATCATCGATAGATAACCACATTATCTCTGTTTAAACCCAACATATCATATCACATAGCATCACAAATCACATATCCGGGATATCAATCAATCTAAGATATACAATATTATTCAATCATTAATAAGCAAGATAAATTAGTCATACCATTTCTAATTAATTTAAACAAATTAAATTAAATACTTCAATCACCCCTAATACTACTTACTTAGCATTAATTAATTACAAACAAATTAATTAATCATCCTTTAATTTTTCATTTAAATTAATCATCCTTGATTAATTATCTTCAATTACATAAAGTAATTATCCTTTAATTAATTACACAAATAAATTATTCTTAACCATTTACAGTAATTAACCTTTAATTACTTTCATTAATTACATTAGTTAATAGTTAATTACATTAATTAATGATCCTTGATTAATTACTTCCATCTATTAGCCTTAATCAAACATAAACAGTAATTTAATCATTCTGTAATTACTTGCCTTAATTAATTAACTCCTTAGTTAACTATATTAATCCTTTAATTAATTACACCAATTAATTAATCCCTAATTACTTCTCCTAAGTAATTTCCCTTAAATTATTTTCGTCAAATAATTACCCTTTTGGTTAATAATCCTCCAACTAATTACCCTCTGATTATTAATTTAATAATCAAATTAATTGATCACTGACAAATTTATCCTTTAATTATTACATCAAGTATTTAATCATTTAAGTAATTAATCTCTGATTAATTAATCCCAAAATTTCCAATTAATTAATCTCTAACAAATTTATAACCCTTCAATCCTTAAGTAAATAAACTTTTAAAACCTTATATTCTTCTTAATTAACCACTTAATTAAATTATTAAAGTAAACTTCAAAATAAATATTATATATATCCTAAACTCTTTTTAAACTTAATTAATTTCAAAAGAACATTTCTATTTGAAGTCCTTTTTAACCGACTCAAAAACTTGAATAAAACTTATTATTTACAAAAATCTGGTTTTAACCAAATTGTTTTAAATATACTTGATTTTTGTTTAAGAGTTAAAATCTGTTTATACTAAATCATCGGACCCGAGCCAAACCAACAAAACCCCGATCCAACCAAAATATTTCTCGAGTCACATGCTAAACCCTTCCCATCTCGAGACACATATAAGAAAAACTCGGATAAACTTCAAGTCACATCTTCTTCCCGAAGTTATCACTATCTGGGCACATAAGTGTGCACCGTGCACGTGCATGGCTATTCAGATGACTCCGACACCTTGGCAATGACGCCCCCCTGTCAACAACAACCACCCTACCTTCAAGATCACTCAGCTTCATCAATGTCGACGAAGATCAAAATCGAACAACACGGCTCAAGCTGGAACTCCACCCAGTCACCAAAACACTATGCTCCATTCTCTCTCCGACCACCGGAGAACACAAAGCTCTGTCAAAACATTCGCCTCGCTCCCCTCTTTCTTTCCCCCAACCACCGATAGTCTCTTGATCATCTCCGATGACGTAAATACCCCGATCCTGCAATCGACCAAAAGAGCATCTAAAACCCTACTTCTTCCACAACGAACCTCCTCGACCATCAAGAAATCGCAGTTCCAATTTTCCAGAGTTCGCCACCCCTTTAGTCACCTATTGGCCAAACAACGACCACCACCATCTAACGGTTCGCCGCAATTTTGTGAAAAACCAATTCCTATTCAATTCCCAAATTCCCACTCGATACTTAACAAAACAACTCGAAACTATGCTCGAAAATCATCATTTTCATCAGCGAATCCCTCCATATAAGTAGATGTTTGAATTATGAAATTCGATTTTGTTTATTTACTGCAATATCTAATTTTGTAAATAGATTCTCAATATAATTATTTGAAAATATTTTTAAAAATCAAATCTGGTGAATTCTAACATATTTCATTTGAATGTCCTATCATGAAATAGATTGAAGAAAAAGAATTCGAATATTTTTTTTTTTACTTATTTAAGCCTGGAAAAAATTCAAACTGAGGCTAGTTATATACTCTGTCATGCACAGTTTTTTTTTTTTAACATAAACATGCAACCATGTTAGTTCAATCTTGTAACCATCAATACCTCAATTACTTATCACCTGATGAAGATATAACAGATTATATTTTAACAAGAACTATCTACTCACGGAATATTGATAAGATTTGATTCAAAGTTGCAGTTTACGCACAGTTCTTTGAGAAAGAAACTTTGTTTCTTGTTGATTTTTTTTTGATCTTCTGTTGAGGTGCTTTGATTTTTCTTATGTTTTTAAATGTTAGCTCTTATTTTTACTTACTACTTAAGTTTGTTCGAATGAGTGAAAAAAGAAGAAGATGAGATAAAGGTATTTGTAAGAAAAGGTAGGCTGCAATTCTTTGTTGTACACGGCATGCTTCTGCTCTTTTTGTTATTCTTCTTTCATTTAATTTTCTTTTGTCAAAAGCTTGCTTGACCTGACTTGATTTGATTTCCTGATTTTTTTTCTTTCTTTTTGACCTTGATTATATGTTTTGTGTGCTTGCATAAATGCTTGCCCCCTTTCTTATCTACAAATGTTTTTATATGAGTTGATATATGTATATATTCTTTGTTTGTATGTATGCATATATATATATGTATATGGTTATGTATTTTTTTTTCGTGCTTATCTATACATTGCTTAATTATATATACATTCACATTCATACTTATATAAAATCTCCTATACTTTACTTCATGTTTCATACAACAATGTATAACCACTTATATTCTTTTATTCCTATTTCTTAATTATATATTTTTATTTTTATTTTAAGCTTAAGTATCATTACTTAGATTATATTTTATATATATATATATATATATATATATATACGTATATTAAGTGTTCAAAAGGTAGAGTTTTATTTTTAATTATCCGAAATTCCATGGTTAGACCCATTAAAATTGATATTACGATAAATTTAAATCAGTTAATCACCCGATTATCCGACACCAAAAACCGGGTCATCACATTCCTCCCCCCTTTGAATCTTTTCGTCCTCAAAAAGAAACAAAACCAGAATTATTAAAATGCTTAAAATCAGATAAATTTTCTTTGATTATTTTTAAAACACTTAAAAATCTATATAATATTACTAAAATAGTTTTTATAAAAATACTTTTATAACTTAATGTTTCGACAAGTCCATCCTTGCTCTCACAGAAATTCGGTCATACGTTGATCAGGCGTAGGACTGAAAATCTATAAGTACTTGGCAAACCCGTTTTCAACACCCGGTGAAAATACGTGGGAAGATAATTTTATTGAAAATATAGAAACAGTTTTTGAAAATAGAGGAAATATCTTGGGTGAGAATGCTCTGGAAATCATCACCCCCATTCATGGTCGCAGTTACATCCTGGGTTACGTTGCCAAAAGTCCATGTAACTATAGGCACTCCGCGCCCCTCGATGCTGCCATGGAACCCACAACAGACCGCAGTTACATTCCAGGGTTACATTGCCATCACAAAAAAATTCCATGTAATTATAGGCATCAGCAACCTCGATTTTCGTTGACAAAAATGAAACTTCTTTACTCCCACATAGGTTGCAGTCTACCGATATAAAATCAAATGTAGACTGTTGGCTCTTAGCGGCACACACGAATTTCGCTATGTTACCATAGGTCGTAGTCTACCGATATAAAATCAAACGTAGGTTGTTGGCTCTCAGCGGCACACAGGACTTTCGCTATGGCCTGCAATAGATCACAGTGACATTGAGTTATACTGTCGTCACAGCATACCCAAATGCCGTTATAGGCCTCGACGCCCTCGACTTTCGCTACACACAACACAAAATCCTCAGGAACTAGTTTTTTCCGGACTCCTCATATGATCAACTTTAGAACCCCCTTTAGGGTTCAAGGCAGTACCAACCTATGGTACTCCTGAGAAGTTCATTTCAAGGGAGTGCCTTTTTCTCCAGAACCATTTTCAAAACAATTTATACTATACATATATAGTATCTTCCAAATCATACACCTAGTATGAATCTCAAATAAATCTCCTTTCTCAAAATCGACTATCCCAAAATCGATAATTCTCAAACTAGGCTTTCCAAATTCCAATATTGATTTTACCCAAAAATCAAAAGCGTTTCCAAATTCAAAGGTTCCCAAAACCTTTTTCTAAAATCCTCATAAGATGCTTTATATATATAGATATATATAATTTTTAAATCTTTGCATCATTTCAAACTTGTATGAATTCCCTTTTTGCACTTCAACTATTTTTTTCAAAACCCTTTTTCTTCTGACAATAGATTCACCAAGGGGAGATTTATCTTATATATCAAAGATATATAACTCTGTTTATTCCAAATCAAATATTCAAATTTGATTTCTCACTTCCTTTCTTTATAAATTGAAACTTTAACCATAGAAAAATCCGATTTCCATTTTACTTCATTGTATATTTCACAAAATACACTTTCATTTCAAAAAATCGTCTCACATTTGTTATCCTCAAATTCCCAGCAAACGCAGTTGTCCATCTCCTTTTTACGTCTCGTGGATAACAATAGCCTGTAAACAACCTAGAATGGAAGAGGAACTACGGGAAAAAGGAATGAATAAGCTATTGATAACATTTTTGAAACGAATTGGCCATTAATATACTAGGGTCTGATGGAACGTCCAATTCACCCCTTCTTCTTTGTCAGGTCTAATCTGGGATCTTTCGAAGAATTTATGCCAAATCTTGTACCAGACCAATAATCCATCTCTTGACCGTTGGACTTGTGGATGCCCTCTTTTTCCATTCTCCGTGTACATTAAGGTGGATACGACTTAACACATGCCCAATCTTGATTTGGGTCATTTTCTGTTGAGTAGCAGTTCGGGTAAGCTTGAATGGGCCTCTATAAAGGTTGATGCAAATAAACAAATTTTTGTTCGACGTCTCCGAGCTATATATCCTCGTCTAACTCTGGCCATTGAATCAAATTAAACTTTAATGAATAACTAATTGATTTCTTTTCATGGTCGGCCGGTGAGACGATGGGGGATAAGCTTCATCGTCAAGAGGGAAACAACCCGGATCACCAGCTAAGGCCCCTAAATGACCGCTCAGTGATAAAGGAGGTAGGGATGCAGCGACATCCAGGAGGTTTGCCTAGAAGCAGCCACCCTTGAAAGAGTGCGTAATAGCTCACTGATCGAGCGCTCTTGCACCGAAGATGAACAGGGCTAAGCGATCTCTCTTCTGATTCAAAATCGTGGTGTAACGTGTATCCCACTTTGTTCTGGTTATGGCATAGATGAAATAACTCCAAAAATGGATTTTTTTTCAAGAATGAAATCTTATTGGAACTGTCCATATCTGGTTCATCCTTCGGAACCATATCACATCTCGGATCTAATGAAATAGGATGAAATGAGAAGGTATTTTGTAAATAAGTAATTATCTTGAGTATATCAACCCCATTCAAATGTGTAAAAACCATAATCGCACTTAAAAGATGAGTACTCTAACATTGAGTTAGCAACCCAGATAAATATGTATATACAAGGGTAAAAAATGGAGTCCATTTCATTCAAACCTGTACGATGTATACATATCATCTGTACGTTATACCAATCTGATTGTTCACTCGATCACATAATTTCACTTCTGAACTAGTATCGTCCACCTGACTTCCTAGTGCGGACTCAGATCTGTTTTCTTGATCAGAAACCGCCATTCTCCTTGCATAGTCATAACTATGATAGAGAATATCCAGAACCAATCAACAATCCATATCCAGGTTCGACGTCGAAAATCGAGTGAAAAATCCCAACTCGAAACGGTAAACTATCTCGAAATTCTGTGCTCGAATTCGGATAAATCACTATACGAATAGAATAATATACACATATCCTATGTATTTAACTTCATTGATTATTAGCTAAATCAATTTCCTTTCTATTCACATTTCCTTAGGTTCTTATTCATTTATTCACCATTGCTTCAATCCTATTTGGATTATCACCTCAATTCTTATCTCAAATGATATTTAATCGTAAACAGTTTAAACTCTGTCCAGCTTAAATTTAGAAAATAGCTTGAAAAGTTTATAAATAGATAAATAGTTGAAAAAACAATTAATAGTTTGTAAAATAGCTGTAAAATAGTTAAGCAATTATAAAATAGTTGGAAAATAGTCAAATAGTTTCAGAGATTTTAGCTAATTGCAAAATAGTTGTAAAATAGTAATTAGTTTGTAAAATAGTTGAAAAACAGCAATTAGTTTATAAAATAGTCGAAAAATTGTTAAATAGTTCCAAAAAAAATTGTAAACAAGTACAGGATAGTTTTAGGTTTAAAAAGTTCTATAGTAAATAGTTTATCTTTAAAAAGAAAGATTGCATATCATAAATAGCTTGGAAAAATAGGTTTATATTGAAATAATTTATATTGAAAATAGTCCAGAATCAAACTGTTCAACTCCCCAATCTCCATTTCCAATTAATTTCCCATCAATTCAATATAAATTTCCACTTCCGTTTAAACTGACTCAATTCTAATTTGAGTAACTTCAATTTCCCTTGAACTCAATTTATTCCCAATTCAAGTTGAATTAACCTCAATTTCTTCCCAATTTCAAATCAAATTCCATTTGATTTTAAACATTCACTTTAACTACATTTCCAAATTATTCAAATTTATTCAGACTAATTTTAAATTGAATCAACTTCAATTTCAAACCATTTCAATTCAAATTTTCCATGTGAATTTTATACTTATCCAACTTCATTCTAATTAATTCAAACAAAATTCAGTTTGAACTAATGAAATCTAAATCTCAACTTTAACCCATCTCGAATTATATAAATTCGAGTTAAATTTTAAAATGTTGATTTAACCCCTTAAATCAGAGTAACCTTTATTTTTAAATCTACAATTCAAATCTTTACACAATTTAATTCTAAGTCCAATTCTAAAAATTCCATTTTATATTATCTTTACTTAACCCTTTTTTTCAATGTACAAATAAGAGTTCAAAACAATTTTATCTTAAAATTTTAATTTATTATTCAGTTTTGTCTTCTAGTTTGAAACAGTTCTTAAACAATTTTAGTTTACAAATGCAATTATTCAAATTTTCAGTTCAAAGTAATTCCATATCCATAATTTCAAATTAAAGTTTAATTTCCCTTTATCTCAATAATGGATATATTACCACACTTCATTTCTTCATTTATCTAAAAAATTCCAATTTTAGCTTAAAGATTATTAATAACAGTAGTATGGTATCATTCAAATTATTTTAAAACATCCATCCATTTCCAACTTCTAGATCTCAAACCCATTCGAGATCACCCAAATTCCCATTTCAAATTTAAACTTCACATCAATAATCTTTCCATTTATTAAGTTTCAAAAAAACTTATCACTTTGGGTATCACATCTCATTCCAAATTTTAAAACTCAATATTTAGAGTTTATCTCAAACCATCTTTGATATTATGTATATTCCTTAGTTATACATATTATGTCCTTTATACACCAAGTTATCTTTAAATTTTAGACCACCTTTTGTTTTTAATTCAAAATAAATTCCTTTAAATTTTCAAACAACTCTTGTTTGAAACAGGACCCTTCACTCAAATACGTTAAGTAATATTATTTATTATTTCTTTATAACTTTGAAACAATTTTCAAATTCTGGACCTAGATTTAAAACTTCACAATTTAAATCATCTTCAATTCCAATTTATAAGTCATACTTAACCAAATGTTTTACTTCCTCGAAACATTTCATTTTGCTTACTCATTAATACACACTTTATTATTAAACACAACAATGATAATAACCAAGAAAACCAACCCATTATTATCTTTCCTGAAACTTTTTTCCAAATTCAAGATTTTAATTTCAGTTTGAATCTGTTCCAAACTTATCTTTATTTAATTTCAATTTGGTTGTATTTCTATTACCACTTAATCATTTCGTTTAATTTAACAACCAATCGCCTTAACATTTATTAGAAAGAAATATAGCTTTATATATCAATATATATTCTTATATAAAATCATTTAAAATCTTTATATAAGAAAATAACAAGTACGCTCTCATATATATATATATATATATATATATATATATATATATAGACACACGTACATACATACATACTCAACTCATCCTAGGGTACCATTGACCCTATCCTTAATGAGTAGTCCCAGGAGAGCCAAGGTTCTCGCTTAACCTTCGGCGCTTATACCAAATGTAACGACCTGGAAATTTCGATCCTGAAAATTCTGAATAGTTAGGAAAAGAAGAAAAGAGATAGAAGAAGAAGAAACAGAAACACAACACAGTTTCTCACATTCGCAGCGGATCGAAATATAATATCAAATAATTCCAGTTTACAAAGAATACTATATCTGTCAATTATGTTTCAATACATCAGAGTTACACACATACACAACCACTGGACATATACAAATATATCTTAGATAAACAGGAATATATCACAGCGAAAATACTCCATACGTTCCTGCCATCCAGCTCGTCTCCTGAGCTCCAGAATGTCCTTACCTGGAAATCTGTAATACTCGGTCTGACCAGAGCATTACATCAAAGTAACACCCTGGTCAGGCTGGAAACAGCGTGAGTATAACTATCTAACATGAAATTCCAATACAAAGAACTTATCTAAAACCCGGGGGTAAGTCATATTACTTTACAACTTCACAAGTCGTTATAGACACCACTTATTTCATACATCAATTTCTAAGTACAAAAACTTAGATTAAATGGTCCAATTCACTTAAATCGTTCCATACCAGCTTATTGATTTCACATATCAATCTATAAAGAATTTATAGAGATTACAAATCGAAGTGGTTTCGGGTATTTACTAATACCCAACTCCGATGTCTTCGAATTCAATACCATCTCATCCAAAATTATTTAAGTGAAACACAATTCAAACTTCAAATACATGGTATCACCTATACATTAATTCATCATCGATAGATAACCACATTATCTTAGTTTAAACCCAACATATCATATCACGTAGCATCACAAGTCACATATCCGAGATATTAATCAATCTAAGACGTACAATATTATTCAATCATTAATAAGCAAGATAAATTAGTCATACCCTTTCTAGTTAATTTAAAAAAATTAAATTAATTACTTCAATCACCCCTAATCCTGCTTACTTAGCATTAATTAATTACAAACAAATTAATTAATCATCCTTTAATTTTCCATTTAAATTAATCATCCTTGATTAATTATCTTCAATTACATAAAGTAATTATCCTTTAATTAATTACACAAATAAATTATTCTTAACCGTTTACAATAATTAACCTTTAATTACTTTCATTAATTACATTAATTAATTACATTAATTAATGATCCTTGATTAATTACTTCCATCTATTAGCCTTAATCAATCATAAACAGTAATTTAATCATTCTGTAATTACTTTCTTAATTAATTAACTCCTTAGTTAATTATATTAATCCTTTAATTAATTACACCAAGTTATTAATCGCTAATTACTTCTCCTTAGTAATTTCCCTTAAATTATTTTCATTAAATAATTATCCTTTTGGTTAGTAATCCTCCAATTAATTACCCTCTGATTATTAATTTAATAATCAAATTAATTGATCACTAAAAAATTTATCCTTTAATTATTACATTAAGTAATTAATCATTTAAGTAATTAATCTCTGATTAATTAATCCCAAATTTTACAATTAATTAATCTTTAATAAATTTATAACCCTTCAATCCTTAAGTAAATAAACTTTTAAAACCTTATATCCTTCTTAATTAACCACTTACTTAAATTATTAAAGTAAACTTCAAAATAAGGATTATATATATATATCCTAAACTCTTTTTAAACTTAATTAATTTCAAAAGAACCTTTTTATTTAAAGTACTTCTTAACTAACTCAAAAACTTGTATAAAACTTATTATTTACAAAAATTTTGTTTTAACCAAATTCCTTTAAATATACTTGATTTTTTTTTAAGAATTAAAATCTGTTTATACTAAATCATCGGACCGAGCCAAACCATCAAAACCCCGATCCAACCAAAATATTTCCCGAGTCACATGTTAAACCCTTCCCATCTCGAGACACATACAAGAAAAACTCGGGTAAGCTTCAAGTCGCATCTTCTTTCCAAAGTTATCACTATCCGGGCATATAAGTGTGCACCGTGCATGTGCACGGCTATTCAGATGACTCCGACACCTTGCCATGACGCTCCTCTGTCGACAACAACCACCCCTACCTTCACGATCACTCATCTTTGTCAATGTCGACGAAGAACAAAATCGAAGAACACGGCTCAAGTTGGAACTCCACCCAATCACCAAAACACTATGCTCCGCTCTCTCTCCAACCACCGGAGTACACAAAGCTCCGTCCAAACATTCGCCTTGCTCCCCTCTTTCTTTCCCCCAAACGCCGATAGTCTCTTGATCATCTCCGATGGCGCAAATGCCCTGATCCTGCAATCAACCAAAAGAGCCTCTAATACCCTACTTCTTCCATGATGAACCTCCTCATCCATCTAGAAATCGCAGTTCCAATTTTCCAGAGTTCACCACCCCTTTAGTCACGTATTGGCCAAACATCGATCACTACCATCTATCGATTCCCCACAATTTTGTGAAAAACCAATTCCTGTTCAATTCCCAAATTCCCACTCGATACTTAACAAAACAACTCGAAACTATGCTCAAAAATCATCATTTTCATCAGCGAATCCCTCTATATAAGTAGATGTTTGAATTATGATATTCGAAATTTCCATAATTTTGTTTATCTATTGCAATATCTAATTTTGTAAATAGATTCTCAATATAAATATTTGAAACAATTTTTAAAAATCAAATCTGGTGAATTCTAACATATTTCATTTGAATATCCTATCCTGAAATAGATTGAAGAAAAAGAATTCAAATATTCTTTTTTACTTTTTAATGCCTGGAAAAAATCAAATTGAGGTTAGTTATATACTCTGTCATGCACAGTTTTTATTTTTTTAACATAAACATGCAACCATATTAGTTCAATCTTGCAATCATCAATACCTCAATTACTTATCACCTGATGAAGATATAATAGATTATATTTTAACAAGAACTGTTTACTCATAGAATCTGATAAGATTTGATTCAAAGTTGCAGTTTACTCATAGTTCTTTGAGAAAGAAACTCTTTTGCTTGGTTTTGATTTTTTTTTTTTTTTGATCTTCTGTTGAGTTGCTTTGATTTTTCTTATGTTTTTAAATGATAGCTCTTTTTTTTTACTTACTACTTAAGTTTGTTCGAATGAGTGAAAAAGAAAGAAAACAGGGTAAAGGTATTTGCAAGAAAAGGTAGGCTGCAATTCTTTGTCGTACACAGCAAGCTTCTGCTCTTTTTTTATTCTTCTTTCATTTAATTTTCTTTGGTCAAAAGCTTGCTTGACCTGACTTAATCTGATTTCCTGATTATTATTTTTTTGACCTTGATTATATATTTTGTGTGCTTGCATTAAATGCTTGCACCCTTCTTATCTACAAATGTTTTCATATGAGTTGATATATGTATATATTCTTTGTTTGTTTGTATGCCTATATATATGTATATGGTTATGTATTTTTTTTCTTTTTTTCGTGCTTATCTATACATTGCTTAATTATATATACATTCACATCCATACTTTTACAAAATCTCCTATACTTCATGTTTCATACAACAATGTATAACTACTTATATTCTTTTACTCTTATTTCTTAATCATATATTTTTATTTTTATTTTTAGTTCAAGCTTAAGTATCATTACTTAGATTATATTCTTATATATATATATATGTACTTATATTTAGTGTTCAAAAGGTAGAGTTTTATTTTTAATTATCATAAATTCCATGGTTAGACCCATTAAAATTGATATTACGATAAATTTAAATCAGTTAATCACTCGATTATCCGACACCAAAAACCCGGGTTGTCACAACCCTGGTATTTTATGGAAAATATAATTAAAAAGAAATTGAATGCGTATTTGGCGCAATAGTAAACGAGCATGTTGTCTTCCTTAGTGACCAAGGATCAAGTCCGTTGTCACCCAAAATCTAGAGCGATGTTTTTTAGCTGATTCGTATCCAGCGATTTTCCTACGTATTTCGCTATTATTTCTGACATGTGGTGGCTTCCCATTTGCTCCAGTGATGTAATAGGATGAGATGGCTAAATTTTATTGGTTGATTGATGTGTGTGGACTAGAATCGATAACCATTAAGTGTATAAAAGAACCAGATTTAATCTAAAATAATCTAATAGATTATTTTTACTCAACCAATCTATAAATAAACCATCTAACCAAAACATAATCTGTTATTCAGCCGTCGACATAATTCTATAGTAAAATTTGTGTGTATTATTCTTCCTTCTTTTCTCTACTAAATAAACAAATCTCTACCAAATTAAATTATCTTTATATATTCGACAATTTAGGGTATTTAAAAGAATCAAAAGGAGAAAGATTAAAGCAAAGATTTTTTCAAATTTATGCAAGCTAAAGTGCCAGGTAAGTGGGAATTAATATGAAATAGAAAAATAAAGTAGTTCAGTTTCAGTTCTTTTTTGGCATGGTCGTATGAATTAATTTCTGTTATTAATTAAAAATAGGAGTAAATTAGTGCAACATCTTCTTCTTTCACTTCTCAAATCTAATTCATGTTTGGTTTAAAATATGGGACATATAAATTGTCTGTTCACGTTTTATCACATAAATAAGATTGAAATTTATGTAAATTATTGTATCTTCTCTTTCTACCACTTCTGAGTTCTAATTCATGTTTGGGTTGAAATTTGGAACAAACAAATTGTTATTCACGTTCCATGGCGTAAATAAAATTATTTTAATAAAATTGAATTAGAATTGTTATTCAATTTCTATTAATAGAACAGGTTAGTTTAATAAATTCAGAATATGTTATTTGAATAAAATTATGGTTTTGATTGATCTAAATTACATAATTTTGAATATGATTTTGGAACAAAATTGGAAAGTCTAATTGGCATAATTATTTGTTTCATATGTGGCCTAGAAGTGTAAAAGCGGAATTTTGTAGTTAAGTGGTTTGCGGCTATTGGATAAAAATTTTGTACAGATTAAATCTCTAAAAGGAGAATGTAAATTAGGGTGGAAAAAAATAATGTTAATTAAATGTACCCTAAAGGCTAATGTAAATCTGTAAGAAAATGGTATAAAAATTACAGACAAACCATACGGACTAAACGGACGTGAAATTGAATTACCATGTGTAAGAAAAAGGAAAATTGTGAAATAACCAAATTGAATATAAAAATGGCTTAAAGCGGATTAATGGAAATAAACAATATGTAAACTGTAACGATAAAATCAATTAATCCTGAAGCGATTTGGTACGCAGACCTTGTAAATGTCTGGATAGGTGTTTCACGTAATTAAGACCAAAATATAGTTTTGGCTATACGTACTAAGAGCGGGCAAGTAGGTTCGCAAGGATTTTTGTTACCTTTCATAGGTTGCTAGTACGAAGCATAGATAGCATCCACAATCATAGGCTTTTTCAGGCAGATCGACGCGGACGAAACATGACAAGTGTGCTCCGACGTACGCTTCTTTAGGCTAATCGCCTGAGGATTTTTCACTGTCGATCTAGCTGCGGGAGCTCTTTCGAAGGACTGACACTTTGGATAGGGGCAAGTCCACATTGGTGACTAAGGAGACAGGAGGATAGGAGTCTGCTTTAGTGGAGCCTGAGTGCAACTTTGGGGTTCTGCGAGGTTGTTTGAGTCAGATCCGATCAGACGTAAGAGGCACTTAGTCATAGTGCACGGGTGAAGAGCATGGCTTTCACGCAGTAGCACGTGGACTGATAAGGACAACAGGTCCCGCAAGCCGGTTAACGTTTAGTATTACTACATAGTTGACTTCCCCAGAGTGCCATGGTCTTTGACTTCTTAGGAACTATATCTGAGAAGGATTAACTACATTATATTATTCACCCTCTGCGACATCCAGGGAAGACCTGGAATTAAAAAAATTTATTCTTTTTTCTTTATTTTATTTATCATTCCCCCGACTTTATGTTTGACCCATTCCTTTTTATTTTCCCCAAATAACAAGAGGATAGGTCTAGATTGCAGTTCTTTACAGCTTGGATGGTCATTGGAGCAGTTGTTATCTTCAGCTTTGTTTCTTTGTTTCATTTACTTCGTTTCTCTTTTTCATACTTTACTGTATATATGGGACCTATATTGTAAACTTTGTTGTGTTTTATGTTTTGGTGAAGATTACTTGGTACTTTTGGTTTCAAAAATAAATTTGGGATAATATTGTTTTTAATGAAGCTATTTTGTTATTAATTTATAATTAGTGAAAGTTTTCTTCCACTGTAATATTTTAATCATTTTATGTCATTGCCTTAGTTTGTGTGCTATGTTATGAATATTTATTTCACCCGACCCCCGAACTTCTAGTCATGTTTGATTTTCGAGGTGCCCAGACGTGCGGGGTGTCGCAAAGATGAATTAAAAGTGCATGAATTAAAATTGCATATAAATAAATTACATAAAGAAAAAGCTAAGAAGACATGAAAGAAACTTTTATTTTATCTTTTATTTTGTGGTTACAACTTACATAAAGGATAAGAAAATTATTACATTAACCATATTGGATATTTATATGTACTTAAAACTCTTATCCATATTTTAGAGGACTACCTAAAATGCTATTTAGGAAGTGTAACCACCAAGTAATCACTAGGGAATTAATTATTATCTACCAACATGCCCTTAAACCTCCATTAACATGTGCATATGCTTTTTATTATGGACCATATAGTAGTGGGTTAGTGGGCTCCGCCATGTTGAATGAATTGATTTATTTTCATTCTTCATTTGCCTACAACATGTATGCATGCATTTATACACGAAAGCTCTTCATATTTACACTTCATTTCCTACAAATAAAAATGTGCAAAAAAAAATTTCAAATTAAATCGTACACATAATTATCATTTTACCCCCAAATGAAGATGAATAAATGTTGATTTGGAAAATGTCAGGGTTTTCAGAGGATACTACCCATAAAATCAAAATGCGATATGCAGATTCTACATGATGCAAGTTTTCAAAAAAATATTTGTAAATGAAGAATTTATTTTTATATTGACACGAGTAAGTTAAATATAAGTTATGGTCATATTAAGAAATTTAAGTCCTTTTGCTCATTAAAACTTCTAAAAAAAATTAAGTTATCATAACAATTAGACTCTAGCTTGGTTAGTTGGTTTGGTTGATAACATAATGCAACTATGAAATGGATCCTTAGTTAATTATCAAAGTTTTCAAAAATGGTATTTTTATTTCTCTTGAATAACAAGTCAAATCAAATAAGTGAAAATAGCGCTTGGATTTCAATTTCTTGCTCCCTCTCTATTTTTGAAAAGTATTAACATTATTATTATTTACACACCTACTCAAATAAACTAAGACCAGGTATGTCGATCATGCAATGCCTTCGGATGTGACGACCCAAATTTTTTTATCATTTGAAATCGAATATTTAATTGATTTTTAATATTGGAGGTTAGTTTAACTTGAGTTTCGAATATAACTATGAAATTTGCAATTTAAATTATTGGATTTAATTTATTGAAGTTCGGTAAAATTTTGAATCTTCAGTTTTAAGCTTGTTAAAAATATTTTAAAGGCTTAGAAAATCCATATTGATAATACTGAAGATAATGGAAGCTTTAGAATTGGATTTGGAAATGTTTTGTTAAGTTTTGGAAAGATATCATTTAAATTGATATTTAAAAATAGCCTTCCGAGGCACAGTCTCGAAATTCGACGAAACCAGTTCCATTGGATCCGTAATATTGTATTATTATCGAATTTCAATTTTCGTAGCTTTCAGAGTTGTCGTTTGGCCGTACGATTGGCAAATGCATTGAAAATTATACCGAAATTTAATTCAATAACTGGTTCAAAAAAGCTATCTTCTCCATACAATCGAGTTAGGGCTCGAAAACTTTTCCATTACGTTCGGAATAGGGGTATGACATTATAAATGCCTGGCGGCATGCCTCGATAGGAGGTCGAAAATTTATATTGCATTTATCGAGACGTTTGGAATTTTAAATAAAAATATTTCTAAATAAACGTTCTTCTACAAGCCACCTCCTTTTCACATCACGTCCCTTCTTTTATTTCACAGCTGAAATCCAACTGTTCAAACAAAAAAATTCTGAGACTTCCTTTATCTTCAAACTTAAATCAAATCGAAATAATGGCCAAGCGCGATTCTTTCTCCCAATTTCGATCTCCCTTCCTCCTGTCCAGAAATTAATTCGAGATCCCTTTGTTCAAAACAAAATCGCGAGCTTCCCCTTCTACTTCACTAGTTCTATTCGCAAGAAAAAAAAAAGAAAAATACACGAAATCAATTTTCGTTCAAACAGGCATTTTGGAGAGGCTCGCGAGCAGTTCGAGAGCGACGAAATCGTGAGGAGATCGTTGTTCGATCGATCGAGAAGGGGAATACGTTCAGTTTCGAACACGACTGAAGCTCGCGAGGATACTATGTGTCGCAATGGGATTCGAGTGGAGATGGGTAACGTCGGCAGGACTTCGTTGTTAGAGAGCTTAGTGGTCGTGACTCTGTCAAGTCGCAAATCTGGGGAGAGCGAGTGTCGCGTAGGCGACGCGAGGCTAATGGGGGCTTGGCTGTGGAGTTCGTCGAAGTCGAGTTGTTGGAGTTTGAATCTACGATGGTTCAAGTTGCGGTATTTGGATTTGTCGATGACGGCAGTTCCTCGACGACATTGGATATGGCAGACGAAGGCGAGGCGATGTTAGCTATGAGGTATTTTAGCATTTATTTGAATGTTGATTCCTCAGGACGTTTACAGTAAGGTTTAATCAAATTTTAGTTGAGGCCTATAAATGTATGTATAGGTTAGAAAATATAATAATAGCAAGGTAAATTACTGTTGATATTTATACAAAAAAGTTCATACACGGAAAATTTTATTTACAGGAAGATCTATGTACAAATAGTGACCGATCGATTATTTCAAAGTGAAGGTATATATATTTGAACTTACCAGTTTATATTATAATTAAAGACTTATGTCACTAAACCATCAACTAACTTGTTCAATTATTTTAGGTACTAAAAATAATCTATTAAAGGAAAATTAGTTCAAACTACAATTATTAGTCGAAAAAGAATCATTGGTTAATTATATTTATAAAATGGAAATAAATTGTTCAAGTTATTTCAAAGTGTTAATAAATCGTATGATTGTTCATACAAGGTCTAAAAACATGGGAAAACGAGTCGGGATGAAAATGTATTGCATGCATAGGCAAAGGTGAGATCTTCTCACTCAATCAACATTGTTCGGATTTAAATTTTGAATGGTTAGATTTAAAATTGATTGACTGTGTGCTTGGATGATTGATTTATAAAAATTATTCACCGGATGATATTATATATATAGTAGTATATAGTATATATTGGGTGATTGATTTCCCACATTAGATAGCGGATGAGACCCTATGCGACGCATAATAGCGGATGATATTTTATAAATCCCATATACCGCGATATTCCACCTCGAGGTGGAATTGGTATTTAGTTGTTGTGCTAACATCTGCGGATGCAGGGAAACAAGTTGGAGGGATCCAACTGGATTCCTCAAACATTTCATTTTGTTTCATATGTGTGTGTTTATTTATTTATAATCTGTGTGCGATTATACTGTGTTTGAAATCTTTGAAGGTTAAAATTTAGCCGAATATATTTTTGGTATCGTAAGATGCCAGAAATAAAGAAAATTGGATTTTAAATTTAAGTAAAAAATCTATAGTGAAATCCTATTGGATAAAATTCTAAAATATGGAGAAAATGTTTAATAAGTGGATTCCAAGAAATAATATTCAGAAGGTGAAGAATTTATTTTAAAATTACAGTTTTTAAATAATTTGGAAGAGATAAAGGAATGTATTTTAAACATAAATTCTAAAATTGATTTGGTGTAAAAAGAATAAATCTTTGGGAAATCAATATTAAAATTGATTTGGTATTTAAGATAAAATTTGAAATCAAGTTGAAACTTGATTTGGTGTTAGGAAATGATTTTTAAAATCAATTTGGATATTGTATATCAGTAGATATTTGGAAAATTTAATATTCAGAATGGGAATTTTATAAAGGAAAGGTAATTTTGTTTTAAAAATAAATGTTGGTTTATTTTTAAAGGTGTAAAAGAAATTTACAGATTTGGAATGTAAATTTAAATAAATCAAGAAGATTTATTAATTGATATAAATAGAAAGAGAATTCTTCCCTCGAAAGTCGAGTATATTTTCAAAGTAGCTTGTGAAGTATAAATTAAAAGTTCTAGGAATTGATTTGGAAGGATATTGTTGAAGAAATTATTTTTTTTGGATTGTTTAAATCTTTAAAGTAAAGATTTAGTTAATTAATTATAGAATTGATTATTTTAAAGATTAGATTTGATATTTGATTTAGAAAATAGTTACTTAAAAATTTATATTCTATGTACTAATGTTATTTATTTTAAAATTAGTTGGGACTTAAAATCTTATATGTGATAATTAGTATAATGTTTTCATAACCAATATTTTAAGTAAATATTTAAGACGGTTTTATTTTAAATATTCCAAGAATACTTTGGATAAGTAATTTGAATTATTTTAACTCGACCCTCAGTGGAAATGAATAAATATTTGGAAATATATTCCACGTAAGGAAAAGTGATTTGAAATTTGTTTTCAAAGTATTGAAATATGGAAAGTTTTTGAAATTTGTTTCAAATGGTTAAAATGTGAAACATATCCTGCAGATATATTTTGAAAATAAATAATTTGGGAAATTTATTTAAATCCAGTAATTGATGTGGATGTTGATTGATAGTTAAATAACAGACTATCAATATTGGCCTTTTCAACGATATTTGAATTTCAATGCAACCGAGGGTCAGTTCTAAATGGATATTCGAAACCCACATCGAATCTTTGTGATTGTGATGAATCCTTTGTTTAAAAGATCAAAGTGGAATTGTTGTGATTTGTTTGAAATCTGAATGTAACACTTATTTTAAAAATAAGCGTTCATTATTCGGATTAGCCAGGAGAGGACCTTGTGTCATAAACCCATTCCGGATAACGATACGACGAAATGGGATTGCATTTGAAGACGGTGTTGAAGAGGGGTATTTTCGAAAGCGAAAGGATTACCTGTCGAATGTCTCTGCGCCGGGTTGCTCCAGTATAGAGATTTTATCACCTTTGTGATGGGGATTCCGGACGTGATTTGTGAATATCCGAATTTGCAAGGGCATCTTCTAAAGTGCCTTCGGTTCCGTTCGATCCCGGAATGGACTTGTATAGACGTGTGTCTGACGTTACACTTTGAGATGTAAAGCTGGTTTCTATCAAATACATTTCTGTTGGTGGCGGAGAATTTATTCTCTTAGCTTAACACCCTTCTCTGAGACGTATGAGCTCAGAGGTTATGTAGTTGATTGTTACTATTAATGCATTTCCAATTTGGTAACGTGGCATACAAAGTGATGTTGATCATTTGTTGATAAAAGCATGACTTTATGAAAAGTGTAGCTTTGTGGACGAGACCTCATCGGACCTCACACCCTAGAAATGATCGAAACAGGAAAGATGTGGCAAGGCTATGAGGGTCGCACCCTTTAGGGTATGTCATTTCCTTCGGGAAAAGGGTAGTATCATGGTATGGAGCCCAAATATTTTACCTATGTTGTTGCCGCAAATTTATTATACTTTGTGGTTGTTGCTTTGTGGTTGAGGATCCTCGGATAATGGTCCCAAAGGACCGGGGGATGGCATACTCGAGTAGTAGTTACCTAGTTACAGAGGTAACCCGACCTTGTGTTGGCAGAGATCCGGGTCGGTTCTCGGGACGTCCCTCCAAAGGCGTACCCATGTGGCAGTAGGAAGTTCCTTAGCCTGACCATTTGTTGGAAATCCAAACTCCAATACGCGTCTTGTACGTTTTTAGTTGTATAACCTACCAGTTACTTATGGTGGTCACCACTGCTTAGATGGTAGCTATAGTAGGCATAGTTCGGAATGTCTATACGGGCTAAGATTAATATTATGCTTTCAAAATGTTTTCTGCACTATGCACTAATGATAATATCGAAAGGATTTTGCGTATTACGCATGTTTGACTATCATAAGGAGAAATCTCCTCCAATTCTGCGTTTGCATTGTGTGTGTGCGGGAGGTCTTATGGTAGTTCCATTTTCCAAAAAGCATAGCGAATTTATTTTATTTTCCTTGTGAAAATAACTGTTTTTAAGATCTCACACTAGTCCAGTGACTGACCTTGCTTATCTTTGTGAAACGTGATGGGGGGTTCTCGGTTTTTGTTTGGTGGTGAGTAGGAGACTCTTACCGCTACACGTCATCTTTAAGGGGTTGGTTAGCCGTAAGGCGTGACAGTCGAAAGACTGGCCGTAAAAGCAAGGGAAGGGTACCAGTGTTTGCCACGGCGGGGCTGGAATGGTTGAAAAGCCTACCAATCGAGATTGGCCGCTGTCGACGGTTGAAAAGCCTAGACCTTTACAAGTGGTATCAAAGCATTTGGTTAAGCGACAACCTTGGCTCTGTTGGATGTTACTCATCAGAGATAGAGTCAGCAGTACTCTAGAATGAGTGTGAGTGTAATAATAGATATGAGCGCGTATTTGTTAGTGAATATAAAAATTGTTCTATATTGTGATGATTGGTTTGTTGAGTGGTATATGGATTCTGGTCAATATAGTCTGTACAACTCTATCGATAGGGATCTCTAAACACTCGTACAGAATAATTCGACACGATATTGTTTTCAAATAGGGTAAATGAAATAATTTTACCCAAACCATTTTCGTATATAAAAGAAATAAATTTTCTGTGAAGTATTATAATATATGGTTGCTTGGTTGCTAGGAAGTGATAATATTATTATCATTTGAATAGGAAATTGAAATTGTAACTCCAAAATTAAGAAATAAATTCACATACAAATGGAATTTGAGAATGTAAATTGTAAATGTGATTTGTAATTTGAAATGGAATTCCAGAGAGATGTTTTGAAAAGAATTGAAAGGGTTTGAAAAGTTTCGAAATTTCGAGTTTAGAAATGATTTTCAAGGGTTTTGAAAAATGTTCTGAAGGGATAAAAGCTCTAAACTCTTTTCGATCACTGGAAAATAATTCCGATGATGATCGCGACACCATCGGTGTTCATTTTTGAGTTTCCAAGAGAGGAATTGCTGTCGAAATATTTTAAATGGAAGTTGTTTGCAAACTGGGTTTGTTTTGGAAATTCAAAAGATAAATTGAATTGATTTAAAAAATGGGTTTGAAAGGTTGAAAAGACTCTGGAATGTTATATAAAATATTTATGGAATATCATTAAGTTTGATAACTTGTAAGTTTGAAGTTGTTAAAATAAAATTCTAACTTAAAGAGACGTTGGATAAAAGTAAATGTGAAAACAAAATAAGTTGGAAGGAAAATATAATTCAAGTGGAATTAAAATGAAAATTGAATAAAAGAACTGAGATTGAAAATTTGAATTAATTTGTATAAAGGTGAATTTGAGAAATCTTATAGCCTAAATAACTGGAATAAAATCTATAAAGGTGGAAAATAAAATTGTGAATGAATGAATAAATTTACAATTGCAATTAAACGAAAGTGAAGTTGAATATTGAAATTCATTTCGAATTTGTAAGCAAATAGAATTGAGTTGGGATTGAATTTGATTTGTTATAAAGGAAGCGAAGTACCGAAATAAAATTAATAAGTGAAACTAATTATGGTCTGAGATAAATTGAATTCATATGGGATTTGAAATCTAGTCTAAATACAAGTAGTTATAAATCAAAATAGTGAATTGAAAATAAATTTTTGGATGAACAAAAAAATAAAACTGGAATTGAAACTGAATATTGGAAACCATTTTGAATTGTGTGAAATTGTAAAATTTGTTCGAAGTGAACCAAAGATAATAAAGGTGGAGATAGAAAAAAAATAGGTTGAGATAAAATGAATTGGAATTTGTAATGAATTAGTAAATGAAACTAATTTAAAATAGTGCAGCTGTGAATGAAAGATAATTGATAAAATACAATATTCGAAAGATAAATTGAATCCAAATAGAATTGAAATTGTGAATTGAATTCAAATGGAATTTAAAAATGCAAGATTGAATGAAAATGGATAAATAACTTCAATAGTAAAGTAAAAATGGTATAAGAAGTATATATTGAAAATTTTATAAAGGAATGTGCAAAATAAATTTGTATGTTGTAATTGGACATTATGGATATCAGGATATATAGGTGTGTTAAAGACAAAAGATTTGGGATTTGATTTTCGAAGATAAAATTGAATTGCTCGAAAAAAAGGTATGTATTTAAATTTCTATATGAAATTTGATGATTTTCTTGTCTAGCCACTTGGCGTTTTGTTTTCTTTTTGAAATATGGGGTCGTGGTGCCATTTTGTAGTCATACCGAGCTAGCCGCGCAAAGGAGATGCTAGCGAAATCTTTCGAAAATTTAGGGAGTTAGAAAAATATTAAGAAAATTATGAAAATTTGAATTTAAATTTAAATTTTTATTGAGAAAACAATGTTGTTTGGAACTTACAATTGAATTTGGAAAGCAAGTCGAAGAAATGATGGGTCTTAAATAAAAAGATTTGTTTTGGAAAGTTGATAAAATTATTTGGATTGGAAAAAATAATAAATGGATTAAGGATTATTCTTCTTAACAAGAATTTTCGGGACGAAATTCTTTTAAGGGGGAAGGATGTGACGACTTGGAAATTTTTAACATTTGAAATGGAATATTTAATTGATTTTTAATATTGGAGGTTAGTTTAACTTGAATTTCAAATATAACTACGAAATTTGCAATTTAAATTATTGGATTTAATTTATCGAAGTTGGGTAAAATTTTGAATCTTCAGTTTTAAGCTTTTTAAAAATATTTTAAAGGCTTAGAAAATCCATATTGATAATACTGAAGATAATGGAAGCTTCAGAATTGGATTTGGAAATGTTTTGTTAAGTTTTGAAAAGATATCGTTTAAATTGATATTTAAAAATAGCCTTCCGAGGCACAGTCTCGGAATTTGATGAACCAGTTCCATTGGATCCGTAATATTGTATTATTATCGGATTTCAATTTTGGTAGCATTTGGAGTTGTCGTTTGGCCATACGATAGGCAACCACGTTGAAAATTATATCGAAATTTAATTTAATAATTGGTTCAAAAAAGTTATCTTCTCCATATGATTGAGTTAGGGCTCGAAACCTTTTCCATTGCGTTCAGAATGGGGATATAATATTATAAATGCCTGGCGGCATGCCTCGATAGGAGGTCGAAATTTTAAGTTGCATTTATTGAGACGTTTAGAATTTTAAATAAAAATATTTCTAAATAAACCTTCTCCTGCAAGCCATCTCCTTTTCACATCACGTCCTTTCTTTTATTTCACAGCCGAAATCCAACTGTTCAAAAAAAATCTGAGACTTCCTTTATCTTCAAACTCAAATCAAATTGAAATAATGGCCGAGCGCGATTCTTTCTCCCAATTTCGATCTCCCTTCCTCCTCTCCAGAAATTAATTCGAGATCCCTTCGTTCAAAGCAAAATCGTGAGCTTCCCCTTCTATTTCACTAGTTCTGTTCGCAAGAAAAAAAACGAAGTTGATTTTCGCCCAAACTGAGATTTTGGAGAGGCTCGCGAGCAGGTCGAGCGCGACGAAATCGTGAGGAGATCGTTGTTCGATCGATCGAGAAGGGGAAGATGTTCGACTTCGAACGCAACAGAAGCTCGTGAGGATAATGTGTGTCGCGATGGGATTCGAGTGGAGGTGGGTATCGTCGGCAGGACTTCGTTGTTAGAGAGCATAGTGGTCGCGACTCTGTCAAGTCGCGAATCTGGGAGAGCGAGTGTCGCGTAGGCGACGCGAGGCTAATCGGGGCTTAGCTGTGGAGTTCGTCGAAGTCGAGTTGTTGGAGTTTGAATCTGCGATGGTTCAAGTTGCAGTATTTGTATTCGTCGATGACGGCAGTTCCTCGGCGACATTGGATATGGCAGACGAGGGAGAGGCGATGTTAGCTATGAGGTATTTTAGCATTTATTTTGAATGTTGATTCATCAGGACGTTTGCAGTGAGGTTGAATCATATTTTAGTTGAGGCCTATAAATGTATGTATATTTTAGAAAATATAATAACAACATACAAAGAAATTTGTACATGGAAAATTTTATTTGCAGGAAGATCTATGTGCAAATAGTGACCGTTCGATTATTTCAAAGTGTAGGTATATATATTTGAACTTACCAGTTTATAATTAAATTGAAGACTTATGTGACTAAACCATCAACTAACTTGTTCAATTATTTTAGGTACTTAAAATAATCTATAAAGGAAAATTAGTTCAATCTACAATTATTAGTTGAAAAAGAATCATTGGTTAATTATATTTATAAAATGGAAATAAATTGTTCAAGTTATTTCAAAGTGTTAATAAATCGTATGATTGTTCATACAAGGTCTAAAATCATGGGGAAACGAGTCGGGATGAAAATGTATTGCATGCATAGGCAGAGGTGAGATCTTCTCACTCAATCAACATTGTTCGGATTTAAATTTTGAATGCTTAGATTTAAAATTGATTGACTGTGTTCTTGGATGATTGATTTATAATAATTATTCACCGGATGATATTATATATATAGTAGTATATAGTATATATTTGGTGATTGATTTCCCACATTAGATAGCGGATGAGACCCTATGCGCCGCATAATAGCGGATGATATTTTATAAATCCTATATACCGCGATATTCCACCTCGAAGTGGAATTGGTATTTAATTGTTGTGCTAACATCTGTGGATGCAGGGAAACATGTTGGAGGGATCCAACTGGATTCCTCAAACATTTCATTTTGTTTCATATGTGTGTGTTTATGTATTTATAACCTGTGTGCGATTATACTGCGATTGAAATCGTTGAAGGCCAAAATTTAACCGAATATATTTCTGGTATCGTAAGATACCAGAAATAAATAAATTTTGGATTTTAAATTTAAGTAGAAAATCTATAGTGAAAACCAATTGAATGAAATTCCAAAATGTGGTGAAAATGTTTAATAAATGGATTCCAAGTAATAATATTCAAAAGGTGAAGAATTTATTTTAAAAATACTGTTTTTAAATAATTTGGAAGAGATAAAGGGATGTATTTTAAACATAAATTCAAAAATTGATTTGGTGTTAAAAGAATAAATCTTTGGGAAATCAATATTAAAAGTGATTTGGTGTTTAAGATAAAATTTGAAATCAAGTTGAAAATTGATTTGGTGTTTGGAAATGATTTTTAAAATCAATTTGGAAATTGTATATTAGTAGATATTTGGAAAATTCAAAATTCAGAATGGGAATTTTATAAAGGAAAGGGAATTTTGTTTTAAAAATAAATGTTGGTTTATTTCTAAAGGTGTAAATTTTTTTTTACAGATTTGGAATGTAAATTTAAATAAATCACGAAGATTTATTAATTGATATAAATGGAAAGAGAATTCTTCCCTGGAAAGTCGAGTATATTTTCAAAGTAGCTTGTGAAGTATAAATTAAAAGTTCTAGGAATTGATTTGGAAGGATATTGTTGAAGAAATTTTTTTTTTTGATTGTTTAAATCTTTAAAGTAAAGATTTAGTTAAGTAATTATAAAAGGGATTATTTTAAAGATTAAATTTGATATTTGATTTAGAAAATAGTTACTTAAAAATTTATATTCTATCTACTAGTGTTATTTATTTTAAAATTAGTTGGGACTCAAAATCTTATATCTGATAATTAGTATAATGTTTTCATAACCAATATTTTAAGTTAATATTTAAGATGGCTTTATTTTAAATGTTCCAAGAATACTTTGGATAAGTAATTTGAATTATTTTAACGCGGCAGATTTCCATTGGAAATGAATAAATATTTGGAAATGTATTCCGCGTAAGGAAAAGTGATTTGAAATTTGTTTTCAAAGTATTGAAATGTGGAAAGTAATTTGAAATTTGTTTCAAATGGTTGAAGTGTGAAATATATCTTGCAGATATATTTTGAAAATAAATAGTTTGGGAAATTTATTTAAGTCCGGTAATTGTTGTGCATGTTGACTGATAGTTAAATAACCGACTATCAATATTGGCCTTTTAAACGTCATTTGAATTTAGATGCGATCGGGGATCGGATTCCAAATGGACATTGGAAACCCACATCGAATCATTATGATTGTGATGAATCCTTTGTTTAAAAGATCCAAGTGGAATTGTTGTGATTTGTTTGAAATCTAAATGTAACACTTTTTTTCAAAAATAAGCGCTCGTTATTCGGATTAGCTGGGAGAGGACCTTGTGTCATAAAACCCATTCCGAATAACAATACGAAAAAATGGGATTGAGTTTGAAGACGGCGTTGAAGACTAGGTATTTTTTAAAGCGAAAGGATTACCTGTCGAATATCTCTGCGCCGGGTTGCTACGGTATAGAGATTTTATCACCTTTGTGATGGGGATTCCGGACGTGATTTGTGAATATCCGGATTTGCAAGGGCTTCTTCTAAAGTGCCTTCGGTTCCGTTCGATCCCGAAACGGACTTGTATGGACGTGTGTTTGACATTACACTTTGAGATGTAAAGCTGGTTTCTATCAAATACATTTCTGTTGGTGGCGGAGAATTTATTCTCTTAGCTTAACACCCTTCTCTGAGACATACGAGCTTAGAGGTTATGTAGTTGATTGTTACTAGTAATGAATTCCCTATTTGGTAACGTGACATACGAAGTACTGCCGATCATTTGTTGATCAAAGCATGACTTTGTGAAAAGTGTAGATTTGTGGACGAGACCTCATCGGACCTCACACCCCGGAAATGGTCGAAACAGGAAAGATGTGGCAAGGTTATGAGGTTCGCACCCTTTAGGGTATGTCATTTCCTTCTGGAAAAGGGTAGTATCATGGTATGGAGCTCAGATATTTTACCTATGTTGTTGCTGCAAATTTATTATACTTTGTGGTTGTTGCTTTGTTGTAACGACCCGTAAATTTTCGATAATTAAAATAGCTAATTTAAAAGATTTCGTGATTTAATGTTAGAATTTTTTTTAATTCATTTGGAATAATAACAACTGGAATGAATTGCAACAATAATTATCCAAGTAATGAAAAATGAATGCTACTTAGTGAATGCCTTTGAAATCAATAGTTGAATAGGATAATAAATGTTGAAATTCATTGGGTATAATAGTGTAATTGATTGATAAGTAAAATCTATTTAAAATCAAATATTAAATATTGAACAGGTAAATTGTTTAAATTTAATATTTAAAACTTTTTGAATAATTGAATAATTGTAAAATGAAATAGTGTTCTAAATTGTGAAATGGTTTTAAAGGTTGATTCTTATAAGTTCAATTTCAATATTTCAAAAGATAATGAATAATTGGATAATAGAAATTGTTTAAATTTAATATTTGAATTATTGGATAATTGAATAACGGATTTAATATGATTAAAAATGATTTGTAAAATTTTATTTTATCATATTGGAGTTATAGTGATGTTATAGAACTTTTAAAACTGAATTTAAAATTTATTTGTGAAAATTGAATATTTTAATATTTAATTATCGACTGAAAAATAGCCAATTTTCGAACAGTCTCAGAATTGGACGAAGCTAGTTCCATTGGATCCGTAATAGTTTGTTATTTTCAGATTTCAATTTTCGTAGCAATCGGAGTTTTCGTTTGACCGTGGCAGCTCGAAAACGCATCGAAATTGTTTTAATATTAATTTGGCGAGTTAAAATAGCCATTTCTCAAACAGTCTCGGATTTCGACGAAACCAATTTCATCGGAGCCGTAATGTGATATTATTGTATGGTTTCAAATGTCATGTCAATCGGATTTACCGGTTGTCCGGTGCAAGCCAAAATGCCTAGAAATTTGATTTACCGATTTAATTTTAAATCGAACGTTTATTGCTGTAACTCACACAGATGATCGAATTAGCTCTCGAAACCTATTCCATTGTGTCCGGAACATGGGATAAACCCTAGAAACGCCTGTCACCGCGCGTAATTCGGAGTTTGGAAAAGCCGGATGGTTAGTATTCGTCGTTTCCTATAAACAGCCCTTTATACACAAATTAGAAATATAAAAAAAAAGGGTTAGGGTTTCATGGCCGCCTCTTTCAGATATCAATGGCGGAAAACTTCAAAACTTCTCCCATCCAAATCTCTTAATCCATCAGCTTTTAGCAAAGGTTATCAACTAGGAAATTGTAGAGCTACGTGAGTTCTATAGAATCAACGGTCAAGATCGGGAATAGCGTCACGGATCAACGGCAAAATGGAGATGAACGTGTGTCGTTCAAACACGTTTTTCAAGCTGCTTGGGGGACCGAGTTTCAAGGGGTTGCGGCCGAGGGTGGTGCTAGCGTGGGCGGTCATGGTAAAGGCCTCTGACCATCTTCGTTTTGCTTGTAGAGGTTGAGTGATTTAGGGTTTTCAACGTGAATATGGGTTTGTGCGTACGCGATGGAGCTAGGAACGAGCGGCTTTGGGAAGAAATGCGCGTGCGGTCCAGATTGTGAAGGCAAGAATCAACGGCCCAGATGATAGGGTTTGAAAATAAATAAAATTTGTAAATTTAATTATATTAAAATTTGTACAAATTTTAAACGTGCATAACTTTTTGATACGAGGTCGGATTGTGAAGAAACGAATTGCGACGGGTTCGTTTTGTCGAGCACTACGCAATGGAACTGGATTGGAGTCGTTTGGAGCTTGTGGAAATTTCGAGTAAAATTAAACGTTCGTTTAATTTTATTCGAAATAAAACGCTGGGACTGCATTGAAATCAATGTGAGTGTTTTATAACTCTCACAACGTACTGAATATCTTTATGCTAGTTAAATTTGATATTATGAAGTGTTATGTTTTATTTGTCGTTGTTTGATAAAATTTAATTGCCATATAGATTGTCATTTGAATTAACCGTTGAAATTAAATTGACAGTTAAATTTAAAGTGAAATTGAAATTGAATTGCGATTAAATTACCTGACATTGATAACTATGAAACTGCCATGATTTGTATTGTCTATTGAATGATGTATTTTGATGGATGTTATTGGTTGATATTTAAATGTTTGGATGTTTATTTGCTTATATATATTGTTATGCATACATATGACACTGTGATTGGTTTAAGTGATATATATTCATCCCCGACATTTAATTGAAATAAGTAACTACTTGGCCATAGGATAGAAAATTATATACGGACACCGAATTGGCTAAATTAATAATTTTTGAAATCGTCGATTTGAAATTTATTTAAAAGTTTTGATTTAAAAGTTATAAATAGGAACCAATTTATAGAAATCGAATTTATCGAAAAATTGAGTTTGGAATGTTGAAATAAATTTTGGTTAAAAGAAATTGTTAAATAATTAAAGTGGTGACTTTGGAAATTAAAAATCGGGATATGACTGAATTTCGAAAATTGATTTGTTTAAAAGATTGAAACTTAATTCGAGCTTTGAATATCACTAAGTAAAAGTGACATAAAAATGATATTTTGAAAGCAAGCTTGGAATTGAATCATATTTGAAATTTGGATTTAAAATTTGAATACTGAAGGATAATTTGTTAAGTGTTATAAGTTGATATTTTGAAAAATCAAGCTCTAAATCGATATAAATTGAAATTGAATAAATTAAAGGTGAATGTAAAATTGAATTACTTTGAAGTCAAAGTTGACGTTGATTTGAATTGAAATCGAAATTGAAATTGATTTGAATTAGGAAGTTATAATTGAAATGGATTGGTTTTGAAGCTGTTTTATTTTGTTTTCCAAATTACTCGGTTACATAAACCACTTTTTGAATACTTAAACTATTTTAATCTATTTTAAATCTACTTAACCCGATTTAAATTATTTTAAACTAATTTATCTATTTCAAATCCATTTTAAGATTTTAAGTATTTTTAAGTATTTTAATTATTTAAACTACTTTTAAACTACTTAAAACTATTTTCTAAAAAATTTCAAGCTGGTTAATAAGATGAAATGTTTATATTTAAATCTTGAATTTAAATACGAATTGAGTTAAATGAAGTTGCAACCTAAATTGAATTTCGAAATGATTTTGAAATAGAAATGAGATATTGATGTGGAAAAAGATTTTGAAACGGAATCTTACATTTGAATAGATTCGATGATATTTGGAATGGATTTGATTTTTGAAGCGAACATGATATTTTGATATCAATTATGAATCTATTTGAAATGTAAAAGAGCCAACGGTGTAATAATACGTAGTTATTAAAGAGACCGGGATCGGATATGGACATACTCTCTATCGATACCGAAAACCACTTTAATAACTATTATACGCGGAGTGTTGATCCAGAATAAAGTGGATGGTTTGGTGAACGCGTTGACTGAAGAAAGAGAACGATATTGGATGACCCCTGACATGACTAAAACAGGAGTTGCGCCGGGCCATTGAGGTTCGCCACTCTAGCGGACACACTTCTTCGATACCATATCTATTACATTTGTGATGCGATTTGGGTGCACCCCTTGATTTGGGAGTGTTGTTTCGCGGTGTTGGGGTAGCTGCTGGCTATGCTCAACATCGGTCCGGATCACGCAACTATTAGTATCCTAGTTGGTATCGCCTCATGTACCTTGTCATACTGATTATCCTATTCGCGACCACTATGTTTTGTTTTGTGTTATACCTATGGGGTACCCTCTGATAACCACCAGTTTACAGTGGGGCTTACGGTGCTGTATAGACTATGGCATTATAAAAATGTGTTAAGGGGGATTATGGTAACGCCTTAACGCTATTTTAATACTTTATATTAATGATAGGCATTATCTGCTTAGCGTACATTACTACATAGTAGATAGTTTAACGGATCCTTAAGAGATGGAAAATTCCGTAACATCTCTTGAGCTATTGCACGCACGTTGACACTGGATATGAGATGTCAAACCCCGTAAACATCTCTGACGCCGTTACACTCATATTTATTTACGATTGATTTAACTTTCATAGGGATATTTTAGTCCTGACTCGAGTGTTTTGTCTTTTCATTACGCTCGGGTCAGTCCTGAGTTTTTTAGATTTTTGAAGATCTATTCTGGAGGATGAAGATGAAGATTTGGTATACTATTACTATTATTACCCTTGCATCATGCTATCTGCTGCATTATTTTATTTGTTCTGTTGTATACGTATAACTCTGATAAATGTTGTATAAATAATTGTCAAAGTATAGTAAACAGCTTCATGAACTGTTTATTTGACTATTATATTTTATCGTTCCGCTGCGAGATTCTGTGTTGTTTCATTTCCTTTATTTCTCTTTCTTTTCTTTTCTTATTTACCCCAATAACTATCTGCCCTTTTGAATGGTTTGGAATCGACATGTGTATTTGATCGTCAGTTAAACTGTCCAAAAAGGCGGGTCGTTACATTTGTGGTTGAGGATCCTCGGATAAAGGTCCCAAAGGACTGGGGGATGGCATACTCGAGTAGTGGTTACCTAGTTACAAAGGTAACCCGGCCTTGTGTTGGCAGAGATCCGGGTAGGTTCTCGGGACGTCCCTCCAGAGGCGTACCCATGTGGCGGTAGGAAGTTCCTTAGCCTGACCATTTATTGGAAATCCAAACTCCAATACGCGCCTTGTACGGTTTTAGTTGTATAACCTGCCATTTACTTATGGTGGTCACCACTGTTTAGATGGTAGCTATAGTAGGCATAGTTCAAAATGTCTATGCTGGCTAAGATTAATATTATGCTTTCGAAATGTTTTCTGCACTATGCACTAATAATAATATCGAAAGGATTTTGCGTTTTAAGCATGTTCGACTATCATAAGGAGAAATCTCCTCCAATCCTGCGTTTGCGTTGTGTGTGTGGCGGGAGGCCTTATGGTAGTTCCATTTTCCAAAAAGCATAGCGAATTTATTTTTATTTTCTTTGTGAAAATAACTGTTTTTAAGATCTCACACCAGTCCCAGGACTGACCTGGAGTTTATCGTTTCCTTTCTAAACTCTGGGTGTCCATAATTTTCCACACGGGCAGCCTAGAGTCAGATTAGCAGTTGTTCGGAAGCAAAGTTGAAAAAGAGATGCTGCGGAGATCAGGAGAAAGTTGGATGGCGAAGCGTATCACTAGTATATGTTATATTTTTTTCCGCTGTTTGTTGTTGTAAACTCTGATAATGTGATGTATAAACTGATATGCTGATTCTATTTAAAGATATTTATTTATCAATTATATTTGTTCCGCTGCAAAATGTGAGATTCTGTTATTGTTCTATTTTCTTCTTCTTCTGCCTCTTTCTTCTTTAACCCTAAAGACTTGTACATTTGTTCCACTTTGGGCTGAATTGTTGTGGAATTTTGCCAGCTAAAAAGGGGTGCGGATTTTCAAGCCTTTACATCGGACTTATGTAAGAAGTGTACAGAGCATGGAGATTGTACATACTTGCGTTGAACACATGACTCTAGGTAGTTATTTTTATTAAATCTATTTACATACACCTAACTCGGATAAACTAAGGCCAGATTACCAATCATGCACTGCATTTAAAGCTTACATGAGAAGGGTGCAGATCATGGCGAGTGCGCACCCTTGCGTGTGAACACCTGACTCTAAGAGTTTTTATTTTTTAAAAAGATTTTTTCTTTTTCTGTTTGTTTTTTTAATGAAGAAAGAGTTTTGCAAAATCATCTTAGCACCAATTAACTTATAAGATAAAAAATGTAATCGCTTTTACTCTAAATCGTCCACTCTTTTACATAAAGATTTCAATTGGGATATACTTCATAATTATCACCTATTAACCTTCCTAAATACTAGTTAAACCATAGTTACTTGTAATAAAACTTTATTTTTATTCTTGTTGAGGCATATAAATTTTCTACTTATCCTATTGTATTCTTCAAAGGTAAATCAAAATGCTAAAAAGAAAAAATATTTGTTTTTTTGTTTTTTTTTGGGAAAGAAAATGCAAAAAAATGAAAAATCAAAAATGAACATCAGACTCCCCCCACACTTAATTTTGATTGTGTCCCCACTTTCAATGCATGATATAATGAGTATAACGAGGAAAAAATATGAACATATTTACAAGAGATGGTTAATATTTCTTATTAGATGTAGTATGGCTCATGAAGAGTGATGGGCTCCTCCTCTCGATCATCCGACAACTCAAAGTAAGGTTTTAAACGATAACCATTGACTATAAAAATCAAATTATCCCTAGGGTTTTCTATTTCTATGGAACTGTGTGGAAAAACAATACGTGCAATGTGTGGCCCTGTCACCTTGATTTTAATTTTCAAGGAACAAATGAAGTTTAGAGTCATACAAAAGAAGTTTTTGATGTGGCAAAAATGATTTCCTTAGGATTGACTTGTCATGAAAAACTTTTGTTCTTTATATTTTTGCTAGCTTTTTCAAGATCAAGGTTTGTGTTCTTCATCACCGACAATGCTTTATGTTCGAGTTCGACGGGTAAATGGCATGCCTTACAATACATAAGCCTAAAAGGAGACATTCCAAGATTGGTTTTATACGTAGTTCTGTAAGCCGAAAGCGCATCTGCCAATTTTGGTGACCAATCTTTTTGATTTTTATTCACGGTTTTCTCCAAGATTTGTTTGATTTAGCAATTTGAAACTTCAAATAGACCACAAATTTGAGGATGATAAGGGGTGGATAACTTATGGGTTATCGAGTATTTCTTCATAAGAGTTTCAAATGAACGATTAAAGAAATGGGTTTCATTATCGCTAATTATTGTGCGAGGTGTTCCAAACCTCAAAAGGATATTTTCTTTTATGAAGTTCACAACAAAATTATGGTCATTTGTTTTACAAGGGATGGATTTAATCGATTTAGAGACGTAATCAACAACAAGAAGAATGTACAATTTTCGAAAGAGTTGACAAACGGTCCCATAAAATCAATACCCCAAACATTAAAGGTTTCGATGTTAAGAATGAGGTTCAAAGGCATAATATTTTGTCGAGAGAATCTTCCTAACATTTGACAGCGATGGTACATTTTACAAAAATCAAATGCATCATTGAAAAGTGTAGGCCAATAAAAACCACATTGAAGCACCTTTTTCGGATTTTTTTGCACCGAAAACCACCACAAGCTTGGTCGTGATAAAACAAAAGAACACTTTTGATTTCACAATCCGGGATGCAACGTCGAATAATTTGGTCAGAGCAGTACTTAAACAAATATGTACCATCCTAATAGAAGTACTTGACTTGGTAAAGAAATTTATATTTACCTTGTTTCGATCATAATGAAGGAGCTTCCTTATTGATTAGATAGTTCACTATGTTGGCATACCAAGGATCGACAAAAACAAAAAGGAGTTGTTCATCAGAAAAGTTCTCGTTGATCGATAAAGAAGATGGCGCGTTTGGAAGACGTGACAAATGATCAGCAATGATATTGTCAGATCCTTTTTCAACTTTGATCGTAAGGTCAAATTCTTGGAATAAGAGGATCCAACGGATCAAACGAGACATAGCATCCTTTTTAGCGAAAAGGTATCAAAGAGCGGAATGGTCGGTGTAAATAGTACTGTATGAGCCTATCGAATAAGGTCAAAATTTTAATAACTAATAATTATAAAATATTTTAATTATTAGATAGTAATTGGTATCCATATATTATCAATTATCTATTATTAATTATTTAATTTCAATACAGTTTAATGATGATTATTAATCATTAATATTAATTATATATATTAAATGCTAAGTATAACTGATAAATATTAACTATAATTTACTAATTATTAGTAATTAAAAATTAATCATTATATATAAATAAAAATTATTGATTATAGATATTAATTGTAATTCTAAATTATTATCTTTAATTATAAAAAATTATAAATAATAACCGGTATAAAGTGTCATTGATAATTATTAATTATAAATTACCATTTATAAATTATTAAGTGAATATTTATTTGTTATTAATTATAAACGAACAATTATTAACACTATTACCTATTATAAATTACTAACTATAAATAATACTACCTGCTTCAGTGCATTTGCTTCAGTTGTAAGGACAACTGAAGCAAATAACACTACTTGCTTCGATGCATTTGCTGCGATTGTAAGGGCGGCCGAAGCAAATAACACTATTTGCTTCTGTGAATTTTCTGCGGTTGTAAGGACAACCGAAGCAATTAACACTATTTGCTTCAATGTATTTGCTTTGGTTGTATGAACAACCGAAGCATATAACACTATTTGTTTCAATTGTAAGGGAAACTAAAGCTAATGAGATGAAGCAACAAGCGTATTATGTAGTAGTGCATGCACTGAGAAGTATAGTAAGTCACGTCAGCCGCAATCAAAATATAGGAATTATGCTGCCACTAGTAGTTTTCTAAAAAATTGATACTTATGAGACCATGTCTAGAAGGCTGGATCACGGTATCGAAATATTTTTGCCTCTAGGCACTCATTTCAAGCTATTTTCAAAACCCTCTAAATGAGGTCAAATTTTAAATTATTTTCAAAACCCTCTAAATGAGGTTAGATTTCAATTTATTTTGAAAACCCTTTATGTGATGTTAGATTTCAAATTATTTTAAAACCCCTCTAGATGAGTTTGGTTTTCATGTTATTTTAAAAAATAAATTCTCTAAGCGAGGCTGGATATCAAGTTATTTGTAAAACCCTCTAGATGAGGTTAGATCATAAATTATTTCTGAAGCAAGATCATATTTTCACAAGTCCTCTTGGTAAAGAAATACTTCAAAGATTTCTTAGAATGCTTCTCCAACCAAAAGCTCGGCATCAACTTTATAATGTGAACAGAATAAACAATCCAAGTATTAAACATGACATAACTCTATTCTTCCAAAGTCCGCCTCATATCAACTATATATGGTAAACTTTAGGAGGCATATGTTACACCATAATTTCCATAAGGTACAAATTACATATATTCGAGAAGATATTCCATTGGCTTGTAATTCCTTGACCCATTGTTTAGTTTCCATCGATAGTTTAGGGACTGGACTCAGTATCTCAGAGAATGAAGGTTGAGAACATGAGTAAAGGCAACGACAAATACTAAGATTATTGTCCAAATAGAACAAGAAGCTTAACCATGAGAAGAAACTGCCGGGAACAGCAAAATTCTAACAAACCGAGATCAATGGCCAAGATTGATGAAAGGAATCAAAGAAGCTATATATATACCTAATACACACGCATATGCACCACGTCAGCTATCCGTGTCAAAATACTTTCAACCATATGACAAGAAGTGTTTGAATCACTGTCGCCTATAGTAAGCCAGGTCATCAATCTGAGTTGAAGCCCCTGCACCGGTGGAACAACCTTACATCTGTTATAAATAGAGGGCCATGTACTACTGAAATAGGGTTTGATAACAAATTTATAACATTCTACTATCATTCAGTATGCTTTACTCCTTTAGAAAAGAATCAATTAAAACATAATAATGGTAGACTTAATATCAAATGTATTTATACACCAAGCTGAGGAATAAAAAGCTCACGTCAGAATCTTTAAAGTGATCGTATGGATCATGGCCCCAAACCACTATAAATCTCATGTCTCCTTTGACTTTTAGCATTTATTTTCTATTTAAGTTTCGATGTTTGCTTAATTTACCTTTATCCTCTAGAAACAAGCTTCTGGGAACTCCAGGGTGTTAGTTAGATGAAAAATCTATCTAATAAAGGTCATACACTTTCATTCTCATAGATTTTTTGTGAATAGATATATGGATGCAATGGTAGCCTCATAACTCCTTCTCGTTTATTATCATAAATAAGCATCTGTTCGCTACTAAAGCCTTTCACCAACATTTCCAAATCTAAATGTCAAGAATAGACATATGATAGCCACTAAGCACTTCCATCAGCGTTACCATATTAAATGTCATGCTTAAATATATGGCAGCCACTAAGGCTTTCCATCAATGTTACCACATTCCATTGTGGTGTTTATACACATGGTAGCCACTAAGGCCTTACACCTTCATTTATTATCCCAGAAGGTACTACTTATCATCTCATAGCTTTCTTTACTTTGACTCAATTTTCTACTTTTAAATAAGTTATTTCATTTAACAAATTTACTTTTACGACCATTTCATTTTCAATGAAATTCACAATCATCACTTTGGATGATAGATTCTAAAGTGGTGCTAAAAATTCATTTATTTAAATATTCTTTACATCATTAACTATCGCATGTTAAGGTTCGCTACTATCGATGGTTGGACTATGATATTTCAAAGTTGCAAAGCTATAACATGCCCAAAAGCTATTGCAGATCAAAGCCATTGCACCAAGCTATTGCATGCCTAAACCTATCGCATTCCATAGGTTATCAAGTGTCAAGTAGCTATCGCATGCCCAAACCTATCATAAGCCAAAAGCGATTAAGTATTAAAAATCTTTCACATAATGAAAGATCTATCATGTCAGAAGCTATCGAGGGTCAAAGAGCTATCTCATAGTGAAATCTATCGCACGACAAAAGCTATCGAGTGTCGACAATTTGAGTTATTGCATATCATCATTTTATAGCTATGGCGTATTTACGTATTTAGAGCTATCAAATGTGAAACCTTATAAATACCGCATATTAACATTCCACCCCTCGTCTAAGAAAAGAAAACACAGGCCAGGTAAGTTCAGGGCACCGGCTGTTCCATCCCTAACGTTAGTTAAACACCTTGTTTTATCTTCTCAGATCTCACTGGCGGGACAAATGTACTAGTCGTTTTCGCATACTTGGATTATCAATTTAAATTTGGAATTGATTATAAATTGCAGATTTTCTTTCAAATGCTTAATTTTCCTTTTAAAAACACTCACAATTGATTCTGGGAAAAATCATTATGTTTAAACTCATATGTATACAATTTGCAGCATAAAAGTGCCGCGGAAAGTGCTGTTCAAGCTCAATTGATTTAATCAAATTTTTAATATTTTAAAATTCATATTTTCCATTTAAAATATCTTTTAAACTATTTAGATAGATTTATCAAATTTATTCCATAATTTTCCATAATTAAAAACGTTCATTTAAAAGAATTTTCTGTTATGGTCACTTAAGTGCACTAGCGCGATTTTTTCTAGGAAATTGGCTTTGACATATTTTAAAATGTACAAGATGAAATCTTTATTTTCTTTCTTTATTTATTTAAAAGTTTATAAAACATTTCTAACTCATTTTAAAACTACTTTCAAAGGGTTTAAGCATTCCATATACACCATTTCATTTTCAAAAGGAAAGTGATTTCCTTTGCGTTTATCGACGTATATTAACGTGACTAGGTAAAATAATTTAACATTCATATCAAAAATTCAGTACTTGATGATCAAAGAATATATAAGCATCCATAGAAATTATAACTCATCATCAAACATGTATATATGTAAATAGAGATGTTAAATAAAGTTTCTCACCATAAACCAAGGCAATTAATTTCCTACCCGCATTCAAACTAATCCATGCTTCACTATCCTATTCCACTTAAACATTAGTAAAAAACTTTTCCTTCCTTTGAAATTCTTGACCAAGGCTTGAGATGGAGTTGGGCCGAAAGTATAGAGAAGAAGTGGTAGAGTTTTGACCTTGAATTCTCAAAATTATACCCGAAAAATAGGTCATTTCTCTCTTATTTTTGACTCTCTTATTCTCAAAATTTGTAAAACTTATTAACTAAAAAGTTGTTGAAAATTTTATTATCTTGAATTTAAAAAAAGAATCACTTGATTTTGATTAGTTTTGAGGAAGATATGATAGAATGAAGAAGAGGTATTGTTGGATTGAAAAAAATGAAGCTCGAAAATGCACTTCAAAAAATTGTATTCTTGGTATAACAAACATCAAAACTGGAAAAAGCTATCAACATGAAAGTTGTAATCACTAGAATTTCATATGGTTTTATGAAAATTATTTCCTAACTGGGATCTGTTATGACCAAGTTGTGATCAAAATAAAATGGCTTATTCTCTGGCTTAAAAACTGGGCAAGAAAATGCATTGGAAAGAAGTGGATTTGACATTGTTATATATATATAATGTGTAACAACCCGTAAATTTAGCCGGTTTTAATAATGTTATTAATTAGAATTTTGTGGGATTTTTACGATAAAATTTTGAAATAAAAATTTAATAGTTGAAATGCGTCTAGTTAAACATAGCAACTGGTAAATTTTCGTCCGGAAATATGAAAATTTATTTCACGCGTAAATTTACTTCAATTTAATCAGTTAAAAGCGATGAAAATAAAATGTTTTCAAAACCAAAATATTTTTACATAGAAAAATTCTAAATCATCTTTCGAGCAAGTTGTCAGTTTGTCCTTTTTTAAATTCGGACATCTTTGGGTCCGTCAATCTTATTTTTGTGCAATTTTTATGCATTTTCCGTAGTATAAAATTTCGAAATTTTATAACCAAATCGTACCACTGACATCTGTATGCCGTTTTGATCGTCTCGGTGTACTGATCTATACGGTATATTCGATTGTCAAATTTCGGTGTCTCTTACGTGACGGAAACGGAAATAACGGTCCGTTGCAGCGTTACCAGTTGGTGGCTTTTCATTAAAACGGCTTTTCAAATCTAAACTGTGAAGCCCAAGAGATGTAATAATTGCTTTAATAAATTCCCTGCTAAATTCGTGGGTGTCCGTTGCTACTTTTAGTATACATTTATTTCTAGCATTGAAACAAAATATTTATATCAAAACACGGTCAGTTTCTTCTCTTCCCAGCGAACACTTCCCCTTATTTTCATTGCTACCATTCATATTTGCAATAATATAATCTACACTTCTCTGCCATGCTAGCCCATCACTTTCTGTGCACTTTCATTTTGAAGAAAAAATGCTTCTTCATTTTCATTCTTCAAACTTTTCACTCACCGATGCTCCAAGCAGCCGACTCCAACACCACCCGATTTGGCCAAAGCTCCTTCACTCGAGCTCCGCCACGGCGACCATCTCTTCTCCTACGCGTTTTTTGCCATCAACCGACCAAGTCCTTCAGCAGCTCGAAGTCCACGACCGAGCCTTCACCCGCTTCTCCGAAGCTTCTCCCTACCTCACGCCCTCTCCTTTCCCCTTAGCCTCGGCCATGACCGCACCACCTCCTTCCTCTGCCAGGCGCTCGCCTATGGCAAAGACCCATCAACTCGGCCTCGTCTTCCATCACTTCCCTCCATGGCCGTCCAGAACCTTTATCCACCCACAACCGCAAGCACTGTCCACCTTCATGCGTCCTCCCTCCTCTGGTTTTCGGTGGGATGGTGAGAATATACATCTTAGATTTACTTATAATAAGTTACTGTTAACCTGTTGTCTCTTCCCTTATGACAGTGTACAAAAGTTTATAAAGTATGTAAAATATAGTATATGTAAAATATAGTATATGTTGTACATGCTATAAATAGTATAAAGTATAGTATAAAGCCTAAAGTTTAATTTGTGAATATAAAGTTATAAACTATATTTTCCTGTGTACGTGTTATGATTACAGTATTTATAATTCTAATAACGTACGTACATTTATATATAACATGGATATGCGTGTGTGTGTATACTAATCTTATGTGTAAAAAAAAAGATGTTTTCCGATAAATATTGAAAACTTTTGCGTACCAATATATTTGCGCAGAGCTCGTTAGTACGGGGTAGTTGTGATTGAAGTTTAGACTGGATTATTTTTAGGTGGCTGCTAGGTACCAATTATTGTGAAAACAACCTAATAAATGCGCGATGAACGTCTACCCTGGCGTTTGCACTTTGTTGTTTTAATAATTGTACATTGGGGGTTTGGCAGAAGTTGTATTTCGACTTTATTTAAGTATATACAGATTTTGATTTTTTTAAGAATGCGTTTATATAAAAAAATTACATTGATTTTCAAATATATATAGATTGTTTTGTTTGATACGCGTTTTGATTTAAACATTTATTTTGAAAGAAAGTAATAAATAATAATATAATTCACTCTTCATTTATATTATATTAAGATGGTTCTGATTCGTTTATCAATTACTCTTTTATCAGCTTTGATCATCAATATCGTACCAATCTTGCTTTGTTTCGAAACTTGTGTTTGGCTTCGTACTTCAATATCAGTGTGCGTATCCATTTCATCTCCTGATCCCTCCAGCCTCGAAAGGTGAGCAATCACTCACGATTAATGTTCTTTTATTTATTAAATATGATTTCAATTGAAACGACAATTGAAATATGCTGTTGTTAGTTATGTACACTGTTATATATGCTATTACCTGTATCTGTTCACCTATGACATCTGACACCATTATATGTTAATTTCTATGCGATGATAATACAGTTTGGTTGATAAATTGATTGATTGATTGATTGTTGTTTATATTGGATGTTAAATTGTAATGTATAAAGTGATAAATATTATGCGATTAAATTTGACGTAGGATAGTTAAAATTTTGAATCGACATATGTATTGAATTTGATTAGTTAATTTGAATAATATGACCCCTTTTAAATTGTTAAGTTAATTGACACTTTAAATTGTTAAGTTAATTGACACGTAGAATTTGATAAATTACACTTTGAATCTTTGAACGTATATTGGCTAAATTGTTGTAATATAAAAATTTGAAATTTGAATCGAATGACAAGTGAAAAACCGTAATGTAATAATCTTTAATCTACATGAAATGATAGTGTAGATTGTAGGAATAATTATATTAACTCGCACAAATAACAATGCGAATTAATACGATTATTTCGGGATTATTCAAATTAATTATTGGATTGTTATTGATTGTGTTATTGCTTGTTTATTTACTTTGACACCATCCCTGTTATCACACTGCAAGTTCCCTTTACCATGCTTTGATTTGTGAACTGAATTGGAATCGGGTTGAAATGATAAATACCCAAAATGAACTTGACTTAGGATAGAGAATTAAATAAACCGATTGGTCAATAATTTGATTTGAAATAAAATAATGATTTTATTTGAATAACAAGGTTTTGAAATAAAATTTGGAACGTAAATTTTGATAAAAGGAAAATGTTAATATTGAAATCTGAAACAAAATATTAATGTAATAACTGATGAAAGAACGTTGTTTTGAATTTAATTTTTAACAATTAAATTTGGAATTATTCATTGAATTAAGTTTGAAATGATTTAATAATTAAGGTTGAATTTATAATTAAGTTGAAATTATTCAATAATTGAATAAGATTGAATTATTTGATAATTGAATAAAATTTGAATTTTTTGATAAGAGAAATTGAACTTTTGAATAAGTGAATTTGAACTTCGTTAGTAAATGAAATTTGGTTTCTTTATTAGTTAAGTTTTGGAAAATTTAAGTAAGATGATAAGCTAAATTGAACTTCTTGAGTATACGAAATTTAGTTCTTGATTAATTGAGTTTGAAAAGTGTAACCGAGTAAGTAAATAAATGAAATTGAATTTCTTTAACAAGAAATAAAATGTGATTTATTGAAATTAATGTAAGACTTGTAATTTTGGAAATTTGATTTGACGAATCTAATTTAGTTAAATTTGAAGTTTTGATATATTGAAGATGAACATAAGCAATTGATTTAATTAATTGGGAATTAAGTAAAATTGTTTTGAATGATAAAGTAACTTAACGAATATTGAATGAAATCGATAAATGAATTTGAAATTGATTGAGTGTTCAATTAATTTATTTAAATGATTTCGAAATAAAATTCATATATGAATTTGAATCAATAATTGAATTGTTTAAATAAAAGTTGAAATCGAATTATAAGATTTTGAAATGGTAATTTGGAAGTTTTGAAACGTAAACTTTGGAAACTGATTTAGAAAGACAAACGAAATGTTGATTTACGAATTGAAATTGAAATTGAATTGATTTGGTTTTTTTGAAATTACTAAAATGACCAATCGGTGTAATAATTACGAAAGTTATTAAAGAGACCGGAATCGGTTATGGATATACTCTCTATCTAAACCGAAAACCACTTTTGTGACGATCCTGACTCGACCTTCGAAAATCGACACCGAATACGACACTCATATTCTAATGCCGCAGATCCAAACGTCGAACCTGGTGTGCCAGAGCTTATAACACCATGAAGTAAACAACACAGCGGAAGAAAATAATGAATATCAATATACAACATCTGATACAACATCCTGATATAACAGATGATACAATAGATATCGATATACATCAGAGATATGATACAAGAAAATAGCAGCGGAAAAGAAAATAACACTAGCAGCGGAACAAATAACTCCAATATAATCTTCAAGAGAGAACTCCAACAGCAGCTCGAACCAACATCACGATGGACTAAGACAAGCAAGTCTCGTCCATATCCAAAGACTGAAACTAGCTCCAGATGATCAACCAAACCTAACTATCTGAAAAACCCAACTCTAGACTGCTCGTGTGGAAAATAGTGAGCACCCAGAGTTTAGGAAAGGAACAATAAACTCCGAGTCAGTCATGGGACTGGTGTGAGTAACAAAAATAGTTTATCTTTAAAAATAAACAAGATTTATAAAAGAAAATCCGATATGCTTTTTTAGAAAATGAAACTACCAAAAGACCTCCCGCCACACACACAATGCAAACGCAGAATTGGAGGAGATTTCTTCTTATGATAGTCAAACATGCTTAATACGTAGAAAGTTCTTTGATATTATTATTATAAGTGCAAAGTGCAGAAAACATTTCGAAAGTAGAATATAAATCTTAACCAATATAGGCATTCCGCACTATGCCTACTATAACTACCATGTTCAATAGCAGGTTACCACCACATTCCATGGCAGGTAATAAACCTAAAACCGTACAAGGCTCGTATTGTTTCTTTGGATTTTTCAACAAATGGTCAGGCTAAGGAACTTCCTACTGCCACATGGGATCGCCTCTGGCAGGACGTCCCGAGAACCTAACCGGATCTCTGCCAACACAAGGCCGGGTTACCTCTGTAACTAGGTAACTACTACTCGAGCAAGCCATTCCCCGGTCCTTTGGGACCTTTATCCGAGGCGCCTCTAAGCAACAACCACACAGTAAATGAGATTGGAGCTACCACATAGGTAAATATCTGGGCTCCATACCTTGATATCACCCTTTACCAGAAGGTAATGACACACCCTAAAGGGCGCGACCCTCATAACCTTGCCGCATCTTTCCTGTTTTGACCATTTCCGAGGTGTGAGGTCCTGATGCAGTCTCGTCCACAAAGCTACGCTTTGGTACAAAGCCATGCTTTGGGTCAACAAATGATCAAAGTAATGATCACAAAGATAAATGATCAAACAAATGATCATATCACAAATGATCAAACAATGATCATCAACACACAGCAGCACTCAGCATGCCACACTACCAAATTGGGAGTATATTGCTGATAACCTTCAACTACATAATCTCCGAGCCCATACGTCTCAGAGAAGGGTGTTAAGCTAAGAGAATAAATTCTCCGCCACCAACAGATATGTATTTGAAAGAAATCTGCTTTATATCTCAAAGTGTAGTGTCAGACATGTAACCATACAAGTCTGTTCCGGGTTCGAACAGAACCGAAGGCACTTCCGAAGAAGCCCTTGCAATCCGGGTAATTACAATCCCGATCGGACTTCCCATCACTTAGGAAATCTCTATACCGTAGCTACTCGGTGCAGAGACAATCGATAGGTTATCCTATCGTTCTCACAAATACCCGGTCTTCACCACCGGTCTTCAAATGCTATCCATAACGACGTATCACATATTCGGAATGGGTTATACGACACAAAGGTCCTCTCCCGGCTAAACCGAATAGTGAGCGTAACATTTAAAACATATGGATATGGGATTTCAATTAAGCCACAACTTAATAATTCAAAACTTTCATGCAAATGGTTTAAACAATTTACCATTTTCAAATCTTTTAAACAAATGATTTATTTCACTAAGTTCACCCATTTTCACAAAGATCCATTTACGGATTTCAAATCAATCTCCATTTCAATTGGATTAACTCGTTTAAAATCTTTAAATTAAAGATTTAACTTATAGCTTTCAAACCGTTTCCATAACTTGGAAAATCATTTTCATTTTTAACTTGAATCCTTTTAACACAAATCAGAAGTTCATTACTTATGTGAAAGCTTTTTATTATTTGAAAACAAATAGTTTTCGTTCCAGAAAAATCCATTTGTATTTACACGAGTTAAAGCCTTTGAATTTAAATTCAAATTTTCAAATCAATACCTTTAAAAATAGTTTAACCCATATAAACCCATTTATAAGTTGAATAACATTCTAAACCCTAGTTTCCAAATCATAGAATTCAATTTTAAATATTGAATTCGAATTTAAATCAAATTATTTAAATTCCAAAACTCAATCAAGTTATTCAAAATAAATTTCATCTTTGAAATTCCATTTCAAAAGCTTTTCATTTTAATCCCAAAACATTTCTAAAACCATTTGGATTTAAAAATTCAAATTCAAAACTATTTCAAAATCTGTGACTTAATCGATTTCCTCGTGAAATCCATATTTGTGTGTGTATAAGTGTGGTCCATGGGTTTAACACAATAGTGCAACATCATTCAATCATCACAGATTTAAACCACAGAAATATAGTTGATAAGCGATATAAGCTATAACGCTTATCTCCCATTCACAATTCACAGATATATGCAGATGTATCATCAATAAATGCATAAATTATACATAGCACAATCCATAAAATAAAATATCACAGATCATATAGGACAATCAATTCAAGGTATCTAATACAATCATTCATAAGTAAATTCAAGCATTCAAAAATTATTGATAAGTAGGATTAATTAATCATCTAATCCTAATCAATACAAATTTATTTTCAAGTAAATTAATTGCTTATGAATTTAATTATTCAATCCTGATTTATTAGTTACAAATTATTTAATATTAATTTATCAAACATTTTAATTAATTAATTAATTTTTTTTAATTAATCATATTAATTAAACCAATTACTTTATTAATTAACCTTAATAGATCAAAATATCCAAAAATTACAATAAGTGATTAATTCTTAATTACTTTCATTAAGTAATTACATTTAAGCAATTTATAATTGATTATCTAAATTAATAAATCCAATTAATCAATAACATTAATCACTCTAATCAATACTTAATAATCCTTAGTTAATTAATAACATTTCTTAATCGTTTTTTATTTATTTATTTCTAATTATAAAATTTATCTAAATCATTGATTAACTATTAATCATTCATTAACTAACTTAAGTAGTAAATAACAAATTTATCAATCACTTAAAACATTTATTAATTCAAATTCTAATTACTATTTTTAAAGAAATAAGTCTTAATTACTTTCCAAAATAAGTAATCAATATTAATTAGTCATCTTAATTAACATTTTTATAAGTTCTTCTTAAAAACGTTGAAAATCAAATTATTATTAATATAGCTTAAATGTTAATAAAATTTATAATTAACTTAAAATAATTACTTAATTAAGATAATAATTAAGTATTAAAGACATTATTAAAGTGTTAACTAAAATAATAAGGACTTGTATTACATTTTAACTCAACAGTTAACCTTTATTTAGCTAGAGTATTTAAAACTTGTAGAAAACATATTACTTCATTTCACTTTCAATATACATCACTGTAATTCTAGAAAAACCCGAGACTCCCCTACTTAGACTCGAGTGTTACTTTGAGTTTCCACCTCCTTTTCCCGCGTCAATCTCCTGCTTCCTTTTCTTCTTCCTCTGTTCTTTCTTCTCCTGTTTCTTTTTTTTTCAAGTTTAAGTTTTAAACAACTGTTAAATCATCACACACGCACACGCCAGAGGACTCGAAGCAAACATTCTAAATTCTCGAGCACGACTCGGTACAGATGCCATCAACGTTACTGACCCCGATTTCATGCCGTACACGTGCACGTGTACAACGTCGACCATCGCTACCGGTCTTCGCCACACCCTCCAACGCATCAAACATCATCGCGGCAACACACTTCAACCATCAACCCATCACCACCGGCCTCAAATTCGAAACGAGCAAAAAAACACAAAACCTGGAACATCACACTTCCCCGCAACCCAAACCTGGAACGGCGTCGTTCGCCACAACCCGACCACAATAATACATGTGGTATCCTCTGAGCTGGCAACATTCCACAACAATCCAGCCAAAGAGGAACAAACTTCCGAATCTTTAGGGTTTAAGAAGAAGAAAGAGGTAGAAGAAGAGAGAAAAGAGAGAAGAAACAGAAACAAACAACAGAAACATGAAGACAATATCAGAATCTCACAATCGCAGCGGAACAACATATAATAGATAAATGAATATTCATTAAAACAAAAGAACTATACATTTTATAAATTACATCACATCATCAGAGTGTACAACAATAAAACAGCGGAAAAGAATACTATATACAATAGATAATAGACTACGCTATCCAAGCTCGCCTCCAAATCTGCACAGCAACTCCCGAATCCAGAATAACCTGATAACCTAACTCTAGACTGCCCGTGTGGAAAATAGTGGGCACCCAGAGTTTAGGAAAGGAACAATAAACTCCAGGTCAGTCATGGGACTGGTGTGAGAACTCAAAACAGTTTATCTTTAAACAAGCAACAAGAAAATTTAAATTTTGAAATCCGCAATGCTTTTTGGAAAATGAAACTACCATAAGGCCTCCCGCACACACACACAATGCAAACGCAGAATCGGAGGAGATTTCTCCTTATGATAGTCAAAGATGCTTACTACGCAAAAAATCAAATCATTTTTGATATTATTATTAGTGCATAGTGTAGAAAACAATTTCGAAAGTAGAATATAAATCCTAGCCAGCATACAACTCTTCGCCGTATGCCAACTATAGCTACCATGTTCAATAGCAGGTTAGCGCCACATTCCATGGCAGGTTATACAACTAAAACCGTACAGGGCGCGTATTGTTTTGAATGGATTTCCAACAAATGGTCAGGCTAAGGAACTTCCTACTGCCACATGGGATCGCCTCTGGCGGGACGTCCCGAGAAACTAACGTTACGGTTAGATCTCTGCCAACACAAGGCTGGGTTACCTCTGTGACTAGGTAACTACTACACGAATATGTCATCCCCCGGTCCTTTGGGACCTTTATCCGAGCGCTCGATACCAACAACACCACACAGTAATAGATATAGTGCATCAACATGAGTAAATATCTGGGCTCCATACCATGATACCACCCTTTTCCAGAAGGGAATGACATACCCTAAAGGGCGCGATCCTCATAACCTTACCGCATATTCCTGTTTCGACCATTTCCGGGGAGTGAGGTCTGACGAAGTCTCGTCCACAAAGCTACGCTTTGTGCAACAAAGCCATGCTTTGGGTCAACAGATGACCAAAGCAATGATCACAAAGATAAATGATCAAACAAATGATCATATCACAAATGACCAACCAATGATCATCACACAGCAGCACTCAGCATGTCACATTACCAGATTGGGAATATATCGCTGATAACCTTCAACTACATAACCTCTGAGCTCGTACGTCTCAGAGAAGGGTGTTAAGCTAAGAGAATAAATTCTCCGCCACCCACAGAAATGTATTTGAAAGAAATATGCTCTATATCTCAAAATGTAATGTCAGACATGTAACCATACAAATCTGTTCCGGGTTCGAACAGAACCGAAGGCACTTCCAAAGAAGCCCTTGCAATCCGGGTATTCATAATCCCGATAAAATTTCCCATCACAAAGGAAATCTCCATACCGTAGCTAACGATGCAGAGACAATCGATAGGTCATCCTATCGTTTTCACAAACACCCGGGCTTCAACACCGGTCTTCAAATGCTATCCATAACGACGTATCACATATTCGGAATGGGATATACGACACAAAGGTCCTCTCCCGGCTAAACCGAATAGCGAGCGCTTATTTTAAAATAAGTGTAGCATTCAATCTCAAACAAACACAACAGATACCATCCAAGGGTAAATACTGATAGTCGGTTATTTAACTATCAATAAAGATGCGCCACATCATCAGATTCCAAATAATTTTCCAAAATTATTTAATCCCAAAAATATCTTCACAAGACATATATATATATACACACACCTTCCAAATAATTGCCCAAATTATTTGTTTTACCAAAGTATCTTTACACGATATAATTTCCACACTTCAACCATTTGAAAACCAATTTCAAATTACTTTTCATCCTTTATACCCTTTGAAAACAAATTTCAAATCATCAAATAAATCTTTACCGATTTATTTTAAACTTACGTTCCAAATTTGTAAATTCATTTCCATACTTCAAAATAAATCAATATTTATTTTTAAACAAATTTCCCTTCTTTATAAATTCCATAGTGAATTTCAAATTTCCCAAAATATATACTAGAATACGATTTTGAAATCGATTTCGAATTATTCGCTTCCATTTTTCCTTTAAAAGATAAATTCTCAACAACGTTTCATTTCATATTGGAAAAACATTTCCATACTTATTTAAAAAATAAGTAATTCACAAGTTTATTTATTTTCAACAATTTAAAAATATTCCATATACTTAAACCATAGTTAAGAATATATTTCACTCTTATAAGGAAAACATTCTTTTATTCACTTTTACTTGGGTCAAAACGAATGTTGCGTAAAACATCGTTACGACAACCCAAAACCACTAGTATAGGGATTCAGAATTAAAATAGATATATAAATCCCAATACTATATAAAATATTTCCTTTTGGAAACCATTTACTATAACAACAGTGTTATAGTCCACCATTCCCTTATTTTCTCGAAAACGCCTACTTCAACAATGAATGTTGAAATCTATGTATTCATTTCCTTCTATTTCTCGAAAACGTCTATTTCAACAATAAATGTTGAAATCTATGGTTTCGATACTTAATGCCTCTTAAAGCATCTTTAAATCGTTTTAAATTCCATTTAAAACATTTTTTTTTCAAAGCATGACCATTTAATATAATAGTATATTCACCGTTCAAAAATAGTGAATATAACCCCTTTAACAAACTTCCCTATTCAATTTATCAAATTCAATTGATTTCCAATTTATAAACAATGTTTATAAATTCCATTTCTATTAATAACTTCGGTTTATAAAACTCTTTTATCCGTCCAATTCAATTTATAAACCCAATTTCTATACCAAAGGTTCGTATTATAAGTTAAGAGCTTATAATCCATTTATTTACTTAACCGTTCTTTTAAAACTTCACAAATTTTTAGATCTTATCACTGATAAGATTCCTTTACATTTTATAATAGTGTTCAACTTATAAAAACCTCCTTTATTAACAATTTCTATAAATATCCCCTTTAAATGGCCAAAATCCATTTTATAAGTTAATTACTTATAAAACTTTTATTTTCAACATCAATTCATTTCATAACTTTCACCATTTATAAAACTATAGTTTAAATGAAATCCATTTTTATACTTCATTTTAACACTTAATAAACTCGTTTCATAATTCCAATAATTTTAAATTTATAGATATCAATTTATAAAATCTTTTGTGTAAACTGTTTATAATAATTATTCAAAAATCCCAATTTAACTATTTTATAAATCTATTTATTTTAAAATTTTCCTTTTGGTTATATTTCATAAATATATTAATTCTTATAACATAAAATTTTATACGTTCATTTATTTTAAAATGAATCAATCCAAAAATTTAATAAAACGTATACTTTGGAAAATCACTTTAAAAACCCTTTTTAAATTCAAAATCGTTATTTTTAACTTTTAAAAATGAATCCGATGATGCAACAGCATCAAATGGTCAATCACGGGAATAAACATCATATATCGATATGATAGTTAACAATCAACACAATATTTATAAACAAATAAATATTTGCGAGGAATCCAGTTGGATCCCTCCAACATGTTTCCCTGCATCCACAGACGTTAGCACAATACCAATTCCACTTCAAGGTGGAATATCGCGGTATATGGGATTTATAAAATATTATCCGCTTAATAGGCGGCGCAATAGGGTCTCATCCGCTATACGAGGCGGGAAATCAAATCCAATATATACATGCCAATATATATATATATATATATATATATATATGTATATATATATATATATTTCTATATATAGTATATATCCTACTATATATCTACTACCACAATCAAACAGCAATCATCAATCAACAATAACTATTTAAAATTTTAAACTAAACGGTTTGATTGAGTGAGGAGTTCTCACCTTGGTTTTATTTCCGATTCAGCGTTCGTTTTCGAATAATTTTACCCGAAATTCAAACAGGTTCCAATCGACTCCAAACCAGTTGCATCGCGAAGTGCTCGACGATACGATTCCAACGCCGCTGGTTTCGTGTAATTCCGACCTCGCAGCAAAAAGATATGCATTTTTTAAGTTATACGATTTGAACTAAAATTAATTTACATTTTAATTTCAAAATTTTCAACCTGCAGATCCTGGCCGCACATCTAGCTTCTCTCCCCCTCCCTCTCTCTTCTCTTCGCACGCACGAAACAATTACTCCCAGGTGAAAACGCGTTTGAACCCATACAAGCTCGAATTAGGGTTAAACATCTCCACCTCCTCGACGAACTTGAACGCGATCAGGATGCGCCAAATCGAAGCTCTTCGTGAGAGCCACACTCGGCCCAAGCATGGCCAAGCTTGGCCCCCTCCTCCACCTTGAGGAACGCACACAACAACCAGGGAACACGGCTAAAATCTCATCCAAATGGCGATGATAGCTGAGATCCACCGTTGGGTTTGTAGATCACGTCGCCCTCTACAACTTTCGTGTTGAAACATTTGTGTAGTTGTCTACGGATTTGGAAAAAATGGGGAATGAAGATCGGTAAATTTCAGCCATTAACTGGAAGTGGCGGCTGGCTTGTGATAAATTAGGGTTTAGTGATAAAAATGTTAATATATATGTTGTTAATATTATTCTAATAATAAAATTCCCAATTTAACAACTTATGCAAACGACCTCCAATCTATGCGCTCCGACAGGCGATTCTAAGGTTTTTCCGCGTTCTGGACACAATAGAATAGGTTTCGGAAGCTAATTCCATCGTATGTGTGAGATACGGCAATAAACGATCAATTTAAATTAAAACCGATTTAAACGATTTTCTAAGCGTTTTGGTTTGCACCGGACAAACGGTAAATCCGATTGACCTAAAATTTGAAATCTTGTAATAATATCACATTACGGATCCGATGAAACTGGTTTCGTTGAAATCCGAGACCGTTTGAAAAATGACTATTTTAACTCGTCGAATTAATATTAAAACAATTTCGATGCGTTTCGAGCTGCCACGATCAAACGACAACTCCGATTGCTACGAAAATTGAAATCCGATAATAACTAACTATTACGGATCCAATGGAACTCATTTCGTTCAATTCTGAGACTGTTCAAAAATTGGCTATTTTTCAGTCGATAATTAAATATTAAAATATTCAATTTTTACAAATTAGCTCCAAATTTAATTTTAAAAGTTCTAAAACATTACTATAACTTCAATATGATAAAATAAAATTTCCCAAATCATTTTCAATCATATTAACTCAAATTTAAATATTTTCTGGAATTTCACTTATCGATTTAATTGTCCAATTAAATCCAAATATTCGATAAATAAACTGTTTGACTTAAAAATCCCACTCATAAATATTTAAAATTAAGTAAATACTCAAATTTAAATTATCAAAAATTCTGGGTCGTTACAATCTTCCCCCCTTAAAAATTCTGCTCTGATACCACATGTGACGATCCTGACTCGACCTTCGAAAATCGACACCGAATACGACACTCATATTCTAATGCCGCAGATCCAAACGTCGAACCTGGTGCGCCGGAGCTTATAACACCATTAAGTAAACAACACAGCGGAAGAAAATAATGAATATCAATATACAACATCTGATACAACATCCTGATACAACAGATGATACAATAGATATCGATATACATCAGAGATATGATACAAGAAAATAGCAGCGGAAAAGAAAATAACACTAGCAGCGGAACAAATAACTCCAATATAATCTTCAAGAAAGAACTCCAACAGCAGCTCTAACCAACATCACGATGGACTAAGACAAGCAAGTCTCGTCCATATCCAAAGACTGAAACTAGCTCCAGATGATCAACCAAACCTGGAACGGCGTCGTTCGCCACAACCCGACCACCGTTGTAACGACCCGGAATTTTTGATAATTTAAAAATTGGATATTTAATTGAATTTAAATATTAATAAATGAAATTCTTAAGTCGAATAATTTTATTTCAAATTTCTGGATTTAATTGGACAATTAAATCGATAATTTAATAAGTTAAATTTCAGAAATAATTAAAAATTTAGTTAATATGATTGAAAATGATTTGGAAAATTTTGTTATATCATATTGGGGTTATAGAAATGTTACAGAACTTTTAAAATTGAATTTGAAATTAATCTGTGAAAATTGAATATTTTAATATTTAATTATCGACTGGAAAATAGCCAATTTTTGAACAGTCTCAGAATTGAACGAAACTAGTTCCATTGGATCCGTAATAGTTAGTTATTATCGGATTTCAATTTTCATAGCAATCGGAGTTGTCGTTTGACCGTGGCAGCTCGAAACGCATCGAAATCGTTTTAATATTAATTTGGCGAGTTAAAATAGTCATTTTTCAAACGGTCTCGGATTTCGAAGAAACCAGTTTCATCGGATCTGTAATGTGATATTATTGTAAGATTCCAAATTTTAAGTCGATCGGATTTATCGTTTGTCCGGTACAAGCTGAAACGCCTAGAAATCGTTTAAATCGGGTTTAATTTAAATCGAACGTTTATTGCCGTATCTCGCACAGATGTCCGAATTAGCTTCCGAAACCTTTTCCATTGTGTCCGGAACGCGGGATAAACCCCAGAAACACCAGTTACCGCGCGTAAATCGGAGTTCGGGAACCCCGGATGAATAGTGTTCAATAATTTCCTATAAATAGCCATTTATTCTCAAGAGAAAAAAAAAACCCTAGTTGAAGCCGGCCGCCTCTTATTCCATCAATGGCCGAAATACACTTATCTTCTCCCCTCGAATTCTTCCAATCCAAGCAACGATTCATAAAACTTTCAACTAACAAATTGAAGAGGGCATCAAGATCTACAAGTTCAACGGTAGAGATAAAAAATAAGCGAGTATATTGATGGGAAAGTGGCCGCGTTTCCCTGATGTTGCGCACGCATTTCAGAGCACAAGGAGGGGCCGAGCTCCACCCCATGGCAGCCGAGCATAGCTCTTGGTAGTGGCTTCAAGGTGGCACCATCTGATCGAGCTAGAAAGTGATGATGGAGCTGCGTTTTCAAACCCTAGGTCGGCGGTGATGGGTTTCTCGCGTTCGAATGTGTCTGGGAGAGGAAGAAGGTAGCATCGGCCTGGATCTCCTTAACAGAAAATCAATGGCCACGATTGTATGTGGGTTTAAAATTAAAAACAAATGTTAATTGTTTATATTATAATTTGTATAATGTTTAAAATAGTATAACTCTTTGCTGCGAGGTCGAAAAAATACGAATCAAATTGCGTTGGAATCGTATCGTCGAGCACTACGCGATGGAGCTGGATTTGGGTCGATTGGAGTCAGTGAAAATTTCAGGTAAAATTAAATGTCCATTTAATTTTATTCGAAATAAAAGCTGAAACCGGAAATAAAATCAAGGTGAGAACTCCTCACTCAATCGAACAGATCGAATTAAATTTTAAATAGTTAGATCTAAAATTTTTGAATGATGATTGCAATTATTGATTGCTGTTTGATTGTGATAGTAGATATAGTAGGATATACTATATATAGCAATATATATATATATATATATATATATATTGGCATATGTATATATTGGATTTGATTTCCCGCCTCGTATAGCGGATGAGACCCTATTGCGCCGTCTATTAAGCGGATATATATTTTATAAATCCTATATACCGCGATATTCCACCTCGAAGTGGAATTAGTATTGTGCTAACATCTTTGGATGCAGGGAAACAGGTTGGAGGGATCCAACTGGATTCCTCACAAATATCTATTTGATTATATATATTTTGATGATTTTGATTATCATATCGATATATGATATTCGTTGCCATGATTGACTATTGGATGCTGTTGCATCATCGGATCCATTTTTAAAAGTATTTTTAACGATTTTGAGTTATAAAGGGTTTTAAATTGATTTTTTTCCAAAGTATATGTTTTTATTGAAATTTTGCGTTGATTCATTTTTAATTAAATAAAAAATTTAATTTTTAAAGTTATAGAATTTAAGATTGATGTGAAATATAACCAAAGGTAGTTTTTTTAAAATAAATAGATTTATATAATAATTTAAATTGGATTTCTGAATTATTATAAAGGATGAATATAAAAGATTTTATAAATTGACATTTATAAATAAAAATATTGGAAGTATAAACGAGTTTATTATGTGTTAAAATGAAGTATAAAATGGATCATTGAAAATTATAGATTTATAAACTGTGAAAGTTATAAAATGAATAGATATTGAAAATAAAAGATTCATGAGTCATTAACTTATAAAATGGATTTTGGGCATTTAAATGAGATATTTATAGAAATTATAAATAAAGGAATTTTTTTTAAGTTGAAATTGTCATAGAATATAAAGGAATCTTGTTAGTGATAAGATTTAAAAATTTGTGAAGTTTTAAAGAACGATTTGGTAAATGAATGAATTATATGTAATCAACTTATAATATGAACCTTTGGTTTGAAATTGAGTTATAAAATTTGAATTGGATTGATAAGGAAAATTTATAAATCGAAGATTATAAAAAGGAATAGAACTTATAAACATTGTTTATAAATTCGTAATCAATTGAATTTGATCAATTGAATATAAAAGTTTATTAAAGGAGTTATATTCACGTTTTTGAACAGTGAATATATCGTTAAATAAAATGGATATCTTTTGGAAAAAGGATGTTTTAAATAGAATTTAAAACGATTTAAAGATGTTTTAAAATGCATTAAGTATCGAAAATATAGACTTCAACATTTATTGTTGAAATAGACGTTTTTCGAGAAATAGAGGGAAATGAATACGTAGATTTCAACATTCATTGTTGAAATAGACGTTTTCGAGGAAATAAGGAAATAATGGACTATAACACTGTTGTTATAGTAAATGATTTTCGAAAGGAAATATTTTTATATAGTATTGGGATTTATATATCTATTTAATTTTGAATCCCTATACTAGTGATTTTGGGTCGTCGTAACGATGTTTTACGCAACATTCGTTTTGACCCAAGTAAATGTCAATAAAAGAACGTTTTCCTTAAGGAATGAAAAATATATTTAACTATGGTTTAAGTATACCGAATATTTTCAAATTGTGAAAATAAATAATATTTGTGAATCACTTACTTTTAAATAAGCATGGAATTGTTTCTCCAATATAAAATGGAACGTTTTTAAGAATTTATCTTTTTGAAGATAAATTGGAATTGAATATTCGAAATCTATTGAAAAAAAAATGTAGATCAGTAGATATTTTGAAATATAAATTCACTATGGAATTTATAGATGGAAAGGGAAAATTGGTTTTCAAAATAAACATTGTTTATTTTTGAAGTGTGGAAATTTTATATCTTGTAAAGATATTTTTGGGAAAATAAATAATTTGGAAAATTATTTGGAATCTGATGATGTTGCTCATCTTTATTGATAGTTAAATAACCGACTATCAATATTTACCCTTAAATGAGTATTTGTTGTGATTGCTTGAATTGGATGCCACACTTATTTTTAAAATAAGCGCTCACTATTCGGATTAACTGGGAAAGGACCATGGGGTCGTATAACCCACTCCGAATATGTGATACGTCGTTATGAATTGCAATTGAAGATCGGTGTTGAAGACCGGATATTTGTGAAAACGGATGGATTACCGTCGAGTTACTCTCCATCGGCTGATCTCCGATACAGAGGTTTTATCACCCTTAGTGACGGATTGTCCGGACGTGATTAGTGAATATCCGGATTGCAAGGGCTTCTTTGGAAGTGCCTTCGGTTCTGTTCGATCCCGGAACAGACTTGTATGGATTGTATGACTGACGTTACAATTTGAGATGTAAAGCTGGTTTCTATCAAATATATTTCTGTTGATGGCGGAGAATTTATTCTCTTAGCTTAACACCCTTCTCTGAGACGTACGAGCTCAGAGGTTATATAGTTGATGGTTACTAGTGATACATTCCCAAATTGGTAATGTGGCATGCTGAGTGTTGCTGTGAAATGATCGTTGAATGATCATTTGTGATAGGATCATTTGTTTGATCGTCTATCTTGATGATCATTGCTTTGATCATTTGTTGACCCAAAGCACTGCTTTTGTAAAGCGTGGCTTTGTGGACGAGACTTCATCGAGCCTCACACCCCGGAAATGGTCAAAACAGGAAAGATACAGCAAGGTTATTAGGGGGTAGCACCCCTTTAGTGTATGTCATTCCTTCTGGATAGAGGTGGTATCATGGTATGGAGCCCAGATACTTAACCTATGTGGTTACTGCAAATTTATTACTTTGTGGTTGTTGGAAATCGGGGATCCTCGGATATAGATCGGTTACGATCAGGGAATGACATATTCGTGTCAGTTGTTACCCAGTTAGGGGTAACCCGGCCTTGTGTTGGCAGAGATCCGGTTAGGTTCTCGGGACGTCATTCCAGAGGCCTTTCCATGTGGCAATGGAAAGTTCCTTGGCCTGACCATTTGTTGGAAATCCAAAGAAACAATACGAGCCTTGTACGGTTTTAGTTGTATTACCTGCTATGGAATGTGGCGGTAACCTGCTATTGAACATAGTAGCTATAGTAGGCATACGATAATGGTCGTATGTTGGCTAAGATTTATATTCTACTTTCGAAATGATTTTTCTACACTATGCACTAGCAATAATATCAAATGCTTCTTTTTAATGCGTATCAAGCATCTTTGACTATCATAAGGAGAAATCTCCTCCGATTCTGTGTTTGCATTGTGCGTGCGTGCGGGAGGCCTTATGGTAGTCTCATTTTCTAAAAAGCATTGCGAATTTATTTAAAAATTATCCTATTCTTTGTTTTAAAGATAAATAACTGTTTTTAGTTCTCACACCAGTCACATGACTGACCTGGAGTTTATTGTTCCCTTCCTAAACTCTGGGTGCCCACAAATTTCCACACGACAGTCTAGAGTTAGGTTATCAGGTCTTTCTGGATTCAGGTGTTGCTACAGATATCTGGAGGCGAGCTGGATGGCGTAGCATATTACCTATCGTATATAGTATTTCTTTTCCACTATTTGATGCTGTAAACTCTGATAATGAATGTAATGTGATGTAATGTATAAAATATTCAGTTCTTTTGTTTTAATGAATATTCATTTATCTATTATATGTTGTTCCGCTGCGATGGTTAGATTCTGATATTGTTCTTTCTGTTGTTCTGTTATTGTTCTTTTCTTTCTTCTTCTCTTTTTTTCTCTCTCCTTCTACCTCTTTCTTCTTCTTTAACCATAAAGTTTCGGAAGTTTGTTCCTCTTTGGCTGGGTTGTTGTGGAATGTTTCCAGCTCAAAGGAGTACGGATTTTCGGGCCTTTACAACCGTAGGGCCCAAAACTTCGGCCACGACAACGTTTAACACCCCGCTACCATCCTCCAAAACCATGAGACACTCGGTCGAACGATGGCGACGAACAAGCCAAAAATCCCCGAGCTCACAAAACTAGGTTTAAAGAGAAAAACCCCCCACGCCGCCGCCACCCCAGTGGTCGTGGCCTCCTCCGACCAATTTTCCCATCACCCTCATAGCCTCCTCTATCACCACGAAGAAACTCGGCCACCACGAACCAAGGGATCACCAGAAATTGATGATTAAACGAAATGTAAACAAGCTCGAACTGATCTTAAATGCCAACTCTAAAAATTATAATTTATGCCATAAAAATCATATTTTGGTACACGAATTCAATCTATATTAATGAATTTGTAAATTAAGAAACTCAAAATTTAACATATTTGAAGATGGTTCTGTAGTTTTATCCTTTCCAGTGACAATACAAATTTGTTTACTTAAAACAAATTTTTAAACTAAAATTTATAGTGTAACAAACATATTTTGTTCAAAGTTTAAGTCTTAACATGGATTGGATCAAGATGAAATGAATTTTGAACCAGGTTTGAGCTTGAAATTTGAACAGAGGAGTTCTACAGGTATTAGCAAACATACATTCATTATAAATCACAAATACACAGAAAATTTCACCAATATATATACACAAATACATATTTATCTTCAAACATAAATCAAGCACTCGGATATAAATATACTTAAGCTTTTTTTTTCATGAAGTTACTCACCTTGCTTTTAGAAGGACAGAGGACAAGAACTTGTTTGCAACTGCAGATTGATTAGCTTTGATCTTCCCCCATAATCTTTTTGCTTATGTTCAGTTGTAAATATTATTCATGTTTGTATAAATGGAAATGTTTGCTATTATTTCTTGTTATCAGGTTTGATATGGTATGAACGAACCAAAATGAGTATGTATATAAAAGAGTTTGTACAAGGGTAGGTGATATCTGGGTTAAATAATTTGCAGGTTGATAATTATGTTTTGTACAAATATAATCAGAGATTTTTCTTCTTTGCTTTGTTGACTAGGCCGATATCTTCTTCTTTGGTGGCTGATGAATCTCTTTTGTGTGCTAGCATTAATTATCTTTTGTCTTCTTTTTATTTTATCTTGTTTTATAAGCTTAAAGATATTTACATTTTTACTTTGCCTATTATCTTACTTTTTTCCTTGCATGTCTGAATTTTTCCACAAACATTCTTGACTGTTTTGCTTTGCTTAATATAATATAGTTTTAGTTATTTGCATTAGTTTAGCTTATGTTGCATACTTGTCTTTATACTTAAATAAAATTTACTGTCTTGTATTATACTTACCCAATTTGATTTGTTCCTATATGTTTATAATTGTGGTCTAGTTTGTTGTTTTATCTTCTTATTTGTACAAATTATCAGAAATATTTGTTGTTTGACTAGGCTATTTCGGCTGATAACTTTTGTTTGGTGGCTTGAAAATCTTGCCTTGGGTGGCTGCATTTATTATGCTTGTCTTGTTTTTATTTTATTTTTAAATCTACATAATTGAAATGTATGACTATCTTCTTATGCAAGCTTCATATACTTGAATGTTTATATGTTTACATACTTGTATTAATTGTTGTTGTCTTATTTCTTTACACTATAAATGAATTTCTATTTCAACATGTTGTTATAATTTTATTTATGTGTTTACTTTGTTTGTTGACTTTATATTTTATCATTTACCTTTTATATATATATATATATATATCTTTTCCTATTTCAATTTCTAACTACATACAATATATTGTTTTTTTCTACATATATATTTATTTTTATTATTTTGCTTTGTATTTATACATATTATTTAAAAGACAATGGTTCAAAAGTTAACCTGTATTTTATCTGCATTTTGGAATACTCAAGTCAATTTATCAATTAATTTCACAATTTTTATTCAAAAATTAAATTAATTATCAATTTAAATATATATAAAATTCGGGGTCGTTACAACTTTAATAACTATACGCGGAGTGATGATCCAGAATGAAGTGGTTGGAATGATGTACGTAATGACTGAAGAAAGAGAACGATAATGGATAACCTTGACACTTGTGTCAAATTGGAAATGACTAAAATCAGGAGCCGTGCCGGGCCAAATGGGGTTAGCCACCGCGAGCGAACACACTTCTTCGTAACTACTACTCATTACTTGTTATTGATTGGTGCACCCTCGTACTTTCAGGAGTGTTGTTTCGCGGTGTTGCGATCGCTGCGGCGGTGCGTTCTCACCGGTCCGGATCAGGCGAACGGTAGTTTCACTACCTTGGGTATTGCCTCATGTGCCTTGTCATACTTGTATCCCTATATACGCAACCACTACGAATTTTGTGTGTGTTATACCTATGGAGTACTCCCTGATATCCCACCAGTTTACGGTGGAGTTTACAGTGCTGTATAGACTATGATGCTTATAAAATGTGTTAAGGGGGATAATGGTAATGCCTTAACACTATTTTGATACTTTATATTACTAATAGACATTATCTATTTAGCGTATACTACTACCTAGTAGATAGTTTAACGGATCCTTAGAGGATGGTGATTCCAACATCCTTTGAGTTACTTGTATTTCGATTGCTATTTCACTTGAGTTGGATTTATTGATATAAGAATATTAATCCTGACTCGAGTGTTTTGTGGTTTGCTTTACGCTCGGGTCAGACTGAGAGTACCGGCTTTCGAGACTCGCCTTTGGAGTTGGAACTTCGCTTGGAGATCCAGCTATTTATCCATCTTTCAGAGATTCAGTTGATTCCAGTGATGTATATTGATTCTTGTATTCGATTATTGTATTCGAGAATTCTGTTGTAACTTATTCAACTCTGTTATGTATATATAGTAGCTTCATGAACTACTATCTCTTTTACTTCCGCTGCATATTATTACTCTGTGTTTGTGATTCTGTGTATTTATTTACTGTGTATCTCAGTTGCCAAATTTAAATTAATAATTCGGTATTTTGAATTATTCAAGTCCGACATGTGCGGATGCGAATAGTCCAAAATAGCGGGTCGTTACAGTTGGTATCAGAGCTTTGGTAGCTCTGGGCAAAACTTAGCATATAAGGTAAATGTATTTACAGAATCACTCTCATTCGAGTTTCAATCTCTTCATTTTGTCTCAATTCCTTTCAATCTTGGAACATTCCCTGCGGTTCCAAAATTCATTCGTGTCCCTCACTATTCGTCTTCTTTCGATTTTGGAGCATCCCATAACTCCACTTCGAACGATCTTTATAATGAGACAGCGATCTCGCCAATCTCAAATTTATTTGTAAATGAGTGAAACTCCTTTAAAATAGACATTGATTTACCGGAGATTTTTGTATTCTCGGTTTACGATGCTATCTATCTCCTGCTATATCCGAATTCCATCTCTTGAGATCGGATGTTGATTTACCTCGGAATTTAGCATCGATCTGATTCTTTAAGTAACGGTCGACCCGGTTAAGGTTGCCCATGAATTAAATAAGCCTATCCATCTTCCGATTCTGTTAATTGAATCATCTTATCTTCTGCTCTGAACTTATTATCGAATCAAAATTCTCTCTGATTTGATTTCCATCAAATTTGAATCTCTATGCTTGTTTTGAAATCCATTCTTGTATTGTTGAGCGAGAAGGTGTATTTGTAAATTAATGCTCAAATTTTTTATATATTGTGTTGTTTGAGTTGTTGATGTTGATTTGGGTTTCCGATCGATTCGTCTGATCAACGCTATCGATAGGATTTCCAAAACACTTTAACAGAGCAAACTAACACAATATTGTTTCCAAATTTAGTAAATAAAATAATTTTTGAATAATTATATTATATATAAGTATAAAAATTTTCTGAAATTAAATGTTAATGAATTTGATGCCCGAAATGATAATACTTAATTTTCATTTATTGTTTTATAAACCATTGACTATCGAATAATATCAGTAAATGAATTTATAAAACTGGGTTAAAATTGATTTAAAATTTAAATGGATTTAAACTAAAATTTGAGAATTTAATATCCAGTGATTTCAAACATTGATTTGAAAGTTTTAATGTGCATATTATTTAAATATTTCCAAATAGAAATCATTTCAAAGAATTTAAATTTTTAAATCAGCGCCCTTTTCTTTATCGTTGGAAAATAATTTCGGTGATGACGGCCGCATCATCGACGTTCATTTTCGAGTTTCGAAGGGGAGAGACCAATCCGTAGCTTTGCTACAGTTTTGTTTTGGAGATTAAATCAATTTAAATTTCTTAATTATGATTTGATTTATATATATAGGTATATTATTTTAAAATTTAATGTGATTTGATATATATTGTATATACATAATTATCTCTAAATGGGTTAAAGTGAAATCGGAAATTTAATTCATAAAATTTCGGTAAAAGGATGATTTCAATTATAAATGAATCAAAATTTTGAATTAATATTTAAACTGGAGAGAATTGAATTAGAAATTTACTTGTATAATATTCAATTACATAGTTAACTCTTGAAAATTAAGGTAAGTTATATATAATGCAATTGAGTATAAACTAATGTTAAAGGAATTTTTTTAAAAATAAATTTGAATAGTTATAATAAATGTAAATATACTTAATGTGATGAGATATACTAAGTATAATAAGTTTAATAAAAATTTGGAATAAAGAAGAATTAAATTTGTTGGGTAAAGTATGATTATAATAAATGACTATTCAAATTTATGATCATTGAAATTGTTAATTTAAGAAAATTGGATAATTTACAATATTTGTCTTTATAATTAAATTTGAGTGCATATAAAGTTTTATACAATTAAAGTCTAATTATAAAATGGTTAATAGAGATAATAGAATAATAAGTTAATTGAACAGCAGATGTGATTAATAAAATATAAATTTTGCTTTGAAGGAAATAATAAATTTGAAGTTAAATCAACTTAATGAGATATCTTGAATTAATTGAATTTTTATTGAATTTCGTTTTTAAATAAACCTTTTGTATCTAACATTAATAAATGAGAAATTAAATAAGGGAAACCTTGAATTTAAAAACAAATTGTCGAATATGATTTATTTAAATTAAAATTTATATGGTTGAACTAATTGTTTATTTCGTTTTCAGTCTATTTTCTTCTGGTTGTTTCTATTCTCCTTTCTCCTTCCTTTTCGGGGACGAAAAGTTTTGAGTGGGGAAGAATGTAACGACCCGTAAATTTAGCCGGTTTTAATAACGTTATTAATTAGAATTTTGTGGGATTTTTACGACAAAATTTTGAAATAAAAAATTTAATAGTTGAAATGCGTCTAGTTAAACATAGCAACTGGTAAATTTTCGTCCGAAAATATGAAAATTTATTTCAGCGTAAATTTACTTCAATTTAATCAGTTAAAAAGCGAGGAAAATAAAAAGTTTTCACAACCAAAATATTTTTACATAGAAAAATTCTAAATCACCTTTTGAGCAAGTTGTCAGTTTGTCGTTTTTCCAAATTCGGACATCTTTGGGTCCGTCGATCTTATTTTTCTGCAATTTTTATGCATTTTCCGTAGTATAAAATTTCGAAATTTTATAACCAAATTGTGCCACTGACATCTGTATGCCGTTTTGATCGTCTCGGTGTGCTGATCTATACGGTATATTCGATTGTCAAATTTCGGTGTCCATTACGTGACGGAAACGGAAATAATGGTCCGTTGCAGCGTTACCAATTGGTGGCTTTTCATTAACACGGCTTTTCAAATCTAAACTGTGAAGCCCAAGAGATGTAATAATTGTTTTAATAAATTCCCAACTAAATTCGTGGGTGTTCGTTGCTACTTTTAGTATACATTTATTTCTAGCATTGAAACAAAATATTTATACCAAAACACGGTCAGTTTCTTCTCTTCCCAGTGAACACTTCCCCTTATTTTCATTGCTACCATTCTTATTTGCAATAATATAATCTACACTTCTCTGCCATGCTAGCCCATCACTTCCTGTGCACTTTCATTTTGAAGAAAAAAAGCTTCTTCATTTTCATTCTTCAAACTTTTCACTCACCGATGCTCCAAGCAGCCGACTCCAACACCACCCGATCTGGCCAGAGCTCCTTCACCCGAGCTCCGCCACGGCGACCATCTCTTCTCCTACGCGTTTTTTGCCATCAACCGACCAAGGCCTTCACAGGTCGAAGTCCACGACCGAGCCTTCACCCGCTTCTCCGAAGCTTCTCCCTACCTCATGCCCTCTCCTTTCCCCTTAGCCTCGGCCATGACCGCACCACCTCCTTCCTCTGCCAGGCACTCGCCTATGGCAAAGACCCATCAACTCGGCCTCGTCTTCCATCACTTCCCTCCATGGTCATCCAGAACCTTTATCCGCCCACAACCACAAGCACTTTCCACCTTCATGCGTCCTCCCTCCTCTGATTTTGGTGGGACGGTGAGAATATACATCTTAGATTTACTTATAATAAGTTACTGTTAACCTGTTGTCTCTTCCCTTATGACAGTGTACAAAAGTTTATAAAGTATGTAAAATATAGTATATGCTGTACATGCTGTAAATAGTATAAAGTATAGTATAAAGCCTAAAGTTTAATTTGTGAATATAAAGTTATAAACTATATTTTCCTGTGTATGTGTTATGATTACAGTATTTATAATTCTAATAACGTACGTACATTTATATATAACATGGATATGCGTGTGTGTGTATACTAATCTTATGTGTAAAAAAAAGCTGTTTTTTGATAAATATTGAAAACTTTTGCGTATCTATATATATGCGCAGAGCTCGTTAGTACGGGGTAGTTGTGATTGAAGTTTAGACTAGATTATTTTTAGGTGGCTGCTAGGTACCAATTATTGTGAAAACAACCTAATAAATGCGTGATGAACGTCTACCCTGGTGTTTGCACTTTGTTGTTTTAATAATTGTACATTGGGGGTTTGGCAGAAGTTGTATTTCGACTTTATTTAAGTATATACAGATTTTGATTTTTTTAGGAATGCATTTATATAAAAAAAAATTACATTGATTTTCAAATATATATAGATTGTTTTGTTTGATACGCGTTTTGATTTAAACATTTATTTTGAAAGAAAGTAATAAATAATAATATAATTCACTCTTCATTTCTATTATATTAAGATGGTTCTGATTCGTTTATCAATTCCTCTTTTATCAGCTTTGATCATCAATATCGTACCAATCTTGCTTTGTTTCGAAATTTGTGCTTGGATTCGTACTTCAATATCAGTGTGTGTATCCGTGTCATCTCCTGATCCCTCCAGCCTCGAAAGGTGAGCAATCACTCACGATTAATGTTCTTTTATTTATTAAATATGATTTCAATTGAGACTACAATTGAAATATGCTGCTGTTAGTTATGTACACTGTTATCTGTTCACCTATGACATCTGACACCATTATCTGTTAATTACTATGCGATGATAATACAGTTTGGTTGATAAATTGATTGATTGATTGATTGTTGTTTATATTGGATGTTAAATTGTAATGTATAAAGTGATAAATATTATGCGATTGAATTTGACGTAGGATAGTTAAAATTTTGAATCGACATATGTGTTGAATTTGATTAGTTAATTTGAATAATATGACCCCTTCTAAATTGTTAAGTTAATTGACACTTTAAATTGTTAAGTTAATTGACACGTAGAATTTGATAAATTACACTTTGAATCTTTGAACGTATATTGGCTAAATTGTTGTAATATAAAATTTTGAAATTTGAATCGAATGACAAGTGAAAAACCGTAATGTAATAATCTTTAATCTACATGAAATGATAGTGTAGATTCTAGAAATAATTATATTAACTCGCACAAATAACAATGCGAATTAATACGATTATTTCGGGATTATTTGAATTAATTATTGGATTGTTATTGATTGTGTTATTGCTTGTTTATTTACTTTGACACCATCTCTGTTATCACACTGCAAGTTCCCTTTACTATGCTTTGATTTGTGAATTGAATTGGAATCGGGTTGAAATGATAAATACCCAAAATGAACTTGACTTAGGATAGAGAATTAAATAAACCGATTGGTCAATAATTTGATTTGAAATAAAATAAAGATTTTATTTGAATAACAAGGTTTTGAAATAAAATTTGGAGCGTAAATTTTGATAAAAGGAAAATGTTAATATTGAAATCTGAAACAAAATATTAATATAATAACTGATGAAAGAACGTTGTTTTGAATTTAATTATTTAACAATTAAATTTGGAATTATTCATTGAGTTAAGTTTGAAATGATTTAATAATTAAGGTTGAATTTATAATTAAGTTGAAATTATTCAATAATTGAATAAGATTGAATTATTTGATAATTGAATAAAATTTGAATTCTTTGATAAGAGAAATTGAACTTTTGAATAAGTGAATTTGAACTTCGTTAGTAAATGAAATTTGGTTTCTTTATTAGTTAAGTTTTGGAAAATTTAAGTAAGATGATAAATTAAATTGAACTTCTTGAATATGTGAAATGTAGTTCTTGATTAATTGAGTTTGAAAAGTGTAACCGAGTAAGTAAATAAATGAAATTGAATTTCTTTAACAAGAAATAAAATGTGATTTATTGAAATTGATGTAAGATTGTAATTTTGGAAATTTGATTTGACGAATCTAATTTAGTTAAATTTGAAGTTTTGATATATTGAAGATGAACGTAAGCAATTGATTTAATTAATTGGGAATTAAGTAAAATTGTTTTGAATGATAAAGTAACTTAACGAATATTGAATGAAATCGATAAATGAATTTGAAATTGATTGTGTGTTAAATTAATTTATTTAAATGATTTCGAAATAAAATTCATATATGAATTTGAATCAATAATTGAATTGTTTAGATAAAAGTTGAAATCGAATTATAAGGTTTTCAAATTGTAATTTGAAAGTTTTGAAACGTAAACTTTAGAAATTGATTTAGAAAAACAAACAAAATGTTGATTTACGAATTGAAATTGAAATTGAATTGATTTGGTTTTTTTTAAATTACTAAAATGAGCAATCGGTGTAATAATTACGAAAGTTATTAAAGAGACCGGAAGCGGTTATGGATATACTCTCTATCTAAACCGAAAACCACTTTAATAACTATACGCGGAGTGATGATCCAGAATGAAGTGGTTGGAATGATGTACGTAATGACTAAAGAAAGAGAACGATAATGGATAGCCTTGACACTTGTGTCAAAATGGAAATGACTAAAAGCAGGAGCCGTGCCGGGCCAAATGGGGTTAGCCACCGCGAGCGAACACACTTCTTTGTAACTACTACTCATTACTTGTTATTGATTGGTGCACCCTCGTACTTTCAGGAGTGTTGTTTCGCGGTGTTGCGATCGCTGCGGCGGTGCGTTCTCACCAGTCTGGATCAGGCGAACGGTAGTTTCACTACCTTGGGTATTGCCTCATGTGCCTTGTCATACTTGTATCCCTATATACGCGACCACTATAAATTTGTTTTGTGCTATACCTATGGAGTACTCCCTGATATCCCACCAGTTTACGGTGGAGTTTACAGTGCTGTATAGACTATGATGCTTATAAAATCTGTCAAGGGGGATTATGGTAACGCCTTAACACTATTTTGATGCTTTATATTACTAATAGACATTATCTATTTAGCGTACACTACTACCTAGTAGATAGTTTAACAGATCCTTAGAGGATGGTGATTCCAACATCCTTTGAGTTACTTGTATTTCGATTGCTATTTCACTTGAGTTGGATTTACTGATATAAGAATATTAATCCTGACTCGAGTGTTTTGTGTTTTGCTTTACGCTCGGGTCAGACTGAGAGTACCAGCTTTCGAGACTCACCTTTGGAGTTGGAGCTTTGCTTGGAGATCCAGCTATTTATCCAGCTTTCAGAGATTCAGTTGATTCCAGTGATGTATATTGATTCTTGTATTCGATTATTGTATTCGAGAATTCTGTTGTAAATTATTCTACTCTGTTATATATATATAGTAGCTTCATGAACTACTATCTCTTTTACTTCCGCTGCATATTATTACTCTGTGTCTGTGATTCTGTGATTATTTATTTACTGTATATCTCAGATTTGCCAAATTTAAATTAACAATTCGGTATTTTGAATTATTCAAGTCCGACATGTGCGGATGCAAATAGTCCAAAATAGCGGGTCGTTACATAATGAGACAAAGTGGTCAACATGAAAGTTGTAGGAGCTAGAAAAATACATTTTTTGAAAAAAGGAATTTTGCATTTTTATTCTGTTTGTTGGAAATTATGGCCATTAGAATAAGAGGTAAAATATGGAGAAAAAAGGAGTTTGATTTGTAGAGAATGAACATTGATTTCTTTCGAATATTTTGAAAATATTTGACATTATTTCTTTCTAATTTTTTCCTATGTCTTGGAAGATATTAAAGAGAAGAGGAAGAAGATGAAGAAGATTGAGGAAAAACGAAGAAAAAATGTGAATGAAAGTGAGAAGGAGGTGGGTATTTATAGAAAAAGAAAAAAGTGGCAAGTTTATCAAAATAACCACTTACCAAATTACCAAACTAACCATACTTCAATCTAAAGAAACCTTTATTTTTGCAATACTTACCGTCAACTTTCACATCCTTACTTTATGTCTTAGTCACTTAAAGATTAAGTAAAAAATATCATAATTATGTTGGCTTTGATTTGATGTGATTTGATGTTTATTTTTTCTTACTTTTTTAATTCTTACTTACTTTTAATAATGACTTCTAGATGTTTTCTAATTATATTTTGTAAAAGTAAACATGTTTAGTTATTAGTATTAACAAAGGTGCGATAATGTTGCGGCAACTTATATTGAACAAAACATTGGTTTTCGACAAAACGTTTTACGGTCATACTTTTATGTTTTTGTTAAACTATTTATTCATGCAAACCAAACTTCAGAATTGATTTGTTATTATATTTAAATAATTAATACAAGCATATTTGACTTATAAAATAATACCCAAATCTTTATGTAAAAATACGATATCAATTTATAGGTATGCGATGAAATTTATCAAATTTATAAAACAAGTTTTATATATTTATCGAACAATTATAAATTAAATTACTACTATTATTATTAAATGAGTTTGATATCGATTATATATTTAAAAGAAATTATTTATCCTTTAAACAAATTTCATGAATATTTATCTTCTTTATTGGAATCCGACTTTTGTCAATTTTACAATGAAAATCCATATCTTTATTCAATATCAAAGATAAGTTTACCATCCTTATTTATCATATAAAATTGATTGTTTAAGTTTGAAAATTCAACATTTGAATATTTAAAATAAATTAAGTATTCCATTTCAAAGTGGTAAAATTACGGGTCGTTACAAGTTAATTATTAACAGAAATTTAAGTAATTAAATGATAAAGTAATTAACAATTCATGAAAAGGAAAACCTAAATGCTCAAGTTAATAAATTGTAATTCGACATATATGTCTTGACACTCGATAGCTCTAAAAGTGTTAACATGTGATAGCTTTGAAAACAGATCGAAAGGAAAGCCCGAATGCTCTAAAATAAAAAAGATTGCATTAATTTTCCATAATAAAAGAAGATCGGTATTATCCAAAATTTAACCAATCCCCAAAACGAATAAATTACAACTTGGATTGCATAGAGATAATCTTCATATATTTGGTATTAAAATCCGAAGAGGGAACTAGTCCTATTCGTGGAATTTAAAAGGTGATTTCACCGTTATTTTTCCCATAGCACTTGTTGAATACCAAAATTGATGTTGAGTAAAATAAAATGAATTCCATGATATTTACTTAATAATGCTTGCTAAGATTGATTTTTGGGTCTATCGTAAACAATGTCTTAAATAATAGTGTTTTTGAACCGCTTAAAAGTTAAGAAATTTGGATGAGAGTTAAGTGAGGAAATTTGAGATATTTTCCAAAGCAAAAGAAAGAATTGCTTAGAATTACTCTAAGACAAAATAAAGAGATTTCGAAATCATCCGAAAACCCCTTCAGACTAATTTTTGGAATAAAACATGTTGAAGACAAAAATCATTGAAGACAAAGATATTCGTGATGCAGGATTACTTATAATTACTACGTGGTGTGAAATTTACCATATTTAAAGTGGCAATAGTACTCCGTTATGAAAATCTTCAATTTTCAAGAATATGATTTGAAGTTAAGAAAGAAATCTTTTATTAAGATGTAATAAATGATTTGGGAATATTTTCCTTAAGTTAAAAGTTATAGCTTGAATATAAGAAATCTTTGATTAAGATTTAATGAATGATTTAGAAAAGTTTTTCTAAGTATAAGAGAAAATGATTTGGAATTATTCCAGGATTTAATAAAGGTTTAAATAAAAAAAATGATATGATAAATGAGGCTTAATTTTTCCATATACTATTGAAAAGAAAATGGAATAAATTGAAAAGAATATATCTAAGAACGATATTTTATAAAAGATGAAGTAATTAATTGATGATCAATATCCACATATGAACTTGACATATTTTTTTTTATCGATAATTGGATTTCGAATGAACAGAGGTCGGATTTGGATGGTTCCTATTCGAAAAACCACTTCGAACCAATGTATACGTTCGAATGTGAAGACATATTGAAGATGATGATTATTAAAGACCGTGGACCTTCATAGAGTGGGGACTGCTTGTTGACATGCTCTAAGTAGCTCCCATTATAGAGTTATTTATAAAAGTGGTCTCCTCGTTGTGGAGATTTTTCGGATTGGAAGGACTACTTGCCATTAGTGGTTGTAGAAGAGTGCCTTCGTTTTATCCTGTTCCTGGATAACTTGTATGGACGTTTATCTGACATTGCATTTCTAAAGATTATGTACATTGGCTTTTACAAGCGTACATCAATGTTGGGCAGAAGGCAACTTCTCTTAGCTTAACACCCTCTTTGAGACATACAAGCTCAAGGGTTGTATTTTTGTGAAAGGCAATTAGTAACCAATGGAAATGGCAATGTGGCATTTGGAGATATGATATGTGCAATGTGAAAAGGTAATTGATGCCTCAAGCGTCATCAACGGAAATTGACCGAAACAGGGTTAGATACAGTAAGGCTAAGTGGTCATTACCAATTAGGGTATGACCATCCCCTTCTAAATATATTTCTTCCCTCTATGATGTTCGGGATGTAAATTATATGGTTTGTATGCTCGGGTGCTCGGTTTAAAGGTCGGTAACGACCGAGGGATGGCATATTCGGTACTATATAGTTATAGAGGTAGGTCGGTCTTGTGTTGGTAGAGAAGCTTTGTGATAGTTCCTCGGGACAACCATCTAGAGGTGTACCCATCGGAAGGTAGTCCCTTCACCTGATCATTCGTATGAAAATCCATTCTCCAATAAGAACCTATGGTTTTGTTTATATTAGCGTAGTGAATAGCCTTGAAATGCTATATTGGCGTAATTTGGGATATTATTCTTCATGGCATTCTTTGAAAACATTTGTAAATAAACTTATTAATTATATCAGAAATTGTTACCTATATTGTTTTAGTTATCATAATGTAAAAACTCATCCGTGTTTATGTGTAGGCTTGGTCTTATCAGATACTCTTTCTTTTCGGAAGATTTTAATTAAAGGCTGATATATGACACTGTCATTTATCATTGAGTTTTCTCAAACTGGTTTATCAAGCCTGATCCAGGTATTTTCGGTACTGGGGTCAGATTCGAGTAGTTTCAGTTTAATGTTGTCTGCAATTGTAAGGACAGATGTTTATAACTGTCCAGGATGAATTTAGGCTAGACTCTGTTATAAGTATTTAAAAGTTTTCGGCTATAAAGATATTGTTCAATATTATATATTATTTTACTCGTGTGATATTCAGTTCTGTCTATTTTTTTGGTACCCTCCATGTTCCGTCTTTTCTGCAATTTGAGTTGGACATGTGCGATTTATTGTCGATTAAAAGGGTATGGAATTGCGGGTCATGACATTTGGTATTAGAGCTGAAGGTTAAATGAGAATCTTGGATTCGGTGGGGTAAAGACTCATCAAAGATTGGGTTAGTAATACTCTAGAATGAGAAAATCATCATAGATAGAGTTAGTTACACCCTATACTGAGTTGAGAGTATTATATATGAGCGTGTAATTGATAATTTTATATATAAGGTTTTGTTTTGGAAAATTGGTAAATGAAATAATTTTACCTAGGATTATATTTTGATTACAAAGTATACTTTTTGTAAAGTTATATAGTTAGAAATCAAGATTAGTGAAATTTTAATATGAACATCTTATGATTAGAATTTCATAGTTTGACTATAAGATATTTCATAAACATAATCGATGAGTAAGAAATCTGATAAGGTAATTGAAATCTTCAATAATTATTACAAAATAATATATTAAGAAATGATAATGTTAAGTTACTATCATAAATTGATTAATTTAAATGTTAAAGTACGAATATCTTGTGAATTAAGTTTCACAATTTGACTATAAGGTGTTTGATAATAAGATTGGTTTGAGAAATGAAAAAATAAGATAAAAATGTATTTAACAAATATAAAATGATTATGTAAAAGGAAAATATAAAAGGAGTGAAAGTATAAAATTCAAGTAATTTAAAAGAATTATGGTAATTTAAATGAAGTTAATTAATATAAATTGAATTTGTAAAAAGAATTTAGAAAATAGGTTTTACAAACAAAAGTAATCTCTAAAGGATTTTGAAAGGGGTATTATTTCAAATCAAAAGAGATATTTTATGATAACTAGTTCGAATGGCTCAAAAATAAACTAAAAATGGACAGGAAATGTGTTCAGATGGAAAATACTTCTCTTAGGTATTACTCTTCTTGTTAAGAGGATATATAATACTATTGATAGTACCCAGTTCTATGGTATTATTTAGGAGTTACTCTATCTATATAATTTTCTAAAGTTAAAGAGATAATGTGAATCATTAGTGGATAAATTGATTAGTAATTTTGGACAGTCGAAAATTTCTGAATCACACCAAACTCAAAGCTAAGGAATTTATGGAATATTCTGGTAGAAGATAAACCATTGCGAAATGTTCTAAATAAATGAAATTGGATAAGTACAATTTAAAAATGTGATTATAAATAAAAAGGATTTAAAAGTGGAGAAATTTATAATAGCATTAAGTTGGAAATAATTTTTGTTATTGTGAATTTGAAATGATAATAACCTACCACAAACTATAATTCACCTGAATATAAAACTGGTCGGGAATATGGGATATATATATATATATACTGTTAGGATGTAAAAAGGTGTTATACAAAATAAATTTAAATCATGAACTATTTATGCACTTAAGTAAAATCATGACTCTTTAAAATGTAATTATAACCTGGAAAAAGTTTTATTAATTATTTCTACCATTAACTAAGGATATGGACTTAAGTTTTTATAAGTGATGGATTTACACAAAAAGAAATATACTAAAAAATGAATGAAAAATAAACGATGTGAATAAAGAGAATTTGGTATAATTGAGAAAAAAACCAATAGGAATAAATTTTTATACGTAAATCATTTCGTCGCATAAATTTTGATCTAATTTCCAAGTACAGAACTTTGAAGTGTTTACACTGATCCAAAAATTAATTTAACATTCGTTTTCTTGATGGAAAGCATTGATGATTTTTTTAATTACTCGAGTTTTCTATCATAGTTGAGAGCTATGCAAGGAAAGCAAGTGCTAATCTAGAAGCTTGATCAGAGTCCGCACTAGAGGATCGGAAGATTGATACTAGTTTGGAAATAAAGTTATGGATTTGAATAGAAGATCAAATCAGATATTATATACGGATGATTTGGGTACCTCTTATGGGTTTAAGTTTGTGAAATAATGAATTAGGTAAAATATTGTGGGTTTAGGTCCAGGGTAATTTCTGGGATGAAATTCTTTTATGTATAGGAGAACGTAATGAGTCGTAAATTTACCACTTTGAAATGGAATATTTAATTTATTTTAAATACTCAGATGTAGAATTTTCAAACTTAAACAATCAAGTTTTATATGATAAATAAGAATGGTGAACTTATTTTTGATATTAAATAAAGATTTTGGATTTTCATTGCAAAATTGACAAAAGTCAGATTTCAATAAAGAAGATAAATATTCATGAAATTTGTTTAAAGGATAAATAATATCTTTTAAATATATATAATCAATATCAAACTCATTTAATAATAATGGTATTTTAATTTATAATGGTTCGATAAAAGTATAAAATTTGTTTTATAAAAGTTGACAAATTTCGTCGCATACCGATAAATCGATGTTGTATTTTTACAAATAGATCTGGATATTACTTTACATTATTTTATAAAAAAATATGCCTGTTTAATTATCCGAATATAATAACAAATCAATTTTGAAGTTTCGTTTACATGAATAAATAGTTTAAAAAATGTCAAAACGTAACCGTAAAACATTTTGTCGAAAATTAACGTTTTGTTCAAAATAAGTTGCCTCAATGTTGGTCACACTTTTGCTAATATGTTTTAACATATATATTACACATTCTAATAACTAAACATGTTTAATTTTACTAAATATCAGTAGAAAACTTTTATAAGTCATTAGTAAAAGTAAGTAAGAATTAACAAAAGTAGGAAAAAGTAAACATCAAATCACATTAAATCAAAGCCAACATAATTACGATATTCTTTAATTTATCTTTAAGTGATTAAGACATAAAGTATGGATGTGAAAGGTGATGGTAAGTATTAAAATAGTAAAGGTTTCTTTATATAGAAGTAAGGTTAGTTTGGTATTTTGGTAAATTTACCACTTCTTTCTTTTTCTATAAGTACCCACCCATTTCTCACTTTCATTCACATTTTTTCTTCTTCTTTTCTCAAGCTTCTTCATCGTTTTACTCTTCTCTTTAATTGCTTCCAAGGCATAGGTAAAAATTAGAAAGAAATAATGTCAAAATATGTTCAAAATATTCAAAAGAAATCAATGTTCATTCTCTTCAAATCAAACTCCATTTTTCTCCATATTTTACATCTACTTCTCTTGGCCATGACTTCTTAAAAACAGAATCAAAATGCAAAATTACATTTTTCAAATCATTTATTTTTCTTGTGGCTACAACTTTTATTTTTACCACTTTGTCTCATTATAAAGTTAACCATGTCGAAAATCCACTTCTTTCTAGTGTATTTTCTGGCCCAGTTTTTAAGCCAGAGAATAGGCCATGTTAATTTGATCATAACTTGATCATAACCGATCCAAATCAAGAAATTCTTTTTTTAAAACCTTATAAAATTGTATTGGCCACAACTTTTATGTTGATCTATTTTTCCAGTTTGAGGTCTATTATACCTGAAGCTCAATTCTTCGAAGTGCATTTTCGGGATTTATTTTTGTCTATCTGACAATGCCTCTTCTTCATTCTATCATATCTTTCTCAAAACTAGTCAAAATAAAGTTCTTTTTTTTTAAATTCAAAAGAAACGAATTTTCAACAACTTTTCAGTTAACAAGTTTTTTAAATTTTGAGAGTAAGGGAGTCAAAAATAAGAGAGAAGTATTTTTCGAATCTAATTTTGAGAATTCAAATTCAAAGCTCTACCACCTTCTTCTCTATACTTTCAGTGTAACATCCCGCCTTTTCGCACACTTTAAACCGACACACGTGCCAATTCAAAACATAACGGAAGGACGGATTGTTATGGGGTAAATAAGAAAAACAGAGAAGAAATAAAAACAAAATAGAATCTCACAGCGGAAGGATAAAATATAATAATAAATATACAGTTCAAAACAGTTTACAAACACTTGATTTGCTTTATACAATAAATATCAGAGTTACACCTACCAATACAATCAATGCAGCGGAACAGTATGAGTGTGGTGCAATACTATAGATAATAATAATACGACTCCTTCGTCTTCGTCCTTCAAAGCTAAAGTCTTCGATCCTGAAACGCTCGGACTGACCCGAGCGAATTTGAAAAGACAAAAACACTCGAGTCAGACTAAAAGATTTTATGTGAGTTAAATTAACAGAAATAAATATGAGTACAGTAACTCAAGAGATGTTCGGGATTTACATCTCCTAAGGATCCGTTAAACTATTTACTATGTAGTATATTGCGCTATTATAATAGTGTCTATTTATAAAATAAACTTACTTTTAAATAGCGTTAAGGCTTTACATTTTCCACCTTAACACGTAAAATGCCAATAGTCTATACAGTACCGTAATACCTCCTGATCGGGAGGCTACCAGAGGATACTCCATAGGTACGACACAAATAGAAACTCGTAGTAAAGGCTCGATATGGTAGGTGACACGGCACAACTAGGCAATGCCAGGGTAGATATACCAATTGCGTACCCAGGCTGGTGGAAACTCGTAGCCGCAGTTACCGCCCACCTCGAACAAACTCCCCAAAATCAAAATAAAAGTGGCCACTGAATCAATCCAAAGTCATAGTATAATATCGAAGAGGAGTGTCCGATCAGAGGAATGACCTCATTGGCCTGGGAATAGCTCCTGTTTTAGCCACCTTATGCCAACTCACGGGAGTTGGGCCTACGTATTTACCTTACAGGAAACGTCGCCACCACCTACTTCATTCTGGAATCTCCACCACGTACACGGTTAGTCAAAGTGGTTTTCGGTATCGACAGAGAGTATGTCAGATATCCGATCCCGGTCTCTTTGCCAACCCATCGTTATTATAACACCGCGGTCATTTAAAAATAGGTTATACTTTAAAAATCAGAATAAACATTCCATTTCATAACCATGAATACGATATCATTTCAAAACCCAGAACCATATTTTATCACTTATCCCAAATATAATTCTTTTCCAAAATCAAAATGCTTTAACTTCATAACGTCTGAAAATCAAATATTTTCAAAGCATAATATTTTGAAAATCATAATTTAAAACCATAACTTCTAAAACTTGAATGGTTTGGACATTCAACGGTATATGAATTAAATGGTTTAACTTAAATGTTACTTTGTAAAGAAAATAGTTCTCATGGCTTTACAAATACATTTCTTTATTAAAGTCTAAACCAAAATTTATATTATCTCTCTCAAGTTCCAAAACCACTTCAACTTATTTATATATACGTATATCCATTTTGAGTATCAATATTTCAAACTAAAGTTGGATTTTATTCTTTCAACAAATCAATTGTTCTATTAATTAGTCTTGAATATTCATATAAAATCCATAAATAATAAGACTTCAATTTCTAGTAATAAAATATATATATTTTTCCCAATTCAAATTATACTAGAATATTCATTTCAATTTATTTTGGGAAAAATCCAATTATAACTATCATATCTTAAAATTTCCAAACTTAACATTTAAACATATGATATAAATTATTAAACTCCATTTTCTTAATTTTCTTCCATTTTTAATAAAGATTTTTATACACCTTTTAATTTCAAAATTTTCAACTTCATATGTGTATATATATGGAAGAAAAATATTTATACAATATAAAATTTAAGATTATTATAAACCGCATTCCATCCAAACCATAGAAATCACATTAAAATAGTTATATATATACCGCGGTGCCTGTATATAATTTTCTATCCTATGGTCAAGTGATGCGGATATTTATCATTTCAATCCGCAATTTAAAAGATATAAAATTTTGCGGTTATATATCATTTCAAACCACAACCCCGAATGAAATGAAATATGCATGATAATTTGCAATTTAATGATATACAATAAACATCCATTCATCAACATCATCCATCATCCAAATCGCAATCATCAATCAATATCAATCAATAACAATATTATTTTTGGTACTACATAACAGGTAATACTGGCAATTTTATTCAAATTAAATTTAACAGCTATTAATCTACAGTCTATATTCAGTAATAAATTATATAACTGTTAACTAGCAGTTCATATACAAATAAATAAATTTTAACTGTAAATTTATACGCAATAAATTAATTAAATTAACAGTTAAATTAAATAAATGCAATTCAACAGATATGAATAAAATAAACATGCCAAATACTCATAAATAAATTTCTATTCATTTCTAAAATTAATTTAAACAAGCATAAAAGCTTCTAGTAGTTGTGAGTGGGTTAAAACACTCACCTTTTGAATTTAAATCGAATTTAAATTCGATTTAAACCCAAAAATTTTCCCTTCTCGGAATTCGTCCAAACCAGCGTCATCAAATACGGAATTAAACTACGATCCTAACAAAAGAAATTTCGTGTGAATCCGACTTCGTATGAGAAAGTTATGGCGAAAAATGATGATTGAATTCAAAATTGAAAATAAATAAAACGACACACATTCATCACTTACAAATATATGTGCCACGTCACTCCTTCTATTCCCAGAAACGCACGCGGCCCCCTTCCAGAAACCCTAATCGAAGATCTACGATGATCTAACCGTTGAATCGACACAAAAACCATATAGATGCGATCCCCATCGTCCACTCTACAAAACCCAGAAAAGGTTTGACGATCCGACGAAGTTTGCGACGACGATGATGAATGGTCACGGACTGTTTGAATTAATTCTGTTCAAACGAATGTTCAAAACAGAAAACGAATTGCACCAGTAGATTACGTGCCTCGAGAACATTAACATATATTTTTTGTGGAATTTTTCTGAAGTGTTTGCATTTTCATTGAAATTTGGATTGAAGTAGATCTGGGTTTTGCAACCATTTGAGGAGGAGAAGGAGATGAAGAAATGAATATACAGCAAATGACAATAGGATGGAGCTAGGGTTTATAACTGTATATATATATTAAATTTCCAAAATTTAATTAAATTTACTTTCCATTATTTATTGTCAATTAGATTGATTTATCATTGGATTCATATTTCAATATGTAAATATCCTCAATTTCATCTGCACTTATATTTACATAGTTCCTAAATATTAAATTTCAAATATTACTTCATTTAACATTACGTATTTATTATTTATTACTTGCTGCAGTTGATTATCAATTATACTTAATATACTAAATAGATGGTAAATTTTGAATACTTGTTATCATTAACGTTTTATTTCCACTTACAAAATAAATGAAATTATTACATAAACTCCCTTAATTAAGTCAACCATTATCTTATATAACTTAACTGGTAATATATATATCCAATTGCCCTAATTGGTTTATAGTTATCAGCTAAATACATACTAACTTGTAAATAAATTCGTTTAATTGCAAATGGATCTGATCAAATTTAATAGATTGAATAGATGGGTAAGCAAATAATAAATTTTTCTTTTTGTCAAATTCAAACCCATTCCTACTTAATTATCAATTACAATTTATTACGAAACATTGATTTTATGCAGTTACCTTTTATTTGCGTAGTATTACATCAATTCTTATAACCTTGGATTCATTCCCAATTCACCAAATTCAATTAATTACGCTTTACAAATGTGTTTCCAATATATAGGTATTGCCCAAGTTAAATTTATTAGCTAACTCATATTAATAAACAAATGACTTATATGAATGATTAAAATTTTCAATTATCTCACTTTACTCCTAAACTTCTGTTTATTTAATAATTATTGCTTAGAACCTAATTTTAATCTTCCCATTATCTATTTAATTCCTTCTAGAATCATAGCTAATATTTGTCATCCCTTCATTACCCAAATGTTCTTATCCCATCAAATTTTAAGTTATCGAAATATTGAATGTCAATTTCTTTAATTGCACTAAATTTATCTATTAAAGGTTTCACTTAACCCAAATACATAAAACTTGCCAAATTCTCCTTAAATCAATAACCTTCATATACAAATATGTTTATCATAAATTTTATCTACTCTTCCTTTTTAGGTAATGTCCTATATATTAGATTTCCATGTAATTTGCAATAAATCATACTCGTAGTTATATCACATTAAATGAATAAATAAGTGTTGACTCTATTCTTTTGATTCAACATTGGTTTACGTTATATTTCATAAATATTTCTACATACATCAGGATTTTTAAAAATGGTTGTAACATGAAATCTCGTCTACTTCCCATTTTATATTTAAGGCTTCTAAAACCGATTCATATCATTTCTCTAGTCCAAATTTTATTAATATAACCTTAAATTTAATTTATTCCTATCAATGTAACGGTTAAACACAAATTTCACTTATTTGCAATAAATCCACAAATTGGATTTCAAATTTTCAAATAAATAAATAAATTTTAGTTTATCACTTCTTAAATACCCAAACGTCAATGCCTTAATTTAAACTGCATTTATTACATTTTATAAAAATCCTCCATCTTAAGTGACAAATCAAACTACTCTAACTACACAAATCATCGTATTATAAAGATATTTACACTATCCTCCATTTATTACCTTAATTTATTTAAGGTAACCTTAAATTAATATCTATTGCAATGATTTCAAATTATTATTCCCCCATTCCTTTTTAATTTCAATAACGCCAAATTTAACCGTTATATTCTCTTTATTTATGCGACAAATGCAATTATTGAATCTAATACTCCATTTAATTAATAGATCCTGCTTCCTAGAATCTATATCAACAATAGGTCAAATATATACATAGAATTAGCCTTAACTTCACCTAAAAGAATTAGCTATTTCAACTACCGCACAAAACTACGCTACTGCACTATTTAATCAAATAAATTAATTGAACTTAAATCAGCATAAAGGTTATAAAATTATAAATGTAATCTTAATAAATTCATTTATTGATTTAGACTCTTTCTATACAGTAATTAACCTATTTGTGGGTATAAATAACTTTGGAATTATATTACATCTCATTAGTGCGCGTTTTATTTCCTATAACTTCTCCTTATTTAACTATACCCATTAACAACCAAAAAAATTTAATTAGCTTTATTTCAATCTATTTCCCTTCTTAACTAAATAAAATAAATGGTTAACCTAAACACTTGTTATCCTTTGATATATTCAAATTCACTTCCAACATTTATTAACAAAATGTTGCCATAGGTTTAGATTTACATAAATAAATTATATGAATAGGTAGAAAAATTGGTAATCCGCAAATGCCCAATATACACGCATTAATTACTACCTATTGTTAGAATCCATTTATTAATTTACTAGTTAATAACGGTCTTTTTATTTCTATTTACTACCAAACTCTCTATTTTATTATAGTTCCAATATATTAATACTTAGGCACATCAAGTGCTAGCCCTTTTGTTATTTATATTAAATTGGGTATGCACAAATAAGTTATTAATTAACTATTTCTACAAAATTATATTCATACATTCAGTTCCATATCTTATAGGGTTAAATTCTAATTACTTACGCTTAATCTATCAATTTAATACTCTATTCAAACATGCATTTAAATTCTTTTTATTCTAAATAAATTTTATTAAGTGTTGACATCCACTAATAGCATTCACCTTTATTACAACCAAAGGTGACATCTTCACTACTGATTTTATATTAATGAATCCCATTTTAGTTAATATTTTTTATTAATATTCTCAATTCAACATTTATTGATTTCTTAAAATTTACTTTTAACAAAAAGTGACAAATTACATTATCCAAATCTATTGTCATAAAATTTTATTGTTACACTAGGTTACAACTACTATACCAAATTTCTACATTTATTCTTAAACAAATTAGAAATCATATTAATTTAATTTATTAAATATTATTAATTTAACGGGTCGTTACAATCTCCCCCACTCAAAACTTTTCGTCCCCGAAAAGGAAAAAGAAGGGAGAAGGAAGAATAAAACAGTACATCTTATTCCAAATATTAACTTATAACAATAATTTACTAAATTTATTTTCTTAAATAAAATATACCTGTTTATAATCATTATATTATTTTATACTTAATTATTAAAGTTGGGAAAATATTTTCACAAAATTCTAAGTCCAAAATTTACGGAAAATTTTAACAGAGTCTCCTTTGTACGGAGAGACTCTAGAGAAAATATAATATCAAAATATACAAATATATTACATATATTATCAAAATATTATATCCCAACACGGGAAAAATAGCGCTTTAAACGTAATCCGAAAACGTACCTATTTGTCGGGCAAAATACGCTTATTATTATGGAACCAAAAGCAGTAGCAGTTGCTTCCATCACCTGTATTCACTTATATAATCTAAAAGGTTAAATATTTATTTTAAAGTGAACTATTCAAGTGGATTCAATCATTAATCAACCAAACAATTCAACAACCATCAACCTTACAAACAACATACATACACAAACAAAGCAACCATTTAATCCATCAAACAAATAGTTGTTTGGGTTCAAACTTGAAATTTGTATGAAATGAAATTAACTATCAAGTGCATCCTTTACTCAACAGTCTTAGATGGAACATAGATAGATTATTTATTCATCCGACAAATTCAAATTCCTTACCCAACAACATAAATCAAACAATAACAATTCAACCCAACAACCAAATTACTTATCATACATTTTTTTCATGCTTCAGTGGTTTGATTTTCTTTCTTTCATTTATGGAGTGATCCCTTTACTTCTTACAATTTTCATTTTCATTTATTACAAAATTATCATATTTGTGTTCCAATTTATTGCCTAAAGTTTATATCACCCATTTATTCTACTTACCTTTCTTATATAGTAAAATTTCCGATTTAGCTTAAGTTTTAACAGCAATTAATTGAATACTTTAATTACCTCAAGCTTCACTTGTAAGATTTCCCTTTACACTTTCTTACTAGCAATTGCAATTTTTATTTTATGGTAAGTTATATATATTTTAAGAATGTAAGTGAAAATTTACAAGTTTCTTTTCCTTCCTTTAATTAATATATATTTGTTTTATAACCTACAATTTCAACTTACCTTTAATCTCATTTATTTATTTAATGTGGAAGTTTCCATTATATTTAATAGTAGTAACAGTTTAATTACCCACTTTCTATAATATTTAATTACAGTAACCCTTTTAATTCATTGATTGCTTCTTTTATTTCACTAACCTAAATTTTTACAACTAATTAATGGAAATTCAAGAATTAATACCGGGTCAAATTCCAAAATTTCTTTAAAATAATAGATAATTAATTTGTTACAACTTTTATATCTCTAATTACCTTTAAACAATTAAAATTTTAAATAATTTCAAAACAAATCTGCAGTAGAATTTACTACAGTGGCCTTTCCCTTCGAAACTCGAAAATGAAAGTCGATGATGCGGCCGTCATCACCGAAATTATTTTCCAGCGACAGAGGGGAAAGTACAAAATTTATTTTCTCCAAAATCCTCTTTTAAAACAATTCTTCCGAATTATACTAAATATTTATATAAGAAATTACCTATAAACCAAATCATTATATTTCACAAATCCTTTGAAAGAAGATTTTCAAAAATCCCGGACTTAAGTTCTAAAATCTCCAATTTGATTTATTATAATTTCAACTTAGCTTCAATTTATTACAAATATTTTATTACCTAACACCCAATCTATAGCAACCAAATATATATATATATATATATATATATATATATATATCTTTATAAAAATATTTTTATATATAGAAAATATAATAGGAAAAATTATTTCATTCACCTATATTAAAACAAATATTATGTCGGTCTGTCCTATTAAGTGTTTAGAAATCCCTATTGATGACATAGCGTCGCATGCATCAACCAGAATTTATAAATACAAAGTGGAACGGATTAACACAATATCAAAATCTTTTTATAAAACTAACAAATACGCTCTCTCATATATATACTCTCAGCGACTCCCATAGAATATTTCTACCCTATTAACAAAGAGTCAAACCCCACAAAGCCAAGGTTTATCGCTAAACCAAAGCTTTGATACCAACTGTAACATCCCGCCTTTTCGCACACTTTAAACCGACACACGTGCCAATTCAAAACATAACGGAAGGACGGATTATTATGGGGTAAATAAGAAAAACATAGAAGAAATAAAAACAAAATAGAATCTCACAGCGGAAGGATAAAATATAATAATAAATATACAGTTCAAAACAGTTTACAAACACTTGATTTGCTTTATACAATAAATATCAGAGTTACACCTACCAATACAATCAATGCAGCGGAACAGTATGAGTGTGGTGCAATACTATAGATAATAATTATACGACTCCTTCGTCTTCGTCCTTCAAAGCTAAAGTCTTCGATCCTGAAACGCTCGGACTGACCCAAGCGAATTTGAAAATACAAAAACACTCGAGTCAGACTAAAAGATCTTATGTGAGTTAAATTAACAGAAATAAATATGAGTACAGTAACTCAAGAGATGTTCGGGATTTACATCTCCTAAGGATCCGTTAAACTATTTACTATGTAGTATATTGCGCTATTATAATAGTGTCTATTTATAAAATAAACTTACTTTTAAATAGCGTTAAGGCTTTACATTTTCCACCTTAACACGTAAAATGCCAATAGTCTATACAGTACCGTAATACCTCCTAATCGGGAGGCTACCAGAGGATACTCCATAGGTACGACACAAATAGAAACTCGTAGTAAAGGCTCGATATGGTAGGTGACACGGCACAACTAGGCAATGCCAGGGTAGATATACCAATTGCGTACCCAGGCTGGTGGAAACGCGTAGCCGCAGTTACCGCCCACCTCGAACAAACTCCCCAAAATCAAAATAAAAGTGGCCACTGAATCAATCCAAAGTCATAGTATAATATTGAAGAGGAGTGTCCGATCAGAGGAATGACCTCATTGGCTTGGGAATAGCTCATGTTTTAGCCAACTTATGCCAACTCACGGGAGTTGGGTCCACGTATTTACCTTACAGGAAACGTCGCCACCACCTACTTCATTCTGGAATCTCCACCGCGTACACGGTTAGTCAAAGTGGTTTTCGGTATCGACAGAGAGTATGTCAGATATCCGATCCTGGTCTCTTTGCCAACCCATCGTTATTATAACACCGCAGTCATTTAAAAATAGGTTATACTTTAAAAATCAGAATAAACATTCTATTTCATAACCATGAATACGATATCATTTCAAAACCCAGAACCATATTTTATCACTTATCCCAAATATAATTCTTTTCCAAAATCAAAATGCTTTAACTTCATAACGTCTGAAAATCAAATATTTTCAAAGCATAATATTTTGAAAATCATAATTTAAAACCATAACTTCTAAAACTTGAATGGTTTGGACATTCAACGGTATATGAATTAAATGGTTTAACTTAAATGTTACTTTGTAAAGAAAATAGTTCTCATGGCTTTACGAATACATTTCTTTATTAAAGTCTAAACCAAAATTTATATTATCTCTCTCAAGTTCCAAAACCACTTCAACTTATTTATATATACGTATATCCATTTTGAGTATCAATATTTCAAACTAAAGTTGGATTTTATTCTTTCAATAAATCAATTGTTCTATTAATTAGTCTTGAATATTCATATAAAATCCATAAATAATAAGACTTCAATTTCTAGTAATAAAATATATATATTTTTCCCAATTCAAATTATACTAGAATATTCATTTCAATTTATTTTGGGAAAAATCCAATTATAATTATCATATCTTAAAATTTCCAAACTTAACATTTAAACATATGATATAAATTATTAAACTCCATTTTCTTAATTTTCTTCCATTTTTAATAAAGATTTTTATACACCTTTTAATTTCAAAATTTTCAACTTCATATGTATATATATATATGGAAGAAAAATATTTATACAATATAAAATTTAAGATTATTATAAACCGTATTCCATCCAAACCATAGAAATCACATTAAAATAGTTATATATATACCGCGGTGCCTGTATATAATTTTCTATCCTATAGTCAAGTGATGCGGATATTTATCATTTCAATCCGCAATTTAAAAGATATAAAATTTTGCGGTTATATATCATTTCAAACCACAATCCCGAATGAAATGAAATATGCATGATAATTTGCAATTTAATGATATACAATAAACATCCATTCATCAACATCATCCATCATCCATCATCCAAATCGCAATCATCAATCAATATCAATCAATAACAATATTATTTTTGGTACTACATAACAGGTAATACTGGCAATTTTATTCAAATTAAATTTAACAGCTATTAATCTACAGTCTATATTCAGTAATAAATTATATAACTGTTAACTAGCAGTTCATATACAAACAAATAAATTTTAACTGTAAATTTATACGCAATAAATTAATTAAATTAACAGTTAAATTAAATAAATGCAATTCAACAGATATGAATAAAATAAACATGCCAAATACTCATAAATAAATTTCTATTCATTTCTAAAATTAATTTAAACAAACATAAAAGCTTCTAGTAGTTGTGAGTGGGTTAAAACACTCACCTTTTGAATTTAAATCGAATTTAAATTCGATTTAAACCCAAAAATTTGCCCTTCTCGGAATTCGTCCAAACCAGCGTCACCAAATCCGGAATTAAATTACGATCCTAACAAAAGAAATTTCGTGTGAATCCGACTTCGTATGAGAAAGTTATGGGGAAAAATGATGATTGAATTCAAAATTGAAAATAAATAAAACGACACACATTCATCACTTACAAATATATGTGCCACGTCACTCCTTCTATTCCCAGAAACGCACGCGGCCCCCTTCCAGAAACCCTAATCGAAGATCTAACCGTTGAATCGACACAGAAACCATATAGATGCGATCCCCATCGTCCACTCTACAAAACCCAGAAAAGGTTTGACGATCCGACGAAGTTTGCGACGACGATGATGAATGGTCACGGACTGTTTGAATTAATTCTAGTCAAACGAATGTTCAAAACAGAAAACGAATTGCACCAGTAGATTACGTGCCTCGAGAACATTAACATATATTTTTTGTGGAATTTTTCTGAAGTGTTTGCATTTTCATTGAAATTTGGATTGAAGTAGATCTGGGTTTTGCAACCATTTGAGGAGGAGAAGGAGATGAAGAAATGAATATACAGCAAATGACAATAGGATGGAGCTAGGGTTTATAACTGTATATATATATTAAATTTCCAAAATTTAATTAAATTTACTTTCCATTATTTATTGTCAATTAGATTGATTTATCATTGGATTCATATTTCAATATGTAAATATCCCCAATTTTATCTGCACTTATATTTACATAGTTCCTAAATATTAAATTTCAAATATTACTTCATTTAACGTTACGTATTTATTATTTATTACTTGCTGCAGTTGATTATCAATTATACTTAATATACTAAATAGATGGTAAATTTTGAATACTTGTTATCATTAACGTTTTATTTCCACTTACAAAATAAATGAAATTATTACATAAACTCCCTTAATTAAGTCAACCATTATCTTATATAACTTAACTGGTAATATATATACCCAATTGCCCTAATTGGTTTATAGTTATCAGCTAAATACATACTAACTTGTAAATAAATTCGTTTAATTGCAAATGGATCTGATCAAATTTAATAGATTGAATAGATGGGTAAGAAAATAATAAATTTTCCTTTTTGTCAAATTCAAACCCATTCCTACTTAATTATCAATTACAATTTATTACGAAACATTGATTTTATGCAGTTACCTTTTATTTGCGTAGTATTACATCAGTTCCTATAACCTTGGATTCATTCCCAATTCACCAAATTCAATTAATTACACTTTACAAATGTGTTTCCAATATATAGGTATTGCCCAAGTTAAATTTATTAGCTAACTCATATTAATAAACAAATGACTTATATGAATGATTAAAATTTTCAATTATCTCACTTTACTCCTAAACTTCTGTTATTTAATAATTATTGCTTAGAACCTGATTTTAATCTTCCCATTATCTATTTAATTCCTTCTAGAATCATAGCTAATATTTGTCATCCCTTCATTACCCAAATGTTCTTATCCCATCAAATTTTAGGTTATCGAAATATTAAACGTCAATTTCTTTAATTGCACTAAATTTATCTATTAAAGGTTGCACTTAACCCAAATACATAAAACTTGCCCAATTTCTCCTTAAATCAATAACCTTCATATACAAATATGTTTATCATAAATTTTATCTACTCTTCCTTTTTAGGTAATGTCCTATATATTAGATTTCCATGTAATTTGCAATAAATCATACTCGTAGTTATATCACATTAAATGAATAAATAAGTGTTGACTCTATTCTTTTGATTCAACATTGGTTTACGTTATATTTCATAAATATTTCTACATGCATCAGGATTTTTAAAAATGGTTGTAACGTGAAATCTCATCTACTTCCCATTTTATATTTAAGGCTTCTAAAACCGATTCATATCATTTCTCTAGTCCCAATTTTATTAATATAACCTTAAATTTAATTTATTCCTATCGATGTAATGGTTAAACACAAATTTCACTTATTTGCAATAAATCCACAAATTGGATTTCAAATTTTCAAATAAATAAATAAATTTTAGTTTATCACTTCTTAAATACCCAAACGTCAATGCCTTAATTTAAACTGCATTTATTACATTTTATAAAAATCCTCCATCTTAAGTGACAAATCAAACTACCCTAACTACACAAATCATCGTATTATAAAGACATTTACACTATCCTCCATTTATTACCTTAATTTATTTAAGGTAACCTTAAATTAATATCTATTGCAATGATTTCAAATTATTATTCCTCCATTCCTTTTTAATTTCAATAACGCCAAATTTAACAGTTATATTCTCTTTATTTATGCGATAAATGCAATTATTGAATCTAATACTCCATTTAATTAATAGATCCTGCTTCCTAGAATCTATATCAACAATAGGTCAAATATATACATAGAATTAGCCTTAACTTCACCTAAAAGAATTAGCTATTTCAACTACCGCACAAAACTACGCTACTGCACTATTTAATCAAATAAATTAATTGAACTTAAATCAGCATAAAGGTTATAAAATTATAAATGTAATCTTAATAAATTCATTTATTGATTTAGACTCTTTCTATACAGTAATTAACCTATTTGTGGGTATAAATAACTTTGAAATTATATTACATCTCATTAGTGCGCGTTTTATTTCCTATAACTTCTCCTTATTTAACTATACCCATTAACAACCAAAAAAAATTAATTAGCTTTATTTCAATCTATTTCCCTTCTTAACTAAATAAAATAAATGGTTAACCTAAACACTTGTTATCCTTTGATATATTCAAATTCACTTCCAACATTTATTAACAAAATGTTGCCATAGGTTTAGATTTACATAAATAAATTATATGAATAGGTAGAAAAATTGGTAATCCGCAAATGCCCAATATACACGCATTAATTACTACCTATTGTTAGAATCCATTTATTAATTTACTAGTTAATAACGGTCTTTTTATTTCTATTTACTACCAAACTCTCTATTTTATTATAGTTCCAATATATTAATACTTAGGCACATCAAGTGCTAGCCCTTTTGTTATTTATATTAAATTGGGTATGCACAAATAAGTTGTTAATTAACTATTTCTACAAAATTATATTCATACATTCAGTTCCATATCTTATAGGGTTAAATTCTAATTACTTACGCTTAATCTATCAATTTAATACTCTATTCAAACTTGCATTTAAATTCTTTTTATTCTTAATAAATTTTATTAAGTGTTGACATCAACTAATAGCATTCACCTTTATTACAACCAAAGGTGACATCTTCACTACTGATTTTATATTAATGAATCTCATTTTAGTTAATATTTTTTATTAATATTCTCAATTCAACATTTATTGATTTCTTGAAATTTACTTTTAACAAAAAGTGACAAATTACATTATCCAAATCTATTGTCATAAAATTTTATTGTTACACTAGGTTACAACTACTATACCAAATTTCTACATTTATTCTTAAACAAATTAGAAATCATATTAATTTAATTTATTAAATATTATTAATTTAACGGGTCGTTACATTCAGCCCACCTCCATCTCAAGCCTTGGTCGAGCATTTCAAAGGGAGGAAAAGTTGTTACTAATGTTTAAGTGGAATAGGAAGTAGTTAGTGAAGCGTGGATTAGTATGAAAGTTGGTAGGAAATTAATCGCTTTGGTTTATCGTGAGAAACTCTATTTAACATCTCTATATATATATATATATATATATATATATATATACATACATACATGCTTGATGATGTGTTATGTTTGCTATGGATGCTTATATATGCTTTGATCATTAAATGTTGATTGTTTGATATGATTGTTAAATTTTTCTTACCAAGTCACGTTAATCATGTCGATAAGCAGAAAGGAAATCACTTTCCTTTTGAAAATGAAATTATGTATATGGAATGATTAAACCTTTTAGAAATAGTTTTAGAATGAGTTAGAAATGTTTTATAAACTTTTAAATAAATAAAGAATAAAATCAAGATTTCATCTTGTACATTATAAAATATGTCAAAGTCAATTTCCTAGAAAAATCATGCTAGTACAGTTAAGCGACCATAACGGGAAATCCCTTTAAATGAATGTTTTTAATTATGAAAAAATATGGAATAAATTTGATAAATCTATTTGAATAGTTTAAAAGTGATTTGAAATGGAAAATATGAATTTTCAAATATTAAAAAGTTGATTAAATCAATTAAGCTTATATAGCACTTTCCGCGGCACTTTTATGCTGCAAATTGTATAACCTTTTGAGTATGAGTTTAAACATAACGATTTTTCCCAGAATCAATTGTGAGTGTTTTTAAAAGGAAAATTAAGCGTCTGATAGATAATTTGGAATTTATAATCCATTCCAAAATTAAATTGATAATCTAATATGTGGAAATGACTAAGATATATGTCTCGCCCGTGAGATCTGGGAAGATAAAACAAGGTGTTTAACTAAGGTTAGGGATGGAGCAACCGGTGCCATGAACTTACCTGGCCTATGTTTCTTTTCTCAAGCAAGGGGTGGAATAGATCGAAAGGAAAGCCCAAATGCTCTATAATAAAAAAGATTGTATTAAGTTTCCAAAATAAAAGAAGGTTAGTATTATCCAAAATTTAAGCAATCTCCAAAATGAATAAATTACGGCTTGGATTGTATAGAGGTAATCTTCTTATACTTGGTATTAAAATTTAAAGAGGAAACTCATTCTATTCGTGGAATTTTAAAAGTGATTACACCATTATTCCGCTCATACCACTTGTTAAATATGAAAATTGATGTTGAGCAAAATTAGAATGATTTCTATGATCCTATTTACTCACTAATGTTTGCTAAGATTGATTTTAGGGTTTATCGTAAACGATGTCTTAAATAACATTGTTTTTGACCCGCCTAAAAGTTAAGAAATTTGGATCAAGAGCTAAGTGAGGAAATTTGAGATATTTTCCAAAGCAAAAGAATGAATTGCTTAGAATTACTCTAAGACAAAATAAAGAGATTTCGAAATCATCTGAAAACCCTTTCAAACTAATTTTCGGAATAGAACATGTTGAAGACAAAGATCGTTGAAGACAAAGATATTCATGATGTAGGATTACTTACCATTAGTTTATAGGGGTGAAATTTACCATATTTAAAGTGGCAGTAATACTCCATTATGAAAATTTTCGATTTGCAGGAATATGATTTGAAGTTAAGAAAGAAATCTTTTATTAAGATTTAATAAATGATTTAGTATTATTTTCCCTAAGTTAAAAGTTATAGCTTGAATATAAGAAAACTTTGATTAAGACTTAATTAATGATTTGGAAAAGTTTTCCTAAGTAAAAGAGAAAATGATTTGGTATTATTCCAGGATTTAAGAAAGGTTTAAATAAAACAAATGATTTGATAAATTAGGCTTAATGTTTCCATATACTCTTGAAAAGAAAATGGAATGAATTGAAAAGAATATATCTAGGAAAGATATTTGTATAAAAGATGAAGTAATTAATTAATGATTGATATTCACATATGAACTTAATTTTTTTTATCGATAATTGGATTTCGAAGGAACGGGGGTCGGATTTGGGTGATTCCTATCCGAAAAACCACTTCGAACTAATGTATATGTTCGAATGTGAAGACATGTTGAAGATGATAACTATTGAAGAATGTGTACCTTCATAGCGTGAGTACTGCTTGTTGACATGCTCTGGGTAGCTCCCATTATAGAGTTATTTATAGCAGTGGTCTCCTCATTGTGGAGATTTTTTGAATTGCAAGGACTACAAGTGGTAGTAGGAGAGTGCCTTCGGTTTATCTCGTTCTTGGTGTATGGACATTTGCCTGACATTGCATTTCTATAGATTACGTACATTGGCTTTTACAACCATAAATCAGTCTTGGCGCAGAAGGCAACTTCCCTTAGCATAACACCCTCCTTGAGACATATGAGCTCAAGGTTTGTATTTTTGTGAAAGGCAATTAGTAGTCAACGGAAATGGAAATGTGGCATTTAGAGGTGTGATATGTGCTATGTGAAAAGGTAATTGATGCCTCAAGCCTCATCAATCGAAAATGATTGAAATAGGGTTAGATGCAACAAGGCTAAGTGGGTCATTCCCTATTAGGGTATGATCATCCCCTTCTAAATATTTTTCTTCCCGCTATGACGTTCGAAATGTTAATTAATGTGGTTTGTACGCTCGGGTGCTTGGTTTAAAGGTCGGGAACGACCGGGGGATGACATATTCGGTACTATCTAGTTATAGAGATAGGCCGATCTTGTGTTGGTAGAGAAACTTTGTGATGGTTCCTTAGGATATCCATCTAAAGGTATACCAGTCGAAAGGTAGTCCCTTTACCTGGTCATTTGTATGGAAATCCATTCTCCAATAAGAACCTGCGGTTTTGTTTGTATTGGCATAATGAATAGCCTCGAAATGGTATATGGGTAACCATTTCAGATAAGAATAATAAGTTTATTTGCAACTGTTTTGAAAGAATGTCTTTAAAAATCATATCAAATTTTTTGATATATAAAAATATTTTAGTTATCATAAGGCAAAAACTCATCTGTTTTCATGTGTGGGCTTGGTCTTATGAGATACTCTTTCTTTTCAAAAGATTTTATTTAAAGGCCGATATATGACAATGTCATTTACTATTGAGTTTTCTCATGCTGGTTTATCAAGCCTGATCCGGGTATTTTCAATACTCGGGTCAGATCCTAGTAGTTTCAGGTTTAGTTAAAGTCGATTGAAGTTTCTAGAGAAAAGCTAGAGATATTCATCTATGTATGGACATATTCTAATATCCATTATGGTTTATTAATTTTAGTTTGATGTTGTCAGCAATTGTAAGGACAGATGTTTATAACTGTCCAGGCTGAATTTAGGTTAGAATTTGATGTTGTATTTAAAAGTTTTCCGCTGTAAAGATATTGTTCAATATTATGTATTATTCCATTCGTGTGAGATTCTATTCTGTCTATTTTTCTTTATTACCCTTCATGTTCCACATTTTCGTGCAATTTGAGTTGGACATCTATGGTTTATTTTTGATTCAAAGGGTACGAAATTATGGGTTGTGCCATAACTTTTACATGTGCTAAATAATCCATGTCAATTCTAAAATGAATTAGAAAAATCCTTCAAAATTATAATTTAAAATATTTCGCCTCATATAAAAATTTCAGGCCAAAATAATTATTTTCAAAATTTTAAATAGTTATATCCTAGAATTATGCATTTCCACAATTGGAAATTTCATAATCAATCCAATTAATTTTCAAAAAATTATGAAACTACAAAACCATCTCCAAATTTTCTAAACATTGTATAAAAATTTCAAATGAATTCGAGAACGTTTAATTAATGTTTTGTCCTAAACATGTGAAAATTTATTACACTAAATCCGTAAGAACTAACGAATATTTTCTACCATTCTTAAACATGTCCATTATCATTCAAAGCATCCTAAACACATATAATCCTAATCTAAATGGGTATGGAAAGTTTAAAGAAAATATTACTCACCTTATCTTGGTCAAACTTGGCTAACAGTCTTCTTTTTCATCTTAATGATAAAAGCTCATTCTTCTTATTTGATTTTCTTCTTTTTCCTTTTAAAAACGTGGTCAGCTTCTTGGGTTTTTCTTTCATTTTGCTTGAAGTGGAAGACATAATAAATTAAAGGTTAGAATTATTAGCGGGTTAGTAATTCAGGCTTGGGCTAAAATCCAGTTCCAGGCTTATTATTATTAATTCCCCTAACTCTTCATCTTGAATTCACTACCTATCCTTATCATTAGAATTTTCTTCGGTTACTATTCAATAATTTATTTTGAATACTTAACTATCTAATTAATTTCCCATTTATCATGCTTCATATTATAGGGTGTTATAGTTTCACCTTTTTATAAGAATTTCTTCCTTAAAATTCAAATAAAGTAGAATGGTGACCACCATCATCTATTCATGTACACATGGTACAACAATTACACTAGTTCTACTAGTGTAAACCATCAATCAACAAACATAATGTATTTATGTCACTACTAATAGATAATGATATCCTATTATAAAATAATACCATGTCATTATAAGTTTATACAACAAAACATACATGTCTATTTATACATTTCAAGACCAATTATGATATATATTCTTAATCACATCCTCTACCTCCTAGGTACAATCATCTACATTGTCACTTCATTACACACAAGCAAGTCTGATAAGTTTGTTCCTTTACTCTTTAATATCACAACCTACTATTCATTTTGGTCATCTAACAGAAGTCAAATTTGGTTCTATGGAAAATCCTTAACTACACTTGGTTCTGCTACCGAATTTGGGTTCTGGACACATTTCCTCAAATGTCATATATGAAAAACACTATGCACACCCGCTAAACAACTTAGTAACTTGACCTGATAAGCAAGTCTACCAACCCTTCCAAACACTAGAAATGGCCCTACATATCCATGTGCAAATTTCCACGCCTTCCAACGGAAAGTAACACTTCCATTGCTGAAACCATTATAAACACATGATCGCCTACTACGAACTCTAGTTCCTTTCTCCTCTTATCAGCATAACTCTTTTTCCTCTATTGCACCACTTCATTCTAGTGTGAACCCCCTCTACCTTCTCTATAACTTCTCTTACAAAATCATGTCCTAACACGAGTCCATCTTCCATGTCCAATCAAAAAATAAATGGCATCCAATAAAGCGCGTCAAATGAAGCCATCTTGCTTGATTGGTACCGGTTATCTATACGCAAACTCTACCAGATGAAAATGATCTACTAAGAATCCCGAAATCTAAATCAAATGCCTTTAGCAAATCTTCGAACACATTGTTCACCCTTTCTGTTTGAATATCAGTTTATGGACGGTAAGTTATACCCATGCTCAATTCTATACCTAATGCACTATGCAAATTTCAATAGAACTCACCAGTGATCTATAGGTCTCTATCACGAAAATCACTGCTAGGAATTCCTTGGTGTTTAATAACGTTCTTCATGTATAGATTAGCCAAACTAGCGGTTGTTCTTGTCGATTTCACTAGGATAAAATGGACACTCTTAGTCAATATATCAACTACCACCTAATTGCTTTCATTTCCTATTATCAACCTAGGTAACCCATCAATAAAATCCTTGGACACTGAATCCCACTTCCATATTGGTACTTCCAAAGGTTAAAGTGAATCTCTAGGTTCCTAATGCTTAGCTTTTACCTATTTACAAGTAAAGCATCTCTTTGTACATTCACCGACATACCTTCCTAAACGAATACTCTCTTCATGTCCTGATGCATCTTTGTGTACTTAAGATAAATTGTAAACTTAGATTGATGACTTTACCCCATGACCTCCTTCTAAAGATTTTATACCTTTGAAACACAGAGTCCACTTTTCTTGCTAATCCATCCCTTCGAATTTCTCGAATCCTTTCATGTCCTTAACATTTGCACTCTAGCTAAGAACTAATCTTTCCTTTTTGTTGCGGCTATTCTATCTACAAAGGATGGACATAGTTCTAAACTTGCTACAACTCCCTGATCTCGAATTGATCCTCCATTCATTTTATTAAACACACCATAAGTAGTTAATATCTCTATCACCTTCCTTATGTTCCATTCTAGTGCTTTCTACGAAAAGCATATGCAACCTTGTTCCCCTTTTTAGGCATATACGTTATACTAAAGTCATACGCCGCTAAGAACTCCGACCATCTATGTTGCCTCATATTCATCTCTTTATAAGAGAATAATAGCTAAAAGAGTCCATATGCAAATCAAACTGTTCTCCTGGAAGATAATTTCTATAAGTATTTAGCGCAAAGACTACCGCTACCAACTTCAAGTCATGTCTTGGATATTTAGCTTCATGCGGTTTCAATTGCTTCGATGCATAAGCTATCACTTGCCCTTCTGCATTAGCACCACTCCAAGTGTGGTTCCACAAGTATTGGTACACACCACCAACTCTTGATTCCCGTTAAATACGATAAAAACAAGTGGGATGGACCATTATTTTTAATATCTAAATTCAATTCATTGCTTTCCAGTTGAAATCAACAATTAATTATAATTAAACACCCAAAAATACTACAATCACTAACCCAACAAAGGCATAATGCATTCAAAATATTGTAATAATTAAACAATCATCCTTAGACCATAACATACATAAATGAATATAATTTTCCATCAATAATTATGGATCTTATCATTAAAATTTTGATTAATTAAATTAAATAATTTATACCAATATGCTTTTTTAAATTTTTTTCCAAACTCAGTAAAACTAGCACCAAAAAATTCCGCCACAAGTCCAAGGGAGAAATTTCATATGAATCAGAGTTCATATGTAGAAGTTGTGAAGGTCAGAAGTTTAAAAGGTTTAATATGTAATAAGAATATAGAGACTTTCAGCATAATTACCTCCCTGGATCTGGTTAACCCACCTAGGTCAATTTTGATTTTGATTTCCCACTACTACATGGCTCTGATTGCTGCGTCGCCATTGGCCTTTGATTGCTATCGACCTCCTACGTCTAACAAGGCCAATGCTACCTTACCTGGATGCACCACTCGCCGTTAATTGCTAGTCAAACTTCTGACCTTCACAAGGTTCAAAGTGAAATTTCGGCCATCTCTGATCGAATTATGGGGTGATCTAGTTATGATTGGACTTCGCACATCGAATACTATGATTCTGCACCTTTAATTACATCAATTGGTCGATCGAATTAATAAAAACCCCGACTGTTCTCCTTTGACTTCGTTAAGCCAATTATGACTGCAATTTCAAGCTACTATGAGCTTTATCTTCAAAAACGAATGATTGTCGTCTCTTCTACTTGTCACTTCACAACGATACATAATTCGATATGGTTTTGACAATTTTGATTATAATCACTTCTAATTAATTTGTTAATCATTATTATAGATAAATTAGGTTAATTTTGGGATTCAGGAAGAAAAATGAAGACAAAGGTGATAGCTAGATAATGTAGCCTCATGTATATAGTCATTAGGCTAGTTTATGGGTTGTAACTCTAGTTCGGTCCAAAACAGCTATATATCCTGTTTAAAAGTTGTAACGCTTCTATTTCGCAAATCGTAACTCCAAAAATATCAAAATTATACATTAAATTGATTATATTGAAAAGACCATCGCCACTGTTGTAAATACAACATCCAATTCACTCTTTTATCAAAAATACATTTTTAATTACTTTAGTCAAATTTATGGGTAGTTACAACAAGAGCATTTTTCTATAACTTCTTGCACTCATGAAATAACCCTTCACATTTATTGTCCATATGAACTTCTTGTCCATTTTTAGCTTAGTTAAGAGTGCAGTTATACCCAAGAAATCCTCAACAAATTCGCAATAATGACCGGCTAATCCCGAGAAACTTCTCATCTTTGTGGTTGTCTCTAGTTTCATCCATCCGTTAATGATTACTATATTTGATCGATTCACAATTAATCCATTCTCTGATACCACATGACTAAGAAAAATTACTTTCCATTTCCAAAAGGGACACTTGAAAAGCCATGCCTTCAGTATCTGTTGTCTAAACATCTCCACTACCAACCTAAGATGGACTTTATAGTCACTCTCATTCTTAGAATACACCAAAACATCATCAATGAAAAAAAACAAATTTATTCAAGTGATTACGAATGATTTGGTTTGTAATGAAAGTGACTTAAGATCGTACAATATGGAATATTAAATAAACTACCTAATTATACATAATGTAAATGTATAAGTAAAGTAATAAAGTAAACGATACCAAAGATTTTTATATACTAGTTCGAACTTCCTATTATACATCCAGTTCAGGACTCCTTATGAAATTTAACTATCAATTCTCACTTGACTTGAAGGAATGGGTATTACACCGCCTGAGCAACTGAACAGGACTTCAACCGCCAAAGAAACAGAAAGGTCTTCTACCACCTGAGCAACTGAAAAAGACTTCAATAACATAGAAAATTATCTGAGTGAATATGCTCTTTTAATAGAATGGGTAAGTCTTTAGAGTACACGCTTCCTATAATCTTCTCCTTTGTGGTATATGTGTAATTCGTGATGATACTAAGTTCACTAGATCACCATTGTAGTATTCTTGAATGAACAAGTGTTCAAAATGATGTTTTTATGTATTGAATGCTTGGAGTTCAAATTGCAAGATAGATTAGAAATAAGAATAAGAATTGATTGTCAAAACAATGGAATTTATGGTTATTTATAAAGATTAAGAGTTGCATTCATACATGAAAGATAGACATGATATGGAGGCAGCTTTTGAATCAAGAGCTGTTTCTGTTCATTAAAATGAAGTGACTTTTGAAAAACTAGCCATTACAAAGACTCAGACATCTAAATGAAGAAACTTAGCCAATTCAATTAATTAAAAATAAAACATGCAAGTAAATAGTGCAAAAAGCATCAAATTCAGCCGACTGAATTATCATATTTAGTCGTCTGAATATTCAATCACATTTGTACACATGCACAGTAGCTAGTCAGCTAACTCATTCCATTCAGCTGGTTGAGTTAGCGTTTTCTGGGTTTTCTACTTGTTTTGATAAACTTTATATTATGTGTGTGTGCATGTACCACTTCAGAGAGATTTTAACATATTTACTACTAAACTCAGACCTTAAACTTATACTTTACTGAAGCTTCAATCTAGAAACTGGTCTTCAAATTATTAGAATATTTATTGAGTAAAAAACAATATCTTTTCCAAAAAGTTTAGTTAGATCTAAACGATACACTTACTTATATAATTGTCACAATCAAAACACCAAAATTTGAAGTTCAAACATTTTTCCCCTTTTGATGATGACAATTATGTAAGTTATACAAATAAAACCAGCTTTATACTCCCCTTATCTTAGCACTACCTTTATCATTATGACGTGCCTTTTTCTCCCCCTTTGTCATCGACAAAAAGGAAACTTAATAGATGGAGAAATATTAAAAAAAATGCAATGTTGACATGACTTAAAAGGACAAATTAGACAAATATAAAGATAATTTGTTTTTAAAAGAATTGAAATTGATTGAAAATACTTTTCATGTGTTTTGAGCAACCACTATCAAGTATCCACTTTTCTCTTTTCCTTGTTGGTACTTGGAAATTTTTTTATTGAAATGACATTGGTAGCCACTTTTTATTAGGGTCCTATTATTTAGTTCTTAGGAAACAAAACCTAAGAGGATTTAGAATTCCCTTTATATGTAAAATTTTCAATTTTAGAATTGTATCTATAAAAGTCTTAATATACTTATTTCTATTTAAACAACCGTTTATCTTTGAAACCCAAATATTAATAGCTTTTGAATGATTAAATTCATTTAAAATAGGTTTTACAAAAGTATTATCTTTCTTTTTAAAGTTTGCACATAAAGAACTATTATTTTTAGGAATTTTTATCATCTTATTATATCCTGATCCCCTTTTATTTGTATTAGCTTGTGAATTTTAAATAAGTCTAGAAAGATTTTTTCTTCCTTTATTAAAATTACAAATATCATTGGTAATGTTCTCTAAATTTTTTTTCAGACTAGAGATGTTTAATTCTAATATTTCAACAGCAGACTTTAGTTCGTGATTTTCAGATGAAAGAATTTCATTCTTTTCTTTTTGAGTTCCTATTTCCCTACATCGCATCGTAAATTGAGATAATGCATTGGAACAAGATTCTTGAGCGATTACAAGTTCTTCTTCTAAAATTTTCTTCTTATCTTTTAACATATCAACTTCAATTTAAGTTCTATTTAATTTTCCAAGTGTATTTTTATATTTTCTTTTGACACTCCTTAGTGTATCTAGTAGTTCTGAGTTTACATCCACTTAATCATCACATGAAAGATCACTTACTTCGACATTTGTAGCCATAAACCATACATTGGCTTGTTCCATGTCACTATCACTATCACTGTCTAATGAAGTAGATAATTCTAAATCATCCCATGTAACAAAAAAGGCTTGCTTCTTCTTATATTTATCCATTTTATTCTTGTACCTGTCTTTCCTTCGATCAAGACTTCCACCTTTATGTGACCCTATTTTTGAAACACATTCATAGCATTCGAGATTTGAAGTTAATGGTTTGTTGATGTTCTTGTTATCCAAATTTATTTTTCTTTCTAAATTTCAAAATCCATTTGAAATTTTTAGCTATAAACGCCATGTCATCTTTATCCGAATCTGATTCTTCCTTTTTTTCTTGGAACGCTATTGTCCTTTTGTCTTGTGCCTGAGCTTATTTTCTTGTAAATTTACTTCAGATGATATTAGACTTTCAATCAACTCTTTTGGTTTTATGGCTGAAATTTCATTAGCTTCTTCAATTGCCAAGACTTCCATTCGCATTCATCTGTTAAAGAGTTGAGGATTTTTGAAACGATATCAAAATCTATGGATTTTTCTCCTAATGCCTAAAGTGAATGATATATATCTTGAAATCTAGAATACATTTCTTTTATAGTTTCATCTTGCTTCATTCTAAAATTCTGGAACTGGTTCATAAGCATAGAAATCTTTCTTTGTTTAACTTTGTTAGTACCTTCATGTGTAACTCTAAGAGTATGCTGAATTACACATGCTAACTATAAGTCATTTTTTCTAATGAACACAACAATATATTCATGGCTTTAGCAATAGTAGTTGCATCTAATTTTTGTGTGCTAGACCATTATGCATATGGTGTCGTAGGTATAGTGTATTCATTCTAAGTGATATTCCGAGTATCATATCCATTTGCTTGGATATAAATTCTCATTCTAGTCGGCCAATAACTATAGTTTAATCCATTAAATAGTGGTGGTCATGTAGTGGATTGAACTTCAATAAAACTTGTGTTAGTGTTATTTTCCATATTATTTGAATATCAAATAACTCTGTTATGGTTATATGATGACCTTGTTCTGATACCAATTGAAAGTGACCAAGAATAGGTTAATAAGGAATATATAAAAACTATCTTCTTATGTAGAATGTAAATGTATAAGTACGGTAATAAAGTAAATGACATATAGATTGATATACTGATTTGAACTTCCCGTCCTACGTCCAATCCCAGACACCTTTTGGAATTTAACTATCAACCCTCATTTAACCTGGAGGAACAGAATAGAACTTCAACCGCCTGAGAAACCGAACAGGACTTCAATAACACATAAAATTATCTGGCTGAATGTGCTCTTTTAATAGCATGGATAACTCTTTAGAGTACACCCTTCCTATAATCTTCTCCTTTGTGGTATATCGTGTAATTCATGAAGACAGAAAGTTTATTAGATCACCAATGAAGTATTCTTGAATGAACAAGTGATCATAATGATGTTTTTAAGTATTGAATGCTTAGAGTTCAAATAGCAAGATAGATTAGACATAAGAATAAGAATTGATTGTAAAAAACAATGGAATTTTTGGCATTTATAGAAAATAAGAGTTGTATTCGTTAATGAAAGATAGCCATGTAAAGATATGAAAGCAACTCTTGAATTAAGAGTTGTTTCTGTTCATTAATATGAAGTGTCTTTTGAAAAACTAGCTGTTATGAAGATTCAGCCATCTGAATGGAGCAATTCAGCCGGCTGAATTTATCAAAAATAAAACCCACAAGTAAATAGTGCAAAAAACATCATATTCGGCCAGCTGAATTATCATATTCATCCCTTTGAGTATTCAATCACATTTGTGCGCATGCACGCCAGCCAACTGGCTGACATTCAGCCAGTTGAGTTAGTGTTTTCTTGGCTTTCTACTTATTTTGATGAACTTTATATAATGTGTGTGTGTGTGTGTGAATATACCAATTATGAAATATTTTAACATATATTTACTACTAAATTCAGACCTTAAACTTAATACATTGCCAAAGCTTCAATCCAAAATCTGGTCTTCTAATTGTTAGAATATTTCTCGAATAAAAAACAATATATTTTCTTGCAAGTTTAGTTAGATGTAAATGACATATTTACTTATATAGTTGTCACAATGAAAACATCAAAATTCGAGGTTCTAACAAAAAAACTACGAACAAAATTGGTGCTTTGGTCAATCCGAATATCATCACCAACCACTCATCTGAACCATAAGTAGTTCATAACACGATAAATGGAACATTATCCGCTACTACCCTCAATTAATGGAATCTCGTCGTCAAATCTAGTTGCGAGAATATTCTGGCTCTACTCAAAAATAGGTCATTTATCCTCGATAATGGATTAGAATTCTAAATTACGTATTCCTTCAACTTTGCATATCAGTAACGATCGATCCAACTTCTTTACAAATACAGTGGATGCTCACTCATCCTGATGAAACTTTTATGCCCAGGTTCCACCAGTTGTGTAACATCCCCTACTTTTATGCCCAGGTTCTTTACAAATACGGCTACAGATGCTGCAGTCATCCATGGTTATTAATCCTCGATGACCAAATACAGTAATGTTACATACATTGATACACAAAAACACATGAATATGGAAAAAATTTAAAACGTCAAACAATTTCTATATTCCAATTCAAAGCATTTCAAATTCATTACATAATCCCACAATCGCTAACCACATACAAAGAAAATATATATATTTATTACAACATAGGCCAAGTGTGATATATGAAGATGCCCCATTGGATGATCGAGTATATATAGGCAATTTAACAACTTTGCCTTTACAAAAACAACACATGGGAATCCAAATAAAAGAGAACTCTAGATAGCTATCATGCATCATGCACATCTTTGGAAGCTTATTCGTCTAAAGGGGTACCTGAAAACCTCAACTCCAAAACTACCCAAAATCAATTGAGCACCCGAGAGTTTAAGGGGAAATTATAAACTTCGAGTCAGACATAAAGCTTAGTATGAATAAAAATCTACCATCTCAAACCATTTAGATATCTAGTGAAACCACACCACTTTGCGGAATGAGTTTTCCCCTTACTACTATCCTAAAACCTTTATAAAACCATATATTGTGCTTCTGCATCCATAGTGGTCAAAACATCTCAAAATAATATGAAGATATGCAAATAAGTCAATCAATTCGGGATTACCCTTCGCTATTCATTTTCACTGTCTGTCTCAGTTATAGTTTCTAGGGTTACTATTAACATCATCATAAAGCATGCTAAGGGTCACGGATCCTTCGAAAGGATTCGCAATCCACAATGAAGTAACCATTCATGATACGTCCAAAGACAAATGCTTCACGAGCTTCTTCAATACGAATGAATGTGATGCACCCCTATCGAAGAGGACTCGACTAGAACGATCATGAAGTAATAAAGAACCTTCAAGAATAAATCCTATATACTATACAAAAACATTTCCTTTCGAAAATCATTTACTATAACAACAGTGTTATAGTCCATCGTTTCCTTATTTCTCAAAACGTTGATTTCAACAATGAATGTTGAAATCTATGTATTCGATGCTCAACACATTTTAAAACATCTTCAAACCATTTATCTTTATTTAAAAATATCACTTTCCAAATATTTCCATTTTATTTAAAAGATTATTAACTATCCAAAATCGTGAATATACTCATTTATCTAATCCAATATTTCTACACATTTTTTTAAGGATTATCCACTTTCCAAAATCATGAATATAATCCCTTTACCAAAACATTGTATTGCATATTTAATTAAAGGATTATCCACTATCCAAAATCGTGGATGAAATTCCTTTAATAAACTCCTATATTTAACTTATCAAATTCAATTGATTTTGGATTTATAAAACATTGTTTATAGATTCCATTTATATTTTATAAAAACTTCAACCTATAAAATCCCTTAATTAACCGATTCCATTTAAATCATTTATATACCAAAATCCAATTTACATGTTAATTACTTATAAATCTCTTTATTTCCAAAATCATTCTTTTTATAACTTCACAACATCATAAATCTATAAATCTTATTTACTTATAAAATCCAATTATAACTTCATTTTAACAACTATTAAAACTCCTTTATAATTCAATTATTTTGATTTCTAAAAACTCAATTTTATAAAACTTATATATATAACCATTTATAATAACTCAAAAATCTCCATTTATATTATTTCATAAAATAGTTAACTTCATATTTTAAAAATTGTAATTCTTGTTATATATCACACAAATCATAATTTTTATAACATAAAAATTATGGATTTTATTTATTTAAAAATAAATCCATTCCTTCAGCACTTTAAAATTTATAAAACATCTATTTTCAAAATTATTGAAAATCTTTTCTAATTTGAAAACCATCACTTTAACATTTTCAAATTTCCAAAAATAGGCCTAATGCTGCAACATCACTAAATACATCATATGATAACATCATATATCACAATATCTGTAAATAAATCAATACTGCTGAGAAATCCAGTTGGATCCCTCCAATCTATAACCTGCAACTAATATACATATTAGAAAATATGTACAATATCCACTTTGAGGCAAACACACGGACAAAGGGTCATCCGCTCATACATGGCAACGTATAGGGTCTCATTTGCTCCAATAGGCAGAATTATATCCAAATACCAATCAATACATAGATAATATATCATAAATCATCCAAACAATAATTAATCATTACAAAACAAATTTATTCTCATTTATATAAACATATCAATGAGTCAAAAAGAGTGAGTTGCACTTATATTGGTTCCAATAACAGTTGTAGTGTTTTATTCCGAATAAAATTAAAAGAGCATTTAATTTTACCTAAAATTTATACTAGCTCTAATCAACTCCAAACCAGCTCTAAAATGTAAGGCTCATCAATACGGACCCAACGTAATCTGTTTCATCAAAAACGAACCGCGTATGACAAGTTACAGCATTTAGAACTTTACACGAATTTAAAATATAATTAAATTTACAAATATTTTATTTTAAAACTTTTTAAATAAATTGGGCCGTTGATTTTAAAGATAGCAGATTTCGGCCAACCATTCTTTCTTCCTTCTCCCTCAGGTTACCACGCGAATGAAACCAACCGGCCGCCACTTTTTAACGAATTACCGCGCCAACATCGTCGATCTAGACGACGATCGACTATAGCCGTTCGAAAGCTCATCACCGACTCCACCTTCGGCTTGAATGACATGAATCTTGGCTCCATCGTTGTATCATATTTTGTCCTCAAATATCGACTTTTGTGGTCGATTTGCCGTCGATCGGCTTCGCCAAAGACGATCTTCACCATATAGTCGATAGACCTCTCAACCCTCTCTATTTTCTTAGTTGGCATCGAAGGCTATGGGGCCGTGGATGAGGAGATAAACGAAGAGGAAGATTCGAAGTTCTTGGGCATTGATTTTTTATGTGGCGGCTGTAAACCCTAGATTCTTAGGTTTTGTGAAAATTATAAAATAACGAGGCCTTTTATAGAAAATTTACGTGCACTATTCATCGTCAAATTTTTTGAACTCGAAATGAAGTGTGTCACCTGACAATTATAATATTTTACCCTTATTTCGGACACAATGGAGTATATATCGAGAGCTAATTCGATCTGAAAGATAGGTTTTCGAATCGACTATTTAAAATTTACTTAAATAGATTTCTACGCGTTTTAGCTTGCCACAACTAAACCATAAATCCGATTGACACGAAATTTGAAATCCTCCAATAATATAACATTATAGATCCAATAAAACTTGTTTTGTCAAAATCCGAGATTATTTGAAAAATGGCTATTTTTACTCGTTAATTAAATATTAAAATATTCAATTTCTACTAATTAACTTTTAATTCAACTTTAAAAGTTTACCAACATTATTCTAATTCAAATGTAATTATAAATCATTTTCATTCACATTAAATCCAAATTCCACTTATTTCAGCAATTTCAAATATTAAATTAACAATTTAATTATCCAATAAATCACCATATTCAATATATAAGTTATTCAGCTTATAAAATTTACTTACGAATATTTAAAATAAATTATATATACCAATTTCAAATGACAGAAATTCTGGGTCGTTACATATGGCCACAACACGAACGAGTGTCGTTGTCTATAAGATATTATCGAGAAGTTGATCCAAGAAAGAAAGTTGAAGCAGTTTGTTTGGGCGCCGCAGTATGGTGATGTGGGCCTATCAAATCAAAATCAAATACCAAATCAGGTTAGACCGAAGGAACCCGTTCATATCGGCGAGAAGTTAGTGATTAACACTGTTAGTGGTGGTCCTTAACCAATGGACCGAAGCTAGATGGAAATGGAGTCGTATACCAGCTCTATTAGGCATATGAGCTTCGAATGTTGTAGTAACTTGGAAGACGGGGCTTCGACCAAACACAGAAAACGATGACAGATGACATCATATTTCGACACAGGGATGCCGACAGAGTCGAAGCCCCAACCATTGATCCACTAGTCATTTCAGCTCAGATAGGTCCTATTTGGATGAAGAGGATCTTAGTTGACAGTGGAAGTTCAGTGAACATACTCTTTAAGCGAGCCTATGATCAAATGAAGATGGAGGCGAAAGATTTGAAGCCTTGTCAGTCTCGTATTCATGGCTTCAATGGGAGTGCGACTATACCCACTGGGATGGTGGAGCTACCAATGGAGTTGGAAGTTGGAGAGCGTTGGAGAGTCCGGATATTGCAGTTTATTGTATTGGAAATTGACTCACCATGCAATGCTTTCCTGAGCCAACCGGCCCTAGCTGAATTTAGGGCCACTATCGCCCCTTGTTGTCTAACTTTGAAATTCCCTACCAACAATGGAGTCGGAGTCGTCCAGGGTGACCAAGCTGCTAGACGGGCTTGCTGTGTTGCTGAGCTGCGGGAGACGTGGTGAAAAGAGAAGGGAAATGACGTAAAGGAATCTCTCTGCATCCGCTTTGCACGTAACTGATAGTTAACTCCTGGGCCAAGGCCTGGGCACCACAACCATTTCTTAAGAGATCTTGACCCAAGAGATACTAAAAGCGAGGATGAAGTCAAAAACATTCGGGTTTATCCGGCATTGTTGATGGATTATGTTTTGATCGATAATGATGACGATTCTAGAATGGTAGATATTGGATCTCAGCTAAGCCAACAGATGAAGGAGGAATTGGTTGAATTTCTTCGGGCAAACCTGGACTTGTTTGCTTGGATGTACTCCGACATGTATGGGATCTCATCGGACATCACGAGCCACACGTTGAACATTGACCCACGGCACATCCTGGTCAAGCAAAAAAAAGGCGTGGTATGGATCTAGAGAGATTTTCTGCCCAAAAGGAAGAGGTAGATAAACTCATGAATGGGTTTATCCGAGATGCATTATATCCAGAATGGGTGTCAAACCTTGTACTTGTCAGAAAACCTAACGAAAAATGGAGGACGCGCATTGACTACTCAGACTTGAATACTGCCCTAAAGACAATTTTCCACTCCCCCAAATTGATTAGCTCGTAGATTTAATAGCCGAACATGAATTCTTATCCTTCATGGATGCATATTATGGTTACAACCAGATACCGATGCACCTACCTAATCAGAAGCATACCAGCTATGTCACCGATCCGGGACTCTATTGTTATAAAGTGATGCTGTTCGAACTTAAGAATGCCGAGGCAACCTATTAGAGACTCGTTAACCGAATGTTTGCTAACCAGATCTGGAGAACCATTGAGGTATATATGGGTGACATGCTTGTGAAGTCACGATTCCCCATCAATCATATCAGAGACCTGGAAATGATGTTCAACATCCTCCAAGAGTACAGAATGAAACTCAACCCATAGAAGTGTCTCTTTGGGGTCGCGTTTGGTAAATTCCTTGGATTCATCGTTAATGCTTAGAGATTCGAAGCCAATCCTAAGAAAATCTAGGCAAATTAAGACTCCAAGGACTATAAAGCAAATTCAAGGCCTCAATAGAAAGGTAGCGGCGTTGAGCAGGTTCATTTCAAAATCCACCAATAAATGCATTCCCTTCTTCGATCTAATCAGAAAAGGGAAATGGAACTTTGAATGGACTACAGAGTGTGAGGGTGCATTCCGATCATTGGTTCAACATCTATGCACGTCACCCATTCTATCAAAACCTATTGATCACGAGAGACTGTACATCTACATGGCAGGGTCAAAAATGCAATCAGTGCTGCTTTAATTTAGGAGGAGGACTAGATACAACGACCAGTCTATTACATCAGCAAACGACTGATCAAAGCAGAGAGAAATTATCCAAAGTTGGAGAAGTTAGTTTACTGTCACGTCATTGCCTGGAGGAAGCTTCGCTCATATTTCTAGGCTCCTCCTATAACCGTATACACCGACCAGCCATTATGACAGGTACTTACGTGACCAGAGATGTCTGGTCGGTTACTTAAGTGGAATATCGAGCTGAGTCAATTCGACCTTACTTGTACACCAAGGAAAGCTATTCATGGACAAGTCCTAGCAGACGTCATCGTCGAATTCACTATCTTGGAGGACTTGTCTGAAACCACTGAATCTCCCAAATATGTCTGGAAGCTACATACTGATGGAGCATCAAATGACCGCTACTCAGGCGCTGGGGTTGTGCTTAAAACTCCTAAAGATTGATCTATATGTTATGCTTTAAAGTTTGATTTTCGTGCAACCAAAAACGAGGCCGAATGCAAAGCCCTACTCGTCGGGCTAAGGCTTGCCATAGATTCAAGAATTATTACTGTGGAGATTTACTACGACTCACAATTGGTCGTGTGTCAAGTTCGGGGGGAATAAGAGGACAAAGACAAGAGACTGGCTTCTTATCTTGCTCAGGTCTAGGAAATATTGAATCAGTTCGATTATTACGCCATTTATTGCATACACCGAGAATACAATCAGAGGGCCGATCCTTGGCAAAGTTAGCCAGCATGGGTGAAGCACAGCAAATGGGACTTATTCTCATTGAGATGTTACCTTCTTTGAGTATTGATCAAATGGAGATCGACTGGGTACTTGGATCTGCACATGTAAAGGAATCATGGATAACTCCGTTTTGAAACTATATCGAGCATGGGGCCCTACCAGAGCGTAGGAGAGAGTAAAGACAAGTTCTTCAAAAGGCTTCGTGGTTTACTATTCAGAATGGAGTCATGTATAGAAGAGGGTACTCTGTTCCTTTACTCCGATATATCGCCCACGATGAAATCAAACGGGTATTACATGATGTGCACGAAGGAGAATGTGGCGATCACACCGAGGGACAAGCTCTTGCTAGGAAATTACTCTGATACGGTTATTATTGGCCGACTGTGAATCGTGATGCATTAGATTATTCTAGGAAATATAACAGATGTCAGAAACATGCTCGGATTCCAAGAGCCCCACCTACCAAAATAACCTAGATGGTGAGTCCATGGCCGTTCGCAATATGGGGCGTCGATATTATTAGGTCTTTACCTCTATCCAAAGATGGCATGAAGTACGCCATCGTTGTAGTTGATTACTTTACCAAATGTGCGGAAGCTGAGCTCCTTCCCACTATCACAATGAAGAAAGTGATCAACTTTAAGGTATGCAACATTATCTGTCAGTTTGGTCTTCCACATATAATCATCACTGATAATGGAGCCCAATTCGATAGTGTCGAGTTCAAGACTTTCTTTCAGTGATTCCATATCCAGAAGAAGTTCTTTGCGGTTGCACACCCTCTAGCGAATGGACAGGTCAAAGCTGTTAATAAAGTTATAAAGTCCATCCTGAAGAAAGGATTGGAAAAAGCCGGGGGCAAATGGGTCGATGAAATTTCTATGGCCCTATGGTCATATCAAACAACCCACAAGTCCACGACCTGCCACACTCCATTTTCACTTTCCTACGGCTCAGAAGCCGTCATTCCAATTGAATTGGAAGTACCCTCTCATCGCCTCTCGTATTATGATCTGAAGAAAAATGCCATATTACTTTTCGAATCTCTGGACATAGTGGATGAGAGGCATGAAGAGGCTGATTTGAGAGCGACCGTGCAACAAATTCGAGTCTCCCTATTGTACAATGCTAAGGTCCGACCCTGAGCCTTTGAACATGGCAATCTCGTCCTCAAGAGAATTTACCCGGTCCCTTCGCATATGAAACCAACGTGGGAGGGACCGTATGTTATTGAACGGAGACTTGGAGATGGGACATTCGAATTATCGACCATTGATGGGCTCACTTTGCCAAGAGCCTAGAACAGCGAGAGTCTTCGTCGCTACTACACGTAACAAGCTTTATTATTCATTCGGTCTGCTTTTCTTTTGCAATTTGTTTATACGTACGAAATTTGAATTTGTGATAAGGAAACTAACTTTGCCATACTTTGTTATTTCAGCAATAAAATGCAATCTCTTCAGGCTAGAGTAGTGATTCTTAAAATTCATCATCGACCATCATAATGCACGGAGAGCTAAATTCCACCCTACGGTGGGACTTATTCAAATAGAGAGTGACTATGATACGACTGGTCAATCGCTGAGTGAAACCCGAGCTTGGGGGTAATCCATCACACTGAAGCCAAAAAAGGATTGATACATGACAATCGTCTAACTAACTCCGGCTCCTAGAGTGCGAGCTGGAGTATAAACTAACAAATGTAGGCTCGAAGAGGGCGGATACGTCCACCTAACGACTTCGCCCGTGTTTTATCCATGTCTGAGGAGGATGGATCCATCCATCTAAAGACCTCACTTGTTAACTCATGGTGGATGTGACCCGCCTATCCATGATCCTGATAATTCTATCGTTCCCAGAATGCAAAAAAAATCCTAAATCTCAAAACAGATGTGATCGACCGACTGTTAACCAACCCCAGATTCCCATAGTGCGAACTAGAGTATAAACACAAACCGGATGTGAACCGACCACCCGTGAGACAACACCACGTCCACGAAGTGTGGACCAGAGTATAAGCACAAAGTGGATGTGATTGATCACCCATGAATCAATTTAAGTTCCCAGAATGCGGACGAAATTCTAAATATCAAATGGGTGTGACTGGCCGCCCATAAAATACCTTAACTTCCCGAAAGCAGGACATATCTTTAAACATTAAACAGGCATGACCGATTGCCGACGTACAAGTGCAATCCTCAGAGTGTGGATGCGATTACCAATAGATGAGGAGTGTCATCCAACCACTCGAACTCGTCTCGTTTCAACTTTGTTTCATCAAATTAAGCTCGATGTATCAAAGGCAGAAAGCGACTGCCTACCAACCACTTCAATTTGACCTTGGGACTGGGGGAAAAACTCAAGTACCAGCTACTAATCGAGACAATACAATATTAGGACTCGACATAATGTTCTGTTATGACCCGAAGCCATAACTTCAGGACTTAACAATCGAACTCAGGTCCGATTCAGAGACTAAATCTTCACAAGTATATTGAACGAAAATTCAAGCGTTAAAACACTTAAGCAAATAAGCTCAAAATTGTGCTGAAAAAAATGGAGTTTTATTTCAACTATTCTTCTAAAGAGAAGGATAAGTACAAAAATTATTCCAAGAACTCCTAAGAGCAGGGGCCGAACCCACATCTATACACGGCCTATAGGAAGAGAAGAAATTCTTACCTATCTACCAAAAAAGGGAGCAAGATGACATGCCTACTCTCTCGATTTCTTATTCTTCTTCCTTAGAATTGACCTACTGGAGCTACCACTTGAGTGCATCTTCAAGCCTTTGCCTTTTGGTGGTTGATCTCCAGCTGGGGGAATTATGGTAATCTCTTCCTACAAAATCATAGAAATTGGAATACTTTCTAAATGCGGGGTCGAAGGGATGGGAACACTCTCAATATTGGAAGATGAGAGAGGCATGCCATTGTCGATAACTATACTACCAAGAGAAATCATTTGCAGAGGAGCCGGACCAGGACCCGCTATATCACCTCCAATACCACTGGCCTATGCGTCTACTTCCATCTCGACATTAATCTCCGCTATTATCGCTTTTTCTTGAATTGCTTAAGCATCAACGGGTATGCTGCCTATTGGGCTCGAAGAGCTGGCCATGAATGCACCTTCACCCATGACGAATGCCAGGTTGGTAAGCGGGTCACTTTGATGACCAAGGAGTTCTTCCATCATCTGCTCGTTAAAAGCAAAGGAGATTCCCTGCGCTTCCTCAGTTGGTGCGGCAACCGTTGTTGTGGTGGCCTCTGTCATAAGGGCCTCCTACTCATGGAAGCTCTTAGGTTGCAAGGGGCATAGCCAGTGCAGCTCCTATCGTTGAATAAAAGTAAGAGAAAAAGTGCTAGTGACTACTTCAAACAACGCTCCCGGCTTTGAATAAATGCGAGAAATGTTTAGAATACTTTCCTCAGATTGGCTCACGGGTGGATTCAAAGCAACTTTAGGGGCATGCTCACGAGCTGGAGATAATTGTGGTTGATCAGGATTGTAAGCAGACACAGATAGAGGATCAACCATAAGAGTTGATTCGGGCTGGGTTGGGATAAGAATTTCAAAGCCCTTATCATGTTGCTCAATGCCAGAACCCTCTCCAGCCTCCAGATTTAGAGTACCGAGTCTCTCTTTTTCAAATATGATAGTGGCATCGTGGAGAACTCGTCTCTTATTCTCATTCAGCACTCCATTCTCTAATTCGGACTCATCGATGGACTTAGTATGATGCCCTGCTTTTTCACCTTCAACCAAGTGGCACCAGGCGTTATATAGATGTGATGGGTAATCTTCGACCCAACCCAGATTTTGCTGCTTCAGGACATTAACATTATATGTAATGAGGACATCTTTAATGTCGCCCTCCAGCCTGGGCTTTTCCGCTCTGGCCTCAATCTCAACCATAGTTGTGGTTTCCTACACTTTAGTACAGCTGCATCCTGCTCACTCCTAATTTCACAGCTTGATCACATGCCTCTTGGGCAGCCTTATTAGCATCGTCCTTTTCTTTGATGACCTCAGCATACTTCGCCTTAAGCTCATTGAGCTCCTTGAGCGCATTATCTCTCTCGGCTGTGACAGTGGTGTTTCTGTGGCCCATATCATCGACCAAAGTAAGGTGCTCTTGTCTTATTTGCTCCATCTTATTGTTTGCCTTATCGACCTTCTTCAAGGCCTCTATTTCAGAGATCCTCAAAGTGTCGTTCTCAACGGTGAGCACTTGCACTGTATGGTCCTTCTGAGCAAGATCGGTTCCCAATTTCTCAATTTTCTTCTCCCGCTCAAAGGCCACCCCTGATGCTTTCTCTACAATCTTCATCCATTTCCAATACTGGCCATAAACATCATATATATGGTCATGCATCGTCTGTTCTACCTCATTGGGAATTCGCTTTAAGTCCGGAGGAAATATGAAGTCGCCGAAGTAGATATTCAAGAAATCCTTTTCCAACTTAGCGATCCTAATCGCCCCTTCCCCGGTGGGTTCTATAACAGCTTATTCAGTGGTGATGGGGCCTCAGTTTCGGTCCTTCGACCTTGTTCGTCGGCTCGAGAAATTTGAGAAGGTGTTACTTGACGTGAAGATTTTAAGGGTTGTTTGCCAGACCCAGAAGGTTATGTTGGACCTCTAGATGGAGGAGAGCACAACCAGGAACAATGCTTATACTACCACTCCCTATCTCTTTCCCTCTTGTAGCACTCTCTCTCTCTTGACTGAAGTAGACAAGATCGTGTTCTCTATCGGCCTCACGCCCACGAGACACAAAATATGAGTTAGATGAATGGAGGCTACCAAGCATGGATTCCTGCCTCGACATTGTATTTGTAAAATGAAAAGAGAAATAGAGTTGGTGATCTCTAGAGATGACTAGCTTGTAAATAGAAATTGTGTGGTGTCGAGAAATGTGTGTATGCATGTGCGCACCCCCAACCAACCAGTTGTAATAGCCATATTAGGAGGAATTGGCTCTCCTATGTCTAAGGCATTTTGAAACCCCTCTAATTTGGTATCTTGGTGCAATGGCAAGTCATCTGGAATGGGGATGTCTGCTAGTCCCACAAAGGAACTTTCCATCTATGAGAGAGGAATCTCTTGACTGGTAGCAGGCAAAGAGACTATAATGGTCTTGCGCCTTACAGATTTTTGAGCGGTAGACTTGCCACTTCTCTTCTACACTAAAGATCAATGACTTCACAAAGGCCCAACTATGGGATCATCTCCAGTAGTCATATTCTCACCACCGCCCTGTTCAGTAATTACTATTCCAAGAGCTCTTCTTCGAGCTTATCTCACTAGGGATGTCCGAAGAACTCCCGCGAGTCCAATGCTTTGATCTCTGTCAGTTAGCCTGATGGCACCGGATTCCCGTCTGTAAGGACTTCATTAATCTCTCTACATTCGGCGGGCACCTTTCGGAGAACTCATACTATCTCCTTAAACCGAGCACCTTCAGGTTGTGGAATTGAAGCTGCAAAACGAATAAAATGTTAGACTTGACCTCAACTTCTACTATCCAGTTAGTCGGAGAGGAGGCTGGGGGACACATCTTGCTAGCCACGGTCTGGAAAACTCCGATGGACACCGAACGTAGAACCATTCGGTCATAAAGTAACTCAGCTTGCTCCAAGCCCCGGTCATGACTTGACAATTTCTAACCGCTTCTAGGAAAGTAAAGGAAGGGTTGTCCCCACGACTCTTCATATTGAATAAGTATCTGATCTCTTCTACCATCAGAGGACGGAAGTGGTGCTCCATGAAGATGACAAACAAACTATTGAGCAAGGCATATCCATTCGGGTGCAGCTAAGTGTGAGAAATGCGGATTACGGATCTTAAGGCTAGGATTAACACTAGAGGGGGTGAATAGTGTTTATAAAGAATTACTAAATCCTTTTGAGTTCATGTTAATTTAAACACAGATGTGTACAATATACAGACATAGATATGATCACAGTACGGATTTCCTTTCAAAAGCAATTTTTACAATTACACCCTCGACTACAAGGCTACGAAGTACACCCTCCAGAATCACAATCCTCTGGATAGAGATACTTGATTTTCCAAGCTACAAGTTCACCCACTTGATTTTACGGGCAACAAGTTCACCCAATTGATTTCCCAAGGCTAAAATCACACCTTATCACGCTTGATTGACTTTCAAGGCTACAATCACACCTTTTCTCGCTAAGTTGATTACAAAAAGCCTATAACTCTGAATAGCACTGAGGATCATGTTGAGAGAGTGATAGAGAATCAAACTTAAAATGATTGAGTTCAATTCAATGTAGATTTCGGCAGAGCAATGATAAGAATTTTTATTAAGAAAAGTGGAAGAAGAAGAGGAGTGAACAACCAGAAAATCTGATGTAAAATTCGTTGAAATTGATCCCTATTTATAGTAGAACAACAATCATGTCCATTCGTGAGGAGTTATGGCGAATAGACACTTCTTTTGAAATTGAAATTTTGAACTCAACTGACACCATGTCGACATGGTCACCATGAGCATGTCGACATCTCAAAGCATTTTTTGATGATTTGATTTTCTTTGAAAATAACCTTTATCTTGTATTAAAACTATTTTAATCTTTATAAATATGCTTGACGATAGTTAAAATTCATAAGTAAATATAGAGAATAATATATATATAATTTAACTATAATTTTATATTTAAATCTAAGTTTAAATATTTAAGTATATTATATTAAAAGATAGTTTAAAATCAGGAGTAATTTGACTTTGAAATTAAAGATGATTTTGAGGCTAATATTATTTAAAATCAAGATAGATGTTTTTGATGCTTTTAAAAGAAGGTTTTGAAATCATTTTCAAAACAAGATGTAATTTTGAAAAAATCATTTTGAATAAAAGGTTAGCGGATACAAAACAATGTTCCACTAGATTTTTCGTATGTTCCATCCTACTTAGGGTTCCACCCTTTAACAGGCTCGAAGTGGATTCCATTCCACGAATAAATTGGATTTTAAGATGCCAGTGCTTTTCTAGGAGTTTTGAAAAAAAATTATAATTAAAGAATAACTTACTTGAATTCTTGAACTCTTGATAATCTTAATACTCATGAGTCTTCAATCTTGATATCTTGAATCTCTATATTGTACAGTCTTTATTCTTGGTACCTGCATGGTTAAATCCTGCATATACATATATATCTAAACTTATAATGTTAGTATTTATATTTTATAATCTATTCTAAGGTTGTTGTCATCAAAACCATCATCTCACGGACTAACAATCTTCCCCCTTTTGATGATGACAACCTTTGTTTATAAAATAATACTTCTATCCTAATAACCACCCCTAAAACTAATAACTCCCCCTTAATCTATGCCCTAATTACCCTATTTTATACTTCTCCACCTTTGTCATCAACAAAAATAAACTCTAAACTTTTAATAACTCCAAACTATATAACTCCCCCTCATTCTTGGACTAAAATACCTGCATTAATAAACTATAAAACAAAATATATAATAGATAGATTAAGAAATAATTATACTTATGAGCATGATAATTTAATCAAATACTATATACATTTCACTTTATATTTACATGTTTTATACATCAAATATCGAACAAGATCAAGAAATCAATCGACACCAAGTATCAATCTAAACCAAGTCAAATCAATTTGAACAATTCAAACAAAGTAATAAAATTTAAACAATACGAGGAACTTCCACCCATCCTTCTTCTCCTAAGATAGGGTCTGCTTTAATAGCATCCTAATTTTCATTGTCATTGGTGAGAGAGGCAGAAGGATGTGCTTCGTTATCATCCTTGTGTAGGAAGGAAATCATCCATCGTATTGCATCGAAATGCCTTTCTTGCTCCTTGATCATCTGCATTTGACTCAATTCTAAGTGTCGCTGGTTACGGAGAATGAACGAGAAAATATTCTTGAATGAATTAAGAATTTCTTCAAGATTTTCGGATAAATTGTGAATTGGATTACCCATAGAATTTGTGAAAGAAACGGAGGATTAAAAAATAAGAAATAATTTTCAGTGAAGAATTCTGGAAGAAATAGGTATATATAGGTGTAGAAATTCATTTTAAATGAATAGACATATGGTAGTTATTCAAATTTCAAATTCAAAATGAATTATCATTTCTAACCAGTACATGTCGATATGGTCATAGGGGGTATGTCGACATGGGTTAGTGAAAAAATATGACTAATTAGATTTTCTGAATAATTATGTGTGTGTGTGTATATATATTTATATAATATACTAACATTTATTCTGGAGATAAGATAAGCTAGATAAAAGGAAGGAAATTTCATTTCATTGCATACTAAGATGATACAATGATTAAACATATAAAACTACATGAACTTACGAATTAAAATAAGCTAAAACACATAAAACAAAATACGAAAAGATAACACTGGTTAGAGGATGATGATGATGACGACGAAGAAAGTCCAAGTTTCTTGCTGACTTTGGAAATGAGCTTGTTCATCTTGGATGAAATTTTGTCCAACTTCTTGCTAACGAATTGTTTAAGAATCTGTTGATTCTCAACAATCGTCTTTTGGTTTTTGAGAAGGGTTTTGGTGGATGGATTAGGAGGATAGTCGATGCTTTCCAAAGAGGTTTCACCTTCTTATTCTTCAATTTCCATTTCATCCCCTTCTTCTTCTTCCTCTTCTTCTTCTTCCATTTCCTCATGAGCAAATGCTCTTCCTTTTTGGCAAGGGTCTCATAAGGTTAAAAAAAAAATGGAATTTTCATAAGCGAAATGTTGGAATGATTGAAAACTTTTATAGAAATAAATTCTTCGCCTTTGAAATCCACTCCAAAATAGTTGAAAATCCGAGTGAGATAAATTCCATGATACAAAGTATTCTCACCCATTTCAAGATTTTTAGGATGAAGTTCATCTAAAATAACTTGCACCCAAGTCATAATTTCCAAAAATAGCAAAAAGTGCTTTGCAAACTTTAGAAGTACGATTGTTAAAATTCCCCGATCTTGGGGTCAAAGTATGTTGCAAAAGAAGATTGACAATTCTTGCCTTTGGTTGAAAATTTCGATTTTTGAATTCAAAATTATCATTCCCTTCGAAAATGTGATGAAATGTCTCACAGTCATTTTCATCGATTTTAGAATTAGAAAGATCAATTCCCGTACACCTGCAATTGAGAATGGTACCCAAAAGATCACAATTCAAAACAATTCTAGTGCCTTTGACACTACTCCAAATTTCATCCTCATTTCCATTATAAAATCCACAGTTTAAATTAGCATAGAAAATTTTGACAAGATTTGGATAGCAAACAAAGTCATTTTGAGAAACATCAATAAGACTAAGAACTCCATTGTTTGCAAAAAGTGAATCAAGTTCATAAGAAGGAAAATCTTGAAAAATAGCAAAATTTTCGGGATGGACTTTGGCATAATTACCACAATTGATGTATGCTTTTATTGCCTTCGGATCATTGAAGAGTTGCTCTTTTATTTTTCTGGAAATTCTCATGGTGGAGGGGTTGCTTGAAGAAGCCATTAAAGTAGAGAGTAGTGAGCTTGAAGTTTTGAAGAAAGAGAGTTTGAATTTGAAAATGAGAGTGAAAAGATATGATAAAAGATAGTGGATAAATAGATTCTCAAAGGACATATTCTCTGGTCAAAAGGTAGCTTTTCAGAGAATTGAATGAAGTGAAAAGATAGAGGAAAATTCAAATATTTGAATTCAAATTTTGAAATTCAAATTCTGGTACCCATGTCGACATCATGGTAGGGACCATGATGTCGAAATGTGCCTGTGAATTTTTGTGAATTATTTTTTCTAAGTTCTCTAATAAATTTATATACTTTATTATAAATTTCTGAAATATTATTGGACTAACAATATATTTCAGAAAGTAATATTATACTTTTTTTGAGTCCGTTTCTCTAAATTCGTCGAAGTCGTGAACTGCCGTGAAACACAAATTTGAATTATCTATTCTCTGATCATCATCACTTGAGGACGAGTCTGAGTCATCTAGAGTAGCAGTAAATGCATGTTTTCATTTCTTTACTAAATCATTATCCATAGGAGGATTTTGCCTTTCTGGATACGGACAGTCTCTTTTGATATGGCCTGGTTCATCACAGTTGTAACATTTGACATTATTTGGCACTACATTCTTATTTCCAGAGTTCTTATAGTTGTTTCTCTTGAGATTATTCGTCTTTCTGTATTTTAGGAATTTCCTAAAATTTCTGGTCATTAAGGCTATTTCTTCATCATTATCGCTGTTTGAATCTGATCCATCGGTCAATGCATTGAATGCCATTGATTTCTTTTCAGATGCTTTCTTTCTCTTCTCCCGATCATTTGAACTTCATACGACATTAGATTTCCAATTAATTCTTCTATCTTTAAAGTACTGATATCATTTGCCTCTTTAATAGCAAGTGTCTTTTGATCTCATTCTGGAGTAAGAGAACATAAATCTTTCTGACTTGATCTTCTTTAGAAAATTCCTTTCCCAAAGATATTAGAGAGTGCATAATATCCTGAAATCTGCTATACATATCTGAAATAAACTCATTAGAATTCATTTTAAATAATTGAAACTGATTTGTGAGCATGGAAATTTTGGTCTGTTTAACTTTACTTGTTCCTTCGTGAGTAACTTGCAAAGTTTTCCAGATTTCATATGTAGACTTACAAACTGACACTCTATTGTATTCATTTCTATCTAGTGAACAAAACAAAATATTCATTGCCTTAGAATTATTTTGTGCAACAGTCTTTTTCTCAACAGTCCACTATGCAAAATCAGTTGTGGATTCAAAATATTCAGTTTACATAATATTCCAAGTGTCTAATCCTATAGATTGTAAATATATTTTCATCCTACATGTCTAATATGCATAATACTGGCATTAAAAAGTGGTGGTCTGATAGTAGACTGATCTTCTACAAATGAACTAGTGACAGGGATACTAGTGTTAGTATCAGTACCAGTGTTGGTAGCCATTTTGAAAAATTTTCAAAAATCAGATTATGAAACTTTGAAAACCTTTCTCTGATACCAATTGAGAGAATTGCAGATTACGGATCTTAAGGCTAGGATTAACATTAGAGGAGGGTGAATAGTGTTTATAAAGAATTACTATGTCTTTTTGAGTTTATTAGTTTAAACATAGATGTGTGCAATATACAGACACAGATATGATCACAGAAACAAACACAGATGCAGAAATAAAATAAAAAGCAGTGACGAAAAGAATACAACGGATTTTATACTGGTTCGGGGTTACCCTATATCCAGTCCTGCACAACAAGTACGGATTTCCTTTCAAAAGCAATTTTTACAATTGCACCCTCGATTTCAAGGCTACAAGGTACACCCTCCAGAATCACAATCCTCTGGGTAGAGATACATGATTTTCCAGGCTACAGGTTCACCCACTTGATTTTACGGGCAACAAGTTCACCCAATTGATTTCCCAAGGCTACAATCACACCTTATCGCGCTTGATTAATTTTCAAGGCTACAATAACACCTTTTCTCGCTAAGTTGATTACAAAAAGCCTATAACTCTGAATAGCACTGAGGATCTTGTTGAGAAAGTGATAGAGAATCAAACAACGAATGATCGAGTTCAATTCAATGTAGATTTCGGAAGAGTAATGATAAAAAAAATTATTAAGAAAAGTGAAAGAAGAAGAGGAGTGAAAAACCAGAAAATCTAATGTGAAATTCGTTGAAACTGACCTCTATTTATAGTAGAACAACAGTCATGTCCATTCCTAAAGAGTTATGTCGAATAGATACTTCTTTTGAAATTGAAATTTTGAACTCAATTGACACCATGTTGACATACTCGACATGGTCACCATGACTATGTCGACATCCCAAAGCATTTTTTGATGATTTCATTTTCTTTGAAAATAACCTTTATCTTATATTAAAACTATTTTAAACTTTATAAATATACTTGACTATAGTTAAAATTCATAAGTAAATATAGAGAATAATATATATAGAATTTAACTACAATTTTATATTTAAATCTAAGCACAAATATTTAAATATATTATATTAAAAGATAGTTTAAAATCAGGAGTAATTTGACTTTGAAATCAAAGATGATTTTGAGGCTAAAATTATTTAAAATCAGGATAGATGTTTTTGATGCTTTTAGAAGGAAGGTTTTGAAATAATTTTGAAAACAATATATAATTTTCAAAAAATCATTTTGAATAAAAGGTTAACGGATATAAAACAATGTTCCACTAGATTTTTCGCAGGTTCCATCCTACTTAGGGTTCCATCCCTTTGACAGGCTCGAAGTGGATTCCATTCCACGAATAAATTGGATTATAAGATGCCAGTGCTTTTCTAAGAGTTTTAACAAAATTTTATAATTAAAGAATAAATTACTTGAATTATTGAACTCTTGATAATCTTGATATTCATGAGTCTTCAATCTTTATATCTTGAATCTCTATACCGTATAGTCTTCATTCTTGGTACCTGCATGGTTAAATCCTGCATATACATATATATCTAAACTTATAATGTTAGTATTTATATTTTATAATCTATTCTAAGGTTGTTTTCATCAAAACCATCATCTCAAGGACTAACACTAAGAAGGAGTGATCCTCAAGAAAAGTAGAACTTCCTTGATGAACTGGTTGAAAGGAGCAAGTGTCTCGGAAACACACATAAATCTTTTGCAAGGTGGATACCCTTCCAGGGGGTTATGGGCTTTATCTTCTGAACCTGGCAGTAAGACATCGTCTAGTAATAACCCATGCCTTAGACAAATTCCGCCCAGCGTATCTTTAGAAATATTGGAAGGAACGGAGTCTTATGGATGTATGATAAAAACTGCTCCCGGTAGTTCATCCAAAGCAGGGCTAATAGCATCGACTGCAATAGCCGGCATTTCAATCGCAAGAAGGTGTGGACTCTGGACATCCTGTGATTGCAACCTTCCGGGATCCATAGCTATTGAACTCAATAAAAATCATCATTATATGGCAATATACTTGTGTTCCCCTGATGTGAAGTGAATGATCGTGTTGTGTAGTGTAGTGCAACATAATACATTGAATTTCTACAAGTTCGGAAGATAATAGAATGATAGGACTTCGAGATTCAACCGGAGTGACCGTCATCGTTGACTATCCCAGCCTTGCCATCCTGACTTCGAAGAGTGATCCATGTTAAAGTTCGCTACGTTTGTTAGGTTATATCTCCATCGATGAGCTTCAAAGGATAGTCAAATATGCAGTTTAATGGTCAAGTCTTGATATGCAAGGCTAAAGCTCATGGGATCAAATGTTCGGCTATGCAAAGGGTTCGTATCCATCAAAATGCAAGTTCGGATCGATCACCAGAAGTCTCGTTCATATCGATCTGTAGAGGAAAAGATTTCGTATTGACTACCTTAAGGCTAGTTCGTATCAATCCAATCCCTTCATCCTGTATTGATCGTAGGCCGCGTCTTCGTATCGATCAATAGAACCAATACTTCATATAGATTGCGCAATTAGAACATCAGATCGATCACCGTGGATCAATACGGGATCGATACAAAATCCAACTATCTCCAAACGATAAGAAGCCACTCCCTCTCTCGATACGAAACTCTATCTATGGTTATCGATATGAGCTTTGGTTGCTCTCAGAACGGTATGAATCACAGTTCTCGATCGATACAAGTGATCTCTCCGTATCCATCTACCTTCCTTCTTTTCCAAGCAACACAAAAACCATTCCAACCTTCTTCGACCTTGCTCCGACCCATCTCGGGCCTCCACATCATTAGAATCAGCTGAAAATGCAGATAAAATGGCACAACAACTCGAGTCTCATCATTTATTATGTGGATTTATTCACTAATTACCTAAATCGAAGTGTAGATTCGAGAGACTAAAGTGTTGTATTGATTTGGGGATGAAGGCGATTCTCTGTTCTTCTATCAACATGAATGTAAGAAAAATTAAAGTAAAAAAAATCCTAAGTCCTAAAAGTACTTATTTAGACGCGAGACCGAGGCAGAGAACCATTCGTCTCCCGGTCGTAATGGCCGATAGTAGCGATTTTACCATCATCGATATGAAGCTTACTTTGTATCCATCTTCAGGCAATCTGAGGAAAAGCTCTTCGTATCCGGATAAGCTATCGATACGAAAGGTGAAGTAAAGACTTGTTTGAAGTATTCAGACCCATCAGCAATTCATCAATATGAAATGATCACTTCATATTCATCACTTTGAGGCCCACAACGATACGTACGCATTGATACAAAATATTTCATGGAACTGTTGACACGTATCGGTAGTCATCGATACAAAGCATGTTTTTTCAACTTCTCAAATCGATCCAGGAGTGGATTGATACGAAGGGATACTATAAAAATGACCATTAAGCATTGTTTTGACTCGAATTTCACATCGATCTAGGTGAGGATCGATATGAAACTCGATATAAAAGAAATGAGACATGACAATGACTTATGAATGTGCGAACGTGGACGGGAGTCGGGTTAACACACGTGCATGTATGACCAACTAACATTCACTTTTCAAAATTGACAGGAATTTAATGCTCACCTGGTGACAACTACAATGGTGAACAAAAAATACTAGAACTCAAAACTCAGTTACAACGATGCATTGCATAATTATTGGCAATCAACAATTTAGCATTTATATTACTGAAAATCAATCAAAGGTTACATCTCTTAATAAAAAGCAACAACTATTCAACGAATTAGATAGAACTTTTCAAAATGAAGATTGTAGCTTTTCAAAGCACATCATATTTTCACAAGAGTACTTTGGGGAGCAAATGTTATCTTGCCTTTTGCCAAGGCTATGACACCAAGCAAGTGATTGGAAGCCAAATATAGTCCGTCCTGAAGATCAATTATACACAGGTCTACTATGGATACTGGTGAATTTTACCCAAGTTTATATCAAGCTACAATCAAAATGATATGGCAAGTAATGCTACAGAAGTCAACTTCTAAATTTCAAGTCAGTCGGAGTTCATATGCTCAAGATGTTGATCGATCAAAATCAAGAAGGCCAACTTCATTCGTATCCATGGGATATCGTATCCATCAACTCATAAGCATCTATTTCATATCCATCCATCCCTCAAGCTACTTTGGTTCATATCCATTAACCCTACACAATTTTGTATCCATCGTGGTTATTTTATTTTGTATCCATCACATTTTCTCTGCTTGATATCCAACAACCAGAGCTAGTTCGTATCGATCGACCTACGATCGATACGAATGTTCCACCAAACGGTCGACATGAAAAAGAATCGTCTATCGATACGAAGCAACTGCATGCAATCGGTATAAGGCAATTTCTAAGCTGTCGATATGAAGTAGCCTCAGACAACGATACGAAATGCAGTAGAATTTATGGATATGAAATGAAGTGATTACCATCGATACTGAAGAATGTTCCATGTTGATACGAACAAGGCACGTTCGAGTGGAAAACTCGATCACTCGGCATAAAAAGTGGATCGATCCTAGACTATAGCGCCACGTCACCTGATCAATATGAGCTAGCATCGATATGAACAGAAAGCGATACAAATGGATCAATATGAGCACGCCAGCCTTTTGTAAAACTAAACTTGGATCGACCATAAGGTAAAATCTACAAGTCCAAATGCTACCAAATTTTCAGAGGAGATTGCGTACCACCTCAAGAATGTCCTTGATCGATCTCGGGCCAAATGTGTTTTTGATCGATACGAAATGCACATGTATCGATAAGGGATCGATCCCAGTCAACCTCGGATCGATCATGTGGGCCCGCCCGCATGTGAGAAGGAGTATTCCGAGATCTACATCATATTTTTCCAGCCTATGCCTATAAGTAGTGACCCTAGACCTACAGAAAATTGACTTGTGGCTTCTTTACGCTGACATTCTACCGAAATCACTACTATACGTCAGGTGTATTATTGCAATCTCTTGTAATCAGCAAGTCAAATTCAATACACATCCTCGAACCACTCTAAATTTTTGTATTTCTGCATTTTTTTTCTTATTTTTTGATTGGTATGTTAGTTAGATCTACCTCATTTTACATTTTCTTTGTTTATTTTATCTCTTCAAACACATCTGAAGAGTGTTGTGCCCAATTTCGATACAAATAGTAATTACAAGAATAAAAGCAAGAAAAATGAAATTTGTGTAAAATAGAGACGTTGCTGTATTTTGCATTACCCAATAATTAGAGAAACAATAAATAAAATATTTTGTAGTTACGAGTTAGCATTATTTAGTATTAAAATATGGAAATGGATTTTTAGCATAGTTTTTGTAACCAACTAAATAGAATAGAACTACTTCCTAGAATATAAAACAATAATGCGAAGCGTTGAAGAAATTTAAGAAGAGAAATAATCAAGTTAATTGTTCGACAAGACTAGAAATAATAAATAGAATATGTGACTAGATCTGCATTTACTGTGGAGATAGTAGAATAAAAAGTAAAGCAGTTATTATGATAAGTAATTTGTGACAGTTGGACGTAGTCTTCAGCTAAGACTATCATAAAATATAAGCAAAATAAAGAGAATTTAGTATTATAATAAAGAAGATAGACTAGAATAGAAAAGACCCTTGCAATTACATTTATAACATGTAGGTTATAAAAGAAAGAAATGAATATATAAGTAACAATTTCAAGTATAATTGTAACAAAAAGGTTATAATTAAAAAGAAATAGAAGAGGCTTATTTTATCAAACTTTGATCTTGGATTAAGTTAATAAGCAAAAATAATAGAAGTGGCCCGTGCCGGCAACATTCCCTTTTAAGTCTAGGACTGATGGTATCACACTTAGGTGGGGCTGGGCTTGCTTATTAGGGTAAATAAGTAGCTAAAAGAATAAGAAAAGTAAACAAAACACATAATAAAAGATTAGACATAGGGCTAATAAAATGGTAAGGTGTATTTGGAGCAGCCTAAAGGAGAATCTAGATGAAGAGCCTAATGAAGAAGTTCATCGCAGATTTTAGTACACAAAGAGCTCGTCGAACTTAGTTAGTTCGGGCTAGAAGGAAGTACGAGACTTCAACGGGAAGTGATGATACTCTAGGATGGCCCTGTGGGCTAGGCCTAACGATGCTTCACCCCCAGAGGCAGGTCTTTAGGTGTTCCTTCAATCAAGTATGCCTTGACTACTTTTGCATTGTAGGCCTAACGAAGCGGAACTTTAAACGGAGTCAAAAGGTTGATGATGGAGTAGGATATTCGTATGACACCGTACTGTGGGTTGCGGGTAGGTTATAATGAGCATGACCCAAAAGGATGGTCGCATGCGAAGATCAAGCCATCATCCGTCAAAGTGAGTTCGGGAAAGACTAGAATTAACCCAACAGGCCAATGATTCTTTCACTATCGAGACATTGGATAAAGCGCATAGCTACTTGGATGTTTAGATTATTTGTAGTAGGGCACAACCATTTAGCTCTTGAAGAGTTTTTTGATTAATTGAGGGGTGTGTGCGTGGGGCCATAACCGTAATGAGAAAAGAGACAGATCAAGTAGAATATCTATATTGTAGGCCTAACGAAGAAGAACTTTATAGACATAGAAAATCCTTGACTGAGTTCCATACAAGGTAGAGCTTGTTGGCGAAATTCAAGGAGTAGACAGAACGATTACGTGTAGTCCTCAAGGTACTCACTGGGTGGTACATTATGGATGTCCGAACACTAATATAAGCTAGTACGGATGCAGTTTCACGTTTTCCTAGCAGATGATGGAACATCTGTATTGTAGGCCTTATGAACCTATACTTTAGAGATGCAGTTTCAGTACGCTCCAGCACCGAGATGATGGATTCCTTTTCGAGAAGGATACTGAAGGTACTATGGGCAGTACCTAGAATTGATGTGCTCTTTGGGCATGTAGCTATATATATATATATATATATATATTGTTATTAGGTCTTAATCTACTAGGGAGTAGGTGGGTAGGATTCATACATAGAGGCAAGAGTATTATAAAGCCAATAAACCTAACAGAAAATGGAAGTAGAACAGTATATGTAGAATTATGCTTAAAAGTGCACAATTTGTCCTTACACCGGAACTTTAGTTCTAACCCCCTCCCCATAACAACCCACAGGTTATATGGTGGCAGAGATTTTCTAGCTTTGAGACACTTGCTTAGAAGTGTTATTACCTTAGTGAGTATTTACTTACTATTATATTTTAGTCGGTTCTGCTGTGAGATATTTGTTTGAGCTTTGATATATTTTCCTTGTCTATTTGCAGGATACCAAATACCCAACTCGAGTTTCAGTGGGCTTGGATTTTAGCATTTATGCGAAAAATCCAGACCCTTTGGAATTCGGGTTGTTACTTGTAGGATCGATTTCACCCTAGAGGGGGGTGAATAGGGTGATAGTATAAATTATAAAAATTAATTGCGGAAGCTTATAAAATTATTTCAACGCAGACCACAGAATAATAGCAGCACAGACAAATAGCAGAAAAATAAGCAGAAATAGAACGACACAGAATTTACCAGCTTCGGCAAAACCCTGCCTACGTGCTACCTCCAAGGTTTCTACTAGAAATTAGATAGTCAGACGCTTACACACGTAAACTCGCGACACCCGCTATCGACTAAACCTAACTCTACGCTCAAAACCCTGCCATAACTCAGCCACTGAGTTGCGAATTCTCAAGCTACGCCACGTAGCTTGTCTCCTAGTCACAGGACTAGAAAATATAAAAGTTTAAAATTTAAAAACAAAATTAAAAGCAATAATAAATAAAAACCCTAATTAAAACACCCTTAAATAAGAAAAAAAAACAAGTCGGCCCAATTATTCTTTCTCTATATTTTTTTGTATCTGCCCGTTCCTTTGTTTGTGATGGCGGCTCTTGTTTCTTCGTTCGTTCTTCTTCCTTTAAAATTAGGGCTTTTGGTATGATTGAGGTCGCCGACTCCAGTAGCTTCGATCGAGATAAATATATTTCAGTTCCTTTGGTTCGTCGATCGATTTGTCTCTTTGAGTTTCTGTCGGTACTTCAATTCGATCAAGTTCGAATTATAATTGGTAAGTTAATTTTTTGCTTTTTCTCTTTACTGGTTTTGGCTTGCTTGAACTTGATGATGAAATTGCCAGTGATGATTAGGGTTATATATAGGGATTCGAATACCTAATTTTTCGTCATATATTCTTTGCTTGAATTTGTCAACTGATATAGCTCGGCCATTGATTTTCGTTTGGATGTCGAGATTCATCTCTGACCTTTTCGTATGATTTCTAGTAGCTTGATTCACATGATATTGATTTCGATTACGGATTGACTTATTCATAAACGAATATACTTTCGTTGCTTGATGGTCACGTTGTCGATTCGTGAATTGGTCAAATTACTTGGTCACTACAGTTTAATTGTCATCTGACTTCGGTCTTGATTTGTTCAACTTGAAATTGATTTGTGACGTGAATTTCTTGATGTTGATTATTTTCGGCTTGTACTTGGTGTATCATCTATATTAGTGTTTGCTGTGTTCACTTGATTGTTGTGCACTGAGTTTGCTTCGAGTCAGTTTCATTGTGTTAGTTTCATTGTTGCTGTGTCACTGGTTCATTTAAAGTTGTAGCTTGCACTTTTGTTGTTTGCATTGAGCATTTTGTATGCTAGCAATTTTGGATTTACAGTTGCACTTCGTTCATTGTCATTTTGCTGGAATGACTTCGACATTGGCTTTTGTAGTTGGTTCATTACGTTTCCATTGTTGTAGCCTTTGTGCATTGTTGCTATTCCTTTGGTGCACTATGCTTATCTGTAGTCTTTGTGCATTGTCGCTATTCCTTTGGTCATGTTGCCTTCAGTTGCTTGTACTATCTGGTCTAACATGCACACTTGTTTATGCTTCATTTTTTAACTTGAATCCTTGAATGTGAGACCTCGGCAGTTTGGTTTTATTTGGTATCATTTGCCTGAGTCACTTGTTCAAGCTTTCATGCATTGTTATGTTGTAGTTTGTAGTTTGTTGTTGGTTTTGGTTTTCATTTTTGCTGTTTGCATGCTTCATTGACATCTGCATATTGATCACCATCTTTGTGTATTGATGGTCTGAGTCTTGTTCATCCAATTCATTGATCCAAAATACTTTTGCTCTTTGGTGTGCACTGTAGTTTTTTTATTGGTTCACCACTGAGCCTCGGCTTGCTTTTGTTGCATTTTGTTGCGGCCTGACCTGTGCATTATGCATTTTGCCTGACCATTGTTGTTGTGTTGATCTGAATTGCTTCCTGGTCGACACTTGATGTTTGTAGTTGATGTATATAATTGTTCGACTTTGCATTTGTTTGCTGTTATATTGGTGGCATTGTGCCTTAGCCTCTTGTGCATTGCCCCATACATATTGTCACTGTTTGATATAGTTTGGATTCGGGCTTTGACTTATGTCACTGATTTTTGGTCTAGACTTGTTTTAGTTGTCGAGACCGTTTTTCCATACATGTACATTTTTAAGTGCACCTGTGTTCAATCCAGTTTTAAAACTCGGGTTTGACCTTGTGCTGATGTCGAGACTTTATTTATATTGCACCTGAGTTGAACCCGTCTTTTTATTTTGGGTTTGACCTTGTGCTCACCTGTCCCTGTAAAATTATCAAGTGTATATCGGTGTGCACGGCCTTGTGGCATGTACAGTGATACACTGTGCATGTCACATTGTTCGTGTGTGATGAATTGAAATGTAAATGACGACGAACAACCCAAATAACTGAGGCAAACAATATTTTCAAAAATTCGTATTTTATTTTATATTGCAAAAATATTTCTTTTTCAATTTTACTGTGTTAGTGAATATTTTTGCAGATGCTCAGATGCTGGATTCTAACTGGAATGAAGTTGAAGATAAATACTACGAGTGTGAGTGATATGTAATGAGGAATTTATGTAAATTGAATTTTGATGTAATTAGAATCAAAATTGTATATGTATAGTGAGAGCTTGAATTTGTACTATTCAAAATTGTAATAAATATTTGTTTGAATAAAATTTCTGTTTGAATTCAAATTCTATGTTATTTATTTTTATTCGGCAAATATTTATTTAATCTATGAAAAATAAAATAGTACATTAATAAATACATTTAAACGAATGTATATATGTTTATTATCATCAAACAAAAATCATATAAGCGCATATTCAACAATCTCCCCCTTTTGATGATAACAAACATATATTTAAGATTTTGAATATGTTAAATGTATTTGATCATTCATATGCTCTAATTGCTCCCCTTATTTAAATGCTTCCTCTCTACACAAAGCTCCTCCTACAAATATGCATACAATTAAATAATATGCAAATGAGCCTAGATGCAAATCAAAAATATTTGACCTTTGCTTGATTTTATTTGACAAAATCTCAACTTTTCTCTCCCTCTTTTGTTATCAGCAAAAGAATAATAGTGTTAAAGAAAATAGAGATAAAGTGATCGATATTAATCCAACATTAAAACTCAACTGAATATAAATATTAAATTTCAATAAAAAATCAAACAAAAATCATAAATATTTTGTTAGGCGCATATTCCACTTTTAGAATGATGGGAATGATGTCATCATATAAAACCATACAGTTATGTCTATTTGCGGTATATTTATATCAGGAATTTGAATATCTACTAACCATGCATAACCGTTAGGACTTTTAAATGAGATTAGTAGTATTCCAATTTTATTTTAAAAAAAATGAATTAAAGTATCTTGTAACCACGCATAACCGTGAGGACTTTTAAATGGGATTAGAATCAACTTGTTTATTTTAAAAATCAACTTTTGATATGCGTTCCATGCATGCATAACCGTGAGGACTTTTAAATGAGCATGGAAGCACAAAACAAATTCCAAGTAATTCACCCATGCATAACCGTGAGGACTTTTAAATGAGAGTGAATACTTTGGTATTTATTTATTTATTTATTTTTATTTTTTTATTATCCTTTTTTCTTAAAAAATGTGAAAATGAAAAACGAACGATTCATGTTTAAAGTTCCACATATTGACAAACTATATAGTATTTTGATGTGTGAGGGTTGTTAGAAATATGATAGAAATAGAGATGGTCATGGAATTTTTACCGACAAAATTTTTATAACTCTTGTTTAAATTTCTAAAGAAATTTTCTAATTATACTTTCTCGAGTTATAATATATGATCAATATCAACACTCATCACTTTTTCAATAACTATTTATCTTTTCAGAAAATTATCAGGGAGTCAGATTAGTCAAAATAGTCATTTAAAATCAAATTCAAAAATAATTATGAAATCAATTTTTCAAAATGACTAATCTGAAAATATGGTCAAAAATGATTTTCTCGAGGGGGATTTAAAAGAAAATTTTCTGCTATTTGAAAATTAGTTAAAATGAAGAATATGCAGATATTTTCTTTTGAAAAACGATGCAGTTACTAAATGTCTCAAAAATCACGTTCAACTAGTAATTTTTCTATCAACTAGATTACCCGTATAATCTGCATCTGAATTTCTCTTTCACTCAAAGTCTCATTAATTGAATTTGATCGACAAAACCATGAAGTGTGTACCAAAAATTTCAAACTCAATTTTAACAACAATTTAAATGACATTCTTTGAATTTGAAGCCGTGTTAATAATCGAAAACCGTGAATAAAGAGTTAGCCGTATTATAACCAAATGTATCATCATCCAACAAAACACTATTTTTAATCCAAACTAATGTATAAGAAGTAATTCAAAGAATCTAGAGAATTTTATAGTGTTTTTGGCATAAGAATATAATTGGCCAACTATTTTGAATAAGTCAGAATCATCATCTTTTCATCATCACATTATTGGCTGATCTAATTCAGAATATGGTGCAGATTATCACATTTAATATATCGTACAAATAAGTATACCTTTACCTGTTTTACCTTTACGATATTTTTCATTGTTGTCTGTTGTGATTCTGTCACCTTTATACTAGGCTAAGGAACTTTGTTTTGTCGCCCGTTGTGTTTCTGGAACAGCCAAAATCCAGAGAACACTGTTGTTGTTCCTTAGCCTGCCACCACACCTACACGGGAAAAGCTTTATGTGACCTATTTGTTTTTATAGGTCCATGGTTGTTAGTGGCAGAAAATTTTGAAAAATAATTTTGTAAAGACCCAAAACTATTTATAATTGTTCCCTTCGGCACCCAAATTTGTTTAACTTTGAGAGATTTTATACTTGTGCCTTTTGGAACCCAAATCGGTATATTTTTCACATGTTTGGCTCTATACCAACAATTATTGTGATTGTGTCCATATTTTCTACAAATCGTGCATATAAAATTGACTTGATTAATATTGCTTTCAACAATTTTAGAACTATTATATCCAAGTCCTTGTCTAACCGTATTTACAGTTTGCTTTCCTAATAGCATATTTAACGATTTTTCACTTTTTGAAAATTTATCTAAAGTCATTGATAATTGTTGGACTTGTGTTTTGAGAGACTCATTTTCGTTTAACAATTGCGTGCACTTTTTAATCGAATTCTCTCTTCTAGTATTTTCATTCTCTTTTAAAATTAGAATTTCATTTTCAAACGATTTTATATCGATTTCTGATTTTCTAATTTCTTCTTCGAATGTTGGACACTTATCACACTTAGGGATCCTACTTTGATAGGTTTTAACTAATTGGTCAAATTGTTCATTTAATTCTATCAAAGTAACTTTTTGTGATTCAAGTTTAGCGTATTTTTCCCTAAGTCATTCAAAACAGCCATTTACTTCATGAAAATATATAAGCAACTCTGAATGAGTAAGTTTTGATACCTCGCTTGGCTCATCATCATCACGGTAAGTTATATCACCTCGAATGCACAAATCTGCTTTTTCGCTCTCACTGCCAGTGCTTTTATCATCCTCATCTATTTCGTCCCAAGTGGCTGCAAAACTTTTCTTTTTCTGTTACTTTCTAAAGTCGCGTCGATTTCGAGGACAATTGGGCTTGGTGTGTCCGGGTTGGTTGCACTTATGACAGATGATCTCCTGTTCTTCTGAGTAGTCCAGTGCTTTACCTATTCTGCTTTTCAATTCCTGATTTCGAGCTGGATTTCCATATTTGTGATTCCACTTTTTGAATTTCTTTATTATTAGTGCCAGCTCTGCTGCTCCTTCATCATCATCGTTATCATCATCACTTTCGATTGTTCCTTTGAGCGCTATTGATTTCTTTCGAGGATCTCCTCCTTCACGCTCTTCGTTGAATTTCATTTCTAGCTCATAAGTTGTGAGATTTTCGATGAGTTCTTCGACTTTCATTTGTTTCAAATCTTTTGATTCTTGAATGGCAGGCACTTTTTCTTCAAATTTTCATGGAAGGACACTAAGGATTTTTTGGACTATCTCCAACTCTGTGTATGATTTTCCAAGAGCTTTTGATTTGTAAACGATATTGGAAAGTCGTCCATGCATCTCTTTGACATTTTCTTCCTTCGCCATTGTGAAGTTCTCGTATTCGCTGCTTAGCATAGCAAGGTGAGATTCTTTGACTTGAGATGTTCCTTCATGAGTCACTTCTAGTGTGTGCCATATTTCCTGTGCAGTTAGACAATGTGAGACACGATTAAATTCAAATTGATCCAATGAACAGATAATAGAATTCATATTTTTAGCATTAGTATTTTGTAATCTATTCTCTAGTTCTGTCCACTGTTCCTTTGGTTTATCTACTTCCTGATTATCTACAGTTATAGTCGGTGTTCTATAACCTGTCTCAACAATATTCCAAGCGTCAATGGTTTTCAGAAAGATTTCCATCCTATTTTTCCAATAAGCATATTCACCATTGAACATTGGTGGTCTAACTATGGATTGACCCTCAGCAAAAGCAGTATTAAAAGAAGTCATTTTAAAAATTCAAATTTTTAAAACAAAAATTGATTTTTGAAACACGAATTTTTTAAAACCAAAAATTGACTTCTATTCCTTGCTCTGATACCACTTGTAGGATCGATTTCACCCTAGAGGGAGGGTGAATGGGGTGATAGTATAAATTATAAAAACTAATTGCGGAAGCTTATAAAATTATTTCAACACAGACCACAGAATAATAGCAGCATAGACAAATAGCAGAATAATAAGCAGAAATAGAACGACACAGAATTTACCCAGCTTCAGCAAAACCCTGCCTACGTGCTGCCCCCAAGGTTTCTACTAGAAATTAGATAGTCAGACGCTTACACACGTAAACTCGCGACACCCGCTATCGACTAAACCTAAATCTACGCTCAAAACCCTGCCACAACTCAGCCACTGAGTTGCGAATTCTCAAGCTACGCCACGTAGCTTGCCCCCTAGTCACACGACTAGAAAATATAACAGTTTAAAATTTAAAAAAAAAATTAAAAGCAATAAAAAATAAAAACCCTAATTAAAACACCCTTAAATAAGAAAAAAAAACAGGCCGGCCTAATTATTCTTTCTCTATATTTTTTATCGGCCCGTTCCTTTGTTTGTGATGGCGGCTCTTGTTTCTTCGTTCGTTCTTCTTCCTTTAAAATTAGGGCTTTTGGTATGATTGAGGTTGCCGACTCCAGTAGCTTCGATCGAGATAAATATATTTCAGTTCCTTCCGTTCGTCGATGATTTGTCTCTTTGAGTTTCTATCAGCTACTTCAATTCGATCAAGTTTGAATTATAATTGGTATGTTAATTTTTTGCTTTTTCTTTTTACTGGTTTCTGCTTGCTTGAACTTGATGATGAAATTGCCAGTGATGATTAGGGTTATATATAGGGATTCGAATCCCTAATTTTTCATCATATATTCTGCGACGACCCGTAATTTTTAACAAATTAAATTGAAATAAGTAATTAATTTCAAAATATTTAAAAGTAGATTTTTAACTTGAATTTCAAAATATCAATATTTACTTGATAATTAAAATTTTGGATTGAATAGTTTAAATATTGAATTTAATATTTGAAATTGGGTAAATTATTGAATCTGAGATTCTAAGCCAGTTTAAAATAATTTGAAGGCATATAAAATCTATAATGAGGATACTGAAGATAATAGAATGGTTGAAATTTAATTTAAAGGTAATTTGTTCAATTTTAATAAGATATCGTTTAAATTGGAACTTGAAAATAGCCTTCCGAGGCACAGTCTCGGAATTCGACGAAACCAGTTCCATTGGATCCGTAATTGTTAGTTGTTATCAGATTTTAATTTTCGTAGCAATCGGAGTTGCCATTTGACCCTGGCAGCTCAGAACGCTTCGAACTATTTTAATCAATTTAATTTTAAATTGATCATTTTCTTCCGTAACTCGCACATATGATCAAATTAGCTTCCGAAACATGTTTCATTGTGTTCGGAATACGGGTAAAACCATATAATCGCCTAGCGGCATTCCTTAGGAGGAGTTTAAATTTTAATTGGCAATTAACGAGACATTTTGAAATTTCATAATATAATTAAATTTAAAGTAAAATTAACAAGATATTTTCGTGGACTAAGTCGTGCTCAGGAAGCCTTCCATCATATATTCATTCCCGTCCCCCTCTTCATTCCGGAAGAAAATCGAAATTAAAACAAACAAAAAATGGTCGTAGCCCTCGTTCTAAAAAAAACAAGAGAACAGGGGGGCGACTCGTACACTATGGGTAAGGCGTTGTCGCGAGATTGGAGAGGGGAAAGATTGCAGGCCACGATTGGATCTCGCGTACGCGCGCGATAGAGGCGGGGTCGAGGGCGATTGTTTGAAAGCTGAGAAGCATTGCGAGCACGGTGGTGGTTCGCGAGAAGAGGGGCGGCGATTTGGGATTCGCGGTCTTGGGTTGTGTCACGACAGATAGCAATCTCGACGACGGCATGGTGAGTTTAAAATCCTTATTTATCTATGGTATTTGATTACTGAGTTGATGATTATTGAGCTTGTACCCGGTTTGAGTTGTGAAGCAAATAGAGGGGAAAAAAACAGAAAGATGATGATACTGTTGTTGCAGTAAAGCATAGGTTCTATTTTTGAAATTTATCCAAATAAATATAGAATGAAATATATATGAATTTTAAGATGGAAAATGTCTTTTATATAAAAAGATTTTGGAAAATTATATATATAGAGAAATTTTTAAGTGTAAAGTTATGAAAAATCATTTTTTGCCCTGTGATTTATTTTAAGTATATGTGTATATAGATAACAATAGAAAATACTTTTAACAGCCTGTTTTAAATCAACTTATTTAAAATTTTCAGCTACTAAGGAATTATTAAGGAAAATTTTTGTTAAATTAAATTAATGGATTGTTTGGTTATTACAAATATTAATAAAACCATACAATGATTATATAAGATTCAAATCGGGTAGAGATGGTTGGGATGGAATTGTTTTGCCAAATAAAATCAAAGGTGAGTAATCTTACACTTTGGAATTTATTTAAATTTAGATGGCTAAATTTAAATAAATGGATGAATGATTGACTTGTTTGGATGTGTACTGACGATCTAATGATTTTACATTTGGTTGTTTCTCGAGTTAAATGTGGTTTGATTCGAGGTATTTGGATTTTAAATAACTTTGAACTTAAATCATAAATAAGAAACTATTTTCTTTGTAATAAGGGCTTAATGATTTGGGATTCATCAAATTAGAAGGGTAATAAAATGGATAATTAATTAATTAAATTAATTTATGATTTGGGTTAATTAATTTAGTAATTAAGAATTTGAATTAATTAAGTGAGTTAATCAATCAAGTTTAATTAATTTAGAATAATCAATGGATGGTTTGAAGGACTGTTACTTAATGTAATTAATAGAACATAATTACTATGTTAAATTTATCAGGAGATTAATTAAAAAAATTAATTAAGGAGTAATTAATTTATTAATGAAGTAAATTAAAGAATGGTTAATTACAGATTGAGATTAATTGAGAATGATTAATATTGGGATTGAATTAAAGTAATTAATTTAGATTAGAACAAATCAAACCATAATTGGAAATCGTTATTTTATATAATCAAAGATGTAATTAAAGATTGATTAATTAAGATGAATTAATCATAAGTGATTCATGAGAAATTAATTAATGTAAGTAATTAAGGATTAATGAAATTAATATAGTTAATCGAATTATGAAGTAATTAAGATTACTTACTGATTTGGTTAAGAATAATTAATATTGTGAAATTAAAATAAAGACAATTACTTGAATGTAATTGGGAGATGAATTAATCCAGGACGGTTAATTAAGATGAGAAATGAAGGGTTGATTAGATAATCAATTTGGAATTGATTATTGAAGGAATCTAAAAGAGTGAGGTTTGGAATTCAATTAGAATCAATTGACATAATTTGGTTGTGATCAAATTGTTTATGGTTGATCGAATGGTTTTGGGATGCTTTGAATGAGTTGATATTCCTGATATGTAACGTTCTGTATTTCTTTAGGTAACTTGGGTTAGGATGACATGCGACTCGAAGAGGCCGGGATCGGGTATTGGGAAATACCGGAAACCACTTCGAATTATTATAGATTGGTATGAAAACCTATATGCTGGAACGAAGTGATTTGGAGGAATTGGACTACTCCAAATCTAAATTTTTGGATATTTATAAACTTATATATGAAATCAACGATGTCTAAAACAAATTGTGGCTTTGTGAATGGATATGAGTTACCCGGGATTTATATAAGTTGTAAGTTTTATATTCCATGTTGGATGGGTTTACTCATTGCTGGTTTTCAGCCTGACCCCGGTGTTATTTTGGTGTAATGCTCGGGTCAGACCGAGTATTACAGATTTTCAGGTAGGTACGTTCTGGAGCTCAGGAGGCGAGTTGGATGGCAAGAGCGTATAGAGTATTCCGCTGTATTTATATTATTATTAATCTGAGACTTGATAATTGTAAATATTCAATGACTGTATATAATGTGAAACTCTGATGTATTTTAAATGTAATCGATAGATATAGCATTCTTTTGTAAACTGTTATCATTTATTATTATATTTTATCCTCTGCGAATATGAGATGTTATTGTTTCTGTTCTTCTTCTTCTATCTTTTTTCTTCTTTTCCATAACTATCTGAAATTTCGGGTTAGAAAATTTCAGGTCGTTACAGTTGGTATCAGAGCTGAAAGGTTAAGCGAGAACCTTGGCTCTGGTGGGAATTACTCATTAAATAGAGTCTAAAGCACTCTAGAATGAGTTGAGTACGTATATATGAGCGCGTACTTGTTATTTCTTATATAAAGGTTTTAAATGATTTTATATAAAAGTATATTTTGGTATGTAAAAGGAATATTTCATTCTAATAAATATTAAGACGATTGGTTGTTAAATTATTGGAATTAAAATTTAGAAGTGATAAAAATACAACCAAATTGAAATCTTGAATTGGAATTAAATTAAGTAAAAACAAAAATACAACCAAATCAAAATCTAACAAATTAATAATGATATATTTGTTTTTAAGTAGCCAAATGAAGTAAACCTATATGATGAGTATAACTTTAAATTAAAATAATGAGAAATAATAAGTAAGTATTCTTTGAATAACTGGGACTTATTGCAAACAATGGGTTGTTTGAGATTTGATTTGGATTTAAAACCAAGAGAGGTTTAAAATTTTAAAATATGGCTGGGAGGGCCAAGAAATAAATATGTATATATGTATGGATATACATGATATCAGAGATAATTTGGAATAAACTCCAAGAAGTTGAGTTTTGATTTTTCCCTGAGGCGTGATGTAAAAATCCAAAGTGATATAAGCTTTGAACTTTTAAGAGGGAAAGAATTTTGAAGTATGAAGCGGAGATTCAAGTTGAGTAAGGTTGATGGGATTAAGTAAATTGAAATTTGACTTGGAAAAAAATTATGTGGTTGATTTAAATTAGGAATTTGTGTGATCTCAAAATGGGTTTGAGATTTAAAATTTAACATAGATGGACGTTTTAAAATAAATTGGATGATATCATCCTATGGAAAAAAAAATCTTTAAATTAAGAATGGAATTGTATTATAAAATAAAATAGGTTTGAATAATTGAATTGTAAAATAAACTTGTTTAAGAACTGGCTTCAAACTGGAAGATTAAATTGAATAATAAATTAAAGTTTTAAAATAAAATTGTATTGAACTTTGAAATACATAAGCAAAAATAATTTAAAATGGGAATTTTGAGAGATTGGGCTCAAAAATTAAAATGATTAAACACTTTGATTTAAAAGTTAATTTGGTTTAAAGAGTTAAACCAACCTTTGAGAATTTAACTCGAATTTCTATAATTCGAGATATTTTAAATTCAACATTGAAATTGAATTAGTTCAAAATTTATTTGGTTTGAATTAATTGAATTGGTGATTGAAGATGTGTAAGTTTGAGAATTTAAATGGGAAATTGGACTGGATTATGTTGGAATAATTTGAAATTTTAATATAAATTGAACATGATTAAAATCAACTAGAATTTGATTTAAATTGGGACAGGAATCAAGATTGATTCAACTTGAATTGGGGATTAATCAAGTCCAATGGAATTTGGAGTTATTTGAATTGGAATTGGGTAAATTTAAATAGAAATTTAAATTGAATTGGTAGGGAAGCGAACAGTTGGCTCTTGGCTATTTTCAATATAAATTGTTTTCATATAAACTTATTTTTTCCTAAGCTATTAAATATATACAACTTTCTTTCTTAAAGCCAAATTATTTTATACTTGTTTTACAAATTATTTTTGAAGCTATTTAAATGTTTTTCAACTATTTTATAAACTAATTATTATTTTTCGACTATATCACAAATTTATTACTATTTTTCAACTATTTTGCTATTATCTAAAATTTTTGTAACTATTCAACTATATTCCAACTATTTTACAATTAGTTAACCATTTCATAGCTATTATGTATACTAATAATTATTTTTTTCAACTATTTATCTATTTTAAAATTTTCAAGCTATTTTCTAAACTGGTCGGAGCTCAAACTGTTATTGATTTAAATACCCAACTGAGATAAGAATTGGAGTGATAATCCAAATGGGATTAAGGAAATTATAAATAAGTAAAGGGGAATTTAAGGAATGTGAATAGAAAGGGAATTGATATTGGAAAGAGTAATCAAATTTGAATATTTGATTTTGGGTAAACAATGTTATATATCTTTGTTAAATATAAGATAAATCTCCCCTTGTTGAATTTTATTTTGGAGAAAAGGGGATTTTTGGAAGTGTTTGAAGTATAAAAGGAGTTTATACAAGATTGAAAAGATCCAAAGTTTTTAAAATTTTATATATCTGAATATATATAAAAAGGATCTTATGAGGAATTTGGAAAAAGGGTCTTGGGAACCTTTGGATTTGGAAAGGCTTTTGATTTTTGGGTAAAATCAATATTGAATGTGAAAGCCTAGTTTGAGAATTATCGATTTGGGATAATCGATTTTGAGTAAAGGAGCTTTGTATGAGATCATACTAGGTGTATGATTTGAAGATACTATATGTGTATAGTATAAAGTGTTTTGATGATGGCTCTGGGAAAAAAGGTGCTTCCTTGAAATGAACTTCTCAGGAGTGCCACCAGGTGGTGTTGCCTTGAACCTCAAGGGGGGATTCTAAAGTTGATCCTGTGAGGAGTCCGGACAAAACTAGTTCCTGAGGATTATGAGTTGAGTATACCATAGCGTAAGTCGTGTGTGCCGCTGAGAGCCAACAGTCTGCGTTTGATTTTATATCGGTAGATTGCGACACTATGGTATACCACATAGCGAAAGTCGTGTGTGCCGCTGAGAGCCAACAGTCTGCGTTTGAGTTTATCTCGGTAGACTGCAACCTATGTAGGAGTGGAGAGGTTTCATTTCGATAGCGAAATCAGAGGCCGCGGAGAGCCTGCAGTTACATGGACTTTTGCTGTGACGGCAACGAACCCTGGATGTAACAGTGATTTGTTGTGTGGGATCCATGGCGTAATCGAGAGGCCGCGGAGAGCCTACAGTTACATGGACTTTTGTTGCGATGGCAACGTAACCCTGAGGTGTAACTGTGACCATGGATGGAGGTGATGATTTTCAGAGCATTGTCACCAAAGACATTTCCACTATTTTCAAAAACTGTTTTCTATATTTTCAATAAATTTATTTTTCAAGTATTTTCACTAGATGTTGAAAATGAGTCTACCAAGTACTTATAGATTTTCAGTCCTACGCCTGATCAACGTATGACTGAATTTCTGTGAGAACAAGGATGGACTGGTTGAGACATCGAGTTATAAGAAGTGTTTCTATAAAAAGCTATTTTATTAAGTATGATGTGAATTTAAAAGCATTTCTAAAACTTTTTAAATAAAGATGTTATAATTTTTGGGAAATGAAAGAAAATCCAAACTGGAATTTTAAATGAAGTGATTTTGTAATTAAAATCGAATATTGATTTAGAAGTTGGAAATAAGCTAATTGGTTAAATAATTGTTTAATTGAGTATATTAATAAAATTTAACTTGGCGAAATAAAATAAATGGTAAGTTAATAATGGAATTTGACAATGAATTCAAATTTGTAAATAGAATTCGACTTGGATTTGATGATGAAATAAATAAGAAGAGATGTTGTAAAATAAAAATAAAATAGAGTTGGATTGAAAATGAGATGGTTTGAATTATAAATAAAATTCAAGTGTGGTTTGAATAATAATAATGAACTTTGGAGGTAAATTGGATATAATGAAAGAGAATTGTAATAGAAATGGTTTGAGTTGCAAACAAAATCCAGGTGAATAGAAATAAATTGAGAATGGCCTTGTATTAATGAAATAAATCTATAAATAAATTAAGTAAGTAAATTTAAATTTTTAAATGGGTTAATTGAGTTAAATAATATATGGATGAAGTCTGCTTGAATAGAAATTAAATAAAAGTTTTATTTGAACTTGGGTTATCGGGATGAACTTAAGTTATGAAGTTGAAATATTTTGAAGAAAGTAAATTAACTTAAGTTTAAAATTAATAAGAGTTTGGCTTCGAGCAAAAGCGAAATATTATGAAAGTTTGGGTTAGATTTATTTTTGGGAAATGAGTATTAGTGTAAGCATTGAATGTTGTCAAGCCCTTGAAATAGTTTTTAAAATGAGACTAATGCGGAGATGAATGGAAATGTAATGTATGGTTGGTGAATAAATTGGAAATGAAAGAAATTAAGTACAGAATATTTTGAAATTAATTTGAAAGTAGTTATAGACTGAAATGAATACTTTATCAAGCGAATATTGTCAAATTTGCATGGAATGAATTGTTGTTTGCCGTAAATGAATGTAATTAAAAATCCTATGAGTTGAGAGAAGTAAAATAACTTGATTTGGAATCAATTGAATGGAATATAAGCTTGTTTAGATTAAAAATCAATGGAATGTAAGAAATTGAGTTTCAAACCATTGAAATTGAATGAAATGGTATATAAATTGGTTGAAAGTAATTGAATTAGTTTTGGAAACATATAAATTGCTTCTGTAAGTTATTTTAAATGCATTTCTTTTAGAATTGAAGTGTTACAGTTGTTTCTGTAAGAGGAATGTTATAAACTTCATATTTATAGTACATATATGTTTAAGTTGAGTAAGTACGGGTACCTGAAGGCCATTTGGCTGCTTTTGATTGCGCTAATTGCTAAAATTAATAAGCTGCTTGCTTAAAATGTTAAATAAGGTACGCCTACGCAATAAAAATAGGAAATATGAACTGTTTTTGCTTTTTCCGAACGGGTGGGTCGATGTATATATATTTATATCTCTTGTCAAATTGCAAAAGCTCCTCCGTGCAAAGGAGACTCTGCCAAAAATTTTCCAAAATTTCGGGAGTTAGAAAATTTTGTTTAACGGCAAAACGATTCCAAATTAAAGACTAATGTAAATTAGAAGATGAAATTAATATGAATCGGTTATAAATGGGAGTAAATTCAATAATTCAGCATTGAAAGTAAATAGAATTCATATGGAAATGGGAAAAACTAAATTGAATAGAAGTGGATGTGAAAACTTCTGTAAGAAATGTATAAAATGATTGGAAAATCATGATTGCATATGATTGCTAGGAAAGATATGCAGGTATTATAAAGGGAAAAGAAAATTTGACTTGATTCTAAAAGATAAATGTGAAGTGCCCGACAAAAAGGCATGTATTTTAATTTCTGTATGAATTGGATTGGGTTTTTGATGTAGCCACTTGGCTTTTGTTTTCTTTTGGAATTTGGAAGCCCGTAGAGGCCTTTTGTAGTTGTACCGAGCTAGCCGCGCAAAGGAGACGCTGGCAATTTTTTTTTGGGAATTTAGAAAGTTAGAAAAAATTTGAGAAATTTTTGATAATTCAAAATTTGGTTTTAGATTGAAATTTAGATGATTGAGAAAATGGGTGTTATTTAATACTATAGAGGATTTTGGGAAGTTAATTAAGGTGATAGTGGGTTTTTAATAAAAGATAGTTGGTAGGATGTTGAATTGAGAGTTTTGGAAAAAGTAAACGCGTATGGTTTCATTCTCCCTTAAAAGAATTTCGGGGACGAAATTCTTTTAATGGGGAAAGAATGTGACGACCCGTAATTTTTAACAAATTAAATTGAAATAATTAATTAATTTTAAAATATTTAAAAGTAGATTTTTAACTTGAATTTCAAAATATCAATATTTACTTGATAATTAAAATTTTGGATTGAATAGTTTAAATATTGAATTTAATAATTGAAATTGGGTAAATTGTTGAGTGTGAGATTCTAAGCCTGTTTAAAATAATTTGATGGCTTATAAAATCTATAATGAGGATACTGAAGATAATAGAATGGTTGAAATTTAATTTAAAGGTAATTTGTTCAATTTTAATAAGATATCGTTTAAATTGGAACTTGAAAATAGCCTTCCAAGGCACAGTCTCGGAATTCGACGAAACCAGTTCCATTGGATCCATAATTGTTAGTTATTATCATATTTTAATTTTCGTAGCAATCGGAGTTGTCATTTGACCCTGGCAGTTCAGAACGCTTCGAACTATTTTAATCAATTTAATTTTAAATTGATCATTTTCTTCTGTAACTCGCACATATGATCAAATTAGCTTCCGAAATATGTTTCATTGTGTTCGAAATATGGGTAAAACCCTATAATCGCCTAGCGGCACTCCTTAGGAGGAGTTTAAATTTTAATTAGCAATTAACGAGACGTTTTGAAATTTCATAATATAATTAAATTTATAGTAAAATTAACAAGATATTTTCATGGACTACGTCGTGCTCAGGAAGCCTTCCACCATCTTATATTCATTCCTGTCCCCATCTTCATTTCGGAAGCAAATCGAAATTAAAACAAAAACAAAAAAGGCCGAAGCCCTCGTTCTCAAAAAAAAGTGAGAGAACAGGGGGGGCGACTCGTGCACTATGGGTAAGGCGTTGTCGCGAGATTGGAGAGGGGGAAGATTGCAAGCCGCGATTGGATCTCGCGTACGCGCGCGATAGAGGCGGGGTCGAGGGCGATTGTTTGAAAGCTAGGAAGCATTGCGAGCATGGTGGTGGTTCGCGAGAAGAGGGGCGGCGATTTGGGATTCGCGGTCTTGGGTTGTGTCGCGACGGATAGCAATCTCGGCAACGGCATGGTGAGTTTAAAATCCTTATTTATCTATGGTATTTGATTTCTGAGTTGATGATTATTGAGCTTGTACCCGGTTTGAGTTGTGAAGCAAATAGAGAAAAAAAACAAAAAACAAAAAGATGATACTGTTGTTGCAGTAAAGCATAGGTTCTTTTTTTGAAATTTATCCAAATAAATATAGAATGAAATATATATGAATTTTAAGATGGAAAATGTCTTTTATATAAAAAGATTTTGGAAAATTATATATATATAGAAATTTTTAAGTGTAAAGTTATGAAAAATCAGATTTTGCCCTGTGATTTATTTTAAGTATATGTATATGTGTATATAGATAACAATAGAAAATACTTTTAACAGTCTATTTTAAATCAACTTATTTAAATTTTTCAGCTACTAAAGAATTATTAAGGAAAATTTTTGTTAAATTAAATTACTGGATTGTTTGGTTATTACAAATATTAATAAAACCATACAATGATTATATAAGATTCAAATCGGGTAGAGATGGTTGGGATGGAATTGTTTTGCCAAATAAAATCAAAGGTGAGTAATCTTACACTTTGGAATTTATTTAAATTTAAATGGCTAAATTTAAATAAATGGATGAATGATTGAATTGTTTGGATGTGTACTGATGATCTAATGATTTTAGATTTGGTTGTATCTCGAGTTAATTGTGGTTTGATTCGAGGTATTTGGATTTTAAATAACTTTGAACTTAAATCATAAATAAGAAACTGTTTTCTTTGTAATAAGGGCTTAATGATTTGGGATTCATCAAATTAGAAGGGTAAATAAAATGGATAATTAATTTATTAAATTAATTTATGATTTGGGTTAGTTAATTTAGTAATTAAGAATTTGAATTAATTAAGTGAGTTAATTAATTAAGTTTAATTAATTTAGAATAATCAATGGATGGTTTGAAGGACTGTTACTTAATGTAATTAATAGAACATAATTACTATGTAAAATTTATCAAGATATTAATTAAGAAAATTAATCAAGGAGTAATTAATTTATTAATGAAGTAAATTAAAGAATAGTTAATTACAGATTGAGATTAATTGAGAATGATTAATATTGGGATTGAATTAAAGTAATTAATTTAGATTAGAACAATTCAAAACATTATTGGAAATCATTATTTTATATAATCAAAGATGTAATTAAAGATTGATTAATTAAGTTGAATTAATCATAAGTGATTCATGAGAAATTAATTAATGTAAGTAATTAAGGATTAATGAAATTAATATAGTTAATCGATTTATGAAGTAATTAAGATTACTTATTGATTTGGTTAAGAATAATTAATATTGTGAAATTAAAATAAAGACAGTTACTTGAATGTAATTGGGAGATGAATTAATCCAAGACGGTTAATTAAGATGAGAAATGAAGGGTTGATTAGATAATCAATTTGGAATTGATTATTGAAGGAATCTAAAAGAGTGAGGTTCGGAATTTAATCAGAATCAATTGAGATAATTTGGTTGTGATCTAATTGTTTATGGTTGATCGAATGGTTTTGGGATGCTTTGAATGAGTTGATATTCCTAATATGTAATGTTGTGTATTTCTTTAGGTAACTTGGGTTAGGATGACATGCGACTCGAAGAGGCCGGGATCGGGTATTGGGAAATACCCGAAACCACTTCGAATTATTATAGATTGGTGTGAAAACCTATATGCTGGAATGAAGTGATTTGGAGGAATTGGACTATTCCAAATCTAAATTTTTGGATATTTATAAACTTATATATGAAATCAACGATGTCTAAAACAAATTGTGGCTTTGTGAATGGATATGAGTTACCCGGGTTTTATATAAGTTGTAAGTTTTATATTCCATGTTGGATGGGTTTACTCACGCTGGTTTCCAGCCTGATCCGGGTGTTACTTTGATGTAATGCTCGGGTCAGACCGAGTATTACAGATTTTCAGGTAGGTACGTTCTGGGGCTCAGGAGGCGAGTTGGATGGCCAGAGCGTATAGAGTATTCCGCTGTATTTATATTATTATTAATCTGAGACTTGACAATTGTAAATATTCAGTGACTGTATATAATGTGAAACTCTGATGTATTTTAAATGTAATCGATAGACATAGCATTCTTTTGTAAACTGTTATCATTTATTATTATATTTTATCCGCTGCGAATATGAGATGTTATTGTTTCTGCTCTTCTCCTTCTATCATTTTTCTTATTTTCCATAACTATCTGGAATTTTCGGGTTAGAAACTTTTAGGTTGTTAGATATTCTTTGCTTGAATTTGTCAACTGATATAGCTCGGCCATTGATTTTCATTTGGATGTTGAGATTTATCTCTGACCTTTTCGTATTATTTCTAGTAGCTTGATTCAAACGGTATTGATTTCGATTACGGCTTGACTTATTCATAAACGAATATACTTTCATTGCTTGATGGTCACGTTGTTGATTCGTGACTTGGTCAAATTACTTGGTCACTACAGTTTAATCGTCATCTGACTTCGGTCTTGATTTGTTCAACAGGAAATTGATTTGTGACGTGAATTTCTGGATGTTGATTATTTTGGGCTTGTACTTGGTGTATCATCTATATTAGTGTTTTCTGTGTTCACTTGATTGTTGTGCACTGAGTTCGCTTCGAGTCAGTTTCATTGTGTTAGTTTCATTGTTGCTGTGTCACTGGTTCATTTGAAGTTGTAGCTTGCACTTTTGTTGTTTGCATTGAGCATTTTGTATGCTTGCAATTTTGGATTTCCAGTTGCACTTGGTTCATTGTCATTTTGCTGGAATGACTTCGACATTGGCTTTTGCAGTTGGTTCATTACTTTTCCATTGTTGTCGCCTTTGTGCATTGTTGCTATTCCTTTAGTTCACTATGCTTATCAGTAGTCTTTGTGCATTGTCGCTATTCCTTTGGTCATGTTGCCTTCAGTTGCTTGTACAATATGGTCTGACCTGCACACTTGTTTATGCTTCATTTTTTGACTTGATGCCTTGAATTTGAGACCTCGGCAGTTTGGTTTTATTTGGTATCATTTGCCTGAGTCACTTGTTCAAGCTTTCATGCATTGTTGTGTTGCAGTTTGTAGTTTGTTGTTGGCTTTGGTTTTCATTTTTGTTGTTTGCATGCTTCATTTACATCTAAATATTGATCACCATCTTTGTGTATTGATGGTCTGAGTCTTGTTCATCCAATTCATTGATCCAAAATACTTTTGCTCTTTGGTTTGCACTATAGTTTTGTTACTGGTTCAGCACGGAGCCTCGGCTTGCTTTTGTTGCATTTTGTTGCGGCCTGACCTGTGCATGATGCATATTGCCTGACCATTGTTGCTGTATTGATCTGAATTGCTTCCTGGTCGACACTTGATGTTTGTAGTTGATGTATATAATTGTTCGACTTGGCATTTGTTTGCTGTTATATTGGTGGTATTGTGCCTTAGCCTTTTTTGCATTGCCCCATACATATTGTCACTGTTTGATATAGTTTGGATTCGGGCTTTGACTTATGTCACTGATTTTTGGTCCAGACTTGTTTTAGTTGTCGAGACCGTTTTTCCATACTTGCACATTTTTAAGTGCACCTGTGTTCAATCCAGTTTTAAAACTCGGGTTTGACCTTGTGCTGATGTCGAGACTTTATTTATATTGCACCTGAGTTGAACCCGTCTTTTTATTTTGGGTTTGACCTTGTGCTCACCTGTCCCTGTAACATTATCAAGTGTATATCGGTTTTCACGGCCTTGTGGCATGTACAGTGATACACTATGCATGTCACATTGTTCGTGTGTGATGAATTGAAATGTAAATGACGATGAACAACCCAAATAACTGAGGCAAACAATATTTTCAAAAATTCATATTTTATTTTATATTGCAAAAATATTTCTTTTTCAATTTTACTGCGTTAGTGAATATTTTACAGATTGCTCAGATGCTGGATTCTAACTGGAATGAAGTTGAAGATAAATACTACGAGTGTGAGTGATATGTAGTGAGGAATTTATATAAATTGAATTGTGATGTAATTAGAATCAAAATTGTATATGTATAGTGAGATCTTGAATTTATACTATTCAAAATTGCAATAAATATTTGTTTGAATAAAATTTCTGTTAGAATTCAAATTCTATTTTATTTATTTTTATTCAGCAAATATTTATTTAATCTATGAAAAATAAAATAGTACATTAACAAATACATTTAACGAACGTATATATGTTTATTATCATCAAACAAAAATCATATAAGCGCATATTCAACATTACATTTGGTGTTGGAGCTTAGGTTAATAGATCCAAAGTAAATTAGGAAATACGAGTGAACGTATTTGTATTTTGAATAAAATATAAATATATCATGTACTAAAATCCAAATAGTCCCCAATTATAGATTTTAATGTATGAAAAGTTTTTAGAGGTATATTTGTGCACCGTTTGCTGGTTGGGTTTGGGATGACCCAAGGATGTTGATCCCTAAGTTATAGCCGATATACCGTGTATAATTAGCTTTGTTTTCAGAGAATATTAGTATCCATACGTTTTAGAAAGTGGGAAAGTGCCCTAGGGATAGTAGGGAGAGTATTTTTATTTTGGAAGGAATAAGAGATTTTAGTAAGGAAATGAGATCTCCAAGGTTTAGGAAGGATATTCCTAAGGTAGTAAGAAGAAAATCCACTTTATGTCTAGCCCAATAAAATAAAACTTTTTGAATAGAAATGTTGAAAAAAAATATAATTGTTAATATGTTTGAGAAAGTAAATATTAAGTTTTTGAAAAAAAAAAGTGATATGAAATTTAAATTAGTTTTTATATGTTGTAAATTTTGTTAAAAGTGAAATTCTTTTTTTGAAGAATTATAGGGCATTTATTGCTCGCTAGATTCTTTGTAGATAAACAATGATTTTAAATATAAAGACCTAGAGTATGTTAAGTATCGAAAACATAGGTTACAACATCTATTATTGTAACAGATGTTTTAGTGGAAAATAAAGGAAGCATAGACTACGACGCTATTTTTATAGTAGGTGACTCCCATAGGAAATGTTTTTACATAGCATATGAGATTTATTAATAATTATTTTAATTGAATATGTATATTAGTATTTTTGGGTTGTAATAATGGTGTTTTACACAACATCTGTTTTGACCCAAATGAAAAATGTGTTTTGAATTAATTTAAAAGTATAGAAATAAAGTGGTTTGTAAATACACCTATTATTTGAATAAGTATATGGAAATGTTTTCTAGTTATGAAAATATTAAAACAGTTTTGAAAATGAGTTGTTCTAAAAAAAAATAAGATGTAATTTAAATATTAGGAAATTAATGAATTTCGTAGGAAATGTCTATTATAATTGAATATAAATTAAACATACTTTAACCTATTGGGATGAAATGAATAATGATATAATTTTATATGAAACCAAATCACAAATAAAGATGTTTTGTGCAAGTTATAAGGAATACGTGAGAGAGATGTACAAGGTATGGAAAGCACCATATTTTGTACAGCCTATTTCGATAAAATATATAATAAGTTCCTTCTAATTTCACATAAACACGAAATCCTTTTTTAAAGGATTCATAGAGGGTTTTAGCGTTAATGGTTTCTTATAAGATAAAATAGTTCCAATACATTAAGGTATAAAACTATTAGGTATAATGAGAAGTATAGTAATTAGAGACAGGCTAGTCAAGAGAGATATTATAGAGAGCCTCGGTGGGAAAGCTAAGGAATGGAAATTTCATATTTTTTTCACTGATTATCCACATTGGGCTTGCCGTTATAGAAAGTCCCCATTTGTAGTAAGTTAGAAACTCCTCCAAGGTTAGCTAATTTGAAAAGTAGGAAAGTTAAGGGATTTTGGACAAAATAATTGTTCTTATATACTCCAGTTTTCGTAAATTTGAAAAACTATGAAAAAAATATGTTTTGAAAACATGTGAGGACATTTTTGACTGTCAACAAAATTAAGAAATCAATCGACACCAAGTATCAATCTAAACCAAGTCAAATCAATTCAAACAATTCAAACAAAGTAATAAAATTTAAACGATACAAGGAACCTCCACCCATCCTTCTTCTCCTAAGATAGGGTCTGCTTTAATAGCATCCTAATTTCCATTGTCATTGGTGAGAGAGGCAGAAGAATGTGCTTCGTTATCATCCTTGTGTAGGGAGGAAATCATCCATCGTATTGCATTGAAATGCCTTTCTTGCTCCTTGATCATCTGCATTTGACGCTATTCTAAGTGTCGCTGGTTACGGAGAATGAACGAGAAAATATTCTTGAATGAATTAAGAATTTCTTCAAGATTTTCGGATAAATTGTGAATTGGATTACCCATGGAATTTGTGAAAGAAATGGAGGATTAGAAAATAAGAAATAATTTTCAGTGAAGAATTCTAGAAGGAATAGGTATATATAGGTGTAGAAATTCGTTCGAAATGAATAGACATATGGCAGTTATTCAAATTTCAAATTCAAAATGAATTGTCATTTCTAACCAGTACATGTCGATATGGTCATAGAGGGTATGTCGACATGGGTTAGTGAAAAAATATGACTAATTAGATTTTGTTAATAATTATGTGTGTGTTTGTGTGTGTATATATATATATATATATATATATATATATGTATGTATGTATGTATGTATGTATGTATGTATATGTATGTATGTATGTATGTAATGTACTAACATTTATTCTGGAGATAAGATAAGCTAGATAAAAGAAAGGAAATTTCATTTCATTGCATACTAAGATGATACAATGATTAAAAATATAAAACTACATGAACTTACGAATTAAAATAAGCTAAAACACATAAAACAAAATACGAAAAGATAACACTGGTTAGAGGATGATGATGATGACGATGACGAAGAAAGTCCAAGTTTCTTGCTGACTTTGGAAATGAGCTTGTTCATCTTGGATTAAATTTTGTCCAACTTCTTACTAGCGGATTGTTTAAGAATCTGTTGATTCTCAACAATCGTTTTTTGGTTTTTGAGAAGGGTTCTGGTGGATGGATTAGGAGGATAGTCGATGCTTTCCAAAGAGGATTCACCTTCTTATTCTTCAATTTCCATTTCATCCCCTTCTTCTTCTTCCTCTTCTACTTCTTCCATTTCCTCATGAGTCAAACGCTCTTCCTTTTTGGCAAGGGTCTCATAAGGTTGAAAAACAATTGGAATTTTCATAAGCGAAATGTTGGAATGATTGAAAACTTTTCTAGAAATAAATTCTTCGCCTTTGAAATCCACTCCAAAATAGTTGAAAATCTGAGTGAGATAAATTCCATGATACAAAGTATTCTCACGCATTTCAAGATTTTTAGGATGAAGTTCATCTAAAATAACTTGTGCCCAATTTATGTCATAATTTCCAAAAATAGCAAAAAGTGCTTTGCAAACTTTAGAAGTACGATTGTTAAAATCCCCCGATCTTGGGGTCAAAGTATGTTGCAAAAGAAGATTGACAATTCTTGCCTTTGGTTGAAAATTTTGATTTTTGAATTCAAAATTATCATTCCCTTCGAAAATGTGATGAAATGTCTCACGATCATTTTCATCGATTTTAGAATTAGAAAGATCAATTCCCGTACACTTGCAATTGAGAATGGTACCCAAAAGATCACAATTCAAAACAATTCTAGTGCCTTTGACACTACTCCAAATTTCATCCTCATTTCCATTATAAAATCCATAGTTTAAATTAGCATAGAAAATTTTGACAAGATTTGGATAGCAAACAAAATCATTTTGAGAAGCATCAATAAGACTAAGAACTCCATTGTTTGCAAAAAGTGAATCAAGTTCATAAGAAGGAAAATCTTGAAAAATAGCAAACTTTTCGGGATGGACTTTGGCATAATTAACACAATTGATGTATGCTTTTATTGCCTTCGGATCATTGAAGAGTTGCTCTTTTATTTTTCTAGAAATTCTCATGGTGGAGGGGTTGCTTGAAGAAGCCATTAAAGTGGAGAGTAGAGATCTTGCAGTTTTGAAGAAAGAGAGTTTGAATTTGAAAATGAGAGTGAAAAGATATGATAAAAGATAGTGGATAAATAGATTCTCAAAGGACATATTCTCTGGTCAAAAGGTAGCTTTTCAAAGAATTGAATGAAGTGAAAAGATGGAGGAAAATTCAAACATTTGAATTAAAATTTTGAAATTCAAATTCTGGTACCCATGTCGACATCATGGTAGGGACCATGATGTCGACATGTGCCAGTGAATTTTTGTGAATTATTTTTTCTAAGTTCTCTAATAAATTTATATACTTTATTATAAATTTCTGAAATATTATTGGACTAATAATATATTTCAGAAAGTATTATTATACTTTTTCTGTGTCCGTTTCTCTAAATTCGTCGAAGTCGTGAACTGCCGTGAAACACAAATTTGAATTATCTATTTTCTGATCATCATCACTTGAGGACGAGTCTGAGTCATCTAGAGTAGCAGTAAATGCATGTTTTTGTTTCTTTACTAAATCATTATTCATAGGAGGATTTTGCCTTTCTGGATACGGACAGTCTCCTTTGATATGGCCTGGTTCATCACAGCTGTAACATTTGACATTATTTGGCACTACATTCTTATTTCCAGAGTTCTTATAGTTGTTTCTCTTGAGATTATTCATCTTTCTGTATTTCAGGAATTTCCTAAAATTTCTAGTCATTAAGGCTATTTCTTCACCATTATCGCTGTTTGAATCTGATCCATCGGTCAATGCATTGAATGCCATTGATTTCTTTTCAGATGCTTTGCTTTCTCTTCTCCCGATCATTTGAACTTCATACGACATTAGATTTCCAATTAGTTCTTCTATCTTTAAAGTACTGATGTCATTTGCCTCTTTAATAGCAAGTGTCTTTTGATCTCATTCTGGAGTAAGAGAACATAAATCTTTCTGACTTGATCTTCTTCAGAAAATTCCTTTCCCAAAGATATTAGAGAGTGCATAATATCCTGAAATCTGCTATACATATCTGAAATAAACTCATTAGAATTCATTTTAGATAATTGAAACTGATTTGTGAGCATGGAAATTTTGGTCTGTTTAACTTTACTTGTTCCTTCGTGAGTAACTTGCAAAGTTTTCCAGATTTCATATGTAGACTTACAAAATGACACCCTATTGAATTCATTTCTATCTAGTGAACAAAACAAAATATTCATTGCCTTAGAATTATTTTGTGCAACAGTCTTTTGCTCAACAGTCCACTATACAAAATCAGTTGTGGATTCAGAATATTCAGTTTACGTAATATTCCAAGTGTCTAATCCTATAGATTGTAAATATATTTTCATCCTACATGCCTAATATGCATAATTACTTCCATTAAAAATTGGTGGTCTGATAGTAGACTGATCTTCTACAAATGAACTAGTGACAAGGATACTAGTGTTAGTAACAGTACCAGTGTTGGCAGCCATTTTGAAAAAATTTCAAAAATCAGATTATGAAACTTTGAAAACCTTGCTCCGATACCAATTGAGAGAATTGCGGATTACGGATCTTAAGGCTAGGATTAAAACTAGAGGGGGGTGAATAGTGTTTATAAAGAATTACTATTTCTTTTTGAGTTTATTAATTTAAACATAGATGTGTGTAATATACAGACACAGATATGATCACAGAAACAAACACAGATGCAGAAATAAAATAAAAAGCAGTAAAGGAAAGAACACACCGGATTTTATACTGGTTCGGGGTTACCCTATATCCAGTCCTGCAACACAAGTACGGATTTCCTTTCAAAAGAAATTTTTACAATTACACCCTCGATTTCAAGGCTACAAGGTACACCCTCCAGAATCACAATCCTCTAGATAGAGATACATGATTTTCCAGGCTACAAGTTCACCCACTCGATTTTACGGGCAACAAGTTCACCCAATTGATTTCCCAAGGCTACAATCACACCTTATCGCGCTTGATTAATTTTCAAGGCCACAATAACACCTTTTCTCGCTAAGTTGATTACAAAAAGCCTATAACTCTGAATAGCACTGAGGATCTTGTTGAGAAAGTGATAGAGAATCAAACTACGAATGATCGAGTTCAATTCAATGTAGATTTCGGAAGAGTAATGATTAGAATTTTTATTAAGAAAAGTGAAAGAAGAAGAGGAGTGAAAAACCAGAAAATGTAATGTGAAATTCGTTGAAACTGACCTCTATTTATAGTAGAACAACAGTCATGTCCATTCCTAAAGAGTTATGTCGAATAGATACTTCTTTTGAAATTGAAATTTTGAACACAATTGACACCATGTCGACATACTCGACATGGTCACCATGAGTATGTCGATATCCCAAAGCATTTTTTGATGATTTCATTTTCTTTGAAAATAACCTTTATCTTATATTAAAACTATTTTAAACTTTATAAATATACTTGACTATAGTTAAAATTCATAAGTAAATATAGAGAATAATATATATATAATTTACTACAATTTTATATTTAAATCTAAGTACAAATATTTTTATATATTATATTAAAACATAGTTTAAAATCAGGAGTAATTTGACTTTGAAATCAAAGATGATTTTGAGGCTAAAATTATTTAAAATCAGGATAGATGTTTTTGATGCTTTTAAAAGGAGGGTTTTGAAATAATTTTGAAAATAATATATAACTTTCAAAAAAACATTTTGAATAAAAAGTTAACGGATATAAAACAATGTTCCACTAGATTTTTCGCAGGTTCCATCCTACTTAGGGTTCCATCCCTTTAACAGGCTCGAAGTGGATTCCATTCCACGAATAAATTGGATTATAAGATGCCAGTGCTTTTCTAGGAGTTTTAATAAAATTTTCTAATTAAAGAATAAATTAATTGAATTATTGAACTCTTGATAATCTTGATATTCATGAGTCTTCAATCTTGATATCTTGAATCTCTGTACTGTACAGTCTTCCTTCTTGGTACCTGCATGGTTAAATCCTGCATATACATATATATCTAAACTTATAATGTTAGTATTTATATTTTATAATCTATTCTAAGGTTGTTTTCATCAAAACCATCATCTCACGGACTAACACTAAGATGGAGCGATCCTCAAGAAAAGTAGAACTTCCTTGATGAACTGGTTGAAAGAAGCAAGTGTCTCAGAAACACACATAAATCTTTTGCAAGGTGGATACCCTTCCAGGGGGTTATGGGCTTTATCTTCTGAACCTGGCAGTAAGACATCGTCTAGTAATAACCCATGCCTTAGACAAATTCCGCCCAGCGTATCTTTAGAAATATTGGAAGGAACGTAGTCTTATGGATGTATGATAAAAACTGCTCCCGGTAGTTCATCCAAAGCAGGGCTAATAGCATCGACTGCAATAGCCGGCATTTCAATCGCGAGAAGGTCTGGACTCTAGACATCCTGTGATTGCAACCTTCCGGGATCCATAGCTATTGAACTCAATAAAAATCATCATTATATGGCAATATACTTGTGTTCCCCTGATGTGAAGTGAATGATCGTGTTGTGTGGTGCAGTGCAACATAATACATTGAATTTCTACAAGTTCGGAAGATAATAGAATGATAGGACTTCGAGATTCGACCGGAGTGACCGTCATCGTTGACCATCCCAGCCTTGCCATCCTGACTTCGAAGAGTGATCCATGCTAAAGTTCGTTACGTTTGTTAGGTTATATCTCCATCGATGAGCTTCAAAGGATAGTCAAATATGCAGTTTAATGGTCAAGTCTAGATATGTAAGGCTAAAGCTCATGGGATCAAATGTTCGGCTATGCAAAGGGTTTGTATCCATCAAAATGCAAGTTCGGATCGATCACTAGAAGTCTCATTCATATCGATCTACAGAGGAAAAGATTTCATATTGACTACCTTAAGGCTAGTTCGTATCAATCCAAACCCTTCATCCTGTATTGATCGTGGGCCGCATCTTCGTATCGATCAATAGAACCAATACTTCGTATAGATTGCGCAATTAGAACATTGTATCGATCACCGTGGATCAATACGGGATCGATACGAAATCCAACTATCTCCAAACGATAAGAAGCCACTCCCTCTCTCCATACGAAACTCTATCTATGGTTATCGATATGAGCTTTGGTTGCTCTCAGAACGGTATGAATCACAGTTCTCGATCGATACAAGTGATCTCTCCGTATCCATCTACCTTCCTTCTTTTCCAAGCAACACAAAAACCATTTCAACCTTCTTCGACCTTACTCCAACCCATCTCAGGCCTCCACATCATTAGAATCAGCCGAAAATGCAGATAAAATGGCACAAGAACTCGATTCTCATCATTTATTATGTGGATTTATTCACTAATTACCTAAATCGAAGTGTACATTCGAGAGACTAAAGTGTTGTATTGATTTGGGGATGAAGGCGATTCTCTGTTCTTCTATCAACATGAATGTAAGAAAAATTAAAGAAAGTAAAAAAAATCCTTAGTCCTAAAAGTACTTATTTAGACGCGAGACCGAGGCAGAAAACCATTCGTCTCCTGGTCGTAATGGCTGATGGTAGCGATTTTACCATCATCGATATGAAGCCTACTTCGTATCCATCTTCAGCCAATCTGAGGAAAAGCTCTTCGTATCCGGATAAGATACCGATACGAAAGGTGAAGTAAAGACTTGTTTGAAGTATTCAGACCCATCAGCAATTCATCAATATGAAATGATCACTTCGTATTCATCACTTTGAGGCCCACAACGATACGTACCCATTGATACAAAATATTTCATGGAACTGTTGACACGTCTCGGTAGTCATCGATACAAAGCATGTTTTTTCAACTTCTCAAATCGATCCAGGAGTGGATTGATACGAAGGGATACTATAAAAACGACCATTAAGCATTGTTCTGACTCGAATTTTACATCAATCTAGGTGAGGATCGATATGAAACTCGATATAAAAGAAATGAGACATGACAATGACTTATGAATGTGCGAACATGGACGGGAGTCGGGTTAACACACGTGCATGTATGACGGACTAACATTCACTTTTCAAAATTGACAGGAATTTAATGCTCACCTGGTGACAACTACAATGGTGAACAAAAAATACTAGCACTCAAAACTCAGTTACAACGATGCATTGCATAATTATTGGCAATCAACAATTTAGCATTTATATTACTGAAAATCAATCAAAGGTTACATCTCTTAATAAAAAGCAACAACTATTCAACGAATTAGATAGAACTTTTCAAAATGAAGATTGTAGCTTTTCAAAGCACATCATGTTCTCACAAGATTACTTTGGGGAGCAAATGTTATCTTGCCTTTTGCCAAGGCTATGACACCAAGCAATTGATTGGAAGCCAAATACAGTCCGTCCTGAAGATCAATTATACACAGGTCTACTATGGATACTGGTGAATTTTATCCAAGTTTATATCAAGCTACAATCAAAATGATATGGCAAGTAATGCTACAGAAGTCAACTTCTAAATTTCAAGTCAGTCGGAGTTCATATGCTCAAGATATTGATCGATCAAAATCAAGAAGACCAACTTCATTCATATCCATGGGATATCGTATCCATCAACTCATAAGCATCTATTTCATATCCATCCATCCCTCAAGCTACTTTGGTTCATATCCATTAAACCTACACAATTTTGTATCCATCGTGGTTATTTTATTTCGTATCCATCATGTTTTCTCTGCTTGATATCCGACAACCAGAGCTAGTACGTATCGATCGACCTACGATCGATACGAATGTTCCACCAAATGGTCGACACGAAGAAGAATCGTCTATCGATATGGAGCAACTGCATGCAATCGGTATAAGGCAATTTCTAAGCTGTTGATATGAAGTAGCCTCAGACAACGATACGAAATGCAGTAGAATTTATCGATATGAAATGAAGTGATTACCATCGATACTGAAGAATGTTCCATGTTGATACGAACAAGGCACGTTCGAGTGGAAAACTCGATCACTCGGCATAAAAAGTGGATCGATCCTAGACTATAACGCCACGTCACCTGATCGATATGAGCTAGCATCGATATGAAAAGAAAGCGATACAAATGGATCAATATGAGCACGCCAACCTTTTGTAAAACTAAACTTGGATCGACCATAAGGTAAAATCTACAAGTCCAAACGCTACCAAATTTTCATAGGAGCTTGCGTACCACCTCAAGAATGTCCTTGATCGATCTCGGGCCAAATGTGTTTTTGATCGATACGAAATGCACACGTATCGATAAGGGATCGATCCCAGTCAACCTTGGATCGATCATGTGGACCCGCCCGCATGTGAGAAGGAGTATTCCGAGATCTACATCAGATTTTTCCAGCCTATGCCTATAAATAGTGACCCTAGACCTACAGAAAATTGACTTGTGGCTTCTTTACGCTGACATTCTACCAAAATCACTACTATACGTCAGGTGTATTATTATAATCTCTTGTAATCAGCAAGTCAAATTCAATACACATCGTCGAACGACTCTAAATTTTTGTATTTCTGCATTTTTTTTCTTATTTTTTGATTGGTGTGTTAGTTAGATCTACCTCATTTTACATTTTCTTTGTTTATTTTATCTCTTCAAACACATCTGAAGAGTGTTGTGCCCAATTTTGATACAAATAGTAATTACAAGAATAAAAGCAAGAAAAATGGAATTTGTGTAAAATAGAGACGTTGCTGCATTTTGCATTACCCAATAATTAGAGAAACAATAAATAAAATATTTTGTAGTTACGATTTAGCATTATTTAGTATTAAAATATGGAAATGGATTTTTAGCATAGGTTTTTTAACCAACTAAATAGAATAGAACTACTTCCTAGAATATAAAACAATAATGTGAAGCGTTGAAGAAATTTAAGAAGAGAAATAATCAAGTTAGTTGTTCGACAAGACTAGAAATAATAAATAGAATATGTGACTGGATCTGCATTTACTGTGGAGATAGTAGAATAAAAAGTAAAGCAGTTATTATGATAAGTAACTTGTGACAGTTGGACGTAGTCTTAAGCTAAGACTATCATAAAATATAAGCAAAATAAAGAGAATTTAGTATTATAATAAAGAAGATAGACTAGAATAGAAAAGACCCTTGCAATTACATTTATAACATGTAGGTTATAAAAGAAAGAAAAGAATATATAAGTAACAATTTCAAGTATAATTGTAACACAAAAGTTATAATTAAAAAGATAGAAATAGAAGAGGCTTATTTTATCAAACTTTGATCTTGGATTAAGTTAATAAGCAAAAATAATAGAAGTGGCCCATGCCGGCAAAATTCCCTTTTAAGTCTAGGACTGATGGTATTACACTTAGGTGGGGCTGGGCTTGCTTATTAGGGTAAATAAGTAGCTAAAAGAAAAAGAGAAGTAAACTAAACACATAATAAAAGATTAGACATACGGCTAATAAAATGGTAAGGTGTATTTGGAGCAGCCTGAAGGAGAATCTAGATAAAGAGCCTAATGAAGAAGTTCATCGCAGATTTTAGTACACAAAGAGCTCGTCGAACATAGTTAGTTCGGGCTAGAAGGAAGTATGAGACTTCAACGGGAAGTGATGATACTCTAGGATGGCCCTGTGGGCTAGGCCTAACGATGCTTCACCCTCAGAGGCAGGTCTTTAGGTGTTCCTTCAATCGAGTATGCCTTGACTACTTTTGCATTGCAGGCCTAACGAAGCGGAACTTTAAAGGGAGTCAAAAGGTTGATGATGGAGTAGTATATTCGTATGACACCGTACTCTGGGTTGCGGGTAGGTTATAATGGGCATGACCCAAAAGGATAGTCGCATGCGAAGATCAAGCCATCATCAGTCAAAGTGAATTCAGGAAAGACTATAATTAAACCAACAGGCTAATGATTCTTTCACTGTCGAGACATTGGATGAAGGGCATAGCTACTTGGATGTTTAGATTATTTGTAGTAGGGCACAACCATTTAGCTCTTGAAGAGTTTTTCGATTAATTGAGGGGTGTGTGCGTGGGGCCATAGCCATAATGAGAAAAGAGACAGATCAAGTAGAATATCTGTATTGCAGGCCTAACGAAGCAAATCTTTACAGATATAGAAAATCCTTGGCTGAGTTCCATACAAGGTAGAGCTTGCTGGCGAAATTTAAGGAGTAGACAGAATAATTACGCGTAGTCCTCAAGGTACTCACTGGGTGGTACATTATGGATGTCCGAACACTAGTATAAGCTAGTACGGATGCAGTTTCATGTTTTCCTAGCAGAGGATGGAACATCTGTATTGTAGGCCTTATGAACCTATACTTTAGAGATGCAGTTTCAGTTCGCTCCAGCACTGCGATAATGGATTCCTTTTCGAGAAGGATACTGAAGGTACTATGGGCAGTACCTACAACTGATCTGCTCTTTGGGAATGTAGCTATATATATATATATATATTGTTATTAGGTCTTAATCTACTAGGGAGTAGGTGGGTACGATTCATGCATAGAGGCAAGAGTATTATAAAGCCAATAAACCTAACAGAAAATGGAAGTAGAACGGTATATGTAGAATTATGCTTAAAAGTGCACAATTTGTGTAACGACCCAGAATTTTTATTAATTTAAATTTGAATATTTAATTAATTTTAAATATTTATAATTGAATTTATAAGTCAAATAAATTTTATTTTGAATTATTGGATTTAATTGGATAATTATATCGATAAATTTAATACGTTAAATTATGGAAATAATTGAAAATTGAGTTAAATATGATAGAAAATGATTTGTAAAATTTTATTTTATCATATTGAAGTTAGAATGATATTTTAGAACTTTTAAAATCGAATTAAAAGTTAATTTGTGAAAATTGAATATTTTAATATTTAATAATCGACTGTAAAATAGTCAATTTTTGAACAGTCTCAGAATTGAACGAAACCAGTTTCATTGGATCCGTAATAGTTAGTTATTACCGGATTTCAATTTTCGTGTCAATCGGAGCTATCGTTTGATCGTGGCAGCTCGAAACGCATCGAATTATTTTTAATTTAAATTTGGCGAGTCAAAATAGCCATTTTTCAAAAAGTCTCGGATTTCGACGAAACCAGTTTCATCGGATCCGTAATGTGATATTATTGTAAGGTTTCAAATTTCAAGTCAATTGGATTTACCGTTTGTCCGGTACAAATTAAAACGCCTAGAAATCGATTTAAATCGGTTTAATTTAAATTGAACGTTTTCAGCCATAACTCGCACATACTTCCGAATTAGCTTCCGAAACCTGTTCCATTGTGTCCGGAACGCGGGATAAACCCTAGGTACGCTGGTTACGGCGCCTAAATCGGAGTTCGGAATTTCCGGGATGAATAGTGTTTACGCTAGCTTTTTCTATAAATACATCTCACCTCTTCATAAATTAAAAAAAAAAAGTTAAACCCTAATTTTTAAACCCTAGCCGCCACTTTAGAAATGAAGGGCCAGAAATGAGTGATCTTCTCCTCTCAATCTCTCCCAATCTACAAAGAATTAGAAGAAGTGTTCAACACGAAGATTGAAGAGCATGGAGAGAGCTTTAATTTCATACGGTGATGATCGAGTTTGGAGTTGCGTAGAGGGAGCTAGAGGTGGCCGTTCCCATCAGGTTTCGCACGCATTTCCGTGCTATCTAGGGGGTCGAGCCCTATGCTATTGAGGTCGAGTGTAGTGGAGGAGAAGGGCTATGCACTGGAGCTTCCCGATCGAGTTCAAATTGAGTGTGGAGATCGAATTGTTTAAACCTAATTTCTTGTAATGGGTTAGTTTGGTGCGGCTCCTTCCTGTAGCCGTGCGTGATGAAGACGTGAGGGAGATGAAAAGTTTGGGCCGTTGGATCTGGAGTGGATGGTGGATGATAGATGTAGGTTATAAATTATTAAAGTTATGTTATATTAGTTTATATAAAACGTGTACAAACTTCAAAAATTCATATCTTTTTCATACGAGGTCGAAAAAATGCAAACTCGGTTGCGTTGGAATCGTATGGACGAGCACTACGCGATGGAGTTGGTTTGGAGTCGTTTGGAGTTAGTGAGAATTTCGGGTAAAATTAAACGCGCGTTTAATTTTATTCGAAATAAAGGCTAAAACGGAATTTAAAATCAAGGTGAGAACTTCTCACTCAATCGAATAGATTTCGATTTTATTTTAAATAGTTAGATTTAAAATATTTGAAAGCATGTTTGAATGATGACTGTAAATTATTGATTGTTAAAATAGACATTATTCGCCGTTAGTAAGCGGATGTTATTTATTAAAAACATATACCGCGAATATTTCATAAACAGTGAAATTGGTATTATATATATAATATCAATATATATATATATTGGCATATGTATATATTGCAGTTGATTGATTTCCCGCATTTTTTTTGTTTAGCGGATGAGACCCTATTACGCCGTTATTAAGCGGATAATATTTATTAAGAACATGTACCGCGATAATTTCGTACTGGAGCGAAATTGGTATTGTGCTAATGTTTTTGGATGCAGGAAAACAGGTTGGAGGGATCCAACTGGATTCCTCAACAGTTTTTATTTTATTTCAGATATTTTGATATTTGATGGATTATCATATCGATATATGATATCGTTGTTAGTCGTGATTGACTATTTGGTGTGTAGCATCATTGGACCCAGATTTTGGGATTTTAAAATGGTTTTAAAGTGATTTTGAAAATATACTATATTTTTTTGAATTGATCCATTATAAATAAATAAACGTTATAATTTTTAAAGTTATAAAAATTATGGTTTTTGTGAAATATAGTTAAAAAGCTGATTTTTAGAAATACGATTAAAAGCCGATTTTTTTGAGAAATATGAACTAATGATTTTATAAAATAATTTAGATTGGGTTTTTGAATATATGATAAAAGTTTAAATATAGGATCTATAAAATTTGATTATTTTATAAATCAAAATGGTTAAATTATAAAGGGAATTAAAGACGTTTCAGAATAATAATATAAACTGATTTATATTAAGAGATTTATAAATGGATATTTATAAATTGAAATATAGACATTATAAAACGAGTTTTTATAAGTGTTTGAATTAAGTGAAAATGAATTTCATTAAAGAATGAAATTTATAGAATTATAAACCATGAAGTTATAAATGAAATTTATAAATAGTAAGATTTATAAATTTGGTGAAATTATTTGAAGAATAGATTGGATAAATCATTAAATCTTATAAGTTATAAGATTTATAAATTGGAAAGTCTTTAAAAGAACGATCTTATAAAATAATCGTTTTATAAGTATTTAACTTATAATATGAACGTTTAGTTTATAATTTAGTTATAAACTGGAATAGGTTAATAAAGGAATTTATTAAAGGAAGTTTTTATAAATAAATAGAAGAGGAATCTATAAACGTTGTTTTATAAATTCGCAAATGACTTATTTTGACAAGTTAATTGTTATAACTTAGAAATGGAGTTATATTCACATTTTTTTAATAGTGAATAATCCTTTGAATTAAAATGAATAAAAGGATGAGATTTGTTAACGAAGTTTATTCACATTTTTGAATAGTGAATAACACGTTAAAGGAATTGTTTTGAATGTGATGTTTTAAATAGAATTAAAACAATCTAACGATGTTTTTAAACATGTTGAGATTCGAAACCATAGATTTCAACATTTATTGTTGAAATAGATGTTTCGAGAAATGAAAGGAGATGATGGACTATAACACTGTTGTTATAGTAAATGATTTCCGAAAGGAAATGTTTTTGTATAGTATTGGGATTTATATATCTATTTTAATTTCGAATCCCTATACTAGTGATTTTGGGTTGTCGTAACGATGTTTTACGTAACATTCGTTTTGGCCCAAATAAATATGTTTAAGTGAATGATTTCCTTAATAGAATGAAATATATACTTAATTCGATTTAAGTATATTGAATATTTTCTAAGTGTTGAAAATAAAAAGATTTGTGAATTACTTATTTTTAATAAGTATGGAAATGTTTTCCAATATGAAGTGAAAAATTAGAATTTATCTTTTTAAAGATAAATTGAAATGAATTATTGAAATCGTATATGCACGAATATTTTGAAATACAAATTCATTATGGAATTTATATGTGAAAAGTGAAATTGGTTAAAAATAAATATTGATTTATTTTTGAAGTGTTGAAACTATATATCTAGTAAAGATATTTTGGAAAATAAATAATTTGGAAAATTATTTGGAATCTGGTGATGTATGCATATCCAGTGATAGTTCAATAACCGACTATCAATATTTCCCTTTGAATGGGTATTTGATGTGATTTGATTGAATTTGAATGTCACACTTATTTTTGAATAAGCGCTCACTATTCGGGTTAACCGGGAAAAGACCATGGGGTCGTATAACCCATTCCGAATATGTGATACGTCGTTGTGAAATTGCATTGAAGATCGGTGTTGAAGACCGGTATTTGCGAGAGCGATAGGATGACCTATCGATTGTTTCTGCACCGAGTCGCGCCGGTATAGAAACTCCCTAAGTGATGGGAAATCCGATCAGGATTGTGAATATCCGGATTGCAAGGACTTCTTTGTAAGTGCCTTCGGTTCTGTTCGAGCCCGGAACAGACTTGTATGGATTGTATGTCTGACATTACAATTTGAGATATAAAGCCGATTTCTTTCAAAAATATTTCTGTTGGTGGCGGAGAATTTATTCTTTGCTTAACACCCTTCTTTGAGACGTATGTGCTCAAAGGTTATATAGTTGAAGTTATCAGCGATATATTCCCAATTTGGTAATGTGATATGCTGAGTGATGCTGAAATGATCATTGTGTTGATTATTGTGATAGGATCATTTATTTGATCGTCTATCTTAGTGATCATTGTGTTGATCATTTGTTGACCCAAAGCATGGCTTTTGTATAAAGTATGTTTTTGTGGACGTGAATTCGTCGAGCCTCACATCCCGGAAATGGTCAAAACAGGAAAGATGCGGCAAGGTTATGAGGGGTAGCGCCCTTTAGGATATGTGCATTTCCTTCTGGAAAAGGGTGGTATCATGGTATGGAGCCCAGATACTTACTCATGTTGAAACACTTTGTTTTTATGATTGTGTGAATTGATTAGAGAGCGCTCTCGGAAAAAGGTCCCAAAGGACCGGGGGATGGCATATTCGGTCAGTTGTTACTCAGTTAGGAGTAACCCGGCCTTGTGTTGGTAGAGATCCGGTTTGGTTCTCGGGGATGTCCATCCAGAGGCATTCTCAGTGGCAATGGGAAGTTCCTTGGCCTGACCATTTGTTGGAAATCCAATTCCCAATACGAAACTTGTACGGTATTAGTTGTAGAACCTGCTATTCACTTATGGTGATCACCACTGTTTGGATAGTAGCTATAGTAGGCATACGATAATGGTCGTATGTTGGCTAAGATTTATATTCTACTTTCGAAATGAATTTGTTATACACTATGCACTAATAATAATAACAAATGTTATTTTAAATGCGTATCAAGCATCTTTGACTATCATAAGGAGAAATCTCCTCCGATTCTGCGTTTGCATGTGTGTGTGTGCGGGAGGCCTTATGGTAGTCTCATTTTTAAAAGCATTTCGAATTGAATTTAAAAATATTCCTCTATTTTGATTTTAAAGATAAATAAACTGTTTTGAGTTCTCACACCAGTCACATGACTGACTCGGAGTTTATTGTTTTCCTTCCTAAACTCTGGGTGCCCACCAATTTCCACACGGGCAGTTAAGAGTTAGGTTTATCAGGATATTCTGGATTTTCTGGAGTTGCTGGAGGCAAGCTGGATGGCATGGCGTATTACTAGTTTATATAGTATTTCTTTTTCCGCTGTATTGTTTGTTGTTGTATGTTGTTGTACACTCTGATGTGATGATATGATGTAATAAAATGTGATGTAATGTAATAACTGATATAGTTCTTTGTTCAAAGATTATTCATTTATTATTATATGTTGTTTCGCTGCGAATTGTGAGATTCTGTTGTTGTTCTTTTTGTTCCGTTCTGTTCCTTTCTGTCCCGTTCTATTTTAAAAAAAAAATTCTGTTTTCAAATTCTCTGTTTTAATTCTCTGTTTTCTAAAAATTGTCTATCTTCTTTTCCCTCTATTTTTCTTTTTCTTTCTTCTTTTTCTCTCTTCTTTCTTTTCTTTTCTTTTTAAAACCCATAACTTTCCGGGTTTTCGGCCTTTGATTTCTCGGCAGTCGATAAAGTGAGTGTCGATGTTGAATTTTCCAAAGTCGAAAATTTTCGGGGCGTTACATTTGGTATCAGAGCTGATGGTTAAGCGACAACCATGGTTCTGTAGGGTAGTACTCATTAGAGATAGAGTCAGTAGTACTCTAGAATGAGTTTGAGTGTAATAATAGCTATGAGAGCGTATTTGTTAGTGAATATAAAAATTGTTTTATATTGTGATGATTGGTTTATTGAGTGGCATATGAACTTTCGTCAGCGTGGTCCGCAAGACTATGCCGAAGGGGTTTCTAAACACTTGAATAGAACAATTCGGCACGATATTGATTTTAAATTGGGTAAATGAAATAATTTTACCCTGATTATATTTTTAAATATAAAGGAGTAATTTTTCAGAATTATTAAAGTGTATATAAGTTGATTGTTAGGTGGTTTGAATAATCTAAATAAAAGAATTATTGTATGAGTAAAAAAAAAAAAAAATATAAGAATTGAATTATAATTAAAGTGATTTACAAATGTGAAATAAACTTATATATATAAGAAGTGAAACTATATGGATATATCTATGAATATGAGTTGTAAATATAAAGTGAATATAAAGTTAAATGGAATACAACTTAAGTGTTGTTGAATGGAATTGATTTTGGTATCGAAGTAAATAATCAAGTGGATTAAATGAATATAAACTTGAGTTATATAAATGAAATACAACTTTGGTAATTTAATGGAATTAATGGATTAAATGTTTAATCAATTGAATGTAATTTAAGTTGATAAGAAATAATTAATGAAAGTGTTAATTCATTGAAATTTAATGTTATTAGAAGTTGAATAAAAAAAAAATGAATGAATATCAATTTAATTAAACCAATTCAAAGTGATGGTGTTAAATCAAATAAGCAAAGGAATTTGGTTGCAATTAATATACTTTGGTTGTTATATGATTGATGATTGATTGTATATAATTCATTAAGAGTTACTGAAATTGAATTAGTGAAATTTAAAGCTATGAAATTGAATTCAAATGGAAAGTAAATAAATTTGAATAGAATTGAATGTGAATTGGATTTAATTAGTAAATGTAAACTAATTGAATTGAGAATGAATGTTAGTAAATCCAATGTAAATAAATCAAATGTGATTTGATATTGAAAATCTGTTTCATTGAATATAAATGAATATTGATTGGTTATGGATGTAATTGGTTGATGGTTGAATATATATTGCATTTGTTGTTTTACTACATGTGCTATGTGACATATATAGTTATTATGGAGATATATGTTGTATATTGAGACTATTTGCATATGTGCATGTTCTCATGTTGTTTGTTGAGTTTAGTAGGTGCGGATCGCGTTTGCTTCGCATTTGGAGTTCGCTTTAGCGCTATATTAGCCGTATATCCTTGCTAATAAAATATAAGGTACATATCTCGGATTAAATATCGTACTTTTACACTTTTTTCCCTTCGGGATGCCTCATTACTTGATGAGATGTATATTTGTGATATATATACTGTCATTTTTTTTCGGATCGAGCCGCGCAAAGGAGACTATGGCGAATTTTTCAGAAAATTTAAGGCGTTAGAAAAATTTGAGAAAATTTGGAAAATTTTGAAAACTTTAATTTTGATTTGAAGTTGAAAGTTAAACAATAGTAATTGTTTTTGAAAAGGATAACTAAGTATGATTTGAAAACTTAGTAAAGATTCATAAGAAGTTTAATTATAAATTTTGGAAAGTTAATAAATTCTGTAATTTTCTTACTTGTAATTTCGAGGACGAAATTCTTTTAAGGGGGAAAGATTGTAACGACCCAGAATTTTTATTAATTTAAATTTGAATATTTAATTAATTTTAAATATTTATAATTGAATTTATAAGTCAAATAAATTTTATTTTGAATTATTGGATTTAATTGGATAATTATATCGATAAATTTAATACGTTAAATTATGGAAATAATTGAAAATTGAGTTAAATATGATAGAAAATGATTTGTAAAATTTTATTTTATCATATTGAAGTTAGAATGATATTTTAGAACTTTTAAAATCGAATTAAAAGTTAATTTGTAAAAATTGAATATTTTAATATTTAATAATCGACTGTAAAATAGTCAATTTTTGAACAGTCTCAGAATTGAACGAAACCAGTTTCATTGGATCCGTAATAGTTAGTTATTACCGGATTTCAATTTTCGTGTCAATCGGAGCTATCGTTTGATCGTGGCAGCTCGAAACGCATCGAATTATTTTTAATTTAAATTTGGCGAGTCAAAATAGCCATTTTTCAAAAAGTCTCGGATTTCGACGAAACCAGTTTCATCGGATCCGTAATGTGATATTATTGTAAGGTTTCAAATTTCAAGTCAATTGGATTTACCGTTTGTCCGGTACAAATTAAAACGCCTAGAAATCGATTTAAATCGGTTTAATTTAAATTGAACGTTTTCAGCCATAACTCGCACATACTTCCGAATTAGCTTCTGAAACCTGTTCCATTGTGTCCGGAACGCGGGATAAACCCTATGTACGCTGGTTACGGCGCCTAAATCGGAGTTCGGAATTTCCGGGATGAATAGTGTTTACGCTAGCTTTTTCTATAAATACATCTCACCTCTTCATAAATTAAAAAAAAAAAGTTAAACCCTAATTTTTAAACCCTAGCCGCCACTTTAGCAATGAAGGGCCAGAAATGAGTGATCTTCTCCTCTCAATCTCTCCCAATCTACAAAGAATTAGAAGAAGTGTTCAACACGAAGATTGAAGAGCATGGAGAGAGCTTTAATTTCATACGGTGATGATCGAGTTTGGAGTTGCGTAGAGGGAGCTAGAGGTGGCCGTTCCCATCAGGTTTCGCACGCATTTCCGTGCTATCTAGGGGGCCGAGCCCTATGCTATTGAGGTCGAGTGTAGTGGAGGAGAAGGGCTATGCACTGGAGCTTCCCGATCGAGTTCAAATTGAGTGTGGAGATCGAATTGTTTAAACCTAATTTCTTGTAATGGGTTAGTTTGGTGCGGCTCCTTCCTGTAGCCGTGCGTGATGAAGACGTGAGGGAGATGAAAAGTTTGGGCCGTTGGATCTGGAGTGGATGGTGGATGATAGATGTAGGTTATAAATTATTAAAGTTATGTTATATTAGTTTATATAAAACGTGTACAAACTTCAAAAATTCATATCTTTTTCATACGAGGTCGAAAAAATGCAAACTCGGTTGCGTTGGAATCGTATGGACGAGCACTACGCGATGGAGTTGGTTTGGAGTCGTTTGGAGTTAGTGAGAATTTCGGGTAAAATTAAACGCGCGTTTAATTTTATTCGAAATAAAAGCTAAAACGGAATTTAAAATCAAGGTGAGAACTTCTCACTCAATCGAATAGATTTCGATTTTATTTTAAATAGTTAGATTTAAAATATTTGAAAGCATGTTTGAATGATGACTGTAAATTATTGATTGTTAAAATAGACATTATTCGCCGTTAGTAAGCGGATGTTATTTATTAAAAACATATACCGCGAATATTTCATAAACAGTGAAATTGGTATTATATATATAATATCAATATATATATATTGGCATATGTATATATTGCAGTTGATTGATTTCCCGCATTTTTTTTGTTTAGCGGATGAGACCCTATTACGCCGTTATTAAGCGGATAATATTTATTAAGAACATGTACCGCGATAATTTCGTACTGGAGCGAAATTGGTATTGTGCTAATGTTTTTGGATGCAGGAAAACAGGTTGGAGGGATCCAACTGGATTCCTCAACAGTTTTTATTTTATTTCAGATATTTTGATATTTGATGGATTATCATATCGATATATGATATCGTTGTTAGTCGTGATTGACTATTTGGTGTGTAGCATCATTGGACCCAGATTTTGGGATTTTAAAATGGTTTTAAAGTGATTTTGAAAATATACTATATTTTTTTGAATTGATCCATTATAAATAAATAAACGTTATAATTTTTAAAGTTATAAAAATTATGGTTTTTGTGAAATATAGTTAAAAAGCTGATTTTTAGAAATACGATTAAAAGCCGATTTTTTTGAGAAATATGAACTAATGATTTTATAAAATAATTTAGATTGGGTTTTTGAATATATGATAAAAGTTTAAATATAGGATCTATAAAATTTGATTATTTTATAAATCAAAATGGTTAAATTATAAAGGGAATTAAAGACGTTTCAGAATAATAATATAAACTGATTTATATTAAGAGATTTATAAATGGATATTTATAAATTGAAATATAGACATTATAAAACGAGTTTTTATAAGTGTTTGAATTAAGTGAAAATGAATTTCATTAAAGAATGAAATTTATAGAATTATAAACCGTGAAGTTATAAATGAAATTTATAAATAGTAAGATTTATAAATTTGGTGAAATTATTTGAAGAATAGATTGGATAAATCATTAAATCTTATAAGTTATAAGATTTATAAATTGGAAAGTCTTTAAAAGAACGATCTTATAAAATAATCGTTTTATAAGTATTTAACTTATAATATGAACGTTTAGTTTATAATTTAGTTATAAACTGGAATAGGTTAATAAAGGAATTTATTAAAGGAAGTTTTTATAAATAAATAGAAGAGGAATTTATAAACGTTGTTTTATAAATTCGCAAATGACTTATTTTGACAAGTTAATTGTTATAACTTAGAAATGGAGTTATATTCACATTTTTTTAATAGTGAATAATCCTTTGAATTAAAATGAATAAAAGGATGAGATTTGTTAACGAAGTTTATTCACATTTTTGAATAGTGAATAACACGTTAAAGGAATTGTTTTGAATGTGATGTTTTAAATAGAATTAAAACAATCTAACGATGTTTTTAAACATGTTGAGATTCGAAACCATAGATTTCAACATTTATTGTTGAAATAGATGTTTCGAGAAATGAAAGGAGATGATGGACTATAACACTGTTGTTATAGTAAATGATTTCCGAAAGGAAATGTTTTTGTATAGTATTGGGATTTATATATCTATTTTAATTTCGAATCCCTATACTAGTGATTTTGGGTTGTCGTAACGATGTTTTACGTAACATTCGTTTTGGCCCAAATAAATATGTTTAAGTGAATGATTTCCTTAATAGAATGAAATATATACTTAATTCGATTTAAGTATATTGAATATTTTCTAAGTGTTGAAAATAAAAAGATTTGTGAATTACTTATTTTTAATAAGTATGGAAATGTTTTCCAATATGAAGTGAAAAATTAGAATTTATCTTTTTAAAGATAAATTGAAATGAATTATTGAAATCGTATATGCACGAATATTTTGAAATACAAATTCATTATGGAATTTATATGTGAAAAGTGAAATTGGTTAAAAATAAATATTGATTTATTTTTGAAGTGTTGAAACTATATATCTAGTAAAGATATTTTGGAAAATAAATAATTTGGAAAATTATTTGGAATCTGGTGATGTATGCATATCCAGTGATAGTTCAATAACCGACTATCAATATTTCCCTTTGAATGGGTATTTGATGTGATTTGATTGAATTTGAATGTCACACTTATTTTTGAATAAGCGCTCACTATTCGGGTTAACCGGGAAAAGACCATGGGGTCGTATAACCCATTCCGAATATGTGATACGTCGTTGTGAAATTGCATTGAAGATCGGTGTTGAAGACCGGTATTTGCGAGAGCGATAGGATGACCTATCGATTGTTTCTGCACCGAGTCGCGCCGGTATAGAAACTCCCTAAGTGATGGGAAATCCGATCAGGATTGTGAATATCCGGATTGCAAGGACTTCTTTGTAAGTGCCTTCGGTTCTGTTCGAGCCCGGAACAGACTTGTATGGATTGTATGTCTGACATTACAATTTGAGATATAAAGCCGATTTCTTTCAAAAATATTTCTGTTGGTGGCGGAGAATTTATTCTTTGCTTAACACCCTTCTTTGAGACGTATGTGCTCAAAGGTTATATAGTTGAAGTTATCAGCGATATATTTCCAATTTGGTAATGTGATATGCTGAGTGATGCTGAAATGATCATTGTGTTGATTATTGTGATAGGATCATTTATTTGATCGTCTATCTTAGTGATCATTGTGTTGATCATTTGTTGACCCAAAGCATGGCTTTTGTATAAAGTATGTTTTTGTGGACGTGAATTCGTCGAGCCTCACATCCCGGAAATGGTCAAAACAGGAAAGATGCGGCAAGGTTATGAGGGGTAGCGCCCTTTAGGATATGTGCATTTCCTTCTGGAAAAGGGTGGTATCATGGTATGGAGCCCAGATACTTACTCATGTTGAAACACTTTGTTTTTATGATTGTGTGAATTGATTAGAGAGCGCTCTCGGAAAAAGGTCCCAAAGGACCGGGGGATGGCATATTCGGTCAGTTGTTACTCAGTTAGGAGTAACCCGGCCTTGTGTTGGTAGAGATCCGGTTTGGTTCTCGGGGATGTCCATCCAGAGGCATTCTCAGTGGCAATGGGAAGTTCCTTGGCCTGACCATTTGTTGGAAATCCAATTCCCAATACGAAACTTGTACGGTATTAGTTGTAGAACCTGCTATTCACTTATGGTGGTCACCACTGTTTGGATAGTAGCTATAGTAGGCATACGATAATGGTCGTATGTTGGCTAAGATTTATATTCTACTTTCGAAATGAATTTGTTATACACTATGCACTAATAATAATAACAAATGTTATTTTAAATGCGTATCAAGCATCTTTGACTATCATAAGGAGAAATCTCCTCCGATTCTGCGTTTGCATGTGTGTGTGTGCGGGAGGCCTTATGGTAGTCTCATTTTTAAAAGCATTTCGAATTGAATTTAAAAATATTCCTCTATTTTGATTTTAAAGATAAATAAACTGTTTTGAGTTCTCACACCAGTCACATGACTGACTCGGAGTTTATTGTTTTCCTTCCTAAACTCTGGGTGCCCACCAATTTCCACACGGGCAGTTAAGAGTTAGGTTTATCAGGATATTCTGGATATTCTGGAGTTGCTGAAGGCAAGCTGGATGGCATGGCGTATTACTAGTTTATATAGTATTTCTTTTTCCGCTGTATTGTTTGTTGTTGTATGTTGTTGTACACTCTGATGTGATGATATGATGTAATAAAATGTGATGTAATGTAATAACTGATATAGTTCTTTGTTTAAAGATTATTCATTTATTATTATATGTTGTTCCGCTGCGAATTGTGAGATTCTGTTGTTGTTCTTTTTGTTCCGTTCTGTTCCTTTCTGTCCCGTTCTATTTTAAAAAAAAAATTCTGTTTTCAAATTCTCTGTTTTAATTCTCTGTTTTCTAAAAATTGTCTATCTTCTTTTCCCTCTATTTTTCTTTTTCTTTCTTCTTTTTCTCTCTTCTTTCTTTTCTTTTCTTTTTAAAACCCATAACTTTTCGGGTTTTCGGCCTTTGATTTCTCGGCAGTCGATAAAGTGAGTGTCGATGTTGAATTTTCCAAAGTTGAAAATTTTCGGGGCGTTACATTTCAATTTGTCCATACACCGGAACTTTAGTTCTAACCCCCTCCCCATAACAACCCACAGGTTAGATGGTGGCAGAGGTTTTCTAGCTTTGAGACACTTGCTTAGAAGTGTTATGGTGAGTATTTACTTACTATTATATTTTAGTCAGTTCTTTTGTGAGATATTTATTTGAGCTCTGATATATTTTCCTTGTCTATTTGCAGGATACCAAATACCCAATTCGGGTTTCAGTGGGCTTGGATTTTAGCATTTATGCGAAAAATCCGGACCCTTTGGAATTCGGGTTGTTACTTGTAGGATCGATTTCACCCTAGAGGGGGGGTGAATAGGGTGATAGTATAAATTATAAAAATTAATTGCGGAAGCTTAGAAAATTATTTCAACACAGACCACAGAATAATAGCAGCACAGACAAATAGCAAAATAATAAGAAAAAATAGAACGACACAGAATTTACCTAGCTTCGGCAAAACCCTGCCTACGTGCTGCCCCCAAGGTTTCTACTAGAAATTAGATAGTCAGACGCTTACACACGCAAACTCGCGACACCCGCTATCGACTAAGCCTAACTCTACGCTCAAAACCCTGCCATAACTCAGCCACTGAGTTGCTAATTCTCAAGCTACGCCACGTAGCTTGTCCCCTAGTCACACGACTAGAAAATATAACAGTTTAAAATTTAAAAACAAAATTAAAAGCAACAAAAAATAAAAACCCTAATTAAAACACCCTTAAATAAGAAAAAAAACAGGCCGGCCCAATTATTCTTTTTTTTTTGATCGGCACGTTCCTTTGTTTGTGATGGCGGCTCTTGTTTCTTCGTTCGTTCTTCTTCCTTTAAAATTAGGGCTTTCGGTATGATTGAGGTCGCCGACTCCAATAGCTTCGATCCAGATAAATATATTCCAGTTCCTTGCGTTCGTCGATCGATTTGTCCCTTTGAGTTTATGTCGGCTACTTCAATTCGATCAAGTTCGAATTATAATTGGTATGTTAATTTTTTGCTTATGCTTTTTACTGGTTTTGGTTGCTTGAACTTGATGATGAAATTGCCAGTGATGATTAGGGTTATATATAGGGATTCAAATCCCTAATTTTTCGTCATATATTCTTTTCTTGAATTTTTCAACTAATATAGCTCGGCCATTGATTTTCATTTAAATGTTGAGATTTATCTCTGACCTTTTCGTATGATTTCTAGTAGCTTGATTCACACTGTATTGATTTCGATTACGGCTTGACTTATTCATAAACGAATATACTTTCGTTGCTTGATGGTCACGTTGTTGATTCGTGACTTGGTCAAATTACTTGGTCACTACAGTTTAATTGTCATCTGACTTCGATCTTGATTTGTTCAACTTGAAATTGATTTGTGACGTGAATTTCTGGATGTTGATTATTTTCGGCTTGTACTTGGTGTATCATCTATATTAGTGTTTGCTGTGTTCACTTGATTGTTGTGCACTGAGTTTTCTTCGAGTCAGTTTCATTTTGTTAGTTTCATTGTTGCTGTGTCACTGGTTCATTTGAAGTTGTACCTTGCACTTTTGTTGTTTGCATTGAGCATTTTGTATGCTTGCAATTTTGGATTTCCAGTTGCACTTGGTTCATTGTCATTTTGCTGGAATGACTTCGACATTGGCTTTTGTAGTTGGTTCATTACTTTTCCATTATTGTAGCCTTTGTGCATTGTTGCTATTCCTTTGGTGCACTATGCTTATCTGTAGTCTTTGTGCATTGTCGCTATTCCTTTGGTCATGTTGCCTTCAGTTGCTTGTACTATCTGGTCTGACCTGCACACTTGTTTATGCTTCATTTTTTGACATGATGCCTTGAATTTGAGACCTCGGCAGTTTGGTTTTATTTGGTATCATTTGCCAGAGTCACTTGTTCAAGCTTTCATGCATTATTGTGTTGTAGTTTGTAGTTTGCTGTTGGTTTTGGTTTTCATTTTTGCTGTTTGCATGCTTCATTGACATCTGCATATTGATCACTGTCTTCGTGTATTGATGGTCTGAGTCTTGTTCATCCAAGTCATTGATCCAAAATACTTTTGCTCTTTGGTCTGCACTGTAGTTTTGTTATTGGTTCACCACTGAGCCACGGCTTGCTTTTGTTGCATTTTGTAGCGGCCTAACCTGTGCATGATGCATATTGCCTGACCATTGTTGCTGTGTTGATTTGAATTGCTTCCTGGTCGATACTTGATGTTTGTAGTTGATGTATATAATTGTTCGACTTGGCATTTGTTTGTTGTTATATTAGTGGTATTGTGCCTTAGCCTCTTGTGCATTGCCCCATACATATTGTCACTGTTTGATATAGTTTGGATTCGGGCTTTGACTTATGTCACTGATTTTTGGTCGAGACTTGTTTTAGTTGTCGAGACCATTTTTCCATACTTCCACATTTTTAAGTGCACATGTGTTGAATCCAGTTTTAAAACTCGGGTTTGACCTTGTGCTGATGTCGAGACTTTATTTATATTGCACCTGAGTTGAACCCGTCTTTTTATTTTGGGTTTGACCTTGTGCTCACCTGTCCCTGTAACATTATCAAGTGTATAACGGTGTGCACGGCCTTGTGGCATGTACAGTGTTACATTGTGCATGTCACATTGTTCGTGTGTGATGAATTGAAATGTAAATGACGACGAACAACCCAAATAACTGAGGCAAACAATATTTTCAAAAATTCATATTTTATTTTATATTTCAAAAATATTTCTTTTTCAATTTTACTACGTTAGTGAATATTTTTGCAAATTGCTCAGATGCTGGATTCTAACTGGAATGAAGTGAAGATAAATACTGCGAGTTTGAGTGATATATAGTGAGGAATTTATGTAAATTGAATTGTGATGTAATTAGAATCAAAAATGTATATGTATAGTGAGAGCTTGAATTTGTACTATTCAAAATTGCAATAAATATTTGTTTGAATAAAATTTCTGTTTGAATTCAAATTCTATGTTATTTATTTTTATTCAGCAAATATTTATTTAATCTATGAAAAATAAAATAGTACATTAACAAATACATTTAAACGAATGTATATATGTTTATTATCATCAAACAAAAATCATATAAGCGCATATTCAACATTACATTTGGTGTTGGAGCTTAGGTAAATAGATCCAAAGTAAATTAGGAAATACGAGTGAACGTATTTGTATTTTGAATAAAATATAAATATATCATGTACTAAAATCCAAATAGTCCCCAATTATAGATTTTAATGTATGAAAAGTTTTTAGAGGTATATTTGTGCACCGTTTGCTAGATGGGTTTGGGATGACCCAAGGATGTTGATCCCTAAGTTATTGCCGATATACCGTGTATAATTAGCTTTGTTTTCAGAGAATATTAGTATCCATACGTTTTAGAAAGTGGGAAAGTGCCCTAGGGATAGTAGGGAGAGTATTTTTATTTTGGAAGGAATAAGAGATTTTAGTAAGGAAATGAGATCTCCAAGGTTTAGGAAGGGTATTCCTAAGGTAGTAAGAAGAAAATTCACTTTATGTCTAGCCCAATAAAATAAAACTTTTTGAATAGAAATGTTGAAGAAAAATATAATTGTTAATATGTTTGAGGAAGTAAATATTAAGTTTTTGAAAAAAAAAAGTGATATGAAATTTAAATTAGTTTTTATATGATGTAAATTTTGTTAAAAGTGAAATTCTTTTTTTGAAGAATTATAGGGCATTTATTGCTCGCTAGATTCTTTGTAGATAAACAATGATTTTAAATATAAGGACCTAGAGTGTGTTAAGTATCGAAAACATAGGTTACAACATCTATTATTGTAACAGATGTTTTTGTGGAAAATAAAGGAAGCATAGACTACGACGCTATTTTAATAGTAGGTGACTCCCATAGGAAATGTTTTACATAGAATATGAGATTTATTAATAATTATTTTAATTGAATATGTATATTAGTATTTTTGGGTTGTAATAATGGTGTTTTACAAAACATCTGTTTTGACCCAAATAAAAAATGTGTTTTGAATTAATTTAAAAGTATAGAAATAAAGTGGTTTGTAAATACACGTATTATTTGAATAAGTATATGGAAATGTTTTCTATTTATGAAAATATTAAAACGGTTTTGAAAATGAGTTGTTCTAAAAAAATAAGATGTAATTTAAATATTAGGAAATTAATGAATTTCGTAGGAAATGTCTATTGTAATTGAATATAAATTAAACATACTTTAACCTATTGGGATGAAATGAATAATGATATAATTTTATATGAAACCAAATCACAAATAAAGATGTTTTGTGCAAGTTATAAGGAATACGTGAGAGAGATGTACAAGGTATGGAAAGCACCATATTTTGTACAGCCTATTTCGATAAAATATAAAATAAGTTCCTTGTAATTTCACATAAACATGAAATCCTCTTTTAAAGGGTTCATAGAGGGTTTTAGCGTTAATGGTTTCTTATAAGATAAAATAGTTCCAATACATTAAGGTATAAAACTATTAGGTATAATGAGAAGTATAGTAACTAGAGACAGGCTAGTCAAGAGACATATTATAGAGAGCCTCAGTGGGAAAGCTAAGGAATGGAAATTTCATATTTTTTCATTGATTATTCACATTGGGCTTGCCGTTATAGAAAGTCCCCATTTGTAGTAAGTTAGAAACTCCTCCAAGGTTAGGTAATTTGAAAAGTAGGAAAGTTAAGGGATTTTGGATAAAATAATTGTTCTTATATACTCCAGTTTTCGTAAATTTTAAAAACTATGAAAAAATATGTTTTGAAAACATGTGAGGACATTTTTGACTGTCAAGAAAAAAATGTTTTAAGATAAAGAAATATGGTTTGACGAAAAAGTAAATAAGTTTTTGAAAGAGAAAAAATTAGTAAACAGTTAAATTTAAAAATCCAATTTTTTTTTTTACGGAAAGATGTAGAAGTCTTTAAAAGGAAAAGAGGAACAAGTTTTGAACTTAGAATTTGTATGTTTTCCCCTATTGGTTTAAGGAATAATTTAAATTCAAAGAGCTGTAAAGAGGAAAGTCCAGAAAGATAAAATGTTAAGTAACTAGGTACCTTTGAATTTAATAGAAACTTCAAAGTAACACTTTTAAAGGCAAGAATTTTGGGATTTGATGTTTCAAATATTAAGAAGCTTTATTTTTTGAAATGAAATGACAAATACCAAACCGAACTTTTAAATATGAAGTAGATAGGAATCATTTTCTAGGTGTAAGGGAATAGTTATGGCTATGTGGGAGATAGTAGTGATTACATCTAATAGTAATAATAAAAGTTCCTGTAAAGTGTGTAGGACACTAGTGAGAACCTACGATTGTTGGTTCACGTATGTAGACTATAGAAGAGTCAAGTAATATTAGTATGATAGTAAGACACACGTGGTTGGGATAGGCAGTCCTTGGGGAGAAATGAATGGTAAAGGTAAAGAGAAAATTTCCCCAAGCTTAGTTGCCTTTTTAGATAGAGAATGCATAGGTTGAAATCCTTATTTATTGCAGTAAATGAGACTTGGTTATTCCTTTTTGAGTATGGAATGGAAGAGATGAATAGATCTTATTCATGGTAAGTAATACAGCGTAAGTTAGTAACGAGAATAGGCGGTGGGAGGAGCATATGAGTTACTTGGATTCCTAGAGTAAGACCTTCCAATGTCGGAGTGGACATGGTCCTAGCCCTCCTAGCCCTAGAGGATAGCTGTATTTAGCTGCTATATTAAAAGAAAAGTAAAATCAAATAAAAGAAACTAAAAGAAAATAGTAAAATCTAAAGAAAGTGACAGAAACATCAATAAAAATAAATGAGAATTTGAAAAGGAAATTTTCCTTACGTAAACCGTGTTTGGGAAAAAAAATATAGATTTTTATAGAACAGTAGCATAAGTTCCAAGTACTGGGAAAGAGGTGCGCAAAAGTAAAATGGAGAAATGTAAGGTTTTTCCGTTTTCTATCTTGATTCTGACATAAGAAATCGAGTTCGGAAAATTAGATTTTTCTGAAATTTGAATACTAAAGGTTGTGTGGTAGGATTTGGATGTAAAATTCTTTGAACTACTCCCCTATTTAGTAGGAGTGTGGGAAAATATGGGTAAAAAATGTTTTGATTTTTAAAAATATTGCATTCATATAAAAGTTGCAAGTATATTTAGGATGTGTGCATCATATTTTAGAAAGGAAATTTTAAAAAAGAAAAGCATTCATATGAGAGGTACTGCATAGAAAATTCATGTACATGCACATATTTTATGTTGAATAACAATTCGCACAAGGACACGAATGGTCGCAAAATTGGATGTACACAAAATAGACATGATTGATGCAAGGAATCACATAGTTTTACCCTTGTCTAATTTTGGGTATGAAATTTCCTAACGGGTGGGAGAATATAACACCCCGCATTTTTAGATAATTAAATAATAAAATAATGATGAACAGTGAAAATAAGCATTTTTGGAATTGTCAAAATATGTCCTCGAACTTGTACCATTGTGTTCGTGGCGATTTTTTGATCATTTTCATATATATCTTTCTGAAACTCGAGGTGATATGAGGAAGTTACGAGAAGAACATGATACTAGAATTTAACGAAAAGAATAATAATAAGACCCTACGGGTCGACCTATAGGTCAACCCGCAAAACAAAAGATTCGAACCCAAAGAACACAGGTCGACCTATAGGTCGACCCGCGGTTTTCCTCGGATGTATAATCATTCAGGGATGTGCCGAAGTTTATAATTAGATTTTTCAAGCGATCTGAAGCATTTTTTTCTGGATCCAACGATCTGTAGCAAGCCTATGACATGGTTGCACCAGAATCAATCCAAAAATCCGACTGTCTGAGATCCCCAAACTCCACTATAAATAGAACCCTAGGCCTAGCTATTTTCTCACTATCACATTTTCTCGCAATTGGGTTCATTTCATGAGGCTGAACCTTAAATAAAAATATTTCTAGGAAGAATATTTCCTAACAGACGATGAAACATCTATATTGTAGGCCTCACGAAGTTGTCCTTTACAGATATAGTTTCAGTACGCTCTAGCAGCGAGACGATGGAGTCCTTTTTGAGGAGGATGCTGAAGGTACTATAGGTAGTACCTAGGACCGATGTGGTGCTTAGAAGTGTATAATTTTTCCATTCACCCTAACTTTAGTTTTGACCCCCTCCTCATAACATCCCATATGTTAGATAGATAGTAGAGATTTTCCATCTTTTAGAACTTTCTTAGAAAGTGTTATTATCTTAGTGAATATTTACTTGCTAATATATTTTAGTCAATCCCGCCGTGAGATATTTATTTGATCTTTGATATATTTATCTTTTCCTATGTGTAAGATACCGGATACCCAATTCGAGTTTCAGTGGGCTTGGATTTTAGCATTTATGCGAAAAATCTGGACCCACTGGAATTTGGATTGTTACACTCGACATCCAGCCAATGCTCCCACCATAGCCGCCCCTAATGTGGTAGCCACCCAACCAAGCTTCACCCCTTCTCTGGATGAAATCGATTGGAGGAATTACAAGTGTGCTTGAGTGAAGGTCATCATTTTATTTGATTCAAGGAAGTGAATTTGATTAGATATTAAATTTAAAGTGAAGAAATTTTGCAAGATTTCGATTTTTCCCCAAAGACGAGGAATTAGTTTATGAAACAAATTACAATCTCATTTCTATTTAGTTTATTAATTAACCCATTTCTTTCCTTTCTTATTTAGTTTATGAAACAAATTACAATCTCAAATCTACAACAAGTCATACTACATTAGATTTCTTACTAACAAAACATATTATTTTCTAATTTACAAAATTATCTTCCATATTTAACATAATTGATTAAACTACTAAATCACTATTGTCTTCATATTATTTGGGCCTATATATCTCATATTCATGTTTTTAAAGCCTATTTATTAAATAATTTTAAAAATATTTTATTTTACAATTCTCAAAACTATTTATTTTTTTGCTAATTGCTTTATTATAAAATTTCCAATACTTAAAAATAATTTCAAAATATTTATTTTAAATTTATTTAATTAATTATATATTTACGAATCACCCCTAAAATCGGGTTGTTGTAAACTCCCCCTTAACAAAATTCCATCCTTGCAATTTCTTATGAAAAATCTATGACAAAGCTAATAATTTCATCAATACAAAATACTCTCTTTTAGTAAACCTATTATCAATAGAAACTCATCTTATATATAATTAAAATTTTAAAATTTTGAGTAAACTCTTAAATAGTTTTTAATCCAAAATCTCATCAACAAATTCTTTTTGCTAAAATCCCAACTCATAATTTAATATACCAACTCTTCATTATATTTCTTAATTTTGAAACACCTTGGAACGAAAATTCTTTTCAATTACTATTTCATTCCAAAGTGCTCCTTCATATTTAATATTAGTACTTAACTACATTATAAGATCCAATTTTTTCAAAAGTAAAAGTGATGTTTCTTACCAAAATATTCCCTTGCTAAATATTTTGAACATAAAATTTATTTCACATTATTACATTCATAACTAAATATACACAAAACTAGATTTAATATATATATAAGGTTTCCCGAAAACCTTAAACAATTCAATTTTTAATACATCTCATATTTTAAAACGATAGATACTATAAAATATAGTGATGTTACCTTGCAAGGTGTCATGGTTATCCACTAATATCCAGTAGATGCATATACATATACATATATATGCATATTTTTTCTAAATAAATATAAACTTCCATTTCCAAAACCTTCCAAATATTGATTTCAAAACCACTTTATCAAATTACTCACTTTACTTATAGGGTTCTTAAATTTTTCATCCTTTCTAAAATAGTTTAATTCGTCAAAATATTTACATATTTGTAAGTACATAAATACTTCCCCTGATGATTACCCCAGTAATACAGGCATGCACTCATGTGTGCATACACACATGAGTATATTCATACTATCTTTATTATAGAAAATTACATAAAATTCCCAAAGGTTCGGGACTATAAATCTTATCTAAGGTCTTGACTCATTTCTCCAGTATATGATGTATTGTTCTAAACCTGGTTCGATACCATTTTGTGACACCCCGCCTTTATACCCATATTATCCAAAAGTATTATAGGGTAATAGTATCAGATAATATGTAGAATGAGGCTATATAGGGGTACACACATGAGTATTATATTGGGCTAACATTGGTACGTATTAAAACATCCAGCAAATAACTCATATGTACATACGCAGTATTGGTATAAAGTAATTAACACATATGCCTCTATGACAGAACAATACATAATATGTAGTAAATTAATGTCAAATAGAAATTTTAGTATAAAGCTCCTCTAAGCCCAGTAAAGTACATGCTGGTCAAGTCGTCCATGCACTTGAAACGTCTCGGACTGACCCGAGTATTATAAATAATTCACGGTCATATATATATAAGTCAATGTGCAAGTATAATAGAATAATATAAACATCCATCCCGTTATTAAATACATGATGAAATATATAAGGTATTTAATCACAATATCGTAGATAAACTCAAATATATTTACAAATTCCAAATATCAAAAATCATATATACACGTCATCACCCATATCAGAGTCAATCAAGTCATCAAATCACATAATCAACTACCAACGGGTGTATTATTCAGGTCCAGATGTTCTCATCAAAACCAAGAAATCACTAATAATGAGCAATCGTCAAATTATCTCAGATCTATACCCAATATATATATATATATATATATATATATATATATATTATTCAATAATAGAAGTATCATCTTCAATATACCAAAATAAAATAGGCTGCCTAAACAATAAGTAATAAAAGACATGTGGATCTGACATACTTTGGACACCTATCCAGATATAGTCTCATCTCCTCATGTAGAATTAAATCAGGATAGTATGGATATATAGGTTCTGACTACACTTTAGACACACAGTCTCCAATATCGCCACTGCATGGGTAGTGAATAATATATTCCAATCCATAACATTTACACATAATCTCAAACCAAAAAGGGAGATTGATAGCATACAACATATATTAGTTGCGTAGCGTCGTTCGATATTACTTAGAACTCGCTATATACTAGATTGATGACGGCCAAATATGTAGATGCAGAATTGAAGCACGGTAATCACAGCAACAGCAATATAAATGTGATGACCAACCTTTTTGGACAGTTTAAATCGATGATAAACCACACATGTCTAACTCAAACCAATCAAAAAGGAGGACTGACGATGGGGTAAATAAGAAAATAAGAGAAAAGAAGGAAAACAAAACATAGAATCTTGCAGCGGAATGACAAAATATAATAATCAAATAACCAGTTCATGAAGCTATTTTACATTATATAATTGATTACACAACTTTTATAATGTAATCAAAGTACAATCAACAAACATACAAAAATAATGCAACAGAATAACACTAATAACATAATATACCAAACACCATCTTCGTCCTCCAGAAATAATCTCTTCAACAGTGAAAAGCTTAGACTAACCCGAGTGTAATGAAAAGACAAAATACTCGATTTGAAACAAAAAGTTCTTATGCAAGTTAAATCAACAACAAGTAAATATGAGTATAATATCTTCATATATGTTTGTGGGATTTTACAACTCATGTCCAGTGCATAACGTGCACGTAATAACTTAAGAGAGTTATGGGATTTTCCATCTCCTAAGGATTCATTAAACTATTTATATGTAATAAGATACGCTATATATGTAGTGTCTAGTTAATAAATAAATATTTCTACTAACGTTAAGGCTTTACATTAATCCCCCTTAACACATTTTTAAGCACAGTCCTATCGTCAGCCTTTAACACCACCAGCAACATCGGTAGTCAGGGAGGCGCCGTGATAAGACAACACTAAAACAAAATCGTTGTGGTCGCGCATAAGGATAAAAGTAAGACAAGGCATGTAAGGCAATGCCCAAGGTAAGACTCTACCAGTTTAACATTTCTGACAGGTGGTAACGCATCGTAGCTACAACCACTCACCGAGTCCACCACCTACAAATCAAATCAAGATGCATCGATCAAGTCCAAAATCAATATAATAATACGAAAGGGTGATGGCCCCTAAAAGTTGCGAACACCTTGGACACACATAGGCTTATGTTTTAGTCATTTCCAATTGATACAAGTGTCGGGGTCATCCATCATCGTTCTCTTTCTTCAAATCCAGCAACGCCTCTAATTCAACCACTTCATTCTGGATAATATTCACCGCGTACACAGTTGTTAAAGTGGTTTCAATATTGACAGAGAGTATACCAATAAGAGGCCCGATAACTTATACAACCAAATGTCATTTTTCACACCGGTTGGTTCTTTTACATTTCGAAAATGATTCATATTTGATATCAAAATATCATATTCACTTCAAAATATCACTTCATTTCAAAATACCATATTTACTCAAAACATATCATTTTCACTTGAAAATATCATTTCAAATTCCAACTTAGGTTATAACCTTATTTCACCACATTCGCATTTAAATCAACGGTTTACATATAAACATTCCATCTTTGCACAGTTTGAATTTTTAGAAAATAGTTTGAATAGTTTATAGATTTAAAAAAGTTTAATATAAAATGGGTTAAGTATTGAAAAAGGTTTATGTAGTAAAATAGTTTGGAAAATCAAAAAAATTCGAGTAAAAGAAAATAAATTTCAAATATAAACTAGTTTCTTTTGGAAATAATATAAATCAAACTGTTTCCTTCCATTTCAAAAAAAATGGACCCATGTCCGAATTTCAAATCTGCTAAACTCAATTCCAATTTTTCAATTCGTTTGAAAGTGTCAATTTAGTTTCGAATCAACTTGATTTCAACTTCAATTCGAATTAACCTCAATTTTCAAAACGTTCATTTTTAACATCAAATTCGAATCAACAATTTAATTCAGTGACTTAAATTTCAAACCAATTTCAATTTACCGATTCAAACCGCTTATATAAATTTAAACTTCATTGTTAAATTTAAGGTTCAAACTTAAAAATAATCAATTTTCAAAACCATAGTCATACATCGATTATAACTTCGCATTACTAATTCAACTCTTTAAAACAATTTATTTTAACTAATTTCAATTTCAACATTTCAAAGCTTGAATTAGAAAATAATTCAATTCATATAAATCTTCAATTTATTTACTTTAAAACAATATCATTTAATCAAACTCCAAATTCAAGATTTTAAAACCATTTAATTTAACCAATCTGGTGTCCGTATATAATTTTCTACCTTATGGACAAGTGATTTTTTATATCAATTTAATTACATGGATAGATATATATCATTTCAATCCAAATCAAAGTGTCATAGGTATATAGCATTTCAACCTATTTCTTCATTCATTTCCGTAATACAATTGACAATCTATATAATGTCAAATAATAAATAGTTAATAATAGGGATATATCTAAAATAAATAAACAACCATACATCCAACATCAATCAATGGCATACAATAATGAACAACGTCCAAATCAACCAACATATCAATTGACGATGTTTAAGTATTAGTTAATTTTAATAAAAATTAAGATGTCAATTTAATTCAAAATAAAATAAATTTTAACTAAATGTCAATTGAAACTATCAAACAACCACAAACAAAATTTTCATCACTTCATTAATTAAATTCAACTCATATAAGAAGATTTAGTATTGCCTGAGTAGGTTAAATCACTCATCTTTGATTTTTTCCCATAAAAATCCAATCCAAAGCGCAAAATCTCAACAGTCTTCAAATTCAACCAAATCAATTTCATGTTGTCTAGAATTTGAATATGAATCCAACAGAAGAAATTGCATGCGAATCGTAGTTTATATGCAAAAGATATTCATGTTGTAAGAAATATTATTAAAATAGTAATTTGTACACGTTTAATTAAAAATTAAAAAATGTTTAATATTTACATTTTTTTCAAGATGAGGCATCAAGCAAAGATGGAAGAAAAAACTAAGATAAGGGTAGGATGTGTAGGACAAATGAAAAAAAAAATTGAAACTCGTGTTTTATAAAAGAAAGCTTTTGAATTTGCAAAAATGAGAGCTTTTGAATTTGCTCACATTAAAATGGTTTGAGGAAAGAAAGTTTTGAAATGGAGATCTAAATATAGGAAATGAGGCGGTGACAAAAAATGAAGGGATAAGTTTAAAACATGAACAATTTTATGATAAAAATATACCTTCAGCAAAGTACAATTTGAACTAAATGAATTTAAGGTGTCAGGAGAAAACAAAATGCAAATGAAGAATTAAAATTGCTTGTTATGTAATAATAAGGAAATGAAGGTGGAGGGACAAAAATGAATGTCACATTTTGTTTTGGAAGTTTCAGGCATTAATAATGGATAAGAAAATGTATATAAGAATGGGAAAGTTTGCAAACCAAAGGATAATGAAGTCCTTTTTAAGTAAAAATGAGATCGCAAGAATTAAATATAGCCTAAAAGTCTAGGCTAGGGTATTAAACAGAAGGAGAAATGAACGGATCAAGTATTAATAATGAGGTAACTATTTTAAAGCATATATGCAATAATTAGTGACAAAAGAAATGAAGGGACCATGTACATCGCACAGCCGTTTGAAATTCAAATTTTGAAATGTAACTGGACTAATTTCATTAACTCAAATAATACACAATTTGTACACATTTAACTTTTTTTCCAACATATAATAAATAAAATTATACATACCTTAAAAGTGAAAAGGTTCAATTTGGTTTTCTCAAAATTGATGTTTTATTTCCATTAAAGCGCTCTTTCTGTTTAACACAAAACTGGCGTTTCTTTCATTAAATCCATTAATTGCAATCAACGTTTTCTTTCTTTTTAATTGAAATATTTCAATTACATTAGTTGTAGTTAACTACAAAGTTAAATTTCAAAATAGAAAAAACTAAACGAATGAAAAATTGAAAAAATGGTTCCTTTAGTAATTTAAACACATTTATAATTTTTTTGTTTATACAACAAAGTAATAACTAACTTACTTAAATAAATTATATTCCTATTCTTGTAATCAATCTAGATGCTAAAACACTGTTCAAATAAACATATATTTCTTCCTTTAAATCAATCATTCCATTCTTCATTTTAAATAAATTAAACCTATATTCACAAATGTAACATCCATTTTATTTAATATTAATGTTCTTTTCATTAAATCAAACTTTCCTTATATGTTCACAAAACATAAACTACGTTTAGCAACATCTATTAATTTATAATTTAGTGTGCTCTCTCCTATTAAATGAAATTATTCAATTCATTAATTTCAATTCATTACAAAGGTTAATTTCAAAATGGACTAAATAAATGTAAAGAGAAATAGAACAGTTATTTCCAATCTAATAGTAATTCAAACATATTCATACATTATTGGATACAAACAGGAGTGATACATTTCTTACTAAATAATAGTTTCTCATCCTAATAATTAATTTGTAAGCTAAAATACATTTCAAACAAATAGACATATGTTTACACCTTTACTAAATTTATTCATTTTATTCTTTATTAAATAAACACTTATTCATAATAATTGATTTAAAAGTCTTTTATATTTAATCAACAATTCCTTATGTAATCTATTAACATAAGTTTCCATTTTGTTTCACTCAAACTCTACAATTAATATATATCTTTTATTATATTAATTGCAACATTTATTTACATTTAATTTAATGGATTCACAAATAAATTCCATCATGCATTTGTAAATAAGATGAGAAATGAACAGCTCTTACATTTAAATAATTTGAATACATTAATACATTTATTGTTTACAAACAAGGAGTACAAATTTATTTACAAATATTAAAACCAATTTCAATTAAATAACATATAATTTGACCGTTAATATATCATTTATTTTATTCCTTATTAAACTTACAATTATTTCAATTGATTGAAATTACATTAAAACAGCTGTCAAGTTCATTCAACCAACATTATTAAATTATATTCTAATATATTTTTTCCATTTATAAATCATGAATTTTAATCGCTGACAATATAAATTTCAAAAATCTCATTTAGTTTATGATTTTCAACTATCAAAAATAGGGTCGTTGCAATCTCCTCCACTCAAAATTAACGTCATCGAAAAGGAATAAGAAGGAATCAAGAAATTTGTTATATTTTACTCGAAATAGGCAATTTGTAACAGTTAACTTACATACTTAAGCTTATATAAAATTTGAAAATAACTCAACTTTCATAAAAAATTTCTAAGTCCTAAATTTAAGGAAAATTTCGGTAGATTCTCCTTGGCGCGGATAGGTTCGAAAAAATAATAATACCATTGATTACAATATATATATATGTATATATATATATTAACAATAAACATACCAAACCATGGGAAAAACAATAAAATATCACTTCAAAAACCATAATCCGAAAACATACTTATTTGTTGGGCGAACAGACATTATTTATGAAACCAAAAGCAACAGTTATTGCTTTCATAAACGTGTATCTTACTTACATGAACCAAAAGAGTTAAAATTATGGTAAAAAAATATATTAGCTATTTATTAATAGTACAAGCAATATACAACATATGTAATCATATGCAAAGAAAAGCAGTAAAACCATTATATGCAACAAAAGAACCCACCACATATCCATAGCAATCAAAATTAATGGTTTTTCTAGGCTTAGAGCTTTTCATCGTGCAAGGATGATAGATAAACTATCAAGTGTGACTTGCGCTCAACAGCCTTAGACATTTACTTAATAGATTATTCATACAGCCTTAAATAAATTGAAGTATCATTTCCCAAACTTTCTATATGCCAACAACGAAGAATTTAAATATTATTTAAATTTATTCTATTGATTTCTCTTTTTCACCGTTTACTTTTTATTTATTATCATTCATTCATATAATGTCACTTTTTTCATTTATTTACTTACATAAAAATTTTCTATTCACTATTTAATATCATCGATGAATAAATTCTTAAAGTATTATATATAATCTTTGCATGTTAATTTACATTTATTATTACATACTTGATTTCCACTTAGTATAATATTCTTTTATGAATTATTTCAAACTTAAGTTTTCTTTACTTTTAACTTCGCATTTGTTTCTTCATATATTTTACCATTTCATAATAAAATTATTTATGAATCATTTCGATCATTTTCTTAAGTTCAATTTAATTATTAAGCATTTCAAACATTTACTCATGTTTATAGCATTTCTTGTACATCTTAATTTTTCATATATAACCATGTGTTCATTTTGAAGCATTTTTGTTATTGAGCTTTTACTTGTATAATATATTATTACATATTCATATTTAACATTTCAACTTTTTAAACATTTCAAGTATGTTTATATTTATTTTTCTAGAATGTAATTGAATGTTATACAAATTCATCTTATTCATTTTAGTTAACAAAAATGTTCAATAGTCTACATCTTCCTAATTTTCATTATCTTTTATTTATAAGTGACAAATCTCCAATTTCTTTACAATTTTGTTAAATGTTTAGCTTCTAATTTCTTATTTTTCATTTTAGAAGTTTCCAACTATTGAAATTTCACTTTATTTCTTCAATTGAAAATCATTAATTAACAGGAACTTAAGGATTCAAATCATACTTCAAATCATTTGGAAATAATATATATACTCATATTTTTATATACATCAAATCATATTTAGAAATTTTAGTCAAAATCTATTTATCGAACCAAATGCGAAGCACAGCTACTACAGCGGTCTTCCCAGTTTGAGATTTGAAAATGAGAGTCGATGATGCTGCGTAGTCATCATTGAAATTATTTCCCAACGACAAAAAGAGGGGAGTACAAAACTTATTTCCTTTACATTTCTTTTAAAAACATTCCTTTCGAGTACCATTTGAAAATGTTTTGAAACATTTCTATTTGCAAATGCTTCCAAATAATACTAATATGATTTTTTTCTAAATCTTTGAAACAAATTTCAAAACACCAGAATTTAAGTTCTCAAATTTTCAATTTATATTAAATTTTTTGTAAATCGTATTTTACCAACTATATTTATAAAATTACACTTCTTATAACATACAATAGTCAATAGTTTTTAAAAAATTTGATAACCAACAATAAATGACAATAATTGAATATTATCATTTCCTAGCAATCAACACACCAAAATAACAAAAATCAATTTATGAAAAATTATTCTTTCTCTCACAAAATATAATGCGAGGTAAAATTACACATTTATCAATTTCAAAACAATATTGTGTCATTTTACCTTATTCAAGTGTTTAGAAATCTCTATCGGCGTCCTATACACCGAACAGAATTTATAAGTACTTGGTAGAACAAATTAACATAATACAAACTATTTCTATAGCACTAACAAATATGCTCCCACATATTTATACACACACACTTAGACTCATTCTAGGATATTACTAAAACTATCTCTAATGAGTTAATCCCAAGCAGGCTAAGGTATCTTTAAACCAAAGCTTTAATACCAACTGTGAAGGCCCACCTTTTTAGATGCTTTAAATTGACAATAAACCACACATGTCTAACTTAAACCATTCAAAAGGGAGGACTGTCAATGGGGTAAATAAGAAAATAGGTGAAAAGAATTAAAACAAAACGTAGAATCTCGCAGTGGAATGATAAAATATAATATTCAAATAAACAGTTCATGAAGCTGTTTTACAGTATACATTTGATTACACAACTTTTAAAATATAACTCAAAATACAATCAACAAACATACCAAAGTAATGCAGCGGAATAATACTAATAACATAATATACCAAACTCCATCTTCGTCCTCAAGAATTAATATATTCAACATTGAAAAGCTATGATTGACCCGAGCGTAATGAAAAGACAAAACACTTGAGTCAGAACTAAAGTTCTTATGTAAGTTAAATAAAAAACAAGTAAATATGAATGTAATAGCTTCAGAGATGTTTACGAGATTTTACATCTCCTATCAAATGTATAACATGCGTTCAATAACTTAAGGGATGTTCCATGATTTTCCATCTCCTAAGGATGTTAAGCTATCTATATGTAGCAAAATATGCTATATATGTAGTATCTAATCAATAAAATAAACATTTTTCCTAGAGTTATGGCATTACATTAATCCCCCTTAATACATTTTTAAGCATTGTCCTACAGTTTGCCTTTGACACCACTAGTAACATCGGTAGTCTAGTAGGTGCCTTGACAATACAACACTAAAACAAAATCGTAGTGGTCACGTATAAGGATAAAAGTATGACAAGGCACATGAGGCAATGCCCAAGCTGGTGGTAACGTATCGTGGCTACGACCGCCCACAGAGTTCGTCACCCAAAATCAAATCAAGGTGCACTGATTAAGTCCAAAATCAATATAAAAATATGAAGGGGTGATGGCTCCTTGTGACGGCCGAAAATCCATACCCTTTGAGTCGACAATAAACCACACATATCTAAACCAAAGTGAATAGAAAGTCAGATCATCAAGGGTAAAATAAAGAAAATAGAAGGATAGAACATAATCTCACTCGAAGGGAATAACATAAAATATTGAACAAATATCTTTACAGTGGAAAACTTTTAAAATACATATATCAGAGTCAAACCTAATTTCAGCATGGACAGTTATAAACATCCGCCCTTACAAATGCTGACAATCATTAATTAATGTAGAATAAGCAAAGGGGACAATAAAATACATCCATATGTAGATGAATATCTCTGGCTTCCCTCCGAAAACTCCAACCGTCTTCAACTAAACCTAAAACGCTCGGATCTAACTTGAGTATGAAAATACCTGAATCAAGCTTGATAAACCAGCGTGATAAAAACTCAATAATAAATGACGGTGTCATATATCAGCCCTTGAATAAAATCCTTTGAAAAGGAACGGTATCTCATAAAACCACGTCCATACATAAACATAGACCGGTTTTTACCTTATGCTAACTAAATCTCTTTTATATATCAAAATATTTGATATTATTTCTAATGATATTTCTTTGAAAACATTTGCAAGTAAACTTATTAATCTTAGCTGAAATTATTATATTATTAAATTCCAATATACTAACCACAAACATGGGTACTACAAAAAAAATGGCAAGCGCTTCTTAGAGAATGGGTTTCCATATAAATGACCAGGTGAAGGGACTACCTTTCGATGGGTAGTCCACTAGATGGATGTCCCAAGGACCACAGAACATCTATTTCCCTACCAACACAAGACAGGCCTACCCGTACACTTAGATAGTACCTAATATGTAATCTCACGGTCGTTACTGACCTTTATCCGAGCACTCGATTTCCATACACCACATTATTTAGTACTAGGGCTCCATAACGGGTAAATTTATATTTAGAAGGGGATGATCATACACTAAAGGTTGTGAACCACTTAGCCTTGCTGCATCTAACCACATAGTACACTTCTTTCCACTTTGAATGCCACGGTGCCATTCCATAGTCACATGACTGATTTCTACAAACGTATAACTTCCTGAGCTCAAATGTCTCGGGAAAGGGTGTTAAGCTAAGATAAGGTGTCTTCTCTGCCACTGATGGATATACATTATATAGAGGCCACTCATTGTGATTTAGAATACAAGGTCAGACACTCGTTTATACAATTTGTCCAGGAACAGGACAAACCAAAGGCTCTTTCCTACCGCATCATAAGATTGGTAGCGAATAGTCCTTGTGTTTCTGAGATTTTTTGTAACAAAGAGAACACTGCTACTATAAGTATTTCGGGAGTTATCCCTAATCATATCAACTAGTAATCCTTTGTCATTATTCGTCATAATATCTTCAGCTTCTAAGCTTTTACTTTGAATACGTAGATTGGTTCTAACCGGTCATTAGATAGAAATCACCTAAACGACCACGGTTCCTTTAAAATCCAATTATCGATAAACATTGAATATGAGTACACACGATTCATTAAGCCGTTTTCCCATTCATTTCTTTTGAGTTAATTACGAAACTCCTTTTTATTTTAGAGTAATTCTATGGTAATTCTCTTCTCTTAAGAAAATATTTCCAATTTTCATAGCTAACATTCGCTCTAAATTTCTTCAACTTTTAACCGAGTCAAAAACAATGTTATTTAAGACGTCATTTACTGTAAACCCAAAAATCAATCTTAGAAAACATTATTGGGTAAATAGGACCATGGAAATTATTCTACTTTTATTCAATATCAATTTCTATATTCAACAAGTGTTATAGGCGGAATAATGGTGAAATCACCTTTTAAGTTCCACAAATAGGACGAGTTCCCTCTTCGAACTTTAGTACCAAGTATAACAAGATCATTTCTAACCAATCTAAGTTGTAATTTATAAATCAAAATCTTCTATACTTAACTTCCTTAATCTTTGGAAAATATAAATTCTCTTTTATTATGAGAAATCTTAGTAAGATTTTTTAGAGCATCCAGGCTTTCCCTTCGATCTACTCCACTCCTCATCTAAAAGATAAAGAGTAGGCCAAGTAATTCAGTGCACCGGTTGCTCCATCCCTAATCTAGGTTACACACCTTGTTTTACCGTTTTAGCTCTCACAAGTGGGACAAATGTACTAGTTGTTTCCGGATACTTAATTATTGATTAAATCATCTTAAAATTCCTTTATTATTCATTTAAAGACATTTCTAAATGATTTGGGAAAGAATTGCCAAGTTTAGAATCATATTTCAAAGTTATAGAAAACTGTTGCAAAAGCGTTGCCAAAAGCGTTGCAAATGGGGTTTTAAAGCTATATTGAACAAATTGACTAATCTATCATTTAAAATTTCATTTTTTAAACTTAGATCACTTTTAAAACATTTTAAAGGATTTCTAGAATATATTTTATATTTTTAAAACATTTAAAATATTAATTTTAAACTTTGGTCACTTTATTATAAAAGCATGATTTTTTTAGAAAATTAATTTTGGTCATATTACAAAATATACAAGATGAAATCTTAATTTTCTTTCTTCACTTAAAAACTATGGATATAATAGTCTGGACATGTCTTGTTTCAAAGAAATCCGAGCAATATTCTGCTCTATATGCTTATTCGAACTTTTCGGCGTGAAATCGCGAACTACCGTTGCGCGACGCGCCTAGTTTTGACTTATTTTTCTAAACTTGAAATAATTTCTCCAAATTTGTCTTTAATTACTTATAAAATCATTACAAATCATTCCAAATCGATATTTCCACTATTTGAATATTTAAAATCAATTTCCCCTTATCTTATATTATAATATTATTTTACTCATAATATTTTGTTATTAAATTTTCCAAATTCCATTTCTAACCAATTAAATTTTGAAATCAAATTCCATTTCAAATTCAAACCATAAATTAAATTCAAAGCCATTTCAATTTCAATCTTTTATTTCAATTCCAACTTGAAAATTGTTTCCAATTTCAATTTCATTATTCATCTCAATTTCGATTTCAAAATCAATTTCACCTACAATTTCAATTTCAATTTCAAATACGATTTCGATTTCAATTCAACTATACTTCAATTTCGTTTTCGTTTTCAAATTGAATTCCACTATTCAAAAAAGGCTTAATAATTCCAACACATATAACATCTACCAAATTGGTCAGATTTATTGAAGGGATTACTTAATCCAAAATGAGCATGACCACTTTCAATATTCATCAATAACATAACATCGGTTTTTATAGCATAATGATTATCAATAAGTAAGTATATTATCATAACTTAACTATTCAACCAACATATTCAATCATTCATTTCAGCCAAACATCTATATTATCAAATAGTGATAATTAACATAATATATAAATGGATAATCATGGTTATTATAACATAACAAAACATGATTTAAAAAGCGACGAAAATTTCTCACCTTCATTTCCACTTCGTAAATCGTTATACGAACTAGCGTACTTCGGTCTTACGAACAATGCGTACTTTTCTTGAATCTGCATCTTTGAAAAAAAATTCTTTTTCTTATATGGAGGGTGGCTTGGCTAGGGAGTGTGTGGCCTACGGAGGAGAGTACAGCCTCTTGGGTGGCTTGGGTAGGGTGATGGAGGCATGTAAGGCAGGGTGGGTGAAGGGTATAGGGGTGATGGCTTGGGTATGGGTGTATATGGTTATTTAGATGGAGAGTGTAGGGTGTAGGAGGCGGCTATGGTGATTAGGAGCTCGGGTGAGGTGATGGTTGAGAGTGTGGAGGTGAGTGGTGTTCTTGGGTTAATCGGTAAGGGGTGATTGAGGCTTGGCCATGGGTTTTGGGAGGTGCTTAGGTGGTTGGTCGAGGAGGTGGAGTGATAAGGAGGGGGTACGGCTTGTCGAGGCGGGGTTTGGGTGTGTAGGAGCTTGGATATGGTGATGGGAAGGTGGAGTAGAGTTTAATGGAGGAAGAAGGAGGAAATGAAAAGGATGGAGAATGATTTTGTGGTGAGAAAATGAAGGGGTTATGGCCACTGTTTATACATAAAGCTTCCTTGGCTAATGACCATTTTAACCTTCTCTAATTTTGTATTTAATATTCATTTTTAACTTTTTGATTTAACCCTTAAGTACATGCATTTATGGTGGAAGAGATGGCTCATAAATGAAATATGTTACTTGGATTTGATTAGAGTACTTATGATTTCTTCTCTTTTTCTTACACTTTAAAATGTTAATTTAAACATTTGCTCCTTTCCCATGCATGAAGAGATTTGTGCATTTATGGTGATGGATATGTGGAGTACTTTGTGCAATAATGAATTTTAAATAAAGAGATTTGGTTAGATTTTGTAAAAATAAACTCCCTTTGTCTCTTTATGCTTAGCTTTAATTAATCTTTCCTTAATATAAAAGAGATGTTTATAACTTTTTTAATATGTTTACATGATATTCAAATTGAAAAAACGTTTACACAACTTATGTCGGATGAAACTTTGATTTTTTTGAAAAAAACGTTTTACGGTCATCTTTGACGTTTTTCTTAAACTATTTTTTTATGTCTATCAAACATCAAAATAAATTTCCGATCATGTTAAATTAATTAAAACAAGTGTATTTGACTTAAAAAACCATATAAAATAGCATCCAAATTCATTTGCAAATATATGACATTGATTTTTCAATGCACAATGAAATTTTTCAATCATCATAAAATAAGTATATATATAGTTAACTTTTATCACCTGCTTATTATCTTTATATAATGATTTTAAAAGGAGTTATTGCTCGTATATCTAATTTTATCGAAAACCGATTTTGTTAATTTTTGTCAGTGTTACGGAAAAAAGTCCAAAATTTCTATTAACTATTTTAAATAATTTACCAGTCTTATTTATCACATAAAACATGAATATTTAAGTTTAAAAAATATATATTTGAATATTTAAAATAAATTAAATATCTCATTTTTAAAGGAGTAAAATTATGGGTCGCTACATTCTCACCTACTTAAAGAATTTCATCCTCAAAGTTATCCTGAACTTAAAATTAGTAGAGTTTCCCTAATGGATTAAATTTGTATGATATATATAAATATAAATATAAATATATATATATATATATCATCTATATGTGACATTTGATTCGATCTTTTATTCGAATCCACAACTTTTACTCCGAACTAGTATCGATCCATCGATTTTCTAGTATGGACTTTTATCAGGCTTCTTGATCACACAACCCTTGCTTTACTTGCATTGCTCTCAACTATAATAGAAAAATCGAGTACATAAGCACAAAGCCTCATCAATGTTTGCCTCCAAGAATCGAGTGGTAAATTCTTTCTCGGACTGGTGTAGATACCTCAAAGTTATGTACTTGAATCTTAGATCAAAATTTGTGTGCCAAAATGATCTTACGTGTTTATTCATTTTCACTTAACATATTTTCTTTGATATTGATCGATTTCACAAAATTTCCTTATGTTTATAAATACATATAAATCTAGTTTTTTTTTAACCATACCGAATTCTTTTTATTCATTTTTACTTGGTACATTTCTTTGGAAATTTTGTTATTAATCCAAATTTATTCCACAACCATTTACTTGCTATTAAATCCATTTTTGAATTATCTCTTGCATCATTGCTTAAGTATAGAAATGGTTCATAATTTTAAATCTATATTTGGATAATATACCGTTTTATCCTAAGGGTATAAATTCCCAAACTTCAAACCGTTCTAAGTTATTTATGATTTTTAACAAATGTGGAATGTTATTAAAATCTCAAATTAATAAATTATAAGACTCAATCCTTAGTTTTATTACCTAAGGTCTTAATTTAGTTGACATTGTTTGTCTTATCCATATATCAATAAGATAACTTTACTACGTGTACATTCTTTCTTACTAATTCCATGATTATCTACTTATTTAGAATATAATTTACCGATCCCTTTTTCCACTCAAATTTCTTAACCTTAAATCCACTAAATACCTTACAATCAAACTGTGAACCTTAATTCTCATGGTATTTGTTATTTAAACATTTTCATCCAATAATCAACCTACTAACCATATTATTCCAAATTTTCCTTTTAAAGACTTTTTTCTAACTAATAAACTTTTAATCATTTCATTAAAATACTCTTCTGTAAGTTTGTGAAATTATAATCAAAAAATGATTACATCCATTTACTAATCTTGATTCCAATAATTCATTAAGTCTTTTTATGGAACCTCTTATAGTCAAATCGTGCAATTCTAATCACAAGATGTTTATATTTTACTAATTTATATTCCAAACAATCATTTTTTCCATCTATATAAAAATATTTCTTTTTATATAAAATATAAACCTAGGTAAAACTATTTCATTTACCATCTTTTTAAAACAAAACCATGTTTATAAAGTTAACAAATACGCGCTCTCTCAACTCATTCTAGGGTATTACTAATCCTATCTCTAATGAGTTGCTCATCCTAGGATTTTAGTAATCATATATGTAATGAGACTTACCCCTATCAGGCTTCGGTGTTTGCTCAACCAAAAGCTCTGATACCAAATGTGATGGCTCAAAAATCCATACCCTTTGAGTCGACAATAAACCACACATGTCTACCCAAAGTGAACAGAAAGTCAGATCATCAAGGGTAAAATAAAGAAAATATAAGAATAGAATAGAATCTCAATCGAAGGGAATAACATATAATATTGAACAAATATCTTTACAGCGAAAAATTTTTAAAATACAAATATCAGAGTCTAACCTAATTTTAACTTGGACAGTTATAAAAATATGTCCTTACAAATGCTGACAATCATCACAATGCAGAATAAGTAAAGCGGATAATAGAATACGTCCATATGTAGATGAATATCTCCAGCTCCCTCAAAACTGACCTGAGTGTTGAAAATACCCGAATCAGGCTTGATAAACCAGCGTGAGAAAAACTCAATAATAAATGACAGTGTCATATATCAACCCTCGAATAAAATCCTTCGAAAGGAAAGGGTACCTCATAAGAACACGTCCACACATAAACATGGATGAGTTTTTACCTTCTGATAGCTAAATCGCTTATATATATATATATATATATATATATATATAAAAACAATTGATATTATTTCTAATGACATTTCTGTGAAAATATTTGCAAGTGGACTTACTAATCTTAGTCGAAATTGTCACAATATAAACTTCCAACATATTAACCACAAACATGAGTTCTACAAACAAAATTGCAGGCACTTATTAGAGAATGGGTTTCCATACAAATAATCAGGTGAAAGGACTACCTTTCGATGGGTATACCACTAGATGGATGTCCCGAGGACCATAGAACATCTGCTCCCCTACCAACACAAGACGGGCCTACCCGTTGTAATAACCCTATATTTGGTAATTATTTTAATTGAATTTTGATTTTACTTTATTTTATTTATTAGATTTAGATAATTTTATTATTTCAGATATAAAATTTTATTTTGATGTGAATTAGAATTCCAAACATGATCAAATAGAATATTTTACCAAAAAGTGTATTTTGGTCAATATGGTCAACTTTGACTTTTAAATTTAAAAGTTTGAAATTTGAATTTTATCTTTCATTATGAAAGTAAATAAAATTTTAAGAACACTGCTTTTCATTTCGTTGAAATCTGATTTATAATGTGAAAGTTATGCCTTTATAACTATTGTGTGAAATTTGCTGTATTTAACAAAATTGTTTATTTTAAATTATATAAACAATATTTTAATTGGTCATGTAATGTTCTACTTTATGTTTATATGGGTAAATAACATGTATTGTATATATTTTGGTTTTAAAACATTTTTGAAAGTGTAATTGACATTTTCCAGGGTCAGTTGTGTTTTTTTTACAATTTCTAATTTCCAGCTTCAATTAATTTAAGGAATTCTTTATTTATTTTTCTATTTTCTCAAAATCTTATTTTATTATCATTCCCACTTTATTTTTTCCCTCATTTATTTTATTTAGTTGACATTTTATTTGTTTTAAAGTGAAATAGAAATTTTTCTAGAGCCAATGGTATTTTATTTGTAATTTTCATGTCTTATTTCCAATTTTTAAACAATTTCTTTAATTATTTTTCTATTTTCCCTAAATTTAACTATTTATTTCACTTTGAATACGTTTAAGAAATTATTTTATTTCAAAATTTTGCTTTAGAATATTTTAAAATGAAGTAGATATTTTTCCAAAGCCAGTGATGATTTAATTGTAAATTTTGAACCCTGTTTTGAATTTTAAGCAATTTCATTAATTCTTTTTCCATTTTATTTAAAATTTATTATTTATTTTTATTTTATATTACTTACTTTCGGTTTTTAAATTCAAATTACTGAATTTTTTTTTTATTTAATTAAAAGAAAGTGGAAATTTGAAAGGGCTTACGCTTTAAATTTTGTGACTTTTCATCTGCTAGACTCTTCATGTGCCATAACCTTCTCATTACTTCTTTTGGCTGTACACTACATTGTTTAGCCATGAGTTTTATCTCATTTTCATGTGAAAAAATTATTATTCTTCCTCATTTCATTCACGGCTAAGGAAAAAGCTTGGTAATGGTTTCTTATTTTCTTACTTTTCTTCTTGTTTTATCAATATTTTGCCTTGCTTCTTCATAGTGTTGATAGGCCATAGCTCCTCCACCGCCTCCATGACCAGCACCACCACCATCCATGGCCTCACCACCCTCCCTTCCACTGGTTTACTTCTGGCCGTGACTTGCTTTGGATGTTAACACCACAAAAACTCCACCAAACATTGAAATTGCTTTGAAAACATCCACGGTAGCCACTCAATGTCTTATTACCTTCATCCATCGCCTTGGCCACCACCTCTAGCCGCCGCCGCCACCTTGCTACCACCACTACACACCATCCTAGCCTCTGTCCAGATCTGAAGCATGAAAGGCCGAGCCATAGACCCATGTAGCCGAGCTCAAAAAGTTCACCAAAATCCACCTTAGTGCCTTAACTCCTTGTATTCATGTTATGTAACTCCTACCCACTTCATCACCTTGTAGCCGTGCCTTATAGGACCCAAACCTGAACCAAAGTCATGCCAAAACCTGGCCAAATCAAACCCTAGGCCATGCAAACATATGTAGAAAACAAGGCAAAATTTTGTGTGTTCAAATTGTTTTTCATTTCAAAGTTATTTAAATTTAATGTTGTATTGAATTATAACTTTGTTTTGGTTTTGTTCATGGGTTGTGTACAAGATCAATATGTTTGACTCTCATCCACTTGAATCTATTATTGTGCCATTGTGCCTTTGGAAATCCGTTAATGTCAATTGATTCGCTATCTCCAACACAAAGAGTTGAGTAAATCTCACACGACATTTTATACTTATGCAATTGTGAAGCGACAACAACTGAATGTGTAGAATTATATGTGATGTTATAACTGCCTGTGATTATTTATATATGATGTCACACCTGTAAATTTACATATCATCTCATCTCACCTGTAAATTTGGTTTAATTTTGAAATGGAAATTTAAAAATGTAAGTATTAATAAATTGCATATGTGAAGGAATGGAAACTATACACTTGAATTTGTTGAGTAAATTTATTGAAAAATTTGATTTATTTATAAGAAATTTATTTAATAAAATCATATGTTAAAGGGATGTTAACAAACATTTTTGAATGTTAAAATATGATTTTTATAATGTTTAAAGGGTTTAAATTGAAGTTTATTATTTGCTGGAAATACACTAAAATCTATAAAATACTTTTAATAGCATTCAGAAATGCTATGGTTTCTGTAAATGAACTAAAAACCTAATAAAAAGGCTATTACAGCAGTTCTGAAATGCTGTAGTTGCTGAAGTAAACTAAAAGGCTAAAAACTTAATAATGTCCTATTACAAAAGTTCTGTAAATGCTGCAGCGGTCTGCTGTCTTTGCTAAAATTAATAAAAACCTTTAATTTGAAACCTGAGCTATTACAGCATTTCTAAAAATGATGTCTTTGCTGTTTTAAACTAAAAATCCAACTAAAATGAGATTTAATAGCAGTTTTAAATGCTGTCTTTGCTGAATTAAAATGTTTGCATGTATAACTTATACAGCTTTTTTTAAATGCTACGTAAGGCTGAAATTTTCAATGTTTATGCTTTTTGACTAAGTAAATGAGCTCAGAATGGTTTGAAACTTTGAAAATTGAGTGCTTAACTTAAAAGAATAATAACTTCACTTTTAAATGGTTTAAATGAATTAATTTGATGAAATATAAATCATTTTAAAAATGATTTGAAAGGATAATAAATGAATGTTATCGTTAATTTAGAAGGTATTCAAAGTTGAATATTTGGATTTGAACTTTAATCATTTGAAAATGAAGTTCTGAAGGATATGATATTTTGATATTAAAATGATTTGAAATGAAGTTCTGAAAGATATGATATTTTGATATTAAAATGATTTGGAAATGAAGCTTTGAAAGGATATGATATTTTAATGCATTAAAATGATTTAAAAGGAAGTTTTGAAAGGATATGATAATTTAATATATTGAAATGGTTGGAAATGACTTGATATTTATTTTGATAAATATTTGAATTTGAAAGATATGCTATGTTGTTATATTGAAATGGTTTGGAAATGATTTAATCTTTATTTTGATAAAGATTTGGATTGAAATGATACTTTATTTTGATGTATAAAATATTATTTTAAAGTTATAACCATGGGTTATATTAACGATTGGTTGGCAAAGAGACCAGCATCGGATATGGGATACTCTCTGTCGATACCGAAAACCACTTTGACAACCGTGTACGTGGTGGAGATTCCAAAACGAAGTAGGACGGCGGCGACGTTCTTGAGGTATATTACGTGGACCCAACTCCCGTGAGTTGGCATAAGGTGGTAAAAACAGGAGCGGTCTCGGGCCAAAAGGGATAGCTCCTCTGGTCGGACGCATTTCTTCAATACCATTCTATTGCTTTTGTGATTGTTTGGGCCCCCCTTCGATTTTGGGAATGTGTTCTGAGGTGGGCGTATGTGGCTGTTGCGTTACCACCAGCCCGAGTGTCGTAATTGGTATATCTTTCCTGGCGTTGCCTTGTGTGTCGTGTCACCTACCCTATCAAGCCTTTACTACGAGTTTGGTTTTCTCCCGTAAACCATGCGTATCTTCTCGTAGTCTCCCGATCAGGAGATATGCAGATATTGGATGGACTACTGGGACTATTACGTGTTAAGGTGGAAAATGTAAAGCCTTAATGCTATTTAAAAGTATGTTTATTTTACTGATAGGCACTGTTATAGTAGCGCAATATTACTACATAGTAAATAGTTTAACGGATCCTTAGAGGATGGACGGTCCCAGGCATCCTTTAAGTTACTTGTACCTTTACTATAGTTCACTTGAGTCGGCTTACATTGTATAAGTATGTATGTCTTGACTCGAGTGTTCGTATTTTTATTTATGCTTGGGTCAGCCTGAATATTCATAGATTTGGATTTCCACTTTCTGGAGATTGGAATCGCTGGAGATTATCTACTTTTATAGTTTCATCTTTTTCAGTCTGTTGTTCCTTTTCAGCTCTTGTATTAGTAGACTTCTATGTATTAAGACTTCTGTTGTACTCTATTTCTCCTATGGTATCTTATGTAACTCTGATATATTTACATAGTAGCTTCATGAACTACTATTTTTTTTACTTCCGCTGCACTATTATTACTCTGTATCTGTGATCTGTGATCTTTATTTACTGTATATTCTGATATATGCCAAATTTTATTTACAACGCGGTATTTTGAGCAATTCAAGTCTGACATTTGCAGATGTGAATGGTTGAAAATACTGGGTTCTTACACTCGTACACTTAGATAGTACCAAATATGTCAACCCTCAGTCGTTACTGACCTTTATCCGAGAGCCCGATTTCCATACACCACGTTAATTAGTACCCGGGCTCCATAACAGATAAAATTATACCTAAAAAGTGATGATCGTACTCTAATGGTTACAAACCACTTAGCCTTGCCGCATGTAACCATGTTTCGGTCATTTCCCCATTGATGTGGCTTGAGTTAATGATTACCTTTACACATAGCACATCTCTTTTAACTTTAAATGCCGCATTGCCATTCCATAGTCGCATGATTGATTTCAACAAACATATAACTCCCTAAGCTCAAATACCTCGGGAAAGGGCGTTAAGCTAAGAGAAGGTATCTTCTCTTCGACCGACTGATATACATTATATAGAGACCACTCATTGTGATTTAGAATGCAAGGTAAGACACTTATTCATATAAGTTGTCTAGGAACAAGAAAAACCAAAGGCACCCACCTACCACATCATAAGATCGGTAGCGAATAGTCCTTGTGTTTCTAAGATTTTTCGTAACAAAGAGGCCATCGCTATTATATGTATTTCTATAGTTATCCCTAATCAAATCAACAAGCTGTCCTTTTTCACTATTTGTCTCAATATCTTCAACTTCTGATTTTTTTACTTCGAATACGTGGATTGGTTCGAAGTGGTCTTTGGATAGGAATCACCAAAACCCGACCCCGGTTCCTTTAAAATCCAATTATCGATAAACATTGAATATGAGTACACAAGATTCATTAAGCCTTTTTTCCATTCATTTCTTTTGATTTAATTATGAAAACTTCTTTTTTGTCTTAGAGTAATTCTAAGGTAATTCTCTTCTTTTAAGAAAATATTTCAAATTCTTTTAGTTAACATTTGCTCTAAATTTCTTCAACTTTTAGCCGAGTAAAAAACAATGTTATTTAAGACAACATTTACTATAAACCCAAAAATCAATCTTAGAAAACATTATTGAGTAAGTGAGATCATGGAAATTATTCTACTTTTATTCAACATCGATTTCTGTATACAACAAGTGTTATGGGTGGAATAATGGTAAAACCACCTTTTGAGTTCCACAAATAGGATGAGTTCCCACATTGGACTTTAATACCAAGTATAACAAGATCACTTTTATGCAATCCAAGTTGTAGTTATAAATTAAATTCTTCTATACTTAACTTGCTTAATTTCTAGAAAATATAAATTCTCTTTCATTATAAGAAAAATTAATAACATCTTTTAGAGCATCCGGGATTTCTCTTTGATTTGTTCCACTCCTCGTCTGAAAGATAAAGTGAAGGCCAAGTAAGTTCAGGGCACTGATTGCTGCATCCCTAACCTAAGTTACACACCTGTTTTATCGTTTTAGCTCTCACAAGTGGGACAAATGTAGTAGTCATTTCCGCATACTCAATTATTGATAAAATCATCTTAAAATTCCTTTATTATTATTTTAAAGACATTTCTAAATGATTTGGTAAAGAATCGTCAAGTTTAGAATCGCATTTTCAAAGTTTTAGAAAACTGCCGCAAAAGCATTGAAAAAAGCATAGCAAATGGTGTTTTAAAGCTATATTGACCAAATTGACTTTTCTATCATTTAAATTTTCATTTTTTCTACTTAAATCACTTTTAAAACATTTTAAAGGATCTTTAGAATTTATTTCATGTTTTTAAAACATTTAATATGTCAATTTTAAACTTTGATCACTTTACTACAAAAGCACGATTTTTTTGGACATATTTCAAATATACAAGATGAAATCTTGATTTTCTTTCTTCACTTAAAAACTATATATATAATAGTCTGCACATTTCTTGTTTTGAAGAAATTTGAGCTATATTTCACTCTATATACTTATTCAAACTTTTTGGCGTAAAATCGCGAACTACATTTGCGCGACGCCTAGTTTTTTACTTATTTTACTAAACTTGAAATAATTTCTCCAAATTTAACTTTTTACTTATAAAATCATTAAAAATCATTTCAAATAAAAATTTCCACTATTTTGATAATTAGAATCAATTTCCCTTTACCTTATATTATAATATTATTTTATTCGTAATATTTATTATTAAATTTTCCAAATTCAATTTCAATCCAATAAAATTTTGAAATCAAATTCCATTTCGAATACAAACCACAACTTAAATTCAAATCGATTCCAATTTCAATCTTTTATTTCAATTCCAATTTCAAAATTGATTTCATTTTCAATTTGATTATTAATCTCAAATTCGATTTCAAAATCAATTTTACTTATAATTTCAAATTCGATTTAAAATCTGATTTTTGATTTCAAAGTCAATTATACCAAAATTTCAATTTGAATTTCATTTTTGTAACGACCAGCAAATCCGTACCCCTTGAGTCAACACTATTCTACCAAAAACCAACTCAAGTTGTACAGAAATACGAACCATTTGGGTTATAGAAGAAGAGGTGGAAGAAGAAAATAGAAAACGACATCAGAATCTAACCATCGCAGCGGAATAAAATATAATAGATATTAATGATCTTTACTCAAAATCAAATATATCTGTTTATATATTACATCATCAAAGTACATCAATCACAACTCAACATCAATAACATACAACTGGATACACAGCTACTCTACATAGTGGTATATATATATATAACAAGTATGGAAGTACGTATCGTCATCCAGCTCGTCTCCTGGGCTCCACAGCATCATATGTTGTATCCTACAATACTCGGTCTGACCCGAGCATTACAGTTAAATAACACCCGAGTCAGTCTGGAATACCAGCATGAGAAATCACACTCAATTGATTATAAAATTTTCAAAAATCCTTTTGAAAACAAAAGCATCTCGTAAGACCACGCCACAAATAAACATGTCGGGCTTTCACCTTACGATAGCTAAAACAATTTTTTTATAGAAATCCTCTGATATTACAATAGGGTCTATATACAAATAGTTATAAAATAGCCGAAATTATTACATTCATTAAATTGCAGCTACTAGCCACAAAGTGGGTAATACAAACAAAACTCTTACAAGGCTCGAAGGGAGAATGGATTTTCAACTAATGACTAGGCATTGGGGTACCACCTGTCATAGTACGTGGTCTAGATCACAGTACCGAGGAGTACGCCCGCTCCCCTACAACACAAGACCGGGACTACCCCTTACTGGATAATCCCGAGTGAGATCATCCCGTGGTTGGGATCACCAACCGCCCGCTAAGCCGAAATAAAAGGGACATCTAGACAGGGATGACCTCACCCTGCTTGGGTGCTACCCACCTAGCCTTGCTGCATAACCGTTGATTTTCAGTCATTCCCATTTGATAAGGCATGAGGCTAAGTGTTACCTTTTAGAACATATCCCTTAGAATACCCATCATCCACCTGACGAAGTTCCGAAAGCGTTCATCTATACATGTCCATCCTGGGTTCGAACGGAACCGAAGGCACTATTCCTAGTATATCCATTTTAGAAATTTCCTCAGGATTAGTAGCGACTAGCCCTTGCACTTCACTGATCCATCTTCGAATCCAAACTCGTTTCCCACGAAACGTACAAACCGGATCGAAGTGGTTTTCGAGAAATAAATCACGATCCCGGTCTCTTCGAAACGATCAACGCATTTGTCCAATATTGATAGTCGGTTATTTAACTATCAATTAACATTCTCAAACAACCATCCAGCAATAAATAATTTCCAAATTATTTATTTATCTCAAAATATCTTCACAAGATATATTTCTATTTTCAATCCTTTGAAAACAGTTTCTAAACCATCTTTCTTTTCAAGTATAAACTTTCCCAAATATTTTCTATCTCCACTGAAATCACCAAGCACAAAACTAGCTTTTTAAAATAATTTAAAACGCTTTACTTTGAAATATATTTTAAAACATTTAAGGTAAAACTACTTCAATAATTTTTTAAAATACATACTATATGGATATTTGAAAATAAATTTACTTAATAAAATATAAAACTAAATTTACACTTTTAAAAACAAAATACTAAGTCGCTTTTAAATAATTAATGCTATAATAGATTTGAGAAAATACTTACTTTAGAATTTAAATATTATAAATAATAAATTTTCCAAAACTTGCTTTTTAAAACAACTTTAAAACTTTTATCTTATATTTAAAAATTTACTTTAAAAATATACTTGATTATTCAGGGAGAATTTCCAATCTCAATCACTTAAATCAATTTCCCAAATTGATTTCCAATTTATTCCATTTGAAATAAGTTTCTTTACTTACTTAGTTCATTTCAAAATTCATTAATTATGGACTTAATTATTCTTATTATTATTATCTATTTGATTTTAAATCTCTTAACTGAAATATACAAATTTCAGATTTTTCCCAATTTCTTCTTTATCCTTTCCAAAATTTAAATCTTAAATTTAATATGAATGTTATGTTCTTTTAAATAATAACACTGGAGTTTAAAGTTCATTAATTTTCAGTTTATTCAAAATTTCCTTTCCATACTCAAGATTCATTTATTAGAATTTTAAAGTCACTTTATCTCTTTTCCAATTCATTCTTAAATTTATTCAAATTTCTATAATTATTTTACTTACAGTTTCACTTCTTTTATTATCTTTTCAAAATCCAATTTATTTATTTTTGGAAATTCATCATACCCAATTATATCTAATCGAACCATAGCATTCAACATTCCAATATATTTCATCATAGAATATCAAATAATTACAACAGAGGCCATTAAATAATTTAAATAAATGTTGAAGGGTCCAGTTGGATTCATCCAACCTGTTTCCCCTGCATGCACAGACGTTAGCACAATATAAAATACCAATTCTAAAATATACCATAGTATAGAACATCAATCAATTCAACCATTCAAACAATTGTTTAAATTTAATTATTTAAATTCAACTGAGTGAGATTAACTCGGCTTTGATTTTATTTGTAATCCATCCCAGACCAGCTTGTTTCTTTTTAGAAGTTGACCTTGTATAAGTATTATAAGGTTTATTAATATTTGAAATAAATCGAACAATTAATTTCTATCAATTAGATTTGATTAACAAATCATCAAATTTTAAACTAATTCCTTTACTAAATTATCTTTAGTAACTAAAATAATTGGTTACCCAGTTAAACAAATTATTTCCTTCATCTATAACAACTTGGTAAATTACAAATGTAATTACACGTATTTATTTCTGCTTTTGAAAATTATATATATATATATATATATGTATATATATTCCCCTTTTTTCTATACATGATTACCCAACAGTATACACTTTATTCAACAAAAATTCTCAAACCAAGAAATGTTTCAACCTTAAACTACATATTTCTATTTTTTTACTGTTTTAAACTTTATATATTTTTATCCAAATTCTGTATATATCTACACAATTATATTTTAACATTACATCGAAAAGAATAAATAATTAGTATACCTCACTGTAATATATTTCTATTTCCTGCATATGTTCATGTTAAATTAAGATTAAAAATATAAAAACAGTTTAATAAAATTTTACCTTACTGTTCACAAATTTTCTTAACCAGTAATTTTTTTTTACTTTTTTATACCATCGAATTAAATTAAAGAAAATGCCATACCTTAGTCGACCGCAACCCCAAATCTCCACCACGTCACGCCCAAAACCACGCATCTGCAGCCACGCGCGACAGCTTGCCTCGTCGATCCACAGCAGCCCACTCGAACGCCAACCCATCGATTGCAAGGCCGACCAGATTTGTTCGAGATCGTCGACATGCCCATAGGAACAATCGCCAACCAAATTCAACCCTCCTCAACATCGCGTTGCCGAAGCCCTTGCCAAAATAACATGATCCCAAATGCAAGCGACTTCGAAATAAAACCTGGTATCGGCCATATGAAGATTTGAAAACAATAAGGAGGAAGGGATTGAACGAGATCGGCTTTGGTTTCAATTTGTTTATACGATCGAATTCGTTTTTTTAAATCTCGGTTTGAATTATTCGATTGAATCTCGTTTGGTTTTGCAAAAGAAAGGGAAAGGTATGTTAATTATAGATGAGGGGGTTCGTGCTTCAAATGACGAAAGGAAATCATGATTTGATTTCTACGCGTTGAAAATATTAGCGTGCCTGAGACAATTTGCTACAGTGACCACAAAATGAAAGCTTTAAAGATTCTGATGTGAAATTATTTCGGCTATGTTTTGAATGGTATATTATTTAATTCAAATCGTCTCAATAAAATTTTCAATGCGTTTATATATCGTACGCTCACTCAACAATTCCAATCACAACGAAAATTGAAATCCGATAATAATACACTATTACGGATCCAATGGAATAGGTTTCTTCTAATTCTGAGACTGTGCCTCGGAAGGCTATTTTTAAATTCAATTTAAACGATATAAATTTCAGAACTGCACAGATCACTGTTAATTTCAATTTTAACACTTCTATTGTCTTCAGCATTATCAATATAAGTTTCATAAGCCTTCAATTTATTTCCAACGGGCTTAAAACTTCAGATTCAACATTTACTCAACTTCAAATTATTTAATTTAATAATTCAATTATCATATAAATTGTGATATTCGTAATTCAAGTTAAAATTACTCTATTGAATATTGAAAATCAATAAAATATTCCAATTTTAAAGGCTTAAAAATTCCGGGTCGTCACATTCCTCCCCCCTTAAAAGAATTTCGTCTCCGAAATTTCTAATTAGGAAGAATGATCCAATACCCGTCTACTTTTCCTCAAAACCAAACAATTCAACATCTAACCAACTATCTTTTTATAAAAGACCATTATCATTCTTATTAACTTCTCTACTTCCCCATAGTTTTCAACTATTATTACTTGTTCAATCATTTAAAGTTGAACTTAAACCAAATTTTGAATTATCAAAATTTTCTAACTCTCTAAATTTTCAAAAATTTTTGCCAGCATCTCCTTTGCGTGGCTAGCTCGGTACAACTATGAAAGGCCTCTACAGGTTCCCAAATTCCAAAAGAAAACAAAAGGCCAAGTGGCTAGATCCAAAAACCCAATCAAATTTCACAGAAATTTAAACACATACCTTTTTGTCGAGCAATTCAAATTTATCTTTCTGAAATCAAAATCAATTCTCTTTTCTCTTTATAATACCTGCATATCTTACTTAGCAATAATATCCAATCACAACATATATCAACTTCCTTACAAAATGTCAATATTTATTCATTAAAATATTAACCTAGAATATATTTGTAAGATCAATTTCCAATTAAGAACTCACCATTCCTTTCTTAAGTTTAGTATAAGCATTATATATGCTCCTTTATTTATTTATTTTCACTTCACCATTCTAGTTTATATCTATTTCTATTCAAATTGATTCTTTCATTTCCATATGAATTCAATTTTATCTTCAACTCTGAATATTTGAATTTTATTTTCCATTTATAACTAATTTATGTCATTATTTTAAATTAGTTTCATTCACTAATTTATTTTAACCTCCAATTTAAAATCGTTTTGTCTTAACAAAAAATTTCAAAATTTTCCAAAAAGTTTTCTAACTCCCAAAATTTCGAAAAATTTTGGCAGAGTCTCTTTGTACGGAGGAGCTTTTGCAATTTGACAAAAGATATAAATATATATATACATCGACCCACACGGTCAGAAAAACCAAAAACAATTCATATTTCCTATTTTTATTGTGTAGGCATACCTTATTTAGCATTTATAAGCAAGCGGCTTATTATTTAGCAGTTAGCGTGCCCAAAATCCAGCCACACGGCTTCTCGGTACCTGTACTTACTCAATTTAAACATGTAAGTGCCAAATATATTAAGTTTAACAACATTTCATTTACTTGCAATAGTTAAACACATGAATTCTAAAAGAAATGCACACCAAACATTTTTTTCCGTAAGAAACTTATACAATTTTCATACTAATTCCACTGTTCCAATTAATTTATAACCATTTTCATTCAATTTGAAATGTTTTCAATCCATTCGTATACAACTTCATCAATTTGAATGGTTTAAAACTCAATCGCTTACATTTAATTTATTTTTAAGCAAACCGAACTCATGTTAATTCAATTGATCTCAATATCAATTTATTTTACTCCTTTCAATTCATAGAATCTTTGTTACTTCCATTTACATCAAATGACAATTTATTCTATGCAATTTGATGAGATCTATGTGAATAAATAAGTACTTATGTTTTATAACCAATTTAAATTGATTTCAACTAAATTTATACTTAATTCTATTCCATATTTATTTATTCCAAACTATTTTAGTTAGCTCGAAAACAATCCAGGCTATTTCATTCAATAACTTTTTCAATTTTATTCACGATCTATTCATTTGCGATTCATATCTTATCCACATTCGTTTAAAACCATTCTAGTAAACTTGAAACATTCTATTTTCTTATCGTCTCCAAGTTATTTCAATTCCTTAACAATTTGAATGGTTTACAATTATTTATTTAAGAATTTTCATTCCATTAAATATTATCTGTAACTCACCGAATTTTATTTCGATTAAAATTTATTTTCACTTGATTTAAATCCAACCCAGTATCATTAAACTTAGTTTAAGTTGAGTTAAATTCAACTCTCCTCCATCTATTCAGCTTAAGTTAATTTACTTCATTTTATTCAAATTTTTATACTTAATCTCATTTTCATTTTACAAGTGAATTTTCTATTCAATTTAATTCTATAACAATCAAATCTCATTCTAAATCTACGATTCCATTTGATTAGCTATTATAAAATTTAACTTTCTAGATTCAACTCATTCAATTGATTACATGGCCATTTCTAATTTATTTCCACTTATTTGGATTTTATTTGCAATTCAAACTATTACTATTTTAATCCATTTTCATTTTTATTCGATACATTTCAATTATATCTAATTTGTTAACACTTCAAGTCAAATTTTCATTAATAACTCAAGTTCCGATTCCACCGTTTACTTTTAATTTACCATCCAATTTTATCGACTCACAATTCAATTTCATTCTCAAATCATTTAATTAATTACAAAGCCACTTTCAATTATATTTCTTCACTAATGATTCAAGTCAAATTTGATTTATAACTTGAGTTTTATTTTCAAACTTCATCACAAACTCACAATTCAACTTCTATTTAACTACATTAGGTTTCCATTTACATATTTCATTGTCTAATTTATTATCTAAATACTATTTCCCCAACTTATAATCCAGAACTTGATTTTAATCTCAAAATCTCTTTATAAAATTTTCTTAAGTTCAATTTATTTTATAATTCAAGTTTGGATTTTCATTCATTTTATTATCCAAAACATTAAATAATATTTATTTTGGATTTTGTATTCCATTTTTAATTTTATAAGTCACACTTATTATTTACACAATTCCATTCATTCTAGGCTTGAATATTTTCTTCCTTTATTTTTAACTCAAGCCTTATGCTTATTTATAACCCAAGCATATTTTTATTACCCTGGATTTTTAATTCTTTTATAAGTTATTCTGGTTTATTTATTTCAATCCAATCCTTATCCAATTTATTTACCATTTATTCAGGTAAGAATCAAATTCCATTCAATACTCAACTGAAATTTTATTCCAATTTCATTTTATTTTAACTCAGATTTATTTAATTCAATTCGATATCAACTTAATTCGAATACAACTGGATATTATTTTCAGAGTATTCAATTAATTTCAATCTAGTTAAATTTTTATTCCCCCCAATCCAAGTTTATTTCATTTTTAGCTTTCACTTTAAATTTAAATTTCCAACATTCAAAGCTTATATTTCCTTCCTGATTTATATCATCTCAATTTATAAGCTTACAACCTATCTCATAAGGATTTTTAAACACCCAACTTTGGTTTCAAACCATTTTGAAATCTCCAACATCTCAAATCACATTTCTTAAAAAATTTAAACCAATCCTGGTTTTTATTTCCAACAAATTTCCTTTGAGATTTTCACAAACAACTAGCTTTTCTGAACAAATCAGTTTTACAGCAATCCATCACTTAGAAATTCAAAAATGAATACTGATGATGCAGCCGTCATCATCAGAATTATTTTCCAATAATCCAAGTGATTTCAATGCTATATCACTTTCAAAATCCATTCAAAACACATTTCCTTTCAGAAATGCCTATAAAACAATAAGGCTATTGTTTATCTTCAAAATACTTCCAAATCTCCGGGATTTTAAATTTTCAAATTTTGACTTAATTCAAATTTTAACTATAATTCATTTGTATAATTTACGCTTATACAAATTTACGCTTGATGATATTTCAATTTATAAATTACATTTATAATTCATATTTATAAATTTCATTTTATAATGAATTTATTCCCTTAAACTTTGGTTCTATTTTCAATTTCTAGTTAAATTTTTACACAACAATGATAATAATTTAATATTATCATTTCTAACATCCAAGCAACCATATATTAGCTAAAATAGTTTACAAAACTTTTCTTTATATCAAAATATATTTTGGGTAAAATTATTTCATTTACCCACATTTAAAACAATACCGTGTCGATTGTTTTATTCAAGTGTTTAGAAACCCCTTCGATACAGTTGTATAGACTGTGTCGAAGAAGGTTCATATGCCACTTAATAAATCAATCAACACAATATTAAAACAATTTATATTCACTAACAAATACGCGCTCATATCTATTAATACGCTCATACTCATTCTAGAGTACTACGGACTCTAATTTAAATGAGTAATTCCCACCAGAGCCAAGGTTAACGCCAACCTAAGCCCTGATACCAGCTGTAACGACCCGCAAATCCATACCCCTTGAGTCAACACTATTCTACCAAAAATCAACTCAAGTTGTACAGAAATACGAACCATTTGGGTTAAAGAAGAAGAGGTAGAAGAGGAAAATAGAAAACAACATAAGAATCTAACCATCGCAGCGGAATAAAATATAATAGATATTAATGATCTTTACTCAAAAATCAAACATATCTGTTTATATATTACATCATCAAAGTACATCAATCACAACTCAACATCAATAACATACAACTGGATACACAGCTACTCTACACAGTGGTGTGTATATAAAACAAGTACGGAAGTATGTATCGTCATCCAGCTCGTCTCTTGGGCTCCACAGCATCATATGTTGTATCCTACAATACTCGGTCTGACCCGAGCATTACAGCTAAATAACACCCGAGTCAGTCTGGAATACCAGCGTGAGAAATCACACTCAATTGATTATTAAAGTTTTCAGAAAAACCTTTTGAAAACAAAAGCATCTCGTAAGACCATGCCACAAATAAACATGTCGGGTTTTTTCATTACGATAGCTAAAACAATTTTTTTTATAAAAATCCTCTGATATTATAATAGGGTCTATATACAAATACTTATAAAATAGCCGAAATTGTTACATTCATTAAATTCCAGCTACTAGCCACAAAGTGGGTAATACAAACAAAACTCGTACAAGGCTCGTAGGAAGAATGGATTTCCAACTAATGACTTGGCACTGGGGTACCACCTGTCACAGTATGTGGCCTAGATCACAATACCGAGGAGTACACCCGCTCCCCTGCAACACAAGACCGGGACTACCCCTTGCTGGATAATCTCGAGTGATATCACTCCGCGGTTGGGATCAGCAACCGTCCACTAAGCCGAAATAAAAGGGACATCTAGACAGGGATGACCTCACCTTGCTTGGGTGCTACCCACCTAGCCTTGCTGCATAACCCCTGATTTTCAGTCATTCCCATTTGATGAGGCTTGAGGCTAAGCATTACCTTTTAGAACATATCCCTTAGAATGCCCATCATCCACCTGACGATGTTCCGAAAGCATTCATCTATACAAGTCCATCCCGAGTTCGAACAGAACCGAAGGCACTATTCCTACTACATCCATTTTGGAAATATCCCCAGGATTAGTAGCGACTAGCCCTTACACTTCTCTGCTCCATCTTCGAATCCAAACTCGTTTCCCACGAAACGTAGAAACCGGATCGAAGTGGTTTACGAGGAAAAAATCTCGATCCCGGTCTCTTCGAAATGATCAACGCATTTGTCCGATATTGATAGTCGGTTATTTAACTATCAATTAACATTCTCAAACAACCATCCAACAATAAATAATTTTTTAAATTATTTATTTATATCAAAATATCTTCATAAGATATATCTCTATTTTCGATCCTTTGAAAACAGTTTCTAAACCATCTTTCTTTTCAAATATAAACTTTTCCAAATATTTTCTATCTCCACCGAAATCACCAAGCACAAAACTAGCTTTTTAGAATAATTTAAAACGCTTTACTTTGAAATATATTTTAAAACATTTAAGGTAAAACTATTTCAATAATTTTTTTAAATACATACTATATGGATATTTGAAAATAAAGTTACTTAACAAAATATAAAACTAGATTTACACTTTTAGAAACAAAATACTAAGTCACTCTTTAAATAATTACTGCTATCATTGATTTGAGAAAATACTTACTTTAGAATTTAAATATTATAAATAATAAATTTTCCAAAACTTGCTTTTTAAAACAACTTTAAAACTTTTAACTTATATTTAAAAATTTACTTTAAAAATGTACTCGATTATTCAGGGAGAATTTCCAATCTCAATCAATTAAATCAATTTCCCAAATTGATTTCCAATTTATTCCATTTGAAATAAGTTTCTTTTCTTACTCAGTTCATTTCAAAATTCATTAATTATGGACTTTATTATTCTTATTATTATTATTTTCTGTTTGATTTTAAATATCTTAACTGAAATATACAAATTTCAAATTTTTCCAAATTTCTTCTTTATCCTTTCCAAAATTTAAATATTAAATTTAATATGAATTTTATGTTCTTTTAAATAATAGCACTAGAGTTTAAAGTTCATTAATTTTCAGTTTATTCAAAATTTCCTTTCTATACTCAAGATTCATTTATTAGAATTTTAAAGTCACTTTATCTCTTTTCCAATTCATTCTTAAATTTATTCAAATTTCTATAATTATTTTACTTACAATTTCACTTCTTTTATTATCTTTCCAAAATCCAATTTATATATTTTTGGAAATTCAACATACCCAATTATATCCAATCGAACCATAGCATTAAACATTCCAATATATTTCATCGTAGAGTATCATTAAATAATTTAAATAAATGTTGAGGGGACCAGTTGGATCCCTCCAACCTGTTTTCCCTGCATCCAGACGTTGGCACAATATAAAATACCAATTCCAAAATATACCATACTATAGCACATCAATCAATTCAACCATTCAAACAATTATTTAAATTTTAATATTTAAATTCAAATTTAAATTCAACTGAGTGAGATTAACTCACCTTTGATTTTATTTGTAATCCATCCCAGACTAGCTTGTTTCTTTTTAGAAGTTGACCTTCTATGAGTATTATAAGGTTTATTAATATTTGAAATAAATCGAACAATTAATTTCTATCAATTAGATTTGATTAACAAATCATCAAATTTTAAACTAATTCCTTTACTAAATTATCTTTAGTAACTAAAATAATTGGTTACCCAGTTAAACAGATTATTTCCTTCATCTCTAATAACTTGGTAAATTACAAATGTAATTACACATATTTATTTCTGCTTTTGAAAATTACATATATATATATTTTCCCCTTTTTTATACATGATTACCCAATAGTATACACTTTATTCAACAAAAATTCTCAAACCAAGAAATGTTTCAACCTTAAACTACATATTTCTCTTTTTTTACTATTTTATACTTTATATATTTTTATCCCAATTCTGTATATACCTACATAATTATATTTGAATCCTTACATCGAAAAGAATAAATAATAAGTATACCTCACTGTAATATATTTCTATTTCCTGCACATGTTCATGTTAAATTAAGATGAACTTAAAATATAAAAACAGTTTAATAAAACTTTACCTTACCGTTCACAAATTTTCTTAACCAGTAATTTTTTTTTACTTTCTTATACTATCGAATTAAATTAAAGCAAATGTCATACCTTAATTGACCGCAGCCCCAAATCTCCACCACGTCACGCCCAAAACCACGCCTCTGCAGCCACGCGCGACAGCTTGCCTCGTCGATACACAGCAGCCCACTCGAATGCCAACCCCTCGATTGCAAGGCCGACCAGATTTGTTCGAGATCGTCGACATGCCCACAGGAACAATTGCCAACCAAATTCAACCCTCCTCAACATCGCGTTGCCGAAGCCCTAGCCAAAATAAAATGATCCCAAATGCAAGCGACTTCGAAATAAAACCTGGTATCGGCCATATGAAGATTTGAAAACAATAAGGAGGAAGGGATCGAACGAGAGCGGCGTTGGTTTCAATTTGTTTATACGATCGAATTCGTATTTTTTTTAGATCTCGGTTTGAATTATTCGATTGAATCTCATTTTGTTTTGCAAAAGAAAGGGAAAGGGTATGTTAATTATAGCTGAGGGGTGTCGTGCTTCAGAAGACGAAAAGAAATCATGATTTGATTTCGGCGCATTGAAAATATTAGTGTCCCTGAGACAATTTTCTACAGTAGCCACGAAATGAAAGCTTTAAAGATTCTGATGTGAAATTATTTCGGCTATGATTTGAATGGTATATTATTTAAATTCAAATCGTCTCAATAAAACTTTCAATGCGTTTATATATCGTAGGCTCACTCAACAATTCCAATCACTACGAAAATTGAAATCCGATAATAATACACTATTACGGATCCAATGGAACTTGTTTCATCTAATTCCGAGACTATGCCTCAGAAGGCTATTTTTAAATTCAATTTAAACAATATAAATTTCAGAACTGCACAAATCACTGTTAATTTCAATTTTAACACTTCTATTGTCTTCAGTATTATCAAAATAAGTTTCATAAGCCTTCAATTTATTTCCAATAGGTTTAAAACTTCAGATTCAACATTTACTCAACTTCAAATTATTTAATTTAATATTTCAATTATCAAATAAATTATGATATTCGTAATTCAATTTAAAATTACTCTATTGAATATTGAAAATCAATTAAATATTCCAATTTTAAAAGCTTAAAAATTCCGGGTCGTCACAATTTTCTATTTCAAATTGAATTCCGCTATTCGAAAAGAGGCTTAATAATTCCAACATATACTATATTGATAAAATTGGTCACATTTAACAAAGTGATTACTTTATCCAAAATGAGCATATCACTTTCAGTATTGATCAATAACATAACATATATTCCTATAGCATAGTGATTATCAATAAGTAAGTATATTACCAAAACATAACTTTTTAACTAACATATTCAAACATTCATTTCAGCCAAAAACGTCTGTATTAACAAATGGTTATAATTAACATGACATATAAATGGGAAGATCATGATTATTATAACATAACAAAGCATGATTTAAAAAGCGGTGAGAATTTCTCACCTTCATTTCCACTCTATCAATCTTTATACGAATTAGCATGCTTCCATCTTACGAACTAACGTGTACTGTTTTTGAACTTGCCGCTTAGAATTTCTTTTTTTCTTTTTTTTATATGGAAGGTGGCTTGGCTAGTGGGTGTGTGGCCTAGGGAGGATGGTACAACCTTTTGGGTGGCTCGAGTAGGGTAATGGAGGCATGTATGCCTGGCTGGGTGGAGAGTATAGGGGTATACGGCTTGGGTATGGGTGTATATTGGTGTATAAGGTGGTTTAGATGAGGGTTCAGGGTGTAGGAGGCGAGTTTGGTGATAGGAGCTCAGGTGAGGTGATGGCCGAGAGGTGGAGATGGATGGGGTGGTTAAGGGGCTCGGATAAGGGTGTTAGAGGCTTGGCCATGGGTTTTAGGAGGTGGATAGATGGTTGGTCGAAGAGGTGGAGGTGATTAGGAGGGGTACAACTTGTAGAGGTGGTATTTAGGTGTGTAGGGGCTTGGTTAAGGTGATGGGATGGTGAAGTAGAGTTTTGTAACGACCCGTAAATTTTTGATAATTTAACTGTTAATTTTATTAAATGTTTGTTATCTAATATTGAAAAAAAAGAAATTTGTGATTCATTAATGAAATAATAACTTAAATGAGATGTAATAATGCTAATCTAAGTTATTTATTAACTATTTGAATGAAATTACAATTAATGGAATTAGTGTAAATGTTATACTAGGCTATAATTGAATATAAGAAAACAAACGTAAATATTTAATTAATTAATGAATTATATAATGTTGAATAAAATCAATGTTCTGTAAGTAATTATAATATTAGTTTGGAAATGATAAACTTATAATAGTGTGGTTGAGAGTTAATGGAAACAATTATTATAAGTTACGTTAGTCCGTTAAATTTAATTTAAATTAATCACAATAAATCTAAATTAAGTATTATGTTAATGTAAATCTAGATAATAAATGGGAAATAATGTTAACTTTATTCATAGTATGACAGTGTGTTGAATAAAAAAATGAAAATCAAGATTTATCAATTTATTGGAATTTAAACTTAATATTTGGATTAACTGTGATTAAATGAAATTTAATATTTAATTATTGCGTAAATAGAAATTAAGATGAAATTGAGAAATATTAATGTACTAGGATATAAACCAATGTTAGTTATATCCTTATTGAAATAAAAGACTTGAATAACAAGGTTTAAAATTTTAATAAATGGATTTTGGAATTTTAATTTATAATTTTTGAATTTAATGAAATTGAAATAACAGTGAAATAGATGTATTAATCAACTTTAAATTGACATCTAATTTTTTTTAAATTATTGTAAATGATTAAGAAATCAAAAAAATTATAGAAGTTGTAGATTACTAAAATTTAAACTAAAAAGTGATTTAATTAATTTAATATTAATTTATTTAATTAACTGAAAAATAGCCATTTTGGTCGCTTGGATTTTAACGAAACTAGTTTCATCAGATCCGTAACGGTGAATTATTATAGGATTTCAAGTTTCATAACGATCAGACTTGTCGTTTGATCGTACGGGCTCGATACGCCTAGAAATCAATTTAATTAAAATTAATTGATATCAATTTGAAATAAGATAATTTTATCGTAACTTCTTCACACAATGGAATTAGGACATGAAACCTATCCCATTGATTTTAAAATCATCAAAAACATCTATTTTGATATATGGGTTGACCCAGTTTCGTTCCGAAATCGAAACGGGCTTTTCGGGTTACTTATTGTTCAAAAACCCAAATTTGATCGATCCATTTGTTCCTATACCCTAGTCTGCTTGCATATGTCTGGTTATAAACCCTAGCAGCCTTTCTATTTCTTATTTTTATGCGTACAGAAATTTCTATTGCTCCTCCACGTTAATGGTTGAAAGCTCTAATTTTCCCAATCCAGTTTCAATTCAATTGTAAATCCAAAATTTCAAACTCCTCAATATATAACAAATTATATATCAATCTGAAGCTCTCAACGAGCATAACCCAGATTTTCAACTCATTTCTCGAATCGGATCATCGTCTGTCCAAAAATTGAAGAACAATCTGTGGCCGTTCATCACGCGTTGATCGGCTTCATCGAATCGTCGAATTGATTTATGGGTTTTGTAGAGTGGACAGAGAGGAGTTCATTAGCGTGACTTGCTTGGCATTTTGACAGGTAGATCGATGACAACAATTTAATTAGGGTTCGTATTTATATGGCAGCCGGTGGCATTTTCATCGACCAGACCTGGTCGTGGTCGAGGTGGTTCTATCGCAGGGGTCTAGGCGATTGGGGGCGAGCTCAGTGGCTCTGGAAGGAGGCTACGGCGGCAATAGAGACTCATTCAAGCAATTTCCTATGCATTCCTCGTGATGGTTAGGGCTCGCCTATAGCTCGTGAAGACCAAGCAGGAAGCGGCGATGTGGCCGATTTTGTATGGTAGCTGTGTTTTAATTTTATTTTATTCAAATTCCAAAGTCGATCGTTTTAATTATCATAACTTGTGCATACGAGGTCACATTCATGCGCTGTTTGATCCACAAGGATCGTATCGAAATTTCGAAGATTTTGACACTGGTTTGGACAAATTATGAGACCGTTCAAATTTTGGGCTTATTTTGAATTAAATTCAATTTAAATTCAAAGGTGATTGTATTAACCCACTCACAACTTCTAAAATTTATTATTGTTAGTCCGTGAAATGATGGTTTTAATGACAACAACCTTAGAATAGTTTATAAAATATAAATACTAACATTATAAGTTTAGATATATATGTATATGCAGGATTTAACCATGCGGTACTAAGAAAGAAGACTGTACAGTATAGAGATTCAAGACGTCAAGATAGAAGACTCATGAGTATCAAGATTATAAAGAGTTCAAGATTTCAAAGTTAAGTATTTTTTATTATTAGGAATTTTTTTAAAACTCATAGAAAAGCACTGGCGTCTTAAAATCCAATTTATTCGTGGAATGGAATTCACTTCGAGCCTGTTAAAGGGATGGAACCCTAAGTAGGATGGAACCTACGAAAAATCTAGTGGAGCATTGTTTTGTATCCGCTGACTTTTTATTCAAAATAATTTTTCAAAATTATATCTTGTTTTCAAAATTTTCCTTTTAAAAGATTCAACACCCTCTATCCTGATTTTAAATAATTTTAGCCTCAAAATCATCTTTAATTTCAACGTCAAATTACTCCTGATTTAAACTATCTTTTAATATAATATATTTAACTTTTAAATATTTACACTTAGATTTAAAATATAAAATTAGAGTTAAATTCTATATATATTATTCTCTATATTTGATTATGAATTTTAACTATATTCAAGTATATTTATAAAGTTTAAATTAGTTTTAAATATAGGATAAAGGTTATTTTCAAATAAAATCAAAACATCAAAAAATGCTTTGGGATGTCGACATGCCTATATGCCCCGTGTCGACATAGTGTCAGTTGAGTTCCAAATTTAAATTTCAAAAAAAGTATCTATTCGCCATAACTCTTCACGAATGGACATGGTTGTTGTTCTTCTATAAATAGGGGTTAGTTTCAACGAATTTAACATCAGATTTTCTTGTTTTTCACTCTTCTTCTTCTTCCACTTTTCTTAGTACATATTCCTATCATTACTCTGCCGAAATCAACATTGAATCGAACTCGATTACTTCTAGTTTGATTCTCCATCACTCTCTCTACAAGATTCTCAGTGCTATTCAGAGTTATAGACTTCTTTGTAATCTATTAAGCGAGAAAAGGTGTGATTGTAGCCTTGAAAATCAATCAAGAAAGAAAAGTTGTGATTGTAGCCTTGGTAAATCAATTGGGTAAACTTGTGGCCCGGAAATCAAGTATCTCTACCTAGAGGATCGAAATTCATGAGGGTGTACATCATAGCCTCGAAACCGAGGGTGTAATAATACAATTGCTTTTGAAAGGAAATCCGTACTTGTGTTGCGGGACTGGATGTAGGGTAACTCCGAACCATTATAAAATCCGATGTGTTCTTTTCTTTACTGCCTTAATTTTATTTCTATATCTGTGTTTGTTTCTGTGATCATATCTGTGTCTGTATATTGCATACATTGGTGTCTAATTTTACATAAATTGAAAAAGATTTGGTAATTCTTTATTAACACTATTCACCCCCCCCTCCTCTAGTGTTAATCCTAGCCTTAAGATCCGTAATCCGAATTTCTCACAATTGGTATCAGAGAAAAGTTTTCAAAGTTTCATAATCTGATTTTTGAAAAAATTTCAAAATGGCTACCAACACTAGTATTGTTACTAACACTAGTATCCCTATCACTAGTTCATTAGTAGAGGGTCAGCCTACTGTCAGACCACCACTTTTTAACGCAGTAACTATGCATATTGGGCATGTAGGATGAAAATATATTTACAACCTATAGGATTAGACACTTGGAATATCACACAAACTGAATATTCTAAACCCATAACTTATTTTGCACAGTGGACTACTGAGCAAAAGACTATTGCACAAAATAATTCTAAGGCAATGAATGTTCTATTTTGTTCACTAGAAAGAAATGAATTCAATAGAGTGTCAGTTTGTAAGTCTGCATATGAAATCTGGAAAACTTTGCAAGTTACCCACGAAGGAGCATGCAAAGTTAAACAGACCAAAATTTCCATGCTCACAAATCAGTTTCAATTATTTAAAATGAATCCTAGTGAGTCTATTTCAGATATGTATAGTAGATTTCAGGATATTTCTCTAATATCTTTGGGAAAGGAATTTTCTGAAGAAGACCAAGTCAGAAAAATTTTAAATTCTCTAACTCTAGAATAGGATCAAAAGACACTTGCGATCGAAGAGGCAAATGACATCAGTACTTTAAAGATAGAAAAATTAATTAGAAATCTTATGTCGTATGAAGTTCAAATGATCGTGAGAAGAGAAAGTAAAGCATTTGAAAAGAAATCAATGGCATTCAATGCATTGACCGATGGATCCGACTCAAACAACGATAATGATGAGGAGATAGCCTTTATGACTAGAAATTTTAGGAAATTCCTGAAATACAGAAAAATAAATAATCTCAAGAGATACAACTGTAAGAATTCTGGAAATCAGAATGTGGTGCCAAATAATGACAAATGTTACAACTGTGATAAACCAGGCCATTTCAAAAGAGACTGTCAGTATCCACATAGGCAAAATTCTCCTATGAACAATGATCCAGCAAAGAAACGGAAGCATGCATTTACTGCTACTCCAGATGACTCATACTCGTCATTAAGTGATGATGATTAGAAGACAGATAATTTGAATTTGTGTTTCACAGCTGTTCATGACTTCGGCGAATTCAAAGAAATGGACTCAGAAAAAGGTACACGTTTACAATACAATTGGTTGAAATTGCTTGCTTAGAATTAGTTGCTTGATTGTTTGATTGGATGGTTTTGAATTGGTGTGTTGTTTGAATTTTAAAGTTTATTTTCTATTTATTATTATTATTTCATTATTTCATTATTATTTTTATTATTTTTTAATAGTATAATAATATTTTCTAAAATATACTTGAAGTTTAATAACATTTCAGATATATATATAGACATTAATAATAATAATTATTATTATATATATTAGAGAACTTAGGAAAAATAAATTCATGAAAATTCAAAGGCACAAGTCAAAATGGGTACCTGAATTTGAATTCAAATGTTTGAATTTCCGTCCACCTTTCCACTTCATTCAATTCTCTAAAAAGCTACCTTTTGACTAGAGAATATGTCCTTTGAGAATCTATTTATTCACTATCTTTTATCATATCTTTTCACTCTCATTTTCAAATTCAAACTCTTTCTTCATAACTTCACTCTCTACTCTCAACTTTAATGGCTTCTTCAAGCAACCCCTCCACCATGAGAATTTCTAGAAAAATCAAAGAGCAGTTATTCAATGATCCGGAGGCAATAAAAGCATACATCAACTATGCCAAGTCCATCCCGGAAAATTTGCTATTTTTCAAGATTTTTCTTCTTATGAAATTGATTCTCTTTTTGCAAACAATGGAGTTCTTAGTGTTATTAATGCTTCTCAAAATGATTTTGTTTGCTATCCTAATCTTGTCAAAATTTTCTATGCGAATTTAAATCAAGGATTTTATGATGGTAATGAGAATGAAATTTGGAGTAGTGTTAAAGGCACTAGAATTGTTTTGAATTGTGATCTTTTGGGTATTATTCTCAATTGTAAGAATTCGGGAATGGATCTTTCTAACTTTAAAATCGATGAACATGATCGTGAGACATTTCATCACATTTTCAAAAGAGGTGATGATTTTGAATTTAAAAATAGAAATTTTCGACCAAAAGCAAGAATTGTCAATCTTCTTTTGCAACATAATTTGACCCCAAGATTGGAGAATTTTAACAATCCTAATTCAAAAGTTTTCAAAGCTCTTTTTTCTATTTTCGAAAATTATGACATAAATTGGACGCAAGTTATTTTGGATGAACTTCGTCCTAAAAAACTTGAAATGGGTGAGAATACCTTATACCATGGAATTTATCTCACTCGGATTTTTTACTATTTTGGAGTGGATTTCAAAGGCAAAGAATTTGTTTCTCAAAAGTTTTTCAATCATTCCAACATTTCGCTTATGAAAATTCCATTTGTTTTTCAACCTTATGAGACCCTTACCGAAAAGGAAGAGCGTTTGGCTCATGTGGAAATGGAAGAATGGGAAGAAGAAGAAGAAGGGGATGAAATGGAAATTGAAGAAGAAGAAGAAGGTGAAACCTCTTTGGAAAGTATTGACTATCCTCCAAATCTGTCCACCAAAACCCTTCTCAAAAACAAAAAGACTATTGTTGAGAATCAATGGATTCTTAAATGATCCATTAGTAAAAAGTTGGATAATTTTTCTTCGAAGATGAACAAGTTCTTTTCAAAAGTCAGCAAGAAACTTGGACTATCTTCATCATCTTCATCCTCTAACTAGTTTTATCTTCTCGTATCGTTGTATTTTTTTAGTTTGCTTTATTTCAAATATTCATGTAGTTTGTTGTGTGCTTAATCGTTGTATTATCGTAGTATGCAAAGAAATGAAATTTCCTTTCTGTTATCTACCTTATCTTATCTCCAGAATAAATGTTAGTATATTATATAAATTTATATATATACACAATTATTCAGAAAACCAAATTAGTCATAAGTTTTCACTAACCCATGTCGACATCCCCTATATGACCATGTCGACGTGTACTGGTCAGAAATGACAATTGATTTTGAATTTGAAATTTGAATAACTATCAAATGTCTATTCATTTCAAACGAATTTCTACACCTACAAGTACTTGTTTCTTTCAGAATTCTTCACTGAAATTCATTTCTTATCATTTATATCCTTTATTTCTTTCATAAATTCAACTATGGCTAATTCTATACACAATCTATCCAAAAATCTTGAAGAAACTCTTAATTCATTCAAAAATATTCTCTCGTTTATTCTACAAAACCAGCGTGAGCAAGAAAGGCACTTCGATGCGATACGATGGATGATCTCCTCTCTGCACAAGGATGATAACGAAGCACATCCTCCTGTCTCTCTCACCAATGACAATGATAATTGGGATGCTATTAAGGCAGACCCAATCTTTGGAGAAGAAGGATGGGTGGAAGTTCCACATAACGTTTGATTTTTTGTTTGCTTTGTTTGATTTGCTTGAATTGATTTGGTTTGGATTGATACTCTATGTGGATTGATTTCTTGATATTGGTTTGAAATTTGTTGTATAAAACATATATATATATACACACACACATTGAAATGTATATAGACTTTGATTAGTTATCATGTTCATAAGTATAATTATTTCTTAATCTATATATTCCGTCGTATAGTTTATCAATGCAGGTACTGAAGAATGAGGGGGAGTAAAAAAAATTTTTGATGACAAAGGGGGAGAAATATAAAATAGGGTAGTTAGGCATAGATAGGGGGGAGTTATTAGTTTTAAGGGGAGTTATTAGGATAGAAGTAAAATTTTATAAACAAAGGTTGTCATCATCAAAAAGGGGGAGATTGTTAGTCCGTGAAATGATGGTTTTGATGACAACAACCTTAGAATAGTTTATAAAATATAAATACTAACATTATAAGTTTAGATATATATGTATATGCAGGATTTAACCATGCAGGTATTAAGAAAGAAGGCTGTACAGTATAGAGATTCAAGATGTCAAGATAGAAGACTCATGAGTATCAAGATTATCAAGAGTTCAAGATTTCAAAGTTATACTTTTTATTATTAGGAATTTTGTTAAAACTCATAGAAAAGCACTAGCATCTTAAAATCCAATTTATTCGTGGAATGGAATCCACTTCGAGTCTGTTAAAGGGATGGAACCCTAAGTAGGATGGAACCTACGAAAAATTTAATGGAACATTGTTTTGTATCCGCTGACTTTTTATTCAAAATGATTTTTCAAAATTATATCATGTTTTCAAAATGTTACAAAAACTTTCCTTTTAAAAGATTCAAAACCCTCTATCATGATTTTAAATAATTTTAGCCTCAAAATTATCTTTAATTTCAAAGTCAAATTACTCCTGATTTTAAACTATCTTTTAATATAATATATTTAACTTTTAAATATTTATACTTAGATTTAAAATATAAAATTAGAGTTAAATTCTATATATATTATTCTCTATATTTACTTATGAATTTTAACTATATTCAAGTATATTTATAAAGTTTAAATTAGTTTTAAATATAAGATAAATTTTATTTTCAAAGAAAATCAAAACATCAAAAAATGCTTTGGGATGTCGACATGCCTATATGCCCCATGTCGACAGAGTGTCGGTTGAGTTCCAAATCTATATTTCAAAAGAAGTGTGTATTCGCCATAACTATTCACGAATGGACATGACTGTTGTTCTTTTATAAATAGGGGTTAGTTTCAACGAATTTAACATCGGATTTTCTTGTTTTTCACTCCTCTTCTTCTTCCACTTTTCTTAATACATATTCTTATCATTACTCTGCCGAAGTCAACATTGAATCGAACTCGATTACTTCTAGTTTGATTCTCCACCACTCTCCCTAAAAGATTCTCAGTGCTATTTAGAGTTATAGACTTCTTTGTAATGTATTAAGCGAGAAAAGATATGATTGTAGCCTTGAAAATCAATTAAAAAAAAAGGTGCGATTGTAGCCTTGGTAAATCAAATGGGTAAACATGTAGCCCGGAAATCAAGTATCTCTACCTAGAGGATCGAAATTCATGAGGGTGTACATCATAGCCTCGAAACCGAGGGTGTAATTATACAATTGCTTTTGAAAGGAAATCTGTACTTGTTAACAAGTATTGACTATATATATTACTTTAATCTATTAAAACCAATTTAATTTATTTTAAAACTAATTAAACCCTTTTAACTTATATTAATCTGATTGATCTATTTTAAGCTATTTAATCTATTTTAATTATATTTAATCCACATTAAATCTATTTAACTATCTTAAACCAATTTAAAAATATTTTACCTAAATTTAAACTATTCTAAAGCATCTTAACTATTTGGAACTATTTAAATTAATTTCTGAATTTCTAATCTGATAGAAAATTCATTGTTAAGGTGTCGTTGATTGGCCATCCACGTACAGAGCTATCTTAGACTGTGAGACGAGAGTCGTTAAACTTGAGACTTGCAGTGGTAGGACTTTGGAGGTAACTTGCTACATGCAAGGGTCAGTTATGTTGAGTTTCTCCATTCCTACGATTTATCTTCATCAGAGTTGCATTCGGTTCCTATCGTCAAAGATTTTGCAGACGTCTTTGAGGAGGTTAGGGGACTAACCCCTAAGAGAGAGATTGATTTCAGGATTTATTTGACCGAGAATTTCCAGCTAGTAGTGTTATCTGTGAGACACATGGCACCTAGGGGTAGGAAAAGTTGAGCTAGCAGATTCATGAGCTCTTGGAGAAGGGATTTATAAGAAGGAGCATATCAGAGTGGGAAGCGCCAGTCGTCTTCGCCACTAAGGAAGATGGTTCTCTCCGACTTTGCGTGGACTATAGAGAATTGAATAAGCTCATCAAGAAGAACGGATATCCACTTCCTAGGATAGATGATCTTTTTGACCAGTTGATAGGTTCTTCGGTTTTCTTTCAACTCGATTTAGCCATGGGATTCCATCAGCTTAGAGTCGTTAATGACAACATAGATAAGACTACCTTTAGGACAATGGATGGATTCTTCGAATGGTTGGTTATGCCTTTTGGGCTTACCAATGCTCTAGCCTATTTCGTTGATTTGGTGAGCCGCATCTTTAGGGATGTCCTAAATTAATTTGTAGTGGTATTCGTGGATGATACCTTTGTATTTTCCAAGAGTATGGAGGATCATGAAGTCATTTAGAAGAAGTTCGTCGCACGCTTCGTAGCCATCATTTGAGAGCTAAGTTTTCGAAGTGCCATTTTTTGGGAGAGGAAGTTCGTTTTTGGGGGCATGTAGTCTCGTAGGAAGGTTTGGTTGTTGACCGCGCCAAGGTTATTGCAGTATAAGATTGGAAGGCCACCAAGAATGTTACCAAAATTAAGAGCTTCCAAAGATTGGCGGGCTACCATAGGAAGTTCATTAGAGATTTTGCCAAGATTTCGGCATGATTCACACTCCTTACTAAGAAGAATAAAGCTTTCGTGTGAGACGTGCATTGTAAGGATTCCTTCACGAAGCTTAAGAGAGACCTTACTAGTGCACCAGTGTAAGTTTTACCCAACGGAGCTAAGCCTTTCACTGTGTACATTGATGCATGCGGAACTGGTCTAGGAGCGGCGTTGATGCAAGAAGGGAGGGTAGTGTGTTATGGTAGTAGGCAGTTGAGGATGCATGTGAAGAATTATCCTACCTATGATTTAGAGTGTGCTACCATAGTTTTTGCACTTAAGACTTAGAGGGACTATTTGCTAGGAGAGAGGTTTGAGCTTTTTACCGACCATAAGTCTTTAAAGTATCTATTCTCGCATAAGGACTTGAATTTGAGGCAACAAAGGTGGATAGAGTTTTTAGCCTCGTATGATTTTAGAAAGCTTATACCCCTAGAAAGGGTAATGTGGTTGCGGATGCATTGAGTAGAAAGAAAGAAACCCTTAATCCTTTGTTCATAGAGGGGAGGAGCTTGGAGTTTATTTCTACTTTTGGTTTTAAACCCTCTACGAACATTACTCCTGGATTTTTGGCAACATTAGAGGTAAGGCCTACCCTTATGGATCAGACTGGCTTGAAGTAGTGGGAGGATTCGAAACTCGTGGACATTATGGATAGGGTTAAAAAAGGAGAGGTCTTAATGCATCTCCAATGTTGTTCCATTGATAGCAGAGGATGGCTTAGGATAGGTGGGAGGCTTTATGTTCCACATGCTGGTGACTTGTTGAGAGAAGTTTTGGAGGAGGCGCATCATTCCCGTATGACAATTCATCCGGGTGGTGACAAGATGTATTGGGATATGAAGAGGATGTTCTTTGGGGTGGTATGAAGAAGGATGTGGCCGAATTCATAGCTAAGTGTCTCATATGTCAATGGGTAAAAGCAAAGCAGTAGAAGCCCGGTGGATTACTTCAGCCCTTAGATGTACCAGAGTGGAAGTGGGGCAGTATTTCTATGGATTTCATTGATGGTTTACCCCGTTCTAGGAAAAGGAACATTAGCATTTGGTTCATTGTTGATAGATTGACCAAGAGTGCTCACTTTATCCCAGTTAAGAGTAAGCGTACAACTTCATATTTGGCATCCTTGTATATTCAAGAGATAGTCCGACTACATGGAGTTCCTTCTTGTGTTGCTAGTGATAGAGACCCCATTTTCACTATTGAGTTTTGGGGAAGCTTACAAGAAGTGCTAGGGAAGCAACTTAGGTTGAGTACGGACTATCACCCCCAAACGGATGGCCAAACGGAGAGGGTAAATTGAGTGCATGAGGATTTACTACGGATAAGTGTTTTGGACTTGGAGGAACTTGGGAGGAGCATCTTCCATTAGTTGAGTTTGCATACAATAATATTTACCAAACAAGTATAGAAATGGCACCATTTGAAGCTTTATATGGAAGACCTTGCAAGTCCCCATCATACTGGGTAGAGTCTACGGAGAAGTTATTACTTGGACCCGATATGGTTTGGGAGACGCATGAGAGGGTGGAGTTGATTCGGCAAAGGATAAAGATGCCTCAAGAAAAACAAAAGTCGTATGTGGATAGGCGGAGGAGAAACTTAGATTTTGAGGTTGGAGACTTAGTTTTTATCAATGTATCCTCGCTTAGGAAGGTGGTAAGGTTCGAATCAAATGGAAAATTAACCCTTAGATTTGTTGGACCATTTCCTATTACAGAAAGAGTTGGGAAGATGGCTTATCAAATAAAGCTACCTGATAGGCTCGCAGGGCGACGTTTTCCATGTTTCGCACTTGCGGAAGTGCTTACATGACTCGGCGGAGGTTGTAGAACCTAGTCAATTAGAGGAGGTGGAAGTAGAAAGAGAAGATTCTATTTGGCGTATCCCCATGAAGATTATTGAAGAGATATCAAGAGACCAAGAAATAAGGAGGTTCCACTAGTAAAGGTGCAATGGGGAGATGATGATGTAGACGCACTTAGGAAGCAGAAGACAAGATTCATACTTCCTATCCTCATCCTTTTGATGGTAAGTTTTAGAATTCCTTTTTCCATCTTTAGATTTGAATAGGTTCTTTCCTTTATTATCCTTTGGGAGGGTAGAACTTAGGATTTAACCTATGGATGGTAGGATTTGATGTAAACATGTTAATAGAACATGTTATCGATGATGTATGCTAGTGGTTGCAAGTGTTTGCTAGTGGATGCTATGGACGCATATAGGTATACTAGGCACTATTATTCCTTAGGGATCGGCCTAACTAGGACACTAGAGCATATGCATATGGATGTGTGCGCATTTTTATTTTTATTTCCATGATTGCTATAAATGGAAGTTTATCACATGATTATTGCATTTCGATGATGTTTGTAGCATGCATATAGAATTATCAGTATCATTAGGAAATCTTTGAACTCATTTGGATACATGGCAAGAACAGGGTTGCATAAAAGGAGGTCAACTGAATCAGTGGACCGCCTAATCTTTTGCATTAGTTAGGAACATTTACACTGCATTAATTGCATAAGTATCATAAAGTGCATTAGAAAAACGTAAGGACAATGGATGAATGATCGACGATTGAGTAGTTGGTTGTAGAATCAGACGAAAACATTTAGTACATTCTTTTATCCTTAAAGATTTCGGGGGTGATATCCCATAAGGAGGGGAGAAGATAACAACCCAAAATTTGACCTGTAATAATTAATTCGTTAATTAATTAATAATAAAATAATTTTGTGAAATTATTAGAATCAAGCCTCGGAAGTTGTACCATTGTGTTCATGGTAATTTTCTGATCAATTCTCATATATAGAAAAACAAAAATCGAGCTAATATGACCAAGTTAAAAAATAAACAAAATAAGCAGGAATATAAAAGAAAAAAAAATACATGGTCAGGTCGAGCGCCGATCGACCCTGGCAAGGGGGCGGTCGACCGCTCGGTCGACCCGCCTTATAAAATGGTGGGCAAACGAACATTAATTTGTTCAAACGAATGAGAAGCGTCGGAACATGTCATTTACCCCCTTTTGTTTAATCCAGTCCCTCATTTTAACATCTAATGGCTCCTATTCAGCCAATGACATGGTTGTATTCTATTCAATCCTCGAATCCAACGGTCCGAGATCCACTTCTACACATATAAATAGACCCCTAGACCTAACGCTTTTTCCCATTCTAGATTTTCTCTGCTTAGGTTTATCTTTTCAGAAAGGACCTAAAAGGAATAATTTTCCAAGGAGAGAATCTTTTTCATAAAAAATTATTTTATAACTTCAAGTGGATCCGGGAAGACCAAAGGAAGTGCTTAGGACAGAAAGTGGGTGATTATAATTATTTTAATATTTCTTTAAGTAATTTAATATAATAGGGTTTCCAATAGTTGCAGTTTTACTACAATTTTTGGAATAGCCTGTTTCACTAATTATTTACAATTTTTTAATTATTTTCAGTCTATTCAGTTATTCCTTTCTATAATTTTAGTTTTATTTCTGTTAATTATAAGTTATTATTATTAAGCATAGCTTTTTATTATTTCCCAGTCTATTAACAGTATTTAAGTTTACTTACTATTATTTATTTATTATTTACATCTTTTCTATGTTTTGGGATTTTATGCAAGCGTCTATTCTCTTCAATCCCTTTTTTTGCGCGTGTGGATTAGAATAAATTTAACGCGAATACGGACTTTATAAGTAAGAATATTAAATGAAGAAAATGAGATGTATATTATAAAGGCTGTAATAGATAATGGAACTAGACTGAAGTTACGCCTGATTATAACTAGAATTGGACCAATTAAAGATAATTGGCATAATTATTACTTATAATTATAACTAAATGAAGTAAAAGATAAAAGAAACTTATTTTCACACTTAGATCTTGGGTTAAGTAATAAGTATGACTATAACGTAGGTTATAATAAGAAAAAGAACATAATGGGGCTTATTTTAAGGCTGGGATAAATTAATAAGCGTAGAAAGCAAAAATGTTATTAAAGTCTTATTTAAATAATTTATCTAAGTTAATAAGAAAAGATGAAAGTAGGACCTGTACCAAATAGCATTTCCTAGGGCACACTTATGCTAAGAATGGTAGTAATTAGTCAAATAGAAGTCCAAATCACCGGGATTTGGATAAGGGGTGCAACTATATATTGTTTGGATTAAGGGCCAGTACCAACAACATTTCCCTTTGATTTCTATGCACACACGATGATCTCGCATTTATGTAAAGCGAGGTGAGGGGCATGCTATGTTATACATTGGAGGTAATAAGAAGACCCAATAGGTGAAGCAAAAGGTAGAATGTGCATAGTGGCAATTACGCATGTGACTTCCATTCGGGTGCTTAGTAATAGCTATGAGTTCCAAGCACTCAGTATGGTATCTTAGTAGATACCACTGCCTTCTGTGTAGGGAGCTATATATGTCGTCTCGATCCTTAGTAGTTAATCTGTGTATTTTCCGTAGATACCATTGGCTGCCGTGTAGAGATTTATATAGCGGCTGGTCCACAGAAAGGTCTATGGAGTAGCAGGTAGATCAAAAAGGGTAGAACTAAAGTCACATCCTAACTACAGGATTAGGAATTCATCCTAACTAAATCAGAGCAAGTGCAAGCAATCAAAGTTAACCTATCTTGAGCAAAATTTAATCGTATTTATTTCCATAAATCTCTTCCCCATTTCCTTTGTTATCCTTATTTATGCTAGAATTATTGTAGAGTCTATTACTTTTATCTTGCTTAAGACTCTAGTAATTACTATCATTCACCAGACTTTTTTTCTGACCCACTCCTCTATTTTCCCGTTTCCCCCTTAGGCAATCAAGGAAGAAGCTAGTAGATTGCTGCAGCTTGGAGTTCTTCTTGGAGTATACTTCTTCTTCTATGCATTCTTCTTGGAGTAGACTTCTTCTTCTATGTACTTTTATTTTCAGCTATTGTTCTTGTATACACTGGTTTATTTATGAAGGGCATTACATACTCTGATTTTGAGATAATGAAGTTTAATTTTATAATATACTATGGGTTTTGAATGTTGTATTTGGCAATTGACTTATTTATGAATTAATTCTGAAGCTTTGTTTTATTTAGTTTCTCTATTTTACCTATTTGTTTCTTGTGAATCTTAGTCTTTGTTGGTTTTAGTTATACCTACAATGCATCACATCTTTTAATGTGTCCTTTTGGGTATATTAAGGGGCATGGGGTGTTTCAAGGGTTATTGCAAACTTTGGATATTCCTGAGTGGAAATAGGAGAGCATCTTTATGGATTTTATCGATGGATTACCTAGTCTAGGAGAGCAAATGAAAGCATTTGGGCCATCGTGGACAAACTGACCAAGTGCGCTTATTTTATACTAGTGAGAAGCACTATGACAGTAGCATCATTGGCAACTTTGTATGGGAGAGAGGTTTCTAGACCTCATGGAGTTTCTACCAGTAGAGTTAGTGACAGAGACCCGCTTTTTATTAGTGAGATTTGGAGGAGTTTAAAGGAGGTTTCAAGGACTAAACTAAATTAAGTACAACATACCACCTACAAACAGATGGGCGGACAGATAGAAAGAGTAAGTCGAGTTTTGGAGAATTTTCTTAGGATGTGTATCATCAACTTCGGAGGTTCTTGGGGGCATTACTTGCCACTAGTAGTGTTTGCCTACAATAATAGTTACGAGGCTCGCATAGAGTGGCATCATTTGAGGCTTTGTATGGTAAACCTTGTAGATCACTGTCGTGTTGGTGGCACGACGAATGGGGTCATTCTTGGATTCGATATGGTTAGGGAGACATCAAAAAGGTGGATTTGATTCATAGGAGGATGAAGACTGCCCAGCATAGGCAGAAGTCGTATGCATATAGGAGTCGCTTGGATTCAAAGTTTGGAGTGGAGGACATAGTTTTTGTAAAAGTTTTACCCTTGAGGCATGTGATGAGGTTTGGTAGGATAGGGAATTTAGCACCGAGGTTTGTTGGACCCTTCCCGGTTTTAGCTTTGGGAAGTTGGCATATAGGGTGGAGCTTACGGAGAAGTTAGCTAGAGTGCATGATGTTTTCCATGTTTCGCACTTGCAAAAGTGCTTGCATGATTCTGTTATTATGTTTAAGCCTAGTATGTTAGAGGAGGTTGATGTAGAGCATGTTTCACTCATTCACCGTGCACCTACCTGTATCTTAGAGCATGTCACAGAGTGATTCTGCAATAAGGAGATTAGATTAGATTAGATTAGATTAGTTAGGGTTCAATAGGGAGACGATCCAACAGAGAGCACATGGGAGCCCAAGGAGAAGATTTGAGCTTCCCACCCACAACTATTTTTTTGGTACATCTTTAATTTTAGTCTTTCTCTAGTTAGAACCCTTAGGTAGAGTAGGTAGATCTTGAGGGGGAGGATATATTACCGTTGGTAGAGACCTTTGAATGATAGGCATGCTTATAAACATGTCTATAGGACATGTAATGGGTGATGGATGCTAATGGATGTGTATAGATGTTAGTGGACGTGAATGGTTACATTTCTATGCATTAGGATATTGAGTCCTTTGGGCATATGTTAGAATGATCTGCCATATATGTACACATACTCATTTCATATATGTATTGTTCTTCTTTTATTGCTACATAGGGATGTATCATATGGTTGTATGGTTGAGAATGCATGTAAAATTATTAGCCTATCATTAGGACGTTATATACATTTGGATGCATATCATAAGCATACTTGCATAAATAGGAGGTCAACTGAATCAATAGATCGACTACTCTTTAGCATTAGTTTAGTTTATATGCATTACACGTTTGCATAAGTACATAATTTCATTAGAATTATCATGGACTATTGTTGTTGTGGACGATAGATGAATAGATGGATGTATACAGTAGTTGTTGGTTTTTCTTTTTTATATCATTAGAGATTTCGAGGACGAAATCCTTTAAGGGAGGTAGAATGTAACACCTTGAAAATTTTATGGAATAAATAAGAACATGTAAATGAAAGTTAAGAATGAATTTAAAAGTAAAATTTTCACAAATGTCTAAATTTGGCTATGGGACTTATATCATTGTGTCCGTAGCGATTTCCTGGATGATTTTTATATATAATTTATCAAAATTAGAGTTAGCATGAGGGAATTACGAGTGTCATAATATTAAACGAAAACCAAAAAATAGAAAAATAAATAAATAAACAAGGGGCCAGGTGGACCCTCACTAGGGGTGGTCGACCATGACCTAGGATGATCGACCTGACCTTGCATTGATCGAGAGGGGTACGATCCTGTGTTGATTTGTTTTATTGTCTAGATTAGTTGTGTCGTGGCCAAGTTTTAAGCGTATGGGCTGGATTAAATAGGGTCTTGATCTGATGGCTAAGATTGGTGAGCTTTGCCTATCAATAAACAATTGGGGTTAACCTCAAACATTAGTTTTGCACCATTGTAGCAAAGCTCTACCGAAATAAAATCTAAAACCTAATTCCCAAATCAATTCCTAATCCTAAAATAAAATACAAATCCCAATCGAAAATAAAATAGAAGAAGAGATCAAACAATTCGAAAGGAGGCTACGTAGATATAAGGGAAACAAATGGAGTTGGAACCAGACCTAGAGCTAAGGACAGAGGTGGGTGGGCACAGATCTGATTAAGTAGTTAAATCAATTAGTTCTAAATTTATTTTCAAGTTAATTAGATTGTTAAACACCTATATTAAACTATTAATTTAAAATCTATACCAATCAACCTGTAGAATTAATTAATCTAATTAGAAAATTATAGTTGAAACTATAAAACCCTAAACTAGAACCCAAATTGAAATAATAAAATACGTATTAGGCTAAAATCATAAATTAGGATAATTATTGTTTCTAATGACACCATGATGAATTAAATCAAATTAGCTTAATGAATAAATTAATCGCATGCACACAGTAAATGAAAAAAAATAGAAAAAACTAATACCTAAGAAACACAACTTGAATGGTCGACCGTGAGTACCATAAGTCGACCGTGGGCATTCGACCTGGTCAACCTATGGTGCTTCCAGGTCTACCATCCAGCTTCGAATTGGACTATTGGGAATTCGGGCTCTAGGCCCAATTAATGAATGAATTGATGAATGCTAAGTTGTAGGGTGATTTACTTCACTAAGGATAAGATATATAAGATTCGTAGACGAAGGAAATTGGGCAGTCCTTTAGACGGAAGTAGAAACTGGATATAGTAAGATGAGGGTGATTTATTCACATTAGCTCCGGTGAGTGTTACATACGGGTGGATGCAGTATTGACTGGAACACTTCCTTAGGGAGGCTCGGTTCTAACAGGAGATTCAGGTTTGGCATTTTTTTCTTACAAAATGTAGTACTGATGGACGCTGGAGTCAAAAATAATTGGCCATAGGAAACATAATGGTAGGAGCCCAATCATGGTGGAACATCGTAGTAGGCAATAAGAGGCAGTTTACCACTATAATTTAGAGATGAGCGTGGGTGCATTCGATGAGTTAGTTTGCAAGAGTGCATTTCGTATTCTCCCTCTTCAGGCGCAATGGAGTAGATATTGGATAGTTGATGCCGTTTTGGCCAGTCGATAGTGGGAGGTTCCGACATGTAGATCTTCATCAGTGATTTAGATAATTGTCCTTAGGTTATGGCCTTAGGAATGAACCAACACACTGCTTACACTCTATCACACCTAGAGTAGATTTAGAATTATTTGTATTAAATAATTTTACCAGTCTTGTTCTCATTCACCAGACGTATGTCTGATCCATTCCTCTTTTCCCATTTTTCCTACCATAGGTGGACAGGCAGTAGGTGACCGGCCGATCGTTGTTTTTAGACTATCGGCTTAGAGTCTAGCTTTTCATCTTATCAATTTATCATATATTTTCTATCAGTACATTGATTTCACTATTTTGCTTCCAAGGGATTGCTTTTGTGACATGATCTGATTTTGGAATTATGTACTGAAATTTTATGAGACTATGATATTATTATGCTTTAGAACTATTATTGCTATTTTCTGAGATTATCTATTTACATACATCTAATATTATATTTCTGCTTTAATGACATTTGGATTAGATAGATTATCTCTCATGTTGACATCTTAATCACGTAATAGTATTTTACTTATAACCGATGATGCACATTTTTTGATGTGACCGGTTTTAAGCATATCAAGAGATGCGGGCTGTCATAAATGTCATCATTTATCCCATAGCCTTCCTTTAACAGTTCCTTCAATCCAACTCGTAGTCACCTACTTTGCATCTTGAAGTATAGTTATCTATCATTGAAGCCATCACTTCCCATCATCGAATCATCATCATCGAATCATGCATCGTTGTAATCGAAAATCAGTATTAAACCCTATGGTTCAGCGCCAACCCTAACCTTAGCCGGAACTAGAAGCACTTAGGGTCCAATTACGTATAAGCATGAAGGCTTGAAGCACTTGTCCTTAGGGCACGAAGAAAATAGGTATGTGACCCGAAGCTTCCTCACAAATCACCCTCATTGATCCATCACCACCAAATCGGGAAGCCTGATCCACCCATCACTAATCCATCCTATCACTGACCTTATACTTCAACACAACTAGACAATGTTTGACCATAGGAAGCCCTCCTTCAACGAACCATCATTACCAATTGGTACCCTAAGGATCGGTACCGATCCATCTCTTAGCCAAATTCTTCCTCCTTTGCTCCACTAACCCAACGTCTAGCATGAACCAAGTAGCCTCGTGGATCGATGCCAATCCATGGGTACTACTGATCCATATTTTCTATTTTCTACCTTGTCTTCCCATGTGATCCATCAATGCATGCTAGCAACCCAAGGCATTTAATCATATAACTTGAAGCGATCCATAAGAACATGAATTTAACAAATTTTTTCCAAATCATTTGAGATATACATACATGATTATGGAGGGGTTAAAACATATTTTAGAGTTTAAAAATAATTTTAAAACATTATTTTAAGGTGTATAATGACTAATTATTATGTGAGAGATACCGATCACTTACCTAAATTCAAAGCAAATCCAAATAGGCACAAACCCTAAGATAAACAGAAGCTCTAAGTGATCTCCAGCAGCAAATCTTCAAATTCGAGTGCTAATCTTGCTAATCACTCCTAAATGACAAGATTTGGCTAATTAAAGTAAGGATTATGAGTGTTTTGAGCCTAGAGAAATTTAATGGTGACTCTCGAACTATTTTGTAAAGCGTGAAAGTGTGATGGAGAAGCCCTATTCGCCTCCCTTTAGTGCTGATCCCGGAATGGGCCATGTGTTAAGTGACTAATCTCTTAAATTGCCCACTAAGCTATCCAAAATCAAGTGAAATTTTAGTCAGTCATATCTCCCAAACGGTAAGTCTGTTTTCCTATTATGATCACTCTATGGAAAGAGAAACCAACATCTCAATCTAATAGAAATAGTTTAGACCTTAATTCGGCTCCTATCAAAAGTTATAGGTCATACAAGATTTCCAGGGTCATAATCTTTCAACAAGAATTTTAAGGGTGGAAAATGCTTCTAGTAGTCATTTTTCTAAGTTATAGAATCATACAACCCTAAATAAAAATAATATTAATATCCCACTATACTCCAATATATAGAATATGGGTTGTTACATTCTACCCCCACTTTAGGAATTTCGCCTTGAAATTCCAAACAAAACCAATAAGATTATCCTGCATGCCTAACGATCATATACAATTATAAGAAACCACCACACATCAATCATGCATACACAACAAATGAAAAAGGAAACATCTGAACCTATCCTAGCATGCAAGATACAATACTACGGCGTACTTTAGGACTGTGTAGTTAAATCCCAGCTAAAATCCCATAAAATCCCCGCTATCGCACAGCGCACTTCGACCGCTATATTTTTCAATATAATGCTATTAAACATAGATCCGCTTTAAGCCTTGGTATTTTTTTCTACACCTGTTAAATCAAGTCTTTTCAGCATGCGCTTTAGAAACATTAATATTAAAAGGTTGATTTGACTAGTTCTCTTTTAAAAAATCAACAAAATGAGAGTAAAAACATAATTTTGAAGCATAAGTGTTCAATAAAAGTTAGAAATCTATTGTAGTCATCAAATATGGATGGCACAAATCATGATATTCTTCGGTCTTGTTATATAAGATTAAATAATATTTCTTTTTCTAAGACAAATGATGTGAGAATGAGAATAAATTAACTTGAAATATTTGATTTTATATCCAATGAAGCTTTTTGCATCTATGTTATTTTCCGTTATATCCCCACTTTGTCTTCACTACAACTTTTTGTGCCTCCACTGCTTTGGAACTGCTAACCGCTTTAACTGCACCGCTTCATGATATTATAAATTAAAGTAAAAGCGATAAATAGAATATCTCACCAAGTAAAGAGCTATGGATAAGTTGTCCTCACACTCTCCTTGGTCTCCTAAGTGCAAGCATCTTCACTTTCGCTCCACTGAACCTTCATCAACCTCACCATCTTCCTCCTAATTTGCTTCATATCACAACCAATGATATGAATGGGTCGAGGAGATCTCAAAGCCTCTGGTTCATTCTCGATATCATCTAGTTGATTTGATGTGATAGTTACCCTTGAATTGTGCACAACTTCCACATGTGAGAAACGTGGAACACATTGTGCACTCCCGCCATTTTTTGAGGTAGATCGACTTTATAAGTGAGGTTCCCAATCCTCTCTAGTATATGGTGGACCAATGAATTTCGGTGCCAACTTCTCTTTATTATCAAACTGAATTACACTCTTCAATGGAGAGATCTTAACAAATACCATACCGTCAACAGAGAACTATAGACCTCTACGTCTCTAATCAACATAGCTCTTCTATTTTCCTTTAGCAACTTTCATTCGTTGTTAAATGATCTTTATCTTCTTCAAGGTTTTTCTAATCATATCTGGCCCAAGTATTAGTTTTTCTCCCACTTCTCACCAGTAAGAAGGAGCATTACAAGGTCAACCATACAATGCCTTGAATGGTGCTATATTGATGATGGACTGATAACTATAATTATATGTGAATTCAAAGAGATGTAAGTGGTCATTCCATGAGACTCCAACGTCGAGTATACAAGTCCATAAGAGATCCTCTAAGATACAATTCACTCTCTCGGTTTGGCAGTTAGTTTGAGGGTGATAAGCCATGTTGAGATGCAGCTTTGCCCATAACGCCTTATGTAAACTCTTCCAAAACCCACCAGTGAACAACGGATCACAGTCACTCACAATACTCTTCGACAAACCAAACAAACTGTACAGTCTACTTTACATACAATTTGACCAATTTGGCTGTCGTTCTACTTAACAAGTATGAATCTTTAGTCAATCAATCAACTATGACCCAAATGTTGTAGTACCCATCTTGAGTCCTTGGCCGTCCAACGATGATATGCATCAAAACACGTTCCCACTTCTAGTGGGAAACGTCTAGTGGTTGCATCAAACAACTAGGCTTCTTGTGCCCTGCCTTAACCAACAAGCATTTCAAGCACTTCAAGATGAATGGCCTAAATTCTTTCTTCATCCCTTCCCAGTAATGGGTCTACTTCGTATCACAGTACATATTATTACCACCAGGATAGATAGTCAATCGCAAATGATGGCACTCTCATAAAACCTCATCCTTTAACTCATCGACATCCGAAACAAATAATCTCTCATCTTTATGGAGCCAACCATCACAGTCAAGTCAATATTGTCTTATATCTATTGATTCTACTCCTTCTTCGATCTTAGCAATGATCTCGGCCAATCTTACATCATGCCTCTATACCAATTTGCTTAATCAGAGTAGGTCTGATAGTCAAGCTTGCCAATATCTCTTGCTCCAGCTCGCATCTCGATCAAAATTAATAACTAGCAATATACTCTAATTGCATCCACTTTAAGAATATAGCTCTAATGCTGGCATGTCTCCTACTCAATGCATTAGCAACAGCATTCCCTTTTCCTGTTGTATATGCAATATCAAAGTCATAAAAGGCTAGGAACTCTAACCATCACTACGTAATGAAGGTAAAGATCCTTCAGCAAAAAGAGGTTCTTCAATGATTTATGGTTAATGAACAGCTCAAACCTCTTTCCTACAAGATAGTGCCTCTAGATCTTTGGCGCAAACACTATCACCGCTAACTCTAAATCATGGGTTAGGTATTTTTTCTCATGTCGCTGTAGTTGTCGACTAGCATATGCAACAACTTTTCTCATCTACATCGATACCGTGCCCAATCCAATACCATAAGCATTATGTATACCGCTATCTCTTCACTCCAACTCGAAATGGTAAATATTGGTGCACTCATCAACTTCTCTTTCAGACTCACGAATGCATGTTCAGACCTCGCATCCTAAGTAAAAGTATGATTCTTTTTTAAAACCAGATTCAAAAAGCCTTTATTACGAGAAACAAAACTATGTAAGTTTACTAGCCATCTCAAAACTTGTAATGCTAACTAAAATGAATGTATACAACAAACTAGTATAATAGCATACAAACGTGTAAGGCCCATATAACGGCCTGGATTAACAATGATTCCAGGAGCTCAAGCTAAATTATAAACAAGTAAGTCCCAAGGCTTCAATAAAGTAACTCCACTTTAATTGTTCTTCTTCCTAAATTAGCTTGGAAGATAGAAATGGCAACAAATCTCAACTACAAGATCTACACCGATATCACTAGATTGGGAGAAATCTATGTACCTCTAAAAATTCAGATCACAAGATGAGTTGCAACCCGACTTCCTCTTTTAGTCTACTTCCTCCTACTAATGCTTTGCCATGGAAAAGATAGAACTTTATATCATTAAAGAAATGAATGCCAAAGCGCATGGTATATATAATAGTTGCTTTATTCCAGATTTAGGCTTTAGAAATTGCATGAAGTGATGGAGATTGAATTGGTGTAATTGTAATAAAAAATAAAATGTAATGTTAATACAGGATCAAGATCTTACCACACCCACATGGAAGAATATGCTGTAAGTGTTTCACTGAATAACCCTAAACTGCTCTGACTGGCAAAAACTTCCTAAACCCACTCTTTATCGATTTCTCTATCATTATTACTTAGACTGTTTTATGATTAGATTTTTAACATTCGAATAGTCACGTGATCTTTAATGAGTTTACACAACTATCGTTCATTAGAATGCAAGTCCTTAAAAATTCTAGTATTATGTTCATGCCATAACAAACATACTAAAGTAGAAAGAACTAGGTAGCAACGTCTTTACGTCAGTCCTAAAATTGATTTTCAATTTTCGATATACTGGAAATAATGCCGATTTGCTCATTATGTTGTATTAGTTATTTGAGTTTAACTCCGTACCACTTCCATACTGATAGCAAGTAAATGCACATGAAAAGCAGGTGATTCACACCATCATCCATCATATGACACTGTTCACATGTCAATCTCATTGCTATGTGACTTTGGATTAATCTTTGTTTTCTCGATAGATAGTTGTTAATGGCTCTGATTAGGAATAATGCCATTTTGGGAACATGTATGTTATTCCAAACAATAATAGCCTACCTTCTACACTCATAAGAGATATTAATCATTTCCCAAACAATTTTTGAAGATATATTGGCTATTCCTAAAACATGACCATATCCAGTAATCCCTATTATTGTTACCATATATTCGCTCTTGATGAATTTCATTTCTGATAATAGCTAGAAAACTATGAATGTCACTTCTCCACTGTCCATGTTCTAAAATATCTTCAACCATCAAATGCTCTGCTCTAGTTCTCATAACTGTATCTTTCCCCGGTTTATTCAATAGATGACCTCCTTACAACCATGGGTCATACTATAAAGATGTAGTTATACCTTTAGCAATTCATTTTCATCAACTGAGTCAATCGTGTAACTACTTTGCAGAAGTCCTGGATGAATCGTTTATAATATCCAACCAACCCTAAGAAACCTCTCACACACATAGCATTTTCTAGTCTAGTCAACCTTAAACTGCTGTGACTTTGCAGGATCCACGGCAAAGGGCCCTACTCAGAAACAACATGACCCAAGAATCTCACATCCCTCTTCCAAAAAATGACACTTCGAAAACTTTGCTTTTACTCGGTGCACTCTCAACACCTCAAGCACGATTCTCAAATGTGTCATGTGTTCTTCTTGTCTATCCATGAGTAGATGAGAATATCATAGACGAACACAAGCACGAATTTGTTTAGTCGACCCCTAAAGGCACAGTTCATAAGATTCATAAAGTATGATGGAACATTCTCGAAGTGCAAAACCAACCACTCATGAAAACTTGATGGCATACGAAATGTTGTGATCAACACACTCTCCCTCACTGCTCTTAATTAGTGAAATCCTATTGTAAAATCCAACTGAGAAAATACTCTAGCACCATGAAGTTGATCGAACAAGTCATCAATATATGACAGCGAATACTTGTTCTTCCTCGTCACTTTATTCAGCTTATGGTAATCAACACACAATCTAAGGGAACCATCTGCCTTCATAGCAAATACTATGGGAGCTCCCCTCTTATAAATACTCCTACGAATGAACCCTCGTCGCAATAGGTCATTCACTTACACCTCGAACTCCTACTGCTATCTAGGTGCCATCCTCCTCAGAGGTATCGCTACTGGTCTGGCATCTTTAACTAAATCAATATGGAACTCAATTTCTTTATATAGTGGAAGTCTGATCCCTCCTTAAATATGTCTAGATACTCTCTAGTAATAGGCATTAATGATTGCTTATCATGTGGGATATCCAAGTGAATATAGAAAACCGTCCATCATGTAATCATCTGGTAGGCAGCACAATGCCACCTTTCGTCCATCATATATGCTTATTGTCACCATTGACCTCTCATAAGCCACCATCATCCCACATCCATGAAGCCAATACATCCTCGATATAATACCAAACCCTACAAAACCTTAAATAAAGCAATCACAATCAAAAGAACATCCATCGGCAAGACTAAACCATGACAAACCATGCATATGCCAGTAGGACCTCCAATATAGTTATTCATAATCAAAGGTCGGTCAACAATTTCGAGTTTCGGTTACGATCTATCTACCAAATCAGTAGGTATGAAGGAATGTAATGCCTCGGTATCAAACAAAACATATATAGGAACATCATAAATGGAAAATATACCTTAAATAATGATGCGCTTCCCCTTCTCTTTTGTCGATGTAGCACTCAAAAAAGTCGAGAATGCTTTTAGAGCATATGCTTCACAATCTTCTTCTGCTTTAGTGGCTTTGGACGGTCCTTCTAAATATGCCCAAGCTTGTTGCAATTATTGCATTTCTTCCCCTCAGCTTTGCAATCTCTACTGTAATGTCCTTTATCATCGCACTAAGAGCAAACCCCTGCAGCTTTGCTCTTCTTCTAGCCACCCTTACCTTGAAATTGTTTTCTCTTCTTCATAATCCACTTCATCTTACCTCCCCTGCCCAATTGAGGCTTCGATTCTTCTTTAGGAATAGTAGTCTTTGGCTTTGGATAAAGACTCTTATACCTTAGGGCCTTCTCGATTGTCATCTTAGAAGTCTTATCAATGTGACGCACAAGCCTCTCTCCCAATTAATCATTAAAGACAACGATTAATTTCTTGTTCTTCTCCAATGGAATGTCAATGAAGGACAACCAATATTTCGATAAAGCATCGAACTTGGCGACAAACTTGGAGGTAGATAATTCCCTTGCTTCGGATCCATGAACTTATGGAAAAAATTGACTTTTGAACTACGAGAATAAATTTTTCTTCGAGAGTAGCGACCGTTACGACATTCCATCAGTTCATGGCTCTCGCTTGTTCAGGTCTAAGTCATCAAACATTCTTTTGCAGGTATCAAGCCAATCCTACACTTCCATAACCAACCCCATTCCTTGGAATGGTTTGCCTTCTAGACTAGAAAAGTCTTTGTTTAGCTTAGCAAAATCATCTCTGGACACCTACACAGCAGCACCACCATCAATAGCAACATTCAGAGCGGCTACTTTAGCATTCAGTAGCATGTTCTACATCATGGTATTGAACATAGTTTGCAAGTCGGGATTAGCAGCTCCCGAGCCAACTCCTTCTTCGACTTTAAAGACGAAGTTCCTAGCAGCATTCCTTATTTACAGACTCATCCTCAAATTTGTAATAAGGACAATTAGTCTCTCTACACTGAATTCTTCTTAAACAGTACTCGTCGGTACAATGCGACGTCGTACTATGTATATACTACTATATAATTTTGAAAACCAGAATATATAACAAGTACATGCTCTCGTATATATACACACTCTTGGTCTAATCTAAAGTGAGAACTCATATCCTATCTCTACTGGGTCACGATATCCTTTGATTTGAACTACGCAACCTAAGCTCTAATGCCAAATGCAATGACTTCCCTATACCACAACACCCAATATACATGTACAGCACACTGCAACAGTGCACGATCGATGTAGGACAATACTCAAGGTTATAGAAAAGTAAATCAATCATCACAGAACATGTCGTATATCTCATAGCACATCAAGTAATATATAATAATAAATATCTTAGATATTTAACAGGCAGAATAGTAACAGCTGGATGAATCATAGGAATCAGAGTACTCGGATCCATATAATTTATAGCATAAGTGATAGAGTTATACATCAAATAATAACTCATAAGTATATTGTCTCTAGGTAACAAGGCACTAGCAAGCTCTATATTACTGTGCAGCAGAAAAGCAAATCATAATAAGTAAATGTAGTAGTACGAGACTATGACCTCCTACCCATCCTTTGTCCAGCTTCATGTGCTAACTAGAATCGATAACCCTAATCTACTCATTTAAGAGTACCAGGAATACTAGGAAACAAAGCATAAATTATCGAGTCAGACAACAGTCTGGTGTGAGTGGTAGAAAATCTCAAATACTTAAAGTCAATTTACAAGGACAAATAATATGGAAAATCATACCTGACCTATCCCAAAATCCATAGAGTTAGCACATAACATAAAATATACGCTATTCTACATCATGATCATCCTCGTGTACCATACATCAAAGTAGTTTAAGGATGTTCATCGATAATATCGGCATCATGTGACATTTTTAAGGTGATAAGCAACCAAAGTAAACATAGCATCCGTCATCCACCCTCACATTCACTCGCTCAGTGGGTTGGATATTTGATAACTCGTCTAAGCCATTACTCTTGGGGACTTGACTGCCCATCATGATAGTCAGCATCTTGGTTTTAGGGTACTCTAATTCATGCCACTCAATAGGTTAGGAACTAGACTAACCATCACATTAGTCCAGGGTAAAAAAATAAGGAGCCACCATGCTCCAGAAGCCATCAAGCCCCAAATACATACCCCACTTTATGAGTACTTTGGAAACCCCTGAGTATTAATAATCCCTTTGCACAGGTCATCAGTAGTAGACCTCATCCTAGAAGTATCCTTACAATTCTCATCCGAAGTTGTCATGGTTGGGAACTATTCTCTACAACATTAGTCATAGAATGCCATCATTTGTCCCATAGTCTTCCTCTAACAATGCCTTCATCCAGCTCGTAATCACCTACTCTACATCTCAAAGTACAACTATCCATCATCAAAGCCATAACTTCCCATCATGGAATCATCATTATCGAATCTCACATCATCATCGTCGATAATTTCCATTGAACCCTGTGGTTCAGTACCAACCCTACTCTTTGTCGAAAGTAGAACACTCAAGGCTCCAAGTAGGTATAAGCATGAAGGCTCGAAGAACCTATCCTTGGGGCTCAAAGCAAGTAGGTGTGTGACCCAAAGCTTCCTCACAAATCACTGTCACTAATTCTTCACCATCAAACCGTAAATCCCGATCCACCACCACCGAACCATCCTATCACTGACCCCATACTTTAACTAGACCATGTTTGGCCACCAAAATTTCTCCTTTGACGAACCATCATTACCGATCGATGCCCCATAAATCGGTACCAATCCATCCCTTAGCCAAATTCTTCATTCTTTGCTCCACTGACCTAACATTTAGCACGAACCAAGTAGCCCCATGGATCAACACCGATCCATGAACACTATTAATCCCACACTTGCTATTTTCTACCTCTTCTTTCCATGCGATCCATCAATGCACACTAGCGACCTAAGGTATTTCATCATATAACTCAAAGAAATCCTTCATATAACACAATCATGCCTCGAAACAATATTTCGTCGATCAATGGTCCTCATATTACTATCGATCCATCTTAAATTGGCAATAACTTGAGCAAACTAACTTCAAATGACTTGAAACTTGAAAAGTAGGTTTAGCGGGTCCTTTTTGACCTACCCTATAGATTGCATGTCATTTGTACAAATTTACCTATATGGCCCATCACTGATCTATAGCTTATTCCTATAAAATTGCCATTCGATCGGTGTTTTCAACCAACGTACATTCAAGCATATATACATATAATATATCCCAACAAGCATACATTCATACACATCAAAGTGAAAGCCTAAATCTAAAGAAGAAGATCCCATAAGAACACGAATTTTACATATTTTTTCTAAATCTTTTGAAATTTACATATGTGATTAGAGAGGGTTTAAAATATATTTTAGAGTTTAAAAATCATTTTAAAACATCATTTTTAGGTGTATAATGACTAATTAGTAAATGAAAGGTCCTAACCACTTACCTAAATCCAAATAAAATCTAAATAGGCATGAATCCCAATATCAATATTAGATCCAAGCGATCTCCAATGGAAAATCTTCAATCCAAGTGCTAATCTTGCTAATTTCTCCTTAACGACATAATTTGGCTAATAAAGCAAGGGTTATGAGTGGTTTAAAGTTATAGAATTTTAATGATGGCTCTCTAACTATTTTAGGAAGTGTGAAAATGAGAAGGAAAAGCTCCATTGGCTCTTTTTGGCAGCTAATCCCGAAATGGGCATCGGGTTAATTGCCTTAATTACCCACTGAGCTATCCAAAATCAAGTGAAACTTCAAACAACCGTATCTCCCAAACGTTAAGTCCACTTTCCTATTATGCCCACTCTACGGAATGAGAAACTATCATCCCAATTGAATTGAAATGGTTTCAAACACCAATTTAGCTCATATCAAAAGTTATAAGCCATATTTGAGTCAAAATTATTCGATAAAAATTTTAAGAATAGAAAATGTCTATAGTAGTCATTTTCCAAAGTTATAGAATCATACGACCATAAATAAAAATAATATTAATATTCTACTATCCTCGGATACACATAATGCTGGTCTTTACAAGTCAATTAGGCACAGGTCAATTGAAAACCTAAGTTGTCAATTGGTTATGTTTATCCAGTCAACTGTTGTGATGTTTAATATATATATATATATATATATATATATAAGGAACTTTCCTCATAAGAGAGGAACTATCTTCATAAGAGAGAAAACAAGAGAGGAACTCCTTAAAGGAGTGTACAAAGATCGGGAACTATGTTCAATAATCAGTTTTTACCCGTTAATGCTAAATGTCCTTAGATTCTATGGTTGGATGTATAAAGTTTGAGTTTGTCGCTTGACTAGAGTCTTGTTTATTGGTAATAGAATTCATTCCAAAATAATAAAATACAAATCGTATGCCTATGGATGCATTTACTCAAAGCAAAGATATCGTTTTCCTTCATCGGAATGCTTATCCAAGTTCACATGGAAAATACTACGTGAAATCGCGCAGATTATGGTGAGTAAAAATCAGTTTTGGATATACCAGTTTTTTTCGAACCTAATAATAGAAACACAGAACGATGCCCTATGTTGATGTACGAAGCATCCGACGGTGGTTTCTCAATTGTGGTTGACATCGTGATTTATGTATGAGTGATGCCATGATTTGGCATGGAAGGTGAAAACCATGTGATAGAAACAATTTCATCCAATGACAGACGGTTGTGGATTGCTTCATGAAAACGTAGGGAGTAGTTACAATGACTACTTAAAACTACTAGGTGAAAAGAAGGAAAGGCTCCTCAAAGTTCTAAACCTAACTTTGATGGGATGATAAAATTACACGGACTTCAAGAATTCAAAAACTATGTTGAATCTCATTTCCTATAAATAAAGCTTGTTTAACGGCAAATTTACTATCGATTTAGAAAACCTTTAATAAATTTTGAATTAAATTTATACCGCAAGCGCATGGCGTACACTTGTAGTACGTGGCGAATACTGGTCGATCCGTAGGGAATTGATGATTTTAAAATTCTATTCAATCAAATTAAACCAAAATTGAAGAGAATGTTAAGCTAGAGAATTAGAAAATTAGCTAGCTAACTAAAGAAAGGAGATGCAAATATAAGAGTTAAGTGACAATTTAGAGAATAAATCGACTCTCTAGATCACATAATTCAACATATGAAATCATGATCTCTCTTTTATGGTCGTTAGTGCTTTAATTGATGTGCTTATCATAAGTATGATATATTTATGCTATTGATTAGCCAACATAAGCCATCGGACTATAACACACCCCTTAAACCACTTACTAGCTTTAATGAAAATGCCATGAAAATGAAATCTATTTTAAGTATGGCCTATTAACTATTGATTAGAAATATAGACCATAAAATTTTAATTTCAAATCACTTTCTTTTTCCATAATCATATTTTGATGAAGAGCCAATTAGTATTAGTGATTATTTAAGCATAGCCTATTTGGTGTCAACGGTATAGGCTATCAAATTCAAAGCAAAAACAACTAGTAAACCACTTGTATCATCATCATTAAGCACAAAAAGAAAGCATGAATTGACAAATAGTTGAAGCTACATAATTAGAGAGCTTCATTGCCCCTAAAGTGAAGGGGTTTAGCCTCTCATATTTGTCATTTGATTAAAAAATGTAGCTAGCAACATGAAAGCAAAAAAGAAAGGAAAATGAGAGCTAATGGAAAAGAGAACTATTTTACTTGCATAAAAGAAAAGAAACATACACTACAACATGAAAGAAAAACAAACAAGAGAAGAAAAGAGCAATGTACTAAAGTTACATAAGAAGAAATTACATGAAATAAAAATGGCTAAGTAGCCATGAAAAGAAAACAGAAGCTTTCTTTTATTTTGAGCCTAAACTGATGAAGAGGAAGAGGAGGGTTACATGAAACATAAGGAGTGTATATACATGTGTTAAACCCTAATTCATATTTTTGGGGAATGCCTAAAATACCCTAGAGAAAGTGTGGAGGCCAAGTAATCATTAGCTTCTACTAATGACCATTTTAGTGTACATGAAGCCATTAATTCCATAAATATGTGCATTAGCCTCTAATTTGTACATTAGGTAGGTGGGTAAGTAGGGTCCTTCATGTTCTTCACTTTGAATTATTTCCATCTTCATTCTTTTGTATCTTCTTTATGCATGAATATTCCTTTATGAAACCACTCCTATTTGAGGTCAAATTCCTAAAAAAATATGTATAACTTTCCAATTAATTTTTCTCAATTAATATATGCACAAAAATGACCATTTTGCCCTTGGATGAAGATGAATATGTGACAATTTAAAGTAATTTGAATTTTGGTTTAAACAAGTTAAAATACCCAACATGATCATTTACTCAATTTAATTAGATTAAATATGGCGGTAAAAATATGCACATTTACGTGCACATCAAATACCCCACACTTATCTTTTTATTCATCCTCCAATAAAGAAAAACTTAGATAAATCCATTTTCGCAGGTAGCACGATTGCATTGAGCGCATGCAACAAGCCGTTAAGCCTTTGGGTGTCCCTAGTAGGACAAGTGTTGTCTCGTGAGGGTTTTCAGTGGATACTACCCACAAAATCCAAATGCAGGATGAAAATATTTACAAAATGCAAGATTTATTTTTGAAGAGGTGAATGCGAGTTTTTTTTGAAAATATATTTACATTGAAGGATTCACTTTAAATCGACACAAATAAGTTAAATATAGGTTTCGTCATTATCTTGAAAATTTAAGTCATTTACTCGTCAAAATTTGCAACAAAAATTAAGTTATCATTACAAACATACTATAGTTTAACTTGTTGTTTCGGTTGATAACAAAGTGTAATTATAAAATGGATCCTTAGTTGATTATCAAATTTTATCAAAGTGGTATATTCATTTCTTTTCAATAACAAGTCAAATCAAATAAGTTAGAAATAGTGCTAGGATTTCAATTGCTTCTCTTATTTTATTTTTGAAAATTTTATTGATATTTATAATTGTTACATATGCCTAACTCAGATAAACTGAGGCCAGATATATTATCCATGCACTGCTTTACGGACTTATGTGAGGGGAGTACAGAGCGTGGTGAGTGTACACACGAGTGTGAACACCTATCGACTGTAGGAATTATTAATAAAATAATTTTTATATACATACACCTAGCTCAGATAACTGAGGCCAGATATACCGATCATGCACTACCTTTCAGGCTTACATGAGAAAGGTACAGAGCATGGCAAGTGTATACACAAGTGTGTGAGCCTGTCGACCGTAGGTGTTAATAGAAAATATATATATACAAATGTTTTGTTTTTGTTTTTTTCAAATGAGAGAGATTTTGGCAAAATCATCTTAGCACCATTTAACTTAGAAGACAAAAAAATGTTACATCCTTTACTTTAAATTCAACCACTTTTTAAAACAAAAATTTTCAATTAGAATGTATTTCATAATTAGCACGTACGAATCTTCCTATATACTAGTTAAACCATTGTTTTTTGTAATCAAAATTCATTTTTATTTTTATTAAGATGAACAAATTTACAGATATTTTAATTTAATAAACCAAAACCATATATTTATCTTATAGTGTTTCTTTAAAAATAAATCGAAAGAAAATTTGTTTTGGGATTTGTTTTGAGTTTTTTTTAAAGAAAAGGTAAAAATAATCCATGAAAATTCAGAATTGAAGATTAGTCTCCCCCCCCCCACAATTTGTTTTTGACTGTCTCCACAGTCAAACCAAGTGAAAGGAACATTTATTATCATTTACATGAAAATGAAATGTACTTTACACTACATCAAAAAGTATATCGTCAAAAGGTAAATGAAATGGTCTTCCAAAAACCAATTCATTTGTCTTGCCAAGTGTGAAAGGCACAGCTTAAGCGTAGAAAACCAAATCGTAAAAGATTTCAAAATTGAATGTTGATTTGGAAAAACGAATGTTGTTTTATTGAAAATCGTACGAGTTGTTTTATTTTCGATAATTTTCGAGGTTGATAGAATAATTGATTGAAATTCGATTTTATCACCAATTTGAAATTCAAATTTATCATGGAAGATTTCTTCAAAACCATTGATTTCAAAATCAAAATGGTGATGTAAATCTTCCCCATCAGAATTTGACAACTCGTTTTCAACAATTCCAAAGAAATCGTGTTCGTTAAATTCATCTTCCTTTGTTGGATTACTAACAACTTCATTGCGGATATCGTTTTCAAAGTCCAAAGTTGTTGTGTTCAAATTTTCAAAATCGGAGAAAGGAAGATTGAAATTTAAGTCGATTTTCTCACCACAAAAGAATTGAAATCCAACTCAATTACCGTATTTCCAACAACTTTGTTAAGATATTCATTTTTAATTTTAAAAGTTATTCGAAAATTATCAAATTGGGTAAAAGATGGATTATCACTCGACTCTTCACATGTTGGATTTGATTTTGTAGTTCACGTTGTTTCGTATAAGTTTCAAACAACGAATCTGTGTGATCATCGTAAATTTCATTCATTTTCTCAACAAAATTGAATTTACAGTAATTAACTTGAGGATTTTCAATTTGAAATTGTTGACAACAAAGATTTTCAATCTTAACGTGGTTAAGATTATCCCATTGCCAAATTCGTTTGAAAAGTTGTTTCCATTTTCATTTTGAGTTTGAAATTCATTTTGGAGTTCAAAATTGAGTTGGCATGGGAAATCATTTGAATTTTGAATTGAATTCAAATTTTTAAATCCTTGACTCGAGTTATTACACAAATATGAATTATATAAATCATTTATCATTTGATTTTTTTGTGAAGAGATTTCAAGTAGAGATGAAATGCTATTTTCAAGTGTTAAGGGTTGTTTATCGTTTTGAAAACATTGTTATTCAAAATTTGAATTGTTTATAGAATAGTTGTCTTTAAAATATCCTTACAAATTCGAAGTGAAATCATATGGATTATATTGATTTTCACAAATATTGTAAAATTCAAGTGACTGGGGAAACTCGGACATTTTCAAGAATGTTTTTGGTTTTTTTCTTTTGTGGAAAAATATTTACAAACAAAATTTATTTTTCAAAAGGAAATTGATTTTTGTTTTACTTTTTTTTTCAAATTTTTTGAAAAGGTTTTATAAAAAAATTTGGGATTTTAGATTTTTTTTAAAAACTATGTAAAAAATTTTTTTGGATTTTTGGAATTTTGATTTGAAAATTTTCTAAGGAAAAAGAAAAAAACTAAGATAAGAAATATTTACAGTTTTTATAGTTTTGGATTTTGATTTTTTTTAAAAAAAAATATACACGAACTAATGCAACTAAATGAATGCAAGGGTCTAATTACAAATTATTTATCCTAAGTTAACCTAAAATTGTATAATCAAAATTGTCTTAAATCAACAAGAATATTTCTCGGTCAGGTAACGGGCAGGGGTTATCGGTGCACCACAAATCACCATAGCAAAGAAGCCGAAGGTTTAAGTGCCTTCAGAGAAACAATTCAGTATAATATTTACGAATCACCATAATATTTGTAACTGATTATTGCTCTATCATAGCCTAGACATCAAGAAATTAAGTTGTTCAAAGAAGACAAATTGTCAATATATAATTAAGAGTTATCAATTTCTAACCGTTATTATTAATCGAAATTCTAGGATGAAATGCCAAACAGAAATTAAACGTGTATTAACAATGCAACTATGAATGAATTTTTTTTTTTTGAAATATTTTTTTAAATGCAAGTGAACAATAATGCTTGACAGATATATGCAATGCAAGGCAAAAGAAAATTTTAAATAAGCAAGCAGTTTTTTTTAGCAAGCTCAGCAACGCAAGCAATTTATTTAAGTAGGCACTTCTGCTTCTTCTGTAATTCTACTTTGGCAACCTGAAATAAAACAAGATTTATACAGTTTTTATTTATTTAAGATATATAGATGGAATTTAAAACAAATGAAAACAAATTAAAACAAAAACAAAACAAACGAAAATAAATTCAAACTCGTTTTTATTTTCTTTTTGAAAATACCAAAGGAAAAAGAAGGTAAAAAAAACAAAAGTGTAATTGGAACAAATCAAAAATTTGCAAACTAAACCAAACCCGCCCCGATATGATATAAACCCGGCCCAAACGACATTTACATTTCATTAAAAAAAGAAATTTCTCACCGGACAAACATGCGACTTTTACAACTAAAAAACAAAAAAATCCAATTCACACACAAAATTCAAAATTCCTCGAATCAAAAATTTCGAATTGATGCTGCGAATCAAAATTTGTTTCGAGGCGATACTTAGATTTGTGAAGTTATGACTCGCTTGAGATTGCAATTTTTGGGTTCGAGTTTGAGGTGTAGCAATTGGGTCTCGAGTTTGTAAGAGTCGCGGTCAAGGTTGGTGGGTTTTGAAGTGAAGGTGATGCGGTGGAGTAGTTGTAGGCTTGTAGTTTGGTTTCGCAGTGGTATTTCGATGCAATTGAGGGTGGAGATGGGTCTTTGGGGATGGCGATGAGTTCGGTGTTAGAGGAAGAAGGGGATTTCGTGAATTGCAATGCAGATTGGATGTTGTGTCCATGGCGGAGGATGTGTGCGATTTGATTTGGTGTCCTCTGTTGGGCAATGGGGATCTCGAAGTGGTCGCGATTGGATGATCTGAGGGGATGCAGTAGTAGGTTGTGATGGTCTGTTTGGTGAAGGAGAGCGTTGAACTGTAGCTAGTGAATTGAAGTGATCTACGGTATGTAAGTGGGTTGACTGGTGATGTGTGATTGTGGCAATTAGATCAGAAGGCAGAAGGGATGTGGTCCAGTGAATGTATGGCAATATATGGTGATGATGGGAAATTGAATGAGGAAATTGAATGGGAAATTGAAATTGACTGGGAAATTGAATGAGGAAATTTAATTTTGGTTTAAAGAGGTTAAAATACCCAATATGATCATTTATTCAATTAAATTAGATTAAATATGATGGTAAAAATATGCACATTTACGTGTACATCAAGGCTTACAAGGATTACGTTTGGTCTTAACGTTCAATGTTTATTTTATTTGTATTGCAAAGTATTTATGTAATGGGTTTGCTATGTGTATCATGTTTCACATGTATCTTTTTACTTTGTGGAAAATCCATAAAGAATCAAGTTTCATATATATATATATATATATATATAAGGAACATGTCGACTAACCATGTTTATTCAGTTCGTTGACAACTGTAGGTAGCCAAGGTTAAATCTAGACCAAGTGCAAGCTAAGTACGGAAGCTTTAGCGATTCGTTTCCTGCTTTGTTGATGTTCTGGAGTTCATGTTGCTTCATGAAGCTATATAACATGACACTCAATGTAGCATGGGATTTATAGGTACTAATTTCTCTAATTATTACTACTAGCGCCTCGATTGCATATTTTGGCTTGTAAACTATAGGGGAGGTGAAACAAAGATATCCATGTTAGTAAGATTCAAAATCGTTCGGGTGGATGTACCTATGAGGGAGTTGAATTATTTATTGGCCCTTTTAGCCTCAGTTGAATGATGCAGATCTTAGGACATGTTTACCAATGAGGCTATTTGCTCAATGCTTTGGCAGGTAGTTTACCACTAGGATCATGTACTTGATTTATGCTTACCCAGATTATATGCTCGATATGTGCGATTCGAGCATTTTACCATTGAAATCTTTACTCAATGTATAGTTAAGCGGTTTACCATCAAGACTGTATACTTGATGCATTGCTGGGTTTATCCAGTTTCTAGACGTAAAACCTACGGAAGGAAATTTTTATGGACTATTATTAGATTTTTGGCATATTATAGATTGTTATCCTATATTGGGATAATTGGCTAATTTGTTAAATGTGGTACGAATATACTATTAAACATCCCCAGGTTATGTAGAATATAAATGATGATTTAATTTCCTACCAATACCATACCACTTGTAATATTTCCTACTCATCAAACTTTAACTGATCCACTCCATTTTTTCCTCTTTATACCTACTTTTAGGTTAACAGGATAGCACAGTGGTGTGATAAGAGGAGTAAGGTATGAGAAGGAGGAACCATACGCTTTGGAGTTATCTTTTATATTGTTATTCCCTATGTACTTTATTTTACAATTAACTGGACATCTGTTATTTTCCTATTTGAACACTATTGGTGTTATTATAACTCTCCTACTTTTAAATAACATTATTCAGAAGATTTAATTAGATAAATTAAATAGAATAATGTAAATATTAGAGAGATAAGGAGATGGGAATTTAACAATTAAAATAGAGGCTGAGCTCAACTAAATATAAGCTTAAAAGAATGGGTTCATGTAAATGGTTTTCTAAGCTAACTTATAAGAGAATAAGGCAAGGGTATTATGGAGAATAGCCGTCCACCATAAACCATAACCCCTAAATCCTTCTATTTTTATTTTTCACAAGTTCATAATCCAAAAACATAAGTAAAGGGGGAGCTCCCATAACATAGGAGAAGAAAATCAATTAAAAGCTAAGGATTCGAGCAAGGAGAATTAAGCAAGAACAAATCTCAAGTCCTTATCAAAATCAAGGTGAATAATAATCAAAACCATCTCATTTTAGGTTTTTAAAAAGCATTTGATTTGGGTTTAAGTTTAAATCTTTTATGATGAATTTAATGATGATATGCTTGGATTACATGATATGTTTGATTCAGACAAGTATGTTTGATATATGTTTTATTCGATTTTAAGGAAAAAATCATTTAAATTAGGTTTTTAATGCCATGAGGATTTAATGTGTTATGCAAAACATCATTTTGGAGATGGGTTTAAATTTTCGTAATTATCCAAGCCATGAATAATTTATCATGAATTTTCAAAGGAAGATGTAAATAAATGGGTTTAAAATTAATTTCGGCAATTATACAAAGGAATTTGGGTCTAAAATTTATATGTGTTAGTTAACATATTAAAAGTGAATTTGGATGACTTTTGGGATTTTTCCTAAGTAATGTACTATGCAAATTAAATTATTTAAGATGGAGGATTTAAAGTCTTAGTTTTTTTGTTAAAGGGAATGGCTATTTTGTAAATTATTTGAAATAATTTCTGAATAAATTCGATAGACTTTTAGAAAATATTTTGATAAAGTTAATGGCAACCATCATACATTTACAAATAGGCAAGTTAGTTGAAAATCATTTAAGGAAAAAGGCAACGAAGCGGCTTTTTCATAGATTCATGGTTTTGCCAATTCTAGTAGCAAATTTCGACCCCATACTTCCGCACCAACCAAGTCGAAACCAATACACAAGGCATCAATGCTTTGGTACGTAGCAGATTGGAGAAAGGCGGTGGGTATAGAGTCAAAACCATGCTTTCGAAGTGGTCAAGTCCTTCGTTTTGCTTTCCAAAGAAATGTCACTTGCCTTATTTTTAAAAGAATGCTTTCGAAAGGGTTGAATCACCTTAATGTAGCTATCGAACGAGTTGCCATGTATTATGTTTCAAAATAGAGCTTTTGAAGGGGTAGTTTGAACCCAGTCGAAACCATGTTGTCGTCTATATGACTTTCGAATGGATTGAAGTTATCAACGAATTTGAAAGGTGGCTTTTGTTTTATAAATATAACAAGCTGCTTCCCAATGCTTTCGAAAGGGCTCCAGTAGCCACCTGTGCTAAAGGCTTCGAAGGTAATGGCTTTGAAAGGTATTTCAAAGCTATCCTTCTTACTGTTTTCATAAAGACTAATGCTTTCGAAAGGATGGTTCCGACGCCTTCTTTTTTTCCCTAAACTCTTTTATTTGAAGGTAAATGGTTTCGAAAGGGATACTTTCACTTAAATTTAATTTGACCCAAAAGTTTTGTTTAAGACTAAACCCAATGGTTCCGAGATGGGTACTTTCAAATGGTTTCGAAGCTATGCTTCTGTGAGTTAGAAAGTGATGCTTTAATACTTTTGAAAGATATGTTTTGTTGGTTTCGAAAGAGAAGTTTTAAAGGGTTTTAAAAGGCATATGCTTAGTGATTTGAAAAGAAGATTTGAATGCTTTCGAAAGCGGTATTCTTATGGTTTCGAAAGTAAAGGTCTAAGGTTTCGAATGCCTTAGTTTTCAAAACAAAGAACCCAATTTCATCTTTAAAAGAAAAAACCATGGCACTATAAAAGAGCTTTAAAATGGCTTTTAAATTTTGGAGTTTTTGAAAAAGCTTTCCTTGATAAAATAATGGGTTAAAGAGATTAACCATGTTTCTAGTGAAAATGATTTCAAGGATATTGACCCATAAATGTTGGTGTTATTGTGTTATGATCAGATTTTTTATGTGCTTCTTCTATATACATATTCACTATATAATCGACCTATTACTGTATTTGATTGAGTAAGGGCAGTATAACCAGCAAGGTTGACCCAGTAGTGAATACAAATTCATTTAACTCTTGAATGAATGGAGTTGCATCCAGAAGGTCGGGTAGAACAGAACATAGGTTGCCTAAAAACTGATCAAGAAGTTTTCAGTTTAGACAAGTTTCATAGTAAACCCTTGAAAACAATGTTTGGAAAGAGTTATTGGCAGAGGGCCAATAGTTTGTAGTGATCCCACGAAAATTATATATGGATAAAGTTATTGACAAAAGTCAATATGTCCATTGTCAACCCATGAAAACTATGATATGAGGGAAGTTATTGGAGATACAATAGGCTCAGGAAGAACCCATGAAATAATTGAATGAAGTTATGGCAGGGACTAATAGGTACTTAGTGATCCTATGAAAACTATGAAACCGGACAGGTAGTCTCTAAGCCTTAAACATGTTATTGGTCAACCCATGAAAACTAATAGGTTACTAGTGACTCTAGAAACTATAACTGAGACATGTAGTCAAATGAATGGGAATGGGAAATCCAGGATATTTTTATTTTTTGCATATCATCATGAAATTTTTCTAAATTGCTATGTTTTTAACCATTGTGGATGCAGGAGCACAGTAGATGGTTATTACAAATTTTTGTGTAAGATGCTAGTTAGGGAGAAAACCATTTCCACTAAAAGGCATGTTATCACTGGATATCTGAATGGTTCGTGATGGAAGGTTATTATTCATACCAAGCTTTATGTATGGCTTGAATTTTATGTTTTCCCCTTAAACTCTCGGCTGCTCAATTAATTTTTAGTACTTTGAGAGTTGAGGTTTTCATAAACTCCTTTAGACGAATAATCTTTCAAAGAGGTGCAGGAGGCAAGCTAGGTAATAAGGAGTTCTTTTCTATTTGATTCTGCTGTGTTTTGATGTAAAGGCAAAGTTGTTAATTGCCTATGCACACACACACACTATGATCATCCAAGGGGGAATCTTCATGTCACTCTTGGCGTAGTTTCTAGTAATTATATTTTTTGTGAACGTAGTTCTCAAATTTGAGATTATATAATGAATTTGAAACATGATTGAAATGGAATGATAAATTTTTTAATGGTTTTACAAAAGAATTCATATCCATGTGTTTCCGTTATACCAATGTATCTAACATTACCACATTTTGTTACCAAGAATTAATAACTATGGATAACTGCAGCATCCGTACGTTATTTTTAGGCCTCAAAATGCGGGATGTTACAGTAATCCTACCGTTTGATCAGGTAGAATCCAAACAAACTAGACAGATAGAACTTGGAGTTATCAAGGCAGAAAGCCCAGAGAGATAGGCCATTAGTCCAGAAACAAAGCACAGACAGAGCCACAAAGTCAAAGCTAAGAACCATCAAAGACAATAAAGTAGTGGGATCACCCAACTTGGGGATCAGTACCTACTCCCAAACATAACTTGGGTAGGCCCCATCTTTAGCTTACATGCTTATCTCGATGCCGAAAGCCTATATCCAAAGTTGGTTTATTGATTCGATGCATTTCTCTATCGAACTCCATGGACACTTGAAGTTACAACTTTATTATCCTTTAACTCGATTATTTGGCTTAGAAAGAAGCTAAAACAAACACAAATGACTATGAAATCAAGAAGCTAACTACAAAATGGTTCAAGGTGAGGGACTAAAGACTCCAAATATGGACATCTTAGGGATCGGTACCGACTCCACTTAGGGATCGGTACCGACTCCACTTAGGGATCGGTACCGACTCCCAGCTTCTTTTGAGGTAGCGCCGCTCAAATTTGTGCATAATGGTTTGGAAATACTTTAGATGAGATTTTAGGTTCCTTACTTTTATAAATAGGGGAAAAGGCTCATTTTTGAGGATCTTTTTGGCCTCTATCACTTTTATTTCATATATTCTTGTATCTTTGAAATCCTAAGTGTTGGAGTTGTATAGAGTCTCGTGAACTTCTTCCCCTAAGTTAGAAATCAACAATAAAATAATATAGTGGACGTAGGCCAAGCTTTGCCGAACCACTATAAAAGATTGTTTCTTTTTATTTCCTCATTTTTCATTTAAATTTCTTCATTGTTTTCTCTTCTATAACTTCTGCGTGTTTGTGCCATTTTTGGTTCAAAAATTTTGGTGCTTTCATTTAGAGGAGCATATTCTCAGACCATTTGGCATTTACTATTAGATTTCCTATATCCAAGAGATTGATCCAATTTCTCTACCTTCTAATTCTACAATTTGGATTTGCTAAGGTCTACCAGAAGCTTTCTACCATATCCCCATCAAGAAGAGATGGTTCTACCAATTCTAGAGCCACTACTAAAATTAAGAATTGGAATCCTCCATAAGGAAATGGAGTTGTCCAACCCAGTCAACCCAAGGTACAGACTCCAATTAACGTTGTGACCAAAGTGGAGGTGAATAAGAAGATGAAGCAGATGAAAGGTAGATTCCAAGCTAGCCAACAGGAGATAAGCAACAAGATGCAACAGTGCTTGAGGCTACTGAATGAGTTGACTCAAAACAACCGTAGATGGAGTAGAAGGGATTCTAGCTCAAAATCAGAGAGTTCTTCTTCATCCGAGCGAAGGCGAAGAGAAGGAAGGAAAAAGAAAACTCAATACGGTTGGAACATCTACACAAGGGAGAGGTCGAGCCTAAGCTTGAATTCAGGGATCGGTACCGACCCCTACTTGGGATTCGGCATCGATCCCCAAAATAGTGCGTCCAAAGCCCATCCTCTAGAAGGCTGCATGGATCTTGTTCCTAGACATGCTGTTGAAGGTCTAAATCTTAAAAATCACAATATTGCTGATGATGCAGCTCATAGGAATCAAACAGAGAGAAATACTGGATGAATGGTTCCCTCGAAGTTTGAAGAGCCTAGGTATAGAGCACCTTCCTAAGTGCGTTCGTCGGGCTGAATAGTTGAGGCGGGACCCGATCATCACCGCTCAGTCGAACTTGTTGATTCGGACTATTTGGAGGATATGATTAGGAGGCTGGTTAGTGAAAATAGATCCAGAACAAATGATGATTGGGAAACTTATGCTAGTCGAAACTAGTTCATAAAGGACATTGTTCACGCGAGATACCCTTGGAGATTCAACATGCTAATGATGTCGTTGTACGAAGGAACAATGGATCCTAGGCAATGCTTACTAAGATATGAATAGCACATGGATTCGGTCAGGTCTTCAGATGATGTAAAGTGCCACTCTTTTCCATTTTTATTAGAAGGGGTGGCTACAATGTTGTTCACTCGGCTTCCGCCGAGGTCCATATCATCATTGTTGAATTGTCATGGAAATTCATGGAGCAAATCCATTTGCACACCTCACGTCCAAAACACATGATGCCATTATTTTATGTCTGTCAAGTTGAAGGTGAGTTATTACGCGACTATTTAAATCATTCCACATGGCTGTAACGGATCCAAAAGAATATAGTGTGGACGGCGCTTTGTAGAGGAGTTCATCTCGATTTGGATTTTGGGGATTGGATAGAAAGGAATCAACCTTTGATAATGGAGGTCATCTATAGGAAAGTATTAGCACCAAAATTGGCCGCTAAAACCCACACGCCATTGAAAACACCAATTCAAAGTTATAGATGATAGAAAGAGTATATGTAGAGAGTACAAATACAAAGAACAATAAAAAATTAAAAATAAAGAAGTAACAACATAGGATTTATATTGGTTCTGCTAACTCCGACTACGTTCACTCCAGAAATTTCCTTTTTATTGATAGAGAATTGATTACAGTTACTATCCAAAGTTTTTAAAACAAAAAATAGCAAATTAACTTTTACAGCCTTTGTAGAAGAAGTTATGGAAGAACCGAATGAGAATCCCATTTTTGAAGCCCCGCCTGCTGTATTTATAGGCAAAATCCAATTACTAGGCTTCCTGAGTGATACAGGACCACTAAAACCATAGTTGAGTCCGTACTGCCGACCACTGATTTCCTGGAGTATAAAATATACCGACCCCAAGAGATCTGGGAAGTGATCCAAAGCAACTTCCATTTTGACCCACAGCAGATTGCAATGTGACTCCATGCCAAAACATACATACCCCTTGCTTTATGCCAACGTAAAATATTTCCATTAACGACACAAAGAAACCAAAAAATGCCGATTCCAACTCCTCACAGCCGACCCTAAGTGACCCGAGTCATGACCCGAAACAAGTTTACTTGTGACTCGAAGCAGATTGTAGTACGAATCGAAGCAAAAACATACTGAACCCTTGCTTTATGCCGACCTGATTTCCCTAAGGCCGACCCAAAGTATTTCCATTACCGACCCAAAGCAACCAAAAACATGCCGGCACCAACTCCTCACAACCGACGTCGAGTCACCCGAGTCATCACCTGAAGCAAGTTGACCTGTGACTAGGAGAAAATTGCCTTACGACTCCAAGAAAGAACATGTCGACCTAAGAATATGCCGACCCCACCTCTAAGTCTTTGTGCCGATCCGAGAACCTGTTGTCGACCCGAGGATGCTTGCTTCTTCAGAACCTATCATTTTATGAGGACCCTTCAAGGTACATGCCGGCCACATTAAATATGCCGACCCCAAGTGACCCGGGTAGTGACCCAAAGTATATAGCATGCCGACCCGAAGTTATCATTGACCTCTCCAAAATTATACCGATCCCATGTGATCCGAAGAAAAGCCACATCTGACTCGAAGCAAACTAGGTGAAAATCCGAAGTAAACCTAAAAGTGACGCAAAGCAAACTTCAACCATCCCGAAACAACTCAATTTTTGTCAAAACTCATAGTTCAACTATGTCGCGCCTTTTTTCCGTTGACTATAACGAATCCCGGCTTCCTGGACATTTATCATCCATGAATTATCATCTACCAATCCGGTTGAGTCAAACATATTGTCTTCCAACCTCAATAATTGTGCAGTCGATTGGGTTAAATTTTCTTGTATGATGCCTTGCCAAAAGGCATGTTAACATTTGCCTCCCAAAACATGCCTTCTATTGGAAATTGTGTTTTAAATAGATTCAAATCCGATAATCCAAAGTACATGTTCCATCTATAGTCGTATCATCTAATCCATTATTAAGCAATTCCATCCAAATCCGATAGCCAAATCTGTGACTGTTCTGAGTCGTTATCCAATTCCTAATTCATTCAAATCCATTGACCGAATCCGCGATCTCTCCGGATTGTTTTATCCAAGTCCGGGACCTATCCGTGTCTTGTAATCCAAACTCGAGAACTCGTCGGGTCAAAATCCGAGACCACTTCTGGTCCTTAGCCAAATGCTTAACTATTTGAAGCCACTATCTGAATCCATATCATACCTTGGAAGTTAATAATCGAATCATATGATCTCTCTAGATTATTGACAGCATCTCTGGACCCTTGCTAAGCTTAATCCAAACTTAACGATTGAATAGGCAAATTCTGTCATGCTTCGGCGAAGCTACCTATCCCTTGCACTCTAGTTTAGTAACCTTGAACATTAAGCGATGCCCTAATCCTCCTAGACTGATCATAGCCATTTTGGGCTTTTATTGGATCCCATTCTGTCACTCTTTGGTAAAGGGGAAACGGCATCGAGCAAGCCGATCCTGTTGCTCTCCGACGAGGAGGCGTTATTCCCTGCACTCTGGTTCAGTATACCCGAACATTAAGCGATGCAATGAACTAAGTCCTAGACTAATTATGGCCACTCCAAGCTCTTGTTGGAACCCATCATGTCACTCTTCGGTAATGGATAAGCAATGACGAGCGACCCGATCATGTCGCTCTTAGGCTAAGCGGCGTCACTCCTTATACTCCGGTTTAGTATACCTGAACATTAACCGATTAATTTCCAACTGACTTTCAGTAACTCATCGGTTAGCCATTTTTTCATAAAATTCAAATCCATATCCGGGACCTTACTGCATCTATATACAAAGTCGGGAACTCGTCGGGTCCTATAATCCATATCCAAGACAACGCCGGGCCCATATACAAAATCGGGACCTCATCGGGTCCTATAATCCATGTTCGGGACATCGCTGAGTCCATATCCAAAATCAAGACCTCATCGGGTCCTATAATCAATATCCGGGACCTTACCGGGTTCTATAATCCATATCTGGGACCTCACCGGGTCCATATCCAAAATCGGGACATCGTTGGGTCCCGTAATCCATCTTTAGGACCTCATCGGGTCCATATCCAAAACCAGGACCTCGTTGGGTCCTATAATCCATGTCCGGGACCTTGCCGGTTCCATATCCAAAACCGAGACCTCCTTTGGTCCTATAATCAATATCCGGTACCTCGTTGGGTCCATATCCAAAACCAGGACTTCGCCAGGTCCATATCCAACTCTAGGGCCTCTCCGGGTCCTGTGACTCATATCCGGGTTATTTTATTCTACCCCAGCCTCGACTCTCCTGTTAAGGACTTAATCCGTGGGTTATCCTTCTGTAATGACCTCGAAATTTAATTAACGTTATTTAGGATATTTCATTGGATAAATTAAATAGAATAATATGAATAGTAGGGAGATGAAATTAATAGATCCAATGGTCGTGTCTAAAAGAATGAACTAAAATAAAACAACTTAGATAAATTAAGAAGGAGCAATTTTTCCTAAGGGGTAAACTTGGAAATGGGGCTACATTTCTTACTATATATATCTCTTCCTCCACCTAAATAAACTTCCACTTTCTCATTCTTAACTCACACATATTTTGACCGGCCATTCAAAAGCCCCAGTAAGAGTTTAAATTGAAGAATAAGTTAAAGAATTAAAGCTGGGGAAGTATCTCATTCTCCAATCAAATAACCAAGGTGAATACTCATTTTTATCATCACGTATTTCTATGTTTGGTCGGTTATGGGTTTGCCCGGTTCATGTTAATGATTTTGGTTAGGATATAACCATTTAAACCTTTGTTTGGATAAACACATGGGTGTTTTAAAATTTTAATGGGTTAATTAACACGTTTTCATTCGGTTTTGATTAAATTCGAGTTGTTTTGATCTTCATATGCTTTGAAATTTTAATAGGTTGAAGTATATCTGATTTTTGGTTAATTTTGAGAAATTTTGCATAGTGATTTACTACTAAATTATTTAAGCCCAAGGGCTAAACTAGAAATTTGCTTTCGAAATTACTTAAATTCGAAAGGAAATTGCTCTCGGAAATAATTGACGAAGAAGTACAGTGTTTTGAGAAACGGTTGACTTTTATATACATTTTACTATTTGTAAGTACAAGAGAAGGTACCTCGGCTAATCAAAATTAGAAAAACATGATAAAAACATCACTTCAGTGGGCCCGGTTCTGCCTTCGACTCCAATAAGCCTGCTTTTACCCTTTCGATGAAGTCGAAAGGTACCTTTGCCTAAGACCTGTGTAGTTAATGCCCCGCTATAACCACGTAATATCTCATAGCGGATTTCTACCGCTACGATTTTTCCATATAGGCCCAAAATATAGCCTTTCCGCTTTAATCCCCGCTATTTCCGCTATATCCCATTATTCCCGCTATATTTTGTTATTTCCGCTATATCTTCTTTAATAAAATGAATTAAAAAATTGCATTTATACATTATAAAAATTATGAAACAAATTTATTTGATTTAATTTTTAATATATTTTCAGAAATTAAAATACTCTAATATTCTACTAAATTCAATTATGTTATATAACAGTTTTACGTTTATTTAAAGTATATTCGCACATGTTTTTTGTTTAAAATCATTTATATATTAATTATAATTCAATTGAGTGATAATTTTTCATTAATTACCATTTATATATTTGTAAAAATATTAAGTACGAGCTTTATATGCTATTTCAGAGCTATCCGCTATATCCCGCTATATCCTCGCTGTATCCCCGCTATGATTTTTTGCACCTCCACCGCTTTGAATCTACCGAGCGCTTTAACTGCACAGCCTAATATGGAAGGTAAGCAAGTTACCCTTCGTCAAAGTCGAAAGTTAGGCACGGGGCCGAATGGAAGAAAAGGGCGAAGGGATGGGGTGGTTGCTTCTTTTGCTTTTGAATAGAAATAAATATATATTTTTGAATAAGTTGAAGAGGGATCCATCGAATCTATCATCTTATAAAAGAAAAAAAATAATATTCAAGAAGCGTTTCGGAGGGGATCTTCGAAATCTTAAACCTTCAAGAATATTGCTTTAAAATGTTTTTCGAAAAGATGTTTTAAAACCTTTCGGCAAGCCGAAGGGTTAACCTTCCGACATGGTCGGAAGTATGCTTTCAAAGGATTGGTTCCAAGACCAACGCTTTATTGTTTTTCAATGATTTTAAAAGGTTTAATTTTGAATGGTTTTGATTTCAAAAGGTTTGGTTTTGAAAGGTTTGGCTATGAAAGGTTTATTTCAAAAGGTTTTGAAGGGGCTATCTTCAATGAATTTGAAAGGTTTTAATTTCGAAAGGTTTTGATTTCAAAAGTTTTGGTATCAAAAGGTTTGATTACGAAAGGTTTATTTTGAAGGGTTTTGAAGGGGATATCTTCAATGATTTCAAAAGGTTTTAATTTCGAAAGGTTTTAATTTCAAAAGGTTTTGATTTCGAAAGGTTTTGAGTTTAAAAAGGTTTTGATTTCAAAAGGTTTGATTTTGAAAGGTTTGATTTAGAAATGTTTTCAAAGGGGCTAACTTTGAATTTTTATTTGCTTTCGAATGGAACTTCATTCGAAGGGTTTTAAAGGGCTATTTTTAACCATTTTTCTTAAGTAAAACTTTGCTAAGACGAAGGGGTTACTTCAAAGGGTTATAGAATAAAATAGTTATCTTCGTTTGAATATGTAAGGGGAGTCCTTACATGAAATGAATATTTTAAAACCTTGGGGATATCGGGGTGGGTTTAATGTTTTCGTTACATAGTTTGGGTTACAAGCAGAAATTTGCTTTCAAAAATATACATTCGAACTATCAATGCGTTTTTCTTTAATTTAACCTAATTGGCGCTACCAATGGGAATAGGTTAAACAGGTGGTATATTTGAGGAAAATAATTAATCATGGGTATCATAAAGTTTTATAAATAATCATGGAGATCATGATATTTTTGGCCAAGTGATGGGTTCTTGGTTAACCTAGGAAAACAATAGAATGCGCGGTGGATAGTCCACATCAAATTTCTAAAGTAAAGCATGCTTTGCTAGAGGTGGTTAGCCTTGAGATTGGCACCCAAGGGTTCATAGTCATCCTGGGAAACGTATGGAGTGTGCGGTGGATAGTCCACACCATCTTCTATAAAATAATTTACGATAGATAATCTACATTTATTTTGAATCGATTTGGGATGGATAGTCCTATTAAATTATGGTGGATAGTCATTTTAAAGATTTTCGATGGGAAATCTAGTAAATTTCTTTTTGATGGGATATCTAATAAATGGGTGGATGGGATACCCAATACATATGATTTATGGCTTTATTTCATATTATGCTAAGACCAATCATTTTAGGTGTAGGAGCATAGTAAATGATTTTCATTTTTATTTTGGATATTAGTGAAGGAAAATCCCGTTCCGCTAAGCGGCGTGGTCTCACAAAATATTTATTTAAGATAAGAGAAGATAAGGGATTATTCATACCAGACTTATTGTCTGACTCAAAATTTGTGTTTCTCCATAAACACTTGGGTACTCAAAATTAATTTGAGTAGTCTAAGAGTGGGAGACTTTTAGGATTTTGATGAATAAGCTTCTAGAGATGTGCAGGAGGCAGTATTAGCTATATAGGAGCTATTTTGAGTATTCCACTATGATGTACTATAAACTATAAAGTTCATATTTATTAGTTCTTTGATCATCATGAGGGGACATCTTCATATTCGCTCTTATCAAAAATTTTATATGTATATGTGACCTGAACGTGGTTAACGCCTCGGATTATGTAATTAAATCTTAAAATGAAATTCATAAGAAATGAAAAATTATATTTTTTTGAAGTTTAAAATTTTTCATATTCTTTTGTTTCTGTGTTGCCAATAGTTTCAAAATGCCGATTTCGTTTACTCAGAAATAACACCTATGAATGATTGCAGCATCCGTAGCATTTAGTTTTGAGCCTCCGGAAGCGGGATGTTACACCTTCTTTGGCCCCGATCCCCAGTCAAGGACTTTATATTCTCCGGCCTCGACTCTCCGGTCGAGGACTTATATTTTCCAGCCTAGACTCTCCGGTTGAGGACTTAATTCGAGTTCGAGTCCATCTTGTCGATCTCCAGCGAAAGGACTCGAAACCAACGGTTATTGCCCCGTCTCTCTGGTCGGGACCGTAACCATGACCTAAGAAACCCAAGTTTGCAGTAAACAGAATAAACAAGATTTCATAAACCAGAGTACCACGGTTCATAGTCATCTCAGAGCATGCCTAGGGACCGTCCTCGAACCCGTACATTTGTAAGTGACTTAGCGGCATTACTATGAGGTTTATTACTTATTCCATACTGTCAAGAGATGAAACCTGTGCCCTTAGGCCGGGCTATCTCTGATTTGTAGCGGATGATAGCTGCTCCTGTTGCATCACCGCTATCCACTCCTAAACAAAGCCATCCAAATCCATGCCCCAGTTCTATGGGTTGTTGTGCCAATCCATTCTCCTTGGTCGAGGTTTTCCCGCGGGTGATCTAATCCATACCTAAGCTTACAATTTTCTATAACGACCCAAAATTTCAACCTCGATAATTCAACACTAATACATCCGTGGTAGAAGTGTCGAACAATAGAATGCCGAAAATTTCAGATTGTTAGAGAAAAGAAGAAGAAGATAGAAGAAAAGGAGAAAACAACAGCATCTCACATACACAGCGAATCCAAATATAATATCAGTATAATAGCATTTACAAAGAACGCTGTAATTGTTACTATTACAACAATACATCAAAGTTACAATCATTTATAAATAGACTAGGTAGTTGTACATTGTCCCAGACTACTATCAAATCTAACTCAAATACACAACAGGATATACTCCATACGTTCCTGTCATCCAGCTTGCCTCTTGAGCTCCAGAACACCCAACCTGAAAAGCTGTAATACTTGGTCTGACCCAAGCATTACATCAAAGTAACACTACGGTCGGGTGGAAACCAGCGTGAGTAAACCCATCTAACATGAAATACTAATGTATAAAACTTATTTAAAACCCGGGGTAACTCATACCTTACTACGAGTTCTTAACTTGCTATATTCAGCTCTTATTTCACAAATCAATCCCTGAGTACCCTTACTTAGTTTCAATGGTCCAATTTACTAAAATTATTCCATTCCAGCATATTGATTTCACATATCAAAACTATAAAGAATTACTGTAGATTCCAAATCGAAGTGGTTTCGGGTATTTACTGATACCCGACACCGACCTCTTCGACTCCAATGTTATTCTTTAAATTCAAGTTGTTTAAGTGAAAACAATTCAATTTATATTTACAGTAACATATTCACATAGAGATTCCATTACAGATAGATAATCCATATTATCACAGTTCAACCCAAACATATCATCTCACATAGCATCACAAATCACACGTCCGAGATATCAAATAATCCAAGGTATTCAATATAATTCAATCATCCATAAGCAAGATCACTCAGTCACACCATCTCTAATTAATAAATTAAATTAATTATTTCAATCACTTTTAATCCTGCTTACTTAACATTAATTAATTACAAATCAATTAATTAACCATCCTTTAGTTATCGTCTTTAATTATATTAAGTAATCAGCCTTTAATTAATTACACAATTTAATTAACCTTTAACCATTCACATTAATTAACCTTTAATTACTCTCATAAATTAATTAAAAATAATTTATTACATTGATCCTTAATTAATTACTCTAATTAATTATTCTATAATCACTTACATTGATTAATTATCCTTAATTAATCACATTCATTAATTAACTAACCCATTAATTAATTTCCTTGATTAATCAATCATTTAACTAACTACACTAAGTAATTAACCCTTAATCACTTCCATTAAGTAATTATCATTTAATAAATCACATTTAGTAATTACCTATTAACTACCCTCCTTAATTAAGTAATTATTCTTGATTAATAACTTAAATTAACTATCCTTGATTTATCACTTTAATTAACTTAAGATAATCTATTATCTTAATTAATTACTTAATAATTATTAAATATTGTTTGAAAATCACATAGAAATATAATAAAATAATTAACTTATTATATAATTATTTTAATCAAACAATTTAAATTCAAAAATATTTGATTTATAATTTTATACTTGAAACTTGTTCAAATTTTTAACCTTGAAACCTTGCTAACATTACTTTACTTTGAAAACCTTCATTTCTTCGCTTTTTAAAACTTGTAAAACCATCTACTAACAACTATACTCAATCAATTCGGTACAGGCCCGAATCAAAACTCCAAAAACTCGAGACAAAACCCGATACCCTCTCATCTTTCCCTTCCTTCATCATGCTCCCTCCCGAAAACTCGAGACCGACTCGAAGAAAAACATCAACGCACCCGAAGCTCAAACAACACAACCACGACAACCTGATACACCGGATACATGTGCACATGCATAGATCATCGGCATCGTTTCGACCACCAAAGCCACTACGCAAGTCGCCTACTACCTTACCCTTCAATCCCGACTACCAGATCAAAAAATCGAATATGAAAAACAAAAACGAGCTCAACGAACCCAACCGTGAACGAACATCACCCAAGATCCTCTCCGTGCTGCCACCTCCGACCACCAGGAGCATCGATACTCCGACCAACTCTTCTCCGAAGGCCCATGCACCTAACCACTTACCTGCAATCAAGCCTGAAGCACCCACGTCGGAGAAATCGATTCCAGCATGCCGACGAACCCAACAGGGCTTAAAACCCTACAATCACCTCGACTCGCCACCACGGCGAAAGATAACCCTTCCGACCATTTTCCTACCACCCTTGATCCACGAACTACCTCCGGCATGAACCTCGACCTCACCGAGCTTCTCGATCGCCTGAATTTGACGAAATCGCCATTTCCATTCAATCGAGAAATCTATCTCGAATCAAAGCTAAAAATCTTGATTTCTATTTTAAAAAATCAAAGTTTTTAAATATGAATCTATTGATACAATCCAAACTCAAAATTAGAAGCATCAATTTTCCAGATTTGAAAAGATGTCACTTTAATTTCTTATTTCCTAGATATTTACAAACTATGTTTACTTAAATTGTATTTTTTAAAATGATACCACCCCATAAAAACATATCTTATTTTGAGATCAAGGCCTAAAAATAATCTATTTGGATGATTTGAATTTTTGAATCAGGTTTAAAACCTGAAATGTTTGAACAAAGGCATGTTTCTGCCAGTTCCAATCATGAACCCGGATACTAACACACACAGATATATATATATATATATTATCATTTTTAAACAACATCCACAACAAAATTCATATCATACTTCAATGATTCATCACATGCCAATTCAAGATATATCATATCCTAAGAATTTACTTACCTCTTTTGTTCGAACAAAGCAGGCTTTTTTTTGAAAATCTAAAAGCTAGACTTGATTCTAGATTTCAGATCTTTGAGTTGAACTTTAAAACTGGAAGCTTTTGAATCTTATCTGATCTTTGATTTAGTTTTGAAGTTGAAATCTTGCTTTATGATTTGTAAAGAGTTGTTTTGTTTCCTTCTTTTTTTTCTATGCCCTGATTTGATTTTCTTCTTTTACAGGCTTGTTGTTTGGTTTTTAATTTCTATTTTATTACTCAAATTTGAAAATTTTGAAACATGTAAAAGGAAATGGGAATAGAAGTAGAAAGATATATATAACTTTGTTCTTCATTTTATTCTTCATTTTTTAAAAGAATATGACACTTGTTATAATTATCTTACCATCTGTAATTTGCATGTTATATTGACTTACATTTGTTAAATTGTATTTTAAACTTTTTACACTTGTATAAATAGTTTTTAGTTTGATTTTTTATATAATATTTATCTTAGTTTATATATATATACTTATGTTCTTTTTTTATGAACTTTTTAATAAATTTCTATTTGATTAATACATTTTCTTAATTTATTTTTATAAAATCCTTTAAAGAAAATAATATAGAGATAATTATATACTAATAAAAATCAAATATACATTATTTTTAAATCCCATTTATTTTAAGATATTAGTCTTTTGAATTTCAATCTCAAATTCAAATTCAATCTAAAATCAACCCATATATATATATATATATATATATATATATATATATATATATATATATATATATTTAAACAACACATATTTAATTTGTTTGAAAATAATAATTTTTCCAATATTAAATAATTATATTAGGAGATTATCAACTAAATATTTATCTAGATATACATATTTATTATCAGATTTATTTTTTCAACTTATGAATCAGTGTTTCAATTGTTAAAATCAGATAATTATGTAATTAACCGATGCTCAAAAATCCAGGTTATCACATTCCTCCCGCCTTTGAATCTTTTCATCCTCGAAAAGGAACGAAACCAGAATTTATACAATACTTAAAATCAGATAAATTACTCTTTGAACTTTTTTTAACCATATACTCTCCCTATTTAAAATCTTTAAAACACTTTTTAAATCTATATAATATTATCAAAATAGCCATATAAAAATACTTTTATAACTCGATGTCTCAACCATTCCATCCTTGTTCTCACAAAAATTCGGTCATACGTTGATCGGGCGCAGGACTGCAAATCTATAAGTACTTAGCAGACCCATTTTCAATACCCGGTGGAAGTACTTGGGAAAACATTTTGTTGAAAATATAGAAAATAGTTTCGGAATAGTGGAAACATCTTTGGTGAGAATGCTCTAGAAATCATCACCCCCTCCATTGTCGCAGTTAACTCGATGGTTACGTTGCCATCCCGGCGAAATCCATAGATAACTATAGGCACTCCACGCCCCTTGATTACGCCATGGAACTAGCCACAGATCGTAGCTACATCCTGGGTTACGTCGCCATCATGGCAAAAGTCCATGTAACTATAGGCATCAGCGCCCTCGAATTTCGCTTCCAAATGAAACTTCACCACTCTGACATAGGTCGCAGACTACATCAGTCAAGTCCCAATGTAGCCTTAGGCTCTCATGGCTTCTCGATTTTCGCTATGTCTTCATAGATTGAAGTCTACCAATCTTACATTGCCATCACAGCAAAACCAAACGTAGACCGTTGGCTCTCGTGGCACACACGACTTCTGCTATGATCCGCAGTAGATCGTAGTGACATCGAGTTACACTATCGTCACAGCATAACCCAAATGTCTCTGTAGGCATCGGCTCGCTTGACTTTCGCTACCCACAATAAACAATCCACAGAAACTTCAATTTGTCCGGACTTCCTTCCAGGATTAAATTTAGAGCCTCCCCCTTAGGGCTCAAGGCAGAAACACCCAATGGATCTCCTATGAAGTTCATTTCAATGGGAGCGCCTTTTCTCCAGACCAATCTCAAAACACTTTATACTATACACTTATAGTGTCTTTCAAATCATACCCTTTATGATTTACATCAAAATCTCCTTTACACAAAATCGATATCTCAAATCGATAGTTCCAACTTAGCTTTCCAAATTCCCAGAATTTGATTTTCCAAAAATCAAAAGCCCTTCAAAATCCATAGGTTACAAAACCTTTTTCCCAAAATCATTCTTATAAAATCGTTTATATACATATGTGTGTGTGTGTGTCATATATATATATATATATATATATATATATATATATATATAACTTATCCTTTTCAACTTGAAAATAATCTTTGGATTACTTATATAGATTCCCCTTTTATACTTCAAATATTTTCAAAAACTCTTTCTTTTGGTTATAGATTCAACATAAGGGAAACTTATCATATATAGCCAATCAACATCAAATTATGATTTTCTTTTTATAAAGTTACTTACCATATCACTTACTTTTCATAAAGTGAATTTTAAAAGTTATCAATCTTCCACATTTATTCATATATATTTCTCAAAATGTATTTCAAAAATCATTTCCATTTCTTTCAAAATTTCAATATCTATTTCATTTAAGCAGGTACGATGTACACATACCATCCATGCGCAATATCAAATCTAATCGCTCACTCGATCATACAATTTCACTTCCGAACTAGTATCGTCCACCCGACTTTCCAGTGCGGATTCAGATCTGGTTTCTTCATCAGAAACTGTCATTCTCCTTGCATAGTCATAACTATGATAGAGAATTCCCAGAATCAACCAAAAATCCATATCCAGGGTTCGCCGTTCAAAATCGAGAGAAAAATCCTAACTCGGATCGATATACTATCTCGAAATTTTGTGCTCGAATCTGGATCAAATCACTATGTGATTGGAATAATATACGTACATCCTACGTATTTATCTTCATTGATTATTAGCTAAATCAATATTCTTTCTATTCACCTGCACTTTGATTCTATTCACTTATTCACAATTGCTTCATTCTACTAGATTAATCACCTTAAATATAAATAGTTTGCACTCTGACCACTCGATTTAGAATGAAATTTTTTAAAATAGATAAGTAGTTGTAAAATAGTTATTAGTTGCAAAATAGAAGTAGAATAGTTATGTAATTATAAAATAGTTGTAAAATAGTAATTAGTTTATAAAATTGTTGTAAAATTGTTGTAAAATAGGTAAATAGTTCCAAAAGTAGTTATAAAATAAGTATAAGATAGTTTTGGGTTTTAAAAACAAAAGTTGTATAGTAAAGAGCTAGGAAAAATAGATTTAAAACAGTTATATTAAAATAATTTATTTTAAAAGGTTTTTAGAGTCAAACTGGTTCAATTTCCTAATTTCTCATTTCAATCAATTTCCCATCTCATTAAATTGATTCAATTCCAATTCTGTTTATCTTCAATTCCTATCCCAAATTCAAATCAATTCCAATTTGAATTTAAACTTATTCAACTTCAATCATAGTTCCCATTAAATTCAAATTAAATTCAACTTGAACTAATTCAATCCAAATCTCAACTTTAAACCATCTCGAATTATACAAATTCGAGTTAAATTTTAAATGTTGATTTAGTTCCTTAAATCAAATTAACCTTTACTTTTAAATTAACAGCTTGAATCTTTAAACCATTTAATTATAAGTCCAAATTCAAAATTCCATTTTAAATTACCTTTAATTAACTTAATTCAAAGTTCAAATAAGAGTTCAAAAACAATTTTATCTTTGGAATCTAATTTATTGCCTAATTTATCTTCCAACTTTGAAACCGATTCTTAAACAATTTTAGTTTGCAAGTTCATCTTTAGCATTTGAATCTTAAGTTCAAAGTGATCCCATTCTATAATTACAATTTTGTTTCAAGAATCAAGCCTTTTAAATAGTTTCAAAATAAGGCTTCTTTTTCATTTAATTTCAGTAATGGACATATAGACTATTTTAATCCACTTTTTAATTCATTTTAAATCAATCCAATTCACATTTTAAAAATTATTAATAACAACTGGATGATATCAGGATAAAATAAATAAATATCCAAATTATTTTAAAACATCCATCCGTAGCATCCATTACCCATTCCTAGATCTCAAACCCGTTTTGAGATCACACATAACTCCCATTTAAACCAGCCATTTAACTTCCCTAAGTTAAATCTCAATTTCATTTTAAAATTTCCAATTCGGGTTGTTCCTATTTAACTTCCACTAAGTTAAATTCAATTTATTTGATCCAGTCAACTTTACCCAATTTGAATTTCCATTTCAAATTTTAAACTTCTCGAAAAAATCTTCCCACTTATAAGTTCAAAAACTTATTCACTTTGGGTTTTCACATCACATTCCCAGGAAAAATTTAAAACTCAACACTTAGAGTTTATTTCAAATCATCTTTGATATTATGTATATCCCTTATATATACATATTTATTTCCTTTGCACACCAAGCTATACCTTAAATTTCAAACCACCTTTGGTTTTGATTCAAAACAAATTTTCTTTAAAATTTCCAAACAACTCTTGTTTGAAACAAGCACTTTACATTCAAATAATTGTAAATAATACTATTTATTATTTCTTTTATCATTTTGAAACAATTTCAAATTTCTAGACCTAGATTTAAAACTTCACAATTTTAATTATCTTCAATTCCAATTCATGAGCCATTATTTCTTCCTTGAAACGTTTCATTCTGCTTCATTACTAACAAACATTCCATTATCAAGATACAATAAACATTTTAATAACAACCAAGGTCATCTTAACTGGAAACCAATTCACTATATATTATCTCATAATTTATTGGAAAATAAAATTAACGACACTCAATTCAACCTTCTGAAAACACTTCTACAAATTCAGAATTTTATTTTCTAGTTCGAATCCATTTCTAGCTTATCTTATTTATATAGTTAATATTATCCAATTCTCATTTAGTTGTATTTCTATTACCACTTAATTCTTATTATTACTTTTAATTCAAATAATACAACAACCAATTACCTTAATGTATTAGAAAAACTATTGCTTTATATATCAAAATACAAACTTATATAAAAACATATTTTAAATCCGATTTTAAAATCCTTTTATAAGAAAATAACAAATACGCCCTCATATATACTGCATTTAACTCATTATAGGGTACCATTGACCTTATCCATAATGAGCAAACCACCAGAGCCAAGGTTCTCACTTAACATTCTACTTTGATACCAAAATGTAACGACCCAAAATTTCGACCTCGAGAATTCGACACTAATACATTCTCGATGGAAGTGCCTAGCAATCGAATGCCGAAAATTTTAGATTGTTAGATAAAAGTATAAGAAGATAGAAGAAAAACAGAAAAGAACAGCATCTCACATACGCAACGGATCCAAATATAATATCAGAATATTATTCCATTCCATTCCAGCCTATTAATTTCACATACCAAAACTATAAAAAAATATTGTAGATTCCAAATCGAAGTGGTTTCGGGTATTTACTGATACCTGACCCCGGTCTCTTCGATTCCAATGTTATTCTTTAAATCCAAGTTGTTTAAGTGAAAACAATTCATATATTTAGAGAAACATATTCATATAGAGATTCCATTACAGAAGATAATCCATATTATCACAGTTCAACCCAAACATATCATCTCACATAGCACTATCACATATCAGAGATATCAAATAATCCAAGCAATTCAATATCATTCTGTAATGACCCGCAAATCCGTACCCCTTGAATCAACACTATTCTACAATAATCAACTCAAGTTGTACAGAAATACGAACCATTTGGGTTAAAGAAGAAGAGGTAGAAGAAGAAAATAGAAAACAATATCAGAATCTAACCATCGCAGCGAAATAAAATATAATAGATATCAACATATATTTACACCAACACAAATATATTTTTTTATACAGTACATCATCAGAGTACATCAACAGATTTCATCAACATCAATAACATACAACTGGATACACAGCTAATCCACACAGCGGAATATATATAAAACAAGTACGAAAATACGCATTGTCATCCAGCTCGTCTCCTGAGTTCCACGCCACCAAATCTTGTATCCTATAATACTCGGTCTGACCCGAGCATTACAGTTAAATAACATCCGAGTCAGTCTGGAATACCAGCGTGAGAAAATCACACTCAATTGGTTATTAAAGTTTCAAAAATCTTTTTGAAAACAAAGGCATCTCGTAAGACCACGCCACAAATAAAGGGTTTTTACCTTACGATAGCTAAAACAATTTTTATAGAAATTCTCTGATATTATAATAGGGTCTATATACAATTACTTATAAAATAGCCGAAATTGTTACATTCATTAAATTCCAGCTACTAGACACAGAGTGGGTAATACAAACAAAACTTGTACAAGCCTCGTAGGGAGAATGGATTTCCAACTAATGACTAGGCACTGGGGTACCACCTACCACAGAACGTGGCCTAGATCACAGTACCGAGGAGTACGCCCGCTCCCCTGCAACGCAAGACCGAGACTACCCCTTACTGGATAATCCTGGGTGAGATCACCCCACGGTTGGGATCAGCAACCGCCCACTAAGCCGAAATAAAAGGGACATCTAGACAGGGATGACCTCACCCTGCTTGGGTGCTACCCACCTAGCCTTGCTGTATAACCCCTGATTTTCAGTCATTCCCATTTGATGAGGCTTGAGGCTAAGCGTTGCCTTTTTAGAACATATCCCTTAGAATGCCCATCGTCCACCTGACGATATTCCGAAAGCATTCATCCATACAAGTCCGTCCCAGGTTCGAACGGAACCGAAGGCACTATTCCTACTACATCCATTTTGGAAATATCCTCAGGATTAGTAGCGACTAGCCCTTGCACTTCACTGCTCTATCTTCGAATCCAAAATCATTTTCCACGAAACGTACAAACCGGATCGAAGTGGTTTTCGAGAAATAATCTTGATCCTGGTCTCTTCGAAACGATCAACGTATTTGTCCAATATTGATAGTCGGTGATTTAACTATCAAGTAATATTCACAAACATCCATCAACCAATAAATAATTTCCCAATTTATTTATTGACCTCAAAATATCTTCACAAGATATATTTCTATTTTCAACCCTTGAAAACAGTTTTTCAAAACCATCTTTCTTTTTCAGAATAAAATTTTCAAATATTTTCTATCTCCACTGAAATCACCAAGCACAAAACTAGATTTTTAAAATAATTTAAAACGCTTTACTTTGAAATGTACCTTAAAACATTTAAGTTAAAAACTACTTCAATAATTTATTAAAATACATACTATGTGAATATTTGAAAATAAGGTTACTTAATAAAATATAAAACTAGATTTTCACTTTTAAAATAAAATACTAAGTCACTCTTGAAATAATTACTGCTATAAAAGATTAAAAGGAAATACTTTCTTTAGAATTTAAATATTAGAAATAATAAATTTTTCAAAACTTGCTTTTTAAAACAGCTTCAAAACCTTTAACTTCTATTTTAAAATTTTACTTTGAAAACGTACTTGGTTATTCAGGGAGAATTTCCAATCTCAATCACTTAAATCAATTTTCCAAATTGATTCCCAATTTATTCTACTTGAATTAAATCTCTTTACTTAGTCAATTCATTTCAAAATTCATTAATTATGGGCTTTATTATTAATGTTATTAATTTCCGTTTGATTTTAAAAAAAATTACTGAAATATACAAATCTCATCTTTTCCCAATTCCTTTTTTATTCTTTTCAATAATTTAAATCTTAAATTTTAAATAAATGTTTTGTTCCTTTAAATAATAATACTGAAGTTTAAAATTCATTAATCTTCTTTTTATTCAAAATTTCCTTTTCATACTCGGAATTATTTATTAGAATTTAAAACTCCTATTATTCTTATCCAATTTATTCTTAATTTATTTAAATTCTCTATAATTATTTCACTTACAAATTCTCTTCATTTCATTTCCAAAATCTAATTCTATATATCTTGATAACTTAGCACACCAGAATACACTCAGGTAAACCATAACATCCAATATCCCAATTATCAATAATATTCATCATAGAATATAAAATAATCATAACAGAGAATATTAGATAATTTAAATAAATGTTGAGGAATCCAGTTGGATCCCTCCAACCCGTTTCCCCGCATCACAACCGTTAGCACAACATAAATACCAATTGCAAAATATACCATACTATAGCACATCAATCAATTCAACCATTTATACAATTATTTAAATTTTATCATTTAAATTTAAATTTAAATTCAACTGAGTGAGATTAACTCACCTTTGATTCCTGTTTTGCACTTCATTCTCGATTTGATTCTACGATTTTCTGACCTTGTATAAATATTAGCTGTTTTATTAATATTCGAGTCAATTGAAAAATTAAATTCCCATTTGATAATTCAATTAACCACATATTTTATTATCTCCAACAAAATTTAATTTACTATTAATTAAATTTTGAACTAATTTCTTTTTAAATAATTTTCTTAGCAACTGAAATAATTTAGATAAGTTAATTAAATAAATTAATCACCTTAATATATTATTTTAAAAATACATATTTACTTGTCGAAATAAATTACAGATCTCAGAAATTTAATTTTATATAACTTCTTATATTTTCTAAATCTTATCTACGTACATATTTACTAATTTACTTAAATAAATATTTTTTTAAAATCTATCTTCTTATAAACTCTACCAAAAATATCCTTATTTTAAATTAAATTTACTGGTAGGATAAATTCTAAATTTCCTTCACTGTAATTATAAATATATATATTTTTTACAGATTAAACAAAAAGTTTAGGCTTGCTTATCGTGAATTTAAATGTTAAAATACTGGATTACCTTAAGACATTTCTTCTCCAAATCTAACACTAAGTTGAAATACACATATGTTTATAAATTTTTTAATTGAAAATAAATAAAAATCGAGGATACCTCGCTGCCTCTGTCCTCAAGCAAAACCCGATGTCGTCTCTTCCACCACGAACCAATGCTGCCGAAAACCTAGCTCGCCACTATCTCGACGTCAGCCCACTCGAGCTCGCGAGGATCCCAAACCAGATCGCGATCCACTGTTGCTCTCTCACACGTGCACGAGCACCAGAAGCTCGAGCGCCCTTCCCAAGAACAGCACGGCAAAAAAACTAAACCCTAGTCGAACTCAAGCCCTTATCAAAAAACTGCCACGCGAAACAATAGTCGAGCCCAACTCCCAGGCATTGCACCATCAATTCATACATCGAATCGAAGTTTGAATTCGATTAAGATAGGGTCGGCTTTGATTGAAAAGGAGCCTCCATCAATTTGGATTCCACGCTGCTGCTCTTGAGATGTAAGGCCGGTGTCGAGACTACGCCTGCCGATTGAGAAGAGGCAATTCGATTTTGGATTGAGGAGGACGAGATTTTGATTTTGAACGAATTTAAAAGATGAAGAGGGGATTTGGACTGAGGAAAAGAGGGTATTTCGTTCGGCCATTTTATTTTGTTTCTGAACGAAGGGAGAGAGAGTACGCGTTATGTTTTCTGAACGCAGAAAATATCTCCTATTTTTAATTATTAAACGAAGAAGCGTGTTGGAGAAGGTAACGCTAGTTTTTAACCCCTGTACGTGATGCTAGCCACAGTACGCAATGCAATATCCACGCGTTTATATATCGTACGCTCATACAACAACTCCAAAACCTACGAAATTTGAAATCCGATAATAATTCAATATTACGGACCCAATGGAACTGGTTTCGTCGAATTCCGAGACTGTGCCTCGGAAGGCTATTTTTAAATTCAATTTAAACTATAAAATTTCAAAACTAAACAAATCACCGTTAAATTTAATTTTACAACTTCTATTATCCTCAGTACTATCAATATAAATTTTTCAAGCCTTCAAATTATTTTTAACATGCTTAAAACTCCAGATTCAACAATTAACTCAATTTCAACTTATTAAATTCAATAATTTAATTATCAAATAAATAGTGATATTTGAATTCAAGTTAAAAAAATTAACCTTTAAATATTCAAAATCAATTAAATATTCCAACTTCAAATGCTAAAAGTCCCAGGTTGTCACATTCCTCCCCTCTTAAAAGAATTTCGTCCCCGAAATTACTAGTTAGTAAGAGTGATACATAACCTAAATAGTTTTCAATGACTTCTCAAAACCATCTTTTTATTAAAGACACACTGTCCGTCTTTCTAACTTCTCAAACTTACCCATAAGCCTCAAACCATATTACTTACTTAACAATTCAAATTTAAACTTGAATTCAAATTTTAAGTTATCAAAATTTCTCAAAATTTTTCTAACTCTCTAAATTTTCGAAAAATTTCGCCAGCGTCTTATTTGCGCGGCTAGCTTGATACAACTACAAAAGGCCTCTACAAGCTCCCAAATTCCAAAAGAAAACAAAAACCAAGTGGCTCGATCAAAAACCCAATCCAATTTCATACAGAAATTTAAACACATACATTTTTGTCGAGCATTTCAAATTTATCTTCTGAAATCAAAACCAATTTTCTCTTTTCCTTTTATATTACCTGCATATCCTGCTTAGCACTAATATCCAATCACAATTTTCCAAAAACATTTTATCGACTTCCTTACCAAATGACAATATTTATTCATCTCAAATATTAACTTAGAATATATTTGTAATATCAATTTCCCATTTAGAATTCACCATTCTTTTCTTGAGTTTAGTATAAGCGTTTTATATGTTTCTTTATTCATTTTCACTTTACCAATTTAGTTTATATCTATCTCTATTTCAAATTGATTTTTTTTTCATTTCTATCTGAATTCAGTTTATCTTCAACTCTTTATATTTAATTTCATCTTCCATTAATAACTGATTCATGTCATTATTTTAAACTAGTTTCATTCACTAATTTATTTCAATTTCCAGTTTGAAATCGTTTTGTCGTTAACAAAAAAAAAATTCAAAACATTTTCAACAATTTTTCTAACTCCCAAAATGTCCGAAAAATTTTGGCAGAGTCTCCTTTGTACGGAGGAGCTTTTGCAATTTGACAAAAGATATAAATATATATACATCGACCCATACGGTCGGAAAAACCAAAAACAGTTCATATTTCCTATTTTTATTGCGTAGGCATACCTTATTTAGCATTTTAAGCAAACAGTTTATTTATTTCGCAGTTAGCGTGCCCAAAATCCAGCCAAACGGCTTCCTGGTACCTGTACTTACTCAATTTAAATATATAAGTACTATATATAGGAAGTTTATAGCATTTCACTTAAATTTAAATAGCTAAAACATCGATCCTGTAACAACGCATGTGAAATACTGGCATAAACACATAAATTTCACATATAATGCATGTTATACAATTTCCATAAGCATACATAAGGTTCCGACACTTATTACAATTGCTTATAATCAATTCTCAAACCATTCCATCCAATTGAAGTGATTTACAACTTACTTTCTTTTTTTAATTCATTCTAAGAAAAACATACTCATATTCATTCCAATTGATGCGAAAACCAATTTATCAAACTGCTATCGATTCATATAATTTTGCTTACTTCCGTTTACGTCGAACGACCAATTTACTAATGCAATCCAACAATATTAATGTGAATAAATAATTACTTAAGCTTATAGCCATTTAAATTGATTCCAAATCAATTTACACTTAATCCCATCCCATTTAATTTATTCACAAACTTTCATTGCATTACTTTCATATCCAAAAAGTTTGATTCCAAACTATTTTTATTATACTCGACATCATCCCATGCTTCTATTAATTTTAAACTTAAGTTAATTAACTTCAATTCACCACCATTTCATAACTTAAGTTCATTCTCATTTTAATTTATTCATACTCGAATTGGATTTATTTTCATCTCAAATCATTTTTATTTTAACCCAATTCCATACAACTCAAGCTTTATTTCTAAACTCTATTACTTATTCACAATCTTTGATTTGATTCTCCTTTGATCAAATCCCAACCATTTCACTAATTTATTCAATTAGTTTATTCTTTTATTCATTTTAAATTTAAATTTAAATTTAACAATTCTTTGTTGAATTTATTAATAATAAGGTCTTTCAATTTATGCTTGAATTGGATTTGTTTATATTCCACACCACATCCATTTTATTCCAATTCAATTTTCTTTCAACAACACTTCCAATTATAATCCCATAATTGATTTTCTTTTTCATTTATCTTGGAAATCATTTTATTTGATTCCCTTGAGTTCAATCTTACTTAATATCACAAGTTTGGATTTTTTTTCCCAGGATACCAATACTTTTATTCTGCTTACTTATTTCCCTTTTAAGTTTTTATAAACTATTCACTTACTAGTATTCCCTCTTCCCCATCTATTTACAACCAATTTTATTCACATTTTACTTTTAACTAGGGGTTATATATATATATATATATATATATATATATATATATATATCCAATGCTTTTTAATTCTTTTATAAGCTTTCGAAGCTTATTTATTCTAGTTCAATACTTTCTCAATTTACATTTATTTGTTTGAGTAGAATTTTATTCCATTCAATAATATCTATAACTCAACTAAATTTATTTAGCTTAACTCCAATTAAATCCAACTACACCATTCTTTTTGAATTTTGCTAAGCAAGGATTTAATTCCATTAATATCGTTCATGATACAACTGAATTTTGATTCAATTCAATCCAATTTAACTAAATTTTATTTCTCAATATATGTGAGTTCAAACTTATTTATTTATTTTAAAGCTTATATTGCTCATTTGAGTCATTTCATCTTGTATCCAATTTCAAATTATATATAACACTTACTAGCTTAAGGTATAAATTTTCATTTCACAATTCTAATCATTTTACCTTTCAACTTTATATCCAATTTAATTCAATTTCAATTTTATTCAACTTATCTCAAGTTAAATCCAAATATATTTTCTTCACTTTCATCCACTTAAGTTAAATTTCAATTCCCGGATTAAAAATTTCAATTTCTTCTTATTAATATCAACTTTACTTTATAAGTTCAATAGTTGGTCCATTTATTCATTCATAAATTCATTTTCAACCAATAAATTTTATTTCCAAAGATAAATTATTTTTAGTCCATTTGAACTTATTCTGCACCTTATTTTACAACATTTAAATCAAGCATCATCTAATATTGAATTTCATTTCATTTGCATACCATAGTAACTAATCAGTTACTTAAAAAGTTTAATCTTAAAACTTTGTTTATTTACCCTAACTTAACTATTTAAAATTTTTTTCAAACTTAAGTTCAACATTCAATTTTGAAAACATATATATAACTCACCAAACTATTCCTTTGCATTTTCAAAATCAACCAAATTTCTCCAACAAACTTTAATCCAAAACATCCTGGTAGCAATCCCTCCTTTGGAAACTCAAAAATGAACACCGATGATGTCGCGATCATCAGAATTATTTTCCAGCGACCGTAAAGAATTCAATGCTTTTATCTCCTTTAAAATCCTTCCAAAAATTTTAAATTCCAAATCTCTCTAGACTTCAAATCTGATTCAAAAATATTTCTCAATATATATATATATTATCTCCCCAACCTTTGAGAATCATTTTCAACTCCAAAGGAACTTAAATTCCCAGATTTTCAAATTCCAAACTTTTTAAATTTATATTCAAACATTACCTTGGAATTTTATTTTATTTTATTTATTAAACATATTATAATTTACATTTATATTTTATATTTACAAATTTCATTTGTATACAAATTGATTTCTTAAATTTTAATTATGGTTTCAATATCTTATTCAATCATAAATCACATTTACAAATTCCATTTATTTATTTATTCCTTAATCTCTGGTTATTATTTCAATTTCTTATTCAATTTCCATACAAAAATGATAATAATTAAATATTATCACTCCTAACATCCAAGCATCCATATATAATGAAAACAATTTACTAAAAATTATTTCCTTTATATACAAAGTAATTTTGGGTAAAATTATTTCATTTACGCTCTTCAAAACCATACTGTGTCGGTTTATCTTGTTCAAGAGTTTAGAAATTCCTATCGATAACATGGCGACCCATTTATCGACCAGAATCCATAAACACTCAATGGATAAATCAACGCAATATAAAAAATGATTTTATATTCTCTAACAAATACGCGCTCATATCTATTAAGACTCTCAAACTCATTCTAGAGTACTATGGACTCTATTCTATGAGTAATTCTGTGACGACCCGGAAATTTTAGACATTTGAAATGGGAATATTTAATTAATTTTAAATATTCAAAGGTTAATTATTAACTTTAATTTCAAATATTAATATTTATTAAATAATTAATAGTTGCATTTAATTATTAGAATTGGGAAAATTATTGAATCAGAAGTTCTAAGCCTGTTAAGATATAATTTGAAGGCTTATAAAATTTATATTGATAATTCTGAAGATAGTAGAAGTTGTAATATTGAAATTAACAGTGGTTTGTTCTGTTTTAAAATTTTATAGTTTAAATTCAATTTAAAAATAGTCTTCCGAGGCACAGTCTCGGAATTCGACGAAACCAGTTCCATTGGATCCGTAATATTGAATTTTTATCGGATTTCAATTTTCGTGGCATTTGGAGTTGTCATGAGATCGTACGGTAGATTAACGCGTGTTGTTTATATCGAAATTCAAATTTAATTAAGCATATATTTATTTATACTAGTCAACATCAGCCGAATTTCCATCACATCGTAACTTTTTCGAAGTCACTGTGGCTAGGCAATGCTTCTCACGCAATCTTCCTCTTCACTTCTCTTAAGTGGCCGAGCCTTCCTCCTCTCGTCAGTAAAACAAAAATCGAAATCAAAATAAGAAAGTGAAAAAAATTTAGAAATGACTGCTAAAACAAAATCGCGCCTCCTTCGTTTGTTTCCCTCGTTTCCTTCATTTCGCAAATCAATTCACGCAAATCCCTTTTCCTCCTTTCTAGATTAAATCGTCAGTTCAAAAAAAAAAATGACTTCCTTCATGTTAACCGTTCGAACACAATCCCTAAAGCCTCATTCGTCGCCTTAGTTCACGAAGCCGTAGTGAACCTCGGTTGTTGGCGTGAGCTCTCAGTAGCTATTGGTTAGGGTGGAGTTCGATTTGGGGGTGGCTGGAGGAAGTGCGGCGAATCGCGCACGTGGAGATTGGATGCTGGTGGAGATTCTCGAGGTCAACTAGGGTTTCGAGGCGATTGAGCGTCGCGCATCTCCTCGTGGAGGGCTGTGACACCAGACAGACGTGGTTTGGGTGAGGGAAGCGGCGACATCCGGTAGTTTAGATCGCGATAGATTTTTGCATCGGTGAAGCTACGTTCTGGAATATGGGTTTGATGCTGTAAGGTTTAATCTTATTTTGGAATTATTTCTGAATTTATTTATATATTAATTAGGAATAAATCTAAGAGGAAGATAAGGTTTTTACCAGATTTTCCTTTAAAAATTTTACAGACATATATATAGGTAAAGAAACTTCTACAGTAAAGTAAAACACATTTCAGTTTTAAATTAATACTTATATTGAGTTTGGAGTAAAATGTCTAGCCTCACACTCGATTAACAGTAAGTTGTATTTGATATTAAATTTTCATTTTGTAGGATTTTACCTATAAAACGTATATATGTTATTTAGTATAAGTAATTTCAATGGAGTAAAATAACTATATACAATTGATTTGGGAATTAGATTGTCTAATTAACCTATAAAATTATTTTGGGTTACCAAAATTTGTTTAAGAAAAATATATATTTATTATTAGTTTAATTAAACTAAAAATGTTAATAGACGGTTCGGTTAGTTCAAATATTAACAAAACTTATAATGTTATAACAAGGTCTGAATTTGTGAAGAAACAAGTCGAGACTGGATTGGGATTGCGAAATTGAATCAAAGGTGAGTTAATCTCACTCAGTTAATTTAAATTTAAATGATTAAATTTAAATAATTGTTTGAATGGTTGAAATTGATTGACGTGCTATAGTATGGTATATTCTGGAATTGGTATATTATTGTGCTAACGTCTGTGGATGCAGGGAAAACAGGTTGGAGGGATCCAACTGGGTCGCTCAACATTTATTATTTAATATTCTCTGTTGTGATTACTTGATATTCTATGATGAATATATTGGTATATTGAATGTTATGATTCGATTGGATATATTTGGGTATAATGGATTACCAAAAATATATAATTTAAGTTTTGGAAAGAAAATAAAGGAAGTAAAGTTGTAAACGAAATAATCTTAGAAAAGTTAATAAAATTTGAATGAATTGAAAAAGAAATAGAAGTATATTAAATACTAATAGATAATTTCGAATATGGAAAAGAATAAGAATTTTTGAATAGACAGAAAATTAATGAATTATAACTTAAGTGATATCAAATCAAGAAATTAAGAATTATGTTAGAATTCAAAGTCTAAATTTATTTAAAGGGTTTAAGAAGTAATCTGAAAAATCTAAAACTTGTATTTTCAGTTGAAGCATGTTAAATAATAATTAAGAAGTAAATTATGAAATAAATGGTTTTTGAGATAAAATAGAGTAAATTTGAAATCAATTTAGAAATTGATTCAAGTGTTTTGAAATTGGAATTTCAAGAAGAATGTGAAGGGAAGTATATTTCCCTGGATAGCCAAGTACGTTTTAAAAGAAATTTTTTAAATATAAATTAAATGTTTTAAAAGTTGTTTTTTTTTAAAGGAAACAAGTTTTGTAAAATTTATTATTTCTAATATTTAAAGTCTAAAGTAAGTATTTTCTTTAAATCTATTTTAGTAGTAATTATTAAGAAGTAACTTAGTATTTTGTTTTTTTTAAAGGAGAAATCTAGTTTTATATTTTATTAAGTAACTTCATTTTCAAATATTTATATAGTATGTATACTTTACAAATTATTGAGGTAGTTTTTAACTTAAATGTTTGAAAGTATATTTCAAAGTAAAGCGTTTTTTTTAATTATTTTAAAAATCTAAAAGTTTTGTGCTTGGTGATTTCAGAGGAAATAGAAACTATTTGGGAAATTTATTCTGAGAAGGGAAGACATTTGAAAGTGTTTTCAAAATGGGTTTTGGAAAGTGAAAATATATCTTGTGAAGATATTTTTGGGCTTAATAAATAATTCGGGAAAATTATTTACTGGTTGATGGTTGATTGTGAATATTAATTGATAGTTAAATAACCGACTATCAATATTGGCCAAATGCGCTGATCGTTTCGAAGAGACCGGGATCGAGATTTATTTCTCGAAAACCACTTCGATCCGGTTTGTACGTTTCGTGCGAAAAACGTGTTCGGAGTCGAAGATGGAGCAGTGAAGTGCAAGGGCTAGTCGCTACTAATCCTGAGGATATTTCCAAAATGGATGTAGTAGGAATAGTGCCTTCGGTCCGTTCGAACCCGGGACGGACTTGTATGGACGAATGCTTGCGAAACATCGTCAGGTGGGCGATGGGCATTCTAACTGAAACGTTCTAAAGGTAACGCTTAGCCTCAAGCCTCATCAAATGGGAATGACTGAAAATCAGGGGATATGCAGCAAGGTTAGGTGGGTAGCACCCAAGCAGGGTGAGGTCATTCCAGTCTAGATGTCCCTTTTTATTTTTTCGGCTTAGTGGTGCGGTTGCTGATCCCAACCGCGGGGTGATCTCACTCGGGACTGTCCAGTAAGGGATGGTTCCGGCCTTGTGTTGCAGGGGATGAAGGGAGTAATCCTCGGTACGGTGATCTAGGCCCCGTACTGTGACAGGTGGTACCCCAGTGCCTAGTCATTAGTTGGAAATCCATTCTCCCTACGAGCCTTGTACGAGTTTTGTTTGTATTACCCACTTTTGTGGCTAGTAGCTGGAATTTAATAATGTAACAATTTCGGCTATTTTATAAGTACTTGTATATAGACCCTATTATAATATCAGAGGATTTCTATAAAATTGTTTTAGCTATCGTAAGGTAAAAACCCGACATGTTTATTTGTGGCGTGGTCTTACGAGATGCTTTTGTTTTCAAAGGATTTTTGAAACTTTAATAATAAATTGGGTGTGATTTCCTCACGCTGGTAATCCAGACTGACTCGGGTGTTATTTAACTGTAATGCTCGGGTCAGACCGAGTATTATAGGATACAGGATATGATGCTGTGGAGCTCAGGAGACGAGCTGGATGACGAAACGTACTCTCGTGCTTGTATATTTATATACGTATTCCGCTGTGTTGAGTTGTTGTGTACCCATTGTATGATATTGATGTTGAGTTGTGACTGATGTATTCTGATGATGTAATGTATGTAAACAGATATATTTGATTTTGAGTAAAGATTATTTACTATCTATTATATTATATTCCGCTGCGATGGTTAGATTCTGATGTTGATTTTGTTTTCTCTTCTTCTACCTCTTCTTCTTAAACCCAAATGGTTCGTATTTCTGTGCAACTTGGGTTAATTGTTGTAGAATAGTGTTGACTCAAGGGGTACGGATTTGCGGGTCGTTACAGTTGGTATCAGAGCTTGGGTTGGCGACAACCTTGGCTCTGGTGGGAATTACTCATAGAATAGAGTCTATAGTACTCTAGAATGAGTTTGAGAGTATTAATAGATATGAGCGCGTATTTGTTAGTGAATAAAAATTTGTTTTATATTGTGTTGACCTATCGGTTGGGTGTTTATGGATTCTGGTCGATATGTGGGACGCCATGTTATCGATAGGGATTTCTAAACTCTTATACAAGATAAACCAACACAGTATTGTTTTAAATAGGGTAAATGAAATAATTTTACTCAAATTATTTTTATATATAAAGGTTTTCTTAAATCATTATAGTATATATGGATGCTTGGTTATTAGAAGGTGATAATGTTAAATTATTATCATTATGGTATGTGAATTGAATAAGAAATTGAACTAATAACCAAAGATTAAGGAATAAATCAATAAAATAAATGGAATTTGAAAATGTGATTCATAATTGAATACGGAATTGAAACTATAATTTACAAACTAAGAAACAAATCATATACAAATGAAATTGATAAGTATAAATGATAAATGTAAATTATAGTGTGATTGAAAATTAAAATAAGATGAAATTCCAAAGTAATGTTTAAATATAAATTTAAAGAATTTGGAATTTGGAAAATAAAAATTGGAAATTGTAATTTCCTTGAACTTGAAAATGTTTTTGGAAGTTCCAGAGTAACGTGTTGTATGGATTTCAAATTTGGAGTTTTGGTAAAAATTTTGAATCGGATTTGAACTCTAGGGGAGTTTGGAATTTTTGAAAGGATTTTAGCAAGAGAATAAAAGCATTGAACTCTTTTGGTCGCTAGAGAATAACTTCGGTGATGACTGCAGCATCATCGATGTCCATTTTCGAGTTTCCAGAAGAGAAATTGCTATCAAATTGTTTTGAATTGAAATTGTTTGCAAAAGATAAATTGGTTTTAGAAATGCCAGGATTTTTAGATATGTGTGATTTCAAAGGGAATTTTGAGATGTTGAAAGATTGTTTAAACTCTAGAATCTTAATTAAGAATGTTTATGGCATATAAATGTTGGGTAACTTGTAAATTTGGAATTTGTTGGAAAAAAAAATTCAACTTGAAAGAGTTGAATAAAAGAAGTAGGAAATAAAATAAGTTAGTAAACCAATACAATGGACTGAATTAAAAAGAATTGTGAATGGAATGTAATTAAATCTAATAAATAAAAGTAAATATTCTGGAAGAAAATTGTGAGAGGACAAATTTATTTAAATTTGTAAAAGTAAGGTGAAAATTGAATACTGGAATTTAAAATTTAATTGTGTGAAGTTATGTGGAATGGGAACATTAGTCAGGATGGACTAAAAATAATTAATGTTGAAATAAAATTCATTGGATAAATAATGAATTGGTGAATGAATAAATGAATCAACTATTCTACTTGAAAGTGAGGTTGATATTAATAAAAAGAAACTGGAAAATATTAATCCGAAAATTAAAATTTAACTTAAGTGGATGAAAGTGAAGAAAAGATATTTGAAGTCAACTTGAAATAAGTCATATAAATTGGAATTGAATTAAAATTTGGATTGAAATAAAATCAACTGAGTATAGATAATATTGAATGGAATTTGTATTGGATTAAAATGGATATAGTGTGAAATATAAACAAATCCAATTCAAGCATAAATTGAATTGCCTTATTATTAATGAGTTCAACAATGAATTGTTGATTGAAATTTAAAATGGATAAAAGAATAAACTAATTGAATAAAATAGTGAAATGGTTAGGATTTGATCAAAGGAAAATCAAATCAAAGATTGTAAATGGGTAACAAAGTTTGGAAATAAAGCTTGAATTGTATGGAATTGGATTCAAATAAAAATATTTGAGATGAAAATAAATCCAATTCGAGTATGAATAAATTAAAAATGGGATTGAAACATAAGTTATGAAATGGTAGTGAATGGAAGTAAATTAACTTAAGTTCAAAGTTAATAGAAGTTGGCTGAATATAATAAACTTAAGTTATTGGGTGGGACACTTTGAGGAAAATTAATAACTTAAGTAAATTATGAGATGGTTATTGGTTGTCGGGTTTAATAAAATAGTTTGGATCAAATCTTTTTGGATATGGAAGAAATGCAATGGAAGTTTGTGAATAAATTTAAACTGGAATTTATATACATTGAGTGGAATCAATGTAAATTGGATTATAAAGCTTATGTTATTATTTATTCACAATAATATTGCCATATTGCATTGGAAAATTGGTTGTTCGACGTAAACGGAAGTAAACAAGTTATATGAATCAATAGCAGTTTAATAAATTGATGTTGGCATCAATTGGAATGAGTATGGGTTTGTTTTGCTTAGAATGAATTAAATATAGGCGAGTAAGTTGTAAATCGCTTACACTAAATGAAATGGTTTGGAAATTGGTTGTAAATAATTTAAATAAGTGTCGGAACCTTATTTATGCTTATGAAAATTATATAACATGCTTTATATGTGAAATCTATGTGTTTTCTACTGAAAGTAATTGAAATGTTAATAAATTGCATATATTTAGTACTTACATTTTCAAATTGAGTAAGTACAGGTTCAGGGAAGCCGTATGGCTGGATTTGATTGCGCAATTTGCTAAAATAAATTGCCGCTTGCTTAAAAATGCTAAAATAAGGTACGCCTACGCAATACAAATAGGAAATATGAACTGTTTTTCTGTTTTCCGACTGTGTGGGTCGATGTATATTGATTTCCGGCCTGAGGCCGATGTATATATGTTTTTGTGCATCCTGCGATATCGCAGAAGTCCCTCCGTACAAAGGAGACTCTGCCAAAATTTTCCGTAAATTTTGGGAGTTAGAAAATGTTTGAAAATGTTCACTAACGGTAAATGATTTGATTTGTAAGCAAATGAAATTGGAGCTAAATAATTGAAATCTAATTGAAAATGTGAAGGTAAAGAAAGTGGAATTGAAGAAACTAAAGGGATTAAAGTTTGCAAATAAACTTTAATAAAAATTAAAATTAATTAGTAAGTGCAACTAACTCAATATTCTAAATGGAAGCCAAATTGAATTTAAATGGAATTGTAAAGGCAAAAGTGATTAGAAATGAATATACACTTCAATAGTGAAGTAAAATAAAATGTAAGAAATATGCGAACTATTTATATTGAACTTAAGAAATGAATAATGAATTCTTAAGTAAATTTGGAATTGAGAAATTTTTTCCAAGTGAATAATCGAATGGAGATTAAACTGAAAGTTGTGAATTGGGATGGTGGTGAATAAGAGAATAGAAACCCAAATGAATGTGAATAAAAGAGAATTGGGATAGCTTAAAACCAATTGGGCTAATTACGTAAGGTGTAAGTATATTATTTATTCACATAGCTATATTGATCCGGATTCGAACACAGAATTTCGAGATAGTTATATCAACCCGAGTTAGGATTTTTCATTCGATTTTCGACGACGAACCTGGATATGGGTTGCTGATTGATTCTGGAAATTCTCTATCATAGGTATGACTATGCGAGGAGAATGACGGTTTCTGATCAAGAAACCAGATCTGAGTCCGCACAAAGAAGTCGGGTGGACGATACTAGTTCGGAAATGAAATTGTGTGATCGAGTGAGCGATCGAATTTGATATTGCGTACGAATAGTATATGTGCATCGTACGGGCTTGAATAAATAGATATTGAAATTTGTAAATGTTTTTGAATGTTGTGATGGATATTGTTGCTTAGTTGGATATACAGGTGTATAAAAGCAATGGATAAATAAAGATTTTGGATTTTGGAAGATTAAAATTAATGGCCCGACAAAAAGATATGTATTTGAATTTCTATATGAAATTTGATTGGGTTTTTGGATTGAGCCACTTGGCTTTTGTTTTCTTTTTGGATTTGGGAGGCCGTAGAGCCATTTTTGTAGTAGTACCGAGCTAGCCGCGCAAAGGAGACGCTGGCGAAATTTTTCTAAAATTTAAGGAGTTAGAAAATTTTTGAGAAATTTTTGAAATTTAAATTAGATTTAAAATTTAAATTTAAATGGGTTGGGCAAATGATTCGGTAGACACCTAATGGAAGAAGTTGGAAAGGTTAGTAAGATTGGTGATGTTCTAGTTAAAAGATGGTTTAGGTATTGTTAAAAACTGTTTAGTTTGTGAGTTGTAAAAACCACTAGTTGGGTAAGTAGAGAAACGGGTATAGGACCATTCTTCCTAACTAGTAATTTCGGGGACGAAATTCTTTTAAGGGGGAAGGGATGTGACGACCCGGAAATTTTAGACATTTGAAATGGGAATATTTAATTAATTTTAAATATTCAAAGGTTAATTATTAACTTTAATTTCAAATATTAATATTTATTAAATAATTAATAGTTGCATTTAATTATTAGAATTGGGAAAATTATTGAATCAGAAGTTCTAAGCCTGTTAAAATATAATTTGAAGGCTTATAAAATTTATATTGATAATTCTGAAGATAGTAGAAGTTGTAATATTGAAATTAACAGTGGTTTGTTCTGTTTTAAAATTTTATAGTTTAAATTCAATTTAAAAATAGTCTTCCGAGGCACAGTCTCGGAATTCGACGAAACCAGTTCCATTGGATCCGTAATATTGAATTTTTATCGGATTTCAATTTTCGTGGCATTTGGAGTTGTCATGAGATCGTACGGTAGATTAACGCGTGTTGTTTATATCGAAATTCAAATTTAATTAAGCATATATTTATTTATACTAGTCAACATCAGCCGAATTTCCATCACATCGTAACTTTTTCGAATTCACTGTGGCTAGGCAATGCTTCTCACGCAATCTTCCTCTTCACTTCTCTTAAGTGGCCGAGCCTTCCTCCTCTCGTCAGTAAAACAAAAATCGAAATCAAAATAAGAAAGTGAAAAAAAATTAGAAATGGCTGCTAAAACAAAATCACGCCTCCTTCGTTTGTTTCCCTCGTTTCCTTCATTTCCCAAATCAATTCACGCAAATCCCTTTTCCTCCTTTCTAGATTAAATCGTCAGTTCAAAAAAAAAATGACTTCCTTCATGTTAACCGTTCGAACACAATCCCTAAAGCCTCATTCGTCGCCTTAGTTCACGAAGCCGTAGTGAACCTCGGTTGTTGGCGTGAGCTCTCAGTAGCTATTGGTTAGGGTGGAGTTCGATTTGGGGGTGGCTGGAGGAAGTGCGGCGAATCGCGCACGTGGAGATTGGATGCTGGTGGAGATTCTCGAGGTCAACTAGGGTTTCGAGGCGATTGAGCGTCGCGCATCTCCTCGTGGAGGGCTGTGACACCAGACAGACGTGGTTTGGGTGAGGGAAGCGGCGACATCCGGTAGTTTAGATCACGATAGATTTTTGCATCGGTGAAGCTACGTTCTGGAATATGGGTTTGATGCTGTAAGGTTTAATCTTATTTTGGAATTATTTCTGAATTTATTTATATATTAATTAGGAATAAATCTAAGAGGAAGATAAGGTTTTTACCAGATTTTCCTTTAAAAATTTTACAGACATATATATAGGTAAAGAAACTTCTACAGTAAAGTAAAACACATTTCAGTTTTAAATTAATACTTATATTGAGTTTGGAGTAATATGTCTAGCCTCACACTCGATTAACAGTAAGTTGTATTTGATATTAAATTTTCATTTTGTAGGATTTTACCTATAAAACGTATATATGTTATTTAGTATAAGTAATTTCAAGGGAGTAAAATAACTATATACAATTGATTTGGGAATTAGATTGTCTAATTGACCTATAAAATTATTTTGGGTTACCAAAATTTGTTTATGAAAAATATATATTTATTATTAGTTTAATTAAACTACAAAATGTTAATAGACGGTTCGGTTAGTTCAAATATTAACAAAACTTATAATGTTATAACAAGGTCTGAATTTGTGAAGAAACAAGTCGAGACTGGATTGGGATTGCGAAATTGAATCAAAGGTGAGTTAATCTCACTCAGTTAATTTAAATTTAAATGATTAAATTTAAATAATTGTTCGAATGGTTGAAATTGATTGACGTGCTATAGTATGGTATATTCTGGAATTGGTATATTATTGTGCTAACGTCTGTGGATGAAGGGAAAACAGGTTGGAGGGATCCAACTGGGTCGCTCAACATTTATTATTTAATATTCTCTGTTGTGATTACTTGATATTCTATGATGAATATATTGGTATATTGAATGTTATGATTCGATTGGATATATTTGGGTATAATGGATTACCAAAAATATATAATTTAAGTTTTGGAAAGAAAATAAAGGAAGTAAAGTTGTAAACGAAATAATCTTAGAAAAGTTAATAAAATTTGAATGAATTGAAAAAGAAATAGAAGTATATTAAATACTAATAGATAATTTCGAATATGGAAAAGAATAAGAATTTTTGAATAGACAGAAAATTAATGAATTATAACTTAAGTGATATCAAATCAAGAAATTAAGAATTATGTTAGAATTCAAAGTCTAAATTTATTTAAAGGGTTTAAGAAGTAATCTGAAAAATCTAAAACTTGTATTTTCAGTTGAAGCATGTTAAATAATAATTAAGAAGTAAATTATGAAATAAATGGTTTTTGAGATAAAATAGAGTAAATTTGAAATCAATTTAGAAATTGATTCAAGTGTTTTGAAATTGGAATTTCAAGAAGAATGTGAAGGGAAGTATATTTCCCTGGATAGCCAAGTACGTTTTAAAAGAAATTTTTTAAATATAAATTAAATGTTTTAAAAGTTGTTTTTTTTAAAAGGAAACAAGTTTTGTAAAATTTATTATTTCTAATATTTAAAGTCTAAAGTAAGTATTTTCTTTAAATCTATTTTAGTAGTAATTATTAAGAAGTAACTTAGTATTTTGTTTTTTTTAAAGGAGAAATCTAGTTTTATATTTTATTAAGTAACTTCATTTTCAAATATTTATATAGTATGTATACTTTACAAATTATTGAGGTAGTTTTTAACTTAAATATTTGAAAGTATATTTCAAAGTAAAGCGTTTTTTTTAATTATTTTAAAAATCTAAAAGTTTTGTGCTTGGTGATTTCAGAGGAAATAGAAACTATTTGGGAAATTTATTCTGAGAAGGGAAGACATTTGAAAGTGTTTTCAAAATGGGTTTTGGAAAGTGAAAATATATCTTGTGAAGATATTTTTGGGCTTAATAAATAATTCGGGAAAATTATTTACTGGTTGATGGTTGATTGTGAATATTAATTGATAGTTAAATAACCGACTATCAATATTGGCCAAATGCGCTGATCGTTTCGAAGAGACCGGGATCGAGATTTATTTCTCAAAAACCACTTCGATCCGGTTTGTACGTTTCGTGCGAAAAACGTGTTCGGAGTCGAAGATGGAGCAGTGAAGTGCAAGGGCTAGTCGCTACTAATCCTGAGGATATTTCCAAAATGGATGTAGTAGGAATAGTGCCTTCGGTTCCGTTCGAACCCGGGACGGACTTGTATGGACGAATGCTTGCGAAACATCGTCAGGTGGGCGATGGGCATTCTAACTGAAACGTTCTAAAGGTAACGCTTAGCCTCAAGCCTCATCAAATGGGAATGACTGAAAATCAGGGGATATGCAGCAAGGTTAGGTGGGTAGCACCCAAGCAGGGTGAGGTCATTCCAGTCTAGATGTCCCTTTTTATTTTTTCGGCTTAGTGGTGCGGTTGCTGATCCCAACCGCGGGGTGATCTCACTCGGGACTGTCCAGTAAGGGATGGTTCCGGCCTTGTGTTGCAGGGGATGAAGGGAGTAATCCTCGGTACGGTGATCTAGGCCCCGTACTGTGACAGGTGGTACCCCAGTGCCTAGTCATTAGTTGGAAATCCATTCTCCCTACGAGCCTTGTACGAGTTTTGTTTGTATTACCCACTTTTGTGGCTAGTAGCTGGAATTTAATAATGTAACAATTTCGGCTATTTTATAAGTACTTGTATATAGACCCTATTATAATATCAGAGGATTTCTATAAAATTGTTTTAGCTATCGTAAGGTAAAAACCCGACATGTTTATTTGTGGCGTGGTCTTACGAGATGCTTTTGTTTTCAAAGGATTTTTGAAACTTTAATAATAAATTGGGTGTGATTTCCTCACGCTGGTAATCCAGACTGACTCGGGTGTTATTTAACTGTAATGCTCGGGTCAGACCGAGTATTATAGGATACAGGATATGATGCTGTGGAGCTCAGGAGACGAGCTGGATGACGAAACGTACTCTCGTGCTTGTATATTTATATACGTATTCCGCTGTGTTGAGTTGTTGTGTACCCATTGTATGATATTGATGTTGAGTTGTGACTGATGTATTCTGATGATGTAATGTATGTAAACAGATATATTTGATTTTGAGTAAAGATTATTTACTATCTATTATATTATATTCCGCTGCGATGGTTAGATTCTGATGTTGATTTTGTTTTCTCTTCTTCTACCTCTTCTTCTTAAACCCAAATGGTTTGTATTTCTGTGCAACTTGGGTTAATTGTTGTAGAATAGTGTTGACTCAAGGGGTACGGATTTGCGGGTCGTTACAAATTCCCACCAGAGCCAAGGTTATCACTAACCTAAGCTTTGATACCAACTGTAATGACCCGCAAATCCGTACCCCTTGAGTCAACTTTATTCTACAACAATCAACTCAAGTTGTATAGAAATACGAACCATTTGAGTTAAAGAAGAAGAGGTAGAAGAAGAAAATAGGAAACAATATCAGAATCTGACCATCGCAGCGGAATAAAATATAATAGATACCAACATATCTTTACACCAACACAAATATATCTGTTTATATATTACATCATCAGAGTACATCAACAGAGTTCATCAACATCAATTACATACAACTGGATACATAGCTAATCTACATAGCAGAATATATATAAAACTAGTATGAAAATACGCATCATCATCCAGCTCGTCTCCTGAGTTCCACAGCACCAAATCCTGTATCATATAATACTCGGTCTGACTCGAGCATTACAGTTAAATAACACCCGAGTCAGTCTGGAATACCAGCGTGAGAAAATCACACTCAATTGATTACTAAAGTTTCAAAAATCTATTTGAAAACAAAAGCATCTCGTAAGACCCTCCATAAATAAACATGTCGGGTTTTTACCTTACGATAGCTAAAACAGTTTTTATAGAAATCCTCTGATATTATAATAGGGTCTATATACAATTACTTATAAAATAGCCAAAATTGTTACATTCATTAAATTCCAGCTGCTAGCCACAGAGTGGGTAATACAAACAAAACTCATATAAGGCTCGTAGGGAGAATGGATTTCCATCTAATGACTACGCACTGGGGTACCACCTGTCACAGTACGGGGCCTAGATCACCGTACCGAGGATTACTCCCTTCATCCCCTGCAACACAAGGCCGGAACCATCCCTTACTGGACAGTCCCGAGTGAGATCACCCCGCGGTTAGGATCAGCAACCGCACCACTAAGCCGAAAAAATAAAAAGGGACATCTAGACTGGAATGACCTCACCCTGCTTAGGTGCTACCCACCTAGCCTTGCTGCATAACCCCTGATTTTCAGTCATTCCCATTTGCTGAGGCTTGAGGTTAAGCGTTATCTTTTTAGACCATATCCCTTAGAATGCCCATCGTCCACCTGACGATGTTCTGAAAGCATTCATCCATAAAAGTCCGTCTCGGGTTCGAACGGAACCGAAGGCACTATTCCTACTACATCCATTTTGGAAATATCCTCAGGATTAGTAGCGACTAGCCCTTGCACTTAACTCCTCTATCTTCGAATCTAAAATTGTTTTCCACGAAACGTACAAACCGGATAGAAGTGGTTTTCGAGTAATAATCTCGATCTCGGTCTCTTCGAAACGATCAACGTATTTGTCCAATATTGATAGTCGGTGATTTAACTATCAATTAATATTCACAAACATCCATCAACCAATAAATAATTTCCCAATTTATTTATTGACCTCAAAATATCTTCACAAGATATATTTCTATTTTCAACCCTTGAAAACAGTTTTTCAAAACCATCTTTCTTTTTCAGAATAAACTTTTCAAATATTTTCTATCTCCACTGAAATCACCAAGCACAAAACTAGATTTTTAAAAATAATTTAAAACGCTTTACTTTTAAATGTACCTTAAAACATTTAAGTTAAAAACTACTTCAATAATTTATTAAAATACATACTATGTGAATATTTGAAAATAAGGTTACTCAATAAAATATAAAACTAGATTTTCACTTTTAAAACAAAATACTAAGTCACTCTTGAAATAATTACTGCTATAAAAGATTAAAAGGAAATACTTTCTTTAGAATTTAAATATTAGAAATAATAAATTTTCCAAAACTTGCTTTTTCAAAAAACTTTAAAACTTTTAACTTCTATTTTAAAATTTTACTTTGAAAACGTACTTGGTTATTCAGGGAGAATTTCCAATCTCAATCACTTAAATCAATTTTCCAAACTGATTCCCAATTTATTCTACTTGAATTAAATCTCTTTACTTACTCAATTCATTTCAAAATTCATTAATTATGGGCTTTATTATTAATGTTATTAATTTCCGTTTGATTTTAAATTTTTTTACTGAAGTATACAAATCTCAGCTTTTCCCAATTCTTTCCTTATTCTTTTCAATAATTAAAACCTAAATTTTAAATAAATGTTTTGTTCTTTTAAATAATTATACTGAAGTTTAAAATTCATTAATCTTCTGTTTATTCAAAATTTCCTTTCCATACACGGAATTATTTATTAGAATTTAAAACTACTATTACTCTTATCCAATTTATTCTTAATTTATTTAAATTCTGTATAATTATTTCACTTACAAATTTTCTTCATTTTATTTCCAAAATCCAATTCTATATATCTTGATAACTTAGTGCACTGGAATATATTAAGGTAAACCATTACATCCAATATCCCAATTATCTATAATATTCATCATAGAATATAAAATAATCATGACAGAGAATATTAGATAATTTAAATAAATGTTGAGGAATCTAGTTGGATCCCTCCAACCTGTTTCCCTACATCACAGACGTTAGCACAACATAAATACCAATTCCGAAATATATCATACTATAGCACATCAATCAATTCAACCATTCAAATAATTATTTAAATTTTATCATTTAGATTTAAATTTAAATTCAGCTGAGTGAGATTAACTCACCTTTGATTCCTGTTTTGCAACCCACTTCATTCTCGATGTGATTCCAGGATTTTCATACCTTGTATAAATATTAGGTGTTTTATTAATATTCGAGTCAATTGAAAAATTAAATTCCCATTTGATAATTCAATTAACCACGTATTTTATTATCTCCAACAAAATTTAATTTACTATTAATTAAATTTTGAACTAATTTCTTTTTAAATAATTTTCTTAGCAACTGAAATAATTTAGATAAGTTAACTAAATAAATTAATCACCTTAATATATTATTTTAAAACTACATATTTACTTGTCGAAATAAATTACAGATCTTAAAAATCTAATTTTATATAACTTCTTATATTTTTCAAATATTATATACATACATATTTACTAATTTACTTATATAATTTTTTTTTAAATCTATCTTCTTATAAACTCTACCAAAAATATACTTATTTTAAATTAAATTTATTGGCAGGATAAATTCTAAATTTCCTTCACTGTAATTATATATATATACACATATACATATTAAAAAAAAAGTTTAGGCTTGCTTATCGTTAATTTAAATGTTAAAACACTGAATTACCTTAAGACATTTCTTCTCCAAATCTAACAGCACATTAAAATACACATATGTTTATAAATTGTTTAATTGAAAATAAGATAAAAATCGAGGATACCTCGCTGCCTCTGTCCTCAAGCAAAACCCGATGCTGTCTCTTCCACCACGAACCAATGCTGCCGAAACCCTAGCTCGCCAGTATCTCGACGTCAGCCCACTCGAGCTCGCGAGGATCCCAAACCAGATCGCGATCCACTATTGCTCTCTCACACGTGTGCGAGCACTAGAAGCTCGAGCGCCCTTCCCAAGAACGGCACGGCAAAAAAACCAAACCCTAGTCGAACTCAAGCCCTGATCAAAAACAACCGCGCGAAACAATAGTCAAGCCCAACTCCCAGGCGTTGCACCATCAATTCATACATCGAATCGAAGTTTGGATTCGATTAAGATAGGGTCGGCTTTGATTGAAAAGGAGACGCCATCAATTTGGATTCCACGCTGCTGCTCTTGAGATGTAAGGCCGGTGTCGAGACTACGGCTGCCGATTGAGAAGAGGCAATTCGATTTTGGACTGAGGAGGACGAGATTTTGATTTCGAATGAATTTAAAAGATGAAGAGGAGATTTGGACTGAGGAAAAGAGGGTATTTCGTTCGGCCATTTTATTTTGTTTTTGAACAAAGGGAGAGAGATTACGCGTTATGTTTTCTGAACGAAGAAAATATCTCCTATTTTTAATTATTAAACGAAGAAGCATGTTGGAGAAGGTAACACTAGTTTTTAACCCCTATACGTGATGCTAGCTACAATACGCAATGCAATATCAACGCGTTTATATATCGTACGCTCACACAACAACTCCAAAAGCTACGAAATTTGATCCGATAATAATTCAATATTACGGACCCAATGGAACTGGTTTCATCGAATTCCAAGACTGTGCCTCGAAAGGCTATATTTAAATTCAATTTAAACTATAAAATTTCAAAACTGAACAAATCACTATTAAATTTAATTTTACAACTTCTATTATCCTTAGTACTATCAATATAAATTTTTCAAGCCTTCAAATTATTTTTAACATGCTTAAAACTCCGGATTCAACAATTTACTCAATTTCAACTTATTAAATTCAATAATTTAATTATCAAATAAATAGTGATATTTGAATTCAAGTTAAAAAAATTAACCTTTTAATATTCAAAATCAATTAAATATTCCAACTTCAAATGCCTAAAAATCCCGGGTCGTCACACATTCAATCATCCATAAGCATGATCACTCAGTCACACAATTTCTAATTAACAAATTAAATTAATTACTTCAATCACTTTTAATCCTGCTTATTTAACATTACTTAATTACACATCAATTAATTAATCATCCTTTAGTTATCATCTTTAATTATATTAAGTAATCAGCCTTTAATTAATTACACAAATTAACTAACCTTCAACCATTCACATTAATTAACCTTTAGTTACTCTCATAAATTAATTAATAATAATTTATTACATTGATCCTTAATTAGTTACTCTAATTAATTATTCTATAATCACTTACATCGAATTATTATCCTTAATTAATTACATTCATTAATTAACTAACCCTTTAATTAATTTTCTTAATTAATCAATCCATTAACTAATTACACTAAGTAATTAATCCTTAATTACTTCAATTAAGTAATTATCATTTGTAATTACCCATTAATTACCCTCCTTAATTAAGTAATTATTCTTGATTAATCACTTATATTAACTATCCTTGATTTATCACTTTATTTAACTTAAGATAATCCATTATCTTAATTAATTACTTAATCATTATTAAATATTATTTGAAAATCACATAGAAATATAATAAAGTTATTAACTTATTATATAATTATTTTAAACCAAACAATTTAAATTCAAAAACATTTGATTTATAATTTTATACTTGAAACTTGTTCAAATATTTAACCTTGAAACATTACTAACATTACTTTACTTTGAAAACCTTCATTTCTTTGCTTTTTAAAACTTGTAAAAACATCTCCTAACAACTATACTCTATCACTTTGGTACAGGCCCAAAACTCCAAAAACCCAAGACAAAACCTGATCCCCTCTCTTCTTTCCCTTCCTTCATCATGCTCCCTCACGAAAACTCGAGACCGACTCGAAGAAAACATCAACGCACCCGAAGCTCAAACAACACAACCACGACCACCTGATACACCGGATACATGTACACATGCACAGATCATCGGCATTGTTTTGACCACCAAAGCCACCCTCGGCAAGTCGCCTATGACCTTACCCTTCAATCCCGACCACCAGATCGAAAAATCAAATGCAAAAAACAAAAACGAGCTCAACGATCCCAACTTGGAACGAACATCACCCTAGATCCTCTCCGTGCTGCCACCTCCGACCTCCAAGAGCGTCGATACATCGAACAACTCTTCTCTGAAGGCCCACGCACCTAACCACCTACTTGCAATCAAGCGCGAAGCACCCACATCGGAGAAATCGATTCCAACATGCCGACGAACCCAACAGGGCTTAAAACCCTACAATCACCTCGCCGCGCCACCACGGCGAAAGATAACCCTTCCGACCATTCTCCTACCACCCTTGATCCACGAACTACCTCAGGCATGAACCCCTGCCTCACCAAGCTTTGTGATCGGCTGAATTTGGCGAACACACCATTTCTGTTCAACTCGAGAAATTTATCTTGAATCAAAGGTAAAAATCTTGATTTCTATTTTAGAAATCAAAGTTTTTAAACATGAATCTATTGGTATAACACAAACTCGAAATTAAAAGCATCAATTTTCCAGATTTGAAATGATGTCACTGTAATTTCTTATTTCCTGGATATTTAGAAACTAGGATATTTAGAAACTATTTTTACTTAAATTGTATTTTTAAAAATGATACTACCCGATACAAACATATTTATTTAGAGATCAAGGCCTAAAAATCATCTAGTTAGATGATTTAAATTTTTGAATCAGGTTAAAACCTGAAATGTTTGAACAGAGGCATGTTTTTGCTAGTTCCAATCATGAACCTAGATACTAACACACATATATATGCATAAAATCATTTTTAAACAACATGCACAACAAAATTCATATCGTACTTCAATGATTAATCACATGCCAATTCGAGATATATTAGATCCTAAGAGTTTACTCACCTCTTTTGTTCGAACAGAGCAGGCCTTTTTAAAAATCTAAAAATTGGACTTGATTCTAGATTTCAGATCTTTGAGTTGAACTTGAAAATTGGAAGTTTTTGAATCTGATCTGATCTTTGATTTAGTTTTGAAGTTGAAATCTTGCTGGATGATTTGTAAAGAATTGTTTTGCTTCATTCTTTTTTTTTTCTATTTCCTGATTTGATTTTCTTCTACGCAGGCTTGTTGTTTGCTTTTTAATTTCTATTTTATTACTCAGATTTGAAAATTTTGAAACATGTAAAAGGAAATGGGAAAAGAAGTAGAAATATATATGTATAACTTTATTCTTCATTTTATTCATAAAAATTTTTAAAAGAAAATGACACTTGTTATAATTATCTCGCCATTTGTAATTTGCATGCTATATTCACTTACATTAGTTAAATTGTATTTTAAAATTTTTACACTTGTGTAAAAATAATTAATATGGTTTTTTATATAATTTTATCTTAGTTTATATATACACTTATGTTCCTTTTTTTATAAACATTTTAATAAATTTCTATTTGATTAATACATTTTCTTAATTTTTTATAAAACCTTTAAAGAAAATAATATAGAACTAATTATATACTAATAAAAATCTAATATACATTATTTTTAAATCCATTTAATTTAAGATATTAGTCTTTTGAATTTCAATCTCAAATTCAAATTCAATCTAAAATCAACTCATATAAATATATATATTTAAACAACACATATTTAATTTGTTTGAAAATGATAATTTTGCCAATTTTAAACAATTATATTAGGAGATTATCAAATAAATATTTATCCATATATACATATTTATTATCATATTTATTTGTTCAAATTACGAATCAGTGTTTCAATAGTTAAAATCAGATAATTATCCAATTAACTAATGCTCAAAAATCCGGTTATCACATTTCCACTCTAAGTCCTGGGTTCCAGTTTCCAACTATTTCAGCATCCACAGGCGGTCTACGATTGTCATTTCCATCCTGCCCTCGAGTCTGCATGGAAATCCTAAAACCTGCCCTTCTAGAGGAGCATCCACATCTCGATCAATGCCAAACTACATGGCACTGCCTGGTATCCTGCTTGGAATCGAGCCAATATGATCCGGAGGCATGCCCCCAAGTTCAGGGGCTGCTTTCGATGGCTCCACTATGTCTCGTATCCTGTCCATTTCCTTGGTTTTGATTCTAGACTTTCTCTATTCCTACAAATTCAGCTTCTTGATCCATATTTCCAACATTACCTTGGTTTTGCATTCGTGCTTGTCCAATCTATTGGAATAAGTTCTGCATCATTTCCTCCTGCCTTGTTAGTATCCTTTCATGCATAGCATCCATCTTCATCTCCATTTCATCTCTGTTGATGAAAATTGAGGTCTGATTAGCTTCTAAGGAGGCCTCCTAACTTCCTTCATGTTGACTCCTCTCCGTTCTTTGTCTCTTTGTTGATTACTTTGCTATAGCTTCCAAAATCCAAGTTCCTAAGCCTTTAAATCCAAAATCCAAGCTTCAGAATCCCTGTGTGCTAGTTTCTCAGTGAAAGCACCAAAATGTTAGCACCAAAATTGGTCACTAACACCCAAAACGTCGTTGAAAGCACTAATTCACAGTTACAGATAACAGATAGAGTGTATGTAAAGAGCATAAGTATGAAGAACAATAAAAAATTAAAAAGAAGTCATTAATAACATAGGATTTATAGTGGTTCAGCTAACTCTGGCATACGTCCCCTCAAGAAATTTCCTTTTTATTGATAGGGAATTGATTGTAGTTACAATTTCAAGTTTTGAAAACAAAAAATGGTAGAGTAACTTTTACAGCCTTTGTAGAAGTTATGGAAGAACCGAATGAGAATCCCTTTTTTAAAGCCTCGCTTGCTATATTTATAGGCAAAATCTAGGTTATTGGGCTTCTTGAGTGATACAGGCCCACCAAAACCATAGTCGAGCCCGTACTATCGACCATTGATTTCTTGGAGCATAATATATGCCGACCCCAAGAGACCCGGTAATGGCCCGATGCACCTTCCATTTTGACCCAAAGCAGATTGCAATGTGACTCCAAGAAAAAACATACCGACCCCTTGCTTTATGCCAACCTGATTTCCCTAAGTCCGACCCGAAGTATTTCCAGTACCGACCCAAAGCAACCAAAAACGTGCCGATTCCAACTCCTCACAGCCGACCCCAAGTGACCCGAGTCATGACCGTAGCAAGTTGATCTGTGTCTCGAAGTAGATTGTAGTATGACCCGAAGCAAAAACATAACGACCCCTTGCTTTATACCGACCTGATTTCTCCAAGGCAGACTTGAAGTATTTCCATTACCGACCAAAAGTAACCAAAAGCATGCCAACCCAACTCCTCACAGCTGACCCCAAGTGACCCTAGTCATGACCTGGAGAAAGTTGACCTGTAACTCGAAGCAAACTTCCATGTGACTCCAAGTTAGAACATGCCGACCAGAGAATATGCCAACCCATCTATAAGATTTTGTGTCGATCCGAGAACCTGTCACCGACCCGAGGATGCTTTCTCCTTGGCCCGAAGTAGTGCCAAACCCATTATTTTATGCTAACCCCTCAAGATACATACCGTCCCCATAAAAATATGCTGACCCCAAATGATCCGGGTAGTAACCCGAAGTAAATATCCTACCGACCCAAGTTATCACTAACCCCTCCAAAACTAATTGATCCCCTGTGGCCCGAAGCAAAGACTCATCTGACTTGAAGCAAACTAGGTGAAAACCCGAAGTAAACCTACAAGTGACTCGAAGCAAACTTCAACCATCCCGAAACGACCCGATTTTTTTCGAAACTCATATTACAACTATCTCATGCCTTTTTTCCGTCGACTCTACCGAATCCTGGCTTCCTAAACATATTTATCATCCGTGATTGATCATCTATCCATTCAGTTGAGTCAAACCCATAGTATTCCGACCTCGATAACCATGCAATCGATTAGGTTAAATCCATATGTATGCTGCCTTGCCAAAAGGCGGGTTGACAAAAAGCTAATGAGTATTTATGTCGAGAGGATGCATGTAAATATCCATGGGGAACTGACACTAGAAGTTCAAATTAGCCGATTCATATTGATATTGTTGTAAAGCAATTTGGAGGATCCTTTGGAATGTTGATATGAAATTTGGTAATCAGAACAAAGCAGGAAAACAAAATAATGATAATGAAAAGAAGGGAAAAGCAGATAATAGGAGTCGTTTCAAAAGTCCAAAGTATGAAAGTTACACAGAATTGAACAAGTCAATAGACAATATATATCTGGCTACTCAGAATACCAAACCATATAGGAAGCCGGCTCTTAGGGAGTTAACTAAGAAGGACAGGAGGTCGGGCAAGTTTTGCAGATTTCATGAGACCCATGGTCATAATACTAATGAGTGCAGGCACTTGTGCGACATGATTGAAGAATTAATAAGAAAAAAAATTGTAGACAGGATGGCGAGAAGGAAATTTTAGTGCCCCAAGGTCGTCATTCGTACGGGGGCAAGCTGAGCCTAGTGCCGATGCATTTAGGCAACCAGAAAAACCAATACTAACGAACAAAATCATTTGTGGGCCACATCCTACCGATAATAGCATTGCAGAGATGGATAAATATATCGGAGCCTTGAAGCATGCTGAGAATGAAAGTTTCTATGTTGTCAAGGATGTGGCTCTTGCAAAAAAAGTCGCGAACTATAACAGAAGACATTGTTTTCCAGAACAAGGATGCTTATGGAGTGGAGGCTTTGACGATTGATCCACTCGTGCTCACAGTCGTAATTGGTCCTACTATTGTACGAAAGGTGCTTGTTAACAATGGGAGTTCAGTCAATATTTTGTGCAAGAAAGCTTATGACCAAATGAAGTTGGAGGAGAGAGATTTGAAGCCTTATAGATCTCGAATACAAGGGTTCAAGGGATTGTTGATGAAGACATCAGATTTTTTGAATTACAAGTGGAACATGGTAAGGGCAACCACAGGCGAGTGCGGGTCATGCCATTTTTAATGTTGGATATTTATTCTGCTTATAACGCATTCTTGAGTCGGGCGGCCCTAGTCGAATTTAGAGCGGCTATCACTTCGATGCTTAACTATGAAATTCCCTCTTGACAATGGAGTGGGGATCATGGAGATCAAGTGGTTGGTTGCGAGTGTTATATTGTTAAACTAAAGGAAGCGAGGTGTAAGGAGAAAGGAAAGAGGGTAGAGGGGGTCCTCTGCATAAAGGCTTTGGATGCATAGCAAGTACCACCTAAAACCTGGCTCAGGCAAACTAGTTGGCTCTATGATGACGTGGACTAACGAATTGAGAAGGATGGTGGATGAGCTGCTCCTCCCCAATTGACAGTCGTTGTTCCTGTCAGTAGGGATGACTCAAGCAAACTCCTAAAGGTCAAATCTTAGCTCGGTACTATTGTAACGAGGGAGTTGGTTGGTTTTCTTTAGACAAACCTAGATTAGTTTTCCCAGGATAGCAAGCCATCCATCAGACATAAATCCTAAATGTGTTCCTGTGAAATAGAAATGACGTAGCCTGGGTACGAAGAGATCCACTACGCTCAAAGAAAAAGTGGATAAGGTAAAAGATAATGACTTCATCCGCATTGCCTTATACCCGAAATGGGTTTCAAACCGTATTTTGCTGAAGAGAGAAAACGAGAAGTGGAGGACATGCATCGATTATTCAAACTTGAATTAAGCATGCCTGAAGCACGGCTTCTCGTCTCCAAGGAGAGACCAGTTGGTGGACTCAACCGCTGACACGATTACTTTCATTCATGGACGCGTACACCGAATATAATCATATCCCGATGCATGTCCCAGATCAGGAACACGCCGGTTTCATCACTGACCTCTGACCCTATTGCTATCTAGTCGTGCCCTTCAGACTAGAGAATGTAGGAGCAACTTACTCAAAGACTCATGAACCAGATGTTTAAAGACCAAATTGGATGATCGATGGAGGTTAACGTTGGTGACATGCTTGTGAAGTCACGATGTTTGAGAAACTACATTGATGACATAGCAGAAAGGTTGGTGTCCATCGATAATATGGGATAAAGCTTAATCCCCTGAAATGCTTTTCGGTGTTGCATCAGAGAAATTCTTGGGATTCATCGTCAACTCTCATGGACTTGAATCCAATCGAGAAAAATCAAGGCTCTAAGAGATAATGAAACCCCAATGATGATCAAGGAGGTCCAAAGCTTAAATGGGAAGGTCACCGTCCCTGAGTCGATTCATCTTCAGAGAAACTGGCAAATGCATCCCTTTCTTTGAGATGATCAAGAAGGGAAAGAGAAATTTTAAGTGGAATTAAGACTACAAAGACGAATTCCAGTCTTTGATAGATCTCTTGGAGAGACCTCCCCTTCTCTCAAAATCAATGGATGGTGAGGATTTGTTCTTATACCTAGAAGTGCCGATGTATGCTCTAAGCGTTGCACTTGTGCATGAGGAATCTCGCATCCAACGACCGGTCTGCTTCATTAGGAAGTGGTTGATAGGAGTAGAAAGAAACTAACCAAGACTAGAAAAGCTCGCATACTATCCATTGATCGCTTCGGGAAAGCTCTGCCCCTATTTCTAGGCTTATTTGATTAGTGTCCTTATCGACCAGCCTTTACGAAAAGTCTTGCAATGAACAAAGACTTTTGAAAGGCTATTAAAATGTAACATTGAATTTAGCCAGTATAATTTCACCAATCACCCTCGGAGAGCAGTCCAGTGTCAGGCTTTGGAAGATTTCATAGATAAATTCACTACACGATATGATCCTTGGGAGAGTAGTGAGAAAAGGTAGTTGGATTGAAGATGTACATGGATGGTGCATCTAATGGTCGATGTTTGGAGGCTAGAATCATGCTTCTCACTCCCAAAGAACAACCCAATCAGCTACGCCTTAAACTCTATTTTCTGGCAACAAACAACGAAGTTAAATATGAGGCCTTGATTGCAGGACTCATGTAACGCCTCATATTTTTAGTAAAATTATTTAGGATATTTCATTAGCTAAATTAAATAAAATAATTTAAGGTGATTAATGGATTGAGATTTGTGATTAATGAGGGTAGTCATGCCATGTTAATGAGTAAATCAAAATGAGATAACATGAAATATAATAGATAAAAGGGTTAAGAAGTAGGCAAGGGCAAAATAGGAACAAGGAAAATCCTTATACCCAAAACCTTAAATGCCTAAGTCATGTATTCTTTATTCATTCTCAATTGCAAATTAAAAATATGGAGGCCGAGCTCCATTTTTGAGAACTAGAGGAAGAAAATGTAGGAAGAAGGTTAACCAAATCAAAAGCCATTCGAATCTCAAATCCTTAATCTCAAGCTAAGCCAAATAACGACTACATCTCATTCTCTTAAATGTTTTCGGTTTTAAGTTAAATTCGGAATATTTTGTAAGTTTGTGCCATGTTTTTAAATGATTAAATGTGTATATATGCTTGTTGATGATTCATGCTTGTTCATGTAGAATTTATGCAATATTTTGATAAGAAATGCCTATTAAATGATATCCAAATGCCATGCGATTTTAGATTTAGATCAGAACACATATTTTAGAGATGGGTTTGAATTTTCATAATTTTTTAAATTATTGTGGATTTTATATAAATTTTATAGTGCAGAAAATAATTACTTGGGTTTAAAAATTATTTACGACTGAATAATTATTTATTTGGATTTGAAATTTATATATGTTAGAAAACATATTGAAAATGATTTTTTGGATTTTTTGTAGAATTTTCCTAAGTGTTTTAATGGATATATAAAATTATTTGCGGTATGGGACTTAAATTTTTATTTTTTTATAAAAGGAGAAGGGGTATTTTATAAAATAAACTATTGTTATTTCTGAAATCTTGGCAGCACTTTTGAAAAAAATGAAATTTATATCAATGAAAATTTGACAAACATTGCAGGTTAGTCAAAAAGTTTTTCTCTTTTAAGTTAAAGATTTAATTTACTTGTTTTTAGCTTGTTTCACCACTTTCGGCACCAGGGGTTCCTACCTAGATGTTTCGACATTATTGCTTTCGAAACCAATACGCATGGTATCAATATACTTGGTACGTATTGAATTGGATGAAGGCAGATGGTATAGGGTTGAAACGTATGGTTTCGATAGGGTTGAAGCATGCCCTAGTTTTAAAATAAAGTTGCGCCTACTTTTCTTTCGACTTGGTTAGCTCTCGACCAGGTCAATTTGTTTGAAAGAAATGGTTTTGAATGGTTTGCACTCTTTTATTTTAAGCAACGCTTTTGAAGAGGTCGAAATCCCTAGCTGCCGCTTTTTTACCTTCGAAGTCAATGGTTTCGGAAGGTATACTATATTTTAAAAACTTGGCCACTTCTCTATTGCTTTTCGAAGGTTTATTTTAGCACCATCACCTCTTTACTTAAGAATAGCTTTCGAAAGGAGTGGTTTCGACTTTAATGGGTTTCAGATCCTTTTGCTTTACTTAAAGGCATAATCCAAATGGTTTGACCGAAACGGTTTTCAAAGGTTTCGAAGGGGTAAATTTTGAATGGTTTCGAAAGGTTTCCACATGTTTTAACTGAACCCAAAGGCTTTCAAAAGGTTTATTGTTTTATTTCTTTCGAAAGGTTTTTAAATGAAGGTTTCAAAGGTGTGGTTCCCTAATGATTTCGAAAGGCTTTGAAGGAAGGTTTTCCAACAATTTTAGAAGGTCAAGGTTTTTCCAATGTTTTCGAAAGGCGGTTTTAAAAGAAAGATTTCTAAGGTTTTAAAGCTTTCGAAAGGAAGAATTTTCAATCGTTTCAAAAGGTTTCTATAAAAGGTTTCGAAAGGAAGGTTTTGGCCTTTCGGTCTAGGTTGAATAAAGGGTTTTACTTGGTTTTGAAAGGGGTGCTTTGGATAGATTCGAAAGGGGTACTTTCAAAGGTTTATATGTTTTCATCAACTACGATTTGGGTGAAGTATATATAACATGGCAAGGTGATTTTGAATAAAGCATGGAGTATATGTATTTTCCTTTTATGAGTTAGATTTAAAGGTTTTAAATCAATACGAAAAGGTTTTCAAGGAAAATTTTGGGAAGGTTTCCATAAGTAAAATGACTTAGAAATTAGAATACCAGATGAAACTGGTATAGGATCGCGCCCTATACATTAGCTATTAGCCCCAGCTAATTAAGTTCAAAATTCCAATGTGTAGGGCTTTGCCATAGGTTAGACTAAAATTATAATTACGCGGAAAAGGGAATATATTTTTGTATACAGATAGGTTAGTAGTGAGCCCACAAAACCATTAGGATAAGGTGACCATGGAGATGTTAAGTTAGGGACAGGCCATCGAGAAGAGAAATATTAAATAGATAGTTAAGGACAACCATCCAGAAGAGGTATGTCTAACAGATGTTTGATTATTTTATTATATTGTCTGGTAGGCCCAAGTCAGCCAAAGATTAGTAGTAAGCTAAAGAAAACTATAAGGTTCAGACAGATAGTCCATCTGTTTCGTGATATGTATGCTTACATAATAATGCTTTACAGTTTTAACCAGTTTTGGTTGTAGGATTATGATTTGTAAGAGATATGTTTTAAAGGGATATTAGTGAGGGGAAACCCATTCTGCTAAGCGTCGTGGTCTCACTTAATATCGTATATCCAAAATGTATAGTATTATTCACATCAGGCTTTATGTCTGACTCGAAGTTTATGATTTTAAAAGGAGTTTTATGTCCAAAAGATAACTACATTTCTATTTATAAATCAAATTATATTTGTAAGTGTAAAAATAGATTTCGGAATAATATTTGGTAAATTATTAATAAAATAATTTGAATTAAATCTCAAAATCTTTAAATAAATTTTTCAAAACTTTTCATAACATCTTTTAAATATAAGAAAGTAATTAAAAATCAAAATGTATAAATTATGGAGTAAAATTACTCTAAGAATATTTATCAACAAATAAACATTTATAAATATATCATGTGAATCGAGTCGAATTCAGTCGAACTTCAGTCTTCCCTAAAATACAAACATAGACATTCAAATATATATAGTTAAATATGCAGTTGGAGAAAATTCTGTTTGCAAATTGACACATTTAAACAACACAAACAACCAATTTTCCAACCAGTAGTTAATCCCTAGCAATCCATTCAACCAATCGATTCAATAATCCATCCAATGAATCAATTCACTACTATACGATGTAAATATAAATATTGCCTTGCGATGAGGATATAGATGATAATGTGAGTTTTAAACTCATTGAAAATACGGGCAAAGTATTTACTACCTCTACCCTTTTACATCATCACCATAAGCCACCTCCGATTACTACCAATGAATGCATCACACCTATATCACATTCATCACCATTAACCATCGTCGGCAATCGCTCCTTAAAAATTCATGCATCATCTATACACGTGCCTCACCAAGTTGCGGCCACGCTCCACTTGAACGCCACCATCCCACTCCATCAACATCATGGCCCTACTCCAATCGCTTACATCACGGCTCCTTCCTTATGCGATGTCGCCGTTCTTGCCTTGATATACTTATAATTTAGTGCTCATAAATTTTTTTTTTTTTTGATTGGGGTTAGGGCTGAAGTCGAATAAGGGAGGATATAAGAGGGTTGAGTTTTTACTTTTTGGGCTTAAGTTAGAAATAAGAAAGAAGGTTCTAGGCTAATAGGATTTGGGCTTAATTGGGATCTAGATTTAATTTAACTCGTTTCTTATTTTCTTTTACTTACTTCTTACATTTATTTATAAATAGATTCCAATTGATTTAAATTAGTTTACACTACATTATATTAAATATATTTCTCAGTAATCATCTAATTTAATTCAATTTGATGCCCGCTTATCAATTTTACCGCTATTTTAATCACACGCGATTATTTACACTTGTAAAAAAATTATATTTAATTAAAATAATTTATTCAATTTCAATTAATTATTTGAAAAGAATTTAATTCAATTTATTAAATCAAAATCTTTTATTAAATATAATTTAATTAACTAAAATCTATATTCAAAATATAATTTATTACAAACCAAATTCGAACTCTTTTTATTTTAATTAAATTTATTTATTTATACGACGTTGAAAGCAGGGTTGTTACAAATAACTTTTAGAGGAAGTTGTTTTACTCAAAGATGGTAAATGATTGCGTAACACTTTTTAAGAAAGCGTTCACCATAGTAAAATGTTGAAAATCTTAATTTTTTTAATATGTATATGACTTGTTGAGCATATTATAATAATTAGCAATTTTTATTATTATTTGATTTCAATTACTCTTAAATAATATAATTAAATTAATATATATTATTTATAAATTACAAAAAATAATTATATTTTATTATTTTCTTTTTCTTTTTCTTACTTTGTGAATATATAATTAAGTGAATTTATATTATTTGTAAAATATAAATAATTGTATTTTGCTGTTTTTTTTTTCTTTTAGTTATATATCCCACAATAATATTGTCAAATATGTGACAATTTTGTCCAACAATAGGGATATATATCCTACACCAGCTACCAAAAGAAAAATGAATTTTTGAAAGTTTATCATTAACCTGTTTAAATTATTTGCCCCTTAGGAGGTTATAGGGTAGCAGCTAGCCTTGGTAGGATGTAGCGCAGCTCCCCGTAGAGAAAAGGGTATATATAGTTTATATTTGAATTTGAATACAAACAACGAATAACTATAATAGTTTCATCGGGATTTAAATTCTCATTTATTTTAAACAAAATATTAATTATAAAATAAATATTACCAAAATATACTTATGAACTATTAATTACCAAAATGATTACATTAATTATCAAAAATTAATAACAAAATAAGGAGGATAAATTTAACAATGGTTTTTCCTAAAATTCGTATTTAATAATTTATTAATAATTAAGACCGATATTTATCAAAATTCATACGCGACTAATAATTAATAATTATGATTATTATTTAATATTTTCTATTTAATAACTATTTTCAATAATTGATGATTAAAAATAATCTTTAATAATTAAGAGGCAATATTTATTATTTGGTATTTAACACCTAACAGTTCGATAATTATATTTAATATTTCTAAAAAATTAAAATTATGAAATTTTCTAAAATAAGTTTAAAATATTCATAAAATTTAAAAGAAAAAAGTCTTCATAAAATTCAAAAATTCAAAAAATACAAATTTGAAATAAACTTCAAATTTTATAAAATATTAAAATTTCTGAAAATTCGAAAATGTTGGAAAAAATTTCTTCCATATGCATATAGAGGTCTTCTTTTCTAGACTTTTTTGAGATATATAGTTATTTTGCCATAAGTAATAAAAATTTGGCTCCAATCCACAGGTTTTCCTTCAATATTAGAATTTTGGCTGCAATGCTAAAATTTTGTCCCTAAAATTGGTATTTAGTTTCTTCCATTTCCCTTCTCTCCATTCCTTTTTTCCCTCTTTCAAGGACTCGTAATTAACCTTGCCTTTAAAATCATAGTAAACTCTTTCAGTGTATACCGATTTATATATCAATATAAATATCGGACATGTTTTTCACACGTGAGCATGAAATTGGATCTATCCATGCAAATCTATGTCACGAACGACTGCTACAAGAAAAATCTAAGCAAACTATTAGAGGATTTCGACAATGGATATGACTTTAGGAATAATTTGTATAGTGGAGATGAGTGAAGGATGTACAAATTCTAGATCTTGAATGACATAAGTGGTGGTCATAGCTACAGTGAATAGAAAAGATGATCTCAACCTTACTTTGATTAGTCGATTTGATTCGATAATATGCTTTGATTTGCCTCATTAGAAAGGAGATCGTTTCTAAATATGTGAAGCATCTTGATAAGTTTGATATGGTAAAATTTTCAGGCCCTACAATGAATATGTTTGGTAGAGACATAAGAGACATTTTTTAATAGGCGGAGAGAGCTTGGGCTTTGAAATTGATTAGAGGCATTTTACCATTTGATGGTGAAGAGAAAATTTTACCTTTTATATATGGGTACATTAAGTGTGCTCAATAAATGCAATAAAATTTATTGAAAACTAATGCATAAGTTAATGTTGAAGCTAACTCTGGTTCTAGGTAGAATTAATTCTCAAGTTGAGTTCATTTAATGAGGACCTTATTACAAATGCAACAGTAGTTGAAGAAATTATATTTGTACTATTAGAATTCTCTGATATGTACAAATGTTGGTCTTATATAATGCTTGACCTTGACTAGTTCATTATATAGTTGTAACTGGGTATTCCACATATACTCTTATAACCCTAATACATTTGCATATGCTATATTATTAGAATTCCTCTCCATTCTATTACCCCCCGACAAATGCATCAAGTGTTTTTCTTCATCCCCAATTCTGGTTTCAACCTCTTCACTTCAAATCTGATTTCAATCTTATAAAATTTCTCTTCGAGAGTGATTTTGTGAGTATATCCACTCTCTGATAACTTTTTGGTAGATGGTCGATGTATAGTTTACCTTTGATTACTTGCTCGCGAACAAAGTATAGATCAATTTTTCTATGCTTTGTTTGTGAGTGAAGTATAGGATTTGTTATAAGGGAGACAATACTTAGATTATCGCACCAGACTACAAATCTCTTTGTCGGTTGAATTTTGTTGATGAGATATTCAAGCTACATGATTTCGGTTGTTGCTCTTGCAACACTTCTATATTCTGCCTCAATACTAGATCAAGAGACCGTAGATTGCTTCTTGGAGCACCATGATACTGGATTATCGCCCAATGCGGTCATCTGGATCTGATGCCCAGTCTACATCATCCTTGTATATTTAATGATTTACTTTTTTTAATGCAAATTCCCTATGGTACCTTTTAGATACCTCAATATTCGCTTTACCGCTTTTCAATGTTCGTCTAATGGTTTCTGCGCATATTGACATGCCTTGTTCACACAAAATGATACATCTGGTCTTGTAATGGTGACATATTATAGAGCACCCACTATACTACTATACTGATTTTCATTATCAATTGATTATCCTTTGTGTTTTATTAAGTGGAAGTTGCTGACCATTAGAGTTGACATTGCTTTTGCTTGATTCATTCTTGTGTTGTTTAAGATTTCTGAAGCATATTTTCATTGGCATAGTATTAATTCAGTATATATCTTTCGATAACTTCAATCCCTAAAAAGGAGCTTAAGTTTCCCAAGACTTTAGTTGAAAAATCTTTTTCTAAATTTTGTATGACATAATTGATTTCTTCATTGTTGCTGCTAGTAATTATAGTCATCTATGTACACTAATATATATGTCGTAGAATTGCTTCTAATCTTGATATACAGTGAGTTGTTAGATTTGGTTGGTTTGTAGCCTAAACTGATTAAGGATTTTGTTTAGTTTCTCATACCATACTCTTAGCGCTTGTTTAAGCCAATATATTGCTCAATGTAATCTGCATACCATTTCATTGTTGTTGCCTTGGTTGTATCCTTGTGGTTATTGCATATACACTTCCTCTTGAAGTTCACCATTTAGAAATGCATTATTGACATCCAATGTCTAACTCTCCAGTTGTTGTACAGTGCTATAGTAAGTATCACTCTAATAGTTGGTGGTTTAACTATAAAAGAGAATGTTTCACTAAATCAAAACTATATTGTTGTGTATACTCTTTAGCAACCAGTCTTGTTTTATGCTTTAATGTTGCTCCATTTGGATTTCTTTTGAGCTTGTAAGTCCATTTGCATCCTCATTTGATATGGGTACAATGCTCTATGTATGATTTTTCATTAGAGCATTGTATTCTTCATACATAGCTAGTTTCCACTTTTCATTCTTTATTTCTTCTTCATAGTTGGTTGTTTCATCATTATTACCACTGCTATATATACTTTGGGTTAAAAATTCCACTTTTGTCTCTTGTAATCATGTGATGTCCTCCTATTATAGGTGCTTGATCTTTATTGCATTTGATTCATTGGTTTGATGTGTACTGGATGAAGGATCTTTATTATGCTCTATTACTCTATGATTATTGACATTGCCTTGACTAATGGAACTTGAATAGTCTGGATTCTCGGTTGCATCCTCACCTGGTCCATCATTGGACACTGTGTGTTGGGATCTTGAAGTTTTTTTATTATCAATATGGATCCATTCAGGTCATTTATCCCTATATATTGGTATAGAAGGAAGTGAAGTTTTGGCATTGTAGATTTTCTGAGTGGTTCTCATTTCAATTCTCGCAAAACTTTGAGAAGCATAAGCATAAGCATCCAAAGGCTTTAAGTTTGGAACAATCTGGTTTTACATTGAGTAACATATCTATTGGAGTTTTATTTTGCAGTACTTTGGTTGGTAATCTGTTATTGAGATACACTGCAGTATTAAAAGAGTCTGGCCAAAACTTTAGAGGCAATGATGCTTGAGCAAGAAGGGTGAGGCATGTATCAACTATATGCCTATGTTTCTTTCCACCAAACCATTATGCTCTGAGGTATGTGCACAGATAGTTCGGTGTAATATTAATCTTCTTAGAAAATACTCTTTTAAAGACTCGAATTCAATTCCGCCATCAGTTTGCATTACTTTCATTTGGTGATTTGTCTGTCTTTCTTCTTGACTAATAAATTGAACCATTTCTCTATATGTTTTTGCTGACTTAAGGAAATAGATCCAAGTATCTAGAATATGAGTCTACAATGATTAAATCCATAATCAATGTTTATAGGGGCTAGACCCCACAAGTTAGCTGCTGCCATTTCTAAGGGTTATTGTATTTAGCCGTTGAATCAGAAAATAGTAGCTTACGACTTTTTCCCATTTGACATGAAGTACATATATAAGGTAATGATATATTTTCAAAACTAACATTGTTATTTTCCAGTATTTGCTTTACAATATCACCACTGGGATGTCCCAATTTATAATGCCACGTATCAAAGATACTTTTATTATCAACATTAATATCAGTCTTAGAGAAATTGCACTGTTTGCTTCCATCTATTATCTTATTGTTCCTCACAAGATTGAAAATATATAGGCCATTGTGCACATTACCCTGTAGTAAAATTTCTTTACTCGGTAAATCCCTAACTAGACAATATTTTGGAAAATTTTCGAATAGACTTTGTTATCATTTCCAAATTGAGATACACTCATTAAATTTTCCTTAATTGTGGAACTCTAAGTAAATTATTAAGTTAGAGTTCTCTTTCCCTCCACTACTTGCATTTCTAGTGTGTGTGATTCTTATAGATTTACCATTATACATAAAAATAGATTGCATACCTTTATATTCCCTGTTTCCAATATTGAGATTGTTCAGATTGCTTGTGATGTGATTTGTTGCACCTAAATCAGGATACCAATCTTCATTTTGGATGTGCTCTGACCTAGTTAGTATTTCCATGTCAGTCTGATTTCTTGAACTACCTTGCTTGATTTCTTGAATCCACATTTATATGAGCAAGATTTGCATTTGGGTTAAAGTTTCTTTGATTGTTGTTGCCTTGTTGATTCACTACAAATTTTTGATCAAATCTGAAATAGCATTTGCTTGTTGTGTGCCCATACTTTTTGCAAATCTGACACCTTATTCAATTACTGTTATTCCATCTACCACTGCCCCTTCCTTTGTAATTCTGACAACCCTTTGACTGCCTTGTTCATTTCTACTATTGGTTGATCTTCTTGATGCTTATATCTGATATTTGATGTATAATTCACCGAGAGATCCATGTTTAATGACTTTTTTGCTCTATTCTTCCTTCATGGGTAAGAAATGTAGAATGTACATATTGCATGTTTGGTACGGTTTCTTTTTCTTCCTTCATGGGTAAGAAATGTAGAGTGTACATATGGCATGTTTGGTAGGGTTTCTTTAGATGATATAATAGTTATAACTAATTCATATTTTTCATTTAGACCATTCAATATTGTCAAAATTTCCTCTATTTCTGATATTCTATGACCAGCAGTGTCCAGCAAGTCACGATACATCTTGGCTTTCGTTAAGTACTTCCTCATTGACATGTCGTCTTTCCTTAAATTTTGTGGTTGTTTTTGTAGCTCATAATTCTTACTACAGGCCGAGAGTTAAAAAGTTATTCCACAATAGTCCATATTTCTTGTGTTGACTTGCGTCCAAAAATTTGTGATAATAAATTCACTAAAAGCCAAGAAGATAATAGATCTTCTTGTCTTTGATAGTTTAAGTATTCCATGTTGATTGTAACTTTCCTTCATTATCTGCTATCCTCTTTGATGGAATTATAATTGTGCTATTGATGTATTCTTCAAGACCATATCCTTTTATGGCTATTTCAATTTGATATTTCCACAGCAAGAAATTATTTTTATCAAGTTGAATAGAGGCTAATTGGCTTTTAGATTTTATGATTGAGAATACAAGAGTATCATTGGTTGATGTCGTTATATTTGCTTGACTTGGTGATGTGGTGGCATAAGCATTATCTAATTCACCTTCCATGGTGGTATTCTTGGATCAGAAAGGTAGTTGAAGCTTCTTGGTGAGGCACACTTTCAAATTTGCAGCCAGTAGATGATCAACTGATGTAAGGCTTGGGGATGCCTTTCTGGTTATCAAGAACTATGTTCCTAAATTTTAAAGCGGGATTACGTGTAACAATATCTTCTTCAATGAAGAAATATTCGCCGAGGAGAAGCAATGCAGCCAATCTTGGGTGATGAACTCTATTTGACAACATTCTAGCATGGCACAATGATCAGAATCCAATGATGTTGTTAAGCTAGGATTTCTAATAATCGGTGAGTGAACTTTTGGACAATTCTGACAAAAAATTAGGATGCTCCCTATTGATAAGGTTAACTTTGAAGAGAAAAAAGAGGCCGAGACCGAGAACTAAATCATTATCTTCTTCCTCGATAAAAACACCAAAACCTCCTCCACTCCCCCTCTTTTCTTGCTCCCAATTTCCCCACGCAACTGGCAGCCACTCCGACGCCATCAATCAACGCCAGCGGCCTCTCTCCATCCAAATACATCTCCAAAATCAGGTTTTGCCTAAAACCCTAAAATTATTAGTTTTTTTAATTTTGTGTTAATTTGTTGTTGTAGTTGTATCTAATGGCCTATTGATTGTTTATTATACCATAACTAAGTACTAATTACAATTATTACCATCCAAATGTCCAAATTGTTCGTGTATATATATTATGCACATATATACATATGTTGATAATTTAGTGTAAATGCGCATTTGAGTTAGCGATAGATTAGTTAGGATTGATTTAAATTATTTTGTGCATATTTTGTAAAATATTAGGCAAACATGAACTAGTCGAATATTTTAGAACATGAATTATATCTTTTACAAAATATATTAGCATTAGATAAGTATATAATTTAGTATATATACACATGAATTATATATTTTGTGAAATAGTAAAAATCATATAATTTACTATATATTTAGTAAAATAGTAGAATATATATAAAATAATGCATAATATGCTTTATTTTATATATTAAATAAAACGGTAACATATAAACAAAATTTAAATCCCTTAGTGAATTTTTGGTCTAGTCTGACAAGTATTGTATAGATCATTATATGAATATCCATTTTTATTGTAAAACGGATATTCATATTCATCTGATATAATATCCGTTGGATTTGGACAAGTTACAAACACTATAAAGTAATTACGTTTCGTAAATCATATCGTTTTTAACGACCCGCCATTCATCTCTATAGAATGACGCATCATTAATAAGAAAGAAAGGGATAGAAAAGAGAAAGAAAGAGAAGAAAGAAGAAACAACATCAGAATCTCAACATGGAACGAATAAATTATATTAACAATATAAGTATTACATAGTATACAACAACTATCAGAGTTACACAGGTTAAACATCACATACTAGACGGTTATAAACATCTGTCTAGTTATTACAACTCAATACCTCAGAGAAAACAAACACATCGGAACACTATATATCTGCATGTTGAAGCCTCCTGCTCCATTGCTCCTCCACAATTCGTCAAAGCTAACCTGAATCCCTTGGCTACTTGTAAAAAATTTGAGTACCCAAAAGTTTAAGAAAAACAGAAATAAACTCCTGGTCAGACATGAGTCCGGTGTCAGTAACAGGTTAAGGTTGCTTAACTTTGAAAAACCTTTGAAAAGAAAAGGTATCACGTAAGACTTCCCACACATAAACATGGAAAAAAATTTACCTTACGCTAACCAAATCATTTGATAGGAAATCCAGTAAATAGAAAATAACCGAAATTATTACATGATTAAATTCCAGCTACTAGCCACAAAAGTGGGTAATACAATCAAAACCGATGGCACTTATTGGATTATGCATTCCATACAATGGCAGGGCTACTGGGGTACCGCCCGTCACAATACGTGGCCTAGATCAACGTACCGAGGATCCATCTTAAATCCCCTGCAACATAAGGCCGGAACCATCCCTTACTGGACAGTCTCGAACAAGACAACCCGGCAGTTGGTGCGCATTCCAATTGCCCACACAGCCGAATAAAAAGGGACATCTAGAGAGGGGAAAATCTCGTCCTACTTGGGCATGACCCACTTAGCCTTACTGCACCTCTCTTGTTTTAGCCATTCTCGGTTGATAAGGCCTGAGGCTACGATTACCTTTAGAGAACACATCTCTTAGAATGCTCATCGTCCACCTGACGATGTTTTGAAAGCATTCAATCCATACAAGTTCGTTCCGGGTTCGAACGAAACCGAAGGCATTATCTCGTTACACTCATTTTGGAATCACCCTCAGAGTTAACGACGATAACCCTTGCACTCTGAATCTTTATCTCGAATCTAAAAGTACTACCGCGTTAAACTCGCATTGGAATTACCCTCTGAGTTATAACGACGAATAGTCCTTACACCTCGAGTCTTCACTCTTCACTTGAGATTCATGACCTATCGTTAATTTGGATCGATGTGGTTTTCGGATATCCAAATATGGAGACCCGATCCCGGTCTCATCGATATCCAAAGCGTATCTTTTAAGGCCAATTTGTTTTAAAGTTTAAAACAATTCAATTCTTTTATCTATATACACACAGATAGATAATTCACATACCACAATAGATAATCATCATTATCATCACAACAGATAATCCATATTATCATTATCAAAAGATAATCCATATTATCACCACCATTAGATAATCCATATTATCATCATAATGCAATCCAAAACATCCATATCACACAGCATTACTTATCTCATATCTGAGATCTCAAACCATTCAAGGGAAATCAATACCATCCATACATAAGCAATGATTAATAATCACACCAAATATAATTAATTTAAAATGAATTAAATTAATTACATCATTTCTAATTAATTTAAAGTGAAATTAAATTAATTACTTCATTAATATAAGTCATGCTTACATAACCATTAATTAATTACAAATTAATTAATTAATTATCCTTTAATTAATTAATTATTCTTTAATTACATTCAAGTAATTATCCTTTAATTAATTTCCCAAATTAATTACTCTTAACCAAAAACAGTAATTAACCTTTAATTATTTCATTAATTAATTAACTATAATTAATTAAATTAATCCTTATTTAATTAATTAATTAATTACCTTTAATCACTTATTATTGATTAATTAATCTTAATTAATCAATCCTTAATTACATCATTAATTATATTAATTAATGATCCTTAATTACATTTAATTAATTACTTTATTAAAATTAATTACAATAAGTAATTATCTTTAATTAAACCACAATTATTAATCACTTTTGATTAATCACATTCAGTAATTAACTACCCTTAATTACTCCATTAAATAAATAAATTACTCCTTAATTAATTATCCTAATTAATCCCTTGATTAATTATAAAGTAATTTAATCCAAATTACTTCCATTCTTAAATCATTTTCATTAATTACATCCAGTAATTATCAATTAATTACTTCATTGAGTAAATTTCAATCCATTAATTACATTAAGTAATTATTTATCAAAGCATCCAGAGTTTAACTTAATTATACTTAATTAATTAACTTAAAAAAATTACATTTAAACTTAATTAATTGCACTAAGTAATTAATTCCTTAATTACTTCCATTGAGTAATTAAACTTAAACAATTTCACAAATGATTATCATTAATAAATTAATCTAATTAATTATTAAAATTAATCATATTAATTAATTATTAAATAATCTCAAGTTAATGACCTTCATTAACAATTAACAATTCTTTAATTACTTTTCTTAAGCAATTAACTTAGATTAATCATTACTAGTTACAAATTAATTTATCTTAATAACCAATTAATTAACCTCTAATTATTTAATTAATTAACTGTTAACTGTAACTTAATTAATCCTTAATTACTTGATTAATTAATTCTTAATTATTTATTAAAAATCCTTAATTACAAATTAATAATTCCTAATTAATTAACCTAAAACTTAATTAATTAATTTAAACCTTTAATTACTTATTTAATTAATCCAAATCATTAATTAATTAAGTAAATTAATTATCCATTTTAATTAACTTAATAATTTCAAACCATTAAATCTTTACTTATTAAAGATAAAAACAATTTTCTTATTAATGATCAAATTATCATTAACAAATCATTTAAAACAATTTACTTTAAACTTACTTTCAAATTTCATTTTAAAGATTTAAAATGAATACAAATTATCTTTAACAAAGTTCAAAACACATTTCTAAAACCTTTTCATTTCATAAGTTAAAGAAATACTCATTTAAAAAAGAAGTTTAAAAGAATTTAAAACCAAAATCATTTTTAAATTCAAATCAACTTGAATTACACTTTAAACATTCAAAATTGTTTAAATCATTTTAAATTTAAAAACTTTCCTTCATTTCAAAACTGGAATACATATTTAAATTTGAATCCAGATTAAACTTTAGATTTTAAAACTCTATTTACATTTTAAAACTTTATTTAAAATTCAAGCTACTTAAATATTTTAAAGTAGTTTAAACAATTCAAATTTTAAAAAGCTTTATTTTATTTTTAAATCTGAGATGCAAACTAAACTTGAATTCCAGATTTAAACTTTGTTTTAAATCATTGCTTTACAATTTAAATTTCAGTTTTAAATTTTAAAACTGAAACATGTTTGGAAACCTGTCACCAAAACATAACCCGAGCCCAATGCAGTTTTGCTTCGAGCCAAAAATCAAAAGCTTCGAGTTTAACACTTGAATTTCTCGAGAAACCTCGAGTAACTTTTCCTCTGCTAACCCAACTTCACCAGAGAATAAAGTGCACCGTGCACATGCACGGTGACTTTAATCACCATCGACCATCTCCGATGGCCTTCCCTCATCGGCGACCAACTCCACATCCAAACATGATCAACAGATTCATCCTTCCAAAGCTCGAAATTGAATACGAGTTCAAAATCCCCAAACCTGGAACATAAAAACAGGAATCACCACCAAACCTGGAACATGCCTCATCCCCGACCTTCCGACCACTGGAATAGCAGCGACTCCGGCCATACCATGTTATCATCCCCCAAAAACTCGTTGAACTCGATCACTCCTACAGGTCGTGCCGACCAAATCAACTAGCCCAGTTAAAAACTAGGGTTCCAAAATAAAATAGAACACCACCTTCATCATAGTTTTCCGATCATCTACCAGATATTTTTCCCCTTCTCTGATCACTTCTCCATCAATGCCAAAGATCCCAACCACCCAAATAGCAGAGATCACCTAAAAATCCCAAAATTGCATTTCCAGTTCATTTTAGAACTGCACTCTACCCCTATTTCTAAAAATCTTGATTTAAGTTTTAAAATTCATGTTTTTAAATGTTGTTTCAGATCCTAACCTTGAAACAATAAATTGTGATATTAAAATTTTCACTTATTTTAAAACTTGATCATTTAATTTAGTTTCCAGTGATAATCGAAAGCTATTTTAACTTAAGTAAAATTCTAAACTAAAGTTTGTAATTAAACTAACAAGTTTCATTTGAAACTCAAATTTAAAACGTTATTAAATCAAGAGATATGAATTTGAACAAATCAAGAACTAGAAACTATAACAGAGTAGATTCTGTTGAAAAACAACATGCATGCATCATACATCCAGAAGTACAACCATATACATACATAAACATACATATTTCAGACATCTAGCATGCAACTAAATTATACTTCATGTTTTTTATAAAGTGAAGTTGCTCACCATTTTGAAGAAGGAAGACATCTTTCCAGATTTTAAAAAAAAATAGTTTGATGAAAGCCTTTGAAAACTTTGAATCTTACACTCGAATGCTCTTTGATTTAAAAATGCAGTTGCCAAAGTTAAAACTTTGTACTTGATTTGAAGATGCAGGTGCATGCAAAAGATAATTCCAGATTGAAGAAAATATAGGCTTGTACAGATTTCAGGTTGCATTTGAAAAAGGTACAGGCATGGATGTTTGAAAATGTATTTTACAGGGAATTGATTTGAAAATGTTACAGGGAAAATGATTTTGGTTTGTGAAATGGTTTCAGGGATTATAGATGGATTTCTGGTTTGTGTTTTGAAATGAGAATTTATGTTTACAGATTTTTTTTTTATGAGGAGTGATTCAGATTTGTATAGAAAATGGTTCTGATTCTCAAATTTTCTTTTTGATTTGAGGATTATTTTAGAGTAATAAGTTTCAGCTGAAAATTTTCTTTACATGGAAATGAAAATGAGAAAAAGAAAAGAAATGGAAGAAGTATGAGTTTAAATAACTAAACTTATGATTTATTAAAAATCAAAGAAAAATAAAAATACAATATGGCACTTGTCAAAAGTCTATACATTTGTCATTTTGATATGTTAATTACTTAACACATGTCTTTTTAAGTTAACATTAGTTATTTAGTTAAATATTAATGTAGGTTATGCCTAATTAATTAGTTAATTAATATTTTATATGTATAGATAATTTTTAAAAGAATTGAAACAATTATATATGTAAATAAAAGTTTATACAAATATTTTAAAATCCAAAACAATTTAAGTATCTATACTTTGAATTTCAAAACTCTAAATTCAAATTTAAATCAAATTCTAAAATTCAATTTTAAAATCAAGTTATATATATACAAATTCAATTTGAAATAGCAATGCTACTTTTATAAAAATCTATTTTGCCAAAACAATACATTATTATTATTTTAAAATAACTCACTATCAAATTAAAATAATTTATAAAAGAAATTATCTCTTTATTAATAAATTACTTATATCATCAAGCTATATTTTAAGAAGAAAACAAAACAAATCTTATTGTTAATTTTATTTAAATTTAAACTTATGCTAAAATCAATTTAAAGAATTATCTTAACAATTTAAAACCATATAGTTATTAAATAGCTTCGAAAAGCTTTACATTAAATAAATCAAAATGTCCAAATTACCAAAAATATTAGAATTAGAAAATATGCTTTTTTATTAAATTTAAAACAAAGCTAATCTATTTACAATATAAACCATATATTTACATTATAAATAGAAACCAATTTAATAGCTTTAAAAGATAAAATCTACTATAAATATTTATTTAACTGCATTACTAAATCTATTCAAATTTTTATTAACAAAAATTATCAAATCAATTTAAATTTTAATATAGATTATTGAATTGATATTGCCAAAAGTTCCAGGATATCGCATTCCTTCCCCTTTAAAAGAATTTCGTCCCCGAAATTTGAAACAAAGGTAATTTACTAATCTCATTAAAGATTTTAATTTTAAAACAAAAGCATATATTATCAATCATATGCTAACAACCATAGCAACCAATTCATCCAATCAAACAATCTAACTATCCAGACAAAATTCTCGATAGAATTTCCTTGAGTTTCCCATGTATAAATACCAGGATGCTCGCTCTACAGAATCCAAACAATCAAAAACTACGAAGCTACAGAGCTCCTACTCATCTAGATCTACAACTGAACATGATATCATACTACAGACAAGTCTGACTCAACAATTAAAACTCCTGAACTTCATGTTCCAAAACCAGAGATAGATCATACACGTAATCCCTCAGAGATACGTGAAACACATCGAATACCAGTCTTTCAAACTGGAAATTCAACCCTAAAGACCAAACACTTATCCTCGTAAGAACACAGAAAAGATCTAAAATGCCTCGGAGCTAGCTTCCTAGACTTATCCAAAACTTATAGCTCCTTAGATCAGAGAAAACTTATCCAAAATCAAATCTTCGACTGCAGAATCCAAATTATTTCGTCTCTTATCCACAAAAGTCTTCGGACGAACCTGGCTACCAACATCCTTCCTGATCAGCTCAACCTTTGTTGATGCCTCTAGAAACAAACTAGACCAGAAATAACCCATCAAAATGATACTCTCAAGATCAACCAAAAATCGAGAACACCAACTCTACTCCACAAATATCAGAAGACTGAACTTACTTCTCTATATCTGGAAAAAAATAAACAGAAACACTCCTAAACTGCATCCGCTGCACAATTCTAATCTGGAGTAGAAGAGAATGCTAATGATGAACACAAGCACAAACAGGACAATATGTTCCACAAAAAAATATGGTTCCACAAATCCATAATGAAAAACTCAGAAATTCCTCCGAAACCTAAGTTGCTTCACCAAATCCTATCTCTAGGAATCATCTTTCAATTAAATTGAACCACCGGTTCCACTCCTGGAATCCTAGTCGATAAGGAAAACTCAATCTCCAGATGCCTCAAGCAAAATATAACCCAAGAGAACACTCAACTATCGCAAGTCACTTTTTCGATCAACCCAGATCAAATTCCAAAGAAAAACTGTCCTCTCTTTACCCAACAGAATAGTTTACACTTATCTAGCCAATCCATCAAAGAAATGGATCCACTTCGCTACTTCTGAACTCCACCTCCATAAAAATTACTCAGCCAGAAAACTTCCTACCAACACAGAACACTCCGAGCTGCACTGCTGACACCAAAGCCAAAGACTTCCTAATCCAAAGCTCTTCGAGAAACTTGGGCCTCAGAGCCAACCACAACATCCTGCTAAATCCAGCCACAACACCGAAGCACACACATTACCCTAAAACTTGTTCCAAAGAAAACATCTTCAGAGATAATCCATAGTCACTGCATCACATCACGCAGCTACTACTTCCTGAGGTACCAAGATACCATCACTCACTTCTGCTCAACCGACAAATCCAAACTCAACTCATCCAACTACAAAAATGAACTCCGAACCTTAGCAGGTTTCCTTCAGAGATCGATGAAATCTCTACACCACTGCAAAACTCACTCGAGACGGTATTAGGTCTACAGTCTCGACAAATGCACTTCCAATCTCAAACATTCAAATTCCTTCCATTGGTAGTAGTCGTGTTACAAACACCACTACCTTATCTACCTTTATAACTTATATTGGAAAACCCGAACAGGTAACCCAACAGATAAGTAGAAATAAATAAATATATATAAATTACAAATACGCTCTCTCAAGAAAGAAATCACTCCAAAGCCTAGGTATTCACTCAACCAAACGCTCTGATACCACTGTAACGACCCTCCATTCATCTCCACAGAATGACGCATCATTAATAAGAAAAAAAGGGATAGAAAAGATAAAGAAAGAGAAGAAAGAAGAAATAACATCAGAATCTCAACAGCGGAACGAATAAATTATATTAACAATATAAGTATTACATAGTATACAACAGCTATTAGAGTTACACAGGTTAAACATCACATACTAGACAGTTATAAACACCTGTCTAGTTATTACAACTCAATACCTCAGAGGCATCAAACATAGAGGAACACTATATATCTACATGGTGAAGCCTCCTGCTCCATTGCTCCTCCACAATTTGTCAAAGCTAACCTGAATTTCTTGGCTAGTCATAAAAAAATTGAGTACCCAAGAGTTTAAGAAAAACAGAAATAAACTCTGGGTCAGACATGGGTCTGGTATAAGTAACAGGTTAAGGTTGCTTAACTTTGAAAAACATTTGAAAAGAAAAGGTATCACAAAGACTTCCCATACATAAACATGGAAAAGTTTTTACCTTACGCTAACCAAATCATTTGATAGGAAATCCAGTGACATTATAATAGGTCTAGAGTTTCAAGTAAATAGAAAATAGCGAAATTGTTACATGATTAAATTCTAGCTACTAGCCACAAAAGTGGGTAATACAATCAAAACCGATGGCACTTATTGGATTTTGGATTCCATACAATGGCAGAGCTACTAGGGTACCCCCCGTCACGGTACATGGCCTAGATCAACGTATCGAGATCCACCTTAAATCCCTTGCAACAAAAGGCCGAAACCATCCCTTACCGGACAGTCTGAACAAGACAACCCCGCAGTTTGTGCGCATTCCAACTGCCCACACAGCCGAATAAAAAGGGACCTTTAGACAGGGGGAAATCTCGTCCTACTTGGCCATGACCCATTTAGCCTTGCTGCACCTCCCCTGTTTTAGCCATTCCCGGTTGATGAGGCCTGAGGCTACGATTGCCTTTAGAGAACACATCTCTTAGAATGCTCATCGTCCACCTGACGATGCTCTGAAAGCATTCAATCCATACAAGTTCGTTCCGGGTTCGAACGAAACCAAAGGCATTATCTTGTTACACTCATTTTGGAATCACCCTCAGAGTTAATGACGATAACCCTTGCACTCTGAATCTTCATCTCGAATCTGAAAGTACTACCCCATTAAACTCGTATTGGAATCACCCTAGAGTTTTAACGACGAATAGTCCTTACACCTCGAGTCTTCACTCTTCACTTGAGATTCACGACCTGTCGTTAATTTGAATCGATGTGGTTTTCGGATATCCAAACTTGGAAACCCGATCTCAGTCTCATCGAAATCCAAAGCGTATCTTTTAAGGCCAAGTTGTTTTAAAGTTTAAAACAATTCAATTCTATTATCTATATACACACAGATAGATAATTCACATATCACAATAGATAATCATCATTATCATCACAACAGATAATCCATATTATCATTATCAAAAGATAATCCATATCATCATCACAATTAGATAATCCATATTATCATCACCATTAGATAATCCATATTATCATCATAATGCAATCCAAAGCATCCATATCACACAGCATTACTTATCTCATATCTGAGATCTCAAACCATTCAAGGCAAATCAATATCATCCATACATAAGCAATGATTAATAATCACACCAAATATAATTAATTTAAAATGAATTAAATTAATTACATCATTTCTAATTAATTTAAAGTTAATTAAATTAATAACTTCATTAATATAAATCTTGCTTACATAACCATTAATTAATTACAAATTAATTAATTAATTATCCTCTAATTAATCACCTTAATTAATCACCCTTGATTAATTATTCTTTAATTACATTCAAGTAATTGTCCTTTAATTAATTTCAAAAATTAATTACTCTTAACCAAAACCAGTAATTAACCTTTAATTACTTCATTAATTAATTAACTATAATTAATTACATTAATCCTTAATCAATTGCATTAATTAATTACCTTTAATAACTTATTATTGATTAATTAATCTTAATTAATCAATCCTTATTTACATCATTAATTATATTAATTAATGATCCTTAATTACATTTAATTAATTTCTTTATAAAAATTAATTACAATAAGTAATTAATCTTTAATTAAACCATAATTATTAATCACTTTTGATTAATTACATTCAGTAATTAACTACCCTTAATTTCTCCATTAAATAAATTAATTACTCCTTAATTAATTATCCTAATTAATCCCTTGATTAATTATAAAGTAATTTAATCCAAATTACTTCCACTCTTAAATCATTTTCATTAATTACATCTAGTAATTTGATAATTACTTCACTGAGTAAATTTCAATCCATTAGTTACATTAAGTAATTATTTATCAAAGCATCAAGTGTTCAACTTAATTAAACTTAATTAATTAACTTAAACAAATTACATTTAAACTTAATTAATTACATTAAGTAATTAATTCCTTAATTACTTCCATTGAGTAATTAAACTTAAACAATTTCATAAATGATTATCATTAATTAATTAATCTAATTAATTATTAAAATTAATCATATTAATTAATTATTAAATAATCTCAAGTCAATGACCTTCATTAACAATTAACAATCCTTTAATTACTTTTCTAAAGTAATTAACTTAGATTAATCATTATTAATTACAAATTAATTTATCTTAATAACCAATTAATTAACCTCTAATTATTTAATTAATTAAGTGTTAAGTGTAACTTAATTAATCCTTAGTTACTTGATTAATTAATTCTTAATTATTAATTAAAATCTAATTAAAAATCCTTAATTATAAATTAATTATTCCTAATTAATTACTTAAACCTTAATTAACTAATTTAAACCTTTAATTACTTATTTAATTAATCCAAATCATTAATTAATTAAGTAAATTAATTATCTGTTTTAATTAACTTAATAATTTCAAAACATTAAATCTTTATTTATTAAAGATAAAAACATTTTTCTTATTATTGGTCAAATTGTCATTAACAAATCATTTAAAACAATTTACCTTAAACTTACTTTCAAATTTCATTTTAAATTTAAAGATTTAAAATGAATACAAATTATCTTTAACAAAGTTTAAAACACATTTCTAAAACCTTTTTATTTCACAAGTTAAAGAAATACTCATTTAATAAAGAAGTTTAAAAGAATTCAAAACCAAATTCATTTTTAAATTTAAATCAATTTAAATTACACTTTAAACATTCAAAATTGTTTAAATCATTTTAAATTTAAAAACTTTATTTCATTTCAAAACTGTAAGACATATTTAAATTTGAATCCAGATTAAACTTTATATTTTAAAACTCTATTTACATTTTAAAACTTTATTTTAAAATTCAAACTACTTAAACATTTTAAAGTAGTTTAAACAATTCAAATTTTAAAAAGCATTATTTTATTTTTAAATTTGAGATGCAAACTAAACTTGAATTCCAGATTTAAACTTTGTTTTAAATCATTGCTTTACAATTTAAATTTCAGTTTTAAATTTTAAAACTGAAACAGGTTTGGAAACTGTCACCAAAACATAACCCGAGCCCAATGCAGTTTTGCTTCGAGCCAAAAATCAAAAGCTTCGAGTTTAACACTCGAATTTCTCGAGAAAACTCGAGTAACTTTTCCTCTGCTAACCTAACTTCACCAGAGAATAAAGTGCACCGTGCACATGCACGGTGACTTTAATCACCTCCGACCATCTCCGATGGCCTTCCCTCATCGGCGACCAACTCCACCTCCAAACACGATCAACAGATTCATCCTTCCAAATCTCGAAATTGAATTCGAGTTCAAAACCCCCAAACCTGGAGCAGAAAAATAGGAATCGCCACCAAACCTGGAACATGCCTCGTCCCCGACCTTCCGGCCACCGGAATTGCCCCGACTCCGGCCACATGTTCGTCAACTTCCATGCTATCATCCCCCAAAAACTCAATGAACTCGATCACTCCTACATGCCGTGCCGACCAAATCAACTAGCCTAGTTAAAAACTAGGGTTCCAAAACAAAATCGAACACCGCCTTCATCACAGTTTTCTGATCATCTACCAGATACTTTTCCCTCTACTCTGATCACACCCAAATAGCAGAGATCACCTAAAAATCCCAAAATTGCATTTCCAGTTCATTTCAGAACTGCATTCTACCCCTATTTCTAAAATTCTTGATTTAAGTTTTAAAATTCATGTTTTTAAATGTTGTTTCAGATCCTAACCCTGAAACAATAAATTGTGATATTAAAATTTTCACTTATTTTAAAACTTGATCAATTAATTTGGTTTCCAGTGATAATCTAAAGTTATTTTAACTTAAGTAAAATTCTAAACTAAAGTTTGTAATTAAACTAACAAGTTTCATTTGAAACTCAAATTTAAACAGTGATTAAATCACGAGATATGAATTTGAACAAATCAAGATTTTGAAACTATAACATAGTAGATTCTACTGAAAAACAACATGCATGCATCATACATCCAGAAGTACAACCATATATATACATAAACATATATATTTCAAACATCTTGCATGCAACTAAATTGTACTTTAAGTTTTTTTAAAAGTGAAGTTAATCACCATTTTGAAGAAGGAAGACGGCTTTCCAGATTTGGAAAAAAACAGTTTGATGAAAGCCTTTGAAAACTTTGAATCTTGCACTTGAATTCTCTTTGATTTAAAAATGCAGTTGCCAGAGTTAAAACTTTGTACTTGATTTAAAGATGCAGGTGCATGCAGAAGATAATTCAAGATTGAAGAAAATATAGGCTTGTACAGATTTCAGGTTGCATTTGAAAAATGTACAGGCATGCATGTTTGAAAATGTTTTTTTACAGGGAATTGATTTGAAAATGTTACAGGGAAAATGATTTTGGTTTGTGAAATGGTTAGGGATTATATATGGATTTCTGGTTTGTGTTTTCAAATGAGGATTTATGTTTACAGATTTGTTTTATGAGGACTGATTCAGATTTGTATAGAAAATGGTTTTGATTCTCCGATTTTCTTTTTGATTTGAGGATTGTTTTAGAGTAATAAGTTTAAGCTGAAAATTTTCTTTACTTAGAAATGAAAATGAGAAAAATAAAAAATGGAAGAATTATGATTTTAAATAACTATGATTTATTAAAAATCAAAGAAAAATAAAAATACAATATGACACTCGTTAAAACTCTATACATTTGTCATTTTGATATGTTAATTACTTAACACATGTCTTTTTAAGTTAACATTAGTTATTTAGTTAAATATTAATGTAGGTTATGCCTAATTAATTAGTTAATTAGTATTTTATATGTATAGATAATTTTTAAAAGAAATGAAACAATTATATATATAAATAAAAGTTTGTAAAAATATTTTAAAATCCAAAACAATTTAAGTATCTATACTTTGAATTTCAAAACTCTAAATTCAAATCTAAATCAAATTCTAAAATTCAATTTTAAAATCAAGTTATATATATATATATATACAAATTCAATTTGAAAAAACAATGATATTTTTATATAAATCCATTTTGCAAAAACAATACATTATTATTATTATTTAAAAGTAAATCATTATCAAATTAAAATAATTTATAAAAGAAATTATCTCCTTATTAATAAATTACTTATCTTATCAAGCTATATTTTAAAAAGAAAACAAAACAAACCTTATTGTTAATTTTATTTAAATTTAAACTTATGCTAAAATTAATTTGAACAATAACCTTAACAATTTAAAACCATATAGTTATTAAATAGCTTTGAAAAGCTTTATATTAAATAAATCAAAATTTCCAAATTACCAAAAATATTAGAGTTAGAAAATATGCTTTATTTATTAAATTTAAAACAAAGCTAATCTATTTACAATATTAATCATATATTTACATTATAAATAGAAACCAATTTATTAGCTTTAAAAGATAAAATCTACTAATTAATTATTTATTTAATTGCATTATTAAATCAATTCAAATTTTTATTAACAAAACTTATCAAATCAATTTAAATTTTAATACAGATTATTAAATTGATATTGCCAAAAATTCCCAGATATCACATCGTTATAAACGGTTCACAAAATTTCGACGGCATTTCCTTTTCGTTCCTTGTGTACATGCATAGTGTACGATACAAGGAACACGGTGGAAGTACTGTCAAAATTTTGGAAAATTGTTTATAATGACATGATTTAAGAAATGTAATTACTATTGTGTTTGTAATGGGAAGTAGAATGACCGACCATCACAAAAAGTACAAAAATGTGAACAAAATATCAAGAAATATAACTTTTTATATAAAGAAAATGGATTACAAAAAACAGTAAAATCTAGATGTGTTTATCGAATTTTATTAATAATTTTTTTACTATTGATCATAGGTTTTACAGTAGGAAAAATGTTCAATTATTTTATTGATCGGAGCTGGATGTATCAAAGAAGAGAAATTAGAGGCTCAATAAGTAAATATTTTCTTAATGGGGTAAATGTGTTTGTCGAATTTGCTTTAAGTAATATTAGAAATGACGTAGACATTCGTTGTCCATGTAGTAGGTGCAAATTATTTAAGCATTTAGTACCGAATATGGATAGGATTCATTTGCGCCAATAGAGTTTCGTAACCAATTATTAGGTGTGGGATCGTCATGGAGAAATTATAACGTGTAACAAAGAACAGCCAATAGAGGACATTAGTGATGAAGTTAGTACGACGAATCTCATAGAACATATGGTTGAAGATGCAGCACAATCAATGTTACTTACTATTGAAATTAATAACAATGATGTTAACGTCGAAGAGGAACCAAATGTTGGAGCGAAAAAATATATGATTTATTGGGTGCTGCTAAGAAACCTCTTTGGAATGGATGTACTAGCGGCACTCAATTATCGGAACTGCAGAGTACATTGCAATGAAATCAAAGTACAGCCTCACAGAAGCCGGATTTACGGCTGTTGTACAAGCTGCTAAACGCCATATGCCATCAGATAATTTAATGTGCAAAAATTGTTATGAAGTGAAAAAACTTATGTCATCTTTCGGTTTTCCGTATCAAAAAATTAATACATGTCTAAATGGTTGCATGTTGTTTTGGAAAGATGATGTCAGTCTTCGGCATTGTAAAATATGTACTCAAGGAAGACACAAACCAAGGGGAAAAAAGGAAAAAGAAGTTTCATACAAGCGTATGCATTATTTACCTATCACTCCTAGACTTCAAAGGTTATATGCGTCATTTGTAACAGCGCATCATATGAGATGACACGGTGTGAGAACACCTGAAGAATGTACGTTAACACACTTATCTGATGGAGAAGTATGGAAGTATTTTGATAGAAAATATCCCGATTTCGCAGCGGAGAGCCATAATGTAAGATAGGTTTGTGTATTGATGGATTTTCACCATTTTCTCAGTTTGATTCTAAATATTCATCTTGGTCTATAATCATTACACCTTATAATCTACCCTGGTGGATGTGTATGAAAACTCCATATATGTTTCTCACAATTGTCATCCCTGGCCCTGATGATCCGACACAGGGCATCGTTCTTTTTCTCTCATTATTTCAATGATCATGTGAATTTATCATTTCAAAGTGTTGCGCACAATGATGAGGCTGTTGAACAAGATTCTTCTTCTGAAGCAATGTTATCTATTTTTGAACAACATGGTCGACATGTTGGAAAATATGCAGAAGTATGGTTAGATGATAGAGATTACCATATAGCACACACATATATTCTTCTTAATTGTCCAGAAGTTGCATCATTTATTAGGTAATTATCAAATTACAATTTTTGATATATTTAATTTAATACTGCATGTGTAAATTAATAATGAAGCAATATATTATGTTTTTGTTTGTGATGTTTATGAATCACAAAATCTAAACGGCGATTTAAGCAAAAATTTCGCTACTTGGTTTTCGAACTACGTTTGTGATCCTACAAATAATGTGATCGATGAAGGATTAAGACATTTGGCGTTGGGACCGAAAAGGAAAGTTAAAACGAATCCAATATTTTTCGTTAATGGATATAAATTCAATACCAAAGAATACGGTGCTGAAAGATTAAAAAACAATACCGGTGTATTTGTTAAAGGCAATGATGATCCTAATAATTTATGGCGTGTTAACCCAGATTTACAATTGACATATTTTATAAGACCTGCAGAGGAAGTTTTTTATTTAGATGCAACTGGTTCGGCAATGTTCCAGGTTCTAGTATTAAAGTGCATCCAAATTATAATCTTATGGAAATAAAATATACCTCACGTTATCAACCATACGATCCTTTTGTACTAGCCAAACAAGTCCTACAAGTTTATTACCCCCCTTATCCATCTCCAAAAAGAGATAAAGCGGATTGGTCTGCGGTTTTTAAAACTAAGGTGAGATTTGCATTCGATGGAAAGAATATTCCAGAAGAACAAGCCTATCAAGCAGATATCAAGGAAAAAGTTGAAATCACAATTACAGACGATCAAACTAATTTTAACAATTAAATGATGAAACAAATGTATTAGTCGAAGCATTTGAGATTGTAGAGGAAAACGATATAGAACACGAGATCGAGTCTGAATCAGAAAATGACGAGAACTGAGTAATATCCAGTAATTTTTACAATTATTCACGCACAGGCATCACATATCATCATCATCATTACATGCACTACCAATTAAAAATGAATTTATTACATGCACCACATATCATCATCATTTTATCTATGTCTATAAATAAAAATGAAACTTTCAATAGCTATTATGCCAGGCTCCAGACGTCGTAGCTCTTCTCGCTCGACCGGCGAGAGTAATGGTGAGCCTCCGGCTCAACCACTTGTATATTTGCAGCCAAAGGCTGATGGAACGTAAGTATCAAAATTAAAATGATAACAATATAAATTTATTCACACATATATATACTTGTCTAATGCTTTGCTTTATAATTAATACAGGGGATTTGATTTGGAGCCCTCAGGAGTTGTGCTTAGCATTTTCAAGCAATCATATATGAGCAGGATTAAAGATTGCTGGCCTAAATGGAGTAAGATCCTTGACCAAGTCAGGGAGGCCATCTGGCAGTATTTTCTGGTGAGTTTATACCACTTTACTATATGAATAAGTATAAATGAACAATTAGTAATATTTTATCTTTGTACAAGGGAAAGTGGACTTGGCGGAGCCCGATGTCGCCATGGTTCAGCGCCACTGGAATTCGAAGGTCGCCAAAAATTATAGGGAGGTAATGTCAGCTCTTATAAAATCAAAGAAGAAACCGAACTAGATGGGCGCTTCCGTATTGGATTCTTGGATGAGTTGGTGGAAGACCGACGAGTTCAAGGTAAATCTACCAAATATATAGTTAATTTTTTTGCAATTAGTAAATATAATATTCAATTTAAATTGCAGGTGGAGTCGGAGAGGAACTTCGCCAATAAAAGTAGGAATCCTGTAACGCATCGTGGCGGATCCAAGTCTTTTCAGCATCACCATGAGGACTTGGTAAATTTATCAATTATGAATCTAAACCGTTATTACATTTTGTATATTAATCAGTTCAGTAATTAGCTATGAAAAAATAAAATATATAAATTATTTATTGCAGGAAAGATCGCTTGGACGTCTGTGTCTATGATGGAGGTATTTACCCACACTCACGCATCAAGACAAGCAGACAATGCTGGCAATATTACATATCAGTGGAATGATGATGATAAGGCAACGGCTGCATATGTATGCATAATTTAAATCTTATTATATTAATATCGATAAGTTTAAATCCTATTCTACTAATTTTAACCTGTAACTGTTTTTTATTTTAGATAAAGTTTCAGGAGGCACGGGCAGAGCTGCTTTCAGAATCGGATCGCGATGAGTTGACGGTAGAGGAGCAAGATAATATTTTTGATGTTATTATGGATCCGAGGCAGCGGAATAGGCGTTATGGCTATGAAACCAAGCGGTAACCTTATAAACATTGCAATGTTATATTTAATATATTAACCTATAGATACACTACACATATGTTGATTTCTACCTGAGTTAAATCTAACTTATACGTGATTTACCACCCTGCACCATTATCATTTAATAAAATATGCATTTCCTTGTGGTATATGCATTGCTTAAGATCACGTCATTTACGTTTCTATATTTTAAAATATGCATTGCTTAAGAAAATGATTATAATACAAATGTGAACATCTCACATTCTATTTGCAAGTTCGGACAGTTCAAAAGGCGTGTGACAAAGCAGAAATAAAAGAGCTTAGAGCCATGGTTGAGCAGCTGCAAGAGCAGGACCGTCTTCGTGCTTCACAAATGGAGCAGCTGAATCAACGTTTAGCGGAGTACGCGCATAGGGATGGTTCCTTCCCTTCGTCGTCTGGTGCTTCCGGAGGTGAGGATGATACTTGAGAGGTATGATGATTATTGTCTTTGTGGTTGGTTATTGTATATATTGACTTTGAGATAGTGAGGCTTGTGTCTGATGGTTATTGTGTATATATTAGCTTTGAGGTGGTGAGGTTTAAGTGTTTGCATTGTATATTTTGACTTGAATATGGATTGGAGTTGGTGTTGGTGATGGTTTTATTGTTTATGTACATATTGACTTGGAGTTTGGCTTGAAAATGTAATGTTTGATGTTGATTTTTGCTTGTTTATATTGTTTGTAGTATACTGTGTTGGATATGTGATATATGTATGCGTGTGTGTGTGTGTGAAATGGAGTGGAAATGGAATGGAAATGGATATATATTGATTATGTGTGGCTAGAAAGTGAATGGCTTGCTGTTATAAAAAAAATTCACCCAGATTACCAACGGATACAACAGCTATTTGGTCATTTTATTGCAATGGCTTCCATCGACTACGTGCCGTTGGTAGCCGTTGGAAAAGCCGTTGAAATAGCCTCATAGCTTACGTTGGAAGCCGTTGGAAAGCTTGAACGTTATTCCAATGGCTTTTCCAACGGCCGAAAGCTGTTGGAATAGCCGGTCACTCTTGTAGTGTTGCCTTGTTGATTCACTAAAAAGTTTTGATCAAATCTGAAATAGCATATGCTTGTTGTGTTCCCATACTTTTCACAAATCTGACACCTTATTCTATTATTGTTATTTCATCTACCACTGCCCCTTCCTCTATAATTCTGACAACCCTTTGACTGCCTTGTTCATTTCTACTATTGGTTGATCTTCCTGATGCTTATTTCTGATATTTGATGTATAATTCACCGAGAGATCCGTGTTTAATGACTTTTTTGCTATATTCTTCCTTCATGTGTAAGAAATGTAGAATGTACATATTGCATGTTTGGTAGGGTTTCTTTTTCTTCCTTCATGGGTAAGAAATGTAGAATGTACATATTGCATGTTTGGTAGGGTTTCTTTAGATGATCTAATAGCTATAACTAATTCATATTTTTCATTTAGACTATTCAATATTGTCAAAATTTTCTAAATTTTTGATATTCTATGACAAGCAGTGTCAAACAAGTCACAATACATCTTGGTTGCATGTTTGGTAGGGTTTCTTTAGATGATATAATAGCTATAACTAATTCATATTTTTCATTTAGACCATTCAATATTGTCAAAATTTTCTCTGTTTCTGATATTCTATGACCAGCAGTGTCTAACAAGTCACAATACATCTTGGCTTTGGTTAAGTACTTTTTCATTGACATGTCATCTTTCCTTAAATTTTATGGTTGTCTTTTGTAGCTCATAATTCTTACTACAGACTGAGAGTTGAAAAATTATTCCATAATAGTCCATATTTCTTGTGTTGATTTGCATCCAAAAATTTGTGATAATCACTAAAAGCCAAGAAGATAATAGACCTTCTTGTCTTTGATAGTTCAAGTATTCCTTGTTGATTGTAACTTTCCTTCATTATCTGCTATCATCTTTGATGGAATTATAATTGTGCCATTGATGTATTCTTCAAGACCATACCCTTTTATGGCTATTTCAGTTTGATATTTCCACGGCAAGAAATTATTTTTATCAAGTTGAATAGAGACTGATTGACTTTTAGATTTTATGATTGAAAATACAAGAGTATCATTGATGTGGTTATATTTGCTTGAGTAGGTGATGTGGTGGCATAAGCATTATCTAATTCACCTTCCATGGTGGTATTCTTGGATCAGAAAGATAGATGAAGGTTCTTGGTGAGGCACACTTTCAAATTTGCAGCCAGTAGATGATCAACTGATGTAAGGCTTCGGGATGCATTTCTGGTTATCAAGAACTATGTTCCTAAATTTTAAAGCGGGATTATGGGTAACAATATCTTCTTCAATGAAGAAATATTCGCAGAGGAGAAGCAGTGCAACCAATCTTAGGTGATGAACTCTATTTGACAACATTCTAGCACGGCATAATGATCAGAATCCAATGATGTTGTTAGCTAGGATTTATGATGATCGGTGAGTGAATTTTTGGACAATTCTGGCTAAAAATTAGGATATTCTCTGCTGATAAGGTTAACTTTAAAGAGAAAAAAGAGGCACGACCAATCTCAGATGATGAGAATTGAGTGATAGGATGCTCGCATGGTGCTTCTGTTGGTGCCGCTAGGAAAACTGCTCTGATACCATATTAAAATGCAACAGTGGTTGAGGAAATTATATCTTTTCTATTAGAATTCTCCAATATGTACAAGTTTTGGCCTTATATAACGCTAGGCCTTGACTAGTTCATTATACAGTTGTAACTACATATTCCACATATACCCTTATAACCTTAATACATTTGTATATACTATATTCTCAAAATTGTTCTTCATTCTATTAGACCTATATGTAAACAACATAAATTATTACTAAATTATGTACTAAATGTAGTTTGGCTCCGCTCGGGTACATGCTCACAACTAAGCTTTAGGGTTGTTCTGTTCCATAGAAGTACTTCAACAATTATGCTTTAGGACAATCAATCCATGTGCAGATCAATTGTAATAGGGCATAAAGAAGATACATGCACATAGTTGCTTCTCGTTTAGTTGGTAGCAATGTGTGGTAGAGAAGTGAAGAGTTGTTGGTCATGCATTTGATTCAGCTTGTAAAAACAAATTAGTGTAGATGCATTATTTTCAGGTTAGTTTCAATATATGGGATCAAGCTTTATCAAAAGATATTTATTTAGAATTTGGACATCAAGTTGATAGTGCTTGTTGTAACACTAGTAGAAGCAAAATTATACTAGATTATTTTTAAAACCATATTGATACTAGATGCAAACAAACTTAACAAAGAAACATACAAAAGTTGGTAATCCTTTGAACTAGGAATGTCTATTTGTATATTTTGATCATGTAACTTACTTCTCATGTATTCGAAGGAAGGTTTGGATTAATCATATTAATTATTTAGTGGAAATTAGGGAGGCATCTCTATCATACTTTCATATTGTAAAGCGGGTCTCTGTCAAAGTTTCATTGTAAATCAGGTCCCTGTTGTCTGGAAACGAAGAAAATTATTGCTGAAATGTCAGCAACTTTTATAAATAAGTGCTGATATTTTAGCAACTTTTCCTGTCAAAGTTTCATTGTAAATCGGGTCTTTGTTTTCTGGAAACGAAGAAAACTATTGCTGAAATGTTTGCAACCTTTATAAATAAGTGCTGATATTTCAACAACTTTCATAAACTGTGTTCATAATGTACATAAATGTTGCTGAAATGTTAGCAACTTTCATATACTATGTTCACAGTGTACAGAAAAGTTGCGAAAATGTCAGCAACTTTTAGGAAAAGTTGCATCATGCTCTGCAATAATCGTGAATAAAAAAACAAGGATCTAATTTACACTGAAATTTAGTGAAGGAGTTTTCGTGAATTTTGAAATTTAATAAGGACCTGTGCCAAAAGTATCCTATTATTTATGATAGAATTCACTTTAAAATGGCTAGTTCCCTATAATTATAGCCAGTCCCATTCCAATATGTTAACAAAAATCCTGTTATTAAACCACGAGCTCAAGATGCACTTGGCTATCTCAGATTACAAAAGTAGGGGTGGTTGCTGCCTAAAGTTATGCTTATGAGTTTGCTCATGGTGCTTTTGAGTGTTGGCTTCATTCTACTAAGTATTTTTTTATTTCTTTCATTTTTTTTCTTTCATGGGTGCTTATTATTTTTTTCATGGAATTTTGCATACGAATTGAGAAGAATTTTCCTTCTTGCAAATTGCACGCCTTCCATTTTCTAATCCTTGAAATTTGAAATGAAACGTATAGGGTCTAGGGTTTGTTTGTAATTCTTTTTTATACATAGAAAAATTATATTTACATGCTGAGATTGGGAAATTAGATTGGTGATAGTTGTGAGCTATTATCATGAAGTGTATGCAAGTCACAAGACATTATGATTTTAGTTTTTGACATATTACTATTCGGTAGATAGTAATAACTATCCCGACATGAAAACTATTCTCATTATAATCAGAAATTTATTTGAGCTTTTTTGGTTTGATTGAAGTTTTGGATTAGATTACTGTGTTAATAAAAGCAATACCTGCTCTTTGTATGGACGTCAAATTAATGAATGCATCGAATTTTTTCCTTATTTTAGGTTATTAAAGATTAGGAATGGCAATGGGGCAGGTTAGGGCAGGTTTTTAGTGCCTCATACCCATCTCGGATTTTTTAGACATCGCCCCAGACCCGCCCCGTAGACCCGGTGCGGGTCTAGATTTTTGCCCCGTAACCGGGACCCGTACGGCTCAGGGTAGACCCGACCCACCCTAAGACCCAATGAGTCTCATGTATTGATTCAAAATTGTGTACCAACTTACATATATTTATTTGTTTATACTCGTTATCACCAAATAATACATGTATTACAAATAACAACGTGTCAAAGGAAAGTTAGTAAAAATGATGTGTACAATAACAATTCAGAAAACATATACATATGTTATTGTATAATTATCAATGACGCAACTTAATACTCTAATTTTTTATATAGATTATTTATTGGAACACTTTAATATACATGCTAGAATCACTTATATCTAAGAAGATTAATAAATCATTGTAGTAATAAAGCAGTTTCATGAGATTTTAGTAGTGCGGGTCGGGTTGGGGCGGGTCAACCGAGCCCCGACCCGACCTAAGACCCGGAGCACTCAAGAACGGGTCACGAGTCTACCCGCCCCAATGACCCAATGGGGCGGATCTGGACGGGCCAAAACAGGGGCGGGTCGACTGGTTTTGGACCCTAGACCCGCCCCATTGCCATCCCTATCAAGGATGCTCCATTTGATGAGGAAAGTAAAGTCGACTGTATTCACACCAAAACCATGAAAATAGTCTCATGCTAGAAAAAAATTAGTGTGCGGACGAACGATGTTATTATATTTTATGTCTTTGTGTTGGAACAATGTTAACTTGTTTTGAATGACAAGCAACTTGAAAAAGTGTTATGGTTTGAGTCGATGAATTCTATGCATTTGAATTGATGAATTTTATGTATTTGAATTTATGAAATTATAATTATGTATTAATGATAGTATTAAGGATAAACTGTAAGCTAAAAACATTTGCAATTATTTTAAAAAGGTTATAGCATACATTTTGCACATTAAAAAAAGTTGTAACAAAATTCTACAACCATTAAAAAAGTTGTAAAACATATTTCACAACATCTAAAAATTATTATCCTGATTCTATTACAACATCTAAATATTTTTGTACTTGATTTTATTTAACATCTAAAAATAGTTGTAATTGTAGTTGAATCTATTACAACTTTTTTGCAACATCTAAAAAAAAAGACAATGACCCTATTACAACTTGGCCTTAAACAAGGTTTGCAAAAACGTTACAAAACACATATTGTAACATTTTTCAGAAGTTGTAATAAGGTATATTTCTTGTGGTTATTCAAATTTCAATATACGAAAACATCAATGACCTTAGTTTACGGACTTTGATTCGGACATCCAGTATATGGCATGCGTAAAAAAACGAAATGATCGTAATGGCGTCAATTCAATTTCCAAATTCAAAGATTTGAAAATTCACATTTTTTCACTCAATATCACAATATATGATTACTTACTTTTAGTTATCGAAAAACAGGGGTTATTACAAATCCCTAAGGTACTTTATCTTCCAATTTCGGGGAATAGTGGTGTTGTCTGGATGGTGAGGGGATATGCTCCAGTGGCGGGTACCACACTAACTACATATGGCCCTCCCAGCTTAGTCCAAGGATTCTATATATTAGGTTCATTATATTGGAGAAGACTCGTTGTAGAATGAGGATGCTTTTGAGGAAGTTTATCAGTTTGACACTGGAGTCGTAATGCTTTTCCACCTTTCTTTTGTACGCAAGTGTATGTAGTTCGACGTCCATTCTCCGCTCATTAAGGGCGTCGAGATCTAGTCACAGCAGTTCTTCATTTTGCTTTGCACTGTCGGTGAGGTGCTGGGGTTAGGGGACATCCACTTCTATGGACGACATAGATTCATACACATAGGCTAAGGATAAGGGCAGATGTCCAGATGATGTTTGACTTGAGGTCTTATGTGGCCAAAGTATAAGGGGGGATCTTCGACCCAGTTACCTTTAGCTTTGGTGAGGTGCTTTTTCAGAGTCGCCTTAATCATTTTGTTCACCATCTCCACTTGTCTATTTGCTTGAGTTGGACAATAGAGAAGAAACATTTCTAGTTCTCATTTCTATTGCAAAATTCAAGGAACTGGTCACTTACTAATTGGGTTCCATTGTGAGTGATGATTTTTTTAGGACATCGAAATCATAGATGACGTTCTTCATACGAAGATGAGGATTTTGGGTGGGGTGACCAAAATGAAGGGCTCTTCCTTGACCCATTTAGTGCGGTAGTTGTAGCGGCTATGGCATGATTGTATCCTCCTTTCACATTCAGGAGCTTCCCAATCTGATCAATCCCACACACATCAAAAGATCACGAAGAGGTTGAAAATAACTAATACGGCTAGCTTAGGATCATGTAATATGGAATATAATTAAATCTAAATGTGGAAAACAGATGATAATAGCAAAGTAAATGAAAATAAGTAAAATAAAACAAGCACGCTAGGAATTTTTATACTGGTTTGAACTTCCCGTTCTACGTCCAGTCCCAGACTCCTTCTGGAATTTCAACTACAACAACCCTCACTTAACCCAGAGGAACAGATTTACACTGCCTGAGCAATCGAACAGAACTTCACCCGCCTAAGCAACCGAATAGGACTTCAATACAATTAACAAAGGAATATGAGTGTGTTCTTAAATAACACTGATAAGTCAATTGAGTACAATCTTCCTATAATCTTCTCCTTAATGATATATAGTGATGCGCTTTGAGAATTGTGGAAGATAAAGTGATCAAAGATCAAAATATGTAAGTAATTTGAGTGTAATTTGAAAATTTGAGAATCAATGAGAATTCAAGAGTGCTAAAAGTAAATTCGATAATTTGTTTGTTGAATTATGTAATCTATTTATAGTATATAAAGAGTTGCATCTTTAAATGAAAAGTTATATTGAAAAGAATGGATGCAATTATTGATTTAAAAGAATGTTTCTCTTGGTGAAGAGAAGTGACTTTTCAAGAAAATAGCAGTTGGGGATATTCAGACGTCTGAATAAAAAAATTCAGGCTTCTGAATTAGATTGAAACGCAAACAGCAAAGAAATAGTTCATTTCTGACCTTATTCGGATGTATGAATATTTTTGTTCAGACGTCTGAATATTGTGAAAACAATATTTTTATTTTAGCACTTAGACATCTGAATGTATGGTTTCAAACGTCTGAGTTTGCTCTTTTATGCATGTATGAGCATGTGTGTGCATGTGCGTGTATATATATTGTTTAAGGAGAGATTTTAACAAAATTTCTAAGTAAAGTACAGACTCTAGACACACAATATACAGCTTTAAACATATGTAGATGAATCTGCAATAAATCTCCTGCAAAGATGGTTAGTATACACATAACATTTTATATATGTTGTTATAATCAAAATCAAGTTTCTAACATTCTCCCCTTTTTGATGATGACAACTATATAAAATTAATAAACTAGTAAAGTATCGTTGCTCCCCCTATCAATATGCACAATTTAAATTTCTCCCCCTTTGTCATCGAAAAAAAGAAAGAACATGAATGATAATAGATAGTTCATTCCATTAAGGCAAATAAAGTAGTAGATAATAATACATAAAGAGATATTGTTTTAGAAATTTCTCATACAACTAGACAATAATGTTGATAAGAAAAACATAAGAAAATTTCTCATACAACTAGACTAAGGTTAATCAAAATTGGCTTGAAAGAGATGGGTCATTGTGATTAGAACTTGAGCTTGAGGAAGACCATTCAGATGGAGATGGATTGTAGGCTTGAGTGGATGAAGAACCGGAACAAGAAATTTGATCCCATATTTTATTGAGAAAGCCTTTGATAGAGTTGAATTTTCTTTCCGTCTTCTTCTCAAGTGCCTTTATGTCCCGATGAATCTTTGATTGATTTCGGGAGAGGGTGATGATGGCTTGTCTTGAAGAAGTATTCGGGCCAATTTCTTGGATGGTGTCATCGTCCTCCTCTTCTTCTACATGTTGAGTATGAGAAGAAGAAGCAATACTAGTGTCTCGAGGTTGAGGAACACCTTGTTGAATATTTTGTGACCATTGTTGGAAGGAAATAATTTGTTGAGAAGGAGGATGTATAGGAAGACCCATCAACCCTATAGTTTTAGCGCCCAACTCACTAATACTTGTAAAATCAGAGTCAAGCATTGATACACCGATATTTAGGAGAATGCGCATAATATAGGCACCATAATGAATGGTTCTATACTTCCTTCGGATTGTGATGTCTTGGAATTCATCCAAAATAAGTTTTCCCCAATTCACTTGTTGATTGGAGTAGATAGAATAAAGTGCTTGGAAGTTTTCTTTATACAGTTTTTCATAGCTACCCGTCCTTGGTTGGAGAGAACGAATAAAAGCACGGTGAATTAGCCAAGCTTGTGGCCTTAAGAAGGTAGATTTTAAATTTCCCGTATTTATAAATTGATCGGATAATAATTGATGTGAAACTTCATCCCGATGTTCCACATCAACTTCAATTTCATTAATATCAATTCCATGATAAGGGCAATTTAAAATATAACCTAGTCGTTGTAAAGGTAAGAAGATACTTAGGCCACAAACTAACAACCAAACACAATCTTGACGGTTTTGAGGATTTTGATGATACAATTTTAAGTTTGCAAGAAAAATTTTAATCATAAGATGATTAATCATAACATTGTTAGGAGTATACCCAATCAAGTTGTTGAAGCGAAATTGCTCCGCTAACTCTCTAATATGACAAGCTGCGAAATCCGAAAATTTCATGAATGCTCCTTCGAAGATGTTGGAGTTATTCATAGAATTAAATCGAGAAACAGCAACATCGTTCCATAGCTATTGCCGGATTGGTCTTCGGATGGTACGGAAGCTGATTCTCTAGTTCTCTTTGATCTTGGTGCCATTGAAAACTTGAAGAAAGGTTAAAAGCTTTGAGGAAGATAAAAATGGGGGCTAGGTTTTTGAAGAAAGAAGGAAAGAAGTGAAAAAGGTATCATATAGAGGGTGAAAAGGCTGGGGTAAAAAAGGTAATTAAAAAAATAAGAAAGGTGTAAAAAATTTGCTTAGAAGAGATTCAGACGTCTGAATTGAGTTGAGTTGCAACCTGTAAGAAATTAGTTCAAAAATGGTCTAATTCAGACGGCTGTTATTTTTGATTCAGACGTCTGAATCTAGGTAAAAAATTTCTGTTATGAATATTCAGACGTCTATTTATACTTATTCAGACGTCTAAATTTTGTACAGAGGCACATATAGTCCTTTTTTGAGAATAAAAACAATATATATTATTGAATAATTTTTAAATATTGCAGATTCTAGAATAAACAGAATCAAATTAGCATATTATACAAACAACAAGAGATAACTCAAATAGATTTTAAAGAAGAGGATGGAGTATGATATGATTCCTCTTCAACTTCGGTGTTCTCTACAAATGGCCGAAGTGCAGACCATCTGTTACCACGTTCCTAAGAATTTAGAGTTGTTGGTGGACGTTGTGGCGATGGTTCTCAAGGATTGCGACGACTTGGAGAACGGGCTGAAGATGGTTGATGAACAGTAACTTTTGATGAAGAAACACAGAACTTTAACGCTACTTGTTCCAGAAAGCTAAGCCGTTTGGCATTAACTTTTTGCTCATAGTATAGTTCACGTTGTAAGTCTAATGTTTCTTTCTGATAGTGATGAATATCATCGATTTTTTCTTTTGTGGATGGTGATCCAAAAAAGAGAGACTGTCTGGTTCTTTTAGAAGGAGGAGTATATCCAGTATGAGTTGAAGGAGGAACAATCGAAACCGGTTCATATATTGGAGTAGGAGTTGGTAGATTTTCCGATTCCGAGGAAGGAGAGGTGTAAGATAGCTTAGTTGACTCAGAGTCATTGAGGTTATTAGGTTAGGAGGAGCTTAAGATATCTTGGCAAACAGTTGATAGTGCTCATGCTTCTTGGCATACTCCGTTGAGCCTTTGATCATTATCGGCCAGTAATACCCCTATCGAGCAACCTTCTTGGTAAGACTTCCCGCAGTGTGATCCCCGTAAAAGCCTTTATGTTATTTTTTTATAAAATATCCATAAAAAAATTAAACTTAAAAATCTTTCAAAACATTTTGCAAAAATACTTTATTTTTTCAAAAGTGTATATATGTATAGTTTTTCTAAACAAATTTTTCCACATCTCAAGAAATTGAGACTTAGTCAACAATTTAATGTCCATAGTGAACTCATCTTAATTTACGCGTCAATTTCAAGTTTCAAAAACTTCTCTTTTATTTAAAATAGCAAGCAGCAATCAAATTCAATTATAAATTCTAACCTTTGAGGCATAGGGGCATTGACCCGTGGCTACGCAACATCCCTTCCATGTCCTTTGTTCACTGAAATATTTTTTTCAATTTTTTTTTGAGACTTACAATCCTATTTCATTTCCATTTTAAATAAATTTTCTTAATTTATTTCTTAACTTTCATCCTCTAATATTTTCTTTTCTTTTTCATTACTCGATTGTCTTTTCTGAAATTTCCTTATCTTATTGTTTCCATAACATCGCGGTCCATATTGAAAATAAAATACAAGGAACATTTCCTCTAATATCGTATGCCTTTTTACCCCCATAAAGACAACTAATGCTTACAACCCAAGCTACAAAAACTGTTTGAGGTTGCCCTTCAACATCAACTAACACTAACGATGTAGTGGCTCTAACACCTCTGACTTAAATGGACCTTTCTATCACGCCATCCTCTTTATTGCTTCTAATGAATAAGGTCTATTCATTTATTCCACTATCATACTCAATTATGGAATATACTATGCATCCCTACACTTTAGTGGATAAGAAATACAATTTAGGCATATTTTTTAATAACTTATTAGCAATTTGGCTTAGCGAAATACCTTTCCGACCCTTACCTTGCCTCCCCTAACTTTGAGTCTACGCATACTATATATGTTTGTCTGCCATCTCATTACCATCTATTGTCGTCTCCTTCTTACGCCAAATCCTTTGATGGTTTTCCCAAATCTTGGTATTTACCTCTTTTATCCTTGATCTTTATACGAGCACATCCTAGAACTTTTAGTAGCGTACTTTAATTCCATTTATCATTCCTTTACGGGTTCTTCTTATGGCTTACACACATGTTTAACAAAATATTCCTAGGTTCTCACCATTATTCTTTGCACTCGATAAGGGTTCCTTATTACTACTCCATGAGTAATCATTACTATCTTTTTCACAGTCTTATCATCCATGTTGCCTTACCAAGGCACTCATTCATATCTACTTCATATTTAAAATATTAATTTGGTCTCCACTATTTTTTTAAAATTACAAACTTCGAATTCTTTGAAATATTTAATCCCAAAACCTTTTGTCTTTAAAAAGTACAACTTAGAAATCTTGTATTAAGTTCAAAAATATTTGGTGTCTTAACTGTAACATCCCGATATTTTCAACCATTCGCATCCACACACGTCGGACTTGAATTGCTCAAAATATCAGATTGTTAATTTATAATTGGTAAAACTCAACATATACAGTAAATGAATAACCATAGAATCAGAGACACAGAGTAATATAACAATAAGCAGCGGAATAGAATAAATAGTAGTTCATGAAGCTACTACATAAACATCTGAGTTTGAAATAAAATACAACGGAATATCTTATATACAATAAAGTCTCGATACAAATAGATGACATTTTTGAACAAATCAACTGGAAAAGCTGAAAGTTGGATAGATACAGATGGATCTCCAAGTGAAGCTCCAATTCCAAAGGTGAGTCTCAGATGCTGTGGCACTCAGTCCGACCCGAGTGTAAAGCAGAACACAAAACACTCAAGTCAGGATTAACATTCATATATCAATAAATCCAACTCAAGTGAAATATCAACTGAAATACAAGTAACTTAGAGGATGTTTGGGATAACCGTCCTCTAAGGATCCATGGAACTATCTATTATGTAGTAATATACGCTATTATAGTGTATCTATAGTAAAATAAACTATTAAAATAGCGTTAAGGTGTTACCCATATCCTTCTTGTAACGTCCCGAAAATTTTCGACTTCCGAAAATCCGACATCGACACTCACTTTATCGACTGCCGAGAAATCAAAGGCCGAAAACCGAGATGTTATGGGTTTTTAAAAAGAATTTAAGAAAAAGAAAGAGATAGAAGAAGAGAGAAGATAGAAAATAGAGAGAAAAGAAAATATAGGGAAAAGAAAATGGAAAATAGAAAATAGGGAAAAGATGGAAATAGAGAAGAGATAGAAAATTTTTAAAATAGAAGAAAAAGAGAATAGAGAACATAGAACGGAACAGAAAACAACAGAACAACATTAGAATCTCACAATTCGCAGCGGAACAACATATAATAGATAAATGAATAATCTTTAAACAAAGAACTATCAGTTATTACATATTATACATTTCATTACATCATATCATCAGAGTATACAACATCAACAACAAACAGTGCAGCGGAAAAAGAAATACTATATAGCTAGTAATACGCCATGCCATCCAGCTTGCCTCCAGCAATTCCTGAATATCCAGAATATCCTGATAAACCTAACTCTTGACTGCCCGTGTGGAAATTGGTGGGCACCCAGAGTTTAGGAAGGAAAACAATAAACTCCGAGTCAGTCATGTGACTGGTGTGAGAACTCAAAACAGTTTATTTATCTTTAAAATCAAAATAGAGAGATATTTTTAAATTCAATTCGCAATGCTTTTAAAAATGAGACTACCATAAGGCCTCCCGCACACACACACAATGCAAACGCAGAATCGGAGGAGATTTCTCCTTATGATAGTCAAAGATGCTTGATACGTATTTAAAATAATATTTGATATTATTACTAGTGTATAGTGTAGGAAAATTCATTTCGAAAGTAGAATATAAATCTTAGCCAACATACGACCATTATTGTATGCCTACTATAGCTACTATCCAAACAGTGGTGACCACCATAAGTGAATAGCAGGTTCTACAACTAATACCGTACAAGTTTCGTATTGGGAATTGGATTTCCAACAAATGGTCAGGCCAAGGAACTTCCCATTGCCACATGAGAATGCCTCTGGATGGACATCCCCGAGAACCAAACCGGATCTCTACCAACACAAGGCCGGGTTACTCCTAACTGAGTAACAACTGACCGAATATGCCATCCCCCGGTCCTTTGGGACCTTTATCACCGAGCGCTCGTAATCAATTCACACAATCATAAAGTGTTTTCAACATGAGTAAGTATCTGGGCTCCATACCATGATACCACCCTTTTCCAGAAGGAAATGGACACATCCTAAAGGGTGCTACCCCTCATAACCTTGCTGCTTCTTTCCTGTTTTGACCATTCACGGTGTGTGAGGCTCGACGAATTCACGTCCACAAAAACATACTTTATACAAAAGCCATGCTTTGGGTCAACAAATGATCAACACAATGATCACAAGGATAGACGATCAAATAAACGATCCTATCACAAATAATCAACACAATGATCATTTCAGCATCACTCAGCATGTCACATTACCAAATTGGGAATATATCGCTGATAACATTCAACTACATAACCTCTGAGCTCGTACGTCTCAGAGAAGGGTGTTAAGCTAAAAGAATAAATTCTTCGCCACCAACAGAAATATATTTGAAAGAAATCGGCTTTATATCTCAACTTGTAATGTCAGACATACAATCCATACAACTCTGTTCCGGGCTCGAACAAAACCGAAGGCACTTCTTACGAAGCCCTTGCAATACGGGTATTCACAATCCCGATCGAATTTCCCATCACTTAGGAGATCTCTATACCAGGAGCTACCCAGTGCAGAGACAATCGATAGGTCATCCTATCGTTTTCACAAATACTCGGTCTTCAACACCGATCTTCAAATGCAATTCATAACGACGTATCACATATTCGGAATGGGTTATACGACCCCATGGTCCTTTCCCGGTTAACCCGAATAGTGAGCGCTTATTCAAAAATAAGTGTGGCATTCACATTCAAACAAATCACATCAATTACCCATTCAAAGGGAAATATTGATAGTCGGCTATTGAACTATCAATGGATATGCATACATCACCAGATTCCAAATAATTTTCCAAATTATTTATTTTCCAAAATATCTTTACAAGATATATAATTTCAACTTCAAAAATAAATCAATATTTATTTTTAACAAATTCCCTTTCACATATAAATTCCATAATGAATTAATATCTCAAAATATCCATGCATATACGATTTCAATTATTCATTTCAATTTATCTTCAAAAGATAAATTCTATAAATTCACTTCATATTGGAAAACATTTCCATACTTATTTATAAATAAGTAATTCACAATCTTTTATTTTCAACACTTAGAAAATATTCCATATACTTAAATCGAATTAAGTATATATTTCATTTTTTTAAGGAAATCATTCACTTAACATATTTATTTGGGTCAAAACGAATGTTGCGTAAAACATCGTTACAACAACCCAACATCACTAGTATAGGGATTCGAAATTAAAATAGATATATAAATCCCAATACTATACAAAACATTTCCTTTCGGAAATCATTTACTATAACAACAGTGTTATAGTCCACCATTTCCTTTTATTTCTCGAAACATCTATTTCAACAATCAATGTTGAAATCTATGGTTTCGAATCTCAACACATTTAAAACATCGTTAGATCGTTTTAATTCTATTTAAACATCCAAATCCAAAACATTTTCTTAAACGTGTTATTCACTATTCAAAAATGTGAATATAACTCCATTAAATAAGTTATGACAATTAACTTATCAAAATAAGTTGTTTGCGGATTTATAAAACAACGTTTATAAATTCCATTTCTATTTATTTATAAAAACTTCCTTTTTATAAATTCCTTTATTCACCTATTCCAGTTTATAACTAAATTATAAACTAAACGTTCATATTATAAGTTAATTACTTATAAAACGATTATTTTACAAAATCGTTCCTTTAGAGACTTTCCAATTTATAAATCTTATAACTTATAAGATCCATTTATCTAACCAATCTATTCTTCAAATAATTTCACCAAATTTATAAATTTTACTATTTATAAATTTTCTTTTATAACTTCACAGTTTATAATTCTATAAATTTTATTCATTTATGAATTTCATTTTCACTTCATTCAAACACTTATAAAAACTCGTTTTATAAGTCAATATTTCAATTTATAAATATCCGTTTATAAATTTCTTAATATAAATCAATTTATATTATTCTTTTAAACGTCTTTAATTTCCTTTATAGTTTCACCATTTTGATTTATAAAATAATCAAATTTTATAAATCCTATTTTTAAACTTTTATAATATATTCAAAAATCCAATTTAAACTATTTTATAAAATCATAAATCCCTTATTTCTCAAAAATCAACTTTTAACTATATTTCACAAAAGCATAATTTTTATAACTTTAACTATTATAACGTTTATTTATCTAAAATGGATCAATTCCAAAAATTATTTTATAAAACGTATACTTTCTAAAATCACTTTTAAAAATCATTTTAAACTCCCAAAATCTGGGTCCAATGATGCTACACACCAAATAGTCAATCACGACAACAACGATATCATATATCAATATGATAATCCATCAAATATCAAAATATCTGAAAATCAAATAAATACTGTTGAGGAATCCAGTTGGATCCCTCCAACCTGTTTTCCTGCATCCAAAAACATTAGCACAATACCAATTTCGCTCCAGTACGAAATTATCGCGGTATATGTTCTTAATAAATATTATCCGCTTAATAACGGCGCAATAGGGTCTCATCCGCTAAGAAATACGGGAAATCAATCAACTGCAATATATACATATGCCAATATATATATATTGATATTATATATAATACCAATTTCACTGTTTATGAAATATTCGCGGTATATGTTTTTATTAAATAACATCCGCTTACTAACGGCGTATAATGTCTATTTTAACAATCAATAATTTACAGTCATCATTCAAACATGCATTCAAATATTTTAAATCTAACTATTTAAAATAAAATCGAAACCTATTCGATTGAGTGAGAAGTTCTCATCTTGGTTTTAATTTCCGTTTTAGCGATTTATTTCGAATAAAATTAAACGCGCGTTTAATTTTACCCAAAATTCTCACTAACTCCAAACGACTCCAAACCAACTCCATCGCGTAGTTCTCGTCCATACGATTCCAACGCAACTGAGTTTGCATTTTTTCGACCTCGTATGAAAATGTTATGATTTTTCTAAGATTACACAAATTTTAAACTATAATTTATAACATATAATTAACAATTTTCAACCTAGCTTCAATCTAAGCCACTGGATCTCCTTCCATTGTATCATAGCCGTGTACCCTTCATCTTCCCCCCACGCAACTATCTCCAGGAACCCACACGCAAGCCAAACCCACCAATCCATAAACTAGGGTTTCATATTGCAACCACTACGTCGATATCCAGCACGATCAGCAACTTCCATTCGAAAGCTCTCAACTCCCTCTAGGTTCGGCCCCCTCCATGCCAAGCTCGGCCTGCACATGTGCCTAGGAAAACGTGCGCAAGGCAGCACGGTCGGCCTCCCCTAACTCCTCCTCCGTTGCACCATTTCCGATCAACTCCGTATGAAATCAAAGCCCTCACTTCGCTCTACAACGTTGTAGTTAACAACTTTCATTGATTTTTGACGGATTGAAATATATTAAAGGAAGAAGGAAACGAATTTTCAGCCCTTCATCTTGTGGGTGGCGGCTGTAGAATAGAATTAGGGTTTGGAATATATATTTTTTTTTATTTGTGTGTGGTGTATTTATAGAAAAAGCAAGCGTAAACACTATTCATCCCGGGAATTCCGAACTCCGATTTACGCACCGTAACCAGCGTTTCTAAGGTTTACCCCGCGTTCCGGACACAATGGAACAAGTTTCGGAAGCTAATTCGGAAGTATGTGCGAGTCATGGCTGCAAACGCTCAATTTAAATTAAACCGATTTAAATCGATTTCTAGGCGTTTTAATTTGTACCGGACAAACGGTAAATCCAATTGACTTGAAATTTGAAACCTTACAATAATATCACATTACGGATCCGATGAAACTGGTTTCGTCGAAATCCGAGACTTTTTGAAAAATGGCTATTTTGACTCGCCAAATTTAAATTAAAAATAATTCGATGCGTTTCGAACTGCCACGATCAAACGATAGGTCCGATTGACACGAAAATTGAAATCCAATAATAACTAACTATTACGGACCCAATGGAACTGGTTTCGTTCAATTCTGAGACTGTTCAAAAATTGGCTATTTTACAGTCGATTATTAAATATTAAAATATTCAATTTTCACAAATTAACTTTAAATTCGATTTTAAAAGTTCCAAAATATCATTCTAACTTCAATATGATAAAATAAAATTTTACAAATCATTTTCAATCATATTTAACCCAAATTTCAATTATTTCCATAATTTCACATATTAAATTATCGATTTAATTATCCAATAAATCAAAATAAAATTTATTTGACTTATAAATTCACTTATAAATATTTAAAATTAATTAAATATTCAAATTTAAATTTATAAAAATTCTGGGTCGTTACAATCTTTCCCCCTTAAAAGAATTTCGTCCTCGAAGTTACAAGTAAGAAAGGTTACAAAATCTATTAATTTTCCCAAAATCCATAATTAAACTTCTTACAAAACTTTACTAAGTGTTCGAATCATACTTAGTTATGTTTTCAAAAGCAACTACTATTGTTTAACTTTCAATTTCTAAAATCAAAGTTAAAGTTTTCAAAATTTTCCAATTTTTCTCAAAATTTTCCTAACGCCTTAAATTTCCAGAAAAATTCGCCATAGTCTCCTTTGCGCGGCTCGATCCGAAAAAAAATGACAGTATATATATCACAAATATACATCTCATCAAGTAATGAGGCATCCCGAAGGGAAAAAAGTATAAAAGTGCGATATTTAATCCGAGATATGTACCTTATATTTTATTAGCAAGCATATACGGCTAATATAGCGCTAAAGCGAGCTCCAAATGCGAAGCAAACGCGATCCGCACCTACTAAACACTCAACAAACAACATGAGAATCATGCATATAGACAATAATCTCCATGTACAACATATAACATCATAATATCTATATATGCTAACATAGTAATGCAGTAAAACAACAAATGCAAACATCAACCAACTATCACTCATAATCAATGAATATTCATTCATATTCTCATTAATATTCAATGAATTGGTTTTCACTTTAAATCATATTTGATTTATTTACATTGGATTTACTAACATTCATTCTCAATTCAATTAGTTTACATTTACTAATTAAATCTAATTCACATTCAATTCTTATTCAAACTTATTTACTTTCAATTTGAATTCAATTTCATAGCTTTCAATTTCATTAATACTTAATGAACTTATATAAAATCAACTACAATCATATAACAACCAAAGTATATTAATTTCAACCAAATTCCTTTGCTTTAAATTGATTTTCATTCAATTTTATTCAACTTCTAATAACATTAGATTTTAAATGAATTAACATTCATTATTTCATACCAACTTGATTCACATTCAATTGATTAACGTCCAATCCATTAATTCAATTCAATTACTAAAGTTGAATTCTATTACATACCTCAAGTTCATATTCATTTAATCCACTTGATTATTTACTTCGATACCAAAATCAATTCCATCCAACAACACTTAAGTTATATTCCATTTAACTTTAAAATTCACTTTTATTTACAACTCATATTAATATAGTTTCACTTCTTATATATATAAGTTTATTTCACAATTGTAAATCACTTTAATTATAATTCAATTCTTATAATTCATTTTACTTATACAATTATTTCTTTTCTTTAGATTATTCAAACAACCTAACAATCAACTTATATACACTTTAATAATTCTGAAAAATTATTCCTTTATATATAAAATATAATCAAGGCAAAATTATTTCATTTACCCAATTTTAAAACAATATTGTGTCGAATTGTTCTATTTAAGTGTTTAGAAACCCCTTCGGCATAGTCTTGCGGACCACGCTGACGAAAGTTCATATGCCACTCAATAAACCAATCATCACAATATAAAACAATTTCATATTCACTAACAAATACGCTCTCATAGCTATTATTACACTCAAACTCATTCTAGAGCACTACTGACTCTATCTCTAATGAATTATACCCAACAGAACCATGGTTGTCGCTTAACCATCAGCTCTGATACCAAATGTAACGTCCCGAAAGTTTTCGACTTCCGAAAATCCGACATCGACACTCACTTTATCGACTGCCGAGAAATCAAAGGCCGAAAACCGAGATGTTATGGGTTTTTAAAAAGAATTTAAGAAAAAGAAAGAGATAGAAGAAGAGAGAAGATAGAAAATAGAGAGAAAAGAAAATATAGGGAAAAGAAAATGGAAAATAGAAAATAGGGAAAAGATGGAAATAGAGAAGAGATAGAAAATTTTTAAAATAGAAGAAAAAGAGAATAGAGAACATAGAACGGAACAGAAAACAACAGAACAACATTAGAATCTCACAATTCGCAGCGGAACAACATATAATAGATAAATGAATAATCTTTAAACAAAGAACTATCAGTTATTACATATTATACATTTCATTACATCATATCATCAGAGTATACAACATCAACAACAAACAGTGCAGCGAAAAAAGAAATACTATATAGCTAGTAATACGCCATGCCATCCAGCTTGCCTCCAGCAATTCCTGAATATCCAGAATATCCTGATAAACCTAACTCTTGACTGCCCGTGTGGAAATTGGTGGGCACCCAGAGTTTAGGAAGGAAAACAATAAACTCCGAGTCAGTCATGTGACTGGTGTGAGAACTCAAAACAGTTTATTTATCTTTAAAATCAAAATAGAGAGATATTTTTAAATTCAATTCGCAATGCTTTTAAAAATGAGACTACCATAAGGCCTCCCGCACACACACACAATGCAAACGCAGAATCGGAGGAGATTTCTCCTTATGATAGTCAAAGATGCTTGATACGTATTTAAAATAATATTTGATATTATTACTAGTGTATAGTGTAGGAAAATTCATTTCGAAAGTAGAATATAAATCTTAGCCAACATACGACCATTATCGTATGCCTACTATAGCTACTATCCAAACAGTGGTGACCACCATAAGTGAATAGCAGGTTCTACAACTAATACCGTACAAGTTTCGTATTGGGAATTGGATTTCCAACAAATGGTCAGGCCAAGGAACTTCCCATTGCCACATGAGAATGCCTCTGGATGGACATCCCCGAGAACCAAACCGGATCTCTACCAACACAAGGCCGGGTTACTCCTAACTGAGTAACAACTGACCGAATATGCCATCCCCCGGTCCTTTGGGACCTTTATCACCGAGCGCTCGTAATCAATTCACACAATCATAAAGTGTTTTCAACATGAGTAAGTATCTGGGCTCCATACAATGATACCACCCTTTTCCAGAAGGAAATGGACACATCCTAAAGGGTGCTACCCCTCATAACCTTGCTGCTTCTTTCCTGTTTTGACCATTCACGGTGTGTGAGGCTCCACGAATTCACGTCCACAAAAACATACTTTATACAAAAGCCATGCTTTGGGTCAACAAATGATCAACACAATGACCACAAGGATAGACGATCAAATAAACGATCCTATCACAAATAATCAACACAATGATCATTTCAGCATCACTCAGCATGTCACATTACCAAATTGGGAATATATCGCTGATAACATTCAACTACATAACCTCTGAGCTCGTACGTCTCAGAGAAGGGTGTTAAGCTAAAAGAATAAATTCTTCGCCACCAACAGAAATATATTTGAAAGAAATCGGCTTTATATCTCAACTTGTAATGTCAGACATACAATCCATACAACTCTGTTCCGGGCTCGAACAAAACCGAAGGCACTTCTTACGAAGCCCTTGCAATACGGGTATTCACAATCCCGATCGAATTTCCCATCACTTAGGAGATCTCTATACCAGGAGCTACCCAGTGCAGAGACAATCGATAGGTCATCCTATCGCTTTCACAAATACTCGGTCTTCAACACCGATCTTCAAATGCAATTCATAACGACGTATCACATATTCGGAATGGGTTATACGACCCCATGGTCCTTTCCCGGTTAACCCGAATAGTGAGCGCTTATTCAAAAATAAGTGTGGCATTCACATTCAAACTAATCACATCAATTACCCATTCAAAGGGAAATATTGATAGTCGGCTATTGAACTATCAATGGATATGCATACATCACCAGATTCCAAATAATTTTCCAAATTATTTATTTTCCAAAATATCTTTACAAGATATATAATTTCAACTTCAAAAATAAATCAATATTTATTTTTAACAAATTCCCTTTCACATATAAATTCCATAATGAATTAATATCTCAAAATATCCATGCATATACGATTTCAATTATTCATTTCAATTTATCTTCAAAAGATAAATTCTATAAATTCACTTCATATTGGAAAACATTTCCATACTTATTTATAAATAAGTAATTCACAATCTTTTATTTTCAACACTTAGAAAATATTTCATATACTTAAATCGAATTAAGTATATATTTCATTTTTTTAAGGAAATCATTCACTTAACATATTTATTTGGGTCAAAACGAATGTTGCGTAAAACATCGTTACAACAACCCAACATCACTAGTATAGGGATTCGAAATTAAAATAGATATATAAATCCCAATACTATACAAAACATTTCCTTTCGGAAATCATTTACTATAACAACAGTGTTATAGTCCACCATTTCCTTTTATTTCTCGAAACATCTATTTCAACAATCAATGTTGAAATCTATGGTTTCGAATCTCAACACATTTAAAACATCGTTAGATCGTTTTAATTCTATTTAAACATCCAAATCCAAAACATTTTCTTTAACGTGTTATTCACTATTCAAAAATGTGAATATAACTCCATTAAATAAGTTATGACAATTAACTTATCAAAATAAGTTGTTTGCGGATTTATAAAACAACGTTTATAAATTCCATTTCTATTTATTTATAAAAACTTCCTTTTTATAAATTCCTTTATTCACCTATTCCAGTTTATAACTAAATTATAAACTAAACGTTCATATTATAAGTTAATTACTTATAAAACGATTATTTTACAAAATCGTTCCTTTAGAGACTTTCCAATTTATAAATCTTATAACTTATAAGATCCATTTATCTAACCAATCTATTCTTCAAATAATTTCACCAAATTTATAAATTTTACTATTTATAAATTTTCTTTTATAACTTCACAGTTTATAATTCTATAAATTTTATTCATTTATGAATTTCATTTATGAATTTCATTTTCACTTCATTCAAACACTTATAAAAACTCGTTTTATAAGTCAATATTTCAATTTATAAATATCCGTTTATAAATTTCTTAATATAAATCAATTTATATTATTCTTTTAAACGTCTTTAATTTCCTTTATAGTTTCACCATTTTGATTTATAAAATAATCAAATTTTATAAATCCTATTTTTAAACTTTTATAATATATTCAAAAATCCAATTTAAACTATTTTATAAAATCATAAATCCCTTATTTCTCAAAAATCAACTTTTAACTATATTTCACAAAAGCATAATTTTTATAACTTTAACTATTATAACGTTTATTTATCTAAAATGGATCAATTCCAAAAATTATTTTATAAAACGTATACTTTCTAAAATCACTTTTAAAAATCATTTTAAACTCCCAAAATCTGGGTCCAATGATGCTACACACCAAATAGTCAATCACGACAACAACGATATCATATATCAATATGATAATCCATCAAATATCAAAATATCTGAAAATCAAATAAATACTGTTGAGGAATCCAGTTGGATCCCTCCAACCTGTTTTCCTGCATCCAAAAACATTAGCACAATACCAATTTCGCTCCAGTACGAAATTATCGCGGTATATGTTCTTAATAAATATTATCCGCTTAATAACGGCGCAATAGGGTCTCATCCGCTAAGAAATACGGGAAATCAATCAACTGCAATATATACATATGCCAATATATATATATTGATATTATATATAATACCAATTTCACTGTTTATGAAATATTCGCGGTATATGTTTTTATTAAATAACATCCGCTTACTAACGGCGTATAATGTCTATTTTAACAATCAATAATTTACAGTCATCATTCAAACATGCATTCAAATATTTTAAATCTAACTATTTAAAATAAAATCGAAACCTATTCGATTGAGTGAGAAGTTCTCACCTTGGTTTTAATTTCCGTTTTAGCGATTTATTTCGAATAAAATTAAACGCGCGTTTAATTTTACCCAAAATTCTCACTAACTCCAAACGACTCCAAACCAACTCCATCGCGTAGTTCTCGTCCATACGATTCCAACGCAACTGAGTTTGCATTTTTTCGACCTCGTATGAAAATGTTATGATTTTTCTAAGATTACACAAATTTTAAACTATAATTTATAACATATAATTAACAATTTTCAACCTAGCTTCAATCTAAGCCACTGGATCTCCTTCCATTGTATCATAGCCGTGTACCCTTCATCTTCCCCCCACGCAACTATCTCCAGGAACCCATACGCAAGCCAAACCCACCAATCCATAAACTAGGGTTTCATATTGCAACCACTACGTCGATATCCAGCACGATCAGCAACTTCCATTCGAAAGCTCTCAACTCCCTCTAGGTTCGGCCCCCTCCATGCCAAGCTCGGCCTGCACATGTGCCTAGGAAAACGTGCGCAAGGCAGCACGGTCGGCCTCCCCTAACTCCTCCTCCGTTGCACCATTTCCGATCAACTCCGTATGAAATCAAAGCCCTCACTTCGCTCTACAACGTTGTAGTTAACAACTTTCATTGATTTTTGACGGATTGAAATATATTAAAGGAAGAAGGAAACGAATTTTCAGCCCTTCATCTTGTGGGTGGCGGCTGTAGAATAGAATTAGGGTTTGGAATATTTTTTTTTTTTTATTTGTGTGTGGTGTATTTATAGAAAAAGCAAGCGTAAACACTATTCATCCCGGGAATTCCGAACTCCGATTTACGCGCCGTAACCAGCGTTTCTAAGGTTTACCCCACGTTCCGGACACAATGGAACAAGTTTCGGAAGCTAATTCGGAAGTATGTGCGAGTTATGGCTGCAAACGCTCAATTTAAATTAAACCGATTTAAATCGATTTCTAGGCGTTTTAATTTGTACCGGACAAACGGTAAATCCAATTGACTTGAAATTTGAAACCTTACAATAATATCACATTACGGATCCGATGAAACTGGTTTCGTCGAAATCCGAGACTTTTTGAAAAATGGCTATTTTGACTCGCCAAATTTAAATTAAAAATAATTCGATGCGTTTCGAACTGCCACGATCAAACGATAGCTCCGATTGACACGAAAATTGAAATCCGATAATAACTAACTATTACGGACCCAATGGAACTGGTTTCGTTCAATTCTGAGACTGTTCAAAAATTGGCTATTTTACAGTCGATTATTAAATATTAAAATATTCAATTTTCACAAATTAACTTTAAATTCGATTTTAAAAGTTCCAAAATATCATTCTAACTTCAATATGATAAAATAAAATTTTACAAATCATTTTCAATCATATTTAACCCAAATTTCAATTATTTCCATAATTTCACATATTAAATTATCGATTTAATTATCCAATTAAATCCAATAAATCAAAATAAAATTTATTTGACTTATAAATTCACTTATAAATATTTAAAATTAATTAAATATTCAAATTTAAATTTATAAAAATTCTGGGTCGTTACACTTCTTAACACGTTTTTATATATTCTCATAGTCTATACACTATCGTAATTCCTGGTAAACTGGAGGGCTATCAATGGGCACTCCATAGGTATGGTACGAACCAAACTCGTTGAAGGCGGGATAGGGTATGTGACACGGCACTCGAGGCAACGCCAGGGTAGATATACCAATTGCACTCCCGAACTAGAGGTAACGCATAGCAGCTACTACCGTCCACCCCGTGACACACTCCCAAATCAAAGGGTGCACCGAATCACATCACAAAAGCAATAGAATGGTATCGAAGAAATGTGTCTGATAGGAGGAATGACCTCACGTGGCCCAGTATAGCTCCTGGTTTAGCCACATCAAGCTAACTGACAGGAGTCAGGGCTACGTAAATACCATATAGAATCTTCACCAAACCATCCGACTTCATTCTTGAATCTCCACCACGTACACAGTTGTTAAAATAGTTTTCGATACCGGTAGAGAGTATGACAATATCTGATCCCGTTCTCTTTAGCAACAAAACGTTATCTAACACCGTGGTCATTTCAAAATATCATACTTCATAACCAAAATATCATTTCCATTTCAAAACCATAAAAATACGATATCACTTTTCAATTTAAATATATTCATTTCCAAAACCACGGAACTTTAAAATTGTAACACTTTCGAAACCAAAACACTTGAAATTATAGCACTTTGGAAATCAAAAAACTTTGGAAATCAAAATACTTTCATTAAATAGTTTAGATATTCATAGTAGTATATACAATAAAATAGTCTATAAAATAAAATAGCTTATATAAAATAGTTATAAATTAAAATAGTTTATAATAAAATAGTTAGTATATTACAAAAAATTTATATTAAAAATAGTTTATATCAAAATAATTTATAAAATAAAATATATATAATGAATATAATTTAAAAATATTTTATATAATAAAATATTTTTCCTCAAATTTCATAAATCGATTCAAATCAACTTGAATTCCAAAGTTTAAATTTTATTCAATCTCAATTCATCTATTTCAACTCAAGTAGTTTCTCGATAAACCATTTCAAATACGTCGATTTCAAATACAGATTTGAACCACAAAATAAACCATTTCAATTTAATATATTTTCAAAGCTTTATATATTCCACAACTTCAAAATTAAATTTGATAATTTCCTTAGTATCTCAAATTAACTTCATTGCTATTTAGTTTTGAAATATTCATTTAATAAACCCAATGTCATTACAAAAACTCCAAATTAAATATATCCTTCAATTTAATTAAACTTAAAATATTCATCTAATCACCTTAAACCAAAATCCAGTTATAAAATCATACCTTTAAATCTCAAATTCAATGAGTTTCAAATCGATTTAGTTTAATAAAATTCTTAATTAAATACGATTTCAAATATATTTCAAATTTATCTTCCCGACCTTAATATTGTATATTAATTAAATCAAACTTTATTAAATTAAAGCTTATTATTAAATCTACTTTATATTAAAATGTATTTATATATATATATAATATTTCAATATTAAATAAAACCATATATATTTCCTTTCAAAACCATAGAAATCATTTTCAAAATATTTATATATAGACCAACGGTGTTTGTATATAATTTTCTATCTGATGGTCAAGTGATACGGATATTTAACATTTCAATCCAAAATTTAAATATATATACGGGTATATATCATTTCAACCCGCAATCCCAAATTCATTTCAAATAAAAATCGCTTGGGTTTATCATTTCAACCCATAACGATTTTCTTTTATTCTACAGATCTCTCGGTATGTATCATTTCAACCCATAGAGAATTCTATATTAACAGGGAACTTGCAGAGCGATAACAGATATGAAAATAATATAACAGGCATATATCATCAATAAAATAATAAATAATGGTGTCAGATGTCAAAGGTGAACAGCTACAGATAACAACATATATATAGCAATGTGAATAACTAACAGCAGCATAATTCAATTGAAATCAAATTTAATAAATATAAAAATGTTAATCGTGAGTGATTGCTTACCTTTCGAGGATAGAGAGATATGATAATGGAATGAGAGGAGTTATGAATCCAAGTACGATTTCCAAAGCAAATAGGATTGGCACGAATTTGACGAACAAAGCTGATAGATAAGGAATCGATGAAACAATTAGAATCAGTTCGATAGAAACATCAATTATATACATACATACATACATACATATATATATATATATATATATTTCCACGAAATCAATACTTAAGTTAAAACAAATATTAAAGTAACATATATGTGTAAGTAAAATCATTGTTTTAAATTAAACTCCTATATTAAAGTCATATATATATATACACAATGTATATATTGAAATAATTACTTATATATATACTCAGCCATATCATTACTTATATATATAAATAAATATATAGATATATATAAAAACTTAAATTCGTAAAATACTCTGGAATCAACAATATATATGTATATACTAATATATAAACTATCGTATACGGATATATATAAACTGGCATATAAGCCCAATATGCAAAGTAAGAACTAACATAACTTGTATATGCTTTAATATATATACTATAACTTCTATAACTCATATAAATTCTTATATATAAAAGCAACAGATCTTATGAAAACTTATATGTGTATATACATATATATAGACAACCTATTAGATAACTTTTGTAAACTAACTTTGTACCTTTATGAACTGAAAAAAATATAACTTGTAAAAGCTAAAAATCTATACAAAATGCCAACAATTAGTTTAAAACTATATATATTTCCCTTCAGAGTTTATATACACATACTAAAAGACTATATAATACAAGATACTACATAAATATTAATACTTTTAAATATACATATACAAAACTAACTCATTTACTTATGTGTTTTAACAAATTATATGTAGACACTAACTGTACTTAAATTATACCAAGTTAAACTTTGGAATATTCAAACTGAAACCATTATAACTCAAATATACAACTGTGACACATAAACGAATATGTAGACATATATATACTAATAGACAAGTTATATATGACAAACATATATAACTTTATAACCATACAAGATTCTCGGCCTATTATATATACAGAACCTAATATAAGACATAATATATATATAATACCAACATACTTTTAAACATGCATAACATTCACTGCACATATATACACATGAAGATTAATAACTTAAACGAAATATACATATATATGTGTGTGTGTGTGTGTGTATTATAACTAAATATACTAATATAAGCTTTCATACATAAAACATGAACAAGTTATACTTTAAAGATCAAATATTTATAGAAGTAAACATATATTCAAAACACGGTACATGTTTAAATCTATATATATATATATAAAGTATATATATAAACTCAAATATGTAAATAAACTTATATATATATATAAATAAACTCATATATAAGAACTATAGAATATGGAAAACCTACCAAAACATGCAAACCAAAGCTTATAGGATCGGCACTTTGGGTTCGATGAACGCAAAAGGTCGATGTCATGGCACAGAAAGTGGAGGTCCTCGCACGTTGGGAAGGTGGGAATCGCAGAGGTGATTGTTGGCGTAGCTCGGTCGATGGTTGTTGTCGAGGTGGGGGTGGTTCTCATGCGCGATGGGTTATGAGAGGATATGAACTGGTTTGACGTGGAGGCCAAATAGAGAGAAGGGAAAAAGGTGGAGAAGCCAAAATGGGAGAGGCTAAGGTGGAAAGCTCGAGGTGGAGAAGTTTTGTGATGGAGGCGGATCCAGGTGTGGGGAGTTCTGGATAGACAGAGCAAAAAGGAGGAGGAAGGAAACATTTTGAGAGGAAGGGAAGAGTCTCAGTTAAAAGCAAAAGGGACAGACTATTATATAGATCCATATAAATTTATTTCAAAATAACATAAACAAACAAATCAGATCAAAAGAAATTTGAATAGGAACGGCTGTCCATTGGCTCAGCAAAAGTTATTAAAGCAATTAATTCTTGCTTGGATGACACAGTTAAAGTTTGAAAGGCAAAATAAAACAAAAGGTCATGGATCCGGTACCGATACCGTTACCGGTTTCGCGGATTCCGCTATGTACCAGACTTCAAAACACAGAATTTATTATACCATAAAGGTCGGCACAACGAGGCGATTAAAATGGCGTACAGATATCAGTGGTACGACCATCCTATCAAAAATCAATATCCGGTGCCCAATTACTGTAAATTTGCAGAAAATAAGATAAATGAAGCTAGAGAAATCCAAATTTACCAAAACGAAATATGACATTTCACTCAAAGATGATTTACAAATTTATTATATAATAATATTCAGATTTGAAAAATATTTTATTATCATCAAATTAACTGACTTAAATTGAAATAAAATTACACAATAGAATTTACTTTCATATTTTCTGATGCAAAATTTCCACTTGCTATGTTTAAATAGACGTATTCCAAATATTAAATTTTTATTTTCAAATTTAATCAGTTAAAATTTCACAAAATTTCAGTTAATTACATTATTAAAACAGCTAAAATTTATGGGTCATTACATTCTCCCCCACTCAAAACTTTTCGTTCCCGAAGGAAGGAGGTAGGAGAATAGGAACAATCAGAAAGAGAAAGATATTGAAAATCAAAATAAAACAATATTCAAGACCATATTAATCACACTTATTTTAAAATTGGTTTATATTCAGTTAGTTGATTCCAACATATTTTATTAAATCAATCAAATTTATTGTGTTCGCCTTTGATTGATTTCATTTTCATATATTTTTACTCAACTGATTTGTTTCCCACTTATTAACATTTATTACAAAAAAATTCACAGCAACATTTGTTTTTTACTCATCCATTAAATCTATTTGACTAACCTAAGTTAATTCCACCTCAATAGTCAACTTCAACTATTAAAACCACATAGATTTCATTTTAAATAAATTAATATTCAATAATTTGGTTTAATCCATTTTATTAAATCAATAAATATTTATTATGTCCATATTTTATTGATTCAATTTAATGTATTTAAATCAATAGATTTGATTTCAATTTATTAGCATTTGTTGCAAAATTTCCCTCTTCAAAACAAAATTTATTTAACTTAACTCATTTATTTACTTATTTATTAAATCCGTTTGGCTCTACTTAAGTTGATTTCCCTCAAAATTTCAATTTTACTATTCTTAAGTTTATATTTTTTCTCTTAACTAGTATTCTCCTTTATTTGTTAAATTTATTTCACTTAACATATTTTTCCGCATATATTAAGTGAAATAAATTTATCACAATCATATACTATTTAACAAATTTATTCTCTTTTTATTATTCATTTTATTATCCAATTTATTATCCGATATATTATCAGTGAATTATCTTAACAAAATATCATTTTTGATATCATATTACTCGTATGTATATTATTCAATTACATATTCTTATCAACATTTTTAACTTTTTATAGGTAAGTTATATTAATGTTTTTGAGTGTAATTAAATACTACACAAAATTTTCCTTTATTTACAACATTCTTATTAAGCAAAATCCCAGTTTGAACATTTTTACTTCTTAAATTCCCTTTGTATAACCTTCAATTACATTTACATAAACATTTTAACTCTTTGAATATTTCAGATGAGTTATATATGTTGAAATGCAATTGATTATTATACAAATATAATTTTTCCTAATTTAACTATTTCAAGGTGTTTAAATTCCAGTTAAATTTTAAACATTCAAAAAAAATTTATTCATCTTTTTAATAATTGAAAATTCAAACTTAATACTAAATTTAAGAATCAAATTTCCGGTTTCACTTTAACAATTTTGAAATAAGTGTATGCATATATATTTTTATAAATCAATTTATACAAAAGAAATTTTAAATTAATCTATTTTCTAAAACCAAAGTGTAGCAAAGCTACTAAGGGGCCTCTCCACTTCGAGACTCGAAAATGAATGTCGATGATGCGGCCGTCAACACATAAATTATTTTCCAACGACAAAAGAGAAGAGAACTGATTTAAAACCTTTAAAATTCTTTGAAAATAATTTCCATTCGAAAATACTTCCAAATAATGTATCTTAACATTTTAAAAGCCAAATTTTCAAAAATACCGAAAATTGAATTCTCAAATTCCTAATTTAAATTCATTTCAATTCCAGATCAATTTATAGACCATGTTTATAATTTCGCTTATTTATATCATATTGCAATAGTCAATGGTTTACAAAACAATAAGTGAAAATCAAATATTATCATTTCTAACGACTTGTTCATTTAACTATCAAATTTCAGAAAATTATAATTTTATATATATATATATATATATATATATATATATATATAATATAATCACACAAAATTTACAAATTTTGAAAACAATATTATGTTAGTTTGCTTTGTTCAAGTCTTTTGGAATTCCTATCGATAGCATTGATCGGATAAATCGATCGAAACCCAAAATTCAAACTTAACAACTCAAACCTCACAACATAAAACATTTTTATATTAGTTACAAATACACTTCCTTACTCGATGATTCAAGAATAGATTTTAAAACAATGATGGAGATCCAATTAGGGGAACCCTAATCAAAAGAATTCTAACTAGAAGATAGGCTCGAAACGAAGATGAGATGATTAAATAACAAAAGAGAAAAGATGGATAGACTTATATAAATCACGGGCGACCTTAATCAGGTCAACCACGACTCCAAGAATAAGATCGATATAGAGTCCAGAGGCAAATCGACATCTGATCTCAAGAGGATGGGATTCGGGCATAGCAAGAGATAGCAACATTGTAAACCGAGTACACAGAAATCTTCAGTGAGTCAATGCTTGTTGTAAAGGAGTTTCACCCTTTACAAATCATACAGTGGAGCTATAGGATGCTCCAGTATCAAAAGAACACAAATAGGGAAAGACAAGTATGAATTTTAGAATAGAGGGGAAGCTCCAAAATTCAAAGGAAATTCGAATCAAAGAGGAAGAAATTTAAGCTCGAACGAAACATGATTCTATAATTAAATTTACTCTATATACTAAGTTTCGCCTAAACTAGAGCTCTAATACCAATTGTAACATCCCGATATTTTCAACCATTCGCATCCACACATATCGGACTTGAATTACTCAAAATATCATATCGTTAATTTATATTTGGTAAAACTCGACATATACAGTAAATGAATAATCGCAGAATCACAGACACAAAGTAATATAACAATAAGCAGCAGAATATAATAAATCGTAGTTTATGAAGCTACTATATAAACATCATAGTTTGAAATAAAATACAACAGAATATCTCAAATACAATGAAGTATCGAATACAAACAGATGGCATATTTGAACAAATCAACTGGAAAAGCTGAAAGCTGGATAGATACAAATGGATCTCCAAGTGATCTCTAAGTGAAGCTCCAACTCCAAAGGTGAGTCTCAAATGATGTGACACTCATTCTGAACCGAGCGTAAAGCAAAACACAAAACACTCGAGTTAGGAATAACATTTATATAAATAAATCCAACTCAAGTGAAATATCAATTGAAATACAAGTAATTTAAACGATGTTTGGGATAACTATCCTCTAAGGATCTGTGGAACTACATAATGTAGTAATATACGCTATTATAGTATGTTTATAGTAAAATAAACAATTAAAATAGCGTTAAGGCATTACCCATATCCCCTTAAACACATTTTTATATATTCTCATAGTCTATACACTACCGTAATTCCTCCGTAAACTTGAGGGCTATCAGAGGACACTCCATAGGTATGGTACAAACCAAACTCGTAGAAGGCGCGGTAGGGCATGTGACAAAGCACTCGAGGAAATGCCAAGGAAAATATACCAATTGCACTCCTGGACTGGTGGTAACTCAAGCAGCTACTACCGCCCACCTCGTGACACACTTCCAAATCAAAGGGTGCACCCAATCACATCACAAAAGCAATAGAATGGTATCGAAGAAATGTGTCCGATAGGAGGAATGACCTCACTTAGCCCGGTATAGCTCGTATTTTAGCCACATCAAGCGGACTCATGGGAGTTAGTGATATATAAATACCATATAGAATCGTCACAAAACCATCCTACTTCATTCTGGAATCTCCACCACGTATACAGTTGTTAAAGTGGTTTTCGGTATTGGCAGAGAGTATGACATTATTCGATCCCGGTCTCTTTAACAACCAAACGTTATTATAACACCGTGGTCATTTCAAAATATCACACTTCAAAACCAAAATATCATTTCCATTTCAAAACCATATAAATAAGATATCACTTTTCACTTCAAATATATTCATTTCCAAAACCATAGTACTTTTAAAGTTGTAACACTTTCGAAACCAAAACACTTGAAATTATAACACTTTGAAAATCATAACACTTTGGAAATCAAAATACTTTCCTTAAACAATTTAGATATTAGTAGTAGTATATATAATGAAATAGTTTATAAAATAAAATAGTTTATATAAAATAGTTATAATTTAAAATAGTTTACAATAAAATATTTAGTATATTAAAAATAGTTTATATCAAAATAATTTATAAAGCAAAATATATATAAATAGTTTGAATATAATTTAAAAATAATTCATATAATAAAATAATTTTCCTCAAATTTCATAAATCAATTCAAATCAACTTGAATTCCAAAGTTCAAATTTTATTCAATCTCAGTTCATCAATTTCAATTCAGTTCAGTATCTCGATAAACCATTTCAAATATATCGATTTCAAATACAGATTTGAACCACAAAATAAACCGTTTCAATTTCAATATAATTTCAAAATTGAATTTGATAATTTGCTTAGTATCTCAAATTAACTTCATTATTATTTAGTTTTGAAATATTCACTTAATAAACCTAATGTCGTTAGATAAACACCAAATTAAATATATCTCTCAATTTACTTAAACTTGTAATATTCATTTAATCACCTTAAACTAAAATCCAGTTATAAAATCATATCCTTAAATCTCAAATTCAATAAGTTTTAAATCGATATAATTTAATAAAATTCTTAATTAAATACGATTTCAACTAAATTTCAAATTTATCTTCCCAACCTTAATATTATATATTAATTAAATCAAATTTTATTAAATTAAAGCTTATTACCAAATCTACTTTATATTAAAACTTATTTATATATGTAAAATATTTCAATATTAAATAAAACCATATATATTTCCTTTCAAAACCATAAAAATCATTTTCAAAATATTTATATATTAACCAACGGTGTCTGTATATAATTTTCTATCCTATGGTCAAGTAGTATGGATATTTATCATTTCAATCCATAATTTAAATATATATACGGGTATCAAATTCAATTCAAATGAAAATCCCTTGGGTTTATCATTTCAACCCATAACGATTTTCTCCTATTATATAAATCGTTCGGGTATGTACCATTTCAACCCATAGTGAATTCTATATTAATAGGGAACTTGCAGAGCGATAACAGATATGAAAATAATACAGCAGGCATATATCATCAATTTAAATAATAGATAATGGTGTTAGATGTCACAGGTGAACAGCTACAAATAACAGCTTATATATAGCAATGTGAATAACTAACAGCAGCATATTTCAATTGTCGTTTCAATTAAAATCAAATTTAATAAATATAAAAATGTTAATCGTGAGTCATTTCTCACCTTTAGAGGATAGAGAGATGCGACAATGGAATGTGAGGAGTTACAAATCCAAGTACGATTTCCAAAGCAAATAGGATTGGCACGAATTTGACGAACAAAGCTGATCGATAAGGAATCGATGAACAATTAGAATCATTTCGATAGAAGCAGCAATTTTATATATATATATATATATATATTATTATTTTCACGAAATCAATATTTAAGTTAAATATTAAAGTAACATATATATATAAGCAAAATTGTCGTTTTAAATTAAACTCATATATTAAAGTCAAATATATATACACATAATATATATATATTGAAATACTTACTTGTATATATACTCAGCCATATCATTACTTATATATATAGAAAACTAATATATATAAATCTATATATAAAATTAAATTCGTAAAATACTCTGGAATCAAAAATATATATATATATATATATATTAATATATAAACTATCGTATATGGATATACATAAACTGGCATATAAGCCCAATATGCAAAATAAGAGCTAACATAACTTATATACGCTTTAATATATATACTGTAACTTTTATAACTCATACAAATTCTTATATATAAAAGCAACGGATGTTATGAAAACTTATATATATATATAGACAACCTATTAGATAACTTTTGTAAACTTACTTTGTACCTTTATGAACTGTAAAAATATAACTTGTAAAAGCTAACAATTTATACAAACTGCAAACAATTATTTTGAAACTATATATATTTCCCTTCAGAGTTTATATACACATACTAAAAGACTATATAATATAATATACTACGTAAATATTAATACTTTTAAATATACATATACAAAACTAACTCATTTACTTATATGTTTTAACAAATTATCTGTAGACACTAACTGTACTTAAATCATAACAAGTTAAATTTTGGAATATTCAAAACTGAAACCTATATAACTCATATATACAACAGTGACACATAAATGTATATGTAGACTTATATATACTAACAGACAACTCATATATGACAAACATATATAACTTTATAGTCATACAAGATTCTCGGCCTATTATATATACAGAATCTAATGTAAGACATAATATATATATATATATATAATACCAACATCCTTTTAAACATATATAACATTCACTACACATATATACACTAGCAGATTAACAACTTAACTGAAATATAAACATATATGTATATTATAACTAAATATACTAATATAAGCTTTCATACATAAAACATGAATATTTTATACTTTAAAGATCAAATATTTATATAAGTAAACATATATACGAAACACGGTACATGTTTAAATCTGTATATATATATATACATACATATATATATATATATATTTGTATGTGTGTGTAAAGTATATATATAAACTCAAATATGTAAATAAACTTATATACATAAATAAACTCATATATATGAACTACAGAATATGGACAACCTACCAAAACACGCAAAGCAAAGCTTGGAGGGTCGGCACTTTGGGTTCAGTGAACGCAAAAGGTGGATGTCGTGGCACAGAAAGTGGAGGTCCCCGTACGCGGGGAAATTGCGAATCGCAAAGGTGATCATTGGCGTGGCTCGGTCGGTGGTTGTTGTCGAGGTAGGGGTGGTTCTCATGCGCGATGGGTTGTGAGAGGAGATGGACTGGTTTGACGTGGAGGTCGAACAGAGAGAAGGGAAAAAGGTGGAGAGACCAAAATGGGAGAGGTAGAGGTGGAAAGCTTAGGGTGGAGAATTTTTGTGATGGAGGCGGATCCAGGCGTGGGGAGTTCTGGATGGGCAGAGAAAAATGAAGGAGGAAGGAAAAATTTTGAGAGGAAGGGAAGAGTATCAGGTAAAAGAAAAAGGGACATACTATGATATAGATCCATATAAATTTATTTCAAAATAATGTAAGCAAACAAATCAGGTCAAAAGAAATCTGAATAGGAACGGTTGTCCATTGATTCAGCAAAAGTTATTGAAGCAATTAATTCTTGCTTGGATGACACGGTTAAAGTTTGAAAGGCAAAAGAAAACAAAAGGTCACGGATCCGGTACCAATATGGTTACCGGTTTCACGGATTCCACTATGTACCAGACTTCAAAACATAGGATTTAATATACCGTAAAGAACGGCAAAACGAGTCGATTAAAACTGTGTACAGATATCAATGGTACGATCATCCTATCAAAAATCGATATCTGGTGCCCAACTGCTGCAAATTTGCTGAAAATAAGATAAACAAAGCTAGAGCGGTCCAAATTTGTAGAAATGAAATGTAACATCTCACTCAGAGGAAGATTTACAAATTTATTATAAAAAAATATTCAGGTTTGGAAAACATTTTATTATCATCAAATTAACTGATTTAAATTGAAATATAATTATGCAATAGAATTTACTTTCATATTTTACGATGCAAAATTTCCACTTGCTATGTTTAAATAGACGTATTCCAAATATTAAATTTTTATTTCCAAATTTAATCATTTAAAATTTAACAAAAGTTCAGTTAATTACGTTATTAAAACGCAGTTAAAATTTATGGGTCTTTGCATTAATTTTAAAACTTATAACTTAGGATTTTTGAATTTGGCTTATTCACTAAATCTAAAGAAAATGTTAGTAGGTCCAATTTTTAAAAAGTTTCTTTTCTTTTTTTCAAATAAACATTTCCTTTAAAGACACTTTTAACTTTTACTTCTTAAAAATTAGGATTTTTAGTCAAAACTGTTTATTAAGTTTTCCTTTTCAAAAACTTAGTTGCTACACCAAACCATTTCTAAAAAATCTTCTTTAAATTTTCGATAACAAAATTGGAGTGGACAAGGACAACTATCATTTCAATATTTTCTTATCGTCACGCTATCTCCACTTTTCATCCTTGGCGGAGTCTCTAGTATCATGTAAGGGGTCCTTCTAAAATATACTTAAAATAAATGCACATAACAATTGAAAATGTCCATTTTCCTTTGTTCTCCCTTAAATTTCCTGTGTTTCTTCAAATTAGATTACCAGCATTATCTTACATATAAATTGATAACATTGATTTTATATCTTTTAGTGTTATTACTATTCAACTTTCCTCTACCTAAACTGCACTTTATTCCAATTATTTTTCTCTTAATTTATTGTTTTCTTAGTTGAACCATTGCAGGGCGTTCGCCCATAGCTTTGTTTTAGGGTTTTAAATCTTCTTTCTGTACTAATTACCATATTCTAGACTTGTACCTCTTCCTATTGTTCACCCCTAAAAATATTTTTGCAACTTAAAAAAATTTCCATACGTAGAAATCGATGAGTTATATTGCTCTACCATTTTTCTTTCAGAAATAGCTTTTTATAAAATTTCCTTTACTGAAATTTTATGTTTCAACAAATTTTAACTTCTACCAAAACCTTTTTATTTACACTTTTCTTTCTTTATTAAGAAAATAACAAGCTATATACGCATTATAATTTTTCAATCATTGGTTTTTGTAAAACCGATTTATGGAAACTTTTCGATTTAATAAAATATTTATATTCATATATATATGTGTGTGTGTGTGTGTATGTGTGTATTAAAATCTAATATTTGCTCACTTTTTCAAATATATTAATTATATATTTTTCTTAACTTCTAAAACTATTTATTAATGGGTTGGACTCAAAGTGGATTTTTTTTATTCTTTCTGTAGAACTTTTGGACTCTAACTAACTTATCTTCTTTCCAATATTAGAAATTAGGCTGTTAACTTAAAGTGACTACTTCACACCATCCTTCGGGAAACCATTTGCTTTCAATTATCTATAGCATATGGACTTTTACTTTCCCCTATCAGGACCTATTTTACATCATCAATCGACAATCACGCAAGGATCTACAATAATTGGGCTATCACGGCTCGACTAAGGAGTCATGTACTATTCAGCTTCAGCGATTTCCAAATGCAGCTATTTTATAGCTGGAATTCTTAGGGTTTAACTTATTTTATATTTATAGGCAAAATACAAATACGTTCACTCAACATTTCGTATATTTTTTCCAGATCAACTAACATAAGCTATGATACCAAATGTAACAACATATACCCCAGTAGGCCTGAATTTTCGCTAAATTGAAAACCCAAGTCCACCAAAGTATGGATTGGTGGTTTGGTATCCTGCAAATGAAGAAATGGAAGCATATCAAAGGTCAATATAAGTCACAGTGGAATAAATAAAATATAGTAAGTCACATAACTACTGACCAAGCTATGACACTTCCAAGGTCTAGTGTCCTTGTTAGCACCGAATACACCGAGCACCAGTACTAGTTCTTTAAAATATCATCTGAGTTGTAATGAGGGGGTTAGAACAACCTTCTAGTAACTGATAAATTATATATTTGGTACATAACACTAATTTACATTGATTGTTCTTTATCTCATGTTATGTCTGTTTACATTTTAATTAATCGTCTCAACTCCACGTTTGTATACGATTCGTTCTCATTTACCCTTTGTAGAATCATAGCTATGTACATATATATAAATATAAGTAACACAATCCATCAATGGACCTAGATACCATCCCCGCTAGTATCTCTTAATCAACACACTGCTAGGACCCATCGCCCTCGTCGTGTCACGACATCGCCATATAACTTAAGGGACTCCCATAGTACCTAATGAAGGTTTTTCAAAATACTACGCTGTATTCGATCTCGTTTTAGGGATTTACTACTTTATCTGCTTCCTCTTTTAGACTCGGTTCCATGGACAACACCCCAACCAATTTAAAAGAAATCTCTTTAGGTTGACTAGCATTGCCCTAACAAACAATTATGGCAATGCATAACCCAACATGGCCTACCCTGCTAGGCGGTTGTTATCCCACCTTTTGGTAAGGCCAGGATACCATGAATTCGGCTAAAATGGATGGTTGTTGGGGTTGGAAATTGGTTCTATATGAAAATATGGACTATAGTTGAATGGATTCGGATGCATAACACCCAAAAAATGGCTAAGTATGAAATTGGCACTTCACCTAGGCAACGGATCAGATCCCCAATTTCTGACCTAATCAAGGTCTGATTAGTATAGGGTGACAAGGACGGCCACATAAGGCTATATTATAAATTTCAATTCGATTGAAGTTTGTATGCTCGAGCTATAGACAAAAGAAGATGGATTGGTATCAACCGTATCGGTGGCAATTTGCTTGAAGTTGGACCTGGAAAATTTGCTATTTGCTTGGAGTCGGCGCATAGTTCGCTTGAAGTCCAAGAAATTTGAAGTGCTGCATTGTGTTTCGCGTCGGATACATGTTTGCTTGGAAATTTCTTGGAGAAAAATGATTGGCACCGATCGGTTTTCGTGCTTAGAGTTGGATACATGTTTGCTTGGAGTCAGCTTGGAAAAAACGATTAGCACCGATCGTTTTTCGTGCTTGGAGTAAGAATCATGTTTGCTTGGAGAAATTTTTTATTTTATCAGAATCTAACTCTAGGCCAGAATCTTCAGCATCTGCTTCGAGTCAGAAAGGTGATTACTTGGGTCTTGCTTCGAGTCAACCTTAAAGTGGATTTTTCAACGACCGTTTTGACGATTTTCGACGATGATCGATCTATAACTCAAAATATACAAAAGCAATCAACATGAAATTTGGACGACAACTGCATTACACCATGATGGACACATATCATTAATCGCTAGGCCTCACGATGGAGTAGGCTCGATCGGTCATGATCCATATGGATCGATCCATAAAACAATTCAAATCAATGATGATCGATCGATATCTCACAAACGCAAAGTCAAAATGACATGAAACTTTGGAAAAAGTAAAATATTATGTAAAGGAACCTATCATATCGATCGCATTTCGTTTGAAGAAACTTGAACGATTAACCTACATCGTTCTTGAATGATCGTATCATTTCAGCCAGAAAAATCCCAACTCGACGGAAAACATGATATCTCACAAACAGTATGTCAGAATGGTGCAAAATTTGGAGAGCAATAGCTAACATCATTGTGGAACCATCAAAATGATCGCACCCCAAAAGGAGCAAATATGCAATGATCTACCATATTTCCCATTTTTCAACTTGACTCCATGGAAAACGCGATATCTCACAAACGGTAAGCGGGAATTACAGCTTCACCAAAAGAGCTACGTTGTCTCCCGTTGGTCGCCTCTAGATGCTTAGACACAAGCGAAGAAAGAGGGAAGCCGAGGAAGGCCGCAATTAATATACTGGGGTAAAGAGGGCTCCGCACCTTGCTTTACATAAATTATGATGAACTTACTAAATGACCTTATTCTCCCTGAATGCTAGCAAATAGAATATTGCACGAAATTTGAAGATCAAGTAGTTAACATCATGGAGGACCCATAAAAACATCGTACCCCTATTGGAGCTAATATGAATGATGGGCACCGATCGTTCCAATGGTGTGCGATCAATAAGAAAATTGATGGATCGGGTCGTACAGCTTTGGTGGATCTTCTGGTAAAATTTCAACACAATACATGCACGTCTTCGCCTATAAATATAGTGGACTTGGCTCACCATAAGGGATCTTTCTCTTCCAATTGGTTCTTCATTTGGGTCACCTTCATCACTTCTTATCTCTTCCTCCATTAATTTTCTCAGGCAAAAACAATTGTACTTGTAATTCTACAGTATAAATAAGAGACTATTGGAGTGGACGTAGGCTGTAGTTTGCCGAACTGCTATAAAGCTTGTGTGTTCATTTATTTTTCTGTAATCTATTCTGTGATCTGTGAAATCTATAATTCTCTGTTTGGATATAAATATTGGATATTGGCGCACTTATAACATGGTATCTGTGCCTATATTTGGCGAACAGCGGTGGAGACCAATTAGGTGTAACCCTGTCTTTTCCGTTGACCGCTAAGGACTGATGACGTTCTCGCCCTATGTAGCCCTACCCCTGAATTTTGGTACCAACCATTGTTGCATAGCTCCCGATCCTGCTCATCCTCCTACTTAGGTTGCTTAATGCAATCAAGGCTCATCATCATATTTAGGTTGCCAAATGCAATCAAGGCAATACCCTCCTAAATACCATATTTGAAGTAGACTACTCTATCTATTAGAGGTATTCCTTTATCTATACGTAAACGTATATACTCCATGGATTCTATGGTTGGACATGTTTCACATTAGTATATTGTTACACAATTGTTAGAAGCTCCTTACGTTGGGTAGACTTCTATTGTGTAACACTACTGACATTGCATTCCAACATACTCTAATGATCAAGTGTCATATTATTCATTTAACTACACTTTATTTATGATAGTATGCACCTTTCATGAACACATACTTGAGGCTACGTGTGTGTGTATCGTATGTGTGTGTACTCAATCATGATTACTTAAATTCCTTGCCTTTATACTTTATTATTGACCCTAGGACTTTATTTCATTATGTGTTTATCACTTTCTTTACTTTAAGTTCGTTTACCATTTTTCTCTTACCAGTTTCATAATATCATTTCCTATCCTTTTTACCTGTCCTCTATTTTCCATGTTTATCGCCGTGTTATCCTTTTATTTCTTCTTGTCTAACTTTCATATATTCTTTTTATTTTCTTCCAAATTTTGTTGGTATTTCACATCTTAACTTTTTAGGATCTTTTTTACTCTATTCATGTTTTACCGTTTACATTTTGGGGTTGACTACATTATAATGCATTGGAACTACGTTTCTATCATATAAATGTCAACATGGTAAATTTTCATATTATGTCTAAAAAGAGGATACATTCCTATGGTGTTTGTAATTAGAAAGAACTATCTTTTTATTTCTTGAAATAGAATGTACAAAATATGGTAAATATCCCTATTTTGTACATCTCTTTCTTTTTAGATGTATTCCTTATCATTTCAAACATCACACTTTTAATTATTTAAACCTGATAATACATAGATATCTACTTGTAACATTCCAAATTTCAACAAATTAAAATATCACTAAAACCTCTAAATCTTAATAAGCTTTTCTCTAATTCAATTTATATCCATCACATAAATACCATTTTCTAATCAATATGTAATACATTAAAATTTATTCAATTCATATCCATCCCAAAATTACCAATTCCAATCATAAAGTAATACATTAAAAGAAAAATATTCACTTCTTCAATTATAGAACATATAGGCAAGTTTTCAATCTCAATATCGCACTTATAAAAGTTTACTTACAATTCAAATTAAATTTCTTAAGCATATAGGAATAAACTTGCAATGTTATAACCTAATATTATATAAAAATATATAATATTCTCACTCACATTTTCAAGCGTTTGCAAATCTCCGGATCTAATCCCTGTTATCCGTATTTTTCGCTTTGACTCCCTATTTGGATTCACATATAACATATGCATACAGATCTATTAGAATTTTGGATTAGAAAAGAAAGATTTAGGTTGATTACTATTTAAATTCGGATTTACAATTTACCTTGGTTACAACGACTTGATTTGAACCTATTATCTATCTTGATGTGCTAACTAAAACTATTTCTATGAATTTAGAGTTTTGGAGGAGAAGAGAGAATGGTATATCTTCCGCGCTCTGAAAGACTATGCTTATATTTATAAGAGTTCAAATCAATGTCAACTATTCGATTAAACTGTTTTAAATCTAAACCGTTTAGACCACACTAAAATTTGTCATTCAAAACTTTTGGTTCGACCGCTTATCACTCTAGGTCGACCACTAACGATCGACCTAAGCAATCCTAAGTCGACCTGAGTAGTGTAAATCTGCAATTGATGAACGTTAATTGATTTCGTTAATTACATTCCATTTATAACCCATTGACGTTATCTGGTACCTTAATTCATTTGCATAACGTTTAAATTATAGTTAAGTTTAATGGTTTTTGATTAACGCTGATTAATTATTGATTATTTTCTTAGTTACATACAATTATTTCTAATTTTGAAATTTCAAACGTCAATAACTTTTTCGCTTGAACTCCGATCAGAAAAGTTTATATATGAAAATTTGTGAGAAAATCGCTATGAATCCAATGCTATAAGTTTCGTAGTCAAATTCCGAAATTTGTAAAAAAAACCATTTTTCATTGTCTATATATATATATATATATATATATATATATATATATATATATATATATATATATATATCAATTGATTTCTATTTAAGTTTATTATCGTAAAAATCGTGGGGTGTTGCATAGATTGTTTCAATTGATTATATTTTAAAAATAGATATATTGCATATGCTTGTGTGTGTGTGTGTATTGAATTTATCCTTATCATTAATAATACATTTATATGAAAATATATACAAAGAGAAGAGTAATTTTTTTATAAACTCGAGAATAAAATTACAGGTATATATATACATAAATAATTATATTATTAAATAATATATATGCGTGTGTATGCGTGTATCTATGTATCTATCTATGTGTGAGTGTGTGTGTGCACGCATGTGTATATTTATACGCATACATACATTTCTACGTAGTAGCTTTATGTTCTAGACAAATGGAAAAAAAATGTTTTCTTATTATATACACACATACACACTCATTAATTATAAATTGAATGTTTGCCTTAGATCTTGTTGGTTGTTGACATGCTCCATTGCTAGCTATTCCTTTTCGGGTGCGATTCCTTTTTTATCCTAGCTTAATGATCAAATCCCAACTATAGGCTCAAACTACTTTTAATGGAGGCTATGGTTTTATTTATTGTTCTTACTGTTGAATGAGAAAAGGATATAGTGTTTATAGTAACCATATCGTAAATATCTCCTCATTTCTCCTCTGCATTCCATGGATATGCTCCCTTTTATGGACTCTCCATGATGTTTGGCCTAATTAATATCATATACTAACTAATTAAATATTTGTTTCGACTTATATATTTAATTGAATTAATATATAACGATTATATATTATTTTAATTAATTTAAGGCACTACGTAAATAACTAAAACAACATAAAATTTTGATACGATATTTGTATAATAGTGAATTTGGAAAATCGCCAACACCACCGTTGTGTTGACTCTGTGGTGTGAACACGATCACCGATAATATTTAAACAATTTAAATATTGAAACTTGTACGGACTTTGTTGATGTGCTATATCGTGCAAGAGTGCAGTTGCTTATAGATTCGTTTAGATGAAATCCAATTTCTAATCCGTGTTAAGCTACACTTGTAATGATATTTTATACACATTTTTTTCGTCATTGTTATATCACTAAAATATCTAAAGTTTGCTCAAAGTAATTTACAGTTAATTGCATAGATCGGTTTAAAGTCATTGGTTTAATTTAATAACATTATGAATTAATCGTTTTACTCTGGTCGGAGATTTTGATTTTCAGTTGACTGTTGATTATGGTGATACTAACATTTTACAACAAAAGAGACGAATCATTTCTTGAATAGTGTTTCATGTTAAGTAGTTCAACGTAAAACCAATTGCGATCGTAACATGATCAAGATGTCATGTGGTTGACCATAATCAAATCAAAGTACAACTTAGCTACTTATGATTCATAGTATTCTCAAATGCGAAAACTATTGCATGATGTTACATGAGATCTTCTATTTTAACTTAATTGTGTTAACAATAGAAGACACTCGTTGAGTCGTTTTACGATTGTTCCAAACAAACAAAGTACGTAATCTCCTAGTATTCATGACGGTTTTGAATAATTTACCGTTCATCTTATTAAAAACATTATGTACACTAGTACCGATATTTTTTCTGATACATCTTGACTATAAATAATTATAAAATAAATATTTTAGTGGTTTAAAACACTTAGCCGTGGCTGTAATCGCTACAAAAAAAATTCTAAGACTTTTCTATATGTTTAACAAATTATATCGTTACTTATATTACAATATAATAACATATACATACAAGAGTCTAGCGTGAAAAATTGCTCAAGTGAAACCTTGCACAAGTATGGACCGCAGATGGGCCGCAAGAACCAGGTCAACCGACAGTTGAACTCAAGAAAATTCAATTTTGACCAACCAAATTTAAACTGCAAACATCTCCACAGGCCTTAATACAAGGTGCGGATAAAAGCTAACGCCGCGGTATACAGTTGAACTCAAATAAAGTACTTTTCATACCCCCCATCAATAAAGTATATATGTCAATAAACTGCAAATTTTACTTTATTTTAGCCGATGTGGGATAATATCTTTCTGTCACTGGAACTGAATTTAAAATTCTAAATCAAGAATCACGGTGATTTAAACTGAAATTACTTGTTCAGACATTATTCTACGTAATTATTTGTTTGATATCATTCTAGACATACCCTGACCTGTAAAATATATATAATGGATGGTTATCTTTTAAACAAAAAATTTATAAAATAAGTTGTTTACTAACTTCTTACCTTATTTTTACAAAATGATTTTTCTTTTCAATATATAAATTATAATCCTGCACTGGTTGAAGCGGTTCTGACGGTCTAATCTTCGAACTGTCATGGTTCTATCCACAGTCTTCGAAACTATGATTCTATTACTACTAGTGCTTCTATTTATCATAACGAGCAATAAAATGTATTTATAAAGTAGGAGTTAGATATACTGGTTGGTCTACCATCAATTGCAGGTATTAATTACTTCCTATCATTTTATTTTGTAAGCAATTGTTTGTACTTTAGCGTCGGCAGAATTTGTATTATCCTCAACAAACCATATCCACTCCGAGCCTAGAGATATTCACAACATTTCCTACAGTTGGTGGTTCAGAAATCTCAGCCAGTGTGTAGAATATTTGAAAACAATTTGAATGGTAACGATTATGTTTCAAAACTTCGAAATTTTTGTAAAGTGTTATAAACTTATCTGAAAACAGCTTCTTCGCAATGCATGAAATAAACAACATCATCGATTTTTTCAGAGCCAGCTATCGTACGAAAATCTCGTGCACTACGTTCCACCACATTTATTATAAATTGTTCTTGCTCATCTTACATCGAGGTAAGTTTCTCAAAATTCTAGTTAATCAGATCACTACTTCAATCACCCCGATACTGCATTAACAATGTTAATTGAGAAAAAGTAGGTAAAAAAACTTAGACCTCGTTTGATTTATCGTTTTTAATTGTGTTTTCGTTTATACAAAAGCACGTCCATTGTATGCATTGTTGAAAACAAACAATTTTGAAAAATAAAATTAACATCTAAAATAAAAAACAAGTTTATTTTGTTCTACGTATTTCGAGATACAACGAAAGCACGGAGAACAATCCAACTCTTCCGTCGTCCATTGGTCGGCGCAATTGCTAAGGATTATAAATCTTCTTTTATTTTTTGCTATTTCTTAGTGCAAGTTGAAAATACAAAATGAAATCAAATGGACCCTTGGTTGCACATTTTTTGTTTGATTATTGTGCAAGTAAGAAAATATCGAAAAATGCAATTCATTTGTTTCAGTTCTACCTCACCTTTTAGACTTAAAAATATTGCACAATTTTTTTTGGTTTTGCATTTTCAAAACGATGATTGGACACAACTTCCGTTCAGTGCATTAAATAAACACGATTTTGTAAGCTCAGATTTGGCCCATATTTTAACAGGACAAGCTCTGAATTACTACATTGAAAAAGATCGTTTTGAAATAAAAAACTACAAGCATAGTCATGAAATCTTAAATGGAAATTTTGAGACCTTATTCGAAACATCTTTCATTAAAAACTTTTATATATAAATAACCAAAAGACGTATATTTCACTACATCATGCGCGCCACATAATAATGACATAATGGCTTTACAGTATTGTACAAAAAACTGTTCCATTTGATCCGCATCTAATCCTTGCAAACAGAAAAGGGTGGACTCCTTGTGTTGGTAAAACAAAAATTGATGAATGCAATCGACGCTAACAATAAACACGGGCCCAAGGCTCTCCCAATTCATAAATAAACAAAAGACTATGCCTAATGTCGGTGCAATATGATAAAGATCATTGATATGTTACACTTTTTCCATCTTGACCTCTTCGAGTGCTCTGAGCTGGATATGTAGTTTTTGCTGAAGGTTCTCAAATGACCTGAGTTCCCGTCGAAGCTTTTCTTCCTGTGCCCAATTAAAAGGAAAATTTAAGCAACAATATACATACTACATTCTTTAGAAATACCAGAAACAGAAAAAAGGGAAGGGAAGGGAGGGGGGGAGGTGGTGGGGTTGGAGGGGGGAGGGGGGGAGGTGGTGGGGTTGTGGGGTGGAATCCGCTTTTAAAGCCAAAAAGAATACCTTGAGCATTAGTTCTTTCTCCCTTTCCTCTAATTCCAAACATCTACGCAAAAATAACAGAAAATATCAAATGGAAAAATACTCTAAAATGAAGCTATAGCCTCTGTAGATCAATCACATATACAAATTAGAAAGTATGGAGTTCATCAACCTGGTAATAGTTGGATTGATAAAAACCAAATATAAATGTGGATATTTACTGTTTGAATAGATAATGAAATCTGATAAAAGAACGTTTCAAGTTTAAAACATTGGTTCTCAAACATCTAGGCGATGATAAGAAAAGAATTCACGTAATTACTAGAGCGGTAGAAAATCAGGATTAGAAGATTGAATTGGATATGCTTACTGTTCGCGTAGCTTTTTATTCTCTGCCAACATGATTTTCATTTCCTGCATCTGTTTATTCTGACTAGAAAGCTCCAGCTGCAAAAGTATTAAATTGAGCTCATAAAAACTGAACATAAGAATATTTATGAATATGAAAAAAAATCATGTCAACCAAACCAAAAACCAGGATAAAAGACCAAGGTTTTTAAAGTAGCCTGATATTGTTTAGGTGGTTACATTTTAATTTTTAAAACAGCCATTACATTATAGAACACTTTATAATATAGTAACTTCAAAAGTAATGGCATTTCAGCAATGAATGGTCTAGGGATCATGATTGTCCATAAATTTACAAATCAAACTCAGGCCCCCCATTGTACTAAAGTCTTTGACTCTATAATCCTACATGGCATATCTTAACATCATAACATAACTCTATTCCTATATAACATATCTTGATTTTGGCTTTCATGAAGTCTTAAACTAAAATCTAACACGTGGTTTTCTTGAAAAATTACTAGCATTTGGGAAGAAATTTCAAAAAGTATGAACATTACCTGCGGCTCGTGGTCGCTATGAAGTCCCTCTACATTTTCGATGGCAACGGCTTGTTTTTTCGGATATTTAAATAGTATCCTATCGTTCTCCTGTTTTCTTTTATGCGGTAAACCTTCCAGTTCAACAAAAAAAATTAACATTATTGTTGGAGCGGTTGAGTTTAGGATTCATTGTTATTTGACACTACCCTACCTGGATGATCAACTGAATTATGTCCAATTAATTTTCCTTGAGATGAATTATTAGGCACCATCTGCTGAGCTGGAGAACCTATTGAACCCGTAATGTTAGGTGCTTTCTTACTGAAATGCGTGTAACCAATTAAGTGACAATGTAGATCCCTGCAATATTATGTTGGATTAAATTTTATTTTACAGATACAAATAGAGTTCATCAGTAATTAAAGGCATTGGTATATGGAGAACAATGGGAACTTAAGGACATGCAAGTTTAGTACATTTAAGTAGTTTTCTCACCGTTGCTGAAACTTTTACATGTAAACCTTCTCCAGGGTACTTAAATTAAGTAAATATATCATGGAAGAACGTTACGAAATTGTTGGAACTTGGAACATCACACATAGATGAACCCATTTACACGATCGTTCAGAGATAGAGGCATATTAGAAACTAAAGGCATTGCTTCATTGGGATTCATAGGGACTTACGGACAAGCAAATATAAAACAGTTAATAAAGTTTGATAATAATGGTTTGACCCACATTCATGTGCACATGCTAGGTAAGTGTTCACACATACAGCAACATGAGAAACGGACATGGTTTCACATAAAACATGAAATATATGCGAAGCAAATTAATTTTTATGTATATGAAGAAAATATGCACGGTTGCACATAAATTGCAGCAGATTTGTATATGTATGAAGAAATATGGTTTCATGTAAAACAGGTTACATATTTGACAAATATGCAGCATAATAGGGTACAGGAGCATACCAATATTCATATGTCATTTCCTTCAATCGACTCTCAAGCTTCTGATATATGGATGACTTCTCAAAATCTTGTTTGTCATGCGTAGGTTTTATGAAATTTGCCTCGAGTACACCTAAAAGATGGCTCATTACCATGACATAATTTAATAATCAAAGGGTAAAAAGCATGGCATAACGTGATTGAGAAACCAGTAAGCAGATATTAACTTACCAACTACTCCTCTGCCTTTTCCCCAGGAATTATTCGCAACTCGCCAAAATGGCTGAATCAAGGATAAAAGAAGTAATGCCATAAGGTATGAATAAAGCGAAGCAGTTTGGATTTCAAATGCTAGAATATAAAATAGTAAAAGTTATCGAAAACAAAGCATATTAACAGTATCAAGTTTCAACTCTTCTAGGAATTAGTGCCTACAATTTTGTGACAGCATAAATAAGGCACAATGCATGATTATATCTACCATTTAAACGAAATAAAAAACCATGTGCATGTACTTAATAATCAGGATGAAAGGTATAAAATGACATAATATAATCATAATATTATTGCTTTAGTTACCTAGTAATACATATAGCAGATGTATTAACACAAAATGATAAGTACCAAGAAGGAAGCACTGTAAATGTAAAAAATATTCATTTAATCATACAACCTTAACTGCCATCTACTTAGGAATTTCCAGTTCGATTACTTTTATTGTAACGGGCTTGGTTTCAAAAACTCTTTCTGACATTCACTACTAATTTATTACAGAAACTCAACAAGCAATCCTATAAACTATATTATATTAGGCGCTAAGAAAGGCAAGCCGATGCTTAAGCGCGGGTCAATTTTTCAAGCTAAACAATGTGTTTTTTTAGCACTAGGCCCAAAGCTGAAAACTTCTATTGAAGCATCAGGAACATAAATCAGAAACTATTGTTACAACTGTAAGACAAATTTTCAACAATACTCCTATCAATTAAATGTAAACTATAAATAGAATCCTCGTATTTTTATTGTATTATAATTTTGCAAATTGATCCATATTTTAAATTTTAAGCTGGATCACTTAATTTTTGTTTGAAATGGAAAGAAATGCTATTAAACACTGATTAAACGCGTTTAAGTACTTTTCAGTTGATGACATCTGCTTTCGAAAAATTAAGCATCATGCAATCAGTTTGCGCTTAAATACCAGATAAGTGTGTTTTCATAAAATAAATCACAAATGATGGTCATAATATTGAGCCACCAACGAAAATACTGAATAAAGAGAATATGAGTACCAAGATTAGACGATTTTTGTGGTATACGTTAAATCCATGGACATCAACATCTGGAGCTCCCTTCAGAAATCCAAGAGTAGTATAAATCTGCATAAATAGATAAAAAATCCATATGAACCATATAAGTCCATGCGGTATGGTAGATGTAGAAAGCTGCAAAAAAATAGTACAACATAGAGAAAAATATCAGTTAAGTTTTGAATTTGGCAGCCATGGAATGACATTTTATCCAACTACTCAAGCAATCAATATTTGTTTTACTCTGTCAAACCTTTTAAAGCCGGAACTTTGTAAGACTCGGACATTGCTTTGTTCTTGATCTAGCATTTCTTACTTGACAACTTGATGAAAACAGATGGGAACATGTTTAAAAGTTCGATGATCAATAAACTTCACCATGTTTTTAAATCAGAGCTTTTCTTTGAGATAAATTTGATAACTACCATACACATTTACTAAATTGAATAAGGAAAAAAAAAGATAATAACATTATTATTTGCCTATCAGTGGAACATAAGGTGATTACCATCGTCCCACATCCCAGATTAAAATATACATATATTCTTTAAAAACACTCAACATTTTTTATGATATACATAGTAAATATTTATTAAAAGAAACGATAGCATGTAAGAACTTTAGCATTGGAGAAACACACAAACTGCACAAATTTGACGAATTTTAATTAATTACTATAATAATGTTAATAACATTTTAAATATCTGTGTAATGTACAAAATTCATGATGATGATGATGATAATAAATATATTGCTGTGACCAAGTGATCAAGACATCATGCTGAAAAGCGATAGATGCAGAGCTCAAATCCCCTAAGACTCATCTTTTTCATGGAAACATGTTTCCATCTTGTTCAAACTTTGAACATTTTCATAAGTTACATTCCTTGTTTTTGTATCCATTCCAGTTCTAGCTATTAAGTGTTAAATATGACTTTCAGGTTTTGAATTAGATAACATTACATGGTTTAGATTACACAACAAGGCCCAAGTATTTAACAATCAGCTATAGAGTGTTAAATATAGATAAAAATGATCAAACAAAGTTCCATGATTTTAGATTATTAACAAAGCTTAGGTTGTAGCATGCTGGACCCGTTCAGTATTCCATAATATTATTTTCTTTCAGTGTAAAACAGCATTCCATTATCACTCTCACAATTTGTAGCATTTACTAATAGCTTAGTCGATTTCTTTCTAACTTTGGTCTACCCAGTAGTTTAAAATTCCTTGCTCCTAAAAAGCTTGTCCTACCCAGTGCAATTCAACAAACTACAACTAACACCACCCAAATCTCATTACAAAGTTGATACAGAATTGAACAGAAGTTGTATGAGCATGAAAAGAATGTATCACAATAATAAACTGGATAAACCTCTGGATATCCCTCAACTTGTGGTCTATAAACAATACATTCGATGTATTGCAAATCATCAACCACATGATGTTGCAGCACTACTTCTCCACGTAAAAATATCTTGAAACCTTCCGGCACACGGAGATATAATATAGATGAATATGCCTGTAAAGTTTACTGTTAGAAAATTTTCAGCTTAAACATATAATCAAAGGATAAGATACTTACTCGGAGAGAATATTGCAGTCTATTTGCAACATTTTTCTGGGTCAGCTCCTGTGTTCGTTTCTTTGGTGGATATTTTCTTTGTGTCTTATTAATCAAGATATCCTATGTCAGGTGAACAAAATTTACTGAAAACATGACCCCAAAGGTGACAGAAAGGTAAAATTATCCAAGTATAACTTAAATAATTATTAAAAGAACGAAAAAATGCAGTTGGCTACAGATTTTTGGAGCTAACCTTTGGATCTGTTTCAAAATCAAGCTCCATTTCGCCATCGTCATTATACCATATATTGAACACGATTACTTTCGTTCCATGATGTCCTATGTCATTAAACTGCTCATCAAATCCAGCAAAAATGTGGAACAAATTAATGTCAGCAGAAGTACTAATTGAGTGTTCAGAGCTGAATACATCTACTATACTTGTCCAAATATAAATACCTGATTAATGCTAGGACAAAATTGGAATATATAGAATAACAGAGGTAAAAATACTGCTAATTAAATTGCAAAATACATTTACTGCACAATGCACAAGCATGTGATAGTTAATACAGATGCCCATATCCCTAATTTAATAATCAAAACTCACGGTTTCAACTGACAATGGAAAATCCAAATATCAGTAAAATAGAGCAATCATCATTTGCCAAACAACATAATTCAACCATCAATGATAACTTGTACTTCCATGGCCTTTTTCTAATTCAATCTTATATATATGCTAAAATTGTATTATCTGAAGCTTCTTATTCGTTGCTTCTATTAACAAATAAATAGTCATGCTGGATTTAAAAAACCAATATATATGTGTGCATGCATGTATTAGAGGGGGGATGCAATATTGGATCGTGAGAAACCATCATGCACATTTCATGTCAATTTGATTATTACACAAAACATCATTAGTTTATGTAACTGGCAGGGTCAATGTATTCAACACACCATTTATAATTTAACGTTGCTGGGTTAAAATAATCAATAACTATTTGTGACGCTGACGAATAATGCAAATTAAAACATTAAAGACCATGTTAGCTGTATTGACAGTTATGAATAAAATCAATATAATGGATGAAAAGATAAAGTCAAATGGAATGCTAGAAAAAACATGCAATTTACATATGAGGATAGTTTCTCTGTACCATACATATAATCAGCTATACTATTAGCTATATACAGAAACGTTTTAGTTTACAATATTGAAACTTATTATTGAGTAATAATAAAGCTTTTCATTTGTAGTAAACAAAACAGCTAATTATCCATATCAAACGCATGTTGCATTTTCCTCTTTATGCATGCACACGTGTGTATGTCTACATGGTTGTATGTATGTAAATGTATATAAAACCACAGATGTGTGCTTGTGTATGTGTGTGTGGTCGCATGAACATATATTTGTATATGTATGTGTGTATACGAGGAATGTTCAATGGCACCCTGCTTTTGGAGCCTCCTTTAGCTTCCCTATCATATTTTAGGTTACATCATTCAATATGCTGCAGATTTTATAGAAGTTTAAACCACATTATGGATATCTTCTATGAAAAACGAGATAGTTTTGAAATTACTAACGTTTTCAAAATAATAAATTAATATTAACCGCTACACTATTTATTTTGGTCCTTGATTTGAAATATCAAATTCATCATGTTATATATATTCAAATGAGCTCAGATCTTGTGGAGATGATCTTGACACAAAATTTTGACATTCCAATTTGTATAGCTCAAAATATGACAGGAGTTCTAAAGGGCTGTTCCAAAGGGAGGCATCATTGAACAAATATACACATGCGTAGGATCCGTAATCCCTCCTTATGTAGTCTCGGTCCGTCTTTTTCTGTCAAAGTTGTTCGAAACGAAACAAAATTTTGTAGATATGATTTATCCACTATGGAGATGATCCCTCGATAAAGGGAATTGATTGCATAAACATTGAACCGTCGTCGCTTCGACCCTGCATTACCCTCTGCAATTGATTTGACAGAGATAATGGAAGAATGATAGCGAGAAATAGAAAAGGGAAATAGAAGAAAGAATAACGAATGAATACTGCTTTAAATATCATAAACAAAATCACACCTCAGATTAAAAATACATGATGCATATGATGCGCACATTGTCGATAAACTAGAGTGTGTGTGTGTGTGTGTGTGTATGGAAAATGAACGCTAAACATCTCGATAGTATTTCAAGCCATACAATTCATAACAAAACCAAATTTCGAGGATATTATCTATACTATTCAACACCATCTTTAAAAAACTGGACTGGTTAGCATAATTCTACAATATTCAAAAATAATATTTTAGTTGAAGGGTAAATTATGGTTAGTGTCAACTATCATAAAATCTAAAAATTTGTGTAAATGACATTTGTAAAGTTTGGTATCATTTGAAACGATATAGCTCATCAAAATTTGTGGTGTAGCGTATCAGCATACTTTAAAGGGTGTAGCCAATCTCTCCCCTAAATCAAAAGTGATATGCTACCCTCTTTATGTCACATCTGAATAATTTTTGAAGTAATACATTTGAAATGAACCCAAACTTTGAGGATGTACTTTATACTATTCACGATCGTCTTCGTAAAAATTTGATCGGTTTGCATAATCCTAACGAGTTAAAACAGAATACTTCAAAAATATGGAAAGATAAATTCAACAATAAATATTGATTTAGCATAATTTTTAACGTTTGTATGCTCTCAGTATAAGAGCAGCTATGAGGTAGTATGAGTTGTAAGCCACGGGAAGAAGGCGATATTCCACTAATTTTGTTCTATGAAACAGAAGATGCTCTGTTACCTTGCCAGGGCACTCGGTAAATAGATAAAGTTTTGACAAGGCGGTTTTCTTTAATAAAGATATTATCTTGCAATTTGCTTCACTTTGGTACAACAATCCGATTTAGGTTGCGTTTGTTTTTTTACATATATAGTATATACATAAAGGTACATGCAATACATACATTAGTCATCAACATCACATTCTTTTAACACTAATTTATCCAATGTTGATTTATTTATTTTTTTATAATAAAACTGCTAGCTTACACTGCCCCACTTAAATTGAATTAGCAATTTGATTGATTTGTTATTTAATTTGTTTGTAAAGCCATCTTTTATTCAGATGTAACCTTCATTATTATTGGAAATTGGTTTAGATTTTAGCTTCTTCTTTTTAATATTATAGCGCACTTGATAATTGTTAACCCGCCTTTTGCAGGCAGTACACATACAGATTTAACCCAACAGACTTTACGATCATCAAGGAAAAAAGCTGGAGAGATGGTTACCAGGATTGGAGATCGATTATATTTGAAACTATGGATGATAGTTGGATGGGTCCAGATGAACAGCACTCAAAAAGTGCTAAGTATAAAACTAGCAACCCTTAGAAGAGAGATCGGATCGGAATATTCACTCTACAAAAAGGGATCGGAATAGAGGGATCAGATTGAACAAGATGCACACGACACAACTCAATGACGAGTACTCCAAAGCTCAACAACCATAAGGCGGATTGAAGTGAAACTTTGAAAGCAAGAAGAAAGAAGACCCTAAGAAGTCTACCCTAGGGATCGCATGACAAATAGTGCAACTTGAAGGGATCGGGTATGATCCCTCTATGGGGATCAGCCCCTATCCCTATTCAGGAATCGATTTAGTTGAATTTGCAGCAATGATCGGTCAATAACTCAAAATCTATAGATACTATCAATATGAAACTTGAAGTGCAAGCATATTACAACACAAGAAACAAACCATAGGGATCGCAACCCCAAAGAAGTAAGAGGGATCGGCCCCTCGTTATATAAGGATCGACCATCATCCCTGTTCACGATATAATGCGGCGATGATCGATCGATATCTCAAGATCCGTAAGTGCGATCGATATAAAATTTGGAGAGCAAAAGGATAACATCATGGGGGACCCACCATGGAGATCGCACCTCATGATTCCACCAAAATAAAAATTGGCCACAATCCCTATTATAGGCTCCGATGGGCCCCAAAATTTTTGGGCAGGTTCGTCTTGGCTTTGGGATTACAGATTCGGGTTTTGAGCGCGATATTTTTGATGTTTTCTCCTATAAATACAACGGGCATGGCATGAGTAAAAGAGATCTTCTTTCTACTTCACTTCATCTTCTATCTAAGTTATACAGATTCGGGTTTTGAGCGCGATATTTTTGATGTTTTCTCCTATAAATACAGCGGACATGGCATGAGTAAAAGAGATCTTCTTTCTACTTCACTTCATCTTCTATCTAAGTTATACTCTGCCTTTTTTTTCCACAGATTTTAACTGTAATCAACAATATAAATGAATAAAATGAAAACCTTTGAAGGGGACGTAGGGTGGAGTCAGTCAAACCGCTATAAATCTGTCTGCCTTTACTTGCTTTATGTTTTAATTTTATTATTCTACAATTTATATTCTCTACATTATATTATCTAAGATCTGTGACTGGATATTAATGCTTTCACATAACTGGGTGTTGGTGGCCATTTTTGACGCCAACAATAATAAAAATCTTTTTTAATTTTATTATTCTACAATTTATATTCTCTACATTATATTATCTAAGATCTGTGACTGGATATTAATGCTTTCACATAACTGGGTGTTGGTGGCCATTTTTGACGCCAACAATAATAAAAATCAAAGTGATAGGAACTACATTCAAATATTTTGTCAAAACAAGTTTTCTTTATATCTTTCTGTAATTTCTTTCGTTCTTAGGTGCATTGATTTTATTTACCTTAACCAACAACAGAGTGCTCCATTTATAATTATCTTCATTAATTGTCTTATAACTCCGAACCAGACGTTAAAATGATTCAGTAATACATCAAAGAAATGAGCAAGAGAAGTTATTAAACTGTCTTGCAAGTAAAACTAAGCTTACTTGATCAAATAGGTCTGATTCTGAAGAAAAAGGTGACCAACTTAAGATGGTAGACAAATTGGTCAAAAACTGTTTTTCATCGCTGCGCAACCGTCTTGCATATACACCGATAGATCGATCAAACTCATAATCCACCTACAAGAAATGTGTGTATCAAAATCATTTTTAACTGCAATAAGGGCCAAAAAAAAGATTGTTTAGCTTACCACAGGCACTATAATATCATCAGACCCAGTTTTTCTTAGAAAGGTATAAGACAGGAGCCCGATACTTTGAGTTGTTGTCCTGAGAAATAAGAAGCTTCTTATTCAAGATGTGGTTTAATAGATTATCTAAATAACTATGAAGTCATAAATTTAAAACTAAGTTGTTAATGAATAATTATATCCAAACTTGAAGCATAAGTTTGAAGTGCTCCATAAAGTAAGAAGCATTCTCGGAAAAATAGTACTGTTTCGTTCCGAGACCTTAAAAAACTTCCATTTTGTAGCACTCTTCCATCAGTTCTCAGTTAAACGCTTAATTTCAGTTTTGGTCCAATTAATTGGTCCATTTTGTCACGCATTATAAACATCAATTCTGAAGTATGACAACTACTATGCATACTGGACTTACAAGTATAGGGCAGGCGTTGTTGCATGGTAAAGAGTTGATGTGTTTCTACCATAACGGGATTCGAGTCGAGGACATTATCATCTTTCGAAATGATAAGCTAATTTTTCATGATAATTTCATTTGGACTATTAAAAAGTTCTATGCAGTGATTTTGTATTTCTACAGTAACTAACATAAACTAGTTCTAAAGCAAACAGAACTTGCATATTTTCAAATAACACTAACTCTGATAATTAATACGAAATAAGTTCAACTTTGTTGGTTGTTTTACCAATGAGTTTCTTTCTAGCTTCAAAACATCCATAGACTAACCTGAAAAGCCAGTTAGCCTATCAATTTTAATGTTTTCACAATATGAGATAAACCTCATTATAAGTCAGTCGATTAATTCGGAAGTTTAGAGTCTTTAGACAAAATGAAGAGGCCTATTGTACATTTGTACAGTAAACTTGCAATATTTTGATAAAAAATGTAAGATCGATTAAATACAAAACCATCAACTAAAATTTCATTATGTCAATTGTCTCCAATCATGTAGGAGAGTGAGTTCAAATTTATCATTTATGAAAGCTTAACATGATTATAATGACTTAAAATGGCAAATGCCATAAAGTACACATACTGACTTAAAAGCATAAAACTTGTATGCTTTTGCTTCAGAGTGAGTATAATGAACGGGGATCAGATTTTAATGTAAGCACCTATTTATAAGAGTGTAAGATGGCTTTACATGTGCATGGATGGGAAGGAAATTAATTTACTGATGTGGTTAGGGGATGGGGACATCGGTGGTGTTGTTATTTATTTTTATTATTATTTTCTTTTCAGGACTTCTAGTCGTCCGGACTATAATAATCAAATGTTCTGATACGTGGGTGTATCGTTTTCACATTATGAACATCAAGTATGCATTCAGGTATGCACTTCGGGATTTGTAGTGCTTAGGTTAAGAAAGGGGGCTGAGTAGAATAGCTAACCAACATGTTAGAACAAAACACATAAACTACAAATCTTATTAAAAAAAAAATCTAAACCACATAAACTGGTGTGGGTTACTTTGGATAACAGAGAACTTGAATTAAGAGCTCAAGCAAATCCAACCCCAAATTTCTCTACCTAAATGGCCAATATTCTCACACATTTTCGGACCAAAAAAAAATACAACTAGCCATGATTATCAATAAGAAATATTTCCTAATCGTAAAAGTCTTGAGTTGCTTAGGCATGATATAAGAGTAAAAAAGCACATTAATAATTACACAAAAAATCACACTCAAATTGTTCCTTTAGTACTGGGAAATCACTATTTATGTATTCCGGGGTTGATTGCTAATAAATAGGGATTAGAACACATAATGCTCCAGTTAGGTTTACGTTGAACCAAAAAATGGTACAACACCCCAATCGAATAAAAACGAGATAGATCTAAATAAAACGAATTAATAAACAAAGAACACAGCAAATTTTATAGTGGTTCGACCGAATCAAGTGTCTACGTCCACTTTAATATTATTAGATTCAGATTTGTCATAAGTACAAGAGCTTTACAATGATTTCAATCTTGAAAACAAAATATGGTCGGGATTAAAGCACTTGGTGACAATGGTTGACGTGGAAAGAAGAAGATGAAGAGCATAGGAGACCAAAGATCCAAAGTCAACTCTATGTTGCTATTGTGCTTCAATTTATAGCTAAAATCGTCCGTCCTATTCATCAAATCACGAAGAACGGGTAAGCTTCTAACATGAGAGAATATGGAAGAGAACAAGCCTTCCTGAGGAGAAAAATCATGTCAGTACTAACCACAATTGTGGTCGGTACCAACCGCAATGATCTTCACATCCATACAAACTCCATATTTTTTCAAGTCTCGAACCCCCAAAGTCCATAGGTGGACCCCCTTCAGAAGATCAACTCGGTACCGATCACATTGTGGTCAGTACCGACCATGTTGTCTTTGCCAAATTAACTTCAAATTTTTTGAAATGCTTCTCCAAACCATCCAAGTATACCCCCAAACTCTTGATCCATTCTATCATCGTTTTCGACATCCAGATCCACTAAGAAGCTGTTTGGTCAAATATTGAACAGCACTTATCCCCAAAGTGTGCTTTCGTGAAACAAAGCATGCTTTGGATCAAAGCATACGGTATAGCCTTAGTTGCCCAAGTGTCACTAGGTAATCAATTGTCATCTTTGAAGCGTCGTATTTGTTCTGAAGTATCACAAAATATATATTTGTTCATCGCTAAAATAATTAACGTAGCATCTTTCTTTCTTCAACAATCAAACTAAAGTTTTTATCATTCTAGAACTATATCAAATCTTGAGCATGTATGTTTTCTCTTTCCTTTTCTCTTTTTTCTCTCTTTTTTTTGTTACAAATCATGTCGGTATCGAGCAAAACACGTCAGTACTGTCATGGATTTTGAAGAGGTACAAAAATTTAGTACTTGCATTATCACCCACTTCGATCATTTGTTAACACCGACTTTTCCTTGGCATCTCTCAATTTCAGTTGCCGATCTTCTGAGATCTCTCGTGCTAGCGCCGCCGCCATTAAACACCACCAACATTGTTTCGCATCATTCCTAACATCGACGCCATCAATCTCGAGAGCAACTGGTTCTTCATCCCAAAGAACTTTTTTCAGATCTAGATCAAACATTCGAAGGTGGATTGTCTTTGATGCCGTTGTGGGGTGATGCCGTTGTGGCCGCTGCTATGCTCATTTCGCCATTGCCCGGCTGTGGCAAGGGGTTGATCGCAGCTTTGATTCATGGTCGATCATTCACCATTGTTCCATCTTACACGCTAAAATTGATGTTGAGGCTGCCTAAGGAAAAGCTCAGGCCATACTCGAGTTAAACACTAAAAAGCCTCGGGTTTTTCATTTATTCCCATCGCTTGGTGTTTGCTTTGAGTTATTAGTGCTCATGCTTAGGGTTTATCATATTTGCCCTTAGTTTTGCAATAACACCAAGTTTTCACACGTGCAAGGCGTTGCATTTGGCTTCATCGAGTCTCGATCGAACACGAATTGAAGGTTACATTTTGATGGAACGGTTCACAGGAACAATCGCATTGCCCGTACTCTGACGTCCACATTGGATATTCAAATTGTTATTTCAAATTACACTTGTGCTACTATAAAGAAAGCACTTTGTCCCTTCAGACAACAGTTCTGTTATCGCTCACTCTGTGGTAACAGGTAAAATCCAACACATTTCCATTGCATAACGGAGCTCATTTTCCAGCACAAGCAGAGACTACCAGCATAGCGTGATAGGTACACCATGCTCTGGATACAGGACGCACACCGTATAGATTGACACTTTACACACCCCCGTCGATGTTCAAAATACAATTGATCAACACACATTGACATCGGTTAGATCTTGCACATTGGCTACACGGGTTTTGAATAAATTAAAACATACCGAACAATTTGCCATCAAGCTCTGCATTTTAGAATAACCAAACAATTTCCTCCTCTTAAAGTTAAATACTGATCCATCTACTCCTCATGAGGTCGGTTCTTCTACCGCTCAATCCTCCATGTCTACTCCGTCCAGAGCAAGACATTCTATAACACGTGACTTCAAATGCAAGTCGTTCTAGTGGCACGGTCTCAAAACCAACCTCCACTGGACAAGCGATGTGCCCGAAGAGTCTTATACAACCCTCTGGATCAAACTCAATCTTTGTTGACTGCAAAGTCGTTTCATTCCATTTGTCTACATCACGGTATATTTCAAAGAATGATGTTCTATTGTCAACAATTAATCAACGAGCGCACCATCCGCCTTAGGGATACGCTGTTTGCAACAAATATGTGTCTAGGTGGAGTTGTTCCTCTCTTCGGTGAATTCCTCAAATTCTTCTTGCAAAAGATTGGGATGGCTTCGACGTGGATGCACCACATGGATATGCTATCCCAATTCTCTCTAGTCTCCTTACGATGAGTGAATCATGCTCAAAGATTCAAGATGCTAATTTATCTTCTAAGCTTCAAAAAGAGATCGGAATTGTCTTCCTTGCTGCTTGTTAAAGCTTATAATCGCTGCAAAATTATAGAAGCACTTCATAATAAACACAGCTACCTTAAGAGCGAATATTTTTTTCGTTCGCTGTCCTTACGCCTTCAACCGTCTTTGGCTGTCTTGACGTAAGTCTGCTCTTCTAACATTTGTTCTTCGTTGGATCCCCTTTATCCAAGGGTATAACTCTTTTTCCGTATTCTTCATAGACCTTCGGGGTCGAGACGACAGCAACGCTCATGCTCACACTTTAGAACTCCTAAGGGGAGCTGAATACCAGTTGTTCTACCTCTTTCTTGTTCAACTATGAAAGTCTTCGCCAATACGGTTTTCAACCCGACAAATATGTTATTCCTCTTCCGCTTGCTTCTAAGAAATCTCAAACTGCAGCCGATACTTCTGCACCTTTCATGACCATGACGATGATAACCAAGGGGGCAACGAGCGCCATGGAGTCGAGTTAAAAATACCGACGAAGGAGATGAAAGGGTAGTGGAGGAGAACGTGGCAGGAGAAGGAGATGTAGGAAGAGAAGGGGGAGAAGGAAGAGGAAAAGAAGAAGAAAGAGGAGGAGGAGAGGACAGAGGAGATAATGAAGACAACGACGATGAGGACTAAGGCTTTAGTAAGAACGGATCATACGAGAAACATCCATGTCCTCATATCGCCTTCCTGGGGCGGTATGTTATATTGAATTGGCTCAACTTATATTTCATTTCACCAATCCTCCCACGATCTTGGATCTATGAAGGACTTGCCTCAACGGCTGATCGGTAAACACCTTTATCGGATGAGCTTGAAAGTATGACCGTAACTTTCTCGAAGTGATTAACAATTAATATGGCAGCTTTTCCGACTTCGAGCAATTCTTTTCTGCTCTGACATACCACTTGCTGACATGGTATACAGACCTTTAGATCTTAGATTTTGCACGTACCAAGGATGCACTCAGTAGTGAGCAGATATCGCTAAGTAAACGAACAGATCTTCCCCTTCCAAAGGCTTCGACAAGATCGATCGTCTCTCCATATGCTCTAACAATTTCTAAAAAGCTTCTTGGCATTCCTTGATCCAAACAAACTTCTCTTTTTTTCTTTTTCTTTCTTGAGGACATCAAAGAACAATATACATTTGTCTATCGTTTTCGAAATAAATTAACTCACGGCAGCAACCTTTTCGTCGATTGCGCATTTCCCTCCTTGTTTTTGGAACGATTACATCTTTCAACGTTTGCACATGCTTTGGATTAGCTTCAATGTCGCTTGAGTTTATCATGAAACCCAAAAATTTGTCCGATGCAACTTCGAAAGAACACTTCAACGGATTAAGCTTCATCACGTACTTCTGAAGCACATCCAACATTTCAACGAGGTCATTCATGTGATTCATCGATTGATGTGACTTCACAAGCATATCGTTTACATAAATTCCTTTGATCTGATCTTTGGACATCGTATTCACCAATCTTCGGTAAGTAACTCTAGTGTTCGTTCAAACTAAATAGCATCACTTTATAGCAGTACAAGCCCAAAGCAATGATGAAACGCGCATGCTTCTGATCTAGAATGTGCATTGCTATTTGATTATAGTCAAAGAATGCATCCATAAAGGATAATAGTTTGTGTCCAACAGTTGAGTCCACAAATTGGTCGACATTCGACAACGAAAAGATGTTTTTATTCAGATCCGAATATCGATGCTTGTCCGCTATTTTACATTTGGCATCTCAACTAACACAGGATTTGATACTCATTCAGGGTACAAGGCATCGTGAATAAACTCATTTGCCTTCAACTTATTCACTTCTTCTCTCAACGCAGCAGATCGCCCCGGACCTAAAATGTGTCTACTACTTTTCAGAAGGATGTCTTGGGTTCACATTCAATGTATGGCTCGCTATCTTCGACGATATTCTACATCGAAATGTGTCCAAGCAAACACATACTGGTTTGCTCGGAAAAATCCTACCAACTCTTTTCTTTTCTTTATGTCGAATTGAGACCCAACCTTGAGGACCCTGGTAGAATCGTCCTCATCAATCAGGATGTTGATCATCAGCTCCGCTAATGCTGCCCTCACACCCTCTGGCTCTCTTCGGAAGTCTGGGCTTGTAGAACTTGCTATAGAACCTATGCCAGAGCTCAAGCGATAGTTACTATGCATCCGTAGTTTTAATGCAGAGAGCCTTCTTTGCAACTTTTTCTTTCTCACGTCGCTTTGCCTCTCTAAGCTCAACAACGTAACATTCTCAACCGATACTCTGCGCCTTGAACAGCTCCAACTTCATTCTCAGTGGGAAACTTCATCATCAGACATCATGGAGATAGGGCTATTCTAAACTGGCAAGAGCCGCTCGACCAGAAAAGCGTTGTAAACAAAAAATTCATCAACAGTCACAAGGTCTATACCCAAACAATCTTACGATCACTTTCACCCAATTCCACCAACAGACCAATACATCCAATATGCTTTTTTGCCTCTCAGATAAATCCTTGAATGCAGGATTTACATGGCTTTATGTTTTTCGCGTTGATCTTCATCTGGTCAAATGTCTTCTTGAACAGAATATTCAATGAGCTTCCATAGTCAATCAAAACTTGGTGCATAGTTGATGGTCGAGGATTAACTGAGTTTCCACAATGAGCTAAATGCACTGGTGTTGACCCTACCACGGTCGCAATCACCATGGGTCAAACGTTGGCACTTCTATCCGTCATCATTTCTATCTTGAAAAATTATATCATCACTCATCGTCTTCAGTTGTTTTGTCGGAGCTTCATCTTCGACGACGAGACAACTGTTTTGCGGCATATGCTTTAACGAATTTCCATACCGCTGCATCTCATTTCAGCTCTTCTCCGCTGAATGAGGTCCTCTGCTTATCATGTTAATCACAATCCTACCATCCGATCTCCTAGGCTTCTCTTCAATGGAACCAGGTCAATCTCTCGAAGCGTTTTGCCCCTAAGGTCTAGTGTTCTGCCTGCCATCCTACAAAATATCTCATGTACTGCTGCAATTTCTTTTACATATCTAATCTTTAATCACGCTACCTAAGTGAACACCCATTGGTGTTGTGCCCGTGAGCGTCATGGAAGCGACGGTACTTCTTCGAACGTCGTTCAGTTTCAATAGCCTCCCTTCGAGGCGGCTTCTTTTAGTTCTCCATTCTTTGCATAGCAAAGTATATATTTTCAATAGTATTATTTAAAAGAGTGTAATCCTCGACATCAAGTATATAGACGCTTTTTAAAATCATTTCTCTTGCCAATGGCACCTTGATTTCTTCTTTTTTGTTATTGTTTACCGCAACGTTACTAGTGCTCTCATCGGTTTGCTTAATAATGACGTTGCTCTGCACAACTGCATTCGACGACCTACTACCACATTTTCCAATGACCAGTGCCACTACCAAGCGCGAAAAACAGGGACGCGATGCGATAGAAATCCTCTATAATAAATGGTCGTTTCCTCTTTAGTCATCTACCAAACTCCATATCCGGGTACATCCTTGGATTAACGTCATCAACACGATATCCACAATCGAATTGTTTTGCTCAATCACGGCACTATCAAATCAACTTGCAAAATCTTTTACGGTCCCTCCGGCACCTTGATGAATACTCGACAAGGACATCACATTGTTCAATCAAGCGTTTTGGCGGTGAACTACTTCATAAACTTTTTCATCAGTTGATCTAATAAAGGTATTGATTTTGGCGCAAGCCAGTAAACCACATTGTAACCATCTCATTTAAGAATATGGGGAAACACCTACACCTTACTGCATCAATCACTTTGGCATCATCCATCTGTCACTCATACTTCAAAGATGTTGCTTGAAATATGTGTTCCATTGTACGACAGTATCGTTGGCATAACAAATTTTCTAGGTATTCTTCCAATAAAATGTCATCAGTAGATAGGGTCCTGCTAGGTGTCGAGCCTCATTTCTTCATTTAGTCTCCACTGATTCTCATTAGGTAATCTCTTCACCATGCCAGCGATATATTCTCGACTGGCTTGATTCTCCGAAAGGCAACAACCAGGAACAACCCCTAAGCGACACTGCAAATGCTCTCGATTTGTTCGATGACGCCCTAGACTGTCATGTGACTGGAGAGCCACTCCTTCGGATCTTCTATGGCGCCTGGCTGGTTTTGCGATGTTCATTTGAGCACCGGCATTATGCATTCCAGCGTTCTGCTCAATATCGTTGCCAGTGTCCTGCAAATCATCTTTACTATCATATAAATTAAGGGCGCTAGGCTGTTACATTTCGAAACCAACCCCAACATGCTCGGTACCAACCATGTTGATTGTGGCTATCATTTGGTCACTTCCTCCAATGCTCTTCTTCAATGTCCCAACAGCCTTTCCTTTCGTTTGAAATTACCATCTCATATGTTCCATGTTCCGATCAAATGAGGACAGACTTTCTTCTACAGAACTTGAAGGCGATGAATTCCTATGACTCTTGCTACGCCTTTGTGTCTGCTGGACTAGCAAAGCAAAATTTTCTTCCATCTTATCAAAGAGGGCTTTCCAACTATCAAGCATCATTTGATTCATCTCAGCCATCATCCTATCGAGTTCAATTTTTGACACCATCACCTACGGGGCAGATGGTCCCGACAAAGCATTCAATGGCTGAGCAATTTTGTCATTATGGTAAGAAGTTGTCTTCTCCGCCGACGGCTTCAGATCTCGTGGAAGGTCCCTTAAGGGCCATTTCTTCGGATCTAGGATTAATTCCTTTCCAAAATAACTATAACTTCATATCTACAACAACTATCTTTCGGATCTAATTTTTGAACGATTGCAATCCACAATACTAAGCTAGATCTTTACTTCAAAAATTCTTTTCTCGGTGAAAACACTAAAAATTGTGAACCAAAAAGTGATTCAACACACCAATTGATCAAAATCACCAAAGAATGTAGTAAATTTTATAGTGGTCCGATCAAATCAAGTGCCTACGTCCACCTTAATATTACTAGATTCGGATTTATCACAAGTACAAAAACTTTACAATGATTTCAGATCTTAAAAACAAAGTATGATCGGGATTAATGCACTTACACTGATTGAATATAGAGAGAAGAAGATGAAGAGCATGGAGGCCAAAGACCCAACGTCCTCTTTACGTCGTTGTAGTGCTTCTATTTATAGCTAGAATCGTCCGACCTAATCGTCAAATCATGAAGATAAGGTAAAGCTTCAAATCTGTCTCCAAATCGTCAAATCATGAGCGAAAATGGAGGAAGAACATGTCTTCCTATCGACCACGATGGTCTTCACATCCATACAAACTCCTTCATATTTTTTCAAATCTCAAACCTTCAAAGTCCATAGGTGGACCACTTCAGAAAATCAACTCGGTACCGACCATAATTATGGTCAATACCAACCATCAAGGTTTTAAATTTCGGATATCGAGCACGTTTCGTCTCGGCGATTTTAGTGACTCGGTATCGTATCGGGAAAGATCTCGGACGAAACGAGAGCATCTCGGGTGCCGATATCAGATTTACATCTCGTACCTAAAGTTCATCTCGGGACCATATCGGGGTATAACACATCACATAATTTATAGCAAAAAATGCATGGTATCAGTTTATTTAACATTTAATGGATTACTGCAACTAATCTCCACTATTCTAACTGGAAAAAATAATGCAATTATACTTCAACTATATGAAATTGTTCAACAAAAGTTACAAAACATCATTGGTTTTAGCAATTACATATAAGTAGACGAAAGGCGACAAATTAATTGAAAAAAAAGGGTTCTATACAATTACACATATGCAGTAAGAATAACATAATAACAGTATCAGGAACTGATGCAAATAAAAGCAAATGCATATAAGAGATATCATGGATCGAAGGGTTTCAGGCAATGCAAATCTACTTGCAGAAGGTTATGCGGTAAGAATAACAAACTAAATCTACTTGCAAATCTACTCTAAATTATACTGTATATTCAATTTTTTGAAAAATCGAATTTCATTGAAATAGAAACAACCTTAGTTTACATACATGCAGAGAGTAGAGAGATTGGTCGAATACGAAGTTGCAGACGGTCAAAAGGGAGATCGAGTAGTCGAAATTAGAAGCAACCGCGAGTTGTCAGATGTCAGAAGAGGGAGTTCGGTTTTTTTAAAGGGAATTCGATTCTCTCTAGAGAAGAGGGAGTTCGATATTTTGACGAGGAACGTGGTCTTTTGAGAAGTTGAATCTGAAAGAAAAGGTCTTTGTTCCTTTTTTTATGATAGACTGAGATGGGCCTATTTAAAAAAAAAAAACAATATATCGAGGATATCTCGAAATATCGTTTCGCTTCAAATATCGGCCGATATATGTAAATTCCGACCGATATAATCAAAATGAGATATCACCCAATATCTCATTTTTCGTTTCGTCCAAGCCTTCAACCGAGATCTCGATCGAGATATCGACCGAGATAGCCGAGATTTAAAACAGTGCCGACCATGTTGTCTTTTTACCAAATTGACTCCAAATTTTCTAAGATGTTTCTTCTAATCATTCCAAACATGCCCCAAGCTCTTGATTCATTTCGACATCCAAATTCACTCAGGAACTACTCGGTTCAAACGCTAGATGACAATTTAACTTAAGCGCAATAAAGTAGTATATCGGTTTTTCATATTGTAAATGAACTAGAGATGAAAAAAGTATATTAAATCCACCTAAATGAATATATAGTTAACAACCTTTCAAAGCTCTATTTAACACAAATATATGTTCTGCTTTTATACTTTAGAGGAATCATAAGTTAACTTAAGTGCAATAAGACAGTATACCAGTTTTTCATATTGTAAATGAACCAGACATGAAAAAAGAATATTAAATCGACATGAATGAATTTATAGTTAACCTTTCAAAGCCCTATTTAACACAATTATATGTTCCGTTTTCATATTTAGGAATCATAAGTTAGAAGGTAACCAATTTCGTAACCTACGATAAACTGCATATAAATTGTCTTTAGATCAATATCGTTGTTGTCAAGTTTTTGGGGTTACAAACATCCCAGGGGTTGGTGCAGATATCACTAAAAGAAATATTCTTGACATCAATAAATAATTACATATACATTTAAGCATGAATTTACCGTTCACTTTTGTGGCGAGAAAGAACAACTACATCTGCCCCAAGTCTCATTGTACTAGTTTTGAAACCGTTTCCATCTAAATAACTTCACGGTTAGTAACTAAGAAGTATGGTTAAACAATAAGCACCAAACACACAATGGCTGAAAAATAAAATACACACATTGCCCAATTGTCGATCTTGATTGTTTATCAGAAAATCCAAAACTCATGCACCGTCTTATAGATTCCGGGTCCATTCCACCTCCATCATCTATAAGATTTGTGTAAACATATTAAATGATATGTAGAAAGAACTACACAGCAACCATGTACAAAAAAAACATCGGTAGTTTCATACACCTTGGATCAAGAGTGCGGCTTCTCCATTTCTTGGATTTGTAAATTTATCTACAACTACAAAGGTAGCCCCATTGTGAACCTGTTCACATAAAACAAAATGTTTGCATATTTGTGAAAGAGGCAAAGTAATACATAACACAGCATCAATTAGATAATATATATATATATATATATATATAAGGGGAATGATGCAATCACATAGTAAAAGAGTAGTCACAACAGAACTAGCGCACAGCTTTGAAGTTGACAAAATTATTAATCTTCCAACCAAATGCTTTTTTAAGTAATCAATGATATATAACCACTGAAACATAAACTCTATCCCCATCTTCTGGGTTAATATTCCATTAATTCCCTATCGTTTTTCCTATCCTGAAAATCATATCAACTTAATTTTTTATAGATATGATCTTATCATGTAGACCAATACAAAACATTCTACCATAAAATAATATCTACAGCCCTTCGGAAAAAAAATATCAACATTAGTAGTTCAAAATATTTATTAACGCTTTGAAATGTAAATTTGAAAGAATTAAAAGTTTGGAATAGAATAAACTTATGCAAAGATATCTTTTGCACTAGTTTTACATTTATCACACACAAACACACAATATCAAAAATGTTGTGCCAATAAAATTTAACATTCAAAAAAAAAAAACAATAGAATGATATAACAACCACCTCATCAACTGCATTGTCCAAAAGTTCAGCTATCGCTGCAAAATTTATAAACAAGAATAAAAATATCAAGTTAGTGGTAAGACAATGAATTATCACATCATTTAATAGATATCAAATGGCATACCACCAAAAGCCCACTTATGTGAAGTTGCATTTGAATGAAGAAATTTTGGATGTATCCGCAAACGGTTTTTCCCCGAGACTGGAGCAAGAGTTGGTCTTGCTTCAAAATCTCCTGATTTCCAAAACTGTCGACAAAGAAGAGAAGTATTTTGCAATGCTAGTTCATAGCCTACGTCTCTACCAGAATTATTTGTCTGGTTTGTCTGGTAGATGTCATTTGGAAGACTGCTCACCAAACTACCATAAATCTTTTGCTCTAGAATATTATTGTTCATAAAATATTCTTTAATATCTATATCAGTATGTGATAATATAATTGGCTTAACATCATTAATTTCTGCTTCTTCCATATCTTCATCGTCACTTGATAATGCAATTACGTAAGGATAGCTCATCAGGCACCAAAAAATTGAATGCTTCAGTGAAAAAAATTACTGTTCAAATAGCAAAATTGAGTATTAGATATTTGCTTACAATGGCAAAATGCCTAGTGCCCACTTAGGTCAAGTAGGAATACAAACACGCATATCAGATGTTAACTACGCTTGCAATCTTCGATGCATGAGTTAAAATTTGTGTAAAAAAATAAATTATTCCAGTTTTGTTTGTTTAGGAATATCATATCAATTCATATAAAAATTAGTATAAACTACTGAGAAGTTTAAGTTTAAAAGACTAAAATCACTTGAGTTGTGTCAAGGACCACTAGCTCAAGTGTCAAGTAGTATGACGTGGTAGGCTAATAAGATCCTAGAGGTCATGACTCATGAGTTCGAACACCGAGACGTCAAAATAAGTGTTCTGCTTAAATAATATATAGTTCTTACTATTAGAAGAAGAAAAATTCACTTGAGTGTAATAGTAACTATCCACCAATTATGAATACATAATACATCAAAGTCAATATGAAAAGTTTAGCATAAAACAATTTGCAAACAACCAACGATCACATTTCTGTTATTAGAAAAAACAGGAACCCTGACTGTGAACTTGTTCCAGTTGTCCAAACATTTTTGTAAGTTAAGACTGACCTAAACTATCAAAATCCATCCATAATTGAATATTTGCTATATCAGTTTCCCCTGTCCGAAAAAACTAATAAATCAACACTGCCTTTTAACACTAAACATACTAATTAAGGGAGTAATTTAAGAACACAATAAAGGACACAACGACTAATAAATGGAAAGAAATAAAATATAAAAGTTTAATAAAGTTTAATGAACATATAACAAAAGAAACAAACTAAAATTGGAATAATGGTATAAATATGTTGCTGGAAAACATAGCAAATGACCCAAGGAAAACAACTAAAGAGTTTTTTGCATGTTAATCCATGTGAATTTTTTCCAAATTGATTGGGGTCATCAATGTGAATTTTTTCCCCTAAATTCTTTGACAGCTTTGGTTAAATATGGAATTTTTTTAATATCATTTTTAATGATTTCCTCGCATGCTAATATAGATCTCTCTTTGCCTTTTTCCATCTATGTAGATAGTATCTCCTCTCTGTACAGGTGCATTATACCATCTTCTTTGTATGTGTCAATATCATCGAACTACAATTTTCCTATTTTTTTTGTTTGTAGGTGTCACTTTAAGTTTCTCCCTCACTTATGGAATAAAATATTATTACTATTTTTTTTGCTAGAATAAGAGTCGTAATTTATTCAAACATAACACTCATTTGTATATCTGGGGGGTTCGAACTAATTACATCTAAAACCTCAATCTAGAGCGTCATACCATCACTTAAGCTGGTCCTTTAATAAAATATTAATAGAAAAAATATCAATAGACTGAAAAATGTCAAATAATGAAAGCAAAGCATGATAACATCAATCTTCAAAAATAAAGTTGTACAGCGTTGTGGTAATTAAGAGGAATCAAACTAATGAATCATACAATAAATTATGAGAATGTGTGATAGAACAAAATTAAGAAATGAATCTTCACTATCGGATAACTAGTTTGGATTTATGTTTGGTAGGTCAAAAATAAAATATAAATACCTAATTAGACAATTAGCAAAAAATTCAAGAGCAAATAAAAAGATTCAGCTGTGATATTTATGGATCTAGAAAAGAACATATGATAGGCACTAAGAGACATGATTAGGTCGGTTTTAAGCAAGCTTTCAATTGTCGAATTTCAAACCTCTATATCTCGGATTGAGATCTTAAAATCTCGGGTGAGGTGTGTGATAAATAATTAAAAATCATGTTTGAAATCTCGTCGTGTCCAAGTGCAAAAAGTGGATCTCGACTGAGATTAAGGTAAAGGTAAGTTTAGCATATAAGGTTTATACTAAGTCCATACCTATTTTCCTCGGTCTTGAATGAGAAAACAAACGAACTTCAAAAGAATATAATATGGTGCATGATTTTTGCTAACCATGTAGTGCTAATAGACAGTCCAGTAGAAAATTTTGAACAGGAACTTTAAAAATGAAATGCACTAGAATTAGAAGTGCTGGAATTTAGTAGGATTAAAACTAAATATATGACATGCAACTTTGGTAAAGAAATCAAAGATAATAATATAATAAAAATACATTATCCAATGATTGACAAGAAAGATGTGCGAATACTAGGGATCAATGGGCATATATAGAATGATAAAGAACAAAGTTTACGAAAACAAGCAAACTAAAAGAGTTTGTTTATCAAACGATGATTATACCAACTAAGACGGAGAAAGGAGTGCAGGGCGTTTTAAAAACATAAAGTAAAATAAACGCAAAAGAAACGAAAGCAATAGAGTGTATGATTGAAATCACTAAAAAAGAAAGAGTTACAAATTAAAGGATGAGTGCAAAGTAGTATTGACCAGTGATTGCAAAAATTGCGAGTTCATACGTTCCGAAACGCGATTTGGAAGGAATCGCAGCCTTCCCGATCCAAGAGTTAAATTGGATCGCAACCCGTGTAAAATGCACGATCTTAAGCAAAAATATTGAAGTCCAATACCGAATCGCGATTTCAATTTAAACATCGAATTGAGACAAAATCAAAAGAGATTTAGTTCAGCATCCCGATCTCGGTTCAGCAAAAATTAAAAAGAAGGAATGGGAAGAAGCAGCAGCAGCAAACCTGAATTGAAAAATCTAGGATTCAGAGGCAAATTAATTTATTTTTCTCTTCTATTTTCAGATTTCCGAGTTTTCTATTATAAACCCTAGGCTTCGGAGAAGAAGACGATCGACAAGAAGCTTCAACGCAGGGTGCTACTCGTAGGCGAATACTCTGTCCTATTTATGCTTCCAGCCTTCCAAATACTTCACGCTAAACCCGTCCTTCCGTGGACAGGAAGTTTTAACTCATTCATAGACAAGAAGTTTTTTTCCTGTCGGTTTTCCTCGGGTTTGAATTGCTTTAGATTTCAAGCGTAGTTATAATCCTTGCTGACACCCATTTTTTACACCTTGGTTATAAAATAGATGAAACCGATGTTCTCTAACAGAGGTCATTTTCAATCTATTAAACTAGAGTGTTTTGTGGGGTTATAAATTTTTTTTCTCAGTTATACCTCTATTATTTCTGTTAGGAAATCAATTTTCATAAAACTAGCTAATAAATATAATGATACATATGTAATGTTACTTTATTGAAAATTCTTAAAATTTGGTTATGTTGAACTATCAAGTAAGTATTGATCAGCAATAGCAACGCTTCATGTAAACCAATCAAAATCGCTACGATCATTGACGATCGGAATCGGTACTCTCAAAATCTTTTAAAATCATACTACAAAACTTCCAAAGCTTTAACTTCCAAGAAAAGCTTTGAAGTTTTTTCTCTTTCCAATAAAAAATATTAGTAAAACGCACTTGAACATCGCTTGGTTGATTTCGCTTTGTTGATTTGTAGGCATTTGGTACCAATTTTAAACGTAGAAGCTTTTCCTTTATCCTTTTTGTCGTCCAATTTTTGTTCGACGATTCCTAGATATTCAAGTTGGGGGCTGTTCCAACGAGTTTACCAGTCTTAAAATTAACCTAGATCAAAGAAATTAGACTACAAAATTATGAAGGAATAAGTCGAGAGGCTTGGAAGAAGCCAAAATTGATGAAATCGAAGTTTGGCCAAATTTCCGAAATGCAAAACAGGTTGGCACCGATATATTTTGTAACGATATGATTGGTACCGACGTGTTTGATATTGATATGATTTGGGAACCATCAAGAAAAATAAAAGAACACCAAATTTGACTAGGTTGTGAATAACAAAAACATATCGGTACTGGTATGATTTGGTCGGTACGGACATGATTTTGGATCATGATTTGGCTAGATTAGAGGATTAGGACTCGAGCTATGAAGAAAAAACTGAAGTTTTGACACACAAAAACATGTTGTCTCTAGCATGATCATGTCGGCGTCGACTTGTTTGGCTGCCTTGGAAAATGTGTGCACTGACCTATCCTTTGCGCTAGAACTTCGGATCTATAGGAAATGCTCGTCCAAACCAGGAATAGCTAAATTCATATTGGATCTCGTTTGTAGATAACAGCCTATCTTCAACTAGAAAAAGAATCGTTCTTCTTCATCTTCTATTTTAAAAACTACGAGAAAATCGAGATCTACTAGGCTGTAACTCAGATTTGATTGTAAACTGTGTATTCCAAAAAGAATTCATAAATAAACTTGATTGAGTGGACGTGGGCTGGAGATTTTGTCGAACTACTATAAAAATCTTGTGCCTTTTATGCATTCCTTTTTTATTTCTTCATTTTAATATTTATTTGATTCGTTTTTGAGTAATATTGGGAAGTTGTACCCTTCTTTTGCAACACTTTTTATACTTCCATTGAGAAGAACTTAAACCTTATATTGGAGAAGATGACGAGATCTACTACCAGAGTCATTGTTGGACCAAGTCAAGCAGAGCATGGGAGTGGTCAAGAGGTGTCCTCTAGTTTAAATCCACCTTTTATATATGTGACTAGAGAGGCCATAGAAGGGATGGTGACAATTTTGTAAGAGAGGTTGATAGCTCGGTATAAAGAGATAATGAATAGAATATAAATAGAGGTTGGAGTTGTTCGAAAATCAGAACCAAAGGCCAGAAGGTGGAGAAGATGCACAAGGAAATGGAGTAAAAAAAGTTGGGGCAATTCCCCAACAAGTCGGTACCGACAGGTACAGATCAATCGCTACCGACATGTTTTGACGAGGGGCATGATCGATCTGAGTGTTGAGCATGGAAGGGCACGTCAGATGGATGATGTCGAGTCTCGAAATCAAGATCAGAATGCAAACTTGCAGCCATAAGGATTAGAACTGGAAGTTCCCCATGGGAACGGGGGCGTGTAGAAGATTTGAATCAAAGGCGTGTAGAGCCTCGAAGATTTCAACTGAATTCAAATGATCACTTAGCTGAGATGGTAAGGCAGCTACTTCAAGGTGGAGCTCTAGATTGAAGTTTAGAGGATGTGAACATAAAATCATATCACCTCAAACATCCAATGCATTATGAATCCACTTGATTTCAAGACACCTGCTTTGGAGTCATAAAATGGAAGGACGGATCCAATAGTTTACTTGATGAGATACATCAAATACATGAGAGTGTTGAGAGCTTCAGACAAGGTAACAGGACAATGCTTCCCATTTTACTTAACTGATTTGACTACGGTGTGGTTTCGCCAACTAGATAATGGGTCCATCAACATTTAGATTGAGTTAGTGGAAAACTTTATGAGTCGGTTTAAAGTTCATATAATTCGATCGAGGAATGTGATAACACTTTTAAATGTGAAGTGGAGAGAGAATGAGACTTTACAAAGTTACTTAACCAGATTTAACACAACAGCCGCTGTAGTTCAAAAACCAGCCACATCTATAGTACTGATGGCAATGGTTTCTAGAGTTGCTAATAAGACTGATTTTAAGAAAGCATTGGAAAGAGATCTGTTAGTGGATCTCGTGAACTTTTACTGTCAAGCCGAGAAATATTTACGTCAGGATGACGTCGAAGCGGAGAGCAGTGAAGTTAACATTGTGGAGGATAGATGGTCATCCAAGGTAAGGTTAGGAAAAGACAAAGGAAGAAAGAAAATATGACGGCTTCAGAGGACTAAAGCAACAAAAAGAAGAACCGAAGTTGACCTCTTACGCTGAATTGACTAAGACCATGAATTGAATTTATCTTCATACTATGGGGCGGATTCCTTATAGGAAACCTGCCGAGAGATAGTCCATGAATGGGAAAGGAAATCAGGAAGATATTGTCTATTCCACGAGCAAGATGGGGACAAGACAAAAGAATGCAGGCATCTACGATGCTTGATAGAAGAACAAGTCTGGAGTAACTAGTTACAACAATATGTCAAGAATCAGATTACAATGGCACAAACAATAGTGTTGCAACAGGAGCGACCACCATCTATAGTGGATATGCATGGATACAACCGATGATCCGGGTCGGGTATGATCATCTCATAATCGGGATGGATCAGAGTTAGGTTTCTTTTATGCATTTTGTTTTTTTGCTTTAAATAAACTGTAAAGAATTACTATCAGGCTACTTACATATGAACGGGATCCCATTCCATTCCATAGGCATGCTCCACGTTTAAGCCCGAGAATGATCCTTATATGTTTTGATTTCGATGCACTTTGATTTGAATAGCAATGTTTGAATAATCTTATGATAGATATTGACTGAGCATGGTACATGACTTTAATATTGTTACGGGATGCCAATGGAACTTAGTCATCTCTTGCATTTGATAGATGAACTGATAGACTGTGATTCTCCCTGTCTGGAGATGGGGATGAACTATGGAATGCAAGTTCCCACATCAAAGAATGAGCGGATCGACGCACCTTAAAAATTGAACTCCACATCGCAGAGCGGGCGAATAAGCTGAGTATAAATTAGCGATTATGCGATCCGGAGAGATCAGAATTAAATGTTTAGATTTAAATGCCTTTTGATTTGAAATGATTTGATAGTGATTAGTGAATGGTTGATGAATATTGCTGCCTTAATTCGGTTGGACCTACCTATAATGGGATGCTGAGCGATACTAAGTGATTCGTAAGTAATGATTCGATCGGGGGCAATGTACCACTGTGGTGAGTGACACTTGATAACCAAAAAATTACATTCAAAACCAACAAACATATAAAGCATTAAATCAATTTTCAAGATGGTTTCAATACTTATGTTTGTGTACGTAAACATTACAAAATTAGAACAATTAATTAAAATTAGTCTCAATTAAATTTTTTCTACAAACATCAATTTTAAAATAACAAATATAGATCGAACAAGTTAGACATATATAAATTCGTTAAAAATGATAGGAATCAAAACTATACATACAAGTTGGAAAAAAAATCAAAAGAGACGCAACATGTATGAGATCTAAATGTATAATCATCATATATTTCATAATCAAAATAATTATAAATTGATTTATAGATGTATCCAAGTATCCTACTTGAATGAAGAATAAAACAGATCTGATTAAATCATCTCCAGATTTTGCAACTATCTCAAGCACATCTTTTATTTGTTTTGTTTTGACTTCTTTTAATTTTGTATTGGAATTTTATTGCTAGGAAGCCATTAATTCCTTGGTCATGCGGGAAGAGGAGGAGGGAAGAAAAATGAATTGTCAGGAGAGTTAATGAATGAATGAAAGAGAATTTGTTTTGAAGGAAATATCGAAACATTTTCAATTCCCTCTTTTAGAACCTTTCTTCTTTAATACCTCATTAAATCTTAGTGAAATCCTTTTCCTCCTTACAATACATGGTTGGCCTTAGTTGGGGGCTATTTGGGTCGTTAAAATTTTCAAAACAACTTTGTAACCAATTGATTTAAATAAAATTTAAATGTTTATCTATATCGTATATCGATACATACATATAACTTTTATATACGTGCTTATTTAAATATAATGACGTTAAGATAAATTTAATAAAATTTAATAATTTATATTTTATAAATATTAATTGATTTACAATGATTATAGATTTAATTAAATCATGTGGTTTTTTGAATATTTATCATTACAGTTGTGCGACTTTAAGGTGTAAATTCGATCTAGGATTAATATCAAATAATTCAAATATTTACATTCACACGTCACCTTTGCCGGTGTTGTGTCATTTTGGCTAAACTTATGGCTTACGCACCTATTCGGTAAATTCCAATGTTACTATTATAAGCGATACCCGGTAGTAACGGTTATTTATACCAATTCTCTTCATAGACAATTACTAAATTTAAATTTAGACTTGTGAGATTTGGTTTTAGTCAAAATTCCAACATCGTCCACATTCAACTCGATTAGTTCAAATGCAAATCTTTGGCTCAACAATAACAATTACTATTAACAATACTACTTTAGCTAATTACATTTACTTTGAGTTAACTATAGTTGATCGTGATAATAACATCATATAACCAACGAGACAAATTCTATATTGAATAGTGTCTCACTTCTAATACTTCAATTCAAACCTAACTCATTGATGAATGCCACGCCATGATTTTACTATAACTAAAGTAAAGTGTCAACGTTGAAGTTCAACAATGTTTTCAAATCGAGAGATTTGTGTAACATCATCACTTTGAGATTCTTTCTTTGACGCTAGTTATGCTAACAAACACAAAACACTCAAGTGAGCCATCCCATAATCATACAATATCTATCAGTACATAACATTTTGGTACCCCTTGTGGGCATGAGTACTACACTGCTTAACATTTGAAGAGCAATGCATGCTTTTGTCTTAATGGATGAATCGATGTTCTTTCTTGAAACATCTTGATTGGGAATATTTAAAACAGTACATCATTTTTTAATGTGATAAAATTTGCTTGATTACAACACACTGTAATTACTGTTACATAACATATCATTTAAAGATTTTTTTAGTTTATATACTTCGAATTAATTACTTAACTGATTATATTACAATATAACAAACTATCTATAAAAAACAAATACATTTATTATGAACAAGATTGACTGCGGATTTAAATACATGTGATAATTGCATAATTGCCCTTGGAATATGCCCCTAACTCTATCAAGTTAGTCCTTAAACAAAGTCTTGGTTTAATAATGATATTTATTATTAACCATTTTGCTCATGCCAAAGACTTTGATATTGAGTTGCCTACAGTTGACCATGAAACTAACTTCATATAACCAAGGAGATGAATTTTCTATTAAATAGCGTTTCACTTCTAATGCTTTAACTCGGATCTAATAGTCTTTCGTTGGACATTGTGTCATGATTTGAATATAATCAAAGGGGTGTATCTATATTGAAGTTCTAGAGTATTCTAGGTCGAGAGAACAACGTTAATTTGAAAATTTCTGTTTGGCCTTAGTTATTATTAACCAACGGGAAATTCTCAGGTGAGTCATTCTATAGTTATCTAATAACTATCAGTAGTTATGTCCTTATTGCCCCCTAAAATCATAAGTAATACATTGCCCAATATTTGGAGAGCGTTACATACTCTGATCTCAATGAATGTATTGATGTATTTTCTCAAAACATCTTGACTAGTATTATATGGAATAATATGTTATTTTATTTTGTGATAATCTTCTCACGATTATAGCTCAATGTAATTATTACCACATAACACATTATTTAAGGATTTTCTAATTAATATACTTTAAATTAGTTACTAAATTAATTATATCATAATTTAACAAAGTTTATAATAGAAATTAAATAAATTTATTACGAATAAGATTAGTTATAAAGTTAGATATGTGCAACATATTACATAATTGCCCCTAGGACATGCCCTTAATTCTCTCAAGTTTTAGATTATGCATTTACAGTGAATGATGGAGTGGTAAGTTGGAAAAGTTCTAATCAAGAGGCAGTAACCGAGTCAACCATGAAAGCTGAGTAAATATCCTTGAACGAAGCAGCTAAAGAAGCGATCTGGATGAGTAAATTTATGGCTGAGTTAAGGGTGATTTTAGATATTGAGAATCCCATGACATTGTTTTGTGATAATGTAACAACGATAATTTTGATAAACATTATTTAGGACATTTAATTAGTTAAGTTAAACAAAATAATAAAATGGTTAGGGGATTGAGATTTGCGTTAATAAGTGTAGCCGTGCTAACTTAAAGTAACGAACCAAAGGGGGATTTAAAATGAAATAAACTAGGGTAGTAGATGAGGGGCAAAGTAGGAATAAATCTATTCTTATACCCTAAACCCTTAAGCCACATTTATTCTCATGTTCCAAAAAAAAAAAAAAAAAAGACCCACCACCATCAAGGGAAAACAAGAAGAAGATAAGAGGAAGAAGCTTAAGCAACTTAATCAAAGATCAAATCTCAACTCCTTAATCACTAGCTAAAGGCGAATAATAGGTTACATCTCATATTTTTGATGTTTTTGGTTTCAAGATCAGATCCGAATATTTTTGCAAATTACGTTGCCATGTTATTATTAAATGGATAAATGGATGTATATGCTTGTTTATGATTTATGCTATTTCATATGGATTTTTATGATAAGTTTTAATGTGAAAACCCTACAGATGACATCCAAATGCCTTGCAATTTTAATTAAAGGTTAGAAATGATATTTTAGAGATGGATTTTAAATCTCATAATTTTCTGAATTAATGTGGATTTATTATTAATTTTACAGTGAAGAAAATGGTTAATTAGGTTTAAAATTAATTAAGGTTAATTTATATTTTTTTAGGTCATAAATTAATATATGTTAGAAAACATATTAAAAGTAATCTATGGGAATTTCTATAGAATATTCCTAAGTGTTTTAATAAGTATATAAAATTATTTATGGTATGAGACTTAAATGTTTTATATATTTATAAAAGGAGAAAAGACATTTTGTAAATATTTTAAATTGTCTACTTCTGAAATTTTGGTAGCACTTTTAGAAAATAATTTAGAAAATAAATCAGCAATCAACCGTATGTTGACAAATAAAGCAAGTTTAGTTGAAAAAACTACTTTTTAAAGTTAAAATTCAGTTTTACCATACTTTTGATGTTTCACCACTTTCGGCATCTGCCTTTCGACTAGGTATGTAACGAACCTGATTTTTCAGCCCAATTTAAATTTAAAATCCATCGTTTTAGTATAGAAATTTGAAATTTATAAACGATCTCAATTAACGTCCAAACTTTATTTATGACATACGTCTAGCTAGATATGAGTATAGAAAAATTTCGTTGTAAAATATTACAGTAAACTTCGTTCGCGTTTTACTGTATATCAGTCCATATAAAGCTGCGTAAAATTTATCTTTCAAATCCAAATAATTTTACACAGTTATGTTGTAAAAATTATTCTGATCAAGACTATATAATTCGTTTCGTCAAAAACCGTCATCGCCTGTCCCATTTAAATTGTTTTGCAAAACGTACAATTTTAGCGGCGTAAATGCAAATTTTATAAAAATATCGTATCGCAATAATCTGTGTACCGTTATGACCGCCTCGTCGCGCTGATCAAAATGGTATATTTATTTATGTCAATCGGAGTTCGACGTCGCAAGTTACAATTGTTCAACGGGTTTGAAACCTGTCCGTTACACTTTTAAAACGAATGCCTATTGGGCTGCACTGGGTGGAAATTCGAAGCATCTTCTGGTCAGTAATTACCCTAGGAAACCCAATAATTTCTTTGAGTACCGAAGCAATAAATTGGAGACTTTTGATTTTCTATACTATTTATTTTATACTAGGTTCGATTCACATTTCATTCATTTGCAAATCTCTAAACTTCTCTGGTTCGTAGCTCACCTTTCTCCCTCCTATATACTAATTCCTTTATTATATTTTGTCTTTCTCCAGAAATGAAACTCACCAAATTGTTCCACCTTCCCCACTACGCCTTCCATCAGCCGCGTCCACCCTGCTCCATCCGCCCTGCCATGCCGTCGCCGCCTCGCCCACTGGACACGCCGCCTTCGTCCGCTGCTCCACTCACGAAACCCGCCACCATCCCCACGCCCGCCTTCGCCTACTGCCAGTCCACCATCCGCTACCCAAACCCACCCACGGCCTCTCCGCCTCCACTGCCCATAACCGCCTCCAACCTAGACTCAGCCGAACCCGCCGACCACCTGAACCTACCAGCAACCGCCCGATGCCGCCACCAAACCCTAACACCTCGCCTAAGCCGCAACCTACTCCCCACCACACTTCCATTATACATAAATATATATATAAAACTGTTATGTTATATAAAAGTATATATTTTCTTTTTTTTGAAAGTCTGGTTGCTGCATTTTGTTGTTCGTGTAGTGTGTGAAAAGTTGTGTTCTGGGTGTGTTTTGTGTTGCATGCGTGAGTTTTTTTTAAAAAAAATGGCGAAATGAAACTATGTTGATTTATGGGGGGGGGGACGTGTGTGTACACATACGTGTGCGTGCATGCTTTGGTGCGTGCGTGTTGTGTGAGTAAGTTGGGTTTGCAGTATTTAGAAGTGAGGAGGGAAAGATATGTGCATGAATTATGTATATGGGGCAGAGGGGTGTGCATGCCTTGAATGGTGCAGAGGTTCATTTGTGTAATCTGGAGGAGGTTGCATCTTTTTCTTACGTGTGTTCATTCATGGGGTGTTTTGCATGCGTGTGTAAGGGGGTTCTTTTGTATGCGTGTACTATTAAAAAAAAAACAACGATTAGCGAATAGCGTTGGATATTGCAGTATAGTATTTACGCCAACATCTATTTTGGTTGCCAAATAGTAACCAACTTTTCTCTGTTTGTTGTGTGCAGAAGCAACCGGCTAAGCTTTTTGCAACCGCATCGATCTCTCAGCTTTTGTTCTTTTCTCCGTCGTCAGTAAGCGCGTTTATATGAATTTATAAAATATATATGACGTTCATTGTATTAATATTGTTTTCTTTGTCGATATTACAGTGTTCATTGTTCGTGTTGCACCGACTTTATTCGTGCTTTTTCTTGCTTCGCCATCAATTTCCTTATCCACGAAAGGTGAATTAATTTTCACGACCATATTCTTATGCTAGTTGTATTGATGAATGATTGTTATGTGATGTGAATTGGATGTTAATTGTATTGTTAAGTGATAAATAATTTACAAGTTAAATTTGATATAGGATAGTTAACAAATTAAAATAGATTATATATGTCGAATGTTGATTAGTTAAACTTGACCCCTTCATATGTTGAATATTGATTAGTTAAATATGACCCTTTAACTGTTAATTAAATTGACATAGAAATTGGTTAATTGCACTTTGTACCATTTAACGTATATCGGATTAATTGTTGTAGTATTAAAACTGAAATTGAACGGTAAGTGAAAATCGTATGCATAAATAGTGTATTATTTGCATAAATAACAAATGCAAATTAATACGATCATTTCGTGATTATTTAAATAAATTGTTGAATTGTTATGTATGGATGCTATTTCTTATTTATTTACTTTGACACATCCCAACTATCACACTGCAAGTTCCCTTTGTATGCTTTGACTTTGAATTGAAATGGAATCGGGTTGAAATTATAAATACCCAAAAAACTTTGACTTAGGATAGAAAATTAAATTAAAACCGATTGGTCAATGTTTTGGTTTAAAATAAAATAAAGTTTTATTTGACTAATAACAAGGTTTTGAATAAAATTTGGAATTCAAATTAGAATGAATGTAAATGTGAATATTTAAATTTGAAACAAATATGAACGTCGTAATTGACAAAAGAATATTGTTTAAAATTTAATTATGCAATGATTAAATTTAGAATTAATTGATAATTAAATTTGAAATTATTAAATTTAAGTTTTGAAATTTTTTGATAATTAAGTTTTAGAATTATTAATAATGAAGTTTAAAGTAAAATATACGTTCATGGCCGCAACTGGCGATTTGCGATTGTGGGTTAGCTTTTCTTCCTCGTCGTGATTTTCGTTTTGCGTCTTTTCTTCCATGTCATCCTCTACGCCTCATCCCTCTCCTCCCCTCCTTTCCGCTCCATCGTCGACTCGGTCAGGTCGCCCTTTCAAATCCAAGTCCTCTGCCTTTCCACTTATTCTTTCCCACTCCGATTTTCCACCGCTCTCATCTGTTTGTTCTGGGGTCGAGGCTTCTGATTCTGTTCGTGCTGTGTTGCCTCTCCCAGGTTCAAACGCGTTTTTGCCTTTGAACAGAGACAGTGTCTTGGGTAAGTCAGATGTGTTAAATGAGAATTCTGGTCACGTATCGTCTGCTATTAGCAACAGTAATGGTGTAGGTGGAATGTGTGGGAGTGTTGAGGGGTTGGGAGGTGCTGCTGACGCTGCCCAATGCACGTCTCCTGATCGTCAATATGCTAAAGTGGATTGTGGAGCAAAAAATACTGATGTCAGTTTGATTGTTAATGAGGTTGCTCTCCAGCCTGTTTTCCACGAGAAACCGATGTTGGTTGAGTGTGAAACAGCAGTGAACGACGGTGCTATCGACCATGTCCATGGGTGTTATACTGGTAGTCTTCCTAGTTGTGGACAAGGCACAACAGCTGTTTGCAGTTTTTCCCCAACGAATTCTGCTTCTAAAGGCACAGCTATTTGCTCTAAAGATTCTATGCCCACTGCTGCTACTGCCCCCGGTATTGTGCATAGCGGTGTAACTGATGGTTCGAAGCCCTCCTCAAAATCGTGGTCTTCTCTTTTCTCGTCCTTGCCCCGAAATGCGGGTGCCTACACCCCTATTGATTTTGATTTGGTTGAGGTAAATGGAGTGATGATTCCTCCCCTTAGTGTAATGCAAGCCGGTGAAGAATTTTGGTCAGATTATTTGGTTGGTTTTTTTCTGGAGCCGCATCACCGTCTTTCTTTTGCGTCTGCGGTGCTTCGGAGAGCTTGGAAGCTTCGTGGAAATTTGCATGTGAAGCTTATTGATACGATGTACTACTTAAAGTTTTCCTCTTCTGAGGATCGCCGGCTTGTTTTGGAGGCGGAGCCATCGTTTGTTGATGGAAGGCCTTTTATTGTTACCCCATGGTCTCCTACAGTGGCGTGTGCTCGTGAGAAAGTTTTCTCTATCCCTGTTTGGGTATATTTTTCCCAGATTCCTTCTGTTTTACAGCCTCTCATTGGTTTGAATTGGTTAGCTTGTAATGTTGGTAAGCTGAAATGTTTTGACACCAATACTGTGGCGCGTGAAAAGTTGATGTTTGCGAAGGCTCTAATTGAGATTTCCCCTACTAAGCCACTTCCTTCTTCTATTTCTGTACAGCTTGCTGTTGGACATGTTGTGGAAGTACGGGTTCGCTATGGTTGGGTCCCGGATATTTGTATCGCTTGTCACTCTTTTGGACACCTTACTTTAGACTGCCATCATTCTGTAGCCTCTGCGGCAGCTCCGAAGTCTCCTTTGTCGCGCCCCCGTCGTAGGATCTGGGTCCCCAAGGCTCCTCCTTCTGAGTCTATGTTGCCTGATCAGAATATTCCTTCTATACCTCTTGTTTCGCCTGTTTCGCCTACTGGTTCTGAGGTTCCTAGTGTTGCTCCTGACATCCCTTTAGTTGCTTCAGCCCCGTCCTCGCTGCTGCCTCCTGTAGCTTGGGATGAGGCTGAAGGGTGTTGGATTGATCCCATTTCCGATATGAGGTATAACCCGGTTAATGAATCTTTCTTCCGTTTTGTTTCTGACGATCATCTTGACCTTCGGTGCCTTCGCTACAAACGATCTGCTGACTCTCTTGTTCTTGATTTGGACGGTATTGATGCGGTAGCGAATTCTGTCATGCTTGCTGATCCGTCCTGGGATCGATCTTTTATCTACTGTTCTGACGATGTGGTTTTCGACCCTTGTATTGCTCTTCGGTTTCGCCCCTATGCTGGACTTTCTGGGTCTGACCCACTGTGCATTACTTCGGTGTCTGGAGATGTTGGTGATTCTCCTCCCGCGGTGGAGGAATAGTTTGTTGCTGTTTCTTTAGTTTTCGTGGCAAAGCAGTCACGTACCTGTGCTGTATTTTCTTTCTTCATTTTAGTAGTTAAGGTGCTTTTACCTTGCTCCTGTACTTAAACTTTTATTACGTTCGTAATAAAAAGTGGACGGTCCACTATAAAACCGGCTGGCCTTGCCAAAAAAAAAAAAAAAAAAATGAAGTTTTGAAATAATTAATAATTAAGTTTTAAAGTTGTTGATAATGAAGTTTGAAATTATTAATGACGAAGTTTGAAATGATTAGTAATTAAGTTTTTAAAATTTATTAATAATTAAGTTTGGATTTATTAATGAATGAGTTTGAAATGTAATAATTAAGATTTGAAATTTGTGATAAATTGATGAGATGGAATTATTTAATAATTAAATTGAATTGAATATTCTTTACTAAATGAAATCGAATTTTGAATAAGGGAAACTAACTTCTTTAATTGAGTTGAAATTGGTAACGAAGGTAATAAATAAATGAAATGAATTTCTGTAACAAGAAATAAAATGCGTTTATCGAAACCAATGAAAGACTTGAAATTTAAAGAATTGGATTCGACAAAATTTAATTTAAATTAAATTTGTAAGCTTGACATAATATGTTGAACTTAAGAAAGTAATGTAATGTATTGAAAATTTAATAGAAATTGTGTAATGATAAATTAATTTAATGAATATCGAATGAAATAGATAAATGAGTTTAACTCAATTTGAACGTAAAATTAAGTTAAATAATAGGGAACGAACTTGTATATGAAATTAAATGAACATTTGAATTGTTTTAAAATTTAAATTTGAAATTGAGTTATAGAAATTTGAAATGAAGTTGTGAAGTTATGAAACGTAATTTTGGAAATTGATTTGGAAAGGCCAACGAAATGTCGATTTACGAGTTCTAATTTAAACATAAATTGATTCAGTTTTGAAATATATTAAACGACCAATGGGTAAATTAATTACGAAGGTTATTAAAGGAACCGGAATCGGTTAGTGACATACTCACTGTCTAAACCGAAAACCACTTTAATAACTATACGCGGAGTGTGATCCAGAATGAAGTGGTTGGATGACGTACGCGATGATTGAAGGAAGTGAACGATAATGGATAGCCTTGACATTTGTGTCAAATTGGAAATGACTAAAACAGGAGCCGTGCCGGGCCAAATGGGATTAGCTACCTCGAGCGAACACACTTCTTCGTAAACTACTCATTTACGTTGTGATTGATTGGCGCGCACCCTTGAATTTGGAGTGTTGTTTCACGGTGTTGCGATCGTTGCGGCGATGCGCTCTCACCAGTCCAGATCAGGCAAATGTTAGTTTCACTGCCTTGGGTATTATCTCACGTGTCTTGTCATACTTGTATTCGCATATACGCGACCACTACGATTTTGTTTTGTATTATTCCTATGGAGTACTTTCTGATATCCCACTAGTTTACGGTGGAGTTTACAGTGCTGTATAGTCTATAATGCTATATGAAATGTGTTAAGGGGGACAATGATAACGCCTTAACACTATTTTGATATTTTACTTTACCGGTAGACATTATCTATGTATCGTACATTACTATGTATAAATAGTTTAACGGATCCTTAAAGATTTTATTCCATTCATCTTTGAGTTATTGTTATTTGAATTTGAACCATATTATCTGTATAAGAATATATGTCCTGATTCGAGTGTTTGTTTGTGCATATGCTCGGATCAGACAGAGGATTGCTGTTGTTGTTCTACTTGGAGCTGAAGACCAAAGACTATCACTATCATTATCTTATCTTATCAGTATTGCTCTTTCTATTTAGACTATTGGACATCTATGTTGTTCTATTTTATTTTATCTGAGACATTGTTGTATTTATGGGTAGCTTCATGAACTACTCTTATGACTATGTTGTATTTCTTCTGCACTATTCTGTGATGTTATTTCTATGATGATTCTCATTTATATATATATACACACACTCCATTAATGATTCGTGTTTTGTATTATTTAAGTTGACAAGTATGGAATATCGTCAATTTAAATGGTACAAATATACGGGTTGTTACAAGTGGTATCAGAGCTTTGGTTCCCTACAACCTTAGCCTATGGAGTTTAAAGCTCGTTAGAGATAGGGTAAACATACCCTAGAATGAGGAGAATCATTTCAGAATCCATATCCTTAGATTTCATTCTTCTTATTGAATTCATTCGATTTGAATTTCTTTAAGTTCCATAAATTCCTTTCTTTATTCTAAATCACTTTTGGTATTACAAGATGGCTACCAGAATAAATGTTAGAGGCAGGGGTAGGGGAAACGCTCCCGAACCATATGCCCCAGCTCCCGCAGTCAGATTCTCCACTCTTAGCAAGGAGTACACTCAGCTTGGCGGAGTCAAATTCACTGGCTCCGAGAGTATCATCGAAGCACAGCAATGGCTAAGGAGTTTGGAGAGGATCTTTACTGGCTTAGAGATCACAGACGGTCAGAAGCGTAAGTTGGCCGCTTGGCAGCTTCAGGATGCTGCACAGGATTGGTGGGAGTCAGTCACTTCTCGTACTGATGAGGAAACCATCACTTGGGCCCAGTTTAGGTAGTAATCTATCTAAATTCCATCTAAATAAAAATTCCTTTTTATCTTGTCAGATTTTGACTCGTTTTCATATCACTTGTAAATAGGGATTCCTTTATGGCTCAGTGGATGCCAGCTGCTGGGAAGGCCCAACTCTATCTGTCTTTTATGGATCTCAAGCAGGACAACATGACCTTCACCGAGTATGAAAGGAAATTCAACGAACTATCTAAGTTCGGACCTGGCCTGATTGATACACCTCTGCTTAAGAATGAGAAGTTTATACATGGCGCACGCCCTGAGTATTACGAGCTCCTTACCGCTCATGTCCATGTAACTTTCATTGAGTTAATGGATTTTGCTCTTCGATATGAGGGAAAGCCAAAGGGAACATCAGCCACTAAGGCTCCAGCTACTCAGCCATCCTCTAGTCATACTGGGAAGAGAAAGCCAAATTTTGCACAAAGAAGAAGAACTGGCAGAAGAAGTCCGGACTTGGCTATTCTCAGAAGACGCCCATTGACATATCATCTATTACTTGCTTCAACTGCAACCAAAAGGGTCATTATGCTAGTAGCTACCAATCTCCAAAAGGCGCAGCTGTTCCGCCACCGGCACAGATGGCTAGAAGGGATGTGTGTCATATCTGCTTACAACCTGGACACTTCAAGAAAGACTGCCCAACACAAAAGAGAGGTACGCCATCAGGAGTCTTTGCTCTTTCCACACCTTCCCCGGAAGTTCCCGTCCCGGAAGTTCCTGATAATCAAGGTACTTTGCAAAGTACTTTTATGTTGCATACCTTGCCTGTTATAGTTCTATTTGACACTGGAGCAACACACAACTTCATATCTATTAATTTGTGTAATAAACTTGGTTTGGAACCCACTCTTGCATCTATTTCCTTATGTGTATCTAACCCTATTGGAGGGCCCGCTAACCTCAAAAGGGTTAGCAAATATGTCACTCTTATGCATGACATTCACCGTTTTACTTAGGATTTCTATGTCCTTGGATTCGAGGCATTCGATATACTATTTGGCATTGATTGGCTGCGAAAGTTCGAAGCCGTTATCTCATGCAAATCTCGAACCGTCTCTCTTATTGACGACAAGAGCTTACCTTTGGTTATTAAAGGCAAATCGCGTCAAGAATATGCTGGGAGTTTTATATTCTCTCTTGACTCCCATCCAAATGAACTAAGCTCTACTCCAGTGGTCCAATTCTTTTCTGATGTATTTGGAGAAGTTAATTCTCTACCACCTCCGCGGGAAATTGAATTCCGCATTGACCTTGTTCCTGGTGCATGACCAGTAGTTCTCCCTCCCTGGAGAATGGCTCCTAAAGAAAAGGTAGAGTTGAATGCTCAAATTGAAGATCTATTTTCTAAAGGCTTGATTCGGCACAGTCATTCAGAATGGGGTGCTGCAGTTGTATTTGTCACCAAATCTGATGGCTCACTCAGAATGTGTGTAGACTATGAAGAGCTAAACAAGCTCACACACAAGAACAGGTATTCGATGCCTCGCATTAATGACCTATTCGATCAGCTTTATGTAGCTAAAGTCTTTTCTCAACTTGATTTGGCTACCGGCTTTCACCAACTCAGAATCGCTGAGGATAACATTCCTAAAACAACATTCCGCACTGAAAATAGATTTTATGAATGGCTAGTTATGCCGTTCGGCCTCACTAATGCTCCAGCTTATTTCGTCGACTTGATGAATAGAGTTTTCCGGGATGTTCTTAACAAGTTCGTTCTTGTTTTCATCGATGATATTCTCGTCTTCTCTAAAGATGAGAAAGAGCATAGGTCACATTTGGCTTTTGTTCTTGAAACTCTCTGCAGACACCAGCTTAAAGCCAAGTTTTCGAAATGCCACTTTTGGAGAGATGAAGTTCGTTTTCTTGGCCATATTGTTTCGGAGAATGGGATTTCGGTCGATCCAGCTAAGATCGTCGTAATCAATGTAAGTTCTATTCTTACTTGTCAATTCTATCTAAACAACTTATCAATATCTAAATTCAAATCCTTGGAATTTACAGGATTGGGAGACTCCCAAAACTCCTACATATATCCGTAGTTTCTTGGGTCTGGCCGGTTATTATCGCAGATTCATAGAAAACTTTGCTCGTATCGCTGCCCCACTTACCGCACTGACCAGAAAGAATGTTAAATTTATTTGGAGTGAAAAGTGAGAAGCAGTTTTCAATGAGATGAAGTGAAGATTGACATCTGCCCCAGTTCTTACAGTCATTGATGGCATCGAAGGATTGACTGTCTATACGGATGCCTGTCGTGATGGTCTTGGAGCAGTCTTAATGTAGAAAGGAAAGGTTATTGCATATGCGGGTCGTCAATTAAAGACCCATGAAGCAAATTATGCAACTCACGATTTAGAGCTTCTTGCGGTTGTATTTTCTCTTAAGCTATGGAGGCACTATCTGTTGGGAACCAAATTCGAGTTATTCGCTGACCACAAGTCATTGAGATATATCTTCTCACGAAAGGATTTGAATCAGAGACAAGTCCGATGGCTCGAATTTTTAGCTGCATATGATCTTGATATTAATTATACTCCGGGAAAAGCAAATGCCGTAGCCAATGCTTTGAGCAGAAATCAAGCAATGGCATGTTGTAAACTTGTTGAGGGAATGTTATTCCAGCTTTCCGTCTCCCCAGCTCTGATGGATCGTATTATAGCCAAGCAATACAAGGACACTTTGCTTTATCGCATCAAGGAAATAGTCCTTGTAAGAGTTGGAAATGCTGACAATAAATTGGGTGCACATGTTGATAGTAATGGAGTCTTGAGAATTGATAATCGCATTTGTGTTCCTAATGTTGATGGTCTTAGACAAGAAGTGCTGAGAGAAAACCACAACTCTTCGCTTTCATTTCATCCCGGTGTCACTAAAATGTACCAGAATATGAAGAAGCTATATTGGTGGAGTGGTATGAAGCGTGATATTTCTATCTATGTCAGCAGATGCACAACTTGCCAGCAAGTTAAAGCTGATCACAAGAAGACAGTAGGTTTGCTCCAAGCACTAGAAATTCCAGGTTGGAAGTGGGAGCATATTTCTATGGACTTATTGATGGGCTGCCAAGGACTAGAAAGGGTAACGAAAGCATTTGGGTGATTGTCGATAGACTGACGAAATCCGCTCACTTTATTCCAGTGAAGTCCACTCGTACTGCTTCGAGTTTGGCCGAGATATACATGAGAGAAGTTGTTAAACTTCATGGTGTACCATCTAGTATTGTATGCGATAGAAATCCTTCTGGAAAGCATTTCAGGATACTTTGGGAACCATACTGAATCTGAGCACTGCATATCATCCTCAGATAGATGGCCAAACTGAGAGGGTGAATCAGATTTTGAAAGACCTTCTCCGATCTTGTATTATTGATTTTGGTGGATCCTGAGAAGACCATCTTCATTTGGTCACTTATAATAATAGTTACCAGGTAAAGAAATTGAATTTCAAATTTGAATAAGTATATTTGAATTTGAATTAATTGTCCTTTATAAATCAGGCAAGCATTGGTATGGCACCGCTCGAAGCCTTATATGGACGGCCGTGCAAATCACCGGCTTGTTAGATCGAGTCGGGTGATCGATTAGTGCTTGGTCCAGCAATAATTATGGAAGCTTCCGAAAAGGTCGAAGAAATCAGGAAGAAGATAAAAACGGCACATGATAGACAGAAGAGCTATGCTGACAAAAGGAGAAGGGATCTCGAATTCATAAGAGGAGACAAAGTATTTCTGAAAGTGTCGCCTTTGAAGAATATTGTTTGATTTGGAAGGAAAGGAAAGCTAGCTCCGAGATTTGTTGGTCCGTTTGAGATTACGGAAAGAGTCGGAACATTGGCATATAGAGTCGCATTACCAGAGAAGTTCGCTGGTGTACACAACGTGTTCCACGTCTCACACCTTCGTAAAGTTGTACACGATCCATCTATGACCATCCCTACTGCTCAGTTGGATGAGATAGTTATCGAACCTGACTTGACTATTGAGTGAAAGCTGCTTCGGATAGTCGATCGTGAGACAAAGCAACTTAGAAGGAAGTCGGTAAATCTCGTCAAAGTCCAATGGAGTGCAGATGAGCGAGATTGCACATGGGAAACTGAGGATAGTATTCGGGATTCAAACCCCGACTTACTAATTTCAGGTATAATTCAAATTTTCTCAAAATCTATCTTAACTTTTCTGCTTATTTCATTCTTACTTCACTCGTCTCGTTTCTTTTCGAGGACGAAAAGGTTTGAGTGGGGGAGATTGTAACGACCCTGATTTTTCAGCCCAATTTAAATTTTAAATCCATCGTTTTAGTATAAAATTTTGAAATTTATAAACGGTCTCAATTAACGTCCAAACTTTATTTATGACATACGTCTAGCTAGATATGAGTATAGAAAAAGTATCGTCGTAAAATATTACAGTAAACTTCATTCGCGTTTTACTGTATATCAGTCCATATAAAGCTGCGTAAAATTTATCTTTCAAATCCAAATATTTTTACACAGATACGTTATAAAAATTATTCTGATCATGATTATATAATTCGTTTCGTCAAAAACCGTCATCGCCAGTCCCGTTTAAATTGTTTTGCAAAACGTACAATTTTAGCGGCGCTAATGCGAATTTTATAAAAAAATAATATAGCAATAATCTGTGTACCATTGTGACCACCTCGTCGCGCTGATCAATACGGTATATTTATTTGTATCAATCGTAGTTCGGCGTCGCAAGTTACAATTGTTCAACGGGTTTCAAATCTGTCCCTTGCACTTTTAAAATGAATGCCTATTGGGCTGCACTGGGTGGAAATTCGAAGCATCTTCTGGTCAATAATTACCCTAGGAAACCCAATAATTTCTTTGAGTACCGAAGCTATAAATTGGAGACTTTTGATTTTCTATGCTATTCATTTTATATTGGGTTCGATTCACATTTCATTCGTTTGCAAATCTCTAAACTTCTCTGGTTCGTAGCTCACCTTTCTCCCTCCTATATACTAATTCCTTTATTATATTTTATCTTCCTCCAGAAATGAAACTCACCAAATTGTTCCACCCTCCCCACTACGCCGTCCATCAGCCGCGTCCACCCTGCTCCATCCGCCCCGCTATGTCGCCGCCGCCTCGCCCACTGGGCACACCGCCTCCGTCCACTGCTCCACTCACGAAACCCACCACCATCCCCACGCCTGCCTTCGCCTACTGCCAGTCCACCATCCGCTACCCAAACCCACCCACGGCCTCTCCGCCTCTACTGCCCATGACCGCCTCCAACCCAGACTCAGCCGAACCCGCCGACCCTTTGAACCAACCAGCAACCGTCCGATGCCGCCACCAAACCCTAACGCCTCGCCTAAGCTGCAACCTACTCCCCACCACACTTCCGTTATATATAAATATATAAATAAAACTATTATGTTATATAGAAGTATATATTTTCTTTTTTTTGAAAGTCTGGTTGCTGCATTTTGTTGTTGTGTGTAGTATGTGTTATGTTGTATTCTGGGTGTGTTTTGTGTTGCATGCGTGAGTTTTTTTTTTTTAAATGGCGAAATGAAACTGTGTTGATTTATGGAGGGGACATGTGTATGCAGTGTGCACACATACGTGTGCGTGCATGCTTTGGTGCGTGCGTGTTGTGTGAGTAAGTTGGGTTTGCAGTATTTAGAAGTGAGGAGGGAAAGATATGTGCATGAATTATGTATATGGTGCAGAGGGGTGTGCATGCCTTGAATGGTGCAGAGGTTCATTTGTGTAATCTGGAAGAGGTTGCATCTTTTTCTTACGTGTGTTCATGCATGGGGTGTTTTGCATGCGTGTGTAAGGGGGTTCTTTTGTATGAATGTACTATTAAAAAAAAAAAGATTAGCGCATAGCGTTGGATGTTACTGTAGAGTATTTACGGCAACATCTATTTTGGTTGCCAAATAGTAACCAACTTTTCTCTGTTTGTTGTGTGCAGAAGCAACCGCTAAGCTTTTTGCAGCAGCATCGATTTCTCGGCTTTTGTTATTTTCTCCGTCGTCGATAAACGTATTTATATGAATTTATAAAATATATACTACGTTCATTGTATTAATATCGTTTTCTTTGTCGATATTACAGTGTTCGTTGTTCGTGTTGCACCGACTTTATTCGTGCTTTTTCTTACTTCGCCGTCAATTTCCTTATCCACGAAAGGTGAATTAATTTTCACGACTATATTCTTATGCTAGTTGTATTGATGAATGATTGCTATGTGATGTGAATTGGATGTTAATTGTATTGTTAAGTGATAAATAATTTGCAAGTTAAATTTGATATAGGATAGTTAACAAATTAAAATAGATTATATATGCCGAATGTTGATTAGTTAAACTTGACCCCTTCATATGTTGAATATTGATTAGTTAAATTTGACCCTTTAACTGTTAATTAAATTGACGTAGAAATTGGTTAATTACACTTTGTACCATTTAACGTATACCGGATTAATTGTTGTAGTATTAAAACTGAAATTGAACGGTAAGTGAAAACCATAATGTAATGATCTTTAATCTACATGAAATGATAGTATAGATTCTAGGAATAATTATATTAATTTGCATAAATAACAAATGTAAATTAATACGATTGTTTCAGGATTATTTAAATAAATTGTTGAATTGTTATGTATGGATGCTATTGCTTGTTTATTTAGTTTGACACCATCCCAGCTATCACACTGCAAGTTCCCTTTGTATGCTTTGACTTTGAATTGAAATGGAATCGGGTTGAAATGATAAATACCCAAATAATTTTGACTTAGGATAGAAAATTAAATTAAAACCGATTGGTCAATGTTTTGATTTAAAATAAAATAAAGTTTTATTTGACTAATAACAAGGTTTTGAATAAAATTTGGAATTCAAATTAGAATGAATGTAAATGTGAATATTTAAATTTAAAACAAATATGAACGTCGTAATTGACAAAAGAATATTGCTTAAAATTTAATTATGCAATAATTAAATTTAGAATTAATTGATAATTAAATTTGAAATTATTAATAAGTTTTGAAATTTTTTGATAATTAAGTTTTAGAATTATTAATAATGAAGTTTTGAAATAATTAATAATTAAGTTTTAAAGTTATTGATAATGAAGTTTGAAATTATTAATGATGAAGTTTGAAATGATTAATAATTAAGTTTTTAAAATTTATTAATAATTAAGTTTGGATTTATTAATGAATGAGTTTGAAATGTAATAATTAAGATTTGAAATTTGTGATAAATTGATGAGATGGAATTATTTAATAATTAAATTGAATTGAATATTCTTTACTAAATGAAATCGAATTTTGAATAAGGGAAACTAACTTCTTTAATTGAGTTGAAATTGGTAACGAAGGTAATAAATAAATGAAATGAATTTCTGTAACACGAAATAAAATGCGTTTATGGAAACCAATGAAAGACTTGAAATTTAAAGAATTGGATTCGACAAAATTTAATTTAAATTAAATTTGTAAGCTTGACATAATAAGTTGAACTTAAGAAAGTAATGTAATGTATTGAAAATTTAATAGAAATTGTGTAATGATAAATTAATTTAATGAATATCGAATGAAATCGATAAATGAGTTTAACTCAATTTGAACGTTAAATTAAGTTAAATAATAGGGATTGAACTTGAATACGAAATTAAACGAACATTTGAATTGTTTTAAAATTTAACTTTGAAATTGAATTATAGAAATTTGAAATGAAGTTGTGAAGTTATGAAACATAATTTTGGAAATTGATTTGGAAAGGCTAACGAAATGTCGATTTACGAATTCTAATTTAAATATAAATTGATTCGGTTTTGAAATATATTAAACGACCAATCAGTAAATTAATTACGAAGGTTATTAAAGAAACCAGAATCGGTTAAGGACATACTCACTGTCTAGACCGAAAACCACTTTAATAACTATACGCGGAGTGTGATCCAGAATGAAGTGGTTGGATGACGTGCGTGATGACTGAAGGAAGTGAATGATAATGGATAGCCTTGACACTTGTGTCAAATTGAAAATGACTAAAATAGGAGCCGTGCCGGGCCAAACGGGGTTAGCTACCTCGAGCGAACACACTTCTTCGTAAACTACTCATTTACTTTATGATTGATTGGTGCGCACCCTTGAATTTGGAGTGTTGTTTCGCGGTGTTGCGATCATTGTGGAGATGCGTTCTTACCAGTCCGGATCAGGCAAACGGTAGTTTCACTACCTTAGGTATTGCCTCATGTGCCTTGTCATACTTGTATTCCCATAAACGCGACCACTACGATTTTGTTTTGTATTATACCTATGGGGTACTCCCTGATATCCCACTAGTTTACGGTGGAGTTTGCAGTGCTGTATAGTCTATAATGCTATATGAAATGTGTTAAGGGGGACAATGGTAAAGCCTTAACACTATTTTGATATTTTACTTTACTGGTAGACATTATCTATGTATCGTACATTACTATGTATAAATAGTTTAACGGATCCTTAAAGATGTTATTCCATTCATCTTTGAGTTATTGTTATTTGAATTTGAACCATATTATCTGTATAAGAATATATGTCCTGATTCGAGTGTTTGTTTGTGCATATGCTCGGATCAGACTGAGGATCGTTGTTGCTGTTCTACTTGGAGCTGAAGGCCGAAGACTATCATTATCTTATCTTATCAGTATTGCTCTTTCTATTTAGACTATTGGACATCTATGTTGTTCTATTTTATTTTATCTGAGACATTATTGTATTTATGGGTAGCTTCATGAACTACTCTTATGACTATGTTGTATTTCCACTGCACTATTTTGTGATGTTATTTCTGTGATGATTCTCATTTATATACATATACTCCATTAATGATTCGTGTTTTGTATTATTTAAGTTGACAAGTATGGCATATCGTCAATTTAAATGGTACAAATATACGGGTTGTTACAGTACTTCCGTCTCCGTCTCCATTGAAACCAATGCACATGGTATCAAAGACTTGGTACATAGTGAATTGGACATAGGCGAAATGTATATGGTTGCAACAGGGATTCCGAAGGGTCGAAGCCTTGTTTGCTTTTAAAAGGAAATGCGCCTGATTTGCTTTTGAATAGAATGCTTTCGACTTGGATAGATTTCGACTTGGTCAAATGGTTTTAAAGAATGGTTTCGAAAGAGGTTGCGCCTTTGTTTTACAAAGAAGTTTTCGAAGGGGTCGAAAACCCCTTGCTGCCGCATCCTACCTTTCGAAGCAATGCCTTCGAAAAGGTGTTTTTGTTTTAAAATTTAAGCCGCTTCCCAATGCTTTCAAAGGGATTGGTTTCAACGCCATCCACTTCTTTTACTTAGGAAATTGCTTTCGAAAGAGTGCTTTCGACTTAATTGTTTTAGGACCCTCTGTTCTATTGAAAGTTAAACCTAAAGGTTTCGAAAGGAATGGTTTCGAATGGTTTCGAAAGGTTGTTTCACATGTTTTACTTGAACCCAGATGCTTTTGAATGGTTTGATTTACGTAAAAGATTGTGTGCTTTCGAAAGGTATAAGAGAAAGGTTTCGAAAGGGTGGTTCCCCAATGTTTTCAAAATGTTTTAAATGGAAGATTTCTAATGTTTCGAAAGGCACATTAAAAGTGTTTTGAAAAGAAGATGTATAAGGTTTTATAAAGCTTTCGAAAGAGATGATTTCAATGTTTTCGTAAGGTTTAATGTAAATGATTTCGAAGGTATGTTTTGGCCTTTGACCTAAGTTATAATATAAAGTAGTTTACTTGTATCGAAATAGGTACTTTCAATGCTTTCGAAAGGGGTACTTTCAAAGCTTTCAAACATTTTCATCAACAATGTTTTGTGTAAAGTGTATATAAAATGGCAGAGTGATTTGAGTAAATTATAGTGTATATTTTCCTTGTTTAAGTATGATTTAAAGGGTTAAATCAATTTGAAAGAGACGTTTGCAAAGAAAATTTAATGGGATAGTTGACCCTAAATAAATGACTCGAATATTAGAATACCAGATAGGACTGGTATGAAGTTGCACTCCATACTTTATCCAGTAACCCCTAGCTAATATAAGTCTAAAATTCCAATGTGTAGGGCTTTGTCACGGGTAAGATTAAAATGATGTTACATATAGAAAGGAATATACAGAGTGAGGATAGGTTATTGGTTAGCCCGCAAAACCATTAAGATAAGTTGTCCCTGGAAGAAGTAAGTTAGGGACAGACCATCTAGAAGAGGAGTATCTAATAGAAGTTAGATTATTTACTTATTTTGTCTGGTGGACCCGAATCAGCCAATGGTTAGTCGTTAGCCAAACAAAACTATAGTGTTCGGACAGATAGTCCATTTATTACATGATTTGTATGCATACATGATATTGATATTATTGTTTTAACCAGTTTGGTTGTAAGATTTTGATTTTCATATGATATGTTTTGAAAAGGGATATCAGTGAGGGGAAACCCATTCTACAAAGCGGCGTGATCTCACTTAATATCAGGTAACCGAGATATATAGTATTATTCACATCAGGTTTTATGTCTGACTTGAAGTTTATGTTTTCCCCTTAAACTCTCGAGTGCTCAGTATTGATTTGAGTATGTTGAGAGTTGAGGATTTATAGGATTTTAGTAAGTGGACGAATAAAGCTTCCAAAAACGAGCAGGAGGGCGATGTTAGTTATTTAGGAGTTGTTATATTTTTATTTCCGCTCTAATGTATTAAGACAGTTTTTGTTTATTTAGTACTTTGATCATCCAAGGGGGCATCCTCATATGTCGCTCTTGGTGTATTTTGTAATAATTATCTTTGGTCAATGCTTAGGAACATTTGGGATTATGTAATGGAATGTGAAACATGTTTTTGAAATGTAATCAATAAAGTATGATGTTTTTGAGTTCTGTGATTTTGTTTCATATTTGTGTGCTTCTAATATTATGGATACCATTAACATTATTGTATTTTGTCTCCGAAAGTTAATACTATAGATGACTGCAGCATCTGTTGCGCTTAGCTCTGGGCCTCAAGATAGGGGATGTTACAACCTGGTGTCAGAGCATAGATTTATGAAAGGAAAAACTTTAAATTAAAATGATTTTTGAAAACATAATCCTAAGAAATTAGAGAAAAGATTGGGGTATGGGATAACGATATAGTAACATATTTTATTTGCTATATATAAGTATATGCTATATCTCTATTCTCCCATCTCTCTTACGCTATTCTTCTGTGTCTTACGAAGAGTCGAATGCAGATATGGATGCTAGAAGTGGAAATGTTAACCGTTCTGGGAGAAGCACCACAACTAATGGAAATGTCAAACTAAATATGAGGTGGAACCAAGGTCAGGCACAAGCTGCAAATGTGGGTGCTGGAGTCCCATAAGTTGACATGGGCACAATGTATCACTTCTTTGTAAACATGATGCAATCGAGAGTTGCTACTGGAGTAGTTAGAGGAAGAAATCAAGAAGCTCCGGTGGTGAATAACTATGCTGTTTTGAGTAGAGACTATGCCCGGCTGGGAGGAAAGCCGTTTATTGGTACCGAATACACAATTGATGTGGAGAATTGGTCGCTTCACTACAAAAGAATTTTTGCAGATTTAGAGCTCAATAACGAGCAAAAGAGAAGGCTTTGCTTCTAGACAACTACAAGGAACTACACTGTATTGGTGGAATAGTGTTACTACTGGAGTAAACGAAGAGACTATGACTTAGGATGAGTTTAAAAGGAGATTTAAGGAGAGATTTATGTCGGCGATCGCTAAATCTACCCTGCTCGGGAAGTTTGCTGAGTTGGAGTAGGAAGATATGACCGTGCTTTAGTATGCAACGAGGTTTGAGGAGCTAGCGAGATATGGCTATGCTACTATGATTAAGAGAAATGAGAAGTTCAATCGGAGGTTGAAGCCTGAGCTTGCAAAGGCCACATTACTGCATATTAGGGATCCATGTGATGTTATTGTTGAGATGGCCTTGAGGAATGAAGAAATGCTTACATTTCTTGAAAGAGATAAGGTAAAGGAAACTCAGGGAGTGCAAAGTCAGAAGAGAAAGTTTTTTCACAAGAAAGGAGCTTAGAAGGTTGGAGCTGCTAAGAAAGGAAAGGCAAAAGTTATTTGCTATAATGTGACAAGAAAGGGCATTTTTGTGAATGAATGTCGCTCATGAGATGGAAAGAAAGTGGTCGGGAGAAGAATATTAGATGCTTCAACTACGATCAAATTAGACATTACAAGAACCAGTGGAAGGAGTGAGCCAAGGATGGAAAGGGCAAAGTGTTTTCATTGGAGCCAGCTACCTCGTGACCAACAACAGAGGAAAAGGGAAAGGCTGTGTTGGGAGGTACGCTTATGATTTATGGTATGTCAGTTAACATTCTATTTGATACCGACGCATCACATTCTTTTGTAAATAATCTTAACCTAAAGCTCTCATACCTAGTTACTTCCTTAAGGGATGCAAATTTGATAGGAGAGTATGCAACTCTTGGGATGAGATGTGACCACCTAGAGTTTGAATTGTTTGGTCATATATTTATTTGCAGTTTGCATGTGTTTGATTTCGTAGGGTTCAGAATTATTTTGAGTATGGATTGGTTAAGTAAGCACGATGCTAGGATATTTTTCCATGATAGTAAAATATTATTAAGACACATCGTAGTGATCGGATAGTACACTCCATAGAAAACCCTATTTTTGAGTTTTATGCTTTATTGGGTGTTGTGGAGGTAGAAGACGAGTTGAATCGACTTTTCATGGTTAGGGAATTCGCAGATGTCTTTGAATCTGTAGGGGGATTGCCGCCGAAACAAGCTATTGAGTTTCAGATAGATTTAATACCAGGAGCAGAACCGGTTAGTAGACCGCCAAGCAGGATGACACCTACCGAGATGAGGGAGCTGAATGTGCAGTTGGTGGATTTAGATGGCAAGAGTTTATCCAACCAAGTAGTTTGCTTTAGAGAGCAGTCATAGTGTTTGATAAGAAGCCGGACAGATCATTAAGTTATGTATCAATTATCATAAGTTGAATGAGAAGACGATAAAGAATCGATATCCGTTGCCTAGATTTGACGATTTGTTCAACCAGTTGAGTGGAGCCAAAGTATTTTCCCAATTGGATTTAGCAACAGGGTTCCATCAGCTTAGAGTGGTAGACGATAATATTCCTTTGACGGCGTTTAGAACCCGATATGGATCGTACGAATTGTTAGTAATGTCGTTTGGACTAACTAATGCACCAGCATTCTTTGTAGATTTGATGAACCGAATTTTCCAAAATCACTTGGATTTGCTCATATTAGTTTTCATAGATGATATTTGGATATACTCTAAGGATGAGAGAGAGCATGAAGTTCATCTTAGAGTGGTGCTTGAGACGCTGAGGCAGCATCAGCTAAAGACGAAGTTTTTGAAATGTCATTTTTGGAAGGGGGAAGTAAAGTTTCTTGATCATGTAGTCTCGGAGAAAGGGTTGTCTATAGATCCGACTAAGATCGAGGCAGTGAATAATTGGAACAGACCCGAGACAGTGACTGAGTTAAAGAGTTTTCTTGGATTAGCTGGATAATATCGACGAATCATAAAGGATTTTTTGCGGGTAGCAACACCGATGACCAAGCTAACATGAAAGGATATGAAGTTTGTTTGTATTGATAAGTGCGAGGAGGCATTCCAAAAGCTAAAACACTTATTGAATAACGCACCTGTGTTAGTTGTTCCAAAAGGTAATCATGATTTAGCAGTGTATACAGATGCATGTGGAAACAGATTTAGGAGCTGTGTTAATGCAAATGGGTAAAGTGATTGCCTACGCATCTCGCAGCTTAGACCGCATGAGGTTAAGTACCCGACACATGATTTGGAATTTGCTACGGTAATTTTTGCATTGAATGTGTGGAGACATTATCTTTTGGGAGAAAAATTCGAGTTATATAGGGATCATAAGTCGTTGAAGTACTTATTCTCTCAGAAGGAGTTGAATACGAGACAGCAGAGGTGGTAATAGTTTTTAGCCGCTTATAACTTTGGAATTGAGTATACACCAGGAAATGGCAACAAGGTTGCAAATGCACTAAGTAGAAAACATCAAAATGCTGTGTTGACAATGATTGCTGAGTGGAAAGATTTAGAAGCATTGACTACATGTAAAATACATTGGAGATCTGAAGCTAGATCCAGTAGGAGACTGCTATGTTGTCATGTTTAGAAGTTCGACCGGTGATGATTGAAAAGATTGGTTCTAAGAAAAAGGAGGATCCATTACTAGTTGAATGGATAAAAAAGTTAAAGGATGGAACAGAGAGCGATAACTTAAAATATTTTAGTCTTGACTAGAAGGGATGGTTAAGAAAGGAAGGAAGATTGTGTGTTCTGAATGTGAGAAACATTAGAAAGGAAGTTCTTGAAGAATTCCATCGTTCACTGTTCATCTAGGAGGAACTAAGATGTATCAGGACATGAAGAGAAGTTTCTTCTGGGAAGGCATGAAGAGAGATGTAGGCTTATGGGTAAAGCGGTGTTTGAACTGTCAATAAGTAAAAGCCGAACATCAGAAACCGAGTGGGTTACTTCAGCATTTAAATATTACAGTGTGGAAATGAGTATCTATTTCAATGGATTTTATAAACGGATTGCCAAGATTTAAAGTGATGTTATAGGTAAAGTAGTGTTTGATTCAATGGAAACCATTAAGCCAGAAATTATTATAGTATATATGGTGTGTTTGGGTGTTAGAGAATGATAATATTTGATTATTATCATTTGTTATTTATCGTTTGTGTTTTAATAAAAACTGTTATTATTATAATGTAAACTAATATAGACAATTAAGAAATGGTTTAATATAACCAAAGTGAAATTACATATATAAGGAAAATTTATAAATATGATTTGTAAATAAAAAGGATTTATAAGCTGAGAATTTAAGAATTTAAATCCATTGATTTTTAAAATTGTTTTTCAAAGGTTTTGAAAGGATAATAATAGTATCGTTTAAAAATATTTTGATTGGAAATTATTTAAAATGAAATTTAAAAGTGTTAAGGAATTACTGAACTCACTTCGACCATTGGAAAAATAATTTCAATGATGACTAAGCATCATCAACGTTCATTTTTGGGATTTCAAGAGAGAAATTTCTACCATTGGAGTTTTGTTTTGGTAAAACTAGTTTTGATTGTGAAATTCAAAAGTGCCATTTGAAATACCAAGAAATTATTAATAGCATTGTTTCGAATTAATTTGAAATAAGAACGGGATGTTTAAACTCTGAAATTTTCATTTGAGTGTTTTATGAAAATATGAGAAAATAAGTTCTATAACTTATAAATTTTGAGAACTAGTAAGTTAGAATAAAATTTAAATTTGTTGAATATAAATGTTTGAAAATAAATGTGAAATTGAACTATAAAATGAAATTTAGCTTAAGTTAAGGTAAATGAAATGATTTTGAAATGAAATTGATTGTAATTTGAAACAAATCAATGGAAAAAACCAATTAAATAAATTAGTGAATTGAATATTATTTAGAATGTTGTTGATTGAATTGAATAATGAAATTAAGTAATGAAATTAAATAATGAAATTGAATTTGATTGGAATGAATATAAACTTAAGTTGTAAAGTGAAAATAAACACGAGAAGTGTTGTAAAGAAGTGCTGTATGAAATATTTATAGTAAACTTAAGTAAAAGTTTGATGGAATGTTTCTTAAGTCACATTAGTATTGAAAGGAATATACTATGAATAAATGAATGTCAATAAAGCAATGTGAATAATGATAATGAATAAATGAATGTAAATAAAAGGATCAAAATAATGAGAAACCAATTGAAATAAATACGTAAGTTGCATGTGTATTATTTTATTCGCGTAACTATTTGATCCAGATTCGAGTGCATGATTTCGAGATGATTTACATCAGCCGTGTTAGAATTTTTCATTTGATTCTCGAAGGTGAACACAAATATAGATTTTTTATTGATTCTGATATTCTCCATCATAGTATATGGATATGCAAGGAGAATAGCAGTTTCTAATCAAGAAACTGGATCTGAGTCCCCACTAGAGTAGTCATGTGAACGATACTAGTTTGGAAGTAGAATTGTGTAATTGCGCAAAAGATCAGAGTTGATATTGCATAAGGATGATATATGTACATCGTACAGGCTTTGATAGATTAAATGTTGGCATTGTAAAATATAAATTGATATGGTTATCAATTAAATTGGATGGATATTATTCTTCGATGGTTTCTCTAGTTACGTTACATTTGCATATACATATTGATACCCCTTTTCATCTACTTGTTCTCATTGGTTGTCAAGTAAATAGTAGGTGCGGATGGTGTATGCTTTGCATTTGGAGTTTGCTTCACATTATATTGATTGTATATGCTTGCTAATGCTAATAAAAGGTACACATCTCGGATTACATATCGTATGTTATATTTTTCCTACGGGATGCCTCATCCTTAAAGATGGCATATATATTAGCGATTACACACACACACATATATTATAAGTTTTCCCGAGCGAACTGGGCAAAGGAAATGCCTGCGAATTTCTCAAAATTTTAAGGGTTTTGATAGAAATGTGTAATCCTTTAAAGTAGAGAGGAGAGCACAATGTGTGTGTGTGTGTATATATATATATATCATCGATAGTAAAGGAGCTGCCAACATACCTGGCAAGTGACAAATCATAACGTAGAAAAATCTAAGATAACAACTTCAAGTAAATTCTTGAATGAGCTCCAGCAAGGCCACTGCGCATTACATCTCAATATTGAACTGCGGCAAGACCACCGCCTGATAATGAAGTGTTAGAATACCCAATATAAACCATGGTGCATCCAAATGAACAAATGAGATCAACAAGCAGCTCCACTAGAGGATGAACGCCTCATAGGTAGCATGGAGGATCCAAATCTAAAATATGAAATCTCTCCTAACAACAATCCTATGAACAATAATTCTGCAATCCTGGCAACAACAACCTAGCAAATAACACTCTTGCACCATTTTCAGTCTTAATCTTTACTTGTAGATGGAACTATGCAAAAAGATAAGAATAACACACATATATGTACATACCGTTTTTAGTCGAAAATTTAAGAGTTAGAAATCTTTTGAGAAATTTGAAGAAAAATTTCGGTAACTAAATTGGATGTTTATGTTCTGACTTGGAATGGTATTAATTACTAACTACGAATGAATTTAAAGACTTGGAAAAGGTGATAACAAAGTTTCAACAAAGTGATTTTGGGAAATTAAAGGCTTAAAAGAATTTGGCAATCTATTTCAACTAATTGGTTTTGAAAAGTTAAAGGGTTTTGTGGCATTTTTCTTGCCTTGAAATTTTGGGAAGAAATTTTTTTAAGGGAGAAGAATATAACAACCCATATTTTTTTATCAATTTACTTTGAAATATTTAATTGATTTTAAATATTAAATTATTTTTTGATAAGTAAAATAGCTTAAATTTTAAACATTGGAATTATTAATAATATTATCTTGGACTTAATTCAAATAAAAATGATTTCAAGAGGTTATTCAAATGTTATATGAGAATAATAATAGTAACTTTTAATTTTCAATTAAAAATGAACAATTGGGTTTTAATAATAATCGTTTTAATTAACGTGTGAAAATAGCCTTCCGGGGTACTGTCTCGGACTTCGACGAAACATAGTTCCATTGGATCCATAATAGTGAATTATTGTATGTTAACAAATTTCATGGTAATCGAATGTATCTTTTTGTCGTGAGAGCCCGAAACGCTTAGAAAATAATTACAGAAATTAATATGGTATAACTGGAATTAAAAAAAGCTATCTTTTGTATATGATCGAATTAGGTCTTGAGACTAGTTCCATTGAGTTCAGAATAGGGGTATTACGTCTCTATAGGAATGTACCGAGGATACACAAACAATCCTCCATTTCTGGCAAGACCGGGATATCCCTATTTGGCACTCATACATGGCCTAGATAGAACTGAATATGACATTACCCCAGTCGTTACCGATGTATCTAAGAGCTCTCTTAACATACACAACATACCCGATATTTAGAGGGTTATCTGGAAAGTTGATGACCATATCCTAATGGTTACGAACTACGTAGCTTTACGGCATACCCTATTTAAGCCATTGTCGGGTGATGAGGCGTGAGGTAGCAATTATCTTTCACATAGCACATTCCACTTTGAATGCCATATTGTTATCCTATGGTCACACAACTGATTTCTATAAACATATAACTCCCGAGATCGTACTTCTCAGGAAAGGGTGTTAAGCTAAGATAAGTTGTCTTATCTGCCACCAAACAGATGACGCATTCATAAAGATCAATTTATGTAACTAGAAATGCAACGTCAGACATTCATCCATACATGTTGTCTAAGAATAGGACAAACCGAAGACACTCACCCACCACATCCTATCGAGAATTACCCCTAAGATTAGTAGTGAGAAGTCCTTGCATCAGAGATTTTAATGAAGAACTATTGCCACATAATACGATATAGGAAATTTCCCCTGAGGGTCAGTGACAAGCAGCCCTACATTCCATCTTCCAAATCATATCCATATCTTCACTTCAAATATGTAAATTGGTTCGAAGTGGTTTTTGGATAGGAATTGCCCAAATCCGACCCTAGTTCTTTCGAACCATTCATTGATAAAAAGATGTTCTTAGAATAGAGAATCATTCTTTAATTGATTAAGTTCTTTTTATCAAAATCTCTTTTGGAGATATATATTTTTTCAATACATTCTTTTTGGTATATAGGGAATCATTAAACCACATTTATCAAATTCTTTGATTACTTTAACCCTTTTTTAAACTGGGAATAATTTGAAATCATTTCATTTGTTACTTAGGAAAATATTTCCATATTTCATTTAAGTCTTAACATAGATTTCTTAATTCAAAACTCAAAATTTTGATTGAATTAAAACTATGTTATCTAGGATTTTAATCCAAAACCAATAAATATTAGGTGTGCAGAATTTATAGGTGTCATCTAATTCTACTCAATATCAATTCTCGTAATCAACAAGTACTATGGACAGAATAATTGTGAAATCACCTTTTAAATTCCACGAATAGTACTAGTTCCCTCTGCGGGCTTTAACGTCAAGTACAAGAAGATTATTCCCATAAAATCCAAGTTATTAATATTTGGAAAATAATATCCTTTATACTTTGGAAAATTGTGATCCGAGTAAATCAAATTCACTATCTCATCCATCAGGCTAGTTCGGATAGTTAGGGAGAGCATAAAACTGGTTTTCCAAACCCAAGCCTAGACACTATTTCTCTTACACCCATAAAGCGGTCAAGTTATTTGGTCGACTCTAAATCATTTAACATTTAACCATTCCGTAAATCCTTCAAAAAATCTTTGAAATAATTTATCAATTATTTGAAAACATTTACAAAGGATTAGGAAAAGAATGGTTGCGTTTAAAACTATATTTCAAAAGTTACAAAAAGTGCTGCAGAAAAGTGCTACGGAAAGTGCATTTTAAGTTATATCGGTCAAAATGATTTTTCTCATTTGGAAATTCATTTTTATAACCTAAGTAACTTTTAAAACATTTTTAGAATTTATTTCATATTTTTAAACAATTGTAAAATATCATTTTCAAGGAAAACCTTTTGTGAATTCATTTTTATAACCGCAAAAACACGATTTTTCTAAAAACTTGTTTTACTCATATTTCAAAATTTATCTATCGAAATCTTGATTTCTTTCTTTTTTAGAAAAATATGGATATAATAGTTTGGAAAATTCTTATCTCCAAGAATTCTGAGCTATATTCCATTCTATATACTTGTTTGACTTTTATGGTGCGAAATCGCAAACTACCGTTACGCGACGCGCTTAATTTTAACTAAATTTTCATTTACCTTTCAATCTTCCCCAAAACTCTTTCATATATTTATAAAAAAATTCAAAATCAATTTAAAATATTTTTAAAAAGAGGTTTAACATACCATATACACCAATTCATTAAATAAGGGAAAGTGATTTTCTTTGTGCTTATCGTCGTGTATTTCCATGACTTGCATATATATATATATATATATATATATATATATATATATATATATATATTCAACGTCCATATTAAACAACCAAACTTGATGATCAAATCATATTAAATATCCATTGCAAACATCATATCATCATCCAAAAATATAATATAAGTAAGAGTTTCTCATCTTCATTTCCCTTCGAGTCAGTCTAAAATCGGCTACAGCTTCGCTATGATCGAATCACAGTTAGTGAAATCGAGCTTAAGATCCTTAGGAGGGATCGGCCTAGCTTTGTAGAGGGTGGAGCTTGTGGCCTTGATGAATGGAGGTGTTGGCCGCAGTTTAGGAAGAGGAATGTGGGAGGTTCCTCTTTGTTTGAAGTGGAATTGATAACTTATATGTATTATATGATTTTAATTTTCTTTTGCTAAATATTTTGCTATAATTTTGTTATGCATAGAAGCCATGAAAGGAAGCTTGAAGTGGAGAAGAAGATGATAAGAATATGGTATAAAAATATGAGAAAGTGGGTGGGTATTTATAGGAGAAAATTTGAAAAAAAATCTAATGGCCAAATTGCCCTTAGTCCACACCCCCTACCCTCTACACATGCACGGCATCCCCTTAGCCTAGAGATATTGATATGAGGTGATGGTGTTGAAAATTTGAGTTGACGTTTGCTTTTTGGTTGCTTAAGTGTTAAGTCTTAGGAATTTATTTAATTATTTTGTAATATGTATATACTTAAGTGTTTATGTACACATATATATGTTATTATGTATATGTGACATGTGTATGCATGTACATGTATGTGCATAAGAGGATACAACATTTCAAATGACTTCGAACAAATTTTATTTGTTAGACAGTTGAAAATAGAAAAACCGATTATCGGTCACATTTTCACTTATCAATTCATATACATATATTTGCAAACAAAATTTGAAAATAAATTTATAATCATTATTAATAAATTAAAATGATTACATTTCATTTGTAAAATCATATAAACTAATACTAATAATTATTTACTGTAATTACTACTATACCGATAAATCAATATCGATTTATTTTCTTCTTATATCTTCAAATCAATTATTTGTTTTTATAAAATTATCATAAATGTTTTCTTAACACTTTATAACTATTTAAAACGAATTACTATCATTTACATATAATTATATTAATAATTATAATCATTATCAAATAATTAAATCTCAATTTAATTTAATAAATTAATTATTATATTAAGGGCATTACTAACAATGTCATAAATATATTTACTTTTCGAAAACACAATAAACTTTATTTCATATTCTTATTAAATTACAAAAATAAGTGTACAGATCTAGCTCTGTATGCGACATTTTACGATTATAGAGAGTTTATCGATAAAATAGTTTTTGGCCATTTTATCGATTTAATTCCCCAGGAAAATGTTTTTGTAAATATTTATTCAAAATAGGATTATTATTATTTATTATCACTCAAAACAATATTATTTATATTAGCAACCCTTTGTTTAAATAATTTTAAAAATAAATATAATTTTTTGAAATGATAAATTTTGTGAGTCGTTAGACATAAGGTTAGAACTTCATGTAGACGGGTTCATAAGGGGTTACGGCAGCCTTTGGGGATGTTCGACAATCAGCGAATAAAACTAGGGTTTGATGATTTTCAATATTTGGACATGGATTTGTGAAACTGATGTTGGATTTGAGTTTAGCATATCATTTAGCACCTATGGACAAGTTTTTGAGTAATAAGGCTCTCCAAGGAGGGGCGCGACACGGCTATGTCTAACATGGAGGAGGATGAAATCATCTTTGGCTAGGGGGTTTTGTGTTCGATGTTTTGGGTATGGAAGTGTGGAGCTCACGAAGAGATGATGGGTGGCGAAGACAGATCGGAGAATCGTGGAGAAATGAATGAGGGAGGGGAAAATGAAGGATCGACCATGGTTTTTCACGTACATGTATTGGTAGTTAAGATTTGGGAGGGAAGAGATTAGGGGGGGTAATTTAAATTAGTTTGGTAATTAGTATTTTAATTAACATTATGTAATTCAAGCATCTTATAGTATCAATAACTAAGTCATATGAGGTCCGTAGATTGCATTGTGCTCGTAAAGACAAAAGCTTCGCAATGGAACTGGGTTAGTCGATATGGAGACCATTGAAATTTAGGCTAAAATCGGACGTCATTTGATTTTTGTTCCAAACTGGAATGCCTCAGCTGTAACTGGAATAAATGTGAGTCAAACTCGCCTTTTTAGTTAACTAGTAATATTATATGGTCGATAAAAATTGTTGATTAGATGTTTGGATGATTTACCATTTTATTAATTGGTTTGGATTTATTTCCGCCCCTAGAGCGGATGACCTTTTATATATACCCTCCTAATAGCGGATGATCTATATTATATGATTATATACTGTTTGTGATGCAGGGGAAACAGGTTGGAGGGATCCAACAGGATTCCTCACGACTGTTGATTTTATTTACATGTATATATATGTGCTGAAATATATGAGCTGTGATTTAGGGAAGTGGGTTGGTGAGATCCAACAGGATTCCTTGCCATTGTTGATTTTAATTTCAAAAGTATTCCTGTCATATGAATTATTGGATATTAACCTTGATTGCGTAACACTTTTGGTTATAACATTGTTATGCATTTGAAACTTAAACCCCGTAGTAATAGTAAATCAATATCAATATTGGTTGAGCGTTTGGCAGCTATTGACCTTAAATTAGAATTTTCAAATACTCTAAATTTCCTTTTGGGATTGGAATTGACTTTGAGATAGGAAATGATTTTAAATTTGAAATTAGGTTGCGAAAATATTTTATATAAGGATTTAATTTTACTTCAACTTTATTTTTTTGCCCGTCTAAGTCATTATAAATATTTCAAAGTTACTTATTTATATTTAATATTGTTTTAAAGTTACTTATTTATATTTAATATTACTTTAAAGTCATTTATTTATAATTAATAATCTTTTAAGGTTATTTATCAATATGTTAATATTTGAAGATTAATTATTTAGATAATAAATATGGCTTGAAATTAATAATAATGATTTATTGATTCTGTTTTAGAAATTAATTGTTATTATTTATAATAATGTTGAAATTTAATTATTAGTGTTTTATTAATAAAGTCTTTGAAATTAGTGATTATTATTTTAAGATGTTTTAAGGTTAATATTTTTATTTATTTATAAGGTTTATCATAAATAACCATTATTATATAATAGTGTTTAAAGTAAATGATTATTTATTTATTTAAAAATGTTCAAGATTTATAAATAGAGTTTTATAACGGACTTGGATTTTATAAGAAGAGTTTTATAAAATGGTTTAAGGGCTTAAAGGAAGATTTTTACATGGTAAAAGAGTTTTATAAACGGTTAGATATTTATAGAAGAATATTAGAAACGGGTTCATAGATTTATAAAAGGAGTGTTGAGTCAAAGCTTCTATGAAGATTTTGATTGCTGACAACAATATAACGGCAATCGACAAATCAAGACCTACATATGGTACTCTAGATTATAGGTTGATTATTTGATGTTGTAATAGTAATAAACTTGTTAAAATCTATCCTCAAATAATCATGCATTTCAAATATAGTCGATATATATACATTTAAACATCATTGCACATTCACTGTGAAAATTTACATAGACCGGTCGACCGGTTGAAAATGGGGCGGTCGACCGTTTCTGGTAAAGTTGCACAGTAAACGTGCACACATGCACATAACGACTATATATTTAAAATCCTATCTACCGGTCATTTTTTGACCTGTCGACCGTTTTTAAACAGAAAGCAAGTTTTCCAAAAGACACTCCTCTTCTCCAAAAGTTGCATCTCCTACCTTTCACCAATAATCACAACTCTTAATGGCAACTGTTTCACCAAGAGTTACAACTATTTCTTCTTATATATACTCATCTAAATCGTTGATTCAAACATGAATTTATATGATTATTATATGCTTTCTCTGATCTTACTTTCTAACATTCTTGCATTCTAAAAGCACTCATTTAATTAATAGCTTATTGAATCATTGAAACTATTTTATACCTTTTGATTCAATAAGCAATATACCTTCTTTAATCTTTACAAAACATCATTCATATTCTTTGAGGATAAGATTATAGGAAGGGTGTACTACTAGTGACAAATCCGTGTTTTCAAGAACACAAGTTGTCAACAACAATTGTATTTGTTTTTGTTGAAGTCCTCGTGTTGTAAGAGGCAAGTGTTGAAGTCCTCAGTGTTGTAAGAGGCAAGTGTTGAAGTCCTCAGTGTATTAGAGGCGTGAAATCCCGTTCGGCTGTTCGGGTATTGTAAACCTGTTCCTCCGGGTAAAGCGAGGTAGTTAATAGTGAAAATCCAGATAGAAGTATGGGACTGGACGTAGGACGGTGCTCCGAACCAGTATAAAAATCTCTGGTGTGATTTTTCTATTTTCTATTTACAATGCTATTATCATCTATTTCCGCATTTGTATTGTAATCCATATTACACGATCCGTGTGTACTATATTAATACGTGCATTAGTATACTCACCCGCACTTTCATTTGGTATCAGAGCATAGCGACTTTCATTTGGTATCAGAGCACGGTCATCATATAACCGTAACACAGTTATTTGATATATTCTTGTAATATGGCAAATAACGCAAGTACTAGCACTCAAAACACCACTTACACGGAAGGTCAATCGACACAAAGACCTCCATTTTTCAATGGTCTTAACTATAGTTATTGGGCAACACGTATGTCATTTTTTATGCAATCAAGTAGCTATGATGCTTGGAATGCTACTCAAAGAGAAATAGTGAATCCAACAACTGATTATTCAGAATGGACTGCTGCTGAGAAAATGGCAGCAGCCGTAAATGCAAGAGCAATAAATATGTTGTTCTGTGCATTATACCAAAATGAATATAACCGTGTTAGCATCTGCACTACTGCATATCAAATTTGGCAAACGCTAAAAATCACTCATGAAGGTACTAACAAGGTTAAACAAGCCAAAATAGCAATGCTGAAAAGTCAATTTCAAAATTTCAAAATGAAACCAAATGAGACAATCAATGAAATGTATTCACGGTTTCAAACTATTCACCATGCACTTATTGGCTTAGGACAAAAATATTCTGATTTTGATGTTGTTTCAACAGTCCTACATTCTCTGACTAGTGAATGGGAAGGAAAAGTATTGGCAATTGAAGAAGCTAATGACCTTTCCGTCATGAAGCCAGATGAATTGATAGGAAATTTAATGTCATATGAAGCAAATGTGCAGGCTAGAAAAGAACAGAAAGAAGAAAAGAAAAATGTAGCATTTCATGTTGAGAAAGATGAAAATGAATCGGATTCTGAAGACGAAGATTTGGCATTCATTGCAAAAGGATTCAAAAAATTCCTAAAATATCGAAAAGCCAGTCGCTACAATAAAAGGAAACCTGGATCAAATAAACCATCTTCATCTGCTATAGAATGTTTCAACTGCCATAAAAAGGGACACATGCAGAAGGATTGTCCAGAACAAAAGAAGAAGTCAGAAAATGACAAATTCAAATATAAGAAGGACAAATCAAAGAAACGAGCCTTCTCAGTAACATGGGATGACTCAGAGTCATCTTCATCAGAAAGTGAAAGTGATTCGGAGAATGAACAAGCTAATGTTTGTTTTATGGCAACGGAAGATGAGGTACAAATTCCTACATTTGATGAATTACTTGATATTAATGCTGAATTGATAGTCAAATATAAAGACATAAAACGTCAATTAAAAGTAGTCAAAGCAGATTTAAGTAGAGCAGAGTTTGAACGAGATATGTTAAAAGATGAGAAGAAAATATTAGAAGAAGAACTTGGAAATATTCAAGAATCGTCATCTAATGTTGACTCTCAAATATCTCTTTTGAGTCATGAAATAGAAGCTCAAAAGGAGAAAAATAATGCTCTCACTACTGAAAATCATGAACTTAAAGCAAAAGTTAAAATTCTAGACCTAGAAAAAGCTAGTTTACAAACAAAGTTTGATGACATTACTCAAAATGTTTCTAACTTTAACAAAGGTCGAGAAAATTTGACTAAAATCATTGAAAGTTCACAATCTATTTCAGATAAACAAGGTTTGGGATATAACAAACATGAAACTAAGAAACATCTTAGAAATAAAAGGAAGAAAAAAGTACAAAAAACTGAAGCTAAGAAAAATTTTAGTTTATTATATTTCAAACCAAAACCAGTTGTGAAATTTCAAAAGAGAAATGTTAAGACTATCAAAATATGGGTTCCTAAAACAAATAATAATTTGATTAGGAACAAATACATTCAGCATTTCATGAATACTGTACATTTTAATAACAATTATATATATAAAGGGGATACCGGACCCAAATGGGTTTGGACTCCTAAGACCTAACTCTTAGGACCCTATAAAAAGTGGGTACCATGAACTTAATTCTATTTTTTGCAGGTCCCACTGAAGAAAAGAGGAAAGTGGATATTGGACAGTGGTTGCTCAAAACATATGACGGGAGACAAAAGCTTATTAACAAATATTAAATACTCAGATGGTGGCTCAGTCATTTTTGGAGACAATTCAAAAGGTTATATCATCGGCAAAGGCGATGTGAGCAATTGCGGTACATCTAACTTACCTCTTATTACTAATGTCATGCTAGTTAGAAATTTAAAACACAATTTACTTAGTATTAGTCAGTTATGTGACAAGGGTTTTATAATTTCCTTTTCAAATAATAAGTGTAGTATTTTAGATAAAGACCATAATTTAGTTTTTGAAGGTTATAGAGACAGAAATATATATATTCTAAATATGAATATTAATCATAATTCAGATATGTGTCTTGTGGCTAATGACAATGATCCATGGCTATGGCACAAACGCTTCTGTCATATAAACTTCAGAAATATTGACAAGTTAGCTAAAAACAATCTAGTTAGAGGACTACCCAAAATGAGTTTTAAAGTTAACAACATTTGTGATGCATGTCAATTAGGAAAATTGACCAAATCATCTTTTAAATCCAAGAAAGTTATATCAACATTACAACCACTTGAGTTACTGCACATGGATTTATTTGGACCTACTAGAGTTCAATCAATAAATCACAATCAATATGTGCTTGTAATTGTTGATGATTTCTCTCGTTATACATGGACAATTTTCTTAAAAAATAAAAGTGATACTTTCAATCATTTCAAATCCTTCGTCAAAAGAATTCAAAAATCAAAAGGGATTAAAGTTAAAAATACAAGAAGTGATCATGGCGGAGAGTTTGAAAATAATGAATTTGAACATTTTTGTACAAAGAAAGGTATATATCATAATTTTTCGTTTCCCAGAACTCCGCAACAGAACGGAGTAGTAGAACGAAAGAACCGAACTTTACAAGAATGTGCAAGAACATTATTGAATGGAACTACCTTACCAAAACATTTCTGGGCAGAAGCTGTCGCAACCGCCTGTTATGTTTTAAATCGTGTGTCCATAAAACCTCTTACCAAGAACACTCCTTATGAATTGTTTAACAAAAGAAAGCCCAAAATCTCATACTTCAAAGTTTTTGGTTCTAAGTGCTTTATTTTAAATAGGAAAGACCAGCTTGGAAAATTCGATCCAAAAGCCGATGAAGGAATATTTGTCGGTTATTCGGAACGAAGTAAGGCCTATCGGATATTTAATAAACGAACCAAAACTATTGAAGAATCACTTCATGTATCTTTTGATGAAATCTATCAGCATCCTCACACAATATCAGATGATGACAAATCAATAGTCATTAATAATCCAATCATCTCAAATACTGATTCTGACTCAGAAGTAATTATTGAGAATGCTCCTCAAATATGTGAATTACAAACACCACCAAGAATATTAAGAGACCATCCGGCCCAAAATATAATAGGTGAAATAACATCACATGTCAGAACAAGGAGTCAACTCAATCAAATGGGTCATGTCGCTTTTCTCTCAAATATCGAACCCAAGAATCCAAAAGAAGCTGCTACAGATGATTACTGGATCATTGCCATGCAGGAAGAACTAAATCAGTTTGAGCGCAATGACGTTTGGGAACTTGTTCCAAGACCAACTGATCAGTCAGTAATTGGTACTAAATGGGTCTATAAAAATAAGGCTGACGAACAAGGAAATATCACCAAAAATAAAGCAAGATTAGTAGCACAAGGATACAATCAAGAAGAAGGTATCGATTATGAAGAAACTTTTGCACCAGTTGCTCGACTAGAAGCTATTAGAATTCTATTATCTTTTGCTTGTCATCATAATTTCAAACTTTATCAGATGGATGTCAAAAGTGCTTTTCTCAATGGATTTATCAAAGAGAATGTCTATGTCGAACAACCTCCGTTGTTCGTACATGAAAAATATCCTGACCATGTGTTCAAACTTAAGAAAGCTCTGTATGGTTTAAAACAAGCACCTCGTGCTTGGTATGAACGATTACGTAGCTATCTTATTAATTCAGGTTTTGAAATAGGCAAAGTCGATCAAACTTTATTTATTAAACATTCTCGAAAAGATATTCTGGTTATCCAAATATATGTAGACGATATAATCTTTGGTTCAACAAACGATAAACTCTGCAAGGAATTTGCAAGTATTATGACCAAAGAATTTGAAATGTCTCATATGGGAGAACTATCTTATTTTCTTGGACTTCAAATCAAACAACTTTCAAACGGTATTTTTATCAATCAAGAAAAATACTGTGAAAATCTTATCAAACGCTTCGGATTACAAAATACATCTGGTAAACCAACTCCTATGAGTACAACTACACATCTTGAAAAAGATGAAAGTAGTAAGAATGTTGACCAGAAATTATATCGAAGCATGATTGGTTCTCTTCTTTATCTTACAGCTAGTCGTCCAGATATATTAATGAGTGTTTGTTTATGTGCTCGTTTTCAAGCCGATCCAAAGGAATCACATTTACGAGCAGTGAAACGTATAATTCGTTATCTTAATAATACCAAAGATTTTGGTCTTTTCTATCCAAAAGAATGTCCATTTGAATTAGTATCATATAGTGATGCTGATTTTGGTGGCTCACGAACGGATAGAAAAAGTACAAGTGGTACGTGCCATTTTATTGGAAAATCACTTGTCTCTTGGTTTAGTAAGAAACAGAATTGTGTTTCACTATCAACATGTGAAGCTGAATATATATCAGCGGCTCTTGCTTCTACTCAAGTACTATATATGCAACAAACACTTCAAGATTTTGATATTCATTTATCAAATTCTATTATATACTGTGATAACACAAGTGCTATAAATCTTTCTAAAAATCCAGTGAATCACTCTCGAACTAAACACATTGATATCCGTCATCATTTTCTTCGAGATAATATTGAAAAAAGAAATATATGTCTTGAATATATCCATACTGACAATCAATTAGCAGACATTTTTACTAAGCCGCTGCTCGAATCTAATTTTATTAGATTACGAAGAGAGCTTGGTTTAATTTCAAGAAAAAATCTTGACTAAGCAATTACTAATGTACACTTTCTCTTTTGGTTATTCTCTTTAATTATAATTTTTTTGTTTAAACTAAACTAATGTCTTTTCTCCTAGTAACCGTATCTTTTACTTAACCTATTTTTTATATTAAATATTAGCCATTGCTTTATTTAAATGGTTAAATTTTATTTACTCATTTTATAAATTCAGTTTTAAAAACAAAGCTATTTTTAGAATAACAATAAAATTTCTGCTTATATTTTCGTGGTTAAAAGTTATCATTATCTCACATCCACAAGATTATATATAAGAAACTTATATATAAGCTTGCAAATTTTTTATACTTTGATCATCTTTAATTCTTATCTATCCATAATAATATATTCAACTTACACTATGGCTCATATTTGTGACAAATGTGCGCAAGAATCTCACATTTCTATTACAAGCTCTGAGTCGGACGAATATTATTCTCCTACTACTCCAAAACAAAAATCAAGCTGTCATCATCAATGCTCCTGTATGTCTGATAAAACTCCAAATTCAAAACGAGTTAAAAGGACACTATTCTATTCTCCTCGAACCAAAGCTCAAATTGAAGAGATACACCACTACCAAAAACATCAAATCGACCTTCAGAGACAATTGCATTATGGACAAAACCAACTGTATCATGAACAACAACGTACGTCGGCGCGATTATCCGTCTTAGAAAGAATGGCATCGTTCTTCTGCGGATCAAACAAGCACGATGTTCATGAACCAATGCCATCCAGGCCATCGACTTCAACGACTCCAAACTCTTGGGATAGAAATTATAACGAGAATGAAGGAGCTCGAAATAAGTGGAGTCCAAGGGCTAAACGCATTGAAGACAACAAAAATTCTAATGACAACTCTCCTTCTCATTAGAATTTCATAATGTATATTGTTTTGTTTTCATATATATTTCTTGTAATATCATATATTCTGTAATAATAATATAATATAAAATATATGCAATCGATTTTTTTTCAAATTTTTTTTGCAAAATCAAGCAGTTTTCAACACAGAGCAAAACCGGTCGACCACCGGAAATATGACCGGTCGACCAAAAATGCTCTCGGGTTGAAAACGGTCGACCGGTCATATATAGGCGGTCGACCGGTCGCATGCATTTACAGTTTTTTTTTACAGTTCACGTATATATTTTATACCCCACACTCATTTCTTTCTACTTCCTACTGAAAGCTTTCCCAATTCCCAAACCCTAGTTCATATTTCTCAAGCTCCAAAACTCTCAAATCCTCATCAATGGCTCCACCACAAAAGAAATCAAAGAAAAGAGCATCTTCAGAATCTTCATCTCTAACTCTCTCTGCCAGAAAGTGGCTTGAAACTCCAGTTGCCGTAACTCGATGGAATCAAATGACAAATTATAAGTTCCATCCGGGCTCATTCATCAAATTCGAAGACTTCACTTCATACGGTATTCGTCGTTTAGCAAACAATTCCAATATTTCTCCTCTAATAGATTTTTCAGATAATAGCGTAGAAATTAATCACTTAATGATTAAATTATTCTACGCAAATATGAATTTAGAAGAATATACACCGGATAATCCAAATGGAGTTATTTGGTCGGTAGTTTGCGGCAAACGAATTTATCTTACTCATGATAGAATAGCTTCTATTCTTGGAATACCAAATCGAGGTGAAGAATTTTCATCGACATTTTGTGAAGTATTCACCCGAAATAGCACTAGCCATAAGTTTATAGAAGATAATAGTGACGGCACCAAATCGATTGGGCTACGACCGACAGCAAGGCTATTACATCGTGTCTTGATGCACTCTCTATTTCCTCGATTAGGAAATTATGATGCCGTCTACAAGGAAAATTTCAAGGCTCTTTATGCTATATACGGGGAAATCGAAATCAACTGGGCTCACATGATTTTCGATGAAATTTTAAAAGTGAATAACTCCACTCGACCTCATTTCTTCTATAATGAGTATATTATGCGCATATTGCTAGCATGTGGAGTAACAGCCCCTGATTCAGCAACATCTACACCAAAATGCATTGACTCCACTACCATCAAGCGCATGAAACTTCCTCCTCCCTATGTTCAGATTATGCCATTCGAACAATGGCAACAACGAGGTACACAAGCACAACGAGCTCCATCTTCCCGACCTCGTTCCGGAGAAGTTAGGTTGTTGAAATCTAAGTCGTCTACAAGAGAATCTCTTGAAACCATCGCTCGTAATCAATTCTTACTTGAAGCGAGACTCAAACGTATGGATTCAAAAATTGACAAACGATTCAACAAGGTCAAGTCTTTCTTCAGTGCTATATGGGATGCTATATCATGTAGCACATCTATCTCTACCCAACATCAAGACCCCGGAAAGCGTCCGGCTCCTCCCACTTTCACTTGGTCAACATCCGAGGAATCTGCTGGTACAAGCGGACAAGGTCATGGAGAGACGTCTAGAGGTGATGACGATGACGATGACGACGATGACGATGATGACGATGATGATGATGAAGATGATGAGGAGGAGATTCAGTCGGACTAAAGCTAGTTTGTTTATTTTTTTAAGTTCTTTAAAAACATCCGTGACACTTGTACTAATTAGTGTCCATCTTATTGAACTATGGCATGTATGGTAGTTTTCAAAACATCTTATGTTTAAATATGTATTATGCATTGTTCTTTTTTGGTTCATATTCTCTTTTGTTTACTCCTTTTTGTCGATGACAAAGGGGGAGAAAGGTGCTAATAATTGTTTGCAGGGAGAAAGGTGCTAATAATTGTCTGCAGGAAATCACATATTCAGGGGGAGATTCAATACTTTAGCTATATATTGTCATCAATCAAAAAGGGGGAGAATGTTGAGTCAAAGCTTCTATGAAGATTTTGATTGCTGACAACAATATAACGGCAATCGACAAATCAAGACCTACATATGGTACTCTAGATTATAGGTTGATTATTTGATGTTGTAATAGTAATAAACTTGTTAAAATCTATCCTCAAATAATCATGCATTTCAAATATAGTCGATATATATACATTTAAACATCATTGCACATTCACTGTGAAAATTTACATAGACCGGTCGACCGGTTGAAAATGGGGCGGTCGACCGTTTCTGGTAAAGTTGCACAGTAAATGTGCACACATGCACATAACGACTATATATTTAAAATCCTGTCTACCGGTCATTTTTTGACCTGTCGACCGTTTTTAAACAGAAAGCAAGTTTTCCAAAAGACACTCCTCTTCTCCAAAAGTTGCATCTCCTACCTTTCACCAATAATCACAACTCTTAATGGCAACTGTTTCACCAAGAGTTACAACTATTTCTTCTTATATATACTCATCTAAATCGTTGATTCAAACATGAATTTATATGATTATTATATGCTTTCTCTGATCTTACTTTCTAACATTCTTGCATTCTAAAAGCACTCATTTAATTAATAGCTTATTGAATCATTGAAACTATTTTATACCTTTTGATTCAATAAGCAATATACCTTCTTTAATCTTTACAAAACATCATTCATATTCTTTGAGGATAAGATTATAGGAAGGGTGTACTACTAGTGACAAATCCGTGTTTTCAAGAACACAAGTTGTCAACAACAATTGTATTTGTTTTTGTTGAAGTCCTCGTGTTGTAAGAGGCAAGTGTTGAAGTCCTCAGTGTTGTAAGAGGCAAGTGTTGAAGTCCTCAGTGTATTAGAGGCGTGAAATCCCGTTCGGCTGTTCGGGTATTGTAAACCTGTTCCTCCGGGTAAAGCGAGGTAGTTAATAGTGAAAATCCAGATAGAAGTCTGGGACTGGACGTAGGACGGTGCTCCGAACCAGTATAAAAATCTCTGGTGTGATTTTTCTATTTTCTATTTACAATGCTATTATCATCTATTTCCGCATTTGTATTGTAATCCATATTACACGATCCGTGTGTACTATATTAATACGTGCATTAGTATACTCACCCGCACTTTCAAGGAGTTTGTAAAAGGTTTTATGGATTTATAAAGGGGCCATGAATGATTTTTGGAATTTATAAAAGAGTTTTATAAATAGTTCCTAGGATTTAGAAATTAGTATATAAATGGTTTTAGAAATTTATAATGGAGTTTATAAATGATTTAGAATTGTATAAAACTGGAATCTTTCTCGGTGTTTATGAATATACTTACACCATTGAGAAAAGTATATGGAAATTTTTTCAAGTACCGAAATATACGGATTTGTTGATATATATATATATATATAGATATCTTTGTAAAATGATCTTGATACAATTATTACAAAGTGATATTAATTAATTAAAAGGTTAATTAAGGAGGATAATGGTCGCTTATATGCTTAACCAATGTTGATTTTTTTTATTTGAAATAAATCCCTGATTTAGATGTGCATTCATTGATAGTTAAATAACCGACTATCGAATTTGGACCCAAAATGTAACTTTGGAAATACCTAGGAGAAACATGTGAGTTATATGGCATAGTTATCTCTAATGCTGTTGTACTATGCGCATAAATCTCGTTTCTTTCTCCTAGGACAAATGATAAGGAAATCTTTCCAATAACGGTTAGGTGACCTCTGCTCTTATCTTTGATTGTCCCTAAAAAACCGAGATTGAGTTTACCGAAAACTGTTGAATGTTGTTTTGAAGAGAATGGGATCAGATATGTTATTCGAAAACCACTTCGATCAAACTCAAGCGTTTCGAAATGAAGACATCTTGAAGATAATGGAATTTGAAGACGGATCTATCTAAAGTGCAAGGACTGCTTACTGCTAATTCCAAGGATGATTCCAAAATGGATGTAATAGAAATAGTGCCTTCGGTTTCGTTCAGTCCCAAAACAAACTTGTATAGATGAATGCTGGCTTTGCATTATTGTTTGGAGGGCAGTGTTAGCATTCTAAGTGGAAAATGCTATATAAAAGGTAAAACGTTATGCTCAAGCCTTACCAATTGGGAATGACTAAAACATGGAAGATACAACATGGCTAAGTGGATAGCTCCTAAGTAGGGCATGATCATCCCTATCTAGACTCGATATTATCTCTCATTTGTTTGGAGGCCCATTAACCAAGGGGTGATCATATTCGGTACTATCCAACAAAGGGTAGGCAGGTTCTGTGTTGGCAGGGGTCGATGGTTTGACCTTAGTGTTATTTTATCTAAAGATGCAACATGACGGACAGTACCCCGGTAGCCTAATCATTGTATAGAATCTATTCTCCAATAAGCGCCTTACAAACTTAATTGTGCCCAACTATGCTGAAACGTGAGATGGAAGCATTTCAGTTATATTCATATTTTACTTTGACCCTTGCATTGTTATAATGTCAATGGATTTTTCATAGAAAATGTTTTGGTTATCATAAGATAAAAACCCGTTTGTGTTTATGTGCGGCGTTGTCTTACGAGATACCTTAATTTTTGAAAGATTTCAATAAACATTAAAATTCAATTGAGATGTGTTTTCTCACGTTCGTTTTTCAGACTGACTCGACTGTTATTTTATTATAATGCTCGGGTTAGACCGAGCATTTACAGATTCTTTGGATACGTTGGAGCTTAGGAGGCGAGCTGGAGTCCTAGAGATGTATTCACGTATATGGTTATTTTTCCACTGCATTTATTGCTGTATTTATCAACAACTGTGAGAACAGGTCGTTATAACTGTCTGGGCTGAAATAAGTCAGTATACTCTGATTGATGTCAGTATATACATGTATTACAGTTGTTTTGTGTAAAGGTTTATTGCATATTATAGATTATTCGTTACGCTAAGAGATTCTGTGCTGTTTGTATTTCCCTTCTTATCTTCTTCCTCCTATTCCCTAACTATCCACCTTTCCATTCAATTTGAGTGGGTCATGTGTGGTTGGTTGTCCACTTAAACTGTACAGAAAAGTGGATTGTTATATCAATTTACAAAACCTCTTTACAAACCTCTAAAATCATTTATAAAACATTTCCCCGTTTAAATCTCCTTTGATGAATCTTCTTTAAGAAAATTCCTTTACAAAATATCTTTTGCAACTTATCCTTTTAAATCATTTTAAATAAACCATTTTACTTGATAAAACCCATTTTATAAACAAGTTATTATTTATAAGTACCTTTATAAAATAATAACATAACTTGAAAATAATTTATAAACCTTAACCCCAAATTGATTAAAGAATTGAAATTAATTCAAAAGCATACTTTATAACTTCAGAAAGAGGCTTAACAATCCTAATGGTAGTAATTTAAGTTACCATTTAACATCAATTTCACTTTCAAGTCACTTAATCAATTATTTACATAAGTCAACATATATATAGATGCAATTCATATCCAAATAAGGGAATAATATATCAATACAACTCAACTATCATGTACATGTTCAGATAACATAATAGCGGGATGGTGATTTGTCTTGCTGAGCAGATGTCCATACAATTCACTACTTAGAGCAAAATGGGAATTTATTCTACTAAACATATGTCCACACAATAAACACTTTCATTATAGTAAAAAGGAGATTTATTCTACTATTAGATGTCCAAACAGTCAAACAATCAACTTAGAGCAGAATGTGATTTATTCTGCTAACATATGTCCACACAATCAAACCATTTGCATAACTATGAGTTTCTTATCAATGTCAAAAATATACAACCCTTGTTTGTTTAATTAAACCATTAGGAGTGTTGACTCTATGATATGGAATAATACGATGAAAAAATTCCAAGTACGCTATCAAAATATGATTTTGGTAGTCATAAACAAAGGGATGTGAACCATCGATCGCGATTGTGTCTTTATGAGCAAGACTAATGCAGTTAGAAGTAAATGAACAATGTTGATAAGAATAATATCGTAAATTTCAATTGTTTAAATTAGCATAATAGATTCGGTAGTCAACGTGCTCAAGTTAATTCGGATTTACTCATAAAATTATCACTTGATATGACTTTATGTTTTGTATGTATGTATTGAAATAGAAAATTCTAAATAATGGTTTAGAGCAAGCTGTTTATATATAATAATCAAAATGTCTCGAAGTTGGTAGGAGTGTACTTAGTTTGTGAGTCTGTGGATATGATTCGTGAAATGATAGAAAGTATCATTTTATGATAAATATCAAAAGTTTGATTATCAATCAAAATATAGAGAAAGCGCATGTTCATAAGAAAGAAAGTTAAAAGGTACATTTGATGTTTCTAAAATAAGTTAATAACATGTTGTTGTTTTTAACGATGTATTTATGTTAAAATCAACCTTAGTTGTTTTAATCCCAATTTTGGATTGTAAATGATGTATTTTATAATGAGTATTAAAGATATTCGGAATGCTCCAAATCGATATGCAAAGACCCCTTATTAAATTGTTTAATACGGAACATGTGAGTTTTGTTCCTTATGCATTGGCAATAGGAATTACCATACATATTGTGTTATCTATGATAACCTGATTTGTTTATATATTTGACACATGAAGCAAATATCAAATCCAAATTGATATCAACAAATGGTTGCTTAATTTTTTTACGTATATTTATGAAATACTAGAGAATTATTTACAGAAACAAAGACTACTTAAGATGGACTGTTCGGAATCAAACTCCATAAGTGATATCGAGTATAATATGTTAGTAATAAATTCAAGTTAAGAATCTTTAAGTTGGAAATGTTCCAAATGAATGACCATGGCCGACTCAATGAAAAAGGCTAAGACATAGCCATGAATTGTGCTGAAATAAAAGTAATGTATATAAAAATATAAGTGCATGAATTTATACATGAATCGATTCCAAATATTGACAATCTTATAACATTGTTATATGATAACAATGTTGCGATATAGTTCATAACAAAACTTAGAACTCACTTGAAGTTAAGAGACATACTCTGATTTGTTCCAGATAATAAAACAACTTACCACCGTCAGAGAGAGTTGATTGATAGAGTACATAATTAAAACATAATAACATACCCATTCACAAAGGGACCGACCCCATTAGTTTTGAAAAACCGATTGGAGAAGTTGGAATAAGATTACATAATTGATCCCAAGTGCAAGTGGGAGATTAATAGAATTAGGGGTATGCCCTAGGGGCAATTATGTAATTTGTTAAATATATCTAACTCCTGACCATTCTTGTTCGACATAAAGGTATTTTCTTACTATTATATACTTGATATAATGTGGTTATTAATTAATCAATTTAATTAAAAAAAAATCCACAAATGATATGTTTTGTTATAGTAGTCACAAAGTGTTGTAACCGTGAGTAATTTATCATAATGAAATAAATATACCATTTTAAATGTTCCTAGTCAAGATGCATCGAGACTGGATATTGATGTATCCATTGAGACTAGAGTACGTAACACTCTCCAAATGTTGGATGGTGTATTAGTCATGACTGTTGGGGGTACCAAGGGGTTACGTACTGATAGTTATTGGATAACTATGTAATGACTCACTCGATAGTTTTTATTGGTTAATATAACTAAGGCAAGCAAAGAATATAGATGTGACTAATTTATATGGTTCTCTCGACTTGAGAATACTGTTGATCTTAGTGTGGAAGCTCCGCTTTGATTATACTTAAATCGTGTCACCGCGTCCATCGAACCGCTATAGTTGGGTTTAGTAGAAGTAGTGGAAGTGAAATACTATTCAAGAGAGGATTCGTCTTCTCAGTTATATGAGGTTAGTATCACGATCAACATAAGTCAACTCAAAGTTAGTCTTTTTTTAGAGCATTTTGGTTGATAATAATTGTTATTATTGAACCAAAGACTATGCTTGGACTATAAAGTTGAATGTGGATGATATTGGAATTTTGACCATTACCAAATTCATAAATCCATGGTGATATAGTTTTGAAGAAGAGAATTGTTGTAAATAATTATCACTATTAGGTACTGCTTATAATAAGTGAAATTGCCAAAAGACGTGTAAGTGGTAAATTCGACGAAAATGTCACACCACCTGCTAAGTGGCGTGTGAACGTTAATATTTGAATAGTTTGATATTAATCGCCGACTTATTTTACACCTATGAGTCGAACAACCATAACGATGAATTCTATGAAAAACCATATGATTTAATTAGTTTATAAAATGTTGTAAATTGATCAAATTAATTAATATTTGAGAAATGTTAATTATTATTTATTTGATGTTTGGAAGTTTTTTTTAATTATTTTAATGCATTTATAAAAGTTATATTTACGCCCATTGATATATAATATCGATGTAGTCATAAATAATTGCATGAAATGATTTATGAAAATTTTATATCATTTGATGATATGGTTTGTGGAAATTTTATGTCATTTGATGACATATGTGCAAAGAAAGAATTGGAGAGAGATAAATAATCAAGGGAATTAATTAGGGAAGTTTTAATTAAAGAATGGGAAAATTTTCAGTCTTTCAAATAATACATATTCTCTATTTCATTTTTTACGTACAATTCATTCTTTCTCATTCATTCTGATTCTTTCTCTCCTTCTAATTTTTCATGGCAAAAAACAATTTTTTTTCAAAAGTCTTTTAACTGCAAATAAAAACATTAAATAGAATAAAACAATGGTGGTTCATCCATCTCTTACAAGGATAGGATATGGATCTTGAAGATCTGAGGTGGTATCATCATTCGAGGTGTGACTTCTGGACAATATCCTAAGGGGAATTCATCATTCAAGGTGTGTTTCGAGGCTGATTTCTGAATTTAGGAGTTTGTTTCATCATTCAAGGTATGATTTATTGGCTACATCTAAAGGTAATCTTTAATTAAATTCATCTATTTATTCATATGATTAGTATAATTAGATTCCTATAGTTCACTTCATGTTTCAATTTTTCATCTTGCAATGTGTAAATTAAATATGCCTTATGCTTAGTTTGATTAAATCATGTTTATTGTATTATTTTTATAGATCTATGTTTGTTCATCAATTCCTTTTAATATATGTTTATGATAAATCAACATGTCTTTATTCTCATCTTATTTCTGATAAATTATCTTCATTTTCTATATTGTTTAGATCTGTAAATTCTCATCACAAATTTACACATGTCTACCTTATTCAATATCTTTTATTTATTTTGGAAACTTATGAAATTGAAAATTGATATTGGATGATATTTTATGTGTACAATGACATAACATTCACTTATTCAGTTGCTAATGAATTACATTCCTAGTCAAGTTTTCTACATTCCTTGAAATTGATCTTATTCATATGTTAAGTTAATGTAGACAACCGCTTTAATATTTGTTTTTTTAAAGGGGGAAACTTTGATTTAAGATTATTGAATGTACTTTAATGCAAATTGTAGTTCTTTGTTGTAATCTATATTTAAATTTTCACATAAAATTTAAAGTATTATTTCATTCCTAAATAAAAAATCTAATGAGAACTGTTAACTTTAAAACCAAAACCTTTTATAAATTGTATATATAAAATATCATATGCTACAATACTTGCAAATGTATGTTGTTTAGATCTAAATTATTGAACTGTAATTGTCATATATATAGAATATAAATGTTTAGTTTAATCCAAACCTGTATAAAAATTGTAAGGAGTAATGTAACAATTTGTTTTTAAACCTTTCTAAATTGAAATTATATCTATTAGTGTTAATTTTGGACTTCAAATTATTCAAATAAACTAATACTTTTTCACTTTTTATGTATGTATGTATCTTCAATTATTATGAATGTATGCATACATTTCATTGATAAAATTCAGATAACATAGGTGTTTGAAAATTTGATTGGTAAGTAATAAATGTTATTTAGTATATTAATTGTTACAGTTAAATATGGTAAGAAATGAATGGTTTCCTTCCTTTTATATCCTACCATATCTTTTCTCTATTTATTGAATATGGTAAGAGATGAAAAGAATAGAAATGTTTCCCTCCTTTTATATTCTGTCATTATCTTCTCATTGTTAATTGAATAGAGTAAAAGAGAGAAACAAATGGGTCGTTTCTCTTAATTCATTTGTACATATTCTATTTATACACCACTTGTATACTGCACTTACTCTTCACACAAATGAATATATTCACTACATTCACTATAACACCTATAAGTTGAATGTGACGACCCGCAAATCCGTACCCCTTGAGTCAACACTATTCTACCTAAATCAACTCAAGTTGTACAGAAATACGAACCGTTTGGGTTAAAGAAGAAAAGGTAGAAGAAGAAAATAGAAAACAACATCAGAATCTAACCATCGCAGCGGAATAAAATATAATAGATATTAACATATCTTTACACCAAAACAAATATATCTGTTCATATATTACATCATCAGAGTATATCAATCACAACTCAACATCAGTAACATACAACTGGATACACAACTACTCAGCACAGTGGAACATATATATAAACAAGTACGAAAATACGCATTGTCATCCAGCTCGTCTCCTGAGCTCCACAACATCAAATCATGTATCCTATAATACTCAGTCTGACCCGAGCATTACAGTTAAATAACGCCCGAGTCAGTCTGGAATACCAGCGTGAGAAAATCACAATCAATTGATTATTAAAGTTTCAAAAATCCTTTAAAAACAAAAGCATCTCGTAAGATAACGCCACAAATAAACATGTCGGGTTTTTACCTTACGATAGCTAAAACAATTTTTATAGAAATCCTCTGATATTATAATAGGGTATATATACAAATACTTATAAAATAGTCGAAATTGTTACATCTATTAAATTCCAGCTACTAGCCACAGAGTGGGTAATACAAACAAAACTCGTGCAAGGCTCGTAGGGAGAATGGATTTCCAACTAATGACTAGGCACTGGGTACCACCTGTCACAGTACGTGGCCTAGATCACAGTACCAAGGAGTACGCCCGCTCCCCTGCAACATAAGACTGGGACTACCCCTTACTGGATAATCCCGAGTGAGATCACCCCGCGGTTGGGATCAGCAACCGCCCACTAAGCCGAAATAAAAAGGGACATCTAGACAGGGATGACCTCACCCTGCTTGGGTGCTACCCACCTAGCCTTGCTGCATAACCCCTGATTTTCAGTCATTCTCATTTGATGAGGCTTGAGGCTAAGCGTTACCTTTTTAGAACATATCCCTTTGAATGCCCATCGTCTACCTGACGATGTTTCGAAAGCATTCATCCATACAAGTCCGTCCCGGGTTCGAACGGAACCGAAGACACTATTCCTACTACATCCATTTTGGAAATATCCTCAGGATTAGTAGCGACTAGCCCTTGCACTTCACTGCTCCATCTTCGAATCCAAACTCGTTTCCCACGAAACGTACAAACCGGATCGAAGTGGTTTTCGAGAAATAAATCTCGATCCCGGTCTCTTCGAAACGATCAGGTGATTTAACTATCAATTTACATTCACAAACATCCATCAAACAATAAATAATTTCCCAAATTATTTATTAACCTCAAATATCTTCACAAGATATATTTTCATTTCAAACCCCTTTGAAAAACAGTTTTCAATCTATCTTTCTGTTTCAGCATAAACTTTCGCAAATAATTTCTGTCTCCTCTTGAATCACCAAGCACAAAACTGGATTTTTAAAATAATTTAAAACACTTTACTTTGAAATATAATTTAAAGCATTTATTTTAAAAACTACTTCAATAATTTATTAAAAATACATACTATATGAATATTTGAAAATAAGGTTACTTAATAAAATATAAAACTAGATTTCGCTTTTAAAAACAAGATACTAAGTCACTATTTAAATAATTACTACAATAAGAGATTACAAGGAAATACTTACTTTAGAATTTAAATATTAGAAATAAATAGATTTTCCAAAACTTACTTTTTAAAACAACTTTAAAACTTTTAACTTATATTTAAAAATTTACTTTAAAAACGTACTTGGTTATCCAGAGAAAAATTCCAACTTCAATCACTTAAATCAATTTCCCAAATTGATTTCCAATTTACTCAATTTGAAATAAATATCTTTACTTTCTTAATTCATTTCAAAGTTCGTTAATTATGGACTTTATTATTATTATTATTATTTTTCGTTTGATTTTAAACCTTTTTAACTGAAATATACGGATTTCAGCTTTTCCCAATTTCTTCTTTATTCTTTTCAATAATTTAAGTCTTAAATTTTAAATAAATGTTTTGTTCTTTTAAAATAATAATACTGAAGATTAAAATTCATTAACTTACTGTTTATTCAAATTCCCTTTCTATACTCAAGATTTATTTATTAGAATTTTAAAGTCACTTTATTTCTTTTCCAATTCATTTTTAAATTTATTCAAATTTTCTATAATTAATTTACTTACAAAATCACTTCTTTTATTTTCTTTCCAAAATCCAATTTATAAATTTTTGGTGATTCATTATACCCAACTATATCCAATCGAACCATAGCATTCAATATTCCAATATAATTCATCATAGAATATCAAATAATCACAACAGAGGTTATTAAATAATTTAAATAAACGTTGAGGGATCCAGTTGGATCCCTCCAACCTGTTTTCCCTGCATCCACAGACGTTAGCACAATATAATATGCCAATTCCAAAATATACCATACTATAGCACATCAATCACTTCAATCATTCAAACAATTATTTAAATTTAGTCATTTAAATTTAAATTTAACCGAGTGAGATTAACTCACCTTTGCTTTTAATTTTCAATCCACTTCTAAACGTCTTGCTTCCTTTCAGAAGTTGACCTTGAATAACGTTTACACGGTTTATTAACATTTGAACTAATCGAACAGTCCATAAGCATTTAATAATTTAATTGGTGTTTTATTTAAACCAATAGTTTTCCTTTTGGTACTACATACATTTTATAAAATAATCTATGTGGATCTGATTTTATATCAACTCCTCAACATTTAACTTTCCATTCCCAAAATCTTATCTATAGGTATATACTGTTATTCCTGTTTATTTATATGCATAAATAAATATTTGTTTATGCATCTTCCAAAAATCTAAGTTTAACTATATACACATATTTATACATTTCCCTAAAAAGTTTTCTGCTTTAACTCTATATATATACATATTTTCAACCTGTATATATATTTATTAAATAACAAATTTAAAAATAAACAGCCTTAATACATTATTTAAAAAAAATTAAAATATCTATATGTATATTCATTTCCTTTTGAAACTGCATATTCTTACTTATAAAAATAGTATATAGATTTTAATAACCTACTCCCGTAAATACCCTTTGCCATTTTAAATTCTTTTCAAAATTTATTCATATAAAATTTCTGCTTATATTAAGATATGTATGTATATATATAAGCATTTTAACTTCACTGATGAATCAATATTTCAAAATAAATGCAAAAAAAAAAACCTCACAGCTAACACCGCCTCGCCCTCTGCCAGCTTCTGCCTTGCTCGCGAGCGCCATCGAGCTCGAGATTGAAATCGCGACACTGGCTCTCTCCCCCTGCACCGGCCTTCAAATTGATATCGTGGTCGCGACACTCGCGAGCTCCTCCAAAACAGGCGCATGCGAAAAAGCTTTCTACTCTATTCCACGCGAGTCGCTCTGCCTCACGACCAAACCCTTAGGTCGTCGTCGCCGCACGTAAATTTACGCGAACAAAACTAACTTTTCCCCCTTTCGTTCGCCAATTATTCAGAGGGATTTAGTTTCTAAATTATGAATTTTTTTTTGAATTAAGAGAGCTCGGCCGATTATTTGTGAAATCGAATGATTCGATTTTAGAAGAGAGAGAAGGTTTTTGGTTTTCGTCCACCATTTTTTTAGTTCTGTGTATTTTTTTTTATTTTTTTCTTTCGTGAGCTTTAACTTAAAAGGAACTCGGCTAGATTGTTTTGGAAGCACGAGGAACGTGCTTTGAAGGAAGGGTTGCGTGTGGAATTAGATTAGGGATAGTAATTGAGGCAAAAGTATAAAGTTCTGATGTAAATAGCAGTTTGACCAGTCAACCATGTGTATAAATTATTTAAATTTAAATTTGAATCCTCTCGATATCATCACTTAAAATTTTAACTTCCTATCGAGGCATGCCGCTAGGCGTTTATAATGTTACACACCTATTCCGGACGAATTGAAAAAGGTTTCGAGTCCTAATTCGATCGTATGGGAAAGATAGCGTTTTGAACCAGTTATTATACTGAATTTACAATATAGATTTAAGCGTGTTTGTATATCGTACACTCACACAGAAAATCCGAATGCTACAAAAATTGAAATCCGATAATAATTTAATATTACGGATCTAATCTAACTAGTTTCGTCGAATTCCGAGACTGTGCCTCGGAAGGCTATTTTTAAATTCAATTTAAACGATATAAATTTCAAAACTTAACAAACCATTTTAAAATTTGATTTCAACACTTATATTCTCTTCAGTACTGTCAATATAAATTTTATAAGCCTTCAAATTATTTTTAACAGGCTTAGAATTCTCGATTCAACATTTTACCCAATTTAACTTATTTAATTCGATAATTTAATTATCAAATAAATAGTGATATTTGAAATTCAAGTTAAAAATTAACTTTTAAATATTTAAAATCAATTAAATATTCCGTTTTCAAATGCTCAAAAATTCCGGATCATCACATTCCTCCCCCCTTAAAAGAATTTCGTCCCCGAAATTACTAATTTGGAAGAATGGTCCAATACCCATCTACCCTTTTCCCCAAAACCAAACAGTTTCTAACAATTAAACATCTTGCCAACTATCTTCTTATAAAAGACCCATTATTATTCTCATTAACTTCTCAAACTTTTCCATAGTTCCTAAACAACTCTATTTATACAATCATTCAAATTATAATTCAAAACTTAATTTTGAATTATCAAAATTTTCTCAAAAATTTTCTGACTCCCTAAATTTCCGAAATTTTTTGCCAGCGTCTCCTTTGCGCGGCTAGCTCGGTACGACTGCAAATGGCCTCTACGAGCTCCCAAGTTCCAAAAGAAAATAAAAAGCCAAGTGGCTCGATCAAAAATCCAATCAATTTTCATATTGAAATTTAAACACATACCTTTTTGTCGAGCAATTCAAATTTCTCTTCTGGAATAAAAACCCATTTTTCTTTTCCTTCATAATACCTGTATATTCCAATTAGCAATAATATCCAATCACAACATTCAAAAACATTTTATCGACTTCCTTAACACATGACAATATTTATTCATTCTAATATTAACTTAGAATATATTTGTAATATCAATTTCCACTTAAGAATTCACCATCCCTTCTTAAGTTTAGTATAAGTATTTAATATGTTTCTTATATTTATTTTCACCTTACCACTTTAGTTGATATCTATTTCTATTTAAATTGATTCTTTCATTTCCATATGAATTCAATTTATCTTTAACTCTGAATATTTAAATTTTATTTTCCATTTATAACCAATTCTTGACATTATTTTAAATTAGTTTCATTCGCTAATTTATTTCAATTTTCAGTTTGAAATCGTTTTGTCGTTAACTAAATTTTTTTTCAAACTCCCAAAATTTCTGAAAATTTTTGGCAGAGTCTCCTTTATACGAAGGAGCTTTTGCAATTTGACAAAAGATATAAATATATATACACATCGACCCACACGGTCGGAAAAACCGAAAACAGTTCATATTTCCTATTTTTATTGCGTAGGCGTACCTTGTTTAGCATTTATAAGCAAGCGGCTTATATTTTTAGCATTTAGCGTGACCAAAATCCAGCTAAACGGCTTTCCGGTACCTGCACTTACTCAATTTAAACATATAAGTACTATATAGGAAGTTTAACAACATTTCACTTACTTGAAATAGTTAAACACATGAATTCCATGAATAATGCATTCTATACAGTTTTCATAACCACATGCAAGATTTTGCTTCCAATTTTAATTGCTGACAACAAATCACACATCATTTTACTTAATCCGAAAGGTTAACAACTCACAAGCTTACATTCCATTTATTTTTAAACAAATCAGACTTATATTTAATTCAATTGATCTCAACATCAATTCATTTAACTTCTATCAATTCAGAAATTTTAATTATATTAATTTACGTCAAACAACAATTTATTCTATGCAATTTACGATGTCCATGGGAATAAATAATTACTTAAGGTTTACAACCAATACGTATACAACTTTATTCAATTCAAATGGTTTATAACTCAATTTGCTTACATTCACTTCATTTTTAAGCAAAAAAAACTTATATTCATTCCAACTGATTTCAAAATCATCCTATTTCACTTTTAATAACTCATAGAATTTTATCTAATCTCGTTTACATGCATTTCCTAATGTAATTCGACAATATTAATGTGAATAAATAATTATTTAAGCTTTATAACCATTTAAATCGATTCCAACTCAATTTACACTTAATCCCATCCCATTTTAATTTATTCACAAACTTTCATTGCATTTCTTTCATATCCAAAAAGTTTGATTCCAAACTATTTTTATTATACATGACATCATCCCATGCTTGTATTAACTTTAAACTTAAGTCAATTTACTTCAATTCACTCCCATTTCATAACTTAAGTTCATTTCCATTTTAAATTTATTCATACACGAATTGAATTTATTTTCATCTCCAATCATATTTATTTTAATCCAATTCCATACCACTCAAGCTCTGTTTCCAAACTCTATTACCTATTCACAATCTTTGATTTGATTTTCCTTTGATCAAATCCCAACCGTTTCACTAATTGATTCGATTAATTTATTCTTTTATCCATTCTAAATTTTAATTTACATTAACAATTCATTTTTGAGTTTATTAATAATAAGGCCATTTGATTTATGCTTGAATTGGATTTGTTTATATTTCACACCATATCCATTTTAATCCAATTTAATTTTCATTCAACAACACTCCCAATTATAATCCCATACTTGATTTTTTTTCATTTATCTTGAAAATCATTTTATTTGATTTCCTTGAGTTCAATCTTATTTTATATCCCAAGTTCGGATTTTTATCTCAGAATACAATATTTTTATTCCGGCTTATTTATTCCCGTTTTTAAATTTTTATAAACTACTCACTTTTAATATTCATACTTCATCATCTATTTACAGTCAACCACATTCACATCTTACCTTCAACTAGGGATTATATATTTTTCTCCATGCTTTTCAATTCTTTTACAGGCTTCGGAAGCTCATTTATTCTAATTCAATACTTGCTTAATTTACATTTATTTGTTTGAGTAGAATTTTATTCCATTCAATAATATCTATAACTCGACTGAATTTATTTCGACCCAAATTTATTTAGCTTAACTCCAATTAACTCTAGCTACACCATTCTTTTTGAATTTTGCTGAGCGAGGATTTAATTCCATTTAATAACATTCATGACACAACTGACTTTTGATTCAATTCAATCCAAATTTAACCAAATTTTATTTCTCAGTATATGAGTTCAAAACTTATTTATTTATTTAAAAGCTTATATTGCTCATTTGAGTCATTTCATCTTATAACCAAATTCCAGATTATATATAACACTTACTAGCTTAAGATATAAATTTTCATTTCACAATTACAATCATTTTTACCTTTCAACTTTATATTCAATTTCAATTTCAATTTTATTTAACTTATCTCAAGTTAAATTCAAATATATTTTCTTCACTTTCATTCACTTAAGTTAAATTTTAATTCTTGGATTAAAATTTTCAGTTTCTTCTTATTAATCTCAACTTTACTTTATAAGTACAATAGTTGATCCATTTATTCATTCACCAATTCATTATTTAACCAATAAATTTTATTTCCAAACATTAATTATTTTTAGTCCATTTGAACTTATTCTGCTCCTTATTTTACACATTTAAATCAAGCATCATCCAATATTCAATTTCATTTCATTTGCATACCATATTAATTAATCAGTTACTTATAAATTTTAATCTTAAAACTTGTTTATTTAATCCAACTTAACTTCTTTTTTTCAAATTTAAGTTCAACATTCAATTTTGAAAACACATATATCTAACCAAACTATTCCTTTGCATTTTCAAAATCATCCAAATTTCTCCAACAAACATTAATCCAAAACATCCTGGTAGCAATCCCTCATTTGGAAACTCGAAAATGAACATCGATGATGCTGCAGTCATCACTGAAGTTATTTTCCAACGACCGTAAGAGTTCAATGCTTTTACCTCCTTTAAAATCCTTTAAATTCCAAATCTCTCTAGGTTTCAAATCCGATTCAAAAATATTCTCGCATATATATTATTTTTACCAACCTTTGGGAATCATTTTAGAATTCCAAACTCTTTAAATTTATATTCAAACATTACTTTGGAATTTTATTTTATTTTAATTATTAATCACACTATAATTCACATTTAGTTTATCTTTACAAATTTCATTTGTATACAATTTGGTTTCTTAGTTTTTAATTATGGTTTCAACTCCTTAATCAATTATAATCACATTTACAAATTTCATTAATTTATTAATTTATCCCTTAATCTTGGTTATTATTTCAATTCTTATTCAATTATCATACAATGACAATAATTTAATATTACCACTTTCCAACAACCAAACATCCATATATATAACTATAATAATTTACGAAAATTATTTTCTTTATATACAAAATAATTTTGGGTAAAATTATTTCATTTACCCTATTTAAAACAATACCGCGTCGGTTTATCTTGTTTAAGAGTTTAGAAATCCCTATCGATGACATGGCGTCACATATATCGACTAGAATCCATAAACACTCAACCGATAAATCAACACAATATAAAAACAATTTTATATTCACTAACAAATACGCGCTCATTTCTATTAATACTCTCAAACTCATTCTAGAGTACTACGGACTCTATTCTATGAGTAATTCCCACCAGAGCCAAGGTTATCACCAACCTAAGCTCTTAAACCAAGTGTAACGACCCGCAAATCCGTACCCCTTGAGTCAATACTATTCTACCTAAATCAACTCAAGTTGTAAAATACGAACCATTTGGCTTAAATAAGAAGAGGTAGAAGAAGAAAATAGAAAACAACATCAGAATCTAATCATCGCAGCGGAATAAATATAATAGATATTAACATATCTTTACACCAAAACAAATATATCTGCTCATATAATACATCATCAGAGTACATCAATCATAACTCAACATCAATAACATACAACTGGATACACAACTACTCAGCACAGTGGAACACATATATAAACTAGTACGAAAATACGCATCGTCATCCAGCTCGTCTCCTGAGCTCCACAGCATCAAATCCTGTATCCTATAATACTCGGTCTGACCAAATAACACCCGACTCAGTCTGGAATACCAGCATGAGAAAATCACACTCAATTGATTATTAAAGTTTCAAAAATCCTTTAAAAACAAAAGCATCTCGTAAGACCATGCCAAAAATAAACATGTCAGGGTTTTTACCTTACGATAGCTAAAACAATTTTTATAGAAATCCTCTGATATTATAATAGGGTCTATATAAAAATACTTATAAAATAGCCGAAATTGTTACATCTATTAAATTCCAGCTACTAGCCAAAGAGTGGGTAATACAAACAAAACTCATACAAGGCTCGTAGGAGGAATGAATTTCCAACTAATGACTAGGCACTGGGGTACCACCTGTCACAGTACGTGGCCTAGATCACAGTACCGAGAAGTACGCCCGCTCCCCTGCAACACAAAATCGGGACTACCCCTTACTGGATAATCCCAAGTGAGATCACCCCGCGGTTGGGATCATCAACTGCCCACTAAGCCGAAAAAAAAGGGACATCTAGACAGGGATGACCTCACCCTGCTTGGGTGCTACCCACCTAGCCTTGCTGCATAACCCCTGATTTTCAGTCATTCCCATTTGATGAGGCTTGAGGCTAAGCGTTACCTTTTAAGAACATATCCCTTAGAATGCCCATCGTCCACCTGACGATGTTCCGAAAGCATTCATCCATACAAGTCCGTCCCGGGTTCGAACGGAACCGAAGGCACTATTCCTACTACATCCATTTTGGAAATATCCTCAGGATTTGTAGCGACTAGCCCTTGCACTTCACTGCTCCATCTTCGAATCCAAACTCGTTTCCCATGAAACGTACAAACCGGATCGAAGTGGTTTTCGAGAAATAAATCTCGATCCCGGTCTCTTCGAAATGATCAACGCATTTGCCCAATATTGATAGTCGGTGATTTAACTATCAATTTATATTCACAAACATCCATCAAAAATAAATAGTTTACCAAATTATTTATTTACCTCAAATATCTTCACAAGATATATTTTCATTTTCAAACCCCTTTGAAAAACAGTTTTTAATCTATCTTTCTGTTTCAGCATAATCTTTCCCAAATAATTTCTGTCTCCTCTGGAATCACTAAGCACAAAACTAGATTTTTAAAATAATTTAAAACACTTTACTTTGAAATATACTTTAAAAAATTTATTTTAAAAACTACTTCAATAATTTATTAAAAATACATACTATATGAATATTTGAAAACAAGATTACTTAATAAAATATAAAACTAGATTTCACTTTTAAAAACAAGATACTAAGTCACTCTTTAAATAATTACTACCATAATAGATTACAAGGAAATACTTACTTTAGAATTTAAATATTATAAATAAATAGATTTTCCAAAACTTGCTTTTTAAAACAACTTTAAAACTTTTAACTTATATTTAAAAGTTTACTTTAAAAACGTACTTGGTTATCCAGAGAAAAATTCCAACTTCAATCACTTAAATCAATTTCCCAAATTGATTTCCAATTTACTCCATTTGAAATAAATATCTTTACTTTCTTAATTCATTTCAAAGTTCGTTAATTATGGACTTTATTATTATTATTATTATTATTATTATTATTATTATTATTATTATTATTATTATTATTTTCCGTTTGATTTTAAACCTTTTTAACTGAAATATACAGATTTCATCTTTTCCCAATTTCTTCTTTATTCTTTTCAATAATTTAAGTCTTAAATTTTAAATAAATGTTTTGTTATTTTAAAATAGTAACACTGAAGATTAAAATTCATTAACTTTCTGTTTATTCAAATTCCCTTTCTATACTCAAGATTTATTTATTAGAATTTTAAAGTCACTTTATTTCTTTTCCCATTCATTTTTAAATTTATTCAAATTTTCTATAATTAATTTACTTACAAACTCACTTCTTTTATTTTCTTTCCAAAATCCAATTTATATATTTTTGGTGATTTATTATACACAATTATATCCAATCGAACCATAACATTCAATATTCCAATATAATTCATCATAGAATATCAAATAATCACAACAGAGATTATTAAATAATTTAAATAAATGTTGAGGGATCCAGTTGGATCCCTCCAACCTGTTTTCCCTGCATCCACAGACGTTAGCACAATATAATATGCCAATTTCAAAATATACCATACTATAGCACATCAATCACTTCAATCACTCAAACAATTATTTAAATTTAACTATTTAAATTTAAATTTAACTGAGTGAGATTAACTCACCTTTGCTTTTAAATTGCAATCCACTTCTAAACATCTTGCTTCCTTTCAGATGTTGACCTTGAATAACAATTACACGGTTTATTAACATTTGAACTAATCGAACAGTCCATAAGCATTTAATAATTTAATTGGTGTTCTAATTTTGAACCGATAATTTTCCTTTTGGTACTACATATATTTTATAAAATAATCTATGTGGATCTGATTTTATATCAACTCCTCAACATTTAACTTTCCATTCCCAAAATCTTATCTATAGGTATATACTGTTATTCCTGTTTATTTATATGCATAAATAAATATTTGTTTATGCATCTTCCAAAAATCTAAGTTTAACTATATACACATATTTATATATTTCCCTAAAAAGTTTTCTGCTTTAACTCTATATATATACATATTTTCAACCTGTATATATATTTATTAAATAACAAATTTAAAAATAAACAGCCTTAATACATTATTTTTTTTTAAAAAGTAAATCAAAATATCTATATGTATATTCATTTCCTTTTGAAACCGCGTATTCTTACTTATAAAAATAGTATATAGATTTTAATAACCTACTCCCGTAAATACCCTTTGCCATTTTAAATTCTTTTCAAAATTTGTTTATATAAAATTTCTGTTTATATTAAGTATATATATAAGCATTTTAACTTCACTGGTGAATCAATATTTCAAAATAATGCAAAAAATACCTCACAGCTAACACCGCCTCGCCCACTGCCAGCTTCTGCCTTGCTCGCGAGCGCCATCGAGCTCGTGATTGAAATCACGACACTGGCTCTCTCCTCCTGCACCGACCTTCAAATTGAAATCGTGGTCGCGACTCTCGCGAGCTCCTCTAAAACAGGCGCACGCGAAAAAGCTTCCTACTCTATCCCACGCAAGTCGCTCTGCCTCGCGACCAAACCCTTAGGTCGTCGCCGTCGCACGTAAATTTACCCGACCAAAACTAAATTTTCCCACTTTCGTTCGCCAATTACTCAGAGGGATTTAGTTTCTAAATTATGAAATTTGTTTTTCGAATTTGGAGAGCTTGGCCGATTATTTATGAAATCGAACGATTCGATTTTAGAAGAGAGAGTAGGGTTTTGGTTTTCGTCCACCATTTTTTTAGTTTTGTGTATTTTTTTTATTTTTTTCTTTCGTGAGCTTTACCTTAAAAGGAGGTCGGCTGGATTGTTTTGGAAGCACGAGGAACGTGCTTTGAAGGAAGGGTTGCTTGTGGAATTAGGTTAGGGATAGTAATTGAGGAAAAAGTATAAAGTTCTGATGTAAATAGCAGTTTGACCAGTCAACCATGTGTATAAATTATTTAAATTTAAATTTGAATTCTCTCGATATCATCACTTAAAATTTTAACTTCCTATCGAGGCATGCCGCTAGGCGTTTATAATGTTATACACCTATTCCGGACGCATTGAAAAAGGTTTCGAGTCCTAATTCGATCGTATGGGAAAGATAACTTTTTGTACCAGTTATTACACTGAATTTACGATATAGATTTAAGCGTGTTTGTATATCGTACGCTCACACAACAACTCCGAATGCTACGAAAATTGAAATCCGATAATAATTTAATATTACGAATCTAATGGAACTAGTTTCGTCGAATTCTGAGACTGTGCCTCGGAAGGCTATTTTTGAATTCAATCTAAACGATATAAATTTCAAAACTTAACCAACCATTTTAAAATTTGATTTCAACACTTCTATTCTCTTCAGTACTATCAATATAAATTTTATAAGCCTTCAAATTATTTTTAACATGCTTAGAATTCTCGATTCAACATTTTACCCAATTCAACTTATTTAGTTCGATAATTTAATTATCAAATAAATAGTGATATTTGAATTCAAGTTAAAAATTAACTTTTAAATGTTTAAAATCAATTATTTGTTTTCAAATGCTCAAAAATTCCGGGTCGTCACACTGAAATTAAATTGAAATTTACTTTTTGCTAAATAAAATATCGATTTTATTTAAAAGAAACGTAGAAAATTTCTAAGTATATTTGGACTTCATAGGGCCATTAAAGATCCAAAATGTAAATGTTTTGAAATTCACCCGTTTCTTCCGTTGTGAGCTGACCCAGTTCCAAAAGTGGCTATGTTTTACCTTTATATAACACTTCCTACTTGGAATACTAACATTGACGCAATGTCAATATTCGTCCATACAAGTCATTCAGGTGATGAACGAACCGAAGGTACCACATCCACTACACCCATTTTGGATTCATCCTCAGGGTTAATAGCAAATAGACCTTGCACTTCAAAGCTTCATCTTCAATTCCATACTCTTCCAAATGTCTACAGTTTGAAATGCTTGAGTAGGATCGAAGTGGTTTTCGGATAACATATCCAATCTCGGTCTCTTCAAAACAACTTCGATTATTTCCGACAAAATCAACCCCGATTCTTTAGGAAATAAACAGACAAGATCAGAGCGGAGATGACCTCCTAACTGTTAGTGAATGGATTTCCTTATCATTTACCCTAGAAGAATGAAACAAAATTCATATGCACAGTATAGCATAATTGGAACTCAAGTGTTTCTCCTAGATATTTCCAAAGCTACGTTTTGGTCTAGGTCAGATAGTTATTTATTTAACTATCAAATAAACAATCATTCAAACGTTGATTCAATTCCATATGGGATCCACTGAGCCTTTATTAATTAATCTTTCATTAATTAAAATCACTTTATAAACATTCATTAAAAGATCTTTTATAAAAAACTATTCCGAAAACCCCTTACATCCCTTTTATCCTTGGAAAAACTTTATATACCTGTCTCAATGATATATATTTACCAAATTTTATGAAAATTTCCTTCTTTTTAAATTTCTTTTTGAAACACTAATTACTATAAACCAATCCGCTTATCTTTTTATAAAAAGTTCCCTTTTAAAAGCTCACTTCACATTTAAATATCTTTATAAATTTCCAAAATCAATTTATAAAACACTTTTGTAAGTCTACAAGTCAATTTACAAAACCTCTTACAAACCTCTAAATCCATTTATAAAATATTTCCCTATTTAAAACTCCTTTGATAAATCTTCGTAAGAAAAATCCTTTACAAAATATGTTTTGCAACTCATCCTTTTAAATCATTTTAAATAAACCTTTTTATTTAGTAAACCCAATTTTATAAACAAGTTATTATTTATAAATACCATTATAAAATAATAATATAACTTGAAAAATCATTTATAAACCTTAACCCCAAATTGATTAAAGAATTGAAATTAATTCAAAACCATACTTTATAATTTCAAAAAGAGGCTTAGCAATCCTAATGGTAATAATTTAAGTTACCATTTAACATCAATTTCACTTTCAAGTCACTTGACCATTTATTAACATAAATCAACATATGTGTAAATACAATTCATATCCAAATCAGGGAATAACATATCAATATAACTCATCTAGCATATACATGTCCAAATAACATAATAGCAGGATGGTTAATTGTCCTGCTAAATAGATGTCCATACAAATAACTAGTTTGAGAAAAATGGAAATTTATTCTGCTAAACATATGTCCATACAATAAACAGTTACATTGCAGCAGAATAAGGATTTATTCTACTAATAGATGTTCAAACAATCAATTTATAGCAGAACCCGGGTTTATTCTACTAACACATGTTCACACAATCAAACCATTTACATAACTCATTCACAATTGTTTGTCTGGTTAATGGTATCGACATTTGCATCCCTTTGTCCAAAACCACTTGAAAAAAGATCACCATTAAAACAATTTGATTCTTGGAAAACAGGATTAAAACTCCCTTTTAGAATTATTAATTACAAGTTAAACCCTTTATTAAACCATAATTAATATTTATTGATTCTTAACTTAACTTAGTTATAAATTTAGAAATAATTAAACCTTAAATAAATAATTAAACACTAACTAATTATTTAATAAATAATTAAACCCCAATTAATCCTTTATTGATTATTAAATAATAATTTAAACCTTCATTAATAATTAAATATTAATAAATCTCAAACATTTAAAGAAATGATCTTTAATTAAAACTTAAACAATAATTAAACCTTTAATAACTAATTATTATAAATTAAAACATTAATTTAATTTATCGTTATGAATAGTTAAATACTTGATTAATTAAATAAATAAGCAACTGATCTTTTATTTGATTAATAATTAATTAAAACTAAATCACATACTTACTTAACTCATAACTAAATAAAATTAATCTTACTTTTAAAGGATAATTAACTAGCACTAATCTTTATTTAATTAAGAGTAATGATCCTTATTTAATACTTAATTAATTATTAATTACTAAGTTTAATTAATAATTAATTATTAAAACTTAATTAACTCTCTGAACATTTTTATTAAGTTTATAAAGTGTTTCCAAAATAATTTTAAAGTATGAAACTGAATTTTAAAAAACAGACTTTTATCGAAACTACATCCATAGCGATTATCGCTATGGGTGCCATAACCTCCAAACTTGACTAACAGCTCAAATAATATTTCAAAACACTTACTTTTTAACTTTATCTTACAACTTAATATAAAGTTTTGGAAGCAAAACAAAAGGTTAGAAACTTTGGAAAACTTTTTGTTTAAAACAAAGTAAGTAATCAAAATTTAAAAACTCAAAGAATCACTGTGTCGAACACAAACATCTTTCAAGTGCTAAACTTACTCACTAACTTTTCCATTTACTAACTTTACTTACTTGCCTTCTATATCACTTTCAGTTGTTGAATATGCGAGTATATGATTTTTTTTTGATGATAATAAACATATATATATATATATATTCATTTAAATGTATTTGTTAATGTGCTATTTTATTTTGCACATAATTAAATAAATATTTGCTGAATAAAATAAATAACACGGTATTTAAATTTAAACGGATATTTTATTCAAACAAATATTTATTACAACTTTGAATAGTACAAAATTGAACTCTCACTATATATATACAAATTCAATGACAATACTATTAAACAAATATTTATTACAACCTTGAATAGTACAAAATTGAACTCTCACTATATATATACAAATTCAATGACAATACAATTCCGATTACGTCATAATTTCTAATGTACAAATACACCTCACTACATATCGCTCATTCACTCATATTTATCTTCAACTTGAATCCAACATCTGAGCAATCTGTAAAAATATACACTGGCATGGTAAAATTGAAAATAAAATATTTCTGCAGTATTAATAAAATGTGATTTGGAAATTTTATTTGCCTTAGTCATTTGGGTTGTTCGTCGTCATTTAAATTTGAATTCATCATACGCGAACAACTTGTGACATGCATAATGTATCATTGTACATGCCACAAGGCCATGCACATCGATATATACACTTGATAAAATTACAGGGACAAGTCAGCACAGGTCAAATCCAAATGAAAGCCGGGTTCAACTCAAGTGCAATACAAATAAAGTCATAACATGAGCACAAGGTCGAACCCGAGCTGCAAGCTGGATTCAACACAGGGGTACAAGCATCAAGTGGTAGTTTTGAACAAGACACAGAGCAGCTTCAAATGAAAATAATGTCACCGGTGAAACACACATATATACATGGTGAACATCACGGTACAGAATGCATGCTACGAAGGATAGAGGTGACATCGATGTACAATATGAACCAGACAAGTACACAAGTCATGGCACACTAGAATAACTCGAGTACAACAAATGGAGATGCAACCAAATCACAGATGCCTAGACTAAATGCAAAGACTAGTGAAATTCAATGCAACAAAGACTCAAGTCAGTGCACCAGTGATGTCAACAAGACTCGACATGTACATGAAGGCAGCAAAACAGGTACAACATAATGCAATAGTGGACAGAGTCAAGGCTACAACCCAATTCATATGCAAACATACATGTACATTGAAACCAAACAGCAAGTAATAGGTTCAAAACAACACTGCACACATGCACAAAGTCAATGAAGACTCAGTCAAGTCAGAAATTCACATAGCATCATCAAGTGACCGAAATCAAGTACATGACAGACTACAATGAGCAGTTGTGAGAAAATGACCAAAGTCAAAAATATTGACAACCATGTCAAGGCTAAAATCAAACAAGTACACCTGTATGCAGTGACAACATCAGAGAGTATATGCAGAGTATAACAAAGTCAAGGCCGCAAGTAAATCAAGTGCATAATGGCCGAAGCCAATACACAAAGAAAATGCAAATTCAAAGTCAGGTGAAGACATGAAACAAATTAAAGTCAAGCCAGAAAATCATCACAGTTTCAACTGGCCAAAGTCATGAAACAGCAACTACATGAAGACCAACAGCAAGTGGATATGACCATCAAGCCGCATGTCAATCAAATTTAAAGTACAAAAAAAAAATTCGCGTAGCACTTTTCACAAAGTCAACATGATTAAGTCAAAGCCAAAGTCAAGTAGGAAATTCACTACCGTAACGAACAAGGAAAGATCGAACGGTTCAGAATCGAAGCCGTGGCAATCAAGGAATCGAGCGAGTTCGAAATCCGAACTGTGTTAATCAAGTAAACGAAATTATTCGATATAAATAAGTCAAAATCATCATCAGCATCAAAACAAAATCGAATGGCCGAGATAAATCAATTGATGAATTCAAATAAATGTATATGAACGAAAATCAAGGGTCTCGAACCTTATATAAACAAGTAACATCATCGGCAGTGGATGATAGAGTTCAAGCAAGAAAAACAGTAAAGCAAAAATACTAATTACATACCATATTCACAGTAGAACTGAAACCAAATCAAAGGATCTCTATTCGAAGCAAGGAGACGATTGATTGCTAAAGCAAATCAGAAGAACTACTGTAATCGATCAACAATCAATCGAGTTCTTCGATAACCGAAGTCCTAATCAGACAAGGCCGAAGCCCTAGCAAATCTCACAGAAGCGAAGACAAGGATGAAGCTCTAGTTAATCTCACAGGAGTGAACGCAAGGCCAAATCCCTAAATTCATAGAAAAAGTGGAACGAAATCAAAGCTGCCATTCTTTGTTAGAAGAAAGCAGGCCGACATATTAAAATAAAGTGAGGGATATTTTTTTACTTGGGCCATCTTTACTTAGGGCTTATAATTAGGGTTTTATTGTTTAATTTGTTTTTAATTTTTTTTTTTTTCTAAACAATTGTAATTTCTAGTCGTGTGACTAGGGGACAAACTGTGTGGCGTAGTTTGAGAATTCGCAACTCAGTGGCTGAGTTGTGGCAGGGTTTTGGGCGTAGAGTTAGGTTAATTAATAGCAGGTGTTGCAATTTTACGTGTGTAAGTGTCTGACTATCTAATTTCTAGTAGAAACCTTGGGGGAAGCACGTAGGTAGGGTTTTGCCGAAGCTGGGTAAATTCTGTGTCGTTCTATTTCTGCATTAATTATTTTGCTATTAGCTGTGCTATTATTATTTTGATATATCTGTGTTGATAATATTGTATAAACTTCCGAAATAAATTTTTATAATTAATAGCATCACTCTATTCACCCCCTCTAGGGTGAAATCGATCCTACATCAATCATAAGACAATGATCACAACTTTATAACCAAAAACATCACTTTAACATTCGATTCATAAATCCACGCTAAACCATAAACTAGCAATATATATACATCCAAATCATATGATAATCCAACCATCCAAATAATATATTCTACAACTAAATAGGCAACATAAGAAGGTTTAAGCTTTCCATAAAAATCTAGAAGCTTACTCATCAAAATTTTGCAAAACTCTGTTGAAAAATTGAAATATTTTGGAACTTGAAAAGCTTGGAAAACCACAAAATCAACTCGAAAATGGGTCATATTTTCCTCGATTTTTAGTCATGTTACTCTCAGAATTTAGAAAAGTGGTTAAAATGAAAATTATTTGAAATTCTTTTCTCTATCATTTCAAAAAAACAATCACTCGATTTGGATTAGTTTTGAGGGAGATATGGTCAAAGAAGAAGAAGTATTTTTGAAATTGAAAATATGGATCCGAAAATAAGTCCGAAAGAAATGCATTTTTGACAGATAAGATCAAAATTTAAAGAATTATACAAATGGAAGTTGTAGCCACTAGAATTTTATAGGGTTTAAAAAAAGAATTTCTCTATTTGAATCAGAAAAGAGGAAGATATGATAGAAAGAATAGGAGGAAAAATTGAAGAAGTGGAAGGCTATTTATAAGTAAGAGAAAAAAGAGAATTACCTATCTACCCTTGTACTTCTACCCTCCATGTTGCCTGCCACCTCAACACCCTCCACCATACATGCCACTTCAGCCCACCACCTTGTCCCTCCGTCATGTCCAGGAAAACATGTTTAAACTTGAGTCACCGAAGTGTCACATCATGTCTCTTAAGGCATCTTTTAGTATATATACATACATACTTAAGTATATATATACCTATGTATCGGTAGAGTTAAGGGTATGCCCTATGAGAAATTATATAATTTGTTACATATATCTAACTCGTTAATCAATCCTATTCGAAATAAATGTATTTTCTTTATATTATATATATACCTAATATAATTTGTTATATTAATTAATAAATTTAATTAAAATTATACTTGATAGAAAATCCATAAATGGTATGTTTTATGATAATAGTTACAAGGTGTTGTAACCGTGAGTAATTTATCACAATGAAACAAATATATACCATTTTAAATATTCCTAGTCGAGATGTATCAAGACTGGATATCGATGTATCCGTTGAGACTAGAGTACATAATGCTCTCCAAAAGTTGGACAGTGTATTATTCATGACTGTTGAAGGCACCAAGGGGTTACGTACTGATAGTTATTGGATAATTATGGAATGATTCGCTCGATAGATTTCTGTTGGTTAATATAACTAAGGTCAAGCAAAGAATATCGATGTGATTAATTTACACAGTCCTCTCGAATTGAGAATACTGTTGATCTAACTCATCAAATGAAGTCAACTCAAAGACAATTGAGTCAAAATGTTAGAATTTAATTAAGTTTTAATAATTAATTAAGTCAAATCGTCGATTAAAGTTGATCTAACTCGTCAACTAGATTTAATTAAGTCAACTCAAAGTCAAAATTAGTATCATGGTTAACTGAAGTCAATTCAAAGTCAAATAATTGTTATTACTGAACCAAGGACTTTGTTTTTTGGACTATAAAGTTGAATGTGGATGATATTGGAATTTTGACCATTATCAGATTCCATAAATCCATAGTGATATAGTTTTGATGAAGAGATTGATGTAAATAATTATCATTATTAGGTACCGCTTGTAATAAGTAAAATTGGAGTTTACCAAAAGATACGCAAGCAGTAAATTTGGCCAAAATGTCACATGCCTGTTTAGTGACGTGTGAACGTTAATATTCGAATAGTTAGATATTAATCGCTGATTGAATTTACATCTTTGAGTCGCACAACCGTGATGATGAATTCTTTGAAAAACACATGATTTAATTAATTTATAAAATTTTGTAAACTAATTAAATTAATTGATATTTGAGGAATATTTATTATTATTTATTTGATGTTTGGAAGTTTTTTCTAATTATTTTAATGCATTTATAAAAGTTATATTTGTGCGCATTGATATACGATATCGATGTAATTTAAAGATAATTGCATGTAACGATTTATGAAAATTTTATGTCATTGGATGACATGATTTGCTGAAAATTTATGTCATTTGATGACATACATGTAAAGAAATGATTGAAGAGAGAAAACAATCAAGGGAATTAACTAGGGAAGTTTTAATTAAAGAATGAGAAAATTTTCATTCTTTTAAATAAAACATATTCTCTAATTCATTCTTTAAGTACAACTCATTTTCTCATTCATTCTTTCTCTTTCTCTCCTCCTAACTTTTCATGGCAGAAAAAGATGAATTTCCAAAATCTTTCAACTCCAAATAAAAAAAATCAAATAATATAAAGCATAAGTGGTTTATCCATCTCTAGCAAGGATAGGACGTGATCTTGAAGATCTGAGAAGATATCATCATTCGAGGTGTGATTTCTAGACAACATCCTAAAGTGATTCAATCGGATCCAGAAGCATTTTTAATTCGAGGTGCAAATCAAAGGCAACATCAACATGGTGTGTTTTAAGGAATTGGTAGCAAGGTATGTCATTTTCTATATCTAGATGGTGATTTTGCAATGTTTGATGAAAATTTATTTTGACTTTCATAATCTGTATGATATGTTATTGTCTTGCTTAATTAAAAAAATTGTTTATGAAGATTGAATTATTTGTTGAATGATATGATTGAGTTTTCATTTTATGGATCAAAATTAAATTTTTTATGTTTTAAAACAATATTTGAGCGTAGATCTATGTTTTTAAACATTCTAATTAAAGTGTAATTCTTCAAATCTGAATGTTTACATGTTTGAATTGATTACTGCTTGTTAAATTGAAAAAATCTATATATTTCAAAATACAATGTTTTATTTAGTTCTATGTTTTAACGTTTAGCTTAAATTCCATATCTTTAAATCTGGAAATTTATATTTTCATGTTTATTGATTGAATTATATTTAAAGTCAAAAATGAAATTTATATGGAATCAATACAATGTTTCAATTACAGATCTATGTTTTAATCTTTCATAACAAAGTGTAATTTTAGTTTTTATTTTCAATACATGTATGTATGTATGTATGCATGCATGTATTACTTGCTCTTTTTATTACATTACTACAAATAAATAAAAGGAATTTTAACAACAAATCAAAGTTTTGAAATTGATTGTAATAACCATCTAATTTGTATTATTAGAAAACTTTGATTGAATTCTATATATACACATTTGGATCTACTTGTATGTGTTCATATGAAATTTATATTTCTTTACATATGTTGTTATAGTATGAAATCATTTCTTTTTTCCAATTAAGACTATAATGTATATACATACAGTTCATTGTTTACCTTCTATATTCTTACATTGTGGTACCTACTGATTGTCATTAATATGTTGCATTAATTGAATTTACTAAAAGAGAAACTGTATCAATTACCCTTGTCATTCCTTATTTATTTCCATTTCAATTCCTATGTAATAACCTTTTAAATTGTTCTTATTTATTTTATGTATATATATCAATTACCACTGACTATGCACACTCCCTACATGTTGCAGTTGTAGATTATTTACTGTGCATATATTTACAATTCATGTCATATTTTGATTAGTCATTAAGGTTATTTTATTAATCAATTATTTAATTTAATTAAAAGAAGGAAATAAAAAGTTTATTTTGTAACTAAATTTATGATCCCTCATTAATTGAATAATTTAAGAGAATGAAAAGTTTTCTTCTCTAAATAAATTTATGCCCCCTCATTAATTGGATAAGTTAAGAGAAATAAAATGAAATATTTCATTCTCTGAATAAATTTGAGAAGTAAACATTACAAACAAATTTGTATATAAGAGTATATTTGATATACTCTAACTTACGTACGCATTAAATTAAAGTGAAAATTTATTTATGAAGTTAATTAAAATATTGACTTCATTTAAAGGAAACTTAGAAATGTTCCAAATGAATGTAGACTTCATAGGCCCATTAAAGATCCAAAATGGTTAATTTTTTGAAATTTACCGATTTCTTCCACTGCAGGTTGGCCTAATTCCAATATGTATATACAAATATATACTAACCGATTTATATTCTTAACCATTTAAATATTGTTTCAAATATAAACAAGGCTCAACATTTCAAACAACTTTTGTAGGATGAAAAGTCAAAAATTCAAAAAATGATTTCTAGTCACCTTCTCTGTTTTTCATCGAACTAAATATTTTTGTAAACTAAACTTGAAAACTATTTCACCATCATTATTTATTATTAAAAAGTGTTTTATTTATTTATAACCATTATTTGAATATTTAAAATTAATTAAATATTTGAAATTAAAGCTGTGAAATTCCGGGTCGTTACATTTACTAGGTGCATAATTATAGATATATAAATTATCATAAATAATGGAAGATTATAACATATTAACACCGTAGTTAATAGGTTATTAATTATTATTGAATTCTCTTATAGGAAAGTGAGTAATTATAGAGGCAAAATAAGAAGTTTTCGTATAAGGCCTTAATAATGGATACATGAGACGTGTGATAATATGTTTAGAGAGTGCCATAAATTATGACTAAGTACGGATGCAAAGTCAGTCAAAAGCACATAGAAGTCTGCCCAAATAATCTAGCTAACAGTAATGTGACTTTAGGACTGATGCGAGACATACCTATAATAAGTACCTACAGATGATGCGAGGTTAGTCCTAAATTTTGCAGGGTAAATTTGCCTAGCTAATATGGCTTCCAGTACATATAAATAGTCCGACTAATGTGAGATGTCACTATGGGGTATAGGTCATAATACGTAGGACATGTTTTAGGGATTGTAGGTAATAAGTGGATGTATGAGGGCCCACCTCTAACCTATGTAGGAAGTGGTAAATGATCGGGGATAAAGGTTAGGCATAGTAGTGGGTATTTAAAAAGGGTCCGCTTTGATATGGAGTATTGAGTGACAGAAAAGATTTCATGCAGTGTCGGCTAGATAAGTATTAGTGAGGATTCCACTTTAGGACAAGTACTATATGACGAGGGACCTGCCTTGAATAAGGCATTAAATGGTAAGATGTCAAAGTCTATTTAATTCTCATTAAAAAGTATTAAGTGGCTTGGGTACTATCTCTTACATTGATAGGACATTATTGATGATAGATATGGCTTACTCGGTTATAAGAGTAACAATTTTGTAATTGAAATTGGAAAAGCCTTGGAGCTTACAATCGAAAAGACTTAAAATAAAGCTAATAAACGTAAGACATATTCTTATTTAAATTATACCGCCCAAGTACTATTATAGTAAGGCTTGAGATTTTATTCACCAGACATGTTGTGCTGCCTCCCTCCTAATTACAATATAGGTTAGATAAGACAACGCTAAAGGCAAAGGCGAGGAGGAAACTTAAGATTGTTTATCTATTTGTCTACTTATGTTATTTTCTGATGTATCCATTAGTTATAATGATGTATTTTGAAGTGTTGTATTACAGATATGTAACATTTGTGATTACGTTATGGATTTCATGATATTTGGATTTCAAATGAAATGGGTACTGTTTCTGTTATTATATTTTATCCTTCCGCTGTAATTTCTGAATATGTAGATAAATAGCTCTGTATTGTTCTTTATGCCAACCAACAACCAGCTTTGGGATGGTTTTAAGTTTCGATGGGCCTTTCTGGGTCGGAATTTAAGTTCGTTCCAAAAGGGTTGTTACAACAGCAATACGATTAATAATAAATTTTATTATTCCACCATACACTTCATTTATGACGAATCGTGTTGAATATGGATAATATTAGAATTTGGCTAATACCAAATTCCATACATCCAAAAGTGATATTTTTTACGACGAGAATGTGTGTAAATAATCATTGCTAAAAGGTACCGCTTAAGAAGTGTGATATTTGGATTTTACTAATGAGATCAATAAGCGATGAATCAAGCAAAACCATCACACAACTAGCTAAGGTGATGTGTGAATGTTAATATTAAAAAATTTCAATTAATCACTGACTGAATTCACACGCGTGAGTCGCATAATTGAATTGATTCAATCTCCAAAACACTTAATCAACATATAGGAAATATTAGTTATTTTTTTATTTTATGTTTAGTTGTATAGTAAATGGAGTGGTCTATAGAAATGTTCTGGATGTTGTTAGTAATTAACTGGGTACGTATACAAAAGTTATGTATGTATATATCATTATACATTCTCAATGTACATTTACGTTGGATATAAATGAAATAATTGCAGTTGGATTTTTTGTAGTTCGTTAGTCCATCGAGGACAAATAAAGGGGTCAACCATCAGAGGATATAGAATATCTCTTAGAAGTTGGACTTAAAAAGGGAGAATATTGGAAGATATATTCCACCTGTTCCTTTATATAAGAAATTCAGACCTAAATTGTTTTGGTTCTTGTTTTCTCCCATCATTGGCCTCCATTTACATCAATCCTTCCTTATCATAGTTGATCTCCATTCAGCCTAAAACATCAAACAACTCAACTCAAGTGACGATACACCAAAGCCAATAACTTTAGGTAAGGATCTAAGAGATCTAGGAGACTTTTTGAATCAATGTGTATCTTTAAGGCTACATCTCAATCAGGTAGAATTTAAGTATGTATTATTATTGTATGTTATTTAGAACCATATATATATATATATATATATATATATGTATGTATATATATATACTGCCATGCTTTATTTATAAGAATTCAGTTTATTAATTTAATGTTAGGTTAAATGAATTTATTCATTTTAGCACAATAATATAAACAAAATATATATGTATATTATTATTTCGTCTGTATAATTGTTTTAAAGTACGTAAAATATATATTTTTGAATTTGAAATATTTCTTTTACTAATTTTGAATTATCGTTTATTAATTAAAATCATCTAAATTATAATATATATCAAATTCGATTTAACTAGTATATATATATATATTAAATTACTCTTGACAACTAAAACAATTAGGATAAAAGATATTTATTTTATTTTATATATTATTTATAATATAATTAAAAGGGTAACTTAAATTTAATGTTAATATATACATATTGAATTACTTTTGGCATTTAATAAATTTAAAAAATATCGTTGAAAGTTTATTTATATACATATATACATATCATCTTTATAATATTTATTTGTACCCAAAATGTTTAAATACAAATATAAATTAATTATATTTTCAACTGCATTATATTAAAATCGATATAGTTATTTTATGATAATATATATATATATTACTTAGTTAAATATAAAATATTTTGCAATTTTGAGTTAATATCTTAGATTTAGATTTGAATTAAATTTTTGATTACCAAGTCAAAATTAGATATTTTATTCAAAATTCAAATTTGAAAATATTGATTTAGTCAAATTGTATGTTACTTTTTATAAAATTATGTTTATTATTTTTAAATAATTTTTTTGATATATTTCAAATAATTAATCATGTCAATTAATAAATATATTAATAATCTCAATATCTATGCATGTGTATATTTGACCATGCTTTTGTCTAATATTATAGACATCACACGCATGTCATCTCATGTATGCATGAATATATATATATATATATATATTCATATTTACATATATCCATAATTATATAAATTTTATATTTAATCAATACATATTAATTAAGTAAAATAAAACAATAAGTAAAATATGATTTTATTGAAAACAACTAGATTGGATCTAATGTTGAATATTGCATTTCATAAGCTAATTAAGATCCAATTAAGTAACTTTTTTTAATTTACTCACTTCGTCCTGTGCTAAATGGGCCATATCTTGCACTTTTCATATTTTCGATAACTACTGAATTTATACTTCTAATAGTTCTCCCCTTTATACAGTTGACAGCTACTCCCTTCATGTCTGGATGACTATTGCTAAGTTTTTTGTATAACATCAAAATTTACAAAGTATTTATATATTTAGTGCAAATACTTGTATAACATACTTAATTGTAGATATGTAATATTACATAAATGTTTTAGCTAATTTCCTCTATGGCTAATCGATTTGGTGTTGTATTTATTTAGTTATTTACTATATATCCAATGTTTAAAGACAACCTAGTGTGTTTACAGATCTTCTTTCATAATACAAAAATGGATTGTACATTTTAATGAACGATTACACTCTATTTTTGCAAATATTTTTCCATTATTCAAAAAAGAGTGTAGAACTTCACACTAATGCGCCATATTTTATAACTTACAATTTGATATGATTTATGATTCAAATTCCATTTTAATTTAAAATTTGAATATTATGATTTAAGATTTGAATATCACATTGAAATCAATGGTAATGTAAACAAATTAAGAAAAATAGACCTTGATAATATAGACATGCACCATAGACCATTATGATGAACCGATGGGAAAACGAGATAATATTCACATAAGATCTATAAAAAATTAACATGGGATAAGGTCTTAGGAATGATCAAAGAAGCTAAAGATAAAGATACTGTAAAGCTAAAATCACCTCTGTTTCTTCTTCCTGATACCATATTTTTTTTAATAAAAGTGACTTGATTTTTTTCATCCAATATACCACAATTGTTGTTTCTTTATTTAGTCATAATTTGTAATCAATAGAATATTATAATAGAAATGAATGGGAGGCAGATCAAGAAGCATCGTGTGGTAACTAGCAATCAAAGCAAAAAGATGATAAAGGTCAATTCCCTATACTTGGATATTCCAAAATAGCAAAATAATAATTCAAATTGCACTAAATTATTATACAATAGACTTGATAAATTAAAACCTAATGACATCGAAAAAGAGCAAACAAACTACTAACAAAATTTAGTGAAAAAAATGCAAATTATGTTTTGTTCATACAAAGCCGTCCATCCAAACGACCCAAATTTCAATGCATATGAACTAAAAAAAGGTCATATCCGCTAATTAGAATTTCAAAACCATAAGCTCAACCTAATTACTTTTGAAATAATTATCGAGCCGATGAAAAATATATTCCATACAATAAAATTAACATAATCATCATACTACAGTACGTACCAGACCGTGATATGTAGAAATTTTGATTTATTTAATATTGGATCTTCCTTTTTGTTAGATTTACTCTCTTTCAAAGGGTGTGTATAAAGAGGAAGTAATTATCTTACATTTGGGTTTCCATAAAATAAAAGAAATTAAAAGGCAAAGGATATACAAAGGAAGGGTTAGAAAAAAGTGAAATTTTGGCATACAACTTTAAAACTAAGTTTTTGAGGTCTCTCCCAATTTCCTTTGTAAATACATTCCTATTTTCAAAGAAGTGGGTGTAATTCATAGGATTATTTAAGTAATTTTACTAATCTTAACACGAGCTTATGTTATTATTTTTCATAACGTATAACTGCATACAATACATGTCTTGGCAGCCAGTCTTAAATTTAGAAACAATATATGTAAAAGAGAAAGAATTATATAAAAAAAGATGTATAAAAATTTTTCAAAAGAAAGAGAAGTAAAACAAAAAGTTTTAAAAAGAGGGATGTGTCCCTAATTTCCAATAAAAAAATATATATGGCACACATATAAATCTTTTAATGGTTCCATTTGCTAACCGTGTCCATGAGTACATTCAATTTTAATACAAAAAACCTAACTATTACACTTTTTAATACAATAAATAACTATTAAATAATTATTTCTCATCATATTTTAATATACAAAATTTGTATACGAAATAGGGTATAAGCCTTTATTTTTGATGTTATCAAAATAGTCTTTATAATAATAAATATGTAAATCAAGTTCTTATTTTTGAAAATTAGAAAGTGTCGACTAACTTGCATTTTTCTGATATAAAATGTAAACTAGCTTGCGTTTTTGAAAAGATTCATTTTTTTAAAAAGGTTTGATAGTAGTGGGAAAAATGTTATTCGATGAACACATACTTAAATAGTATTCATATATTTATGAATACTAAAAATCAATTTTTTTTATTTTGAAACTATTTTCGAAAAGCACAAACCAACTTGCACTTTTTGCTAGAAAAACGCTAGATAGCTTACACTTATGGTTTTAAAAAATGGAATTGATTCCTATATTTATCATTGTAGGGGATTTTCTTACAATTACATCAGAAATATAGGCATAATGCTCAAAGTCTCGAATTTATGTTAGTTCTGCTTTATTTTATTTTATGTCGATAGTGAGACGATACTTAATTTGAGCATAATACTCAAACCCAAAACCTCTAGAACCATAATTTAGAGATCTTATGGCTTGAGCTAGTGGTCCTTGACAATTACCCTTTGTTTGTATTAACTATACTATTCAATTTTAAAATTTCGATAGTATAATATAAATTACCTTGCTGTGAAACTTAAAAATAATCATTAAATTAGAGAGCGCTCTTTCAACTCAACAACCTTCGACATTTCCTCTCCTAATCTCATCCACTGGCTCCCATTCAAGCTCTTGTAATGAACCTAACTTTGACTAATATTATTTAGAATATTTAATTGGATAAATTAAATAAAATAATGTAAAGGGATAAGAAATTAAACTGAGATTTGGTAACTAAGTTTAGGCCGTGCCTTAGTTAATAAACTAATTAAAGAAATAAAAGGTTAGGATAAGAAGGAGGAAAATGATTACGACAAAATGAGAATAAACTTCACTCCTACTCCTTAAACCCTTCTATCTTCATTTCCTTTATTTATTTACAAACATGTGAGCTAAACAAAGAGAGGAGCCAGCCATAGCAAAGGAAAAACAAGAAGGAAACTAACAGATTAAGTAATCAAAGCTAAAAGAAATCTATTGTACACCAAATTTCATTTTTCTCATCCAAATCAAGATGAATAATGAATATACATACTATGTTTTTGGTTATGAATCCATTTCTTTGCAAGTATTATGCCATTTTTAGAAATTTGAATGATTATATGCTTGAAGATGATTTTCTAAAGTTTAAATATGAAATCTAGTGATATGTTTGAGTTGGAAAACATATCATATGATACCCAAATAGCTTAATATTTTGAGATGATGTTAGAAATATAATTTTAGAAGTGGGTTTTTAATTTCATAATTTCCTAGTAAGTATGGATTTTATATGATTTTTCTAAGTGAAGAAATTATTGGATTTCGGATTTTGATTATTAAAAATAATTAAAATAAGCTTTTGGCCCTAAAATTTTTATATATCCAAAAGTTATGATTAACTTTATTTAATTTGATTTTTGGGGATTTTTCTTAAGTATTTAGGAATGATAAATAAATTTTTGAGTCTAAAGGACATATTTGTTTAAGTATAATGTTTATAATAAGGGTTAAATTATAAAAATATTTAGCATTTAAAATTATGGCATGCTGCAATTTTCCTCAGTAAAGAATTTGATAAAGTTTTGAAAGCCATTAAGGTTTTGACAAATCATAGAGGTTTAGTGAAAAGAAAATAGTTTTTATAGTAATTTTGCAATTTTCTAGATATTTACACTTTGCCATGTCAATGTTGGCTATATCGAGCTCATCTCACCGCATTCCAGTGTCATCGATGTGGAACAAAGCAATATCACATGATGCTAACGAGTTTGGCATGAAGCAGATTGGTTTGGAATCTTGTTGAGGTTGTAAACGCGAAGAAGGGTCTTCGATATGGGCATATCGAGGAGCATGCAGTTGCATTTTTACTAAGAAGCATGATGCCGCATACACTTCTTAATGTTTTTGCCTCACCGACCCAGATAGTCATAGAGCTTTCTCGATGCAACATTTAACATGTCATCGAGCCTAACCCTTGCTGCTTTTAACATGTCTTTAAGTCTAACCTATGTCGCTTTTAGCCATGTCGACGTCATAGATATCGACGCTGCATATATTAAATTTTATACCCTCAATAAAACATCAATGCTAATGTTTTTTAGAGTCGCCGAAGTTTAATTTTTATAGTTTAACACCATGACGTATGAAGTTATGAATTTGACGTCATCCCCATATATTTTCAAATAAAAGACTTCGGCACGCTGTATAGTAGGCAAAGATTTTTAATAGCAATGACATCTCCGAGTTTTATAATTGAAAGGTATTACATTGATTTGGCTTTGTAGCCTAAGTAATGACTTCGAATTTCATCAACATTATTTTACAAAGCGTATATATTGGTATAAACATTTTGAGTAAAACAAAGGTTTATAACTTCCCTATTTTAAATATTGTTTTAAAGGTTAAATCATTTACAAAGATTTGTTTTCAAGGAAATAAGAATAGGATGGTAAACCCAGATGTTTGTTAAAAGAATGACCCAAATACTAGAACGCCAGATAGGACCGGTGTAGGGTCGTGCCGTATACTTTAGTTAGTAGCCCCTAGTTAAAATAAATCCAAAAATTCCAACCTGTAAGGCAGTGTCTTGGGTAAGACTAAAAGAAGGTTACACACAAGAGGAATACGGTGAGTAGAGATAGGTTATTGGTGAGCCCCAAAACCATTAGGACCCGTTGACCATAGAAGTAGTAAGTTACGGACAGATCGTTCAGTTTTTCTCTAACAGCAAGTTAAAACAATTGTTATGTCTGGTAGTCCCGAATCAGCTATAGGTTTATAATCCACCTGATAAAACTATGATATTGGGACAAATAGTCCACTGATTACCTATTTTGTATGCATATATGTTATTGTATATTGTTTAATATAACTATTAACAAGATTTCTTGTCAACACCCTAAAATTGTGTTAAGAAGGGTGGATTTCTTCTTTGGAGAACAAAAGGCGTGATTCCTTTAAGGATCACCTTTCGATTTAACCTTATTGGTTGATAAGTCTGGTATCATACCCTTCAACGTCGTCAAAAGGTTTAGAACATAGGCTAAGTGTCCTTTCATTTTTGTTGAGCTTATATGAGGTTTCCTATAAAGGTTTTATTTTTCTACTAAGTTGAAATTCCCTTAGTTTATCCTCAAAAAGGTTGACTTTTATCTGGCCGAGGGGTTAAGGTGTTAACCTTCCTCGGGTTCAAGTAAGGTATGATAAACTTTGGTGGATATGGAGTGAGTATCGACCCTATTGAAAGGTTCGACCACTAGTTGAATGGTTTCCGAAGGTTATAGGTGTCGAACCAATTGAGTTGTGAAACTTGTCGAAGGGTTCAGATTGTAGAGTTAAAGGTTTCGAAGGGTTGCAGTGATTACGTATAGCAAAAGTATTATTGTTCTTGTTGACAAGGACCTTCCGACGGGGTTGAACTTGGAAATATGAGTTAATCTAGCGAAGGTTTAGGCAAATAGTAAAGTAATTAACGAAGCTAAGGACTTCCTTTTGTATCCAATAAAAATCTTTATTCTATTAAATTTCCCCAAATCACACTCAATTAGGGTTATAGTACCACGATTAAGAAGTTATAAGACTGGAATGAGAGAAATCAGATCCCCTGAACATGACTCTCAAGTCCTATTTATAGACACAGGCGGCCTCCCTTCAACTCTATGCTCTTGACTAGGTCGGAAGATTTCCTTTTTATATGCAACTACAAACCTTTCGGATTTATTGAAAGGTTTGCCCCTTATATGCCATAATGAACCTTTCAACGCTATTGGAAGGTTTGTCTTTCGGATGCCTTCGTGAACCTTTCGGCTTTGATGAAAGGTTGCTTTTCCTGATGTCTTCACGAACCTTTCAACTCTGTCAGGTTGCTTTTTTTAAGCTTTCATGAACCTTTCAGCTTTGACAAGAGGTTACTTTTCCTACCGTTGTGTTCCCTTCGACCTTGTCGGAAGGTAACTCTCCTCTTAATTTCCGTGAACCTTTTGATCTTGTCGAAAGGTTGTTCTTTATGTGCTTGTTATGAACCTTTCGATCTTGTCAAAAGGTTGCTTCTCACTTGATTATTTTCAAGTGCTGTTTTTCCCTTCAATGTTTTTGAATGGTTATCTACCATTATTTGCTGACTTTTGAGCATTTCTTTCTTCATAAAAAACCTTTCGGCCTAGTCGAAAGGTATTCTGGATGTGCTCCAACCGGTTTGAAAGGCTTGCTACGCTTTCCAAAAGGTTGTCATAGAGTTGCACGTGCTTGCTTTGATTTATCCATCTTCTTCAAAAGGTAAGAACTCCCTGAATGAAACCTTTCGACTACTTTGGAGGGTTTGAAGGTATTAAATCCTAATGGCTGCATCCTCTTGACTCCTTCGAAATGTTTGGTTTGAGCTTCTTCTTCTTTGTCTTTGTTGAAAGACCTCTCGTCCTAGTAGAAAGGTGGATACTTAGAGCATCATCTTGCCTATGGACTATGAAAGATAACATTGGACTTCGCCGGAAGCTCCTTATCGGAAGGTATGATTATCTAGAACATCTTGGTGCTTTCTGATCTTTCTCACACTCTCGTGCCCCTTCTTTCATACCTTCATTTTTGACTATTTCATTGTTACAATAACCATTTTGGTTGCAGGATTTTGATTGCAAAAATATGCTTTTAAAGGATATAATGAGGGGGAAATCCATTTCACTAGGCGGCATGGTCTCACTTAACATCGACAAATCGAGATGTCATATTATTATTCACAGTAGGCCTTTTGTCTGACTCAAAATTTATGTTCCCCCCTTAAATTCTTGAGTGCTGAAAATTTAATTTGAGTAGGTTGAGAGTTAAGATTTTCAGATTTTGGTGAATAAAGCCTCCATAGGCGTGCATGAGTCAAAGATTAGCTATGTAGGTGATTATCCATTTATATATTTATTCCACTGTGATAGAATGTTGTATGTAATGGTAGATGTTATGGTTGTCTATTTAGTAACTCTGATCATCCAAGGGGGTATCTTCATATGTCGTTCTTGGCATATTTTGTAATAATTATATCTATCTAAACCTGGGAAATGTTATGGGATTATGTACTGAATATGAAGTGCCGACTTGAAATGTAATGAGAAAAGTTGTTTTGAAATTTTGTTTGAAATACTTTATATTCTCTTGCTTATGATATTATGGATACCATTCGCATTACTGCATTTTATCACCGGGAATTAATACTATAGATGACTGTAGTATCTCTTGCGGTTAGTTTCAGGCCTCAAAATGGAGGATGTTACAACTTGATATCAGAGCATAGGTTTATGTAAAACTTAAAAGAATTTTGAACTTAAAAAGAGGTTTTAAAACATGATTCAAATGAATCACAGAATAAGATAAGGGTATGAGATAACGCTATAGTAACGTACTTGTATTTGTTATATATAAGTATATGATTTATCTCTATTCTCCCATCTCTCTTAGACCACTCTTCTGTGTCTTACTAAGGTTTGAATGCGGACTAAAGGATAGTAAGATGGAGGCAGGAAACAGAAGAGGGAATCTCGGTGGAGGAAGCACCATAACTAATGAAATTGCTAGGCCCAATACTAGGAGAAACCCGGGTCGGCAAACATCACCAAATGTCGGTAACAGAACATCATAGGCAGATATGGGAGATGTGTATCAGTTATTTGTCAACATGATGTAAGTAGGAGAAGCTGTTGGATTGGTAGATGGAAATGTTGGAGGAGTGAATCAGGAAGCTCATGTTGTCAACAACTATGCTGTGTTGAGAGAGACTATGCAAGATTTAGAGGAAAGCCGTTTTTTGGAATGGAAGATGCTATCAAAGTGGAGGGCCAGTTGCTTCATTGTGAGAGGATTTTCGCTGATCTTGAACTAAATGACTAACAGAAGAAGAGGTTAGCGTCTAGGCAACTATAAGGAGCTGCGTTGTACTGGTGGAACAGTGTAATTATTGCAGTAGAGGAAAAAACATTGACTTGGGTAGAATTCAGGAGAAGGTTTAAGAAAAATCTATGTTGGAAATTGCCAAATCTACCATGTTAAGAAAGTTTGTTGGGTTGGTACAGGGAGATATGACTATGTTAGAGTACACCATGAGATTTAAGGAGTTATCAAGGTATGGTTATGCTACCGTGGATACAATAATTAAGAGGAATGAGAAGTTCATTCGGGGATCGAGATTTGAACTTGCTAGGGCAACTTTACCACATATCAGAGATCCATGTGATGTAGTTGTTGAGATGGCTTTAAGAAACGAATTGATGCTTACTTTATTAGTTGTAACAAAGCAGTGGAGGCTCAAGGTGGGTAGAATCAGAAGAGGAAGTTTTTCCACAAGAAGGGAGCTTAGAAGAGTGGAGCTGCCAGGAAAAGAACTTATGAGATTATCTGCGACAAGTGTGATAAGAAAGGGCATTTCACAAACGAATATCGTTCTGTAGATGGAAAGAAGGTGAGTGGAAAGAAGAACATTAAGTGCTTCAACTGTGATCAAATCGGTCATTATAAGAACTGGTGCAAAGAACTAGCTAAAGCTGATAAGGGTAAGGTGTTTGCATTAGAACCAGCTACCTCGAGACTAACATATAAGGGGAAAGGAAGGTTATGATGGGAGGTATGCTTTTGATTCATGGTATACATGTTAGAGTTCTATTTGATACTGGTACATCACATTCTTTCATATCTCATTGTTTGGTAGATAAGCTTAACCTAGAACCCTCATAAATTACTTAAGGGACGCAACTTCGATGTGAGGGTATGAAACTCTTGGAATGAGATGTGACCAGTTAGAGTTTGAATTGTTAGGTCATATATTTTCTTTCAGTTTGCATGTGTTTGATTTCGTAGGCTTTAGAATTATTTTGGGTATGGACCGATTAAAAAAGTATGATGTTAGGATATTTTTCCACGATAGGAAACTATCAATAAGACACCGTAGTAGTAGTGATCAAATGATATATTCTATAGAAAACCCGAGTTTTGATGTTTGTGCTTTGTTGGGTGTAATGGAGGAGGAAGAAGAGTTGAATCGAGTTCTCTTTGTTAGATAATTCGTAGACGCCTTTGAACTTGTGCCAGGACTACCACCGAAATGAGCTATTGAGTTTCAAATAGATCTTGTACCAAAAACTAAACCTACTAATAGACCGCCAAGTAGGATGACACCTACTGAGATGAAGGAGTTAGAGGTGCAACTGGTGGATTTAAAAGTGAAAAGTTTTATCAGACCAAGCAGTTCACCTTGGGGAGCAGCCGCAATATTTGTTAAAAAACTAGACAGATCGTTAAGGTTGTGTATCGATTATCATAAGTTAAAGGACAAGATGATTAAGAATCGATATCTATTGCCAAGGATTGATGATTTGTTTGATCAGTTGAGTGGAGCCAAAGTATTCTCTCAATTGGATTTGACAACAAGGTTCCATCAGCTAAGAGTAGCAGAGGATACTATTCCTTTGACGGAGTTTAAGACAAGGTATGGATTGTACGAACGGTTAGTAATACCGTTCGAACTGACTAATGCGCCAGCCTTCTTCGTAGACCTAATGAATCAGATCTTTCCAGAGCATTTGGATTGATTCGTGTTAGTGTTCAAGATGACATTTTGTTATATTCAAAGGATGAAAGAGACCATAAAAGTTTACCTTAGGATAGTGCTTGAGGCACTGAAGCAGCATTAGTTAAAAGTGAAATTTTGAAAATGTTACTTTTGTAAGGAGGAGGTGAAGTTCCTTGGTCATGTAGTCCCATAAAAAGAGTTGTCGGTAGATCCAACTAAGATCGAGGCAGTTAATAATTGGAAGAGTCCCGAGACATCATCGAGATAAAGAGTTTCCTTGGACTAGCTGGCTATTACCAGAGATTCATCAATGATTTCTCATGGATAGCAGTGTCGATGACTAAGCTAATAAGGAAGGATATGAAATATGTTTGGACAGATAAATGTGATGACGCATTCCATAAGACGAAATATTTAATGACTAATGTGTCGGTGTTAGCATTTTCAAATGGGAATCAAGATTTAGTAGTGTATACAGTTGCATGTGGAACTGGATTAGAAATAATGTAGAGGGGCAAAGTAACTACCTATGCTTCTTAACAGCTCAGACCGCATGAGGTTAGATATCCAACAAATGACTTTAGAGTTAGCTATAGTAGTTTTTGTAGTAAAGGTGTGGAGACATTACTTTTTATTTATAGATCACAAATCGTTACAATACTTATTCTCTCAGAAGGACTTGAATATGAGACAATAGAGATGGTTAGAGTTTATAGCTTCCTATGAATTTGGAATTGAATACAGAATAGGTAAAGGAAACGAAGTGGCAGACGCACTCAGTAGAAGGCATCATAATGTAGTGTTAGCAATGATAGTTGAGTGGAAAGATTAAAAAACTTTGACTACATGCGGTGTAAAGTTAAGAAATATAGCAAGTTCGGGACAAGAAACCATGATGTTGTCATGTTTAGAAATTCGACCAGTAATGATCGAAAGGATTACTTCTAAATAAGGAGACGATCCATTACTAGCTGAATGGATCAGAAGGTTAAAGAGTGGAACTATGGTCAACGATTTAAAGGATTTCGTTATTGACCAAAATGGATGGTCTAGGAAGAAAGGAAGGTTATGTGCTCAGAATATCAGAGATATAAGGAAAGAAGTTATCCAAATTACTATTCATCTAGGAGGAACTAGGATGTACCAGGACATGAAAAGAAGTTTCTTCTAGGAAGGTATAAAGAGGACTGTAGGCTTGTGGGTGAAACAATGTTTCAACTATCAACAAGTAAAAGTCGAGCATCAGAAGCTGAGTGGGTTACTTCAGCCTTTAGATATTCCACTTTCGAAGTGGGATAAGGTGGATTTCATAGGCGGGTTGCCAATGCCGAATAGAGGAAATGAGAGTATATTTGGGATATAGTGGACAGATTGACTAAGAGTTCATACTTTGTACCCGTTAAGTCGACTAGAAAGGTACCACTTTTAGCTGAGTTATTCATGAAGAATATATTTAAACCGCACAAGATTTCTAGTAGTGCAGTAAGCGACAAAGATTCTTTATTTACTAGTGAGTTTCGAAAGAGTCTACATGAGAACTTAGGTACTAAGCTCAAGATAAGCGCCGCTTGCTATCTTTCCATCTATCGACCGATGGGAAAATGAAGAGAGTTAAAAAAAGACTTGGAGGATTTCTTTAGAGCTTGTATCCTAGATTTTAAAGGATCATGGGAAGACAATCTACACATAGTTGATTTTCCATATAATAACAGTTATCATACTAGTATAGCGATGGCACAGTTTGAAGCTTTGTATGGAAGGCCATGCAAATCTCTCATATTTTGGTTAGAGACCGGAGATAGATTAATTCTTAGTCCATATTTAGTAAGAGAAGCCATAGAAAAATTAAGTTAATTCGAGCTAGAGTGAAGGAAGCTTAATCCAGGTAGAAAGTTATGCAGATAAGAGATGGAAAGATTTAGAGTTCTGAGTTGGAGATCAGGTCTTCGTCAAAATATGGCCGATGAAAGGCATAATTAGATTTGGAAAATCAGGTAAATTGACACTTAGATTTCTTGTAACATTTCCTATTATAGAAAGAACTGGGAAATTCGCTTATAGGATAGAGTTACCAATAGTTTGGTGGGAGTCCATAATGTTTTCCATATTTCTCATCTAAGGAAGTGCGCTCGAGATCCAGAAACTACTACCACTCCTATTGCGTTAGAAGACTTAGTAATGGAATGGGACATGACTATAGTTAGACAGCCAGTTTGGTTAGTGGCTAAGGATGAGGAGAAACTAAGGAACAAGACAGTCCAGTGGAGTGACGACGAGAGAGACTGTACTAAATTAACAGAAAGCATGATTGGAGGCACTTATCCTGACTTGTTTGACGATATGTTTTACCTTTATGTTTGATTGATGTATGTACCTTATCGTAATTTCGAGGATGAAAATCTTTAAGGAGGGGAGTCTGTAATGACCCTAATATTAACTAACATTATTTAGAACATTCAGTTAGATAAATTAAATAACATAATAGCAAAGGGATAAGAAAATTGAGATTTGGTAACTAAGTTTAGGCCGCGCCTCAGTTAATAAACCAATTAGCGAAATAAAAGTTGGGACAAGAAGGAGGAAAATAATAAGGTGAAAATGGGAATAGCCTTCACTCCTACCCCTCAAACCCTTCTATCTTCATTTTCTTCATTCATTTACACACATACAAACTAAACATAAAGGGAGGTTGGCCATAACAAAGGGAAAACAAGAAGGAAACTAAAGATTAAGGAATCGAAACTAAAAGAAATCAAGTCTACACCAAATCTCATCTTTCTTATCCACATCAAGGTGAACAATGAATACACATCTCATGTTTTTAATTATGTTACGGTTTTAAGTGTAAACCTGTTTCTTTTCCAAATATTATGCCATGTTTAGTGGTTTGAATGATTATATGCTTGTTTGTGGTTTCTAGAATTTAAATATAAAAGTTAGTGACTTTGAGTTAGAAAACCTATCATATAATACCAAAATGACTTGAGATTTTGAAATGATGTATGAAATATCATTTTTGAAGTGGGTTTTTAATTTCATAATTTTCCAAACAAGTATGGATTTTATATGATTTTGTAAGTGAAGAAATCAGTGAATTTCGGGTTTTAATTATTCAAAATAAGTTTTTGATCCTGAAATTTTTATATATCAAAGAGTATGATTAATTTGATTTTTGGGGGTATTTCCTAATTGTTTAGGAATGATAAACAAATTATTTAAGTCCAAAAGGCTTATTTTTTAAAGTAGAATGTTTATGAAAAGGGTTAAATCGTAAAAATATTTAGCATTTAAAATTATGGCATGCGGCAGTTTTCCTCAGTAAAGAAAGCTAATAAGGTTTTGACAAATTATTGAGATTTGATGAATAAAATATGCTTTTTATAGTAATTTTGTAGTTTCCCATATATTTACAATTTTGCCATGTCAATAATGGCTATGTCGAGCCCATCTCACCGCATCCAAGTGTTATCGATGTGGAATAAAGCAATGCCACATAATTCCAATGAGTTTGGCATGAAGCGGATCGGTTCGAAACCTCATCGAGGTTGAAAAGACATAAAGGGGTCTTCGATATGGTAATGTTGAGATGCATGCATGTTGCATTTTTACTAAAAAGTATGATGTTGCATACACTTCTTAATGTTTTTGCCTTGCCGACCTAGATGGTCATCGAGCCTATTCTATGCTGCATTTAACTTGCCATCGAGCCCAATCCTTGCCACTTTTATCTCGTCTTCGAGTCAAACCTGTGTTGCTTTTAACCGTGCCGGCATTAGACATATCGATGCCGCATCTACTAAACTTTATACCCTCGACGGGGCATTAATGCTAATGTTTTTTAGAGTCGCCAAAGTTCAATTTTTATAGTTTAATAATACGACTTATGAAGTTATGACTTCGACATTGTCCCTATATGATTTCAAATAAATGACTTCGATATGCATTTGAGTGGGCAAAGATTTTTAACGGCGATGACGTCGTTGAGTTTTACAATTATAAAGGTAATACACAGATTTTTCTTTGTAGCCTAAGTTTCAAGAGGATCGAAGTCCCTAATGACTTCGAGTTTCATCAATATTATTTTATAAAGCATATATCATGGCTTAAGCATTTTGAATAAAACGAAAATTTACAATTTCTCTGTTTTAAATATCTTTACTATTAGTAATGAGAATTCCATGAATAGGATTCAACCGTGTCTTTTTGAAATTCCTAAAATACTCTTTTCATTATTTCATATATTTACTGTCAATTCATGTTATCTCATGTCGGCATTAGTGGTTAAAGCGGAGGCAAGTTAGGTTAAAATACTTTTTGAAAGTGCACTTCAGTAGTGATAAATGTTTTTTCATCAACAACATTTTGAGATTTATCAAGTGGACAACGAAGTTCCTTATCTTTTAGATTTGTACACTAACAATTAATACATTTACGACGATGTGGGACTAATTAAATATTGCACCTTACATATTCATAAAAACAACATAACAGACTTTGAAAAGAGCAGCAACTCCACGTTGATTCATGCAGTCAATCTTAATTATCTCATTAACTAGGATCTTCGACTCACGCAATCAACAACTACAAGCCACACTCCAAATTGGCAATGTGTCAACAACATGCCTATCTACATTTCAGTCTACTTTTCAGGCAACGACATTGATCAGCCAGCCAACCAATTGACATGCCACGTTGATTCATGTACACTAACATTTAGTACATTTTTGAGAGGCGCCAAAAAATTATTTGACTTCAACTCAATATACTCAAGGCATTAGCAAAACTACAAGATTCAGATCTCATATACAAAATAAGCATCTTTTTTTAATTTCAGGCAATGACCGACGACAACCATCTCTCAAGCACAATGATTTTTGGGATTTAACACAACTAAACCAATTATGAAGGCATCTCATTTTCCAAGTTGCAACTTCAGGCGCAGTTCAATATATCAAATCCCACTCACTTCAACCAGGTAACAAATTGACGAACTTGGCTTTAGCATAACTTTGTCTCCACAACTCCAGATCGTCAGTCAACGACACAAGCATCTCCAGTTTTTGGGGAAAGCAATGCGATCATTCTCACAGTCACGTGCTCCACCATCACAATGCCATCGGTAGTCTTTTCCATCTGTAAGCGCAAGCGATGAACTTAGATCTAGAAGTACAAGCAATAACGGTACCACATGAGATCTCAGACAACTCCATTGCAACGATGAGGTTGACTGTGGGTGGTATTTTTTGTAGGCGATCGATTTCTTTTTGCATGGAGGCCAAGGAAAATTTAGCTAAATAGTAAGAGTTCAGATTTGATATTTATTTGAGCAAAAGGGATAAATTTATATTTTTTCTTCGACGAAGAGGGTCACGTGATTTGATTTGCAAAGGAGAATTGGATGTATTAGTTAAGGGGAAATGTGAGAAAGAAAATAGAGAATGATGTAGAAGAAGTGGAGGGATAGCAAAGTTAAAGGGGGAAACCAAAAGATAAGCAGGACCATAAAGCTAAGAGGAGGGAAATGAAAAGATAATAGACGGGAAATGAAAAGTTAAAAGGAGGTAAATTGTTGATTATCGAATAACAATTAAATATATTCACCAATCATTACTAATTTACTTCTAACTTATTAATTATTTTTATTAACTATTAATTATATGTAAATGTACATACACTTACAGAAATATATGTACGTATAACTTAGTTTTGCACTCATGTATGTAAATTTAATTTTATTGCATATCCCGTAGACCGAAATGGTAATTGTATACACATACTCCCATGCAAAAGTGACATAATCACCACTATATTGACCCTGCACCGAGTGCAAAAGCTGTTCGAAATGGCATCGTCATTACTATACGTTTACATCGCCTCCAAAAGTCAATATTCAACAAACAATAACTATAGTTTGCAAACATTGCACTCATTCACTACCTAATTTGCAATATTAATTCAATATTTATTTTTTACCTACCACACAAATCGATCACATCTGTATTCCAACAATTTATTTTGGTGCATTTGTTATGTTTCCTAAATTCTTTAACTATATAAGCTATGACATGCCAACATATTTGACTTCAGCTAAAATATTTCAACAAGTAATACAAATATGGCAAACCTTTACAACTGATATTATAGCATCACTATCTGTTTGCTTACTGGACAACTTATACATGTCTACCTATTTCAATAACATATGCATCATTTAACTATTGATAGGATAATGACAAAGTCAAACTAAAAATCACCAAAGCCACCATTCCCAAAAAGCAGGACATATGACACAAGAACTAAGCTGAAAAATATGAATAATGCCTATTACAAAATCGTCCACACCCATAGACGAATTTCTTTTGTTTTTTTAAAGGTTTGTGTGTTAAATATGTTCTTCAGCTATATCTTGCAATTTTGTAAATCCATCCATATCATTTCAACCGTGTCCTTTTGAAATACCGCAAATACCCTCCTCGCATCGTTCTTTACGCGTCTTCTGTTTGCATCACATAGTTTTATTTTCGCATCAACAAACTCACCTAAAAAATAGGGCACTCCGTCCCCATTTTGGGTGTGTCGACCCCCTCCGACCCGAAAACTACAATCGAAATCTGCTTCAAAGTCTTCGTCTTCAGACCGGTGGCTGTTAGCCTAGCAGTTGCTGCTTCAAGCGTTTCAAATATGACATGGCGGCTACATCTCAATATGTAGCGTACCATAGAATTGAGCGTTAAGGCACATATTAAAGCAAAGAGGCGAGCAGCCAGGATTATGACCATGTTGGCGCCGCACACGATCACAGAGTTGGGGCATTGAGGTGGCGCAGATCAATCTAGAAGAACTATAGGTATGGATCTTTTGAATGAGGGATGAGTGCAGAAGGGAATACAAAAGGAATTTTCAAACAGCTGGTTGTAGAATCAGTATAGGTTGGAGTAGGCTTTTTGAAGACAAAAAGCCTAAATATCTTCTTGGGGTAATTTATATGGACAATGATGCACAAAACAACGACAAGATATTTTTCATTTAGGTTCCTTCCTATGATATATTTTAAAACGAGATGTTTCTGATTTTATTTGGTTCTCTTTAATAAAAAAACAGAAAACAAAGACATGTTTTGCATAAAAAAATAATATCTCACTGCAAATATTCTTGAATGAAAATACAGGTTCACTTGATGATAAGGGAAAAATGTCTACGGTATAATTTACTAAACTTAATCTTCCAACCAATACACAAAGTCATATGTAGCTTGGATAGCAATGAGTGATTGCATTAAGACTACTGTGGCACATGTTTAATTCTATGGCTGTAACTTTTTTTTTGTATTTTGAGAATTGAAATTCCAATGGAGATTTCTACCTTCTACCTGCATAATGCATCAGACCGTTAATGTAACAAAAGAATGATATGAATTTAGTTGTTGAGTTTAATAAGCAGTAACCAATCTATTGTTATCAGTCATTTGTTGTGGAATTGTACAGTTTGACATAAAGGTATGATACTAGAGACATGTCTCCAACTATTTATGCATGCTTCATAGATTCCAATTAAGGATATATGGGTTTATAATGCTTCATAGATTCCAATTAAGGCCTCAAAAGACTACAATGTGATCTTTGAGTGATGCATCCCAAACTGGCCATAATAATAAATTATTGGAAGCTATCTTTCAAATTCAAAATATAAACATGGTTGTATATCAGAATCACCTTTCAAAATTTGAAATATCAAAATGCCACGATGATAATCATATTCATTAAATTTTTTACGACTATTAATAGAAGAAGAAGAGATTAAGCCATGTTGTGAAGTGATGATGTACTTAGATACATTTTTGCTCACAGCCCACACTAACTGAAAGGGCATAATCATATTTCCATTTCCGGTTGTATAAAATAAACTAAAAAAAAGAAACAAATGATAAAACTTTTCTATTATAAAAAAATGGTTCTACAACGGTTCTTCAGTTGTTTCGGTTTTTCGGCCGTTGCTTTAGATTCAGTTAATGTTGCCAAAGGCACTGTCAAATCTACCTCCAGTAGTGCAACTACAAATTCATGCATACTGTGATTAAATGCAGGTCCACATGGGCATGCAGACAATGATACTATCAAATTAACTTTTAGGGTTATAACTATAAATGCATGCACATTGTGATTGCAGGCCTACCTGAACGTGCATATACACTCTTGATTTCAAGGGTTAAATCACTGTAAAGATTTTTTTTCAAGGAAATAGAGTGGGGTGATTAACTCAGATGTTTGTTAAAAGAATGATTCGAATATTAGAAGACTATATGAGACTAGTGTAGGGTCGTGCCCTGTACTTTAGCTAGTAGCCCCTAGCTAATATAACACCAAAAATTCCAGTATGTAGGGCAGTGTCATGGGTAAGACTAAATGAAGGTTACACACAGAAAGGAATACAGAGAGTAGAGAAAGGTTATCGTTGAGCCTGCAAAACCATTAGGATCAGCTGACCCAAGAAGTAGTAAGTTACAGATAGACCGTCCAGTTTTTTTTAAATAGTAAGTTAGAACATTTATTATTTCTGGTAGGCTCGAGTGAGCCATGGGTTTGTAGTCAGCTTGATAAGACTATGGTGTTGGGACAAATAGTTCACTGATTACCTATTTTGTATGCATACATATTATTGGATATTGTTTATTATAACTAGTATGGTTATAGGATTTTGGTTGCAAAAGATATGCTTTTAAAGGATATTAGTGAGGAGAAAACCTTTTCTGCTAAGCGACGTGGTCTCCTTAATATTGATAAATTAAGATTTCACATTATTATTCACACCAGGTTTTTTGTCCGACTTGAAGTTTTCTACCCATAAACTCTTGGGTGCTCAAAATTTTATTTGAGTAGGTTGAGAGTTATGGTTTTCAAGTTTAGTATGATTTGGCGAATAAAGCTTCCGAAGACATATAGGAGGCAAAAATAGCTATGTAGGAGATTATCTATTTATCTATTCCGCTGTGATTGATGTTGTATGTAATGGTATATGTTGTGACTGTCTATTTAGTAACTTTGATCATCAAAGGGGGCATCTTCATATGTCGATCTTGGCATATTTTGTAATAATTATATTTATCTGAATTTGGGCAATGTTATGATATTATGTACTGAATATGATGTGTTGATTTGAAATGTAATAAGAAAATTTATTTTGAAATTGTGTTTGAAATATTTCATATTCTTGCTCTTCTGATATTATGGATATCATTAACATTACCACATAATGTCACCAGGAATTAATATTATGGATGACTGCAACATTTGTAGCAGTTAGTTTTGGACCTCAAAATATAGGATGTTACCGCTTCTCGGCATAAAGTACAACGTAATCTCCTAAGCTCCTCAGTTCACATCATTCTCATCTGAGCTCATGGGCTCTTTTCTACTCGAATGCCTTGATTTTATTTATTGCTCAGATTTCCCAAGCTAGACCAACCTCTTTCAAACTTCCACAATGCAAGCTACTCACAAATGGAATAACAACAAGCCTCCATGGTTCCCCACATGTCAAACATCCAACTTATCCACATCAGTATCAATAAATGATAGGAATCTCCAACAACCACCATATTATAACAACATGTGATGAAACCCTTATTGACATTTCGTTATATCATCAATCTGAGCTCAAGCAACTCTGCATCATCAAGTTCAGCAACATGACAAGCATTCAAATTTGTTCATGCCAATCTCAATGGACGCACCTTAATATTCACATCACCTATTGACAATTAACAATGAGCTTTGATTATGCTTCCGTTTCCCTTGTCTAATCATAACTCATGAAATACATGCCAATAAGCACGGTTTTGCTAAATCATTGATTTGCATAATATAATTATGCTTATAAATATATAATGACATCATACAGTCAAATGGTATTCTTCCATGGACCCACTTCTGAAGCCACTTCGTGGGACCCACCATCTCTCTTAAATCACTTATAATTACTATTAAAGTCGTTAGTCATTTTAGATTTTAGGTACTCATTCATGGGATTTTTTTTGTTATAAGCCTTTATTAGTGAAAATAAGCAATTTCCCTGAGGAATTTCGTCAATCGTGACAACTATTCATCTCCTTACTCCTTAATATTTTTATGTATTTTAACAAATGGGGTCCATTTATTTATTTATTTATTGATGTTTAATTTTATTTTATCATCTCGGTACTTATTTATTATGTCTTATTAGTTTCCCTTTTGTTGCACATTAACTGAAGAAACCTTCACTTATTAGTCTATGCTTTATTCTAAATTTACAGAGTTTTTACAATTACACATTCAGTAAATCCCGCTCTATTCAAATTTTGAATTTTTAAGGTTAGTCCATATGTGTGTATTTACTATGTTAATTTTTCTTATTTTTTGAATAATAATTAATGGTTTTGATAAATTAATCATTTAATTAGCTAGTTATTCAATTAATAAGGGGAATATTGGTTACTTAATCAACAAATAAATAAAAATTAATTTAATATATCATATGCTACTAAATTAAAGAAATAAAAATGAGTTAATAATTGATTAGTTCATTGGTTACGTAATCAATTAATTAAGGAGGTTCCGAACACGTTGATAAAACATGTAGTTAATGAGCGCAACACCTTAGATTTTCACATATATCATCATATTTATTATTTATGATATTGACTAAGATATCCTAACAATAATACTAACATGGCTAATGGAAAATTTGCAAATTAATTAAATGTGTACAACGAGAAACCAAGTAAAGTTAGTTGATTGATATTATGATTAGCTAATTAAATAAGAGATGAGTAATTAATGTGTGTATTTATACTTAGTCATATTTAGAGAATTTAAACAAATAGATCACTATAATCATGGTAGAATAGGCTCATTCCACTTTAAGAAGACAGTACCATAACCACATTGTGATAACTCGCCATCCATGGCAGCCAAAATCCACGCACACAAGCAATTGGATTCTCCAATAGTGTCATGTTCCATTATGGGTAAAATATACAAAATACAGTGGATTCCACAGAGCATATCCATCTCAACAAAATAATTCTCACAACAGAAGGATATAAAAATATAATATCAACATATATATGTAGAAGACTGGATGCACACCATACAAAGAGACATAAAATCCAATATATAATCATAGTGTTAATTATATTATCTACATATATATGTCAAAATAATATACATTGTCTACATGTTATTACACTAAAAATTGGGTTTATATATAATCATAGTGTTAATATAGTCACGACTCTATGAATCACCTCCAGCTAGCAGAGATCCCCATCTCTACGTCAACTAACTCGAAATATAGATAATGAATGAATAACAAAGAGAGGGTTAAACATAATGTGTGGTGAAAAGGAAGTATAACTAATCTGCATGATTACCAATATGCTAATATATCATGAATAGTACCAAATAGTAATACTAGAGGTAATGTAACCATACCTCATCATGTATCTTTACTGCATCCAACAAGTTAGTACATTTCTACTGTCATGCTACCCTATACGATATTGACTATCATATACAAAACACTACGACACCAATCACGATCCACATGTCAACGTCAGGCTAGTGGGACACGTTTCTCCTAGTAATGCCAAAACCTGCCAAGTATAGCTATTATTATAGGACCAATAATCAAGATGTTTTCAACACATCGTCTATCGCCTATAATTTTAGTAAACCCAAATCGATATACACGTACCTAACCTCTATCATTTTTTTCCATGAGGACTAATGACATGTACATTCGATCAGTAAACATTCTATAACGTAGCCTCAGATTATAGTTATAGTACCGAGATAGAACTTCTCTATCAATAGCATCAGTCCACCTAAGCTGCACACCCATTATGACAACCACTGATGCCATGTATGGTATATAAATATCTAATCTCAAGGCCACAGCCAAGGGACACAGACTTACTTCACATGCATCATACCATATGGAATCGTACATCAAAATACCTTAGTCATCGTGTCTCAAAATCAACGGATAACTCTATAAATGTTACCATACAAATCTAAGAACATATCCTATCATCAACTATGACCGCAAGGTCATCTCACATTACTGATACACCCTCCCGGCCTATCTAAAAAAAGGTTTTGGAATACATGAGGGAGTGGATCCAGGCCTCGAAATTAAAATATTCAATAACCTAGCATAACTTCATGGATTGTTGCCCTTAGAAAATAATAAACATTGGCTAAAATCGCACCTCAATTTGACTTGTAAAGATGTCATGTCTTGAAGTTTGCTCGAAAAATCCTAGATGAGACCAAAAAATCCCCAATGTACAGCTCACCGTTCAACTGATCAAAAGTGGTCAGTCTACCAACTTGCTGTAGCTAAAATTGGTTATAGCTAAACTGTTGACTTGCTGACTTTAACTAGCCGACTGACCTCTTCATTAGTCTATTGGTTGGGTATGACTTATCAACTGCTTAAGACCATTTTGGCCAATTCCTCTTGACTAAAAAATCCTATGTTCCCCTTCTATCAATTGATTGATGGTCTTCGTACCACTAGACTGATTGCTTATAGGGGTACTAGGAGCCTGGACCTAGATGGGGTAAATTTCCACAACCCATCATTTAAAATTCACTTGACCATCGTCCTAGCTTCCTTTGCCTTGATGTCGAGTCTCACCACTTGACGACCCTATGTCATCCACTACGCCTCGCTCTGAAGTTCACACCTTCGACCATCCATTATTAGACGAACACCACTTGATGGTAATTTCATGATCCATTCTGAAACTCAAATGCTTTGCAAACCATGCGAACTTAACCACTTGACCAACCATTTTAACTCCATATCCTATTATCCAATGACAACTTCAACTACCATTCAATATAACTTAACCATTTCTACAAACTAATTCAATCAATAATTAAACTGCACATTCATTTCAAATGCCACTAAATTTCTATCCATAATCAAGTCCATTACTTAATCCCTAACCAACATTAGCATCAAACATGAGTTTAACATATGAAATGATCCCAGCATAGAAAAGAGATCTCACTCATCAAATCTTCTAGAAACCCAAGCTCAACGAAACCAAAATTTGAAGCCTTCCTTTGATTTTTGAAATCTGGCCTCAGTCATCTCCAAAGTACAAATTTGATTACATGGATTTGTAGAGAACCATCTAATTTTAATTTTAGTATTTATTTCAGAATTTTTGGTTAAGATTTGAAGAAGTTACATTGATTTGAATTTAAGAAAACTTTGATTTCTTTTTATTAAAAGAAAGAGGAGAAGAGGAATGAATAGATTAGAAAGAAGATTAAATTTTGGAATAAGTAGTACAAAATTCTATCCGCAAGACCATTTTGTCCCTACTTCTCTTTTTTTTTTCTCATTTTACAAATCTTATCTGATTTTAACAAAATTAATATGTATTCCATATGTAAAAAACATTACGAGCTCAATGGAATAAGTTTCGAGTCCTATTTTATCCATTTTTAAAAATTCTTCTTTTTAGTCATTAATTCTCTGAATTTCATATTAAATAATTAATTAGAATTTATTGCTAAGTAATTTTTTTAGGCTGTTCCATCTCTCCCCTAAAAGGATTTCGCCCTTGAAATCATTAAAAGAAGAGCAATGTATCACATTAACACTTACCTACCCTTGTCACACATACTTAGCAAAATTAGCACAACCAAACTAGCAAACCAATCATAATAATACACGACAAGTCCTGTACTAGCGTGAAATGGATTCATACCATGGAAGCACATATTTTATCTTCCAGTTCCCAAGTGTTATTTTTAGATCTTTGCGCTATTAGACCTGGACAAGTTTTACAGCATCGTTCTGAAGTCTTTTAACACTACTCTCTGCAATATGAATAAGTCCTTTAGGCTTAGAAACATCCAATTCTACATCCACTTCCTCCAGTTGACTTGTCTCAAACACTACACGTGTGTTATGCACACACTTTTGCAAGTGTGAAACATGAAACACAATGTATACTCTAGACATCTTTTAAGGAAGATTGACCAAATATGCAAGCTTTCTAATCTGCTTTACAATAGGAAATAACCCAATGAACATAGGTTCAAGCTTTTCAGAATTTCCAAATCTTACAACTTTCTTTGATGGCGATGTTTTCAAAAAGATCAAATCACTAACTTCAAATTCAAGATCAATCCATCTATTGTCGACCTAAGACTTTTTCCAATCTTGAGATGCTTTCATCCTTCTTGGTATCAATTCGACTTTCTTCGAAGTCTCATAAATCATTTTCAGTCCAAGTATTACCGCATTGGTCTTCTTCCACTAACATATAGGCAACTTATAAGGTCTTCCTTACAAAGCTTCAATAGTTATCATGCAACACTGGGTTGAAAGCTATTGTTGTACACAAATTTAACAAGAGGCAAGTGATCTTCCCAAAAACCACCAAAATCAAGAATACAAGCTCTTAACAAGTCTTCAGTTACACTTCACCCTTTCGGTTCGACAATTGGTTTAAGGATGATAGGTCACACTCATGTTTAATTTCATACCCAACCCTTGTTGAATGCTCTTCCAGAACCCACTTGGGAAGTATGGATCTTAATTACTCCCAATATTTAAGTGAACGCCATGTAACCTCGCTATCTCCCACGCATATAACGTCATTGAAGGGGAGTGGTTCTTGAAACTTTCAACAAAATAAAATGAGTGAACTTCGTCATACTGTCCACAATGGACCATATGTTTTCATTTTCTTTCCAACTTCATGAAATGCATGGAAATATGCTCCCATTTCCAATGCGGGACTTCCGGAAGCAATAATAAACCATCGATCATCTTTTTTTTTGCCTTAACTCATTGTCAAGTCAATATTCTATATGAACTAGGAAACATGCATTTTTATACACTTACAATAATAAGTGTGCTTCCAATCATTACAGATTTTATTACCATTTTGATGAATAATCATCCTAGAACAATGACACTCTCAAAGCACTTCATCAACCAAACCTTCCACCATGGGAAAACATAATCTACTATTTTATGATGCCAACCCTTCACGTCATTGGAATATGGATCAATATAATTAGACTTCTCTCCCTTTATAGTCTGGTCAAAGATATCTACAACGTTCATATCATGTTTTCGGATAGAACCATTCTGATCAACAAGTGTAGGTCCAATCTCTAACGTTGTCAACAAGCTAGGAAACACATCATAGGTAGGTCGAATATCGTACTCTGCGATAAATTCCGAACCCTTCCATTCAAAAACATAGAGCCCAACATAACATGCCTTTTTCTCAATGTGTTTGCCGCTGCATTCCCCTTTTCGGAGTATAGGAATCCCAAATTCATACAATGTTAGGAATCCCATCCACTTTTGTTGCCTAAGGATAAGATATTTTTGGGAGATTAAGTACTCTAAAGATTTATGATCGGTAAATAGCTCAAACTTCCACCCAACAAATAATGCCTCCATGTTTTCAAAGCAAAGAAAATGGCCCACAACTCCAAATCATAGGTCACATGATTCTTATCATGAATGTTAAGTTACCTACTAGCATACCCAAGCACTTTGCCTTCTTACATAAGAACCACAATGAGTACCGTCCCACATGTATCCGTGTAAATGGCAGATGGTTCGGCTTCTTCCGAAATAACAAGAACCAGAGCACTAGTCAACAAGTGCTCCATATTAATAAAAGATACCTCACAACGTGCGTCCATAAGAAAACTTCGTTCTTCCTATTTAGATAGGTCAAAGGTGCAGCGATGATGAACTTTAGATAATATCTAACTAACACAAGGGAACTACAAAAACTTCCATCACATTACTCGATAACTTTTATTCTTACACTGAGCAATCTTGTTTGGATCGATGGAAATCACATGCTTGGATATGACATGACCTATGAATTTAACTTCTCTCCTCCAAAATTAACATTTTGAAAACTTTACTCTCAAGCTATTTTGCCTCAACAACTCAAATACTTCCCTTAAGTGTAATTTGTACTCTTCTTCACATTTAGAGAGCACCAAAATATCATCCATGAACACCACCATAAATTTATTGATGGGCCCCAAAAACATGACTTATGAGATCAACATAGTATGCAGGTGCGTTTGTAAGGCAGAATAGCATCACTAACCATTTATAAGAAGTAGGAGTTCTAAAGGTGGTTGTTGAAATGCTATCCTTAGCCACCCTTAGTTGATGAAACATTATACCAAGATCGAGTTGAGAGAAAATCTTCGCTCGTCTGAGTTGGTTGAAAAAATCGTCAATATGAGTAAGAGGATATATGTTCTTTCTTGTTACCTTATTCAACTCTTAATGGTTGACACACACTCTCAAAGATCCATCTGCTTTAGTGGCAAATTTGACCAGTTCTCCCTACTCTGATGTACTTCTCCTAATAAGGCCCTTCTTCGGAAGCATAGAAATTTGAGTTTCTACTCTTCTTTCTCTCATAGCCATTCATCTAATATGTAAGACAATGGCTTGGCATTCCACTCTAAATTGGTGCATAATTCAATTTTATAACGAGGAGGTAAACCAAAAACCTCTTTAAATACATCTTCTAAATTCCTAACATTTAGAATTTGCGCCAATTCATTATGAGATGATATAAAAATATAAATAGCTCAATATCATAGAACTCTTTGACTCATAATAAACATTAAGCCCTTTCTTACCACTATCCTTCAAACAGACCGCATGACTATCATAATATATAACTACACCATGCTTCGCCATCCAATGCATCCCTAGTATAAGTACATAGCCCGAATACCCAAGCATGAAAGCATTACAAGAAAACATGGACCAACCTCGTGACAATTTAAAGTCTCTGCATATTGTAGAAAGATGCGTCAATCCCCCAATGGGATTTGACACCAAAAGAGAGTCACCAATAAATTGGAGCATTAGATATATCAATAAGATGACTAGGAAAATCATAAATAGAAAACACATCTTTCATGGAAATTTTCTTCTCCTTATTGAGAGTTGATGGAGCACTCAAACTAGGAGTTTCTTGGATATTAAAGGCTTTAAGCATTTTCCCATCCTATGGAAGAGATGGACAATATCTCTTGAAATGTCCCGGCTGATCATAATTAAAACACTTCTTGATTTGGAGATTTAATCTACATTCTTAGCAATATGTCCTTCAAATAGCACCTATGACAAATCACTCTTTCCTCCTTTTTTCATCAATCATTCTTGTTCCATTTTCCTTGCCTCTCGCCATGGAACATCGACCTGCCTTCCACTTTGGCTTATTGCTCTTTAGAACCCCCTTAAGAAATAGAGTTTAACAAATCCTCTTCCATAAAACCCATAAAAGTAACTCCATAGGAATATGGCTAAGAGCAAGATCATTTAGAGCTCAATTGAGTCTTGTAGCAAATTTCTTAGCCTTCCTAGCGGACGTGTTGATCATGTCTATTCCGAAATGAGGCAAAAGTGTGAACTCATTAATGTACTCCTCTACAATTGTACCTTCAACCCGATTCTGACAACTAAAGTGACGCCAACGCCCAAAAGCCAAAAGGACGAGCCGTTGGGGGTTTAGATAAGATACACATAAACATAGACAGATATACATAGTTCTAACTAACACTATCTACCTTCAGTGTCTCACAGCAAAAGGAAATAAATATAATACTTAAACAAATACCACAGTCACATCACCATAACATGTCAATAATGTCAGTTACCTGTGTTTAAATAAATAGAGATACAAGCCAATCCACGTATATATAGCCAAATTCAGGTACAACGCTTATTTACACCATAGATACAATATACTAATAAATCTCTATCTCTTATACCATCTCATCTGTAGACTCCATCAACTAGGATATATATATATGTATGTATGTATGTATATGTATATGTGTGTGTGTATAATGTAAATAGGAGCGGCTCAGACATAAGTCCGGTGAGTAAGTCATGTTCTACTTTACATATGCTACAAAATAACATTATAACATTAAATGAGTCTATTGCACGGCCATTACATATTCCGTTGCCATGCCATACGTGACTGTCATGTACATGTAATCATATCGCACCATAATTATGCAGACTCCTTTCCTAGTCTAGCGTCATACCCTACAAGGTTGCCTATTGTCCGCCATCATGCAATCATGCATAAGACTCACTTCCATGGACTGCTCGAAGCCTATAGGGTCGCTTATTGTCCCCGTGGTACCTAATTAGATTCCGCCCATAGCCTATCGGGTCGCTTAACATACACTTCACTCAACTCATCGAAGCACTACAAAGAGCAATGTAATGCTTCAGCACGTACTTGTGTCACAAGACTGCATCCATATCTATATACATAGTCTAGGCCATCTACTTGCACTCCAGACTCGTTCAAGTCCCCATCCATCATCATATCATATTTTTGTATCATAACTATATATATACACACTTCAAATAACAATCAATCATCACATATTCATTTATTTTATAACACCATCATTCTTCTTGTCTATAGCTTTGGATCACCTTCTGGAACACAAGAGAAACAAGATTCAAATCGATTGTTTATATTTTATATGGGCTCATTAGAGTTAACGTTCATTTGGTAAAATTATATTACACTGGTGGATCGGTTGGTGCAACCGGTGCACCGGTGCACCGGTGTGCATATTTACTGTCAATTTCCAATTTTGGGTTTTAATGTTTACATCATCATTTTCCACATCTAGCTGCCTCCACTGCGCCTTTTGTTGTTTAAGAACATACGTAAAACCTAACCTTAAGTTTCTAAGTCTGGTTTGATTATTTATTTCACCAATTTGTTCATATATTTATCAAATTATATAAATTAATGCAACCTTAGTTCTAATGTTACTGTAAATTCTAATTTTCCTCCCAAATGTCCATTTAATATGTGTTTAGGTGTTTTACTACATTACTCTACAGTATTATAGCCATACTACCATTAGAGTGTTATAATTGCATCATATGTAGATAAGAGGAAGAATCACTCTCAAAAGTAATGCTTTCTGTGTAAACTCCCGTAGTTTGGACTGCTGAGCTTCTATGCTTCGTGTATTTACCTCAGAATCACTTCTAGAATATAGCCTCGCTAGGTAGCTCCGCAATACTTCTGATCTCATCCAATTTGTTGGAGTTTAGAGGGAGTTTAGAGGGAGATATTTTGATTTGATGTTAGGTAGGTTGATAGGAAGAAGGGGGAAGAAGACAGAGTGGTTGTTTTCTGAACTGAAATATAGTCTATGAATTAGTTTCATAATGGAATGAGGAAAACCATTTGTCTGCCTAAAATTCAAATTCTAGGGTTTTGGCGGTTGTTCATCTCAACGATGTTTCAACCATAATTCCTCCATACATACTCCAAACGAGAAACTAAAATACTACGTGACTTAAAAAAACAGGACGGTCGTAGTGGCGTTGATTTTATCATCAAATTCCAACGTTTGGAAAAATGACCATTTAGTGCCTTCTTATTTTAAATTGATTTAATTAATTCATTAAATCCAATTAATTTCATAATATTATATTATTAATATTTATTTTAAATTCTCCCTCTTAAAAGGATTTCATCCTTGAAAAGAGAAAAATATAATATATCATACACTCATTCGTCAAACACACATGTAAACCAAACTGGCAAACATATCGCCTAATTTAAATAAACAATATATGGATATACAATTGATGTAAGCAGTATAAACGTATGGATCGTGTCATGAACTTGTAATTTCTAACCTCGCAATGCATAAATGCAGTTATTGCCTCCTATATTAATGCGATAAGAAGACATATTGGGCATGATGCACAACATCCCGATATAAGAGAGAGAGAGAGTGTGTGTATGTATGAAAATAAATCATATATAAAGTTTAACAATCAATTCATCTAGAGCATCCAAATCCTAATTCTAGAATAATCTAACTAAGAAAATCATATCAAACAAAATCTGATCAGGAAACATACCAGAAAAGAGCTGAGGATGTATAGCACCCATCTTCTCTTCAGGCTCCCACATGCTCTTTGCCAGGTCATTTCCCCACTGCATTCTAACTAGTTTTACAGTCTTATTTCTAAGTCGTTTCAGCCCATGTTCCAAAATACAAGTTGGACCATAGGATAAGTTCGGCTCAAACTCGAACTTTATCTCCTCCTACTGACTAAGTGCAACTATAGTCGTAGGATCGTGCATACATTTTCACAAGTGTCACACATGGAACATGTATGGACTCCTGCCATCTTACCAAAAGATCCACTCTATATTCTAATCTTCCCATCCTCTCCAACACAGGAAATGAACCAATAAATCTTGGTGCTAACTTTCTCGAACTCTCTAATCTTACCGCTCTCTGCGATGCAGAAACTTTAACAAAGATCAGATCTCCCACCTTAAATTCCAAATCCTTTCTCCTTCTATCCATATACGATTTCTATTAATCACGTGCAACTTTCATGCTCGTTCTTGTAAGCTCCACCTTCTTTACAGTATCCCTAACCATCTTTGGACCCAAAATAATATTTATTCGTGGATTCCCCCAACATGAAGGTGACTTACATGGCCTTCAATATAATGCTTCAAACAGTGCCATGCCTATACTCATTTGGTAGCTATAATTATATGTGAATTCTACAAGAGGTAGACGATCCTTCCAAGATCCAACAAAATCAAGTGTACAAGCCCTCACCAAATTCTCCAACACCCTATTTACTTTCTCCATCTGTCCATCAGTCTACCGATGATATGCTGTGCATAGATTCAACTCCATCCCTAACACCTCCCGTAGACTCCTCAGAATTTACTCGTGAAAATTGGATCTCATTTGCTCACTACACTAGCTAGAGTTTGTGTAGTCGGAACACTTCTTTAATATACCATATCGATGAAGTTGCGACCGTTCTCATACTCCTCATCATAATAAAATGCATGTTTTTCATGAGATGATCTACTATCACTATATGCTCTTGTTTCATTTCCTGCTTCGGGTTATTTCATCCACAAAATCCATAAATTGCACTCTCACTTCCACCGTGGCACGTTAAATGGAAGTAATAGCCAACTAAGCTTTTTCTATTCCCCCTTCTCCCTTTGGAAAGTCATACACTTTACCACATACTTGGCCACCTGCCTTTTCATTCATGGCCAATAGAATATTCTCTTTACATCTTTATACGTCTTATCCCCACTTAGAAGAATAGTCATTCTGGAATGTCTACACTTCTCTAAAACCTTTTCTGTCAACTTCTTAACATGTGGTACACATAGCCTTCCGTATCGCCTCAAATAACCCTTCTGATTCTTGAAGTAACGCTGTGACAAGACCATTCACCCTATCCTAGCTGCTCCACAATGTCAACCAACGATGCATCTTGACCTTGACTTACTTCAATTTAATCCATCGATGTAGGTCCAAATTCCATCATTGTCAACAAACTAGGTGCATACTTAGATCGAGATTGAAAATCAAACTCTGATATAAACTCTAAAGTTCTCCGTTCTAACAACATAACATTCACTTAGACTTGCATTTTGCTTAAGGTGTTAGCAAATATGTTTCCTTTCCATGGAGTATAAGAAATCCTAAAATCATACATTGATAACAACTCCACCCATTATTGCTTTCATAGATTCAGATCCTTCTAAGAAAACATTTATTTGAGAGATTTATGGTCTGTAAATAATTCAAATTCCTTGCACAACAAGAATACAATAGCAGCTAACTCCAAGTCTTGCATTCGGATAATTGCTATTTGTAGGATCGATTTCACCCTAGAGGGAGGGGGGTTGAATAGGGTGATACTAATAATTATAAGAATTAATGCAGAAATATATAAAATAATTATAGCACAAATAATAGCATAATAATAAAAAGCAGAAATAGAACAACACAGATTTACCTAGTTTCGGCAAAACCCTGCCTACGTGCTGCCCCCAAGGTTTCTACTATAAATTAAGCAGTCAGACACTTACATACGTAAACTTGTGACACTCGGTATCGACTAACCTAACTTTACGCTCAAAACCCTACCACAACTCAGCCACTGAGTTGCAAATTCTCGAACTACACCATCGTAGTTCATCCCCTTGACACACGACTAGAATTTTATAAAAGTTAAAAAATAAATTGTAAAATAAAACAACTTTGAACACAAAACCCTAATTTAAAAATAAATGCCAATACCATTTATCAAAACCGGCCCAAAATAAAATAGTGATAAAGAACATGTTCTTTTTTTATTTATGTCTTCGGCCCGTTTTGCTCTGTGAAAAATGGCTGCCTCTTTCCTTTGCTCGAGAACGCTTGTTCCTCTTTCAAAATAAATCAGGGCTTTAGAAAATTGACAATGCTGCTTGTAAACTAAAAGTTCAAGTTTTTTGATGCTTTCGTTTCTGCCTTGCCGCTTCTTCTATTAGTGATAATGCTTGTGGTTTCAATTATATCGAGCTCGAATGTATGAAATTGATATGTGAGTTTTGCCCCTTTTTAATTTTTGATTATGCTCGACTCTGATTCGAGTTTCGTGATTTATTGTTCTGCTATTTGCTTGAACTCAAATGAATTTATTGCCGATGATGTTAATGCTTTAAATAGGGAAAAATACCTTAATGTTTGATTCGTATATTTTCGGTTAGGATTCTTCACCTCATATGCTTGACCAGATTTTCGATTTAATGCTAAAATTTCCGCTTATCGAATGGAAACTGCCTCTTGTTGGCGTTCTTACGAACCTCAACATCATTCCCACAATCACACTCCTTCTCGAAGGCTTCGAGATGAAGTGCCGAATCAACCAACTCCTCAAAGGAAAGTTTAAGCTGGAGCATTAAAGACTTCTTAAGACATTTCTTAAGACCAGATACAAATTTCAGATTCTTCCTATACGAGGTACTAATGAATTCAAGACCATATTTAGATAAGGCCTCGAAAGATGCAACATATTCAGAAACGGAAGAATCCCCTTGCTTCAATTCAAGAAAACGCCGGGACAACAAAGCTTTCTCAGATTCAGGAACGAACTTGAATTCGAATCGTTCCCGAAACTGAGTCCAAGAAAGAGCAGACTCATCAAATTCAGCTAAAAGAAGCTCATACCAGTCAAGGGCATGCTTTTGCAATAAGCTAGAAGTTACAAGAACCCTATCATGGTCAGAAAGATCCATGCGAGAGAGAACATGCTCGTACATGCGAACTGTTTGTGATTCTACTTTTCGACGTGTTTAGTGAATAGTTAAGGTAAGATTACACATGGTCGCTCCTATCCAGCCTTATTCTCCGTGTTAGCAGACGGTATTATCTATACAATACTCTTTGCTAACGTGGGTATAGAGGTGGGGCGTCACACCTTGGTATCGAAGCGAGGTTCAGAACAAAGTATGATAAACACAGAATATAGCACATATTACGATACATCAGAGTGTGATAAGTGATACAAATATTTGAATCATCGTGTGTCTCTATTCCTTCTACCATTAAAGGTTAGATAGGATTTGGGAATATGCCTAGGAATGTATTTAAATTCTGTAGTATTCCATATTGAATTATCTACCTAGGGAATAATCTTTACCTTATCTTAACTTTCAGCTTATGGCTGGAAGAGACGGAGGACGACGCTCGGATGCTGGGCAATCCAGTGGCTCACATCCGGACGGCGTCTATATGTCTGCCGATCAGTTTTTAGAGTGGTTTAGGAGCACACAGCCTCCAGCTCCTACTCGAACATCTCCTCCATGCAAGTCCACCTTCGCACGTTTGTGCAGTGATTTTTCTCATCTTGGAGGGAAGCCATTTAAAGGCTCCGAGATTGTTCTTGAGGTCCAAGCTTGGGTTCGCATGTACGAGCATGTTCTCTCTCGCATGGATCTTTCTGACCATGATAGGGTTCTTGTAACTTCTAGCTTATTGCAAAAGCGTGCCCTTGACTGGTACGAGCTTCTTTTAGCTGAATTTGATGAGTCTGCTCTTTCTTGGACTCAGTTTCGGGAACGATTCGAATTCAAGTTCGTTCCTGAATCTGAGAAAGCTTTGTTGTCCCGGCGTTTTCTTGAATTGAAGCAAGGGGATTCTTCCGTTTCTGAATATGTTGCATCTTTCGAGGCCTTATCTAAATATGGTCTTGAATTCATTAGTACCTCGTATAGGAAGAATCTGAAATTTGTATCTGGTCTTAAGAAATGTCTTAAGAAGTCTTTAATGCTCCAGCTTAAACTTTCCTTTGAGGAGTTGGTTGATTCGGCACTTCATCTCGAAGCCTTCGAGAAGGAGTGTGATTGTGGGAATGATGTTGAGGTTCGTAAGAACGCCAACAAGAGGCAGTTTCCATTCGATAAGCGGAAATTTTTCCCTTCCAAGAAGAAAAAGCCCGTTGAATCTGATCCTCAGTCTCAGTCTCAGTCTGTTGGAACACCTTCCACTCGGAAGTGTTTCAATTGTGGTTCCCCTGATCATGTGATTCGAGCTTGCCCTATGCCTCTCTTCTGCCACTATTGCAAGAAGGAAGGCTATCATATTTTCACTTGTCCTATTGTTCCGAAAAATCCTTTATCTAGCAAGCTAAAGATAACGGATGCTTCTGGAGGTTCTTCTCAGGGAAAAGGTACATCTCCATCTGTTTAGGAAGGTTCTATTTTATTTCTTGACTATTGTATTCGAGCTCTCTTCGATACGGGGGCTTCACATTTTTTTCCGTATCGAAGAAGCTCTTCGATGATTTATCTTTGGATGTTTCTTGTATGGTTACTTCTTTGAGAATTGCGAATCTGAATTGGTGGATCCGCAACGCCCAATTTGCTTGTATTAATGTCGAGATTATTTTATGAGATTTTTCTTTCCGAGCCAATTTGCATGATATGCGTTGCTTAGGCTTCAGAATTGACATTTTTGAAAGGATTGACTTAATTATTATGAAGCCATATCCTATATCCCTAGTGGACTATTCATCCTCGACATTTTCACTCTGTTAACCAGATTTCTATCTTCCTTTGTGATTTCGATTTCCAATTTGATGGCATCATTTTTCTTTAAGTCCTCATGATGAGGAAAGTGTTGTTTCTCTCATTCTTGTAGTTTGAGAATTTTTTGGTATTTCTGGTCTTGTCTTAGGGTTATCACTTAAGCAATCTTTTGAGTAGTGTTAAGGTCTTTTTAGCTCGACCTTACCACCGGTTTTCATTTGACCACGAGTTGCGGAAGTTAGCATTCCACTTACTGCTCTCCGCACTCGTTGTAATTCTTATGAATGATTTGTTGTGTCATTCAGTTTTTCCAGCTCATCTCATCCATTTTATGAATCGAGTATTCTGCGAATATCTCGATGATTCCATTTTTAGTATTTTATTGGTTTTGGATGGAAATTAGCAATTTAAAATTTTTGCAAATCTTTTTCATAAGAGTTATTTATAAGTATAAATGGGATTTGTGTTTTTAGAACGAACAAAGAGAATTTTCAAAAGATTTTAGAAACATGTTTATCTTATAAAAGATGGTTTTGTGATTGTATTGTCCATTGAGTGCTTTAAGAATTCTGGTCGATGCGCTTGATCAACATTATCGATAGGAATCTCCTAAACGCTTTGATGAGACGATTTGACGCAATAAATTGATTTGAAATAAGAAAATTTTTCTCGAAATATGATTTCATGAAGGTAATTGAAATTTTGAAGCTTTAGCTTTTTGGTAAAGAATTTTATTTGAAAGTTTTAGCTTTAAGAAAGCAGATTATTTGAAAGGACTCTTGTCCAGTACTCTTATCTTGGGATTCCCAAAGGGAACCAAGATTTTATCTTTTTACCAATACTAGTCGTGTTGGTTTGAATGTCGTTCTCTTGCAAAAGAAAACGTGCTATCACTTATGTTCTAAACCATTAAAGCTTATCGAGACTAGATATGCCACCTATGATCTAGTGCTCGCGGCTATTGTTTTCGTCTTTTGTATTTTGCATCATTACTTTTGGGTGAGGGATTTTGCTCTCCTCACCAATCACAATTTTGAAATGTTTATTTTCTCATAGGGAACCTAATGTTGGTTCGAATTCCTTGCATCTTATGATCTTGATATTCTTTTTATTCCCGAAAAGAGGATCGTGTTGCCAATGCATTTAGTTGTAAGCAGCAAGTGATTGGTTCTTTGTTGATGTCCGAATGGAATGATCTTCTTACCAAGTTCATCGGACGTTTTGTTGTACTTCATTTTGTTGAGCTTTGGTTCATTTGACGTATTGTTTGTACCACGTCGGTGTTCCAAATTATTTTGAGCTTAGGAATCCATAGAATTCTCTGAGCAATCAAGTTCGGACTTACCCCTTCGTGCACTTTATGGTGAGAATGTCTTTTCATCTCAAGCTTATTTCCTTTTCTTTTGAATGTTGTATGTATGTAGTTGTTACAAATATCGTCTCTAGAAATTGCGGGGACGCAATTTTGTAAGGAGGGGAGATCTGTAACAACCCGCATATTTAACGATTTTATATTTAAATGATTTATTTAAGTATAGCGTCGTTAGTCGAATTTGGGGTCTGAAATGTTACTTTCTGCAAACGGTCGAATTGGAGCTCGAAACCACTTCCATTGAGTCCAAAATGGCGTTTGCGATCTTTTTGAGTGTAAGCTTCGATATGTTTGGAGTAAGTTGAATTTTTCTACTTTTTCTATAGGGTTTAGGGTTTGGGTTCAGCCCACTAGCTCAACTAATACCCTAGCTCAGCCCATCTCCTTCCATTCATTCATTTCCACTCTTCTAAACTCAAGCTCCAACTGAAAATGGTGGAAGGGAAAGGGAAATAGAAATTGCAAACCCTAGTTCTTCTTGCTAGCTCATATTCTTGCTCCAAAATCAAAGAGAAGCAATAGGTAAGCTTCATCTTCATCCTCTCCATCTCTTCTCCTCTTCAATTTCAGTAATTTCCTAACCCTAACTTAGAAAATACTTGCTTTCATTTTAGATTGAAGCTTGTAGTGTTGAAGTGGAGTGTAGTTGGTTGATTCCTTGCATTTGTGCTTCTTCATCTTCTTTGTTTTGTGTAAAAAGATGAGTTTTGAACTCACATCTACTTCTCTTGATTTCATGGGTGTTGGGTATGAATTCCTGACAAGTATGCATGTGCCATTGCTTTGGATTTAGAAAGAATTTGCATTTCATTGAAATAGGGCAGGAAGTGCAAAATCATCAGGTTCGGCCGACCGAGCCCTGTAGTCGGTCGACCGACCTGCTGCCCCGAGCCATATTTTGTTTCCTGCATCTAGCCGGCCGACCGAGCCCTGTAGTCCGGTCGACCGACCTGCTCTGTTCTGCCTATTTTGCCTATTTTGCATATTTGATTGATTTTCCGGATTTTATCGATTCAAGTTGGTTTTTAGTGGTTGTTATTGCATTTTTGGCTTTGATAACTTATTTTTGACTTCATCCACGGGTTTTTTTATAAAATAATCTCTCGAATCGCATTTAAAAGCTCGTTTCTCCAATTTATAAATTCTATTTAAAACACACACTTTCGCACGTCGAGCGAAGTGGAAGGGTGATTAAATGGTTGGGCAAAACACGGACCATGAATCTGTGCGTTTATCTTTCCGATTAGTCCCCGACCTATTCAATTGATCGTTTGGACCTTCGGGTTTGGTTTATCGATGATATGAGGTAAACTTTGTACTGCTTTGAGTGTGAAAGTGACTGACGGATAGTAAACCGTTTAGTGCGAACGAGTGGTTATGGGACATACGTTAACACTTTTCGGATTCCTTTTCGAGAGTTGTGACACATTCCGCCAGTTAGTGGTGTCCAGTACTGGGCCTTCGACCTTCACCACTACGGCTTGTCGCCCTATAGTATCGCTCCGATGTTGGCCTTATGTGCCGCATGGGTGATATTGGGTTTGTGCCTTCGGGTTTGTCGCCCTATATAGTTTCGCTCTGATGTTGGCCTTATGTGCCGCATGGGTGATACTTGGGTTTGGAGCCTTCGGGCTTATGGATCCTTGTTTATACAGTACTGAGCTCGAGCAATTTTCTGATGTTTCATTGATATGTATATTCCCTTGGTATCGCCCTTCGGTGTTGGTCATTATGAGCCGCATGATGCGTAGCGTTTACCTTGCGGAACTTGTATACCTTATGGGTATTTGTTATTTTCCTTTTTGGCTTGCTTTGGGATATTTGTATCCTTTGTTTCTATATGTTGCCGATGATATGAGGCTTGTGCTATATGATTCATCTTTTGTTGATGATTGTGTTATCTCCTCTAGAGATATTTGTTATACTTTATAACCTTGCAGGTTTATGATTGTTCAGTTTATCTAACTGATTTGTTTAGCTAGACTGACCCGGGTATTTTATACTCGGGTCAGACCGAGATGTTTCAAGTTAGGTGCTTTGGACTTAGCCGCTTTTGCTTCCGCATGGACTATTCCGCTAGTTTCTTTTTGTCTTAGCTTTCTTGTAGTCCTTATATGTTGTAACTCTGATATGTATTCTTGTGAACTCGTCTGTATATTGTGGTTTGCTATACCACTTGATATGTATCATTTTGTATACTCTGTTATGTATCCATATATGTGTATATGATGGTTTACTGTTCTGTGATGTATATTGCATTTGAGTTGTTATATTATGTTCTGATAGATCCTATAGCCATTGTAGTCTTGCTTTAAATATTTATTGAATACGTCGAACTGTTTGTGATTCTACTTTTCGACGTGTTTAGTGAATAGTTAAGGTAAGATTACACATGGTCGCTCCTATCCAGCCTTATTCTCCTGACTAGTTCAATTCATATATTCCTTTGATTGATTATCACGGCTTGCGTTTGCTTTGGATTTGGTTCCGTTCTTTTCTAGTTTGACTTTGGCCACTTTGAATTTGTGATAATATTTTGAGCTAATCGGCTTTGTTTAATTTCTTTTATGACTTGCTCGATTCTTGTTATCACCTTGGTCATCATGTCTTTGACTTTGTTATTTTTAAAATCTGACATGTTCAGATAAAAATTCCTGCGGCATTGGCTTTGTTCATTCTTTGGATTTGAGTAGATCTGGTTGCACTTTATTTCGATGTTGTTACCATTGTTTTGATTTTAAGCCTCGAGCCAGTTTGCATTTGCTTCCAATCTGGACTCGTCTTGTTGTAGTCTGATATGCTAGCTCGAGTTGCTTTGAGTCATGTCCTTATGCATATGTATATATATATGCCATTTTCTTTACTGCATCACCGCATCCTATCACTGCATATAAATACATGTATATATGTATGTTTGTGATGTCTTCACTTGATCCTCTTGAAATCTTTACATGGTTGTTGTGTATCTGCACCTGTTTGCTTTAGATTGCTTGCATATGGTTGTTGCCTTTGGTCATTGCATTTAGATGAATTTGTGATCTTTGCACTCACCTTCTGTTTCACTGTTGGTCTTCATACAAGCCATTTCTCTGCTATGTTTTATCTGAATCGTTGCTTGCATATTTTGTACATATGACTGGGGCAGTTGTCATATTTATTGGATTTTGTAGTCTGATGAACTTTCTCTGTTGCCTTCTTGTGTTTGGTCTTGGCTATTCACTTGTTGCTTCTTTAGTGTTGTCCACCACTTCTTGCACTGGTTTTGTTCATTACCGTTTGATCTGAAGCTTGATATGAGTCTTGTGAAAATAGTTGATTCACATATACACAATTATGCACTAGTTAGCATGGTATGGTTTTGTCTTCTTATTGCATGAGAACTTGTACTCGATGGTTTTGTGAAATATTTGTATTGCACCCGAGTTGAATCCAGCCTCGGGTTGGGTTTGATCTTGGGCTCACTGTCCCTGCAATTTCATCAAGTGTATATCGATATGCATGACTTAATGGCATGTACAGTAATACACTATGCATGTCACAGGTTGTTCGTGCAAGATGAATTCAAAAATAAATGATGACAAACAACCCAAATAACTAAGGCAATTAATAAAACGCATTTTATTTTACACTGCAAAAATATTTCTTTTTCAATTTTACCGCATTAGTGTTTATTTTGCAGATAACTTAGATGCTGGATACAAATTGGAATACGGTTGAAGATCAAATACAAGTGAACAAGTGATATATAGTGAGGTGCAAATGTATGTATAGTGAAAAATTGTATTATAATTTGAAATTGTATTGTAATGGAAATTGTGTATATAGTGAGAGCTCAAATTTTGTACTATTTAAAAAATTAATAAAATATTTGTTTGAATAAAATATCCTTTTGGATTTAAATTCTGTGTTATTTATTTTATTCAGCAAATATTTATTTAATTATGTGAAAATAAATTAGTACAATAATAAATACATTTAAATGAATATATATGTTTATTACCATCAAACAAAAACCATATACTAGCATATTCAATAATCTCTCCCTTTTGTTGTTAACAAACATCTATTTAAGATTTTGAATTTATTAAATGTATTTGATCATTGATGAACTCTGTTTGCTCCCCCTATTTGAATGCTTCCTCTCTACAACAAGGCTCCCGCTTTACATATGCTTGAAAATAAATAAAAATATGCAAATGTACCTAGATGGAAATATGCAAATAAAAGTTAAAATATTTGACCTTTATTTGCCAAAATTCTTAACTTTTCTCTCCCCCTTTTGTTATCAGCAAAAGAGTAATAGTGTTAGAAAAATAAAGATAAACTGATAGATGTTAATACAACATTAATGCCCAATCATGAATAAATATTAAATTTCAACAAAAAATCAAGCAAAAATCATAAATACTCTGTTAGACGCATGTTCCACTTTAGAATGATAGGGATGATGTCCGCATAAAAAAATCATATAGCTCTGTCTATTTGTGGTATATTTATATCAGGAATTTGAATATCTACTAACCATGCATAACTGTTAGGGCTTTTAAATGAGATTAGTAGTATTCCAAAATTTTATATATAAAAAAAAATGAATTTTAAGCATCTTCTAACCATGTATAATCGTGAGGACTTTTAAATGGGATTAGAATCAACTTGTCTATTTGATAATCAATTTTGATATATGTTCCATACACGCATAAACGTGAGGACATTTAAATGAGCATGAAAGCATAGATACAAATATTCCAAGTAATTCACCTATGCATAACTAGATTTTTAAATGAGAGTGAAAACTTTAGATGTTTTTATTAAAAAATAAAATAAAATGAAAAACGAATAATTTCCCATTTAAAATACCACATATTGACATACTATATTGGATTTTGATGAGTGATGGTCGATAGAAATATGATAGAAATAGAGACGGTCATGAAATTTTTATCCATCAAAAGTTATTATAAATCTTGTTTAAATTTTTAACGAAATTTACTAAATATACTGTCTCAGGTTATAATATATGATTAATATCAATACTTTATCACTTTTTTAATCACTATTTATCTTTTCGATAATTAGTAGGGAGTTAGATTAGTTAATGTAGTCATTTAAGATCAATTCCAAAAATAATTATAAAATCAAATTTTCTAAAATGACTAATCTGAAACAAGGTCAACAAAAACTATTTTCTAGAAGGGGTTTAATTAGAAAAATGATTGCTAATTAAAAAATAGTTGAAATGAAAAACATGCAGATATTTTCTTTGAAAGTGTGATACAACTAATGAATGTCTCAACGTAAAATACGTTCCACTGGTAATTTTTCTATCAACTAGATTACCAGTGTAATCTGCATTCGAATTTCTCTTTGACTCAAGATTATCATTAGTTGGATGTTATAGATCAAACCATGAAGTTGCAACAAATACCTTAAAATCTTTTTACAGCTTTTAAATGAAGTTCTTTTGAAATTGAATTGAAACCGTCCAAGTAAACAAATGTGAACATAATGTCAAATCTACAATCAGTAAAATAAACAAATATATCCACGAACATCTTGAGTAATCATCAATCAATAAAACACAATCATTAGTCCAAATAAATCTATATGAACTAGTTCAAAGACTCTAGCAATTCACGTAGTGATCTCGACATAAAAAGATATTTAGCCAACATTTTGGCATAAATCAGAATCATAATCAGCATTCATTATCACACAACTGGCTGATTTAATTCAAATTATGGTGCAGATTATCACATTTAATATATCGTTCAATATAGATGTACCGTTACCTATTTTACATTTACGATAATTTTTGTTGTTGCCCATTGTGATTCTGGCACTTTTATGCTAGGCTAAGAAACTTTGATTTGTCGTCCGTCGTGTGTCTGAAATAGCTAGATTCTAGGTAACACTGTTGTTGTTCCTTAGCCTGCCACCACATCTACATGAGAAAAGATTTTTGCGACCTATTTGTTTTTAAAGGTCCATGGTTGTTAGTGGCAAATAATTTTGAAAATATGTTTGTGCAGACCTAAAATAATCTATATTTGTTCCTTTCGGCACCAGATTTTTTTGACTTTAGGGATTTTATATTCGTGCCTTTTGGAACCCAAACTGGAATGGTTTTCACTTGTTTGGGTCCATACCAGCAATTATTGTGATTGTGTCCAGTTTTTCCACAAATTGTGCACTTGAAATTGACTTGATTAATTTCACCTCTAATATGTTCAGATTGATTATACCCAAGTCCTTGTCAAATAGGATTGACAATTTGTTTCCCTAATAAAATATTTTGTGATTTATCTCATTTGGAAAATTTTCCTAAAGTTGTAGGCAATTGTTGGACTTGGGTTTTGAGAGATTTATTTTCATTCAATAATTGAGTGCACCTTTTAATAGAATTTTCTCTCCTAGTGTTTTCACTTTCTTTCAAAATCAGAATTTCATTTTCAAGTGATTTAATTTTAATTTCTGAATTTTTAATTTCTTCTTCAGAGAATGGACACTTGTCACACTTAGGGCTCTTGTTTCAATAGTTTTTAACTAATTAATCAAGTGTTTGTTTAATTTTATCAAACTATCGCTTTGTGATTCAATTTTAGCGTATTTCTCCCTAAGTCATTCAATACAGCCATTTACTTCGTGAAAATATATAAATAATTCCGAATGAGTAAGTTTTGACACCCCACTTGGCTCGTCATCATCACTGTCAGTTATTTCTCCTTGAAGACACAAATTTTCTTTTTCATTCTCACTGCCAGTGCTTTTATCAGCTTCAACATTTTCATCCCAAGTGGCTGCAAAACTTCTCCTTTTCAGTTTTCTACCTTGGCTGAGTCGATTGTGAGGACAATTGGGCTCGATATGACCGGGTTTATTGCACTTGTGACGTATGATCCCCCGCTCTTCGGGATTGTCTAGTACTTTGGTTATTCTTCTTTTCAATTGTTGATTCAGAGCTGGATTTTCATACTTGTGATTCCACTTTTTGAATCTCTTTATTAGTAGCACCAGCTCAGCTGCACCATCATCATCATTGCTTCATGTTGTTCCTTTAACAGCTATTGATTTCTTTCGGGTATCACCTCCTTCTCGTTCTTATTTGAAATTGATTTCTAGCTTGTAAGTGGTGAGACTTTCGATGAGTTCTTCGAATTTGATTTGTTTCAGATCTTTTGATTCTTGAATGGTAGTAACTTTCACTTCAAAATTTCATGGAAGGACTGTGAGGATTTTTTGGACTATTTCCAATTCCGTGTTTGGTTTTTAGAGAGCTTTTGATTTGTGTACGAGATTGGAAAGTCATCCATACATCTCTTTGACATTTTCATCCTTGGCCATTGTGAAGTTCTCATATTCGCTACTAAGCAAGGCAAGGCGAGATTCCTTGACTTGAGATGTTCCTTCGTGAGTCACTTCAAGTGTGTGCCAGATTTCCTGCGTAGTTAGACAACGTGAGAAATGATTAAATTCAATTTGATCCAATGAACATATAATAGAATTCATAGCTTCAGTATTGGCATTCTGTAATTTATTTTCAAAATCTGTCCATTGATTCATCGATTTTTCTATTTCCTGATTATCTACCACTATAGTTGGTGTCCTATAACCTGTCACAACAATATTCCAAGCAACAATGGTTTTCAGAAAAATTTTCGTTCTATTTTTCCAGTAAGCATATTCACCATTGAAATAGGTGGTCTAATTATGGATTGACCCTCAGCAAAAACATTATTAAAAGAATCCATTTCAATAAAAACCAAAATTTTAAATGAATAATTTGTTTTTTTGAAAAATCAAAATTTTAAAACAAAAAGTGGCTTTTGTTCCTAGCTCTGATACCACTTGTAGGATCAATTTCAACCTAGAGGGGGGGTGAATAGGGTAATAGTAATAATTATAAAAATTAATGCGGAAAGATATAAAATAATTATAGCATAGATAATAGCATTGTAACGATCCAGAATTTCTGTCAATTAAAATTTGTATATTTAATTGATTTTAAATATTAATAAGTAAAATTTATAAGTCGAATATTTTTTCTTTCGAATATCTGGATTTAACTGGATAATTAAATCGATAATTTAATATTGGGAATTACAGAAATAATTGGAAACTGAGTTAAATATGATTGAAAATAATTTGTAATTATTATATCATATTGGAGTTAGAATGATGTTATAGAACTTTTAAAATTGAATTTAAAGTTGATTTGTGAAAATTGAACATTTTAATATTTAATTGACGAGTTAAAATAGCCATTTTTCAAACTGTCTCGGATTTCGACGAAACCTATTTCATCGGATCCGTAATGTTATATTATTGTAAAATTTCAAATTTCGTGTCCATCGAATTTACCGTTTGTCCGGGGCAAGCCAAAACGCATAGAAATTTGTTTAATCAATTTAATTTAAATTTGATCGTTTATTGCCGTAACTCGCACAGATGATCGAATTGGCTCCCGAAACCTATTCTATTGTGTCCGGAACACAGGGTAAACCCTAGAAACGCCGGACACCGTATGAGATTTGGAGTTCGGATATTCCGGATGAATAGTAATTTGAGAATTTTTCTATAAAAGCACCCTATTATTCACTTTTGCAAAAAATATCAAACCCTAGGTCAAAAACGTTACAGCCGCCATCTCCACCTTTCATTGGCCGAAAATTCACTTCATTCCTCTTCAATTTTCTTCCAATCCATGCATCGTTTCGAGAAATCATCAACTACAACTTTCTAGAGCTCGATGAGAGCTATACATCCAACGGTCGAGATGGAGAATGGTGCGACGTGGAGGGAGGTAGTGGCTGCCGTTCATTGCCGTTCGAGCTTCATTTTTCTTGAGCCATGGAGGGCCGAGCTCCACCATATTGCAGCCGAGTGTAGTGCTCGACGTTGGCTTCGAAGTGGTGCTTGCTGATCGATGCAGAAGTCGTCGTGGTGGCTGCGATTTTTAACCCTAGTTTGGGATTATGGGTTTCGGCCGTGCATGATATCCTGGATATCACATTGGGGAAGAAAGCAAGATGTGCGGCCACGTTCTGAAGAAAAGGAATCAACGGATAGGATTAAGTGGAGGTTTAAAATTGAAAATAAAAATTGAAAATTATATTGTATTATAAATTGTACAATCTTTGAAATGCGATATCTTCTTCATACGAGGACGAAAACGCACGAAACAAATTGCGTTGGAATCGTATTTGACGAACACTATGCAATGGAACTAGATTGGAGTCGTTTGGAGCTAGTTTTGAATTTCTTGTAAAATTAAATGCGCGTTTAATTTTATTCGAAATGAAATGCTGAAACTGAATTGAAATCAAGGTGAGAACTTCTCACTCAATCGAATTTGTTTCGATTTAAATTTTAAATAGTTAGATTTAAAATTGATTGATTATGCTGATTTGTATGATTGAATGATAAATCATTATCTGTTGTATAGTAATAGACCCTATACGCTCTATATTAAGCGGATGTTATTTATTAAAAACATATACCGCGATAATTCCATCTTGATTGGAATTGGTATTATATATGTACTTGGAGTTGATTTTCCCGCATTATATAGCGGATGAGACCCTGTTGCGCCGTATAATAGCGGATAATATTTTATAAATCCTATATACCACGATATTGCGTATTGGAACGGAATTGGTATTGTGCTAACATATGTGGATGCAGGGAAACAGGTTGGAGGGATCCAACTGGATTCCTCACCAATATTTATTTGATTTATTACAGATATTGTGATATTTGTTGATTAACATATTGATATATGATGTCTTGATTGTTGTGATTGATATATATTGTTGCTGTTGCATCATTGGCCCTATTTTGATGTTTTAAAGATGTTAAAGTAACGATTTTTAATTTAAAAGGGTTTTAAAGTGATTTTTTTTGAAAATATATGTTTTATTAAAATTTGAAATTGATTTATTTTAAATAAATAAACGTTATAGTATTTAAAGTTATAAAAGTTATGATTTTTGAGAAATATAACCGAAATGTGATTTTTGAAATAAATAGTCGATTAATTTATAAAATAGTTTAAATTGAGATTTTTGAATTATTATAAACGATTTATATAAAAGATTTATAAATTAAAATATTGGGATTATGAAACGAGTTTTTATAAGTGTTAAAATGAAGTATAAATGGATTGCATAAGTAAATGAAATTTATAGATTTATAAATTGGGAAGTTATAGAATGAATAGATTTTGTAAAATAAAAGATTTATAAGTAATTAACTTATAAATCGAATTTTGGCATTTTAATTAAGATTCTCGAATAAGTATAAATGGTTTATAGATGAGATTTATAAAATATATATTTTATAAATCGATATAATGGAATTATGAAAGGAGTTCTGTTAATGCTGAAAATGAGGTTATAGATGGAATTTTATAAGTAGCAAGATTTTTAAATTTTGTAAATTGAAGTCTTTATAAAAAATATAAATGGGGATTTATAAACATTGTTTTATAAATCCGAAATTTATCAAATTTGATGAATTTAATATAGAAGCTTATTAGAGGAGTTATATTCGCGATTTTGGATAGTGGATAATCCTTTAAATAAAATGTGTAAAAAAATGTTGAATTTGGTTAACGAAGAATATTCACGATTTTGGACAGTGAATATATTATTAAATAAAATGGATATGTTTTGGGAAGTGATATTTTAAATAGAATTTAAGCAATTTAAAGATGTTTTAAAATGCGTTAAGTATCGAATACATAGATTTCAGCATTCATTGTTGAAATAGACGTTTTCGAGAAATAAGGAAATGGCGGACTATAACACTGTTGTTATAGTAAATGATTTCCGAAAGGAAATGTTTTATATAGTATTGGGATTTATATATCTATCTTAATTTCGAATCCCTATACTAGTGATTTTGGGTCGTTGTAACGATATTTTACGCAACATTCGTTTCGACTCAAATAAATGTGTTTAAGAGAATGTTTTCTTTAAAGAATGAAATATATACTTAATTTTGATTAAGTATATTGAATATTTTCCAAGTGTTGAAAACAAATGGATTTGTGAATTACTTATTATTAAATAAGTATGGAAACGTTTTCCAATATGAAGTGAATGTTTTAAGATTTTATCTTTTAAAGATAAATTGAAAATGAATATTAGAAATCGATTTGAAAATCGTATATTCATAGATATTTTGGAATTGTAAATTCACTATGGAATTTATATAAGAAAGGGAAATTTGTTTAAAAATAAACGTTGATTTATTTTTGAAGTGTGGAAATAAATTTACGGATTTGGAACGTAAATATAGAGTAAATCGGTAAGGATTTATTTAATTGGTTTAAATGAACCATTTTGAAATGAAAATGAATAAAGATTTGCGAATATATTCCGTGTAGGGCAACGATTTGAATGTTTTTTTCAAAAGTTGGAAAGGTGAAAAGTGATTTGAAATTTGTTTTCAAATGGTTGAAGGGTGGAAATTATATATCCTGTAAAGATATTTTTTTTGGAAAATAAATAATTTGGAAAATAATTTGGAATCTGGTGATGTGCATACCTATTGATAGTTAATAACCGACTATCAATATTTACCTTTAAATGGGTATTTGTTGTGATTTGCTTGAACTTGAATGCCACACTTAATTTCAAAATAAGCGCTCACTATTCGGGTTAGCCGGGAAAGGATCTTTGGGTCGTATAACCCATTCCGAATATGTGATACGTCGTTATGGATTGCATTTGAAGACCGGTGTTGAAGACCGGATATTTTTGAAAATGGATGGATCACAGTCGAATGACTCTGCATCGGCTGATCTCCGATATAGAGGTCTTATCACCCTTAGTGACGGGAAGTCCGAACGTGATTAGTGAATATCCGGATTGCAAGGGCTTCTTTGGAAGTGCCTTCGGTTCCGTTCGATCCCGGAACGGACTTGTATGGAAGTGTGTCTGACGTTACAATTTGAGATGTAAAGCTGGTTTTTATCAAATATATTTCTGTTGGTGGCGAAGAATTTATTCTCTTAGCTTAACACTCTTCTCTAAGACGTACGAGCTCAGAGGTTATGTAGTTGATGGTTACTAGTGATACATTCCCAAAATTGGTAATGTGGCATACGAAGTGCTGTTGAGCATTTGATGATCAAAGCACAACTTTTGTATAAAGCGTAGCTTTGTGGACGAGACTTCGTCGGATTTCACACCCAGGAAATGGTCAAAACAGGAAGGATGCAACAAGGTTATTAGGGGGTAGCGCCCCTTTAGTGTATGTCATTCCTTCTGGATAGAGGTGGTATCATGGTATGGAGCCCATATACTTAACCTATGTTGTTGCTGCAAATTTATTACTTTGTGGTTGTTGGAATCGAGGATCCTTGGATATAGATCGGTTACGATCAGGGGATGACATATTCGTGTCAGTAGTTACCCAGTTAGGGGTAACCCGGCCTTGTGTTGGCAGAGATCCGGTTAGGTTCTCAGGTCGTCTTTACAGAGGCGTACCCATGTGGCAATGGGAAGTTCCTTGGCCTGACCATTTGTTGGAAATCCAAACTTCAATACGCATCTTGTACGATTTTAGTTGTAGAACCTGCCATTTACTTATGGTGGTCACCACTGTTTAGATGGTAGCTATAGAAGGCATATGATAATGGTCGTATGTTGGCTAAGATTTATATCTTTACTTTCGAAATGATTTTTCCTACACTATGCACTAGTAATAATATCAAATGTTTCTTTTTAATGCGTATCAAACATCTTTGACTATCATAAGGAGAAATCTCCTCCGATTCTGCGTTTGCATTGTGTGTCTGCGGGAAGCCTTATGGTAGTCTCATTTTTCAGAAAGCATCGCAAATTGACTTCAAAAATTATCCTGTTGTTTGTTTTTAAAGATAAACTATTTTAAGTTCTCACACCAGTCCTATGACTGATCTGGAGTTTATTATTTTCTTCCTAAACTTTAGGTGCCCACCAATTTCCACACGGGCAGTCTAGAGTCAGGTTATAAGGATATTCTGGAATTCGGGAGTTACTGTAGAGAATTGGAGGCAAGCTGGAGAGCATGTCGTATCAACTAGTATATAGTATTTCTTTTTCGTTGTTTGTTGTTGTAAGCTCTGATAATGTAATGTAATGTGATGTAATGTAATAACTGATATAGTTCTTTTGTTTAAAGATTATTCATTTATCTATTATATGTTGTTCCGCTGCGATTGTGAGATTCTGATATTGTTCTGTTGTTTCTTTCTCTCTTTTCTATCTTTTTCTCTCTTCTTCTATCTTTTTCTTCTTCTTTAACCATAACATTTCGATTTTCCGGCATTCGATTGCTCGTCAGTTGATACAGTGGACGTATTGATGTCGGTTTCCGAGCGTCGAAAAGTCGCGATCGTTACATTTGGTATCAGAGCATTTGGTTAAGCGACAACCATGGCTCTGTAGGGAATTACTCATTAGAGATAGAGTTAGTAGTACTCTAGAATGAGTTTGTGTAATAATAGATATGAGAGCGTATTTGTTAGTGGATATAAATTGTTTTATATTGTGATGATTGGTTTTTTGGGTGGTATATGGATTCTGGTCAATACGAGTAATTAACGTTATTGATAGGAATCTCTAAACACTTGTACAGAACAATTTGACACGATATCGTTTTAAAATAGGGTAAATGAAATAATTTTACCTTGATTATATTTTATATACAATGCATAATTTTTCAGAATTATTAAAGTGTATATAAATTGATTGTTTGGTCGTTAAAAATGTAAGAATAAATATAAGTTAATTAAAAGAATAATTGTATAAGCAAATGAATTATTAAGATGGAATTATAATTAATATAATTTACAATCGTGAAATAATCTTATATATAAGAAGTGAAACTATATGAATGTATTTATAAATATGAGTTATAAATAAAAGGGAATTTTTTTGAAAGAATATTAAGCACTGAATTCACTATTGTTACTGGGAAATAATAAGGGTGATGACTGCAGCTTCATCAGTATCATTTTCGAGTCTCTATGTGATATATTTGCTACCAAAGTAAATTGAAATTGAAGTTTTGTTGTGATTATTACCAGTATTCAGTTATAAATATGTACATAGTGATTTACTGGTGTGAGCTGAGTTACCTATACATCTTCAGGCATGTGAACTGTATTGAATTGGGCTAAGGTGTTGGGCTGTATTTTATATTTTGTTTTGTTCGGCCCATGCTACTTGTTAAAACCTGGTGTGTGTTATCATGTAACAATATAAAAAGGGCTGTTGTGTAAATCGGTTAAGTGAGAATTGAGAATACATTTTTAAATTCAAACTCTGCTTTCTATTTCTTCTCTTTTTCAACATGGTATCAGAGCAACTCTCAGTTAAGATCAATTCTTCGATCTGATTTGTATTTGAGGATTCTTATTCAAATTAATTACCTATCGAATTAGGGTTATGGCTGAAAGTAAGTCGATCTCTGATGTGTTGCCAGTAATGTCTAAAATCACGGAACATAAGTTGAATGAATCAAATTATTCCGATTGGAGTAAAACGATTCGCATATATCTTCAAAGCATTGATAAAGACAATCATATTACTGAGGATCCACCCAAAGAAGATGAGGATAAAGAGAAAAGACAGACATGGCTAAGGGATGACGCTAGACTATTTCTTCAAATCCGAAATACTATTGATAGTACAGTCATCAGTTTGGTGAATCATTGTGAATTCGTGAAAGAATTAATGGAGTATCTAGAATTTTTGTATTCAGGAAAAGGAAATTTAAGTCGTATGTATGATGTGTGTAAATTGTTCTACCGCGCTGAAAAACAAGATCAGAATCTCATGAATTATTTTATGACATTCAAAAAGACCTATGAAGAGTTCAATACTTTGCTTCCAATCAGCCCTGATGTGAAGATACAACGTACACAGCGTGAACAAATGGCAATAATGAGTTTTCTTGCAGGACTTTCACCAGAATTTGAATCTGCTAAATCACAAGTGCTATCAGGATCTGAGATAACATCTTTGCAAGAAGTATTCAGTAGAATTCTGAGGACAAAGAATTCAAGCATACAAATGACTCTTGCATCAACTAATAGTGCTTTGGTAACTCAAAACAAGTATGCTCCATGGAAACCTAACCAACCTAACCAGAGTGGATACAAAAGGGAAGTGGTCAACACAGAGGGTCGAGCAACTAATCCAGTATTTTGTGTCTATTGAAAGAAACCAGGACATACAAAATTTGAATGCTGGAAATTACAGAACAAACAGAAACAAAGTACTGTTTCCAGAGGAAGTGTACCAATAAATCAGTCTGCACATATTGCTAAAACAAATGATAACGATAACAAATCTGTTCTTGTATCTGCTGATGAATTTGCCAAGTTTACCAAGTATCAAGAAAGCTTGAAGTATGCACCAACTCATGTCTCTACTGTTGCTAAATCAGGAAGATGGGTTATAGATTCTGGTGCAACAGACCATATGACAGGTAATGCACTTAATTTTTCAAAGTTTCAATCAAACAGTTCAAGTCATAATGTTACTTTGGCTAATGGATCTTCATCAAGTGTAAAAGGATCAGGAAAAATTAATCTCACCAATACAATTTCATTAGAAAATGTCTTACATATGCCAGATCTAGCATTCAATTTACTGTCAGTGAGTCAAATAACCAAGGAGTTGGATTGCTGTGTTTCTTTTTATCCTACCCATTGTATATTCCAGGATCGATTGACGAAGCAGATTATTGGTAAAGGTCATGAATCTGGAGGTCTCTATACTTTTGATACCCCTGTTGCATGTTCAAGTATTACTCAAGCCCTCAAATCACACAATCAGCTAGGCCATCCTTCACTTCAAGTATTGAAGAAATTATGTCCACGGTATAATTCAATACATTCATTAAATTGTGAACCTTGTCAATTTGCTAAACTTCATCGTAGTAATTTAACTCCTAGAATAAATAAACGCGCTAGTTTTCCATTTGAACTTGTTCATTCTGATATTTGGGGACCATCAGCCGTTGTATCAAAACATGGTTACAAATATTTTGTTACATTTATGGATGATTACTCTCGAACCACTTGGTTATTTTTGATGAAAAACAGGTCAGAATTATATACCATCTTCTGTGCATTTTGTACTGAAATTAGTACACAATTTAATACAAAAGTTAAGACTTTAAGGAGTGATAATGCAAAAGAATATACCTCTAGTCAATTTCATGAGTTTATGAGTAAAAATGGTATACTTCATGAAACATCTTGTGTAGACACCCCATCACAAAATGGAGTAGCAGAGAGGAAAAATAGGCATTTACTTGAAACTACTAGAGCACTTATGTTTCAGACTAATATGCCTAAGTATTTTTGGAGTGATGCTGTGTCTACTGCTTGTTTTCTTATTAATCGAATGCCTTCATCAATTTTAAATGGAGAAATCCCATATACTATACTGTTTCCAAATAAGCAGTTGTATCCTGTCCCACCAAGAGTCTTTGGTAGTACTTGCTTTGTTAGAGATGTGAGACCACAAGTATCAAAGCTGGACCCAAAAGCTCTTAAGTGTGTGTTTGTTGGCTACTCAAGGTTACAAAAAGGTTATAGGTGTTATTGTCCTACTTTAAATAAGTATCTAGTATCTATTGATGTTACTTTTCATGAAGATGCCCCATATTTTCAATCAGCACCAGCAACCTATGCTAGAAATCCAGATAATGAAAGTAACCAACTAGATGATGAAGACTTTCTCATTTATCACAGTCAAGTTGATACTACTAATAGTAGTGATCTTACACAAGAAGCAAGTGGTCAACATAATATTACAACTGAAACTGTACAAGAATCAGAACCTACTCCTATTTTAGACCCCAGCCTAGATCTACCTATTGCAATACGAAAAGGTAAAAGACAGTGTACCTATCCTATCTCTACATATGTGTCATATGAACATATACCATCTTCTATATGTATGTTTAATCAGTCATTGGAGTCTGTCCCTATACCCAAAACTGTGGGAGAAGCATTATCACATGATGGATGGCATGCAACAATGATTGAAGAAATAAATGCATTAGAGCTTAATAATACATGGGATCTAGTTAAGTTACCTATGAATAAGAAGGCAATAGGATGCAAATGGGTATTTTCTATCAAAGTTAATCCAGATGGGTCAGTGGCAAAGCTAAAAGCCAGATTGGTTGCAAAGGGATATGCTCAAGTGTATGGGGTAGATTATTCAGATACTTTTTCTCCTGTTGCTAAACTTACATCTATTCGAATGTTTATTTCTTTAGCAGCAACTTATAACTGGAAACTTCACCAATTGGATATCAAAAATGCTTTCCTACATGGTGACCTTCATGAGGAGGTGTATATGGTTCAACCACCTGGATTTATTGCTCAGGGGGAGAGTAATCTGGTATGTAAACTTAACAAATCACTGTATGGTTTAAAGCAGAGTCCCCGAGCTTGGTTTGGAAAATTTAGTCATGCACTTGAGTCTTTTGGTTTGATGAAGAGTAATTGTGATCATTCAGTATTTTTTAAAAAATCTGAAGCTGGAATTATTTTACTGGTAGTATATGTGGATGATATAGTTATCACTGGGGATGATACAGCAGGGATTGAGTCTCTCAAGTTATATATTCATACACAATTTAATACAAAGGATTTAGGTGAGTTAAGATACTTTCTTGGAGTAGAAGTTATAAGAAGTGATGATGGAATTTTCTTATCTCAAAGAAAATATGTACTAGATCTATTGAATGAAACAGGAAAGTTGGGTATGAAACCTATTGTAACTCCAATTACACCTAATTATTGTATTGAAGAAGATGGTGAACTACTCGAAATCCAGAAAGATACAGGAGACTAGTGGGAAAATTAAACTACTTAACTGTAACAAGGCCTGGCATTAACTTTTCAGTGAGTGTTATAAGTCAGTTTATGCAATCACCTACAGTTCATCACTGGTCTTTGTTAGAACAAATATTAGGCTACTTGAAGAAGACAGCTGGTCAAGGGATCATGTACAGAAACCATGGTCATATCAGTATGGAATGCTTTTCTGATGCTGACTGGGCAGGGTCAAAATCAGATAGAAAATCTACTTCTGGCTATTGTGTGTTTCTAGGAGGTAATCTTGTATCATGGAAAAGCAAGAAGCAAAGTGTTGTTTCAAGATCAAGTGCTGAATCAGAATATAGAGCTATGGCTAAGGCAGTGTGTGAGATAATGTGGATCAGTCACATAATGGATGAACTTGGTTTTAAAATTGAGAAACCTACAATGCTATTTTGTGATAATCAGGCAGCAATGCACATAACTTCAAACCCAGTATTTCATGAACGAACTAAACATATTGAGGTGGATTGTCACTTCATTCGAGAAAAGATTCAGAGTGGTCTAGTGGCAACTGGGTATGTGAAAACAGGAGAGCAAATAGCTGATATGTTTACAAAATCCCTAACTGGAGCAAGGCTTGAATACTTATGTTGCAAGTTGGGCATGAAGAACATGTATGCACCAACTTGAGGGGGAGTATTACCAGTATTCAGTCATAAATATGTACATAGTGATTTACTAGTGTGAGCTGAGTTACCTATACATCTTCAGGCATGTGAACTGTGTTGAATTGGGCTAAGCTGTTGGGCTGTATTTTATATTTTGTTTTGTTCGGCCCATGCTACTTGTTAAAACCTGGTGTGTGTTATCATGTAACAATATAAAAAGGGCTGTTGTGTAAATCGGTTAAGTGAGAACTGAGAATACATTTTTAAATTCAAACTCTACTTTCTATTTCTTCTCTTTTTCAACAGTGATAAACAAATTTGAAATTAAAATCCAAGTTGAAATAAATTTGAGTTGTCATGAAAGACATGTGATTTGAAATTTAACTAAAGGAAAGTTAAATAAATTGATTTGGATTAGATAAGCTATTGAAATGGAATATAACTTAAGTGAAGTTGAATAAAGTTGATTTTGGTGTCGAAGTAAATTAATAAGTGAATTAATGAAATGAAGTCATTAAGAATTTGAACTTGAGTTATATAAATGGAATTCAACCTTATTTGTAAAATGAATTAGCAATTGAAATAATAAATGAATGGATTGAATATTAATAAATCAAATGTAAAAGAATTGATATGGGATAATGAATGTAGGTGTAAATTCATTAGAAGCTAATGAAGTTGAGAAATTGAATAATTGAATGGAAGTCAATTTAATATCAACCAATTGGAATTAAAAGTGTTGAACCAAATTGAATGTAAAGATGTGTAAATTGAATAATTTGGTTGTGTTGAATATACGTTGGTTGTTATTTGATTGTTAATTGATTGTGTATATAACTCATTAAGTGTACATTTGAATATGAATGAATGTTAGTAAATCCAATGTTAATGAATCAAATGTGATTTAAATTGGAAAACCAATTCATTGAATATTAATGAGAAGTGAATGTATATTGATTTGATATGGATTTGTTGGATGATAGTTGTTTGATGGTTGCATTTGTTGTTTTGTTGCAATTGCTATGTGGAACATGTAGTTGTTATGTTGTTATATGAAGTATATTGATGTTACTTTCATATATACATGTTACTCATTTGTTTGTTGAGTGTTTAGTAGGTGCGGATTGCACTTGCTTCACATTTGGAGCTTGCTTTCGCGCTATATTAGCCGTATATGCTTGCTAATAAAATATAAGGTACATATCTCGGATTAAATATCGTGCTTTTACACTTTTTTCCCTGCGGGATGCCTCATCACTTGATGAGATGTATATTTGTGATATATATATATATATACTGTCATTTTTTTTGGATCGAGCCACGCAAAGGAGACTTTGGCGAATTTTTCCAAAAATTTAAGGCGTTAGAATTTTTTTGGGAATTTTGGAAAATTTTGAAAACTATAACTAAGTTGGATTTGGAAACTTAGTAAAGTGGTTGTAAGAGGTTTAACTATTGGATTTTGGAAAATTTAAACAATCAAATGAATTTGAAATTTAATTTGAACGAATTATTTTGGAAAGTTAACGGATTCTGTAACTTTTTCTTATTTTGTAATTTCGAGGACGAAATTCTTTTAAGGGGAGAAGTTTGTAACGACCCAGAATTTCTATCAATTAAAATTTATATATTTAATTGATTTTAAATATTAATAAGTAAAATTTATAAGTCGAATAAATTATTTTTCGAATATCTGGATTTAACTGGATAATTAAATCGATAATTTAATATTGGAAATTACAGAAATAATTGAAAATTGGGTTAAATATGATTGAAAATGATTTGTAAAATTTTATTATATCATATTGGAGTTAAAATGATGTTATAGAACTTTTAAAATTGAATTTAAAGTTGATTTGTGAAAATTGAATATTTTAATATTTAATTGACGAGTTAAAATAGCCATTTTTCAAACAGTCTCGGATTTTGATGAAACTAGTTTCATCGGATCCGTAATGTTATATTATTATAAGATTTCAAATTTTGTGTCAATCGGATTTACCGTTTGTCCGAGGCAATCCAAAACGCATATAAATTTGTTTAATCGATTTAATTTAAATTTGATCGTTTATTGCTATAACTCGCACAGATGATCGAGTTGGCTCCCGAAACCTATTCCATTGTGTCCGGAACGCGTGGTAAACCCTAGAAACGCCGGTCAGAGAATTGGAGTTCGGAAATTCCGGATGAATAGTAATTTGAGAATTTTTCTATAAAAGCACCCTATTATTCACTTTTGCAAAAAATATCAAACCCTAGGTCAAAAACGTTACAGCCGCCACCTCCACCTTTCAATGGCTGAAAATTCACTTAATTCCTCTTCAATTTTCTTCCAATCCACGCATCGTTTCGAGAAATCATAAACTACAACTTTCTAGAGCTCGATGAGAGCTATACATCCAACGGTCGAGATGGAGAATGGTGCGGCGTGAAGGGAGGTAGTGGCTGCCATTCGTTGCCGTTCAAGCTTCGTTTTTCTCGAGCCATGGAGGGCCGAGCTCCACCATATTGCAGCCAAGTGTAGTGCTCGACGTTGGCTTCGTAGTGGTGCTTGCAGATCGATGCAGAAGTCGTCGTGGTGGCTGCGATTTTAACCCTAGTTTGGGATTATGGGTTTCGGCCGTGCGTGATAACCTGGATATCACGTTGGGGAAGAAAGCAAGATGTGCGACCACGTTCTGAAGCAAAAGAATCAACGGATAGGATTAAGCGGAGGTTTAAAATTGAAAATAAAAATTGTAAATTATATTGTATTATAATTGTACAATCTTTGAAATGCGATATCTTCTTCATACGAAGTCGAAAACGCACGAAACAAATTGCGTTGGAATCATATTAACGAACAATACGCAATGGAACTGGATTGGAGTCGTTTGGAGCTAGTTTGAATTTCGGATAAAATTAAACGCGCGTTTAATTTTATTCGAAATAAAACGCTGAAACTGAATTGAAATCAAGGTGAGAACTTCTTACTCAATCTAATTTGTTTCGATTTAAATTTTAAATACTTAGATTTAAAATTGATTGATTATGCTGATTTGTATGATAAATTATTATCTGTTGTATAGTAATAGACCCTATACGCCGTATATTAAGCGGATGTTATTTATTAAAAACATATACCGCGATAATTCCATCTTGATTGGAATTGGTATTATATATGTACTTGGAGTTGATTTTCCCGCATTATATAGCGGATGAGACCCTATTGCGCCGTATAATAGCAGATAATATTTTATAAATCCTATATACCGCGATATTCCTTATTGGAACAGAATTGGTATTGTGCTAACATTTATGGATGCAGGGAAACTGGTTGGAGGGATCCAACTGGATTCCCCACCAATATTTATTTGATTTATTTACAGATATTGTGATATTTGTTGATTATCATATTGATATATGATGTCTTGATTGCATCATTGGCCTTATTTTGAAGTTTTAAAGATGTTAAAGTAACGATTTTTAATTTAAAAGGCTTTTAAAGTGATTTTTTTTGAAAATATATGTTTTATTAAAATTTGGAATTGATTTATTTTAAATAAATAAACGTTATAATATTTGAAGTTACAAAAGTTATGATTTTTGAGAAATATAACCGAAATGTGATTTCTGAAATAAATAGTCGATTAATTTATAAATAGTTTAAATTGAGATTTTTGAATTATTATAAACGATTTTTATAAAAGATTTATAATATTAATATTTATAAATTAAAATATTGGGATTATGAAACGAGTTTTATAAGTGTTAAAATGAAGTATAAATGGATTTCATAAGTAAATGGAATTTATAGATTTATAAATTGGGAAGTTATAGAATGAATAGATTTTTTAAAATAAAAGATTTATAAGTAATTAACTTTTAAATCGGATTTTGGCATTTTAATTAAGATTCTCGAATAAGTATAAATGGTTTACAGATGAGATTTATAAAATATATATTTTATAAATCGAAATAATGGAATTATGAAAGGAGTTCCGTTAATGCTGAAAATGAGGTTATAGATGGAATTTTATAAGTAGCAAGTCTTTTAAATTTTGTAAATTGAAGTCTTTATAAAAATATAAGTGGGGATTTATAAATATTGTTTTATAAATCCGAAATTTATCAAATTTGATGAATTTAATATAGAAGCTTATTAGAGGAGATATATCCGCGATTTTGGATAGTGGATAATCCTTTAAATAAAATGTGTAGAAAAATGTTGAATTTGGTTAACGAAGAATATTCATGATTTTGGACAGTGAATATATTATTAGATAAAATGGATATGTTTTGGGAAGTGATATTTTAAATAGAATATAAGCGATTTAAAGATGTTTTAAAATGCCTTAAGTAACGAATACATAGATTTCAACATTCATTGTTGAAATAACGTTTTCGAGAAATAAGGAAATGGTGGACTATAACACTGTTGTTATAGTAAATGATTTCCGAAAGGAAATGTTTTATATAGTATTGGGATTTATATATCTATCTTAATTTCGAATCCCTATACTAGTGATTTTGGGTCGTTGTAACGATATTTTACGCAACATACGTTTTGACTCAAATAAATGTTTTTAAGAGAATGTTTTCTTTAAAGAATGAAATATGTACTAAATTTCGATTAAGTATATTGAATATTTTCCAAGTGTTGAAACAAATGGATTTGTGAATTACTTATTATTAAATAAGTATGGAAATGTTTTCCAATATGAAGTGAATGTTTTGAGATTTATATTTTAAAGATAAATTGAAAATGAATATTAGAAATCGATTTGGAAATCGTATATTCATAGATATTTTGGAATTGTAAATTCACCATGGAATTTATAAAAGAAAGGGAAATTTGTTTAAAAATAAACGTTGATTTATTTCTGAAGTGTGGAAATAAATTTACGGATTTGGAACATAAATATAAAGTAAATCGGTAAGGATTTATTTAATTGGTTTAAATGAACCATTTTGAAATGAAAATGAATAAAGATTTGCGAATATATTTCATGTAGGGAAACGATTTGAAATTTGTTTTCAAAAGTTGGAAAGGTGAAAAGTGATTTGAAATTTGTTTTCAAATGGTTGAAGTGTGAAAATTATATATCCTGTAAAGATATTTTTTTTGGAACATAAATAATTTGGAAAATTATTTGGAATCTGGTGATGTTGTGCATACCTATTGATAGTTAAATAACCGACTATCAATATTTACCTTTAAATGGGTATTTCTTGTGATTTGCTTGAACTTGAATGCCACACTTATTTTCAAAATAAGCGCTCACTATTCGGATTAGCCGGGAAAGGACCTTTGGGTCGTATAACCCATTCCGAATATGTGATACGTCATTATGGATTGCATTTGAAGACCGGTGTTGAAGACCAGATATTTTTAAAAATGGAAGGATCACCGTCGAATGACTCTGCATCGGCTGATCTCCGATATAGAGGTTTTATCACCCTTGGTGACGGGAAGTCCGGACGTCATTAGTGAATATCCGGATTGCAAGGGCTTCTTTGGAAGTGCCTCCCGGAACGGACTTGTATGGATGTGTGTCTGACGTTACAATTTGAGATGTAATGCTGGTTTCTATCAAATATATTTCTGTTGGTGGTGGAGAATTTATTCTCTTTGATTAACACCCTTCTCTGAGACGTATGAGCTCAGAGGTTATGTAGTTGATGGTTATTAGTGATACATTCCCAAAATTGGTAATGTGGCATACGAAGTGCTGTTGAGCATTTGATTATCAAAGCACAACTTTTATATAAAGCGTAGCTTTGTGGACGAGACTTCGTCGGACCTCACACCCCGAAAATGGTCAAAACAAGAAGGATGCAGCAAGGTTATTAGGGGATAGCCCCCCTTTAGTGTATGTCATTCCTTATGGATAGAGGTAGTATCATGGTATGGAGCGCAGATACTTAACCTATGTTGTTGCTGCAAATTTATTACTTTGTGGTTGTTGGAATCGAGGATCCTTGGATATAGATCGGTTACGATCGGGGGATGACATATTCGTGTCAGTAGTTACCCAGTTAGGGGTAACCCGGCCTTGTGTTGGCATAGATCCGGTTAGGTTCTCGGGTCGTCTTTCCAGAGGCGTACCCATGTGGCAATGGGAAGTTCCTTGGCCTGACCATTTGTTGGAAATCCAAACTTCAATACGCATCTTGTACGGTTTTAGTTGTAGAACCTGCCATTTACTTATGGTGGTCACCACTGTTTAGATGGTAGCTATAGTAGGCATACGATAATGGTCGTATGTTGGCTAAGATTTATATCTTTACTTTCGAAATGATTTTTCCTACACTATGCACTAGTAATAATATCAAATGTTTCTTTTTAATGCGTATCAAGCATCTTTGACTATCATAAGGAGAAATCTCCTCCGATTCTGCGTTTGCATTGTGTGTGTGTGCGGGAGGCCTTATGGTAGTCTCATTTTTCAAAAAGCATTGCGAATTGACTTCAAAAATTATCCTGTTGTTTGTTTTTAAAGATAAACTATTTTATGTTCTCACACCAGTCCCATGACTGACCTGGAGTTTATTGTTTCCTTCCTAAACTCTGGGTGCCCATCAATTTCCACACGGGCAGTCTAGAGTCAGGTTATAAGGATATTCTGGAATTCGGGAGTTGCTGTAGAGAATTGGAGGCAAGCTGGAGAGCATGTCGTATCAACTAGTATATAGTATTTCTTTTCTGTTGTTTGTTGTCGTAAACTCTGATAACGTAATGTAATGTGATGTAATGTAATAACTGATATAGTTCTTTTGTTTAAAGGTTATTCATTTATCTATTATATGTTGTTCCGCTGCGATTGTGAGATTCTAATATTGTTCTGTTGTTTCTTTTTGTTCTGTTCTATCTTTTTCTCTCTTCTTCTATCTTCTTCTTCTTCTTTAACCATAACATTTCGGTTTTCCGGCATTCGATTGCTCGGTAGTTGATACAGTGGACGTATTGATGTCGGTTTTCGAGCGTTAAAAAGTAGCGATCGTTACAAGCATAATAATAAAAGGGAGGAATAAAACAACACAGATTTACCCAGCTTCGGCAAAACTCTGCCTATGTGCGGACCCTAAGGTTTCTACTAAAAATTAAGTAATCAGAAGCTTACACACGTAAATTTACGACATCCGCTATTGACTAACCTAACTCTACGCTCAATACCCTGCCACAACTCAGCTACTGAGTTGTGAATTCTCGAACTACATACCATAGTTCGTCCCCTAGTCACACGACTAGAATTTTATAAAAGTTTAAAAATAAATTACAAAATAAAACTACTTAAAACACAAAACCCTAATTTAAAAATAAATTCCCAATACTCAATACCGGCCCAAAATAAAATAGTGATAAAGGATATGTCCCCTTTTCTTTTTATTTATGACTCCGGCCCATTTTGCTCTGTTGAAAAATGGCTGCCTCTTTCCTTTGCTCGATAACATTTGTTCCTCTTTCAAATAAATTAAGGCGTTGGAAAATTGATGACGCCGCTTGTGAATTGAAAGGTTTTGTTCTTTTATGCTTTTTTTTCTACCTTGCTACTTCTTTAATCAGTGATAAATGCTTGTGGCTGCACTTATACCGAGCTCAAATGCATGAAATTGGTATCTGTGTTTTGCCCCTTTGTAATATTTGATTGTGCTCGACTTTGATTCGAGTTTCGTGATTTATTTTTCTGCAATTTGCTTGAACTCGAATGAATTTATTGCCGATGATGTTAATGGTTTAAATAGGGAAAAATACCTAAATGTTCGATTCATATATATTCAGTTTGAATTCTTCACCTCGTATGCTTGGCCACTGATTTTCGATTTAATGCTAGTGATTAATCCTGATTAGTTCAATTCGTAATCCTTTGCTTGATTATCACGTCTTGCGTTTGCTTTGGATTTCGTTCCGTTCTTTTCTGGTTTGACGTCGGCCACTTTGAATTTGTGATAACATTTTGAGATAATCGGCTTTCTTTTAATTTCTTTTATGACTTTTTAGATTCTTATTATCACCTTAGTCACCACGGCTTTGACTTTGTTATTTTTAAAATCTGACATGTTCAAATAGAAATTCCTATGACATTGACTTTGTTCATTCTTTGCATTTGAGTTGAAATGGTCGCACTTCATTTCGATGTTGTTACTATTGTTTTCATTTTAAGCCGTACTGGGTTGTAGCCTTGAGCCAGTTTGCATTTACTTCCAATCTAGACTGGTCATGTTGCATTCTGATATGCTTGCTCGAGTTGCTTTGAGTCATGTCCTTATGCATATTTATATATATGCCATTTTTTTTACTGCATCACTGCATCCCGTCACTGCATATAAATATATGTATATATGTATGTTTGTGATGTCTTCACTTGTTCCTCTTGAAGTCTTCACATGGTTGTTGTGTATTTACACCTGTTTGTTTTAAATTTCTTACATATGGTTGTTGCCTCGGGTCATTGCATTCAGATGAATTTGTGATCTTTGCACTCACCTTCTATTTTTCTATTAGTCTTCATACATGCCATTTCTCTTCTATGTTGTATCTGAAATGTTGCTTGCACATTTGGTACATATGATTGAGGCAGTTGTCATATTTGTTGGATTTTGAAGTCTGGTGAACTTTCTCTACAGCCTTCTTGTGTTTGGTCTTGGCTATTCACTTGTTGCTCCTTTATGTGCTGCCCACCACTTTTTGTACTGGTTTGGTTCATTACTGTTTGATCTGAAGCTTGATTTGATCTTGTGAAAATGGTTGATTCATGTGTACACAATTATGCACTTGTTAGCGTGGTTTAGTTTTGTCTTCTTATTACATGAGAACTTGTACTCGACAGTTTTGTGATATATTTGTATTGCACCTGAGTAAAATCTAGCCTCGGCTCGAGTTTGACCTTGTGCTCACCTGTCCCTGCAATTTCATCAAGTGTATATCGGTTGCACGACCTTATGGCATGTACAGTGATACACTGTGGACGTCATTGGTGTAAGATTAATGCAAAAATAAATGATGATGAACAACCCAAATAACTGAGGCAATTATTAAAAACACATTTTCGTTTACACTGCAAAAATATTTCTTTTTCAATTTTACTACGTCAGTGTTCATTTTGCAGATAACTCAGATGCTGGATACAAATTGGAATGCAGTTGAAGATCAAATACGAGTGAACAAGTGATATGTATTGAGGAGCAAATGTATATATAGTGAAAATTGTATTTTAATTTGAAATTGTATTGTAATAAAAATTGTGTATATAGTGAGAGCTTGAATTTTATACTATTCAAAAATTGTAATAAAATATTACTTTGAATAAAATATATATTTGAATTTAAATTCTGTATTATTTATTTTATTCAGAAAATATTCATTTAATTATGTGAAAATAAAATAGTGCAATAACAAATACATTTAAATGAATATATATATATATATATATGTTTATTATCATCAAACAAAATCATATACTAGCATATTCAACACTATTATGTTTCTTTAATTATCGACTTGCATATACTACTACTATTCTTTCTCGCATAATAACAACACCAAGACCAGTATCGTATGCATTAGTATATCAGGTAAAATTATAGTGTATCGATGGACTGATTGGTGCAACCGATGCATCGGTGTATGCATTTACCATCTATTTTCAATTTTTAACGTTGATGTTTTTGTCATCATTTTTTGCCTCTAGCCTCCTCTGTTTAGGCTCTAGTCACTTGAAAACGTAACTGGAACCAAACCCTAAGTTTCTAAACCCCGCTTGATAATTTATTTGCCAATTTGTTCATATATTCATCAAATTATATAAACTAATGCAACCTTAGTTCTGACTTTATTGTAAATTCTAATTTCCCTCCCAAATCCCCATTTAATTCGAATTTAGGTGTTTAACTACATTATTCTATAGTAGTATAACCTAATATCAACATTAGAGTGTTAGAATTGCATTATATATAGATAAGAGGATGAATCACTCAAAACGCAAAGCTTTCTACATGAACTCCCATTGTCCAAACTACTCAGCCTTCCTGTGTCAGATATTTGCCTCCAATTAACCTCTAAAATGTAGCCTCGCCTAATAGGTTCTGATCTCATTCGATTTGGTGAAGTTTAGAGGAATATATTTAGATTTTATCTTAGGTAGGTTGAGAGGAAGGAGGAGAAAGAAGAAAGAGTCAGTAGTTTTCTGAAATGAAATATGGGCACATGAATTAGTTTCTTGACGAAAGGAAGGTAACCATCCATGCGCCCAAAATTTAGATTCAAGTTCTAGGGTTTTGGCACTCATTCATCCCAACGATGTTTCAACCATAATTCCTCCATACAGATTCAAAATGAGGCAAACCAAAATACTATGTGATTAAGAAAAATAAGATGGTCACAATAGCGCTGGTTTTGTCATCAAATTCCAACGTTTGAAAAAAATGACTATTTTGCCTCTTCTTATTTTAAATTCATTAAATCTAATTAATTTGACAATATTATATTATTAATATTTGAAAATTTTCCTGGGTATTACATAGGTTTCTCACTCTGTTGGAGATGCAAGAACTACTCGGGTTGCAAGCACATATCGACCTCAGAAGTTAACAAACCTCAAATTTCCTTCGAAACTCTTCCCATGCCATATCAAGCTCATTCACCTCTACAATCATAATTTCCCACCAACATAAATCTTCTACTTGAAGTTTCCTAGAAGAAAGTCATCTCTTTTCCATAGAATGAAATGTCATATCATCAAAGACTCTTTCATCAGTGCGCAGCCATGCCTGAGTCCTAAAGATCAACTCCATCAAGGTATTCTACACAAATCTAGGGAAAAGCAAGAACAAGTAATGAAGGCATTGGAGGAAAAGTATCACCCAACTACCATCAGTATAAGAGGGAAACCTATTGGAGGTGGGATACTATGTTGTAGCTAAAAATTATCTCTGAAACCATGTTGCCATATGAAAATATGAAGCCTTAACATTGTTCCTAGCTTCTTTGCACGAGTGCCATAATTCATAATAGCTATTTGTTGATGGAAATTATCAGCAACTCATCCTACTAGATATTACAAGACGCAAGAAAAAAAAATTAAATGCCTGGATGTCATATGCATAAGTATAACAAAATACAAATACACTTGGTGAATAGGTAACCCAAGCCTTAAAACCCAATGTAATGACCTGCCTACTGCTACACCTAAAATCCATGTAGACAAGCAACCATATTTTCCAACATTGTCACGGACGACGTTCGATTTATGGTAATATATACAAAATGTAATGAATATCATAGAGCTTATCTATCTCAAAAAAGTAATCATCAAAGTTGAATAATATAAAGATATTATATCAACATAAGTATGTAGAAGATTAGATGCATATCATATAAAATGACATAAGATCCAACATCATAACATAAAGTTTGAATGGTACATTATCCTATAAGAATACACTTCTCAAAATAATACATATGGTCTATATATCAATGCACCAAAAACTAGATAGATATAACCATAGCGGTAATATAGCCATGGCTCTATGAATCGCCTCTAGCTACCAGAGACCCATATCTCTATGTCGACACATTCAAAGAACAAATGACAAAAAAAAGATAGGGTGAGAAATAAAGTTCGGTGAAAATGAAATGTCATCAATTTACATGATTACAACTATGTTGATACATCACGAATAATACCAAAGGGTAATACTCGAGGTAATGAAACCATAACCCAGCTAGAATCTTTACCAGCATCAAACAAGTTAGCGCATTTCTACTATCATGCTATCTTATATGATAAAAACTATCATATAAAAAACATTACGACGCCAATCGTGGACCAAACATCACATAAGGCTGGTAGGCCATAGGTCTCCAGATAAGGCCAAAACCTGCAAATTATAGCCATTAATACAAGACCAATACTTATGATGTTTTCAGTGCATTGTCTACCATCTAAAATCCAATCGAACCTGAATCAATATACACATGCTTGACTTCTACCATTTTCTACTATAACAAATCGCACCTTGGGACACATAAAAAGCCCAAAAGTGGTATTTGAACTTGTATCATGCCAAGAAAAAAGGATTGTTAAATTTTTGATGGTTTGTATGGTATAGAGATAAATATAAACTGTGAACATTCTATAATTTCAGATCTTATAGCGACATAATACTGTAAGTAAACTAAATCATTGTTGTTTTAAAACAACAATGACCCATGCAAGAAACATATAAAATAAGTTCCTAATGATGTCCAAATAGAAATATATTAATGTTTAGCTAACAAGTGCAATAGGGTATATAGGGAGTGATAATAAATAAAGTAACTTCAAAGCATATGGTCTCTTCGTTCTTTTACCTTACTCCTTTTGTCACACCAATAGACTATCCTATTAATACGAAAGTAGGTATAAAGAGAAAAAAAATCGAGGGGATCGTACAAAATTTGGTGAGTAGGAATATCACTAGTGATATGGTGTTGTTGATAGGCAATTAAATCATCATTTACAATCTACACAATCTAATGGTGTTTATCAGTTGTGTACTACATTTAAAGAATCGACCAATTGTCACAACTAATAATCTATAATACGCCTAAAAACCAATAATAGTCCACAAAGACTTCTACTCGAAGGTTTGACATCCACAAACTGGTAAACATAACAATGCATCAAGTATACAATATCGATGGTAAACCGCCTAACCATACATTGAGAAACAATCTCACCGGTAAATTGTTGAAGTTGCACACACCGAGTATACAATCACGTTGTCCAGGCACACATCGAGTCCATAGTCCCGATGGTAAACTGCCTACCAAAGCATCGATTAAACAACCTCGATAATAAATATTTCCTATACTCAATATCATTCAATTAAATCTAAAGGGTCGATAGAAAATTCGACTCCCTCATAGATACATCCGCCTAAATGGTTGTAAATCATACTAGCACCGATATCTATATTTCTTCTCCTTCATAGTTTATAAGTCAAAATAGTGTTCTAGGTTTTCCAAATTGCCCATTTCATATATATTTTCAATTTAAAAACATCAGTTCAAATTTTAAATCATATTTAAAATATAAGTAGATACATAAGTGAAATTTAGATACTTATCTAACAAGATATTCGTTTTGTGGATGAACCCCTACTCACCACTATACATTGTTTGGTAAGTTTCCAATAGTAATATTCGAATTTTCCCCCTTTTTTGATTTCCCTTATTCTACTTGGTTTGCTAGTGTTTTAATTTGATTTCTTCTTTATTTTCAATTTGATTTTGTATTTTTGTTTAGAGATCTGATTTAGAATTGAGGAAAAAAGGAAAAGATAATAGAATTTTTAGGTCTAGATTTAGCAGTATATACAAATGAAGAGGAATGAGAATAGGATGAGTAGGATTACGTATCCTTCAAATTTATAAACCAAAAATCCAAAACACCTCAGCCCCATTTGGGCATTTTCTGTTTCGCTCCTAAAAGCACACTATGGTAAAAAAAATTGTATCTACGTGATTCGATGTTTATTCTTGACATTATATATATATATATATATATATATATATGAATTTAGGCTAGAAAAATCAACTTGATGCAATGGAAAAGTCAGATAACCCAAATCCTTTATTTGTAAAAATTCATTTTTTCGCTTTATGTTAAAGTACTAAAATGCCATTTTTTATTTATGATTTATTTCTACTAAAAATCTAGGGTGTTTACATTCTTCTCTCAAAAGAATTTCATCCTCGAAATTCCAAGAGATGAAAAAATGTAACTCATAGACATAACTATACAGTAGGAACCATATGCATGCACAATACATACACTTAAACCACACCACACACAAAGCATTTAAACAATTTATACAAAACATATTCAATTTCTATCATTCCTAGTAGATAAAATGTGGTACTCAACGAATGCCAACATTAACATGGATATAAGTAACAATACATAGAAATGACCAAATAGGTGCAAATAAGTAACATTCATCCATCAAACCAACACGTTCATGAGAGGTGATAAATGCATAATACTAATGTAATTCCTATATAAATGCAAGATCATGGCATACAGGCATGGATGCAAAATATCTTAAAATATGCTGATAATTTCTACATGTATACAGCGTGATATACAATAAATCAAGTTGTACCGCAAAACATTCACACAACAAAGCATATAATACCATCCACTATCTAATTTAATAGTAAACTTCTTGTAATAACCAGCCATACTAAGGAAACTTCTAAACTTTTCAACATATTTTGATACATGCCAATCATGCACTACAACAACTTTACTTGGATGAACCAATAATTCATACTTAGAAACAATATAATCGAGAAAGCAAACCTCCTTGCATTAAAAGTGACATTTGAAAAAAAAAATCTTTCAAGTTGCGCCTACATAGAGTATTGAGCACTCCTCTCTAATGCAACTTGTGCTCTTCCTCGCTTTTTGATAAATAAATATATCATCAAACGGATGTTACCATGAACATATTCAGCAATCCTTTGAAGATTCGACTCATGAGCTCAATGAAACATACCAGTGCACTGGTTAGTCCAAACTACACGACTAACCACTCATACTTTATCATCTAGTGTATGGAAAGGGTTTTCTGAATATTTTCATCTGCCACATGCAATTCATGGAATCTGGTAGTCAATTCAAGTTGAGAAAATATCCTTCCTCCAACTAACTAATCAAATAAGTCATAAATAAGGGATATATGTGATAGCGGATAATGATTCTTTTCCATCAACTTGTTCAATTATTGATAATCGACACAAAGTCTTAAAGATCCATATGCTTTAGTAGCAATGTCAACAGGTGCTTCTCATTCTGAAGCACTAATTTAGGTAAAATCCTTCTCTTATAATTCATTCACCTATTTACTAAGCTTGCATATTTCCCTAGGATCCATATGCCTAGTGATAGAGTAATAGGTTTAACATTCTTTACTAAATAATTCTAAAATTTGATTTCCTTATGAGGAGGAAGACATAAAACTTTGGTAAAAACATTTGGGAATTCTTGAACTATAGGAATAAAAGCTAACTCGTCATGTGACGGGTCTAAAGTATATAGACAACTATAGAACTATTAGGATCATAGTAAACACCAAAGTTGTTCTTGCTATTAGTGCCCATGCGGACAACCTTCCTATGAAATTCAATAACACTCCATACACAGACATCCAATCCATTCCCAGAATTAAAGCAAAACCCAATCCTCAATGGATTTATAACAAAACATTTTGGATACATTTATACCATTTTCAAATTAACTAAGTTTTACCCAAATTTCAAATTTCAAATAATCTTTTGCGGTTCCATTACTTGAAACCATATTCGAGCAATAATGACATAAAGTGGTTCTTGCTCTTCATTATCATAGAAAAATTAAATTTTGTGCTCCACCATTCCAACTGGAACTTCGATTGAAAATGCTACCATCTATCTATGCTAATTTTTATTTCACCCCATATATTCCAATGCTTCACAATTCCATAATGTTCAATGCTAGCAAATCACTAGCACATTAGCATATTTACTATAACATCCCCCATTTCGAGGCCCAAAACTAAGCGCTCTAGATCCTGTAGTCATCTATAGTATTAATTTCCGATGACAAAATGCAGTCATGTTAATAGTACCCATAATATCATAAGCACAAGATTATGATATAATTTAAACATAATTTCAAAAACAACTTTTCTCATTACATTTCAAATCAGCATTTAATGTTCGTTACATAATCTCAAAATGTTGCCCATGTTTAGGAAAATATAATTATTACAAATTACGCCTATAGCGACACATGAAGATTGCCGCTCGTATGATCAGAATGACTAAATAGACAGATACATCTGCTATCAATACATTTCTACAACATGTGACATAACCTATATATAGAGTCCTACATAGTTAGCTTCTGGCTCCTACATGTTTTTGAAAGCTTTAGTCATCAAAACCTATTTAACTTGTAAAGCCTTTACTCTCAACCTATTTAAATTAACTTTTGAGCACCTAAGAGTTTAAGGGAAAAACATAAACTGTGAGTCAGACAAAAAGCCTGATGTGAATAATAATACGCCATCTCTTTTAATTGACATTAAGTGAGACCTTGCCGTTGAGTGGATAGGTTTTCCCCTCACTATTATCCTTTAAAATATACCTTTTGCAAATCATAGTCCTGTAACCAAACTAGTTAAAATAGAAAATATAACAATAATATGTATGCATGCAACCTGGGTAATCTTGACTATCCGTCAAATCAGTGGACTATTCGTCCTATTGTTTAATTTTAGAGGGTAACTACCAAACTACATGGCTGATCGGGCATACCGGATATGCAAAATTTTCTAACTGGCTTTCAGAAGAAAACTGGACGGTCTGTCCAAATACACTTATCCTGATGTTTACCTGACTATCTGTCAATCTCATTGTTTTGCTAGGCTTACTATGAACCTAAAAGTTTTACGGCCCAACCTATAACATGTCTTATCTTTATGTATTCCTTTCTGTGTGCAAACCTATTTTTTTTCTTACCCTTACAAAGTCGTACACACTAGAATTTTGGACTTATATAGGCTTAGGGCAAATATCTGAAGTATGTGACGCTATCATATACAAGTCCCATCTAGATTTCTAATCTCTGAGTCAATTTTGTCTTATCACAATCTATCCAAAAGTGATGAGAACAATAAATTTTTACTAAAATTCTGGGCTAAATTCCCTATTTATTTCTTTGAAAACATACTTCTTTACAAATGATTTACCCCTTGAAATAATACTTTCAGAACAACGAAAATTATAACCCACTTCTTTACAAAAAATAATTATGCCATGGTATATGCTTATATATTCAATGTTGATGAATTTTGAAAACAGTGAAGGCTATCACCTCTTAAAACAATAGGCTATAAAGCTAAAACAATGTAAATTTTTTACAATGATAAGCTTGATGACCTCGTCGCCATTAAGGGTCTTCGCCCTTCTCTAGTGTGAAATAAGTTAAAACCTTTAACTTTTTAAAACATAAGGCCATAGAGCCAAAACAATATAGAACCTTTATAGTGGTATAAGCTGCAAGGGTATAGCCGAAGAGGGTCTTCGCTCTTCAAAAAAGTTAAAACCTTTATATTTGAAAACATAAGGCCATAAAGCCAAAGCCATCTTCTTTGCGCCTCTTATGCTGTCGAAGTTCGAAAAGCACAAGCTTTCTTTGTATAATTTAAAACCATTCGAAAGAACAAAGTCAAGGTGGTTAATCTTGCATCACCACCTTAGAGAAAATAGCAGCTTCATTAGCGCCGAAGTCATATTATGCAGCAACATAGCCTCATCGTAAGTAATGGTTAAGGTTCTGAAGTGGCAAGTTATAAGGTCGACGACCATCAGGGGCGAAGTAATAAAATGCAGAGTAATTATCAAAACATTGCGGCGTCATTATTGCCACTATAAATCTCTTTGAAACCATTAGGCTTGGCGACACTCTTGAAAACAGGCGACAATGCCATTTTATATAAAGCGTGAGACTTAAGTCATGCAGTAACATCGACTTTGACGATGCAGTTGATGACTTCGAACTCCTTTCATCATAGTTAATACACTCCATACCAACTCAAGCCGATATTATGTGTATCGCTATCGATTGGCTTCAAAGTCATAGTTGCAAAGTGATCAAAGGCGACGACGTCATGCTGCCGACATGTATTATCGTAATTAACATAAAACCTACAACTTTACTTATAAAAGCAATTTATTTTCCACAAACCCCTATTGTTGGTCAAAATATTTTTGGTTAACAAAACTTTATAAATTTTCTTTACCAGAAAACTGTTGCATATAGGAATTTTCAGCGCTAAATTTTTTTACACATTAACCCTTTATATTGATATCATAATAAAATGATTAACCCCTTCTAGTTTAATTTTTTTAGTAAGCACTCTTAATCACATTGAATTAATCCCAAAAATCATAATAAATCAAATTTAATATCTTCTTTTAACATATAAAATTCTTGAGGTCAAAAACTTTATTTAATTATTTTTAATAACTAAATCCGAAATAAAATATTTTCTTCCCTTAAGAAAATCATGAAATATTCATACATTGTTGGAAAATTAAGAAACTCAAAACCCACTTCTAAAATAATATTCTAAACTTCATATCAAAATTTAAGATCATTTTGCTCATAAAAGTTAGGCTTTCATTCTTAAAACCTATTAAATAATTTCGTAATAAATCCTACTATTCATCACTCAAACAAATAATCATCCAATACTTTAAAACAAGGCATAATATCATCAATGGTTCCGATTAAAAATCAAAACCAAAAACAATAATTGAAACATGAGATTCGTATATTTATTATTTACCTTAAATGGATTAAGAAAGTTGAGGTTTGTATTGTTGATTTGAATCCCCTGAGCTTTGATCTTGTTTCTAGCTTATCTTACTCTTTGAAATCTTCCTACTAATGGCCGGCCTAAACTCTTGTTTTATTTTATTTTGTGAATGAGTGAAGTAAGAAAGGAAATGAGAGGGTGAGAGTTTATGTTTAGGAAATTAGGTCTTTTCGATTTTTCCCTTAATCCATATCCCTCCTTCATATTTTTATTCAAATTCATTCTTATTAACTAATTCCTTAAGGCACAACCTCTATTATTTTCAAAATCTCAATCTCCTTATCATTCTACATTATTTTATTTGATTTATCCAATTAAATATCCTAAATAATGTCAATTAAAATTAGAGTTATTACAAACTCTCATTCTTAAAGAATTTCATCCTCGAAATTATGATAAGGTACATGCAGTAAACATAAAAAAATAGATGTAAAGCATACCGTTATCCGACCATTTGGCTCGGCTATATTCAGAACGGATGGACAAGTTAGACTAGATGATCATCGAGGAAGACAACCTAGAGAGATGATCATTAGGCTCAGAGATCAAGCGCATGCAATGATATGAAGTGACAATCAACCGAGGCCGATGGATAGACTCTCTAGAATATTCTAAGTATGGAATAGTGCCTCCCCTAGGCAGGGGATCAGTGCCTATCCCTTTCCCTATGGAATTGGTACAGATCCTCAATTTTTGTCTCAAACTTGGTAAGATCGATATAGAGTGACAAGGAAGGCCCCATAAGGCTATATTTCAAGATTTAAGTTATTTGGAGTTCATATGCTCAAGTTATAGACAAATTACTTCACTTATTAAAAGGGATCAGTATCAAATGGATCATCCATATTCAGCTTTCACTACGTATTGTAACAATGACCAATCAATAACTCAAAATCTATAGATGCTATCAACATGAAACTTAGAGTATAAGATAATTAGGATGTATGTAACACCCCATAAGGATTGCATGGCATTTGGAGCAAGTAGGAGGGATTGGTACCTATCCCTTTAAGGGGATCGGTAGAAATCAGAATCAAATCAACACTACTTCATGGAAAATGCGATATCTCACAAAATGTATGTCGGAATTTCACGAAATTTGGGAAGCAATTAGCTAACATTATGGGGAAACCTGCATAAGGATTGCAGGCCATTTGGATACATTAATAGGGATCAGTATCGATCCCTATCATGGATCCCGATAGGCCTGCAAATTTTTGGGTAGCCTCGTCTTGGTCTCTCGAACCTTCTGCAAAAATTTCAATCTGATATGTGCATGTCTTCCCCTATAAATACAGCAGGCATAGCATCAGAAAAAAGATCCTGCGCTCTCGGCTGAAGATCTACTATTTTTATTCTTCACTTTTGTACTAATGGATCCTAGCTAATCCAAACACTCTTGTAATCATAATCTAGTGGAAGATCAATAAAAATATAAAGTGGACGTAGACCAAGATTGTCAAACCACTATAAAAATCTGTGTGTTCATTTATGATTTTTATACTATTTTAATTTCATTCTTAATTTAATCTTTACTAGATTCTATTGGGTGTTGATGCCTATTTTTGGCGTCAACACATACCATCAAATAAGTTTGGATAAGTGTCCCTAATCCTGCTCTCCGTTTTCCAAGTACAGTCTCTCTCATCGTCACTCATTGGAGTTTTACTAATCCGACTATCCTATTCCTTAGTGTTTTCTCATCCATAGCTATAATGCAAACTAAATTTCTAACTATAGTCATGTCCAGCTCCACTACTAAATCTTCCAATGCAGTCGGAGTTATAGTAGTCTCTAGATCTCGAATATAATTCCTTAGATGAGAAATATGGAAAACATTGTGGACTCCCACCAAGCTGCTCAGTAACTCTATCTTGTACGCGAGTTCTCGATCCTTTCTATAGCAGGAAATGGTCCAACAAACCTTGGTCCCAATTTCCCTGATTTGCTGAATCTCACTATACCTTTCGTCGTGATACTTTGACGAAACCATGATCTCCAACTAAGAATTCCAAGTCTTTTCATCTTTATCTACGTACTGTTCTGCCTAGATTGAGCTTCCTTCATCCTCACTCAGATTAACTTAATCTTTTCCATGGTTTCTCTCACCATATCCGAACCAAGAACCAATCTATCTCCAATCTCCAACCAACATGCTAGTGATTTACATGGCCTTCTGTATAAAATTTTAAAGGCGCCATCCCTATACTAGTCTGATAACTATGGTTATATGAAAACTCAACTAATTATAGATGGACTTCCCATGATTCTTCAAAATCTAGCACACATGCTCTTAACTAATCCTCTAAGACTTTGTCAACTCTTTCAATTTACCCATCAGTCTGTGGATGGTGAGCTGTACTGATCTTGAGCTTGGTACATAAAACCTCTTGTAGACTCTTTTAGAATTCGCTAGTAAATAAGGTATCTCTGCCACTAACTATACTACTAGGAACTCCATGTAGTCTAACAATATTCTTCATAAACAACTTAACCAGTATAGGTGCCGTCCTAGTTGACTTAATAGGAAAGAAATACGCACTCTTGATCAGTCTATCCACAATGACCCATATACTTTCGTTTCCCCTGTTTGACCTTGGCAACCCATCAATAAAATCCATGGATATCGAATCTCATTTCCAAACTGGAAAATCTAAAAGTTGAAGCAATCCATTAGGCTTCTAATGTTCGGCTTTCACTTGTTTGAAATTCAAGCACTGTTTTACCCGTAAGCCTACATCCCTTTTCATACCCTCCCAGAAGAAACTTCTCTTCTTACCCTGATACACCTTAGTTCCTCCAGGATGAATAGTAAACTTTGATCGATGCCATTCCCTTAGAACTTCTTTCCTTAGGTCACCAACCTTCAAAACACAAAATCATTCCTTCTTTCTCAATCATCCATTCCGGTTAAGATAAAAATCCTTCAAGTCATCAATCCCAGTTTCACCTTCCAATCTTCTAATTCTTTTAGTGAAGATTGGATCATCTCTTTGTTTAGAAGCAATCCTTTTTATCAGTACTGGTCAAAATTCTGAACAAGCTAACATTGCAATACTCTGACTAGAATTTGCAGTCGATATTAATCGCACACTGCAAATAGTCAATGCTTCCAAGTCTTTCCATTCAGCTAGCATAGCCAACAATACATTCTAATATTCCTTGCCAAGTGCATCTACAAATTTGCTTCCTTTCCCGGGGGTGTACTCAATTCCAGAATCATAGGTAGCTAAAAACTCTAACAATCTCCACTATCTCAAATTCAACTCCTTCTAAGAAAATAAGTACCTTGAAGACTTATGATCTGTATACAACTCGAACCGTTCTCTCAAAAGGTAATGTCTCCACACCTTCAAAGAAAATATTACAACAACCAACTCTAAATCATGAGTTGATATCTAACTTCGTGCGTTTTTAGATTTCACGATGCATAGGAAATTACTTTACTCCTCTACATCAAAATAGGCAGCGATGCCATTTTATATAAACGCAGGACTTAAGTCATGCGGCAACATCGACTTTGAAGATGAGGTTGATGACTTCGAACTCCTAAATCATAGTTAATACACTCCATACTAACTCAGGTTGATATCACGTGTACACTATCAATTTCTTTGAAGTTATAGATATGAAGTGATCAAAGGCGACGACATCGACCCTACCGGCATAACATTATTGTAAGTAACATAAAAATTGCAAATTTACTTACAAAAGCAATTTCTTTACCACCAACCCCAATTGTTTGTCAAAATCTTATTGGTTGACAGAACTTTATAAATTTTCTTTACCAAAAAACTGCCGCATACAAGAATTTTTAGTGCTAAGATATTTTACACATGAACCCTTTCTATTAATATCATATTAAAATGATTAAACCCTTCTAGCTTAAATAATTTATTGAGCATTCTTAATCACTTGGAAAAATCCCCAAAAATTATAATAAATAAAATCTATTATCTTATTTAACATATAAAAAATTTGGGACCAAAAACTTTATTAAATTATTTTTAATAATTAAAACCCGAAATAAACCATTTTGTACCCTTGAGAAAATCATGAAATATTCATACATTATTGGAAAATTATGAAATTCGAAACCCACTTCTAAAATAATATTCTAAAACTCATAAATTTAAGATCATTTGGGTCATAAAAATTAGGTTTTCAATCTTAAAACCTGTTAAATAATTTCATAATAAATCATATTATTCACAATTAAGAAAATAATCATCCCATACTTTAAAGCATGCCATAATATCATCAATGATTTGGATTTAAACTCAAAACCAAAAACAATAATTTAAACATGAAATGCATGTATTTATTATTCACCTTAAATGGATTAAGATGGTTGAGATTTATATCATTGATTTGAATCCCCTTAAGCCTTGATCTTGTATCTAGCTTATCTTCCTCTTTGAAACCTGTCTATTAATGGCCGGCCTAAACTCATGTTTTATTTTCGTTTGTGAACGATAAGGGTTTATGTTTAGGTTTAGGTCATTTCCTATTTTGTCCTTAGCCTATATTCCTCCTTCATATTTTAATTTTAATTCATTCTTGTTAACTCATTTCTTAGGGCACTACCTCTGTTATTTACCAAATCTCAATCTCTTTATCGTTCCACATTGTTTTATTTTATTTGTCCAATTAAATATCCTAAATAATGTCAACTAAAATTAGGGTTGTTACATTTATTATTCTAGTTAGTTCACCCTAATCAATTTGAACTTTATAGGCTATGTAATTCTTTTAACTCCAATCAAATTTCAAGGGAAAATATGTATAACTTTTTCAATTTAGTTTTTAATCAAAATCTTTGGTTCCTTATCATATCTTTCACAAAAACTATTAAGCTTCGAACGTTTAGTTTTTAACATAAATCATAACACCTTTTTTCAAAGTTCAAATCTTTAAATCTACTTTTAAATAAATTTTCAAAAAAAGAACTTTAATTTGAACATTTCATATAGAATCATTTCGTAGGAAATCATAAACCAGTTTATTTCTTCAAATTTTTGGACAACATCTCAATAGCTTAATATTTAAATTGGCGTAGATGAAAACAATTTAATTTATGTAAGCTAACCAACATCCGGCAATATATCAATGTTTTAAATGCATAAGGTTTTGGCTTCTCCCTATTATAAATGGTTAACTCATGTCCCACAAATTTTCTGCAATTGTTTCCTATATACGAATAGAACTTCTAACTTAAGCAAGGGGATTTACTCTAACTTTGAGGAGTTCTCACTCCATGCCTTAATTACGCTTTACCAATATAACACTTATTTTTGGTCATGCTTGAATCTCAATAATTAATTCAGTCCCTATATAATTCTTTCCAACTAAATTTTGGAAATCCCTACACAGTTTGATAAAATCCAAAGCCGACGGAGAGGTAAAAAATACACCTTGTACCTAAGCTGCGGTCCTCCTTAGAACTTAACTTAAGTCTGGCCACTTTCCTCAGATAATAGTAAGCATTACTGGAATTATGTATGTGTATTCGTGTTATGCTTATATATAAATAATTTCTAAAATATAAAAATACACTCTCTTAATATCTGTCTAATCCCTAATGAATTCTAAACTTCATCTCTAATACCAAATGTAATACCCGCACCATAGGACACATCGGTTGAAATACCAAAAAGCAGTTTTTGAACTCATATTGTGCCAAGAAGTATGAATTCCTACATTTTCAATAGTTTTAATGGTACATTGATAATATAAAATCTAAACATTATAGAATTATAGATGTCGTGGTGAAAGGAATAAAATATAAATACTAAAGTAAACCAAATCATCATTGATTTAAAACAACTGTGGCCCACATAAGAAATATCTAAATAAGTTTCCAACTGTTTGAACCAAAAATGGCACAAACACTAAGAGTTATGGAAGAGAACGAAATATAAAGAAATTTAAACGAAAAGTAAGGAAATAATAAGATACAATCTTTTAGAGTGGTTTGGCAAAGTTTGACCTACGTCCACTTTAATATTTTATTATCGATTCCTGACTTAGAGGCAGAAGTTCTTGAAACTCAATACAACTCCAACACTTAGAATTTTAGATATATAGAACATATGAAATAAAGGAGCCAGAGCCAATAGGAACCTCAAAAATGAGCTCTATCCCCTATTTATAGAGGTAGTGGGCCTCAAATCTTGTCTTAAGTATCTCTAGACTATTGTGCTTGAATTTGAGCAATTCTCCTAAAATAATAGGTGTAACCTCAACAGAAGCTAGGGGTCGGTACCGATTCTTAAGTGGTAGTTGGTACCGATCCCTAATATGTCCATATTTGATGTCTTCAATCCCTCATGTCAAATCATCTTGTAGTTAGCTTCTAGATTCCATAGTCGTTTGTACTTGTTTTAGCTTGTTTTTGAGCCTAAATGATGGAGTTAAAGGAAAACAAAGTTGGAACTTCAAGTGTCCATGGAGTTCAATGAAGAAATGCATTGAATCAAAAACCAACTTTGAAAATAAGCTTTTGGCACCGAGATAAGCATGTAGGCAAAGGATGGGGTCCATCCAAGTTGTATTTGGGAGTCGGCACTGATCCCCCAACGGGAGTCGGCACTGATCCCCAACTTGGAGGATCCCGTTATCTTGTTGTCTTTGATGGTTCATAGCTTTGACTTCATGGCTCTATCTACGCTTTGTTTCTGGACTCCTGTGCTATTTCTTTGGGCTTTCTGCCTTGATTACTCCAAGTTCTATTTGTCCAGTTTGTCTAGATCCTGTCTGGTCAAAAGGGAGGATAACACTTGCACCCAAAGTATACCCCGTTTCCAACGTGAAGTGTTTTGAATCGAGACAAGTTCAAATTTTCATGAGGATTCCACTTTATGCTTTGAATGGTCATTATCTTGTCGCAAATTGATTTCGTGATTGTCATTTCCATAATGATCCATTGCGACATTCTACTAACATCTGGGACTATAAATCTAGAATGTGATCCCATGATTTGCTATTCTAAGTGCGATGATTGTAGACTAGTTCCATCCATGGGTTCGCCAGGTATACGTCTAACTTTCCTTCAACTTTAATCTTCAAGTATTGGGTATATAAACATAGCTCATCACACGTGCATAGGTGCTCATATACATATGCATAAATCATACGTATGCTTGTACATGTTTGTTTGTTGTTTTTTTTGAAATGTTTAGGACTCCGTACCGATTTCCAACTCAGGAGTTGGTACCGACTCCTCACTTGGAGAAATTTCTCCAAGTTTCTTCAGCTTTGAGGGTTTAGAGTTGTGGCATTATAAAACCCATTTCCCTTCACTCCATCTCCTCACATTACTTTTACCCTTGAGTTAATACCTTCGATCTCTACCATTAAAACTTTCAAATCCGACACAAGCCTTCTTCCTCGCCTGAACCATGGATCGCCGTCGCCCATCTTTTCCATTACCCGGCATCGTCCATGTCTCCGCTCATTGCCCTGATCGTATCTCCCTTCATCAACCCAAACTCCAGCTCAAGATCCTGCTTTTATTCAAATCGATCCCTAACCTTAACTCCACATTGAATAAAATAAGGTAGGATGATGGTGACTGGTCACATATGAATGGAATGGAGTTTGGTGTGGACATTGGATGAATTTGCGACTGTGGTTCCTAAGGTCGGTTGGTATGACGGAGGAAGGTGGGATTTGCCTAATTATGGGAGTCTCGAGGATCGGTACCGATCCCCATACTAAAGAAAATATTTCCTTACTCCAAGCTTTGCAACCCAACTTTGCCTTGGAGTTTCATGCTAAATTTCCTCTTTTATCTCAAACATTTTCGGCAGTTAACATTAAGCTAGTTAGGACAATTGACGATGATGTTCACGTAGAGCAACATCCAGACTTTAAAATGAAATGCTAAAATAAATAGTTAAATTCAGGGAGCACCTGACAATTCAATTTGGGGAAGAGTCGCAACCTTGGCTGTTGATGGAGAGATATGGATAAGCACGTGTGTTCGTGAGAGGTGGCATCATGGTTGCGACCTTAAGTGACAGCGACGAAGATAATGAATGTAATGATGACGAAGAGGAAGTTGATGCTCTAAAGAAGATGATTTTTATGTTTAATGTGTTGGAATTACTAATAGCAAAATGAATGAAACTTACATAAGTCCCACATCGCCAAAATTGTTAAAGCTATACTAGTTTATATATGGCTTTGCAATGAAGGGTTGGGGCCTAGGGGCACCCAAATGTATATTTCGTTGTGAGGAGGGATATCATGCATCACCACTACATACGTGCGCTGCCGCCGTCCGTCCGTCCGACCGAACCGGGTCGGCTCGGGCTCGGGTTTGGGTCTAATATGATCCTAATTTTACAGCAAAACCGGGCCATGTTTTTTAACAATTGCAGGCTACACGAACAGACGCGACTGTTCATAAGCGGACACGGATTAACTGAGGAGGTGCGACTTTTGAAGCGGGCATGAACCGTTAGACGCGAGCGAGTGCAACCTGACTGAAGAAGCACGAGTGAACAGAAGCGGGTGCGGCCCGACTGAGGAGGCACGACCGAACAGATACCAGGATCAGGCGGGTGTGACCTGTGACGCCCCACCTCTATGCTCACAATAACAAAGGTAATTATGAGGAATAACGTCTGCTATTGCGAAGAATAAGGCTTGTTAGAAGCGACCATCCGTAAGTTATGCCTCAGATGAGTATTGATTACATCGATAGGAGTTGTGTAAATTACTCCTAAAGATATATATTCAATCCAAATCTAAAACGAAACTACGGTGGCTAAATAAAAATTTAGAACAACTCATAACAACAATAACGCAGATAGTATAATCACATCAGAACATAAATATCAGATATATAGCGGAAGATAAGTCTGGATACATGCTACAACAATCGATAGTTCACATAAACCAAATGTACATAGACATGTCATCAACATACAGGAGACGAGAGTCAATATACCAAAAGTACTCCTTGAAGTCTAGACAAAAGATGAAGTGAAATCCCAAAAACTGTAGCAGCAACAAAATCAGAGATAGTGATTATCCTGAAATAACTCGGTCTGACCCGAGTATTATTTAAAAGAAAATAATAAACGGATCGGTCTAATTTAAACTTAGAAGTGAATGCATCATAAACAACATCAAAGCAAAGTAATCATAGTCTCGAATGAGACTATTCAACATAAGTAATCAACATAGTTTAAGTGAAGAATTTTCATTAAACTCCATCAAAATCAACTTTCAAATTCATAATTGAATTCAAAACGGCAATTCGCAAAATCTAGAAATCAAAAATAGATAACTAGAAAATCAACATCGATCCCATCATATGGCGAGTTTAAGTTACGCCGCATGTGCATCAACATATGGCCGAAGCCTACCAAGTACTGTCATCATAATTTTTGGTGCCTAACAAATGAATCGAAGGTCCAACATACGACCCGAAGGTATAGTACTGGTAATTGACCTGAAGGTCCATCATAGTGCTCGAAAGCCCAACAAAATCATCAAAGTCATCAAACAACAAATCTACAATGAATATTTCAATTAACGAGTCCGGAATTAATTGAATTAGTAAAAGTGTGGTTCCATATTCTGCACTTTTGCTAACTCGTTTAAATCTCTTCATCATTTCCTTGAAAGTGCAAAATTGTGTATTTTGTATAAATAAAATTTACATTCTCAAACGGACAAGTCCGGAATTAAGCAAATCAGTAAAAGTAAGGGTTCATAGTTCTCAATTTTGCTGAAGCGTTTAAATCGCTTCCTCATTCTTTTGAAAGTGCAAACTGTAAAATTTTTGGAAACAATTTTATTTTAAAATGATTTTTAAAACACGTGATTAAAACAGCAACAACTATAGCAATTTCGATGAGGAAATTGCGCTTCACAAAACACCGTAAAAACATATACCAAATCAACGTTGCGGGATAATCGCTTAAAAATTCACTTTAAATTGACGGTTACTGAAGTTAAAATAACAGTAATTTTTATTCGTCAAAAATGTCATCAAAACAACACGCTTCAAAAATATAATACCGGCGTAAAAATTCCGTTAAAAAATTAATGGCAACAAAATACGTTTTAAAACGTAACACCGGTTCAACGTAAATTAAATAGTGGACTGCACCACTATATTTTTATCAAAAATTTCACTACTATATGTGCATCAAAATATGGCGCTACCCAGGCAATAACATTACAAACATTGCTACCACAACATGCATGCACAAAAATAATGTAAATTTAAGTGCCTCTACACATTTTAGTGAATGCAATTACTGACCTTTGCACAAATCAAAAGTGAACTGGTCACATATTATATTCACTCATATTCACGAAATGCATGAATACACAACAATATCCACTCAACTACATACTGACACTAACACACGCATACTTGGCGCACGCTTATGGTGTCTTGCCGGGTATAAGAAATTATGTGATGAATGGTTATGAACAAGACCATATTGCAATTGAACACATTAATTTGGGCTTAAGTGCGTAAAGGTTCACTACTACTACACTCACGCGAGTATTGGCCCTGGACTTGATTTCTTTTTTACTCACGCATGTACAAAAAAAACTTGCACGCAATGATTTTGGCCAGGCAAATCTAAATGTGTATATGCACTATTGTCAAACTCTTTGTGCATTGTAAAGATAATCTGGACAGTTTCGAATATTACAACATTACACGCATGGTTTCAAATGCAAGTTAAGGTGGCCATAATTTTGTAGCTTGCAAAGCATGATTCATTCGCATGCATTTACACGTATTGAAGCAAGAGTGTAAACCAGCTTAACATCTTTTTTTGTGCACAGTAACCTATATAAAAAACCAAAACTCATACACAAAAAATATAAAACTTATACGCAAGTATGATAATTTAAAACCTTTTCATGCAACATGAATTTGCACACAACATGTACACGTTTTTGTTCACTTTCGTTTTCAAGCAAAATGAAATAATCAAACAAAGTTAACACATACATGACCTGAGTGACAAAGGTTACACGCACGCATGTTATTTTTTTATTTTTTTATTTAAACCTTGCACGCACGTATAAATGGTCTAAACAAAATGGGCTTGGATACACTTTCATTTGTGCGCATGCAAAGTAAATGACCTGGGCAACATGAAGGAACGCCTGGACACGTTTATGGCTAATGCAACTTTACACTTACACACATGTAAAATAAAAATGCATCTGACTTACTTTTGTGAAATGCACTAACCCACTATACTTGGCACGTACAGAATGAAGTACTACATACGTTGGTGAAGCTAGAATTTTTGTCTGCAATATGAACTCACGCATGCTACATTTACAACCATATACACGTACTGAGCAAAAATGTAAACCAAAATTAACAACATAAAAGCATCAAATAAATTAGGCAGCATAGTTTTTAAATTAGAAATGTGAGTTTAATACTCACCTCAAGTTTGCTTCAAATTCAGTTGGCAACAAAATCTACAAGAGAGCAAGAACTTTGACACCATTAAAGCTCTCCCCGAGCTACTGTAAATTTTTTGAAAAGAAAGAATGTTGCAGTATACACCCTTTTTTAACTTTTGTGTATAAGTAAGATAAAATATGATTGCGGGCAACTTTGGGTATAAATGCGTTAATCATGAAAACGTGCTGGCAAACATTTTGTACACATTCATTAAATGCAAACGTGCAATAGGAAAAGAAAAGGGACACACTGCATTAATGTGACAGTAAAAACCAATTGCTCAACTTTGTTCTTTCAAAATTAGTGGCAGCATAGACAAAAATGTTCCAACTTTGATATAGCAAAAGCAATGTGTTCAATATTTGTGACAGCGAACCAAAAAGTTCACAATTTGCTTTATACATAGTGTGACAGCAAATGTTTATATTTTGCTTTTGAAAACTGGACCCTATTATGTTACACGTGAATGAATTATGCAAATTCATTTCAACTGCTATCCCATGTAAGAATACAACTGACTTTGAAACGGTTTTACATATATTTTTTTCTTTCAAATTTTAATTTAAAATTACTATTTTAAATTTTTTATTCGACGGTAATAAAATCACGGTTGTTACAAACTCCCCCTTATAAAAATTGCGTCCCTGCAATTTTCATACTAGAAGTTGTTTATAACACAAATAATTCATTACAACAAAGATTTAAAAAGAAAATTTAGATGAAGAATGCTCACCCCCACCCGAAGAGGAGAGAAAACCGGGATAAGAACGCTCGATGAGTTCTTTGGTTTCCTAAGTGCAATCTTTGAGGTTTGCGGACCATTGAATTTTCATAAGCGGGACTTCTTTATTCCGAAGGCATTTAACCTCCGAAGCAAGCACACAAATAGGATTTTGCACCATAGAAAAGTCAGGTGAGATCTCAAGATCTTGCAACACATGAGGATCAATGATAGAATCCGAACCTTGAAAGCATCGACGAAGCTGGGATACATGAAATACGTCATGAATTCCTAAAAACTGGACAGGTAGCGATACACGATAAGCAACAGGGCCAATGCGTTCCGTAATAGGAAATGGTCCAATATATCGAGGAGCCAATTCCCCGAAGCTACTAAAACGCACCACACCTTCATCGGAGAACACGATTGAATACACGATCGCCAACAGAAAATTCCAAAGGCTTCCTACGATGATCGGCATAAGATTTCTGCCTATTCTAAGCTTCCTTCATTCTCTGTCTGATAATATCAATATTCTCAGAAGATTCACGAATATAATCGGGGCCGAGAACTAACTTTTCCCCCGATTCCAACCAACAAGATGGTGATCGACACGGTCTTCCGTAAAGAGCTTCGAAAGGAGCCATACCGATACTGGATTGGAAACTGTTGCTATAAGAGAACTCAATTAGAGATAAGTGGTTTTCCCAACTACCACCAAAATCAAGAATGCAAGCTCGAAGGAGATCCTCTAAGACTTGATTCACCCTTTCAGTCTGACCATCAGACCGTGGATGATAAGCTGTACTGAGATTGAGCTTAGTGCCCAAAGCTTTCTGAAGGCTCTGCCAGAAACCACTAGTGAAAAGCGGATCTCTATCACTAACAATAGAACTAGGCACACCATGAAATCGAATGACTTCTTTAATAAACAACTTAGCCAACAAAGGAGCAGTCCATTGGACTTGATAGGAATAAAATGGGCTGATTTGGTCAATCTGTCAACAATCACCTAAATACTAGTATGGCCCGACCTCGAACGAGGTAGACCATCAATGAAATCCATAGAAATTTGATCCCATTTCTATAATGGAATCTCAAGAGGCTGCAAAAGACCATTAGGAGCTGATGTTCTGCTTTAACAAGTTGACAAGTCATGCAACGAATCACAAAACTTGCAACGTCACGCTTTATACCTTCCCAAAAGTATAAGCGTTTCATATCAGCATACATCTTACTACTGCCCGGATGAATAGTATACGATGACAATCCTCAAGAATGTCATTCCTAAGATTAGAAACATTAGGCACGATCAACCTTTCCTTCTTCCGAATACAACCATGAACATCAATATCGAAATCCTTTAGATCATCACTTCGGGATTTTGATTTACAACTTTGAAATAGATAAGAAATATCTGGATCTTGTTTCTGGGCATCGGCAACACAATCCAACAAACTAGGACGAGCTTCCATGCTAATAAAAGCACGGGAGAATCAGAAACTGAAGCACGGTCTCTAATATCACAATGAGATAAAGCTTCCAAAATATTCCACTCTGCTAGCATCATGGAAACAACAACTTGCTACATGCGACTATGCGCGTCAGCAACTCGATTACCCTTACTAGGGGTATACTGAATATCGAAATCATATGAAGCAAGAAATTCGAGCCAACGCTGTTGCCTCATATTAAGTTCTTTCTGGGTAAATAGATATTTCAGAGATTTGTGATCAGTGAAGAGAATAAAACGCTCGCCCAACAAATAATGTCGCCAAATCTTTAGAGACTATAGCGGCTAACTCCAAATCATGGGTAGCATAACGATCTCGTTAGGCTTTAGTTGTCTAGAAGCATAGGCAACTACTCTATCCTTTTGCATGAGAACAGCCCCGAGTACATAACCACTGGCATCGGTATAAACAATAAGATCATGATTCCCTTCGGGAACCACTAAGATAGGAGCATGAGTAAGGAGATCTTTTAAATTCAAGAAAGAAGTCTCACACTTATCAGACCAAATAAAAGGAACAGCTTTTCTCGTGAGAGTGGTAAGCAGTAAAGCAATACGAGAAAAGTCCTTAATAAACTGGCGATAATAACCCGCCAATCCAACGAAACTACGGATCTCAGTAACGGTCTTGGGCCTCTTCCAATTCTGAATAGATTCAATCTTGGAAGCGTCGACAGAAATACCATCGGAAGAAACAATACGACCGAGAAACTTCACCTTATTCTCCCAGAAGTGACACTTGGAGAATTTGGCATAAAGCAGATGATGACGAAGAGTGCTCAAAACAATCTCCAAATGCTGAATAAGATCGGCTTCAGATTTGGAATAAACAAGAATATCATCAATGAAAACCAAGACGAACTTATCGAGATATTCCCGGAATATCCGATTCATAAGATCCACAAAATACGCCGGAGCGTTCGTCAAACCGAACGTCATAACAAGCCATTCGTAAGAACCATAACAAGTGTGGAATGCGGTAAGAGGAATGCTGTCTTTTGCAACTCATTACTGATGAAAACCAGTAGCAAGATCGAGTTGGGAGAAGAGCTTAATTAGCGCCACTTAATTGATCGAACATGTCGTCGATCCTAGGTAATGGGTACTTATTTTTGATAGTGAGCTCGTTAAGCTTGCGATAATCAATGCAAAGCCTAAGAGCACCATCTGGCTTCTTAACAAAGACAACGGCGGCGCCCCAAGGAGATGAGCTAGAGCGAGTAAATTGCTTGGCTTCCAACTCAGATAATTGTTGCTTTAGTTCCTTATTTTCCTTAGCAGACATCCTCGTGTGAGGACGACTGACAGGATGAGCACCAGAGTTAAGATCAATACGGAACTCAATTGCCCTCTTCGACGGCAAACTCAAAATAGGCTCGGAAACATCAGAGAAATCACAAACAACCGGAATATTAGTTATGACATCCTCCGATTCGAAGGAAGAAATGAGATCATTCGAAGTATGATCCATGTCTCGAAATACAATAGGTAACTTCTCGATAGCATCAGGATGCTTGAGATATAAAGTTCTTTTGGGACATAGGTTTTGAACTTCATAACGGATGACCCAATCCATACCCAATATCATACCAAAACCAGGATGATCCATAACATGCAGATTCGCATGAAAGGAAAAACCACATTGAATAATCTCAACATCAACACACAATAAACCAAGAGTAGCGGATCCACCAATAGGATTCACAATCCTCAAAGAGTCGCAAAGAGTAACAACATTCGAAGGAATAACATCAACAAGCTCCTTTGACATGAATGAATGTGATGCACCCGTATCGAAAAGAACTCTAATAGAACAGCCACGAAATAAAATAAAACCTTCCAAAACAGAAGGAGTAATACCTTTGGGCTTAGAAGAATCACCAGAAGCTTTAGCAACATTAAGCTTTCCAGATTTAAAACCCTTAGGAGGAATAGGACAATCAGAAACCCAATGACCCTCTTTCTTGCAATAGCGACAAATGCGAGGCTTAGGATAGCCACGAAGAAAATGATCCAAAGAACCACAATTATAGCACCCCATCTAAATAGAAGGTGCACTACTAGGCCGAGACTAGAGGTAGCTTGCATCTTCTTCTTCATGTTGGAAGAACAATTAGGCCTATGAAATGGAAACCTCTTCTTGTTGGGGTTCTTAGAAACCTCAACCTCATCATCACTATCACGTTCCTTTTCAACAGCTTCAAGGCAAAGAGTTGAATCAACAAGTTCCTCAAAAGGAAGCTTAAGCTGAAGCAAAAGATCTTTCTTCAAATACTTCTTCAAACCATCAACAAAATGAAGATTCTTCTTACGCGGAATGTTAATGAACTCAACTCCGTATTTGGACAAGGCCTCGAAAGATGCAACATAATCTGAAACAGAGGACTTTCCTTGCTTCAACTCAAGGAAACAACGAGCAAGAATTGCCTTTTCTGATTCAGGAACGAACTAAACTTCGAATCGTTCCTTAAACTGAATCCATGAGAGAGAGGACTCATCAACTTCCGCAATAGAATGCTCATACCAATCCAGTGCACGCTCTTGCAACATGCTAGATGCCACGAGAACGCGATGATGATTAGAAAGATCCATCGGAGAAAATATGCTCTCGTAAGCGTGCGATCAAGTCTGAACCTCCAATACACTTTCCGATCCCTTGAAAAGCTTGCCTCCAAGGTGGGAATAGTCACTACACATGCGGACGAAGGCAGACTTATGAGAGGGAGCTGTGGGAGTAGCAATAGAAGGCTGAGTACCCCGAAATAGCTCCATAAACTGATCAGCTGACATATAGACTCCTTCCGGATGAGAACCACTAGACGGGCCTGCAGAAGAACGCTTCCCTCTACCTTTTCCAGCCATAGGCTGAGAGACAAGAGAAGGTAAGGATTAGTTAAAACAATACAAGATTGATAAGAAATTTAACAAATGGAATACTACGGAATATAAGATTTATTCCTAGAAATACCCCACATGCTAAAGTGGAAGGAATAGATTAGAAAGGCATGAATAAAACCCTCAAATAGTTGTAACTCATGTTCCATTCTGCTTCTGTTCTGTGTTTATTAAAATTTGTTCTGAAACTCAGCTGTGATACCAAACTGTGACGCCCCACCTCTATGCTCACAATAACAAAGGTTATTATAAGAAATAACGTCTGCTATTGCGAAGAATAAGGCTTGTTAGAAGCGACCATCCGTAAGTTATGCCTTAGTTGAGTATTGATTACATCGATAGGAGTTGTGTAAATTACTCCCAAAGATATATATTCAATCCAAATCTAAAACGAAACTACGGTGGCTAAAGAAAAATTCATAACAACTCATAACAACAACAATACAGATAGTATAATCACATAAGAACAGAAATATCAGATATATAGGGGAAGATAAGTCTGGATACATGTTACAACAATCGATAGTTCACAAGAACCAAATGTACATATACATGTCATCAACATACATGAGACGAGAGTCAATATACCAAAAGTACACCTCGAAGTCTAGACAAAAGATGAAGTGAATACCAAAGCTGAAGCAGCAACAGAATCAGAGATAACGATTATCCTGAAATAACTCGGTCTGACCCGAGTATTATTTAAAAGAAAATAATAAACGGATCAGTCTAATTTAAACTTAGAAGTGAATGCATCATAAACAAAGAAAAATAATCATAGTCTCGAATGAGACTATTCAACATAAGTAATCAACATAGTTTAAATGAAGAATTTTCATTAAACTCCATCAAAATCAACTTTCAAATTCATAACTGAATTCAAAACAGCAATTCACAAAATCTAGAAATCAATAATAGATAACTAGAAAATCAACATAAAAGTGGATCAATCCCATCATATGGTGAGTCTAAGCTACGCTGCACGTGCATCAACATATGGCCGAAGCCTACCAAGTACCGTCGTCATAATTTTTGGCACCCAACAAATGACCCGAAGGTCCAACATACAACAAATCCCCAACGAATATTTCAATTAACGAGTCCGGAATTAACCGGATTAGTAAAAGCGTGGTTCCATATGCCGCACTTTTGCTAACTCGTTTAAATCTCTTCATCGTTTCCTTGAAAGTGCGAAATTGTGTATTTTGTATAAATAAAATTCACGTTCTCAAACGGACAAGTCCGGAATTAAGCTAATCAGTAAAAGTAAGGGTTCACAGTCCTCAATTTTGCCAAAGCGTTTAAATCGCTTCCTCATTCTTTTGAAAGCGCAAACAGTAATTTTTTTGGAAACAGTTTTATTTTAAAACAATTTTTAAAACACGTAATTAAAACAGCAACAAGTATAGCAATTTCGACGAGGAAATTGCGCTTCACAAAACACCATAAAAACGGATACCAAATCAGCGTTGCGGGATAACCGCTTAAAAATTCACTTTAAATTGATGGTTACTGAAGTCAAAATAACATTAATTTTTATTCGTCAAAAATGTCATCAAAACAACACGCTTTAAAAATATAATACCGACGTAAAAATTCGTTATAAAAATAACGGCAACAAAATACATTTTAAAACGACACCGGTTCAACTAAATTAAACAGTGGACTTCACCACTATATTTTCATCAAAAATTTCACTACTATATGTGCATCAAAATATGGCATTGCCCGGGAAATAACATTACAAACGTTGCTACCACCACTCGCATGCACGAAAATAATGTAAATTTAGGTGACCTGTACAAATTTTAGTGAATGCAATTACTGACCTTTGCACAAAATCAAAAGTGAGTTGGTCACATATTATATTTACTCATATTCACGAAATGCATTCATACACAACAACATCCACTCAACTACATGCTAACACTAACACACGCATACTTGGCACACGCTTATGATGTCTTGCTGGGTATAAGAAATTATGCGATGAATGGTTATGAACAAGACCATATTGCAATTGAACCCATTAATTTGGGCTTAAGTGCATAAAGGTGCACTACTACTACACTCATGCGAGTATTGGCCCTGGGCTTGATTGTTTTTTTTACTCACGCATGTACAAAAAAAACTTGCACGCAATGATTTTGGCCAGGCAAATCTAAATATGTATATGCACTATTGTCAAACTCATTGTGCATTGGAAAGATAATCTGGACAGTTTCGAATATTACAACATTACATGCATGGTTTCAAATGCAAGTTAAGGCGACCCGAAATTTGTAGCTTGCAAAACATGATTCATTTGCATGCATTTACATGTACTGAAGCAAGAATGTAAACCAACTTAACATGTTTTTTTACGCACGGTAACCTATAAAAAAACAAAACACATACACAAAAAATATAAAACTTATACGCAAGTATGGTATTTTAAAACCATTTAATGCAACATGAATTTGCACGCAACCTGTACACGTTTTTGTTCACTTTCGTTTCCAAGCAAAATGAAATAATTAAACAAAGTTAACACATACATGACCTGAATGACAAAGGTTATACGCACACACGTTATTATTTTTATTTAAACCTTGCACGCACGTATAAATGGTCTAAACAAAATGGGCTTGGGTACACTTTCATTTGTGCGCATGCAAAGTAAATGACCTGGGCAACATGAAGGAACGCCTGGACAAGTTTATGGGTAATGCAACTTTACACTTGCACACACGTAAAATAAAAATGCACCTGACTTACTTTTGTGAAATGCACTAACACGCTATAATTGGCACGTACAGAATGAAGTACTACATACATTGGTGAAGCTAAAAATTTTGTCTGCAATATGAACTCACGCATGATACATTTACAACCTTATACACGTACCGAGCAAAAATGTAAACCAAAATAAACAACAGAAAAGCATCAAATAAAATAGGCAGCATAGTTTTTAAATTAGAAATGTGAGTTTAGTACTCACCTCAAATTTACTTCAAAATCAGTTAGCAACAAAATCTACAAGGGAGCAAGAACTTTGACACCATTAAAGCTCTCCCCGAGCTACTGTAAATTTTTTAAAAAGAAAGAATTTTGCAGCGTACACCCTTTTTCAACTTTTGTGTATAAGTCAGATAAAATATGCGTGCTGGCAACTTTGGGTACAAATGCATTAAACATGAAAACGTGATGGCAAACATTTTGTACACATGCATTAAATGCAAACGTGCAATAGGAAAAGAAAAAGGACACACTGCATTAATGTGACAGTAAAAACCAATTGCTCAACTTTGTTCTTTCAAAATTAGTGGCAGCATAGACAAAAATGTTCCAACTTTGATATAGAAAAAGTAACGTGTTCAATATTTGTGACAGCAAAGCAAAAATTCACAATTTGCTTTATACATAGTGTGACAGCAAATGTTTATATTTTGCTTTTGAAAACTGGACCCGATTATGTTACATGGGAATGAATTATGCAAATTCATTTCAACTGCTACCCCATGTAAGAATTCAACTGACTTTGAAACGGTTTTACATATATAATTTTTTCAAATTTTAATTTGAAATTACTATTTTAAATTTTTATTTCGACGATAATAAAATCACGGTTGTTACTAAATAAAATTAAAAAATACATAGATAAGCCGATTGATCGAAGGTTGTTCATTTAGTGAGCACCTGACAATTCAATTTGGGGAAGAGTCGCAACCTTGGCTGCTGATAGAGAGATATGGATAAGCACGTGTGTTCGTGAGAGGTGGCATCATGGTTGCGGCATTAAGTGGCAGCGACGAAGATAATGAATGTATTGATGATGAAGAGGAAGTTGATGCTCTAAAGAAGATGATTTTTATGTTGATTGTGTTGGAATTCCTAATAGCAGAATGAATGAAACATACATAAGTCCCACATTGCCAAAATTGTTAAAGCTATACTAGTTGGCTTTGCAATGAAGGAGTTGGAGCCTAGGGGCACCCAAGTGTATGCTTCGTTGTGTGGAGGGAGATCATGCATCACCACCACACACGCACGCCGCCGCCGGCGCCGCCGTCCGTCCGACCGACCGAACCGGGCTCGGGCTCGGGTTCGGGTTTCGGTATAATATGATCCTAATTTTACTGCAAAACTGGGCCAGATTTTTTAACAGATGCAGGCTATACGAACATAATCGACTATTCATAAGCGGAAGCGGATTAACTGAGGAGGTGCGACTTCTGAATCTGGCATGAACCGTTAGACGCGAGCAGGTGCGACCTGACTGAAGAAGCACGGGCGAACAGAAGCGGGTGCGACCCGACTGAGGAGGCACGGCCGAACAGATACCAGGAGCAAGCGGGTGCGACCCGTTAACGAACATCAGCATTCAAAAGGCAGCGGGTGCGACCCGTCAAGCGGACGCCACTGTTTGAAGGGATGCAGACGAAATTATAAATAGAAGAGAATCCTGAACACATTCTCATTTTATTCCAGTTCGAATTTCTTCTGCTTCTTCTCTTCTTTTCTGCTGCTCAGAATAATATATCACAGAGTTTACATACTCATTACAATACCGTGCAGATTACGTATGTTGTATCTTGGAAGAATTTTGAATAAAAATTCTTAAGGAAATTGTTACGACAAGCCTCAGATGAAAATTTCCTACATTAACTGGTCAGATTCTACTCTATTCTTAATCTTTCCAGTTTCACATTGTGCTGTTTTTAACAAAACTACAACGTTGTTGTTGTTGTACTTATTTACAACGTAGCTTATAGTTGCAAAAATTATCTAATACAAAACTCCAACGTAGTGGAAATATGACTTATAAACTTCTGCGACGAGTTTATTGTACTGTACTATCTGTTTTAGTATACTAGAGATCTCACATCTTAAGAACTGTTTTTTTGCTAAAACAGAGATGGCAACTGTAGAGCTCTCAACAAAGGCTACTACACACAACAGGTCCGATCCTTTTAAAGGAGATGGTGATGATTTTCTAACATGGCTCAATCAAATGTTATTTTATCTCACCACACTCAGTCTGCAACGGTATCTCGAGGAGGAGGAACCGATTCTTGCACCAGGCAAGGAATCAGATGTTGATATGTGGAAGCATTCCGATTTTCTATGCAGAAACTATATTCTGAATTGTCTAGACAAGGTGCTATACAAAGTATATCAGCCTCTAAAGACAGCAAAAGCACTCTGCAGTGCACTTGCCACAGAAGTATAAGACGCAGAATATCAGTCTTAAGAAATTCATTGTAAACAAATTCATGAACTACAAGATGGTGACTCCAAACCGGTGACTGCTCAACTACATGAACTACAAATCATCATTCATGAACTCGAAGCAGGAGGTCATAAGGTTGGAGAATCGTTTTTGGTTGAAGCCATCACGGGAAAAATTCCGCCATCATGGAGAGATTACCGCAATTATCTAAAGCATAAGAAGAAGGAAATCTCTTTACAGGATCTCATAGTTCGACTGAAAATTGAGGCAGATAACCATGGAGTTCAAAACAAAGCGAGGAGGCATTTGTGGCTGAAGGTTCAAAGACCAAAAATAAAAAGAATAATTTCCAAAAGAAAAGGAAAGCTCCAGACAACAAACCAAAAGACAACAAACGAACCAAAAAATTTAATGGCGAGTGTTGGGTTTGTGGAAAAGTTGGACATGCCGCTAAAGATTGCAGACTCAAAAAGGACCGCAACAAAGAGTCAAATATAGTATACAACATGGAAGTAGACGAGTCCAACTTCTCGGCATTTGTATCTGAATGCAATATGATTCAGAATCATAACCAATGGTGGGTGGACACAGGCGCTACTCGTCTTGTCTGCTCTGACAAATCCATGTTTTCTACATACCAGAAATTCGATCACGAAGAAAAACTCTATATGGTAATTCTGCAGTATCCATGATCGAAAGCAGTGGCACAGTAATCCTCAAGTTTACTTCTGGAAAAACTATCAAGTTAAATGACCTGCTCCACGTTCTAGACGTACGCAAGAATCTCATCTCTGGTGCAGTACTATCAAAGAAAGGATTCAGAATGGTGTTCGAGTCAGACAAGCTGGTTCTATCCAAAGCTGGAATGTATATCGGAAGGGGTTATTTATGTGATGGTCTATTTAAGGAAAATGTAGCCGTTATCGGCAATAAAACTATGTATTCTGATTGTGCTATTAATAAAATTGAAGTTTCTTACTTGCTTGAGCACGAAATTTTACTATGGCATGATAGATTGGGACACATAGTTTCGAAAAATAAAAATATTATCAAACTTGGGATTAATTCCGAAATTCCAAGTAGATAAGAACTACAAATGTGAGACATGTATAAAAGCAAAAATGGTTAAAAAACCATTTCAATCTGTTGATAGAAGTACCGAACCACTAGGTTTGGTTCATACGGATTTATGTGATTTTAAATCATTACCTACAAGAGGTAGGAAAAATTACTTTATCACTTTTATTAATGATTACACGCGATATTGCTATGTATATCTTTTGAATAGCAACGATGAAGCAATTACATCATTTATAAAGTACAAGGCTGAGGTAGAAAAGTAGTTAAATAAAAAGATCAAGATACTAAGATCTGATCGAGGTGGAGAATATGAATCACCATTTGAACAGTTCTATTTCGAAAATGGTATAATTCATCAAACAACAGCTCCATATTCACCATAACAAAATGGTGTAGCTGAGAGGAAAAACAGAACGTTAAAAGACATGATTAATGCCATGCTTTTAACCTCTGGTCTACTGACGAACTTGTGGGGGGAAGCCATAAGTATGTCTAATCACATATTAAACAAAGTCCCTCACAATAAAACAGGAATAATTCCATATGAGTTATGGAAAGGACTCAAACCAAGTTTTAAATACCTCAAAGTGTGGGGGTGCTTGGCAAAAGTTCCAGTTCCGCCTCCCAAGAAAGTCAAGCTTAGACCAAAAACAACAGATTGTTACTACTTAGGGCCAGCCCAAAATAGTAGTGCCTAGAGATTTTTGGTATTCAAGTCTGATATAGATGATATTCATGTAAATACAATCATGGAATCCATAGATGCCTCATTCTTTGAAGACGTGTTTCCGCACAAAAAGAATGAAGGGAATAATGTCCCTAAAAGGACAAGAGAAGAATCAAGCAATTCACATGAAAATGAAACTCATCATGAGATTGAGGAAGTTGAACCAAGAAGAAGCGTAAGGGCTAGGACTTCCAAGACATTTGGTTTGGATTTTTTCACTTACGTGTTAGAACACGAACCTCAAACGTACATGGAAGCAATGTCATCTTCTGAATCTTCATGTTGGAAAGAAGCAATCAAAAGTGAGATTGATTCAATTCTAAGTAATAAAACTTGGGGAAATTTTTGATATTCCACCTGGAATAAAACCTATTGGCTTCAAATGGATTTTCAAGAAGAAAATGAAAGCAGATGGCTCTATCGACAAGTATAAAGCCTTCTTTGATACATATTCCCCAGTAACACGAATAACCTCTATAAGAATGCTAATAGCAATTGTATCGATCTATGATCTAGAAATTTATCAAATGGATGTAAAGACAGCATTCTTAAATGGAGATCACGATGAGGAGATCTACATGGAGCAACCTGAAGGTTTTGTTTCCAAAGGAAATGAAAACAAAGTCTGTAGATTAGTAAAATCATTATACAGACTAAAACAAGCTCCAAAACAATGGCATGTAAAATTTGATAGTGTCATGATGAGAAATGGTTTTCGTATAATTGAATGCGATAAATGTGTTTATTATAAACAAATTGGACAATCATATGTGATTATTTGTTTATATGTAGACGATATGTTGATATTCGGTCCAAATACTCAGGTAATAGAGACCATAAAGAAGATGTTAATTAACAATTTCGATATGAAAGATTTAAGAGTTGCAGACGTTATTTTGGGAATCAAAATAATAAGAACACCTAATGGAATTGAATTATCTCAGTCACACTATGTAGATAAAGTGATTGAAAAATTCCAGGACTATGGAATTAAAGGAGTGAGAACACCTTTTAATCCATCAGAAGTACTGCATAAAAACATTAATGAGAGTGTAATGCAACTGAAATACTCTCGTGTAATAGGATGTCTCATGTATCTCATGAATTGCATAAGACCGGATATAGCTTATGCAGTAAGTCGACTGAGCAGGTATACATGCAATGTAGGAAAGAAACACTGGAAATCATAATGAGAGTGCTTGGATATTTAAAAAATACCACAAATTATTCCTTATATTATGAAAAATATCCTACCGTCTTAGAAGGATATAGTGATGCAAACTGGATTGCTGATTTAGAGGAATCAAAATCAACAAGTGGTTATGTATTTACCTTAGCAGGGGCAGTAGTGTCATGGAAATCTACCAAACAAACATGCATAGCTCGATCCACTATGGAATCGGAGTTCATCGCTTTATATAAAGCAGACGAGGAAGCAGAATGGCTTCGTCACTTTTTAGAAGATATTCCGTTTTGGCATAAACCTGTACCGGCCATATGCATACATTGTGATAAACAAGCTGCGCTAAACAGAACACACAACTTTGTGTATAATGAAAAGTCACGACACATTCATCAACGCCATAACACAGTTAGGCAGTTAATCTCAAATGGAACTATTTCCATAGATTATGTGAGAACAAATGATAACCTAGCGGATCCATTTACTAAAGGTTCATCAAGAGAGAAAATTGACTGCGCATCGAGGGGAATGGGTTTAAAAGTCTAAACCACCAAGAGTTATCTTATACGGAAACCTATCCTAGCCACTGGAGATCCCACAGACTAGGATCAATAGGCAAACCAGTTCTGAGTAACTCAAGACGTAATGCATTTGCGTGGACATACTCGAACTCTTTCCTATGGTGCACAATATAAATGCATGCCTACAGAAGTATTTAAAGGTTAAAACTATGTTTTTTAGTGATGACCATATCTTGGAAATAACAAGCGGGGTATATGTATGATACTCCTAATGGTTGCGATCACCTATGTTGTGAGCTGGGTCGGCTCTATGAGAATATTAAAGGCTTATGTTTTCTATAAACATTCGTAGAACCAAAAATTGTTTAGTACCAAAATGAACACAACTAAGACATTGGATGAGAAGAGAATCAATGCTTCGTAAAGCTTATTGTCTAGATATACAATAAAGGCCGACGGTTCAAGATGAAATAATTCACCAATTAGCCAAGTAGATCTGATAAGTTTTAACTAGGGAAAGTTCAAAGTGAAATATCTACTTATCCACGATAAAGAATTATTCCATATGTACTCTGTGATATTTTGCTTTGTGTGGGGAATATGTATATTATCATTCATGTGGGGGATTGTTGGAATTTCAAATAGCAAAATGAATTAAACATACATAAGTCCCACATCGTCAAAATTGTTAAAGCTATACTAGTTTATATATGGCTTTGCAATGAAGGGGTTGAGGCCAAGGGGCACCAAAACGTATGCTTCGTTGTGAGGAGGGAGATCATGCATCACCACCACACACGCGTGAGTGCGGCGCCGCCGTCCGTCCGGCCGACCGAATCGGGTCCGGCTCGGGCTCGGGTTTGGGTCTAATATGATTCTAATTTCAGTTGCAGGCTATATGAATAGACGCGACTGTTCATAAGAGGATGCGGATTAACTGAGGAGGTGCGGCTTCTGAAGCGAGCACGAACCGTTAGACGCGAGCGGGTGCGACCTGACTGAAGAAGCACAGGCGAATAGAAGTGGGTGCGGCCCGACTAAGGAGGCGCGTCCTAACAGATAGCAGGAGCAGGCGGGTGCGACCCGTTAACGAACAGCAGCGTTCAAAAGACAGCGGGTGTGACTCGTCAAGCAGACGCGACTGTTTGAAGGGATGAAGACGAAATTATAAATAGAAGGGAATCCTGATCACATTCTCATTCTATTCCAGTTCTAATTTCTTCTGCTTCTTCTCTTTTTTTCTACTGCTCTGAATAATATATCACAGAATTGACATACTCATTACAATATCGTGCAGATTACATCTGCTGTATCTTGGAAGAATTTTGAATAAAAATTCTTAAGAAAATTGTTACGACAAGCCTCAAACGAAAATTTCCTACGTTAACTGGTCAGATTCTACTATATTATTAATCTTTCCTGTTTCAACGTTGTGTTGTTTTTAACAAAACTACAACGTTGTTGTTGTACTTATTTACAACGTAGCTTATAGTTGTAAAAATTATCTAATACATAATTCCAGCGTTGTGGTAATCTGAGTTATAAACTTGTGCGATGAGTTTATTGTACTGTACTATCTGTTTAGTATACTAGAGATCTGACATAATTAGGTCAGAGGCAAGCAGTCGGTGGTGACTGCAAATGATGTCGGAAAAAAGTAGGATGCGGTCCCAATTTGATTGGCTATTGGTTATTTGGTCTGGTGAGGGTTTGGTGGAGGCGACCTAGTGGTGATGCCTTGTGGCGTTGAAAGGAAGAGTTGCTGCAATGTTATGTAGCAGCAGAGGAATAGTATGATGGTATTTGAAGCTAGGTGAAGGTCGTAGGCGAAGAGCTAAGTGTGGAGCTGCTCCTATGTTAGATTCTGAGGCAATACAACTGGTGAGCACTATAACTCTGTTTATATTACAATTTCTTGTGTACTTTCTTACAGTAGTTATCCTGAAAAATTTAATGTGCCTAGTAGAGCATGGGCAACAGTGTGAGTGTGTATATATATGTGTGCGCATTAGATGCAGGGCCGGTTATTGGGCAAGGCCCAATAGGCTATTGAATAGGGCAACCCCCCCTTACGGGGCAACCAACGACAAAAAAATCAAAACCCTATCTTCTCAAAATTTCAAATCGCGAATCCGATTGCCTACTTCGGCAGCCTCCCACCTCCACGACGCGAGCTACTCGGCGAGGCGTTCTCCTCCATGGCACGCTTTCCCCTCCACGACTCGAGTCTCGTCGTCTCGACTCTCGAAGCCACAGCACTTGGCGACGGCAATCTCCAGCCAACAGCCACAAGCCCACAGCACTTAGCGACAGGCGATAGCAATCTCCAGTCTCGAGCTATATTCTGCTCCAGCCTCCACCGCTCCACGACTGTAGAGCTTCTAATTTGATTACTGGCATGATTCCTGAAACAATTTGATAAAGGTAAATTGAAAAATGAACACATGGATATGATTTTTTTTGAATCTAAACATCTGAATGAATGCTTTTCATTGTTGTGTGATTATAGTAGTAGTTTCAAAGTGATTAGTTCTTGTCGAAAATTCACATTAATTAATCAGGATTTTTCTTGCTTCAGTCGAAGCACCAAAATCACTTATGTTGACTGCACTACAGCTATATGCTTTATGAGTTTCAACTAGCCATTCATTTGTTTGTTGGATAAAAAGTACAAAATTATTGCTACTATATCAGTATGTATAGGAACAAAATCAGTTCCTTTCTTGATACCCAACAAACTCACTTAAAGTAAATACTTAATCATCATCCATAACATTTTTTATGTTTATAATACAAAATAAGAAAGCTTGAATATAATTATTCATGGCAGCAGAAGTAATCTACCTTTTTTCTATTAATTTGATCGATTGTTCATATGAATAACACATCGCAAACACTTTCCTTTCCTCATCAGATTGAATGCTTCATATCATATATACGATGTTAAAACTTCACTTATTTCATCGAATTAGAAATCTACAAGGAATATGACGAAGAATGAAGATGATAAAAATCGAATTAGATTTCGTAAACAAAACTTCGTATTTTACAATAGAAAAGTTAAGCAAAAGAAAGATGAATTTGCAAAATCTCTCGTTGGTTCGATCTCTAATTTATTTCAAGCACAAATTCAAAAATCTCAATCTACAGCTTCAAGTAGAATTGAAGAGATGGATGTTCATGAAATGGATGGAGATGTTGATGTCAATGAAGAGGCTATTGAAAATGAAGAAGGAAATGTAATTGAAGAAGACGTAGTTGGTGAAGTGAATGATTTGAATGAAGGTGTTGACGATTTTATTGTGCTTGATCTTGAAAAGGATTTTTATGTCAATTATGATCTGGGATTATGGGGAAGAATAACCGATAGTAAAAGGATAATGTTAGTTAAACGGGGGCCTATCAAAATTGTGAATGAAAATGAAGATTTTCCTAAAAATGAAATTGACGGTAGACATTTTTCTTCTAAACACTATTTTAGTTGTTATCCGCGAGGAGAAGAACATGAAAGAAAATGGCTAATTTACTCAAATGAAGTAAATAGAGTCTTTTGTTTTTGTTGCAAGCTATTTAAAAACCCACAAAAAAAGTTTAAATTAGGAGAAGAAGGAATGGATGATTGGCATAACATTACAACCAAGCTAAGAGAGCATGAAAGTAATGCAGAGCATACCTCAAATCTTATAAAGTGGGTTGATTTGTACAAAGGTCTTCAAGAAAAGGCAACAATTGATGAAAAAATGGAATCTTTAATCGATCAAGAGAGACAACGTTGGAAAAAGGTATTAGTGCGTTTAATTGGTATTGTGAAAACTCTTTCTCGAAATAATTTACCATTTCGTGGTACTAATGAAAGAATTTATAAAAAGAATAATGGACTTTTTTGCCAACTTGTGGAATTTGTAACCGAATTTGATCCAATCATGGAGGAACATCTTAGAAGAGTGGTAAATAATGAAGTAAATAATCATTATCTTAGACATAACATTCAAAATGAATTAATACTTTTGTTGGCAAAAAAGATTAAAGAGACGATGCTTTCAAAAATATTAAAGGCAAAGTATTATTCAATCATTCTTGATTGTACTCCGGATTTGAGCCACAAGGAACAAATGTCAATTATTATAAGATGTGTTGACATTGATGATGCTATCAAGGTGGAGGAATTTTTTCTTGGCTTTATAGAGGTTGATGATACATCGGGACTTGGTCTATTTAAAAAGTTTCAAAATATTCTAATTGATCTTAAACTTAACATTGATGATATGAGGGGCCAAGGTTATGATAACGGATCCAATATGAAAGGTATGTTATATTTTATAACATGAATTTTGTATTTTAGTATTATTATATTATATCATGTCATAAATAACTTAAATTTGATATTAGGTAAACATCAAGGGGTACAAGAGAGACTTATCGACCAAAATCCAAGAGCATTTTATATTTCGTGTGGATGTCATAGTTTAAATCTTGCTCTATGTGATATGGAAAAATCATGCATGAAAGCTAGAGATTTTTTTGCATATGTCCAAAAGATATATATTTTATTTTCCGGTTCAACTCAACGGTGGGAAATACTTAGACAACATGTAAAACGTTTAACGCCAAAACCATTATCGGCAACTCGATGGGAAAGTCATGTAGAAAGCGTGAAAGCGATAAGACTTCAACCGGCGGAGTTCGGAGATGCTTTAATTGACATTGCAAATAAGTATAAAGATGATAGTATCATGAGGGTGGAAGCTAAATGTATATGTCAAAATGCTTTAGAAGATTACGAATTTTTGATTAGTTTATGTATTTGGTACACTATATTGGATAGTATTAATCGAGTTAGCAAAATACTTCAACGTGAAGACATGGATATTGAAGATGCAATTACTAAAATAAAGGAGCTTATTGCATTTTTTGAGAAATTTAGAGAAGATGGATTTGCAAGCATGATAATTGAAGCTAAAGAACTCGCGGATGAAGTTGGCATTAAACCTAAATTTGCTAAAAAAAGAATTATTCATCGAAAGAAACATTTTGATGAGGATATGGATGTTGATGCTCATGAAAGTCAATCTTTGGAAGATAATCTTAGAACCACTTACTTTCTTCATATAATAGACCAAGCTCTTTCTTCACTTAAGAATCGGTTTGAACAATTTGAGCTTTATGAAAGGATTTTTGGATTTTTGTTTAATGCAAAGTTCAAAACTATTGAAGAAAAACAATTGAAAGAGCAATGATGAAACTAGAATGTTTTTTATAATATAATCAAGAGAGCGATATATGTGGGAAAGGATTATTTCTTAAACTTAGACAATTGAAAAGAATATTGCCATCGGAAACAACGAAATCAGTTAGTATTCTTGAGTTTTTAAAATCCTATCGTGATGTGAGTGGATTTCTAAATGTATGAGTTGCATATCGAATTTTATTAACTATACCGGTTACGGTTGCTTCGGCAGAAAGAAGCTTCTCTAAGTTGAAGTTGATAAAAACTTATCTTCGAACTATTATGTCGCAAGAAAGACTAAGTGGGTTGACAATGATTTCAATCGAAAATATATATTTGGATAGTTTAAAATATGATGATATAATTGAAGAATTTGCTTCCAAAAATTCAAGAAGAAGTTGTTTTCGTTGAATGTGATTGATATGGTAAAGATATTAAAGTATGTATGTGAAGTTAATGAGAAAATATTTTGGAAGAATGAATGAAATATGTATTTTGGATGAACTTTGTTATTATGTGAAATTAATGAAAAATATTTACAATGTTATAATGTCATTTTCTATTTTTTTTTATGTAAAGGATTAAAAAAATTGTGCTCGCCTAGGGCAACCCATAGGCTAGAGCCGGCCTAGATGGTGGGCTTATATGCATGCTGCTCTTCTTTCGTTTGCTCCTGGCAATATATGTATGCGCGAATATATGTGTTTACACATGTGTTTTGAGTTTAGGATATTATTGTGTTATGTGTGTATATTGGTGCACTGATGAACAACTGTTATATGGGAGGGTTCTAGGTTCATTAGTGTGTATGTGTTTCAGCATCTATAAATAAATATAAATATGTGTGCAGCTATTAACTAGTCCTTTGAATTTGTGTGTGTGTGTTCCTTTTCCCAGTGTTGCATGTTATAGGAACCTATAGAGATGGTAACCAAACAAGCAAGCAATTGATAATTTTTGTAAATGACAGTAGCATGCGTGAGTTTATATAATTGCGGCGGCTGGGTAGTGAGTATATGTGTACGTGGTAATTGAGTTTGGGTGTATTGCCTTAAGAGTATGCGCATTTGTGTGTAAGTATCCGTATGTGTGTGTATAGGTGTGCGTTTGCTGTGTTAAATAGTCCGTGTGATTGTATTGCCTATTTTCGTGTTCTACTAGCTGTTCTCATTCTATTTTTCCCTGTACATTTCAATAGTCTCTGTTTTTCTTTTGCGTACACACACAACATACGAGCAACGTGAGTAACAAGTTTTTTGTCTACGTAACCACCTGATAATTATGATTAGTAATAAATGTGTTTATTCATATTTTCATGTATGACTTTACTACTGCTCATGCTTAAGTGATTTACGCTACCAAATTGTAATAAAGAAATTTCTGCCTCTCTTAAACAGTAATTAGAGGCAAAAAAATTAACGCTTTTAATAACAGTTTTAAAGACGCGTAAAAAAGCTTCGTTACTTTTCCCGATTAAAAAACAAACGCATCTGCCCCAAAAACATCACAAAATTGAATTTCTGTCCAAAAAAAAACTTCCCAGAATCAGGAAGATGTGCGTAGAAAATTTCGGTGGAGGGAAAATCAAGTTCGTGCGCAGTAGTATTCGCTCTTCCCCATCAGATTTTCATACACCGTCTTCATCTTGCAAGATTTGTATTGCCGAAACCCTTCTCAAAGCCCTAGATAGCATATCTACAGGTATTTTTGTTTATCATGTACTTCTATTCGCATTTGGAAACTATTCTAAATTGATTTCTCATCATTGAATATATTTTTACATTATCTGGTATAGGCCAAGTTATTTACTGCTTGGATTCCATAGCATTATGTAATTTTTCAGAGGATTAAACTATCTCCTTGCCATTGTTAAACTGATACTGAATTTTATAATGGTTAAAATGATTTTTGATATTCTATTAGTAGATGAAAGTGAAGTATAAATTATATTTTCTATAGTCTGTAGCAATGTTTGCATACATAACAGTTTTTTTTAGTTCTGTAAATCTATATTAGCCATAATATCTTTCCTACTTCTATTTCTATGTTGAATAATTTGTATTTAAAAACGCATTTACCGTAGTCGGTTGGATATGTATTACACACACCAGTTTAGGGCCTAGTCTTTTGGCTGTTGAGACATGAATAGTTTGATTTAATTCATAAATTGATAAATAATAATTTTCACGGTAACATTAGTCTATTAAATAAAGGCAGTCTATTTAATGTTAAACAAATTTAAATGGTCTTGAGGTTCTATGTTTTGTCATTTATTTTTTGACATGATACTATTAAACAAATAATATTGGGCTTTTATTTCAATGGATCTCGTTCTTTTGGGATTTATATAAATCTGTTATGTGCGTAGGTTTTTGTGCTCCTATTGGAAGCGTTTACACTTAAAGTGGCAGCGACAGTTAAATGTATAAAACTTGACCACATTGTGCCATGTACTAACCTTTGGACATGCACATACAAGTTTAGTCGATAGAACTGGTGGTGTATATGGTCCAAATTAAACATAATTAATGTGACAAGAGTCGATGATGGTTGCCCACATTTTCAATATTTATACAACTGAATGATTACACACTTCCTGCAATTTCTTGGATAATCCTTATACTCACATTGATCTAAATTATCTAAAGTATATTCAAATTTTTTTGAACTTTTTATTTGCACTCGTGTTTCTCATGCATTTTGCTGTTGAAGAATACTTTGATGGATTTTTTTTCCTTCAACAAATGTGTTAGCAGTGTTTTCACCCCTAGATCAATGTTCAGATCAAATCCTTTCGGTGAGAAAATTTTATATTCAGAGAGTTTAGACCATTGAGTACTGGCGAATTACCTGAAAGATAAATGGACTTACTAGTATTTGCATCATTTATGTTACATAATATGTGTCTGATATACATACGTATTCCTAGTAAATAAATCAGTTCTTGTAATTGTATGCCATGCTACCCACTTTTGTGCTACTAGTCTCACCTATTCAAAAATATATATGATATATGTTAAGACAACATCATAATATCGTGGAGCATTGAAAGGGCAGTAGAAATTGTGATTGTGGAAGCTTGGTTGCCAATTGTGGTTGAGGATCCTGTGATTCTTAGGCGAGGTTAGCGTTGCTTATGTTTTATTCGTATCAGTAACATTTTTTACCCCTTTTTCTTCTGTTGAATGCATGCATGCAGTTAATGAGATCTTAACTTCTACCGAATTGTCTATTGCTAAATGTATCTGTTGGCTATCTCTTATGTTTAGATTTTCTATAAGCAAATCTTGGCACACATTGAATAACAGTGCCTACAATAAAGATAATAGGAAGAAAAAAATAATATATACATATATATACACATTGCAATTTCATCATTTTAGAAATCGTAGTAAGTTGTTGGTAATTGGTAGTTACTGTTGGTGAAGGCACACATTGCTGTTCAAAATAGAAAAAAATTAATAAGTTTACTTTTGAAATCTAATAAACAAAGTACATATGCTAAAATATTAAATAAAACGTGTTGAAGAAGAAGTAAAAGATGCTTCACTAGGGGAGTCGCATTGTGTTGAAGATAACAGTGAACAAAGACATAAGAACGACGATAGGCTGATCTGCATATCATTTCAATAATTAATTTATGTTATCCATTCGCGTGTCCACTCTCATTTGGCCATGTTGCTTGCCTTGTCGTGTTCTCTCCATTCTTTTCGAACTAAGTCACGGATGTCGTTTTAGACCAGGACTAATACGTAAATTTCTTTGGATTAAAGTGCATAGTGTAACCCCACTTTTGCAACGTACAATTACGTGTTGGATCTTCTAAACATGCTATTGCGACAAGTATTTAAAAGAGTGAGTTGATTAGTTGAATCATGCTAGTTTTAGACTCTTCAAGTCAACATTGCCATAATGAAGAAACTATGGTTTCGTGCTGCTTAAAAACAGTACTAGTCTATTTCGTAATAAACTAAATGAGGCGACATTTGTCATGTTTGTATCTATTCTTTTGATTTAAGTTCAAACGTTATAGTAGCTATGGATGAAATCATGAAATATGTCTTTAAATTTTACGTTGAATCAGATCTTGAAAAGAGTACGTTTAGGGGGAAATATAAGCAAGATGAACATCCAGTATCATATGACCAATTTGTGCACAAAAATTGTGCTGGAAGGAGAGATTAAATATGTAGAAGAGAGGAGATGCTTATTTGGGCATGAGAAAGGAATAGGTACATGAGAAGATTTTTGGGACAACGGAGAAAATGGTGAACTTTCCTGTATTAAAAATTGGCTAATTCTATCCGCGTCCATTTTTTTTCTCTTTCTCATCTTACCATTTCAAAAAAATGGTAGGACCCACTTTTTACTTTTTCCACCCTTTTATATATTAAAATTACCATACTTGTCTTTTTTCTCTTTTTTTTGCTTTTTATTGCCTTTGTACTTCCTTCGTCTCTCTCTTCTCTTCACTTCAGTAAAACAATTCATTATTTTCTACTTAATTTTGTTTCATCCTGTTTAACTATTTCATAGCAAAAAAATAGGAAAAAAATATATTAAATGTATTCCACCTCACTAGGTTAAATATAGTTGCTAGTGCAATACACACTAGAATTACTACAACTCCAAGCTACATCTGAAGTTGGTTACTACCACATTCTAGCTACAATTAATAAAAATTAAGAACATACTCACAATATTTAAAAAATATCGTGCAAGCACAAAAAATGCCTATATCTAAGAATCAATAGCATTTTCTTCTTCAGCACCATTATTTTCAATAAATCATCTTCTTCAAAAAATTTACTATCATTTTCGTGCATTTTTTTGACGGTGGAAGAAATTTGTTGATAGTGGAAGAAAAAGATGAAAAGTGAAAGGATATAAGTAGATTGACAACTTATTTTAACCTAATTACTATAGTGAATTTTATTTTAATTTGAGCGGAAGCGGTTATTTGTTCAGAATCTAGTATTGCCTATTTAGATACCAATGACACTTAAAAAGAATTACGCAGTCTCACGAAAAAAAAAACAGAAATAGGAGGCACAAAAGATTTAACGTGGTTCGGATATGAATATCATACGTCCACGGAGACCCAACAACTTTTTATTCCACTAAATAAAAGAGTACAAAAGAGAAAGGAAAGAATAATGGTGTATACTACACTTGCTTGTTCATATGAAGATAAAGTTCCTTCATTTATATAGACTTGATAATGAAGGGTTGCTTGGAGATTAAGCAAATCAATTTCCCGATTACCCAGATATATTTCCAATTTGCGTGATTTGATTTTAGTACAAATAGATGGCGTAATCTTCATTTCCATATCTTTCCTTTATTCTCCATGCCTAATTATTTATTTCTTCATATAGCAGATATACATTGACTAATTAATTGATTGACTAATTAATTAGTTTCCTTCAAAATATCCTTCCATATATCAACTAAATTAATTGATTTGATTGAATCAACTAATTAATTTATTTCCTCTTTAACGAATATTTGAATCATCCAAATTCAACACTCCACCTTGATTCAAATATAACAATCGCTCTTCATCATCTTATCATCAAGCAATCGACATGTAAGTTGTTGGGTCTAGCGCCCCATGGCGCTCAAGTAACAAGTATCAAACTGATCAAGTTTGAGCAATGCTCAAACTTGTCCTTAGGAAGTGACTTTGTCATCGTATCTGAAGGATTATCCAAAGTACTCACTTTCAACAATTTGATCTTGCTTCGTTCTTCCTCAAGCATAAGAAAGAAACCTCTAACATCAATGTGCTTCATCCGTGAGCTATAAGCTTGATTTTCTACAAGATGAATCACACTCTGACTGTCTGAAAATAGCTCTACTGTCCATTTCACCATTGAAAGATCATCCAACAACTGAAGTAAGTATAATCCATCCTTTGTTGCTTCCACAATTGATATCAACTCCGTTTCGGTAGTCGATAAAGCTACGATAGACTGCAGCTTTGATCTCCATGAAATCGAGCCTATGTCAGGTGTAAAAACATAGCCCGACACTGACTTCCTAGCATATCTATTCCCAGCATAATCAGAATCACAGTATCCTCTAAGAAAGATGTCACCATCCAGTCCGCCATATAACAAGCCCACCGAAGAAGTGCCTCGAAGATATCTAAGAATCCACTTCACAGCTTGCCAATGCACTTTGCATTGGTTAGACATATATCGACTCACAACGCCCACTGCATGGGCCAAATCTAGTCTTGTGCACACCATCACATATATAAGACTACCAATAGTACTAGAATAAGGTATATCAGCCATATACCTCTTGTCTTCTTCCGATGAGGGAGATAAGTCTTTTAACAACTTAAAATGAGAGCCTAATGGAATGCCAACCGGTTTAGCTTTCTCCATTCCAAATCGAGCGAGGACTTTCTCGATGTACTGCGCTTGAGTGAGCCTTAACTCTCTCCGCTTTCTATCCCTGCTTATCTCCATACCCAATATTCTTTGCGCCTTTCCCAAATCCTTCATGTCAAACTCTCTACTGAGCTCCGCTTTCAACTCCATAATTCTGACCATACTCCAAGATGCAATCAACATATCATCAACATATAAATCATATCACCATCACATCTTCTAAAATAAACACACTGGTCTTTGAAACTTCTGGAGTATCCCTGTGAAAGCATAAACTTATCAAACCTCTTATACCATAGTCTAGGAGACTGCTTCAGTGCATATAGAGATTTGTTGAGTTTGCATACATAGTCTGGTCTGTTACTATCAATGAACCCTTCTGGCTGCTTTAAATAAATCTCCTCATCCAGATCACCGTGCAAGAATGTAGTTTCGACATCTAGTTGCTCTAATTTCATATCATAATGAGCAACTAATGCCAAAAGAATACAAATAGAAGTATGTCTAACCACTGGAGGAAAGATATCATGATACTCTGCCCCCTTCTTCTGAACATATCACTTTGCGACTAATCTTACCATGTATCTGAGATTGCCATTTTCACCGTCTTTCATTCTATAAATCCACTTGCATCCAATAGATCTCTTGTCGGTGGGAAGAGGCGCCAAATCCCGAGTATTATTTCTCTGCAATGATTCAATCTCCTTCTCCATAGCAACTAACCAACTGGAACTGTTAACTGATGCGACAGCTTCTCTATAATCACAGGGCTCATCATGGACAACATTCAATGCATATGTTGCCATATCATCGAAGTTAATATCTTTGATGCTCAATTCAACAAACTCATCAAGCCACTTAGGCTTTCTTCTTTGTCTGACAGGCCTAGGTTCCGAATGAGCTCCACCTTGATTTTGATCCTTCATACCAACATCGATATTATCCTCATCAACCATGTTGTCGTCGGAAATACCGTTTGAACGTCTATGGAAAGAATCAATAGATAACTTGCTTTGTGTCTGGTATTCTTCACATGTCCTCTCATTGTCATCCGATGAGGAAGGCTCCACCTTCAACATAGCCTTCTCATCAAAAGTCACATGCCTGCTCATAACGATCTTCTTGCTAATAGGACACCACAACCTATATCCCTTCACTCCTCTCCTATAACCTATAAAAATACACTTGCGAGCTCTAGGTTCCAGCTTTTCTTTGCTCTCATGCACATAAGATGGGCAACCAAACACTCTGAGAAATGAATAGCTAACAGGCTCTCCTTTCCAGACTTCTTTAGGGATCTTCATATCTATGGCAGTAGAAGGTGTGCGGTTGATGGGGAAAGCCGCCATAGATAAAGCTTCAGTCCAAAATCCCTTCTTCAATTTAGCAGTCAGTCTAAAGCATCTTATTCTCTCCTATAATGTCTGATTCATCCTTTCTGCAATTCCATTAGATAGGGGTCGCCTGGTGTGGTGTAATGCCTCTTAATGCCTTCAGACTCACAATAATCGATGAATCCCTGTGATACAAATTCATCGCCATTATTTGAGCAGAGAACTTTCAATTTCTTCCCACTATACCATACAGCCAATTTTGCAACATCCAAAGGCGGAAAAATTACCACCATCTTAAGCCGTGGCAATTTTACCATGGTTCAGAGCTGTGGTAAAACAATTTAGCATGGTTTTTGACCGTGGCAATTTTGGAATGGCCGTAAACCGTTCCAAATTTACCAAAAAAAATTCACCCCCTTCCTTTTTGACATCTCACACAATCGATACATTCAGAACCCCCCTTCCTTAATTGCATATGTAAGAAAATATTTTCCATCCCATGTACGTAAGAAATATTTTCCATCCCGTGCGCGCGCCCTAACTCTTGTCCATTTTTACCCAAATCCCCATCTACGTTCCTTGAATCGCCCAGAAACATAATCGCTCCTTGGATTGCATAAATCAATTTCTCAATCAAATCGTTGTTCTCCGTTTCGAGGTATTCATACGAAAGTAATTTTTCCTTTAATTAGTATGGTTTGATTCAAGGTTCTTTGATATAGATTTATCTTACAGAATTTATTCATACCCAAAGTATATACTTAGAGAGAAAAAAACATAACGAAAATTTTCTCGTTGATTTATTCATTGGTCCATACTGGTTCCGTTTTAAACTTATGTACTAGCCATGACTTTGTAGTAAGATTTGCAGTTTCATTGAGTACAAAGTCAAAATTTTGATAAATCTAAGTTTTGATTAACGAAGGTGTCTTACAAGATAAGATGGAAGTAGTGATTGGACTAGTTAGACTTAATAATTAGAACCAAGTCAATTTAGGTGTATTATATTATCATTTGGTCCTTTGATCTACTTGTTGTTAACGTACATTAATTTCTTAGGCACTTGCTACTATAGTATGACTGATCACTTTAGATTGCGATGTTATATTCTCTCTTTCGATCTAAGTGAATTAGTACATCTTTACTAAGAGATAAACAACTGATATCTAGATTACACAACTCAGTTTCATATATTCTTTTGATTTCTGTCGATAAATAATTACATGTTATGAATCAAAATTTATTTTAGTAACTGTATTTTGGTAAATATTTCTCTGTAAGGTTAAATTTGTAATGTGTAGGTTTCAATCTACCAAATTTTGTGATACATTTCAAAACTTAATAACCACAAGAGCACAAAAGTGCACCATATAATAAAGTTATATGTACACAGTTTTACCTGCCAATCAATATTCAGTATATTAGTCAACTTTGAATTTTTAAGGTGAAGAAATACACGACGTTCAAGGTTATATACTGGAAGAGATGACACGTAAACTGAAGTAGAACCAGTGTTGGATGACCATCCCCATATCCGTAAGAGTACAAGTAGCAAAAGTCCACAGTATACAGTACATTTTTCTAATATATTGCTAAAAGAACAAAAATACATTGTTTCTTTACTTACTGATACATAGAGGTATACTAATATACTTTTGATATATACAGTTAAAAGTTTACAAATATATGATCGACCATTTATGGATCGGGTTGTGGTAACACCTACTGGTTGAGCAAGCTTAAGCATGCAGAACATATAAGTAGGCTAATGAAAGAATTAAGCACGCATACATTTCATCAAACTATATATCTTTAACTAAAGAAACAATATATACATGTATAATAACAGCATATTTCAGTCTCACATTGTTAGCTATACAAATACATACAGGTAAAAAAATATAAGAATTAAGCTTATAGTTCTTTATTTTTGCTTTTCTAAAGGAAAAAAAGATGCATTTCTGAATGTTATAAAAACAGATCCTTACCTCTTCTGTGTTGGTCTACAATCAGAAAACTTATATTGAAGAATTTGTGAAATGGTGCCGCTCCTGCTATGATAAGGAGCTAAAGTAATTTACACCTAATGATCCCTTTTACTATTTATTCAGTACACTGAAATGATTCATATATTTGTTGATATATTTAGTATCATGAATCTAAAACATAAATGAGAGTGAAAAATAATATTTAAAACAATGCCACTTTTGCATGAATATCATGATGAAATCAGAATTTGTTTAGGAAGAAGAATACTGTCAAGAGTAAAGGAAGAATATTTTCAAAAGTAAAGTTATTCCACCAAATTGATGATTGTGTGTGGGTACATTTACATGTGTATATGTGTACTTATCATGAATAGTTATTTTCATTATCTAGATTTGGGACTGCAAAGAGGGCGGCTGAGCTTAAGTTGTGCTTGGAGGAGGCTGCTAATTTCTATACTCTTGCTGTTGTTTTCGATAGGTATAAAAATTCATACTTCTTTCTTATGATTTGATTTAGTGGTATGGTATTTTATTTTATTTTGTTTCATGGTGTTTTGTTTGTTTGCGAAAATTTTGATGTAGAGGTATGCAAATAAACAACATCAAATCATATGATCACCCAATTGCAATGTTTGCAGATAGTATTTTGGACACAAATACGTAAATAAAATTTATTTAGACCACTAAACTAAACCAAAAATCATTATAACATTAGTAATTCTAATAATATAATAAATGTTCGGATAATTTCATTAAATAGATAACCTAACTAAATTATTTTATGGGCCAATGGTAAATCAATTTAATTTCAACCAAACCAACCGAAATAAACCAGTTTGATTGGATTTCAATATACATGTACATATATATCCATCAATATGAAGAGAAGTAAAGAACATGTGACCTCGTATCAAAAATCAAAATTTTCAATATACATGTACATATATATACAACAATATTTTCTGACTCAAGCCTTAAATATCTCCGTGTAAGTTACTGACATATTACTTATGCAGCTCAAAAGTAAAGTAGTCAACGCTTCATGTTTGTTGTTTGCATTTCTTACTTGCATCTGTTGTTGTTTAACTACTGCATTACAGTACTTGATCATGATATCATAATAGATAATTTATGTTTACTCTTACTATAGTTCCCAATGAAGGATACACTGCATATCCTTTCCATATAGGATTACATGGGATCATTAGCTATCCATTTGGCATACAGGATTATAGAGCCTATTTTGGTTAAATACCACCACCACTTTTTGGAAACCCAGACCAAATTCAATACGAGATTATGATGGAAATAAGCATTTATGATGAACTTTTCTTTTCAGTCCATAAAGCTAGAGTATACAGGACAATTCACGTTTCAGCAAAACAATATGTGGCATACATTTTTGTAGTGTATATATGATTCAGTTTTCATGTTGAATGAAATAATGACAAATTGAAACCAACTATTCAACTTTATCAAACATTTTCCACGTCATATGATTATTAATCATATAGTCCATATTTTCATAACACATGCCACATGATCATACTGTAATGAACAGTTATATGTAAGATTCAAGTTCTCCATTTCAAAGCATGTAAACTTTGCCATTTCAATCAGGTAGGCTTAGCATCACTTTCTAATAAAATGTCTGACTGCTGTCTTATGAGGGCCTGCACATATTTTACTAATTTTGTTTTGCTTCTTTGTAAATATATTAGATGCATTTATATTTTGTTGATATTCACTCAAAGTGTTCTCATTTCTTAGGTATGTGCATTGTTTGTTGGCTATTTTATTTTTAATTTGCATGAATTCCCTTCTTAGTTTGTTGGTTGTTACATTTTGTTGCTTTGATAAGTGATTACATAAATAAGAATATTTGCTTTTGAATTTTCTTTCTTTCCTATAACGTAAGAATTGGTCACATATATTTGCTTTAACATTAATGGCATATTCTATCGTCCATTGCTTAATTTAATGCACATGGACACACTTCCTTTATATATACTTTGCTTTAAAAAAGCCACATACTTGGATATGGGCATGCATTGGTTTATTAAACTAAGCATCCTTGATTGAATTATTCCGTCCCTACTTGCATGTGCACGTTTTAGAAGCCACTTGACACCACTTTGTACACTTTATTTTCCTATTCATATAAGTAGCCTAGCTTGACTATTAATATATACCATATTGCTTTGAAATATGGAGCCTAACTTTACAAAATATATACAAGTTTCGACCAGTTTCTAAATGCAAGTTGTTTTGATTAATTTTTTTTTGTTTCATAGTGTAAAATAAGAAATGACATTGTTTACACTCATAATGTTGTATATCATGTATGATATAGCAGGGCAATATGTCGTCTAGTATAGACAAACAATGGATGAAAGAATCCGATCGAAGAACCACACGATATATAGGAGTGCAGAAGTTTATTGAATTCGTTGTGGAAAATGGTTGTGATAAGGAAATCTATTCTTGTCCTTGCACACAGTGCAAAAATATGAAAATGAATATTAAAGGAGATGACATTCATTATCATTTACTCAGATGGGGAATTGTCCGGTCATACACCGTTTGGCATTTTCATGGAGAAGAATCGACAGAGAAGCAAAAATAATCTATTACTCAAGCCATAAGTACTGATGAGGCTGAACATCCTAGGATGGAAGACTTGGTCAACGATGCCGATAGATTTCATCATTTTCAACCTAACAGTCTGTTGCCTGATAATATTGGAGAACCGTCTATGGTTGATGTTGATCGGTCGACCAATCAAAGGAAGAAGTGCAAATAACTTTTTGATAGTGCAAAAGAGTCGTTGCATCCTTCATGTTCTAAAGGTATAACAACATTGTATGCCATTATGAAACTTAATAGCTTGAAAAATCAATACGGCTTTTCCGATAATGGTGTGACTGCACTCCTCGAATTTATAAAGGAGTTACTCCCTGAAGGTAACACACTACCGACAAAGTACCCCGACATTAAGAAGATGATTAAACAAGTTGGGATGAATTACAAGACTTATGATGCATGCATTAATGACTACATGTTATATTGTAAAGATGACACAAACAAAGTTTCTTGTACAATTTGCAACGAACCAAGATATAAGACAACATTGAACGAAGAGAAAAGAGCTACCAAAGTACCTCAAAAGATGTTGAGACATTTCCCTTTAATTTCAAGATTGAGGAGACTGTATACCATACCATGGATAGCAGATGCTATGACTTGGCATGCTCGTGCCAAGTCAGATTCAAATGTGATGCGTCATCCACGTGACACTTCTCAATGGCGAGCTGCAGATTCTTTTGATAAAACATTTGCTACTGAACCACGAAATATCACACTTGGAATAACAACTGATGGTTTCAATCCACATGTGTCTCTATCCAGTCGTTATAGTTGTTGGCCAGTAATTGTAGTACCATATAATCTTCCTCCATCAATGTGTATGAAAAGAGAGTTCTCAATGTTGACATTGTTGATTTCCGGGCCAAAACAACCAGGGAAGGATATCGATGTTTATTTACAACCGTTGATAGACGAGTTAAAGCAGTTATGGGAAGGAGTTAATGCATTTGACTCATTTAATAATTCCGAGTTTACAATGAGAGCTAGGATGTTGTGGGCAATTCATGATCATCCTAGGCTTGGTACTTTATCGGGGTGCACAACTCACGGCTATTTTGCATGTCCTATTTGTGGGGAAGATGCTTGTTCTTATTATCTTCCTAAAAGTAAGAAGATGTGTTAAATAGGACATCAAAGATTTCTTCCTTCCTAACACAAGTTTCGAGACGATAAGACAAACTTCAATAATGAACAAGAATATCGTCATCCTCCATGGCCATTGAATGGTTATCAAGTTGAAGAAAAGGTAGTTAATATCAAGATGAAAGTTGGTAAAAACAAACAAGAAATCGGTCAAAAACGAAAAAAGAAAATCGATTATGAAGACCTTATCAGTATTCCTGCATGGTATAGGAGGTCTATTCTCTTTGATTTGCCATATTGGAAAGCAAATTTGGTCCGACATAATGTTGATGTTATGCATACGGAGAAGAATGTCACTGAGCATCTCATCAGTACAATTATGGGTCATAAAGACAAGTCAAAAGATGGCATCAATGGACGGAAAGATTTGAAAACCATGGGTATAAAACAAAAATTGTGGGTGAGGGAAGATCATGAAACAAATAAAATAACTATACCAGAAGCAACTTTCACTTTGAGCAAAGAAGAAAAGGTTCGATTTTGCACCATTTTGAAAAACCTTAAAGTACCTAACAAATTCTCTTCTAACTTCCACAACAATGTGAGCATCAATCCTCCCGAGCTAACAAATATGAAGTCATATGATTATCATGTCATAATGCAACAATTACTTCCGGTATTGCTTCAACATTCTTATCCACAACATAAGAATCTGCGTAATGCTATACACTGTATAAGTCTATTCTTTAACATTTTGTGCTCAACGGTAATCAATAGGGAACATCTTTTAAAAGCAAAGTCTAGTTTGGTAGAAGCAATGTGTGTGTTTGAAAAACAATTTTCACCCGCATTTTTTGATATCAGTATCCACCTTATGGTTCATCTAGCTGATGAAGCATTGATTTGTGGCCCTGTTAGATATAGATGGATGTATCCTTTTGAACGGTAAATTACTAATTTTTGTTTTATTCTTCATCATTCGATTTAAATAGCTACCAGTTATTACAATTAATTACCTACATAGGTTGATGAAAACATATAAAGGATATGTGCGCAATAAAAGATATATTGAAGGGTGTATTGCAGAAGGATATATTACACAAGAAGCTAGCTATTACTACATGGAGTATATGCCAAGAGGAGGTGATGGCAGTCATAAACATACCCGTGAAGCGTTTTTAGACGAGGATGATGAGTTTGCTGTTGAGATGCCTCTAGATAGTGGTAAAGATATAACTTTGACCCAAGTGCAGTTTGAACAAGTTCGTAGATGGGTCCTTAATAAGTACGATGGATTGGATGAATGGGAGAAGTAAGTTCACCGGTTTATCCTGAATTCCCATTATTGTAAAATAAATTAACTCATATACATATTGAAATGTCTATCGCAGGAGGTATAATATCTATGTGAAAAGTACTAAATCTAAATCTCGAAGTAGGGTTGCATCCGTGGAAACTTGTCAAAGTTTCACTCTATGGTTACGTGATGAGGTATTACATCTTCTTAGGTATTCATGTGTATTTAAGTGGATCATACACCATCACGATCATGTTTTTTTACTTATTATGTTTTTTTAGTTGGTCAAGACAAATGAAGTTGATTCAACTCTTTGGCATTTGATGAACGGGCCGAAGTTCAAGGCGCGTAGTTATACGAAGTACCTAGTGAATGGATTCATATTTTCTCCAAAAAGTTATGAAGAACGGATGGTAACACAAGACAGTGGCGTTTGTATGAGAGCAATTACAAAATTTAGAGCGAGCGGGAAGGATAAAAATTACAAGGAAGCGAAAACAATGTATTATGGAGTTATTCAGCAGATAATTGAGTTGGATTATATTGACTTCAAACAAACGGTTTTTTATTGTGATTAGGTAAAGGTCGAAGATAAGATCAATGGTTGTAAGATAGATCCTGTTTCAAACTTGATTACCGTTAACTTAGAGAAATTAAAGACCAAAGATAGAGTGAACGATGAGCCATTTATTCTTGCATCAGAAGCGAATCAAGTGTTTTACTCAAAAGATTTAAAAAGTAGCGAATGGTTTGTGATTTTGCATACACCAAAACGGTTTACTACAACTGTGGATGACAACGAGTTTCCTATTTTCTATCAATCAGCTTTTGAAGACAATAAAAAATTAGAAGACCTCACCAAATGCATATGTTAATATAAGATGTATTTCTTACTTGAAATGAGTTGAATTTCAAGTGTGACTGAATTTAGAATTTCTTCACTATTTATGTTTGCTTATGTTTCATTTTCATTTTATGCACCTACTCTGATATTTATGCACCTACTCTGATATTTATGTTTGCTTATGTTTCACTATTTATGTTTGCTTCTTCACTATTTCCTTTTTTTGGAACTGAGTTTGTTCAGGTATGAAAAAAAGAGAACCCTTGAGAAAAAACAAATGACAAATCGGTTGGCCTGAAAAGAGACTTTCTTGCAAGTGATGTCAGGAAAGTTAACAGAAAGACTATTAGTATATTATATAAGTTGGAAAATAAGAGATAGCAGTATTTTGCAGTTCTGAAGAATTAGTGACAGGGTAACCGGAATTGACCAATAATTGTGTGAGGCTGTTATGATTTCTGTTAGTTGACATACATGCACAAAAGCATTTGGAGCATTGATCTCCGTCCTTTAACCATCTCACCTATATGACTTTTGCTGATTCTCGATGGCAATAATTTTTTAATATCACCTATGAAATAATATCGAGTTTTTTAACATGGTAATAATTTTTAGGACCAGCACACTAGCATTAGAGATGCATGGAGTTTTTTTAAATCTTGCTCCATGTTCATACAGTATGAAAACTATTTGCATACTATTAACCATGAGATTTTACTTGCTCTTGCTTATTCTTATGATTTTATAAATGATTGCATTGGAAATCTAAAGCACTACATCTAATATTTCACCAATAGGTATACAATTGAAGCCCTTCCATCAATCCTTAGCACATATAGATCACATAGCTAATACTGAAAAGGTGATTCTTCGAAATATCTTCTTCTAATTCTACCTCATTGCCAATTGAGGGAATCAATTGCTAATGTATTTGGTATTATGTCTAAAATTGGGGAGGAAGACTATTTAGTTTATTAAGATGTTTATTTGAGGGAAATTTTTAAATTTTAATTTAATAAATATATATATAATTATGGCCCAAAGCACAATTAATCATATTATGATGTTTGACAAATAAGTTTTTTTGATATTTTTTAAACACTGTATTAATAAGAGAAAATTAAAGTGCGATTAGTAGCACATTAAATTTAAAACCGCTAACTTTGTATATATAAGTACTCATCTTATCACTTTCTCTATACTAAGTTTCCAACTAAACATGACTCCTCAACTGTCCATCTTCTTGCTTTAATGATACTAATTACTTGAGCACGATCCTATTATTAGATTGCATGTAAATAATATGAATCCAGACTATACAACATGATTTAGTAAAGTCTTTCCTGGAAAAATATATAACGATGTAAAATTGAAAAGCAAATGTTTTTGAACAGGTACTTTATTTACTAACAGGAAAAAACAAATGCAGAAATGTTCAGTTAAGGAACAAACTTTGGCAGGATTTTAACTAAATAAATTAAATCAAAATCCACTATACGATCCGTAAATGCCAATATCTATATTAATTCAAAACATAAACAAACTATAATGATCAACAAGCTATTACAAAAACAACTTATATGTTCGTTAAAGCATTAAACTTGCTGCCTTCAATTCTTCGTTCAACATACTTTTATTATTCCATTCAACGATCTCCTTAAATCCGTCGAATCTATGACTACCACTCATCTCTTCTATACTGGTAGAAAAGAAAGAAAAAATCTACAGTTGCTTCCAAGCATATTCTCGAGATCAGGTGCTTCATCATATGCTACTACACCGATCTGCATGCATTAGGGGTCCTCCACTTCCCATTTTATTTGATGCATTGGAGGGGATCAGTCTTTGAATTCCCCAAAGATAAATTCCCATCCCCTTTTATCCTCGTCTCTAATGCTAGTTCATTTTGAGTAGCTGCTTACAGTCTGCCATAACTTGCATCAATCTTGTATGTACTAGATTTTCAAAATTTTGAAAACCTCTAGTGTTACATTCTACCCAGATATAACAGATTAGAGTAGTCATTGCAATATATGTTAATTTAAAAAGTGATTTGTTGCTATTACTTCTGTTGAATACTTCTCTAATGCTAGTATGTTTACACTAGCATTAGAGATGCTTTAGATTTCAAAGAGAGTTGTGACTGTATCGAAAAATCTGTTTCGTAACTCATCCTAATGTAACCTGTAAAATTTAGAAGTGAAGCTATTTGGGCCTAGGCTTTTTGAATCTTTTATAAAGAACATTGCTTCTTTTAATTCAGAAATGGAGACAGCAGCATATAAGTATCTTCTACCTTCTTTATTGATAATTTTTATAGGTTAAACTAGATGAAATAAACTTCTAGTTTGTCTTTTAGAAATCCTAGTTTGCCTTTTAGGATGAGCAACAGTTTGAATATGGAATGCAATGCTATATACAAACTGGTGATTTGTATCAAAAACATCCTTTGTTGTATTGGTTTCTAGTTGATTTACTATTGCAGTCTTCAATAATAACATTATCTTATGTTACCATGATTGAAAGCATTATTATATAAATAAATAATACGATGCATAATTGTTAATCTATTTTTATCGTTTGTTGCAGGTGGTCTTGGTCGTTTGTTTGCAACCAAGAAGATAGTAGCAATGTCAGAAACTACGGAAGCGTCAACACATTCAATTACACAGTCATCCCCTACACAACCCGAAAAAGTTGAGATAAATGCATTAGGTGCTCCTATTTCAAAAAATGATGGAAAAGTAAGCAGTCAAGTCGGTAAATTGGTACGAATTCATGTGCCGGTCTCATATGAAAGTTGAGATAAAGTACCAGAAAAATACAAGATTGACGTTTGTAATGAATTGTTGGTAAGCAAAAACTGATTTGTACCACTTTCAGTTTTTTTTATAAATATATATATACATATGTTTTATATATATCTATGTATGTATGTATTGCCACATAATTTCTTTTCTTATGTAAACAACTCTTAATTTTACAGACATCTTATGATATAGAGTCGGATTCAAAAGACTTGTTTTTAAAAAAAATGGCCAAGTCATTTAGGAAACATAAGAGCGAATTGAGGACAAACAATTATGACAAACATGATAATGACGAAGATAGGTTGAAAAATTGTCCACTAACAATCGCCCAAGGAGATTGGACCGAGTTTGTGAAAAATGAAGCAAAACCCGGTGCAAGGGAAAGAAGAGAGATAGGCAAAAAAAACAGATCGCTGTACAGCTACTGTCATCATACTGGACGTACAAGTCACGCTGTAGTAGAACATGAAATGATATGTTTGTTTCATTTTTTAAATTAAATGTAAGTAAACTATCATGAATTGACCTCCTCTTGTTACTATAGGCTTATTTCCTAGCATCTAAATTTCATTTTGTGAATGGTAGATGAATCCATTCAGAGTCCATGTTTGAATCAAGAATAAATTTGTCATAGTTAGCATCATGGGTGTTAAACACTTATGTCACAGTTAGCATCATGGGTGTACTCCATGTAGAAGCCGCTCTTTTTTGTTTAAGTCAGCACCTAAACATAGATGCTCTTTTGTGTTCTTTTCTTTCAAAATTAATGATCTCTTTCTCTTTTTGTTATCGTAGGCCGGTGCAAATCTGACAAAAGAAATCACACGTCGTCAAGTATGGGAGAAGACTCACACCAAAAAAGACGGTACCATATCAGATTCGGCTTCTACGTACTTCGTAAGTTAAACAGATAATAATTTGGCTATTCTATAAAGTCTTTGTAGTAAATAACATCTCAAGTATTACCATATTTTAGGATAAAATTGCAAAAGCAAAGGAATCAATCATCGGTAGTGATGAAGAAGACTTGCCATTGGATGAAGATATCCTATCACAAGTGTTTGGAAAGGATAAAAGAGGTCGGACTCGAAGTATTGGAGCTAAAATATCAAGGACTCAAGTTAAGGCTTGTACTATTGCATGTAAACAACTCAAAAAGGCTCAAGGAGGCACAGAAGACTTGAAAGCTAGAATGGATAATATGGAATGTACATTGAAGTCATTGGTTGACTTGTTGAAGGGACAATATGCAGGTCAAGGAAATCATTTACCGGACATTGCTTCAAATGAAGGAGGAAGCGGTACACCATGTGGAAGTATTGGAAGAATGCTGAATAATGAATTGGCAAATTCATTGAATACGTCTGGTTTAGCCAATCAAAAATGCAAAATCCTGAACATTGACCTTGAGGTCATTGCAACAGCCACTGTCTGTAAAGATTCGACATCATCCATTATACATGGAAAATCATTACCTTCAACACATGAGAAGTTAGTTGTGGGCAATATACTGCTACCAGAAGAGAAAACATGCAAACAAAATCATCCTCTTGCTATAACCTTTGGTGAAGTTGGAATCGGTGGTTATGTGTGTCATCCAAAGAGTAATATCCGATATCTATAGACCCATAAGCAGGTATGTATGTATTATTATACTTTGGCAATTTTAACTAGGTCAATTTTCGAAAATACTTTTAATCAAAGCATATTACTATTAATAAGCAGATTTGTTGTGGAGGGAATTAATTAGTAAAATACTTTTTTATAGAGTAAGCCTGAGAATCACAAACGGTTAATGACTATAAAATATTTGCGCGGCAAACTGATAGCAGTACCATCCATTTCATTTAGCATATTCATGTAGATAAAAATTGTAATTATCATAGGTTTTGACTTGGATGCTTTTATAAACGATCTGACTAACTATTGTTATTTTTTGGTCTGACCTGCTTCCCCTCTGTGTAACAAAGCCATTGGGCATTTACTCACTGCGTTGGATACCTTCAGCCTCTGTTTCGTTGGGCAAGTCCCATATTAACTGAGTTCATTATCAATGCTTATTTGTTCTGTTATATTTTCCACATGTTCTTTTGTACCATGGAACTCTAAACTACATTCCATTGTTCCACCTTTCTCTTGCTCCTTATATAAATTGCAGTCGGTAGCCTCCATTTGTTCCTACCTTTGTTTTGTATGAGCATTTAAATTTTCTTTTACTTCTTCACTTTTGCTTCTTTATTCTTATAACTTATTTTTTATTACAATATATAAATTTGTTTGACTGAGGAGGTGGAAGTTAACGACATTGAAAGGAGACTAAAGTGCTGATTTTGTTGGTAGTGGCTGGTGTAGAAGAAGTTGATGTTGTAGGACGGTATTGTAGAGGTGATGGTAGATGAACTGCAGAAGCAATGGTGAATTGCAGTGTTTATATATGATGTGATGTTAAGGCAGAAGATGATAGTTGTATGAAGATGGTTGTCTGCAGTCAGTGAGAAATATGCAGTAGTAATGTGGATGGTGGCAAATGGTTATGTAGTGATATGCAGGTAGGTGATAGGCAAGGTGTTGTCGGAAGTGTTAAAGGTATGTTGTATAGAGGTAGTGATGATTGAAGTGGCTGGGGATGGAACTGCAATGTTGTTGTTCCGGTTGTGTTCAGGCAAGTGGATGGAGTTTGATGTTATTATAGGTTGTGATTGGTATGGTTTGCAAGTGATTGAAGTGGTTTCGGAGTGATGATAGTGGAGATGAAGAATGGAAGTGATGTGTTAGAGGGGATGCAGGCAATGTGCGGTGGTTGTGTAATGAAATGTGATGGATTTTGCAGTAGACTGGTGGTGCTGTGGAGCAGTTGATGGAAAGGCAGTGGGATTGTTTATTTTTTGGCAGTCAAAATTGGATGTTGGCAGTTGGTCAAGGCAGCATCAATGATTGTTTGTTGATGGACGTGGTAGAACTGTTGTATTCGATGCAGTGAAGCAGTGAATTGAAAGGTGATGAAGTAGCCAAATCACCACTTTTGCTTTGGCTATGATTTCTTTGTATGCATTGCTTTGCTAACCTCATTTGTTTGCACTGAACTGCATATTCTTGGTACACAAATACATCATAAATAAATAACGATTAGCAACATATAAACCACAATGAGCTTAAGAACAGAAATGTACATATTCTGATTCAAGGCTGAACAACAATGTATTTTTTGTCAGATCTCCACAATTTTCTACTCGATTTAATTTTAAGAGGTTCAGTAAAAATAAGCTGAGCTTCAAGCTTTGAGGCGTCCAAAGATAAGTTATCGTTTATAAAAGCATCCAAGTCAAAGTCGTTTGTTTCAACCTCTCTGTTTTGATCATTCATTAAACTGCTACTTGAAGCATTAGCCTCTTCTTTGTGTATTTTTTGGTCTGGCTTGCTTCCCCTCTGTGTACATAAAACTTTAGTAACATCTGATATATTGAACTATAGTATTATATGAATTGTTACCTATTGGATAAATTTACAGTAACATCTGCTCAACACTAACATAATTTCTGTTTATTTTCCATTGTTGACTTTCTGCATATTTTCTGTTTATTTTGCAGCTAGGGATTTTGCTTAGGGAGAGAAGCATCTGAAATATCTTTAATCTGCGTCTGCACGTGGGCTACTGAGTTCAATTTGTTGCCTTCACTTATATATTAGATTCTACAGTTAGCTTGGAGTTTTCATTGCTTCACTAAGAACTGCAGTCGTTATACTATGATGAAGTATATGCTTTGACGAATTCAGGAATTATTTCCTTCTTGTTGTTTAGTGTTTACATGAATAATAGATGTTGTTTACTTATTTTTCTATGAACTGATGGTTTCACTATGAAGTTGTATTATGAACTAAAAGTTGTAAGTTTGTAATCAAGCACTTGTAGTAGTTATATTATAAATTGGGTTTGTCATCTAATACTGGTTTTGTATTCACGTTATTTATTCCATGTACGACATATATTTTGAAACTGAATGTAGAATGTACGTGTATCATGAAACTGCATTTAGGAATGAATTTGAGTTGTGGTTAAAATGGTATAAGCTGGGGCCTTTTTAAATTTTGCCACGGCTCAGCGCCGTGGCAAAAGTTCAATTTGCCATGGCTCCGGGCTGTGTCAAAAGTTCAATTTGCCACGGTTAAGGGCCTTGGAAAAATATTAATTTGCCACGGCCCTGAGCCGTGGCAAAAGTTCAATTTTTCCACGGCCCTGACATGTGGCAAAAGTTCAATTTTGCCACGGCTCAGGACCGTGGCAAAATATTAATTTGCCACGGCCCTAAGCCGTGGCAAAATATTTGCCACTGCCAATTTTGCCACGGCTCAGAACCGTGGCAAAATATTTGCCACTGCCAATTTTGCCACGGCTCAGAACCGTGGCTAAACTGTTTAGCCACAGTTCTGAGCCGTGGCAAAATCGCTTTTCTGGTGTAGTGTCCCTGACTGCTTCTCAACCATAGATTTCCACTTTCGAAACTTGGCAAAGGTTTCACTCTTTGACTGAAGAAAGTATACCCATATTTTACATGAGAAATCATCTATAAATGAAACGAAATATCTGGCTCCAACTAAAGACTGACAAGGGGGGACCCCAGACATCTGTATGAACATACTCCAAGACAGCGTTTTCTTTATGCTCTCCTATACCAAAAGAAATCTTCGTCTGCTTTACAAGAACACACTCTTCACAAAAACCAAGTTTTGAATGATGAACTCCATCAATCAATCCTCGTTTTCTCAACTCATCCATGCTGCTCTCACCGATTGACCCATCCGTAAGTGCCATAATCTGGAAGAATCTGAATCAACAGATGTAACAGAAGCTGATTCACCAATTACAGTAGTGCCATTTAATAGATAAAGATTTCCTGCCCTCACACCTCTCATAAAAATCATGGAACCCTTCGATATCTTTATTTTCTCTCCTTCCACTACAATCTTCAAGTCAAGTCTACTCAATGCCCCACAGAGATCAAGCTCCTCCTCAAATCAGGTACATGTCTAACATCGGTGATCGCACGAATAACACCATCAAACATCCTAATCATCATGCTACCAACACCCACCATACGGCAAGAAGCATCATTACCCATCAGAACATCTCCTCCATCAATTTCATGGTAAGTGGAAAAGCAGTTCCTATCAGGAGTCATATGATAGGATGCGCCAGAATCAATCAGCCATAAGTTGCTCTTCCCATAAGAGCCAGAAGCTGTAAATATATTGGTGTCACTTTTTGTATCTGATTTCTCTGCTGTAGAAGCTGAGGCTTGCTTTGGATCTTTTCTTCTACCTTCAATCTTGGGACGTTGTGCTATGAAGTGCCCTGGTTTCTTACAATAATGACAAGTCAAATTCTTAGGCCCCCTAGACTGCGACCGTGAATAATTAAGTCCTCCATCTTTCTTCGACCTGCTTTGGCCTCTACCTCTCTGAACAGATAAGCCTTCGGTATCACTATCCAAACTAGTGCTCACCAATTTACCTCTTAATACTTCATTATGAAGACCAGCCTTTACATTAGGCAGGCTAATTTTACTGCGGCCATAAATCATGGAATTAACAAAAGCAGTATACTCCTAAGACAAGGAACATAAGAGGATCACAACTTGAGCCTCATCGGTAATGTCAACTTCCGCTGCCTTCAGGTTCATAATCAAAGTTGTCAAAGCATCTACATGCTCCATAAGATTAGCTCCAGGCTTCATCTTGAACGAATAGAGTTCTTGCTAAATAATAATCTGATTAGTGAAAGACTTTTCTTGATATGCATCCGATAATGCATCCCATAATTCTTTCACGGTCTTCTTCTGAGAGAATTCTATAAGAACATCATCTGAAAGGCTCAACTGAATTGTTGTGAGAGCTTCATCTTCCATTTCTTCTAAATCAGCTGCATCAATACCTTTCAATTTCTCAGACGTAGAAACAAGCTTGTAAGTCTTCTCCTTCTTCAACATAGCCTCCATCTTCATCTTCCAAGTACCAAAATCTCCTTTTCCGTCAAAACGTGTTACTCCATTATTGACACCAGATCAACACACTTACTAGAAGTAGCCATTAATATCCAAACAGGAACAATAACACTAGCTCTGATACCAAACTGTAGTGAATTTTTTTTTAATTTGAGCGGAAGCAGTTTATTTATTCAAGATCTAGTATTGCTTATTTAGATACCAATGACACTTAAAAAGAATTATGCAGTCTCACAGAAAAATAACAGAAATAAGAGACACAAAAGATTTAACGTGGTTCAGATATGAATATCCTACATCCACGGAGACCCAACAACTTTTTATTTCACTAAAGAAAAGAGTACAAAAGAGAGGAAAAAATATTGGTGGATACTACACTTGCTTGCTTCATATGAAGATGAAATACCTTCATTTAAATAGACTTGATAATGAAGGGTTGCTTGGAGATTAAGCAAATCAATTTCCCGATTACCCAAATATCTTTCCAAATTGCATGATTTGATTTTAGTACAAATAGATGGTGTAATCTTCGTTTCATATCTTTTCTTTATTCTTCATGCCTAATCATTTATTTCTTCATATAGCAAATATACATTGACTAATTAATTGATTGACTAATTAATTAGTTTCCTTCGAAATATCCTTCCATATATCAGCCAAATTAATTAATTTGATTGAATCAATTAATCAATTTCTTTCCTCATTAACAAATATTTGAATCATCCAAATTCAACTAATTACAACGAGAGTAAAAGTGACATTTAATTTTTTAATAACTTGATGGGGTGGAAAAGGCAATAAAGGATGTGAATAGAATTAGCCACTAAAAATATAGTTATAGATCTTGGACATTATGACATAGATCACCATATCTATCCATTGGATTAATAAAAATGAGAAATCACATCTGCCACATATTTAGTTTTTAAACAGAAATCAGAGATCCAAATATGACATAAATCACATTTGTTACATATTTTTTTAAATAATTTTAGGTCTTTAGTTGATTATATTTGGGTAGCGTAAGGCTTCTGTAGTTTATGTCTAATTTAAGTTTCTATTCTCCACTTAGAATCTTGCAAACTCGTTTTAGTACGCTGAGGGTTGAAGGATTATCAAATTTTTATTGAATAAACAAAGGAAATGACTGTAGGAGACAGATTTATCATCCTATTCATTTTGTTATGTAAAACTGATGTAAGATGATCATGTAATATTACATTGTATATTATGCTTCTTCCTAGGATGGAAACGCTGGGCACTTAATATAGTTCAAATGATGGAATTAATTTATATAAGAACAATGTCTATTTATCATTTTATTGTATGTATGGGAAAAAACGGATATTGCATCATCGCTTGGAATTAAAAATGAAGCGGCTGCAGCAAAAAGGATAACTAGAAAATGAAGATGAGGAGAGAACAAGAGTGAAAGCACCGAAGTGATAAGAATACAATATTATTTGAAAGGAAGTAGAAGGAAAACGTTAGCATATTTCTACTATAGCGATACGCTAAATGTAATGTAGGCTTCCTTGAAACCGATCAACAGCACTTTTCCTTTTTGACAGGTCCCATACTGCAGTCAGGTCCCGATAGCCATAAGTAAAAACTGACCGGTCGATCGGTCTGGGATCCCAGCCTCTACTGCAATATTATCCAGAATGAACTCAGTACATTCTTGGATGTTGATCAAGAATGAACTATGTAATCTTTTTGTTCTTCTTCTTCTTTTCTTGTTTACAACTTTACACTTATTAGGTAACCATCACTTTCTTACCTTTTTTGCTAAAGGGGAAGACTGATTTTTATTTATAGTTTTATACATCAGATGCAATTAGTTCTGATTATATTCTTTGACCCATTTTGAGTAGACCAATATGTTTTCAACACAGAATTATCAACAACGGCATTGTTATTGTTTTTCCAGTTCCGTAGAGTGCTTGGTTTAGTTCATACATTAGATCGCATATATTGCATTTAGATAACCTGTACTAACCAGTAACCATAAAATTCAACGTTAACATATCACCTTTGTGTCTCACATCTCCGATGGAAGAGTTTTATGAACATGATGGAGACTCCTTGTAGTGCTTGAGATTTTAGAAAAAAATTGCACACACTCTCAATTTTATACAATCTTTTGATAGTTACCTACTGCTTTTTTCATTTTAAGTTCATGGCATGGAAATTTGAATATCACCTGCGTTATACACAAAATAGGCGATTACATTAGCTATAGAGTTTTAACCAATTTAAAAGAATAAATTCTCTAAACTCGACCTCAAACAAAATTTCATTCCAAGTATCAACAGGTCCAGGCATGCACCAATGAGCGCAATCCTCTATCTTATTTCTTCCATTTGTTTTCTCCATTCTTCCACTATATATACTTGGATATCCATCATGTCTATAACCAGACATTTCCGTTATATCCATGTACACAAACTTACAAGTGCAATTTTAGGCAAGTACATATTTGTCATTGGACAAATATGTTAGGCCATTTGGTGATAATTAAACATGTATTTGATTATGATGTTAGATAAGAATCTTTTTTTCTTATGTGTTTGATAAACTTTTTACTTTTTGACAGTCATTAACTTATGGACAAAAATTGGTGAATTTGGAATGTAATTCAAAAGAATATAGAGATGGGATGGAATTATTTTTGAACAAAGCTTTTTCCAAATCCATTCGAAAAGGTAAGATTATATGTCCTCGTAAAAAGTGCTGCAATCATTATTTCAACGATAGAATTCATGTTGCCGGTCATCTCCTTTCATATGGAATGGACCCACTTTATATGATGGCTCCTTGGACACATCATGGTGAATCATATAATGAGGAGTCTTATGTAGAGAATGGGACTTACATCAATTTCGAAAATGATATGCAAATGGACAATGATCCAAGGGGGAGAGGTGAAATGCATGATTTTCTCGATGAGACATTTATGCCCTTTATTGGACAAAGTGTAAGTTCGTCGGATCATTCTCCTATTTTTGAAGGTCAAACTCCCGAGGCAGAACATTTTTTCAAGTTGGTAGATGAAGCTAATCGGGAATTGTATGTTGGCCGTAAGTATAAAAAAGTAGATGCAATTGTAAAATTGTACCAGATCAAGTGTTTGGGAAATGTGAGTAATTCATCTTTCTCTATGTTCTTAGAAGCATTTAAAGATATGTTGCCTGATGAGAATTGTATGCCAAAGTCAAATGCACAAGGAAAAATAATAATTGATGATTTGGGTCTCACTTTCGAGAAGATTGATGCATGTCCGAATGATTGTATGTTATTTTGGAAGCAAACATCACACTTGCAAACTTGCTTTCATTGTGGCGCTTCAAGATACAAAGTAAATACAGAAGATGAAAATGTTAAAAAGAAAGTATCTGTTAAAGCACTTTGTTATTTTCCTTTAATTCCTAGGATAAAGAGGTTGTATATGTCAAAATATACAGCAGAACATATGAGATGGCATTCAAATGGTGGTTCGAATGATGGTTTCATGAAACATCCAGCAGATTCTCCAGCTTGGAAAGATTTGGATTCTCTATACCCTGATTTTGCATCCAAAATTCGTAATGTTCGTTTGGGCCTTGCAAGCGATGATTTCAATCCATTTGCGCCTTAAATAGTAAACATAGAACTTGGCCAGTGATTATCTCTGTTTATAATTTACCACCGTGGTTGTGTATGAAGCAACCTTATCTATTTATGTCTTTGTTAATTCCAGGACCTCATGAACCAGGAAAAGACATTGATATTTATATGCAACCACTAGTGGATGAGTTAAAAGAGCTATGAGTGGTTGGAACGAATACATATGATGTTTTTTCGAAACAAACATTCAATTTGAGAGCAGTTTTTTTATGGACTATAAACGATTTACCTGCGTATGCTAATTTATCAGGATGGAGTACATCAGGAAAGCTTGCATGTCCGCATTGTAACCACCAAACTTATTCAGTGCGTTTACCAAATAGCAAAAAGTAAGGTTATTTGGGAAGTCGTAGATTTTTACCTATTTAACATAGGTTTCGACTTGATGAACGTTTGTTTAATGGTAAGCGTGAGAAAGATCTAGCCCCTAAACCACTAACAGGAATCGAGTGTTTAAAGCAACTATCAAATTTAAGATTTACATTTGGTAAATCATCGGCCCTTGAGTCTGTTAGTGGTCAAAAACGGTGGAGGAGTATGAACGCCAATAATGAAACTCGAGTTGTTGGACCGTGGAAGAAAAAAAGCATATTTTTTACTTTACCTTATTGGCAACATCTGTTGATACGACATAACATTAATTTGATGCATCTTGAGAAGAATGTCAGCGAAAACATTTTAGGAACTTTACTTGGAAACTCAAAAAAAGGAAAGGACGGAGTTAAGGCCCGAGCTAATTTAGAAATTTTACAAATAAGAAAATCACTTCATCCTATTCGGGAAGGCAATAGGACATATATACCTCCAACAATATTCTTCATGACTAATGAGGAAAGAATGTTGTTTTGTAAAACATTCTCAGTTGTACGTGTTCCGGATGGATATTCAACCAATATTTCTCGATGTGTGGATGTGAAGGAAAAAAGGTTACAAGGATTAAAAAGTCATGATCATCATGTGATTATGCAACATTTGCTTCCACTTGCAATTCGAAGGGTTTTGCCTAAACCTCTTGTCCTTGTTTTGCTTGAGTTATGTGCAATTTTTAGACAATTTTGTAGTAAAAAGAAACATATTGCGTCGATGAACCAACTAAAATATAGGGTAGCATTAGCCTTATGTATAATGGAGAAAATGTTCCCTCCTTCCTTTTTCACTATATCAGTTCACCTAATAGCTCATTTAGTCCATGAAATCGCAATTGCCAGACCGGTTCAATATCGTTGGATGTATCCTATTGAAAGGTAATCAATTTTCCTTCATTTCAATTTGATATTTTATTTTCCATCTTCTTATTACATCAAATTTATGAACCACACCTAAAATTTGAAGATGAACCGTTAAGATCTAGAGTTGGTGCTAGAAATATGATAAGTATATAGTAGGAATTAAGTAAATATAACTATAATTGCATATGTAATGAAGCATTTTTCATAACATCGACATCGAATATTATAATTATTATAAGTATGTGCACCTGGATGTGAGAAAAAAACAGAGATTTCTATCATTACATGTAAAACCAATGTAGAAACTTTTGGACAATGATAAACAAATACAAAAAAATACAGTTTATTTGATAGCAACATCACACAAGTACGTTTGTTGATGCTTTTGTAAGCGTAACCACTTATCCCGATTAGATCCTCTTATGGTAGCGATATGTTATAGGAAAAATGAGCATTTATTTGTTTCTTCAGGTACTTGCAAACATTAAAAAGATATGTTTGCAATAAAAGTAACCCAGAAGGAAGTATTGTAGTAGGATATCTTGTAGAAGAATGTGTTTCATTTTGTTCAATGTACTTGAAAGGTGTAGAGACTCGTTATACACGCCATAGTCGTAATGCTGATGCATCATTGCCTCGTGATGTTGATGGGGGTCTGTCAATATTTGCAAATTCTGGTCATCATTTAGGAAAATGCTCAGAGATTACTCTTTAAAAGAAGCTGGGAGCAATGTCATACTTATATCTTATTCAACTGTGGCGAAGTGACTTTTTTTAAAAGTAAGACCATTATGTTAATCTAAAGTGTCTACTTTTAGTTTCACAATTGAATTAAAAACAAACATTTCTTCTTTGACTTATTTTTTGGTAGTAAAAGATTGGGAGAGCTACGTAGAATCCATCATCGGAAAACTATTCGAGAAGTCGAGAGTTTGAGAAACAAGGAATTCCCTACATGGTTTAGGAACCATGTATGTGTCTTTGTATGTTAACATGCAATATTGATAAATTTTACTATAGGATGATGTATAATAATATATTGATCATATTGGCTTAGGTAAATGACCTTCATACTACCGATGATTTTGCAGTATCAGATGACTTGCTTCGATTAGCTAACGGTCCAAGTAGGATTGTGAGACAATATAAGAAGTATGTGATAAATGGTTACAGGTTTCGAATTAAAACGATCGACGACAAATACAAAAATCAGAATTGTGGTATCTTTGTGAATGCTGAAACATCAAGTTATTCGAATGTTAGAGATTGTATTCCAATCAACGGTAATATCGACAATTACGGTGTCTTAAAAAAAAATATGAGCTTGATTATAGATTTATTGGTGAAAGTGACGGTCAAGCTTGTAAAGTTGTCCTATTTGAGTGTGATTGGGTAAATAAGTCCGGGAAGAAAACTGACAGATATGGCTTTAATTTAGTGAACTTTAACCATGTGGCACAAAATAATGATAGGTTTATACTAGCATCACAAGCTATTCAAGTGTTTTGTGTTGCTGATCCAAAATAACCGGACTGGGCTGTTGTAGTTAAAACAAAACCAAGAAATTTCTGTGATTTAATTGTGGATGATAACGAAGCTGATGTCGACGATTACTATGCCACACCAAATATTGATGATCCTAATCTTGACAACGAAGAGCTACAAATAAGAACTGATGTTCCCGGTGTTTACGTTAACAATGTGTTACCAACGCCTATTATGGATGTTTCCTTACGGGAAGACGATGATAGCAGTGAAGAAAGTATTAGGATTGAGAATGAAAATGAGAGCATCAACTAAACATAGTACTTGAACCATATTTATGTTTTTGTTAAACTTTTTACATTTAATATATCATTTGAAGTTGGATTATATTCTAACTGTATTCCGGTGTCATTTATTTCTATTTCTCATGTACAATTTCATATTTTTGCAGAACCATAGTACAAATTGATTGTTAGATTTATTATGATTAATCACTTATTGTAAATTAGCTTACATTAATTGTCCTTTCCTTTTATTTAAAAGTAAAATGTTGGTACATTACCTTTTATTTTACAATTACTAAGATGAGCAGCTCTGAAACTTCTCATTCGGACGAAATGAATCCTTTGGATGATGGCATGCATGAAGACTACGACTCTCAAAACAATGGTATTTTCATATTTTATTTATGACATGTCATTATCTTTTGTGTAATACCGATCACTTTAATTGAATAAGTTTATAAAAGGTTGAAAGTGCTATTTTTGGCCGTAAAGAAACACCGTTAACGGATTAATTTACGTGGCTAAAAAAATAACATTGTACAAGCAGCTTATGACATGCTGTTGGTTTAGTAGCCTATTACTATTGAAAATATTATATTATTAATCTGGCAGGGTCAAAGAGTAGAAAAGGGCGTGGCTATAATAAACCAACATGGGGTAATCAGGAAAAGAAAAAATTGAGTTTACAAAGGATGGTTTGTGCATTGTTCCAAAAGATGCCAAATTAGCAAGGTATTTAGGTAGTTTGGCAAGAAACTACAACCTTATTCCTCTTTCTCCAAAATACTGACGATCCCAAGATGATGCTTTTTTGGTAAACATGTGGAAAATAATATCGGTATGATGAATCTATTTAAATTTTACTTAATAGTGGGAAATGGCTTTTTGTGTTATGGATATCGGTTATTCATCTTCATATTTTGTGGTAGCTTTTAAAATATGGAGTAGTAAGTGATATATTCTTCACCTGAAACTTATTTCTGGACACAAAAGACTAAATATGCATGAACTCTGGCTGAACAAAACATACTCAATGTTGCAAAACTTACAAGTTACAGTATTTCAGTCAAAGAATATGGAGATCAAAAGTAACAATCACAATTATTTCGATCCTACAATTTTATATTGTTTCTGCCACGATTTATTATTTTTAATTATAGCAGAGTTGTCACATTTGATAAAATAGGAGTTTAGACAATTACTAAGATAATGTGGATTTTGTTGTGTCTATGCTGTAGTGCACTAGTGGGGATGCATAAAATATTTAAATTAATCACTAAATAATCCATTACAAAAACTAACCTCAATAATAGTGATGTATACATTATAGTAATCTTAAAAGCCAATTTCATACCTATAATATTGAAGTGTCCTACAATTTCATCAGTTGTGAGTTTCTTTCGCTAATTAAATCAAAGAATTTTTTACTAGCCTTTTATATAATAGTTTTGTATTATCGGACAACAGTGTACCTTTTATTATTTTAACAAACTCGAATAGGATTTGCAAGTTTTGTAGTTTTTTATTATATTACATTATTACTTCTACAATGATATTATTGTCCGATTATCAAGCTGAATTAGAATTGGTCATTTCAAATTATATTCTTATTTTTTTGTGTCTTTGATTTCGTCAAATTTTCCATGTTTAACATAAAATATGTATATCTTAAAGGATACAATAGACTGGCGTCCTGAAGACATACCCTACATCCCCACAATTCATCATGTGCTACTAAAACGTCTAGCCAAAAGAGTGAGAAACAACAGAGCCGAATTAAAAAAAATTACACTCCATATATTGGCTCACCATCACACTTTATGTGTGGAGATGATCGTGTGGATAGCGAACAATGGAGGAAAATGGTAAACTATTGGGATAGTTACCATAAAAATAAAGTAATTATCTCTTACTCTTATTCTTCCCTATATGTTTCGATTTGGTACATATTATATCTATGTTGTTATTCACTATTTCTTTTTTACCGTTTTGTGAATAATAGATAAAGGTTGACAAAAATATCGAGAACTGCAAGAAGTTGAAAATAAGTCACACAGGTGGCTCAATGTCCTTCATAAGACACTATGTTACATTTGTAAGTAACCACTTCTTTACACGAACTTTATTTTCTTAACCAAGTACATTGTTATAATTAAGAGGCAATATATTCGATTATAATATAAATCATATATTCTTATTATGCTACCATATGATTTATAGGATTATAATATAATTTTTATATTCTCATTATGCTACTACCTTGGAACAGAAACAAATTTATGGTCATGAACCGATCCTATTGAAGCATTTGATTTGGTTCATAAAAGCAAGGATAAAGATAGAAGCTGGATTGACGACACATCTGAGCATACAGGGGTAAGAGATATTAATCTAGTAATTTTTATCTTCTTCTTACAAAGTGTGATAACTAAATAATATGTATACTGCACTATAAGTACACCATTTCCATAGAATTTAATAATGTTACTTTTTGGTCACTCTTCCCGATAGCCTCTATGGCTGCTTTTGGTTTGGCTATACATTTGAAAATAATTTACTGATCTGAGATTTTATTAATATTGTAATTAATTAAATTAAGGCAAGATGCTACCATGTTTGTCTACTTGCTTTTTTTGCAAATGATTTTTTCTCTTTACCACTTCGTTGCTCATAAACAAACATGATAAGTGTGTTTGACTAAATGTTTTATAATAGTTAGGAATAGGAAACGCATTTTTCTAACAAATCATAAGATATATGCTCATATAACATGCATATATTGCATATTTAAATTAAAGAAGGGATATGTGAGTTTGATTGTTTTTTTCCTCTTTGTTGTGTACGCTCTACTATTAGCTGTTAGCTAATATAATGAAATCTGTTGAACTAACAAAATGAAGAAATAATATAGTGTTCGTGCATGTATTGTTATCATGTACAACAACAAGACTCTGCAAAAAATAAAATGTAATTAAAACAGCAGAAATGATATTCCTTCTAAAACTGGTCATAAGCAATTATTTCAGAGTATGCTGAAGCAACTAATTTGAATAACCGGAAGGACACGAAGTACATCATTTTTCAAAAAAAAGGGAAATTCGCCTTATACTACAGGTTACACTATCCTCTGAAAGGGCAGCACATAATATTAAGCAGATTAGTGCTATCTGACTCAAAACAAGCTATTTTTATTTTCTTTTTCTTTTTTTACCCAGTCTTTAAACCACCAAAGTGGACCAAAAATAATTTAAGATTACTTTAAAATTGAAAATTAAGGCATTTAAATTGTAGTTGACAGGCTGAAATGTCTTGTTGAAATATTTACCTACTTTGAAAATAATAAAGAAAGATGTGTTGGAGGGCTTCCATTGTATAGGAGTAGTAGGCCCAGATTGAGAAAAAGAATAACGCATCATCGTGAAAAATAGAGATAAAGATAAGGCTTGGTTGTTTAGCACTAGTATTTTATCTTACCGCGCACCTTGACTAACTTTGATTGATGGCTTCTTATGCTTTTTAACTTGTCAGATGATCATTTTATTTAAAAATTTCTCATTAGTAATTAACCTTTACAGGCACTTTTATCCCAAAAGCTAAGTGAATTAGTTGATACTCATGGTGAGGAGACGTCGGAATTGAGACTGCAAGCATATGCGTCTATAAGAGGTTACGAGACCGATGGCAGAGTTCGATGCTATGGAGAAGTTGTAGCACTAAGCATGGTTCCATAGGTGCAACAAACTCAACATGCTTCATCTATTCGTAGATCCCGAAAAGGAAGAGATTATGTGTAACGACCCATGAATTTCGGTAATTAAATTTGCCATATTTATAAGATTTTGGAAAGAAATTTATAAAGAAATATAATTGTTATAAATTGTAATGCAGTAAATGTTAAGAATTAACCTATTAAATATTATATTGATTAAAATGGACTTAATTAAAAAGGTTGAATTAAATGAAATCCTATTTATTTGAACCTCATTTATTGCTAATGAAAAAGTATAATAAATGAGTCATTGCAAGAAATGGAAAGTTGAATAGAATTCTAATGAATGATATAGTGGAAAAGATTTTACCTGTGTATAAATTGAATATGAGAGAGGAAAGTATTTAATTGATTTATGTAATAAACCATTGTTAACGGTAATTGGAATAAATTAAGGAAGTATGTTAATATAAATTAATTATTAATAACTTGAAAGGAATTCCAACCAATTCAAGTTAAATGTTACACTTGGTTATAAATTGAATATAAGAGAACTAATATAAATATTGAACGAATTTTTGGAATAGTTTGTAATAAATGGTAATTAAGTAAAACCAGTGTTATGTGTGTAATTATAATATTGGGGTGTAAATAATGAACCTATAAAAGTGTGATTTAGAGTTAATGACAATATTTATTGTACGTTACTTATTTTATTTGGTTGTTAAGTTTAATTTGTAATCAATTTCAATTAATTCACTAAATTATTGCAGTTAATGTGGAATAAATTGGTAAGTGAGAAATGTTGGATTCAATAAGATGTAACCAAGGTAAAATTCCATTCATAATAGGATAATTGCTGTAATAAAAAGGCGTGAAACCAAGTGAATCAATTTATTTAGAATAGTTAATCGTAATTAATGGATATAATTTGCTAAGATATAATAAATGGAAATAGGAAGGTTATTAACTAAGGGAGAAATATGTAATAATCACATTTATTTGTAAGTGGATGAAATTTATTTCTATATTAATTGAATATTGGGATACGATGATAATTGTTAATGTAATAAGAGCAGGCCAATAAAAATTCTTCCCATAAATTGATAATTGATTCAATAATGTAATACTATCCATGATAGGGCAATTAGATTTATGATAGAATGGAAAGTTTATTAAATGGAAATATTGGAAATAAAATTTGTAATTTCTAAATTTTGGAAATTTGACGCAAGGGTAGTAATTATTGTAATAATTAAATGAGAGTCGATTAGAACTTAATAAACCTTAATGTATATTAATGAGAATTGTGGCAATGGTGCAAAACTTTAATCATTTACTCATTCATTAATGCGTTAAATTAGGTCTCAATCAAATAGCAACATTTGGCTTGTTATTAATAGCTTTTGAGTGGAAATAAAATGTTAATGATAACAAGTATTGTAAGATTAACCATCTATTTAGTATATTAAATTATAACCGACAATCAATTGCAATAAATAAAAGTAATTATTACATTAACATTAATTGAAGTAATATTTGAAATTTATGTCAATTCCATTTGTAATATAACCATCGGTTGATGTAGTATTGTAAATCAGGATTTATTAATTTATTTGAATGTGAATTTTAGTGATTGGGTTTATTTCAAATAAATGAAATTTAATATTTAGATAGTATGTAAATATAAATTTAGATGAAATTTGGAGATATTTACGTAATAGAGTATGAGTCTAATGATAGTCTCATCTATTTGGGTTTTATAAAATAATATCAAAATGAGTTGTTTTGGAAATGGAATGATATCGTATTTATGGGTTTGAAATGGATAATTATATTCTGGTTTTAAAGTATAAACGATTTTTAAAGACCGTGGTGTTATAATAACGTTTGGTTGTTGAAGAGACCGGGATCGGAAGTTGTCATACTCTCTGCCAACTCCGAAAACCACTTTAACAACCGTGTACGCGGTGGAGATTCCAGAATGAAGTAGGATGGTGGCGGCGTTTCCTTTGAGGTAAATATGTGGACCCAACTCCCGTGAGTTGGCATAAGGTGGCTAAAACAAGAGCAATTGACGGGTTAATAAGGTAGCACCTTTGATCGGACACTTCCCTTCGATACTATGCTCTGACTTTGGATTGATTCGGTGGCTACCTTCACTTTTAATTTCTTTGATTTGGGGGAGTTTGTCCAAGGTGGGCGGTAGCTGCGGCTACGCGTTACCACCGATCCGGAAGCGTAATTGGTATATCTACCCTGCCATTGCCTAGTTGTGCCGTGTCACCTACCATACCGAGCGCTGTACGAGTTTGGATTTCTCCCGTAGCCCGTGTGGTATCCTCTGGTGGCTTCCCGATCAGGAGGGACTATGATATTGGATGGACTACTGGGACTATTATTGTGTTAAGTGGGAGATTGGGGGACTCCTTAACGCTATTTAAAAGTATGTTTATTTTACTATTAGACACTATTATAATAGCGCAAGATACTACATAGTAAATAGTTTAACGGATCTTTAGGAGATGTAAATCCTGAGCATCTCTTGAGTTACTGCACTCATATCTATTTCTGTTGATTTAACATACATAAGATCTTTTGGTTCTGACTCGAGTGTTTTGTCTTTTCAATTCTCTCGGGTTAGTTCGAACATTTCAGGATTTGAAGATTTTATTCTAGAGGACGAAGACGAAGATTTGTAGTATTACTATCTACTATATTATTCCACCATGCTATTTAATTCCGTTGCATTGATATTTATTGGTATGTGAACTCTGATATTTATTGTATAAAGAAGAATCAAATGTTCTGTAAACAGTTTTATGAACTGTATATATATTATTATATTTTATCCTTCCGCTGTAAGATTCTGTTTAGTTTTTTTTCTTCTCTGTTTTTCTTATTTACTCCATAACAATCCGCCCTTTTGTATGTTTTAAGTTGGCACGTGTGTCGATTTAAACCGTATAAAAAGGTGGGATGTTACATCTGGTATCAGAGCTTTGGTTTAGCGATAAACCTTATCTTTGTAGGGTTTGACTCTTTGCTAATAGGGTAGTAATACCCTATGGGAGTCGCTGAGTGTATATATGAGAGAGCGTATTTTTTAGTGTTATAAAAAGGTTTTAACATTGTGTTAATTTGTTCCGTTTTGTATTTATGAATTCTGCTTGGTGCATGGGACGCTGTGACATAAATAGAGATTTCTAAACACTTAATAGGACAGACCGACATAATATTTGTTTTTTAATATAGGTGAATGAAATAATTTTGCCTATTATATTTTCTATATATGTAAATAATTTTTTTATAAAGATTATATTTAGTTGCAATATATTGGTTGTTAGGAATAAAATTTATAAATAATAGGTAAAATAAGATTGAAAATAAAATTAATGAAATTTGAAAATTTTGGAACTTAGGTCCGGGATTTTGAAAAGTTACTTTCAAAGGATTTTGAAATATAATAATAGTATTTAGAAATATTTTTGATATGAATATCTCAATATAATTTGAAAGTATGATTTTAAAGAAATTCTAGAAAGAAATAAGTTGTACTCCCCTCTCTGTCGCTGGAAAATAATTTCGGTGATGAGTGCACGCATCATCGATGTTCATTTTCGAGTTTCGAAGTGGGAAGGCCACTGCAGTAATGTTACTGCAGATTGATGTTGATAAACAAATATAAATTTTTTAATTGTTCTAAATACAATTTGATATATAAAGTGTAAGTATATACATTTATCCGTTATTTTAAAATGATTTTGAATAAAACACGGTATTTAAATTCTTATGTTTCCATTAATTAATAGGTCAATTACTGTAGTGAATTGGAACGTAGGTAATTAATAAATTGAAACCTCTAAATGAGATAAGAAATTTAATGCTAGGCTATGAATGAAATTAAAGGTAATTTGAACTGTACACTATGAAACAAAGAATAATATTTTTGAACATTAAATTTAATTAAAGGATGAGATAAAACTTGTATAATTTCATTTGAATTTTCTTTAACATATATAACTTACCAAATATAAAAAGTTGAAATGTTTAATAAGAAATGTAATGGAAATAAGTTTAAGAAGGATTGAAGTTATTTATTATAAAATAAATGGAAAGATGAATACGATAAATAAATAATATTAAGAGTGGAAAATTTTAAATCACCTTAATACATAAGAAATTGATGTTATAGAGTTATAAACTTAAGTTGAAATTGAAGTATTTCTAAAATTTAATATAATAGAAATGTAAGCGCTAAAGAAGTAAATCAAATTTGAGAAATGAATGTAATGCAAATAAATAAATGAAATGAAATGAAATTAAAAGTTTGTTAGAAATAAATGTAAATTCAAAAGATAAATCCTTGTGTAAATAAAAAGGAAATCAAACAACAAATGCATGAAATAAAATTAATAATAAGTTAATTTGATTTGTTGGTTCGAATTGTCATTGTTTGGTTTATGGTTGGTTGGGTAAGGAAATTTGAAATTGTTTGGATGAATAAATAATCTATTTTGTTCCATCTAAGACTTTTGAGTAAATGATGCACTTGATAGTTTATTTTTCATTATGTACAATTTAAAGTTTTGAACCCGAACAACTATTTGTTGTTTGATATGAATGAATGATCGGTTGTATGTCTTATTGCAAGTGTTTGATGTTGTATAAATTTGTTTATTGTTGGTTGTTTGTATTGAATTGGATGTTTGTGGTTGAAATCATTTTAATATTTCATTTTATATAATTGTAACTTTAATTGGATTATATAAGTGAAGTGAAGGTTATGGAAGCAATTGCTATTGCAGTTGGTTCCATAATATAAGCGTAAACTGCCCGACAAATAGGTACGTTTTCGTATTACGGTTTATAGCGCTATTTTATATATTTTCCCGTGTTGGGTTATTATATTTTGGATAATATATGTGATATTTTGTTATATTTGATATTATATTTTCTCCCGAGCCTCTTCGTACAAAGGAGACTCTGCCAAACTTTTCCGTAAATTTTCGGCTTAGAATTTTTTTGAAAATGTTTCCAAACTTTATTAATTTAAGTATAAAAAGATTTAGTGGTTATAAATTGGTATAATTTATCTAAATCAATAAATTTTGAGAATTTTAATTGTTTATAAAGTTAATGTTTGAATAAGAAATATTGATTTCTTAATTCTTCTTTTCCATTCTTTTTCCTTTTCGGGAATGAAAAGTTTTGAGTGGGGGAGAGTGTAACGACCCGTGAATTTCGGTAATTAAATTTGCCATATTTATAAGATTTTGGAAAAAATTTATAAAGAAATATAATTGTTATAAATTGTAATGCAGTAAATGTTAAGAATTAACCTATTAAATATTATATTGATTAAAATAGACTTAATTAAAAAGGTTGAATTAAATAAAATTCTATTTATTTGAACCTCATTTATTGCTAATGAAAAAGTATAATAAATGAGTTATTGCAAGAAATGGAAAGTTGAATAGAATTCTAATGAATGATAATAGTGGAAAAGATTTTACCTGTGTATAAATTGAATATGAGAGAGGAAAGTATTTAATTGATCTATGTAATAAACCATTGTTAACGGTAATTGGAATAAATTAAGGAAGTATGTTAATATAAATTAATTATTAATAACTTGAAAGGAATTCCAACCAATTCAAGTTAAATGTAACACTTGATTATAAATTGAATATAGGAGAACTAATATAAATATTGAATAAATTTTTGGAATAGTTTGTAATAAATGGTAATTAAGTAAAACCAGTGTTATGTGTGTAATTATAATATTGGGGTGCAAATAATGAACCTATAAAAGTGTGATTTAGAGTTAATGACAATATTTATTGTACGTTACTTATTTTATTTGGTTGTTAAGTTTAATTTGTAATCAATTTCAATTAATTCACTAAATTATTGCAATTAATGTGGAATAAATTGGTAAGTGAGAAATGTTGGATTCAATAAGACGTAACTAAGGTAAAATTCCATTCATAATAGGATAATCGATGTAATAAAAAGGCGTGAAACCAAGTGAATCAATTTATTTAGTATAGTTAATCGTAATTAATGGATATAATTTGCTAAGATATAATAAATGGAAATAGGAAGGTTATTAACTAAGGGAGAAATATGTAATAATTGCATTTATTTGTAAGTGGATGAAATTTATTTCCATATTAATTGAATATTGGGATAATATGATAATTGTTAATGTAATAAGAGTAGGCCAATGAAAATTCTTTCCATAAATTGATAATCGATTCAATAATGTGATACTATCCATGATAGGGCAATTAGATTTATGATAGAACAGAAAGTCTATTAAATGGAAATATTGAAAATAAAATTTGTAATTTCTAAATTTTGGAAATTTGATGCAAGGGTAGTAATTATTATAATAATTAAATGAGAGTCAATTAGAACTTAATAAACCTTAATGTATATTAATGAGAATTGTGGCAATAGTGCAAAACTTTAATCATTTACCCATTCATTAATGCATTGATTTAGGTCTCAATCAAATAGCAACATTTGGTTTGTTAATAATAGATTTTGAGTGGAAATAAAACGTTAATGATAACAAGTATTGTAAGATTAACCATCTATTTAGTATATTAAATTATAACTGATAATCAATTGTAATAAATAAAAATAATTATTACATTAACGTTAATTGAAGTAATATTTGAAATTTATGTCAATTCCATTTGTAATATAACTATGGGTTGATGTAGCATTGTAAATCAAGAATTATTAATTTATTTGAATATGAATTTTAATGATTGGGTTTATTTCAAATAAATGAAATTTAATATTTAGATATTATGTAAATATAAATTTAGATGAAATTTGGAGATATTTACGTAATAGAGTACGAATCCAATGGTAGTCTCATCTATTGGATACTAATAGAGTGAATAATCAAATGAAAGTCGGTTAAAAGGAATTTTTGCAAATTTAATTTATAATTTGCGAATATAATGGAATTGAAATTTAACGCTGAAATGAATAAATTTGTTAACTCTAAATTTACATCTAGATTTGGTTTAATTAATACGAGGGATTAAGAAAATAAAAGTGATAAAGATTGTCAATTTCAGAATTTAAATAGGAAATTTGATTTAATCAATTTATTGTAAATTTATTTAATTAATATAAAAATAGCCATTTTGGCCACTGACTCGAATTTCGACAAAACCAGTTTCATTGAATCTGTAACGATGAATTATTATAGGGTTTCAAGTTTCGTAGCGATCAGACTTGTCGTTTGATCGTATGAACGCGAAACGCCTTGAAATCAATTTAATTGAAATCAATTTGAAAATATTAATGTCAGCATAACTTCTTCATACGATGAAATTAGGAGGTGAAACTTTTTCCATTGCGTTTAAAATATTTTAAAACACCTATTTTGATAAATGGGTTTACCCAATTTCGTTCCAGGGTCAGAACGGGCTTTTGAGCCACGTTAGCGTTATCACGTACATCTATCAACCTAATCCAGATATTTATTTCAATTTTCCTATAAATACCATGCTAAACCCCAGCCTCCGCCTATTCCCCTTTATCTGCGCGAAAAAAAATTCATCAACTCTTCCTCTTCTTCAATGGATGCAAACCCTAGATCCAAACACAATTGCAAATTAAATCAAAAGCAAAAATTTCGTAGTCCTCGGAAAAATCTAGAAAAAATATATGTTGAAGCTCTCGACAAACGTAATTCAATGGTGTAATTTGTTTTTCAATTCGAGTTATCGTTTGCTCACAAATTTAAGGTTTATCCACGGCTGTTCATCATCGCCGCGATAAATTTGTCGGATCGAGAAACCCTTTCTGGGTTTTGGAGAGGAAGCCGAGGGGATTTCATCTATATGGTTTGTGTCGCAAATTAACGGCTAGATCGAGCTATTTAACTCGATTAGGGTTTCAATTTTCGGCAGCTGCTACTCGAATTTGGTGGACGCGACTTGGCGCGTGGGGGGTGACGGAGCGTAGGGGTCGGTGGCGTTGCTAGCTAGGTGCGGCGGTGGCCGAAGTTCTTGGAGGTGGCGGTCAAAGATGAAGTTTGCGTGCGTTTTGTTTCGGAGGTGCTGTAGCCTTTTCGTGCGCAGTCCTGTACGTGAGTTCTGGAAGATGATGAAAAACGTGGCAAGTAATGTAATATGTTCTCTTTTTTGTTATTTTAAAATTTAAATTCCATCACAATTATTGCTATAACTCTCGCATACGAACTCTGTTTCACGCGCGGTTTTTTTGTCAGGATCGCATTAAAATTCCGGACTTGATGACGCTGGTTTCGACAAATTATGAGATGGTCAAATTTTTGGGTATAAATTGGATTTAAATTCAATTTAAATTCAAAATGTGAGTGTTTTAACTCACTCACAATTTCTAAGATTTCTTATGTTTGTTAAATTGATTTATATCGTGTTTAAAATTTTTATTTATAGCTGTTTGGCATATGTTTCATCATTATCTTAGTTAAATTGCATTCATATAATTTACTTGTTATTTAGTTCATTTTTGCATATAAACTGCCAGTTAAAATTTTAGTTAAATTTATTATTGCATATAAACTGCTAGTTAAATTTATTTATTATTGCATATAAACTGCTAGTTAAATTTATTTATTATTACATATAAACTACAGTTAAACAGTTATTTAATTCATTATTGAAAAATTAACTGTCAGTAATTAATTATTATTTACTGATGTGATTGTTTGAATTGGATGATAAATTGATGAATGTTTGATGATTGATATGATGGACGAATGGATGCTATATTTATATTGTATAAACTGCAAGTTATTATGCATTTTCATTTCATTCGGGATTGCAGTTTGAAATGATATACAACATCAATTTTATTTTTAAACTGCGGATTGAAATGATAAATATCCGTATTACTTGACCATAGGATAGAAAATTACATACAGGCACCGCGGTATATATATAAAATTATTTTTGAAATGATTTTCTATGGTTTGAATAGGATACAGTTTAATAAATATTAAATTTTGATATTTTATAAATATTATTTTATATATACATGTATAGTTAAATTTTTGAATTTAAGCTATGTATAAATCTGTTAAATAAAAATGAATAAGTTGAATAATGGAGTTTGATAATTTATATTATATGATTTAGTACAGGTTTAAGATATTGTGTATATATATAGGGTTTAAATGATTCAAATCAATTAAGATTAGAAGATAAATCGGAAATTTATTTGGAATTGAGCTTATTTTAAAATTTAACTCCATAAGTTGATGTAAACTTATTAAGATTGGAAATTTAAAGGTATGATATTTATAACTGGATTTTTATTCAAGATAAATCAAATGAATATTTCTAGTATAAATAAATTGAAGGAAATATGTAACGATCCAGAATTTCTGTCAATTAAAAATTATATATTTAATTGATTTTAAATATTAATAAGTGAAAATTATAAGTCGAATAATTTATTTTTCGAATATCTGGATTTAATTGGATAATTAAATCGATAATTTAATAGTTGAAAATACAGAAATAATTGGAAATTGGGTTTAATATGATTAAAATTGATTTGTAAAATTTTATTTAATCATATTAAAGTTAGAACATTGTTCGTGAACTTTTAAAATTGAATTAAAAGTTAAATTGTGAAAATTGAATATTTTAATATTTAATTGACGAGTTAAAATAGTCATTTTTCAAACAGTCTCGGATTTCGACGAAACTAGTTTCATCGGATCCGTAATGTGACATTATTTAAGATTTCAAATTTCGTGTCAATCGGATTTACGGTTTGTCCGGGGCAAGCCAAAACGCATAGAAAATTCGTTTAATCGGTTTAATTTAAAATTGATCGTTTATTGCTGTAACTCGCACAGATGATCGAATTGGCCTCCGAAACATGTTCCATTATGTTCGAAACACGGGGTAAACCCTAGAAATGCCAGCCGGCATGCTTCGTTTGGAGTTCGAATTTTTTTGGATGAATAGTGTTTTGGGCAATTTTCCATAAAAGCACCTCATTGTTTTCATTTTGCAACACAACTCAAACCCTAGGTCAAATAGCTTCAGCCGCCTCCATGTATTCAATGGCCGAAATCGTGCCATTTTCTTCCTCCCTTTTCTTCAAATCTACACACCAATTCGAAAAATCATCAACTACAAAAATGAAGAGCACGTCGAGATCTTCAATCTCAACGGCTGTGATCGTCATCGGAGCGTTGATGGAGGCGCGGCAGGCCAAAGAAGGTGTCACGAACGGGCACGATTTTCAAGGGCAATGTAGGGCCGAGCTTCAATTCCTTCTGGCCGATGGTAGTGCTTGGGTAGAGCTTCGATGTGGCGGTGTTCGATCGCCTTCGAGGTGCCTAGGGTGGTTGCAAAAATTGGGTAGTTGGTGGCGGCAATGGGTTGCGTGCTCATGGTTTTTAATGGAAGGAGAAGAATACAAAGTCACGGCCTGGATTCCATCTTCAAAAACGTGCGGCCCAGATCAAACGTAGGGTATAATATTAAAAAGATTTGTAAATTTAATTATATATAAATTTATGTAAACTTATAAATATCATAACCTTTTGCTACGAGGTCGGAATTTGACGAAACGACTTGCGTTGGCTTCGTTTTGTCGAGCACTACGCAATGAAGCTGGTTTGGAGTCATTTGGAGCTAGTGAAAATTTTGGGTAAGATTAAACGCACATTTAATTTTATTCGAAATAAAACGCTACAACTATTATCGGAAACTCAAGGTGAGAACTTCTCACTCAATCGAATTTGTTCGATTTAAATTTTAAATAGTTAAATTTAAAATTATTGATTGTATGCCTGGATGATAAATTATTATTGATTGTTAAAATAGACATTATACGCCGTATATTAAGCGGGGGTTATTTATTAAAAACATATACCGCGATAATTCCATCTTGATTGGAATTGGTATTATATATGTACTTGGAGTTGATTTTCCCACATTATATAGCGGATGAGACCCTATTACGCCATATAATAGCGGATAATATTTTATAAATCCCATATACTGCGATATTCCGTATTGGAACGTAATTGGTATTGTGCAAACATCTGTGGATGCAGGGAAACAGGTTGGAGGGATCCAACTGGATTCCTCACCAGTATTTATTTGATTACAGATATTGTGATATTTGTTGATTATCATATTGATATATGATGTTTTGATTGTCGTGATTGTTATAGTCGCTGTTGCAGCATTGGCCTATTTTTGGAGTTTTAAAAATATTAAAGTAACGATTTTGAATTTAAAAGGATTTTAAAGTGATTTTTGAAGGTATACATTTATTAAATTTTGAATTGTTAAAATAAATAAACAATATAATTTTTATTATTATAAAAGTTATATTTTTGGAAAATAATACTTAAGTATGATTTTGGAGTTATATATAAGCTTTAATAACGATTTATAAATTATTAAAAAAAATTGGTTTATTTAAATTGGGATTTGAATTATTATAAACGATTTATATATAAAAAAGATTTATAAAATTGATATTTATAAATTAAAATATTGAGATTTATAAAATGAGTTTTTATAAGTGTTAAAATGAAATAAAAATGGATTTCATAAGTGAATGAAATTTATAGATTTATAAATTGTGAAGTTATAAAATGAATAGATTTTTGTAAATTAAAGGATTTATAAGTAATTAACTTACAAATTAGACTTTTGGTATAAAGTTGAGTTATAAATTGAATCGGTTAATAAAGGAGATTTATAAATCGAAGTTGTTATAAAATATAAATGGAATTTATAAACGTTGTTTTATAAATCCGAAATCAATTGAATTTGATATATTAAACATAGAAGTTTATAAAAAGAGATATATTCGCAATTTTGGATAGCGAATTATCTTTTGTATAATATATGTAAAAATAAGGAGTTTGGATCGGGAGTAATATTCACGATTTGGACAGTGAATATATTATTAAATAAAATGGATATGTTTTAGGGAAGTGATATTATAAAATGAAGTTAATTGTTTTAAAGATGTATTAAAATGGATTAACTATCGAAACCATAGATTTCAACATTTATTGTTGAAATAGACGTTTTCGAGAAATAAAAGGAAATGGTGGACTATAACACTGTTATAGTAAATGATTTCTGAAAGGAAATATTTTATATAGTATTGGGATTTATATATCTATCTTAATTTTGAATCCCTGTACTAGTGATTTTGGGTTGTCGCAACGATATTTTACGCAACATTCGTTTTGCCCCAAATAAATGTGTTTAAGAGAATGTTTTCCTTAAAGAACGAAATATATCCTTAATTTCGATTTAAGTATATTTAATATTTTCCAAGTGTTGAAAATAAATGGATTTGTGAATTACTTATTATTAAATAAGTATGGAAATGTTTTCCAATATAAAGTGAATGATTTGATATTTTATCTTTTAAAGATAAATTGAAAATGAATATTAGAAATCGATTTGGAAATCGTATAATCATAGATATTTTGGAATTGTAAATTCACTATGGAATTTATAAAAGAAAGGGGAATTTGTTTAAAAATAAACGTTGATTTATTTTTGAACTGTGGAAATAAATTTACGGATTTGGGACGTAAATGTAAAGTAAATCGGCAAGGATTTATTTACTTGGTTTAAATGAACCATTTTGAAATGAAAATGAATAAAGATTTGTGAATATATCCCGTATGGGGAAATGATTTGAAATTTGTTTTCAAAACTGGTAAAGGTGAAAAGTGATTTGAATTTTTTTTCAAATGGTTGAAGTGTGGAAATTATATATCTAGTAAAGATATTTTGGAAAATAAAATTATTTGAAAAATTATTTGGAATCTGGTGATGTTGTGCATACCTATTGATAGTTAAATAACCAACTATCAATATTTACCTTTGAATAGGTATTTGTTGTGATTTGCTTGAATTTGAATGCCATACTTATTTTCAAAATAAGCGCTCACTATTCGAGCTAGCCGGGAAAGGACCTTGGGGTCGTATAACCCATTCCGAATATGTGATACGTCGTTATGGGTTGCATTTGATGACTGGTGTTGAAGACCGGGTATTTGTGAAAATGGAAGGATTACCGTCGAATGACTCTGCATCGGCTGATCTCCGATATAGAGGTTTTATCACCCTTAGTGACGGGAAGTCTGGACGTGATTAGTGGATATCCGGATTGCAAGGGCTTCTTTGGAAGTGTCTTCGGTTTCGTTCGATCCCGGAACGGACTTGTATGGATGTATGTCTGACATTATAAATTGAGATATAAAGCTGATTTCTTTCAAATATATTTCTGTTGGTGGCGGAGAATTTATTCTCTTAGCTTAACACCCTTCTCTGAGACGTACGAGCTCAGAGGTTATGTAGTTGAAGGTTATTAGTGATATACTCCCAATTTGATAGTGTGATATGCTAAGTGCTGTTGAGCATTTGTTGAATCAAAGCACAACTTTTGTATAAAGCGTAGCTTTGTGGACGAGACTTCGTCGGACCTCACACCCCGGAAATGGTAAAAACAGGAAGGATGCAGCAAGGTTATTAAGGAATAGCGCCCCTTTAGTGTATGTCATTCCTTCTGGATAGAGGTGGTATCATGGTATGGAGCCCAGATACTTAACCTATGTTGTTGCTGCAAATTTATTACTTTGTGGTTGTTGGAATCGAGGATCCTCGGATATAGATCGGTTACGATCGGGGAATGAAATATTCGTGTCAGTAGTTACCCAGTTTGAAGGGTAACCCGGCCTTGTGTTGGCAGAGATCCGGTTAGGTTCTCGGGTCGTCTTTGCAGAGGCGTACCCATGTGGCAATGGGAAGTTCCTTGGCCTGACCATTTGTTGGAAATCCAAAGAAACAATACGATCTTGTACGGTTTTAGTTGTATAACCTGCCATGGAATGTGGCGGTAACCTGCTATTGAACATGGTAGCTATAGTAGGCATAAGTGCGAAATGCCTATGCTGGCTAAGATTTATATCTTTACTTTCGAAATGATTTTTCCTACACTATGCACTATTAATAATATCAAATGTTCCTTTTTAATGTGTATCCAGCATCTTTGACTATCATAATGAGAAATCTCCTCCGATTCTGCGTTTGCATTGTGTCTGTGTGCAGGAGGCCTTATGGTAGTCTCATTTTCTAAAAAGCATTGCGAATCTATTTTAAAATTATCCTGTTCTTTGTTTTAAAGATAAACTGTTTTAAGTTCTCACACCAGTCCCATGACTGACTCGGAGTTTATTGTTTCCTTCCTAAACTCTGGATGCCCACCAATTTCCACACGAGCAGTCAAGAGTCAGGTTTATCAGGATATTCTGGAATTCAGGAGTTACTGGAGGCAAGCTGGATGACATGGCGTATTCACTAGTATATAGTATTTCTTTTCCGCTGTTTATTGTTGTACACTCTGATGATGTAATGTAATGTGATGTGATGTAATTTAATAACTGATATAGTTCTTTGTTTAAAGATTATTCATTTTTCTATTATATGTTGTTCTGCTGCGATTGTGTGATTCTGATATTGTTTTCTGTTTCTTCTTCTTTTTTTCTCTCTTCTTCTACCTTTCTCTTCTTCTTTAACCATAACGGTACGGTTTTCCGGCATTCGATTGCTCGGCAGTTGATACAGTGGACGTATCGATGCCGGTTTTTGAGCGTCGGAAAGTCGCGATCGTTACATTTGGTATCAGAGCTTATGGTTAAGCGACAACCTTAGCTCTGTTGGGAATTACTCATTAGAAATGGGGTCAGTAGTACTCTAGAATGAGTGTGAGTGTAATAATAGCTATGAGCGCGTATTTGTTAGTGAATATAAAAATGTTTTATATTGTGTTTGCTTACCCGTTGAGCTATTTGTGAATTTTGGTCGGTAGATGGGACGCCATATTATCGATAGGAGTTTCTAAATTCTTAAACGAGATAAACCGACATAGTATCATTTTAAATTGGGTAAATGAAATAATTTTACCTTGATTATGTTTTATATGTAAAGGTATAATTTTTCAGAATTATTAAAGTGTATATAAAATTGATTGTTTGGTTGTTGAAAATGTAAGATATATGCAAGTTAATAAAAGTTGTTTGAATAAGTTAAATGAAACATATTGTAAAAGAATAAATTTTATAAGCAAAGAATTATAAACATGGAAGTGATAATTAAAATGATTTACACTTGTGAAATAATCTTATATATAAGAAGTGTAATTATATAAGTAAAAGATTATAAATATGATTTATAATCTAAAAACAAAATTCCAGAGAAGTGTTTTTAAAAGATTTGATATTTTGGAAAATTGTTTTGGAGAGATGAAAGCTCTAAACTCTTTTCGGTCGCTGGAAAATAATTCCGATGATGATTGCGACATCATCGGTGTTCATTTTCGGGTTTTCAAAAGAGGGATTGCTGCCAAATTATTTTAAATGAAAGTTGTTTCGAAAATTTGGATTTGGTTTTGGAAATTCAAAAGATAAATTGAATTGGTTTCAAAAATGGTTTTGAAAGGTTGAAAAGACTCTGGAATCCTATTTAAAATATTTATAGGAATGATAAATGAGTTGATATCTTATACAATTTGAGTTTTAATAGAATAAATCTAACTTAAAGGATGGAGTTAAATTAAAGGAAGTATAAGTGAATCAATAAAAATCCAAGTGGTAATTGTTGAATATAAGTTGTATAAATTATGAAATGAGAAAATGAAAGTGAAAGAAATTGTTAAAAATGGTTAAACAATTTGGTTAAGCAAAACAAAATCTGAATTTGATAGTGATATGAGATAATAAATTTGACTTGCCAAAGGTTAAATAAAATTTTCTTCAAAATTGGAATCTGAATTGAATTTATAAGTGGAAACTTAAGTTAAGTTAAACAAATGATGTTTGAAATGGAATATAACTTAAGTAAGTATAAATGAAGTTGATTTTGGTGTCGAAGTAAATTAATAAGTGAATTAATGAAATGAAGTCATTAAGAATATGAACTTGAGTTATATAAATGAAATTCAACCTTATATTGTTAAAGAAATTAGCAATTGAATTGATAAATGGATGGAATATTAACCAATCGAATGTAAAAAAAAATTGATAAGGGATAATGAATGTTAGTGTTAATTCATTAAAAGCTAATGAAGTTGAGAAATTGAATAAATTGAATGGAAGTTAATTTAATATGAACCAATTGGAATTAAAAGTGTTAAACCAAATTGAATGAATGTAAGCGAAGTAAATAATTTGGTTATGTTAAAAATACATTGGTTGTTATTTGATTATTAATTGATTGTGTATATTTCATTAAGTGTCAATGAAGTTGAGTTGATAAAATTGAAAGCTATATAATTTAATTTGAATGTGGAAGTGAACTAACTTGAATGTAAGTTAGTAATATGAACTAGTTGAAAAATGTATAAATGAATATTTATGAAATCCAATGTCAACAAATCAAATGTGATTAAATTGGAAATCAATCCAATGAATATCAATGAAAAGTGAATGTATATTGATTTTGGTTATGAATTGATTTGGATAGACATTGATTTGTTGGATGTTAGTTGGATGATAGTTGTTTGGTGGTTGCATTTGTTGCTTTTGTTGCATTTGCTATGTTGGCACATGTAGTTGTTATGTTGCTATATGTTGTATTCCTATATGCATGTTTCTCATGGTTTGTTGAGTGTTTAGTAGGTGCGGATTGCGCTTGCTTCGTATTTGGAGCTCGCTTTCGCGCTATGTTAGCCGTATATGCTCACTAATAATATATAAGGTACATATCTCGGATTAAATATCTTACTTTTACACTTTCTTCCCTGCGGGATGCCTCATCACTTGATGAGATGTATATTTGTGATATATATACTGTCATTTTTTTTCGGATCGAGCCGCGCAAAGGAGACTTTGGCGAAATTTTCTGAAAATTTAAGGCATTAGAATATTTTTGAGAAAATTGGAAAATTTTTGAAAACTAAGTTTGGATTTGGAAAATTAGTAAAGATTTTGTAAGAAGTTTAATTATGAATTTTGGAAAAGTTAAACACTTAAGATATTTGAAAAATCCAAATTGAATGGTTTGTTTTGGGAAAGTTAATGGATTCTGTAACTTTTTCCTACTTGTTAATTTCGAGGACGAAATTCTTTTAAGGGGGAAAGTTTATAACGATCCAGAATTTCTGCCAATTAAAAATTGTATATTTAATGGATTTTAAATATTAATAAGTGAAATTTATAAGTCGAATAATTTATTTTTCGAATATCTGGATTTAATTGGATAATTAAATCGATAATTTAATAGTTGAAAATACAGAAATAATTGGAAATTGGGTTTAATATGATTAAAATTGATTTGTAAAATTTTATTTAATCATATTAAAGTTAGAACAATGTTTGTGAACTTTTAAAATCGAATTAAAAGTTAAATTGTAAAAATTGAATATTTTAATATTTAATTGACGAGTTAAAATAGTCATTTTTCAAACAGTCTCGGATTTCGAAAAAACCAGTTTCGTCGGATCCGTAATGTGATATTATTGTAAGATTTCAAATTTCGTGTCAACCGGATTTACGGTTTGTCCGAGGCAAGCCAAAACGCATAGAAAATTCGTTTAATCGGTTTAATTTAAAATTGATCGTTTATTGCCGCAACTCGCACAGATGATCGAATTGGCCTCCGAAACATGTTCCATTGTGTTCGGAACGTGGGGTAAACCCTAGAAACGCCAGCCGGCACGCTTCGTTTGGAGTTCGGAAAATTTTGGATGAATAGTGTTTTGGGCAATTTTCTATAAAAGCGCCTTATTGTTTTCATTTTGCAACACAACTCAAACCCTAGGTCAAATAGCTTCAGCCGCCTACATGTATTCAATGGCCGAAATTGTGCCATTTTCTTCCTCGCTTTTCTTCAAATCTACACACCAATTCGAAAAATCATCAACTACAAAAATGAAGAGCACGTCGAGATCTTCAATCTCAACGGCTGTGATCGTCATCGGAGCGTTGATGGAGGCACAGCAGGCCAAAGAAGGCGTCATTTAACAGGCACGATTTTCAAGGGCAATATAGGGCCGAGCTTCAATTCCTTCTGGCCGATGGTAGTGCTTGGGTAGAGCTTCGATGTGGCGGTGTTCGATCACCTTCGAGTTGCCTAGGGTGGTTGCGAAATGGTGGCGGCAATGGGTTGCGTGCTCACAGTTTTTACTGGAAGGAGAAGAATACAAAGTCACGGCCTGGATTCCATCTTCAAAAACATGCGGCCCAGAACAAACGTAGGGTTGAATATTAAAAAGATTTGTAAATTTAATTATATATAAATTTGTGTAAACTTATAAATATCATAACTTTTTACTACGAGGTCGGAATTTGACGAAATGACTTGCGTTAGCTTCGTTTTGTCGAGCACTACGCAACGAAGCTAGTTTAGAGTCGTTTGGAGCTAGTGACAATTTTGGGTAAAATTAAACGCATGTTTAATTTTATTCGAAATAAAACGCTACAACTATTATCGAAAACTCAAGGTGAGAACTTCTCACTCAATCGAATTTGTTCGATTTAAATTTTAAATAGTTAAATTTAAAATTGTTGAATGTATGCCTGGATGATAAATTATTATTGATTGTTAAAATAGACATTATACGTCGTATATTAAGCGGAGGTTATTTATTAAAAACATATACCACGATAATTCCATCTTAATTGGAATTGGTATTATATATGTACTTGGAGTTGATTTTCCCGCATTATATAGCGTATGAGATCCTATTGCGCCGTATAACAGTGGATAACAATTTATAAATCCTATATACCGCGGTATTCCGTATTGAAACGGAATTGGTATTGTGCTAACATCTATGGATGTGGGGAAACAGGTTGGAGGGATCCAACTGGATTCCTCACCAGTATTTATTTGATTACAGATATTGTGATATTTGTTGATTATCATATTGATATATGATGTTTTGATTGTCGTGATTGATATACTATTGCTGTTGCAGCATTGGCCTATTTTTGGAGTTTTAAAAATATTAAAGTAACGATTCTGAATTTAAAAGGATTTTAAAGTGATTTTTGAAGGTATACGTTTATTAAATTTTGAATTGTTAAAATAAATAAACGTTATAATTTTTATTATTATAAAAGTTATATTTTTGGAAAATAATAATTAAGTATGATTTTGGAGTTATATACAAGCTTTAATAACGATTTGTAAATTATTAAAAAAATTGGTTTATTTAAATTGGGATTTTGAATTATTATAAACGATTTATATATATAAAAGATTTATAAAATTGATATTTATAAATTAAAATATTGAAATTTATAAAACGAGTTTTTATAAGTGTTAAAATGAAATAAAAATGGATTTCATAAGTGAATGAAATTTATAGATCTATAAATTGTGAAGTTATAAAATGAATAGATTTTTGTAAAATAAAGGATTTATAAGTAATTAACTTACAAATTAGATTTTTTGGTATAAAATTGAGTTATAAATTGAATCGGTTAATAAAGGAGATTTATAAATCGAAGTTGTTATAAAATATAAATGGAACTTATAAACGTTGTTTTATAAATCCTAAATCAATTGAATTTGATAAATTAAACATAGAAGTTTATAAAAAGGGATATATTCGCGATTTTGGATAGCGAATTATCTTTTGTATAATATGTGTAATAATAAGGAGTTTGGATCGGGAGTAATATTCACGATTTTGGACAGTGAATATATTATTAAATAAAATGGATATGTTTTGGGGAAGTGATATTATAAAATGAAGTTAATTGTTTTAAAGATGTATTAAAATGGATTAACTATCGAAACCATAGATTTCAACATTTATTGTTGAAATAGACGTTTTCGAGAAATAAAAGGAAATGGTGGACTATAACACTGTCATAGTAAATGATTTCTGAAAGGAAATATTTTATATAGCATTGGGATTTATATATCTATCTTAATTTCGAATCCCTATACTAGTGATTTTGGGTTATCGTAACGATGTTTTACGCAACATTCGTTTTGGCCCAAGTAAATGTGTTTAAGAGAATGTTTTCCTTAAAGAATGAAATATATACTTAATTTCGATTTAAGTATATTTAATATTTTCCAAGTGTTGAAAATAAATGGATTTGTGAATTACTTATTATTAAATAAGTATGGAAATGTTTTCCAATATAAAGTGAATGTTTTGAGATTTTATCTTTTAAAGATAAATTGAAAATGAATATTAGAAATCGATTTGGAAATCGTATATTCATAGATATTTTGGAATTGTAAATTCACTATGGAATTTATAAAAGAAAGGGGAATTTGTTTAAAAATAAACGTTGATTTGTTTTTGAACTGTGGAAATAAATTTACGGATTTGGGACGTAAATGTAAAGTAAATCGATAAGGATTTATTTAATTGGTTTAAATGAACCATTTTGAAATGAAAATGAATAAAGATTTGTGAATATATCCCGTATGGGGAAATGATTTGAAATTTGTTTTCAAAAGTGGTAAAGGTGAAAAGTGATTTGAAAATTTGTTTTCAAATGGTTGAAGTGTGGAAATTATATATCTAGCAAAGATATTTTGGAAAATAAAATAATTTGGAAAATTATTTGAAATCTGGTGATGTTGTGCATACCTATTGATAGTTAAATAACCGACTATCAATATTTACCTTTGAATGGGTATTTGTTGTGATTTGGTTGAATTTGAATGTCATACTTATTTTCAAAATAAGCGCTCACTATTCGGGTTAACCGGGAAAGGACCTTGGGTTCGTATAACCCATTCCGAATATGTGATACGTCGTTATGGATTGCATTTGATGACCGATGTTGAAGACCGGATATTTGTGAAAATGGAAGGATTACCGTCGAATGACTCTGCATCGGCTGATCTCCGATATAGAGGTTTTATCACCCTTAGTGACGGGAAGTCCGGACGTGATTAGTGGATATCCGGATTGCAAGGGCTTCTTTGGAAGTGCCTTCGGTTCCGTTCGATCCCGGAACGGACTTGTATGGATGTATGTCTGACATTACAAATTGAGATATAAAGCTGATTTCTTTCAAATATATTTCTGTTGGTGGCGGAGTATTTATTCTCTTAGCTTAACACCCTTCTCTGAGATGTACGAGCTCAGAGGTTATGTAGTTGAAGGTTATTAGTGATATACTCTCAATTTGGTTGTGTGATATGCTAAGTGCTATTGAGCATTTGTTGAATCAAAGCATGGCTTTTGTATAAAGCGTAGCTTTGTGGAAGAGATTTCGTCGGACCTCACACCCCGGAAATGGTCAAAACAGGAAGGACGTGGCAAGGTTATAAAGGGATAGCGCTAGTGTATGTCATTCCTTCTGGATAGAGGTGGTATCGTGGTATGGAGCCTAGCTACTTAACCTATGTTGTTGCTGCAAATTTATTACTTTGTGGTTATTGGAATCGAGGATCCTCGGATATAGATCGGTTACGATCGAGGAATGACATATTCGTGTCAGTTATTACTCAGTTTGAAGGGTAACCCAGCCTTGTGTTAGCAGAGATCCGGTTAGGTTCTCGGGTCGTCTTTCCAGAGGCGTACCCATGTGGCAATGGGAAGTTCCTTGGCTTGACCATTTGTTGGAAATCCAAAGAAACAATACGATCTTGTACGGTTTTAGTTGTATAACCTGCCATGGAATGTGGCGGTAACCTGCTATTGAACATGGTAGGTATAGTAAGCATAAGTTGGAAATGCCTATGCTGGCTAAGATTTATATCTTTACTTTCGAAATGATTTTTCCTACACTATACACTATTAATAATATCAAATGTTCCTTTTTAATGCGTATCCAGCATCTTTGACTATCATAAGGAGAAATCTCCTCCGGTTCTGCGTTTGCATTGTGTGTGTGTGCGGGAGGCCTTATGGTAGTCTCATTTTATAAAAAGCATTGCGAATCTATTTTAAAATTATCCTGTTCTTTGTTTTAAAGATAAACTATTTTAAGTTCTCACACCAGTCCCATGACTGACTCGTAGTTTATTGTTTCCTTCCTAAACTCTGGGTGCCCACCAATTTCCACACGGGCAGTCAAGAGTCAGGTTTATCAGGATATTCTGGAATTCAGGAGTTGCTGGAGGCAAGCTGGATGGCATGGCGTATTCACTAGTATATAGTATTTCTTTTCCGCTGTTTGTTGTTGTACACTCTGATGATGTAATGTAATGTAATGTGATGTGATGTAATGCAATAACTGATATAGTTCTTTGTTTAAAGATTATTCATTTATCTATTATATGTTGTTCCGCTGCGATTGTGAGATTTTGATATTGTTTTCTATTTCTTCTTCTTTTTTTCTCTCTTCTTCTACCTTTCTCTTCTTCTTTAACCATAACGGTACGGTTTTCCAGCATTCGATTGCTCGGCAGTTGATACAGTGGACGTATCGATGTCGGTTTTCGAGCGTCGAAAAGTCGCGATCGTTACAAAATATTTAGTTGTTAGTAATTTGAGTATTATTTAAAATGATTATGGATTTATTATGTAAATATTTTAGACTAAAATATAGAATAATGAATGGTTGAATAGAAAATTTCCAACCTTAGTTTTGAAATTGTTAAATACTCAAAGTTTGAAATATATTGGAATCGAAGTGTTTTATTGAAACTGAAAGAGAATCTAGATTTATGGGTTTAGACTTAATTTAAAGTGAATAAATGGTAAAGACGTAGAAATTATTTACTTTATAAAGTAATTAAATATCCAAACCATTCAAATTTTAGAGGTTATGGTTTTAAAACTATGAATTTCGAAGTATTATGTTTTGAAAGTTATAATTCAAATGTTTTGTCTCTAGATATTATAAATTTTAAAGCAGTATGATTTTGGAAAAGAAATATATTTGAAATAAAAACGATATTATTGATTTGGGTTTTATAAAATAATACCAAAATGAGTTGTTTTGGAAATGGAATGATATCGTATTTATGGGTTTGAAAGGGATAATTATATTCTGGTTTTAAAGTATAAACTATTTTTAAAGACCGCGGTATTATAATAAGTTTGGTTGTTGAAGAGACCGGACTGGAAGTTGTCGTACTCTCTGCCAACTCCGAAAACTACTTTAACAACCGTGTACGCGGTGAAGATTCCAGAATGAAGTAGGATGGTGGCGGCGTTTCCTCTGAGGTAAATACGTGGATCCAACTCCCGTGAGTTGGCATAAGGTGGCTAAAACAAGAGCGATCGACGAGTTAATAAGGTAGCACCTTCGATCGGACACTTCCCTTCGATACTATACTCTGACTTTGGATTGATTCGGTGGCCACCTTCACTTTTGATTTCTTTGATTTGGGGGAGTTTGTCCGAGGTGGACGGTAGATGCTGCTACGCGTTACCACCGACCCGGAAGTGTAATTGGTATATCTACCCTGGCATTGCCTAGTTGTGCCGTGTCACCTACTATACCGGGCCTTGTACGAGTTTGGATTTCTCCCGTAGCCCGTGTGGTATCCTCTGGTGGCTTCCCGATCAGAAGGGACTATGATATTGGATAGACTACTGGGACTATTATTGTGTTAAGGGGGAGAATGGGTAACTACTTAACGCTATTTAAAAGTATGTTTACTTTACTATCAGACACTATTATAATAGCGCAATATACTACATAGTAAATAGTTTAACGGATCCTTAGGAGATGTAAATCCCGAGCATCTCTTGAGTTACTGCACTCATATCTATTTTTGTTGATTTAACTTACATAAGATTTTTTAGTTCTGACTCGAGTGTTTTGTCTTTTCAATTCGCTCGGGTCAGTCCGAGCGTTTCAGGATTTGAAGATTTTATTCTGGAGGACGAAGACGAAGATTTTTAGTATTACTATCTACTATATTATTCCACTATACTATTTAATTCCGCTGCATTGATATTTATTGGTATGTGAACTTTGATAGTTATTGTATAAGAATCAAATGTTTTGTAAACAGTTTTATGAACTGTATATATATTATTATATTTTATCCTTCCGCTGTAAGATTCTGTTTAGTTTTTTTCTTCTCTGTTTTTCTTATTTACTCCATAACAATCCGCCCTTTTGTATGTTTTAAGTTGGCACGTATGTCGATTTAAACCGTATAAAAAGGAGGGACGTTACATTATGCATCGCTGCAGTTGGAATATCTTGACCTACGGGAAATGTATGAACAACAAAAGAAAGAGATTGATGAGTTGCGGTGTATGATTTTATCTTCACAGCATCGGTCTTCTAATCCAGATACTTCTTTCGGACAGCACTCATTTCTAGTTCACGTATCCATGCAACATCAATCGCCCATGCAACATCAATCGCCCGTCCAACATCAAATGCCTGCGCAAAATAATTGGCCACCACGACATCAGTCTCTCGTACATCTACAGTCGGCATATCCCCAAAATGGTCCTTTTTACCATCCTCGTCCATATCACACACCTTTATATGCACCAATTTCTCGTCCTATAGGGAATTTCATATCAACCCTAAGTGATATGGATTTTCTACAACAACTCATGTCGCCACATCAAGTAAGCAGTTAGTTTTAAAAAACTTTTTATGTTGTTATTAGTTTCCTTGCTATGTAAGTGGTTTAGTCAAGATACTTATGAATTACGTATATATGGATCCAAAATTTCATGTTTTTGTTGTTGTTTGAAATGGAAATTGAATGCAGTTTTTTACATTTCCTATAGTACAGAGGCTTTTGACTGTTGAACATGCTGTAGTGGAGTATTATTTGTTATTTAACTTGCTGTTAGTGTTTCATGTTTTTTGTGCTGCTTGAAATGGGAATTGAATGCAGTTTTTTACGTTTCTTGTGGTACAGAGGCTTTTGACTGTTGAACATGCTGTAGTGGAGTATTATTTGTTATTTAACTTGCTGTTTGTGTTCTTTATGTGTGTATATGTTGAAATGCTACTTATATTCTCTTTTGCTTTAATTTGAATGAAATACCGATTATATTTCTACGCACAGCAGATTAAATATTTGAATTTAATGTTATATTTAATGGAGGCATTTACAAATGCCAGTACATTTTTCAAACTATCGTACCTAATTTTACATAAGAGGTATTGATATAAGCCTCAATTGTTTTAAATTTTTTAGAGGCTCATGTAATAGTCTTTAGTGTAGTGCTGTTGCTGTTTGGGTCCACATACAGTACAGGCAAATTAAAAAACAAATTTTCCTCTATTTAACAATAGAGGCTACACTTTTGGGGGCAGATATTGTTCTGCCTCTCATTGTTGTAGGGGCAAAGATAATTAGTTTTTAGCCTCTAGTTGAAATTTAAGAAGCGTATATAAATGCCTCTATTAGTTTGATTTTTGGTAGTGTGATTCTATATTGTTGAATGCTTCTATAATATTATTCTTATCAGCATGATTACAAGCTACGGAACGGTTATTATTTTATTTCTTGTTTAAGTTGATGTAGATGCAATTTGTAAACTTTAAACTACTTGCATTTTTGAAGTTCTAGTAATTTATACTTAGTATATGTACATATATTTTCATTTTAACTAAAATCAACCAAATTTATACCAAAGTTTAAATATATTTTACTAAACACTATATATTTCGAATCGGGTGTTTTTAATTGTGTTATTCAAATAGTCTTTTTATGGTCATTTTATACAAGCATTAATTTTAATATATATATATATATATATATATATTGATCTTGTTGTTTTATGATTGCTTATAAATGATGTTCAGTTATATAAACCTACGGACTAGCCATCATGCACATTATTTAATTTAGTAAACTGTTTTGGACTTTCTGATTACAGAAATATGGTTTTTGAATTTAATTGGTGAATGTAATGATTTTATATTTAATTACTAAAAGATTAAGAATTGGTTATTTATTTTAAATATCAAACTATATTAGATAATTCATTAAATTACTCTAGAATATGAATTTATTACTTAATTTTATTTTCTTGTATAAAAATTAAATGTTGGGAATGATTATTCATATTTATTTATTTATTTATTTTATATTTATTTGAATAATCTATTATTATACTAGTTTTTGATTCCTGAATTTTATCTATTCTATATTTCATTCTGATGATATGAGTGATGCACCGTTGATAGTGTTTTTGGCGATGATTTTAATATGATATAGTGATGCCATCCTTTTATTTGATTTATGAGATTTCCCTGTGACGAGAATTTGAATAAACGGATTAGTGATACCGTCTGGTATGAGACATTCGGTAATACTATATCAATTATTAATTGGACTTGTCATATAGATATACCTGGTGTGGATCGAGTGTAGGTTATGAGCATTGAATCTAGTAACATGCGGTGGTATGGGACGCATTTATGTCACTTTTTGATTAATCATTGTAAGTTAATGTCACTCGAATAGGGATATGCTCATGTGTATATTGTGATATCCATTTTGGATGGGAGTTTATTATAGCCATGTATTGGCCCATGGTTAGAGCCGAATGACAACGAGAAATTAAAGCTCTAGTATATTAAATTCATATGTTTACTTACTTGGAGCCATGTGTCGGTTTACATCGAGAGTTACATGTGGATATACGATATGAGTACTATATATCAACCACTTGTGTCCAGCTCCCTTTATGGTGGGGAAGTGAACTATATTGGCCACCATCCATCATGGCGACCTGATCATGGAGTCACGCTCTAGATCCACAGCACCGTTGTTGGATATTTCAAACAACCATCATGGAGGTTGAGGTGTGGTGTCGCAAAATAGTATTAGAGTGGGTTTAGAGAACAATACATTGTATATCAAAGACACGAGCTGGTACATTTACGAGATTAAGAGTCTCTAACTCTGGGGGAATGTTGGGTAGTATTCTATATTAATATAATAGGATGATTACTGGGGTAATCATGAGGGGATGTATTCTGATTTTACAAATACAAGGATTTATATATATATAATTAAACTTTCTTTCAAGTTTAAAGTGTAAATTGTTAGATTAGCGGGGACAAAAGGAGTTAGTCCAAATAAAAATATTTGTATTTATAATTTTGAGTGATTTAGTATTGTATCATCCTAATATGGCTTAGTATTATGTTGTTATGTTTGAATGATTTTGGAAGTCAAGTAGATATTTTTAATTAAATTTTTTAGTGTTAATATATTATAAGTGTAGAATTAAATGAGAAATTGAAATTTTATTAGTAAGTCTTATTGAAACAAATACATTAAACAATTTATGCTAGTGATACATATTAATACGCCTATAATAAAGTTGTAAAACGGTTATTCTTTAAGAAAATGTTCTGGTATTTAAAATACATTTAAACGATTTGAGTAAATTTAGTATAATTGGTTTGTTATAAATTCTTCCTCGTAGAAAATTGGAGGACGCAATTTTGTTAAGGAGGGAAGTTAATAAACCAGATTTTAAGTAACAATTAATTTAAATTAACAATAGTAATTTGGTTAATTAAATTGAAATTTGGATATTTATTTTGAAAATGGGTTTTGAAATTATTTAGTTAAAAGGATTCAATTGTGAAAATAGGATATTTAAATTTGAATAAATTAATAATAGGTAAATGATGTTTTATAAAACAGATGCAGGTAAATATAATATTCTTTTGAAATGCATTATTTAAATAAATTTGCATTTAAATTGTGAATAAAAGGAAATGATAATATATGTGCGTCGCTTATTTTATTCCCATAGCCTAGACCAGCTAGCCCATACACAAACTAGTTTGCAGACATTACCTTTCTTTCAATCATTCACCTCACTTTATAAATACGACTTTAGGAAAAAAAAACTCCAACCCTTCCAATTTAATTCGATAGCTCTATAATTTCCTGAGAATATATGCATGCTGTTCTTCTTTGGTTTGCTTCTGGCAGTGTGTGTATGTGCGAAAATATATGTGTTTTGAGTTTAGGATATTAAAGTGTTATATGTGTATATTAGTGCATTAATGATCGACTGTTATATGGGAGGGTGCTGAGTTCATTAGTGTGTGCGCGCGTTTCAGCATCTATAAATATATATAATATGTGTGCTGCTGTTAACTAATCCTTTTAATCCGCGCGTGTATGTTCCTTTTTCCCAGTGTTGCATGTAATAGGAGACCCTATACAGATGGTAACCAAACAAGCAAGTAATTGATAATTTTCATAAATTACAGTAGCATGTGTGAGTTTATATACTTGCGGCGGTTGGGTAGTGAGTATATGTGTATGTGGTAATTGAGTGTGGGTGTGTTGCCTTAAGAGTATGTGCATTTATATGTAAGTATGTAATTGTGTGTGTTCGCGCGCGTGTATAGGTGTGCGTTTGCTGTGTTATATACTGTGTGTGATTGTATTGCCTATTTTCGTTCTACTAGTTGTTCTCGTTTTATTTTGCCTTGTACATTTTAATACTCTCTGTTTTTCTTTTGCTTATATACACACACTCACACATATACGAGCAATGTGAGCAACTAGTTTTTTTTTTCTGCTTAACAACCTGATAATGATAATTAGTACTAAATGTGTTCATTCATATTTTCATGTATGACTTTACTACTGCTCATGCTTAAGTGGTTGATTCTATATTATTGAATGCTTCTGTAATATTATTCTTCTCAGCATGATTTCAAGCTATGGAACGATTATTATTTTATTCCTTGCTTAACTTGATGTATTAACAAAGATGCATATTTATAAACTTTAAACTATTTGCAATTTTGAAGTTCCAGTAATTTATACTTGGTATATGTACATATATTTTCATTTTAATTAAACTAAACCAAATTTATACCAAAATTTAAACTATTTTCATTTTTGCTTCTATAAGGTTTTTGAATGTAATTGGTGAATATAACAATGTTATATTAAATTACTTAAAGATTGAGGATTAGTTATTTATTTGAAAGATCAAACTATACTAGATAATTCATTAAATCACTCTAGAATATGAATTTGTTGCTTAATTTTATTATGTTGTATAAGAATTGAATGTTGAGAATGATTGATGTGCACGTAAATGTGCATATTTTTATTTCTATATTTAATTAATCTAATTTAATTAAATAAATGAGCATACAAGGCATTTTTAAAATATTTAAACCAAAAATTCCAATGTCATCAAATCATCATTTATTCATCTTCATATGGGGAAAATGATCATTTTTGTGCATATATTAATTTTGAAAATATTTACTTGGCATTTTATTTTAATTAATAGGAAAATTGGATGGAAAATAGAAAAAGTCTTCATGTATTTATACATGAACAAGAGAAGGAAACAAATGAATATGGAAGTAATCCATTTCATGCATCATGGAGGACCCCACCTACTAACTTATCATGATCTACCATTAGGACCCAATGCACATCTTAGTGGAGCTTAAAGCCACATGCATATTTAAATGGAGGATCATGCTTATGCTAATGATTACTTGGAGGTTACATTTTCTAAAAGGGCATTTTGAGTTGTCCCAAAAAAATATAATTAGGGTTTCAAAACATGTATAAATACCCCTATGATTCATATATAATGAGCTCTTAGCCCCCTTTTAAGTTAGTTTAGTTTGAGACTTAAAAATAAACAAAAACTCTCTATTCTTTTTAATGACTTCTTAGCCTTCTTTCATGCAATTTTCTTATATGCAATTTTAATTCAAGTTCTTCTCTTGTTCTTTTATGTTAGTAGTTTAGTTTTATTTTTATGCAAGTAGTTTAGCTCCTTTTTATTTTAATTAGCAGAAAATTATTGTCAAGGACAAAATATATCAGCGTTTTAGCTTCAAGGACAGACCTTCATTATTTTAGTCTGAATGACAACTTTATTTAGGTATTAGTTTTTAGTTATTGATAGCAGTTTTTAGGTATCAATTTGTAGTTATCGGTAGCAGTTTTTAGGTATCAATTTTTAGATCAGTAATAGTTTTGAAAGAATGCCCTTGTGAATAATTTTGAAAGAATGTTTGTCCTTATGAATAATTTTGAAAGAATATTTGTCCTTATGATTAAAATATTGAGCTTGTGTCCTTGAGGCTTAAAATATACAAATTTTTGTCCTTTAAATCAATTCGCCCTTTAATTAGCTTTCATTTTCCTCTTATTTTTGTTTCATGCTGAACTCTACATTTGTTGAAATGATAACAAATATGTGAAGCTACACCCCTTCAATTTAAGGGTAATGAAGCTCTCTTAATCATGTAGATTCGACATATTTGTTAAGTGGTTTAGTGGATGTGTTTAAATTTTGATGGTTTATGTTGGGCTAATTAATAGCATAAATATGTCATACTTACGATAAATGCATCAACTAAATTCACTAGTGACAAAAAAAAAGAGATCTTAATTTCATTGTGTTGATTTATATGATCATAAGAGGGTATTTGCCTCTAAATTGTCTTCAACTTTCATATTTTTTTTCACTTTTGCTTGTAGTTAGTTTTTACATTTTCTCTGTCTTAAAACAATTTTCAAACTCTTTGATTAATTTGATTGAGTAGAAATTTTAAATCACTTTCAATTCCCTATGGATCAACTCGTACTCGCCACATACTGAAATTTACGCTGTGCGCTTGCGGGTGTTTTTAATTGAAGTTTTTCGGCGATTTTCTAATCCGATAGAAACTTGTCCGTTAAACAAGTTTTTAACGCCGTTGCCGGGGAATTTACTTGATTTTATTTCTATTCTTTGAATTATTTTTGTTTGATTTTTTTTTTAATGTGTTTATTTTGTGTGTTAATTTGCATTTAAAAAGAAATTTATGTTGTGTGTTGGTGTGCGATTTTTGTGTCGTTGCGTTGTGTGCTTGTTTTCTAGTTGCATTTGCATTTTGCATATATATTTAAAAAAAATACACTATTTAGAAAGATATTTTATTATGTTGCACTACATTTACAAGTTATTTTTACAAATTTCTTTTTCTTTTATAAAATTATTACAACTTGTTGCCTCCTCCATATAATCTCCACCACCAACTGTCGATCTCCTACACATCCTTCCACCCGGCCATCACATTGCATTACAACTTGCCATCCACTACTACAACCCTATTTCACACATTCTCCATCAAACCGACCCACTGCCTTGCCGCTGTGCATCACCTCACATCACTTTCTCACTACCCTGTGCAGTTAAAGCGCTCGGCAGATTCAAAGCGGTGGAGATGCAAAAAGTCATAATGGGAATACAGCGAGTATATATCGGATAGCTCTAAAATAGCATATAAAACTCGTACTTAATGTTTTTACAAATATATAAATGGTAATTAAATGAAAAATTATCATTCAATTGTATTATAATTAATACGTAAATGATTTTAAACAAAAAACATATGCGAATATACTTTAAATAAACGTAAAGCTGTTATATAACATAATTGAATTTAGTAGAATATTTGAGTATTTTCATTTCTGAAAATATATTAAAAATTAAATCAAATAAATTAGTTTTATAATTTTTATAATGTATAAAGCAATTTTTTTAATTCATTTTATTAAAGAAGATATAGCGGAAATAGCAAAATATAGCTGGAATAACGGGATATAGCGGAAATAGCGATGAGTAAAGCGGAAAGACTATATTTTAGGTCTATATGGAAAAATCGTAGCAGTAGAAATCCGCTATGAGATATTGCGGGGTTATAGCGGGGAATTAACTACACAGTCACTACCTTATACAATAACCAATCAATCACTGCTTCATCACTTCCTTATGCACATATATGTGCATCTCTGTGCACATATCAAATACCAACTGCGATTCATCGAACCATCACCAGAGAAACACACCAACTCCACAACCATCAGCTGCCTTAAACCATCAGTTTCCCCCTGTCTACCTACCAACAATATTTCCACTGCCTACTTCTGCTGCCACCAACATCCCCTCTGCCAATACTTCAACATTCACTACCAGTTCCAACACCACCAACTCTCCAATACCACTTATCAACAACATATATCAATACATTTCACCTCCAGCATACTAATATACCTTCTGCCAGCATACTAACATACCATCTGCCAACATTACCTCCAGCAGCAACTATTCCATCAACCATTGTCATACAAGCACAACCGGAAACCCATCATCAATCGACTGCCATATCAACAACTCTCCACCTTGCTACCACACATCCATACTTCATTCAACAAACTTTGCTATACTTCCTCAGACCATAATACACTTCTCTGTCCATAGTCTTGAAACACCGCTGCATATCCCATACCACTTCATAACCCAGATCAACATATACACTTCCATATACATCACCACTGCCTGCTGTTGAAACCTCCTACTTCAACAACAATCAACTGTTCCTGCAACAGTGCAGTTCTCCAACAACCATCAACTTCACAGACTTACAACATCCCCCACTTTCATACTTTCAACTCACTGCACATCCATATTGCAGCCCCTTCACTATCAAAAGTGACTTCACTACCCATCCACACTGCATTTCCGCCAGTACCCCACACACATCAAACTTCCCTGAACAACCACTGTCCTATAACACCGTACCTCACCTACATACAACTTCACTCCTGCCCGGAACATCAAAAATGCTGCCACATTAAACATATACTGTCACCAAGCATACACAGACCTGGTACTGTGCACATTTGAACATACACTATCACCAAGCATACAAGCTCCTCCCTAGCCATCAAGACCTCTTCACTGCTCTACTGATACTTCCTCCATCTCAATTACTTATAACTGCCATTCAACTAAACCCTTCAACCACCACCGCAAACTCCTCCTACATCATGGCAATACTCTATTCACTGCCTACAAAATTTACATACCAAACTTCCTCAGTATATCATCCAATACCCCCTAACCTCTGCCCTGTCAACTTACACTTACCTTTATTATCAACTAATACACTTACGTCTTCAATCACTTGCACGCACTTCAGCTGCAACCTTACCAACTCCTATAACAACTTACCACTTCACCAACGCCTACATCTCCACAAGTCAAACTCGATGCAAACCAACAAACGCATCCATAAATTGCGAACTCGCAATCAATCGTCGCAAACCAATCACGCAAAAGTCCATGATCTTTCTCCAAACTCGCTGATTTCAAACTCCAAATCGATTTCCCTCTTAATTTTTTTATCGAGTAAGTGAAGTTGTTAATTTGATTTCCCTCTTAATTTCCAAAATGCAATTTTGAAAATTGTTTTTGATTTTTTTTGGGAAGTCGAATTTTGAAATTAACAGAGAAAGGAAAGGAAAGGATAAACTAGTTGAATTGGGCCGAGTTGAAATTTGTGGGTTGGTTTTCAATTTTTTTTGTATTTTGTCTTTTTGTTTATTTAGTTTAAGTTCTTTTTTCAAAAAAGAGAGAAGAGAAAATTTTATTTGTTTTTGCCTTTGTCTTTGTCTTTATTTATTTTTATTTATTTAGTTAGTTATTAGTCTTTGTTTTCATTCGCGTTTTTATTGCCTTTAAATTTTTTCTTTTGCCTTTTGTTTTAGAAAAGAAACGATTGTATATATCTAGTTCGAAATTTCAGGTTGCAAAAACAGAAATGCAATAGGAAGAATTGTTTGCTAGTTTGTTTTGTTTGCCAAAAATAAACCGTCTTGTTTTGCTTGTTTAAGAAAAAAATCGTTGCTTTAACATAAAAGTTTTCCAATAATTGTACATGCTCTGACATCGTGCCATCATCCCTTGTTTTTAGTTTCATTGCATTGTTGGTTGCTTGCATTTTAAAATAATTTTTCAAAAACAAAAACAAAAACAAATTTCATTCGTAATTGCATTGTTAATTCACGTTTGATTTCTGTTTTGCATTCATCTCTTTCTTTTCAAATGGCAACACCCCAATTCACATAAGGTAGAGACTTCATCACCCCTTCCTTAGCCAACAAATTACATTTCATTCTAGAATTTTGACTAATAACAACGGTTAGATACTTGACTTATGGGTGTCCTGGGCTCACATAGGGCTTAATTGTATCTTGACAAGTTGTGTTCTTTGAATAATTTATGTTTTTGGTGTTTAGACTACAGCAGAGCAATAACCAGTTATAAATATTACGGTGATTCGTAAATATTGTACTGATTGTTTCTCTGAAGGTACTTTAAACCTTTGGTTGCATTGCTATGGTGATTCGTGGTGCATCGATAAATCATGTCCGTTACCTGACTGAGAACTATCTTGTTGAATTAAGACGAAGTGTGATTATACAATTTTAGGTTAGGAGCTGCTTAGGACAGAAAATTTGTAATGAAGTCCTTGCATTAATTTAGTTGCAGTAGATCATGCATATTTAAAAAAAACAAAATTGAAAACTAAAAAAATTGTAAATTTTCCTTAACCTGGTTTTTTTTAAACCCTTTCCTTTCAATTCTTCAATCAAAAACAAAAATTCAAAAAAAAAAAAAAAAAACCAAAAACATTTTCCGTTTGTAAAATAAATTTCTTTCCTTTTATCTCTACAAAAAAACAAAGATTTTCCTTTAAACATTTTTTTTAGAAAAAAAACAACCAAAAAAGAGAAAACCTTATTCTTTTGTAAAACACTTTATACTTCTATCCTTATCTCTTTAAAAAAAAATCAAAAGTCTTAAAAAAATCATTTTCAAAAATGTCGGAATTTCTCTATTCTCAAGAATTTTACAATAGTTGTAAAAATCAATATAATTCATATAGTTTCACATCAAACTCTTATGGATATTTTAATGACAACTACTGTACAAATAATTCGAATTTTGAACTACAAAATTTTTAAAATAATGACCAACCCTCAAATCTTGAAAAGAGTATTGAAACGATTTGATCTTTACTTGAAGAACGAAATCAAATGATAAATAATTCGAGTAATTTATGAAATAACTTAAGTCAAGGATTTCAAAATAATCAAAACTTGAATTCACTTCAAAATTCAAATAATTTTGATTATAATCCAAGTCAATTCAATTTCGAACTCCAAAATGAATTTCGAAATCAAAATGAAAATGGAAACTGTTGTATAATGATTTTGGCAATGGGAGTTATTTCAATGATGATGAAATTTTTTACTCTCAACAATTCCAAATTGAAAATCCTAAAATTAATAATTATAAATTTGATTTTTTTGAGAAAATGAAATAAATTCACAAAGATCACACATATTTGTTGTTTGAAACATACGTGAAACAACGTGAGAAATAAATTCAGCTTCTAACGTGTGACGAGTCAAGTTATAATCCATTTTTTACCAGAATTGACGATTTTCAAATAACAACTTTTGAAATTGAAAATGACAATTTTAATGAAGGTATTGAAAATGTAGTGATTGAGTTGGATTTCAATTCTTTTGGGAGTGTGAAACCAAATTTAAAATTCGATCTTCCTTTTTTAGCTGAAAAATTGAATACTACAACTCTAGATTTTGAACATGATATATACAAGGAAGTTGTGAATAATTCAACAAAGAAAGATGAGTTTCGTGAGCACAAATTTTTTGGACATTTCGAAGATGAGTTTTTAAATTCTGAAGGGGAAGATTTAAATCACCATTTTGATTTTGAAATCAATAATTCTGAAGAAGTTTTCGATGATGAGTTTGAATTTAAATTTGGTGAAAATAAGCTTGAACTTCAACAAATTATTCTATCTACCCCAAAAATCATTTAAAATCAAACAATTCACACGATTTTTGATAAAATGACATTCGTTTTTCCAAATCAACATTCAACTTCGAAATCTTTTATGGTTTGGTTTTCTATGCTTAAGCCGCTTCTCTTGTACTTGACGAGGCACTTGACGAGACAAATGAATTGGTCTTTGAAAGATCGTTTCATTTACTCTTTAACGGTATATTTTATGATATTGTGTAAATAATAATCATTTCATTTTTATGTAAATAAAGGTCATATTTTTATTTTTATTTTTCTCCTTTCAATTGGGTTGACTGGGGGGGAACAATCAAAATCAAGTGTATGGAGAGACTCATCTTCATTTTTTATTTTTCATGGTTTATTTTTTTCATTTTCTTTCCAAAACTAAAAACTAAAAAAAAAGAAATTTTCTTAGTATATTGATTTACTTTTGAAGAAACATTATATGATAAATATATGTTTTCGGTTATTAAATTAAAATTTTTGAAAATTTATTTGCCTCAATAAAAATAAAAATAAAGTTTGATTACAAGCAGTGATGTTTTAAATAATATGCAGGAAGGTTCATGGGCGTTAATTATGAAGTATATCCTAATTGAAATCTATGTTTAAATGAGTGGTTGATTTAAAGTTAAGGCAATAACATTTTAAATCTTCTAAGTTAAGTCTACTAAGATAATATTGCAAAAACTCTCTCATCATTAAAAACAAAAAAAAAGAAAAAAAAAGAAAAGAAAAAAATTCTTATTGTATATTTGTGTATATTTTATAAACATGTTGAGTCATGTGGTCATATGCAAGTATATACACTCGCTATGCTCTATACCCTTCTTACGTAAGCCCGAAAAGTAGTGCATGATTGGTATATCTGGCATCAATTTATCCAAGTTAGGCGTATGTATATAAAAATTCCTTCATTAATGACGCCTACAATCGATAGTGTACACACTTATGTGTACACTTGCCATGCTCTGTATTCCTCTCACGTAAGCCCGAAAGGCAGTGCATGGGTCATATATTTGGCCTCAGTTTATCTGAGTTAGGCATATGTAAATATTGTTAATATCAGTAAAAGTTTCATATAAAGGGAGAGTAAGCAACTAAAATCCAAGCACTATTTTCACTTGTTTGATTTTATTTTTTATTCAAAAGAAATAAAAATACCACTTTGATAAACTTTGATAATCAACTAAGGATCCATTTTACAGCTATACCATGTTATCAACCGAAAGAACTAGCCAAACTAGAGTCTATTTGTTATGATAACTTAATTTTTGTTGAAAATTTTGACTAGTAAAAGGACTTAAATTTCACGATAATGACTAGAACTTATACTTAACTTAATCATGTCAATTTAAAAGTAAATCTTCATTTGTAAATATTTTCAAAAACTTGCATTTTTGCAAATAAATCATGCGTTTAGGAATACTACATTTCGCATTTGGATTTTGTGGATAGTATCCACTGAAAACCCTCACGAGACAACAGTTGCCCTACTAGGGACATGTAAAGGTTTAACAACATGTTGCATATGCTCAATGCAATCGTGCTTCCTATGAAAAAAGATTTATTATAGTCTTAGTTTATTCGAGGACGAATAAAGGGATAAGTGTGGGGGTATTTGATGTGCATGTAAATGTGCATATTTTTATTTCTATATTTGATTTAATTAAATTAAATAAATGAGCATATAGTGTATTTTAACACATTTAAACCAAAATTTCAAGTGTCATCAAATCGTCATTTATTCGTCTTCATATGGGGGCAAAATAGTCATTTATGTGCATATATTAATTTTGAGAATATTTACTTGGCATTTTATTTTTATTTGTAGGAAAATTGGATGGAAAATAGAAGAAGTCTTCATGTGTTCATACATGCATAAGGGAAGGAAACAAATGAAGATGGAAATAATTAATTTCATGCATCATGGAGGACCCTACCTACCCGCTTACCTTGATCTACAATTAGGACCTAATGCTCATGTTAGTGGAGCTTAAAACTATATGCACATTTAAATGTTGGATTATAATCATGCTAATGATTACTTGGAGGTTACATTTCCTAAGAGGGTATTTTGGGTAGTCCCCAAAAATATGATTAGGGTTTCAAAACATGTATAAATACCCCTTATGTTTCATATAATGTGCTCTTGGCCTCCACTTTAGTTAGTTTAGTTTGAGGCTCAAAAAAAAACTCTCTTTTCTTTTCAATTTCTTCTTGCCTTCTTTCATGTAATTTTCTTATATGCAATTTTGATTCATGCACTTTTAATTCAATTTCTTCTCTTGTTCTTTTCTTTTATGTGAGTAGCTTAGTATATTTTTATGCAAGTAGTTTAGCTCTCGTTTTATTTTAATTAGCTTGCATTTTCCTCTTGTTTTTGTTTCATGTTGAAGTCTACATTTGTAGAAATAATAACAAATATGATAAGCTAACCTCTTTAATTTAGGTGTAATGAATCTCTCTTAATCATGTAGATTCAACATATTTGTTAATTAATGATCTCTATTTGTGCTTAATGAAATGTTTGAATGGGCAAATTTTTAATTGTTTTAGCTTTGAATTTGATAGCATACGTTGTTTACACCAAATATGCCATGCTTAACAAAAACAAACACAAATTACCTCTTCATCTACATATGCTTATGGTAATGATATGGATTTTAGAATCAAAATTTGATGGCCTATATTACTAATCAATAGTAAATAGATCATAAGTAGAATATATATTATGCTTAATTTCATTGTCATGAAAAAAGTGGTTTAGTGGGTGCATTAAAGTTTGATGGTTTATATTAGGCTAATTAATAGCAAAAATAGGCAATACTTATGATAAATACATCAACTAAATTTACTAATGACCAAAAAAGAGAGATCATAATTTCATTGTGCTAATTTATGTGATCATGAGAGGGGATTTGCCTCTAAATTGACTTCTACTCTCATATTTTTATTCACTTTTGCTTGTATTTAATTTTTGCATTTTCTCTAGCTTAAAACAATTTTCAAAATCTTTGGTTAATTTGATTGAGTAGAAATTTTAAAATCACTTTCAATTCCCTACGGATCGACCCATACTCGTCACGTACTAAAATTGTATGCCGTGTTCTTACGGTTATTTTTAATTAAGTTTTTTCGATGATTTTCTAATTCGGTATAAAATTGTCTGTTAAACAATGATTATTCTTAATTATTTATTTGTTTATTTTATATTTATTTGAATAACCTATTATTATACTAGTTTCTGATTCCTGAATTCTTATCGATTCTATATTTGATTCTGATGATATGAGCGATGCACCGTTGATAGTAATTTGGGCAATGATTTTAATTTGATATGGTGGCGATATCCTTTTATTTGATTTCTTAGATTTCATTTCTGTGTGACGAGAAATTTGAATAAACGGATCAGTGATACCGTCTGGTATGACACTTTTGGTAACACTTTTCCGATTATTCACTGGCCTTCTCATATAGAGATACCCGGTATGGATCGAGTGTAGGTTATAAGTATTGAATAATTATCCCAGTAACATGCGGTGGCATGGGACGCCGTTATGTTACTCGTTTGATTATTTATTGTAAGTAAATGTCACTCGAATGGGGATATTTCATTCTAATGATATGAGTGATGCACCATTGATAGTGTTTTTAGGGATGATTTTAATATGATATGGTGATGACATCCTTTTATTTGATTTATGAGATTTCATTTCTGTGTGATGAGAAATTGAATAAACAGATTAATGATATCGTCTAGTATGAGACTTTCGATAATACTCCTTCGATTATTGATCGAACTCGTCATAAAGAGATATCTGGTGTGGAACGAGTGTAGGTTATGAGCATTGAATCTAGTAGCGTGCGGTGGCATAGGATGCCGTTATGTCACTTTTTGATTATTCGTTGTAAGTAAATGTCACTCGAATGGGGATACGCTCATGTATATATTGTGATATCCATTTTGGATGGGAGTTTACTATAGCCATGTGTTGGCCTATGGTTAGAGCCAAATGACAGTGAGAAATTAAAGCTCTAGTATATTACATTCATATGTTGACTTACATGTAGCCATGTGTCTGCTTATGTCTAGAATTATATGTGGATATAGGATATGAGTACTAGATATCGTCCATTTGTGTCCAACTCCCTTTATGGTGGGGGACTGAACCAGATTGGCCACCATCACCCCGACGGCCTGACCGTGGAGTCACGTCCAAGATCCTCTACACCGTTGTTGGATATTTTGGATGCCCATCACTAGATTGGTAGTTGGTAGGGTAGGTGTCCTATAGCCCCTTGTGTCGCATAAGCCAGTAGTCTATTACTTATATGGATAAAGCAGGGTCATGACCGGAGCTACGCATTGACGAGCCACTGGTGGATGGGGTCAAGATGTCCATTGAAGTAATTGAAGACTGTAGGAATAGACGATACTCTATGGTAGGCAAGTAGTCTTGGGTCCCTGGAGCATGCTGTGTGTTATTAGTCCTCGGTCCCTGGATATTCATTTTGAAAATGGGTTTTGAAATTATTTAGCTAAAAAGATTTAGTTGTGAAAATAGGATATTTAAATTTGAATAAATTAAAAATAGGTAAATGATGCTTTATAAAAGAGATGCAGGTAAATATAATATTATTTTGAATGATTATTTAAATAAAGTAGCATTTAGATTGTGAATTAAAGATAATGATAATATATGTATGTCACTTATTTTATTTCCAAGGCCCAAACCCATCTAGCCCATACCCAAACTAATTTCCAGACATTTCCTCTTTCAACCATTCACCTCACTTTATAAATACGACTTTAGGCAAAAAAATCTAACTCTTCCAATTTTATTTGATAGCACAAAAATTTCCGGAGGAATCTTGGTACAAATTCAAATAAGGAAAAATAAATAAATAAAAATAAAAAATATATAAATATACTGATTGATCGAAGGTTGTTCATTAGAGGAGCACTTGTCAATTCGATTTGGGGAAAAGTCACAACCTTGGCTGCTGATGGAGAGACATGGACAAGCACGTGTGTTCGTGAGAGCTGGCGTCATCGTTACGATCTTAAGTGATAGCGACGAAGATGATGAATGTAATGATGATGAAGAGGAGGTTGGTTCTCCAAAGAAGACGATTTTGATGCTGACTGAGGGCAGAGGCAAGCGATCTGTGGTGACTGTAGATGATGTCAGAATAAAGTAGGGTGCGGTTGCAATTTGAGTGGATGTTGGGTATTTGGTCTAGCGATGGTTTGGTGGAGGCGAACTGGCGGTGATGCCTAGTGGTGTTCAAGTGAAGAGTTGCCGCAAATTTATGTAGCAGTAGAGGAATAGTATGATGGTAGTTGAAGCTAGGTGAAGGTCGTAGGCAAAGGGCTAAGCGTGGAGCTGGTCCTATGTGAGATTCTGAGGCAATATAACTGGTGAGCATTATCAATCTATTTATGCTATAATTGCTTGTGTACTTGCTTGCAATAGTTATCTTATAAACTGTCCTATGCAGGATTCATTCAAGTTGATCAAGTCATAACTCTTGATAAACGGAGAGACATGATTTTTTGTTTGAAAGGCCGTTATATTTGATTAGAGATGAAAAGTGAAAAAATTCCATCTTATTACATGGCTCTAGTTGGTTATTTACAAATTTATTCTCCAAGTGAAATAGCGTCATAGATGCTCGCTATTCCATACCTTCTGGAGTGAGATGCCATCCACAGTTGCCAGCTTGAAAGTGCTATCTCAAAGCATTTCCTCTATTGTGTACAAACCTTCCCAAATCGGGCTTAAGTTCTTAGGACTAGGGAAGATTTGTTTAAGAACCAAATCACCGATTTCAAAGGTTCGACCCTTAACTTTGGTGTTATAATATCGTGCGTCTTGATGTTTGCACATAATTGCTGCAAACTTAGCTTCGGTCTGCTTCTCATCGATCATATCAAGAGACTCCAAAAGGAGTTGCTTGTTCATCCATGGATCGTAATGGGTAACCCGATGAGTGGGTACTTCCAGTTCAATCGGAATCATAGCCTCCATTCCGTAGGCCAAGGAAAATGAAAATGGCCAGTCGCTGACTTATGGGTGGTTCGATAAGCCCAGAGTGTAAACAAGAGTTCATCAACCCACTTGCCTTTGACCTTCTCCAATTGTTTCTTAAGAATGGACTCGATAATCTTGTTCACATCTTTAATCTATCCATTCAATCGAGGATGTGGTACGATTGCATATCTCTTCACTATGTAGTGTCAACAGTAGATACTATCGATTAAGTCCTGTTATAGGTAACGAAAGATTGTAGAACGCGGAAACTCAAATGCTATTCCAAATAACAAAGTCGATTACTTTCTTCGTGGTAATCATGGCCAAAGGCTTTGCCTCGGCTCATTTTGTAAAGTAGTCAACCACCACAATGGTATACTTCACGCCACCTTTGGATATCGGTAATACACCCATGACATTAATACCCCCAACAGTAAATGGCCAAGGACCGACCATTTGTGTAATTTCCATTGGAAGGGCCCTCAGAATTTTAGTGAATTTCTGGCACTTGTCACATTTTTGAAGGTTGCCAACTGCATCTCAGTTGACTGTCAGACAGAAATACCCATAATGAAGGATTCTTTGCCAGGGTCTGCCCTCCTAAAGTCGTCACCATAGGTCCCTTTATGAATTACTCTCAGAACTCATTTGGCCTCGTCATGAGCAACACACCGTATCATAAGGATAGAGAAACCCTTTCTATACAGTATACCTTCTTGCATGATATATCTTGAAGCTCGTCGAAGAGTTTTGCATCGTTCATTCCTTTTCTCTGGAAGGATTCTTCTTTACAAGCAATCCCAAATTAGAGTCATCCATGACTCAATTCAGTCCTGGTTTCCAAAATGCAATCAGTATCCATTTGGTCGATGCTCGAAGCCGAAAGTACTTCCACTAGAACCAGGCCCATGAGCTGCGCATCCCAAAACTAGCCAACTTTGCAAGCAAGTCGGTTTTTTCATTTTCCTCTCCAGAAATATGAGTAATCGTGTAATATTCAAAGTCGTCAAGCAGCTCAAGAATCCAGTTTAGATAGGGAGCTAGCCTTGCTCCTTTTGTCTGATACTCTTTTCAGACTTGGCATACCACCAGTTGAGAGTCACAGAATATGTGTGAAGTCTTCATTCCTAGCTACCTAGTGGTCTTGAGTTGTAACATTCCCTATCCAGAGGCCCAAAGCTAAATCTTACAGATGTAGCAGTCACCTCTAGTGCTAACTTCCAAGGACTAAATACAGATATGTTAATGGTATCCATAATATCAGAAGCATTTGAATATGAAATAAAATCACAGATTTCAAAAATATCTTTCATATTACATTTCCAAGACACATAGTTCACATTCAAATTACATAATTCCATAACCGATTCGCAGGATCAGATGAAATATAATGATTACATGAATACGCCAAGAGCGACATATGATTATGCCCCTTGGTTGAATAGAGTACTATATAGACGTAATTGTCTTAAATACACGGTGAATAAAACTATACCAAACATCAACTCCTAAATAGCTATCTGTCAACCACCTGCTCATCTTTGGAAGATTTATTCATTAAGTTACTAAAACCTATAAAACCTTAACCCTCAGCCTACTAAAACTAATTTTGAGCACCAGAGAGTTTAATGGGAAAAACATAAACTTTGGTTCAGACATAAAACCTAGTGTGAATAATACTTTACATCTCGGATTTACGATATTAACTGAGACCACGCCGCTTAGCGTAATGGGTTTCCCCTCACTAATATCCTTTTAAAACATACCTTTTACAAATCATAATCCTACAACCAAAACTGGTTAAAACTGTAAAGCACTATTATGTAAGCATACATATCAGGCAAAAAATGGACTATATATCCGAACCCTATAGTTTTGTTTGGCTTAGTACTAACTTTGGTAGGCTCGGGCATACTAGACAAATATATCAAAATAATCCAACATCTGTTAGACACACCTCTTTCTGGACAGTCTATCCTTAACTATCTGTTAAATACTTCTCTTCAGGATGGTCTATCCCTAACTTAACATCTCTCTGGGTCACCTGATCCTAATGGTTTTGTGGGCTCACCAATAACCTATCTGTGTACGAACATATATTCCCTTCTATGTGTAATCATAATTCTAGTCTTACCCGTGACAAAGCCCTACACACTGGAATTTTGGACTTAATTAGCTGGGGCTAATAGCTAATGTATAGAGCGCGACCCTATACTAGTCTCATCTGGTATTCTAATATCTAAGTCATTTTACTTAGGGAAACCTTCATAAAATTTTCCTTGAAAACCTTTTTAAACTGATTTAAAACCTTTAAATCTAACTCACACAAGGAAAATACATCTACTCTATGCTTTACTCAAAACCACATTGCCATGTTATATATACTTTACCCAAATTAGTTGATGAAAACATACAAACCTTTGAAAGTAACCCTTTCAAATCTATTGAAAGCACCCCTTTCGAAACTAAGTAAAACCCTTTATTCAACCTAGGCCGAAGGGCCAAAACATTCCTTTCGAAACCCTTTTATAGAAATCTTTTGAAATCATTAAAAATCCTTCCTTTCGAAAGCTTTAAAATCTTAGACATCTTTCTTTTAAAACAGTTTAAAACTGCATTTCGAAAACATTGGAAAAACCTTTCCTCTTAGACCTTTAGAAACTGTTGGAAAACCTTTCTTCAAAACCTTTCGAAATCATTGGGGAACCACTCCTTCGAAACCTTCATTTAATACCCTTTCGAAATCAATAAAATATTAAACCTTTCGAAAGCCTTTGGGGTTCGATTAAAACATGTGGAAACCTTTCGAAACCATTCAAACTTTACCACTTCGAAACCTTTGAAAACCGTTCGGTCGAAACTATTTTGATTACGCCTTCACGTAGCCAAAAAGATTCGAAACCCATTAAAGTTGAAAGCATTCCTTACGAAAGCTATTCTTAAGTAAAGAAGTGATGGTGTCGAAACCATCCTTCCAAAAGCATTGGAGAAGTAGCCAAGTTTTGAAAAACAAAATATACCTTCCGAAGCCATTGACTTCAAAAGGTAGGAAAAGCAGGAACTAGGGATTTTGACCCCTTCGAAAGCATTACTTAAAACAAAGAATGCAACCCATTCGAACCTATTTCTTTAAAACAATTTGACCCAATAGAGAGCTAACCAAGTCAAAAGCAAAGCATGTGCAACTTCATTTTAAAACAAAGGCATGCTTCAACCCTACCAGAACCATACGTTTCGACCCTATACCTTCCGCCTTCATCCAGTTCACTACCTACCAAGTATATTGATATCATGCGTATTGGTTTCAAAAGAAATGATGGCGAAACGTCTAGGTCGAAACCCTTGGTGCCAAAAGTGGCAAAACAGGCTAAAAAAGAAAATTTTATCTTTAACTTAAAAGAGAAATACTCTTTGACTAACCTGTTATGTTTGTCAAATTTTCATTGATTACTAAATTTCTTTTTTTCCAAAAGTGCTGCTAAGATTTCAAAAATAACAATAATTTTTTTTTATAAAATACCACTTCTCCTCTTATGAATATATAAACATTTAGGTCCCATACCTTAAATAATTTTATATATTCGTTAAAACACTTGGAAAATTCTACAAAAATTCTAAAAAATCATTTTCAATATGTTTCCTAACATACATAAATTTCAGACCCAAATAAATAATTATTTGGCCGTAAATAATTTATAACTCAAATAATCATTTTCTACACTAGAAAATTTATATAAAATCCAAAATAATTTAGAAAATCAAAAAAATTGAAATCCATCTCTAAAATGTGATTTCTGATCTAAATCTAAAATCGCAAGGCATTTGGATGCCATTTAATAGGGATTTCTTTTCAAAACATATCGTAAAATCTATATGAACAAGCATAAATCATCAACAGGCATATATACACATTTAATCATTTAAAACATGGAATAAAAATTAAAAAACATTTCATATTTAACTTAAAACCGAAAACATTTAAGAGAATGAGATGTAATCATTATTCACGTTCGCTTGAGATTAAGGATTTGAGATTTGAATAGCTTCTAATTTGGCTAACCTTCTTAGCTTTTTCTTCCTCTAGTTCTCTAATAAGGCGGCCGACCTCTGTGTTTTTAGTTCATAAATGAGAATGAATAAGAGAATATACGGCTAAGGGGTTTAAGGTTTTGGGTATAAGGATTTTCCTTATGCCCATTTTCCCCCGCCTACTTCCTAACCCTTTGTCTATTTTATTTCATGTTATCTCATTTTAATTTACTCATTGGCATGACTACCCCTATTAATCACAAATCTCAATCCATTAATCACATTACATTATTTTATTTTATTTAGCTAATTAAATATCCTAAATAATGTTACTAAAAATATGGAGTGTTACAATCTCCCGTCCTTAAACAATTTCGTCCTCGAAATTACGATAAGGTACACAATAAAAAAAATCAAAGGTAAAACATACCATCAAACAAATCAGGATAAGCTTTCACTAATCCTGCTCTCAGTCTCCTAATTATAGTCCTTATCATCATCACTCCACTGGACCTTCACTAATCTGACTGTCTTGTTCCTTAACTTTCTCTCATCTCTCGCGGTTATCCGGACAGGCTTCCTAACAATAGTCAAGTCTGGTTCCACTACTAAATCTTCTGACACAGTTGGTGCCGTAGTAGTGTCTGGATCCCTAACACGCTTCCCCTGATGAGATACATGGAAAACGTCGTGGACTCCTGCCAACTACTTGGTAACTCTACTCTGTAAGTGAGTTTCCTGATCCTCTCTAAAATAGGAAATGGTCCTACGAATCTCGATGCTAACTTCCTTGTCTTCCCGAACCTGATAACACCTTTCATCGGCGATACTTCGACGAAAACATGATCTCCAACAGAGAAATCTAACTCTTTCCGTCTTCTATCTGCATAGTTCTTCTGCCTAGACTGAGCTTCCTTCAGTCTCACCCTTGTCTGCTCAATCTTTTCTGCTGCTTCTCTTACCAAATTAGGACAAAGGACTAATCTATTTTTGGTCTCTAACCAACATACGGAAGATTTGTATAGTTTTCCATACAAAGCCTTAAACATTGCCATCCCTATACTAGTTGGGTAACTATTGTTATACGAAACTCGACTATGTGTAGATGGTCTTCCCATGATCTCTCGAAGTCTAATACACAAGCTCTTAACAAGTCATCCAAGATCTTGTTAACTCTTTTCGTTTTCCCATCTGTCTACGGATGGTAAGCGGAACTCATCTTGAGATTGGTTCCCAAACTCTTCTATAGACTCCTCAGAATTCACTAATAAATAAGGAATCTCTATCACTAACAATACTATTAAGTATTCCATGAAGTCTGACTATATTCTTCATAAATAACTTCGCTAAAACAGGTGTCGTCCTAGTTGACTTAACTGGAATGAAACGAGCACTCTTGGTCAACCCGTTCACTATGATCCATATACTTTCATTTCCTCCAATAGATCTCGGCAACCCGTCTATGAAGTCCATATAAATAGAATCCCACTTCTGTACTAGAATATCCAATGGCTGAAGCAACCCACTTGGCTTCTGATGCTTGGCTTTCACGTATTGACAGTTCAAACACTATTTCACCCATAAGCTACATCTTCCTTTATTCCTTTCTAGAAGAAACTTCTCTTCATGTCCTGATACATATTCATTCCTCCTAGATGAATAGTGAACTTTGAACGATGGCATTCCTCCAAAAATTCCTTCCTTATGTCTCCCATATCTAGAACACATAACCTACCCTTCTTTCCCAACCACCCACTTTGGTCAAGATTGAAATCCTTCAAGTCATCGCTCTCCGTTCCATCCTTTAATTTTCTTATCCTTTCAGCTAACACTGGATCCTTTTCCTATTTAGAAGAAATTTACTCAATCAATACCGGTCGGACTTCTAAACAAGATAACATCCACTATACCCAGCCTCGAATTTCCGCTGCACTCTGCAAGTCGACAACGCTTCCAATTCTTTCCATTCTGCTATCATAGCTAACACTGCATTCTGATGCTTCCTACTAAGCGCATCTGCAACCTTGTTGCCTTTCTTTGGTGTGTGCTCAATTCCAAAATCATAAGCGGCTAAAAACTCTAACCACCTTTGCTGTCATATTTAGCTCCTTCTGAGAGAACAAATACTTCAATGACTTATGATCTGTAAAGCTCGAACCTTTCTCCTAAAAGGTAATGCCTCCATACCTTTAATGCAAATATCAAAGCAGCTAACTCCAAGTCATGCGTTGGATATCTAACCTCATGCGATCTAAGCTGTCTAGAAGCGTAAGCAATCACTTTATTTCTCTACATCAACGCAGCTCCTGCTCCAGTTCCACATGCATCTGTATAAATTATGAAGTCCTAATTCCCCTTCGGAACCACTAACAAAGGTGCATGGGTTGACAAGTGTTTCAAGCTCTGGAATGCTTCCTCATACTTATCGGTCCATACAAACTTCACATCCTTTCACGTTAGCATGGTCATTGGTGCTGCTATCGTGGAGAAATCCTTAATAAATCTCATGTAATATCTAGCCAATTTGAGAAAACTCTTTATTTTAGTTACTGTCTTAGGTCTCTTCCAATTATTTACCGCTCTAATGTTAGTCGAGTCTATATACAATCCTTTCTCTGAGACTACATGACCTAGAAATTTCACTTCCTTCTTCCAAAAATGGCACTTCGAAAACTTGTCTTTAGCTGGTGCCGCCTCAACGTCTCAAGCACAACTCTAAGATGAACTTCATGCTCCTTCTCATCCTTAGAGTATATCAAAATATCATCTATGAAAACCAACATGAACCTATTCAAATGCTCTTGGAAAATCCTGTTCATCAAATCCATAAAGAATGCTGGCGCATTTGTGAGTCCGAATGGCATAACTAGCCATTTGTATGACCCATACCTTGTTCTAAACACCGTCAAAGTTATACGATTTTCTGCTACACTAAGCTGATGGAAACTTTTAGCTAAGTCTAACTAAGAAATTACCTTGGCTCCACTTAGCTGATTAAACAAATCGTTAATCATAGGCAACGGTTATCGATTCTTCATCGTTCTCTCGTTCAACTTATGATAATCGATACATAGCCTTAACGATCCATCCGACTTCTAGAAAAATACCGTGGTTGCTCCCTAAGGTTAACTACTTGGTCTGATAAAACTCTTTCTTTCCAAATCTACCAACCGAGCCTTTAGCTCCCTCATTTCTTTCGGCGTCATCCTACTTGATGGTCTACTCATCGGTTTTGCTCCAGGCACCAAATCTATCGAAAACTCAATGGCTCGTTTCGATGGAAATCCAACTACCGGATCGGAAACATCTACGAATTCTCTAACCATGAAAAAATGATTAAACTCATCCACTAACTCCATAACTCTCAACAAAGCATTCACCTCATAGCTAGGGTTTTCTACGGTATAAACTATCTTATCAGTACAGTTCGGATGTCTAAGTGATATTTTCCTATCCTGGCAAAATATCCTAGCGTCATACTCACTTAACCAATCCATATCCAATATGATTCCAAACCTATAAAGTCAAATATATGCAAACTACAAACAAAGGTATAACCTAGCAGGTCAAATTCTAAGTGGCCATAGTTCATCCCAAATGTCACATACCCTCCTATTGGATTTGCAACTCTTAAGGAAGTAACTAAATATTTGGGTTCTAGGTTAAGCTTATCTACCAAACATTGAGATATAATAGATTGTGATGCACCAGTATCAAACCAAATGATAACAGACATAATGGATCTGAAGCGTACCTTCCAAAACTGCCTTTCCATTCTCCTACACTGTTGGCTTCGAAGTGGTAGGCTCCAATGCATACACCTTTCCCTTCCCATCCTTAGAGGGCTCTTTGCATTGATTATTATAGTGGCCGATGTGATCACAATTGAAGCATCTAATATTCTTCTTGCCGATCACTTCCTTAGCCTTTCCAATACGACACTCATTAGCAAAAAAATTCTTCTTGTTGCACTTAAAACAAACCACTTCAAACTTTCCTTTCTTCACTGCTCCTTTCTAAGCGCCCTTCTTTTGAAAGAACTTCCTCTTCTGACCTTTCCTAACCTAGACCTACTTCTCCTTCTTCTTCTCCAAACAAGCAAGCATCTCTTCATGTCTTAACGCCATCTCCACTACCACATCACAGGGATCTATGATATGCGGTAAGTTAGCCCTAGCCAACTCAAGCTTCAATCCTTGATAAACTTCTCATTCCTCTTCATCATTGTATCAACTATGTCATAACCATATCTAGCCAACTTTTCAAACCTGCTAGCATACTCCCAAATAAAGCTCTCTCCTTGTTCTGACTCAGCAAACTTTTTGATCAAAATAGACTGCGCCATCACCGACATGAACCTCTTCTGGAACTTTCTCCTACACTCAGGCCATGTCATCTCCTCTTCATTTGCTCCAACCGTCGCACTATTCCAACAAAATAAAGCTGCTCCCCGAAGCTATCTCGAAGCAAGTCTCCTCTTTTCCTCATTACTGAGCCTTAAGTCAACAAACATCCTTTCATAGTGTAGCAACTAGTTCTCCACTTCTATAACATCCTTAGTTTCAATAAAAGGCATCCGTCCAAGCCTAGCATAGTCTCTACTCAAGTAAGCATAATGTTTGACAATCGGAGTTTCCCGAACCCTTCCCGCAGCATTTCCTCCACCCACTCCAGCAAGAATTCTAGCTTGCATCATGTTTACAAAAAATGATACATTGCTCCCATATCCACTTGTGGGATTCCAGCACCAACATTCTCAGCTTGAACCTGACCATGAGTCCTCCTCGTATTGGGTTAGGCATTTCCATTGGTGGTGATACTGTCCCCTTTTAGGTTAACTATGCCTCTTCTAGCATCCATATCTGTATTCAGACCTCGCGAGATACAGAAGAACAACCTAAATAGAGATTGGAGAGTAGAGATATTGCATATACTTATATATAACAAATACAAGTACGTTACTATAGCGTTTCCCTATACCCAGATCTTACTCTAATTCCTTAGGATTATGTTTTTCAAAAACCATTTTAGTTAAAGTATTTCATAAACCATGCTTTGATACCAAGTAGTAACATCCCATATCTAGAGGTCCAAAGCTAAACGCTGTAGATTCTATAGTCATCCATAGTATTAACTTCCAACGACTAAATTTAGCTGTGTTAATGGTATCTATAATATCAGAAGCATTCAAATATGAAACAAAATCATAGATTTCAAAAATATCTTTTCATATTACATTTTCAATACACTTGTTTCACATTCAAATTAAGTAATCCCATAATGTTTTCCAAGTTCAGATAAAATATAATTATTATATAAATACGCTAAGAGCGACATATAATGATGCCCCCTTGATTAACTAAAGTACTATATAGAGATGACCGTCTTAAATACATCACGGCAGAAGAAAACAATACAAAATAGCAATTCCTAAATAGCCATCCATCAGCCACCTACTCATCTCTGGAAGCTTTATTCGTCAACCTACTAAAACTTGTAAAACCTTAAACCGTCAGCCTACTCAAACCAATTTTGAGCACCCGAGAGTTTAAGGGGAAAAACAATATTGCAAGTTTAGAATTGTTTTAAAGGTAAATTATAATATATTGATATTTTATAAAATATATTGTGTAAAATTATTTAATATCTTCTAATCAATAGTTTAGGTATTTTAAAGTGAATTTCACTAACAATAAGATTTATTATTAAATAATCATTTAATTGTTCTATATATATTTGATTAAATTATTTTATTATATTTTTTGAAATCTCTTTTCGAATTGGGATACTTATGTATGATTTCCACATTTCCTGAATTCTCGTTTTCCTATACTGATTTCAATGTGATGAATGATTTACCTTTGATATAGACTTTGATGGGTGATTTTGATATGACAGGGTGATGACATTCCGCTGTTTGATTTTGTGATATTTAATTCTTCGTGATGAGAAATCTGAATAAACGGAGTTATAATACCAGTTAGGATGGGGCATTTAGTAATATTTTTCATATTATTCTTTAGATTTATTTGTAGAATATTGTGAGATTGAGTGCAGTTTATGAGCGAATAAACATTTGAGTATCATATAGTGGGGTGGGACACTATTTTGACATTTATTCGGCTATTCATTGTAAATAGATACACTCACATGATAGGAATAGTATGATGAGATCGTACTCACGTGAGGTTATGCTCATAGGTGCGAGCGGGGTAAGTGCCTAATATTTACTAATATTGTGTGCCATTGTCATGATGTACTCCTTTTAATAGCATTGGAGAGAACTGAATGGCTAAAATCCCCTTAGAGGCCTGATCTTAGGGTCATGCCCCAGATCTTCAACACCATTATTAGATATTTAATTTGATGCGCATCACATGACTTAGTTTAGGTGACCCATGGGGTAAGTTCCCTACACATGAGGTTTGGGTTAGGTGACAAATAGGGTAGGTGCCTTACGTCCTCTTTTTTATGTCGCATAGGCTAGCCGTCTATTACCTATTGGGGAAAAGCAGGGTCGTGGCTAAGATTCTATGTGTAGATGAGCCACTGATGGATATGGGTTGCGATGTTTGTCGATGTAACTAAAGACCGTAGCAGCGGATCTGATTAGGTGACCCTGGGCTCTTGGAGTGGGCAGACGGCCATCAGTCCCCTTTCTGGTTCTAATGGAGTGATAGATTGGAATATTTTATTGCTACACCTCATATAAGTATAGATATGGGTTAGGCGAGGCGACCTACATATTGATGTATATATGACTCTACTTGAGACTTCATGTCTATTATACAGTTATTCCTCATCATGATTTATTTTGATTTATTACATATGAGGAGATTAGATTATATCTTGATAGCTGTCAAGAGTATATTGAATTCCTATATAATTTATTATATCCAACCAATGGATAGGTGCCCTATATTTTACAGTCAAGTGGTCTATTTTATATTGTTTGATGATTTTGGGGTTTGATGATGATTTTTAGATATGTATAATTCACACTGTTGTATTGATTCTATCATTCTTGATTTGATATGCTTCTATATACGGATGGTGACATCTTTATTCATATTTTTGTGATGTTTGATATTATATGGTGCATTTGGGATTGTCCGTGGTATTTTAATTGTATGTACACACACCATGCATTCATTACTACATATTTATTGATATTATAGATATATATGTACATATAATACTCTGGATACATTAAGTTACCTATGCATATATTAACCCTTCATTTAAATATAGTCTGACCCGTGTGTTATATAAATAATACTCGGGTCAGTCTGAGACATTACAGGTATAGAGACGATGAGACAAGCTTGTGTTTTTTGGGCATAGAGGAGTCTAGTATTCATTATCGTAGTTATCATCTTGTATTATATTGTTTACTATATGTATATTAGACATTCCTTATATATTTTTGTATTTTATACAATCGCTGCGATTCTGACTCTGCGTTATCTATTATTTATTATATATTGTGCTTTGTTCTATCCTGGAGGCATATATGTTTATTGCTTTATGTTGATACTATGTATATTTTGTGATGAGTTATATTTGACGTGTAAATATGTACAAATGTTAGCTCAAGGGAATATTCATGTGTGTACCCTATATTATCTTATTCTTCATATTATCTGATAGTATTACCTAGTAATACTCTTGGATAGTATGTGTATAGAGGTAAGAGTGTTTACATTTGGTATTAGAGTAGGTTTAGAACAATACAAAGTATAAGAGATATGCGTCTTGGCCTTAGATGAGACTTAGAGTCCCTGTCTCTATGGGTGTGTGGTAGATTATTATTTATACTTAAGTGATTGTAGGAGTATATGATGATTACTAGCATAATCATCCGGAGATGTATTTGTTATTTTTCATACTATACATATATATATTCCTTATCTCTACCTCTTCTATATGTGTTTATTTCATATGAAGTAGAAGTTGTTGATGGAGATAGTGAAACAAGACTTATTTTTCAAAGCAGCAGCGTCTTCATTGATGAAGGTGAATAAACCTTTGTGTAGCTTTGAATAGAATAGCCTGATCCAATATAGATCAGAGTGCTCAGCAGATGCAGATAAATACTATTGAAGATGTTTGTTTGTTTGATTGTTTGATGTATGTTTGGTTGTATTAATTTTTGTTTTCAATTAGCTTAGTCTGAAATGTGAAAATTAAGTAGGAATATCGCTCAAATATTTAAAAACCCGCTTGAACCTAACAAAGCCAAATATTAATAGAAGCTAGCAGTTTATACAAATTTGAGCTACTAGTGGATATTAATCTGTTTAAGGAAAGATAATAATAATGTATATAAATAAAACGTGCATGGAAAATTAAATGAAAGTAAATAAATAGAATGTTCGATTGATATAATGGATATGTGGCGATTTGAATTGTTATTAATGGTTGCTGACATTGGATGAATTTTGGAAATAAATATTTTTATTCAAATAAGCATTTGATTTGGTAAAAATATGAATTTTTTATAAAGTGATTGAAAATAATTTGGTAATTTATTTTGGTGTTAATTTGTCTGCGAGTGCTCTAAGAATTATGGTCGATGCGGGTGCACAGTATTCGACAAGGATTCATAAACACTTAAATAAGGAAAATTTAACATGATACTTTAGAATGATATAAGAAATAGTTTACTTATAATTATATATTGTTTGTTGAATAATGTATTATTTGGAGAATGAAAACATTATTTTCTGGATTTAAATATATTTTTGGATAACGTATGCAACCATTGGATATCAGTGTGAAGTTGAGGTCACTGGCAAGGCAATATTAATATATTATCCTAGGTAGCCAACATTGCAGCCAATTGGCAAAATGGATCTCTAAAAATTTGTGGTATGCCAATGCTGTCTATTTTAGTATGAAAGTAAATTATGGATTATTGTATGTAAATGTAAATATTTGTTTGAATTAGAAGAATTTGCTAATGAAATACACATAAAAATATAATCAATTCAATTTGATTTAAGAATAAATTAAATGTTATCTTCTTTTGAATGCTAGGTAGTATTATATGCACATTCACATATTTAAACATAAATAAAATAAAATAAAAAATTATTCATTTCTTAACCTTAGAATCTAATTTGTATAAAACTCAAATTTCTTAATATAAGATAAATTGAATGTTGTATTAAAACTTTAACATGCAGTCCATATTTACATTTCACTTAAAGTCACCGTTCAACCTAAATTTCTAAGTTTTCTCTTTAAGAATAGTAAATTTATAAAGTTCTGTCAATGTGGCCTTAATATTTTTTCATAAGTGAATGTAGCTAATAATTATTTATTAAATTATTTGCAAGATATACATTAACTTTTAGTTTTATTAGAGATACCAAGATAAAGAGAAGCTTATACTTTTAATAAATGCAGCTCAATGCATGAATTAGATTCAAATTAAACAACCTTATGCTACCGATAAAACTTATTGCCAAGCATTTTCCTTCTAATTTAAAAGATCGATTTAGAGTAAATTGAAACTTAAGATTGTAGTCTCAATTTTTTGATTTAGTTAATATCTGGCTATCCAGTGTTCCTTGTCTTCAGTCATGTAAACCCAAAATTTGATCTAAAATATTAAATATCCATCTTCATGTTGAAGGGAATTTGTCTTTCTCTATGCATTTGCAAAATAAGAACAATGATTAATCAACTAAATCATGAGAAATAACTAAAGATGCATTAGTAGATTGCTAAATAAATAAACTGAAAGATGAAGAATTTCATATATTTCCAATACACTAAAAACGAAGGAAAAAATGAGATGAATTTGATTATTTTGAAACTTCACATTAGAAAAAGTTAAAAAGGTCGTATATTTGATTGCTTTATCTGAATTTAATAAATCTTCTTTTGTTTGAAAAATATTTTAATTAGGAGCAATTTTCATGTTTGTCACTTTTTAAAGTTTTGAAATCTAAAGATCTTTCAATATGTTTGAAAATGAACTAACAATTCTGGTCTGGATTTTTATTTTCGTTAATATGCAATGTGTTAATTTGACCATAACTTTCAAATGGTCAATCTAATTTTGATGATCTTGTACTTTCTAGAAAGCTATTAACTTCAGCAACAACTTTCATTTTAAGTGTTTTGTAAAATTTTGAAATTTTCTAGGCTAAAAGCGTGAATTCAATAATTGGGCCTGCGTAATTATAAATGAAACCTGATTTGCCTATTTTAGCCTATCCCCTCTAACTTGTGTGTAGTTCATATTTTTGCAATTCAAAAGTTATTTTAGAAAGTTGATTCACTATGTAACAATTTATTCTTTGAAACTTGTGACACCCCATATTTTTGGTGACATTACTTAGAATTTTTAATTAGCTAAATTAAATAAAATAATGTGTTGATTATGGAATTGATATTTGATATTTAATTAAGTTGTAGCCGTGCCATTTAATAATGAATTAAAAGAAGAGTTAAACATGAAATTAGGGAGGGGTAAAATAGGAAAGTGGACATTCCTATAACCCTCAAACATAGCCGTGTGTCTCCCCATACACGTCCATTTTCATTTGAAAATTTTTATAACCCAAGGCCTGCCACCATTAACAAGTAAGAAAAGCTAGGAAGAAGCTAATTTAAATCAAATCTATTCACGTCTTAATCTCTTTAGTCTCTAAAACTAAGGTGAACATTGTTTACATCTCATTTTTGATTGTATTTTCGGTTTTTAGATGAATGCCAAATATTTTGCATTGATTTTCCTTGATTTTGAATGATGAATGTTTATATATACATGTTGATGATTTATGTATGTTCACATTGATTTTATTATATGTTTTAAGGTGCAAACCCAATAAAATGACAACCAAATGCCTTGAATTTTTTTATAAAGATCATAAATAATATTTTAGAGATGGGTTTCAATGTTCGGAATTTTTTGAAAGTATGTGGAATTTATATAAATTTTCTTGTAAAGAAAATAGATGGTTAATAATTATTTTTGGTTAAATAATAAATGATTGGGGTCTAAAATTTTTATATGTTAGAAAACCTATTAAAAGAGACATTGTGGAATTTTTGTAAATTTTTCCTGAGTGTTTTAATGGTTATATAAAATTAATTATGGTATGTGACTTAAATGTTTTATATAATTTAAAGAGGAGAAGGGGCTTTTTGAAAAATAATTTAAATTGTTAAATCTGAAAAGTCAGCAGCACTTTTGAATAAATGTAGTAATTTTTATTGGTGAAGAAAGAGAACCAATCACAATTAAACATGTAAGACAGGTTAGGTGGAAAGAACTATTTTCTACATGATTTTCACTATTTCGACACCGTCGGCACCCGGCTCCGCCTCCTCGTCTTCACTTTCGACATAGTTAATACCAATACATATGGTACCAGGTAACTGATATGTATTGAGTTGGACTAGGTGGAAGGTAGAGAGTCGAAACTTGAGGTTTCGAAAGGGTTGGGGCTTGCTTTGTTTTTAAATTAAAGAAATGCGCCCGCTTGCTTTCGACTAAAACGGCTTTCGACTGAGTAGCTTTCGACTAAGTCAAATGTTTATAAATTAATGGTTTCGATTAGGTTGCACCTCTGTTTTTATAATTGCTTTCAACTAATTCAAAACCTTTTGCTGCTACCCTTTTACCTTTCGACCCAGATGGTTTCGAAAGAGTTGTTTTGTTTTCTAAAAATCTGGCCATCTCTCCAATGCTTTCGAAGGGATGGTTTTGACACATCACTTCATTACTTAGGAAATGGTTTCGAAGTAGATGCTTTCGACTTAAATGTTTTAAGACCCTTTTTCTATAATTGAAGTAAAACCCAAAGATTTCGAAAGGGATGGTTTTAAATGGTTTCGAAACAAATGCTTTCGACTTTAACAGGTTTCATATCCTTTCACTTTACTTGAAGGTGGAACCAAATGGTTTCGACCGAGACGTTTTTCAAAGTTTTCGAAGGGGTAAATTTTTCAATGGTTTCAAAGGGTTTCCACTTGCTTTAAACTGAACGTAAAGGCTTTGAAAGAATTGAGTTTTTATTTTTTCTAAAGGTTTAAATGAATGGTTTCGAAAGTAGTAGTTCCATAGGGTTTCGAAAGAGTTGAAAGGAAGGGTTTTTCCTATGTTTTTGAAAGGCAATATTTAAAAGGTTTTAAAGGAGGATGTCTAATATTTTGGAGCTTTTGGTGAAAAGAAAGGAAAGGTTTTCCAATGTTTTCAAAAGGCTTTTACTGGTTTCGAAAGGGTCTTTCAATGGGTTCAAAGTGGCTAAGGCTTTTAATGGTTTCGAAAGGGTCTTTCAATGGGTTCGAAGTGGCTACCTTCAAGGGTATCGAACGGTTGTTTAAATGTTTTAAACAAAAGTTTCAAATGTGTTAAATAGGCAATATAGCCCAAGTGTTTTCAAGTTAAAATGACTTTAACTTGTTTTGGAAGGAAAGCTAATCCTTATTAAATCTCATCAACATTATTTTGAGTAAAGTTTATATATCATGGAAAAATAGTTAAAGTAAAACTAAGAATATATTTCCTTGTATAAGTATGATTTAAAAGGTTAAATCATTTTGAAAAGGTTTTCAAGAAAGATATGAGGTAGTTAACCTTAAGTAAATAATTCGGACAGTTAGTCCATTTTGATCCTAATAGTTAGTCCAGTTTGCGGACGTCAGCCCTGTTATATAGATAGATAGTTCATTGTAGAGTAACAGACCTTGCTATTATATTGAAGGAAGATAGTTCACATATTACTTATTTTGCGAACAAATAGTCCATTTATTATCATAAAGGATATTGCTATTTTGATATAATCAGTTTGATTAACCAGTTTGGTTACAGGAAAGGATTTGAACAATATATGTTTTAAAGAGGATATAAGTGAGGGGAAACCCATTCCGCTAAGTGGCGTGGTCTTACTTAATATCAGTAAACCAAGATGTAATAGAGTTATTCACACTAGGCTTTATGTCTGACTCGAGGTTTTTGTTTCCCCTTAATCTCTTGGGTACTCAAAATTGAATTGAGTAGGATGAAGGCTAGGGTTTTTAGGTTTTAGTCTTTTGGCGTACAAAGCTTTCGGAGATGAGCAGGTGGCTGACGAATGGCTAATTAAGAGTTGGTTAAGTTTTTTCGCTATGTATTTTGTCAGATATGGCTATCTTACTTTGATCATCAAAGGGGGCATCATCAAATGTCGCTCTTGGCCTATTTTGTAAATGATATATTAATCATTGCCTGAGAAATGTTAAGGGATTATGTAACATGGATATGAATTATTTTTTTGAAATGTAATTAGTTAAATGTTGTTTTGAAATCTTAGATTTTATTCATATTCGTGTGCTTCTAATATCATGGAAACCATTATCATTACTATATTTTGTCAGCAGAAGTTAATACTATGGATGCAGCATCTGTAGCTTTTGGCCTCCAGATATGAGATGTCGCAACTTGTATCAGAGCATGGTTTATAGAAAACTTTAAACTAAAAATAATTTTTAAAACATAATCCTAAGGAATAAGAGTAAGATTGGGGTATAGGATAATGCCATAGTAATGCACTTGTATTTGTTATATAAGTATACATTTTATCTCTAGTCTCCTATCGTTGTTAGGTTATTTTTCTATATCTCATAAGGTTTGAATAAAATATGAAAGGTAGAAGAGGAAGAGTTAACCCAGAAGGGGAGGGCACCAAAGGAAATGCCAGACCTAGTACAAGGAGGACCCAAGGTCACATATAAGTAAAGAATGTAGGTGATGGAGTCCCTCAAGTGGATATGGGAGCTATGTATCAATTTTTTGTGAATATGATGCAAGCTGGAGTTGTAGCTAGAATGGTAGGTGGGGATGCTACAGGGGCAGGGGTTCTGGAAGTTCGGTAGTTAACCATTATGCTAAGCTCAACAGAGATCATGAAAAGCTTGAAGGGAAGCCTTTTCTGTGTACAAAGGATGCTATAGAAGTGGAAAATTGGTTGTTGCACAACGAAAGGATTTTTGTAGATTTGGGACTTAACGATGAGTAGAAGAGGAGGTTGGCATCCAAACAGCTTCAGGGAGCCAGATTGTTTTAGTAGAACAGTGTGATGGCTGGTGTGGACAAAGAAACTTTGTCATGGTAGATTTCAAGGGGATGTTACAAGAGAGGTTTATGATGGCATAGTCAGCTCTGATCAGGAAGTTCACTGAATTAGATCAGGGGGAGATTTCAATTCTGGATTATCCTAGAAAGTTCGAGATGTTGGCCCGGTATGGGTGTGCTTCAGTGGATACAATCATGAAGAGGAATGAGAACTTCATCAGGGAATTGAACCAAGAGTTAGCTAGGACCACATTACCCCATATTAAAGATCCTTATGACTTTGTAGTAGGGATGACCTTAAGGCATGAGGAGATCCTTGATGCCCTAGAGAAGAGTAAGGCTAAAGAAGTCCAGGGTGGGTAGAATCAGAAGAGGAAGTTCTTTCATAAGAAAGGTGCTCAGAAGGGAGTAGTAGCTAAGAAGGGAAAGTCTGAGATTGTCTTTTTCAAATGTGATAATAAGGGGCACTTTTCAAATAAGTGTCATGGTGGGAAGGAAAGGAGGCGCGGGAAAGAAGAATGCCAGGTGCTACAACTGTGACTAGACTGGCCATTATAAGAGCCAGTGCACGGAACCCGCAAAGGATCGAAAGGGCAAGGTATATGCATTGGAACCTGCTACTTCAAAGCCAACAACCTAAGAGAAAGGAAAGGCAGTCATGGAGGTACGCTTCAGATTCATGGTATGTCTGTTAGCGTTCTATTCGATACTGGTGCATCACATTCTTTTATATCTAGATGTTTGATAGCTTAATCTTAAACCAACATATTTAGTAACTTTCTTATGGGTTGCGAATCCAATAGGAGGGTATGCAACTCTAGGGTTAAGATGTGAACAGTTAGAGTTTGACCTGTTAGGTTATACTTTTGTATGAAGTTTGGATGTATTTGATTTTGTGGGGTTCAAGATTATTCTTGGGATGGATTGGTTAAGTGAGTACGAATTAGGATATTTTTCCAGAATAGGAAAATGTCGCTTAGACACCTAGTGTGCACTGTGCAGCGATCAGATAGTTTATGCCGTAGAAGGTTCTTGCGGTCAGATGTATTCTTTGTTGGGTGCTATGGAATTTGATGAAGAGTTGAGTCGAGTTTTCGTGGTTAGAGAATTCGTCAATACTTTTGAGTCTGCAGTTGTATTCCGCTGAAACGAGCCATTGAGTTTTAGATCGATTTGATCGCTGGAGTAGCACTAGAGAGTAGGCCGCTAAGTAGGATAACCCCTACGTAGATGAGGGAGTTAAAGGTGTAGTTGGTTGATTTGGAAGGCAAGAGTTTGATCAGACCGAGTAGTTTTCCTTGGGGAGCAGCCGTAGTGTTTGCTAAGAAGCCAGATGGATCGTTAAGGCTATGTATATATTATCGTAAGTTGAATGAGAGGACGATAAAGAATCAATATCCATTGCTAAGGATTGACGATTTATTCGACCAGTTGAGTGGAGCCAAGGTATTCTCAGAGTTGGATTTAACGACTGTTGTCCATCAGCTTAGGATTGCAAAGGATAGTATACCTTTAACGACGTTTAGGGCTGGATATGGGTCGTACGAATAGTTATTTATGCCATTCGGACTAATGGATGCACCAGGTTTCTTTATGGATTTGATGAACCAGGTTTTTCGAGAGGACTTAGATAGGTTCATATTGTTTTTCATTGATGATAACTTGATTTACTCTAAGGATGAAAGAGAGCATGAAGTTCATCTTAGAGTGGTGCTTGAGATGTTGAGGTAGCATCAGCTGAAGGTGAAGTTCTCGAATTGTCATTTCTGAAAGAAAGAAGTGAAGTTTCTTGGTCATGTAGTCTCATAAGAAGGGTTGTCAGTAGATCTGAGTAAGATTGAAGTAGTGAACAGTTGGAAGAGACCCGAGACAGTGGTGTAGATAAAGAGTTTCCTTGGGTTGGCTGGTTATTATCGAAGGGTCATTAAGGATTTTTCACGGATAGCGGAACCGATGACCAAGCTGACAAAAAAGGATGTAAAGTTTATGTGGACCAATATGTGTGAGGAAGCATTACAGAGTTTGAAACACTTACTGACCCATGCACCTGTGTTGGTTGTTCCAGAAGGGAATGATTTGGTGGTTTATACCGATGCGTGCGGAACAGGATTAAGAGCTGTGCTAATGCAGAGAGGTAAAGTGATTTCTTATGCTTCTTGACAGCTTAGATTGCATGAAGTCACGAGGTAAGATATCCAACGCATCATTTAGAATTGACTGCAGTGATTTTTGCATGAAGATGTGGAGACATTACCATTTTAGGGAAAGGTTTGAGTTATATACAGATCATAAGTCGATGAAATATTTGTTCTCCCAGAAGGAGTTGAACATGAGACAACAAAGATGGTTAGAGTTTATTGCTGCTTATAATTTTGGAATTGAGTACACACCGGGGAAAGGAAACAAGGTTGCAGATGCACTTAGCAGGAAACATCCGAAAGCAGTGTTGGTAATGATTGCCGAGTGGTAGGATTTAGAAGTATTAGCAGTTTGCATAGTGTAGTAGAGATCCGAGGCTGGGTCTAGTGGAAATATAGTTGTATTATCTTGTTTGGAAGTTTGACAAGTGATGATCGAAAGGATTATTTCTAGACAGGGAGAAGATCCGGTATTAGATGAATAGATTAAGAAGTAAGAGATGGAATTTTGGCTGATGATTTGAAAGTTTTCAGTCTTGACCAAAATGGAAGGTTGAGAAAGAAAGGAAGATCATGTGTTCTGAGTGTAGAAAACATATGGAAAGGTGTCTCGGATGTGTGCCATCATTCGTACGTCTTTATTTATCCAGGAGGTACTAAGATGTATCAGGATACGAAGAGGAATTTCTTCTGGGAATGTATGAAGTGGGATATTGGGTTGTGTGTGAAGCATTGCGTGATTTTCCAACACTCAAAGGTCGAACACCAGAAACCAAGTGGGTTGCTTCAGCCATTGGATATTCCAGTATGGAAGTGGGGTTCTATTTCCATGGTTTTTATAGATGGGTTGCCAAGGTCGAACAGAGAAATGATGGTATATGGGTCATAGTGGATAGGTTGACCAAGAGTGCCAATTTCATTCTAATTTGGTCAAACAAAACGACATCTTTTTGGCAAAATTGTTTATGAAGAATGTGGTTAGACTGCATGGAACTCCTAGTAGCACAAATAATGATAGAGATCCTTTACTCACTAGTGAGTTCTGGAAGTGTCTGCAGGAAGTTTTGGAAACCAAGCTTAAGATGAGTACCGCTTACCATCCATAGATAGATGATAAAACGAAAATAGTTAACAAAATCTTGGAATATTTGTTAAGGGCTTGTCTTTTGGATTTTGAGCGATCATGGGAAGACCATCTACATTTAGTCGAGTTTTCTTATAACAACAATTATTCGACTAGTATTGGGATGACACCATTTGAAGCTTTGTATGGAAGGCTATGCAAATCTCCCCTATGTTGGCTAGAGACCGGGGATAGGTTGGTTCTTGGTCTGGATTTGGTCAGAGAAGCTGCAGACAAGATTGAGGTCTTTCGAGCTAGAATGAAAGAGGCTCAGTCTAGGAAGAAAAGTTTTGTAGATAAGAGATGAAAAGATTTAGAGTTCTCAGTTGGAGATCAGGTTTTCATCAAGGTATCACTGGTGAAGGGTGTGATCCAATTTGGAAGATCAGGAAAGTTAGCACCGAGATTCGTTGGACCTTTTCTAATTGTTGAGAGGACTGGGAAACTTGTATATAAAGTTTAGTTACCGAGCAATTTAGCAGGATTCCATGATGTTTTTCATGTTTCTCATCTTAGAAAGCGTGTTAGAAACCTGGAGACTACTATTGCACCATCTGTGCTAGATAACTTAGTAATAGAACCAGATTTGACTATAATGAGGAAGCCTGTTCGCATTGTTGCGAGAGATAAGAAGAGGCTTAGAACCAAGATGGACAGAATAGTCAAAGTCCAATGGAGCGACGATGGTAGAGACTGTACTTGGAAGATTGAGGGCAGGATTAAAGATACTTATCCTGACTTATTTGATGGTATGTTTTACCTTCTTATTTGATTTGTTGTATGCGTTATCGTAACCTCGATGATGAAATTCTTTACGGAGGGCAGTCTACAATACCCCATATTTTTGGTAATATTATTCAGAATATTTAATTAGCTAAATTAAATAAAATAATGTGTTGATTATGGGATTGAGATTTGATATTTAACTAAGGTGTAGCCGTACCATTTAACAATGAATTAAAATAAGAGTTTAATATGATATAAGGAAGGGGTAAAATAGGAAAGAGGCCAATCCTATAGCCCACAAACATAGCCGGGTGTCTCCCCATACACGTCCATATTTTTTAATTTTTTTTATAACCCAAAGCCGACCACCATTAACAAGGAAAAGAGGAAGAAAAGCTAGGAATGGGCTAATTCAAATCAAATCTATTCACATATCATTCTCATTAAATTTCTAAAGCTACGGTGAATGATGTTTACATCTCATTTTTGATTGTATTTTTGGTTTTTAGATGAACGCTAAACATTTTGCATTGATTTTCCATAGTTTTGAATGATGGAATGTTTATATATACATGTTGATGATTTATGTATATTCATATTGATTTTATGATATGTTTTAAGATGAAAATCCTATAAAATGACATCCAAATGCCTTGAGAATTTTTATGTTGATCATAAATAATATTCTAGAGATAAGCTTCAATTTTTAGAATTTTCTGAAATTATGCCTATTTAAATGAATTTTCTAGTAAAAAAATTGTTTATTTAGGTTAACAATTATTTTCGGTTAAATAATAAAAGTCGGGGTCTGAAATTTTTATATGTTGGAAAATATATTAAAAGAGATTTTCTGCAATTTTTGTAGATTTAAGTGTTTTAGTGGTTATATAAAATTATTAAGGTATGTGACTTAAATGTTTTATATAATTCAAAGAGGAGAAGAGGCTTTTTGTAAAATAATTTAAATTGTTAAATCTGAAAATCTGGCAGCACTTTTAAAAAAATGCATTACTTTTTATTAGTAAAGAAAGTGGCAACCAATCACAAATGGACACGTAAGGCAGGTTAAGTGGAAAGAACTATTTGCTACATGATTTTCACTATTTCGACATCGTTGGCACCAAGTTCCACCTCCTCATCTGCGCTTCCGACATAGTCGAAACCAATACACTTGGTGTCAAGGAATTGGTACGTAGTGAATTGGACATAGGTGGAAGATAGGGAGTCGAAACTAGGGGTTTCGAAGGGGTTGGGGCTTTGCTTTGTATTTAAGTTAAAGAAATACGCCTGCTTGCTTTCGACTAATCAACCAAGTAGCTTTTGACTAAATCAAATGGTTTTAAAATGAATGGTTTCAATTGGGTTGTTCCTCTATTTTTTATAATTACTTTCGACTAAGTCGAAACCTTTTGCTGTCGCCTTTTACCTTTGGACCTAGATGGTTTCGAAAGGGATGTTTTGTTTTTTAAAAATCTGGCCGCCTTTCCAATGCTTTCGAAGGGATGGTTTCGGCACCATCACTTCTTTACTTAGGAAATGGTTTTGAAGCAGATGCTTTTGACTTAACTGTTTTAATACCCTTTTTCTATAATTGAAGTAAAACCAAATGGTTTCAAAGGGGATGGTTTTAAATGGTTTCGAAATAGATGCTTTCGAATTTAATGGGTTTCTGATCCTTTTGCTCTACTTGAAGCCAGAATCGAAATGGTTTCGACTGAGCCATTTTTCAAAGGTTTCGAAGGGGTAAATTTTTGAATAGATTCAAATGGTTTCCTCATGTTTTAAAGTGAAACCATAGGGCTTTTGAAAGGATTGAGTTTTGACTGTTTCGAAAGGTTTTAATGAATGGTTTGGAAAGGGGTATTTCCCCAGGGTTTCGAAAGGGTTTAAAGGAAGGGTTTTTCCTATGTTTTTGAAAGGAAATATTTAAAAGGTTTTAAAGGAGGATGTCTAATGTTTTGAAGCTTTCGGTGAAAAGAAAGGAAATTTCCAATGTTTTCGAAAGACTTTTAATGTTTTTGAAAGGGTCTTTCAGTGGTTTTGAAGGGGATACCTTCAAGGGTTTTGAAAGAATTGTTTAAAGCTTTTAAAAAGGTTTCAAATGTATTAAAAAGGCAATATAGCTAAGGGTTTTCAGGTTAAAAAAGACTTTAACTTTTTTTGGAAGGATGACTAATCCTTATTAAATCTCATCAATATTATTTTGAGTAAAGTATATATATTATGGAAAAATAGCTTAGAGTAAAGTTAAGAATATATTTTCCTTGTATAAATATGATTTAAAAGGTTGAATCATTTTGAAAAGGTTTTCAAGGAAAAATATATAGGGTTGTTAATCCTAAGAAAATAATTCGGACAGTCAGTCCACTTTGATATGGCAGTTAGTCCAGTTTGCAGTCAGTCAGCGTAGTTGTATGAACATATTGTCCATTTGTAGCATAACAGACCTTGCTATTATATTGTGGGCAGATAGTTCACATATTACCTGTTTTACGGACAGATAGTCCATTTATTAGCATAAAAGATATTGCTATTTTGATAAAATTAGTTTGACTAACCAATTTGGTTGCAAGAAAGGATTAGTATAACATATGTTTTAAAGAGGTTATAAGTGAGGGGAAACCCATTCCGTTAAGTGGCATGGTCTCACTTAATATCAGTAAACCGAGATGTAATAGAGTTGTTCACACCAGGCTTTATGTATGACTCGAAGTTTTTGTTTCCTCTTAAACTCTCGGGTACTCAAAATTGATTTTAGTAGGTCGAGGGTTAGGGATTTTAGGTTTTAATCTTTTGGCGAATAAAGCTTCTAGAGACGAGTACATGGCTGACGGATAGCTAATTAGGAGTTGCTTATTTTTGCTCCACCATGTATTATGTCAGATATGACTATATTACTTTGATTAACCAAGGGGCATCGTCATATGTCGCTCTTGGTGTGTTTTGTAAATGATATATTTAATCATTGCCTAGGAAACATTTAGGGATTATGTAACATGGATATGAATTATTGTTTTGAAATGTAATCAGTAAAATGTTGTTTTGAAATATGAAATTTTGTTCATATTAATGTGCTTCTTATGGATACATTATCATTACCGTATTTTATCACCAGAAGTTAATACTATATATGACTACAACATCTGTAACGCTTAGCTTTTGGCCTTCAGATACAGGTTGTTATAAAACCATTACCTAATTTTGTGTTTTGACCCTTAAAATTTTGGTTAGAAAGTGGTTAAGTATAAGAATGATGTCCCTACATTAAATAAATGAATGTTTCTTATATATCTTTATATGCCATTAATATTTGAAATTGAGATTGAGAATGTGTATTGATGAAGCATCTATGGACTAATTGATGGTGTTGGCTTGCTTTCTCCCTTAATAATAAGCTAATTTGTTTAAAAATCTAAATAAACATACGTTTTTATACGATATTGATATATAATATGATATTATTGCGATTCCCCATCTTTCGAGATGCTCTGTATAGGGATGTATATGTATTATGATTATATTGTTTTTGATTTTACGGAATGCTCTTCGTACAAAGGAGAATCTGCCATAATTTTTCGAAAATCCGACACTTCAAAAATTTTCACAATGTTTTTATCGCATGCGAAAAATAGAATTTCGCTGAATTAAATCTATTAAAAATTATAGCATACGATAGGATAAGCTGGAGAATGAGCTACATAGTGGATTGAGTAGTTTAAGTTTGGTAGAAGGTTGTCAATTTGAAGAAAGTGACGATATGAGTTGTCTGACACCCCCAATAAGAAATTGCGAGGACGTAGTTTTTGTTAGGGGAGAAGTCTATAATAACCCTGCTTTCTACATCATATAAATAAATAAATTTAATTAAAATAAATAATGTTTGAATTTAATTTGGAATAAATTATATTTTGACAATAAATTTTCATTTAATTAAATTCCATTAAAAAATATTTTGATGTAAAAAATTGAATTGAATTAAATTCTTTCCAGATAATAAATTGGAATTGAATAAATAATTTTAATTGAATATAAAATATATTTTTATAGGTATAAATAATTGTATGTGATTGAAATAATGGAAAATTGATAAGCGATTATTGAACTGAATTAAATTAGATGGTATCGAAATATTTTCAATATAATGAACTGTAAACTAAATTGAATCAAATGAAATTTATTTATGAATAAATATGAGAAGTTATTAAAAGGAAATAAGAAATGATTTAAATTAAAACTATAGCCTAATTAAGCCCCAATCCCTATTAACTTGGAAACTTTATTCTTACTTTTAACTTAAGCGCTAAAAGTGAAAACCCGATCTTTATTTGACTTTAGCCCTAGCCCCAATCAGAAATAAATCGTGGCCACTAAATTAAAAAAGGTATTCGAAGGCTAGAACAATGACGTCGTATAAGAGTGTAACACCACATACTTTTAGTAACATTATTTAGGATATTTAATTAGTTAAATAAAATAAAATAATGTAATATGATTAATGGATTGATATTTGTGATTGAATAAGGGGTAGTCGTGCCATATTAAATAAGTGAACTAAAGAACAAAAGAGTTACTAAATACGCAAGGGGAAAATAGGAACAAGGCATATCCTTACACCCTAAACCACTTAGCACTTCATTCTACACGTTCATTCTATTTTCACAAACAAAAATAGAGCAAAGGCCGACCACCATTAGGAAGAGTAAAGAAGAAGAGTTCAAGAGGAAGAAACAAATCACTTAATCAAGAACAAATCTCACATTCTTAATCAAAAAGCTAAGGTAAATAATGAATACATCCCAATTTTTAATGGTTTTATGTTTTAGTATGAAATTCGAATTATTTGCAAAAAAATTTTGCCATGTTTTGGATAATATATATATATATATATATATATATGCGGTGTTGATGATTTATACTAATTCACATAGATTATGTGGTATGTTTTGATATGAAAACCCTGTTATATGACATCTAATTTCCATGAGAATTTAAATTTAGATTAGAAACAATAATACAGAAATGGGTTTCAATTTTCATAATTTTCTGAATTAATTTGGATTTTATATGAATTTTCTAGTGAAGAAAAAGCTAATTTGGGTTTAAAATTAATTATGGCCAAATTATATTGGCTTAGGGACTTCTTTTCTAGAATTTCTGTATAATTTTCCTAAATGTTTTAATGGGTATATAAAATTATTTAAGGTATGAGACTTAAATGTTTTATATATTTATAAATAGGAGAAGGTGTACTCTGCAAATAATTCAAATTCTTATTTCTGAAATTAGGTAGTGCTTTTAGAAAAGAAAATTTTGCAACCAATCATAGTTTTGCAAGTAAGGCAAGTTAGGTACAAAGAAATGATTTAAAAAGTCAAATCTACACGCTTTTTCTTGTTTCAATGCTTTCGGCGCCAGGCTTCCGACTCCTTACCTTCCGCCTTTGACTCCATCGAAACCAATGCACATGGTATCAGATACCTAGTACATAGTGAGTTGGATAAATGCGGAAGGTATTGGATTGAAACCAAGGGTTTTGAAGGGGTCAAAGCGCTACTTTGCTTTTAAATGAAAATGCGCCTCCTTTGCTTTCGAATGAATAGCTTTCGACTTGTTCTGCTTTAGACTGGGTTAATGACTTTAGGACGAATGGTTTTAAGAGGTTGCACCTTTGTTTTTAAGTAACTGCTTTCGACTAGCTCGAAACCCTTGACTGCACTTTTACCTTTCGATCCATATTGGCTTCGAAATAGTTACCTTGTTTTTAAAAAATCAAGCCGCTTCCAATGCTTTTGAAGGGATGGTTTCGACACCATCACTTCTTTACTTAAGAATGCTTTCGAAAGAGTTGCTTTCGACTCAAATCTTTTAATGACCCTTTTGCCTTATAAAAGGTAGAACCTAAATGATTTCGAAAGGCTTGATGTTTTGATTCTTTCAAAAGGTCTTAAAGAGAGGTTTCAATGGGTAGTTCTCTAATGGTTTTGAAAGGTCTAAATGGAAGGGTTTTTAATGGTTTCGAAAGGCAATGTTTAAGTGTTTCAAAAGATAGGACGTCTAAGGTTTTAAAGCTTTCGAAGAAGTTGTTTTTCAATGCTTTCGAAAGGATAAATATGAATGGTTTCGAAAGGTATTTTCAAAAGTTATATTTTGGCCTTATGCCTAAGGTTTTACTTGTTTTGAAAGGGACACTTTCAAAGGTTTCAAAAGGGGTACTTTTAATGGTTTCGAAAGGGTTATTTAAAGGTTTCGAATGAGGTGCTTTGGGCAATATAGCCTAACTATTTTTAACTTAAAAAGGGTTATAACTTATTTTGAAGGGATGGGAAATCCTTAATAATTTCATCAACATTATTTTGGTAAAGTATATATGACATGGCAAATAGCTTAGAGTAAAGAAAAGAGTATATTTTGGTTGTATATGTATGATTTAAAGGTTTAAATCCTTTTGAAAAGGTTTTCAAGGAAAAGTTCAAAGGGTAGTTAACCCTAAGAAAATGGCTCAGATTAGAAGACCAAATGGGACTGGTGTTGGGTTGCTCCCTATACTCATTAGCTATTGGCCCCTAGCTATTTTAGTCCAAAATTCTAGTGTGTAGGGCTTTTTCATAAGTAAGAGTAAAATTAGTTACACACAAAATGGAATCTGAAAAGGAAAGACGGGTTATTGGTAAGCCTGTAAAACCATTAGGATCTACTAGACTTGGAGAAGTAAGTAAGAATAGGCAATCCAGAAGAGGAGTATCTAACAGATGTTAGATTATTATGTTTTTTTGGTAGGCCTAAGTCAGCCAAGGGTTAGTAATTAGCTAAAAAAAGCTATAGTGTGTGGAAAGATAGTCCATATGATAACCGATTTGCACATATACGTGATATTGCTTTGTAGATTTAACCAGTTTTGGTTGCAAGATTATAATTTGTAAAAGTTATGTTTTAAAAAGGATATTAGTGAGGGGAAACCCATTCCTCTAAGCGGCGTTATCTCACTTAATATCAGATAACCGATGTGTATAGTATTATTCACACAAGGCTTTTTGTCTGACTCGAAGTTTATTTTTCCTTAAACCCTCGGGTGCTTATAATATATTTGAATAGGTCGAGGGTTAAGGTTTATAGGTTTCAGTAGGTTGGTGAATAAAACTTTCGGTGATGAGAAGGTGACTGACAGATAGCTAATTAGGAGCTACTTCTATATTTTGGATTGATTTCTCTATATTATATATATAGTACTCTGGTTAACCAAGCGGACATCGTCATATGTTATTCTTGGCGTATATTGTAATAGTTATATTTTTATCTGAACCTGGGAAAGCGATGGGATTATGTAATTTGAATATGGAACATGTTTTGGAAATGTAACCAAAAATATTGTTTTGGAATCTGTGATTTTGTTTCATATTCACGCACTTTTGATATTATGAATACCATTAACATAGACGTATTTAGTCGCAGAAAGTTAATACTATGGATGACTGTAGCATCTGTTGCGCTTAGCTTTGAGCTCTATATACGGGATGTTACAACTTGGTATCAGAGCATAGATTTATGAAAATTTTAACTAAAAAGATGATTTTTGAAAACATAATCCTAAGGAATTAGCAATAATATCGGGTTACAGGATAACGCTATAGTAACATATTTGTATTTTCCATATATAAATATGCACTTTATCTCTAGTCTCTATCTCTATTAGGTTATTTTTCTATATCTCATGAAGGTTCGAATGCATATATGGAATCTCGAAGAGAATGTTGGTGGAAGAGGCACCACTGTAGATGGAAATGCCAGACCTAATACTAGAAGGAACCAAGGTCAGGAAAAATCTGGAAGTATTGGTGCCGAAGTCCCGTAAGATGACATTGGAGCTATGTATCAGTTTTTCATGAATATGATGCAAGCGAGGGCTTGCTGCTGGAGTAGTTAGGGGAGGAGCCTAAGAAGCTCCTGTAGTAAACAATTATGCTTCTTTCAGTAGGGACTATGCTAGGTTGGGAGGAAAGCCATTCGTTGGGACTGAAGACGCCATAGAAGTGGGGAATTGTTTGCTGTATTGTGAGAGGATTTTTATAGATTTAGGGCTCAGTGATGAGCAGAAAAGAAGGCTTGCTTCGAGGCAACTTTAAGGAGCAGCTTTATACTGGTGGAATAGTGTAATAGTTGGAGTAGTTGAAGAAACAATGACATGGGTTGAGTTTATGAGGAGATTCGAAGAGAGATTCATGTATGTGATGGAAAATTCTACCTTGCTTAGAAAGTTTGTTGAGTTAGAGCAGGGAAAGATGATGTGTCAGAGTATGCTACAAGGTTTGAGGTGTTGGTAAGATATGGTCATGCCACAATGGGTACCGTGATTAAGAGAAACGAGAAGTTCATTATGGGGTTGAAACCTGAATTGGCCAGAGCTACATTACCCATATCAGGGATCCTTATGATGTTGTAGTAGAGATGGCTCTAAGTCACGAGGAAATTATTGCTTCTGTGGAGAAGAATAAGGCAAAGGAAGTCCATTGTAACACCACTAATTTTCGGTAACATTATTCAAGAGATTTAATTAGACTAAATAAAATAGAATAATGTAGGGCGATAAAGAGATTGAAGTTGGTTGATTAATTTAGTGGTCGTGCTATTTAAATTGAATGAGCTTTAAATTGTTAAGTGTTAGCTAATTAATATAAGGGCATGAGAGTAAATTGTCATCCATGTTTCCACCCTTATAATATTTTCAATTAGCCATACATGTTCAATTTATTATAAGCAAACTAAACGTAGGAAAGCAAATATCAAGGCGACCATTAGGAAGAAAGAAGAGAAGATAAATTTAAGTAAATCTTAGGATTCAAGCTAGAAGAAATCAACTTTAATCAATCTCCAATTTGCTTATCCAATCTATGGTGAATAATAATCACTACATCTCTATTTTGGTTTTATAATCATACATTTTTGGATTTGAGGGTGAATTTATTTTTATGATACATTGGATGATGATATGCTTGATTAAGTATTTGTTTAATCAAAACAAGATGGTTTAAAAGGGATATGCATGGTTTTAGGGTAGAGACTTAATTATTTTTAAATGCCATGGAAAAATTTTATGTTATGAGAAACATGATTTCGGAGTTGGATTTTAGTTTTTATAATTTTTCAAGTCATGGAGAATTGATTATGAATTTTCAAAGGAAAATATGGTTATTTGGGTTTATAAATTCATTTCGAAAAGTATATTAAGAACTTGAGTTTGAAATTTTGATATGTCATGCAACATGATTAAATTGAATTTTTGGGGATTTTTACTAAGTGATTTAGCATGGAAATAAAATTACTTGAAAGTTTATGATAGCCAATCAAGTGTTTACAAGTGGGCAAGTTTGTTACAAAAAGTTTACTTTATTTAGTAAAAAAAGTCTTTTACTCAAAAACGCAGGTTCCGCCTCCTTTGGAAGGAGCTTTCGAGCCAGAGCTTCCACCTCCGACCTAGTCGAAACCCTATACCATGAAACCAATACACATGGTATCACTTAGTTGGTACGTAGTGGATTGGAGAAAGGCGAAAGTTAAGGTGTCGAAAGGTACCTTCTTAAGGTGTCGATACATTTGTTTTGTTTTTAAAAAGAAAAGTTCTTGCCTTTTTACTAAAGGATTTCAAAGTAGTCGAAACCAAAGGGTTGCGAAAAGGTATTTCAAAGAAGCTTTCGAAGGAGAACTTCCGTCTTAGTTTTTAAAGTAAGTAGATTCTGAAGAAGTCACTAAGTTTTTAAAGTGATGCTTTTGGAAGGGGCAGTTTCAACCAAGTCGAAACCCTTTTGTGAGTAGATGCCTTTCATGGTATTGAAGACATCAGTGCTATCGAAAGGTATTGCTTGTTTTTACAAATATAAGCCACCTCCTACTGATTTCGAAAGGGATTAGGGGTTTCGAAGGCAGTGGTTTCAGAAGGAGTTTCTAAGCCAACCTTTAATTGTTTACCTAGTTATTTTAATGCTTTCGAAGGATGATTTCGACACCGTCAAGTTTCCCTAATACTTTTATGAAATAAAGAATGGTTTCGAAAGAGGTGCTTTCGCTTATGTTTGCTTTGACCTAAATTGATGTTTTAAACATAGGCCCAATGATTTCGAAATGGGGACTTTCAATGGTTTCGGAAGGTATACTTCCAATGATTTCAGATGGGGTACTTTCACTTGGTTTCGAAGCAATGCTTCTAAAGTAAAAGGTTAGTGCTTTAATACAGTCGAAAGGTTTCGAAAAAGAAGTTTTAAAGTAGTCGAAAGGCAGGTGCCTAATGTTTTGAAGATAGATTTTAATGCTTTCGAAGGAGGTCATCCAATGAGGTCGAAATCTAGGTTTCGAGTGTGTCGAAAGGTTTTATAACCCACACTCATTTTTAAGGAAAAACCTATGGCTAAATAAAGGAGTTTTGAATGGATTTCAAGTATGCAAATTTGAAGAAGTATTTCCCTGATAAAAGTATAGGTTAATGGGATTAACCATGTTTTATATGTAAATGTTTTCAAGGATATTAAATCCACAGGACTGGTATTGTAAAGTTGTTATGTTTTCTTCTTCAAATATAATATATTCACATGATAAAGAACTCATAACTATATTTTAGGGGATAAAAGGTTAGAAGAACCAGACAGGCTAACCCAATAATGAATATAAATTGATTAAACTCCTGAATGAGTAGAATTGCATCCAGGGAGACCAGAATATGTAACGCCCAAACTTTGAAGTTGTCCGAGAGATAGGTTCATAGTAGACCCATGAAAACCATGATTAGGAAGGTATTGGTGGTAACCAACTGGTTGATAGTAAACCCATGAAAACTATGTATTAAGGATGGTTGACAAAGGCCAATTGGTTTACAGTGAACCTATGAAAACTATATCAGGATTAAGTATTGACATTAGTCAAAAGGTTTCTAGTCAACCCATGAAAACTAGATTAAGAAAGAAGTTTAGGAGGCATCAGTAGGTTCTTAGTCAACCCATGAAAACTAGGCTAAGAAGGGAGTTACTGGACTATTCCTTAGGTTTCCAGTCAACCCACGAAAACTAGGATATAATGAGTTATTGAAATGACCAATAGATTCATGGGAACCCATGAATTAATTAAGTTAATTGACAAGGGCATATAGGTACTTAGTGATTCCATGAAAACTCTAAAGTAGAATAGGGTGCCTATGAATTATAAAAGGTTATTAGTATACCTATGAAAACTAATAGGTTAATATGGACCCTAGAAACTATAAATATGACAAGGAGTCAATTAAACCGGGGATGGGATATCCAAAATGTTTAAATATGTGTACCATCATTTGGAATGCTATGTTTTAACCATTGTGGATGCAGGAGAACAATATCTGGTTTTATAAAAGGTTTTAGGATACTAGTGAGGGGAAAACCCGTTCCGCTAAGCGGCGTGGTCTCACTAGATATCTAAATGGATTGAGATGTTAGATTATTATTCATACAGGGCTTTATGTCTGACTCGAAGTTTTTGTTTTCCCCTTAAACTCTTGGGTACTCAATCGATTTTGAGTAGTTTGAGATTTAAGGTTTCTAAATTTTCTTCTTAAACGAATAAAGCTTCCGAAAGCATGTAGGAGGCAGCTAGTTATTTAGTGTTGTCTTCTTTCGCTATGTATTTTGGATGTAAAGGCAGACTTGCTAGGCTTATTATAAATGCTGATCAACTAAGGGGGTATCTTCATATGTCGCTCTTGGCATATGTGTAATAATTATATTTTTCTAAACGTGGTTAACGTTTGTTGGATTATGTAATGAACATGAAATGTTTTGAATGGAATTTGGAAATATGTTTTTATTTTGTTAATTTTTTTCCATACTTGTGATCTGTGCATCAATGTATCTAACACTGCCGTATTTGGTTGCCGAGGATTAATAACTATAGATGACTGTAGCATCCATACCATTAGTTTTGGTGCTGCAAGTAGTGGAATATTACAAGTTGGTATCAGAGCATAAGTTTATGAAATTAAAATAAAAGTTAAACCTACAAGCTTTTTGAAACAAAATCCAATAAATCAGAAATATGATCGGGATTTGGGTTAACACTGTAGTAACATACTAAAGTATTTGATATATAGGTATATATCTAAGTACGTGTTCTCTTCTCTCTTAGACTGTTCTTCTATATCTTACTAAGGCTCGTATGCATATCTACGAGAAAGAGGATATGGAAGCAGGTAACAAAAGAGGAAATCTAGGTGGAGGAAGCACCACAACCAATAGAAATGATCGACCTAATACCATGAGGAACCCAGGTCGATAACCTAATGCTAATCCAAATGCTGAAGCTAATGTAGGTGTTGGAAATCCACCATTAGATGCGGGGATGGTGTATCAGTTGTTGGCCAACCTTTTGCAAGCTGGAATAGTTTGTAATGTAGGAGGAGCTAATCCTATAGCTTCAGTTAGATATAATTATGCTAGGCTGAGCAGAGACTATAGTAGTCTGGATGGAAAGCCCTTTTTTGGGACAGAGGATGCTGTTGAGGTTGAGAATTGGCTATTGAGTTGTGAGATAATTTTTACTGGTCTAGGCTTTGATGATGGGGAAAAGAGAAGGCTAGCTTCTAGGCAGTTGCAAGGGGTAGCGCTTCATCGGTGGAATAGTGTGACTGCCGGAGTTCCGGAGGAAGAGCTGACATGGGCTGATTTCAGAAGGAGATTTGAGCAGAGGTTCTTATTTTTGGTTGCCAAGTCGGCATTGATGGGAAAGTTTATGGACCCTATTTTAGGAGAATGTCATTAATCGAGTATGTTGCTAAGTTTGATGAGCTATCTCGATATGGATATGCTACTATCGACACCGACATCAGAAGGAATGAATAGTTCATTCAAGGACTGAGACCGGAGCATGCTAGAATGACCATGACTCATATCAGAGAGTCTTGTAATGTGGTAGTGGAGATGGCTATTCGCCATGAAGAGATGCATGTAGTTTATGCTATGGAAAAGCCAGTTGAATCCAAGGGTCCTTAGGGGAAAAAAGGAAATTCTTTAAGAAGAAGGGAGCATAGTAAAGAGATGCTATCAAGAAGGCAAAGGCTGATTTGGTGTGCTTCAAGTGTGATAAGAAGGGTAATTATGCTCATGAGTGCCAAACATGCAAAGGGAAGAATCCTGTAGAGAAGAAGAATGTGAAATGCTTCAACTGCAACCAAGTTGGGCATTACAAGAACCACTGTCCAGAGCCAGTCAGGACGGACAGAGGAAAGGTTTTTTTATTGGACCACTATCTTCTTCTAGGTGTATTGCAGCAGAGAAAGGAAGAATGTGATGGAAATTACATTTTTGATCTAGAGTATACCAATTAGGGTACTATTTGATACCGTGCATCACACTCATTTATATCGTAGAATTTGGTTGATAGGTTATGCACAGAAACCACATACTCTGTTACTTCCTTAAAGGTTGTGAATCCAATAGGAGAATATGCAACTCTAGGTATGAGATGTGACCTGTTAGAACTTGATTTGTTTGGTCACAAGTTTTCATGTAGTATATATGTTTTTGTTTTCATAGATTTCAGGATCATTTTGGGTATGGATTGGTTGGGTAAGTATGAGGTTAGGATATTTTTCCAGGATAGGGAAACATCGTTGAGACACCCAGATAAGTCATAACCAAATCATCTTCTCAGTGGAAAATTCCAACAGGAATGTCTGGGCTTTGTGAAGTGCCATGGAGTTTAGAGAAGAGTTAAGTCAGGTTCAGGTGGCAACATAATTTAAAGATGTCTTTGAGCCGGCTATGGGATTACCACCGAAATGAGCTTTTGAGTTTCAGATAGATCTTGTACCGAGAGCTGAACCTGTGAGTAGACCGGCTAGCAGGATGACACCGATAGAGATGAAGATATTGAAGGTGCAGTTAGTGGATCTCGAGGGAAGAAATTTTACTAGACCAAGCAGTTCGCCTTGGAAAGTGACCAGTATTCATGAAGAAACCCAATGGGTCATTAAGGATGTGTATTGACTATCATAAGTTGAAAAAAATATGATAAAGAATAAGTATCCTTTGCCAAGATTTGATGATATGTTTAATCAGTTGAATGGAGCCAAGGTGTTTTCCTATTTGGATTTGGCGACAGGGTTCCATCAGCTAAGAGTGGTGGAGGACAACATTCCTTTGACAGAATTTCAAACTTGGTATGGTTTGTATGAATGGTTAGTGATTCCTATTGGATTGATGAATGCATATGCTTTCTTCGTGGATTTGATGAACAGAGTTTTCCGGAAGCACTTTGATAGGTTAATGTTGGTATTTTGTTGTTCCAAAAATGGACCAATATCCTGTTTGATTTTGAAAGCACCAACCCTGTCTTTACAGCACAATATCACAGATCACAGATATAGAAAAGAAGTAGTAAAAGAAAATAGACCGAAGATTTTTATAGTGGTTCGGTTGTTTACGAAGCCTACGTCCACTTTGTAGAATGATTGCTATTACAAAAGCTGTTTGATTATAAGGCTTTTACTATTTCCTTGCCAGATTAAATCTCTAGAGTTAGAATCCACCAAAGAATCATGGTGTATTCCTTCTAAGATCGTTGTAAGGGAGGTGGGAAGTGAAGAATAATCCCAATAGAGCATCAGCAACTAGTCTAGAGAAGATCCTATTTATGTTGCAGGTGACATGATATTTATAGGGGTCAGAGGGTTTTTGAGCCAGGTCCATCATTATCAGTTCACAATATGATCTACAGGCGACCAAGGAGGTTCTGGCTCGCAAATCGAGCCAACACCATGGGTTGCTGGCGACCCATAGACTTGGTTCATTTCATGGGAAAAGTTTTGCCTCTTTCCTTTGTTTTCCATAACTCATTTATCTACGGTTTTGAGGAGGTGCATGGTTTGCTGATGATCCGGCCATAGAGGACTATCCTGAACTCTGAAATTAGAGATGTTTTCATAAACATTCATCGTCGTTGTTAGATGTTGATGGTGAGTCACTAGCCGCTTTCGTCCAAATACTTATTGGACTACAGGAATGCTGGTCTCTTGGCTTCGTTGGTCCCAATCATCGCCCTAACCGTATAGCTTGGCTTTTTCGATCTCTAGAGTCCTAAACCACTCTACCTGCTTAAGGTTGTCTTGTCTTCTATTGGTATCCACTGGGTTAAAAACCCGAATAATATTTTACCCTAGAGTACATCTTCGTTGTAAACAAGACGTTCTTTGGAAGTAGTCGTTTTCAACATCTTCTGACTTTTAAGTGGTTGCATTTGGGTTTTATTAACATCATCGGTTAACTTTCCCTGATTTTGGCTGTCATTCTTTGTCACAATTTATCATAATTCCACTTGTACCTTTCTGGCGTGCTTTGGAATGAGAAACAGCTCCAATCGATCGAGTTCGAGATGAATAAGTTGACCTTTCTTCCCTTCCATCTCATCTTTTCCATTTTTTTATTGGGTAGCGATCCATGAGATGGGTCGCTAGCGACCTACCTAAATAAAACACTTTCAAGATTGGGTCAGGTCCCTAGCGACCCGATTATTTAGCGAAACAATTAGCAGCTTATATTCCTTAGCTAACCTATGCTGCTCGCTTGACCCGGTCAACTTCAACCCCTTTAAGCAACCGATTATTCCAATGATCCCGTCTACTTTGCTCGATCCATTCATTGCCGATCCGTCATCCTATTCGAGTTCAAGCCCTAGCCCATCCACCAGTTTGTTCGAGTTCGAGCCCTAGCCGATCCACCGGTTTGTTCGAGTTCGAGCCCTTCATTAGTTCACTCTCAACCTAATCTATATTTCACCAAGATTAATTCGTGATTTTGTGCCACTGAATCAATTGAGGTGGGTTAGCTTGATTGATTTGTTAGTTGTTACGTTGTATAATGATTTGATGTATGTTTTTTGCTTGTGACGTTGATTACAAGATTTCAAGTTAACTGCGGTTCTTTGGAGGAAGATAGTAAATCACATCTTGAGTCGTCTCTTTGAATGACGTTCAGGCTTTGGCCCAAGGCTGATGCGTTTTTCTATCTTCGTCCATCGATCCAGAATCGGCTTGTTACCATCTTGTGGACGTCACTTGCATGACGTTTCATTAGTTGACCTTGATTCTTTTGAGAATTTGGGCCTATCATGTTTTACCTATTACATGCGTGATGTCCCTACAGCGAGAAGAGTTCTCCTTGTCGCTTCGGACGGCAGATCCGTTATCAATCATAGATCGATAATGGGTAAGTGCGCAAGTATACAACTAAAAGTAGAAAGCAAAATTTCATAGGAATTTCTTCTCCCTTTCCACTGCAAGCGAACTATCTACAAGGGATAAGGCGTTTGTGGAACTTCGGACACCGATTTTACCTCTCATAGATATCATATTGCACTTGCCCTAGTTTATACTTGAAATCCGGCGCGCTAATCTCAAGTTAATGTCGCCTCAGAGTTCAAGTGTGATAGGGGACTCATGAGAACATGATAGATTTGTCAATAGAATTACTAGCCCTTTACAGATGTGAATCCTTTAATAAAGAATGAAAAAGCCATCCACACGTCGTAAGCCGAATGGACAAAATCCTGCGCTTTCCGAAGCTGAATCATCATTCACCTCGCAACCAAGTTTGGTCAACTAGTTTCGGTTGTTCCCATTGTCGATCGCACGCCTCCCAACTTTTGAGTCTTACTCAACCCACCTGAAAAAGCTCCATCAGTGATATCCACCAAGGTTCTCCATAATATATGTATACAACACAAGATTCTCGAAGAGGACGAGCGCTTGTTGGCGAAAGATGAGTTTGCTCACTTGCCTCCCCCAGGGTTCATAGCTTGTCATCAATATATGGTTTGAATGGAGCTGTGCCCCCTTCAATGATTTCCTTCACGAGACGCTCTCGAACTTGGGGATTGCCCTATTCCAACTTCATCCGAATGGTTATGACATCCTTATTTGCCTACATATTTTCTTTATGCGGACGTTCCATCGAGCTCCGAGTTTCGACGAGTTGCGGTACTTCTTGGCTTTAAAGAGGAGAGATGACTGCCCTACTCTGATCATAATTGAGGCCCAAGGGAACTGGAAGAACATCTTGCAATTACAAAGCAATTTATTGAAATTTAAGATGCAATATTGCTTAGTAAGGTGCCCCAAGGGGTTCAATCATTGACGGACGACAAGGGTAAGTTTTCTTATTCTCTATTTGTTGAGCTTTGAAGTGATGTAATGGAGTTCTAATTGATTGCGTGTTCTTTGTAGTTATCCCAAGGCCAAACAGAGACACAACTCTTAACGAACCTACCAAACTTTGAAAGCCATTAATGCCGAGGAGAGGTGCGTTAGAGTTTTGCTGACGGATGAGAACTTGCACGAATATGGACTATTAGCTTTGGTCCGTTGCTCAGATTGAAGTCCCCTCTCCCGGTCAAGCCAAAATCGCACAAGACCTTCCTTCTCTTCACATGATTCTGATGAGGGTCAGGAAATAGGTGGCCCGTTAGAAGGATCATTCGATGATACTCACGAGGAGGACATCGCAGCTGGTTTAAGTGGTTCAGCTAGGATGTCTCCAATCTAGGAGGAAACAGAAGTTCCCATGTGTAGGGAAGGCAAAGCCATGATGGACTCATAGAAAGAGGAGGGGGAGTTTGAAAGTAGTAGTGATGAAACTACGGCCAGTGATTACTTTTCATCGGAATTTGAAGGTGAAACGATAGAATCTTGCGACGAGACTCCAAGCATGAGTCCTATTCTTTCGAATTTGCCCTTTGATGCAAGTGACAAAGGCAAGGCCCCGGAAACTAGCAGATGTCAAGATTCTCCAAGCAAGATTGTCATGGCAGACCTTAGAGATTTCATTAATGTATTCGTCAACTTCGATGCCCTTATGAAGGAGGAATTCAAATTTGATGTGGTGCTATCATGTTCAAGTGATATTGCACCATCCATCAGCGCAGCTTCGCCTGTAACCACCGAAGTCAGCCCATTTCCCTCTTCGATAGTTGTTCGCTTCGGTTTGTGAAGACGCCTTAGGCCCATATTAGGAATGCACAACACAACACACTGGGATTGCACCATTCTCTCATATGCATGCTTAATTCTTCATGTGTTTCTGAAGTCTTTCATGTATGCTTTATTCCAGGTATGACAAGAGGGCATGGTTTTATGACGATTTTGAGGATTATACCAATTCGCAACGGTACCCGAAGCATTTCTTTAGCCGCCACCAAGTCTGAGAAATGGAAGATGAGTATAGGCGAAGGAAAGAACTTGAGACAGCTACCCACCGCCAGGAGGAAATAGATAGGTCTCATTTGCATAAAGGCGGGTATGAAAAAAGAGGGTCTCTTGATAAATGGGAAGAGCCATCAAAGAAGCCAAAGCCAGACCACTGCTCCCATCCTTCCGAGCCCGTTTCAAAGCATACTTCATGGGACATGAACCATTTCTTCTGCCTCATCTCCCCCCAACACATGTTTCATCTTCTTCTATTGCTGCTACCTCCAGCACTTCTCATCCCTACCGAAGACCGGCCTACGCTCTTTCTACGGGCCCGCCTTAACTTAAGGCGTCCCTTTCGAGTTGGTTCTCGAGAGGCGTTAACATTGACATGGATATTCATCCCATTCGTAGGGACTCTTATATGTCGCACCTCCAAGGTATTCGAGATGATTTAGAGCATGGTGAGAAGTGGGAGAAGCTCTACAAGCAACTAGTAGAACCAGTCGGAATAATTACCAGTAGATCTTCTCGTTTGAAGTTGAAAAAGACGATTTCGAAAAGGTGTTAACCGATCGGGATGCTAAAATTAAAAGTTGGAATAGGAGGAAGAGACAACACTCCAAGATAGTAGGACTGCCAGCCTAATGAAGGAGATGAAAAACGCGCATGAGAGGATCGAAATTATCCAGAGAGATGAAATCAAGAAGACTCATGCAGAGGAAGCTAAATTGAAGGAAGTTTTGGTCGCCTGCAATGCTATTATTGAAGCTCAAACGAAGGCGATTGCCGACCACAACCTTATTGTCGAAGGGCACAATAAAATGATTTTCGACATGCCGAGACAATTGCAAAATTACATGCTCAGGTCGTACAACTCAGCGCCGACAAAGCTGCTATTGAGATGGAGAAAACTGCTGTTGAGATGAATAAGGTTGCGGTGACAACAAATTATCTGGATCTCCAGCATGCTTTTGATAAGAAGATGGAGAAACTGGATGCGATGATCCTGAATTTTTATGTCAACTCTGTGCTGCATCAGGGGAGCCTTTCTTATCTTGGCCCGAAGTTCCCACGCACTCTTGCCCTCGTTTGGGAGAAAATCCTGACTCATTTTGCTAATAACGACGATGTATGTTCATATCAGGAGTTGCAGGAGGCTTATCTCAATGAGGAGTCTAAGAAGGTGCTGCTTGAAGGTCAAGAGATTCTTCATGTTGAACGGGAGAGGGAAGCCATAGAAGCAGCCTTGATGAATGCCACAGATGCGCTTGCGAAGCCATTTATCTATGATGTAGGCAAGCCATTGGGGTAGCTCCATGACCAACCAATGAGTGCAGGGCTTGATGTTGTTTCCCATGTGGTGGAGCCCTCCAAAGAAGGCGAAGGAGATGAGTTTGAGGTTTCCATTTAAGACCCTTCCTCCAGTGCAGGTAATGCTCATGCCTCTCCCGAATTCGAGGGCCTCCATCTTACGCCACAGGAGTAATAGGAGTTTAATGCTTTTCTTTTTGATCTTATATGTCCATCCACTCTTCCTATTGGTGCCCCAGTTACTTCGGTGCTTGTGTTTGCTGCTATCTTTACATCCTCTGAGATTGTATCCGTCCCTGCTCTTATTCCTACATCTACATCTAGCTCACAACCGGGAGTAGAGCCCGAGAAGATTCAAGCGCTTCATGGACTGGATGACCCTTCGGCATGCCGGGAAAGTCATACGACTTCCATTGAGGTTAAGGAGTAGGAGACACAGATGGAGCAACTAGAAAACACTCCAAAAGACTTGGTTGCTGTTAAGAAGGAGAGAGTACAATCAATCAAGGCCTCGAAGAGCTCCCAGAAGTCGAGAAGATGTAGGGGATGGGAAGCTCTTCTGGAAAGCATTCGAAGGAGGAAGAGATCGCTAAAGAGATACACATTGACATTACTGATAGTGACACCACTCCTCGGAAGAAGCAGAAGCTGCTGACCAAAGGTGGAAAAGGAAGTGGTGGCAAGAAGCGTTGATTGGCCGGTACAAGGATGGACTGAGTTTTTTCATATAGCTTGCGATAAGCTTGACTTGTTGTGTTTCATTTTGAGTCCTTATGCCTAAGTGCAGAGTCTGCACTCTGTGTCCTGGTTGTAGAGTCTATAATTTTTCTTTGTTGGCCATGTGCATGTCTCATTTTATACTTTGCTAGTTCCGCGATCATAACCGAAGTCCTTCATTCGAAGTGATAGTACTATAATGGAACTTAGAGATCCATAGCACTTAGTGGATTTATGTTTGAAAGTTCACAAAACTTTTGATAATTTCCAAAATTTCTTAATTATGTTTAGAAGTCTCATTTAAAAATCCACAAAGCTTTAGTTATTTCCACAAGTTAGAAATTTTTCTTAGGAATTTAAATTTTGTTTGGGATTCTTGTTAACTTTTGAGATGGAGCTTGTGAATTTATTATTGTTTGGAGTGACAAGAACTGTGGACTCATTCTATTCATGTGCTTTCGTCTTTGTATAGATATATGCCCCATAGTTCATAGGTTTGTTCACTCCAAAAAAATTTCTAGTGATCGACATCTTCGGGAAATGCAAGAAGTTTCAGCTCGAATGCTCGGCTTTTGGGGTTTCTTGGCACTATCTACCTCTGGGCAGCGTGAGGATTTAGAATTTGGAGTTCGTCGGCGTTGCCTATCTTCGGGCAATGCGAGAAATTTGAATCTAGAGTTCCTCCACGTCGCCTGTCTTCGGGCAGCGTGATGAGCTGGAATTCGAAAATCCTCGGCAGTGCTTGTGTCCTAACAACGCGAGAAACTTGAATCTGGAGTTCCTCTGCGTCGTCCATCTTCAAACGATGTGAGAAACTTGGATTTGGAGTTCCTCGATGTTGCCTATCTCCAAACGATGCGAGAAACTTGAGCATGGAGTTTCTCGGCGTTGCTATCTCTGAGCGATGCGAGAAACTTGAATTTGGAGCTCCTCGGTGTTGCCTATCTCCTGGGCGAAAAACTTGAATCTGGTGCTTCTCGACATCGCCTATCTCTAGGTAGTGCAAGAAACTTAAGCTTGGAGCTTCTCAGCGTCACCTATCTCCGGGCGGTGCGAGAAACTTGGATTTAGAGCTCGTTGGTGTTGCCTATCTCTGTGTAATGCAAGAAATTTAAACCTGGTGCTCCTTGGCATTTCTATTTTCGATTGATGCGAGAAAATTGAATTTGGAGTTTTTCGGCGTCGCCTATCTCCGGGCGATGCCAGAAACTTGAATTTGGAGTCCCTCGGTGTCGCTTATCTTCGGGCGACTCGAGAAACTTAAGTCTGAGGTTTCTCGGCGTCGCCTATCTCCTGGCGATGCGAGAAACTTTGGGTTCCTTGGTGTCACATATCTTTAGGCGACGCGATAAACTTGAATTTGGAGTTCTTCGGCATCGAGTATCTCTGAACGACGTGAGAAACTTAATTTTTGGGTTTCTCGACATTGCCTATCTCTGGGCGATACGAGAAACTTGAGTTTGGGGTTTCTCGGCGTTGCCTATCTCCAGACGATGCGAAAAACTTGAATTTGGAGTTCCTCGGTGTCGCCTATCCCTGGGCGACGCGAGAAACTTGAGTTCGTGGCTCTCTGATGTAGCCGAAGCAGCATCGTTTTTCAGATGGTTAAGACCAGGTTCCGTCGATCCAACGATTTGAGTCGGTTTACTTCTGCTAGCTCGTCGGGTAATTATTATGAACATAATTTTGGTGATTCAAGAAGAAAACTTTATTAAGATAAGCATGGCGGATTTTTTTCCTATTTACAACACCGTTGGCATTTCCATAATGGCTTATTTGCTGAAAACTAGAAAATACATGAAGTTGCTTTTAAACGAAATATCTACAGAGCGATTCGCTATTCCAGGCTCTGGGAATTGCGATCTTGTCAATGGTTGTCAACTTAAAGGTCCCATCACCAAGCTTTTGATGAATGACAAATGGTCCTTTCCAATTCGGTCCGAAGGCTACCGAGACAGGGTAATCGAGCTTAAGCACGAGATCACCGACTTTGAAGGTTTGACTGTGTACTTTGGAGTTGAAATATTGTGCGACCCTTTTTTAGTAGGCGATGATTCTCAACTTTGCTTTTCTCTCTTTTCATTAACCATGTCTAGTGATTGGAGCAGGAGTTCTCGCTTTGTCTTTGATCGAAATTCAACCTTCGGTGCGAGGGGACTTCTAGCTTAACAGGAATCGTTGCCTTTGAACCATATGCCAATGAGAACGAGATGTGGTCGTTTGCCGCTTTATGTGTGGTTCTGTAAGTCCATAGTGCAGTTGATGCTCATCAAGCCAGTTTCCCTTTGCTTTTGTCAGTTGCGTTTTGATGGTGGATTTGATGATCTTGTTTATTGCCTCCACTTGCCCATTTGTCCGTGGACGAGCCATTGCGAAAAAGCTCTTTTCAATATGGAGGCGCTTGTAGAAGATTTTGAAATTGGCGCTTTCGAACTGCATTCCGTTGTCAGTGATGATTTTTTGCTGCACGCCGAACCTACAAGTGATGTTTTTAGCAACAAAGCTAATAACTTTCTTTATGGTTATGGTGGCTAGCGGTTTTGCTTCAGCCCATTTCGTGAAATAATCTACGGCCACTATAGCATATTTGGTTGCTTCCTTTTCCATTGGAAGAACGCTAATCAAATCGATCCCCCATATCGCAAACAACCACGGATTGACCATCTATGTCAGTTCTGTTGAACATGTTCTCTTGATTTTGTTGAATCTTTAACCGCGATGGTATCTCCTAGCATGATCTATGGCATTGCGGTTTACTGTTAGCCAGAAGTACCCTTACTGAAGGACTTTCTTTACTGGAGTTTGCCTCCTAATTTGGCCTCCTCACTCGCCTTCATGCACTTCTTCTAGGATTTGTTATGCTTCATCATCGGTTACACACCTAAGAAGGGGGTCGAGTATCCGTTTCGATAGAGAATTCCATTATGTATCATAAACCGCGGTGCCTTCTTAGGTAATTTCTTTCGTTTGATTTCGGTCATTTGGAAGAGTTCCCATCGAGAGATATTCTTTTATTGGTGTCATCCATATGTCTGGTCCTACAACGGTCTCAAGAATCCATTTTACATCCATTTCATTAATGCTGGAATAATTAGAGTCTCGACTGGGACCACCCCCAGCGACTGGGCTTCTCCGAAGCTTGCCAACTTAGCCAAAAAAGTTTGACTTGGTGTTTTGTTCTTGTAGTATGTGAGTTATAGTGCAGTGTTCGATGTCGCTCAGCAGCTCTTGCACTTTGGATAGACACGGGGCCAGATTTTCGATGCGCGTTTGATACTCTCCTTTTGCTTGACATACAACCATCTGGGAGTCATTATATATATGAACAGACTTTATTTTGAGTTCCTTCACGACCTTCAGCCCTGCAATTAGTGCTTCATGTTCCACCTCATTATTTGTAGCTGGGAACTCCAAGCGTAGAGCATAGCTAATGGCTCACCCTTCGGGGGTTTTGTGCACTATTCCTTTTCTCGAACAACAGTTGTTTGATGCGCCATTTATGAAAAGCTTCTATTGTGCGTCCTCTTGTGACTGAACTTCCTTTTCATCATCTCTTATTGTAAATTTAGCAATGAAGTCGGCCAACGCTTGCCCATTGATTGTTTTCCTCAGATGGTAAGGGATATGATATTGAATCAATTCTATGTTCCACTTAGGTAATCATCCGGAAGTCTCTGGCAGATACAAAACTTGCATCAACGGCTAGTCGGTCAATACCTTAATCGGATGGGCTTGGAAATACGACCGCAATTTTTGGGATGTGATCAAAAGGCAATTAGCTAGCTTCTCCTCTTTGAATAATTCTTCTCGGCCCCTGTGAATCGCTTGCTGATGTAGTATACAGGTCGTTAGATTCTTGCTTCTTCCCATATGAGAAGTGCTCTCAATGCATGTGGGGAAATTTCTAGGTAAACGAAAAAGTCTTCTCCATCAACTGGTTTTGACAAGATCGGAGGAGTTTCCATGTTTTGTAGCATTTCCTCGAAGGCCGTTAGACAAGCTTCGCTCCATTCAAAGTTTTTCTTCCCTTTCTTTAGCGCATCGAAGAACAGTATACACTTGTTTATAGCGTTTGAGATGAATCGACTTAGCGCTTGATTTTTCCATTCAAGCTTTGAAGTTCTCTCTTATTCTTAGGGGCCTGGGCTTCCTGTAATGCTATTATTTACTTCGGATTTGCTTCGATACCCCGGCATTCACTATGAGTCCCAAGAATTTCCCGAAGGCTACCCCGAAGTGACATTTAAATGGGTAGAGCTTCATTCCGTATTTTAAGAGTATTTCGAACATTTTAGCGAGATTATCTAGGTGCTTAGCGGCTACTCGAGATTTGACTAACATATCATCTATGTAAACTTCCATAGTTTTCGCAATCTGGCGCTTGAACATAGTATTCACTTGTCTTTGATATGTGGCCCGTACATTCTTTAGACCAAATAGCATTACTCTATAGCAGTATAATCGTAAATCAATGATGAAGATGGTATTTTCTTGGTCTGATTCGTGCATTAGAATCTAGTTATAGCCCGGGTACGCATCTATAAAGGAAAGCAATTTATATCCTGCTGTTCCATCCACTAAATCGGTGATGAAGCTGGCATTTTCTTGGTCTGATTCGTGCATTAGAATCTAGTTATAGCCCAGGTATGCATCTATAAATGAAATCAATTTATGTCCTGCCGTTCCATCCACTAGTTGATCAATTCTGGTGAGCGGGAAGCTATCCTTTAGAAAGGCTTTGTTGAGGTCTGAAAAATCGATATAGATTCGCCATTTTCAATTAGAATTCTTGACTAGGATAAGGTTTGATACCATTCGGGGTAAGTTGCATCTCGGGTGAAGCCATTGGCCATCAGTTTATCCACCTCTTCTCTTAATGCCTTGGACTGCTCAGGGCCCAAGCTGTGCATTTATTGTTTGATTGGAGTGAATTTGGGTCAATGTTGAGGGTGTGATAGGCAATTTCAGGTGATACTCCACACATATCGGCATGTGTCCAGGCAAATACATCCAAGTTGGCAAGGAGGAATTTGGTCAATTGCGACTGCATCTTGTTTCCAAGATGCTACCCGATTCTCAGGACCTACTGGGGTCATCCATACTGATTGGGATAGATACCGTCAGCTCAGCTAGTGCTGCCCGATTCTCCCCCGAGCTCTTCTTTCTAGGGTCCATAGCCTTTTCGATTCGGCTATGGTCCCCAAGCCAGGGGTGGTTCTGTTGCTGTTATTTAGAGGGTTCACAATTGTTGAGGGCTTTTCCCCATATCCTTTTCTTTCCCCTTTCTTCTAGACTCACGCAATTCTGCAATATAACACTCTCAAATAACGCTTTGGTTTCCTTTCACAATCCCGGCTGCGTGCTCGATATGGAAGTTCGTTGTGAGGCACCATTGAGCCAATGCTATCTTGAAGTCGGCTAACGCGGGCTGCCCTAAAAACGCATTGTATGTTGACATTTCATCCAAAATCACAAAAATCTGAATGAGGGTGACCCGTCGTTCCCACTCTTCAAGTTCTACAGGTAGGTAAATGGTTCCCACCGGCTATTTAGGTTCTTCGGTAAACCCCTGAATCTTCGTTTGGCACGCGGATATGCTTTTCATAACCGGATCAAAAGTACGTTTGAAAAGTATATTAACCGAGCTTCCACTATCAATCAATACTCAACAGACTACTATGGGCACGATTCCTACTGTTACCACCATTGGATCAAGAGTTAGAACCTCAGCTCCTTCGGTGTCCTGGTCGTGAAATACTATGTCATTGCTCAGGACCTTTTTCTGCTTGACTGGAGTTTCACCATCTATTATCATACATGATCCCATCGGGGTATGCTTTAGCGAACTTGCATATCGCTCTATCTCCCCCCAACTCCTTTGTGCAGGATGCAGTCCCCTAGATATTGTTTCGATAATAAACCTTTGGTCAGTTCGTTTCGACCCTTCTTCGCTAGTTCTGACTTGATTACTTTGCTCCTTAGGTGGTTGAGGGACTATAGCCTGGCTCAGTTTTCATGGCCCTTTTACATATTGCTAAAGCTTGTTGTCATAGATTAATCCTTCAATGAGGTCCTTAAGGTGGCGGCGTTCATTTGTGTTTTGTGCCTGTGCGTCTCGTGGAAGCGGCAGAGTTTCCCCTAGCGTATCTGCTGTTTTGTTGCCTCCTTCTTGAGGGGTTTTCTATAATCTTTAGTTTCTTGTGCCGCGAGATAAATATTTACTGGAGTATCATTCAAGGGGGTATAGTCTCCTGGTCTAAACTCCCTAAACCATTTATTGCTGCCACTACCATTTTTCCCTTGAGAATTCTTGTTTCCTCTCTTCTGGTTTCCATTCTTCTTTATGGCCTCTTGGTTATTCCTAGGGTTGTATGTGTTTTGATTAATCGTCGTGCCATTCTATTCGGTGTTCATCTGTTGTACTCCGACAGCCTTTCTTTCCAGCTCCCATGCCTCTCACAACCTCAAGTATTAGCTTGCTTTGCGGTTGAAATCTTTCTTGTTGACGGGTTACTTGATCTTGATACATTTCCTAAAATCAGTCTCCGAATGAATAGCATGAACTAAAGCCATAAAAACCATGTCTTCGTTGGGGTTGCTCACATGTATTACCGCTGTGTTGAATCTGCATATAAATGATATCAATGTCCCGTTTCACCCTTGAGCCAGTCTGAATAGAGACATGACGTCCTTCGGTTGTGCAGTATAAAGTCTGAATTGGTTGATGAATTTTGTTGCAAGTTGATCAAAGGTAGAAATAGATATTGGGGAAAGTCTGATGAACCACATAGATGCAACGCCCTCTAGGAAAATGGGGAAACATCGACAACGTACGACTTCTGATGCATTTTTTCCATCCATATATCAACCATATTTGCACAAATGGGGTTTTGGATCCTTATTTCCATTGTAGGAGGGAATGGTTGGCTTGGTTAATTTGTCTGGGTATCTTTCATTCAAGATCTCATCGATAAAAGGGGTCCGACTTGGGGAAGGTCCCCACTCACCATCCTTTTGACTTTTACTTTTGTCCATCAGCCGCTTGACCATGTCTACTATATATGCCTCTGATGTCCTATCCTGGGGGCGGCAGTCAATCACTGATTAAACAATCTTGGCACATGGGTTGATGCCTAGGCTCTCCTATCTTTGAGAGAGCCATTCTTGTAGGGTCCCGTCGGCTTGAATTTGACCTAACCGGGGTAGTTTGGATGTTTCTAGCGTTATTGAATGCGTTGGCATCCTTCTCTACCTGATCACCTTACTCTCCACCTTCCAAATCGAAGAGGTGTACAGCTACGTCCTCAAGTGGCATTTTGGCCCCTTGATTCAAATTCAAATTTAGATGTCTTGCGTCAAGTGAAGTATTATCATTCTCCTCTAAGTTACACCCTATTGTTACCCTTCTCAATGGCCGCTTTCCATTTCTTCTATGCTAGCCGGAAACACAGGAGTTTTCCTGCTCTACGGCAGTTGCTGGTTTAGGAATAGCCCTTAGAGTGGGGTTTGATTTTAGAGCTAACAGGGCGTTGAGCTTTTCCATTAGATCCTTTTGACTATCTTCCATTCTTTGATTGATTTATCCAGCCATCTTATTCAACTCATCCCTAGTAACAGCTTCATGCTGACTAGAGGACCATGATGCTTGATTCCCTAGGTTAGCAGCATTTACTTCAGCCTGTTGGATGATAACACCTCCTACGGCTACTGCTGCCCCTATGGACCTTCCAAAGACAGTTTCTCTCCTTTTGGGAGCCATTGGCTTTTAAGAAAGTGATTTTTTATGCAAAGGATAGAGATCTAACTTTTGGACCTATGCATTCCAAAGTAGAAAGTCAGATCTGGATCTTGGGTTGAAAGTAGAGATCTAACTTCTGGACCTATGTAATCCAAAGTAGTTAGCTAGATCAGAATCCTGGGTTGCAAGCTTCTCAGTGAAAGCATCAAAAATGTTGAACCAAAAAATGGACCAACAACTTGGTTTGGTTTTGAAAGCACTAGCCCTGTCTTTACAGAGCAATATCACATATCATAGATATAGAAAAGAAGCAGTAAAAGAAAACAAACAAAATATTTCTATAGTGGTTCGGTTGTTAATGAAGCTTACATCCATTTTATAGTTTTATTATAGACCTATTAGTATTACAAAAGCTATTCAATTGTAAGGCTTTGGCTATTTCCTAGCTAGATTGAATCTCTAGAGTTAGAATCCATCGGAGAATCACAGTGTATTCCTTCTGAGATCGCTGTGAGGGAGGTAGGAAATGAAGAATAATCCCAGTAGAGCTTCAGCAGTCCGTAGAAGATCCTTTTTATGTTGCAGGTGGCATGATATTTATAGGGGTTGGAGGGTTTTTGGGTCAGGCCCATCATTATCTTCTCACAGTATGATCTACAAGCGACCTAGGAGGTTCTGGCTCACAAAATGAGCCAACACCATGGGTCCCTGGAGACCCATAGACTTGGTTAATTTCATTGGCCAAGTTTTTTTTTACTTCCTTCATTTTCCATAACTCGTTTGTTTGAGGTTTTGAGGAGGTGCATGGTTGCTAACAATCCGGCCATAGAGGACTATCTTGGATTTCGAAATTGGAGATATTTTCATAAACATTCATTATCGTCGTTACATGTTGATGGCATGTCACTAGGCACTTTCGTTCAAATACTTGTTGGACTACAGGAATGCTGGTCTCTTGGCTTTGCTCATCCTAATCATCTCGCTAACCATATATCTTAGTGTTTGTCGATCTCTAGTCTTAGCTTCTCTGGTTAAGTCTTAAACCACCCTGCCTGCTTAAGGTTGTCTTGTCTTCTATTGCTATCTGATGGGTTAAGAACCAAAATAACATATTCATTGACATTTTAGTGTACTCAAAAGATGAAAGAGAGCATGAGAATCATCTTAAAGTGGTGCTTGAAATGTTGAGGCGGAATTAGCTAAAGATGAAATTGTCCAAGTGTCATTTTTGGAAGAAAGATGTTAAGTTTCTTGATCGCATGGTTTCAGAGGAGGGCTTGTCAGTCGATCCAGTTAAGATCTAAGCTATCAATAATTGGAAGAGACCAGAGACGGTAACCAAGATCAAGAGTTTTCTTAGACTTGTTGGCTATTACCAAAGATTCATTGAGGATTTCTCGCGGATAGCAACACCTCTGACCAAGTTGATCCGGAAAGATGTGAAGTTTGTTTAGTCCGACAAATATGAAGAAGAGTTCCTTAAGTTAAAGCATTTGTTGACCAATGCACCAATGTTAATAGTTCTAACCAGGAACCATGGGTTGGTAGTATACACTGATTCATGTGTACTGGATTGGGAACAGTATTAATGCAGGAGGGTAAAGTTATTGCCTATGCATCCAGATAGCTTAGACCGCACGAAGTAAGATATCCTACTCATGAATTAGTGTTGGTTGCGGTGATTTTTTCCTTGAAGATTTGAAGACATAATGTGACGCCCCAGTCTGAGACCCATATCAACAAAGAGTATTATGAGATAATATTGTCTGCTAATGCGGAGAATATAGCTCGATAGGAGCGACCATCTATATTCTTGTCTTAACTATCTACTGAATACGTCGATAAGTGATATCTATTTTTTCTTCTCAAGTGGATCGACATATCCAATAAATTTTTAATACAAAACTGTAATGGCTAACATATTTATCAGAAAAAAACATAACAACTCAAATGTAAATAACATCACAGAACAGCAGAAATGCATACATATGCATAAGTACAGATACAATCACTAGTACAATACAAAATGATACATCAAATTGGTAGACGACCACAACCCAAACATGGGTCAAAAGAATATACATATCAGAGTAACAAACCCAAAAGGACTACAAAAAAGCTACAACAAAAATAGCTAGCAGAAAAGAGTCCATGCAGAAGTAGAATTGGCTAAATCCAAATGTACCTAACCTAAAACACCTTGGTCTGACCCGGGTATAAAATACATGGGTCAGTCTACCTAAACAAATAAGTTAATAAGGATAAGAGATATTAGGACCATAAGGATAATGTGATAATATTCCCAAGTGAGAAGGGACAACTAAAGTGTACGATTACATCAAGTGATAATATGGTATCACTACATAAACATATAATCTCAAAAGAGATAAAATAACCCATAAAATGCTAAAAGTTGCTAGCCTCATATCATCGGCATTTATAAAACATCAATTATGGTTTAGGGGAAAACCTAAACCCACCACCTTGGAAAACCCAAAACATGCATAAAGAGATCCCATCTTAAACACGCCATAAGGAAAATATATCTCCAAAGAGGAGAATAAGATCTCAAGTAAACACCAAAGGAAAATCTCATTAACGCCAGTGTAGGCAACTTAAATCTCAAAAATAGAACTTCCAAGAGTTCAAATTCTCAAAAGGTAATCTCCACAATATATATCGAATGGTTCAAAGGACCAATTTCGGAATGGGGAGACACAATAAGGAAAATAGTCAAAGAAACTAGCTCAAAAGTGTTTGTACGTGCATGTGGCCGAAGCCTTGCCAAGTACTGTTATCTCAAATAGGTACCTTGACTGAAGGCAGAACGTCACAATGACAAATATGGCTGCAATGGAAAATACGCCGCAATGACAAACATCTCGAAGACAAATACGCCACAATAGCAAACGGCGCAATGGTAATGACCCGAAGGTCCAGTACTGGCAAGTCAAAATGGAAAGTGTGTCACAAACTCTCGAATAGGAACCGAATAGTGTTAACATGCATCCCATACCACACGTTTGCACCAAACTAATAAATTTCACACTTAAAGCAGTAAAAAGTTTACCTCACCACACTTAAGCACCAAACTAATAAATTTCAGACTCAAAATAGCTTTAGAAATTGCCTTTGAAATTCTCTTATTATAAAGTGTATAATTTTTATACTTAACAAATAATATATAAAAATAATTTCAAAATCCCATTTATTTGAAAAACATGTTTAAAACACATAATAAGGCCCACGTACGAAATCCATAGAGAAATATCGAGAGAACATCGAAATTGCACCAAGTATTATCCGTTTAAAATAAGCTGCAACTCAATATTCGACAATAGGTTTGAACAAGTTAACAGTGTCAAAATGACTTGAAATTCTGCCAAAATGTAGTTCCTACTTTAGTTTTCAAAAATAATCATTTAAATTCAATTTGAAACGAAGAATCTACATCATTTCAAAGTTGGACTAAAACAAGGTTAAATCGCTGAATTCCAGCATGCTGCAGGTTCAAGTTCGACGGTAGTTTCAAAATAGAAAAATAATCCTGATTGTCATGAAAATTTGCAGAAATGTAATTCAACACTCCTACCTCAATCTACCAAAATAATCACAAATTGAACTTCAAACGAAGAATCTGCGTCGTTTCAAAATTGGACAAAAACAAGGTTAAATCACTGAATTCGAGCATGCTATGGGTTCAAGTTCGACAACAGATATATACAAGTTAACATGGTCGGAATGACCTAAAAATTTGCTGAAATAAATTTCAACATTTTTAATTTAAACTGCGAAATTTTTTTGCTGAGTTCCAATAAGAAATGAAGAAACTGCGACGTCTCAAAGTCGGACTCATGCCAGAAAGTGAATACACAGAAAAAACAAAGGCCAGCGGCTTGTTTAGCCTGTTCGCCCCTGTTCAACCCAAAATTTGAGAAAGTATGAAACATGAAAGTTATAGAGGATATTGTAAGATTTTTAGAACATTAAAAATCGTCGAAGTAAGATAAGTAACGAAAGAGTAATGGAAAATTTAATTTCTTGTTTCAACTTAGAAAATACACAGCCTGAAATATACCCACTATTTCAAACCCAACTTCGTCCTTTTAGACATCATAATTTCGTAAAATGATTAATGTAAAGGTTGTATAAGATTTCCTAAGTTTTCGAGGACATCAAAAATCATTGAATTTCGATAAGCGATGAAAAATTTATGTCTCAAACAATTCTCAGATCTAAATTCATTGTTGCTGTCGTTTTGCTCTCGGGACAGCAACAAAGAAGTACAGTTTTGACCAATTTAACTCCAAAATTTCATAAAATTCAAAACACGAAACTTTTATTATAAAGTATGAACTTTCCCGAACACCAAAAACTCATCCAGTTTAGGTAAGAAACGAGGGAAATATGGCCAAAGTCATTTCAGGTTCAATCGTAGAAAATTTGTTTCAACAACCAACAAAGAAACAACATCTAATTGACATGCTAGCTTGTTTAAGTTAGAAGTGTAAGTTATAACTCACCTTAGGATTTATTTGCAGAAAATTAGCAAATTTACCAAGAAAAGATGGAAGCTTTGGTCTTAGATTGAAGCTAGAAATATGTAAAGTTTGATTTGCCACCAATTTCTCCTTGATTTTTATTTAATTTGGAGCTTAGATTTGGATTTGAGGAAGAAACCATTATTTGGGTTTTAGAGCTTTCTAGGTTAGAAAAAGCGAATGAGGATGATAGAAAGAATGAACGTACAGTTCATTCACAAGGCTAATTTCAGAAATGAGATAATGGGTTTGGACCCAATACCCAACCCAATAAGTAATGTTAAACACTTAGCCAAATTTTCTAGTTTTCTCAACCATTTTTCTATGTTTTAAAATGCTTTACTCTACTAAATTTTTACATACAATTTTGTAAAATAAACATATCATAAAATAAATTATGTTACACATAAAGTAGAATATTTTCTACAATTTAAACTATTAAAATTTTATGAACAACATTTTATTATTTGTTTCAAGCAAAATTTCCATAAACACCAAAAATAAATTTTTACTCCAATTCATTATTTATTCAAATAAACAATTTATAAATCAATTTGTCACTCCAAATTATTATTATTAACCCCAATTTAATTAAAATCACCTTTTAATCTATTAACAGGTAATCATAAAACTGCGGGTTGTTACACATAATCTCTTATTGTATATCGATAATAAGTCTTTAAGATATTAATTCTCTCAGACGGATTTGAATATGAGGCAGCAAAGATGGCTGGAGTTTTGGGCAGCTTATGATTTCGGTACAAAGTATACACCTGGGAAAGGAAATAAGGTAACAGATGCTCTCATAGAAACATCAAAATATGGTGTTAGCTATGTTAGTGAAATGAAAGGATCTTGAAGCTTTGGTCAATTGCGGTGTTCAGTTAAGATCTACTGCTAGTTTTTGTCAGGGGACTGCCATGTTGTCCTATTTAAAAGTTCGACCGGTGCTGATCGAGAGGATAGCTTCTAAGAAAAGAGAATATCCACTTTTAACCGAGAGGATTAGAAGGCTTGAGGTAGGGTCAGAGATCGATGATTTAAGGGATTATAGCCTTGACAAAAGGGAATGGTTGAGAAAGAAGGAATGATTATGTGTTTCGAATGCAGAGACCTTAAGGAGAGAATTTCTGAAAGAATGTCATCGATCTAAGTTTACGATTCATCTTGAAGGGACCAAGATGTATCAAGATATGAAGAAGATCTTCTATTAGGAAGGCATGAAGAGAGATGTTGGCTTGTGGGTTAGGCAGTGCGTAAACTGTCAACAAGTGAAGATTGAACATCAAAAGCCGAGTGGTTTGCTTCAGCCCTTGGAGATTCCAGTTCAGAAATGGGATTCGATATCCATGGATTTTATAAATGGGTTGCCAAGGTCGAAAAGGGAAAATGAAAGTATATGGGTTATAGTGGACAGATTGACCAAGAGTGCCTATTTCATTCCTGGAAAAAAAAAAGGCCACCTGTTTTATCTTAGTTGTTCCTAAAGAACGTAGTTAGACTGCATGGAGTTCCTAGTATTATGGTCAATGACAGAGATGATTTTTTCACCAGTGAATTCTGAAAGAGTCCACAAGAGGTATTAGATACCAAGATAATGATGGGTACAACTTATCACCCACATAATGGGTAGACAAAGAGAGACAACAAAATTACTCGAGGATTTATTAAGAGCTCGTGTGTTGGACTGTGGTGGATCTTGGGAAGACCACCTACATTTGATTGAGTTTCCTATAATAGTAGTTATCAAACAAGCATGGGAATGGTGCCTTTTGAAGCTTTGTATGGAAGGATACACAAATCACCTGCATGTTGGTTAGAGACTGGAGACAGATTGGTCTTAGGTCCGGATTTGGTTAGAGAGGCGTCAGAAAAGACTGAGTTGATCCAAGGACAAATGAAGGAAGCTCAATCTAGATTGAAGAGTTATGCAGATAAGAGGCATAAAGACCTAGAGTTCTCAGTGGGAGACTAGGTTTTCATTAAGGTACCGATGAAGGGTGTGGTACGGTTTAGGAAATCAGGAAAGTTGGCTCTAAGATATGTTGGTACATACCAGATTTTAGAAAGGATTGGAAAAGCTCACGTATAAAGTAAAGTTGCCAAGCACTTTGGTAGGTGTCCATAATGTATTCTACGTGTCTCATCTTCACAAATATGTACATGATCCAGAGGCTACTATTCCTCAGACAGAGTTGGAGAACTTGTTAGTAGAGCCTGATTTGACTTTTGTTAAACAACTAGTTCGAGTTGTAGCAAGAGATGAGAAGAGATTGAGGACTAAGACGGTCAAGATGGTGAAAGTTCAATGAAGCAACAACAAGAAGGACTTTACTTGGAAAACAGAGGATAGGATTCGAGATGCTTATCCTGATCTGCTTTGAGGGTATGTCTACATTAGATTTGTATAGATTAGCTGCTAGTTAGGTAGGCTAGTATGGTTTAAAATGTAACACCCTTGACTTTTGATAACATTATTCAGGAGATTTAATTAGAATAAATTAAATAGAATAATGTAGAGTGATAAGGAGATTGAGGTTGGTTAATTAATTTAGTGGCCATGCTATTTAAATTAAATGAGCTTAAAATGGTTAAGTGTTAGCTAATTACCATATGGGTATGAGAGTAAATTGCCGCCCATGGTTTCAATACCATCAAGTTTACCTAATACTTTTATAAAATAAAGAATGGTTTCGAAAGAGATGCTTTCGCTTATGTTTGCTTTGACCCAAATTGATGTTTAAACATAAACCCAATGATTTCTAAAGGGGGACTTTCAATTGTTACGGATGGTATACTTCCAATGGTTTCGAAAGGGGTACTTTCACTTGGTTTCACAGTAAGGCTTCTAAAGTAAAAGGTTAGCGATTTAATACAGTCGAAAGTTTTCGAAAGAGAAGTTTTAATGTAGTCAAAAGGCAGAAGCCTAATGTTTTAAAGATAGATTTTAATGTTTCAAAGGAGGTCATCCTATGAGGTCGAAAGCTAGGTTTTGAGTATGTCGAAATGTTTTATAACCCAAACTCATTTTTAAGGAAAAATCCATAGCTAAATAAATGAGTTTTGAAACAATTTCTAATATGTAAATTTGAAGAAGTATTTCCTTGATAAAAGTATATGTTAAAGGGATTAGCTATGTTTTATATGTAAATGTTTTCAAGGATATTAAACCCACATCAGTGATATTGTAAAGTTGTTATGTTTTCTTCTTCAAATATGAATATATTCACATGATAAAGAACCCATAACTGTATTTTGGGGGATGAAGGGGTAGAAGAACCACCTAGGTCAATCCAGTAATGCATATAAAATTGTTTGAACTCTAAAATGGGTAGAACTGCTTCTAGGGAGTCAGGGAGGCCAGAATATAGAATGCCTAAACTTTGAAGTCGTCCGGAGATAGGTTAAACTATGATTACGAAGTTATTGGGTGTAACCAATAGGTTCATAGTAGACCCATGAAAACTATGTATTAACGATGGTTGGCAAGAGCCAATTGGTTTGCAGTGAACCCATGAAAACTATATCAGGATTAAGTATTGACATCAGTTAAAAGGTTCTTAGCCAACCCATGAAAACTAGGATAAGAAACAAGTTAAGGGAGGCATCGGTAGGTTCCTAGTTAACTCATGAAAATTAGGCTATGAAGGGAGTTACTGGACTAATCCATAGATTCCTAGTCAACCCATGAAAACTAGGATATAAGATGAGTTATTGCAATAGGTTCAGGGAAACGCATGAATAAATTAAGTTAATTGGCAGGGGCCTATAGGTTCTTAGCGATCCCATGAAAACTCTGAAGTAGGACTGGTGTCCATGAATTATAAAATTGTTATTAGTAAACACATAAAAACTATATTGACCCTATAATATATAAATATGATAGGGAGTCCATTAAACCGGGGATGGGATATCAAAAATGTTTATATATGTATATCATCATCATATTTTGAAATGCCATGTTTTAACCATTACGGTTGCAGGAGCATAGTATATGCTTTTATAAAAAGGGTTTTAGGATACTAGTGAGCATAAAACCCATTTTGCTAAGCATCGTGCTCTCACTAGATATCTAAATGGATTGAGATGTTAGATTATTATCAATACCAGTCTTTATGTATGACTCGAAGTTTTTGTTTTCCATTAAACTCTCGGGTGCTCAATCGATTTTGAGTAGTTTTAGATTAAAGTTTCTAGGTTTTCTTCTTAGACAAATAAAGCTTCTGAAGGCTTGCAGGAGGCAGTTAGTTGTTTAGAGTTGTCTTTTTCCGCTGTGTATTTTGGATGTAAAGGTAGACTTATTAGCCTCATTATATACTGTGATCAACCAAGGGGGCATCATCATATGTCTCTCTTGGCGTATGTGTAATAATTATATTTTTCTGAACATAGTTAATGTTTGTGGGATTATGTAATGAACACGAAATGTTTTGAATGGAATGTGGGAATGTGTTTTTAATTTTTCAGTTTTTTTCCATATTCTTGTGATCTATGTATCAATGTTTATAACACCATCGTATTTGATCACCGAGGATTAATTACTATGGATGACTACAGCATCCGTAGCCGTTAATTTTGGGCCTCCAAGTAGGGCGATGTTACATCTAGGTAGGGCAGATTCAAAAAGGAAGTTCTTCCTAAGAAGGGAGCCCAAAAGGGTGGAGCTATGAAGAAGGGAAAGTAAGAAGTTATCTGTTTTAAGTGCGACAAGAAACGACTTTTTACGAATGAATGTTGTTATGGAGAGGCAAAGATGGTGACTGAGAAGAAGAATATCAAATGCTTCAACTGCGATCAGTGGGTCATTACAAGAGCCAATGCAAGGAGCCTGCTAAGGATGGAAAGGGAAAAGTATATGCATTGGAGCCAACTACCTCGAGAACCACAGTAGGGGAAAAAGAGAAATTGGTGTTGGGAGGTACACTTATGATTCTTGGTATGACAGTTAGTGTTCTGTTTGATCCTGGTGCATCACATTCTTTTATATCTCGTTGTTTGTTAGATAGCTTAACCTAGAACCTTTATAACTAGTTATTTACTTAAGGGTTGCAAATTCGATAGAAGGGTATGCAACACTTGGGATAAGATGTGACCACCTATAATTTGACTTGTTAGGTTATACTTTTGTTTTCAGCTTGCATGTGTTTGATTTCGTAGATTCGAAATTATTTTGGGTATGGATTGGTTAAGTAAATAAGATTCTAGGATTTTATGCCATGATGGGAAAATATCGCTTTGACACCTAGACTATAGGGAGCACATTATATGTACCGTAGAAAACCCTAGCTATGAGATGAATGCTATTTTCGATGTTGTGGAGATAGAAGACAAGTTGAATCAAGTTTTTATGGTTAGAGAATTCGTGGATATTTTTGAACCCGTAGTAGGATTGCCACCGAAACGGGGTATTGAGTTTCGAATAGATTTGGTGCCTAGAGAAGAACTAGTGAGTAAACCTCCAAGCAGGATGACACCTACTGAAATAAGGGAGCTCAAGGTGCAGTTGGTGGATTTGGAATGGAAGAATTTCATCAGACGTAGTAGTTCACCTTGGGGAGTAGCCCTAGTATTTGCTAACAAGCCGGAGAATCGTTAGGGTTATTTATCGATTATCATAAGTTGAGTGAGAAAATGATAAAGAATCGATATCCATTTCCTAGGATTGACAATTTTTTCGATTAGTTGAATGAAGCCAAGATATTTTCGCAGTTGGATTTAGCGACAGGTTTCCATCAGCTTAGAGTGGCGAAGGATAGTATTTCTTTGACAGAGTTTAGAACCATGTATGGATTGTACGAATGGTTGGTAATGTCGTTCTAATTGACTAATGTGCCAGCTTTCATTGTAGATTTGGTGAACCGGATTTTTCAAAAGTACTTGGATAAATTTGTATTTGTTTTTATAGATGATATTTTGATGCAATCTAAGGATGAAAGAGAGCATGATGTACATCTTAGAATAGTTCTTGAAACGCTAAGGCAGCATCAGCTAAAGACGAAATTATCAAAATGTCATTTTTGGAAGAAGGAAGTGAAGTTTTTTGGCCACGTAGTTTCGAGAATGGGTTATCAATAGATCCAACTAAGATCGAGGCCATGAATAGTTGGAAGAGACCAGAAATGGTGACTGAGATAGGCAGTTTTCTGTGATTGGATGGTTACCATCAGAGGTTTATTAAGGATTTTTCGTGAATAGCAGCACCAATAACTAACTCGAAAAGATGCGATGTTTGTTTGGATTGATAGGTGTAAGGAGTGAGGTGCACGTAAATGGGAATATATTTACATCCATATTTTATCTATTTTTATTTAAATAAATATCATATTTGGGCATTTTAACATGTTTGAAACCAAATTCAATTATTTTCAAATCATCATATATTCATCTACATTCAAGGGAAAAATAGTCATTTTTGTGCATGTGTTAATTTGGAACTTTTTACTTGGACATTTTTCATTATTTTTATAGAAATTTGGATGCATATGGAAGATGGTTTCATGAAGATATATGCATGCACAAGAGAATACGAAGGAGGGATGATGGAAATAATTCATGCTCATGATCATGGAGGGCCCCACCTACTTACCTAAATCAATAATTAGAAGCTAATGGACAACTAAGTAGAGGTTAAAGCTTCATGCATATTTAATGATGATTAATTAGAGGCTAATGGTTACTTTGAGGCCATACTTCCTAAAGGGCATTTTGGGAAGCACCCTAAAAATTGAATTAGAGCTTTATGCATGTATAAATAGCCCTCTTGTAAGCTCTATGTTTCGTGAAATAAAAATGGCTTCCTAATCTCTTTCTCTTCTCATTTCTACTTAATTTTCTTTTCTTTTCTACTTATTTTTCTTTACATCTATGCTCATTTTTATTCTTATTGTAACAGCCCACAAATTCGTACCCCTTGAGTCATCACTATTCTACATCAATTTACTCAAGTGGAACAGAAATACGAACCATTGGGATTAAAGAAGAAGAGATAGAAGAAGAAGAAACTAAACAATATCAGAATCTCACAGTCGCAGCAGAATAAAATATAATACTCAATAATAGAGCTTTATACAAAATGAAAGCTAAATCTGTTTTATACATCATATCATCAGAGCATCTCATTCAACAATATTTACCAATCAGACATTACCATACAATCATAGCAGCGGATATATATATAAATACGGGTAATACGTCTCGGACTCCAGCTCCATAGCATCCTGACCTGAATAAATAATACTCGGTCTGACCCGAGCATTATAATGAAATAACATCCGAGTCAGTCTGGAATACCAGCTGATAATAATACAACCAAGTTGATTATTAAAGTTTCAAATAACCATTGAAAACAAAAGCATCTCGTAAGACCACGCCACAAATAAACATGTCGGGTTTTTACCTTACGATAGCTAAAACACTTTTATAGAAATCCTTTGATATTATAATAGGGTCTATATACAAATACTTATAAAATAGCCGAAATTGTTACATCTATTAAATTCCAGCTACTAGCCATAGAGTGGGTAATACAAACAAAACTCGTACAAGGCTCGTAGGGAGAATGGATTTCCAACAATGACTAGGCACTGGCGTACCACCTATCACAGTATGGGGCCTAGATCACTGTACCGAGGACCACGCCCGATCCCCTGCAACACAAGGCCGGACCCATCCCTTACTGGACAGTTTCGAATAAGATCACCCCGCGGTTGGGATCAGCAACTTCCCACTAAGCCGAAATAAAAAGGGACATCTAGACAGGGATGACCTTACTCTCAAGTGGGGGCTACCCACGAAGCTTTGCTGCATATCCCCTGATTTTCAGTCATTCCCGGTTGATGAGGCTTGAGGCTAAGCGTTACCTTTAGAACGTTTCACTTAGAATGCCCACCGCCCACCTGACGATGTTCCGAAAGCATTCGTCCATACAAGTCCGTCCCGGGTTCGAACGGAACCGAAGGCACTACTCCTACTACATTCATTTTGGAAATATCCTCAGGATTAGTAGCGACTAGCCCTTGCACTTCAATGCTCCATCTTCGACTCCGAACACGTTTTTCCGCGAAATGTACAAACCGGATCGAAGTGGTTTTCGAGAAATAAACCTCGATCCCGGTCTCTTCGAAACGATCAACGCACTTGTCCAATATTGATAGTCGGTGATTAAACTATCAATTAACATTCACAAACATCCATCACACAATAAATCATCTCACATTATTTATTTGCCTCTAGTATCTTTACAAGATATATTTCCAAATTTATGAAGCTCGTTTGAAAATTATTTCCTAAAATTCTTCCTTTACAAGGTAAATCCTTTACCATTTATTCCCATTGGGAATAACCAAGTTCAAAACAATTAGATTTTTAACGAGTAAAACACTTTATTCTAAAATATACTTTAAAATATGGAAATTTACTACTAGTTATTACTCAAAAATATGATTTCAATATGTAAAGCAAAACCATATATTTTGATATAAACTTTTATTATAAATAAGGGTTTTGTTAAACTAAATTTAAAAGTATTGGTTTTAAAGGATAAATACTAGTTTTCAAATAACCTAAATCATCTATCCTTTAAGTAAATCTGTTTATAAAATATAGTTACCAGTAATATTCTTAAATAATTATACTATAGCTAAATTTATTACTTATCTTTTAAAGAATAATTTCTTAAAAACACTTCCTTAAAACAAATTTTAACTTAACTTTTAAAACCTGATTTTATTCACGAACTAGGTTTTTCCTAGGAAACATTTCCATTCAAACAACCCAAAAAATCTTTCATATAGATCCCGCCCGGTCTATTCCAACTCAAATTTACGTTATTTATCGTAAGTTTATTTCCAAGCTTACAAATAAACTCCCTTTGAAGTTTTAAACACTTTTTTCCATTTCCGGTATTTCAATTTGTTAAAGTATAGTTTTAAGACATTTTTAAATAAAACATTTGGAGATTTCTTCAATGAAAATCGTACTTACAAATTACTTAAATAAAATTCCAATAGTGTAAAATTGTGTTTCAAAATATTTTTATATACATTTAAACTGTTAATTTATATTTGGAAGCTTCGTTGAAAACATATTTTAATTTCCAGAAATTTATACTTCCACAATTATCAATTAATAAAATGTCCTCTTCATTTATAATTTCAAATTTTACTAATTTTTTTTATATTTTCTTCCAAGCCAGACTCCAAGTTTTTTTCTTTTAAATTCGTATTACCTTTACTTCTTTTAAAACCCAATTTATTCTGCTTATAATTAAAATTCTGAGTTTATAATTTATCCAACAATATCACAGTACAATTTAATTTCAAATTTATCAATCGCAACATATAAACAGACATCATCATCAATTATAAAAATAATTACTACATCGTGAGGAATCCAGTTGGATCTCACCAACCTGTTTTCCCTGCATCATAGATATTAGCACATCACATATATAAATATCAATCCAGACTGATAACAATAATTATATTCAACCAATTACACAGATATTTAAATATTAACTATTTAAATTAGCTAGCATCCAGATGTGAGTGAGAATAACTCACCTTGAGTTTCGATGAGCGTTCAAATTTAAACTAAATCGAACGGCGTCCGATTTAATCTAAATTTTTACTTGCTTCGGAACTGCTCCACTGCGTAGTACGCGTCCCTGCGATTCCGGCGTCGCCAATTTCGTTGAAATCTGATACAGTATGCATGAGTTACAGCAATTCAAACTTTTGATTTAAGTTTATAAACGAAATTTATTTTTAATTGCAACCTCAGAAAAACTCAGCCGCTGAAAACATCCTCTTCTCCACGCGAATTACCAGGGTCGAAAGAACCCATATACCGCCGCCTAGGGCTTGCAACCGCCCCCGCCTCGCTCAACGTGAATGCGATCGGAACCCACCGTCGCGAAGCCCATCGCCAACTCCACCCTCCCCAGGCGCGCGCCAGCTCGGCTGAGGTTTTGTCTCGAAAGACGTGCCTAAAAACATCACCTATTCGAGCCGATCTGGGCCTCCACGGCGAACTTCGAGCCACACCACCGTACGGATGTGAAGCTGGTTTCACGCTCTTCGATTTTCATGTAGAAAGTTTTACGAATCGTTGCGTGGATTGATGGGAAAATGAGGAAGAAGTGTGAGCGTTTCCGGCCATTGAACGATATAAGCGGCGGCCTGGAAGATAGATCTAGGGTTTGATAATTATAAACGTTTATATAATATTATTAATATTATTTTATTCATTTAATTCTCAATTTAACATCTTATACAAACGAACTCCAAACTACGCGTTCCGACAGGCGTTTATAGGGTTTTTCCACGTTCCGGACACAATGGAATAGGTTTCGTAAGCTAATTTGGTCATACGTGCGAGTTACGGAATTAAACGATCAATTTTAATTTAAACCAATTAAAACGATTTCGATGCGTTTCGAGCTGCCACGGTCAAACGACAACTTCGATTGCTACTAAAATTGAAATCCGATAATAACCATCTATTACGAATCCAATGGAACTGGTTTCGTCGAATTCCGAGACTGTTTCCCGGAAGGCTATTTTAACCCGTCTATTAAATCGAGCGATTTTCTGCAATAATCGACAACGCTTAAAATTTTACCTTTAAAATTTTATTATCTTAATAGTAAATCATATAAAATTTATAAATCACATTAAAAATATTTTGACTCATTCCGGACCCAAAATCTGATTATTTGCATTTTTATAATATTAAATCCATTATTAATTTAACATAAATTTCCCAATAATAACTTATTAACTTTTAAATCCACCTAATATTCCAACAACACTTTTAATGACCAAATAGACTGAAAATAAATTTTAGAACTCATTTCCATATCTATTTACCTCCATATTCACAATTTATCCCGATTCAATATTTAGTTATTATTATTTAAATTCCAACCGGATTAACATATTTGGAATTATACGTAATTTATTAATTCCACCCAATTCTTTTTATTTTAAAACTAATTCAAAATCTACATTGAACATTTAAAATTAATTAGATGTTCAAAATTCAGTGTCCAAAATTCCGGGATGTTACATTCCTCCCCTTTTATAAAAATTTCATTCCCGAAATTTGCTAAGGTAGAACATACTCTCAAACTCATTTACTTACCCAATTTGCTTAGTTAAAAGCTTATATACTCTTCCTAAAATCCCTTAAGCTCAAACCCAAGCTCATTTGCTTCATTTACTCAAATGCTTTTGTTTCAACATTATCTTATAAACAACTTTCCAAGTTGATTACAAATTTTCAAATTTCCAAAATTTTCTAACTCCCAAATTTTCGAATTTTTTTGGCAGAGTCTCCCCTGTACGGAGGAGCTTTCGCGATATCGCGATACAAATAAATATATATACATCGACCCACACGGTCGGAAACCAAAATATATCACAATATACATACTATTTCCCAATTATATTAGCGTAGGCGTACCTTTTTAGTAAACTTTAAAAGCAAGCGGCTAATATTTTAGCATATATGCGCTCGAACTCTATCGAACGCCCTCCGTACCTGTACTTACTCAACAAACTCATCAGTTTTCAAAGATATGAACATTTTAACAACATTTCCAATATAAATGTAAGCCAAACATATCCATTTCATAATCCAATCAACAATTTGCATGATTTCACAAGTAAATCATATTTTATAGCATGTACCAAGTTTCTTTTCTAATTCCAAGCTCCATTTTATTTCACACAAATGAGTTACATACAAGTTTACCATTCTCAATTCATAACTACTACCACCAATTCATATTCACTTCAATATTATGAATATATGCTTTTAATTCATTTACCTTTCTTTTACTTAACCTGCATTTACATACAAACCCACTAAATAGATTCCAATCCATTCCCATTATTCAAATATCATTTTCATTTACTTCCTTGAATTCATTCACTTAAGTTTAATGACTAATTTCTATGCAGGTTGTGGTTATTCAAACAAATAACCAATTCTTAAACTTATAACCATTAACATTAACTCCAACTTATATTCATATTAATTTTATTCAATTTTGCGTGGTTCACAATCCAAGCATTCTCATTCCATTGCAATTTTTAACTCAATTTATTATTTTCACTTCAAGATCATCATTTAAGTTTAAATTAATGACATCCCATTCTATATTATTTACAGCCCAAACATTCTTGCTTTATCACAATTATGGAATTAAATTTCAAATCTTATATTTCCAATTCATTATCCATACAGGTTTATATTAATATCATTCAATTCTGGTTTATATACAACTCATACATTCTTATTTCCTCAAAATAGTTAATTTAGAATTCATTTACTTGCATTCCAATTTTATTATCTAAACCAATTTCATTCAAAATTACTTAATAAAGCTTATCCACAATTAATTTTGTCTTTCAATTTGCTTGAGTTCTTTCACAATATTTTCATTATCTTCTTATAAATCAAATTTTATTTTCATTTGATTCTCATACAAATCAATTCCAATCCATTTACAAATTTTAATGCACTTTGTTCATTTATCCAACCCATGTTAGATTTATTTTATTAACAAAGAGACCACTTTAAATTATTTCACTCATTTGAATTTATTTACAATTCAAACTATCACCATTATAATCTAATTCCCTTTAATTTAGTTTACAATAAATTCACCTTCAAGCTTCTTTTTATTTAATTTAGCTTACGCTAAATTCATTTTCAGTCACTTCCTCTGAATTTAGTTGAGTTAAAATTCGATTCACACAATATTGTTCTTACTTCTCTGAATTAAATTTTCTTTCAATTTAATTCTCTTCCAATTCTAATTCAAGTTCAACCTAATTCATTTAGCCATCTTGAATTATATCATTTCCTTTACTATCTTAAATAAGAATTAAATTCCATTCATTTCTATTCATAACACAATTGAATCTTGTTTTTAATTAAATCTAAATTCATCTCAATTCCATTCAATTGAAGTTAAATGCAATTCAATTTAATTTTAAATTTTCCATATACAAGTTCAAACCTTATTTACTGACTTAAGTTCATTCACATCTTTTATCTCTCATTTTACCTTATCTTACTTTACATTTCATTTGAGATTAAGTTTGAATCCACCACACCATTCCACTATTTCCCATTTGTGATTATAACTCCATTTCTCTATTTATAAGTTCACCAACAAATTTACTTAAAAGCTTATATTGCTCATTTGAGTTATTTTCATCTTATAATCACAATTCTAATTTTCTATATATATGTATTTCACTTAAATTCTTAAGGATACAAATTTCTTCAATTTAATTCTTTGCAAATTTCAAATCCACAATCTCAAACTATAAGTATAATACTTAATAGCCCATGGATACAATTCATTTCACAATGACCCCTAATTTCAAAGTCAACTTACCTTTTAATTTAATCCAAATCAATTTAATTTAAGTTTAATAGTTGATTCATTTTTACACATTATTTAAATAGAATTTCCCAGAATTCAATTACCCCGTTTTATTCCAAAACCATTTTGAAATAATAATCAACACCTACCCATTTGGTATATCAAATCAAATCTCCAGATTTCCATACAACTTGGTTGTACCAAAACAATTTCCCCATTTTGAATTTTCCAAAACACTTGTTATACCCAACAAGTCCCAAACAATATCATAACCAACCATTTTGGTAGCGATCCATCACTCTAGAAACTCGAAAATAAATTCTAATGATGTGGCCAGCATCATCAGGATTATTTTCCAGCGATTGAAGTGAGTTCAGTGCTTTCTTACTTTCTCAATTCATTTCAAAATAGTTTTCCATTCAAGCGTATTTCCTAAAATAATATTCCATCATTGCATTCAAACACCTTAGCAAACACTTCAAACTTTTCTAGTATTTTCAAATTCCCAAACTTTTATTTTCCATTCCATTTAAAATCCTTTAGGAAACTTCCGGGATTTAAATTCTGGTTTAATTTTAATTTAGTTATTCTTCTTTTGTATAATTTATACTTATAGAATTTATTTGATTACAAACATTTCTAATTTAAATTAAATGTTAGATTCTTATTTAATTAAGATATCCACATCCAAATAATCAAATATATAATATTTCCAAAAAATTATTTCTTTTATATCAAAATATAATTTTGGGTAAAATTATTTCATTTACCCCCTTTTAAAACAACACTATGTCGGTTTATCTTGTTTAAGAGTTTAGAAACCCCTATCGATACGGTTGTACTTCCCGCACCGACCAGAATTTATAAACACTCAACCGATAAGTCAACACAGTATAAAAACAATTTTATACTCACTAACAAGTGCGCTCTCATAGCTATTACTACACTCAACTCATTATAGAGTACTATTGACTCTGTTTAATGAGTAATTTCCCCACCAAAGCCTAGATTGTCACCAACCTAAGCTCTGATACCAAGTGTAACAGCCCGCAAATCCGTACCCCTTGAGTCAACACTATTCTACATCAATTTACTCAAGTGGAACAGAAATACGAACAATTGGGGTTAAAGAAGAAGAGATAGAAGAAGAAGAAACTAAACAATATCAGAATCTCACAGTCGCAGCGGAATAGAATATAATACTCAATAATAAAGATTTATACAAAATGAAAGCTATATCTGTTTTATACATCATATCATCAGAGCATCTCATTCAACAATATTTAGCAGCGGATATATATATATATAAATATGGGTAATACGTTTCGGACTCCAGCTTCTCTCCAGCTCCATAGCATCCTGACCTGAACAAATAATACTCGGTCTGACCCGAGCATTATAATGAAATAACACCCGAGTCAGTATGGAATACCAGCTGATAATAATACATCCAAGTTGATTATTAAAGTTTCAAATATCCATTGAAAACAAAAGCATCTCGTAAGACCACGCCACAAATAAACATGTCGGGTTTTTACATTACGTTAGCTAAAACACTTTTATAGAAATCCTTTGATATTATAATAGGGTCTATATACAAATACTTATAAAATAGCCGAAATTGTTACATCTATTAAATTCCAGCTACTAGCCATAGAGTGGGTAATACAAACAAAACTCGTACAAGGCTCGTAGGGAGAATGAATTTCCAACAATGACTAGACACTGGGGTACCACCTATCACATTACGGGTCCTAGATCACTGTACCGAGGACCACGCCCGATCCCCTGCAACACAAGGCCAGACCCATTCCTTACTGGACAGTTTCGAATAAGATCACGCCGCTGTTGGGATCAGCAACCGTCCACCAAGACGAAATAAAAAGGGACATCTAGACAGGGATGACCTTACTCTCAAGTGGGGGCTACCCACGAAGTCTTGCTGCATATCCCCTGATTTTCAGTCATTCCCGGTTGATGAGGCTTGAGGCTAAGCGTTACCTTTAGAACGTTTCACTTAGAATGCCCATCGCCCACCTGACGATGTTCCGAAAGCATTCGTCCATATAAGTCCGTCCCGGGTTCGAACGGAACCAAAGGCACTACTCCTACTACATCCATTTTGGAAATATCCTCAGGATTAGTAGCGACTAGCCCTTGCACTTCACTGCTCCATCTTCTACTCCGAACACGTTTTTCCACGAAACGTACAAACCGGATCGAAGTGGTTTTCGAGAAATAAATCTCGATCCCGGTCTCTTCGAAACGATCAACGCACTTGTCTAATATTGATAGTCGGTGATTTAACTATCAATTAACATTCACAAACATCCATCACACAATAAATCATCTCACATTATTTATTTCCCTCTAACATCTTTACAAGATATATTTCCAAATTTTTGAAGCTCATTTGAAAACTATTTCCCAAAATTCTTCCTTTACAAGGTAAATCCTTTACCATTTATTCCCATTGGGAATAACCAAGTTCAAAACAATTTAGATTTTTAACAAGTAAAACACTTTATTCTAAAATATACTTTAAAATATGGAAATTTACTACTAGTTATTACTCAAAAATATGATTTCAATATGTAAAGTAAAACCATTTATTTTGATATAAACTTTTATTATAAATAAGGGTTTTGTTAAACTAAATTTAAAAGTATTGGTTTTAAAGGATAAATACTAGTTTTCAAATAACCTAAATCATCTATCCTTTATATAAATCTGTTTATAAAATATAGTTACCAGTAATATTCTTAAATAATTATACTGTCGCTAAATTTATTACTTATCTTTTAAAGAAGAATTTCTTAAAAACACTTCCTTAAAACAAATTTTAACTTAACTTTTAAAACCTGATTTTATTCACGAACTCGGTTTTTCCCAGGGAAACATTTCCATTCAAACAACCTAAAGAATCTTTCATATAGATCCCGCCCGGTCTATTCCAACTGAAATTTACATTAGTTATCGTAAATTTATTTCCAAGCTTGCAAATAAACTCCCTTTGAAGTTTTAAACACTTTTTTCCATTTCCGGTATTTCAATTTGTTAAAGTATAGTTTTAAGACATTTTTAAATAAAACATTTGGAGATTTCTTCAATTAAAATCGTACTTACAAATTACTTAAATAAAATTCCAATAGTGTAAAATTGTATTCCAAAATATTTTTATATACGTTTAAACTGTTAATTTATATTTGGAAGCTTCTTTGAAAACATATTTTAATTTCCAGAAATTTATACTTCCACAGTTATCAATTGATAAAATGTCCTCTTCATTTATAATTCCAAATTTTACCAATTTTTTTTTTCCATCCAAGCCAGATTCCAAATTTTTTTCTTTTAAATTCTTATTTATCAATTACCTTTATTTCTTTTAAAACCCAATTTATTCTGCTTATAATTAAAATTTTGAGTTTATAATTTATCCAACAATATCACAGTACAATTTAATTTCAAATTTATCAATCGCAACATATAAACATACATCATCATCAATTATAAAAATAATTACTACATCGTGAGGAATCCAGTTGGATCCCTCCAACCTGTTTTCCCTGCATCACAGATATTAGCACATCACGTATATAAATATCAATCCAGACTGATAACAATAATTATATTCAACCAATCACACAGATGTTTAAATATTGACTATTTAAATTAGCTAGCATCCAAATGTGAGTGAGAATAACTCACCTTGAGTTTCGGTGAGCGTTCAAATTTAAATTAAATCGAACGGCTTCCGATTTAATCTAAATTTTTACTTGCTCAGAATAATTCCGGAACTACTCCACTGCGTAGTACGCGTCCCTGCGATTCCGGCGTCGCCAATTTCATTGAAATCTGATACAGTATGCATGAGTTGCAGCAATTCAAACTTTTGATTTAAATTTATAAACGAAATTTATTTTTAATTACAACCTCAGAAAATCTCGGTCGTACGAAAAACAACCGGAGATCACAGCCGCTGAAAACATCCTCTTCTCCGTGCGAATTACCAGGGTCGAAAGAACCCATATACCGCCGCCTAGGGCTTGCAACCGCCCCCGCCTTGCTCAACGTATATGTGATCGGAACCCACCGTTGCGAAGCCCATCGCCAACTCCACCCTCCCCAGGCGCTCGCGAGCTCGGCTGAGGTTTTGTCTCGAAAGACGCGCCCAAAAAGTCACCTATTCGAGCCGATCCAGGCCTCCACGGCGAACTTCGAGCCACACCACCGTACGGATGTGAAGCTGGTTTCATGCTCTTCGATTTTCATGTAGAAAGTTTTACGAATCGTTGCGTGGATTGATGGGAAAATGAGGAAGAAGTGTGAGCGTTTCCGGCCATTGAACGATATAAGCGGCGGCCTGGAAGATAGATCTAGGGTTTGATAATTATAAACGTTTATATAATATTATTAATATTATTTTATTCATATAATTCTCAATTTAACATCTTAGCAAACGAACTCCAAACTACGCGTTCCGACAGGCGTTTCTAGGGTTTTTCCGCATTTCGGACGCAATGGAACATGTTTCGTAAGCTAATTTGGTCATACGTGCAAGTTACGGAATTAAACGATCAATTTTAATTTAAACCGATTAAAACGATTTCGATGCGTTTCGAGCTGCCACGGTTAAACGACAACTCCGATTGCTACGAAAATTGAAATCCAATAATAACTAACTATTACGGATCTAGTGGAACTTGTTTCTTCGAATTCCGAGACTGTGCCTCAGAAGGCTATTTTAACTCGTTTATTAAATCGAGCGATTTTCTGCAATAATCGAAAACGCTTAAAATTTAATTATCTTAATAATAAATCATATAAAATTTATAAATCACATTAAAAATTATTTTGACTCATTCCGGACCCAAAATCTGATTATTTGCATTTTTATAATATTAAATCCATTATTAATTTAACATAAATTTCCCAATAATAACTTATTAACTTTTAAATCCACCTAATAGTCCAACAACACTTTTAATGACCAAATAGACTTAAAATAAATTTTAGAACTCATTTCCATATCTATTTACCTCCATATTCACAATTATCCCGATTCAATATTTAATTATTATTATTTAAATTCCAATTGGATTACCATATTTGGAATTATACGTAATTTATTAATTCCACCTAATTCTTTTTATTTTAAAACTAATTCAAAATCTATATTGAACATTTAAAATGAATTACATGTTCAAAATTCAATGTCCAAAATTCCGGGATGTTACACTTATGTTCTCGTTCATTTCATGTTCATAGTTTAGATTTACATTTATGCACTAGTTTAGTCCATTTCCTTCTAGTCGTTAATCTTCTTTTTCTTTGTGTATTCTCTACTATATTTTATTTTCTATGTTGAAATTTCTGTGTGTTGAAATGATAACACAAACGAGAGGCTAAATCTCTACGATTTAGTGGTAATGAAGCTTTCTTTTATCATGTAGATTCAACATAATTTTCTATATATATGATCTTTTTTGTGCTTCATGAGAAAATGGATGTTTATGTTTGTTTGTGTTTTATGTTGAATTTGATAGCCTACTTTGTTCATAACAAATAAGTTATGCTTATCTCATTAATCACAAATTGCCTCTTCATCTAAATATGATCATGGTAATGAAGTGATGTTTTAATCAAAATTTGATGGTCTATGTTAGTAATTAATAGTAAATAGTTCATGCTTAAACTAGATTGTGGTTTTATTTTCTATGTCATGTCTCATGAGATTTGAAAAGTAGGACTAGAGTTGTATTATAGTTTGATGGTTTGATTTGTGTTAATTAATAACTCAAACATGTCATGCTTATGATAAATACATCACTAATCCTATTTAGATTAAAAAGAGATCATCATTGATTTTATGTTAATTTATGTGAAAAATATAAGAAAGTGAATTTGCCTCTAAATTGAATTTTAATCAAATAGTTTTTAATCTCAACATTTGCTTAGCTTTCTAGTTTTTAAAACAATCTCCACTTTTGTTTAATTTGATTGAGTAAAAAATTTTAAAATCTCAAAAATTCCATGCGGATCGATCCGTACTCGCGACGTACTAAGATTGTACGCCGTGCTCTTGCGGTTATTTTAATTTGAAATTTGTCGACGGTTTTCTAATTCGATAGAAAATTTGCCATTAAACAAGTTGTTGACGCCGTTGCCGGAAAATTTGATTTGATTTTATTTTATTTTCTTCGTATTAGTTGTTTGATTTTTGTGTGTTTTTATTTTGTGTGTGTTTGCATTAAAAAAATATTGTGTGTTTGTTTGATTTTTGTGTGTATTTGTTTGTGTGCTTTTTTTTTCTAGTTTCCTTTTCCATTTGCATTTTCATTTATTTAAAAAGAAAAAGAAAAAAATAAGCATACACAATTTCAAAAAGGAAAAAATAAATTTATTCCATTCGATTTTCCATTTCACTTACAAGTTCTTATGTTACAACTTTAAAAAAAAAAATGCATTGTTACATTTCTTTTCTGCTGTTCATTTTCTATTACCAATCTATAACTTCTAACTGCCTTCTCTGCTACAGTGCCATCTCCAGCCAATTTCTACAACTCTTCACAACCATCATTCCAAGCAACTTGACCAGACAGTTCACATTCATCACCATTCAAACCATATCTCCCATGCAAACAACTATCTGCCTATCACAACCTTATCATCATAACATCTCAAACTTCTGCACACTTGCTTGTCACAACTCCCTGTACTCCTACATATTCATTTCCTTGTGTCATCATTCCCCACTGCCTTAACAACTTCCCTACTTCTTCATCGTCTGCGCAGTGTTCAACATCCACAGTGTCACAAATACCACTACCACCAGTTCTGCCACACATCAACAACTTCCCATCACCCTTTTACATAATACAACCCATCAATCTCAACAGTTCTACTTCAACTTCATTCATTTCAACAGTTCACACCCCATCACCATACTTCAACACTGACTTCACGCTACTGCACATCACAACACATCACAACACTTCACAAACCTTCATACTATCATCTACATCATCATTCCACCTCCCTGATCAACAAATTTAGCCAAATTCCAAGTTCAACATCCCACCGCAATTCCACCACCTACCTTCCAAATCGCCGCAACAGATAGGATCCGCTAGCAACCATCACATCAACGAACTTAACAAAACCATCCACCAAAAAAAAAAAGGAAAAAAGGGAGCAACAACCTTCACTCCTCTCACCCACAATCATCGACTCACAACTGCCCCAACAAATCCCAAATCCCTGTTATACCAACTTCCTATAGCCTAACATAACACTCCAACGTCTGCTGCACACTCAACAACCCACTGCTATCACCATTTCACACAGCTGACCATACCACCATCAACCCTTAACACTCCACATTGCCAACCATCAACAGCGAACAACCATCAAAGCAACTACTACTTCTCCATACAAAAAAAAACTACAGACAACAACTATCAAACTTCAACAACGTCACATATATTCTCACTATCACAACTATCAAAATCAAAACCAGCCTCGACCATCGAATCACCACCTGACCACGCCATCAACCCATCCTCTGACCACAATCCTCTTCGAACACTGCTTTCTCGCCTACCATACCACTGCCTCCTCCACCACTTCAACAACACTCACCACATTTCACTACCCAATGTTGTGCTTCATTGTATCACAACAAACTCCAGAATCACATCAGACCCAACCGACAACTTCATCATTCCCATCTCCATCGCGAAATTGTCTCAACGACCACTAATCACTTCGCTCCTCTGAACCCACAAACCCCAACACTGTATCACTCCTAAACCACTGCGACATCACTCCTTTCTGAAGTTTCCTGACTACCGAATGCCTGAACACAATCGCTCAACCCAATCAAACCGCCTCCATCACCTACTCGAATCCATCAGCAAAAGCGTTGACGAATAGTGGCATGAACCAAATCCAAAGCCAAAACCAAAAATTCCGTCTGATTGATAGAGCTCGAATTGAATTCGCATTGAATCTCGATTGAATATCGATTTCAACAGTTTCCTTTTTTCTTTTTCTTTTTCTTTTTCTTTGTTTCTGTTGTTGTATCAAGTCGCGTTTAAAAGAAAAAAGAAGAGAGGGGATTGGGTTGTTGGGCCTGTGGGATCGTATTTGGTTGAGTTTAATTTTTTATTTTTATTTTTTATATATTTTAACTTTCATTTCTTATCTTCATTAGAAAAGGTTGTTCAAGTGAATTCTCATTTTATTTGTTTTGAATTTTCTCCCTAAAAAAAACTTTAGTTTGTTTTTGTTCAACACCATGTTAAGAAAATATCAATTTGTTTATTTTCATTTGTTTTGATTACACTTGTTTGTTTATATTGTTTTTGTTTTTCATTTTATTTAAATAAAATAAAATCTGCAAATAGTTTACGTAAAAGAAATTTTTTTGCTTTTATTTTCGTTTGGGTAGACGATAAAAATTAACTTGCTTTCGTTTTCGTTCGGTTTAAAAAAAAAACTATATATATTTTGTTTATTTTTAGGTTGTCAAAGCTGAAAATCAGGAGAAATTGATTTGCTTTGCTTGCTTACTTTAAAAAAAATCGCTGCTTAAAAATAAATTGCTAATAAATTCTACACGCTCTGGTATCGTGCCATTTCCTTGTTTTTATTTGAATTGCATTATTGGTTGCTGCATTTGCATTTAAAAAAAAAATCAAAATCAAAAAAAAAAAAACTTCATTTTAGTTGCATTGTAAATTCACGTTTAATTTTTGTTTTGCATTCATCTCATCTTATTTTATTTTCTAAGGGCAATACCCCAATTCACATAAGGTGAGGGATTTCATCACCCTTTTCTTAGCTCATAAATCACATTTCGTCGTAAAATTTGACTAGCAATAAAGGTTAGACATTCGACTTAAGGATGCCACAAGCTAATGCAGGGCTTAATTTTATCTTCACAATTGTTTTCTTTGAATAATTTTATTTCTTGATGTCTAAGCTACGACAGAGTGATTACCAGTTATAAAAATTATGGTGATTCGTAAATATTATACTGGTTGTTCCACTAAATGTACTTAAATCTTTGCTTGCATTTCTACGGTGATTCGTGGTGCACCAATAACCCCTGCCCGTTACCTGGCTGAGAAATATTTTTATTGACTTAAGACAAAGTGTGATTATAAAATTTTGGGTTAGGAGCTACTAAGGACAGAAAACTGTAATTAAGTCTTTTGCATTCATTTAGTTGCTTTAGTTCATGCATACTTAAAAAAAATCCAAAATCCAAAAAAATTGTAAATTTTACTTAATTTTTTCATACAAAAAATCCTTTTAAATCCATTCCTTTGAAAAATGTTGATCAAAAACAAAAATTCAAAAACGAAAAAATATAAAATCTTTTCAATTTTTTTTTGAAAATTCAAAAACAAAAATAAAAATCAAATTTCTATTTTCTAAAAAAAAATCCTTTTGGTAATATTTGAAAATTCAAAAAACAAAAAAAAATTACAAAAACAAAAAAAAAATTGAAAAGCCAAAAAAAAAAATCAAACTTTTCTTTTGAAAATAAATTTCATTTGGTAAATATTTTTTTTCTTCCTTCAAAGAAAGAAAAGGAAAACATAAACAAATTTTCACTTCATTTTCCAAATCTAATTTCATTCTCTAAACTCAACTCTAACTTCCTTCTCTTCTCGACTTTCACTTGTGCATGAGTACCTAGACTCGTGACATAACAACTAATCGTTTAACTCGAACAAACAATCCTTCCGAAATGGAAAATGAGAACACCCCTCAAACTATTATGGATAGAATCCTTCTCGATAGAGTTTCTATTCCATCTTGCATCGCGTTACCTACTCCTACGGGTAATCATTTCGAAATTCACTAGAGCCATAATGCCACACTTTCAAAATTTGGCAATTTAAAGCACGATGACCCATACATTTTCTTGACTAAATTCGAACAAGTTTGTGCAACCATTAAACTCCAACAACTTTTCGATGACGGAATCAAACTACGATTAGTCTCATTCTCTCTTACGGATTACGTTGAAAAATGGTTGTACATCTTACCATCGAACTCGATTAAAACTTGGGAAGAATTCGTAAAAGCTTTCTTAAAAAAGTTCCACCCCTTGGAAAAAACGAGTAGAATCTGAAACGAAATTGTAAATTTTCGTCAATTCAATGGAGAACCATTTGGAAAATATTTTGAAAGATTCAAAGAGCTTATGATAAAATGTCCACACCATAATCTTGAAAAATGGACGATTTGCCAAATCTTATACGATGAACTCGAAAACAGCTCACGAACCATGCTCAAATCAATGTGCCAAGGCCACTTTCTTGCCTAACATCACAATGATGCTTGGAAATTTCTTGAAAACCTCACCGAAAAATCATCAACGTTCGAATGAAAAATCAATTTACCCACAATCAAGTGCATGCTCGATAGGATCTTCTTTTGCTTTGGAAGCTAAGATCGATGCAATGATTAAAAAATTCGATAACATTTTCTCATCAAATCAAATAAATCAAGCTTCCCAACCGATGTATTATAAATGCAATGATCCTAATCATATATCCTATCAGTGCCCATATTCTGTCGAAAAATCAAAGCTTTCAATAAAGCCAAAAATGATCCATTTTCTCAAACGTACAACCCTGGTAGGAGAAAACATCCAAATTTTGCTCGAAGCCAAAACAATCCCAACATGAATACGGTTCGTCCAAATTTTCAAGCGTTTCTGAATAATGCTTCGAAGCCTCCCTATCAGCCCAACAATTTTCAACCAAACTTTACGGGTCTGTCTCATAATCAACCGCGACAATGAAATTTTCAACCAAATTCTGCTCATCCTCCCCGACAATAAACGTTTAAGTTCACTTGAAGAAACTCTTGAAACATTGGCTAAAGAAACCACTAAAAGCCTTCAATCGAACAACAGTTTGCAAAATTTATTGACTCATATATGTAAAACACAAACCAATCGATTGCAAAACTTGAAATGCAAATGTGTCAATTAGCCACGTATGTAAGTGAATGCGAAAGAGGAAAATTCCCAAGCCAGCCCCTTCCAAATCCCAGAAATCAAAATGCAAGATCAAATCAGGCCCATATTGTTCATGATAGCAACGTCACCAATTGAATGTTATCACAACTTTACGTTCTGGTAAACAAATCAATAATCAAGTCGTTAAACTAAACAATTTATCGAAAACCTCTCTCGACACTTCTAAAACAACAAAGGAATCAGAACAGAATGTGGAAGTAAACATTGAATCGAATGCCAATCAAAATTCTTCTTCTTCTACTCGAGTAGACCCGCCTACTGAGTATCGTGTTCCATTTCCAAATCGTCTTCGACCCAAGAAAAACTCGGACCTAATGGAAAGGACATTGGAAATTTTTAAATAAGCGAAAGCTAACATCCTACTTCTTGACATCGTTCAACAAGTCCCCATGTACGTGAAATTTCTTAAGGACTTAGGCACCTAAAAGCGACACACTCAAATGCCCAAAAAAGTCTTCTTGCCGCCAGTTTGGGTGAAGTCTTGTCCCAATCCATACACGTTAAATACAAAGGTCCTGGCTGCCCTACGATTTCATGTATAATTGGAGACAAAACGATGAAAAAATGTTTGATAGACTTAGACGCAAATGTTAATCTGATTCCATGCTCCATGTATGAACAATTAGGCTTGGGTGAGCTCAAACCCACAAAGCTCACTCTTCAATTCGCTGATCGTTCCATTAAGAAGCCCATGGGAGAAATCGAGGACATGATCATTTGAGTAGGGCAATTCATATTCCCCGTTGACTTTATCGTTCTTGAAACACAACCCATAACAAACCCCGTGAGTCAAATTTCATTGATTTTAGGCTGACCATTCTTAGCCACCTCAAATGCGTTAATCAATTGTCGTAACGATTCAATGAAAATCTCTTTTGGAAACATGACTTTTGATCTTAACATTTTCAATCTTGAAAGTCAATCAAATGAACCTCGTGACCAAACATGGGAAGTCAGTGCCATTCACGAAAACTTTGAAAACGAGACACTTGACCTTAACAATGAATGCGAAGCCGAGTATGAAAAATTATTTAACGAGATTCCCAACGAAAATGAATACACTCTTCCCTTTAAATCGTTTCCAGTTGAGTCCAAATCTCAATCTAATTCTTTAATCCAGCAACTTCTGAAGTTGGACCTCAAACCACATCCCGATCACCGTAAGTACGCATACTTAGATGATAACGAAATATTTTCCGTCATAATTTCTACGACTCTCTCTCTCTCAATCAAGAAACTTCTTTACTTTCAATCCTATCCAAAAAAAGGAAGCAATTGGATAGTCGATCTCCGATATAAAGGGAATTAGTCCCGCTCTTGTTCAACATGATTGGTTGGCATTTTTTCCAACATGATTGAACGCTTTTAGAAGTTTTTATAGATGATTTCTCTATCTTTGGTGATTCTTTTTCCTAATGTTTACATCATCTCGAATTGGTTCTAAATCGATGTGAAGAAAAACTTTTGACTTTGAATTGGAAAAAATACCACCTTATGGTCAAACAAGGCATAGTCCTTGGACATATCATCTCAAATAAAGGCATTGAGGTAGATAAAGAGAAAGTTGACATAATCGCAAACCTACCCATTCCCAAATCTGTTAAGGACATTCAATCATTTCTAGGACTCGCTGGCTTTTACCAATGCTTTGTGAAAGACTTTAGCAAAATCGCTCGTCCTTTGATGACTCTCCTCGGAAAAGACGTTCCATTCGATTTCAATTCCAAGTGTATCTATTCTTTTGAATGTCTTAAAAAATAACTCAATTCAGCTCCAATCATTTGCACATCCAATTAGGATCTTCCATTTGAAATAATGTGTGGTGTTTCAAACTTTGTAGTTGGTGTTGTCTTAGGACAACACATCAACAAGATCCTTCACGTTATCTACTATTGTAGCATGACTCTGAACAACGCTCAACTTAACTACACAACACTGAAAAAGAGGTTCTAGCGGTAATTTTTTCTCTCGAAAAATTCCGACAATATTTGATCGAGTCACAATTACTATGTACACGGACAATTCTACGCTTCGATATCTCTTCGCTAAAAAGGACGCTAAATCTCGCTTGATTCGTTGGATCCTTTTATTACAAGAGTTTGATCTTACAATCAAGGACAAAAAAGGATTCGATAACGTATAGCCGATCACTTATCTCGTCTTTCGAACGCTTCATCTTTTTTACCAATCAATGAAAACTTCCCCGATGAACAACTTCTTTCAATTTCTATCGATCCATGGTATGCTGATATAGTGAACTACCTAGTCACTAAAGAAACTCCCTTATCTTGGTTCAAACAAGATAAATAAAATTTCATGTGCCAAGTGAAATATTTCTATTGGGACAATCCATACTTGTTCAAATATTGCCCCGACCAAATCGTCCGACGTTGCATTACGGACAATGAGATCAGAGTGTTCTTTCATTTTGCCATGATCAAGCATGTGGTGGACATTTCGATCATCGAATATCTATGGAAAAAGTGCTTCAGTATGGTTTCTATTGGCCTTCTCTTTTTAAAGACTCGTTTGAATTTTGTAAAACTTGTGATCTGTGTCAAATGCTCAAACGAATTTCTCGACGAAATATGATGCCTCAAACCCCATTCTTACGATTGAAATTTTTGATATTTGGGGTATCGAATTTATGGGACCTTTTTCCAATTCTTTTGGAAACTTGTGTATCTTTTTCGCTGTCGATTACGTCTCAAAATGGGTTGATGCCGTTCCTTGCAAAATGAACGACCATAGAATTGTTGTGAACTTTCTCAAAGAAAACATCTTTTATAGGTTCAACACACCTCGCACAATAATCAGTGATAACGGAACCCATTTTTACAATCGTTCTTTTGAAACTTTAACGAAGAAATACTCGGTAACCCACAAGTTTTCCACTTCATATCACCCTCAGACTTGTGGGCAAGTTGAAGTTTGAAATCATCAAATAAAACAAATCTTGGAGAAAAGTATCAATGGAAATCGAAAAGATTGGTCTTAGAAATTGACCGACGCGCTTTGGGCTTACCATACTGCTTTTAAAACTAACCTTGGGATGTCCCCATTTCGTTTAGTTTACGGTAAAGCTTTCCATTTACCCGCTGAAATCGAACACAAAGTGTTGTGGGCAATAAGGAACTTAAACTTTGATCTTGAGATAGTTGGAGAAAACCGAAAGCTACAACCAAACGAACTGGAAGAACATAGGAACGATGCGTATGAAAATGAGAAAATCTACAAAGAAAGAACAAAAGTTTTCAAGACAAGTCAATCCTAAGAAAAACGTTTTCGCCTAACCAGAAAGTTCTTTTGTATGACTCAAGACTTCATTTATTTCCTGGGAAACTTAAATCGAGATGGACTGGACCATTTGTGGTACGAACTGTTTTTCCACATGGTGCCTAGAAATAGAAAACCCCAGAGATGGATCGATTTTCAAAGTCAACGGCCATCATTTGAAATCTTTCTTGGAATTGCCAAGTAACCAAGAGGAGCAGCTCATGATCCTTCATGAGCCAAGCTACGTCTAGTAAGAATGTTAACCCTTCTTTGCAAATATGTATATAATTTTCCCTTTACACCCATTATATCATGCATAGACTGTGGGGACACAATCAAAAATTAAGTGTGGAGGAAGTCTTATTTTCATTTTTTTAAAAGTTTCATGGCATTATTTTTATGAATTTTAATTTTCTTTTAACTAAAAAAAGAAAAAAAAATCTCAAATTTTCTAAATCTCAAAACCATTCCTTTTTAGAATTTTGATTTATTTTTGAAGAAACACTATAGGATAAGTATAAATTTTGGATATTAAATTGAAATTTTTTGAAAATTTATTTTTCTTAACAAAAATAAAAATGAAGTTTGATTACAAATAACAATGGTTTAACTAGTACATAGGAAGATTCATATGTGTTAATTATGAAGTATATTTTAAATGAAAATCTTTGCTTAAAAAAGTGGTAAATTTAAAGTAAAGGATATAACATTTTTATCTTCTAAGTTAAAGGGTGCTAAGATGATTTTGCAAAACTCTCTCTTTCGGAAAAAAGAAAAAATAATATAGAAAAGAAACAAAATATATATATATTAATTTTTTTGTATATAGTATATATTTTTTAACACCTAGAGTCATGTGTTCACACTCGTGTGTTCACCCGCCATGATCTGTACACTTCTCACGTAAGCCCGAAAGGCCGTGCACGATCGATATATCTGGCCTCGGTTTATCTTAGCTAGGTGTATGTATATAAAAAATTGTTTTTAATATCGCCTGCAGTCGATAAGTGTTCACACTTGTGTGTTAACTTGCCACGCTCTGTATTTCCCTCACATCAGTCCGCAAGGCAGTGCATAGGCAATATATCTGACCTCAGTTTACCTGAGTTAGGCATATGTAAATATTGTTAATATCAATAAAATTTTCAAATAAAAGAGAGTAAGAAATTGAAATCTAAGCACTATTTTTACTTGGTTGATTTAACTTGTTACTGAAAAAGAAATGAAAATACCACTTTGATAAACTTTGATAATAAATTAAGGATCTATTTCATAGTTACACTGTATCATTGACCAAAACAACGAGTTAAACTATAGCCCATTTGTTTTGATAACTTCGTTTTTATTGGAAATTTTGACGAGTAAATGACTTAAATCTTCAAGATAATGACCAAAATCTATATTTAACTTATTTGTGTCAATTTAAAAGTAAGTCCTTTATTGTAAATATTTTCAAAAACTCGCATTCATCTCTTTGTAAGTAAATCTTACATTTTGTAAATATTTTCATCCTGCATTTGGATTTTGTAGGTAGTATCCGCTGAAAACCCTTACGAGACAAAACTCGTCCTACTAGGGGCATCTAGAGGTTTAACGGCTTATTGCATACGCTCAATGCAATCGTGTTCCCTACGAAAACAGATTTATCTTAGTTTTCCTTTATTCGAGGATGAATAAAAAGATAAGTGTAGGTGTATTTGACGTACACATAGATGTGCATATACCATATTTTATCTATTTTTATTGAAATAAATGTCATATTTTTGCATCTTAACATGTTTAAAACCATATTCAATTATTTTCATATCATCGTATATTCATCTACATTCAGGGGCAAAATAGTCATTTTTATGCATGTGTTAATTAGGAACTTTTTACTTAGACATTTTTCATAATTTTATAGGAATTTGGATGCATATGGGAGAAGGTTTCATGAAGATATATGCATGCACAAGAGAATACAAAGGAGGGATGTTGAAAATAATGCATGCTCATGATCATGGAGGACCCTATCCACTTACCTAAATCTACAATTAGAAGCTAATGGACAACTAAGTAGAGTTTAAAGCTTCATACATATTCAATGATGATTAATTAGAGTCTAATGGGTACTTGGAGGCCGCACTTCCTAAAGGGCATTTTGGAAAGTACTCTAAAAATTGAATTAGGGTTTTATACATGTATAAATAGCCCTCTTATGTACATCTAAATATCTTCTACTCTTTGAAATTAGAAATGCAAATTCTCTATGTTTCATGAAATAAAAATGGATTCCTAACCTCTTTCTCTTCTCTTTTCTGCTTGTTTTTCTTTATTTTTATGCTCATTTTTATTCTTATGTTCTCTTTCATTTCATGTTCATAGTTTAGATTTACACTTATGCACTAGTTTAGTTCATTTACTTCTAGTAGTTAATCTTCTTTTTCTTTGTTTATTCTCTGCATTATTTTATTTTCTATGTTGAAATCTCTGTGTGTTGAAATGAAAACACAAATGAGAGGCTAAATCCCTACGATTTAGGGGTAATGTAGCTTTCTTTTATCATGTAGATTCAACATAATTTTCTATGTATGATCTTTTTTACGCTTAATGTATGTTTATGTTTGTTTGTGTTTTATGTTGAATTTGTTAGCCTACTTTGTTCATAACAAATAGGCTATGTTTATCTCATTAATCACAGATTGCCTCTTCGTCTAAATATGTTCAAGGCAGTGAAGTGATATTTTAATTAAAATTTGGTGATGTATGTTACTAATTAATAGTAAATAGTTCATGCTTAACTAGATTTTGGTTTCATTTTCTATGCCATATTTCATGAGATTTGAAAAGTAGGACTAGAGTTGTATTATAATTTGATGGTTTGATTTGTGTTAATTAATAACTAAAATAGGCTATGCTTATGATAAATACATCATTAATCCTACTTAAATTGAAAAGAGATCATTATTGTATATTGATTTATGTGAAAAATAAAAGAAAATGGATTTGCCTCTAAATTGAATTTTAATCTCATAGTTTTTAATCTCAACATTTGCTTAGCTTTCTAGTTTTCAAAACAATCTCCACTTTTGGTTTAATTTAATTGAGTAGAAAATTTTAAAATCTTAAAAATTCCCTACGGATCGACCAGCACTCGCTACTTACTAAAATTGTACGTCCTGTGCTTGCGGTTATTTTAATTTGAAATTTATCGATGGCTTTCTAATTCAGTAGAAAATTTGCCTTTAAGGAGGTATTCCAGAAGTTGAAACACTTATTGACTAATGCATCTGCATTAGTTGTTCCAGAGGGGAATCAGGATTTCGTGGTGTACATGGATGCATGTTGTAACGACCCTGAATTTGACCACTTTAAAATATACTATTTAAAGTGATTTTAAATATAAAATAGATAAGGTTATATGATTCGAACAATATTAGATAGGATTTGGAAAGAAAATAATATACAAAAATAGTAACACTTGCCAATATCGACAAAAGTGACAAAATGCTGATTTTAGAAAAGTAAGTTTCAGTGGTTAAATAAATTATTTTAATTTATTTATGAGTGTTCATATTTTTAAATAACATTATAAAAATTTATTTTTAAATTTGGTTTACATAAATAAATATTTTAACTAAAACGTTAAAATATGACCATAAAACATTTTGTCGAAAATCAACGTTTTGTCGATTAAAAGTCGTTGCAATGTCATTGCACCTTTATTTTCTTATATATGAACATATATTCAAATAGTATAAGTATTAATTAATTTACTAATCAAGTTTACTTTTACTAAACATACTTAGAAAATTCTAGAATATAATTAAGAAAAAGTAGGCATAAAAGGACAAACATGTCATTTCAAAGCAAAAGGTAAACATCAAATCAAACTAAACGTAATTATTATATTCTTTACTTAATGTTTAAGTGAAAATGATATAAAGTAATGATTTGAAATCTGATGTTAAGTGTTGGAAAAATAAGGTTGCTTAAAAAGTAAGTTTTGAGTATTTTGGTCTTTTTACAAAATATTATTCTAATCCAAAACTTTTTTTTATAAATAAGCAACCACTTTCTCACTTTTTTTACATTTTTTTAAAAGCTTTTCTTCCTCTCTATTGGCTTCTTCTCTTCTCTTTCCTTACTTACTTTTCTTTAAATCAAATCAAATCAATTACAAACATTACCAAACTTTGTCAAAGACCTTAGAATACCATTAAAACTTGATTTAACAACTAAGAAGTGAAGAAATGATGGAGGAGAGATTGGAACCCATGGAGGCCAAACCTATGTAATAGAAGGAAGCAAGTTCGAAAGCTTCGGAGCTAGAAAAAGAGAAGGAAGTGCTGCCGGAATCAAAAGGAAAGTCTACGAAAAAGATTGATGGAGTAGAACTAATAGTAAGTACTCATCTTAGTTAATAAAACTTAAGTTGATAATATGCATGTTAAATTAGAAATTGATATGTTGAATATTGGTTGATATTGGATGATAACTTGGTGATATTATGGTTGATTATATGTTTAATATATGGATGATAACTCGGTTTGATAAATTATAAGGGAAATGGATAGTAAGCATAGTGAATTAAATTAGAATTAAATCCGTACAAATATGTGTATGGAAATCATTTAGCCTCTTAATGATTTTAAAATATCTAAAAAGATTGAAAATGATATTAAAATAATATGATATTATAATATGAAATGAAAAATAAGTTTGAAATGATGAAAATATTATTTTAAATATGTTAAAATAGTTTAAATATAGTTTAAAAAAATTTGAAGAGTTTCAGATAAGTTCCAAACCAATTCACAAAATTGATCAAAATCGAGCTCACCGCGTAGTGACAGTTCATAAATTTCAACCCATAGCTTAAAATTAATGTAGGGAATGATTTATAAATCGGATTTCTTCGAAATAAAATTCTTTGGTCCAAAATGATAATATTTTTCCAACGAAGAAAGATAATCAACATTTCAACAAGTAGAGTTTGAAATATGTCCAAAACAATTTTCTAAAAACATCGTGATTTTGCAGTTCGGAATCCAAAAAGGGATTTATTTATAAATTATATTTTAAATAATTGAAAATATGAGTTGAATGTAATAATTATTAAAATGGTTTAAAAGAGATTTAGAATGGAAAATATAAAATTTCAAATATTAAAAGATGTTTAAATCAAATAAGCTTATAAAGCACTTTGGGCAGCACTTTTCTGCTACCGTTTCTATGACTTTTTAAAGAAGTTTACACTTAACGATTTTTCCTATAATCAATTATGAATGTTTTTAAAAGAAAAGTAAGAGTTTAAAAGGTAATTAGAATCTTATATTCAATTCCAAAATAAAGCTAATAACCGAGTATGCAGAAAAGACTAGTACATTTGTCTCGCTTGTGAGATCTAAGAGGATAAAACAAGATGTTTAACTAAGGTTAGGAATGGAGCAACCAGTGCCCTGAACTTACCTGGCCTATGTTTTCTCTTTTTAGGCGAGGGGTGGAATAAATTAAAAGGAAAGCCTGAATGCTCTAAAAGATCAAATTTAATTTTTTCCAAAATAAAACAAAAGAAACAAATTCTTGTAACATCTTTTATTCGATGACTGGTACAAAGGATAGGGTGATTCCTATCTGAAGTACAGGGATAGGATTTGGGTGATTCCTATCCGAAAATCCTTCAAACTAATTTTCGAAACAAAACATATTGATGACAAAGATCTTCATAATGTAGGATTACTTGCTATTGGTCCTTGGGGGTGAAATTTATCATATTTAAGGTCGCAGTAGTGCTTTGTTTTGAAAATATTCGATTTGTAAGAATATGATTTGAAGTTAGAAAAGAAATTTTTGTCTAAGATTTAATAAATGATTTGGGAATATTTTTCCTAAGTTAGAAGTTATACTTTGAATATAAGAAATCTTTGATTAAGATTTAGTGAATGATTTGGAAAGATTTTTCTAAGAAAAAGAGAAAATGATTGGAATTATTCCAAGACCTAAAGAGTTTTAAATAAACCAAATGATTTGATAAATGTGGTTTAATGATTCCATATACTCTTGGAAAAAAATGGAATAATTTGAAAAGAATATATCTAAGAAAGATGTTTTATAAAAGATGCAGTAATTGATTGATGACTGATATCCACTTATGAACTTAACATCTTTTAAATCGATAATTGGCTTCGAAGGAACCGGGGATGTATTTGGGTGATCCCTATCCAAAAACCACTTCGGACCAATGTATACATTCGATAATGAAGGCATGTTGAAGATGATCGTTATTGAAGACCGAGTATCTTCATAGCGTGTGGACTGCTTGTTGACATGCTCTGGGTCTCTTCCATTATAGAGTTATTTATAGAAGTGGTCTCCTCATTTTGGAGAATTTTTGGATTACAAGGGCTTCTCGCCTAGTAATGGCGGAGGAAAGTGCCTTCGGCTATGTTCAGTCCTAGAAAGAACTTGTACGGATGAATGTCTGACATTGCATTTTCGAGACACAACGTTTGACTTTTACAAATGTACATCTGCTTGGTGGCAGAGAAGGAAACTTCTCTTAGATTGACACCTTTCTTTGAGACATACGAGCTCAGAGGTTTTATGCTTGTGGAAGTCAAATGGTGATTAAAGGAATGGCTGTGTGGCATTCAAAGTGGAACTTGTTTTGATCTAAAGCGTGGCTTTGTGAAAAACAAAGCGCGTCTTTGAAGAAATTGAGCGTAGCCTCACTTCTTAGAAGATGATATAGGATTATGTGGTTTAACAGACAATTTTTTTGAATAAGTGAGTATGTATAGTGGTGTCCAATATGTTGGGCGGTTTGGGGATACGCCCCTTAAGGCATTTATTTCCCCATTTGGATAAAGTGGTTAGCTTGAGAAAAGCAGGGAACTACTGGTTATCAGTAGTAATGTAGCAAGTATAGTTCCAAGTGACTAGTTTGAGAAAAGCGATTAAGGCACCGTGAGAACTATGTTTGTTATACGTGGACCGAAGAAAAGGCCACTAGTTCCTTATCATGCTGAAAATCCAATACCTACGAGAATTACAGTTTTGATTGTATTCCCAAAATAGTGGTAATGACCTGCAAACATTTCAGCTACCCCTTCAGGTATCTCATATTCCATTCGGTATATTCCGTTGATCCAGTCCGGATATATTACCTTAGACTTAGTCCAGGTATTAATACCTTATTTGAATAAGTTTATGTGAAAAGTGTTTTCAATAGAATGTCATTACAAATAATATCAAGTATATTTTGGTATAAAGTGTTTTGGTTATCATAAGGTAAAAAGCTATTCGTGTTTATGTGTGGGCGTGGTCTTATGAGATACCCTCTTTTCAAAGGTTTTGATAGCATCGTCATGATCTATGCATTTAAAATTTTGAGTATCTCATGCTGGTTTATCAAGCCTGATCTGGGTATTTTTATACCCGAGACAGATCCGAGTAGTTTGAGGTTGAGTTGAAGATGGATGAAGTTTCCAAAGGAGAGTTACAGATCTTCATCATCGTATGGACTTATTCTATTATCCGCTGCATTTATTTCATTTGTTTTATTGTTTTCAGCATTTGTAAGGATAGAAGTTTATAACTGTCCAAGCTGAATGTAGGTTAGACTCTGATATTGTATTTTAAAAATTTTCGATGTAAAGATTATTATTGAAATAGTATAAATTATTCCATTCGTGTGAGATTATGTTCTTTCTTTATTTTCTTTCTACCCTTAACGATCCACTTATTCGAACAATTTGAGTTGGACATGTGTGGTTTGTTGTCGATTCAAAGGGTGTGGAAAAATGGGCCATTACATTTGGTATCAGAGCAGAAGGTTAAGGGAGAACCTTGGCTTTGTTAGGGTAAGTCTCATCAGAGATAGGGTTAGTAATACCCTAGGATGAGTGACTCGTTAGAGATAAGGTTAGAATACTCTAGAATGAGTCTGAGTGTATTATATATGAGAACGTATTTGTTAATGACTAATAAATTGTTTTGTGTTGATTTATCTATTGAGTGATTTAAGGATTCCGATTGATGCGCCTGATCACCATTCTCGATGAGGGTTCCTAAACATTTAAACAAAGCGGACCAACACACCAATTTTGGAAAATTGGTAATGAAATAATTTTACCTAGGATTATATTTTGAATATAAAGTATATAATTTGAAAAGTTGTATAGTTAGAAATCAGGATTAGTGAAATTTAAATATGAACATCTTATGATTAGAATTCCACAGTTTGACTATAAGATGTTTCATAAAGATAGTCGTTAAGTAAGAAATCTGATAAGGTAATTAAGATCTTTAATACTTATTCCAAAATAATAAATTAAGAAATGATAATGTTAAGTTATTATCATAAATTGATTAATTATTTGATTTACAATTTTGATACAAATACCTTGTGAATTAAGTTTCACGATTTGACATAAGGTTTTGATAGTAAGATTTATCTAAGGGATGGACGTATAAGATAAAAACAATATAAGATAAATAATAGAAAATGATTATGTAAAAGGAAAAATAATATAAAAGGAGTGAGATTTAAATTCGAGTAAAAGAATTATGGTAATTTAAATGAAATTAATTAATATATAAGATAAAATGAATTTATAAATAGGTTTTGTAAAGTAATCTCTAAAGGTTTTGGAAATTGGTATTATTTCAAATAAAAAGTGGTATTTATGATAACTAATTCGATCGGCTCGAAAATAAACTAAAAATGGGCAAGAGATGTGTTCGGATGGTAAGCACTTCTCTTAAGTATTACTCTTCTTGTTAAGAGGATATACGATACTATTAGTAGTAATCAATTCCTTGGATTGTTTTGGAGTTACTCGATCTATATAATTTTCTTAAGTTAAATAAATAACATGAATCGTTGATTAGTAATCTTTATAAAAGTGTTTAAAACAAAGATAAATTGGGATCACTAATTGCTAAAATAAAGTGGAATTTTCGACGATTTTGGACAATCGAAAATTTCTGAATCATGCATAACTCAAAGTTAAGAAATTGATAAAAATATGGTGAAATACTTTGAGTAAATGAAATAAGATAAGGATACTTTATAAATCTAATTTATAAAGAAAAAAGATTTAAGAGTTAGGAGTTAAGAGTACGAGGATTTAAATACGGTGGTTTTAAATTTTGGTTTTCAAAGCTAGAAAATTAATAATAGTATTAAATAAGAAATAAGTTTTATAACTTATGAATTTAAGATAATAGTAAATTACAACAAAGTCTAAATTTGTTAGACAGACGGACTTAAGTAAAACCAATTTGAAATTTGGGATTTGTGTATACTCTTAGGATGTAAAGGTATATCATACAAATATAGCTTTAAACCATGAACTATCTATACACTTAAGTAAAATTATGACTCTTTAAAAAGGTAATTATAACCTGGAAAATGTTTTATTAATGAATTCCTACATTAATTAAGGATTTGGACTTAAGTCTTTAAAATATGATTGATTTACATAAGTTATGAGATGTAATAAACTTAAGTAATAGTATTACGAAATGATTTATAAATAATATTAGTGGTAAAGGAAATATAATAAGTCAAAGGATTATGAATTTTTTTATAATAAAGATAAATTATCTTTTGAGTGAAAAATGATGCTTTAGTTTATTTTCCTTTAATAAAAATATTTGAAAATAAATAATTAAATGGATTATATAAAGAAGCACCTTTATAAAATGTTCAAACTTAATTTAAAATTTTATGAAAAGTTTTTTGAAAGTTAATAAATACATATATTATATGTAGATCATTTCATCGCATATATTTTGATCTAAGATTCGAGAGAACTTTGAGGTATTTACACTAGTCTGAAAAAGGATTTATCACTCGATTCTTGGCAACGAACATTGATGAGTGTTTATGCTTAGATACTTGAGTTTTCTATCATAGTTGAGAGCTATGCAAGGAAAGCAAAGGTTTCTTAGCAAAGAGCTTGATCAGAGTCTGCACTAGAGGATCAGGAGATCGATACTAGTTTGGAAATAAAGTTATGTATTCGAATAGGAGATCGAATAATATATTTCATACGAATGATCTGTGTATATTATATGGAATTAAGTTTGAAGATAAATGTTTTAGGCAAACTTTAGTTTTGGGTAATTTCGAGAATGAACTCTTTTAAGCAGGGGAGAATATAACGACCCAGAATTTGACCACTTTAAAATATCTTATTTAAAGTGATTTTAAATATGAAATAGGTAATGTTATATGATTCTAACAATATTAGATAGGATTTGAAAATAAAAGAATACACAAAAATAGTAACATTTGCCTATATCGACAAAAGTGACAAAATACTGATTTTAGAAAAGAAAGTTTCAATGGTTGAATAAGTTATTTTAATTTATTTATGAGTGTTTATACTTTAATAACATTGTACAAATTTATTTTCAAATATGCTTTACATAAATAATAGTTTAACTAAAACTTCAAAATATGACCGTAAAACATTTTGTCGAAAATCAATATTTTGTCTATTAAAATTTGTCACAACGTCGTCGCATCTTTATTCTCTTATATAGGAACACATATTTAGTTTAAGTATTAATTAATTCACCAATCAAGTTTACCTTTACTAAACATACTTAGAAAATTCTAGAATATAATTAAGAAAACCTAAGCACAAAAGGACAAACGTGTCATTTCAAAGCAAAAGGTAAACATCAAATCAAACCAAACATAATTATTATATTCTTTACTTAATACTGAAGCGAAAATGACATAAAGTAATGATTTGAAATGTGATGTTAAGTGTTAAAAAAAATAAGATTGCTTAAAAAGTAAGTAAAGGGTATTTTGATCTTTTTACAAAATATTATTTTAATCCAAATCTTTTTCTATAAATAAGCATCCACTTTCTCATTTTTTACACTTCTTCTTCTGTCTTTTTCAAGCTTTTTTTCCACTCTCTAATGGCTTCTTCTCTTCTCTTTTCTTAGTAACTTTTCTTAAAATCATATCAGATAAATTCCAAATACCACCACTTTACGAAAGACCTTAGAATACGATTAAAACATGGTTTAACACCTAAGAAGTAAAGAAATGATGGAGGAGAGATTGGAACCTATGGTGGCCGAACCTATGTAATAGAATGAATCAAATTGGGAAGCTTCAGAGCTAGAAAAAGTGAAGGAAGTGCAGCCGGAATCAAAAAGAAAGTCTACGAAAAAGATTGGTGGGGTGGAATTAATAGTGAGTACTCAAAACTTAGTTTTATTTTAATAAAATTTTAATTGATAATACACATGTTAAGTTAGAAATTAATATGATGAATATTGATTGATATTGGATGATAACTTGGTTGATGTTATGGTTGTTATATGTTTATGATATGTATGATAACTTGGTTTGATAAATGATAAGAGAAATGGTTAGTAAGCATAGTTAATTAAATGAGAATTAAATCCGTACAAATGTGTGTATGTAAATTATTTAGTCTCTTAATGATTTTAAAATATCTAAAAAGATTGAAAATGATATTATAATAATATGATATTATAATACGAAATGAAATGAAAAATGAGTTTGAAATGATGAAAATATTGTTTTAAATAATTTAAAATAGTTTAAATATGGTTTAAAACAATTTGATCGGACAACTTTCGAAGCAATTCACAAAATTGATCAAAATCGAGCTCGTCGCGTAGCGGCTGTTCGTAAATTTCGACCCGTAACTTCAAATTATTGTAGAGAATGATTTATAGGTCGTATTTCTTCGGAATGAAAATTCTTTGGTCCACAATGATATTAGTTTTGCAACGAAGAAATAAAATTAAGATTTCATCAAGTAGAGTTTGAAATATGTGCAAAACAATTTTCTAAAAACATCGCAGTTTTGTAGTTCGGAATCCAAAAAGGGATTTGTTTATAAATGATATTTTTAGGTAACTAAAAATATGAAATAAATTTGATAAATCTATTAAAATGGTTTAAAATAGATTTAGAATGGAAACTATAAATTTTCAAATATTAGAAAGTTGTTTAAATCAAATAAGCTTGTAAAGCACTTTCCGCAGCACTTTTCTACTGCCGTTTCTATGACTTTTTAAGGAAAATTAAGAATATGTAAAAGGTAATTTGGAACTTTAATTCAATTCCAAAATAAAGCTAATAACTGAGTATGCGATAACAACTTGTACATTTGTTCCGCCTGTGAGATTTGAGAGGATAAAACAAGGTGTTTAATAGGAATGGAGCAACTAGTGTCCAGAACTTACCTGGCCTATGTTTTCTCCTTTTTAGGCGAGGGGTGGAATAGACCGAAAGGAAAGCCCGAATGCTCTAAAAGATCATATTTAAATTTTTCCAAAATAAAAGAAACAATTTTTTTAAATGTTAATTAACCACTTAACATCTTTTATTCGATGATTGGTACGAAGAACCGAGATCAGATTTGGGTGGTTCTTATCCGTAGAACCGAGATCGGAATTGGGTGATTCCAATCCGAAAACCCCTTAAAACTAATTTTCGAAACAAAAATATTGAAGACAAAGATCTTCAGGATGTAGGATTACTTGCCATTAGTTCCTGGAGGTGAAATTTACCATATTTAAGGTGGCAGTAGTGCTCTATTATGAAAATCTTCGACTTTCAAGAATATGATTTGAAGTTAAGAAAGAAATCTTTGATTAAGGTTTAATAAATGATTTGAGAATATTTTTCCTAAGTTAAAGTTATACCTGAATATAAGAAATCTTTGACTAAGATTTAATGAATGATTTGGAATGGTTTTCCTAAGAAAAAGTGAAAGTGATTGGAATTATTCCAAGATATAAAGAGGATTGAATAAACCAAATGATTTGATGAATGAGGCTTATGATTCCATATGCTTTTGAAAAGAAAATGGAATAAATTGAAAATAATATATTTAAGAAAGATGTTTTATAAAAGATGAAGTAATTGATTGATGACTGATATCCACTTATGAACTTAACATCTTTTAAATTGATAATTGGCTTCGAAGGAACCAGAATCATATTTGGGTGATCCCTATCCGAAAACCACTTCGGACCAATGTATACGTTCGAAAGTGAAGACATGTTGAACATGATGACTATCGAAGATCGAGGATCTTCATAGCGTGAGGACTGCTTGTTGATATGCTTTGGGTCGCTCCCATTATAGAGTTGTTTATAGCGGTGGTCTCCTCGTTGTGGAGATTTTTTTTGAATTGCAAGGGCTTATCACCTAGTAATAACCGAGGAAAGTGCCTTCAGTATCGTTCAGTCCCAGAACGAACTTGTATGGAAGAATGTCTAACATTGCATTTCCATAACACAACGTTTGACTTTTACAAATGTACATTTGCTTGGTAGCAGAGAAGAAAACTTCTCTTAGCTTAACTCCCTTCTCTGAATCATACGAGCTCAAAGGTTGTGTGCTTGTGGGAGTCAAATATTGATCAAAGGAATGGAGATGTAGCATTTAAAGTGGAATTTTTTTTGATCTAATGTGTGGCTTTGTGAAAAACAAAGCGTGGCTTTAAAGAAATTGAGCGTAGCCTCACTAGCCTCACATCCCGAAAGACGATATGGGATATTATGTGGTCTGGCGGACACAAATTCAGAATAAGTGAGTACGTTTGGTGGTGTCCAATACATTGAGCCCTTTGGGGGATACATCTCTCAAGGGATTTATTGCCTCATTTGGATAAAGTGGTTGGCTTGAGAAAAGCTGGAAACTACCGGTTATCAGCAGTAGTGTAGAAAGTATAGTTTCAAGTGACTAGTTTGAGAAAAACGATTAAGGAACCATGGAAACTATGTTTGTTATGCATGGATCGGAGAAAAAGCCACTAGTTCCCTATCATGTTGAAAATCCAATCCCTATGAGATTCACAGTTTTGATTGTATCCCAAAATAGCTGTAATGACTTGCAAACATTTCAGTTACCCCTTAAGGTATCTTATATTCCATTCGGTAAATTCTGTTGACCCGGTTCGGATATATTACCTTAGACTTAGTCCGGGTATTGATACCTTATTTGAATAAGTTTATTTGAGAAGTGTTTTCAAAAGAATGTCATTAAAATCAATATCAAGTGTATTTTGGCATAAAGTGTTTTTGTTATCATAAGGTAAAAACCTGTCCGTGTTTATGTGGGCGTGGTCTTATGAAATACCCTTCTTTTCAAAGGTTTTGATAGCATCATTATGATCTATGCATTTAAAATTTTGAGTATCTCACGCTGGTTTATCAAGCCTGATCCAGGTACTTTTAATATTCGGGTCAGATTCGAGTAGTTTCAAGTTGAGTTAAAGAGGGATGGAACTTCCAAAGGAGAGCTGGAGATCTTCATCATCGTATGGACTTATTCTATTATCCACTACATCTCTTTATCGTTTTCAGCATTTGTAAGAATAGAAGTTTATAACTGTCCAGGCTGAATCTAGGTTAGACTCTGATATTTTATTTTAAAATTTTCCAATGTAGAGATAACTATTGTAATAATATATGTTATTCAATTTATGTGAAAATCTGTTCTGTATTTATTTTCTTTCTACCCTTAATGATCTACTTATCTGTGCAATTTGAGTTGGACATGTGTGGTTTATTATCGATTCAAAGGATGCGAAAAAATGGACCTTTACACATGTGGGAATTGGTTAGGAGCAGTGTTAATGTAGAGGGGTAGAGTAATTGCCTATGCTTCTCGACAGCTTAGACCACATGAAGTCAGATACCCAATCCATGACTTGGAGTGAGCTGCGAATTTTTGCGTTGAAGGTGTGTAGACGTTATCTTTTTGGAGATAGATTCGAGTTGTTTATGGATCATAAGTCGTTGAAGTATTTGTTCACTCGGAAGGAGCTAAACGTGAGACATCAGAGGTGGTTAGAGTTCTTAGCTGCTTATGATTTCGGTATTGAGGACACACCGAGGAAAGGCAATAAGGTTGCAGATGCGCTTAGCAGAAAGCATCAGAATGTGGTGTTAGCTGTGATAGCTAAATGGAAAGATTTGGAAGCGTTAGCAACTTACAGAGTACAGTGGAGAACTAAGAGTAGTTCGAGTACAAAAACTATTTTGTTATCATGTTTGAAAGTTCGACTAGTTATGGTCGAAAAGGTTGTTTATAAATATCTAGAGGATCCAATATTGGCTGAACGGATTAGCAAGTTGAGGGATGGAATGTAAATCGATGACTTAAAAGATTTTAGTCTTGATCAAAATGGATGGTTGAGAAAGAAAGGAAGATTGCCTGTTCCGAATGTGAGAAACATTAGGAATGAAGTTTTGGAGGAATGCCATCGTTCGAAGTTCACTATTCGTCCGGATGGAACAAAGATGTATCAGGACAAGAAGAGAAGCTTCTTCTTGGAAGGTATGAAGAAGGATGTAGGCTTATGGGTGAAGTAGTGTCTGATTTGCCAATGGATAAAAGCCAAATATCAGAAGCCTAGTGTGTTGCTTTAGCCGTTGGACATTCTAATGTGGAAGTAGGATTTTATTTCTATGGATTTCATGGACGGGTTGCGAAGGTCTAATAAAGGAAATGAACGCATAGAAGTCCAGTGGAGCGACATTGACAGAGATTGTACTTGAAAGACTGAGAACAGGATGAGAGATACTTATCCTGATTTGTTTGATGGTATGTTTTACCTTAGATTGTTTTTGATGTGTACCTTATCGTTATTTGGAGGATGAAATTCTTTAAGGAGGGGAGTCTGTAACACCCCATATTTTTAGTAACATCATTTAGGATATTTAATTAGTTAAATAAAATAAAATAATGTAAGATGGCTAATGGATTGAAATTTTTGATTAAATAAGGGGTAGCCATGCCATGTTAAATAAGTGAACTAAATAATAAAAAGAGAATAAAAGGGTTAGGAAATATGCATGGGTAAATAGGAACAAGGCATATCTTTATACCTTAAACCCCTTAGGAATTCATTCTACACGTTCATTCTATTTTCACGAACAAAAATATAGCTAAGGCCGGCCAACGTTAGGAATAGCAAAGAAGAAGAATTCAAGAGGAAGATCAAATCGCTTAATCAAGAAAAAATCTCACATTCTAAATCAAAAGGCTAAGATGAATAATGACTACATCTCAACTTTTAATGATTTTTGGTTTTAGTATGAAACCTGAATTATTTGCAATTGTTTTTGCCATGTTTTGGATGATAAAATGTACATCTATATTTTATTGATAATTTATACTAATTCACATAGATTTTGTGATACGTTTTGATATGAAAACCTTATTATATGATATCCAATTGCCTTGCGAATTTAAATTAGATTAGAAACAATAATATATAAGTGGGTTTCAATTTTCATAATTTTTTGAATTAATGTAGATTTTATATGAAATTTCTTGTAAAGAAAATGCTAATTTGGGTTTAAAATGAATTACGACCAAATTATATTGGCTTAGGGTCTGAAATTTATATATATTATATAACATATTAAAAATGATTTTTTTGGAATTTTTGTGAAATTTTTCTATGTGTTTTTAATGGATATATAAAATTATTAAAGGCATGCGACTTAAATATTTTATATATTTATAAAAGGGAGAAGGAGTATTTTGTAAATAATACAAATTCATATTTTTGAAAAATCGACAGTACTTTTAAAAAATAAAAATTTGCAACTAATCATAATTTGACAACCAAGGCAGGTTAAGTACAAAGAAATAGTTTAAAGAGTCAAATCTACATGCTCAAAGCTTTCAGCACTAGGCTTCCAACTCCTTTCCTCCGCCTCCGCCTCTGACTCCATCAAAACCAATGCATATGGTATAAGACACCGGATACATAGTGAATTGAATATATGCATAAGGTATTGGGTTGAAACCAAGGGTTCTGAAGGGGTCGAAGCGCAACTTTGCTTTTAAATGAAAATGCGCCTGCTTTGATTTCGATTGAATAGCTTCGACTTAGTCTGCTTTCGACTGGGTTAGTGACTTTAAAAAGAATGGTTATAAGAGGTTTCACCTTTGTTTTTAAGCAACTGCTCTCGGCTAGGTCGAAATCCCTAACTGTCGGTTTTTATCTTTCGTCCCAGATTGGTTTCGAAAGGGTTACCTTGTTTTTAAAAAATCAAGCCGCTTCTCCAATTCTTTTGAAGGGTTGATTTCGACACCATCACTTCTTTACTTAGGAATGCTTTCGACTTAAATGTTTTAATGACCCTTTTGCTCTGTAAAAGGTAGAACCCAAATGGTTTTGAAAGAGATAGTTTTAATGGTTTCGAAAGGTATTTCCACATGTTATAAACTGAACCCAATTGCTTTCGAAAGGATTCATTTTGATGCTTTCAAAAGGTTTTAAAGAGAGGTTTCTAAGGGGTGGTTCCCCAATGGTTTCGAAAGGTCTAAAAGGAAAGGTTTTCTAACAGTTTCAAAAGGAAATGTTTAAGTGTTTTAAACATAGGATGTCTAAGGTTTTAAAGCTTTCGATGGATATGTTTTCCAATGCTTTCGAAAGGATAAATACGAATGGTTTCAAAAGGTATGATTTCGAAAGGTACGTTTTGGCCGTCGGCCTAAGATTTTACTTGTATTGAAAGGGATACTTTCAAAGGTTTCGAAAAATGTAATTTCAATGTTTTTGAAAGGGTTGTTTAAAGGTTTTAAACAAAGGTTTTGAATGAGTTGCTTTTGGCAATATAGCCTAAGTGTTTTTAAGTTAAAAAGGGTTATAACATATTTTGGAGGGATGGGAAATCCTTAATAATTTTTTCAACATTATTTTGGGTAAAGTAAATATAACCAAGCAAATAGCTTAGAGTAAAGAAAAGAGTACAGTTTCTTTGTGTATATATGATTTAAAGGTTTAAATCATTTTTAAAAGGTTTCAAGGAAAAATTTAAAGGGTAGTTAACCCTAAGAAAATGACTCAGATTAGAAGAACAGATGAGACTGGTGTAGGGTCACGCCTTATACTCATTAGCTATTAGTCCCTAACTAATTTAGTCCAAAATTCCAGTGTGTAGAGCTTTGTCACAAGTAAAACTAAAATTATGTTGCATACAGAAAGGAATCTAAAAAGGAAAGACAGATTATTCGTAAGCCCGTAAAAATATTAGGATCAGTTAGACCTAGAGAAGTAAGTATGGACAGACCATCCAGAAGAGGAGTATCTAATAGATGTTAGATTTTTGTGTTTTATGGTGGGCTCCAATCAGCCAAGGGTTAGTAGTTAGTCAAACATAACTACAATGTATGGGTAGATAGTCCATAGATAATTGATTTGTACATATACATGATATTGCTTTACAGATTTAACCAGTTTTGGTTGCAGGATTATAATTTGTAAAAGATATGTTTTAAAAAAGATATTAGGGAAGGAAAACCCGTTCCTCCTAATGGCGTGGTCTCACTTAATATCAGATAACCGAGATGTATAGTATTATTAACACCAGGCTTTGTCTGACTCGAAGTTTATTTTTCCTTAAAATCTCGGGTGCTCAAAATTGATTTGAGTAGGCTGAGGGTTAAGGTTTACAAGTTTTAGTAGGTTGGCGAATAATGCTTCCAGTGATGAGCAGGTGGCTGACGGATAGCTAATTAGGAGTTGCTTTTATATTTTGGATTGATTCCATTGTATTGTATTTATAGTACTCTGGTCAACCACGGGGGCATCGTCATATATTGCTCTTGACGTAATATTGTAATAACTATATTTTATGTGAACCTAGACAAGCGACAGGATTATGTAAGTTGAATATGGAACATATTTTCGAAATGTAACCAAAAATATTGTTTTTGGAATCTATGATTTTTTTTCATATTCATGAGCTTCTGATGTTATGAATACCATTAACATAGCTGTATTTAGTCTTTGGAAGTTAATACTATGGATGACTATAGCATCTGTAGCGCTTAGTTTTGGGCCTCTAGATAGAGAATGTTACAATGGGAGAGCCATGATGCAGGTGATTGGAGCAGGTCCGTGACGTCAACGAGGTTTGCTGGTGGCATTCAAGTAGAGTGTGGCTATAATTTGGTGAGGCGCATGTACAGGTGATGCGCGAATTTTTAGGGAGAGGTTGTGTAACGACCCGAAATTTTATTGAATTGATTTGTAAACATTTAATTAATTTTAAATATTTAATTAATGGTTTTTAATAATAAGATAAACCTCTTTTACTTAACAATTAATGATAATAAAATTGTTTGAAATTTTTTTTGTAAAAATAAAACGTTGGATGAAAAATTGAAAATGTGACCGAATTTTTTTTTTTAGATTTCCAACTTTTTATCGAATGGAAGTTGGTGCAAGTTATTTCACACATATGTATACTTTTGTAACATACATATACATTTAATAAGAAGTTAAAAAGTATAAAAATGGATTACTTAACATTAAGAGTCCTTAAGTAATTTAAATTGTAATTAAGTAACGTGATAAAGTAAAGTGGACTTTCTTTCTTATTTTAAATGCTAAAGTACTGAGTATTATACTAATGGAATGTGATGTGATTGAAGGAACATAGAGGAGGTGTAGTGCATGAGTTGGCACGTAGGGAAGCGTATGAAAGATGCCTTTTGGAGGGGTAATTTGGTAATTTGGTAAGGGGTATTTGAAGTCCTTTTCCACATTTGCAAATTCTATAAAAGAAGCACCTTCTACTTCATTTTTCCATTTTACCTCATTCTCCACTTTTTCTCTCTTCTCCATCTTCTTCTTCTTCTTCTTCGTTTTCACTTCTTCCATCTCTTTTTCTCTTTAAATTCATAAAAATAAACCACCTCAAAACTCCTCCGTTTATCCTTAGTCTTCTAATGTAACCTTGCATCAACATCGTAAAACCATCACCATTACAAAATGCCAAAATCGAACCCAAAACACCCCCAAAATGGCCTTGGGCCTTGAGCTTCTAGGAGGAGGGGAAGTGTGGTTGTGAGTATGATGAAGGGAGGGGAGAATCTATGAGGCCTGGATATGAAGAAAGGTGGAAGTTTTGGCTTTGGTATATTGTTAGGAATAAGTAGCAACTTGTTTCAATGTTTCTTTTCACATTCGGAAGCAAGAATACTAACTTAGAAATCATATATTATTATGAATAATTATTTTAAAAATGATTGCTTATTTTGGTTGTTTATAATTATGTATTGTTTATATGTCGTTGTTTGGATTTGATTCTCACTTGAAATTAGGTGGCATATGCAACTTTGTTTTGCAAGGGACAAAAGCAACGAAAAATGAAAGTCAAAGTGCCTTTGTAGCGAATAGGTTGCTATATAAGCATTTCGAAAAATTGAAATTTGTAGAAGGATCCTAAAGGATTCTTCATCCTGTGATTTTTATTTACATACATTCTTGTTTATGTAAATGTTTGTGTATGTTGAAAGTGAATGGTGCTTAGATATAGTCGACCTTTCTTGTTGTTGGTTTTTATGTGACATTGAAATCCTTTGCTTTTTTAAGTGGTTTACTACTTGTTTTCTAAAATGTTTTAAACCATTTTCGAACTTGACTTTGTTTTCATACCTTTTTGCAAGGGTATTAAAGTGGTTTAAAATGTAGGATCGTTTCTACCCTAGAGGGGGAAGGGGTGAACAGGGTCTACTACTAAAAATTAATGCAAAAATAAAAATACAAAGTAATGTAGTAAATATCACACACTGTTTTACCCAGCTTCGGCAATAATCTACCTATGTGCTGCCCCCAAAGTTTCTACTAGAAATTAAGTCATCAATCGCTTAGAAAAACACGTAAACTCGCTATACCCGCTAACTCGATTAACCTAATACTAAGCTCAAAATCCTACCGCAACTCAACCACCGAGTTGCGATTTCTTGAACTACAAAACCGTAGTTCGTAACGTAGTTAAACTAGAGTTTGACACAATTTTAAAAATGAAAAATAATAAATAAAATGAAAAACCAAAACCCTATTATTAAAAATGAAGCCCAACAAAAATATATCGGCCCAAATAATTAAAGTAGAGAACGTCTTCCCCCTTTTCTTTTGTTAATGCCTTTGGCCGCTTTCTTTGTTACTCTTCAAAAATTAGGGTTTTGAATTGCTTGAAGCCATTGCTTAGAGATTGAAGTTCAAATTGATTGCTGTGTGCTTTTGTTCCTCTATTTTCTTCGATACTTCTTCGTTCGGTGCTCTTCGATTCACTTCGGCTGCTTCAAGGTCGAGTTCGAATGATATATAAATCAATATGTGATTTTGTACTTTATTTGCTATATTGTTTTTCTTGAGTTCGAACTCGATGATCATCTACCAATGATGATACTGAGCTTTATAGGGATCGAAACCCTTTTTTATCGTTCATATATTTTGTATTGAATTTATCCATTTCTTTGCTTGGCCACATGATTTTCGATTGAACGGTGAGATGACTTTTGACTTGTTCATTGGTTTACACGTCACTCCATATGTCACTAATGAATTTGAACTTGCTTGAATTACTTGAGTCGGTTCCGTTCGTTGCTCCTATGGCCTGTTCATCGTTCCCCTCCATCTTGCATTTGAATTTGAGATATATTTGACTTCTTGATATATTGTCATATTTTTGAACCAAATCCTGACTCGTTCATTATGACATAAGCTACGACTTTTTCTTTATTCCATTCTTTGGCTGCTTTGAATTGTTACCCTCTACGACTTTAGACAATTTTCTGAGTTTTTTGTTTCCTTATGACGGTTTCATGACCCTTGGCTTCACTGTCATTTCATTGCTCCATTCGCTGTTTGCTTGAGTTTTAAATTTGAGTGCTTGTTGTCTCCTCTATTGCATACGTATAGAATTGCTGGCTTTAATGTGTACATGTGCATTGTTGAACTGTTTTGGTGTTGGTTGGGCCTACACACACACACACACACACACACACACACACACATATATATATATATATATATATATATGCATATATGTCTGGTTCAAGTGTGCTCATGCCTTCATGTGGTTTTCATTTTAAAGTCACTTCTCTTGCATGTTTAGGACTGGACTGGCAATGTGTTGTTAGCCATGCATTGCTTCGAGTCATACTTGCTATTTGTTGTACATATATGTGTGTCATTTTTTGGTCATGATGATTTTGAAGTCTGATCTAATTTCGTGTAGCTTTGAGTCTGCACCGTGACTGGTTCCATTTGAATGCTTGTATACTTCATGTACTTTTGCCACTGTGTTCTTTGAACTGTTGTTGCTGTAGTCTGAATGCCTGCATGTAGAGTGTACCCTTGTTCCACTGCTCCATTGCTATCTTTTCTTATGTGATTTGCAATATGCACAACTTTGTACATATGCACTACAATTTGATTTTATTTTCTCTGCTTTGTCCTTTTTGCCAATGTTATTGCAGTCTTGCCTTTGTTGCTCCTGACCATTGCTTTGAACTTGTATATGTCTGGTGCCATTGTTGTTGTCTACATTTTCTCTATCTTTTGTACATGTGAGCATGTTTATTGATTTGGTTAGAGTTTGGTGCACTTTAGTCCATGGTTTGTTGCATTGATGTCCTGGTCTGTTTGTTGTTTCATTGATCTACTACATTGTGGTCTGGTGTATGTTCAATATGTCTGGTTGTATATATCTTCGTATGACTTTGCATTGCACTTGACTAATTCTTGATATGTTGGTCAGTTCTTGTTGCCTTTGTTATTGAATCCATGCCTCAATATGTTCATGTCCGAATGTTGCTCCATGTTCATATGTTCGTGCTTGAATGTTGCCTTGTTTTCATGTTCAAGTCAATTGGTCTGATATGATGTCAAGTTGTTATATGCATTTGCACTTGTGTTGAATCCAATCTAGGCTTGGGTTTGACCTTATGCTTACCTATCCCTGCTATTTTAATAAACGAGTGTATATTGGTGTGCACGACCTTGTGGCATGTACAGTGATACACTGTGTGTGTCATAAGTTGTTCGTGTAAGATGAATTAAAGGAATGATGATGAATAACCCAAATAACTGAGGCAAACAATATTTTCAAAACACATGCTTCATTTTCCATTGCAATTTTTTTCAATTTTACAACATCAGTATTTATTTTGCAGATAGTTCAAATGTTGGATCCTGGTTGGAACAGAGTTGAAGATCAAATATGAGTGATGAGTGAGTATGTAGTGAGTGAAATTTTAAAGTGAAAATTATGTTGTAATTGAAATTGTATTGTAATTGAAAATGTGTAAATGTAGCGAGACTCAAATTTGTACTATTTGAATTTGTAATAAGATATTTGTTTAAATAAGAATTCCGAGTTATTCATTTTATTCAACAAATATTTATTTAATTAAGTGGAAAAATAAAATAGTACAATAACAAATGCATTTAAACGAATATATATATATATATATGTATTATCATCAAAAAAGGCTATTTTACTCTATACTCTCCCCCTTTTGATGATAACAAACACGTATTAAGATTTTGACTCTATTAAATGTATTTGGTCTTGATGAATTCTATTAGCTCCCCCTATTTGAATACCCCCTTACAAAAATGCTCCAACTTCACATATGAATGAAAATAAAAAGGAAAATACGCAAATAAAACAATGTAAAATGAACCTAGTTGAGAATGTGCAATTAAAAATATGACTTATTTGCCAAAATCTTAACTTATCTCCCCTTTTTGTTATCAACAAAAGAGTAATAGTGTTAGATAAGAGCGATAAAGTATAAACATCAATACAACATCAATACCTAATCGAGTATAAATATTAAATTTCAATAAAAAAATCAAATAAAAATCATAAATACTCTGTTAGGCGCATATTCCATTTTAGAGTGATAGGGGTCATGTTGGCATAAAAACTCATATAGTCATGTCCATTTGTGGTATATTTATGACAGGAATTTAAATACTTACTAACCATGCATTACCGTTAGGACTTTTAAACGAGATTAGCAGTATTCCAAATTTTTATTAAAAAATGAATTCCAAGCATCTTCTAACCACTCATAACCATGAGGACATTTAAATGGGGTTAGAATCAACTCGTCTAGTTCAACCAATTTTGATATGTATTCCATACATGCATAAACGTGAGGACTTCTAAATAAGCATGAAAGCACATAATCAAAGATTCCAAGTAGTTCACCCATGCATAATCGTGAGGACTTTAAATGAGAGTGAGTACTTTTTGATGATTTTATTGCTAATTAATTAAAAAAATGAATAATTTCCTGTTTAAATACCACATTTTGACATACTATATTGCATTTTAATGAGTGGTTGTCATAGAAATATGATAGGAACAGAGATGGTCATGGAATTTTTACCAAACAAAGTTATTGCAAATTTTGTTTAAATTTTTAAAAAAAATTACTAAATATACTGTCTCAATTCATGATGTATGATTAATATCAACACTCATCACTTTTTTCACTCACTATTTATCTTTTCGATAACCAAATTAGTTAATATAGGTATTTAAGATCAAATCCAAAATTTTAAAATCAAATTTCTAAAATGCCTAAACTGAGAAGAAGTCGACCAAAAACATTTTCTAGAAGGGGTTTTGTAAAAACGTCTGCCAATTGGACATCACCCAAAATGAAATTTATGCAGATATTTTCTTTGAAAATGTGATCCAACGAACAAATGCCCCAATATGTTCCACCAGTACTTTTTCTGTCAATTGGACTACCATCATAATTTGCATCTGAATACCCCCTTTAACTCAAAGTTACCATTGGTTGGATACCATAGACCAAACCGAGAGGTGCGTAGCAAATACTTTATAATCCTTTTTACAGCTTTTAAATGAGATTCCTTTGGATTTGACTGAAACAGTGCACATAAACAAACAGAGAACATAATGTCTGGTATAGAAGCAGTAAGATAAAGAAGTATACCCATATGTATCTAGAGTAATCATCAACCAATACAAGACAATATCTCTAACCGCCTAAGCTTGCAATATCGTTAGGTCCAAGTAGATCCATATGAACTAATTCAAGGACTCTAAAGTACTTACATTGTTCTTGGCATGAAAAGATGATTTTTTTTTTAAATTTTCCCAGTTGAACACTGGCTGATTGAAATCAGATTATGGTGCAGATTTTCGACATATAATACATCGTCGTTGCCCATTGTGACTCTGCCTCCTTTGTATTTCTCTAGGCCAAGGAACTTTGATTTATCACCCATCATGTACCTAGAACATCCAGAATCCAGGTACCACTCTTATGTTTCTTAGCCTGCCAACACACCTACACGTGAAAAGATTTTTGTGACCTATTTGTTTTTATAGGTCCTTGATTGCCAGTGACAAACGATTTTGAAAATCAAGTTTGTGTATAACCAAGACAGTCTATGTTTGTTCCTTTTGGCATCTTGATTTGTTTGAATTTAAGAGATTTTACATTCGTGCCTTTAGGAACCCAAATTGATATGTTTTTCGCGTACTTGGGTCTATATCAGCAATAGTTTTGTTTGTGTCCAATTTTTCCACAAATCGTGCACTTGGAGTTGACATGATTAATTTCACTTCTAACTCTTTCAGATTGAGTATACCCAAATCCTCTCCTAATAGTGTTAACAATTTGTTTCCCTAATAGCAAATTTAGTGATCTTTATCCTTTGGAGAATTTTCCTAAAGTTGTAGACAACTATTGGACTCGTGTTTTTGAGAGATTAATTTTCATTCAATAACAAAGTGCACTTTTTAATAGAATTTTCTCTCCAAGTATTTTCACTTTCTTTCAAAATCAGAATTTCATTTTCAAGTGATTTAATTTTAGTTTTTGATTTTTTTTATTTCCTTTTCTAATGATGGACACTTATCACTTAGGTCTTTTATTTCTATAGTTTTGAACCATTTGATCAAACTGCATATTTAGTTCTATCAAACTATCCTTTTGTGATTCAATTTTAGCATACATCTCCTTAAGTCTTTCAAAACAACCATTTATTTCATGAAAATATATAAGTAATTGAGAGTGAGTAAGTTTTGATACCTCGCTTGGCTCGTCGTTATCTCTGTCACTTGTTTCTCCTCGAAGACACGGATTTTCTTTTTCACTCTCACTGCCAGTGCTTTTATCATTGACTTCTTCACTTCTATCCTTTGCCATTGTGAAGTTCTCGTACTCGCTACTAAGCATGGCAAGGCAAAATTCTTTGAGTTGGGAGGTTTCTTCATGACTCACTTCAAGTGTGTGCCAGATTTCCTCTGCAGTTAAACAATGTGAGACACAGTTAAATTCATTTTGATTAAATGAGCAAATAATAGAATTTATAGCTTTAGCGTTAGTAGTTTGCAGTTTATTTTCAAGATCCGTCCATTGATCCAAAGGTTTTTCAACTTCTTGATTATCTACCATTACTGTTGGTGTCCTATATCCCGTTTCAATAATATTCCATGCATCTAGGGTTTTCAGAAAAATTTTCATTCTAGTTTTCCAATATGCATATTCACCATTGAACATGGGTGATCTACCTATGGCCTGACCGACCGTCAACAAAAGCATTATTAAAAGAAGCCATTTTCAAAATAGAAAAATGGATTTTGTTCCTAGCTCTGATACAACTTGTAGGATCGTTTTTACCCTAGAGGGGGGAGAATAGGGTCTACTACTAAAAATTAATGCAGAAATATAAATAGAAAGTAATGTAGTAAATATCACACACAGTTTTACCCAGCTTTGACACTAAACCTGCCTACATGCTACCCCTAAGGTTTCTACTAGAAATTAAGTAACCAGTCGCTTACAAAAACATGTAAACTTGCGGTACACGCTAACTTGATTAACCTAAATCTAAGCTCAAAACTCATCCACAACTTAGCCATTGATATGCGAATTCTTGAACTACAAAACCGTAGTTTGTAACCTAGTTAAACTAGAGTCTGACATAATTTTAAAAAAGAAAAATTACAAATAAAATAAAAGCTCGAAACACTATTGTTAAAAATGAAGCCCAATAAAAAAAATATCGGACCAAAAAATTAAAGTAGAGAACGTCTTCCCTCTTTTCTTTTGTTAAGGCCTTCGGCCGCTTTCTTTGTTACTCTTCAAAAATTAGGATTTTGAATTGCTTGAAGCCACCGCTTGGACGTTGAAGTTCAAATTGATTGCTGGTGTGCTTTCATTCCTCAATTCTCTTCGATGCTTCTTCGTTCAGTGCTCTTCAATTCATTTCGGCTGCTTCAAGGTCGAGTTCGAATGATATATAAAATCGGTATGTGATTTTGTACTTTATTTGCTCTATTAATTTTCTTGAATTCGAACTCAATGATCATTTGCCGATGATGATACTGGGCTTTATAGGGATCGAAATCCTATTTTATCGTTCGTATATTTTGGTTTGACTTGCTCAGTGGTTTACATGTCATTCCATATTTCGCTTGTGAATTTGAACTTGCTTGAATTGCTTGAGTCGGTTCCATTCATTTCGTTGCTCCTATGACTTGTTCATCGTTTGCTTCCATCTTGCATTTGAATTTGAGATATATTTTGACTTCCTGATATTGGCATATTTTTTAACTGAATTCTAATTTGTTCATTATGATATAAACTGCGACTTTTTCTTTGTTCCATTCTTTGCTGGGTTTGACTTGTTACCCTCTACGATTTTAGACAATTTTCTGAATTTTTAGTTTCCTTATGACCGATTCATGACCCATGGGTTCACTGTCATTTCATTTCTCTATTCACTATTTGCTTGAGTTTTAACTTCAAGTGCTTGCTGTCCCCTCTGTTGCATATGCATAGAACTGCTGGCTCTAATGTGTGCATGTCCATTGTTGAACTGTTTTGGTGTTGGTTGGACCTGAACCGATATATATGCATATATGTTTGGTTTAAGTGTGTTAATTCCTTTATGTGATTTTCGTTTTAAAGTCACTTCTGTCGATGTTTAGAACTAGACTGACAATGTGTTGGTTGCCTTCCATTCCTTCGAGCCATAGTTGTTGTTTGTTGTACATATACATGTGTCATTTTTGGTCATTATGATTCTGAAGTCTTGTCTGATTTCATGTAGCTTTGAGTCTGCATTGTGACTGATTCCATTTAAATGCTTGTGTACTTCATGTACTTGTGCCATTGTGTTCTTTGAACTGTTGTTGCTGTAGTCAGAATGCTTACATGTAGAGTGTACCCTTGTTCCACTGCTCCATTACTGTTTTTGCTTGTGTGATTTGCTGTATGCACCACTTTGTACATATGCACTACATGTTGATTTTATTTTCTCTATTCTGGTCCCTGTTGCCAATGTTATTGCAGTTTTGCCTTTGTTGCTCCTGACCATTGCATTGAACTTGTACATGTCTGGTGCCTTTGTTGTTGTTTGCATTTGCTCTTTCTTTCATACACGTGAGCATGTTTATTGATTTGGTTGGAGTCTGGTGCGCTGTAGTCCATGGTTTTTTGCATTGATGTTCTGATCTGTTTGTTGTTTCATTGATCTGGTGAATTATGGTCTTGTTTGTGTTCATATAAGTGTGGTTGTATACATGTTCATATGACTTTGCAATGCACTTGGCTGATTCTCGAGATGCTGGTCTATTCTTGTTGCCTTTGTAATTGAATCCATGCCTCACTGTGTTCATGCCTGAATGTCACTCTATGTACATACGTTCATGCCTGAATGTTGCCATGTTTTCATGTTCAAGTTGACTGGTCTGATATGATGTCAAGTTGTTATTTGCATTTGCACTTAAGTTGAACCCAATCTAGGCTTGGGTTTGACCTTATGCTCACTTGTCCCTGCTATTTTAACAAACAAGTGTATATTAGTGTGCAGGACCTTGTGGCATGTACAGTGATATACTATGCATGTCACAAGTTGTTCGTGTAAGATGAATTAAAGGAATGACGACGAACAAGCCAAATGACTGAGGCAAATAATATTTTCAAACACATACTTCATTTTCCATTGCAAAATATTTCTTTTTCAAATTTACTAAGTCAATGTTTATTTTGCAGGTAGTTCAGATACCGGATACAGGCTGAAATAGTTTTGAAGATCAAATACGAGTGATGAGTGAATATGTAGCGAGGTGAAATTGTAAAGTGAAAACTATGTTGTAATTGAAATTGTATGGTGATTGAAAATGTGCAAATATAGTGAGAGCTCATATTTGTACTATTTGAATTTGTAATAAAATATTTGTTTGAATAAAATATTTTTTAAATAAGATTTCAAGTTATTTATTTTAATCAACAAATATTTATTTAATTATATGAAAAAATAAAATAGTATAATAACAAATACATTTAAACGAATATGTTTGTTTATTATCATCAAACAAAAATCATAGGAATTGTATTCTACATAAAATATAGAAAGAAATGTGTTTTAAAAGCTATTTTGTTTAAAAAAACAAAGTTTAAAAAGTTATGGTCTATATAGTGGTAGTCGCTATGGATGCAGTTTGGAAATCTACGTTTTTAGTAAAGTAAAAGGAGGTTTCTTTAGATATATTTTAAATTCTCCTCGAATGTGTTTAATAAAAGTAGTATAAATAATTAAAAGGAGATTAAAGATTTAAATATATTTTTAAAAGTTCATTTGAGTTATTTAAGAAAGGGATTTAAATTTTATAAAGGAAACCGATTTGTTTCAAAAGTCAAGTTTAATTCGAAAGCGATCATCTTTGATGGGCTGCATTAAATACAAGTTTTCGACTATGTTTGAAAGAGTTTTAAAAGTAATTATAAAAGAGGAAGAAAGAATAGATTACAAGACTATTGTTTCAATAAATGTTTCCACGAAAAGGAAAGAGACCATGGACTATAACATTTTTGTTATAGTAAATGGTTTCGGAAAATTGGAAAGGAAGTTTGGTTTATAACATTTTGTAATTATTAAATAAGCTGTTTACTTTATAAAAAGAAAAGTTGTTGCATTTTAGATTAAACTTTGGTTTAAATAAGTGATTTTGAAAAATGTTTTTAATAAAAAGTATATTGGAACTTATGGATCCTATTTTTATTTCTAGACTTTAAGGTACGGAAACTAGTTTTTATTTTGAAGTTAGAAATGAATGTCAAGCCATGGTGCGAGAAGTAATAATACCCCAACTTGAACAACTTTATTTCTAATGATTAATAATACTGATTTGGAATCAAATACTAGTAATAAGGTTATGGAGTAGGTTTTTCAGATTGTTTAAAAAGGACTTTGTTTTATATAAGGGATTTCTTTGTTGGTGCCATTAAGTAGCATAAAGCAAATATTATAAGTTGTGCTATAATGTTGACATGTTTATGGAAAGTAAGTCATCTTATATTTAGCACCAAAACTCAATGAGTAAACTTTTCTCTATTTATGAGATCAAGAATTGGAGTGATTTAACTAAGGCAAGGTCAGGTGCAACCAGTGCCCTGACTTACCTGGCTTCGGTTCTGTGCGAGGGATGGAGAAGTCGAAATGTCAAAAGTGTGATAAGTATAAGAAGGTCAATTATATAAGTAAGTAATGATTAATTAAGTATATGGAAGGCACTTTATCTTGTACTCGGTAATAAATTTTGAGATATGGAAGCCCATTTCTATCTATAAGAATTAAGAATATCGTTGAGGCAAGGGTAGTAGTCAAACTTATCTGACTTCATTCTTAATCGAGGGATAGTATGAGGTTGAAATCAAAACATGGTGATAAGTATATGATATTCGATTTTCCATATGAAAACTATATACTTACACCAGATAGTGGTTTGTCTACTATCGATAACTTGACCTATTTTGACATACGAAATATATGAGAGCTTTGTAATTTCATACGGTTTGAGATTCCCTTAGGAGAACACATTCTGGCAAAAAGTCTCACTTTAAGGGAGGATATTAGAGATCTCCTTAAGACTCTTATATTGTCCACTTACTGAAAGAACCAAAGCCGAGTCAACCAGAATGTTATCGGTTGTTGATTTGAAGAGATAGAGATTTGATAAGCATGAGTTATCCGAAAACCACTTCGAAAAATCGACATAAGCATTCAAATTGGAGACATCTTGAAAATGATGTAATCGAAGATGGAGTTCTTTGAAGTGCAAGGGCTACTTGCTATTGAGCGTGATTCCAAAATGGATATATTTGAAGTAATGCCTTCGGTTTGTTAATATCCTAAAGAACTTGTATGGATGAATGCTAGCATTAGATTATTGCCTAAAGGGCAGTTTTAGCATTCCAAGTGGGATTTTCTAAAAAGGTAAAATGAAGCCTCAAACCTAACACCCGGGGATGAGTAAAATAGGAGATATGCGATAAGGCTATGTGATTCTTCGCCATTATGGTATGGTTATCACCTTTCTATATCACTATCTATGGATTTATGCATGTTGCACGCTCGTTGAAAAGGTTAGAAAGCAACCGAGGTGATGACATATTGGCATAATCTAGGAAGGGGGTAGGTCGGTCTTATTTTGGTAAGGGGTACACATGTCATCCCCCGATACATTGTATATAGAGGTGTATTATGACAGGTGGTGCCCCATTGTTTTGTCATTGATGGAATCCATTCTACAATACGTGCTTGCGGTTTAGATTGTAGAACCTAGTACCATTGAATGTAATTATGGATAACCATTCCGAATATGTTATATATTTATTTTAAACCCTAGAAATTATTATAATATCAAAAGATTCCTTGTAAATTAGTTGGTAATCGCAAGGTAAGAAGCCATCGATGTTTTTATGTGGCATGGTCTTACGACATATCTCTATTTTTAAAGGGTTATGTAAATACAAAAATCCATATAATTTTATTTTTCTCGTGCCGGTTTACTTGACTGATTTGTATGTTATTTTCTTATAATATTCGGGCCAGACCAAAGTATTTTTCTATAGTTATCTTGGATGCTTTGGGGATAAAAGAGACGAGCTACATGCTTCCAAGACCAAGCATATTTATTTTCTGTTGTATTTTTTATTTTGAATTTATTAGCATTTGTAAGGATATGCTGTTATAACTATCCAGGTTGATGATAGGTTAGCTTACTCTTATTGTTGTGTTTAAAAGTTTTATTTTGTAAAGATCATTTGGATATTATATATTACTCGTCACATTATGAGATTCTATTCTATCTTTTCTTTTCTTTTACCTCAACAGTCTGTCTTTTTGGCACTCGGATGCTCTGCATTTGAATACTACTGATGTATTAGTATCAACTTTTAAGGGTCGAAAAGGTGAATCATTACTTTTGGTATCAGAGCTGAAGGTTACGCTAGAACTTTGGCTTTGGTGGGGGTAAACTCATTAGAGGTAGGGTAAGTGACGCCCTAGAATGAGTTTGAGTGCATTATAAATGAGAGCACATATTTGTTAGTACTATAAAAATGTTTTATGTTATATTAAATTGGTAAATGAAATAACTTCACCTAGATGTTATATTTTAAATATAGAAGAATAATTTTCAAAAAATTGAAATAGTTATTTTTGTGTCATTATTTGTCAGGGAATGATGATATTTATCTATCATCATTTGTTGATTGATTATTTATGCTCGACTAATTTATGATCATTTATTTATTTGGGTTAAATTAGATACGAACACCTTGTGAATTCGGTTTCACGATTTGACTACTTGGCATTCGTTAATAATGTAGGTTTAGAAATTTTATATAATTAAAAGGATATTAGAGTATGAAATAATTCTTTTTATAAAGATGATTTTTTGTATATGGTTTATAAGATCTGATTTGTAAAATAAAGAGGATTTTTGAGAATTTCAATCCCAATTTCTTTGAGAAAGGTTTCAAATGATTTTTGGGCAAAAATTAATAATAGTATTACTTAAAAATAAGTACAAATATTTGAAAGAGAATTTTAAGGTACATTTTATTTGGATCGTTCAGGGAATGAGTCTCGACTTGTTTTGTGGCGATCTGAATAATATTTTAAGCGATAATCAGTTGTTCACTTAAGCGAACATTGTTGAACACATTGTTGGTTATCATCTTTGTTATTGTACAATCGAAATGAGTTCGAATCCGAATGAACCTAAAACAAGTTTTAGTAAATAAAATGCTAAAGCTATATAAACACGTACAGACGCACACATATATAAGGAATATATATAGTATTGTCTCAAAACGAGATTCAAAAAAGAAGAAGTATTTTTATCATAACTAGTTCGAGAGACTCGAAAATAACTAGAAATGTGCAAGAGAAGTGTTTGGATGGTAAACACTTCTTCTATGTACTATCCTTCTTGGTAAAGGGATGTATGATACTATTTGGTAGGACCAAGTACTTCAGTATTATTTTGGGTTTACTTGGTTTACATGTATATTTTCTATGGATTGAAATACACAGTATCATTTCAAAAGGGTATTTAGTTCTTAGGTTTCCTTAAAGAAAATGGATTCAAAATAAAAAGGTATTTTGATAAAAGAATGGGTTGATAAATGAAATTTTTAATTTGAATTTATATCACTCTTTGTTAGAGAAGAAATAATTCAAGACGAGTTTTTAAAAGATTTAAATTTAATAAGAAGGTGTTAATAAGTTTTAATTTATTAAACCATGTCCTTTTTTAACATCTAAGTTGAATAATCTATTCGGTGTTATTGGGCCAACTAATAAACATCTATACCTTTGAGGCGTTTAAGGAAAAGTAGACTCTAGGACCAAGTCTGAATACCGGCATCCTAATCTTCTTAGCTACTTGCAGGACTCCATGGGTAAAGAGGTTGAAGAGGTCGACTTAGTCTTAAGCATAAGATTTGTTTTGGGCCTATATCTGAATTTAAGGAAAAAATAAAAGATTAAATCAAATGGTTATATATACTCTTAGGATGTAATCGGGTATGATACGAGTTTAAAACTTAAATTATATTTTATGAAATATTTAGTTAAAAAATTTGGCCTAAACGAGAACCAATAAGAATATGTATATAATTGTACAAAGATCATTTCTTGCACGGTTCTTGATCCAATATTCGAGTACAAAATTTTGAGATAATACACATTGGGATGATCTTAACGGCGAACATTTGGTGAGGGTTTTTGATATGGTACTGAGGTTTTCTATCATAATATATAGCTATGAAATGTGAATGGAGGTTCCTTTTAACAATCCGAAATTTTTAACATTTTGAATAAGAATATTTAATTTATGCAAATATTCAAATTTGATTCAAATTTAATAAATAATAAGAAAATTAGTTTTAATAAATGATTTGAATCTTAGCGATATATTTTGAGAAAATTATAAGATTATTTTCAATGTTTTACGTATTTTTTGACAAATGTTGGTATGTTTTACGTATTTTTTAACAAATGTTGGTATTTTTGAACTTTCATAGAATAATTAACCACTGTGTTCTATTGTTGTTTTGGGATCATATCGCATTGTTGTGCGTGTTTCTATCGTACGCAGTTCATACACGAATAGGATATGTTGTGAAGTGTCGGAAATTATGAAATAAACATAACCCCACATAAAGACAATTCTTCATTTTTCCTTTTCCACCTTTTGCTTTTCAATTTCCCTTCTTGCTCTCTTTTGCAGTAAACCAAAAATGATCTCCACCTTTCAAAAATTAAAATCCAAAGTTAGGGTTTGCTAAAAATCATGAAATTAGATTCATTGGCTTTTTGTGAGTGAGTGCTTCTCATCTGTATGCTCGAAATTAGGTGCGACAATACTTAGAGTATCGTGACCATTAATGGTCGAAACTAGGGTTAGCGATTGGCATCGATTTAGGGGAAGGTTGTGAAATGGAGAATACCATCGCGTTTCTTGTGTAAAGGAGAACCATTTCCCAAATTTTGGTAGCATCCGATGGGATAGGGAAAAACGTGACTTTGTGAAGGGAGGGGAAACATGCAACAAGTCGGATTTTGTAGGGGCCGTCGAGTTTCAATAGGAGGAGTGGGTTGTTTAATGGAGGCACAGAGGATTTCCTTAGAGTTGTCCGTGCATTAATTCATGGAGTAGGGATGGAGTGGTGGCGTGCGTGCACAGTGGAGGAGCGTGCATGTATAGGCTTTTATATTTGGGAAAGAAGAAGGTTTTAGGGGAGGTGATTAAGTAAATTAATTATTTTAATTAATTAAATAATTTAGTTCGAAATTTTTATAAAATGAATAACTTCTTCATACGAGGTTCAATCGAGACGCGGTTTTTTGTATTGCGCTAATGGGAGCGATATCTACGCATTGGAAATAATTTTGTAGAGTTTGGACTAAGCAAATTTTTTAGCTAAATCGAACTGGAATGCGTTACCGTCAATTGGATATTTGGTGAGTTAAGCACACTATTGAATGAATAGTATAATGATATATAGTAGATATGAATTATTATTAGTATGCTTGGATGATTTATTGGTTTGGTTGGTTGAATTTCCACATTGAAAAGTGAACGACATATAGAATGAAATATAAGGAATTTTATAGAAGAATCTGGATTCCTCACAGTTGTGGTTTTAAATTTTAGTTATATACTTGCTGTATAAATGTAGAAGTAACATTGATTAAGTGCTAGGGTAGCTATTGGCCTCATTATTGTATTTTGAAATACTATGATTTGCTGCTTTGATTTGAAAATAGTTTTGATTCAGTTGATGATTTTAGAAGTGATATTGGGAATTTTCTATTGCAATTTATTTGGAAATGGTTTTTGAACTTCTTTATTTTATTTCCACCTTGTTGTTAATCTTTTATGATTTACATGGAATTGTTTTAAAAGTATTTTGGGAAGTATTTATAGTATAGAAAAGTTCATGTAATAATAAATGCTTATTTTAAAGGAAAATAAAGGAGAATTTATCATTTATAAAAGTTATTCGATTTTAAAAGAAGATAGTAATATTCTAGAATAATTCTTGGTGAAATTTTTTGAATAAAATATTATATCAAAAGAGAGATTTATAAATGATATTTCATAAATAAATGAGAGATTTGTAAACTGTATTTTATAAATAAAATAATAGATTTATAAATTGTATTTTAGAAAAATGAAAACGATATAATTTTTATAAATTGGTATAATAAATCACATTTGTGGATTTATAGTAATATACGGAATGATCATTTTATGGAAAATATTTGGTTTTATCTTGAAAACTGAAGGATTTTGATAAGTAAATGAGATTTGTAGAAGAAGTTTTATAAATAGCAATGAACTTATGAAAGAAGTTTTTTAAATAGAAATGAGAATTATAAATAAGTTTTATAAACAGAAATGAGATTTATAATAGAAGTTATATAAATAACAATTAGAATTATAAAAGAAATTTTATAAATAGAAAGGAGAATTATAAAAAGAGTTTTGTAAATATACAAGAGATGTATAAAAAGGAATCTTATAAAGGAAATGAGATTGATTTCTATAAATGGTCATTTTAAATTAAGATGGTGTGGAAAGTTTTCTTTTCATACTTAATACCAATCCGAGGTAGGGAAACTAGTCTCTATCTATGAGAGTTTAAGAATGTACGTCAAGGCAAGCATAGTATGCTAACTTGTCTGACTACATTGGTAATCAAGGGATAGTAAAAGTTTGAAATCGAAAAGTGGTGGGAAGTATATTTGGTCTAATTTCCATACGATCCATTTTCTTACACCAAAAAGAAAGTATTTTGGGTTTATTATCAGTAATATTTTAAATAACATTTGTTTTCAACCAATTAAATATGGTTTGGAAATAAAATATTTGTTTATGTTTGTGAATATACCTATAATATTGAGTTAAGCATATAGTTACATTTTATGAGTATTGAAATATACTTATACCATTGCGATAAGCATATGATTACATTTTCTATGTATTGAAGTGTAGTGTATTGTGAATATACTTATACCAATGAGATAAGTATATGGATATTTTTCTAAGCATTGAAAAAATATAAATGAATAGTGAACGAATAGTATACTTATGAAAATCTTTGTAAAGGTATTTAATACAATTATTTGCAAACTGAATTTTAATTAATGAAGAGATTAATTAAATAGGGTTGGTGGTTGCTTATGTGATAACCATGCTTGGTTTCCATATGAAGTTAAATCTATGATTTGATTATTTTCTTTTTTGATAGTTAAGTAATTGATTATCAAATCTTGGCCAGTTTTGAAACTATCGATTGTTGATTCAAAGAAACCGAGATCAGGTATGTTATCTGAAAATACTTCGAACGCAGCATAAACATTTGAATTGGAAACTTCTTGAAAGTGATCGAAGACGGAGTTCTTTGAAGTGCAAGGGTTACCGGCTACTAACCTTGAGGATGTTCCAAAAAGGATGCAGTAGAAGTAGTGCCTTCAATTTATTCGTATCCTAAACAACTTGTATGGATAAATGCTGGCATCGCATTGTTGCTTTGAGGGCAACATTTGCATTTTAAATATGATTTGCTTAAAAGCTAAAGCCTAGCCACAAGCCTCACACTGGTTACTGACTAAAATAAGAGATATGCAGCAGGGCTATGTTGTTCTCTATCATTCGGGATAGTCATTACCCGGTCTAGATCGATATTTACCTATTTATGTATGCTAGTCCCTCTGTACGATTATTGGCTGACAATCGAGGTGATGCCATATTCAATACTATCCAGAAAGGGGTAGATCGGTCCTGTGTTGGCATGGGGTCCATACTATGCCCTCAATGCATTTTCTAAAGGTGTACTATGGCAAGCGATACCCTAGTAGTCTTGTCATTGTATGGAATCCATATTCCAATAAGTGCCTTTACAAACTTAGTTGTATACTAAATATGCTGGAATGTAATTAATGTAACCATTTTGGCTATGAATAAATATTTAATTTAAACCCTAGACATTATTATGATATCATTGGATTTTCTATTTGTAATGATTTGGTTATCGTAAGGTAATGTTAAATATAGGGCATAATTGTTTCCTTTTATTAACTTTCCTATTATAAACTTTCCGATTATAAACTTTCCTTGTTTAACTATTTGGTGTGATATATAAACACCTCTTCTGGTATATCAAAGAGATGGAATAATAAAAGAAGTTGCTTTTGCTTTCTCCTCTATGTCTATTCTTACAAATTATATTTCATACCAAACCTATTAACATGGTATCAGGGCATCTTAGAAAATTACCTTAAAACCAAAATTAGGTTCATAATCCCGATTCCAGAAAATCAAAAAAAAAAACTCAACCATCTGCCATCTTCACCATAACCTACTGCCATCTTCACCGTTTGCGAGCAGCGATTCACCACATGCCCCCAAACAACCACCGCTGCCAAACCAAGCAATACCCAATCTCAAAAACTTTGAAACCCAAAATCGCTACCCTCCAATCCACCTCGAACTCAAATTGAAACCCGATCACAATCGTCACTTTCTTCTCCGACTTCACCTACAATCAAACTTCGTGAACAAACTCCACAATCACCAAGCAGCTCATAATCGGTTCCACCTACGACCGTCGTCGTCATCGATTCCTAATCTCCCTACAACGCAGAGCACTTAACCACCCAACAAACTCAATCGCGACCTCTTCTTGCCTCCACTCCAATCACCTGAAACGCGCGACACTCGAAATCCTCACCAACAAGTCGAGAACACCCACTGCCCAATCATGAAACCATCGCCTTCGAACAAATTTCGAATTTTAGGAATCAATCTCGAATTTGGGAACTAATACCGCGACAACAGCAAATTCAAATAAATTTTGTACTTTGAGTTTAGGGATTGAGAATTTGAGTTGGGGACGGGTTGAATTGGAGGCCTGAGTGCCATTTGAGATGTTTTCCTTTGTTTGAATTGGTTTTGTGTAGTGAGATAATTTTGGGATCTCTTGTAGTCAGATCTCCTCTGTCTCAATTTTGGGATATCATATCAAGTATTTAATATTCTTCTCAGATTAAATGGTTGAAGAAAAGGTATCGACTATGGAAGACGTCGTACCGATACTATCAAAAATCACTGATCACAAGTTGAACGAAGCCAACTACCTAGATTGGAGCAAAACTGTGCTCATCTATCTCAGGAGTATTGAGAAAGATAATCATCTAAGCGATGACCCACCGCCACCAGATTCAACTGAGAAAGCCCACCTGAATTGGCTTCGTGATGATGCTCGCCTCTTCCTTCAAATTCGAAATTCGGTTGATAATGAGATAATTGGCTTAATCAACCACTGTGAATTCATTAAAGAACTATTGGATTATTTGGCATTTTTGTACTCTGGAAAAGGAAATTTGTCTCGTATGTATGAGGTTTGTAAATCTTTTTACCGAGCTGAGAAGAATGAACAATCGTTGATGACCTACTTCATGAATTTCAAGAAGACCTATGAAGAGTTTAATTTGCTTCTGCCCTTGAGTTCAGACGTAAAGGTTCAACAAAAATAGCGCGAGCAGATGGCGATCATGAGTTTTCTTGGTGGATTGCCTTCTGAGTTTGATTCTACTAAAACACAAATCCTGTCTGGAACTGACATGTCTTCATTACATGATGTGTTTAGTCGACTTCTTCGAGCAGAAAACGTAGCTTCTTCAGGTAATAACTCTGTTCACAACAATGCCCTTGTCTCTAGGAATATGAACTGGAGAAATCAGAACGTAGGCAAACATGACTCTCGAAATATTCTATGCAACTACTGTAAGAAATCTGGGCATACTAAGTTGGAATGCAGGAAACTTCAATATAAAAATATGCAGAGGCAATCTATCGGCACTGGCTCAAGTCAGGTTGGAACAGGGCAGTTTGGAGGAAATAGGCAAATTGCAAATTCAAATTTTGCTGGTAGTAATAACTTGGATCAGGTGAATGCTGGACAAACAAATATTGGGGCCAGTCAAACTTTGGAAACTAATGATCATACCTCTGGAACATCTGGTAATAAGACAATGCATGATTACATCGATGAATTTGCTAAATTCCTAAAACATCAAGGAACTTCAAAGGACTCTTCATCGGTAACTGCTCTAGCTAATTCAGGAAATAGATGGGTCATTGATTCAGGTGCAACTGAACATATGACAGGTAACTCCTCACTTCTTTCAAACTATCATTTAAACACTTCCAATCGCTCAGTTATTTTAGCCGATGGATCTCTTTCTCATGTCCAAGGAACTGGGGTTGTTAACCCTACACCTACTCTCTTTACCCTCTGTCTTACATTTGCCATCATTATCTTTTAATTTACTTTCTGTTAGTCAGATCACCCGCAATCTAAATTGTTCTATATCCTTTTTCCGAATCATTGTATTTTTTAGGACCTAACGACGAAGCAGATTATTGGTAAGGGGCATGAGTCTGGAGGGCTGTATATTCTTGATTTGTCACCTTCCATAACTTGTTCAAGTATCACCTCTGCCCTCAAGATTCATTACCAGTTAGGCCACCCATCTCTTTCTCTCCTCAAGAAGATTTGTCTTCAATATAGTTCTTTGTCTACACTAGATTGTGAAGCATGTCAGTTTGCTAAACGTCATCGTTACAGTACAAGTCTTAGAATTAATAAACGTGTTAGTGCTCCTTTTGAACTAGTACATTCTTATATTTGGGGCCCTTATTCAATTTTGTCTAAATCTGGATTCAGATATTTTGTTACATTTTTAGACGATTATTCTCGTACAACTTGGCTTTATCTTATGAAAAATTGATCTGAATTATTTTCTATATTCTCTGGCTTCTGTGCCAAAATCAAAAATCAATTTAATACTTGCATTCGTACATTACGAAGTGATAATGCTAAAGAATATACATCTGCTGTATTTCACTCTTATATGACTCAGCATGGAATACTTCATGAAACATCGTGTGTTGACACTCCATCACAAAATGGTGTGGCAGAAAGAAAAAATAAACATCTTCTTGAAACTGCACACGCTCTTTTAGTTTCAATGAATGTTCCTAAAATTTTTTGGGCCGATGCCATTTCTACGGCCTGCTTTCTCATAAATCGTATGCCATCTTCTATACTTGATTGGGAAATTCCATATAAAGTTTGTTCCCCAACAAACCGTTATTCTCTATTAGCCCTAAAATTTTTGGCAGTACTTGCTTTATTAGAGATGTAAGGCCACGAGTAACTAAACTTGATCCAAAATCTTTGAAATGTATTTTGTTGGCTATTCACGATTTTAAAAAGGATATCGTTGTTTTTGTCCTTGCCTTAATAAATATATAGTATCCATTGATGTCAATTTTTTTGAAAATACACCTTTCTTTTCAAAATCTGATTCTACCACTACCTCTACTATTCTAGACAGTGATGATTTTCTTATATATTTTACTCAAACAATTCCTACTGACCCATTCATCCAAAACTTTGAAACATCTTCTGACCAAAATACAGATATATCTAAAATATCTTCTCCAATTGATCCCATTACGGAACAAAACATAATAACTTCCTCTGAGTTAGATCTCCCAATTGCTTTAAGAAAGGGAAAACGCAAATGTACTTTCCCTATCTCATCGTTTGTCTCATATAATAACTTATCCACTTCTTCATATTTGTTCACCACTTCTCTTGACCCAATTTCAATTCCTAAATCTGTTACTAAAGCCCTATCTATTCCTGGTTGGTGAAAAGCAATGATTGATGAAATGAATGCTTTGGATTCTAATAATACATGGGATTTAGTAAAATTACCTATTGGTAAAAAACCTATAGGATGCAAATGGGTATTCTCTGTGAAAATTAATCCAAATGGATCAGTTGCTCGTTTAAAAGCTCGATTAGTTGCGAAAGGATTTGCTCAAACTTATGGAGTGGATTATTCCGAAACATTTTCTCCTGTTGCAAAACTAACGACAATACGATTATTTATTTCACTTGCTGCTACATATAACTGGTCTTTACATCAACTTGATATTAAAAATGCTTTTCTTCATGGCGACCTCAAAGAGGAAGTATATATGGAGAAACCACCTGGCTTTGTTGCTCAGGGGGAGAATGGTTTAGTATGCCGCCTTAAAAAAACTCTATACGGACTAAAACAAAGTCCTCGTGCTCTGTTTGGAAAATTTAGTCAAGCTATTGAGAATTTTGGATTGAAGAAAAGCAAAGCAGATCACTCATTCTATAAAAATTCAGAGAATGGAATTGTTTTGCTAGTTGTCTATGTGGATGATATTGTTATTACAGGAAGCAACAAAGAAGGGATTGAGTCTCTTAAACAATTTATTCACACTCAGTTTCATACAACAGATTTGGGAGAACTAAAATATCTTTTAGGTGTTGAGGTTTTAAGGAGTAACAAAGGTATTCTTTTATCTCAAAGAAAGTATGTGCTTGACTTACTAAAAGATACAGGAAAGCTAGGATCAAAACCATGCAGTACTCCGATAACTCCAAATATGCAACTAACAAAAGAAGGCAAATTATTGAAAATCCAGAAATGTATAGAAGGTTGGTTGGAAAATTGAATTATCTTACTGTTACTCGTCCAGACATTGCATATTCTGTTAGTGTTGTAAGTTAATTTATGTCATCTCCAACAGCTCATCATTGGACTACTTTAGAACAGATTTTATGCTACTTAAAAGGAACAGTTGGGCTTGGTATTGTATATAAAAATCATGGACATAACCGGGTTGAATGCTTTTCAGATGCTGATTGGGCAGGTTCTAAGATAGATAGAAGATCTACAACTTTTTGTGTATTTGTTGGAGGAAACTTAATATCATGGAAAAGTAAGAAGCAAAATGTTGTCTCACGTTCAAGTGCAGAATCAGAGTATCGAGCTATGGCAAAATCTGTGTGTGAGATAGTTTGGATATATCAACTCTTGAATGAAATAGGACTGAAAACTATTATTCCAGCTGAATTATGGTGTGATAACAAAGCTTCTATTTATATTGCATCTAATCCTGTGTTCCATGAACGAACCAAACACATAGAGATTGACTGTCATTTTATTCGGGATAAAATACAAGATGGTTTAATATCCACAGAGTATATGGAGACTGAAGAGCAGATTGCAGATATCTTCACCAAAGCTTTGAATGGAGTCAGAATTAATTACTTATGCAACAAGTTGGGCCTGATTAACATCTATGCTCCAACTTGAGGGGGATTGTTAAATATAGAGCGTAATTGTTTCCTTTTATTAACTTTCCTATTATAAACTTTCCGATTATAAACTTTCCTGGTTTAACTATTTGGTGTGATATATAAATACCTCTTCTGGTATATCAAAGAGATGGAATAATAAAATAAGTTGCTTTTGCTTTCTCCTCCATGTCTATTCTTACAAATTATATTTCATACCAAACCCATTAACAGGTAAAAACCTGTACGCGTTTATATGCGTCGTGGTCTTATAAGATGCCTTTATTTTAAAATGCTTTATTACATTAAAAATCTGTATAATTTATGTTTCTACCACATTTCTTGTTTTGTATTTATTGGCATTTGTGGGGGTATGCTGTTATAACTGTCCAGCTTGATGATAGGTTAATTTACTCTGATCGATGTATGTATAATGATCATTCATTTTGAAAAGATCTATTGTATATTACATAATACTCGCCAAAATGTGAGATTCTATTCTGTACTTTCTTTTCTTTCACCCCAACAATTTGTCTTTCCGACACTTGGATATTCGACACATGATGTATTGGTGTCGACTTTTAAGGGTCAAAAAGGCAGGTTATTATGCGTGGTATTAGAGCTTAGGTTAACTAAATACCTAAGATTTGGTGGGATAAACTCATTAGAGATAGAGTTAGCGACACCTTAGAATGAGTTTGGGTGTGTCTTTATGTATAAGTGCGTGTGTTTGTTAATGTTATAAAAATGTTATATATCATGTTGATTGATCTGTTGAGTGATTTATGAATTTTGGTCGATACAGAAGGAACAACTGTATCGAGAGGGGTTTCAAACATAATATTGTTTTTGAAACTTGGTAAATAAAATAATTTTACATAGTATTATATTTTATATATAAAAGAATAATTTTCAAAAAATTGACAAAGCTATTTACGATATGTTTGGTTATTAGTAAATGATAATATTCAATTATTATCAGTTATTGTTCGATTAGTCTTGCTCGTCAATTTAAGAACATTTATTAGTTTGATTTAAATTAATTAAATACAACCTCCTTTTGAATTCAGTTTCATAGTTTAACTATAACGCATGCGGTGAAAATGTTGGGTTAAAAAATTAATTTTAATCAAATTTATTTATTATAATCTGTAAAAAGATATACATTTGTGAAATGATTTTCTAAAAGAAAATGAAATTATATAAGTATGGTTTATAAATATGATTTTCAAATGAAAAGGATTTAAACCGAGAATTTGAGAACTTAAATCCCAATGTTTTGAAAGTTATTTTTCAACGTTTTGGGGAAAATAATAATAGTATTATTTAAAAGGATTTATAAATAGAAATATTTTAAAATAATTTTAAAGGAGATAGAAAGCACCGAACTCACTTTTGTTACTGGAAAATAATTCTGGTGAGATTGTAGCACCATCGATGTATATTTTCAAGTTTCTAAATGGGGGATGCTGCCATTTGTGATTTGCTAGAGAATTGTTTTGGTAAAAAGATTTTTGATTTAATTCCAAAGGAATAATTTGATGTACAAAAGGATATATATCTATATACTATTTCCAAATGATTTGAAGTAAGACCTAGGTGCTTAATTCTGAAGTTTTCAGTTAGTATTATTTCAAAATGATTTGAAATAAAGCCCAGGTGTTTAATTCTGAAGTTTTTAGTTAAGTTATTATATGGACGCATGTATCCTATATAGCAGGGTAGTTTGGTTTGTGCATTTCATTATAATATGTTATTTGGTAGTTTTCATGTGCTGAAATGGAATGGAATTTTCGACGATTTTTGGATGGAAACTTCCGAATTAGTTGAGAATTTGAAGTTAAGTAATTTTGGGGAAAATATAAGAAACTAAGTTTTTGTAACTTGTAAATTTGAGAAGATAATAAGTTAAAACAAGTTTTAAATTTGTTGAACATCCTGGTCAAGTAAAACAAATTGATATTATGTACGTGCTCTTAGGATGTAGTGGAGTATTACACAAATATGTACTTAAGTTTTAAAGTGTTGTTAAACATCAGTTGTGTTCTATAAGATGTCTATAAACTAAGGAAAAGCTTTATGAAATGGTTCACAGGCGATTTTAGTATTAAATGAAATATGCTAGTGTAAATTAATGCGAATTAAAATAATAATTGATGTAGTTAAGAAATAGATAGAATATATACATAAGTTGTACATAACTCAATTTATTCGCATAACTATTCTTGTCCAGATTCGAGTACACGATTTCGAGCTGATTTACACCGATTCAGACTAGAATTTTTTACTCAATTCTTGAAGAAGAACACTTAATATGGATTTTTGATATGATTCTAAAGTTTTCTATCATAGTCTATGGTAATGTAAGGAAAATGATGGTTTTTAATTGTAACATCTCTAAATTTTGATAACATTATTTAGGAAGTTAATTAGACAAAACAAATAGAATAATGATGATAAGGGGATTGAGATTTGACTAAACCATATATAGGGCCGTGCTTATTAATATAGTAAATGGGCTTAATTGGGTTCGTAAACTAATTAAATTACACATCGGCGTATTAGTAAAAATAACCTTTTCATTTTACACGGCTATGACCTTTTGTAATTGTCCATTCATGTTTATTTTTTCTCAAATAAAAAACAAACACAGAAACCCTAAGAGCCAACCATTAACAAGGAGGAAAAGGGGAAGAATATAATCTAAAGCTAAGGATCAAATCTAGGAAGGATTAATCAATAATAAATCTCAAATTCCTTATTATATCTAAGGTGAATAATAATTTTTATACCATATCTATTTTTTGGTCATATGTTTCTGGATTTGATTAAATTCATTTTTAAGATAATGTGGATGATGATATACTTGAACTATATTACATTTGATTTATTTTAATTCATTTTCCTATGAGTTAGTAAGGTTTTGGGGTAAAACCGTGAGTCAATGATTTTATATGCCAAGAAATTTTTTTACGTTAAGTAAAACATGATGTTAGAGATGGGTTTCGATTTTCAGAATTTTCCAAGCTTAGAAATTTTATTATGAATTTCTAAAGAAAATTATGATATAATTGGGTTTAAAATTTATTTCGAGTGTTTCAAAAATGGTCTGAATTTTTAATATGTTTGATTACGTGAAAAAATTGAATTTTTGTGATTTTTGGGGATTTTTCCCAATTGATTTACTAGGGAAAATAAATTATTTCAAGAGAGGGACTTATTTTCAAATACTGGTTTTGTGAATGGAAGGGCTTAAACGTTAAAATTTCTTCGATTTAGATCTGGTTAAATGCGGCGGTTATAATTGTAAGGTATTTGGAAAGTTTTAAATAACCAATCAAGGAACTACAATAGACAGTGTAGTTATGAAGTAATTGCCATATAGCTACAGATCAATGTTTCAAAATGTTCCACCTAATTCCAAGGCACCTTTCAACTCCTTTACCTTCGCATCAACCCGGTCGAAACCATTAATGTTGAAACCAATGCACATGGTATCAATGAAATTGGTACGATTCATTGGTAAGTAGCGAAACGTAGGGTGTCAAAAGCAATGCTTTCGTCAGGGTTGAAACCAAGGTTCACTTTTAAAAGATAAGCACCTGCCTAGTTTTTGAAGGGCTTTCGACTGAGTCGATACCCTATAAAGTTGAAACCTTAGTTTGTTTTCTAAAGTTAAATTCCTACCTTGTTTTACTTAAAGCTTTCAACATAGTCGAAAGCCACACTTTCAAAAGGTACTATATAAATAAGGTTTTGAAGGGGTACCTTTTCCTTAAATAACAGCTTCCGAAAGGATTGGTTTCGACCAAGTGGAGACCAAGCCGCTAATTTACCTTTCGACTGTATTAAAGCCATCCATGTTGTCGAAGGATTAACACTGAATCACAGGCTTTGGAAAAGAAATAAAATTACGAAGCTAATACGTATATACTGATTTATCTAGCATAAAAAGGAAAGCACAATCATGATGCACGTACACTGATTTAACTCTGTCTTATGTATCGATTTTTGGTTGCAGCTCTCATGAAGCACCGTTTGAGCAAACAACCGGTGTGAAGCAATCAAAGTCTAGTATAGTTGGAGATATGTTATGTAATTTAGTTATATCACCATTCGACTAAATCAACAACTAAAATAATATATTGTCTTGCTGATTGAAACTTTATCTTTGTTTTGTAATTTTTCTTTAGAAACTTTGGTTTCTGCATGTTTCCATACCAACAAATATATATGTATATATAAACCTTCACTATAAAATGATATATCATGAAGTTATTTATTCATTGTAAAATGATATAGGAATACAATCAAAGCTTCACTGATAGCACAAATGTAATATACATGTATATTTTACTTATAAATCACTAAATCATACTCATATAAATGGGAATGTATGTAAGAAATGAAATCAATTTAATAAAATTGAACAAAATAATATGGTAGGTGTAGTGTTATACAGTCAAGTTATAATCAGTGTCAATTATAAGGTTATACAGTCATGTTAAAATGATAGCACAAATGTAATATAAGAAATAAATCAATTATAATCAATTTCAGTTATAATGTTATGCAATCAGGTTCAAGCAACAAACTATTATAAGCATATAATCAATATCAGTTATAATCAATATCAGTTAATCATTTCAATTATTGTATAACGGATAGCCTTTAATTAACTACAAGCTAAACAATATCAGTTTAATAGTTAGTTTACCATTTCAATTATTCAGCAGCAAGCTAACTTCAAAATTGATAACGATTAAATTTGTCAAGGAAATTGTAAAATTGCATGGAGTTCCTACTTCTATTGTTAGCGATCGTGATCCATTGTTTACTAGTGGATTTTGGAAGAGTCTTCAAAAAGCTTTAGGAACGAAGCTTAATTTTAGCACCGCTTATCATCCCCAGTCCGATGGACAAACCGAGCGTGTGAATCAAACTCTTGAAGATCTTCTTCGTGCTTGTGTGCTTGATTTTGGTGGAAGTTGGGAAGATCATATTTCACTTGTTGAATTTTCCTATAATAATAGCTTCCAATCTAGTATTGGTATGGCACCTTTCGAGGCACTCTACGGAAGGCCATGCCGATCTCCTTCTTGTTGGCTTGAGGCCGGTGAGAAGCTGGTTTTAGGTCCAGACTTTATTCGTGATTCCACGAAAAAGATTGAACTTATTCGACATAAGATGAAAGAAGCCCAGAGTAGACAAAAATCCTATGCCGATAATCGAAGAAGGAAATTAGAATTTTCTGTTGAGGATCCTGTTTTTATTCGTGTTTCACCTATGAAGGGTGTTGTACGTTTCAGTCGATCGGGGAAGTTAGCGCCTCGATATATTGGGCCATTTCCTATCACTGAACGTATTGGTTCCATGGCTTATCGCCTTGCATTGCCGGTTCAGTTTTCTGCTATGCATGATGTATTTCACGTTTCTCAATTACGGAAATGCCTTCGGGATCCCGATTCTATTCTTGAGCCTGCTGTTGTGGAAGAAATTGAAGTTTCGCCGAATTTAACTTATGAGCAGCATCCTATTCGAATTATAGCTTCTGAGATTAAACGACTTCGAAATAAAGATGTTCCTCTTATGAAGGTTCAATGGTCCTCAAATCTTAAGGATTGTTCTTGGGAATCCAGAGAATTCATCGAGCGTACACATCCGGACTTGCTTACTCCTTCTCCTAGAGGTGAACTTCTTATTTCAAAATTCCTCTTGTGTTAATATGCTTTTATGGTTGTTACTTTTTATTTCCATCTTATATATATTGCGAGGACGCAATTTCTTTAAGGAGGGGAGTCTGTAACAACCCGCATATTTATCGAGTTTGTATTTAAATATTTTATTTAAATATTAACTCGTTAATCGGATTTTGGTCCGAAAAGCTAATTTTTGCAAACGGTCAAATTAGGACTCGAGACCACTTCCATTGAGTTCGAAATGTCGTTTACAACTTTTTAAGTATAAACATCGATAGGTTTGGAGTTAGTGAAATTTCACTAACTTTTCCCGCTTTGGACTTTGGGTTAGTTTAGCCTATTAAGCCCAAGTTCCAACCCTCTTCTCCTCACTCTTCATAAATTTCCTAACTAATCAAGCTTTGGCATTAATGGTGGAGGGAATGGGAAATTAAAACTCCAAGCACAAATTCAATTGCAAATCCAACATTCAACTCCAAATTCAAGTAGAAGATATTGGATTCAAGCTTTGGATTGCTTCTCCTTGCTTTCAAGCTTCATCTTCATAAACTTTAGTGCAAAGGTGAGATTTTTATCTCACAATTCTAGTCTATAACTATATTGGACTGTTGGGAATGATTCCCCATCACTTTAGCATGTATATTTGCATTTTTGGATTGGATTGGCGAAAAACTCCAATTTTTAGTTGTTTGGTGAACTTCCTGAGCTTAGGTCGCTCTGCCCAGGTATAGGTCGCTCAGAATCATTAGCTTGCGCGTGTGGAAAAGTCAAGGCCTGCATATTTTGTTCGCCTAGGATTTAGGTCGCCTCGGATTTAGGTCGTAGGTCGTTGGACTTTAGGTCGTTCGCGTATAGGTCGTTCGGCCTTGCCTGCCTCATTAGGTCGTGGGACCTTAGGTCGTAGGTCGTTAGGCTTAGGTCGTTAAGTCGTTCCCTCTGTTGGAAACGTCTCCTCGGTCTTAGGTCGTTAGACCTTAGGTCGCACCCCTTAGGTCGTTAGACCCTGAGTTGTTCCGCCTTCATTTAGCTCGTGCGCTTCTTTAGGTCGCATACTCCTTTAAGTCGCATGACTCCCATCCCTTTAGGTCGTTGGACCTTGTTTTCCTTAGGTCGTTGGACCCTATTTCCTTTAGGTCGTATGACCCACTAGGTCGCTTGGCCCCTTAGGTCGCGACATCTTTAGGTCGTGTTACCTATATACCCCTAGGTCGAAAAACCTTAGGTCGTGCACCTTTAGGTCGCGAACCCTATTAGGTCGCGAACACCTTTAGGTCGCGAACTACTTTAGGTCGCATGACCTCGTCTCCGTTAGGTCGTGAACCTTGTTAGGTCGCGAACACCTTTAGATCGCGAACCACTTTAGGTCGCATGACCTCGTCTCCGTTAGGTCGCGAACCCATTTTAGGTCGCATGACCTTTACCCTTTAGGTCGCTGGACCACTAGGTCGTGCCCCTTAGACCCCTAGGTCGCAACCATTAGGTCGCTCGACTCTATCCCTCTTAGGTCGTTAGACCTCATTTTGTCTTCACTAAGTCGTACCGTTTTCGACGGGGCGCTGCCCCGCACCCCGCCGGGGGCGCTGCCCCCTGGACCCCCGCGACCTGACCGGGCAGGTCGAACCCCGTAAGCGGTGGCGTTGCCCCCGCACCCCCACCTTGGGGGGGTTGCCACCCCCCTGGACCCCCCCTCCGTAGGGGATCTTATCTGAAAAACATTGAGCTGATTTCCTGGGATTTTATTCGCATCTCCGTATGCGATCTTTGTGACTGATTGTTTCTACACTTGCTTATGTGTTTTGTCACTTTATAATATAAAGGTTTCGATACTAGTAGTAAATATCAAAACTCTTTTAACAAACAATTTCAACTCTATTTTTAATAACAAAGCTCTTTTCTTAAACCGTTTTCCAATCTATTAGTATATACAAGCCTTTACCTCACTCGGATGAGAAATCTAATTAAACGACTTAGTAAAACAAGTGGTATGAAACGCTTGCGTTCACTTCGTCGGTTAATTCTTGGACTTGTTCAATTGAACCTCTTGTGACAATTTTATTAGTGAAGATTTACAGTTTGTTCGTAAATATTTAAGTTAAGCAAGTGGTTATGGGACATGAGGCTAAACTTCTATATTTACTAGCTTAGTGTAATTGACACTTCTCGTTGATCTTGATGATCGCTTTATGAATTAGACTAGCAATTGCGCGATATCTCTTTCATTGCAAGGTTAGACTAGACACCACTTGTGTGATTCCATTCACACATACCTTTCTGCTTTTTGGTTAGTCTTGACCTCAATCTGTGTGATTCCATTCACACATGCGGGGTAGCTCCCCTTGGTCTTCGGACCGTCATGTGATAGGCCTCTTTCCCTTTTTATGATTTCTGGATTTCTCGTGTTGATTTCTGGAATTTATGTCATTGACTTGTTATGAGTACAAGTTTAGGGTATGATGCCCTCTTCGAATCTTTGAGAAGATTCTTGTGATATTGATTATCTCTTATTGATTGATCTTCTGTTGATCATTATTTACATACTTATAGTGGTATGTCGTTATGGATGTTTATGTTTATGCCATATCTTTTATGTTATATCATGTCATCTGATATTTATAGCTAGACTGATCCGTTTATTATTTCCTTAAATAATACTCGGGTCAGACCGAGATGTTACAGGTGCTTCTGCTTGACTTCTTCCCAGGGATTCATCACTCTGACTTTTGGCTAACTGTTTAGATTAGCAGTTTTTGTTGTATACACTTGAGATATAGACTCATAGTTGTATTCTTTTGTATAGCACGTGTTGCTATTCTTTTGTATTATCGTGGATCTTACTGACCACTACTCTGATGTACACTTTCATGTGTTAGTTATATATTCATATCTTCTTCCGCCTTTGTGATATGGATATCTGTGACTGATTTGTGATATGATTATTTCTATGTTTGTTTCCGAAGATTATTTATAGCCACCGTGTGATAAGCAATTACATGGATGGTCGCTCCTCAACAGCCTTATTCTCCGTGCTAGTTGACAGCACTACTCCGGAGTGTTCTTGGCTAGCGTGGGTATAGAGGTGGGGCGTCACAACCTAATTCCAAGGCACCTTTCAACTCCTTTACCTTCGCATCAACCCGGTCGAAACCATTAATGTTGAAACCAATGCACATGGTATCAATGAAATTGGTACGATTCATTGGTAAGTAGCGAAACGTAGGGTGTCAAAAGCAATGCTTTCGTCAGGGTTGAAACCAAGGTTCACTTTTAAAAGATAAGCACCTGCCTAGTTTTTGAAGGGCTTTCGACTGAGTCGATACCCTATAAAGTTGAAACCTTAGTTTGTTTTCTAAAGTTAAATTCCTACCTTGTTTTACTTAAAGCTTTCAACATAGTCGAAAGCCACGCTTTCAAAAGGTACTATATAAATAAGGTTTTGAAGGGGTACCTTTTCCTTAAATAACAGCTTCCGAAAGGATTGGTTTCGACCAAGTGGAGACCAAGCCGCTAATTTACCTTTCGACTGTATTAAAGCCATCCATGTTGTCGAAGGATTAACACTGAATCACAGGCTTTGGAAAAGAAATAAAATTACGAAGCTAATACGTATATACTGATTTATCTAGCATAAAAAGGAAAGCACAATCATGATGCACGTACACTGATTTAACTCTGTCTTATGTATCGATTTTTGGTTGCAGCTCTCATGAAGCACCGTTTGAGCAAACAACCGGTGTGAAGCAATCAAAGTCTAGTATAGTTGGAGATATGTTATGTAATTTAGTTATATCACCATTCGACTAAATCAACAACTAAAATAATATATTGTCTTGCTGATTGAAACTTTATCTTTGTTTTGTAATTTTGCTTTAGAAACTTTGGTTTCTGCATGTTTCCATACCAACAGATATATATGTATATATAAACCTTCACTATAAAATGATATATCATGAAGTTATTTATTCATTGTAAAATGATATAGGAATACAATCAAAGCTTCACTGATAGCACAAATGTAATATACATGTATATTTTACTTATAAATCACTAAATCATACTCATATAAATGGGAATGTATGTAAGAAATGAAATCAATTTAATAAAATTGAACAAAATAATATGGTAGGTGTAGTGTTATACAGTCAAGTTATAATCAGTGTCAATTATAAGGTTATACAGTCATGTTAAAATGATAGCACAAATGTAATATAAGAAATAAATCAATTATAATCAATTTCAGTTATAATGTTATGCAATCAGGTTCAAGCAACAAACTATTATAAGCATATAATCAATATCAGTTATAATCAATATCAGTTAATCATTTCAATTATTGTATAACGGATAGCCTTTAATTAACTACAAGCTAAACAATATCAGTGTAATAGTTAGTTTACCATTTCAATTATTCAGCAGCAAGCTAACTTCAAAATTGATAACGATTAAATTTTAAATACAAATTCAAGCTGTTTAATTAAATGTAAATAACAAGTACACGGTTTAATAAACTTAGTTTTAAGTATAGAAATATATAACATTTACACAATTTAATTAAACTTACTATCAACTACAAATAAGTTCTGAGACTCTATATAGATCGATCTGAATTTGTATATTTTAAAAGCATTTTAATCTGAACTTAATATCAACTATAAATAACTTCAACTTGGTCATATTTTCAATTTATCGAGTATAACGAATTATACAGTCCATTCAAACTAAATAAAACATATAAAAACTAAAAATAAACATAATTAAATGATTGATACAAACTTACGTTTTTTCTTTTCTTTTCCTACTAGTATTCACCATATCTGAATTTCTAGATCAGCAGATCAATTTGAATTTGTGTTGATCGACTAGGAAATTGATGGGTAGAGAGGCTTTATGTTGATCTGGGTTTTTCCAACAATGATCAAGGATTGAGAAATTGATAGATTTGAAAAATTAGTAGATTTAAGAAATTTGGGAACAAGATCGATAAGCTTCGTAGTTTGTAGGAATGAATTGTGAAAGCGGTCGACACTAGGGTTTCTATTATTTATCGTTATGCGATATTAGTGATGGGCCAGTGGCTTGGCTTCGTAGTTCGTAGTGCAACCGTTAGTTTAAACATGAAAAATTATTTTCAATTAACGGTTAACCGATACATAACATTTGGTTAACCGTTAACCAAACCGACTTTTATCCGTTAATGTCGGTCAGTCAACCGAATGTTCGGTTAACTGAATTTATCGGTTAATGCGGTTCGGTTAAGGTCAGTTGAGTCCGCTAAGTCTGTTAGGTCTATTAAATATCCACCCTCAACCAGTAATGCTAAAAATAGAGCCACTGGTTTCTTTTGAATCATTGGATAAAGTATTCCAGTCTACATCAGTGTATCCTTCAAGGACAGCTGGAAACTTTCATAATGTAACCCAAGCTTCATAGTTCGTTTTAGGTATCTCATAACCCTTTCGATAGCATGCCAGTGCTTTATCTAGGTCTACTACTAAACCTACATAATAATCACATGACATAAGCAACGTCAGGTCTAGTACAATCAACATACCGAAGGCTGCCACTGATGCTCGCATATTCAAATTGTCTTACACATTTACCAGTGTTCTTAAATAGTTTTACACTAGGATTATATGTTGTACATGTAGGTTTACAATCAAAGTAATGGTATTGCTTTAGTATCTTCTCAATGTAAAGAGATTGATCCAAAGAAATTCTCTTTTCTGACCTAGTAATCTTAATTCCAAGGATTACACTCGCTACACTTAGATCTTTCATATCAAAATTGGCACTTAACAAAGATTTAATATTGTTTACGGCGTTAATGTTTGACCCACAAATAAGTAAAACATCTACATACAGACATATAATAGTGCAAGCGTCATTCTTAGATTTATAGTAAATACATTTGTCACTTTCATTAACTTTAAAACCATATGAGATTGTTAAGTTATCAAACTTCTCATGTCATTGCTTAGGTGCTTGTTTTAAAGCATAAAGCATATACTGATTTATCTAACTTGCAAACTTTATGTTTTTGGCCACGAATTATAAAGCCTTTATATTGGTCCATATAAATTTCCTCTTCTAATTCACCATTTGAAAAAGCAATTTTAACATCCATTTGGAGTATTATTAAATTATGAATAGATGCTAGTGAAATTAGTACTTGAATGGATGTAATTCTAGTTATAGGCAAAAAATGTCAAAAAAGTTTACATTTTCACTTTGCTTAAACTTTTTAGCTACTAAATGGATTTATATTTATCAACTGTGCCACTAGGTTTTAATTTTTTAAATACTCATTTATAGCTTATAGACTTACAACTAAGTGGTAAATCTACTAAGTGCCAAATCTTATTGGATTAGGAAGAATCCATCTCACCATTTACTGTCTCTTGCCAAAAATCAGCATCTAAAGAAGATAAGGCTTCTTGGAGGTTTAAAGGATCCTCCTCTACAGTAAAAGCGTAAAAAACTGAACCATAATCTTGTAATTCTTACTCTTTTACTTCTAGATTTGTTTCCAGAAGATTCGTTATGTTCTGTTCTAATAGGCATAGTGTTACTTGATGCACCGTCACTAATCTTCAATTTAAAAGGAAATTTCAATTCATAAAAATTAGCATCATTAGATTCTATTAAATTGTATGTATTCAGATCATAAAATCTATATGTTTTGCTATTAATAACATAGCCAATAAATACACATTCATATCCTCTACTTGCTAATTTTATTCTCGTAGGATCGGGTATACGAACTGTTTGCACAAAAAATGGGCAAACACCTCCAAGTCGTATGATTTAGTTGATTATATATGGTTCTTAGAGATTTGGGTGGTTTATGAGAATATATAAAATAGATGGACTAAACTGTAAAAGAAACACAGATTTATAGTGGTTCGGCCAGAATGTGTCTACGTCCACTTTATATGTTATTCTCCTTTTCTGTTTAGATTACAAGTACAAAACTTTGATTACAAGTATCTGAAAGTTGTTTGAAATTTCTATCCATGCTTGAGCTCTCAAACTTGTCTGCCGTTGTTCTACCCCTGCCCCTCTATTTATAGAGTGAGGCTGGGGGTAGGGATCTTGGATGTATATAGCTGCTGGTGGGCCTGGGCTGATGCTATTTGGCCTGGCAACGTTGGTTCGGCAAAGCCTTGGTTCGGCGATGCATGGAAGTGGATTGGTCCGGTAGAGGTTGGTCCGGTGGTAGGTGAAATGGGTTGGTCCGGCATTGTTTGGAGAGGGTTGGTCCGGCATTGTTTGGAGAGGAGGTGGTTCGGTAGTATCTTCCCTACATTGGTTCGGTGGTGCTTCTCTTGCTTCTGGTCCGGTGGTGATACTTTGATTTGGTTCGGTAGACACTTGGAGCAAGATGGTTCGGTGATGGGGACGTAGCTTGGTCCGGTGGTGGTTGATTCGGTGGGACTTGGTCCGGTGGTGAGTGGATGAAGCTTGGTTCGGCTATGTAGGGGGAGATGGTTGGTTCGGTGGTATAGGACCGGCCGAAACACACCCAACACTTGCCCCTCAAAGTAGGGCATGTGCATGCAGATGGCGTACTTTGTTTTAACTTGGATGTTTTCCTCCGGTCATACGTGTTGAATCAACCGGTCCGGTCATCCTGCGTTCTTCTATAAGTAGGGGTGTTAGGCCTTCGTTATTCCAAGTCGTATGATTTAGTTGATTATATATGGTTCTTAGCGATTTGGGTGATTTATACGAATATATAAAATAGATGGACTAAACTGTAAAAGACACACAGATTTATAGTGGTTCGGCCAGAATGTGCCTACGTCCACTTTATATGTTATTCTCCTTTTCTGTTCAGATTACAAGTACAAAACTTTGATTACAAGTATCTGAAAGTTGTTTGAAAGTTCTATCCGTGCTTGAGCTCTCAAACTTGTCTGCCATTGTTGTACCACTGCCCCTCTATTTATATAGTGAGGCTGGGGGTAGGGGTCTTGGATGTATATAGTTGCTGGTGGGCCTGGGCTGATGCTATCTGGCCTGGCAACATTGGTTCGGCAAAGCCTTGATTCGGTGATGCATGGAAGTGGATTGGTCCGGTAGAGGTTGGTCCGGTGGTAGGTGAAGTGGGTTGGTCCGGCATTGTTTGGACAGGGTTGGTTCGGCATTGTTTGGAGAGGAGGTGGTTCGATGGTATCTTCTCTACATTGGTTCGGTGGTGCTTCTCTCGCTTCTGGTCCGGTGGTGATACTTTGATTTGGTTCGGTAGACACTTGGAGCAGGATGGTTCGGTGATGGGGACGTAGCTTAGTCTGGTGGTGGTTGATTCGGTGGGACTTGGTCCGGTGGTGAGTGGATGAAGCTTGGTTCGGCTATGTAGGGAGAGATGGTTGGTTCGGTGGTATAGGACCGGTCGAAACACACCCAACACTTGCCCCCCAATGTAGGGCATGTGCATGCAGATGGCGTACTTTGTTTTAACTTGGATGTTTTCCTCCGGTCATACATGCCGAATCAACCGGTCCGGTCATCCTGCGTTCGTCTATAAGTAGGGGTGTTAGGCCTTCGTTATTCCTTTATCGTTTTGAGATAGTCGAATCAATCGAGTACCGGATCAACCAAGTGCTGAATCAACCAAGTGCCAAATCAATCAAATACCGAATCAACCAAGTGCCGAATCAAACCTAACTGCCGGACCAGGTGATTTTTCTTCTGCCGAATGAGTTCTTACGATGGGCTACCGAATGAAACATGGGGTTCGAATACCGAATGAATTCTCATTTTTGAATTGCCGAATGAGACTCGGGGGTTTGAGCGCCGAATGAACCTTATATACTTGAACTTTTATGTTTTAAATTACGAGTGAAATTCCGGACTACATATACTTGCATGTTTATACCTTCCATTTTAATGATATACTTTCTTGTGTTGCAGATAGATGTCTCATAAAGTGGAAACTCGATCAGATAAGAGGAAATCTAAGGACGAAGGAGAGTCTGCTTTAGTGCCCCCGGCTCAGCCAGGACCGGAACGTCATAGACCCATCTCGAGATCGCTAGTAGATGGGTATGGTACCCAAGAGCTTCTGATTTCTCCACCTGACTGCTTTCCTAGCTCTCTCAGAGAGGAGTAGCTTGATGTTATCTCCCGCTCCTTTGGGATTGATAGAGCACGCATGTTGTTGCCAGGAAAGGGGGTCATGCCATATAATCCCCCTGAAGGATACTTCGCTTATAGTAGGTACCACTGCATGTGTGGGCCCATTCCTCCAATCAATGCTTGGATAGTTAGCTTCGTCACCTATTTGAAGGTGGCCCCTTTCCAGCTCCAGCCCAACTCCTACGCTATCTTGGTGTGCCTATTCGTGATTTTCCAGAGAAAGTATGGGCGCCCCCTTCTAACCGGGAGATTCGGTATCTATATAACTTGAGAAGTTACAAGAAGGGGTCCCCATACATCAGCTTGGAATCGGCCGTGTCCTTCAAGCCGGTCTTGAACTTATATTCAAAGTTCACCATGTTTAAGAAGGAATGGTTCTTCGTCCAAGATGACACCGTTTCGATCCACCGCTTCACCTCTGGTTGTAAGTTGCAGCTTATTTATAATTTATGTTCTGACTGAGATGCTTCTTCTTATGTGTTTATATTTCTTGCTAGCGACAGGTGGCTTTACGGTCGTGGAGAATGATCACCTGGTTCAGATGGTCGCGGAGATAGAGGCCATTTCAGGAAGGGATAGGTCATCTTCTTACCTAATTAGAAATGCCACTCTCCTGGAACACAACTTGATTCTACCACATCAGTCTGTGGTCAAGCAGAGGGATACGGCTGAGGAAAGAGCTGCCAAAGCCAAAGGAGGGGTCACGACAAAGAGCAGCAAGAGGAGACCCTCCTCGATACCTCCAGTCGTCGGGGGGAAGAAGCTCAAGAAATCTGATGGACCCTCTCTCAGCACATGCCCAGATGTTCCGGAGGAGGAAAGTGGAGAGGAGGAAAGAGGCGAGGAGGAGAGCGGAGGTGATGGAGAAGGTGATGGTGATAACGGTGGCGAAGGACAGAGTGGTAGTGGCGTTGGTGCCTTGACCTCTGGGCAAGCGGGTGAGATTCAAGAGTGGACGGATGATGCTGTCTGCCAAGCCTTTGAGGGGTTGAAGGAAGGGCCGGCCTTGGTGGAGAAACCGAAGAAATCTGATAAGGCCGGGACTGGTGCCAGTCCATCTTCTGAGAGTATTTCAGCTAGGGCAACTCCGGCGGTTAAAGGTGAATTCTTCACTCCTCTTTTAACTTCACATGTTTCTTGGATTATAGTCTCATGCATGCTTGTAACACTTGGTTTTTATTTCAGGAATGGGTAAGGCGGCCAAGACATCAGACATTCGGTACCGCCTCGAGCAATTCAAACTCTTCAAAGCTTCTGCTAAACCGAAGCCCTCGACTGACCATTCCGGGGGCGTAGTCGGCTACCGTCCTCTTCTCGGAGTCATTGAAGAGGATATTCAAAAGAGAAAGAGGAGGCGTTACATGTTCGAACCTTCATTTGGACCTCAGCCCCCAACCCAGCCTATTCATGACATCACGGGGGAGGATACTGAGTCCATACCATCTCCGCATCCATCAGAGAATCCTTTCGTTACTCATGTTGATCGTCCCATCTTGGCTCGTAACCCATTTGTGGGTCATCCAGATCTGGACCCGAGTTCTCATGATATTTCCTTCGATGAGGTTACCGGTGAGCACCTCCTACCCCGCAATCCTATGGTAAGGGTGCTTGATGAGACTAAGTCTTTGGATCTCGACTTGTTGACCACTCGGATTGTGACTATGGGGGATGAGGCCAAGGAAAACATTGATCGGGTGGCTGAAGAGACCAAGAAGTTGATGGGGCATCACGCCCGACTGGTCAAGGCTGGAGAGGAAATCGAAAGTGCTAACATTCGGCTGCGGCTAATGGTTTCCGATCAGGCCAAACAGCTTGCCGATCAGGCCATTCATATCTCCTAGCATGAGGCGGCCTCCAAACGACTAAAGAAAACCATGGAAGAGGCTAGCAAGGTAGAATTGCAAAAGATGGAGGACATCTGCAAGGAACGAATCGATATTGTCATTGCCACGGTGGATGAGGTTCGAAAAGTGGATCTTGAGCAGATAGAGGAGTTATCTGGGAGGCTTGAGGCCCTAGAGCTTGCTCAAGCCAAGCTGAAGAAGGAGATGGAGGCGATGCGGAAATCCCTTCAGGCTGACTGCTCGAGATACCGATTGGAGAGAGATGCTGTCATCGCAAGGCTGTCGGCTTCCGAGGCCCGGATGAGGGAGTTTGAGGAGATCGAGGGGATGATGGATGAGATGCTTCAGGACATGTACTTCCGTACTTGGAAGCAGGGCAATCTATCCTAGATGGACGATTATCCCCGGGTCATGGCTAGGATATATCTCCGGGCATTAGAGGAGGCCAACGCTGAGGCGGATAAGGAGGGTGGTGTAGCTTTCAGGATGGATGTGGTAACGGCCCAGTTTACTGAGGAGGAGAAAGTGGCAGTGAAGGAGGGCATGCGGCTGCTTACCGCCGAGGAAGTGGGTGTGCAGTTGGGGGATGATGATCAGGGAGCAGATGCTGGTAAGTCTTCCCTCACAATCTTTTCTTAACTTGATTGCGTATTATTTATCTGATGGATTCTTCTCCTGAATCGGACAGGTGGGACCTCTGGCCAACATGCTGAGAGTTCTGAACCTGTGGTCAAGTAGATCCCGGAGGGCTAGCAGGATAGAGGCGGAGCCCTGCTGCAGCCGACTACTTTTTTGGTTTACTTGGCATTCCTGAATATACTAGTCCAAAACATTAATATACTTTCAGGCTGTAATTATGTAATTATGTCGTTGTAGCGAATGATTTTATTCTTATATAGTTTCATCACATAAGCTGATTCTGTCGTATTTGAATGCTGTCGTTATTTTGATGTGTTGCATAAGAAATATAGCTGTGTATATGCATGTGCTTCAATCGTGTTTGATGCTATGCTCTTGCTTAAAATATAATTTCATGTCTCACAATGTTAGTGTGATGTGTGAATAGGCTATAGCTACATGTTTATGTACAAGAAAAGGAAGTACGGCCCTTCATGTTTTAGTTATAGACAGTAGCTTTGAATGTCTTGTGTGACTGAGGATGGAATGCAGCTGAGCGACCTGTTATCCAGTTGTGAGTTCTCATTTCCACTAGCGAGTGTCTCTTATTTTGTGTCCTGTACTTTAGCGATCGTTATAGAGGATAGGAGGAAAGTTTTTTATAAATTAAATGGAAATATAAAAAATAGTAAAACTTCCAATCACAGAAGGCCTTCAATGTGCTTAAGTTTGTCGCAAACGGGTTTTGTAGTCACTTTCCCTAGCTGTGAGTCTTGGAGACATTCGTCACCCATCTTACGCCTCCGCGGAGAGTTTTCTTTTTTACCACAGCCGTACTTAAGACACATCGGAGCCGAGATCGCGTACAGTAACTACCCGGGCCATTATGGCCCGTAATCGTGGGTATTATTCGATTTACCGTGGCCGGCTAGCGTGGGTACCGATCGTCAACTGTGAACTGCCCCTGGCTGGCCACACCTTATGTTGGGGCTTATAATCAGTTCACAGTCGTCGGCGAGCCGAGCGCCGTAATGAGCTGCCTCGGCTATAGTCGGCCTTCTTGGTGGCTTATGATCGGCTCATTACAGTTGGCTTTGAGGGCTGTCGCGAGCAATGAGTTAACCCGCAGCAGAGAGATGCTGAAGCAAAAGTGTCTCATTGACGAGGGCATAGATTCGTATAGTACCTGTTAGGTCTTGTCCAAGTGAGGTTGTGCCGTGAAGTGCCAGAATGGAAATGCCGTTATATAGGATTTTGTTCAACAGAAAAGGATAAAGCTTAACAAGCAGCCAAGATATAAAGGAACAAGTTAAAAAGAGACAAGATTTTTAAAGTGGTTTGGAACGAAAATGCCTACATCCACTGATTCTCTTTGTTAATTCACTTCATATGGGCAGTACAAGTTAAGAAAAGTATCGACGAAGGTGTTGGATGTTCCATGCCCTCTGGAACACCTCTCCGTCCACTGTTGACAAAATATAAGCTCCGTTGTGGACATCTTTATGAATTACATAGGGTCCATCCAAGATTGGATCTAGCGCTCCGGGGCGCGGAAAGATCCGCTTGAGGACAAGAACTCCTTCTCGTAAGCTGCGGTGCTTGATTTTGGAGTTGTATTGTGCTGCCATTTTTTGCTTGTGAGCTGCCGCTTTGAGTGCTGCATCGTTTCTTCTCTCTTCAATTAGATCCAAAGACATGTGGAGGAGTTCTTCATTTCCTTCTGGGTTGTAGTGGATCCTATGGTGGGAGGGCATTACAGTTTCAACTAGAAGCATGGCCTCCGATCCGTACGCCAAAGAGAAAGGAGTATGTCCTGTTGATGTTCTGTAAGATGTGCGGTAGGCCCAAAGTGCCGTAGGAAGTTCATCCACCCAAGCGCCTTTTGACTTTTCAAGTTTCTTCTTGATTAGAGTTTTGAGAATTTTGTTGACAGCTTCGACTTGCCCATTTGCCTGGGGATAAGCTACAGATGAGAAGCTTTTGTGAATTCCGTGCTCTCGGCACCAGTCGGTGAATTCCTCGCTGTCAAACTGAAGTCCATTGTCCGATATGATTTTGAGTGGAACCCCGTACCTGCATAAAACATTTTTGATCAAGAAGTTAATAACTTTTGCCGAAGATATTTTATTTATAGGCTCCACTTCCACCCATTTGGTGAAATAGTCAACTGTCACTATGGCATATTTGGTTTCGCCTCGGCCCATTGGCAGTTCGCCAATCAAGTCAATTCCTCATATTGCAAAGGGCCAAGAACTGGTCATCTGAGTAATCTCATTGTTTGGTAGTCGAGGGATTTAGCAAATTTCTGACATCTGTCGCATTTTTTGACGAAGTCCAAGGCGTCTTTGTTTAAGGTGGGCCAGAAATATCCATATCGGAGTATCTTCTTTGACAGAGTCTGCCCTCCAGTGTGGTCTCCGCAACTTCCTTGATGGATGTTGGATAAGATTTTCTTGGCTTCCCTTCCGGCGACACATCTTAATAAGGGGTTAGAGAAGCCGCACTGATAGAGGATGCCTTCTTGTATCGTGTAGCGGGAAGCACTCCTCAAGATTTTCCTTACCTCGTTACGCTCGTTGGGTAGTGTGCCATCTTGCAAGTATTTCCGGATAGGAGTCATCCAAGTTTCTTTTTCGATTGCAGCTATCAGATCCTCTTGTTCGAAACTTGGGGCTAGTTGTTTTGAGATGGCTACCGTTCCAGAAATGGTGTTGTTCTTCATGCTAGCTTGCTTTGCCAGTTCGTCGGCCTCTCGGTTCTCCTCTCGAGGAACGTGTTTGATTAAATAGTGATCCAATTGATTGAGCAACAACTTGGTCTTCTTTAGATATGCTGTGAGTTGTTCTCCTCGAGTCTGGAATTCTCCCAGTATTTGATTTACAATAAGTTGAGAATCGCTATGGAGACATAAAGAACTGACTCCAATTTCTAAGGAAAGTTCCAGTCCTGCTATTACTGCTTCATATTCTGCATCGTTTATGGTGGCAGCGAATTCCAACCTTAGGGCATAGTGTAGCTTCCTTCCCCTGGGGGTGATTATCATAATACCTGCCCCCGAGCCCTGTTCGTTTAATGCTCCATCTACAAAGAGATTCCACTTGATATCTCAGATTGATCCTTACCTTCGTTGGTAGTGAATTCGGCAATAAAATCGGCCATGGCTTGTCCTTTGATGGGGGTGCGAGGATGGTAGGTGATATCATATTGACTCAATTCAATGCACCACTTAAGTAGTCGCCCAGAAGTGTCGGGGCGATGGAGTACCTGCCTTAGCGGTTGATCGGTTAAAACTCTGATGGAATGAGATTGGAAATAGTGTCGCAGATTTCGTGACGTGATTAGCAGACAGTATGCTAGCTTCTCAAGTTTATGATATCTGGGTTCTGCCCTGTAAATCTCTTACTTACAAAGTATACGGGCCGCTGCGCGCGGTTGTCTTCTCTCACCAAAGCGGCGCTTAAAGCATGGGACGATACAGCAAGGTATAGGTATAGTTCCTCGCCTTCATTTGGAGTTGAGAGTACTGGTGGTCTCTGGAGGTGTTCGAATAGATTAAGGAAGGCTGTCGAGCATTCGTCAGTCCACTCGAACTTTCCTTTGTCTTTCTTTAGAGCATCAAAGAAAGGGATGCATTTGTCGGTTGCTTTAGAGATGAACCTGCTTAGGGCGGCCACTTTCCTGTTTAGGCTTTGCATCTCTCTTCGAGTGGATGGTATCTTGATATCCTGCAAAGCCCGGACTTGTTCGGGGTTTGCTTCAATCCGCCGGGCATGGACGATGAATCCCAAGAACTTTCCCGACGATACTCCGAAGGAGCACTTTAGAGGATTCAGCTTCATTCCATATTGGCGAAGTACTTGAAACATCTCGTCCAGGTGGTTTATATGATCGTTGGCTTTTCTCGATTTTACCAGCATGTCATCCACAAAAACTTCCATAGTTCGTCCAATTAATTCCGCAAACATCTTTTTTACGAGGCGCTGATAAGTAACTCCGTCGTTTTTAAGTCCAAAATGCATTACTCTGTAGCAGTACAATCCCCGGTCAGTGATGAAACTAGTGTGGTCTTGATCGGAGGCATGCATAGGGATCTGGTTATATCCTGAGTATGCGTCCATAAAGGATAAGAGTTCGTGTCCGGATGTGCTATCCACGAGTTGGTCGATTCGGGGGAGTGGGAAGCAGTCCTTCGGGCAAGCGTCATTTAAGTTGGAGAAGTCGATGCATGTTCGCCACTTCCCATTAGCCTTCTTTACCAGTACCGGGTTGGCGATCCATTCTGGGTAGATGGCTTCTTGTATGAAGTTATTGGCAAGTAGATTCTTTACTTCTTCCTCGAGGGCTGCTGATCGTTATGCCCCCATGCTTCTCTTTTTCTGTTTTACTGGCACCTTGGTAGGATCGATGTCAGTACGTGGCATGCTACGTCTGGGGAGATTCCAGTCATGTCAGCGTGCGTCCATGCAAATACATCCATGTTGTGGCGAAAAAAATTGACGAGTTGATCCTTCAATTCAGCTCTTAACTGAGACCCGACTCTCAGTAGTTTACTTGGATCGTGTTTATCTACAGATACAAATTCCATAGCCTCTGCAGGCTCGGTGGTGGCCTCCTCCTCCTTGTCCCTGGGGTCTAATTCGTTGAAAGGATCGCTGGTATATCGAAGAGGAGGGGCTTACTTTAATTGCTATGCTTCCAAGTTTTTCTTGCAGAGAGAAGTCTCGGCATCCTTCCCTTTATCCTTCCTGTGGTTATTGCGAAGTTCAGTTACATAGCAATCTCGAGCGGCGTCTTGATCTCCCTCTATTTCTCCTATTCCGTTGTCCATTGAAAATTTCATCTTCAGGCACCACGGGGCTAGGACAATTTGGAAGTCAGACAAGGCTGGCATTTCCAAAAATGCGTTGTAGGCCGAGTGGTTCTCTATTAGCACAAATGTTTGTTTTCGCACAACGGAGCGGGGATGACTTCCTATTTGGACAAAGAGGTCCAGTTGCCCGAGGGGCAACTTCGCATCTCCAGTGAAAGCATGTAGCGGTTTGCTGCAGGGAGACACAACCTTCATTGACAGCTTCATTTTGTCGAAAGCATGCTTTAATAGGATATTTACTGAGCTCCCAGTGTCTATTAGAATTCGCAAAAACTTGGCTGGACCGAACCATGCAGAGACGACCATAGGATCCATGTGAGGCCTTCCCTCTAGATCACGCCCACTGAATGTGATGTCATCATTCTCTTTCCGTTTCAGGTGGCGTTCTTCTGTAACAGAATTAACGTAGCCTTCATTGTTTCTAAGTGACTTACCGTATCTCTCCATCTCTGCCCAGCTTCCGTCGGCGATGTGTGGTCCTCTTGATATGGTAAGGACCACTATCTTCTCTTGACTGGAGCCGCTGATGTTGCGATTTCCTCCGCCTACTTCCGGGAGGGGCAGCCCTGGGTTCTCATTGACAGGAGTTGAAGTCCTGTTCTGATCTTTCACAGAGCGCTCTGGTCTCTTCCTTCTGATGTGTTCTCCAATCAAGTCCCGGAGATGATGGCATTCATTGGTGTCATGCCCATGAGATTCGTGGAATCGGCAGAACTTTCCAGACTTAATCGCATTATCTGATTCCTTCTTGTGTGGGGGGCGCTTGTATCTAACTTCATCCTGGGTGGCCAAGAAGATGTTTTCGATTGTTTCATTTAGAGGAGTGTAAGAGTCAAATCTCGGTCCTGGCCTATATAAGCACTTTTCCCCCTTCTTGCCCCCAGCACTATCTCTGGAGTCATTTCTTCGAACGTCCTTTGCTACTGCGGATGTGTTGCCATGAGCTGCCTTGGCTTGTTGCCCTGTCTTCCTTTCAATGGCAGCGTCTTCAAGTCTCATATATTTTCCGGCTTCGTGGAAGAAATCGGGTAAGGTAGCTGGCTTTTCTTTCGTTAATCTCCTAGTAAACTTAGTATCCGGATGCACACCACTGCAGAGGGCCATTAGGATAAGTTTCTCGTCGGCATCTTGAACTGCGGCTGCTGCAGCGTTGAATAGGGTTAGATATTGTTGCACTGTCTTCTCGAGCTTCTGTTTGATATTAGATAGGGAATAAGCGTCCTTGGGTTGTTCCACATGAATGCGGAACTGGCTGATGAACTTTTCTTTCAACATTTCTCATGAGCTGATGGATCCTTGGGGCAGATGGCAGAACCAGGAGGTAGCTAGATCTGCCAAGAATAGTGGAAAGCATTTACACAACACTCTCTCTGTTGCTCCACTCATTAGCATATGCTGTGTGTATCTCTGCAAGTGTACAACGGGGTCAGAGGTTCCCTTGTAAGGTTCCATTGTTGGCATTTTCCATTCTCTGGGGGTGATGGCAGTTTCGATAATGAGGGTGAAGGGGCGGTTACCCTAGCACCTATCCCCCGATCCCTTTGTTCCCGTTGGACGCACTCTCTGAACAATCGTGTCATCCTTTCATCAGAACTTGGAGTGGATAGAAATGAGTTTGGTTCTTCCCTGCGGGATTGATTTCGTCCAGATGACCTGTAGGGATGGTATCGTCTATCACTCCTAACATTCTCAACGGCTGCCTCTGGTCTTCCGGGGGCATGCTGGGGTCGGCCACAGTTGGCCCTTGCCTTGATCTTTTCCTGTTGGGTTCTCTTCTCAGCACTTTCTCGGGTCCAACTTCGGGCTGGACTCCAGCTCGGCCCCGTCCCTTGGTGTTTCCATGGTTAGGTAGCATGGCGGGCTCAGCTACATCCGACCCTTGCCCGGTACCTCCCCTATTGGGTTCGGTTCCAAGCGTTTCTTCGGGTCGGAATTCAGGCTGAGTCCGGGCTCGGCTCCTACCATAGTTGTTTCTGTTGTTAGCCTCTTCGAAGAAGAAAGACCTTTGTCGTCTCGCAGATCCTCCAGACTGGGACTCACCCCATGATTCAGTGTTGCGGTTGGTTTCTTTAACATTTCTTAAGCGTGACATGAGTTGATCCACCAAGGCTTCTTGTTGAGATGCGAAGCGGTTAGTTACTTCAGCCACAACCCTGTCCAGATCCGCCCTTGTAATTGGTTGTTCCGTAGCAGGGGCTATCGGATTCGCCTGATTTACATTTGCTGTTGGAACCGGACGATTGTCTTGGTTTCTGATCACTGAATCTGGGATAGTGCCAGTTGCGATGTTCTTTCCTTTGTTAGCATCTTTCTTCCGTCCGGGAGGCATGTTTTCCAAGCAATGAACGATGCTGATAGAAAAAGGGTTAAGTGGGAGAAGCTGAAGCTTCGAGCTCCTGTTCTCGGTGAAAGCACCAAAAATGTTTGCACAAAAAATGGGCAAACACCTCCAAGTCGTATGATTTAGTTGATTATATATGGTTCCTAGCGATTTGGGTGATTTATACGAATATATAAAATAGGTGGACTAAACTGTAAAAGACACACAGATTTATGGTGGTTCGACCAGAATGTGCCTACGTCCACTTTATATGTTATTCTCCTTTTCTGTTCAGATTACAAGTACAAAACTTTGATTACAAGTATCTGAAAGTTGTTTGAAAGTTATATCCGTGCTTGAGCTCTCAAACTTGTCTGCCATTGTTGTACCCCTGCCCCTCTATTTATAGAGTGAGGTTAGGGGTAGGGGTCTTGAATGTATATAGCTGCTGGTGGGTCTGGGCTGATGCTATCTGGCCTGGCAACGTTGGTTCGGCAAAGCCTTGGTTCGGTGATGCATGGAAGTGGATTGGTCCGGTGGTAGGTGAAGTGGGTTGGTCCGGCATTGTTTGGAGAGGGTTGGTTCGGCATTGTTTGGAGAGGAGGTGGTTCGGTGGTGTCTTCCCTACATTGGTTCGGTGGTGCTTCTCTTGCTTCTGGTCCGGTGGTGATACTTTGATTTGGTTCGGTAGACACTTGGAGCAGGATGGTTCGGTGATGGGGACATAGCTTGGTCCGGTGGTGGTTGATTCGGTGGGACTTGGTTCGGTGGTGAGTGGATGAAGCTTGGTTTGGCTATGTAGGGGGAACCGGTCGAAACACACCCAACACGAACATATACTAAATATCCCTAATTTCTAAAATAAGACACATTCGATTTATAATTTCTTAAGATTTCAAAAGGTGAAAATTTCTTTTTGACTTAGGAATCCTATTCAAAACATAACACATGGTCAATAAAATTTCCCTCCGCCAAAGTGATGATGCACCAGAATTAAGTAAAATAGTAACTACTAATTCAGTTAATGTCTATTTTTCCTTTCAGCTTTACCATTCATTTCAGGTGAATATGATGCGGTTCTTTCATGAATTATTCCATATGAGTTGTAGAATTCAATAAACAAACTTAATTCATATTCAGTTCCTCTATCACTACGCAATCTTTTAACTTTCTTATTAGACCGATTTTCAATTTCAATTATGAAAGATTTAAATATCTCAAATGCATCACTTTTATTTTTTTACAGGGTATACATAAGTAAAATCAGAGACAAGCATCATTATCCCGGCGGTTAAATGATTCGACTTTAGTGTGAAAGGTCACAAATTCAAAATTTACATAGCGTGATTCGAACATTTATTGACACATGATTTGTGGTTTGTTATCCCCGTGACCTGTTGTATCTAAGTAAAAAAAAAAAGAGCACTCATCAATGGAAGTGATAAAGTAGCGATGTCCACTTCTAGTTAGAGTGCCATCAAGCGCATATTTATCAGAATGAATCAAGTCTAAGGGTTCTGATTCTCTAATTACATATTTATGTGGGGTTTTTTTTTGTTTTTTCTTGACTCGCATTTTTCAAAATCATTTAGTGACATGTTAGAGATTATACCTAAGCTACTATGTTCTTTATTATTCGTTTATTTACATGACAGTCTAGAGTTCCAGATATTATAATCACACAACATATAAGCATAAGTAGATATTTTATTACATTCAACATTCAGTAACATGCCATTAGTTGCATAACCCCTACCCACAAATATACCATTCATAGTGATGGTATAAATATCAGCTCTAGTAGTCTGTGTAAAGCCAGCCTTATTAAGAAGATAACTCGAAACAAGATTCTTTCTCATCTCTGAAGTGTGCATGACATCTATTAGAATGATGGTCTTTCCAAAGGCAAATTTCAGCTCTACGCTTCAAATCCCAGCAACAATAATGGTGTGAGAGTCTTTCAACAACACTTTCTTGTCCTTGGTCTCCGTGTATGTTTTAAACATAACATGGTCATGGCAGACATAACTTGTAGTTCTAGTATCTACCCACCGAACCTCTAATCCCCCAATAAGGTGAATCTCATCAGAAATCATAGTCGTAAGAGGCTCCTCGGTCAGATTAGCCTGTGATGCAGAGCTTGGCATGTTCCGACACTTGCGTGCCATATGACCTGGTTTTCCACGGTTGCAATAAAGACACAACTGTCCAGAGTCATTCTTTTGGGGTGGTTTCTGTTGACCTCTTTGGTTTCCTTATGAGTTCGAATTCTATGTGTTGCGATTCTGACTAAGCTTGTGATTCTGACTCTTAAAGCTTTTGAGATTAGATTTCAGAACTGCAGCTTTCTTAGTGTTGATTGAAATAGCAAACACTTCTTCCTTCATGCCTGTTTACTTTTAGTCCTTAAGATGATGGTTTTGATGACAACAACCTTAGGACTTGTTATAAAATGTAAATACTAACATTATATTTTAGATATATACGTATATGTAGGATATAAATATGCAGGTGCTAAGAATGAAGACTGTATAGTACAGAGATTCAAGACTGAAGATATCAAGATTGAAGACTCATGAGTATCAAGATATCAAGATTGAAGACTCATGAGTATCAAGATATCAAGAGCTCAAGAATTCAATAGTACAAGATAAGTATTGAGTCTAGAATTATGTTAAAACTTCTTGAAAGCACTTACATCTTTATTCGAAATTTATTCGTGGAATGGAATCCACTTCGAGCCTATTAAAGGGATGGAACCCTAGTGGGATGAAACCTACGAAAATATCTAGTGGAACATATAGTGGTCCTATTTTGATATCCACTAATTTTATAAAAATGTTTTTCAAAAAAAATCACTTGTTTTTAAAAATGTTTTCAAAACTTTCTTTTCAAAAAGACATCTCTCTTGGTTTTAAATGTTTTAGCCTCAAAACTATTTTTATCATTTTTTAATATTTTGATTTCAAAATTGTCCTTGATTTTAAATCATTTCTATATACTCAAATTTTCAATCACTTTACAGATTAAGATTATATATATTAAAAATTACTTTATAAACTCTTTTATATGTTTAACTATATTCAAATATATCTACAAAGGTTAGAAATTGTTTTGACAAAATTATAGAGACCAATTTTAATAAGAAAATCAAAACATCAAATTTGCATTGAGCATGTCGACATGTCTCAACCCCCATGTCGATTTGATGTCCGTTAAATTTAAAATTTAAGTTTTCAAAAGATGCGTCTATTCTTCATTACCTTTCACGAAGAGATAATAACAGTTACTCTACTATATATCACTATTGTTTTGAACGAATTTTAATCATAATTTTACTTGTTTTCTCTGCTCTTCATCTTCCACACTTATTCAAAAGAATCCTAAACTATATTTTGTTGAAATACCAAGTGAATCAAACTTGATTATCTCTTATTTGATTCTCTACCACTCTCTCCATAAGATCTCAGTGTTATTCAGAGTTATATGATCTTTTGTAAATCAAACCGTTGAGCAAAAGGTGCGGTTGAGCCTTGAAATCAATTGGGTGTGATTGTAGCCCCGAAAATCAATTAGGTGATCTTGTAGCCTAGTTAAATCAAGAGAGTTGTCCTAAACTCCAATACAGGAGGGTGTACCTAGTAGCCTTAAAACCGAGGGTGTAATCTGGAAGATTATTTTGATAAGAAATCCGTACGATTGTATGGGACTGGATGTAGGGTAACTCCGAACTAGTATAAAATCCTGGTGTGTTTTTTTTCCTTTACTGCTTTTATTTAGTATTTGCATCTATGTCTGATTCTGTGATTATATTTATGTCTGTGAATTGCATTTGTTGGTGATTAAATTACATAAGTTTCAAAAATATTTAGAAAATCCACAAAATACTATTCACCCGCCTCTAGTGTTATTCCAGCCTTAAGATTCGTAATCCACATTTCTCACATTTGGTATCAGAGCATTGTTTTCAAAGTTTTCATAATTTGAATTTTGAAAAGGTTTTTTAAATGGCTAATTTTGGAGATTTTGTTAACACTAGTTTAAAATAGTTCAAATCGTCATTGTATCATAAGTCTGCATACAGTTATTATAGAAAATCAAGATATCTACCCAGTTTTTATTCTATGCAGATAGAAAAATATTACATGGCCTTTGAAGATTCAATACTCAATGGACAAATTGTGCAAATCAAGAAGAATAAGTGGATACTTGATAGTAGATGTTCAAGACACATGACTGGTAATCCAGATATGTTGAATGATATTATCTATAAAGATGGAGGAATGGCTAATTTTGAAGACAACTCAAAAGGATATGTGATTGGCATCGGCAATGTCGGTATCTCTAAAACTTTTATTTCTAATGTTTTACTAGTCAAGAATCTAAAACACAATCTGCTTAGCATTAGTTAACTTTGCGATAAAGGATGCAAAATTAAATTTGAAAAGGATAAATGTCACATTGAAGATAATAATTCAAATATTATATTTGAAGGAATTAGAAAGAAAAATATTTATATTCTTAGTATGAAAATCTCAAATGATCATCTATGTCTTTTGGCTAATACAAGTGACCCTCGGATTTGGCATAAAAGATTTGGGCATTTCAAATTAAAAGATATGGTTTCAACTGCAAAACCTCTTGAGTTACTTCATCTAGATTTGTTTGGTCCATCTCTAATTCAATCAATAAATCACAATAAACATGTCTTTGTAAGTATAGATAATTATTCTAGGTTTACATGGACAATTTTTATGAAATATAAGAGTGATACTTTTGATTCATTTAAAAATTTTACAAAACGACTTCAAAACCAACTTTCTTTAAAAATTATAACTGTTCGTAATGATCACGGTGGGGAATTTGAAAATGAATTTTTTTTGAGATTCTACAATAAAAAGGGAACAACTCATAATTTCTCTTTTCCAAGAACTCTACGACAAAACGAAGTGGTAGAACGTAAAAAATAAGATGATTCAAGAGTGTGCTAGAACAATGCTTTAGACAGTAATTTACCAAAACATTTTCGGGCTGAAGCAGTAGCTACAGCTTGCTACATTTTGAATAGAATATTAATTAGACCGTTAACTGATAAAACACCTTATGAAGTTCTTTACAAGAAGAAACCAAAATATCTTATTTTAAAATCTTTTGAAGTAAGTGTTTTATTCTAAATTTAAAAGACAATTTGGATAAATTTGATCCTAAAACCGACAAAGAAATCATTGTTGGATATTCTAATAGAAGTAAAGCATGCAGAGTGTTCAATTTAAGAACTAACACCATTGAAGAGACAATGCATGTTTCGTTTGATGAAAATTTCAAAGATGTTGAACAAATTAATGATGAAGAAGATTTTGCTACCCTAATTAATGAATCAATTGAAACAAATAATGAACTTATTCATCCAAAAAAAAAAGATTAAGCTTTTAAAAGATCATCCCATAGAAAATATTCTAGGAGATATTGAATATGTTGTTAGAACTAGAAATCAACTAAATAACATGAGTAATGTAGCTTTTATATCATCTATTAAACCTAAAAATCCAAAGAAAGCGTCGTATGATGATTCATGGATTCTGGCTATGCAAGAAAAACTGAACCAATTCACCAAAAATGATGTTTGGGAACTTATTCCTAGACCTGAATAAAACTATAATAGGAACTAAATGGGTTTATAAAAATAAAATGAATGAACTAGGAGAGGTCCTTAGAAATAAAGCTCGATTAGTCGCACAAGGTTATTGTCAAGAAGAAAGAATAGATTTTGATGAAACATCTGCATCCGTAGCAAGAATAGAAGCCATTAGAATTCTACTTGCTTTCGCAAACTATAATAATTACAAATAATTTCAAATGGATGTTAAAAGTGCTTTTCTAAATGGATTTGTTAAAGAGGAAGTTTATGTTGAACAACCTCCACTCTTTGAAGATGAAAAATTTTCAAACCATGTTTTCAAACTTAAGAAAGCTCTATATGGTCTGAAACAAACTCCTAAAGCATGGTATGATAGCCTAAGATCTTTCCTATTACAATCAAATTTTGAAATTGGTAAAATAGATAATACTCTTTTCGTTGAAAGAAATAAAAATGATATCCAACTAGTACAAGTTTGTGTAGACGATATTATTTTTGATTCAACTAAGCATGAAATGGATAAAGAATTTTCTGAAATAATGACAAAAGAGTTTGAGATGAGTCATATGGGTGAACTTACTTTCTTCTTAGGTTTACAAATAAAACAAATAGATCATGGTACTTTTATTAGTCAAGAAAAATATGCTAGGGATCTATTTAGTAAATTTGGTATGACTAGTGCGAGTGGAAAACTCACTCTCATGGCAACCAATGAAGCTTTAAATAAAGAAGATATTTCAAAAGATGTAAATCAAAAACTATATAGGGGAATGATTGGATCACTATTCTATATCACTGCGAGTAAACCTAATATCGTGCATAGTGTTTGTCTCTGTGCAAGATACCAACCTCAACCTAAAGAGACTCATTTAAAGGCTGTGAAACGTATCATAAGATATGTTAAACATACTTTTGACTATGGTTTATTTTATCCTAAAAATGATTCATTTGATTTAATCTCTTATTGTGATACTGATTATGCTAGTTGCAAATCTGACTGAAAAAGTACAAGTACAACTTGTCACTTTTTGGAGCATTCTCTGGTTTCATGGTTTAGTAAAAAGCAAAGCACTGTTTCTTTATCAACAACTGAAGCAGAATATATCTCTGCTGTTTTGGCTTGCTCTTAGTCATTTATATGCAACAAATCCTAAAATATTTTGGATTAACAACTTCAAAATCACCAATTTATTGTGATAATGCTAGTGCAATAAATTTATCTAAAAATCCTACTCATCATGCCAGGACTAATCATACTGATATCAGACATCATTTTCTCAGAGATAATATAAGTAAAGAGATTATTTCTCTTGAATTTATCAACACCGGGAATCAAATTGCTAATATTTTAACCAAACCCTTAAATCAATCTATATTTAATAAATCAAGAAGAGAACTAGGCATATGTTCAATAACTAAGACATAGAATATAGATATACAAGATATACAAGAAAATCAAATTTCTCATAGGGATGTCGACATACCCCTACCACCTATGTCGACATACAACATTAAAACTTGAAAATTTGATTTTCCCTCTAAAATCAATATGGTGGTTATATAAACCTATGTATTTCGAATTTTTCTGTCTTCTCACTTCTCTTTCTCTGTAATAAACATCTGAAAATTAAAATTAATGGCCTCACTAAAACAAACCAAAATGACACCGTTTCTTTCCCTTCTCCTCATTCCGGTCCATTCCAATGCACTACACTGTCACGTGTGATAAAGATTGAAGAATCGATGAAGGATGTCATGCAAATGTTGACTAAACTTCAAGTTGTGCAAATAAGGATGGCAAAAGAACAAGAAAAGCAAGACAAAATTCTTTGGAATTTGCAAAAATTCCTAATGGATAATCATGCAAAATCCTATTATGATTGAAGAAGATTCTAACAACATTCAAGTGCATAATCTCTTAGAGCACAGCGAAGAGAAAGAAGAAGAAGAGAAAGAAAAAGAAGAAGCACCTATGGTAGAAGACGACAACGTGGTCTGCATAGGCCAAGTCTGTTTTGACAATGATGAAAATTTGATCGAACAACGTGAAAACTTTTGTTTTCATTATCCAAATACTTCGATTCACAAATCTCTAATTGTCAAAAACTCTCGTTAGTAGGGTTATTCTATAATTTATGTACTTAAATATATTTGTGTGTTTATGTTCCATATGTATAAAAATATAACATCGTATATAATATAATTTTTGTTTCCTTATTATACTTCCTTACTAGTATTTAGTTTGGATGGTAGTAGACTAACGGGAAGTTATATTAGTTTAGGATTAATTTTTTGTTGATGACAAAGAGGTAGAAATATAAAATAGAGTAGTTAGACTTAGATTAAGGGAAAATTATTAATTTTAGAGGGAATTATTGTGAAGGTGAAGTATATTTTATAAACATAGGTTGTCATCATCAAAAAGGGAGAGTAGTCCTTGAGATGATGGTTTTGATGATAACAACCTTAGAACTTATTATAAAATATAAATACTAACATTATAATTTAGATATATATGTATATGCAGGTATAAACATGCAGGTACCAAGAATGGAGACTGTACGGTATAGAGATTCAAGACTGAACATATCAAGATTGAAGACCCATGAGTATCAAGATATCAAGAGTTCAAAATTTCAATAGTATAAGATAAGTATTGAGTCTAGAATTATATTAAAACTTCTTGAAAACACTTACATCTTTATATGAAATTATTCGTGAAATGGAATCTATTTCGAGCCTGTCAAAGGGATGGAACCCTAGTAGGATGGAAACCGCGACAATATCTAGTGGAACATATAGTGGTCCTATTTTGATATCCACTAATTTCATAAGAATGCTTTTCAAAAATATATCTCTTGTTTTAAAAAAAAAATTCAAAACTTTCTTTTCAAAAAAACAACTCCTGGTTTTAAATGTTTTAGCTTCAAAACTATTTTTATCATTTTTCGTCATTTTTTAATATTTTGATTTCAAAATTGTCCTTATTTTTAAACCATCTCTTTTTTAAAATATTTAGCTTTAAATTATTTATATTCTCAGATTTTAAATCACTTTATAGATTAAGATTATATATATTAAAAATTACTTTCTAAACTCTTTTATATGTTTAAACTATGTTCAAATATATTTACAAAGTTCAGAAATTGTTTTGACAAAATTATAGAAACCAATTTTAATAAGAAAATCAAAATATCAAATTTGCCTTGAGCATGTACACATCCCTCAACTTCCCATGTCGACATGGTGTCCGTTAAATTCAAAAGTTAAGTTTTCAAAATAAGTGTATATTTGTCGTAACCTTTCGCGAAGAGATATGACAATTGCTCTACTATATATACCTGTTGTTTTGAACGAATTTTAATCATAATTTTACTTGTTTTCTCTCATCTTCAACTTCCACATTTATTCTAAAGAATCCTAAACTATATTATGCTGAAATACCAATTGAATCAAACTTGATTATCTCTTGTTTGATTCTTTGTCACTCTCTCCATAAAACCTCAATGTCATTCAGAGTTATAGGATCTTTTGTAAATCAAACTGTTGAGTAGAAAGTGCGATTGAGCCTTGAAATCAATTGGGAGTGATTGTAGCTCCGAAAATCAAATAGGTGATCTTGTAGCCTGGCTAAATCAAGAGAGCTGCCCGGAACTCGAATACAGGAGGGCGTACCTCGTAGCCTTGAAACCGATGGTGTAATTTGAAAGATTATTTTGATAAGAAATCCATACGATTGTACGGGACTGGATGTCGGGTAACTCCGAAGCAGTATAAAATCCTGATGTCTTCTTTCCTTTACTGCTTTTATTTAGTATTTGCATATATGTTTGATTCTGTGATTATATCTGTGTCTGTGAATTGCATTTGTTGATGATTAAATTACGTAAGTTTTAAAAAGATTTAGAAAATCCATAAAATACTGTTCACCCTCCCCCCTCTAGTGTTATTACAGCCTTAAGATCCGTAATCCGCATTTCTCACATTTACGAGATTCCTCCTAAATTTAAAAACTAAGAATTTTGAACATACATTATACTTTTTTATGGAAACTGACAATTGTACTTAGAAAATAACAGGCTGCCGCATCCCCATATTTAAATTCCGCCTAGTGCAGAAGCCGCTATTTTTTTTGTTCAGACTGCAATAACTTCTTTGTTCTTACTCGGAATCGGGCGAGACTTCGACCGATAAACTCCAACCTAAATTACGGACAGTATGGAACACTCGGATACTTCATCGTATGAACGCACACTGTAGTTCTCCAAGGGGACTGACAGTTGTACATGGAAAATAACAGGCTAGCACATCCTCATATTTGAACTCTGCCTAGTGAAGCCGTTATTTTTTTTGTTCGGACTGCAATAACTCCTTCGTTCTAACTCAGAATCAGACGAGACTTTGACCGATCAACTCCCACCTAAATGACGGACAGTATGGGACACTCGGATACTTTATCATGTGAATGCACACTGTAGTTCTCCAAGGGGACTAACAGTTGTACTTTGAAAATAACAGGCTACCACATCTGCATGTTGAACTCTGCCTAGTGCAGAAGCCGCTATTTTTTTGTTCATACTGCAATAACTCCTTAGTTCTAACTCGGAATCAAGCAAGACTTCGACCGATCAACCCCCACCTAAATTACGGATGGTATGGAAGATTCGAATACTTTATCGTGTGAATACATACTATAGTTCTCCAAGGGGACTAACATTTGAAAAATAACATGCTACCACATCCATGTATATAAACTCCACCTAGTGCAGAAGCTGCTATTTTTTTGTTCATACTACAATAACTCCTTCGTTCTAACTCAGAATCAGTCGGGACTTCGACCGATTAACTACCATCTAAATTACGGATGGTATGGAACACTCAGATACTTTATCGTGTGAACGCACACTGTAGTTCTCCAAGGGGACTGACAGTTGTACTTAGAAATAATAAGCTACACCATCCTCATATTTGAATTTTGATGAAAATTAGAATTAAATTTTTAAAATTTTGTCGGATCTCAAAACATAAAAATTAGAATTAGAATTATTTTATACGAGCATTACGGCACGCGCTTCGCGCGTGAATTGTTTTCTATAAATTGTATATGTTTCAACACGTTAAAAAAAGCACAAATATTTAATCATATTTTACGTTGAAATCACGTGTAGTTTTTTTAATTTTTATTTAAGTTCCAATATCTATTTTGTTTTAGTTTGAATTTTTATTTCTGTTATTAATTAATAAAGAACGAATTTATAAAGGAAGTTTATTTGTGAAATACATATTATAGTAATTAAGATTTGATAATATTTGTAGAGTGCATTTTGAATTTGTAAAAAAAAAATTAATTATTAGATCCTATTTTTATGCGATATTAAGGGTTTGTTAATATTTGTAGAGGGAGATTTTGAATTTGTAAAGTGAGTTTATTTTTAGATCCTAATTTTAAGAAATTTAATAATATCCATAGAAGGGCATTTTTGGTAGTTCACATTGACACTAAAAAAGTGTGACACCAAATATATTACAACTATTATTAAAGATCTGTCTGTTTTTTATTAGTCAAATTAAATTTTAAATTTTAAATTGGTTAAATGGGTAACCCACTTATTAAATGGGTTGGGTCATTAATGGGTTGAGTCATAAATGGATAAAAGAGAATGGGTCATAAATGGGTTTGGTCAGACTCGACCCAATCTATTTTAATCCAATCCAACCCGTTTGACACGCCTACATGAGACTGCATCTCTACTGACCTGTCATCCATCATCTAACACTTGAGGTAGCGGCTGACGACATATTTCTTTGCTCCTACTTCCTGTGTCATACTTTTTTTTGCAGCGCTTCCCATATCTCTTTTGTTGTTTTGTCAGAGTTGTAATAGTCGTAGAGATCGTTGTTGGGTTTATTAAGGATGAAATTCTTGCATAAGTAATCTTGCTATGTCCAGTTCTGCAACTCCTTTGATTTGTTTGTTTTCTCTGTCTAGACTCTCATCTGATATGTGTCTGCTTTGTTGGGTCTGTCCGGCAGTTGTGGTTTGTCTGTTAGTACAGCGACCGCCTTCCTCATCATCAGAAAGAGCTTCATTTCTGCCTCCATTGCTTGAAATAGAGACCCTCGAACCTGAAGGGTGCAGTAGACACCATGGGAAACTGAAACATTGACGTTCGCGCAACATCATCCAAATTTGCAGCAGAAGTCGTTAGCGTCGTCTTTAATTTGTTAAAAACAAATAATCTTCGACTAAGTCACGTACTAGGCAACCGTCTTGAAAACATTTTGGCGTTCTACTCAGGGGTGCAAAACAGTCTAACTAATGTCATCGCCTCTAAGATAAGACATTTTACAGAGAAATGTCACTCTTTATTGGTCTCGTCTAAAAACTAATTAAATAAAGAAATACCAAATTGAACGTGTTACTGAATAAGGGTGACGTTTGCTCAATATTCGAATCTGAAATTTTACCATTTCAAATAAAATAATGGTCAGAAAACGCAAAACAAGTTTCGTCCGAAAATATAAATGCTACACCACAACAAACTAGAGCGTACATGTGATGATCATGCATACGCTCCCTTCTTAACACAACAACAACATTCGAATGCTCAAAGAGCTCAATTTAGGAGCTAAGAAACTCAAATATATATGAGTATCTTTCAATAATCCATATGGTATGAAACTCGAGCAATAAATGCATTTATTCCAAGATCTTTAATTTTTAAAACAATTCACAAACCTATTTTTTTAAAATAATTTCCAACGGTTAAAGTTTCTAGCATACCATTATTATGTTTTTTCAAAATAATTCCCAACAGTTAAAGTTTCGAGCATATAATTTTTGTTGTTATATGATACAAAGATATCCACGTTTGACAGATTATAAACTGAAGAAAGTAGCAACAAATTATCAATGGATAACCTGTGTCCCTATTTGTGATCTGTGATTTATATCATTCTTACAGGAACAAATTACCACCTGTGAACTCTGATCTACAAAATTCTTATCAAAAAACAAAAAAACCCTGCCCACTCGCCAAAAGTAATAATGTACATACTAATTTTTGAATTATGTAAAGCATATACATAAAGTGACTCAGGATCAACAGAAGCTGACGACATAGAATGTTATCAATAACATAGTCAAATAGGAAATTAATCAAAAAAAACACCTGTAGCTACTAAACAAAGGAACATTGTACCAATGAAGAACATCAATTTACATCCCAGACTCACTTCTAAAAAGGATCATAGCAAGAAAATAGAATGCACAAAAAGAAAAATCCATTTTGTTATTAGCACAAATGGTCAATACACAGGAATGATTTATGCTTAAAATAAAAGCTCATATATTGTATTGTTTCTAAGAGGATGTAACTCATCAGAACATTTAATCAAACTAAAAATTCAATCAGAAGAAAAACTTATATGGCAGAGTCTCTCTCTTTTGACAGAATACTTGGAGTGAAACAAATGAAAGGAAAGAATCATATGAAAAGGAAACTTAGGTATGGGACAAAACACTTGGAGTGAAAAAAATTAAGGCTGTAAAAATATAATATTGAAAATGAAAATATATAAAAATAAATAAAGTGAATGATCAAAATTATACCTTTGTTAAGAAATAGAATGAACTCATTTCACTCACTATTTCCTATATTCGCTTCACTCCCAAATATGATCTTGTCAATATGAATATATCAAACCTTCAGTCACTTCTTCCTTTTTCACTAATAATCAAAAATTATTAGTGATAAATTTATAGTGTGATTTTAATTTGTCGATTTTAGTAGTTAGGTTTACAACATCAAGCGATAGAGAGATTTTACCTGCTATGATAAATAATACGTGGGTATAACATAAATCTACAAACGTAAATGGATTTGATTACTAGAATACATGGAATTCCAACTGTTGGCTTTATATTTTATTTTATTTTTGTCTTTCAAAATCCTTCATATTTTAAACAATCATCTCCTTATCTACACTATACAGACAATTTTACATTCTTGCTTTTGTTTAGTAATATTGTGAAATCAAAGTTTTCAGGCTTTGATTCCTCATCAAGCAATATATTGAACCAGGTTAAGTTTTAAAATTGTTCTATCAATGTTGAGCAATGCCGGGTTAAGTAAACTTAAGAGGCTATATTTATTTCCGGACATTAAGGTTTTCAATATGGAATTTAAAATGTAAATCATGAAGTTCAAACTTTGATGAAGTTCAAACTTTGAATCGAAATGAAATTTGAATCATAAATTGTGGATTCAAAAGATCCATATTTTAATGTATGTACATATTTTGAAATTGATTTTAATGGTTGAACTTCCATAGCTAAACTTAAAACTTAATTTTCTCTTTAATTACATTTATATATTGTTTTGAAAATGTTATAATTGGAATTGTAAATCCAAATGAATATTTTAATTTGTTGGTATAAGTGAAATATATTTTTATAATTGCGATTTTGACTGATTTTGAATTGTTATGTTAATCGAATCGTAAAGAGAGAGAGATCCGATTTGAATCGGGATTTAAATCGTAGAATTTTAAAATTTTCGACAACAATACTGGACATGGCTATTACTGTGTGTGTATTGAATCAAATTATTGTAGTAATTTAAGAAAATATTTTGGCTTTTGTCTTGATTTTATTATGCGATAAAATAAATAGGGGTGAGAAAATATGGTAATAATAATAAACTGGTTTTAATTTTTTAGTCATAAATCAGTTTAACGTTTTTTTTTATAATAAAAAAATTTCTGATTTTTCTGAAGCGAAAATTTGTTAAGGAAATATTTTAGTTCAAATCAAGCTCCAACGAACTGATTCTGTTGTAGACATTTTTTTCTATTTAATTAGTTCAAAAATAGGAACTTTTTTCTTTCCAAGAGTGACTTCGTGAAGAAGAGCATTTGACACGGAAGAAAGAACTGAAGGAAACAAAATTATTTGCTGTCCACAGTTACTCACACGATACCAGTTTGGAACTGATAAAGAAATAGGTATAGCTTCAGACAATAAAAAAGCAATGTTTGTTCCGCACCTAAAGTGGTGCTGTATCAATGGAACCAATAAACTTCCACCATCAATTTTTCTATATACAGGATAATATTCTGTGCATGTACCAAGACAAGTCTGATACTGGTTTTGTGAATACATTGCATGTGCATGTGAATACATATGACTCCATCTTCTATATTTCGTCTCTTGTGTTCAGGCTAAATGAAATTGCCACATTTACTTGATTAGCAGTAAAGGTACTTCATTTACTTAAAAGCATCAAAATTGTAATTGCCGCATCAACTAATCTAACGTATTGAAAATAATCACGTCATAATTGATACTTGGATAAAAGAGATGAATTCTCTTGCTGAAAACCAGAACTGCAGTTAGTTGGTGCTAATGATATATTAAAATACTACAAAGCAAAAGAATTTTATAATGTCAAAGCATACATACCATAACATCCTCCACCATTGCAGCACCATTGCGACCTCCTGTATGTCCACAAACACTTTTTTTATTGTTTAAACTATTAGCTTTTTTTTATTTTTTTGATTCTCGGCGTTCTCATTACAACAACATTCTTCCCAATCCTCCTTGTTTACACCGGGAGGAGTATTCTTTTGTTATGCATTTAGTGTTGATTTAACATCTAAATGCTTTTTCCGCAAAGTATTCTTGTGCCTTCTCCACGTCCCTGGCATTGTTTTCTGGACGCTTTTTTTAACATAGCACGGTACTTCATTTTTTTTCTGCAATTATTGTTACAAATTTCATTATAGTGCAATTATGCTATATTGCATCTAAATAAGTGATAAAGCACAATATATTAAAAAAAAAAGTCTCACCAATAAGTTCTACCCAATATCATTCTTATAGTTTTTTGGAACTGATTTCCACTCAGCATATTTGATCGGTACATAAGTCCTCACAAGATCACCTATAGACATAGGATCTCATCCATTAGTTTCTTTAGTAGTATTTGTTGACATCGCTATAAAATATATTAACATATATATTGTTAGATGGGATATATGAATCACTACAAAATTGAAAGCATGAAATCAGAACAATTCTTCGGGAAAATGTGACGAGTAAATTGTATTTATAATTTGAATGGTACTTGTCACCATACATGGTTAGTAAATAAGCACAGAAAATTAATTAAGCAAGCAGGCAAAATGATGATATCAGGGAGCAGTAATAAAAATACAGGTCAGACTTTGGAATCTGAAAATGGAGCGGATATTTGTGCAAAGCGTACGCAAGAGGAGGTGAGTGCTACAGAAAATGGTTGGGTTGATAATGATCTGGATGGCTGGAAGATGGCCACGCTGAAGTTGCAAGGGAAAATGGTTAAGGGTGGTAAAAGTGATACAAAGGAGATGAGGGTAATTACATGTCAGCCCCGAAAAAAAAATTAGTTTTAAAATGGATTTACCCACTTTGATTTTGAATGTATCAGACTTTAGAAACCTAAATGTAGCTTGATTCATCAAGTACAGATATGTTTACTTTAAATTTGCTTCTATATTAATATTGGTATTGCATTCTTTCTACGTGACCACGGCTTTTTTTTTTTCCCTCTTCTGTTCATCTTTACTTTCACTATTAATCTAATATAAAAATAAATTAATTAATAATTGAAAAAGGTGAAATAAATATGGAACAAACAATGTAAACTTTCCATTTAAAATTAGAAATAAAATTTGATTTAGTCCAAGTATTATGCTGATTGTGTGCCAAAACGATAATTTGGAAGTGATGACATGACAATGAGGTGACGTGGTTTCATAAAATCGGAGAAAAACTTAAAAAGCGAACAAAAGGTACCTTTTTTTATACAGATAGATGTAGCAATGCTCAAAAATGAGCTTAGAGTAGCCACATATCTTAGGATGGGACACAAATAGCATATAAATTCATGCATTTCATAAATAAATAATATAATATAAATTAGTAAATAAGCATATTCAGAATATATTGGAAGTTTATTTGTAAAAAAAGAGTGCATTGCTAATGTATAAATGCATCATAGCTTCATCATTGACAGATTATCCAAACATAAATCTCACAATTATTCAGAAAGTCTCATTGCAAAGAAGAAACAGTCTATAAAAGAGACATGAAGCTTGCAATATATTTGAACCGTTACGTTTGGCACGTCCGTTGGACGTTTGTAAAGAAAACTGGAAGCAAATTGAATTACTTTGACATAACAGCCATATGCATAAATAAAGACCTCTTTTTCTTAGATATATTTGCAGTCGTACTTCGGTAGTTTAGATCATTATATATCTTCATGATAAAAAAATTCAAACTTATTATGGCTAAGCACAAACCTATGAAAAGAGAAATCAAAAAGTAAGGCCCCAATTGGTTTGTCATTTTTAGTTTTCATCCAAACAAAAAACGCACGACGCATGTATTTATTGAAAAACAATCAGTTTGAAAATTAAAGTTAACACACAGAATGAAATCAAATTTATTTTATTTTCCGTGTTTTGAAAATAACAAAAGCACGAAAAACAATCCATCTCTTCGTCGTCCTTAATCGTTCTTCCATCCTCTCCATCATCACTCAATCATCGTCAAAATTTAAATATTTTCCTCCACTTTCCCCGAATTTTATAATGAATTTTGAGAATGCAAAATTCAAAATGAAACCAAACGAAGTCTAAGGTTGTCAATGAATTTCAATTTTGCTAAGGTTGTCAATGAATTTCAATTTTGTTCACTGATTGATTGCTAAAAAAAATCGGTTATTATCGGTTTATTCTTTAATAAACTATAGAATTACAAATAAGATAGAAATGCAATAAATTTGTATGAGATGCTATGAAACGTTGAAAAATGATGTCGTAGGATTGCATAAAGTACAAAACTCTGATCTATTTAATTAATGAGAGTTAAAGGCGCAAGGACAATTTAGTAATATCAAAAGCTTCATTTTGAGGCGTCCCACTCGACAATATTTATTCAACTATAAGATGAGTAGAAAAGTAAGAGCCGTACATATTGACCAGCGAAACCGCATAGTTCATCCAAATAAAGATCTACTCCTGTTTCGTTCTAATCGAGCTTCTCTCTGCCAAATTAAAGAACAAAAATCATGCACCTAGATAAGTAAGCATGTGGCAATTACATAGAAGATGTATTTAAATCATATCAATTGTTATGCAATAACGTATGTTTGGCAACTTTTAGCTATAGGATAAAGTCAATTTTAAAAGAAAAGAAATTTACCATATATTAGGCATTTAACAACTCATGATCAAAACTGTATGTTAAAGGACTATGTTATAGAGATTAAAGGAAAATACTAAGTGTTTCTTAATAGGCCGACAAGGAAGGCAGGTTACCTCTTTCTTTTTGCACTCTTCGTAAACATCAAACTGTTGTTGGCATTTGCTTTTATCTGGATAATTATCTTCTATGCCTGCAAAGTTTGAATCAGCAATTAGGACATATTGAGCACTGCCATAACGCATGCAAAAGACCAATTTAACGTAGTTAAATTTTGTTTTCTAACTATGCGATCAAGTAACCCATTGGTACAAGTAACCCATTGGTACAAGTAACCCATTGTGTGTAAAAAGATCAATGGAGAATAGACTACTTGTTGGCAGTTGTGTGCTACTTGTGTGCAAACTATAGACTACTTGTGTGCAAACTATAGTCTACTTGTGTGCAAACTATAGACTACTTGTTGGCAACTGTGTCCATGATAAATAATACTGAAATGAAATCACATAGCTGTTGGTTTTTGCAAAGTTTTCAATTTAAGTTACTGTATTAGTACCAACAACAACAAAATTAACTGTATGGAGCAACTTTTTCTATGCCACCTCGAATTTAATCTATGACGACGGCAAGAAAATGAAGTAAGGTCAGGTAGCGAATATCAATAAGAATATGACCAATCGGTTTAGGTAGAAGTGCAGAACCTAAATTCATTTTCATGCATCATTTCCATTCCGAAAATTCACATCTTACTGTTATGACATAAAACAAACTGGACAAAGAACTAGAAACAAAATTATTAGCCAACTAACATAGAAAGTTTACATACCAAAATAAATATATTCAACCTTTGCACATTTTGAACAAAGATAAACGGAATATATACCAATTAACCCACATATAGCAATATTAATCTTGCCAAACTAAAGATAACCACAACAACCAAATGGCGACAGCAATTTAAAATGTAGATCCCGAAACAACATAGTATTTGATATCCTCAAAAATGACATATTATATATTAACATATACATGAACCTATACGTAAAAGAAAAGAATATCTCACTTTCTATTAAATTCAGCATGAATATAGTTAATCAATCCAGTGCAGAAATGATCGATAGCAGGTCTTCACTAACGTCACAACGAGAACATTCACTAAAATACAGTTCGTAGTTATAAACTTTTCTTCTGCATTCGTGCTGTTGCTTAGAAGCTAGCTTGTTTTTATATGCTCTTGACTATTTGTATGAACGCATCCTTACACAAAGCAAGACATCTAATTATTAATTAAACTCACGGAGGCCTTTCCGGATGGGATGGTGGGTCGTTTTCCATTTCCAAAGCATGGAACTCAACTCGTACTCCGGCTCCGATTATCCCTATTTTTTCTTTCATCTGAGACTACAGAATCCCTCCCAAAGTTTCTTTATTCATGTGGCGAACCCTTCATAAGGGGTTGCCAGTTGATGAGAACATTCAGCATATTGGGATCCCTTTTGCATCACATTGCAGGTGCTGCGGTAACGGGGCATCAGAATCCTCCGATCATTAACTCTTCTCGGGTAATTCAGCGAATGCTTGTTGGAATTATTTTGAAAATCTAATTGGCATCCGTGGAAGCTACGGATCGCCGAGTGACTTACTGAGAACCTGGTGGAACGGTATATCGGTAAATCCTTGCGCTCTATTATCTTTCGCTTGATTCCTTATCTGCTCTGTTGGCACCTTTGGTGTACTCGTAACAAGGCTATTCATGACGATTCTCCCATGAATCCCGCATCCATTATTCGTCGGGTTAGGAATGATGTTTATTTGGCTTTTCATGGTCGTCCTTTCAAGGGGGCGGTTAGTTCCACATCTGGTCCCCTTGCGTCCTTGCTTTCTATCTCCTGTTCTCGATCTTCCGCGAGAGCGGGAATTGGATGAGTGCCGGTTGCGAGTCAGACGGTTCTGGCTTTCCCTCACCCGCCCTCCCCCCCTCCTTTTTTCCTCTTATTTCGCTGCTATTGCTTTCAGGTCCAGATTGTTCATGTTTGGCCGGAGCAGGATCTTCTCTTTTTCTTGTTTTGAGCGTTGGTTGTTCGGATTTCTTTACGTCAGATATCATTTCCTTGTCGTTCCTAGGGATCTGGCTTATCTGTTTTGGTTGAGATTTTCATCTCTCCTTCCGTCTGGAGTTTGGCTTGAGGATTGTCGGTTCTCTTTTTCGGCTTTCGGCCTTTCCTTCTGGGGATACCTTCCGTTTTTGTGCTTCTATTATGGTGTTTCGTCTGTTGGGCTGCTCGTCTATTGCTCGGTCGTCTCTAGACATCGTCATTGGGTGGTGGCCTTGCCGGAACTCGATGACAATGTGTTTTTTTATTTTGATGGGTGGTGGTTTTTCAGTAGCTGATGCTGACTGTTCTGTGCTTGATCTCAGAGTTTCTTTGCCCCTACGGCTCGCTGTTCTCTGTTATTTTCCTGTATTTTTGTTTTTATGTGCCATTGTCTATCTCATATCTCTATTTTGGTATTCCGGTTACCTGTCAGGCTTGTTGACAGCTTTTGGTCTGGGTATATATAATTTCTATTTTCGAAAAAAAAATTATTAATTAAACATGAATAATATAACACTAAGAAGATTAAAATTATGTTTAATTGTCACATTATGTTTAATATAACACAAAACATGGATGATATACGTGAAAAACTTGGAGTAGCATCAATTGAGAAGAAACTTATTCAAAGTCGCTTAAGATGGTTTGGACATCTCCAACGAATGCAGCCCGAGACACCTGTGTGCGTTGAAATTATAGACTATGTCGTTGGCTCAAAGCGAGGTAGAGATCGACCAAAGTTGACATGGAAGGAAGTTGTTAAAAGGGACTTGAAAGGTTGAAATATAGCCGAACAACTGATAACGGATAGGAGCGCGTGGAAGTTAGCGATCCACGTACCAGAACCATGAGTTATAAGTCTTCTAAGTTTTAGATTATAGGATTAAGGGAAAAAAGTGTAGCGTTTGGTCTTTGATCAATGTTACTATCAGCACCATTATTACTATTTGTACTGTTATCGTTATTTTTTTATTTATATATATGTGTGTGTGTGTGTGTGTGTGTGTGTGTATATATATATATATATATATATATATTAAATTTTTTTAACATGTGTATTTCTATCGTTATTTCACTTAGTTATTATTATTATTAATTTACCTATTTGACTTAATTTCATTATTGTTATTGTTATAACCTTTAAACTACTTGTCATTTAGTTTCGGGTTCCATCTCTAGTCAACTCCAACTTGTTTGGAAATAATGGCTCTGTTGTTGTTGTGTCACCCATCACATAGTGATGAACTGAAATTAACCAAATGATGGCCTAATCCAGATTACCTTGATATAGAAATTTACACAAGTAATATGAACTGATCCTTAGGTTATAATAATACGCTATATTTATTTCTTCATGCCATTGTTTTCTTCGTTGCTCGAAGTTTCTAATGACGGAAAAATTAAATTCAATAAAAACTATATGATTGCTCTCGTTTTCAAAACTTGACAGAGTTTCAAATAAACCTCTTCCAGATCAAACTGTTATTAGGAATACCGTGAACATTGCATATTTTATTTACCCAAACTCCCTGGCTTTCAGTTGACTGCATTGGCCAATGTTTTTCTTTCTTCAACTATTATGCAACACTTATTTAGTATTTGATCAATAATCGAATTAAGATCAATTTCCAAAATAATAAATTAATGAAGTATTTTATGTAGTTGCTTGCATATATAAGGAGCAACACTCATAGACAATAACATCAATTATCAATCAAATTCAAAGTAACAATTTTTGAATTGGATTCAAATTCAGAGTAATAGCATCCAACTACAAATGACAACCCAAATCAAGGCCAAAACAAGACAAGCCCAGCAAACAAAACGACCAGTAAGTTCAACATTCAACGTATCAAGATAACATACTAACCTTTAACAGATCCGATAAGTGGTCAGAGGAGGGAAGCTCGACAATCGACATTAATTAATCTGTAGATGGAAGCTCAACAATTGACAATCAGCTAGATGGAAACTCAACAATTAATTAATACAGATACGTATGAGGTTTAAACCTTGTCACTAAAACCTGAAACTCGTTAGCTTTTTATTAATCAAAAGTTCGGAAGAACCCTTCCGTTATTTAACAGGAAAGTAGAAACTCGTCCAATAACAAAGATTCACATTATTAGAAAATTTGAACTTCATTTTAGGAGAACCTAATTTAGCGCTTTTAATAACTTCGCTTTTTGGCTTTATCACCTAGAAATTTGAAGCCTGACCCTTGAAGTTTTAGTCTTGAAGGAGTAAATATCCAAAAATACATCTAATAATTGTAATTTCATCTGTATTGAAGATCAGAAATCTTTTGGCAATAATTTGATTAGAAATCCGAAAAATCATCTGGCAATAACTTTGAAATAGAAGACCAGGAAACCAACTGCCAGTAGAATAGAAGATCGAACTAACCTGATAATAATACCATAATTTAATTTGAATAGAAGATCAGAAATTCATTTGGTAGTAATTTAGAACTTCATTTGATAAGATGATCGGGATTTTTCTGATAACAAGTTCAAATTTCCATCTAGTAAGAGAACTAGAAATTCGATTATTAACGGATATTCCAGTCATTTAAGAACTTGATTGTCATCGGAGATTCCCGTTATTTGCTGATTTGAATTCTAATATAGAAATCATGCATTGGTAGTCAATCTGATATTTCAAAGAACGAGCCCCAGGCTCGAGTAATAATTTCTCAGATGTCGCTATCTGATGTTAAAATTCTCAAATCTACGTAATAGATAGCTTTTGATCCTCCCTTTGAAGGTGGCTTTAATTTTGCCTGGTGCAAAATTAAATATGTTTGACTGCTCTTGAAGATTGCATTTGCATTCGACTGATCTTCCTCTAGAAGATTGACTCGATCCTTCTTTAGGATAGAATTTGATTTGCTTTTACATTCGATTGATCTTCTTTTAAAAGACGGCCTCTTACTACTCTTTGGATAGTGATTTAAGCTTTGATTGATTTCTTTTGCCCCTTATCATCTTATTGGTGATTATTGAGTCTGTTATAGGTAATGATTTAAACGGTTGATGCATTTGATTAGTTATCTTAAGCAGAACCAAAGTCTTACTCATCCTCCATGTAGGAGGCGCTCCAGCCGGACCTTATAGACTGGACCAAGACCGGTTCGGTGCTTTGGCTAGACCATCTTAGACGGGACTAACGGCTTACTACATCCTCTCTTCACAGACGCTTAAGATAGGTCTTATATGTAGGACTGAAGGCTGGTCGGTGTTTTGGCCAGGCCATCTTAGGCGGGACCAAAAACTTATTTCATCCTCCCTTAAGGAGACGCTCCGGCCAAGCCACGTAAACGGGACCGAAGACTTGTAGTGCTCTATTCGGACCTTATAGGCGGAACCAGAGGTTTACTCTGACCTCCCTCTAGGAGGTGTTTTGACCAGGACATGTTGGCTAGATCAGAAGTTTTTCCTTTATTTTATAAATCCTTCTTACGAAACATTCTTCTTTGTTGAGTCTTTGATCCTTGTAGATACATTGGTTAAATCTCTTCAACAAACTCTTGAAGCACTGTTTTGGCTAAAAAATTCTTAATCATTCATTTAAGGCTCGGCATTGATTGGTTTCATGTCCATTCAGTCGATGATACCGGCAATAAATGCCTTCAAGATTCCTTTCATTGTCTTGCCGCTTCTTCTTTAAAGGCCAATAAGTTTAATCTTTCTTTAGTTAGGAGGTAGATATATTTTAGTGGGACGTAGCAAGGGAACGAAGCCTTAAAGATCGAAAATTTCTAAAGCATTGTGCTCTTTGCTCTAGCTTGATACTCTTGTAGCATTGAATTGGTAAGTTAGCATCATTTATAAGTTTTCCCTTTAAAAATTCTCGAACTTTGCTTGGTACAGAGGGATTATCAATTATTCCCTTTCACCTTTGGAAAATTGGTCAAAGTCTCTTATTATTTCTTTTAAAAAATAGTTCCTTTGAATCAGAGTTGCATAGTTCCTTCTCGTTTTTAGGAATAAACTATCCTTTTTCGTGCTTTCTTTTTTTTTGCAAGCAAGAGATGATAACCATGGATAGGCATAGGGCCTACATGAAATGGATTTATGCTCCACTTATCGAGATTATAAGGAATCGCTTGCATCTTTTCTTACATGATTTATAATGCTAACATTTTTAACACTTGTTTCTCATAAAACGGAGGGTCTGAACTGATTTGATAGATTTGCCCAACTACCTGAGGCTCAGGAAAACCTTGCTCCGAAATAGTCATTACATTGTCCAAATAAGACTATGCAAGGTTTGAAGAGTTCCTTCACGGGATATGCAGGTTGGTATAAATCATATATCACATATATATGCAGGTCAAGGATAATCCAATATGAGATAAGCAAGAAAGAAGAATGTTCAAATCCTACTTCTAACGTCAAATCGTTGACAATTTTTCTTGTTAACCCGAAATGTGCAAAGGCAAATAGATCTTTGCTAGTAACGGGCTTGGTCAGCCTTGTGTTTGCCTGAAAAAGGAACACGGGTCCACAGTGATGTATGCTTGTTCATGATTTCGATCTTTGAGAAAAGTGATCATATTGATATCGTGAATATATATTCACAAGTCATGTGCAAGTCAATAAGCAAGTTGTAATCAAATGCCTTTATTGATTTGTAATATGCTATGCAAAATTTCTAGTTCAAGTCCTTACGTGCAATAAAATCACAAAAGTACAATAGGTTCTAAAATCACCAATTTAATTTCGAGTTACGACTTTTAAAATGTAAGAAAAGTGACAAAAAATTCGCTCCTTCCATGAAGCCATTGGGTTCGTATTTCTAGGAGTGGGGTTAGGAGGCATAGTTGCCACTTGTCCTTCAGCATCCTTCAATGTGTTGTTGAAATGCGGCAATATTCTTCGCATTGATGATTTGCGACATCATTTGTTATTCTGATGAAATACGGCATCCTCATTTACATTGATGATTTACGATATTACTTTAGCACCGATGACTTACGGCATCCTTCTTTAGATTAATCATTACATCATCTTTGCTCTATTGATGGTTTACGTAATCTTTGTTATATGCCATTTACGGTATTGATTGTTATATTGGTGAACTATGGTATCCTCACTTGCATTGTCGACTTTCGACATCTTTGATGCCAACGATGATATGCGGCATCTTCGATAACTGTTGGTATTCGATATCTGTTGTCTGGTTGGAGTTGCTTTATGGCGCTTGGTGTATTAAAGGCTTGGCATTCGCTATTGAAACAAAAGCATGATATCCTACTTTGCGCTTAGGCATTCGACGTCTTTAAATGGTACCGCATTCTTCCTCTGTTCACCATCGTATAATAGATATAAAAGAATTTCTATATCTTCTAAGCTATAGATATTCGGTATTCTTTGGACTGGTTGCTGATAGCGCTTATCCTAGTTGAGTTCGCTCCTTGTTAGCGGCTCGATATCCTTGCATGCTCTTTGTCTAGATCTTTGATATCCCTTCTTTTAACTCCTTAGACGTTCAATATCCCTATTTTTAGATGTTCAGTATCTTCATGTGTAGTAACAATATAGAGTCTGTGTTAACTGAGATGTGGACATAATAGCTACGAACTACAAAGTGAAATTGACTGCTATAATCAGAATTTCGACCATAAAGATATATTTTGAGACATAATTAGATTAATGACTTCCATCACAACTTGGATCACTTGGAAAGAAAAAAATTCAAGAATCTTTATTAACAAACCAAAAGACAAGTTCTGCATCTGTAGAGAAATTGTGTCATACCTGAGAATCCTTATGCACAAATCATAAAAAAAATCGAGTAAATCACAAGTATATGCGAAGGCAATAGAATTTTAGTTCCTTTCGAATCAAAGAAAACCCACTTGATTGATTACCTCCCACCGCACAAAGCATGAGTTAAAATTAAGAATGAGAAGAAGCTCCTATTCCAGATGGCACCTAAGACGAAGATAGAGTTCCGATGGAACCAAATTTCTTCAGATTTTCATTTTTAATATTGCGTAATTTAGCTAAATCATTTTGAGGCGGCTAAAGAAGGATAACCTAGATAATAATTCTAAACTCATACTTTCCTTTTTCGCTTTGTATAGTTCTATCTTTGTCTTGTTTACATGGGCCAAGTGTAAGGCTTTTTGGTCGAATTTTTGTAATATTCTTTGCCAGCAATTAATAAAAGTACCTTGCTTTAACAAAAAAAAGAGCTATCTTCCTCTTCTTAGTACATTCAATACTAGAAAAGAATCTTATTTTCCCAATTTTCTCTATCTTCGGATTCTTCTCCCTCTTCTCACAATTGTGTTTCTTTCTCATCTACCGTTTCACATAAAAAAATTCAATTCAAAATATAAAAAATTAGAGATTATTTTCAAATGATTTATTTGTTTATCTCAAATTTATTTACATGATTATAATTTGACCGAATTCATCAATAGTTTTTCACCCTTTTGTATACACCTTAATTGAATTCATCTAAACGTTGTCAAAAGATAGCGACTTACAAGATTAATAAGCTCGTGGCAAAGGAATCATCCCGACTTTATTATATGTTTTTTAATTCGAGGTTGAATTTATTGTTTTTATCCTTTACGATTTCGTATCTTTTCGAATTTTGTGTCCCAAACTTCTATTTTCCTCTGATTTTTTTCGATTAGCGGTTACGAACTTGGTTTTCTTATTTATTGCAAGAATTTATTATAATTATTAAATCACCAGCGTTGTTAAAACTTGTGTTGTTCTATCAATCAATTATATGTGAAGTTGAACTATTTCTTATTTCTCATATTTTATATCAAATCTTGTTTTCATATTTTTGTTTTCATATTTTTGTTTATATTAGTAAGATTATGGATTTGGCTCATTCATTTATTTTGCAAAGAGTTGCTAGTGCTTCAATGCATAAAAGTCAAAAAACCTTAAGTTTTTCGCTATAATGAAATAGATGTAAAGTAGATCTTTATTTCATTCACAAACATGACTATAAGAAAATCAAGTTGGAAGACAAACTTTATATATAAAATAAAAGACCATTCAAATAATAAATTGCATACAATATAGTTTTAGGAAAAGTATAAATTTATAAGCAATGCTGTTGTACTTCTTCGGGTAGATAATTTTAAAATTTTGTTAACAATTTAATTTTAAACACGTGTTTTGGAAGCTTACTTATTTCCAAATGTTTTATGCTATTATTTCCAAATGTTTTATGCTATCTTAGTCAATCTAAACTTCTTTTTTTGTAAATTTTGACATTGTCCTATTGTCCTTCTAAGTCAATCTAGACTTTTAATATTTTTCTATTATGTTATTTAGGGGACCACGAAATATTCATAGGCAACATATATTTAAGATAGCTTGGTAGCTTTGACTATGCCATTAAGAGCCTCACCAATCTTGACAATCACTAAGAAATATTTTGGATGCATCCTTACGTCTCTCTGGCCTTCAACAATTTTAGACATATCACCGAGACAACATAACACAAATCACATGTCAATATATGTTCGAATCACACTATGCAAATTTCGGACTTGTAACCTCTCGCAACAAAGTCGAATCACTTAACCACTATGACAATAGTGCTTGTCGTAAAGATTTCTTATTATTGACCATTTGAGTATATGTTCACTGCTTGTTAGAAGGAACTTCCATAAAACCCAACCGTGCGAAGTTTATAATGCTTCTTGTGCATTGATACCCATCAGAGGCGTATCTTTTAAGACAGAGGTCACATACGCATGTGTCAATGTTTGGAAGACGGCTCCATGAGAGGATCCCCCTCAGTTTTCTCATCACATAACCTTAACGTAACCATGGCCTCCTATATTCAAACATATGTTACTCTAGGGGCATTAATAAGATTATGAGTAAAGAATGTACTTTATGGATTATCGACCATGATTTCCATATTGGTTTGGATGGTATGATCAAGATCACCTTTGGGGTCGGTATCACTAAGAGATGACGCATTGTGCACAAATTTATTATAAGCAAGAAAAATAGACATAGCCGAATAAAAATTACATTGTTCTTTATTAAGCATTTTCAGGTAGCAATGTACATTTAACGTATGACCATTTATCATCATTCACAATATCCAATCATTTATTAGTTATAAATTTATAAACATCAAAATCAATTTCAATAGTGTGTACAAATCTAAAAATATGGATCATTTGAATCCACGATTACGATTTGAATTTCGTTCTGATTTAAATTTTGAATTTTACGATTAAAATCTCATTTTGAAAACCTTGTTGCTAAGTGCTTCCTCCGAGAGAATAAACATTATTTGGTATAAAGAAGTAAAGAAAGCTTTTACTGCATTCTAAAGAGAAGATAAATTAAATAAATTAAGCAAATCCAAATTATGAAGAAGCGTAAATGTCAAGTGCAAAAGTAAATGTTGAGTACCATGTTTTTATTTTCAATTAACATACGTGTTAAACGCCTAGAAAAGCAGTTGTTTTGGGAAACATGAATTGAACTTTAAAAACACTAATAAATAGTAAATATGCTTGTAATATTAAAAAATTATGCTAAGAGATGACTGAATATCGATTAAGAAGAATGACAAGCGTTTCAAAAGACCAATTTGTTTTCATGCCTAAAAGATCGACCACAGAGACGATTTTCTTGATAAGACAAAACTTATGGAAAGATTTAGGAAGCAAAAGAAAGATCTACACATGATATTTATCGATTTGTAGAAAGCTTATGACAAAGTACCGTGAAAGGTGATATCGTGGGCTCTGCAAAAGAAGAGAGTCCGTACAAAGTACATTACCCTTATCAAAGATATGTACGATGATGTTGTGATTAGTGTCGGATTATGCAATGGTAAAATCAGTTACTTTTTCATTAACGTAGGATTGCATTAAATGTCAGCTTTGAGCTCCTATATTTTTGCCCTAGTAATGTATGAGATTACGAAGGGTATACAACGTGAGATTTCTTGGTATATGTTATTTGCTGATGATGTTGTGCTAATTGATGGAAGTAGGATTGAGATTGATAGACAAATGGAGTTGTGAAGACAGACTATAGAATCAAAGAGATTTAGACTTAGTAGAACTAAAACAGAGGATATGAAGTGCGAGTTCAGCGATGTCAGGTCAGAGGATGGAGATGTCACTCTGGTCGGACAAATAGTTCCCAAAAAGAAATCCTTTCGATATTTAGGATTAATGTTGTAGTATAATGGTGAGATTGACGAATATGTTAGTTTTAGAATTCGAACAGGATTGGTGAAAAGGCGACAAGCTTCTAGCATTCTCTATGACAGAAAAGCCTCATAGAAGCTTAAAAGAAAGTTCTACAAAACGGCAATCAGACCTGCGATGTTGTATGGTGCAGAATGTTGACCTATTAAAAGCCAACACGTTAGAAGATAAGCGTAGCAGAAATGCGTGCTGCAATGAAGTTGCAGTCATACAATAAGATACCGAATTAGAAATGATGATATACATGATAAACTTGGAGTAGCACCAATTGAGTAGAAGTTAATTCAGCATCGTTTAAGATGGTTTGGACATCTTCGACGGAGGCTGCCTGAGACACATGTGCGCTCTGAAATTATAGGCCGCGTCGAATGCTCAAAGAGAGATAGAGATCGACCAAGGTTGACATGGAAGGAAGTAGTAAAAAGGGACTTGAAAGACTGAATTATATCCGAAGAGCTGGTGTCGGACAGGAGAGAGAAAAAGTTAGTGATCCACGTACCGAAACTATGAGCTACGAGTTTTATGAATTTTAGATTATAGAACTAGCGAACATGAGCCTAAGACGTAGTATTTGGTCTTTGACCAATATTACTATTAGTACCATAATCTCTATTATTATTATTATTATCATTTATATATATATACACATTTTTATTTTTATTTTTATTTTGCTTGGTTATTATTATTATTAATTTACTTATTTGGCTTTATTTTATTATCGTTATTGTTGTTATTATGACTTTTAAATTAACTTTGTCATTTTGTTTTAGGTTTTATCCATATCTAATCCCAACTTGTTTAGAAATAATGGCTTAGTTGTTGTTGTTGGAAGAGATAATGTTATGCTGTGATATCTGCATAAATAATGAAGTATGTTGAGAGACGATACCATGTTGCGTAATTTGCAAAAATGTTTCGAATTTTTCGCACACAGATACATGTAAAAACAAATACATTTTTAAAGTTTTGGTTGTTGATTAAACAACTTCACCACTACCACTGTTTTAAATCTCGACCATCTCGATCAAGATCTCGGTAGAAGGCTTGAGCTAAACGAAACATGAGATATCGGTTGATATCTCGTTTCGATTATATCGGCCAAAATTTACATATATCGGCCGATATTTGAAGCGAAACGATATCCCCCGATATCTTCGATATATTGTTTTTTTCAAAAAAAATAGGCACATCTCAGTCTATCATAAAAAACGAACAAAACCCTTTTCTTTCTGATTCAACTCAAAAGATCATGTTCCTCGTCAAAATATTGAACTCTCTCTTTTAAAAAAAATTGAACTCCCTCCTCCAACATCCAACAGCTCGCGGTTGCTTCCAATTTTCAACTACTCGATCTCGCTTTTGACAATCTACAGCTTCGTCTTCGACCAATCTCTCTACTCTCCATATGCATGTAAATTAGGGTTGTTTTTTTATTTTAATGAAATTCAATTTTTCAAAAATTGAATATACGGTATAATTTAGAGTAGAATTGCAAGTAGATTTAGTTTGTTACTCTTACTACGTAACCTTCTGCAAGTAGATTTGCATTGTCTGAAACTCTTCGATTCCTGATATATCTTATATGCATTTGTTTTTATTTGCATCAGTTCCTGATGCTGTTATTATGTTATTCTTACTGCATATATGTACATGTATAGAACTCTTTTTTCAGTTAATTTGTTGTTTTTCATCTACTTATATGTAATTGCTAAAACTGATGATGTTTTGTAACTTTTGTTGAACAATTTCATATAATTGAAGTATAATTGCATAATTTTTTCAGCTAGAATAGTGGAGATTAGTTGCAGTATTTCAGTAAATGTTAAATAAACCGATATCATGCATTTTTCGCTATAAATTATGTGATGTGTTATACTCCGATATGATCTCAAGATGAACTTTAGGTCCGAGATGTAAATCCGATATTGGTGCCCGAGATGCAATCGTCTCGTCCGAGATCTCTCCCAATACGATACCGAGTCACGAAAGTTGCCGAGATGAAACGTGCCCGATATTCGAGATTTAAAACCTTGACCACTGCTCATTATCGTTTCAAGGTGAGTGGCGGTTATGGTGATGAATATGAATTCTAAATATTATGAAAGATAGAGTTAAAACTGAAATAGTGCACATCGGATTTGATATAGCGGAAAGAATTTGATAGATGTGATAATGAAGTAATTTATGAGAAAATGGAGAAGAAAAAGAGTGTAACCAATGACGATTCGAAAGAAGTTTGGTAAATGGGTGATCATAATTGCTTCTTTCACCCGAAAGTAGTTCAGGTATTTTAACCGGACATGAGATTAAAAAAAAAAGACAGACTTCACTAAACTACATGTTTATTGGCTCAAAAAGTATTTTTGTTTGTATATTCGATCACCTTGGTTTTCCATTGTAGTAGAATTTTGTTTTTTTTTCCTTTTTAAAGATGATTGATACTTGATTTAAGCAGAGCGCTGATTTGGATGTCTCGAAGGTTGAACCAATACATTTAGAACTATAATCTAAAGATCTTACTCCTTAAGCTAGTGGTTCTCGACTCCGTTATAGTATAAGTGTTCCATGGATGATAGAACGGGGAGAAAGAAGCTAATAGATTGTTGAAGTGCGTGAGGTGCACACCTATGAGCAACCTGATACATCTCCATCTTTAGATCTACACCTTCCATTTTCTTTTTATCTTTATTCAAGTCAGCAAACGATGTTTTTTGGTACGTAGGCATTTATATATAACACCGCTCCTAAAAATATATATTGATTAAGTTGATAAAAACATATTATTATTATTTCAGAAGATGAAATATATGCACCGTAAGATACTCATTTAGGATTCTACTCTTTACATCAGTACTGCTCCAGAAGCTGAAATGTCAACTAAAGCGTTGACAGAGTGCTACTGCTCCAAACTCAATAAGAAATTCAACCAAGATGAACGCCGCATAAACAAATAGTACCAGTACAATTGCAGATTAACCCAATTTGACTGTTTATCCCATGCTTTGAACCAGATCAGCAATTACTTAATATGTGCCAATTGTTCTCACTGTGAGTCTTCACTCATATAGGATGACATGCCTTAAAGCGTGATTGATTTAAAACTGTGAATAGTTTAAACAAAAATAACCTAACACTTATCATAATCTCATAAACTCGAAACGGTTGGTTAGTATTTAACAAAATTCAAAAATTAAGAAAATGAAAATATTTTAAACAACAATAATAATAACAATATAAATTTAGCTCCAAGTAGTAAATATTTAAATAAATAAAAAAGTAGAACCATACATGAAAACAAAAATCTCAAATAAAAACAAACTTCACGCTTGGTGAGGCTCTTGGCAACCGTAGTAATCTTCTTGAAAGGGCGGATATCACTATGGGTTTCTCACGTTCCAAATAAATTAGACATAAATCAATAACCACCTTCTCGAGTGATCCAACGTTTCTTAGAAAACATTTCAAGAACCAAAACTCCTTCACACTGTCTATGTAGTTATCCATTTTGTCCACTTCCGTACTCGCCGCTAACTCTTTTTCATCCTTCGGAAAACCGACTAACTTGATCACCCTGAGTTGGCAAAGTCCACGTGACAGAATATCATCCAACGGTTCACAATACTTGTATTCTGAGAATCCATATGTATTCGGCTTTAAACTTGATACATTACCAATAACCTCGAGAAACTAAGATGATGTTAAGAGCATGACAGGCAATAACAGATTATAAGTCGGAAAAAAGGCTTTTGTAGTTTTTTTGGCAACAACTTCAACATTTGACTCAAAAGTAGCAAATAAGGCTAGTTCATATACAACAAAAACATGTTTCTCACACGTTTCAAATTGTGAAACCAAATTTTATCAAAATTTTAGGCCCGTTTTGGTTTCGTTTTGAGTTTTGTGTTTTGTGTTTTCAACATACACTACAAAATACAAGAAATTATGAGAAAAAAAATTACAATTCTTAGTCATCGCGACGATGGACGGAAAATGGAGGAGATGAATTATTTTTCATCCTTTTGTTATGTCTCAAAACACGAAAAATCAAATAAACTTGTTTTCTATTTTATATGTTAGTTTCGTTTTTCAAAATTGTGTGTTTTTCAATCATACATAATAAATGCGAAATTTTGTTTAGACGAAAACACAAAACTAAAAATAGTAAATCAAACGGGGCCTTAACTTGTCCATCAAAACATATTCACTTTTTATTAGCCACTTAAAAACGACTAAAAGTTGCAATATAAAATAACTTCAAGGACTTTAAGAAAAAAAGTTAATTTCAACCGATCTATGATAGCGAAAATGAAATGATGCTACTGGATACACACCTTGGAGTTGAGTTCATCTTTAATGTAAATTTGTAAATCTTGAAGATGATGTAAGCCTTTCAATAAATATGAAATCCCCGAAATGGCCCACTCACTTAATCCGGAAGACAGTTCAAGTCGAGTAGCATTTAGAATCATAGTATCTTCTTTCTTTATCTCCTTCATGGCTATAGCCTAACAACATAAATATGGACGACAAATTTATTGATCGATATTAGCATGATTTTTTTCATAACATATTCAAAATAACAACGAGTAATGTAAAGCTAGACATGACGGACTTCCAACTCATGAATATACGATGCCAACTGTGACACTTAAAACTCGGTTTTGGGTGGAACTTTATGCCTAATTCCTATACATGGAAAATTTGTGAAATAATAACAAAAAACCGTGTGTTTATTGTTCAATTGCTGCCAACAAAATCCAAGAATAATCATATAAAAACAATGCTTCAAAGGAAAAAGTAACACATATATGCAATATGTACAAACAAAGGGGAAAAAATAGGACAATGGGAACCAAATTTACAAATTCAAAATATTAGTTGCAAATGACATAATGAATTCTCAATTTCCTTAGTTTTCCACTTTGCATCATATAAACTTAGTGTGTTTCTAAAAGCACCCCAATTTGTACTTTGTAACATCATGATGTGGCGTTAGGTAGTGTAAAACTGGGTGTCTTTAGTTCCACCTAGTGGTGTGGCGCTAAAGGCATCCAGTGTTGCACTTTTTGATATCACATCATGATATTAGGAAGTATAATTTTGGATGTACACTGGACTTTATTTAACCTTTTGAAATCATTTTTATACTTTCATGCGTTAATTTAAGTCTTTTTTTATTTACTTTTTTCTTCAACATAAATTTCATCTTCTCACTTCATCGGTCATAATACAAGAGGTCATAATAGTCATAGTAAAAATGAATCAAAAACATAACGAATCAAGTATTACGTGTTTTTCCTACCAATGGAGAGACATTCATGGTATAAGGTTTACACATTGACTGCTTTAGCACTTAATCTCAAGGTGGTCTTCCTAATTTGTAAGGTTCCTAACATCATTAAGCATTTATCATACGATAAGTGGTTTGCAAGCAATTGTAACTATCAAGCATGAGATACATATGTTAAGTTTATTGAAGTTCTAAATGCTTTCTACGCTAAAAACCACCCAATAAGCATATAATTATGAGTTGCAAAAAACATATTAAACTAATCAACATTTTCCAACTTCTTGTTCAAAAGAAGTGCAACCTATGCCATGCTATTTTACTGTACAACTTGTTTGTAACCCTAGCATGAATGTCAACGATTTCGATACAACAGAAGTAAAAGAAACTGAATGCAAAATCGTACCAAATAATAGTTTTGGGGCTATATATATTGTTTTAGTTAAGACAATAAGACATTTTATGGTAAAATACTGAGAAAGATCACCAGAAAACTCCAATCACAAAGCTCAAGAGTCCGAACATGAGAAACAGCTACAATCATTTTCATCCACTGATCAAAATCAAAATCTTCAAGATAGGAATCGTGCCATGGTATTCGACCTCCCAAACTTAGTCTTGCAACAGATAATAATGGTAATTTCGCAATAAAGTATCTATGGCGCAAAATGCCATACAATGTCAAAGAAGCAAGTTTTGGTGCCAGCACCTCAACTCTATTTTCTACTTGAATCGGCTCACGAACATGTAATTCCGATAATGTGAGAATTCTCAGATTGTTATGATTCCCAGCATCAATTTTGTAATCATCAAGTTTACAGTAACATACTGCTAATTCTTCCATTCTAGGGCAAGCATCTATAAGAAGTTGTACGCTGGATAAAGTGCAGCGACTAACATGCAGGATTTTAAGAGAAGGAAAATGGATTGAAGGTTGGTTTAGATTAAAGCTGCTTAATCCCAAAGATTGTAAAGACAAACAATTGTACAGAAAAGAGTGTATGTTATGACGACACCTTTCGCTGGTAGTAAGAAAGAGTTCGAGACATTGGACGTTGCGTCTTACAGCAAAACGAATCCACGGGATTATATTAGAGCATGCCGCATCACTTAATGCATCGTGATGTATTTCGAGATGTTGAAAAGTAGTAGAGTCGTAAAGAAGCAAAGCTCGATTTACGTCCTCTTCGACATTCAAGTGATCAAATAGCTAAATCTGAGGGTAGGGGAAGTAGTCCACAGATCACGGAAGCGTTTTGAGAGAAGTGAAGTTCGGATGATATCATGGAAGAAGAGAAATTTGAATATGTGATGGACGAGATGATCTGGAAGTGAGCTCAGAAGGTCTCCAACGCTAGGGTTTTGCCGCCATTGGCTCGACGAAGTGAGGGAGCTACAAGGCATGTTTCTGTAAGGCTTGCCCTTCGGCTTTGGTTACATAATCAGCCATTCTATTCTATTTATATTTGTTTCGTGGTTTTATTTGGGCTTTGTAGGCCTATACTCGACAAATCGCAAATATTTTCATTTGAACCATGTTTGTTAGTTTTCTAAAAACATCGTTATGACGTGGTAAAAAGTTCTACGTCCATTAATTTTACAAATATTGTATTTTCTCTTATAATAATTTTATAAGTATTTTTCCATAGGGCAGCAAAAAGGAACTTTTTAGTTTCGTAGTTCTTTTTTTATTTTGACCTAATCTATTTTTGAATTTCTAACTTTGATGATGATTGTTTTTTATTTTTACACAATTCAGTAGTTAACCGCATGAAGATTGAACGAATGAAGAACTAAAGTCGTGACAATAGGCTAGATAAATATTTTATGCTCATTTTTTGTGTAAAGAAAATATTGATAAAATACCTTCGAAATTGTATTACAAGAACAATTGAAAAAGGAGTGTAAAACACTACAAGCCAAACACCCGGTTGTGTTGAAAATGACCCTACGCAATCTGAATGAGTACTCGAGGTTGGCTCTGAAGCATAACCTGGGTATGGAGAAGGATAACACGAAGCAACACCTATTGAATCTAGCGTATCACATATTGGGATAAAATAATCGATTTCCAAAAAAAAAAACCTTATCATTAAAGTTGTAAACCTTTTGTGTGTTATTGTAAATAAACATATGGTATATATTAAATCTTATTTAATATACGTGTATGTTTTATTTTGAGAACTTGGACTATTACTTGGTTATTTCTATTAATGTTAGCTTTATCTTATAATGTTACGAGCATTATTATACTCTTAGAACATATATGTATTACAAAATAAATGTTTAGTAGTGTGTGTAAATGCTTAGTTATTGGGATTTATAGTCACACAAGTACATAAGTTAATATGTGTTGTGTGTGTACGCACGCACATGCGACCTCATGTAACACCCCATATTTTTGGTAACATTATTTAGTATATTTCCCCATATTTTTGGTAACATTATTTAGTATATTTAATTAGTTAAATAAAGTAAAATAATATGTTGTTTAGGAGATTGAGATTTGATTTAATTAAGGGGTGACCGTGTCATTTAAATAATGAATTAAAATAAGAGTTAAAATGAAATAGAGGACGGGTAAAATAGGAAAGAGCCATTCTTATACCTTAAACCCTTGGACGTGTATCCTACACATGTTCATTTCTCATTTGTCAAAAAATTTCAAACTTGAGGCCGACTACCATTAACAAGAGAAAGAGGAAGAAGATTAAGAAAAGCTAAGGAAGAAGCTTAATCAAATCAAATCCCTTCACATTTCAATCTCTTAATCTTAAAGCTAAGGTGAATAATGAGTACATCGCTTATTTCTTGTGCTTTCGGTTTTAAGATGACATCTAAACCTATTTGCAATGATTTTCCATGTTTTTGAATGATGAAATGATTATATATACTTGTTGATGATTTATGATTTTTCATATAGATCTTATGACATGTTTCGATATAAAAACCTATTAAATGATATTCAAATGCCTTGCGAATTTTTATTTAGATCAAAAATGATATTTTAGAGAGGGGTTTTAATTTCTGAATTTATGTGGATTTTATATAAATTTTCTAGTGAAGAAAATGTTATTTTGGTTAAAAATTATTTAAGGTTAAATAATTAATGGCTTGCGTCTGAAATTTATATATGTTAGAAAATATATCAAAAGTGATTTTATGGAGTTTTGTAGAATTTTCCTAAGTGTTTTAGTGGGATGTATAAAATTATTTAAGATATGAGACTTAAATGTTTTATAAATTTATAAAAAGGAGAAGGGGTATTTTGTAAATAATTCAAAATTGTTAATTCTGGAAATTGACAGTACTTTTAGAAAAGAGAAACTTGCAACCAATCACAATTTGACAAACGAGGAAGGTTAGGTACAAAAGAAATAATTAAAAAAGACTAATCTACCCGATTTTTACTATTTCAATTCTTTCGGCACTAGGCCTTCGCCTTCTTGCCTTCGCCTCCGACTCCATCAAAACCAATGCACATGGTACATGTAACTAGTACGTAGTGAATTGGATATAGGTGGAAGGTATAGGGTCGAAACCAGGGGTTCTGAAGGGATTGAAGCGATACCTTGCTTTTAAATGAAAATGCGCCCGCTTGCTTTCGACTGAATTGCTTTCAACTTGGTTAGCTTTCGACCAGGTCAAATGGTTTTAAAGAAATGGTTTCAATTGGGTTGCGTCTTTGCTTTTAAATAAATGCTTTCGATCGAATGGAAACCCCCGACTACCTTTTCTACCTTTGGACTCAGATTGGTTTCGAAACGGTTGCTTTGCTTTGCTTTTTAAAACTTGACACTTCTTTAATGTTTTCAAAGAGATGGTTTCGACACCATCACTTCTTTACTTAAGGATGCTTTCAAAAGAATGGCTTTCGACTTAAATAATTTTATATGACCCTTTTTCTCCGTTGAAGGTAGAACCCAGTGGTTTTGAAAGAGATGATTCAATTGGTTTCGAAAGGTGTTTTTCCACATTTTTTAAATTGAACCCATAGGCTTTCGAAAGGTTTAATATTTTATTTCTTTTGAAAGCATTTTAAATGAGGTTTCGAAGGGTTGAGTTTCCCATTGTTTCGAAAGGTTTTGAAGGAAGGTGTTCCAATGGTTTCGAATGGTCTAAAAGGAAAGATTTTTCAATGGTTTCGAAAGGCAATGTTCAAGTGTTTTAAAGAGGATGTCTAAGGTTTCAAAGCTTTCGAAGGAGACGTTTTTCAATACTTTTGAAAGGATGGAAATGAATGGTTTCGAAAGGTATGATTTCGAAAGGTATGATTTGGCCATTGGTCTAAGGTTTTACTTGTACTGAAAGGGGTACTTTCAAAGGTTTAGAAAGGGGTGCTTTTGATGGCTTCGAAAGGGTTGTTTAAAGGTTTTAAACAAAGATTTCAAATGAGTTGTTAAGTGTTTTTAAGATTAAAAGAGATTTAACTTATTTTGGAAGGATAGCGAATCCTTAATAATTTCATCAACATTATTTTGGGTAAAGTATATATAACATCGCAAATAGCTTAGAGTAAAGCATAGAGTATATTTTCCTTATATATATGATTTAAAGATTAAATCATTTTGAAAAGATTCTAAGGAAAAATTTAAAGGGTAATTAACCCTGAGAAAATGACTCAGATTAGAGGACCAGATGGGATTGGTATAAGGTCGCTCCTTATACATTAGCTATTAGCCTCCAGCTAATTTAATCCAGAATTTCAATGTGTAGGGCTTAGTCACAGGTAGGACTAAAACGATGGTTACACATAGAAAGGAATATTTATGTACAAGGATAGATTATTGGTGAGCCCGCAAAACCATTAGAATCAGTTGGGCCTTGGAGATGTAAGTTAAGGATAGACCATCCAGAAGTTTGTCTAACAAATGATTAGACTATTTGATATTTTGTTTGGTAGGCCCAAGTTAGCCAAAGGTTAGTAGTTAGCCAAGTAAAACTATAGTTTTTCTTGGCTGATGATCCCTTTATTACTTGTGGACAGATAGTCCATTTGTTACCTATTTTATTAGCATAAAGGATTTTTCTATTATTGATATAAGATCAGTTTGATTAACCAGTTTGGTTGTGAGAAAAGATTTGCAAAAGATATGTTTTATAAGGATGTTGGTGAAAGGAAACCCGTTTCGCTAACCGGCATGGTCTCACTTAACATAAATAACTGAAATGTATAGTATTATTCATACCAGGCTTTATGTTTGACTCGAAGTTTTCTGTTTTCCCTTAAACTCTCAGGTGCTCAAAATTGATTTGAGTAGGCCGAGGGTTGAGTTTTTCAGGTTTTAGTAATTTTGACGAATATAGCTTTCGGAGACGACCAAGTGACTGACGGATAGCTAATTAGGAGTTACAGTTGTTTTATTGAATCCGCTGTGTGTAACAAGTCAATTATGACTATATTGACTCTGGTCAACCAAGAGCACATCGTCATATGTCGCTCTTGGTATATTTTATAATAGATATATTTGATCATTGTCTGGAAAACGTTAAGGGATTATATAACTTGGATATGAATTATTGTTTAGAAGTGTAATCAGTAAAATGTTGTTTTTGAAATCTGTGATTTTTTTCATATTCAAATGCTTTTGATATTATGGATTCCATTAGAATTACTGTATTTTGTCATCAGATGTTAATACTATAGATGACTGCAACATTTATAATGTTTGTCTTTTATCCTCCAGATATAGGATGTTATAACTTAGTATCAGAGTATAAGTTTATGAAATACTTTAACTAAAAATGATTTTTGAAAACATAACCCTAAGGAATTAGAGAAAGACTGGGATATGGGATAACGCTATAGTAACGTACTTGTATTTGCTATATATATGTATACGCTTTATCTCTAGTCTTCTACCTTTGTTAAGTTATTCTTCTGTATCTCATGAGGTTTGAATACAGATATGGATGGTAGAAGAGGAAGACTTAACATAGGAGGGGAACACACCAATGGAAATGCCAGACCTAATACGAGGAGGATCCAAGGTCAGGCACAAGCAGAGAATGTGGGTGCTGGAGTCCCGTAAGTTAGAATGGAAGTTATGTTTCAGTTTTTTATGAATATGACGCAAGTGGGAGTTGCTGTTGGAGTAATGGGAGGAGGGGTTCAAGAAGCTCCAGTTTTCAATGGTTATGCTAAGTTGAGCGGAGATTATACTAAGCTTAGAGGGAAGCCCTTTATCGGGATTGAAGATGCTATAGAGGTGGAGAATTGGTTGTTGCACTGTTAGAGAATCTTTGCAGACTTGGGGCTCAATAATGAGCAGGATAAAATGCTTGCTTTGAGACAGCTTCAGGAGGCAGTCTTATTTTAGTGGAATACTGTGACCATAGTTGTGGATAAAGAGACCATGACAGGGGCAGAGTTTAAGAGGAGGTTCTAGGAGAGGCTCGTGTCGATGATGGCGCAGTCTGTGTTAATCCGAAGGTTTGTTGAGTTAGAACAGAGAAAAATGACTGTTTTGGAGTATGCCAATAGGTTTGAAGAGTTAGTCAGATATGGGTATGCTTCGATGGACACGGTGATGAAGAGAAATGAAAAGTTTCTCAGGGAACTGAAGCCTGAGTTGGCTAGGGCTACCCTACCGCATATCAGAGATCCCTGTGATGTGGTTATGGTGATGGCTTTGGGGTACGAGGAGATGCTTGCTTGTTAGTAGTAGAGTAAGGTAAAGGAGGTCTAGGTTGGACAGAGTCAAAAGAGGAAGTTCTTTCGTAGGAAGGGTGCTTAGAAAGGTGGAGCAGCTAAGAAAGGGAAGTCTGATATTGTTTGCTTTAAGCGCAACAAGAAGGAGCACTTTGCTAATGAATGTCGCGTAGGAAAGGCAAAGGAAGTGGCTGAGAAGAAGAGTATCAGGTGATTTAACTGTGATCAGATTGGCCATTTTAAGAATCAATGCAAAGAGCCCGCTAGGGATGGAAAGGGAAAAGTGTATGCATTGGAGTCTACTACTTCGAGGCCTATGGCTCAAGAAAAATGAAAGGAAGTTTTAGGAGGTACGCTTCAGATTCATGGCATGTCTGTTAGCATTCTATTTTATACCGGTGCATTGCATTCTTTTGTATCTAGATGTTTGATATATAAGTTTAACCTAGAACCCACATATTTAGTTACTTCCTTATGGGTTGTGAATCCAAAAGGAGGTTATGCAACTCTAGGGTTGAAATGTGACCAATTAGAGTTTGACTTGTCAGGTCATACTTTTGTTTGCAGTTTGCATGCATTTGATTTTGTGGGGTTCAGAATTATTCTTGAGATGGATTGGTTAAGTGAGTATGATGCTAGGACATTTTGTCAGGATATGAGAATATCGTGTAGGCACCCTGGTTGTAACAATAGGATTATTTATACCGTGGGAAGCCTTAGCAGTGAGGTGGATGCCTTGTTGGGTGTTATGGAGTTGGAAGATGAGCTGAATCGGATTTTCGTGGTTAGAGAATTTGCGGATGTTTTTGAACTTGTAGTTGGATTGCCACCAAAATGAGCCATGAGTTTTAGATAGGTCTGGTTTCGGGAGTAGAACCAGTGAGTAAACCGCCAAGCAGGATGACCCCTACATCGATGAGGGAGTGGAAAGTGCTGTTGGTGGATCTGGAAGGGAAGAATATGTAGGATCGATTTCACCCAAGAGGAGGGTGAATAGGGTGATACTATTAATTATGAAAATTTATTGCGGAAGAATATAAAATAATTTTAGCACAGATAATAGTTGAGTAAAAGCAGCACAGATAATAACATAATAATAAAAACAGAAAACAGAACACACAGATTTACCCAGCTTCAGCAAAACCCTGCCTATGTGATGCCCCCAAGGTTTCTACTAGAAACTAAGTAGTCAGACGCTTACACACGTAAACTCGCGACACCCTCTATCTACTAACCTTACTCTACGTTCAAAACTCTGCCATAACTCGGCCACTGAGTTGCGAATTCTTGAATTACACCACCGTAGTTCGTCCCCTAGTCACACGATTAGATTATACAGTAGTTTGAAATGAAAACTAAAAACAATTTAAACAATAAAAGCATAAAGCCCATAAATATAAATAAAATCCCAAAATAAAAAGGAAACCAGCCCAAATTTAAAAGGAAACCCCTTTTTCTTTCTATTGTTATGTCGGTCCGCTTTCTTCTTCACTTGTGAAAATGGCTTCTTGCTCGTTCGTTCCTCTGTGTGAAAAATAGGGCTTGTGAAAAATTAAGGTTGTCGACTTCAATTGCTCGATCGAATGATGATTCAGTGTCCATTGCTTTGTCGATCGATGATCTCTTCACTTTGCACATGGCTGCCCTAATTTTTGATCGAGTTCGACTAAGTGGTATGTGATTTATTCTCTTTGCTTTACCCGTTGATATGCTTGAACTCGATAATCTCTTAGTCGATGATGTTATGGTTTAAATAGGAATCGAATTCCTATAATTTCATTCGTATATAATCATTTGAATTTGTCAATTAATTTATCTCTGGTCGTTCGATGTTGCTTGGATGTTGATGATGATTTCTTGACCTTTTCAATTTGTATATTTTCGTGGCATGTTTACTTGATAATCACAGCTTTGAATTTTGTTGGACTCCTTGGCAACCACGGCTCTGACTTTAGTATTGTGATAATCTGGACTTTGGATTTTGATTCCGTTCTTGTTGAATTCGGCTTCTTATTTTTTGAGATCATTGACTTAGTTGAGCTTTGCCTTGGTTACCACGGCTTTGTGAATTAACTGATAATGTGTTTGACTTCAGCACTGTCTTGTTCAATTTGAAATTCCTAATGCATTGACCCGATTTGAAACTGCTACAGCTCATTCACTTGACACTTTTGTTTCACTATTGGTTTGATTGCACTTGGTCTTGCATATTTGTACGTATCTGAACTTGTGCTACCTGCACTTGTATACAGTTGAGTTTCTTTTGGAACTGCTATGTTGTCATATGTACATAAGTGCATGTTGTATTGTTACCTGGTTGTCATTGTGTACATGTTCATGTATTTATTGTGTCATGTCAGCTCTGTATATATGTATGGACTACATTTTGATTCCATGTTGTTTCGAGCTAGTTCACATTGTACTGGTTCATTGTTTTCATACTTCATGTGGTCTGGATTTGAGTTAAGTTGATCCTTCTTGTTACTTCAAGTCTGTACTTTGTTTCATTTGATATGTTGTATATGCATTCACCACTTTGCATTGTCTACTGCCTCTACTTGTTTCCAGTTCTGGCATGTGGTTGCTCTGACATGCTAGTTTGAGTTGCTTGGAGTCACTTGTGCATTTTCAAATTACTGTTTCAATTTGGTCTGGTTGGACTGTCTAGCCTCTGTTTTCATGTGTACGACTTGAACTTTGGTCGAGGCTTGATTTATGTGTCTTAACCATTTCATTTGGATTTGTACCTGTGTTGAATCCAACTTATAGCTCGGGTTTGACCTTGTGCTGATATCGTGACTTAATATCTATTTCACTTGAGTTGAACCCGGCTTTTAATTGGGTTTGACCTTGTGCTTACCTGTCCCTGTAATTTTATCAAGTGTACATTTGGTGTGCACGGCCTTGTGGCATGTACAGTGATACACTGTGCATGTCACAAGCTGTTCGTGTATGATGAATTTAAATTTAAATGATGACGATCAACCCAAATAACCGAGGCAAATAATATTTTCAAAATACATTTTATTTTTCACTGCAAAAATATTTTCTTTTCAATTTTACTGCAATAGTGTTTATTTTGTAGATTGCTCAAATGCTTGATTCAATCTGGAATAGAGTTGAAGAATAATACGAATGAACGAGTGAAATGTAGTGAGGTGCAAATGTAAATGGAAAATTGTGATGTAATCAAAATTGTATTGTAATTGAAATTGTATATATATAGTGAGAGCATAAATTTGTAATATTCAAAATTGAAATAAAATATTTGTTTGAATTTAAATTCTATGTTATTCATTTTATTCAGCAAATATTTATTTAATTATGTGAAAATAAAATAGTACATTAAGAAATACATTTAAATGAATATATATATATATATATATATATATATATGTTTATTATCATCAAACAAAAATCCCATACTTGCATATTCAACAATCTCCCCATTTTAATGATAATAAACATATATTTAAGATTTTGAGTTTGTTAAATGTATTTGATCTTTCAATTTACTCCCCCTATTTGAATGCTCACTCTCAACACAAAGCTCCCCCTTCATATCTGCATAAAAATATGTAAATGAATATATGAAATTAGATGCGTATAGAAAATAAAATATTTGACTTTTATTTTTTAAAATCTTAACATTTCTCTTCCCCTTTTGTTATCAGCAAAAGAGTAATAGTGTTTGAAAAATAGAGATAAAGTTATAGACAATAATACAACATTAATACCCAATCGAGTATAAATATTAAATTTCAATAAAAAAATCAAACAAAAATCATAAATACTCTATTAGGCGCATATTCCACTTCAGAGTGATAGGAATGATGCCATCTCATAAAACGATATAGTTATGTCTATTTATGGTATATTTATTTCAGGAATTTGAATATCTACTAACCATGCATAACCATTAGGACTTTTAAATGAGATTAGTAGTATTCAAAAAATTTATTAAAAAATGAATTCAAGTATCTTCTAACCACGCATAACCGTGGGGACTTTTAAATGGGATTAGAATCAACTTGTCAATTAAATCAATCAATTTTGATATGCGTTACATGCATAACCGTGAGGACTTTCAAATGAGCATGGAAGCACATAATCAAAAATTTCAAGTTATTTACCTATGCATAACTGTGAGGACTTTTAAATGAGAGTGGATACTTTGGATGTTTTTTATTGCTAAAAATATAATAAAATGAAAGCACATAATTTCCCGTTTAAAATACCACATATTGACATACTATATTGGATTTTGATGAGTGATGGTCGAAAGAAATATGATAGAACTAGAGACGGTCATGGAATTTTTTACCAATAAAAACTTTTATAACTCTTGTTTAAATTTCTACAGAAATTTACTAATTATGTTGTCTCAAGTTATAATATATGATCAATATCAACACTCGTTGCTTTTTCAATCACTATTTATCTTTTCGATAATTAGTAGGGAGTCGGATTAGTCAATGTAGTCATTTAAACTCAAATCCAAAAATAGTTATGAAATCAAATTTTTTAAAATGACTAATCTGAAACAAGGTGAACAAAAATATTTTCTAGAGGGGTTTTATAAAAGAAAAATATCTGCTAATTGAAAATTATTTGAAGTGAAAAATATGCATATATTTTCTTTAAAAAACGTTGCAGTTACTTAATGTCTCAATATAAATCATGTTTCACTAGTAATTTTTCTATCAACTAGATTACCAGTGTAATCTGCATCTGAATTTATTTTGACTCAAAATTATTATTCATTGAATGCCATAGACCAGACGGTGAAGTGTGTAACAAAATATCTCAAAATCATTTTTAAAAGCTTTTAAATGAAATTGAATTGAAGCCGTGCAAACAGTGATCATAGTGTCAGTAGTAAAGTAACCAAATATAACCGAGAGTAATCATCAATAAACGCCATCATTAATTCAAACAAATCTATATGAAATAGTTCAAAGATGATTGTTCAACATTTTGAATAAGTCAGAATCAATATCATCATTCATTTTTTATTTTTTATCACATAACTAACTGATTTAATTTAGATTATGGTGCAAATTATCACATTTAATATAATTGTTCAAAATAAATATACCGTTACCTGTTTTACCTTTGCCGATAATTTTTCATTGTTGCCCATTGTGATTCTGTCACCTTTGTACTAAGCCAGGGAACTTTGATTTGTCGCCCGTTGTTTGTTTGGAACAGCCAGAATCCAGATAACACTGATGTTGTTCCTTAGCCTACCACCACACCTACACGATAAAAGATTTTTGTGACCTATTTGTTTTTATAGGTCCATGGTTGTTGGTGGTAACAGATTTTGAAAAATAATTTTGTGAAGACCCAAAGCTATTTATATATGTTCCTTTCGGCACCTAGATTTGTTTAACTTTAAGGGATTTATATTTGTGTCTTTTGGAACCCAAATTGATATGGTTTTCATATTTTTAGGTCTACACCAACATATATTTTGATTTTGTGCAATTTTTCTACAAATAGTGCACTCGGATTTAACTTGATTAATTTTTCTTTTAACATATTCAGAATGAGTATACCCAAGTCCTTGTCTATCAGTATCAATAGTTTGTTTTGCTATTAACATAGTTAGTGATCTTTCACTTTTGGAAAAGTTTCCTAAAGTTGTAGACAATTTTGGACTTGTGTTTTGAGAAATTCATTTTCGTTTAATAATTATGTGCACTTTTAGTAGAGTTCTCTCTCCTAGTATTTTCACTTTCTTTCAAAATCAGAAATTCATTTTCAAGTGATTTAATTTTAATTTCTGGTTTTTTAATCTCTTCTTCAAATGTTGGACACTTTTCACACTTAGGGCCCTTAGTTTGATAGTTTTTAACCAATTGATTAAGCTGTTTGTTTGGTTCTATCAAACTATCTCTTTGTGATTCAAGTTTGGCATATTTTTCTCTAAGTCTTTCAAAATAGTCATTTACTTAGTGGAAATATATAAGTAATTCTGAGTGAGTGAGTTTTGATATCTCGCTTGGCTCGTCATCATCGCTATCAGTTATATTACCTCGTAGGCACAGATCTTCTCTTTCACTCTCACTACTAGTGCTTTTATAATCATCATCACTTTTATTCCACGTGGCTGTAAAATTTCTTTTTTTCGATTTCTTTTCTCGGCCATGTCGATTCTGAGGATAATTGGGCTTGATGTGGCCAGGTTTATTGCACTTATGGAAGATGATCTCCCACTCTTCTGGGTTGTTTAGTGCTTTGAATATTCTGCTTATCAATTTTTGATTTAGAGCTGGATTTCTGCATTTGCGGTTCTACCTTTTGAATCTCTTTATTAGTAACGCCAGCTCAGCTGCCTCATCATCATTATCGTCACTACTTCCTTTTACCAATCCTGTTAAGCATGTTTCTTTAATTTTTTATTTGATTATAGGGGATCTCTTACAGTTGTTGACTTTTGCACCGTATATTGCATCAAAATATTCCAAAATTTCCTGTGCATTTTCACAATGAGAGATAAAGTTAAAATTATCTTGATTAATGTGAGAATATATTATATGCATAGCAAGAGCATTAATCAAAGTAATTTTCTTGTCTATTATATCACACCTATTTTCAGTAATGTCCCAACATTTAATATTAACAGATTTTAAATAAAATTCCATTTTTAATTTCCAATTCAGAAAGATCTATTCCATCAAAAACATGAGGAATAATATTGGACCGACCCTCCATAAAAGCGTTATAAAAAAGACATTTTAAAAATTCAAATTTGTAAAACAAAAATTGGTCTTTGAAAATTCAAAATTTTAAAGCAAAAATGGCTTTTGTTCCTAGCTCTAATACCACTTGTAGGGTCAATTTCACCCTACAGGGGGGTGAATAGGATGATACTATTAATTATAAAAATTTATTGTAGAAGAATATAGGATAATTTCAGCACAGATAATAGTCGAGTAACGGCAGCACAGATAATAGCAGAATAATAAAAATAGAAAATAGACACACAGATTTATCCAACTTCGGCAAAACCCTGCCTACGTGCTGCCCCAAGGTTTCTACTAGAAATTAACTAGTCGGACGCTTACACACGTAAACTCGTGACACCTGCTATCGACTAACCTAACTCTACGCTCAAAACTCTGCCACAACTCAGCCACTGAGTTGTGAATTCTCGAAGTACACCACCGTAGTTCGTCCCCTAGCCATACGACTAGATTATACAATAGTTTGAAATGAAATTAAAAACAATTTAAACAATAAAAACACAATACCCTTACATATAAATAAAAGCCCAAATTTAAAAGGAAACTGGCCCAAATTTAAAAGGAAACCCCCTTTTTCTTTCTATTGTTATGTCGCCTTGCTTTCTTCTTCGTTTGTGAAAATGGCTTCTTGCTCGTTCGTTCCTCAGTGCAAAAATTAGGGCTTGTGAAAAATTAAGGCTGTCGACTTCAACTGCTCGATCAAATGATGACTTAATGTCCCTTGCTTTGTCGATCGATGATCTCTTCACTATGCACATGGCTGCCCTAATTTTTGATCGAGTTCGACTAAGCGGTATGTGATTTATTCTCTTTGCTTTACTGGTTGATATGCTTGAACTCGATAATCTCATAGCCGATGATATTACGGTTTAAATAGGAATCGAATTCCTGTAATTTCGTTCGTATATAATCATTTGAATTCGTCAATTAATTTACCTCTGGCCATTCGATGTTGCTTGGATGTTGATGATGATTTCTTGACCTTTTCAATTAGTATATTTTTCGTTGCTTGTTTACTTGATAATCACAGCTTTGAATTTTGTTGAACTCCTTGGCCACCACGGCTCTAACTTTAGCGCTGTGATAATCTGGACTTTGGATTTTGATTCCGTTCTTGTTGAATTCGGCTTCCTATTTTTTTGTGATCATTGACTTGGTTGAGCTTTGCCTTGGTTACCATGGCTTTGTGAATTCGCCGATAATGTTTGATTTCGGCACGGTCTTGTTAAATTTGAAATTCCTAATGCATTCACCCGATTTGAAACTACTATAGCTCATTCACTTGACACTTCTGTTTCACTGTTGGTCTAATTACACTTGGTCTTGCATATTTGTACATGTCTGAACTTGTGCTACCTACACTTGTATACAGTTGAGTTTCTTTTTGAACTGCTATGTTGTCATATGTACATAAGTGCATGCTGTATTGTTGCTTGGTTGTCATTGTGTACATGTTCATGTATTCATTGTGTCATGTCAGCTCTGTATATATATGGTTTGCACTTTGATTCCATGTTGTTTCGAGCTAGTTCACATTGTACTGGTTCTTTGTTTTCATACTTCATGTGGTCTGGATTTGAGTTGAGTTGATCCGTCTTGTTACCTCAAGTATGTACTTTGTTTCATTTGGTATGATGTATTTGCATTCACCACTTTGCACTGTCTACTGCCTCAACTTGTTTCCAGTTCTGGTATGTGGATGCTCTGACATGCTAGTTTGAGTTGCTTTGTGTCACTTGTGCATTTTCAAATTGCTATTTCAATTTAGTCTAGTTAGATTGTCTAGCCTCTGTTTTCATGTGTTCGACTTGAACTTTGGTCGAGGCTTGATTTATGTGTCTTGACCATTTCATTTGGATTTGCACCTGTGTTGAATCCAGCTTATAGCTCGGGTTTGACCTTTGTGCTGAAATCGTGACTTTATATTTATTTCACTTGAGTTGAACCCGACTTTTAATTGGATTTGACCTTGTGCTCACCTGTCCCTGTAAATTTATCAAGTGTACATTTAGTGTGCACGACCTTGTGGCATGTATAGTGATACAATGTGTATGTCACAAGCTGTTCGTTATGATGAATTCAAATTTAAATGATGACGAACAACCTAAATATCTGAGGTAAATAATATTTTCAAAATACATTTTATTTTCACTGCAAAAATATTTTCTTTTCAATTTTACAACATTAGTGTTTATTTTGTAGATTGCTCAGATGCTGGATTCAATCTGGAATAGAGTTAAAGAATAATACGAGTGAATGAGTGAAATGAATCGAGGTGCAAATGTAAATGGAAAATTGTGATGTAATCAAAATTGTATTGTAATTGAAATTGTATATATATAGTGAGAGCATAAATTTGTACTATTCAAAATTGTAATTAAATATTTGTTTGAATAAAATATTTGTTTGAATTTAAATTCTATGTTATTTATTTTAGTCAGCAAATATTTATTTGATTATGTGAAAATAAAATAGTACATTAACAAATACATTTAAATGAATATATATATATATATATGTTTATTATCATCAAACAAAATTCATATACTTGCATATTCAATAGAATATTATCGGACCGGGTGGTTCACCTTGGAGAGCAGCCGCAGTATTTCCTAAGAAGCTGGATGGATCGTAAAGGTTATGTATCAATTATTGTAAGTTGAATGAGAGGTCGATAAAGAATTGATATCCATTGTCGAGGGTTGATGATACTTTCAATCAGTTGAGTGGAGCCAAGGTATTTTCTCAGTTGGATTTGGCGATAGGTTTCCATCAGCTCAAAGTAGCAGATGATAGTATACCTTTGACGGCGTTTAGGACCAGATATGGATCGTGCGAATGGTTAGCTAAAACGTTCGAATTAACTATTGCGCCGACATTCTTTATGGATTTGATGAACCGGGTTTTCCAAGAGCACTTAAATAGGTTCGTGTTGGTTTTCATAGACGATATATTGATATACTCCAAGGATAAAAGAGAGCATGAATTTCATCTTAGAATGGCACTTGAGACGCTGAGGCGGTATCAGCCAAAGGTGAAGTTTTCGAAGTGCTATTTTTGGAAGAAAGAAGTGAAGTTCCTTGGTCATGTAGTCTTGGAAAAAGGGTTGTCAGTGGATCCGACTACGATTGAAGTAGTGAATAGTTGGAAGAGACCCAAAGCAGTGACTCAGATAAAGAGTTTCCTTGGATTAGCTAGTTATTATAGGAGATTCATTAAGGATTTATCGTGGATAGCAACACCAATGACTAAGCTAACGAGAAAGGATGTGAAGTTTGTGTCAACCAATAAGTGTGAGGAAGCATTCCAGAGTTTGAAATACTTATTTACCCATGCACTAGTGTTGGTTGTTCTAGAAGCGAATCAGGATTTGGTGGTTTATACAAATGTGTGTTGAACATGATTAGGAGTTGTGCAGATGCAGAAAGGTAAAATAATTGCCTATGCTTCTAGACAGCTTAGACCGCATGAGGTCAGATATCAGATGCATGATTTAGAGTTGGCTGTAATAATTTTTGCTTTGAAGGCGTGGAGTCGTTACTTTTTGTGAGATATGCTTAAGTTATATACAGATCATAAATCGTTGAAGTATTTGTTCTCTCAAAAAGAGCTAACCATGAGACAGCAGAGATGGTTAGCGTTTATAGCCGCTTATGATTTTAGGATCGAGTACACACCAGGGAAAGGCAACAACATTGCAGATGCATTGCAGGAAACATTAGAATAAAGTGTTGGCGAAGATTGTTGAGTGGAGAGATTTGGAAGCATTGGCAGATTGCAGAGTGCAGTGGAGGTCTGAGGCTGGGTCTAATGGAAATACATTTGTATCAATGTCTTGTTTATAAGTTCTATGAGTGATGATCAAAAGGATTGCTTTTAAACAGATGGAGTATCCAATATTAGCTGATTGGATCAGAAAGTTAAGGGAAGAAACCGAGAGCGATGACTCGAAGGTTTTCAGTCTTAGCCAGAATGGATGGTTGATAAAGAAAGGAAGATTATTTGTTCCATATGTAGGAAACATAGGGAAAGAAGTCTTGAAGGAATGTCATCATTCAAAGTTCACTATTTATCCAAGAGGCACTAAGATGTATCAAAATATAAAGAGAAGTTTCTTCTAGGAAGGTATGAAGCGGGATATTGGCTTATGTGTAAAGTAATGCTTGAATTGCCAACAGGCAAAGGCGGAACACCAGAAGTTAAGTAGGTTGCTTTAGCCATTAGAGATTTCAGTATGGAATTTTTTTCTATGGATTTTATAAACAGGTTTCCAAGCTCGAACAGAGGAAATGAAAGCATATGGGTCTTAATGGATTTGATGAACTGAGTTTTTCGAGAGCACTTAAATAGGTTTGTGTTAGTTTTCATAGACGATATCTTGATATACTCTAAGGATGAAAGCGAGCATGAAGTTCATCTTAGAATGGTACCTGAGACGCTGAGGTGGCATTAGCTAAAGATGAAGTTTTTGAAGTGTCATTTCTGAAAGAAGGAAGTGAAGTTTTTTGGTCATGTAGTCTCAGAGAAAGGGTTATCAGTGGATCCACTAAGATTGAAGCAGTGAATATTTGGAAGAGACCCAAAACAATGACTGAGATAAAGAGTTTTCTTGGATTAGGCGATTATTATTGGATATTCATTAAGGATTTATCACGGATAGTTTAAAGACCCACTATTTTGTACCATTCAAATCGACAAACCCACACATATCAGACTTGAATGATGCAAAATAACAGATTGTAAATAAATTTGGAGCAAATAAAATCAATCACACAGAATCACAGACACATAAATATCAGAATAACTCACAGCGGAATATAAAATACCACAATAGTTCATGAAACTACTATACCAGTCTCAAAACAAATACATAATATCAGTTTAAAAACAACATAATAGAAATCCCAAATACATAGAGGTTCACAAACATGAAATAAACTAGAACAGCTAAAACTGAAATAGATATATAAATAGATAGGCAGAATCTCCAGCAAAGACCAGCTCTAATCCAAAGCTGTGAATACTCGGCTGATCCGAGCGTAAAGCAAAGCACAAAACACTTGAATCAGGACATATATACTTATATAATGTAAACCAACTCAAGTGAACTGTAATAAGATACAAGTAACTTAAAAGATGTCTGGGACCGTCCATCCTCTAAGGATCCGTTAAACCATTTACTATGTAGTAATATTGCGCTATTATAGTATTGTCTATAGTAAAATAAACTTACTTTAAAATAGCGTCGAAGGGTTACCCATATAGCCCCCAATACATAATAGTCCTAGTAGTCCATCCAGTATCAACGTATCTCCAGATCGGAAGACTACCCTAAATACTCCATAGGCTATGGAAGAAAAACAAACTCGTAGTAAGGCTCGCTATGGTAGGTGACAAGGCACACGAGGCAATGCCAGGATAGATATACCAATTATGCTTCCAGGCAGGAGGTAACGCATAGCAGCCACTACCGCCCACCTCGAGCCACACTCACAAAATCAAAGGGGTGCACCCAATCAATCACAAAAGTAATAGAATGGTATCGAAGAAGTGTGTCCGATTGGAGGAGCTACCTCACTTGGCCCGTCGATCGCTCCTGTTTTAGCCACCTTAAGCCAACTCACGGGAGTCGGGTCCACGTTCATACCATAATAGGATCGTCGCCACCATTTTACTTCGTTTTGGAATCTCCACCGCGTACACAGTTGTTAAAGTGGTTTTGGGTATCGACAGAGAGTATGTCCATATCCGATCCCGGTCTCTTTAACAACTAATCGTTATTATAACCCGTGGTTATAATTTAAAATGGTATTTATACTTAAAAATCAAATATCATTTCAAATCCATTTCAAAATATCAAAATATCATATCTTTCAAAAACCTCATTCATTTTATTTAAAATTTAAATACCATTTCAACTCATGTTTCAAAATAGTTTATATTTCCAATCAAAATACTCCATTTAAACCATTAAAAATGAGGTCATTATATTTAAAATTCAATTTTCAAAATTTTAGCTTTTTTTCAAAGTTCATTTATTCGCTTAAATTTATTAAAACGGTGAAAATTCAACTTTCGCAGCACTTAGAAAAATGCTATGGAAAGCTATGTTTTAAAACAATTCAATTTAGCAAAGATGGCATTTAAAATGCTGTAATAGGTTTAATTTAGTTTTCTGCAATTACGCACTTACAAAGTGCTATAATAGCCTTTAGTTCAATTTACCTCTTTTAGTTATAGTTCATTAGAATCAACTACAACACTTAGAAACGCTGTAATATCCTCTACTTAAGAAATGATAGCATTTAAAAAATGCTGTTAATTAAATTCCAAATATTCAATATAATTTCATAAATAATTAAACTTAAATTTAAACCATTTTTAACTTACAAAAATTATATTTTCTCACTTTAAAATGATCATTTAAAATACCTTTTAATTTATGATTTTATAAAGTGAAATTTTCGCAAATAATTATCAAAATTTAATAATAATTCACTTATAAAATAAATGTAAATTTTATAAAATTCATTTACTTTACATTTTAATTTAATTTACCATTTCATAATTTAAATTTAAATTCCATTTTATTTTTCTCTTAATTTAACTTTTAATTTAAAACACATTTCACATTTTCTAAGTTAAGTTATATTTCAAATTCCAATTTTAAACATTTATTTAACCATTTTTAATTTATGGAAAATCAATATCACTTTATAGAAATCATTTTAAATTCAAATTTAAATCAAAATATTATAATATTTACATTTTTAAAATACTTAACAATTCTAGAAATATATATATATATATATATATATATATATATATATATTAACCATGGGTCCGTGTATAATTTTCTATCCTAGGTAAAGTGTTATGGATAATATATTATTTCAATCCGTTACAAAGAAAACCCGGGTTCTATCATTTCAAACCCACAGTCCCAAGTAAAATAAGATAAATGAAAATCGTTCAGGCCTATCATTTTAGCCCATAACGATTTTTCCCTATTCTAAAGTCCGTTCGGGTATGTATCATTTCAACCCATAGTGATTCTAATCTACAAGCAACTTCCAGTGTGATAAACTGATATAAATAAACAGAATAGCATTATATAACAGTAACAGATGATATGACAGGTGTATAAATAGGGTGAACATCATATGATTATAGCATAGGCAGTTATAACATGATAATATAATCTACAGATTCAAATGGTGTCAATTTACAATTAATATAAGTACAGATGTCATGTGTGAATTACTCACCTCTACAAGCTGGAGATAGCACAACCAAACACACAAACAAAGATCCAAAAGGCACGAAAGCACGAATACGGATTCCAGTGAGGGGAGAGCCAAAGTGATTATCTTGTAAATAGCAAACAAAATAAAATATTGAAACATGAATTACAACCCAAAATATGACATTAAACAACCTAGAAATAATGCACAACATAGAATCAAAGAACTTGCCCATGCTTTCACAAACCATATGCTTAGCCGTATGATTATAATGCATAGCCATAGTAGTGTGAATGGGTCAAGTATGGGTCTAACATGGGTCGGCCTAGTGAGGAAGTGAAGGAGTGGAAGTTGTTTATGCATGAACATACAAAACCAAGGCAACAAAAGGCAATTTATCACAATCACAAGGTTCGGTCATGGCCTTATGTGGCATGGCCATGCCTAGTGGAGGTCAGGTGATGGTGTAACAGTGGCGTAGGGTCAGATAAGGGCTGGAGAAGGTGGTGCAAGTGGTGGCCAATAGGGGTATTGTGGAGTGTGTGGCATGTAGGAGGTCGGCTTGGGTTGTTTCCAAGTGGTGCTTACATTTTTGTGTGGAGCTTTCAACCAAGGATGGCCATGGCCTATCATGTCAGTGGATTTGGAAGGGGTTTTGCAGCTGAGTATAGTGGTGGTGGAGGTGATGGTGAAGGAGGAGCTATAGGCCAAGCAACATAGTGAAAGCATGACAAAAAAATGAATAAAACAAGGAAAAAATGTAAGAAAAAGATGAAAACCATTACCAATTTTTTCCTCAGAAATGATGACGAATATTTTAGAGATGAGAAGAAAATTTTATGCATGAGAAATGAAAAGAAGACACGGCTGAAGAAAGAAAATAGTCGGCCTCATCAATGCAAGTGGCAATTTGAAAATGAAAAGACAAAGGCATGTGAAAAGTCTAAGGTATATGAAAAGTTCAAAACTCTTTATATTTCCTATTTTCTTTATTCATCTTAAACACATGAAAAATGGAAGTAAATAAAATAAAAACAAAAAAAAATAAAGTATGAAAGAAATAAATAAACAAATTTTATAAAAATATAAATTAATTAAGAAAATAGCTTAAAAATAGAAACTAGGTTTTAAAAATTGTACATAAATACAATAAGCTTTGGAAAATTATAACATCACTTTAAAAATATTTAAAAATGAAATCTTGAAATAAAAATAAATTTAAAATATTTTCAAAATGAAATAAAGACGAATTTAAAAATATCTCAAAAATCTAGGGTTGTTACACTCACCCCCACTCAAATCTTTTCGTCCTCGAAAAGAACGGACAAGGAAAATAAAGAGAAACAAGATAGAAAAACAAAATAGTACCTGAAACGAATAATTCCAAATTCGAAGCACAAATACTCTCCTTTGTCTCCCAGGTACAATCTCGATCATCAGTACTCCACTGTACTTTGGCCAGATTAACAAATTTCCTTCTTAGCTGTTCCGTACCTCTGTCGACAATACGAAGTGGCTTCCTCTCGACAGTCAGATTAGGCTCAATATCCAAACTATCAAGAGCAGAAGGCTGGACAATAAGAGATGGATCATGAAGATACTGACGAAGATGAGACACATGGAATACATCATGCACTCCAGAAAGCTTCTCGGGCAAATCCAGACGATAAGCCAAAGAACCAACTCTTTCCAAAATGCGGAAAGGACTAATGAACCTAGGAGAAAGCTTCCCTCTACAACCAAAGCGAATGACATTCCTCAAGGGAGAGACCTTAAGGAAAACCTAATCACTAATAGCAAACTCCGCCTACGCCTATCAGCGTACTTCTATCTATCCTGAGCAATTCTCAGCCTCCTTTATTTATCCTCAACTCTCTCAGAAGCTTCCAAAATCACATTAGGACCAAGAACCAAACGATTACCGGATTCAATCCAGCAAGATGGAGATCTACAAGGTCGTCCGTATAGAGCAGCAAATGAAGACATTTTGACACCGGCCTGAATGCAAAGATGGAATGAGATAGATAAGAGATTAAAATAGGCTTAAAACAGAAAATTAGATCATCCTTATAACTATTATTGTAGGTGAATTCGACAAGATGGAGATGATCTTCCCAAGATCCTCCATAATCAAGCACACAAGCACGAAGAAGATCCTCGAGAATCTGATTCGCTCTTTCCGTTTGACCGTTGGTCTGTGGATGGTAAGCAGTGCTCAGATTCAAATGAGTACCCAGAGATTCCTGAAAAGCTTTCCAAAACTGACGGGTAAAGATAGGATCACGATCACAAATAATGCTGAGAGGAACCCCATAGAGACGAACGATCTCTCTCATGTAGATCTCAAATAAGCTAGAAGCAGAACGAGTAGACTTGCCCGGAATGAAATGAGCGGACTTAGTCTGTCTATCCACAATAACCTAGATACTCTCATTACCCCTCTAAGTCCTCGGTAAACCATCGATGAAATCCATGGAAACCTGTTCCCACTTCCAATTGGGAATCTCAAGGGGCTGCAACAAAGCAGGGGTCTTCTGGTGATCGGCTTTGACTTGCTGACAAGTCACACATGGACTAACAAAGATAGAGATATCACGCTTCATCCCCTTCCACCAATAAAGCCTCTTCATCCTGATACGTCTTCGACACACCAGGATGAATAGAAAGTCTGGATCGATGATTCTCCTGAAGCAACTCCTGCCTCAATCCATCAACATTCGGGACACAAATCCTGCCATTAATCCTCAAAATCCCTCTATCATCGACCTGAGCTCCACTGCCACTACTACCATCACCAACCCTGCTACGAACACTCTCCTTCATCAATCTAAGCATCTCATCCTCATCCTGCCTAGCCATGATACGATCCAAAAGAGGAGAAGAAGAAACAACAAGCTGACGCAACAAAGTCTTCTTCCGACTCAAAGCATCGACTACAACATTAGCTTTACCAAGAGTATAGCTAATTTTGAGGTCGTAAGAAGCCATAAACCCAAGCCAACGAACTTGCCTGTGATTCAAATCCATCTGGGAGAAGATATATCTTAGAGATTGATGATCTATGAAAAGCTCAAACTTGGTTCCTGGAAGATGATGCCTCCAAAGCTTCAAAGAAAAGACAACAACAAGCAACTCTAAATCATGAGCAGCATAATTTTCCTCGTGGGTTTTCAACTGACAGTTGGCATAAGCAATGACCTTACCATCTTACCTAAGAACAGCACCCAAACCCTCACGACTAGCATCAGTATATACCGTCAATCCCTCACTTCCATTCGGAACGGTAAGAACTGGTGCTCATGTTAGCTTGCTCTTTAACTCATTGAATGCAGCTTCACATTTCTTATCCTAGATAAAATTAGCATTCTTACAAGTCAAAGCAGTGAGAGGTGCAGCAATCCGAGCAAAATTCTCGATGAATCTTCAATAGTAACCGGCAAGGCCCAGAAAACTACGAATATCAGATGGAGTCTTTGGAGTTTCCCAATCCTGTAATAGAATAGGGAGAACATAAGGACAATTGAAAAGATAGAATTATTAAATGATAAAAGAAAAGAGAGGAAAGAAAGCTTACACTGATCGCAGTGATCTTGGCTGGATTAACAGAAACTCCATTACGAGAAACAATTTGCCCGAGAAATCAGACTTCATCCTTCTAGAAATGGCATTTAGAAAATTTAGCCTTCAACTGATGATTTCTGAGAGTCTTCAAAACATATTTCAAATGCGACTCATGCTCTTCCTTAGTCTTAGAGAAGACAAGGATATCATCAACAAAGACCAGAAAATTTTTATTAAGCACATCACGAAAAACACGATTCATCAAATCAACAAAGAAACCAGGAGCATCAGTCAAACCAAAAGGCAGGACTAACCATTCATAGAACCCATTCTCAGTGCAGTCTTGGGAATGCTATCCTCAGCAACCCTAAGCTGTTGAAAACCTATGGCAAGATTTAGCTGAGAGAAAACAGTGGCACCATAAAGATGATCAAACATATCATCGATACGAGGCATAGGATATCTGTTTTTCATAGTGCGCTTGTTCAACTCCCTATAATCAACACACATCCTCAAAGAACCATCGGACTTGGTGAAAAAATCCACCGCTGCTCCCCATTCAGAAAAGCTAGGCCTAATCAGACCTTTGGAAGCTAGGTCCTCAATTTGTTTCCTTAACTCAACCTTCTCACAGGGTGCCATTCTTCTAGGAGGAAGAACAACAGGTCGAGCGTCAGGAATAAGATCAATCCGAAAATCAATTTCCCGCTTAGGAAGCAAAGAAGTGACTTCACCAAATACATCGGGATATAGTCTGACCACCGGAGTCGAATCAAGATCACTAGAAGAAGAATCCAGAGAATAAATAAAACTGCCAGCAAAATCCTGAGCCATGCGGCACTGAATAATTAAAGAATCACCCTTATCTCCAACAAGAGTGCCAATTCTAGATTTGCAAGAGATACGGGCATCATGATTCCTTAACCAATCTTGACCAAGCAATAAATCAAAAGCATCGAAACTCAGAACATAGAAATCACTAGAAAAACGATAACCAGAATGGAAGAGTTTCACTCTTCTACATATCCTATTAAGGTTTGTTGGACCCCCAATAGGATTAGAAACACATAAAGGAATAGAAGAATACCCTGGAGAAAGGAGATGCTCGAACTTATCACACAAATCAACAGAAATAAAAATGTGGAAAGCTCCAGTATCAAATAACACACGAACTGGATGATGAAATGTGCCCTGAAGAGTACCTTGGTCATCACTAGGAGTAGGAGCAGGTGGAGGAACTAGAGAAGATGCAGATGAGATAGCAAATACACCAGAAGGCTTACCCTTCTGCTGGGTAGGGCAATCCTTCCTAAAATTACCAGGCTGGAGATAGATATGGCAGAGATCACGCCTAGCCAACTGAGTAGGTGGAGGAACAGCAGCACCAGCTAAAGTAGGGCAACTATTGGCATAATGTCCCTTCTGATCACATCTGAAGCAGGTGATAGAGGAAAGATCAACGGGTTGCCTCTGAGAAGGAGCAGATGATGAAGATCCCAAACCCGGATGCTTGTGCCGATTCTTCTTCTACTGGTGATAATTAGGCTCTCTCTTCCTAGAATTAGCAGAGGAAGACTGAGATGAAGGAGCACCAGAAGCAGCAGGACCCTTAGAAGTAGGGTTCTCACAACGGATAGCCATATCCATAAGCTGGGTGAAAGTGCCCTGAACATGAGAAACGACACGACTATAGTACTCAGGACGAGCACTAGCAACGAATTTCTCATTCTTCTTGAGAGGAGTGTCTATAAGGCTAGGACCGAACTTGGAAAGTTCATTGAATTTCCTCTCGTACTTAGAAAAGGACTTGGTACCCTACTTGAGATCCATAAATTCATGATAAAGCTGAGATTTCCCGGCTTCGGGCATCCATTTTGCCACAAAAGCCTCCCTGGAAAAGAGATATAGAACAAACTTAAGATAGATTCAAAAAAAATGAAAAATAGAAACAAGATTCAAGATGAAACAAAGGATACCTAAACTGCTCCCAAGTAATATCAGCTTCGACGGTGTTAGCCGTAATAGACTCCCACCATCTTGGGCAGCCTCATGCAGCTGTCAAGCTGCTAACTGACGCTTCTAGGCATCAGTATCTCAAGACCAGTAAATATCCTCTCCAGACTCTGCAACCATTGCTTAGCCTTAATGATGCTCTTTGAACCGGTGAATGGGGTTCCACTTAGTTGAGTGAATTCCTTACAGAGAACAGTGAACTTAACGAGTGTAGCAGGGCGAGGAGCTGGGGCAATACCACGACCCCTACCTCTGGCATTTCCTCGATTCATCCTGAAAAGATCAGGAATGAATTTAGGACAAGATATAGAGATGACAGAGATAAGATATGATAAAATTCACTTGGACGAATATCCTAATGAAAGAAAATACTAACATGGTAGATACGAAAGGAAGGAAGTTTAGAAAATTGCTTTTAAAACAAGAAAACTTTTATATCAAAATAATCTTTGAAAAATCCTTTGAAAAATCATTTTGAAAATCATTTTATACTTTGAAAATACGTTCTCTCACAAAGATATGATTCTGAGATTGATTTCACTCATTCTAGGGTATTTCTACCCTATCTCTAATGAGTTTTTGCTCCATGGGCAATGGTTTGCCTAAAAACCAAAGCTCTGATACCAAATGTAACGACCCACTATTTTGTACCATTCAAATTGATAATAATCCACACATGTCAGACTTGAATGATGCAAAATAACAGATTGTAAATAAATTTGGAGCAAATAAAATCAATCACATAGAACCAAAAACACAGAAATATCAAAATAACTCGCAGCGGAATATAAAATACCATAGTAGTTCATGAAGCTACTATAACAAAGTCTCAAAACAAATACATAATATCAGTCTGAAAACAACATAATAGAAATCCCAAATACATAGAAGTTCACTAATACATGAGATAAACTAGAACAACTGAAACTGAAATAGATATATAAACAGATACGCAGAATCTCCAGCAAAGACCAGCTCCAGAAAGAGAATCCAAAGCTGTGAATACTCATGCTGACCCGAGCATAAAGCAAAACACAAAACAAGTCAGGACATATATATTTTGTTATCCCATTTTTTGGTCAAAACTGGAATATCAATGTTGAGCGCGTCTCCACCACGATCGAGCTAAGAAGAAGCAACCAACAAGCGTACCTAAGTCCAGAGTTCCCGAATACCAAGTCCATTCGGCCTCATACCCTCATGTTCATTCGGCTATGCAAGTATACGAGTCATTCGGCACTAAGGCCTAAAGCACATTCGGCATTCCTATTCGGCTCATTCGGCATTCCTATTCGGCCACCGGACCGAGGCCTCATCTCCACCACCGAACCAACCTACCATCACCACCGAACCAAAACTTCACACCCCTGTACCGAACCAAAAGGCCTACCGGACCAGCCCTACTACCGAACCACATCCATAACCCCTTCACAACCGGTCCAAACAACCACCGGTCCACATTGCCGGCCCACACCTACCACCGAACCAAACTCCACCTTCACCAAGCATGACCGAACCAAGCTCCGCCGAACCAGAAGATTGCCAGTCCAGATTGCATCAGCCCGGGCCCACCAGCAGCTATATACTTCCAAGACCCCTGCCCCCTACCTCATTCTATAAATAGAGGGGCAGGGGTACAACAATGGGGACAATTTTTTGGAGACAAGTTTGAGAGCTCAAGCCTGGAAGGAACTCTCAAACAACTTTAGATACTTGTAATCAAAGCTTTGTACTTGTAATCTAAAGGAAAAAAGGAGAATAACATATAAAGTGGACGTAGGCACGTTCTGTCCGAACCACTATAAATCTGTGTGTCTTTTACAGTTTAGTCCCTGCTTTTCATATATTTGCATAAATCACCTAAATCACTAAGAACATCATAAAATCAACCAACTCATACGACTTTGGGTGTTTGCGGCCATTTTTCACGCAAACATTTTGGTGCTTTCACTGAGAGGGAACCAGCTTCCGCTACACGGATAGAAGTTGAATTTGAAAATCTAAGAGTTTAGATCTAAGAGTTATGACGAGACAAACAAGTAGAAGGCAAAAGGGCAGAGAAATGTGAACATGAAGGAAAATCAAGAGACTTCTTCTAGAAATGGAGCAGGAGGAGCATCCATCTACATGAGCATCCATCTACATCACCAGAGAGGAAATGAAAGTCAGAATGAAAAGACAAGAGGAGGTGACGCAAGCTCTTCTCAGACAACATTACGCCGGAACCCAGATCCATGTAGCTGGATCAGAAATGCTCAAACAACAAGCAGATGAAATGGCTCAGCAGGGGGCAACCCCCAATCAGCAGACGACTATCAATCAGGCATCGATCCCGCATGGGGGCACCACGCTTGGAGCCAGTTGATCCAATCCCAAAGAGTAAGATAGATGCCTCTGAGCAACCTGGTAAGGAATGAACGTCCAGTCAGGGGGCAGGTAAAATTCCCTCATGAACTCGGGGGCAGGTCGAAAGCAATGAATAAGTCGCAAACCTCTCACTAGCACGGTTAAATCATTTACACATGTGAGCGATCGCGCACGATCCATAGGCATGCTCTGAATGACTATAGACCGCACCATAGTAAGAGTTTACACTTTGACATCCTCGTCTTGCTCCCGCTTTGATTTTTATTTGAACGTTCCTACTGTGGAACTCGTATGATTATTGCTTTGACATTTACAATTCCATGGAAAAATTATTTACTTGTATGCCCGTTGGATCGCGAACGGTCCACGAGCACCTATTGCATGGCAACGAACTGCCGAAATCTTTGATTCGAAAACTCCCCCAAACAATAACTCCAACACTGATAATATTAAGTCCCCCCCGGGCACACTCATTTGCCTCGAACGGCACCCGACTTCGAACAGTCACAACTCGCCTCGAACGGCACCCGACTCCGAACAGTCACAATTCGCCTCGAACGGCACCCGACTTCGAACAGTCACAAATCGCCTCGAACGGCACCCGATCGCGAACGGTCACAACTCGCCTCGAACGGCACAACTCGCCTCGAACGGCACAACTCACCTTACCTCAAATGGCTCGATCGCGAACGGTCGTCGTTTGAGGTCCGCTACCTGATCACTGACTACTACACCTTACCTCAAATGGCTTGATCACGAACGGTCGTCATTTGAGGACCGCCACTTGACCGCGCACTGTCGCACCTTACCTCGAATGACTTGATCACGAACGATCGTCATTTGAAGTTAGGCGCTTGACCTTGAACGGTCACATTTCATCACAACTGGCTCGGTCTCGAACGATCGACGCGTGGACTTACAGACTCGACCGCGCACTGTCGCACTTTACCTCGAATGACTCGATCGCGAACGGTCGTCATTTGAAGTTAAGCGCTTGACCTTGAACGGTCCTCACTCGACCGCGCACTGTCGCACTTTACCTCGAATGACTCGATCCCGAACGGTCGTCATTTGAAGTAAAGCGCTTGACCTTGAACGGTCACATTTCACTGCAGATGACTCGATCCCGAACAATCGACGCATGGATTTACGCGCTTGACCGCGCAGGGTCGCACTTTCCCTCGAATGACTTGATCACGAACGATCGTCATTTGAAGTTAGGCGCTTGACCATGAACGGCCGCGCTTCATCCCAAATAGCTCGATCCCGAACGGTCATCAGTTGGGGCCATATAAACTATCAAGTTCTTTACAGGTAGATGACAGGATATGAACATCCAGCTCATGGCATTACAAAACACGCCTTCCTACCGCAAGGCATATTTTGGGGGGCAAAGTGTTATCCCATTTTTTGGTCAAAACTGGAATATCAATGTTGAGCGCGTCTCCACCACGATCGAGCTAAGAAGAAGCAACCAACAAGCGTACCTAAGTCCAGAGTTCCCGAATACCAAGTCCATTCGGCCTCATACCCTCATGTTCATTCGGCTATGCAAGTATACGAGTCATTCGGCACTAAGGCCTAAAGCACATTCGGCATTCCTATTCGGCTCATTCGGCATTCCTATTCGGCCACCGGACCGAGGCCTCATCTCCACCACCGAACCAACCTACCATCACCACCGAACCAAAACTTCACACCCCTGTACCGAACCAAAAGGCCTACCGGACCAGCCCTACTACCGAACCACATCCATAACCCCTTCACAACCGGTCCAAACAACCACCGGTCCACATTGCCGGCCCACACCTACCACCGAACCAAACTCCACCTTCACCAAGCATGACCGAACCAAGCTCCGCCGAACCAGAAGATTGCCAGTCCAGATTGCATCAGCCCGGGCCCACCAGCAGCTATATACTTCCAAGACCCCTGCCCCCTACCTCATTCTATAAATAGAGGGGCAGGGGTACAACAATGGGGACAATTTTTTGGAGACAAGTTTGAGAGCTCAAGCCTGGAAGGAACTCTCAAACAACTTTAGATACTTGTAATCAAAGCTTTGTACTTGTAATCTAAAGGAAAAAAGGAGAATAACATATAAAGTGGACGTAGGCACGTTCTGTCCGAACCACTATAAATCTGTGTGTCTTTTACAGTTTAGTCCCTGCTTTTCATATATTTGCATAAATCACCTAAATCACTAAGAACATCATAAAATCAACCAACTCATACGACTTTGGGTGTTTGCGGCCATTTTTCACGCAAACATATTTATATAATGTAAACCAATTCAAGTGAATTGTAATAAGATACAAGTAACTTAAAGGATGTCTGTGACCGCCCATCCTCTAACGATCCGTTAAACCATTTACTATGCAATAATATTGCGCTATTATAAAAATGTCTACAGTAAAATAAACTTACTTTAAAATAGCGTCGAACGGTTACCCATATAGGCCCCAACACATAATAGTCCCAGTAGTCCATCCAGTATCAGCGTATCTCCAGATCGGGAGACTACCCTAAATACTCCATGGGCTACAGGAGAAAAACAAACTCGTAGTAAGGCTCGCTATAGTAGGTGACAAGGCACACAAGGCAATGCCAGAGTAGATATAACAATTACGCTTTCGGGCTTGTGGTAACGCATAGCAGCCACTACCGCCCACCTTGAGCCACACTCCCAAAATCAAAGGGGTGCACCCAATCAATCACAAAAGTAACAGAATGGTATCGAAGAAGTGTGTCCGATCTGAGGAGCTACCTCACTTGGCCCGTCGATCGCTCCTGTTTTAGCCACCTTAAGCCAACTCACGGGAATCGGGTCCACGTTCATACCATAATAGGATCGTCGCCACCATCCTACTTCGTTCTGGAATCTCCACCGCGTACACAGTTGTTAAAGTGGTTTTGGGTATCGACAGAGAGTATGTCCGTATCCGATCCCGGTCTCTTTAACATCCAATCGTAATTATAACCCGTGGTTATAATTTAAAATGGTATTTACACTTAAAAATCAAATATCATTTCAAATCCATTTCAAAATATTAAAATATCATATCTTTCAAAAACCTCATTCATTTTATTTAAAACATAAATACCATTTCAACTCACATTTCAAAATAGTTTATATTTCAAATCAAAATACTCCATTTAAACCATTAAAAATGAAGTCATTATATTTAAAATTCAAATATTCAATTTCCAAAATATTAGCTTTTTTTCAAAGTTCATTTATTCACTTAAATTTATTAAAACGGTGAAAATTCAACTTTCGCAGCACTTAGAAAAATGCTACGGAAAGCTATGTTTTAAAATAATTCAATTTACAAAGACGGCATTTAAAATGCTGTAATAGTTTTAATTTAGTTCTCTGCAATTACAGCAATAACAAAGTGCTGTAATAGCTCTTTGTTCTATTTAGTCTTTTAGTTATAGTTCATTAGAATCAACTACAGCACTTATAAATGTTGTAATATCCTCTACTTAAGAAATGATAACATTTAAAAAATGCTGTTAATTAAATTCCAAATATTCATTATAATTTCATAAATAATTAAACTAAAATTTAAACCTTTTTTAACTTGTAAAAATCATGTATTCTCACTTTAAAATGATCATTTAAAATACCTTTTAATTTATGATTTTATAAAGTTAAATTTTCATAAATAATTATCAAAATTTAATAATAATTCACTTATAAAATAAATGTAAATTTTATAACATTCATTTACTTTACATTTTAATTTAATTTACCATTTCATGATTTAAATTTAAATTCCATTTTATTTTTCGCTTAACTTAACTTTTAATTTAAAATACATTTCACATTTTCTAAGTTAAGTTATATTTCAAATTCCAATTTTAAACATTTATTTATTTAACCATTTTTAATTTATAGAAAATCAATAACACTTTATAAAAATCATTTTAAATTCAAATTTAAATCAAAATATTATAATATTTACATTTTTTAAAAACTTTAAAAATTCTAGAAAAGTACATATATATTAATCATGGGTCTGTATATAATTTTCTATTCTAGTTAAAGTTATACGGATAATATATCATTTCAATCCGAAATTTACAAAGAAAACCCGGGTTCTATCATTTCAAACCAGCAGTTCCAAGTAAAATAAGATAAATAAAAATCATTCAGCCCTATCATTTCAGCCCATAAGGATTTTTCCCCATTCCAAAGTCCGTTCGGGTATGTATCATTTCAACCCATAGTGATTCTTATCTACAGGGAAATTGCAGTGTGATAAACTGATATAAATAAACAGAATAGCATTATATAATAGTAACAGATGATATGACAGGTGTATAAATAGGGTGAACATCATAGATCATAGCACAGGCAGTTATAACATGATAATATAATCTACAGATTCAAATGGTGTCAATTTACAATTAATATAAGTACAGATGTCATTTGTGAATTACTTACCTCTACAAGCTGGAGATAGCACAACCAAACACACAAACAAAGATCCAAAAAGCATAAAAGCACGAATACAGGTTCAAGTGAGGGGAGAGCCAAAGTGATTATCTTGTACATAGAAAATAAAACAAAATATTGAAACATGAATTACAACCCAAAACATGACATTAAACAACCTAGAAATAATGCACAACATAGAATCAAAGAACTTGCCCATGCTTTCACAAATCATATGCTCGGCCACCTGGTTATGATGCATGGCCATAGTAGTGTGAATGGGTCAAGTAAGGGTCCAACATGGGTCGGCCTAGTGAGGAAGTGAAGGAGTGGAAGTTGTTTATGCATGAACATACAAAACCAAGGCAACAAAAGGCAATTTGTCACAATCACAAGGTTCGGCTGTGACGACCCGGAATTTTCAAGCATTTAAAATCGGAGTATTTAATTGATTTTAAATATTCAATAGAGTAATTTTAACTTGAATTACAAATATCGCTATTTATTTGATAATTAAATAATAGAATTTAATAATTAGAAGTTGGGTAAATTGTTGAATCTAGAATTTTAAGCCTGTTAAAAATAATTTGAGGGCTTGTAAAATTTATATTGATAGTACAGAGGATAATAGAAGCTGTAAAATTGAAATTAGCAGTGGTTTGTTCACTTTTGGAATTTTATATCGTTTAAATTGAATTTAAAAATAGCCTTCCGAGGTACAGTCTCAGAATTCGACGAAACTAGTTCCATTGGATCCGTGATATTGATTTATTATCGAATTTCAAATTTCGTAGCAATTGGAGTTGTTATGTGAGCATACAATATACAAACGCGTTGGAAATTTACATCGAAAATTCTATTTAAATTTATATTTATATTATCCACGTGCTAATCACCATCAGCTGCCTTTCTTTCATATCGCTGTCTCCTCTCGTACATACCATCATCATTGCGTCTCCATTCTTGTTTTAAAATCTCACGAAGAAAAAACAATTTATCAGAAGAAATGGCCGCTCCCTTTCCTCTTTCCCTCTTTCGCTCCTTAGCTCACAAACTGCTATATACTCCTCCAAAATCAAAATCGTACTCCTCTTTTTCTTTTGTTCGTTCGAAGAAAAATAATATTGGCCGAAGCCTCTGTGTCTAAAAATAATAATATATATTACAGCGAATTCAAATTCGACTTCAATGGAATCGAGCCTTCTACTGCAATCAAATCATGAAATATCGGCTTCATTCCTTTGTCTGCTCGTTTAGGGCTTGAGCTCATCAATGGCGCCGTTTGATTTTGGTGATTCACGAGGGCGTTTGAACCCTAGTTCGACAACGTCTCGACTCCAGGTTGAGAGCGCGTGCTAGGATTGGAGACGCGATGGCGTTCGCTAGATTAGGTCGATGCGATTAGGGATGTGGGTACTTCGAAATTGTCGTGCGAGGTGGATGCTACGGCAGGAGGTTGCGAGGCAAAGTCGCAGAGGATTTCATAGTTTCAGAAGCTCGATCGATGAGGTATCGATCCTTGTTTTCTGCTTAAATTTTAATAAGTTCATATTCATATGTTCGCAGAGAAAAAAAAAATAAAAAAATATTTTACACTGCAGTTGTTTTTTTATATATACACACACTTATATATAAGTATTTCAATTTATATACATAGATTTGAGAAGATATAATTGTTGTTTATACTTTTTAAATTCTTACTGTTAAATGTTAAATAGACAGTATGCCAATGAATATACATATATTACAAGCATATTAAAAACGAGTATTTACAAATGCATGAGTGCTACGTGATGGTTAAATTATTTTGAATATTCTAATTTAATGATAGAAACTGTTCATTTAATTAGTTACTAAGGATTTAACACTAAAGTAAAATATGGAATTTTATTAACACAATAAATTTAAGTTTTAAATAAATATTTAGGTGGTTGATTTTTCGATTAGTTTAGATATTAATAAAATCACATAATATTTATTCAAGGTTTGAAATCTGAAAATAAACAAGCTAGTCAGGAATGGATTGCCAATTAAAAGCAAAGGTGAGTTAATCTCACTCAGTTAAATTTAAATTTAAATGATTAAATTTAAATAATTGTTGAATGGTTGAATTGATTTCTGTGTTATAGTATGGTATAATTTTGGAATGGGATGATTATATTGTGCTAACGTCTGTGGATGCAGGGAATACAGGTTGGAGGGATCCAACTGGATCCCTCAATATTTATTTAAATTATTTAATACCCTCTGTTGTGATTATTTTATATTCTGTGATGAATATTATTGACAATTGGAATATTGGATTTTATGGTTTACCTGAATATGTTCCCGTGCACTAATTTATCAAGATATATAGAATTGGATCTTGGAAATAAAATGAAGAGAATTTGTAAGCGAAATAATTATAGAGAATTTAAATAAATTAGGAATGAATTGGATAAGAATATTAATGGTTTTAAATTCTAATAAATAAATTCCGTATATGGAAGGGAAATTTTGAATAAACAGAAGATTAATGAATTTTAAACTTCAGTATGATTAAAACATTTATTTAAAAATTTAAGATTTAAATTATTTAAGAAGAATAAAGAAGAAATGGGGAAATCTGAAACTGGTATATTTTAGTTAAAAGACTTTTAAAAAAACAAACGGGAAATAATAACATTAATAATAAGTCCATAACTAATGAATTTTGAAATGAATTGAGTAATTAAAGAAACTTATTTCAAATAGAATAAGTTGGAAATCAATTTGGGGAAATTGATTTAAGTGATTGAAGTTGGAATATTCTCTGGATGGCCAAGTACATGTTTTTTTTGAAAGTAAATTTTTAAATATAAATTAAGTGTTTTAAAGTTGTTTTTAAAGAAAGCAGGTTTTGTAAAACTTATTATTTCTAGTATTTAAAGTCTAAAGTAAGTATTTTCTTTTAATCTATTTTAGTAAGTAATTATTAAGAAGTAACTTAGTATTTTGTTTTTAAGAGTAGAAATCTAGTTTTATATTTTATTAAGTAACTTTATTTTCAAATGTTTATATAGTATGTACTTTTAGTAAATTATTGAAGTGGTTTTAACTTTAAATGTTTTAAAGTAAATTCCAAAACAAGCATTTTGGTTAATTTATTTTCGTAATAATTATTTAAAGAATGATTTGGTATTTTGATTAAAGAAGAAATCTAATGTATAGTTATAAGGTAACCGTATTTTAGTTATTTATAAAGTATTATTATAAATTAAGTATTAAAGTAAAATTTTCATAATTAAAATTTAAATATATTTTACAATAAAATGTTTTTTAATTATTTTAAAAATCTAGAGTTTTGTGCTTGGTGATTCCAGTGGAAATGGAAATACTCGGAATTTATGTTGAGAAAAGGAAGATAGTTTGAAAACTGTTTTCAAAAAGGGTTTGAAAGTGAGAATATATCTTGTAAAGATATTTTGAGATAAATAAATAATTTGGGAAATTATTTATTGGTTGATGGTTGTTGTGAATATTAATTGATAGTTAAATCACCGACTATCAATATTGGCCAAATGCGTTGATCGTTTCGAAGAGACCGGGATCGAGATTTATTTCTCGAAAACCACTTCGATCCGGTTTGTACGTTTTGTGGAAACGAGTTTGGATTCGAAGATGGAGCAGTGAAGTGCAAGGGCTAGTCGCTACTAATCCTGAGGATATTTCCAAAATGGATGTAGTAGGAAGAGTGCCTTCGGTTCCGTTCGAACCCGGAACAGACTTATATGGATGAATGCTTGCGAAACACCGTCATGTGGACGATGGGCATTCTAAGTGATATGTTCTAAAAAGGTAGCTCTTAGCCTCAAGCCTCATCAAATGGGAATGACTGAAAATCAGGGGTTATGCAGCAAGGCTAGGTGGGTAGCACCCAAGCAGGGTGAGGTCATCCCTGTCTAGATGTCCCTTTTTATTTCGGCTTAGTGGGCGGTTGCTGATTCCAACCGCGGGGTGATCTCACTCGGGATTATCCAGTAAGGGGTAGTCCCGGTCTTGTGTTGCAGGGGAGCGGGAGTACTCCTTGGTACGGTGATCTAGGCCCCGTACTGTGACAGGTGGTACCCCAGTGCCTGGTCATTAGTTGGAAATCCATTTTCCCTACAAGCCTTGTACGAGTTTTGTTTGTATTACCCACTCTGTGGCTAGTAGCTGGAATTTAATCATGTAACAATTTCGGCTATTTTATAAGTATTTGTATATAGACCCTATTATAATATCCGAGGATTTCTATAAAAAGTGTTTTAGCTATCGTAAGGTAAAAACCCGACATGTTTATTTGTGGCGTAGTCTTACGAGATGCTTTTGTTTTTCAAAGTATTTTTGAAACTTTAATAATTAATTGAGTGTGATTTTCTCACGCTGGTATTCCAGACCGACTCGGGTATTATTTAACTATAATGCTCGGGTCAGACCGAGTATTATAGGATACAGGTTATGATGCTGTGGAGCTCAGGAGACGAGCTGGATGACGATATGTACTCCTGTACTTGTTTTATATATATTTCGCTGTTGTTTAGTTGTGTAACCAGTTGTATGTTATTGACGTTGAGTTGTGGTTGATGTACTCTGATGATGTAATGTATGAACAGATATATTTGTTTTGGTGTAAAGATTATTTACTATCTATTATATTTTATTCCGCTGCGATGGTTAGATTCTGATGTTGTTTACTATTTTCTTCTTCTACCTCTTCTTCTTTAACCCAAATGGTTCATATTTATGTGCAACTTGAGTTGATTGTGGTAGAATAGTGTTGACTCAAGGGTATGGATTTGCGGGTCGTTTCACTTGGTATCAGAGCAGGTTGGTGATAACCTTGGCTCTGGTGGGAAATTACTCAAATAGAGTCCGTAATAGTCTAGAATGAGTTTGAGCGTATTAATAAATATGAGCGCGTATTTGTTAGTGAGTATAAATTGTTTTAATATTGTGTTGGTTAGTTTATTGAGTGGCATATGAACCTTCGTCGGCACAGTCTGCGCAACTGTATTGAAGGGGTTTCTAAACACTTGAATAGAACAATTGACATGGTATTGTTTTAAATGTGGGTAAATAAAATAATTTTACCCAAAATATATTCTGATATAAAGAAAAGTTTTTGTAAACTATTTTAGCTAATATATAGTTATTTAGATGTTAGAAATGATAATATTAAAGTATTATCATTGTTAAGTGAAAATTTAACTAGAAATTGAAATATAACTAAAGTTTAAGGAAATAAATTCATTATAAAATAAAATTTATAAATATGAATTATAAATGTAATTTATGAATTGAAATACAATCAAATGAGAATTTGTATAAGCATTAAGTGTACAAATGAATTATAGTTAAAATTTATTTAAGCAAGATTTGGAAATTTAAAATCCCGGAGACTTTGGAAGTGTTTATCGAAGTATTTGAAGATAAATAATAGCATTATTGTTTTAGAGATATTTCTAAAAAGGAAATTTGTTTTAAATGGAATTTGAAAGTGATATAGCATTGAAATCACATGGATTATTGAAAAATAATTCTGATGATGACGGCCGCATCATCAGAATTCATTTTCGAATTTCTAAGTGATGGATTGCTGCTAAAAATTGATTTGTTCAGAAAAGCTAGTTGTTTTTGAAAATCTCAAAGAAAATTTGTTGGGAATAAAACCAAGATTGGTTTGACTTTTGAGAAATGTGATTTGAGATGTAGGAGATTTCAAAAATAATTTGAAACCAAAATCGGGTGTTTAAAAACCCGATGAGATAGGTTGTAAGCTTATAAATTGAGACGATTTTTAAATCAGAAAAGAAATATAAGATTTGAATGTTGGAAATTTAAATTTAATGGAAAGTTAAAAATGAAGTTAACTTGGGTTGGGGAATAAAATTTAACTGGATCAAAATTAATTGAATAGGTGGAAATAATATCCAGTTGTATTCGAATTAAGTTAAAACCGAATTGAATTAAATAAATCTGAGTTAAAATAAAATTGAATTGGAATAAAAATTCAATTGAGTTATTGAATGGTATTAGATTCTTACCTGAATAAATGGAAATAAGTTGGATAAGGATTGGATTGGAATGAATAAATCAGAATAACTTGTAAAGGAATCAAAATCCATGGAACAAGATATGCTTGGGTTATAAATAAGCATAAGGCTCCAGTTAAAAATAAAGGATGAATATATTTAAGCCTTGAATGAATGGAATTGTGTAAATAATAAGTTGTGGCTTATAAATTGAAAATGGAATACAAAATCCAAAATAAATATTGTTTGATGAATTGAAAAATAAAATGAAGATCAAAACTTGAATTATAAAATAAATGGAACTTAAGTAAATTAAATGAAGTGATATTTGAGATTAAAAATCAAGTATTGAACTATAAATAGGAGAGAACTAATTTTATAATAAATTAGTAAATAAAATGTGTAAATGGGAACGTAATGTTGTTTAATAGAAGCTGAATTGTGAATTTATGATGAAATTTGGAAATAAAACTCGAGTTATAAATTGAATTCGACTTGAATTGTCAGTAAAGTAAACGTAATTGAATTGTGAGTTCTTGAAATTGGGTGGTATATTGAAAATGGCTAGTGGATTCAGAACTTGAGTTATAACTAAAAATTTAACTTGAAGTGTTAACAAATTAAATATAGTTGGGAATGCTTCGAATAAAGAAAAATGAGCTTAAGTATAAAATTGAAGTAAATTAACTTAAGCTAACAGATGAGGGAGAGTTGAATTGGATTCAACTTAAACTAAGTTTAGTAATATTGGATTGGATTTAAATCAAGTGAAAATAAATTTAAATCAAAATAGAATTCAGTGAGTTATAAATAATATTTAAGGAAATGAAAATTCAAAATGGATTGAGAGGATAAACTAATTATATCGAATAAATAAATGGATGGAATAAATAAGAATCAAATGAAAGTGAACTTAAGTTGAAGTAAAATAAATTGAGTAAACTAACTTAAGTTGAGAATAATTAGAAGCTCGACTACGAGTAAAATTGGAAGATCATTAAATTAAAGCTTGGTTTGAATTAATTCGGGAATGGGTAGTAATATGCAAGCTTGGAATGGGTCGAGCTAAATAAATAGTTGTGAATGAATTAAAAAAAAAGGAAATTTAATTGGTAATGAAGATGAACCTAAGTTGTTAATAGTTTTGAATGAAACTAGTTTGGTTAATAAAATGAAGTGTAAGTAAATGGATTCAAATTTAAAATGCAATAAAAATGAGAATATATGGATCGTGAATAAATTTAAAAACGGAATAGAATTAAGTATAAATTGAGTTGAATTCAATTTAAATTCGTTATAAAACATAAATACTTATTTATTCACATAGATCTCGTCAAATTGCAAAGAATAAATTATCATTAATGTAAATGGAAGAAATTAAAATTCTATGAATTGATAGGAGTAAAATAAATTGATTTTGAGAGCAATTGAATTAAATATGAATTCGGTTTGCTTAAAAATAAATTAAATGTAAGCGATTGAGTTTTAAACCATTCAAATTTTTGAAAGTGTATACGAATGGATTGAAAACCATCCAAATCAAATGAAAATAGTTATAAATTAATTAGAACAGTGGAATTAGTACGAACATTGTATAAGTTGCTTATGGAAGAATGTTTGGTGTGAATTTCTTTTAGAATTCATATGTTTAACTATTGCAAGTAAGTGAAATATTGATAAAACTTTATATATATGGCACTTACATGTTTAAATTGAGTAAGTACAGGTACCCGAAAGCCGTGTGGCGGGATTTGATTGTGCTAACTGCTAAATAAATAAGCTGCTTGCTTAAAAAAGCTAAATAAGGTACGCCTATGCAATAAAAATAGGAAATATGAACTGTTTTTGGTTTTTCCGACCGTGTGGGTCGATGTATATATATTTATATCTTTTGTCAAATTGCAAAAGCTCCTCCGTACAAAGGAGACTCTGCCAAAAAATTTCAGAAAATTTTGAGAGTTAGAATTTTTTTGAAAATCTTGTTAACGACAAACGTTTTTAAATTGGAAATTGAAATAAATTTGTAAATGAACTAATGTAAAAAAATGACATGAATCAGTAAAAATGAAAAATAAAATTTAACATTTAGAGTTGATGATAAATTGAATTAATATGGAAATGAAAGAATCGATTTGAATAGGAATAGATACAAACTAAAGTGGTAAGATGAAAATTAATATGAGAAACACATAAATGCTTATACTAACTTAAGTAAGCAATGATAAATTCTTAATTGGAAATTGACATTAAAAACATCTTCTAAGTTAATATTCGAATGAATAAATATTGACATTTTGTAAGGAAGTAGATAAAATGTTTTGAAAGTTGTGATTGGATATTAGTGCTAAGCAGGATATGCAGGTAATATAAAGGGAAAACAGAATTGATTTTGATTTCAGAAGATAAATTTGAAATGCTCGACAAAGGTATGTGTTTAAGTTTCTATATGAAATTTGATTGGGATTTTGGATTAAGCCACTTGGCTTTTTGTTTTCCTTTAGGATTTGAGAGCCCGTGGAGGCCTTTTGTAGTTATACCGAGCTAGGCGCTCAAAGGAGACGCTGGCAAAAAATTTCGGAAATTTAGGGAGTTAGAAAAATTTTGAGAAAATTTTGATAATTCAAAATTTGGTTTTAAATTGAAACTTGAATGGTTGGGCAAATAGGATTGTTTGCAAACTAGGGAAAGGTTTGGAAAGTTAATAAGAATGATAGTGGATCTTCTATATAAAAGAATATGTTCAGACAAGTTAATTAAACTGTTTAGATTTGGGGAAAATAATATACGGGTATTAGACCATTCTTCTTAACTAGTAATTTCGGGGACGAAATTCTTTTAAGGGGGAGGAATGTGACGATCCGGAATTTTCAAGCATTTAAAATCGGAGTATTTAATTGATTTTAAATATTCAATAGAGTAATTTCAACTTGAATTACAAATATCGCTATTTATTTGATAATTAAATAATAGAACTTAATAATTAGAAGATGGGTAAATTGTTGAATCTAGAATTTTAAGCCTGTTAAAAATAATTTGAGGGCTTGTAAAATTTATATTGATAGTACAGAGGATAATAGAAGTTGTAAAATTGAAATTAGCAGTGGTTTGTTCAGTTTTGAAATTTTATATCGTTTAAATTGAATTTAAAAATAGTCTTCCGAGGCACAGTCTCGGAATTCGACGAAACCAGTTCCATTGGATCCGTGATATTGATTTATTATGGGAATTCAAATTTCGTAGCAATTGGAGCTGTTGTGTGAGCATACGATATACAAACGCGTTGGAAATTTACATCGAAAATTCTATTTAAATTTATATTTATATATCCACGTGCTAATCACCATCAGCTGCCTTTCTTTCATATCGCTGTCTCCTCTCGTACATACCATCATCATCGCGTCTCCATTCTTGTTTTAAAATCTCACGAAGAAAAATCAGTTTATCAGAGGAAATGGCCGCTCCCTTTCCTCATTCCCTCTTCCGCTCCTTAATTCACAAACTGCATATACTCCTCCAAAATCGAAATCGTACTGCCCTCTTTCTTTTGTTCGTTCGAAGAAAAAAAATGGCCAAAGCCTCTGTGTCTAAAAAAAAAACTATATTACAGCGAATTCATATTCGACTTCGATGGAATCGAGCCCTCTACTGCAATCAAATCGTGAAATAGCGGCTTCATTCCTTTGTCTTCTCGTTTAGGGCTTGAGCTCATCAATGGCGCCGTTTGATTTTGGCGATTTGCGAGGGCGTTTGAACCCTAGTTCGACAACGTCTCGACTCCGGGTTGAGAGCGCGTGCTAGGATTAGAGACGCGATGGCGTTCGCTAGATGAGGTCGATGCAATTAGGGATGCGGGTACTTCGAAATTGTCGTGCGAGGTGGATGCTGCGGCAGGAGGCTGCGAGGCAGAGTCGCAGAGGATTTCATAGTTTCAGAAGCTCGATCGATGAGGTATCGATCCCTGTTTTCTGTTTAAATTTTAATAAGTTCATATTCATATATTCGCAGAGAAAAAAAATAAAAAAATATTTTACACTGCAGTTGTTTTTTTTATATACACACACACTTATATATAAGTATTTCAATTTATGTACATAGATTTGAGAAGATATAATGGTTGTTTATACTTTTTAAATTCTTACTGTTAAATGTTAAATAGACAGTATGACAATGAATATACATATATTACAAGCATATTAAAAACGAGTATTTACAAATGCATGAGTGCTACGTGATGGTTAAATTATTTTGAATATTCTAATTTAATGATAGAAACTGTTCATTTAATTAGTTACTAAGGATTTAACACTAAAGTAAAATATGGAATTTTATTAACACAATAAATTTAAGTTTTAAATAAATATTTAGGTGGTTGATTTTTCGATTAGTTTAGATATTAATAAAATCACATAATATTTATTCAAGGTTTGAAATCTGAAAAGAAACAAGCTGGTCAGGAATGGATTGCCAATTAAAAGCAAAGGTGAGTTAATCTCACTCAGTTAAATTTAAATTTAAATGATTAAATTTAAATAATTGTTGAATGGTTGAATTGATTTCTGTGTTATAGTATGGTATAATTTTGGAATGGGATGATTATATTGTGCTAACGTCTGTGGATGCAGGGAATACAGGTTGGAGGGATCCAACTGGATCCCTCAACATTTATTTAAATTATTTAATACCCTCTGTTGTGATTATTTTATATTTTGTGATGAATATTATTGACAATTGGAATATTGGATGTTATGGTTTACCTGAATATGTTCCGGTGCACTAATTTATCAAGATATATAGAATTGGATCTTGGAAATAAAATGAAGAGAATTTGTAAGCGAAATAATTATAGAGAATTTAAATAAATTAGGAATGAATTGGATAAGAATATTAATGGTTTTAAATTCTAATAAATAAATTCCGTATACGGAAGGTAAATTTTGAATAAACAGAAGATTAATGAATTTTAAACTTCAGTATGATTAAAACATTTATTTAAAAATTTAAGATTTAAATTATTTAAGAAGAATAAAGAAGAAATGGGGAAATCTGAAACTGGTATATTTTAGTTAAAAGACTTTAAAAAAACAAACGGGAAATAATAACATTAATAATAAGTCCATAACTAATGAATTTTGAAATGAATTGAGTAATTAAAGAAACTTATTTCAAATAGAATAAATTGGAAATCAATTTGGGGAAATTGATTTAAGTGATTGAAGTTGGAATTTTCTCTGGATGGCCAAGTACATGTTTTTCTGAAAGTAAATTTTTAAATATAAATTAAGTGTTTTAAAGTTGTTTTTAAAGAAAGCAGGTTTTGTAAAATTTATTATTTCTAGTATTTAAAGTCTAAAGTAAGTATTTTCTTTTAATCTATTTTTGTAAGTAATTATTAAGAAGTAACTTAGTATTTTGTTTTTAAAAGTAGAAATCTAGTTTTATATTTTATTAAGTAACTTTATTTTCAAATGTTTATATAGTATGTACTTTTAGTAAATTATTGAAGTGGTTTTAACTTAAATGTTTTAAAATAAATTCCAAAACAAGCATTTTGGTTAATCTATTTTCGTAATAATTATTTAAAGAATGATTTGGTATATTGATTAAAGAAGAAATCTAATGTATAGTTATATGGTAACCTTATTTTAGTTATTTCTAAAGTATTATTATAAATTAAGTATTAAAGTAAGATTTTCATAATTAAATGTTAAATATATTTTACAATAAAATGTTTTTTTAAATTATTTTAAAAATCTAGAGTTTTGTGCTTGGTGATTCCAGTGGAAATGGAAATAATCGGAATTTATTTTGAGAAAAGGAAGATAGTTTGAAAACTGTTTTCAAAAAGGGTTTGAAAGTGAGAATATATCTTGTAAAGATATTTTGAGATAAATAAATAATTTAGGAAATTATTTATTGGTTGATGGTTGTTGTGAATATTAATTGATAGTTAAATCATCGACTATCAATATTGGCTAAATGCGTTGATCGTTTCGAAGAGACTGGGATCGAGATTTATTTCTCGAAAACCACTTCGATCCGATTTGTACGTTTCGTGGCAACGAGTTTGGATTCGAAGTTGGAGCAGTGAAGTGCAAGGGCTAGTCGCTACTAATCCTGAGGATATTTCCAAAATGGATGTAGTAGGAATAGTGCCTTCGGATCCGTTCAAACCCGGAATGGACTTGTATGGATGAATGCTTGCGAAACATCGTCAGGTAGACGATGGGCATTCTAAGTGATATGTTTTAAAAAGGTAATGCTTAGCCTCAAGCCTCATCAAATGGGAATGACTGAAAATCAGGGGTTATGCAGCAAGGCTAGGTGGGTAGCACCAAAGCAGGGTGAGGTCATCCATGTCTAGATGTCCCTTTTTATTTCGGCTTAGTGGGCGGTTGCTGATCCCAACCGTGGGGTGATCTCACTCAGGATTATCCAGTAAGGGGTAGTCCCGGTCTTGTGTTGCAGGGGAGCGAGCGTACTCCTCGGTACGGTGATCTAGGCCCCGTACTGTGACAGGTGGTACCCCAGTGCCTAGTCATTAGTTGGAAATCCATTTTCCCTACGAGCCTTGTACGAGTTTTGTTTGTATTACCCACTCCGTGGCTAGTAGCTGGAATTTAATCATGTAACAATTTCGGCTATTTTATAAGTATTTGTATATAGACCCTATTATAATATCAGAGGATTTCTATAAAAAGTGTTTTAGCTATCGTAAGGTAAAAACACGACATGTTTATTTGTGGCGTGGTCTTACGAGATGCTTTTGTTTTTCAAAGTATTTTTGAAACTTTAATAATTAATTGAGTGTGATTTTCTCACGCTGGTATTCCAGACTGACTCGGGTATTATTTAACTATAATGCTCGGGTCAGACCGAGTATTATAGGATACATGATAAGATGCTGTGGAGCTCAAGAGACGAGCTGGATGACGATACGTACTCCCGTACTTGTTTTATATATATTCAACTGTTGTTTAGTTGTGTAACCAGTTGTATGTTATTGATGTTGAATTGTGGTTGATGTACTCTGATGATGTAATGTATGAACAGATATATTTGTTTTGGTGTAAAGATTATTTACTATCTATTATATTTATTCCGCTGCGATGGTTAGATTCTGATGTTGTTTTCTATTTTCTTCTTCTACCTCTTCTTCTTTAACCCAAATGGTTCGTATTTCTGTGCAACTCGAGTTGATTGTGGTAGAATAGTGTTGACTTAAGGGGTACGGATTTGCGGGTCGTTTCACTGGCCATGGCCTTATGTGGCACGGCCATGCCTGGTGGAGGTCAGGTGATGGTGTAGCAGTGGCCTAGGGTCAGGTAGGGGTTGGAGAAGGTGGTGCAAGTGGTGGCTGAGAGGGGTATTGTGGAGTGTGTGGCATGTAGGAGGTCTACTTGGGTTGTTTTCAAGTGGTGCTTGCATTTTTGTTTGGAGCTTTCAACCAAGGATGGCCACGACCTATCATGTCGATGGAGTTGGAGGGGGTTTTGCAGCCAAGTATAGTGGTGGTGGAGGTGATGGTGAAGGAGGAGCTATAGGCCAAGCAACATAGTGAAAGCATGACAAAGAAAATGAATAAAACAAGGAAAAAATGTAAGAAAAAGATGAAAACCATTACCATTTTTTTCTCGGAAATGATGCCAAATATTTTAGAGATGAAAAGAAAATTTTGTGCGTGAGAAATGAAAAGAAGACACGGCTGAAGAAAGAAAATAGTCGGCCTCATCAATGCAAGTGGCAATTTGCAAATGAAAAGACAGAGGCATGTGAAAAGTCTAAGGTATATGAAAAATTCAAAACTCTTATATTTCCTATTTTCTTTATTCATTTTAAACACATGAAAAATGCAAGTAAATAAAATAAAAAAACAAAATAAAGTGTAAAGAAAATAAATAAACAAATTTTAGAAAAATATAAATTAATTAAGAAAATAGCTTAAAAATAGAAACTAGGTTTTAAAAATTGTAAATAAATACAATAAGCTTTGGAAAATTATAACATCACTTTAAAAATATTTAAAAATGAAATCTTGAAATCAAAATAAATTTAAAATATTTTCAAAATGAAATAAAGTCAAATTTAAAAATATCTCAAAAATCTAGGGTTGTTACAGATAGCAGCACCGATGACCAAACTAAAGAGAAAGGATGTAAAGTTTGTGTCAATCGATAAGCGTGAGGAAGCATTCTAGAGTTTAAAACACTTACTGACCCATGGACCACTGTTGGTTATTCCATAAGGTAATCATTATTTGTTGGTTTATACAAATGCATGTGGAACATGATTAGGAGTTGCATTGATGCAGAAAGGTAAAGTGATTGCCTATGCTTCTAGACAGCTTAGACCGCTTGAGGTCAGATATCGGACTCATGATTTGGAATTGGTTGCGGTGATTTTTGCATTGAAGGTGTGGATACGTTACCTTTTGGGTGAGAGTTTTGAGTTATTTACAGATCATAAGTCGCTGAAGTATTTGTTCTCTCAGAAGGAGCTGAATATGAGACAGCAGAGATGGTTAGAGTTTATAGCCGCTTATGATTTGAAAGGATTTTTTCTAAATAGGAAGAGGATCCAATGTTAGCCGTGTAGGATCAATTTCACCCTAGTGGAGGGTGCATAGGGTGATACTAATAATTGTAAAAATTAATGCGAAAATATATAATAATTGAAGCTCGGATAATAGTAGAATAATAAATGCAGAAATAGAACAAATACGATTTACCCAGCTTCGGCAAAACTCTTCCTACGTGCTTCCCCTAAAGGTTTCTACTAGAAATTAAGTAGTCAGACGATTACACACATAAACTCACGACACCATCTATCGACTAACCTAACTCTACGCTCAAAAGACCGCCACAACTCAGTCACTGAGTTGCAAATTCTCTAATTACAAAACCGTAGCTTGTAACCTAGTCACACGACTAGAAAAAAACACAAGTTAAAAAGGAAATTTACAGTTGAAAATAAAAAACTAAAAAAACCCTATTTATATAATTTGAGCCCAAAAATAAAAGGACCAGCCCATTTGAAATAAAAGAAGATGTCCCTTTTTATTTTTATTTGTCGATTCCTTTTGCTTTCGTTCAGTCCTTCTTTCATTCCGCTTTCAAGAATTACGGATTTGCAAATTAAATCTGCCACATGTTCTTTTGCTTCAATTGAAATATGCATTAGCTTTAGATTGATTGATGCTTTGTTCGACTTCGGGTGCTTCAATTTGTCGAGATCAAATGGTGCTTTGAATTAATACGTTTGTCCCCCTTTTCGATTTATAATTATTCTCGACTGGTTCGGGTTGTGAATTGATGCTTCTCTCTGAATTTTTGCTTGATCTCGGATGCCTTTGCCGATGATGATTTTTGGGTATTTATAGGGTTCGAATCCCTTAGTTTACGTTCGTATAATTTCAGTTTGAATTCTTCACATGAATTTGCTCGGCCATACGATTATTATTTGAATGCTTGTGATTTATTCTGACTCTTTCATCCATACGTGTTGCTCCATGATTTTTAATTAGCTTCATTTATTTCGACCTTGACTTGTTTATTGTACTTGCGAAATATTGTAGCTATTACCTTAGTCACCACGGCTTTGATTCTTTGCATTTTGATTTTTCTAAGATGTTTGACTGCTCCTTGACTTGTTCTATTGGTGTTACTTCTGCAAGTTTAATTCTTTCCTACTCTAACTTGTTCGTTTTGAAATTCACTGCAACGTTGCTGTAACTAGCAACTGTGATTACTGTAACCATATAAGCATGTATATACACACGTATATGTGTGTATGTATGTGTATGATTTTTGTACCTATCCACTTGGTTTCACGTGAGCTTGTTGGTGTGTGGTTTTGTATCGATGTTGCACTTGGTTGATGTTGAATCTGGATTGATACACTTGAGTTTGCATTTTGATGTATACTTGATATTTCTGGTTTGAGTTGATGCTTCATGTGTATTCGAGTCAACCCGATCTGTATTCATGTTGACTTTGTTCTTTGAACTAATTATGTGTATACATATATAAGTATATATGTATACATATGTGTTTGTGAGTAAAAAAATATGATTGCTGCGTGCTCATGTTGCCATGTTACATTGAGATCTGGTTTCTTGATTGTTCATGTGTAAGTTTCTAAAACTATACACACGTATACATATACATATACATATACATATACATATATATATATATATATATATATGCATATAGTATGCATGTGTATATAACATTGCTCTCTGTTGCAATTGAGTCTGTTTGTGTGAATTTGGTGCTCTGACCGGTCTGGGTTCATTCATGTTAAACTGCTTTGCACTTTGGTCCATTGATGATGAGATGTCTGGTTACATGTTGCACTTGAACATTTTGTAGTCTGGTCTTCTTTTTTGCTTTGCGTCTATTGCTTCGAGCCCCTATGCATTTAACTTTTATATTTCTTGTGTCTTTACTATGATCATTGCTGTTGCATTTCACGTGAGCTTCAAGTGCTCCTTTGTATAGTTCCTGCCACTTTACCCAAGACTGTTTGCATCCCTTGTTTCTGAACCTACAATTGTATTTTGGAATATGGTTTTGTTCATGCCTTGCATACAAGTCGGGTTCAAGTGTGTTGTTTTGCTTGAACATTTTGCTTTGCTTCATGTCTTTACATATTTCATGTTGAGTTGCAGTTCTTTGTGTTACTTTGTGTTTTGTTTCAGGTGACTGGTCATGCTCTGACCTTTGTACATGTGATTGTATATCCATTGAGCATGTTTTCATGTATAGTATGTTTCTTGCCTTTGTGTTCGTAGTCTTGTCTATGTTGAAGCTTAACTTGCATGTGGTTGTTGCAGCCACTTGAGTTTGAAGTCTTGTGTATACTTTCATCTGGATTTGTTTTTGAATTTTATGCCTCATTTTTTGTTAACTCACTGCCATGTTGTTTTGGTGTACATGATGCCTCTTGACTGAAATTCGAGATGCTGAGGCAGTGCACATGTGTACATGTACACATGCGTACATGCAGGCTCTAGTGCATTTGAAACTTTATGACTAGTTTTCGTATTGCACCTGAGTTGAATCCAACTTATGGCTTGGATTTGACCTTGTGCTCACATGTCCTTGCAGTTTTATCAAGCGTACATCAATGTGCACGGCCTTGTGGCATGTGCAATGATACACTATGCATGTCACAATTTGTTCATGTAGATGAATTCAAAATAAATGATGACGAACAACCCAAATAACTGAGGAAAATAACATTTTCAAAATACACATTTTATTTTACACTGCAAAAAATATTTCTTTTTCAATTTTACCGCGTTAGTGTTTATTTTACAGATAATTCAGATGTTGGATTCAATCTGGATTAGAGTTGAAGATAAATACGAGTGAATGAGTGATATGTAGTGAGGTGATAATGTATATAAACATTGTATAGTGAAAAATTGTGTTATAATTTGAAATTGTATTGTGATTAAAATTATGCATATATAATAAGATCTCAAATTTGTACTATTGAAAATTGTAATAAAATATTTGTTTGGATAAAATATTTGTTTGAATTTAAATTCTATTTTATTTATTTTATTCAACAAATATTTATTTAATTACGTGGAAAATAAAATAGTACAATAACAAATACATTTAAATGAATATATATGTTTATTATCATCAAACAAAAATCATATACTAGCATATTCAACAATCTTTCCATTTTGATGATAACAAACATATATTTTTGATTTTGAAATTTATTAAATGTATTTAGGCAAAGATGAAATCTATTTGCTCCCCCTATTTGAATGCTCCCCTTACACCAAAGCTCCCACATTCATGTATGCAAGAAAGTAAATAAAAATATGCAAATGAACCTCTCCGGGAATATCCAAATAAAAAATGAAATATTTGACCTTTATTTGCTAAAATCTTAACTTTTCTCTCCCCCTTCTGTTATCAGCAAAAGAGTAATAGTGTTAGAAAAATAGAGATAAAGCGATAGACATTAATACAACATTAATACCCAATCAAGTATAAATATTAAAATTCAATAAAAAATCAAACAAAAATCATAAATACTCTATTAGGTGCATATTCCACTTTACAGTGACAAGGGTGATGTCGGCATATAAAACCACAAACTTGTGTCTATTTGTGGTATATTTATATCAGGAATTTGAATATCTACTAACCATGCATAACCGTTAGGACTTTTAAATGAGATTAGTAGCATTCCCAGCTTTTATAAAAAAATGAATTTCAAGCATCATCTTACCACGTATAACCCTGAGGACTTTTAAATGGGATTAGAATCAATCTGTTTATTAATAATCAATCTTGATATGTGTCCCGTACATGTATAACCATGAGGACTTTTAAATAAGCATGAAAGCACATATATAAATATTCCAAGTGATTCATAACCATAAGGACTTTTAAGTGAGAGTGGATACTTTGGACCTTTTTTTAAATAAATAAAATAAAAATGAACTCTTTCCTGTTTAAAATACCACATTTTGACATACTATATTGGATTTTTATGAGTGATGGTCGTTAGAAATACGTTAGAAATAGAGGTGTTTATGGAATTTTTACCAACAAAAGTTATTACAAATCTTGTTTAGAATTTTTAAAGAAATTTACTAAATATACTTTCTTAAGTTATAATATATGATTAATATCAACAGTCATCACTTTTTCAATCATTATTTATCTTTTCGATAATCAGTATGGAGTCAAATTAGTTAATGTAGTCACTTAAAGTCAAATCCAAAAATAATTATAAATTCAAATTTTCTGGAAGGAGTTTTATAAGAAAAATGGCTGCTACTTGAAAATTAGTTGAAATGAAAAATATTTAGATATTTTCTCTGAAAACGTGATGCAACTAACGAATGTCTCTACATAAAACACGTTTCTATCAACTAGATTACCAGTGTAACCTACATCTGAATTTCTCTTTGACTCAAGATTATCATTAGTTGGATATTATAGACTAGATGGTGGAGTTGCAACAAAAACCTTATTATCATTTTAAAGTTTTTAAAATGTGATATCTTAAGGTTTGATTGAAAATGTGCACATAAACAACCACAGAATATATGTCGGGTCGAATATATCCGCGTGTATGTAGAATAATCATCAACCAATAAAATACCATCATTAGTCCAAACAAATTTATATGAATTAGTTCAAAGATGAAAAAGATGATCGGTCAACATTTTGGTACAAATCAGAATCAAAATCAACATTATTTCCTTATCACATAACTGGCTGAATTAAATCAGATTATGGTGCAGATTTTCACATTTAATATATGGTGCAAGATAAATGTATCATTACCTATTTTACTTTTACCAATAAATTTTCATTGTTACTCATTGTGATTCTGCCACCTTTATATTAGGCCAAGGAACTTTGATTTGTCGGCCGTCGTGTGCTTAGAACAGCCAGAATCCAGGTAACACTGTTGTTGTTCCTTAGCCTGCCACCACACCTACACAAGAAAAGATTTTTGTGACCTATTTGTTTGTATAGGTCCATGGTTGTTAGTGACAAAAGATTTTGAAAAATATGTTTGTGTAGACCCAAAACAATTTATATTTGTTCATTTTGGCGCCCAGATTTGTTTGACTTTAAAGGATTTTACATTTGTGCCTTTTGGAACCCAAATTGGTATGATTTTCACGTGTTTGGGTCTATACCAGCAATTACTGTGATTGTGTCCAGTTTTTTCACAAATCGTGCACTTTGAATTGACTTGATTAATTTCGTTTCTAACACGATCAGATTGATTATACCCAAGTCCTTGTCTAGCAGCATTAACTGTTTGTTTCCCTAAAAGCATACTTAATGATCTTTCTCCTTTGGAAAATTTTTCTAAGGTTGTAGACAATTGTTGGACTTGTGTTTTGAGAGATTCATTTTCATTCAATAATTGAGTGCACTTTTTAATAGAATTTTCTCTCCTAGTGTTTTCACTTTCTTTCAAAATCAGATTTCATTTTCAAGTGATTTAATTTTAATTTTTGATTTTTGATTTTTTAATCTCTTCTTCAAATGATGGACACTTATCATACTTAGGGCACTTGTTTCGATAGTTTTTAACCAATTGATCAAGCAGTTTATTTAATTCTATCAAACTATCTCTTTGTGATTCAATTTTAATGTATTTCTCCCTAAGCCTTTCAAAATAGCCATTTACTTCGTGAACATATATAAGTGATTCTGAATGAGTAAGTTTTAATACCTCGCTTGGCTCATCATCATCATTGTTAGTTGTTTCTCCTTGAAGACACAAATTTTCTTTTTCACTCTCACTGCCAGTACTTTTATCAGCTTCATCAGTTTCATCCCAAGTAGCTTCAAAACTTCTCCTTTCCGGTTTCTTTCCTTGGCTGAGTTGATTCTGAGGACAACTGGGATTGATATTACCGGATTTATTGCACTTGTGACAAATGATCTCCTGCTCTTTTTTGTCTGGTACTTTGACTATTCTGCTTTTTAATTGTTGATTAGAGCTGGATTTTAGTATTTGTGATTCCACCTTTTGAATCTCTTTATTAATAGTGCCAATTCAGCTGCTCCATCATCATCATGATCACTTTTCGTTGTTCCATTGAGAGCTATTGATTTCTTTCGTGTATCACTTCCTTCACGTTCTTCCTTGAATTTAATTTCTAGCTCATAAGCAGTGAGATTTCCAATGAGTTCTTCAACTTTGATTTGTTTCAAATCCTTCGATTCTTGAATAGCAGTGACTCTGGCTTCAAAATTTCGTGATAGAACTCTGAGGATTTTTCGGATAATTTTTAGTTCTGTGTATGGTTTTCTAAGAGCTCTTGATTTGTATACGAGATTAGAAAGTCGTCCATACATCTCATTGACATTTTCATGCTTGGTCATTGTGAAGTTCTCGGGTTCGCTACTAAGCATGGCAAGATGAGATTCTTTGACTTGAGATGTTGCTTCATGAGTCACTTCAAGTATGTGCCAGATTTCCTACAAAGCTAGACAATGTAAGACACGATTAAATTCAATTTAATCCAATGAACAAATAATAGAACTCATAGCTTTAGCATTAACATTCTATAGTTAATTTTCAAGATCTGTCCATTGATCCATCGGTTTTTTAATTTCTTGAATATCTACCACTATAGTCGGTGTCCTACATACTGTCTCAACAATATTCCAAGCATCAATGGTTTTCAGAAAATTTTCATTCTATTATTCTAGTAGGCAAATTCACCATTGAACATGGGTGGTCTAACTATGGACTGTCCCTTAGCAAAAGAATTATTAAAAGGAGCCATTTAAAAAATCAAATCTTTAAAACAAAAATTGGTTTTCGAAAAAAAATCAAATTTTTAAAACAAAAAAATGGTTTTTGTTCCTAGCTCTGATACCACTTGTAGGATCGATTTCACCCTAGAGTCGGTGAATAGGGTGATACTAATAACAATAAAAATTAATGCTGAAATATATAATAGTTGCAGCACAGATAATAGTAGAATAATAAAAGCAGAAATAGAATAACATAGATTTACCCAGCTTCAGGAAAACCCTGCCTACATGCTGCCCCAAAGGTTTCTACTAGATATTTAGTAGTTAGACGCTTACACACGTAAACTCGCGACACCCGCTATCGACTAACATAACTTTATGCTCAAAACCCTGCCACAACTCAGCCACTGAGTTGCGAATTCTCGAACTACAAAACCGTAGCTCGTAATCTAGTCACATGACTAGAAAAAAACACAGGTTAAAAAGCAAATTTACAACTGAAAATAAAAAACTAAAAAAAACTGTTTATATAATTTGAGCCTTAAAATGAAATGATCGGCCCATTTGAAATAAAAGAAGAGTCCCTTTTTATTTTTCTTCTTATTTGCCGATTCCCTTTGCTTTAGTTCAGTCTTTCCTTCGTTCCTCTTTCAAGAATTAGGGCTTTGCGAATTAAAGTTGCCAATTGTTCTTTTGCTTCAATTGAAATATGCGTTTGCTTTAAATTGATTGCTGCTTCGTTCGACTTCGGCTGCTTTAATTTGTTGAGATTGAATGGTGCTTTGAATTGGTATGTTTGTCCCCTTTTTTAATTTATAATTATACTCGACTGATTCGAGTTCTGAATTGATGCTTTCTCTCTGATTTTTTGCTTGAACTCGGATGCCTTTGCCGATGATGATTTTTGGGTATTTATAGGGTTCGAATCCCTTAGTTTACGTTTGTATAATATCGGTTTGAATTCTTCACATGAATTTGCTCGGCCACACGATTATTATTTGAATGCTTGTGATTTATTCCGACTCTTTCATCCATACGTGTTTCACCATGATTTTGAATTAGCTTCATTTATTTCGGCATTGACTTGTTCATTGTACTTGTGAAATATTGTAGCTATTACCTTGGTCACCACGGCTTTGATTCTTTGGCATTTTGAATTTTCTAAGATGTTTGACAGCTCCTTGACTTATTCGATTCGGGGTTACTTCTGCAAGTTGAATTCTTTTCTGCTCTGACTTGTTCATTTTGAAATTCTCTACAACGTTACCGTGACTAGCAACTGTGATTACTATAACCATATAAGCATGTTTATACATACATATATGTATGTATATATGTGTATGATTTTTATGCCTATCGACTTGGTTTCACGTGAGCTTGTTGCTGTGTTGTTTTGTGTTGATGTTGCACTTGGTTGATGTTGAATTTTGATTGATACACTTGGTACATTTAAGTCCGCATTTTGATGTATACTTGATATTTCTGGTTTTAGTTGATTCTTTATGTATACTCAAGTTAACTTAATTTGTATTCACGTTGACTTTGTTCTTTGAACTGATTATGTGTATACATTTATAAGTATATATGTATACATGTGTGTTTGTGAGTAAAAAATATGACTGTTGCATGCTTATATTGCCATGTTACATTAAGATTTGGTTTAGTGATTGTTCATGTGTAAGTTTCTAAAACTATATACATGTATACATATATATATATATATATATATACACACACACACACACACACACACATATGTATATATGTGTATATGGCACTGGTCTCTATTGCAATTGAGTATGGTTGTGTGAACTTGGTGCTCTAACCAATCTGGGTTCATTCATGTTGAACTGCTTTGCACTTTGGTCCATTGATGATGATGATGATGATGTATGGTTACATGTTGCACTTGAACATTTTGTAATCTGGTCCTCATATTGCTTTGCGTCTGTTGCTTCGAGCCCCTGTGCATTTAACTTGTATATTTATTATGTTTTACTATGATCATTATTATTGCATTTCATGTGAGCTTCAAGTGCTCCTTTGTAAAGTTCCTGCCACATTATCCAAGACTGTTTGCATCCCTTGTTTCTGAACCTACATTTGTATTTTGGAATATGGTTTTGTTCATGTCTTGCATACAAGTCTGGTTCAAGTGTGTTGTTTTGGTTGAACATTTTGCTTTGTTTCATGTCTTTGCATATTTCATGTTGAGTTGCAGTTCTCTGTGTTCCTTTGTATTTTGTTCTAGTTGACTGGTCATGGTCTGACCTTTGTACATGTGATTGTATATCCATTGAGCATGTTTTCATGTATAGTCCATTTCTTGCCTTTCTGTTTGTAGTCTTGTCTATGTTGAAGCTTAACTTGCATGTAGTTGTTGCAGCCACTTGAGTCTGAAGTCTTGTGTATACTTTCATCTGGATTTGTTTTTGAATTTCATGCCTCATGGTTTGCTAACTCACTGCTAAGTTGTTTGGTGTACATGATGCATCTTGACTGAAATTTGAGATGTTGAGGAAGTGCACACGTGTACATGTACACATGTGTATATGCAGGCTCTAGTGCATTTGAAACTTTGTGACTTGTTTTCGTATTGCACCTAAGTTGAATCCAGCTTATGGCTCAGGTTTGACCTTGTGCTCACCTGTCCCTGCAAGCTTATTTAGTGTACATCGGTATGCACAGCCTTGTGGCTTGTACAGTGATACACTGTGCATGTCACAACTTGTTCATGTAGATGAATTCAAAATAAATGACGACGAAAACCCAAGTAACTAAGGAAAATAACATTTTCAAAATACACATTTTTATTTTACAATGAAAAAATATATCTTTTTCAATTTTACCGCATCAATGTTTATTTTTACAGATAATTCATATGCTGGATTCAATGCGGAATAGAGTTGAAGATAAATACGAGTGAATGAGTGATATGTATGAAACATTGTATAGTGAAAAATTATGTTGTAATTTGAATTGTATTATAATTGAAATTGTGTATATATAGTGAGAACTCAAATTTGTACTATTCAAAATTGTAATAAAATATTTGTTTGAGTAAAGTATTTGTTTGTATTTAAATTCTATGTTATTTATTTTATTCAACAAATATTTATTTAATTATGTGAAAAATAAAATAGTACAAATACATTTAAATGAATATATATGTTTATTATCATCAAACAAAAATCATATATGAGCATCTTCAACAAGCTGAACGGACTGGGAAGTTGGGAGATGGAACCAAGAACGATGACTTAAAGGAGTTCAGTCTTGACCAAAACGGATGGTTAAGAAAGAAAGGAAGATTGTGTGTTTCGAGTGTAGCAAACATATGGAAAGGAGTTTTAGAGAAATGCCATCGTTCGAGGTTCACAGTTCATCCGAGAGGAACTAAGATGTATTAGGATATGAAAAGAAGTTTCTTCTGGGAAGGTAAGAAGCAGGATATTGGCTTATGGGTAAAGCAGTGCTTGATTTGCCAACTGGCAAAGCTTGAACATCAAAAGCCAAATTGCTTCAGCCATTGGAGATTTCGATATAGAAATAAGATTCTATTTCTATAGATTTTATTGAAGAGTTGCCTTGGTCAAACAAGGGAAATGAAATTATATGGGTCATAGTGGACAGATTGGCCAAGAGTGCCCATTTCATTCCAGTTAAGTTAACAAGAATGGCATATGTTCTAACAAGGTTGTTTATGAAGAATGTAGTTAGACTGCACGAAATTTCTAATAGTATAGTTAGTAATAGAGATTCCTTATTCACTAGCTAGTTCTGGAAGTGTCTACAGGATGTTTTAGGAACTAGCTCAAGATGAGTACTGCTTACCATCCATAGATAGATGGGCAAACGGAAAGAGTTAACATGATCTTAGAGGAATTGTTAAGAGCTTATGTACTGGATTCCGGAGGATCATGGGAAGACCATCTACATTTAGTCGAGTTTTTGTATAACAATGGTTATCTGACTAGTATTGGAATGGTACCTTTTGAAGCTTTGTATGGAAGGCCATGCAAATCTCCGATTTGTTGGCTAGAGATCGATGATAGGTTAGTTCTTGGTCCATATTTGATTAGAGAAGTTGTACAAAAGATTGAGTTAATTCGGGCTAGAATAAAGGAGGTTCAGTCTAGGCGGAAGAATAATGTATATAAAAGACAGAAATATTTAGAGTTATCAGTTGGAGATCAAGTTTTCGTCAGAGTATCACGGATGAAGGGTGTGATCAGATTTAGAAGATCAGGAAAATTGGCACCGAGATTCGTTGGACCTTTTTCATATTGTTGAGAGAATCGGGAAACTCGTGTATAGAGTTGAATTACCGAACAGCTTGGCAGGAGTCCATGCTGTTTTCCATGTTTCTCATCTTGAAAAGTGTGCTAGATGACTAAGTAGTTGAGACGGATTTGACTATATTTAGAAAGCCAGTGGGTAAAGTTGCGAGAGAAGAGAAGAGACTCAGAACCAAGATAGTTAGATTAGTGAAAGTCCAGTAGAGTGATGATGAGAGAGATTGTACTTGGGAGACTGAAAGCAGGATTAGAGATACTTATCCTGACTTGTTTGATGGTAAGTTATACCTCTTTGATTGATTGTTTTGTACCTTATCGGAATTTCAAGGACGAAATTCTTTAAGGAGGGGAGTCTGTAACACCCTATGTTTTTGGGAACATTATTTTGGATATTTAGTTAGTTAAATAAAGTAAAATAATGTGTTGATTAGGGGATTGGGATTTGATTTAATTAAGGGATAGCCGTGACATTTAGAAAATGAATTAAAATAAGAGTTAAAATGAAATAGAGAAGGGGTAAAATATGAAAGAGGCCATTCTTATACCCTAAACCCTTGATCGTGTATCCTATCCACGTTCATTTCTCATTTGTCAAAAAATTTCAAACATGAGGCTGACCACCATTAGCAAGAGATAGAGAAAGAAGATTAAGAAAAGCTAAGGAAGAAGCTTAATCAAATCAAATCCATTCACATCTCAATCTCTTTAAAGCGAAGGTGAATAATAACCATATCTCTTACTTCTTGTGTTTTCGGTTTTAAGATGAAACCCAAACCTATTTGCAATGATTTGCAATGTTTTTAAATGATGAAATGATTATATATACTTGTTGATGATTTATGGTCGTTCATATAGATTTTATGACATGTTTTAATATAAAAACCCTATTAAATGACGTCCAAATGACTTGCAAATTTTTATTTAAACCAAAAATGAAATTATAGAGATGGGTTACAATTTCAGAATTTTCTGAATTTATGTGGATTTTATATCAAATTTTTAGTAAAGAAAATGTTATTCTGGGTTAAAAATTATTTACGGTTAAATAATTAATGATTTGGGTCTGAAATTTACATATGTTAGAAAACATATTAAAAGTGACTGTCTAGAATTTTTCTATGTGCTTTAGTGGATATATAAAATTATTTAAGGCATGAGAATTAAATGTTTTATATGTTTATAAAATGGAAAAGGGGTATTTTGTAGAAATTCAAAATTGTTAATTTGGAAAATTGGCACTGCTTTTAGAAAAGAGAAACTTACAGCCAATCACAGTTTAATAAACAAGGTAGGTTAGGTACAAAGAAATAGTTTAAAAGGGACTAATTTACATCGTTTTTACTGTTTCGATGCTTTCGGCACCAGGCTTTCGCCTCCTTACCTTCGCATCTGACTCCACTAAAATCAATGCACATGGTATCAAGTAATTGATATGTAGTGAATTGGATATAAGCGGAAGGTATATGGTCGAAAACCAGGGGTTCCAAAGAGGTTGAAGCGATACCTTGCTTTTAAATGAAAATGTGTCTGCTTGCTTTCGACTGAATAGCTTTTGACTTAGTTAGCTTTCGACCGGGTCAAATGGTTTTAAAGAAATGGTTTCGATTGGGTTATGCCTTAATTTTTAAATAAATGCTTTCGACCGAGTCGAAACCCCCGACTGCCTCTTTCTACCTTTCGACCCAGATTGGTTTCGAAATGGTTGCTTTGCTTTGCTTTGCCTTTTAAAATCTGACCACTTCTCCAATGCGTTCGAAGGAATGGTTTCGACACCATCACTTCTTTACTCAGAGATGCTTTTGAAAGAATGACTTTCGACTTAAATGATTTTAAATGGCCCATTTTCTCTTTTGAAGGTAGAACCCAATGTTTTCGAAAGAGACGATTCAAAAATTTTTTGCCTCATGTTTTAAATCGAACCCATATGCTTTCGAAAGGGTTTTAAATGAAGTTTCGAAGGGGTGGGTTCCCTATGGACCTATGGTTTTGAAAAGTTTTGAAGGAAGGTTTTCCAATGGTTTCGAAAGGTCTAAAAGGAAAGGTTTTCCAATGGTTTCGAAAGGCAATGTTCAACTGTTTTAAAGAGGATGTCTAAGGTTTTAAAGCTTTCAAAGGAGATGTTTTTCAATACTTTCGAAAGGATAGAAATGAATGGTTTTCGAAAGTTATGATTTTTAAAGGTATGTTTTGCCTTTGGCCTAAGGTTTTACTTGTATTGAAAAGGGTTTCGAAAGGGGTATTTTTAATGGTTTCGAAAGGGTTTTTCTAAAGGTTTTGAATGAGTTGTTTTTAGCAATATAGCCTAAGTGCTCTTAAGTTAAAAGGGATTTAACTAGTTTTGGAAGGATAGAAAATCCTTATAATTTCATCAACATTATTTTGGGTAAAGTATATATAACATGGTAAATAGCTCAGAGTAAAGCAAAGAGTATATTTTTCTTATATATGCATGGTTTAAAGATTTAAATCATTTTGAAAAGATTTTCATGGAAAAAATTTAAAGGGTAGTTAACCTTAAGAAAATGATTAGGATAGAGGACCAGATGGGACTTGTGTAGGGTTGCCCCATATACATTAGCTATTAGCCCCTAGCTAATTTAGTCTAGAATTTCAGTGTGTAGGGCTTAGTCATAGGTAGGACTAAAATGATGGTTACACAAAGACAGGAATATTTATGTACAAAGATAGGTTACCGGTGAACCCGCAAAACCATTATCAGTTGACCCTTAGAGATGTAAGTTAAAGACAGACCGTCTAGAAGTTTTCTAACAAATGATTAGACTATTTGTATTTTGTTTGGTAGGCCCGAGTCAGCCAAAGGTTAGTAGTTATCCAAGTAAAACTATAGTTTTTTTTGGAAAGATAGTCCATTTATTACTTGTGGATAGATAGTCCATTTGTTACATGTTTTATTTGCATAAAGGATTTTCCATTATTGATATAATCAGTTTGATTAACCAATTTGGTTGCATGAAAAGATTTGCAAAATATATGTTTTATAAGGATGTTAGTGAGAGGAAACCCGTTCAGCTAAACGCGTAGTCTCACTTAACATAAAATAACCGAGATGTATAGTATTATTCGCATGAGGCTTTATATCCAAGTCGAAGTTTCTGTTTCCCTTTAAAATCTCGGGTGCTCAAAATTGATTTGAGTAGGCTGAGGGTTGACGTTTTTAGATTTTAGTAATTTTGACGAATAAAGCTTCCAGAGACAAGCATGTGGCTGACGGATAGCTAATTAGGAGTTATAGTTGTTTTGTTAATTCCGTTGTGTGTAATAAGTAAATTATGACTATATTGACTCTAGTCAACCAATGGGACATCGTCATATGTCACTCTTGGCGTGTTTTGTAATTGATATATTTGATCATTGCCTGGAAAACATTAAGGGATTATGTAACTTGGATATGAAGTATTATTTAGAAATGTAATCTATAAAATGTTGCTTTTGAAATCTGCGGTTTTGTTCATATTCAAGTGCTTTTTATATTATGGATATCATTAGCATTACCGTATTTTATCACCAAACCTAATACTATAGATGACTGCAACATCTGTAGCGCTTAGCTTTTGGCCTCCAAATACGGGATGTTAAACCTCATTTTAAATTAAGTATTGTTTCATTAATAAAAATTGGTAAATATATAATGAATGTATGGGTATATGCATTTTAGATTCAGTTAATTGCAAAGGTTAATTAAATGATCCATGTTATTCAATTGATCGGTTCACCAGACAATCGATCGATCCACTAGATTGTTGACCGTTCCACTAAGCAATCGACCGATTGCTTTAGACAGTCGATCGAACCATGCTAGTTTCCAACTACTTCTTTCAAGAATCAATTGTGTATCTCTAGTCATGAATAGTTAACTAAACGAGTAGGGCCATTCGACTTGTCAGTATAAAAATAATGTGTGTTTCAAATTTCACACACACATTCATTGTTAAAATTATGTGCAAGACAAAATAAACAACTATTATTTTTTGATTTTACAGTATGTACACATGATATTTATTTATTTTGTTTAATACACACACATCTTTAATAATAGTTGGTTTGGAAGTGCAAACTTTTGGTCTTACTACGAACTTTCAAAATTTCCCTTTATATGTAATTCTTTATTAATAGTTGTAATATATTTGCTGTCATACTTTTTTGGTATCACTATGAAATACCAAAAATGCCTCTCCATAGATATTATTAAAATTTAGCATAACTTAAAATTAGGATCTAAAAATTAAGTTTTTTTTTACGTATTCAAAATTTCCTCTACGAATATTTACTAAATCTTAATATCCCTTAAAAATAGGATCTAGCAAATAAACTACTTTACAATTTTGCTTTTTGCTAATTAATAATATAAATAAAAATTTAAACTCATATGAAATCAGATATTGCAACATAGAAATAAAATTTCAAATTATCTACGTATGGTTCAATAAAAAGATATGACTAAATATATATGGAAATCATTTTCTTTTGAACGTATTAAACAAAATACAACTTGTAGAAAAATAATTTAGCCTTCTTTATCACACGCGAAGCGCATGCCGTGATGCTCGTATACATATATCTAATGCATATTTACTAAATTGTATGTGTATATGTATGTATGTGTGCGTGCATGTTTTGAATTAAATAATCATACTCTCTCTCTATTGTCACTTAATTCTATTATTTAATTCTGAAGATGTGGTTGAAATCAGGAGGATTTGAGGTGTGACGAAAATGATTTGTAGCCAATCCTTGCCCATGTGTGTGTGTTACAAAGTGGAAATTAGAATCCACTACTTATTTTCAAGCTTTGTAAGCAAAAAAATCTCCTCGAAAACATGTTTTAAATTACTCTCCTATTTTTAATTTCGATAAAAAAATTCATCATTTTCATAAATTAAATCCAGACTTAATCTCATGTTTTATAACCAAAACTAATTTTTTTTATTTTGGAAAAGTGCAAAAATTTATAATTATTTATGCAAATATAATTTTTATGTAATAATTATAGTGTAAAGTATAAATATTATTCTTTATTTCTAAAACTAAAAACATGAGTGCTTTCTAAAACTTGTTTTCTACGAGGGGCGGTTGTGTATTTTGAAATTTAAAGAGATTTATGTATTGATACGTATGAACATACCTATTTTATATCAAAAAGTATATATCTATATGTGTATGTATAAAATATTTATAAATTTGTAATATATATATATATATATATATATATATATATGTGTGTGTGTGTGTGTGTGTGTGTGTGTGTGTGTGTGTGTTCAAATCATATTTAAAAGTTGTTTTTCCATAATGTTTTGAATAATATATATATGTATGCATACGTTTGTATGTACTCATGTATGTATTTGAGTTGAAAATATTTATGTATAACATAAGATTTTACTTTTTGATGATGTTTAATTACCGAATGTCTTGTCAAAATTACCTATTCCCAAACCATGTTTCCAACTTCCAAAATTATTTTCTAGGTAACTTTGATAGAACAATTTGACTTTGGAGTGGAGAAGATGTCAATAGACTAGAGTTATGGATGTTTATATCAAAAAATGTAGTTGTTTCATGGAATGTTGCTACTATAGAGATAGAGTCCCTTTAACCTATAACCCTTTCATTATACGCCCTTTAACTGGTGCATTAATCAATGATTTATTCACGTAACCATTTTTTCTTCTACTTTACACCCCTCAACCCCTTTGTTATGGTCGGTCATGCGTATATAATGGCATGTAGTTGGACCACCAAATAATGAGTTCTTTTTTGATTAATTAGAAGTATATTTGAATCAAACAATTGTATATAACAATTTGCACTCTACATTTCAATTTCAACCACATAAACAATTGAATAAGTAAAACTTAACCATTATGTGTAAGTTTTTCCATTTTAATTTATAACAATAATAAATTGTTTTGTTAAATAAATTTTGAATGAATTCTACGACTAACAATTGTGTGACTTTTAGGTGTGATCTTAACTTTTAATATTATTTCATCAATTTCAACTTAAATACGAATGCCACTATGATCTTTGTAGAAGTACAATATTAGACATAAGTTCAGTTGCTTATAGATCACCAGTGACATCCTAAGTTAATTAATTTAAGTTACACTCTTAAGCAATGATGTCTATTGTACATATTATGTTTCATCATCAACATTATGTCATTTTGATATTTAGAGCTTGGTCAAAAGTCAACACCAAAATAACGCCTTTATTTGATAATGAATTTCAACCTTAAAATCTCTTGATTCAATTTGGTAACCTTTGTTGATTTACCAAATTATTATAGGTGGATACATTGACTTTGAATTGACTTCCATAATGGTGGCATATGGAAAAAGATGAATTCTCTCTTAAATTGAGTTTCACTTCAAGTATATCGACACATACCCAATTATGGCCATGGTCAAAGTAAGGTTTCCACACATAAGTTTCATAGTACTCTAAAGTCAGGCCACTTCACATTGTCACATGATATCTTCTATTTGACCTAGATATAATAAATCATACTAGACTCTCTATTATTCTATAATCATTCCAAATGTCTACGAGTATTAACTTATTTGTGCCTAAAACAGTGGCAAGTGAGTCATTGTCCATCGCATGGATAAGATTGTGTACACTATTATTACTGGTATATTAGTAACCCCTTGATGAAATACCAAATGACTTGGAAAATTTAAGGACATGTGTTTATGTTTATTTACGCAATCCAATTCTCATGGTTATGATCTCTTTCATGATTGTGATCGAGTCAACATTTTGTCCTAGGTATATTTTTGTATGTTATAACGTAATCTTAACATTGCTTAAATATGCATGGAGAAGAAGTAAGACCAAGAAGCACATTTTTATTGTGAACAAGATCTTATTAAAAGAGTTAAGTTACATGATCAAAATTATATAATTTCCTTTAAGGTACACCATTAACTCTATCAGCACCTAGGGCTCGAGATAATGACTGGAGAAATAGAGGGATTGAATTGGCATGCATGGAGGGTTGGATCTAGGTATAATGGAGCACACATGATGAAGGGCTTGAGACAAGCTTTGGAAAACAGCTCGAGTTAGCTTTGGTACTACATAAGGAAAACTTAGGGAAACGATCGAGTTAATCCTTCAGGTGCATTGTTTGATTTTCAAAATTTAAAGGATGTGAGCTCAAGATCTAGCCACCATTTCATTTCCCATTGAATTAAACTCTTTTGCTTAAGTTGAAAAATATCTCAAGAAGCTTCCTAGTAAATAATCAATGAAAATTAAGAAAAAAAAGGGCAAAGTTATTCTTTTTCCATATGCAAACAATGAACTCAAGAATATAAATGAGATCGGCGCTCTTAACAATGCCAAAACTCTACTTGTTGTGGAGAATAGAAATTGAAATTCGAAATGTAGGACTTACATTGAGAGACCCGCTGTTGTGGGAACTATACGGCATCTACCAAAGGAATATCCATCCTTCAAATAACTTTGCCTTTTATGAAAGTTGATCACCGCATAATTGTAATGCATTGCCACAAAGAAGATGAAACTTTGAGAAACCATCTCTTAAAGTTGTACAAGTAATGAGTATTAGTAAGCAACGATTCACTACTGAGATGGGAAGCAAAAATAATATACAAGTTAAGAAGCATAACATAAGAACTTGGGTGCAGTTGGGAAGAAGTGACCTACATTGGTTGAAGAATGTGGCATTAGAATCGATTAAAAGAGGGTTGCTTAAGAAAGACACATGTAGTAGTTACAAGCCATGTAATTAATAGGGGGATAGTGTTCTCGTTTATGTGGAAATGGCCTAAAGATCTATGTAGTTAGAAGTGAGAAGGGGACTCAGGAGGATTGTCTAATATAACGACCTTATTCAAAGTGACATTGGGAGGAATCTCAGGGTTTGGCTCCTCGATAATCATCAAGGGAGCAACAAAAGCTATTTTTAGCGGATACGAGACGGTTAAATTGCAGCCACAAATGTATAGGCTTACATGGAGCTAGACTCTACTATAGGCAATGAAGTATTATGTAAATTTATAATAAAGCTAGTGATGGTTCCCCCAATAAGGATCTAATAACATATTGTAATAATAATAATGCAATATGGATTGCAACTGGAACCAATAGTTTGATAATAGATCAAGGTATATTCTTTGTAATTAACATATGATAAAAGAGTTTATCAATGATGGAGAAATATAATCGAATAGTAGATATAAAATAATAATATTATAAATCCACTCACTAAGGCTCTTTCTTGGATTTATCTCAAAATTCTGATCGAGAATATGACTATAAGTCACCATAGTTGTCCCTAACCGAAAGTGCTAGATTGATAGAGTTAAGGGTGTGCCTTAAGGGAAATCGTATAATCTAATCACATGTCTTAACCGTTATAGAGAATCTTGTTCAAGATAAAATAAGCTTTTGATTTTACTTTCTATTATATGTGTGTGTGCACGCGTGCACACGTGCCTGTGTGTATGTGTGCATGTGTGTATGTATGTATAGTTATACTAGGAACTAATTAAATTTTTTAATACATTAAATATGTGTACGTAAAAATCCTTATAAGAGTATTTAGTAACAAATGTATTGGCAACCATGAGTATTGAATCAAATAAATAAATATTTATCCTTGAATAATCCTTGTCTGATGTATCGTGAATGGGATGTCGATATATTCGTTGAGACTACTGTACATAACGCTCTCCATATGGTAGAAGGCGAATTACTCATGATCGTTGGTGGGCACTAAGGGTTTATGTACATATAGTTACTTTGGAAAATTATAGGAAAACTCACCAAAGTCTTCTACTAGTTAATAGTCAAATTGAAGATCTTATATAATGGTAAGCAATAGTTTTTGACATGAGAATAACCTCGAGTGCTTAACTAAACTTGATTATGGTCAATTAGAAGACAATGTGGATCATGTTAAGGCCATAGTTTGGTATAAGTTAAATACTTGAAATGAAAAAAATATCCAAGAGAAGATTCTTTTCCTTCGAACAGAAGGTTAGTTTCACCATAATTGGTAGTCAATATAAAGTCAAAGCCTTTAGCCAAAGAATATTTGTTAATTAATCATTGCTACTAGATTGAATCATGGACTTTGATGTTGAACTTTGCGATTAACTACGAATATTGTTAAAGTTTTGACCATTAATTCGACCAAATGTGACCACCCTAATTCCAATAGATCCGGATTTTTCGCAAAAATGCTAAAATCCAAACTCACTGAAGCCCATGTTAGGTATCTGGTATCTTGCAAATAGGCAAAGACAAATATATCAGAGCTCAAATAAATATCTCATGGTGGAACTGACTAAAATATAATCGTAAGTAAACACTCACCAATAATAAAACGTTCTAAACCAGTGTCTCAAAGCTGGAAAGTCTCTGCCATCTACCTAACCTGTAGGATGTTATGAAGAGGGGGTTAGAACTAAAGTTCTGATGAATGGACAAATGATACACTTCTAGGCTTAATTCTACATACACCGTTTTATTTCCATTTTCTGTTATATTAGGTTTATTGGGTTTATACTACTCTCGCCTCCGTGCGTGAATTGTACCCATCTACTCCTTAGTAAATTAAAACCTAATAACTATTATATATATATAGCTATATTCCCAATGACTGCATCTGTCCTAGGTACTACCCATAGTACCTTCCGTATCCTCCTTCAAAAGGACTCCATCATCTTACTCCTAGAGCATTCTATGACTACATCTGTAAAAGATAGCTTTGTGAGGCTACGATAAATATGTCCCGTCGTCTGCTATGGAAACGTAAAACTGCGTCCGCACTAGCCTATACTAATGCTCGAACGTCCATAATGCACCACCCAGTGCGTACCTTGAGGACTATACGTAATCGTTCTGTCTACTCCCTGAATCCCGCTCAACAAGTTCTACCTTATACGGAACTCAATGGGGGGTTTTCTATACCTGTAAAGGACTGTTTTGTTAGGCCTACGATACAGATATTCTACTTGGTCTGTCTCTTTCTTCATCATGGCTATGGCCCTACGCAGCCATGCCACAACTAATCGAATGACCTCTAAAGAGCTGAATGGCTATGCATTACTACAAACAATCTAAACATCCAATTGGTTCTGCCCTTCATCCAATATCTCGATAGTGAAAGAATCATTGACCTTTTGGTTTAACTCTTGTCTTTCCCAAGCTCGCTTCTTGGTTTAATGCTGGCCTGATATCCGCATGCGACTATCCTTTTGGGTCATGCCCACTGCGCAATCTCGAGTACTGGGACATACGAACATCCTACTCCAAACATCAACCCTTTTGACTGCCTATAGTGGTTACCATGCAAAAGCAGTCAAGGCATACTCTCTTGATGGAACACATACAGACCTGCCTCCGGGGGACTGGTTCGTTAGACCTACCTCAGAGGTCCATCCTAGAGTACTACCACGTCCCGTTGTAGTATCGTACTTCCTCTAGCCTAAAATATCTAAGTTGGACGTGCTTCTTCTATGCTAAAAATCTGTGATGAACAGCTTCGTTAGGCTCTTCATCCTTTGGGCTACTTTAAACGCGTCTTACTCTTTTATTAGACCCTACGTCTAATCTTTTATTTTGCGTTTAGTTTACTTTTATTATTCTTTTGACTACTTATTTACCCTAATCAGCATAAGCTTGTCCCAGCCTCACCTAGCTTTTGTGAGACCATCAGTTCCTGACTAAAAGAGAATGCTGTTGGTATGGGCCCTGTTTTTATGCTTGCTTATAACTTAGTGTAAGTTTTAAAATAAGTCTCTTCTATTCTTTCCATTTGATTATAACCTATGTTATAATTTTACTTGCAATTGTCACTTCTATATTCTTTTATAATCTATATATTATAAATATAATTACAAGTGTCTCTTTTCTATTCTAGTCTGTTTTCTTTTATTATGATATTGCATTCTCTTTAATTCTCTTATGTTATACGACAATCTTGTTTTGGGACTACGTCCAACCGTCACAAATTTACTTATCATAATAACTTCTTTGCTTTTATTCTACTATCTGCATAGTAAATGCAGATCTAGTTACATTACTTCTAGTCTTGTCTAATAATTACTTGATTTCTTCTTTACTTCCTTTCATTCTTTTTATTTTCTTATATTCTGGGAAGTAGTTCTATTCTATTCGGTTGGTTACAAAAACAGTACTAAAAATCCATTTCCATGTTTCAATACTAAATAATGCTATAAACAATAATTCGTAACTGCAAGATATTTTTTTATTATTTCTTTACTTTTTGGGTAGTGCAAAATACAGTAATGTCTCTATTTTATGCTAATTCCCTTTTTCTTTCTTTTATTCTTGCAATTACGTTTATCGTTATCTTTTAATATATTAAACTATGGAAACGTATTCTCTTTTATAAGCCAGCCAACTAATCTATCACTAACTTCCCAATCAAGTTATTAAAATTTCCCTTTTTTATTTATTTTTCCCTTTTTTGCATAATTTACTGTAAGTTTTTATTTTTCTCTTTTTAATTTAGTTATTTTTATTTTACATCTAATTTCTATAAATCAAGTATTTTTCTTTTTTGGTCCATATTTGCGCGTTCTTCTCTTTAACTATTTTATTTACGTAAAAAGGAATAAAAAGAAGGTATCATTTATAGGCTAAATTTCAACTTTAAAATAGATGTAAATAGCTGTAAATTTCTTGCTTTTAGGCTTATGCCGTGTCAAGCTTAATATTATTCATATTCAATAGGATTCCTATCTTTCTTTTCCATATAAATAATGATTAAATATAAGCTCTCTTATACAATTTACAGTTTTCAATGGAAATAATTACTGAAATAAATGTCGAATTAAAATATTAAAGGGAATCTAACAATAATATATCATAAACATAAAAGATATATAATTTAATCTACTCATTTTTTGTCCTTATCTTTGCTCCATGGCCTTCTTGGATCCCCTTCTAAGGTGTCTAATATTTTTATTAAGAACCATCTCCTAAAGATTCGTTAAACTATCGTCATACATAATACAATACAATATTATAATAGTGTCTAAAGTAAAGTAAAGTATTAAAATAGCGTTAAGGCGTTACCCATATCCCCCTTAACACATTTTATATATTCCCATAGTCTATATAGTACCGTAAGCTCCTCCATGAGGTTTAACCAGAGGGCACTCCATATGTATGGTACAAAACAAACTCGTAGAAGGCACGATATGGTATGTGAACACGACACACGAGGAAATGCTAGGGTAGGACTCTACCGTTTTGTAGATACGGGCTGGTGGAAAGCTACTACCGGCTACCTCAGAACACACTCCCATAATCAAATCAAGGGTGGCCACCAATCAATCATAGAGTCATAATATTGTATCGAAGAAGTATATCTGATCGGAAGAATGACCTCACTTGGCCCAGGTATAGCTCCTGTTTTAGTCACATCTAAGCTGACTCACGGGAGTCAGGGTCATGTAAGTACCTTATACAGAATCGCTCGCCAAACCATCCTACTTCATTTCTGGAATCTCCACCATGTACATAGTTGTTAAAGCAATTTACGGTATTGGCAGAGAGTGACAATATCCGATCCTGGTCTCTTTAACAACCAAACGCTTATTACACACCGGATGGTTCTTTTACATTTTCAAAACCATTTCGTATTGATATCAAAATGTCATATTCGATTCCAAACCATATTACTTTCGAAATCATATTCGCTTTCGAAACCATATTCACTTTCAGAAATCATATTCACTTTTGAAATTATCGATAAGATAGGTTAATTAAATCCTCATTCCAAAATCATTATATTTCTCAAATATGTAATTCCACAAAAGGTATCAATTTTAAATTCCATCTTAGGTTGTATCATCATCAAGGATTTAAATATAAATACTTCAAATTTACATAGTCTGAAATTATAGAAAATTGTTTGGACAGTCATAAATAGTTTTGATAGTTTAAATAGATTTAAATTATATAAAATAGATTTAAAATGATTTAAATAGATTTAAAACAGATTAATAGATTAAATTTATATTAAATATATTTAAAATGATTTAAAAAGATTAAATATATTTAAATTATATTAAATAGATTTAAAATGATTTAAATAGATTTAAAATTGATTAAATAGATTTAATTATATTAAATAGATTTAAAATAAATTGAATAAATTTAAATTATATTAAATAGATTTAAAACGATTAAATAGATTTAGAATAGATTAAATAGGTTTAAATTATATTAAATAGATTTAAAATGATTTAAATAGATTTGAAATAGATTTAAATTATATTAAATAGATTTAAAATAGATTAAATAAATTTAAAATTATATTAAATAGATTTAAAATGATTTAAATAGATTAAATAGATTTAAATTATATTAAATATATTTAAATATATTTAATCTGATTTAAATAGATTTAAATATATTTAAATTATATTAAATAAATTAAATAAATTTAAAATAGATTAAATACATTTAATTAGTTTAAAATAGGGAAAATAGATTAAATTGGATTATAATTGATTATAATAGATTAAAATAAATTAAAATAGATTACTAAGTTGTATTCAAACATTTTCAATAACTCAATTTCGATAAAATTCATTTGTATTTGACAATTCAACTTTGAAATTTCAATTTTAGTCCTTGAACAATTCATTAAATAAATTCCAATTTCAACATTAACGCTTGGATTTTCAAAATATAATTTAGTTTATATAAATCAATTTCTATTTCAAAATACCAATTAACTTAATTTAAAATTTAAAGATTTATAAATCATTTAATTTAACCAATCCGTTGTTTGTATATAATTTTCTACCCTATGTTCAAGTGATACGGATATTTATCATTTCAATCCGTAATTTAAAATCTTGAAGGTATATATCACCCGCAATCCCAAAATTCAATTTCAAATTCATGAAATTGCTTGAGTCTAACCCATAATGATTTATCCATAATCTATCAGATCGTTCGGGTATGCATCATTTCAACCCATAAGGAACTTGTAGTGTTATAACAATATAAAAATAAACCATCCAGTCATCCAATATCAACAATAAAAAATACATCACAATCACCATACAATCAACCAATAAATAACATCAATCAACTGATTATCATTAATAGGTATTAAATTGACAATTAAATTCAATATTAAATTAAATGACAATTAAATGCAATAAAAGTCATGTTTAACTAGAATGACAATTTAAATGTACCAAACATCGATCAATCAATTTCTAATCACATCATAAATTTAATTTAACTAACATAAGATAATTTAGTAGTTGTGAGTGGGTTAAAACACACCATTAATTTCAAATCGATTTGAAATTCAAAATAGAGCCCAAAATTCAATAGTCTTAGAATTTGTCCAAACTAATTTTATGATGTCCGGAATTTCGATATGATCCCAATGGAATAAACCGCGTCTAAATTCGAGCTCGTATGTAAAAGTTAATAAAGTCAGAACGTTCAAAATTTAAATAAAAAATAATATTTAGGGGCGAAGATGTAAATTACTTATCTTCTTCAACCCTAACCCTATCGACATCACGCTACATGTCCACAGCCACCGTCGAACATCATCCCAATGCCAAAACTTATAGCCACGTGACCTCGATCGGAGCATGCCACCATCTCCCCTATGCCGAGGCGCCGCCTCCGACCCCACCACGACAAACGTGCCGCCACCCCCTAGCATCCAGCCGAACCCAAACGCATGGCTTCAAAGCCAATTTTTGGCAAACCTTGTCGAATTTAAGATGATACAACCATATGGATCGAAATCCTACAACCTCATCTATGCAACAGCGCCTTCCGATCGTCAAACGGTCGAAGGTCCACCGTTAAACGAGACCATGGCCTATGGACGACCAGAACTTCTTCATCGTTTCCTAATCAAATGATGCATCAAATTGAAAAAAACTATAGTAGTAGATTGCGCTCGTCGAGAGCTTTCCAACGATATATAATATGACATAGTTTTGAGGAGTTTGATTTTTCGATTTGAATCAGGGTTTGAAATTGGAATTTTGTTTTTGCCATTGGAAGAAAGGAATAAGTAGATAGAATTGTACGTGCAGAATAACTGAATGGTTGCAAGGGTTTGAGAAACAAAGTCTATTTATATGGACAAAGCCTGATGAGAAAGAATGAATATACTGAATTGGTTCGAACGAACATAACGACCCAAAAAGCCCGTTCCGTCTCCAAAATGGAAGTGGGTCATCCCATATATATCAAAATAGATGTTTTCAATACTTTTAAACTCAATGGAACAGGTTTCAAGTCCTAATTCCATTGTATGAAGAAGTTAGCTATAAATCATCTTATTTCAAATTGATTTCAATTGAATTTAATTAAATTGATTTCTATGCGTTTCAAGCCCGTACTATAAAACGATAAGTCCGATCGCTACGAAACTTAAAACCCTACAATAATTCACCGTTATGGATCCGATGAAACTAGTTTCGTTGAAATCCAAAAACGTGGTGAAAATGGCTATTTTCACAGTAATTAAATAAATTATTACTAAACTAATTTATCACTTTTTAATTCAAACAAATTTTATTATTTTTGATTACTTAGACATTAATAAAAATTTAAAACAAATTCACATATCAATTCAATGCTAATTAATTTAATAATTACAGTGTTTAATTTTAATTGCAATAAATTCATTAATGAAAAATTAAACTCCGATAAATTAATTAAGCTTGATTTCAATTCTTTTTGTTCAATTATTCATTATTCTATGTATATTTCAACATTGGTTTATAGCTTATTACATTAATATTCTCCAATTTCATCCTAATTTACATTAACGTGATATTTAATTACACTTATTGCAATTTATTTCCAATTTGATTTAATAGGTTAAATAAATAGGTAACATATCACAATTGTCATCTTCTCTAAATTTAATCACATTTATAGGTTTATTATCTTCAACAAATGTTATAACTACTTACATACCACCAATTTTATCTAATTACAATTTATTACATATTATTTCACAAATTAATAAAACATTAAATTTATTTCCTCATTTACAATGTATAACCAATTATAACTCTTAATTATTGCAATTAATTGGAAGTGCATACAAAGTAGTTATCAATTAACTTGAATTAATACCATTCCATTTTATTTTAGTTGTTTTCTTATTAGTAAATCTTAATTTTTAATTTTTCTCACATTAACAAGTCATAAATTATTATTTCTTTCAATATTAAATCATAAATCTTATTAAATTAATTATTTTTAATTATCAAAAATTACGGGTCGTTACAATCTTCTCCTTAGAAATATTTTTTTTTAGGGTCCAGCCTCGAGCAATGAACCAAAGTGGGAGAAAATGTGATTGTGAGAAAATAGCTAGACCTAGAAATCTATTTATAGTTAAGTTTGAGGATCTCAGACCGCTGGATTTTTGGATTGAATCTGGCGCGACCACGTCACAGAGTCACTCCGAGTCATTGGATTTAGAAAATAATGGTCGTGATTGCTCGAAAATCAAATAAAATAGGCTCGGCACGTACCTGGACGAGATTACGTCCAGACTATAGCGTCGGTCGACTGCTAGGTCGACTTGGGCGCTTTAAGGGTTGACCCTATGGTCAACTTGTTTGTATTGCGGGTCGACCCGTAGGCCCATTTTTTTCCAATTATTCTCGTTTTCTTTTCTCTCGTAAATTCTTCGTATCAACTCGGATTCCAACAATTTAAATATGGATATGGATCCGAAAATCGCACGAACACATTGGTATAAGTTTCGAGGCCATATTCTGACGATTCCAAAAATGTTTATTTTCACTGTTCATCGTTATTTGATTATTTAATTATCTTAAAATGCGGGGTGTTACAGAGCCGTAGACATCTAAGTGATATATTGACGATGAAGTGAAAACATGCACAATTTTATTGCTTAACGATGTTGCTTTAAAAGATAAGAAATTGGATTTTACGTAAATAATCTTGAAAAAACCAAACTCGCTTCCACCATTATGCTTTAACATAGTTTGTATAGGCTTTAATATTATTTAAATATTGTTGAGTGCTCAATTCACACCTTGAAGTCACATCTCTTTTTTTGACCAAAGCTAGTTTGTTGAAATAATTTGTAAAAAATTATTAATTATTATAGAGAAATTAATATAATAGTTGTTAATAGATTTATATTAATTTAATATTATTTTTATAGGACTAAAAAATTAATAAATAAGATATATAATTGTTATATATTTATATTACTATTTATATAGGTTGAAAATAATATTTACTAGATAATAAATAGTTTATGGTAGTTGAAATCATTAATACTATTAGCAATCAAAGAGCTAGCTATATTGACAATAGTAAAATGGTTTATTATTTAATTTTTTTTCATACTAAATTAATAAATAAAGTATGGCTTAGTGTAAATAATTAAGGAGATATTCACATCATATGACGCTATAATAGATGCATGAAGCCTCCATTTAGAGATAACGAATTTTATTATTTCTCTCCATAGAATAAATTATATCTCAATTGTGTATTTTGCAGCGATGTATTTTGCAACTCCACCATTAAGTTAGGGAAGTGTTCTCAAGGTAAAGCCGGTCAAGGTGTTATTGACAGGTTGGATTCTCGAATACATCTTAAGTTTATTATCGCTTTCAAACATATAAATGTATATAATATTCATAATTAATATATATATATATATATGTGTGTGTGTGTGTGTGTGTGTGTTACGTATCTATTGAATTTTGAATTTAAATCATATTTATATATATATATGTTATATAGACATATTTTATAAACAGACTTTTAAATAAATAACAAAAATATTTTTTTCGCTGTTATATGTTTCATCGTGCAAAATATTTTAAAGGGTATTTAGTACTTTTACCTATAAAGGTAAAATTCTAAAATACTAATTCTATATAGAATAGAATTAGGTAACGAGAATCATATCAATTCATATATCAGGTTTTTCTTATTAAATTTGACTATAAGATTGTCAAATTCGAAGCTAAGACGAAGGGGATGCTTACGATTGAAGATGCAAGTTCATATCAAGCTAAAATTGGTCTAAGGCCCTATAATTAAAACAACCTTTCAAACTTATGTTTTATACCAAAAGAAAAACATGTATATATATTCATTTTCAAATTCTTATTTGCTTCTTTCTTATTCCTTCTTCTTACATTGAATTCGAAATTCTCTTTCCAACCCTAATTGAACATGAAATTGCACAAAATATATCGATAAAAAGGGTGAACTTCAAATAAATAAATAAATTTTATTAAGTTGCAAAAGATTTTATTCTGTGTTTATGTGAATAAAATTTATTTATACCAAATTAAATTTAGTACTTAATCAATAAAATAAAATAAATAAATATTTTAATTAATTATTTTATTTTTTCTAATGTTTAATAATAATACTTTATTATTAGTTTTTCTTTTTCTTTAATTTAATATTTTAATATTTTGAGATGTTCATATTCAAATATGGAAATCATAACAATATTGAAGTGTAAAATAACATAGTAGTAAAATGGGAAATTTGTAATTATATACCATGGTCAATAAATGTGTCAACATAATATCAAAGAAGATTATGACTTATCGCAAATTTAATTTCAACTTAGATTACGATGATTCGATAAATAAAATTCGACCATTGATTTTTAATTAATATTCGTATGAGTAAATATATATCATACGTACATAATATTAAATAATTATAATTTATTATTAATACATAAAATTTTAATTTGTGCGAAAATAATTATATATAAATACATGTATAGTAATTTTATTTTCGGATTTAAGATTAAATGGTTAAAAAAGGTAAAATTCAAATTTTAAAGGGAATTGAATTTTCAAAATAAATATCTATATATATAACCAATTCCATTTTAAATAATTTGAGAATTTGAAAATATTAAATTTCAAATCTTATTTGACTAAAGATAAGAAAATTGTTTTTTTTAATTCGAAACATAAGAATAAAAATAGTTCTACTATAAATTTCTGTACGAAAATTTATAATGTATATTAAATAAAATTTTATTACTTTTAAATTCGAAAAAATAAATAAATTTAAAAAATCAAAAGTCAAAAACATTTTCATGATAATGGATAAAATTTAATTGAAAATACCCATTAAATAGTTCTGGATTTCTTTCTTAAATTATCATCGCTGAAAATATATTGAAGGGGACAAATGATTTAACAACAATCTATACATACATACATAAATTGAACATGGATTCGGAAATTAGCACCATTCATCGTTGTAATTAAGTAGACGACCAAACTCGTAGCCTATTTATTGTTTCCTCGTCAAAACTTCATTCTCCTCCTTGGTTTTAGTTTGCAAAGGTGATGCCTTGGCTTCACCAATGGTTAACGAGGGATAGAAACTTATTGAGAAAGTGTAGAAAGAAAGTGAACAAAATTTATCTACTTCTAGACCTTCATATATCAAAATATCTGCACTATTCTTTCAAACCTTAGATTACTAGGTCTCCCATCTGTGGCAACCCACATGATCAGACACACAGATTCAAAGCCTAAAATGATTTTCGAATTCACATCGTGCTAAGAAGTACGAGTCATCAAGGTTTTAGAACATTACATGATCAGAGACTAATATAAATTTTAAAGCATTCTACACTTTCAAATCTCATAGCGGAAGAAAATAAAATATAAATATCGAAATTAGCCAATCTGGTAGCAGTCTCAGCAATACATAATCCACATAAAAACTAACATGCTAAATTTCCAAATATAGCATGGAGTCTAACTAATAATAAAATATAATAAATAGTACATGGAGAGTAACCAAAAATAATATTACTCTGGGCAACTTGTCTCCTCCTCCCACATTGTGTCTAGGTCAAATCACCCATTGGCTCGTCCTCTTATAATGTGTTTGCACCAAAAATTAGCATAAACACCCAATAGTAGTTTTATAGAGAAATAAATGAAGAATATAAAATGAAAAAAATATGAAATAAGCAATTAAATAGTAGAAAATCAAAGCAATAACACGGACACAATGATTTATAGTGGTTCGGCGATATTTGCCTACGTTGGCGTTGAATATATAGCTTTATTGATCACTTTGTAAACTGAATACAATAGAGATCAAATGAAAATCCTTAGTCACAACAGAGTGCAAAACAACTAGTAGTGTAAAGTCCCAAAAATGAACAATTCAAGCATGTATTTATAGAGGAAGACGACAAAATATCTCCTTGAAAATTCAGTAGAAGTATCTCCAAAATCATATGGACCCGTCGCATGGCCTAAGTCCCAAAGAACATGGATCAGTACCCGTCCCTATTTTGGAGGAATTAAGGGTGTGATTCCTCTTATGGGAGTTTCCCATGTTGTATTATACTTAGCCTCTAAGTTTCATGCCAACTGGATTAGTAGAACTTGAGTTATTGCTCGATCTTTGCTGCAAAGTAAGTTGTTACCAGATTCTAGCCGATCCTTATTGAGGGAAGAGGGCCGATCCATTTTGCTTCATCCTTTTGAGATGCGATTCCTAAGGTCCCTACATATTGCTCACAAAATTTCATGTGCATTGGACTTATGGATTTTGAAACTTTCCCACCGATTGCACTTGCTTAGCTGAAATATGCCGATTCCTATGATTGAGAGGGATTATAACCAATCCCATTCCTATGTTAAACTATTCCATACTTTAAACATTTTGCATTGCATATCTCTCTATTTCGTTCGATCACAGCTTCATTTCGTCATCTGTACTTGACTTCTGGGCCTCACAATCATCGCTATAGACTTACTAACCTCGACGATAGTCGAATCTAGCCTGTCCAGTTAGTTCGAATATAGTCGGGTCAAAATGTCGGATAATACTTGCCATTCAAAGTACGTATTGTGTTGAACATGATGTGCTTTGAATCAAAGCAAGTTAGAGTCGTTGGAAAGAAATCCATCCAGTTTTCTATATAGTCGCTCTCCTTCCGTCGAACTATTTTTCCAAAGTGTTGTATCTTCCTTTGATCGTCATGATGCTTGGTCGATTTCCAATAGCATAAAATCAAGATTATATTCTGTCAGTTGATATCTATATCTAGTTCTTCAAGACTAGTAAGCTTTGGCTATCTAATCCAATCTCGACCTTGAAAGCTTTAGGTTTGAAATCAATTTCTGTTGATTTCAAATTGAACTTTCAGAATATACAAGTGCATGTTCAGGTACACGTTCTTGTCGTTGGCTCTCGGATGCGTTTTCACGCTCGTGGGTCATCACCAATTTTCGGTGAATTATATGCAATTACATTGCATGTTATATTTTTTTTATATTTTTTATGTATATGCTTGCATGCACACATAGTCCATGACCTACCCTTTTTTTCTCTCTTTTTCTTTTTTTCTTTTTTTATGTATATAGGGATCAACATTCTTTTAACTGATCCCCCCTCCTTCTTTATTTTTCTCCTTCCTTTACTTAGTGTTGATAGGGATCAGATGGATCCCCAAGTCAAGGGGTCGTACCCGGTCCCTCCTTATGTTGGGAACTCAACTATTTTAGCTTTGTGGAGAATTAAAAGGCAAGACAAACCCTCAACCTTCATATATAAGCCAATAGTTCCTTAACCCTCACTTTATTTCATTTCAATTTTCTTTCATTTTCTTCAAACTCGGTTCCAAACCCTCCTCCTCTAATTTTCTTCCTCACTTTTGAATCGAAATCCATCGCAACACGACATACTCCTATACATCCCATCCCTTTTCCCTTTAATCTCGATCAACTCCAAAGCATTCCCCATGATCACCGTTGTCTTCATTTATCATTGCCAACACAGATATATAGGTGGGTTTTAGTTTGCATATGACTTTGATTTTTGATGAGATAATGGGTTTCGTTAATGTTCATCATGGGTTAAATTTAAAGGAGATGAGTTGGACGTTGGCGATGCAGGGTTTAGCAAAGTAGTAGAGGAGGAGAAAGAAAAGGGTGAAGGATAAAGGAAGCTTAGGGATAGGTCATGCATTGTGTTTGAAGCGTGGAGGGATCGTTGGAATGTAGGTGAAGGAGATAACACTAAAGTAGAGGGATCGGTATTAAAGTTCGAAAAGGGATCGGTTATGTCGGCTTAGGCATAAGGGTTGGTTGCATTACTAAGTGGAGGGGTCGGTCATTCATGAAGTAATGGGGGATCAGCTGTTTACTATAGGAGGAGTGTGAATGCAACTAAGTAAAGGGATCTGTGGTTATGTGTATAAGGATGGAGGGATAGGTTTTTTTGCTTCATTGGAGGGATCGGTTATAGGCTTTGTAATGGGGATCAACTATTTTTATAGAAGGATTAGCTATTGATACTTGGCTAATTCTAAGCTTTGAATTAAATTTGGAAACCAATCCATATTCACTTATGATCGATTGGAACCAATCACATCTCAATGAACTTGAACATATGATGATAATGAACAACATGGACTTGCATATCCAATATGAATTAAAATTTAACATGTGGAATTTAATAATGGACTTCACACTTCGATATGCCATTGGTCGATCACAAAGCTTACACAATCGATCAATCAAAATGCCAGTTGAGATGGTCAGCGATGATAGTCACTCTAGTTGGAGTCCAAAATCTCGTCACTTACTTTTGCTTTTCATTTTGAACTGTTTATCTCAGCACTGCACAACACTGCACCACACTAGTTTACACTTGCATGAGGGGACAGGTAAAATTTTCTAATATTGATTATCTACTGAGTTTAGTTGATATGGGCTCCAAAAATTCAGAGCATTTAGTTGCAATGCCTTTTGGACAATCTTCATAAATTTGCACCGGAGTCGAATCAAGTTCTACAACTATTTCCGGTAGAAATTTGCCTAATCATCAAATATAGCAACCGAAGGTATTCGGTCTGTTGACCGACCTTTTCTCTGATATTGTAGTCCTTTCGGTGGAAGATATATGTCTTGCCCCGGACGTTGTAGATGGTGCCGTATTTCTTAATAACCCGATGGATTTCCAAATCTTTAAAATTGGTGAGGCCACTCTTCGCAGACTATGCTCTAAACTTGGGATTCCATTTGGAGACTCCAAGTCCCTTCGGTGAATAATAGGGCTCATTTGCCCCCAAGGGGACATACGGCATGCGATAAATTCATATGCTGGGTTGGATGCATGCCGCCTTTCAATTCTTTCATTTGAGAAATGCTAAATTATTTAGGAATAGCTCCTGATCAACTGCATCCAAAAAGTTATGCTTCTCTTCATGGCACTTTCTTGCTATTTATGGATGTTTTGTTCCGCTCGCCATCTCCTAAGGACATCAAGTTTATTTACAATTTCAAACAATGAATAGGAATCCTATCTTACACTTTCCTCGATCCTTTGGCTAACTGCCAAATTTTAACTGGCTCTTGGAACAAGCTCAACATCTTTAAACACGAACGGTTTTACATTCGTTGTCCGCTGGCTTCGTGAGGCAATGGTTGAAAGGACATAAGTATTGTTTTCACTTTATTCTAAAATTCTTTAGTCCAAAATCCTGAATTAATTAACACTTTGAAAATTTACAGGTGTCTATCCACGTCCGGAAGGCGATAGTTTCTCCTGGGGGTTTCTTCAATTCGTGCCACTTCAGTTGAGCATAAGGACATCAAATCCCTTGTAACCAATAAATGGTTATCTTTATTTAGGTTGTTAGAAGAAGATCACAACATCAGGCTTTTGGAAAGCGCCACACCATCAGGAAATATGGTGAAATAAGAAGGCAGTGCTACTATCATACCCCCAGTCAAGGGGACCTGGGACGACGCTGAAGAGGGCAAAATTACAGGTATCAGAACCAACAAGCCTGGCGATGCTGATGCAGGTCCAGGAAGTGCGCCTGTGGTCGAACCATTACAAGGTGCATAATCTCACATGCCAACAAAGAGAGGAAAAAAGCTCACATATAAACTCCGTTGGAGAAAAACCGCTAAAGATCCCGAGTTTATTAACACCGCCATTGAAGAAGAGTCTTCCTATCAACATTTAAAAAACTCAATGGAAGGGTTTTTGAATCTACGGATCCCTGATGATATCATGACTTATGAACTTCCCTAAAATCACATGCACTTCACTGCACGATTTTCATCTTTCTTTCATTTGACGGTCATTATACACTCTTTTTTTGTTAGAGGTGCCATGTCTCAATCCTGTGCCTTTAATCATTTGAGGCGGTCCTCAACACAGTATGGATCTAGTCGTGGTTTAGAATCAGGTAAGCATCAAGAGGGAGATGACAGTTAGGAAAGAAGTTGTCATTCAAGGGAATCTTCATCTTTCAAACATAAGTCCCTATCTCAATCGTCTCATCAAGAAGTTCAGCCCAATCTTTCTGTACATAGTGGTGATCAGACTTCTTTCCATGCTCCTCAAATTGCTGTGCTGTCTGAGCAGTATTCTGCTTCATCTGGTTCTAGGTAGTCCCATGATCGTAGGTCGAGCAAATGCCCAATTGTTACTTCTAATCCATCTTTGCCTACTGTAGCTCCTGAGGCTTCCACGGTAGAAAAATTGTTTGGCCTTAAGATCAATTTTCCAAAAAAAATGATTCGATGGGCTTAAGTTCCATCCTTCCATTCATATAATTCCTTGGAGTGCTAAAGAAAGTTCCCTTACATGTGTCAATGACGTTTTTGTGTAGCATGAAGCATTGTAGCATTTAGCCGAAAATATCTTTGAGGTGTCTATCAGAGATAACATGAAATCGATCATCTCAAGTTAGAGGCGATCCATGATAAAGACATAATTAAACATCAAGATAACGAGATCTCGAAATTGATGGTGAAGCTAACCACGGTAGAAAAGAGTGCCAAAGAAACATCTGAGGTGGTTAGTCGTCTAGAAGCGACTCACAAAAGGAGATGGAAGCTGCCTTCAAACCGCAGCGGTGTGCTTGCTTTGGAAAAAGATACACTACACAAAGAAAAAAACATTCTGGCCCACTACATTGAGGAACTCGAAGAACACTTTAAAAAAATAAGAAAGAAAAACTCGAAGCTTGGGACAATCGCAAAGATATTGCGAAAAGGCCATCGAAGCCTGGGGACTGAAAATTAAACTTGACGAGCAACTCGCTCAAATTGAAGTCCTCAAGGACGAGGCAAGAGAAGCAGGCAACAATGAGGTTAGAAAGAAGATTGTTTCCCAGTTAGAAGATGTCAAAGGAGGTTGTCGAAATGATATTAAGGAAATGTTCGATCCTTAATTGTTGAACATAATGTTAAAGTTCTAATCCATCACAATTTGAGTTTTCTTGGAGTGGGTTATCTCGAATCACTTTCCGAGGCTTGAGAATACATTGTTGACATGAAAAAAAGTCTCTTGGTGAAGCTAATTTAGATGAAGAGAAGCTGGTATAGGAGATTCTTCTTAAGGATGAACCTTCAGACCTTGCTGCTACGAGGCTCCAATACTTCAATATTTTAGCACCCTCCTGCAAAGGAAAAAACATTACTGAGTCTTCGGAGTCTGATCTCAAAAGCCTCCTTCACTTCAAATAGTCGGAGCGTCAGTTTCACTTGGCCCAAGACGGGATCTGAGCTATGATCCGGGCAGACCCAACTATCAATCAAAGGTGATGACTTCAATTCTAGAGGGGAGCACTCCGACGACAACTAAAAGTCAGCCAGACATAGGTATCCCGCTTTGTTCTCCATTATTCGAGAGATTTCTCTCCTCATGCCCAATCATTATGGGCTTATTTTCTTATTTCCATGAATCTGTAGGTCTTTGGGTCTCGGCCAAACTCTGGGAAGCGGTGTTGCCATGGGAAACAATCGACATCTATTGAAATTCCTACGGCCATTGACATTCTAGGGCCCAATGCTCAAGTCATTGGAGTACTTGATGATGAAAAAGAAGATGATCGACTGTGCTAGATGAATTAGATGATGTCGTGTTTACTGCTGCCTCCGAACATACTAATGAGCTCAGCCTAAAGGAGCACATTGAGAGAAAGTAGTTATTAAAGAAAAAAGCTAAGGCTGAACTCACTGATGTGGACATCGATGATCCAATTCTCGTCCCACTACAAGTCATTCCACTTGACGGATCAGTTCTGAAAGAACTCCCTCTGATCTTCGAAATCTCTCCTGTCAAGGGGGAAAAGGGTAAAAAAAGAATGGGTGGAAGCTCGTGCGGCGCTATTCTTAAAAAATTCAAAGGAGAAAAAGGGCAAAAGAAATAGTGTCACTTCGGCTTAGTTTGTATACAAATTATGTAGTTTCTTTCCTCTTTTTATTGGCCGTGATTGTGTGGGTATGGCCCCTACTTTTGAAAAACTTATACCATGATTTTCAAGTTTAGTGTGCAAATAAAAATTCTTTATTTTCTATCGAACTCTTATGTGAATTTTGTCTAAGTAGTTGAGCTGTTACTTTTCCATTTAATATATTCGTAATTCGTTGCTTGTTAATTCAGAAAATTGTCCGTTCATATTCACTCAAGGCCTCCATGTGGTCGTGGCTAAAAGTTGTATCAAACATTAGGCTCGAGGCCTAGTGTTACGCTGTCCGATTAAGCGATTAAGTGATTATAGTCCTGCCCCCAGTATTAGGTTAGCAAAGTTAGATAGTGGATGGTCGAACTCCATCCTTACTGAGTTTATACTCCTTCTATCAGTTTTATGTTGGAGTTTATGGTGTAGAGAATGCTCGAACTGCACTCATCTATTTGTTTACTCTGGGGATAAGAGTTAGTCAATGAGCGATCGGATCACACCCAATTCATGTCTATACTCCAATCCCCGCTCTGAGGACTTAGAGTTATTTTGGAAAATAGTCGGACCATATTTTCCTTAATTGGTTTATTTCCCCCCAAATCTGGGGTTTAACTTAGTGAGCGATCGGTCATATCATGATCTCTTTTAATTCATGTTAGTCCGATCACTTGGTAGGATTAACTAGGTTATCATATGGTCGAGTCATATCTGTTCCTCGTTAGGTATTTCGTCCATCGTGTTATGAGCGAGAATCATTAAATGAATGGTTGGAACATTCTCTTTTGTTTAGTTAACCACAAATTTATGTAATCGGCTAGCTCCAAACTCTAGGAACCTTCTCGGACATTTCAATATTAATTAGTCGGGTATCATAACTAATATGTAATGCTATAGCAATCACAAATACGAAGGAAATTTCAAACTTTATTTGCCAAATGGAAAGAAATGACATAATTTGTATTATTACATATTTGAAAAATCAAATGCTAAAGTAAATTCAGATGAATACAACTAAATGAAAAAGAATAAACTAAGTGAAATAGTAATATAAATGCTCGCTATTTTATGCTATTGGGAGCATGACGCCTTCAACAGTCGCTAGCTTGAAAGTTCACACTCCAAGCTTCTGCTTAATGAGATATGGTCCTTCCCAAGTAGGATTCATGTGTGATGGGGCAGGAAAAACCCGTTTCAAGATGAGATCATCGATTTCAAAGGTTCTCAGTCAGACTTTAGTTTTTTAGCATAAGGCGATTGGGTGTCAGTGTGCAGCTGCCCTCAAATCAGCTTCCTCGCACTTCTCATCTACAAAGTCTATATGGTTTCCAAGAGGATATCTCTATTCATTCTGGGATTGTAGTAGGTTACTCAATGAGAAGGAACTTCAGTTCAACAGGAATGGCGGCTTTGGAGCTGCAAGCAAGGGAAAATGGTTTATGGCCAGTCATGGACTTGTCGATGATTCTGTAAGCCCATAATGTCGTTGGAAGTTCATCCACCTGCTTGCCACTAGCCTTTTCCAAATATTTCTTCAAAATGGACTTTATGATTTTGTTCATAGCTTCAACTTTCCCGTTAGCTTGAGGGTGAGCAACTGCCACATATCTCTTTTTAACATGATGCCGATGGTAGAAGTCTTTGGATTTAGTGCTGTCGAATTGATTCCCATTATTGGTTACAATGATTCATGAAAGGTTAAAACAACATGTGGTATTTTGGACGATGAAGTTGATTACTTTCTTTGTTGTGATTGTGGCTAAAGTTTCGCTTCGGCCTATTTGGTGAAGTAATCAGCAACGATGATGACGTACTTCGTACTACCTTTAGAGATCGGTAAGGAACCAATAATATCTATGCCCTATATGACCAATGGCTATGAACTATCCATTTATGTGATTTCTGTCAGAGGAGCTCTCATAATTTGTGCATAAATCTAGCACTTGTCACATCATCTAGCTAATCGGTAACATCTCAATTGATAGTCGGTCAATAATATCCATAACGGAGCATTTTCTTTGCTAGGGTTTTCTATCCAGTGTGATCGCCACATCCCCCTTTATGAACTTCCTTTAGGACTCGTTTTATTTCATCACGAATGATACACCAGAGCAGGGGAACGGAAAAATTCTTCCTATACATGACTGCTTCCTTAATGATATATCGTGAAGCTTTGCGAAGAACTTGTCGCCTTTCATTCTTCTATTCAGAAAGATCTCCTTGTAGCAAATAGTCTTTAATTGGACTCATGCACGACTTCTTCTTAGGCTAAATCTCTAGTACCCAGTCGATTTCCATCTGGTTTATGCTAGGAGCGTCTGGTACTTTGACTGGAACCAAGCCCATTTGCTGTGCATCCCCAGTACTAGAAATTTTTTCCAATGAGTTGGCCTCTTCGTTTTGATCCTGGGGAATGTAGGTGATGTCATAATATGCAAATATGTTTAGTAGCTCCTGGACTTGGGTAAGGTATGGGGTGAGTCATTGTCCTTTAGCTTGGTAATCTCCCCCGACTTGGTATACTACCAATTGTGAATCGCAAAAGAATTGAAGAGATTTTATCCCTAGTTCTCTGGCAAGTTTGAGTACGACAATTAGAGCTTCATACTCAGCTTCGTTATTCCTTGTAAGAAGTCAAGGTTTAAAGTGTAGCAAATTGCTGATCTTCCGGAGTTACTAACATTATTCTGGCTCTAGAACAACAATCATTGGATGCTCCATCTGTACACATTTTCCACCCAATGGTAGGAGGTCCACCGCTCTCTAGGAGATCATCTTGTGCAGTGAATTCTTCTATAAAATCCGTCAAAGCCTATTCATGGATGGCTCTCTGAGGGAGATAAGTGATATCGAATTGGCTTAGTTCGATGTTTCACCCGAGTTACCTTCCATACATCTCAAGTCGTTGTAGGACCTGTCGTAACGGCTGATCGACGTAAATGTTGGTAGGATGAGCCTGAAAATAAAGGCGGAGCTTTCCTAAAGTAATCAACAAGAAGTATTCCAATTTTTCTATCTTTGGGTAGTCCCTTTCAGCTCCTGTTAATCGCTTGCTAACATAATAGACCGATCTCTGGATCTGATTCTCCTCACGAAGCAGTGCGGCACTTATAGCTTATACCAACACAACCAAGTAGATATACAAGTCTTCGTGATCCACCAGTTTTAACATGATGGGAGGCCTCCCTAAGTGGTTCACCAAAGCTTGTAATACGTCTTCACAATCCTGCATCCATTCAAAGTTCCTTTTTCCTCTCCTAATCAAATTAAAGAACGAAATGCATTTATCGGTGGCATTGGAAATAAATTGACTTAGGGCAACAACCTTCCCATTTAGACTCTATACTTGCTTGATGGTCTTTAGCACATGGATGCTGTTAATTACTTGAATCTTCTTGAGATTGGCTTTAATTCCGCGTGCATTGATGATGAAACCCAAGAACTTCCCCGAAGCAATGCCAAAAGAACATTTTAGAGGATTGATCTTCATTTTGTAATATCGAAGGATATCAAACATTTCTGCTAAGTCTCTAATGTGGTCACTTGATCGACGTGATTTCACGAGCATATCATCCATGTATACCTCCATCGTCTTTCCAATCTGATTTTTAAACATTCTGTTGACCATGCGTTGATAGGTCACTGCCTTTTTTTCAATATAAATTGCATTACCATATAGCAATACAATCCAACATCGGGAATGATGCAGGTGTGTTCCTGATCGGGAATGTTCATTAGGATTTGGTTATATCTAGAGTATACATCCATAAAGGATAGCAGCTCGTGTCCTATGGTTGAGTCTATAGTTGGTCGATTCTTGGAAGGGGAAAACTACCTTTTAGGCACGCCTTATTCAAGTCCAAGTAATCAACGCACATTCGCCATTTTCCATTTAACTTTCTCACAAGTATAGGATTATCTACTTATTTAAGGTAGAGGGCGTTGCAAATAAATCCATTCCCTTTAAGTCTATCCACCTCCTCTTTAAGGACAACAAATACCTCCAGATCTATGGCATGCATTTTCTAGTTTCACCAGGACATGCCTCGGGTCGATATTTAATGCACGGCTCACAATGGCAGATGAGACCCCACACATGTCAGGGTGAATCTAAGAAAACACATCAAGATTCGCTTGGAGAAAACCAACATGTTCTTTCATCATCGAGGGGCTAAGTTGTGATTCAATCTTTAGGATCTGTAATGGGTCATCGTGGCTAACCATAATATCAATCGTCAGCTTAGCCGGTGCAGCCTTGGTCTCTTTGGGCTTCTCCTCGTAATCCCTTGAATCTATGTCTTTACAGAACCGACTGTGGTGCCCGAGCCAAGGCCTAGACATTGATTGCCAATCTTCGACGGTTCGGATGCAGAGAGTCTTTCCCACACCCTTACCTTTCTCCTTCCATTAAGCATATCTCAATTCAGCTATATAGCAAGCACGTCCGGTTGCCTAATCACCATGCACAACTCCAACACCGTTATTAGTTGGTAACTTTGAAGTCAAACACCATGGGGCAAGAGCTTCCTAGTATTCAACCAGGGCTGGTCGTCCCAAAAAAGCATTGTATAGAGAGTCAACTTCTAAGACAACAAATGGAAAAAACCGCACTCTACTACCATCACCTTCTCCCAACTCCATGGGAAATTTGACATATCCGACAGTATCAGTCGCAACACAATTAAAGCCATGAGTGTGGGCTTTTGACAGTTTTCAGTCCTTGACTTCCATTCTCATCTGATCACAAGCCTTTTTGAAAAATTATATTTACGAAACCTCCACAATCAACTAAAATCCTCCTCACTAAGGTGGGGCCAATCGTGGCCAAAATGACCGTTGGGTCGATTGTCGGTGCCTCCACCTTGTCCGCGTCTCTGTTTTTGAACACAATGTCATCTGCCATTGTACGCTGCTGTTTTGCCGAAGCTCCATCTTCTGTACTCAAACAACATTTAAAATTCACATGCTTGATCGTGCTAGCATAGCGCACCATCTCATGCCAAGTCTATTAAGCTGGATGCGGTCCTCCAACTATTGTATTGATCATTAATCTTCCACCGATCTACGCAGGCTCCTTGGCCATGTGTGGCGCTTGTCATCAGTTGGGGTCAGATGTCCTCTGTCCGCCATCCTATGGGGCTTTAACAAACTATTGTAACTTTTTTTCTTGAATCAGTTTCTCGATAATATCTTGAAGATGCCTACATTCATTAATGTTATGACCATAACATTTGTGGAACTGGCAATATTTTCCGGTTTGTTTCTGTTTCTCCATCAATTCTTTCATAGGTGGCTTCCTATACTACATGGTATTACATGTAGACAAGTAAATGTCCTCTAGAGATGTATTCAGTGATGTGTAGGTATACATTAGAATCCTAGGCTTTCCTCTTCCAAAATCCCTCTTTCGTTCATGGTTCCTATTAATGCCTTTCTTTTGCTGATTCGCTTATTATGGACATTTACTTGAACTTTGCCAAAACTCTCCTATGACTGTTTCACTGCAATGTTACTCTGAACTCCTTATCTACTTGGTCCTACAACATTCTTCTTCCTAGAGCATCTAGCTTCTTCTTTCCTTAAATACAAAGCTGCTTTTGCATAGAAACATTCCAACATTGCAGGTTGTTTGCTAGCTAGCAATCACCAAACACAGATTCTGGATCAATCCCTCTCATTACCGCCGTCAATACTAAATGGTCATTCGGACTACCGACCTTAGTGACAACCATATGAAACCTCTCCAAATAATCTTTCAACAATTTTCCTGGAGCCTTGATCACGCTAGATAGGGCACATCTTTGAAGCGAGTTGCATACATATAAAACCGCTCCACAAACTTTTTGCCAATCATCGAATCTAGATATTGACCGTCGAATCTAGAGATTGACCGTGGGAGTAATCTCATAAACCATATCGTTTCTATGCTAGGGAGAGTAATAGGGAAACATCTGCATTTGGTTACATCATTAGCTTGTGCGGAATCCATCAGCCATTCATATCTCATGATGTGCTGCCTGGGGTCGGTTTTTGAGACGACCCGACTTACCACTCCCGGAAAATCGCATCATCTTTAAGAAAGAAAGGGATAGAAAAGAGAATAGAAAGAAGATAAGAAAGAAACAACATCAGAATCTACACAGCGGAACGAATAAATTATATTAATAACATAAATATTACATAGTTTACAACCAATATCAGAGTACACAGATATACAACACATACTAGACAGTTATAACACCTGTCTAGTTATTACAACTCAATATAACACAAGAGAACAACTCAGAGAACACACAGCGGAATACTAGATATATCTACACGCAGAAGCCTCCTGCTCCATTGCTCCTCCATAATTCGTCAAAGCTAACCTGAATCTTAACCTGAATCCCTTGACTACTCATAAAAATTTGAGTACCCAAGAGTTTATGAAAATCAAAATAAACTCCGGGTCAGACATGGGTCTGGTGTGAGTAACAGGTTAAAGTTGCTTAACTTTCAAAAACCTTTTGAAAAGAAAGGTATCACGTAAGACTTCCCACACATAAACATGGAAAAGTTTTTACCTTACGCTAACCAAAACATTTGATAGGAAATACGATGATATTATAATAGTGTCTAGGGTTTTCAAATAAATAAGAAATAGCCGAAATTGTTACATGATTAAATTCCAGCTACTAGCCACAAAAGTGGGTAATACAATCAAAACCGTTGGCACTTATTGGATTTTGGATTCCATACAATGGCAGGGCTACTGGGGTACCGCCCGTCACAGTACGTGGCCTAAATCAACGTACCGAGGATCACTCCCGACCCCCTGCAACACAAAGCCGGACCCATTCCTTACTGAATAGTTCCGAACAAGACAACCCCGTGGTTGTAGCTAGCAACCACCCACACAGCCGAATATAAAGGGACTTCTAGACAGGGATCAATCTTGCTCTCCAGTGGGCGCGACCCACGAAGCTTTGCTGCACCTCCCCTGTTTTAGCCATTCCCGGTTGATGAGGCTTGAGGCTACGATTACCTTTATAGGACACATCACTTAGAATGCTCATCGTCCACCTGGCGATGTTATGAAAGCATTCAGTCCATACAAGTTCGTTCCGGGTTCAAACGAAACCGAAGGCATTATCTCGTTACACTCATTTTGGAATCACCCTCAGAGTTAACGACAATAACCCTTGCACTCTAAACCACCATCTCGAATCTATAAGAACTAATTCCGTCAACTCATTACGGAATCACCCACAGAGTTATACTGACTCATAGTCCTTACACCTCGAGTCTTCACAAAGCTCCACTTTGAATTCACGACCTAACGTTATTTGGAATCGACGTGGTTTTCGGATATCCAAATATGGAAACCCGATCCCGGTCTCATCGAAATCCAAAGCGTGTCTTTTAAGGTCCAAGTTATTTTAAAGGTTTAAAACAATTCAATACAGTATCTATTACACACAGATAGATAATTCATAAATCATAACTGATAATCAACATTATCACATAACAGGTAATCCACATTATCAATATCAAATAGATATACCATATATCTTCATCACAATAGATAACCTATGTTGTCATCACAATACAATCAAACATCCATACCACACAATATCATTTATCTCATTACTGAGATCACAAGCATCCTAGTCAATCAATGACATCCATTCATACATAAGCAAAGATTTATTCATCACCATATAATTAATTTAAAATGAATTAAATTAACTATCTCCAATTCTAATTAATTTAAAATGAATTAAATTAATTACATCATCTATAATTAATTTAAAATAAATTAAATTAATTACTTCACAAATAAAAATCTTGCTATCTTAACCATTTAATTGATTACAATCAATTAATCATTCAAAATAAATCATCCTAATTAATCACTCTTGATTAATTACTCTTAATTACATTCATGTAATTATCTTTAATTAATTTCACAAATTAATTATCCTCAACTAAACAGTAATTAACCTTTAATTACTTCAGTTAATTAATTAATCATAATTAATTATCCTAATCCTTAATTAATTACATTAATTAATTTCCTTTAATTACCTATTATTGATTAATTAATCATAATTAATCAACTTTAATTACATCATTAATTAAAATAATTAATGATCCTTAATTATTAATTACCCTTAGCAATTAACTTATAATTATTAATCATCCCAGATTAATTACATTTAGTAATTAACTAACTTAATTACTTTATTTAAACCAAATTAATTATCCTTTAATTAATTACTTACTTAATTATTTTATTAATTACTAAATAATTAATCCAAATTATCTCATACTTAAACATCTCCACTTAATTACAACTGTAATTATTAAACAATTACTTAACTAACTAATTTCCAAATCATTAATTACATAAAGTAATTATTTATAAAACCCAAGTATTTAAAATTAATTAAACTTAATTAATTAAAATAAACAATCTCACTAAATTAAATTAATTACATTAAGTAATTAATTCCTTAATTTCTTTATCAAGTAATTACTCTCTAACCATTTATAAATGATTATTATTAAATTAATTAATCTAATTAATTTCAAAAATTAATCATATTAATTAATTGTTAAATAATCATGGTTAATGACCTTCATTAACCATCCTCTAATTATTTCATAAGGTAATTAACTTAAATTAATTACCATTTAAATTATCTTTAATCATTCATTAATTAAAGTTAACTATTAAATTAATTAACCTTAATTAAAAACTTAATTACATAATTAATATTCATTTATCATTAATTAATAACTTAATTAATGATCTTAATTATAAATTGATTAATCATTAATCAATTATTAATCCCAAATACAGTTAATTAATTAAAGTAATTAACAAATCTTAATTACCTTGTTAATTAATTCTAAAACATAAATCTTAATCAAATTTTCAAAATAAACATAACTTAATTATGTTTAAAACAATTTAATTCAAAACTAAATACTTTTGAAATTACCTTTAAATTTCAATTTAAATTTCAAGTTTAAAATAGAATAATTTTAAAACTTATCAAAGTTTTAAATAAATTCAAAACTTTTTTTTTTTAAATTTCAAATCAAATAAATGCTATGGAAATTTTTGAAGTTAAAGTCATTTCAAAACTTTCAATAATTTAAATTTCCATTTTAATTTGAAACTTCAAATTTAAACCTTCTTTAAAATTTAAAACTGAACCTCAAATTTTACTTTTAAATTTCCAGATTTTAAATAACTTCAAATCTACTCACATTTTTAAAATCTTATTATTAAAAATGTTTAAACTATCTTATCAACATGATATAGTTAATAAAGATAAATTTTTAAACTTAAATTTCTATTTTAAAAACTGGAATTTGAATTTGAATCAAAAGTTCAAACTTAAATTTGAATTTACCTAAACCTAACTTTACACAAAAGCTTCAGATTTAATTTTTTTTTTAAAAACCCAGATTTAAAACACAGTTTCAAAACCTGGATATTTTCCAGTGACCCGAGGAAACACTTGTTTTACTTCGGGTTTCTAGCTTGCCAACTTCGAGTTGTTTTACTACTTACTTCGAGCCATTTTCCCATTTTCCCCACAGCTCCCCTCCAACACCCAAATTCAAACCTGGAAAACATATTACAGGTTTCTGTTCCACCTGTCAATGGTCATCTCTTGCCATTCCGACCATCTGGCAATCCACCCCTCCGGCCATGAACTCCCTCACACATCAACTATCCACACACCAAAAATCAAAACACTCGATCAATCCATTTCTTCACACTGCCTCCATTCCTAACCACTGTTCAAACTAGGTTTTAAAAGTTTCAATTCAAACCATAACATATCTATTAAAATATACTTCTCTGATTTTTCTAAGGATCTACGATCCTTGCTTAATAACACAGAAGAGTTCTAATATTCCTCAAGTCACGGATTGCAAGTATTTGCACAGATTCATATTTTTATTCAAAAACAAACTATAGATGAAACACACACCTAAAATTTTCAATACTTGATTTAAAAATCAAGTTACAGTTTATATTTTTGATTTGTATTACTGAATTATTATATTAATTAGATTGGGTTTGATTTAAAATTGAACATGCATGATGTTCCTACAGTTTCCAGAGTCCAGAAACAAGTTTATTATCTTAAATAAAATCTAACACTTACATTAAGATATACTACATGTTTGTTTGAAAATTTGAATCTAAACATAGATTAGATGTGGAGTTCATGAATTTTGTATTATATTTTTAGTATGGAATCTAGATCAGGAATATAAATTATCAATGGCAAACAGGCATTCAACTCATCATATATGCAGACATTTATAAGCACACAAACATAATTTAACTCAAGCAACCTCTTTACAGTTTAAAAATTTAAATGTTACTCACCTATTTGATGAATGCAGAAAACAAATGCAGATCTCCCGTTGATCATTTGAATTTGCGGACATATGATGTGCAGGTATGCTTCCTGATCTCCTTTATGCAGAAGACATAAAAATTGCAGACTTTATAAAAATGCAGGTGTGATTCTGTTATACTTCAATTCCTTTTCATATGTTTTTACATGACGACGATGCTTGCATGCAGGTGTTCATTCAATCCAGGTTCAAACAGAGTGCAGGAAGTAAAAAAACAATGTGCAGGCTTCCTTGGCTTTGAAGAGGAAATGCAGAATTGCTTCAGGCTAAATGCTTTTGAATTTTCCAGATAACAAACATGTGCAGGCTCAATTTGATTTTGAGGAAGTGAATATGCAGATTGATGTTTTGAAGAGGTGAAATTTGTACAGGGTTTTCTAAAATTTTAGGAAATGGGATATGCAAGTTTTGGATTTGAATATGGTTTTGATTATGCAGATTTGATCTTTGATTGTAAATGCAGATTTGTGGATTGCAAATATGAAAATGAATTTTGATCTTCATTTGATTTAGGAGATGAAAATGCATTATGTATGAATGATGCAAACTAATGTATTTTCAGATTTAATGTAAGAAAAGAAAATAAAAACTAATTTTAACACTTGTCAAACTTTACAACACTTGTCTATTTGGATGCATATGAATTTAACACATGTATTTCCTTTAAAAGTAATTAGTATTTATTTACAAAATAATGCATGTATTAGTTTAATATAACTTGTTAGTTTATATTAGATATGTGCATGAATTTACAAGAGAAAAATCAACAAATCATGTTTACAAACTTACACTAATAAAAATTAAAACAAATGAAGATTTTATACTTTGAATTTAAATTCAAACTAAATTCAAAATCAAACAATTTCAAATCAAGTTATAAATATAAATTCAATTTGAAATAAAAACTACAAATTCTTATTCAAAACTTATTTATAAAGTCAATACAATATTAATATTGCTTTTATAAATCTCTTTTATTATATTAAAATCATTTTACTAAATTTATTCTAAATTTAAAACAATACCAATTTATTTAAAATATGAACCATATATTAATATTGGAAATAAAAATCAATTTATTATTTTAAAAAGATAAAATAACCAATTTAAATAATTATTGAAGAAGATTATTAAATTTATCTGAATAATTATTAACAGATTATCAATATCAATTTAATTTTAACTACAAATTATTAAATTGATATTGTTAAAAATTCCGGGACGTTACAATCCTTCCCCCTTAAAAGAATTTCGTACTCGAAATTTAAAACAAAGGAAATTTAATAATCTTATTATATTTTAATTTTTAAACACAAGCATATATCAAACATATGCTAACAACCAACAGCAAACAAATCTAATTATCCCGACAAAATTCTGGATCAAATTCCTTCGAGTTTCCCCAGGTATATATATACCGGAATACTCGCTCCAGAGAATCCAAACAAACAATACTATGAAGCTACAAAGCTCTTATTCAACTATATCTATAACACTAGACAAGATATCAGACTACAAACGAGTCTGACTCAACAATCAAAAACTCCAGAACTGCTGGTTCCACAACCAGGGATAGATCATACACGTACTCCCTCAGAGATACGTGAGACTCAACGAATCCCAGTTATCCAAACTGGCAATCCAATCCTATAGATCAATCACTTAATCTCCTGGATCATAGAAAAAGATCCAAAACAATACAGAGCTAACTTCTCAGACTTACCCAATCTTATAGCTCACTTTAATCGGAGAAAACTTATCCAAGATCAAATCTCCGACTTCAGAGTCCAAATCTCTCCGACTCTTATCCACAAAATCTCTTCGGACAAATCCTGGCTGTCCACAACCTTACTGATCAGCTCATCCCTTGCTGATGCTTCTAGAAACAACTAGACCAATCAACACAACAAAATGATCTCCTCAAGATCAACCAAACCAAGAACTCAAACTCAACTCCTCAACATCAGAGAACAACAACTTACTTCTCCTGTCCGGGGAAAAAAACAGATACACTTCCAAACTGCTTCCGCTGCTCAACTCTGATCCAAAGTAGAAGAAAATGCTGAAGAAGAACACAAGCACAACTCAACAACACACCCCAGAGATATGATTCAGCAAATCCATAAGAAAAACTCAGAAGTTCCTCCAAAACTCCGAGCTGCTATACCAACTCAATCTCCTGAAACCATCCTACTATTAAGCTGAACCACCGGTTCCACTCCTGGAATTCCAGACAATAAGAAAAACTCAATCTCCAGATGAAAATCAAACTCTGACTTTCTGAAGACATCCAGAAAAATTCAGATACCCAAGAGAACACTCAGACAATCGCAAGTCACTTTTGCGAACCACCCAAACTAAATCCAAGGAAAAACTGTTCTTCCTTAACCAAAATGAACAGCTTAATTTTCACTAGCCAACCCATCGAAGAAACGGATTCACTTAACCGCTTCTGAACTCCACTTCAGAAAAACTGCTAAGCCAAAAGATCTCTTCCCAACACCGAGAACACTCCAAACTGCACTGCTGCTACAGATGCCAAAGAATTCCAAAACAAAACTCTCCGAGAAACTCGGACTTCAAATCAAACAGAAACTCCAGCTGACCACAGCCACAACACTGAAGCAGACTTACTTCCTTAACTTGTTCCAAAGAAAACATCTTCGGAAACATCCATAGTCACTGCATCTCATCACGCAGCTACTACTCCTGAGGTATCAAAATACCATTACTTGCTTCTGCCCAACCAATAGATCCAAACTCTACTCATCCAACTTCAGAAATGAACTCCGAACCTTCACAGGTTTCCTTCAGAGATCAATGAAGTTCCCATCACTACATAACTCACTCGAGACGGTATTAGGTCTACAGTCTCGACAGAACACTTCCAACCTCAAACATTCAAACTCCATCCAATGGTAGGTCGTGTTACACACACTACTACTCCATCTACCTTTATAACTTATATCGGAAAACCTGAATAGGTAACCCAACAGATAGGTAGAAATATATATATATATATATATATATATATATATATATATATATTAAAAATTACAAATACACTCTCTCAAGAAAGACACCCCTACAGAGCCTAGGTATTCACTCAACCTAATGCTCCCTAAGAAAGACACACTTCAGAGCCTAGGTATTCACTCAGCCTAATGCTCTGATACCAAGCTGAGACGACCCGACTTTCCACTCCCGGAAAATCGCATCATCTTTAAGAAAGAAAGGGATAGAAAAGAGAATAGAAAGAAGAGAAGAAAGAAACAACATCAGAATCTACACAGCGGAACGAATAAATTATATCAATAACATAAATATTACATAGTTTACAACCAATATCAGAGTACACAGATATACAACACATACTAGACAGTTATAACACCTGTCTAGTTATTACAACTCAATATAACACAAGAGAACAACTCAGAGAACACACAGCGGAATACTAGATATATCTACACGCAGAAGCCTCCTGCTCCATTGCTCCTCCACAATTCGTCAAAGCTAACCTGAATCTTAACCTGAATCCCTTGATGCAAATGCGATAGTCTAGGCTTTGCAACCATCAACAGCGGCTCACTCGACTGGTAGGCTTTTCAACCATCCCAGCCCCGCCGTGGCTCCCATTGGTACCTCGGGTTTGCTTTTACGGCCAGCCTCTCGACTCGCAACCAACCCAGGGCCTTACACTACCCAAAAGGGACATGTAGTGGTAAGAGTCTCTCGTTCGCCACCTAACGCTAAGCGAGAAACCCCTATCACGCTGTAATGTAGCAAACCCGATCCCGGTCTCATCGAAATCTAAAGCGTGTCTTTTAAGGTCCAAGTTGTTTTAAAGGTTTAAAACAATTCAATACAGTATCTATTACACACAGATAGATAATTCAAAATCATAACTGATAATCAACATTATCACATAACAGGTAATCCACATTATCAATATCAAATAGATATACCATATATCTTCATCACAATAGATAACCTATGTTGTCATCACAATACAATCAAACATCCATACCACACAATATCATTTATCTCATTACTGAGATTACAAGCATCCAAGTCAATCAATGACATCCATTCATACATAAGAAAAGATTTATTCATCATCATATAATTAATTTAAAATGAGTTAAATTAACTATCTCCAATTCTAATTAATTTAAAATGAATTAAATTAATTACATCATCTATAATTAATTTAAAATAAATTAAATTAATTACTTCACAAATAAAAATCTTGCTATCTTAACCATTTAATTGATTACAATCAATTAATCATTCAAAATAAATCATCCTAATTAATCACTCTTGATTAATTACTCTTAATTACATTCATGTAATTATCTTTAATTAATTTCACAAATTAATTATCCTCAACTAAACAGTAATTAACCTTTAATTACTTCAATTAATTAATTAATCATAATTAATTATCCTAATCCTTAATTAATTACATTAATTAATTTCCTTTAATTACCTATTATTGATTAATTAATCATAATTAATCAACTTTAATTACATCATTAATTAAAATAATTAATGATCCTTAATTATTAATTACCCTAAGTAATTAACTTATAATTATTAATCATCCCAGATTAATTACATTTAGTAATTAACTAACTTAATTACTTTATTTAAACCAAATTAATTATCCTTTAATTAATTACTTAATTAATTATTTTATTAATTACTAAATAATTAATCCAAATTATCTCATACTTAAACATCTCCACTTAATTACAACTGTAATTATTAAACAATTACTTAACTAACTAATTTCCAAATCATTAATTACATAAAGTAATTATTTATAAAACCCAAGTGTTTAAAATTAATTAAACTTAATTAATTAAAATAAACAATCTCACTAAATTAAATTAATTACATTAAGTAATTAATTCCTTAATTTCTTTATCAAGTAATTACTCTCTAACCATTTATAAATGATTATTATTAAATTAATTAATCTAATTAATTTCAAAAATTAATCATATTAATTAATTGTTAAATAATCATGGTTAATGACCTTCATTAACCATCCTCTAATTATTTCATAAGGTAATTAACTTAAATTAATTACCATTTAAATTATCTTTAATCATTCATTAATTAAAGTTAACTATTAAATTAATTAACCTTAATTAAAAACTTAATTACATAATTAATATTCATTTATCATTAATTAATAACTTAATTAATGATCTTAATTATAAATTGATTAATCATTAATCAATTATTAATCCCAAATACAGTTAACTAATTAAATTAATTAACAAATCTTAATTACCTTGTTAATTAATTCTAAAACATAAATCTTAATCAAATTTTCAAAATAAACATAACTTAATTATGTTTAAAACAATTTAATTCAAAACTAAGTACTTTTGAAATTACCTTTAAATTTTAATTCAAATTTCAAGTTTAAAATAGAATAATTTTAAAACTTATCAAAGTTTTAAATAAATTCAAAACTTTTTTTTAAATTTCAAATCAAATAAATGCTATGGAAATTTTTGAAGTTAAAGTCATTTCAAAACTTTCAATAATTTAAATTTCCATTTTAATTTGAAACTTCAAATTTAAACCTTCTTTAAAATTTAAAACTGAACCTCAAATTTTACTTTTAAATTTTCAGATTTTAAATAACTTTAAATCTACTCACATTTTTAAAATCTTATTATTAAAAATGTTTAAACTATCTTATCAACATGATATAGTTAATTAAGATAAATTTTTAAACTTAAATTTCTATTTTAAAAACTAGAATTTGAATTTGAATCAAAAGTTCAAACTTAAATTTGAATTTACCTAAACCTAACTTTACACAAAAGCTTCAGATTTAATTTTTTTTTTAAAAACCCAAATTTAAAACACAGTTTCAAAACCTGGATATTTTCCAGTGACCCGAGGAAACACTTATTTTACTTCGGGTTTCTAGCTTGCCAACTTCGAGTTGTTTTACTACTTACTTCGAGCCATTTTCCCATTTTCCCCACAGCTCCCCTGCAACACCCAAATTCAAACCTGGAAAACATATTACAGGTTTCTGTTCCACCTGTCAATGGCCATCTCTTGCCATTCCGACCATCTGGCAATCCACCCCTCCGGCCATGAACTCCCTCACACATCAACTACCCACACACCAAAAATCAAAACACTCGATCAATCCATCTCTTCACACTGCCCCATTCCTAACCACTGTTCAAACTAGGTTTTAAAAGTTTCAATTCAAACCGTAACATATCTATTAAAATACACTTCTCTGATTTTTCTAAGGATCTATGATCCTTACTTAATAACATAGAAGAGTTCTAATATTCCTCAAGTCACGGATTGCAAGTATTTGCACAAATTCATATTTTTATTCAAAAACAAACTGTAGATGAAACACACACCTAAAATTTTCAATACTTGATTTAAAAATCAAGTTACAGTTTATATTTTTGATTTGTATTACTGAATTATTATATTAATTAGATTAGGTTTGATTTAAAATTGAACATGCATGATGTTCCTACAGTTTCCAGAGTCCAGAAACAAGTTTATTATCTTAAATAAAATCTAACACTTACATTAAGATATACTACATGTTTGTTTGAAAATTTACATCTAAACATAGATTAGATGTGGAGTTCATGAATTTTGTATTATATTTTTAGTCTGGAATCTAGATCAGGAATATAAATTATCAATGGCAAACAGGCATTCAACTCATCATATATGCAGACTGTAGGATCTAGATTAACCCTAGAGGGGGGTGAATAGGGTTATAGCAAATTTTCTCGATATAAACACAGAAACAAACTGCAGAAATAAATATGCTGAAAAAGTAAATCACACACAAAATTTACCCAGCTTCGGCAACCCCTGCCAACTGCTGCATTCCCAGATTTCTATTAGAATTAAACAGTATCACGCTTACAAACACTCTACTAGACTCGCAAACATTTGCTCCCGCTCACAAACACTCTACTAGACTCGCAAACATTTGCTCCCGCTCACAAACACTCTACTAGACTCGCACACCCTGCTCCCGCCTATAGAGTTTCGTTTACTCGCAAACTCTGCTCCCGCCTATAGAACTTTGATTACTCGCAAACTCTGCTCCCGCCTATAGAGCTTTGCTTACTCGCAAACTCTGCTCCCGCCTATAGAGCTTTGCAAACTCACACACCCTGCTCACTGAACTAATTCTAATTAGACAATCTGACACTACCTAAACCCTAGGTGGTGATTTACAAAGTTTTGATTCGAAAAATAATAACAACAACCAAAAGACAATAACCCTAAAAATAAAAAGCCCTTTTAAAAAAATTCTCTTTAGAGAAAATAGGCCGGCCCCTTTAATTAATTTGGCCCGTCTCCTTTGTTTGCTTCATTCGTTTACGGTGGCCGTTCCTCTTTGCAACCTGATTAGGGCTTCATCTCTTATAATTTATAATGGCGGCTTGCGTTTCCTCTTTGTTCCTCTTCCTTCAATAAATTAGGGATTTCGAAGTTGCTTTTGCTTCTGTGAGAATTTGCTATGGCTTCGGCTTGGCGCAAATTAGATTTGTACTTGGCTATGGCTTCGCGCTTTGGTGAGTTCGATTTTGCTTTTGGTAAGATTTTAGCTCTGTTCCTCTTCGTTTTTTTATTCGAACTCACACGTTCTGCCGATGATGATGTTGGGTCTTTTATAGGGTTCGTTACCCTATTTTCTCGTTCGTCTGATAATTTCGTATTTGTTGCTTTGATCGTTTGATTTTGTTTGGATGTTTGCGATGAATTCTGATCTGTTCATGTTACTTGAATAACACGGTTTTAAACCGTGACTTGTTCAGTTTGCTTGGCCACTATGGTATTGATTTGTGACTTGGTCAATTTGCTTGGCTATCACGGTGAACGCTTGATTGACTTTGACAATACCGATTTCGTGAATTTTTACTGCTGGCTTCGGTCTTGGCTTTGATTCATTTCATGATGACCATTTCAAAGATACGCACTTTTTCATTTTTATACTGCATTGATTATTTGCGTCTGCATTGTTATTCTTCGACTTGTTTACTATCACTACTTCGAGCTTAATTGCTGTTTGTGGTCAATCGCTTCGAATTGATCTTCAAGTTGGTGCCAGTTTGCTGTGACATTGTGCATTTGGTTTTCATTTGTGTTAGTGACAAGTCTTTGTGATCTTCTCATTTATGTGTGTCTGCTGCGAGTTCATTCATATTGTGTTGGTGGCAATCTTGTTCTCTGGTATCTTGGTTCGTATCTGATCTGTGCACATTGTTGCATTGTACTTGTGGTCTTTGTTCATTGAACTGGCTGTTGTCTTTGTTTTTGGGTTGCTGTACATATGAACTTGCATTCATTCGAGTTGTATTCACATTTTTTGTTGTCAGTTTGCCTTGTATCACTGAGTTACATTGAGTAGCTATCGTCTGCACTTGCACACTTTCATCATTGCTGCCTGGTCGACTTGATATTGTTGATCTTGGTGGCATGTGTTCCCTGTTGAGTCTTTGGTGATGCTTCCCCTTTGAATTTATTTGCAAACTGTTTTCTGTTCACTTGAGTTTGGTCTTGAATTTGATGTTGTTTATATCTTCATGTTCATGTATGTCTTCCCATTCACTGTTGCCTGGTTTTGGTCTTCAATGCATTCCTGTAGCTCGCATTCATGTACTTGCTGTGCATATATGAGTTTGATACTGTTGGTCGACTATCTCCTTGAGTTGATGTGCTTCATGTTGTATTCATGCAGCTTGTTCTCTATATTCACTTGAATGTTGCAGTCCATGTTCTTCACTGTTTACATTGTTTGCATTGTTGTTCTGCCTCCATTTAAAAATATTGTTGCAGTGATTATTTGAGCTTGTATGCTTCATGTTGCCTTGAGTTGAACCCGTGTGTTATTTGGGTTTGACCTTGTGCTGAATTGTTAGCAGTGCTTTTGTTTGATTTGTGCACACGAGTTGGCGGGGCAGTGCACACGTGTACAAATGTATACGTGTGTACTGCAGCCACTTATGCACAACCTGTCCCTGATAAAATGCTGATATGCACATATACAATCAAAAATGATGACGAACAACCCAAATAACTGAGCAAACAATGTTTCCAAAATCATCTTTTATTTTTGAATTGCAAAAATATTTCTTTTTCAATTTTACTGCGTTAGTGAATATTTTTGCAGATTTCTCAAATGCTGGATTCAAACTGGAATGCAGTTGAAGATAAATACGAGTGTGAGTGATATGTTGTGAGGTTAACTGTAAATATGAAATTGTGATGTATTCAAAACTGTATATGTATAGTGAGAGCATGAAATTGTACTATTCAAAATTGTAATAAATATTAGTTTGAATAAAATATTCGTTTGAATTCAAATTCTGTGTTATTTAATTTTATTCAACAAATATTTATTTAATCTGTGAAAAACAAAATAGTACATTACCAAATACATTTAAATGAATGTATATATGTTTATTATCATCAAACAAAAATCATATAAGCGCAAAGCGCATATTCAACACAGACATTTATAAGCACACAAACATAATTTAACTCAAGCAACCTCTTTACAGTTTAAAAATTTAAATGTTACTCACCTATTTGATGAATGCAGAAAACAAATGCAGATCTCCTGTTGATCATTTGAATTTGCAGACATATGATGTGCAGGTATGCTTCCTGATCTCCTTTATGCAGAAGACATAAAAATTGCAGACTTTATAAAAATGCAGGTGTGATTCTGTTATACTTCAATTCCTTTTCATATGTTTTTCCACGACGAAGATGCTTGCATGCAGGTGTTCATTCAATCCAGGTTCAAACAGAGTGCAGGAAGTAAAAAAAAACAATGTGCAGGCTTCCTTGGCTTTGAAGAGAAAATGCAAAATTGCTTCAGGCTAAATGCTTTTGAATTTTCCAGAAAACAAACATGTGCAGGCTCAATTTGATTTTGAGGAAGTGAATATGCAGATTGATGTTTTGAAGAGGTGAAATTTGTACAGGGTTTTCTAAAGTTTTAGGAAATGGGACATGCAAGTTTTGGATTTGAATATGGTTTTGATTATGCAAATTTGATCTTTGATTGTAAATGCAGATTTGTGGATTGCAAATATGAAAATGAATTTTGATCTTCATTTGATTTAGGAGATGAAAGTGCATTATGTATGAATGATGCAAACTAATGTATTTTCAGATTTAATGTAAGAAAAGAAAATAAAAACTAATTTTAACACTTGTCAAACTTTACAACACTTGTCTATTTGGATGCATATGAATTTAACACATGTATTTCCTCTAAAAGTAATTAGTATTTATTTACAAAATAATGCATGTATTAGTTTAATATAACTTGTTAGTTTATATTAGATATGTGCATGAATTTACAAGAGAAAAATCAACAAATCATGTTTACAAACTTACACTAATAAAAATTAAAACAAATGAAGATTTTATACTTTGAATTTAAATTCAAACTAAATTCAAAATCAAACAATTTCAAATCAAGTTATAAATATAAATTCAATTTGAAATAAAAACTACAAATTCTTATTCAAAACTTATTTATAAAGTCAATACAATATTAATATTGCTTTTATAAATCTCTTTTATTATATTAAAATCATTTTACTAAATTTATTCTAAATTTAAAACAATACCAATTTATTTAAAATATGAACCATATATTTATATTGGAAATAAAAATCAATTTATTATTTTAAAAAGATAAAATAACCAATTTAAATAATTATTGAAGAAGATTATTAAATTTATCTGAATAATTATTAACAGATTATCAATATCAATTTAATTTTAACTATAGATTATTAAATTGATATTGTTAAAAATTCCGAGACGTTACAGTTTTTCCCTTATAGACAGGCATTGACGTCATACCGAACCTCCTTAGATACTCTACATGTAAGATATTGTCAATGAACGAGGCATGGCTTCTCGAGATCCCCAATCATCATTGATCAAGCCTTGGCTCTCTTTCATAGCTGTATAACCATATCCGACAAGGCCGACAGTTGGAGCCAAGCGATAGTTGTGCTCCACCTCACGTGAACGGTCCGATCGATGTCTACGGGTCGTTCCACACCTTCTTAGCTCAACATCCTCTCGATCTATATCACATACATTCACTTCATCATTATTCCAAGGAGGTAATTGGTCTATACCCCTTTGAACTCCAGTAGCCAAATCAACCGCAGAAGCTCCAGCTTGTGCCCCAACATGAAGAGGCAAGCTTTCTCCTCTAGAGGAAGGATCGGTCCCAATCCCCATAGAGGGATCAACGACAATCGGTCTTGGCAAGCCAGGTTGGCTTGCCTGCTGATGTCCAGAAGCTTCTACGTGATATCTGCCAATTCTACGACGTGTCTGTCTGTGATAATCATCTGATGAACTAGAACCCTTCGGTGTAGAATAAGAGGTAGGGTCCCTCCTAACTTTCTCTCGTTGTTGATCTCCGAGTTGATTCATTGGATCGATATTGGCTTGAATCTTCTAGTTTAAATGTCGATGGCTATCCACTAACTCTCTCATTAGAATCTAGAAATCAGCTCTTATGATGGAATCAGTTGGATTCTAGACAACAACTAGATTGACAACGTTCGCATCTACTGGTACATAGTTCAGGCCTCCTTTTTGGATGTTAGCATTCTCATTTTCTTCTGCCTTGTGAGACATAAATTTGGCGTTCCTAACTACTGTTGATAATTTCCCTTAGACTTTGGCAAATCTAAATAGAATGAATAAGCTTCTTGAAGATAATTCCGGATCTCATAAGTGGATTTATGCATCCAATAGCAATGTAGGGATCCAAATGGGGCTGAGAATCTCTTTCTAATGAAAGCACCAAAATGTTTGCACCAAAAATTGGCACAAACACCCAATAGAATTTTATAGATAAATAAGTTAAGAATATTAAATTAAAATAAAGAAATAAGCAATTAAATAGCAGAAAATCATAACAATAATGCGAACACAATGATCTATAGTGGTTTGGTGTTATTTGCCCACTTTGAATATATTGCTTTATTGATCATTTTGTAAACTGAATACAATAGGGATCTGATGAAAATCCTTACACAGTAGAGTACAAAGCAACTAGTAGCGTAAAGGTCCCGAAAATGAGCAACCAAGCCTGTATTTATAGAGGAGGACGACAAAATATCTCCATGAAAATTCAGTAGAAGGATCTCCAAAACCATATGGACCCATATGAGGGATTGCATGGCCCAAATCCTAAGGAATAGGGATTGGTGCCGATCCTTATTTTGGAGGAATTTGGAGGTGCAATCCCTGTGAAAGCTTTCCCATGTTTTATTATGGTTAACTTCCAAGTACTTGACTTCTAGGTGCTACAATCATCACTCTAGACTTACTAGCCTTAACGATGGTCAAATCTAACTTGTCCAATCAGTTATAATATAGCCGGGTCAAAATGCCGATAAAAGTGGGCATAAAAAGGAAAGAAGTGGACCAGACAAAGTCTGCTGAATGAATTTTATTCTAGTGTATGGTATTCACAAGCAATTAACTTTATTTATAACCTACATATCCTAAGGCGTCTACTTGTGTTTGTGTATTAATTATAGAGGATTGGTTAGTTTACAAGTCAAGAGTATAATTCTAATTACACCTACACCTATAAACAACAACAACTTACAAGGATTTCCAATCCGAGGGATGAACAACCAACATCTAACAACTCTAGGTCAATTCCAAGTATATGGTCTCGATAGATAATTTTCTAACCAACATTGAGTAAACATTATCAATGATAAACTACATATATTGCATTTACACACTGAGCGAACATCGCAATGCTTGGGCTTGCATCGAATATACTACCTCAATGACTTATGGCCTACTTAAACATTCACATTAATTTCTCAATGGTAATCGTACCATATGCTCTTTATCATTCAACTTGAAGCATTAACAAAATCACTATGATGATTCCCCCATAGGTCCAACCAGTGCCTAGCCATGTAGCCCTATTATGCGGATTCCTCCATCTCCCTTCCCTGGTTCCTACATGTTTAACATGTGACCATGCATGTCATAATAACAATAGGAGCTTTTAATTGCACTGCTAACTCATGCCTTGTCGAATTCCATGCTACATCTTCTATGAAGTTATCCTACTCATTGCACTTACCCCATGCAGCCACGTGAACTCCTAAAATTTGAGAAAGTGGGGACAAGTACCCTTATTCGTCCTACTTAACCTGGATCAGGTTGAGGTTCAACCTAGTCTTGTTGAGATAATTTAGACATTTGAAAAGTGTATTCAGACATCTGACCTAATAAAAAACAGGTGTTCAGATGTTTGACATCCATCCTTAGACGTATGGCTTTGATTTCAGATGTCTGAAAAATGAACTTCAATATCTAAATAATGTCGAATTTGAATTATAAACTCTAAGGTTGGAATTTCCTGAATTTCAAACGTATAACCACCAATTTAGACTTCAAGTTAGGGTTTTTAGACGTACGGTTGAATTTTCTGATGTTTACTTGGTGTTTTCTAGGTTTTAAAATTTAGTTTATTTCATTATCTTCTTTATTGATTCCAAATATAGGTTTAAGGACTTGTTTTTCTACCAAATTTTTAAGTATAGTTTGTACCTTTGTTTACACGAATTTAGCTTATTACTTTTACGATTATATACGTATACACCATTTTATTTAAAACTACATATATACTTCAATACAAATTCTACGTATATTTCAAACTAAAAAAATCAATTCAAGGTGAAATAAAGGTTCTTTATTTATCAAATCTCATCAACTTTATCATATAAGGGTTTATATCCATGGAATATACAATGAATTAATCTTGTCTACTTATTCCCTTTTTCTACAATTACATGATCTAGGGTTTTTCCATCATATTTACACTTAAGATTCATAAAATGTATCAATCAATTTAAATAAGATTTAGACTAGAACTTCCATTCCAAATTCAAAGATTATATTTTTAGATCTGGTAGAATTATAAATAAATTTTATTACCTATGAATCAACATAACGTATTAGTTAATTCACTCGCCTTCAAGGTCCTCTTCTAGTTTAATTGGAATCCATGCTATATTCCTTACTGATTTATACCTAGATTTGTGAAACGATCCTGACTCGACCTTCGAAAATCGGCACCGAATACCACACTCATATTCCAATGCCACAGATCCAAACGTCGAATCTGGTTTGTCGGAGCTTATAACACACAAGTACAACACAGTGGAAGAAAATGAATAATACATTTGATGTACAATATTTGATACAATATCAGATACAATGGATAATACAATAGAATGATACAACCGAATATCATTATTATCAGAGATACAAGAAATAACAGTGGAAAGTAAATGTCTTCAATGCCAACTCCAAAACTCCATCTCTAATCAAAGCTAGCTCGAACCCACATTACGTTTCACAAAGCTAGGCAAGGTCAGTCGTCCAAGACTGAAGAAGATTCCCAAGGACTGAAAGCTATCGAATCTACACCTACTATTCGATTATCTGAAAAAGCCAACTCTAGACTGCCCGTGTAGAAAATTGTGGACACCCAGAGTTTAGGAAAAGAACAATAACCTCCAGGTCAGTCGGGGGACTGGTGTGAGTAACAAAAAAAGTTTTTTTCTTTAAAAAAAATAAAGGAATTTAAATTGAAAACCGCAATGGTTTTTGGAAAATGAAACTACCATAAGGCCTCCCGCCACACACACAATGCAAGCGCAAACTTGGAGGAGATTTCTCCTTATAATAGTCAAAAATGCTTAATACACGAAAAACATTTTGATATTATTATTAGTGCATAGTGCAGAAACCTTTCGAAAATATAATATTAATCTTAGCCAGCATAGACATTTCGTACTATGCCTACTATAGCTACCATGTTCAATAGCAGGTTACCGCCACATTCCATGGCAGGTTATGCAACTAAAACCGTACAGGGCACGTATTGTTTCTTTGGATTTCCAAAAAATGTCAGCCAAAGGAACTTCCCTCATAAAATGGAATGCCTCTAGAGGGACGTCCCCGAGAACCTAACCGGATTTCTACTACACAAGGCCGGGTTACCTCTGTAACTAGGTAACAACTGACACGAGTATGCCATCCCCCGGTCGTTACCGACCTTTATCCGAGGGCCCTCAATCCAACAACCACACAGTAAAGTATCTGGGCTCCATACCATGATACCAACTTTCAAAAATCAACATAAGTAAATATCTGGGATCCGTACCATGATATAACTTTTTATCCAGAAGGAAATGGTCATACCCTCAGGAGGAGCTACCCCCAAATAACCTTGCTGCCACGATTCCTGTTTTGACCATTACCGGGTTGTGACTCTCGATGAGGTCTCGTCCACAAAGCTACATTTTACACAAATTCATGCTTTGATCAACAAATGATCATCAACACACAGCAGCACTCAGCATGCCGCACCACCAATTTGGGAGTATATCGCCGATAACCTTCAACTACATAACCTCTGAGCTCGTACGTCTCAGAGAAAGGTGTTAAGCTAAGAGAATAAATTCTCCGCCACCAACAAATATGTATTTGAAAGAAATCTGCTTTATATCTCAAGGTGTAGTGTCATAAATACAACCATACAAGTCTGTTTCGGGTTCGAACAAAACCGAAGGCACTTCCGAAGAAGCCCTTGCAAATCCGGGTATTCACAACCCCGATCGGACTTCCCATCACTTAGGAAATCTCTATACCGGCGCGACTCAGTGCAGAGATAATCGACGGGTTATCCTTTCGTTCTCGAAAATACGCGGTCTTCACCACCGGTCTTCAAGTGCTATACATACCGACGTATCATTATTCGGAATGGGTTATATGACACAAAGTCCTCCCCCGGCTAAACCGAATAATGAGCGTAATATTTAAAAACATATGGATATAGGATTTGAGTTAAGTCACAACTTAAAATCCAAAACGTTCCTCTCAAATGGTTTAAACAAATTACCATTTTAAATATTTTTAAATAAAAAGATTTACTTCACAAAGTTCACCCAGTTTCACAAAGATCCATTCACAGATTTCAAAACAATTTCCATTTCAAATTGGATTAACTCATCCAATCTTTCAGTTTAAGGTTTAATTCATAACTTTCAAACCCTTTCCAATCCAAATCTTGTATATGGAAGATATACCATTTAAAATCCTCTTAGATTTCAAAACAAGATTTAATCGACTTCACAAAGGTTAATTCATAGTTTTCCAAACTATTTACAGTTTCAATTCAAAATTGAAATCTTTCGATATAAATTGGAAAACCTTTCTTTTTATGAAAGCTATGACTATTTGAGACAAATAGTTTTCGTTTTGGGAAAAATGATTACAATTTACATAAGTTAAACCATTCAAGTACAAAACTCGGATTTAAATTTAAATTTCCAAAACCATACTTTTTAAATGGTCAAAACCCATATAAACACCTTTATAACTTGTATAATCTGTTAGACCATAATTTCCAAATCATTGAATTCAATTTCAAATATCAAATTCAAATCTAAATCAAATTATTTAAATTTCCAGTTTATTAAGTTATTTAAAATAACTTTTATTTTTGAAAACTCATTTTCAAAAGCTTTCAATTCCAATTCCAAAATTATTTTGGATTCAAGAATTCAATCTTTCAAATTGTTAAAAATATGTGACTTAGCCGATTTCGTTGTGCAATCCATATTTGTGTGTGTATGGTATAGTCTAGGGGTTTCACACAATAGTGCAACATCATAAATCATCACATCACATATTTAAGCACATCGATATTGATAAGCGATATAACCTATAACGCTTATCGTTCATCCACAGATACACAGATATATAATATAAATTCATCACAGATAAATGAAATACATTCATCACAGATCACACTGAAACAATTCATAGAACAAAGCATAACATATCCGAAATATCAAACAGTTTGACAATCAATAGAATTCAAAACATCCATAAGTGAACTCAATTAATTATCTGATTTATTTAAATCACATGGGTCATCAATCATGGTTAATTAACATTAATTAATTTCAAATCATTTGATTAATTGTCCTTTAATCATTTATTAATTAAATAAATCAAATTTTAATTGACCCTTAATTATTCAATTATCCTTTAATATTTTCCCTTAATTAATTCATTAATAAATTAATCAACCCCTAATTAATGACCATTTAATTAATTATTCTCAATTAATTACAATAAGTGATTATCCCTTCATTAATCACTAACTTATCATTAAAAATCTTTAATTAACCATCTTCGTAATTATCATTAACAATTCTTAAATACAAATAAATTAGACACTTGATTATTAATTTTCTAATTAATTAATTAAAAATTGATAAACCCCTAATTAATTACAATTATAAATTAATTAACCAATCTTTACTTACAATTATAAATTAATCATTCTTAATTACTTCCCAAAATAATTAATTAATAATGATTATTATCTCAATTAACATTTTAAAAACTTCCTTAAACTTTGAAAACAAATTATTACAAATTTGAAAACTTTAATTAAGTTTAAAACTTGTCTTACATTGATTACTTAATTAAAGTGTTAATTGGATTTTGAAATATTGTTAAGTATTTACTTAATTTATTAAAACTTGAAATTAAATTCTTAACTTAAATTTGTCAAACCTTTATTAATTCATCAGTGCTTAAAATTTGATTAGGATAATTTACTTCAAACTTTTTAACAGGATGCAAGTTGAAATTAACCCGAGAGCACCCCTATGTTTACCCGAGTTAAACTCGAGTTTTCCCCTACGTTCCCCCGAGTAAATCTCTCGCGTCTCACCTACTTTCTTCTTCTTCTTTATTTTATTTTTTATATTTTTTTCTAGCTTAAGTTTTTAAACTTAAACAACTGATGAAACACTCACACGCGAGCGCGAGAGAACCCGAGCCAACCTATCTTCTACTCGAGCATTCCCTCGAGTTCCTCCCAGGCCCAAAATTTCCTGACACAGGATCGACGTCGTGCACGTGCACAGCGTCGCACCGCCGCTCCGGTGGACTTCGCGACCTCCGTCAAGTCGCTAATTATCCTTATACTTGAAATCGAAGTTCGATCCTAAGCCAAACATTCGAGAATGAAATTTTGCCTCTCATTCGAAACTGTCACTTGATCACGCTGAACGAAAACGCCTCGACTTCGCGTCTCCGATCATCTGAACGTCAGCACTTCCAATCACACCATCGTCAACACATCTACTTCCAATCCCCAGAGTCTTATTGCACTCGATCAACTGGGGACGAAGCGACGATCAACAATCTGACCACAACAAAAACTAGGTTTAAAACCTATTTCGACATACCGCCACGGCGAACGGCCGCCACCCCTCCATTTTTCTCAACACCGCTGATAACCCACCTAGCCTCAGACAAAACCCTGAGACTTCTCCATCCCCAGATCGCCAGAGATTGCCTCAAATGCAAATTCCAGTTAAACCTAAATTGCATACTCAATGCAACATTAAAATTCTTGATTTTTTTTCTAAAAATCCAAACTTTCCAAGTGAATTCGAGTTACAATCTTGAAACAACAGTATTTAATGTTTGAAATTTAACATGTTTTAAATTTTGACTGTAGTTTCCAAATTCCCAGAGAAACTTTGCTTTGATTTACTTAAAACTATTTTTTAAAATTTAAATCTTGTTAAAACTAACATCTTTTGTTTAGAAATTATTGCCTAAAGTAAATCCAAAGGATGAAGAATGATTTTTGAACAAATCAAAGGCTGTAAGCCTAATTTTTTTCTCTTCACTTAACTGATATTCAAACATGCACAGCAACTACACACATATAAACATATTTCAGTGTCTAAAACCATCATGCCATTCCAATTTCAAACATACATTACTAACTTATTTCAACCATTTAGCATATGCATCAAATTTAGAGATGTTTCATGCACACAGTTTGAAAGACAGAGGCTCAAACTAAGAGCAGAGATGATAAAACCAACAGAGATATACATAGGCTTACATGTACACAGATATGGAAAGCAACCATCCACACATATCACCTAAGTTTTAAATTTAAAAGTTTGCTCACATTGATTTTTAAAATGAACAGAGTACTTCTTCAATGTTTTGACACAAGCTTAAAACTCGCAAGCTAAAACCCTTTGATTTCTGGTTTGAGTTAATTTTGTATGGTTGTTTAAAGTTGAAATGATGTATACTTTAGATTTTCTCAGCTTGGAATGATCGAAATTGAGATGAAGAAGTTGATATATAGGAAGAAGTTTACAGGTGATTATATTTTTTTGTATAATACAGGGTCAGAGATATTTTCTTGTTTATTTGACTATGCAGATGTTTTTCACTTTGGTAGCTGAGATCATATTATTTCGGCTGAAATGATTTATATGGTATGCTAAAATATCTTGCATTAATTGTTGTTGTCTTTTTTTCATGGGTACATACTTGAATACGAAATATTATCTTCCTTTGCAAGCTTACATACCTATCATTGTTTTGTTTTTGCATTGCATATGAATTTACAGCAACATATTTGTCTTGTTTCATGTTTTCATGTTTATTCTTTTCATTGTTCATACATAGATATTTATATGTTCTTAGATCTTTTTATTTGTGTGAAGATATTTTTGTTTACCTTGTTTTATTATCTTCTTGCATACACTTGTTTTTATTTCTATTTCTAGTCTACATATTGAATGAGTTTGTTCTTAGATTTATATCTACTTATAGTATAAATACTTACTTTTATTTATTTGTTTTAAAGTTCAACTATCAAACATTTTCTAAGTCATTTATTTAAATTTAAGTACAAATTCAATATTCAAATTCAAATTCCAAAGTCAAATTAAAATTAATTCAAAATTTATTCCAAAATTTATTCAAAATTTACATTAACTATTAATTTAAATTCAATTCAAAATTAGGATCGTTACAATTCGTACCTTCTTTCTCCTTTTCTTTAATTTTGATTTTTGCATTGTTTTACTTTTTTTGTGGAAGATTTTGAGCAGACTGTTTAAATTGAGTAATTTGTGAGAGAGATAGAGAGGAAATACATGTACAGGCGACGACTAGGTTTGGAATAAGAAATATTAAAGGCTAGGGTCTAATTTATAGAAAAAACTAGGGTTTTCTGATTTAGGCCCGAAATCTATATTAAAGAAAATGCCACTTGTCATATTTTCCAGTACTTTCAACCCGTATTATCAAATTTAAATAGCTATATATGTTTTATGCCAGTAAATAACGTTTTGGAAGCAAAGGAATAGGTCCCAATTCTTAGTTCTAATGTTTGTGAAAATTTACTATTTTGTCATTTATGTAAAATTATATTTCTACTTTTATTTTATATATTAATTTATTGTTCAAATTTCTGGAGTGTTGCATTCTTCGACCTTAGAAGGATTTCATCCCAAAATATCTAAGATGAAAAAATGTAATTCGATCTTACAACTAATATCTATAACAATCTACTCAACCATCAACCGTTTGCAAATATTGTCCTCAGATTCAAAATTTCTAATGCATCATATATATATACATATATAGGTATGGAATGCATATGATCATATAAGTAGTGTTAAATTAGGCGCTCTCCTAAAGTAGTTGACCTCCAAAATGCAGTTGTTTATACCATGTATCTAAAAGGCATGCAATATCACATACTTGCAAATCTATATGGATGAGCAACTATCTAACACATATGCAACCATTAGGCATATAACTAATAAAGTAAAATAATAGTGGACTGTGGCATAGGACAAAATGAATATATCGGTCCACATGTGCAATACTAACTAGTAAAATTCATCCATTAGCAACAATCATCCAAAATATATCCTAATGATATGTTTACTACCATGCCTAGCATCCTAGCATTCCTACCTATGGAATATTCTAAGCTAAATACTATGTGCATTAATAGTTACTAACTTAAATGGAAACGTACTAGAAAAGATCTTTAGATGGGTAGCTCACATTTTTTCCTTGGGTTCCCATGTACTCTCGACTGGATCGTCTCTCCATTGGACCCTAACCAGTTTAATTACTTTGTTGCAAAGTCATCTTGTTCCATGCTCAATAATACTGGTGAGTGCACGATGAACAAGTGACTCTCTCCACTTCAACTTCTTTCAATTGATTCGGCTCAACCGCAATACCTGAATCATGTTGACACTTTAGCAAGTGTGACATATGGAATATAATGTGAACTTCCACCAACTTTTCAAGAAGCACCACTCTAAAAGCTAACTTCCCTACTCTCTCTTCATGATTGAAAAAGGCTCTACAAACCTTGGTGCTAACTTCCCACATTACCAAACCTCATAACATATCTATGCGGTGAGACCTTTACAAAGACCATGTCGTCCACTACAAACACTAGCTCGTGCATCTCTTATCAGCATAAGATTTATGCCTATCCTGGGCAATCTTCATTCTTCCGTAGATCAAGTCTACTTTCTCCAAAGTCTCCCTTATCATATCTGGCCCAAAATTGATTCTATTTATAATGTCCCACCAATAAAATGGTGATCTACAAGGCCCTCCCGTACATGCCTCTAACGGTGTCACATACTATTTTCCCCATAGCAATAACTATATGTAAACTCTACTAGTGGTAAGTGGTTCTCCCAAGAACCTCCAAAATCCAAAATGCACATTCGAAGCAAGTCCACTAATACTCGATTCACCCTCTCATTCTATCCACATATCTATGGATGATAAGTGGTTCTTAAATTTAGTTTAATGCCAAAGGCCTCCTAGAGACTCCTCCAAAACTCACTAGTGAAAAATGGATCTAGGTCATTGGAAATGCTAGAAGGAACTCCATGCAAACTAACTCCCTCACATATAATGTCACCAAAGATGCAGCTGTCCTCATATTCCTGACTGAAATAAAATGATTGCATTTGGTATTTGATCGACTATGACATAAATACTCTCATCACCCCTTCTACTCCTAGGTAGCATATCAATGAAATCCATAGAGATACTTTTCCATTACCACCATGGAATATCCAATGGCTGTAATAGTCCACCAAGCTTCTTATTCTCCACCTTTACCCTCTAATAATTCACGCACTTGGAAACATAATTTGCTACATGCTTCTTCATATTAGGCCAGTAAAAGGCTCTCTTCACATCACGGTACATTTTTTCACTACCGGGATGAATAGTCATCCTAGAATGATGGGATACTACTAGTGCCAGTTCTACCAACTCCTTAATAAGAGGGAAACACATATATACGAAAATGCCACTGGTCATATTTTCTATTATTTGGACATGTTTTATCAAATTTAATAAGTTATATATGTCTTTTGAGTACAAACGACATTCCTGATGCAATAGAATATGTCTCATGGCCTAATTCCAATGTTTGTGAAATTTTACTATTTTGTAATTTTTATGTAAAATTACAATTTTACCCTTAATTTATATTTTAATTTATTATTGAACTTTTTGTGGTATTACACAATCCCTTATTCAAATGTGGTCGACCATCTTATGACCCTAACTTGGTAAAAAATGCCTTTGCCTCTTCTTGAATCAATGTTTTAGTTATTTTGTTCGAGCTCCGTTTTCAATCAAACTAATATACAATTTTATACATCAATCTGACCAACTTTAAGTTTCAAATAAATAATTAATTCCATATAATATTAATACAACATCTAGGTTATTTTAGTGTTAATTTGTAACACTTTATAATTAGTTTTAAAATCGATCGAATTCTGAAATAACTAAGAATGCATGTTTGTGTTGATTAGATGGAATGAACTCGAACATCGGTCAATATATAAACATTTTAAACATTGAAGCCCATACAGACTTTGCTAAAGTACAATATTTGGCACAAGTTCAACGAATATAGGTCATTCATGCGAGATCCAGTTTCTAATCTATAACAAGATCGCCTAATAATGACTTTTATAAATGTATTCTTTTCATCAACACTATATCATTTAGATATTTATAGTTTGAACTAAGGTTAAAAACTCTATTAATATCCATATTTAATCGTATAGACTATTTTAAAGTCCTTGGTTTAACTCGATAATGTTTAAGAATTAACCAAATTGCTCTGGCCAGACATTTAGACTTCTAAGTCAAATACCGGTTATGATGATACTAACCTTCAATAACGTAGGAGACAAATCCTCTCTTAGGATGTGTCCCACTTTAAGTAATCTAATGTATACCCATCTAAGATTGTAACAAGTTTGGCATGCCAAGTATTTAATCATAATCAAAGTATATCCTATCTGCTTAAGGTTGATAATACTCACAAACCAAAGGACTATTGGTATCATTACTATGGGATCTTCTATTTTTACTTAGTTGTATTAACCTATAGAAGACTCCCGTCGAGTCACTCTATGATCATTCAATGCAGTTAAGTTCACGTAACCCCTTAATGCCCTTAACAATCATGAGCAAATCACCATCCATTTTATGGAGAGTTTTATGTACCTAGTCTTGATGGATGTATTAATATTCTTCTCTCAATATATCTTAACTAGTGAGAGAGTTAAATGTATGTCATAGGCGAAATTATGTAAAATATTACATATATCTAACTGTATAGTCATTCTTGTTCGTAATAAGGTAATTGCATTTTTTTATATACTATGTTATATTGTGATATAACTAAATAAGTAATTTAAATTATGTAAATAAGAAATTCCTTGAATAAAATTTTATGTGATTGTTGTTGCAAATAATTACAATCATAGGTGATTAATCATAATATACGTTAACATATTATTTTAAATATTCTTGGTCAAAAAATTCCAAGAAAGGATATTTATACATCCTTTAAGACCAGAGTATGTAACACTCTCTAAATGTTGGGTAGTGTATTAATCATGGCTGCTAGGGCCACAATGGGATTACTACATATAGTTGCTAGATAGCTATAGAATACATCGATTGAGAGTTTCCTTTTGGTTGATAACAACCAGGTCAAACAGGAAATCTAAATGTGACAATGGTACACAGTTTTCTTAACTTGAAAAATATTGTGGAACTTCTATATGGATACACCACTTTAGTTATAGTTAAATCATGAAATGATGTCTTTTGAATGACTATAATTGTGTCTGAGTAGAAGCATAAACGCAAACTATTATTCTATAGAGAATTCGTCTACTTTATTATATAAGGTTAGTATCACGGTCAACTATAGTCAACTCAAAGTTAAAATCTTTAGCCATGGTATAATGATTAATGATAAATGTTAATATTAAACCAAGGACTTTTTATGGACTGAACGACTGAATGTGGATACTTTTAGAGTATTAATATGATACCAAAGTTCATATATCCTTAAGCGATATAGTGTTGGCGAATATAACACATCTAAATTATTGTCACTATATGCTGCTTAAGTTGATGTAAAATATGATTTACCAAAAAGATCCACGAGCGATGAAGTTGACCAAATTGTTACACCACTAGCTAAAATAACATGTGAATGTTAATATTTGAATTTTTGAACATTAATCGTTGACCAAATTCACACTTCTAAGTCACATAACCGCATTTGTGAATTCTATGAAATACCACATGATTTAATAAGTTTATAAAAGATTATAAATTAATTATTATTTAGGAAATATTATTTATTATAGTTTTTGATGTTTGGGGTGTTATTAGCAAATGTGGTAGCTCTTAGAAATTTTATAGTGCTACTAGTAATTATTTGGATGTATATAAACGTTATATGTGCACGTATCAATATACAATACCAATATATTTTAAAAAAAACTTTAAATAAAATAATTGTTTAATTTCGTTTTGCATATTATTTTAGTCCATATGCGGACCAGGTATGGTTAGCCATAGGAAGAGGAGGGAAAGTTCAGATTTGAATCAAGATCTGAGTTTGAATTGGTAAGAGAGAACGAGTAAAATGTGGCTTTTTCTTCTTTTTCTCTCTATAACTACCAAACCAAACTCATCCATTTTACTTTCTTGGTTCCTCTCTTCTTGACCATCATCTCCCTACCTTACTCCCTTTGGGTGAACTTATATTCACCCAAACAACATTAAATACAAATAAAAAAGTGGTCTATTCGATTCTAGCAATATCGGGTGGTGATTTAAGTAGTTTAGGAGATGATTCACAAAATAAAGTGTTACGAAGGGCAGAATCCATTCAGATATAATCCTTATATCCTATATTTATATATATCACTTAACTTCTAATGTGTATGCATGTATATTTCAATTTTGTAAATTATTTTATTCAATAATTATAATTTATTTTTAAATTTATTTTTGTTTAAACTATATAATAAAAAGTGTAAGTGTATAATGTTTATTATATATATATGTATGTATAATATTATAATAAACCATAATATTATTATATGTATATTTTTAAACTAAATTTATTATATAAGTATAATTTATGAAATAATATTTCAATCTTATTACATTTATATTAATTAATTTCGTTTTAGCTAGTTTATTTTTCCAGATTTTTTTTGTTAGTGGCCACTGCTTTGTTTTAAAGAACTAAAATGCCTAAAACATCTTTTTAAATAATTAATATTTTTTATACATACTGTATTATATATTTTAATTTTGGATATTTGTATTGTAAATATTATAAGTTTAAGATGACTTGAAATTCGTTGGTATACGATCGTTGGCATAGATTCGTTAATAAGATAATTTGTATATGATTTGATCACTGGTACTGTTTTGAAATTGTTCGATAATTAATTATATCGTACTATTGATGAAATCCCTAAGACGTGTAATTTGGCCTCATAGTCCGCGGGTGCGGCACAGTGGAAAGGAGGCTTGAGTTCTGGTAAAAAGACGCAGGTTCGATTCCTACATGCGCTTCCTTATACTATATGAATTTACCCGGGGTATGGGGGCTTGGGTCAGCGGACGGCTTTACTATACCTTTCTCAGGAATTTACTGGCATGCCAGTTCTCTTGGATTTTCAAAAAAAAAAATTTGGCCTCATATGACTAGTACAGTATATGATGTGTTGAAGGTTCAATATGTAAAGGATACATTATTAAAGAAGCATCCACATTTTTAAGTTATAGTTTTGAATACTATGTTAAGATAGATTCGATTATTAGTCCTCGTAATGATGATGTTATGAATGAGTCATTCAACATTTCTCTTTCCATTTTTCAGAAATGTGGACATCCTTCTCATAAATGGAAGTATGAAAGTTTTCAAACACTTAAATAGTTTGTCATAGCTAGAACAATGGTGCTTCTCAATTATGAAGAATTATAAGATCTTATTAGGTAAGACTATAACTGTTAATTTATTAATGGTACCATATTTTATATCATAATCATGTTTATCTTAACAATATCGATTGTTTAACAGTTAACTTGCATAATAAATCCAAGGATTCAACTATGTAAAGGATTTAAGGCTTTCTTTTAGAAATATGTAAGCATATATAATTGTAGAATAAACTTATTTTGAAATAGTTTTTTAGGTATATTAATGTGTATTAATTTAACACAATAATCCCTTAATAATGAAATCAATGATATTTTTTACAAACCTCTTATACTTTGTCTAATGACGAAATACAAAAAATGCCCAATCATGTACATAAACGACCATAAATTTCACACGACGAAGTTTGGAGCTAGTAAAAAAACTTACAACTGTAGAGTATGTGTTAAAGGAAATGAACAAGGTGATGATTTATAAGATTATTTTGGAGTGTTACTGGAAATAATTGAACTCACTTATTCTACATAGTACCATGGCTTATAACATTTTTATATAAATGTGATTAGTTTAATACTACCACTAATGATTGAGGTAAACCAAAAAGGTTATATAAAAGAGATGATCCATTTATGCTAGCAACACAAGCAACATAGGTTTATTATCCGCCTTATCATGTCGTGAATAGCAATCGAGACGACTAGTGGACTGTTGTTATAACCAAATCTAAATGGTCTTTTAATGGGGATATGATCATAACAAACGATGAGCCATACCAAAATGATTCAAAGGAAAACAAGATACTCCAAATAATAGAAAACATCAATGATTTAAGGCCACTCAAAAATGAAGTATTTTACGGGATTGATATAGATGAATAATGGTTGATGATGATGAGTATGATGTTGGAGTTAATGAATGTGAATATGATGATGATATTGTAAGAAATGGTATTGATAGTTATGCTAAAAATTGGTAGCTTAGGTATAATTTATTGAAATACTATTTTTATACAAGTGCGAACCCGTGCTACGCATACAGGGGAAAGTATATAATTCCGTTAACAGTGTATTTTGTAGATTTTATAGTATATAAAGATCAAAGCACATATTTATGGGATGTAAATTTTTAGATTAATTTTTTTGTGAATACTACCAACAAAAACATGTTGATAAATCCCCTTAAATAGTCTTGAAGCATATAGAGTATAATTAATATATTAGACCTTAATGCCTTTATATAAAAAAACGTTGCATCAACCATTAGGTGTTTCTAACTTGGTAAACACTATATTACTAAGCATGTCATTTAATTAACTTTCAAATGTAATTTACATTGGTCAAACACAGTTTTATCCTATTTTTAACATATAAATCTAAATATGTGCATAATTTTGTCAGATAATGGTGTTCTACACCTAGATTAGAAAAATAATGCTCGAAATGAGATAGTATTTAAATTTTGGCTTAGTGAAACAATATCTTCATTATTACACATTTTGACATTATACTATATTAATTAATTAGAGAAAATATTATAGTAGATTTCTAATACGTTCCATAAGATCACCAAGAATTCAGTGTTAACCATACATTAAATAGGAAAATGTGTGCTATCGATGTACATTTCTTGGTCAACGAAGCACCACTATAGGAAAATATATTAAACCGTAGGACAACTAAAATGGATAATATCTTATATTACAAAATGAGTCTAGGCTGAGTATAAAAAATAAAATATTTAATTAAAATTAAGTCCATATAACACCTTTTTAAAACTAAATTTTCAACATAAACTTACATACGGTACACTGAACAAAAATAATATTTACACATTTATATTTATTTTCTCAAATATGACATAAGAATTTATTTTTTGGCCGTTCTTTTGTTTCATAGATGATATTTTTCTCAACTTGATTTTCTAAAATACATATATTTAAAAATGGAGAAACATCAATTTTGTCTCAGATTATACACAATTTAAGATTATTTGGTATGCATATGTTAGTAAACTAATTATACTATTCAAAATATAAAAAGGAAATAAAATTCATGATTGTACTAATGAAACACAAACTAGATAAATGTCGATGTAAATATAAAACTTGAGAACTAAAAAATGGTTCAGCATTACATATCAAGGATTTTATAAAAAAGGTCCATGATATCGATGAATCAATCAATCCAATTACCTCATGTAGAATATGAAGGATACCAAGTTGATAATAATACATGCTGAAACTAAACAGTAAGAAAGTACAAGATTTTTCCCAATTTGATTTTTGTATACACCTATATTTCAAAATAAAAAAAGATCAACTTTACCTCTTGTGTATTATTAAAAGTTTAAGATTATTTTATATCTATACATTAGTATGCCAATTATTCCCTACAAAATGAATGAATGAAATGAAAATCATAATCGTACTAAATGATTACAAATAAAGTGAATGTTGATGCAAATAAAAAACTTAAGAATAAAAAAATCAAGCTTTATGTATTATAGATTGTACAAAATAACCAAAGATTATATGATATCTATATATTCGTAAGCTAATTATTCCCTACAAAATGAATGAGTGAAATGAAAATCATAATCATATTAAATGAATGCAAATAAGGTGAACGTCGATGTAAATAGAAAACTTAAGAATAAAAAATAGTCAAGTTTCATGTATTAAAAGTTTTACAAAATAACCAAAGATTATATGATGTCTATATTGTGATGACCCGGAATTTTGGGCAATTTCAATTTAATAATCTGTGTTAAAAATTAAATTGATTTAATAATCTTTGATAAAAATTTGAATTTGATTTATAAATATTTAATTTGTGAATTTTATCTTTTGAAAGCTAATAAAATGTTTCTATTTATAATGTACATATATTTGTATATATTGTAAATAGAAAAGTTTGTTTTGAATTTAATAAGTAAAATCTTGTTTCCAAATTCTAATATTTTTGGTAATTTGGAAATTATGATTTAAATTAATATTAAGCTTTTCAAATTTAGTTAATTAATAACTATATGGTTTGTAAATACTTAAGATAAATGTTAACTGCTTAAGATTATATCTTAGCTTAATTTTTAAATTTAAATAAAAAGTTTGTTTCACTTCTTTTAAATATTACTTGATATATATGATTTGAAATAGAAGCTTAAAATACAATATAGCATATAGTCTTAATTCATTTAATAATAGAAGTGATTTATAATCTTTTTTATAAATCATTTAAGATAGTTAAATTTGTTATTTTCAAATGATAATTATAATACTTAGCTTTTATAAACATAAATAGATTTTATAGGAATAGGATTGTTATTTTTAAATTTAATAAGTAGTTATATATGTATAGATATAACTTGATCCTTAAATTTGATTTTATAATTTAATTTGAATTTAAAGCTTTGAAATTCAAAAGAATAGACACTTAAAAATAATTATTTAAAATGTCCTGGATCTTAAAAATATTTGGATAAGCTTTTATTTATAATTTGTTTTTATTACATTTTCTTTACATAAGAAATTCACATATATATTTACATAAGTATAAATAAATTAAGTAAAACCTTTATTAACATTTAAAATAAAAAAGAAAATAAAACAAAGACATGTGTTAATTCCTTAAGTAATCTAAACAACATGTGTTAAGTGATAGATTAAACAATATGACAAGTGTCATTTAATTCCCATTTTATTTCTTTATTTTTTTTATTTCAGCCTTTATAACATTGTTTCCTCCTCTTCAATTTTCTTTTCTAATTCTATGCTAAGAAAACTTAAACAACTCTTTTTTATATATTTGGAATTCACTCCTCAAACCAATTCCTCAAAGTAAAACCAGAAAATCAAATTCAATTTCAAAGTTTCGGATCCAAAACCAGAATACAAATCTGTAATATCATTTGCAAATCAAAACAAGTTCAAACAAATCTGCAAATCCACTTTCAAATTTTCAGAAACAAACCTATATTCCTCAGATCAAAACCTGATACATTTCCAAATATCAAAACCTTTCACCTGTGATCCATTTTCTGGAAGCAACCTGGAATCGAAATTTTGCAAAAATCAAATGTCTTCATTTTTCAAAAACCAAAGAAATCAAGCCTGCATTTTTTTTTTCAAATCTGGAAGCCTATATGCAACTGCAAGTATTTTCTTCCAATCTGGAAAATATATGGAAGCATGTTCAAACAGTCATCTCTGCATGCAACTGCATCTTTTCAAACGAAAGCTAGCATTCCAATTTTCAAATCAAATCAAGCATTCAAGTTTTAAAAAGAAGCATTCCAGTTTTAAAGACAATTCAAGCTTTCAAAAATCTAGTTGCTCCGTTCGTCATCCTAATCAGGTGAGAAACATAACAATTTAAATAGTTTAAGTATAATTATGTTGCATGTTTACCTCTGAAACAAATATGTTTGTGAATGCATTTATAAGTATATCTCTGTACATTTATATGGATGTATTGGTGTGCATATGTAATTGTGTGCTTTGTTCTTATTTTGTTTCCCACGCTCAAGATTTCATTTTTGATTCCTTACCACTTGATCTAAATTTTTGTTAGGACTTGGTTTACAAACAAAAGATGTTTGATTTAACATAGATTAAGGTTTAAAATTTTAATTAAGGTAAATTAAAGCCTGATTACCTCTGGAAAACCCAAAAACAACTGTGCATGTCAATATAAATGAAAACTCAAACATTTTAATTTATAAATTCAGTATTATAAACTGAATACATAAACAAAAACATGATTTTTAAAACAAGAATCATAATTTTTAGTTTGGGATTAGGGGAGCAGTTCTGGGATGAACTAAAGAGGGAAATTTGGGATTTTTGGGTGATCTATGCAATTTGGAAGGTCGAGACTTTGGGCAATGATGGAGGGGTGATCAGAGATTCTAAAAAAAATATTTAATGGTGTTGCATATCTGTGAGGAAGTAGCAGTAGTGAAATCTTTTTTGGAACCCTAGTTTTGACTAGGCTAAGTAAACTCGATCAATACGGGTCCTACAGTGGATCAAGTGCAGTGGGATTTTGAGAGGTGGTAGCTTGGTCGTAGGCGAAGTCGTGGCCGGAGTAGCAGATTTTGTAACGACCCAGGATTTTTAATAATTAAAATTTGAATATTTAATTAATTTTAAATATTAATAAGTGAATTTATAAGTCGAATAAATTTTATTTCGAATAATTGGATTTAATTGGATAATTAAATCGATAATTTAATATGTTAAATTATGGAAATAATTGAAAATTGAGTTAAATATGATTGAAAATGATTTGTAAAATTTTATTTTATTATATTGAAGTTAGAACGATATTTTAGAACTTTTAAAATCGAATTAAAAGTTAATTTGTGAAAATTGAATATTTTAATAATTAAATCGACTAGTGAAAATAGCCAATTTTTGAACAGTCTCAGAATTGAACGAAACTAGTTCCATTGGATCCGTAATAGTTAGTTATTATCGGATTTCAATTTTCGTGTCAATCGGAGTTATCGTTTGATCGTGGCAGCTCGAAACGCATCGAATTGTTTTTAATATTAATTTGGCGAGTTAAAATAGCCATTTTTCAAAAAGTCTCGGATTTCGACGAAACCAGTTTCATCGGATCCGTAATGTGATATTATTGTAAGGTTTCAAATTTCGTGTCAATTGGATTACCGTTTGTCCGGTACAAATTAAAACGCCTAGAAATCGATTTAAATCGGTTTAATTTAAATTGAACATTTGCAGCCATAACTCGCACAGATGTCCGAATTAGCTTCCGAAACCTGTTCCATTGTGTCCGGAACGCGGGGTAAACCCTAGAAACGCTGGTTACGGTGCGTGAATCGGAGTTTGGAATTACCGGATGAATAGTGATTGTAAAATTCTCTATAAATACCCCCCCCCCATAAATCTAAAATAAAATAAAATAAAAAGAAACCCTAACTCTATATGCGGCCGCCACTTATACAACCGAAGGCCAGCAACTCTTCTCGTTTCCCCTCTGATTTCTTCCAATCCGTTCATCGATTCGACAAACCTTCAACTGGAAAGTGGTAGAGGGCACTACGATCTATAAATCCAACGGTCGATTTATCCTATCTCTTCATGGATTGTCGCGAATTTAGGTTTGACGGAGGCGCGTTCGGCCTCGAACCGCGTGAAGACGGGATGACCGAGCTCTGCAAAATTATGGCCGTGCATTGAGGTCGTGAAGGGCTTCGATGCTATGGTGCTTGATCGAGTTCAAGTTCAACATGGAGGGTGAAAAATCAAACCCTAATATGGAACGAATGGGTTATGTGGACGGCCTTGTTCTGTAACGTGAACGAGGGAGAGAGGGAGATGGAGTGCACGGTCCAGATGGGGAAAGCATGAATCCTACGGCTATGATTTAGCATAGGTTAAAAATTTATATTTATGTTGTAAAATTTAGTTATAAAATTCGTGTAATCTTGTAAAAATCATAACTTTTTCATACGAGGTTGAAAACGCGCGAAACCAGTTGCGTTGGAATCGTATGGACGAGCACTACGCGGTGGAGTTGGATTGGAATCGTTTGGAGTTAGTGAGAATTTTGGGTAAAATTAAACGTCCGTTTAATTTTATTCGAAATAAACCGCTAAAACGAAAATAAAATCAAGGTGAGAACTTCTCACTCAATCGAATCAGTTTCGATTTTATTTTAAATAGTTAGATTTAAAATATTTGAATGCATGTTTGAATGTTGATTGATATCTATTGATTGTTAAAATAGACATTATACGCCGTTAGTAAGCGGATGTTATTTATTAAAAACATATACCGCGAATATTTCATAAACAGTGAAATTGGTATTATATATAATAGCAATATATATATATATTGGCATATGTATATATTGGAGTTATTGATTTCCCACATTTTTTGTTTAGCGGATGAGACCCTATTACGCCGTCTATTAAGCGGATAATATTTTAAATCCCATATACCGCGATAATTCCGTACTGGAGCGGAATTGGTATTGTGCTAATGTTTGTGGATGCAGGAAAACAGGTTGGAGGGATCCAACTGGATTCCTCAACAGTATTTATTTGATTATGGATATTTTAATATTTGATGGATTATCATATCGATATATGATATCGTTGTTGTCGTGATTGGCTATTTGGTATGTAGCATCATTGGACCAAACTTTGGAATTTTAAAATGATTTTTAGAGTGATTTTTGAAAATATAAAATATTTTTGGAATTGATCCATTTTAAATTAATAAACGTATAATTTTAATGTTATAAAAATTATGATTTTTGAGAAATACGATTAAAGATTTATTTTTGAAAATATGAAGTTAATGGTTTTATAAAATAGTTTAAAATTTGGGATTTTAGAATTTATTGTGAAAAGTTTAAATTTAGGATTTATAAAATTTAATTATTTTATGAATCAAAAAGAATAGATTAATAAAGGAGATTAAAGACGTTTTAAAGAATAATATAAATTGATTTATATTAAGAGATTTAGAAATGGATATTTATAAATTGAAATATTGACATTATAAAACGAGTTTTTATAAGTGTTAGAATGAATTGTGAATAAATTTCATAAATGAATGAAATTCATAAAATTATAAACGGTGAAGTTAGAAATAGAATTTTATAAGCAGTAGGTTTATAAAATTTATAAAGTTATTAAAGAATATATTTGGATAAATAATTGAATCTTATAAGTTATAAGATTTATAATTATGAAGTTCAAAGGAACGATTTTTCAAACAAATAAATTATAAGTGTTTAACTTATAATGTGAACTTTTGGTTTATAATTGAGTTATCAATTGAATAGATTAATAAAGGAGATTTATAAAAAGTTGTTATAAAATAAATAGAAATGGAATTTATAAACGTTGTTTTATAAATTCGCAAACGACTTATTTCGATAAGTTAATTGTTGAAACCTATTAATGGAGTTATATTCACATTTTTGACTGTGAATAACCCTTTGAAATAAAGTGAATAGAAGTGATGAAAGTTGTTAACATAGTATATTCACGTTTTTGAATAGTGAATAATATGTTAAAGAAAATGTTTAGATTTGATGTCTTAAATAGAATTAAAACGATCTAACGATGTTTTAAAATGTGTTGAGATTCGAAACCATAGATTTCAACATTCATTGTTGAAATAGATGTTTTCGAGAAATAGAAGGAAATGGTGGACTATAACACTGTTGTTATAGTAAATGATTTCCGAAAGGAAATGTTTTGTATAGTATTGGGATTTACATATCTATTTTAATTTCGAATCCCTATACTAGTGATTTTGGGTTGTCGTAACGATGTTTTACGCAACATTCGTTTTGGCCCAAATAAATATGTTTAAGAGAATGATTTCCTTAAAGAATGAAATATATACTTAATTTCGATTTAAGTATATTGAATATTTTCTAAGTGTTGAAAATAAATAAAATTTGTGAATTACTTATTTAATAAGTATGGAAATGTTTTCCAATATAAAGTGAATATCTTAAGAATTTATCTTTTTGAAGATAAATTGAAATGAATAATTGAAATCGTATATGCATGGATATCTTGAAATATAAATTCACTATGGAATTTATGAATGAAAAGGGGAATTTGTTTAAAAATAAATATTGATTTATTTTTGAAGTATTGAAATTTTATATCTTGTAAAGATATTTTGTGAAATAAATAATTTGGAAAATTATTTGGAATCTGGTGATGTGTGCATATCCATTGATTGTTCAATAGCCGACTATCAATATTTCCCTTTGAATGGGTAATTGATGTGATTTGTTTGAATTTGAATGCCACACTTATTTTTGAATAAGCGCTCACTATTCGGGTTAACCGGGAAAGGACCATGGGGTCGTATAACCCATTTCGAATATGTGATACGTCGTTATGAATTGCATTTGATGACCGGTGTTGAAGACCGAGTATTTGCGAAAGCGATAGGATGACCTATCGATTGTCTCTGCACTGGGTAGCTCCTAGTATAGAGATTCCCTAAGTAATGGGAAATTCGATCGGGATTGTGAATACCCGGATTGCAAGAACTTCGTAAGAAGTGCCTTCGGTTCTGTTCGAGCCCGGAACAGACTTGTATGGATTGTATGTCTGACGTTACAAATTGAGATATAAAGCAGATTTTTTTCAAATATATTTCTGTTGGTGGCGGAGAATTTATTCTTTTAGCTTAACACCCTTCTCTGAGACGTACGAGCTCAGAGGTTATGTAGTTGAATGTTATCAGCGATATATTCCCAATTTGGTAATGTGACATGCTGAGTGTTGCTGTAAATGATCATTGTGTTGATTATTTGTGATAGGATCGTTTATTTGATCGTCTATCCTGGTGATCATTTCTATGATCATTTGTTGACCCAAAGCATGGCTTTTGTATGAAGTATGTTTTTGTGGACGTGACTTCGTCGAGCCTCACACCCCGTGAATGGTCAAAACAGGAAAGATGCGGCAAGGTTATGAGGGGTAGCGCCCTTTAGGATGTGTGCATTTCCTTCTGGAAAAGGGTGGTATCATGGTATGGAGCCCAGATACTTACTCATGTTGAAAACACTTTATGATTGTGTGAATTGATTGCGAGCGCTCGGTGAAAGGTCCCAAAGGACCGGGGGATGGCATATTCGGTCAGTTGTTACTCAGTTAGGGATAACCCGGCCTTGTGTTGGTAGAGATCCGGTTTGGTTCTCAGGGATGTCCATCCAGAGGCATTCTCATGTGGCAATGGGAAGTTCCTTGGCCTGATCATTCGTTGGAAATCCAAAGAAACAATACGATCTTGTACGGTATTAGTTATAGAACCTGCTTCCTCAGGAAGTAGCTATAGTAGGCATAATATAATGGTACCTATGCTGGCTAAGATTTATATTCTACTTTCAAAATGATTTTTCCTACACTATGCACTAATAATAATATCAAATGTTCTTTTTAATACGTATCAAGCATCTTTGACTATCATAAGGAGAAATCTCCTCCAAGTCTGCGTTTGCATTGTGTGTGTGGCGGGAGGTCTTATGGTAGTCTCATTTTTAAAAGCATTGCGAATTGACTTTAAAAATATTCTTCTATTTTGTTTTCAAAGATAAATAAACTGTTTTGAGTTCTCACACCGGTCACATGACTGACTCGGAGTTTATTGTTTTCCTTCCTAAACTCTGGGTGCCCACCAATTTCCACACGGGCAGTCAAGAGTTAAGGTTTATCAGGATATTCTGGATATTCAGGAGTTGCTGGAGGCAAGATGGATGGCATGGCGTATTACTAGTATATAGTATTTCTTTTTCTGCTGCACTGTTTGTTGTTGTATGTTGTTGTACACTCTGATGATATGATGTAATGAAATGAAATGTGATGTAATGTAATAACTGATATAGTTCTTTGTTTAAAGATTATTCATTTATTTATTATATGTTGTTCCGCTGCGAATTGTGAGATTCTGATGTTGTTCTGTTGTTTTCTATTCCGTTCTATTTTCTATTCTATTTTTTTTCTCTCTATCTTATTATCCTTTCCCTCTTCTTCTCCCTTTTTCTTCTTCTTAAACCCTCAGTGTTCGGTTTTCCGTCGTTCGATTGCTCGGCAGTCGATAAAGTGAGTATCGATGTTGAATTTTCGGAAGACGAAGAATCGGGTCCTGACAGATTTTCTAGTGGTCGGGGGGTCGGGGTTGAGGCGTTGCCGGGTTTTGGGTTTGTGGTGGTTCTATGTTCCAGGTTTGGGTTCGAGTCTTGATTTTGGATTTCGAGATAATGGTGACGATCTGATGATCGTGGGATGGTGCGTGGATGCCGACGTGATGAAGCCTTGGTGAATGGCCGGAGTTGATCAGAGTCACGGTGCATGTGCACCATGCACTTTTGTTTTCTGGTGAAGTTGAGTTTGGATTTGGTGCAGATGTACTCGAGTTTTACTCGAAAATTTCGAGTATTTTCCTCGGAGGGGTTTAGGGTTCGACTCGAAGTCATTTTAGTCTGGCTCGAGTAAGTTTTAGTTACAGGTTTTGTTCGAAGTCATTTTAGTCTGGCTTGAGGAAGTTTTAGTTACAGGTTTTGTTTTAAAACCTAACAGTGTTTCAGTTTTTAAATTTAAACTAAATTTAAAAAAGAAGAAGTGTAAAGCAAGTTTTAAAACAAAGATTTTGAAACAAGTTTAAATCTGAATTCAAAATGAGATTGAATTCTAGTTTTTAAAATAAATAAGTTTTATGAAAATGGAATGTTTTTAACAACTAAAAATTGTGAAAGTATTTTATAAAGTGTTTTTAAAATCTGAAAATAAAGATTTAAACAGGGTTTTAAATTTAAGTTTAAATCTGGATTCAAAGCTTAATTTGAATTCTAGTTTGAAATAAATAAAGTTTTTGGATTTAAATGTTTTAAAACAACTTTGAATGTTTTAAATATGGTTTGTACTTTAAAAATGTATCTAGTTTAAATTTCTTTTATAAGACAAGTATTTCTTTAACATGTAATTAACAGGTTTTTGAATTGTTAAACTTTGTTAAAGTTAAAATTATATTCATTTTAAATCTTAAATTTGAAATGGAATTTTAAAGAAAATTTAAAAACAAATTGTTTTTAAAATACTTTTTTAATGATAATTTAATCATTAATAAGATTAAAGTTTATCTCAAAGTTAATTAGGACTTAATGATATGTAATTCATTAAATTATTAAGGTAATTAAGATGGATAATTAATTAATTTAATTAATTAATGATTTGGGTTGAGTAATTAAGTAATTAGGGGTTTTATTTAATTAATTAAAGGATTAAGTAAGTTAATTAAGATCAATTAATTTGTAATTAAGAAATCATTAATTAGATAAGATTTGATTTGAAATTAATGATTTGAAATTTATTAATCAATTTAATTAAGTTATAGATTAACAATTAATTAATTAAATAATTAGAGATAAATTAATGGGTTATTATAGATAAATTAATTTGTAATTAATAATGACTAATCTCAGTTAATTACTTTAGAGAAGCAATTAAAGATTTGTTACGAGTTAATAAAGGTCATTAACGTAGGATTATTTAATAATTAATTAATGTGATTAATTTTAATAATTAATTAGATTAATTAATTTAAAGATATCATTTGTGAATTGTTTAAGTGTAATTACTTAATGGAAGTAACTAAGAAATTAATTACTAATTGTAATTAATTAAATTTATTTTGATTAATTCTATGTTAATTAATTAAGTTTAATTAATTTAAGATAATCACTGGATAATTTAAGAAGTAATTACTCAATGTAATCAATGAAGAATAATTACTTAGTGAAGTAATTAAGAAGATAATTACTGGATGTAATTAAACTGAAGGATAATTAGGTAATGGAAGAGATTTGGAAATTAATTACTTTGTGTAATTAATATGAAGAATAATTACTTAGTGGAAGTAATTAATAATTAATTACTTAGTGTAATTAATTAAGAATTGATTAAAAAAGTTATTTGAAGATAATTAAGAGATGTAATTAATTAAGGGTAATTAATTACTTAATGAGATTAATCTAGGGTGATTAATAAATATAATTAATTAAATATTAATTATTAAAGATAATTAATTAAGGAGTAATTAATTTATCTAATGAAGTAATTAAAGGTAGTTAATTACTGAATGTGATTAATCAAGAGTGATTAATCAATATGGTTTAATTGATGATTAATTACTTAGTGTACTTAATTTAAATCGGGTAATTATAAATAAAAATAATTAGGGATCATTAATTAATATAATGATGTAATTAAGGATTGATTAATTAAGAACAATTAATCACTGAAGGAATTAATTAATGTAATTAATTAAGGATTAATGTAATTAATTATAGTTAATTAATTAATGAAGTAATTAAAGGTTAATTACTGAATTTGGTTTAGAATAATTAATTTGTGAAATTAATTAAAGGCTAATTACTTGAATGTAATTAAAGGATAATTAATCAAGGGTGATTAATTAAGGTGATTAATTAGAGGGTAATTAATTAATTTGTAATTAATAAATGGTTATGTAAGCAAGATTTTTATTGATGAAGTAATTAATTTAATTTACTTTAAATTAATTAGAGATGGAGTAATTAATTTAATTCATTTTAAATCAACTATAGAATGGTGATTAATAAATCTTTACTTATGAATGCTGATTGATATTGATTTTCTTGAATGGTTTGAGATCTCAGATATGAGATAAGTGATGTTGTGTGATATGGATGCTTTGGTTGCATTGTGATGATAATATGAATTATTTGTTTGTGATGATAATATGGATTATCTGTTTATGATGAAATGTTGATTATCTATTGTGATATGTGAATTATCTATCTGTGTGTATATAGATAATAGAATTGAATTGTTTTAACTTTAAAACAACTTGGACCTAAAAGATGGCGTTTTGGATTTCGATGAGACCGGGATCGGGTTTCCAGATTTGGATATCCGAAAACTACATTGATCCAATTGACGATAGGTCATCAATCTCAAGTGAATATGAAGATTCAGAGTGCAAGGATTATCGTCGTTAACTCTAAGGGTGATTCCAAAATGAGTATAACGAGATAATGCCTTCGGTTTCGTTCGAACCCGGAACGAACTTGTATGGATTGAATGCTTTCAGAACATCGTCAGGTGGACGATGAGCATTCTAAGAGATGTGTTCTACAAAGGTAATCGTAGCCTCAAGCCTCATCAACCGGTAATGGCTAAAACAGGGGAGGTGCAGCAAGGCTAAGTGGGTCATGCCCAAGTAGGACGAGATTTACCCCTGTCTAGAAGTCCCTTTATATTCGGTTGTGTAGGTAGATGGTTGCAAACAACTACGGGGTTGTCTTGTTCGGGACTGTCCAGTAAGGGATGGTTCCGGCCTTGTGTTGCAAGGGATTTAGGATGGATCCTCGGTATGGTGATCTAGGCCACGTACTGTGACGGGCAGTACCCCAGTAGCCCTGCCATTGATGGAAACCCATTTTCCCTACGAGACCATACGGTTTTGATTTGTATTACCCACTTTTGTGGCTAGTAGCTGGAATTTAATAGATGTAACAATTTTGGCTATTTTCTATTTACTTGAAAACCCTCGACACTATTATGGTTAACGTAAGGTAAAAACTTACCCGTGTTTATTTGTGGGAAGTCTTAAGTGATATCTTTTGTTTCAAAGGCTTTTCAAAGTTAAGCTACCTTAACCTGTTACTCACACCAGACCCATGTCTGACCCGGAGTTTATTCTGTTTTCTTAAACTCTTGGGTACTCAAATTTTTACGAGTAGCCATGGGATTCAGGTTAGCTTTGTCGAATTGTGGAGGAGCAATGGAGCAGGAGGCTTCGGCGTTAGATATATAGTTTTTGCTGTGTGTTCTCTGTGTTGTGTTTGTATTGAGTTGTAATATATAACTGTCTAGTATGTGATGTATATGTTGTGTAACTCTGATAGATGTTGTATATAATGTAATACTTATGTTATTAATATAATTTATCCGTTCCATTGTTGAGATTCTGGTGTTTTTTCTTCTTTCTCTTCTTTCTTTTCTCTTTTCTATCCCTTTCTTTCTTAAAGATGAGACGACTTTTTGTGGAGAAAAAAGTCGGGTCGTCACAGTTGGTATCAGAGCGCTAGGTTGAGTGAATACCTAGGCTTTGGAGTGATTTCTTTCTTGAGAGAGTGTATTTGTAATTTATATATATATATATATGTATATATTTAATTCTACCTATCCGTTGGGTTACCTGTTCGGGTTTTCCAATATAAGTTATAAAGTTAGATGGGGTAGTGGTGTGTGTAACATGACTACCATTGGTTGGAGTTTGAATGCTTGAGGTTGGAAATGTATCTGTCAGGACTGTAGACCTAATACCGTCTCGAGTGAGCTTTGCTGTGGTATATGAATTTCATCGATCTCGGAAGGAAACCTTTTAAAGGTTCGGAATCCATCTTTGATGTTGGTAGATGAGTTGAGTTTGGATCTGTCGGTTGGGCAAAAGCAAGTGATGGTATCTTAATACCTCAAGAAGTAGTAGCCGCGTGATGAGATGCAGTGACTATGGATGTTTCCGAAGATATTTCTTTGGAACAAGTTTAAGGAAGTGGGTTTGCTTCGGTGTTGTGGCTGAGTTCAGCAGGGTGTTTCTGTTTGGTTTGAAGTCCGAGTTTCTCGAAGAGCTTTGGTTAGGAAGTCTTTGGCATCTGTGTCAGCACTGTAGCTCGGAGTGTTCTGTGTGCTATCAAGGAAATTTTCTAGTTTAGTAGTTTTTCTAAAGGTGGAGTTCAGAAGCAGTAGAGTGGATCCATTTATTCGATGGATTGGCAAGACCAGCGCAAGCTGTTCTGATTGGTAAAGAGAGAACAGTTTTCTTTGGATGTTAGGCTGGATTGATCGCAAAAGTGACTTGCGATAGCTGAGTGTTCTCTTGGTTATCAGAGATCTTCTGGGTTATGTTGTCCAGTTTGTGTTTGTGTTCATCATCAGCATTTTCAGCTACTCCAGATCAGAGTTTGCAGCGGAAGCAGTTTGGGAGTGCATCTGTTTTCTTTTCCAGATAGGAGAAGTTTGTTTTCTTCTGATGGTTGTAAGTAGAGTTGATGTTCTTGATCTTGGAGGATCATTGTGTTGGGTTGTTTTTGGTCTAATTGTTTCTAGAGGCATCAGCGAAGGTTGGGCCGATCAGGAAGGATGTAGGCAGCCCAGGATCGTCTGAAGAGTTTTGTGCATCAGAACCGGAGATCTGATTTTGGATAAGTTTTCTCTGGTTTTAGGAGCTATAAGATTGGGTAAGGACGGGAAGCTAGCTTCGAGGTGTATTGGATCTTTTCTGTGTTCTAGTAAGATAAGTGTTTGGTCTTCTGGATTGAATTGCTAGCTTGGACAACTGGAATTCGATGTGTTTCACGTATCTCTGAGGGAGTACGTGTATTATTTATCTCTGGTTTTGGAGCCATCTGTTCTGGGAGAGTTGGTTATTGTGTCAGACTTGCCTGTAGTTTGATATCCCATTTAGTTGTAGATCTAGATGAGTAGGAACTATATAGCTTAGTTTGTTTGGGTTCTGTAGAGCGAGTATCCCGGTGTTTATACTTAGGAAACTCGAGAAAATTCTATTCAGAATTTTTGTCTGGATAGTTAAATTTGTTTGTTTGGGTGAATTGGTTGCTATGGTTGTTATCATATGGTTGATAATATATGCTTGTGGTTTAAAATTAAATCTTTAATGAGATTATTAAATTACCTTTGCTTTTAAATTTCGGGGACGAAATTCTTTTAAGGGGGAGGAATGTGATGACCCGGAACTTTGGCCAATTTCAATTTAATAATATGTGTTAAAAATTAAACTAATAATCTTTGATAAAAATTTGAATTGATTTAATAATCCAATTAAATAAATATTTAATTGGTGAATTTTATCTTTTAAAAGCTAATAAAATGTTTCTATTTATAATGTATATATACTTGTATATATTGTAAATAGAAAAGTTTGTTTTGAATTTAATAAATAAAATCTTGTTTTCAAATTCTAATATTTTTGGTAATTTGAAAATTATGATATAAATTAATAGTAAGCTTTTCAAAGTTATTTAATTAATAACTTTATGGTTTGTAAATACTTAAGATAAATGTTAATTTCTTAAGATTATATCTTAGCTTAATTTTTAAATTTAAATAAAAAGTTTGTTTCACTTCTTTTAAATATTACTTGACATATATGATTTGAAATAGAAGTTTAAAATACAATATAGCATATGGTCTTAATTCATTAATAATAGAAGTGATTTATAATCTCTTTTATAAATCATTTAAAATTGTTAAATTTGTTATTTTCAAATGATAATTATAATACTTAGCTTTTATAAACATAAATAGATTTTATAGGATTAGGATTGTTATTTTTAAATTTAATAAGTAGTTATATATGTATAGATATAACTTGATTCTTAAATTTGATTTTATAATTTAATTTGAATTTAAAGCTTTGAAATTCAAAAGAATAGATACTTAAAAATAAATATTTAAAATGTTTTGGATCTTAAAATTTTTGGATAAGCTTTTACTTATAATTTGTTTTTGTTACATTTTCTTTACATAAGAAATTCACATATATATTTACATAAGTATAAATAAATTAAGTAAAACCTTTATTAACATTTAAAATAAAAAAGAAAATAAAACAAAGACATGTGTTAATTCCTTAAGTAATCTAAACAACACGTGTTAAGTGATAGATTAAACAATATGACAAGTGTCATTTAATTCCCATTTTCTTTTATTTTTTTTATTTTTTATTTCAGCCTTTATAACATTGTCTCCTCCTCTTCAATTTTCTTTTCTAATTCTAAGCCAAGAAAACTTAAATAACTCTTTTTTTTTAATTTTGAAATTCACTCCTCAAACCAATTCCTCAAAGTAAAACCAGAAAATCAAATTCAATTTCAAAGTTTCAGATCCAAAACCAGAATACAAATCTGTAATATCATTTGCATATCAAAAAAAGTTCAAAGCAAATCTGCAAATCCACTTTCAAATTTTCAGAAACAAACCTATCATTCCTCAAATCAAAACCTGATAAATTTCGAAATATCAAAACCTTTCACTTGTGATCCATTTTCTGGAAGCAACCTGAATCAAAATCTTGCAAAAATCAAATGTCTTCGTTTTTCAAAAACCAAAGAAATCAAGCCTGCATTTTTTTTCAAATCTGGAAGCCTGCATGCAGCTACAAGTATTTTCTTCCAATCTGGAAAATATCTGGAAGCATGTTCAAACAGTCATCTCTGCATGCAATTGCATCTTTTCAAACTAAAGCTAGCATTCCAGTTTTCAAATCAAATCAAGCATTCAAGTTTTAAAAAGAAGCATTCCAGTTTTAAAGACAATTCAAGCTTTCAAAAATCTAGTTGCTCTGTTCATCATCATAATCAGGTGAGTAACATCACAATTTAAATAGTTTAAGTATAATTATGTTGCATGTTTACCTCCGAAACAAATATGTTTGTGAATGCATTTATAAGTATATCTCTGTACATTTATATAGATGTATTGGTGTGCATATGTAATTGTGTGCTCTGTTCTTATTTTGTTTCCCAGGCTCAAGATTTCATTTTTGATTCCTTACCACTTGATCTAGTTTTTGTTAGAACTTGGTTTACAAACAAAAGATGTTTGATTTAACATATTAAGGTTTAGAATTTTAATTAAGGTAAATTAAAGCCTGATTAACTCTAGAAAACCCAAAAACAACTGTGCATGTCAATATAAATGAAAACTCAAACTTTTTAATTTATAATTTCAGTATTATAAACTGAATACATAAACAAAAACATGATTTTTAAAACAAGAATCATAATTTTTAGTTTGGGATTAGGGGAGCAGTTTTAGGATGAACTAAAAAGGGAAATTTGGGATTTTTGGGTGATCTCTGCAATTTGGAAGGTCGAGACTTTGGGCAATGATGAAGGGGTGATCAGAGATTCTAGGAAAAATATTTGATGGTGTTGCATATCTGTGAGGAAGTAGCAGGAGTGAAATCTTTTCTGGAACCCTAGTTTTGACTAGGCTAAGTAAATTCGGTCAACACGGGTTCTACAGTGGATCGAGTGCAGTGGGATTTTGAGAGGTGGTGTAACAAATCGCATATTTATCGAGTTTGTATTTAAATATTAACTCGTTAATCGGATTTTGGTCCGAAAAGCTACTTTTTGCAAATGGTCAAATTAGGACTCGAGACCACTTCCATTGAGTTCGAAATGTCGTTTACAACTTTTTTAAGTATAAACATCGATAGGTTTGGAGTTAGTGAAATTTCACTAACTTTTCCCGCTTTGGACTTTGGGTTAGTTTAGCCTATTAAGCCCAAGTTCCAACCCCTTTCTCCTCACTCTTCATAAATTTCCTAACTAACTCAAGCTTGGGCATTAATGGTGAAAAGAATTGGAAATTAAAACTCCAAGCACAAATTCAATTGCAAATCCAACATTCAACTCCAAATTCAAGTAGAAGATATTGGATTCAAGCTTTGGATTGCTTCTCCTTGCTTTCAAGCTTCATCTTCATAAATTTTAGTGCAAAGGTGAGATTTTTATCTCACAAATCTAGTCTATAACTATATTGGGTTGTTGGGAATGATTCCCTATCACTTTAGCATGAATATTTGCTTTTGGTTTGGATTGGATTGGCGAAAAACTCCGATTTTTGGCGTTTTGGCGAAATTTCTGTATTTAGGTCGTTCTGGCCATTTTTAGGTCGTTCGGAGTTAGGTCGTGTGGGTCTTAGGTCGTAGGTCGCGTACGAGATAGCTCCTAGATCGTTCTGACCATTTTTCGCGTGTTCGGAGTTAGGTCGTTCACGACCTAGTACTTAGGTCGCTCGCGACCTAACCCTTAGGTCGTTCGCGTGTTATCGCGCTAAGTCGCACTGCCTTGAATATTCACTTCGGAGTTCGGTCGTTTCACGTTAGGTCGTATGGCTTTTAGGTCGTAGGTCGTATGGCTTTTAGGTCGTAGGTCGTATGGCTTTTAGGTCGTAAGTCGTATGACTTTTAGGTCGTAGGTCGTTGGCCTTTTGACCGTTAGGTCGCATGCCTTTCTACTTCGATAGGTCGTTCGGCCATGCTTTCTATTTTTAGGTCGCGACATCTTTAGGTCGTGTTACCTATATACCCCTAGGTCGAAAGACCTTAGGTCGTGCACCTTTAGGTCGCGAACCCTATTAGGTCGCGAACCTCTTTAGGTCGCCTGTCCCTTAAGAAGTTAGGTCGTTCGTCCTGTGATGCCTTAGGTCGTTTGAACCGTGTTACGTTAGGTCGCGTAACCTCTTAGGTCGCTTGACCTTGTTTCCTGTTAGGTCGCGTGACCTTGTTTTCGCCCTTAGGTCGCTCATCCTTAGCCCGCGAACTTTCTTAGGTCGCGTACCTTTAGGTCGCGTGTCCCCTCTACCTCGTTAGGTCGCAAAGAACATTAGGTCGCTCGACCTCCTTACCCACCAGGTCGCGCACTTAGTTAGGTCGCTCAGCCATTGTGTTAGGTCGTGTGAACCCTTAGGTCGTTAGACCTCATTTTGCTTTAGGTTGTAGGCCTCTTGCCTTCACTTAGGTCGTACCGTTTTGTCGGGGCGCTGCCCCTGGACCCCCGCGACCTGACCGGGCAGGTCGAACCCCGTAAGCGGTGGCGTTGCCCCCGCACCCCCACCTTGGGGGGTTGTCACCCCCCTGGACCCCCCCCTCCGTAGGGGATCTTATCTGAAAAACATTGAGCTGATTTCCTTGGATTTTATTCACATCTCCGTATGCATTTTTTTGACTGATTGTTTCTACAATTGCTTCTGTGTTTTGTCACTTTATAATATAAAGGTTTCAATACTAGTAGTAAATATCAAAACTCTTTTAACAAACAATTTCAACTCTATTTTTAATAACAAAGCTCTTTTCTTAAAACCGTTTTCCAATCTATTAGTATATACAAGCCTTTACCTCACTCGGATGAGAAATCTAATTAAACGACTTAGTAAAACAAGTGGTATGAAACGCTTGCGTTCACTTCGTCGGTTAATTCTTGGACTTGTTCGATTGAACCTCTTGTGACAATTTTATTAGTGAAGATTTACAGTTTGTTCGTAAATATTTAAGTTAAGCAAGTGGTTATGGGACATGAAGCTAAACTTATATATTTACTAGCTTAGTGTAATTGACACTTCTCATTGATCTTGATGATCGCTTTATGAATTAGACTAGCAATTGCGCGATGTCTCTTTCATTGCAAGGTTAGACTAGACACCACTTGTGTGATTCCATTCACACATACCTTTCTGCTTTTTGGTTAGTCTTGACCTCAATCTGTGTGATTCCATTCACACATGCGGGGTAGCTCCCCATGGTCTTCGGACCGTCATGTGATAGGCCTCTTTCCCTTTTTATGATTTCTGGATTTCTCGTGTTGATTTCTGGAATTTATGTCATTGACTTGTTATGAGTACAAGTTTAGGGTATGATGCCCTCTTCGAATCTTTGAGAAGATTCTTGTGATATTGATTATCTCTTATTGATTGATCTTCTGTTGATCATTATTTACATACTTATAGTGGTATGTCGTTATGGATGTTTATGTTTATGCCATATCTTTTATGTTATATCATGTCATCTGATATTTATAGCTAGACTGATCCGTTTATTATTTTCTTAAATAATACTCGGGTCAGACCGAGATGTTACAGGTGCTTCTGCTTGACTTCTTCCCAGGGATTCATCACTCTGACTTTTGGCTAACTGTTTAGATTAGCAGTTTTTGTTGTATACACTTGAGATATAGACTCATAGTTGTATTCTTTTGTATAGCACGTGTTGCTATTCTTTTGTATTATCGTGGATCTTATTGACCACTACTCTGATGTACACTTTCATGTGTTAGTTATATATTCATATCTTCTTCCGCCTTTGTGATATGGATATCTGTGACTGATTTGTGATATGATTATTTCTATGTTTGTTTCCGAAGATTATTTATAGCCACCGTGTGATAAGCAATTACATGGATGGTCGCTCCTCAACAGCCTTATTCTCCGTGCTAGTTTACAGCACTACTCCGGAGTGTTCTTGGCTAGCGTGGGTATAGAGGTGGGGCGTCACAGGTGGTAGCTTGGTCGTAGGCGAAGCCGTGGCCGGAGTAGCAGATTTTCTGGTGGTCGGAGGGTCGTGGTTGAGGCGTTGGCAGGTTTTGGGTTTGTGGTGGTTCTGTGTTCTAGGTTTGGGTTTGAGTCTCTATTTTGGATTTCGAGATGATGGTGATGATCGTGGGATGGTGCGTGGATGGTTTCTGACGTGATGAAGCCTTGGTGAATGGCCGGAGCTGATCAGAGTCACGGTGCATATGCACTGTGCACTTTTGTTTTCTATTGAAATTGAGTTTGGATTTGGTGCAGATGTACTCGAGTTTTACTCGAAAAGTTCGAGTATTTTCCTCGGAGGGGTTTAGGGTTTGACTCGAAGTCATTTTAGTCTGGCTCGAGTAAGTTTTAGTTACAGGTTTTGTTTTGAAACCTAACAGTGCTTCAGTTTTTAAAATTTAAACTAAATTTAAAAAAAGAAGTGTAAAGCAAGTTTTAAAACAAAGATTTTGAAACAAGTTTAAATCTGAATTCAAAATGAGATTGAATTCTAGTTTTTAAAATAAATATGTTTTATGAAAATGGAATGTTTTTAACAACTAAAAATTGTTAAAGTATTTTATAAAGTGTTTTTAAAATTTGAAAATAAAGATTTAAACAGGGTTTTAAATTTAAGTTTAAATCTAAATTCAAAGCTTAATTTGAATCCTAGTTTGAAATAAATAAAGTTTTTGGATTTAAATGTTTTAAAACAACTTTGAATGTTTTAAATATGGTTTGTAATTTAAAAATGTATTTGGTTTAAATTTCTTTTAAAATTCTTTTATAAGACAAGTATTTCTTTAACATGTAATTAACAGGTTTTTGAATTTTTAAACTTTGTTAAAGTTAAAATTGTATTCATTTTAAATCTTAAATTTAAAATGGAATTTAAAAGCAAATTAAAAACAAATTGTTTTTTTTTTGGCAAAGCCAGCGGGGTTGACTGGCCTCCTACCAGTTTTATTGCAACACAATAAAAAGATTCAAAACACACTTTGAATCAAAGAGAAACTGGGAAGACAAAGAAGAAAGAAAAAAGAAAACAAAATATACTACAAATCAGTTAGCCCACTTGGAGATCATGTCTACAGGGAATTGGCAAGCAGACCGATTCATTTGCAAGTAAGTCCTAGCCCTAACTTCTGCCCAAAGTGCAGTAAGACTCTTTCTCTTATTGTCAAAAAAATACTGTTTCTTTCATTCCAAATCACATCCATGTATATTTTAATACAGATCACCATTTCTCGAGATTTGTCAGTCTTCCACCTTGTAGCCTTGTAAATTAAGTTCCAGTTTATAATACAGCTTGCAGGGGTACTAGAGCAAAAAATCTTACTTGCAATACGTTCAACCAGTTCATGGATAGCAGGGCAATCAAAGAACAGATGTTCATAATTTTCAACATGTTGTTCACAAAAAACACACTCAGGGCAACAACACATCCCATAACTGTTTAAAACACTTCTGGTTAGGAGTGCATTGCTAACCACCTTCCACAACATAAGGTTCTCTCTCGGGGCAGTATCAGTATTCCATAAAATATTGTACCACTTGGCCGCCGGTAAAACCGTGTTAGTAAGAAGGTGGTTGTAAACCATTTTAACATTATGTATTTTGCTGTTCCATGTCAGAGTAGAAGACTGAGCGCTGCTGTAAAAATTCCTCTGGATTGAACTCCATAATTGCCTAACCTCTTGACTACTATTGTAGGGAAGAAGAATTCTACCATCAACCAAATAATCACTAACTTTTGCTTCACTGTTCACTGCAGATTGCACAATCATGGCATGAGTAAACAATCTTGAAAGAATAACGCCTTTACCTACCCATGGTTCATCCCAAAAACTAACAACAGTGCTTGTGTGTATGTGATACTGAATCATAGGAAGAAAGATATCCCTGAGCTTCATAATGTTTCTCCATGTCCAACTACTGTCTTGAGGTATGTCCATAATCCAAAACTTTCCATTCTTTATGTTAGGTGTCCATGTCCATTTAACCCAAAGACTTTCCTTTTTATTTAGCACAACATCAAAATGTGTACTGAATGCCGCAATGTTCCAATTTTTTGCATTTAAAACTCCAAGATCTCCCAACTTTAAGGTAGTCTCAAACATTGAAAAGGAACATGGCATTAGTTTCTTGTTGTGTATGCTACCTGTCCAGAAGAATCTAGACATGGCAGACCGAACTAGTTGCAGAAGCTTACCAGGAAGCACATCAGATCGTGCCCAGTAGACCAAAGAAGGGAAAACAGCAGCTTTTATGAGCACAAGCCTACCACTTTGTGTCATGTTCCTGTTTTCCCATGCATTCATAACTCTAGTAATCTTATTGTATAGGGGTAGGCAATCAGCTATGGTAATTCGTTTAGTGATTAAGGGAATACCAAGATACTTCATGTCATTGTGCATGCAAGTGAACCCACTCAAATTATACAGACTCGAGGCAACAAGGTCGGAGACCCCCGCAACTAGCAAGGAAGATTTTGAGGGGTTGATGGAGAGGCCAGTCATGAGGTAAAAGGCCTGTAAAGCATTTAAGATTCCAAATAAGGAGGAAGCTTCAGGTTTAGTGAAAATCAATACATCATCTGCAAACATAATAGAAGTAATCCACTGCTGAGAACACTTGGGATGGTATTTAATAAGCTTGAGTGAGAATTTGTTCCTAAGGATAACATTGAAAACTTCCATAACTAATAAGAATAAATAAGAGGAGATAGGATCCCCCTACCTTACTCCTTTTTGGCTACCAAAATAGCCTGCTGGCCTACCATTAACAATAACAGAGAATGTTGGGGTTGAAATACATGTATAAACCCAAGAAACAAATATTTTAGGGAATCCCATCATTGCCATAATCCTAACAATTGACTCCCAGTGAACAGAATCATATGCTTTGGAAATATCAATTTTGATTGCAGCTGCTGGAGTAGCATTGGCCTTGCCATAACCTTTCAACAGTTCCTGGGCTAGTAGTACATTGTCAATAATGTTCCTAGTAGGAATAAAAGCCGCTTGATTTAGGGATACCAACGTAGGCAGAACACAAACCATACGGGTAGCAAGAATTTTTGAGATGCATTTGTACAAAACATTACAACACGATATAGGCCTGAATGAAGATACTTTAGTTGGAGGAGAAACCTTAGGTATTAATGCAATGTTTGTAGAGTTGACTTCTTTCAGAAGTTTGCACTTATTAAAGAAATTATGGATGGCTTGACAGAAATCATTCCCAAGTACAGACCATGTAGCAATGTAAAATGTTACATTAAGTCCATCGGGGCCACCAGAGGAGCTTTGATTCATGGAGAAAAGGGATGACTTGATTTCTTCATTTGTTACTGGTTTAGTTAAGGCATCAGATTCAATGAGGGAGAGGCATGGCAGAGGAAGGGAAGAGATTAAGTTGAGGTCAGGAGTGAATGCAGATGAGTTACAAAGTATTTTAGTGAAGTATTGTACAAAAGCTTTGTCCACTTCATCAGGGGTCGAGAAAGTTTTACCTTGATCATCCTTAATGCTGTGAATATTTTCTCTTGCATGCTTGAATTTTATGGTGTCATGGAAAAACTTAGTATTCTTATCCCCTTCTTCAAACCACTTGTTGTTCAGCAGCTGCCTTTTCATACTTGCTTCCATCTTAAGAGCTTTGTTCACTTCCATAAAGAGTCGACCTTCTTCATTAGCAGCTGCCTCATCATCTGGGTTGTCCATCATGTGTAACTGTTTGGCCTTGAGCTGCTCAATGAGGGTAGTAGATAGCAAACTGCCTTTCCCAAAGGTGGTGGATGCCCATAACTTCAGTGCTTGCTTTATGCCTTTGAGTTTCCTGCAAAACTTATACATTAGGTTACCATAGCAGTTATATGTTGAGTGAACACGAGAAACTAAATCTAGAAAGTCATCATGATTAGCCCATGCATTAAAAAATTTAAAAATTCTTTTGTTTCTTCGCAAATGGGGATCAAGGGAGAGAATTAATGGGGAATGGTCAGACAGAACAGGAAGAGGAAGGTTGACAGACATGGATGGCCAAAAGTTGAGAGTAGTGATGTTACAAAATGCATGACCAATTGTTGTGTAGGTTCGTACACCACTACGACTTTGATTATTCCAAGAAAATTTAGTTCCAGTCTTGTTGACTAAAATAAGTTCAGAATCAGTTATTGCAAGATTAATGGGTGCAATATCTGCAGGGAGGAAAGGAGAAACCCCCTTTTTATCATCAAGATTGAAGCAAGTATTGAAGTCACCAAGAACAATCCAAGCATGAGTGTTCTGCCGTAAAGAAGGGAGTGATTTGAACAGAGTATTTCTGGATAGGGATGAATTATCAGCATAGACAAAAGTAATGTAAAAGGAAAATTGAGATTGAGTGAGATGGACATGGAAGTGAATTGCTTGTCTTGTGGAAAGGAGTGGGGTTAAGTTCAAAACAGAAGGATCATAAACTACAAGAATTCTACCATACGACGCAGAATCAAGGTTGTGATGATAGGCCCAGAGTGGATTAATATATGTTGCAGCTTTAATAGAAAGTGGAAGATTGAGTTTGGTTTCAAGAATGCCAAAAAGACATATATCATTCAGTGAAATAAGGCTTTTGACTTGATATAGTTTCAAGGTGGAATGTGCACCCCTAATGTTCCAGGAAGCAACTTTTTTATTCATGGATTAATCAAAGGGAAAGATGGATTTTGTTACCTCTCTTTGCTGAAAGAGCTCTAGTTTCAATTCTATCTTGAAGCAGTGAAGATGGGGTGGTAAATTCAGTGGCGTAAGGGTTTGAGGAGGGAGGGCTTGGTGGTGAATCAGAAGGTGGATCAATGTTTTGAATGTTGGTTGGCCAGCCAGGAAGTTCAATGGCAAAATTATATGTTGGTGGAACAGCTGAGTGATTATCCACATCAACTTGGTGCATACTGAATATGACTTGCTTTATTTGCTGTTCAAGAGACTGACACCAATTCTCATCATGGTCAGATTCATAAGCATGCACGTGCACAGGGTTAAAAGGTGACACAGAGTTATCCAGTTGGTTTGTTGAAGGGGTTAGAGCACAATGTGGATTTTGTTGCTCCATCAAAACAGAATTTCGACTTGAAACTTTGTTTTCATTAGTATTTTCTTCAACAGATTTTCCCACGCACGATGACAATGTTTCAGCGTTGACATAAGTGGTTTCATCATGCATAACCTCTCCTTCCTCCTCCCCCGACTGTTCTATGTTTCCTTGATCATTTCGATCATCCTGAAGCAGATTATATTTATTTTTGCATGCAACTTGCTTTAATATGACAGTACAGTCACTATGGGAACTTATTTCTTCTTCAGGATTTTTGTTTACTTCCTTATGCACATCAGCTATTGGGCTGGCTCTACCACTTGACATATTCAAGGTTGCAATTTTGACTTGTTCACTTAAGTTTTTTTTCTTCCTTTGTTGTTATTCACCTTTTGCCAGATCTGTTTCACTTTTCCATCTTTTTCCAGCCCTTTGTCACTTATTGCCTTGCTTTGAACTACTTCACACTGAATAAGGTGATCAACATTACCACCATTATTGTTAATTCTTTCTTCAGTTTTGTCAAACTTTTTGCACGTAGTTACCATATGCCCAAACTCCATACAGGTGACACAAATTTCAGGTCTCCATAAGTACTCCACTTTCACTATTTGATCAGAGCCATCATGTAATAACTGCAAAATTATCAGGGAGTTCTTTATGTGGGGTAACTTCCACCATGCATTTTGCAAATGAGATCCTTTCAAATTTTTCAGTGGAGGCATCCATACATAAGAGTTTACCAACCCTGGACGCCAGCCAATTGATTCCCACTGGTGACCATGCATACGACGGTATGTTTGAGAGTTTGATCCACACAGGGACTGATTTAATATTACGACGGCTATTTCCAATGTTTTCATCCCATAGTTTAACAATGAATAATTTATTCTTCATGACTACAGGATCAGATTCAGCTATTCTTTTCTTGTCATCCTCATTTGAAAATTTGAATAAAAAGAGGAAACCATCCGATTTTACTGAGATGGTTCCCTGTAGTTTCCATGCTCTCTTGAGAAAGAATAAAATAGCAGTGTATGGTAGTGGGTTATCAAGGAAGAAACCAACTAAATACTCCTTCCACATTGCGTTTCCAGCCTGAACAACTTCAGATGAAGGAACAACTGCATCTCCTTTAAACTCTAGCTGAATTTCGCGAGGTTCGTATTTGCCTGTGTTGAGTGGCCTTGCATTAAACAAGGAGTTCCATGCTACTGGTGGACAGGGTGGCGGGGGGAGAGTAGGCGGCGAGTGATTAACGGAAGAGACTATGGGAAGCGAGGCAGTGGAAAGGACATTTGGTGGTATGGAAGACAGTACTGGAACAGTTGAAGGAGGTACAAGACAGGGCTGAAAAGATGAAGAAGGACAAGGTGGGACGACGGGAAAAAGGAAAGAAGGGGGAATGGTCCCCATTTTTGAAGAAAACTGTAATTAAAACTTTGGGGCCAAGGAGACTATTAAACTTTGGGGCCAAGGAAACTATGTTTGCCCTGGCCTTTGGTTAAGCCGGTTTTATAAGTGGCCGTGCACTATGTCTCATTATTGTGGCCGCTGGGATTCGAATCGGTGCCACTACAACCACATGCAGCAACTCCACTATGTCTTAACCACTGGACCACTAGAACTTGACTAAACTTTGGGCCCAAGGAAACTATGTTTGCCCTGGCCTTCGGTTAGCCGGTTTTATAAGTGGTCGTGCACTATGTCTCATTATTGTGGCCGTTGGGATTCGAACCGGTGCCACTACAACCACATGTAGCAACTCCACTATGTCTCATTATTGTTTTTAAAATACTTTTTTAATGATAATTTAATCATTAATAAGATTAAAGTTTATCTCAAAGTTAATTAGGACTTAATGATATGTAATTCATTAAATTATTAAGGTAATTAAGATGGATAATTAATTAATTTAATTAATTAATGATTCGGGTTGATTAATTAAGTAATTAGGGGTTTTATTTAATTAATTAAAGGATTAAGTAAGTTAATTAAGATCAATTAATTTGTAATTAAGAAATCATTAATTAGATAAGATTTGATTTTAAATTAATGATTTGAAATTTATTAATCAAATTAATTAAGTTATAGATTAAATCTTAATTAATAAATAATTAGAGATTAATTAATGGGTTATTATAGATAAATTAATTTGTAATTAATAATGATTAATCTCAGTTAATTGCTTTAGAGAAGTAATTAAAGATTTTTTAATAGTTAATTAAGGTCATTAACTTAGGATTATTTAATAATTAATTAATATGATCAATTTTAATAATTAATTAGATTACATAATTTAAAGATAATCATTTGTGAATTGTTTAAGTGTAATTACTTAATGGAAGTAATTAAGAAATTAATTACTAATTGTAATTAATTAAGTTTATTTTGATTAAGTTTATGTTAATTAATTAATTTTAATTAATTTAAGATAATCACCGGATAATTTAAGAAGTAATTACTCAATGTAATTAATGAAGAATAATTACTTAGTGAAGTAACTAATAAGATAATTACTGGATGTAATTAAATTGAAGAATAATTAGGTAATGGAAGGGGTTTGGAAATTAATTACTCCATGTAATTAATATGAAGAATAATTACTTAGTGGAAGTAATTAATAATTAATTACTTAATGTAATTAATTAAGAATTGATTAAAAAAGTTATTTCAAGATAATTAATAGATGTAATTAATTAAGGGTAATTAATTACTTAATGAGATTAATCTAGGGTGATTAATAAATATAATTAACTAAAGATTAATTATGAAAGATAATTAAAAAGAGTAATTAATTTATCTAATGAAGTAATTAAAGGTAGTTGATTACTGAATGTGATTAATTAAGAGTGATTAATCAATATGGTTTAATTGACGATTAATTAATTAATGTAATTAATTTAAATAGGGTAATTATAAATAAAAATTAGGGATCATTAATTAATATAATGATGTAATTAAGGATTGATTAATTAAGAACAATTAATCAATGAAGGAATTAATTAATGTAATAATTAAGGATTAATGTAATTAATTATAGTTAATAAATTAATGAAGTAATTAAAGGTTAATTACTGAATTTGGTTTAGAATAATTAATTTGTGAAATTAAATAAAGGCTAATTACTTGAATGTAATTAAAGAACAATTAATCAAGGGTGCTTAATTAAGGTGATTAATTAGAGGGTAATTAATTAATTTGTAATTAATAAATGGTTATATAAGCAAGAGTTTTATTGATGAAGTAATTAATTTAATTTACTTTAAATAATTAGAGATGAAGTAATTAATTTAATTCATTTTAAATTAACTATAGAATGATGATTAATAAATCTTTACTTATGGATGCTGATTGATGTTGATTTCCTTGAATGGTCTGAGATCTCAGATATGAGATAAGTGATGTTGTGTGATACGGATGCTTTGGTTGCATTGTGATGATAATATGAATTATCTGTTTGTGATGATAATATGGATTATCTGTTTATGATGAAATGTTGATTATCTATTGTGATATGTGAATTATCTATCTGTGTGTATATAGATAATAGAATTGAATTGTTTTAACTTCAAAACAACTTGGACCTAAAAGATGGCGTTTTGGATTTCGATGAGACCGGGATCGGGTTTCCAGATTTGGATATTCGAAAACCACATCGATCTAAATTAACGATAGGTCGTGAATCTCAAGTGAAGATGAAGATTTAGAGTGCAAGGATTATCGTCGTTAACTCTAAGGGTGATTCCAAAATGAGTAACGAGATAATGCCTTCGGTTTTGTTCGAACCCAGAATGAACTTGTATGGATTGAATGCTTTCAGAAAATTGTCAGGTGGACGATGAGCATTCTAAGAGATGTGTTCTGTAAAGGTAATCGTAGCCTCAAGCCTCATCAACCGGGAATGGCTAAAACAGGGGAGGTGCAGCAAGGCTAAGTGGGTCATGCCCAAGTAGGACGAGATTTACCCCTGTCTAGAAGTCCCTTTATATTCGGCTGTGTGGGCAATTGGTTGCAAACAACTACGGGGTTGTCTTGTTCGGGACTGTCCAGTAAGGGATGGTTCCGCCCTTGTGTTGCAGGGATTTAGGGTGGATCCTCGGTACGGTGATCTAGGCCACGTACTATGACGGGCGGTACCCCAGTAGCCCTGCCATTGATGGAAATCCATTTTCCCTACGAGACCCTACGGTTTTGATTTGTATTAACCACTTTGTGGCTAGTAGCTGGAATTTAATAGATGTAACAATTTCGGCTATATTCTATTTACTTGAAAACCCTAGACACTATTATAATATCACCGAATTTCCTATCAAATGTTTTGGTTAGCGCAAGGTAAAAACTTACCCGTGTTTTTTTGTGGGAAGTTTTACGTGATACCTTTTATTTCAAAGACTTTTCCAATTTAAGCAACCTTAACTTGCTACTCACACCAGACCCATGTCTGACCCGGAGTTTATTCTGTTTTCTTAAACTCTTGGGTACTCAAATTTTTACGAGTAGCCAAGGGATTCAGGTTAGCTTTGTCGAACTTTGGAGGAGCAATGGAGCAGGAGGCTTCGGCGTTAGATATATAGTTTCCGCTATGCGTTCTCTATGTTGTGTTTGTATTGAGTTGTAATAACTAGACAGGTGTTTATAACTGTCTAGTATGCGATGTATATGTTGTGTAACTCTGATAGATGTTGTATATAATGTAATACTTACGTCGTTAATATAATTTATTCGTTCCGCTGTTGAGATTCTGGTGTTGTTTCTTCTTTCTCTTCTTTCTTTTCTCTTTTCTATCCCTTTCTTTCTTAAAGCTGAGACGACTTTTTGTGGAGAAAAAAGTCGGGTCGTCACATATATATTAATAGATTCAATAACCTTCTAATATATAAAGGAAACCATATTCATATCCATACAAATTTTAATAAAAATAAGAAGAAAACAATTTTTTTGACAAAAAATTTGAAGTAAAGATATGCAATAATATATTAGAGCTAAAACAAAAAAAACTCAACCTTAAATTAAATGAAAATAAAGTAAAAACCAAACCTTTAGGTTCAGCTTGGTAGATCAATAAGCAAGATTTTTTTAGAGGCTTTTAGACAAATTTTCCATGAAAACTACAACACTGGAAGTAACGAATAAAAACATAATCTATGCAAAACATAATTAAAATGAATTTTTTTTAAATGAATATAAATTAAAAACTAATGACGAATTCAACCAAATTATAGTTAGATAAAAAAAATATAAAGAGATTGACTAAAAACTATTTGGGTAGAATATTTAAGTTGATTTAGATTGGAAATAGATATTCTAGTTTTTTTGAATTGTAGTACACGTATGAATGGAAACAAATGAGGAATGAAAAATTGTAATGGTGACATGGAGAAGAGGAAAAGATCTCTGTTAGATTATAAAGAAATAACGATTATGAGTTTATCAAAAGAAATAACGTACATAGGAGTATTTTATCATAAGGAATAAGGATAATATTAATTTCTATTTTAATGATGGTAGTTTTGTGGGATATTGAAAATTTTTAAGGGGTCTAAAAAGGAAATTGTACAAAAAATTAAGGAGAATGCACTATTCCACCTGAAAGTGAATAAGAGGTAGGAATACTAAGAGTTTTATATTCTATAGTTAGATAAAAAAATAAAGAGATTGACAAAAAACTATTTAGATAGAATCTTTAAGTTAATTTAGATTGGAAATAGATATTTTAGTTTTTATTAAATTGTAGTATACGTATGAATGGAAAAAATGAGGAATGAAAAATTATAATGATAACACGGAGAAGAGGAAAAGATCTATGTTAGATTACAAAGAAATAACAATTGTAAGTTTATCAAAAGAAATAAATGCACATAAGAGTATTTTATCAAAAGGAATAACGATAACATTAATTACTATGTTAATGATGATAGTTTTATGGAATATTGAAAATTTTTAAGAGGTATAAAAGGAAAATTGTACCAAAAATTAAGGAGAATGCACTATTTAGCCTGAGAGTAAATGAGAGATAAGAATACTAAAAGTTCTATATTATCTTTCTTATATAGTAGAATTGAAAATTTTTAGAGGGCCTAAAAGGAAGATTGTACTAAAAATTAAGGAGAATGCATTATTCAACTTGAAAGTGAATAAGAGATAAGAATATTAAGAGTTCTACACTCTCTTTCATATATAATATAATAGATGTGCATGTTAATTTCATTTTTATCCCTTTTTCATGTTAAGTAAATGCACGGTTCTTTTTTTTGGAATTACACTTTGATTGATTAGTTGATAAAGACATATATCCCAACTTGTTTTATTTGAGGAAGAAGAGCGATCTTTTATTATTAGAGAAGAGCACTCATGTAATTTTATTATACACTTAAAAATGAAGCTATCATCATGCTTGACAAATAGCAATACCCCATCCTCCACATAATAAAAAATAAAAAGTAAAAAGACCCCAAACGTAAGGAGCTAGAGTCCAAAATAAAAATACAATATAAAACTATAAAATGAGAAAAATGCTCTAGTCCATGAAATCAGATGCGCGACGACCCAGAATTTTAGGATATTTGAAATTGAAATATTTAACTGATTTTAAATATTTGAAATTAGTTTAACATGAATTTCAAATATCACTATTTGGCAATTAAATTTATTGAATTTAATTATTGGAATTGGGTAAATTATTTGAATCTTCAGTTTATGATTGTTAAAAATATTTTAAAGGCCCAGAAAATTCATATTGATAATACTGAAGGTAATAAAACTTTAAAAAATTTGAATTTGGAAGTGACTTGTTCAGTTTTGAATTTATATTGTTTAAATTGATATTTAAAAATAGTGTTCCGAGGCACAGTCTTGGAATTCGACAAAACTAGTTCCATTAGATCCGTAATAGTGTATTGATATCGAATTTCAATTTTCGTAGCATTTGGAGTTGTGTGATCGTACGGTAGATTAACGCGCTGCAATCTATATCGAAAATTTAATGTAATAACTAGGTCCAAAAAGCTATCTTTTCCGTACGATTGTGTTAAGACTCGAAACCTTTTCCTTTGCGTTTGGAATCCTTTGCGTTTGGAATAGGGGTTTAACATTAGAAACGTCTTGCGGCACGCCTCGATAGGAAGTCCAAATTTTAGATGTGATTTCAAGACGATTTAAATTTAACTATTTAAATAATATTGATATTTAAATTGTTTTGACAAAAAAAATTTCTCACTCAAACACGTGTTCCATTGGTGTAACATGTGTTCATCTTGTTAACACGCGTTCTCCTTCTCTTTTATAAAAATAAAATAAACAAGGTCGTGACCTTTTCTTCCTCAAATTCAAATGTAATCTGTACGATTGAAGAAGAAAAATATGGACGAGCTAAAATTAGTAGAAAATGACGACCTCCCTTATGAAATCAGGTGATTCAAACTCTAAACCTTTTCTCCCTCAAAAATGATGGCTGCGTTTTCAAATATAAAAAAGGAAAGTAACGACAGTTCGATTTTAGGAATAGGGTCGCGCGACGTAATCAAGAGTGGAGACTCAATCGAGATGTCGGCATCCGCCATTGGTGCACGACTAGGAAGAGAGCGACGCGAGTGATAGTGAGGGTGGGGGTTGTCGACCTAGGGCTCCATTGGCATCACGAGCGTTGGGAATGGCGGCAGTTGGTAGCGGCGCGAGTGCAAGGCCGTTGCTTCGAGCGTTGGGATGGATTCTGGAGTTCGGCATGGTCTAGGATTATCGCGTTCAGACCTCTTTTTCACAAAGGCATCGCTAGTGGAAGGGTGCGTGGGTTTGGGTCGCAGTGGCGACCAGAGGATGGTCGAGATCGGTGGGTTGTCGTTAGCAAGGTTTTAAATATCGGATTTCGGTCATGTTTCATCTCAGAATTTTTACACAAGTCATCTCGTATCGGGAGAGATCTCGGACGAGATGGGTACGTGTCGGGTGTACGTCTCGGATTGACATCTCGGGTCTAATAATGCATCTCGGGAATATCTCGAATGTACTTATGTGTTTAAAATTGATGTTTCAAAAATTTATTTAACGATTATAACTTTCTTAGTAAAAATAAAAATGATAACATACTTGATTCACATGGAAAAAGAAATATTTTTAAAAGAGTAGTAGCTTGATTGGCTTAATTGATTTGTAATGATTGAATAATATCCTTTTATTTGAACGTAATAAAGAAATGAAACTTTCGCTATGACTTATTAATATAAAAAGTAAAGAATATGTTCAAGAAGTTGGTAAATTATAATTGGATTGAGTATATGAAAATAAAAATTATTATGGAAAATAAGAAAAATGTATAACTTCGGGTAAGATCTCGGATTGAGATTTTGATCCATATATCGGGTGAGATTTGAATATCTCGGACGAGATGAGTGTCGAGGGAGATATGGAGGAGATTTGATGTCTCGTCTCGTTTAAGTGTGAAAATGAGATCTCGGGCGAGATCTCGGACGAGATATAGGAGATTTAAAACCATGGCAGTTAGTGAGGTATATGATTCCTTTTTCAATTTAAAAATTTATAATATCCAAAAAATATTAACAGGAAGATATATAATACAATTCTATTTGAATTTAATTTATATATGTATATATATAAAAATTTTAGGAAACTATATGAATTTCTAAAATGTAGTAGAATGTATAAAGATTAGATTTTTTTATATATATAGGTTAATATTTTTTGCATGTAATTTCAAAAGAGAATATATATACATATACCTATTTTTCATTTACAAATTTATTTTTAAAATAACATATTATGGAGATTAAATTTGTTTAATTATCTTATCTAAATTATTTTAGTTACTAAGAGATTTATGAAAAAAGAAAATTAGTTTGAAATTAAATAATTAGTTAATTAAATCTATTTAATAGAAATTAATTGTTTGATTAGTTCAATATTAATAAAACCATATAATGTTCATATAAGGTCAAAATTGTGAAGGAAACAAGTCGAGGTGAGAATGGGATGAAAAATCAAAGGTGAGTAAATCTCACTCGTTTGGATTATTATTTAAATTTAAATATTTGGTTGAATGATTGAATTGATTGGATGTGGTATATTATATTGTAGAGTGTGTGTGTGTGTGTGTGTGTGTGTGTATATATATATATATTAGAGTGATTGATTTCCCGCATTATATAGCGGATAAGACCCTATGCACTGCATAATAGCGGATGAGATGATATGACCCCATATACCGCGATATTCCACCTCGAAGTGGAATTGGTATTTTTATATTGCGCTAACATCTATGGATGCAGGAAAACAGGTTGGAGGGATCCAACTGATTTCCTCAAAATATTTGGATTGTTTTAATATTATGTGATATGATATATTAATAATCTGAGGTAGATTATATTGGTAATTGAAAATATTGAATGCTATGGTTTGATTGAATATATTTGGGTATACTGAGTTATCGAAATGTATAAATGGGATTTTTGAAGGGAAAATAAAAGAGAGAATTTTTAAGTAAATTAATTATAGAAATTTGGACAAATTAAAGAATAAATTGAAAAGGGATAATAGTTGATTTTTAAAATTCTAATAAATAAATGTCCAAATATGGTAAAGGAGATTTTTGAATAAATGGCAATAAATGAACTTCCTAAACTTAAGTAATATTATTTAAAGGAATACAAGATTTATTTTTCAATTCAGGATTTAAATGGATTAGCAAAAATAAAAGAAGAATTTTGAAATAAATATGAAATTGGTAGTTTCAATTTAAATAAGATTTTAAATCTTAATAAAGAAGTCAAGTCTGAAATTAATGGGTTTTGGAATAGAATTGAGTAAGTAAAGGAATTTATTTTAAAATTAAGTAAAATCTGAAAATCGATTTAGAGTTGAAATTGTATCTTAAAAGAAGATTAGACTATGGAATTTATAAACTGGGTTTATAAAGTGAAATAAGATATTAGTGGATATCTGGAAGTATAAATTTACTGTGGAAATTTATAAAGAAATGGGTAATTTGTTTAAAAAATAAATAGTGATTTATTTTTAAAAGGGTGTGAATAAAATGTATGTCCCTGAAAAGCTAAGTACGTTTTCAAGCATATTTTTTTAAGTATAAGTTAAAAAATTTAAAGTTGTTTAAAGGAATATTCTTAAGAAATTATTATTTAAGTTGTTAAAGTTTTAAAGGTAAATATTTATTAAATTAATTATAGTAGTAATTTTTTTTTAAAAAGTTAAATGGTATTATGTTTTAAAAAGATAATTATTAATATTTAAATTTTATAAAGTAGTTTTATTTTAAAGATGGTTTGGTTAAAGTTTTATTTGAAAACTTGTATAGAGTACGTAATTCTTATTTTAAAATTTGGTTTGGCTTAACTTTTATTTTAAAAATTAATATTTATATTTTATAAAGTAGTTTTATTATAAATATTTTTAAAGTATATATTTTGAATAAAGTGTTTAAGTAGTTTTAATTTAAATGTTTAAAAGTATATATTTAGAATAAAGTGATTTAAATTATTATAAAATATAAAGTATTTGGACTTGGTATTTTCAATGGAAATAAATAATTTTGGAAATTTATTCCGCGAGTGAAAGAGATTTGAAACTGATTTCAAAAGATGGAAGTGTAGAAGATATCTTGCGAAGATATTTTGAATAATAAATAATTTGGAAAATCATTTAAATCTGATGATTGTTTGTGAAAGTTATTTGATAGTTAAATAACCGACTATCAATATTGGCCAATGCGTTGATCGTTTCGAAGAGACGGGGATCAAGATTAATTTCCCAAAACCACTTCTATCCGGTTTGAACATTTTCGTGAGGAAGACAAGAGCTTGGAGTCGAAGATGGAGCAATGAAGGGCAAGGGCTAGTCGCTACAAATTCTGAGGGTGATTCCAAAATGGATGTAGTAGGAGTAGCGCCTTCGGTTCCTTTCAGACCCGAAATGGACTTGTATGGATGAACTCTTTTAGAACATCGTTAGGAGGACGGTGAGAATTCTAAGTGAATATGTGCTAAAAAGGTAATGCATAACATCGAGCCTCATCAACCGAGAATGGCTAAAACATGGGAGGTGCACACAAGGCTAAGTGGCTAGCAACCAATTAGGGAAAGGCCACCCCTGTCTAGATGTCCTTTTATTTCGGCTGTGTGGGCGGTTGTTGATCCCAACCGTAGGGTGAACTTATGTAGACTATCCAGTAAGGGGTAGCTCCAGTCTTGTGATGCAAAGGATCCGGGTGGATCCTCGGTACGGTAATCTGGACCACGTACTGTGACAGGCGGTACCCCAGTAGCCCTGCCATTGATGGAAATCCATTCTCCCTACGTGCCTTTATGGTTTTATTTGTAGAACCCACTTTGTGGCTAGTAGCTGGAATTTAATGAATGTTACAATTTCGGCTATTTTCATAAGTATTTGTATATAGACACTATTATATGCTTGGGTCAGATCGAGTATTATAGAGTACAGATTCTGGATGGACTGCTGTGGAGCTCAGGAGACAAGCTGGATGATGAGGCATATTTCTGTAGATTCATATTTCTACTGTGCAGCGTAAGCTGTATATTCAGCTTTGGAAGGACGAGATATTATAACCGTCCTGAATTATGATGTTGATTGTATTGTACTCTGATGATGTTATGTGTAAAACAGATATAGTTTCTTTTGTGCAAAGGTCAGTTATTATCTATTATATTTTATTCCGCTATGATGGTAAGATTCTATTGTTGTTTTTTCTCTCTTCTTCTACCTCCTTCTTCTTTAACCATAATGGTCCATTTTTCCGGCATCCGATTGTCCGACATTTGATATAGTGGAAGTATTGATGTTGATTTTCGGGTATCGAAAAATCGGGTCATTAGAAGATGAATCTGTCCAACCTAGTAAGCATACCCGAATCTGCAAATAAGCTAAAAAAAAGAATAAGTAGTATATATTATATATTTATATACATATATATGTAAAATAAAATATACTAAACTAAAAATATAGACTATAGGCCAACAACTATTATAATTACCAGCATGCAAGTAACAATAGAGAGAATAAATCAAATATATTACAAGATATCCTAGTACAATCCAATGCTTTATTTAGGTGAAACAACCAGCACTATGTGTACAATCAACTCCATGCAAACATAAATAGTGATAGTCTAATATATAACAAAAGAAATCCCTATATGAACTATCAAAGAGATGAAATCGTGAGTGAGCAGCAATATATAATAACTTTGAAAAATGAAGAGGGGTTAAATGGTATATTATAACTTTTGTTGACTTTAACAAATTGTGTCTACTGTGTTCACATAAACGTATGCACAAAAGCATGTAAAATAACAAGACATTAAAACTTACAAAATTAGTATGAAATGAAAATATTTTACAATAAATTTCAAAAAAGAATATATGACATTATGTATTATATCTATGCTGGAAATACAAACCATGGATAAAAATTGACAGCCTTTATCATAAATGCGAACCATCCGAACACTGTAGATGCAATGACCCACCTATTTGGACAATTTAAATCGACGATAAACCACACAAGTTAGTCTCAAACCATTCAAAGGGAAGATTGTTATGGGGTAAATAAGAAAAAGCATAGAAAGAAAGAAAGCAAACACAGAATCTCATAGTGGAATGATAAAATATGATAATCAAATAAACAGTTCATGAAGGCGTTTTACAAATAATCATTTGATTATATCTTTAAAATGCAGAATAAGGTTACATACAACAGTAATAAATAAGTAATGCAGGGGAACAACATGATGCAGTGGAAATGATAGAATAAATAGTAGTAGTACTAAACCCTTGTCTTCGTCCTCCAGAAAGCAGTCTTCAATACATTGAAAGCTCAGACCAACTTGAGCGAATTGAAAAAACAAAACACTCAAGTCAAAACTAAAAGATCTTATGTAAGTTAGATCAACAGTATATAAATATGAGTATAACGGTGTCGGAGATGTTTACGGGTTTTGACATCTCCTATCCAGTGTCGCGTGAGTGCAATAACTTAAGAGAATGTTCGAGATTTCCTTCTCTTAAGGATCTGTTAAACTATCTACATACATTGTACAATACGTTATTATAATAGTGTCCATAGTAAAGTAAAGTATTAAAATAGCGTTAAGGTGTTACCCATATCCCCCTTAACACATTTTTATATATTACCATAGTCTATATAGTACCATGATTCCTCCATAAACTGGAGGGCTATTAGAGTGCAATCCATAGCTATGGTACAAACTAAACTCGTAGAAGGCGCGATAGGGCATGTGAACACGACACTCGAGGCAATACTAGGGTAGGACTCAACCATTTTGCAGAACCGAGCTGATGGTAACACATAACAGCTACTACTGCCCACATCGGAACACACTTCCATAATCAAAATCGAAGGGTGGCCACCAGATCATCACAAAGTCATAATTAGGTATCGTAGAAGCATGTCCGATAGGAGGAATGACCTCACTTGACCTAGTATAGCTCCTGTTTTAGTCACATCTAAGCTGACTCACGGGAGTCAGGGTCATGTAAATACCTCATACAGAATCGTTCATCAAATCATCCTACTCCATTTTTGGAATCTTCACCATGTACAAAGTTGTTAAAGTGGTTTTCGGTATTGGCAGAGAGTATGACAATATCCATCTCGGTCTCTTTAACAACCAAACATTCATTTCACATCGAATAGTTCCTTTACATTTTCAAAATCGATTCATGATTGATATCAAAATATCATATTCAATTTCAAACCATATCACTTCCAAAACCATATTTACTGTCAAAATCATATCACAATAGAAATCATATTTGCTTCCGAAATCATATTCATTTTCAAAATCATAGCCATAAAATAAGTTAAACCATTCATTTTCAAAATCATAGCCATAAAATAAGTTAAACCATCATATCAAAATATCCACATTTTAAATCTATTAAATCTAAATCATAGCAGTTCCAACTTTAAACATTTTGAATATTGAAAGTAGTTTATATTGGAATGATTATACGTTAAAAATAGTATATATTTAAAAATAGGTTATAGATTGAAATAGTTTATAGATTAGGAATAGTTTATATATTAAAATAGGTTATAGATTAAAATAGTTTATATTTTAGAAATAGTTTACATATTAAAATAGGTTATAGATTGAAATAGTTTATATATTAGAAATAGTTTATATATTAAAATTCGTTATATATTAAAATAAATATGTCAATTTAAATATTTTAAACATAATATTTTTTTTAAAAATTAAATCTTATATTATGAAAGAAAAAAAGTAAATAAAGTTATTAGTACAACCTTAAAATTTACATTTTAAAACTTACTTATAAATTTAGAATTCTCATAACATATAATTTTAAAATCTAAATTTCACATATATGTTTTAAAATAAAATCTTTATATTAAATTTAAAAATTAATTTCCTTTTTTTTCTAACACATCTTTCCAAAATTTCAGAAATCACTTTAAAAACAGACCAACGGTGTCAGTATATAGTTTGCAATCCTAGGGTCAAGTGATATGGATATTTATCATTTCAATCCGTAATAATTTAAAATTTATGGGTGTATATCATTTCAACCCGCGGTCCCAAAATTTATTTCAATGAAAATCACTTGCAACCCATAACTATTTTTCCTTATTCTCTATGATCGTTCGGGTATGTATCATTTCATCCCATAGGGAACTTGCAATGTTATAACAATACAAAATATAACATCCAATCATCCAATAACAAAGATTAAACATCCATCACAATCATCATCCAAATCAACCAATAAACATCAATAGATATCTGGTTATCATTGATAAGTATTAAATTTACAATTAAATTCAATATTAAATTTAAACGATGATTAAATACAATAAAAGTCAAATTTAACTAGAATGGAAATTTAAATATATCAAACGTCAACCAATCAATTTCTAATCACATCATAAATTTAATTTAACTAACATAGGACAATTTAGTAGTTGTGAGTTGGTTAAAATACTCACCAAGGATTTCAAATCAATTTGAAATCCAAATAAAGACCCAAAATTCGACAGTCTTAGAATTCGTCCAAACTAAAGTCAAAATGTCTATAATTTCAATAGGATCCCAGCGGAACAAACCGCATGTAAATCCGAGTTCTTTTGCAAAAGTTATAACGATTAGAATATTAAGTTTTCAATTAAATAATAAAAATAAAGATTAAAAATGAAATTAACAAGTCACCATATCAATACGCATAAACCCTATCTCACGCTCACTACAGCAACCATCGAAGCAGGCCGCTACCTTATACGTCGACGTCGTGCCGCCTATGCTTGCATACGACCAAATCCATACCCTCCATCGAACTCGCCCACCCACGCCTCCCCTACAACCACCAAAACGGCTGCCTCCAATCACCTGAATCCGCTCCGCCGCCACCGCCCTTTTAAACGTCGATTCGGGTGAATTTTTGGCCATCTACGATGAGCGAAAGTCACCACAAGGCCAGCTCTTAGTCCTCTTTCCAACGCCACTCCCCGATCGTCAAATGATCGACAATCCACCATTGGATTAAAACCATAGCCAATGGACGGCCAAACAAAATCATGATTTTTGGAGAACCGATGATTTGATTGCAAAAACGAATTTCACCAATGAATTACACTCGTTGAAAGCTTCAAAACGGTATATAATATGATAGGGTTTTGGGGAGTTTGATTTTAAATTGAATTTAAATTTGGATTTAGGATTGTATATTAGAATTTGTTTCTGCCATTATAAGGAAGAGATAGCCAGGTAGAATAGTATGTACAGTAATGAGAAATGAGAAACAACTAGGGTTTATAACATTCTATATATAAACATATCTGAATTAGAAAAGAATGGATCAGATTGGATTGATTGAAACGACCATGCGACCCTAAATGCCCGTTCTAACCCCAAAACGAAAATATGACATCCCATATATCAAAAAGATGTTTTCGATATTTTAAAACTCAATGGAACAAGTTTCATGTCCTAATTCCATCATATGGAGAAGTTAGCTTTTAAAATCATCTTATTCCAAATTGATTTCAATTGAATTTAATTAAATTGATTCTACGCGTTTCAAGCTCGTACGATCAAATGACAAGTCCGATCACTAAGAAACTTAAAACCTTACAATAATTCACAGTTACGGATCCGATGAAATCAGTTTCGTCGAAATCCAAGACAGTGACCAAAATCGCTATTTTCACGTTAATTAAATTAATTAATATTAAATTAATTAAATCACTTTTAATCCAATATTTATAAACTAACAATTTTCATCAATTTTTGATTTCTCAAACAATTACAATAATTTAAAACAAATTTACATATCAATTTAGTTAAATAATTCGCTAACCAAAGTGTTCAATTTCAACTATAATTAGATCTAATTAATTATAATTTAATGCCAATAAATTGATTTAATTTGATTTCAATCTCTTTATTTAATCAATCATTACTCTATGAGCATAATTAACATTGGTTAACATCTTATTAAATTAATATTATCCAATTTCATCTAAATTTCCATTAATGTTATATTTTAATTACATTTAATTTCAATTGATTTCCAATTTAATTTAACAGACTAAATAAATAGGTAACATATAATAATTGTCACCATTTACTTTTAATCACATTCATAAGTTTATTATTTACAAACAAATGTTATAACTACTTACACAACACTAATTTTCCCCAATTACAATAAGTTATATATTATTTCACCAATTAATTATAATATTTAATTTATTCCCTTATTTATCATTTAGAACAAACTAAATTTCAATGAATTAATTAATCATTATTACAACTTGCCAATTCAAACACATTTTCAAGTTTATTGTTAACAAACAAAACAAATAACTTCATATTGATTTTATCTTCTCATTTAAAATTTCTAACCAATGCAACTTTACAATTTATTACAATTATTTGAGATTTCATTCAATTATATTTACATTATTAAAACCTATTTCTTTATTTACAATCTATAACCAATTTTAACTTTACAATCATTTCAATTTACTAGACATACATTATAGTAGTTATCAATTGTCTCGAATTAACATTTTTAGCACTACGTTATAGTCATTTCTTACTAATAAACCACAAATTTTAATTTCTTCCAATATTAAATTACAAAAATCATATTAAATTCAATATTTAAATTACCGATAATTACAGGCCGTTACACTCTCCCACACTCAAAACTTTTCATCCTTGAAAAGGAAAAAGAAGAAATTAATATCTTTTATTCAAAACTTAAAAGTTATAGACAATTAATTTACATAATTAAATAATTTAAATAAAATATGACAATTTATAAATAATTAAATCCTTTTATATTTATGTTAACAAGAGTTTTGAAAAACATTTCCCAAAATTTTTCTAAGTCCAAAATTCATAGAAATGTTCGGTAGAGCTTCCTTTGTACGGAGAGGTCTGGGAGAAATAATATCAATAATAGCAATATATACCAAATTTTTCAAAATAATATATCCCAAACCACGAAAAACAATATAATACCATAATCCGAAAGCGTACCTATTTGTCGGACAAACAACGCTTATTTATGAAACCAAAAGTACTAGTTATTGCTTCCATAAACCTTTATTTCACATATATAATCCAAAAGAGTTATAATTATGTAAAAGAGGAAGATTTAGTTGTTTCAATCAATAATAAACAAACCAACACACATAACAACAATCAATTACAAACAAAAGCATATAATCATCAAATGAAATCAAAGTAATCAGCCATTCATCCATAACAACCAAAACAAATGGTTTGTTCGGCTTTAGAAACGTTTAATCTTATTAAAATGAAAAATTAATTACTAGGTATACCATACACTCAATGGTCTTAGATAACTTAATAGATTATTTATACATTCTAAACAATTTAAAGTATGACTTCCCAATCATCCCATAAGCCAACACAAACAATAAATTTCAAATGTCATTATGTTTATTCTCACAAATTTCTTTTCATATTATTTACTGCTTTTCTATTTTCATTTATTCATACAAAGTTTATTTAATTAATTTACATTCACCACTTACAAAATTCATCTATTCATTTATACAATGCCATTTTTATTAATTTGACTTCATTACTTACAGATTCATTTCCCATTTATTCATACAATGGTTCTTATTATTTTTCCATTACATACATCCATATACTTACATGTGTTTTTTTCCATTCAGTTATTTAAATAATCAATGAATTTTTAAGCATTATATAGATTTTATTTCAATTTGCTTCACATTTATTATTTACTGATATATTTGATTTCAAATAAATAAACATTTCATACTTAATATTTCTACCTTAAATTTACATTTACACCTTCCTTTTTATAATATCAATTGAATATTAAGTCTATCTCTTCATCATTTCAACATTTTCAGAAGTTGTCATCATTTACTTACAATACTCCTATTAAATTCAATTGCTAGCATTTCAAATTGTTAACTTAAGTTTACAACATTTTTGTAACATCTATTCTCATTTATTGGAATAATTTTATTGAACGTCTTCATTACTAGAGTTTTACGTGTATAATATTCTATTACATATTTTTATTAACATTACAACTTTTAATAATTTGGTAAGTTATATATATATATATATATGTATATATGTATGTATGTATGTATGTTTTAAGATGTTTGCACAAAAAATGGGCAAACGCCTCCAAGTCGTATGATTCAGTTGATTTTAAGTTGTTCTTAATGATTTGGATGATTTATGCAAATATATGAAATAGATGGACTAAACTGTAAAAGACACACAGATTTATAGTGGTTCAGCCAGAACATGCCTACGTCCACTTTATATGTTATTCTCCATTTCTATTTAGATTACAAGTACAAAGCTTTGATTACAAGTAACCGAAAGTTGTTTGAAAGTTCCTTCCGTGCTTGAGCTCTCAAACTTGTCTGCCATTGTTGTACCCCTGCCCCTCTATTTATAGAGTGAGGTTGTGGGTAGTGGTCTTGGATGTATATAGCTGCCGGTGGGCCTGGGCTGATGCGGTCTGGCCTGACAAAGCTGGTCCGGTAGCACTCTGGACCGGTAGTGCTTGGAAGTGTGGTTTGGACCGGTATCAGTGAGGAGATGGTTGGTTTGGCATTGGTGGGGAGATGGTTGGTTCGGCATTGGTAACACTTGGTTCGGGGAAAGGTGGAGTATCCTTGGTTCGGTGGCAATGTTGGCTCGGTCAGTGATGGTTGATTCGGTGAAGAAGGCTGGGTTTGGTCCGGTAGGCGTTGGTCCGGGGAGTTGGTTGGTTCGGCATCGGTAAGGCCCGAACCGGTAGCTTGTAGGCTCTGGTCCGGTTGTGAGCTGGTTCGGTGGCGTGTATGCTTCGCTTCATCGTGCTGGATCAGCTCCGAATAGTTCGGTGTCTCCTTCCTCATCCTGATTCGTTGGTGGTAGAAGCGTACCCAACATTTGCCCCCCAAAGTAGGGCATATGTTTAACATATGTCGTGCTTTGTTTTAATTGGACAACCATATTCGGCCTGAGAGCCGAACCGGCTGGTCCGGTTATCCAACCTTCCCCTATAAGTATGGGCCTAGGGCTTCCGTTATTCCCTACCGAACGAGATAACCGGATCAGAACTTTTTGCCGAATCAATCTCTTTGCCGAATCAATCCTTAGCTGCCGAATCAGGTGACTGCCGAATGGCTTCTTCGATTTACTTCGTTTTACCAAATGAACTTAAAGATTTAATACCGGATGTACTTTATACTAAGAATGCTGAATGAACCTTATACTGAGAATGCCGAATGGACCTTATACTGAGAATGCCGAATGAACCCTGGTATTGGAAACGCCGAATGAACCATGGGGAGTTTGATTCGTCGAATGAATTCTTAGGACTTTCGTACTTTTTAAATCACAAACGAAAACCCCAGACTGTACGCACTTGCTTGTTTGTATCTCTGCACCTTCTTGTTTTAATAATGTGCTTTTCTTTTGTGTTTGCAGGTAAATGTCTCGCAAAGTGGAAACCCGATCAGAAAAACAGAGGAAATCTGTGGACAGAAGAGAGTCTCCCGCTGTGCCCCCAGCCCAGCCGGAACCAGTGCGACATGGATCTGACCCGAGGTCATTAGTGGACGGATATGGCCCTCAAGAGCTTCTGAACTCTCCTTCCGATTGCTTTCCGAGCTCACTCAAAGAGGGACAACTTGATGTCATCGCTCGCTCCTTCGGGATTGACAGAGCGAGCATGCTGCTGCCGGGAGATGGTGTGATGCCATATGATCCTCCTAAAGGATATTTTGTCTATAGCCGATACCATTGCATGTGCGGGGCCATTCCTCCGATCAATGCGTGGATAGTCAGCTTCATTACCTACCTGAAGGTGGCTCCTTTCCAGCTTCAGCCCAACTCCTATGCCATCTTAGCGTGTCTATTCGTTATCTTCCAAAGGAGGTATGGGCGCCCCCTTCTAACCGGGAAATCCGATATTTGTATAATCTGAGGGGCTATAAGAAGGGGTCTCCGTACATTAGTTTAGAGCCGGCCGTGTCCTTCAAGCCGGTCTTGGACTTATACTCGAAATTCACCATGTTTAAGAAGGAATGGTTCTTCGTCAAGGACGACTCCGTTTCTTTTCGCCCTTTTACTTCTGGCTGTAAGTTGAATTCCATTTGTAATTTCTTTGTCCCGACTGCAATGCTTCTTCTTATATTCTTTTATTTCTTGCTAGCGACAGGTGGCTTTGCGGTCGTGGAGAACGATCGCCTGGTACAGATGGCTGAGGAGATAGAGGCTATCTCAGGAAGGGATAGGTCAGCTTCTTACCTGATCAGGAATGTCACTCTCCTGGAGCACAACTTGATTCTGCCACGTCAATCTGTGGTTAAGCAAAGAGATACGGCCGAGGAGACAAAGCTAAAGACGGGGCCACTGCGAAGAGCAGTAAGAGGAGACCTTTCTCGGTACCTCTAGTCGTCGGGGGGAAGAAGCTCAAGAGATCCGATGGACCCTACCCTAGCACATGCCCAGATGTTCCGGAGGAAGAGGATGTGGAGGAGGGAGAAGGCAAGGACGAAGGAGGCGAAGCGGATGGGGGAAGTGGTAGAGAAGGTCATGGTGATGAGGGTGGCGAAGGGCGGAGCGGTGATGGCACCGAGGCTTTGTCTTCGGGGCAAGTAAGTGAGATTCAAGAGTGGACGGATGATGTTTTCCGCAAAGCTTTTGAGGGGTTGGAAGAAGGGTCGGCCTTGGTGGAGAAACCGAAGGAAACTGATAAGGCCGGGACTGGTGCCGGTTCATCTTCTCAGAGTATTCCGGCTAAGGAGACTTCGGTGATTCAAGGTGAATTTTTGACTTCCGCAGACTCCCTTTATGATAAGGACTTAGTAATATTTTATGGCCAGCTCCCGTCCTGGAATGAGATTCAGGACTTATTGCAGTATCCCACTCCCCTTCGGTTTGTAAAATAAACGCGTTTTCCTACTCCTTTTAACTTAACATATTTATCGGATTATAGTTTCATGCATGCTTGTAACACTTGGTTTTTATTCCAGGAACGGGTAAGGTGGCCAAGACATCAGATATTCGACACCGCCTTGAACAGTAAAAGCTACTCAAAGCTTCCGCCAAACTGAAGCCGTCGACTAGCCGTCCCGGGGATGTGGTTGGCTATCGCCCTCTTCTCGGAGTTATTGAAGAAGATATGCAAAAGAGGAAGAGGGGCCGATCATTGTTTGAACCTTCACCTGTCCCTCACCCTCCAGTCCATCCTATCCATGATATTACTGAGGAAGATACTGAGTTCACGCCTTCCCCACATCCGTCCGAAAATCCAACCGTCACCCCGATAGACCACCCTGGTTTGGTTCGCAACCCATTTGCTGGCCACCCGGATCTGGACCCGAGTTTTTAGGACATTTCTTTAGACGAGGCCACGGGTGAGCATCTTCTTCCCCGCAATCCCATGGTACGGGTGCTTGATGAGGCTAAGTCCTTAGACCTCGATTTGCTTACTACTCGGATTGTGACCATGGGGGGTGAGGCCAAGGCAAACATCGATCGGGTGGCTGAAGAGACCAAGAGGCTAATGGAGCATCACGCTCGACTGGTCAAGGCTGGAGAGGAAATCGGAAGTGCTAACATTCGGTTGTGGCTAATGGTTTCTGATCAGGCCAAACAGCTTGCCGATCAGGCTATCCAGATATCCCAGCATGAGGCGGCCTCCAGACGACTAAAGAAAACCATGGAAGAGGCTAGCAAGGCTGAGTTGCGAAAAATGGAGGCTGTTTGCAAAGAACGAATTGACATGGCCATCGCAACGGTGGATGAGGTTCGGAGAGCGGATCTTGAGTAGGTAGAGGAGTTATCTGGGAGGCTTGAGGCCGCAGAGCTTGCTCAGGCCAAGCTGAAGGAGGAGATGGAAGTGATGTGGAAATCCCTTCAGGCTGACTGCTAGAGATACCGATTGGAGAGAGATGCTGCCGTCGCACGGCTGTCGGCTTCTGAGGCCCGGATGAAAGAGTTTGAGGAGAACGAGGGGATGATGGATGAGATGCTCCAGGACATGTACTTCCGAACTTGGAAGCAGGGCAACCTGTCCTGGATGGATGACTATCCCCGGGTCATGGCTAGGATATATCTTCGGGCTTTGGAGGAGGCTAAGGCCGATGCGGATAAGGAAGGTGGTGCGGCTTTCAGGATGGATGTGGTTACGGCCCAATTCACTAGGGAAGTGAAGGTGGCGGTTAAGGAGGGCATGCGGCTGCTCGCTGCGGATGAGGTAGGCGTGCAGTTAGATGATGATGATCAAGGAGCAGATGCTGGTAAGTCTTCCCTCTCCATCTTTCCTTAACTTGATTGTGTATCATTTATCTGATGGATTCTTTTCCTGAATCAGACAGGTAGGATCCCTGGCCAGCATGCTGGGAGTTCTGACCCTGCGGTCAAGTAGATCCCGGATGGAGAGCAGGATAGAGGCGGAGCCCTGCTGCAGCTGATTATTTTTTTGCCTACTTGGCATTCCTGTATATACTAGTCCCAAAACATTAATGTACCTTTGGGTTGTAACTATATCATTTGTAATGAACGGCTTTATTTTTGACATGTAATTTCTTAACGTAAACTGATTCTGCTATATTTGAATGCTTTTGTTACTTTGATGTGTTGCATAAGAAATATAGTTGTGCATGTGCTAGTGATTCAATTGTGTTTAATGCTAAGTTCTTGCTTAAACTATAACTTATGTTTGGTAACGTTAGTGTGATGTGCGCATAAATTATAGCTACGTATTTATATACAAGAGAAGAAAGTACCGCCCTTCAAGTTTTAGCTGTATATGGTAGCTTTGAATGTCTTGTGTAGCTGAGTATGGAATGCAGCTGAGTGTCATGTCATTCAGTTGTGAGTTCCTATTTCCATCGGCGGGCATCTCCTATTCTGTGTCCTGTACTTTTGGGATCGTTATAGAGGATACGAGGAAAGTTTTTATAAGTAAAATGGAAATATAAGAAATAGTAAAACTTTCAATCACGGAAGGCCGTCGATATGCTTAAGTTCGTGGAAAACGGGTTTTGTAGTCACTTTCCCTAGCTGTGGGTCTTGGAGACATTTGTCACCCATCTTACGCCTCCGTGAGGAGTTTATCTTTTTTACCACAGCCGCACTTAAGACATATCAGAGCCGAGATCGCGCACAGTAACTACCCGAGCCATTATGGCCCGTAATCGTGGGTATTATTCGATTTACTGTGGCCGGCTAGCGTGGGTGCCGATCGTCAACCGTGAACTACCCTTGGCTGGCCACACCTTATGTTGGGGCTTAAAGTAGGTTCACAGTTGTCGGCGAGCCGAACGCCGTAATGAGCTGCCATCGGCTATAGTCGGCCTTCTTGATGGCTTATAATCGGCTCATTACAGTTGGCTTTGAGGGCAGTCGCGAGCAATGAGTTAACCCGCAGCAGAGGGATGTTGGAGCAAAAGTGTCTCGTTGGCGAGTGCATAGATTCGTATAGTACCTGTTAGGTCTTGTCCAGGTGAAGCCGCGCTATGATGCGTCTTGAATGAAAATGCAGGATTTTGTTCAACAGAAAAGGATAAAACTTAACAAATAGCCAAGACATAAAGGAACAAGTTAACATGAGACAAGATTTTTAAAGTGGTTCGGCATGAAAATGCCTACGTCGACTGATTCTCTTTGTTAATTCACTTCATATGGGCAGTACAAGTTAAGAAAAGTATCGACGAAGGTGTTGGATGTTCCATGCCCTCTGGAACACCTCTTTGTCCACTGTTGACAAAATATAAGCTCCGTTGTGGAGGTCTTTATGAATTACATAGGGTCCCTTCCAGACTGGATCTAGTGCCCTGGGGCGCGGGAAGACCCGTTTGAGGACAAGATCTCCTTCTTGTAAGCTGTGGTGTTTGACTTTGGAGTTGTATTGTGCTGCTACTTTTTGCTTGTGAGCTGCTGCTTTGAGTGCTGCAACATTTCTTCTCTTCTCAATTAGATCTAAAGACATGTGGAGGAGTTCTTCGTTCTCTTCTGGGTTGTAGTGGATCCTACGGTGGGAAGGCACTACAGTTTCAACTGGGAGCATGCCCTCCGATCCGTATGCCAAAGAGAAAGGAGTATGCCCTGTTGATGTTCTGTAAGATGTGCGGTAGGCCCAAAGTGCCGTATGAAGTTCATCCACCCAAGCGCCTTTTGAATTTTCAAGTTTCTTCTTGACTAGGGTTTTGAGGATTTTATTGACAGCTTCGACTTGTCCGTTTGCCTGGGGATAAGCCACAGATGAGAAGCTTTTGTGAATTCCGTGCCCTTGGCACCAGTCGGTGAATTCCTCGCTGTCAAATTGAAGTCCATTGTCTGATATGATTTTGAGTGGAACCCCGTACCTGCATAAAACATTTTTGATCAAGAAGTTAATAACTTTTGCCGAAGATATTTTATTTAGAGGCTCCGCTTCCACCCATTTGGTGAAATAGTCAACTGCCACTATGGCATATTTGGCTCCGCCTCGGCCCACTGGCAGTTTGCCAATCAAGTCAATTCCCCATATTGCAAAGGGCTAAGGGCTGGTCATTTGAGTAATCTCATTTGTGGGTAGTCGACGAATCTTAGCAAATTTCTGACATCTGTCGCATTTTTTGACGAAGTCCAAGGCGTCTTTGTTTAAAGTGGGCCAGTAATACCCGTATCGGAGTGTTTTCTTGGCTAGAGTCTGCCCTCCGGTGTGATCTCCGCAACTTCCTTGATGGATGTTGGACAAGACTTCCCTGGCTTCCCTTCCAGCGATACACCTTAATAAGGGATTAGAGAAGCCTCGCCGATAGAGGATGCCTTCTTGTAATGTGTAGCGGGAAGCTTTCCTTAAGATTTTCTTAGCTTCGTTACGCTCGTCGGGCAGTGTGCCATCTTGTAAATATTTCCGGATAGGAGTCATCCAAGTTTCCTCTTCAATTGCAGCTATCATATTCATTGTCTCCTAACTTGGGGTTAGTTGCTGTGAGATGGTTATTGTTCGAGAAGCGGTGCCGTCCTTCATGCTAGCTTGCTTTGCCAGTTCGTCGGCCTCCTGATTCTTTTCTCGAGGAATGTGTTTGATTAAATAGTGATCCAACTGATTGAGCAACAACTTGGTCTTCTTTAGATATGCTTTGAGTCGATCTCTTCGAGTCTGTAATTCTCCCAGTATTTGATTTATAATAAGTTGAGAATCACTGTGGAGGCATAATGAACCGACTCCAATCTCCAGGGCAAGTTCTAATCCGGCTATCACTGCTTCGTATTCTGCGTCATTATTGGTGGCGGTGAATTCCAACCTTAGGGCGTAGTGTAGCTTCCTTCCCCTGGGGGTGATTATCACAACACCTGCCCCCGAGCCTTGTTCATTTGATGCTCCATCTACGAAGAGATTCCACTTGATATCTTCTGCTATTTCAGATTGCTCTTTACCTTCATTAGTAGTGAATTCGGCAATGAAATCAGCTATGACTTGCCCCTTGATAGCGGTGCGAGGATGGTAGGTGATATCATATTGACTCAGTTCAATGCACCACTTAAGTAGTCGTCCAGAAGTGTCGGGGCGATGGAGTACCTGCCTTGGCGGTTGATCGGTTAAAACTCTGATGGAATGAGATTGGGAATAGTGTCACAGTTTCCGTGACGTGATTAGCAAACAGTATGCTAGCTTTTCAAGTTTAGGGTACCTGGCTTCTGCCCCTGTAAATCTCTTTCTTACAAAGGATACGGGCCGCTACGCGCGGTTGTCTTCTCTCACCAAAGCGGCGCTTAAAGCATGGGACAATACAGCAAGGTATAGGTATAGTTCCTCGCCTTCATTTGGAGTTGAGAGTACTGGTGGTCTCTGGAGGTGTTCGATTAAGTTAAGGAAGGCTGTCGAGCATTCGTCAGTCCATTCGAACTTTCCTTTGTCTTTCTTCAGAGCTTCGAAGAAAGAGATGCATTTGTCGGTTGCTTTAGAGATGAACCTGCTTAGGGCGGCCACTTTCCCATTTAGGCTTTGCATCTCTCTACGAGTGGATGGTATCTTGATATCTTGCAAAGCCCGAACTTGTTCGGGGTTTGCTTCAATCCCCCTGGCATGGACGATGAATCCCAAGAACTTTCCCGACGATACTCCGAAGGAGCACTTTAGAGGGTTCAGCTTCATTCCATATTGGCGAAGTACTTGAAACATCTCGTCCAGGTGGTTTATATGATCGTTGGCTTTCCTCGATTTTACCAGCATGTCATCCACATAAACTTCCATAGTTCGTCCTATTAGTTCCGCAAACATCTTGTTGATGAGGCGCTGATAAGTAGCTCCGGCGTTTTTAAGTCCAAAAGGCATTACTCTGTAGCAGTACAATCCCCGGTCAGTGATGAAACTAGTGTGGTCTTGATCGGGGGTGTGCATAGGGATCTGGTTATATCCTGAGTATGCGTCCATAAAGGATAAGAGTTCGTGTCCGACTGTTCTGTCCACGAGCTGATCGATTTGGGGGAGTGGGAAGCAGTCCTTCGGACAAGCGTCATTTAAGTTGGAGAAGTCGATGCATGTTCGCCACTTCCCATTAGCCTTCTTTACCAGCACCGGGTTGGCGATCCATTCTGGGTAGATGGCTTCTCGTATGAAGTTATTGGCAAGTAGGTTCTTTACTTCTTCCTCGAGGGCTGCTGATCGTTCCGCCCCCATGCTTCTCTTTTTCTGCTTTACTGGCACCTTGGTGGGATCGATGTTCAGTACGTGGCATGCTACGTCTGGGGAGATTCCTGTCATGTCGGCGTGCGTCCATGCAAATACATCCATGTTGTGGCGAAGAAAATCAATGAGTTGATCCTTTAATTCTTCTTTTAGTTGAGATCCGATTTTCAATAGTCTACTTGAGTCATGTTTGTCTACAGCTACGAATTCCATAGCCTCTGCAGGCTCGGTGGTGGCCTCCTCCTCTTTGTCCCTAGGATCTAATTCATTGAAAGTGTCACTGGTATATCGAAGAGGAGGGGCTTTCTTTAGTTGCTATGCTTCCAAGCTTTTCATGCAGAGAGTAGTCTCTGCATTTTTTCCTTTATCTTTTCTGCGGTTATTGCGAAGTTTAGTTACATAGCAGTCTCGAGCGGCGTCTTGATCTCCCTCTATATCTCCTATTCCCTTATATGTTGGAAATTTCATCTTCAGGCACCATGGGGCTAGGACAATTTGGAAGTCAGACAAGGCTGGTTTTCCTAAAAAGGCATTGTAGGCCGAGTGGTTCTCTATTAGTAAAAATGTTTATTTTCGCACAACGGAGCGGCAATGACTTCCTATTTCAACAAAGAGGTCCAGTTGCCCGAGAGGCATCTTCGCATCTCCAATGAAACCATGTAGTAATTTGTTGCAGGGAGACACATCCTTCATTGTCAGCTTCATCTTGTCGAAAGCATGCTTGAATAGGATATTTACTGAGCTTCCAGTGTCTACTAAAATTCGAAAAACTTTGGCTGGACCGAACCAGGCAGAGATGACCATAGGATCCATGTGCGGGTACTGTCTTCCCTCTAGATCACGCCTACTGAATGTGATGTCGTCATTCTCTTTCCGTTTCGGGTGGCGTTCTTCCATAACATAATTAACGTAGCCTTCATCGTTTCTAAGTGGCTTACCATATCTTTCCATCTCTACCCAGCTTCTGTCGGCGATGTGTGGTCCTCCTGATATGGTATGGACTACTATCTTCTCTTGACTAGAGCCGCTGGTGTTGCGATTTTCTCCGCCTACTTCTGGGAGGGGTAGCCCTGGGTTTTCATTGGAGGGAGCTGGAGTCCTGTTCTGGCTTTTTACATAGCGTTCCAGCCTCTTCCTTCTGATGTGTTCTTCAATCAAGTCCCATAGATGGTGGCATTCATTGGTGTCATGTCCGTGGGATTCGTGGAAGCGGCAGAACTTTCCAGAGTTGAGTGCGTTATCTGACTCCTTCTTGTGCGGGGAGCGCTTGTATCTAACTTCGTCTTGAGTGGCTAGGAAGATGTTTTCGATTGTTTCATTCAAAGGAGTGTAAGAGTCAAATCTTGGTCCTGGTCGATATAAGCGCTTTTCTCCCTTCTTTCCCCCAGCATTGTCTCTAGAGTCACTTCTCCAATCATCCTTTGCTGCAGCGGGAACCCTGTCTGGAGCTGTCTTAGCCTGTTGCCCTGACTGCCTCTCAGTGGCAGTGTCTTCAAGTCTCATATACTTTCCAGCTTCATGGAAGAAATCAAGTAAAGTAGCTGGTTTTTCCTTGGTTAGTCTTCTAGCAAATTTAGTATCCGGATGTACACCACTAAAGAGGGCCATTAGGATAAATTTCTCGTCGGCATCTTGGACTGCGGCCGTCGCGGCGTTGAATCGGGTTAGATATTGTTGCACTGTCTCTTCGGGTTTCTGTTTGATATTAGATAAGGAATAAGCGTCCTTGGGTTGTTCCACATGAATGCGGAACTGGCTGATGAACTTTTCTTTCAATATTTCCCATGAGCTGATGGACCCTTGGGGTAGGTGGCAGAACCAGGAGGTAGCTAGATCCGCCTAGAATAGTGGGAAGCATTTACATAACACTCCCTCTGTTGCTCCGCTCATGAGCATATGCTGGGTGTATCTCTGCAGGTGTACAATGGGGTCAGAGGTTCCCTTGTAAGGTTCCATCGTTGGCATTTTCCATTCCCGTGGGGTGATGGCCATTTCGATATTGCGGGTGAAGGGGTTGGTTACCCTAGCGCCTATCCCTCGATCCCTTTGATCCCGTCGGACGCACTCTCTGAACAATCGTGTCATCCTCTCATCAGAATTTGGGGTAGACAGGAACGAGCTGGGTTCTTCTCTGGGGATCGACCCCGTCCAGATGACCTGTAGGGATGGTATAGTCTATCACTCCTAACGTTTTCCAATGGCCGTCTTCGATCTTCTGGGAGCATGCTAGGGTCAGCTACAGTTGGCCCTTGTCTGGATCTTCCCCTGCTGGGTTTTGCTCCAAGCACTTCCTCGGGTCCAACTTCGGGCTGGACTCTAGCTCGGCCCCGCTCAGTAGCGTTCCCATGGCTAGGTAGCATGACGGGCTCAGCTACATTCGACCCTTTCCTGGTACCTCCCCTGTTGGGTTCGGTTCCAAGTGCTTCTTCGGGTCGGAATTCGGGCTGAGTCCGGGCTTGGCTCCTACCATTGCTGTTTCTGTTGTTAGCCTCTTCGTAGAAAAAAGATCTTTGTCGTCTCCCAGATCCTCCAGACTGGGACTCACCCCACGACTCAGTGTTGCGGTTGGAATCTTCAGCATCCCTTAAGCGTGACATGAGTTGATCCACCAAGGCTTCTTGTTGGGATGTGAATCGGTTAGTTACTTCAGCCACAACTCTGTCCAGATCTGCCCTAGTAATTGGTTGCTCCACGGCAGGGGCTGTCGGATTTGCCTGATTTCCATTTGCTGTGGGAGCAGGATGATTCTCTTGATCTGTGATCACTGGATCTGGGATACTGTAAGTTGCGACGTTCTTTCCTTTGCTAACATCTTTCCTCGGCCTGAGAGGCATGTTTCCCAAGCAATGAGCGATGCTGTTAGGGAAAAGGTTGAGTGGGAGAAGCTTGAAGCTTCTAGCTCGAGTTCTCAGTGAAAGCACCAAAAATGTTTGCACAAAAAATGGGCAAACGCCTCTAAGTCGTATGATTCAGTTGATTTTAATTTGTTCTTAATGATTTGGATGATTTATGCAAATATATGAAATAGATGGACTAAACTGTAAAAGACACACAGATTTATAGTGGTTCGGCCAGAACGTGCCTGCGTCCACTTTATATGTTATTCTCCTTTTCTATTTAGATTACAAGTACAAAGCTTTGATTACAAGTAACCGAAAGTTGTTTGAAAGTTCCTTCCGTGCTTGAGCTCTCAAACTTGTCTGCCCTTGTTGTACCCCTGCCCCTCTATATATAGAGTGAGGTTGTGGGTAGGGGTCTTGAATGTATATAGCTGCTGGTGGGCCTGGGCTGATGCGGTCTGGCCTGACAGAGCTGGTCCGGTAGCACTCTGGACCGGTAGTGCTTGGAAGTGTGGTTTGGACCGGTATCAGTGAGGAGATGGTTGGTTCGGCATTGGTGGGGAGATGGTTGGTTCGACATTGGTAACACTTGGTTCGGGGAAAGGTGGAGTATCCTTGGTTCGGTGGCAATGTTGGCTCGGTCAGTGATGGTTGATTCGGTGAAGAAGGCTGGGTTTGGTCCGGTAGGCGTTGGTCCGGGGAGATGGTTGGTTCGGCATCGGTAAGGCCTGGACCGGTAGCTTGTAGGCTCTGGTCTGGTCGTGAGCTAGTTCAGTGGCGTGTATGCTTCGCTTCATCGTGCTGGATCGACTCCGAATAGTTCGGTGTCTCCTTCCTCATCCTGATTCGTTGGTGGTAGAAGCGTACCCAACATAAGAAAACAATTGAAAGTTACACAAGTGATCTCATTCACTTTAGTTAACACAATGTTTAACAGTTACATCTTCTAAATTTCATTATTCTTAAATTTATAAGTTTCCAATTCCTTATATATTTCATTAATTACTTAGCATCTAGTTTCTAATTACACAATTTAGAAGTCTTCAATTATTAAAATAGTTAAGATTTCATTTTGTTACAATAATTGAAAGTTACTAATTTACAAAAACTTAAGAACTGAATATCGGGTTCCTTTTCAATTATTTTAAAATAATATATATATAATCATATCTTTTATATATATCAAATCTATTTGGAAATTAAGATTAAGATTTTTTTATCAAAAAAATGTGTAGTAAACTACTACAATAGTCTTTCCACTTTGAAACTCAAAAATGAACGTTGATGATGTGTGCACTCATCACAGAAATTATTGTCCAGCGACAAAGAGGGGAGTATAGAACTATTTACTTCTAAAATTCCTTTAAAACATTTTTTCAGATCATTTTGAAATATTAATATCAGAAAATACTTCCAAATAATAATATTATATTCGATTATCTTTTGAAAGAAATTTCCAAAATCCCAAAACTTAAGTTCTCAAATTTCATTTGTATTCATTTTAATTATAATCTCAATTTGAAACCAATACTTATAAATTTCACTTCCTAACAAAAAAATATATCACAACCAACTATATAATTTACAAAATTATTCTTTTATAGACAAAATATAATAATAGGTAAAATTGTTTCATTTATCTATATTTCAAAACAATATTGTGTCGGTCTGCCCTATTCAATATTTAGAAATCCCTATCAATTTCATAGTGTCCTATGTACCGATTGGAATTTATAAATATTAAACAGAACAAATTAACGCAATACAAAACCCACTTATAACACTAACAAATACGCTCTCTCATATATATATATATATATATATATATATATATATATATATACACTCAACGACTCATTCTAGGGGTATTACTACCCTATTTATATGAGTCAGACCCCACAAAACTAAGGTTATCGCTAAACCAAAGCTCTGATACCAAATGTAACGACCCACCTTTTTGGACAATTTAAGTCGACAATAAACCACACACGTCAGAGTCAAACCATCAAAAGGGCAGATCGTTATGAAGCAAATAAGAAAAAGCAAAGAAAGAAAACAACCACAGAATCTCAGATCGGAATTACAAAATATGATAATCAAATAAATAGTTCATGAAGTGTTTTACAAACAATCATTTGATTATACTTTTAAAATACAGAATCAGAGTACATACAGCAGTAATAAATAAGTGATGCAGCGGAACGAATAATACCGTGCAAATGACAGAATAAATAATAGTAGTACTAAACCTTCACCTTCGTCCTCCAAAAAGCAGTCTTTGATACATTGAAAGCTCAGACTGACTTGAGCGAATTGAAAAGACAAAACATTCGAGTCAGAACTAAAAGATCTTATATAAGTTAAATCAACAGTAAATAAATATGAGTGTAATGGCGTCAGAGATGTTTACGGGTTTTGACATCTCCTATCCAGTGTCACGTGAGTGCAATAACTTAAAAGAATGTTTGGGATTTCCATCTCTTAAGGATTCGTTAAACTATCTACATACATAGTACAATACGCTATTATAGTGTCTATAGTAAAGTAAAGTATTAAAATAGCATTAAGGTGTTACCAATATCCCCCTTAACACATTTTTATATATTCCCGAAGTCTTACAGTACAATAATTCCTCCATAAACTGGAGGGCTATCAAAGGGAGCTCTATACGTATGGTACAAATCAAACTCGTAGAATGCGTGATAGAGCATGTGAACACGGCACTTGAGACGATTCCAAGGTAGGACTCTACCCTTTTGCAGAACAGGGCTGGTGGTAATGCATAGCAGCTACTACCGCCCATCTCGGAACACACTCCCATAATCAAAATCGTGAGGTGGCCACCAAATCATCATAAAGTCATAATATGGTATCGAAGAAGCATGTCCGATACGAAGAATGACCTCACTTGGCCCATATATAGGTCCTATTTTAGTCGCATCTAAGCTGACTTACGGGAGTTTGAGTCACATAAATACCTCATGCAAATCGTTCGCCAAACCATCCTACTTCGTTTCTAGAATCTCCACCGCGTGCACAGTTGTTAAAGTGGTTTTTGGTATTGGCAGAGAGTATGACAATATCCAATCCTGGTTTCTTTAATAACCAAACGCTTATTTCACACTAGATGGTGCCTTTACATTTCCAAAATCGGTTCATGATTGATATCAAAATATCATATTCAATTTAAAACCATATCACTTCCGAAACCATATTTACTGTCAAAATCATATCAATTTCGAAATCATATTCACTTCCGAAATCATATTCATTTTCAAAATAATAACCACAAAATAGGTTAAACCATCATATCAAAATATTCGCATTTTAAATCATTTAAATCTAAATCATAACAGTTCCAACTTTAAACATTTTGAATATTGAGAGTATCTTATATATTCAAATAGTTATACGTTAAAAATAGTTTATATTTAATAATAGGTTATAGATTTAAATAGTTTATATATTAGGAATAGTTTATATATTAAAATAGGTTAAAGAATGAAATAGTTTATGTATTAGGAATAGTATATATATTAGGTTATATATTGAAATAATTTATATATTAGGAATAGTTAATTTATTAAAATAGGTTATATATTAAAATAAATATATTAATTTAAATATTTTAAACATAATATAATTTATTTTTATTAAATTTTATTTAACTAAATCTTATATTATGAAATAAAAAAAGTAAATAATGTTACAAGTAAAACCTTAAAATTTACATTTTAAAACTTACTTATAAATTTAGAATTCTTGAAACATATAATTTTAAAATCTAAATTTTACATATATGTTTTAAAATAAAACCTTTATATCAAATTTAAAAATCATTTTCCTTTTTTTTCCAAACACATCTTTCCGAAATTTCAGAAATCACTTTATAAACAGACTAAGGTGTTCGTATATAGTTTCCTATCCTAGTGTCAAGTGATACAGATATTTATCATTTCAATACTCAATAATTTAAAATTTAAGGGTATATATCATTTCAACTCGCAATCCCAAGATTTATTTCAATGAAAATTACTTGGGTTTATCATTTCAACCCATAACGATTTTCCCCTATTCTATATATGATCGTTCAGGTATGTAACATTTCAACCCATAGGGAACCTGCTGCCACTGCCCAGATTTTCGACCTTCGAAAATCAACATCAATACATGCACTGTATAACATGTCGAGTAATCGAATGCCAGAAATACCATATCGTTAGGGAAAAGAAGAAAGAGGCAGAAGAAGAAAATAGAAACAACAACACAGAATCTCACAATCGCAGCGGAACAATATATAATAGATAACAACTGGTCTTTATACAAAAAAGGACTATAAATGTTATTTATACATTACACCATTAGAGTACAACACATCAACAACACAATACCGGACAGTTATAATAACTTGTCCTCACAAAATTTGAATATACAGCCTACAATACACAGTGGAATATAAACCAGATATGTGCAATATGTCTTTGCCATCTAGCCCGTCTCCTGAGCTCTATAGCATCCTATCTTGCATCTGTAATACTCGATCTGACCCGAGCATTATAATAAAATAACATCCGAGTCAGTCTGGAAAACTAGCGTGAGAAAGCACACTCAAATTGAATCATTAAAGTTATCAAAATCCTTTGAAAGACAGAGGTATCTCGTAAGACCACGCCACAAATAAACATGACAGGATTTTACCGTACGATAACCAAAATTTTTGATATCAAAATCATCTGATATTATAATAATGTCTAAGTACAAATACTTATTCAAATAGCTGAAATGCTTGCATCTCACATTTCAGCATAGTTGGTCACAATCAAAATCGTACGGTGGTTATTGGAGAATTGATTCCATAGGAATCTATGCATTGGGGTACCACCTGTCATATTACACGTCTAGAACAGCGTACCGAGGACTACACCGGGATCCCCTATAACATAAGACCGGACTATCCCTAACCTGGATAGACTGAATATGCTATCACCCCATGTGTTCCCACCCTTTTCGGGCTCCTTCAATGAATTTTAGTAATCATATCCGAGGGTATCTAGAAAGGTGATAAACATACCCTAATTGGGTGCTACCCACTTAGCCTTGCAGCATCTCTCCTGCTTTTCAGTCATTCCAGGTTGATGAGGCTAGAGGCTACGATTACCTTTTAAAGGAATTTTTACTTAAAATGCTCATTGTCTTCCAATGACAACGTACAGATAACATTCATCCATATAAGTACGTTCTGGATCTAAACGAAACCAAAGGCACTATTCCTACTATATCCATTTTGGAATAATCCTCAGGATTAGTAGCAATTAGCCCTTGTACTTCACAGCTCCATCTTCAACTCCATGATCTTGTTTTCCTTTCGAAAACGTACTCGTTGGATCGAAGTGGTTTTCGAATAACTTAACCGATCCCAGTCTCTTCGAAACAACGTTCGTTATTTTCCGGTAAACTCAACCCCGTTTCTTTAGGATATAAACAGACGAAAATAAGATCGAAGATCACCTCCTAACCATTAGTGGACGGATTTCCTTATCATTGTTGTAGAAGAACAAAACGAGTTTATATGTACAGTATAGCATCTCGAACGGTAACTATACCATAAATTTCGTATTTCTCCTAGATATTCCTAAAGTTATATTTTGGGTCCAGATTTGATAGTCGGTTATTTAACTATCAAATAAACAATCATTCGACCAAATGTTTCATTTTCCACTGGAAAATTCCAAATCTCTTTTTAATTAAAATTTAATAAATTAAATCTCTTATCAAAATCCATATACTTATCTTACCGAAGTAAGTACGTTTACTAACCATTCTTTCAAAATATTCGAAAACTTTTTAAAATAAATATGGAAAGCACCACTATGGTATCAACCATGGATTCACAACTCAATGGTTATGTCTCTATCCCAAAGAAATCTAAAAATTAACTACAGGCACTTACTACCTCCGATTTCGCCACGAAAGCATTCCATTACTCTCCGTAAATTTTATTAAATAATTTTTCCCAAAATAATACTTATAAAATTTCTATATAAATTTCCAAGTTAATTTTAGGCAAATACTCTTTAAATAAAAGGTATCCCATAATAAAAATATTGAATAATTTATCTTGTAAAATAATCATACTAGTTAATTCTTAAATAAAAATTAACTTAATATGAACTATCTTAAGTGGTAACTAAATATACTTAAAACAATTTTAACAACTAAATTATTAGTTTTCTGAAATATTCTTAAACACTTTTAAATTTTCTATTTAATACTTAAAAATCCCTTTTTAAAATAAACTTAACTTCTCGGAAAAATACATTTTTCAACTCCCACATAGCCAGTCTAATATTTATAAATCTCTCCCAATTTATTTCTAATTTGATTTACATCCCAATTCCGTAATTTTTCTTTTCACATTTCTAAAAAACTAAATCTACCATTTATTTTTAAGTCGATTTACCCATCTCCTTATAAATCCTTACCGTGAATTTATAACTTCAATTTATCCACTAATAATCACTTTACTTTATTTATAAACTGGGTTTATAAATTCCATAGTCTCATTTCCCATTTATAACGGTTTCATAATACTTAATCGACTTTTAACCGATTTTTAAATAAAATTCCATTTTTAGAATTAATTTCTTGAATAACCCAACTATACCCCAAAACCCACTAAATTTAGATTCCACTTTCTTTCTTAATCTTATTAAAAATCTAGTATAACAATTTCATATCTTCTTTTCCATTTCCTTTTTATCTTCCCCACTATTTTAAATCTCGATTTTAAAAATAAATTCCTTTTTCACTTAAACAATATCGCTTATATTTTATTCTTTTGAAAATCCTTTTTATATTATTCGAAATCCCTATTTTTCATATTCTGAAATTATTAAATAATTTTTTTTAAAATCAGACTATTTATTTTTCCCACATTCATTTCTTTAAATTAATCCAAATTTCATATAAATATTTCTTACTTTAAATTTTCTTTTAATTTCTTTGTAAATTCAATTTACATATTTATGGTATTTTAAAATACCAAAATCTAAACCAGTGATACCATAGCAAATAAATTCAAACCATGCTATAATCTATCATAGATTATTCAACATATCATATTACTGAATATGAAAATAATTTCAACGTTTTTCAGGAATCCAGTTGGATCCCTCCAACCTGTTTCCCTGCATCCATAGATGTTAATACAATATAAAAATACCAATCCCACTTCGAGAGGGATATCGCGGTATATAGGGTCATCCGTTATATATGTGCGTGAATATCAATCCCTCCAATATATATACTGCTATATATATAGCATCACATTCAATTGGTAAAATATATCAATTCAACCAATCAATAATTAATTTTAACTATTTAAAATTAAAACCAATCATCCAAAATTGAGTGAGATTAATTCACATTAATCTTTGGTTCCTCTAAAATCAAACAGGCATTTGATTTTAGCGTGAAATCCCAATAGCTTAGATCTCCACCATTTCGGTCCCATATCCTAGATCCTGCATACATGAACGTCAAACAACTTGTGTAACGACCTGTAAATTTTCGATAATTAAAATTAGTTAATTTAATAAGTTTAGTGATTTAATATTGGGAGAAACAAAAATTTGTGATATTAATGAGATAATAACTAAAATGAAATGATAAATAGAATGAAATGTAACAATGTTAACTAAAGCTAATTATTAACAAGTTTAATGAAATTCCAATTAGCTGAAGTGATTGGAAGGTTATACGTAGTTATAAATTAAATATAAGAAAACAAATCTAAATATTTAATGAATTCATGAAATAATATAAAATTAATGGTAATTGAAATAAAATCGGTATTATATAAGTAATTATAATATTTGTTCACAATAATAAACTTAAAAATGTTATTATATGTACAAATGGTGACAATTATTATAGTTACCTATTTATTTAGCCCGTTAAATTAAAATTGGAAATCAATTGCAATTAATTCACTTAACTAGTGCAGTTAATGTAGGTTAAATTGATAACTGTAGATTACATTAATGAAAAGTAAGATGAAAATAGTAAAATATTAATGTAATAAAATATATAACAATGTTAATTATGTTTGTAGAGAAATAATCGATTGAATTAAAAGATCGAAACCAAATTTAATTAATTAATTTAAATTAAATTGTATTAATTGGATTTAATTACAATTGTAATTGAACACTATAACTTGTGAAATATTTAACATTGAATTATGTGAAAACTTGTTTTAATTTATTATAAAGGTCCAGTCAATCAAAAATGATGAAAATTGTTAGTTATTAAATTTGAAATAAAAATGTGATTTAATTAATTTAATATTAATTTATTTAATTAACCTGCAAATAGCCATCTTGGCCACTGACTCAGGTTTCGAAAAAACCAGTTTCAGCGGATCTATAACTGCGAATTATTGTAAAGTTTCAAGTTTCGTAGCGATCGGATTTGTCGTTTGATTGTACGGACTCGAAACGCCTAGAAATCAATTTAGTTGAAATCAATTTAGCGGTAGCGATCGCACACGCCCAAACGGCCACCACAGCTGCACTTCAATTTGAGATGCTCGAATATGATCTCCAGCTCCCCAATCATCGACCAAAACTCAATATAACCGAAACCCTAGTTCGAAACTTGTCTTTGACCAAACTGTTGAGCTCAATCACAAAGCAGCCGCACCCTTCAACAACCCAGATCAAAGCTTGAGAAAAACTCGAATTATCAAACTGGTTTTGGAAAGTATTTTCTAAGATATTAATTTTTGAATCCACTTTTTTTTCCTCTGCTGTAATGTAACGTGCCTTGTTTAAAGAGGAAGGTGATGTGAAGTTAGCGTGTTTGCGTAGGTAAGGTCATAGTCCTAGGTTGCAGAGGAAAAGACACGTTGGTAAACATACACACACAAACACATACACACACACACACACACATATATTAATTTAATTTGCAAATATCTCCATTTTCATAACTTAAAATCTCGAATCCCTATCGGGGAATGCCACCAGGCATTTATAACATTATACCCTTATTTTGGACGCAATGGAAAAGGTTTGAGTCCTAATTCGATCGTATGGAGAAGATAGCTTTTTGGACCCAATTATTATATTGAATTGTCGATATAAATGTCAGCGTGTTAATATCCCGTATGACCAAATGATAACTCTAAACGTTACAAAATTTGAAATCCGATAGTAATACACTATTACGGATCCAATGGAACTAGTTTCCTCGAATTCCGAGACTGTGCCCCGAAAGGCTATTTTTGAATGTCAATTTAAACGATATATTTATAAAATGAACAAGTCACTTCTAAATTCGATTTAAAAAGTTTTATTATCTTCATTACTATTAATATAAATTTTATAAGATTTTAAATTATTTTTAACAAGCTTAAAACTCAAGATTCACTAATTTACCCAATATTCAATTATTAAATTCAATAATTAAATTATGTAACAAATGGTTATATTTGAAATTCAAGTTAAAAATTAACCTTTAAATATTTAAAATCAATTAAATATTCCAATTTCAAATAACCAAAATTCCAGGTCATTAGACTTGTAGTGTTATAACAGTATAAAATATAACATCTAATCATCCAATATTAAAGATCAAACATCCATCACAATCATTATCCAAATCAACCAATAAACATCAATAGATAACTGACTATCATTAACAAGTATTAAATTTACAATTAAATTCAGTATTAAATTTGAACGACGATTACATACAATAAAGGTCAAAGTTAACTAGAATGACAATTTAAATATACCAACATCAACCAATCAATTTCTAATCACATAATAAATTTAATTTAACATACATAAGACAATTTAGTAGCTGTGAGTGGGTTAAAACACCCACCTTTGATTTCAAATCGATTTGAAATCCAATAAAGGCCCAAAATTCAACAGTCTTAGAATTCGTCCTAAGCAAAGTCAAAATATTTGGAATTTCAATACGATCCCAACGGAACAAACCGCACGTGGATCCTAGTTCGCATGCAAAAGTTATAATGATTAGAATGTTAAATTTTCAATTAAATAACAAAAATAAAGATTAAAATGAAATTAACACGTCACCTTATCAATACGCGTAAACCCTATCTCACGCTCACTACAGCAACCATCGAACCCAGCTGCTACCCTATACATCAACGTCGCGCCGCCTATTCCTGCATTCGACCAGATCCATAACCTCCGTCGAACTCTCTTACCCATGCCACCCCTATGACCACCAAAACAAGCCGCTTCCGATCACCTGAATCTACTCCCCCACCGCCGCCCTTTTATACGCTGATTTATGTGAACTCGTGGCCATATACGACGAGCGAAATTCACCACAAGGCCTGCCCTTCATCCTCTTCCCAATGTCACTTCCCGATCGTCAAACGGTCGACGATCCACCGTTGGATCAAAACCCTAGCCAATGGACGGCCGAAACAAAATCACAAATTTCTGGATAATCGGTGATTCGATTGCAAAGATGAATTGCACCAGTGAATTACGCTCATCGAGAGCTTTGAAACGTTAAGGTTTTGGGGAGTTTGATTTTGAATTTGAATTTGAATTTGGATTTAGGATTGTATACTGGAATTTGTTTCTGACATTAGAAGGAAGAGATAGCCAGATAGAATAGTACGTATAGTAATAAGAAATGAGAAACAATTAGGGATTATAATAGCCTATACATAAATAGATCTGAAATAGAAAAGAATGTACCAGATTGGATTGATTGAAACGACACACGACCCAAAAAGAACGTTCTGACCCCAAAACGAAAGTAAGGCATCTCATATATTGTTATCCCATTTTTGGTCAAAACTGGAATATCAATGTTGTGTGCATTTCCACCACGACCGAACCAAGAAGAAGCAGCCAGCAAGCGTATATAAGTCTGGGATTTCACTCATGATTCAAGTATAAAAGTCCATTCGGTATCAAAGGTTTAAAGTTTCATTCGGCAATGTAGAGGGAAATCTCATTCGGCATTCAAGATGCCTTGGTTCATCCGGCATTCCCAATACAAGAGCTCATTCGGCACTCCCAAATATAGAAGTTCATTCGGCACTCCACCTACTACACACCACCGATCCAGGAGGAAGGCACCACCGGTCCAAAAGCTTCTCCATCTTCCACCGAACCAGACCTTAGCCACTGCCGAACCAAAGTACACGAGCCCTTGCCGAACCACCATACTCCTACCACCGGATCAAAGCCCTACCGGTCCAACACCACTCCCTGCATAGCCGAACCAAGCTCCATCCACTCACCACCGGATACACCTTCACCGAACCAACGTCCCACCGGACCAACTCCACTTCCATGAACTACCGAACCAAGCCCTTGCCGAACCAAAGTTCCCAGTCCAGATTGCTTCAGCCCAGGCCCGCCAGCAGCTATATACATCCAGGACCCCTGCCCCCAGTCTGACTCTATAAATAGAGGGGCAGGAGTACAACAATGGGGGACAATTTTGAGAGCTCAAGCACGGATAGAACTTTCAAACAACTTTCAGCTACTTGTAATCAAAGCTTTGTACTTGTAATCTGAAGAGAAAAGGAGAATAACATATAAAGTGGACGTAGGCACGTTCTGGCCGAACCACTATAAATCTGTGTGTCTTTTACAGTTTAGTCCCTGCTTTTTATATATTTGCAAAAATCACCCAAATCACTAAGAACAACTTAAAATCAAAGGAATCGTACGACTTTGAGGTGTTTGCCCATTTTTTGCGCAAACATTTTGGTGCTTTCACTGAGAATTGAACTCAGGGATCTACCGCTTGGAAGTTGAATTTGAGAGTTTAGAGATTCAGATTGGAAGAGTCATGGCGAGACAATCAAGCAGAAGGCCAAGGCCAGAGCAGAGTCAATAGGAAGGGAGTCAAGAGGCTTCCTCAGGAGCAAACCAAGATTCAGGCTTCTTCACCAGGGATGAGATGGAGGCTATGATGAGAAGACAAGAAGAGATGATCCAGAACTTTCTTCAGCAAATTGGGCAACTTAGAGCACAAAACCAAGGAGCAACTGGAGTTCAGAACGGAGCAGGACCATCTGGCGTAGCACCAGAGCTAGGGGGCACTCACGCAGAGCATGTTGATCCGACCCCGGGAAGAGAGATGGGGGCATCCGAGCCACCTGGTAGCAATAGAGGAATGAACGTTCAACCAGGGAGGCATACACATGAAAACTCCCGCGGACTCGGGGGGCAGGTCGAAGGCAGTGAACGAGGACTACAGCTTGAAGACAATGACAGATTAGCAGAGATGGTTAGAAGAGCTATGAGAGGCGGTTTAGTAAACAGAGACTTGGAAAATGTAAACAGGAGTCCTTTTTCATCTGCGATTAGGATGGCTAGAAACCCACCAGAATTCAAGCTACCATCAGTAGAGATGTATGATGGGAGGACAGACCCTGCGGTCCATCTTACTAAGTATATGAGGCACATGGAAGTGCTGGGGGCATCACAGGAGGTCATGGCCAGGTGCTTTCCACTGTATTTGACGGACATTGCAACGTTATGGTTTAGGCAACTGGAGAGCGGCTCCATAGGAACGTGGGCAGATTTAACTGAGAGATTCATGAGGCAATTCAGGGTTCATATTGCGAGACCCAAGAATGTGATGACTTTGGCAACCTTGAAGCAGAAACTGGAGAGACTTTGAGGAGCTTTCTAACGCGATTTAATGCGGCGGCAGCATCTGTGGATCGACCATATCCATCTATGGTCATGATGGCGGCTGTATCTGGAATAGCTTATAGTACAGAGTTCAAGAATTCATTAACCAAGGACCCGCCTATGAATCTGGGAGAGTTCTATCATGAGGCTGAAAAGTTTCTACGTTTGGAAGATGCTAGTGCAGAAAGAGAGGAAGAAGATGACGTTTACGCAATCAAGAGCGGAAACCCACCTGAAAAGGGTGCGGAGACTAGCAAAGCAAAGAGAAAGGCTGAGGATAATGATGACAGGACAAAGCGGCAACGGAGGGAGTCGCGATTCACCACTCACACTGAGCTGAATGAGAGTCTGGAACGAATTTATCAGGATACCAAGGAGCATGTTCCGTATCGTAGACCAATACGAAGAGATCCAACCTCTGACGAAAGAAAATCAGATAAGTTTTGTGTATTCCATGAATTAAACGGTCATAACACTAATGATTGTAGGCATTTGAAGGACGAGGTGGAAGGGCATATCAGGAACGGTATGCTCCTTCAGTATGTGAGGAGGCGAACTCCAGCTGTGGAGCCAGAGCGACCACCGTCTACATCGGCTAGAGGTGACCCTGGATCGGGACACCGTTTGATTATCCATTGATTGCTTGATTAAAATAACGATGAACAAGTTGTAAACCTCTCGCTAACACGGTTAAATCATTTACACATGTGAGCGATCGCGCACGATCCATAGGCATGCTCTGAATGACTACCAGCCGCGTTATAGTAAGAGTTTACGCTTTGACATCTTCATTCTGCTCTTTGCTTTGATTTTGATTTGAACATTTAAATTCTTCTTGTTTGGACATGTCTGCTGTAAGGTTCATATGATTATTGCTTTAACATTTACAATTCTATGGAAAAATTACTTGTATGCCCGTGGATCGCGAACGGTCCACGAGCACCTCTTGCATGGCAGTGAACTGCTGAAGTCTTTGATTCGGGAACTCCCCTAAACAATAACTCCGGCACTGATAATATTAAGTCCCCCGCGGGCACACTCATTCGCCTCGAACGGCACCCGACTTCTAACAGTCACCATTTGCCTCGAATGGCACCCGACTTCGAACAGTCACAATTCGCCTCGAACGGCACCCGACTTCGAACAGTCACAATTCGCCTCGAACGGCACCCGACTTCGAACAGTCACAATTCGCCTCGAACGGCACCCGATCGCGAACGGTCACAACTCGCCTCGAACGGCACCCGACCTCGAACGGTCACAGTTCGCCTCGAACGGCACCCGACTTCGAACAGTCACAAACTCGCCTCGAATGACACAACTCATCTCGCCACAAATGGCTCGATCGTGAAAGGTCGCCATTTGAGGTCCACCCGCTGACCGCCAACAGTCGCACCTTACCACGAATGGCTCGATCTCGAACGATCGTCATCCGAAGTAAGGCGCTTGACCACGAACGGTCCCATTTCATCTTTTGCCGCGAACGGCACCGGCCGTGAACGGTCACATTTCACTCCAGGTGGCTTGATCGCGAACGGTCGCCATTTGAGGTCCGCCCTTTGACCGGGCTCGGTCGCACTTTACCTCGAATGGCTCGATCCCGAACGGTCGTTGTAACAACCCGCATATTTGTCGATTTTATATTTAAATATTTTATTTAAATATTTTATCGTTAGTCGGATTTTAGTCCGAAAAGCTACTTTTTGCATACGGTCGAATTAGGGCTCGGGACCACTCCCATTGAGTTTAAAATGCCGTTTGCTACCTTTTTGAGTATAAGCTTCGATATGTTTGGAGAAAGTTGATTTCTGCTACTTTTTACTTTGGGTTTGGTTTTTGGGCTCAACCCTATGTTAACTTATGCTCAAATCTGAGCCACTCTTCCCCACTCACCCTCATTCTCTTCTCATTTCAGTTTTTAGAGTGTTAATGGTGGGAGAGATTGGAAATAAAATTCCAAAACCCTAGTTTCTCTTGCAAATCCATCTCCTTGCTCCAAACTCAAGAAGAACCCCTTGGTAAGCATCTCCTTCTTCTTCTCCAACTCTTTCTCCATTCAATTTCAGAAATTTCCTAAACCTAATTTCGGGAATGTTCTTGTTTTTGAGCTTAGATTCAAGCTCATTTGGGTTGTGATTGAAGAAAGGTTGATTCTCCATTTGCTTTCAAGCTTCTTCTTGTTCGATTTTGTGAAAAGGTGAGATTTTTATCTCACATCTATGACTATAATTATCTTTGGTTGTTGGGTATGAATTCCTAACACTTCTTCATGTGCATTTGCTCTTGATTTGGATTGGTTTTGTGAATATTCCAATTTTTGGGCTTTTAAGTCAAATTTGTGTAAAATCCTTTTATGGATGTTTGATCATGCTTTTGGTGATGCATCGAGTAGCATATAGGGCCGGGTTGCCGATTGGCATAAACCCTTAGTGCCAATGTTCGTCCGGGTGCATTTTGGAAGAGTTTGCTCTTCATTTGTATAAGGCTGGAAAACAGCCCAGGCATGATTCAGTCGACTGAAAAACTCTGTTCAGTCGACTGAACCTGAAACCCGAGAGTTTCCAGGCATGATTCAGTCGACTGAAAAACTCTGCACAGTCGACTGAAACTGGAAACAGAAAGTTTCCTGAACCTGGAAAATTTCCATGTACAGGGTCAGTCGACTGAAATTCTCTGTTCAGTCGACTGAACCTGCAGTTTGAGTCCAATTTGCCTTTTTGGATTGAAATTCTAATTCAAATCGATTCGTGATAATCCTATTTGTTGTTATCATCTATTATGACTTTGATGACTCTTTTTGAGGATTTTTGAATATCCATTTCGATGGATCCTTTATCGATTTCGTTGGATTTTATTCACGTCTTCGTATGTGAATTTTTGGTGATTGATTGTTCTTACAATCTTCTTCGTGATTTGTCACTTTAAAAATATAAAGGTTTTCTATACTAGTAGTAAATATCAAAACTCTTTCCTCAAACGATTTCAATACTATTTTAATACCAAATTCGTTTATAAAACAGTTTTCCAATCTATTAGTATAAACAAACCTTTACCTCACTCGTATGAGAAATCTAATTAAACGGCTTAGTAAAACAAGTGGTATGAAACGCTTGCGTTTACTTTATCGGTTAATTCTTGGACTTGTTCGATTGAACCTCTTGTGACAATTTTCTAGTGGAGACTTACAGTTTGTTCGTAAATATTTAAGTTAAGCAAGTGGTTATGGGACATGAAGCTAAACTCATTTATTTACTAGCTTAGTGTAATCGACACTTCTCGTTGATCATGACGATCATCTTTGTGATTTAGACTAGCAATGTGCGATGTCTCTTTGTCTGCGAGGGAGACTAAACCCCGTTTTGTGGAGTTTCGACTCAATTTGTGATGGGGTAGCAACCCATGGTCTTCGGGCCGTTTGTGGAGCTTCGGCTCAATTTGTGATGGTTAGCGACCATGGAATTAGCGTTCCGTTTGTGATACACGTGTTGGTGAGCTTTATGCTCCCGTTTGTGATAGGCCTCCCCCCTTTTGTGATTTCTGGATTTCTTGTGTAGATTTCTAGAATTTGTGTTTCACCAATTTTCGTGATTTCCATTGATAAGTTTTATCAATATTTGTGCATTGGTGAATTTGTGTGTCATTGACTTTTGAGATTTCTGGATTTCTTGTGTAGTCTTCTAGAATTTGTGCGTCTTTGACTTTGGTGATTGACATTGATATTATCGTCAATATTTGTGGTTTGATGAACGAAATAAAGAGTATGCACTTCTTTGATCCTTGTGTAGATTTGGTGACATTGATTAATCTCTTGATGATTATCAACTAAGTATATATTTATATATATATCACAGCTTGGCATTGTGATTATTATGTGTTTAGTCATATCTCTTATTCTATATCGTTTCATCTGATATTTATAGTTAGACTGATCCGTTTATTATTTTCTTATTAAATAATACTCGGGTCAGACCGAGATGTTACAGGTGCTTCTGCTTGACTTCTCATCCGGGATTAACTCCTTGACTTTTGGGTTAACTACTTAGATTAGTAGTTATTTTGTTGTATACATTTGAGATATAGACTCCTTAATGTATACTTATTCTTTTGTGTAGTTCGTGTAACTATTCTTTTGTGATATTGTGGATCTTTTTAGACCACAACTCTGATGTACACTTCCTAGTGTTATATTCATATCTTATTCCGCCTTTGTGATATGAATTGTCTGTGACTGATTTGTGTTATGTTTATTTCTATATTTGTTTCCGAAGGATTTATATAGCCACCGTGTAGTAGCTTTGAGTTTGCGTTGGTATATCGGATTTCCTCTCGAAATAGAATGCATGTTACATTATCTGACATATCGGTGCTCGCGCAAAGAAATTACACGGATGGTCGCTCCTCAACAGCCTTATTCTCCATGCTAGTCGACAGCATTCACCGTGATGTTCTTGGCTAGCGTGGGTATAGAGGTGGGGCGTCACAGCTTGGTATCAGAGCCAAATTTCGGAACAATATGGAATATTATAACAAGGATCATCGTCCTAAGTCTTTCTTAGGAGTTGTGCTTTAGGATTTTATTCGGGTCTTCGTGCCGTTCTATCCTATTTTCTTTATGATTCCTTGTTTTATCTATCAAGATTGCTTGATATTCAATTTGGTGAATAACCTTTTCTTCTTCTTCTTTCTTTCTAAAGGAAGAGAAATGTCTAGACCTGGCCGCCCCAGAGCCGTGCCATCTAGCACTCCGCCCCAGGATGGAGTTTTTATGACTGCTCAACAGCTTCTTGATTTGGTAACAAATGCTCAAGCAGCTGGAGCTAACCCGGAACCTACTCACCCAAAGTCGGGATTTGCACGCTTGTGTAGCGATTACACTAATTTGGGTGGGGAATCATTCAAAGGTTACGAAACTGTTATTGAAGTACAGGCTTGTCTAAGAACATGCGATCGCATCTTTTCGCGCATGAATCTTATTGACCTTCACCGAGTTCAGGTGGCCTCTAGTATGCTCCGAGAAAGAGCATTGGATTGGTACGAGCTTCTTATTTCTGAGATTAATGAAGCGGATCTCACTTGGGAGAGATTCCGAGAACGCTTCGAGTTGAAATTTGTACCGAAAGCAGAGAAAGTGACATTGGCTCGACGATTTATAGACCTTGTTCAAGGTGAGTCCTCCGTGACTGATTACGTCGCCTCCTTCGAGTCGCTTTCCAAATATGGGGTTGAATACATCAACACCCCTCTTAAGAAGAATCAGAGATTCGTTTATGGCTTAAACAAAAGCCTCAAGAAGCCATTACTTTTAAAGTTAGAAGTTTCTTTCGACCAACTCGTTGATATCGCTCTTCGTCTTGAAGAGGCGGATAGAGAGAATGATGTTGAAGTGGTGGGTTCCAAACCAAACTTCAACAACAGAAAGAGGTCAAACAAATTTAAAGGCCCTCATCCCAATAAGAAAGGGAAGCAAGCAACCTCCGTGGCAAAGACTTCTTCCTTTGGTCGTGGGGAATGCTATAATTGTGGTTCGAAGGACCATTATGCGAACAAGTGCCCAAAGTCTCTTTCTTGTCGCTACTGCAAAGTTCCCGGTCATGTTATATCTTCATGCCCCAAGCTTCAGGGCAAGAAGGAGGGAAAGTTAAATGTTGCTCAAGCCCCTGGCAACACATCTCGTGGCCAAGGTATTTCTCATTCTATTCTAGATGGAATTATTTTGTTTCGTGATCATCCTATTCGAGTTCTTTTTGATACGGGTGCGTCCCATTCTTTTATATCAAAAGAACTTGTTGATGCTTTTTCTTTGGATGTTTTGTGTTTAACGACTTCTTTGAGAATTGCGAATCCGGTTGGTGGATCCGCAACAATCAGTTTATTGTGTAAAGATGTCGAGATTATTTTGTGTGATTTATCTTTCCGAGCCGATTTGCATGTCATGCATTACTTAGGCTTTGGAATGATTTTGGGAATGGATTGGCTTAACCGTTATGAAGCTCATATCCTATGTCCTGAGCGGACTATTTATCTTCGACATCCTCAATCTGTTAATCAGGTTTCTGTTATTCTTAAAGATTCAGATTCTGCTTTGGTTGCATCTTTATATTCTTTAAATCCTCGTGATGACGATGATGATGATGAGGGTGATATTATTTCTCTTATTCACGTCGTTTGTGAATTTTCCGACATATTCGAGCCCGTTTTAGGATTACCACCTAAACGAGCAATTGAGTTCAGAATTAATCTTACTCCGGGAGCTCAACCTATCACTCGTCCTCCTTATCGTATGTCCAATAAAGAAAACGAGGAGATGCGTAAACAATTATCTGAATTGGAAACGAAGCAATTTATTCGCTCTAGTTCCTCGCCTTGGGGAGCTTCAGCTATTTTTGTGAAGAAATCCGATGGTACACTTAGGCTTTGCGTTGACTATCGCAAGCTTAATGATCTTACTATCAAAAATAAATATCCTTTACCTCGGATTGATGATCTATTCGATCAACTTAGTGGTGCTAGAGTCTTTTCACAATTGGACTTGGCTACCGGTTTTCATCAGCTTCGTATTGCAGAGGATAGCATTCCTTTGACATCGTTCCGCACTCGGTATGGATCTTATGAATGGCTTGTTATGCCATTTGGGTTAACAAATGCCCCGGCTTATTTCGTTGACTTAATGAATCGAGTTTTTAAAGACTTTCTCGACCGGTTTGTTCTCATCTTTATCGATGATATTCTTGTTTATTCTAAAACCGAGGAGGAGCATGAAAAACATCTTCGGATTGTGTTGGAAACTCTTAGGAGTAATCAATTAAAGGCAAAATTTTCTAAATGCCATTTTTGGCAATCTCGTGTGAAGTTTCTCGGTCACATCATTTCCGAATACGGAATTTCCATGGATCCTTCAAAGATTGAAGCGATTCAAGATTGGAAGAGACTGGAGAATGTGACAGAGATTCGTAGTTTTCTTGGATTGGCGGGCTATTACCGTCGTTTTATTAAAGACTTTTCTAAAATTGTCGTGCCTCTCACTAGCTTGACGAAGAAAGGTGTTAAATACATTTGGTCGGACAAATGTGAAGCTTCTTTTCAGAAATTAAAAGAACTTCTTTCTGATGCTCCTATTCTTGTTATTCCCGATGGGAATCAAGATTTCGTTGTTTATACCGATGCTAGTCGCATTGGTTTGGGTGCCGTTCTTATGCAAAAGGAACGCGTTATTGCTTATGCTTCTAGGCAATTAAAGTCTGCTGAGACTAGATATGCCACTCATGATTTAGAGCTCGCGGCTATTGTTTTTGCTCTTCGGATTTGGCGTCATTATCTCTTAGGAGAGAAATTTGTTCTTTACACAGATCATAAGTCTTTGAAATATTTATTCTCTCAAAAGGAACTTAATTTGCGTCAACAGCGTTGGCTCGAATTTCTTGCACCATATGATCTTGATATTCTTTATACTCCCGGTAAGGGTAATCTTGTCGCCGATGCTCTTAGCCGTAAACAACAAGCTGTTGTTTCTATGATGATATCCGAATGGAACGATCTCGAGATTTTATCCACTTGCGAAATTCGAGACCGTGTTTCCGATTTATGCTCATCGTTTGTTTTATGTAGCCTTGTGGCTCATCCATCTCCTTTAGACCGCATTCATGAAGCTCAAGGGCTAGATCCCAACTTGGCTCTTTTTGGCCAAAATATTAGGGATAAAATGGATATTGAAGGTTTGAAAGACTTTGATATCGATTCTCGTGGCGGCATTCGGAAATTTGGTAGACTTGTTGTAACGACCCAGAATTTTTATAAATTAAAATTTGAATGTTTAATTAATTTTAAATATTTATAAGTGAATTTATAAGTCAAATAAATTTTTATTTGAATTATTGGATTTAATTGGATAATTAAATCGATAATTCAATATGTTAAATTATAGAAATAATTGAAAATCGAGTTAAATATGATTGAAAATGATTTGTAAAATTTTATTTTATCATGTTGGAGGTAGAATGATATTTTAGAACTTTTAAAATCGATTTAGAAGTTAATTTGTGAAAATTGAATATTTTAATATTTAATAATCGACTGTAAAATGGTCAATTTTTGAACAGTCTCAGAATTGAACGAAACCAGTTCCATTAGATCCGTAATAGTTAGTTATTATTGGATTTCAAATTTCGTGTCAATCGGAGTTATCATTTGATCGTGGCAGCTCGAAACGCATCGATTTATTTTTAATTTTAATTTAGCGAGTTAAAATAGCCATTTTTCAAAAAGTCTCGGATTTCGACGAAACCAGTTTCATCGGATCCGCAATGTGATATTATTGTAAGGTTTCAAATTTCAAGTCAATTGGATTTACCGTTTGTCCGGTACAAATTAAAATGCCTAGAAATCGATTTAAATCGGTTTAATTTAAATTGAACGTTTGTAGCCATAACTCGCACAGATGTCCGAATTAGCTTTCGAAACCTGTTCCATTGTGTCCAGAACGCGGGGTAAACCCTAGAAACGCTGGTTACGGCGCGTAAATCGGAGTTCGGAATTTCCGGATGAATAGTGTTCGATTTTTCTCTATAAATAGCACCACCACCTTCATAATTTTAGAAAAAATAAACCTAACCCTAAGTTATAACTGCAGCCGCCTCTTTACAAACCAATGGCCAGAATTTTTCAATTTTCATTCCTTAATCTCTTCCAATCCGTGAAGTTTTAGCCAAAGTGATCAACTACAACATTGTAGAGCATGAAGAGGGCTTTAAATCCATAAGGTGATGATGGATTTTGGTGCAACGTGGAGGATGTTAGGGGGGGCCGTCGGCCCTAAGTTGCGCACGCAACTCGAGATAAACGGTGAATCCGAGCTCAGTGCCTTTGGGGCCGAGCATGGAGGTTGTGAAGGCCTTCAATGTGGAAGTCTCTGATCATGTTTTAATCAAGCATGGAGGGTGAAAATTCAAAACCTAATATGGTGTTCATGGGTTAGTGTTGCGTCTTGTGTACTGGAGCGTGCGTGAGTTTGAGAGATGGAAGAAAGGTGTATGCACGGCCAAGATTTGCTGGTTGTGGGATCAACGGCTGTAGATGCTTAGGGTTTGAAAATTATAAATTATTTATAAATATTAGTTTAAAATCGTGTACAAACTTGTAAAATCAATATCTTTTTCATACGAGGTCGAAAATGCGCGAAACCAGTTGCGTTGGAATCGTATGGACGAGCACTACGCGATGGAGTTGGATTTGAGTTTTTTGGAGTTAGCGAGAATTTCGTAAAATTAAACGCGCGTTTAATTTTATTCGAAATAAATCGCTAAAACGAATTTAAAACCAAGGTGAGAACTTCTCACTCAATCGAATCAGTTTCGATTTTATTTTAAATAGTTAGATTTAAAATATTTGAATGCATGTTTGAATGTTGATTGATATCTATTGATTGTTAAAATAGACATTATACGCCGTTAGTAAGCGGATGTTATTTAATAAAAACATATACCGCGAATATTTCATAAACAGTGAAATTGGTATTATATATAATATCAATATATATATATTGGCATATGTATATATTGCAGTTGTTGATTTCCCGTATTTTTTAGCGGATGAGACCCTATTGCGCCGTTATTAAGCGGATAATATTTATTAAAAACATATATCGCGATAATTTCGTACTGGAGCGAAATTGGTATTGTGCTAATGTTTGTGGATGCAGGAAAACAGTTTGGAGGGATCCAACTGGATTCCTCAACAGTTTTTATTTGATTTCAGATATTTTGATATTTGATGGATTTTCATATTGATATATGATATCGTTGTAGTCATGATTGACTATTTGGTGTGTAGCATCATTGGACCAAATTTTGGGATTTTAAAATGATTTTTAAAGTGATTTTTGAGAATATACTATATTTTGGAATTGATCCATTATAAATAAATAAATGTTATAATTTTTGAAGTTATAAAAATTATGATTTTTTAAGAAATATAGTTAAAAGCTGATTTTTGAAAATAAGGAATTAATGACTTTATAAAATAGTTAAATTGGGATTTCTGAAATAATTGTGAAAAGTTTAGATATAGGATTTATAAAATTTGATTATTTTATAAATCAAAATGATGAAATTATAAAGGAGTTTAAAGACGTTTTTAAAATATTAATATGAATTGATTTATATAAGAGATTTATAAATGGATATTTATAAATTGAGATATTGAAATTTTAAAACGAGTTTTTATAAGTGTTTGAATGAAGTGAAAATGAATTTCATTAAAGAATGAAATTTATAGAATTATAAATTTGTGAAGTTATTTGAAGAATAGATTTGGTTAAATAAATGAATCTTATAAGTTATAAGATTTATGGTTTGGAAAGTCTTTAGAGGAACGATTTTGTAAAATAATCGTTTTATAAGTATTTAACTTATAATATGAACTTTTAGTTTATAATTGAGTTATAAACTGGAATAGGTTAATAAAAGAATTTATAAAAAGGAAGTTTTTATAAATAAATAGAAATGGAATTTATAAACGTTGTTTTATAAATTCGCAAATGACTTATTTTGACAAGAAAATTTGTTGAAACCTATAAATGGAGTTATATTCACATTTTTGAATAGTGAATAATCCTTTGAATTAAAATGAATAAAAGGATGAAATTGTTAATGAAGTATATTCACGTTTTTGAATAGTGAATAACACGTTAAAGAAATTGTTTTGGATTTGGATGTTTTAAATAGAATTAAAATGATCGAACAATGTTTTAAAATGTGTTGAGATTCGAAACCATAGATTTCAACATTTATTGTTGAAATAGACGTTTTCGAGAAATAGAAGGAGATGATGGACTATAACACTGTTGTCATAGTAAATGATTTCCGAAAGGAAATGTTTTGTATAGTATTGGGATTTATATATCTATTTTAATTTCGAATCCCTATACTAGTGGTTTTGGGTTGTCGTAACGATGTTTTACGCAACATTCGTTTTGGCCCAAATAAATATGTTGAAGAGAATGATTTCCTTAATAGAATGAAATATATACTAAATTTCGATTTAAGTATATTGAATATTTTCCAAGGGTGAAAATAAATGAAATTTGTGAATTACTTATTTATAAATAAGTATGGAAATGTTTTTCCAATGTGAAATGAAACGTTTTGAGAATTTATCTTTTTGAAGATAAATTGAAATGAATAATTGAAATCATATGCATGAATATTTTGAAATATAAGTTCATTATGGAATTTATATAAGAGAGTGGAATTTGTTTAAAAATAAATATTGATTTATTTTTGAAGTATTGAAATTATATATCTTGTAAAGATATTTTGGAAAATAAATAATTTGGAAAATTATTTGGAAACTGGTGATGTGTGCATATCCAGTGATAGTTCAATAACCGACTATCAATATTTCCCTTTGAATGGGTAATTGATGTGATTTGTTTGAATGTGAATGCTACACTTATTTTTGAATAAGCGCTCACTATTCGGGTTAACCGGGAAAGGACCATGGGGTCGTATAACCCATTCCGAATATGTGATACGTCGTTGTGAATTGCATTGAAGATCGGTGTTGAAGACCCGGTATTTGCGAAAGCGATAGGATGACCTGTCGATTGACTCTGCACCGAGTAGCTACGGTATTGAGTTCTCCATATGTGATGGTGAATCCGATCAGGATTGTGAATATCCGGATTGCAAGGACTTCTTTGTAAGTGCCTTCGGTTTTGTTCGAGCCCGGAACAGACTTGTATGGATTGTATGTCTGACATTACAAATTGAGATATAAAGCCGATTTCATTTAAATATATTTCTGTTGGTGGCGGAGAATTTATTCTTTTAGCTTAACACCCTTCTCTGAGACGTACGAGCTCAGAGGTTATATAGTTGAAGTTATCAGCGATATATTCCCAATTTGGTAATGTGACATGCTGAGTGTTGCTGAAATGATCATTGTGTTGATTATTTGTGATAGGATCATTTATTTGATCGTCTATCTTGGTGATCATTGTGTTGATCATTTGTTGACCCAAAGCATGGCCTTTGTATAAAGTATGTTTTTGTGGACGTGACTTCGTCGAGCCTCACACCCCGTGAATGGTCAAAACAGGAAAGATGCGGCAAGGTTATGAGGGGTAGCGCCCTTTAGGATATGTGCATTTCCTTCTGGAAAAGGGTGGTATCATGGTATGGAGCCCAGATACTTACTCATGTTGAAAACACTTTGTTATGATTGTGTGAATTGATTAGAGAGCTCTCGGATAAAGGTCCCAAAGGACCGAGGGATGGCATATTCGGTCAGTTGTTACTCAGTTAGGGGTAACCCGGCCTTGTGTTGGTAGAGATCCGGTTTGGTTCTCGGGGATGTCCATCCAGAGGCATTCTCATGTGGCAATGGGAAGTTCCTTGGCCTGATCATTCGTTGGAAATCCAATTCCCAATACGAACCTTGTACGGTATTAGTTGTAGAACCTGCCATTTACTTATGGTGGTCACCACTGTTTAGATGGTAGCTATAGTAGGCATACGATAATGGTCGTATGTTGGCTAAGATTTATATTCTACTTTCGAAATGAATTTTTCCTACACTATACACTAGTAATAATATCAAATGTTCTTTTAAATGCGTATCAAGCATCTTTGACTATCATAAGGAGAAATCTCCTCCGATTCTGCGTTTGCATGTGTGTGTGTGCGGGAGGCCTTATGGTAGTCTCATTTTTAAAAGCATTGCGAATTGACTTTAAAAATATTCCTCTATTTTGATTTTTAAGATAAATAAACTGTTTTGAGTTCTCACACCAGTCACATGACTGACTCGGAGTTTATTGTTTTCCTTCCTAAACTCTGGGTGCCCACCAATTTCCACACGGGCAGTTAAGAGTTAGGTTTATCAGGATATTCTGGATATTCTGGAGTTGCTGGAGGCAAGCTGGATGGCATGGCGTATTACTTATATAGTATTTCTTTTTCCGCTGCACTGTTGTTGTTGTATGATGTTGTACACTCTGATGATATGATGTAATGTATAAAATGTAATGACTGATATAGTTCTTTGTTTAAAGATTATTCATTTATCTATTATATGTTGTTCCGCTGCGAATTGTGAGATTCTGATATTGTTCTGTTGTTTTTCTATTCCGTTCTATTTTCTTTTCCCTCTATCTTCTACCTTTTTCTCTCTTTTTCTTTTCTTAAATTCTTTTTAAAAACCCTAACTATTCGGTTTTTCGGCAACGAAAAATCGACATGTTACACTTGTCGTGCCAAATATTGGTGATCTTCGAAAAGATATTTTAGAAGATTCACATCGTTCTAAATTTACCATTCATCCCGGTAGTAGTAAAATGTACGCGGATATGAAGCGACTTTATTATTGGGAGGGAATGAAACTTGACATCGCTAACTTCGTTAAACGTTGCATGACTTGCCAACTCGTTAAGGCCGAACATCAAAGGCCCGGAGGGTTATTGCAACCTTTAGAAATTCCAGTTTGGAAGTGGGATCAAATTTCCATGGATTTTATAGATGGCCTTCCCCGTTCTCGATCGGGTTATGATAGCTTATGGGTAATTGTTGATAGACTTACTAAATCCGTCCATTTTATTCCCGTTCGGTCTAACCGAACTGTTCCTCGTTTGGCCAAAATATTTATCAAAGAAATTGTTAAATTGCATGGTGTTCCTACTTCTATTGTTAGTGATCGTGATCCATTGTTTACTAGTGGATTTTGGAAGAGTCTTCAAAAAGCTTTGGGAACGAAGCTTAATTTTAGCACCGCTTATCATCCCCAGTCCGATGGACAAACCGAGCGTGTGAATCAAACTCTTGAAGATCTTCTTCGTGCTTGTGTTCTTGATTTTGGTGGAGGTTGGGAAGATCATATTTCACTTGTTGAATTTTCCTATAATAATAGCTTCCAATCTAGTATTGGTATGGTACCTTTCGAGGCACTCTATGGTAGGCCATGCCGATCTCCTTCTTGTTGGCTTGAGACCGGTGAGAAGCTGGCTTTAGGTCCAGATTTTATTCGTGATTCCACAGAAAAGATTGATCTTATTCGTCATAGGATGAAAGAAGCCCAAAGTAGACAAAAATCCTATGCCGATAACCGGAGAAGGAAGTTAGAATTTTCTGTGGGAGATCTTGTGTTCATTCGTGTTTCACCAATGAAAGGTGTTGTACGTTTCAGTCGATCGGGAAAGTTAGCGCCTCGATATATTGGGCCATTTCCTATCACCGAACGTATTGGTTCCATGGCTTATCGCCTTTTATTACCGGCTCAATTTTCTGCTATGCATGACGTGTTTCACGTTTCTCAACTTCGGAAATGTCTTCGAGATTCCGATTCTATTCTTGAGCCCGGTGTTGTGGAAGAGATTGAAGTTTCGCCTAATTTAACTTATGAGCAACATCCTATTCGTATCATTGCTTCGGAAGTCAAACGACTTCGAAATAAAGATGTTCCGCTTGTTAAAGTTCAATGGTCTTCAAATCCTAAGGATTGTTCTTGGGAATCTAGAGAGTACATCGAGCGTACACATCCGGACTTACTTTCTCGTGCTCTTTGAGGTGAACTTCTTATTTCAAACTTGTTTTGTGTTGAATATGCTTCTATGGTTGTTACTATATATCTTCTTCTTGTAATATTGCGAGGACGCAATTTCTTTAAGGAGGGGAGTCTGTAACAACCCGCATATTTGTCGATTTTATATTTAAATATTTTATTTAAATATTTTATCGTTAGTCGGATTTTAGTCCGAAAAGCTACTTTTTGCATACGGTCGAATTAGGGCTCGGGACCACTCCCATTGAGTTTAAAATGCCGTTTGCTACCTTTTTGAGTATAAGCTTCGATATGTTTGGAGAAAGTTGATTTCTGCTACTTTTTACTTTGGGTTTGGTTTTTGGGCTCAACCCTATGTTAACTTATGCTCAAATCTGAGCCACTCTTCCCCACTCACCCTCATTCTCTTCTCATTTCAGTTTTTAGAGTGTTAATGGTGGGAGAGATTGGAAATAAAATTCCAAAACCCTAGTTTCTCTTGCAAATCCATCTCCTTGCTCCAAACTCAAGAAGAACCCCTTGGTAAGCATCTCCTTCTCCTTCTCCAACTCTTTCTCCATTCAATTTCAGAAATTTCCTAAACCTAATTTCGGGAATGTTCTTGTTTTTGAGCTTAGATTCAAGCTCATTTGGGTTGTGATTGAAGAAAGGTTGATTCTCCATTTGCTTTCAAGCTTCTTCTTGTTCGATTTTGTGAAAAGGTGAGATTTTTATCTCACATCTATGACTATAATTATCTTTGGTTGTTGGGTATGAATTCCTAGCACTTCTTCATGTGCATTTGCTCTTGATTTGGATTGGTTTTGTGAATATTCCAATTTTTGGGCTTTTAAGTCAAATTTGTGTAAAATCCTTTTATGGATGTTTGATCATGCTTTTGGTGATGCATCGAGGAGCACATAGGGCCGGGTTGCCGATTGGCATAAACCCTTAGTGCCAATGTTCGTCCGGGTGCATTTTGGAAGAGTTTGCTCTTCATTTGTATAAGGCTGGAAAACAGCCCAGGCATGATTCAGTCGACTGAAAAACTCTGTTCAGTCGACTGAACCTGAAACCCGAGAGTTTCCAGGCATGATTCAGTCGACTGAAAAACTCTGCACAGTCGACTGAAACTGGAAACAGAAAGTTTCCTGAACCTGGAAAATTTCCATGTACAGGGTCAGTCGACTGAAATTCTCTGTTCAGTCGACTGAACCTGCAGTTTGAGTCCAATTTGCCTTTTTGGATTGAAATTCTAATTCAAATCGATTCGTGATAATCCTATTTGTTGTTATCATCTATTATGACTTTGATGACTCTTTTTGGGGATTTTTGAATATCCATTTCGATGGATCCTTTATCGATTTCGTTGGATTTTATTCACGTCTTCGTATGTGAATTTTTGGTGATTGATTGTTCTTACAATCTTCTTCGTGATTTGTCACTTTAAAAATATAAAGGTTTTCTATACTAGTAGTAAATATCAAAACTCTTTCCTCAAACGATTTCAATACTATTTTAATACCAAATTCGTTTATAAAACAGTTTTCCAATCTATTAGTATAAACAAACCTTTACCTCACTCGTATGAGAAATCTAATTAAACGGCTTAGTAAAACAAGTGGTATGAAACGCTTGCGTTTACTTTATCGGTTAATTCTTGGACTTGTTCGATTGAACCTCTTGTGACAATTTTCTAGTGGAGACTTACAGTTTGTTCGTAAATATTTAAGTTAAGCAAGTGGTTATGGGACATGAAGCTAAACTCATTTATTTACTAGCTTAGTGTAATCGACACTTCTCGTTGATCATGACGATCATCTTTGTGATTTAGACTAGCAATGTGCGATGTCTCTTTGTCTGCGAGGGAGACTAAACCCCGTTTTGTGGAGTTTCGACTCAATTTGTGATGGGGTAGCAACCCATGGTCTTCGGGCCGTTTGTGGAGCTTCGGCTCAATTTGTGATGGTTAGCGACCATGGAATTAGCGTTCCGTTTGTGATACACGTGTTGGTGAGCTTTATGCTCCCGTTTGTGATAGGCCTCCCCCCTTTTGTGATTTCTGGATTTCTTGTGTAGATTTCTAGAATTTGTGTTTCACCAATTTTCGTGATTTCCATTGATAAGTTTTATCAATATTTGTGCATTGGTGAATTTGTGTGTCATTGACTTTTGAGATTTCTGGATTTCTTGTGTAGTCTTCTAGAATTTGTGCGTCTTTGACTTTGGTGATTGACATTGATATTATCGTCAATATTTGTGGTTTGATGAACGAAATAAAGAGTATGACACTTCTTTGATCCTTGTGTAGATTTGGTGACATTGATTAATCTCTTGATGATTATCAACTAAGTATATATTTATATATATATCACAGCTTGGCATTGTGATTATTATGTGTTTAGTCATATCTCTTATTCTATATCGTTTCATCTGATATTTATAGTTAGACTGATCCGTTTATTATTTTCTTATTAAATAATACTCGAGTCAGACCGAGATGTTACAGGTGCTTCTGCTTGACTTCTCATCCGGGATTAACTCCTTGACTTTTGGGTTAACTACTTAGATTAGTAGTTATTTTGTTGTATACATTTGAGATATAGACTCCTTAATGTATACTTATTCTTTTGTGTAGTTCGTGTAACTATTCTTTTGTGATATTGTGGATCTTTTTAGACCACAACTCTGATGTACACTTCCTAGTGTTATATTCATATCTTATTCCTCCTTTGTGATATGAATTGTCTGTGACTGATTTGTGTTATGTTTATTTCTATATTTGTTTCTGAAGGATTTATATAGCCACCGTGCAGTAGCTTTGAGTTTGTGTTGGTATGTCGTATTTCCTCTCGAAATAGAATGCATGTTACATTATCTGACATATTGGTGCTCGCGCAAAGAAATTACACGGATGGTCGCTCCTCAACAGCCTTATTCTCCATGCTAGTCGACAGCATTCACCGTGATGTTCTTGGCTAGCGTGGGTATAGAGGTGGGGCGTCACAGTCGTCATTTGAAGTAAAGCGCTTGACCGTGAACGATCACATTCTACCGCAAATGACTCGATCTCGAACGATCGTCGCATGGATTTAGACGCTTGACCGCGAACGGTCGTACTTCACCTCAAATGACTCGATCGCGAACGGTCGTCATTTGAAGTTAGGCGCTTGACCATGAACGGCCGCGCTTCATCCCAAATAGCTCGATCCCGAACGGTCGTCATTTGGGGCCATATAAAATATCAAGCTCTTTACAGGTTGTCAATAGGATATGAACATCCAGCTCATGGCATTACAAAACACGCCTTCCTATCGCAAGGCATGTTTTGGGAGGCAAAGTGTTATCCCATTTTTGGTCAAAACTGGAATATCAATGTTGTGTGCATTTCCACCACGACCGAACCAAGAAGAATCAGCCAGCAAGCGTATATAAGTCTGGGATTTCACTCATGATTCAAGTATAAAAGTCCATTCGGTATCAAAGGTTTAAAGTTTCATTCGGCAATGTAGAGCGAAATCTCATTCGGCATTCAAGATGCCTTGGTTCATCCGGCATTCCCAATACAAGAGCTCATTCGGCACTCCCAGATATAGAAGTTCATTCGGCACTCCACCTATTACACACCACCGATCCAGGAGGAAGGCACCACCGGTCCAAAAGCTTCTCCATCTTCCACCAAACCAGACCTTAGCCACTGCCGAACCAAAGTACACGAGCCCTTGCCGAACCACCATACTCCTACCACCGGATCAAAGCCCTACCGGTCCAACACCACTCCCTGCATAGCCGAACCAAGCTCCATCCACTCACCACCGGATACACCTTCACCGAGCCAACGTCCCACTGGACCAACTCCACTTCCATGAACTACCGAACCAAGCCCTTGCCGAACCAAAGTTGCCAGTCCAGATTGCTTCAGCCCAGGCCCGCCAGCAGCTATATACATCCAGGACCCCTGCCCCCAGCCTGACTCTATAAATAGAGGGGCAGGAGTACAACAATGGGGGACAAGTTTGAGAGCTCAAGTATGGATAGAACTTTCAAACAACTTTCAGTTACTTGTAATCAAAGCTTTGTACTTGTAATCTGAAGAGAAAACGAGAATAACATATAAAGTGGACGTAGGCACGTTCTGACCGAACCACTATAAATCTGTGTGTCTTTTACAGTTTAGTCCCTGCTTTTTATATATTTGCATAAATCACCCAAATCACTAAGAACAACTTAAAATCAAAGGAATCGTACGACTTTGAGGTGTTTGCCCATTTTTTGCGCAAACATATATCAAAATAGATATTTTCGTTATTTTTAAACTCAATGGAATAGGTTTCAAGTCCTAATTTCATTGTATGAAGAAGTTAGCTTTAAAAATCAGCTTATTCCAAATTGATTTCGATTGAATTGAATTTAATTGATTCTACGCGTTTCAAGCCTGTACGATCAAAAGACAAGTCCGATCACTACGAAACTTGAAACCTTACAATAATTCACCGTTATGGATCTGATGAAACTAGTTTTGTCGAAATCTAAAACATTGACCAAAATGGCTATCTCATGATAATTAAATAAATTAATATTAAATTAATTAAATCACCTTTTTAATTCAATATTTATAAACTAACAGTTTTCACCAATTTTTGATTTCTTAGACATTTACAATAATTTAAAATAAATTTACATATCGATTCGGTGTTAAATATTACACTAATTACAGTATTCAATTTCAACTGTAATTAGATCCACTTAGTTATAATATAATTCCAATAAATTGATTTAATCTTATTTTAATATCTTTATTCAATCAATCATTACTATATGGGCGCAGTTAACATTGGTTGACATGTTACATTAATTTCTCCAATTTCATCTAAATTTCCATTAACATAATATTTTAATTATATTTAATTGCAATTGATGTCCAATTTAATTTAACAGACTAAATAAATAGGTAACATATAATAATTGTCACCATTAATTTTTAATCACATTTGTAAGTTTATTATTTACAAACAAATGTTATAACGACTTACACAACACTAATTTTTCCTAATTACAGTGAACTACATATTATTTCACCAATTAATTATAACATTTAATTTATTCCCTTATTTATCATTTATAACAAATTAAATTTCAATGAATTAATTAACCATTATTACAACTTGCCAGTTCAAACGCATTTCCATGTTTATTGTTAACAAACAAAACAAATAACTTCATATTGATTTTATCTTCTTATATACAATTTATTACCAATGTAACTTTACAATTTATTACAATTATTTGAGATTTCATTCAATTAGTCATTTCTTATATTAAATTTACATTATTAAACCCTATTTCTTTATTTACAATCTATAACTTATTTTAACTTTACAATCATTTCAATTTATTGGACATACATTACAGTATTTATCAATTGTCTCGAATTAACATTTTTAACATTACATTCTAGTCATTTCTCATTAATAAACCACAAATTTTATATTTCTTCCAATATTAAATTAAAAAAATCTTATTAAATTGAATATTTTAATTACCGAAAATTATGGGTCGTTACATTAGATGAAATAATTTTTATATCTAAACTATAGACATGCATACAAAATAACTTACACACATGAAGAGGAAATTTCCTATGCTTTAAAATACTAGAAACAATTTGAATTCTGTTAATTGTACGACTTTACAATAGCCCTTTCAAACAGCTTCCATCTCATAAATTTTGAGTTGGGCATTTCGGTTGAATGTGATGATTAAGAAGCAAAAAGAAATCATTGTATTATTGTTTGAGAAAAGATATAGTGGTATATTTTTCATTTTTTATGCATAGATTTCATGCGCTTATCACTCTTAAATTTATCATCATTACAAACTGAGGCTTTCACATTGTACATTCTTTATAGGAACATTGCCTGAATCTGTTAAGCAACTTTATAAAAATGAGTAAAAAAACACAATATGTATGTGAATATGAAAAATATATATTTATACACATAAATATGTAAAATAAAAATATTATTCTAAGAATAAAAGAAATATCAAATATGGTACAAGAAAATGAATGAAAAAAGCAACTACAAGACTAGTATCCTGATAAAGACAATGAATTAATGACACTCTAGTTAAATTATCCAAGGAAGCTAAATTTAGATTTATACTATTGTTTCTATTGTTTGGAGTGTTTTTATTCTTAAAATAGTCAATACGAGATTTTATTTAAGAAACTCTTTAAAATTTAATTTTTTATTTAATTTATAACCAGGGTTTGAAATCTAATTAAAAGTAAATATAGAAACTACATATATTAAATTTTCCAAACAAAAATAAATATTACAAAATTTATCCAAACAAAATGAATATTATTAAACACTCATTGGTTCCTTTCAAACCAAATATATCAACATTTAATTATGTAAATAGTGTTATATACAACCATTTAATTGTGTAAATAGTGTCAAGTAAAAACTTGTTATGACCTGTATAATAAAATCTAATATAACTCACAATTAATATATGAAAAATTTATATTAAAATCAAATAAATTAAGAGTTATTACAAGGATAAATCTATTTATGTTACATTTAAAATATAAATGCATAATATTTTTTATTTTTTTATTACAAAAATAATATTTTTTATCTTTAAACATATTTTAATTTTTAAAAAGTTCTATAGTTTCAATTTCTCATGTAAAATTAACCACATATGCACTTTAGCTTTAGGTGGGGAACACTAACTTTACAAATGTATTTGAATGTTTTCACTTTAATTCTTGAAAAATTTATGAAATTATAAAACAAATGAGATATATATTTCTTATAAATATCCTAACACCATGTTTTAATGTTTTTTCCTTGTTAATAACGTATAATTCTAATTTAGCACAAAATAAAGAAAATTGCGCTAAATTATTTCCCATTAGCATATGATTAAAAATAAATTTTCAAGGAAAATTTAACAATAAATATTAGCAATTAGTACATTTTTAAAATTGCATATTTCATATAATTATCTAAATTCAACTTTAAGTGGAATAATTGATAAACATCATTTATGTCTAAAACAAGTGTTGTTACCAGAATGTATAACATGACATATATCCCTACTTGTAGATGATTTGCATTCAACAAAATATTTCCAAACTAAAGAATGGACTACATATCTTTTGTAATAGTGTAACCAACATTCCACTTTTATCTCTTTCATGCAAGTTCAAGAACAAAATGGGAATATCCTTGAAATTGTAGGAAAAGATAAATATGAATTGTTAATTGTACTATTACGAATATATGTGTAGTGCTTTCCCTAGGCATGGAAATATTTTATTGGATGCAATTATCTATAAGTTGGAGGTACATGTCTTTTTTAATTATAAAATAAATGTAGTAGGAAAAAATATAAAAATATGTGTAAAATAGATTGATTATGTACTAATAGGTGAAGCTGCTACTCTCGTTATAACCAAATTGATTGTACACATTAAAACCAAATCTAATCCGTTTTGTTTTTACAGGTGAAGTTGCTAATCTCAATGTCATGTATATTCACTTATTTTTGATGTAACATAATTCAGACTTGTTCTGATTGCTACACTAATTGCATGTCATTGTAAAATGCAAGCTACATATCCTTTATTATATTGTATACATTAGTATATGTATTAATATAACAAATTGTTTAGTCCATGCCGCCACAGCCATGGTGGCTCATCATGGATAAGTTAGTGTGGCCTCCACTTGTTAGAGCATGTTAACGTTGATGTGAAGGAACCGAGCCAACCCATAGCGGAGTTAAAGGGTAAATTTCAAATAATTTCCTTTATAGGATCTTTAATAGGCTTATGAAATTTAATTTATCTTTTAAATAAAATCAATATTTAATTTGATCTATAAGTTATGTTTTTATTTTGATGTAAAAAGGGAGTCAATGAGGTAAATATGTGTATCATATAAACATGTGTGCGTACGTGCGCATGTAAATATTCACGAGTACATGGTTTGTCTTGCTAATATGCAAACGTTAGGATTTACACCATAACAGACAAGTTAGCCCCTCCATACACGTAAGTGTTGTCTATTATGTTTATGTGTATATATGTATATATGTAATGTATCTATATGTGTATGTGTGTTTAAATATGAAACATAGTGGTGTTTATAAATGATATAAGTTTATAAAGCTTTGGTAAAAATCTTTTTTTTTTTTTAAATTTAAAGCTTTACCCATTAGTGACAGTTATTTACACCAATTCTCTTCATTAAAACTATACTAATTTCGACTTATGGAATCTGTTAATTGTCAAAATTCCAATTTAATCCATATTCAACTTTATATCCTAAACACAAAGTTCTTAGTTCAATAATAATAACTATTATTTATCAAGCTACTCTAGTCAAATTTTTTGACTTTGAGTTGACTTCACTTGTACTGATCCCATATATTTAAGGAGACAAATCATCTGGAATAGTGTCTTACTTCCAATACTTCCCTCGATTGAACTATAGTCGTCCGATGTACATTGTGCCACGATTTAACTATAAACACAATATGGCTTTCATATTGAAGATCAACAGAAGTCAAGAAAACCATGTAAATTAGCCACTTCGATATTTTTTGTTTGACCTTAGATATGTTAACCAACAGAAAACTATTGATTGAGTCATTCCATAGTTATCAAGTAATTATCAATACGTAACCTCTTAGTGCACCATCAGTCGTGAGTTATGTACTCTAGTTTCAATGGATGCATCAACGTCCAGCCTGAATACCATTTGAGCAGGAATATGTAAAACGACGTGCTTAACATGTTGTGATATATACTCATGGTTACAACTATTTGTAACTACTATCACAAACACATCATTTATGGACATTCTATCATATATGCTTAAATTAACGAATTAATTTTTGAGAAAAATGTGTGATCCTCTGTAAATACAGGGGAGAACACATGCAAATATATATCACAATAATAAGGCGCTGCCAACATGCCTGATAGGTAACAAAACTAAATACAAGTATCAAAGAAACCCAGGTACCCCTAAGATGAGTTCCGGCAAGGCCACTACCCATCACACCCCAATATCGAGTTCCGACATGGCCACCACCCGATACTAAGGTGTTAGAAGTACCTAAAAACAAAAGAAAATGATGCTCCATGCATCTGGATCGGAAGCTCTATGCATCACAAACTAAGAAAGAATCTCCATGCATCTGGATCAGAAGGAATGAAGAAACATCTACTCTAAAGTGGAATTGAATATGATGCTGAATGGAAAATCTGCTCTGGGGACTCTGTACAGAGGAAGAAGTGCCAAGCAGAAGAATGGATCCTCCTGAAGATAATATGCAAAAATAGAGATGAAATTATCATGTATCTTTGGTGGAACTGCAAGTAATCCTGAGTGGAAAACTCTACTCTGATGGCCTCTCTACAGTCCGAAATTTTGCAATCTGAAGATACGAGAACCTGCAAAATGAGCCTCACACCCTATCACCCATGCCTATGTCTAAAGGATGACTAAGGAAAAAATAGAAATGATACATACATACATACACATATATATATATATGTGTGTGTGTGTGTGTGTGTGTGTGTGTGTGTATGTATATTTATATATTTAATATACATATATATGTATAGATGAGTTAGGAAATAAAATCTAAATAAGACTAAACTGGACAAATACAATAGAATTAAAATACCTATAAACTAATTCAAGCAAAGGCAAGAATAATAATTGAAACAAATCTTAAAAGATTCTTATGAGTCATTAATCATAAGTAAGTTATGTTAACATTAAGATCATCCTATAAATTTGAAAAAATATTAATACTGATACTGTTAATTTAAATATATTATTGTTGTGTTTAAATAAGTTAATATTATAACTAACCTTATTAAGATACCCTTTAAAAAGATTATTTTTAGCTAATTTATATTTGGGATTAGAAATCCAATTAAAACAAAATGAAGAAATTGTAAAAATCAATTTGTTAAAATGACTATTATTATTATTAAAAATTCTTTGATTTCGTTCAAACCATATATACCAACTAATAAGTATGAATAAAGTCTCAGGTAAAAATCTAATATTCTTTTTGAACCTAAATCTAAAATTATTCTAGTACAAGTCACAATCCGAAATTTTAGTTATTATATTGAAGTTAATAATTTTAAGAGTATTATTTAAAATGTAATAAGAATCCATGCAATCATAGTATATATGTTTTATATCTTCAAGATGCAGATTACAAAATTAACATTTATTATCATTTTGAATGTTTTTTCTCTTTAAGAATTCTATTGTATTAAGTTTTCCATGCAGTATTAACCACATGTGAATTTTAGATTTAGGAGGAGCATCAGATTTCCAAATAAATTTAAATGAGTTGTTTATTGAACCCGAAAAATTAATAAATCTGTAAAAAGAATTAGAAGTATATTTCTTACTCTTATCCCATTCCCAGCTGATAATATATCAATATTGTAAAGATTTAGTCTAGCATAAAGCAAAGAAAGTTGCCTAAGGCTTGAACCTACTAAAATTTTATTAAAACTAAAATTCCAAGGAGGATCATTTTCAGAAGAATAAACTTCATTAATTAAAGCAAACTTAAAGCTGCAAATTTCATAATGGTCTTTAAATTCCAACTTAAGAGGCAAGACCGAAATCCAACGGTTGTGCCAAAAAGAAGTACAATTACCAGAACGAACTATTGTATTTATTCCTAAGTTAAAAATCTCATGACATTTTAAAATATTTTTCCAAAAATTAGATATATTTTGAGTGACTGGAGAAGCAATTTGATGTAAATTGCTATTTCCATTATGGTAATATATAGAAACGATCTCTTTCCAAATAGAGTTATCATTTAGATCCTTAAACTTCCATAATCATTTACCTAGAAAGGACAAATTCATCTTATGCAAATTAATAACTCCTAAACCACCTTCCTTTATAGCTTTACAAATAATTTCCCAGTTTACTAGACATTTTATATTATTACTAGGATTTTCCCCACTCCATAAGAAACCTCTTCTAATTTTATCAATTTTATCAATAACCCAATCTGGAAACATATGCATGGACATCCAATAAATCGAAAGGGCTGATAAAACCGAATTTATTAAGACTAGTCCACCTGCTCTAGATAAAAATCTCCCATTCCAATTAGTTATCTTATTTTTGATTTTATCGATGATAATAAGCCAATCATCATGCTTGAGTTTGGTAGGTCTAATCACAAAACCTAGATATTCAAAAGGATAGTTCATAGTTTTGCAATTTAGAGTACTAGCAACTAAACTTTCAACTTTTTCAAAATCATTTAAAACTAAAACTGAACTTTTGTCAAAATTTATTTTTAAACCTCATAAAAGTTCAAAACTGTATAAAATGAACTTAATTGATTCTATGTTTGATTTTAGTGCCAAAAATATCCTTATAATAAGATGTAAAAGCCTTGTTTAGATCTTTTTGATCAACTAACTCTTCATTATTAACAATAATGGAGTTAATTGTATTACTACATTTTCCACCAATAGCTATATTATAAAAAAAATTAATATTATTGTCTCCTTCATCGATCCATTCAATTCTGGATCTCTGCTTCCACATAACCTCCTCCTTTTCCAATATTAAATTTAATTCATCTTTTAAATTGGCTAGAACATTACATTCACCTACATTTAGTTGTCTATATTCTTCTGTCTTATTAATTTTAAGCATCTCATTAAGAATATTATCTTTTTTAATTTTTATATTGCCAAAAACATTTTTGTTCCAATTTTTAAGAAAAATTCTAAGATCCCTAAGTTTTAAAACAAAAGATTTTGCAAAACTTTCCTTATTTCTAATATATGGTAATTCAATGAAAGCCATTTAGCACTAAGTAAGTTCCAAAAGTCACATCTTTTCGAATTTAAAAATATTAATAATTGCTCTATGATGCTCGCAGGAAAGGATAATAGGACAATGATTAGAGTACGTGTAAGGTAGACCGGTGACTCTACATATTGGAAATTTATTTTCAATCTCATCACTCACGAAAAATCTATTAAGAAGAGCCATTGATGGTGATTCCCTAGCATTGTTCCGAGTAAATTCTCTATTTGAAAAGGGAATCTCAATCGAATTAGAATTTATAATAAATTGATCAAATTCCTCCATAGCGGAGTAATCCCCTTCCCTAGGAGAATGTTCTCCTATGAAGCGTGTGATATTAAAGTCACCCTCCAAAATCTAAGGACCCGGAGCTAAGGGTTTAAATTCTAGGCATTCTTTCCATAAAATTCTCCTATTAATCTTTGAATTAGGCCCATAAATATTAGAAATATTTAAGAATGAACTATCAGAAAGATTAGTAAGAACAATATGAAGAGAATGCTTCTTAGTGATATATTGAAGTAACTTGAAATAGTTATCATGCCACCCTATCATTAAACGCCCTAAAGTACCCACAGAAGGTAGAAACACCCATTTTCTAAAATGATACCTGCCTAATCTTCTAAAAAAATGAAAGTCAGGACAGTTAATTTTTGTTTCCTGAAGAAAAGCAATGTCAATAGAATGTCTTTAAAAGATGCCCTATCCTTGTCACACTTATTCAAATCATTTAAACCTCTAATGTTCCAACTATTGATCCTCATAAACCAACTGTACTGGCCCTCTCTAATTCCTTACCTCTTATATACTCACGATCTAACTTAACATCAGAAAAAATAAAAGAGGTATCACTAGATAACTGATTGAACTCAGCAGATGAAAGATTACCTAAGGCATAAGTAGAATATGTACTATCCAAATAGAACTCATACCCGAGCCTAAGTTCGTAGCACCACTCATGGCGCTCGAACCAGGTAACTCACCCAAAGGCCGAGTCTGACAACTGTGAATCCTAGCACTTCGACGAACTGAACCTGTAGAAGCCACAAATTTCTTACGCCTTCCTCTCATCACCGAAGAAGTCAAAGGAGCTGAACTGCTGCCCTTCTCCAACATATTAAACTCTAAAACATTAGCTTCATTTTTTCCAATCAAAGGATCCCCATTGCCAATTCTAGGAGCCAAACTACTAGTTTCAAAAACAGCACTAACAGTCAAAAAATCTGAAATGTCACTCAAAGTTATATGACCCTTTTCAGCATTATAACTCAAATCAATTATTTCTGAAACCCCACAAGAAGATTGGTTATTTGGCTTAAAATCTAACAAATCAGATGAAGTCAAGTGAAGAAATTCTTCCTCATTCTCCAAAGAAATATTATCCATTACAGATTTCTCCATACCCACACCCACATTAGAGACTCCAGATGAAAAGTAATTCAATAATAAAGAGACAGTAAACTCCTGGTTGACCAAAACTTCATCGTCATAACTGGACAATTTCTCAATAAACAACAATCTCTGCTCACCTTCAAAATCTGAATTATCTTTAAGATGCTCACTTCTATCTTCTTCAAGCAGATAGGACACAGCATCTATATGATCAATATAATACTTATCATGCACACCATGAGCACTGACATTAGTAAGAAAGTTAGCAGTTGATGAGCTTGAACAATCTATCATCTCAACAATTTCTACATGCATTATTGATAACAATATCTCGTTGATAATCTCTCCATAATATACCTTGGCACCATCATCACTATTATCAGGAATTCTAGCAGCTAGACACAATCCGAAAGAAGGATCCACATTACTAACAGTGTTGCAGTTATACTACATTTTATCACCACCAAAATAGGAATACTTTTCAATACTAGTAGCATGACCCCTATCTCTGTTCACCTTACTCAAATTGCCAGAATTTCGTGAACAGTTCGAATCTCTGCTCGCCTCACTCAAATTATTGCTTTCAGAATTTTATGGGCAATTCGAACATGTATCAGATATTCTTGTGTGAGATAAAGGATTTCTGTCTATTGAAACATCAATTGATTCCATATCTAAATCTTGATCTACTATATCAGTTGCCAAACAATCAAATCTGTTATTAGTTTTAATCTCGAATTTCTGTGAAATAGCTCTCATACCACTAAGTCTAGTAAAGCCATTCAGTAAGTCAATGTCTTCAACATTAACAAGAATATTTAAATTAGAAGAATCCTTTTCTGTATTACCATAGATGCACTTGAGTATAATATCACAGACTCATCCAAAAGCATATGATCAAATTCTATCTTTTCATCTCCCTTGTTTTGGAAGCAGACATAGTTTAAGGGTTCTTTTACCTCAACATTAAATTCAACAGACAAATCACTATCAACAGAACTAATGAGAGAAGTTTCTAAGGCTACTGATTGTCTAAAATAATCATTTGGGTCACCAAATTTGTCCTTATACCCCTTTCCTATATTAGGTGAATTTATCACAACAAAATGAGTAAATAATTCTTCTAAAAGATGTAACCCCTCGTCTCTCTGTTGCCATAAGTTGTCGAGAAGTAATCCCTTAAGCATCAATAACTTTAATGTGAATCGAAAACCATGGTCTGTAAGTTGTGGTCCAGAGGCTATGAATTTTGATTTCATTGAGTTTCTCTTTTGACTAATACTTACTTGAGATTCAGCATCTATCAACTTAGAAAACAACAAACAAGAAACTTTCTTATGGCCTAAGTTGCCACAGGCAAAACAATAAATGGGGTCTCGACATTGAAAGGCATAGTGATCTTAAATAGGGATAAGACAATTTAGATCTTGAATTAGATTGGGTTAACGGAGGAAAAGATTGATTGTAGGAGATTGGATTTTCTCGCCCTTGTGAGAAAGAAAATGAATAATCAGAATCGACAAAGACTTTGGAAGAGCGAGCGCCTTTTTCTTATGGACGAGTATTTCTCCAGACGATCGCCATTTTTTATTTAAAACCTCGATTTTAAACCATTTATATTTTTTAAAAGTACCATTTAAATTAACGAATTAATTATTATAATAGAAAGGAAATACCTTTTATTTCGAACAAGATTGGTTATTCATTTAGATTTATGTAACAAATTACATTATTGCCTACATGGCAACCCCTAATTCTATCAACCTCTCACTTACACTTGGGGTCAATTATGAAATCTTATCCAACTTCTCCAATCAGTTTCTTCAAAACCAATCAGATTAATCCCTCAGAACTGGTATGTTATTATGTTTCAATTATCTACTATTTTAATCAACTCTCTCTGAAGTCGATAAACTGCCTTTATTATATGAAACAATTTGGAGTACGTCTCTCGGCCACCAATGAGCTCTACATTCTATTATGTAATATATCATAACTTTGTTATCATATAAAATTGTTATCGGACTCTTAACATTTGGAATCATCCACAGCTCAGTTATAAATTTGTACATTTATTAGGTATATACATTTCTTTTATTATGGCGCAATTTAAAGTGATATGCCTGCCTTTTATTGAATCATCCACAATCTCTTATTTGAAAGATTTCCAACTTAAAGCATCTTAACTAAGCTTTGAACATGAATTTTATATTGACATACCATACTTAATATCATATATTATGTCCGGATCTGAATACTTCTTCATAAAGAGTTCGTTATTTCTATAAACAATTCTACTATATTTTGTAAATACACGAGAACACTCTAAATTACCATTTATTGACCTTAATTTTTGATTTGATATTTGCTTCATGTATCAAATATATAAAGAAATCACAATATCATAGATAACATAACATATATGATAATTCCTATTGTCAATGCATAAAGCATCCATCTTACATGTTTCATTAAACATATTAATAAGGAGTTTCTCATATCAACCAGGACATACCCAATGTCATTTACACTCACTATAAACGATATCATTTGTAAATCCAACGTCGAGGATTAAAACAAATAAAAGCTGATTTTAACACAAGTACATCATTAACAATAAGCAACATGTTGTTTTCTTATATTCAGAAATATTAATGTACCATCAACTTTCTTTCTTATGGATGCACGCTTCCTTTTGCATTTCTGTTGAAATAACCTATTTGATATTTCTATTAATATACTTGTTCTGAAGCTTGTCGAACGATACTTTCATATTGGTTCTTGGATCATATCTAAAACCCACAAATTCAATATTGCTTCCACCAACTTTGAGACACTTTGGTTACCATGTGCAAATAGTCTAGTCTAAATTTTTATTTAGAATTTTTCCTTTCAACACATATGTAGCAAAACACAAATTCATACAAAGTGATCATTTCATTGATAGAATCTGAATCAACTTGAGAACATTGAATAGAGAATCTATTATGCTAATTTTAACAATTGAAATTCATGATTTTATTCTTATCAATGTCGCCCACCATATTCTAACTGCATTTTCTTTTCTCTTAGAGATAGATTTGTAGTATATGGATCATATCTCTTTGGATCCAACAATCAAAATCATATTTAATAATGTAATTGGAATCTATTTCGGATTTGTGCATCGTACCATATCATAAAGTCAATACTTTTAATGGTTTAACTAAATGGCCGATGATTATTTATTCTTGATATTGATAAGAAACTCATAGTTTCTTCTCCAATGTGCAAGAACAATGACTAGAAACTCTAATTCTATGCATTCACTTATGTTTGGTTAATTTCATTGCTTCCTTTGTAATCAGTTTTATCCTTGGATCGTATCACAATCCATTTTACTACCAATAATTTATTATAGACATTTCTTTGCTACGAAGTTGGTATTTCTTAAAAAAATTGTTTCTTATTGCATCGAAATGGACATTCATAAACATTCTATGAATTGCCATACAAAAAATCGATTTAGTAATAGTTCATAATATTTATGTTCATAACATAAATCAATCATCCAATGACTACCATCCCTAAACTCCTTTGGGGAGATTCATACAAGATCTCTAATGTACAAATATTACTGCAGTCCTTCGACTCAGACAACCCGCCAACATCTTGGCCTAGGACATGATGGAGTTTCTTATAGACCCATATCTTGTATGACTTTGTAAACTATTCTTCGGATGATATTAATTTTAATAATACTCTTAAGTACATACCTTGCAGAAAGAATTTAACTCAACTTCACTCATTGTTTAATCATCCTTTGTCCAACTAAGTTCGATTACTCCTTATCGAAACATCATTATGTATTATGAGGAGGAGTGACTCTTAAGACTAAATCTTAATTCATTTTAGATACATTTGGAAATCTATCCAATATACTCACCCATTCGATCATATCAAATCATTTTTATAATGACTAGGAATTTCGGACACTTTGTATTTAAATATTTGAATTATTTAAATATTTGAATCATGGATTAAATGTTATTAAATTGATTTAATAACCATAATAACCTCTTTTAAATAATAACTGATTATGTTAAACTTGTTTTGAAGTTTTTTTACAAAAATAAAAACTTCAAAGAAACATCGATAATGTGACTGAAAACGGTTTACGATAAACATTTTTTAATTGGTATAAGTTGTTCGAACTCTTTGTACTAAGCTAACAAACACATTAGGAGCTAATTAACACACTTTGGTTCATAAAGTAATGGGAAGGTTCTAGAAACTTCTAATGGGTAAGAGATACTAATCTGAAAGGGGTATTAAAGTCATTTACTAAAAGTAAGAGGTTTAAAGGAGAAGCGATAGCCATGTGTAGGGGTGAGCCTTCGATGGCATGGTTTGGGGGGAGGGGGTAAGAGGAAGGTTAGGCAACACCATTTGAAGCTTATAAAAGAGTAATCATAACTCTTGAATAACTTTTGCAAAATTTAGAAAATAAAATCAAACTATTTTCATGTCTTCCTCATCACAAATTTCCTAAACAAAATAATTTCAAAACAAATCCAATTCTACTCAAACTTGGAATAGAGCCTTGGTACAACGTTACAACAACTTATTCCATGTTAGATTTTGAATAAGTGAAGCCAAACTTCCCCCTTATTGGGAGATTGGGAGCAAAATGTGCTATAACCTAAAATCAAGTGAAAGCAAGGAGAATGAGGGTTGGAAGGTGTTTGCAAGGTAGAGGAAGGGATTAATTACTTGGACACACTTATTTTCTTAGTGAAGGGTGAGCTAACTCATCACCTTGAATGAAAACATATTGTTAATATTTTCTTATGATCGAATAATTCTTTTAGATGGTTGAATATCAACATATGCTATAATGTTGGTTTTGGTTCTTGCTTTGAAAGCAAATGGTATATGTAATCCAGACTTGTATGGCTTATAGAATAGCCTTGAAAGAAAGTACATAGGTTGTAGTTGGACTTTGGTTTAGATTGGACTTGGATTAGCAAGTGCTCTTATATCGATAGTCACATAGATGCAGTTAGGAATTGTCTTATATTTGGCAGTTTCTATGGAAATTTGTAGAAAGATCCTTGGGGTTTCTCACCATATTTGTGATTTTTATTATGTATTCTTGCTTTTGTAAAATATTTGGATAATAAAAAGTTAAGTAACATGTAACAACTTGATTTTTGGACAATTTAAATCGACGATAAACCAAACACGTTAGACTCAAACCATACAAAAGAGTAGATTGTTATTGGGATAAATAAGAAAAGGCAGAGAAAGAAAAAAATACAGATCTCGCAGTGGAATGACAAATATATAATAATCAAATAACAGTTCATAAAGCTGTTTACAAATAAATTTGATTATACTAATACAATACAGAATCAGAGTTACAAACAACGAAAATAGATAAATAAATGCAGCGAAACAACATTATGCAATGGAGAATAATAAATAATAATATTACAAGTCTTCGTCTTCGTCCTCCATAAACAAGGTCTTTAACCTTGAAATGCTCAGGATGACCCCAGCGAATTGAAAAGACAAAACACTCGAGTCAGATACAATCCGTACATTAAAGATTGAATATAAATGCTAAGTGAAATAGAGTGAGTCTTGAAAGTGGCAGGGTCTCCTTAGTGTTCTCGAAAAAAGACCCTTTTTCACTGTGCCCTGCCCTTCTATTTATAGACGAAGATGGGTTGGACTTCCCTCATGGGCTTAGGAACAAGGTACCTCGACCCACATTTTGTGATTTCTACGCACTGGGCCTGGGATGCCGATACATGTCGATTGCATCAAACCCTTATACCTTCAGGTCTTCTTGGTCAGAATCTTGTCTAGTGCTAATAATAATATCTTCAACTGTCGTCCTCTAGCCGGGCCAAGTTGTCGGGTAACATTTGCCACCTAAAGTATGTCGTGCGAAGCAACACGACACGCTTTGAATCAGCGAGTATTTCTTGTTTTCAGAAAGAAGTCCATCATGTTTTCTGAATAGTCATTATCTTTCGATTTTATCCTCCCAAGCTGTCGTATCCTTCTTTGGTCGTCTTGACGCTTGGTTGATTCCCAATATTATAAATCCAGGGTTGTAGTTTATCCGTGGCCATCTATGCCCGGTTCTACAGGGCTAGTAAGCTTTGGCTAACTAATCCAATCTTTTCTTAATGACCTTAACTGAGAATTCAGCTTTTGTCCATTTCAAGAAGTTGAACTTTACCGGATGTACACATGCATGTTTGGGTACATGTTCTTGCCATTGGCTCTCGGATGCGTTTTATATGCTCATAAGTCATCATCAATTCCATCTAGTTTAATTGCAATTCAATTACGATTCCTTATTCGTATTTTTTTGTGAAATAAGGGTTGTAATAAATGCACTTGATGAGAGGGGACTTCAAATTTTACATACATGACGACCTCAGAGTAGTAAGCGTACGGCCAGTCAGGGACCCATGGGTAGTTCTATAAGCCTATAATGCTGTTGGGAGTTCATCCACCCATTTACCTCTAGCCTTTTCAAAACTTCTCTTTAGAACAGACTTTATGATTTTGTTCAGGGCTTCAACCAGTCCATTTGTAGTTATAATGGATCATGGAAGGTCATAAAGACAGATGACGTTACAGACAATGAAGTTGATTATTCTCTACATCTTGGTCGTGGTTAAAAGTTCTTCATCTGCCCATTCGGTGAAGCAATCAACTACTATGATGGCGTATTTTGCACCACCTTTAGGATCGGTAGGAAGATGACGTCAATGCCCCAAGTGGCAAACGGCTATGGACTAGTCATTTGAGTAATCTCCATCGGCGGGACTACCGGATTTTTTGCAAACATCTTGCACTTGTTGCATTATCTAGCATGATCAACTGCATTTGGATTGACAGTTGGCTAGTAATACCCACAGTAGAATATTTTCTTTATCAAGGTTTTCCCTCTGATGTAATCGCCACATTCTTCTTCGTAGACTCCGCTCAAGACTCATTTGATATCATCATGGGTGATACACCAAAGCATGGGACTAGATAAACTCCTTTCTACAAATGACTTCTTCTTGGATGATTTGGCATGAAACTTTGAGGAGGATCTGTCATTTTTCATTCCTCCGTTCAGTAAGAATTCCTCATTATAGATAATCTTTGATTGGAATCAACCATGACCTCTTTTCTGGCTCTGCCTCCAAGATCTAGCAGATCTCCATACGTCAATGCTTGGAATATCGTGTGGTGCTAATAGTTTTCATTTCCCATCTCATGGAAAACCCTTTTTGCTCCGCTTACCAGTCACGCCACTCCCTCGTCCTTTTAATCGAACTCGCGAAACGAGTATTTCAACCGAAGCAATGTATGTCCATTGCGTGTCCCTAAAGCTAGCCAGCTTGTCTAGTGATTGGCTCTTTTCATTTTGTTCGCTGAGTATGTGTGTAATGATGTAATACGTGAAGTCGGCTAGTAGCTCTTGGACCTGGCCGAGATAAGGAGTAAGACAATGCCCCTAGCAAGATCAACTTCCTTAACTTTGCATACTACCAATAAAGAATCACAAAAGATATGTAAAGTTCCCACTCCAAATCCTCTAGCAAGTTTAAGGTTGGCAGTCGAGGCTTCATACTAAGCATCGTTGTTTGTTACATGTAAATCAAGTTTCAGGACGTAGCATCGATCGTTCCTCATGATTCATTAACATGACTCCTGCGCCATAATACTGATCGCTGGATGCTCCATCCACGTATATTTTCCATCTGTTGGTTGATTCTCTACTACTCTTCAAGTAGTCATCTGATGCGGTGAATTCAGGTGTGAGGTCTGCTAATTTCCATCCTTGGATAACCCTTCAAGGGAAATAAGTGATATCGAATTGGCTTAGTTCGATATTCCATTTAAGTAGTCTTTCAGACGTCTCAGGTCATTGTATACCTGGTCGCAACGGCTAGTAAGCATAGACATTGATGGGGTGAGCCCAAAAGTATGAGTGGAGCTTTCATGATGAAATCAATAGACATCGCGTTAGCCTTTGTAGCTTCGGGTTGATATCAATGGACGGCTCGCGATAATTGGTGAAATCACACATGCATGTCAAGGGAACATATCATGATTTATTTAGAAAAATCCAACTAATTCTTTTATCATCGTTGCACTGAGCTGTGATTCGATATTCAACACCCGGAAAGGGTCGCCGTGGCTAGCTATAATGTCGACTGTCAGCTTAGCAGGTGCAATTCCGGATTATTTGAGTTCAGATGCAACTATTTTGCATAACATTCAATGTGAAATATGGTTAGGACAACCAATGTTGATGGTTACTCTGGTCGAATCCTAGAGTCTTGTCATGAGTTATTAAGTCTAATACTAAAGGGCTTTGAATGCTCTAATCGATTATCAACAAATGGTCAAAGATCAAGCTTAAAAGTAAGTTGAAGGAAATGTCGAGTAGGGGTCAGCCTCGAGTTGCGTGCAGCTGCATAGCTGGATCTTGCTATGAGTTTGAATTTTCTTTTAAATTCGAGTAACGCACTTTCTATTCAATGTATTCATGATCCTTTACCCATCCTTCAGGTTGGAGTGACAGTTAGTTGCCCATGAGCTTAGGTGTCGATTTAATAATTCTATCTCTAGATATTCTTCCGGTCATAGCCTTGAGTAGCTGTAAGCACTACATATAAGTTTCAATACTGAGTTATCGCAGCCAGTCTTTGTATGACCACGCGTCTGCTCCCAGTCTTGGGTCGATAAATGTACTGCATGGACGGTTGAGTCCCATCCTAGCTATGTTTATATTCTCACCTAAACTCCAAAGATATAGAGTTGATCGGTGAATAGTCGGTTCACATTCATCTTGCTTCTCGCTCGTGCCCCTAGGTCTGGGGCATATACTGATAAGTAGGAAGGCCATCCATGCCCATTTTAGCTTTATTCTCTTTCCCGTTGAATCGTGAGATCAGGTCTGTCGATGGGAGGCAAAGTCTCGTCTATCCTGGATTGTATTGTGGGTTTTCATTCCAAGAGGAATACTTCGATGCCTCATCGGTTTCAGGGCGTAATTTGGACACTAGACGGTCATGCATGTCCACTTTGGTTCATGCTCTGTAATCAGATCTCGGAGTACATTTGGCTACAAATGTAGTCGGGTCATGCTCATCTAGTTTCATACTCCTCCTGACAGATCGAAGGAGGGTGCTGGAGAATTTTTGACCTACTCTTCATGGTTTACTCTCCTTTCCACACTTTGGAGGCCATAGTTTTTCAAAGAACATCCGAGTCACATTCGTATGTGCTTGGTGCAGATTGATATTGACCCTCGATCTGAGGTATGATATAGTCGGTTACCTATAGCATTGGATGCCATTTCGATTGGTTCTGTATTGATGCCTCCTTGTAGTCGTTGCCTTAAGTTTTAAAGAACGCCAAGCTAGAGCTATAGTAAGCTATCGTATTCAGCTTTTAGAGATTTGTACTTCTGCTCCAAGCATTGATTTGGCCAGGCCACTAGTTGGATGGTCGAACTCCATCCTTAGCGAGTCAATAATCCTCCTGTCGATTTCAGGCCAAAGCTTGCGGAATAGAGAAAAGTCGGAATCCCCTCATCTATTTATCAATGTTTATACACCACTCTGCATTCTGGTGACTTAGCGTTATTCTTCCCCCAGTCGACTTGAGCCCAATTTGTGTTCATGCTTCGGTCCATGCTCTAGGGACTTAGATATTTGTCGAACATTTATGCTTTAGTCCACAGTTCGGGATGCAGAGATTTTCATTAATTCGTTTATACTCCCGTACGCATTCCGGGGACTTAGAGTACTCTAGTCCGCTTCTAGGACTTAGAGATTTTTCTCAAGTCATTTATAATCTAGTCCACGCTCTGGGGACTCAGAGTACTCTAGTTCGCACTCTGGGGACTTAGAGGTTTTTAAGTCATATATACTTTAGTCCGCACTCAGGGGACTGAGAGTACTCTAGTCCGCTTCAGGGACTTAGAGGTTTTTAAGACTTTTATACTCTAGTCCACGCTCAGGGGACTGAGAGTACTCTAGTCCGCTTCAGGGACAGAGGTTTTTAAGTCATTTATGTTTGTACCAAAATTGGTCACAAACACCAAGTATCGCGAAAGCACCAATATATGAATATAATTCAACGATGTTCGAGTACAAGTCATAGATCTACGCAAAAATCAAATAACAATCCAGAAATAATGAACACAAACATGAGGCTTATAGTGATTTAGCTATCTACGACCTACGTCCACTTCAAGTAGTTATCTTTTATTGATGTTCTTCGCTGGTTACAGTTGGTTACAGTGGATTACAATGAAGGATTTCAAGTACAATAGTGATAGTAAGGTGTAGAATTGAATCCGGCAGAGTCTGGACGCCCAGTAGCTAAAAGATCCCTTTTCTATAGGTTCTAGGGGGCTATTTATAGGTGTAGGAGGCTGATATCATGCTCAAACTTCGGTAGACTCCTTCTGGCACGTGAGTTGGCCTACACGATCGATCCCACCAAGTATTGACTCGATCTGTGATTGACACGAATCAATTCGTATCGATCAAGAAATGATCCAATCGAGCTGAAACTTGACAGGAACATTCTTTAGCTTGTACGTAAGCTCCTGTGAAAATTTTGTAGCATTTGTACATGTGGTTTAGGAGATACGATCGATGCAACTTTGCGTTTTCGTGAGCACTGTCGCGTTCGAATCCATCGTTCGAATCGACCCATTTCGACTTGATCTGGGCACGTGGATGCGTGGTGACGTGGCGCGAGATTCTAGGATTGCCCCACCTTTTGTGCCGAGTTGATCGAGTTGTTCCTGAGCTTTCGCCTCGTTTTCATAGACGCGTTCGCATCTATGGCTCACACTCTGTTTCGTATCGATGAAGCTCTGTTCGCATCGATGACTGTATCGATATTTTGGGGTGCCATTTCGTATCGATCACTAATTCTGGGGATCAACACGAAAGGCGAATCAAGGATTGATGCGAACAAGACTCCCACGAGATCGATATGAACAGATGACCTTGATCGATTCGAACATGGGGATACAAATAGGACGAGGTTCTCTCTGATCGATATGGACCTAATGGATTCGAACTATGCAGAACCTGATGGATTCGAACAAAGTGAGGCGAAGTCATTCTGATGGATACGAATCTGATGGATTCGATTAGACCATCACCTTGACTTTGATGGATATGAACGGCATATTTTCTCTAAATTGTATCGATCGTATCTCATTCATTTGAACTTCGATTATCTTGAAATTTGAAATACTGGCTTTCACGGCTTTGCTTGTCATGTCTTGTCAATTGTGGCCTGATCCAGACTCGGACAAAATTCATCGACACCCATGGTGTACCTGCAATGCATAATCGATATTCATGACTAGTAATCATTGATTTCAACTAATTTTTTGGGTATCTCAGCTCTGCCAAAAGGTGGGATAACACTTTGCCCCCCAAAACATGTCTTTTTATAAAAGGTGTGTTTTGAATTGTTTCAAGTCAAATGCAGCGAGTTTATGTTTTATTCAAAGCTTATAGCATTGTCAATCAAGTTTGCGGCTTTTCGAAACCAAATCATTATTCATTTCTTCCTGTGGAAATTAAGAATGAAATTCTACAGTCTCTCCGGACTATCAGTGGTCACTCCAGACCCTTGTCAAGTCCATTCCAACTTAGCGATCGGACAGAAAGATCCTGTTGCGCTCCGGCATTGCCCTCTATCCCTTGCACTTTAGCCCCAGCTACGGCTTATAGTGATGTCTTGATCATTCTAGACCGATCATAGCCTTTCCGAGCTCTTGCTGGATCCCATCCTGTCACTCTCCGGTGAAGGGGAAACATCGTTAAGTGAGTTGATCCTGTCTCTCTCCGGCGAAGCAACTCACTTCTTGCACTCCGGTTTAGTGTATCTGAACATTAACCGATGTCATGGCCTAAATCGTGGGCCGATCACAGCCACTCCGGGCTTTTATCGAATCCTGATCCAATCACTCTCCGGTGAATGGGAAACGACGTTAAGTGAGTCGATCCTACCGCTCTCCGTCGAAGCAACTCACTTCTTGCACTCCGGACCCCGCCTCTCTGGGTAGGGTCATAAAGCGATCATTTTCAAGCTGGTTTTCAATATTCATCCTTTAACTCTCTGGTCAAAGGTTTTATTTCTAGAAATTCAAGTACATTTATTAAATTCAAGTCCAAGATGTTCAATCTCAAACATCAGGGAAAACTAGACGTTGCCTCTCCAGGCGGAGTGGTCTATTACCATCTCAGAGCATGCCTAGGGATCTCTCCGGTTCCCGTACATGAGTAAGTGGAATAGCCATTATTTTAAAATCAAATCTAAGAGACCTAATTGACCAAAGTCCAAATCCTGAACTTGGCCCTTGCCATCACAATCAGTTGATGACAAGTCGCGATCCCGATCCAGGATCAGTTCTGTTAGGCGGAGGCGGTAGTTGTTCAGGTCTTATGGCCGCTGTCCGTTCTCTGGTATATTGTGGCAATCTACCACTCCTAGCATGTACTTCCACCTCATCCTTTAGGTGGAGGCATTCATCGGCAGTGTGCCCATCCAGCTCATGGAATAGGCAATATTTTCCACTTCTACGCTCCCGCTCTGTGGGTCTCTCCTGTGTAGTTTTCGATAGGGGAGTTGCCCTCGAGTTTCCGTGTAAATCCGTTCCAGGCTAGACGTCAGATCTGTGTATTGCCTGAATCCGGGCTCTTGGAATTTCTTCTGTTTATCAGGACCATCATGTTTGCCATCCTGATTTCTCTTTCCTTTGTCTGGTCCAGACTGTTCTCTGGCGGTTCCTTCGCCCTGCACAGCGTTTGTTTCTCTCCTCTCGGCTCATGATTCTTCTAGTCGAATGAATCTTTCAGCTTCATGATAGAATTCTCCAAGATCTTGTGGTGGATCTCTTGCAAAAGGATCTTTGAATTTGGTGCCTTCCCCCAACTCCTGCCAGTGCCGCTATCAAAATCATCGATGGATCCGGGTGATCTACAGAAGCCACCGTTGCATTGAATCGCAGTAGAAAATCTTTTATGGACTCTCCGGTCCTTTGCTTTATCGAAGCCAAGGTCATCACACTCTTGGGTCGCATCACGTGGACCCTAAACTGTCTCATGAAGCAATCTACGAGCTCGCCCCATGTTCTGATCGATCCAGTTTCTAGTTGTCTGGACCAAAGCACGGCCAAATCTGATAAAAATAAAGGAAAACATCGCGCCATCACTTCCTTGGATAATCCCAGCACTTCCATATGTCTGATGTGTCTGGTAATATGAATGGTCGGGTCTGACTTCCCATCGTAAGGCTCCAACATTGGTAGTTTGAACTTTGGAGGGTTCCTTGCATTTCTGATATTCGGAGTGAACGGACTCCGACTGACTTCTTCCAATCCTCCACTCGACAATCCTCCTCTCATGATTCGTCGCACCAGACCAATCATTCTTTCATCTCCATCCAGGGGTTTCCCCCTTGTCATGCTTCTATCCTGCCCCCAAGTCTCAAAGGGAATTCTGGTACATACTCTTCGTATGGCTCGTTAGCATTAGCATTGGCTCTAGCCTGTTGAGCTCCATCCATTGGTCTTTCAGTATCAGATCCTGAGGGTCTGCCTCCAAGTCCTTGTTGATTGCCTTTTGGTTCTGCATTCTGACCTTGAGCTTGATCTTCGTTAGTTTCTGCAATCCTAACTCGTTGTCCAGCATTCGTAGTTGCTGTAGTTGGTCCAAGGTTTTGTACATTCGTCGCTCTCATTTGCTCAAAGAAATTCTACAGCATCTCCTGTTGACTCTTCATTATTCTTTCATGCATTGAATTAGCCATAGCCTCCATCTCATCCCTGGTGATGTAGATCGAAGCTTGTCCTCCTCCAGCTCCAGAGGATGCCTCTTGGCTCCCTCCTTGTTGGCTTCTCTTAGCTCTTTGTCTTCTACTTGTTTGTCGAGTCATTGTCCCTAAATCTGAATCCTTCAAGCTTTTAAATCTGAACTTCAAATCTGATGTAGCGGGTGCTAGTTGCTCTCAATGTAAGCACCAAAGTGTTTTGCACCAAAATTGGTCACAAACCCCAAGTATCATGAAAGCACCAATATATGAATATAAATCAACGATGTTCGAGCACAAGTCATAGATCTAAGCAAACAACAAACAACAATTCAGAAATAACGAACAGAAATACGAGGTTTATAGTGGTTCGGCTACCTCCGGCCTACGTCCACTTCAAGTAATTATCTTTTATTGATGTTCTTCGCTGGTTACAGTTGATTACAACGGATTACAATGAAGGATTTCAAGTACAACAGTGATAGTAAGGTGTAGAATTGAATCTGGCAGAGTTTGGACGTCCAACAGCCAAAAAATCCCTTTTCTGTAGGTTCCAGGGGGCTATTTATAGGTGTAGGAGGCTGATATCGCGCTCAAACTTCGGGAGACTCCTTTTGGCACGTGAGTGGGCCCACGCAATCGATCCCACCAAGTTTTGACTCGATCTGTGATCGATACGAATCGATTTTGTATCGATCGAGAAATGATCCAATCGGGCTGAAACTTGGCAGGAACATTCTTTAGCTTGTATGTAAGCTCCTGTGAAAATTTTGTAGCATTTGGACCTATGGTTTAGGAGATATGATCGATGCAACTTTTCGTTTTCGTGAGCAACTGTCGCGTTTGAATCCATCGTTCGCATCGACCCATTTCGACTCAATCTGGGCACATGGGTATGTGGTGACGTAGCGCGAGATTCTTGGATCGCCCCACCTTTTGTGCCGAGTTGATCGAGTCATTCCTGAGCTTTCGCCTCGTTTGCATCGATGCGTTCACATCTATAGCTCACACTCCATTTCGTATCGATGAAGCTCTATTCGCATCGATGACCGTATCGATATTTGGGGTGCCATTTCATATCGATCACTAATTATGGGGATTGACATGAAAGGCGAATCAAGGATCGATGCGAACAAGACTCCCACGAGACCGATACGAACAGATGACCTTGATCGATTCAAACATGGGGATACAAACAGGACGAGGTTCTCTTTGATTGATACGGACCTGATGGATTCGAACTGTGCAGAACCTAATGGATTCGAACAAAGCGAGCTGAAGTCGTTCTAATGGATAAAAATCTGATGGATTCGAATAGACCATCACCTCGACTTTGATGGATACGAACGACATATTTTCTCTAAATTGTATCGATCATATCTCGTTCATACGAACTTTGATTATCCTGAAATTTGAAATGCTGGCTTTTACGGCTTTGCTTGTCATGTCTTGTCAATTGTGGCCCGATCCGGACTCGGACAAAATTCATCGACACCCATGGTGTACCTGTAATGCATAATCGATATTCATAACTAGTAATCATTGATTTTCAGTTAATTTTTTGGGTATCTTAGCTCTGGCAAAAGGTGGGATAACAATTTATACTCTAGTCCACACTCAGGGGACTTAGAGTACTCTAGTCCGCACTCTGGGGACGTAGAGGTTTATAATGCGTTTATACTCTAGTCTGCACTCAGGGGACTTGGAGTACTCTAGTCTGCACTCTGGGGATGTGGAGGTATTTAAGTCATTTATACTCTGGTCCACACTCAAGGGACTGAGAGTACTCTAGTCCGCTTTAGGGACTTTGAGGTTTTTAAGTCGTTTATACTCTAGTCCATGCTCAGGGGACTGAGAGTACTCTAGTCCGCTTCAGGGACATAGAGGTTTTTAAGTCATTTATACTCTAGTCCACACTAAGGGGACTGAGATTACTCTAGTCCGCTTCAGGGACTTAGAGGTTTTTAAGTCGTTTATACTCTAGTCCGCACTCAGGGGACTTAAAGTACTCTAGTCCGCACTCTAGGACGTAGAGGTTTTTAATTCATTTATACTCTAGTCCGCACCCAGAGGACTTAAAGTACTCTAGTCCGCACTCTGGGAACATAGAGGTTTTTAAGCCGTTTATACTCTAGTCCGAACTCAGAGGACTTAGAGTACTCTAGTCTGCACTCAGGGGACTTAGAGGTTTTTAAGATATTTATACTCCAGTCCGCACTTAGGGGACTTAGAGTACTCTAGTTTGCACTCTGGGACATAGAGGTTTTTAAGTCGTTTATACTCTAGTCCTCACTCAGGGGACTTAGAGTACTCTAGTCCGCACTTTGGGGACGTAGAGGTTTTTAAGTCGTTTATACTCTAGTCCGCACTCAAGGGTCTAAGAGTACTCTAGTCCGCACTCTGGGGACGTAGAGGTTTTTAAGTCATTTATACTCTAGTCTGCATTTAGGGGACAGAGAGTACTCTAGTCCGCTTCAGGGACTTAGAGGTTTTTAAGTCGTTTATACTCTAGTCCGCACTCAGGGGACTTAGAGTACTCTAGCCTGTACTCTGGGGACTTAGAGGTTTTTAAGTCGTTTATACTCTAGTCCGCACTCAGGGGACTTAGAGTACTCTAGTCCGCTTTAGGGACTTGAGGTTTTTTAGTCATTTATACTCTAGTCCGCACTTAGGGGACTTAGAGTACTCTAGTCCACACTCTAGGGACTTAGAGGTTTTTAAGTCGTTGATACTCTAGTCCGCACTTAGGGGACTCAGAGTACTCTAGTTTGCACTCCGGTGACTTAGAGGTTTTTACTCTAGTCCGTACTCAGGGGACTTAGAGTACTCTAGTCCGCACTCTGGGGACGTAGAGGTTTTTAAGTCGTTTATACTCTAGTCCACACTTAGGGGACTTAAGTACTCTAGTCCGCACTCTGGGGACTTAGAGGTTTTTAAGTCGTTTATACTCTAGTCCGCACTCAAGGGACTTAGAGTACTCTAGTCCGCACTCTGGGGACTTAAGGATTTTTATTGAGAGTAGTCGTATTTCCACTCTTTAATTTGTATTTCATCTATCGTATCAAGGCTAATGTTGTCGAATTAACGATCGAACCACGTTTTCTCATGGAATGGGATTCTGCCCCCAGCATAAGGGACGAAACCTGAAAAATGGATGGTCGATTCTCGTCCACATGTTGACTATAGCTCTTCCAATCAAGTCAAGGAACGGCTTATATGACAGATGGTTGGATCACATCCATGCTGGGTTAGATAGTCAAATCTCACACAATTTGCTTCGTATCTCTTTTAAGAAAATAAGAGTAATAGGTTATTGAGTAGACAAAGTAAGTTGCATATGTTCCAAGGTGCAGTCGTGTCCATGTATTGAGAGCGATGGTTAATGAGCAGGCAGTCTACCACAACTACTTCAAGTCGGGCTTTCGAACAATCTTTTGTGTTCAAGGTAGGATTTGATGTGTAGATGATCAAATAACGTCCACTCTAGACAGATTCCGGCGTCACTAAGCTTCAGGAGAGGCATCTGTATTTTTTTGAACTTTGTTCTATGACTCGATTTGAGTGGATGATAGGGCCATACCCATTCCAAGCCTTGCTTAGGTCTCCAAGTCAAACGTCGAGGTCGATGAATGTGTGGTCGATCATGTTGACTTTGTATTGGGCTTTGATCATGATGAGCTTTTCAATCTCTAGTTCTTGGCCCTAAATTAAAGGCACATGGTTGATTATGAGCGATTGAATCATGCTCGTCTTGATGAACCTCCACAGGTTCGATCACGGTCCGCGTGGATTGGTTGGTGGCCAAGTCTGAGTACCTGGTTACCTGCACCGTTTTGAAAGTAGTTTAGTTCAAGTTGGTCATAGTTCATAAAACAACTGAAATAGAAATGGAAATAATTTAAAAAAGATTGGGGTAAATCTCATTGATAAGTGTAGCAGCATCATGTGCTCGCTATTCGACTTTGCCCCTAGCTCCTTTCAAAGGGATGTCGGCTGTCAGCAGTCTAATTGATAATCATAGCCCTTTATTAATATGCATTGGATGTTCGCTGCCCGCCATTCTACAGGATTTGTACATACTATTGAAGCTTTCCTTTCCAGATCGGCTTTTTGATCACACCTCGGAGGTGTTTGTAATCGCCCGTGTTAGGATCAGTGAGCATCTTGGAATATACAACATTCCTCTGATTTTCTTTGGACTTTGGTGTACTCTCTCGAGGTTGGTTTCCAATACCACTCTAAGTCGCGAGTCTTCAAGTAGAGGTTGTCAACTGAATCTTTCAGAAAGCATATGAGTCGAATTTTGAGGTCTTGTTTTGTCTACTGGGATCAGCGTCCTTAGCCAACGGGCCTTCATTGTTATTTTTCTTAGTCAGTTCCGCTCCTCCACACTTTGGTTTAGATTCATTTTGTCATAGAAACGATCCATGGTCGTAGGAGGCTCTCCAGCTAACTAGCTGCCAAAATATATATGGAGGTCGATTATCCCCAAATGTGATTAGTATGATATCCCTTTGAGAGTATCGTTTGAGTAGCGGTTGCTTGTCCGTTCCCTTGTTGTCATTCAGAAGCTGTCGCTAGATCCTCTATTCCCTGGTCGATCATGGGATGTAAGGGAAGTGGATATAATGTTCCTTTATTAAGTTGTGTTTTGAATTCACTATCTGGAGGTACTGCGTAGCGGCTAGGGTTCGGGGTCGTGTAAGAGACCGGTGTAATTTAAGTTTGGATCGGCCAAGCATGGCTCGGCCTGGATGCCGTTCGGCATAGAGGTGTGGCTTGGCCTGGATGTCGTTCGACATAGACATATGGTTCGGCCTAGATGTCGTTCGGCATAGACTGGATGTCATTCGGCATAGACGTATGGCTCGACCAGGATGTCGTTCGGCATAGACGTATGGCTCGGCCTAGATGCCGTTCGAAATGGATGTGGCTCGGCCTGGATTTGGCTCGGCCTGGATGTGGCTCGACCTGGAGTGGCTCGGCATGGAGTGGATCGGTATGGATGTGGCTCGGCATGTATGTGGCTTGGCCTGGAGTGGCTCGACATGGATGTGGCCCGGCCTGGTATGGCTCGGCATGGAGAGGCTCGGCATGGATGTGGCTCGTCCTGGAGTGGCTCGGCATGGATGTGGCTCGGCCTGGATGTGGCTCGGCTTGGAGTGGCTCGGCATTGATGTGGCTCGGCCTGGATGTGGCTCGGCCTGGAGTGGCTCGCCCTGGATGTGGCTCGGCCTGGAGTGGCTCGCCCTGAAGTGGCTCGGCCTGGAGTGGCTCGACATTGATGTGGCTCGGCCTGGATGTGGCTCGGCCTGGAGTGGCTCGCCCTGGATGTGGCTCGGCCTGGAGTGGCTCGCCCTGGATGTGGCTCGGCCTGGAGTGGCTCGGCCTGGATGTGGCTCGGCCTGGAGTGGCTCGACATGGATTTGGCTCGACCTAGATGTGGCTCGACCTGGAGCGGCTCAGCATAGAGTGGCTCGGCATGGATGTGGCTCGGCCTGGAGTGGCTCGGCCAGGATGTGACTCGAGGTACGCTTTTTCTGGAGCGGTCGATATACGCCTTTTCTGGGGCGATCGGCCGAATTGCCTTCAGAGGAGGGTCGGCCTTCATTCAACTTGAGTGCAAACTTCAACGTACGATCCCCAGATCTTGCTTGACTTGGTTTCTCTAACTACGGCTATCGGCTTCCTTTAGATTTCTTTCAAATCTGAGTAGAATATGAAGTTTTCTAGAAAACAACTAGATCTATCTCGCGAATATGGAAATCCACTAGTAGACGATGAGATCCAATCAAGCTGAGAATTCAATTCTCAGTGAAAGCACTAAAATGTTAGCAACAGAATTGGTCACTAACATTTTTGAGTAGAGTTATGTAGAGAGATTAACGTAGAGAGTAAATTAAAACATAGAACTGTATATTAAGTTAAATGCAGAAACAAGAACACCTGGTTCAGCATAATTGCCTACGTCCACTTTAAGTTTCGGTGTTTATTACTTTCAAAGTGATTGAATACAGATACAATCCGTACAATAAAGACTTGAATACAAATGTTAAGTGAAATAGAGTGAGACTTGAAAGTGGCAGGGTCTCCCCAGTGTTCTCGAAAAAAGGTCCCTTTTCATTGTGCCTCTGCCCTTCTATTTATAGACGAAGATGGGTTGGACTTCCCTCATGGGCCGAGGAACAAGGTACCTCGGCCTATAGTAGGTGATTTCTACGCACCGGGCCAAAGATGCCGAAACTTGTCGATTGCATCAAACCCTTATACCTTCAGGCTCTTCTTGGTCAGAATCTTGTCTAGTGCTAATAATAATATCTTCAACTGTCGTCCTCTAGTCGGGCCAAGTTGCCGGGTAACAATAATATATCTACAGTAAAGTAAAAGTATTGAAATAGCGTTAAGGCGTTACCCATATCCCCCTTAACACATTTATATATATATTCTCATAGTCTATATAGTATCGTAATTCCTTCGTAAACTGGAGGGTTATTAGAGGACACTCCATAGGTATGGTACAAACCAAACTCATAGAAGGTGCTCTAGGGAATGTGCACAAGGCACTCGAGGCAATGTCAGGGTAGATATACCAATTGCAGATCCATACCGGTGATAATGCATAGCAGTTACTACCGCCCACCTCGGACACACTCCAAAAATCAAAATCAAGGGTGGCCATCAAATCAATCACAAAGTAATAGAATGGTATCGGAGAAATGTGCCTGATAGGAAGAATGACCTCACTTGTCCCGGCATGGCTCCTATTTTAGTCACATGTATGCTGACTCACGAGAGTTAAGGTCACGTCATACCTTATATAGAAATCATTCGCCAAACCATCCTACTTCATTTTTGAAATCTCCACCACGTACACAGTTGTTAAAGTGATTTTCGGTATTGGCAGAGAGTATGACAACATCCGATCCCGGTCTCTTTAACAACCAATCCCTTATTACACATGAGCTGATTTTTTAAATTTCAACCACTTCATAATTGATATCAAAATATCATATTCAATTCAAACCATATCACTTTCGAAATTATATTTACTTTCGAAATCATATTCATCCATGAAATCATATCACCTTTGAACTCATAGTTTCGAAATTATATTTCCTTTCAAAGTCATATTTCCAAAAATAGATTAAAATCTCATTTCAAAATTATCATGTTAAATCAAGTATGTTATTTAAATCCCAACTTACGTTATAAAGTCATTTAACCACATTCACTTTAAAATCGTGGATTTGAATATAAACCCATCTGCTTTACCTAGTTTGGAATTTAGAAAATTAGTTTAGATAGTTATAAATAGTTTAACAAAGTTAAGAATAAATTTCTAGGATAGTTAGAATACTCCAATATATTTATAAAATTGATTTAAAATAATATTAAATTTTATTTAAGATAGTTAAATAGATTTAAAATAGATTAAATATAATTGAAATAGATTAAATAGCTTTAAGATAGATTAATTAGATTCAAAACAAATTAAAAGGTTTAATTACTTTAAAATAAATTAAATTGGTTTAAATAGATTAAAAATGATTTAGGATGGTTAACATAGGTTAAACTAGTTTACAAATTTGAAAGTCTTTAAAATTAGAAATTCAAAAATATATTTTTAAACAGTTTATATTAAAATATGAATTTGGAATATATATCAGTGAAAAATATTTATTTCGTTCCAACACACTTAAACCATTTCCAATTTCCAAATCAACAAAATCTAATTCCAAATCTCCATTTAAATTCTGAATAAAATATTTAAATTTTCATCGATTTCAATTCACGTTTGAAATATCAAATTTAGCTACTTCAATTTCAATACATATTCAAAATTATAATCCAACAATTTCAATAACTCAATTCCTATACGTTTCAATTATACTTCAAGAAACCCAATTTAAAATTTCAATTAAATTCCTTAAAGCAATTCCTTTAAACCAATTCAAATTTCAACATAAACCCGATTTCGATAATAGTTCAATTTATATAAATCAAATTTTCTTTCAAAATATCATTTAACAAAATTTAAGGATTTAAAATCATTTAATTTAACAATCTGGTGTCCGTATATAATTCTCTACCCTAGGGTCAAGTGATACGTGTATTTATCGTTTCAATCCGCAATTATCTTACATTTACGGATATATATCATTTCAATCTGCAATCCCAAGCCAATATAAAAATCCATAAAATCGCTCGAGTCTATCATTTCAATTCATAACGATTTTTCCCTAATCTATAGATCATTCGGGTATATATCATTTCAACCCATAGTGATTTTCCTTATAATAACTAAGGGAATTTGCAGTGTGATAACAATATATAAATTAATATAACATCCAATCATCCAATAATAAAATCAACGTCCATCACAATCACCATCAAATTCAACCAATAAATATCAATTAACTAATTATCAATAACTGGTAATTAACTGGCAATTTAAATTCAATATTAAATTAAATGGCTATTTAATGCAAAATAAATTCGAATTAACTGAAATGATAATTTAAATATTCCAAACAGTAGTAAATAAATTCTAATCACACCACAAATTTAACTTAACCAACATAAGAAATTTTAGAAGTTGTGAGTGGTCATAACACTCACCTTTGAATTTAAATTGAATTAAATTCCAAATCTAGCGTCCAAATTCAGACAGTCTCATATTTCTTCCAAAACAATGTCAAGATGTCCGGAATTTCAATACGATCCTAGCGGAGAAAATGCGTGTGAATTCGATCTCAAACGCAAAAGTTATGACGATTAGAACCATTGAATTCAGAACTTAAAAGTAAAAAAACAACTCACCCTGAATACGTCAGCACCATAGTTCACGCACACCAAACCCTAGCATGCACGCTAACCTCTCGTACGGTGCCCGTTCGATCATCTTTGACCCACCACCGCGCCTCCCACGCCGGCCTTCTCCCAGATCGGCCACCACCACGACATTCGCCAGCTCAAAGCTCCTGACCAGCTCGAAGCGCCTGCTTGGCCACCGCCGCGTCACCCCCAGCCACCCCAAGGTCGTACGTCACCGTCGTTAATGTTTAACCCTAATCCAATTCTCGTCGACGATCTAGCCGTCCATCGACTAAACGAACAACACAGAAGCACTCCGTTCCTCCCCTTCCACGCGACTATATCGTCGATTCGACGATTTGTCGATGTCGAGACATAAAGGACGGCTGAGATTAAATCACCCAATTTCGGCCACATAACAACCCAGATTGAACAACAAACTACAAATTTTACTTGCGCTCATCGAGAGCTTCAAATCGATATATAATTTGAAATATTTTTAGGAGTTTAAATTTTTGATTTGGTTTTGAAATTGAGTCTGAGAGTTTGGGAATTGGAGTTTATTTCTGCCATTGGAAAGGAGAAGGTGTAAAGAATTGTATGTACAGAAATAAGAAAAGAAACACTGCTAGGGTTTATAACAGGTTATTTATAGGTAGATCATAAATAAAAATGAACGGACAAGATTTTATTTGGATTTTGAATGATAAATCACCTGAAAAGACCGTTTCGCCTCCGGAATGAAAATGGATAATCCCATATATCAAAATAGATGTTTTCGATAATTTTAAACTCAATAGAATAGGTTTCAAGTCCTAATTCCATCGCATGAAGAAGTTATGCTAAAATAAGCTTATTTCAAATTGATTTTAATAGAATTATATTAAATTGATTACCAGGCGTTTCGAGCACGTACGATCAAACGACAAGTCCGATCGCTACGAAACTTGATTTCCTACAACAATTCACCATTACGGATCAGATGGAACTAGTTTCGTCGAAATCCAAGTCAGCGACCAAAATGACCATTTTCACCTTAATTAAATAAATTAATAATTAATTAATTAAATCAGTTTTTCAATTCAAATTTAATAATTTACAATTTCTGTCATTTTAGATTACTTAGACATTTACCATAAATTAAACCAAATCTAGATATCAATTTAAAGTAAATTAATTTACCGATTATAGTGTTAGATTTCAATTCCAGCGAATTCAGTAATTATAAATTTTATTTTCTATAATTCCATTTGTTTGATTTTCATCTTGTTATTCAATCAATTATCATCTTATCATCTTATAGGTATAATTAACATTGGTTTATACCTTAGTACATTAATATTTTCCCATTTCATCTTAATTCAATTTAGGTTATATTTAATTTTATTTAATTACAATAAATCCCTTTATTATAGCTTAAATTCCAATAAATTGATAGATCTTGATATCCATTCTTTTTATTCATCCCATTTGCCATACTATGAATAAAATTAACATTATTTTCAATTATCACCTTAATTTACATTAACGTAATATTTAATTATATTTATTGCAATTGATTTCAAATTCAATCTAATAGGCTAAATAAATAGGTAACTTATAATAACTATCACCATTAACCTTTAATCATATTTATAAGTTTATTACTTACAAATAAATGTTATAATAACTTATATAATACCGATCCTATTCAATTACCATTTATTATACAATTTCATACATTAATTCAATATTTACATTTGTTCCCTTATGTTAAATTTATAACCATGTTATAACATTTACATTATTTCCATTGATCGGAATTTCATTAAGGTTGTTAATGATTAACTCAAACTAACACTATTACATATCATTGTAGTTATTATTTCATTACTAAATTACAAATTTTTATTTTTTCCAATATTAAATCACTAAGCCTATTAAATTAACAAAATTTAATTATCGAAAATTACGGGTAGTTACACTCTCCCCACTCAAAACATTTTGTCCTCAAATAGGAAAAGAAGGAATTAAGTAATCAATATATCTTATTCAAAATATTAAATTTATAAAAAATGAATTTGCATAATTAAATAATTTAAACAAAATATATCAATTTATAACAATTAAATCCTTTATATTCAAGTAAATAAAAGATTGGAAAACCTTTCATAAAAATTTCTAAGTCTAGTATTTACGAAAAATTTCGACAAAGTCTCCTTGTACAGAGAGGTCTGGGAGAAATAATAATATCAATAATAACGAAATATGATATATTTTTCAAAATATATATCCCAACAGAGGGAAAAACAATATAATGCCGTTAGAAAACTGTAATCTGAAAACATACCTATTTGTCGGGCAAACAACGCTTAAATTATTAAATCAAAAGCTGTAGCAATTTCTTCCATAACTTGTATTTCACTTATATAATCCAAAGGAGTAAATAATTATATAAAGAGAAATATTTCAAGTTATTTCCAATTAATAACAAACAAATCAATACAACATAACAACAAATTTCTTACAACAAATTATACAATCATCGCATACAGTCAAAATATCAATTTTACATCCATAGCAACCATAAAAAGGTTTGTTCGGGTTTAGACATGTTTAAATCATATCGAATGGCAGTTAAACTATTAAGTATACCATACACTCAATAGTCATAAATAAAACTCAACAGATTATTCATCATTCCAACAATTAGAAGTATCCTATCCCAACCAACCCATAAACCAAAACAAACAATGACTCCAAGAATTAAATCAACTTCATTCTTATTAATTTCATTTCATATTATTTACCTTTCTTCAGTTTTATTCATACAGTGATTATTTCATTCATTCACATTCATTTATTTACATATTTTATTTACATTTTGTTACATATGTTACTCATGTACAATTATTTAAAACATATGTAAATCAATTATTAAAGCACTATGTAGGTTTCTTTGTAAATAAATTCACAATCATTCATTCAGCGCTTATTTTCATCTATTTTCATTTATTGATTACAATGTTCATTTTCATTTGCTCAAATAATGTCAATTTCTTTCCATTACTTTATATTCATTTCTTACATAAGTTACTTCCATTCAATTGTTTATAATAATCACTGAATTCATTATTCAAGTATTTCTTACATGTTTATTACAGTTTAGTTCATATTAATTTATATACTTGATTTCAATTAGATATTAGTATTCAGTAGTGCATAAGTTCATACTTAAGTTTCTTACTTTTTAAATTTTCATTCATTTTCCTATTTAACGCCATTTAATATTAAATCCATTTTCTAAATCATTTCAACTTTTCTGAAGTTATAACCATTTAATTTAATATAGTATTCATCTTATTATTTACTTTAATTATCAATAGCTTCAAATATTAACTTAAGTACATAATCCTTTACTTACAGTACTTACTTTCTATTACATTTTATTAGTAGCATTTTAATTATAACTTAAGTTTACTACAACTATAATATCAAAGTTCTTATTTATAAAAGTAATTCCATTGAACCTTTTCATTACTTAGGTTTTCTTGTATTTTATCCTATTACATATCATATTCAACATTGCATCTTTTTTTACATTTTGGTAAGTTATTGATATATAAATGTCTTTTAGAATGCAGTAGAAAGTTACACAAGTTTCTCTTATATATTTATTTAACAAACTGTTCAATAGTTACCATTTTTTTCGTTTCCATTTTATTTATAGTTTACAAATTTCCAATTTATTGTCTATTTCATTAATCATTTTAATATCAAATTTCTTATTTTCATTTTTGAAGTCTCCAATTATTAGTGCAATCAAGGTTCCGTTCATTACAATAATTTAAATTCCTATTTAATAGAAACTTAAGAACTAAATACCGGGTTCCTTTTTAATTATTTTAAAATAATAATATATATGATCATGTCTTTTATATATCAAATCATAATTGGAATTCAAAAATTAAGATTAATTCATCAAAACAATTGTGCTGTGAAACCACTACAACAGTCTTCCCACTTGGAACTCAAAAATGAATGTTGATGATGTGTGCACTCATCACTGAAATTATTTCCCAACGACAGAGAGGGGAGTACAAAACTTATTTCCTTTAAAATTTATTTTAAAAAATTTCTTCCAAATCACTTTGAAATATTAATATCAGAAAATACTTCTAAATAGTATTAATATCATATTCCAAAATCTTTGAAAGAAATTTTCGAAAATCCCGGAACTTCAGTTCTCAACTTTCCAATTTATATTTGTTTTATTTTTTAACCAATGTTTACAAATTTCACTACCTACCAAAGAAATATATCACAACTAAGTATATCATTTATAAAAGTATTATTTTATATACAAAATATATATAATAGGCAAAATTATCTCATTTACCTTTATTTCAAAACAAATATTGTGTCTGTCTGCGGTATTAAGCGTTTAGAAATCCCTATCGATGTCATAGCATCCTGTGCACCAACCAGAATTTATAAATACAAAACGGAATAAATTAACAGAATATAAAAACCTTTTTAACACTAACAAGTATGCTCTCTCATATATATACTCTCAGCGACTCATTCTAGCGTATTACTACCCTATTTAATACGAGTCAGTCCCCACAAAGCTAAGGTTATCGCTAAACCAAAACTCTGATACCAACTGTAACAACCTACTTTTTAGACAGTTTAAATTGACGATAAACCACACACATCAGACTCAAACCATACAAAAGAGCAGACTGTTATTGGGGTAAATAAGAAATGGCAGAGAAAGAAAAAACAAATATAGAATCTCGCAGCGGGATGATAAAATATAATAATCAAATAACAGTTCATGAAGCTGTTTACAAATAAATTTGATTATAGTAATACAATACAGAATCAGAGTTAAAGACAACAAGAATGGATAAATAAATGCAGCGGAACAACATGATGTAGTGGGGAATAATAAATAATAATAGTACAAGCCTTCGTCTTTGTCCTCCAGAAATAAGGTCTTCAACCCTAAAATGCTCAGGCTGACCTGAGCGAATTGAAAAGACAAATCACTCGAGTCAGAACTAAAAGATCTTATGTAAGTTAAATCAACGGTAAATATGAGTGTGACGACGTCAGAGATGTTTACGGGGTTTGACATCTCCTATCCAGTGTCTAACGTGGGTGTAGTAACTTAAGAGATGTTCGGGATTACCATCTCCTAAGGATCCGTTAAACTATCTACTATATAGTACAATACGCTATTATAATATGTCTACAGTAAAATAAAAGTATTAGAATAGCGTTAATGCATTACCTATATCCCACTTAACACATTTTTATATATTCTCATAGTCTATATAGTACCGTAATTCCTCCATAAACTGGAGGGCTATCAGAGGGCACTCCATGGGTATGGTATAAACCAAACTCGTAGAAGGCGCTCTAGGACATGTGAACATGACACTCGAGGCAATGCCAGGGTAAATATACCAGTTGCGAATCTGGACTGGTGGTAACGCATAACAGCTACTACCGCCCACCCAAGGACACGCTCCCAAAATCAAAATCAAGTGTGGCACCAAATCAATCACAAAGTAATAGAATGGTATCGAAGAAATGTGCCCAATATGGGGAATAACCTCACTTGGCCCAGCATGCTTCCTGTTTTAGTCACATCTATGCTGATTCACAGGAGTCAGGGTCACGTCATACCTCATACAGAAATCATCGCCAAACCTTCCTACTTCGTTTTTGGAATCTCCACCATGTACACAGTTGTTAAAGTGATTTTTGTTATTGGCAAAGAGTATGACAATATCCGATCCCGATCTCTTTAACAACTTATCCCTTATTACACACCGGATGGTTCTTTTAAATTTCAACCATTTCATAATTGATATCAACATATCATACTCAATTCAAACCGTATCACTTTCGAAATTATATTTACTGTCAAAATCATATTCATCCTTGAAATCACATCACCTTTGAACTCATATTTTCGAAATTATATTTCCTTTCAAAGTCATATTTCCAAAAATAGGTTAAACTCTCATTTTAAAATTTTCATATTAAATAAATACGTTATTTTAATCCTAGCTTAGGTTATAAAGTTGTTTAACCATATTCACTTTAAAATCGAGGATTTGAATATAAACCCATCTACTTTACTTAGTTTGGAATTTAGAAAAATAGTTTAGATAGTTATAAATAGTTTAACAAAGTTAAGAAAAAAATTCTAGGATAGTTAGAATACTCCAAAATATTTGTAAAGATTTAAAATAGTTTTAAATTTGATTTAAGATAGTTAAATAGATTTAAAATAGGTTAAATATAATTAAAATAAATTAAATAGCTTTAAGATAGATTAATTAGATTTAAAATAAATTAAATGGTTTAATTAGTTTAAAATAAATTAAATTGGTTTAAATAGGTTAAAATGATTTAACATGGTTAATATAGGTTAAACTAGTTTACAAATTTGAAAGTCTTAAAAATTAGAAATTTAAAAATATACTTTTAAATAGTTTATATTAAAATATGAATTTGGAATAAATATCAATTAAAATTATTTATTTCATTCCAATACACTTAAACCATTTCCAATTTTCAAATCAACAAAATCTAATTCCAAATCTCCATTTAAATTCTGAATAAAATATTTAAATTTTCATCAATTTCAATTCGCATTTGAAATATCAAATTTAGCTACTTTAATTTCAATTCAAATTCAAAATTATATTCCAACAATTTCAATAACTTAATTCCTATATGTTTCAATTATATTTCAAAAAATCAACTTAAAATTTCAATTAAATTCCTTAAAGCAATTCCTTTAAACCAATTCAAATTTCAACGTAAACCCGATTTCGATAATAATTCGATTTATATAAATCAAATTTTATTTCAAAATACCATTTAACTAAATTCAAAAAATTTAAGGATTTAAAATCATCCAATTTAACAATCTGGTGTTCATATATAATTCTCTACCCTATGGCCAAGTGATATGGATATTTATCATTTCAATCCTCAATTATTTTATATTTAGGGATATATATCATTTCAATCCGCAATCCCAAGTCAATATGAAATTCCATAAAATCACTCGAATCTATCATTTCAACCCATAATGATTTTTCCCTAATCTATAGATCGCTCGGGTTTATACCATTTCAACCCATAGTGATTTTCCTAATAATAACTAAGGGAACTTGCTGGTGATAACAATATATAAATTAATATAACATCCAATCATCTAATAATAACTAAGGGAACCGCCGCGTCACCCCCGGCCACCCCAAGGCTGTACGCCGCCGCCGTTAATGTTTAACCCTAATCTAATTCTCCTCGATGATCTAGCGGTCCATCGACCAAACGAACAGCACAGAAGCACTCCGCTCGTCCCCCTCCACACGACTATATCGTCGATTCGACGATTTGTCGATGTTGATCACGACACAAAGGACGACCGAGATTAAATCATCCAATTTCGGCCACACAACAACCCAGATCGAACAAAAAACTATAGGTTTTACTTGTACTCGTCGAGAGCTTCAAATCGACATATAATTGGATATATACTGAGGAGTTTAAATTTTTTATTTGGTTTTGAAATTGAATTTGAGAATTTGGGAACTGAAGTTTGTTTCTGCCTTTGTAAAAGAGAATACGTAGAGAATTGTACATACAGAAATAAGAAAAAGAAAAACTGCTAGGGATTATAATAGGTTATTTATAGGCAGACCAGAAATAAAAATGAACGGACAAGATTTGGATTTTGAACGATAAATCACTCGAAAAGTCCGTTTCGTCTCCGGAACGAAAATGGGTAATCCTATATATCAAAATAGATGTTTCTGATAATTTTCAACTCAATGGAATAGGTTCCAAGTCCTAACTCCATCGTATGAAGAAGTTATGCTAAAATCAGCTTATTTCAAATTGATTTCAATTTAATTTAATTTAATTGATTTCTAGACGTTTCGAGCACGTACGATCAAACGACAAGTCCAATCACTTCGAAACTTGAAATCCTACAATAATTCACCATTACGGATCCGATGGAACTGGTTTCATAGAAATCCGAGTCAGTGGCCAAAATAGCTATTTTCACGTTAATTAAATAAATTAATAATTAATTAATTAAATCAAATTTTCAATTCAAATTTAATAATTTATGATTTCTGTCATTTTAGATTAGTTAGACATTTACCATCATTTAAATCAAATCTAGATATCAATTCAAAGTTAATTAATTTTCCAATTACAGTGTTAGATTTCAATTCCAACAAATTCAGTAATTATAAATTTTATTTTCAATAATTTCATTTGTTTGATTTTCATCTTGTTATTCAGTCAACTATCATCTTATCTTCTTATAGGTATAACTAACATTGGTTTATACCTTATTACATTAATATTTTCCCATTTCATCTTAATTTCAATTTACGTTATATTTAATTTCATTTAATTACAATAAATCCATTTATTATAGCTTAAATTCCAATAAATTGATAAGCCTTGATTTCCATTTTTTTATTCAACCCATTTGCCATATTATGAATAAAATTAACATTATTTCCAATGGTTACTTTAGTTTACATTAAATATTTAATTATATTTATTGCAATTGATTTCAAATTCAATTTAATAGACTAAATAACTAGGTAACTTATAATAATTGTCACCATTAACCTTTAATCATATTATAAGTTTATTACTTACAAATAAATGTTGTAATCGCTTATATAATACTGATCCTATTCAATTACCATTTATTATACTATTTCATACATTCAATATTTACATTCGTTCCTTTATGTTAAATTTATAACTAAGTTATAACATTTGAATTATTTCCATTGATTCGAATTTCATTAAAGTTGTTAATGATTAACTCAAACTAACACTAGTACATTTCATTGTAATTATTATTTCATTACTAAATTACAAATTTTTATTTCTTCCAATATCAATCACTAAACCTATTAAATTAACTAAATTTAATTATCGAAAATTAGGGGTCATTACATAACATATCGAAAAGTGATCAAACTTGCTCTTGTGCAAAAGTGCCTAGTTTAGCGTTTGTTTTTGAACTTTAAAGTTTTGGAAAAGAATTTAATTTAAGTATTTGATTTCATTAATTTTACAAGTGTTTTCTAGCTCTTATTAGAGTACTTTAAAAGTGGATTGAAATAATTATGAATTTTTAAGTATTAGTTATGAAATTTTAAAAGAAAAAGGTTTACTTTAAAATATAAGGGAAACATGGTTTTCCAAGAGTTGAAATAATTTATAAACTTATTATTTTAAAGTAATATTTTGCATGAATGATTTAAAACCTATTATAGGTATTTTAAAGAAATTTAAAAGCATTTTAAAGTACATATAATTTTTAGAAAACGTGTTGACTATTTTATCAAAGTATAAATATCTTATGTAATAAATATCTTTTAAATTGTTCTATAAAATTTCTAGTTTTATAAATAAATTACTATAATTACACATATAATATATAAGTATTTTAAATTATAAACAAATGATTTAGAAAGGGGTCATGAATTGCTTAAGTAGTTAAATTGTGTTTTGTGTAAATAACCTGTTTGAAAAGTAATTAATTATGCTTAACACTAAAGGCCAATGAAGTGGGTTACTTATTTTTGAGCGTTAAGATTGGTCTTTGAGTTGGAACAGAAGCAATAGAGCTCTAATCTATCAGCTTTCCTCTTAACTAAGGAACGGTTATGTCAGGAATGTGGAAAATGTGTTAATCGTGTTGTTTTCTTACTAGTTTATGAAAATCATTAATGCTATAATTAGCACTAAAAGCTGACGAGGTAAACTTACCTACCTATGAGATTCAAGAATAAACTATCTAGGTAAGGCTTTGATATGCAACCTATGCTCTAACTTACCTAACTTCACTCTTGAACGAGGGGTATCATAAGTTGAAATGTCGGAAATAGATAAGTAAACGAACCGTGATCTCTATATACAATAATTTTAACTGGGTAGTTGACTTGTCAACTATCGATCTTAACCAAATATTAACTTAGATCTTTAAAAGAATATTTTAACGATAATATAGGTAATACAAGTATGGAATGGTTTTAGGTTTGTTGTGGCAATGTGTTAGTAACATTGGTCTTTAACAATGCCTTATTATACTTATGAATATAAATAGATCTTTAAAAGAATGTCTTAAGATAAGCATAAGTGAATGGTTTTGGTTTTATGGTGAAAATATTTACATAATATTAGATTTAAACCTTTTAAATGAATTATTGAAAGCACTTAGATCCTTAAAATGGATATTTCGAAGGAAATTATAAGTATATAATCTTTTGGGAAAGGATACGAAAAGTAAAGGTTTAAAGAAAGAAATCTTATTAATGATTTATGAATATACGTATACCAATTGGGATGATTATATGAATACTTATTGAAATATTGGAAGAGTACAAATGAATAGTAGGATTGATAAATGAAGTTTTATTAGATAAAAGTAAGTTTTAACAATAAAAGGGGTTCTAATTAATTAAAAGTATTAATTAAATAAAAAGGGGATTATAGGTTACTTATGTGAATTAACCGTGTTTTATATGTTTATTCATTGTGATAAGTATATGAGACTTGGTTTTCGATTAAGATAATCTATCTTGTATTGGATAGTCGATTAGTCGACTATCGAACTAATCAAAATAATTTAAGAAATATCTAAAGGAAACACGAGAACTTGTAAGATAATGCCTTATAAAACTTTCCAAAGCAACTGAACTTTTATGCTTATAAAACCTTCCAAAATAAAGGCATTTCATAAGAAAGTGTCACATATAAACACAAACAAACTTTTACCTTGCTATAAGCAAAATCATTCTATAAGAAATCTTGTGATATTATAATAACATCTAGGATTTAAAATAAATATTTAACATGGTTGAAATGCTTGCATCTCACGTTTCAAAATATTTATGCACCATAAGGCACTTATTGGAGAATGGATTCCACAATGAATAAGCTACTGGGGTACCGTCTGCCACAGTACATTTATAAAAAATGCACCAAGGTCGAAAAAATTTCAAACCCTGTGAATCGAGATCAGCCTATCCTTCCTAGATAGTACCGAATATGATCATGCCTCGATTGCAGTCAACAATCATACTAGGCCCGAAGCATACATTGAAAGGAATAATACCGATCTAGATCAGGGATGATCACACAATAATGGTAGCGAACCACATTACCTTGAGGCATATCCCATGTTTTAGTCATTACCAGGTGTGAGGCTCAAGGAAACGACTTACCTTTTTAAGCAATCCCACTTGGAATGCTAATACTTCCCTCCAAGCAACAACGTAATGCCATCATCATCCATACAAGTTGTTCAGGATAAGAACAAACCGAAAACACTACTTCCACTACATCCTTTTTGAAATCACTATCAGGATTAGAAGTAAGCAGCCCTTGCACTTCAAAGATCTTCGTCTTCAATTCCATCATCTCCAAGATGTTTCCAATTCAAATGCGTACATTGGTTTAAAGTGATTTTTGGATAACTCATGCTTATCTGATCCTAGTCTCTTCGAACCAACATTCGACAAATTTAAAACTGGTCAAGTTATTGATAGTGGACAAATCCACTATTTGTGTGTAAGTTTAGGTTGGTATTCGAAAAATAATGCATCATATACTTACCACCACCTTTTGATTTCAAACAGTTTATCCTATGATTAAAAATGAAGTCGGACAAGTTAGAAAAATTAACCTTGCCTCGATATACATTCTTACTTCTCGAGATAGAGAGGAGTTTCCATACGTTGGAATTTGGTGCTACATATACAATGAAATATCTTCCATATACTTAATTAATCATGACCTACCTATCAATTAATTCTCTCATACTTATCACATTTACTCCATTTCGATTCTTTATCGCTCGCATAAAAAATCTTGTTTTAGATCTCACATATAGGGGAAAGTCTACTCATTGGCTGTTAGTGCTATAAACAAGATGACTTACTATCCATAAAACGTGTCAACGTTTTACTTATCAAATTTTTTTGGCTACTTAATGGCATAGACAAAGAAATCCCTCATATTTAAAACATCCTTTAAAAAATTGCTTTTGAACAAAACCGATCTTTAGAAATAAAGTGATTTAAAAATTAAAATCTTGTACTCAAATAATTAAATAATCTCTTAAAAATATTTTTAATATTAAAAAATTCATTTTTAACACCTATAATATATTTGAAAAGACTTTTGAAAAATATTCAAAGTAGAATTTTTTTTAATTTACGCAAAAATTATCGATTTACAGACTGCATCCATAACGACTATCTCTATATTGACCACAACTTTTAAACTTGTTTTATAAATCAAAATAGTTTTTAAATCTTTTCCTTATATATTTAAATCACTTAAATAACTTTTCAAAGGGTTTGAAAATAGAAGGTAAAGTTTGGAAAACCATTTAAAAACATTTACAGAAAACAAGGAAGTAAAAAGTTTTGAAAGAGCATGGGATCTCGATGTCGAAACATATACCAATTCAAGTGTTAACTTTTCAATCAACATACCATTCATATACAAATGCGCACACGCACGCACGCACACATACATATCTGTATATACAATTGTAAATGACATACATAAAGCAAGGAGAGATTATCACTTGTACTTTTTTACTTAAGCACTTCTACTACATTTCAAGTCATCAACAAATCATCACATATGCCATCTGCTTCAAGCGGGAACCAAACCAAACAACTGTCTATCCAAATTTGCAAACCTACGTAATTATCCATGATTATTACAACAATAATAAAGTTTAAAACTTGATTTTCAAAGTTAGATTTACTCACCTAAACACGCATGAATTCAAATTGAAACTACCATAATTTTTGCACCGACACGCAGACCTAGCTTTTTTTTAAACTTGATTTTTAAAACCTTAGGAAGTGGAGATGGGCTTACCTAGGTGGCAGAGGGTTCGGCCTTGGCTTGACGAGGGAACGGCTTTGGTAAAAAGAAGATTTTTGGACTTTGTTTTGAAGGTGAGTGAAGTAGAGTAGGAAGGAAGTGTTTTAAGCTAGGTTTAAGGTTTAAAAGGTGAAAAAGAGGAGATTTTTATTTTGGAAACTTTAGAGGAGACATGGATGAAGTGGATTAAAGCATGGAAAAGAAGAAGTAAGAATTACAAAATTGAATAAAATTGAAGTTAAGGAGGAAACAAAAAGTTGAAATACTTTTATATAAAATAAATAAGGGAAATTACTAAAATACACTTACTAATAAATTATACACTACCCTTCACCAAATGGCAACACCTCACCACCTCCAACCTTGCTCCAAATGCAACCTAACCACCTCTCACTACTCCATCACTTTGTTTCCTTTAAAATGTACCAGCAGTCTTACTTTTTGTGCTTTTGTATCTTTTTGTATTAAAAAGAAAAGTCAAAATGCATTTTATTAACTTAGTATATAATTTAAAATTATTTAACTCTAATCCCTTCCTTAACAAAACCATATGTTATTTATATACTTTTGTGTGTGTGTGTGTGTGTGTGTGTGTGTGTGTATACTGTAACAGTCCGCAAATCCGTACCCCTTTGAGCTGGCAAAATTCCATAACAATTCAGCCCAAAGTGGAACAAATATATAAGTCCTTAGGGTTTAAGAAGAAAGAGGTAGAAGAAGAAGAATAGAAACAATAACATAATCTCACATATCGCAGCAGAACAATATAATAGATAAATGAATATCTTTAAACAAAGAACTATATCAGTTATTACATTACATCACATTACATTATCAGAGTGTTACAACAAAAAATAGTGGAAAAGAAATATTACATATATATATGGTACGCCTCGCCATCCAACTTGCCTTCAGATCTCCACAATATCTCTTTTTCGACTTCGCTCCAGAATAATGACAATGTGACTCTAGGCTGCCCATGTGGAAAATTATGGGTATCCAGAGTTTAGAAAGGGAACAATAAACTCCAGGTCAGTCGTGGGACTGGTGTGAGATCTTAAAAAAAATTATTTTCACAAAGAAAATAAAACGAAATCCGCTATGCATTTGGTTAATGAAACTACCATTAGGCCTACTGCCACACACACAATGCAAACATAGAATTGGAGGAGATTTCTCCTTATGATAGTCAAACATGCTTAATACGCAAAATATTTTGATATTATTATTAGTGCATAGCGCAGAAAACATTTTGAAAGTATAATGTTAATCTTAGCCAGCATACAACCATTATTGTATGCCTACTATAGCTACCGTGTTCAGTAGCAGGTTACCGCCACATTCCATGGCAGGTTATACAATTAAAACCGTACAGGACGCATATTGTTTCTTTTGATTTCCAACAAATGGTCAGGCTAAAGAACTTCCTACTACCACATGGGTACGCCTCTGGAGGGCGTCTCGAGAACCTACCCGGATCTCTACCAACACAAGGCCGGGTTACCTCTGTAACTAGGTAACTACTACTCGAGTATGCCATCCCTCGGTCCTTTGGGACCTTTATCCGAGGATCCTCAACCACAAAGCAACAATCACAAAATATATATAAAATATTGGAGGCATCAACATAGGTTAAATATCTGGGCTCCATACCATGATACCACCCTTTTCCAGAAGGAAATGACATACCCTAAAGGGTGCGACCCTCATAACCTTGTCGCATCTTTCCTGTTTCGACCATTTCTAGGGTGTGACGTCAGATGAGGTCTCGTCCACAAAGCTACACTTATTCACAAAGTCATGCTTTGATCAACAAATGATCAGCATCACTTTGTGTGCCACATTACCAAATTGGGAATGTATCACTAGTAACCATCAACTACATAACCTCTGAGATCGTGCATCTCAGAGAAGGGTGTTAAGCTAAGAGAATAAATTCTCTGCCACCAACAGAAATGTATTTGATAGAAACTAGCGTTACATCTCAAAACGTAACGTCAGACACACATCCATACAAGTCCGTTCCGGGAACGAACGGAGCCGAAGGCACTTCAAAGAAGCCCTTGCAAATCCGGATATTCACAAATCACGTCCGGAATTCCCATCACAAAGGTGATAAAATCTCTATACCGGAGAAACCCGGTGCAGAGACATTCGACAGGTAATCCTTTCGCTTTTGAAAATACCCGGTCTTCAACACCGTCTTCAAACGCAATCCCATTTCGTCATATCGTTATTCAGAATGGGTTTTATGACACAAGGTCCTCTTCCGGCTAATCCGAATAACGAGCGCTTATTTTTAAAAATAATTGTTATATTCAGGTTACAACAAATTACAACAATTTTCACTTTGGTCTTTTAAATAAAAGATCCATCACAATCACAAAGGTTCGATGTTGTTTTCGGATATCCACTTGGAGTCCGACCCTTGGTCGCATCGAAATTCAAATGTCATTTAAAAGGAAAATATTGATAGTCGGTTATTTAACCATTAATCAATATTTACAACAATTACCAGATTTAAATAATTTCCTAATTATTTATTTTCAAAATATCTTCGCAAGGTATATTTTCATAAATTTAATGTTTTTGAAAACAAATTTCAAATCACTATTCACATTTCAATCCTTTGAAAACAAATTTCAAAGCATTTTCCTTATGTGGAATATATTTCCAAATATTTATTCATTTCCATTGGAAATCTGCCTAGTTAAAATAATTCAAATCACTTATCCAAAATATTCTTGGAACATTTAAAATAAAACCATCTTAAATACTTACTTAAAATATTAGTTATGAAAACAATACACTAATTATCACCTATAAGATTTTAAGTCCCAACTAATTTCAAAATAAAATTAGTGGATAGGATATAAGTATTTAAATATCCTTTTTCAAAAACAAATATCAATTAAATCTTTAAATCATTATTTTCATAATTAATTAATAAATCATTACTTTAAAGATTTTCAAAGTATCTTAAAGAAACTAATTTCTCCAAAATATTCTTTTAAAACCAACCCTAGAACTTTTAATTTATATTTCAATAGCTATTTTACAAACATACTCGGCTTTTTAAGGAAATTACGCCTTCCTTTTCAAAATGGGTCATTTTCAATCAATTAATAAATCCTTCTGGATTTATTTTAAATTTACGTTCCAAATCCGTAAATTGCTTTCCATACTTTTAGAAATAAAACAATATTTATGTTTAAAACAAATTTCTTTTTCTTTTATAAATTTCCCATTGTGAATTTAAATTCCCAAATATCCACTGGTAGATGATTTTAAAATCGATTTAAAAAAAATCGTATACAAACCGCAAATCAATTTCCAATTTGATTTCTAAATTTATTTCGACACCCAATCGATTTTCATTCAAACATCAAATCAATTTTCATATCGATTCACCAAGGATTTATTCTTTTAACACCAAATCAAATTTCGAATTTATTTCTAAAATAAATTCCTTTATCCTTTCCAAATTATTTAAAAATCATATTTTTTTTAAATAAATTCTTCACCTTTTAAATATTATTACTTGGAATCCATTTGTTAAACATTTTCACCATATTTTGGAATTTTATTCAATAGGATTTCACTACAGATTTTCTACTTAAATTCAAAAATCAATTTTTATTTATTTCTGGTATCTTACGATACAAAAAATATATTTGGCTAAATTTTAGCCTACAATGATTTCAATTACAATATAATCACACAGAGATTATCAACACACAACATATGAAACAAATTCAATATTTGAGGAATCCAGTTGGATCCCTCCAACCTGTTTCCCTGCATCTACAAACGTTAGCACAACAATAAAATACCAATTCCAGTTCGAGGTGGAATATCGCGGTATATGGGATTTATAAAATATCATCCGCTATATAATGCGGGAAATCAATCGCCCAATATATACTATATACTACTATATATAGAATATAATCCAATGAATAATTATTATAAATTAATTATCCAAGCACACAGTCAATCAATTTTAAATCTAACGATTCGAAATTTAAGTCAGAGAAATATTTGATTGAGTGAGAAGATCTCACCTTTTACTACGTAAGCAATCCGTTTCGAATCCATCTTGTTTTCACGATTTCTAGACCTTGTATAAACATTATACAATTTATTAATATTCGAAATAAATTGAATAATTAAATTCCATTTGATAATTTCAGTTCAACTAATAATTTAATTTTAAACTAGGGATTTAATTGTTTTTAACTAATGATTCAATTTAATCAAAGAATTAAATTTTAAACTAATTTCCTTTTAAATAGTTTTCTTAGTATCTAAAATAATTTAGATAAATTAATTAAACAATTTATCACCTTAATAAATTATTTTAACATAACTGGATAAATCAAAAATATATACCAGCATATTTATTTTCTTTAGGATTACATATATATATATATTTATATGATTTTAAATAGATAAAAAAACAAAATCATCTTTATACCTTACTGCCGTCATCAATGAACGACATTGCAACCTCCACTATTGCTACCCACGCGAACGATCCAGCTTCAGACCACCTTGACTTCGATTCCAGATCACACACGCTGCCTCTAGCTTTGCGACGAAGTTGCCACTGACCAATCGTCGTGCCTAGCTCGCGACCATCACTGCCGCATGCGAACATACATCGCACGAACCTCTAACTCTACCTCGAGAAAGTGCCCAGATCGAACGCCGCAACTCTCCCCCATGGGCAAAGCACTTTCATCGATCAAGGCATGTCAACCACCTCGAGCGCCAGCAATTTGAACTTGCGAATCTTGCCTCGTCGAAAATCCCTTTGATGTCAAGCCATTTATTCGAATATCGAATCGATTTAAATTGGATTTTGTTTCGAGAACCCTAGGCACGATTTGGTTTTGATTTGGGGAAAAGGAACGGGGATTCGCTGAAAGGTTTTTTTTTGAAGGAAGGAATTCACGAGTTAAAGTATAAAGGAGAAGGTGGCTTCAGGTATATGATAGATTTAGTTTGACTTTTTTATTGATTTTTTACAATTTTATATTCAAAATATCTTGTTTAACATATCTCAAAATTCCGAACCCCTATTGAGATATGCCGCCAGGTGTTTATAAGGTTTTATCTGCACTCCGAACACAATGGAAAAGGTTCCAAGTCCAAATTCGATCGTATGGAGAAGATAGCTTTTTTGGGCCCATATATTAAATTAAATTTCGATATAATTTTCAACGCGTTTGCCTATCGTACGGCTAAACGACAACTCCGAATGCTACGAAAATTGAAATTCGATAATAATATAATATTACGGATCCAATGAAACTAGTTTCGTTGAATTCCGAGACTACGCCTCGGAAAGCTATTTTCAAATATCGATTTAAACGATAAATTTTAAAAACGGAACAAATCATTTCCAAATTCCATTCTGAAGCTTCCATTGTCTTTAGTATTATCAATACAAATTTTCGAGGCCTTGAAAATATTTTTGATCGGCTTAAAACTGAAGATTCAAATTTTTATCCAACTTCAATAAATTAAATTCAATAATCGAATTGCCAAATTCATAGTTAATTTTGAAAATCAACTTAAAATAACTTCCAAATATTTTAAATCAATTAAATATTCCATTTCAAATGTTAAAAATTTCCAGATCGTCACATCCTTCCCCCCTTAAAAGAATTTGGTCCCGAAATTACAAGTTAAGAAGAATGATCCTTAACCCATTTAATATTTTCCAAACCAAACAGTTTCAACTTTCCAAAACAAATCTTTCTATTAGAGATCCATTATCATTTCAACTGATTTTTTGAAATCTTTCATGGCTCCCAAACAACATTGTTTTCCTAACTATTCAAATTTCAAAATTTCAAAATTTCCTCAATAATTTTCTGACTCCATAAATTTTCGAAAAATTCCACCAGCGTCTCCTTTGCACAGCTAGCTCGGTACGACTACAAAATGGCACCACAGGCCCTCAGATTCAAAAGGAAAACAAAATGCCAAGTGGCTAGATCAAAAACCAATCAAATTTCATATAGGAATTTAAACGCATACCTTTTTGGTCGGACAATGCAAATTCATCTTCAGAAATCAAAACCAATTTTCCTTTCTCTTCATAATACCTGTATATCCTACTTAGCAAAAGTATCCATTCATAGCCTTTAAAATCATTTTATACATTTTCTTATCGAAGTTTTCATATCTACTTCTATTCAATTAGTTTTCCCATTACCATATGAATTCAATTTATCTTCAACTCTGAATGTTGAATTTTATCTTTCAATTATAACTAGTTCATATTATTATTTTAAATTAGTTTCATTCACTAATTTACTTCAATTTCCAATTTGAAATTGTTTGTTACTAACAAAAATTTTTCCCAATTTTTTTTCTATCTCCCAAAATTTTCAAATTTTTTTGGCAGAGTCCCCTTTGTACGGAGGAGCTTTTGTAATTTGACAAAAGATATAAATATATATACATCGACCCACCCGGTCGGAAAAAACAAAACAGTTCATATTTCCTATTTTTATTGCGTAGGCGTACCTTATTTAGCATTTTTAAGCAAGCGACTTATTTAATTAGCATTTTGCGCAATCAAATCCAGCCCAACAACTTCCTTGAACCTGTACTAACTCAACTAAAACATGTCAGTGTCATATATATGAAGTTTAACAACATTGCACTTATTTGCAATAGTTAAACACATGAATTCTGAAACCAATGAACAGTAAACACTTTCTGTAAGCAATTTATATAGTTTCAATACTAATTCAACTATTTTCAATTAATTCATATACCATTTTCATTCAATTTGAAGGGTTTACAACCCACTTGCTTACATTCAATTCATTTTTAATTTTAAACAAACCCATATTATTCCAATTAATTAAAAATTCAATTTTATTCACCTCTGTTAATATATTTACTTTCGTTTACAATTATTGAATTTCGATTCATTTCAAATCATATTCAATTCCTTCATTCCTTTAATTAGTTTTATTTACTAATTTTATTTCAATATTTCACTTTGTTTAGTACAAAACAAATTCAATTCCAATTCCAGTTCTACTTACTTACAAATTCGAATTGAATTTCAACATTCAATTCACTTTCATGTACTTGCAATTGCAAATTCATTCATTCATTCACAATTTATTTTCCACCTTAATAATTTTATTCCAATCGTCTTAGTCTATTAGACTTCTAACATTCACCTTTATTCAAATTAACTCAAGTCAATTTCAGTTTAAATCTGAATTTTCTAAGTTTTCAAACTTATTATTCCATAACTATTTTTAATAAAATTCCAGAGTCTTTCCACCTTTTCCAAAACCATTATTGAAAACAATTTAAACTATCCTTTGAATTTCAAAACCAAACCCAGTTTTTCCAAACAACTTTAGTTTAAAACGATCCGGTAGTAATTCCTCTCCTGGAAACCCGAAAATGAACATCGATGATGCTGCAGTCATCACCGAAGTTATTTTCCAACGACCTAAAAGAGTTTAGTGCTTTTCATCTCTTTAAAACATCTTTCCAAAAGCCTTTGAAAATTATTTTCAAACCAAATGGGATTTAAACTTTTTCAAATTTCAAACCCTTTCAATTTTTTTCTCAAATACTATCTGGAATCCTATTTCAAATTATAAATCACTTTTACATTTTATATTTACAAATATCATTTGTATATGGATTTTTGTTTCTTAGCTTTTGATTATAATTTCAATTTCTTATTCAATAATCAATGATAATAATTTAATATTATCACTTCCTAACAACCAAGCAACCATATATTATAATAATTTATGGAAATGATTTCTTTTCTATACAAATTAATTTGGGTAAAGTTATTCCATTTACCCTATTTTAAAACAATACTATGTCGGTTTATCTTGTTTAAGAGTTTAGAAACTCCTATCGACATAGTTAGCTAGACTGCATCGACCAGAATCTACAAACACTCAACCGATAAGTTAACACAATATAAAACAATTTTATATTCACTAACAAATACGTGCTCATATCTATTATTACATTGAAACTCATTCTAGAGTACTATTGACTCTATCTCTAATGAATAACACCCAACAGAGCAAAGGTTGTCACTTAGCCAAATGCTCTGATACCACATGTAACAGTCCGCAAATCCGTACCCCTTTGAGCTGAAAAAATTCCACAACAATTCAGCCCAAAGTGGAACAAATATACGAGTCTTTAGGGTTTAAGAAGAAAGTGGCAGAAGAAGAAGAATAGAAAAAATAACAGAATCTCACATATCGCAGCGGAACAAATATAATAGATAAATGAATATCTTTAAATAAAGAACTATATCAGTTATTACATCACATCACATTACATTACCAGAGTGTTACAACAACAAACAGCGGAAAAGAAATATTACACACACACACACACACACACAGAGATATATATATATATATGGTACGCCTTGCCATCCAACTTGCCTTCAGATCTCCACAACATCTCTTTTTCGACTTCACTCTAGAATAATGATAACTGCCTCTAGGCTGCCCGTGTGGGAAATTATGGGCACCAAGAGTTTAGAAAGTGAACAATAAACTCCAGGTCAGTCGTGGGACTGGTGTGAGATCTTAAAAACAATTATTTTCATAAAGAAAATAAAAAGAAATCCGCTATGATTTTGGAAAATTAAACTACCATAAGGCCTCCCGCCACACACACAATGCAAACGCAGAATTGGAGGAGATTTCTCCTTACGATAGTCAAACATGCTTAACACGCAAAATCTTCTGATATTATTATTAGTGAATAGTGCAGAAAATATTTCGAAAGTATAATATTAATCTTAGCCAGCATTCAACCATTATTGTATGCCTACTATAGCTACCATGTTCAATAGCAGGTACCGCCACATTCCATGACAGGTTATACAACTAAAACCGTACAGGGCGCATATTGTTTCTTTGGATTTCCAACAAATGGTCAGGCTAAGGAACTTCCTACTGCCACATGGGTACGCCTCTGGAGGGACGTCCCAAGAACCTATCCGGATCTTTGCCAACACAAGGCCGGGTTACCTCTGTAGCTAGGTAACTACTACTCGTGTATGCCATCCCCTGGTCCTTTGGGACCTTTATCTGAGGATCCTCAACCACAAAGCAACAACCACAAAGTATATATAAAATATTTGTGGCAACAACATAGGCTAAGTATCTGGGCTCCATACCATGATACCACCCTTTTGCAGAAGGAAATGACATACCCTAAAGGGCGCGACCCTCATAACCTTGCTGCATCTTTCCTGTTTCAACCATTTCCGGGGTGTGAGGTCTGATGAGGTCTCATCCACAAAGCTACACTTTTTCACAAAGTCATGCTTTGATCAACAAATGATCAACAGCACTTCGTGTGCCACATTACCAAATTGTGAATGTATCACTAGTAACCATCAACTACATAACCTCTGAGCTCGTACATCTCAGAGAAGGGTGTTAAGCTAAGAGAATAAATTCTCGCCACCAACAGAAATGTATTTGATAGAAAAGCTGCTTCTTGAGTTCTTCATTTTCTTTTGTAGACATCCTCGTGGGAGGACAACTAACTGGCTGTGCGCCTAGAATGAGATCAATGCGGAACTCAATTGCCCGCTTGGGTGGCAAACCCGAAATAGGTTCAAAAACATCAGAAAAGTCACAAGCAACAGGAATACGATATATATCATCATCATCTCGCGAGTCAAGAGAATATAAAGCCATTTCAGAATTATCCACATTCCGAAGATCAAGTGGTAGCTAAGTAAATGAATCTGGATGTCGAAGATATAAAATCCTCTCAGAACAAATAATCCTGACATCGTATCTCACTAGCCAGTCCATTCCTAAAATCATACCAAATCCCAGACAAGAAATAACGTGCAGATTCGCACGAAAAGAAAAGCCATATAAAACAATCTCAACATCATCACAAAGCATACTAAGGGTCGTGGATCCTCCAATAGGATTCACAATCCTTAAAGAAGTAACCAAACAATAAATATCCAAGGATTAATTATCAACGAGCTTTTGCGATACGAAAGAATGTGATGCACCTGTATCGAAAAGAACTCGAACACTATGGTTATGAAATAAAATAGAACCTTCCAAAATAGATGGAGATATACCGTTGGGTTGAGAAGGACCTTCAGAAGCCTTAGCAGCATAAAGCTTGTTAGACTTGGCACCAGCCGGAACAGTAGGGCAGGTGGAAACATGATGACCTTCCTTCTTGCAATAGCGACAAAAGAGAGGCTTGGAACAAGCTCGAATCATATGATCCGGAGAACCACAATTGAAACACTTCCGAACGAAAGGTGTTCCAAAAAGCTGAGTCTGAGAGCTAGAACTACCGGTCATCTTCTTCTTAGAAGGAAATTTCCTGGATTTCTGAAATGGAAACTACTTCTTGTTGGGGTTCTTGGAAACCTAAACATCCTCACCACTATCACACTCCTTCATGAAGGTTTCAAGATGAAGTGCAGAATAAACCAACTCCTTAAAAGAGAGCTTAAGCTGGAGCAACAAAGACTTCTTAAGATATTTCTTAAGACCAGAGACAAACTTCAAATTCTTCTTATAAGAAGTACTAATGAATTCAAGACCATACTTAGGTAAAGCCTCGAATGATGCAACATACTCAGAAACAGAAGATTTTCCTTGCTTCAACTCAAGGAAGCTACGGGTCAATAAAACTTTTTCGGATTCAGGAACGAACTTGAGTTCAAATCGTCCCCGAAACTGAGTCCAAGAAAGAGTAGACTCGTCAATTTCAGCTACAAGAAGCTCATACCAATCAAGAGCACGCTCTTGTAATAAACTAGAAGTTACAAGAACTCTATCATGATCAGAAAGATCCATGCGAGAGAAGATACGCTCGCACGTGCGAAGCCAAGCTTGGACTTCAAGAACAGACTCGGAGCCCTTAAATGACATTCCCCCAAGATAAGAAAAATCACTGCACTGACGTGCAAAGGCAGACTTGCGAGGTGGAGATATTCGAGGAGGAACTGGAGGCTGAGTGCTCCTAAACAATTCCAAAAACCGATCAGCAGACATATAAACGCCATCCGGATGTGCGCCACTGGATTGCCCAGCATCCAAACGTCGTCCTCTGCCTCTTCCATCCATACGCTGAAAGTTAAGATAAGAACAAGATTATTCACAAGGTAGATGTCATTAATACAATTGTGGAATACTATGGAATGAAATGCATTCCTAGACGTATTCCCAATTTCTATCTACCACCAAAGGAAAAGAAGGAATAAAGGTAAGATGATTCAAAGATTTGTATCACTTATTACACTTTGATGTATCGTAATATGTGCTTCTATTCTGTGTTTATCATATTTTGTTCTGAACCTGGCTCCGATACCAAGCTGTGATGCCCCACCTCTATACCCGCGCTAGCCAAGGACACTATAAGGTAATGCCGTCAACTAACACGGAAAATAAGGCTGGTTAGGAGCGACCATCTATAGCCTTGCTCTAACTATCTATTGAATACATCGACAATAGACATACCAAGGAGGTCAACATACCCAATGAATACTTAAAACAAAACCATAGGTGGTTGGAGAATCTATCAGAACAGAATATAACAACTCAAATGTAATATACATCATAGAACAGTAGATCATCATATACACATATATTGATACATAACAGAGTATACAAACTGATACACGTCAAGTGGTATAGCAAACCACAATATACAGATGAATCCAAAAGAATACATATATCAGAGTTATAGCAAAGATGACTACACAAAAACTATAACAAAAAGGAACAAGCTGAATAGTTCATGCGAAAGCAAAATAGGCTAAGTCCAAAAGCACCTAACCTGAAACAACTCGGTCTGACCCGAGTATGAAATACACGGGTCAGTCTAGCTAAACAAATCAGTTAGATAAACTGAACAACAATAACCTACAAGGTCACAAGTATAACAAATATCTCTACAAGAGATAACACAATCATCTAACAAAAGATGAATCATAACAGAACAAGCCTCATCTCATTGGAAATTCAAATAAACAAAGGATATGAATAACCCAAAACAAGCCAAAAAGGCAATAACAAATACCAATGAAGGTAACACAAGTTCCACAAGGTAACAGCGATATATCGTGCGGCTCAAAAAGACCAACACCGAAGAGCAATACCTAGGGAATATACATATCAACGAAAACAAAAGATTGCTTGAGCTCAGTACTATATAAACAAGGATCCATAAGCCCGAGGCTCCAAACCCAAATATCACTCGAGCGGCTCATAAAGACCAACTCCGAAAGCGATACAATAGGGCAAAAAACCCGAAGGCACAAACCCGAAGGTACAAACCCGAAGGCAACATACCCGAAGGCAACATACCCGAAGGCAACAAACCTGAAGGAGACAGTCCGAAGACACTATCCAAAAGGCAACAAACCGTAGTAGTGAAGGTCCGAAGGCCTAGTACTGGACACCACAATTGGCAGAATGTGTCATAACTCTCAAAAAGGAACCCGAAAAGTATTAAGGTGAGTCTCATAACCATCCGTTCGCACTAAACGTTTACTATCCGATAGTCAATTTCACACTTAAAGCAGTACAAAGTTCACCTCATCTCATTGGTAAACCAGACGAAAAAGTCAAAACAATCAATCGAATAGGTCGGGGATTAATAAAAAAGATAAACGCATGGATTCATGGTCCATGTTTTACCTAACCATTTAATCTACTTTCCATTTCGCTCGAAGTGCGAATTTGTGTGTGTATTTTAAATAGAATTTATAAATTGGAGAAGCAAGCTTTTAATATAATTAAAAAGATTATTTTATAAAAACGTATGGATTTAAAATTAAAAGGAACCATCAAAGTAAAAATAAATGATAATCACAAATCACTACAACAATTTATGCTTTTCATAGAGTTTGAAAAACGCTATAACAGGCTACCATAGCGTTTCAGAGAACGCCGTGGAACCACAAGCTATGGTAGGCCGACAACATTACATAGCAGGAAGGAAAATGCTATAATATCTAATAGCGTTTACAAAAGGTCATAGCGTTTGCCACCTACAATAGCGTTTTTTCGCTGTTATTGAACTTAAACGCTATAGGGAATTATAATCCTTCATTTAACTTCTATAGCGTTTTTGATCACATTTTATAGCGTTTCATCAAACCATGTTATAGCTTACAATGTTTTCCGATAGCATTTCTTGTCATGTTTGCATAGCGTTTTTGTTTTCTACTATAGCGTTTTTGATTCTATTATAGCGTTTTTGGTGGAAAAATCTTACATCTCATATAGAGTTGCGATAGCGTTTGATGAATCAATAGCATTTTTGATCACATTTTATAGCGTTTCATCAAACCATGTTATAGCGTTACAATGTTTTCCGATAGCATTTCTTGTCATGTTTGCATAGCGTTTTTGTTTTCTACTATAGCGTTTTTGATTCTATTATAGCGTTTTTGGTGGAAAAATCTTACATCTCATATAGAGTTGCGATAGCGTTTGATGAATCAATAGCGTTTTCAAACGCTATCCTATATAATATTAATTTTCAGCATTTGTTTCAATTTTCATTTTATTATATTACATATATATATATATATATATATATATATATGCACACAGATAGATATATGTATACACATTACACACACAAATATATATATATATATATATTAAAATGTGGATCCCAAAAATAACAAAACGAGAAGATGACAACAACTATATGTAACAATGATAACGTTGCAGTGAATTCTAATTTGGAAACACACAATCAAACCAGTGGAAAAGTTTCAAATAATTCTGCTAATATTTCAAATACTACAAGACATGGTCGCATGATAATAGTTCAAAATAGTCTAACAAATGAGCACAAATACTACAAGACATGGTCACATGATAATAGCTCAAATAGTCTAACAAATGGATACAAATACTCAGTTATGGAGAGATGATACGAAAATGGCTGCTACAGAAGTTTCTTGCAAGGATCTAAACATTGCTCCAGGTTGTTTCAGTGTTAACCAAGTTCCTGCATTAAATGACAAAGTAGACAAAGTATAAAAGTGCTGAAGCTGTTAACAAAGTATAAAAGTGCTGATACTTTTCAAAACAACTAATATCATTTTCTGTTAATTTTTTCTTTATCCACAAGGACAATAAAATTATTTCCATGTTTTTGAATTTGAATCAAACCTCAAAGCTTTCGGTTTGTTTTCCAATCATCAGAGTGACATAAAAAACTCAAGATTTTGGGTAACTTCACAGTTCAATGAAAACGAATTTTTTTGTGTCTTATTTCTGAAACTTTAATTGATTATAGTTTAGATTTAAACAGCAAAAATTCAAACACTGAACTAATATGATTGTCAATCATAAATTTCTGGACCACATAATCTAGTTTCCATTTGTAGTTCAAGTGAGTAGTGCATAAAATTTTGGACCACAAGATATTAGACTTAAATTTCTTACTGTAATAACTCGTTACTCATTCATGTGAGTAGTTTAAAATTCCCATATAATGACAAGGTTTTTGTTTCATTCTTCATATGTTGATCTTATATAAGTACCAGAATATACTTTAATTCCATGTTTACCGAATACGTTGACATTATTTTACAATCAATATGAAGTTTTTTAAACATACAATTGTGCATCTAATCTGGATCCAAATCTAGCTTTATTAATATAAAATAAAGCATCGAGTTTCATGCCTAATCTATTGAATATAACAAAGAAGTATGAATGCTGAGTTTAATACTTAAAGCTTCATTCAAACTCTTAGGATCTCTCAGACCGAAACACCCCTCAGATTTTTATCTACATAAAATTTCCCAAGGGATTTTATCGACTTTACCCTTTCATAAACAATTAAGGCGGCAATGTTTAATTTTATTTATAGTAGCGCATGGTAATTTAAAACCTTACATCCAATCTGCGGCACTAATTCACCACAATCACAACTGGTTTAAAACACTATCACCTGACCACTAGCACTTCCAGCCTCGTCAGTGATCACTCACCACTCCACTACAGACTTCACCAGTCCCCTACCATACATACCGATCTCTGCAGTTCAACCAAACTTCCTCTGGCCTTCCACACTTCTGCCTAATCACTACACACCACCCACAGACAAATACTTCTCCTTCACATAACAATCAACTTCATCGATCACATCATAAACTTCAGAATTCATCACTTCACCAAATCCGTGACTACCTATAGCAACTACATCCCACTGCATTGCCTTCTCCAATTTCCACACTGCAGCTTCATCCCCACCTCGCAAAATCAACCATGCACCAAGCGCAACTAATAGCAATCACCCTCTGCATTTCCTCCATCACCGCCCCTCCGACCATCTCCAACAAAGCCTCAGCAATCGACAAAACCACGACCCAAATTTATTTATTATTTCATCAGCATATGCTTTTTAAGCTGAAATCTTGAACATCCTTATTATTGTTATTTGGATATGTAAACTGAATATATGTTTGATAATTGATTAAATGGCGTACACTGGTTGTATCATTGGATTTAAGATTAGAGGCTAGAAGTTGGAATGAACAACAACGATAATAGTAATAATACTTATTATTAAAAGAAATCATCACTGTTTATATCATTAAATTCATATTTTTTTTAATAAACAAAAATATGTAAACATTTATAAATATGAAAATTAATTATGTATGAAAACACCTGCAATTTGTGACTTAATACTGAAATTAAAGTAATTGTACTTATTTAAGTGGTAGTGCCATTTTGTTTATATTGATTAATTAATATGTGAATGCTCGTATAACACATGATAAAATGATGTACATCAAACTTAGATTACTGCATGGGCAGCTAAGGTTGGCAAGTGATTAAAAGTAAATTACTCACAAACAGTGCTACACTTCTGACCACTTCCCACTGCAAACCACCCAGACCATCAAACTTCACATATTCGTATATTTACATTCGTATATCTGACCACAGTGCTACACTTTGATAAGAACCAAAATATGCATATCAAACGAAAAACATAAAATGACTTTTATGCATGATGTATTATTCGTATATTTACCTAGAGTGCAGCTGTGAAGCTTTCTTTTCTTCTGATCAGTCAATAAACTTTAACAATGGTTACCTATATAAAAGAAAACCGTATAATGTCAAGAATTAAATCATACAATCAAATATGAATACATTTTGAAATTTTGTATATATGTATGAAAAAATTATACTTACTAGAACTTGATTCTATCACAACTTTTGAGGTTGGCCATGCCACTGTAGAGCCTACAGCATCTTCAATGCAGACAAGATCAGAAGATGGTCTCCACAGAACTGCATCGGGAACTGTAGCATTCACTACCCAAACTTTAACGGCGTCTCTTCCTAGTTGAACAAAATGGACGATTTCATTTGGATCGGTTGAAGCCACAACCCCTTCGGCAACTATTGTTGCTGTTCCACCAACATCAATCAGCCTGCATTTGCTTTTGGGGGCTGGCCTTCCACTCTATCAAACAAGAAAAAAAAGTGATGGTTTTAATATATATATATATATATATTAATAAATTTGATAACAAGTTGCTATAATTATGTTTAAACATATTACCGTATGAGATGTTACTTGCCACTATTAGAAACAAATGATGGTACTTTAGCTTTCTCGACAACTACTTTTGATTTTGGCCGAGCAACTTTATTACCAACGGCATCTCCAACATATATCATATTATTTCTTGATTTCCATAGAAAGGCCTTGGGGTTGTTTGGATTATCAATAGAAACTACCATAGCTGATGGTCCAATAGGAACGCCATTCACAAGCTGGTTTAGATCGCTAGAGTACAAGCGTCCTTCAGCAACTACTTCTTCACCTCCAACCCAATCATATAGCTTGCATGAAGGCTATGTTCTGCTACTTTTAGTCTATCCCAAAAAATATGTATTTATGAAATTAATAGTTGTATTTTGAAATAAAAATTATAAATAAAGTGATATTTAATTTACCGTGTTGTCGATTTGATCTAGCTTATGCAAAATAACTTTATTGGCAGACCATGCTACTAACATACTGGCAGCCTCTCCAATATGTATCGTATGAAACACGGCTCTCCATAAAAAAGCATCCAATTTCCTTGGAAACTCAATCAAAACTATCTTTGCATTTTGTCCTAGAGGAATTCTATGTACAAGCTCATTTGGATCACTTGATACGACTCTTCCTTCAGCAACTATTTCATCGGTTCCGCTCCAATCCAATAAATCACATTTATCAAATGTATTTCCATTGCTCTGCAATTAATTAGAAGCGTCTTAAGTTAAATACTATATTAATTTTTTTTAGATAATATCACAATGATAATGTATTTGATGTTTAATAGCGAAGTATCATATGCACACATATGCAAACGTGAAATTATGCATATGCTAATATTCGATGTTTACCCGAGGCATTGATTCTTCTCTTTGACATGCAGTAACCTAAAAAATCAAGTGTGGACGATGGATTAAAAAACCATGTGAAAAAAAAATCGAACAATATCTCTAATATTACCACACAAGTAGAATAACAAGTAAAGATTGATATGTTATATACCAGATTTTTCTTTAGCATGCGAACCTCCTCTTCCAATTGTGAAATTCTATCATCTTTAGCTTGTGAGAGCAAGAACTTGGTATAGTTTTCACCTCTTCCCATTGCTTGTAGTCGTCCAGGTTTATCCTGACCCAACACTTGGGAGAGAGCATCTTCTCTCAAAGAACTGTTGGTTGAGTTTGATTCACTTTCAATTTTTTTAACCTTTTCCTACAAAAGTTAACGTTATTCACATATAAGTAGTAGATAGAATGCCAATAACGGATAGAAAGACAATACTATACAATTTTTATCAATATTGCGGTTTCTTACAATAGTCTCTAGAGCATATGTATTAACTGCTTCGCCATTCTTTCGAGTGCGGGATTTAATCCAAGTTTGACTTCTAGGAATGGAGATGTGGCCACCACTCTCCTGTTTCTATGTTAAAAATGATAGATAAAGTGAATGTGGTTGTATTAAATACATAATCATAATTTTTTACACAAATTAAACTAGTTGTTCTTTCTCACCATATCTTCCGCTAATCGAGCCATTCCTTTGCGACTTACTGTATGTGGCACTTGAAAACTTCTAATAGCTTTGAATTGATCACTTTGTGCCTAAGATGAAAAGATATAATACACTGAATAATTATAATTATTACGTAATACAATTGAATTTGGTATTTATTTACCTTAAACTTTGAGTCTGTTTCTTTCTTAGAAAATCCCTCCAGTCCTTCATATTTTCGACATTACCAGGTTTGAGCTTAATTCTTTCCTCCATGTTCTTCGCTTCCAGTATTTGCCTAACGAACCTGCTTTTTGAAGCCCTCCATATGCATCCCATTTGCTGAAAAATAAGCGCTTTCTGCCACTCCTCATCCAGTTTAAATCTAGCCTGCAAAATGCAAAACGATTGGTAATCAGTACATTTTATATATACATTGAATGTTAGTAATATTAATATCATTAAACACATTCAACAATAATCTGTATCATTATATTACAACATGTTTAATGTATACAGTAAAACTTGCAAATCAGTTCATCCGATTTTATTAAAAGATCTGGATTTTCATGAGATATGATTTTTTTTCACCGCAATTTTATTTACTTTCTAAAGTTCATGTGTGAAGAATAACTTCAATGATATATGCTTGGCCTTCTCACCATTGATATAGCTAACTTGAAATTGAGCTATGCAAATTGTATCTTCTTGATCAATGATATATGCTTGGCCCTGTCACCAAGTTTCGTTATAAACTGCCATACCACCTCCTCAATACATACAACAAACATTCCACCACTCACTACATTGCATCTCTGCCATAACCATCTCCACAACTCTTTCATCAACCCTGCACAGTGCAACATGAAGTGGTAATCTCTTGCATCCAAACCCCAGTCCCTAAGTCAATAAACTTCTCCACGTTTTCACTCCACCAAAATACATACTACACAATCAGCATCCATACTGCACAGTGCCCTCATCACCTAATCAATTCATTGCCACTGTTCCTCTGTGCATTGTGCCTGTGTACATACCAGCTGAAACTGTACACAAAAATCCCCATTCCACCATTGCAAACTCCTCTTACATCCTCAGCCATTCACATGCCATAACAACTTTTCCCTGTCACTACAATCACCCCTCTTCACCTCATACCATCTCCTCTAACCCACAATCAATCAACTGCAACTACTGCTGCCATCATTCACTTCCTCCAACTTCCTACCCCAACCTCTGACCTCCTCTGCCCTTCAACATCCACCACCACCACCATTCAAACCTTCAACATCCACCACCATTCAACAAACAACAAGCATCTCAACAAAACATAATCACTGCCCCTTGCAATCAACCTAAACACCTCTGACCATCCCAACAACTGCTGTTTCATTCATTCCACTACCTTACCACAACAATAACCACCATATCACAACACACACAGCTCTGTCAAACAACTATCCCATATCCCCACTACTCCCCCTATTGCACAAGACACCCACCAAAACTGTCACCTCCTCTCGGCTTCTCTGCAACATCATCCACCAATTCATACTACAACATCATCCACCAATTCATACTGCGATCACCTATCACATCCCTGCCATTCAAACTTCCACCCCGAGCCCTACTGCCTTCTAACTGTACCCATGACAATATTCAAGATGAACCAACTAATTTGTATTGTATGTTATAAATCCCAACTCTATTGACGGATTAAGAAAATTTATTATATTTCAAACAATTTAAATCTATCAAATTTTATTATTTTCCATCTCTTGACTGTGGGTTTATGATGGGAGATAACTTGTATATGAATATCAAATAATCCATGCAACTGTTCAGTTTTAATAAGCAGTACTTAGTATAGTGATAGCTGAATGGATCTCCACAACACATGTTTTAAATCATCGCCAATATTCCGCCAATCATCAATTGTGAATGGAACATGCTCCCGTACGAGCGGTCCTAAGTACGAAGATAGTTTTATAGAACCTTCTCCTATTGGTACAACATTGTCATTAAATTCAACGTTAATCGGAGACACACGATCCGAAGGAAGTCTTTTCATTCTAGTTTGGCCTCTAGCTTTTTTCTTTTGAATCGTACTTTCATCTGTGTGTTGAATATCAGTCTCATTTTCCATCGCATCATTTCTAATTTCAAATTCGTTTTCAATATTTTCTTCAACTTGCATCATATTGTCTGTACATGCTTCAATTCCTTGCTCATTGGTTTTTAAATTGACTTCATGTTGCTCATTAGTTTCTAAATTTGCTTCATGTTTCTCATTGGTTTCTAAATTTGGTTCCGGTTGCTCGTTGGATTCAATATTTGCTTCTTTTGGTTCCTCGGCTTGTTTTTGTTTGCAAGTAATCTTCCTCTTCTTTGCCATATCCTGTAGTTAGTACAAAGATATCATTTTTCTTTGAATTTTGACTATAAATCAAGCAAGAAAAAGAATTTGCATTGGTTAACAACATGATGTTATCTTTTCCTATTTAATACATACAATATGCATAGTTCACTTATTCACAATATATATTAATGAATTATTGTTTGATACAGTATTCATACAACCTGCAGTATTCATGTTTGCAACAGTATTCCCTTTTTGGGTTTCTTACTACAAAATACGTTTTCTTCTTCAATACTTGATAATGTTAATGATTTTTTTTAAAACAAACAATGTTCGAAAACAATTTCTTTTGAAAACATCACCTAAAACTAACTAGATTGAGAGGTAAAGGTTTTTGAAGTTGAGCATATCAGTTTTCTCAAATAACAGAGCAGAACAAAAAATGAAGTATAGGCTTTTTTTGGGGTTTTACAGTTTATACAACATGATATACATTCATATATGAGCATAAACACTACTAGCATATGGACACTTGACAAATCAGAGGTTTTATTTAAAACTGCAAGTATATAGATGCATCAGGCTTCCAGTAAGTAAAGAAAGAAAATTTGTTTTACTCACAGCTTTGAAAAGAAAATACCCTGCCTTTCTTTTTGTTTTTGATCTACTGGCAACCTTTAGTTCCTACAGATTTTGGTCATTGAATAACTATTAACTCAATGGCTATATCTAGAGCTAAAGATGTGGCTTTGCCTCTTATGAAAGTGACACACATGAAATCAGTTCTGTTCTCTAGCTTCTTCATTTGGAAGAAAAAAATTCTATCTCAATGTATATATTTTTTAGCATCCTTATTGTCAAATAAAATTTAATTAATGGTCTTAAGATGTCTGTCTCAATGGATAAGAAAAACTATTGTAAGTTTTGCAAATTATGACATCCTTTGCATGAAATAGCTCGATAAAATATTTCAATAATAATTATTGATAATTAAAAGGAAACCGAGAAAGAAATCAAAATATGCTCCAGTCTTTCTTTCTTATTTTGTTAGATTTATGATTAATTGATGGTCAGATTTACATGACACGGCTTCTTAATAGTGGCTAATCGTTTTATATGTAGAAAATTCATAGTTCTATGCGGGTAAAGACATTAAAGAAAAAGCAAATGACATAGTAACTAGGACAATGGAAACAAACAACTTGGATGTTGTTGTAAGAAGACAAACTATGACAAATGAAACCATGCTTTAAACATTCAATTAGGCAGTAAAACATTCATGCAACAAAATACAAGAATATGCATTCTTATGATGTGTGAGTTAAGCTTTAAATAAGCAAGTTCTTAAACAAGTGTTGGAAAAAACAACAAAAAGGAATATTTATAAGGAAAATATAAGGACACATTTCTTGGCAATCTTCCTCAACAAAAAAAGGAAGATTTATAAGGAAAATATAAGGACACATTTCAAGACTACTCAAGTATGCCTTCACAATCTTCTCTAACAAAAGAAACATCCTCAAAATGCTCATCAACATCCATATTGATTTCTTGGCAATCTTCCCCAACATGGCTTACTTCCTCAAAGGAGTCGTGGATCTCTAAATCGTCAATAACTCTCGAAGGTGCTTTCATTACCACATACCAATTAGAAGAATCATTTTCTCTTGAATAAAAAATTTGCTTTGCTTGAGATGCAAGTATATATGGATCTTTTGTAAATGAAGCTTGACTTTGGTGTAAATTGACAAGCGTAGATCCATCTTCAACCTTCACACCATTTCTTATGTTTGCCCAATCACACTTAAAGATCGGAACATAAAAAATGTTATAGTCCAACAAAATTATATCGGTAAGTATCCCATAATAACTGACAACATCGACCATTTGAGAAACATCTTTTGCGCTTGCCCTACACATGGTTGTTGCATCATAAGTCACTCCACTATTTTAGGTTTCTCTCCCAACATCCTTTGTGTGAAAACGTTGTCCATTAATGATGTATCTTGTGTAGGACAAAGCATCGTTCTTTGGACCATAAGCAATCCATTTTAACATGTCGTCGTGATCTTCGGAGCTAACAGATACCTACAAAAAATAATTTCATTTAATTAAAATATTCTTTATACGGTTTTAAGTTAATTAGTAACATTTAAGAATTCAATTGACCTTTTTTTTAATCCAATTAGAGCACGTAGCTATATGATTTTTCCAAAGTAACATTGCATTTCTTTCCATGCGCTTATCTGAATTTTGTAACTCCTCCAAATGCAAACTAGCGTATAACAAGAGATGTTATGTTATATTTAAAATTACAAACAATCAAACAATGAAAAAGAGGGAATATGCACTTACTCTAAAAATGGTTCTACCACGGTCATATTCATTAGCACATCCAAATGAGCAGATTCTTTCTCATTTGAAGACAATGTGACTGTCTTATGTGCTGATATTGGACGTCCTTCAAGTATTACATTACTTTGGTAATCTTCATTTCTAACTTCTTTCTTCTGTGATTTTGTTAAAAATTCACCAAAGAATCTCATGCATTCTTCTGCAAGATAAGAGTCTGCAATACACCTCTCAGGACGAGCATGATTTCTTACACAATCCTTTAGTGTCTTCATGTATCTTTCAAAGGGGTACGTCCAACGAAAATGGACTGGCCCACACAATCGTGATTCTCTTGCAAGATGAATTGTCAAGTGTATCATTATGTCAAAAAAAGAAGGTGGAAAGTATTTTTCAAGCTCGCACAAAGTTACAATAATCTCGTCGTCAAGTTGATTTAATTTCTCTCTATCGATAACACGTTGACATAATTTATTAAATGATGAACAGAAACGAGTTATTGTTTTCCTTGGCTTCTTTGGAAGCAATCCTCTGATTAAAACGAGTAATAATTGTTGCATTAAAACATGATAATCATGAGACTTCAAGCCACTAATTTTGCAGTCCTCTAATGATACGCAACCTTTAAAATTTGAACAATAACCATCAGGTCCTCTAAAATCATACAACCTTTTGCAAGATGTTTTTTTCTCTCCTTTCGATAATGTATATGGAGCTGGCGAAAGATATGTCTTCTTCCCGCGGGGTTGTGTATGAAGACCATGTCGAATTCCCCAATCCTTCAAATCATTTCTAGAGTTAACTCCATCTTTTGATTTCTTGTCATGCAACATTGTGCCTAGTAGACTTTCTCCAACATTTTTCTCGACATGCATTACATCTACATTATGACGTATTGTAAGTTCCTATAAAAATCAATAATGGAACAATTTAGTTGTATGATTCCATAATGTTAGTCTAATAGAATAAAATACAATGTATGCACTAACCTCCCAATATGGGAACTGAAAAAAGATGGACTTTTTTCCCCACCTTAATAGCTCCATTCTCACGGGATCTTTATCCTCATCATCTTCATTTTTCTTGCTATGCTCAATTCTTCTTTTATTTCCTATTATATTTTTCTCATTCAATTTTTTACCTTTTCTGTTATTCTTTTTTTGGTTCTTCTTTGCATTTCCAAAATTATTCGGAAAATCTTTTAAAATGATAGAAATTTTTCTCCCAGTTAGAATCCTAGGTCTACACCCTTCCTCCACAGTGTTATCAAACAAGGCCTTCTATTTTCTCAAAGGGTTTGAAGGAGATAGAAATCTTCTATGGCCCATATAGACGGTCTTTCTACTGTGGTTTAGCCATCGATGATGAGTGTTGACACCGCATAATGGACAAGCCTTTTTACCTTTTACACAGCATCCAGCAAGATTACCATATGCCGGAAAGTCATTTATTGTCCAAAGCAAAATTGCTTTCATATTAAAAATTGATTGACTATATGCATCATAAACCGCAACTCCGGTATTCCATAAATGACATAAATCTTCTACCAATGGCGCTAAAAATACATCAATGTCATTTCCTGGTTGCTTCGGACCAGCAATTAACAATGTTAACATAATATTATCTTTCTTCATGCACAACATAGGCGAAAGATTATATATCACGAGCATTACAGGCCAACAACTATATTTGGAACTTAACATAGAAAATGGATTGAAGCCATCTGTTGCAAGGCCAAGCCTAAGATTGCGTGGATTTGCTGAAAATGATTTGAATTTCTCATCCACTACATTCCATGTTATAGAATCTACCGGATGTCGCATTTTTCCATCGGTGCTTTTGTTATTGAAATGCCACCGTAAATCTTCCGCCATCCTTTTGGATCTAAACATTCTCCTAAACCTCGGAATTATTGTAAAATAACGCAACACTTTAACTAGAATGCCATGCATAATCTCCTTTGTCCGTTGATTTACTTTCCACCTCGAAAATCCACATTTTGGACAATTATTCAAATCTTTATATTCATTCCTAAAAAGACAACAGTCGTTCTCACATGCATGAATCTTCTCGAAACCCATGTCAAATATTTTAAGGAATTTCTTCAATTCATATAACATCTTGGGAAGTACGTTATTTTTTGGCGACAACAATTGCTGCACATTTAGAAGCTTATCGAAACCATTATCAGACAATCCAGTCTCACATTTAAGATTATACAAGGCAAAGATAGCAGATAACTTTGTTTGATCCTTGCAACCAGGATACAATGGGGTCTCTGCATCTTCCAAATTTTGTTTAATTCATCCTCTCGTCTCTGTGCATCATCTTCACTTTTATCATCATCAAAGAAAATATGATTAATAAAATCTTCGTCTTCATAGATAATGGCTTTAAGCAAATCATACGCATCACCCGGCTTTGTATTTTTGCTTTTATTTATTCGCTCGCCGTGATTGTACCACTCACCGTCCATGTACTTAGGATCCATTCCTCTTATAATCAAATGCTCAACAATAACTTCTCCATGAAGACGGGTAAGATTTCTGCAATCTACACAAGGGCATAATTTTTTTCCACATTTTGCAGCTTTAGCTTTGCATCGTTTACAAAATTCCAAGCTGCTTTCTCGTATTCTTTAGTGGTTCTACAATAATAATAAAAAACAAATAATAACCTTAGGTATTAAAATATGTTTAAATTCAATATTATACTTAAGTACCATATAATTACCTGTTTAGACGTACCCAGTCTTTATCCATCATTTCTTGTCTTTTCAAATGGAAAAAAGTATCAGATTTACGAACAGTAACTCTCTCTTGACACATATTCATTCATTCTTTATATAACAATTGCTTCCACTAGCAAAAACAGCAATTACTACAACAGTAGCATCGTTACTCATGTTTTGGAAGATGCAACTAATGACGTCAAACAATATATACACAAGTTTTCCATATTTGTATCTCAAATTTTATAAATGGGTAATCTATTTATTCAGAAAATAAAGCAACTAGGGGAAGATATAATTGAAATGATAAACATTTATAAGACATCAAAAACAGTAGGCTGAAGTGAAAAAGGTAGTATACACTCACTGTTTCTTTTTTCTTTTTCTTTTTTCCAACATGGCATATTGCTAAATTTAAGAAAAAAATAAGCAAAATCGAAATAACAATTAGAAAAAATATTTGCATTTACAACTATCGTATAATTCAATTTAGTTGAATGCAGAAATAGTTTAAGTGCATTCACTGTAAATTAAACAGCAAAGGTAAACGTAATATTGGTCACCCTAGTCTTCCTAAATGGGAGTGAATTTTCCATCTCACAAAGTATCTAGTGAAATTTTCAGGATATATCATTGCAGGTCATGTCAATATCACAAAAAATGTATACAAACATAACCTATGTACTCTCGAGTAAACTTGGGCAAAATACTTAGATGCAACAACGTTTTTCTGGAGCAAAAACAAAATGTGAATTTCGGGAAAACTCTACATCAGTTAATTTAAATATCTAAGGTTAAAGGGAAACTGAAGCCTAACTGACATGTAGAAGTTTATTAACAAAATGAAACATCTACCGGCTGTATTTATGTATTGTTACCATCCTGCTGAAACTATGTAACCCAAAAAAAATAGAATTCATATGGAAAACTTGAGTACTATAAGGTGCATGGATACAAATATACAACAATGTCATAACAATATACAACATTAGCACCAAACTGTTTCCAAAAAATTTGCCATTACAACGGCGCTATTTTGTAACACCGGAGTAATGTCTATGCATTACCCCTCTCCTGATACTTGGCTTGCGCCATTAACAATAATTTTTTCAACTTATACAACAATGTCACCAATCATTAATACATTGCATGAAACTGGCATTAGTCATGAGTGAACCGATGCCTGAATCGTTTAGTGATGTGAATAAAAAGTATGTGTTTTAAGCTGAAAATCATCACATTACTGATTTAATGCAAATTTTTGTACAACACCCAAACACTTTGATTGTGTGTTAACTCATTGTGCTGCAAATATTTGTTATTACAACATGACAACCGGTATCAGTATAGGTAAGGTTTGTTTTCTTTACTTAGAGAAGTTTTAATGTCGTCATTTTCAAACCTCTGTAGTCTTCAAACAGTGCAAAATTTGAGATACTAATTTAAAGATTTGGCTTGTTTAAACAACAAATTTAGATACTAATTTAAAGCAGCTATAAAAAATAGTAATTGGCGTTTTCGAATAGCGTTGAGCGTACATACCAATTTATCTCAACGTTAGAAACCATAATTTGCATAGCGTTGAAAGGAGAAAATGCGGAAACGCTATGTATTAGTACTATTAAAAGCCCTTATTTTTGTAGTATTACTGATACAAAAAAATACTTACCGATTAACTCAAAGCAGTAGATATTATCTCAGCAAGACAATGTTCCTGCATAAAGTAAAATGAAAACCTTTAATATTGGTCTAACCAAAAATAATTAGTAAAATGGTATAAAATTGGTAAATTAGTCGTTCTTATGGAAACGAAGAGTCGAATTTTCATAGAGAAAAGAACGAAGGACTCGATTTCATAGTGAGTGTTCAATTTTATTTAATTTGATCGAAGGCCTAGGGGTAGAGTGGAGATGATAGGAAGAGGCGACATTAGCTGGAAAATAGATTTTTCTTTTTTTTCCTTGAACTTACGGAGGTGAGAGGAAGAGGAACGATAAAAGAAGAAGAAAAAAGAAAGCAAAAATGTGACTTTTCAGTTTAAGATTCATGGAAAATTGGGTGTGTGCTCTTGATGTAACTCACTAATAATAATATAATATAGATTAGTGGAAGTGGTAGTATATATTCTTGTGGATTCAGTGCATACTTGTACATACTTCCTTAGGTTTACAAGCAAAAGCTTGGCTCTCTGGGTCGTAAAAAAAAGATAAACAACCTCAAACAACATATTTTATTATGTCCACATTACCTAATCATAATTCGTAAACAAGAAATCACCAAAAAAAGAGAAAGTTAAATTAAATGGATAGATGAAAAACCACTAAATTATCATAATCATACCCAAAAAATACCACCTACTTAAATTCAAAGTCAAACGTAAATGAACCTAACTATTACCTAATCAATCAGTGACATCATCAAATTTTATAGAAATTCTACTATTTTTACCAAATCTAACAAATGAAAGGCAAAAAATTTAATGTAGAATAACCAGGTAACAAACCTCAAAACAATAAATTTTTAGTTAGAAAAACAAACTCACCTTGTGAAGAAATTGAATAAGGCTTTATTAAAGAGAGTAATAATTATTGAGTACAAATTTTATTAGTACTTTGGATACCAGAGAAAAGAGCTATACTCGAAGAGTGTCAATATTTATTTTATAAAGCCTGTTAGTAAATCGGTGGCAAAGGCTTATGAATTATGATTCTAACCGTTTTGAACTTTAACATTTGGCTATGGCTTAGGTTAGGCTTATTGTTTATAAGCTTATTTCATGAGCTTGTAAATAGTAAATTTTTATGTAATTATGTTCGTTTATTTTATTATGCTTTTTTACTTAGACTTTTTATCATAATCAAATTTAGGCTTATTGCTTAACTTTTTTTTATCCTGGATAAAATTCAAGAAAACTAATTTAAAAAACTTACCAAATGCAAAAAAATAAAAACCTTGTTTGATACTGACCGTACAAAATTGACTATACCCTCAAAAAAACCAAACAGATAAAAATAGTGGAGCGGCAATTACTTCCACCATGCTGGTCAGCCCAGTAGCTTAAAATCATAAATGAAAAGGAAAACTCATTCTTCCTTTTTTCCTTAATTTTCCTTTTCACTAACAAACACACTATACATTGCATGATATTAAACCAAACATTACGTAGTCATGTTAACAAAAATGTATGTAGAATTCAAATCGTGCAAATAATCAAAACTGAAGCTTCAACACATAACAGGTAGGTTAGATCCAGACTGTCACAAATAACAGTTGACTAGTGCACTACACATCCAATATTCCACATTTAAGAACCATAGGAAAAAAGTAATAGTTCATTATACACTCATTAATTCAATAACAAGTGTAGAACTAAGACATAACCATTCTGAAGCTAAATAAAATTTCAGACATTATGCGTTTACATTAACTCAAAAAATATTTATTATAAAAACATGGGGCACTGATGGCACACAAAGCTATTAGATAACAATCAAACTTTGTAACTAAATAGGTACCTTTGAAGCGGTTCCACTATTGGCGGTTCTTTGGATTGGAGTGACGAAATGAAGTTAAGGCAGCTCTTCAGATTGGAGGGCGTTGGGTGATAGTTATTGAGCGGTTCCTCTGATGGTGGTTCTTCTGATTGAAGCAGCAAGACAAAATGAGGGCGGTTGTGATTTGATTTGATTTAGTGAATTTTGAACGATGACGTGATTTGATTTAGGGTTTTTTTGAAGAGAAGGGGGACAAAGTGAAATTAGCTTTTTTTTTTCTTTATTTCAGGAGAAGGTGAAAAGAGGGAGATAAGGCACAACATTAGAAAGTTAGCTCACGATATCACCGCCTAAATAATTTGTTCCCGCCTTTTGACAAATAGCGTTGGAAATCATATGATTGTTTATTTCATATGCCTTTAATAGGGAAACACTATGGATTAGTGCTATAGATAGTGCATTTTGTTGTAGTGAATAGGACCATCACGAATCGATTCAAATTGGAAATTCAATCCCAAAAGGCAAAGTGGGCTGAAACAACAAATTCAGTTAACTAAACAGAGATTTCAGTTGACTGAACAGAGATTTCAGTTGACTGAACATAGATTTTCAATTGACTGAATTCTGCCTGGAAACTTTCTTTTTCCAGGTTCAGTCGACTGAACAGAGATTTCAGTCAACTGAATAGCAAATTTAGTTGACTGAACAGAGATTTTCAGTTGACTGAATTCTGCCTGGAAACTTTCTGTTTCTAGGTTCAGTCGACTGAACAGAGATTTCAGTCGACTAAATCATGCTTGGGCTGTTTTTTGGCCTATCCAAATGAAGAGCAAAAATTCCAAAATGCAACTGGACGAATATTGGCTCTAAGGGTTTATGCCAATAGGCAACCCATCCCTATATGCTCCTCGAATGCATCACCAAAACATGATCAAAACATCAAAGTTAGGATTTTAAAGATTTGGACCCAAAACACTAAAAATTGGAATATTCACCAATTCAAGCCAAACCAAAAGCAAATGCACACAAATAAGTGTTAGGAATTCATACCTAACAACCAAAGATAATTATAGTCATAGATGCGAGATAAAAATATCACATTTTTATCTCAAAAACAAAGATGAGAAGCCCAATTGTAAAGAAAAGACCAACCACTCTCCACTTCAACTCTATAAGCTTCAATCTAAGATCAAAACAAGTATTTCCTAAGTTAGGTTTAGGAAACTTTCTGAAACTGAAGAGGAAAAGAGTTGGAGAAGATGAAGAGGAGGCTTACCAATAGCTTCTCTTTGATTTTGGAGCAAGAATTCAAGTTTGCAAAGTAAACTAGGGCTTGGAATTTCTAATTCCTCTTCCTTTCCCCCATTTTCAGTTTTAGCTTGAGTTTAGAAGTGAAAATAAGTGAGTGGAAGGAGAGGGACTGTGTTAGGGTATTTAGTTGGCTAGTGGGCTGAACCCAAACCCAAAACCCAACTAGAAAAAGTAGCAAAATTTAACTTACTCCAAACATATCAAAGTTTATACTCAAAAAGATCGCAAATGCCATTTTGGACTCAATGGAAGTGGTATCGAGTCTTAATTCGACCGTTTGCAAAAAGTAACATTTCGGACCCAAAAAACCGACTAACGACGCTATATTTAAATATATAATCGTTAAATATGCGGGTTGTTACAAAAAAATTCCGGGTCGTCACATATACTCTAGTGTATACAACATGTCCGGATAAATTTTAGTTAACGATTGGTCGAAAAACTAAATAACAATTTTCTTTTATATTTTAGTTTTTTCTCCAAACTAACTATTTTGTAAATGACTTCACCATCATCAATTATTACTTAAAAGAGATCTATTTGAGTTATAAAATCCATTAATTAATTATTTAAAAAGAATTAATAATTAAATTTAAAGTGATTAAATTATGGGTCATTACATTCTCCCTCCATAAAAGAATTTCGTCCCGAAATTAACATACAAAAAAGATAACTCAAAACGACATATATTATATATAATGAAATACATTCAAAAGATATGCACTAAGCACCCATACCCAAATGGTGAGTACACTATACATACAATAAGAAAATTACTAGTACATCATCAACTCGGGATAAGCCTCTCTTACTATCTTCAGTCTCCTAAGTGTAGTCTTTGGAATCTCCACTCCATTGAACTTTAACTAATCCCATGACCTTACTACACAATTGTTACACATCTCGATCAACAGCGCAACCTAGATGTCTTATCATGATTAAATTTGATTCTACATCAAATATTCTTGAACAGATAGCTCAATAATCAGTAATGGATCATGCACATACTTCCTCAAATGTGATACATGAAAAACATTATGAACTCCCCACGATCTTTCTGGTAACTCAAGTCGGCGAAATCATCCACTATCAACTTCCTTACTCTTCCAAATCAAATTACTCCTCTAATCGGCGAAATCTTCAAAAACACGAAGTCCCCGATTGAGATTTTTAAATCCCTATGCCTTCTATCGACATAGTTTTTTGGTCTATCCCGAGCTTCCTTCATCTTCCTTTTAATTACGGCTACCTTCTCCATGGCCTCTCGAATTATATCAGATCCAAGCATTAAGCAATCTACAGTTTATTTCAATGCCATGGAGTTTTATATGAGTATGAACTTAAGTTATAAAAGGTTTATGACTTGAAGTTATATTTTTATAAAATGAATCATAAATGGTTTTAGCTAGGGTTGGCATTTTTACTATATTACCACTTACCAGCCATTACCAACCGCTACCAACTAAAACTGAACACTTAATGTTAATTCAACTCTTAAACATGTGGTTTGGCATTGTATTGATTTTTAAATGGTTGTATGGATTGTGTGATGAATTGAAGTATGTTTGAAAGTGTTTGAAGCGAGAACAGTCGTTATAAGTGCACTTCGATATCTCTTAGTTTTAACTTGTATAATTTGGACATTTTTGATATTAGCAAGGGATAATTTTATTTGATTGTTCTCTACACATATTTTGTGTAGTGGGTGTAAGGAAATGGTTTGAAAAGTTATAAAAATGGTGAACCAAGGTTGTGAAAGTTAGAATAAAAGGTGGTTATAAATACACTTTGTAAATATAACATGTTTTCGAAAAAAATTCTAAATAAATTAGAAGGTTTTATTTCCATGGTTTTAAGTATCCTAAGTGTAGTACTTACTATAAAAATTTCAAGTCTTAAACCATTTGTTAAAGTGATTAAAACCAGTCATAAGGATCGTTCTTTTCAATGTTGTCTTTAACAAGGACTTTTAACAGCATTTTTAATTGCTGTAGTAAGTTGCTTATGGTTTTAAGTATTTAAAAATTATATTTAAACTTGATATTTTTTCTAATATTTTTAGATATGTTTTCTAACACATTTTGAAGTATTTTAAAGTTAGTTTGAAGTTTAAATATATTTTATATATATTTTCAAAAGTAAAGAGGTTTTATATTATAAAACATGTTTTTAATCAAATTTTAAATTGGTTATTTTTAAGTAGTAATTTACATAGATAATTAAAACCTATTTACATGTATTTTTAATAATTTACATAAGACTTCTCTATTTTTTGAGAGTTAAGATTTATCTCGAGTAGGGATATAAGGAATGGAGCTCTAACCTACCAGCTTCCCTCTTAGGCAAGGAATAATTAAGTTAGAATGTTGGAAACGTGTTAACCTTGTTGTTTACTTAATTTTTCGAAAAGTAATTAATTTTTCTTAATGCTAAAAGCCAATGAAATAGACTTCTCTATTTTTGAGAGTTAAGATTGAGGTTGAGTAGAGATATAAGCAATATCGCTCTACTCTACCAGTTTTCCTTTAGAACAAGGAATAGTTAATTCAAGAATATCAGAAATGGATTAATCTTGTTGTTTGTTACTTGTTTTAGGAAATCATTAGTACTATACTTAACACTAAAAGCCAACGAGTTGACTTATCTATTTGTGAGATTCTGATATTGCATTCTGTCCTTTCTTGTTCTATTTTCTTTTTCTTTTATTTTACGCTAATAATCTATCTTTTTGGCAATTGGATGTTCGACACACGAATACCATGTATGTATTAGTGTCGACATGTAGAGGTCGAAAAGGCGGGACATTATAGTTTACCTTATGTTTATTCTATCTGGAGATATACAAGGCTCAGAAGAAGGTTTCTAATCCTTTTAATAATTTCGGTTTTGGCTAGAATGAAGAGATTTCCATCGAATAATGCATATATGGAGATGCCTTAGTGGTATTAATGTACTAATTGTTGTGTCATACGCATATCAGCTATTTTTTGATCTATTTCTACACCCTAGACGTTATATATTATATCGAGATATGTAATTAATATATGGTTAGCTCGTTTTAGGGGATAACCGTTATGGTATTCCATGCGGTCTTAAAAGTTGTTGTTATATGTTACATATACTTCTTGAGTTTATTACGCTAATTTGCCAGAATGATCCAGGTGTTATTTTTTTATGATGCTCGGGTCAGTTCCGAGTATATTTGTAGATTTAGCTATGGATTCTTTGGAGCTTATGGAGAGGAACTAGAGGATTCGATATCGTACTATTCTTATTTCTACTGCATTACTATATTGTATATATATACACATATGAGGACGAGTTGTTATTATTGTCCTGGCTGATGATAGTACTTATTATTATGACTCTGAAATGCTATGTATCTTGGAGTGACAGTTTGTATTTTCTTTTGATATTATAAGTTATCGTTCCGTTATAAGGTTTTGATATTGTGTTCCCCTCTTCCTTGTTCTCTTTCTTGCTTTTATTTTACCCTAACTATCTGAATTTTTGGCACTTGGGTGCTCGACACAGGAATACAGTGGATGTATTTAGTGTCAACATTTGAGTTGTCAAAAAGCCAGACCATTACAATTTCTTTTGCATGTTATTTTATTTTACTTCCATTTTATATTCTATGAACTTATCATGGAGATGCCCCATATGTATCAATACATCCATTCATGCTTGTGATAATTCATCGGTGGATATAATAAAGTATGTGGAATTTTTTTGGCATTTTCAAATTTATGATTGCATATATCTATGTGGACCAATCTGAAGAGTTCATCAACTCTTATGACGTTTTCACTGAATAGGTGTTTTGCCTTTAATTATCCGAGGTATATTTCACTAGTACCATATAATTCATAATCATATAGTGGAAGACATGCTTCTTAGAACCATGAGTCAGTCTATAATTCGAAAATAATTGTAATAATTTTAGATACTTTGATATTTCCCAATGCATTACTTTTGTTATGAAAACGAAAACCATATTATAGTTTTATTTCATATTGAATATTCATAATATTCTCGTTGAAATAAAACAATGTTTATTCTCCAACCATCACCATAGAACATATATTATTTCATAAATAACGTGCAGTACGTTTTACGAAAATAATATTCGCAACTTGATGCAATCAATAAGTGGTATGTGGTATGCTCCCACTATTTCTACCATTACTAATAGCATACTGAATATGGAAGTCCATCATCCACTTAACATAGACTATTTATTTCATATGTTGTAACGAGTTTACAATGGGAGTTCTTCGATCCATTATCTTGAACTCAAATAAATAAATCTAATAGAAAAAAAATTTCTATATGAAAATACATATCAAAATAGAAATTATATTTCTTATTCCAATGTGAAGTATTAATTATCATTTTACAATTTTCATTTCAATGTTTCTTTATGAAGCAAAACTGGCCATGCACACTCTTCGTCCCAATTGTACCTTAAAGCACATCTACTCTTGTACATTCATTTTTCTTTTTAAATGGTTGAACTATTCAAAAGAGAATCCTTACTACAATATCATAATGAACTCTTTACAAAAGTGTATTAGACCATCCTTAACATTTAAGGATATTAATTACGTTGCACTTTATGTAAACTGATAAAAACTAACATTTCATTGATCGAGTTCTCAGACCCATTTTGTAGTTTTGGTCTAGTGTTAAATTTAAAATAATATGATCTTCATTGTAACCAATTTGATTGATTACTCATTCTTATACTATGGTTTATTCGCTTATTTTGAATTAACTAATTTCATCTAAGTATCATACATCACGAACTATGACCATTCACCATATAACACTTATATTTGATAGTATATAGATCAAATATCTAAAGTCTTGTATTGCTTTAGAGTCCGAACTCATAGTATGCAATAAAATGGTCTCGGCCAAATAAACATATAAGCAACCATATCACGAACGTATTTAGTAGTTGTAAAATTAGGCGTTTGCATGGGTATTGAAACATTAACACATGCAAAAAGTATTTATTAGTAAGTATATATCATATTTATATTTGTCAATCTTCAATTCAGTTCATTTGTATATTTTAATTGATAATATTTTTTAATCATATTAAATGCATAAATTTATCAATGTAGAATATTATAACATTATATATCATATGTTATTGCAATATTAAAAAGGTTAAATGTTACAATTTCATTTTTCTAATAAGCTCCACTAGATTTTTATGTTTCTTAAAACCCTAAGAGAAAATTTAGAAATTGTTTGATTTCTCTAGTGGGTATTAGGACTCGTATGCCTTGAGATTTTTAACTTGAGGAAAGCCCTACAAATCACAAGCCCACATACAATGTATAAACCCTTATCGGTTGTATCATATATAAGTCCTAACCCATGATTCCTCATCATAATCTCATCTTTATCTTGAGGACAGCTGAGCAAGTAATGAGAGATTATTCACTCATATCCACCATTTCATGGCGTAAGTATAGGGCACATACCTTGAGGAAAGCTGAATAAATATATGCAGTCATCTTATCTCGTCTATTCAATATATTAATAGTACTACACATAACATCGCCAGCTTGAGGAAAGCTCAATAACGAAGGAGTATGCAAGTAATCTATAAATATATAAATGGAAGAGGACAACTTTATATGAAATATTCATAATCTTTAATATATTATATTTAGTGATATCAACTTATGAAATTATGTGTTTCTTATGAAATACCCTCGTGATTCAAGTGCCAGATACATTGAGAATCATGGTATACATACATTTACCCATGTATTTATTCCTTATGTCTATTTAGGGTTTCTATAAAGTTCTACATTTAGTTTATACATTCGTATCATATAAATTTCATTATTATATAACTATTATATTTTAATCACTCATATGATAATCTTATGTACAACATTAAATCAATTAGATCATATTTAATTAATTTTATATTATGTCAATACAACATTTATATTGAATATCTGTACACACACACGCTATAACCTTTATAGCATAACACATATATCTTATATACCATGTATTTTTATTTGATTAATTAACCTAACTTATTTATTTAATTAATTAACATTTAATTTATTTAATTATATATCTAATCTTTATTTAATTTATTTAATTAATTATTTAATTAATTTATATTAATTTTGAAAATTTATGTTGTATACATACATGTATAGTTATGTTACCTTAAACACTTTAAAATAACATAACATATACCAGTATATATACTACATGTATATAAGAATTAATTAGTTAACTTAATTAATTAATCTTACTAATAAATTTTGAATTTTAAAATTAGTATTTAAATATTTTCAAATTTTTTTAAAATAACATTATTTTTTCGAACATTTTGAAAACTTATGTTGTGTTATAACTTTTATACTAAAATGTTTTATTCTAAATTTAACTTTAAAATATTTTATATGATTTTCCAAAAATTGGTCCAAGGCTCGATATAAATCGGACCTTTTCTATTAGGGGCAACCTTTTGGGTCACTTCAACTTTCAGGCCAGGCTGGTAGCCGAGTTGGACATGCTACTTGATTACCCAATTTCAATCCTAAACATTACTTTTCTAAACTACGTGCTAAGTGAGAAAGCTTAATTTGTTACCTCTAACATTACTAATTTAGACTGCATAGGCTATTGGGCTCCGATACCATCAAAGGAACTAGGCCAACCCATAGTGGAGTTAAAAGATAAATTTCAAAAAATTCCCATTACTAGATTTTTAATGGACCTATGAAATTTAAATAATTTCGTTCTTATCAAAAATTTCTTTTAAATAAAATCAGTTTTTTATTTTATTTATAATGTATGTTTAGATTCTGATGAAAAAGGGAAACAATAAGGTAAACATGTGTATCACATACTCATATATGTGTACGCACATAGGTAACAGTCGTAATTTACATGGTTATCTTTCCTATGTATAAGTGCTAGATTTACAGTGCAACTGACAAGTTAACCCCTTAATATACGTAAGTGTTGTCTAATACGTCCATATGTGTGTGTATGTATGTGAGTGTATGTTTGAATATGAAACATAATGGTGTTATAAATGATATAACTTTACATCGCTTTGGTAAAAATCCAATTAAAATTTTAGGCATTACTCGGTATTTATAATTATTTACACCAATTCTCTTCGTTAAAACTACATTACTTTGGACTTATGGAATTCGGTAATGGTCCAAATTTTAATTTCGTCAATATTCAACTTTATAGTCCAATCACAAAGTCCTTGGTTCAATAATAAAAATTATTATTATTAACCAAAATACTCTAGATTGAAATTTTGACTTTGAGTTGACTTTGATTTGACTAGAGTCGACCATGATACGGATCCTATATAACTAAGGAGACGAATCCTCTCTTATGTAGCATTTCACTTTCGATACGTCTACTTACTTCCACTCAACCCGACCATAGTCATTCGACGGATGTCGTTCCACAATTTGACTATAACCAAAGCAGAGCTTTCACATTGAATACCAACACTATTCTCAAGTCAAGAGAAGTGTGTAAATTATTCACTTCGATATTTTCTATTTGACCTTAGTTATATTAACCAACAAAAAACTATCGAGTGAGTCATTCCATAGTTATCCAATAACTATCAATATGTAACCTTTTTGTGCCTCTAGCAGCCATGAGTAATTTATTGTCCAATACTTACAGAGCGTTCTGTACTCCAGTCTCAACGAATGCGTCAATGTCCAGTTTCGATACAACTTGATTAGGAATATTGTGACAACCTGCAAATCCATACCCTTTGAATTGACAATAAACTACGCATGTTCGACCCAAAAAGCACAGATCGACGGAAAGTCATGAGAAAGAAAAGAAGAGAGAAGAAGAGAAGAGAAGAAAGAAAGAAGAAAGAACCAAACAGAATAATACATAATCTCACATCGCAGCGGAAAACATATAATATCATATCAATTATCTTTACAAAATAGAAACTGTATATACATACATCAATCAAGTAGAACAATCTATCACTAATCATTAGCTTGGACAGTTATAATAACATGTCCTTACAATTGCTAATAATATACAACAACAAAGCGCAAAGCGGATAATGAACATCACTAAGAAAAACAGATACGTGTATATGAAAATGAAGATCTCCAGCTCTCCTTTTGAAGCTCCAAAAGCACCAAATCATAACATGTAAATATACTCGGTCTGATCCGAGCTTTGAAAGGGAAGAATGCCTGGATCAGTCTGGTAAACCAGTGTGATAAACACACTCAGCTGAATTTATTTAATTACCAAACTTTTCCTTTCAAAACAAAAGTATCTCATAAGACACGTCCACACATAGACATGTTTTTACCTTACGATCACCAAAACCTTTCATATTAAATCGTCTTATATAATAGTATCTATTGCATAATTAATATTAATCATAGACGAAATTGTTACCATTATTAAATTCCAGCATATTAGGCTCTATAAACAAAATGGCGGGCATATATTATTTAGCGAGCATGATATTAATCATAGTACGATACATAATCCGAGATATTTACCTTATATATTATTTAGCGAGCATATATGGCTAATATAGCGTGAAAGCGAGCTCCAAATGCGAAGCATATGCCATCTGCACCTACAAATACTCAACAAACAAATGAGAAACATGTATATAGAAAGTAGTATCAATATACAACATATACCAATACACCGACTATATATGCCAATATAGCAAATGCAATCAAAAGCAACAAATCCAACAATCAAACAACTGTGATCCACTAACATCCAATAAACCAATATCAATCCAATCAATTCATAACCAAATCAATATACACTTCTCATTAATATTCAATTAATTGGTTTTCAATTTATTCACATTTTATTCGTAAACATTATATTTTACTAACATTTATTCAAACTCAATTAGTTTACATTTACTAATTTATATTCAGGTTTGTTCGCTTCCAAATTAAATCAAATTCAATTCTATTTAGAATCACTTACTTCTAATTTGAATTCAATTATTTTAAATTTCAATTTCATTAATACTTAATGAATTTCTATTCAATCAATTAACATCCATCGAACAACCAATGTATAACCAGCATAACCAAATTAATTTAATTTACATTCAACATCTTTATTCCATATCAATTCATTTGTATTCGATTGACTAACATTCAATCCATATTTTATTTACTAATTTATTCCATTAGTTCATTTCAGTTCATTCATTAATTCAATTGCTAATTCATTTGACAACTAAAGTTGAATTTCATTACATAACTCAAATTCATATTCATCGCTTCACTTTATCAATTCGTTGTTAATGTTAATTCCAACTTCATTCAACATTACTTAAATTAAATTTTATATCACTATTCAATTCAAATTTCGTTTTGCTTAACAAAATTGTTTAACCATTTTAATAATTGGTTTTACTTACATTTTCCCATTTTATAAGTTAAACTTTCAAATTCATATTATAATCACTTACCACTTCGGTTTAATTTTCATTTCAATAATTTATCTTATCCGGTTCAAATCCAATTCACTTTTTTAAACTTTACTAAAATTAATTTTTTTTATTTCATATTATAAGTCCAAAACTCATTTTACTTATATTTATCAATTTCAACTTGGATTTCAAATTCAAATTTGTTTATCACAACAAAAATTTAATTTTTAATTTACTATCGGTAGCAAATCAATCACACAGAAACTCGAAAATGATACTGATGATGCTACAATCATCAGCTTTATTATTTCCTAGCAACAGTAGTGAGTTCAGTGCTTTATATTCTTTTAAAAAATATCCCTTTTTATTTTTATAAATCACATCTATAAATTCTTACTTATATAATTTCACTTATTCACTTCACTTATATAAGATCATTTCAAATTTCTTTATCTTATTTAGATTTATAATAATATAATCTCTTTAATCTTTGAAAAATAACTGTCAAAATCAACGGGATTCAGAATTCTCAAATTCTTAGTTTAAATCCATTTTTATTTATAATTCATATTTATAAATATTCTCATTTAGTTTCACTTTTATATATAATATTATTTCACAATTGTAAATCATATTAATTATAATTTCATACTATATAATTCACTTGCTTATATAATTTATTCTTTTACAATTATTGTTTTCATTTAGATTATTCAAATAGCTTTTGTTAACCTATATATTTACATTTTAAACAACCAAACAATCAATTTATATACACTATAATAATTTCTGAAAAATTATTTCCTTTACATATAAAATATAATCGAGGCAAAATTATTTCATTTACCCAATTTAAAAATAATACTATGTCAACTTGCCTCGTTTAAGTGTTTAGAAATCCATCAATAACACAGCGTCCTACATACCGACCAAATTTCACAAACAGCTCAATGGATAAGTAAACACAACATATTTTTTTTTATAATCACTAACAAATACATGCTCACATAAATAACACACTCAAACTTAATCTAGGGTTCTACCGACCCTATCTATTCTGAGCACACATCAAAGCTTATGAGTATGCTAAATCTAAGCTCTGATACCAAATGTGATGACCCACAAATCCATACCCTTTGAATCGACAATAAACCACACATGTCCGACCAAAAAATCATAGACCAATGGAAAGCCATGAGAATGAAAAGAAGAGAGAAGAAGAGAAGAAAGAACCAAACAAAACAATACAGAATCTCACATCGCAGCAGAAAACATATAATATCGTATCAATGATCTTTACAAAACAGAAACTGTATATACATACATCCATCAGATTTCAACAAGTAATCACTAATCATCAGCTTGGACAGTTATAATAACCTGTCCTTACAATTGCTGATAATATACGACAACAAAGTGCAAAGTGAATAATAAACATCACTAAGCAAAATAGATACATGTATACAAAAATGAAGATCTCTAGCACTCCCGCTGAAGCTCCAAAAGCACCAAAGCTGAACTTGTAAATATACTCGATCTGACCCGAGCATTGAAAGGGAAGAACACCCGGATCAGTCTTGTAAACCGACATGAGAAACACACTCAAATGAATTTATTAAATTACCAAACTTTTCCTTCCAAAACAAAAGTATCTCGTATGACACGCCCACACATAAACACGGACATGTTTTTACCTTACGATAACCAAAACTATCATATTAAATCATCTTATCTTATAATATTGTCTATTGTACAAATAATACTAATCATAGCCGAAATTGTTACCATGATTAAATTCCAGCATACTAGGCTCTACAAATAAAATGGCAGGCACGTAGTGGAGTTTGGATTTCCATACAAATGTCCAGGTGAAGGGACTACCATCCGATGGGTACACCTCTAGATTGATGTCCCGAGGCACCGAATATATGCCGTCTACCAACACAAGACCGTCCTACCTCTATAACTAGGTAGTACCAAATATGTCATACCCCGGTCGTTACCGATTTCGAGGGCCCTCATAGCATACAAACCACATTAATTTACATCCCGAACGTCATAGTGGAAAGAAATATATCTAGAAAAGGATGATCATATCCTAATTGGGAATGACCCATTAGCCTTGCTATACACTACTACAAAACAGGCCATTTGCATCGGTTGTTTACCCCCCTTTTGCATCAGTTCAACAACCGATGCATATGCAACCGATGCAACAGGCTTAACACTTTTGCATCAGTTTTGAAACCGATGCAAAAAGGTTCTTTTTGCATCGGTTGTTACTAACAACTGATGCAAAATATCTTGGTTGGTTGCTTGGACACAGCCTCTATGTTGCATCGGTTGTAATGAAAACCGATGCAACTAATCCCTCTATTGCATTGGTTTTTTATAACAGCCGATGCAAACTAATCCCTCTATTGCATCAGCTATTTATACCTGATGCAAAAAAGACATTCTCAAAACCATTATTACAATACTAAAATAGACTATATATATTATTGATTATAACAAACAATTATTGCATGCAATATTACTATCATTCAAAATTAAACTTGATGGAAAATACATAATCAGATTTAATAATTCTACAGAAGAATGAAAAACATAAATAAATTCCACAGTATATAATCAGACAGTCAGTAGTAAAAAATAAATGCAGCGTGTTATATGTAGACACACAAAAATACATATATACAGAGAAGAGAATGTATCTTTATGTCACTCCTTACGTGATGAAATCTGCATATGCAGAATGATCCTGCAGAGTACAAACCCAAAAAATACTACCATCAACATCAACATACACCTCCCTGCTCCTCCTCAAAACATACACTTCTGTGTACAGTAACCTGCTGATGTACTCAACCTGCTGCACCCCTACATACAACAACTACTTTCAGTCACACTTCTCTGCAACCAAACTGTGCCATCTGCCTCACAACTGTGCATACTAGTCATCCCTAAACCAACCACACTCCATAACTTCTACTTGCTACTTCATTTCAAACTGCATCTTAACTGCCTCTCCCTGTTACAAACCTTCGCACAATCCCCTTCCTGTTACATAAAATTGTCATCACTATAGTGCACACTTTTGACAGCAACTATACTACTTCACCACTTCATCATACTATACAATACCATCCTCAACCATAAAAATTGCTTCAAACCACTACCATATCACCGCCACATCCAGTTACGGCTTCATTTCCAGTTACTACTACATTTCTTACAAAGTTTCAACTCACAGTCTCCAACACTACCCACTGCCCACTTCCAAACTGCCACTTCCACAATTCTGCTAACTAAACTTAACTGTGCATATTAATTGTGCATATCAACTGTGCATATAAACTTAACTGCACACTTCTTACTGTTCCTACAACATCACCGATCCCCACCTTGCATTGCCACAAACTCATCCACTGTTGTCGCTTCCTCACTTTACAACATTCCCCACTGCCTCATCAAACTCACTTCTGCTACCTGCATATCACTCTCTTCAACATCACCACCATTACTCCACAACCTCACAACGTCATTGCTTATAAAAACAACAGTCATAACATTGCATATCTTTCTGGACACTCCACAACCTCACTGCCTGCAATCCCATCAACAACCTATCCTACTATCTCCACAGTCAAAACTTGCCCAAAAACTGCCTACAACATTGCCCCTGCTACAAACATCAACCAGAAAACCACTTGAACAACTGCATCCTATCACAGTAACCCACCACTCCATTCAACTGCAATCCTTATGTCACTCCTTACGTGATGAAATCTGCATATCCAGAATGATCCTGCAGAATACAAACTCAAAAAATGAGTTATTTAATTATTAACTTTGATGATCTGGATAACAACCACATCATTTCACCTCTTTTTTCTTTTTCTTTTTTAAACTTTCAACTAAAAAAAAATATAGGAACCTCCACAATGCAATTAAAAAAATCAAACAAGCCCAATATGATTTTGTTCATAGTGTAGATAGTCACCACTAACAATCTGTAAACGCGACCATTATACTATTATCATCAGTCTAAAGCTTACCTGACCATTGAGTGATGGTACAATAACCGCTCCAAATATTAAATGCAAAAAAGTTGTGCATGATAACAAATAAGAGATATTCATTATAAAGCATTGGAATACCTGCAATATTATTCGACCCTTCTCATCATATGGAAATCTTCCATGCATTGGTTTGTTATAGATATCTTCAGCATTTTCATAATCATTGTTAAATAGATAAACATGATCACATTTCTCAGGAGAGCATTTTACTGCAGGACAAGTGCATCCTAACTGTGAGTCCTGTAGAAATGAAATTGAAACATCCATTGACGCGGTGAAAATCACACAAACATTTATTCAACTCTCTTCAATAAACAAGTCTGATTGAACTGAAAGTGACAGGCATAGCGTTAAAGTAAGACAAACTAATTTATTTCCACCAGTTCGAATCCGTCAGACGGCCATTTGAAATAGTTATTGATTTGAAAAAAGACTAGTTTTCAAAGTGATATCTCCTAGCTTTCAATATAGTGGATTCCTAAAATCAGTTGACTTTAATTTTATAACCCAATACCGAATTGGATTCTGTTTTACTTTGACACCTGGTCATCTTCTCTATTTACTGCTATCAACACGTGGTGTAAGTTTGATGGCTAAAAGTTCAAAGTAACATTCATGGAAGTCAAAAATGCTATGTCGTTATCAGTAACCAACAAAATACAGAGTAATGGTGGTGATGTTGAAGAGATCAACTAGAAAGGGTGTGTTCTTAGCGATTTTGAAGAAGAAACTGATTATGTTGATGAAGTTGGCAATTCTGCTGGTGCTGCCATCGGCGGTAGCAACCATATTTTTCTCTCTGAACACGAAAGAAAATTTCATACGAGAATAACAAAACAATAACACTTTCTTGAAAGCTACCTAAATTAATATAGTCAAATAGTATTCGAATAATGCTCTTAATTAAACTGCATACTGTTTAACTCTATGTTGCATACTGAATGCAATATTGCAATAAGAGCATACATATGAAATGCCATTAAATAAAATGAGGACAAGAAATGTAATGTAAAAAATCACCAGCAGTGGAACCATCAGCAATGGAACATATGGGGCAGAGTGTGTTTACACAATGCTGAGGGTATTGGCTATACTGGCACAGTTCCTGACAATCGGATAAACAATCTGCTGATACTTTGGTTGTGACAATATAGGAAAAGAATACCAATACTAGTGCATACTTCATTATCTGGGAAAAGAATACCAATACGTGTACGTTTTAACCCTTTTCTGGGAAACATATGTACCTTAATCATACTTACAATGAATAGTTTAAGGGAAAAAAAATGAAAAAATTGAAAATCTTCCTGTTGATATCTGTGAGATTGAAGGATTATGCATCATAATGCAAGAAAAAAGAACAAAATTTCATGCCAAAATCTTGAAGCCTCAAAATATAAGTTTTACAATGATCAATTACTTAGTGTATAAAGAATAAAAAAGGGAAAAGGCGATAGCAACATCATCAACTTTTTCCCATCCAAATTTAAACTAATTATTTGAAGATCAAAGTAAAGCTTTCATGCAAATTTAGTAATACAACACACGCCATCACTTACTTTTTATATTGCAACATCATCAACCTTTTAATTATTATCAAATTTTCCTTTCAGAATGTTCCTGGTTCTTTGGCAATGCTTTATGAGTTCATTGGTCATACATAGGTGGAACTCCAACTGAAAATCAATCATCGACTGCAAGAGGATTACCAGCATTTGATAATCTACATATAGTTATTAAGCAGTGGTGCCGATGCACTTTCAGTATGCATTTACTTCTAAGTACTTATAATGAGTGTTAAATTTTGTTACGTGGTTGCATGATATTTCAGATGTGCAACTATGAAATAATAAACTAGGTTTTTTTCTTAACTTTATATTGGTGATGGGATTTCTCAAATCATATGTTTAGTAAAACTTGAAGAATAAAGAACATTTGCCTCAAATCTTTAATCCATGAGTCAAACTATCGTTTTCATTTAGATATAATCCCTAATGCTCCTTTAGCTTACATGATTGTAATAGGTTTCATATTTATGTTTCCAGCTAATTTTCAATGGGCAGTGGTGCTGATGCACTAACACGATTGTATGCATCTCACTAGTTTCTCACTTCTGTTATCATATCAAGGATTTTTTTTAACTTAATGCAACAATTTATATAACTCGCTTCAAATATGTATTTAAGAAACTGTGAACTATGTAAAGTGCACATGTTTGGACCAGTCAATATGATGAATTTAGGATGTTCAACACCACCAATGTGCACATCATTTGAAACAAAAGAACCTTTTTTTTAAATGTTTGGTGTGAAGAAGAGGATGCCCAAGCCGTTTTCCCAAAATAAAAGGTACTTTTTATCACTTGAGTTGGATATATCCGTAACAACGGGACGACATGACCGTCCAACGAAATAATCGCCGGAAACAGATAGACTTATCAAAACGTCGAGTTCTGCAACATTTATAATACAGAACAAAGCAAAAAAAGTTAGGACAAAAGATACAATCAAAAAACACAATTAACTTATAACACAAAAGAAAACGATATATACCGATAAATCATCAGCTTGACTTCTCACCACTACACAATTTTAGATACTAAGCAAACGATACCATGGCATGAAATTTGAACTAAAACTAGTATCAACTATTGCAGAACTGCTTATTATCACAAAACCACAACTGCCCAAAAAAGTCTATGGTAGCAGTTTCTTAAAATATTATTTTACAGCACAAGCAACTACCCTCTAATACATCAGGACAACCTTCAATTTTGCATGCTGCCGTGCCAGAATAATTATCATACTGATCTAGTAGGAACGAGAGGTTTTTATATTGACAATAAAATATTTTTCTAGTAATTTCAGTCAATCATATGTACAGAAAAAAAATTGGGAAAATTAATGCAACTGAAGGCACTTGCTTTCAACGATTGAAGGAAGAGATGCTTATTATGCTGTGAATGCTGCAGAGAATTACTGTGAGTTTCATATGCTAATGCCGCATGCCCACAGTAAGCATTTATGCTTTTTCAAGGAATTAACGGAAATTAAGCTAACTTAATGTAGCATAGCTTGCAATGGAACTGATGAAGGTAATTGTAAGAATTATATTAAAAAGTCCACAGTGACCTCAACTTGAATCTATAATGATAGAATACTGCCAAAGAGAAATGAATCAACGAATTTACCAGAAAAAGAGTCAACATGGTGTGTGTGACTTGAACAGCGATCAATAGACAAGACAAAAGTTAAACCCACGGCTACAAGAAGACGCTATTCAAAGCACATACCCTATGGTAAAGTGCATTTATTTGGCAAATACACTTACGCTACGCAAATGCAGTTTTCTGAGACGCAAATTCAAATTAATCGAAATTGATATAAAGAACTAAAATACCTCGATTATGCAATCAATCTTAAGATAATTACAACAATCCTTGATTTCATTACAAGTCGGATTCTCGCAAGCTTTTCCCAATCCGATTCGCCGACCATCAGCCACCATTTGTTTAGAATTTATGTAAACTGGATAAATGATGTTCCATTTTTTCCACTCTGGTGCAGACCCATCCATCAACATGATTAACTATCCCGATCTGTACGGAAAAATTAAAACGAACAAAGATTTTGGTACGGGGAAGTCTGCTCGGGGATTGGGTGAAGAAGATGGGTGGGAAATGAAATTTTATTGAACTGCTTTGATTTTGATTTTTATTTGTTTGAGATGCTCGGCCGTGGATTTCTTATTGTAAATCGATTTTGAGTTTGCTGCCATCTTCGCCATTGAAATTTTCAAAAGCTTCGTTTTAATTTTTTCTTCTTTTGTTCGAATTTGAAAATGAAAAGAAGGGGAGGGCACGGTAATTTTTTTTTGGGAGTGGGTTATTGAGGAGGAAGCGGTACATTTGTCCAAACTAAACTTTGGAGCCAGTATTTCATTATTTTCCACCTAAATTTCATATTGCCATCAACATGTAGTTGCATCGGTTGACTTTAAAACCGACGCGACTAAAACTATTTGCATCGGTTGTTGGTGAGAACTGATGCAAATTTGATTTTTTTATTACCTATTGCTTTCCACGTACCAATTGCATCGGTTATTAAGATAGAACTGATGCAAATAGTTCTATTTGCATCAGTTTTTACTTCAACCGATGCAAATGAGGCGAAGCAATATGCACTTTTTGTACTAGTGATATCTAACCCTACTTCAGTTATTTTTGGTTGATGAGGCTTGAGGTAACGATTACCTTTCACATATCACATATCACATTACTTTGAATGCCACATGGCCATTTCCGTTGACTACTGATTGCCTTCCACAAAAATACGACCCTTGAGCTCATACGTCTCAAGGAGGGCGTTAAGCTAAGAGGAGTTTCCTTCTCGCCACCACTAATGTAAGATTGTAAAAACCAAAGTACGTAATCTTTAAAAATGCAATGTCAGACAAAAGTCCATACAATTTGTTCAGGAACAAGACAAACCGAAGGTACTCTCCTACCACATCCTATCGAGAAATCCCTAGGATTAGTAGCGGCAACCCTTGCATGGATATTTCATAATGAAAAGACCACTGCAACTATATATACATTAGGATTTTAACCTCAAATGATCAACAAGCAGTCCTCTAGTATGAAAATCTTAAATATCAATATCATCGACCAACCTGCACAATCGAACGCATATACATTGGTCCGAAGTGGTTTTCAGATAAATATGATCCCGATCTCTTCGCACCAACAACGCAAAAGCATTTCTCAACCTCACATAGAAACTAAGTCTCATAGACTTATCACGTCTCCAACTTTCAACTTGCTATCCTTAGGCCAAGAAGGAAGCTCGATAGGTTGGACTAATACTCCGCACTACACGAATCAACATCCTCAACACAAACAATAATCAAGCCTACACAGATGGCTACGTACTAAGTGTACGATTAAATAGTTCCTATATCAAGTCGTTGAACTAAAATGGCCAAATTTGATAGTTGGTTATTTGACTATCAAAGCAAACAAAAAATTTCTAGCACCATAAGCAATCACCAGGCCCTTTTAATTAATCTTTTATTAATTAAATCACTTTTCTTCAAATTATCTTTAAAAAGATATAATTCCAAAACCATTTCAATATTTAAATATTGGAAAATATTTCCACATACTTATTTAATAATAAGTAAATTCACAACTCAATTTATTTTCAACACTTAGAAAATATTATATATACTTAAATCATGATTAAGTATATTTTTATTCTTTAAGGGAAACATTCTCTTAAACATATTTATTCGGGTAAAAACGAATGTTGCGTAAAACATTGTTACGACAACCCAAAATCTCAGTATAGGGATTCGATAATTAGATAGATATGTTAATCCCATATACTATACAAAACATTTCCTTTCGAAAATCATTTACTATAACAATCGTGTTATAATCCAAGCTTTCCTACTTCTCAAAAACTTCTATTTCAACAGTGAATGTTGAAATCTATGGTTCCGATACTTAACATATTTTAAATATCTTCATATCATTTAACTTCATTTAAAATGTCACTTTTCAAAACCCATCCTTTAATTTAAAAGATTATTCACCGTCCATAATCATGAATATAATTCATTTACCAAATTCATCACTTCTACACATTTATTAAAGGATTATCCACTGTCCAAAATCGTGAATATAATTCCTTTAACAAACTTCCATACTTAACTTATCGAATTCAATTAATTTCGGATTTATAAAACAATGTTTATAAATTCCATTTCTATTTTATAAAACCTTTAATTTATAAAATTCTGCTATTAATAATTTCCATTTATATCTCATTTATATGCCAAAATCTAATTATAAGTAAATTTACTTATAATTCTCTTATTTACAAATTCATTCTTTTTTATAACTTCATCAATTCATAAATATTATTCACTTATAAGATTCAGTTTATAGCTTCATTTCAATGCTTATAAAAACTCCTTTATAATTACATTATTTTTATTTATAAAATATTAGTTTTATAAATCTTATATATAAATCATTTATCATAAGTTAAATGTGATTTTTGAAATATGGAGTTAACTATTATGTAATATGAGTTAAAGTGAGATTTTGAACTTTGTAATCCTTTTAAATTTGAAATCATCACTTTAAAAATTTTAAAGTTATAAATTCTCAAAATATATATTCTCAAAATCACTTTGTAATCCTTTTAAATTTGAAATCATCACTTCTACATTTTTAAAATTCCAAAAATAGGGCCAAATGCTGCAGCAGCACTAAATAAGGTGATTCACATCAATCATATCAATCATGACAACCAAAACATCATATGTCATACTATAATAGCTATATATCAATATCTGTAAATAAAACCAATACCGTTGAGGAATCCAGTTGGATCCCTCCAGCCTGTCACCTGCAACAAATATACATGTTAGAATATGCGTACATTGTCCGTTTCGAAGCAAGTGTGCGTACAAAGGGTCATCCGCTCATACACGGGAACGTTTAGGGTCTCATCTGGTCCAATAGACAGGAATATATCTAAATACCAATCATTATATATATAATATATCATATATCACCCAAACAATCATCATAAAATAAATTTATTCTCACTTATATAAAAATATCAGTGAGTCAGAAAGAGTGAGTTGTACTAACTTTGATTCCAATAGCAGTTGCAATGTTTTATTCCGAATAAAATTAAACAGACATTTAATTTTACACAAAATTTTCACTAGCTCCAATCAACCCCAAACCAGTTCTAAAATGTAGTGCTTGTAAACACGATCCCAATGCAATTTGTTTCGTCATAAACGGACCTCGTATGAAGAAGTTATGATATTTTAAAGTTTATACGAATTTATATAATTAAATTTACAATTTTATTTTTTTATTTTAAAACCTACAATATCATCACAGCAATTCGTTTCCTCCTCTAGTAAATCATGGCCGCACGCATCTTCTTCTCCATCCATTCATGCTTCGTACATGAATAACCCAATAGTCACCATCTCCCATTGAATTATACTCCTCCTCCAATCACTTGGACGACGATCGGCCAATGCCACCACAAAGCCGCCAACGTCTAGCACTTACGCCCAAAGTATGGACGAGCTTGATCGCCCCCTTGCCTTGATAAACGTGCTCAAATGCACGACATTCATGGCCCAAATCTGCCTCCTGATAGCTCGAATCCACCGTCGGATATGTAGAGCTCGCGGCGCTCTACGATTTTTCTTTAGAACTCAAAGATTAATTCTTTACGGAAAAGAAAAGTGGCGGCTAGCCCTAGAGGATTAGGGTTTTGGCAAATTACAAAATCTTGAGGCCTTTTGTAGAAAATTTCACGACACTATTCATCTGAAAAAGTTTCAAACTCCAATCGAAGCGTGCTGCCGGGCGTTTATAATGTTTCCCTATTCCAAACGCAATGGAATATATATCGGAGGCCATTTCGATCGTATTTGGAAGATAGGTTTTCGAATCAAATTATTTAATTAAAATTTACTTAAATAAATTTCTACGCGTTTCAGCTTGCCATGACTAAACTGTAAATCCAATAGACCCGAAATTTGAAATCCTACAATTATATGACATTACGGATCCAATGAAACTAGTTTCGTCGAAATCCGAGACTATATCAAAAATGACTATTTTTACACGTTAATTAAATCGGTAAATTTCCAATTTCAACTTATTCACTTTTAAATCAATTTTAAAAGTTCTCTAACATCATTCTAATTCAAATAAAATTTAATTCAACTTTATAAATCATTTTAATTCACATAAAATCCAAATTCAAATTATTTCCACAATTTCAAATATTAAATTAACAATTTAATTATCCAATTAAATTTTTATATTTGAAATATAAGTTATTCAACTTATAAAATTTACATTTGAATATTAAAATCAATTAAATATATGAATTTTGAATGACTGAAATTCTAGGTCGTTACATTAATATTCAAAATGATGTGCATATCATGTCGTGATATATTCTCGTGGTTACAAGTATTTGTAACTGCCATCACAAACACATTATTTATGGACTTTCTGACATATATACTTAAAATAAATAATTAATAATTTATAACATTTTATAACAAATATATAAGAGAAAGGAAATACATTTTCTTTCGAACAAGATTGGTTATCTAGTTAAATTTATGTAACAAATTATATAATTGCCCCTAGGGCATACCCTTGACTCTATCAATCTCCTACTTGTACCTAGTATCAATTATGAAATATTTTTGCAATTTCTCTACTCGGTTTCTTTAAAACCAATTGGGTCAGTCCCTTAGTGAGCAAGTATGCTATTATATTATAATTATTTAATATGGCAATCAACTGTCTATGATGTCGATAAACTGCATTTATCATGTGGAAAAATTTAGGGGACGTCTCTCAACCTCTAGTGAGCTTTATGTTTTGTTAAGAACTATGTCACGACATCCTTATCATATAAAAATGTTGTTGGATTCTCAAAATTTGGAATCGTTATTAGCTCGGTTATAAATTTGTCCATCTATTATGTATATACATTGCTATTATTGTGGAGCTATTTAGGAAGATATGCTTGCCTTTTATTAAATCATCCACAATTTCTTATTCACTACATTTCCAACTTAAAGCTTCTTAACCAAGCTTTGAATTTCATATTGACATACCATACTCAATATCACATATAAAGTTTCACTTTGAATACTCCTTTACAACGAGTTCATTGTTTCCATAAACAATTCTTTTATATTTCATAAATATATGAGAACGCTCTAAACTACCATTTTCTTACCTTAATTTTTATTTGATATTTGCTTCATATATCAAATATATAAACAAATTATGATATCGTTAATAACATAACACGTGTGATAATTTCTATTCCCAATGCATAAAGAATACATCTTAAATGTTTATTGTCAAACATTTTATTATGGTGTTTCTGCATATCATCTGAAACATTCCCAATGCCCCTTACACTCACTATAAAAGGCATCATTTGCAAATCCAATGTTGAGTATTAGAATAAATAAAAGTTGATTTTAACATAAATATGTCATTAACAATCAACATTGTATTATTTCCTTAAGTTTAGAATATTAATGTACCTTCAGTGTTTTTTCTTATGGACACACACTTCATTTGTATTTTGATTGAAATCAAACTATTTGATATTTCTATCAAAATACTTGTTTCGATTCTTGTCGAACGGTGCTTTCATATCGGTTCTTGGATCATATCCAAAACCCATAAATTTAATACTGCTCTCACTGACTTCGAGACACTTTGGTTAATATGTGCAAATTGTGTAGTTTAACATTTTATCTAGAATTTTTGTTTCAAATGTAGTAAAACACAAAGTCATACAAGGCAATCATTTCATAGGTAGAAGCTGAACCTTAAGCATATTAAATAGATAATCTATGATGCTAATTTCAAAAATTAAAACTCAAGATTTATTCTTATCAATGTGGCTTATTATATTCTAACTGCATTTTCCTTTCTCTTAAAGATAGATTTGCAGTTGATGGATCATATGCCTTTGGGTCCAACTATATAATCATATTTTGATAATATACTTGAATCTATTCAATACTCTTAGTGGTTTAACTAAACAACCAAGAATAATTTATTCTTAACATTGATATGAAACCCATAGTTTCTTCTTCAATGTGCAAGAATAATCACTAGACACTTTAACGCTATGCATTCATTTAAGTTTGGTCAATTTCATTTCATCTGTTGTAATCAATTTTATTCTTGGATCGTATCCAAATCCATTCTATTACAAATAATTTGTTAAAGAAATCTTTTTATTATGAAGTTAGTATTTCTTGAAACAACAATTATTTCTTATTGGAATGGAACATGCATTCATAAACATTTTATGAATTGACATACATAAAACTGATTTAGTATTATTTCACAATATTTATGTTCATAACATAAATCAATCGTCCAATGACTATTACCCATAAACTCCTTTAGGGCGATCCATATAAGATTTCTTGTGTATAAATATTTCATGCAGTCATTCGACACACACAACTTGCCAACTCCTTTGCTTAGAACATGATAGGGTTTCTTATAGATCCATATCTTGTATGACTCTGTAAACCATTCTTCCAATGATATTAATTTAAACTTGCGTATTACTCTTAAGTACACTCCTTATAGAAAGAATTTAACTCAACTTCACTCATCATTTAATCGTCCTTTATCCAACAAAGTTCAATTACTCCTTATCAACACATCATTATAAATTATAAGGAGGAATGACTCTTGAGATTGAATTTTAAATCATTTTAGATAATTTTGGAACTCTTTCCAATATACTCGTCCATTCGATCAAGTCAAATTGTTTCCTTTACGTGTTATTTTATTTTACTTTCATTTTATATTCTATGAACTTATCATAGACATGCCCAATACGTATCAAATACATATATTCATGCTTGTGATAATTCATCGGTCAATATCATGAAGTATATGGAACCGTTTTGGTATTATCAAATTTGTAATTGCATATATCTATATGTATCAACCCAAAAGAGTTCATCAACTCTTATGATGCTCCTACTGAATGGGTGCTTTGACTTTAATTACCTGACGTATATTTCACTAGTTTGGTATAATTCAAAACCATATGATTGAGGAATTACCTCTAAGAACCATGGTTTAGTCTTTAATTCTAAAATAATTGTAAATAATTTTAGTTACTTCGATATTTTCCAATGCATCACTTTTGTTATGAAAAAATACCACATTATAGTTTTATTTCATAATGAATATTCATAATATTCTCATTGAAAAAAGCTATGTCTATTCTTTAGTCATCACCCGAGAACATATTTTATTTCATAAATAATGTTGAGTATGTTTTACAAAAACAAATTTCGCAACTTGATGCAATCAATAAGTGCTTTGTTGCATGCTTCCACTATTTTTTCCATTACAATAATAACGTACTGAATATGGATGCAATTAATAAATTATATTATTTTGGACTTATGGAGTATTGTAATGGTCAAATTTTTAGTTTCATCCATATTCCACTTTATAGTCTAAACATAAAGTCTTGGTTCAATAATAACAATTATTATTAACCGAACTACTTTGACCGGATACTTTGACTTTAAGTTAATTTCACCGATCATGATACAAACTTCATAAAATGAGGAGACAAATTGTAATGGCCCGTCTTTCCATACCCTTTGAATCAACAATAAACCACACATGTCTAACTCAAATTGCATGAAAAGATGGATCATTAAGGGTAGAAAGAAAATAAAGACAGAACGGAATCTCACACGGATGGAATAACATATATTATTTCAATAATAGTCTTTGCAGTAGAAAATTTTAAAATACAATATCAGAGTCTAACCTAGATTCAGCCTAGACAGTTATTAACCCCTGTCCTTACAAATGCAGAAAACAACAAAACAAATGAAATAGATGCAGTGGATAATAGAATGCATCCATACGACGATGAAGATCTTTAGCTCTCCTTTGGAAACTCCAACCGTCTTCAACTAAACCTGAAACTACTCGGATATGACCCGAGTATCAAAAATACCTAGAACAGGCTTGATAAACTAGCATAAGATACTTGAAATTTTAAATGCATAGATCATGACGATGATATCAAAACTTTTTAAAAGAAGGGTATCTCATAAGACCACGCCCACACATAAATGCAGACGAGTTCTTATCTTATGATAACCAAAACACTTTTATTTCCAAAATAATTTGATATTATCTTTAATAACATTCTTTTGGAAAACATCTTTCAAATAACTTATTCAAAGAAGCTATCAATATCCAACTATGTCTAAGGGAATATATCCGGACTGGGTCAACAAAATATACCGAGCGGAATATACGATACTAGAAGCGGTAGCTGAAATGTCTGCAAGTCATTACGGCTATTTTGGAAATACAATAAAAACCGTAAAGCTCGTGTTGGAATTGGGTTTTCCAACATGACAGGAAACTTGTGAAAAAATGAATCTGTATCCACGGCTTACGTCAAAGACTTAGACGTCATTATACAACAACACAAATGGCTAAAAGGGGATACAATTTGCTAATAACATCCAAGGACTCGGCTTCGTGCATCCCTAACATGAGGCCCAAACGTGTCTGGTACCTAGGGCTCAGAACATCTGACTACCCAAATCACTACTATCCGAAATGTGAGCATACATCAAACCACATAGAATCCTATCATAATCGGGGTATGAGGCTTATGAGGCTACGATTACCTTTCACATATCAAATATCACATCTGTGAATGCCACATTGCCATTCCACGTCACATGACTGATTTCTTGAAAAGTATAACTTCCCGAACTCGTATGTCTCGGGAAAGGGTGTTAAGCTAAGAGAAGTTGCCTTCTCCGTCATCGATTGATGTACATTTATAGAAACCACTCAAATGTGATTTAGAATACAATGTCAGACAAACGTCCATATAAGTACATTCTAGAACTGAATGAAACCGAAGGCACTCTCTTACTACCACTTGTAGCGAGTAGTCCTTGTAATCCAAAAAATCTCCATAACGAGGAGACCACTGTTATAAATAACTCTATAATAGGAGCGACCTAGAGCATGTCAACAAGCATTCCTTACGCTATGAAGATCCTTGATCTTCAATAATCGTCATCTTCAACATGTCTTCACTTTCGAACATATACATTGATTCGAAGTGGTTTTCGGACAGGGATCACCAAAATCCAACCCTGGTTCCTTCGAAGCCAATCATCGCTTTAAAAGATGTTAAGTTCATATATGGATATCAATCATTAATCAATTACTTCATCTTTTATGAAATATCTTTCTTAAATATATTCTTTTCAATTTATTTCATTTTTCTTTTCAATAGTTTATTGAATCATTAAGCCACATTTATTAAATCATTTGATTTATTAAACCTATTTAGATCTTGGAGTAATTCCACTCATTTTCTCTTTTACTTAGGAAAACTTTTCCAAATCATTCTTTTAATCTTAATCAAAGATTTCTTATATTCAAGTTATAACTTTTAGCTTAGGAAAAATATTCCCAAATCATTCAATAAATCTTAATCAAAAATTTCTTTCTTGACTTCAAATCATATTCTTACAAATCGAAGACTTTCATAATAGTGCACTACTGCCATTTTAGATACTGTAAATTTCACCTCCATGGACTAATGGCAAGTAATCCTATATCATGAAATTTTTGGTCTTCAATGATCTTTGTCTTCAATATGTTTTATTTCAAAAATTAGTTTGAAGGGGTTTTCGGATAGGAATCACCCAAATCCAATCCTGGTTCCTTCGTACCAATCATCAATAAAAAGATGTTAAGTGGTTAATTAACAATCTAAGAATTTTTGTCTTTTTTATCTTGGAAAACTTAAATATGATCTTTTAGAGAATCCGGGCTTTCCTTTCGATATGTTCCACCCCTCGTCTAAAAGATAAAAAGAAGGCCTGGTAAGTTCAGCGCATTAGTTGCTCCATTCCTAACCTTAGTTACACACCTTGTTTTACTGTTTAGCTCTCGCAGGCAGGACAAATGTACTAGTCATTTTCGCATACTCAGTTTGTTATTATATTCAATCTTCTTCACTTTTTACTTAAGGTTTACAAATAATTTCTCTTAACCATTTATTCAGACTCTTATTAAAACTTCCAAACCATCCATAAAATATTTACCTATTCTTTTAAAATGGTTCACAAACAATTTGGGAAAGAATTGTTAAGTTTAAAACTCCACTTCAAAGGTTATTTAAAAATGTGGCGAAATGCATTGCGAAAAATGTTGCAAATAGTGTTTTTAAAGCTATACTCTGCAAAACGACTTTTATATTATTTGAAAATCCATCTTTTCAACTTAAATATCTTTTAAAACATTTTAAAAGATTTTTAGAATTTATATTTTTTTAATACAACTAAATTATCATTTTTAAAGAAATCTTTTTTTGGATTTTGAACAGCAAAAGTATGATGTTTTTAGAAAATTGCTTTGGACATATTTCAAACTCTATTTGATGAAATCTTGATTTATTTATTCATTGGAAAATTATTGTTGTTGTGGACCAATGTATTTTTTATTTCGAAGAAATCAGAATTATAAATCATTCTCTCTGTTAATTTGAAGTTACAGATCGAAATTTACGAACTACCGCTACGCGACGAGCTCGATTTTGACCGATTTTGACCGATTTTGTGAATTTCTTCGAAACTTGTCCGAAACACTTCAAATTTTTTTAAACCAGATTTAAAATATTTTAACTCATTTGAAACAATACTTTCATCATTTCAAACTTATTTTTCATTTCATTTCATATTATAATATTATTTTATTATAACATCATTTTCAATCTTTTTAGATATTTAGAAATCAATAAGAGGCTAAACAATTTCCATACCCACATTTATATGGATTTAATTTCCATTGAATTAACTATACTTATTAACCATTTCTCTTATAAATTATCAAACCAAGTTATCATCCATATCACAAACATATAATCCACCATAATATCAACCAAGTTATCATCCATTATATCATCCAGCATATAACAATCTTTTCATATAATTAACTTGAAATGTTTTTTTAAGAATTAGTAACTTAAAATATGAGTACTAACCTTTAAACGAATCGTTTAACTTTCTACCAACATTCTTTTTTAAACAACACTTCACTAAACCATTGCTGACTTCAACTAATCATCTTCTACTCCATTAATACAACAACTAAATAACTCCACCTCATTTTTTAGTGCTCGGCCATCACTTCACTTTCACTTGCTCTCGACCACAAATCTTTCCCTCTTCTTTTTTCTCGGCCAAATCTTCCAACAACACCAATAGGGCAACCATACATTAATATCCCCTTCCTTCGTAATTTCTTCACTTCTTGGATTCTAAACCTTGTTTTGGTGATATTCTAAGGTCTTTAGCATATTTTGGCGGAGCTTTGACTTTGTTTGATATGGTTTTGAAAAAGTTAGTAAGAAAATGGAAGAGAAGAAGCCATTAAGGAAGTGAAGAAAAGCTCGAAAAAGAAAGAAGAAGTATAAAAGAAAGTGAAGAAGTTAGTTGCTATTTATAGAAAAAAGTTTGGAATAAAATATTATTATGCAAAATGACCAAAATACCCTTACTTTAATTTTAAGCAAAGTAACACTTAACATCAAATGTCTTTTCACAACTTTATGTCCATTTCACTTAAGATGTAAGTAAGGAATATAATAATTATGTTTGGTTTGATTTGATGTCTACTTTTTGACTTTTATACTTTTTTGGTCTTTTTGTGCTTACTTTTCTTAATGAAATTCTAGATTTTTCTAAGTATGTTTAGTAAAAGTAAACTTGATTAGTGAATTAATTAATACTTATACTATTTGAATATATGTTTCTATGTAAGAATTTCACCTCTTGCCTCCATTCGAGAATAAGGATCATATCACCTCTTCTAGTTCCGAAGCCATAATAGACTCCAATTAAGGATATAACTCTAGTCCTTCCCACTGATGATATCTTTGGTTCGCTCGGTGACCTTTGGAGCATTTATGATAACATGTCAAATGATATTTCAGTCTTTAGCCTTTCAGATATCACTTCCCTAAACCATACCGTGATAAATATTCCATCAACCTCTATGGAAAAATCAACCATGCTTATCTAATTGCAAGAGCATAGTCCATATGATCGATACAAACTAACACCTCACATGATACTCAAAGTAATAACATATTCACTTTGCATGCATTATTTATTGAGTTTCAAGTCTTGACTCAATCCTATTTCATTTTAGGTACAATGGGATGCTCTGGTCTTTTTGGTGACCTACATGGCATGTCAACTGAGTACTTTGGTCATAAACATTCTGGTTCTTCACATCATGGACCATTAGAGATTATGTTAATCACTAATACACCCGGACCTTATCCATTGGTCCCTTTCATGTTTCCACAAGACGGACACCTTAGTTTTTGATTATTTCATTGCCATCCCTCACACTGGATCCTAACATACTTTCGAATTTTCCTCTTCCTAATCAACTCCTCAATCATGTCTCTTAAATGATGACACTCGTTGGTATTATGCCCATTGGTACCATGGTATCTACAATACATCCCAAAGCGTATTTCCTCTTGAATAGCCTCTTTCAAATAGGGTTCTTATACCTCATAGTACCTTGGATGGCAAGATAGATATTCTTCATGGAATCATTCAATTCCGTATCATTCCATCATAATCAAAATGAAAATTTTTCCTAGGGTCTTACTTCATACCCCGCTATATTGTTATTGCTCTTTCATTTTTTTCTCACTAGCATTATTACTACCATTATCATTATGCTTAAAAGCTTTTGTTCTCTTTACTATGCTTCTTAGTCCACCCTAACTGCTAATGTTCAACAATTTCTCCATTTTTGCCTCTTCTAAATGTAGAAACTAGTTTGCTTTTTCTACAATAATCCTTCAATGTAGTTTGCATTTTCATTGTAAATTACTTAAAAGCTAGTCTCATTATCCACTCCGCTTACTCACATCATCATATATATTTTTCACCTTTGCCGCTGCAGTATCGAATCACTTCTAATAAATTCTCAAAGTTTATTCGTTCCTTCAAGAATCTTTCCTAGCAACATTGCATCCTTCGATTACATAGAGTGGACTTTAAACAAGTTTCGAAACCTACGTCAATTTATTGTAAGATGGTATGGATCCCTGCTTTAGCCTAAAAATCACGTCATCATATGTCCTTTTAAAAAATAATAGAAAATATCTTTTCTTCACGTCATCATTTGCTCAAGGAACATCGATGTACTAGTCGTAATTCAAGTTATGCTGCATCAGATCTGCCAATCCATTATATCTTGGCATCATTGGCATAACTAACTTCTTGGATACCTTTTCTCCCTTTATAAACAGATTTTGACTAGAGGTGACCTATAACGACCTAAATTTTAAACCCTCAAATTCCTGTGCCAATACATCCACGATATTCGTGTGCCGAGTACCCAAGTGCCGTAAAGACGGATAGTTAGAGAAAAATAAAAAATAAAAAGAAACATAATAAGAAAGAAATAACACAATATCATAATCTTACAAGCGGAACGATAATGTACAATATCTAAAAAGATAATACAAAGGGCTACTCCAAAATACAGAGTAATTTCATCTTTACAAAACCTAGGTACAATCATCAATCTGAACAGTTATAACTACCTATCCTCATAATGCTAACGCATATATTATAATAATGCAACAAAAATAGAAAAAGATAGATAAATGGAAGCCTCCAGCTAGTCTCTTGAACTCTGAAGCTTCCAAAATAAAACTTGATTTACTCTGCCTACTCAAAAGAGTATGCGAGGAATTCAGAGAAAATAAAAACCACATGTCAGACAAAAGTTTGGAATGAGAAACTTAAGGTACATGCATTAATATAATAGTGACTTTTGAGACCATAAGAACCACTGTAATATTTTTCCTCTTAAAAGATCCAAAACCATCTGTTAAGTCAATATAGTGATATAACAGGTAATGTCTAGGCTATAGAATACAAATCATAAAATACCTATGCTACTTGCATCTCACAAAACAACAATATTAGAAGTGTATCTAAAACCACTAGGGTATGTTTGCATATGGATTTTCCACAGAGGTCCCCCCAATAAACTTAAGCCGTCACTCATGCATAAGGATCAAAAACTGTGACGACCCAAATTTAATCATTTAAATATGGATATTTTAATATAATTTTAAATAGTTAATTAATGCATTTTATAAATAAAATCCTTTAAAGTAATAACTAGTGATGGTAAACAGTTTTAAAAATTTTGTTTACAAAAGCAATTTGTTCAAAGAAAAACAAAAAATGTGATTGAAAATCATTTTTCGAATTTTTAATTTTTTGTCATCTAAAAGTTGTCGAAAATGTTATGAACTATATGGTATAAATATTCACTTTCATTTATAAATAAGTTAGAATACATTTATATACATACACATTTTAAATTAAGAAAAATAATAAGATACTTATTATGTAAATTTTAAAAACAAAATTTAAAATGGAATAAATAGGTGACATAATATGTCATTTCCTTAATAACACAATGTACATTAGTTATTAATGTATGTTGGCTCATCAAAAATGAGGGGAGAGGGACATATTCATGTGAGAAAGAGGAGGGGGATAAAGGTAGCGAGGTGACATTAATATATCAGAGGTTTTGTACCTTTAGATCAATTTGGCAATTTAATCCATCCATTTGTATGGATACAAAATTTCTAATTTTTATTATCACTTCATTTCTACTGCGTTTCTACTGCTTTTCTATTATGTAAAACTTTGTCTAAGTTCTTAAACTCTTTTATGGCTTCCAAATATTTATAAAATTTAAAAAGGTTAATTCACTCACTTTAAAAACTCTAAATCCTTATTTAAAGACACCTCCTCCCATTTCAACACTCCTCTTTCAAAAAACATACCCATACACACCCATACCCACCTTTCCCAAAACCATGCCCACACTAGCCGAACCATACTTCCCATTCAAGCCGACCAAAACTCCATTTTTCCAAAGACAAAGCGAAGATCTAGGTCCTGTACAAGTTATAACATAAGTTTGGTTTGTTTCATGAACTTTTGGTGAGTAAAATTCTTGTCACTAACTATTTTTTTTTAAACTTATACTATTGCTTGGCATGTTATAAAATATGATGTTTGTTTGGGTAGAAATAGCGTTGACTTGAATGTACGTATATGTGCTTGGATAAGAAGTAATATAGTTTAAAATTGGAGGTTGAAAAGACAAGTTTAATTTGCAAGTTATAATCTTTGCTTCTATATGTGGATTATGTCATGCTCATATGTTTATGATATGGTTTTGATATGATTATGTATGTTATGAACATGAATTTATGATTTTATGTTAATAAAGTTAGCACCTTTACTATTATAAATGATATAGAATCCCTTATGTTAAAACTATGATATTTGGTTTTGGATTTCAAAATATTTTCAAGTTTAAACTTGTTCAATTTCCCAGAGCATACCTGTATGTTTTAAAAAGTAGTAAAGTTTACCAAGAGTTAAAGTTTTAAAGATGAATTAGAAAACAAAATTTCAAGTTTTGAAACTTACGGGTTGTATAGCGATAGTCGCTATGAATGTAGTTTGTAAAAACAAACTCTTTTCGCAAAATTTAAAAAAGTGTTTCAATATAAGTATTTTTTTGAAAGGTGTTTCCAGACATACTATAAGTAATAAAAAGAAATTATTTTATTTATTTAATGATTAATTCATTGATTAAGAAAAATAATTAGTACTTAATCATTTGTTAACAAAGATAAGTAGTATTTAAGTGTTGATCAAGTAAGTTAATTATAATTAGTTAATTAATTAAAGGCTAATTATTATTTAATTATTAAACATGGATTAATTATTATCTAATTATTTATTAAAAATTAGTTACTATTAACTTTTAATCAATTAATTAATTATTAAAAAGAGGTTTAATTGTTAGTTAATTACTAATTATGTCAAATTTAATTAAGATTTTAATTAGGGCATAATTAAGATTTGATTATTATTTAATAAGGTTTAATTTAGTTAATAAATTAATAACGGTTTTGAATTTTGAAAATCGCTTTATTTCTAAATATCGGTTTTGTTTCAAAATCTGTTTCCCTTTTTAGAAGTGTTTTAAATCAAGGGATTTCTTTGTCGATTACCCTTAAGTAACTTCAAACAAATATAAAACCAATGTTAATGTGGTAACACATTTATGGGAAGTAAGTCATCCTATAGTTATCACTAAAAGCCGATGAGTAGGCTGATCATCTATCAGTGAGATCCAAAAATTATTTCTAGGCGACGGATAGAGTTAGGTCGAAATATCAAAAAAGTGATAGATATGGGACAGTTACTTTGTATCAATGGGTCACGTTTAATTAATTATATGATTATCCTTATGCAAACTCTGCATTATTATCCTAAATAGTGGATTGTCTACTATTGATAACTTGACCTATTTTAAATCAAGAAGTATGATGTGTATATTTGAGTTCCCTAGCGAGGACTCGAATATTTGTTACACACTTCAAAAGAACCAGAATTAAGTTAGTCGAAAATTACCACTTAGTTTGGAGACGCTGGTATTTTTAGATGAGTATGATTTATTCAAACCACTCCACACCAATAATATTTTTGATGGATCATTATCAAAGTACGCTACGGGCCATGTACTATTCTTTTCGAGGGTGATTCCAAAATGGAAGATATTAAATTTTGAATGTATATTCGATCCCAGAAAAACTTATGTGGATGAATGCTATCATTGCATTTTTTCCAAGAGGACATTGTTAGTATTCCAAAATGGTCTACTAGGAAGAAAGGTAAAAGCATAACCTCAAGCCTCACAACCGGAACACAGCAGGTCTATGTGAGTCGCACCCATTAGGGTATAGTCATCCCTTATCTAGAGTTGATATCATTCCTTTATATTTATGCTTCAGATCCATTATGGTTGTTGATCACAATCTAGGGATGATCGTATTCAGTACTATCCAGTAAGGGGCAAACCGGTCCTGTGTTGGCCGGGAGTCCAAGTATGGATCCCGATTTATTTTATCTAGAGATGCACCGTGACAGGTGGTACCCCGGTGCCTTTCCGTTGATGCAATCCATTTTCCAAAACGAGCCCTCGGACTTGATTGAACACCTAATATGATGGAATTTAATTAATGAAACAATTTTGGCTATGATTCTGTATTTATTTTAAACCTAGACATTATGATAGTGTTAGAGGATTTTATATAGAAATGCTTTGGTTATCATAAGATAAAAACTCGTCCGTGTTTTTATGTGTGGTGTGGTATTACGAGATACCTTGGTTTAAAGGTTTTTATAAAGTTAAACATATGCTTTTCTCACACCAGGCCCATCTCCGACCTGAAGTTTTATTTCTTTTCCTTAAACTCTTGGATACTCAAATTTTCATGAGCAGTCAAGTTGACAGGATTCTTCAGAGCATTCCAGAAAGATATATGGAGCGGGAGCCTTCATCTATATCCAGTAGTTATGTTTACTCTGCTGTGACTATATATATTATGTATTAATATTTTGGGCAGGCTGATATAACTGTCCTTGTTAGGAATAGTACTTGTTGTAAATTTGACATAACTTTTTAGAGTAACCATGTGTGCTATTTTCCGATGATGTATATGTAACTCTGACATTGTGAGAAAATCTATTTTTGTTTCTCCTTGTCTTTTTATTTTTTTACCCCATGACGTTTCTTTTGGACACTTAGATGATCGACATATGAATATCAAGGATGTATTATGTGTCACTTTTAGGTGTAATAAAGGAAGATCATCATACTTAGTATCAGAGCTTAGGTAGAGCGAACAACTAGGCCATGGTTAGGGTCAACCCATTAGAGAAAGGGTTAGTGGTACCCTAGAATGATTTCAGCCTTTGAGAGTGCACTTCCGCGTTGTTCTTATCAACATATATATATATATATATATATATGGTTTTATGCTCTTTTCAGCTAAGATAATCTCGTCCGTGTATTACAAAAGATATCTTACTTTGTTCAGGTAGTAAGAATGAGTATGAGAAGGGGAACGAGGAAGGGAAATAGTAGCACAACAGCCACAAATGGTAGAACCTTGAATGTTGGAAGGTGGTATTGCTGTTGAGACAGTATCTAGTACGACCCCGAGTAAAAATTGCAGCTTTATGCAAGGATTACACAAATCTGGGAGTAAAACCTTTCAAGGGTATGGAATCCATCATTAAAGTTCAAGCTTGGCTATGATCATGTGAAAAGATTTTCAAGGGTTTAGATATCTCAGATGAATAAAAGCGTTTCTTGGCATCCTGGTAGTTACAAGAAGGGGCGGTGACATGGTGTAACTAGATCATAGCGAATGTCCCAGAAGTTGATTTCTTATGGTCCCAATTTAAAGAAGTATTCGGAGACCAATACATGCCTACTATGGGTAAAAATCGATTATAAAGAAGCTTCATGGATCTTAAGTAGGGAAACTTGTCGGTGGAGGAATATGAGACAGTTTAATAAGTCATCCCATTTCAACCTAGACTTATTAACACACCACTGAAGAAAAATATATATTCATATTGGGTATAAGAGAACAGTTCCATGAAAACATGAACGCTCATGTGAAAGAATCATTCGTAGATTTGGTAGACATGGCTTTAAGGTATGAAGTGATTGTGAAGAAGAAGACATCAGCAGCAGTAGCAGTGCCTAGTGGAAATACCTATAACTCAAACAAAAGCAAGTTTAATTCGAATTGGAGGAAGCAAGAAAAGGGGAAGCTGGGAGATGGGGCATATGAGAAATGGTACAAGAAAGTTATTTGTCAAAATTGTAATCAAAAGGGTCACACTCCAAAATTCTTTAAGAATCAAAAGGCAGGATCTATCTCTCCAGTGGTTCAAAAGATGCTTTCATACAATTGCTAATAGATGGGGAACACAGTTAAGGGTTGCCCATTGCTGAAGAAGGGATAACAAATTAACTTTATACAATCAAGGACGAACCCTCAACTTCTAAAACAATAAGCGAAATGGAGCCTTGGAAGGTGCTTTACTTATTAATGGCATTTTTGTTAGATTTTCTTAATACTGGGAATTCCCGCAGTTTATTCTCTTAATTTGGTTAGAAAATTGCAACTTTCCCTTGAAATTATAGAAAATCCTATCGATGTGTCAAATCTCATAGGAGGCATAACTCATCTAGTATGGTTTGTAAAGATGTGTGAGCTTTGTATCTTACCCACCATTTTTCTTGTGACTTGTTGTTTTAGATTTTAAAGGGTTTGATATTTTACTCGATATGGATTTGCTAGCGGATAATAGAGCCATCTTAGATTATGTTGAAAGGGCAATATCTTTAGTAACTAAATTAGGAAGTTTGGCAGTGGTGCCTTGTAATGAGCATATCAAATTATTACGTAGTTTCTTATATACCTTAGAATCATCCCAAGAAGAGCTAGGGTCTATATTAGTGGTTAAAGATTTCCCCAATATTTTTGAGCTAGTTAACAGTTTACTTCCTCATTGGGAAATTGAATTTCTTATTGATTTAGTTCCCGATGAGAAACCTGTTATTCAACCCCTATATATAATGACCTCGAGAAAAATATAGGAGTTAAGAGATCAAACCGATGATTTGTTGAGAAGCGGGTTGATTAGACAGAGCCGTTCGAGTGAGGATCAGTAGTAGTTTTTGTTGCTAAGTCCGATAATTTTATGAGATTGTGCACATGTTACATAGAATTAAACAAATAGACCATTCAGAATAAGTACCCCTTATCTCGCATAGATGATATGTTTGACCACCTTCATGAAGCTAGAATATTCTCCCAATTAGACCTTGCTATGGGTTTCCACCAGTTAAGGGTAGCGGAGGAGAACATACCCTTAACTACATTTGGAGGGCTAGAATTTTTCTATGAGTGGTTGGTTATGCCTTTTGGGCTAACCAGCGCACCTGCGTTTTTCATTGATCTTATTAATTGCATTTTAAGGGATATTCTTAATAAGTTCGTGTTGGCTTTCATTGACAACATTTTTTTTATTCAAAGACCGAGGAAGAGCACAAATACCATTTGGAAGTGGTGTTAGAAACGTTAAGGAAAAAAACATTCATAAAGCTAAGTTTTCTAAGTGGCACTTTTGGCAATCAGAGATAAGATACCTAGGACATATTAAGTTGGGAGATTGCATTTTAGTTGATCTGGCTAAGGTAGCTACTTTCCCAGATTTCAAAAGACCACAAACTCCCACAGAAGTAAGAGGCTTTTAGGGATTGTAGGTTATTATAGAAAGGTTATAAAGGATTAATCTATGATTGCCTCTCACCTAACCAAGTTAACAAAGAAGGACATTAAGTTCGAGTGGACTCCGAAGTGTGAGGGTGCATTCCTCGAGTTGAAGGAAAGATTGACCAGTGCCCTTGTTTTGGTTATTATTGATGGAGGTGAAGGGTTAACTTTTTATACGGACGCATTTAGAGTTAGTTTGGATGTAGTGTTGATGCAACATTGGAAGGTTATAGCCTATGCATGTAAACAATTAAAGCCTCTTGAGAAAAATTATGCAACGCATGACTTGGAGCTATTAGCAGAAGTATTTGCATTGAAGATGTGGAGGCATTACTTGTTGGGTAAGAATCCTTCTATTCCTCTTTAATTTTATTTCAAATCTTTTAGGATCCTAGTAAGTAATTTCCTTCTTTAAATAGGTGAAAAGTTTAAGCTCTTCAGCATCATAAGTCCTTGAAGTATCTTTTCACTCAGAAGGACCTAAACTTGAGGCAGTAGTGATGGTTCGAGTTTCTGGAGGCTTTTGACTTGGACATTCTTTATACGCCAGGAAAAGCAAATAGATGGTAGATTCTCTAAGCACAAATATGGTCTTGGCTCTTTTGGAAGTCACATAAACTCTACTGGAAAGGATTGCTAGCAAAAAAAAGGGAAGACAAGCGCTTAATGAAGACCGTCAAGGATTTTGAGGAGGGACAATGTTCAAGTTTTGAGATGGATAACCATGGCATATTGTATAAGAATAGGCGGATCTATGTCCCTAATGTCGATGGCCTTAGATAAGAAGTTTTATAGGAATGTCATCGATCATGAGTATCCATCCAGTTGTTTTAAGATGCATTGAGAAATGAAGTGGGTGTTATGGTGGAAGGCAATGAAGAGGGATGTTTTAATCTATATTAGTCGTTGTGCAAATTATTAGCAGATAAAGGGCTATCATTAGAAGATGGCTGGTTTACTTCAACCCTTGAAGATACCAAATTGGAAATAAGAGATGATAAAATGGATTTTATTGATGGATTACCCAAAACCAGAAAAGAGAATGAAGGTGTGTGGGTCATTGTAGATCGACTGATGAAGAGTGCTCATTTTATTCCAGTACAGCCAACAAGAACTGTAGCTTTATTGGAAGATATTTATATGGAAGAGACTGTTCAATTGTATGGGGTCCCAGTAAGCACTGTAAGTGATCGAGATCCCATCTTTACAAGTCAATTTTGGGAGGCATTGCATGTATATCTAGGAATACAGCTAAGCTTGAGCACAACATATCACCCCTAAACAGATGGACAAATGGAAAGAGTGAATCGAATCCTAGAAGATCTTTCGAGAGCATGTAATTTGGATTTTGAAGGATCATTGAGGATCATCTGCACTTAGTGGAATTCTCCTAGAGGAAGAGTTATCAAACAAGCATGGGCATGACACCCCATGAAGCACTTTATAAACGACCATGTAAGTCACCATCATGTTGTGTAGGGATTGGAGATCGACTAGTGCATGAACCGAATATGATTCAAGAAGCTACGGAAAAGGTTGCGGTGATGAAAAGAAAAATGAAATAAACTCAGGATCGACAAAAGAGTTATGCTTGTAAAAGAAAAGGATATTTGGAATTTAAAATCAGAGACTCGGTTTTTTGGAAAGTTTACCCGATCAGAGGAGTTGTTCGATTCGGAAGGGCTGAAAACTTAGCTCCAAGGTATGTTGGGCCTTTTAAGATGATTGAAAGGATTGGACCGCTTGCCTACAGATTTGAGTTGCCAAAAAGGTTGTTGGGGGTCCATAATGTTTTTAATGCGTCCCATTTGAGAAAGTATGTTCATGACCAAATGCTAATTGTGGAGCCATCAATTTAAGAGGATTTGAGATAGAACCAAACTTCATGGTAATCAGGCATCCAGTTAATAGATGTAGATCAGGATAAGAAGAGGTTGCTAATCAGGTGGTGAAATTAGTTAAGATTCAGTGATGTGATGGTCCCAAAGATTGTACTTGGGAGACTGTAGATCATATGAGAGAAGCCTATCTTGAGTTGACGTTAGGATAGTTGTTTGTTTGTTGTATGTATTATATTTGCATTGTTGTGTTATAGATGCTTAGAGTATGTCTTTTGTATGGGTTTCCAGATATAATATATGCTCTTTTGTGTTATTTTGAGTTGACTCCTTGTGTGCTAATTTCAGGATGAAGTTCTTTTATAGGAGAGGAGCATGTACCTAGAATTTAATCATTTTAAATATTAATATTTTAAATATTAATATTTTAATATAATTTTAAACAATTGATTAATGGGTTTTATAACTCAAATAAAATCCTTTAAATTAATAATTAGTGATGGTGAAATAGTTTCAAAATTTGTTTACAACAATAATTAGTTTGAATAAATGCCGACAATGTGACCGAAAATCATTTTTCGAATTTTTAACCTTTTGTCGTCTAAAAGTTGTCGGAAACATTGTAAACTATATGGTATGATATTCACTTTCATTTATAAATAAATTAGAATACAATTTCATATGCACACACACATACATATATTTTAACTTAGGAAATATAATAAGATATGATGTGGCTTATTATGTAAATTTTAAAAACAAACTTAAAATGGGATAAAAAAGTGTTATGTCATTTCCTTAAGAATATGAAGTACATTAGTAATTAATGTACGTTGGCTCATCCAAAATGAAAAGGAGGATATATTCATGTAAGAAAGGAGGAGGGGGACAAGGGCAATGAGGCGGGATGAATATAGTGGAGGTTATGTACCTTTAGGTCAATTTGGTAATTTAATCTATCCATTAGTTTTAATATGAAATTCCCAATTTTTATTATCATTCTCTCATTTCCTTTCTACTTTAAATAAAACTTTCTCTAATTTCTTTAGATCTTTCATGGCTTTCAAACATTACTAAAAATTATAACGCTAGAATCATTCACTTTTAAAGCTCTAAATTCTTATTTAAAGCCTCATCCTCCCATTTCAACACTCTTTCACAAAATTAAGCCCATACACACCCATTCCCACCTTGGCCGAACCATACCCATATAAGTCAAACCATAGTTCCCATTCAAGCCTACCAAAAATCTATTTTTCCAAAGGCAAAGTGAAGATCTAGGTTTTGTACAAGTTATAACATAAGTTCAGTATGTTTCGTGAACTTTTGGGGAGTAAAGTTCTCAACTCTAACTAAGTTTTAAAAAAATATTATTGCTTGAATTGTTGTAAAATATGATGCTTTTTTGGGTAGAAATAGTGTTGACTTGAATATATGTATATGTGCTTGGATGAGAAGTAAAATAGTTTGAAATTTGAAGTTGAAAAGTCAAGTTTAATTTGCAAGTTATAATCTTTGCTTGTATATGTTAGTTATGGCATGCTTATATATTATTGACGTGTTTATGACGTGAATGTGTATGTTATGAACATGTATACATGATTGTAAGCCAAGAAAATTAACAGCTTTACTATAATGTGACATAGAATCCCTTGTGCAAAAACTATGATCTTTGGTTTTAGATTTCAATATTTTCACCTTTAAACTTGTTTAGTTTCCAAGAGCATACCTTTATGTTTTACAAAGTAGTAAAATTTTCCAAGAGTTTAGGTTTTAAAGAAGAATTAGAAAACAAAAGTTCAAGTTTTGAAATTATGGGTCGTATAGCGCTAGTCGCTATGAATGTTGTTCATAAAACAAACTATTTTTGTAAAAATTAAAAAGCGTTTCAACATAAGTATCTTTTTGAAAAGTTTTTTCAAAAATACTATTAGTAATGAAAAGAAATTATTTGTATTATTTATTTATTTATTTATTTAATGATTATTTAATTTATTAATTAAGTAAGGCAACTAGGGCTTAATCATTTGTTAACAAAGATAATTAGTACTTAAGTGTTAATCGAGTAAGTTAATTATAATTAGTTGATTAATAAAAATTTAATCATTATTTAATTATTAATTAGGGATTATATATTATTTAATTATTTATTAAATATTAATAATTAATTAAAAATGGTTTAATTATTAATTAACTAATTAAGTCGAATTTAATTAAGATTTTAGTCAGGACCTAACTAAGATTTAATTATTATTTAATAAAGGTATAATTTAGTTTATTTAATAAATTAATAATGGTTTCAAATTTTAAAAATTTCTTTATTTCTAAATATTGATTTTGTTTTAAAAAATATTTCATTTTGTATAAGTGTTTTAAATCAAGGGATTTCTTTGTCGATTACCCTGAAGTAACCTTAAACAAATATGAAACCAATGCTAATGCGGTGACACATTTATAGGAAGTAAGTCATGCTCTAGTTAGCACTAAAAGCCGATGAATAGACCGATCCTCTATTAATGAGATCCAGAATTTGGTACTAGGTGAGAGATAGAGTACGGTCGAAATATCAGAAACATAATAGATATGGAAGGGTTAATTTTTATCAATGGGTCATGTTTAATTAAGTATATGGTTATCCATATTCGAACTTTGTATAATTATCATAAACAAAGAATTGTCTGCTATTGATAAATTGATCTATTTTAACCCAGGAAGTGTGATGTGTATATTCAAGTTCCTCGACGATGACTAGAATACTTGTGCATACTTCTAAAGAAATGGAATTGCGTTAACTAGGAATAATGTTTGTTTGGAGGCACCGGTTTTTTCTAATAATTAAGATTTATTCGAACCGCTCCAAACTTATAATGTTCATGGTGGATCGTTATTGAAGTAATGGGGTTGTACTATTCCTCCTGATGGTGATTCCAAAATGGAAGATAGTAAATGTTGAATGTTTGTTAGATCCTGAAACAATTTTTCTGGATGAATACTACCATTGCATTTTTGTCGGGACGACACTATTAGCATTCCAAAATGGTCCTCTAAGTGGAAAGGTGAAATCGTAACCTCAAGCCTCATAACCAGGAATGACTAAAATCAAGGGATATGCAGTAGGGCTATGTGGGTCACACCCATTAGGGTATGGTCATCCCTTATTTAGAGTCGATATCATTCCTTTATATTTATGCTTCGGATCCATTATGGTTGTTGGCCATAACCTAGGGATGATTGTGTTTAGTAATATATAGAAAAGGGTAGCCAGTCATGTGTTAGCATGGAGTCCCTGTGTGGCTCTCGGCGCATTTTATCTGGAGATGCACTATGATAGGTGGTACCCCGGTGCCATGTCATTGATGGAATCAATTTTCCAATACAAGCCTTCAGACTTGATTGTATACCTAATATGTAATTTAATTAATATAACAATTTTGGAAATGATTCCATATTTATTTTAAACCTAGATATTATGATAATATCTTAGGATTTTATATAGAAATGTTTTGGTTATCTTAAGGTAAAAAATCCATCTGTATTTATGTGTGGTGTGGTCTTATGTGATACCTTTGGTTTAAAGGTTTTTATAAAGTTAAACTTATGCTTTACTCACACCAGACCCATGTTTGACGTCGAGTTTTATTTCTTTTCCTTAAACTCTTGGGTACTCAAATTCTTGTGAGTAACCAAGTAGTTCAGTTTCCTTGGAGCATTTTGGAAAAAAGTACGAAGTAGGAACCTTCATCTGTATCTAGTAGTTATGCTTATTTCCGCTATGAATGTATATTATGCATTAGCAATCCACTATGTGTAACGACCCGCCGCCCTGACCGCCTCTAGTCGGTAATTAAACCAACTAGAAACGTTCAAAATGACGGATTGTTAGTCAGTTTATAGAGTTTAAACAGAATCAGCCACAGAATCACAGAATAATCATAATATTTTTCATAAATGAATTTTTTTTTTACATACATCAGAGTTTTATACAATGAATCAGATTTTAATACAGCGGAACAGTTATCTATATATATATATATATCTTTTAGAGTACAAAGAAAATTTTTCTCGAAAAACTTTAGTGAAGTGCTTTCCCCTCTCTCTCTAACTTCGCGGCCTGAAAATCTTCAAGCTGTAAAAATACTCGGTCTGACTCGAGCGTTAATTGCAAAACACAAAACACTCGAGTCAGGATTAATCTTAACTCAAGTAAATAAATTTGTAATGAACTGAATAAAATGGTAACAGAGATGACGAATCACATGAATCAATTTAAAATCTATTATGGATTTTTATTATTAACAACTTCAAATTTTTAATTTCTGTCAATCCCATGTGGCTGCAGTACACACGTATACTTTGCACACATGTGCACTGCCTCGCCAACACGTATGCGCCACACAAAAGCACAGATAAAAGAGTCAAGAAGGCATCAGACAAAGCAATACAAACAGCAATGTCGAAGCAGGCATGCAACAGCAATGTGAACTGTTCAGCTACAACTAAGCAAGGGGCAAGCGAATAACACCACTCGAAGCATGTACATATGCAGCCACAAGACCACAAAGAAGTGCTCAAAGCAACTAGTGCCAAATGAAACAACATCAGAGACAAAACAATTTACAGGTCTGCAGAAAACATAAATACTTTACAGAATTTTAAACTTGTTTAAACATTAAAGTTTCATTTTTAAAAACTTTGAATTTCAAACTGCATTTGAATTCAGTTTAATCTTACATTTGATTAAATTTTAAATCTTTAAAATAAGAGTTTGATTCAAGATTTTAAAAACTGTAAAATTACAGACTTTTAAAACCTGCAACCAATAAACCCGAGACACCCACTCTTTCACTTCGAGTTCTCATCTCACTTACTTCGAGTTAGAAGCACAACTAATGATCAAACAAAGGGATGCAGACCCAACCACAGTGCAACCGAGAAGCATACAATTATATGTATACAGATGATCAGTGAGAAAAACCCAGGCACAACAATGCAGTCAACACAGAAGCTCAAAGGCAGAGCATATGCCAACGCATCAAACTCAGGTGGACATATCAAACCTATGGAAATACAAAGTATTCAAGTGAACACAGTAAGCTACTTGATGATCTCAATATAGCAATAACAGAGTACGTGCTAATGAAGATCACAAATGTACATAAGAGAAGAACATCAACAATGACCAATGTGCACAGGTCAGAAACCACAAATGTTCAAGTGTCACAAAAGTTCAAGTGACAAAATGCAAAGAGCAAGCATGCAACAGCAACATGCTGATGTAGGACATAGCAATTAAATGCAATTCATTCAAACAATTCAATTTTAAACCTATATTTAAAAACTGAAGTTTAATCTCCACCTTCAATTTAAATTTTACTCTTACATATAAAACAGAAACAGTTTCTGTTTTATTAAGAAAAATCAAACTTTGAAATTCCCCGAATTTAAACCATTTCAAAAGACAACTGAATTCAAACTTATTTGAATTCAACTTAAATTCAGTTTCAAAATTCCAAGTTTACATTTCCATTTATCACTTCAACACCATTTTAAAATAAACTGGAAACAATTCTGTTTCCTATATGCAGACCTAAAACTAAGTTCACTCGAGCAAGCTTAAATTTTCTTCGGGAAAATATCCTCACCGCTTCGAGTTACAAAGGACAATCAAAGACACAGTTGCAAACAGTCAAAGGCAAGACATATGCAACATGGTGCAGAAACAAAACTAAGGATGATACAAAACAGTGTACAGGGAACAATGCAGCACAGACCAATTGCTCACCAAGATGACCAAGCAATGATCAGAGACCAGAAAGGTCAGAAGCACAGTGACAATCTTATGAAGACAAGTACACACGCAATACAGGTTTAAATTTAAAACAATAGCATCTGTTCTCATCAATTTAAATATAAAATCATCAAGTAGCATCTATTCTTATCAGTTTTTAAAAAAAAGATGAAATAGCATCTGCTCTCATCAATTTAAATAAAAATTTATATAGCATTTGTTCTTAACAGTTTAAAATAGAACATGAAATAGCATCTGCTCTTATCAGTTTAAACTTAAAACAATAGCATCTGCTCTCATCAATTTAAATATAAAATCATCAAGTAGCATCTATTCTTATCAGTTTTTAAAAAAACATGAAATAGCATCTGCTCTCATCAATTTAAATAAAAATTTATATAGCATTTGTTCTTAACAGTTTAAAACAGAACATGCAATAGCATCTGCTCTTATCAGTTTAAACGCAAATCCACAAAGCAACTGTTCTTGTTAGTTCAGATTCAAGTAACCGCGTAAGTGATAGCAGATAGCCCCAAATCATAGCATGCAAATTAACCGAGCAAATGGAAGCAAAAAAAAAATACCAATTCATAGCATGCTACCAAGCAACCAATTCAACAAATTTAAACACTTGAAATAAAATTAATCGTGAGCAAAGAACTCACCTTTGCAAACGAAGTGAAGAGCACGCGAGAGATTTGAAGCCGAAGCCCTAGCTATTGAAGGAAGACGAAGAACGATTATATGGCCGCCATTTTTATTTCTTCGGTTTGATTAGGTAGGGTTTTCGAATGAAAAGGGGTAAAGGAGGTCGGGTATAAAATAGAAGAGGGAACGTGCAATTGCGTGAGTTACGGCGTGGTTGAAGGCATGTTTACAGTCGATCAAAGTAAGGTAACGTTGTACCTTATTTTATATTTATTTTATTTTTTTATTTTATTTACTTTTTATCTTTTTCTCTTTCTTTATTTTGTTTTTGTTTAATCTTGTTGCTAAAATTTTAACTAAGTGTATTTATTTATTATTTTATTATATATATATAATTATATTTTTATTTTTATTTTTATTTTGAATTCAATTTTGTTTTATAAATTGTTTTCTTTAATAAACATAGAACGTTTTGAAGTTCTACTATCAACATCTATTTATAAATTTACATAAATATAATTCGTAAATCCAAACTATTTTTTTTTCTAAGTCATTTGTTTGAATTTAAAATACAATTTCTAATATTCAATTTCAAACTTCAAAGTTAAATTCAAATTTCTATTCAACTTTAAATAGATTAAATTCAAAAATTTAATCGTCAATTCCTAGTTATATTGAAATTCAATTTTAAAATTATCTCAAATATTTAAAATTAATTAAATATTTTCATTTTTAAATTGTTCAAAATTCAGGATCGTTACAATCTCCCCTACTTAAAATATTTCGTCCCGAAATTATAAGTTAGGAAAAACGATTGCTAAAATCTCACCGATATTTATATCCTACATAATTTTACCAAGTTTCAAACTCATAAATAAATATAGGATTCATTCCACTTATTTCATTTCACTAGTTTTGTTCATCGATTTCAATAATCAAGACACAAAAGTCTTTTACTAAATTTTTGACTTACAAAAACTTGGATTTTTAAACTTGAAATCTTTCATGCTAAATATTTGCATAATATATCTTATCCAAAACTGTGGACTTTCAAGATATTTTAAAGATCTTCTTCCTTAATTCATTAAGTTAGAATTGTGTAATTCTAATTTCAGATTATTGATTTTCTATTCAAAATTTTGAAAATACTTGATAACTCGAAGTTTAACAAGTTCATCGTCGTTCTCACAGACTTTAGGCATACGCTGGCCAGGCGCAAGACTAAAAATCTCCAAGTACTAAACATACTTGCTTCAACTCCCAGTGAAAATACTTTTTAAAAATCTTTTAAAAATGGATATGGAAAGCACGTTCCCCCATGGATCACAGTTTACCCGACGGTTACGCTACTATCTCAGTAGAATCACTTGTAATCTTAGATTTCTCATCACTCTCGAATTTCGCCATGGTTATCGACTTAGATCGCGGTCCACACGGCGGTTACGCTACTATCTCAGTAGAATCGCTCGTAGCCTTAGGCATCACGCCCCTCGAATTTCGCTTCGGTTTCCAGATCGCAGTTTACTCGGTGGTTGCGCCACTATCTCAGTGGAATCGCTTGTAACTGTAGGCATCACGCCCCACGAATTACGCCAGCATCAATCACATAATCCCAAACACGATGATCCATCGTGGGGGATATCATATCAGTCCCATTGGACATTCCACTAATGGAATTCTACGTAGCTACGATTTTCAGTGGACACTCCACCGAGTTCCAATCACTTTCACATATAATAAATGGAAGGTACATTTCCATATCCTCAGTTTTTTTAGAAAACATATGTCATATACATATAGTACTTCATTTCACATTTCGTACATATCATATCTATGTAAACCTACACAGGATTTTCATAATAATGACTTTCCAAACTGATAGTTTTCAATTATATTCACATATATAAGTTACGAAAACTCATTTCACATTCACAACAAATAGAGGATTCCAAATTTTCTATCACGTTTAAAATTTTCCTCTAAATCGATTTGAAAATTTAAGGTTATCTCAAACCTAATTCACATTCACAATCTAATTCATTATCGACTTCACATTCGATTTGGATTTCACGTTACATCGTCAATTCTCAACACATAATTGATGTCTATCGATATATAACCTCTAAGCTCGTACGTCTCAGAGAAGGGTGTTAAGCTAAAAGAATAAATTCTCCGCCACCACAGATATATATTTAATAGAGATCAAATGATATGTCATCAATTCACAATGTTAGACATACAATCCCAATCGACTATCCAAAATTCAAAGTTGAACTTATATTGTTTTTGGTGTCAAAGTTAAACTCAATTTAACTCAAGATTCAATTCTTTGAAAAATTTCCAAGTTGAACTAATTGTTCTAATTTCTCAAAATAATATCTTTACAAGATATATAATTTTCACACTTATCCATTTGAAACAAATTTCAAATATTCATTTTTCAATTTATCTTTAAAAGATAAAGTTTCAAACCTTTCATTTCATATTGGAAAACATTTCCATACTTATTCAATAATAAGTAATTCACAAATTCTTTTATTTTCAACACTTTGAAAATATTCAATATACTTGAATCAAAATTAAGTATATATTCCATTCTTTAAGGAAATCATTCTTTTAAACACATTTATTTGAGTTAAAACGAATGTTGCGTAAAACATCGTTACGACAACTCAAAATCACTAGTATAGGGATTCGGATTTAAGATAGATATATAAATCCCAATACTATAAACAACATTTCCTTCCGGAAACCATTTACTATAACAATAGTGTTATAGTCTACCATTTCCTGAATTTTTCTCGAAAACGTCTATTTCAACAATTGAATGTTGAAATCTATGTATTCGATAGTTAATGCATTTTAAAACATCTTTAAAACTATTAACTTTTCAACCTCAACTTAATTCAAAGTTTGAATCCCTCATTCTTTTCACAATATTGGTTTTAAACCGATTTCAAACTTTTCAATATTAAGTTTTTCACTTAATTTAATTCTCCGCACGTTTAAATTCAAATTCATCCCTGAATCTATTTAAACCTATTATAGATTATCGTGTTGACAACTTCAAATTTGAAATCTAAATTTCATTTGAACTTTACATTTGCTTTCTATTTCAAAAATAGTCAACTAGTTCTTTAGTAAATTATTCATCGAATTGGTTCCATTAGATCTATATTTCCATATTAACTATTTTAGGCAATAGTTTTAAACTTGAAATATAAACTTTACATCAAACTCAGTTTGATTCATACAGTTAAATCAACAATTAAATTTCATTTCATAATATCACTTCCCTAAAACATATCTGTTTTATTCAATAATATATTCACTGTCCAAAATCGTGAATATACATTGTCAACCAATTTCATTATTTCTACAACTTATTTTTTTTATTTTTAAAGGATTACCCACTGTCCAAAATCGTGGATATATCTCCTTTAATAAGCTATAACAAATTACTTATCAAATTCAATTGATTTCAAATTTATAAACAATCTTCATAAATTCCTTTTCTATTTATAAAACCTCGATTTATAAATCTTCTTATTGATTCAATTCAATTCAATTTATATAACTCAGTTATATACCCAAAAGTTCATATTATAAGTTAAATACTTATAATCCATTCATTTACCAATTCATTCTTCACATTTGAAAACAATTTCTCAAAAGAATTCAGAATCAAATTCTCAAGTTATAGTTCAATAATTCTCTTGGTTATAACCAAATTAACATATCCTTTTTATTTCCCAATTATTACTTGAAATATTCAAGTTATTTGATTTAAACCAATTTAAACCAATTCATTAATTCACTTAACTCATATTTCATTTTTCATAAATCTCAATAATTCGATAATGAGCTTCCGAACGATTGAAACTCAAATCTAATAAGACCTCACCGAATATAAACTATCGCACTTAAATTTAGAGAGGAGAATTTTCAAAATAATTCTAACTTTCAAAATACCTTTTATTTTAAAGAAAACAATTTTATACTTCTTTAAATTTGAAAAGCACTTTCTTTATAGTGGTTCTAGTAACTATTCATATTAAACATCATAAACTGAGCTTTGAGTAAACCAAAGCTCTGATACCACTTTTGTAACGACCCGCCGCCCTGACCGCCTCTAGTCGGTAATTAAACCAACTAGAAACGTTCAAAATGACGGATTGTTAGTCAGTTTATAGAGTTTAAACAGAATCAGCCACAGAATCACAGAATAATCATAATATTTTTCATAAATGAATTTTTTTTTACATACATCAGAGTTTTATACAATGAATCAGATTTTAATACAGCGGAACGGTTATATATATATATATATCTTTTAGAGTACAAAGAAAAATTTTCTCGAAAAACTTTAGTGAAGTGCTTTCCCCTCTCTCTCTAACTTCGCGGCCTGAAAATCTTCAAGCTGTAAAAATACTCGGTCTGACCCGAGCGTTAATTGCAAAACACAAAACACTCGAGTCAGGATTAATCTTAACTCAAGTAAATAAATTTGTAATGAACTGAATAAAATGGTAACAGAGATGACGAATCACATGAATCAATTTAAAATCTATTATGGATTTTTATTATTAACAACTTCAAATTTTTAATTTCTGTCAATCCCGTGTGGCTGCAGTACACACGTATACTTTGCACACATGTGCACTGCCTCGCCAACACGTATGCGCCACACAAAAGCACAGATAAAAGAGTCAAGAAGGCATCAGACAAAGCAATACAAACAGCAATGTCGAAGCAGGCATGCAACAGCAATGTGAACTGTTCAGCTACAACTAAGCAAGGGGCAAGCGAATAACACCACTCGAAGCATGTACATATGCAGCCACAAGACCACAAAGAAGTGCTCAAAGCAACTAGTGCCAAATGAAACAACATCAGAGACAAAACAATTTACAGGTCTGCAGAAAACATAAATACTTTACAGAATTTTAAACTTGTTTAAACATTAAAGTTTCATTTTTAAAAACTTTGAATTTCAAACTGCATTTGAATTCAGTTTAATCGTACATTTGATTAAATTTTAAATCTTTAAAATAAGAGTTTCATTCAAGATTTTAAAAACTGTAAAATTACAGACTTTTAAAACCTGCAACCAATAAACCCGAGACACCCACTCTTTCACTTCGAGTTCTCATCTCACTTACTTCGAGTTAGAAGCACAACTAATGATCAAACAAAGGGATGCAGACCCAACCACAGTGCAACCGAGAAGCATACAATTATATGTATACAGATGATCAGTGAGTAAAACCCAGGCACAACAATGCAGTCAACACAGAAGCTCAAAGGCAGAGCATATGCCAACGCATCAAACTCAGGTGGACATTTCAAACCTATGGAAATACAAAGTATTCAAGTGAACACAGTAAGCTACTTGATGATCTCAATATAGCAATGACAGAGTACGTGCTAATGAAGATCACAAATGTACATAAGAGAAGAACATCAACAATGATCAATGTGCACAGGTCAGAAACCACAAATGTTCAAGTGTCACAAAAGTTCAAGTGACAAAATGCAAAGAGCAAGCATGCAACAACAACATGCTGATGTAGGACATAGCAATTAAATGCAATTCATTCAAACAATTCAATTTTAAACCTATATTTAAAAACTGAAGTTTAATCTCCACCTTCAATTTAAATTTTACTCTTACATATAAAATAGAAACAGTTTCTGTTTTATTAAGAAAAATCAAACTTTGAAATTCCCCGAATTTAAACCATTTCAAAAGACAACAGAATTCAAACTTATTTGAATTCAACTTAAATTCAGTTTCAAAATTCCAAGTTTACATTTCCATTTATCACTTCAACACCATTTTAAAATAAACTGGAAACAATTCTATTTCCTATATGCAGACCTAAAACTAAGTTTACTCGAGCAAGCTTAAATTTTCTTCGGGAAAATATCCTCACCGCTTCGAGTTACAGAGGACAATCAAAGACACAGTTGCAAACAGTCAAAGGCAAGACATATGCAACATGGTGCAGAAACAAAACTAAGGATGATACAAAACAGTGTACAGGGAACAATGCAGCACAGACCAATTGCTCACCAAGATGACCAAGCAATGATCAGAGACCAGAAAGGTCAGAAGCACAGTGACAATCTTATGAAGACAAGTACACACGCAATACAGGTTTAAATTTAAAAAAATAGCATCTGTTCTCATCAATTTAAATATAAAATCAACAAGTAGCATCTATTCTTATCAGTTTTTAAAAAAAACATGAAATAGCATCTGCTCTCATCAATTTAAATAAAAATTTATATAGCATTTGTTCTTAACAGTTTAAAACAGAACATGCAATGGCATCTGCTCTTATCAGTTTAAACTTAAAACAATAGCATCTGCTCTCATCAATTTAAATATAAAATCATCAAGTAGCATCTATTCTTATCAGTTTTTAAAAAAACATGAAATAGCATCTGCTCTCATCAATTTAAATAAAAATTTATATAGCATTTGTTCTTAACAGTTTAAAACAGAACATGCAATGGCATCTGCTCTTATCAGTTTAAACGCAAACCCACAAAGCAACTGTTCTTGTTAGTTCAGATTCAAGTAACCGCGTAAGTGATAGCAGATAGCCCCAAATCATAGCATGCAAATTAACCGAGCAAATGGAAGCCAAAAAAAATACCAATTCATAGCATGCTACCAAGCAACCAATTCAACAAATTTAAACACTTGAAATAAAATTAATCGTGAGCAAAGAACTCACCTTTGCAAACGAAGTGAAGAGCACGCGAGAGATTTGAAGCCGAAGCCCTAGCTATTGAAGGAAGACGAAGAACGATTATACGGCCGCCATTTTTATTTCTTCGGTTTGATTAGGTAGGGTTTTCGAATGAAAAGGGGTAAAGGAGGTCGGGTATAAAATAGAAGAGGGAACGTGCAATTGCGTGAGTTACGGCGTGGTTGAAGGCATGTTTACAGCCTATCAAAGTAAGGTAACGTATACCTTATTTTATATTTATTTTATTTTTTTATTTTATTTACTTTTTATCTTTTTCTCTTTCTTTATTTTGTTTTTGTTTAATCTTTTTGTTAAAATTTTAACTAAGTGTATTTATTTATTATTTTATTATATATATATAATTATATTTTTATTTTTATTTTGAATTCAATTTTGTTTTGTAAATTGTTTTCTTTAATAAACATAGAACGTTTTGAAGTTCTACTATCAACATCTATTTATAAATTTACATAAATATAATTCGTAAATCCAAACTATTTTTTTTTCTAAGTCATTTGTTTGAATTTAAAATACAATTTCTAATATTCAATTTCAAACTTCAAAGTTAAATTCAAATTTCTATTCAACTTTAAATAGATTAAATTCAAAAATTTAATCGTCAATTCCTAGTTATATTGAAATTCAATTTTAAAATTATCTCAAATATTTAAAATTAATTAAATATTTTCATTTTTAAATTGTTCAAAATTCAGGATCGTTACACTATGACTGTATATTATGCATTAGCAAATTGGGCAGGCTGATATAGTTGTCCTTATTAGAAATAATACTTGTTGTAATTTGATGTAACTTTTTGAAGAACCATATGCACTATTCTATGATGATGTATATGCAACTCTGACATTGTGAGAATATTTGTGCTTGTTTCTCCTTATCTTTATATTTGTTTACACCATGACCTATCTTTTGGACACTTAGATGATCAACATATAAATATCGAGGATATATTAAGTGTCGCCTTTTGGTGTAAGAAAGGTAGATCATCATAGAAACCACCTTTCGAGCGTCATATATCTTTAAATAAAATATACCTTAAGGTAAACACAACTGTCCCGCACCATAACACGTGGAACCCAGTACCATCAAATTTCGCTAGCAACTTTGATAAGTATACTCTAGATATGGGGTTGATATATCTCGTCGCAGGTTTGCAAGGTTGTACATCATGCTATGTAGTTAGCCATTACTGATGATGCGGTCATGTTTGGAGTCTCTGACATGAGTCTTCATTACTCGAATAGAACATGAATACTGTGAAGGATTCCTGCATAAGTCTGCGGACAATTGATTGCGCTGACCTCTCCCTTAGACTTAACCCCAGGATAGACAGTTCAACTCTATAGCAATGTTCGAAAATGTTAATGCTAACCTTTCCCTCGGCCATAACATTATTATAAACAATTCAACTCTATTACTTTCCACTTCAAAACTGCTTCTAAAATGTAGACACGTATACTAGTTTTGAAGTGGTATTTGCCAAGTAATATACTTACCGATATCGGAATCTTCAAAAAAAGATCGATGAATCCTAGTTAACTCAACTATGGTTTTTTTAGAAGTAAGCGAAATATATATATAAAGGAGTCCTCTCTATGGGATCTCGTATATATACAATTCTTAAATCTAGAGATGTTTCATACCAATGAGTCCTCCATGGGGGATCCAAAACTGTATAATGTCGTGAAGCTTCCATATACATCATAAGTTAAATGGTTAAGTCTGATTAGTCAACTAATCAACTAGTTAGTTCTAAAAATGATTGCTTATAGAAATCAAGTTTCGTATATTTAACACATTTTCGATTGCCCCAACTTACTATTCATTGATCAAGAGTGAAGTGGCAAGTTAGAGCACTATTTCTTTTTAAACCTACTTGAACATCATTCTTAAATCTTTAAGATAGACAAGTCTACTTCGTCAGCTTTTAGTGTTAAGTGTAGTTAATTACTCTCCATAAACAAGTAAATAGAACAAAGCACGCACTTAAGCAACTCCTAAACCTCTTTGTAAAACATTTGTTTATATATATATATATGTATGTATACGTATATATATCTTTGTATATATGTATATGTATACTAATTTGTTTATAAGGTAATAGATTTAATAAAACATATATATCTTTGTATATATGTATATGTATATTAATTTATTTATAAGGTAATAGATTTAATAAAACAATTTAAAAGATAGTATATCACATAAGTTTTATATTACTTTAACAAAATAATTAACTAATTTTCTGAAAACTATATGTGAATAAAATATGCTTTAAAATACTTATAATTATGGTTTAAATGTTTGTTTAAAATATTACTTAAAAACTTCTATTTTATAATATATTTAAAAACTTCAAAATAACATGTTTTTTAATATAAAAATAAACCTTCTACTTTAACAATTCATAATCAATAAAAAAATAAAAAAATCCAAACCATATAAGAAATACTCTAATATAAGTGCTGAGTCGACGTGTAGGTAACGATTCCTACAGACATTTTCTGCCTTCTTCTATTTAATTTTTGAGCAACAGTTCCAGCCACTTCCAAAATGATTCAGACCAAGAAATTTGACATAGGCAAACTACTACACATAAACAACAATCCAGAGAAATTTGGCATGGATTCATGACAAGAACAGAGAAATATAAGCATAAAAAGAAATACTCTAGAACTACTACTTACTGTAATCATTCAAGCAAGTGATATAGTTTTACAGTAAGAAAAAATCAACAAATTTTAGTTTGCGAACCTAATTTTTGCTAGATGCATGAGTTACAAAATCACCTTACATGTTTTTGAGCGAATTTGAGTTGCAAGGTGATGACTTTATGGCCTGGAGAAGCTTTACAGACTTGTCGACAAAAGATAGAAGACATGCAACAAGAAAGAAAAGAATTACAGACAGCCCGACTTCTCAAAATCAAAAAATGAATAAGAGGATCTGTGACTTTGGTATTGATTACCTGCTATTCTTTTAATTTGCTAATTTTCTTTTGACTTCCTTTTTGATGTTGCTAAATTTTGAAGCTAGATTGAAAATTAAAAGGAAGCAGCCATTTCACTTTTTTACAGGAGGAAGAAGAGGAATGAGTACTGTATGTACTTTTCTTTCCTTCTTTCTTTCAATCGAAAAAGAGAAATTCGGTTACTAGGTTTGGGTTTAGACCCATAACCACCCAATAAGCCAATGTTAATACTTAATTAAATTAAACCAATTTAATTCATGTATTAACCTTTTATTTCCACTATATTTACACAAATCTCACTAATTAAATTACACAACATGTGTTTATATTTAACAAAATATTTTACCAGCACATAAAAATTATTTTAGCCATTAAAATTTATTTCTAACATTAAATTTCTTATTTTTACTTAAATGCTTTATTTTACATTATTATTTACATAAAACACCATTTTATTTAAATAAATCATCATTTTAACAACCAAAATTACATAAAATCATTTCTCTTGTCCAATTAAATGTAACAAACCTTATTAACATTATTTTTAACCAATATTCCACATTTTTATTTACAATATTTTTCATATTAAACTTTAATATTACATTAAAATTTACAAAACTCAACACTTAGCAATAATTTCCAAAATTATTGCATTTTATCAAATTAAAACCATACAATGCTCATTTTTACCCCAAACTAACATAATAAAGTTTTAAAAACTTTATTTTTCAATAATATATATTTATTTTCAACAATATATATTATTTCAAAAAATTATTGTTGATGTAAATTCTTTTATATTTATTTAATTTAATTAATCACCAATCAATATATTTCTATTGTTCACAATTTATTACCAACCAAACCATCTTAATTCTATTTTATTTATTCAAAACCCATTGTTTATTTGAAAATAAACAATTTTAACAAATTTGACATCTCCAATTTATTTTATTTCTCTATTATTAAATAATAACCACCATTATAATTTAATTTCATAGGTAATCACCAAAATCATGGTTGTTACAGACTCCCCCTAATAAAAATTGCGTCCTCTTAATTTCTACATAAGAGCTATATTTAAAACAATTTATTTCACCTAGCAAAGAAAAATAGATACGCTTGTGTTTAAAATTATCACCTTCAACACAAGAAGATAGAAAACCAAGATAAGATCGCTTGATAAATTCTACGGTTTCCCAAGTGTAGTCATTGGGATTAGCAGACCATTGAATCTTTTTGAGTGGTACATCCCTATTTCGAAGGCATTTCACATTCGAAGCAAGAATACAGACAGGATGTTGCACAATAGATAAAGCAGGTGATATCGATCTTTTAGAAGCTTCACGATTAGAGTAGGGATTTAGCACAACTTTACCCCAGACTCCAACCAACAAGATAGTAATCGACATGACCTTCCTTATAACGTTAAGAAAGGATCCATACCAATATTAGATTGACAATAATTATGGTAAGAAAACTCAACAAGACGTAGGTAGTCTCCCCAAATACCACCTAAATCATACGAGTACATAGAAGCAAGCTGCTAAATAATTGCACTAAGGCAAGTCATACACAAGGAATGGATTTTATACTTTCTTTTACTAATCAAATGCTCTTAGATTTTCCAAATCCATTATCATCATAAGGAAATCTCAAAATTCAACATTTGAAAATTTTCAAAGCTCCCTACTGAAATTTCAATTTAATCTCATTGCTCTTTATTTAAAGTGAATAAAATTAGTATTGTTTCCTCCTCTAATTCTTCCATCAATATACTATAGTTTGTAACATATTTTTCCATACTGATAATTAATTAGGTCACATTCACAAAATAGGAAGAATTACATTTAACTATTAAGGGAAGCAAATCATTTTATTCTATTTCAGACCAGCTGTAAAGAAATCAGGTTTAACATAGAAAACATCAAAATCTGAGAACACTTATAAAATGAAAGTTGTTCTACTAAATCTAAGATTTCTATAAATATAAAGATCATCAAAATTGGACTCTTGGTTTGAAAGTTATGCTAAATTTATTTTCAGCTTGGATCTTAAAATTTTTAGAATAGGACAGAGATGTCCATTACTTTTCAAACCCACTTTAAACTGAATAAAATGCAAAATATTCCATAGTGGGATAAAGAAGATTTGTAGCTTACTAAAAGCACTTTCATTTACAAAACGATGGAGATCGTTTGGAGTTATAAATCTCAAGTTATCATTGTTTTATTACAGCACTTTTCCAAATGAAATTTCAGCTTTCAGAATCAATTTGAAGTTCGAAATTCCTAAACCATTCAAATTCCAAACTACATTTTCTAAACAAGATTTTTAACGCTAAATCATTTATTACGTGATCCTCTTTTCCGGAAAGCTAAGACATTCAAAATTATAATTAACTTCATGAAATCGTCTTTTAAAAGAAACATTTCACTTAATTGGAAACAATTTCATCACTTTACCCAATCAAGTTTTTTTTCCTTCAAATAATTAACTTTGAAGACTCATTTTAGAAGAGATAAATAATCTCCTCCATCATCAAGAGATAATTATCCACCCAAAATAAATTTTGGATTTACATATTAATTTTTTATACTGTTCTCACAATTTAAAATGATTGTGTCTCATGCCTTATTCATTTATGATACCTTGCACTTCTTAATATAGAATATTATAATAAATGAACCATTCAAAATCTTATTTCCTCTTGTCACAAAATGAAAATTTCATCTTCTTATCCACATAAAACTAGCTAAGTTGATAATTAACTTAAACTTGTTTCTAAAAGAATATTACAAATTAATACCAATATTTTTAATACCATCAAAATTTAAAACAAAAGCTTGCTCACAAATTAATGCTAAAAGTCTAAAATTAGCTTTTCTTTATTTTCTTTAAGATAGAGGTTTATATATCTACCCTCTATTATTATTCAAACAACCAAGTGTCTATTTTTTATTCATAGTCATCAATTTTAACTTTATACTAATACTGAATTGATATTTTAATTTTCTAACCAATGTATTTTCTTATCTTGAATACATCATTTTATTAATCAATGCTTTACATGATATTTTCTTCCAATTAAGATATCTTCTTAATTAGAATTATTTACTCTACTTACCAAAATTACCATATAATATCATTATTTAAATTCCTATATACTATACTTACACAACCAATTAAAAACATAACTATATTCAATTTCACAAACACCAAATAATATAATGGCATTGCCTCGCCATTAAGTTATAGCGAATGACCCCATCAATTGGCTGCAGCGTTGACCAAATGATCAAAACAGCCTCGCCACTTATCCAACAATCACTATGGTTTAATGGCTGCACTTGTCATCTAAAATAAAAATTAATACTCAATCCTATATTAATTTATTTTCAAACTTTTACTTATTACAATTCAATCTACTATGTTTGACTGTCTTACTATAGTGCTTAGAAAATTCCTATCGATAACATTGATCAGGCATATCGACCAGAATTTTTAAAGCACTCAATAGACAATTCAATAGAAAACCACTTTCTGTATGATAAACATGCCTCTTATGTAATTTTACAAAATATTCTTTTCTTGTCTCACTAAACAGAATAAAATTATACTTATAAGTATATCTTTTATTAGAGAGATTTACAATTTAAATTTTTGCTTTGACTCATCATCAATAAATACAAGCGCGAACTTATCGAGATATTCCTGGAATACTTGATTCATTAGATCGACGAAATAAGTTGGAGTGTTCGTCAAACCGAACGGTATGACGAGCCACTTTTAAGAACCATATCGAGTGCGAAATGCGGTAAGAGGAATGATATCCTCTGCAACTCATAGCTAATGAAAATCGATGACAAGGTTGGGCTGAGAAAAGACCCTAGCGCCACTAAATTGATCGAACATGTCATCGATCCAAGGCAATGGATACTTATTCTTAACAGTTAACTTATTAAGCTTGCGGTAATCAATGCAAAGCCTAAGAGTGCCATCAGATTTCTTAACAAAGACGACCGCAGCACCCTACGGTGAAGAACTGGACTAAATAAATTACTTGGCTTTAAGCTCCAACAAGTGTATCTTGAGTTCCTCATTTTCCTCAGTGGATATCCTCGTGGGAGGACGACTAACAGGCTAAGCACCAGGAATGAGGTCAATACGAAACTCAATTGCCTGCTTAGGTGGCAACCCCGAAACAGACTCAAATACATCAGCAAAATCACAAACGACTGGAATTTGAGACCCATCATCATCATCTCAAGGTTCAAGAGCAAATAAAAATGCTTTGGAATCACCATCAAAATTTCGAAGAATAAGAGATAACTGATTGTCTGAATTAGGATGCCTAGGATATAGGATCCTCTCAAAACATTGGATTCAGGCTTGATAACAAGCAAGCCAATCCCTCTCAAAAACCATATCAAATCCAAGATAGTGAATAACATGTAGATTCACATGGAAGGAACAAAAACAAAGAACAATCTCAATATTCTCATACAACATGCTAAGGGTTGCAGATCCTCCAATAGGATTCGCAATCCTCAATGAAGTAATAAGGCAAGAAACATCCAATAGTAAAACATCAATAAGCTCATTCAATACGAATAAGTGTGAAGCACCCATATCGAAGAGAACTCGAATAGAACGATCACGATAAGGATTATTCATAAGGTAAGATATCATTAATTCAAATTTGGAATACTACGAAAGTAAAATGCATTCATAGACATATTTCTAACTTATATCTACCCCCAAGGACAAGGAAAGATTAAGGACACGATGATTAAAGAATATGTAACACTTATACTGTACTATGATGTACTGTAATATATCTTCTGTGTGTTTATTGTATTTTTGTTTTGAACTCAGCTCTGATACCGAGATGTGACTCCCTACCCCAAGACCTACATTAACAAAGAGCATTACGGAGTAATACTATCTGTTAATGCAGAGAATATGGCTGGTTAGGAGCGACCATCCATAAGTCTTATCTTAAACAAGTATTGAATACGTCGATTGGGTGCTCTAATTTTTTCCCATTTATCTTTCTCAAGTGGATCGACGTACTCAATAATTGTTTAACACAAAACTACGGTGGCTAACGGATCTATCATAACAAAATATAATAACAATGAATATGATAGATCACAGAACATCAATCACACATACACACACACACACACACACACACACACACACACACAAATATAAATCGATACATCATAGTACACTACATGGTGATACAATAGTGGCGGTACAGAGACCACAATATAAATCAAGTCAAAAGAATAGGTACATATTAGAGTTTACAAAACACTACAAAGCTGAACAAAAGGAAACTAGCAGAAAGTCCATAGCGGAAGCAGCAAAGAGGTAATCTATAGTAGGTGACTAAGCTGAAATAACTCTATCTGATCCGGGTATATAAAATACACAGGTCAGTCTAGCTTAAATAAATTGATTAGCATAAGATATATGAAGTATAGAGATAAATGATAATATTTCTTCTCGAGAGAGAAGAAGTAACACCAATTATATGTCAAATACTAAATATGAGGTAATATCACTAAAATACTTCATATAGAAGTTTCTCGAAAGAGACAAGTTCAACAACAATATCAATTATTCACAAATAATCGCCTCATATCATCGGCATGTACAATAGCATACCAAAAGTCTCAAAATCCGCCAAAGAATGGCAACTACAAATAATTCCTAAAATAGGAAATCACAAATCTTAAAAATACGCCAAAGAATGGCAATCATAAATAGCTCCTAAAATGGATATCATAAATCACAAAATTTGCCAAAGGGCGGCAACCACAAATCAATATATGTAGAACTCGATTAAGAGTTAAAAAACTCCAATATGTAATCATCATATAATAATTTCTTAAATGGCTCAAAAGGCCCAATAGTATCGATATGGCGAAAACATTTGGAAATGATAAATAAATCATGACATATCATAAAAGATAACACTTGCTTAATAAAATGGCCGAAGCCCACCAAGTACTGTATCTCAAATAAGGCGCCAACATCCCCAAGGACAACATCTCGAAGGACAAACATCTAGAAGGAAAAACATCCCTAAGTACAAATGAACCGAAGGTCCAGTACTGGCAATCAACCTGAAGGTCCATAAAAAGTATAGCTTCAAACGAATAAGTTCAGAATTAATCGAAAAAGTAAACGCATGTGTCCCATACCACACGCTTTACTAAACCGTTTAATTCTCTTCCTCATACGCTCAAAGAGTGCAAAATTAGCTTCAAACGAAAAAATTCAGAATTTGTCGAAAAAGTAAACGCATGTATCCCATACCACATGTTTTACTAAATCGCCAATTCTCTTTCTCATACGCTTGAAGAGTGCAAAAACGTGTATTTTAAATACAAAATAATTTGCTTTAAGAAAACTAATTTTTAAACAATTTTTGAAATCATTTGGAAAACATATCTTTGAAATTTCTTTTATTTTAAAGAAAATAATTTTTTAAAAGCTTTTAAAATATTATAAATATTGTAAAATATTTATTTCGAAGACTATTTATTAGAAACATCATTTCAAAACCGTTTTAGCAAACCTGTGCTAAAAAACAGGAGAAATCATTGGAAATGCCATAAAATCGGCATATGAAATCATCTCAAAAACTTATCAATCCAAAATACGAATCAACTAAAATGTTAGCTTACCTATTGATAGGTTAAAGCCCTTCATAACGGTCTAAAATATCACAAGAATTGATTGCAAAAATCACTGGAATGAGTAAAATAAGCAAAACAATGCACATGAGGAAGAAGAAATCGACTTGGGAAAATAAACATGCCCAGGTCAACCTATAGGTCGACCTATGCATAGCTTAGGTCGACCCCTATGAATATTGGGTTGACTTATAGGTTGCGATTCCTACAGGCATTTTCTGCGTTCTTCGATTTAATTTTTGAGCAATAGTTCCAGCCACTTCCAAAATGATTCAGACCAAGAAATTTGGCATGCACAAACTACTACACATAAACAACAATTCAGAGAAATTCTGGCATGGATTCATGACAAAAATAGAGAGATATGAGCATAAAAAGAAGGACTCTAGTACTACTACTTACTATAATCACTCAAGCAGCAGATATAGTTTTACAACAAGCAAAAATCAACAAATTTAGCTTGCAAGCCTGATTTTTGCAAGATGTGTGAGTTATAAACTCACCTTATATGTTTTTGAGTGAATTTGAGTTGCAAGGTGATGACTTTATGGCCAGGAGAAGCTTTACAGACCTATAGACAAAAGACAGAAGACATGCAACAAGAAAGAAAAGAATTACGGACAACCCAACTTCTCAAAATCAGAAAATGAACAAGAGGATTTGTGATTTTGGTATTGATTACCTGCTACTCTTTTAATTTGCTAATTTTCCTTTGATTTCCTTTTTGATTTTGCTAAATTTTGAAGCTAGAATGAAAATTAAAAGGAAGCAGCCATTTTTCTTTTTTACAGGAGGAAGAAGAGGAATAAGTACTGTACGTACTCTCTTTTTTCCTTTTCTATCTTTACAACCAACAAAAGAGAGATTGGGTTATTGGGTTTGGGTTTGGACCCATAACCACCCAATAAGCCTACGTTAATACTTAGTTAAATTAAACCAAGTTAATTCATATATTAAATTTTTATTTTCACTATATTTACACAAATCTCACTAATTAAATTACACAACATATATTTATATTTAACGAAATGTTTTACCAACACATAAAAATTATTTTAGCCATTAACATTTATTTCCAACTTTAAATTTCTTATTTTTACTTAAATATTTTATTTTACATTATTATTTACATAAAACATCATTTTTTTAGATAAGTCGTCATTTTAACAACCAAAATTACATTAAATCATTTCTCCTGTCGAATTAAATGTAACAAACCTTATTAAAATTATTTTTACATCCAAATATTACTTTTAACCAATATTCCACATTTTTATTTACAATATTTTTCACATTAAACTTTAATACTTCATTAAAATTTACAAAACTCAACACTTAGTAATAATTTCCAAAATTATTGCATTTTGTCAAATTAAAACCATACAATGCTCATTTTTACCACGAACTAACATAATAAAGTTTTTATAACTTTATTTTCAATAATACATGTTTATTTCAATAAATTAATGTTGATTTAAATTCTTTTATCTTTATTTAATTCAGTTAATCACCAAATCAATATATTTCCATTACTCACAATTTATTACCAACCAAACCATCTTAATTCTATTTTATTTATTCAAAACCCACTGTTTATTTTAAAATAAACAAAATTAACAAATTTTACATCTCCAATTTATTTTATTTCTCTATTATTAAATTATAACCACCATTAAAATTTAATTTCGCGGGTAATCATGAAAACTAGGGTTGTTATATCTAGTGAGAATGCTCTCTTATCCTACGCATATAAATACTAATCTCAAAACCCTAATCTAATAGTCAATTCATTTTTTGAGCCGACACTTTCTTCTTCCTCCTCTTTATTTTAATGGCAGCAACTATCCTCTAAAAACAATCATAAAATTCTCAAATTAAATTCAAATTAAAAAAATACTAATTTGTAGTAGAAGGTCTCTAATCAAATATTAGCAACCTGACGGATTAGGAATTGTTCTAAGAAGAGAAATCGTTGTTCAGTGTGAACTAAAAGCTTTCATTAAAAAGTGAACTTTCATCGATTATTATTGTTTTGATGTCAAGTTTATCATATAAAATTAATTTACATATAAATCATCTTTTTGTATTCGATTTGTTTATTGTTTATATTAGGTGATATTTTTGTGACGATGTATGTTTGTTACAATGCGATTGGTTATGTTCTTGATGTAATATTTTATTTATTTATTATTGAATTAAATTTTTAAAAAAACGATAAGAAGAAATTTTTAATTTTGATTTATATTAATATATATATAGACTAAATGTATAGAGATCTTCAAATTATCAATATGTATAATTGTATATATGATTACATATCATAAATATTTGATCTTATAATTTTCTTACGATGGTTTATACTCATTATGGATCATAAAATATAAAAATATTTTATTAAATATGTATATACATATTTTTTATTATTTAATGATTTTGTGGGTTGTTTATTATGTATAAAATAATTAAAAGTTCAAAATTTCAAGCTAATATTTTTAAATTTGTTCCACCATACAAGAAGATTACTGTAAAACTTTTAGATTTGTAAAACATAATTTAATATTTTTAAAATTAATTTACTTTAAGCCTACAATCAATTATTTAATTAAAAATATAATTTAAATTGATAAAATTCTGAATAATATTCTTAAGCCTTAAATGCGTCTCACGTACCTTTAGAAAAAATTTCACATTTTTACAAGTTAATTTAATAATTTTTATAATTAATTATTTTTGACATACAATTAATTATTTTATTAAAAATATAATTCCAATTGAAAAAAATGCTAGAAATTTTTCTAAGCCTAAAATATGTCTCAGGTACCTTTAGAAAAGTTTTAGAATCTTTCAACTTGTTTCATATTTTTAAGAATTAATTTGATTTCGGGCTATTATCAACTATTTAATGATAAATATTATTTTTATTGATAAAATTCCATAAATTATTTTTGAATCCAAAATGTGTTTCAAAATTTTATAAAATTATAAAAGGGGTTTTTAGGCAAGGGGAAGAAGTTGCCAAAAAAAATTAGTCTCAGAGACAGCAAGTTTGTTTTTTAGTCTGAAGGACACTTTGTAATGTAAATCACAGAATGATGGATGTAGCTATCATTCTCTGTTTACACTATAAAGTGTCCTTCAAACTAAAAAACAAACTTACCGTCCCTGAGACTAAATTTTTTTGTAACTTTTTCCTTGTGCCTATTTTCCTGATTATAAAAATTGTCATTTTTCATATAATTATTATACATTAATTTATTATGGTAGAAATTGTTTTATTCAATAAAATATTTATATACACATTTATATATTATGTGTGTATATAGCTCTCTCTCTGTGTGTGTATGTGTGTATATATATATTAGTATCTTATTTTTCTATATTGTACAAACCATATTTGGACAAATTACACTACGCATAAAATGAGCTAACATGTCTGTTGCAATATAAATGCCAGCATCTATATACGGACACATTATGCCCTTCATGAATTATCATGTTTCACATGCACACACATACAGATATACATACATATTAACGTATTTGATACATATATTTGTAAATTAAATCTAATCAATTAGTTCAAATTAAAGAGAGAAATAAAAAGTTCATCTCTCCATTTAATGCAAATTAATGCTCTCAATTGATTACTTGTTTTAGGAAAAGAAATTAAAAGCTTCATTCCCTGTATACATTAAGTCTTATTCATGCTATAAGTTAATTACTTTTCTTAGAGAAAGAAATGCCTATATATATTAGCTCTTATTAATAAATGTTAGGTGTATTTGATACGCTATAAATTTAAAATTAAATTTATTTATACTTCCCCTTAACATATTTAAATAAATACATGATTTTATTTAAAACAATTTTAGAATTTTTTAAGTTAAATTAGGCTTTATAGGCTCAACTAAGGTCCAATAGGGTAAAAAGATTTGAAATTCACTTATTTGTTCCATTATGGGCTGGCCTATTTCTTTCAACGGTATCAAAGCCCAATAGCCTACGCAGTCTAAATTAGTTATGTTAGGGCTAACTAATTAATCTTGCGCACTTAGTGTCTAGAAAGCTGATGTGTAGGATTGGAATTGGGTAATCAAGTATCATGTCCTACCTGGTTACTTGCCTGGCCAGAAAGGTGAAGTGAGCCCAAAGGTTGCCCCTTATAGAAAAGGCCCAACTTGAATCAAAAATTGGGCCTTGGGCTAATTTTCAAAATAGTTTTGAAAATTAAGACTAGATTTTCGATGTAAAATTCAAATTTAAAATGAAAACATGTTTATTATAAAAGGTTGTTATATAACTTAAAATTTCAAAATGTTTGAAACTATTTGAATGTTAAATTTGAAATTTAATGTTTATTAATATGATTAATAAAATAAATAAATTAAATGAGTTAATTAATTAATACTTATATGCATGTATTATATATGTTGATATATGTTATGTTATTTTAAAGAGTTTAAGATAACATAAGTATACATATATATTTATATAAGACAAAATTTTGAAATTAATATAATTTAATTAAAATTGTTTAATTAAATAAATTAACTAAAGGTTAATTAATTAAATAAAATATGCACATAAGATATATGTGTTATGTTGTAAAGGATATAGTATATGTTATAAAGGTTATAGTAGATATGTCTAATATAAAAGTTGCATTGGAATACTAATATAAAATTAATCAAAGAGTTAATTAATTCAAAGTAATTAAATAAGATTTAATTAAATAAAATATTATACATAAGACTATCATATAATTAATGTGAGATAAAAGAAGTTATAACGATAAAACTTATATGATATGAATGTATAAACCAAATGTGGAACATTATAGAAAGTCAAATAGATCTAAGGAATAAATATATACATAAATGTACATATACCATGAGTTCTAATGTGTCTAACACTTGAATCACTAGGGTGTTTCATAAGAAATACATTATTCCTTAAGTAGACATCACTCAATATAATATACTGAAGATTATGAATCTTTAATATAATGTTGTCCTCTGTTATATATATGTTAATAAGTTACTTGCATATTCCTTAGTTGTTAAGCTAACTCAATCTGAGGATATTATGTGTAGTATTATTAATATGTTGAATAGATAAGGTGAGACAATTATATGTATATATTGAGCAAACTCAAGGATATATACTATACTTAGGTCGTCATGATATAGTAGGTATGAATGAACAATCTCTTTTGATTTATTGAGCAAATTTCAAGTTGAAATGAGACTAGGACAAGGAAACATGGGTTATGAGATGTATGCGGTACAACCAATAAGGAGTTATCCATCGTTTGTGGGGCTATGATTTGTTGAACAAACTCAAGGTTAGAATACCAAGATAGATGAGTCCTAACACCCACCAGTGAAGTCGAAAGATTTCTATGTTTCATCTTAGGGTTTGGAGAAACATAAAAGACTAGTGGGAGCCTTATTAGAAAAATCAAAAGGTAACATTTAACCTTTCTAATATTGTAAGAACATATGCTAAATAATCTTATAATTATCTACAATGATAAATTTGTGCATTCAATATGTTTGATAGAACGTTTATCTATTAATATATACAAATGAACTGAATTGAAAATTGACAAATAGAAATATAGTATAATACTCACTACTAAATGCCTACTACATGTTAATGTTTTCTACACCCATGCAAATGCTTGACTTTTTCAACTACTTAATATGTTCGTAATATGGTCACTTATGTGTTTATTTGGTTGAGATCGTGTATTGCATGAGTTTCGAACTCTAAAAGATACAAGACTATGCATACTTGATCCATACACTGTCACATATAAATGTTATATGGTGAACGATCACAGTTCATAATATATGATACTTTAATGAATATAATTCATTCGAAATAAGCCAATAAATAGCACTATAAGATTGAGTATTCAATTTTATTGACTACCTAAAAGATCATATTGTGTTAATTGTAACGTAAGGTCAATAGTATAAATCTAAGAACTTGATCGTTGAAATGCCGGTATGATCGATTTACGTAAAGTGCAATACATTTGATGTCCTCAAATGTTAAGGATAACCGAATATGCTTCTGTATATGGTTCGTTATGATATTATAGTAAGGGTTTTTTTGAATGGTTTGAGCATTTAAAAAGGAAAACGAATGCATAAGAGTAGATGTGATTTAAGGTACAGTTGGGATGAAGAGAGTAAAGGTCAGTTATACTTCATAAGGAACATCAAAAATGAGAACTGTAATAATAATAATTGACATTTAACATTGGAATGAGAAATGCGATATCGATTCCAAAATGTATTTTCACATAGAAAATAGTTTTCTATGAGATTTATTTCTTTGAGTCCGAGATATTCGATTGAAAACCTCCGTTGTAAACTAGTTACAATATATGAAATAAATATTCTATAATAAGTGAATAACGGACCTTCGAATTCAGTATGCATTATAGGAATCGCGAGTAGTGGGAGCATCCCTTATAACACTTATTGATTACATCAAATTACGAAAATAGTTTTCATAAAACATGCCGAACATTATTTGTGAAATAATAACCATTTTTTGGTGTCGATAGAAAAATAGACATAGTTATATTTCAATGTGAATATCATAAATATTTGTTTTGAAATAAAACTATAATGTGGTATTTCTTTTTCATAATAAAATGATGTATTAGAAAATACAGAAGTATCTAATATTATTTACAATTATTTTAGAATTGTAGACTAAGCCGTAGTTTTGAGAAATAACTTTATTATATGATTATGAATCATATGACATTGATTAATTATATCTCAAACAATTGAAGGGCTATGCACCCATTTAGTGGGAGAATCATAAGAGTTGATGAACTCTTTGGATTGATATATCTAGATGTATGCAATTGTAAGTCTATTAATACGAAAACGGTTCCACGTACTTTGTCACATTCACCAATGAGCTATCATCGACATGGTTATGTGTATTGGATACACATGTAGTAGCGTCTATGGTAAACTCATAGACTATAGAATAGAAGTAGATAAAATAACATACGATTGAAATGATTTGATTTGATCGAATGAGTGAGTCTATCGGGAAAGTTCCAAATGTACCTAAAAATAAATAAAGATTCAATCTCAAAAGCCACTCCTCCATGTGATACATAATATTGCATTGATAAGGAGTAATCAAACTTTGTTGGACAAAGTATGACTAATAGTGAGTGAATTTGAGAATTAATTTCTTTCTATAAGGTTATTTACTTAAGAGTCGTACATAAGATAAAGATTATCTCGTCTAAATAATAGTTTAAAAAACATGCATGATAAGAATTTATAAGAAACCCCAACATATCCTAGGTCAAGAAGTTAGCAAGATGGATGAGTCAAAAGTCTGCACATAATAATTATTAGTAAGGGATCTTGTATGAATCTCCCCAAAAGGAGTTTAGAAAAGTCTGTCAATAGATGATATATTTATGCTTTGAACATAAGTTTTATAAACTAGAACTAAATTAGTTTTATATAAAAGGCAATTCATAAAATGTTTATTAATATCTATTCCGTTGCACCAAAAAATAATTGTTGTTTCAAGAAATACCAATTTCATCGTGAAGGAATTTCTTTGAGAAATTATTGGTAGTAAAATGAAATTAGATATGATCCAAAGATAAAACTGATTATGTAGGATGAAATGAAATTAACCTAAGCTAAATGAATACATTACATTAGGATGTCTAAAAAGTATTCTCGCACAATGAAGAGAAATTATGAGTTTCTCATCAATGTCAAGAATAGTTAACTCTCAGTTGTCAAGTAAGCCATTAAGAGTATTGACTCCATGGTATAGTATGATGTGCAAATCCAAAGGGAATCCAAGTATGTTATCAAGATACGATTTTGGTAGTCGTATCCAAATGATGTGATCCATCGACCGCAATTGTGTCTTTAAGAGACTAATGTAGTTGGAATTTAATGTGCAACGTTGATAAGAATAACCATGTAAATTTCAATGTTGAAATTAACGTAATAGATTCATTATTCAGCATACTCAAGTGAATTCGGGTTTACTCACAAAATTATCGCTAAGTACGATTTTCGGTTTTGGTATATATATGTTGAAACAAAAATTTCTAAATATAGATTTAGACTATACTTTTTGCATATAACAACCAAAGTGTCTTGAAGTCGGTGAGAGCGATATTAAGTTTGTGGGGTCATGGATATGATCTAAGGAATCATATAAAGTATCATTTTATAAGCGTCAAAACTGTACAAACATTTTAATGAAAATACTTTGATTGTCAATCAAAATGCAGAGGAAGCGTGTGCTCATAAGTAAGAAAGCCAAAAGGTACATTGATATTTTTAAACTAAGTAAACCACACGTTATTGATTTTGACGATGTACTTGTGTTAAAATCAACCTTAGTTATTTTAATGCTCAACATTGGATTGTAAATGATTTCTTCTATACTAAGTATAAATTATAATGGGAATATCCCAAAATGATTTGCAAGGTCACCATATTAAAATATTTGGTAGGGAACATGTAAGATGGATTCCTTATGCATTGGCAATAAGAATTATCATACATGTTATGTTGCTTATAATATTGTGTTTTGTTTAGGTATTTGATACATGATGAAATATCAAATCCAAATTGATACCACCAAATGGTTGTTTGAAGTGTCCTTGTGTATTTATTAAATAGTAGAGAATTGTTTATAGAAACAACAAATTCCTTATGAAAGAATATTCAGACTCAAACTTTTATAAGTTACACTGAGTATAATTTGTCAATAAGAAATCTTGAAGTTGGAAATGTTCCAAATGAAAGACCATGACCGGTTCAATGAGAAAGGCTACGTAGATCTCCTTGAATAATGCCACAATGAAAGCAATGTATATGAAAATATAAGTGCACAAATTTATAACTGAACCGATGCCAAATTGTGAGAATCTCATGACATTATTATATAATAACAATGTCACAAAATAGTTCATAACAAAACTTAGAGCTCACTTGAAGTCGAGAGCTTACTCTGAATTGTTCCACATTATATGTGACGATCGCCCCATACCACCCATACATCAATAATCGAAAAGAGCACTGTAACCATGCCAGGCTAATATGGAATGATCATCAAGGTTGTAATTTAAAGTAGAAAACATGTTACATATCTCACAGCACATGGATAAAATATAATATAGAAAATATACAATAGAATATAGTGAGCCATAATAAATGAAAACAACATCTCCAGTAAATCATGAATTGAGGTACAAATGTCATAATACCTTAGTACAACATTTCCTCACTACACCCTTCGGAGTACATAGAAACGGACATTGAAAACTACAAATACAGAGTAATACGCCATAGCTTCTTTAAGCTCGTCTTTGTAAAGAAACTGCGACTCCAAACCTGCCATCTAGTCTACTCATTTAAGAGTGTCCAAGATGATAAGAGGAAACAAAAAACTTTGGGTTAGAAATAGTCTGGTGTGTGAGGTAAATGACTATCAAAAGCTATACTAGAAATATGGAACTAGATAGGCACAAAAAAATCATACCTGACCGGTCCCTACAACCAAAGAGTTAGCACTTAATAATAAGATATAATATGCTACTCAAATAAACGAAAATAGGATACAATAACATAGAGGAATCTAAGCAGCCTCCTCATTGACCCTATTCTCAGTCCCTTCTCTAGCATTTCTATAGATGATAGCCTATCCAAGAGAAATAGCAAACATAATATATCTATCATCTTTTAAAGCCTTGAATATATAATAACTCGTATGGCCCCGTCCTCGCTTGCCAAAGACTAATGGAAATCCTGGTTCTCGATTGTGTTCCTTCATATTTTCAGGCCCGAAACTCTACACGGTTTTCTCCTACAATACCTCTGTAATGTTTGACACTAGACCCTCCCGGAGCGATGAAGGAACACGACTACTGCTACCAGCCCTCGGGTGCCCCTGCATATAGTACTCCTACTTGAACACAACTAGAACCCTCCGATTTATCAATGATTCCTTGGCAATCTCAGATCCTTTGAGCTTTCACAGCTCCAATCCATTTCAGAGCACGAGTCCTGCCATCAACCTAGTCCATTACACCACAACCTCATTCCATCCCAAGCTGTTAATCAACTCCTTCGTTCCTACTCCTTATCTGGCCCCCCAACCGAAGAAACAAAACTTCATCATGCTTTAACTTCAGAACTGTAGAAGCAATTAATGAGCCACAACTTCCAGCATGATCCACTACAACCCTAAAGTCTCCACCTCGGATCTTACATCCAATAGAGTCATAATTTGGATCGGTACCGATCTGATCCAATTAGATCGGTGTCGTTCCAAATATTAACCATTTTGGACTCCATTTCTCTTCTAGCCTTTAATGCACCCCTTTAGATGCAATAGACCCTTAGCTATCCCTCTTAGCCTTTAGGTCTCTCTTTTATGCACCACAGCTAATCCAACGAAGATGATCCATCCAATCTTTAACATTTGGCCTATCCTCCGATCCAACTTCATAGAGTCACTATAGAACCCATATCTATTACCGCTATGAGTCTCTCCTCATTTGGTGCTCAAAATTCAGATCGATTCCGATCCAAAGACTTAGCTCCAATTGTGGTGCAATTCTCAAGACTTCCTCCCAACGTGGTTTAGAGCCTATCCTCCAAGTTTCAAGAAATTTCGAAGAACTTTGCTCCAGATATGCTCCAATCACCAATCTAATTACTAAAACATGCAAAACACTAGCAAACAAATCAAGCATAGCAAACAATTCAAATATTACAGCTAATCAAACATAGCAAATCATCTAATTACATCCAATATGAACATACAAATCATCTAATTCAATCTACCATCACAATTCTAGCATTGATCTAATCTATATAATTTCATAGCCAATTATACACAAACGACACTAGCCAGTGATCTAATCCTATTACATGTTTAATTAGGTTAATCTAGGGTTTATGAATCTAAAATTACTAGCTCTAACCTATAATCATCTAATTACCACATATAATCAACCATAGAGTAGGAAAGATCATAATCACTAACCAACTCTACCAAATTTATGAAATATGATGAAGATCCGATATGAACAATGAGAAATTGGATGAAGATGCAACCTAGATGAGACTAAGCTCCTAGTTGAAGATCTAGCCTCTAATTTGCAATTAGAGACGATTTGAGATGAAATCCAATGAAATGAATGGAGAATTAGTGAGGGTTTGGGACTGATTTGAAATGAGAGATAAACTTTCAAATAGTCTATGTCACATCATATTTATAACTAAACCTTAATAGACTAATGGGCTTGCTAATTTGGCCCATTAATCCTCTTCTAATTCTGGTTAAAAGATTTTAAAACTTAGAACTGCTATAACTTCCTAACAACTAATCCGATTTTCTTATATAACCACTCTACGGAATGTGAAACCACCATCCCGAAGCAATGGAAAAGGTTAGAGCATCTAATTTGGCGTATATCAAAAGTAATAGCCGAAATAAGATATCCAGGGGCAAAATGGTCACATAGAAATTCGAAAAAAAATCATATATGGTAAAACAACCCTTAAAATCATAACTTAAAATATTAGAATCATACAACCATAACTGAATTGATTAAAATTATTTTACGATCCTTTTATACGTAAAATATAAGTCGTTACATGATAAAATATTTTATCACCGTCGAAGAGAGTTGATTGATAGAGTAGATAATTAAAACATAATAGCATGCCCATTCATAGAGGAACCAACCCAATTGGTTTTGAGAAAACCATTGGAGAGGTTGGAATAAGATTCCATAATTGACCCCAAATGCAAATGAGAGATTAATAGAGTAAGGGGTATGCCCTAGGGGTAATTTTGTAATTTGCTACATATAACTAACTCACTGAACAATCTTGTTCGTAATAAAGGTGCTTTTTTCTATTATATACTTGATATAATGTGGGTATATTGATTAATTAATTCAATTAAAAGTATATTTAATAGAAAAATACGTAAATGGTATGTTTTGTGACAGTAATTAAAAAGTATTGTAATTATGAGTAATTTATCACAATAAAATTAAATATACCATTTTAGATGTTACTAGTCAAGATGCATCGAGACTGGATATCGACGTATTCATTGTGACTAGAATATGTAACGCTCTCTAAATGTTGGGCAGCGTATGACTAATGATTACCGAGGGCACTTAGGGTTTACGTGCTAATAATTATTGGATAACCATGAAACGACTTATTCGATAGTTTCTATTGGTTAATATAACTAAGGTCAAACAGAAAAAAACAACGTGGATAATTCACACAGCTATTTCAACATGAGAATACTGTGAATCTTCAATTTGAAAGCACTGATTTGATTATAATCAAATCATGGCACAACGTCTATCGAGTGACTATAGTTGAGTCGAGTGGAAGTATTGGAAATGAAGCTCTATTCAATAGAGGATTCGCTTTTTCAGTTATATGGGGTTAGTATCATGGTCAACTAAAGTCAAATCAAAGTCAAAATCTATGGTCATAGTAGTACTATTAATAATAATTCTTATTATTATTGAACCAAAGACTTTGTGTTTGGACTATAGAGTTGAATGTGGACGATGTTGGAATTTTGACCACTACCAAATTCGGTAAGTCCAAAGTGATAGTTTTGATGAAGAAAATTGGTATAAATAATTGTCATAATTGGGTAATACTAAATTAAAATCGGATTTTTTTCTTCCAAAACGAGTAAGCAATAAATTTTTCCATATTATCACATCATTTGCTAAGTGAAGTGTGAACGTTAACGTTTGAATAGTTCGACGTTAATCGATGATCGAATTTACACCCTAGGTCACATAACCGAAACGATGAATTCTCTTTAGACCAAGTGATTTAATTAGTTTATAATTGTTATAAATTAAATAAATTAATATTTATGAAATGTTAATTATGAAATTTGAATGTGATTTGAGAAACAAAATTATTGCATATATTTATAGAAGTTATGAATATATTGATCAATATGAGATATCGATAACAAAATAGGTTAAATATAATTTTACATATTAATTTAGGTTAAATGGGCTCACAACCCATGAGATTTGGAGAGAATAGGCATTGGTTTAAGAGAAGATAGAGGTGGCTCGAAGATAGTATTAGGATTTGGAGATGTGTGGCTAAGATCTAATGAAAAACTTACATAGTTTGCTCTCTTATTCTATGCATATAAGTACTAATCTCAAAATCCTAATCTAAAAATCAATTCATTTTCTGAGCCATCGCTTTCTTCTTCTTCCTCATTTTAATGGTAGTAACTATCCTCTAAAATAAATCCCAATATTCCCAAATCCAATTCAAATTAATAAATATTAATTTATAATAGAAGGTCCATAATCCCGGATTAGAAACTTGATGGATTGAGAATTATTCTAAGAAGAGAAATCATTGTTTAACGTGGACTTTAAGGCTTCATTAAGAGGTGAATTTTCATTTGTTATTATTATTTTGATGTCATCATATAAAATTGATTTACATCTAAATCATCTACTTATTGTTTAGACTAGGTCAGATTTTTGTGGGCATATGCGTTTGCTATAATTGGATTGGTTATATTCTTGTTTTAATATATTTTTATTGATTTTCTGTTGAATTAACTTTTTTAAAAAAAGAGTAGAAGAATTTTTTTAATTTTGATATGTGTGTGTGTGTTGTTACCCATAAAATACACTCAAACGGTAGAAGTATGAAAGAAGGCTAATAAGAGTGAGGTTTCGTTGGAGTAACAAGCATAGGTTTCGACAGAGGTCATAAGAAAAGGTTTCGAAGGCATTAAGAGGGTTTCGAAGGAGTCAAAAGTGCCAACTCCTTTTATAGTATGAAGGCTTTCGATTCAAATGGAAACTGGAATACCTTTCGCCATTCCCGACCTTTCGACACATACAAACAAGCAAGGATGGCTTTAGAACTCCCTTTCGAAGGCAATAGATGGTAATCTCTTACTTAAGCACCAAGCTTTTCGAAACTAAAGGCTTCGCCCCTATCATAACCCTTTCGAATGCACATATAATCCTTTCAAACCGGACGGGCCAATAGTGTTAAGGAGAGGTTCTGCTTCAGTTCTCAGGCTACTCAACATCGTCGAAGCCAATTGTAACAACCCGCATATTTATCGATTTTTATATTTAAATATTTTATTTAAATATTTCATCGTTCGTCGGATTTTTGTCCGAAAACCTACTTTTTGCAAACAGTCGAATTAGGACTCAGGACCACTCCCATTGAGTTTAAAATGCTGTTTGCGACCTTTTTGAGTATAAGCTTCGATATGTTTGGAGTTAGTCGAGTTTTGCTACTTTTTCACTTTGGGTTTGAGTTTAGGGTTTCAGCCCAATGTTCCACCTTAAGACCCTAGCTCCACTCCAACTCTTCATTACTTTATTTCATATTCCTAACATTTTAAGCTTTAAGCAACAATGGTGGAAGAGAGTGGAAATTAGAAATTCCAAGCCCTAGTTTCATTGCAAATCCAAGATCTAGCTCCAAATTCTAAGAGAACCCATTGGTAAGCATCTCCTTCTTCTTCTCCAACCCATTCTCCTTCCAATTTCAGAATTTCCTAAACCTAACTTAGGAAATATTTTATATGGAAGCTTAGATTGAAGCTTCTTGAGTTGTTATTGAAGAGGAATTGATCTTAGCTTGTTTTAAAAGCTTCTCCTTCATTGATTTGGGTTCAAAGGTGAGATTTTTATCTCACATCTTATTCTATAATTATCTTCGATTGTTGGGTATGAATTCCTAACACTTATTTTTGTGAAATTGATTTTGGTTTGGATTGATTTGGTGTATATTCCAATTTTTGGTGTTTTGAAATCAAAATCTATGAAAATCCTATTATGGATATTTGGACATTGATATTTGAGGCGTATCGAAGAGCAGTTAAGGCTGGGTTGACGCTCGACGTAATTCCTTAGTCGTTGTCGCTCGATCGATCGCTTTCGGTATCCCTTTGGCCATTTTTGGCCTAGGTTTAGAGAATGCCCTGAACCCTTCATTCAGACGTCTGAAACGTAAGATTCAGACGTCTGAATATTGTTCTGGGAAGATTTCTATTCCCAGATTCAGACGTCTGAATATATGATTTCAGACGTCTGAATTGGTTCATTTGGAACCAGGAAGGAAATAGGCTAAAAAGTGCCTATTTCAGACGTCTGATTTCAAGGATTCAGACGCCTGAATTCTGTCTTTGGAAAATATTTATTTTCCAGATTCAGACGTCTGAATCCTTGATTTCAGACGTCTGAATCTGCACTCTTTTTGCCTATTTGCCTATTTGCTTGAGAATTCCAACTTTAATCGATTCGTGTTGATTCCCTTTTGTTATTATCACTTATTATCGACTTTGATGACATTTCTTCGTGATTTTTGGGAATATCCATTTTGATGGATTCGGTATCGATTTCTTTGGATTTTATTCACGTCTTCGAATGTGAATTTTAGTGATTGATTGTTCTTACAATCTTCTTTGTGATTTGTCACTTTAAAAATATAAATGTTTTCTATACTAGTAGTAAATATCAAAACTCTTTCTTCAAATGATTTCAACACTATTTTATTACAAAGCTCGTTTTCTCAAACCGATTTCTAATCTATTAGTATATACAAACCTTTACCGCACTCGTAGAGAAATCTAATTAAACGGCTTAGTAAAACGAGTGGTATGAAACGCTTGCGTTTACTTCGTCGGTTAATTCTTGGACTTGTTCGATTGAAACTCTTGTGACAATTTTCTAGTGGAGATCTACAATTTGTTCGTAAATATTTAAGTTAAGCTAGTGGTTATGGGACAGGAAGCTAAGCTCATATATTTACTAGCTTACTGTAATTGACACTTCTTGTTGATCGATGATGATCATTTTATGGTTTAGACTAGCCATGTGCGATATCTCTTTGTCCATGTGGAGGACTGTACTTCATTTTATTGAGCTTCGTCTCATTTCTCGCATGGGTCGTACCTATTTAGGTGCGTCGATGTTTTTTTACTTCGTGGAGCAATCGGCTCAATAAGTTGGGGCATGGGGCGTATCTTTCTACGTGCGTCGATGTTCGTCTATGCATGGGACGTATCTTTCTAGGTGCGTCGATGTTCGACTTTGCATGGGGTGTATCTTTCTAGGTGCATCGATGTTAGACATTACATGGGACGTATCTTTCTAGATACGTCGATGTTGATTTATGCATGGGGCGTATCTTTCTAGGTACGTCGATGCTTATTTATGCATGGGGTGTATCTTTCTAGATGCATCGATGTTAGACATTACATGTGACGTATCTTTCTAGATACGTCGATGTTGATTTATGCATGGGGCGTATCTTTCTAGGTACGTCGATGCTTATTTATGCATGGGGTGTATCTTTCTAGGTGCATCGATGTTAGACATTACATGGGACGTATCTTTCTAGATACGTCGATGTTGATTTATGCATGGGGCGTATCTTTCTAGGTACGTCGATGCTTATTTATGCATGGGGTGTATCTTTCTAGGTGCATCGATGTTAGACATTACATGGGAGTATCTTTCTAGATACGTCGATGTTGATTTATGCATGGGGCGTATCTTTCTAGGTACGTCGATGCTTATTTATGCATGGGGCGTATCTATTTAGGTGCGTCGATGTTTGCCTTTGCATGGGTCGTACCTTTCTAGGTGCGACGATGTTTGACTGTGCATGGGGCGTATCTATTTAGGTGCGTCGATGCCCGGTTTATGGAATAGCGTTCCGTTTGGGATTGGCCATCCTTTTCTTGTGATTTCTGGATCTCTAATTGTGTTGATTTCTGGAATTTATGTTTCACCACCTTTTTCGATTGGCATTGATAGGTATGTCAACATTTGTGGTTTGGTGATTGAAATTAGGAGTATGACATTCCTTTTGATCTTTGAGAAGATTTTTGTGATATTGATTAATCTCTTGTTGATTTTTCAATTACTTATTTATCACAACTTGGCATTGTGATTATTATACGTTTAGTCATATCTTTTATTCTATATCATTTCATCTGATATTTATAGCTAGACTGATCCGTTTATTATTTTCTTATAAATAATACTCGGGTCAGACCGAGATGTTACAGGTACCTCTCCTTGACTTCTCTTCTGGGGTTATCATCCTGACTTTTGGTTAACTACTTAGATTAGTAGTTTTTGTTGTATACACTTGAGATATAGACTCATAGTTGTATTCTTTTGTATAGCACGTGTTGCTATTCTCTTGTATTATTGTGGATCTTTTTGACCACTACTCTGATGTACACTTTCATGTGTTAGTTATATATTCATATCTTCTTCCGCCTATGTGATATGAATTATCTGTGACTGATTTGTGTTATGCTTATTTCTATATTTGTTTCCGAAGATTATTATAGCCATTGTGTAGTAGCTTTGTGTTTGTATCGGTATGTCAGATTTCCTTTTGAAATAAAATGCATGTTATACTATCTGACATATCGGTGCTCGTGCAAAGCAATTACACGGATGCTCGCTCCTCAACAGCCTCATTCTCCGTGCTAGTTGACAGCATTACACCGTAGTGTTCTTGGCTAGCGTGGGTATAGAGGTGGGGCGTCACAGCTTGGTATCAAAGCCAAACTTTGGAACAATGTAGAATAATTTAACAAGGATCATCATCCTAAGTCCATCTTAGGAGTCGTGCTTTAGGATTTTATTCGGGTCTTCGTACCGTCCTATCCTATTTTCTTTATGATTCCTTGTTTTATCTATCAAGATTGCTTGATATTTATTTTGAGAATAACCTTTTCCTCTTCTTTCTTTCTTTCTTTCTTAAAGAAGAGAAATGGTTAGACCAGGCCTTCCCAGCGCCGGTCAATCTAGTGCTACTCCTCAGGATGGAGGATTTATGTCTGCCCAGCAGCTTCTTGATCTAGTAAAGAACGCTCAAGCAGCCGGACCCAATCCTGAGCCTACTCATCCTAGATCCGGTTTTGCACGCTTGTGCAGAGACAATACCGATTTGGGTGGAAGGCCATTCAAGGGATCCGAGAGTGTTATAGAAATTCAGGCTTGGCTCAAATCATGCGACCGCATCTTTTCTCGCATGAACCTTATTGATCTACATCGATTCCAAGTGGCTTCTAGCATGCTCCAAGAAAGAGCATTAGATTGGTATGAGCTCTTAACTTCGGAGATTATCGAAGCGGATCTCACTTGGGAGCAATTCTGAGATAGATTCGAATTGAAATTCGTGTCGGAGGCTGAAAAAGTAACTTTAGCACGGCGTTTTATTGACCTTGTTCAAGGTGAATCTTCTGTGACAGACTATGTCGCATCTTTCGAATCTCTGTCCAAATACGGGGTTGAGTACATTAATACCCCATTGAAGAAAAATAAGAGATTTGTCTATGGTTTGAATAAGAATCTTAAGAAGCCATTACTTTTGAAACTAGAAATTTCTTTTGATCAGCTTATTGATATCGCTCTTCGTCTTGAAGAGGCCGATAAAGAGTGTGATGTTGAAGTTGTGGGTGCCAAACAAAACTTCAACAACAACATGAAGAGGGCTATTAAATTCAAAAACCCCATTCCCAACAAGAAAGGGAGGCAAGAAACCCCGGTAGCAAAAGTCCCTACCTCTAGTCGTGGGCAATGCTACAATTGTGGTTCCACGGACCACTATGCAAGGGAGTGTCCGAAACATCTTTATTGTCGCTATTGCAAAAATTCGGGTCACCATATAACTGCATGTCCCATACTTCAAAGTAGGAAGGAGGGAAAGCTCAATGTAGTGCAAGCTCCTGGTAACACTTCTCGTGGTCAAGGTATTTCTTATTTAATCCTTGATTATATTTGTTTTGTGATCATCCTTTCGAGTTCTTGTTGATATGGGTTCATCTCATTATTTTTATATCAAAAGAACTTGTTGATTCTTTTTCTTTGAAAATATTTTGGGCTTGTTGACTTCTTTGAGAGTTGCGAATCCAGATGGTAGATCCGCAACACTCAATTTGCTTTCTATAGAGGTCGAAATTATCTTATGTGATTTTTCTTCCCGAGCCGATTTTTACTTAGGCTTCGGAATTGATTTCTAAAAAGGATTGGCTTAATTGTTGCGAAGCCCATATCCTATTTTCCGTGAGAACTAATCATCTTCGACATTCTTAATTTGTTAAGCAGATTTCTATTTCCCCTTTGTGGTTTTGATTCCAACTTGATGACATCATTTTATTCTTTAAGCCCGCATGATGAAGAAAGTGTTGTTTCTCTCATTCATGTAGTTTGATAATTTTCCGGTAACTTTGAGTTTGTCTTAGGATCATCACCTAAGCAATATCTTGTGTGGTGTTAAGGTCTTTTCAGCTCGACCTTGCCACCGATTTCATTTGCTACGAGTCGCAGGAGTTAGCATTCCACCTACCGCATTCCGCACTCATTATGATTCTTATGAATGAATTATTATGTCATTCAGTTTGTTCGGCTTATTTCATCCATTTTATGAATCGAGTATTTTACGAATATCTCGATGACTCCATTATAGTATTTATTGATTTTGGATGAAAATGGAAATTTAAAATTTTTGCATATCTTTTTCATGATATTTATTTGCAAGTACAATTGGATTTTGATCTTAAAACGAGCAAAGAATATTCTCAAAAGTTTTTAAGAGACATTTTTGCCATATAGAAGATGATTTTGTGATTGTATTGCCCGTTGAGTGCTTTAAGAATTTTGGTCGATGCGCTTGATCAACGTTATCGATAGGAATCTCCTAAACGCTTAGATGAGACAGTCACACACGATATATTGACTTGTAAAAATGTAAATTTTTCTACAAAGATTATTACATAAAGATAAATGTAATTTTGAAAGTCTTAACTTTTCAGAAAAGAAGATTATTTAAAAGAAATTCTTTCTTTTCGATACTCTTATTCTTGTGATTTCCGATGGAAACCAAGACTTTATCTTTTGTACCCATGCTTATCGTATTGGTTGAGATGCCGTTCTCTTGCAAAAGATAACGTGCTATCACTTGTGCTTCTAAATCATTAAAAGCCGATTGAGACTAGATATGCCACTCATGACCTAGTGCTCGCGGCTGTTGTTTTCGCTTTTAGAGTTTGGCATCATCATTTTTGGGGGAGAAATTTGTTCTCCATCTCGATCATAAATCTTTGGAATATTTATTTCCTCATAAGGAACTTCATGTTGACTCAAGTTCCTGGCATCTTATGATCTTGATATTCTTTTTATTCCCGGAAGGGAAATCGTGTTGCCAATGCGCTTTGTCGTAGGCAACAAGTTGTTGATTCTTTGATGTTGTCTGAATGGAATTATCGTTTTATCAAGTTCATCGGACGTTTTGATATACTTCGTTTTATTGAGTTTCATCTCATTTCTTTTATAGACTTGCGTCCGATGTTCTTTTATGGTGTTTGGTTCATCGGATGTACTATTATTATACTACATCGATGTTTCGTCTTATCTGGATCAATGGATGTACCATTATTATACTACATCGTTGTTCCGGTTTATGGATTCATTGGACGTACCGTTTTTGTACTACGTCGGTGTTCCAAATTATTCGAGTTCCTCATTTCTCGGGCGTACCGTTTTTGTACTACGCCGTTGCACTGGCTCAATTTTCTGCTATTCTTGACGTTTTCTGCGTCTTTTAACTATGGAAATGCTTTTAGGTTTCCTATTTTTATTCTTGAGCCCGGTGTTATTGAAGAAAGTGAAGTTTCACCAGATTTGACTTATGAGCAACATTTTGCATCATTGCTTCGGAGGTTGAGTGCCTTCGAAATAAAGATGTTCTTTCTATGAAAGTTCAATAGTTCTCAGATCCTAAGGATTGCTCTTGGGAATCCTGGGAATTCACCGAGCGAACCCGTTCGGACTTACTCTTTCGTGCTTTCTATGGTGAACTTCCTATTTCAAATTTTCTTTTGTGTTGATATGCTTTTATGGTTGTTACTCTTTATTTTCTTCTTAAGTATTGCGAGGACGCAATTTCTTTAAGGAGGAGAGTCTGTAACAACCCGCATATTTATCGATTTTTATATTTAAATACTTTATTTAAATATTTCATCGTTCGTCGGATTTTTGTCCGAAAACCTACTTTTTGCAAACAGTCGAATTAGGACTCGGGACCACTCCCATTGAGTTCAAAATGTCGTTTGCGACTTTTTTGAGTATAAGCTTCGATATGTTTGGAGTTAGTCGAGTTTTGCTACTTTTTCACTTTGGGTTTGAGTTTGGGGTTTCAGCCCAATGTTCCACCTTAAGACCCTAGCTCCACTCCAACTCTTCATTACTTCATTTCATATTTCTAACACTTTAAGCTTTAAGCAACAATGGTGGAAGAGAGTGGAAATTAGGAATTCCAAGCCCTAGTTTCATTGCAAATCCAAGATCTAGCTCCAAATTCTAAGAGAACCCATTGGTAAGCATCTCCTTCTTCTTCTCCAACCCATTCTCCTTCTAATTTCAGAATTTCCTAAACCTAACTTAGGAAATATTTTATATGGAAGCTTAGATTGAAGCTTCTTGAGTTGTTATTGAAGAGGAATTGATCTTAGCTTGTTTTAAAAGCTTCTCCTTCATTGATTTGGGTTCAAAGGTGAGATTTTTATCTCACATCTTAGTCTATAATTATCTTCGATTGTTGGGTATGAATTCCTAACACTTATTTTTGTGAAATTGATTTTGGTTTGGATTGATTTGGTGTATATTCCAATTTTTGGTGTTTTGAAATTAAAATCTATGAAAATCCTATTATGGATATTTGGACATTGATATTTGAGGCGTATCGAAGAGCCGTTAAGGCTGGGTTGACGCTCGAAGTAATTCCTTAGTCGTTGTCGCTCGATCGATCGCTTTCGGTATCCCTTTGGCCATTTTTGGCCTAGGTACAGGGAATGCCCTGAACCCTTCATTCAGACGTCTGAAACGTAAGATTCAGACGTCTGAATATTGTTCTGGGAAGATTTCTATTCCCAGATTCAGACGTCTGAATATATGATTTCAGACGTCTGAATTGGTTCATTTGGAACCAGAAAGGAAATAGGCTAAAAAGTGCCTATTTCAGACGTCTGATTTCAAGGATTCAGACGCCTGAATTCTGTCTTTGGAAAATATTTATTTTCCAGATTCAGACGTCTGAATCCTTGATTTCAGACGTCTGAATCTGCACTCTTTTTGCCTATTTGCCTATTTGCTTGAGAATTCCAACTTTAATCGATTCGTGTTGATTCCCTTTTGTTATTATCACTTATTATCGACTTTGATGACATTTCTTCGTGATTTTTGGGAATATCCATTTTGATGGATTCGGTGTCGATTTCTTTGGATTTTATTCACGTCTTCGAATGTGAATTTTAGTGATTGATTGTTCTTACAATCTTCTTTGTGATTTGTCACTTTAAAAATATAAAGGTTTTCTATACTAGAAGTAAATATCAAAACTCTTTCTTCAAATGATTTCAACAGTATTTTATTACAAAGCTCGTTTTCTCAAACCGATTTCTAATCTATTAGTATATACAAACCTTTACCTCACTCGTAGAGAAATCTAATTAAACGGCTTAGTAAAACGAGTGGTATGAAACGCTTGCGTTTACTTCGTCGGTTAATTCTTGGACTTGTTCGATTGAAACTCTTATGACAATTTTCTAGTGGAGATCTACAATTTGTTCGTAAATATTTAAGTTAAGCTAGTGGTTATGGGACATGAAGCTAAGCTCATATATTTACTAGCTTACTGTAATTGACACTTCTTGTTGATCGATGATGATCATTTTATGGTTTAGACTAGCCATGTGCGATGTCTCTTTGTCCATGTGGAGGACTGTACTTCATTTTATTGAGCTTCGTCTCATTTCTCGCATGGGTCGTACCTATTTAGGTGCGTCGATGTTTGTTTACTTCGTGGAGCAATCGGCCCAATAAGTTGGGCATGGGGCGTATCTTTCTAGGTGCGTCGATGTTCGTCTATGCATGGGACGTATCTTTCTAGGTGCGTCGATGTTCGACTTTGCATGGGGTGTATCTTTCTCGGTGCATCGATGTTAGACATTACATGGGACGTATCTTTCTAGATACGTCGATGTTGATTTATGCATGGGGCGTATCTTTCTAGGTACGTCGATGCTTATTTATGCATGGGATGTATCTTTCTAGGTGCATCGATGTTAGACATTATATGGGACGTATCTTTCTAGATACGTTGATGTTGATTTATGCATGGGGCGTATCTTTCTAGGTACGTCGATGCTTATTTATGCATGGGGTGTATCTTTCTAGGTGCATCGATGTTAGACATTACATGGGACGTATCTTTCTAGATACGTCGATGTTGATTTATGCATGGGGCGTATCTTTCTAGGTACGTCGATGCTTATTTATGCATGGGGCGTATCTATTTAGGTGCGTCGATGTTTGCCTTTGCATGGGTCGTACCTTTCTAGGTGCGACGATGTTTGACTGTGCATGGGGCGTATCTATTTAGGTGCGTCGATGCCCGGTTTATGGAATAGCGTTCCGTTTGGGATTGGCCATCCTTTTCTTGTGATTTCTGGATCTCTAATTGTGTTGATTTCTGGAATTTATGTTTCACCACCTTTTTCGATTGGCATTGATAGGTATGTCAACATTTGTGGCTTGGTGAATGAAACTAGGAGTATGACATTCCTTTTGATCTTTGAGAAGATTTTTGTGATATTGATTAATCTCTTGTTGATTTTTCAGTTACTTATTTATCACAGCTTGGCATTGTGATTATTATACGTTTAGTCCTATCTCTTATTCTATATCATTTCATCTGATATTTATAGCTAGACTGGTCCGTTTATTATTTTCTTATAAATAATACTCGGGTCAGACCGAGATGTTACAGGTACCTCTCCTTGACTTCTCTTCTGGGGTTATCATCCTGACTTTTGGTTAACTACTTAGATTAGTAGTTTTTGTTGTATACACTTGAGATATAGACTCATAGTTGTATTCTTTTGTATAGCACGTGTTGCTATGCCCTTGTATTATTGTGGATCTTTTTGACCACTACTCTGATGTACACTTTCATGTGTTAGTTATATATTCATATCTTCTTCCGCCTATGTGATATGAATTATCTGTGACTGATTTGTGTTTTGCTTATTTCTATATTTGTTTCCGAAGATTATTATAGCCATTGTGTAGTAGCTTTGTGTTTGTATCGGTATGTCGGATTTCCTCTTGAAATAAAATGCATGTTATACTATCTGACATATCGGTGCTCATGCAAAGCAATTACACGGATGCTTGCTCCTCAACAGCCTTATTCTCTGTGCTAGTTGACAGCATTACACCGTAGTGTTCTTGGCTAGCGTGGGTATAGAGGTGGGGCGTCGCACCAATGGTACTTAAGTCTCTTCGAAACCAATATAGACAATCTACCGACAGAGTTGGAAGCTTTAGTCTTAAAAACGAAACAACATGAAGGTTGAGACGCCTTTGGAAACCTTTTGACAGCATTGAAAGGTATTCTGAAGAAGGCGATACATAAGAGTCAACAGAGGTGAAAGGTTGATAAAGGGCCCTTTCGAATCAATCGAAAGGTCTAAAGAAAGATAAAGGAAGCACAAGAATAGATCAAAGAGCAAAAAAGAAAGATGCCTTTTGACAGCGTCGAAAGGGGTCATGCCTTTCAACTAGGTCGAAAGGCTTGAACGACATATGAATGGGGGTTCTGTCAACCGAGTCGAAACATGGGCATGGAAGGGAGCTGACCTATATCTATAAATAAGATCTAAGGGATTCGATTTTGGGGACCGAATTCTGATACCTTGAATTCATCTCTTCTACTCTACTTTGTTAATTGCAAATCGGTCTGATGGAAACCCTAATTCAATTTGGGAATAAAGCTCTATTTTTTGTAACTCATTTTGGATTGTTAATAAAAGTGTGATGGCTTATTCAATAAGGAGTTTGATGATGAGGAAGGTCATTTAGATCATTAGCTAGACTAATGATTAATTGCACATGATTCTAACCTATTCTCTTAATCTCTTTTTGTATATGTAAAGCATAGGATCGACTCAGGAATCCCTAGTCGAGACACATCATCATTAGAACCTACATTTGATAATGAAAATAGAATGGTGGTGGGGTCTCAACCATGAAGAACTTATGAAACGGGGGAATACCAATGCCAATCCTATGTAAGAAAATTGGAGTGAATTTTTAGGCAATTATAAGCTAGAATCATTTCAAAATAGAGGAACCCCTTTCGACATGATCGAAAGGGAGGCTTCAATGAAAATTCTGGATCATGATTGATAAACATCTATTGAAAAAGGATTCAATGGAAAGGGTCTAACCCCAGACACATCTGCAACCCTTTTGAAAGAGTTCCATATCAAGAGTAATGAAGCCATAGAGTCAAAAGCAACTGAAACACATTTATGGAATTTGCATCCCTTTCGACATGTTCGAAAGGACCAGTAAATCACCTTTCAACATGATCGATAGGAATGAAAAGCTAAAAAGATCAATTGCTTTCAACACACTCAAACGAAAGGATTCAAATTAGATACAATCCTTCAAGACCGATTCCTTGGAACCGTTCAACTAATTCAACTTAGTAGAAAGGTAAGAATTGCTCTATAGACCCTTTTGATCAAGCCAACCAGGTGAAAGGTAGGGCCATTTTCTTAAACCCTTTTGACTATGACAGCCTTGTCGAAAGGTATGGTTCGAAGGGGATATTTTTTCGTCAACATGGTTTCATTGGATTTCTATTATCATTCACATGGCATCAGGAATGTTGAAAAATTTTCTTGTTAACATTTTTGGCACTAGAAGGAGGGCCTAAACCTCTGACCTTGTCACTGTATTACAGACTAATTGTGACTCATTTGTTTTATGTAGGAAAAATGAGACCAAAAAGAATAAGTGGAATTAAATAAGGAGTTGTCCACACCACTACTTTGAAGGAGTATATAGCTGCATCTTTTAACCTTGATGGGGCTGTTCCTGGACAAACTTCATCACCAGTACAACAAAAGGAGAATGCGGCTGAAATCCAATACATGGAACAGTAGCTACAAGAAATGCAAGAGCTACTTAAGATGGCCTTGTCTTAAAAATCTTTGAAAATTCTAAGGCAAACGCAAGAGGAAGAAGTGGACTCCCCTAGAAGGAATCTGAAAGCTAATTCCAATGAATATAAAGGCAAAGAGGATCTGACGTCCTCAAACAAGAAAGAACTTCACCAATCGAAAGCTAACTATCAGGGAAGGATTCTCGACAAATCACTTGAACAATCAGGGAGTTCAACATCAAAAGAATACTTCCCAAATCAGAAAGATTATTTCAATGTCGAAGCTTACCTAAAAGATGCCGCTGAGATGGAGACAAAGGATGCTATGAATCCAAATGGAAAGAGAACCATGGACGAGATTGTTAATGATAACGAAAGAGTGCCTCCCTTCATCGATGAGATAATGGCCATAGTTATCCTACCATGTGTTAAGATCCTATCGATGAAATACATGGGGTTACAGACCCAGATGATCACCTTATGGCTTTTGACAGCCAAATGGACTTGTATAATGCATCTGGAGCTGTCGGATGTTGACTATTCCCGGTCATTCTCCACGAAGCAGCAACAAAATGGTACAGGCAGTACTGAGAAAAAACTATATGCTTATAAAAGGAGTTTTCTTATGAGTTTTTTGCCCAATTTTGTATCTACAAAGATCCCATGAACGATTATACTGTTTTGGCAAATATAAAAAAGACAGAAATTCTTTGCGAGATTACTTAAGGAGGTCTAATGCAGAAGCTTTAAAAGCCATGGACATAAAAGATCGAGATAAGCTTATAGCCATTCAATCTGGCCTGATTGAAACCACCCCCTTCCAGAATCAAGTCTTTGTTAACGGCTGCAAATACTTGCAAGATTTTCATTTCCAGCTGATAAATTCATCTGGATGGACGAGCTTTACTCTACCAAAAAAAACTTCCAAAGGAGGAAGGAGGAAGATTTTGCCAAGACCGTACCCACAAAAGGATGAGGTGGGAAGAATCAATAGCTAATGCAGTTGCTTAAAACAAGCCACTGTCTTGCGTGTATGCATTAGCGAAGGAGAGGGTCAACCTTCCGGTCTCCTTTAAAATCAAGGCCAACCCAAAATCGAAAAAAGGAGGAGGCTATTGCGCTTAACATAAAGCCAACGACCATAAGACTAACGAATGCAGGGTTTTAGCTGAAATCATTCAAAAGCTGATTCGGGGAGGTCATTTGAAGGAATTTGTTCAAGACCAGCAGAAAACCCAACAGACGGAAAATGGTCCAAAGAAACGTCCAAACAATGATGTGAACATGTTGGAAGATGAGCACCCTCTAAGCTTAAGCCCGCCAATTTGCAGAATTGATGTGATCAAAGGTGGGCCCCATCCAGTGGGAAACAGCAAGGCCGCCCTAAGCAGATATATTAAAGAAGCTAAAGAAGGGATCTATTATGTTCAAGAGGAACCTCCAACGAAGAATCCATGCCTTAATATTTAAATGCATGATCTAGTTATCACTTCACAAGAGCTAAGGAAGTGGGTTCATCATTCTCATAGTGATCCTCTGAAGATTACTGCACATATTGGGTTATCTATTTTCTCTAAAATTCTGGTCAACATGCGTAGCATGGTCAATGTAATCTTCAAACATACCTTCGATCAGATGAACATTCCAAAGCATAAGTTGGAGCCAAGCACAAAACCTATATTTGGATTCAACAACAAAGGATCAACTCCAGTGGGACATATAAAGCTGCTTGTACAAATGGGACTAACGCTAACCTATAGAACATTCGAAACTATATTTATGGTACTTGATCAACCCTCCTACTACAACGCCTTCTTTGGCAGGCCAGCTCTTGATGAGATCGATGCTTTTGTCTCCCCGAAATACCTCGTGGTAAAAATTTTGACAAAGCAAGGCTGGGCAACTGTCCGAGGAGACCCGTTTAGCTCTCGGAAAATGTATTTTGTAACTCTTGACCGATATAAAAGGTAGTATTCTACATACTTTGATTCTTCCACTATTTTACAGCCATTGGATGATGGATTTTCACATCCAACATTCAAAGCAAAGATTAAAATTAGTAAATCTGACAACACATGTATCAAAGGCACATCCCCATTAGAGGCAAGTGAAAGAGAATTGATGCAAACTCAGTAGAAGAAGGCCCAGTAGACACATAATTTGATTGCCGGGGGGAAACAGAGAGGACAAAACCCATAGAGGATCTTGAGGAAGCGTACATTGACTCATGATACTACCAAGGTGGTCAAATTCAGAAAGGATCGTAATGTTGACTTAAAGAAGGATTTAATACAGTTGCTCAAGATCAACAAAGATGTATTTTCCTGGTCACATTCTGATATGGTGGGGATCGACCCAACGGTCATGTGTCATGCACTTAACATCAATCAGGGAGCATTCCTTGTAAGACAGAAGAAAATATAGTTGGATAAAGTACGATCAGATGCTTTGAAAGAAGAGATCGATAGACTCCTAGAGAAGGCATTTATCCAGGAGATATACTATCCAAAGTGGTTAGCCAACCCGGTTTAGTAAAAAAATCAAATGGGAAATGGAGAACATGTATTGACTATACAAACTTAAACAAGCATGCCCAAAGGATTACTTTCCGTTGCCTCGAATAGATCAGTTAGTAGATGAAACAAGTCGACACAAGTTATTATCTCTCATGGATGCCTATTCGGGATACAAACAGATCAACCAAATACCAACGTTTAAGCCAGATGAGGAACATACCAGCTTTATAACTGAGTGGGGAATCTATTGCTACAAGGTAATGCCATTTTTGTATAAGAATGCAGGGGCAACATATCAAAGATTAGTTAACCGAATGTCTAAAGAACAAATTCGTTGGAACATTGAGGTTTATGTGGATGATATGTTGGTAAAGTCCGGGAAGCCCGAGAATCATCTTAAAAACTTGGAGGAAATGTTCAAGATATTGCGAAAATGTCACATGAAACTAAACCCACAAAAATGTTCTTTCAGAATCCATTCTGGGAAATTTCTAGGCTAACTTGTGAGTACCCAAGGGATCAAAGCAAGTCCTAATCAAATTCAAGCTATTAAGGACATAGCCACACCTAAAACCAGCAAAAAGGTGATGAGTTTGAACAGAAGGGTAGCTGCCCTAAGCAGGTTCATTTCTAAATCCATTGATAAGTGTATACTCTTCTTGTACCCATACATGGCAGTATTAGAACACGCAGTCGGCTCAGTACTCATTAAAAAAGGGAGTAGGGGCACATCTTCCGGCATTATGTAAGTAGACAGTTAAAGGATGCAGAGGTTCGATACCTAGTCATAGAAAAATTAGCCTATTTCTAAATTCTTACAACTCGAAAGCTTAAAGCATACTTTCAAGCACACCCGATCGGTGTATTAACCAACTTCCTTCTTAAGCAAGTTTTTAGTAAATCCGAAGCTTCCGGAAGACTGGTGAAATGAGGGATCGAGCTCAGTCAATACGACATAGAATTTCAACCATGAGCTGTACTCAAGGGATAGGCATTAGCAGACTTTGTAACTAAATGCACTAGCTTTATTAAGGAACAATTAGAAAAAGAGAAAGATCAGAAGCCCATGTGGCAATTATTCATAGATGGTGCATCAAACGAACAAGGGGCCGGAACATGATATATAATCATAACCCCAGAAGGAAACCATTTGCATTATGCCATAAAATTGGGATTTCCTACAACCAATAATGTTGTAGAATATGAATCAATGGTAGTAGGATTAACTTCTACACTAGAACTCAGAATTCTGCGAATACTGATTTTAGAGATTCTCAGTTGATGGTGAACCAAGTAAAATAGATATACCAAACAAAGTTTCCCAAGCTATCCTTATATGTGAAGAAGATACTACAAATGCTTGCTTTGTTTGAAGATTTCTTAAAACACCAAGTTCTAAGGGCAGAAAATTCATAAGCAGGCTCCCTGGCAAAATTAGCTAGCTCAAGAGGAGCTCTGGAGACACATATTGTCCCAATGGGATATTAAGAAGTTCCAAGCATTAGGGAAGAGGCATCCGAACAGGGGAAATAATTGTTAGTTTTGGGAATACCCAAGCAAAGTCATGAGGGGAAGAGAGAAAAGAAAGTGATAAGGAAATATTAGACAAAAGGGTTGACTAGCGTGGTCCAAATAATGTATATGATAATATCTGTATGTCTCCCAATGTAGAATAGCTTATAAAAGGAACATTCCCGTCAGACAAAGATGAAGCAAGAAAAATCAAGAGACAAGCTCCAACCTTCGTAATAATGGATGGCATTTTTTACAAAAAGGGATATGCTCTTCCCTATCTATGATGTATGAGCATGAATAATGGAATAAAATTAATGGATGAAGCATATGAAGGATTTTGTGGAGATCATTCAAATGGGACAAAGTTGGTAAAGAAAATAGCGAGGCAGGGATTTTACTGGCTGCATATGGTAAACCAAGCCATCAAATATGTGAATAGATGTGAAAAGTGTTAGAAATATTCAAAGATTCCCAGACTTCCCCCAAGTCAATTGACTCCAATTACAGGTCCACGGCCCTTTGATGTATAAGGGATAGACCAAATCAGCCCATTGTCAATCTCAAATGAAGGGGCAAAGTAAGCCACTGTTACCATCGATTATTTCATCAAATGGGTTGAAGCGGAACCGCTTCTGAAGATTATTTCTGAGAAAGTACTCAGATTCGTTATCAAGAACATCATAATCAGATTTGGAATTTCCTAGAATATAATTTCTGATAATGGGAAACAATTCGAGAGTGAAAAATTCTTTCGCTTTTTCCATAAGAATGAAATTACTAAAAGTTTTTCATCTATCGCACATCCAAAAGAAAATGGAGCAGTTGATCCTACGAATAAAACCACAAAGACAATTTTGAAAAAGCGACTAGACAAGGCAAAAGTAAATTGGGTAGAAGAGCTGCCACTTGCGCTATGGATTTACCGAACGTCCACTAAGACAGCAATGGGACATATCCCTTACTCTTTAACATATGGGTGGGAGGCGATGGTACCAATCGAGATTGAGATACCCTCACACCGAAGGATTGCCTATGCATTCGCTAAAAATAAAGAGCTAAAAAGAGAATCATTGGACTTTATACATGAATTGAGAGATGAAGCAGCGGTGAGAACCGCCGAGTATCAAAGAAGAATCTAAAGGTGTTACAATTCAAGAGTAAGAACTCGATCATTTCATGAGGTGGATTTGGCACTCCGTAGAGTAATGGCCAATACCATAAATCCTGCAGAGGGACCTCTGGGACCAAACTAGGAAGGACCATTAGTCGTTTACAAAGTAATCCCCCTGGGTGCTTACAAATTGTGTCTACCAGATGGTAATTGGTTTCAAGAACATGGAATGCCGAACATTTGAGGTCGTATTTCCCAAAATAAATGAATAAAGCATCTTTTTATTCAAGAAGAAAATCTACATGGTTGGGATTGAAATACTCATTGTATTTGGATACTACCTAAGACAGTAGTCTACCTAAGATGGTAGAAAAGCCTCTGTCCCCACCAAGATAGCCAGGGTAAAGCACCGAACAAGCTCCTGTCCGCACCGCAAAAGGGTCTGGGCAGGGCGCCTCCTAGAGGGAGGTCGGGTAAGTCCTTGGTTCCAGCCTCTAAGATGAGATGACCAAGATCACTGGACAACAATGGACTAAGACGTCCAGACCCAAGAAGAGGCCCATCAAGCAACGGACTAAGATGTCCAAGCCCGAAAAGAGGCTCGTCAAATAATGGACTGAGAGGTCCAAGACCAAGAGAAGGCTCATCAAATAATGGACTGAGATGTCCAAGCTTGAGAAACGACATATTCTATTATAGACTGAGATGTCCAAGCTCAAGAGGCTGCTAATCCTATTATTTCCATATATACAAGACCTAAAGTGTTTATGCATCAAAGGAATAAAATAGAACTCCAGTTATTAATACCCAAATCTGGGTTTTGGTGCTTCTATTTCTAAACATCATATATTAAAATGCCCGAAGCTGGATTTTGGTTTCTCATGTCAAAATTTCATCAATACCTGAATTTGGGTTTGACCCATTCATTTTAGGACTTTACTTACTAATACCCAAATCTGGGTTTCAGGTCTTTATCAATCACTAGCTATCTATATTATACTTGAATTTGGGTGTTTGTACATTGTAAATCATTTATGGTTTTTATACTCGAATCTGGATTTCAAGACCATTATTTGATTTCGTCTTAATACCCCAGTCTAGATTTGTGATTTCTATCTCTGATTGTTTAACATATGCCCTAATCTGGGCAGAAGGTTTTATCTTGGCAACAATTACTATGGATGTCAGCTTACACAACATCTTCCCTAATACTGGTTGAAGATTCCTTTACAAAAATAATTGTCCAACATATGCCTGATCTGGGCTCAAATCCTGATATAAAGATAATATTTGCTAATTTTTGTTTAATTTACGATAAAAATGTGAATCTGAGTATTAGAAATGCCCTACAGGGTTATTTTTGGATATTATTATTTAAACTCTAGATGCTTCATCATCAGCTTCCAAAGTTAATAACCTAATACCATAATCTGGGTTGAATTTCGTTATTTCTTAATCCCAAGCTGGGGATACGGTGTAATAGAATTGAGATTGCTACAGACAGCTGAAAATTTTGAGCTAGTCTTTTTTGCCTAATTTGGAGTTGATGTTGACTAACATCAGAGTAAAGGCTCCAGGATAATTCAAATTTATAGGAAAGTTACTAGATACATATTAGGGTGGGTGAGCTACAAAGACTTATTTTCAGATAGTAACTCATTTACAGCTATTGGCGGTTACCCATAAGGAATTCGTAGACTACATCCATTATGTGCATTGAAAAAATAAAGTTGAGGAGAGTAAGAAGGTATATAAATTTTTGTCCTAAAGAACAAAAGCTTCTTTCATATAAGGGGGTGGGCAAAATGTTAGCCATAAAATCCACTTAAAAGGCAGAAGTATGAAAGGAGGCTAATAAGAGAGAGGTTTCGTTGGAGTAACAGGCATAGGTTTCGACAGAGGTCATATGAAAACGTTTCGAAGGCACTAAGAGGGTTTTGAAGGAGTCAAAGGCACCAACTCCTTTTACAGTGTGGAGGCTTTCGATTCAAATGGAAACAGGAATACCCTTTAACCTTTCTTGACCTTTTGACACAGATAAACAAGCAATGACAGCTTTGGAATCCCCTTTCGAAGGGAAACGACGGTAATTTCTTTCTTAAGCGCCAAGCCTTTGGAAACTAGAGGTTTCGCCCCTATCATAATCCTTTCGAAAGCATATATAAGCCTATCGAACCGGACGGGGCCAATAATATTAAGGAGAGGTTCCGCCTCAGTTCTCAGGGTACTCAGCATCATCAAAGCCAATGGTACTTAAGTCTCTTTGAAACCAATATAGACAATCTAGCTACAGAGTCGGAAGCTTCAATCTTAACAACGAAACGACATAACGGTTGAGATGCATTTGGAAACCTTTCAACAACATCGAAAGGTGTTATAAAGAAGGCAGTACACAAGGGTCAACAGAGGCAAAAGGTTGATAAAGGGCCCTTTCAACTCTGTCGAAAGGTCTGAAGAAAGATAAAGGAAGTCAAGAATAGATCAAAGAGCATAAAAGAAAGAAGCCTTTCAACAGCGTCGAAAGGGGTCATGGCCTTTCGACTAGGTCGAAAGGCTTGGAACAGCGTATAAAGGGGGTCCTATCAACCGAGTCAAAAGCATGGGTGCGGAAGGGAGCCGACCTACATCTATAAATAAGACCCAAAGGGTCCGCTTTTGAGGACCGACTTCTGATACCTTGAATTCATCTCTTCTACCCTACTCTCTTGATTGAAAATCAGTCTGATAGAAACCCTAATTCAATTTGGGAATAAGGTTCTATTTCTTGTAACTTATTTTGGATTATTAATAAAAGAGTGATGGCTTATTCAATAAGGAGTTCGATGACGAGGAAGATCATTTAGATCATTAGCTAGACCAATGATCAATTGCATATGATTCTAACCTATTCTCTTAATCTCCTTTTGTGTATACAAAGCATAGGATCGACTTGGGAATCCCTGGTCAAAACACATCATCATTGGAACCTACGTTTGACAATGAAAATAGAATGGTGATAGGGTTTCAACTATGAAGAACTCATGAAATTGGGGATATCCAGACGATCGTCTGCAAGGAAATTGGAGTGAATTTTAGGCAATTATAAGCTAGAATCATTTCGAAACAGAGTAACCTCTTTCGACATGATCGAAAGGAGGAGGCTTCAATGAAAATTATGGTTCATGGTTGACTAAATCTATTGAAAAAGGATTCAATCGAAAGGGTCTAACCTAGACACATATGCAACCCTTTTGAAATAATTCCATATCAAGAGTAATGAAGCCATGGAGACGAAAGCAACTGAAACACATTAATAGAATTTGCATCCCTTTCGATATGTTCGGAAGGACTAGTAAAACTCCTTTCGACATGATTGAAAGGAATGGAAAGCTAATAAGATCGGTTGCTTTTGACCCACTCAAACGAAAGGATTCAAATATATACTATCCTTCAAGACTAATTCCTTGGAACCTTTCGACTAAATCAACATAGTCGAAAGGTAAGAATTTCTTAATAGACCCTTTTGATCAAGCCAACCTGGTCGAAAGATAGGACCATTTTCTTAAACCCTTTCGACTGTGACAATCTGGTTAAAAGGCATGTTTCGAAGGGGGGATTTTTTCATCAACATGGTTTCATTAGAGCTTAACTATCATTCACATGGCATCGGGAATGTTGACAAGTTTTCTTATTAACATGTATGTATGTACGTAAAGATCTGTAAATTGTTAATATGTATAATTGAATATATGATTACATATCATATATATATTTGATCTTAAAATTTTCTTATAATGATTTATACTTATTATGGATCATAAAATATAATTTTTTATATTAAATATGTATATGCATATTTTTTTATTATTTAATGATTTTTTCAATTGTTTATTATGTATAGAATTATTAATGGGTCAAAATTTCAGTTTAATATTTTTTAAATTTGTTACACCATAAGAGAAGCTTAGTGAAATTTTTAGATTTTAAAAATTAGTTTAATATTTTTAAAATTATTTACTTTTAGCCTGCAATCAATTATTTAGTTAAAAATATAATTTCAACTGAGAAATTCTAGAAAATTTTGTTAAGCCAATAATGTGTCTCACGTACCTTTAGAATTTTTTTAGATTTTTATAACTTAATTTAATAAATGTTATAATTAATTTTTTTGGGCCTACAATCAATTATTTAATAAAAATATAATTTCAAATGAAAAAATTCCACAAATCTTTCCAAAGCCTAAAATGTGTTTCAATACCTTCGAAAAATGTTTTGGAATTTTTTTAACTTGGTTTTGTATTTTTAAGAATTAATTTTATTTCGGGCAGTTATCAATTATATTAATGATAAATATTATTTTAACTGAGAAAATGTTATAAATTACTTTAAAGCCCAAAAAGTGTTTCTAGATATTCTAAAATTGTAAAACTTGTAATTTTTCATATAATTATTTAACATCAATTTATTATGTCAGAAACTGTTTTTTTTAATAAAATATTTATACATACATTTATATATTATGTGTTTATATGTATGTATATTCATGTACATATATTAACATCTTGTTTTTCCATATTGTAAAAGCACATTTCTGTATAAACTACAGTACATACGAAATGAGCTAATGTGTCTATTGCAATGTAAATCTTAGCATCTATATACGGGCATATTATACTCTTCAAAGATTATCATATTACACATGCACATACATACATACATATATGTATGTATGTATTTGATACATATATATGTAAATTATATCTTGTAACATCCTCCTACTTTGAGGCCCAAAAACTAATGGTAATGGATGTTGCAGTCATCCATAACTATTAATCCTCGGCAAATAATACGGCGATATTAGATCCGTTGATACATAGAAACAAAAGAATATGGAAAAACATTTAAACGGTAAATAAATTCCACATCCAATTTCAAAATGTTCCGAATTAATTACATAATCCTAGTTAGCAGACCATGTTCAGATAACATATAATTATTACAAAATACGCAAAGAGTGACATATGAAGATGCCCTACTGGATGATCAGAGAGTATAATAAGGAACTAAAACAGTTTTTCCTTTACAATCAAGCACACAGTGGAAATATAGAACTCTAGTAATAAGCTTGCCTCCTACATGTCTTCAGAAGTTTTATTTATCTAAAAGAACACCTGAAAACCTTAACTCTCAACCTACTCAAAGTTAATTGAGTACCCGAGAGTTTAAGGGGAAAATAAAAACTTCGAGTCGGACGTAAAGCCTGGTATGAATAATAATTTATCATCTCAAACAATTTAGATATCCAGTGAGACCACGCCGCTTAGCGGAACGGGCTTTCCCCTCACTAGTATTCTAAAACATTTATTAGACCATATACCGTGCTCCTACTTCCACAATGGTTAAAACATAGTATTTCAAAACATTATGATGATATGAAAAGCATGTAAATCAAATCTGGATTACCCATCCCCATTCATTCTGACTATCTGTCTTAATTATTAGCCTATTAAATGTTTATGGACTGTCTAATTTCATAGATTTCATGGGATCACTAAGAACCTATTGGTAACTCCAATATCTTTTCTCTTATCCTAGTTTTCATTGGCTAACTAGGAACCTATTGACTAACTGTCAATATCTTAATGCAGATATAGTTTTCATGGGCTAACTACAAACCTACTAGCCCTTGCCAGTATCAAATCATAGTTTTCATGGGTTGACTATGAACCTATTGGCCCCTGCCAATATCATACAGTTTTCATAGGCTTACTGTAAAACTATTGGCCCCTGTCGATATCTTTAATTAAAACTTTAACATCTTTTAAGTTATATTCACTACTGGGTCAACCTAACTGGTTATTCTGTCCATTTCCCCAAAATACAGTTATGGATTAATAACAATGTGAATAAATATATGAAAAAGTAAACATAACAATAATACCAACACCTGTGGTTTATTATCTTTGAAATTTATATAAATATCTTGGTTAAACCCTTTAACCTTTCAAATCAAGGAAAATTTCTACATTTCAAAACACTTTGTTTATTTATGCCATGGTTGTTACTTTAAATTAATATTGGGTTTATGTTTTGAAATCATAAAAACATCTCTTTCGAAACCTCTGGATAGCCTCCCAAGAAAGCAAAGATTTCTTTTCAAACATAGTATACATAACTTTCGAAGCCCTTAATAAACATTCTCTTTCGAGAACTATTATAACTTTCGATGGTATCAAATCATTTTTTAAAATATAGAGCTTCGAAACAAATGCAAGTACCTCTTTCGAAAGCATTGGGTTTACTTTTAAAAAGACAACATTTGGGACCAAATGGTTATAGTCGAAAGTATCTCCTTCGAAACCAACAAAATTAATTTGTGGGAAAATTGATGGTGACGAAACCATCTAATTGAAAGCAAAAACCTTTAAAAGCAAAAACTCTGAAGGGTAGAGTCGAAACCCCTTTTTGACTACATAACGTTCGATATCCTCAACCCTTTCGAAAGTAATTTGGAAGTGGCTTAGTTTAAGTTATAATAGAAGTAACACCTTCGACAACATAGATGACTTCAATGTAGTCGAAAAGGGAATTTAACAGCATGGTTTCGACTGATCGAAACTAGTCCTTTTGAAAGCAATTATTTAGAGAAAAAGGTACTCCGTTGAATGAAAATACTTTAACACAACATGACAACCTTCTTCAAAAGATAATTATAAAACCCACTCGAAAACATATGTTTTGACTCTGTCGAAAGCTTTTAGGTAAAACAAGACAAGAGTTTTAACTTATGAAAACAAAGCAGGGTTTTGACTCCACCGAAAGCTTATCTTTCGACACCATGGCTTCCTCCTTCCTTCCAATCCACTGCATAACATTTGAGTGGTATCTTGTGTATTGGTTTCAAATATGGTGGTTTTGACTGTGTTGGTGTTGACTGGGACAAGACGGAATCAAAGGAGTTGAAAGGTACTTACTATTTGAGGCGGAAACCCTTTTTCTGGGTTAAAGGCTGAATTGTTGCAACTTTTAGTAACTTCTATTTTTAACAACTTGCCTATTTGTAAACCAATGATTGGATGCCATTAAACTTTTCAATTACTTTACTTTTAAAAGTACCGGATTATTGTCAAACTAAACCATTAAAAATGTAACGTTTTAGCCCTTTCATATACTAAAACCAATTATTTCAGAAAAGTCCTTTTAAAATAATTTATCTTCCCTGGTAAATCAATTAGGAAAAATCATGGAAATTCAATTCATCATGTAATCAAACATATAAAATTTTTAGACCCAATTTCTTTTTTAAATTCTCAAAATAAATTTTAAACCCAATTATATCATATTTTTCATTAAAAATTTAAAATAAAATTTCCATAGCTTGGAAAATTCTGAAAATTAGAATCCATTTCCAAAATTATGTTTTACTTAACATAAAAAATTTCATGGTAATTTGAAATCATAGATTCTCGATTTTTGCATCAAAGCAGTGCAAATTCCTATGCGTATGAGTTAAAATAAATCAACATAATATAGCTTAAGCATATCATCATCCATTATAGAAAATGAATTTAAATCATAAATCTGAAACCATATAATCATAAAATAAAATAGAGATGGTGTGAAATTATTATGCACCTTAAATTTGATAAGAAATTTGAGATTTGTTGTTGATTAATCCTCCATAGACTTTGATTTTTAGCTTTTGATTGAAATTCCTCTTTTCCTCTTTGTTAATGGTCGTCTATCTTAGGGTTTGCATTTTATTTTTGATTTGAGAAAATGAACTTGAATGGAAAATTACAAAAGGACATAGTCATGTATAATAAGGCTAATTTACTAATATGCCCATGTGTAGTTTAATTAACCAGTAAACCAATTAAAGTCCATTTATCTTGTTAATAAGCATGGCCCTATATATATATATATATATATATATATATATATATATATATATATAATTTATCCAAATCTCCTTACCATCATTATTCTATTTAATCTATCTAATTAAATCTTCTGCAAAAATTAGGGATGTTACAGGCTCCCCCCTTAAAGAATTTCGTCCTTGAAATTCGATAAGGACTAAATACTACATAGCAATCATCTGTAACAACTACTAACAACCATACTAGTCTAACTGACTAGTAACTATACATAAATATAATATAGACATACCCTCAAAGTAGATCGAGATCAGTATCTTTAATCTTATCCTATGTCTCCTGAGTATAGTCCTTCTCATTGTCACTCCACTGAACTTTCACCAACCTGACTGTCGTGTTCCTTGATCTTTTCTCATCTCCAGCTACAACCCGGACTGGTTGTCAAACAAAAGTCAAATTAGGCTCTACCGCTAAGTCATCCAACCCTGTCATAGGAATTGTAGTCTCTGGATCATGCACATATTTGTGAAGATGAGAAACATGAAATACATTATGGACATCTGCCAAGCTACTCGGCAACTCTATTATGTATGCGAGCTTTCCAATCCTCTCTATAATCTAGAATGGACCAACATACCTTGGGGCCTACTTTCCCGACTTTCCAAATTGTACCGCACCCTTCATTGGTGATACCTTAATAAAAACTTTATCTACAGCTGAGAATTCTAAGTGCTTATGCCTCTTAGATGCGTAACTCTTCTATCTTGACTAAGCTTCCTTCATCCTACCTCGGATTAACTCAATCATCTTTGATGCCTCTCTAACCAAGTCTAGACCTAAGACTAATTCGTCTCCAGTCTCCAACCAACATGATGGTGATTTGCATGGTCTTCCATACAAAGCCTCAAATGGAGCTATTCCCATACTTGTCTGATAATTGTTATTATAAGAAAACTCAACCAAATGTAGGCGATCCTCCCAAGATCCACCAAAGTCTAATACACAAGCTCTTAGTAGATACTCGAATACTTTGTTGTCCGAGGGTGATACGCAATACTCATATTAAGCTTGGTACCCATCACTTCCTGTAGACTCTTCTAGAATTCACTAGTGAACAAACCATATCTATCACTGACTATATTACTAGGAAATCCATGCAGTCTAACTATGTTCTTCAGGAGCAACTTAGCTAAAACAGGTGTCGTTCTGGTTGAATTAACTGGAATGAAATGGGCACTCTTGGTCAATCTATCCACTATAACCCATAAACTTTCATTACCTCTATATGACCTTGGCATCCCATCTATAAAATCCATAGATATCAAATCCTATTTCCAAACTAGAATCTCTAAAGGTTGAAGTAATCCTCTTGGCTTCTGATGTTCGGCCTTCACTTGCTGACAGCTTACACACTGCCTAACTCGCAAGCCAACATCCCTTTTCATGCCTTCCCAATAGAAGCTCCTCTTCATATCCTGATACATCTTGGTTCCTTCTGGATGAATCATAAACTTGGCCCGATGACATTCTCCAAGAACTTCCTTCCTTAAGTCATCCACATTCGGAACACACAATCTTACCTTCTTTCTCAACCATCCTCTCTAGTCAAGGATAAAATCCTTTAGATCATTAATCTCAGTTCCAACCTCAAGCTTTCTGATCCTCCTTTTTGCTTAGAAGCAATCCTCTCGATCAACACGGGTCGAGCTTCCAAATAGGACAACATGGCAGTATTCTGACTAGAACTAGCAGTTGATCTTAACTACACACCACAACTGGTCAAAACTTCTAAATCCTTCCACTTTGCCAATATAGCTAACACCGCATTCTGATATCTACTGCTAAGAGCATCCACTACCTTATTACCTTTTCCCAGTGTATACTCTATACTAAAATCATAAGCAACCAAAAACTCCAGCCATCTCTGATGTCTCATATTCAACCCCTTTTGAGAGAATAAGTATCTTAATGACTTCGATCGATATAAAGCTCAAACCTCTCCCTAAAATATAATGTCTCCAAATCTTCAATGCGAAGATGACAATAACTAACTCCAAATCATGAGTAGGGTATCTAACTTCATGCAGTCTAAGCTGCCTAGATGCGTAGGCAATCACTTTACCATTCTGCATCAACACCGCTCCTAATCCAGTACCACATGCATCCGTATACACCACCAACCCTTGGTTTCTGTCTGGAACTACTAAAACTAGTGCATTAGTCAGAAAATTATTTAACTTAAGGAATGCTTCCTCGCATCTGTCGGACCAAATAAATTTCACCTCCTTCCTGGTAAGCTTAGTTAAGGGTGTTGTTATCCATGAGAAATCCTTAATAAATCTTCGGTAATAGCCAGAAAGTCCAAGAAAACTCATGATTTTTGTCACGATCTTTGGTCATTTTCAATTATTCATGGCTTCAATCTTATCTGGATCGACCGACACTCCTTTCTCTGAAACCATATGACCAAGAAATTTAGCATCTTTCTTCCAGAAATGGCACTTGGTAAACTTCACCTTTAGTCGATTCTACCTCAGCATCTCAAGCATAACTCTAAGATGATCTTCATGCTCCCTCTCATCCTTAGAGTATACTAAATGTCATCTATAAACACCAGAACAAACCTATCCAAGTACTCTCGAAAAATTCGGTTCATCAAATCCACAAAGAAAGCAGGTGCATTTGTTAATCCAAATGGCATCATCAACCATTCATAGCAACCACACCTAGTTCTAAATGTTGTCAAAGGAATAGCGTCCTTCGCCACTCTTAACTAATGATAACATGTTGCCAAATCCAATTAGGAAAACACTGGCTCCACTCAACTGACCGAACAGATAATCTATTTTTGGCAAAGGATGCTTATTCTTAATCGTCCTTTGGTTCAACTTACGATAGTCAATACGCATCCTTAACGACCCATCAGGTTTCTTCACGAACACCGTGGCCGCTTCCCAAGGTGAACTGCTTGGTCTAATAAAATTTCTTCCTTCAAGGTCCACCAGCTATACCTTCAATTCCATCATCTCAGTCGGTGTCATCTTGCTAGGTGGTCTACTTACAGGTTCAGCTCCTAGCTTAAGATTTATTCTAAACTCAACAGCTCTTTTCGGGGTAGTCCAGTAACTCGCTCAAAGACAACTGCAAACTCTCTTGCTACCTAAACCTGACTTAACTCAGTTTCTACCTCCATAGCATTAAGCATTGCACTAACACTCCGGTTAGTATTTTCCACTGAGATTATGACTCGGTTATGACTATCAGGGTGTCTCAGTGATATCTCCTTATCCTGGCAAAATATTCTAGCCTCATACCTACCCAACCAGTCCATACCTAAAATGATTCTGAAATCTATGAAATCAATACAAACTGCATGCAAACTTATGACATAACAAATCAAGATCTATCTGGTCACATCTCAATCCTAGAGTTTCATATCCTCACATTGGGTTCACAACCCTTAAGGAAGTGATAAGGTAGGTAGGTTTTAAGCATAATCTATCAACCAAACACTGAGATATAAATGAATGTGATGCACCAGTATCAAAAAGTACCATAACAGGTATACTCTGAATCAAAAATGTATCTTTCATCACAGTCTTTCCTTTTTCAGCTGCAGTAGGCCTAGTTGGTCTAATAGCAAAAACTTTTGCTTTTTCCTCTCTTACTGGTTCTGAACACTGATTATTGTAATGTCCAACTCGATCACAGTTGAAGCACTCCACATTCTTTTTACTTGCAGCTTTCTTCCCATTTTTGCCACACTTGTAACAAACTACCTCAACCTTTGACTTCTTAGCAGGTCTCCTTTATGGGCTCCCTTCTTCTTAAAGAACTTTCTCTTCTACCCTTGAGAACCCTAAGTTTCCACTGACTTCTCTCTTGTACAACTAGCAAGCATTTCCTCTTGGCAAACAGCCATCTCTACCACCACATGAAAAGGATCATGGAATGTGTCATGGTCACCCTAGCGAGCTCGGGTCTCAATCCTCGAATGAACCTCTCGTTTCTCCTGATGTCAGTGTCTATAATATTTTGTCTGTACCAGGACAGTTCCTCGAACTTAGTGGCATACTCAACAACCGATATCTCTCCCTGCTCCAGATCCATAAACTTCCTCATCGGTTCTGACTTAGCAAACTCAGATGCAAACTTCTGCTTAAATCTTGTTTGAAAGTCAACCACTCTTCCGGAACTTCGGTAGTGACACTATTCCACCAATGTAGTACTGACCCCTGCAACTTTCAAGAGGCCAACCTTCTCTTTTGCTCATCATTCAAACCCAAATCAGTAAATATAAGCTCACAATGCAACAGCTAATTCTGAACCTCTATGGCACTCTTTGTTTCCAAGAGTGGCTTCCCACCCAAACTGGTGTAATCTCTACTCAATAAAGTATAGTTATTCTCAACTGAAGCCATAAGATTAGCTCCTCCTACATTTATAACAACACCAGAAGTAGCTCTTGCTTGCATCAAACCAATAAACACCTTTATATCAACTGGCGGATTTCCAACATCCACATTGGCATCGGCATTTTGACTATTAGCATTAGCCGATCGACCCAAGTTTCTCCTAGTAGTGGGTCGAGCATTTCCATTAGTTATGGTGCTTCCTCCATCGAGATATCCACTTCCGTTTCCTGCTTTCATATCTCCTTTCTCGTAAATTTACATACGAGCCTTGGTAGGATACAGAATAACGGTCTAAGAGAGCGGGGAACACACACTTATATATATAACTATATCAAATACAAGTAGTTACTATAGCGTTAACCCAAACTCCGATCATATTATCTTATTCAATGGATTATGTTTGAAAAATATTTTAGATTTAAGTTTCTTTTAAAGTTTCATAAACCTATGCTCTGATGCCAACTTGTGGCATCCCCTTACTTTGAGGTCCAAAATTAACGGCTACAAATGTTGTAGTCATCCATAGTTATTAATACTCGATTACCAAATATGGCGATATTAGATCCATTGATACACAGAAACATAAGAATATGAAAAAAATTAAACGACAAATAAATTCCATTTCAAAATATTGCAAATTGATTACATAATCCCAGTCCGCAGACCACTTTCAAATAACATATAATTATTATAAAATACGACAAGAGTGACATATGAAGATACCCCATTAGATGATCAAAGAGAATAATAAGGCACTAAAATAGTTTTGCCTTTACAATCAAACACACAAAGGAAATAAAAGAACTCTAGTAATAAGCTTGCCTCCTACACGTCTTCGGAATCTTTATTCGTCTAAAAGAACACCTAAAAACCTTAACTCTCAACTTAATTAAAGTCAATTGAGTACCGAGAGTTTAAGAGGCAAACAAAAACTTCGAGTTAGACATAAAGCCCGATATGAATAATAATTTATCATTTTAAATCATTTTAAATATCTAGTGAGACCATGCCGTTTAACGGAATGGTTTTTCCCCTCACTACTATCCTAAAACATTTATAAAACCATATAATGTGTCCCTTCATCCACAATGGTTAAAACATAGTATATCAAAACATTATGATGATATGCAAAACATGTAAATCAAATATGGATTACCCATCCTTAATCATCCTGACTATCTGTTTTAATAATTAACCAGTTAAATGTTTATGGACTATCTATCCAATTTCATAGTTTTCATGGGATCACTAAGAACCTATTGGTAACTCCAATATTTTTTCACTTATCCCAGTTTTCATGGGCTAACTAGGAACTTATTGACTAACTGTCAATATCTTAATCTGAATATAGTTTTCATGGGCTAACTACGAACCTATTGGCCTCTGCCAGTATCAAATCATAGTTTTTATGGGCTGACTATAAATCTATTGGCCCCTGCCAATATCATACAGTTTTCATGGGCTTACTATTGGCTCTGCCAATATCTTTAATTAAAATTTTAACATCTGTTAAGTTATATTCACTACTAGGTCAACCTAACTGGTTATTTTGACCCTTTCCATAGAATACAGTTATGGGTTAATAACAATGTGAATAAATATATGAAAAAGTAATCATAATATTACCGACACCTATGGTTTATTATCCTTAAAATCCTCTTTATATAAATAATATCTTGGTTAGACCCTTTAACCTTTTAAATCAAGGAAAAATTCTTCATTTCAAAACACTTTGTTTATTCATGCCATGATTATTACTTTAAATTGAGATTGGGTTTATGTTTTGAAATCATAAAAACATCTCTTTCGAAACCTCTGGATAGCCTCCCTCAAAAACAAAGACTTCTTTTCAGAACATAGTATACATACCTTTCGAAGCTCTTAGTAAACTTTCTCTTTTGAAACCGATTATACCTTTCGATAGTATCAGATCAACTTTTACAAATATAGAGCTTCGAAACAAATGAAAGTACCCCTTTCGAAAGCATTGGGTTTATTTTTTAAAAAAAACATCATTTTGGTCTAAATGGTTGTATACAAAAGTATTTCCTTCGAAACCAACAAAATTGATTTGGGAAAAAATTGATGGTGTCAGAACCATCTAGTCGAAATCAAAAACCTTTAAAAACAAAAACTCTAAAGGACAGAATCGAAAACCTCTTTCGACTCCATCACCTTCGATACCCTCAACCTTTTCAAAAGCAATTTGGAAGCGGCTTAGTTTAAGTTAAGACAGAAGTAACCCCTTCGTCAACATAGATGAGTTCAATGTAGTCGGAAGGGGAATTTAGCGGCTTGGTTTTGACTTAGTCGAAACCAGTCCTTTAGAAAGCAATTATTTAGAGAAAAAGGTACTCCTTCGAAAGCAAATGCTTTAACATAAATGACAACCTTCTTCGAAAGCTAATTATAAAACCCTCTTGAAAACATATGTTTCGAATGTGTCGAAAGGTTTTAGGTAAAACAAGACAAGAGTTTTTTACTTATGAAAACAAAGCAGGCTTTCGACTCCATCGAAAGCTTACCTTTTGACACCAAGGCTTCCGCCTTCCTTCCAATCCACTACATAACATTTAAGTGGTACCTTGTGTATTGGTTTCGACTGTGTTGATGTAGACTAGGACAAGGCGAAATCAAAGGAGTCGAAAGGTACTTACTATCTGAGGCAGAACCCTTTTTTTGGGTTAAAGGTTGAACTGTTGCAATTTTTAGTAATTTCTATTTTTAACAACTTGCCTATTTGTAAACCATTGATTGACAGTCATAAAACTTTTCAAATACTTTACTTTTAAAGCCGCCGCATTATTGTTTGATCAAAGCTGTTAAACATGTAACGTTTTAGCCCTTCCATATATTAAAACCAATTATTTCAGAAAAGTCATTCTTTTAAAATAATTTATCTTCCCTGGTAAATCAATTAGGAAAAATCCCCAAAAATTATAGAAATTCAATTTCATCATGTAACCAACCATATAAAAATTTTGGACCCAATTTCTTTCTAAAATTATCGAAATAAATTTTAAACCCAATTATATCATATTTTTCATTAAAAATTCATAATAAAATTTCCCTAGCTTGAAAAATTCTGAAAAGTAAAATCCATCTCCAAAATCATGTTTTATATAACATAAAAAAAATTCATGGCAATCTGAAATTATAGATTCTCGATTTTGCATCAAAACCGTGCAAATTCCTATGCGTATGAGTTAAAATAAATCAACATAATATAGCTTAAGCATATCATTATCCATTATAAAAAAGGAATTTAAATCATAAATCTGAAACCATATAATCATAAAATAAAATAGATATGGTATGAGATTATTATTCACCTTAAACTTGATAAGGAATTTGAGATGTATTGTTGACTAATCCTCCTTAGCCTTTGATTTTTAGCTTCTGATTGAAATTTCTCTTTTCCTCCTTGTTAATGGTCGGCTATCTTAGGGTTTGCATTTTACTTTTGACTTGAGAAGATGAACGTGAATGGATAATTACCAAAAGATATAGCCATGTATAATAATTGACTAATTTACTAATATGCCCATGTGTAGTTTAATTAACCAATAAACCAATTTAAAGCCGATTTATCTTGTTAATAAGTACGACACTATATATATAATTCATTCAAATCTTAATCTTCTTATCATCATTATTCTATTTAATTATCTAATTAAATCTTTTGAATAATGTTATCAAAAATTAGGGATGTTACAAATCTAATCAATTAATTCAAGTTAAAGAGAGAAATGAAAGGTTCATCTCTCCATTTAATGCAATTAATGCTCTCAATTAATTACTTGTTTTAGGAAAATAAATGAAAGGTTTCCTTCCCTATATTCATTAAATCTTATTAATTCTCTCAATTAATTACTTGTTTTAGAGAAAGAATGAAAGGTTTCCCTCCCTATATATATTAACTCTTAATAATACATTTTAGGTGTATTTGATACGTTATACGTTTAAAATTAAATTTGTTTAAACTTCCCTTTAACCGATTTAAATAAAATACATGATTTTATTTAAAACAAAATAAAAAAATTTCTAATTAAATTAGGCTTCATAGGCTCAACTATGATTCAATAAAGTAAAAAAAAAAATTGCAATTCACTCATTTATTGCACTACGGGCTAGTCCAATTCCTTTATAGACATGTACACAAATTTTTGACAACTTATATCAAATAAAACGCTGTTTATCGATAAAACTATTTTCGGTCACATTATCGATATTTATTCAAATTTTTTATTTTTGTAAACGTCTCTAAAACGTGTTTGTTACCATTGATTATTAATTAGAAGGAGTTTAATAAGATTATAAAATCATATTTATGACACAAGCATTTTTCAAAAGTTACGATATTCAAAGGCTAGGTGTTCGAAATTACGATCACTACACGACCTCCCAACTATTATCACACTTGATTTGCTGAACCAATATCTAAGTTTTATCAGTGATCGGCTCATCCTTATATTCCTTTCATCCTAAATTACAGTCACGTATGCGTCACCATGTGTTTGATTCCACGAGCATCCATCATATTGATACGAACTATGTCCTTTATGAACATCTTTTTATGAATTTCCTCCCGTTCTTCAATCCGTAGGATTCACAGCCCGATTAGCATCTACACTAACACCCCTTGAATCACCCCTAACATTTTTCTTTTTCGTTAATAGATCTGCCTTGCTCCGTGATGAATCATTCCCGATCCATTATGGGTTCGAGGGTCGACATCATCTCTCTTCCCTCATCTTCCACCTTCTACTAGTTCCATCTTAGGTTTGTGCCAATTAAAAGAATTTTCTGTATCCGAGCTAGATGGAGATATTATTCTATCTCTACGATCTCTAGGTAGAGATCCACTTTCTTGTTGAGGTTTCTTTATAGATGCAAATTATTTTTGTATTGCCTCTATAATGGCTCGCTATGTAATTTCCATCTTTTTATCCATTACTGTCATTACCTTCTCTGACTTTGCTTCGTCACCACATCAGGTGAGGATTGTGTAAATCTATCATTATATCTAGCATTTGCTCTAGTGGATTCTTCATTAATAGCCATCTTACTCTACTTGGTCTCATCTTTCTATGGGATCGCGTTGGAGATTAGTACTAAAATAAGATACGACTCTTGTCTTCAAAGCCCCCAGTGAAAGCACCAAAAAAATGTATGCCTTGGTTTTTTGAACTAACAACCCGATCAATAAAAAAGTGAAAGACTGAAAGACTGCAGAGTGATAAGAAAAAAGTCATAAGGTTTTTATAGTGATTCGGCTAATCACTGGACTACTTCCACTTTATCATTTTTGTTGATGATTCTTTTCTAACACGACTAATTTCTTTAAAGAATTTCGTAATAAAATGATTAGATCTTGAATTGGTAACATTTTCCCTTGGCATCGTTGATAAAAGAGTCAAAGGTCGATAGAAATGAACCAAAGTCCTTTTCTAGTTGAAGAAGATGGTTATTCATAGCTACTTCATCCTTTAGAGTCGTTGTATCTAGCTAAAAATTGTAAGTGAGCTAAATTCAGAATAATAGAATGAAAACCAGGCCGTTTTTGGACCAATTCATGAGGCACGATGAATCGGTACCGATCTATGGCTTTGGTCCAAAATCCTCTATCGTTCTTCAATATTGCCTTAGTTTCATACTTTAAATCTTTAAGCGTAAAATGGTAATTATGATGGGTCGATACCGATCCATCTCCAGTATCCAAAACTTGTCTTTCTCTTCAAAATAGCATAGATATCCATAGTACAAAAATAAGGCATATATTTGTCCTTTTGAAGGACCGATGCGGATCCACCCATAGATTGATACCAATGGATTAACACCAATCTATAGACTTAGACGAAACTCTCCCCTTTATTCCTTTGCTATTTAAAGTTGATTGTCTTCAAGTAGAGAGTTCATTCTTTCATCATTTCATAATCTAATTCTAGCGGAATGTAGCTTGGGTGAAATACTGGATAACAATTCCCACAAAAATAGAGCATATAACATGAATTTTACTATATTCCCATAAAGTGATGCTCAACTAACTAATTTAGATCAGACATCAATGAAGTACATACTTGAATTCAATTGATGGTTAGATCAACATACTAATAAATAAAGTAAGAGTTATCATTTTCCAACCTCTTCTATGTTCCTCAGATGTGTTTTTCAATGGAGCCAACGCAAGATTTTATATAAAAGACTACTCAACTATTGAAGTTTAATAATTTCTCCATTAAGAGATGTGCAAACTTTTAGTATTATTTTACCTTTCACATTTTTCATATTTTAAATGCGACTTTTAACTTTTATGCAAATGCATTGAGATATTAATATCAGATCTTTATAAACACTAATACACATCAAAATTCACATTATTAATTTGTTTTGTAATAACAAGTGGTTCTCAAAATATTTAACATGCATGACTTAACAAACAAATTAGTTGATTTGGGAGAAAGAAGCGGATTTGTTCATGAAGCTAATTTTTTAAAGTATAGGTAAAGTAACTGCTTTTATTTAAAAAAATAATGTTATTTAACGTAATTCTTCTTAAATCGGAATTCTCCATTTAATCATCAATAAAGCTCATTGGTCATTTGCATTAACAATCAATTTTGTACTAGCAAAAGGTTCACTGCATCAAATTCTACATTTACTTGTTTTTTGTTTATAAACTATTATGTTGCTAACAGAGAATTACAAATGATGGGTATAACCAAGATTTACCACACATATTGAAAGGTACGTTGTGTTCTCTACTGAATACTTATACATTGTTAATGGGTCTACACCAGAATTAAGTAGGCTAATTCTTTTTAACAGTAAACCGACGTATAGAACAATCTTTGTAACGATAAATTAAGTCCTAGAAGGAATAAGTTTAGAATACAAGAACATGTTATGAAGAGAAAGGAAAAAAGGAAAAATAAAAACATGTGTACATAGTTGGTTTTCAAGTCAATTTTGTATGTATGGAAGCCAAATGGGAGTAGGGAAATTAATAGTTGCTTGTTCATGTAACAGTGTATGAAAGTTCAGTAATGAGGATATTTATCAACTAAATTAGTGCGTTATCAAAAAAATTCAATTATGAAAAGGAAAGGCACTATCTCATTATATTGTTTCTGGATCCCTAATGGCAAACCCAGCTATGCCAGAGGAATACTGATCACTTAACCCCACAATATGACGGCTGATAGTCATGGTGTTTGGTGTGCCATAAAGATAAATGCATATTTTCAAATTCCAGTATATTTTCATATTTTAACGAGATGGGTTATTAACTTATTAGTTGTCATTACATGATGTGGAAGTACATATTAGAGTTAATACATGCACTTGGTTTAGCTTCCTGATCAATATAGTACTCTCATAGGTTTGAGTTACAGACACAAAAATTGTTCAAACTTGTGTAATAAATTTGGTTTTATGTGAAAAGACGTCTATTTGAAAAATACCTGAACTAAATAATGCATATTTTTGTAAAGATAGTCACGTTTGAAAAGAAAATATAATGAATGGACGATATTGTTATGCTTTTTCACGAAAACATTTGTATACGAATATAAATAAACTCATATTTAATCAATAATTTTGATAATCAGAAACTGAGTTTTATATAGATAGTTTTAGTTTATTTTGAAACATATTTCGTGAGTTTAAGTGCAGATTAGATACCATTCTGGGTCGAGAAATAATTGGTTTGTGGTTTTCCTACCAATTGCTCAAACATGGTTAAACCTGTGCAAGGTTCACATCAAAAATCAAACCATTAATTAGTCATTGAAGAAGAAAATATATCAATATGAAAAGCACACGAACTAAATAATGCATATTTTTGTAAACATACTCGAGTATGGAAAGAAAATATAACGAATGGATGATATAGTTATGATTTTTCAGGAAAACATTTATACAGATATGAATGAACTAATATTTACTCAATAATTTTGATAATTAGAAACAGAGTTTTCTTTAAATAAATTTAGTTAATTTTTGAAACATATTTTGTGAATTTAAGTGCAAATTAGATAACATTTCTGGGTCGCTGAATAATTGGTTTATGGTTTTCTACCGATTGTTAAAACTTAATTAAAACGTGGTTACACCTGGGCAAGGTTCACATCAACATCAATCCAAAAGTCATTGAAGAAGAAAATGCATCAATTTGGAAATACATGAACTAAATAATCCATATTGTCTTAAACATACCATGGTTCGAAATTCCGGCTATTCGAAATCCGGTTAAAATTCCGGTTCCGGTCGGTGTTCCGGATTTTTCATTCAAATGTTAAAAAAATAGTACAAATAGCAAAAAACAAAAAACAAAATAAACATATAAAAAAATAAAAAATAAAACGAATTTAATAAGATTGCAAATACGTTGACAAAAAAAGAATTGATATACTTTTGTTAATTAAAATTTTTCAAATTGATCGAAATTTCGAAAATCTCTAGTGGACAAATAGAATCTCAAACCATTATAACATATATTTCGTATGTAATGTAAAGAACGTAATATAAATTTATGATAATATTTGATATTTGTTAGCGTATTTAGCAGTTCTTACAAAAAAAGTGTCCTAATTAGAAAACGAAATTTTCGAAATATCTGAAATAGAACCGGAAATTTTAAAATTACGAATGACCGGAAGGGAAACGGAATACTGAATTTCGAACCTTGAAAGATACCCAGGTATGAAAAGAAAATATAATGAATGGATGATACCGCTATGCCTTTTCAGGAAAACATTTATATACAAAAATGAACTCATATTTAATCACTAATTTTGATAATCAGAAACTGAGTTTTCCTAAATAATTTTATTTAATTTTTCAAACATATTTCGTGAGTTTAAATGCCACATTCTGGGTCGTCGCTGAATAATTGGTTTGTGGTTTTCTGCCAATTTTTAAAACGTAGTTACTATATATCATTTGATCTTCAGGTTTGCATGTTTGTTTCATTGTACTTCTACTTATATAGTGTGGAACTTGCACTTATTCAGTAACTAATTAATCCCAGTTTACAACAATACCAATTGTAACAAAGAGTGTTTCTTGCATTAAGATCGATGCAGAAAAGCTTCATGACTGGCCGTAATTTAGTCTTTGAAGAACATATTGGGCTTAACATGCAAAATTACATGCTCAGCTTATGAAATTACTATAGCATTTGATCTTCAATTTGCATGTTTGTTTACGCACGTTTATTTAAATAGGGTGCAACACGCATTTATTCAGCAACTAATCCCAGTTTAGATTCATACCAACTCTAACAAAAAGAAAATCAATAAATCATCCACCTTCCACGTGATATAGTAGATCCCATGTATATAGAATAACAAAATTATAATAATGAGTGGATGAAATTAAAAGAGGCATATGCATTCAGAGAATTTGAGAACAGATGATTTAATGATACAATGTTTAGGTTATTAGTTCTGGTATCTGTACAATGGCCTTCATAACTAGACATGTTTTGTTTGTGTTGCTTGTTTTCTTACAAATTTTACGGATAAAGGTCAGTCTTTTCTTGTACTTCCTATGTGCACTTCCTGTGGCTCAAGCATGAAAAGATATAATGCTAATTAGCTAGCTAGCTAGATGAATATATAATAATTGCATGCAGTTCCTCAAAATGCTCTTCTATTGCATTATTTTCTATATATATCAGAATAAATGTGCACACACTAAAGAATGTTTATAGTAACACACGCCTTACAATCTACATCTACATTAGTAGTATATATGTATATATAGCACACACGTACAACTCAAACAAACATAGCCCCATCGATATTCGTATATATAATCAAGCATAGTCGCACATCCCATGTTTGCATTCCTCGCCTTTCTTGCACAAATTGTCGCACCACCCACAGTTCTCAGGATCATGCAAAATGTTGACACAGCTCCCAGTACAGCATATTTCTCCATACCTGCATCTCCTCCCACACCTTCCACAGTTAAGGCTGTCTGTATCAACGTTCACGCACTTCTTTTTGCAGCAATCTGGACCTTCACTTCCCGAAACTGTGCACACTCTAGGGTATATATCGCATGTCATTGGTGATGATCTTAAGCTTCCACTAACAGTAGTACTTGTCTTGTTCGATGAAGAAGAATCGTTGAATTTGGCTGAGTTTGTTTGCTCTATTATGGATAGGGCTAGTAATGCTGCGACAATGAAGAGTGTCTTGATTGTCATTGTTGATTAATGTATGTATGTTTTGTAAAAAATTGTTATTTTCTGAGCTGGTTGGTAAACTATAAGGCTGTGTCCATGGATTTATATAGGGAGTTATTGGTTGTGGTGGAATTGTTGTGTAAGAGTTGTGTTTGTAGAAGTAATATGAAAGTTAGGCTAGCGAATGGAAATTTTATTAGAAATAAATTTCCATTCCATACTGTTGTTTGATAGATATATGGATTTTCTTCTGGTAAATTTGCTCTACAGTTACTACCATAAGTGTTGTATAGCATGATAAGGTGACAATAAAAAGTAACTACATTGTACAAGTAACTCAAAGTTATTATATGTAGATCAAGGTGTGTGAATTTTTGAAGGAAACATTCGACAAGAGAAGCTTTTATACACAAGTTTAACATGTTTCAGGGCTTGTTCCTGGCATCTGTTGATCCTTGGGTAAACTTCATTGTAGAAAAAAATTCTATATTCTACAAAGTAGGATTGACTTGGCCATGTTGGAAGAACGTAATGTGGAATGAGATATTTTGACTTGCATGAGATTAGTATTTTGGAAAATATACCATCCTCATATACTGTAATGGGTTTGGACCAGAATTAGGCAGGTATATACCATCTTCATACTGTAGATATACAGAGAAATATAATATCTGGAAACACTCGTTTTCTAAGTCTTAATCCCATGTTTTTAAGGACAAGTATTAAAAGCTTTTTTAAGAAAGGATAAGTATTAAAAGTTGGAAAAAAGACAATGAAATACTAAATCCCAGTCAGATACCAAATGGTAAAGCATATTGCATCATTTACTACGTAATAATTATAGTTTATCATTATTTTGGCTTATACAAAGTAAGTTCCACATTCTGGGAGTTTAAAGAATGTTGTTGGCGTCATTATTATTGGGTAGTAGACCAAGATAAAAAAACAATCAAACATTTTGCTACTGTTATAAATCTAACCGTGATGGTGTAAATGTGAGGATTTTTGAAAGTTGGATCCGCTTAACTATCACTACACCAAACAACCCATTTTGTAACACTTTTTCGCTTTCAATTTGTAACGGTTATAACCATTACCAATTTCTAACGATTATTTCCGTTACTAACATTTGTCACGGTTATTACCGTTACCAATTTTGGTAATTTCGTAAATAATTAAACGCAATATGGATAGAATTGTAATTTTGTCTCATGTTATTATTTAACTTAATTTTAACGAATAACAGTGTTCTTCCTCTTTCGTTCATTTTAGATTATCGTCAATTAATTCTACCATCGCCTTCGCCGCCTATAACCTCCTCCAACCTCTTCCACCGCCTCTGCATCTACAACCGCCTTTACTGTTTGTTCTACCAATTTGATGAAGATGAAGGAGGATTAGGGTTGCATTCCATTTCAGCAATCACTACAAACGAATTTTCGACTTCAAATCAGGTAATTACTTTAATTTTAATTTATTTTTTGAAATGGCTGATTATCACTTCAAATTTAATTTATTTTTTGCATTAGGATTCGAAATTTGAATTTGTTTCGTTAAATCCATTTTCCTAGCTTAAAATTCAGATCATTATTTCAATTTCGTGAACAAGGCTGCAATGTATTTTCCACTGTGGTTGCAATTCATTGTATAGATACAATGTTGAAGCAAGTTTTAGCATGAAAGTGGTGTAGGACTTGAGCAGTGGTGATTTGTATCACTAGCAGTGGTAATTTTAACATATATTTTTTCTTTTAAAATGAGAAAAAAGAGAGGTTAAAATGAAAAAGATGGGAGAAGCAAATATTTTATACACGTTAATTTTGGGAATTTTTATCTCTATATGAACTTAAGGGAAACAGTTGGAGATGGCCTAATATTAGTATCTCTAACTGATATTGCCAAAAGCAGATAGGATATTGTACACATTATCGCATACTATGTTGTAATCATGTTGTATTTTTGATGTGTTCAACTTACGTGTACACTCGGTTATATTATAGAAGTAGACTTGGCCGATATTATCATGTTAAAAGTTATTTTCAGTAGTTAAACAAGGAGAGCGAGTTTCAGCAGCTTTTGAGTGGGACTGTGGCATTTAAGCATTACATATCCAACAGCTCAGAGCGCAACTTCAGCAATATAAGTAGCATCTGCTGCTACTAACGATGATGATGAGTGATCAATGTTCTCACATTGAAACAATGTCTGCCTCCCCTCTGCCTCTCCCTCTGCATTTCTTTTTTTGCATGCTAACAATGTGTTCCAATACTTTGGGTGCCTCTGAGATCACATATGCACTAAAATGCATTTCTTAGCTCTAAACATAGCACAGTATACTCTTTTTTCCCTGAATAAAATGGTACAGCTTATAAAAGAAAAAGATGCATATTTTGAATTTACCATGAAAATAACAACTATATATATATGCTTCGCTGCTTACCAGCTTGAGGAAGAGGATCATGATTTGGTTATAAACAGTAACAATATGCAATAAATTATGCTATGGGAAGAGGATCAGAGTCATGTCAGGACCGTTTTAAGTTTTTCTCCATCTCCTTTCAAATTGAAATTGGTGGTAAGAAATTTTAGCTTTTGACCCATCATACTGTTTAGACATATTGGCCATTTTCACAGAAAATATTATCTATATTCTTATGTTGTTTACCACTATAAATTAATAATGTTGCTATTTTCTCCAGAATCCAGTCGTTTTGGTTCTTATGTTTGACTGTTTTTTAAAATGCATCACTCATGTTGCTTATGATAATAATTTACTATACTTATTCATCTAAGATACAAACCTTTCCTTTCATAATTGGGTAATTTCATATATGCATGTATAATGTTTGATATTATGCTCGTGAATAGATGGATTGACTTGATAGCTATATGAATATTTTTATGACTATTTGATATCCGTTTTCATTGATTCACTGATGATATGTTGGTTTACTATTAGTAGCTATCGTTGGGACTCCTCTATAAGACTTTTGATCACACTTTTGTATCGTTAGTTAAATAATTTTACATTTATTTTTGTTAAATTGTACAATCTTATTAATTAAAATCTGATAACTATGCGCAATTTGAAGTTTGCATTTTTGCACAGTGATTGTTAAAACTTTGTAATTTACTAACACTTTCAAAATTTCCAATTTGATTTACTGATAGTTATGAGGTGATGGCCTAAGCGACTTGCGAATATTCATGAGGCATCTAATTGAACAATGGATTTCCTAGATTACATAAATTACTTGAAATTGTTTTTTTTATTAGATATGAGATGTTGGGAGTACCTAGCCACATACAATATTGTTTCACTTACATGGAGTGGGCACTAGGCATTCGCTTTCAAAATTTCAGTTATATATAATGAATAATTATCATATTCATTTATACCAAGCATTATGTTCAATATTCTTAAGTAGTGAATCCAGAATGCAAGCCTACACGAGTAAAGGCGTGAAAAGTAGCGCACACAAGTAGAAAAACCGAAGAGATTCTTCCGTGCGCAGCAGAAAAATATGTAAGTTTTTATCACAATATTGACGTAATTTATTTTAATTCAATGCTAAATGTTGTATTAAAGAAAGCTGGTTAGTTTGATAATTCAATCCTAAATTGTTTTTTTTTTCTATTGTCGATGATCCTACTTGATAATTTTTGTTTACTTAGTTTTTATTAGTGATGTTACATGGTAGCCTTTTAATTTATAAGGAAAAATCTCTTAAACTGATTTCTATTTATAACTATTGCACATGTAACAATATTTCTCAATGTTCATAGTTCAAGGATTGTCAATACCTTATCTAAGGTGGTATGATAATATGAACGTCATTTCGTAACATATTCCTATTGAATAATCCAATATCAAATGATATGTTAATACCGTTCCCCACAAAGCCACAATATCTTTAAATCTCGCCGGTATACTGTTGTTTTGTATGCAATTTGTTGGCCTTATTTTATTTCGTCCTTTATACCACCAATTGTCTTGAATATATGGTCTCGTACTCATTCATACTCTATACCCTTGGGTCTTTTGTTTGCCTGTTGCCTATTTCATGCGTACCTGCCATTTTGAATTCGCAATTACCCTATTACCTTGTTTTATCCTTTGTACAATGTATGTTTCTTTGAAAAATTGGTCACGCCTCACCGTTGCCTTGAAAATTTGAATGCGCCTATCCTTGTAGCCTAGAAATTGATCACGTCCTTCATTGTATGCCTTGAGTTGGTATGCACAATTAGACATATTGATTTGGACTTTAGCGTAAAACTCTTCCTTCAGAATAGTAATTCTTTTTCGTTGCTTATGGTGGTACGTCCTGATGTTTAATTTGTGGCCACTTATTTCATATTTTACTTGGTTAGACTTGTTTTGTCCTTTATGTGTATTCTTTTGCTTCTTATTGTTTCATGTTGCTGGCTGCTCTTTAATATCTTGCTGCCTCCTTTTGCTTACTGATTTATGAAGTTGCTTCCACCTTTTTATGGTTTTTGTGAACTGAAAGTTCAAGTATATATATAATAATCTCTCCATTCTATTAGAATATTGCCAGTACCTAATAGTATCATTCTCTGTAAAGTAGTTTAATGTGTTGCATGAAAATTTAATTTATTAGTCAGTCTCTTTTGATAGACTTACTCGTTAGTCCCTTCTGAGATAAGCTTATTTGTTGTGTAACACTCATTGGTTTGGGATCTGATTGGACCAGTTGTGATTGGGATGTAGTACTTGGTCTGCAGTCCAAAGAGAGACATTTCATGATTGTTGGTATGTTGGAGGTTGAACTTATGTTATGGTGGAGGAGCAGAGGGGTGTAACAGTGCAGTATGTTGTATTTATAGTTGCTTGACAGTGTGGTTGTGGATAGTGAAGATGATGTAGTAGTTGTGGTATTTGGTGAAGCAAGGAAGGGAGATATGGCGGTAGTGGTTTGGTATTGTGGTTAAATGTTGTAGTGATCTTATATGTGAAATATTATGGGAGGTATGGTAGCAGGTAGTGATATGTTTTGAAGAGGTTGAAGGGTGGTTTGTTTGTATATTGATGTCAGAAGTTATGAGGATGTGATTGCAGCAGTTGTATAAGGAGGTTGTGGTCAATGCTCTGGTGAAGTTTGGTTATTGGTGTGATGGGAAATGTAGTGATGTTATGGCTGAGGAGTGATGATGTTGCTGGTGGTAAGTTTTTGTGATGAGAAAGCCAGAGAAGAATGTAACAGCAGTGGTTCAAGTGAGTGGTAGTGGTCAGGATGTACTGTAGTATTAGTGAACTGATGTAGCAGTTTGAAGGATGTTAAATGGTGATTGATGTGAAAGTTGGAGTTGGAGAATTGCCTGTTGGTTTGAGATGGCTGTGTAGATATGCACACTGAATGTTATGCACAAATATGTGTATGTGCGGGGGGAGGGGGGTTTCTGTGATGAAGCTATTTGATGTGGTGTTGCTGATTAGTGGAGTGGGAAGAGCAGGCAGAGTTAAGTGGTGGTCAGTAGTGCACTTGGGTAGTTGGATGTTGATGTGTATGTGGAGGGTAGTGAACTGATGATGAGGTTATAGTGAACTGATGATGCGGTAGTGTTGTATGAATGAAGTGCAGTGATTATTTGTGAAGTTTTGGTTGATTTACAAGGCAGAGTTGATATGTGGGCTACGGTGATGTACAAGGCAGCAAGGATGGCACTGGAAATGTTGTACATTAGAAGGCAGTTTTGTGGGTAGAGGCAGAGGCAATTGATGAAACAATGGTGCGGTTTTGAAATGATGATGTTGTGGTGGATATATGCATGCTAGTGCACAGAGAAGTATGGTGACAATGCACTGTTAACAGAGGTGATGAATGTGATGTAATTTCAGATGATACTGGTAGGGGAGGTTGAAGAAATAAGTTAGAGCAGTAATAGTGAAGTGGTGATTGCAAGGCAGTTGCACAGTTTGTACACAGAGCAACATTTTGAATCAGAGAGTGGTTTTTGAAATTGTAATTGAAAATTGAATGTGTAAATTGAAAATTGTAAATGTAAATGTTTATATGTGGTGTTTGTATGAAACATAAATGTTTGGTTTTGTTTTAATTATTGATCGTATGTTTTCTTAATGTTAATACTACATATTTTTTGTATAGATTTTTTGTAGCTGTAGTAAAATATTGGTGCTATATAGTTTTTTTGATATTGTTTTAGTTATCACGGTTATAAGTGTTAGAAAATAACCTTTCGTAATGGTTATAGCTGTGATATAATTTGCATTTGTCACGGTTATAAGTGTTAGAGTTTCCTTTTTGGTAATGGTTATAAATGTTAGAAACTATTATTTTGTCACGGTTATAAGTGTGATATTATCTAAATTTCCCACGGTTATAAGCGTTAGTAATAACCATTTTATCATGATTATAACTGTGAGTAAATACTGTTCTGTCACGGTTATAACAATGATAATATCAAAATTTATAACGGTTATGAGCGTGAGAAATTACTATTTTTATCACGGTTATAACCGTGAGCAAAAGTGTGACTGAATTTGCCTACGGTACCTATTTTCACGGTTATAACCGTAATAAATTAGTTTTGTCACGCTTATAACCGTGAGGAAATTGCCTTTCTGGTGTTGTGTATCAAAGCATTTGCGTCTGTGGAAATGAAAATTAATATATCAGTATAAAGTTTTAATTTCGAAAATCAAAATAATTGAATAAACAACTTGTAGGCAATGCGTTTGGGTTTGTGGCATAACTCAAAATTTTGACATAATTCTGGTTATTCTAGTAATTCTATTTAGGTTCGGATTATAATCGACATTAATCTGATCAAAATTCTGATTTCATTCAAAATTCAATATTATGCAAGATGTCCTAAAAAACCGTGTTGGAGACCCTCGTCGGAGGTGCTCCAATCCACCACATATATGTGCATGCTACCCATAAGAAAGGGCATGTCCACGACGTCCTCAAGCCTGAACCAACAGCGTATAGAGAGATCCAAGCAGATCGATGTTCCTCTTCGTTAGAAAGACCGTCTGCATTTGATCGTCTTCGAGCAACAGAAGAGGCACGCGGCCTGCATTTTTACCGCCTCAGTGGCGGTGGGTGAGTTAGAAACCTAGGGCCCATAGAGCCATCGGTCCATTCCCTTTCCAAAAGGGAGGTCTCCATCCTAGGTCTCGTGAAAAGCAGGCCCATCAGTTGAGATTGCCCTTGGTGATCTGAATCAAACCTCCTACCCCTATCAAACATCGTCTTTCGCCATAGCCATATCATCGTCGCAAATCCCCCTCATATGTTGAAATCGCCCTCAGTGATCATAATCGGACCTCCTATCCCTATCTAACATCTTCGTTCTCCCTTTCCATATCACCGTTGCAAATCCCCCTCACCAGTTGGACGTGGGAGTCCATTATCGGCTAGGCATCCTCGCCATCCGCATCGTTCGGAGGTCGACCACAGAAAAGAAATGGCAACCTGGCATCGACAAATGCAATGGATCTAGGCTAGGAATACTGAAGGCAAGGACTTGTCTGACAATGAAAATAAACAAGTTTTCTTTGAAGAAATCTTGGGAACTAATCTTGGGAACTCACATCCATCATAGGTATGCATTGCCTCCAATTGACAAATATGATGGGAGCATGGATCCATCTGATCACATGATAGCTTTCAATTCGATCACCTTCGCTGACCAACTATCTGGCAATGCTAAATGCCTTTTGTTTTCCTCCATCCTCATCAAACATGCTTCCCGTTGGTTCCTCCACCTCCAAGTTGGTAGCAAAGACTCATGGGCCCAGCTATGTGCAGACTTCAAGGCTTGCTTCTTTAAATCAAGAACTAGAATGATGAGTATGAGCGAACTGGGCAATATTTGGCAAGGCCCATTAAGTCCCCTTATTCGTATGTGAACCTCTTCATTAAGGAGTTGACTAATGCAAGAGGCGCATACAATAACAACTTAGTAGGCGCCCTATGATCTAGGATGAGGTACTGGTCTAGGATGCGGAAAGAGCTACATAAGCAACCAACCTCCTCCCTGACCGGCGTCTTCCATATACCCAATGGAATAATGAGGGTAAAAGATCCAACTTCTCCAATTGTGATGAGGAGAGTAGGCAAGGAAACAAGTATAAGATTGCAGAATAGGAATCTTAAGGCTAAATTAACACTAGAGGGGGTGAATGGTGTTTTCAAATTTATATGAATCTTTTTGAAATCTTTTGAAATTATACTTATAACAATAGGATTAAAAATCACAGAGACAATCACATAATCAAAACACAGATAAAAAGTACATGCAGTAAGAGTAAAAGGAAAGAACACACCAAGATTTTATACTGGTTCGGAGTTACGCGAAATCTAGTCCTGTATAATTCCTTGCATGGATTTCTTTTCAACTAATAAATGCATATACAATCTAGGTTTCAAGGCTATGGGGCACACCCTCTAGAATACTGCCCTATGGATAGAGCCGCTTGATTTTCGAGCTACAAGCACACCCACTATATTTACAGGCTACTAAGCACATTCAATTGATTTCACAAGCTACAATCACACCTACAAGTATATCGGTTTGATTTTATAGAGATTTACAAACTCAAAACTTCAATCTTTGATTACAAATGATCTTATAATCCTTGAATAACACTTAGATCTTAGGTGGAATGAGAGACATGAAAGAACTTAGAGGGCAAATGATAGAGAATCAAACTAATGGTGATTGAGTTTGATTCTAGTTGAAATTAGGTAGAGTATGGTTATATTTATATTTGGAAAATGAAAGAGAAGAATGAGGAGAGAAGAACAATGAAAAGTGATTGAAAAAATCATTGGGAAGACATGTATATATAGAGGAACAACAGTCATGTCCATTCGTGAAGAGATACGACGAATAGATACTTCTTTTGAAATTTGATTTTTGAAACTCACAGCTAATATTTCGACATATAAGGTTAGAATATGTCAACAAACTCTTTGTTATTTTTAAAAACCTTTTAAAATATTATTTTGAAAATGTATTGCTTTGTGAAATAATTTTATACTTTGTAAATTTGTTTAAATATAATACACACACACACATTATAATCAGAATAAAACTTAAGTAAAACTATATGATAAGAATTTTGAAAAATAAACTAATATAAATCAAAATTTAATAAACAATAACTTGGTAAAATAATGAAAACGATAAGTATAAGAAATTGAAAACTATTTGAAAGTTGTTTTGAAAAGAATATTTAAAAACTTATTTAAAAATAGAGAGAGATGAGAGAGAGATCAAGTGCTCTTAGAATTTTAACAAATATTCTAGACGCTATAACTTATCTGGAATATCTTGAAATCTGAACTCTTGAATACCCATGAGTATTCATTCTTGAGTCTCTGTGTCAACATCTTTAACTTTTTAATGTTTACTTGATAATGTACAGTCTTCTTATATCAATACTTGTTTAATATCATGTACTATATACTATATATATCTTGATAAAACATTAGTATTTATATTTTATATGATTTCTTAAAGTTGTTGTCATCAAAACCAAATCCTTAGGTACTAACAATCTCCCCCCTTGTGATGATGATAACTTTGTATATAATTAACTTCCCCTTAATTATGCCTAATATACAAAACTCCCCTTAATCTATGCCTTGTATTTTATATATTTCCCCCCTTTATCATCAATAAAAAATAACTAACTATAATTCTAGCTTTAACTCTTAATATTAATTCTAACTCCTCCTAATTAAAACATTATATGATATAAACACATATAGAAGTAATAAGTAATATAATCATGAAATGCAAAATGTCATAAATGATATATAAGAAACATCATTCAATATTTTAATCAATTCAAGCATATATAATGCCACACAAAAAGCAATATTTCAAATTCAACCACTTTCAAAAACCAATCAAATCAAACCAAACAAACCATACAAAATTAATTCAAGTATTATATACGATCAAACATATTAAAACTAGATATTTCTTGGGACTTTAACCCATCTATCAGTTCCAAAGATTGGATCTGCTTTAATAGCCTCCCAAATTTCATTGTCTTTGTTGATGGTGCATTCTGGATTAGCGGTTGGTTCCTCTTTGTTCAAAGCTAAAATCATCCATCGAATTGCATCAAAATGTCTTTCTAGCTCCTTGATTATCTGCGTTTGACTTAATTCTAAGTGTCTCTGGTTCCGTAAGGAAAAAGAGAGTTTTTAAAGGATTCAAGCATCTGTTCAAGGTTTTCGCTTAATTTTTGAGTAGGAGAAGCCATTATATATGATTGGTAGTTTAAGAAAGTAAAGGAAGAAGAAAGAGAATGAGTAGTAATGGTTTCATGGTTTAAATGTGTATTTATAGGGGTAGAAATTCATTGTAATTGAATAGACACTTACTGTCTATTCATTTTCCAAAATTAATTTTCTTTTTTAAAGTGAGTCATGGTATGTCGACATGCATACTCATCGTATGTCGACATATATGCAAAAAGTTGTAAATTTGCTTTGTTCTTGTATTTTGATATATTTAGCTTATACTATTATACTAGTTATACTTTTCAAAGATGGTAATAAGTGTATAGCATTAAGGAAACAAGGACTACTTAGTAAGGATTACATAGTTCACAATGAAAAGAAAGATACATAACATCACATCAAACTCACAGTTAAACAACCAAGTACAATCATACTTAAACATAACTAAAAAAACTAGAAAAATGTCGATGAAGAGGATGATGAAGAAATTCCAAGCTTGCGTTTCGCCTTTCCAAAAATCTTATCCATTTTGTTGGAAATGATGTTTAACTTCTTACTCATGGAACATTTGAGAATCCTTTGATTTTCAATAATCTTCTTTTGATTGTTGAGATTGTCTTGATTAGGTGGACGATGTGGAAAGTTAATGCTTTCTAAAGAGGTTTCCTCCTCCTCCTCTTCTTCTTCGATATCCATTTCTTCCCCTTCTTTCTCTTGCTCCTCTTCTTGTATTTCTTCCTCCTCTTCATTTGCTAACCTTTCTTCTTTCTCCGCAAGTATTTCATATGGCTTGAAAATTTATGGAATATTCATAAGAGCTATATTTTCTTTGATTAAACACTTTACAAGAGACAAATTCCTTTCCTTTAAAATCAAAGCCAAAGTAGGTAAAGATTTGGTTAAGGTAAATACCATGAAATAGTGTGTTTTCATGGGTGGAAAAATTTTTGGGATAAAATTCATCCAAAATAAATTGAGCCCAATTTATGTCATATTGACCATAAATGGCAGAGAGTACTTTACAAACTTTTAAGGTAGAATTATTGAAATTTCCCAAATGAGGAGTGATAGTATTGCAAAAGAAGATTAAGAATTCTAGCTTTTTTTAGACGAAACTTTTGATTTTTAAACTCAAAATTATCATCTCCTTCTAAAATATTATGAAAAACTTCACGATTACGCTCATTAATTTTGAAATAAAAAAGATGAATTGAATGGTTAAAGATAGAGGTAATAAGTAGAGAATTAAATGACATGTTCTCAGGTCAAGAGATGTTTTTTTGAACATTGGGGTACGTGAAAAGGTGAAGTGAAAATACAAATTTTGATTTTAAAATTGAAATTCAAATTCTAGACAACCATCTATATCCTACTTTATTCATATATAACCATCTATAACTATATTATTATTATTTACATCAAAAATATATAAAAATAGTTAAAAATAAATTTAAATATATATTATATTATTATTATATTATTTTAGTATGCAAAAATATTATAATATAATAATATAAAAATCACTTATTATTTATCCAATATTATTATTAATCTATATGATATTCCTAACAATCAAGCAATCAAGAATTCAAATGATATAAAGTTTAATATGTTAAATGAATACCTTTTTCTAATCCTATTTTACCAATCATATTTGAATTCTGTATCGTCGTGAAGCACATGTTGGCTATTTCCATATCTGATTCATTTTCACTTGATGATGTGTATGAGTCATCTAGTGTTGCGATATAGGATCTTCTTAGTTTTTAGATGAATTAGTGTTTTATGTGGTTTTCAGCTTCTCGGGATGCGGGCGGTCTCGTTTTAAGTGACCAGGTTCATCGGAGTTATAAATTCTGATGTTATTTCTGCTTTCACTTTTGTTTCCAGGATTTTTTTTGTCATTTCTTTTAAAATTATTCATCTTTCTATATTTTAGGAATTTTCTAAAGTTCTTTGTCATGAAAGCAATTTATTCTTCATTTTCACTATTTGAATCCAGATTATCCGTCATTGCATTGAATGTTATGAATTTCTTCTCTATTGCTTTGCCTTTTCTTCTTCTTGCATCTGTGCCTCAAATGACATTAAATTTTCAATTAACTCTTCAATCTTTAGTGTGCTAATATCATTGGTCTCTTCAATTGCAAGTCTTTTAGTCACATTCAAGAGTAAGTAAATTGAGGATTTTTCTAAGTTGATCCTCTTCAGAGAAAATTTACCCAATACAATAAGTGAGTGTACAATATCTTGAAATCTACTATACATATCAGATATGGACTCATTTTAAATAGTTGAAACTGGTTTGTTAACATGGAAAACTTAGTTTGTTTGACTTTACTTGCACCTTCATGTGTTACTTGCAAAGTTCTCCAAATTTCAAATGCAGACTTGCATATGGATACTCTATTAAATTCATTCCATCTAGTAAACAAAACAGTATATTCATGGCCTTAGAGTTACTTCGTGCAACTTCCTTTTGTTCAGCAGTCCATTATGAAAAATTAGTTTCGGATTTAGTGTACTCAATTTGTATGATATTCCAAGTACATGTTCCAATTGATTTTAAATAAATTTTCATTTTACATGACTAGTATGTGTAGTTACTACCATTACAAAGTGGTATTCTGGCAGTAGATTGTCCTTTGACAAATCAATTACTAACAAGTGTACTAACAATGATATTACCAGTGTTGGTAGCCATTTAAACTTTTCAAAAACCAGATTATGAAAACTTTGAAAACCAACGCTCTGATACCAAATGTAAGATTGCGAAATAGGGATCTTAGGGCTTAATTAACACTTAAGAGGGGGTGGATAGTGTTTTCTAATTTATATGAATCTTTTTGAAATCTTTTGAAATTATACTTAGAATAATGAGATTGATAACCACATAATCAAAACATAGATTAATGGTAAATGCAGTAAGAGTAAAATGTAAGAACACACAGGGATTTTATACTAGTATGGAGTTACCCTACATCTAGTCCCATACAATTCCTTGTATTGATTTCTCTTCAACTAGTAAATGCAAATACAATCTCGATTTCAAGGTTACAAGATATACCCTCCAGAATTCTGTCCTCTGGGTAGAGCTGCTTGATTTGCGGACTTCAAGCATACCCACTAGATTAACAGGCTATTAAGCACACCCAATTGATTTCACAGGCTACAATCGCACCCACAAGTATATCAGCTTGATTTTATAGACATTTACAAACTAAAAACTTCAATCTTGATTATAAATGATCCTATAATCCTCGAATAGCACCAAGATCTTGATTGGAGTGAGAAAGGTGATAGAAATCAGAGAGCAAATGATAGAGAATCAAAGTAATAGTGACTGAGTTTGATAGTGGTTGAAATTCAGCAGATTATGGTTATACTTTTGTTCAGAAAATGAAAGAGAAGGAGGAGGAGAGAAGAACAATGAAGATTGATTTAAAAATTCATTAGGAAGACTAGTATTTATCTAGGAATAACGGTCATGTCCATTCATGAAGAGATACGACGAATAGACACTTCTTTGAAATTTGATTTTTGAAACTTACGGCTAGTATGTCGACATATAGGGTTAGAGTATGTCGGTACACTCTTTGTAATTTTGAAAAATATTTTAAAATATTATTTTGAAAATGTAATTCTTTGTGAAGTAATTTTATACTTTGTAAATATGTTTAAATATAATTTATATATACATTATAATCATAATAAATATTAAGTAAAGCTATATGATAAGAATTTTTAAAAATAAACTAATACAAATCAAAATTTAATAAAAAAAATAACTTGGTAAAATATTAAAAACTAAGTATAAGAAGTTGAAAACTATTTGAAAGCTGTTTTGAAAAGAATATTTAAAAACTTATATAAAAATAGAGAGAGATGAGAGGGAGAGAGATGAGAGAGAGACCAAGTGCTATCAGAATGTTAACAAATTTTCTAGACTATAACTTATTTGGAATATCTTGGAATCTTGAACTCTTAAATACTCATGAGTCTTCATTCTTGACTCTCTATATCAACATCTTTAGCTCTTCAATCTTTACTTGATATTGTACAGTCTTCTTATAACAACACCTATTTAATATCCTACACACTATATACATATATATTGATAAAACATTAGTTTTTATATTTTTATATGATTTCTTAAAGTTTTTGTCATCAAAACCAAATCCTTTGGTACTAACAACGAGAACAACGTCCGCGAAGGCCATAACCGATGAAGGAATGGTTGATAAAGGAACAGAAAGAAATGGGCTGAAGAGGGTTTGAGTTCAAACCAAAGTATTTGAGCTATGTGATATGGAATCATGATATAGAAACTATATACCTTGCCACGCGATATCGTGTGTTATTTCAACGACCTCCTCCATCCCGGTCTGGATGGATGGAGGAGCCGAAAATCAATGGAAAATACCATTAATTCCATTAGACCAATGGCCACTCCACCAATGAATGTCGGCACATTAAAATGAAATAAAGAAGTTGATCTTTCATGGCATATTTTTTCGGCATATGAGGCAATAGGTAGAGCAATGCAATGCCCAACAAAATTCATCTTCTCAATCCTAATGGGCAGACGACAACCATATGGCCGTAATCAGCATAAAGACACTATCAATTTGTGTGGTTCACACGTAGCTGAAAGTAGCAAGGAATCACAAGCTTGATATTAGAGAGAGTTTGCGTCCAATAGTCAAGTATACACAATTGACCTAAGGGCCCCAAAGGCTCCTAGGGTTGAGGAAGAAACAACCTACATCACCTTCAAAGTACAAGACAAGAGAGCAGTTTATTTTCCCATCATGACCCTATGGTTATATTCGTCAATATCGCCAGCATAAAAGGTACAACGGGTCTTCATTGATGGGGGTAGCTCTGTCAATGTGATGTTCAAGGAAATTTTTGACAAGATAAAGCTTCAAACCTCTATCCTCGCTGCTTTTGCTTTGCCTATCTATGAATTTATGGATACTAGCATAATGTTAGAACCTGGCTAGTCTGTAGTGGAAGAAATAGGTGAATTTTAATTTTTTTTTTACCATTTTAGATCATTATTGGACCCATGAAGTCTAAATGTATAAATCCAATTTAATAAAATTTTAAATAACATCTTATTTTGTTTAATTTGTTAAAATAGAGATCTAAATATAACTTAAACTTATAGGTATTATAAGGAATATATCAAATATATTTATTTATGTGAAGTGTAAATGCAATATATAAGTCGTGTATATATGTGAAAATGAAACATGTATAATGAATTTAGAGAAGAAAACCTTTTGTTTCCCTCTCTTACCCTATGCAGTTAATAAAGATAAGATCGATACGACAATATATCAAGAGGAAGAAACCTTTCACATCTCTCCCTCTTTATTTGTAATAATTAATGCATTAAATGACGTTTATAATTTATCAACCAAATTAACACATGCCTTTCTTAGCCAAGTTTTTTATTAACGAAATATATGCATACATCCATAATAATTATACATACATACATGTGTGTATGTGTGTGTATAAAGTAAAAACCTATTAGTTATTTTAAATAGTTTTAAATCAAAAATTAACATTAACGGGAATGGTTTCAGTTAAAGAAATGTTTGAGAACAAAAGGTTACATTATTGCACAAATTCTTCTTACAAATTTGAATTATACTAAACATGTATATTTCACATACATGATTATTAGAATTTAATAATTTAGATCTAAACAACATATAATTACAAATTATAACATATGATATATGAATATATACATTTATCCAAATAAGTTTTGATTTAAAAGTTAACAGTTTTCATTAAACTTTTAGTCTAGGAATGAAACAATACTTTAAATTTTACATGAAACTTTAAATATAGAAAACCACAAAGAATTAGAATTTGCACTAAAATGCATTCATTAATCTTAAATCTAGGTTTTTTTATAAACAAGGATTGGAAAAATTATATAATAGTATTCACCATATGAAATTAAAGATTAACTTCAAAGAATAGTTCATAACTTAACATATAAAATTCATTTGCATTTGGAATGTAAATTTTATATAATTATATCAAAGAATCTCATTCAAAATCAGTTTTCAATTTCACAAGTTTTCAAAATATAATAATAGAAATTAGGATAAGTATACATGTGTAAATCTGTGATAAGAATTTATACATCTAAACAATATAGGGAATGATAGCAAGTTATCACAAGTAATATGAGATTCAAAACATATCAATATATCATGAACATACATTAAAGGAAGATTATGAAAATAAGCATTTCTGAATCCAAAGAATACAATAAACTTGTTTTAATCAAAGGGACATAAGATAGGTTTAATTTACATGTGGAAAGATGAATAATTAAAACATAAGGTGAAACAAAGAAGATCTAATTATATCAATCATGTGAATACATAGGTGAATTTTATATAAGAAAATTACCTTTGGATGTAGCCAATAAATCACACTTTAAACAATGAATCAAAGCTACTAGATTCAAAAATCTGCCTTTAGATTTTGCAAGGATCGAGAGGGATAAACCACTTTTAATGAATAGATTTGTATGTATTTAATCTTGGGAATTTTAAAGCCATGGAAGTCTCATATTTTCAGCCATTAGAGAGGAAGGAGAGAACTAGAAAAATTACAAAAAAATAAAGAATAGCAAAAGCTTATGAAAAGAATGAAATAAAGAACGTAATCAATAACAACTTGAAGAGAGACTTTTTTCCTTCTTTATATTATTCTTTTTCCTTTATTAATTATTTTGAATATTTATCCTTTCTCTCTCTTATGTGGTCGACCAAACATGGAGGCAATATGGGCCTCAAATAATCCTAGACTCGTTAAATATTTATTTCATTTAAATCTAATTTAAATAACCTATCGATATCCTATATTGATATGCACGTTTATAACTTTAATTTACGCACTTTATTAAATGCTAATGGTGTGCAAACAAATCAGATAAAATATAATAATCAACATTTTAGAAATATTAATTTAATTAATTTACAATGATAGTAAATTAATTAGAACGTGTGGTTTATTTGGAGTATTCATTATTATGATACTGCGACTTAAATGTATAAATTTAGTTAGCGATTAATATCAAACAATTCGTATATTAACGTTCATACATTATCTTAGCTAATAGTGTGATATTTTGGCTGAAATTATCACTTACGGATCTTTTAGGTAAAATCTAGTTTTATTTAATTAAGGGTTACTTAGCAGTGACAATTATTTACACCAATTCTCTTTGTCAATAACTATATCACTATCGTGGCTTGTTTTTCCATACCCTTTGAACCGACAATAAACTACACATGTCCAACTCAAATTGCATGAAAAGATGGAACATGAAGGGTAATATAGAAAATAGACAGAACAGAATCTCACACAAATGGAATAATATATAATATTGAACAAATATCTTTACAGCAGAAAACTTTTACATTACATATATTAGAGTCTAACTTAAATTCAGCTTTGGACGGTTATAAACATCTGTCCTTACAATTGCTGACAACATCAAACTAAAACTAACAAACAACAACGGATAATAGAATATGTCATACATAAATGAATATCTCCAGCTCTCCTCTGGAAAATTCAACCGTCTCCGAATAAAGCTGAAACTACTCAGATCTGACCCGAGTACTGAAAATACCCGAATCAGGCTTGATAAACCAGCGTGAGAAAAACTCAATAATAAATGAAAGTGTCATATATCAGCTTTTAAATGAAAACCTTTGAAAATAAAGAGTATCTTATAAGACCACACATGAACACGAACAGGTTTTTACCTTATGATAACTAAAATAGTTTTATATCAAAATGACATCTCTTTGAAAACATTTGCAAATAAACTTATTAATCTTAGCCGAAATGGTTACCTATATAGCATTTCGAGGCTATTCATTATGCCAATACAAACAAAATCGCAAGTTCTTATTGGAGAATGGATTTCCATACAAATGACCAAGAGAAGGGACTACTGTAACGACCCATAATTTCGCTACTTCGAAAATGAGAGATTACGTTTGTTTTAAATTTAAAAAGATTTAAAACTTAAATAAATAAGTTATATATAATCGATAATAATAGAGAAATTATTTTTTCTTATAGTTGATAATTTAAAAGTATAAACTTGGATTTTAGAACAAATCAACAAAAGTTAAGTTTTGTTAAAAATAAATAAATGCTTAAATAAATAGGTTTAAATATTTATTTAAAAAGATAAATCTTATTGAAACATTTAATAAAGATAATAAAAGTATATTAAAATATTTAAAAGTATGTTAATAATTGTTTTACAAAAATAACCTAATTTGATCGCATTTTGTCAATTTTACATACACTGTAAAATTAGAGATTTTGATATGAGGGAATTAGGGAAAATGACAAACTTTGATAAAAAAAATTCAAGGACACTAAGATTAATTTTTTGGCTGAAGGACAAACTTTGGAAAAAATTAGGCTGAAGGACAATGCTAGTTCTAACTAGCATTATATTTAGTTTTTACACTATACAAAATTCTAGTTCTAACTAGCATTGTCCTTTAGCCCAATTATTTTAAAGTTTGTCCTTTTGCCTAAAAACGAAATTTGTTGTCCTTCAGCCTAATTCTTTTTCAAAGTTTGTCCTTATGCCTATTTTCCACTTTTAATATTATTTAAAAATGATTTAAAATATAAAGAAACATGTTTTAATTTATTTAAATAAGTAAAATGTTCATTTTTAAATTTGGTTTACATAAGTAAATAGTTTAACCAAAATGTCCAAAATATGACTGTAAAACATTTTGTTGAAAATCGGCGTTTTATCGATTAAAATTTGTCACAGCGTCATTGCACCTTTATTTTCTTATATAGGAACACATATTCAAATAGTATAAATATTAATTAATTCACTAATCAATTTTACTTTTACTAAACATACTTAGAGAATTCTAGAATATAATTATGAAAAAGTAAGCACAAAAAGACAAACATGTCATTTCAAAGCAAAAAGTAAACATCAAATCAAACCAAGCATAATATTTATAATTTTTACTTAATACTTAAGTGAAAATGACATAAAGTAATGATTTGAAATGTGTTGTTAAGTGTTGAAAACATAAGGTTGCTTAAAAAGGTAAGTAAAGGGTATTTTGGTCTTTTTACAAAATATTATTTTAATCCAAAACTTTTGACACTTCTTCTTCTTCTTCTTCTTTTTTCAAGCTTTTCTTCTACTCTCTAATGGCTTCTTCTCTTCTCTTTTCCTTACTAACTTTTTCAAAACCATATCAAACAAAGTCAAAACACCACCAAACTTTTTCAAAGACCTTAAGAATATCACCAAAACATGGTTTAGTATGTAAGAAGTGAAGAAATGATGGAGGAAGGGGAGGATCAATGTCTGGTTGTACCTATGGAGGAGGAGGAGCGAATTCAAGGAGCTCAGGAGCGAGAAAAAGAGAAGGAGGTGATGACCGAGCACTAGAAAGTGAGGTGAAGTTGTTTACGTGATGGTTTGGTGTAGTTAAGAGGATTTAGTGAAGCGTTGTTGCATATGAATGTTGGTAGGAAGAATTGGTTTAGTTAAACATGAGTACTCATATTTTAAGTTACTAATTCCTAAAAATATTTCAAGTTAATTGCATGAAAAGTTTGTTATATTTTGGATAATTTAACGGATAATAACTTGGTTGATATTATGGTTGATTATATGTTTATGATATAGATGACAACTTGGTTTGATAAGGATAAGAGAAATATTTGGTAAGCATAGTTATTTTTGAGAAATTAATCCATACAAATGTATGTATGGAAATTATTTAGCCTCCTAATGATTTCAAAATATCTAAAAGATTGAAAATGTTAAAATAATATAATATTATAAAATGAAATGAAATTGAATATGCGTTTGAAATATAAAAATATTTTTTAAAATGAGTTTAAAATTATTTAGAAATGTTTTATAAACATTTAAAAGTGTTTCCAAGAAGTTTGAAAAGAAATTGAAAGACAAGTCAAAACTAGGCGTGCCGCGTAACGGTAGTTCGCGATTTCGCGCCATAAAAGTTAAATAAGTGTACAAAGTGGAATGTAGCTCGGAATTCTTAGAGATAAGAATTTTTTGGTCTATTATATCCATAGTTTTTCAATGAAGAAAGAAAATCGAGATTTTATCAAGTAGTGTTTGAAATATGTCCAAAATAATTTTCTAAAAACATCGCTGTTTTGAGTTCGAAATCCAAAAGTGATTTCTTTATAAATGATATTTTTAAATAATTAAAAATATGAAATAATTTGAGAAATCTTTTAAAATGTCTAAAAGAGATTTAAGTTTAATTATGTATTTCTAAATGATACAAAAGTCATTTTGAAGAGTATAGCTTTTAAAACAGTATTTGCAACACTTTTTGCAATGCTTGTCGTAACAGTTTTAAATAACTATTGAAATGTAGTTTTAAACTTAACAATTCTTTGCTAAATATTTTATGAATGAGTTTAAAATAATAATTATGAATTTTAAAGATGATGTGGAAGTTTTAATAAGAGTTTGAATAAATGATTAAGAGGAATTGTTTATAAAACTTAAACAAAAAAGTGAAGAATATTGAATGTAATAAAAAACCGAGTATGCGGAAACGACTAGTACATTTGTCCCGCATGTGAGATCTGGAAAGAGAAAATAAGGTGTTCAACTAAGGTTAGGGATGGAGAAACCAATGCCCTGAATGTACCTGGCCTATGTTCTCTTTTTAGACGAGGCGTGGAATAGATCAAAAGGAAAGTCTGAATGCTCTAAAAGATCATATGTATGTTTTTCCAAGATAAAAGAAAAGAAACAAAATTCTTTGAATGTTAGTTAACCACTTAACACCTTTTATTTGATGATTGGTACGAAGGAACGGGATCAGATTTGGGTGATTCCTATCCGAAGAACTGGAATCAGATTTGGGTGATTCCTATCCGAAAATCCCTTCAAACTAGTTTCGAAATAAAACATAGTGAAGACAAAGATTATTGATGACAAAGATCTTCATGATGTAGGATTACTTTCCATTAGCCCATGGAGGTGAAATTTACCATATTTAAGGCGGTAGTAGTGCTCTATTATGAAAATCTTTAATTTGCAAGAATATGATTTGAAGTTAAGAAAGAAATCTTTGATTAAGATTTAATGAAATATTTGGAAATATTTTCCGTAAGTTAAAAGTTATAACTTGAATATAAGAAATCTTTGATCAAGACTTAATGAATGATTTCGAAAGGTTTTCCTAAGTAAAAGAGAAAATGATTTGGAATTATTCCAGGATTTAAGAAAGGTTTAAATAAACCAATTGATTTGATAAATATGGCTTAATGATTCCATATATTCTTGAAAAGAAAATGGAATAAACTGAAGAGAATATATCTAAGAAAGATATTCGATTTAAATAAAAGATGAAGTAATTGATTGATGATTGATACCCACATATGAACTTAACATCTTTTAAAACGATGATTGGCTTCGAAGGGACCGGAGTCAAATTTTATTGATTCCCGTCCGAAAACCACTTCGAACCAATGTATACATTCGAAAGTAAAGACATGTTGAAGATGATGATTATTGAAGACCATGGATCTTCATAGCGTGAGGACTGCTTGTTGACATGCTCTGGATTGCTCCCATTATAGAGTTATTTATAGCAGTGGTCTCCTTCTTGTGGAGGTTTTTTGGGGATTATAAGGGCTTCTCACCTAGTAATGGCCAAGGAAAGTGCCTTCGGTTTCGTTCAGTCCCAAAACAAATTTGTATGGACGAATGTCTGACATTGCATTTTCGAGATATAACGTTTGACTTTTACAAATGTACATCTGCTTGGTGGCAGACAAGGCAACTTCTCTTAGCTTAATACCCTTCTCTGAGACATATGAGCTCAGAGGTTGTATGCTTGTGGGAGTTAAATAGTGATCAAAGGAATGACAGTGTGGCATTTAAAGTGGAACTTGTTTTGATCAAAGCATGGTTTTGTATGAAAAGCGTGGCTTTAAAGAAATTGAGCGTTGCCTCATTAGCCCCAAATCGCGAAAGATGATATGGGATACTATGTGGTCTGACAAACACAAATTCAGAATAAGTGAGTAGGTATCGTGGTGTCCAATACTTTGGGCCCTTTGAGGGGTACGTCCCTCAAGGCATTTACTGCCCCATTTGGATAAAGTGGTTAGCTTAAGAAAAGCAGGGAAATACCGGTTATCAGTAGTAGTGTAGCGAGTATAGTTCTAATTGACTAGTTTGAGAAAAGCAATTAAGACACCGTGGGAACTATGTTTGTTATGTGTGGAGTGGAGAAAAGGACACTAGTTCCTTATTATGTTGGAAATCCAATCCAATACGAGATTTACGGTTTTGATTGTATTTCCAAAATTGCTGTAATGACTTGCAAATATTTCAGCTACCCCTTTTGGTATCATATATTCCACTTGATATATTCCATTGACTTAGTCCCAATATATTACCTTAGACTTAGTCCAGATATTGATACCTTATTTGAATAAGTTTATTTGAAAAGTGTTTTTCAAAGAATGTCATTAAAAATAATATCAAGTGTATTTTGGCATAAAAGTGTTTTGGTTATCATAAGGTAAAAACCCATTCGTATTTATGTGTGGGTGTTGTCTTATGAGATACCTTTCTCTTCAAAGGTTTTTCATAACATTGTCATGATCTATACATTTAAAATTTTGAGTATGTCACGCTGGTTTATCAAGCCTGATCCGGCTATTGTTTTACTCGGATAAGATCTATGTAGTTTCAAGTTTAATTGAAGACGGTTTGAGTTTCCAGAGAAGATTTGGAGATCTTCACAATCGTATGGACAAATTCTATTATCCGCTACATCTATTGTATTTGTTTTGTTGTTTGTTAGCATTTGTAAGAAAAGAAGTTTATAACTATCCAGGCTGAATCTAGATTAGACTCTGATATTGTATTTAAAATTTTCGCTGTAGAGATTATTATTGAAATAATATATGTTATTCCATTCATGTGAGATTCCGTTCTGTCTTTATTTTCTTTCTACCCTTAATGATCCGTCTTTTCGTACAATTTGAGTAAGAATGTGTGGTTTATTGTTAATTCAAAAGGTACAGAAAAACGAGTCATTACAACTACCTTCCAATGGGTACACCTCTAGATGAATGTCCCAAGGAACCATCACGAAGCTCCTCTACCAACATAAGATCGGCCTACCTCTATAACTAGGAAGTACCGAATATGTCACCCCCTGGTCATTACTGACCTTTAACCGAGCACGCTCTAGCATACAAACTACATTAATTTACATCTCGAACATCATAGTGGGAAGAAATATATCTAGAAGGGGATGATCATACCCTAATTGAAAATGATCCACTTAGCCTTGCTGCATCTAACCCTATTTCAATCATTTCTGATTGATGAGGCTTAAGGTAACGATTACCTTTTTACATAGCACAACTTCTTTCACTTTGAATACCACATTGCCATTCAACATTTACACGACTGATTTCTACAAACGTATAACTTCCTGAGCTTGTATGTCTTGGGAAAGCGTGTTAAGCTAATAGAAGGTGTCTTCTCCGCCACCGACTGATATACTGTTATAGAGATCACTCATTATGATTTGGAATGCAAGGTCAGACATTCATCCATACAAATTCTTTCTGGGATCGAACGAAACCGAAGGAACTTTCCTCGGCCATTACTAGGCGAGAAGCCCTTGTGGTTTTGAGTTTTTTCATAACAAAGGGATCACTGCTACAATATAGTGAATCGGGAGTTTATCCCCAATTAATCAACAAGCAGTCCCTCGTTATTATTCGTCTCAATATCTCCGTCTTCAAACTTCTTCATTTTTCGAACAGGTAAATAGGTTCGAAGTGATTTTTGGATGGGAATTGCCCAAATCCACCCCGATTCCTTCGAAATCCAATTATCGATAAAAAGAGTATATGAGTATACAACATTTATTAAGTCTCCTTTCACTTTAATTTCAATTCGGATGATTTGGAAATCTCTTTCTTTTGTATTAGAATAAATCTAAGTAATTCATTCTTTTGCATTGGATAATATCTCAATTTTATTTTATTTAAATATCTTTCTTAGATATATTCTCTTCAATTTATTCCAATTTTTTCAAGAGCATATGGAATAATTAAGCCTCATTTATTAAATCAATTGATTTATTTAAACCTTTCTTAAATCCTGAAATAATTCCAAATCATTTTCTCTTTTACTTATGAAAACCTTTCCAAATCATTCACTAATCTAAATCAAATATTTCTTTCATTCAAGTTATAACTTTTAACATAGGGAAAACATTCCCAAATCATTTATTAAATCTTAATCAAAGATTTTCTTCTTAACTTCAATCATATTTTTGCAAATCGAAGATTTTCAAAACAGAGCACTACTACCACTTTAGATATGGTAAATTTCTCCTCCAGGAACTAATGGTAAGTAATCCTACATCATGAATATCTTTGTCTTCAATTTGTTTTATTTCGAAGACTAGCATGAAGGGGTTTTCGGATAGGAATCACCCAAATATGATTCCGGTTCCTTCGTACCAATCATCGAATAAGAAATGTTAAGTGGTTAAATAACATTCAAAGAATTTGTTTCTTTTCTTTTATCTTTGAAAAACTTAAATATGATCTTTCAGATCATCTGGGCTTTCCCTTCGATCTATTCCACCCCTCACCTAAAAAGAGAAAACACAGGCCATGTAAGTTCAGGGCACTAGTAGCTCCATTTCTAACCTTAGTTAAACACCTTGTTTTATCTTTCCAAATCTCATAAGCGAGACAAATGTACTAGTCGTTTCCGCATACTCAGTTTATTAATACATTCAATATTCATTACATTTTGTTTTAGTGGTATAAACAATTCCTCTTAACCATTTATTCAAACTCTTATTTAAAATTCCAAATAATTTTAAATTATTTAATTATTCTTTTAAAATTATTCACAAAATATATAGGATGGAATTGTAAAGTTTAAAACTATATTCAAAAGGTTATAGAATTCGCCGCATAAAGTGCTGCAGAAAGTGTTATATAAGCTTATTTGATTTAAACAACTTTTTAATATTTGAAAATTCATATTTTTCATTTAAAATCTCTTTTAAATTATTTAATAGATTTAGCAAATTTATTTCATATTTTTTTATCATTTAAATATATCATTTATAAAGAAATCCCTTTTTGGATTCCGATTTGCAAAACCGCGATGTTTTTTAAAAACTGTTTTGGACGTATTTTAAATATACAAGATGAAATCTTGATTTTCTTTATTTATTTTTTAAACATATGAAAATATTTATAAAACATTTCTAACTGATTTTAAAACTATTTTCAAAAGGTTTAAGTCCATATACACCATTTCATTTTCGAAAGGAAAGTGATTTCCTTTGTGTTTATCGACGTGTATTAACGTGATTTGGTAAATCAATTTAACAATCATATCAGACAATCAATACTTGATGATAAAAGCATATATAAGTGTTCGTAGCAATTATAACACATCAACAGACATGTATATATATGTGTGTGTGTGTATGTGTGTATAAACATAGATATCAAATAGAGTTTCTCACCATAAACCAAAGCGATTGACTTCCTACCAACATAAACTAATCCACGCTTCACTAACTACTTCATATTCTACTTAAACATTAGTAAACAACTTTCCCTTCCTTTGAAGTGCTTGGCCAAGGCTTGAGATGGATGTGGGTTGAAATTATAGAGAATAAGTGGTAGGGTGTTGACTTTGAATTCTCAAAATTAGACCCGAAAAATAGGTCAGCTTCTTTCTTATTTTTAACTCTCTTACTCTCAAAATTTGAAAAAATTGTTAACTGAAAAGTTGTTGAAAATTACTTCCTCTTGAATTTAAAAAAATCACTTGAGTATTATTAGTTTTGAGGAATATATGGTCAAGGAAAGGAGCTATACTCAGTTTCACAAATATAAAGTTCGAAAATGTACTTCAAAGAATTGAGTTTCAGGTATAGCAAACCTCAAAACTGAAAAAAAATGATCAACAAAAAAGTTGTAGCTAGTAGACTTTCATATGGTTTCAAAAAAATAATTTCTTAATTTGGATTTGTTATGATCAAAACAAAATGGCCTATTCTTTAGCTTAAAAACCGGAACAGAGAATGCACTGAAAGGAAGTGGATTTTTGACATAGTTAGTTTTAGAATGAGACAAAGTGGTCAACATTAAAGTTGTAGCCACTGGATAAATAAATGATTTGAAAAAAAGAATTTATCATCTGGGTTCATATTTAAATAAGTTATGGCCGAGAGAAGAAGAGGTAAAATATGGGGAAAAAAAGAGTTTGATTTGAAGTGGATGAACATTGATTTCTTTTGAATATTTTGTAAATATTTTGACATTATTTATTTTTAATTTTTTCCTATGGCTTAGAAGCCATTAAAGAGAAGAGAAAGAAGGTGAAGAAGCTCGCGAAAAGAAGAAGAAAATGTGAATGAAAGTGAAGAAGGAGGTGGGTATTTATAGGAAAAGAAAGAAGTGGCATCTCTTACCAAATTACCAAACTATCCTTACTTAAACTTAAAGAAACATCCACTTTTTCAATACTTAACATCATCCTTTCAATTCTTACTTTATGTCTTATTCACTTCAAGATTAAGTAAAGAAAAGTAATTATTTTGTTGGATTTTGATTTGATGTGATTTGATGTTTACTTTTCTTACTTTTGTTATTTCTTACTTACTTATACTAATGACTTTTAGAAGTTTTCTTGTCCTATTTAGTAAAAGTAAACATGTTTAGTTATTAACATGTGTAATATATATGTTAAAACATGTTAACAATGGTAAGATAATGTTGCGGCAACTTATTTTGAACAAAACGTTGATTTTCGAAAAAACGTTTTCTGGTCACATTTTGACGTTTTTTTTAATTTATTTATTCATGTAAACCAAACTGAAAAATAAATTTTTATCTTTAAATAATCAAAACAAGCATATTTGACTTATAAAATAATATAAAACAATATCCAAATCTTCTTATAAAAATACGAAATTGATTCATCGATATGTGACAAAATTTGTCTATTTTACGAAACAAGTTCTATATATTTATCGAACCATTATAAATTAAATTACTATTATTATCAAATGAGTTTGATATCGATTATATATATATATATATAAGTAATTATTCATCCTTTAAACAAATTTTTCGAATATTCATCCCACTTTATCGGAATTTGACTTTTGTCAATTTTACAATGGGAATCTAAAATCTTTATTCAATATCAAAAATAAGTTTACCATTCTTATTTATTATATAAAACACGATTTTTTAAGTTTGAAAATTCTACATTTTGTTATTTAAAATAATTAAATGTCTCATTTTCAAAGTGTTAAAATTATAGGTCGTTACATTCTCTCCTATTTAAAAGAATTTCGTCTCCGAAATTACCCTGAACCTAAACCCTCAATCTTTAACCTAAATCATTATTTTACAAAATTAAACCCATAAGATGTACCCAAATCATCCGTATAAAATATCTTATTTGATCTTCAATTTGAATCTACAACTTTATTTCTGAATTAGTATCGATCCGCCAACCCTCTAGTGCGGACTCTAATCAAGCTTATAGTTCAGATACACTTTCTTTCCATGCATGGCTCTCAACTATGATAGAAAACTCAAGTAACTAAGCACAAAACATCATCAATACTCGCCGTCGAGAAATTGAGTGGTAAATTATTTTCTGGACCAGTGTAAAGACCTTAAAGTTACATATTCGGATATTAGTTCAAAATTTGTGTGACGAAATGATTTACGTATTTATTCCTATTGGGTTTTCTCAGTTATACCAAATCATTTTTCTTCACATTCTTTTTATTTTTAACATATTTTCTTTAATACTAATATTTTATATGAATCATTTCATAAAACTATTAGTTAAGTGTATTATATCTTACGAACACAACTACGTAAATCCTTCACTTTTAAAAAACTTAAGTCCAAATCCTTAATTAATGGTAGAATTCATTAATAATAATTTTTCCAATTATAATTACATTTTAAATAGTCGTGATTTACTTAAGTGTATAAATAGTTCATGACTTAAATCTAATTTTATATAATACCTTTTTACATCCTAACAGTATATATATACACATCCCACATTCCTGATCGGTTTTATATCCGAATGAATTACAGTTTTTATAGATTGCTATCCTCTCAAATTCATAATTACAAAATTTATTTCCGATTCAATGCTATTATAAATTTCTCACTTTTAAATCCTTGTTATTTATAATCACATTTATAAATTATACTTATCCAATTTGATTTACTTAAAACATTTCGCAATAGTTTATCTTTTACGAGAATATTCCATAAATTCCTTAGCTTTGAGTTTGGTGTGATTCAGAAATTTTCGATGTCCAAAATCATTGAGAATCCCGCTTTATCTTATTAATTAGCGATTCCAAATTTATCTTTGGTTTAAACACCTTTATGAATATTACCGATCAATTTATCAATTAATGATTCACATTATCTCTTTAACTTAAGAAAATTATATAGATTGAGTAACACCAAAATAATACCAAGGAACTAGGTACTACCAATAGTATCATATATCCTCTTAACAAGAAGAGTAATACTTAAGAGAATTGCTTACCATCCGAATATATCTCTTGCCATTTTTAGTTTATTTTACAGCCATTCGAACTAGTTATCATAAAATAATTCTTTTTATTTGAAATAATACCATTTTCAAAATCCTTTAGAGATTACTTTTTTTTATAAAACCTATCTTATAAGTTCTTTTTATAAATTTATCTTATATTAATTAACTTCACTTAAATTACCATAATTCTTTGAATTATTCAAATTTAAATTCTCATTCCTTTTACATTTACCTTTTGCATAATCATTTTCTATTTGTTAAATACATTTTTATCTTATATTTTCATTTCTTAAACCAATCTTATTATCAAACACCTTATACGCAAACTGTGAAATTCTAATCACAAGATGTTCATATTTAAATTTCACTAATCTTGATTTCTAAGCATATAACTTTTCAAAATATGTAGTCTGTAATCAAAATATAATCCTAGGTAAAATTGTTTCATTTACAAGTTTTTCAAAACAAAACTTCTATATATAACGTTAACAAGTACGCACTCATATATAATACTCTCAACTCATTCTAGGGTGTTACTAACCCTATCTATAATGAATTACTCATCCTAGGGTATTACTAACCCTATCTCTGATGAGTCTTTACCCCACCAAAGCCAAGGTTCTCGCTTAATCTTCAGCTCTAATACCAAATGTCGTGGCCCATTTTTCCATACCCTTTGAATCGACAATAAACCACACATGTCCAACTTAAATTTCACGAAAAAAGGAACATGAAGGGTAATAAAGAAAATAGACAGAACAGAATCTCACACGAATGGAATAATATATAACATTGAACAAATATCTTTAAAGCGGAAGACTTTTACATTACATATATCGGAGACTAACTTAAATTCAGCTTTGGACACTTATAAATATCTGTCCATACAATTGCTGACAATGTCAAATTGACACTAACAAACAACAGTGGATAATAGAATATGTCATACGTAGATGAATATCTCCAGCTCTCCTCTGGAAACATCAACCGTCTTCGAATAAACTTGAAACTACTCGGATCTGACCCGAGTATTGGAAATACCCAGACCAGGCTTGATAAACCAACGTGAGAAAAACTCAATAATAAATGAAAGTGTCATATGTCAGCTTTTAAATGAATCCTTTGAAAAGAAAGAGTATCTTATAAGACCATGCCCACACATAAACACGGACGGGTTTTTACCTTATGATAACTAAAACCCTTTTATATCCAAACATTTGATATTATTTTAATGACATCTCTTTGAAAACATTTGCAAATAAATTTATTAATCTTAGCCGAAATGGTTACCCATATAGCATTTCGAGGTTATTCATTACGCCAATACAAACAAAACCGCAGGTTCTTATTGGAGAATGGATTTTCATACAAATGACGAAGTGAATGGACTACCTTTCGATAGGCACACCTCTAGATGGATGTCCCGAGGAATCATCACAAAGCTTCTCTACCAATACAAGACCGGCCTACCTCTATAACTAGATAGTACCGAATATGTAATTCTTGGTCGTTACCGACCTTTAATCGAGCGCGCTTTAGCATAAAAACCACATTAATTTACATCCCGGACGTCATATCGGGAAAAAATATCTAGAAGGGAATGATCATACCCTAATTGGTAATGACCCACATAGCCTTGCTGCATCTAACCCTGTTTCGCTCATTTTCGATTGATGAGGCTTGAGGCAATGATTACCTTTTAACATAGTACAACTTCTTTCACTTTGAATGCCACATTGTCATTCTACATTCACACGACTGATTTCTACAAACATATAACTTCTGAGCTCGTATGTCTCAGGAAAGGGTGTTAAGCTAAGAGAAGGTGTCTTCTCCGCCACCGACTGATATACTTTTATAGAGATCACTCATTATGATTTGGAATGTAAGGTCAGACATTCATCCATATAAATTCATTCTGGGACCGAACGAAATCGAAGGAACATTCCTCAGCCATTACTATGCGAGAAGCCCTTGTGGTTTTGAGGTTTTTCATAACAAAGGGACCACTGCTACATATAGTTAATCGGGAGTTTATCCCTAATTAATCAACAAGTAATCCCTCATTACTATTCGTCTCAATATCTTTGTCTTCAAACATCTTCATTTTTCGAATAGGTAAATTGGTTCGAAGTAATTTTCGGATAGGAATTTCCCAAATCCGACCCCGGTTCCTTCGAAATCCAATTATCGATAAAAATAAAATACGAATATACAAGATTTATTAAGTCTCTTTTCACATTAATTTCAATTCGGATGATTTGGAAATCTCTTTCTTTTGTCTTATAATAATTCTAAGAAATTCATTCTTTTTCTTTGGATAATATCTTAATTTTATTTTATTTAAATATCTTTCTTAAATATATTCTCTTCAATTTATTCCATTTTCTTTTCAAGAGTATATGGAATCATTAAGCATCGTTCATTAGATCATTTGATTTATTTAAAACTTTCCTAAATCCTAGAATAATTCCAAATCATTTTCTCTTTTACTTAGGAAAACCTGTCCAAATCATTCATTAAATTAAATCAAAGATTTCTTTCATTCAAGTTATAATTTTAACTTAAGGAAATATTTCCAACTCATTTATTAAATCTTAATCAAAGATTCTCCTTAACTTCAAATCATATTCTTGTAAATCATAGATTTTCATAACAGAGCACTATTGCCACTTTAAATATGGTAAATTTCACCTTCAGGGACTAATCGAAAGTAATCCTACATTATGAATATCTTTGTCTTCAACGTTCTTTGTTTTCAATATGTTTTATTTCAAAAATTAATTTGAAGGGGTTTCGGATAGGAATCACACAAATCAGATCATGGTTCCTTTGTACCAATCGTCGAATAAAAGATGTTAAATGGTTAAATAATATTCAAAGAATTTGTTTCTTTTTTTATCTTGGAAAAACTTAAATATGATCTTTTAGAGCATCCGGGCTTTCCTTTCGATCTATTCCACCTCGCCCAAAAAGAGAAAACATAGGCCACGTAAGTTCAGGGCATTGGCTGCTTCATTCCTAACCTTAGCTAAAAACCTTATTTTATTTTCCCAAATCTCATAGGAGGGACATATGTACTATTCATTTCCGCATACTCAGTTTGTTAATACATTCAATATTCTTTACATTTTGTTTAAGTGGTATAAACAATTCCTCTTAACCATTTATTAAAACTCTTATTAGAACCTCTAAACCATCTTTAAATTACTTAATTATTCTTTTAAAATTATTCAAAGAATACATAGGAAAGAATTTTTAAGTTTAAAACTATATTCAAAAGGTATAGAATTCGCAACATAAGAGTGCTGCGGAAAGTGCTATATAAGCATATTTGATTTGAACAACTTTTTAATATTTGAAAATTCATATTTTCCATTTCAAATCTATTTTAAATTATTTTAATAAATTTATCAAATTTATTCATATTTTTTATCATTATAAAGAAATCTCTTTTTGGATTCCGAACTGCAAATTTGTGATATTTTTAGAAAATTGTTTTGGACCTATTTTAAGTATACAAGATGAAATCCTGATTTTCTTTCTTTATTTCTTTAAATGTAATTAAATGTTTATAAAACATTTCTTTATAACTGATTTTAAAACTATTTCCAAAAGGTTTAAGCATTCCATATACACTATTTCATTTTCAAAAGGAAAGTGGTTTCCATTGTGCTTATCGATGTGTATTAACATGATTTGGTAAAACAATTTAACAATCATATCAATTGATAATCAAAGCATATATAAGCATCCATAGCAATCATAACACATCATCAAACATGTGTGTGTGTGTGTGTGTGTGTGTGTGTGTGTGTATAACTATAGATATTGAATAGAGTTTCAAACCACAAACCAAAGCGATTTACTTCCTATGACATTCAAACTAATCCATGCTTCACTAACTACTTCCTATTCCACTTAAACATTAGTAAATATATTTCCCTTCCTTCGAAGTGCTTGGCCAAGACTTGAGATAGAGGTGGGCCAAAAGTATAGGGAATAAGTGGTAGGGTTTTGACCTTGAATTCTCAAAATTAGACCCAAAAAATAGGTCATCTTCCCTCTTGTTTTTGACTCTCTTACTCTCAAAATTTGAAAAACTTATTTGTTTCAAATTATTTTATGCTGAATATAAAAGAAAGGGTCACTTGATTTTGATTAGTTTTGAGGAAGATATGGTCAAAAGAAAAGGGGCTATTTTCGGATTCGCAAATATAAAGCCCCAAAATATACTTCAAAAAATTGAGTTTCAGGTATAGCAAACTTCAAAACTGAAAAAGTGATCAATATAAAAATTGTTGCCAATAGAATTTCATATGGATCAATAAAAAGAATTTCTTAATTTGGATCTGTTATGATCAAAACAAAATGGCATATTCTTTGGCTTAAAAACTAGGCTAGAGAATGCACTGGAAAAAGGTGGATTTTTGACATGGTTAGTTTTAGAATGAGACAAAGTGGTCTACATTAAAGTTGTAGCCACTAAAAAAAAATACATGATTTGAAAAAAATTCTTTTTAGTTCAGTTTTGAAGAAGTTATGGCCGAGAGAAGAAGAGGTAAAATATAGAGAAAATATGAGTTTGATTTGAAGAGGATGAACGTTGATTTCTTTTGAATATTTTGTAAATATTTTGACATTACTTCTTTCTAATTTTTTCCTATAGCTTAAAAGCCATTAAAGAGGAGAGGAAGATGGTGAAGAAAATGTCAATGAAAGTGAAGAGGGAGGTGGGTATTTATATAAAAAGAAAGAAGTGATAAATTTACCAAAATAACATCTTACCAAATTACCAAACTATCCTTGCTTCAACCTAAAGCAACATCCACTTTTTCAATGCTTAACATCATCCTTTCACTTCTTACTTTATGTCTTACTCACTTAAAATTAAGTAAAGAAAAGTAATTATTTTGTTGGATTTTGAATTGATGTGATTCGATGTTTACTTTTCTTACTTTTGTTAATTCTTACTTACTTTTACTAATGTCTTTTAGACATTTTTTAATCCTATTTAGTAAAAGTAAACATATTTAGTTATTAAAATGTGTAATATATGCGTTAAAACATGTTAACAAAGGTGCAATAATGTTGCGGCAACTTATTCTTAAAAAAATGTTGATTTTCGACAAAACGTTTTACGGTCACATTTTGATGTTTTTTTAAACTATTTATTCATGTAAACCAAACTTAAAAATAATTTTTTTATTATCTTTAAATAATTAAAAGAAGCATATTTGACTTATAAAATAATATAAAATAATATCCAAATCTTCTTATAAAAATATGACATCGATTTATCGATATGCGGCGAAATTTATCAATTTTATAAAACAAGTTTATATATTTATTGAACCATTATAAATTAAATTACTATTACTATAAAATGAGTTTGATACCGATTATATATATATAAAAGGAATTATTTATCCTTTAAACAAATTTCTCGAATATTTATCCTACTTTATCGGAAGCCGACTTTTGCTAATTTTACAATGGGAATCCAAAAATTTTATTCTATATCAAAAATAAGTTTACCATTCTTATTTATTGTATAAAACATGATTGTTTAAGTTTGAAAATTCTAAATTTTAGTATTTAAAATAATTAAATATCCTATTTTCAAAGTGTTAAAATTACGGGTCGTTACAATCATTTTGGACTTACGTAATTTGGTAATGGTCAAAATTTCAGTATCATCAATATTCAACTTTATAGTCCAAACATAAATTACTTGGTTTAATAATAATAATAATAATAATAATAATAATTAACCGAACTGCTCTGGCTAGAGACTTCGACTTTGAGTTGACTTTAGCTGACCATGATACTAACCTCATATAACGAAGGAGACAAATCCTCTCTTGAACAGTGTATCACTTCCAATGCTTCCACTCGACCCAACTTTAGTCGTTTAATGGATGTCGTACAATGATTTAACTATGATCAATGCAAAGTTTCCATATTGAAGATCAATAGTATTTTTTGGTCAAGAGAACGGTGTAATTTTGTCACGTCAATATTTTTTATTTGACCTTAGTTATATTAACCAACAGAAAACTATCGAGTGAGTCATTCCATAATTATCCAATAACTATTAGCACGTATCCTATTGGTGCCCTTAGAAGTCATAAGTAATACACTGCCCAATATTTGGAGAGCATTGCACACTCTAGTCTCAACGGATATATCATTATCTTGTCTCGATACATCTTGACTAGGAATATTTAAAATGTATGTTTAATTTCATTATGATAAATTACCCAAGGTTAAAACACCTAGTAACTATTATCAAAGAATATATCATTGATGGATTTTCTATTAAATATATTTTAAATTAAATTAATTAATTAATATAACTCATTATATCAAGTAAATAATAGAAAAAACCTTTCGTTTCAAACAAGGTTAGTTATCGAGTTAGATATATGTAAAAAAAATACATAATTGCCCATAGGGCATATACCTGACTCTATCACATAGTACCCATGGGAACAACCTCGCACATAGTCACTTTTGGTTAGGAACCCCGTACCATCAAGGCGTAGGTAAATTTTGTTGCGGTGAACTGCCCATCTGCATGCAATATCTTGTTAGGCAGACCTGCACTAGCGGACCTAGATGCTATTATAGCCTATTAGCGACCTAAAATGAAATTCTCCATCAATGGTGTAATAGGGTGTATCTGTAGCAAATAACAAGCTATGGAGACTACTACAACATCTCACTATATCGTGCAAATAATGGAGTTCTCATGATCAGCAAGAGCTGGCCCCGCTCATTGGTGGTACACCTAAGAGGACTAAAGAACCATGCAACATTCTTATCCATACTGGGACCTCATGCAATAATGGAGTCAAAGCGTCAACATGATCCCTGACCCTCAAAAGAACACTTAAGCATCTCAATGTTCTCTTTCCAATCGAGGGCCAAGATAACATGGCTGGTGAGGCTCATCTTTCCTTGGCCTGCTCAAACAAAACAAAGGAGCTCATAGCGACATGGAATGAGCAAGTTCACCCCCGCTATTACACAGGAGTAAGGGACGTTGCAATTTCTTCCCTCTTAATGCCGTCAAACTCCCCTATGAGAGTCGGAGGCAACCATAGCTCCTAGGTTCAAGCACAGACGTCTATCCCAGTTGAGTAAGTAATTGAGTACATAAATATGCATTGGATCGGTGCGACCTAAAAAAAGTGTAAAGGAAAATAGCGACTATCCACTTTACCTCCGTATGGGCTATTCAAACCCTGATGATGTGCCAGCTGCTTCGCTTGATTCAATACCGATTAAATATTACGACCCTAGCAAAGTCTTCCAAATAGGCACGGAACCGTGCCTGGATATTTTAGGGATGAGCTAATATGTTTTATGAAGAAAAGCAAAGATGTGTTGCTTGGGAGTACGCCGACATGACTGACATTGATCCCTCCATCATATGGCACACACTCAACATCGACCCAAAAACTTACTCAGTCGGACAAAAAGATGCCCCTCAATCCCAAAAGATATAGAGCACTCAAGGAAGAATTAGATAAGCTCCTTGCTAATGGATTCATTTATGTTGTCGAACACTCATTCTAGATAGCCTATAAATATTGGTCTGCAGGCCAAATAGGGCATAAAGGACTTGCATTGATTACTCGGATCTCAACAAGGACTTTTTGAAAGATATAATTCCACTATTCCGCATTGATCAGCTTGTAGACGCAACCAACGGGTATGAGCTTCTCACATTTATGGATGTCTACTCTGGGTATAACCCAATCCAAATGCATGATCTAAATCGTGAGCTCATCTCTTTCAATACGAATGTGAAGCTCTACCACTATTGACCCATTTCATTTGGTCTCCTCGATGTTGGTGTGACTACCAATAGCTCGTCAATAGAATGATCGCCCAACAAATCGATTGGTCCATAGAAATTTATGTTAACGACATGCTAGTGAAGTCTGAGAAGGCCAAAGCATGTAAAGAACCTAAGTAAAACCTTCGACGCCTTTGCCGATATAATATGTAGGTCAACCCCAAAAAGTGTACGTTTATAGTCCAATCTAGAAAGTTTATAAGGATCATGGTAAGTGTTAAAGGGATAGAGACCAACCCCAACGAAATCTGGGTAATCTAATATATGCAAATACCTCGCATGATCAAGCAAGTACAGAGCCTAAATGGGATGGTTGTGGCACTTAGTCATTTTGTTTTAAAGGTAACAGATTATTGCATATCCATCTTAAACCTAGTCAAGAAGGGAAAACCATTTTTTTGGAGTGAAGAATGCAACAAGGCTTTTGAAGAACTAAAGCGACACCTGCTACAACCCATGTGCTTTCCAAGCCCATAGATGGTGAAGTTTGTATTTCTACCTCATGATAACTGACCATACAACTAGTGCTGCAATGTTTCTTGATGTAGAAGATTTTTAACGACCGATGTACTATGTAAGAAAGAGATTGACAGGCCCAGGAACGAGATACACCAAACTTGAGAAGCTAGCCTAAGACCTTCTGATCGTGGCCCAATGGCTGCAGCCGTACTTCCAAATTCACCAATCAAGGTCCTCATCAACCACCCACCGAAGGAAATACTTAGCCGGCCTAATACAGTAGGCCGACACCTGAAGTGGTCGGTGGAGCTCGGGCAACACCATATCACCTTCCACCCTTGCACCTCAATCAAATGCTATGCAATGGCCGACTTTAGAGTAGAATGCTCTAGCCTAGACAGTCGCAAGGAAGAGGAAACGACTGATTAGCAGGCATGGCAACTATATTTTGACGGTGCATCTAATGAGAAAGGGGTTGAGGCCGGCACAATCCTAGTCATCCCTAAAGGGAAAGAACTATGCTTTGCCATCCACCTTACTTCATGGTCACCAGCAATGGAGTCGAATATGAGGATATATGTGTTGGTCTCGGGATGGAAAAGGAGCTATTAGTAGAATGCTTGCATGTATTTAGTACTCTTTGTTGGTTATCAACAAAATAGGAAAATGGCTCCAAGCCAAGGGTAAGATATTGGCCCTCTACATTGTAGAAGCCAAAAAAATCATCAGCATCTTCATAGATTTCTAATTTGAATGAGTATCACTCTAAAAGAATGCCAAAGTCGACCATTTGGTTAAAATAGCAAGCGACCCTAAAGGAGGCATCCCCTTGGATCCAATGAAGGTGTGAGGCACCCTTTATTTTGAATTAGGTGCAATTGCCATAGGGATTGGCAAAGCCCAAACGAATACCTAGATGACCTCTCTTTTGAAATGTCTCATGGGCGGCGTATAACTCATGAAGAGGAAAGAGGCTCGAAAAGTCCTTTATTGGGCGCCCCACTACATAAACATTAATGAAAAATTTGATCGGTAGGGATATTCAATGCCCCTTCAATGGTGTGTTACGAATGAAGAAGCCAGCTGCATGAAGGCATATGTGGAGATCATACAAGGAGCAAAGCCTAGCAAAAATGGCTGCTCGCCAAGGTTACTACTAACCGACTATGATAAAGGACATAATGAACTATGTTGTGCAGTGGGTTAAGTGTGTGAATTTCAATTTTTTTTAACCATTTTGCATCTTATGTGGCCCATGAAGTCTAAATTGATTTATATCTTGTCTAAATAAATTTTTAAAAAAATCATTATTTATTTAATTTATTAATCAAGGGATTTTATTTTACTATTAATAAAGAGAATTCAATGAATGTGATTTCCACCGTTTCTTTTTGAAATTCCAAAAATACCCCTATCCATAAATGAAATCTCACTGCTAGTTTACACCTCTACCATCATCTTGTTTCAGACTACTTATCAACAGAATTTTACGATAAGTTTGCCACCGATACTACTAACAAAACAACTTGAAATAAAGTGTTGTGACTACCGAAACTTTTAGACTTAGAACACACATCCGTCCGCTCAGTTTTTTATTAAATAAAATGCAATATTTCTACCTATTGGATGCATGTACGTGCGGATTGTACTAGTAATATATAATGTGTACATGTGTACATACTCGCATCTAAGTGTTGGGATTTACATCGCAACAGACAGGTTAACCCTTTTATATACTTGTTTACTGTCTGTATTTTTTATAAATTAATTTTATTTAGTATGTATGTATGTAACTACATATATGTATATAATTATATAAAACAACTATAATTTGAATTTTAAATAAGTTGTCTTTGTTTAATTTTAATTCAAATTTAAAATAGCTTAGAAAATCTTAGATCTAAATCAAATTCAGATCCAATAAAGTCAAATCTAAATTTAAATTTCAAATTTTATACACCATGTGTTGAATTGTAAATTTATATAAACAAATTAATTTTTTTATTTGAAATATACATATATGTATATATTATATACATACAATATAATTAAAATTCAATTATAAATATTTATAATTATTATATTAGAATACATCTATAATGTTAATTTGAAAATAAATTTATTTTAATTTGGTCGAAGCCAAATAAACTTATTTTTTTATTTTGGCTGAAGCCCTTTTTTCTTTAAATTCATACCAAAAAATTCAATTAAAAAGAAACTTATTTATTATTATTGCCTAAATAAATAATCAAACAAAGTTAAAATTGGCTAAAAGTAATTTTCAATAAAATATTTTTTTTTCAATTTTTTCCGGCCAATTTCAAACTTTTTTTAAATAATTTTGATTTTCAACAAGAATCCGTTTTTAATAAAATACACGCATAAATATATTGCATATTAAAGTTCAAATTTTATTTATATGCTAACTAAAGATTTAAACTTAAATTTTCAAAAATTGTCTATATACTAATACATTATGTCTAAAAATTATTATGCAATTTGATATATATAGATATCCCTTTCCATTGAATGTGCATATGAGAATAACATCAAAAATATATGCAAATTTCTAGCAATATATAAGATATAAACAAATATCATTATGGATCTAATATCATATGTGAATAGAAAAGATGTAATCAAAGATTATTTTCGATGATAGATGCCAATGAAATGCATCTTAAACGTTGAATCTTGCTCCTATAGATCTGATCTACATGTCTCCAGAAGTTGCAGTAATCCAAAGATAAACATCGAGCGCTATTTTATAATAATTTTGGTATAGATTTTGCTTTGGAATTTGGTCCCTTGACCTAATTAATTTTCGGCTGGTATGTGGTTGGGAATTAAGAGGGAAGAATGAAGAGACAATTTCCTTTTATAAGTATGACGATCACATTGCACCTTCAACACCCAATATACTTGAAGAATCCGTTGCTATGGTGCTCGGACGATGTAGGATGATTATCAACGGTGAAAAGAAGAGAAACAATCACATAACCTATCATATATTTCATAGCACATCAAATAAAATATAATAATAAACATCACAGATATAAAACAAGCAAGACATTAATAACCAAATGAACCACGATATCGGAGGACATTGGTTCACAAAGTTATACAAGATAGTGATTGTGTTTATACAACTGATAATAAACTCAAAGATGAACTGTCACTAGGTAAAATGAATGAAAACTATCTAGGCACTATAGTGTCGCATGACGAAATAAGCATAAGTTCATATATAATACGAGAAATCACCATCTCCTACTCGTCCTTTGTACAACAACTATGTACAACCTAAACCTGCTAGCTAGTTTACTCATTTAATAGCATCTGAGATAATAAGAAGCAAAATATAAAACCTTGAGTTAGACAAGAGTCCGGTGTGAGTGATAAGAAATCTCAAAGTACTATACAAGTCAATATAGTAAGGAACATAGGTATAAGAATCATACTTGACCTGTCCATACATCTAAAGAGTTAGCACATAACATCCATAATACGCTACTCTACAAACATCGTAAAGTTGTACTACATCCTAAGTACAACGTCGGGTTTCTAGGTATCTACATCGATAGTACATACAACATGTGATATCCCTTGAGTGACATACGAAAAGAAAAGAAAATATAACATTAATCAAACAATCCTCACTACTACTTAATGTGCCCTGGATATATGATAATTCCTATGACCATTCTTTTATGAGAGATTAATGGAAAAATCCTAGTTTTCAATCAACTTACTACCAATCCATAACTAATATTAGATCCTTTCCATCGATCTAGGGTACACGAATCCATTCCACTGATCTAGGGTAGCCATTCTAAGTACCCAATAAGCATCCTTATAATATCTCGTCGTACGGATACATGAAAATAATCTGAGAATCAATGATCCCTTAGCATGCATATCCAAGCCCTTCCTTGTTCCATATAGTTTCCACTCACCCTCATAGAACCATTCTACATTCATTTCTTTCCATGATAGAACCTTTCAACATTCTGTCCACGTGTCACCCATCCTAGAACCCATCCTTGGGGATATCCATTAGCAAGACCCCATTAACATTGAGCCATCATCATCGGAACATAATTCCATCACCATCTAGTTACAATTATCAAAGTCATCATCCTTTACTATGATGCCAGATCAGAACTGAAGGTCAAACGAATGAACGAACACCTTCGGCACAACTTATAGGACATACTTGTAATCCCTTAGAGATTTGCCCTAGGTTGGCCATAACCATTCATATTGGCACCGACATGAACCCATTCATGTCGGTGTTCAAATGAATTACCTAGCCAAATGTTTGGCTAAGTACTTCATGCTTCAAACACTTCCCTCTTTAAATTTTTGAAGACCCTTCTCTATATACCCAAAGTCCTGAAGACCCTTGCTCATCCCATATGTTAGAAAAGATGTCGGTACTGACCAGAATAGTTTGGTACTAAGTTGTAGAACTCCATCAATTTTGGAGTTAACTCTCCAAACTCCTATCTTAGCTTGTCTGAAGCATGTCTCGAAGTTTTGTAGCCTTAGTCCCAAAGTACTTCCTTTAATGACCTAAAATGTAATCTCCATTTACCACTTCCCCATATAACCATCGATCTGATTTTGATCGCCGTAATCGCCTTCAAATGACAAGAACTGTAGGCTCCCCAAACTCGCCTCAATAACTTATCCAAGTTTCGTTCGATTCGAGCACGTTCGACCTCATTCTATCCAAATCGACAACTGCATCCTAACTACACTAAAAGCACTCAGAAACATATTCCATCCAAAGGTAAACATCATTGAAACATATCCCAACAATATATTCAATTCATACATATATAATTTGCAATCATATAATTTCCTAGATCTATTTAATGCAAAATGACAATATGATTCATAAGGAGATACAAAACCATTTAGAATCCATTTATATCTTTTAAAATTCAGCCATAAGCATGTAAGAATATTAAATAAAAGTTTAAAATTGTTTTAACATAGAAATCAAATCAAAAACATTAATTTTAACTATATGAACATACACGGTATGGCAAGAGATCATAAACCATTCGTCTAATACCAAAATTACCCACTTAATCCCAAATCTAAAGTAGACACTAAGGAGTTCGAATTTCCAAGTAACTAAAATGATTGATCTACAATCCCCTTGTCTAATTCCCTTCTAATGATGGTTTATGCAAGGATTAATATGGAAAAGAGGAGGTTTTTGATAAAATCTTGGTTAATGGAGGTTTAGAACTATTTAGGGAAATAGGAAAAGTGACCTATTAGATATAAATCTTGAAATGGGTTAGTGGGCTTAGGTTTAGACTTAACTAATTACCTACTAATCTGGCCAGCAACAACCTAAACTTAAAACGGTAATATCTCCTAAAAGGTAAGTCTGTTTCCCTATTTGACCACTCTATGAAAGAGAAACCATTATCCCGATCTAATGGAAGTGGTTCAGACCTTAATCCAACTCCCATCAAAAGTTATTGGCTTTACAAAAATTTCTAAATCCAAACTGTCCGAGAACAATTCTAAGGGTGGAAAATGTCTTTGGTAGTTATTTCCTAAAGTTTTTGAATCATACGACCACATATGATTTAAATAATAATATTTCATGATTTTCGATATGTAAAATATGAGTCGTTACAATAAGCATCTAGATCCAAGCAAAATGAGGGGACAAAATCTCCTTTTTTTACTCAACCCACTTTACTAATTCAAATCAAATTTGAACACGTAATAGAGGCTCTATTCCCACTATGGCCGGCTAGAAAATGCATCATCATCGGACCAATAAAATATCCAAAACTATTTTGTAATTAATTCATTTAAATCTAATTTAATGTTTATCGATATCGTATATCTATACACACATATATAACTTTTACATATACACCCAATTAATTAAAAAATGTGCCAAATTCAAAATAAAAATATAATAGTTAACATTTCATAAATATTTATCAATTTAATTAATTTACAACAATATAAATTAATTAGATCGAGTGGTATTTCGGAGTATCCAAGATTATGGTTGTGCGACTCAAAGGTATAAATTCAGTCAGCGATTAATATTTGTAACGACCCGGAATTTTGGGCAATACGAATTTAATAATCTGTATTAATAATTTAATTGGTTTGATGATTTTTCTTTATAATTTTAATTCAAATTGGTAAATTTAATCTTTTCAGGGTTAATAAATTTTTAATCTGGCAATAATTGATAAGGATTTATTTTTCAAAGCTAATGAAATTTTATTCTGTTTATAATATATATATTTGATATATATTGTGAACATAATATCTTTTGTTTTAAATTAAGGATTAAATTTTCAAATTGTAATATATATGTGTGTATATGTTATAATTTGAGTTGTTTTAAAATTTATTTAATCTATTGATAATTTATAATTGTAATTTAAAGCTTTGTTTTAAAATTAATATTTTTCAAAAGTTAGTTTAGTTTAATTCATTTGTTTTCAAGTATAAGACAATTGTTATATTAAATATGATAGTTTAAAAAGGAATTTAAACAAAGTTTGTTTTGCTTTCTTTTTAAATGCTTTAATTTAAATAGTTGTAAATGTATATAAATAAATGTTTTAAGATGTTTAAATCCATAAGAATATATTTACGTTATAATTTGTTTCTAATATTTCTTTAAAGGACTAAACTTATATTTAAATATGTAAATATTTATTTATTTAAGAGAATTAAATTATGTAAGTTTATATTACATTTAAATTAAATGGAAAAATTAATTAAAAATGTTAAGAACATGTGTAAACATGTTAACACATTCTAAATAACACTTGTAAGTAAATTAATCAATTAAATGACAAGTGGCTTTCATTGTTGAATTTAAAACATATCTTTCTTTCTTTCTTCTTCTTAAATTATTTTCTTCCTCCATAAATTAAAAAGCAATTTAATGGCAAAACAGTAAACCCTTTTCAAAATCTGAGATTAAAATTCAAGAACAAATCAGAAATTCTTTTTCAAAACCTGCATTTCAAAAATGATGTTCAATCTGCAACTTTCAAACCTGAAGTTCATGAAGATCTGTAGTTTCAATCTTTAAAGCATCAAATTTCAACATGCAAGGATTCACCTTTCAACAGCAAAGTAAAATCCATTTCTGCAAGTTGTTCAAGAGCCTGGAAAGGAAATTTAAAAACTGCTCTGCAAATAAACTGGTGAGTAAATCCTACTTTAAAAACAGTTACGATAAATTCTATGATTGAATGTTGCATGCAAATGAATTTGATTTTGATGATGTATATTTATTTACCTGAATGTATGTTTATAAACAAAAAAAATTGGATTGCCTGTTAAAATTTAGAATGGTTATTGTGTTTTATAAAACAGTCCCAAATCCTTCAATAATCTCAATAACTTGATTTTGAACACGAATTGGACTGTGATTTGTAAATGAAAGTTGTTTGCAATCACATAATTTATCATCTAAAAATAATTATAGGGTTTTAAAATGAATGAGTTACTCAAAATTTTCAAATTACAGTGGAAAAATCAAGTTTGGGCAAAATTTTATGATTTCAAATTCTAGTTTTGAATTTATAATCGAATTACAATTGGAAAATTATGATTTTTAGAGCTTGTATCATAATTTTTAATTGAGTAATTAAGTTGAATTTTTGGTTTGAATGTTTTTGATGATTGCCGAAGAACGGCATGATGATTGCAGCTGTAATTTTGATTGTAGATTGTTCTTAAGTTGTAGATTTCAGGAAAAATGCAAAATAATTTTTCAAATGAGTAAATCAAGGGATTTTGGATGGAATATTGTTAAGGATAATTACTTAAATGTAATAAAATATAATTAATCGAGGAAGATTAATTGAGGAAGATCATTTGAGATGATCAATTTATTTATTTGAAATAAATTAATGGAGAAGGATTTAGGTAATCCTATTGATTAAGAGTTAATCAATTCTGCTTCGGATGATTTATTAATATTGGTTGATTGATTGATATCGGATGATCAATATTGAGTGATTGATATTGGGTGATTGATATTGGGTGTTGGATATTGGTTGATACTGGATGAATTGGATATTTATGATATGTGATATGTTGCATTGTGAGATGAATGTTTGTTATGAATTATTTATTGTGATAATGTGATTCATCTATCTGTTTATATCATCATGAATATAAGTTTAACTGTTTAAAACCCTTAAGAACAACTTGGATATTAAAATGGCGTTTGGTTTCGGTGAGACCGGGATCGGGTTCCTATATTTGGGATCCGAAAACCACATTGATTCCAATTAATCATTAGGTCATGAATCTAAGTGGAGCAAGTGAAGACTCGAGGTGTAAGGACTATACGTCAGTATAACTCTGTGGGTGATTCCGTAATGAGTTGATGGAATAGTGCTTATAGATTCGAGATGGTGATTTAGAGTGCAAGGGCTATGGTCGTTGACTCTGAGGGTGATTCCAAAATGAGAGCAACGAGATAGTGCCTTCGATTTCGTTCGGACCCAGAACGAACTTGTATGGATCGAATGCTTTCAGAACATTGTCAGGTGGACGATGAGCATTCTAAGATAGATGTGTTCTATAAAGGTAATCACAGCCTCAAGCCTCATCAACCGGGAATGGCTAAAACAGGGGAGGTGCAGCAAGGCTTCGTGGGTAGCTCCCACTGGAGAACAAGATTTTCCCCTGTCTAGAAGTCCCTTTTTATTCGGCTGTGTGGGTAGTTAGGTCGCGGCCAACTGCGGGGTTGTCTTATTCGGGACTGTCCAGTAAGGAATGGTTCCGGCCTTGTGTTGCAGGGGAGCAGGCGTACTCCTCGGTACGTTGTTCTAGGCCATGTACTGTGACGGGCGGTACCCAGTAGCCTTGCCATTGATGGAAAACCATTCTTTCTTACGAGACCCTACGGTTTTGATTGTATTACCCACTTTTGTGGCTAGTAGCTGGAATTTAATAGTGTAACAATTTCGGCTATTTCTTATTTACTTGAAAACCCTAGACACTATTATAATATCACTGGATTTCCTATCAAATGTTTTGGTTAGCGTAAGGTAAAAACTTTTCCATGTTTATGTGTGGGAAGTCTTACGTGATACCTTTTCTTTTCAAAGGTTTTTCTAAAGTTAAGCAATTTTAACCCGTTTTCTCACACCAGACCCCTGTCTGACACGAGTGCTTATTTTCTGTTTTATTAAACTCTTGGGTACTCATATTATGTATGAGTAGTCAAGTGATTCAGGTTAGCTTGATGAATTCTGGAGGAGATATGGAGCAGGTGGCTTCCACGTGTAGATATATTATGGTTCCGCTGTGTTTGTTTGATATATGTATCTTGAATACTTGAGTTGTATAGTTAGACTGATGTTTATAACTGTCTAATACGTGTTGTTTTAAGTTGTTTAGTCTGATGTAATATGATACTGTGTAATATTTTATGTGATATATTATATTTTATTCGTTCCGCTGTGAGTTCTCTGATGTTGTTGTTTCTTTCTTTCTCTTTCTTTTCTTCTTCTATCCCTTTCTTTCTTCAAGATGATGCGATTTCCTGGAGATAGGAAGTCGGGTCGTCACAGCTGGTATCAGAGCATTAGGTTGAGTGAATACCTAGGCTCTGGAGTGGTGTTTTTCTTGAGAGAGCGTATTTGTAATTTTTATATATAACTATATATATATATATATATATATATATACATCTGATCTGTTGGGTTATCTGTTCGGATTTTCCAACAAAGTTTTAGAGGTAGATGGCGTAGTAGTGTGTGTGTGTAACATGACTACCACTAATGGAAGAGGTCTATATGTGGAGGTTGGAAGTATTTGTCGAGACTGTAGACCTAATACTGTCTCGAGTGAGATTTGCAGTTTGGAGTAAGGATTTCTCTGATATCCGAAGGAAATCTTTTTAAAGATTCGGAGTTCATGTTCGAAGTGTAAGTTTGGATTTCGCTTGGGTGAGCGAATTTTTCTTGAGTTTGGATCTGTCGGAAGTGCATAAGTAAGTGATGATATTTTGATAACTGCGTGATGAGATGTAGTATCCATTGGTATTTTCAGAAGATGTTTCCTTTTGAAGCCAGTTTTAGAAATAGTTGAGGAGCAGTCTTTACCCGCTGCAGGGAAGACTTGTCTGTATAGAGTTATCTGGATCTTTTGCATGGAGGTTAGCTGTTTTGGAATATGAGACTAAGGTCTATAAGTTATTTGCTTTGGCATGGTCTCACTATCATTCCTCAAGGAGAGCGAGATGTTGATGCTTGGTTTGGAGTCCGAGTTTCTTGAGAGATGTCTGCCAATTTGAGGGTCTTTTGTGAGGTTTGTTGATAGTTTTGGTTTTGTTTTTCGAAGAGCCTTTGGATTAGAAGTTTTTGGTTAGCTGTGGTAGCAATTTTAGCTCGAAGTGTTTGGTGTGCTGACGAGAAGGTCTTTAGCTCTGTAGTATCGTCAAAATAGAGTTTGGAAGCAACAGTGTTGGTTGTTTCTTCGATGGTTCAGGAATCTTGGTGGTTCTCCTTTCAGCAGCTCGGGCAGTCGGTGAAAGTTTTCTTGAAAGGTTAACATTGTTTGGAAAATCTTAAAAGCTGTTCTAATTGGTAAAGAGAGGATAGTTTCTTTGGAGTCCAAATAGTTAGGATCGCAAAAGTGACTTGCGATTAGTTTGGAAATTTTTCTTGGGCAATCTTTTGTTGGAGACTGAGGATTCTCATGTGGAAGTAGGAGCTACTAAGTTAATCAGAAGATTGTATGCATCTGGAGTTGAGTTCCATATTGTTTAGTTCCAGAAGCAATTTTGGTAGTTAACCTGGTAGTAGGGTGATTCTTGGAGAGAGAGAGTTGGTGTAGCAGCTCAGAAATTTTTGGATTTGGATTGATCAGATCTAGTTTTTGAGTTGGATTTCTGTTATAAGGTTATGTGACCGAGTCAGATGAGTCACTAAGATTATATGGATTTGATGAACAGAGTTTCCCTGATATATTGGACAAGTTTGTACTCGTGTTCATTAACAGAATTCTCATCTATTTTTCAGAATCAGAGTTGTGCAGCGGAAGCGAGGTAGCAGCTGTACAAGGAAGGAAGCAAGTTCTGTTTGCTATTGCTTAGGAAGTAGAGCTTGTGTTTTGGATTTCGATGGATCTTGGAAGACTTTTTTGTTGGATAGGATCCAGAAGCTGTTTGCTTTGGTATAGTTGTTTCTGGAAGTATCAGCATAGGTTAAGCTGATCAGGAAAAAGTTTGGCAGCCTAGGATTGTCTGTTCAGCTATGCTGATGAGAAATAAGGAGTTTGGAATTTGAAGTTGGAGACTTCTTTGTTGTTAAGATTTCTCTGGTTAGAAGAACAGTGATTGGATGGCTAGTTCTGAGGTATTTGGGATTTCTTATCTGTGTTTTGATAGGATAAGATTGAATTTCCAGTTTGGATAGCTGGAATTCATTATATTTCACGTACCTCCGAGGGAATACGTGTAAGATTCATTGTTGGTTGTTGAATCTGCAGTTCTATTGGATTTGGAAGTTGTTCTGGACTTGGGTGTAGTCTGATGTTCTGTTCAGATTGATGGATCTAGAGATGAGAGGAGCTCTGGATTTTGGTGGTGTTGTTTGTTTAGCTTCTGTAGAGCGAGTCTCCCGGTGATTTATACTTGGGAAACTCGAGATAGTATTAGAAGATTTATTCTGATTTGTGACAGAATAATTAGTTAGGTTTATTTGTTTGATTGATTGCTCTGGTTGTTAGTAACTGGTTGATAGGTATGCTTTGCTGATTGAAATTAAAATCTTTACCGGGTTATTAAATTATCTTTGCTTTTAAATTTCTAGGACGAAATTCTTTTAAAGGGGAAGGATTGTAACGACCTGGAATTTTGGGCAATATGAATTTAATAATCTGTATTAATAATTTAATTGGTTTGATGATTTTTCTTTATAATTTTAATTCAAATTGGTAAATTTAATCCTTTCAAGGTTAATAAAATTTTAATCTGGCAATAATTGATAAGGATTTATTTTTCAAAGCTAATGAAATTTTATTCTGTTTATAATATATAAATGTGAACAAAATATTTTTGTTTTAAATTAAGGATTGAATTTTCAAATTGTAATATATGTGTGTGTGTGTGTTATAATTTGAGTTGTTTTGAAATTTATTCAATCTATTGATAATTTATAATTGTAATTTAAAGCTTTGTCTTAAAATTAATATTTTTCAAAAGTTAATTTAGTTTAATTCATTTGTTTTCAAGTATAAGATAATTGTTATTTTAAATATGATAGTTTAAAAAGGAATTTAAACAAAGTTTGTTTTGCTTTCTTTTTAAATGCTTCAATTTAAATAGTTAAAAAGGTATATAAATAAATGTTTTAAGATTTTTAAATCCATAAGAATATATTTTCATTATAATTTGTTTCTAATATTTCTTTAAAGGATTAAACTTATATTTAAATATGTAAATATTTATTTATTTAAGAGAATTAAATTATGTAAGTTTATATTACATTTAAATTAAATGGAAAAATTAATTAAAAATGTTAAGAACATGTGTAAACATGTTAACACATTCTAAATAACACTTGTAAGTAAATTAATCAATTGAATGAAAAGTGGCTTTCATTTTTGAATTTAAAACATATCTTTCTTTCTTTCTTCTTCTTAAATTATTTTCTTCCTCCATGAATTAAAAAGCAATTTAATGGCAAAACAGTAAACCCTTTTCAAAATCTGAGATTAAAATTCAAGAACAAATCAGAAATTCTTTTTCAAAACCTGCATTTCAAAAATGATGTTCAATCTGCAACTTTCAAACCTGAAGTTCATGAAGATCTGCATTTTCAATCTTTAAAGCATCAAATTTCAACATGCAAGGATTCACCTTTCAACAGCAAAGTAAAATCCATTTCTGCAAGTTGTTCAAGAGCCTGGAAAGGAAATTTAAAAACTGCTCTGCAAATAAACTGGTTAATAAATCCTATTTTAAAAACAGTTATGATAAAATCTATGATTGAATGTTGCATGCAAATGAATTTGATTTTGATGATGTATATTTTTTTACCTGAATGTATGTTTATAAATAAATAAAAAATTGGATTGCCTGTAAAAATTTAGAATGGTTACTGTGTTTTATAAAACAGTCCCAAATCCTTCAATAATCTCAATAACTTGATTTTGAACACGAATTGGACCGTGATTTGTGAATGAAAGTTGTTTGCAATCACATAATTTATCATCTAAAAATAATTATAGGGTTTTAATATGAACGAGTTAGTCAAAATTTTCAAATTACAGTGGAAAAATCAAGTTTGGGCAAAATTTTATGATTTCAAATTCTAATTTTGAATTATAATGAATTACAATTGGAAAATTATGATTTTTAGAGCTTGTATCATAATTTTTAATTGAGTAATTAAGTTGAATTTTTGGTTTGAATGTTTCGAGGGTTTTTGATGATTACCGAAGAACGCATGATGATTGCAGCTGTAATTTTGATTGTAGCTCGTTCTTAAGTTGTAGATTTTAGGAAAAATGCAAAATAATTTTTCAAATGAGTAAATCAAGGGATTTTGGATGGAATATGGTTAAGGATAATTACTTAAATGTAATAAAATATAATTAATCAAGGAAGATCAATTGAGGAAGATCATTTGAGATGATCAATTTATTTATTTGAAATAAATTAATGGAGAAGGATTTAGGTAATCCTATTGATTAAGAGTTAATCAATTTTGCTTTGGATGATTTATTAATATTGGTTGATAGATTGATATCGGACGATCAATATTGAGTGATTGATATTGGGTGATTGATATTGGGTGATGGATATTGGTTGATATTGGATGATTTGGATATTTATGATATGTGATATGCTGCATTGTGAGATGAATGTTTGTTATGAATTATCTATTGTGATAATGTGATTCATCTATCTGTTTATATCATCTTGAATATAAGTTTAACTGTTTAAAACCCTTAAGAACAACTTGGACATTAAAACCAGGATCGGGTTTCCATATTTGGGATCCGAAAACCACATCGATTCCAATTAAACGTTAGGTCGAGAATCTAAGTGGACCAAGTGAAGACTCGAGGTGTAAGGACTATACGTCAGTATAACTCTGTGGGTGATTCCATAATGAGTTGACGGAATAGTGCTTATAGATTCGAGATGGTGATTTAGAGTGCAAGGGCTATGGTCGTTGACTCTGAGGGTGATTCCAAAATGAGAGCAACGAGATAGTGCCTTCGGTTTCGTTCGGACCCAGAATGAACTTGTATGGATCGAATGCTTTCAGAACATCGTCAGGTGGACGATGAGCATTCTAAGATAGATGTGTTCTATAAATGTAATCGCAGCCTCAAGCCTCATCAACCGGGAATATCTAAAACATGGGAGGTGCAGCAAGGCTTCGTGGGTAGCTCCCACTGGAGAGCAAGATTTTCCACTATCTAGAAGTCCCTTTTTATTCGGCTGTGTGGGTAGTTGGGTCGCGGCGAACTGTGGGGTTGTCTTGTTCGGGACTGTACAGTAAGGGATGGTTCCAGCCTTGTGTTACATGGGAGCGGGCGTACTCCTCGGTACATTGATCTAGGCCATGTACTGTGACGGGCGTTACCCCAGTAGCCCTGCCATTGATGGAAAACCATTCTTCCTACGAGACCCAATGGTTTTGATTGTATTACCCACTTTTGTGGCTAGTAGCTGGAATTTAATAATGTAACAATTTCGACTATTTCTTATTTACTTGAAAACCCTAGACACTATTATAATATCACTGGATTTCCTATCAAATGTTTTGGTTAGCGTAAGTTAAAACTTTTCCATGTTTATGCGTGGGAAGTCTTACGTGATACCTTTTCTTTTCAAAGGTTTTTCTAAAGTTAAGCAATTTTAACCCATTTGCTCACCCCAGACCCCTGTCTTACCCGAGTGTTTATTTTCTGTTTTATTAAACTCTTGGGTACTCATATTATGTTTGAGTAGTCAAGTGATTCAGGTTATCTTGACGAATTCTGGAGGAGATAAGGAGCAGGAGGCTTGCACGTGTAGATATATTATGGTTCCGCTGTGTTTGTTTGATATATGTAACTTGTGTACTTGAGTTGTATAGTTAGACAGATGTTTATAACTGTCTAATAAGTGTTGTTTTCAGTTGTTTACTCTGATGTAATATGATACTGTGTAATATTTTATGTGATATATTATATTTTAATCGTTCCGCTGTGAGTTCTCTGATGTTGTTGTTTCTTTCTTTCTCTTTGTTTCTTCTTCTATCCCTTTTTTCTTCAAGATGATGCGGTTTCCTGAAGATAGGAAGTCGGGTCGTCACAATATTGAACAATCCGAACATTAATGTTCACACATCACTTTAGCTCTAGTGGTGTAATAGTTTGGCCGAATTTATCGCTCACATAATTTGGATAAATTCCAATTTTACTCTTTTAAGTGGTCCCCGGTAGTGATAATTATTTACACTAATTCTCATCGTGAAAACTATATCATACTATGACTTATGGAATTTGGTAATGGTCAAAATTCCAATATCATCCATGTTTAATTTTTATAGTCCAAATACAAACTCTTTTAGTTCAAAACTAACAACAATAATAATTAACCGAACTGCTTTAGCCAGAGACCTTGACTTTGTGTTGACTATAGTTGACCGTGATACTAACCTCATATTATTAAGAGACGAATTCTCTATTAAATAGTGTTCACATTCAATGCTTTACCTTGAGCCAACTATAGTCGTTTAGTGGATGTCATGCCACGAATTAACTATAATCAAAGTGGAGTTTCCATATTGAAGCTCGATAGTATTCCTACGTCAAGATATTTTTGTAATATTGTCGGCACATCGATATTTTCTGTTTGACCTTAGTTAAATTAACCAACAAAAAACTATCGAATGAGTCATCCCATAGTTATCCAATAACTATCAATATATAACCCCTTGGTGCCATCATTAGCCATGAGTAATACATCGCCCAACGTTTGAAGGGCATTACATACTTTAGTCTCGACGGATGTGCCGATATCCTATCTTAATACATCTTGACTATGAATATTTAAAACAACATTTTAACACCTTAGAAATTTTAATAACAGACAAAATATTAAGAATGGTAAAAATGTAGTTTTACATAAAAGGACCAAATAATGAATTTTTACAAATGAAGAAATCTATGGAATCTAACTTTTTAATTTTTTTTAGCCCAAATCATATATAAAATGATTGAAATGGATACCATATGAAGAAAATACAGAATGTTTACCATAGCGCACATACTAGGTTTTACCCCTATTTGAAATTAAGTTTAAGAATTAACTATAAAAATAAATCAAAACTTATTAATTAATCTAATATGTTTGAATTTCTTTAAAAAGAGAAAGATTGTGTTAATGTATATTAAAGGAAAAGGAGGAAGGTATTTGCATACAGAGGAAAAGCATTAATTACCATGTTGATGGGATTTATTTCTATAATTAATAAAAATATACATTACATATATTAGAAAGGGAATGTAACAATATATTTAAGATGATAAGAATGCATTTAATGTTATATGTTTGCAACGTGATGATAAAAATAAATGCATGAAAGTAAAGCGCTATTTTAATGGAAAGGTAAAGCATGCTATCTCTTTATTAGTGAAGAATAAATGGTAAATCCGGTTAGAACTTGAAAACACAATCCAATCAATTATCAGTTGATTGTGCAATTAATTGGAAAAGAATAAGATTTATAATTAATGTAAACACACACACACACACATATATATGTATTTATATGTATATACACACATGTATGTTTGAATATGAATACATGATTCTCCATAATAGTCAATAATAATAAATGTGTAAAATATCAATAAATAATATTAATTGATTGAATTATAATAGAAGGCATATATTTCAATCATAATTAATGATATTAATTGAAAGAATATAAATGTTACCTTCTTTAAATAAAAACAAAAAGGAAGTTAATTTTGCGTATACGTAAAGATAAGTAATACATGAATAAGCATATAATTACTCCTATACCTAGACTTCACCTATAAATAAGACCCTAACCCTCCTCGTTTTAGTACTAAACCCTAGTTCCCATCTCCGTATTACTATACGCTCTTTTCCTTATTTCTCTTCTTCATCAAAAACTCTAATTTCTCAAACCCCTTCTCCAATTTTCAAATTAAAATAAAATGAAAATAAAATCTAATAAGAGAGGGAGAGAAGTGAAGAATCAAAGAAGCGGAAAATTCAAATCGAACGAATGAGGAGAAAGCAGTGAATTCAAATCAAGCTAGAAGAGGGATTTCCTTCGAGGTGAGTGAATTGATTACTATGTTTATGATGATTATAAGTAGTTGAATTCCTTTACAATTTTGTATGATTTGTAAACAAAGTTTTTTATTTGAATAATAATTTCAACTTGAATTTATTTTTGAATTACAATTTCAGTTGTGAATTAAATTGAACGGTGATGTTGGAAAACCCTATTTGTTAATTCAATCGAATACTTATTGAAAAAGGGAAAAGATTAGATTAGTGAAATTCATATCTAATTCTACAAGATAAATCCTATCTCTAGTGTTGGAAATGAAGAAATCAAATATCCTTTTATTTCACTTTGATTTGATCTTTTTAATTTGAAATCTACGTAGAATTTTCATTAGAAACACATATGTAGTTTGAAATTAAGTGTTGATAATACATGTATACAAGCGTGAAACTAAGAAGTTAAATTTATGTAAACAAAGGTATGGACTATACACAATAATCTTGTTGAAAATGAATATTTAAGTAAGGGGTAATTTTAAAGAAAAATTTGAAGCTGAATTGAATTAATAAATATTTTTAATAAAGTAAGGTAATTATGATATTTTGAATAAATAATTAAAATAAAAGGAATTTATAGGAAATAAATTCTATAAAATTTTATAATGCTATGTTACTGCTTAAAAGATATAAATATAGTTTTTTATAAATTTTGATAGTGATTTAAGGATATTAGAAAATAGTTTTGGTAAATGGGAAGAAGAAGAAAACAAATATTTTAGCAATTTACTTGAAGATCAAACTAAGTATTCAAGCCCAAGCTCAAACTTTTAAACCCAAACCTTTATCCTCGTATCTAGACATTTCTATGTTTAGAAAAATCACTCCTCTTTCATACTTTATTCATGTGTACTCCTTCCTTTAGAAAATAATGAAACCAACTTTTTCTTGATTCTCCTAAAATCAAAATAAAATCAAAGAAAATTCTAGAAATTCCCAAATCAAAGTATGTTCATCTCAACACTACACTACAGCACTAGCTAGGAATAAGTAGGCAAATTGATTAAGTATTAGAGCATTGGAAACTTTACTGTAAAGTGAAAAGAGGAGTTAGGATGATTTTATAGCTTGGCTGCTTAAGGTGAGTGATCTCACTCATATATCTATGTCTAACTCAATATTATAACCTATAGAATCATGATCTTGTAATTGTGAAAAGTGGATAACTCATTTATTGTAAAACCACAATTAATCTTCCTTGAATTTGAGTTGATATTGAGTGTTTAATTGAATTTTTGGCCGTGTTTGTATCATATCCTGGATGTGCACTTCTGTATTCTTTGCTTGTGGATGACGCTCAAATGGGGATAAGCATGATGTGGAGCTTACTGTAGTGAGCTAGGCTTCAACCCTCTTGTCGTTTATCGGCATATTCTCATGGCTACATGTCGAGAGTGTGTGTGTGGTAGTATTTGTTTGTTTATCAAAGTCCTGCCCTTTTATGATTTGGAGTGAATCAAATTAGGCTACTATACACCCTGATACGGGGTCATGCCCTTGATCTTTGACATTTTGTTCTTATAGCTATATGTTATTGCTATGTGCATTCGCCCCTATGTCACCTAGGCCAGCAGTTTGTTTCCATAGAGGCATGTGCTAAGTTGTGACTAAGTTGAGTCCTAGCATTAAAGAGCACACTGGTTGACCTTATCACGATACCGAGGAAAGGTAACCAAAGATTGCAGGAGTTGTGTCAGACAGACATACATGTGGCTCCCAGAGCAAGAAGACGTCTATCAGTCTCCTATCTGGTTTTTATATGTGGCAGATATGCATGTATTTCTTATACTCTTCCTTGAGATGATGAGTTGTGATTATACCTGAGACTATGTCCAGTATACGGTCAATCCCCGTATCTTCATCTATATGATTGATGGGTAAACGGCGTATGCTTTTTAGTCAGATAGCCTATTCTTTATTTATTGAATATCTAGATGTTATTTATTTCATCTTTATGAGTTCGATGGACCCGGAATGTCTACTTTATATTTATTTAGGGCATTGCTATGTGTTATCCCAATCTTTCATGTTGATTTCCATGATTTGTTGATGATTTTATATTTGAGATGGAAAGATATACTTTGGCAATGCTATGTGCTAGCCTGACTACATTTGATAATATCTCAAGTATTGATGTTTTTTTGATTCAATGATGATTTTGATATGGGTGATTCACCCATTTGAAATTGATTCTGTGATTTATTATTTGATGTGATTTTATATGGATAATGACATCCTTATACATGGTTTCATGGTTATTTCTATTTTGATTATACAATTATTATGTATGATATCATTATTATACTATGCACATTCAATATATATATATATATATATATATATATATATATATATGTTTGACCTCTATATTTAGACATAGTCTAACCCATGTGTTATTTACGTAATACTCGGGTCAATTTGAGACATTTTGTGTTTAGAGACAAAGAGACCAGCTTGACTTTTATAGGTGTAATGGAGACTTGATATTCAAGATTTGTGCTATATTATTTGTGTGGTATAGATTCATTATATGCATGTCATTGTGTTGTATATATTATATATACATTGTATATTATATGAGATGGAGGATATTTGAGATATTTTGTTTTCACATCATCTCTTATATATTTCATATTATACTTTATTAGTACGATACTGACTCTGTGTTCTCTATCATTTATTATGTATTGTGTATTGTTGTATTGTAGATATGCATGTATTTATTGCTTTGTGTCGATAATACATACATATAGGTACGATAGATATTTGATTTTGAAATCCATACCAGTGTTAGTCCAAGAGAATATTCACGTGCGTATGCTACATAGCATCATTCTCCATATTATCCGAAAGTATTACTTAGTAATACTTTTGGATAGTATGGTATAGAGGTGGGTTTCTCATTTGGTATCAGAGTAGGTTCAAAATAATTTATTACATATAATAGACACGAATCATGTCCTTAGATGAGACTTAGGGTCCCTGCTCCCTTGGTGTGTGAGGTAGTTACCTATAATAAGGGATAGTGGGTATGTAAGTTGATTACTGGGGCAATCATCAAGGGAGTGCTTGTTATATATATATATATATATATATATATATATATATATATATATCTGTGTGTGTGTGTGTATAATATTTTCACTTCTAAGTCTTTTGAGTATTAAAGCATAAATGATTATGGTCTAACCAGTGGTGTCGGTATTGATATTAAATATTAGACCTATGGTGGCTTAGAATTTAATTATTGAATTTATAGGTCTATTATTGATCAGAGAGCACAGCGGAAGTTGAAGAATTATTTCCATTGCATATATGGTTTGTTTTTTATTATGTGTGCTAATTATTTGATGTTGTATGCTATTATGTGTTGTTTGATATTTGATGTGTGATGTTTGAATTAATAAAGGTGATCCATTATTTTCATGTATATTTGGAAAGCACTAGTAAATATTAAAATGTAAGCAAGTATAAGTTTAGATTTAGTGTAGAAAAATATATTTTTATAAATATAAAGTATTGGATAATATCCTATAAAACAAAGCAAGTATTTTAAATTATAAATCTTTTTGGTAAAATATACATATAGAAATAGGGTAGTTGATTATGTTTTGAAATAGAATCAAACATTTTTTTTATAAAAGTAAAATTATTAAGAAGATATATGCATGAGTTATTTAAAGGAATTTCCGTAGTTGTTAATTTGTCTGTTGAGTGCTTTAAGAACTTTAGTTGATGCATTTGGCCAACATTATCGATAGAGATTCCTAAACACTAGGAGGAGACGTATATGTACAATGTTTTGTAAGGATTTCAAAGTTTTGAAAAGATTCTAATATTTTGAAAGGACTAAAATTATTTTGTACAATATTTAAAGCTATACTTTGAATAATAGTATAATGTTTAGAAAGGTGTTATAAATTATATTTTGAAAGAAAATAAGTATTTTGGATAAAGTATTATTGTGCTTTAGAAAAAGATGTTTAAAAAATAAAGAAACATTTTGAAATAAAAACTACAAGTTGTATTTAGAAAGGGTGATAGTTTTGATAAATCGTAAAAATAGAATGATATGTAAATGTATATTATTAGGAAAAGTTAAAACATGATACGGGGAGACTATTTTAGTGAATATTTTGGCATAAAATTATATTTATTATTTTGATATAGAAATGGATTGTAAAAGATATTTTATAAGTATATATATATATATATATATATATATATGTGTGTGTGTGTGTGTGTGTGTGTGTGTTGTGTATTTAAATTGATTATCTATGATTTATGAAAGATTATGTATGACATGAATTGGTTTACATAGATATTTTAATTTATGTGATTATGAAATATTGTATATAGCTTAAAAAATTTAATTTGTATGAATGTGAAATATTTAAAAGAGTATAATTTTATGAATTTAACACTTCCAAATTAAGAATTTCTTTTATAAAGGAAGTGTGTTGCTATAAGAGTTAGTAAGACTATATTAAAGTGATATAAGATATGTTATGTACTAAAATAGGTTTGCAAAGTCAATATGAAGAGAAACTTTGAAATGTATTTGAATAAATTTTGTTATAATAAAATACTTTAAGAAAGAGAAAATTACTTTGTTTATGTACATGACTAAATATTAAAAGGTAGAATTTGTTTGATTTTGATTCCAAAGTGAAACTTAAGTTGGAAGAATATTAAAAGTTGAATAGTGACTAGATTTTAATAAATTCTTTCATTGGATTGGAAAATAAATTTTTACGAAATGAATTTTGTGAAAAAATGTTTTAAAGATTGTATAGTTTATAATATATGATGGAAATATTTATTAATTATTAATGGTGATGTTAAAATAAATTTTTAAGTATTAAATGAGAATAATGTTGGAATTGTTTGAATAAATGAGTTTAAACTATAAATATGAGGTAACTAAATTAAATCGAGTTAAAATATAGAAGTAATAATTTCATAAAATTATATAATGAATAAGAAATGAATATATATATATATATATATATATATATAAGGGGTAATTTTAAAGAGGAAACTGGAGTTGGATTGAATTAATAAATAAATATTTAATAAATGGGTTAATTATAATATTTTTAATAAATAAATAGAATAAAAAGCATCAATGGGAAATAAATTCTATAAAATTTCATAATGTTATGCTATTGCTTAAGTGTTGTAAATATAATTCTTTTATTTGAATTTTGATAGTGATTTGAGGAGAGCAGAAATTAGTTTTGGTAAATGGAAAGAAGAAGAACAAAAATGTTTTCATAATTTACATAAAGAACAAATTAAATATTCAAGCCTAAGCCCAAACTTTTGAACTCAAAACCTTTATTCCCATATTTGGACATTTCTAAATTAAATTTCATTCATGCATATTCCTTCTTCCTGTAGAAAATAATGAAACCTACTTCTCCTTTGTTCTTCTAAAATCAAAATAAAATCAAAGAAAATTATAGAAATTCCTAAATCAAAATATGTTCATCTCAGTAGCACAACATTAACTAGGAAGAAGTTGGTAAACTGATTAACTTTGGGTGCATCGGAAAATTTACAGTAAAGTGAAAAGAGGTGTTAAGATGAGTTTAGAGCTTAGCTACTCGAGGTGAGTGATCTCACTCACGTGTCTATGTTTAATTCAATTCTATAACCTGTAGAATCACGATCCTGTAATTGTGCAAAGGGGATAACCAATTTACAATAAAATCCCAATTACCATCTTCTTTGAATTCGAGTTGATGTTGAGTGTTTGATTGAATTTTTTGACTTACTTGTATCCTAGCCTAGATGTGCACTTATATACATATCAATTTAGTGCAAGAAATAACAAGGGATAGGGGAGAGGAAGCCTAATTCGGATTAAAACTTTGGATTTAGGGCACACCAGTGGCACGCATTGGTCGATCGGTACCTATCGACCGATGGTGCACAGGCCAATGCACTAGCCTCTGTGTATATTTAATATATATTTATATACACACACATAGATATATATATCTAAAATATATTTTTCATTGAAAATAAAATTGAGAATTTTTATAATGTAAATATATAAGTTTGTGAAGAAAAGTATGCTTTAGAAATTAGTATTTATATATATTTAAAGTTATTAATTTACTGAAAGAAAATCCAACTTTTGTGTTTAAATAATCATAAATTTTTTTAATATAATCTTTAAAATTAAGTAGTATTTTCTAATTAATATTTCAAGTATTTTAAAATATATTTTATAATCAATAAGTTTAATTAAGAACTATAAAAGTATATTCTATATATTTGATTGAAAAAGGTATTTATTTAATATTCAATAATTTATTTAAATATCTATTTAGTTCTAGTACTTCATGCGATGATCTTAAAGTGATATTAAGTGACTTTATTAAGTGTTATTAATGATTGTTTTATAAAGTAAAGATTTTATGGGTTGTACTTTATTGTTTGGAAATAAAAGAAATTATACTGAAGTTTAAGAATTAATTTAATATACAGTATGGTAAATAAGGGAAAGACCTTTAGAAATAATATTTTGAATTGTTAAGTGATTTTCAATATGTTTATTTAATAATTTTGAGTTTAAAGCAAAGATTTTATTGAAAAAAGATATTTTAAAGTTTATAACTTATAAATCATATTCAATTATAGAAAACTGTATAATGATTTTTATAAACTATATTCGGTTTGAAAAGTGGTTTTAAAGGTTTTTAGTAAGTAAATGAGAATTGGATGTGTACTATAAATATTTAAATCTTTATTTTAATATTTAACGAACAAGTTGAATGATAAATACTATATAAATGTTTTGTAGCTTAGTTATGTTTAGAATATACAAATTGCTTAAGAAATTTTACTGCATATTTCTTATTTCTCTCTTCTATGTTGATTTTGGATGTTATGAATAATTCACCATTAGATATTGTTGGATTCATTTTTTTGATAGGATTTATACAGTGATGACATCCTTTTCCATGGTTTTATAATATTTTAATTCTATGTGGTGAGGAATCTGAATAAACAGAGTTGTAACACCTATGGTATAAGACTTCCGATAATATTTCTCTGGTTATTCTTTAGACTTATTATATAAAATAATATAGTGGAGATTCTAGATTGTGAGGAATTTGAGTCATAATACCATATGGTATGGGTCATTTGGTAATATTTTTGTAGTTACTTCTATGACTCATGATATAGAATACTTTGATAGAGCAAGTGTGACTTGTGAGCACTGAATAAACAAATTAGTAATATGCGATGGTATCGGGGTGCTATTGTGATATTTATTTGTTATTCTTGCTTATGGGTGACATTCATATGGGAATAAGAAAATGTGGAGTTCGATGTGATGAGCTAGGCTTTACGCCTATTGCGGTCTATCAGCATATATCCATGGCTGTATGTTGACCAATATATATATGTGTGTATATATATATATATATATGGGGTTGTATTTGTTTATTTACCATTGTCCAACTCTTTTTATGATTTGGGAGTGAACCAGATTAGGTAGTATCCACCTTGATAGCCTGATTGTGGGGTCGCACACCGGATCTATGACACCCTAATTTTATAGCTATATGTTATCCCTATGAGAGTTCACCCCTGTGTCACCCGGGCTAACAGGCTGTTACTATAGAGGCTTGTGTCGGATCGTGGTCGAGTTGAGTCCTCGCGTTGACAAGCACATTGGTTGGATCTTTGCACGATACCAAGGGGGAGTTAACCAAAGACTGTAGAAGTCATGTCAGATGGACGCATATGTGGCTCCTAGAGCAAGCAGAATGCTATCATTCTCTAGTCTAGTTTTGATGTGTGGTAGATAGATACATATTACTTACACTCTTCCTTGAGATGATGAGCTGTGATTATACCTAAGACTATTTTCAGTGTATGCTCAATCCCTGTATCTTACATCTATATGATTGATGGGCAATGACCAATCCTTTTTAGATAGACATCCTATTCTTTATCAATTAAATACATGGATGTTATTTATTTTATCTTTATGTGTATAACAGACACGATGATGTCTACTTTATACTTATTTAGGGCATTGCTATGTGCTAACGCAATTTTTCTTATTGATTTCTATGATTTGTTGATGATTTTATTATTTGAGATGCAGAGATATACTTGGGCATGGATGTGTGTAAGCCTGGCTATACTTAATGATATCTCATGTATTTTTTTTTGGATTTCGATGATGATTTCGATATGGACGGTTCACCCATTTGATATTGAATTTATGATACCTTATTTGATGATTTTATATGGCGATGACTTCTTTATACCTGGTTTCGTGGTTATTGCTATTTTGGTTATATTATTGTGTATGATATCATTATTATACTATGCACATTCTAAATCTATATATGTGTTGACCTCAATAGTTAGATATAGTCTGAACCGTGTATTATTTACGTAATACTCGGGTAAGTCAGCGACATTTTAGATTTAGGGGTGAAGAGACCAGCTTGTGTTTTGTGTGCATTGTGGAGACCTGATATTTCAGATTTGCAGTATATTATTTGTGTGATATAGATTCATTATATGCATGTTATTGTGTTGTTTATATTATAGATATATAGTAAATTATTTGAGACGGGGGACATTTGAGATGCTTTGTTTTTCACACTATTGTCCTATATATTTCATATTACACTTTATCGCTGCGATATCGACTCTGTGTTCTCTATCATTTGTTATGTATTATGTATTTTTCTATCCTTGAGATGCATGTGTTTATTGCTTTGTGGCAATACTGCATAGGTATATATGAGATAACTATTTATTTTGAAATACGTACCGCTATCAGCCCATAGGAATATTCACATGTGTACCCCATATAGGTTCATTCTTCATATTATCCAATAGTATTACTTAGTAATACTCTTAGATGGTATGGGTATAGAGGTGAGATAGATAGTATGGGTATAGAGGTGAGATGTTTTAGAAGGACTACCTAAATTTAGAATGGATCTGCCCAATCAAAGTGGAAACTCTATTCTTATATTAGAAACAATTGCAAAAATTCCATTAGATTTAAATTGATAGCTAGAGTATTCCTACATTTGAGTTGGACACCATATTGGAAGATTGACTTGAGTTAACCATTTTTGAAGAAGTAGCCAAAACCATATGCACTTAAAGCATTGTTAGATGTAGTTTAGCTTGTGTAAATTAAGTTATTTTCATCTACTCCAATTTAAGTATTAAACCATTAAAAATGTCTCTCATAAAAAGTTAGAAATATTATATATTCGATATTTAAAAATAAGATAGGATTGAAATAGTTTTTAAAATGAGTTAGAAACATCAATGTTTGAAATCTTTGAAAAAGTATAAAATTTGAAGTTCGAACTGGTAACTTCTTGTTTTTTGCTTCAAACATGGGGAAGTTTAATAAAAAATAATTTTCCATAACTATTTTAAAGCTTTTATTTTCGTAAAAAGTTAGTTTATGGTGCATAATTGCACTTATCTTTAGATATGTAATTTTCTTTTGGACAGTGAAATTTTTGAATGGTAAATTGAGAAAAATTTAAAACCTATTATTTTGAAAATATTTCCATCGCAGTTTGAAAAGGAAAGTTAAAATACTATGTTTTCTTTAAAATACACCGTGTTGAAGATTTATTATTTATAAAAGAAAAAAAATAGAACGATACATTTGTGTTATACATTTGTAAGCTAAGTTGAACAGTTGGGATAAAAATATAAACTGAAAAAAAAGTATGCCATGATTTTTATCAAAATGAAATGTTTGTTAAAATTTATAGAGAATTTTACAGTTTTAGAGGCTTGATAGTTTTATATAAATGATGTTAAATCGAAGACTTTGATTTAAAAAGAAAAGGAAAAACTGAGTTGAATTTTTTATTATTAGTATTTAACTTGAAGTTTTATTAGAATTAGAAGGATTACATAAACTTTAAAGCTTGAATGATTAGAGTGGATTAGTTAGAATATACAATGTGATAGTGTGCTAAGGACTTACTAATTATAGAGTTGTGAAGCACTTGGAGATTTTTGGTAAACAAGGAAATTTAAATAGAAATTTGGTGGCCATTCCGATCAACGTTCAGAAGGGAAGGGTGAGGTACAAATTGAATTTTCTATAATAACAAAGAGTGAACACCACTTAATGTTTTCTACTCAAATATGGTCTGAGTTACCTAATCTTAGTGCTAGAATATTTGGAAGATGTGATTTGACTAAAACTTGTTTAACTTTAAAGAAAAGAAGAAGAAGCTAAGATAACTTACTGTACCAAAGATGACACGGAGGTAAGAAGCTTCCTTGGATTGGCTAGCTACTATAAGAAGTTCATTAAGACATCACAATGATTTTTGAGCCACTGACGTACCTTACTAAGAAGAATCAAGTTTCCTTGAGGAACAAATGTGAGCATGTTTTTATTAAGCCAAAGAAGTTGTTTATCGATGACAAGTCCCAAAAGTATTAGTCATTTTAATATCACCGAAAGGGATAGACGATTTGGATTACTGGTGGAAGTGTGTCGTTGATCCAACATTTTGGGGTAATGATATGCAACACATGTTGCTTTTGGCTTGGGAAGTTATAGATACGAGGCAAGATGGTTGTCATCTTACAGTATACGTTCTATGGCAATATTTCTAAAGTATTAATACTGGAGTGGTCATCACAACTGCAAGTACATTGTTTGGGGCTGAGGTGACATGAGTTCCATATCATGTTTAATAAGCTAGGACATCATTCATTTTATATGCTCCTAGTGGAGTTTTAGGTACAAAATTATTTAGGTAGTGAATGTTATGTATATTAGATTAATATGGCAAGACACCATTCCATCTTGAGTTGTTTTGACCACAAAACAATTGTAGTGAATGATGAGAAGTTACGTTTGGAAAAGATCTCATTTATGAGAGTATATTAAAGAATGGAAATTTTTTGAAAGTTCAAGTTGCAAAAATTTTCTATATTATGTTGTAAATAAGGTTACACAAGGAATGACTAATTCAAGAATTTATATTCTCATTAAGTAAAAGATATTATAGTTTGCGTGCAGTAAGGATACAGAGTTGATTTTCATAGGAAGTAAGACTTGTAAATAATAGTTAGATTTTGAGAACATGATAATTGGATTCCTTTCAATCATCCCTTGGATTGAAAGGTGACTAATTATTAAAAAAACTGTCATGAAGCCTTTACTTAAGGGTACATAACTTGTGTTGCATAACAACTGTACGTATTTCACCCAATCGATCAACTATAATACTTAAGATTTCAATTAAATTTAGGACTTCACATAGATTTAGGATTTTGATTTCTAGGTTTGAATAGGTGAATAGGTTATGATTACCTTACTTGAATGCTTGAATGCTTACTTATCTGTATACTTCAGGATAAAATTCCTACATACCAAAAATATGATACCTGGGTATAACGATGGTTGAAGGATTGAAGGAGCGATATCACAAGTGGAATGATACGACTTAAGTTGAATTGAATTGAAAATAAATTATGCTATTTTCAATAGTTTAAGAGATCTCAGATATGATAAGGAAGACTTTGGTGAAAGTAGAGTTGATCTGTAAAAGGATGAAGGCTGCTCAAGGTTGTCAAAAGTCTTTTGCTGATAGGAGACACGCAGTTTTGGACTTCACAGTGGGTGACATGGTCTTTGTGATGGTCTAGCCATTTGAATAAGATGTAAGGGTTGGTAATTCAAGAAAATCGACATAATGGTTTCTAGGGAATTTTTCGATCATAGAGAGAGTAAGAATGTTAGCTTACAGAGTGGAGCTTCCTAAAAAGTTGGTAGGAGTTCACAATATTTTCCATTTTTTACACTTGCAAAAATGTATGCATGATTCGGCTACTATGGTCAAGCCGAATCAGTTAGAGGAAATTGAAGTGGAGAGAGTCACTTGTTCTTCATGCATCTACTCGTATTATTGAGCATGGGACAAAATGATTCCAGAACAAAGTAATTAAAACGGTTAGAATCTAGTGGGGAGACGACCCAGCTCAAAGAACATAGGTGTCTATGGAGAAAATCTAAGTTATCCATCCAAAACTCTTTTAACGCGAGTTTCCAATTAAGTATTATAGTTGCCAATGCACCTAGTTTTTATCTTAATATATTTCATAGTTAAGAGTATTTGGATGCTAGAGATGGCTATTAACTTGTTGCTAGGACATCTAATGGACGATGGTGTGACGACCCGACTTTCCACCACCGGAAAAATCGCATCATCTTTAAGAAAGAAAGGGATAGAAAGAGAAAAGATAGAGAAGAAGAAAGAAACAACACATCAGAATCTAAACAGCGGAATGAATAAATTATATTAATCACATAATACTTTACATAGTATATATACATCAGAGTTACACAGCATAATCAACTCATACTAGACAGTTATAGACACCTGTCTAGTTATACAACTCAAAGACAACAACTCAGAGAACATACAGCGGAAAACTCTATAGCTATACGCAGAAGCCTCCTGCTCCATTGCTCCTTCAGAATTCGTCAAGCCAACTTAAAATCCTAACCTGAATTCCCTTGGCTACTCGTAAAAATTTGAGTACCCAAGAGTTTAAGAAAAACAGAATAAACTCCGGGTCAGACATGGGTCTGATGTGAGTAAACGGTTAAAGTTGCTTAACTTTAAAAACCTTTTGAAAGAAAGGTATCACGTAAGACTTCCCACACATAAACATGGAAAAGTTTTTACCTTACGCTAACCAAAACATTTGATAGGAAATTCGATGATATTATAATAGTGTCTAGGGTTTTCAAGTAAATAAGAAATAGCTGAAATTGTTACATTTATTAAATTCCAGCTACTAGCCACAAAAGTGAGTAATACAATCAAAACCGTTGGCACTTATTGGATTTTGGGTTCCATACAATGGCAGGGCTACTGGGGTACCGCCCATCACAGTACGTGGCCTAGATCACCGTACTGAGGATTACTCCCAATCCCCAGCAACACAAAGCCGGACCCGTTCCTTACTGAACAGTTCCGAATAAGACAACCCCGACGATTCTAGCTATCAATCACCCACACAACCGAATATAAAAGGGACCTCTAGACAGGGGTAAATCTTACTCTCCAGTGGGTGCGACCCACGAAGCCTTGCTGCACCTCCCCTGTTTTAGCCATTCCCGGTTGATGAGGCTTGAGGTTACGATTAACTTTATGGGACATATCACTTAGAATGCTCATCGTCCACCTGACGATGTTCTGAAAGCATTCAATCCATACAAGTTCGTTCCGGGTTTGAACGAAACCGAAGGCATAATCTCGTTACACTCACTTTGGAATCACCCTCAGAGTTAACGACAATAACCTTTGCACTCTAATTCTCCATCTCGAATCTATAAGGTCTATTCTGTCAACTCATTACGGAATCACCCACAGAGTTATACTGACGTATAGCCCTCACACCTCGAGTCTTCACAAAGCTCCACTTTGACTCACGACCTAACGTTATTTGGAATCGATGTGGTTTTAGGATATCCAAATATGGAAACCCAATCCCGGTCTCATCGAAATCCAAAGCGTGTCTTTTAGGTTCAAGTTGTTTTAAAGGTTTTAAAACAATTAAATTCAACTATCTATATACACAAGGAATAGATAATTCACAAATCATAATTGATAATCAACATTATCAAATAACAGATAATCCACATAATCAATATCTTAATAGATAATCCATATATCAACATCCAAATTGATAATCTATATCACAATCAAATCAAACATCCATACCACACAACCATACTTATCTTATTACTGAGATCACAAAGCATTCAAGACAATCAATGTCATCCAATCATTCATAAGCAATGATTAACTCAAACCACAATATAATTAATTTAAACTGAATTAAATTAACTATCTCTAATTAATTTAAAGTGAATTAAATTAATTACCTAATCACTTAATTAATTTAAAATTAATTAAATTAATTACCTTCATCCACTATCTTGCTTAAATAAACATTAGTTAAATCAATTAATTAATCATAATCAGCCTTGATTAATTAACTCTTAATAAAGTAATTAATCCTTGATTATTTTCATTAATCATATCAATTAATGAACCTTAATTAATTAATCATGCTTAGGTTAATTGCTTAAATTTAATCAACTTAAATACAATAATTAATTATTCTTAATTACTTCTTAATTACTTTATAAACCTTTTGATTTATTACCCAAGTAATAAACCTTTAATTACTTTAACAAGTAATTATTCAAAAATTATTTCCAAATCAGTAATTTATCTAACTCAATTACCTCTGTAATTAATCAATTACTTATCTCAAGTAATTAACCTTATCAAAACTTTATTAAGTTTATCAAGTGACCATATCTAATTAATTAACAAATTAATTGATTACTTAATTTCAATCATCTCATAAAACAACATTGAGTAATTCATCCCTAATTACTCATTAACCCAAATTAATCTTCAATTAACAGATTAATTATCTTCAAATATTAATTAATAAACCTTAATTATTAATCAATCCTTTAATACAAAGTAATTAATTACTAATTACTTTTATTGATTAATTAATTAAACTTAATTAACTAATTAATCAACTCTTAATCATTAATTAATAAACTTAATTATTAATTAACCACCTTAATTACAAATTAATTAATCCATAATTAAAATTAATTAATTCTTAATTACAATTAATTAACCTAAATAAAACAGTTAATTAATTCTTAATTAACTTTCATTATAAATTAATAATCCTTTAATTATTAATTAAGAAAACCCATTTAAAACTTAATAAAACCTTTATTAATTAATTACTATTTTAATTAACTCTTAATTACTTAGTTAATAAGTAATTACAATTTAATTAACATTAGACATTAATTAAATCATCATCTTAATTAATAGTTAATTAAATAAATAATTATACTTAATTAATTACTTAATTAACCCCTTTTAAAATAATAATTAAATAATTTAATTAAACTTGAAATTCCTTAATTAATCAACTAATTACAAGTTATTAATACTTAATTATTATTTAAGATAAAAATTATCTTAAATAAATCTTGAAATCTTTATTTAACTTAATTCATAAATTAAATTAAATTATAAGAAATCATTAATTACTTTCTTTAATTATTAATTTACAATCCTAATTTTCAAGATAATAAATTATCTTACTTTAATTGTTAATTAATAAATCATTTTCCATTAATTAATTTAAATAAAACATTTACTTAAAATTCTCATTATATTTCAAAATAAGATTTGAAATAATATTAAGATTGTAACTTTAAGATATTTAAAACTTTATATAAGTTTATTTATAAAAACAATTCAATTTCAAAAACAAGAATCTTAATTTAACTTAAACTTTTCTTAAAGTTTAAAACTTATTTTAAATAAAATATCAGTTTGAATATTAATTTGGGTTTAACTCCCTTTATATATCTGAATTCAAGTACAACTACATATACTTCCTTTAAATTGATCTGCCCTTTTAAAAAAATTTTTAAACTGTTTTAAATTAACAACTAAAAACTGTTAACACCTAACAGTTTACACCCTGCAACTTAAACCACTGTGCCCACGCGAGTAATACCCCGAGCCACATTCAATTGTACTCGAGCTATTCCCCGAGTCTTCCCCCTTATTACCCTAGCTATACCCAGTACCCAACAAACAAAACCCAAAGGTTCTGACACCCACCCCCTCTCGTGCAACCTGCATCGTTGCCGGACCCTCTCTGGTCATCGACGAACCCACCGCCGAGTCACTCCACCACCCTACAAGCCTCCACGACCCACCAAACCTCAAAATTCATCCCAAACCAAAATCGATCATTCCAGGTGAATCTGAACCCAACACTATCATCAGAACTTCCCAAAATCATCACCTCCGGTCGATGATATCCACTACAACTCCGGCCATTGGCTACTGACCCACCGCACTTCCTTCCCCAAAAATTTCTCCAAGCTCAATGCAATTATGATGTTGCAGTGAGCAATTTCCTAGTAAGAACCCAAACTAGGTTTACAACCAAATTCAGACAAAATTAAGCATCTCAATGATTTTAAAAATTCTTCTATTATTTTTCCTATACTCTCTGATGTATACACAAACTCCATGAAGATTTTCATGCAATCCAAATGAATAGATTATCAGTTATAGATCAAAACCCCATTTGCACTAAAACCCCAAATACAAGCTCAATACAGTTTTAAAAAATTTGAATCTCTTTTCACAATTCATAACTTCCAATGATACTTTGATTCATGTAATTTTAACCAAATTAAATATTGGTTTCCAAACATTGAAGATAAATTGTTTACTGCATTTTTTTTCTTCCAGATAACTTTAAATTTCAAAACTTAGTTTTATTTTTAGTTCCAAATTTTAAACTTAAACTTCTTATTTTGTTTTAAATCTATATTCTAATAGTTGTTTAACAAAAATAGCTTGAAGTTTCGATATGAACTTAATTCTGTAGTAAGCAAACAGAGATGATCAAAGCAACTAGCATGCACATTTTATAATCAACCTATTAGCATTATATCTAAACAGGAGCAAACTTATATGTATATAAATATCATCATAAACTCATAGCAATCAGCTACTTAACTAATTAAATTTTAGTAAAAATGTTTACTCACCTTATTAAGGAATGCAGTGCAGGGTTTGAAAAAGAACAGGGTGGCTCAACTGAAATTGCTTCCAGATTGCATTTTGAAAAACTGACAAAATAATCTTTGATCTTGATGCTATTTAAAATCTGGTGTACTTCAGGTTGCTTCAGATTTCCTTCTTTAAAACTTGCATGCATATGAAGATGATGCAGACAGGAAAAAATTGCAGATCTAATATTGATAGCTTGGATGCATACTTGACAGAGGGTTACAGGCCTGAGTGATTAACATAGCTTGCAAAAATGTTTGAAACATGATGTAGATCTGGTTTTAAATTGTGGTGCTTCCAGGTTAAAAAATTACAGAATTTGTTGCACTGAAGATTGATCAGGTTTTTGTGATTTGAACATGGGAAAGTTTGTACAGGTAACAAAATTGCAAATTTATTTTGAGGAGGATTTTGTTTTGAGAATAACTGCAGATATACAGTTTTGTTTAAAGATTGATCAGATTTCATTTTGAGGAATTGATTTCTTTTGAAGATTGTCTTATAGTTGCAAATTTGAAAGATTGCAGATTTTGAATGAGTAAGATTTTGCAAATGCTTCAGATTTTTGTTTGAATATTTTTTTCTGGTTTTTGGTGTTTGAATTGAAGGTTGCATGAAGATTTAGTTTTCTTTTAAGCATGATCCAAGATTTTAAAGAAGAAAGAAAGATGAGAAAGAATGTTTAAATAGGAAAATTTCAGATTTTAATAAAAAGAAAAGAAAATACAAATATTATGACACTTGTCTCTTTTTACATTAAAGGTTGTAACACTTGTTATCAAAGTGTTTAGGAATTAACATTTGTCACTATTGAGTTTATTTATAATTTAAAAGAAAATTTAAAAGCTTTTCTTATTAAATATCAAATAAACAAATACACTTACATATTTATAAATGTATGCTAGTTTATATAAAATACAATCTTTTAAAAAGAAATGCAACTAAATATAATTTGAATAAAATTATACAACATTTCAACCTTACTTTAAAATGCTATTTTAAAAAGCCCTTTGTATTTATTCTTTATTAAATAAACACAAATCAAATTTGTATAAAAGAAATAAAATAAATTTTATGTCAATTAAGAAAAAACATTACCTATGTAATTTAAAACCAAACCATATTATTATACTATGTATGTATTTCTTTGAATTTCAAATTTATTTTCATTTCAAAGTCAAATTAAAAAGTCAAATCTAAAATATATTTAAATCAATATAAGCATCTATTTTAAAATAAGCTCATAATTATTTACAAATGATATATCCTATTTTGAAATCAATTTAAAATACATAGATTTAAATATATTCAAACATACTTATAATTTTGAAAATAATATACCGATTTAAAATTTATTTACACAAATAAAATAATTAATCTTAATATGAAACCAATTTATAACCAAAATTAAAATATTACTTAACAATTTTATCAATTTCAAATAATTAAATTAAGAGATTATCAGCATTTTAAACTCCTGGAAATTCCGGGATATTACAATCCTCCCCCCTTAACAGAATTTCGTCCTCGAAATTTAAAACAAAGATAATCCACAGTTTTACTTTATTTCAACCAATTCAAACATACATAACAGCCATACATTATCAACCAAACAAACAATTTCATCCAAACAACCAATTCAAATAAACAACACTAGCTATCCGGACACAGATCCGGATAAACTTCCTAAATTATCTCGAGTCTCCCCAATACAGACACAGGGATACTCGCTCTACTAAATCCAAACTAGCTATACTTATAAGCTACTGAGTTCCTATTCAGCTAGATCCATAATCTACCCAAGATACCAGACCATAGACAAGTCTGATCAACATCTAAAACCTATACAGAACTACTGGTCTCAAAACCATTGATGGACCAATACTCCCTTAGAGACACGTGAAATATTTTGAATTCCAGTCTTCCAAACTGGAAATTCAACTCTTCAAACCAAAGCACTAATCTCTACAAAAACTCAGAAGAATCCAATACTTCGAAGCTTACCTCAAATCTCATTGCTCCCTTTACCAGAGAAAACCTTAACAACATCGAAGTCTCCAACTTCGAATTCCAAATTCTTCCGTTACTTAACTTCAAAACTTCCTGGACGATCCGGGCTGCCTATAGATCCTTCCCGATCAGCTCAACCTTCGCTGATGCTTCTACAAACAAACTGGATCAACTCACAAACTGATCCTCACAAGATCAATCCAAAAATCAAAACCAAACTCTACTATCAACAGAAGAAAACAACTTCTCCCATCTGGAAAATACAGAACATAATCACTTGCCAACTTGCCTCAGATTCTGAAAAATCCAGTAGAAACTCTCTAATCCAAAATACTGCAACTTCCAGTTGCTTCTACTCAAGAACAACAGCCACCTTGCTTCCGCTGCACAACTCTGATCTGGAGCAGATGAAAATGCCATAGAAGAACACAGGCACAGACCAACATCACATCTTGGAAATAAGGTTCAACAGAAATTCCAAGAAATACAGAGTTGCTACACCAAACAATCAACTTAGGAAACATCCTTCTATCCAGCTGAATCACTCGTATCACTCCTGATATCAAGTCGATTCAGAACTCAAACTCCAATGCGGGCAAAACCTCCAACTTTCCTGAAGATATACTCGGACAATCTTCAGCAACTCCATAACTTCTACATCCTCTAGAAATGCCATAAATCCAAGCAAAAGACTATCTAAGATAATCACCAAACCATCGCAAGTCACTTTTGCGATCAACCCAAACCAAATCCAAGTGAAACTGTTCTCTCTTTACCAAACAGAACAGCTTAAACTTAATTAGCCAACCCATCGAAGAAACGGGTCCACTTAACTGCTTCTGAACTCCACTTTAGAAAAACTGCTAAGCCAGAAGATCTCCCTGCTGAAATACGGAACATTCCCGAGCTGCACTGCTAACACAGATGCCAAAGACTTCCAAAACAAAGCTCTCCGAGAAACTCGGACCTCCAACTAAGCACATACATCCTGCTGAACTCAGCTACAACACCAAAGCAGACACACTTCCTTAAACTTGCTCCGAAAGAAAACATCTTCGGAGACTTCCATAGTCACTGCATCTCATCACGCAACTACTACTTCCTGAGGTATCAAAATACCATCACTCGCTTCTGCCCAACCGACAGATCCAAACTCTCAAAAATCCGCTCACACGAGCGCAAACAAACTTACACTTCAAAGATGAACTCCGAACCTTAACAGGTTTCCTTCAGAGATCAATAAAATCTTATACCAAACTACCAAGATTACTCGAGACGGTATTAGGTCTACAGTTCTCGAAAAATATACTTCCAACCTCAGACATTCAAACTCCACAAATGGTAGTTGTGTTACACACACTACTACCCCATCTACCTTTATAACTTAAATTGGAATACCCGAACAGGTAACCCAACAGATAGGTAGAAATATATATATATACATAGTTATATAAAATTACAAGTACGCTCTCTCAAGAAAGACACCTCTACAGAGCCTAGGTATTCACTCAACCTAACGCTCTGATACCAAATGCGACGACCCGACTTTCCACCACCGGAAAAATCGCATCATCTTTAAGAAAGAAAGGGATAGAAAGAGAAAAGATAGAGAAGAAGAAAGAAACAACACATCAGAATCTAAGCACCGGAACGAATAAATTATATTAATCACATAATACTTTACATAGTATATATACATCAGAGTTACACAGCATAATCAACTCATACTAGACAGTTATATACACCTGTCTAGTTATACAACTCAAAGACAACAACTCAGAGAACACACAGCAGAAAACTCTATAGCTATTCGCAGAAGCCTCCTGCTCCATTGCTCCTTCAGAATTCGTCAAGCCAACTTAAAATCCTAACCTGAATTCCCTTGGCTACTCATAAAAATTTGAGTACCCAAGAGTTTAAGAAAAACAGAATAAACTCCGGGTCAGACATGGGTCTGATGTGAGTAAACGGTTAAAGTTGCTTAACTTTAAAAACCTTTTGAAAGAAAGGTATCACGTAAGACTTCCCACACATAAACATGGAAAAGTTTTTACCTTACGCTAACCAAAACATTTGATAGGAAATCCGATGATATTATAATAGTGTCTAGGGTTTTCAAGTAAATAAGAAATAGCCGAAATTGTTACATTTATTAAATTCCAGCTACTAGCCACAAAAGTGGGTAATACAATCAAAACCGTTGGCACTCATTGGATTTTGGATTCCATACAATGGCAGGGCTACTGGGGTACCGCCCGTCACAGTACGTGGCCTAGATCACCGTACCGAGGATTATTCCCAATCCCCTGCAACACAAAGCCGGACCCGTTCCTTACTGAACAGTTTCGAATAAGACAACCCCGGCGATTCTAGCTATCAATCGCCCACACAACCGAATATAAAAGGGACCTCTAGACAGGGGTAAATCTTACTCTCCAGTGGGTGCGACCCACGAAGCCTTGCTGCACCTCCCCTGTTTTAGCCATTCCCGGTTGATGAGGCTTGAGGTTACGATTACCTTTATGGGACATATCACTTAGAATGCTCGTCGTCCACCTGACAATGTTCTGAAAGCATTCAATCCATATAAGTTCGTTCCGGGTTCGAACGAAACCGAAGGCATTATCTCGTTACACTCATTTTGGAATCACCCTCAGAGTTAACGACAATAACCCTTGCACTCTAATTCTCCATCTCGAATCTATAAGGTCTATTCCGTCAACTCATTACGGAATCACCCACAGAGTTATACTGACGTATAGCCCTCACACCTCGAGTCTTCACAAAGCTCCACCTTGACTCACGACCTAACGTTATTAGGAATCGATGTGGTTTTCGGATATCCAAATATGGAAACCCGATCCCGGTCTCATCGAAATCCCAAGCGTGTCTTTTAGGTTCAAGTTGTTTTAAAGGTTTTAAAACAATTAAATTCAACTATCTATATACACATGGAATAGATAATTCACAAATCATAATCGATAATCAACATTATCAAATAACAGATAATCCACATAGTCAATATCTTAATAGATAATCCATATATCAACATCCAAATTGATAATCTATATCATAATCAAATCAAACATCCATACCACACAACCATACTTATCTCATTACTGAGATCACAAAGCATTCAAGACAATCAGTGTCATCCAATCATTCATAAGCAATGATTAACTCAAACCACAATATAATTAATTTAAACTGAATTAAATTAACTATCTCTAATTAATTTAAAGTGAATTAAATTAATTACCTAATCACTTAATTAATTTAAAATTAATTAAATTAATTACCTTCATCCACTATCTTGCTTAAATAAACATTAGTTAAATCAATTAATTAATCATAATCAGCCTTGATTAATTAACTCTTAATAAAGTAATTAATCCTTAATTATTTTCATTAATCATATCAATTAATGAACCTTAATTAATTAATCATGCTTAGGTTAGTTGCTTAAATTTAATCAACTTAAATACTGTAATTAATCATTCTTAATTACTTCTTAATTACTTTATAAACCTTTTGATTTATTACCCAAGTAATAAACCTTTAATTACTTTAACAAGTAATTATTCAAAAATTATTTCCAAATCAGTAATTTATCTAACTCAATTACCTCTGTAATTAATCAATTACTTATCTTAAGTAATTAACCTTATCAAAACTTTATTAAGTTTATCAAGTGACCATATTTAATCAATTAACAAATTAATTAATTACTTAATTTCAATCATCTCATAAAACAACATTGAGTAATTCATCCCTAATTACTCATTAACCCAAATTAATCTTCAATTAACAGATTAATTATCTTCAAATATTAATTAATAAACCTTAATTATTAATCAATCCTTTAATACAAAGTAATTAATTAATAATTACTTTTATTGTTTAATTAATTAAACTTAATTAACTAATTAATCAACTCTTAATCATTAATTAATAAACTTAATTATTAATTAACCACCTTAATTACAAATTAATTAATCCATAATTAAAATTAATTAATTCTTAATTACAATTAATTAACCTAAATAAAACAGTTAATTAATTCTTTATTAACTTTCATTATAAATTAATAATCCTTTAATTATTAATTAAGAAAACCCATTTAAAACTTAATAAAACCTTTATTAATTAATTACTATTTTAATTAATTTTTAATTACTTAGTTAATAAGTAATTACAATTTAATTAACATTAGACATTAATTAAATCATCATCTTAATTAATAGTTAATTAAATAAATAATTATACTTAATTAATTACTTAATTAACCCTTTTTAAAATAATGATTAAATAATTTAATTAAACTTGAAATTCCTTAATTAATCAACTAATTACAAGTTATTAATACTTAATTATTATTTAAGATAAAAATTATCTTAAATAAATCTTGAAATCTTTATTTAACTTAATTCAGAAATTAAATTAAATTATAAGAAATCATTAATTACTTTCTTTAATTATTAATTAACAATCCTAATTTTTAAGATAATAAATTATCTTACTTTAATTGTTAATTAATAAATCATTTTCCATTAATTAATTTAAATAAAAAATTTACTTAAAATTCTCATTATATTTCAAAATAAGATTTGAAATAATATTAAGATTGTAACTTTAAGATATTTAAAACATTATATAAGTTTATTTATAAAAACAATTCAATTTCAAAAACAAGAATCTTAATTTAACTTAAACTTTTCTTAAAGTTTAAAACTTATTTTAAATAAAATATCAGGTTGAATATTAATTTGGGTTTAACTCCCTTTATATATCTGAATTCAAGTACGACTACATATACTTCCTTTAAATTGATCTGCCCCTTTAAAAAAAAATTAAACTGTTTTAAATTAACAACTAAAAACTGTTAACACCTAGCAGTTTACACCCTGCAACTTAAACCACTGTGCCCACACGAGTAATACCCCGAGCCACATTCAATTGTACTCGAGCTATTCCCCGAGTCTTCCCCCTTATTACCCTAGCTATACCCAGTACCCAACAAACAAAACCCAAAGGTTCTGACACCCACCACCTCTCGTGCAACCTGCACCGTTGCCGGACCCTCTTTGGTCATCGGCGAACCCACCGCCGAGTCACTCCCCCACCCTACAAGCCTCCACGACCCACCAAACCTCAAAATTCATCCCAAATCAAAATCGAGCATTCCAGGTGAATCTGAACCCAACACTATCATCAGAACATCCCAAAATCATCACCTCCGGTCGATGATATCCACTACAACTCCAGCCATTGGCTACTGACCCACCGCACTTCCTTCCCCAAAAATTTCTCCAAGCTCGATGCAATTATGATGTTGCAGTGAGCAATTTCCCAGTAAGAACCCAAACTAGGTTTACAACCAAATTCAGACAAAATTAAGCATCTCAATGATTTTAAAAATTCTTCTATTATTTTTCCTATACTCTCTGATGTATACACTAACTCCATGAAGATTTTCATGCAATCTAAATGAATAGATTATCAGTTATAGATCAAAACCCCATTTGCACTAAAACCCCAAATACAAGCTCAATACAGTTTTAAAATTTTTGAATCTCTTTTCACAATTCATAACTTCCAATGATACTTTGATTCATGTAATTATAACCAAATTAAATACTGGTTTCCAAACTTTGAAGATAAATTGTTTACTGCATTTTTTTTTCCAGATAACTTCAAATTTCAGAACTTAGTTTTATTTGTAGTTCAAATTTTAAACTTAAACTACTTATTTTGTTTTAAATCTATATTCTAATAGTTGTTTAACAAAAATAGCTTGAAGTTTAGATATGAACTTAATTTTGTAGTAAGCAAATAGAGATGATCAAAGCAACAAGCATGCACAGTTTATAATCAACCTATTAACATTATATCTAAACAGGAGCAAACTTATATGTATATAAATGTAACAACCCGCTTATTTATCGATTTTATAGTTAAATATTTTATTTAAATATTTTATCGTTCGTCGGATTTTGGTCCGAAAAGCTACTTTTTGCAAACAATCGAATTGGGACTCGAGACCACCCCCATTGAGTTCAAAATGACGTTTGCGACCTTTTTGAGTATAAACTTCGATATGTTTGGAGAAAGTTGATTTTTGCCACTTTTTCACTTAGGGCTTTGGTTTGGGATGAGCCCAATAACCCCACTTATGTATTCAGTCCCAACCCCTTATCCTCTTCATTCCTTCATAATTTCCTAACACTCAAGCTCAAGCAAAAATGGGGGAAGAGAAAATGAATTAGGAAATCCTAAGCCCTAGTTTCCATTAGCAAATCCATCTTCTAGCTCCAAACTCAAGAGAACCCATTGGTAAGCATCTCCTTCTTCTTCTCCAACTCATTCTCTCTTTGATTTCAGAAATTTCCTAAACCTAATTTAGGAAACGTTTCTCTTTTAAGCTTAGATTGAAGCTTCTTGAGTTGTTATTGAAGAGGAATTGATCTTAGCTTGTTTTTAAAGCTTGTCCTTCATTGATTTGGGTTCAAAGGTGAGATTTTTAATCTCACATCTAAGTCTATGATTATCTTTGATTATTAGGTATGAATTCCTAATACTTATCCATGTGCATTTGATTTTGGTTTGAATTGATTTGGTGTATATTCTAATTTTTAGTGTTTCGAAATCAAAATCTATGAAAATCCTTTTATGGATATTTGAACTTGTTTTTGGTGATGCATCGAAGAGCCTATTGGGCTGGGTTGCTGATTGGCGTAATTCCTTAGTGCCCGAAGCATCTCCGGTTGCGAATTGGAAGGGTTTCACCTTCCATTTTTAGGCAGAGAAAACTGCCTTAGCTCCAGTCAGTCGACTGGACTTCCAAGTCAGTCGACTGGCTGAAGCTAAAATGCAGTTTGAAGGCTTCCTGCAGAGCCTAGGGGCTTTGTTTACTGCAGTCAGTCGACTGACCCACTGAGTTCAGTCGACTGACCAGTATCCCGCGGATTTTTGGGGACTGAGTTCAGTCGACTGAACTCAATGAGTCAGTCGACTGACCTGCTCTTAAATGCCTATTATGCCTATTTTGGTCTATTTCTCTTGTGTTTCCAAATTTAATCGATTCGGGTTTATTCCCACTTGTTGTATCAATTGTTATTCGACTTTGATGACTTCTATTTTGGGATTTTTGGAAATATCCATTTTGATGGATTTGATATCGATTTCTTTGGGATTTATTCACGTCTTCATATGTGAATTTTGATGATCAATTATTCTACTATCATCTTTGTGATTTGTCACTTTAAAAATATAAAGGTTTCAATACTAGTAGTAAATATCAAAACTCTTTCCACAAAACGATTTCAACTCTATTTTCAATACCAAATTCGTTTATAAAACCGTTTTCCAATCTATTAGTATATACAAGCCTTTACTTCACTCGTATAAGAAATCTAATTAAACGACTTAGTAAAACAAGTGGTATGAAACGCTTGCGTTTACTTCGTCGGCTAATTATTGGACTTGTTCGATTGAATCTCTTGTGACAATTTTTTAGTGGAGATCTACAATTTGTTCGTAAATATTTAAGTTAAGCTAGTGGTTATGGGACATGAAGCTAAGCTTAGACTAGCAATTGTGCGATGTCTCTTTGTCCACGTGGAGGACTGTACCTCATCTTTACTGAGCTTCGGCTCACCAGGAGGAGCTTCGGCTCAAAGTCCGCAATGGGGGACTATACCCTGTCAGGAGGAGTTTCGACTCACCAGGAGGAGCTTCGGCTCAAAGTCCACAATGGGGGACTATACCCTGTCAGGAGGAGTTTCGACTCACCAGGAGGAGATTCGGCTCAAAGTCCGCAATAGGGGACTATACCCTGTCAGGAGGAGTTTCGACTCACCAGGAGGAGCTTCGGCTCAAAGTCCGCAATGGGGACTATACCCTGTCAGGAGGAGTTTATTTTTCTGGGATTGGCCATCCTTTTATTGTGATTTCTGGATTTCTTGTGTTGATTTCTGGAATTTATGTTTCACCAACTTTTACGATTGGCATTGATATATATGTCATTTATTGTGGCTTGGTGAATGAAATTAGGAGTATGACATTCCTTTTTATCTTTGAGAAGATCTTTGCGATATTGATTAATCTCTTATTGACTTTTCAATTATTTATTTATCACAGCTTGGCATTGTGATTATTATACGTTTAGTCATATCTCTTATTATATATCATTTCTTCTGATATTTATAGCTAGACTGATCCGTTTATTATTTTCTTCTTAAATAATACTCGGGTCAGACTGAGATTTTACAGGTGCTTCTGCTTGACTCCTTATCGGACTATCATCTGATCTTTTGGCTAACTACTCTAGTTTGGTAGTTTTTGTTGTATACATTTAAGATATAGACTCCTTGATGTATACATATATTTGTATAGCACGTGTTGCTATTCTTTTGTATTATTGTGGATCTTTTTGACCACTACTCTGATATACACTTTCATGTGTTATATTCATATCTATTTCCGCCCTTGTGATATGAATTATCTGTGACTGATTTGTGTTATGTTTATTTCTATATTTGTTTCCGAAGATTACATATAGCCACTGTGTAGTAGCTTTGAGTTTGTGTCGGTATGTCGGATTCCTCTTGAGATGAAAAGTTATATTTTTATCTGGCATATCGGTACTCGCACAAAGTAATTATGCAGATGGTCGCTCCTCAACAGCCTTATTCTCCGTGCTAATTGACAGCATTACTCCGTAGTGTTCTTGGCTAGCGTGGGTATAGAGGTGGGGCGTCACAGCTTGGTATCAGAGCCAAACTTCGGAACAATGTAGAATAATTTAACAAGGACCATCGTCCTAAGTCCATCTTAGGAGTCGTGCTTTAGGATTTTAATTCGAGTCTTCGTACCGACTCATCCTATTTTCTTTATGATTCCTTGTTTTATCTATCAAGATTGCTTGATATTCATTTGTGAATAACCTTCTTCTTCTTCCTTCTTTCTTTCTTAAGGAAGAGAAATGGTTAGACCTGGTCGTCCCAGTGCCGGTCAATCTAGTGCTACTCCCCAAGATGGAGTTTTCATGTCTGCCCAGCAGCTTCTTGATCTAGTAAAGAATGCTCAAGCTGCCGGACCCAATTCAGAGCCTACTCATCCTAGATCCGGTTTTGCACGCTTGTGCAGAGACTATACCGATTTGGGTGGAAGGCCATTCAGGGGATCGGAGAGTGTTATAGAAATTCAAGCTTGGCTCAAATCATGCGATCGCATCTTTTCTCGCATGAACCTTATTGACCTTCATCGAGTCCAAGTGGCTTCTAGCATACTCCAAGAAAGAGCGTTAGATTGGTATGAGCTCCTAATTTCTGAAATCGTTGAAGCGGATCTCACTTGGGAGCAATTCCGGGAAAGATTCGAATCGAAATTTGTGCCGGAGGCTGAAAAGGTAACTTTGGCCCGGCGTTTTATTGACCTTGTTCAAGGTGGATCTTCTGTGACAGACTATGTCGCATCTTTCGAATCTCTTTCCAAATACGGGGTTGAATACATTAATACCCCGATGAAGAAAAATCAGAGATTCGTCTATGGGTTGAATAAGAACCTCAAGAAGCCATTACTCCTGAAACTTGAGGTTTCATTTGATCAGCTTATTGATATCGCTCTTCGTCTTGAAGAGGCCGATAAAGAAAGTGATGTCGAGGTTGGGAGTGACAAACCGAGCTCCAACAACAACAAGAAGTGGCATCCCTTTATTAGGTTCGAAAGTCCTAATCCTAACAAGAGAGCGAAGCAAGAGACTTCTATAGAAAATACTCCCATCCCTAATCGTGGAGAGTGCTACAATTGTGGCTCTTGGGACCACTTTATAAATAGGTGTTCAAGGCCTATTTCTTGCCGCTATTGCAAAAGTGCGGATCACTATATATCTTCGTGTCCTAAGCGCCAAAGCAAGAGAGAAGGAAAGCCGCAGGCCCCTGGCAACTCTTCTCTTGGTCAAGGTATTTTACATTCAATCCTTGATGGCATTATTTATTTCGTGACCTTCTTATTCGAGTTCTTTTGGATATGGGTTTCATCTCACTATTTTATATTAAAAGAACTTGTTGATTCTTTTTCTTTGAAAATATTTTGGACTTGATGACTTCTTTGAGAATTGCGAATCCGGATGGTAGATCCGCAACACTCAATTTGCTTTCTAATTGATGTCGAAATTATTTTATGTGATTTTTCTTTCCGAGCCGATATTTTTTTACTTTGGCTTCGGAATCGATTTGTGTTAAAGGATTGGCTTTTTCATTTCGAAGCCATATCCTTTGTCCCGTGTGGACAATTCATCTTTGACATTTTCAATCTGTTAAGCAGATTTCTATTTTTCCCTTATGATTTTGATTCCAACTTGATAGCATCATTTTATTCCTTAAGCCCTCAAGATGAGAAAAGTGTTATTTCTCTTATCTAAATAGTTTGTGAAACTTTCCGGTATTTTTGAGTTTGTCTTAGGATTATCACCTAAGAAATCCTTTGTGTGGTGATAAGGTCTTTCTAGTTCGACCTTGCCACCGATTTTCATTTGGCTACGAGTTGCGGGAGTTCGCATTCCATTTACCGCATTCCGCACTTGTTATGATTCCTATGAATGAATTATTATGTCATTCAGTTTGTCCAGCTTATTTCATCCATTTTATAGATCGGATATTCTATGAATATCTCGATGACTCCATTCTTGTATTTATTGATTTTGGATGAAAATAGCAATTTAAAATTTTGCAAATCTTTTTCATAAGATTTATTTATAAGTATAATTGGATTTTTGTTCTTAAAACGAACAAAGAATATTCTTAAAAGTTTTTGAGAGACATTTTTGTCATATAGAAGATGATTTTGTGATTGTATTGCCCATTTAGTGTTTTAAGAATTTTGGTCGATGCGCTTGATCAACGTTATCGATAGGAATTTCCTAAACGCTTTGATGAGACAGTCAGACACGATATATTGACTTGTAAAAATGTAAATTTTTCTAGAAAGATTATTACATAAAGATAAATGTAATTTTGAAAGTTTTAACTTTTCGGGAAAGAAGATTATTTAAAAGAACTCTTTCTTTCGATACTCTTATTCTTTCTTGTGATTCCTGAAGGGGAACCAAGACTTTGCTATTTGTACCGATACTAGTCGTATTGGTTTGGATGCCGTTCTCTTGCAAAAGAGAACGTGCTATCACTTGTGCTTCTAAATCAATATAGCTTATCGAGACTAGATATGCCACTCATGATCTAGTGCTCGCGGCTATTGTTTTTACTTTTGGAATTTGGCATCATCATATTTGGATGAGAAATTTGTTCTCTACCTCGATCATAAACCTTTGAAATATTTAATTTCTCATAGGGAACTTCATATCGACTCGAGTTCCTAGCATCTTATGATCTTGATATTCTTTTATTCCCGAAAGGGGAAATCGTGTTGCCAATGCGTTTAGTCGTAAGCAACAAGTGGTTGATTCTTCGATGATGTCTGAAGAGAATTATCTCTTTGTCAAGTTCATCGAATGTTTTGATGTACTTCGTTTTATTGAGTTTTATCTCATTTCTTTTTATGGACTCGCGTCTGATGTTCTTTATGGTGTTCGGTTCATCGGATGTACTGTTATTATACTACATCGATGTTCCATCTTATCTGGATCAATGGATGTACCATTATTATTGTTCCGGTTTATCGGTTCATTGGACGTACCGTTTTTGTACTGCGTTGGTGTTCCGAAATTATTCGGGCTTTGGTTCATTGGGCGTACCGTTTTTGTACTACGCTGATGTTCCAAATTATTTGAGTTTCTAGTTTCTTGGGCGTACTGTTAGTATACTACGTCGTTGCACCAGCTCAATTTTCTGCTATTCTTGACGTTCTCCACGTCTTTTATCTACGGTAATGCCTTAGGGATTCCAAATTTTTATTCTTGTGCCCGGTGATATTGTAGAAATTGAAGTTTCACCAGATTTGATTTATGAGCAACATTCCATTCGCATCATTGCTTCGGAGGTTGAGCGCCTTCAGAATAAAGATATTCTTTTTGGTGAGAGTTCAATGGTTCTCAAATCCTAGGGAATCTAGAGAATTCATCGAGCAATCCCGTTCGTGCTAACTCTTTCGTGCTCTTTATGGTGAACTTCTTATTTCAATTTTCTTTTGTGTTGATATGCTTCTATGGTTGTTACTTCTTATTTTCTTCTTAAGTATTGCGAGGACGCAATTTCTTTAAGGAGGGGAGTCTGTAACAACCCGCTTATTTATCGATTTTATATTTAAATATTTTATTTAAATATTTTATCGTTCGTCGAATTTTGGTCCGAAAAGCTACTTTTTGCAAACAGTCGAATTGGGACTCGAGACCACCCCCATTGAGTTCAAAATGACGTTTGCGACCTTTTTGAGTATAAACTTCGATATGTTTGGAGAAAGTTGATTTTTGCCACTTTTTCACTTAGGGCTTTGGTTTGGGCTGAGCCCAATAACCCCACTTATGTATTCAGTCCCAACCCCTTATCCTCTTCATTCCTTCATAATTTCCTAACACTCAAGCTCAAGCAAAAATGGGGGAAGAGAAAATGAATTAGGAAATCCTAAGCCCTAGTTTCCATTAGCAAATCCATCTTCTAGCTCCAAACTCAAGAGAACCCATTGGTAAGCATCTCCTTCTTCTTCTCCAACTCATTCTCTCTTTGATTTCAGAAATTTCCTAAACCTAATTTAGGAAACGTTTCTCTTTTAAGCTTAGATTGAAGCTTCTTGAGTTGTTATTGAAGAGGAATTGATCTTAGCTTGTTTTTAAAGCTTCTCCTTCATTGATTTAGGTTCAAAGGTGATATTTTTAATCTCACATCTAAGTCTATGATTATCTTTGATTATTAGGTATGAATTCCTAATACTTATTCATGTGCATTTGATTTTGGTTTGAATTGATTTGGTGTATATTCTAATTTTTAGTGTTTCGAAATCAAAATCTATAAAAATCCTTTTATGGATGTTTGAACTTGTTTTTGGTGACGCATCGAAGAGCCTATTGGGCTGGGTTGCTAATTGGCGTAATTCCTTAGTGCCCGAAGCATCTCCGGTTGCGAATTGGAAGGGTTTCACCTTCCATTTTTCGGCAGAGAAAACTGCCTTAGCTCCAGTCAGTCGACTGGACTTCCAAGTCAGTCGACTGGCTGAAGCTAAAATGCAGTTTGAAGGCTTCCTGCAGAGCCCAGGGGCTCTGTTTACTGCAGTCAGTAGACTGACCCATTGAGTTCAGTCGACTGACCAGTATGCCGTGGATTTTTGGGGACTGAGTTCAGTCGACTGAACTCAATGAGTCAGTCGACTGACCTGCTCTTAAATGCCTATTATGCCTATTTTGGTCTATTTCTCTTGTGTTTCCAAATTTAATCGATTCGGGTTTATTCCCACTTGTTGTATCAATTGTTATTCGACTTTGATGACTTCTATTTTGGGATTTTTGGAAATATCCATTTTGATGGATTTGATATCGATTTCTTTGGGATTTATTCACGTCTTCATATGTGAATTTTGATGATCAATTGTTCTACTATCATCTTTGTGATTTGTCACTTTAAAAATATAAAGGTTTCAATACTAGTAGTAAATATCAAAACTCTTTCCACAAAACGATTTCAACTCTATTTTCAATACCAAATTCGTTTATAAAACCGTTTTCCAATCTATTAGTATATACAAGCCTTTACTTCACTCGTATGAGAAATCTAATTAAACGACTTAGTAAAACAAGTGGTATGAAACGCTTTCGTTTACTTCGTTGGTTAATTCTTGGACTTGTTCGATTGAATCTCTTGTGACAATTTTCTAGTGGAGATCTACAATTTGTTCGTAAATATTTAAGTTAAGCTAGTGGTTATGGGACATGAAGCTAAGCTCATATATTTACTAGCTTACTGTAATTGACACTTCTCTTTGATCATGACGATCATTTTTGTGATTTAGACTAGCAATTGTGCGATGTCTCTTTGTCCACGTGGAGGACTGTACCTCATCTTTACTGAGCTTCGGCTCACCAGGAGGAGCTTCGGCTCAAAATCCGCAATGGGGGACTATACCCTGTCAGGAGGAGTTTCGACTCACCAGGAGGAGCTTCGGCTCAAAGTCCACAATGGGGGACTATACCCTGTCAGGAGGAGTTTCGACTCACCAGAAGGAGCTTCGGCTCAAAGTCCGCAATGGGGGACTATACCCTGTCAGGAGGAGTTTCGACTCACCAGGAGGAGCTTCGGCTCAAAGTCCGCAATGGGGACTATACCCTGTCAGGAGGAGTTTATTTTTCTGGGATTGGCCATCCTTTTATTGTGATTTCTGGATTTCTTGTGTTGATTTCTGGAATTTATGTTTCACCAACTTTTACGATTGGCATTGATATATATGTCATTTATTGTGGCTTGGTGAATGAAATTAGGAGTATGACATTCCTTTTTATCTTTGAGAAGATCTTTGCGATATTGATTAATCTCTTATTGACTTTTCAATTATTTATTTATCACAGCTTGGCATTGTGATTATTATACGTTTAGTCATATCTCTTATTATATATCATTTCTTCTGATATTTATAGCTAGACTGATCCGTTTATTATTTTCTTCTTAAATAATACTCGGGTCAGACTGAGATTTTACAGGTGCTTCTGCTTGACTCCTTATCGGACTATCATCTGATCTTTTGGCTAACTACTCTAGTTTGGTAGTTTTTGTTGTATACATTTAAGATATAGACTCCTTGATGTATACATATATTTGTATAACACGTGTTGCTATTCTTTTGTATTATTGTGGATCTTTTTGACCACTACTCTGATATATACTTTCATGTGTTATATTCATATCTATTTCCGCCCTTGTGATATGAATTATCAATGACTGATTTGTGTTATGTTTATTTCTATATTTGTTTCCGAAGATTACATATAGCCACTGTGTAGTAGCTTTGAGTTTGTGTCGGTATGTCGGATTTCCTCTTGAGATGAAAAGTTATATTTTTATCTGGCATATCGGTACTCGCACAAAGTAATTATGCAGATGGTCGCTCCTCAACAGCCTTATTCTCCGTGCTAGTTGACAGCATTACTCCGTAGTGTTTTTGGCTAGCGTGGGTATAGAGGTGGGTCGTCACAATAAATATCATCATAAACTCATAGCAATCAGCTACTTAACTAATTAAATTTTAGTAAAAATGTTTACTCACCTTATTAAGGAATGCAGTGCAGGGTTTGAAAAAGAACAGTGTGGCTCAACTGAAATTGCTTCCAGATTGTATTTTGAAAAACTGGCAAAATTTGAAAAACTGGCAAAATAATCTTTGATCTTGATGCTATTTAAAATCTGGTGCACTTCATGTTGCTTCAGATTTCCTTCTTTAAAACTTGCATGCATATGAAGATGATGCAGACAGGAAAAAATTGCAGATATAATATTGATAGCTTGCATGCATACTTGATAGAGGGTTACAGGCCTGAGTGATTAACATAGCTTGCAAAAATGTTTGAAACATGATGTAGATCTGGTTTTAAACTGTGGTGCTTCCAGGTTAATAAATTACAGAATTTGTTGCATTGAAGATTGATCAGATTTTTGTGATTTGAACATGGGAAAGTTTGTACAGGTAACAAAATTGCAAATTTATTTTGAGGAGGATTTTGTTTTGAGAATAAGTGCAGATATGCAGTTTTGTTTAAAGATTGATCAGATTTCATTTTGAGGAATTGATTTCTTTTGAAGATTGTCTTATAGTTGCAAATTTGAAAGATTACAGGTTTTGAATGAGTAAGATTTTGCAAATGCTTCAGATTTTTGTTTGAATATTTTTTTCTGGTTTTGGGTGTTTGAATTGAAGGTTGCATGAAGATTTAGTTTTCTTTTAAGCATGATCCAAGATTTTAAAGAAGAAAGAAAGATGAGAAAGAATGTTTAAATAGGAAAATTTCAGATTTTAATAAAAATAAAAGAAAATACAAATATTATGACACTTGTCTCTTTTTACATTAAAGGTTGTAACACTTGTTATCAAAGTGTTTAGGAATTAACATTTGTCACTATTGAGTTTATTTTTAATTTAAAAGAAAATTTAAAAGCTTTTCTTATTAAATATCAAATAAACAAATACACTTACATATTTATAAATGTATGCTAGTTTATATAAAATACAATCTTTTAAAAAGAAATGCAACTAAATATAATTTAAATAAAATTATACAACATTTCAACCTTATTTTAAAATGCTATTTTAAAAAGCCCTTTGTATTTATTCTTTATTAAATAAACACAAATCAATTTGTATAAAAGAAATAAAACAAATCTTATGTCAATTAAGAAAAAACATTACCTATGTATTTTAAAACCAAACCATATTATTATACTATGTATGTATTTATTTGAATTTCAAATTTATTTTCATTTCAAAGTCAAATTAAAAAGTCAAATATAAAATAAATTTAAATCAATATAAGCATCTATTTTAAAATAAGCTCATAATTATTTACAAATGATATATCCTATTTTGAAATCAATTTAAAATACACAGATTTAAATATATTCAAACATACTTATAATTTTGAAAACAATATACCGATTTAAAATTTATTTACACAAATAAAATAATTAATCTTAATATAAAACCAATTTATAACCAAAATTAAAATATTACTTAACAATTTTATCAATTTCAAATAATTAAATTAAGAGATTATCAGCATTTTAAACTCCTGGAAATTCTGGGATATTACAGATGGCTACTAATAGATGAATTTTACTAGTTACTACTGCACATATGGGTTGATATATTCATGTTGGCCTATCACACAACACATTTTCCATTTTATTTTACTAGTTATGCATAATGGTTGTCGCATTTTTTGCATATGTATTGAGTGGTTCCTCATCTTATAGAATTGCAAGTATATAGGACATCGAATACATTTTTGGGCTCATGGCACAAGCACTTGCATTTCAAGAGGTCAAATAAAGGAGACCGCCTAATTTTAATATTGTCTATGTGTTTATATCCACTCCATATCTATATGTACATGCCGCATTAGAAGTCAAAACTAAGAACAACGGTTGCAAGTGGTTGATGGTCAAGTAAATGGTTATAGATATTGGTTTGCTTATAAATGAGTATATTTTTCCATCCTTGGAGATATCAGGGATGAAATCCTTTTAAAATGGGATGTGACGTCTAGGAAATTTTAATAATAATTTGAAATATTCAAAAGGGTAAAAATATAATATTACATATGGCAAAATAATGAATTTTTACAAATGAAGAAATTTGTGGAATTCGACTTTTCCGTTGCATCAGATAGATGTTTCTAGTCTAAATTCATATATAAAATGTCTAAAATGGGTACTATATAAAGAAAATACGAAAAGTTTACCATAGCGTGCGTATTAGGTTTTATGCCTATTTTGAAATTAAGTTTAAGAATTAATTAAACTTATTGCTATAATTAATTGAATTGTTTTAAAGTACAATTGTGCCAATGTACATAAAAAGAAAAGGAAGAATATGTTTACATGCACAAATGAAAAGCATTGATTACCATGTTAATGAAATTTATTGCTATAATTTATGAAAATATATGTTACATATATTAGAAAGGGGATGTAACAATATATTTAAGATGGAAAGAATGCATAATACATCGTATGTTTTGAAAAGTGAAGATCACAATTTATGCATGGAAACAATTGTGTTTGAAAGGAAAAATAAGGTATGTTATCTCTTTATAAGTAATAAATAAAGGGTAAATCTGATTGGAACTTGGAGACATTAATACTAACCAATTGCACAATTAATTGGAAAGAATAAGGTTTTTAACTAATGTAAACACACAAAGATATGTAGACATACACACATGTACATTTGAATATAATTACATGATTCCAAACAATAGTCAATAATAATAAATGTCAATAAATGATATTAATTAATTTAAGTTAGAATCGATGGTATTTATTTAGATCATAATAATGACATTAATTAGAAGAATATAAATGTTACATTCTTTAAAGAAAAAGAAAAAGGAAATGAATTTTGCATATACGTAAAGTAAGTAATATATGTACAAGCAAATAATTTTTTCTAGCCTAGAGTTCACTTTTAAATAAGACCCTAACCCTCACTCCTTTTCACTCTAAACCCTAGCCATTGCCTCTTCATTACCTTAAGTTCCTTTTTATTTTCTTCTTCCTTCTTAAAACTCTAATTTCTCAAACCTCTTCTCCAATTTTTCTAGTTAAAATAAAACAAAATTTCAATTAAATAAGAGAGGGAGAGAGAAGCGAAGAGTTAAAGATAGAAATTCAAATCGAAAGGAGGAATAAATCAACAAACAAGGGAAGTAGTGAATTCAAATCAAATCAGAAGAGGGATTTCCTTCGTGGTGAGTGAATTGATTGCTACGTTTATGATGATTATAAGTAACTGAATTCCTTTGTAATTCTATATGATTTTAAAAATAATTCCAACTTGAATCTATCTTTGAATTACTTTTTCAGTTATGAATTAAATTGAATGGTAACGATGGAAAACCCTATTTGTTGATTTGATTGAATACTTATTAAAAAGGGAAAAGATTAGATTAGTGAAATTCATATCTAATTTTATGAATATGAATTTCTATCTCTAACGTTTGCAAATAAAGAAATCAAACATCATTTTATTTCACCTTTAGTAAATTTCGTACTTTGAAATAGACGTAGAATATTCATTAGAAGCACAAACGTAGTTTTAAATTAAGCGATGAAAATACATGTATGTACACATGAAAATAACATTTTACATTTGTGTTGACAAAGGTATGAACAATACAAAATAATCTGTTTGAAAATGAACCTTAAGTTTATAATGGAAATCATGAAGAAGATAAATGAAAATAACCAAAATAATAAAAACTTGAAAAATCTAAAAATTAAGTCAGATGTTTGAAAAAGGAAGCAATGTGTCTAAACATTTGGAGATGATTTTTTAAAGTATCAACCAGTCAGACATTTAAAATAGAAATGCAAACATCTGAATAGCTTCAGCAAGTCCAGGTTGAACTTATACCTGATAAAAGCCAAATAGGACGAATAAAGGAATCTGAATCCCACTTTATCGACGGTTGGGAGTTTGCAGTTTCATGGAGTAGGTCCAATGAGTAGTATCACTTTATGATGGGTATGGCGTGATACTGGACAGGATGGGCGTTAGCAGCGCAATTAGAAGCTCTTATTATTACCGAGATACCCTGGTCACATGCTAAACATGTAGGAACTGGTGAAAGGAGGTGGAGGCATCTGCAATAGTAGGGCTACACTGTTGTCCAGCGGTTGCACCTTTAGGAAAATCACTATGGTGATTTTTCTTAATACTTTAGGTTGAATGATAAAGAGAGTATGGTATGTTTACTATTGAGATGTTGACACAAATTTTTAGGTAGGCCATCAATTGTCGAGCTGGTATACTCGACGCAAGCCCAAGCATTGTGACGTTCGCTCAATGTGTAAGTGCAATAAACGCATTTTGTCATTGGCATGTTAATTTGATGTTTGTTAGAAAGTTAATCATCAGAATTCACATACTTAAAATTGATCTAGAATTGTTAGATGTTGGTTTTTCAACCCTGGATAGGAAACTTTTGTAAGTTGCTAAATTTTATCCCATCTTTTGGCAAGGCCGTGATATCATGGATTTAACCCAATTGATCTCGTAATCATCAAGGCAGGAAGCTCAGAGAAATGATTATTAGGTTTGTAGATCGAATATATTCAAGAATATTGATAATAGTCTAGCTTATTTGGACGGATGACACTATGAAATTGGCTAAATATGGAATTGGCGCTTCCCTTAGGAAGGGGATCGGATCGGATCAATATAGCTATGGATCACTCGGATTGGCAGTTCAACTCAGTGATGATCGCTCAACAAATCGATGAACACCAAAGCAACTGAGGAAACCACTATGAAAACAGGAAGCAAGTGGCATGAGGGTCCCACTCTAGGGAACGTCGACTCCCATTCTTGATCCTTAGGGATCGGCATGGATCCCTTTATAGTGATAGGGGCGATCCCTTTAGGAAACCCAGATAGCCCCTATTTTTTGTGCACCTGGGTCTAGAAGTTCTACATGCAGATTTCGAGCAGATATTATGTTGGCTGCTTTTATAAATACAGCGGGCATGGCTCAAGGAAAGGAGGCTTCTTCTTTCTAGCTCTCTTCCTTTTCTACCTAGGCTTTTTATTCTTAGATTTCATGGATTGTACCCGTTTGAACCAAAAATGGTCATAAACGCCCAACTGTATGTGAAAGAACTAGTTTCCAAGAAACCCAAATAGAATGACGAGCACGCAGATCATAGAATAAATAGCCAAAAAAGCAAAGGAACACACGAGTTTTATAGTGGCTCGACAAACTCCGGCCTATGTCCTCACCAATAATATTTTATTTATACTGTAAGATTACAAGTATAGTAGTTTTTTACCTCAGATAATAATGGAGGAAGAGATAAGAAGTGATGAAGGAGAGTCGGTCGAAATATCCTTTGCAATGAGCCAAGTTTGCTGTATTTATAGGTGAAGACTTGCATGGATCGGGCTAAAATTTTGGCTGAAGAACCTCAAGGCCCATACAACTTGACCCATTATATTTAGGATCGATCGGACACCAAAGATAATTTAGGCCGATTATTCCATACTAACTCCAATGGGGCAGTGGTCGTTTTTATAGGGTCCCCATGCCTCTAGTTCATGCTTCCAAAGTTTTGCGCCAATCCGACTTAGTGTTTGTGAGATATCGATGGATCTTCGCTATTTTGACTAGAATTGGATCATAGATGATCATTCCATGCTTCATCCTTGTGTACTGTGATCGATCATGTGGGTTCCCCATGGTTTAAGCTACTTGCTCTTTGAATTTTATGCAATTCCAACGTACCATTTGTGAGATACCGCGTTTTTCGTAAAACTATGGATCATCATGCTGATTTGTACGATCATTCCGATAATGATCGGCCTATTTTCCAATATTTCATCCTTTTGAGCTAAGATCGATCATGAGGGTGCTCCATGATGTAAGATACTTTCTTTTAAATTTCATGCAATTCTGACGTACCGTTTGTGAGCCATTGCATTTTTCGTAAAAGTATGGATCGTTACGCTGATTTGTACGATTGTTCCAATAACGATCGGCCTCTTTTACAAGGCTTCATCCTTTTGAGCTACGATTTATTATTGGGGTGCTACATGATGTAAGATACTTGATTTCTAAATTTCATGCAATTCCGACGTACCGTTTGTGAGATATTACGTTTTTTGTCAAATCATGGAACGTTGTGCTGATTTGTACGATCTTTCCAATAACGTTCGGCCTATTTTCAAAGACTTCATCCTATTAAGCTATGATCAATCATGGGGGTGCTCCATGGTGTATTATATTTGCACTCCAAATTTTGTCCAATTCCGACGTACAGTTTGTGAAATATCGAACATTTCGTAAAACTATGGATCGTTATGCTGATTTGTACGATCGTTCCAATAATGATCAGTCACATTTCCAAGATGTCATCCTTTTGAGCTGCAATTGATCATGTTAGTGGTCCATGATGTTCGATACTTGCTCTCCAAATTTCATGCAATTCTGACATACCGTTTGTGAGATGTCACATTTTTCGTAAAATTATGGATCGTTATGGCTGATTTGTACGATCGTTCCAATAACGATCGACATCTTTTTTCAAGATTTGGGAGTTTTATCATGCGACCATTTTCGTAGGCTTCACTCTTCAATATAGTGATGCTATAAAAGTTTCAAGTGCATTGGCTTTGTAGATTTTGAGATATTAACCGATCTTCATCGATTTACGCTGTTTTATAAATCGTTCCCGATCGATCCATATAAATTCTTCATTTGCCCATAACTCGAGTATACAAATTCTGGTTGACTTGAATTTGAAATGTGGCATCTTGTGGCCTTTCTTGGAAATTTGTTGTAACGTCCCCCACTTGGAGGCTCAAAACTAATGACTACGGATGCTGCAGTCATCCATGGTTATTAATCTTCGGCGATCAAATACGGTAATGTTAGACAAATTTACATACTAGAAACACATGGATATGGAAAAGGTTTAAAATTTTAGAAAAACATTCACATTCCATTCCAAACCATTTCAACATTCCTTACATAATCCCATGACATTAACCACGTTTACAAAAATATAATTATTACAATATACTTTAAGAGCAACATATGAAGATGCCCCCATGGTGATCAGAGTATATAACAGACAATAAACAACTTTGGCTTAACAAAATAACACAGTGGAATCATATGAGAGAGAACTTAAATAACTACATGCCTCCTACACGACTTTAGAAGCTTATTCATCCTAAAAGGTACCTGAAAGCCTCAAATCTCAAGCTACTCAAATTCAATTGAGTACCCAAGAGTTTAGGGGGAAACATAAACTTTGAGTCAGACATAAAGCCTAGTATGAATAATAATATACCATCTCAAATCATTTAGATATCTAGTGAGACCACGCGGCTTAGCAAAATGGGTTTCTCCTCACTAGTCTCTTAAAAACTTTTATGAACGATTTTCTGTGCTCCTTCATCCACAACGGTTAAACCAATTCAAAATTTATTATGTAATGACATGCAAAACAATTGAATCAATTCTGGATTACCCATCCCATTCTTTTTGACTATGTGCCATAGTTATAGTTTTTAGGATTACTATTAACCTAATAGTTTTCATAAGCTAACTAATAACCGGTTAGACATTTATTGACTCCATGTCCATTGATATAGTTTTCATGGGATACTATGAACCTATTGGTAACTCATATCATTTCTTTTATCATAGTTTTCATAGGCTGACTAGGAACCTATTGACTAGCTGTCAATATCTTTCTTTTTCCCTAGTTTTCATAGGCTGACTAGGAACCTATTGACTATCTATCAATATTGCATTTTCTTAACCGGACATAGTTTTCATAGGCTAACTATGAACCTATTGGCCTTTGCCAATATCTTTAATTTATATTTACTACTGGGTCAAACTAGCTGGTTATTCTGCCCTCCCCCAAGGTACCATTATGGGTTTATTACAATGTGAATATATACATATACAAAGAAGAAAACAATTTAACTTAGTTGACTCCTTTAACACATTATGTCTTCTTCATAAATTCCATTTCAAAATACTTTGTTTATTAGTATGCCATAGTTTTGCTTTTAAATGAGATTGGGTCATTTATTTTGAAAATTATACTTTCGAAACCTTTGAAACCTTGCTTTCGACTTCATTGGATAGCCTCCTTCGAAAACATATATCTCTTTTCGAAACATTATGCTTCCGCCTTTAAAAACACTTTAAAAACCTTCTTTCTAAACCTTTTGAATAAAATAAAGTGTTACCAATTAATTATTAGAAGCACGACTTCGAAACCATTGGCAGTATCTCTTCCTAAACCATTCAAAATCCTCCTTTCGACATTATTGGGTTTACCATTAAAATATCATTTGGGTCTAAGAGAATATATATACGAAAGTATCTCTTTTGAAACCATTCTTTATCATATCAAAATATCGAGGAATTTATGCTGGTGTCGAAACCATCCCTTTTGGCAAAGTCGAAAGCATATATTTAAAATATTGAAGGATAGCCCCGAAACCCCTTTTGAAACCATTACCTTTGAAACCCATAACCCTTTCGAAAGCATTAAGAAAGCGGTTAAATATGGCTTTAAAACAAATAATACTTTTCGACAGCATTGATGACATCAATACATTCGAAAGGCAAAAGAATTGGCGGCAGGGCTTCAACTAGGTCGTAACCCCTTCTTTTGAAAACGTTGATTTATAATTAAAGGAACTCTTTCGAAACCCTTTTTTCATTTAAACAAACATGGCAACCCCTTTGAAATCCATTATAAAACTCCTTTCGAAACATATGTATCGACTAAGTCAAAAGCTTAGTAAAATAAAGGTAGGCGCTTATCTTTTTAAACAAACTGAAGTAACGACCCCATCGGAAGCTATGCTTTTGACACTATACATTTTGCCTTTCTCCAATCCACTACGTATCACCTAGATGATACCTTGTGTATTGAATTTAGCTTCATAGGGTTTCGACATAGTCGAAGGCGAAAGGTAAAGGGCAAAAGGTACTCTGAATAGAGGCGAAACCATTTTTTTTGGATTAAATACTAAATTAAGAAACTTTTATAAACTAACCTAGCTACGTGCAATTTTCTTATTGGTTGCCTAGACTTTTCCCATGCTTTTCAAAACTAATCGCCTTTTTATTTTAGATAAGTATCAAATTAAACTTCTGCAAATAATACCTTCCTTTTAATATATACATAAATCATTTTGATCCACTTCTTAAAATAATTTATTTTTTATATCAAATCACTTATGAAAAATCCCTAAAAAATCACAAAATTTTACTTTGATCATGTTTTCTAACATATTAAAATTATAGACCCAAATTCACAATATATTTTTTGAAATAAATTTTCAACCCAACATGATATATTTTCATTCAACATTTCATAATAATATTTTTGTAGCTTGGAAAATTATCAAACTTAACTCTAAAACATGTTTTTCATAACATTATAATTTTCCATGGCATTTAAACATCAATATCATATGGTTTTGATCTAAAACTATATAAACTATAATTTAAACAATCTTGTTTAAATTTAAACAAACTAGAATTCAAGCATATCATCATCGAACATTATATGTATGAATTTAAGCTTAAATCTGAAACATTTATTCAATAAATAGAGATGCAATTATTATTCACCATAATCTTTGAAAAGGAAAATGGATTGAGATGAATTTGATAACCCTTTTTCTTTTTCTTTGAATTTCCTCTTCTTATTTTCTTTTTTAATTGCCGACCTTGTCTTCTTCTTTTACATTTTTATTTTTGTGTGAAAATGAATATGAGTGTGAATGGTTTTAAGAGTAAATATATTTATATAAAGCTGAGGTTAGATGTAGCTAAATCCCATATACCCTTTCATATTTTAATTTGTCTATAAATCGTTCTTTAGCCCAATTAAATTAATAAGCAGGGCCACTTATATTTATTCAAATCTCAATCATATTATCACTTAACATTTACATTATTCTATTTAATTTATTTAATTAAACATCTTGAATAATGTTATTTAAAATTAAGGGTGTTACAGGCTCCTCTCCTTAAAGAATTTCGTCCTCGAAATTCAGTGAGGACTAACTACAAATCAAAGCTAATATCTGTAATAACTCCTAACAACCATACTAGTCTATCTGACTAGTAATCATTTATATATAAATATAATATAGACATGCTCTTAAAATAGATCAGGATAAGTATCTCGAATCCTTTCTTCGGTCTCCCAAGCACAGTCCTTCTTATTGTCGCTCCACTGCACTTTTACCAAATTGGCTTGGACCTCAATCTTTTCTCATCTCTCGCCATAATTTAAAATGGTTGTCTAACAATTGTCGAATTTGGATCTACTACCAAGTCTACAAATTCTGTTGAAGGAATGGTAGTCTATGGATAATGTATATACATGCGAAGATGAGACGCATGGAATACATTACGAACAACTGCCATATTGCTTGGCAATTCTACCTTATATGCGAGATTTTCAATCCTTTTTATAATCAAGAATGGACTAACATATTTCGATGCCGGCTTCCTTGACTTTCCAAATCGTATCACTCCTTTCATTGGTGACACTTTAATAAAAACCCTGTCTCCAACTGAGAACTCTAGGTTTTTATGCCTTTATCTGCGTAGCTCTTCTGTATGGACTAAGCTTCCTTCATCCGACCTCGGATCAACTCAATCTTCTCTGACGCCTCTCCAACCATATCCGGACCTAGGATAATCTGTCTCCAGTCTCTAACCAACATGTTGGCGATATGCATGGCCTTCCATACAAAGCTTTTTTAAGGTGCCATTCCTATACTAGTATGAAAACTATTATTATACAAAAACTCAATCAAATATAGGTGTTCTTCTCAAGATCCACAAAAGTCTAGTACATAAGCTCTCAACAAATCTTCAAGTACTTTATTGACTCTCTCGGTCCGCCCATCCATCAATGGGTTATGTGTTGTACTCATCAATGTACTAATACTTTTGTAGACTTATTCAAAACTCGCTAGTGAATAATGCATCTCTGTCGCTGACTATGCCACTTGGAATTCCAAGAAGTCTAATTATGTTCTTTGTGAACAACTCGCCAAAACTGGTGCCATTCTGGTTGACTTAACTGGAATGAAATGGATGCCCTTGATTAATCTGTCCACTATGGCCCATATGCTTTCATTTCCCCTATTCGACCTTGGCAACCCATATATGAAATCCATGAATATAGAATCCCACTTCCAAACTAGAATCTCTAAATGTTGAAGCAACCCACTCGACTTCTGGTGTTCTGCTTTCACTTATTGATAGTTGGCACGGTACCTAACCCACAAGCCAACATCCCTCTTCATGCCTTCCCGATAGAAGCTTCTCTTCATATCTTGATACAACTTGGTTCCTCCAGGATGAATCATAAACTTAGATCGATGACACTTATCTAGAATTTCTCTTCTCAAGTTCTCTGCATTTAGAACACATGATTCCCTTCTTCCTCAACCATTCTCTCTGGTCGACGCTAAAATTTTAAGATCATCGACCTCGCAACGCACCTTGAGTCTTCTAATTTTCTTGGCTAATTTTGGATCTACTTTTTGTTTAGAAGCTATTCTCTCAATTAGTAATGGTCTACACTCTGAAAAGTCCAACGTAGCAGTACTTTGACTAGAATCAATAGTCGATCTCGACTTTATACTACATGTAGGCAAAGTTTCTAAATCCTTCCTTCTGCCAACATAGCTAACACCACAATCTGATGTTTCCTGCTAAGAGCATCTGCTACTTTATTTCCTTTCCCGGGAGTATATACTATACCAAAATCATAAGCTGCCAAAACTCCAGCCACCTCTGATGTCGCATATTTAACTCCTTCTAAGAGAATAAATATCTTAAGGACTTATGATTAGTGTATAGCTCAAATCTCTCCCCTAAGAGATAATGTCTTCAAATCTTCAATGCGATGATTACCGCAGCTAACTCCAAATCATAAGTAGGATATCTTACCTCGTGCGGTCTAAGTAGTCGAGAAGCATAGGCAATGACTTTACCATTCTGCATCAACACAACTCCTAATTCCATTCCATATGCATCAGTGTACACCACCAACCCTTGGTTTCGATCTGGAACAACCAACACTGACGCGTTGGTCAACAAGTGCTTTAACTTAAGGAACCCTTCCTCACATTTGTCAGACCAAAAGAACTTTACATCTTTCCTGGTCAACTTGGTTAAAGGTGTTGCTATCTGCGAAAAATCTCTAATGAATCTCCGGTAATAGCCGGTAAGTCCGAGAAAACTTCTGATCTTAGTTACCGTCTTTGGTCGCTTCCAATTATGGACAGCTTCGATCTTAAATGAATCTATGACTAAACCTTCCTTCGAAACTACATAACCAAGAAACTTGACCTCTTTATTCCGAAAATGACATTTAAAAAACTTTGCCTATAGCTGATGGTGCCTTAGCGTCTCAAGCACTACTCTCAGATGATCTTCATGCTCTCTCTCATCTTTTGATTACACCAAAATGTCATCTATGAATACCAACACGAACCTATCCAAGTGTTCTCGGAAAACTCGGTTCATCAAATCCACGAAGAAAGTAGGTGCATTCGTTAATCCTAATTGCATCACTAACTATTCATATGAACCATACCTAGTTCGAAATGTTGTTAAAGAAATACTGTCCTCTGCCACTCTCAACTGATGGAACCCATCGCCAAATTCAATTGGGAAAAAAATTTCTATCCACTCAACTGATCATACAGATCGTCAATCCAGGGCAAAGGATACCTACTATTGGTCGTCCTTTTGTTCAACTTGTGATAGTCGACGCACATCATCAACGATGACTCATCTGGCTTCTTCACGAAAACTGCGGTCGCTCCCCAAGGAGAACTACTTGATCTAATAAAATTCCTTCCTTCTAGATCCATTAGCTGCACCTTCAATTCTTTCATCTCAGTCGGTGTCATCCTGTTAGGTGGTCTGCTGATAGGTTCAGCTCCTGGCATAAGATCTATTCGAAACTCAATAGCTCGCTTTGGTGGTAATCCTATGATCGGCTAAAATACATCTGCAAATTCACTTGCAACTCGAACCTGACTTAACTCCTCTGCTGCTTCCAAGGCATTTAACACAGCACAAACACTTCGATCATAATTCTCTACTGAGAAGATGATCTGGTTATGACTATCTGAATGTCTTAAGGATATTTCTCCATTCTGGTAAAATAGCCTAGCCTCATATCTACCCAACCAAACCATATCCAAAATGATCTCGAAATCTATGAAATCATAAACATACAAACTTCATGCAAACATATGACCTAACAAATCAAGTTCTAATTGGTCACATCTCATTCCTGGAGTTGCATATCCTCCAATTGGGTTCGCAACCCCTAAGGAAGAAACAGGTAAGTATGTTCTAAGCATAAATTATTAAACAAATTCTGGATATAAATGAATGTGATGCACCGGTATCAAATAGTATCCTAACTGGTATAATTTGAATAAAAAATGTACCTTCCATCTCAATCTTTCTCTTGTCTTCTGCTATGGGTCTAAAAGAAGATGGTGGTTCGATAGTCAAAACCTTTCCTTTTTCTACCCTAACTGCTCTGGGCACTAGTTCTTGTAATTCCCAAATTAATTGCAGTTGTAGCATTTAATATGCTTCTTATCGGCAGCCTTCTTTTGCCCCTTGCCTGACCGGCACTCATTTGCAAAATGACCCTTCTTATCACATTTGTAGCAAACTAAATCGGCTTTTGACTTCTTGGTTGAATCTCCCTTTCAGGCTCCTTTCTTTTTGAAGAACTTCCTCTTCTTTCCCTTAGGACTCTGGGATTCAACTGGCTTACTCTAGCACAAATAGCAAGCATCTCTTCATGGCAAATGGTGATCTCCACAACCACATTATAGGGATCATGAATACGAGTCAGGGTCACCCTAGCAAGCTTTGGCCTCAGTCCCCGAATGAACTTTCATTCCTTCTGATGTTAGTGTCCATAATAGCGTATCCATATCGAGATAGCTCATCAAATCTATTTTCATACTCGATAACTGACATGTCTCCCTGAGCTAAATCCATAAATCTTCTCATCAATGTTGACTTGGAAACTTCAGAAATAAACCTTTGTTCGAATCTCCCTTGAAAATCATCCCAAGTCAACTCTTCCTCCGGAACTCCCGCAGTCACACCATTCCACCTATGAAGTGCTGACCCTTACAACTGCCTAGAGGCCAACCATCTATTCTGCTCATCTTTTAAACCCAAATCAAAGAAAATCCTTTCATGGTGTAATAACCAATTCTCCACTTCTGTACCATCTTCCATTCCCATAAACGGCATTCCACCCAAACTAGTGTAGTCTTGGTTTAGCCTGGCAAAATTATTCCCAACGGGAACCACATGATTTGCTCCTTCCATCTACTTCAGCAGCTCCTGCTTGCATCAAATTAGGAAGGAACTGATCCATCATCCCTACATCTACTAGGGAGTCCCAACACCCACATTGGCTTCCGCATTCTGATTAACGTCAGCCTGTCGATCTTGATTCCTTCGGGTATTAAGTCGAGCATTTCCATCGGTTGTGGTGCTTCCTCCACCTAGATTTCCTCTTTCATTTTCTGTTTTCGATATTCTTCCTCGTAAATCTGTATACATGCCTTAGTAAGATATAGAAGAATGGTCTAAGAGAAAGGGGAATTACGTACTTATATCTATATGTACCTATATATATCAAATACAAATTCGTTACAATCGCGTTAACCCAAACCCAGATTATATTTCTGATTCATTGGATTATGTTTTGGAATTCTTTTTAGGTTTAAATTTCTTAAGTTTTCATAAACCTATGCTCTGATACCAACTTGTAACATCTCACACTTGGAGGCCCAAAACTCACAGCTATGGATGTTGCGGTCATCCTTTGTTATTAATCCTCAGCGACCAATACGGTAATGTTAGATAAATTGATATACCAGAAACACATGGATATGAAAAAAGTCAAAAATTTCAAAACAACCTTCACATTCCATTCAAAACCATTTCAACATTCCTTACATAATCTCATAATGTTAACCACGTTCAGAAAAATATAATTATTACAATATACTTCAAGAGCGACTAATAACCCAATAGTTTTCATAGGCTGACTAATAACCAGTTAAACATTTATGGACTCCCAGTTCATTTATATAGTTTTCATGGGATCACTATGAACCTATGGTAACTCCAATATCATTTCTTTTATCCTAGTTTTCATGGGCTGACTAGGAACCTATTGACTAACTGTCAATATCTTTCTTTTTCCCCAATTTTCATGGGTTGAGTATGAACCCATTTACTATCCGTCAATATAGCCTTTTCTTATCCGGACATAGTTTTCATGGGCTAACTTTGAACCTATTGGCCCATGCCAATACCTTTAATTTATATTCACTATTAGGTCAACCTAGCTGGTTATTCCGCCCTCCCTCAAGGCACCATTGGTTTATTACAATGCGAATATATACATATATGAAGAAGCAAACAATATAAATTAGTTAACTCCTTTAACACATTAAGAATTCTTCATAAATTCCATTTAAAAATACTTTGTTTATTAGTATGCCATAGTTTTGGTTTTAAATGAGATTGGGTAATTTATTTTGAGAACTACACTTTCGAAATCTTTGTAACCTTGCTTTCGACCTCACTGGATAGCCTCCTTTGAAAGCATATATCTCTTTTCAAAACATTAGGCTTCTACCTTAAAAAACACTTTCAAAACCTTCTTTCAAAACGTTTCGAGTAAAATAAAGTGTTACTAGTTAATTATTAGAAGCACAGCTTCGAAACCATTGGAAGTATCTCTTCCTAAAGCATTGAAATTCCCTTTTTGAGGTCATTGGGTTTACCTTTAAAATATCATTTGGGTCCAAGAGAATATATATATATACGATATCTATTTTGAAACCATTCATTATCATATAAAAATATTGAGGAATTTATGATGGTATCGAAACCATCCCTTTCAAAAAATTCAAAAGCATACATTTAAATATTGAAGGAGAGCCTCGAAACAACATTCGAAATCATTACCTTCAAAACCCATAACCCTTTTGAAAGCTTCAAGAAAGCAGATTAATTTGGTTATAAAACAAATAATACATTTTGACAGCATTGGATGACTTCAATGCATTTGAAAGGCAATTGAATCAACGTTAGGGTTCGACTAGGTCAGTACTCCTTCTTTTGAAAACATTGATTTATAATTAAAGGAACTCTTTCGAAACCCATTTTTCTTTTAAAACAATCATGGAAACCCATTCAAAAGCCATTATAAAACCCCTTTTGTAACATACGTATCGAGTAAGTCGAAAGCTTAGTAAATAAAGGCAAGCGCTTATCTTTTTAAAACAAACTGAAGTAACGACCCCATCGAAAGCTATGCTTTCGACACTATACCTTTCGCCTTTCACCAATCCACTATATATCGCCTAGATGATACACTGTGTATTGAATTTTGCTTCATAGGGTTTCGATATAGTTGAAGGTGAAAGGTAAGGGGCGAAGAGTACTGTGAATAGAGGCGAAACCTGTTTTTCTAGGTTAAATACTAAATTAAGAACTTTTATAAACTAACCCACCTACGTACAAATTTCTTATTGGTTGCCTTAACTTTTCGCATGCTTTTCAAAACTAACCGCCCTTTCATTTTGGGCAAGTATCAAACTTAAACCTTTGCAAATAAAACCTTCCTTTTTATTTGTATGTAAATCATTTTGATCCTCTTCTCAAACTAATTTATTTTGTATATCAAATCACTTAAGAAAAATCCCCAAAAAACATACAATTTTACTTTGATCGTGTTTTCTAACATATTAAAATTTCAGACCCAAATTCACGATATATTTTTTTGAAATAAATTTTCAACCAACGTGAGATATTTTCATTCAACAATTCATAATAATATTTTCATGGCTTGGAAAATTGTCAAACTTAAAAACCAACTCTAAAATCAAGTTTTTCATAATATAAAAATTTTCCATGGCATTTAAAATCAATATCATACGGTTTTGATCTAAAACTGTATATACTATAATTTAAACAATCTTGTTTGAATTTAAACAAAACATAATTCAAGCATATCATCATCAAACATCTTATGTATGAATTTAAACATAAATCTGAAACATATATTCAACAAATAGAGATAGCAATTATTATTCACCTTAATCTTTGATAAGGAAAATGGATTGAGATGAGTTTGATTCCCTTTTTTATTTTTCTATCCTTTTACTTTGAATTTCCTCTTCTTCTTTTCTTTTTTAATGGCCAGCCTTATCTTTTTCTCTTACATTTTCATTTTTGTAAGGAAATGAATATGAGTGTGAATGGTTTCAAGGGTAAACATATATATATATATATATATATAAAGGTAAGGTTAGATTTAGCTAAATCCCATTATACCCTTTCATATTTTAATTTGTCTATAAACCATTCTTTAACCCAATTAAATTATTAAGCACGGCCACACATATTTATTCAAATCTCAATCCCCTTATCATTTAACATTTACATTATTCTATTTAATTTATCTAATTAACTATCATGTATAATGTTATTTAAAATTAGGGGTGTTACAGGTCCTCTTCTTAAAGAATTTCGTCCTCGAAATTCAGTAAGAACTAACTACAAATCATTGCAAATATCTATAACAACTCCTAACAACCATACCAGTCTATATTACTAGTAATCATCTATATATAAATCTAATATAGACATACTCTCAAAATAGATCAGGATAAGTATCTCGAATCCTGTCTTTGGTCTCCCAAGTACAGTGCTTTTCGTTGTCGCTCTACTGCACTTTTACCAACTTGACTGGCTTGGACCTCAATCTTTTCTCATCTCTCGCCATAATTCAAACTGGTTGTCTAACAACTGTCAAATTAGGCTCTACTACTAGGTTTGCAAATTCTGTTGAAGCAATGGTAGTCTCTGGATCATGCACATATTTGCGAAGATGAGACATATGGAATACATTATGGATGCCTGCCATATTGCTCAGAAATTTTACTCTATATGCGAGCTTTCCAATCCTTTCTATAATCTGGAATGGATCAACATATTTCAGTTCCATATTCCATGACTTTTCGAATAGTATCACTCCTTTCATTGTTGACGCATTAATAAAAACCTTATCTCCAACTTAGAACTCTAGGTCTTTACGGCTTTTAGCTATATAGATGTCCGGACTGAGCTTCCTTCATTCGATCTCATATCAACTCAATCTTCTCATATGCGTCTCTAACCATATCTGGACCAAAGACTAATCTGTCTCAGTCTCTAACCAACATGCTGGCGATTTGCGTGGCCTTCCATATGAAGCTTCAAAAGGCGCCATTCCTGTACTAGTCTGAAAACTATTATTATAAGAAAACTCAATCAAATACAGGTGATCTTCCCAAGTTTTGCCAAAGTATAGTACATAAGCTCTCAATAAATCTTCGACTACTTTATTGACTCTCTCAGTCTTCCCATCCGTTTGTGGTGATATGTTGTACTCATCTTGAGCTTGGTACCTAATACTTTTTGTAGACATCTCCAAAACTTGCTAGTGAATAATGCATCTCTGTTGCTGATTATGCCACTATGAATTCCATGAATTCAAATTATGTTCTTTACGAACAACTTGGCCAAAATTGGTGTCGTCTGGTTGACTTAACTGGAATGAAATGGGCGCTTTGGTTAATCTGTTCACTATGACCCATATGCTATCATTTCCCCTATTCGACCTTGGCAAACCATCTATGAAATCCATGGATATAGAATCCCACTTCCAAACTCGAATCTCTTATAGTTGAAGCAACCCACTCGACTTCTGGCATTCGGCTTTCACTTATTGATAGTTGGCACACTGCCTAACCCACAAGCCAAAATCCCTCTTCATGCCTTCCTAATAGAAGCTTCTCCTCATATCTTGATACATCTTGGTTCCCCTAGGATGAATCATACACTTGGATCGATGATACTCATCTAAAACTTCTCTTCTCAAGTTCTCTACATTCGAAACATATTAGCGTTCCTTTTTCTTGAACCATTCTCTCTGGTTAATGCTAAAATCTTTAAGATCATCGATCTCGGATCCCACATTTAGTATTCTAGTTTTCCCTGCTAATTCTAGATCCTCTTTTCGTTTAGAAGTTATTCACTCAATCAGCACTGGTCGAACCTCTAAATAGGCCAACATAGCAGTATTCTGACTAGAATCAATAGTCGATCTCGACTTTATACTACACATAGCCAAAGTTTCTAAATCCTTCCATTCTGCCAACATAGCTAACACTATATTCTGATGTTTCCTGCTAAGAACATCTTGCTACATTATTTCCTTTCCCGGGAGTATATACTTTACCAAAACCATAAGCTGCCAAAAACTCCAGCCACCTTTGCTGTCGCATATTTAACTCCTTCTGAGAGAATAAATATCTTAAGGACTTATGATCAGTGTATAGCTCAAATCTCTCCCTAAGAGATAATGTCTTCAAATCCTCAATGTGAAGATTACCACGGCCAACTCCGAATCATGAGTAGTATATCTAACCTCGTGCGGTCTAAGCTGTTAAGAAGCCTAGGCAATGACTTTACCATTGAGCATCAACACAACTCTCAATCTCGTTCCACATGCATCACTGTACACGACCAACCCTTGGTTTCCAACTGGAACAACCAACACCGGCGTGTTGGTCAACAAATGCTTTGACTTAAGGAACCCTTCCGCATATTTGTCAGACAAAATGAACTTTACATCTTTCTTGGTCCACTTGGTTAAAGGTGTTCTTATCCATGAAAACTCTCTAATGAATCTCCGCTAATAGCCAGCAAGTCCGACAAAACTTCTGATCTCGGTTACCGTCTCTGGTCACTTCCAATTATCGACAACTTCAATCTTAACTGGATCTGCTGCCAAACCTTCCTTTGAAATCACATGACCATGAAACTTGACCTCTTTCTTCCAAAAATGACATTTAGATAACTTCATCTTTAGTTGATGTACCTTAGCATCCTAAGCCCTACTCTTAGATTATCCTCATGCTCTCTCTCATCTTTCGAGTACACCAAAATGTTATCTATGAATACCAACACGAACCTATCCAAGTGTTCTCAAAAAACCCGTTTCATTAAATCCACAAAGAAAGTGGGTGCATTCATCAATTCGAATGGCATCACTAATCATTCATACAAACCATACCTAGTTAGAAATGTTGTCAAAGGATTACTATCATCTGCCACTCTCAAGTGATGGAACCCGGTCGCCAAATCCAACTGGAAAAACACTTTGGCCTCACTCAACTGATCAGACAGATCATTAATCCACGGCAAAGGATACCTTTCTTGATCATCCTTTCCTTCAGCTTGCGTTAGTTGATGCACATCCTCAATGACCCATCTGGCTTTTTCACAAAAACCGTTGCCGCTCCCAAAGACAAATTGCCTGGTCTAATAAAATTCCTTGCTTCTAGATCCATTAGCTGCACCTTCAATTCTTTCATCTCAGTCGGTGTCATCCTACTAGGTGGTCTACTGACAGGTTCGGCTCCTGGCATAAGATTTATTCGAAACTCAATAGCCCGCTTCTGTTGTAGTCCTATGATCGGCTCAAATACATCTGCAAATTCTCTTGCAACTCGAACCAGATTTAACTCCTCCGCTACTTCCAAGGCACTTAACACAGTACAAACACTTCGATCAAAATTCTCTACTGAGAAGATGATCTAGTTATGACTATTTGGATGTCTTAATGATATTTTTCTATCTTGGTAAAATATCCTAGCCTCATATCTACCCAACTAATCCATACCCAAAACGATCCCAAAATCTTCGAAATAATAAACATACAAATTGCACGCAAACATATGACCTAACAAATCAAGTTTTAACTGGTCACATCTCATCCCTAGAGTTGCATACCCTCTTATTAGGTTCGCAACCCTTAAGGAAGTAACAGGGTAAGTAGGTTCTAAGCATAACTTATTAATCAAATTCTGGATATAAATGAACGTGATGCACCGGTATTAAATAGTATCCTGACTGGAATACTTTGAACCAAAAACGTACCTTCCATTATAGTCTTTCCCTTATCTACTGCTATTGGTCTAGAAGAAGATGGTGGTTCGATAGCAAAATCCTTTCCTTTTTCTACCCTAACTGGCTCTGGACATTGGTTCTTGTAGTGTCCAACTTGATCGTAGTTGTCGCACTTAATATGCTTCTTATCCGTAGCCTTCAAATGCCTCTTGCCTGACCAACACTCATTCGCAAAATGACCCTTCTTGTCACATTTTTAGGAGACTAAATAGGCTTTTGACTTCTTTGTTGAATCTCCCTTTTGGGCTTCTTTCTTTTTGAAAAACTTCCTCTTCTTTCCCTTAGGACCATGGGATTCAACTTGCTTCTCTCTAGCACAAATAGCAAGCATCCCTTCATGGCGAATTGCCTTCTCCACCACCCCATTATAGGGATCACGGGTATGAGTCAGGGTCTCCCTAGTGAGCTCAGGCCTCAGTGCCCAATCGAACCTTTCATTCCATCTTATGTCAGTGTTTATAATAGCATATCCATATCGAGATAGCTCATCAAATCTATTTGCATACTCGATAACTGACATGTCTCCGTGAACTAAATCCATAAATCTTCTCATCAATGATGACTTGGCAACTTCAGAAATAAACCTCTGTTCGAAGCTCCTTTGAAAATCAGCCCAAGTCAACACTTCCTTCAGAACTCCGGCAGTCATATCATTCCATCAATGAAGTGCTGACCCTTGCAACTGCCTAGAGGCCAACCTTCTTTTCTACTCATCTTCTAAACCCAAATCGGAGAAAATCCTTTCGCAGTGCAACCAATTGTCCACCAATTGTCCACTTCTATAGCATCTTCCGTTCACAAAAACGGCTTTCCACCCAAAATGGTGTAGTCTCGGTTTAGCTTGGCATAATTATTCCTAACGAGAACCATAGGATTTTCTCCTCCAATATTTCTAGCCACTTTAGCAGCTCTTGCTTGCATCAAATTAGCAAGGAACTGATACGTCATCCCTGCATCTACTGGCGGATTTCCAACATCCACATTGGCTTCCGCATTTTGATTATCTTTAGCCTGTCGACCTTGATTCCTCTTGGTATTAGGTCTAGAATTTCCATCAGTTGTGGTGCTTCCTCCACCTAGATTTCTTCTTCCGTTTCCTCCTTCCATATCTTCTTTCTCGTAATTCTGTATACGATCCTTAGTAAGATATAGAAGAATGGTCGAAGAGAAAGGGGAATTATGTACTTATATATATACCTATATATATCAAATACAAGTATGTTACAATCACATTAACTCAAACCTTGATTATATTTCTGATTTGTTGGATTATGTTTTGGAAATCTTTTTAGGTTTAAATTGCTTAAGTTTTATAAACTTATGCTCTAATACCAACTTGTAACATCCCCCACTTGGAGGCCCAAAATTAATGGCCACGGATGCTGTAGTCATTCATAGTTATTAATCCTCGGCGACAAAATACGATAATGTTAGATAAATTGATATACCAGAAACACATGGATATGGAACAAGTTTAAAATTTCAAAACAACATGCACATTCCATTAAAAACCATTTCAACATTCCTTACATAATCCTATAACATTAACCATGTTCAGAAAAATATAATTATTACAGTATACTTACAAGAGCGACATACGAAGATTCCCCGATGGTGATCAGAGTATAAAATAGACAAAATACAACTTTTCCTTAACAAAATCACACAGCGGAATCATATGAGAGAGAACTCAAATAACTACATGCCTCATGCACGAATACAGAAGCTTATTTGTCTTAAGAGGTATCTGAAAACCTTAAACCCAAGCTACTTAAAATCAATTGAGTACCCAAGAGTTTAAGGAGAAACATAAACTTCGAGTCAGACATAAAGCTTGGTATGAATAATAATATACCATATCAAATCATTTAGATATCTAATGAGACCATGCCGTTTAGCAGAACGGGTTTCCCCTCACTAGTATCTTAAAAACTTTTACGAACCATTTTCCATGCTCCTGCATCCACAATGGTTAAGTCAATTCAAAACATTATTATGTGATGATATGCAAAACAATTGAATCAATTCTATATTACCTATCCCCGTTCATTTTGACTGTCTGTCATAATTATAGTTTTTAGGATTACTATTAACCTAATAGTTTTCATAGGCTGACTAATAACCGGTTAAACATTTATGGACTCCTATCCATTTATATAATTTTCATGGGATCACTATGAATCTATTGGCAACTCCAATATCATTTCTTTTATCCTTATTTTCATGGCCTGACTAGGAACATACTGACTATCTGTCAATATTGCATTTTATTATCCAGACATAGTTTTCATGGGCTAACTATGTACCTATTGGCCTCCACTAATATCTTTAATTTATATTCACTACTGGGTCAATTTAGCTGGTTATTCTGCCCTCCCCAAGGTACCGTTATGGGTTTATTACAATGTGAATATATACATATATAAAGAAGAAAACAATATAACTTGGTTAACTCCTTTAACACATTATGACTTCTTTATAAATTCCATTTCAAAATACTTTGTTTATTAGTATGCCATAGTTTTGCTTGTAAATGAGATTGGGTCATTTATTTTGAAAACTATACTTTCAAAACCTTCAAAACCTTGCTTTCGACCTAACAGGATAGCCTCCTTCGAAAGCATATATCTCTTTTCAAAGCATTAGGCTTCTGCCTTTAAAAACGCTTTAAAAACCTACTTTCGAAATGTCATGACCCGAAAATTCAACATTAGAAAATTGACATCAAATACCTCACTTGTACTCGACTGTCAATGATTCAAACATCGAACTCCAGTCGGATGGAGCTTATAACAACATTAGATGAATATAAAACAACGTAAATAAAATGAATAACATGCATCACATCGCAGGTACAACATCATAATAATATCTGTTACAACATCAGATTACATAATACATGAATCACAACTCCAATTAGAGTGACATAACAGAACAACTAGAGATCATATGCCAAAAGTCTTCAAAAAGATAGAGAATGATAGTGAACATCCAAGCTAAGCACCTCGAGATCCAAAATGTGTCTAAGGTAAAAGCTCCCAAAAACCGATAGTCTCCCAACCAAAATACTCCAAAATGTAGCTAGAGCCAAAATACGGGAAACCTGCTACTAGGCTGCCCGTGTAAAATAGTGGGCACCCAGAGTTTAGAAAGGAAACAATAAACTCCGGGTCAGTCATGGGACTGGTATGAGTAAACAAAGATAGTTGCTTTTAAATAAAACAGATTTATACAAAAAAACCGGTATGCTTTTGGAAAATGAAACTACCATAAGGCCTCCCGGCACACACACAATGCAATCGCACACTTGAGGGAGATTTCCCCTTATGATAGTCGAATATGCTTGATACGGAAAGAAAATCTTTGATATTATTACTAGTGCATAGTGTAGAAAGTCATTTTGAAGGTAGAATATTAATCGTAGCCAGCATAGGTACCATGATACTATGCCTACTATAGCTGCCATGTTAAATGGCAGGTTCTACAACTAAAACCGTACTGGGTTCGTATTGGGAATCCATTGATTTCCAACAAATGGTCAGGCTAAGGAACTTCCTATGCCACATGGGTACGCCTCTGGCGGGACGTCCCGAGAACCTACCTGGCTCTCTGCCAACACAAGGCCGGGTTACCTCTGTAACTAGGTAACTACTACTCGAGTATGCCATTTCTCGGTCCTTCGGGACCTTTATCCGAGGGCCCTCCATCACAAAGCAACAACCACACACAGAATGAGATTGAAGCAACCACATAGGTAAGTATCTAGGCTCCATACCATGACACCACCTTATTCCAGAAGGAAATGACATACCTTAAAGGGCGCGACCATCATAAACTTGCCGCATCTTTCCTGTTTCGACCATTTCCGAGGTGTGAAGTCCGATGAGGTCTCGTCCACAAAGCTACGCTTTACACGAAAGCCATGCTTTGATCACAAATGATCAACAAATGATCATCAATACACAGCAGCACTCAGCGTGCCACGCTACCAAATTGGGAGTAAATCGCTGATAACCTTCGACTACATAACCACTGAGCTCGTACGTCTCAGAGAAGGGTGTTAAGCTAAGAGAATAAATTCTCCGCCACCAACAAATATGTATTTGAAAGAAATCGGCTTTATATCTCAAAGTGTAGTGTCAAACACACGACCATACAAGTCTGTTCCGGGTTCGAACAGAACCGAAGGCACTTCGCCTAAAGGAAGAAGCCCTTGCAAATCCGGGCGTCCACAATCCCGATCGGACTTCCCATCACTTAGGGAATCCCTATACCGGAGCAACTCGGTGCTGAGACAATCGATAGGTTATCCTATCGTTTTCGAAGACACCCGGTCTTCACCACCAGTCTTCAAATGCAATCCATTCGTTGAATCACTATTCGGAATGGGTTATATGACACAAAGGTCCTCTCCCGGCTAATCCGAATAGTGAGCGCTCAATTTAAACTATGTGGGTGTATCAATCTCAAAGATTCATATTCAAGGTTCGCTGTGGGTTTCGGATAACAAACTGAAATCCGACTCCATGTCGCATCGAAGTTTAAATGCCGTTTTACGGGCAAAAGGGGTTTCACATACATATAGGAACAAATCACAAATCACAGTTCATCACAAAGCAATCACGGCATCACAACAGAAATGTCAATCCAGTACAGAGTATTTGACGATGGTCAAACATCGTTGATTCAAGTGATTGTGATTAAAGTGAATTAACCATATAATTGTCTTTATTAATCATTTTAAATTAATGTTTAATTTACTTAAGTATGAATTATTTTTAATTGGCTTAATTAATTAATTGTCCTTTGACTTATTATTTTAATTTATTAATTCTTAATTGTTAATTAATTAAGTTCAATTATTTTTATAGATTTCCTATTCTTTAATTAATTAATTTTAAATTATAAAATCATTACAACCCTTAATGGTTAATTATTCCTTCATTATTATAAATAAATTTGGTTTTTAAATTAACATTTAAACATTTGTTTAACTTTTAAAATTTTGTTAAATTAAACTTTAAAACAACTTTTATAAAATTATAAATTTTAGGTACCATTTATTTCATATTCTATTACCATTATCATTAATTTATTCAGCAAATAAATTTACTTGTGTTTTCAAAAAATTGGTAAAAAAACTGGGTTGCTGTTCTAATTCACTCACCCGAGGCTTGCTTCGGGTTTACCCCGAGCCATCATTCCCCTTGCTTCAAGTTTAGGCCAAAATTGACCCGAGTGAAAAAAAATTCACAAAATTTGTTTAAGTTTTTAGGTTAACCCATCACCACGCTAAACACCTCCAGTTCGACTTCGAGTTTTCACCCCAAGTTCTCGTGTACTGCTTCGAGCTTTTCCCCCAGTCCTCCCCATATTTCACAACTGACACACAAACAAGCACGCGCACGTGCACGACCACCATCGCCGTCATTGGTCGGTGCTGCGGCCACCAACGAGTCGCCGTCCATCCCCCAAGACGCCACGAACACCCAGAATTTGGAAAAAAAAATTGAAAACGTGAATCGAGACCTTCGACCCAAAACCCATCAGAAAATGTCATCTGAACATTCGCCTCGCGCCATCATCTCTGACCATTATCGGCCACCAAACTTTGCCTCAAGCTTCAACACCGTGCGACGCATCGATTCACCCTACTGACACGCAGTTCGATCACCTGAGGATGGTGCAGCACCATCGTTTCTAACGCGAACCGAAAAACGTTTTTAAACCCTAGTTTTCTTTCAAATCAAAGATTTAATGGTTTATAAATTAATCTAGTATTTTTCTGGTGGTCACTAACACTAATTCACGCTGCCATACCGAATTCGAGGCCCATAACTACAAAAATCACTAGAATTTGTTAAAAATTCATTTTCTGATCAAATTCTATTTTCCATAGAAATGCCAAATGTAAAATTTAAATTTTTGTTTCTAAAATCATCACTTTTGAAGTAGATTCAAATGATATTCCAGAAGTTGAAATCTATAAAATTCGAATTTTAGCAAAAATCAAGTGGTGACTGTAATTAATTAAATTCCAGAGAAAACTTTATATCATTTGTTTAAATTTATTACTGGCACATATTACGGTTTTTAAAAAATAAACTTCAACCTGTATTGCAATTCATTCCAGAAGAAATGAAAGAGAGAGAGAGAGGGATTTAAATTTGTTTTTGGCATGGGTTCACCTGTAATCCAACATTTAGATGCCACTGTTTCTTTTTTTCCAGTAAAAGAAATTTTCAGAACTTGTTTTAATTTGTTGCAGAAACATGGTGCAAGTTTAATACATAACTCCAACTTATTTATTTTTTTCAATTGCCACAGAAAATAGAGACAGAAGGAAAAGAAATGGGTTGACAGGTTCTGTTTTCCTAAGCTAAAACAGTGACTAGTTTTTGTGTAAGATCAACATGCACTGGTCACAATCCAATCCTACATTCAAGATTTTTGCAAGCAACCAAAAACTGAACTTCCCTAATCATTCACGCATTCACACAGCAACACAGATTGAAAGAAAAACAAGAGTTCACTCATATGTTTCCAGATGATAAAAAGGCTCTTGACAGTTTTTTTTTTCAAACAGAGATTGAAGCCTGAATTTCTTCTTCTTTCCTTACTTTAAATTCCTTTAAGTTTTAGAACTGCAATTTTTAAACACAGACCTGTAATTACTCTTAGTTGAACTTATGCATTTAGTTAATCAATAACAACAATTTTTTTTATTCACTTACAGTAAGACTTTTTTAATAGAACAGAGAACTTCTTTTTCCCTGAAACTTGAAAGCCAGTAATAGCTTTTAATTCTTGATTTTTTTTTCCTGAAAATAGTTGAATATTATTGTATTAAATTCCATGTTGTATTCATTTACTTAATTATTAATAATAAAAACCTCTAGATTGCTTACAGTTTGGATTTTTAACAGAGAACTTTTTATTTTCTGCAACTTGAAACTAGAAATAGCTTAAGCCCTGGACTTGATTTTTCCTGCAAGTAATTGATTGAATATTATTGAATTAAACTCTTTCTTCATTAGAAATTTCAACTTCAAGTTCAAACTTTAAAAAGAAAAGTTACTTGCCTTTTTAATTTATTTCCAGAAAAAATAGAACTGCTTGAAACCAGAAACTCCCCGCCTTCACAAATCCGCAGTTTTTTTTGTTTTGAATTTATGGTTAAAACTTGATTTAAAAATCATAATTTTATAAACTATACAGTTGAAACAAACTTACATGAATGTATGTAACTACTACTATTATGAAGCTTGAGAAAATACTTCAGATTTTTGTCGAATTGAAGAAGACAGTTTTTTTTTCTTTCTGATTTTTTTTCTCTCTTGAATGTTGATGTAAAGATTTGCAAAATCCTCTTTGTTACTGAACTTCAAATGTTAGGAGATTTTAAAATTTTGAATCGGAAGGTGAAAAGTTTTTCTGAATTTTTTATTTGACTATTTTATTAAAGGAATGATGTCTTCTGCCATTTGTAAGAAGAGATCTTAAACTCTAGATTTTGTTAATTATTCAACTCTATTTTCCATGTATGTTTCAGCCTTTTGATTTTTACAAAGAAAATGAATTTTATAAATTTTATATTTATATCTTATACATTTTAAAAAATGAATGTATATCTTTATCCTTTTGTACATATACATACATGTACAATGTATGAAAGAATTTAACTAATATATATATTACATCTTAAAAATTTTAAATGCTACTTACTTCTTTTAAAAACACTTATTTTAAATTTAAATTCAAACTTCAATTTTACAAACTTGAAATATAAACACTTATCTTGAACAAATTAAAATTCAAATTCAAATGTGTAATCAAATTTTACTAATATATGTAATGTTCATATATATAAGATTTTTAAATCCAAATGACTTTTAAAAACATTTATTATTTCAATATTTTCAACATCCAATAAAATTGGAATTTATTTCATATATTATTTCCACTCATTTTATTTGTTTTAGATTTTTCTTCCAATTTATTCTCAAATTATACCCCAAGAGTTTAAATATAATATTTATTTTAATTGACAATTTTGGGATGTTACAAATATCCCCTCCTTAAGAAAATTTCGTCCTCGAAATTGAAATAGAGAGAAAAACAAACAAAGAATATACGAATTTAAAAAGAATAAGGAAATGGCTTACCGGCTAAGCCGAGATATCCACTCTACAATTGGGATATGATTTCTGCATATTATCTTCAGTTTTTCAAGTGCAGTCCTTTGGATCGCCACTCCACTGAACTTTTACTAGCTTCACGACTTTGTTTCTCAATTGATTCTCTTCATGATTCATAATCTTTATCGGCTCTCTTTTGACTGTCAAATTGGGAGTGATGTCGAGATCCTGTTGGGCAGCTTCTTCAATAATACTATCCGGATCGTGCACATTCTTCCGAAGGCTAGAAATGTGGAACACATCATGCACACCCGATAACCAGCTAGGCAACTGCACTCGATAGGCTAAAAGGCCGATCCTCTTTCGAATAGGAAGAGGACCAATATATCGGGGTGCTAGCTTATCGGTCTTCCCAAATCTTAATACTCCTCTCATAGGAGATACTTTTAGAAAAACAGAGTCCCTAATCTGGAATTCCACATCTCGTCTTCTACGATCATAGTAACTCTTTTGACGACTCTGAGCTGTCTTCAATTTCTTCCGAATAAAAGCAACTTTCTCGATGGCTTCTCTAATCATATCCGGTCCAAGAACGAGTCTATCACCAGCCTCGATCCAGCATGCCGATGATCGACACAGTTGACCATATAAGGCCTCAAAGGAGCCATCTCTATACTGGCCTGATAGCTGTTGTTATAAGAGAACTCGACCAGATGCAAATGGTCCTCCCAAGAACCACCAAAATCAAGTATACAAGCTCGCAGTAGGTCCTCCAAGATTCGGTTGATCCTCTCTGTCTGCCCATCAGACTGTGGGTGATAAGCAGTACTGAAATTCAGCTTGGTTCCCAATGCATCTTGAAACGCCCTCCAAAATCTACTAGTGAAGAGTGGATCACGATCACTCACTATACTGCTTGGAATGCCATGGAGACAGACAATTTCTTTCACGTACAAATTAGCTAGACTTGCAGCCGTACGGGTAGCTTTCACTGGCAAGAAGTGGGTGGTCTTAGTCAAATGGTCCACAATGACCCAAATTGCTTCATTGCCTTTACGAGTACGAGGCAAACCGTCGATGAAATCCATCGATACTTGGTCCCATTTCCACTTGGGTACCTCTAAAGGCTGAAGTAAACCCGCCATTTTCTTTTGGTCTCTCTTGAATTGTTGGCAAGTAGCACAGCGACTGACATAAATAGATATATCCCTTTTCATCGTCTTCCACCATAAAGTTCTTTTGATATCACGATACGTCTTGTTAACTCCAGGATGGATGCAAAGCTTAGATTTGTGGCATTCGTCCAAAACTTCACAATTCAGATCAGGGAAGCCTGGAACACATATTCTGCCTTTTAATCTTATAATCCCATTATCATCAATTGGAAAACTAGAATCTTCACCATGACGAATTCTCCCATATATTTCTTGAAGAAACTTGTCCTATTTTTGCTTGTTGGCGATTGTCTCAAGAAGAGTAGGAGCAATGACAAGATAAGCAAGAATAGCATGCTTCCGACTCAAGGCATCGGCAACTACATTGGCTTTTCCAGGTGTATATAGAATGTCTAGGTCGTACGATGCCAGAAATTCCAACCAACGTTGTTGTCGCAAATTCAGATCTTTCTGGGTGAAGAGATATTTCAAAGATTTGTGGTCGGTGAATAATTCGAATTTTTCACCTAGAAATAAAGAGAGTTCAATAAGTATATTTGTTAAGTTAAGTTAAATCAGATTCGTAGATTGTTAAGAAAGCTGAAAGGATTCTTACCCAGAAGATAATGTCGCCATATTTTCAAAGCGAAGATAATGGCTAGGAGTTCCAAATCATGGGTCGGATAATTTCTTTCATGATGACGTAATTGTCTACTTGCGTAGGCAATCACCTTCCCATTCTGCATCAATACTGCACCCAAGCCTTCACCGCAAGCATCGGTATAAACAGATAATCCCTGGTTCCCGTTGATAATAGCGAGAATAGGAGCGGTGGTTAATCTCTTCTTTAACTCCTCAAAAGCTTCGTCACATTTTGGAGTCCAAATGAACTTTGCATTCTTCATCGTTAGCTTAGTTAATGAACTAGCTAACTTTGAGAAGTCCTGAACAAACTTCCGATAATAACCTGCTAAACCCAAAATGCTACGAACTTCCTTTGGGGTAGTAGGTGTCCTCCAATCAAGAATGGCGGAAATTTTGCTAGGATCAACAGAAATCCCTTCTTCATTAACAATATGGCCAAGAAATTTTACTTCTTTGACCTAGAAATGGCATTTGGAAAATTTCGCATATAGAATATTTCTCCTTAATATCTCCAAGACGATTCTAAGGTTTTCGGCATGCTCCTCTTCGGTCTTGGAATAGACCAAAATATCTTCAATGAATACGAGCACAAATTTATTCAATACATCCCAAAACACACGAGTCATAAGATCCACAAAGTATGCTGGGGCATTGGTTAGCCCGAAAGGCATGACTAACCATTCGTAGAACATATTGGGACCCCTGAAAGCTGTCAAATGGACACAGTCTTTGGCGATTCGTAGTTGATGGAATCCCTGGGCTAGATCCACTTCGAGAAGAAACAAGCATCGTGCAACTGATCAAATAAATCATCAATTCTAGGCAGTGGAAATTTATTTTTGAGAGTCTGCTTATTGAGATAGAGGTAATCCACGCACAATCTCAAAGATCCGTCTGATTTAGCAACAAATACGACGGCTAGGCCCCATTCAGAAACACTGGGTCGAATAAACCCTTTTGCTAGTAAATCTATGGTTTGCTCGACTAGTTCAACCCTTTCCCTAGGTGCCATCCTGCGACTTGCATGAACGACAGGATGAGCATTAGGCACAAGGTCGATTCTGAATTCTATTTCTCGGTGAGGAGGTAGAGATTTTACTTCTTCAAATACATCTGGAAAATCTCTAACAATAGGAATGGACTCTAAGCTGGGTTCAGGATAACCCAAATTATACATCAACCCTTCCCTTTTAGGACTAGGGTCCTCACATCAAATTTCGATAAAATCCCCAAACTCGGTTTTGATTGAAATCAATCGATTATTGTAATCTAATTTGGCTTCATATTTTGCAAACCAATCCATTTCGAGTAAGACTTCAAACTCATTGAAATCAAGAATAAAGAGACCAATAAGAAATTGATGGCAAGAATATGAGATAGGAACATCTCTACATCGAAGACAAAGATTCGCGGGACCACAAACTGGATTCTTTACGCAAGGCTATCAACAAAATCAGGTTCAATATTCAATTCATTAATAGCTTGTTGAGAGATAAAATTGTGTGTAGCGCCAGTGTCAAAAAGAACTCTAACAATGCTATCATAAATGGTAAGGTTACCTTCCAGAACTCCTTTCCCCTTTTCTGCCTTGGAAGATGTAGGATTGTCTTTGATTGAGTACACTTTGGCTGTCTGAGCTTACTTCATAATTGGGCAGTCTTTAACATCATGTCCCACTTTTTGACAATAATTGCACTTCCTGTGCTTTGCTTGAGCGGATTGATTTCTCTTTGGCTTCTTGCAGCTATTAGAATAGTGGCACTTCTCTAAGCAATTATAGCAAGTGACATTCTCCGCAGTGCTCCCCTGATTGCTCTTCTTTTCCTCCTTGCCGTGCCATGATTTCTTGCCTCCAAATTTCCTCTTCTTCCAATTCTGATTGTTTGAATTTCCTTTCTCCACCGGGGCTTCATGCATATCAAGTGTAGCATAACGGTATCCCATATCAACCAAATCTGAGAAGGATTCTTTGACATGGCCAGTCATCCTTTCGTGGAACTTTTTATTCACCCCACGAATGAACCTCTCATTCTTCTTCAAAGGTGTGTTCACTAACTCTGGACCGAAGCGAGACAATTCATTGAATTTGTTGACATACTCCTTGAATGACAAACTTTCTTGCTTTAATTCCATGAATTCCTGGTATATACGAGAAATCTCAGCTGATGGCATGTAGCGCTTCTCAAATTCTTCTTTGAATCTTCCCCAAGTGAACTCATCCTCAGGCTCATCAATAGTGACTGTCTCCCACCAAGCTAAGGCTTCATCTTGAAGTTGCCAAGTAGCTATGAGACGCATCTGATCATCTTGTAGCTTAAGCCCTTTAAAGATTTTCTTACAAGATCTAATCCATGCCTAGGCCTCAACAATTGTCTCCTTGCCGGTGAACGGCTTACCACCAAGCCTTGAGAAGTTCTTATATAAATCAGCCAAATTCGGCTGAGGCTGAGTAGGTAAAGCTGCCTCTGCTGTAGGGGGAACTTGGCTAGGTGTTGTGGCATTTCCTCGCCCCCCAGCTCTTCCTCTTCGTCCGCTCATCCTTACTATCTGTAATTAGTAAGAAAAACGATTTAGATGATTGCACGAGATATCTTAAGGAATATTAGCAGTTAAAGGAAATAGACTAAGAAAAATTTGAGGTTTCAATCTCAATTATACTCATTCTAGGGTATACTCCACCCTATCTCTAATGAGCCATCTAATGTGAAATACTCCGTAGCTAAAGTTCTTACTCAACCTTTAGCTCTGATACCACATGTCACGACCCGAAAATTCAACGTTCAAAAATTGACATCAAATACCTCACTTGTACTCGACTGTCAATGATTCAAATATCGAACTCCAATCGGATGGAGCTTATAACAAAATTAGATGAATATAAAACATCGGAAATAAAATGAATAACATGCATCACATCACAGATACAACATCATAATAATATCTGTTACAACATCAGAATACATAATACATGAATCACAACTCTAATTAGAATGACATAATAGAACAACTAGAGATCATATGCCAAAAGTCTTCAAAAAGATAGAGAATGATAGTGAACATCCAGTTAAGCACCTCGAGATCGAAAAGCTTCCAAAATGTGTCTAAGGTAAAAGCTCCCAAAAAACGATAGTCTCCCAACCAAAATACTCCAAAATGTAGCTAGAGCCAAAATACGGGAAACCTGCTACTAGGCTGCCCGTGTAGAAATAGTGGGCACCCAGAGTTTATAAAGGAAACAATAAACTCCGGGTGGGACTGGTATGAGTAAACAAAGATAGTTGCTTTTAAATAAAACAGAATTATACAAAAAAAAACCGGTATGCTTTTGGAAAATGAAACTACCATAAGGCCTCCCGGCGCACACACAATGCAATCGCACACTTGCGAGAGATTTTCCTTTATGATAGTCAAATATGCTTGATACGGAAAGAAAATCTTTGGTATTATTACTAGTGCATAGTGTAGAAAGTCATTTTGAAGGTAGAATATTAATCGTAGCCAGCATAGGTACCATGGTACTATGCCTACTATAGCTGCCATGTTAAATGGCAGGTTCTACAGCTAAAACAGTACTGGCTTCCTATGCCACATGGGTATGCCTCTGGTGGGATGTCCCGAGAACCTACCCGGCTCGCTGCCAACACAAGGCCGGGTTACCTCTGTAACTAGGTAACTACTACTCGAGTATGCCACTCCTCGGTCATTTAGGACCTTTATCCGAGGGCCCTCCATCACAAAGCAACAACCACACAGAGAATGAGATTGAAGCTACCACATAGGTAAGTATCTGAGCTCCATACCATGACACCACCTTTTTCCAGAAGGAAATGACATACCCTAAAGGGCGCGACCCTCATAACCTTGCCGCGTCTTTCCTGTTTCGACCATTTTCGAGGTGTGAGGTCCGATGAGGTCTCGTCCACAAAGCTACGCTTTACACGAAAGCCATGCTTTGATCACAAATGATCAACAAATGATCATCGATACACAACAGCACTTGGCGTGCCATACTACCAAATTGGGAGTAAATCGCTGATAACCTTCAACTACATAACCTCTGAGCTCGTACGTCTCAGAGAAGGGTGTTAAGCTAAGAGAATAAATTCTCTGCCACCAACAGATATGTATTTGAAAGAAATCGGCTTTATGTCTCAAAGTGTAGTGTCAAACATACAACCATACAAGTCTGTTCCGGGTTCGAATAGAACCGAAGGCACTTCGTCCAATAAAGGAAGAAGCCCTTGCAAATCCGGGCGTCCACAATCTCGATCGGACTTCCCATCACTTAGGAAATCCCTATACCGGAGCAACTCGGTGCTGAATCAATCGATAGGTTATCCTATCATTTTCGAAGACACCCGGTCTTCACCACCGGTCTTCAACTGCAATCCATTCGTCGAATCACTATTCAGAATGGGTAATATGACACAAAGGTCCTCTCCCGGCTAATTTGAATAGTGAGCGCTCAATTTAAAATATGTAGGTGTATCAATCACAAAGATTCATATTCAAGGTTCGATGTGGGTTTCGGATAACAAACTGAAATCCAACTCCATGTCGCATCGAAGTTTAAATGCCGTTTTACGGGCAAAAGGGGTTTCACATACACATAGGAACAAATCACAAATCACAGTTCATCACAAAGCAATCACGGCATCACAACAGAAATGTCAATCCAGTACAGAGTATTTGACGATGGTCAAGCATCGTTGATTCAAGTGATTGTGATTAAAGTGAATTAACCATATAATTTACTAATTATGAATTATTTTTAATCGGCTTAATTAATAAATTGTCCTTTAACTTATTATTTTAATTTATTAATTCTTAATTGTTAATTAATTAAGTTTAATTATTTTTATAGATTTCCTATTCTTTAATTAATTAATTTTAAATTATAAAATCATTACAACCCTTAATGGTTAATTATTCCTTAATTATTATAAATAAATTTGGTTTTTAAATTAACATTTAAACATATGTTTTACTTTTAAAATTTTGTTAAATTAAACTTTAAAACAACTTTTATAAAATTATAAATTTGAGATACCATTTGTTTCATATTCTATTTACCATTATCATTAATTTATTCAGCAAATAAATTTACTTGTGTTTTCAAAAATTTGGTAAAAAAAACGGGCTGCTGTTCTAATTCACTCACCCGAGGCTTGCTTCGGGTTTACCCCGAGCCATCGCCCCCCTTGCTTTAAGTTTAGGCCAAAATTGACCCGAGCGAAAAAAAATTCACAAAATTTGTTTAAGTTTTTAAGTTAACCCGTCACCACGCTAAACACCTCGAGTTCGACTTCGAGTTTTCACCCCAAGTTCCCGTGTACTGTTTCGAGCTTTTCCCCCTATCCTCCCCAAATTTCACAACTGACACACAAACAAGCACGTGCACGTGCACGGCTACCTTCGCCGTCGTTGGTCGATGCTGCGGCCACCAACGAGTCGCCATCCATCCCCCAAGACGCCAAGAACACCCAGAATTTGGAAAAAATTTGAAAACGTGAATCGAGACCTTTGACCCAAAACCCATCAGAAAATGTCATCTGAACATTCGCCTCGCGCCACCACCTCTGGCCATTATCGGCCACCAAACTTTGCCTCAAGCTTCAACACCGTGCGACGCATCGATTCAACCCACTGACACACAGTCTGATCACCTGAGAACGGTGCGGCACCGTCATTTCTAACGTGAACCGAAAAAGGTTTTTAAACCCAAGTTTTCTTTCAAGTCAAATATTTAAGGGTTTATAAATTAATCTAGTATTTTTCTGGTGGTCACTAACACTAATTCATGCTGCCATACCGAATTCGAGGCCCATAACTACAAAGATTACCTGAATTTGTTAAAAATTCATTTTCTGATCAAATTCTATTTTACAGAGAAATGTCAAATGTAAAATTTAAATTTTCGTTTCTAAAATCATCACTTTTGAAGTAGATTCAAATGATATTCCAGAAGTGGAAATCTGTAAAATTCGAATTTTAGCAAAAATCAAGTGGTGACTGTAATTAATAAATTTCCAGTGAAAACTTTATATCATTTGTTTAAATTTATTACTGGCACATATTATGGCTTTTAAAAAATAAACTACAACTTGTATTGCAATTCATTCCAGAAGAAATGAGAGAGAGAGAGAGAGGGATTTAAATTTGTTTTTGGCATGGGTTAACATGTAATCCAATATTTGGATGGCACTGTTTCTTTTTTCCAATAAAAGAAATTTTCAGAACTTGTTTTAATTTGTTGCTGAAAAATGGTGCAAGTTTAATACACAACTCCAACTTGTTTATTTTTTTTTAATTGCCACAGAAAATAGAGACAGAGGGAAAAGAAAAGGGTTGACTGGTTCTGTTTTCCTAACAGTGACTAGTTTTTGTGTAAGATCAACATGCACAGGCCACAATCCAATCCTATATTCAAGATTTTTGCAAGCAACCAAAAACTAACTTCCCTGATCATTCAAGCATTCACGCAGCAACACAGATTGAAAGAAAAACAAGAGTTTACTCACATGTTTCCAGATGACAAAAAGGCTCTTCACAGTTTTTTTTTCAAACAGAGATGGAAGCCTGAATTTCTTCTTCTTTCCTTACTTTAAATTCCTTTAAGTTTTAGATCTGCAATTTTTAAACACAGACCTGTGATTACTCTTAGTTGAACTTTTGCATTTAGTTATTCAATAACAATAATTTTTTTTATTCACTTACAGTAACATTTTTTCAATAGAACAGAGAACTTCCTTTTCCCTGAAACTTGAAAGCCAGTAATAGCTTTTACTTCTTGATTTTTTTTTTCCTACCAATAGTTGAATATTATTGTATTAAATTCCATGTTGTATTCATTTACTTAATTATTAATAACAAAAACCTCTAGATTGCTTACAGTTTGGATTTTCAACAGAGGACTTTTTATTTTCTTTAACTTGAAACTAGAAATAGCTTAAGCCTTGGACTTGATTTTTCCTGCAAGTAATTGATTGAATATTATTGAATTAAACTCTTTCTTCATTAGAAATTTCAACTTCTAGTTCAAACTTTAAAATGAAAAGTTACTTGCCTTTTTAATTTATTTCCAGAAAAAAAGAACTCCTTGAAACCAGAAACTCCCTGCCTTCACAAATCTGCAGTTTTTTTTGTTTTGAATTTATGGTTAAAACTTGATTTAAAAATCATAATTTTATAAACTATATAGTTTAAACAAACTTACCAGAAAGTATGTAACTACTACTATTATGAAGCTTGAGAAAATACTTCAGATTTTAGTTGAATTGAAGAAGACATTTTTTTTCTTTCTGATTTTTTTCTTTCTTGAATGTTGAAGTAAAGATTTGCAAAATCCTCTTTGGTTACTGAACTTCAGATGTTAGGAGATTTTAAAAATTTGAATTGGAAGGTGAAAAGTTTTTCTGAATTTTTTATTTGACTATTTAATTAAAGGAATGATGTCTTATGCTATCTGTAAGAAGAGATCTTAAACTCTAGATTTTGTTAATTATTCAACTCTATTTTCCATGTATGTTTCAGCCTTTTGATTTTTACAAAGCAAATGAATTTTATAAATTTTATATTTATATCTTATACATTTTAAAAACTGAATGTATATCTTTATTCTTTTGTATATATACATACATGTACAATGTATGAAAGAATTTAACTAATATATATATTACGTCTTAAAAATTTTAAGTGCTACTTACTTTTTTTTAAAACACTTATTTTAAATTTAAATTCAAACTTCAATTTTACAAACTTGAAATATAAACACTTATCTTGAACAAATTTAAATCAAAATTCAAATGTGTAATCAATTTTAGTAATATATGTAATGTTCATATATATAAGATTTTTAAATCCAAATGACTTTTAAAAACATTTATTATTTCAATATTTTCAACATCCAATAAAATTGGAATTTATTTCATATATTATTTCCACTCATTTTATTTGTTTTAGATTTTTCTTCCAATTTATTCTCAAATTAGAATAAAATAAAGTGTTACTAATTAATTATTAGAAGCACAGCTTCAAAACCATTTGAAATCTCTTCCTAAAGCATTGAAAGTCCCCTTTTCAATAACGTTGGGTTTTCCTTTAAAATATCATTCGGGTCCAAGAAAATATATATATAAGTATCTCTTTTGAAACCATACTTCATCATATAAAAATATTGTGGAGTTTATGACGTTGTTGAAACCATCCCTTTCGACAGAGTCAAAAGCATACGTTTAAAATATTGAAGGATAGCCTTGAAATGCCTTTCGAAACCATTACCTTCGAAACCCATAACCCTTTCTAAAGCATTAAGAAAGCGCTTAATACTGCTTTAAAACAAACAATATTTTTCGACAACATTGATGACTTCAATACATTCGAAAGGCAAAAGAATCGACGGTAGGGCTTTTTGACAATGTCGGAACCCCTTCTTCCGAAAACATTGATTTATAATTAAAGGAACTCTTTCGAAACCCCTTTTTCTTTTAAAATAAACATGGCAACCCCCTTAGAAAGCCATTTTAAAACTCCTTTCGAAACATACGTATCGATTAAGTTGAAAGCTTAGTAAAGGCAGGCACTTATCTTTTTAAACAAACTGAGGTAACGCCCCCATCGGAAGCTATGCTTTCGACACTATACCTTTCGCCTTTCTCCAATCCACTACGTATTATTTAGATGATACCTTGTTATAGAATTTATCTTAATTTGGTTTCGACATAGTCGAAGGCGAAGGGCAAGGGGCGAAAGATACTTTGAATAGAGGCGAAACCTATTTTTCTAGGTTAAACGCTAAATTAAGCAACTTTTATAAACTGACTGCCTATGGCAAATTTCTTATTGGTTGCCTTACCTTTTCCCATGCTTTTCAAAACTAACCACCTTGTTTTGGATAAGTATCAAACTTAAACTTTAGCTAATAAAACCTTCCATTTAATTTATACGTAAATCATTTTGATCCACTTTTCAAAATAATTTATTTTGTATGTCAAATCACTTAAGAAAAATCCTCAAAAATAACAGAATTTTAAGTTGATCGTGTTTTCTAACATATAAAATTTTAGACCCAAATTCATAATATATTATTTCAAAAATAAATTTTCAACCCAACGTGATATATTTCCATTCAACCATTCATAATAATATTTCCATTACTTGGAAAATTATCAAACTTAAAACCCAACTCTGAAATCATGTTTTTCATAACGTAATTTTTTTTAATGGCATTTAAACATCAATATCATACGGTTTTGATCTAAAACCGTATAAACTATAATTTTAACAATCTTGTTTAACTTTTTAAACAAACCATAATTCAAGCTTATCATCGTCAAACATCATATGTATGAATTTAAACTTAAATCCGAAACATATATTCAACAAATAGAGGTAGCAATTATTATTCAAATTAAACTTTGATAAGGAAAATGGATTGAGATAGTTTGATTCCCCCTTTTTCTTTTTCTTTGAATTTCCTCTTCTTTTTTTCTTTTTTTATGGACGACCTTATCTTCTTCCCTTAATTTTTTTATTTTTGTAAGGAAATGAATATGAGTGTGTGGTTTTAAGGGCAAACATATATATATATATATATATATATGTATGTATGTATGTATGTATGTATATGTAAGGTTAGATGTAGTTAAATCCCATTATACCCTTTCATATTTTAATTTGTGTACAAACCATTCTTTAGCCCAATTAAATTAATAAGCACGGCCACTTATATTTATTCAAATCTCAATCCCCTTATCACTTAACGTTTACATTATTATATTTAATTTATCTAATTAAATATCCTGACTAATTTTATTTAAAATTAAGGTTGTTACATTTATATTGATTGCACCTTGATTGGGACCCGGTTCGAATCCACCCAACTTTTGTCCATAGTTTTAAATATTATCGATTTCCGAGCTTGATAACCATCTCCCTGGGCTTCCTGCCTTAATGATCACAAAAGCCATTTAGCCAACTTTCATGATATACTGCTTGTCAAAAGGCAGATAACAGTACCTATAAGCAGTATTAAATAAATAAAAGGAATCTTTTAGAATGGACGTAGTCAGAGTACGCCGAATCACTATAAACCTGCGTCTTTACTTACTTTCTTACTATTTTTAATTCTATTTTCTTCATATTTATTTCTCTACATCACTCTGTTTAGTTTGGAATATTGGATCATTGGTGCTTTCACATTATTTGGGTGTTGCTGGCCATTTTTCCCGTCAACACTTATGGTCGTAGACTTAATTAAAATTATACCCCTTTTTTGAACATAACCAATCATTTAAATGTAGTAATTAAACATAAATGGAGACTTTGGGTCATGAAGGTTATGAATGAAGTTAATATGTTGTGAACACCATGCACTAGTAATATAACTCATTCACCAGACTTTGTCTGATCTACTCCTTTTTCCCTTTTATACCCACTACTAGAGGATAGTTAAGCAAGTGATTTGGCCTAATGCATTACATGGAGAAGGGACTGGGCGCTTGGAGAGATATTTTTAACAGTTACTGCCTATATATTTCCATATTGTATTATTCTATCTGTTGGACTTATTGTTTCTATTTTTGGATTCTATTGTGTTAGTTATTGTACGGATTACATTATGTGGTGACTATTATCTATTTCGGCTATTTCAATATTTCTATTTTATTACCTTCTGTTATGAGATCTAAAAGTATAGAATGCTTAAAATATATATTAGTCTCTATATCATGTAATGTTTTATCCACGATGGCTCATACTTCTTGGCATGACACGAGTTTGAAAGTTATTTTAAGCTTTGAAACAATGTGTCTGGATGTGTAGGTTGTCATAGACATATTTATTTTCATTATGATAAATTTCTCCTGATCACAACACATTGTAATTACTATCACAAAACATAACATTTGTGGATTTTCTATTAAATAAACTTAAATTAAATAAATAATATTACATATTATACCAAGTACATAATAGAAAGAAAAATACATTTTATTTTGAGCGAGATTCTGTTATAGAGTTAATAATTTATAGTAAATTATAGAATTGCCCCAAGGGCATACCTCTCACTACAAGAAAAGTTTGTTTTCTCAGCATAAGAGTACAGCGTTTTTGAGTGCGTTGCCGTGAGAAATGATAATTTGACGCTAAATTACTTAAACCCTATGTTGCGTACGCTGTTAGAAATCAAAGGCGCTAAATTTTATTTCCTTCCCCCCATTTCTATGAACTCCCATTAAACAAAAAATTTCCCAAAATTTCAATTCCTCGATCCAAAATTAAGTATAAAATATTCCTCCTTTGAAAAAAATTCATCGCGAGTAGCCCTAGTTCCCGCAGCAGTCGATTGGCCTCGTTGCAGGCTTGTTTCCATTCGTCGTTGTCTCCATCCTCGTCGCAGTCATCCAGATTGCAGGCTCGTCTCCGGTTTTCCTCGACCCCATCCCTATTGCAGGCTTGTCAGTGGAAGCGACTTTTAGCTCTACCGCTGTGGTCGATAGTTTGTTCCTGTATTCTTATGATTTTGAGAAGTTTGTTCCTGTATTCTTATGATTTTAGTAATATAATTGGATTAACATTTATATTTTTGAGTAAATATTTTCAGGTGATGCCTTTGCTTGAGCTAGAAAATAAGCACGTCTGTGGCTGGTCACAGTAATTTGTTCCCATTTCACAATGTAGCTATGTAAGTATTTGATCCTAGAATAGTAATTATATGATTTTGTTTATATTACTGTCATGCATGTTGTAAATTTATATTCTTACCGTGTATAAGTTTCTACTGTATATTTCGTGAACTTGGCTTTTACACTAAAATATGAATCAAAACCTTGTTGTTTCTCATTTTGTTTTGTCAACTTTAGATGACCGATTAGACTCCAACCTTATAGTCTTGTGTTTCATTGGAGTTGGATTTGATAACCAGGTAACTAGATTTTGTATTTCATTTTTATGTATCGTATGGGCCTAATTCAAGCAAATTTTATACAGTATGTTATGTTGTACCTAACAGAAGTGTCCTCATTTTATTAGAGTGATATAAGAAGCAATGGTTTTCAGTCAATATAAACTTCAGATTCATAATAAGAAGATGTCACTACAAGAAATTTTGTCAATTATAGCATCAAGAAACACTATAAAATAGCGTTTTGCTGCTGCTTGCTATTTGTCCAATTAGCTAGATGAAAATAAAGAAAATACAACGTATTTATGCGCCATAAATAACTCGGTATGCAATTTTACAGGCGGGAACCCAAAAAATTCAATCAAACCATTGTTCACGTTTTCATCCCCAATTTTCTAAATCAAATCAAATGAAATGATAAAATTATTTGTCTCTATGTCGATCGTCCACCTCTTGCCTTTTCCATTTTTCTCCTTGGATCGCCTACATGACCTAGCTTATTTATTTTCGTTTTGAGTTTGATTTGAGTAACCAATAAATTGTATCTCATTCTTCAACTTGATGCTTCAGTTTTCATCGACAGCAATGAGAAACCCTAACTTCCATCGTAGTTGCAGTCTCCATCAAGGTAAAACTCTCCTCTCTGCTCATATTTGTATAATATTCACAATATTGCTCTTAACTTACCTCAGACCACCAATGGCTTTGATTGCTTGAGCTTAAAATCAACCCCGATTCGATTATTATTAGGGTTAGGTATGGTTTCATCAATGTCCAATCCGATATAGATATGACCCCATCACTTACATGATCCACGCTGTTACTGTACACTTCACTATATGTAAATGTGTGAGGGCTGGAAGCATAACCATCTGAGTATGCTTGCATTGAAAATAAAATTATAAGGAAAATATCTATCAGGTTAGATAGATAGATCATAGAGGGGCCCTCTTTACCATTTTGTATAAATAGACTATTCTATTTGTATAGATATGGTAGAGGGCATATCCAATCTTTCTTGACCCGTTAGTTCCTAGTTCTTTAGCGCGGAGTAGAGCAATTTGGTAGCTCGCAAGGCTCATAACCTTGAGGTCACGGGTTCAACATTTTTTTTGTCACAAAAAATAAAAAGTTTTATTTTTAGGTCTTGTGTTATTTTGTTAACTAGTAATTAATTACTATTTTTGTTTTTGGATGATAGGGAAACAAGAACAAAAGGAAAGAGAAAACTTTAGTTTAGATATTAACAAACTCGGTGCCCATTTTTTAATTGATTAGGAAGTGTTTTGATGGTGTATTTATTAGCAATTTTGCTCAGGCTGTCATGCAGTTTGCTTACTGGCGAAAGCTAAAGTGTATGTAGGAGTTTCCAAAGACGAATATCGTATATTTGTCTCGTGGAGTATAAATTTGAGCATGTCGTATGAATTATTTAAAATTCAAATAAGGATTCCAAATCTATTATACATCCATCTTGTTAACTAGGATGTCATAATCCATACTTGAAACAAAGAAGAATTTTTTATATACTGAATGAATATGCAATCATATTGGTTGTATCATTTAGTCAAGTGCATAATTATATAAAATTCATCGTTTATTAAGATATTGTCAGCGTGTAAATCATAGATCACATCCTGAGCTCAATAAACCTGGACAAATATTGAACGTTAAACTTACAAGTTTTAACTCATTCATCTCCTGAACAGATAAGGACTATGGAAAACAGTAAATAGATTGTTGAAGATTATTATATATTGTCATTAGAAAGTGAGTTGGGTACCTAACATCAGTACTATACCATGTTAACGGTCATCTTTTGAATAAATATTTCAACTGAGTCATGCAGACATGTCCAAAGCACATAGGGCATCTGTGTTGAATGGAACTTCAAATTTCTTTAAAGAATCTACAATAATTAGTACAAAAGTACCATCACTTCATTGAATTCTATGTTAAACAATGTTTCTAATTCCAACTGGTTTTTTGGTACATAAAATGCATATCGTGTTGCATTTTGAACAAAATGTCTTAATCACAGTACAAATAATTCTTGTTTATATTAATGCACTGGTGCTTTAATTACATTCTAGCAGATATTTTGATAGACATGATTTTCGTAATAATTGTTAATTTATATCATGGTCAATACTGTCTGATGTGCTTAGTACTAAACAAATTAGAGCGATGTTGGTTACATAAATATTTTAATTTCACCAGACCTGAAAAAATATTTGTATGTATTACAAAGAAAGGATGAAACCCAGTGTATAAGGGTTAAGACTTCCTTTGGTTCAAGAGTTTTCGTTGTAATCAGCTGGCTATGTTTGTATTTTTGTAACTAAGGCATATGCAAACTTTAATACTCCTATTTCTTACCGCAGTGTGACTATATTTGGTGTATCAGCTGAATCTATGCAGTGTTCCTTCGATTCAAGATGAAATGGTGTTCCAACAATAATCTCGTTGATGCAAGGACGTCTCTATGAACTAGGTGGTCTTCGGGTATGTACAATGCAAGTAATGAAAACATGTATACCTTCGAATTAATTTTGAATTTTGAAACTTAATCTTGATAAAAAAATATTGAGCAGGCTGAAGGCATTTTTAGAATTAATGCAGAAAATGGGCAGGAAGAGCATGTGAGAGATCAATTAAATCATGGCATTGTCCTTGATGGGATTGACGTTCATTGTTTAGCTAGTTTGATCAAGGTGATTTGCTTCATTGTGTGTATTTGTGCATGCATGTAATTAGCCATTTGTCTTAGCTTCAAATTTTGAGGCATATGATCACTAAGGCATATTAGAATTCCATTATTAACAACCATATAATCACAGGCTCACATGATCTGTCATTTATTTCAAATATGATATGTGAAACATGCCATGGTTCTATCAGCCCTATAAATCTACACAAGGGAAAGCTGAGAAAATAAGTAGTAAGTCTTGGTTAATTCTCAAGTATCCGGATTATCTAACGCATGAAGTTAGTACATTGATACTTTAAATAAAAATTAAATAAAAAACAATCAGTTAAAGACTAAATGGAATAGGTAGCTCATGTTTTTCAGTGTGAAATAAAAATAATGGATGACTTTGTTCAACTCTGTACAATACTTTTTGTGAATTCGTATCATTTTTGCAAATGGATTGGACATATAGTGTATAAAAGTTGAGAAATAGAACATGTTTTTGAAAAGTAAACTGTCAATAAAACTGACTTGTATATCACCATGTATAAAAGTTGTGAATTCATATCTTTATAGCTATTTGTAAAGTTAACTTGATTAGAATGGCTAGTTGACCATGTATAGCACCAGTTTAATGAAAAAAACCAATGTATAGAAAATTGAGACGTGTAGAAGATACTTCGGTAACTGTGCAAGAATTATAAATGAAACTGTTTTCCTTCCTTCCTATTTGAAATCTTCCAGCATCTTAATACTGCACTTATAGAGTAGCATGTATGATCATCAATCAGAAAACAGCTTCATCCTTCCTGCTTTAGTAAATAAAGCTAGTCTTTGATATGAATGGTTTATCACTTTATTGGTATAAAAAGCAACCTAGACAAATTGCTTACTTCTTCAAATGCTCATTGTGTATGACATATATATTTAGAGATGTATGAATGCTTGCTTAAGACTTGAAACTATAATTAAAGTTTTGTCTTTTGTTTATAACGATTGTTTGTGAAAACTTGCTTTAGGAATGGAATTCAACAAAGACTGAACTCATGGCAAGATGGTGTATCAGGCACAAACTGTCCAATTCAGTCAGGGTCAAATTGGACATATGCATTTCAAGTTAAAGACCAAATTGGTAGCTTCTTTTATTTCCCTTCGATCAACTTTCAAAAAGCAGTAGGAGGTTACGGTCCGATTAGGGTCAATAATCGATTTGTCATTGTTGTGCCATTTGGTAAACCTGAAGCTGAGTTTGACCTTCTTATTGGTGACTGGCGCTCTTTTTCATACAAGGTTTGATGGTAAATATTATGAGTTATTACCTTTCCTTGCAGTTTTAAGTAGGCAGTAAACTGAATACAGTATCAATGTTAAACTGAGATAGAATGCAAGAGACAATGTTAAACCGAGACAGTCTCTGGATATGGGGATACCACTTGAACTCTATGAATATGGGTTCACAATCTCTATTTGAATTATTATTATGCTTTAGTTCTGTGAGGTAGCTGTTGAACCCAGCATGTATGTTGCCATAACCAAAAGCATTAGATGTTGTGTTACTTTGATTCCTCTTGATTTATTATAAATGCTAGTTGATATTCTTTGATGCAATATATGCTAAATTATGCATCTTCGACAGTTAATTCACAGTTTTTTTTTTTGACACAGCAGTTGTGTTTGATTGAAGATGTCAGGCAGTGAGGTATGTGTGAGTATGAGATTGTAGTTTGAAAAATGTTACAATGGAGAAGAGGAAGGCAGGCAATAATTTTAGTAAAAAAATTATTGTGAGGAAGCAGTGTGACAGTGGCAGGGTTGTATGAAGGCAGGGGTGTAGGCGCAATAAGAGGAGGGGTGGAGTTTTGCTTTTGTTGTGATTGTGGTCAGGTCTGAAGTCATGATGAGGTATTGTAGTGGCAGAAATGCAACAGTCGGGGATGGTTGTTGTGTGTTTATCAGTGGGTGATGTAGATGGGTTGACTGTTTTGTGGAGGTCAGGCAAACAATGAAGTCGGGTGAAGTATGGGTAGTGTGGAGAATGAATAAGGCAGTTATGTTTGCGACAGGTTTGTGGGAGGTGAAGGAATGTTTGATAGCTGCTGATGGTCCGACAGAGGTGGTGATATGAAGTGGTTGGGAAGTGATGAAGTCTGTAGTGATGGTGGAGTGTGACAGAGCAGTGACAGTCTTGTCTTGCTGTGTTAAGGAAGTGGAAGTGAATAGCCGAATTATTCAATTGTGTAGCTTGCTGTGTTAAGGATTGTTGCAATGGGATGTCAGTGGAGGAGATGAAGTTAGAGGGGTATGTGGTTGTATGGATGGTGATTGGTGGTTTAGGCGACTGGCTAAGCAGTTTGGTGATTGCTGTTGAGATTCAGGTGAGTTCGATTGGGTGGTTTTTATAGGTTTGTGGCACAGTTTTTTTTGGGTCTGAACTTGGGGAGTTGTGTGGTTCGATGGTCGGGGTTGGATGGTCTGATAGCATGGTGTTTGATGACCTGTTGGTGGAGGGGATTACGGAGGGTATGGCAAGCAGATGGTCAGAGGAATGTAATGTATTGTGAGTGTGTAGCATTGGCAGAAGTGATATTTGCTGATGAACTTTGGGATGGTGTTAATGTGCACAGTGCACAGTGGGTAGATGAATGTGAACAGGGCACAGTTGCAGTTTTCCATGGTTCATATAATCAAATACAAAGTGTAGTATCTGTAATCATACAAATGAGTGGCTTTTAAAGGCAGTATGATGGATATGTTGTATTATAGTGGTTGTGTGATTAAGTGTTTGTTATGGCAATGGCACAAAGATGTGAAGTGGAAGCATGGTTGTATGATTGCAGTAATGAGTTGTTTGGGTTGTTTGTTATGGGTGTATGAGTTGTGAGGTGAGGGAAGTCGTAGATGGTTGCATGGGTTGTTTGGTATGAAGGGGTTGGTGATTTGGCACTGGTTGACATTTGCGGGGTAGGAAAGTGATGGAAGGCAGGGGCTGTGGTGGAAGAGACAGTGGGTAACAGTGGAGCTGCTGTTTGTATGGAGACAAGTGGAATGGCAAAGCTTATAGTTTGGCAGTTGTTTGAAGTGATATTTGTATATGTCGAAGTGGTTGCTGTGGTTTGGTAGAAGATGTGTGAAACGAGGCCTTTGTTTTTTATGAAGGTGCACAGTTGCACAGGAGATGTGCAGGCAGGAATGTTGTGAGTGTAGCAGTTTGAATTTGATACTTATATATTTTTTTGAGCTATTGACGACAAACTATTTATGTTTGGTGTAAGAATATTGTATATTTTGAATATGAAATTTCATACGTTGGTTATCAAATATGTGTCCAAAATGTGGTATTGATATAATATGTTGATTTTGAATTGTGATATTGATATAATATGTTTTGAAATGTGATACTGATATAATATGCTAATTTTGAAATGTGTATATACACACATTATGGTTGATGGTTGGTGAAATGGACTTAAACATTTAACAGCGTTTATAAAACGCTGTTAAAACCTTCCATAGCGTTTATAAAACGCTGTTGAAAGTTTTAACAGCGTTTATTTCTTGTCATTGTATATCCCTGACTTTTAACTGCATGTCGATATACAGCATGCATAAAAACGCTGTTAAAAGTTTTAATAGCGTTTTTAAAACACTGTTAAAACCTTCCATAGCATTTATAAAACGCTGTTGAAAGTTTTAACAGCGTTTATTTCTTGTCATTGTATATCCCTGACTTTTAACTGCATGTCGATATACAGCATACATAAAAACGCTGTTAAAAGTTTTTATAGCGTTTTTAAAACGCTGTTAAAGGCCCTGTTTGTTGTAGTGTCTAACTCTATCAATCTTTCACTTGTACTTAGGGCCGATTGGAATCTCTATCCCATTCCTTCGACCAGTTTGATGAGAATTGGTTGTGACAATTTCTTCGTGAATGGATCTGCTATGTTCTTTTAATTATCTATTCTATATCAACTCTCTCAGATGTTGATAAACTGCATTTATTGTGTGGAACTATTTGAAGTATGTTTCTCGACTTCTATTGAGCTTTTATCATTACATTGTTATTAACAATGATGTAGTATTCTCAATACTTGGAATCACCTCTAACTTAGTTATAAATTTATGCATTTATATTTATATATCTCTTTTATTGTGGCACTATTCAAGGCGATGTACTTCGCGTTTTCATTGAATCACCACAATCTTTTATTTGAAACATTTCCAACTTGAAGCTCCTTAACTAAGGTTTGAATTTTGATTCAGTATTGACATATTAAACTCGATATCACTTATGAAGTTCGAGCTCGAACATTACTTCATATGGAGTTTGTTGTTCTTATAAATAAGCCTATAGTATTTTACATACTCTTAACTCAATCTTAATTCAGATTTTTTATTTGCTTTATATGTCAAATACATAGGCTAAATATGATTTTGTAGACAATACATGTATGACAATTCCTGTTACAAATGCATAAGGAATCATCTTACATGTTCCATGTTATCCCGCCTTTTAGCGAGGCTGTGATACCAAAGAATTGACTGAAAATCGAAAGTAATCAGTCTCGAAGATTAGTTGTACACCGGTTCGCTATGGATACTAACAAATTTTGTCCAAGTCCGGATCGAGCTACGATTAATATGACATGACAAGCAAAGCTATGAAAGCCAACGTTCCAATTTTCGAGTCAATCGGAGTTTGGGTGCTCAAGATAGGAATCGATCAAAATCGAGTCGTTTCAAGTTGCTTGGAGTCTTCTCTGAGTCATATTCATGTTTGCGTCGGGTTTTCAGATGGCTTACTTTGGGTCAAAAGCATTCCCACTTCGGACCTTTGAGGAACAAGCTACTTCGAGTCATCGCAGCACCCACTTCGAGTTACCAATAGGTTTGCTTCGGGTTAAGGAGATGATTGCTTCAAGTCAAAGCCACAGATCGATCAACAAACAATGTCTCCACCGATCTCGTATCCATCATTTTTTTATCCATCACTAGCCTCACTTCGTACCCATCAGGCACCAATCCACTTCGTATCCATCAAGCAAAGAAAGCCTAGTTTGTATCGGTCGCCAACCACATCCCTTCGCATCCATCCATCTCGTTCGTATCCATCCTGCAAACACCATCCAAACCTCCCACTTCATATCGATACAACGGCGAAATATTTCATACCATCATTCACTAAATCGATACGAAGAAAATAGCCATGCATCGATACAAATAGAAGGCTCAGGCATCGATACGAAACCAAATGAAAAAGATCGATGCAAATGAATGGAATGTGGATCGATGCGAAAGGCTTGGCAACTGATCGATACAAAAGTGAGGATACATGGTCGATACGAAGAACATAGCAACCGATGGATACGAATGAGAAACAGTCAACTCGGCATAAAAAGTGGATCTTTTCTAGATTATAGCGCCACGACATCAACCTAATCGATAGGAACTCTATCGATACGAACGTGACAGTCAACCTACAAACCCAAATTTGCATCGATCATAACTTAAGATCTACAAACCAAGTCTATCAAATTTTCACAGGAGCTTGCGTACAACCTCAGCAATGTTCATGATCTATCCCAGCTTGATTGGGCAAGATTTGGATCGATACGAATCTCATTTGTATCGATCATGGATAGAGTCGAAACGAACAGGGATCGATCACGTGGCCCTACCCACGTGAGAGAAGGAGTCTACCGAGATCTGACCGAGATATTTGCAGCCTACACCTATAAACAGCAGTCCAAGAGCTTAAAAAGGGATCTTTTTTGTTCTTCTACGTCATTACTCTGCAGAACACCATTGTAACTTGATTATCATCATCTATACTCTTGTAACCAGCGAGTGATAGTCAATAATACAATAATTCCTCAAAGTAGATGTAGGGTACAACACCGAATCACTATAAATCTTGTGTTTCTACTACTTTCCTTTTAATTTTGAGTGTTCTTCACATTTATATTCTCTACATACTTGTTACCTATGATCTGTGATTGTAAATGGGTCCTTTCATTGACAATTGGGTGTTTGTGACCAATTTTGGTGCAAACATTCCATATTAAACATTTTGATATGGTGTTTATGCATATCATTTAGGGCACTTCCAACATCCTTTTATATTGAATATTAATAATGCTTTTCAAATAATGTATCGAGAATTAAACAGCCAAACTAGAACTGATTTTAACATACGTAAAGTGTTAACAATCAATAGTGCGTTGTTTACTTATAATTTAGAAATATCAATGTAACTTTTAATTTTATTTCTCGTAGACACACATTTCCTCTGCATTTTGACTAAAAATAAAACAATATGATATTTCTATCAAAATATTTGTTCAACTTCAATGCTTCTCAAATGATAATTTCATATATGTTCTTGGATCATACTCGAGAACTCACAAACTCAATATCCCTCCCACTAACTTTAAGATGCTTTGGAAGTTATGTGCAAATGGTCTATTCTAAATCATTAGTTAGAATTTTGTGTTTCAACACATATGTAGCAAAACACAAATCGGACTAGGAGATAATTTTGTGAGAAAAATCCAAATTAACTCGAACACGTCGAATGATGAATCTGTTACGTTATTTTAATAATTAAAATTTTAAGATGTTATTCTATCTATTTAGCTCACAATATTCTAATTGCACTAGTATTTCTCTTAAAGACACATTTATGGCCGACAGATCATATCCCTTGGAGTACAACTATCAAAATCATATTTTGATAATGTACTTGAAATCCATTTCGGATTTGTGCATCATACCATAACATATAGTCATTACACTTAATTGTTTTATTGTCAATTAAGGAATATCTATTCTTAACATCGATAAGAAACTCTAGTTCCTCTTTCATGTACGATAATACTTTTTAGACATTCTAAAGTGTTTTGTTTGCATATATTTAGTTAATTTTATTTCATCCCTCATAATCAGTCTTATCTTTGGTTCGTATCTAAATCCACTTTATTACCAATAATTTTTAAAAGAAATTCTTTCACTACGAAGTTGGTATTTCTTGAAATAACAATTGCTTTTCAGTGCAATGAAATAAGTAATCATAAACACTTTACAAACTGCCTTATATATAAAACTGAATTGGTTTTAGTTTATGTTACTAATGTTCCATATATAAATTGGCCATCTAACGACAATCATTCCTAAACACCTTTTTAGGGCGATTCATATAAGACCTCTTGCATACAACATATTATGTGTAATCTTTCGACTTGCACAACCTGCCAACTCTTTGACGTAGGATACATTGAGATTTCTCGCAAACCCTTATCTTGTATGATTTTATAAACTATTCTTTAGATAAAATTAATTTTAACCTTGTGTGCTACTTTTAAATACACAACCTTACAAAAAGAAGTTAACTTAACTTCCCTTATGATTAATCATACTTTGTTCAACAAAGTTCCATTACTCTTTATTGATACATCGTTATGTATCTTAAGGAGTAATGACTTTTGAGATTTAATCTTTTTTCATTTTTAGATACGCTCGGAACTCTTTCTAGTATACTTACCTATTCAATCATATTGAATCGTTTTATTTTCTTTTGCTCATTACTTTATTTACTTCCGTTTTATATTATGAACTTATCATAGACATGCTATATGTGCATGAAATACATATGTTCATGTTTGTGATAATTCATCGGTGAATTCAATGAAATATAGGGAACCGTTTTGGTATTATTAGATTTAAGATAGCCTACATCTCTATGTATCAACCCTTTGAGTTTAACAACTCTTATGTCGCTCCCACAGATTGGGTGCTTTATGCTCAATTGTTTGAGATATATTCACTAATACTATATGATTCATAATCATATAATCGAAGAATTGTCTTTCAAAATTGTGGCTTAGTCTATAATTCCAATGTAATTACAAATAATTTTAGATAATTCTTTATTTTCCAATGCACCACTTTTTTATGAAGGCAAATACCACTAAAATAGTTTTATTTTTTAACAAAAATTCATAATATTCATATTGAAATAAAACTATATCTATTTTTAGCCAACACTGAAAAATAGTTATTATTTCATAAATAATGTTTTGCTCATTTTTTACGAAATTAATTTTGTAACTTGATCCAACTAATAAGGCTATATGGAGTGCTCCCACTATTTCCGCCATTATTATAATAGCATAGAAAATACAAAGATTCATTCAATCATTTAGTATGGGCTACTTATTCCATTTACTGTAACCAATTTACAGTCGATAATTTTCAGATCAAATATCTTGAACTCAAAGAAATAATTCTCATAGAAAAAAATTCTCTATATGAAAATACATTTTAGAATAGAAATCATATTTCTCATTCAATGTTAAATATCTATTATTATTTTACAATTCTTGTTTTCGATGTTTCTTTATGAAGTAGAAGTGATCATTCACTCTCTTCATCACAACTATGCCTTAAGTTACATTTACTTTTTTACATTCGCTTTCCTTTTTAAATGGTTGAATCATTTAAGGAAACCCTTACTACACGTTTATAACAAACTCTTTACAAAAATGCATTCGGTCGTGCTTAACATTTAAGGATAACGAATATGATATATTTTACGTGAACTAATTAAACTATTTTTTCAGTAATTTAATTCTTAGATTTTTCATATAACTCTTGGTCCAGTGTTATAGTTAACATGATAGTCTCATGACCATATTCAATCATATTAAATACACGATCTCACACTATTGTTTACTTACTAATTTCGAATGAACTAACTCATCGAGGTTTCGTACATTATGAGTTCCAACCCATATAACATTTATATATGATTGGTGATGAATCTAATATTCATATCCTTGTATTTCTTTTAGGGTCCGAAACTCATTGAAGACAATATGTAGTCTCGGGCAAGTAAACACCTAAGTAACCAAGTTATAAACATATTTAGTAGGTGTATTATTAGGCGCTTTCATGGGTCTTGTATTGAGAACATGCAATATTTATTGGTAAATATATTCTATATTTCTATTTGTCAATCTTAATACAGTTTGTGTGTATAATATAATTGATAAAAAATTATTGATTAAAATATTGCATAACCTTTTCGATGCAGATCATTTAAATTTACACATAGCAGATGTTCTTACAACATTAATAGTGTAAAAGTTACCATTTTCTTTTTCTAATTAGGCTCCCAATAGGCTTTTATGTTTCTTAAAATCCTATGACGAAACATAGAATTCTTTTGACTTCTCTGGGTATTAAGACTCATATACTTTGGGATTCTAACTTTGAGAAAAGCTCAATAAGTCATAGGATCGCATGCGATGGATAACCCATTATCGAATGTATTACATACAACTCCTAGTCCTTGTCTTAATATTAGCTTTACCTTGAGGAAGGCTCACCAACATAAAAGAGATTATACACTTGTACCCACCATTTCTCGATAGCCTAAGTATAATGCACATACCTTGAGGATAACTTAACATATATGTGCACTTATCTTACATTGTCTATTCTATATGTTAATAGCATTGCAGATAACATTCCTAGCTTGAGAAAATATCAACAACTAAGGAGTATACAATCTATCAATATATAAATGGTAGTGCAAAAATTTAATTAAAGGTCCATAATCTTTAATATAATCAAATTGGGAGACACCTATTACACCCTTGCTTACCATGAACTATAGTAAAGAAAAATGGGCATTACTTGAAGTCAGGAAAGCTACTCTCAGGCCAATAAGATTGAAGGAAAAGAAGAAAACAAAATCAATCAAATTCGCACTGAATAGAGAACCAACTCGAAGTCATGGCACCAAACCCGACCCGAGCCTTACAACAATAGGAACTGCAGCAAGGGGCAAATACAACACGCATTAGAAAACAGGGGTCAGTCATAGAGGCTACATCTAAAATTAAAGGCAAAAGTGGAACGTTTTGTCAAGATGTAGAAAGCGGTACAAGGTATAATGAGTAACCAAACTTATAAAGCTCACGCTTTGTCAATACATACATGAGCAGGTCTGCTCCAACACATACTTAGGGCAACCTAGACAGTGCCGCATGGGGTCAAAAGCACTCCAAAAGGGGACTTATACAGGGCCAATCAGAATATGCCTCCATGTAGAACCAAACTTACAACTAAGCGATAAGTGTAAAGTTCCTTCTCTCTCATAGCACCCGAAACGTACTTGCAAAGAAGGAAGATCAAACTGTACCAAGCCCGAATCACAAATAGTCTTAAGCTTAATCCATACATAAGCCAAGTCATAAAACTGAAAAGGGAAATGTCGCTCCATTCTGTGCCGACACGTTATCAAGTGAAGAAAAGGTATTAGTGGGGGTGTGTGATCTGAACGCCAGGCAATATTCACCACTACATCCCTTCATATGCATCAATAACATATTGAAGCTTCAGGGCGGTCCCTTACCATTCCTTTTAGGCATTTTACATTTTGAGAGGAAGGAGATTGACCCATACAAGCTTGGGCTTCCCCCAATTTTTTAGACATCCCACTTCGAATTTCCAAAATCCAACCAAAAACCCATCATCAGTCCAGGCACAACAAGTAAGGTTTGTAGATGAATGACAAGTGGCAAAATCTGAGGGGGAGATTGAAGAAAAATGATTGAACGCGATCGTAGTGACCAGCAATACATTTTTCATACTACAAAGGAAACACTAGAAGACGAAGAAAAGACTTCCTTTTCTTCAGCTTCTTCTTTGTCTAGAAAAAGGAAAATCCAAAATGAGACTATTGTATGCCTCTGGGCCATTATAATTTGTATCAAAACGAGAAGTATCTAGTGGAGTATTTTGTGGACGTAGGATTGACAATAATCCGAACTACGTAAAAATTTCCATGTCCTTTAATTTTATTGTTCTGCTATTTGATTTTTATTTACATTTTATTTACAAAATCATTTCGACATTTCAACTAATAGTTGAAGCGCGACAACTCGGCTATGTAAGCGTTCAGCAAAATAGTCGCTTCCTAAAGGAAAATTTAACATAGATTAAATTTGTCAATTCAAATCCGTTGAAGCAACTATTCACTAGATTGCTCCACGATCAGTTGATTGTGGTGAAACCAAAAATATTCACCAATATTTTTGGTGCTAGAAAGAGGACATTAACCTTCATTCTTCTTCCCTCAATCTCCAACAAATCATTGAACCTCCGTTCCCTTTTTCCCAATCTAAGGCAAACCTGTCTAACCTCCATTTCCAATTTCATGCCTTTGACAACTCTGTCAATTTCTCCCCCTTCAAAATATCATTCCTATCCTTCATCCCTTGGGCCAAGGGAAAAAACTCCAAGTGAAACCCCTGCATATCCTTTTCTAACCTTATTTTAATCCCACGGCAAATCAGGGAGCTGGCAAAACAAAGGATCACCAAAGACAGCAGTCCAAGGTGCTGTATTAAAGACAACTAACTGTCCACTACCACAGCTCACCGCCTTATTTATCTACTGCATTTTTCATAAAGTAGATAGTGACCACGGCACTCTCAGAAATGAGAAAGGTGAGATTGGACCACTCACGGCACCTGACCCACCACTGCTTAATAGAAAGACTCAATTCATGGCATGGTGTAAAACCACGTTGAAGAGCTACCACCGTTTGATTATAACCCTTCAACATAAGCCAACGACCACTAATTGCTCCAAATCACATAGGTATTTTGTTGATTTGGACAGTAATGACGATGGTGGCATGAATCCCAAAACTGGAATCTAAGAGTTCCCATCACCGAGCTCAATGGAGGAGTCTTCCAACGGCTATCATGTTTTAAAGATGTCTGCAAATTCTGCTAAAAATGGAGGGCTCAATTGCCAAGATGGATCGTCACCCAGATCTACCTATGAGCTAAAATGATTGGGATGCATGCGGATTCGATGGACCAATCACCACCTCTCTCTAGAACCAAGCCCAATGGGGAACGTAGGAGTAATCGACACTTCTCACCTCGACCCTGGAAGTTGCCCTCAATGCTGCCTTAAGAGGCCAAGCCAAGAGCAGAATATTTTGCTCCACCTATGTGGCAAAAAAAATCTATATGTTTAGTGATGTACTAAACTGGACGTAGGGATACTAGACAGTCCGAACCAGTATAAAAATTTCTGTATTATTTCTCTTTGAAAAAGTTAAATGCTTATTCATAGTTCACTGCCAATGTTTGCTGATTAATCTTGATGCATGGTCAGTAGGAAAAAATGGCACTCTCAACATTAAGAATGGTGATACTGGCGCTACATAACTGGACTTGCATCAACGTGAGTCCGGCTCTTCAACCAAAATACTACACTAGACGGGACATTAGACTGCCCTGACCTACTACAAATATTCTAATGATAAAATTCATAGAAAGACCGGTCGTATGGATATTGAACTGCCTGAACTAGTATAAAAAAAACCTCTATGTTAGCTAATTAAACATAATACACTGGACGTATGGATATTAGATAGCCAAAACCAGTACAAAAAATCAATGTGCATGCGACAAGGGTTGAATATACACGACCTGACTTCTCAGTCAAATCTTTTTTTAGTCCTCTCCTAAACAGTGGGGAGGACCGTGCCAAGCGCATGAACAAATTACCCCCCATTGCTCATACCTATCGATCTAAAGGTGCAGTACCACATACAAGCGATAAAGACAATCTCATTAATGAGAACGGTGATGCTAGAGAAAGATGTGGCTCGGCAAACATATGATATTGCCCCCACAAATATTGGGCCTGGTTGTACCTAGTATGCAACTAAGGACATTATGCCCCTTAAAAAAGGGGGCAGGTCATACCAAATATATGGCCAAGAATATGGCCAAGGAAGTTATGCTCTCGGAGAAGGGGGCAGGTCATACTCAACTTGCAATCAAACCAGCAAAGGACATTACGCTTCCAAACAGAAGGCAGGTCATATCACATATAAGGTCAGGCCAATGCGGGATACTACACTCAAACAAGCAATCAGGTCGCATCAAACGTGTAAGAGAAAGGTTGCTACCTAAGGGGCATGACCAGAGGGCATAGGCTATTTCGGAGGCTCATCTGAAGCTTGCAAAAAAGAACAATCCATGGAATTACCGTAAGTAACTAACCAGGTACAAATCCAGACACTACTCAAAACATACCAAGTATATATCAAAAAACTAGGTTACTAATACTTAGTTATGATCCTTGCATGCCCGCCAAAATATTATTGTCTATTTTACGTATGCATACAATCTACAAAAGAATACAATCTAGGTAAAATTACATAATAACACCCCTTAATGAAAAACTAAGTTACTAATCTAATTCATAATCGGAAGATGAACTAATTACGACCTTTCCACGTTGATATAACCAGCGAAAATGCGACGATGTAAGCTAGGATGGGCCATCTGCTAAATGAACAGCAGAAAATTAGTTTTCGAGCTTAGTAATCATGACAAATGATCGGGTGAAGCACTACCGTAAGTGGAGTGACTGTATGAAACACGAGGACCATAATTAGCACCGGCCTATACAATTTTATAGTCTAAGGACCTATACGCATAATCGGCCCAGTTATACAAGAAGAACAAATTAAGTCTAGGCCAGACACATTTAAACGTCAATCGCACATTGCCGACCAATTTCTGTTATTTTTGTCTTTACTTTCTCTTTATGAAGCTCTTTCGAAAGAGATGCCCTATCCATCCCACCTTGAGAAACTGCGATGAAATCTAATTGGGCCTCACAATCAAAGTTGAATATCTTGTTTTCGAAGGGGTTCACCCATCAAATAGCCGCCTTCCTAGTTATATCAATCTCATCTAAGAGATGATCCATTGACTTTTAAGTATTATTAGAGAAGGGACTGAAGAGCTCGTCCTAAGCGGACCTAGAGGGTGAAACCCGAGTAATGGGATTCCCCAACTCTCCCTTATAATAATTCTCTAACCTTTCGATTTTGGCCTCATAATAATTCTTCACAGCGTTGTTCCATATGAAGACCTTGTCCAGGTTAGCTCCAAATGGAGGGATAGGATTTGCATCTGACGTAAGAGGGACACGTGAGGCTGGAGTCATTTAAGGATCATCTTCTATGCTCATGTGCACTGCCATCTCTTTGTCCATCTCCACAATCCTCTTCTTTAACCTTTTTATTTCATCCTCATATATGGCCCCATATATGCTCTCAGCATTCTTTACTAGGTCTACCAGTTCTGCTACTCTGAGTAGAGCGGAATTTAATTTCCTTTGAAGAATGGTCACTTCCAAAACCTAATCGAGGTAAGCCAGCCAGAGAAGTTAAATAAGTCCACACATATAATAAATAAATAATAATATTAATAAGAAAAATGATACTAGCCGAAGTTTGCAATTTTTAGAAAGAAAAGTTAGTCAATAAACTTTTATATCATGAAGAAAACATTGTCAGACTATAAAGATTATTTTCTTATCCTAAAAAGCCTTACTGGTTAAGCATTACAATGATGCCTAAGGAGCACGAGGAAGAGCTAGGCTAGTGCTAACAAAAAAGGTCTGACGGCGATCATAACATGCCCCTGTCCAATGTTCCATAGGTTGGTCAACTGTCGGTTCAAAGTTCTCCTTGTCACTTAGAAAAATCTTGGTCCAACGAGAGATAGAAAAAGTCCAGGACATCCCAGGATCGTTGTAGTAACGCCTCAGTCCTCTTACTTTTGACTTCCTTTTTTTTAAGCTTATCCGAGTAAGAAGCAATCCTATCTCAAGAAAACTACAATGAATCCTCGAGCTCATACACCTTTAATACCGCCCTTCTCCTGGTATCATTTAGGATTTCGACTAACTTAGACTTTATTTTCCATCTTTTATTTGAAAAATAACTAAATAATATTCTAGCAATAATTTTCGATCCATCATCATAAAGATAAGAAGCCAAAACCCATGGGAAGAACAAGAGCAGTATTCGAGTGGAGCACCATAATCATCCTCTCATATTCAAAAGCCTCTCGCTTACCAAGCAATCAGGCAATTTCTACAAAAAACTCCACTTGTTTCATGTATTGTACAATCTCCTTTATAAACAATACCATAGAGTTATTCACTCATCTTTAAAGTCTGCTCTATCCCTTCCAGCATCGATGCAGAACACCCCGACCACGCATGCAGTCTACTTTTACAATGATGCCAACGATCAAGCGCACTCTTGTCATTTGCAAGCTCTTCACAATTAAATATCAGCTCTATTTCAAGCCTTTCAATTTCATATATGAGTTGGGTAACTTCATCTTCAAAAGCATCCTAGCGACCAACACAGTTATTGTTGAATGGAGCTCGAAAAGAACCAACTTAAATCACTATTGAAATAAAACTTAGTTACATAATCAAAACATAACGGATTGAGTTTAAGCATTAAAACTTTCATTACTTATTACATCATCTTTACTTGTCCACATACCTGAAAATCATATGTAAATTAACAAAGACATGGAAAGTCATTCGTTAATCAAGGTTCTAAGCTTAAGCCTAAACTACTTTAGATGAGGCCTATCAAGTGGAAATGAACCATTCTCTAACTGTATCGCCATTGGTGTAGCACAAAGTCACTAAGTGCTTCCTTTTCTTGAACTACTTGAACTATTCGGTATAATAATTCCTCAATATTATTCTGAAGCTTTGTGTAAGACTTGTCTAATTATTTTTCACATCTATTCATTACCACGACATTTAGTCCAAGATGGTCTAAATTTTGTTTTCCAAGTCTAGCCTCGGTCTCTCTCAATAGTTTTGTGAACACCTTCTCTCCAGAATACTAAATAAAACAATGAGAAAAACACGACCATTCGCAAGAAAAACATAACGAATACTATGTCTCGTCACATGCACTGGAACAAACATCAAAATCTTAATACAATAGAAGAAAAAAGAAATTCGAGATTAATCATCTAATTCAATTAGAGAATGTGAATTAACCTTGCCTGGAGATGTTTTGCCCTTATCCTTAGATTGTAGGTTCCCTTGATCTCCATCAGCCATGGCCATTTCCTCCTCAGAAGGACACCAAGAGCAGTTTGGGTCAAAAATTTTCTCTTCAACCTCTTCCTCCTCCCATGCACCCTGGCAATACTCAAAATTGAAGCAACAAAAGACTGATCCTCAAAGAAGTCATGCTTAACCTCTACGCCTAAAATTACGCTTGGCTGAAGCATAAAAACCATAGTTTACATTAAAAGTAACTTTTTCAAAGTCCTTTTACATCGCCTTTAACTCCCTTTCAGCCTTGGCTAATGCCTCATCATTTTCCCTCTACGCATGCATCTTGGAAGACCAAGCCTCCTCTAAACTTCCCACACAACCTTTTCTCGGAGCACCCTAGTACCTTCTTAAGCTGTAACGACCAAAATTTTCACATCCCAAAAACTCGCACTAATACTACTCAGTCACGAATTCCCAAGACAAGAAAAACTGACTCATTAAGGATGAAGTAAAAGAAACAAGAACAGAATAGAATAACATAGCGGAATATAATAGAATCTCACAAGGCATGGAGAAAATATAATATTAAACAATATCTTTATAGTCGAAAACATTTAAAAACATATCAATCGATCAGAGTCTAACCTATGATCAACCTAGATAGTTATAAACTTCGTCCTTACAATTGCTGGAATAGATAAACAAGAACAAACATAGCATGCAAAAGTAATAAGACTACGCCCATACTTAGATGCAGATCTCCAGCACTCCTTTGGAAATCTCGAATCTCCTATCATGCAACAAGAAAACGCGATCTCGTATGATCTCTAGCCGAGAAGCGACCCAAGAAACACCCTAAGTCCAGCCTTCTCGCTTCTCGGCTTGTATAACTAATCCTACTCGGTACTGATCCGAGTGTTGAAAACACCAGGATCAGGCTTGGAAAAACTATCGTAAGAACACAAACCTAAATGTCATGGCATCACAACTAGATGCTAAACCAGAAATCCGTATTTTGAAAATAAAGGGTATCTCATAAGACCACATAGGATAAAAACAATGAACGCATTTTTCGCTTATGATAACCATAAAATGATTACGCCAAAAATAAGAAATATTATTTTTAATGACACTATTTTGAAAGCGCTTTTCAAGTAAACTTATGAATTTTAGCTGAAATTGTCACATTGATTAAATTCCATCATTTGGTGTACAATCAAAATCGTACAAGGCTCTTAATGGATTATTGGATTCCATACTAGCAACTAAGGTAAGGGACTACCTTCCGTACAGTACACCACTAGAAGGATGCACCTAGGTGTGAGTTCGCTACCCAATACCTAAACAAGACTACCTATCAATCGATAGACCGAATATGCCATTCCTTGGTCATTTCCGACCTTCTGAGTACGCTCATACCACACACTTTAAATCCCAACATATAGAGGGAAATTATTTTTCTAATTAGAAGGGAAAATGCAGGCATACTCATGTGTACTAAACCATGACTCATTTTACCGCACACCTTGTTTTAGTCACCCTCCATATGATGAGGCTCGAGGTAGCGCATTACCTTTTCATTCTAGTTCATTCACTCTAAATGCCACATTACCAGATCTGCCAATTACTAATTTACTCCCATAAAAATACAATCTCCGAGCTCATACGTCTTAGATAAGGGTGTTAGGCTAAGAGAAGTTGCCTTCTCCGCCACCCAGTAGATGTATATTTATAAAAGTCAATTTACGTAATTGTTGGAAATGCTTTGTCAGGCATCCATCCAGCTATGCAGTTAAGGCGCTCGGTAGATTCAATACGCCGGAGGTGCAAAAAGTCATAGCGGAGATACAGCGAGGATATAGCGGGATATAACAGATGACTCTAAAATAACATATAAAACTCGTACTTAATGTCTTTACAAATATATAAATGGTATTTAAATGAAAAAATAACATTCAATTGAATTATAATTAATACATAAATTAATTTTAAATAAAAAATGTGCGAATATAGTGTAAATATATGTAAAACTGTTATATAACATAATTGAATTTGGTAGAATATTAAAGTATTCTCATTTCCGAAAATATATTAAAAATTCAATTAAATAAATTAATTTAATAATTTTTATAGTGTATAAATAGTGGAAATATCGGAAAATAGCGAGAATAATGGGATACTGCGGAAATAGCGGAGCTTCAATCGTAAAGGTTATATTTGGGGGCTATATGGAAAAATCGTGTGGTAGAAATCCTCTATGAGATATAGCAGGGTTATAGCAAGGCATTAACTGCACAACATACAAGTCATCCAGGTGAAGGATGAACCGACGGCACCACCCTACTACATCCCTACTCGTAGTAGCCACAGCCCTTGCATCATCACAGATCCCACAATAAGGGATATCTGCTATTCATTTACCTTGGGCATGACATTAAATTTATCAACAAGCAATCTGCTTACCATGAAAGATCTCCGGTCTTCAATACAATGGAGATTTCTCAATAGAGAAAGAACTACCGCTACTTTGTAGTTACCTTTCTGAGCTATCCAAAAGATTTCATCTTAAGGACCTACTCAACGAGTAGCCATTTCCATGTCGAGAACTTCCCTAGTCATCAACCTTTCAGTTTCATATCCACTTCTGGAATATCACAAATTGATTTGATGTGGTTATCTAATCTGGATGTAACATCCCCTATCTAAAGGCCCAAAAATAAGCACTAAAGATGCTGCAGTCATTTATAGTATTAGCTTCCGGCGACTAAATACAGCTATGTTAATGGTATCTATAACATAAGAAACACCTAAATATAAAACAAAACACAGATTTCGTAAAACTTTTACTTCATTACATTTAAAATAGATGTTCCATGTTCAACTTACATAATCCCAATATGTTCCCAAGCATAAATAAAATATACTTATTACAAATATGCCAAGACCGGTATATGAAGATACCCCCTTGAATGATCAAAGTCATAAAGTCATAATAGACTTAATACAAATCACGGCGGAAATACATTTAAACATAAAACAAGAACTGCAACTCCTAAATAGCTATCCCTTTGCCTCCTGCAAGCCACCGGTAGCCATATTCATCATCCTACTAAAACCTAAAAAAACCTTAACCCCTCAGATTACTCAAATTAATTTTGAGCATCCGAGAGCTTAAGGGGAAAACATAAACTTTGAGTCAGGCATATAGCCTGGTATGAATAATACTATACTTTCCAGTTTAATATGTTAAGTGAGACCATGCCGCTTAGCGAAATGGGTTCCCCTCACCAACATCCTTTTAAAACATATCTTTGTAAAACCTTTTCCTGCAATCAGAACTTGGTTAAATACTATAAAGCAATTCATCATGCAAACATACATAAATATCATGTAATAATGAACTATTTGTCAAATGCATAAGTTCTATTTGGATAACTTTTAACGTTTGGCTGACTCGGGCCTACCAGATAATATAATCAAAATTAAACTAACACCCATTAGCTAATCATCATCTGGACTATTATCCTTAACTATCTGTTAAATACTTCTCTTCTGGACGGTCTTTCCTTAACTATGTGTTAAATACTTCACTTATGGACGGTTTGTCCCTAGATTAATCATCTCCTAGGTCTTCCTGATCCTAATGGTTTTTCGAGCTCACCAATAACCTACCTGTATACAAACATATTCCTTTTGGTGTGTAATCATAATTTTAGTCTACCTATGACAAAGCCCTACACACTGGAATTTTGGACAATAATTAGTTGGGGCTAATAGCTAGTGTATAGGGCACGACCCCATATTAGTCACATCCGATTTTCTATTATCTGAGTCATTTTCACATAAGGATCCCCTCTCATAATTTTTCTTGAAAACATTTTCAAAATGATTTAAAACCTTTAAATCAAAATTATACAAGGAAAATATATATTCTTTATTCTTTACTTAAAATCACATTAACATGTTATATATATATATATATATATATATATATATATATATATATATCTTTTGTACTCAAACCTTAGTTGACGAAAACATTTAAACATTTGAAAGTTCTCCTTTCTAAATCTTTGAAAATACCTCTTTCCAGAAGCAAGTGAAAACCTTTTAATTATCTAGGCCAATATGCCAAAATCTTTTCTTTTGAAACGATTCATCAAACCTTTCGAAACAATTGAAAAGCTAACCTTTCGAAAGCAATAAAACTTTGGACATCCTTCTTTAAAAATCACTTTAAAACATTGCCCTAGAAAAACTTTGCAAAATCCTCCATCTCTAACCTTTCGAAACCATTGAACTAAAACCTTTCGAAACCATTGAACTAAAACCTTTCGAAACCATTAAACTCAAACCTTTCGAAGTCGTTCGATAAATCAACCTTTTGAAATCATTCAATAAGCATACCTTTTGAAAGCATTAAACTTGCTAAAATATAAACCTTTTGAAGACTAACTGTGTCCAATTTATAACAAGTGAAAAATTAACTTTTAAAACTTTCTACTTCATTGGAAGCAACCTTTCGACTTTGTCGAAAGCTCTGCTGCGAAGGCTTTAAAACTTAACTTTTGAATAATAGGCTTCGGCCTTTAAAACAACTCCTTCGGAAGCTAGGGTTGTAATTCAATTAGAAAAATAAAGATAAGTCATCTAAGTCGAAAGCTTTCTTCCGAAAGCATGGAGAAATGGCTGTTTTAAAACAAGTAAACCTTTCGACTTTGTCGAAAAGTTTCAAAACAAAACAATAACAAGGCGGCAGTAACCTTTCGAATTTTTCAAAAGGTTTTCGAAACCTTTATTTAAAATACTTGACCTGGTCAAAAGCAACCAAGTCGAAAACTCCTTTTCGATAGCAAGCAGGTGAAAGCTTTTGGTTTATAAAACAAACATACCCCAACCTATTTGGCCATCAACCTTTTGACTAAGAACTCTTTGACCTTGTCTAATTAATTACGTACCAAGTAAGTTGATACCATATGCATTGGTATGATCTTATCCAAAGCTATGAACCTCTCAACCTTGTCGAAATGTCTGGGTCGGAAGGTTTAATGCCGTAAAAGGCTAAACATGTTAAAAGTATGATTTCTTTGTTTTTAACTTAAAAAGGGTAACTTTTCAACTAACCTGCCTTTGTTTGTCAAATTTTCATTAGTTAATGAATATTTTTCAAAAAAGTGCTGCCATTATTTTCATAATTAAATAATCATTTTATTAATAAAATGCCCCTTCTCCTTAACTAAATATATAAAATATTTAAGTCTCATACCTTAAATAATTTTATATATTCATCATAATACTAAGGAAAAATCTAGAAAAATTCTATAAATCTATTTTAACATATTTCCCAACATATAAAAATTCAAACCAAATAATAATTATTTTAGCTATAAATAATTTATAAACCAATAAATCATATTCTTCACTAGAAAATTAATATAAAATTCATATTAACTCGAAAAATTATGAAAATTGAAAGTCATCTCTAAAATATCATTTCTGACCTGTATTTAAATTTTCAAGGCATTTGGATCTCATTTAATAGGGTTTTCATATCAAACATATCATGAAAACTAATACGAACATGCATAATTCACTAACAAGCATATATATAACTTTAATCGTCAAAAACATGGCATATACTTGCAAAAACATTTCGGATCTAATCTAAAAATCAAAAACCATAAGAAAATGGAATGAAGTACTTAGTCACCTTAGCTTTGAGATAAAAGACGTGAGATTTGATGTTGATTATGTTGATTATCTTCCTTCTCTTGAATCCTAGCTTTAATCTTTCCATGAGAACAATATTGGTGGCCGACATTGGTGAAATTTTAGTTAGAGTGAAAATGAAATGAACATGGGTTTCATTTCCTAAGAGTTTAGGGTATAAGCATTTCCTGTTTCCCATATTTCCCTTACTCACTCCTAACACATTAGTTCAAATTGTTTAATTTGATTTATAAGTAAGACGGCACGGCTACCCTTAATTTAATCAAGTCTCAACCCATTAATCTTCAATTATTTTATTTAATTTACCCAATTATTTATTCTAAATAATGTTAAAAAAATATGAGGTGTAACAGACTCCCTACCTTAAAGAATTTCATCCTCGAAAATACGATAAGGTACATAACCAAACAATCAAAGGTAAAACATACCACCAAACAACTCCGGTTAAGCATCTTTAATCCTGCTCCCAGTCTCCCAAGTACAGTCCCTAGCATCGTCACTCCACTGGACCTTTATTAATTTGACTGTCCTGTTCCTTAACCTCTTTTCATCTCTAGCCGCAATCTGAATCGGCTTTCTAATTATAGTCAAGTCCGGCTCTATTACTAAATCTTCTAACACTGTAGGTGCTATAGTAGTCGTCGGGTCTTAAACACACTTTCTAAGATGAGAAACATGGAAAACATCATGGACTCCTGCAAAACTACTCACTAACTCCACTTTATAAGCGAGTTTCCATTCCTCTCAACAAATGGAAAGGTCCAATGAATCAAGATGCTAACTTCCCTGACTTTCCAAATCTAATCACACCTTTCATCGGTGAAACCTTAATAAACACATAGTCTCCAACAAAGAATTCCAAATCTTTCCTTCTTCTATCAGCATAACTTTTTTGCCTAGACCGAGCTTCCTTTATCCTAGCTCAGATCAACTCAATCTTCTCTACAGCTTCTTTCACCAAATCTGGACCAAGAACCAGTCTATCCCCCATCTCCAACCAACAAACAGGAGATTCACATGGTCTTCCATACAAAGCTTCAAATGGTGCCATCCCAATATTAGTCCGACAACCATTGTTATATGAGAAATCAACTAAATGGAGGTGGCCTTCCCATGATCCCCCGAAATCTAATACACAAGCTCTTAACAAATCCTCCACAAGCTCTTAACAAATCCTCCAGGACTTTGTTAACTCTTTCCGTTTGCCCATCAGTATGTGGATGGTAAGCGATACTCATATTGAGCTTGGTTCCTAATGCTTCCTGTAGACTCTTCCATAACTCACTAGTAAACAAAGAATCTCTATCACTGACGATACTACTACGAATCTCATGCAGCCTATACATATTCTATATAACCAACCTCGCCAAAATAGGTGCCGTCCTAGTTGAATTTACCTGAATGAAATGAGTACTCTTGGTTAGTCTATTCACTATGACCCATATGCTTTCATTTCATCTACTAGACCTTGGCAACCCATCAATGGAATCCATAGAGATAGAATCCCACTTCCATAACAGAACTTCTAATGGTTGAAGCAATCCACTTGGCTTCTAGGGTTCAGCCTTTGCCTATTGGCAATTCAAACACTTCTTAACACATAAACAATGTCATGTTTCATACCTTCCCAAAACAAACTTCTCTTCATGTCCTGATGCATCTTCATTTCTCCTAGATGGATAGTGAACTTCAAACAATGACATTCATCAAAAACTTCTTTCCTCAAGTTTCCTACGTTCGGAGCACACAACCTTCTCTTCATTCTCAACCACCCTTTTTAGTCAAGACTGAAATTCTTTAAGTCCTCGCTCTTTGTTCCTTCCCTTAACTTTCTAATCCATTCAGCCAAAACTGGATCCTCTTCCTGTTTAGAAGCTATCTTCTCAATCATTACTGGTCAAACTTCCAAACAAGAAAATATAGCACTTCCTACTCTAGAACCTTTCTCGGATCTAAACTGCACTCTATAAGCTGACAATGCATCTAAATCTTTCCATTCAGCAATCATAGCCAATATTGCATTCTAATATTTCCTTCTAAGTGCATCCCCTAACTTATTCCCTTTTCCAGGAGTGTGCTCAATTCTAAAATCATAAGCTGCAATGAACTCCAACCATCTCTGTTGTCTCATATTCAGCTCCTTCTGAGAGAACAAGTACTTCAACGACTTATGATCTGTGTAAATCTCAAATCGCTCTCCTAAAAGGTAATGCCTCCACACCTTCAAAGCAAATATGATGGCAGCTAACTCCAAATCATGCGTTGGATATCTAATTTCATGTGGTCTGAGCTATCTAGAAGCATAAACAATCACTTTACCTCTTTGCATCAACACAGCTCCTAATCCAGTTCCATATGCATCAGCATGAACAATAAAATCATGATTACCCTTCGGAACCACTCACATCGGTGCATCGGTCAATAAGTGTTTTAAGCTCTAGAATGCTTCCTCACACTTATCAGTCGATACAAACTTCACATCTTTTCACGTAAGCTTAGTCATCGATGCAGCTATCCATGAAAAAAATCCTTTGTAACCCTTTGATAATATCCAGCCAATCCAATAAAGCTCTTTATCTCGGTCATCGTCTTAGGTCTCTTCCAATTATTCACTGCCTCAATCTTATTCGGATCTACAGACAACCCTTTCTCTAAGAATACATGACCAAGGAACTTCAATTCCTTCTTTCAAAAATGACACTTCGAAAACTTAGCCTTCAATGGATGCTCCCTTAACGTCTTAAGCACAACTCTAAGATGAACTTCATGCCCCTTCCATCCTTAGAGTATATCAAAGTTTCATCTACGAAGACCAACAAAATCCTATCCAAGTGTTCTCGAGAAATATGGTTCATCAAATCCACAAAGAATGCTTGCGAATTAGTTAGTCCGAACGGCATAACTAACCATTCATACAATCCATACCTTGTCCTAAACACCTTCAAAGGAATACTATCCTCTACCACTCTAAGCTGATGAAATCCAGTCGCTAAATCCAGCTGAGAGAATAATTTAGCTCCACTTAACTGATCAAACAAATCATCAATTCTAGGCAATGGATATCGTTTCTTTATCGTCTTCTCATTCAACTTACGATAATCGATACATAGCCTTAACGATCTGTCCGGCTTCTTAGCAAACACCATGGAAGCACCCCATGGCAAACTACTCGGCCGAATAAAATTATTGCCTTCCAATTTACCAACTGCACCTTCAATTCTCTCATCTCCTTAGGTGTCATCATGCTTGTGGCTTACTCACTGCTTCTGCTCCAAGCACCAAATCAATCTGAAACTCAATGGCTCATTTTGGTGGTAATCCAACTACCAGCTCTAACACGTCAGCAAATTCTCTAATGATAAAGACTCGATGCAACTCATCCTCCAACTCCATGATACCCAGTAAAGACTTTACTTTGCAACTAGGGTTCTCTACGGTATAAACTATCCGATCACTACAATCCAGATGAAGCGATAATTTCCTATCATGGTAAAATATTATAACATCATATTTACTTAACCAATCCATCCCAATTATAATACCAAATCCCACAAAATCAAACACATGTAAAAAATAATAAAAATATGACATAGCAAATCGAACTCAAAATGGTCACACCTCATCCCAAATGTTGCATACCCTCCTATCGGATTTGCAACCCTTAAGGAAGTAACTAAATATGAGGGCTCTGAGTTAAGCTTATCTAATAAACATCGAGAAATAAAAGAATGTGATGTACCAGTATCAAATAGAATGCTAACAAACATACAGTGAATCTATAGTGAGCCTTCCAGAAAATCCATCCCTTTCTTCTACACAACTGGCCTTGAAGTTGCGGGTTCCAATGCATAAACTTGCCCCCTTCCTTCTTTACCAGGCTTCTTGCATTGGTTCCTATAATGGCCAATCTGATCACAATTAAAGCATCATAAGTTCTTCTTAATCATCTCCTTTCTCTTTCCCTTTTCCAGATGACACTCATTAGCATAGTGTCCTTTCATATCACATTTATAACAAACCACATCAGCTTTTCGCTTCTTATATGCTCCTCCCTTCTGATCATTCTTCTTATGGAAAAACTTTCTTTTCTGGCCTTGTCCCACCTGGACCTCCTTCATTTTCTTCCTCAAACAAGCTAACGCCTTTTCCTGCCTCAACGCCATTTCTACCACTATATCACTTGGATCCCTTAAGTGCGGCAAGGTAGCACTAATCAACTCCGGCCTCAAGCCTCTTATAAACCTCTCATTCCTCCTTATCACCGTATCAACCAAAGCATACCCATATCAGGCCAACTCTTCAAATTTTCTTACATATTCTAAGAAAGACGTTTCCCCTTGCTCCAGTTCAGCGAACTTCCTGACCAATACCGACTGTGCCATCACCAACATAAACCTTTCTTGAAACCTTCTCTTAAACTCCGCCCAAGTCATGGTTTCCCTCATCAACACCCACTACAATAGTATTCCATCGAAATAGAGCAGCTCCTTAATGTTTTCTTGAAGCTAATCTCCTCTTTCGCTCGTCATTCAACCATAACTCAGCAAAAATCCTCTCATAATGCAACAGGTAGTTTTCAACCTCAATCACATCTTCAGTTCCAATGAACAGCTTCCCTCCAAGCCTGATATAGTCTCTGCTCAAGTTAGCATACCGGTTGACCATCGGTGCTTCCTGAACTCCACCTCTAACATAATTTCCTTCAGAAATCCAGCTGCAATTCCATCTTACATCATGTTTACAAAAAACTGATACATGGCTCCTATATCCACTTGGGGAACCCCAGCACCAACATTTTAAGCTTGAGTTTGACCTGGACCTCTTCTAACATTTGGTCAAGCATTTCTATTAGTGGTGGCGCTCTTTCCTCTAAGATTAACTCTGCCTCCTCTTCTTTCCATACCTGTATTCAAGCCTCGTGAGATTTAGATGAATAGCCTAACTAAGATAGGAGTTTAGAGATACAACATATACATATACATATATATATATATATATATATATATATATATATATAACAATTACAAGTACGTTACTATAGCATTATTCCATACTCCGATCTTAACTCTAATTACTAAGGATTATGTTTTTAAAAACCATTTTTAGTTAAAGTATTTCATAAACCATGCTCTGATACCAAGCTGTAACATCCCCTATCTAGAGGACCAAAACTAAGCGCTATAGATACTGCAGTCATCTATAGTATTAGCTTCCGGTGACTAAATACGACTATTTTAATGGTATCTATAATATCAGATGCACTTGAATATTAAACAAAACATAGATTTCAAACAACTTTTATTTCATTACTTTTAAAACAGATGTTCCATATTCAACTTACATAATCCCAATACATTCCTAGGCACAGATAAAATATACTTATTACAAATACACCAAGACTAGTATATGAAGATACCCCTTTGGATGATCAGATTCATAGAGTCATAACATACTTAATGCAAAACACATGGGAAATTTATCAAAACATAAAACAAGAACTCCAACTCATAAATAGCTATCCGTTTGCGTCCTGCAATCCTCCAGTAGCCTTATTCGTCATCCTAATAAAACCTGAAAAGACCTTAACTCCTAAGCTTACTCAAATTAATTTTGAGCACCCGAGAGTTTAAGGGGAAAACATAAAGATCAAGTCAGACATAAAGCCTGGTATGAATAATACCATACATCTCGGTTTAATATGTTAAGTGAGACCACACCGCTTAGCGAAACGGGTTTCCCCTCACCAACATCCTTTTAAAACATATCTTTGTAAAACCTTTTCCTATAACCAAAACTTGGTTAAATATTGGAAATAAATTCATTATATAAACGTACATAAATATCAGGTACTAATGAACTATCTGTTCAAACACATAAGTTTTGTTGGGTAACTTTTAACATTTGGCTGACTCGATCCTACCAAACAATATAATCAAAATTAATCAAACACATGTTAGTTATTCTTCTTCTGGACTATATATCCTTAACTATCTGTTAAATACTTCTCTACTGAATGGTTTATCCACAACTATTTGTTAAATACTTCACTTCTGGATGGTCTGTCCCTAACTTAATCATTTTGCAGGCCTTCCTAATCCTAATGGTATTTCAGGCTCACCAATAACCTAACTATATACAAACATATATTCCTTTCGGTGCGTAATCATAATTTTAGTCTACCTGTGACACAACCCTACACATTGGAATTTGGGACAACAATTAGCTAGGGCTAATAGCTAATGTATAGGGTGCGACCCCATACTAGTCCTATTTGGTTTTCTATTATCTGAGTCATTTTCACTTAAGGATCCCCTCCCATAATTTTCCTTGAAAACATTTTGAAAGTGATTTAAAACCTTTAAATCAAAATTATACAAGGAAAATATATATTCTTTATGCTTTACTCAAAATCACATTACCATGTTTAATATATATATATATATATATATATATATATATGTATGTATGTATCTTTTTTACTCAGACCTTAGTTGATGAAAACATTAAACATTTGAAAGTTCTCCTTTCTAAATCTATAAAAGTACCTGTTTCTAGAACCAAGTCAAAACCTTTAATTATCTAGGCCAATATGCCAAAACCTTGCCTTTCGAAACCATTCATCAAGCCTTTCGAAACCATTGAAAATAAAACCATTCGAAAGAAATAAAAATTTGGACATCCTTCTTTAAAATCACTATAAAACATTTCCTTAGAAAAATATTGAAAAACCTTCCATCTCTAACCTTTCGAAATGATTGAATTAAAATCTTTTGAAACCATTGAACTCGTACCTTTCAAAACCATTGAACTAAAACCTTTCGAAATCATTTACCTTAATCCTTTCGAAATTATTCAATAAGTACACTTTTCAAAGGCACTAAACCTTTCGAAGACTAACTGGGTTCAATCTATAACAAGTGGAAAATTAACTACCTTTCGATATCATTGGAAGCTACCTTTTGACTTTGTCGAAAGGTCTACTTTGAAAGCTTTAAAAATTAGCTTTTAAACAATAGGCTTCAGCCTTTAAAACAACTCCTTCGAAAGCTAGGGTTATACTTCAGTTAGAAAAATAAAGAAAAGTCACCTAAGTCGAAAGCTTTCTTTTAAAAGCTTGGAGAAGCGGCGATTTTAAAACAAGTAACCCTTTCGACTTTGTTGGAAGGTTTTAAACAAAATAACAAGGCGGCAATAACCTTTCTACTTTGTTGAAATTTTTAAAAACCTTTATGTAAATACTTGATCTAGTTGAAAGCAACCAAGTCGAAAGCTCCTTTTCGAATGAAAGCAGGGGAAAACTTTTGGTTTATAAAACAAACATACCCCAACCTCTTTGGCCATCAACCTTTCGGCTAAGAACCCTTCGACCCTGTCCAATTCATTACGTACCAAGTAACTTGATGCCATATGCATTAGTTTGACCTTGTTGAAAGCTATGAACCTCTCGACCTTGTCAAAAGGTCTAGGTCAGAAGGTTTAATGCCATAAAAGGCTGAAACATGTTAAAAGTATGATTTCTGTGTTTTAACTTAAAAATGGTAACTTTTCAACTAACTAGCCTTTGTTTGTTAAATTCTTATTGGTTAACAAATATTTTTAGAAAAGTGCTGCCACTATTTTCAGAATTAAATAATCATTTTATTTTATAAAATACCCATTCTCTTTAATTAAATATATAAAACATTTAAGTCCCATATCTTAAATAAATTTATATATTCATCACAATACTTGGGAAAAATCTGGAAAAATTCTATAAAATCTATTTTAATATGTTTTCCGACATATAAAAAATTCAAACCCAATTAATTATTATATTAGCCGTAAATAATTTATAACCCAATAAATAATTTTCTTCACTAGAAAATTAATATGAAATCCATACTAACTAGAAAAATTATGAAAATTGAACCCATATCTTAAATATCATTTTTGACCTGTATTTAAAATTTTAAGGCATTTGGATGTCATTTAATTGGGTTTTCATATTAAACATATCAGAAAACTAATATGAACATGCATAATTCACCAACAAGCATATATAAAACTTTAATCATCAAAAACATGGCATACGCTTGCAAAAACATTTCGGATCTAATCTAAAAACAAAAGGCCATAAGAAAATGGGATGAAGTAATTATTCACCTTTGCTTTGAGATTAAAACATGTGAGATTTGATGTTGATTATGTTGATTATCTTCCTTCTCTTGAGTCCTAACTTTAATCTTTCCTTGAGAACAATAATGGTGACCGGCCTTGGTGAAATTTTAGTTTGAGTGAATGAAATGAACGTAGGTTTCATTTCCTAAGGGTTTAGGGTATAAGCCTTTCCTATTTCCCATATTGCCCTTATTCATTCCTGACACATTAGTTCAAATTGTTTTATTTGATTTATAATTAACATGGCATGACTACCCTTAATTTAATCAAGTCTCAACCCATTAATCTTCAAAAATTTTATTCAATTTATCCAATTAATTATTCTAAATAATGTTATAAAAATAAGGGATGTTACACTGGAGTATCCAAATCTGACCCCGGTTCCTTCGATATCAACCATCGAAATAAAATGTGTATATGTGTACACAGAATCATTTTTCCTCATTTAATGAATTACTTAATCCAAACTTCCTCATTTCAGAATTAACCCTTGATTGTAAAATATTACGAGAACAATTTCCTAGGTGAAAACCCTAAACGCCTAAACAAACATCAAATCGACACCCAGAAGATTACCAGACTTATCATCACAACAATTAAGTTCCAATCCATCTTTACCCATTCCCTTTACTTTTATTGTCAAAACTTTTACATGATCTTTGATAAGTATCCTAATTTACCTTACGATCACTTCCACCCCTCGTCTTAAGAAAAAAACAAGGTCAGATGGATTTCCCATCTCGTTATCTGCCTTATCAGCTTTCTCAGATCTCACAGGCGGGACAAGATGTACTCTTAGGTTTTACCACATACCCTTTCTGTTATTTACTTTAATTCTCATTCAGAGATAATACCTCATTCATAACTCAAGTCTTCGATTTCAAACTCAGTTATTTATCAACAAACAACGAGGCCTTACAAGTTGGGAAACTATTTACTCCCACACCTTCGTTCAATCACATTCTTTATCCTATAAATAACAGTCATTTCCATACCTCGAAGTTTAATGTCACTTTCGAACTTATTTTCAAATATTATTTATTATTTAAACAATTAATTCGACTCTAGAATTTGACCATTTTTCTAAGTCTTTCGAAAATTCCCAAATAAATCTTAAAAATCATAATTAATTATTATGAAAACATTCATAAAGGATTTTGGTCAGAAACTCCTTCCGATTCCTTAATTTAAAAACCTAGTTCCTTAATCGTTGGTGAATAGTGGCATGCATACATACACACCTTTAAACTTATATAAATACATATATGCATACATACACATGCCTACACATACATATGCACATGCGTATATGCGCACACATTACTTTATATGGGTGGGACCCATGTGAGGTTTCCTTAACTCATATGCAGGTTATACGACATTCTGGTGACGTTTGGCGACTTCTACACGACATTTTATGCAATGTTTTAAGTATTTTTATTCTTTTTATCTATCACATATTTTATCATATACTCATCTTTATACAAGTGTAAATGAAGTTTAAAAATCATTTTTCAATAATCTTATACCACTTAAACTCCCTAGCTCGATTATAAAACCCTTTATATCGTATATACTGAAAGTGCTGCGGATTTACGCTGTCAAAAGTGAATAGTGTACTAATGATGATGTCATCAATATTTTCACGACCTAAAACATGAAAATATTTTTATTTCTTATTCTTGTTTAATGGACATATTAGTGTATGCATCCAGACCCGTGCATGATTCTTTTAGTTAAAAACCAGTTTTATCGATAAAATAGTTTTCGATTACTTGATTAAATTTCCATGCTTTTTAGCTTCGCACGATAAAACGATAAGTCTGATTGCCATAAATTTGGAATCCTATAATAATATACCATTACAAATCTAATGAAACTGATTTCGTCAAATTCTGAGGCAGTGTCCCGAATGGCTATTTTCACTCGTCAAACTCCAGATTCAATTATTTAACCAACTCTAGTTATTCAATTAACAGTCATATTCAAGTTTAAAATGTTTAACCTATTAAATTAATTTTTCAACATTTAAAAATCAATCATATATTCTAAATACTAATGGTTAAATTTCTAGGTCGTTACATTCTCTCCTCCTTAAAGAAATTTATCCCCGAAATTACCGGGATTGGAAAATATAACAGGAGCTAACTTTCTTTTCGTATGATGTGTATAAAATATCCATACACAATACATGATTCGATCTAATATCCGAATTCACAACTATCCCTTTCGAACTAATAGTGATCCCTTGATCCTCTAACGTGGAATATTGATTAGACTTCTTATTTCAGAGTCTTTTGCTTTCCTAACAAAGCGCTCAACTATGATAGAAAACTCAAGCATCCTACTCCAATGCTCTTATCAATATCTGCTGTCAAGAATCAAGTTATCCATACTCTTTCGTACTGGCGTAAACATCTCAAGCTCTGTACTCGAATTTTAAACCAACCGAAATGCGATGAAGTGATTCATGCACATTGTACGTACTTAGTTATCTTTTAAAATACTTATAAATTATCCCAAAATGGTATAGATTATGAATTACCAAAAAAAAATCTGGGTATTACCAATAGTATCTTTACATTCCCTTAACTATAAAGGATATACTCAAGAGAAGTGCTTACCATCCGAACACAATCTCTTATCCATTTTTAGCTATTTTCAGGACACTCGATTAATTATCATTAGATCTTTCCTTTCGATTCAGATTTCTTATTTGAAATTATACCATAAGTACTCTTTTTAAACAAAATTAAATTACAAGTTTACTACTTATCTTTTAGGATTGTCCATACTGAACCTGTTTCAATTGCATATCGACAAAGAGGACAATACCCTAAGCATATGATCTCGATTGCCGAAGTAAACATCAGACCAATACTCGAAAGATTATTCCGATCATCACCAAACAAAACGAGACTTACTCATCGAACTTTCCATATTTTTTAAAACTTTGGAAATAATATTGTGATGATTTCGTTTCCTCAAATTCTTTACGAATTCTATATTTACAACTTATTCACTGTAAAGTACAACTTTACAAAATGCCTTTATTAATTTATTATCTTAATAAATTTTATTGAATTTTCATATCACAATTGTTATCAAACACCTTTTTGTCAAATCGTGATATTGAATTCACAAGGTGGTTGTTATTCAAACTCTTGTTCTTTGTACAAATGAGGTTTAGTTGTTTTATTAACTAAGGATGTTGTTATCTTTTACCAATTTTAGATTTCTTTATCTTTGAAAAAATCTTATCCATAGTTCCTTACATTTTTACGAGAAAAATCGTTATATTTCTAGACAAGTGGATATAGATACAAAAAGAACTGCTTTACTTTCGCAACTGGTTACACAATTTCTTCTGCTACATAGCCTTAATAGAAAGAACATCCAACACAAAAGTTTCTACTACACCATACTACTATAGCTTATCGGCTAAACATAATAATAATACATGTGTCTGCTTATCTATCCTACTTAAACTTGATTTCCAAACTCATCAATCTTTAACTCCTTCGCTACCCCCGATCTGACTCATATTCTAATTCGGTATCAGATCCTTCTTCAAGACCCTCAATGTCAGCTAGATTGTCGGCTTCTTCTTCTTAAATCTCTTCTTCATCTTCTATATACGCTACATCATTTTCACCGGTCTGGGAATGTGCATCCATGTATTGCTGCTGCCACTGGGCAACTGCATCCTTCGGAAAATGATCGCCTCACCGCTGCTTAACCATGCCTCATCATAAGGTTCCTCCATATATCCTGGGCCTCTACAGTAGTTGGAGTCTATACCAAAAACCGGTGTCTCGGCGTTGTCTACCCACTGGCCAACCCACTCATAACCTACCACTGGCTCGGGTAGGAATCCCGGCCAATCCTCAAAGAGAAATCCTGTATAGTCCTCTACATTGGAACTAGCTGGATCGGAGATCCACATATCACTCCCTTCCTCAGGACAAAGCTTTTCAGCAAAGGATATATCATATTCTTCATCGTTGATCAAGTCTACTACCTCCATCTCGGTCCCTGTGTCTTGGAATGATCTATCCACATGCGGGACCCTACACGTAAAAAAAGATGACTTTGAACTGATGGCTTATATGGCAATTTTATTCTAAGTGACTAATCCTAGTTTTATACTAATCCTCACTAGGTCTATCTTAGTTAGTGTCTTACTTATCTTTGAACATCTTATAGTTAAATCGTGAGGTTCTAGTCACAAGCTATCCAGATTCGATTTTATGTTTAATAAGCAACCATCATACACCAATCAATTCCTGATAATACAAAGCTAAACATATCAAAATAATTTGATTACCTGTAACCCCGGCCAGAAATACAATATCTTATTCTATCCACGATTATCAACCTAATCTCAGTCTAGTGTGTGATCTTAACCAACTTGGTGTCATTTATCGAACAACTTATAGTCAAACTGTGAAGTTCTAATCATAAGCTGTCCAAACTCAGATTGAACGTCTAACTTCATTCCACTCTTTTAAATTCAAACCATCACTAATCATATTAATCAATAAATGATGCCATCATTCATTTTGAAAAAATAACATATTCTAAGGTAAAATTATTTCATTTACTAGGAAAAACCATTTTATTGATCAAAATAACATATACGCGCTCATACACACACACTCAGACTCGTTCTAGGTTATCACTATCCCTATGCTAACGAGTAACTCATCATAGGATATTACTTATCTTATCTCTGATGAAACATTCACCCAATCAAGCCTCGGTTATTGCTTAACAAATGCTCTGATACCAACTGTAACGACTCGATTTTTCGCACCCCGAAAACCTGCATTGATACTCCTCAGTCACGAATTCCCAAGACATGGAAAAACTGACTCATTAAGGATGAAATAAAAGAAACAAGAATAGAACAAAATAACATAGTGGAATAGAATAGGATCTTACAACGCATGGAGAAAATATAATGTTGAACAATATCTTTATAGCGGAAAACATTTTAAAACATATCAATCAGAGTCTAACCTATGACCAACTTGGACAGTTATAAATTCTATCCTTACAATTGCTGAAATAGATAAACAACAACAAACATAGCATACATAAGTAATAAGATTATGCCCATACTTAGATGCAGATCTCCAGCACTCCTCCGAAAAGCTCGAACCCCCTATCATGCAGAAAGCAAACGTGATCTCATATGATCTCCATCCAAGAAACTCCCATAGTCCAGCCTTCTCGCTTCTCGGCTTGCATAGCTAATCCTAAAATCACTCGGTACTGACCGGAGTGTTGAAAATACCAGGATCACGCTTGGAAAGACCAACGTAAGAAAAAAATCCCAAATAGACAGTATCGCAACTGGACGCTAAAGCAGAAATCCGTATTTTGAAAATAAAGGGTATCTTCTAAGACCACGTAGGATAAAAATATTGAATGCGTTTTTCTCTTATGATAACCATAAAATGATTGTGCCAAAAATAAGGGATATTATTTTTAGTGACATTATTTTGAAAGTGCTTTTCAAGCAAACTTATGAATCTTAGATGAAATTGTTAAATTGATTTAATTCCAACATTTGGTCTACAATCAAAATCGTACAAGGCTCTTATTAGATGTTGGATTCCATACCAGCAACCAAGGTAAGGGACTACCTTCCATACAGTACACCTCTAGATGGATGCACATGGGAGTGAGTTCCCTACCCAATGCCTAAACAAGACTGCATATCCAATCGACAGATTGAATACACCATTTTCCCCAGTCGCTTCCGACCTTTCGAGTGCGCTCATACCACATACTTTAAATCTTGACATATAGAGGGAAATTAGTTTTCTGTCTAGAAGGGAAAATGCACGCATTCTCATGGGTGCTAGACCATGACTCATCTTATCGCACGTCCTGTTTCAGTCACTCCCCATTTGATGAGGCTCGAGGTAATGCATTACCTTTTTATTCTAGCTCATTCGCTCTGAATGCCACATTGCTAGATCTGCCAGTTACTAATTGACTTCCACAAAAATACAACCTTCGAGCTCATACGTCTTAGAGAAGAGTGTTAAGTTAAGAGAAATTTCCTTCCCCGCCACCCAGCAAATATACGTTTGTAAAATTCAATGTATGTAATCATTGGAAATGCTTTATCAGACATCCATCCATACAAGTCATCCAGGTGAAGGATGTACCGAAGGCACTGCCCTACTGCATCCCTAGTCGCAGTAGCCGCAGCCCTTGCATTATAACAGATCCCACAATAAGGGATCTCTGCTATTCATTTACCTTGGGAGTGACACCAAAGTTATCAACAAGCAATTCGCTTACCATGAAAGATCTCCGGTCTTCGAAACAATGGATATTTCTCAACAAAGAAAGAAATACCGCTAATTTGTAGTTATCTTTTCAGGCTATCTAAAAGATTTCATCTTAAGGAGCTACTAAACGAGTAGCCATTTCCCTATCGAGAACATTCCCCGTCTTCAACCTTTCAGTTTCATATCCATTTTTAAAATATCGCAAATTGATTCGAAGTGTTGTTTGAATCTGGAGTACCCAAATCTGACCCTGGTTCGTTCGATATCAACCATCGAAATAAAATGTGTATATGTGTACACAGAATCTTTAAGCCTCATTTAATTTATTGCTTAATCCAAACTTCCTCATTTTAGAATTAACCCTTGATTGTAAAATATTAAGAGAATAATTTCCTAAGTGCAAACCCCAAAGGCCTAAACTAACATCTGATAGACCCTCAGATAAATTACCCGACTTATCATCACAACAATCAAGTTCCAATCCATTTTTACCCAATCTCTCTACTTTTCTTGTCAAAACTTTCACATGACCTTTAACAAGTATCCGGATCTACCTTTCGATCCGTTCCACCCATCGTCTTAAGAAAGAAATAAGGGCAGATGGATTTTCCATCCCATTAACTACCTTATTTGCTTTCTCAGATCTCACAGGCAGGACATATGTACTCTTAGGTATTACCGCATACCCATTTCTATTATTTACTTTAATTCTCATCAGAAGCAATACCTCATTCATAACTTAAGTCTTCGATTTCAAACTCAGTTATTTATCAGCAAACAATGAGGCCTTCCACGTTAGGGCTATTTCCTTTCGTACCTTGGTTCGATCACATTCATTATCCTTTAAATAACAGTGATTTCCATACCTCGAAGTTTAATGTCACTTCCGAGCTTATTTCCAAATATTGTTTACTATTTGAAAAATTCGTTCGACTCTAGAATTTGACCATTTTTCTAAGTCATTAGAAAATTTCCAAATAAATCTTAAAAATAATAATTAATTATTATGAAAACATTGGTAATAGATTTTGGTCAGAAACTCCTTTTGATCCGTTAATCGCTAGTGACTATTGATTAACTAGTCATTTTATATAATTATACTTTTGATTAAGTATAAACTCGTTTTTATCTTTCAAAACCTCATTATTATATTAATAATGAATTTAAAATTTTATTTCATGATTTTTGAAGTTGTCAAAATCCACTTACCAAAATCAGGATTTTACTACTTCCACATCAACTTTTTGAAAACTTTTTTTTTTATAACTTGAGATTTTCAAATCAAAAACTTAACTTTTTAGATTCATTTTAAGGTATTAAATTTATGGACAAAATTTTTTCGGTTTCAAGTCATTCCGATTGGAAACACGTTCTACACTTCCCTTCGAAATTATAGGTGCATCATCGCGAACTGTCGTTTCGGAAAGTGCTCGATTTTGACCGTTTGGTGAATTGTTCCGGAACTTGCCCAGGACACTTCCAAAACACTTATAAATGACAATAAATTATTATAACCATTTATTTCTACTTTTTCAACTTATAAAATTTTATTTTCCAATATTTTGTCTTTTATAATATTATATTACTATAATATTATATTCAAACTTTTCTATGATTTAAAACCCATTTTAAATCCATTATCTCTTTTATTTTAAAGAGGCTTAACCCTTTTCGTTTGTACACATATTGATGTATGTGTAATGTGACTTGGAATTCCTTTTAAAAGTCATTATATTAATGTAACGACCCGCTATTTTGGACCATTCAAATCGACAATCAAACCATACATATCCGACTTGAATAATTCAAAATACCGAATTGTTAATTAAAATTTGGCAAAACTTAAAATATACAGTAAATAAATCAATCACATATCACAGAGTAATATAATGCAGCGGAATAGATAAAGAATAGTAGTTCATGAAGCTATTATATACATCAGAGTTAGAAAAATACAACCGAATAGATCAAATGCAGTGAAGTCTCCAATGCAATAGATGACTTCTCTGAACCAATCAACTGGAAAGGCTAGAATCTGAATCGATAGTTGGATTTCCAAATGAAGCTCCAAACTCCAAAGGTGGGTCTCAAATGCTGTATCACTCAGTCTAACCCGAGCGTAAAGCAAAACATAAAACACTCGAGTCAGGATTAACATTCTTATATCAATAAATTTAACTCAAGCGAAATGTCAACTGAAATACAAATAACTTAAAGGATGTTTGGGATAACCATCCTCTAAGGGTCCATGGAACTTTCTACAAGGTAGAAATATACACTATAACACCGTGGTCATTTCAGCTTAATTTATACTTCAAAACTAAATCTCATTTTCACTTCAAATATCTCTATATTTCCCAAAATAGTATTTATATATATTAAATAATTTATACAGTAAAGTATTTTCAATTTCCTCAACTTAACAAATCGTTCCAACATCAACCCGACCTTCCCATTCAAATTAAATTCAATCTCAATTTATCAATTTAAATTCAACTCAATTCTAAAATAACCACTTAAATTTTATCGATCTCAAATTCGGATTTATAATCACAAATACCACTTTATATTTCCATATATTTCAAAACTTTAAGTATTCAACGTTTCATCTAAATTTTCATTCAATTTAGTATTCTAAATAATAAATTCAAATTTAGTTCAACCTAAATTTTCATTTTAATTCAATTTAGTTGCTAAATAACAAATTCAACTACGTTGATTTCAAATACAGATCCGAATCTCAACATAAACCATTTAAATTCCAATATAGTTCAAGGCTTTAATATTTAAATGTTCTATATAACAGTTTCATATAGATCTCGATTTAACCTCATTATTATTTAGTCTTGAAATACTCCCTTATTAGATTCAATATCATTTAAGTAACCTTAAATTACATTTTACTCAATATTTTTTTTAATTTATTTAAACGTGAAATATTCATTAAATCACTTAAATCAAAAATCCAGTTATAAAATCATACCCTTTAAATTTCCCATTCAAAAATTTCAAATCGATTTAATTAAATAAATCCTTATTTAAATACCATTTTTATCAACCCAAATTTATCTCCCAATCTTAATTATTCAATTTATTACAAGAGAATCTATTTGAAATATAGATTTACATAAATATTTAACCATATTATATGTATTAAATCAATCTAATTTAAATCAAATATTACTACTAAATCTATATATACAATTTTAATTTATATAATATCTTAAGAATCAAATTTATTAAACCATATATTTCTTTCCAAAATTATAGAAATTATTTTCAAAATATTTATATGGACCAACGGTGTCTGTATATATTTTCTATCATATAGTCAAGTGCTACGGATATTTATCATTTCAATCCGTATACTAAAAATATACGGGTGGATATCATTTCAACCCGTAATCCCAAATTCAATTAAACGAAAATCCTTGGGTTTGTCATTCCAACCCATAACGATTTTTTCCTATTCTAAAGTCTGTTCGGGTATGTATCATTTCAACCCATAGTGATTTCTAAACTACAGGAAACTTGTAGAGTGATAACAGAAAATAAAATAAAATAACAGGCATATATAATCAATAACAATATAATATAAACAACAGGATATGGTGTCATATCCCGCAGGTGAACAGTTACATATAATAGCATATATAACAAATTTAAATAACTACAGCAGCATATTTCAATTGTCGTTTCAATTGAAATCAAATTTAATGAATAAAAAATGTTAATCGTGAGTGATTGCTCACCTTTCGAGGCTAGAGAATATAGAAGGAGACACGGATACGCACACTGATACGGACACTGAAATTAAATTTCAAATCCAAGCAAAGCAAAATCGTCACGAATTCAACGATCAAAGCTGATTGGCTCGAATTGATGAAACGGATCGGATCAGAACTGGAACGATGAAGATAAATGGTATAGCGAACTTTTATAACCACCTATAACTATATATACACATATGAAATTTATATTCTAAGTTCAAACATCACAAATTTAATTTACATGTTTTTCAAACATATAAATAAATAAATAAATCAAGCTTACATTTTTTTTAAAAAATCAACATACACTTAAAAAAAAATATATACCAACACCTTTATACTAAACTTATATAACTAGTATATATATATATATTCTCAAACAGATAAAATAAATGTTTAAATATGAATACCTAAAAGAAAACTTTTTTATGTATATAACTATTTCTATATATATATAATTTAAATCCATCCATATTTTTACATTCAATAACATATTATATTCAACCTATATAAATTTCCAAATTATATATGTGTGTTAAAATAATTTATAAAGTAGAGTATTTATAGAATCATCTTAAATCCAAAATAGTATAGATATAATACTGTAACAAAATATATACAATCATCAACTAAATAAGTCAGTACCACATAGAAACCCATATGGTAACAAACCGCATAATATACATATATTAAAATATTTTATATAGTCTGTAACAAAACAAATATATGACTTACATAAGCGAATAACCATATTATAGGAAACCTGATATCAACAAAGAGAAGCTGACCCATATTAAAATATAAAACTCAATATATATATATATATATATATTCTTATTAAAAATGAAAGATACTTATTTTATAGTATGTTCCCTTCAAAATGTCACATACATAATTCAAAATATTAACATGACTTATAAGCTATGAGGAAGATCAAATAGAAACTATATATAAATATACACTGCCATGTTATGAAAATAAACTTTTGAAAAAATAGTATTCAATACTTATATAAATAGTATGTATATCACAACTAACAAAACAAAAAAACAGAAAAACAAAAAAGAAACATGTAATTACGAATATAAATCAAAACATATATGTGCTTACACGCCTATATCTCACTGATCAAACAGAAGCAACCGGAAGGCGAGGTGATGGTTTTCATTTGATGAGGAGGTTTGGAAGAAAGGTGAAGTGGCAGATGCAAATAATGGTGACAGCCGCATGCTTCAGTTTGCTTTTTTTTCAAAGAAAAGTAGGGAGGGGAACGAATAGATCTAGAGAAAAGAGAAGTGAAAGCGAAAATAAATAGGGATGAACCACATGTTTTCAGGCAAATATAACGGAAGAAAATGAATAGGAAACCAAATTTTAAGTGGATAAATAAATAAAAGTGATTGTAACGGTCAACCCTTGATTTGGTGAAAATAATTGTAGCAATTAATAAAAGAAATAAATAGCAACGGTCACGTTGCTCTATTCAGCTGACCCATAAAAGCAAATTATTTAAAATTTAAACGGTAAGAAGCGTAAAAAAACGTACCACCATAAAATGAAATTGACAACGTCTGTGCATTGATTCTGCAATATTTATTAAAGCAATTGATTGATGCGCGTTTAAATTTGAACGGAAGGAAAAAGAAAAATCACAATTAAAGGTAAGCTTTAAATTTTTAATAAATACAAAACGTTTCTAAGTTTATACGTTTATAACTTTCCAGCTGCAGTGTATATATATAATGAATGGTCATAAAGAAAGAAGTGAAAACAGGGAGCGTAGGAAAGGAAAGGTTAGAAAAATAAAATTTTGTTGAGAAATGAATATTTGCGTGAGTTATATAGGTTTGATCAGAGAGGTAGCGTGATTTAAGGAGAAGAAAGAACGGCAATAAATCAACTTGCTTTGAAATGGAAAGGAAATTAAACTAGCGTTGATTTTTAATGAGCAATTATAGGCAAGAAATAAGATATTGATTTAAAAAAAAGCCACGATTTTGATTGAGCACTGATTTTTCTTGTTATACACGGTTACTAGATTTTTAACAAATTTTAAGCAAATGGGTTTCGAAATTAAAGCAGAAGAAATGGCCAGCTAAGATTAGATTTTGGAATAAGATTTTTAAACAATATTGAATGCGTTTAAAATTTAAAGCTCGCGTTGATGGGAACAATGGCAAGAAATTAAAAAGGCAAACGGTTATAAAATTTGTAAATTACGTTCCTATTAAATCAGGAGAGTAAAAGAAAGTGAATAAAATTAGAATGCGTACAACAGACGCAGTGATTTTTGTCCAAAAAAATGAAAATATCGGATTTAAATTTTATACGTTTTCTTGTATGTGTATATACATTATTTATTCCATCAAATAACGTGCCTTTTAAACACGAAATTAAACAGTTTATTTATACACAAAGTTTTGGAAATTTATTAATTATATAAAAATATGATTTGTTTACACATTTACTAAGAAATATATATTCAAAAATGTATATAAGTAAAATATAAAATATTAAATTTTTAAAAGTATAAAATCAATTTTTTTTTAAAGTACAAAAGGTGAAATAAACGTTGTTACGAATATATTAAATTAAACCAAAAGATTAAAAATTAAAAACTTAAAGATTTATAACTTCAAAAAAAATGTTAAGTTTTAACCAAAATAAGAATTTTAGAATTTTCACACTAATAAAAATCTTGGGTGATTATTTATAATTAAATTTAGACAATCAAATTTTTGAAAAAAAAAACCCTAGAGTTATAAATAAAGATTAAAATATTGCTAAAATTTAGGCTGTTACACTCTCCCTCACTCAAAACTTTTCGTCCCCGTAAAGGAAGGAGGTAGGAGACCTAAAACAACCAGAAAGAAAATAGATTGAAAGACAAGATAAACAATAAATTTTAAAATTATATAAATTTTACTCGAAATATTCATTTGAAAACTTTACTTGGAAATCTTAAGATATTTTCAACATTATAGATACGTCAATAATCATTTTACTTAAACATGTTTTATTAAATTAATAACTTCAAAATATTTATGACACTAAAATTTTCTATTAAACAATGTAGTATACAAATAAGCAATATTTAAAAAGGATATATCCAACAAGGAAGGAAGGTAGATTTGGAAAACTGAATCAAGGTGAATAACTAAACTGAGCAGATAAGGTAGATGCAAGGAATAGTATCGGGCACGAATAATTAATCTAGAACCATAAGAATTTAAATTTCAAATATTAGTTCAAAATTCCTTTGTTGGGAAAAATACTTTTATAATAAATACCTTTGTAATAATACTTTTATAATATAATACTATTATATCGAAATAGATTTTCCTTTCGAAAATACTTTTATAACTCGATGTTTCAACAAGTTTATCCTCGTTCTTGCAGACTCTGGCCATGCGTTGAAATGCGCAAAGCTAGAATTCTTCAAGTACTTAGTAGACTTGTTTCAACGTCCAGTGAAAATACTTGAAAAACCTTTAAAACAGATATGGAAAGTACAATCCAAACAAAACAACCAAACCAAAACCTTTGTCTGACCATGGTTTGCAGATACACAATGGTTACGCCTGGATCCCCCAGGAAACAATCCATATCCGTAAGCTTTCTCAGCCTTGCGAGTTATGCCATGATGACTAGTAGAGTGCAGGATACACAATGGTTACGCCTGGGTCCCCCAGAAAACAATCCATACCCCTAGGCTGTCTCAGCCAGGCAGTTTCGCTACTATTCGCGACCTACACAGATTGCAGGATACACAATGGTTACGCCTGGATCCCCCAGGAAACAATCCGTACCCCTAGGCCAGACTCATCCAGGCAATTGCGCTATGCGGTCGCGAGAGAAAAAAACCATGGGTTACGCCACGGTGGCAACACTCGAGTATTACATCCGGAAAACAAAAAATCAGAGAGAATAATATCGATAGAATGAATCCACGATATGGCCACAAAGCGGATATCAAGCAGTTGGCACTTTCCATATCTTTACTTCGAAAATATATATCATATAGTACCTTTTCAAATCACTTTCAAATATCGTACTTATATAAAGTCCATATATATAGGATTCCATTTTTCCCAAATCGAATACTTTCAAAAATCAATAGTAGATCAAATCATACTTATATATACTTCGATTATATAAAATCTCTTTCCAAATTGAGTACCTTTCAAATCAATAGATTTCAAATCAACTTCATACTTATACAATCCATTTTATATAAGTTCGACCACTCCCAAATCAAGTGCTTAATAATATAAGGTTCTCAAATTTCAAATCATTTCAATATCAATTCAGTTTCAAAATCATATATGATTTCACCAAATTTTCTTCCAAATTAAATATCTAAATTTCAAAGTTCCCAAAATAATAGATTTAGAAAATTATCCCATTTTCCAAATTAAAATAATTCAAGTCAAACAAATTAATTTCCAAAAATCACCATATAAGTACTGGTTTTTAATTCCAATTTAATTTCAAAACCTAATATTTTCCCAAAATCAATTATACTCAAAATGGTTTCCAAATTTATAATTATCCCTTTTTTTTAAACTTTTAAACTATCTATTTCTATGTGAAATATCCAATTTACCTTTCTGAAAACCATTATTCAACTATTTATTTTCAAAACATTTAAAAACTAAATTTATATTCTTTATCAAACATTTTATACTCTTCGAAATTTCTTAGCTTTGAAAATTTAATCTCGATTTGGAAGTGTTCGAACATTCAAAATAGTTAGGGAAATCAAATTTTCAACTCAAGAGTTGAAAATCAACAATAAATCAATAAATCAATTATTAAATCCGAAACTCGAGGACTGAACACCGGTCTCATTTTAAATTATTTCAAATATATACTTATATCTTTCTAAAATATCAAATTATACTTCGGAATTTGAAATCAAAAACGGTTTTACAAAATCACTTGCATAGCGAAGCTACTAAAGTGGCCTCTCCCCCACTCTGAAACTCGAAAATCAATGTCGATGATGCGTGCACTCATCACCGAAATTATTTTCCAATGACATAAGTGAGTTCTGGACTTCTATTTTCTTGAAAACTTCTTTGAAATTTCTTTAAAATTATTGGAATTCATTTGAACTCATTTGAAACATTTCTTATTCGAAAAAATACTTTTAAATCATATTATTTTTATATATTTTCCAAAATCTTAAAACCAATTTCAAAATACCGGAATTCAATTCTCGAATTTCAAATTTAACTCTACAGTTATAAATCATTTTATATAAATCAATTTCTTATAATTTTTCAAAATTTCAAATCCTTTCAAAACCTTTTTATATAGAATAACATTTCTTATTTGCTTTATATATATAGGTATATAATCCTTACCGAAAACATTTTCACTTTTATATATATATAAAAAATCATAGTTATCAAAATAAAATTTCGGTATAAACAATTTCAAAAATATAAACAAAACCCGATTTTCAAAGGATGATTCAAGAATGGATTTCTAAACAAAGATAGCGATTTAATTTAGAGGAACTCCAATCTATAGAATCCAGATTCGAAGATAGACTCGATCGATGATGAGATAATTAAATTACAAAATAGAAGATGGATATACTTCTATAAATCGCAGGCGACCTTTACGGTCAACCGTGATTCCAAAATTAGATCGGTGTAGAATTCTGAGGCAATTCGACATTCGATCGCCAAATATATAGAGTTCGGCATAACAAGATATAGCAGCATCGTAAACCAAGGATACAGAAATCTTCGGTGAGTCAATGCCAATTGAAAAGGAGTTTTCACCCCCTTTACAAATCATTCAGTGGAGTTATGGGATACTCCGGAATCAAACGAATATATATAGGGAGAGACAGAATGAACTTCGGAACCGAGGGACATTCCAAAATTCAAAGGAAATCGAGTCAAAAGGAAGAGATTCAACTCGAGCGAAAGTGATTCTGGAAATAAATTTACCATATATGCTAAGTTTTTCCTAGAGACAAAGCTCCGATACCAACTGTAACGACCTGCTATTTTGGACCATTCAAATCGACAATAAAACCATACATATCCGACTTGAATAATTCAAAATACTGAATTGCTAATTAAAATTTGACAAAACTTAAAATATACAGTAAATAAATTAATCACGGATCACAGAGTAATATAATGCAGCAGAATAGATAAAGAATAGTAGTTCATGAAGCTACTATGTACATCAGAGTTAGAAAAATACAACCGAATAGTTCAAATGCAGTGAAGTCTCCAATGCAACAGATGACTTCTCTGAACCAATCAACTGGAAAGGCTAGAATCTGAATCGATAGTTGGATTTCCAAATGAAGCTCTGAACTCCAAAGGTGAGTCTCAAATGCTGTATCACTCAGTCTGACCCGAGCGCAAAGCAAAACATAAAACACTTGAGTCAGGATTAACATTTTATATCAATAAATCCAACTCAAGTGAAATATTAACTGAAATACAAATAACTTAAAGGATGTTTGGGATAACCATCCTCTAAGGGTCCATGGAACTTTCTGCAAGGTAGAAATATACACTATAACACCGTGGTCATTTCAGCTTAATTTATACTTCAAAACCAAATCTCATTTTCACTTCAAATATCTCTATATTTCCCAAAATAGTATTTATATATATTAAATAATTTATGCAGTAAAGTATTTTCAATTTCCTCAACTTAACAAATCGTTCCAACATCAACCCGACCTACCCATTCAAATTAAATTCAATCTCAATTTATCAATTTAAATTCAACTCAATTTCTAAAATAACCACTTAAATTTTATCGATCTCAAATTCGAATTTATAATAACAAATACCCCTTTATATTTCCATATATTTCAAAACTTTAAGTATTCAACGTTTCATCTAAATTTTCATTCAATTTAGTATTCTAAATAATAAATTCAAATTTAGTTCAACCTAAATTTTCATTTTAATTCAATTTAGTTGCTAAATAACAAATTCAACTACGTTGATTTCAAATACAGATCCGAATCTCAACATAAACCATTTAAATTCCAATATAGTTCAAGGCTTTAATATTTAAATGTTCTATATAACAGTTTCATATAGATCTCGATTTAACCTCATTATTATTTAGTCTTGAAATACTCCCTTATTAGATTCAATATCATTTAAGTAACCTTAAATTACATTTTACTCAATATTTTCTTTAATTTATTTAAACGTGAAATATTCATTAAATCACTTAAATCAAAAATCCAGTTATAAAATCATACCCTTTAAATTTCCCATTCAAAAATTTCAAATCGATTTAATTAAATAAATCCTTATTTAAATACCATTTTTATCAACCCAAATTTATCTCCCAATCTTAATTATTCAATTTATTACAAGAGAATCTATTTGTAATATAGATTTACATAAATACTTAACCATATTATATGTATTAAATCAATCTATTTTAAATCAAATATTACTACTAAATCTATATATACAATTTTCATTTATATAATATCTTAAGAATCAAATTTATTAAACCATATATTTCTTTTCGAAATTATAGAAATTATTTTCAAAATATTTATATGTACCAACGGTGTCTGTATATATTTCCTATCATATAGTCAAGTTCTACGGATATTTATCATTTCAATCCGTATACTAAAAATATACGGGTGGATATCATTTCAACCCGTAATCCCAAATTCAATTAAACGAAAATCGCTTGGGTTTATCATTCCAACCCATAACGTTTTTCTCCTATTCCAAAGTCTGTTCGGGTATGTATCATTTCAACCCATAGTGATTTCTAAACTACAGGGAACTTGCAGAGTGATAACAAAAAATACAATAAAATAACAGGCATATATCATCAATAACAATATAATATAAACAACAGGATATGATGTCATATCCCGCAGGTGAACAGTTACAGATAATAGCATAAATAACAAATTTAAATAACTACAGCAGCATATTTCAATTGTCGTTTCAATTGAAATCAAATTTAATGAATAAAAAATGTTAATCGTGAGTGATTGCTCACCTTTCGAGGCTAGAGAATATAGAAGGAGACACGGATACGCACACTGATACGGACACTGAAATTAAATTTCAAATCCAAGCAAAGCAAAATCGGCACGAATTCAACGATCAAAGCTGATTGGCTCGAATTGATGAAACGGATCGGATCAGAACTGGAACGATGAAGATAAATGGTATAGCGAACTTTTATAACCACCTATAACTATATATACACATATGAAATTTATATTCTAAGTTCAAACATCACAAATTTAATTTACATGTTTTTCAAACATATAAATAAATAAATAAATAAATCAAGCTTACATTTTTTTTAAAAAATCAACATACACTTAAAAAAAATATATATACCAACACCTTTATACTAAACTTATATAACTAGTATATATATATATATATTCTCAAACAGATAAAATAAATGTTTAAATATGAATACCTAAAAGAAAACTTTTTTATGTATATAACTATTTCTATATATATTAAATGTTATATATATATATATAATTTAAATCCATCCATATTTTTACATTCAATAACATATTATATTCAACCTATATAAATTTCCAAATTATATATGTGTGTTAAAATAATTTATAAAGTAGAGTATTTATAGAATCATCTTAAATCGAAAATAGTATAGATATAATACTGTAACAAAATATATACAATCATCAACTAAATAAGTGGTACCACATAGAAACTCATATGGTAAGAAACCGCATAATATACATATATTAAAGTATTTTATATAGTCTGTAACAAAACAAATATATGACTTACATAAGCGAATAACCATATTATAGGAAACCTGATATCAACAAATAGAAGCTGACCCATATTAAAATATAAAACTCAATATATATATATATATATATATATATATATATTCTTATTAAAAATGAAAGATACTTATTTTATAGTATGTTCCCTTCAAAATGTCACATACATAATTCAAAATATTAACATGACTTATAAGCTGTGAGGAAGATCAAATAGAAACTATATATAAATATACACTGTCATGTTATGAAAATAAACTTTTGAAAAAATAGTATTCAATACTTATATAAATAGTATGTATATCACAACTAACAAAAAAAAAACAAAAAAAAAACATGTAATTACGAATATAAATCAAAACATATATGTGCTTACACGCCTATACCTCACTGATCAAACAGAAGCAACCGGAAGGCGAGGTGATGGGTTTCATTTGATGAGGAGGTTTGGAAGAAAGGTGAAGTGGCGGATGCAAATAATGGTGACAGCCGCATACTTCAGTTTGCTTTTTCTTCAAAGAAAAGTAGGGAGGGGAACGAACAGATCTAGAGAAAAGAGAAGTGAAAGCGAAAATAAATAGGGATGAACCGCATGTTTTCAGGCAAATATAACGGAAGAAAATGAATAGGCAACCAAATTTTAAGTGAATAAATAAATAAAAGTGATTGTAACGGTCAACCCTTGATTTGGTGAAAATAATTGTAGCAATTAATAAAAGAAATAAATAGCAACGGTCACGTTGCTTGATCCAGCTGACCCATAAAAGAAAATTATTTAAAATTTAAACGGTAGGAAACGTAAAAAAAACATACCACCATAAAATGAAATTGATAACGTCTGTGCATTGATTCTGCAATATTTATTAAAGCAATTGATTGATGCGCGTTTAAATTTGAACGGAAGGAAAGAGAAAAGTCACAATTAAAGGTAAGCTTTAAATTTTTAATAAATACAAAACGTTTCTAAGTTTATACGTTTATAACTTTCCAGCTGTAGTGTATATATATAATGAATGGTCATAAAGAAAGAAGTGGAAACAGGGAGCGCAGGAAAGGAAAGGTTAGAAAAATAAAATTTTGTTGAGAAATGAATATTTGCGTGAGTTTTATAGGTTTGATCAAAGAGGTAGCGTGATTTAAGGAGAAGAAAGAACGGCAATAAATCAACTTGCTCTGAAATGGAAAGGAAATTAAACTAGCATTGATTTTTAATGAGCGGTTATAGGCAAGAAATAAGATATTGATTTAAAAAAAGGCCACGATTTTGATTGAGCACTGATTTTTCTTGTTATACACGGTTACTAGATTTTTAACAAATTTTAAGCAAATGGGTTTCGAAATTAAAGCAGAAGAAATGGTCAACTAAGATTAGATTTTGGAATAAGATTTTTAAACAATATTGAATGCGTTTAAAATTTAAAGCTCGCGTTGATGGGAACAATGGCAAGAAATTAAAAAGGCGAACGGTTATAAAATTTGAAAATAACGTTCCTATTAAATCAGGAGAGTAAAAGGAAAGTGAATAAAATTAGAATGCGTACAACAGACGCAGTGATTTTTGTCCAAAACAAATGAAAATAACGGATTTAAATTTTATATGTTTTCTTGTATGTGTATATACATTATTTATTCCATCAAATAACGTGCCTTTTAAACGCGAAATTAAACAGTTTATTTATACACAAAGTTTTGGAAATTTGTTACGTGTATAAAAATATGATTTGTTTACACATTTACTAAGAAATTTATATTCAAAAATGTATATAAGTAAAATATAAAATATTAAATTTTTAAAAGCACAAAATCATTTTTTTTTAAAAACAAAAGGTGAAATAAACGTTGTTACGAATATATTAAATTAAACCAAAAGCTTAAAAATTAAAATTTCAAAGATTTATAACTTCAAAAAAAATGTTAAGTTTTAACCAAAATAAGAATTTTAGAATTTTCACACTAATAAAAATCTTGGGTGATTATTTATAATTAAATTTAGATAATCAAATTTTCGATAAATAAAACCCCAGAGTTATAAATAAAGAATAAAATTTTGCTAAAATTTGGACTGTTGCAATTAACATATAAACTTGTCAGACTAACATATGTGTATTGCTTATGCCTACCATGTAACATCACAGCATTAACATAATCAAATCATTCAATCATCCATATAACATCCAATGTTATCATCCAAAAATTAATGAATCAACACAACCAAATTTACTAACTTTTCTTTACTAGTTGTTTACTAACTTTTCATGTTTGCTTACTAACTTTTTATAACTTGTTAATTAACATTCCAAACATATTCATATTTACAAGTTATACTCATTATTACTTATTAATCATAAATCTAAGCTAAAGAGGTGAAGTGTGTCTTACTAACTTGCATCCATACTAATTAAACATTAATATCACTTTATAATCATAAAGCTAAACTTTAAGCGGCGAAGTGTTCTTACATCAAGCTCCCTCCTTCTCAAGCTATCTCCGATTGATTTTGCCATAGCTTCCGCTCCCCGACAACCTTCCAATCTCCTCCCCATCACTATGTGGTTCGGCCTTGAAATAAACCAGCGCAAAACTTCAACCTTTGCCCTCCTATTTGCTTCCCCACTCCTTCGGTGCTTGACGCCTACTCTAGCATAACCTACCCTTGGTTTTTCTTCACCGGAGCTTCTAAACTCCACCTCCACTTCATATTGCTCTTATCCAAGGATTGCTTTGGAGCTTTGTCAAGTTTCAAGCAACGTAGCTTGGCTCATTTTCTTTAGAACATTGTGTAGAGGAAGATTGAAATACACACTTATTGATTTTAGTTGACATTGAATTAGTTTCCTAAGAATTCTCTTAGGAAGCCATTAGAGAACCTTAGAGAAAATGAGAGCTAAGGAAAGAAAAGAAATGAAGTAAAGAAATGAAGAGAAGGAGGTAGAAGTGTATTTGTAGTATAGGATTTAGTAATATAATATGCAATATAACTTGTCACATCACCATACTCTCCATACCCTTACATTACCTTACCCCCATCAACTCACATACCCTCTCCATCGCATCACCTACACACCTTACCCTCAAATCAAGGAGGTTACTTCTTAGGAAGCTTCTACACACCTTTAAACATATATTAATACATATATGCATACATACGCATGCCTACACATACATATGCACATGTGCATATGCACACACATTACTTTATATGGGTGGGATCCGTGTGAGGTTTCCTTAACTCATACGCGGGTTATATGACATTCTGCTGACGTTTGTCGACTTCAACGTGACGCTTTACGCAATGTTTTACAACGTATTTTTATTCTCTTTATCCGTCACATATTTTATCATATACTCATATTTATACAAGTGTAAACGAATTTTACAAATCATTTTTCAATAATCTTATATCATTAAAGTCTTGGATTGATTATAAAACCCTTTATATTGAATATACTGAAAGTGCTGCGGATTTACACTGTCAGAAGTGAATAGTGTACTAATGATGATGTCATCAATATTTTCACGACCTAAAATATGAAAATATTTTTATTTCTTATTCTTGTTTAATGGACATATTAGTGCATGGATCAAGTCTAGTGCATGATTCTTTTGGTTAAAAATCAGTTTTATCGATAAAATAGTTTTCGGTTACTTAATTGAATTGCCATGCTTTTCAACTTTGCAAGATAAAACGATATGTACGACTTTTATGAAATTGGAATCCTATAATAATATACCATTATGGATCCAATGAAAATGGTTTCGTCCAATTCTGAGACAGTGTCCCGAATGGCTATTTTCGCTTGTTAGACTCCAGATTTGATTATTTAACCAACTCTAGTTATTCAATTAACAGTCATATTCAAGTTTAAACTATTTAACCTATTAAACTAACTTTTCAACATTTAAAAATCAATTAAATATTCTAAATTCTAATGGCTAAATTTTTGGGTCGTTACATCAGCCTTAGCATTGGTAAAAGCCAACTTATCTTTCTCAGAATTAGACAGGGCAAGGTCAGCTTCAAGTTTAGCCATCCGACCCAAAAGCTAGGCTTATGCACTTTCTATCTCACGTGCCTTCACCATCAAGGTTGCAAACTATGAGATATCGAAGTCTGAACGATGTAAGTAATAAACTAGCAACCATAAGAAGAAAAAGAGGGAGAAAAATAAGATCACTTATATAAGACCAGAGCTTCTCAAATTCAAGTAAGACTACAGAGGGAGACATCTTAGAAGCCAGAGTAGAAAGGACAAAGGGAACTTGTGCAATTTTTCCCGCTTTAGCTATTAAAGAAGAAGCAGTCAGTCTAGTAAGCGTAAAAATAGGAGGGGAAGACTCTCTATATTAGGAAGGGATGGACTATTTGAGGAAGAAGGAGAAATATTTGATTTTTTCAAAGTAGTGAGAGAATCATCTGATCCTTCAAGGTTCCTCCTCAAGCCTTTCCTCTTCTTCTTCTTCAAAGAGTCATGAAGCTTAGCAGCAAGTTCAGCATCCATAATATCTACACAAGAAGAAAGATAACAATATTAAAATCACAGGTATGAAAATTTCCAAATTCTACTACATGCGACTTATAACACCAGATTCAGTTGGGGAAGGAGCGGGCTTAAATATGCCACAGGAGAATGTATGATGAGGATGCAATAAACTGTAATCCTTCAGCTTTGGTTCATTAAACAACTTTTTATTTTCCTAACCTCTACCAACAATCTCCGAGTTTGTTGCCTATGAGAATCATATAATTCTGCATTTACCTCAGAAGAAATGGTATGAACATAATAATGTGAGGAAAAAGAAGGAAAATTGTCAAAACTGGAAATAGAAAAATAGAAATTAACTCAATTTTCAGTTCTACTTGGGACATCTGGAAAAATATTCCCTATCTTGAATTAAAAGTAGCCATCACTTCCCTTTACAGGATTCATTCTAATTTCAAAATGAAACCAAAGTTCCTAACTAGTGAGATTGATGCCATTTTTAGCATAAAGAATGAGGGTGGCAAAGGCAAGGGTATACGATTGAGGGGAAAGCTGAACCGGAGTAACCTTGAAGGAGGCGAGCCATTGATGGATAGTCAAATGCATAGAAAGAAACAAACCACACTGGATGTGTTTAAGAGTAATGGAGATATATCCCTCTAGCGGTATGGTAATACATTCATGAGATTACTTCTAAAAAGGATTGAACGAGAATTAAATAATTTCTCTTACTGACAATTAATCGAAGACACCCCAGAATTTAGTAATTAACCTAATAGTAGTTCTTTTCAAGAAAAACAATAAAAGGAAATTCAAGAAAGATAAAGAAAGAATATACATACCTCAATTTGAAAAATGGCCGCAAATCAAAGTGATCAAAGATTTTTATGAAACGAAGATTTTGCTGCTAAAATAATGGGTGCAAATATTTTTAAAAATCCGCCTAGAAAAGCAGAAAACCAGATTAAACAGCTATTTAAAATAGTCGAGTAAGCGAATGGCATGTGTATAAAGGCTTTAAATGCGAGTAAAGACAAAAAGATTTTTTCCAGAATAAAAAAGATAGATTAGATAGGACTGACTACAAAACGAGATTGGGTGTGCAAGATAACAAGTCTACTCCGACCTATGGCCACTGTAGACTTGAGGGGCAAGTGTTACACTAGTTCTTACTACAAAACACAGTAAAGGGAAATGGGAGATACTTGAAGTCAGGAAAGCTACTCTCGGGCCCATAAGATTGAAGAAAAAGAAAATAAAATCAATCAAATTTGCACTGAATAGGGAACCAACTCGAAGTCAGGGCACCAAACCCAACTTGAGCCTTACAACAATAGGAACAACTACGAGAGACAAATACTACATGCGTTAGAAAGTGGGGGCCAGTCATAGGGGCCACACCTAGAATCAGAGGCAAAAGTAAGATGATGTGTCGAGGTATACGAACATTACAAGATGTACTGAGGTAACCAAACTTCTAAAGCTCACACTTTGTCAGTACCTATAGGAACAGGTCTGCTTCAGCACATACTGAGGGCAACCTAGATAGTGCCGTAAAAGGTGAAAAGCACTCCTAAAGGGGCTGTATATAGGGCCACTTAGAATATGCCTCAATGCAAAACCAAATTTACAGGTAAGCGACAAGCGTGAAGTTCCTCCTCTCTCATTAGCAACCCAAACATACTTGCAGAAAGGGCAGCTCAAACTACACCGAGCTAGAATCACAAATAGCCTCATGCATAATCCATACATATGCCAAGCCAACTCATAGAAAAAAAATGGGAAATGCTGCTCCATTCCAACCAGACACATTATCAAGTCAAGCAAAGGTATCAATAGGGAGTGCAGTTAGAACGTTGGGCAATATTCACTGCTGCATTCTTTCATATGCATCATAAATTGATCGAAGCTTCAGGGTAGTACCTTACTATTCCTTTCAAGACATTTTCCATTCCGAGAGAGAGGATACCTGCCCATCTAGTCTAGGGCTTCCCACCTAATTTTTTAGACATTTCGCTTCAAATTTCCATGATCCCACCAATATCATCATTTCCCATCAAAAATCCATCATCAATCCAGGCACAACTACTAGGTCTTGTAGATGAATGACAAGAGGAAAAATATGAGAGTGGAGATTGAAGAAAAAAGATAGAAGGTGATCGCAACGACCAACAATACACTTTTTATACTATAAAGGAAACACTAGAGGACGAAGAAAAGTGACCTTTTTCTTTAACTTCTTCTTCTTCCAGAAAAAGGAAAATCTAAAATGAGAATATTGTATGCCTCTAGGCCATTGTAACTTGTAAAAAAATGACAAATATCTAGTGGATAATCCTATGGACGTAGTGTTGGCAATAATCCAAAACACTTAAAAAATTATGTCCTTTCCTTTTTTGTTCTGCGATTGGATTTTGACTGCCATTTTATTTAAAAAATCATTTCAACAAATAGTTGAGTGTGACTACTCGACTATGTAAGTGTTCAGCAACATAATCGCTTCCCAAAGGCGAATTCAACATATATTAAATTTACTAATTCCAATTCGTGGAATCAATTAATCACTAGATTGCTCCACGATCTAATTGAATATGGTAAAACCAAAAAATTACAAGATCTATAATCTTTAATATATTTAAATTGAGTGATATCGAATTTTGTAATAATGTATTTCTTATAAAATACTCTCATGACTCAAGTGTCAGACACATGAAATTATGGTACATGTACTATACCTATGTATTTATTTCTTAAATCTAATTTACGTTTCTTAATATTCCATCATTTATTATACATTGATATTATATAAGATCAATTGTCATATAACAATATATAATTTAATTAATTTATATAATAATCTTACATATAATATTATATTAATAAAAAATTATTTAATTAATTTAATTAATTAACATTTTAATTAATTTTTTATAATTCAATTAGACATTTTTTATTTTTTCTAAAAAGCTAGCGGGCTTTTATCCTGGCTCCCTACAAGTTTATTAAATAACAGAAAACGTAATTGATTGCATGGAAAGAAAGGAAAGAAAAGAAAATACATGAGATGAAACAAGGGATGTGTTAGCTTGGGTTTTTGGCAAATGAAAGAATGAAGCAAAGACAAGCAGGGGTGTAGGGGATATAATTACCGAACCAAACTTATGGTCGGCATGCCGGACCAAATGTTTGGTCTGGCATCCTATGGTATACTGGACCGAGTATATGGTCCAGCATCCTCAAATTTGTTGGACTAAATATTTAGTCCAGCATCTCCTAATATGCCGAACCAAATATTTGGTCCGGCATCCTTAGATATGTTGGACCAAATATTTGGTCCGGCATCTTCTAATATGCCAAACCAAATATCTGGTCTGGTACGACACATCCATCGGCGGGCCAAACATTTGGTCTGATGCACAAACATGCCGGATCAAATGTTTGATCCAACAAATAAGGTACTCTAGGGAAAAATCACCGAACCAAGCTAAAGAAGGACAACCGGTCCTAGCAAGCTTCCTGACCCAAATGTCAATCCAACTGTCCCTGACCCAAATAACAAACCATCAAGAAGCTATAACTTCTCCTCCACACCTCATAACTCCACTCTATAAATACGGGAGCTTCTCAACAACAATGGGGATGAATTTTTGGAGAAAAACAGCGAAAACTGCTGAAAATCCATCACTTCGGGTACTTAAAGTTTTTACTCTTTTCAAATATATCTTGCACTTGTAATTAAATCAAAGAGAGGATAATAAGATGGAAAGTGGATGTAGGAACGTTCGGGCTGAACCACAATATAAACACTGTGTTATTTACTTTTCTTATCCGCTTTCCAAATTTTAAACTTGTGAACTATCTCTGCACTTGCTGAAATTCATTCCATCACGTGTTGGAACATAAAAATCCCTAATCAATCAAATAAAATGAAACTTAACTAAAAAAATCAGGTCTAGAGGTGTTTGTCCAACTTTTGAGCAAACATTTTTGGTGCTTTCACTGAAAAAGGGCGGGAATAGAAAGTCAAACTCTCCCGTCCATTATTCTTCCAACCTTAACGCATCATTAGAACATGGTCCCTCCACGCGAAATGCTGACAAGTGTAAGAATGCAGCTACTGCAAATACGCTCAACCCCATCTAAGAAGATCAACAAAACCCAACTACTTGCTCCCTACCTCCAGGCTCAGTTGTCACCCGAAAGGGTTTTGAATGAGATGATTAACTGCTTCGCTGCCCAGCAAGAAGATTTGGTGGAACAACTCATAACACACTTAAGGGTCATGGAGGAATCCACTAACATTACTGGATACCAAGGTGAATCCCAGTTTAGAGAGTCACGTAGAAGGAACAGATCTCCCGCCAATGATGAGTTCAATCAGGAAGAACCAGGGCTCGAAGCCAAGCCAGGACTCGACCCGAAGCTGGTCTAGAGAGGTCATCAAGAGCTGGGCCCAGTCAAGGAGGCCCCAAACATGGACCGTCTATGGTTGATCCTGTCATGCTTCGAACCAATCATCACCATTCTAGCCTCAATCAAGGCACCAGACACCATCACTATCAAAGAGAGGGTCGCGTTTCCCCCAAGGCTGCTCCTGAGTTCGAAGAAAGAATGACGCGTCTCTTCAGGAAGTACCTAAAGCACGAACAACTCGAAAGGGAGATAGGCGCCAAAGTATCCAGCCCTTTCACTAGGGACATAGAGGCAACAGCCACACCTCGAGAATGGAAGATGCCCAACATGGATCCATATGAGGGCACCTCTTACCCAATCATCCATCTACAATGATACCCTCGGCACATGCTCATGAGTGGAGCAACTGAAGGTGTACTATGTAAATGTTTACCGCTATTTTTGTCTGATTTAGCAACCACATGGTTATGTCGCCTACCTCACGGAACCATCGGTTCTTGGGAAATGTTAAAGGAAAGGTTCAAAAGCCAGTTCCGAATTCATGTAGATTAGCCTAGGGACGTGTATTCCTTATCCGACATAAACAGAAATCTGGGGAACCTCTGCAGCAAAACCTTACCCATTTTAATGCAGCTGCAGCAGCAGTGCAAAACGCGAATGAAAGACTTACATAGATGGCTCTATGCAGAGGTGTCCACCCGGACTCGAAACTTGCAAGAAGACTGACAAAGGAGAAGCCTTTCACTCTTTAGGAATTCTACCACGAAGAAGAAAAGTATATGAGATTGGAAGATGCAGCGGCTCTCCAGCATGGCGAGCAACCCGCAAATGGTTCCAGTTCCCATGGAAACATGAGTGTCCCACCTCGAGGAGAAGGGAGCAAGCCAAACAATGATGATAAAAGTAACCATCAGGAAACCCGGAACTGAAAAAAGCAATAAACGGCGATATAGATCAGGATTGAGATTTGATTCCTACATTCTAATAATAAGGAGTCGAAAGCTACGGTTATGATGGAAAAGTACTATCACTTCCATGAGTCTTACGGAAATAACACTGAAGAATGTCAGCATTTGCGGGACCTTATTGAAGGATGCATCTAAAAAAAGAAACTGGAATGGTATGTACAGCAAAAGCATAACTCTCTCGCTCCAACCCACGAAGGACCAGGACCGCTTCGACATGGGAATAACAAAGAAGAAGCAAGTGCGAGTCGCTCCAATCAAAAGAAAATAATTGTCCATACTATATTTGGGGGCCCGCATTCAACAGACGGAAGTTGGGCCAAGATGGAGAGGTATGGAAAAATTTTAAAGGATGGAGAAAGGTATGTTCATTCCATTATAGGAGGGTGCCTCGCCAAATGAAGAGAAAGGGCCAATATAACCTTCAGCTATGAGGATTTGGTTGGAAAGCAGTACCTACATACCGATCCCATGGTCATTTCCGCCTGGATCGGCCCAGCAGAGGTGTTCCGCATTTTGGTCGATACGGAAATCTTGGTGAATATATTGTTCAAACATGCCTTCAGTAAAATGAAGTTATCAATGAAAGATGTATCGCCATGCAATAAGCCCCTACACGGATTCATTGGAGAAGCCAAAATTCCACCGAGCAGTTAGACTTGTTTGCTGAATTAGGAAGTCACCCTCAATCCATTATCCGAAAGCAAACGTTTTTGCTGATAGATGGACATTCTTCTTATAATGCATTTCTAGGTAGACCTGCATTATTAGATTTCCAGATAGTCTTAGCCCCTTGCTACTTGAAAATGAAGTTCCCTACCGATAGGGGAATAGGAAAAGCAGAAGGCAACCAAGACGCGACCCGCGATTGTTATGTGATAGAACTCCGCTAGAACAAAAGAAAGGAAAAGGGTAAAAACGTAGAGGTCGCCCTCTACACAAAACCATGAAAGCATAGCAATCAAAGAATGCCCTTCCTCTCGAGTATACTAGAGACCCGTTTAATGACTAGATCCGAGGGATAGAGAGGAGGAGGCAAGCGTTGAGCCCATAAAGGCTATGGAACATGTTGCAGCAGATGATCACGATGGCACAAGGCTTTTCAAGATAGCGTTCCAGCTAGACAAAAAAATCTGAAAATCCAATTGATAGGTTTCTTATGTAGAAATTTGGATGTGTTTGGTGGACCCACGAAGACATGGTGGGTATATCCCTCAAGATAGCTTGTCACTACCTAAACATAGACCCAACCAAAATCTCGATCAAGCAGAAGAAAAGGAGCATAGGGATGGAACGCTCGACTACCTTCAACGAGGAAGTGAAAAATCTACTCGCCAATGGTTTTATTCACTTGGCTATCTACCCTAAATGGATCTCCAACCCAATTCTAGTGAAAAAAACCAATGGGAAATAGCAAATCTACATCAACTTCTCCAATCTCAATGACGCTTGCCCCAAGGACTGCTTTCCCCTGCCTCGAATCGACCGACTGGTGGACGGAACCACAGAGCATGAATTGTTATCATTTATGAATGCCTACTCAGGGTACAATCAGATTCCCATGCATATACCAAACCAAGAACATACTAGCTTTATCACAAATTTAGGCATGTATTGCTACAAGGTCATGCCTTTCGAACTTAAGAATGCTGGTGCAACCTATAAACACTTGGTTAATAAGATGTTTGAGCAGCAGATTGGTCATTCCATGGAAGTGTATGTCGGCGACATGCTTGTCAAATCATGAAGAGAAACGGATCATTTACACCACCTAAACGAAATGTTTCAGATATTACGCAAATACCAAATGAAGCTGAATCCATTGAAATGCTCCTTTGGAGTATCCTTAGGAAAATTCTTGTATTTCATTGTGCACGCTAGAGGGATTAAAGCGAATCCCAAAATAGTCCAAGCCTTGAAGGACATTAAAATACCAGCCACATGAAGGGAAATGCAGAGTCTAAATTAGAAAGTAGTCGCTCTAAGTAGATTTATATCCAAGGCCACAGACAAATGAGTCCCATTCTTCTAAGCTCTAAAAAAGGACAAGGGAAAGTTTGAATGGACCGGTGAATGCCACTTGGCCTTCCAAAGCCTGTTGGAACATATGCAGAAACCACCGGTGCTCTCTACCCCGGTAGATGGACAAAGCCTCTATTGCACTTAGCTGTGTCCTCTCATGCGTTGAGCGCTGCCTTGGTACAAGAAGATGACCATGTCTAAAAACCAGTATATTTCATCAGCAAGAGGTTTACAGGGGCAGAGGCTAGTTATCCGAAGATCAAAAAATTGACCTATAGTTTGCTCACAGCGTCTAGGAAATTGCGGCATTACTTCCAATCTCACTCCATAAGGGTCCTAACAAATCGACCATTGTGTCATGTCCTACATAAACCAGATACATAAGGGAGCCTGCTAAAATGGTGCATCAAGCTAAGCCAGTATGATAACATCTACCACCCAACACCACAATCAATGGATAGGCCCTGGCTGATTTTGTATCTGAATTCTCCATTCAGGGTAAGGATACAACCTTCAGAATAGGGGAAACAATTGAGTGGAATATGTTTGTCGATGCAGCATCGAACGAGCTCGGCTCGAGGGCAGGAAATTGTAATCATCATGCCCCGAGGAAGAAAGTTAAATTACGCATTGAGGCTAGAATTCACCGCAACCAATAAAAAACGTTGAATACAAAGCAGTAATAGCTGGCTTGGAAATCACTAGGGAAATAGGGATCAAATCAATATGCATATATAGTGACTCATAGCTAATCGTAAATCAAATCCTTGGGGAATTCCAGACTCGCGGGCAAAGACTTGCCTCTTGCCTCAATAAGACTAAACCCTTATGAATGATCTAGACTACTATGTGATCAAACATATCCCATGGGAGGAGAATCGAGAAGCGAATGCCCTCGTCAAAAAAGCTAGCATGAGAAATGAGACGATGTTGGGGGCAACCCCCGTCATGGTGCAAGCCATACCAAGCTTCGAGCGTCTTTAGATCATGCCCGTCAGTAATAGCGAAGAGACATGGATGACCCTCATCATCAAATACTTACAAGAAGGAATCCTAGCAGCAAATTGCAATGAGATTAGAAAAATCCTAAGGAAGGCATCCCACTACACCATATAGTAGGGCGTCCTGTACCATCATGGGTTTTCGAATCCTCTACTAAGGTGTGTCGTAGGAAACAAAGAGAAAGATATTCTCAACAACATACATCAAGGAAGTTGCGGCGACCTTACTAGCGTTCAACCTCTAGCCAGAAAGATCCTGCGCTATGGGTACTTTTGGCCACACTAAACAAAGATGCAACCGAGTTTGCTATAAAATGCGAAAAAGTGCCAGAGATTTGCCAAAATCCCAAGACTGCCACCTACTGGTCTAACCCAGATGGTTAGTCCTTGGCCCTTCGCCATTTGGGGGATTGACCTAATCGGGGGACTCCCCATGGGTCGAGGAGGAGCAAAATACACCATGGAGGCAGTGGATTATTTCACCAAATGGGTGGAAGCGGAACCGTTAAACAAGATGTCATCTGCCAAAGTGATAAATTTTCTAATACGTAACATCCTGTGTAGGTATGGGGTGCCACATAAAATCATATCAAACAACAGGCGCTAATTCAACGGCGAAGAATTTTCCAATTGGTGCCACAAACATGGGATTGCCCAAAGCTTTTCAGCCGTGGCATATCCACAGGCAAACGGACAAGTCGAAGCAGTGAATAAGGTGTTGAAAACACTGATCAAGAAGAAACTAGAAAAATCCAATGGGGGATGGATCAATGACTTGCCTACGGCATTGTGGGCCTACCGAACTTCTTATAAAACTGCGGTAAGGCACACTCCATTTGCACTGGCATACGGAGCCGAAGCCATGCTCCTTGTCGAAACAATCGTCCCCTTGCACTGAAGAATACACTATAATCCAGAAGAAAACGAGGAGCTGTTAAACATATCACTCGACCTGATCGAGAAGAAGAGAAATGATGCCGCCCTCAAAGCAGCAGCTCATAGACAGAAGGTGGCGAGGCAATACAATTCCAAGGTGAAGCCTCGAACACTGTAAGAAGGAGACTTGGTTCTCAAACGAGTCTTCCCACGACCTGGGGCATTAGATCAAGTTTGGGAAGGACCATTTGTTGTTCATAAGACCATAACAATGGAGCTTACATCTTGTCAACAATGGATGGAGAGGTGTTCTGGAAAGCATGGATTCTCCAACACCTCTACCGCTACTTCTCTAGTTGTAAAGAAACATGTACAAAAGCAATAAAAGAAAGACAGTGGACGTAGGCATATTTCGGCCGAACCACTATAAAAATCTGGTGTCTCGTATTACCTATCTTATTTAAAATGTTCTTTCGTTTAACTATTTTATTTGATGACCATTCTTACTGTGAGCAATCGCGGCCTCATCGACAGCAGTGAAAGTAAGATAGCTACGATAAAGGGCACGAAACAAGCCTTGAAAATTCACTACTGACAATCGGCAGCCCTAGGCTAGCAAAATAAACCGATCATAAGCCACGAACGAGGCACAAATTATAGCCTAGGTAGTACACTATTGACGTTCCGCTTGCCAGCAATTGCGAACCGATTATAAACCCCACGATTAAGGCATGGCTGGGGCCAGGGGTAGTTCGCACTTGAAGATCGACATTACACACACCGGCAACGATAAATCGAATAATACTCGCGTCAAAGGCATTAGCCCGAGTAGTTTTCATTCACAACCGGCCTAGAATATGAAAATGCTTTTATGGTTCTCTATGTCTCTAAACACTACAACAATTAACTAAGTCGTAAATAGTTCACGAATAGACAGAGCAGACTGTAAAAAGCACACATCACAAAAGTCATCCCAGATAAACATATATAAAAAGAACAGAAGTTGAACAGTACAACATTAAATTTTGTCTCATACAAAACTTATCACTTATATTTATATATATATGTAGAACGTCCATACATCCTCCAAAAATGCATGCAGAAAAGGGAAAACGAAATCTCCTTGACTAAGAAGGAGGGAGGTCCTTGCCGCTCGGCCCGCTCCCTCTAGCCATGTCTTTCGAGAGCTCTGATTTCCTGAGAGACTGGCCTTCCTTTCGCGAAGGCCCAATTTTCCCCAAGACATCACTACACGAGGCAAACAAAAATAATTATAAGTTTTGCAATCCAGAATAGGTAATGGTTTTGCTAAAGTAAAATGTCAAGATACCTATGCAATGAGACTTGGATCATTGCGCCCCTCGAGATTCGATCTGCCCTCATCATCCTCGTGCTCAGCCAGCAACTCATATCCCTTGGCAATAGTTTTGGTCTCCTTCACTATGAGCTGGTTGTTCACCATCCCAACGTCATGCACAGCCCCTTCTTCCTACGCAACTACAGCCTTAGTCTCCTTCATAAGCCGAGCATGGATCCCGACCATCACCTAAGGGTAGTCATCCATCCACCGAAGGTTCCTATTTTTCCAGAACATGAAATAAGTATCCTTCAGCATCTGGTTGACCGTGTTGCAAAAGTCGCTGGATTTATCAACTTTGGTCTGGAGGGCCACCACCTTATTCATATACGGCTCCTTATCTCTCCTTAACTGAGCATGCTCCACCTTCAACCTATCGATCTCAGCTTGATATGGGTCCTTCTCCTTTTGCCACTTGCCTTGAGACTCCTTCAGCTTGGCTAAGGCCTCTTCCGATTTCTTCACTTTGCCCTTAAGAGAGTGGATTCGCTTCGGATCCTTCTACCGAGCCTCATCCACTGAACTTATAGCCATGTCAATCTGCATTTTGCATAGGTCGACAGCCTCTTTCCTTGCTTCTTCCTTGGCCTGTGTTATCTCGGAGGTACGGGATGCTTCGACTTCCTCTAACTTAGACTCTTTCTCCCTGAGCGCCTTGCGAAGTTTCTTCATCTCTAGACGCAACTGCACAGTGGCACTCCCAACTTCTTTACTAGCTTTGGCCAAACAGCACAGATAATAACTATGTTTCTGGTCTCACCTGCAATATGGACCATCCTCGTTTTCATGTTAGCACAATCAAGAGTCTTCGCCTCATCTAGAATCCGGACCAAGGAATTTCGAGGTAAAAGGAACTCGATGTTAGGATCCGCCACATGACGACCCTCATTATCATAATTTAAATCAGGCTTACTTTCAAAGGGATTCCCCGTCGGCTGCTGATAATCTGAGAAAACATAATCAACGTTGCTCTTTCCCAAATCATCCGGCACTTCGTGCACTTAAGAACCCATCGGATAGTGACAACGGCGGTGTAAGGAAGTATGGGAGCCAAGGGAGATGGCTTCCTTACCTGGGGACCTTGCATGTTTCTGGGATGACTCATGGCTCTCCCCTTATCCGGGCCTGACAGTGACTCCCTAATATTCTCTTGCATAGTTTTTTCCTGTTGAAAAGTTTCCTTAGAAGAAACGGAAGTCATTTTCATCCATTTGAATTGCTCAAGCTTCCTGGAGACTTCACTCCTCTTTGGGTTTCTCTTTTTCCCTAGAATACGGAGACAATGTTACATCTAAGAAAGCGAGAAAGCATAAAAAATATGAAACGCTCAAGAAACTAAGACACGACAAGCTACTACAAACACTTAGGGTAGGCTGGATCATATGGCCAGGGAGGGGTCTTACTCAAATAAGAAATACCCAGGGATGGGACTCCACTCAAAGGAAGAAGAACATATGTCGACCGGACTTCATTGGATTGAGGAGCAGAAGGAGGCTAGGACTCGTAGAAAAACAAAAGGTTTTCAAGAAATATCTCAAAATCCATACAGTAATCAAAAGTACCTAGAGAAAGCCCGAACTCTTCGCTGATTCTCGCTCCACCTTGTGTTGGAAGAGGCGGTATTCCACCCACAACACCCGAAGCCACATTCTCCTAGGAAAGATCGGCAGCATAACATAGCCTTAGGACTAGGTCAGATTATTCCAACTTCTCGGGCCATTCTTGCATGGTCTCGGCATTCTACAAAGGATCCACACAATCCCTCGCTGCTTATAATATCCACGTCTGGAGATACATGGACATCCCCTTTCGTTGCTTCAGAATTGCTCTCCGATCCTTTCTCATTTTCACTTTCTGCTCCCAAACAAGAAACTCCCTCGTCGCTAGGGGAAGGAGCATCTTGAATATGCAGAGATTTCCTTGAACGGGGAGGACGAACTGTGCTCTTCTTATGTCTCAGTTTCTTCGAGGCTTCAGCCACATCACCCTCCTCATCTGGGCCCTTACCTTTGTCTCCGTCACCCCCATCTCCTCCGGCTCCCGCTGCTCTCTCAGCAGAACTTGGCCTAATCTTATACACGGCCAGTCTGGGGTCGATTATGTTGTAGAACAGAAAGGCTATATGATGGTGTAGGAATGAGACTTCCACTTTGCTTTCGAGATAGCTAATATTTCCTTGACCATCTTTTTTAAGACAACATCCTCTGCCGCCTTTACACAACCTGAAAATTATGAAGCAATAAGATAGCAGGTCGATAGAAAGTTTAGAAAAGATAATACAATTACTTACAGTCATAAGTAAAGCCCTGTTGGGCCATGGTATCATCACGTATAAAGAAATAATCTTTCTTGAACATACTAAATTTAGAGTATAAATCTAGGACGGGTTTGAATTTGTGGGTGGACTCTAAACTAATAAAAGGACTCCCTCTCCAATAACTCCTCACGTTATACAAATATCTGATCACTCTATGGGTGGGGGTCTCCGATACCGCTTTATGAATATCAGGTATAAACATGTCAGGATAGCATAAGGGTTTGGCTGAAGTTGCTTGGGAGCGTCCTTCAAATGGAACACGAAGCTAGCAATCCAGTTGGTAAGCGGAGGGATCGCGCCGCATATGCAATGATACTTTCTATATGCCATGTACTCGCTAGGAGGAAAACATGCTCTATCATTTGGACCAGGTAATATCATGTCTCGATGATCTATCCCAAATGAAGTAGCTATAGAGTTCAGCTTCTCTATCGTCAACACGCTGGGATAACACTCTGAAGGCCAAACCAGCGATTGATTAGGAGTGTAGCCTCCGACTAAAGAGTAAGCGGAACTGGGTTGCCTGGGAGGATTGACTGGAGCATCAAAATAAGAGGGACCAGCCCCGGCAGGCTGTGTAGTTGAAAACCTGGAATGGAGCTCGTGACCAGAAGACATATTCATGTGCAAGAAAATAAAAGTCAAGCGAAGGCTCAAATCATAAATAGAAGTTAAAACATGCATGGGAATCTCCTATCATCTAGACCAGCTGAATCCATACCCCCGGCATAGCCATCTCATGGAAGACCTGCTTTTGGCTCGGCATACCCATAAAAATGTGCTCAGCAAATCTGGCGCAGCATTATCCTATGCCAAATGTTGAGCCAAAGCACACCCTTCAGCAGCCTTACCTAGACAATATCTATTCTCAGTTTCGACATTATACCAAAAGACAAGAATACTTCCACTAGTGCCTCTGCCAATAACAACTCAATTAACTGGTCAAACAATGGATCGAACACCTGATGGGCAGGTGGTTATTTACACACCCATTCCCAACATGAATTTCCAAAAACCTCAACTACCACTGGGAGGATAAAGACCATCTGAACATCATGATCCTTCGGTGCTCGTTCAAACGAGATTCCTCCATGTCGATTTGAGACCGAAGTCACCCATCCTTGCATCAAAACCCTAGAACCTTATAACCTGTAATTGAGTTAAGAGAAGCTTACCTCAAGCTATGAAGGCGCAAGAATAGCCAAATTCGAACAAGCAAAAACAAGCTCAAATTAGTTGTAGTCAACCAACCAAGTTGAATTGAATAAATTTGATTGAGAAAACAGAAGTAACAGAGTGACGGGAAGTATTTAAAGGAAAAAGAGTGAAAGACGAACGGTCACCAATTTCATTCGGTGGTGGAAGCTCAATGCCGAACCAAAAATAAAGCATGTTATGCAGTTACACAACATACTTTGAGGGGCAAGCGTTAGCCCGATTTTCTGGCAAACGAAGAAAGAATGAAGCAAAAACAAGCAGGGGTATGGGGGATAAAATTACCAAACCAAACATATGGTCGGCATACCGGACCAAATGTTTGGTTCGGCATCCTATGGTATACCAGACCAAGTATTCCATCCGACATCTCCTAATATGGCAGACCAAATGTTCGGTCTGGCATCTCCTAATATGTCGAATCAAATATTTGGTCTGGCATCCTCAGATATGCTGGACCAAATATTTGACCCGGCATCTTCTAATATGCCAACCAAATATCTGTACCGTCACGACACATCCATCACCAGGCCAAACATTTGGTCCAGTACACAAACATGTCAGATCAAATGTTTGGTCCAACAAATAAGGTACTCAAGGGCAGAATCACCGAACCAAGCCAAAGAAGGACAACCGGTCCTAGCAAGCTTACTGACACAAATGCCGATCCAACTATCCCTGGGCCAAATGCCGAACCAAAATCAGGAAGCTATAACTTCTCCTCCACACCTCACAACTCTACTCTATAAATACGGGAACTTCTCAACAATAATGGGGATGATTTTTGGTGAAAATGAAAGAAAACTCTGCTAATAATCCTTCACTTCGGCTACATAATTTTTTTACTCTTTTCAAATACATCTTGTGCCTGTACTCAAATCAAAGAGAGGATAATAGATGGAAAGTGGATGTAGGCACATTCCGGCTGAACCACTATAAAAACTCTATGTTATTTACTTTTCTTATCCGCTTTCCAAATTATGAACTTGTGAACTATCTCTGCACTTGCTGAAATCCATTCCATCACATATTGGAATATAAAAAACCCTAAATCAATCAAATCAAATGAAACTTAACTAAAAATCGGGTTTAGAGGTGTTTGTCCAACTTTTGAGAAAACAGGATGTGTATTACATAGGGGAAAATACTGCTAAGTAATCATATAATTTTCTTCTCTGCCAATACAAGCAAGATTCCTAGCATGTAGGATTGAAAGCTTTATCTTGGTAAAGTGAACAGTGACTGTGGAAGATTGTGAATTAAAAATCATATTGTTTCTCTATTGCCATATCTCAACTATAAATTTATTGAGGATTAGAAGAATCATCCTGTTGTGAAAACCTTTAATCTTATGAATCTGAAAATCGGGGTACCATTCATTATTCAATCCTTTGTATGGTTAGGAGTAATTAAAATTTGTCAAGACCATTTCCCATAGGCTATAGACATATGAACATTCAAAATATAGGTGGGATTTGGTTTCAATCTCAGATTGACATATGGCACAATACCTATTTGTGAGAAATATCATATCATAAAGCTTGTCACGAGTAAGAAGAGCATTGTTAATTATTTTCCACATATAAAGATTTTCTTTGGCAGTTCCATATCTGTTCCAAATCCTTTTGCGCCAAGGATCAATAGGGGGTCAGTGTTACTGATCAAGGCATTATAGACAGCACTAATAGAATATTGTTTGCTCACATATTTTCATTACGGTCCATCTTTTTGCAAATCGTAGTTTAAGGACATTATAGAATTCCATAATTGCCTCACATTAATGCAACTTGTATAGGGTAAAATTATTCATCCACGATGAATGTATTCAGAAGCTAAAGCATTATCTGGAATATCAGTTGCCATTTTTTCATTAATTGGGATGATTTTATTTAGTATTAGACCATGTTTAGCCTATAGAGAATGCCAAAATAGGATTGTTTGCGAGTTTGCAGCATCATGTCAAATGAGAGGGAGAACTGTAGGTCTGAGATTCAGCAAGCTTCTCCAAAACTAGCTTACGTTAGTTGGAGTATCCATGGTTTAGAACTTTTTGTTTTCCAGCTGGTAGTTGAGCATCCGAAGGACACATGTAGACGATCTATCAGTTAGAAAGGTATTCGAATGTTTGGATGCAGCTGCCTTATTAAGCTCAGATTGATTATGCCTAGACCACCATATACTATGGGGATGGAATTTTTTTTGAATGCAATTGGAATTGGCTTGCTAGAGTAGCAATCACCATGCCAAAAAAATGATTGAAGGCCTTCCTGAGGTTGGACATGACTTTTTTTGGGAAGAATGAATGTCCTGGAATAATATGAGATTATTGTAGTTCCTATGGAGGAAATTATTGTCAATCTTCCGGCTTAAGATAAAATATGAGAGGCCAAGTTTGGAAATGATGGTTTTGAATAGAGGAACACATTGATTAGTACTTATTTTGGAAGGTGTAAGGGATATACCAAGATATAAAGAGTTGTGTCGCATTGCAGCTAGTTCAAAGGGATAAATCAAGTCACTGGATTAACTATTATTAATACTGGTGGAGAGAATGTTTTATGTTGAATATGCATACTATACTTTTACGGTTATATTCTTTATATGTGTTTTATAATTTATTAATTAACTTTTATTTAATATATTTAATTAAACAATTTTAATTTATTATTAATGTTGAAAATTTGTTATATATATACTTACATCATCTTAAGCAATTCAAGATAATGTAATATATATTAATATATATTATATGTATATATACACACTTTAATTAACTAATTTTTTAATTAATTTATTAATCTAATTAATATTTAAAAAATTCAAAATATATTTATTATATTTTCAAAACATTTTTGGAAATTATATTATAACATTTATAATATATTTCTTATTTTAAATTTAAATTTTAATTAGAATTTTATTTTAATTTCAAAACAATTTTTAGAATTAACCTAAAGCCCAAATCCATTTTGGCCTATATTAGGGATAACCTTTGGGCTTACTTCATTATTTCAGGCTAGGCCAGTAGCCAAGTAAGGTAGAGTGCTCGATTACCAAAACCCAACATTAAACATTACATTTCTAAACACCCTACTATATGTGTAGGCTTTAGTTAGTTAACAGTAATACTACTCATTTAGAGCACATAGGCAATTTGCCTTCGATACTATTACTGGAACTATGCTAGTAAACAATAGGTCAAATGGGTGAATCAATTTTTTTACCATTTTGGATCTTGTTGTGTCTAAGGGGTCTAAATTGAACTAGATCTGATCCAAATAAATTTTAAGTAAAATCAAAATTTTGTTTAATTTATTAATAAAAGGATTTTATTTGATATTGATAGAGTTCGAGATATGCTCTAGAGGCAATTATGTATTTTTTTACATATATCTAACTTGATAATCGATCACGTTTAAAATCAAATGTGATTTCTTTCTATTATATACTTGAGATAACATGTGTTAATTAATTGATTGATTGAAAATATATTTAATAGAAAATTCGTAAATGGTACATTTTGTGATAGTAGTTACAATGTGCTACAACCATTAGTGATTTATCATAATAAAATAAACATACATTTTAAATATTCTTAGTCAAAATGTATCGAGATTAGATATCAATACATCCATTAAGCCTATAGTATATGACACTCTCCAAATGTCGGGCGGTGTACTACTCAAGGCTATTGGAGGCACCAATGGGTTACATACTGATAGTTATTAGATAACTATGGAATGACTCACTCTATAGTTTTTTATTGGTTAATATAGCTAAGGTATAATGGCCCTAATTTTGATTAACATTATTTAGGATATTTAATTAGTTAAACTAAATGAAATAATATAAATGATTAAAGGAATTGAGATTGAATAGTAATGGGTAGTCGTGCCTAATAACTAATGAACACAAGAAAAATAAAATGAAATAGATAAGGGTAATAGGATAAGGGAAAAATATAGGAATAAGTTATATTCTTATACCCTAAACCCTCATTCGCTTTCATTTTACACATTCATAAACAAAATTAAAATATAAGAGAGGACGGCCACCATTAGAAGAAGTAAGATAAGATAAGAAAGAATCAAGAGGAAAAAGCTTAATTAAATTCATTCAAGATTAAATCCGACTCTTTAACAAACAAGCTAAAGGTGAACAATATGTTATATCTCACATTTTCTTATTTTCAGTTATAATTGAGATCCGAAATTATTTTACAAATGATTTTCCATGTTTCTATTGTTTAAATGGATATATATGCTTGTTGATGATTTATGTTGTTTCATATAGATTTTATGATAAGGTTTAATTTGAAAAACCAATTAAATGACATCCAAATGCCTTGCGATTTTGATATATGGTCAGAAATGATATTTAGAGATAGGTTTCAAGTTTCATAATTTTCTGAATCAATATTAATTTATAATGAATTTTCTAGTGAAGAAAATGGTTAAATTGGCTTTAAAATTAATTACGGCTATTTTATATTAGATTTAGGTCAGAAATTTAAATATGTTCGAAAACATATTAAAAGGGATTTATCGGAATTTTTGGAGAATTTTCCTAAGTTTTTTGATAAGTATATAAAATTATTAAAGGTATGTGACTTAAATGTTTTATATGTTTATAATAGAGAAGGGGAAATTTATAAATGTTTTAAATTGTTTATTTTCGAAATTCGATAGCACTTTTAGAAAAGATTTTAGAAAACAAACTGTCAACCAATTATATGATGACAAATAAGCAAATTAGTTGGAAAGAAATTGCTTTTTAAAATTAAAATTCTGTTTTATAAAGGTTTCGTTGTTTCTCCACTTTCGGCAACTACTTTCGACCATATACTTTCGCCTCCACCTTAGTCGAAACTGATACACATGGTATCAAAGACTTGATACGTTGTTGATTGGAAATAGGCAAAAGGTATAGGGTCCAAACATGTCTTTCGAAAGGGTCGAGACATTGCTTTGCTTTTAAAAGGAAATGTCGCTTTCTTTGCTTTTGAAAAGAATGCTTTCGAATGAGATAGCTTTTGACTTGGTCAATTATTTTAAAGAAAGGTTTCGAAAGAGGTTGTCGCCTTTGTTTAAGAAAATGCTGTCGAAGGGGTCAAAACCCCTACCTTTCGAAGTAGTGCTTTCGAAAGGGTTGCTTCTCTTTAAAATTAACGCCGCTTCTCCAATGCTTTCAAAGGGATAGGTTTCAACACTATCCATTTCTTTTACTTAAAAAATTACTTTCGAAAGAGTTGCTTTCGACTTGGTTCTTTTAAGACCCTTTTGATATTTTAAAGGTTAAACCCAAAGGTTTCGAAAGGAAGATTTTAAATGATTTCTAAAGGTTGTTCCATATGTTTTCACTTAAACCCAATGATTTTGAAACGTTTGATTTATGAAAAGGACTTAATGATTTTGAAACGTATATGATAAAGATTTCGAATAGATGGTTCCCCAATGTTTTCGAAAGGTTTACCTTAGTGTTTAATGGAGAGTTTCCAATGTTTTCGAAAGGCTTGTTTAATGTGTTTTGAAAAGAGGATATCTAAGGTTTTATAAAGCTTTCGAAAGGATACTCACAGTATTTTCTAAAGGTCTATTGTAAATGATTTCGAAAGGTATGTTTTTGGCTTTTTGGCCTAAGGTTATAAAGTCAAGTAGTTTACTTGTATCGAAAGGGGTACTTTTAATAGTTTCATAAGGGGTACTTTCAAAGGTTTCGAAAAAAATTGTTTAAAGGTTTTAAACAAAGGTTTTGAATGTTTTTATCAACAATGTTTTGAGTAAAGCATATATCATGGCAAAGTAACTGGAGTAAAGCATAGAGCATATTCTCCTTGGTAAGTATGATTTAAAGGGTTAAATCAATTTGAAAAAGTTTTCAAGAAAAATTTAAATGGTAGTTAACCCTAAATAAATGACTCGAATATTAGAATACTAGATGGACTAGTACAGTGTCACGCCCTATACATTAGTTATGGCCCCTAGCTAATTCAGTCCAAAATTCCAGTATGTAAGGTTTAGTCATAGGTAAGACTTAAATGATGGTTACGCACAAAGGAATATATACAAAGGAGGAGGATAGGTTATTGGTGGCCATAAAGCCATTAGAATCAGGTGACCCTTAGGACAGACCGTCTAGAAGTTTGTCTAATAGATGTTGGATTATTCATTTTGTCTAGAGGACCGAGTCAGCGAATGGTTAGTAGTTAGCCAAATAAAACTATATTGTTCGGACATATGGTCCATTTATTACTTGATTTTGTGCATATATGATATTTCTATTATTGTATTAATTTGTCTGATTGTAGGATTTCGATTTGCAAAAAGATATGTTTTAAAGAGATATAAATGAGGGGAAACCCGTTCCGCTAAGTGGCATGGTCTCACTTAATATCATTAAACCGAGATGTAATAGTATTATTCACACTATGCTTTATGTTTGGCTCGAAGTTTATGTTTTCCCCTTAAGCTCTTGGGTGCTAAAATTAATTTGAGTAGATTGAGAGTTGAGGTATTACAGGTTTAGTAGGTGGACGAATAATGCTTCGAAAGACATGCAGGAGGAAAAGTAAGCCACTTAGGAGTTGTTAGTTTTATTTCCGCTATGATGTATTAAGACTTATATATTTATTTAGTACTCTGGTCATCCAAGGGGACATCTTCATATGTCAATCTTGGTGTATTTAATAATAATTATATTTGATCAAAACCTGGAAACCACTTGGGATTATGTAATGGAATATAAAATATGTTTTGAAATGTACATAGAAAAATTGTTTTAAATCTACGTTGATTTTATTTCATATTCAAGTCCTTTTGATATTATGCATACTATTAAGATTACCATATTTTGCCATTGGAAGTTAATAATATGGATGAGTGTAGCATATATAGCACTTAGCTTCGGGCCTCAAGATAGAGGATGTTACAACTTGGTATCAAAGCATGGTTTTATGAAACTTTAAACTTAAAATGATTTTGAGAAAATAATCTTAAGGAATTTGAGAAAGATTGGGGTATGGGATAATGCTATAGTAACGTACCTGTATTTTCTATATATAAATATACGCTTTATCACTATTCTCCCATCTCTTAGGCTATTTTTCTGTATCTTATGAAAACTCGAATGTAGATATGGATGCTGGAAGTGGAAGAGTTAACCTTGGTGGGGGAAGCATCACAACTAATGGAAATGCCAGACCAAATACCAGGAGGAATCAGGGTCAAGCACAAGCTGCAAATGTGGGTGTCGGAGTCCCGCAAGTCAATATAGGAGCAATGTATTAGTTTTTCGCTAACATGATGCAAGTGGGAGTTGCTAATGGAGTAGTTAAAGGAAATGCTGGAGGAGGGAATCAAGAAGCTCCAGTGGTGAATAACTATGTTGTTTTGAATAGAGATTATGCTCGGTTGGAAGGAAAGCCGTTTATTGGTACTGAAGACACAATCGAAGTGAAGAATCGGTTACTTCATTGCAAGAGGATTTTTGCTGATTTGGGGATTAACAACGTGTAGAAAAGAAGACTTTCTTCAAGACAACTATAAGGAGCATCACTGTATTGGTGGAATAGTGTTACTATTGGAGTCAATGAGGAGACCATGACTTGGTCTGATTTCAGAAGGAGGTTTGAAGAAAGGTTTGTGTCAGAGATTGTTAAGTCTACTCTGCTGAGGAAATTTGCAGAGTCGAAGCAGGGAGATATGAAAATGCTTGAGTATGCAACAAAGTTTGAAGAGCCAGCGAGATATGAATATGTTACGGTTGATACTGTCATCAAGAAGAATGAGAAGTTCATTCATGGGTTGAAGCCTGAGCTTGCTAAGGCCATGCAATCGCACATTAGAGATCCATGAGATGTTGTTGTTGAGATGGCCTTGAGACATGAAGTGATGGTTGCTTTTCTTGAAGGAAATAAGGCAAAGGAAGCTCAAGGAGGGCAGAGTCAAAAGAGGAAGTTTTTCCATAAGGAAGGGGCACAGAAAGGTGGAGCTGCAAATAAGGGAAAGGCAGATGTTGTCTGTTAAAAGTGTGATGAGAAAGGACACTATGCTTATGAATGTCGGACAGACAAAGGAAAGAAAGCTGCTGAGAAGAAAGGAATAAGGTGTTTCAACTGCGATCAGATTGGACACTATAAGAACCATGCAAGGAGCCATCCAAGAATGAGAAGTACAAGATGTTTGCACTGGAACCAGCTACCTTGAGGCCAACAGCAAAAGAGAGGAGAAAAGCTATGTTGGAAGGTACATTTTTTATTTATGGTGTATCAGTTAGAGTTCTATTTCGCATTCTTTTATATCTCATTGTTTGGTAGATAAGCTTAACATAGAACCCTCATACCTAGTTACTCCTTTAAGGGTTGATAAATCGGATAGGATGGTATGTGGCATTTGGGATGAAGTGTGACCACCTAGAGTTTGAATAGTCAGGTCATACCTTTGTTTGCAGTTTGCATGTGTTTGATTTCATAGGGTTCGAAATTATTTTGAGTATGGATTGGTTAAGTAAATACAATCCTAGGATATTTTCCCACGATAGGAAAATATCACTTAGACACTTTGACTGTAGTGATCGGATCATATACTCCATAGAAAACCTTAGTTTTGAGGTTGATGCTTTGTTGGGTGTTGTGGAAGTAGTAGACGTGTTGAACCAAGTTTTCGTTGTTAGGGAATTCGCAGATGTCTTTAAACTTGTAGTAGGATTGCCATCGAAATGAGTTATTGAGTTTCGGATAGATTTGGTACCAGCAGCAGAACCAGTGAGTAGACCGCCAAGCAGAATGACAGTTACCGAGAGGAGGGAGATAAAGTGCAGTTAGTGGATTTGGAAGAAAATTTTTTTATCTGACCAAACAGTTCTCCTTGGGGAGCAGCAGTAGCTTTTGTCAAGAAGCCGGACGGATCGTTAAGTTTATGTATCGATTATCATAAGTTGAATGAGAAGACGATAAAGAATCAATATCCATTACCTTGAATTGACAATTTTTTGACCAGTTGAGTGGAGCCAAAGTATTTTCCCAATTGGATTTAGCCACAGGGTTCCATCAACTTAGAGTGCAGAAGATAGTATTCCTTTAATGGCGTTTAGAAACAAATATGGATGTATGAATGGTTACTAATGTCGTTTGGATTAACTAATGCGCCAGCATTCTTTTTAGATTTGATGAACCGAGTTTTCCAAAAGTACTTGGATAGGTTTGTGTTGGTGTTCATAGATGATATTTTGTTATAATTTAAGGATAAAAGAAAGCATGAAGTTCATCTTAGAATGGTGCTTGAGGCATTGAGCCATCACTAGCTGAATGGGAAATTTTTAAGTGTCATTTCTGGAAGAAGGAAGTGAAGTTTCTTGGTCATTAGTCTCTGAGAAAGGGTTATCTGTAGAACCGACTAACATCGAGGCAGTGAATAATTGGAAGAGACCCGAGATAGTGACCGATTTAAAGAGTTTTCTTGGATTTGCTGGTTATTATCAGAGACTAATTAAGGATTTTTCATGGATAGCGGTACCAATGACCAAGCTAACGCGAAATGATGTGAAGTTCATTTGGACTGATAAGTGTGAGGAGGCATTCCAAAAGCTGAAACACTTATTGAAGAATGCACCTATGCTAGTTGTTCCAAAAGGGAATCAAGATTTAGTAGTGTATACGGATGCATGTGGAACAGGGTTAGGGGCTATGGTAATGCAAAGGGGTAAAGTGATTGCTTATGCTTCTTGACAGCTTAGACTGCATTAGGTTATCGGGCCGGATTATGGGAAGTGAGTGATATCCAACACGTGATTTGAAATTAGCTGCCGTAATTTTTGCATTGAGAGTGTAGAGACATTACCTTTTAGGAGAGAGATTTGAGTTGTATACGTATCATAAGTCGCTGAAGTATTTATTCTCTCAAAATGAGTTGAATATGAGACGGTAGATGTGGTTAGATTTTTTAGCCGCTTACGACTTTGGTATTGAGTACACATCAGGAAAGGGAAACAAGATTGCGGATACACATAGCAGAAAACATCAAAATGCAGAGTTGGCAATGATAGCTGAGTGGAAAATTTAAGAAGTGTTGATGACATGCAGAGTACAACGGAGATCAGAAGCTAGAACTAATAGGGAAACTATTATGTTGTCATGCTTAGAAGTTTGATCGGTGAAAATAAAAAAGATTGATTCTAGGTAGAAAGAGAATTAAGTGTTAGTCGAGAGGATTAGAAGGCTTGAGGTTGGAACTAAGATTGATGATCTAAAGGATTTTAGTCTTGACCGGAAGGATTGTTGAGAAAGAGGGGATGGTTGTGTGTTCCAATGTTGAGGACCTAAGTAAAGAAGTTCCTGGGGAATGTCATCGGTCCAAGTTTACGATTCATCCTGGAGGGACTAAGATGTATCAGGACATGAAGATGAGTTTTTTCTAGGAATGTATGAAGAGAGATATAGGCTTATGGTGAAGCAGTGTTTGAACTGTCAACAGGTAAAAGCCGAACATCTGAAACCAAGTGGGTTACTTCAGCCTTTAGACGTTATAATATGGAAATGGGATTTTATCTCAATGAATTTTATAGACGGGTTGCCAAGGCCAAATAGAGGACTTGAAATTATATGTCATAGTGGACAGATTGACCAAGAGTGCCCATTTTATTCCCATCAAGTCAACCAGAATGGCACCTATTTTATCTAAATATTTACGAAGAATGTAGTTAGACTGCATGGAATTCCTAGTAGTATAATAAGTGATAGAGATTCCTTATTCACTAGCAAGTTTTGGAAGAGTCTACATGATACTTTAGGTACCAAGCTCAAGATGAGTACCACTTTCTGTCCATAGACAGATGGGAAAACGGAAAGGATTAACAAAGTCTTAGAAGATTTGCTACGATCTTGTGTGCTAGATTTTGAAGGATCATGGGAAGGCCATCTACACCTAGTCGAGTTTTCGTATAACAACAGTTATCAGATTGGTATAGGGATGACACCATTTGAAGCTTTGTAGGAAGGCCATGCAAATCTCCTGTTTGTTGGTTAAAAGCCGAGGATAGATTAGTTCTTGGTCTGGATTTAGCTAGAGAAGCTGCAGAAAAGATTGAGTTAATTCGAGTTAAAATGAAGGAAGCTCAGTCTAAATAGAAGAGTTATGCTGAAAAGAGATGGAAAACTTAGAATTTTCAGTCGGAGATCATGTTTTGTCAAGGTATCACTGATGAAAGGTGTAATCAGATTCACGAAATCAGAAAAATTGGCACCAAGATTTGTAGGACCATTTCCTATTGTAGAAAGGATTGGGAAACTTGCATATAGAGTAAAGTTACCGAAAAGTTTGGCAGGAGTCCACGAAGTTTTTCATATTTCTTATCTAAGGAAGTGTATTCTAAATCCAGGGACTACTATAGCACCGACCGTGTTAGACGACTTAGTAGTTGAATCGAATTTGACTATAGTTAGAAAGCCAGTTCGTATAATCGCGAGAGAAGCGAAGACACTAAAGAACAGGACTGTCAAATTTGTTAAAGTCCAATGGAGCAACAATGAGAGAGATTGTACTTAAGTAACTGAGAGCAGGATTAGAGACGTTTATCCTGACTTGTTTCATGGTATGTTCTACCTTTATGATTGATTTTGATGGGTACCTTATCGTAATTTCGAAGACGAAATTCTTTAAGGAGGGAGTCTGAAATGACCCTGATTTTGATTAACATTATTTAGGACATTTAATTAGTTAAATAAAATAAAATAATATAAATGATTGAGGGAATAGAGATTTGAATAATAATGGGTAGCTATTCCTTATAACTAATGAACATAAAGGAAATTAAAATGAAATAGATAAGCGTAATAGGATAAGGGCAAAAAATAGGAATACGTTATATTTTTATACCATAAACCCTTGTTCACTTTCATTTTACACGTTCATAAACAAAATCAAAATATAAGAGAGGACGGCCACCATTAGAAGAAGCGAGAGAAGATAAGCAAGAATCGGGAGGAAAAAGCTTAATCAAATTCATTAAAGATCAAATCTCAACTACTAAACAAACAAGTTAAAGGTGAACAATAGGTTACATCTCATATTTTCTTATTTTTGATTATAGTTGAGATCTTAAATTATTTTGCAAATGATTTGCCATGTTTTGATTGTTTAAATGGATATATATATATATATATATATATATATATATATGATTTATGCTATTTCATATAGATTTAATGATAAGGTTTAATTTGAAAAACCAAATTAATGACATCCAAATGCCTTGCAATTTTGATATATGGTCAGAATGATCTTTTAGAGATGGGTTTCAAGTTTCATAATTTTTTGAATTAATGTGAAGTTATTATAAATTTTCAAATGAAAAAAATGGTTAAATTGGGTTTAAAATTAATTACGGATATTTTATGTTAACTTCGGGTCAGAAATTTAAATATGTTAGAAACATATTAAAAGTGATTTAAGAGAGTTTTTGGAGAATTTCCTAAGTGTTTTGGTAAATATATAAAATTATTTAAGGTATGGGACATAAATGTTTTATATGTTTATAACAAGAGAAGGGGTAATTTGTAAATGTTTTAAATTGTTTATTTCTGTAATTTGGCAGCACTTTTAGAAAAAAAAAATAGAAAAGAAAACGGCAACCAATTATATAATGACAAATAAGCAAGTAGTTGGAAAGAAATTGGGTTTTAAAGTTAAAATTCTGGTTTTAAAAGGTTTCGATGTTACGCCACTTTTGGTAGCTATCTTTCGACCATATTCTTCCTCCTCGACCTTGGTCGAAACCAATACACATGGTATCAAAGACTTGGTATATAGTAGGTTGGAGATAGGCAAAAGGTATAGGGTCAAAACATGGCTTTTGAAGGGGTTAAGTCCTTGCTTAGCTTTAAAAGGAGATGTAGCTTGCTTTGCTTTCGAAAAGAATGCTTTCGAATGAGATAGCTTTCGACTTGGTCAACTATTTTAAAGATAGGTTTCGAAAGAGGTTGCTGCCTTTATTTTAAGAAAATGCTTTCGAAGGGGTCGAAACCCTTGCTACCGCATCCTTCCTTTCGAAGCAGTGTTTTTGAAAGGGTTCCTATGTTTTAAAATTAGCGTCGCTTCTCCAATGCTTTCGAAGGGATTGGTTTCGACACCATCCACTTCTTTTATTTAGGAAATTTCTTTCGAAAAAGTTGTTTTCGACTCAGTTTTTTTAAGACCCTTTTGATATTTTGAAGGTTAAACCCAAAGGTTTTGAAAGGTAGGTTTTAAATGGTATCGAAAGGTTGTTCCACATGTTTTCACTCGAACCCAATGCTATTGAATGGTTTGATTTATGAAAAGGACTTAACGCTTTCGAAAGGTATATGATAAAGGTTTCAAAGGGTGGTTCCCCAATGTTTTCGAAAGGTGTACCTTAGAGTTTAATGGAGGGTTTCCAATATTTTCAGAGGGTATGTTTAAAGTGTTTTGAAAAGAGGATGTCTAAGGTTTTATAAAGCTTTTGAAAGGATACTTTCAATGTTTTTGAAAGGTGTGTTTTGGCCTTTTGGCCTAAAGTTATGAAGTAAAGTAACTTAGTTGTATCGAAAGGGGTACTTTAAATAGTTTCGAAAGGGGTACTTTCAAAGGTTTCGAAAGAGATTGTTTAAAGGTTTTAAACAAATGTTTCGAATGCTTTCATCAACAATTTTAGAGTAAAGCATATATCATGGCAAACTGGTTGCAGTAAAGCATAAAGTATATTTTCCTCGGTTAAGTTTGATTTAAAGGTTTAAATCAATTGAAAAGGTTTTTCAAGGAAAATTTAATGGGCAATTAACCCTAAGTAAATGACTTGGATATTAGAATGCCGAATGGGACTGGTATAGGGTCACGTCTTATACATAAACTATAGCCCCGAGCTAATTTAGTGCAAAATTCCAATGTGTAGGGCTTAGTCACATGTAAGACTTAAATGATGGTTACACACAGAAAGGAATATATCCAAAGGAGGTGGATAGGTTATTGGTGAGCCCATAAGACCATTAGGATCAGGTAACCCTTAGGGAAGTAAGTTAAGGGCAGACCATCCATAAGTTTTTATAACAGATGTTAGATTATTTATTTTGCCTAGTAGGCCCGAGTCAGCCAATGGTTAGTAGTTAGTCAAATAAAACTATATGGTTCGGACAGATTATCCATCTATCATCTGATTTTGAGCGTATAATAATATTGCTATTATTGTTTTAATTAGTTTGATTGTAGGATTCTAATTTGCAAAAAGATATGTTTAAAGGGATATTAGTGAGAGGAAATCCATTCCACAAAGTGGCGTGGTCTCACTTAATATCATTAAATCGAGGTGTAATAGTATTATTTACACTAGGCTTTATGTTTGACTCGAAGTTATGTTTTCCCCTTAAAATCTCGGGTGCTAAAAATTAATTTGAGTAGATTGAGAGTTAAGGTTTTACAGGTTTAGTCGGTGGACGAATAAAGCTTCCAAAGACATGCAGGAGGCAAATTTAGCTATTTAGGAGTTGTTAGTTTTATTTCCACTGCTATGTATTAAGACTTATATGTCTATTTAGTACTCTGGTCATCCAAGGGGGCATCTTCATATGTCACTCTTAATGTATTTTGTAATAATTATATTTGATCAAAACTTGGAAATCGTTTGGGATTATGTAATGGAATAGTAATAGGTTTTGAAATGTAATCAGAAAAATTGTTTTAAATCTATATTGATTTTATTTCATATTCAAGTGCTTCTGATATTATGGATATCATTAACATTACCGTATTTTTTCACCGGAAGTTACTACTATGGATGACTGCAGCATCTGTAGCACTTAGCTTTGGGCCTCAAGGTAGGGAATGTTACATAAGGTCAACCAGAAAATATCGATGTGATAATATTACACGATTTTCTTGACTTGAGAATACTATCAAGCTTCAATGTGAAAACTTTACTTTGATTATAGTTAAATCGTAGCATTGTGTCCATCGAACGACTATAGTTAGGTTTGAGAAAATATTCAAGAGAGAATTTGTCTATTCAATTATATGAGGTTGGTATCACGGTCAACTGAAGTCAACTCAAAGAAGTTTTCTGCCAGAGAAGTTCAACTAATAATAATAATTATTATGATTGAACAAAGGATTTTGTGTTTAGACTATAGAGTTGAATATGGACAATATTTAAATGTTGATCATTACGAAATTCCATAAGTCCAAAGTGATATAGCTTTAACGATGAGAACTGGTGTAAATAATTATCACTATCAAGTAACGCTCAATAAAGTAAAATTGGATTTTACCTATACCAAATAAGTAATAAATTTGGTTGCAATGTCACACCACCTACTAAGTGAAGTGTGAACAATAATATTCGAATTGTTCGATATTAATCGCTGACCAAATTTACACCTAAGAGTTACACAACTGAAATGTTGAACTCCTTTTTCCACATGATTTAATTAATTAATAAGTGTTATATATTAATTAAATTAATTAACTGTTAACCTAAAAATTGGATCAACACCCTAGTTTGAGTGCGAAAGCACCAGCTTTGTTTATCAAGGCAAATAAAATAGAGAAAGCAATATTAGATAGCAAAAAAGGTAAAGAGACAAGATATTTTTATAGTGGTTCGGGTGTTAATAAAGGCTACGTCCACTTTATAGTTCTTTTGTTAATCAACTGCTATTACAAAGGAGTTTAGAATAAAATATAATTTTCCTTTCCTAGATTAGATCAAACAACCATTGTTAGAGACAAAAGGAGGATCTCAATTATCTATTCTTGGCTGTTGTGCAGGAGAAGAAGAGTGAAGAAATAATGGCAGAGCTTTAGTAAAGATCAGATCCCTTCTACTGTTGCAGATAGGATAGATTTATAGGAGTTAGAGAGCATTTGGGCCAGAGCCACTTTACCAAAAGCCTGTAGTCATCATGCAGAGGTCGCTCAAGAAGTTTGGGGATGTTTGGAGCTAACTTTTCTGATCGGTATCGATCTGAAAAGTTGTGCAATTTTGAGTCTTCTCAATTTTATTATCTTCCTATCCCATAATTGAGCATCTTGTCCGAATATCAAGTTGTTTGGAGTTAGTTTGATCATCCATCATCATAGATTGTCCAATCCATCCCTTCGTAGAAGATTCATCCATATCTCACTCATTACTTAACCAACTGACATAAAACTTCATACATGCAATGTACATGAGTAGGAGATCCTCAAAATAGGATCCATGAGGTGGAAACCATCCTAGGTGGGTCGGACCTGATCCGTCAAACCAGCTCAATTTGGAGGAGATCCATCCATAACTCACTCAATACATATCGAAATCAGATGAAACTTTGCAGGTAGCTTCTACAGGATGTGTGGGACCTACAATATGGATTGCAGGTGGTGGGGTCGAACCTAAATTGATCGGAAGATCCTATGAGTTTGGATCGGTGTCGACCCAAATTGGCTTGGCCAAATGACTTCATTTTTGGTATGAGCCTTCTTTTATGTCCTCTAAGTGTCCCCTCCAAATTTCAAGTCAATCCGAAGCTGTATGAGTTGTGTTGGTCAATTATAAGTTGCTCGGGTCCAAAAGTGGGTAGATATTTGAATGAGTCTTCACTTCGTGAACTAGGTTGCTCAGAATTTTACCAAACTTTGTAAGTGAGCTTAGTAGAGGCATAGGAGTGCAATGCAAGTGGTTATAAAGGAACCGCGAGCTAACATTTCAAATTGGTAACGATCCAATTGGATCGGTAGTGATCCGAATAGTTAGCGTAATTCTAGGCCAAACTTCTTAGTTTCTTTATCTTGTACTTTTAGGCCTTCGAGTTAAGTTTCAAGTCGTTCTGACTTAATCTGAATGTGTTAACTCCTTTTGAATTCTATTGGGTTAAAAACCCAGTTAACACTTGCCCGCCCTCTAAAGTACGCCTTTTGAATGAAAGGTGTGCTTTGCTTCAGAACAAGTTCTGGTAATGAGCCTTCGATTGTTGAACTTTCCAGCTGCTTTAGCCTTAGTGAACCATTCTGTTCCTTTGGATTCTTTCATTAATCATAAATTGTTCCAAACTTGTTACAGCCCAAGACTCTAGACTCTACCTAACTGTAATCTATACATCACAATCATTCTGGTTTCATTCAGAGTTATTACATCACATCTCTCTAATTACATTACACATCACTAATCATCCCGTGTTCATCCAGTATTTACATCTTTACCAATTAGATATAATTCAAATTTATAATATCATATACCAAAATCACATCATCTATCGAATCACAACATATCACATCATATGTCAAAATCGTCCTGTGTTCATCCATTCTATTCTATTTATAAGGCATTCAAATCCTTTTCGCAAAATCAAATCTGTTTTGAAGTTCGATCTCCACGGTCCATTTAAGTTTAATGCATAATCTCTCCGGATCATTTAACGTTTAGTTTAGGGGATGATCTCTACGGATCATTTATTGTTTCAGTTCAGGGGGATGATCTCTCTGCAATATTTGCTTATTAAGTTAAGGGGGATTAAGAAAGCCCATCCGCTCACTCTCTAGTAAGGGGACATACTTCTTGCACTATGGTCCCGTCTCTCCGGTCGAGACTCTATGGCATTCGATCGCACAAGTCCATCCACTCGCTCTCCAGTAGGGGGAATTACACCTTGCACTCTGGTCCCGTCTCTCTGGTCAGGACTCTAAGGCGTTCAAAATCAGTCATCACATTAAATGTGGATTTTACCAAATTCAAATTTCAAATCAAAGCAAATGAGCAGAAATCCTGAATGTTTATCCTAAACATCCGACTCAACGCGTGGCAAAGGACCAATCTAGATTTTGTGCACGTCCAAGCGATCTGAGATTATTATCCTAAGCAATCATCCCAGATATCCTACTCAGAGCAAACTAGGAACCAATCTAGGTTTAGCACATGCTTAAGTAGTCTGGAGTCATTGTTTTCCTAAATAGTCATCTCACGCATCTGACTCAGAGCATGCCTAGGGACCGTTTGGGATCCCGTACACGTGTAAGTGGCATGAGGTTTTGAAAGAAGAAAAAGCAGAACACAGAGAGTAAGGGATGAATCTGTCCCCTGTTCCAATTGTGGGCTTCTAGTTTCGGCTCATGTGGTCATGTATTTGTACTCTAATTTGATACTCTAGCTCCAACATCACCCGTTCCAGGCATTAGAACTCATGCTAGATCCAAATCTATCGTGCCCCTAGTCATGTGGGCATTATTTCGGTTTGTTTTGGTCTAACCCCATATGCTCCTGCATTGGGTCCTATTGCTGATTCCAGTGCTGCCCCCAAGTATCGGTTGCTCTAAGCATGGGGGCAAGACCCATCTTATTCCAATCCAACTTTGGCAATTCCTATGTTATTACCTAGAGTTTTGTTACAATTCCCTGCAAATCTAGCTATCCCTTGCTGTTCTATCCTCTTAAAGAAGCCGCCTCTCGTCTCCCGTTGTCTAGATAAGATCTCGTCATGCGTCTTTTTCATCACCCTTTCTGTCGCCTCTCTAATCACATAGTTGGGTTGATGAGAACTTGAGGATACCTCCTAGCTGCCCATAGGCTTTGGTTGACATGCTAAAGCTCTAGATCTAATATTAGGCCTACCCATCTTCTCTAAATCTTAGGTTCAAATTTCAATTCTTCAAATCTCGTTCAAGCTTCTCGGTGAAAGCATCAAAATGTTAAGCCAGAAAATGGATCAATGCCTTGGTTTGAGTGTGAAAGCATCGACCCTATTTATCAAGGCAAATAGAATAGAAAAGGAAATAGTAAATAGTTGAAACGGTAAAGAGACAAGAGATTTTTATAGTGGTTCGGCTACTAATGAAGCCTACGTCCACTTTATATATTCTTCTGTTGATCAATTGCTATTACAAAGGAGTTTAGATTACAATATAATTCTCCTTTCGTAGATTAGATCAAGTCACTATTGTTAGAGACAAAAGGAGAATCTAAATTGTCCCTTCATGGCTGTTGTATAAGAGAAGAAGAGTGAAGAAATAATGGCAGAGCTTTAACAAAGATCAGATCCCCTCTACTGTTATAGATAGGATGGTATTTATAGGGATTAGAGAGCAGTTGGGCCAGAGCCACTTTACCAAAAGCCTATAGTCATCATGTAGCGATGGCTCAAGAAGTTTGGAGATGTTTGGACCTAACTTTTTAGATCGGTACCAGTCCGATTGGATGGGATCGATACCCAATCGGTACCAGTCCGATTGGATTGGATCGATACCAATCGGACCGGTACCGATCTGGAAAGTTCTGGAATTGTTGAGTCTCTCAATTTGGTTGTCTCCCAATCACGTAATTGAGTGCCTCGTCCGAATATCAAGTTGTTTGAAGTTAGTTTGATCATTCATCTTCATAGATCATCCAATCCATCCCTTCATAGAAGATCCATCCATATTTCACTCAATACTTAACCAAATGACACGAAACTTCATACATGCATTGTAAATGAGTAGGAGAGCCTCTAAATCGAATCTCATAAGGCGGGGCCCAACCAAGTGGGTCGTACTTGATCCATCAAACTAGCTCAATTTGGAGGAGATCCATTAATAACTCGCTCAATACTTATTGGAATCAGATGAAACTTTGAAGGTAGCTTCTACAGGATGTATGGGACTTACAATACAGGTGGTGGGCCCACCCTAAAAGGATTGGACTATCCGATGAGTTCGGATCGGTGTCGATCCAAATTGTCTTGACCAAATGACTTCATTTTTGGTGTGAGCCTTTTTTATGCCTTCTAAGTGTCCCTTCCAAATTTCAAGTCAATCTGAGTTCGTATAAGTTCTGTAGCTCCATTCTAAGTTGCTACAGTCCAAAAGCAGATGGGTATTTGAATGGGTCTTCACTTCTTGAGCTAGATTGCTCGAAATTTTACCAAACTTGATAGGTGGGCTTAGTAGAGGCATAGGAGTGTAATGCAAGTGGTTAGAAGGAACCAAGAGCCAATCGGGTCGGATCGATACCGATCCAAATAGTTTGCGTGACTCTAGTCCAAACTTCTTATGTTTGTCTTGTACTTTTAAGCCTTTGGGTCAAGTTTCGAATCGTTCTGACTTAATCTAAATGTGTTAGCTTCTTTTGAATTATGTTACGTTAAAAACCCAATTAACACTAATATTTATGAAATACTAATTATAAAATTGTAATTGATGTTTTATACAATATTAAACAGTATGTTTATAACAGTTATAAATATATCGATCGATATACGATAACAGTATGCGTTTAAATTGGATTTAAATGCAGCAATTATTGTTTAGGATTGGATTGGTCTTGAGGCTTATAGGGGGCATGGTACAGCAGCTATAGGGTAGCATATTAGGACTGGACATATGATGGTAGAGAGTGAATGAACTCTGAATTCAAAAGAGAGAGAATGGTAAGAGAAATAAGTGGATCCTGATCCTCATTTCACTCCCTAGTCTCTCTCTTATATAATCCCTTTAACCCTCGCTTTGCAAACACTTTTATGCACCCTTCCTCTGCTCCTCGCATCCCTCGCTTTGCAATACTTTTTTGCACCCTTTGTTTGCTCCTCATATCAGGCCGCCCCCCCCCCCCCCCAATAACAACCCCAGAAATCAAAGAACTAAACACTACAACAAAATATATTTTGACAGTAATTTTTGTCAGCGTTTCAACAACAAATGCAGTTAATGGTATTTTAAAGGAGTAAGATTGATCAATAAATGCTGACATTCTAGGTTAGAGCTGAAATTTTAACGCTGGTAATAAAAATTCTTTTTAGCCGCCTTTTCTTCTTACCCTCATACTTCATCCCCAACAAATATTGATTATCTTCTTCATCAAAATCTATTGCATTTCATTATTCGTGCATTTATCTTCAAATCTAATCTTATTTTTATTTTTTTACTTTATTCATGTTCATTCTTTAATTTTCAACCCGCTATCCCCAAATACAAAGCTTAACCCTAAATCGCCATCGTCGGCATCTGTCCAACGATAACTTCAATTATATCACCATAACATGTGAACGGCTGCTTAGATGGCCATTAGGAGCACTAGTGTATCAATCTCCATTAACATTTGGATGATGATTCGGTAATTTATACTTCTAATATAATAGTTATCACAATCAGAAATTTGATAGTTTATCCATACTCTAGAATTTTATTATTTCAGTGAGTGTAATTTGAATTGAGCTATAAATTCATAAAGGTTTTATAGTTTATACATCCAATATAAGACAAAAAGAAGCAATACATTTTCAATAACTATGTAGTCTTTGAAAGCAAGTATCGCAATTAGAAAATGAAGCAAATCTATGTTGAAAGCACTAAAAAAAGTAGTTTCGTCCAAAGAGCAGTAAAGGCGGCAAAAAGAAAATCCAAAGGAATTCAAGTCTGTATCGCTTGACCATGCTTTCATAGTTCAAAAACAAATGTTTGTGACAAACAAGTGCATGTTTCATATTAGGCTTGTTGTTAATTTGCTGCATGGGCATCTTTGCATAACCCTGGAATTGCATTCATTTATAGCAAATAACAAATTAAGGGTACTTGAAAGTCTACAACAAGGGTACACCAAATGCAAGAAGTAGAATTGCATGGATACAAGGTACCATGGGCTACAAACTAACAATAAAGTTATACAAAATAGAGCCACATAGAAGCCAGAACAGTATAGTTGAACAACATTGTTAGGAACTGAGATGTTGGTTTGATGACAACAACCTTTTAATAAATATATACTAACACTATTGTCTAGATAAATATGTATATGCAGGAACTATGTAGGATATATATATATATATATATATTCAGGTATTGATTACTGAAGACTGATCAGTATAAAGACTCAAGATTCAGAATGGAGATATCAAGATTGAAGTCTCTAGAGTATCAAGCTCAAGATTTCAAGATAAGTGTATAGTTTTTGTTAAAACTTAATAATAGCATGGAAATCTTCATTCCGAATTTCATTTGGGATGGAACCCATTTCTATCTTCTTAGTGGCTTACAAACCCACGACAAGTAGCTTACAAACCTACGACAAGTAGCTTACAAACCCATGAACATCCTAGTTTTGTACAAGTTCTCGAGTCCGGATGTAATGAGATATTATGCAGGAAGAAGCTTGCAAAACTACTTCAAAATGGTTTTTCAAAATTATTTTCGAAACTTCTTTTCAAGATGTTTTAGCCTTAAAATATTCTTTGTTTTTGTTTTTAAATAACTCTTGTTCTAAACTTTGTTTGTTTTTTAAAACTATCTTCTGATTTTTAAATATTCTTTATAATATATATACACACACTTGAGATTTAAAATCAAATTTATATATATGTTCTAAAAATATATTTTTCTACTCTTCTTTCTTTTAAAACATAGGAAAATTAGTTTATTTTACTCCAAAATCATTTCATCTTGTTTTTCTTTCAATACCATTTTCCAAAAAAAAAATACATTGTTTTTTAACTGGATGTCGACATCATGGGATACCCTATGTCGACATGGTGGCTGTTAAATTCCAATGTTTTAATTTTCAAAAGAAGTGTCTATTCATTTAAATCTCTTCACGAATGGTTACGACCCAAACGAATTTTTTAACTAAATATTTTCTTATTTTCTTCACTCCTTCTTCTCCACAAATCCATATTCTAAAATTTTCATTTTTTTTAAGATCGTGCTGAAATTCTGCTGAATACTCAAGTGAATCAAATTAGAAACTCATTCTTGTTTTATTCTTTGCTCTCTCTTAAAGTTCAAAGTGCTATTCAGAGTTATAGGATCAATTTGTAATCAAAAGTTTATCGAGTCTCTTTACAAGTTGTGGTTGTTCCTGGAAATCAATTGGGCGATCTTATGCCCCGTAAATCAAGAGAGTTTCCCCCAAACTCAAAGACAGGAGGGTATCTTAAGGCCTTTAGAAATTGAATAACTCAAAGGCAATAAATATATTATTTTGTTCACTAGATAGAAATGAGTTTAATAGAGTGTATGTCTGTAAGTCTGCATTTGAAATCTAGGAAACTTTGCAAGTTACCCATTAAGGAACAAGCAAAGTTAAACAGATAAAATTTCCATATTAACTAGCAAGTTTCAATTGTTTAAAACGCATGCAAATGAATCCATTTTTGACACGTATTGTCGATTTTAAGATATTGTTCATTCACTAATTGCACTGGAAAAAAGCTTTTCTAAGGAAGACCAAGTCGGAAAAATTATAAATTCACTCACTCTAGAATGCGATCAAAAGACATTTGCAATCGAAGAAGCAAATGATATCAGTCTAATGAAAATAGAAGAATTGATAGGGAATATGATGTATTATGAAGTTCAACTACAAGGAAGAAGAGAAAACAAGGCTACAGAAAAGAAGTCATTAGCATTCAATGCAACAACTGAAGATCGGAGCTAGACAGTGATGAGGAGATTGCTTTCATGACAAGAAACTTTCGGAAATTCCTTAAATATAGAAAAATGAATAATTATAAAAGAAATGATCAAAAGATTCCAGAAATAATATGGAGAATGTTAACAATGATAGATGCTACAATTGCAATAAAGTCGGACATCATAGGAAAGATTGTCCGTATCAGATAAATAGTTGTTCCCTCCAAACAATGATTCGTCAAGGAAAAGAAAGAAAGCATACAAAGCAACTCTTGATGACTCAGACTCATCATCCAGTGACGATGAAAATAAGACGGATAATTCAAATTTGTGTTTCACCGCTATTCATGAATCAAACGATGATGGGAGTATGGATCTAAAAATAGGTACGCATTTACATTATTTTTAATTTTTTCTTGTTTGAATGGATGCTTGCTTGTTTGCATGATTTTTTTTTAAAAATTCCTTGAATTTTAAATTCAAATTTATCCCTTGAAATTTCAATTTCAAGTTCAAAAATAATATTATTTTAATATTATTTTAAATATTAAATTATTAATATTTGAGTATTATTATATTTATTGTTATCACAGCAATTATATAAGTAGAATATAGGATATAATATATACATTTATTGGAAATTAAGAATAGACACTTGTCCTTTGATTCAATAGGCACATGTCGACGTACCTGGATACCCCATGTCGACATACCCCTCGAAAATTTGATTTCAAAATTTGAATTCAAACTTTTGAATTTCCCTCCACCTTTTCACCAACTTCAATGCTCTGGAAAGATGCCTCTTGACAAAAGAACATATCTATAGAATCTCTATTTAATTCACTCTCATTGTCACCACTTTTCACTTTTATTTCAAATTTCAAATTTATCTTCATTACCTTCAAATCCTCTCAAACTTCTTCAATGTCCTCTTCAAGCAATCCTAACACCATTAGGCTTCCAAAAGCTATCAAAAACTTTCTTTTCAATGACTCGAAAGCTATCAAAGCTGACATCAACTATGTAAACTTTGGTAAAATTCATATGGGGAATTTGCTATTTTTGAAGATTTTCCTTCTTATGAAATTGAAAATCTTTTTCAACAATGTTCTATTCTTAGTGTAGTAGATAACAAACAAAATGATTTTGTACGTTATCCAAATCTTGTTAAGATGTTTTATGTGAATTTGAATCGTGGTTTTTATGACGGACAAGATGGACAAATTTGGAGTGGTGTTAAAGGAACACAAATAGTTTTAGATTGTGAAATTTTAGGAAATATTTTGGGATGCAAGTATACCGGAATGAATCTCTTGGAATTTCAAATAAATGAAAATGATCGATAGACATTTCATCACATCTTTGAAGGGGATGACAATTTTGAATTCAAAAATCGTTATTTTCGTCCAAAAGCAAGAATTGTTAACCTTCTTATTCAACACACCCTTATACCAAGATCGAGAAACTACAACAATCCAACTTTGAAAGTTTGCAAAGATGTTTTTTCAATTTTTGAAAATTATGATATCAATTGGGCTCAAGTTATTTTGGATGAGCTAAGGCCTAAGAGTTTTACAATGGGTGAAAACACATTATATCATGGAGTTTATCTCACTCGGATTTTTAATTACTTTGGAGTTGATTTCAAAAGTGAAGAATTTATAACTAGTAAAGTGCTCAACCATGGAATCATTTCTCTTATGCAAATTCCATTAGTGTTTCAACCATATGAAACACTTACGGAAAAGGAAGAAAGGCTTGCTTACGAAGAGATGGAGGAAACGGAGGAAGAAGAAGAAGAAGAGGAAGAGGAAGGAATATAAATTGAAGAGGAGGAAGATCAAAAAACTTCCTTAGAGAGTATTGAATAATCTTACTAATCCCGCTAATCCATCCAACAAGAACATTCTCAATAATCAAAGAATTATAGTGGAAAATCAAAAGACACTCAAAAGATCAATGAATAAGAAAATGGATAAGATTTCCACTAAAATCAACAAGTTCTTCGGGAAAGTTAGTAGAAAGATTGGACTATCATCTTCTTTATCTTCTTCATCTTCATCTAATTAGTATTAGTTCATGTTATCTCGTTTGCTTCAAGTTTTATCCATATGTTTTCCTTTATTTTAGTTAATAATATATTATTTTATGTAACGTCGACTAGAATCATTAATGAAATCTTTTATTTCCTGTTATTCAACTTCATTTGTCTCTGTAATTGCTTGTTTTTATATTATACAAATTTTATTGAATAGATTTGTTCATAATATTCAAAACAAAGAAAATTGTCATTTTAGGCAGAGCATGTCGACATTCTCTATCCCCCATGTCGACATGCAACGGGCAGAAAGCAGTTGCACTTTCAAATTTTAATTTCATGTAACTAACTTGTGTCTATTCATTTTAAACGAGTTTCTCCCCCTATTTTTACCTGTTTCTTCCAGAATAAATTATCAAACTTCATTTCTAATCACTCCTTTTCATATTTCTTACTATTTCTTGAATTATGGCTTCTCCGATTAACAATCTACGTGATAATCTTAAGGAAACTCTCACTGTGACGACCTAGAATTTTTAAACAATTTAAATTGGAATATTTAATTGATTTAAAATATTTAAAAGTTAATTTTAACTTGAATTCAAGATATCAATATTTACTTGGTAATTAAATCATTGAATTATATAGTTTAAATATTGAATTTAATAAGTGAAAATTGGGTAAATTGTTGAATCTGAAATTTCTAAGCCTGTTTAAATAATTTGAAGGCTTGTAAAATTTATAATGATGATACTGAAGATAATAGAATGGTTGAATTTTATTTAAAGGTGGTTTGTTCAATTTTAATAATATATCGTTTAACTCGATATTTAAAAATAGCCTTCCGAGGCACAGTCTCGGAATTCGACGAAACTAGTTTCAATGGATCCGTAATAGTTAGTTATTATCAAATTTCAATTTTCGTAGCAATCGGAGTTGTCGTTGCACCCTGGCAGCTCAAAATGCTTAGAAACTATTCTAATAGATTTAATTTAAATTTGATCGTTTTCTTCTGTAACTCGCGCATACGATTGAATTAGCCTTTGAAACACGTTCCATTGTGTTCGAAATGCGGGTATAACCTTATAAATGTCTGTTGGCTCGTCTGATTCTGGGTTCGGATTTTTCGATGCAACATGAGATGTTTTTCAATATTTAATTATATAATATCAAAGCATACTCTGGAAGCTATTTCTAAACCCCTATTTTATCTCCGCCTTCCTCTATAATTTGCTAACAGAAATGGATCTAAAAAATAATATAATGGCCGAGTTTTTCCCTTCATCTCCTCCCCTTCTATTCGATTTTAAAATTAAAAAAAAGCATCGTGTCTTCAGGGCATGCGGTCGATTAGGGCAAACCGAAGTCATTGATGCCCTCGTCTAGGAGTGATCGCAACATGAATTCAATAATTGTTGAGGTTAGAGTTCATGTTTAAGGCCATGGTAGGAGACGAGATCGACGTTGATTTCGAGTTATGGGCGACTGCGATTTGGATTCCTTGAGGGTCGTGACATCGAGATCTGGAAGTCGAAATTTTGCTGTGGATTCGTGGTCGATGCTGGGGGTACGGTGTTGGTTTGGGGATGCATGCGCGATACTATTGGAACAATGATGTTTTGGCTGGGTGTCGCGAGGGTAGCAGCAGGAGTATGGGGGGTTGGTTGGTCTTTAGCTTTACAGTGTTCGGTCGTTGTTTGGTCACCCAAGCAGCACTAAAGGTGAGTAAATTCTTTTCTCATAATTAGTGTCTAATACATTTCCCCATGTTGTTTGATTGATGTCGTCTAGATTGTGCATCGGCATATGATGGTTGTTTAAGTTTACTTGCATTATTTCCGTGAGTTAATTTGGATAACTCGCCACTATAGTTTAGACAATATTTTCAATGAATTTGTTGAATTTCCAGTGAAGTATGTTATTGATATGGATTAATTGGATGATGTTGAATTGTATATATTCGATTAAATGGTTGTTCTAATGAGATCACAATAGTATGTGATCGGAATGGGATTAAAAAAAAGTGGATTTTAAAGAAAGTGAAATATTTACGGAAATAAAAAGTAAATTTCATAATGATTTTTAATTAAAAATGAAAAACATTATTTGTGATAGATAATTACTTAATGAAATTTATAAAATATAATTACTTTGTGAAATTTTTCAAGAAATTAATTAAGATGATTAATTGAGAAGAAATTGATTTATTTAATGAAGTAAATAAATAGATAGTTAATTTAAAGATTGAGATAAATCAAGAATGATTAATATTTGTGGTTTAAATAATGATTAATTGTTTAATGTAATTAAGTTGGATAGGATAAATTAAAATGTAATTGGAAATCCTTAATTTATATAATTAATGATGTAATTAAAGATTGATGAATTAAAATTGATTAATCCATAATAAGTGACATATGAGAAATTGATTAATATAAGTAATTAAGGATAAATGAAATTAATATGGTAAATTAATTGATGAAGTAATTAAAGATTTCTTATTGATTTTGGTTAAGAATAATTAATATTATGAAATTAATTAAAGTTAGTTACTTGAATGTAATTAGAGGATAATTAATCCAGAGTAATTAATTAAGATGAGTAATGAAGGGATGATTGATAAATTGATTTAGAATTAACTAATGTTAAATGAAGGAATCTAAGTGATTGAGGTTAGAAATTCAATTATAATCAATTGAATTAATTTGGAAGTGATCAAATTTGCTTATGGATGAATGAATGGTCTTGGATGCGTGAATGAGTTGATATCTCCGATATCAAATGTCGTGTTTTCATTTGGATAACGTGGGTTAGGATGACATGAGACTCGAAGAGGCCGGGATCGGGTATTGGGAAATACCCGAAACCACTTCGAATTTCTTATAAATTTTTATGTAAAATTTATAGTTGGGATGAAATGATTTATGTGAATTGGGCTATAAATTGAATTCGGTAATTAGAAACTTATGTGCGAAATAAGTGAAGTCCATAACATACTGTGAACTTGTGAATTGAATCGAGTTACCCCGGATTTTATATAAGTTGTTTGCTTTGGTATTCTATGTTAGTTGAGTTTACTCACGCTGGTTTCCAGCCTGACCCGGGTGTTACTTTGGTGCAATGCTCAGGTCAGACCGAGTATTACAGATTTTCAAGTAGATACGTTCTGGAGCTCAGGAGGCGAGATGGATGGCAGGAGCGTATAGAATATTTCCGTTGTAATTATATTATTGTTAATCCGAGACATGATAGTTGTATATATTCAGTGACTATGTATATGTGAAACTCTGATTTATATTAAATGTAATCGACAGATATAGTATTCTTTTGTAAACTGATATTTTTTATTATTATATATTATCCGCTGCGAATGTGAGTTGTTGATGTTTCTGTTCTTCTTCTTCTTCTATCTCTTTCTTATTTTTCATAACTATCTGGAATTTTCGGCTTCGGAAATTTCGGGTCGTTACATTTGGTATCAGAGCTGAAAGGTTAAGTGAGAACCTTGGCTCTGATGGGAGTTACTCATTATGTGAGTCCATAGTACTCTAGAATGAGTTGAGTATATATATACATATATATATATATATGTATATGTATATGTATATGAGAGCGTACTTGTTATTTTTTTATATAAAGATTTTAAATGATTTTATATAAAAATATAGACATATTTTGATATATAAAGCAATATTTCCTTCTAATAAATATTAAGGCGATTGGTTGTTAAATTATTGAAATTAAATTAAGAAGTAGTATAATACAATCAAATAAAAATTAAATTGATTGAAATGAAATTCTAGAATTTGAATTTAGAAATTAAATTATTTAAAAACTTTAAATAAAGTTAAGTTTAAAATGGATTCAAACTGAAATTTAATCTTGAATTTATAGGAATAAGAATAATATAAAAAGAAAATAGGTATCTAGATAAGATTACCTTGAGAATTATCATAACTAGTTATTGTGTTTAATAATGATATATTTGTTATTAAGTAAGCCAAATGAAGTAAATTTCTAAGATGAGTATAACTTTTAAATTAAAGTAATGAAAAATAATAAATAAGTATTATTTGGATAACTGGGACTTGTTACAAACAATGGGTTGTTTGAAAATTTGATTTGAATTTAAGACCAAGGGTGGTTTAAAATTTTAAAACATGGTTGGGAGGGCCAAGAAAATAAATATGTATGTATGGGTATACATGATATCAAAGATAATTTGAAATAAACTCTAAGAGGTTGAGTTTTGATTTTTCCCTGAAGTGTGATGTAAAAACCCAAAGTGATATAAGTTTTGAACTTATAAGAGGGAAAGAATTTTGAAGTTGAAGTGGGAATTCGTGTGATCTCAAAATGGGTTTGAGATTTAAAAATTGAAAATGGATGGACGTTTTAAAAATAAATTGGATGGTATCATCCTATTGTTAATGAAAATCTTTAAATTGAGAATGGTATTGTATGAATAAAATAAATTTGAATAATTGAATTGTAAATTAAACTTGTTTAAGAACCGGCTTCAAACTGGAAGATAAAATTGAGTAATAAATTAAAATTTTAAAATAAAATTGTGTTGAATTCTTATTTGAACCTTGAAATACGTAAGTAAAGATAATTTAAAATGGAATTTTGTGAATTGGACTTTGAAATTAAATTGATTATAAACTTCGAATAAAAGTTAATTTGGTTTAAAAAGTTAAACCAACCTTTGAGAATTTAACTCGAATTTATATAATTCGAGGAAGTTTAAAATTCAAGATTGAAATTGAATTAGTTCAAGATTTAATTTGGTTTGAATTAATTGAATTGGTGATTGAAGATGTATAATTTTAAGAATTTAAATAGGAAATTGAATTGGATTATGTTAAAATAATTTGAATTTGAAATGGGTTAAATTGATAATAATTCAAATTGATTAGAATAATATGAAATTATAATTAGAGTTGAACAGGATTAAAATCAAATGGAATTTGATTTAAATTGGGAAGGGAAGGTTGATTCAACATGAATTGGGTTTAAATAAATTTCAATAGAAATTGAAGTTATTCAAGTTAGAATTGGGTCAATTAAATGGAAGTGGAAATTTAATTGAATTGTGGGGGAAGTGAACAGTTGACTCGTGACTATTTTCAATATAAATTGTTTTAATATAAACTTATTTCTCTAAGCTATTAAATATATACAACCTTTATTTCTTAAAGCCAAATTATTTTATACTTGTTTTACAATTATTTTTGGAGCTATTTAATCATTTTTCAACTGTTTTCTAAACTAATTACTATTTCACAAATTAACTACTATTTTACAACTATTATGCAATTATCTAAAATTTCTGAAAAATATTTAACTATTTTCAACTATTTTACAATTAGTTAACTATTTTACAGCTATTTTGCAAACTAATAATTATTTTTCAACACTTATCTATTTTTAAATTTTTCAAGCTATTTTTTTATATAAACTGGTCGGAGTTCAAACTGTTATTGATTATATGCCCAACTGAGATAATAATTGAAGTGATAATTCAATGGAATTGAGGCAATTGTGAATATAAAGGAAATTGATTTGGCTAATAATCGATGAAGATAATTACGTAGGATGTACGTATATTATTCTATTCGCATAGTGATTTGATCCAGATTCGAACACAGAATTTCGAGATAGTTTATTGATCCGAGTGGGATTTTTCACTCGATTTTCGACAAAGCGAACCTGGATATGGATTGTTGATTGGTTCTGGATATTCTCTATCATAGTTATGGCTATGCAAGGAGAATGACGGTTTCTAATCAAGAAACCAGATCTGTGTCCGCACTAGGAAGTTGGGTGGACGATACTAGTCCGGAAGTGAAATTGTGTGATCGAGTGAGCGATCAGATGGGTATAGCGTACGGATGATATGTGTATATCGTACGGGTTTGAACTAAAGTGATATGGGAAGGACTAATAAAATTTGAATATTTGATTTTGAATAAACAAAGTTATATATCTTTGTTATATGTAAGTTGAAACTCCATTTGTTAAATCTATTGTCGGAAGAAAAGGATTTTTGAGGGTGTTTGAAGTATAAAAGGAGTTTTATACAAGTTTGAAAGATCCAAAGTTTTTAAAAATTATATATATCTAAATATATAAATATATAAAGGATCTTATGAGGATCCTGGAAAAGGATTTTGGGAATCTTTGGATTTGGAAAGGCTTTTGATTTTTGGGTAAAATCAATATTAAAATTTGGAAAGCCTAGTTTGAGAACTATCGATTTTGAGATAATTGATTTTGTGAAAAGAAGCTTTGTATGAGATCATACTAGGTGTATGATTTGAAAGATACTATATGTGTATAGTATAAAGTGTTTTGATGATGGCTCTGGGGAAAAAGGCGCTCCTTTGAAATGAACTTCTCAGGAGTGCCACCGGGTGATGCTGCCTTGAGCCCCAAGGGGGGGTTCTAAAGTTGATCATGTGAGGAGTCCGGACAAAACTAGTTCCTGGAGATTATGAGTAGAGTATACCATAACGAAAGTCGTGTGTGCCGCTGAGAGCCAATAGTCTGCGTTTGATTTTATATCGGTAGACTGCGACCTATGGTATAACATAGCGAAAGTCGTGTGTGCCGTTGATAGCCAACAGTCTGCATTTGATTTTATATCAGTAGACTGCGACCTATGTAGGAGTGGAGAAGTTTCATTTCGACAGCGAAAATCAGAGGCCGCAGAGAGCCTGCAATTACATGGACGTTTGCTGTGATGGCAACGTAACCCTAGAATGCAACTGTGATCTGTTGTGGGTTCCATGGTGTAATCGAGAGGATGCGGAGAGCCTGCAGTTACATTGACTTTTGTTGCGATGGCAACGTAACCCTGGATGTAACTGCTACCATGGATGGGAGTGATGATTTCCAGAGCATTCTCACCAAAGATATTTCCTCTATTTCAAAATGCTTTTAATATTTTCAATAAAATTATTTTCAAAAGTATTTTCACTGGATGTTGAAAACGGGTCTGCCAAGCACTTGTAGATTTTCAGTCTTACGCTTGATCAACGTATGACCGAATTTCTATGAGAACAAGGACGGACTGGTTGAGACATCGAGTTATGAGAAATATTTGTTTTTTTAAGAGCTATTTTATTAGTATGATGTGAATTTAAAAGCATTTCTAAAACTTTTAAATAAAAGTGTTAGAATTTTGGGGAAATAAAGGGAAATCCAAACTGGAATTTTAATGAAGTGATTTTGTAATTAAAATCGAATATTGATTTAGAAATTGGATAAGCTAATTGGTTAAATAATTATTCGATAGAATATATTAATAAAGTTTAACCCGAATAAATAAAATGGATTGTAAGTTAATAATGGAATTTGGAAATGAATTTGAATTGTAAATAGAATTCGACTTGGATTTGATAATGAATTAAATAAGTGGAGATGCTATAAAAATAGAAATAAAAATAGAGTTGGATCAAAATAGTGATGGTTTGAATTACAAACAAAATTCAAGTGTAATATGAATATTATTTAACAAAATTTGCAAGTGAATTAGAAATGAAATGGAATTACATTTAAAATGAGTGGAAAATTAATTTGAAGTAGTTATAAACTAAAATGAATTAAGCAGGTGAATTAAATGATAAATGGTTGTGAATAAATTAAAATGGAATTGAATTAAACAAATTGAGTCAGAAATCAATTTAAAATGGTTATAAAATTTACGTGATTATTTATTCAAGTGGATATCATCAATTTGCGTAAAAATGATTATTATTTGGCGTAAACTAAAGTAATTAAACTTCTGTGAGTTGATTAAGGTTAAATAAATTGGTTTTAGAATTAATTGAAGTGAATATGAGCTTGTCTGGATTACAAATCAATTGGATGTAAGAAATTGAGTTGCTAACCATTAAAATTGAATAAAATGGCATATAAATTTGATTTAAAGCAATTGAATAAGCTTTAAAAATCATATGAATCGCTTATGGGAAGCGTTTGGCACTTTTTGTGTATGTAATGCTTGTGTTTAGCCATTAAAAGTAAGTGAAATGCAAATAGATTTTCTTATATGGCACTTACATATTTAAACTTAGTAAGTACAGGTACCTGAAGGCTGTTTGGCCGGATTTGGATGCACTATTTGCTAAAATAAATAAGCCGCTTGCTTAAAATGCTAAATAAGGTACGCCTACGCAATAAATATAGGAAATATGAACTGTTTTTGCTTTTTCCAACCGGGTGGGTCGATGTATATATATTTATATCTTTTGTCAAATTGCAAAAGCTCCTCCGTACAAAGGAGACTCTGCCAAAAAAATTCAAAAATTTTGAGAGTTAGAAAATTTTTGGAAATTTTTTGTTAACAACAAAACGATTTCAAATTGGAAATTAAAGTAAACTAGTAGATGAAACTAATATGAATCAGTTATACTTGAAAGGTAAAATTTAATATTCAGAGTTGAAGACAAATTGAAATCATATGGAAATGGGAAAAACTAATTTGAATAGAAGTGGGTATGAAACTTATGTAGGAAAATGTGTACAATGATTTGAAAGGTTACGATTGGATATTATTACTAAGCAAGATATGCATGTATTGTAAGGAAAAAGGAAAATTGATTGTGATTCCAAAGGATAAAATTTGAATTGCCCGACAAAATGGTATGTATTTAAGTTTCTGTATGAAATTGGATTGGGTTTTTGATCTAGCCACTTGGCTTTTGTTTTCTTTTGGGATTTGGGAGCCCGTAGTAGCCTTTTGTAGTAGCACATGAGCTAGCCGTGCAAAGGAGACGCTGGTAAAAAATTTTGGAAATTCAGGGAGTTAGAAAAATTTTGAGAAAATTTTGATAATTCAAATTTTAGTTTTAATTTGAAATTTAAATGATTGAGCAAAAAGGGTATTGTTTGAAACTATAGAGGTTTTGGGAAGTTGGTTAAGGTGATAATGGGTCTTTAATAAAAGATAGTTGGTAGGATGGTGAATTGTGACTTTTGAGAAGGGGTAAACGGGTTTTGAACCATTCTTCCAAACTAGTAATTTCGGGGACGAAATTCTTTTAAGGGGGGAGGAATGTGACGACCCGGAATTTCTAAACAATTTAAATTGGAATATTTAATTAATTTAAAATATTTAAAAGTTAATTTTAACTTGAATTCAAGATATCAATATTTACTTGTTAATTAAATCATTGAATTATATAGTTTAAATATTGAATTTAATAAGTGAAAATTAGGTAAATTGTTGAATCTGAAATTTCTAAGCCTGTTTAAATAATTTGAAGGCTTATAAAATTTATAATGATGATACTGAAGATAATAGAATGGTTGAAATTTTATTTAAAGGTGGTTTGTTCAATTTTAATAATATATCGTTTAACTCCATATTTAAAAATAGCCTTCCGAGGCACAGTCTCGGAATTCGACGAAACTAGTTTCATTGGATCCGTAATAGTTAGTTATTATCGGATTTCAATTTTCGTAGCAATCGGAGTTGTCGTTGGACCCTGGCAGCTCAAAACGCTAAGAAACTATTCTAATAGATTTAATTTAAATTTGATCATTTTCTTATGTAACTCGCGCATACGATTGAATTAGCCTCCAAAACACATTCCATTGTGTTCGGAATGCGGGTATAACCTTATAAATGTCTGTCGGCTCGTCTGATTCTGGGTTCGGATTTTTCGATGCAACATGAGATGTTTTTCAATATTTAATTATATAATATCAAAGCGTACTCTGGAAGCTATTTCTAAACCCCTATTTTATCTCCGCCTTCCTCTATAATTTGCAAACAGAAATGGATCTAAAAAAATATAGTGGTCGAGGTTTTCCCTTCAACTCCTCCCCTTCTATTCGATTTCAAAATTAAAAAAAAAAAGCATCGTGTCTTCAGGGCATGCGGTCGATTAGGGCAAACCAAAGTCATTGATGCCCTCAAGTAGGAGTGACCGCAACATGAATTCAATAATTGTTGAGGTTAGGGTTCCGTGTTTGAGGTCATGGCAGGGGACGAGATCGAAGTTGATTTCGAGTTATGGGCGACCGCAATTTGGATTCCTTGAGGGCCGTGACATCGAGATCTGGAAGTCCAATTTTGCTGTGGATTCATGGTCGATGCTGGAGGTACGGCGTTGGTTTGGGGATGCATGCGCGATACTGTTGGAACAATGATGTTTTGGCTGGGTGTCGCGAGGGTAGAAGTAGGAGTATGGGGGGTTGGTTGGTCTTTGGCTTTACAGTGTTCGGTCGCTGTTTGGTCACCCAAGCACCACTAAAGGTGAGTAAATTGTTTTCTCATAATTAGTGTCTAATACATTTCCCCTTGTTGTTTGATTGATGTCGTCTGGATTGTGCATCGGCATTTGATGGTTGTTTAAGTTTACTTGCATTATTTTCGTGAGTTAATTTGGATAACTCGCCACTATAGTTTAGACAATATTTTCAATGAATTTGTTGAATTTCCAGTGAAGTATGTTATTGATATGGATTAATTGGATGATGTTGAATTGCATATATTAGATTAAATGGTTGTTCTGATGAGATCACAATAGTATGTGATCGGAATGGGATAAAAAAAGTGGATTTTAAAGAAAGTGAAATATTTACGGAAGTAAAAAGTAAATTTCATAATGATTTTTAATTAAAACTGGAAAACATTATTTGTGATAGCTAATTATTAATGAAATTTATAAAATATAATTACTTTGTGAAATTTTTCAAGAAATTAATTAAGATGATTAATTGAGAAGAAATTGATTTATCTAATGAAGTAAATAAATAGATAGTTAATTTAAAGATTGAGATAAATCAAGAATGATTAATATTTGTGGTTTAAATAATGATTAATTGTTTAATGTAATTAAGTTGGATAGGATAAATTAAAATGTAATTGGAAATCCTTAATTTATATAATTAATGATGTAATTAAAGATTGATGAATTAAAATTGATTAATCCATAATAAGTGACATATGAGAAATTAGTTAATATAAGTAATTAATTAGAAATGAAATTAATATGGTAAATTAATTGATGAAGTAATTAAAGATTTCTTATTGATTTTGGTTAAGAATAATTAATATTGTGAAATTAATTAAAGTTAATTACTTGAATGTAATTGGAGGATAATTAATCCAAAGTAATTAATTAAGATGAATAATGAAGGGATAATTGATAAATTGATTTGGAATTAACTAATGTTAAATGAAGAAATCTAAGTGATTGAGGTTAGAAATTCAATTAGAATCAATTGAATTAATTTGGAAGTGATCAAATTTGCTTATGGATGAATGAATGGTCTTAGATGCGTGAATGAGTTGATATCTCCGATATCAAATGTCGTGTTTTCATTTGGATAACGTGGGTTAGGATGACATGAGACTCGAAGAGGCTGGGATCGGGTATTGGGAAATACCCGAAACCACTTCGAATTTCTTATAAATTATTATGTAAAATTTATAGTTGGGATGAATTATTTTAAGTGAATTAGGCTGTAAATTAATTTCGGTAATTAGAAACTTATGTGTGAAATAAGTGAAGTCCATAACATATTGTGAACTTGTGAATTGAATCGAGTTACCCCCTATTTTATATAAGTTGATTGCTTTGGTATTCCATGTTAGTTGAATTTACTCACGCTGGTTTCCAGCCTGACCCGGGTGTTACTTTGGTGTAATGCTCGGGTCAGACCGAGTTTTACAGATTTTCAGGTAGATACGTTCTGGAGCTCAGAAGGCGAGCTGGATGGAAGGAGCGTACAGAATATTTCCACTGTAATTATATTATTGTTAATCCGAGACATGATAATTTTATATATTCAGTAACTGTGTATATGTGAAACTCTGATGTATATTAAATGTAATCGATAGATATAGTATTCTTTTGTAAACTGATATTTTTTGTTGTTATATTTTATCCGCTGCGAATATGAGTGGTTGATGTTTCTATTCTTCTTCTTCTTCTATCTCTTTCTTGTTTTTCATAACTATCTGGAATTTTCGGCTTTGGAAATTTTGGGTCGTTACACTCACTTCCTTCAAGAATATCCTTACATTCATACTTTGTAATACGCACCACTTAGAATTGAGTCAAATACAGATGATCAAGAAGCAAGCGAGACATTTCGATGCCCTTCGTTGGATGATCTCAGCCCCTAATAAGGAAGCCCTCGAAGGAAATCCACCATTCACTCTCGACAAAGATAAAGAAGAATGGGATGCCATCAAAACAGACCCTATCTTTGGAGAAGATGGATGGGTGGAAGTATCAAGGAATGTCTAGTCATTATGTATGTTATTTGTTTGATTTGATCATGTGTTTTAAACTTGATTGACTTAACTTATTTAAAACATTTGGTGTGATTTGTATATATGATGGAATGAATAATTACTGTTAATATGATTGATGATTGGTTTACTTCTGGATTACACATATGATCACACTCATGATCACATTTCACATTTAGGATCACATTTCATACTTACGATCACATTTAGCACTTATTACACTTATATATGGATTACTCTATTATATTATGGTTGATTATCTTATATCAAGTTCAGGGAATTTATTAGTAAGAAGTTTTTGTTAATGACAAAGGGGGAGAAGTTACAAAATAGTAGTTGACTTGGAGTAAGGGTGAGTTATAGTTGGAGTAAGGGGGAGTCATGAAGTAAGGGGGAGTTATGATAAGAGTTATGGTATGGTAAGTATATTTTATAAATACAGGTTGTCATCATCAAAAAGGGGGAGATTGTTAGGAACTGAGATGCTGTTTTTGACGACAACAACCTTTTTATAAATATATACTAACACAGTTTTCTAGATAGATATGTATATGAAGGAAATATGTAGGATATATATATACAGGTATTGATTACTGATGACTGATCAGTATAAAGACTCAAGATTTAGAATGGAGATATCAAGATTAAAGACTCTAGAGTATCAAGATTAAGATTTCAAGATAAGTGTCTAGTTTTTATTAAAACTTCATAATAGCACGAAAATCTTCATTCCAAATTTCATTTGGGATGGAACCCATTTCTATCTTCTTAGTGGCTTACAAACCCACGAGAAGTAGCTTACAAACCTACGACAAGTGGCTTACAAACCCATGAACAACCTGGTTTTATACAAGTTCTCGAGTCCTGATGTGATGAGATATTCTGTGGGAAGAAGCTTGCAAAACTACTTCAAAATGGTTTTTCAAAATTATTTTCAAAAATGCTTTTCAAGATGTTTTAGCCTTAAAATATTCTTTATTTTTGTTTTTAAATAAACACTTGTTTTAAACTTTGTTTGTCTTTTAAAACTATCTTCTGATTTTTAAATATTTTATAATATATTTATATATACTTGAGATTTAAAATCAAATTTATATGTACATTCTAAAAATATATTTTTCAATTCTTCCTTATTTTAAAACATAGGAAAATTAGTTTATTTTACTCCAGAATCATTTCATCTTGTTTTCCTTTCAATACCATTTTCGAAACAAATTTTGCATTGTTTTTTAACTAAGGGATGTCGACATCATGGGATACCCCATGTCAACATGGTGGCTGTTGAATTCAAAATTTTCAGTTTTCAAAAGAAGTGTCTATTCGTTTAAATCTCTTCATGAATGGTTATGACCGTTACTATTCTACAAATAACCTTCACAAAGGAATTTTTTAACTAACTATTTTCTTATTTTCTTCACTCCTTCTTCTCCATAAATCCATATTCTAAAATTTTCATATTTTTAAGATCGAGCCGAAATTCTACAGAATACTCAAGTGAATCAAATTAGAATCTCATTCTTGTTTGATTCTCTGCCCTCACTCGAAGACCAAAGTGCTATTCATAGTTATAGGATTAATTTATAATCGAAGTTTATCGAGTCTCTCTATAAGGTGTTGTTGTGCCTGAAAATCAATTGGGATATTGTATGCCGTAAATCAAGAGATTTTGCCCCGGACTCGAAGACAGGATGGTACGTCAAGGCCTTTAGAAATTGAGGATTGAAATCTCGACATTGGTATAATAAAAATCTGTATGAGGTGTTTGCCTTGGTGCACGACTGAATGTAGGGCAACTCCGAACCAGTATAAAATCCGGTGTGTTCTTTTTTTACTGCTTTTTATTTACTTTCTGCATCTGTGTTTGATTCTGTGATTGTTCTGTGATTAAGTTCTGCATTTGTTTATATCATAATTTTTAAATTAATCCATATAAGTCTTAGAATCCATTAAACACTATTCACCCCCCTCCCCCTCTAGTGTTAATTTAGCTTTAAGATCCTAAATTCGCACTCCCTTTCAAACATAAGCAGATCATGAAGTGTGTGAGCATGTGAGGGAGCTGATAAAGATGTTGGGTTAGAGAGAAACCAAGCGATTGTAACATGACCCGTAGCAAGTATCCTAAGTGGTTAAGAAGGAGATGTCAAGGCAAAGAGCTTTTCCAAGTAAAGATAATTAGGAGATGCATGTTTACCTAAAATTCAGAAAAGTAGACTAGGGATGTGGGCAAGGCTTTATGTAGAAAAAGTGTCCATAGTTATGAGGTTGAATGGTGAGGACTTTAGTATTGTTAGAAGATAAAGCCAAGAAGTTGGTGCTATTGAGAATAGTGTAATGCAGAATAGAAGTACTAATATGATTAGGAAGACTTGATTGAACTTTGTTTTTGTTGTTGTGAGAAATTGTATTTGTATCACCATCCACATCTTGTGCATGTATGGATATAGTTAGAAATGAAACACGATTTCATGTTTCATTAAGATGATCAAGATTGCATTCATATTTGGATAATTCAACTAAGAGGGCAAAAGACTAGACACTTTAGTGGTTAAAGCTAGATTTTGATGATGATCGTTACTAGAGGATAATTCTTTTCCTTGTTCCAAAGGAGTAAGCTTGATGATAAGATAAGAGATAGGATTTGAAATAAAGGACATGATATATGTTGTTGCATGGTTGAGGGGATGGGGCAGTCGTTGATAGGACGTAGGTTGAGGGAATACGATTTTCGTTTTGACTTAGACACATAGCTATAATGCCTTGATGGGAATTAACAAAGTCGTTTCTTTGTTTTCTGAAGATGCAACTTTTGAAATATAGACTTTCTTATTAGCTAGTTGTTTAGAGGTAGAAGGCTTATGAATGGTTACTGTTCTTTTTGAGTTCTGAAAATGACATAAAGATTTATGATTAGCCAGCCTTATATATTCTTCTTCATATTAGTTTTAAGGCTTAGCTTGTATCTCATTTACATAACTATTTTAGATTCTCTCCATTATATGGGTAGAATTGTAATGTATGCCCAAAATCTTTACACACGGGGCATATATAAGGTAACTGCGAGTAGGGAACATTAACGTGAGTGATTTCTTTAGAGGACACGTGAACATCAATTTGTTTATCAACTTAATTTGGATCATAGTTGGATTTACTTTTGAGCTTATATCTTTTACTACAAGTTTGTTTGTCAGTTTAGTAATACACTCATAATATCTTTTACTTATCTCTTACTATAGTTTTCTTCAGGTTTCCAACTGGAAGTTGCAGGTACACAATTAGTGGTACATCAAAATTTGCTTCTAAGCTACAGTAAAGGATCAAATCAGCTTCTCCTATTCATTTATTGAACACAAAGGCTTAAGTTTTATTTTAGGTTTAGATTGACATGATATTGAAGGCTGTGTATAGTTTGCAAAAGGTAACTAGGTACGCATATAAAAATATCGTGTTGATTTATTTATATTTTATTTCAGGCTTTTCATTTTTTCTACAAATCAGTTTCATGTATCAATTGTTCTATTAATTATACTTATATGCTTTGAGAAGCTTTAATTTTTTAATAAACACACTTAGAACTAAACTGTGGGCATATCTGTATAAGTTCTTTACTATTGTCCTACGGATTCTCAAACTGATATATATATATATATATTTCCATTTAGGCTTTTCACTTTTGTTGCATATCAGTTTCATAAATTAATTGTTCTGTTAATTATACTTCTATGCTTTAAATAACTTTTAAAAACTTGATTAATCACACATATAGCTAAACTATGTGTATAAGTTCCTTACTACTTTCCTGGGACTTTTAAAGTTAATATTCTAATTAAAAACAAAAGGCTAGTGGAAGCAATTCTTTCAAATCTTAGTTAAAGTACAGTTAACAGAAATCTTTCAAGTCCATGGTTTTAAAAGGTAAGCATTGCTAATAGAAACCTTTTGAGCTTAACATAATTTATAGCATACAAATTAGTATTGTTCAAGTTATGAATGTGTTTTTCACATTAAACATATGAATTATTTTAGTTTAATAGAATTTTCAGAACTAAGGCACAAACATGACACTATAAGTCACTGCTTGAGTATGCAAAGAAATTACATATAAATATATAAATTTATCTTGTGAGATGTTGATCATACATAACATAATTTAGCAAATATTATGTCAGGACTAGTGTCTACAAATTCACTAAAAAACAATATAAAAAGACCTGTATTTAATTCAGCATTTGAGCGCAAGTCTACAAATAAAATCTCTGAGGAACAAAGGAAGATAATGAATTATAGCAAAGATAGTTGATGGCTGCCCATACGAAAACCAAGCAGGGGGCTTTTCTTCAAAACAAAATCAACAGTTTTCTTTGCAAACTCTTCTACAGGAGTAGCTCTGGGGCCTTGAGAAAGTGTAGTACATGAGCATATTACAGCCTCAAATTGTTTATAATATTTCCATTCGAGCATTTTGCTATACTTGGCCATTGAAGAATTTCCTAGATTTGATTTGATTGCACCTGGAACTACATGTATGACACTTATGCTAAAACTCCTCAATTCCAGCCTACAATTGATGTAAAACAAGATCAAAATATATAAACAGTGATTGAACTCCTTTTCTTTTATATATAGCAAATGCTATATGAATTAGCATCATTTACAAAAAGTTCTGCTAGTGCATACTAATGGCAACTAACTGATGTTTTCTCTAAGAATGTGTATGATTTAGATGTTAGCTATAATCACTTAACTTCAAGATCAGTAGTGAAGCATGTTATTGGGTGTATAAGCTATATACAAATTTTCTAATTACTAAGCATGTTATTGTGTATGTAAGCTTTATACAAATTATCTAATTACTATGAAGCATGTTTTGAACTTACCTTAAAAGTATCCGCTCATGCATGGATAGCAGCTTTAGTAGCAGAATAAACAACAGCCCATGGTCCAGGAGCCAAAGCAGTGACACTTCCTATATTTACAATTTTTCCTTTTCTAAGAGTAATCATGTGAGGAACCACGGCTTGTATTACACTCATTGTCCTTGATAAAGAAAGATAGATCTTGATAGCTTATAAATATCCTACATTACTAATAAATGAATGTGTATACATAGTCAAAAGGAAACTAGAAGAAACTACCTCAAGAATAGACTGATTATCCAACTTAACCACTTTCACCACATTGGTCAAATCAAGATAACTTAAACATATGTTAGTGTGGAAGAGAAATCAATGTGTTTTTCATTAGTACTGTTCAAGTTATGTAACACATGTATATTAGCCACTATTATTATATAAGGAAAAATTAGTTACTGTTAATATTATGTTTCATACAAATTAATGTTTTTTGATGCTTATTTATCAATAAATTTTGTTTATGGTAGGATTCTCTTGGGGGAAATAGAAAAACAATCGTGACTGGTAAGTTGTGCATTCTTCTAATTTGTACTGTCGTGTTCTAATTAAAAAATAATAGTACTTTGTAGATACTAATATCATGCATGTAGGAACTAATGCTGAAGAGACAATAAATACTCTCGATTATGCAAAACAAGCCAGAAACATACAAAACAAAACAATTTTATGCCACTTTATAATCGTTAAATATTTTGAATATTCTCATTATCATATTTATTATAGATTATATAGATAATTTTGATGTCATTTACTTTGTAGATTGATCGTGGTCCCGTTAATTCTAAAATGCCAAGATTGAGTAGTCAGTTAGGGCACCTACAGACTGAGCTTCTTTTTTCTCATGGTGGAGGTCCTTTTGAAGAACTTTAGGTATGGTGATTGTGTTTATAATTTCTTGTTTGTTCTTCTTTCCTGCATGAGTTCAAGTTATCTATGTGATTCAGATTCTTCGTTATAAAGTTTCTTTACTCGAAGCTAGTATCATTGAACTATGAAAAGGGTTAAAAGAATATCAAGTTTCTTGTGATCATTTTATTCAACGCGCAATTGATGCCTAGGTTTAGTTTCCACATTCAACTAGTAAATAGTTTGATATAATAGTAAATGATCAAGTGTTCTGTTTTGTTATCTTGTACATCACATAATTATGCATTTTTATAAATGTTAAGCTTGAATCTCAAACACATCATATTTTTGTTCAAAAAAAATGTTACCAATTAACAGTACATAATAAGCATGTATTAATATTAAATTTATCTAAGTTAACTTTGTTTTATGAAAATTAAATTATATTATAAAAGTAACGACCATAAATTCTTGCAATATACTACAGGATCCATACAATAAATAAATAAATAAGTTAACTATGTTTTATAAGAATTAAACGAGTCTTTAATAATAATAAATTGACCAGGTTTATAAAAATTAACTAAGTTTTAAAAAAATTCAATAAGTTTATAAAAGTTAACCAAGTATTATAAAAATATAAAATATAACTAAATCTTCTATAATAATAATAGTAATAATGTAGTTAACTAAGATTTACAAATATTAAATAAGTTTAAAAAAATTAACTATGTATTATAAGAGTTTAAATAATAAAAAAATTAACTAAGTTTTATAAAAATTAACAAGTTTATAAAATAAAAATTAACTAAGTATATAAAAATTAACAAATTTAGTTTATAAAAATCAACTAAGTATATAAAAATATAAAATATAACCAAATCTTCTAAAATAATAATAAAGATTTATAATAGTGATGCTAAGTTAACTAAGATTTATAAATTTTAAATAAGTTTATAAAAATTAAATAAGTATTATAAAAATTTAACTAAGTTAACTAAGTTTTATAAAAATAACAAGTTTAGTTTATAAAAATTAACTGAATATATAAAAATATGAAATATAACTAAATCTTATATAATTATTATTATTATTATTAACTAAGATTTATAATAATTATAATAAGTTAACTAAGTTTTAAATAAGTTTATAAAAATTAACCAAATATTATAAAAATATAAAATCAAATTAAATCTTCTATAATAATAATAATAATAATGTAGTTAACCAAGATTTATAAACATTAAATATGTTTATAAAAATTAACTAAGTATTATAAAATTTTAACCAAGTTAACTAAGTTTTATAAAACTTAATAAGTTTAGTTAACAAAAATTAACTAAGTATATAAAAATATAATTAATCTTCTATAATAATAATAAAATAATAATAATAATAAACTAAGATTTACAATAATAATAAGTTAACTAGGATTTGTAAATATTAAATAATTTTATAAAAATTAACTAAGTATTATAAATATTTAACTAAGTTAACTATGTTTTATAAAATTAACAAGTTTAGTTTATAAAAACTAACTAAGAATATAAAAATATAAAATATAACTAAATCTTCTATAGTAATAGTAGTAGTAGAAATTAACTAAGAATAATAATTATTATTATAATAATAATAAGTTAACTAAGATTTATAAATGTTAAATAAATTCTAAAAATTAACTAAGTACTATAAAAATTCAACTAAGATTACGAAGTATGATTATTATAAAAATTTCACTAAGTTACCATTATCATGCACCTTTCTCATTCATTCTTTGTCATGCCTCATGCACCCATGCATCCCTATTATGCATCCTAGTATACACCATTGTCTCATTATCAACCAATTAGTATAAAATAATTTATTTAAAATTTATGTGAATATTTTTCCAAAGTATATAAATTCCAAATTGCTTATATGAATAAATTTTATTAATTATGTATTTATATAAAATATCGCGACATAGAAACCAAATCAGAAAGGAATTTTTGAAATTGTCAAAATGAAACTGAAATTGAAAATTTCTTGAAACAAAATTGAAATAGGAATTTTAAATCTTGGTAAAGATACACTTTCTTAGAAAATAGAGGTAAAGCCGAAAAACTTTCGATTCATAGCATAACTTTCTCTAAAACTAACATGAATCATTGCAAACATTGTTTCTCAAGATTTTTAATCGTTGAATGTATCATATATCATAAACTGGAATCAATATACTTAATGGCCCAAAATGTCACATGCAAGCTCTAATTCGACCAACTCTCAAATCTATGTCAAGTGAACAAGTAACAATTTGAATCTTAATATTCACATTATGTAGTCCTAATTTCATGAAACATCCACAAAGACATTCCAGGTGCATGCGAGTGTTTTTGTACCATCAGATGAACAAAATTTTAATCAAGTGAGATACATTCATGCAGTGGGCTTTCAGTTTTGTCATGAGCTTTAAGTTTTGTCAAAACTGAGCCTTGTTTCAAAACTAAGCTCGAGCTCAAATTTTTTTCAAAATTGAGCTCATGCTCGGTTTGTTTCAAAACTTGACCTCGGTTTTGATTCAAAATGGCGCTTCTCAGTTTTGTCAAAACTGAGCTAATGCTCAGCATTTTCAACTAAAAAACTAAATGCTCTGTTTTTCAAAAACTAAACTAATGCTACATTCATCTCATGCACAATTTTGTGCATCATCATCTGATCCAAACTTATGTCTTATATCAGTGTTATTAAACTTGAATATTTCATTTATGGACAATCACTGGTAATAGTGATAAAAAATGTGTGTTTATTACATTCAAAACTAAGCTATCTAATGCTAAAATGTAAATCCGTGCTGCAATTTTTCAGTAGTTGCATGTTAGATATGTCATTTTAAATTTGTATTTGATCGCTAACTTTTAAATTTCATCGTTACAGGTAGATCAATTTTTTTGACGCAAAAAATGCACAAAGATACTCTTTAGGTTTTTGAAGGTTGTGTGGCATAGTAAGCATATGAAAAGTTTTTGGTTGCACATTTTGTCATTGATATTTGATGCAATCTTGCTTTCTAGATAGTAGATACTGTGCCTTTGTCTAATATTGTATGAAGTTGGTTTATAAATATCATCTTTATTTATGAATCTATGTAACTTTATTCATGGATATTGTGTTCAACTTATTGTATGGAAATGATGATTAATAGTTATGCTTTTATTTTATAGTTCTAAGTTTGATTTGTATGTCTTATGTAAATTATCCATTTAAAATATAATAAAATGCATTTTAGATTAATGATACGTGTGAATATTGCAATGGTACAACATGATAAGGTGCTGTAAAAATAGTAGGTACTAATGACATCGTTTAAACCATGCCAATGTTTTGGAAAACTAATGATTTTTAATACAACAGCGTTTATAACTTGTTGTAAGTTCTTTGGAAAGATAATGCACATTGCTACCACAACGTTTAGAAACTGCTGATGAAAACAATAATAACAGCATTTATAGGTTGCTATTAAAACACAAATGAATAAACTTTATACAGCTTGAAAAGAACGCTATATAAAACTATTTTTAATAGCATTTACTTTTTGTTGTTAGAAATTTGGTGTCTATGACCGGATGTCGTTATACAGCGTTTATAACAAAGCTATTATAACATTTAACAGTGATTTTCAAACATTGTTAAAAGGTTATTTTGTTGTAGTAAATCGCAATAATTTGCTTCGATTCGATAGTTTATGGTAAGACAATTCGAAAGCTAGCAACTTCGGGATTGGGATTGGATTCAAGGAGTCTATTTATTTGTTTCAATGTGCAAACTTTAAGCTTTGGTGAAAGGTACTTTATTGGTCTATCATTATATACTAATGTCCATATACATATTGTTCCATAGGTGCTTGCTTAGAAATATCACGAATCTGTATATTGATGGATTGTCATATATTGATGGTTGTATATATAAGTGTGTGTGTGTGTGTGTGTATTCATAAAAATATTTATGTATATGTGTTTACTACTTACAGCTTATGAATTTTTTTGACTAGAACGATATTATTAAACGATTTTAATGAATTAAATTAAACATAAAAGGTTAAATCATATAATAAATATATTTTAAATTATGTAAAAGAAATTGTTCATGCCAGAAAAGCTTTTAGCATTAAAATAAAATAAAATTCACACACATATATATAGTTTAATTATTTATTAATTTAAAATTGGTTAAATAAATAAAATAGTTGTGCACACATTTATAAATAATATAAAATTCTGTAAAATATTTATATCATACAAAAAATACATTATGGTATAGAAAATGAACTTCTAATTTTTTTTAATCATATCCATATAATTTTTAATTTATCAAAATTATTTAATTAATTAATTATTTAAATCATAATTAAAATAAAATGTTAATTTTTTGTCTGGCCGAAAGCAGCAGCAAAGAATATACATACATACATATATATATATATATATATATATATATATATATAACTAATTACATGTTTATATGTAATATGTATTAAATTAATTAAAAAATTATATATATAATAATTTCAGTTCGGATTTCATATTAAAAATATTCTAATTTTTTTACAGATTAATGTTTAAAATAATCTTATAGTTTAATTATATATATTTATGTATGTATGTATTTTAATAAATGCTTAATGTAAGTAATTTACAACCAATATTTTATAATAATTATATTATTATATTATATTATATATACACATAATATTTTGATAAACACACACATATACTCATATGTGTGTGTACGCAAATTTAGACAATCCATTTGTATACACGAGGGCCTGGTTTGTCTATTGCGGTGTAAATCCAAGCATCTATACATGGACATGTTAAACCATGTGCACATTACCCTATTGCATGTGCATTCACATACATATGTGTATATGGTAGACATATATAAAATATAATATATATATATATATAATAAAACATTGTTTATAAATTTAAATAAAATATTGATTTTATTTAATAGAAACTTCAGAAAAGTTTTAAATGAATTTACACTACATAAGCCTAATAAATATTTAAAAAGGTAAAAAAAAATTACCCAATTGCTCCACTATGGACTAGCCCGGTTCTAACTGATATTATATATAATATAAATATATGGTGTGCACGTGTGTATCATATACACATGCATGTGTACGTGCATTTGCAATATATAAATAGCGCATAGTTTAATATGCCCGTATCTAAATGCTTGGATTTACACTGAAAAAGACATGTTAGCCCTTTTGTATACATGTCTATTGTTTTATTGTTTTATAAATTAATTTAATATATGTGTATGTAACTGCACATATGTATATGATTATATAAAACGACTATAATTTAAATCTGGACTAAATTAACTTTGTTTAAATTTTTAATCCAAATTTAAAATATCTTGGACTATTTTAGATCAAAATTGAATTCAGATCTAGTAAAAGTCAAATCTAAATTTGAATTTCACAAATTTTAATTTATATAAATAAAATATTATTTTTTTATCGAAATATATATATACATGAATTATATGTATATATTATATTTATACACAGTGTTATTAAAATTTAATTATAAAATAGTTATAATTTGTTATGTTAAAATGCATGTGTAATGTTAATTTTTTGAGAAAATGAGTGTTCCTCCTTAATGATGAGAGCACTTATGTAATTTTATTCCACGCTTTATTAATTGTTGTCAACAAGCCGGGAAGGTAGCAATATCCCTTTATATAAGATAAGAAGAAAATAAAAACCTCTCCTTACATCCTATAAACCTAATAAGCCTTACTAAAGCAAAAATAAAAGGGCCCGAGAAGATCAAACATAAAACTAAGCTCTAACAGAAGCAAAGTCTGTGTGAACGCACTCTGATAAGATCCACACCATCCAAGGGATAATCTAAAGAAAACTCAATAAAAAGTTAGTAGAAACAAGGCACAAACATATACGTGTAAAAAAAAGCACATATATATTTGCACAAGAGGTGCAAAAAAGGAGAATAAGTTGATGCCATGTTAAATAAAGAGCTATAGTCAGAATTATTAAGTTTTAGAAGGTAATTACAAGTGTTAACTTTTCTAAGACATTTATTAAAACAAACATTTTTTGCTAATTTTTTGTTGGGGTTGGCAATCTAATTAAAGCGGTATAACGAAATAAAATATATCAATTTTTGAAGAGTAGTATAAGTATTATTGAAGATCCATTTATTTTTCTCAGATCAAATGCACCAGTTAATGATAACATAAATAGTGTCAGGAATAACTCTATTGTCATGGGTAAAATATTATCTTATGGTATCGAATAAGAATCACTATTTAAGTTACTGTTGAACATTTCAAAGTCAAAAGCTTTGAGAACCTTTAAAATGATTTTTACCCAAAATAAATTCAATTTTGGCTTTGAACAAAAGTTCTTTTCTTTTGCTGAAACCAAAATAAGATTATTTTTTTAATTCTTTTCGAAAACAAATTCAATTAAAAAGAATTTATTTATTATTAATGTCGAAACAAAAATCAAAAAAGTTTAAATTGGTTGAAAACAATTTTCAACAAATTAACCTTTTTAATTTCTTTTGGCTATATTCAAACATTTTAAAACAAAATTGGTTTAAAATTCGTACGGATTTTAGCAAATTTTTTTTAATAATATGTATGTGTGTATATATATATTTGCATATTAAAGTACAAATTTTATTTATATGTTAATAAAAAAATTAAATTATAATCTTCGAAAATTAGCTATATACTATTATAAAACAAGGTGTAATGTTTATCAATGGATCTAACATCATAGTAGAATATAAAATATGCAAATCAAAGATTATTACCAATGATAGCTGCCAATGAAACACATCTCGAATGCTGAATATAGCTCCTACAAATCTGTTCTACACATATTTAGAAGTTGCAGCAATCCATAGAAAAACATTATGCTTTGTTTTATCATAATTTTGGTATATATTTTGCTTTGCAATTTGGTCCCATGACCTATCTAATTTTCAATTGGTACTAGGCTGGAAGTCAAAAGCAAAGAATGAAGAGAGAGTTCCCTTTTATAAGCATTTAGATCTGAGAAAAAGGAGGAGACAAAATCTTTTTTTTATTCAATCCGCTACACAAATTCAATCAAATTTGAATACATAAAAGGGACTCCATTTCCCATGGTTGCTAAAAAATGCGCCAACCATGGGCCAATAAAATGTTCAAAACTATTTTGTAATTAATTCATTTAAATTTAGATGTTTATCAATATCGTATATCGGTACGCATATAAACATAAATACATACATACATATACATATATATATATATAACTTTTATATATGCATCCAGTTAATTAAAAACTATGCCAAATCAAAATAAAATTTTCATAATTAATATATCATAAATATTTGTAAATTAATTAAATCAAATAGTAGTTCAGAGTATTCACATTGCGGTTGTGCGGTTCAAATTGTAGATTCAGTCGGCGGTTAATATCAGACAATTCAAATATTAACATTTACACCACCACAGCTAGTGGTGTGATAGTTTGGCTGAATTTATCGCTTATACAATTTTGGTAAAATCCAATTTTACTATTTTAAGCGGTCCCCGGTAGTAACAATTATTTAAACTAATTCTCTTCGTTAAAATCATATCACATAAGGACTTATGGAATTTGGTAATGGTCAAAATTCAAATGTCGTCCACATTTAACTTGTGTATTCGAAATTCAAAGTCCTTTGTTGTAACATCCTAGCTCTATACCCATACTACCAAAAAATATTACATAATAATATTATTTGGTAACATAGGGAATAAGGCTTATTACAGCGACCACACGTGAATATTCCCTTGGGCTAACTCCAGTACGTAATTTTACCTCATATAATACATCAAATATATGTACTCGGTATCGGAACAATGCAATAAACACGTGGGTTTTCAAAACAGAACAATATAATATAAATAGAGAACACGGAACCTCAGAACGCAGCGAAGTGTATAATATAATAACATATATAACACAAAACAATATAAATTGTGTCTTCCCATAATGATATACAACATCATCCATATAAATACATCACAGGATAAACATGATATCGCCATATGTCAATATAACTAGGTACAAATAACTAGCATCACTATCGTCCTCTACTCTATCACCAACTTGAGTCCCAAGAGAAATAGACAACCACAATAACACATCCTATCAAAAACAACCTTAGTCTGACCCGATGTTGGTAAACAATAACACACCTCAAGTCAGGCTAGAATTGGTTGTGTGTATTAGCGTGTAATATAATTACACGATGATAGCATATGTAAATAAATATGAGTAAATGTCATCATTACCAATCACGCATCTCAAGCATACAATACCATAACATACATGTCATGTCCCTATAATAATGCGACTCACAATTGCAGATCTACTAAACTGTGATTCATTCCAAACCATAATTATTTAGTGTCGCCTTTATTATTAAGAGCGTATCAATTTAAGTTCAATTGAGATATATCTATATATATAAATAACCAGTATACCCTAGTTATTTTCTCTCTACAAGAAGATGAGTCAACACCTAGTGATGCTACCTGAGTGCGGCATCCCGCTCAACACAAATATTATATGTGTCTCTACATGATCTATTTGTTGCACCATATACCTCTCCAGTCCTCGCCGACAATCATCACTATTCATCAATCATATCATATTTTCCTATCCTCACTTGTTCTGATGCAGCAAATCATTGAAGCTATGACAATGGGGCCAAATTATTACGACTTGGGGAATTATCTCGTAGTCAGCGTAGCTAGGATGGATATCTAGCTCATATGGTGTCTTACATCGCATTGATCAAATTTTGTTTATTCATTCTACATGTTCATATTTACGATTGTAACCCACCTAACCGATGTTTAACCCTGAGCCACTAAGGGATTTCTTAACATTTTTTCATTTAAATGAACATGAAACACAAAGAACATCAAGAAAATAATCCGCATAACCTTATTACATGATATAATATATCCTACATGATTTAAACATAGTATACATAAGCAATATAAAGGTGGTTCGACAATAATCCATGTACAACAGAATATTCAACCATATCCACAACCATAACAACCACATATCAATGCATGCCTTAATATAACATAAATTTATTATATTTCATTATATATATATACTAGTATAAATCGTATACGTGGATCTAATAGCTAGAAATGTTTAATTTTTATTGAATAAAAAATTAATGGATGGATGCGTACTCTAAGTGAAAAATCTTTATTGGTCAAAACGCTTTTGTTCAAAGAATTTTTTGGTGATGTTGGTTGTAAATTAATAGTGAAATCCGTTGATGGTGGTCAAGAAGAGGATGGTGGTGGAGATTGGAACCGATAGTGAGATTTCGTTGATAGAATAAGGTATTTTTAGAATTTCAAAACGACACGGTGGAAATTCTATTTATTGGATTTTCTTTATTAACATTGTATGTGTGTATAATAAAGTTAATGAAGATATGATTATATATTCCTAATAATATTTATTTATTTTCTAAAATCTTTTATTTTTGAAGTTATTTTTCAAGGAATTTCGCATTACAGATCTTCTTACAATTTCAAACCTGTTAACCTCCTTAGTAAAAATTCATACACTTTGACATTCCTCGTTAATACTTTTAACATACTAATAAAGGAGGTAATTTCCAAATAACTTTTAAATTTCAATTTTGAATTATATTATTTCCATTCCAAAAATATTTATAAAGCTCCAATCATTAATTTTAAAATCAATATTTAAAGTCCTTGTTAATTTTCAAATCCTTTTAACCCATTATTAGAAAACAATTTAACAAACTAATGTTCTTTTTTATCTAAAATTTTCCAAATATTTAACATAAAAATATTTGTCTGTAAAGTTCACTTATATAAAAAAAATCCCATCTTCTTCTTCCAAAATAATTCAAATCATACACTTTTATAAATAGTTCCAAAAACATATAAATAAATATTCTTTTATTTAAAAATGATCAAATATAAATTATATCACTTCAAAAATTATACTTAAAAAAGATGTAATAAAGTTTCATTGGTAATAATTTCCATATGACAAAATAAATCACATTCAAAATTTATTAGTTTTCCAAAATATTATGTTATAAAACTTTATGTTTATTCCAATAAAAAAAGGTGGTCCAGCGCACGAGGCTCCCGCACGAGGCTCCCGCACGATAGCGGACTCTGAGAAGATTGATAATATATGCAGCATTTCCCTCGTATTACAAAGAGGCTATTTCCAGACTCGAACCTGGGCATTCAGATCATCATGCGGATGAGGTAACTATTGTGTGAAGGCTCCACCTCTTTCGATTTATTCCGATACTCAAAAAAAATCTCGTTGCTTTTAGAAACTAAATTTAAATCTCTTATATAAAAATCCTGCAATTATTATTATAATCATAAATAAATAAAATATTTTTATTCTTAAATCCACTTATAAAAATAAATACTTTATTTCAACTTCTAAAACCAATTTCTTTCAAAAATTCTTATAACATTCACTTTCAAACGTATATTTGATCCTAAACAAATGAATATCTTCAATAATTTGTATAAACATTACTTTTGCATATATAAAAAAATTCATTTATAAAACAATTCAAACTCCTAAAAATAATTAAGTTCTCCAAATTTATGAATATTTATTTTAAAAAAAAATCATTCACCATAAATGATGTTAATGTAACTCACAAGCGTACTTGCACTTGACGTCGCCCCAGCCCCATGTGTGACCTCCTCTAGATCGAGACTTTATTCATTTATTTTTTGTATTTCGTCGTTGTTATTTTCCTTCCGTTTTTTAAATTGATTTAGGAAAAAGTGTGGCTAGGGCAAGGGCAGTGTAGTAGGTACCGGGTTTTGACTTTCGATTAGGGATTTGGAAGAAAAGAAAAGAGGAGATTGGGTTTTAAGGGAAGATGAATAGGGTGAGGTTAAATTAAATCTTTTCCTTTTTACTTATAAATAATTTCATCATTTGCTTATAAATATATTTATAATTTAATTTAATTTACTAAGTTTTACTAAATATATTTTGATAAACTTTTACCACATGTATAAATTCAACACTTATTTTATCCTCGATGATTTATTGATTTTATTAGTATCGAATAATATTTCTTTTTATATATTTCAATCAGATGAAAATTCTTTACAATATAAAAATAATTTATAATCACTATGAATATTTTATTCGAGTTCAATATATTTTCGAAAATAATTTATTAGTCTCATAAATTTATTATCAAAATAATTTTAATTCGTTTCAAAATAAAATATTATCCAAAATTAAATTCAAATATTTTATTGTAATTAAATTTAATTTATTTTGATGACCTAGAAAGTCGAGTTATTACAGACTCCCCCTCTTATGAAATTGCGACCTCGCAATTTCTTATAGAGAAGACGTCATATATGACTCACACCCTAAACTATCTTTGTATTTTACAATCTTCTACCAAACATAAGTTTACCCAATCTTCTGCTTATCTCTTCCTCCAACTTATTATATTGTATGCTATAAATCTAACTAGACACTTTCAATGATTTTCTAATTTCACATAAGATAAGTTTTTGTGAAAAAATTTCAAGTGTCGAATTTTTCAGAAAATTTTGACAGTCTCCTTCGTATGAAGAGCATTCCGAAAAATCATAATATATAGACATCCCAACTATGGAGTATCGCAAAACATGGGTAAGCAGTATAATATCACATTATACTTTGATATAGCATAAAAACATACATTTTTATTAGCATTTTAATCAAGTTTAACTTGTTATTATGCGAGCAAAAGTGAGCTATCGTTGCCAAGTAATCCAAATAATTCACTTGAACAGGTATTCTTAACTTATGTTTAACCATTAGTCGCTAATAGTAAAAAATAGAATAAGTATGCATACATTTAATATACAAGCAATTTGACATCTTCATTTAGGCCACTTTCACCAAGCTTCCAAGGGTCAAAAGCACAAAATTAGGGAATGGTTCAAAAGTAAAGTTTTTTTTGAAATGGTATATAGATACAACATGTCACTGGGACAACATAACACAGATCACATGTCAATATATGTTCGAATCATGCTACGCAAATTTCGAACTTGTGACCCCTCGCACCAAAGTCGAACCACTTAACCACTGAGACAATGGTGCTTGTCTCAAAATTAAAGTCGTTGCTTATGCATTAGGTTTATAAAAAAAATTTCAAATTACAAAAATGTCAAGTACTACTTGAGTTATAAGAGTTTTTCTATAGGTAATAAAATCTGGAATTAGAACACAAGCACTGATCCACTTTACAAAGCTACGTTATTACGCTAGAAAATATCAAAATTTTAAAAAACTCTTAAAACAAAAGATGTTCCTTATCCCCTTCCAGAAAGTATTATATCGCCAAAATAGGATAATTGTTTGAATATTATGACTAAATGAAGTTAGCACTGTTGTAAGAGATTTTCATTTTCAAAACAGTGATATACTTCCTTTTTAATTCATGTTTTAACCAGTTGTCCTCGAAATTTTGCATTGCACTTCAAACAAAAATGGCTCTCTAATGACATAGCTTTATTATGAATTTAAAAACGTCAAAAAATGAATCAATTATTTGAGAATTATGGTTAAAAACAAATCATTGCTTAAGGTTAGAAATTTCTATGTATTGTCCAAACTTTCATCCATTCTTTTTCGAAATGACGCTCCATGGTTACAAGCTTTAAAATTTTCAAAGCGGTTACCGTGTGAGTTATTACTTGTGAAAATATATTTTTAAAGGAGGAAAAGTTGATGGAACCTGATCATAGCTTTAAAACTTACTGTTATGATAGTAGAACAAATAAATTGAAAATTTTACAATTCCTTCTTTCCAACTTCAAGTTTGTTTCAGCCCGAAGTTTTTCCCTTTTTAAAAAAAAATTCCAACTCAAAATTTCATTTAATGTTTATTGCCAAACCCTTTGTACTAAAGAACCAATGCATCTTTTCTCATTAACAACTCCTTTCTTCCATGATTTCACTGTATACATTTTTTAGCACATTTTTAAAATACGTAACATGTATACATTTTTCCTTGAATAAGTTCTATCGATAAAGTAGATAATATATTCCATTAGAAAATTCATTTGATTCAAACTTAAACAAACATAGTTTTGGTATACAATAATTCACGAGTTAGTTTACATTAAAATACATACAACGTTGCCATGCCATAAATAATTTTAGCTATTCGTTTAGCCAATTGACTACAATATCAACCATCTAGGATTATATATATCAACATTACATCGTCATTGATCGCAACTTCACACTGATCTCTAATGGCTTCATACAATGTTTAAAATACTTAAATTTTGTAAAATAAAATTTTTATTGTCTAGAATAATATATATTACTTCATAAAACAATATATACAATTCTAGGTAAATCATTACATATACCATTTTCAAAATATTGTGTCAACTTTATCTCGTTCAAGTGTTTAGAAACTCTTATCGAATACGTCAACTACTAGTATCGACTAGAATTCATAAACTACTCAACATACCAATTAACATAGAATGGACCATTAAAACTTTTTTAATCATTCTATAAAATTAAATTCACGATTTTTCAAAATCATATGCTTGCTTACATGAAAATATTTATTTTTTGATGATATATATGTATACATCCATCCATAAACTATTAGTAACAAAGCAACGTGTCACCCTACATTCATTTATTTACACAAGCAAGCAAACATTTAACTAATTATATTTTTGATTTATTTTTATTTTTCATCACTCCATATTTTAAATATTATCATTATCTTAAATAGATCTATTTATTCTATAACGGTTCAATTTTAACAAAACCGCTGGCTTTTGATAATATTTGACTTCATACACATACAAATAGGTTCAAGTTTTTGTGTGATAACTATGCCCAAATGAAAATTGAATGTTAACACACAATACACACATCGAACCGAATAAAAAACAATTGCCTTCAATGGAAAGCCATCCACTAGCTTCCACTGTGAAACTCCGATCTTTACTAATTCATTCTACTCAAATTCGCTTCATCGCATTTTAATATTACGACGTAATGTAATGCAAGCTTTAGGTTAGAGCCTTTTATATCTTCCCCACCGAGCTTCTTCATTCTCATATACAAGCCACATAGAGGTTTAATTAACATCACCAATGCCGACGCCACTGATCTGGCAAACAACTCATTACTTCACTACCTTCATCAACCACTCTCATCTTACACGGAGTCAAATATTCAAACAAGGTAGAAGTAAAGATATTGTATAATACGAAAATAACAAATGTCCCCTGATGATTACCCCAGTAATAATCATATACTCCTATTAAAATTTTAATATAGGGTAACTACCATTAAACCAAGGGGACAAGGGACTCTAAGTCTCATATAAGATCAAGACTCGTATCTATATCCATACTACTAAAGAATATTATATAGTAATACTCTCTGGTAATACGGAAAATAAGGCTTGTTAAGGGCGACCAAACGTGAATATTCCCTTAGACTAACACCCGGTCGTATTCTTAACTCATATAATACATCAATACATGTATCTGATATTAGCACAAAAACACGTACGATTATCCAATATTTGAATCGAGCGGCTTTTGAGTGAATATGGACGACGAGATGAAAGAAAAAATGATTCAATGACTTGAACAAGCTTGAAATGGCTAGAGGATGTGACTCTAGGAGTTTTGAAACTAAAAGTGCAATGCCAGAGTGATCTGTATCGATCACTTTTATGATCGGTACCAATATGTTTTACTTTTGGGAACATAGAATTTGTGTTGTGGTCAAGGGATACGATATTAGAGCAATCATAGTAGGGTCCACCTTTGATGGAGTAGGCTAATAACTCCAAAGCTGTGCAGAAAAGACAAGTCCCCTATATGACAAATTATACATAATCGATATAATTTAATGGACAAAATTGTGATCGAAACTTGGAGAAATAGAGATCTAAGCAAATGTGGAAGAAAGATCTCAAGTGGCATAGCCAAAATCAAATCGGTATCGATCACAATTATGATCAACGCCAAGATTATTTTTGTTCCGAGATGACTCGTTCTTCCCTTCTACTTTCTCGGATCTGAACTTTTACCTGGTTTTTCATGATTAGGCTACTATGGAGGATGATTCTGCGATAAATAGGAGCACTATGGATACTGAAAAAGAACTTTTTAGCTACTATCTTCTTTATCTTCTATTCTCCACTCAACTCTCATCGCTTTGAGCTTACTTTCGTTCTTATAAATCTAAAAACGATTGCAAAACACATGTACTTTTGACAAATCTAACTCTATTAAGATTAAAGTAGACGTAGACCATAAAATTTTCCGAACCACTATAAAATTCATTATGTTCTTTATTGTTTTTGCTAATATTCTTGTATGTATCACATCTTCATTCGACTAGGGTGTTGTGTAAATTTTTGTTTCAACATTTTTGGTGCTTTCAACGAGAGCGGAGCTATTCAATAGTATTGTGAGAAATGCGGATTACGGATCTTAAGGCTAGGTTTAACACTAGAGGGGGGTGAATAGTGTTAATAAAGAATTACTAAATCTTTTTGAGTTTATGTTAATTTAGACACCGATGTATGCAATATACAGACACAGATATGATCACAGAAACAAACACAAATGCAGACAAAACATAAAAGCAGTAAAGGAAAGAACACACCGGATTTTATACTTGTTCGGAGTTACCCTACATCCAGTCCCGCAACACAAGTATGGATTTCCTTTCAAAAGCAATTGTACAATTACACCCTCGGTTTCAAGGCTACGAGGTACACCCTCTAGAATTTTTATCCTCTGGGTAGAGATACTTGATTTTCGGGCCATAAGTTTACCCAATTGATTTACCAAGGCTACAATCACACCTTTTCTCTCTTGATTGATTTCCAACGCTACAATCACACCTTCTCTCGCTTAATAGATTACAAAGAAGTCTATAGCTCTGAATAGCACTGAGAACCTTGTGGAGATAGTGATAGAGAATCAAACTAGAAGTAATTGAGTTTGATTCAATGTTGATTTCGGCAGAGTAATGGTAAGAATATGTATTAAGAAATGTGGAAGAAGAAGAGGAGTGAAAACCAGAAAATCTAATACAAAATTCGTTGAAACTAACCCCTATTTAGAGAAGAACAACAGCCATGACCATTCATGAAGAGTTATGGCGAATAGACACTTCTTTTGAAATTCAAATTTTGAACTCAACTGACACCATGTCAACATGGGGTACTTGGGCATGTCGACATCCCAAAGGATTTTTTGGTGTTTTGATTTTCTTTGAAAATATTTTATATTAAAACTATTTTAAACTTTATAAATATACTTGACTATAGTTAAAATTCATAAGTAAATATAGAGAATAATATATATAGAATTTAACTATAATTTTATATTTAAATCTAAGTATAAATATTAAAAGTTAAATATATTATATTAAAAGATAGTTTAAAATCAGGAGTAATTTGACTTTGAAATTAAAGACAATTTTGAGGCTAAAATTATTTAAAATTAGGATAGAGGGTTTTGAATCTTTTAAAAGTAAAGTTTTGAAAAACATTTTGAAAACGGGATAAAATTTTGAAAAATCATTTTGAATAAAAAGTTAGCGGATACAAAACAATGTTCCACTAGATTTTTCGTAGGTTCCATCCTACTTAGGGTTCCATCCCTTTAACAGGCTCGAAGTGGATTCTATTCCAACGAATAAATTGGATTTTAAGATGTCAGTGCTTTTCTATGAGTTTTAACAAAATTCCTAATAAAAATACTTAACCTTGAAATCTTGAACTCTTGATAATCTTGATACTCATGAGTCTTCTATCTCGATATCTTGAATCTCTATGTTGTACAGTCTTCATTCTTAGTACCTGCATGGTTAAATCCTGCATATACATATATATCTAAACTTATAATGTCAGTATTTATATTTTATAATCTATTCTAAGGTTGTCATCATCAAAACCATCATCTCACGGACTAACAATTTCCCCCGTTTTGATGATGACAAACTTTGTTTATAAAATATTATTTCTATCCTAATAACTCCCCCTAAAACTAATAACTCCCACTTAATTAATACCTAACTACCCTATTTTATATTTCTCCCCCATTTTCATCAACAAAAAACTCACTCCAAACTATATAACTCCCCCTAAAACTAACACTCTATGACATGTGATTATAATGATAGTGTTATCATAAGTAATCATCACTTAAATCTAATACTAAGACATAGTCCTAAACTATTAACTATCCTAACTAATAATTCACGATAGTACTTATAATTAAAGCTCATATAAGAACATGAGTTATTTATTAAGTATGAAGTTGTATATACATGAGCATTTAGAAAACATAAAGAAACACAAACAACAATGGAGAAGAAAGAAAAGAAACTATTGTGTGTTTTTAAACTAGGAGATCTATGAATCGAACAGTTTGGATAGTGGAAACAAAAATCTCCACGTTGTTCGACAAGATTCTCATTCTTGTCAAAACATACTTCTCCAACACACACGACTTGGTCATCATCCTCCTCGTGCGCTTCCTCCATGGGTTCTTCTTCTTCTTCTTCGCTGGCCACTTGTTCTTGATTGAGTGAAGAGTCTTCATCAATCAAGATAGGGTTGGTCTAGTTATCCATTAGGAATTTTTGCAAATTCCTAAGAATCTTGCCTTGCCTCTCTTGTTCTTTGCCATACGAAGTTGAGTCACTTGAATTTCAGTCATTATCTGAAGTGCATCCTTCAAAGAGTCCTCTATTTTAGTCATACGAGCGAGAGTAGTACGTTGAAATGGACCATACGTAGGAGAGGGGAATGAAAAGATTGATTTTATGTTTGAGTTGGAAGAGGAGGCCATTGATTATTTGATTTCAGAGAGAAGAACAGAGAGATAATAGAAAGGATGAATAAAATTTCAAAAATGTGAAGAATATATAACCAATTATTTTGAATTTTGGTGGAAAAAATTTCAAAATTAAAAAAAGTTGCATGTCAACATGGGTATACGGGGGATGTCGACATGGTCCTTTTTATTTTTACTATTTGATTTTAATATTGATTATTAACTATACTTGTTATTTATATTTTATATTTCAGTTATAGAACAAATACCTAATTCTCTTCTTAATTTAGTAAAAATTGATTCATTTAAGGGTTTTGTTGAATATCGGCAATTTGATTTTCAGAATTGATATAATCGAGAGTAACTACTTCCTTACTTATATTTTCTTTGAGAAAATGATGTCTGGTATCAATATGTTTAGTTCGAGCATGTTGAGTAGTATTTTTGGATAAATTTATCGCACTCGTATTGTCACAATAAATTGATGATTTTGAAAATTTTAAACCAAAATCTTTTAAGGTTTGTTGCATATATATTACTTTAGAACAAGCCAAAGCAGCAGAAATATACTCTGCTTTAGTTGTTGATAAAGAAACTGTGTATTGCTTTTTACTAAGCCAAGAAACCAGAGAATGTCCCAAAAAGTGACAAGTCCCACTTGTACTTTTTCGGTCTGATTTACAACCAGCACAATCAGCATCACTGTAAGATATGAAGTCAAAAGAATCATTTTTAGGGTAGAATAAACCATGATCAGATGTGTGTTTAACATATCTTATGATTCGTTTTACGGCTTTTAAGTGGGTCTCTTTAGGTTGGGATTGATATCTGGCACAGAGACAAATACTATAGATGATATCAGGTCTACTGGCAGTAATATAGAGTAGTGATCCAATCATTCCTCTATATAGTTTTTGATCTACATCTTTTGAGAGATCTTCTTTACTAAGGTACTCATTGGTTGCTATGGGAGTGGGTTTTTCACTCGCAGTAGTCAAACCAAATTTACTAATTAGGTCTTTAGCATATTTTTCTTGACTAATAATGATAACATTATCTAATTGTTTTATTTGTAATCCTAAAAGAAATTTAATTCACCCATATGACTCATCTCAAACTCTTTTGTCATTATTTCAGAAAATTCTTTATTCAAAATTAATTGAACCAAAAATGATATCATCTACGTAAGCTTGTACTAGTTGAATATCATTTTTATTTCTTTTAATAAAAAGAGTATTATCTACTTTACCAATTTCAAAATAGATTGCAATAAATAAGATCTTAGTCTATCATACCAGGCTCTAGGAGCTTGTTTTAGACCATATAATACTTTCTTAAGTTTGTAAACATGATTTGGTAATTTATCATTTTCAAAAAGTGGTGGTTGTTCAACATATAATACTTCTTTTACAAATCCATTTAAAAAGGAACTTTTAACATCCATTGGAAATAATTTGAAATTATTATGATTTGCGAAAGCAAGTAGAATCCTAATGGCTTCTAATCTTGCTACGGGAGCAAAGGTTTCATCAAAATCCATTCCTTCTTCTTGACAACAACCTTGAGCGACTAATCGAGCTTTATTTCTAACTACCTCTCCTTGTTCATTCATTTTATTTTTATAAGCCCATTTAGTTCCAATTATAGTTTTATTTTCTGGTCTAGGAACAAGTTCCCAAACATCATTTCTAGTAAATTGATTTAATTCTTCTTGCATAGCCAAAATCCATGAATCATCAGTCGATGCTTCTTTTGGATTTTTGGGTTCAATAGTTGATATAAAAGCTATATTACTCATTTGACTTAGTTGATTTCTAGTTTTAACAACAAATTGCATATCTCCCAGTATATTTTCGATAGGATGATCTTTTAAAAGTTTAGTCCTTTTATTAGGATGATTAATTTCATTATTAGTTTCAGTTGATTCTTGATTTTGAGTGATTAAACCCTCTTCATCATTTGTATCTTCAAAAATTTTGAAATTTTCATCAAATGAAGCATGCATTGTTTCTTCAATGGAATTGGTTTTTAAATTAAACACTCTTATGCTTTACTTCTATTAGAATATCCGATAAAGATACCTTTGTTGGATTTAGGATCAAATTTATCTAAATTATCTTTTGTATTTGAAATAAAGCATTTACTTCCAAAAATTCCGAAATAAGATACCTTAGGTTTCTTTGAATAAAGAAGTTCATAAGATGTCTTATCAGTTAAAGATCTAATTAAAATTCTATTTAAAATATAACAGGCGGTAGCAACTGCTTCTGCCCAAAAATTCTTTGGTAATCTGTAAGCATAGTTCTCACACACTCTTGAATCGTCCTATTGTTACGTTCTACTACTCCGTTTTATTGTGGAGTTCTCGAAAATGAAAAATTGTGAGTTATTACCTTTTTATTGGAGAATTCCTCAAACTTTTCATTTTCAAATTTACCACCTTGATCACTTCGAATAGTTATAATTTTTAGAGAAAATTGATTTTTGAGTTCTTTTTGAAAATGTCTTAAATCATTTATCACTTTTATATTTCAAAAATATTGTCCATGTAAATCTAGAATAATCATCTACAATTACAAAGACATATTTACTATGATTTATCGATAGAATTTGAGATGGACCAAATAAATCAAGATGAAGTAATTCAAGAGTTTTTGAGGTTGAAATCATATCTTTTAACTTGTAGGAACTTTTTTCTAAGTTCTCATAATTGACAAGCATCACATAAACTATCTACTTTAAAATTCGTTTTAGGGAGACTTCTTACTAGATCATGTTTTGTCAGTCTAGATAAAAGTTTGAAATTCAAATGCCCAAATCTCTTATGTCAAATCCAAGGGTCACTTGTATTTGCCTACAGACATAGGTTATCATTTGAAACTTTCATACTAAGAATATAAATATTCTTTTTCCTGACCCTCTCAAATATAATGGTTGAATTATTATCTTCAATGTGACATTTATCTTTTTCAAATTTAATTGTATATCATTTATCACACAGTTGACTTATACTTAGCAGATTATGTTTCAGATTCTTAACTAGCAAAACAGTAGTAATAGTAGGAGTTTCAGAATTACCGACTTTGTCGATGCCAATCACATATCCTTTTGAATTGTCTCCAAAGTTAACCAGTACTCCGTCTTTGTATATTATATCATTCAGCATATCTGGATTGTCAGTCATGTGTCTAGAACATCCACTATCAAGTATCCATTTGTTCTTTGTGATCTGCACAATTTATCCGTTGTGGATTGATTCCTCAACACCCATAAAGCATGATTCCTGCACATCAAACAATCTTGGTAGACAACTTGAATTTGAGTATTGGTTATATGCAGACTCAAGAAACAATGATGGTTTGAATACTTCTAAATTAGTATTAACAAATATAGCCATTTTAAAAACTTTTTCAAAAATCAGATTATGTACCTTTGAAAACCTTGCTCTGATACCAATTGTGAGAAATGCGGAATACAGATCTTAAGGCTAGGATTAACACTAGAGAGGGGTGAATAGTGTTAATAAAGAATTATTAAATCTTTTTGAGTTTATGTTAATTTAGACACCGATTTATGCAATATACAGACACAGATATGATCACAGAAACAAACACAGATGCAGAAATAAAATAAAAGCAGTAAAGGAAAGAACACACCGGATTTTATACTGGTTCGGAGTTACCCTACATCCAGTCCCGCAACACAAGTACGGATTTCCTTTCAAAAGCAATTGTACAATTACACCCTCGGTTTCAAGGCTACGAGGTATACCCTCCAGAATTTCTATCCTCTGGGTAGAGATACTTGATTTCTGGGCCACAAGTTTACCCAATTGATTTACCAAGGCTACAATCACACCTTTTCTCTCTTGATTGATTTCCAAGGCTACAATCACACCTTTTCTCGCTTAATAGATTACGAAGAAGTCTATAACTCTGAATAGCACTGAGAACCTCGTAGAGATAGTGATAGATAATCAAACTAGAAGTAATCGAGTTTGATTCAATGTTGATTTCGGCAGAGTAATGGTAAGAATATGTATTAAGAAATGTGGAAGAAGAAGAGGAGTGAAAAACCAGAAAATCTGATATAAAATTCGTTGAAACTAACCCCTATTTATAGAAGAACAACAGCCATGTTCATTCATAAAGAGTTATGGCGAATAGATACTTCTTTTGAATTTTAAATTTTGAACTCAACTGACACCATGTCGACATGGGGTACTTGGGCATGCCGACATCCCAAAGGATTTTTTGGTGTTTTGATTTTCTTTGAAAATATTTTATATTAAAACTATTTTAAACTTTACAAATATACTTGACTATAGTTAAAATTCATAAGTAAATATAGAGAATAATATATATAGAATTTAACTATAATTTTATATTTAAATCTAAGTATAAATATTAAAATTTAAATATATTATATTAAAAGATAGTTTAAAATCAGGAGTAATTTGACTTTGAAATTAAAGATAATTTTGAGGCTAAAATTATTTAAAATTAGGATAGAGGGTTTTGAATCTTTTAAAAGGAAAGTTTTGAAAAGCAATTTGAAAATAGGATATAATTTTGAAAATCTATTTTGAATAAAAAGTTAGCGGATACAAAACAATGTTCCACTAGATTTTTCGTAGGTTCCATCCTACTTAGGGTTCCATCCCTTTTACAGGCTCGAAGTGGATTCCATTCCACGAATAAATTGGATTTTAAGATTCCAGTGCTTTTCTATGAGTTTTAACAAAATTCCTAATAAAAATACTTAACCTTGAAATCTTAAACTCTTGATAATCTTGATACTCATGAGTCTTCTATCTCGATATCTTGAATCTCTATACTGTACAGTCTTCATTCTTGGAACCTGCATGGTTAAATCCTGCATATACATATATATCTGAACTTATAATGTCAGTATTTATATTTTATAATCTATTCTAAGGTTGTTATCATCAAAACCATCATCTCATGGACTAACAATCTCCCCATTTTGATGTTGACAACCTTTGTTTATAAAATATTATTTCTATCCTAATAACTCCCCCTAAAACTATCCTAATAACTCCTCCTAAAACTAATAACTCCCCCTTAATTAATGCCTAACTACCCTATTTTATATTTCTCCCCTTTGTCATCAACAAAAAACTCACTCCAAACTATATAACTCCCCCTAAAACTAACACTCTATGAATGTGATTATAATGATAGTGTTATCATAAGTAATCATCACTTAAATCTAGTACTAAGACATAGTCCTAAACTATTAACTATCCTAACTAATAATTCACGATAGTACTTATAATTAAAACTCATATAAGAACACGAGTTATTTATTAAGTATGAAGTTGTATATACATGAGCATTTAGAAAACATAAAGAAACACAAACAACAATGGAGAAGAAGGAAAAGAAACTATTGTGTGTTTTTAAACATAGGAGATCTATGAATCGAACAGTTTGGATAGTGGAAACAGAAATTTCCACGTTGTTCGACAAGATTCACATTCTTGTCAAAACACACTTCTCCAACACACACGACTTGGTCATCATCATCCTCGTGCGCTTCCTCCATGGGTTCTTCTTCTTCTTCGCTAGCCTCTTGTTCTTGATTGAGTGAAGAGTCTTCATCAATCAAGATAGGGTTGGTCTGGTCATCCATTAGGAATTGTTGCAAATTCCTAAGAATCTTGCCTTTCCTCTCTTGTTCCTTTGCCATACGAAGTTGAGTCACTTGAATTTCAGTCATCATCTGAAGTGCATCCTTCAAAGAGTCCTCTATTTTAGTCACACGAGCGAGAGTAGTACGTTGAAATGGACCAGACGTAGGAGAGGGGAATGAAAAGATTGATTTTATGTTTGATTTGGAAGAGGAGGACATTGATTATTTGATTTCAGAGAGAAGAACAGAGAGATAACAGAAAGGATGAATAAAATTTCGAAAATGTGAAGAATATATAACCAATTATTTTGAATTTTGGTGGAAAAAATTTCAAATTTTAAAAACGTTGCATGTCGGCATGGGTATACGGGGGATATCGACATGGTCCTTTTAATTTTAATATTAATTATTAACTATACTTGTTATTTATATTTTATATTTTATATTTCAGTTATTGAACAAATACCTAATTCTCTACTTAATTTAGTAAAATTGATTCATTTAAGGGTTTTGTTAAATATCAGCAATTTGATTTTTCAAAATTGATATAATCGAGAGTAACTATTTCCTTACTTATATTATCTCTGAGAAAATGATGTCTGATATCACTATGTTTAGTTCGAGCATGTTGAGTAGTATTTTTGGATAAATTTATCGCACTCGTATTATCACAATAAATTGGTAATTTTGAAAATTTTAAACCAAAATATTTTAAGGTTTGTTGCATATATATTACTTGAGAACAAGCCAAAGCAGCAGAAATATACTCTGCTTCAGTTGTTGATAAAGAAACTGTACTTTGCTTTTTACTAAGCCAAGAAACCAGAGAATGCCCCAAAAAGTGACAAGTCCAATTTGTACTTTTTCGGTCTAATTTACAACCAGCATAGTCGGCATCATAGTAAGATATTAAGTCAAAAGAATCATTTTTAAGGTAGAATAAACCATGATCAGATGTGTGTTTAACATATCTTATGATTCGTTTTACGGCTTTTAAGTGGGTCTCTTTAGGTTGGGATTGATATCTGGCATAGAGACAAACACTATGCATGATATCAAGTCTACTGGCAGTAATATAGAGTAGTGATCCTGTAATGAGAGGGATTTTTCATCCACGAAGGCCGACATTAATACGTCCACTGTATCAACTACCGAGCAATCGAATGCCGGAAACCGAACCATTAGGGTTAAAAAAGAGGTAGAAAATAGAAGAAGAAAGAAAGAAAAACAACAGAACAATATCAGAATCTCACAATCGCAGCGGAACAACATATAATAGATAAATGAATAATCTTTAAATCAAATAACTATATCAGTTATTACATTACATCACATTACATTAAATTTTCAGAGTTTACAACAACAAACAGCGGAAAAGAAATACTATAAACTAATTGATACGCCATGCCATCCAGCTTGCTCCTGATCTCCACAGCAACTCCTGAATTCCAAGTCAGTCATGGGACTGGTGTGAGAACTTAAAACAGTTTATCTTTAAAAATAAACTAAGAAATATTTTAAAATTAGATTCGCAATGCTTTTTAGAAAATGAGACTACCATAAGGCCTCCCGCACACACACACCCCCAATGCAAACGCAGAATCGAAGGAGATTTCCCCTTATGATAGTCAAACATGCTTGATACGCAAATTTTCTTTGATATTATTATTATAAGTGCAAAGTGTAGGAAAACATTTCGAAAGTAAAGATATAAATCTTAGCCAACATAGGCATTTCGCACTATGCCTACTATAGCTACCATCTAAACAGTGGTGACCACCATAAGTAAATGGCAGGTTCTACAACTAAAACCGTACAAGGTGCGTATTGGAGTTTGGATTTCCAACAAATGGTCAGGCCAAGGAACTTCCCATTGCCACATGGAAACGCCTTTGGAATGATGTCCCGAGAACCTAGCCGGATCTCTGCCAACATAAGGCCGGGTTACCCCTAGCTGGGTAACTACTGACACGAATATGCCATTCCCCGGTCGTAACTGACCTAAATCCCGAGATTGACCAACAACCACAAAATAATAAGTTTGCAGCAACAACATAGGTAAGTATCAGGGCTCCATACCATAATACCACCTCTATCCAAAAGGAATGACATACACTAAGGGGGCGCGATCCCCTAATAACCTTGCTGCATCTTTCCTGTTTTGGCCATTTTCAGGGTGTGAGGTCCGACGAAGTCTCGTCTACAAAGCTACGCTTTATACAAAAGCCACGCTTTGATCAACAAATGCTCAACAGCACTTCGTATGCCACATTACCAATTTGGGAATATATCACTAGTAACCATCAAATACATAACCTCTGAGCTCGTACGTCTCAGAGAAAGGTGTTAAGCTAAGAGAATAAATTCTCCTCCACCAACAAAAATATATTTGATAGAAACCAGCTTTACATCTCAAATTGTAACGTCAGACACACATCCATACAAGTCCGTTCCGGTATCGAACAAAACCGAAGGCACTTCCAAAGAAGTCCTTGCAATTCGGATATTCACTAATCACGTCCGGAATTCCCATCACAAAGGGTGATAAAATTTCTATATCGGAGATCAGCCGATGCAGAAACATTCGACGGTAATCCTTCTGTTTTCATAAATATCCGGTCTTCAACACCGGTCTTCAAATGCTATCCATTACGACATATCATTATTCGGAATGGGATTTATGACACAAAGGTCCTCTCTCGGCTAAACCGCATAATGAGCGCTTATTTACAAAAATAAGTGTAGCATTCAAATTCAAGCAATCACAACAAATACCCATTTAAAGATAAATATTGATTGTCGGTTATTTAACTATCAAGGCCAACAAACAAATATCCAGCACCATAACAATCACTAGGCCCTTTTTATTAATCTTCCATAAATTAATAACTTGCTAGATATTCACTTTAATTTATCTTTAAAAAGATATATTCTCTAAACCATTTCAATTTCTTCATTGGAAAACATTTCCAAATACTTATTCATTTTCATTTCAAAATGGTTCATTTAAACCAAATAAATAAATCCTTACCGATTTACTTCAAATTTACGTTCCAAATCCGTAAATTTATTTCCATACTTCAAAAATAAATCAATGTTTATTTTTAAAATAATTTTCTGTTTCCTTTATAAATTCCATGCTGAATTTACATTTCCAAAATATCTATTAATATACGATTCTCAAATCGATTTCAAATGTTCACTTTCATATTGGAAAACATTTCCATACTTATTTAATAATAAGTAATTCACAAATCTATTTATTTTCAATACTTAGAAAATATTCAATATACTTAAAACACAATTAAGTATATATTTCATTCTTTAAGGAAAATATTCTCTTGAACACATTTATTTGGGTCCAAACGAATATTGCGTAAAACATCGTTACGACAACCCAAAATCACGAGTATAGGGATTCAAAATTTAGATAGATATATAAATCCCAATACAATACAAAAAACATTTTCTTTCGAAAATCATTTACTATAGCAACAATGTTATAGTCCACCATTTCCTTATTTCTCGAAAACGTCTATTTTAACAATGAATGTTGAAATCTATGGTTTTGATCCTTAACACATTTTTAAAACAACTTCAAATCATTTTAATTTTATTTAAAAGATGACTTCCTAAAACATTTCTTTAACATATCATTTACCATCCAAAATCGTGAATATACTTCGTTAACCAAATTCATCATTTCTATACAATTATTTAAAAGGATTATCCACTGTCCAAAATTGTGGATAATCTCCTTTCATAATCTAAAATGATTGACTTATCAAAATAAGTCGATTTCGGATTTATAAAACAACGTTTAAAATTTCATATTTATATATTTTATAAAAACTTCAACTTATAAAATCCCTTAGTTTATAAATTTTATTTATATCTCATTTAAATGCCAAAACCCAATTTATAAGTTAATTTCTTATAAATCTTTTATTTTACAAAATCTATTCATTTTATAACTTCACAATTTATAAATCTATAAATTTTATTTACTTATGAAATCCATTTGTGCTTCATTTTAACACTTATAAAAACTCGTTTTATAATCCCAATATTTTAAATTTATAAATATCAATTTTATAAACATTTTACATAACCGTCTATAATAATTTCAAAAACCTCAATTTAAACTATTTTATAAAATTCATTAACTCCATACTTCAAAAATCACATTTTGATTATATGTCTCAAAAATCATAAATTTTATAACATTAAAATTATAACGTTTGTTTATTTAAAATGAATTAATTCCAAAATTTTAATAAAACGTATACTTTCAAAAATCACTTAAAAAATCCTTTTAAATTTGAAATCGTTGCTTTAATATTTTTAAAACTCCAAACATAGGCCCAATGTTGCAAAAGCACTAAATATAACAACCATGGCATCTAAACATCATATATCAATATGGTAATAAAATATATCATAATATCTGTAAATAAATCAATACGGATGAGGAATCCAGTCGGATCCCTACAACCTGTTACCCTGCATCCACAGATATTAGTACAATACCAATTCCGTTCCAATACAGAATATCGCGGTATATGGGATTTATAAAATATTATCCGCTATTATGCAGCGCAATAGGGTCTCATCCGCTATATAATGCGGGAAAATCAACTCCAAGTACATATATAATACCAATTCCACATCAAGATGGAATATCGCGGTATATGTTTTTAATAAATAACAACCGCTTAATATACGGCGTATAGGTCTATTTCAATACAATAGATAGCTATTTATCATTCAATCACACAATCAAGAAATTTTAAATCTAACCATTTAAAATTTAAATCGAAACAATTTCGATTGAGTGAGAAGTTCTCACCTTGCTTCCAATAATAGTCGCAGTGTTTTATTTCGAATAAAATTAAACGCGCGTTTAATTTTACCCAAAATTTTCACTAGCTCCAATCAACTCCAATCAACCTCCATAGCATAGTATTCGACAAAACGAATCCAACGCAATTCGTTTCATGCGTTTTCGACCTCGTATGAAAAAGATATGCAGTTTTAAAGTTTACACGAATTAAATATAAATAATTACTATTTTCTTTTACTTTTTTTTTGAATTTTTTTTAACCTAATACATCACAGCCACATGTTTCCAAACCCCCAGATCTCGGCCGCCCATCCCTCTTCTCCTTCTTCCTAGTGAAAACACGTTCATCAAACCCATAACCGCCATTTGTTTACTAATTTTCTCGACCACTTCGTTGAAGTTGAAGACGATCGGCGAACTCCACTCGCATGCCCGCCACGTGAGCTACCAACGGCCAGCATATTGATGAACTCGGCCACCCCCAGGCCTCAAAAATAGCGCGTGACCTGGTGACGAACGGGGCCCACTTGCCGTTGATCCATGCAACGAAACTCGATCATCTCCGTATGGATTTGTAGCTCTCATCGAGCTCTAGAAGTTTGTAGTTGAACATTTCATCTAATTGTATACGGATTGAGAGAGATTAAGAGGAGAAGTTTCGAAGTTTTCATCCATTAAAATGTTTCTGGCGGCTAGGGTTTTGAGAATTAGGGTTTGTGTAAATTGTGATAAATGAGGTCCTTATATAGAAAATTTCCGTAAACTATTCACCCGAAAATTTTCCGAACTCCAAACAAAGCGTGCCGCCTGCCGTTTATAATATTTTACCTCCATTCCAAACGCAATGGAATATATATCGGGAGCCAATTCGATCAAATTTGGAAGATAAGTTTTCGAATCGACTATTTAAATTCAAAATTCACTCGAATCGATTTCTACGCGTTTTAGCTTGCCCCGGACAAACCGTAAATCCGATTGACATGAAATTTGAAACCATACAATAATATTACATTACAGATCCGATGAAACTAGTTTCGTCGAAATCCGAGACTGTTTGTAAAATGGCTATTTTTACTCGTCAATTAAATATAATTAAAATATTCAATTTCTGCAAATTAACTTTTAATTCAATTTTAAAAGTTCTATAACATCATTCTAACTCCAATATAATTTAATACAACTTTATAAATCATTTTCAATCAGATTAAACCCAATTTTCAATTATTTCTGTAATTTCAAATATTAAATTATCGATTTAATTATCCAATTAAATCCTCATATTCAAAATTTAATTCACTTAGCTTATAAAATTCATTCGTGAATAGTTAAAATGAATTAAATATACGAATTTCAATTGTCAAAAATTCCGGGTCATCACAAACTTCACCCCTTAAAAGAATTTCATCCTCGAAATTACCAAGTAAGAAAAAGTTACAGAATCTACTAACTTTTCAAAACCATTTAAATTAGATTTCAAATTCACTTAAGTGTTTAACTTTCCCATAATCCAATAGTTAAACTTCTTACAATAACTTTACTAAGTTTTCAAATCATACTTAGTTATCTTTTCAAAACCAACTATATCGTTTAGCTTTTCACTCCAAAATCAAAGTTATAGTTTTCAAAAAATTTCAATTTTCTCAAAAATATTCTAACGCCTTAAATTTTCAGAAAAATTCTCCATAGTCTCCTTTGCGCGGCTTGATCCAAAAAAATGACAGTATATATATCACAAATATACATCTCATCAAGTAATGAGGCATCCCGCAGGGAAAAAAGTGTAAAAGTACGATATGTAATCCAAGATGTGTACCTTATGTATTATTAGCGAGCATATACGGCTAATATAGCGCGAAAGCGAGCTCCGAATGCAAAGCGAGCGCAATCAACACCTACTAAACACTCAACAACAATGAGGAACATGCATATAGAAAGAAATATTGATATACAACATATATCACTACAACAATTACACATGTGCCAATATAGCAAATGCAACAAAAGCAACAAATCCAACCCTCAACCAACTAGCATTCAACTAACATCCATAACCAAATCAATACACTTTCATTTCTCATTAATATTCGTTGAATTGGTTTTCAATTTAATCACTTTTGATTTGTTAACATTGGATGTTTTTACTAACATTCATTTATTCATTTTCAATTAGTTTACATTCACTAATTCATATTTAAGTTGGTTCACTTCCACATTCAAATCAAATTCTATTTAAGATTCACTTAACTTCCAATTTGATTTCCATTACTTCATCCTTTAATTTTATCAATTCAATTTCATATGGATTTCTATACAATCTACTAACAACCAACGTATAACCAACTTAACCAAATTTATTTAATTCGCTTACATTCATTCAATTTGGTTTAACACTTTTAATTAGCTTTAATGAATTAACACTTACATCCATTATTTCATATCAGTTTATTTACATTCAATTGATTAATATTCAATTGATTAATTCAGTTCAAGTGCTAATTCATTTAACCACAAAAGTTGAATTTCATTACATAACTCCAGTTCACATTCATCACTTCACTTTATTAATTTACTTCGATACCAAAATCATCTTCATTCAACATTCAATTTCAATTCATTTACTTGCAATTGTGAATTTACTTATCCATTCACAATTTTAGTTTCATAAATTAAACTCACTTCCACTTCATTTGTTACTAACCCAAATTTATTTTTAACTTAATAAATTTTCTTTAAGTAATCATTCCACTTAGCCTCCTTAGACCTTTCTTTAAATTCACTTTATTTAATTGATTTACTTATACTTACTTTAATTTAACTCCATCTTTCAAGTTAAATTTATTCTATCTAAATTCAAATTGTATAAGTTATCAACTCATTTATTATTTCCATAAATATTTTAAATAGGATTCCAGAGTCTTTTCAATCTTTCAAAAATCATCTTTGAAACCAATTCAATTATCCTTTGAATTTCAAAACCCAAACCCAAATTTTCCAAACAACTTCCATTCAAAACAACTTGGCAGCAATCCCTCATTTGGAAACCCGAAAATGAACACCGATGAAGTCGCGATCATCATCGTAATTATTTTCTAGCGATCGAAAAGAGTTTTGAGCTTTTATCCCTCCAAAAACATTTTTTTTCCAAACCTTTGAAAACCATTTTCAAACTCAAAAAGGAATTTAATCTTTTTCAAATTGCAAACCCTTTCAAAACATTTCCAAATATTTCTCTGGAATTTTACTTCAAATTACAAATCACATTTACAAATCTTTTACTTATATAATTTCACTTATTGTATATATAAGATTATTCAACAATTGTAAATTATATTAATTTTAATTCCATCTTAATAATTCATTTGCTTATACAATTTATTCTTTTAATTAACTTATATATATTCTTACATTTTCAACAACCAAACAATAAATTTATATACACTTTAATAATTCTAAAAATTTATTCCTTTATATATAAAATATAATCAAGGTAAAATTATTTCAATTACCCAATTTAAAATGATACTATGTCGGTTTATCTTGTTTAAGAGTTTAGAAACCCCTATCGACGACAGTTAGCAAGACTGCATCGACCAGAATCTATAAACAATCAACCGATAAGTCAACACAATACAAAACAATTTCATATTCACTAACAAATACGCGCTCGTAGCTATTATTACTCCTAAACTCATTCTAGAGCACTACTGACTCTATCTCTAATGAGTAAATCCCAACAGAGCCAAGGTTGTCACTTAACCATAAGCTCTGATACCAAATGTAACGAGAGGGATTTTTCGTCCACGAAGGCCGACATTAATACGTCCACTGTATCAACTGCCGAGCAATCGAATGCCGGAAAACCGAACCGTTAGGGTTAAAGAAGAGGTAGAAAATAGAAGAAGAAAGAAAGAAAAACAACAGAACAATATCAAAATCTCACAATCGCAGCGGAACAACATATAATAGATAAATGAATAATCTTTAAATCAAAGAACTTATCATTTATTACATTACATCACATTACATTACATTTTCAGAGTTTACAACAACAAACAGCGGAAAAGAAATACTATATACTAATTGATACGCCGTGCCATCCAGCTTGCTCCTGATCTCCACAGCAACTCCTGAATTCCAGTATGACCTGATAACCTAACTCTAGACTGCCCATATGAAAAATGATGGGCACCAGAGTTTAGGAAGAGAACAACAAACTCCAGGTCAGTCATGGGACTGGTGTGAGAACTTAAAACAGTTTATCTTTAAAAATAAACAAAGAAATATTTTAAAATTAGATTCGCAATGCTTTTTAGAAAATGAGACTACCATAAGGCCTCCCGCACACACACACAATGCAAACGCAGAATCAAAGGAGATTTCTCCTTATGATAGACAAACATGCTTGATACGCAAATTTTCTTTGATATTATTATTATAAGTGCAAAGTGTAGGAAAACATTTCGAAAGTAAAGATATAAACCTTAGCCAACATAGGCATTTCGCACTATACCTACTATAGCTACCATCTAAACAGTGGTGACCACCATAAGTAAATGGCAGGTTCTACAACTAAAACCGTGCAAGGTGCGTATTGGAGTTTGGATTTCCAACAAATGGTCAGGCCAAGAAACTTCCCATTGCCACATAGAAACGCCTCTGAAATGACGTCCCGAGAACCTAACCGGATCTCTGCCAACACAAGGCCGGGTTACCCCTAGTTGGGTAACTACTGACACGAATATGTCATCCCCCGGTCGTAACTGACCTAAATCCCAGGATTCACCAACAACCACAAAATAACAAGTTTGCAGCAATAACATAGGTAAGTATCAGGGCTCCATACCATAATACCACCTCTATCCAGAAGGAATGACATACACTAAGGGGGCGCGATCCCCTAATAACCTTGCTGCATCTCTCCTGTTTTGACCATTTTTGAGGTGTGAGGTCCGACGAAGTCTCGCCCACAAAGCTACGCTTTATACAAAAGCCACGCTTTGATCAACAAATGCTCAACAGTACTTCGTATGCCACATTACCAATTCGGGAATATATCACTAGTAACCATCAACTACATAACCTCTTAGCTCGTACGTCTCAGAGAAGGGTGTTAAGCTAAGAGAATAAATTCCCCGCCACCAACAGAAATATATTTGATAGAAACCAGCTTTACATCTCAAATTATAATGTCAGACACACATCCATACAAGTCCGTTCCGGGATCGAACGGAACCGAAGACACTTCCAAAGAAGTCCTTGCAATCCGGATATTCACTAATCACGTCTGGAATTCCCATCACAAAGGGTGATAAAATTTCTATATCGAAGATCAGCCGATGCAGAAACATTCGATGGTAATCCTTCCGTTTTCATAAATATCCGGTCTTCAAACCGGTCTTCAAATGCTATCCATTACGACATATCACTATTCGAAATGGGATTTATGACACAAAGGTCCTCTCCCGGCTAAACCGAATAACGAGCGCTTATTTTCAAAAATAAGTGTAGCGTTCAAATTCAAGCAATCACAACAAATACCCATTTAAAGGTAAATATTGATGGTCGGTTATTTAACTATCAAGGCCAACAAACAAATATCCAGCACCATAACAATCACTAGGCCCTTTTTATTAGTCTTCCATAAATTAATAACTTGCCAGATATTCACTTCAATTTATCTTTAAAAAGATATATTCTCTAAACCATTTCAATATCTTCATTGGAAAACATTTCCAAATACTTATTCATTTTCATTTCAAAATGGTTCATTTAAACCAATTAAATAAATCCTTACCGATTTACTTCAAATTTACGTTCCAAATCCGTAAATTTATTTCCATGCTTCAAAAATAAATAAATGTTTATTTTTAAAACAATTTTCCCTTTCCTTTATAAATTCCATGGTGAATTTACATTTCCAAAATATCTATTAATATACGATTCTCAAATCGATTTCAAATATTCACTTTCATATTGAAAAACATTTCCATACTTATTTAATAATAAGTAATTCACAAATCTATTTATTTTCAATACTTAGAAAATATTCAATATACTCAAAACACAATTAAGTATTATTTCATTCTTTAAGGAAAACATTCTCTTAAACACATTTATTTGGATCCAAACGAATGTTGCGTAAAACAACGTTACGACAATCCAAAATCACGAATATAGGGATTCGAAATTTAGATAGAAATATAAATCCCAATACTATACAAAAAGCATTTTCTTTCGAAAATCATTTACTATAACAACAGTGTTATAGTCCACCATTTCCTTATTTCTCGAAAACTTCTATTTCAACAATGAATGTTGAAATCTATGGTTTCGATCCTTAACACATTTTTAAAACAACTTCAAATCATTTTAATTTTATTTGAAAGATCACTTCCTAAAATATTTCTTTAACATATCATTCACCGTCCAAAATCGTGAATACACTTCGTTAACCAAATTCATCATTTCTACACAATTATTTAAAAGGATTATCCATTGTCCAAAATTGTGGATAATCTCCTTTCATAATCTAAAATGATTGACTTATCAAATAAGTCGATTTCGGATTTATAAAACAACGTTTAAAAATTCATATTTATATATTTTATAAAAACTTCAACTTATAAAATCCCTTAATTTATAAATTTTATTTATATCTCATTTAAATGCCAAAACCCAATTTATAAGTTAATTTCTTATAAATCTTTTATTTTACAAAATCTATTCATTTTATAACTTCACAATTTATAAATCTATAAATTTTATTTACTTATGAAATCCATTTATGCTTCATTTTAACACTTATAAAAACTCGTTTTATAATCCCAATATTTTAAATTTATAAATATCAATTTTATAAACATTTAACATAAACCGTCTATAATAATTTCAAAAATCTCAATTTAAACTATTTTATAAAATTCATTAACTCCATACTTCAAAATCACATTTTTACTATATTTCTCAAAAATCATAAATTTTATAACATTAAAATTATAACGTTTATTTATTTAAAATGAATTAATTCCAAAATTTTAATAAAACGTATACTTTCAAAAATCACTTAAAAAAATCCTTTTAAATTTGAAATCGTTACTTTAACATTTTTAAAACTCCAAACATAGGCCCAATGCTGCAACAACACTAAATATAACAATCACGGCATCCAAACATCATATATCAATAGGATAACAGAATATATCACAATATCTGTAAATAAATCAATACGGGTGAGGAATCCAGTTGGATCCCTCCAACCTGTTTCCCTGCATCCACGGATGTTAGCACAATACCAATTCCGTTCCAATATGGAATATCACGGTATATGGGATTTATAAAATATTATCCGCTATTATGCGGCGCAATAGGGTCTCATCCGCTATATAATGCGGGAAAATCAACTCCAAGTACATATATAATACCAATTCCACATCAAGATGGAATATTGCGGTATATGTTTTTAATAAATAACATCCGCTTAATATATGGCATATAAGGTCTATTTCAATACAATAGATAGCTATCTATCAATCAATCACACAATCAAGAAATTTTAAATCTAACTATTTAAAATTTAAATCGAAACAATTTTGATTGAGTGAGAAGTTCTCACCTTGCTTCAAATAATAGTGGCAGTGTTTTATTTCGAATAAAATTAAACGCGCGTTTAATTTTACCCAAAATTTTCACTAGCTCCAATCAACTCCAATCCAGCTCCATAGCGTAGTATTCGACAAATTGAATCCAATGCAATTCGTTTCGTGCGTTTTTGGCCTCGTATGAAAAAGATATGCAGTTTTAAAGTTTACACGAATTAAATATAAATAATTACTATTTTCTTTTTTTTTTGAATTTTCTTTTTAACCTAATACATCACAGCCGCACGTTTCCAAACCCCCAGATCTCGGCCGCCAATCCCTCTTCTCCTTCTTCCCAGTGAAAACACGTTCATCAAACCCATAGCCGCCATTTGTTTACTAATTTTCACGACCACTTCGTTGAAGTTGAAGACGATCGGCGAACTCCACTTGCATTCCCGCCACGTGAGCTACCAACGGCCAGCATATTGATGAACTCGGCCACCCCCAGGCCTCAAAAACCGTGCGTGACCTGGTGACGAACGGGGCCCACTTGCCGTTGATCCATGCAACGAAACTCGATCATCTCCGTATGGATTTGTAGCTCTCATCGAGCTCTAGAAGTTTGTAGTTGAACATTTCATCTAATTGTATACGGATTGAGAGAGATTAAGAGGAGAAGTTTCGAAGTTTTCATCCATTAAAATGTTTCTGGCGGCTAGGGTTTTGAGAATTAGGGTTTGTGTAAATTGTGATAAATGAGGTCCTTATATAGAAAATTTCCGTGCACTATTCACCCGAAATTTTTCCGAACTCCAAACGAAGTGTGCCGCCTGGCGTTTATAATGTTTTACCCCCATTCCGAACGCAATGCAATATATATCGGGAGCCAATTCGATTAAATTTGGAAGATAAGTTTTCGAATCGACTATTGAAATTCAAAATTCACTCGAATCGATTTCTACGCGTTTTAGCTTGCCCCCGACAAACCGTAAATCCGATTGACACGAAATTTGAAACCATACAATAATATAATATTACGGATCTGATGAAACTAGTTTCGTCGAAATCCGAGATTGTTTGTAAAATGGCTATTTTTTACTCGTCGGTTAAATATTAAAATATTCAATTTCTGCAAATTAACTTTTAATTCAATTTTAAAAGTTCTATAACATCATTCTAACTCCAATATGATTTAATACAACTTTATAAATTGTTTTCAATCACATTAAACCCAATTTTCAATTATTTCCGTAATTTCAAATATTAAATTATCGATTTAATTATCCAATTAAATCCTCATATTCAAATTTAATTCACTTAGCTTATAAAATTCATTCGTGAATATTTAAAATTAATTAAATATATGAATTTCAATTATCAGCAATTTTGGGTCGTTACAGATCCAATTATTCCTCTATATAGTTTTTGAGCTACATCTTTTGAGAGATTTTCTTCACTAAGGTACTCATTGGTTGCCATAGGAGTGGGTTTTCCACTCGCAGTAGTCAAATCAAATATACTAATTAGGTCTTTAGCATATTTTTCTTGACTAATAAAGATAACATTATCTAATTGTTTTTTTTGTAATCCTAAAAAGAAATTTAATTCACCCATATGACTCATCTCAAACTCTTTTGTCATTATTTCGAAAAATTCTTTATTCATTTCAAAATTAATTGAACCAAAAATGATATCATCTACGTAAACTTGTACTAGTTGAATAATATTTTTATTTCTTTTAATAAAAAGAGTATTATCTACTTTACCAATTTCAAAATAGATTGCAATAAATAAGATCTTAGTCTATCATACTAGGCTCTAGGAGCTTGTTTTAGACCATATAATGCTTTCTTAAGTTTGTAAACATGATTTTGTAATTTATCATTTTCAAAAAGTGGTGGTTGTTCAACATATACTTCTTCTTTTACAAATCCATTTAAAAAGGAACTTTTAACATCCATTGGAAATAATTTGAAATTATTATGATTTGCGAAAGCAAGTAGAATCCTAATGGCTTCTAATCTTGCTACGGGAGCAAAGGTTTCATCAAAATCTATTCCTTCTTGACAATAACCTTGAGCGACTAATTGAGATTTATTCTAACTACCACTCCTTGTTCATTCATTTTAATTTTATAAACCCATTTAGTTCCAATTATAGTTTTATTTTCTGGTCTAGGAACAAGTTCCCAAACATCATTTCTAGTAAATTGATTTAATTCTTCTTGCATAGCCAAAATCCATGAATCATCAGTTGATGCTTCTTTTGGATTTTTGGGTTCAATAGTTGATATAAAAGCTACATTACTCATTTTACTTAGTTGATTTCTAGTTTTAACAACAGATTGCATATCTCCCAGTATATTTTCTATAGGATGATCTTTTAAAAGTTTAGTCCTTTTATTAGGATGATTATTTTCATTATTAGTTTCAGTTGATTCTTGATTTTGAGTGATCCTCTTCATCATTTGTATCTTCAAAAACTTTGAAATTTTCATCAAATGAAACATGCATTATTTCTTCAATGGAATTGGTTTTTAAATTAAACACTCTGTACGCTTTACTTCTATTAGAATATCCGACAAAGATACCTTTGTCGGATTTAGGATCAAATTTATCTAAATTATCTTTTGTATTTAAAATAAAGCATTTACTTCCAAAAATTCCGAAATAAGATACCTTAGGTTTCTTTGAATAAAGAAGTTCATAAGACGTCTTATCAGTTAAAGGTGTAACTAAATTCTATTTAAAATATAACAGGCGGTAGCAACTGCTTCTGCCCAAAAATTCTTTGGTAAATTACAATCTGTAAGCATAGTTCTCGCACACTCTTGAATCGTCCTATTGTTACGTTCTACTACTCTGTTTTGTTGTGGAGTTCTCGGAAATGAAAAATTGTGAGTTATTCCCTTTTTATTGTAGAATTCCTCAAACTTTTCATTTTCAAATTTACCACCTTGATCACTTCGAATAATTATAATTTTTAGAGAAAATTGATTTTGAATTCTTTTTGAAAATGTCTTAAAACATTCAAAAGTATCACTTTTATATTTCAAAAATACTGTCCATGTAAATATAGAATAATCATCTACAATTACAAAGACATATTTACTATGATTTATTGATAGAATTTGAGATGGACCAATAAATCAAGATGAAGTAATTTAAGAGGTTTTGAGGTTGAAATCATATCTTTTAACTTGAAGGAACTTTTTCTAAGTTTTTCTAATTGACAAGCATCACATAAACTATCTACTTTAAAATTCATTTTAGGGAGACCTCTTACTGGATCATGTTTTGTCAGTCTAGATAAGAGTTTGAAATTCAAATGCCCAAATCTCTATACCGAATCCAAGGGTCACTTGTATTTGCCAACAGATACAGATTATCATTTGAAACTTTCATACTAAGAATATAAATATTCTTTTTCCTTACTCCCTCAAATATAATGGTTGAATTATTATCTTCAATGTGACATTTATCTTTTTCAAATTTAATTTTATATCCTTTATCACACAGTTGACTTATACTTAGCAGATTATGTTTCAGATTCTTAACTAGAAAAACATTAGTAATAGTAGGAGTTTCAGAATTACCGACTTTGTCGATGCCAATCACATATCCTTTTGAATTGTCTCCAAAGTTAACCAGTCCTCCGTCTTTTTGTATATTATATCATTCATCATATCTAGATTGCCAGTCATGTGTCTAGAACATCCACTATCAAGTATCCATTTGTTCTTTCTGATCTGCACAATTTATCCGTTGTGGATTGATTCCTCAACACCCATAAAGCATGATTCCTGCACATTAAACAACATTGGTAGACAACTTGAATTTGAGTATTGATTATATGCATATTCAAGAAACAATGATAGTTTGAATACTTCTAAATTAGTATTAACAAATATAGCCATTTTAAAAACTTTTTCAAAAATCAGATTATGAAATTTTGAAAACCTTGCTCTGATGCTAATTGTGAGAAATGCGGATTACAGATATTAAGGCTAGGATTAACACTAGAGGGGGGGTGAATAGTGTTAATAAAGAATTATTAAATCTTTTTGAGTTTATGTTAATTTAGACACCGATGTATGCAATATACAAACACAGATATGATCACAGAAACAAACATAGATGCAGAAATAAAATAAAAGCGGTAAAGAAAAGAACACACCGGATTTTATATCCAGGTTCGGAGTTACGCTACATCCACGCTACAATCACACCTTTTCTCTCTTAATTGATTTCCAAGGCTACAATCACCCCTTTTCTTGCTTAATAGATTACAAAGAAATCTATAACTCTGAATAGCACTGAGAACCTTGTAGAGATAGTGATAGAGAATCAAACTAGAAGTAATCGAGTTTGATTCAATATTGATTTCGGCAGAGTGATGGTAAGAATATGTATTAATAAATGTGGAAGAAGAAGATGAGTGAAAAACCAGAAAATATGATATAAAATTCGTTGAAACTAACCCCTATTTATAGAAGAACAACAGCCATGTCCATTCATGAAGAGTTATGGTGAATAGACACTTCTTTTGAAATTTAAATTTTGAACTCAACTGACACCATGTCGACATGGGGTACTTGGGCATGTCGACATCCCAAAGGATTTTTTAGTGTTTTGATTTTCTTTGAAAATATTTTATGTTAAAACTATTTTAAACTTTATAAATTTACTTGACTATAGTTAAAATTCATAAGTAAATACAGAGAATAATATATATAGAATTTAACTATAATTTTATATTTAAATCTAAGTATAAATATTAAAAGTTAAATATATTATATTAAAAGATAGTTTAAAATCAGGAGTAATTTGACTTTGAAATTAAAGATAATTTTGAGGCTAAAATTATTTAAAATTAGAATTGAGGGTTTTGAATCTTTTAAAAGGAAAGTTTTGAAAAACATTTTGAAAACAGGATATAATTTTGAAAAATCATTTTGAATAAAAAGTTAGCGGATACAAAACAATGTTCCACTAGATTTTTCGTAGGTTCCGTCCTACTTTGGGTTCCATCCCTTTAACAGGTTCGAAGTGGATTCCATTCCACGAATAAATTTGATTTTAAGATGCCAGTGCTTTTCTATGAGTTTTAACAAAATTCCTAATAAAAATACTTAACCTTGAAATCTTGAACTCTTGATAATCTTGATACTCATGAGTCTTCTATCTCGATATCTTGAATCTCGATATCTTGAAACTCGATATCTTGCAGTCTTCATTTTTGGTACCTGCATGGTTAAATCCTGCATATACATATATATCTAAACTTATAATGTCAGTATTTATATTTTATAATCTATTCTAAGGTTGTTGTCATCAAAACCATCATCTCACGGACTAACAAGTATATCTCACTTAGTACTATAGATAGAGCATCCAAAAGTTAGGTCTAGAACTTTGTTGTTGCAAAAATAAAGTAATGGCCCTAGAAGATTTGGAGCTGGAACAGGTGGTGAAGATGAAGTTTCCCACCATAATGAAAAGACTAAACAACTGATGGCAGCTTTGCCAGGACCAACCGCCTCACAGGAGATGTGTTAAAGGTTTAATTTGATGAAATATTGACTAAATTAAACAAGAGGATGGTGGAAATGCATGAAGCAATTCTTTATAAGATGGATGCAAGTATTTCCTTTTTATCCAACAATCCTAAAGGCGTAGGAAGAGGAGAGATGCCTCGTCTTCCAATTCTGGAAAAGAGAATTCACATTCATCTAATAAAAAACAGAAGAGACGGGAAGCAAAAGATGAAGGAAGGCTGTTGGGACATAAAGGAAGACGACTGGAGGAAGTGTCCAGTATTGGTCAATGCTAGAGCGATCGGTACCGACATGAATCGAGTTGGTACCCAAATGAATGGTGGAGGTCTTGGAGCACAACTACCTATTGATTTTTTTAGGAGTGTAGATGATTTGCAGGGTACTGTCAATGATGTTGGATAGAATTTTGATATGCAGAATGCTGGTGCTCAAACGAACAGCTTAAAACCAGCCAGGTACCATAGAAGATTTGGAGGAGTGGTTCTCCCTGAGATATGAGTGCGTAGACGTCATCGGATGAACTGAGTGCATTTGCATAGTCAAAAACTCGAGGTTGTTCCTGATGGTCGCCTTCTAGATAACCAGGCCAATCAAGAATATAGTGCTGATATGATCAGGAGATTGATGAATGAAAATCAATGAAGAAAGAATGAAGATTGGGGCTCGGCACCTAGCAGTACCCTGTTCATTGATGAGTTCCAAGGGGAGTATCCCAGGAATTGTGTTATGCCAACATCGTATAACTGGACAATGGACATTATACATCATATATTGAAATAATAATCTAAAGACTGACAACTTTACAACTAGGGTATTTATCTTCTAATTCATCTAAAATTGAGAAACGATCAAGAAAAGCCATGGAGGGGATTTCATGGGTATTCGACTAAGTGAAACATCTATTACTTAATAGTAACTCCATCAAACTACCATTAATAATAAACTGGTCAAACTCTTCCATGGCCAAGAAGTCACATCCTTGAGGGAACGTTCTCCCAAAAATCTAGTAATGTTAATGTCACCATCTACAATCCTTGGACCAAGCGCTAAAGCCCTAAATTCAAGGCATTCACACCAATTTTTTCTGCATTCTATCTTAGTGGGAGGGTCGTAAACGTTAGAAACATGTAAAATTAAGTTATCATTAGCATTCGAAAAAAAAGGTGAATCAAATGAGCTTTATATATAGTTTGTAAAAGTTTGACAGAAGAGTCTTGCCAACCTACCAATAGACCTCCCGAGACTGGAAGATAGGCCCATTGGCGAAAATAGAATCCCCCTAATCTTTTCATTAACTGATAAGAGGGGACTTCAATTTTGGTCTCTTGCAACAAGGCAATATTAAAAATTGTTATCTTTAAAGAGAGATCTAATGTTACTACATTTATTTAAATTATGTAGGCCTCTAACATTCCAGTTAATAGCTTTCACGATCTAAGAGTGTTGACCCTTTCTTTTCCCTGTTCTTAATATATTAAGTATCTAATTGGATATCATCAAAAATAAAAAATGAATTAAGAGCTAGATGATGCATGGTAGAAAGGGATAGATCATATAAGACGTAAGGAATGTAAACAGTACCAAACACCTCATCCATACATGAGCTTGAATAAAGGTCTGCTCTAGTGGCTGCACATTGGACTCTAGCACTTCTTGTAATAGAACTCTGGCGAGAGCACAAAATTGACTTCTTGCCTCTAGGATTAGGAGTCGAAGGACCTTGCTTTGTTGCTGCGTTGACCCTCACAGCTTCGATATTGTTCAGAGCTGCATCTACAGGAAGACTAGATAGGTCATTTGATTCTCTCCTACAAGTAACCTCTGAATGCGACACACTCACAGATATAGCATTGGAAATAGCACAACTAGCCAAGGAAAACAAAAATCTGGCCCAAATAAGTAGGCTAGATGTTCTGGTCCCAACCTAGTAAAATTTAAAACAGAAATTGATATAGGAAGTGAAGGAGGTATGTTGGTGATTAATCTATATTAGATCTGAATATATATAACCCATATTGATTCAACTGAAAAAACATGTATATGAAATTAACAGCGGAAGGCATACCTGAATTCATCGATCTCAATTGATGTGAAGATTAATTGAATTAGATCTTCCAAATTAACACAAGCTTAGATCTGTAAATACTCTTTAGAAGAGGGAAGAGAGAATATGATAAGGCTTATGTAATTTGGGGACCATAACCCCATATATATAGCGTATGACATTTTTCAGTTCGGTCCTTTAACAAACTAAAATTGTGGCTCTGGTATCCACACGTTATAATTTTACATGATGAATATAGCCCTTAATTCTTAATATGTTTATTCCAAAAATAGATCACGTAATTATACTTAATTACAAGATAGCCTACACATTCAAACATTAAAATATATGGTCCCATTATGTTGAATTATTCCAACAATCTCCCCCAAGGCCACATATGTAACTTTATAGAATGTATTCAACTTTATGAGCTCTTAAATAACTATCTTGATAATATGGTATATTCAAATAAATCTCGTCCATTAATTGTGCTAACGTAGAACCAAAGTGGCTTTTATTACTTTTTTTGTAACTAAACCCATCAATGGTCACAGATATCAATACAATCAAACGACATAGATCATCATGTATGTGTAGCATGGAAATTACATGAAATGTGATCTATACATGTCTATTTACAGTTGGTCCTACTTTACTTTAATGAGATCAAAATTCCAAATAATATATTTATATATATAAACAATTGAAGTGCAAGAGAAAACTTTATTTTCGATCAGAAAAACTAAAGCATGTCCATAATCAAAATATAGAGCAATGACGCGAAATAAGTGACTAAGTACAAACTTACCCTAAACCAAAATATTCTTTTATAAAAGATACACCCATTTTAGCAACATGCTCATGAATGACCTTGGGTGGTACTCCTTTTGTAAGCGGATCCGCTAGCATGGAATTTGTCCTAATATGCTCTATGGATATTAACCCATTCTGCACTCTCTCTTTTACAACTATAAACTTGATGTCAATGTAATTTGACTTGCTTGAGCTTCTATTGTTATTAGAATATAATACTGCAGATCTATTATTATATTATAACTTTAATGGTCTTTCAATATTATTAATAATGCGCAGTCTAATGACAAAATTCCGTAGCCATTTTGCATGGTTAGATGCCTCATAACAAGCAACAAACTTTGCTTCCATGGCGGAAGAAACTATGAGCATTTGTTTAACGCTTTTCCATGATATACCCCCTCCATTTAATAGAAATATGTATGCTGAAGTAGATTTTCTGCTATCAGGGCATCCAACAAAATCAGAATACCTAATGGTCTCCAACTGGTTTGATCTTCTATATGTAAGCATATAGTCCTTCGTTCTCTGAAGATACCTCATAACCCTTTTTGCTTCTTTTCAATGATCCATTCCAGTGTTACTAAGATACCTGCCCAACACTCATATAATGTATGCAATATCCAGATGCATACACACATGAGCATACATTAGACTCCCTATAGCAGATGCATAAGGGATCTTCTACATTTCTTTAGCTTTAAGGATGTTATTAGGGCATTGTTTGAGACAAAATTTATCTCCACTAGCGACAGGGGCATCACCCATTCTACAATCTTGCATGCCAAACCTTTTAAGCACTGTTTCTATATAGTTCTTGTGTCACAATCCAAGAATACCCCATGAGCGATCACGATATATTTGGATTCCTAATAAAAAAAGCATCCCCAAGATCTTTCATTTCATAATTATCTGAAAGGAATCTCTTGGTTTCGTGCAAAACATGTAAATTACTACAAGCAAGCAATATATCACCAACATATAAAATCAAAAGTATGAATTTGCTCCCACTGAACTTGTGATACACACAGTTATCAATTGTGTTTTCCTCGAAACCAAATGAGGTAACTACTTTATGAAACTTGTGGTAACATTGACGAGAAGCTTGTTTGATCCCATAAATGGATTTGTTTAGTTTGCAAACCATATTCTTTGGATCTCCGAACATAAAGTTTTCTGGTTGTAGCATATAAATTGTTTTCTCCATGTCTCCATTGAGAAACGCAATTTTAAAATCCATTTGATGTAACTCAAGGTCAAAATATGCAATAAGCGCCAAAATTATTCTAAAAGAGTCTTTTGATGAAACCAGAGAGAAAGTCACTTTAAAATCGATGCCTTCCTTCTGAGTAAAACCATTTGCTACAAGACGAGCTTTATATCTTTCCACATTACTTTTTGCATCCCTCTTGGTTTTAAATATCCATTTACAATCAATGGGTTTCTTACCTTCAGGTAAAGAGACAAAATCCCATACTTTATTGTCTTGCATGGATTTATACTCTTCGTTCATAGCTTCAATCCACTTTTGAGAATTAGCATCTTGCATGGTTTGGTGAAAGTTGATAGGATCATTTTCCACAAATCCATTATTATCCACTATTTCTTGAAGAAATACCACATAATCATCCGAAATGGAATCTTTCCTCTCTCTAGTGGAACTCTTTAGTGGAAATTCATTTTGAGGTTGTTGAGTTTGTTCTTGTGGAACATTGTCCTCATCTTGAAGAGGGTTTTCTTTAATATTGTTTTATTGTGGTTTCGGATTAAACTTCATTAATGACAGGAATGATAATCTATACATTGTCAGAAGAAGTAACTGTAGTAGGAATCATTGACGATGATTCCTCTCAAAAACAATGTTCCTTACTTCATTTCTCCTCCCTAACTCAACATTCTCAAAAAACGTTGCAGTTCCCGTCTCAAAAAGTTTCTTTAGTGTGGGATCATAAAATTTATAACCCTTAGATCGCTCAGAATAACCAACAAAGTAGTTGCTCACTGTTTTAGAGTCCAATTTTCTTTCAATTGGCCTGTAAGGCCTTGTCTCAGCTAGACATCCCCAAATATGAAAATGTTTTAAAGTGGGTTGTTTGTCCATCCAAAGCTAATAAGGTGTCTTGGCAGATGCTTTAGTGGACACCCTATTAAGAATATAAACTAATGTCTTTAATGCCTCCCTTCAGAGTGATTTTGGTAAGGTGGAATGACTAATCATGCTCCTCACCATGTTTTTAAGAGTTATGTTTCATCTCTCAGCAACACTATTCATGCCAAGTGAACCTGACATAGTGTACTGTGGGACTATTCCACATTCCTCTAGGAATTGGGCAAATGGTCCGAAACATTGTTCACCCATCAATCAGATTTACCATAATATTCACATCCACGGTCAGATCTGACAGCTTTAATTATTTTGTTGAGTTGGTTCTCAACTTCTACCTTAAATTTTTTGAACATGTATAAAGATTCTAATTTATCATGAATAAGGTATAGGTAATCATACCTTGAGTAGTCGTCTATGAATGCGACAAAATATTGTTGACCATTCTATGATGTCATGGGGAACGGTCCACAAATGTCCACATGTATCAATTCTAAGATGTCGGTTGCTCTATTGCACCTATTTTCTTATGTTTGGTCTGTTTTTCCTTGATGCACTCTACACAGACATCGAAGTTTGAAAAATCAATAGATTCCAAATGCCATCTGACACAACCCTTTGAATTCTAGTTTCAGATATATGACCTAAGCGCTTGTGCCACAATGTGGTTGAATTTTCCTTATTTGCTTTTCTTTTAGTACCACGTGATTCCACATGCAAGGCTTCATAATAAGAGGTATTAACGTCAAGCATATTATCATAAACATTGAGAGAACCAGTTCCAACATGATTTGAATTTATACCATTCCAAATGAACAAGAATAACCAGATTTGTCTAACTTAGAAATAGAAACCAAATTCCATCTATATGACGGTATAACAAAAGTATCAAATAAATCCAAATAAAACCGAGCTCCCAATAACAACTTAAAATGCCCAATAGCCTCCACTTTAACCGATTTTCCATCACCTACATAGATGTATCTTTCAGCATCAGTTGGATTTCAGTAGTTCAGGCGACCTTGCATAGAAACACTTATGTGAGTAGAAGCACCAGAATCTAACTGCCAAGTGTTTCTAGGTACTACAGCTAAATTTACTTCAGAATAGACCAAAGCAAAGGATGTACCTTTCTTAATACGCCATGCATGATATTTGATACAATCTCTCTTTAAGTGTCCAGCATTCTTGCAAAAGTAAAAACCATCAGCCTCCTTATGTTGTTTCTTTTCCGTTGGACCCTTAGCAATTTCCTTATCCTTCTTTCTCTTTTTGTTTTTTCCCTTAGGGGTGTATGCCAAATGAGCACTTTCAGCCTTATCATGCTTCAATCTCTCTTCTTCTTGTACACAATACGAAATGAGCTCATTAAGAGTCCATTTCTCCTTTTGATAGTTATAACTGACTTTAAACAGGTTATATTGATGATGCGGCAGCATACCTTAAGTCGAGCGAAGCCGTGGATCGCTCCTTCCCAGCCCTAGATCGCTGTCTCGTATGTCGCAAACGAGCTATAGTAGGTCGCAATCGGTAGCTAAGTCGCGAGCGACATTCCTTAAGTCGCGGCGCGCGCCTAGGTCGCTTCTCCTCTTCCTTAAGTGGCGTCGAAATCCACCATAGGTCACGAACGACCTTCGTTGCTCCACCATAGGTCGCGAATGACCGTCGTTGCTCCGCCTAGGTCATTTCTCCAACTCTAGTTCGCAAGCAAGACGAAGACACTTAGGTCGCAAAGCCTAATCGATCCAATTTCCAGCTAGGTCGCAAATACGGCGACTACTACATCGCGAAGCTACAGCCTTCATCCTCTTTAGGTCGCTTAGAATTTCCTATACCGTTGATTGCTAGGTCGCGAGCAACTTTCTTATGTCGTGAGGCTTATGTCGTTCAAGAAGTTAAGTCGCTCTGCCCAAGTTGTTGTGTCGCATTTGTTAAGTCTTTTGTTTTTCTTAGGTCGTTGATGTATAGTGTTGTTAAGTCGTATGTCGTTAAGCCGTTGGTTTGTAAGTCGTTGTATTGAGTGATGTATTTGTTAAGTCGCTGTGTTGTAATTTGTATATTGTTAAGTCGTATGAGGTTAAGACATGTGTGTTGTATTTTCCCTATAAATAGGGACGTATTGTCATTGTAGAAGGTTGTTGATTTTTGAATAAAACTTTTGTTTGATTGTTTTGTGCCTCTTGAAATTGGAAGTTGAGTGTGAGCTCCTTTCTCCATTTTCGGTTATTCGAGTGCGCTCAAATCAACGATTTTGAAGCCGATTCACGGAATCTTGTGCGCAAGGTCAACGTCAAAGAATCGTAGATCTTTTAACATGGTATCGTGCGCGATCAATGTGTTGGAGATAGCTACAATTCGGTATCTCTTGAGATCAACGGATTTGGGCGTTGGGTATCTACAATCCATCAATTTATATTGTTTCATCTAATCGTTTCATCGATTCGTTTGACACGAATTCTTCATTTCGTCGTCATCGTCATAAGCCGCTGCATCAGTTTGGTATCAAAGCTTGAACTTAGCCAATCATAGCTAAGCCGAGCCTGTTCAGAGCAGAGAAGAAGTATTGGAGTTGTGCATCACTTTTTGTTTGAGCTAAGTAGAGAAGGAACCGAGCTTGTTAGAGAGATCATGCCTCCGAGACGTGCTAACCGATTTCAAAATATTGGAGATGTGTATAGAAGAGAAGAAGCTGAGCAAATGGAACAACGTATCCATGAAAAATTCGATGAAGGTATTGGGAAGTTGGAGAAATTAATGATAGATATGAATCAAAGTCAAAGGAGAAGGTCGCCAATCTCGAACCATGGCGGAAACAGAGTTTCGCCATCCGCTACGGAAGCGAGGAGGGTGTCGCCACAATCTGTTCGAGATAGAAGAGAGTCATCAGTTTCAACAAGGAGAGAACATCATGAGTATAGAGATGAAGAGAGAAGAACTCCACGGGAGTATGAACGTGAGCCATATCGTGATGCTGAAAGACATAGTCGAAGAGATATGCGTGATCATAGAGATGTTGATGGTCGAGATCGAAGTACATTTTATTATGATGAAGAGAGTGACAAAGGAAGTATTCATTATCGAGATCGAGACCAAGTACGACGTCAAAATCGGGATTAAGAAGATGATCGTCAATGGGAGTCGGGGATGAAAACTGAAATTCCAAAATTCAAGGGTGGTATGCAAGCTGAAGAATTCCTTGATTGGTTATCTAATGTTGAAGAGATTTTTGACTTCAAAGAAGTTCCCGAGTCTCGCAGAGTTAAGTTGGTTGCTACTCGGTTGAGAGGAAGAGCTATGGCATGGTGGCAGCAAACAAAACTTACACGGGAGAGAATGGGCAAATCGAAGATTGTCTCATGGGAGAAGATGAAGAAATTGATAAAGGCTACTTTCTTGCCTTATAATTATAAATCTCTTATGTATCAACGATTGCAGAACTTGAGACAGGGAACAAAGTCTGTGAATGATTATGCGGATGAATTTTATCAACTGATTACGAGGAATGTTATCATGGAGACAGAGGAACAATTGACCGCTAGATTCGTTGGAGGGTTGAGAATGCAGATTCAAGATATGGTGAATATGTTTGATCCGAGATCTGTCGCTGAAGCACATCAGAAAGCACTTGCTTGGGAGAAACAAGGGAGATGAGGAGGTGGTGTGTTTACAAATTCCAACAATCAAGTGAAAGGGGCTAGTAGCAATGCTAATGTTTCCAAAACAGTCAATAAATCGGTTGTCAATGAAGCTGTTAAGACCAAGGTCAACAACAATTTCAAGTGCTATAACTGTCAGGAATTTGGTCACAAGAGCAATGAATGTCCAAAACCTAAGAAGCGAGCAATGATTGCTGACGCTGGGGATGAGAATGCAGAAGCAGAATGTTCCAATTCACCGCAAGTTGAGGAGGAAGAAGAATTGTCGGGAGATGAGGATTGTAATTTAACGATGAGGAGGTCTTGTTTAACACCAAAACAAGAGGATGATTACAGTTGGTTGAGGAGCAACATTTTTCAGTCAACATGCACTATTTTGGGAAAAGTTTGCAAGTTTGTTATTGATGCTGGAAGTTGTGATAACATTATCTCTTCAGAAGCTGTAAAGAAGTTGGCATTGAAGACTGAGAAGCATCCTAGGCCCTACAAGTTAGCTTGGTTGAGGAAAGGTGGGGAGGTGAAGGTTAGTAGAAGAGCTTGTGTAACTTTTTCGATTGGGAAGAAATACAAAGATGAAATTTGGTGTGATGCGGTTGATATGGATGTATGTCATCTGTTGTTGGGGAGACCGTGGCAGTATGATAGAGCTGTACAACATGACGGACGTACCAACAGCTACAGTTTCATGTTTGAAGGTACTAAAATCACTTTAATTCCTAAAAAGCAACAACAGAAGGAAAGCAAGTTGGAGGAGATTGAAGAGCTAAAAACTTTAGCATTGGTGAAGGAAGAGAGATTAGTACCAAATGCACGAGCGAATCATCCGAAAGCTCAAGCTTAAGTGCCTTAAGTTTTGAACCAACATTAGACATTTCCATAATGTACTCCCTTATGTTCTCTTTGCTTTGATAATTCATGAAAATCAAGCATTCCAAAGGCGTGCTTGTTTCCGTCTTATCGTTTTTAGCGAAATGTTTTTCAATCTCAACAAGGAAATCTTTAGCATTGGTTATCTTTTTAGATATCGCACCCTTAAATGCATCTGGAATGCTGCGCTTTATGATCATTAGACTCGTCGTTTTGAATGATCCCAGCTCTCAAAGTTCTTTATAACATCAAAAGAACTTTCATCCGTAAGAGGGGTGAGTGCATCCATCCTGAGTGCAAGGTCAAGATCCATGCAGCCAAGAACAAGCAATATGTTCTCTTTCCAATCCTTAAAGTTTGTTCCAATCAGAATAGGAATGTTGATAAGATTGGCAGATACTGTAGTTAAATTAGCTATAATTTTAACATAAGACTCTATCAAATATGTTCACATTGTAAAACAAAACCACGGTAAATTCAAATAATTGGTAAGCCTCTTCTTAGGATATCAAACACAACATCAATATCAAATCTTTGGACAGTAATATTAACTGTAAGTGGTACTCATGTTGTAATGATCAAACATTGACAATAAGTACAAGTCAAATATCAATATTCCTTTGGGCTGATTAGATGTTCACTTACAAAACTATACGACTGCCACATATTTATCATCACACGTGTATAAATGATTCGGGCAAATATTAGTCTTCCTTTGGATCGGCTAATATCCGCATGAATAAATATACACAAACATTAAACATTATTTTTACGAATAACTAAAATAAGAGATGTCACTTTGGCGACATGTTATTTCAATTAGTTCACTTGTAAAGTAGGATATTTATAATTACTTTGCAAAAAGACACCAAATAATATTTGAAATGGTTTATTTTAACCTATTCATTTATGCGTATTCCATAAATTTCAATTTTCAATTTTATACATATTGAAAATATGGTTTCATAGCCGTAATAAAAAAAATTGACATCAACTAAAACTGTAATAATACATAACAAATGGTATTTGCAATAACGATTAATGATAAAATATTGCATACTTTGTTTAACTTGTCAATATTCAAGATAAAACAAATTTTGACATAGCATGGTCCATACATGCTATATTGCAAGAAAATGAATGGTTGAAAACTGTAGCAGTGGTTGATCCCAAACATAGTGGGAAGCAACTAAAATAAATAGTCCATGTCAAATAGCTTATTATATCAGCGCGACATGTGATTAGCTTTTAATGAAAGCTTATTTGAATAAGCAAATATGAATACATGTGTTATAATATTACAGAAAATGAAGCTTGTTTTTAATGAGCGGGCCATGCATATAAAATACATGTATCTGTAAAATATAAATGCATTAAATAATAAACCATATGTCTTTTCTTATTACAAATACAAACATGCTGCAACGTTAAAATTTATTGCAATTGACGCATTTGATGCATTTATGATAATTAATTAATTTATTACTATAACAAGCACATTTAATGTAATTACGATAAAAAATAAATGAAACATCAAGTTTGAAGAGAGAAATATGCAAAGTTCAAACTACGCTCGAATCAAAAGCACATTCCCAGTTTATTTAAATGCATCCTAATAGTAGCCATACATTCCTTAATTCTTCGCCAATATTTCGGCTTTTTTCTTTTTCCAGTTGATACTTACAATAGTTACCTCTGTAACCTACATCAAACATGTCAGTAAAACCTAAGCATTTTGCCTATATCCATACCTAGATTTTCATATGGCAAATGACTTTCTAATTTAATACAATTTGTTATGTGTAATGTTTCAGCTACAAATGTGTTGTTTAACCGAGCATATCTTCTAAGAAAACCAACCATCAAAATTAAAGCAACCAAAAATTCATTCAATACATAAATATCATAAATTAATAATTAAACAACAATATATTCCTGTTCACACACTCCTCGTTTGCCCGTGAAAAAAGTAGCCGAAGTTTTCCAAAAGTCATCTTCATCGTAAAGTATGACGAAAATTATTACCTGACTTTGAAGAAGGGCGAAGGCGGTGAAAGAGATGTGCGGGTTTGGCAAAAAAATGGATGGAGGCTATCGGCGGTATGTAGGCGACACGACGGATCGAAGGAAGGCTCAACGGCTTAAACCTAATTTGATTTTGGGAAGAATAAGCTGAGAAGCCAGAAGCATGACAAACAACTAAAATTACAATTGGAACATAAATGACTACTCTATCCACTGTCTTTGAGTTATTTACGAAAAGCCCAAATTTTGTCATGGAAATAACCGTGATAATACAATGCAACAATAATAACCGTTACAAATTTCCAACAATAATAACCGTGACAAAATAAAATGAAAAAAGTGTGACAAAATGGCATGTTTGGTGTAGTGACTCCACTTTTGAGAATTAGCATCTTGCATGGCTTGGTGAAAGTTGATAGGATCATTTTCTACAAATCCATTATTATCCTCTATTTATTAAAGAAATACCACATAATCATCCGGAATGGAATCTTTCCTCTCTATAGTGGATCTCCTTACTGGAAATTCATTTTGGGGTTGTTGAGTTTGTTCTTGTGGAACATTGTCCTCATCCGGAAGAGGGTTTTCTTCAATATTTTTTATTGTGGTTTCGGATTAACTTCTTCATTAATGACAGGAATGATAATCTGCACATTGTCAGAAGAAGTAACTGTAGTAGGAATCATTGATGATGATTCCTCCCAAAAACAATGTTCCTTACTTCATTTCTCATCCCTAACTCAACATCCACGAAAAATGTTGCAGTTTCCATCTCAAAAATTTTCTTTACTATGGGATCATAAAATTTATAACCGCTAGATCGCTCAGAATAACCAACAAAGTAGTTGCTCACTGTTTTAGAGTCCAATTTTCTTTCATTTGGCCTATAAGGCCTTGTCTCAGCTAGACATTCCAAAATATGAAAATGTTTTAAAGTGGGTTGTTTTTCCGTCCAAAGCTCATAAGGTGTCTTGGCAGCTGCTTTAGTGGATACCCTATTAAGGATATAAACTACTGTCTTTAATGCCTCCCTCCGGAGTGATTTTGGCAAGGTAGAATGACTAATTATGCTCCTCACCATGTCTTTAAGAGTTCTGTTTCGTCTCTCATCAACACCATTCATGCTAGGTGAACCTGGCATGGTGTACTGTGGGACTATTCCACATTCCTCTAGGAATTAGGCAAACGGTCCTAAACATTGTTCACCCATCCATCAGATTTACCATAATATTCACATCCACAGTCAAATCTGACAGCTTTAATTCTTTTGTTGAGTTAGTTCTCAACTTCTACCTTAAATTTCTTGAACATGTCTAAAGATTCTAATTTATCATGTATAAGATATAGGTAATCATATCTTGAGTAGTCGTCTATGAATGTGATAAAATATTGTTGATCATTCTATGATGTCATAGGGAATGGCCCACAAATGTCCATATGTATCAATTCTAAGATGTCAGTTGCTCTATTGACACTTATTTTCTTATATTTGGTCTGTTTTCCCTTGATGCACTCTATACAGACATCGAAGTTTGAAAAATCAATAGATGTATCTTTTAGCATCAGTTGGATTTCAGTAGTTCAGGCAACCCTGCATAGAAATACTTATGTGAGTAGAAGCATCGGAATCTAACTACCAAGTGTTTCTAGGTACTATAGCTAAATTTACTTCAGAACAGACCAAAGCAAAGGATGTACCTTTCTTAATACGACATGCATGATTTTGATACAATCTCTCTTTAAATGTCCAGCCTTCTTGCAAAAGTAAAAACCATCAGCCTCCTTATGTTGTTTCTTTTCCGTTGGACCTTTAGTAGTTTCCTTATCCTTCTTTCTCTTTTTTTTTTCCTTTAGGGGTGTATGTCAAATGAGCACTTTCAGCCTTATCATGCTTCAATCTCTCTTCTTCTTGTACACAATACGAAATGAGCTCATTAAGAGCTTATTTCTCCTTTTGACAGGAATAACTGATCTTAAACTGATTGTATTGTGAAGGAAGAGAGATTAGTACCAAATGCATGAGAAAATCATCCGGAAGCTCAAGCTTAAGTGCCTTAAGTTTTGAACCAACATTAGACATTTTCATAATGTACTCCCTTATGTTCTCTTTTCTTTGATAATTCATGGAAATCAAGCATTGCAAAAGCGTGTTTGTTTCCGCCTTATCGTTTTTAGCAAAATGTTTTTCAATCTCAACAAGGAAATCTTTAGCGTTGGTTATCCTTTTAGATATCGCATCCCTAAATACATCTAGGATGCCGCACTTTATGATCATTAGACTCATCGATTTGAATGATCCCAGCTCTCAAAGTTCTTTATAACATCAGAAGAACTTTCATCCATAAGAGGGGTGGGTGCATCCATTCTAAGTGCAAGGTCAAGATCCATGCAGCCAAGAACAAGCAATATGTTCTCTTACCAATCCTTAAAGTTTGTTCCAATCAGAATAAGAACGTTGATAAGATTGGCAGATACTGTAGTTAAATTAGCTGTAATTTTAACATAAGAATCTATCAAATATGCTCACATTGTAAAACAAAACCGCAGTAAATTCAAATAATTGGTAAGTCTCTTCTCAAGATATCAAGCACAATATCAATTTCAAGTCTTTGGACAGTAATATTAATCGTAAGTGGTACTCTTGTTGTAATGATCAAACATTGACAATAAGTACAAGTCAAATATCAATCTTCCTTTGGGCCGATTAGATATTCACTTACAAAACTATACGATTGTCACATATTTATCATTACACATGTATAAATGATTCGGCCAAATATTAGTCTTCCTTTGGATCTGCAATATCCGCATGAATAAATATACACAAACATTAAACATTTTTTTTACAAATAACTAAAATAAGAGATGTCACTTTGATGACATGTTATTTCAATTAGTTCACTTGTGAAGTAGGATATTTATAATTACTTTGCAAAGAGACACCAAATAATATTTGAATTGGTTTATTTTAACCTATTCATTTATGCGTATTCCATAAATTTTAATTTTCAATTTTATACATATTGAAAATATGGTTTCATAGCCGTAATAAAAAAAATTGACATCAACTAAAACTGTAATAATACATAACAAATGGTATTTGTAATAACAATTAATGCTAAAATATTGCATACTTTGTTTAACTTGTCAATATTCAAGGTAAAACAAATTTTGACATAGCATGGTCCATAAATGCTATATTGCAAGAAAATGAATAGCTGAAAACTGTAGCAGTGGTTGATCCCAAACATAGTGGGAAGCAACTAAAATAAATAGTCCATGTCAAAATAGCTTATTATATCAGCGCGTCATGTGATTAGCTTTCAATGAAAGCTTATTTGAGTAAGCAAATATGAATACATGTGTTATAATATTACAGAAAATGAAGCTTGTTTTTAATGAGTGGGCCATACATATAAAATGCATGTATCTGTAAAATATAAATGCATTAAATAATAAACCATATGTCTTTTCTTATTACAAATACAAACATGCTGCATCGTTAAAATTTATTGCAATTGACGCATTTGCTGCATTTATGATAATAAATTAATTAATTTATTACTATAACAATCACATTTAATGCAATTATGATAAAAAAAATAAATGCAATTGACCGTTGTGTGGCATAATACGTATTACAGGAACATTAAAAGGCATGAAGGTGCTTCCATACGTGTGAGTGAAACAAAATACGATATGGTAACCATCTATAACAATAAAAAAATTATACAGTCGCAATACTACTGACGATAAAATATGAATAATATGAGTAGCAACAATTAAAGGCATCAAATCCGAACAAGCGAAATTAATTCATGAATTATTTATATAGATCCGAAACAAAGACATCAGATGAACCAATAAGAAAAAGAGCAAATGTTACAGATCTGAAATAAAGGTATCGGATGAATCAACCAAAATTGTAAATCTCAGAACGTTAATTTCATATATACTTAAAATCAGGAAATTTCTTGATAAAATCAATGATGGGTGGCTCTGATACCAGTTGTTGGTGATTAATCTATATTAGATCTGAATACATATAACGTATATTGATTCAACTGAGAAACAAATATATGAAATTAACGGCGGAAGGCGTAACCGAATCCATCGATTCTTAATTGATGTGAAGATTAATTTGAATTAAATCTTCCAAAATGATACAAGCTTAGACCTGTAAGATCTCTGTAGAAGAGAGTAGAGAAAATATGATAAGACTTTTGTAAATTTGGAACCATAACCCCATGTATATAGTGTGTGACATTTTTCAGTTGGACCTTTCAACAAACTAAAGTTTTCACTCCAAGATATATACGTTAAAATTTTACATGACGAATATACCTAAGTCTTAATATGTTTATTTCAAAAATAAAACGCGTAACTAGACTTAATTACAATATAGATTTAAACATTATTCCAACAAGGTAAGCCTAGCTTCAGTTGCACAGACAAAGAAGCATGCAAACTAGATAAAGCAGGTGCACAAGATGCATGTAAAGGAAATGTAAAGTGGTATTTATTGGAGGAGCTGTTGATCTTATCTATTCCTTTCACAATTACATTGCTTATTTCATCACTACTCTTGTTTATTTCATTATCATACAGGGCCGAAGCCATACCTTCATGCGGCCCATCATTCAAATGTACATTACCAGTGATGTCAACAAATTCAGGCAAAGAAACAACATCGTCAAAGCCATCCGAACAGTGGTGAGTTTTAAATGTAGAAGAATTATCAATCATTACGAGTGGTTGTCCACACGTAGGCAAAACATCAAGCAACTCATCATCATCTTCACTCAAGGCCTCAAAAGGATTAAATGTGATAAAATCAATATACATCGATGGGTTTAAACCCCAACGAACAGACATTCGCCTTTTGAACAGCAAGTTTCGACTCTACATTGGCCACCGTGTATTCATCTGCAGTGATTACATCTGGGTCCAATGTCATTGCGTCAAATTTGTGAAGATTATCTTCCACTTTAAAAGACTGAAACATCCAATCTTCAGTACAAGATGAGCTGACCCAATGTTCATTGTCTGAAATGCATCCAGAAGTGTTTGTAGGAAAAGTCAAAAGGAGTTTGTCTTGCGAGTTTATAGCAACTACGGCCACTGATATAATACTACTGTGGTGCCATAGTAATTTGTTAAAGAGGTAGGAGATATCTTCATTGTTGCTCAAGTCACTCAAATCGATGGCTTGCTTCAGCTTGAAAATTCTAAGGAAGAATTTAGAGCAGTGTCCATTGAAACTCGAAGGTTCTGGAAGAGGTAGCTTGGCTATCGATTTACAGCCAGATCTGAGATGACCGAATGAACCGCACTGATAACAACGTCGACGCATCGGTAACAATAATTCTTCCCCGTCTTTCGATTGATCATGAAATGGATGATTTAGGTTTAACTGCGGCAGACAATATTCGACTTTTCCAAGCCACCTCAGCGTAATTAAGAGGGAAAATACTATGCGTGGAATAATCTCTTCACGAAAAGCGTACGGTAAAGGCTGTTGTTGGTGGGATTGGCGGCATAAAATGGTGGGTTTGCTTTTAGGATCATGGATGAAGTTGGGGAAGGAGGATGTGAGGCTGATATGAATTAGTAAAAGCACGAGGCAAGGAAGGCATAATAATAGCATATCACTTGATTATTTGAATGTTAGACGTCACAATATGATAAACTTTTTGAATTGTTATTGGACGAGCGAGTCTATATATAATTCCGTACCTATTGAACAATGAATGTAATAAAAAGATAAAGCTTCTGCTATAAACTTTTCATGGTATCAGAGCATCGAACCTGGTGATTTTTTTTTTTGAAAAGTAACTCTTTTCAATAGGAGAGAACAACCAGAACACGACATCCAAATTCGACAATCCCAATCACTCTTTGTATCTGCATCATTCAGATCAATCTGGCTTGGTTCTTGTTCCACAAATTCTTATCGAAGAAAACTATAGCACATGAAGTCACTCCATGACTATGGCCTTAACAGTTAAAAACAAGTATGATTTTGTTGATGGATCTATGAAACGACCAAAAGAAGATGCAAGTGACGAGTTACAACAGTGGATTCATTGTGATAACCTTGTCAAGACATGGATATTAAGCTCGCTTTCCAAAGAAATTGCTGCCAGTGTGTTCTATTGTGTTGGAGCAAGGGCAGTTTGGAATGAACTGCAAGAACGCTTTTCCCAGTTAAACAATGTCCAGTTATTTCATATTGAAAATGAGATGCATGACTGTATTCAGGGAATAATGTCTATCAGTACATATTTTACCAAACTCAAGGGATCATGGGATGAAAGAGACGTTCTTTTTCCCATTTCAACATGTACTTGCGCAACCAAAAAGGATGAATTATCTTATCGAGAAACACAAAAGACAATTAAGTTTCTCATGGGATTAACAGAATCTTTTGCAGCCATACGAGGACAAATATTAACAATGGATTCATTTCCAAATGTTAGTAAAGCTTATTCTCTTGTTCTTGCGCATGAACGACAACGAGATGTGTCAGCTGGAAGAAACACGAATCAGCCTAAAATAGCAGCATTTGCAGTTAGGAATTAATACAAGAGAGCATGTGGTAAATGTGAAAAATATGGTAAAGAATGACATCACACAGAGAACTGCAGAGCACATTTAAGATGTACATTTTGTAAGCTGAAAGGGCACACAATTGAATATTGCCGAAAGCTCAAGAAGGAAGAGTCAGCCCAACCATCGACAAAGCGGAGTAATCAATTTAATGCTCCACAACAAACTGAAAAGAATGAGATATCTAGTTCACTACCTTTCACTCAAGAGCAATGTCAACAAATTCTGCAATTGTTCAACAGTAAATCCTCCATGGCAAATCATATGTTGGTAATTCAACAACTCATGATGAACTTTCAGGTAAAAGTCTTTGTTTTTCGACAAGAGGTAAGAAAGCCACATGGATTCTTGATAGTGGAGCAACTGATCATATTGTCTGCAGCCCTGAATTACTCACAACTGCAACACTGATTAGAATAAAACAGTAAAACTACCAGATGGATCTGTTGCTAATGTTACACACATTGACCAAGTTGTCTTTTCGTCTAGTTTGATTCTTAAAAATGTTTTATGCATTCCAGATTTTCAATTAAACCTCATTTCCATAACAAAGCTTACCACCTACTCTCCTTGTACTGTCACGTTCCTCACTAACTCTTGTGTAATACAGGACCTACGTTCGGGGAAGACGATTGGGACGGGAACTGAACGGGAGGGGCTCTACTGTCTTGATGAAGCAAATACATCCTCATGCAACTCAATCGTTTCACCATCCTCTAATCTTTGGCATCAGCGTCTCGGGCATCCTTCAAATAAAGTGTTTTTTTTATTTTCCCATTTAGATAATAATAAAGTCTGCAATAAAGATAATTGTTTTGTATGTCCTTTAGCAAAACAAACCAAATTGCCATTTTCTTTGAGTAAAATTTCCAGTCAAACACATTTTGAAAAATTACATGTTGATAGTTTGGGTGGTTACCATGTTGAATCAATTTCTGGTGCTAGATATTTTCTTACCATAGTTGATGACTTTACGAGATGCACATGGGTTTACATAATGCGTCATAAGTCTGAAACTCAAACACATTTAATCAATTTCATTAATATGGTCGAAACTCAATTCTCTTGCAAAGTAAAAGTTGTTCGTAGTGATAATGGTTGTGAGTTTGCACTCACAGAATATTACAATGCAAAAGGGATCGTTCACCATACTAGTTGTGTAAACACTCCACAACAAAACGGTATTGTCGAAAGAAAACATAGACATTTGATAAACATGGCACGAGCACTTCTTTTCCAAGCTCATCTTCCTAAAAAAAAAATTGGGCAGATGTTATCCTGACATCTACATATCTTATAAACCACACACCAACACCAATCTTGCAAGGAAAAACGCCTTATGAGAGGCTCTTCAATTCGAAACCTAATTACTCGCATTTACGGGTGTTTGGATGTTTGTGTTTTTCTTCAACTCATGCCCAAAAGCCATCCAAATTTGATAAGCATGCAACACGATGTATTTTTCTTGGTTATCCTTACGGTAAAAAGGGATATCGTGTATATGATCTTGAGCTTTGCAAAGTTTTTGTGTCTCGTGATATTATTTTCTTTGAAAACGAATTTCCTTTCAAAAATACTCCACCTATCATAGAAAATTATATCGCATTTCCTCATAATGATTCTGTTATCTATGATGATCCCACAATATCAGAAAACAATGAGTCGCCTGTCATTACACCACCACAAAATAATGAAATGGATAACTGCCCTGCACCAAACAGCCATACACCAAACAGTCCTACACCTGTCATGGTGCGTCGTTATTCAACTAGACCAACAAAACAACCTTCTTTTCTTCAAAATTATCATGTAGAATCATCCCTCCCGTCTCCGCCTGGATCATCATCTAACTTGAGCATGGTTACCACATCTGGTATGGCACATAGTCTCTCTAACGTACTTTCTTATGATAGATTATCCACCACTCATAAAACATTTACCACTTCCTTGATCACTACAAAGGAACCGACTAGTTTTTCGCAGGCCACGAAAGTTCCTTTATGGCGCATAGCTATGCAAAGTGAGATCCAAGCTCTTCAAGCAAATAACACATGAACACTAATGCCACTTCCACCTGGAAAGAAATCCATAGGCTGTAAATGGGTGTACAAGATAAAGCTCAAATCTGATGGAAGCATAAAGCATTACAAAGCTCATTTAGTCGCCAAAGGGTATAGTCAGATTGAAGGACTTGATTATAGAGAAAGATTTGCCCCAGTTGCAAAGCTAGTCACTGTGCGTATTGTATTTAGCATTGCATCAATTCATGGATGGTATCTTCACCAACTTGACATCAACAATGCATTTTTATATGGCGATCTTAATGAAGATGTGTACATGTCACTACCTCCCGGATTCGAACGAAAGGGGCAGACTCGAGTATGCAAACTAAATAAGTCATTATATGGTTTGAAACAATCTTCGAGACAATGGTTTTTGAAATTTTCTTCAGCTCTTCGAAGTGTTGGTTTTCAACAATCAAAGGCAGACTACTCATTGTTCGTCCGATCTCAAAATGGCAGTTTCATAGCAATTCTTGTATATGTTGATGATGTGATCTTAGCAGGAAACAACATGCAAGAAATTCAGGATTTGAAGAAGTTTTAATCTAAGCTATTCAAACTTAAGGATCTGGGACAACTTAAATACTTCTTAGGAATCGAAGTGGCAAGGTCTACAAAAGGCATTTCTATTTCTCAAAGAAAATATGCATTGGAGATACTAGAAGATACTGAATTTTTAGGCGCTAAACCTGCAAGGTTTCCTATGGATCAGAACCTGTCTCTTACACGATCCGATGGAGATCTTTTGACTGACCCTTCAATGTATAGACGCCTTGTGGGGAGATTGATATATTTAACTATTACGAGACCAGATTTGGTTTATCCGGTTCATGTCTTAAGTCAGTTTATGGACAAACCCCGTGTACCACATCTTGAGGCAGCACACAAAGTTCTTAGGTACATAAAGCAAACACCAGGGCAAGGTATTATACTTCCCTCTACAGGCACATTTCAATTAAAGGCTTTTTGTGATGCAGACTGGGCACGCCGCAAAGACACCAGAAGATCCATGACAGGTTACTGCATATTTCTAGGACAGTCGCCCATTTCTTGGAAAACAAAGAAGCAAACTATTGTGGCTAGATCAACAGCCGAGGCTGAGTACCGTTCTATGGCTGCTACTTGTTGTGAAATAACTTGGTTAAAGAACATTTTAAAAGACTTAGAAGTGAATCATCCTCAACCTGCTGTATTGTTTTGTGATAACCAAATCGCTTTACACATAGCTTCAAATCCAGTCTTTCATGAACGAACGAAACACAACGAAATCGATTGTCATTTAGTCCGTGAGAAAATTCAAAAAGGTTTGATCAAAACAGCGCATGTGAGAACAAATGATCAAATTGCAGACCAGTTTACTAAACCATTAAGTTTGCAACAGTTTGAGACTTTACTTGGCACGTTGGGTGTCATTAATATACATTCCAACTTGAGGGGGAGTGTTAGAGGCTGATACGAATTAGTAAAAGCATGAGTCAAGGAAGGCATAATAATAGCATAGCACTTGGATTATTTTAATGTTAGGCATCAGAATAGGACAAAGCTTTTTGAATTGTTATTGAACGAGCAGTCTATATATAATTCTGTACCTATTGAATAATGAATGTAATAAAAAGATAAAGCTTCTGCTATAAACTTTTCAGAGGAAGCAGGCATTTGCTTGACTGTTGATTTATTTTTTAATAAACGTATAAATACCAAGGATCAAAAATTTCCCTGGACTTCATAAAAAAAATTACAGTAAATTGGACGGCATTGTTATTGACACTTCAATTTGTTAAAGGGAGAATTTCGGCGGAGGTCTGCCGAGTTTAGACCTTACCCCTTCGAATTTAAGTTTGAAATTTGATAATCCCTCATTCGAATGTAGTGTAAAATGTTGGTTCGGTAGGGAAACGTTGAATTTTATGTTTTTGGGTTCTCTTTTAACAAATTTTGAAGTGTTAATAATATCACTCAATTGGACAGCTTTCTATTGAAAAATGGATCCAGATTCAACGATCCCTGCCGAAAAATCCCATCACGATCCAAGAAAACATTACAAGAGAATAGCTTCACTTCGACCAAGTTTTTTGTCATCCAAATGATTAAGTACGAATACATACTTCAGTTAGATGGCGGAGGCTTTCATCTTCCAACAGACACATCATAGAACGACGGCTTTGGTGCTTGTGTCCAGCACAACAACAGTGTGGTTTGAATGACACTATTGGATCTACTACAACCAGTACGGCTGTACAACAATGAAAAACGACCGTTTTAGTACATAATTTTTAAAGAAAAGTCTCATCAACAATGACATTAGCTATAGAACTAGATGAAGCAAACAAGCGTGAGAATTCATGATGAAATGAGTTGGTTTATAATTGGCCATTTCATGTCTATACATCAAGCATGCATGGAGCAATCAACTGGGTGAACTGAAGAGTCGACATACCATATTCATTCTATAGAGTAAAATAGCAACAAAAATAATCTCATCGAAAATGATAGATTGTTGGGTCCAAAGTTATAAATAATAATAATAATAATAATAATAATAATAATAAAAGTTACGAAGTAAGTAACGTATGCTTCTAACATATACAAAATCTTCAATAGCTAAGTTTAATGAATGTAATTTTAAGAGATTTAGACACCAACCTCATCAGTATGCAAAGTTTGTTTTATCAACAAAACAAGAAGATAAAATATATGCAAGTGGATACAAGGGAATGGAAGCTTTTCAGCTGAGCTAACCGTACAATTGAAACAGCAGGCAAATTACCTACTCTATACTTCACTTGGTTAACACACAACCCGTGCATAAGAACAAAAATAATCTTATCTAATAATGATGCCAAATTCTATTCCAACCAATATATTCACTTAATAGCCCCTTAACAAAATAATCATCTGAAAACAAAAATGTTCTTAACAAACTTTCTTCTCAACTCTTCTGCCTATGTAATTTTTCACGCTTCTAAAACATCAAAACTTAAAAACCCTACTTTCCAAATCATTGAAAAAAATTATTTTGAAACTAGAAGATGATGGATTTTGAAGAGGATGGTGAATCTCTAATGCAATCACAGCAGGTTATTCGGCAAAAAAATTTGATAAGTTTGTTAATTTTTACAAGTACAGTCGAATTCACTCGATCAGTGAGATTTGCGACAATCCACGTATAGGCACTACTAGGTTTTTGACCAAACCGAGCAGAATGACTGCATGATTATTCAAAAACCATGCGCAAATTCCACGTGGTAGTGAAACAAACAACGCTGTACAATTGTGTGGTTTTGACAACTACCACGCAGAAGACCTGCGTGGTAGTTCATAATTTTTTTCTTCTGTTCATATTTTTAGTGTTCCATACTTATAACACTTGTTTTCTGCAGATTGTACCATTTTCAAGTGATGAAGAAACTTGCGACGAAATAGTGTTGGATTATTCAAATGAGTTTACGACTTATGATCTAAGTTTACGTTGATTAACGTTCGAATAAATCTATACTAGGAAAAAAATCCATACTTGTTCAAATATTACTAACATTTTTTTAAACATTTTAATGCAGATATTTCCTTCTTGAAATAATTTGGTTGATTGGGTTCTTGATACAGGAAAACGTCTTGATTTTGTTATCATAATTATGAAATCGGGTACTGGTGCTTCAACCAAAAAACCAAGAATTATGTTTGCTTGTGAACGAAGTTGCGTGTATAAGAAGCGAAAAGACAAAAGCCCGAACAACCTTCGAATGACCGGTACAAAAAAATACAATTACCCCTTTAGTGAGAAACTTCCTACTTTATATGATTGGCAATTGCATGTTGTTAATGGTGTTCAAAATCATTCGAAATTAAACAATGCCGAAGGACATTTGTATATTGATTGACTAACTGAAGATGGGACCAACTTAGTTATTGGGATGCATAGGAACATGGTAAAAGAAAAAAAAAATTACACACGCTTAAAAGAAATGATCCTACAAATTGTACCAACATCAAAACAGTTTACAATGTTATACGAGCAGGACGGTCTCAAGTTCAATATTTGCGTAGTAAATTGAAAGAGTTTGGTTATTTTGAATGGCTCATCTTCTCAAAATCTGGAGTCAAATTAGGAGGGAGTTATATGAAAAATTATATGAAAATCGGAGTTTATACGATCGCGTTCTCATAGAGCACGATAGAAATGCTTGTCTTCTCAAAAGCCTTATGCATGAGGATGAAGGTTTTGTGCCAAGGGAAAAGTGGATGTCAATGCCCGATGTTGGTTATATTATTGCAACTAGATATAACTTTGTAGTATTCATCATTAGTGAAAGCCTTTTGCTGACAATACCTCCGTTGAAATGAAAAGTGCCTCCACCAATACAGCGCACTGAAATTGTAATAGCTTTTGTTGACCAAGATCATTTTGTTCAGGTACGCAGCTTACAAATTATTAAACCTAACAACTATTTCAATTACTTTCATTCACACTTGAATTACACATTGCCAATCGCAGGTAAAACTGGAGCCTAAACATTCGGTACCACTAATATATTCAAAATGGTTCATAGCTCGAGATAGAATGCAAGTAAATGGGGGAACATTTACACCGATCGAAGACAAGCTTGGATGAAAGAACTGAATATGCTGAATGGAATTAGTCGTGGCACCATTTTGTTGTTGGATTACAAACTTGAGTGAATGTTTGCAAGTTGTGGTTGCTTACAAACTTGGCGGCCGTTGCTAGCCATCGCTAAATGCCGTTGCAAAATATCTCGTTGCAACTAAAGAAAGCGACGGCCTTAGCGACGGCTTCGTTGTTCTTTTTGCAACGGCTTGTAACGGCTAAGTGTCCACGTGGAAGAAACCGTTGGGGTTGTTGGTTTCTCGGGTTGTTGATGCAAACCGTTTCAAAGCGTTGCAATATAGCCGTCGCTAGCCGTTGCAAGCCATCGCTAAATTTGACCAAATGGTCGTCGCTAGCCGTAGCTCGCCGTTGCAAACCTAGAATATATTTGCTACCTATTTGCAGCACCTTCAACCCTCAATCTCAATCAATCCAAATAATATAATTCTATCATTCCACACATATAATATCATTCCATCATACCATATAATCAATATCAACACAACCAAATCATCAAATATTGCATATTCTAACATATATTCACAAAGTCATATTAGAAAATCAACATAACCAAATATTAAAATCCACCAAACCAAACCACATAACTAAACTAAACGACCAGTACATATCAAGTACCAAAGTATCAATCACAGTAACCAAAATACCAAACCCACCAAAACACTAAGTATCAATCACAAATCCAAAGTACCAAATGTCAAACCCATCATAATATGTATATATATATATATATATATATATATATATATAAAGCGTACCCATCAAAACAAACCAGCTAAGCTTCATCATCATCTGCACCTCCTTCCCCGGGCTTTGACCCATGCTCCTGATAGAAGGCAGCAATACGCTCATCTATCTGCGTCATCAACTGACTCTTCCACCAATCATTGAGCTCATCCAATTGTGTTTGCATCTGAGCAATCTCTTCCTCATCTATGGATCTCCTATACGCCCTTTGGAAATTAAGAGCTTGTGAAATAATTCAAGTGAATAAGAAGTTCATGGCATACAATAACAATAAGAAAACTCAAGTTATTGGTAATAAACTCAAGTGAATAAGAAGTTCATGGCATACAGGTTCCTACTGTGTAAACGTTGAGTACATACCATATTGCCGAAACTGTAACGCATGTTTCGACTTGCTGGTTCAATGATTGAATCCCATATTCGATTAGACTCATCAACCGTAAGCGACTCCCGTCCACTCGCTTGTATCGCTCGTGCATGCTCTGTATTATATCTCTCCTACAATTACGAACAGATCTTTGACACAATTGTTATTCAATTTACTTATTTACTGTGAAATAAACGAATATGAAATATTTTCATTACACAAATAAACATATTTACCATTACAGAAGCAGCCTTGTCGTCCGACCAATCATGTGAAACATTCTCATCCTCATCTGTATGCTCCACTGCATGTGTGACTCTGAATACCTCAGCCGCTGTAGGCTCCCTATCATGCTTTGCCCACTGAATATATACAAGAATAAATTATATTGATAATTTGCATGAGTATAGACAAGAATAGATTGTATACAAGAATAGAATATATGGTAAAGAGACACTAGTAAATATATACATCAATAACATAAATATTGATTAATTTATTTACCAATTCCCTCCTATGTTGTTGGAAGGATTTCGAGTCACCACGATGTAAAGCGGGGTTTTTGTTCCTATTAGCCTTGCTTCTTGTCGATAATTTCTATTAATTTATACACACGATTAAGTAAAATAATTCAACACATTTAAATGTGAAAATATAGTTACAATATAACTTACTTTGAATGCTTCAGATTCCCAATATTGTTGGAATCCAGCCCAAATATCATCCCCCATCCAACTTGGCTTTTTCCCTGAACTCTTAGCCCTTGACAGGGTCTCTCTATAATTTTTTCACATCTTTTTATTCCAATGATTTACAAAAACATCTATATCCTGCGGATCCACACGTACAGCTACCTTCATATTGAATTATCATACGTGTTATGTAAAAGGTATTGTATAATTAAAAAACAATCAGCAGAATAGAATACGTAAAACTGATATCATAAGGCATGATGGCATATTGTTTTTGGTTTCATATAAGGCATAATTATATATTACAAAGTTGTACTTACCATAAGATCAGCCTGTATTGCGTTTTTTATATGTGTTGGGATGTTATCCCACTGAGGCCAACACCCAAACATCCTACTCTTGTATGCTTCCTTCGATACTTATAAAATGAAATCGGACGGCTCCACCTCGAACCCTCTGTAGAAATGTTGATGTATATATTCAATATATTTCATATAATATAATTCAAATAAGTTTGATACATACCCAGTACTTTTCGGAACTATCTCCGCAACTCGGCGGAGATCTGGGTCAGAGCTACTCGGACCTGCTCCAAGTGAAGGTGACTGAGATGTACTACGTCGATTACGTCATCTATCAGACATAACTGACAAACATAAATATAATATCATACACTGCTTAGAAAAGAGTACTGGTAACATAAGCATCACATAATCATCAATCAATATCACATAATCATTAATCATTACATAATTATTAATCATCGCATAATCATTAATCATCGCATAATCATCACATAAGCATACTCTGCACATAATCATCGAAAAAAGCGTACATGAAAAGAATAGTGCATAACTCAGAATGATATAGATCCTATATAGTCATCGTTATTATTACGTAGCTCAGAATATTATAGAACATAATCATCATTGTTAATACATAGCTCACAATTATACAACAAGCGATGCCATCTATGATCAGTCTTCGTCATATTCTGAATCAGACTCGGTCTCGTACTCTATATCATTTTCTTCGGTACTTACAAATGCATCTATTAAAACATTCGATTCATCAGTCAACGACCCTACATCAATGTCATCGGTTATCACTATTTCAGTATTTGGCTCGAGATCCGCTTGATACGCTGCTTCGTTTGGAATATTATTTCCATCAAATGTATATCTTGCCTTCGTTTTTAAAACATCCCACCAGTCTGCTTTATCTTTTTTTAAGGACGGATATGGAGCAAAATAAACTTGTAAAGCTTGCTTAGCTAATACAAAAGGATCATACTTATAGTAATGCGATGTATGCCTTATTTCAATTAGCTTATAATCTTTGTGCACGCTAATTCTAGAGCCAGGAACATTGCTAAACCAGTTGCATTTGAATAAAAAAACTTTCTCTGCAGGTTGTATATAATATGTCAACTCTAAAACTTGTGTTAAGACGCCGTAAAAATCTTTTATATGCTCCTCTGGATCATTACTTCCTTTGACAAATACACCACTGTTATATGTTAATTTTTCAGCCCCGTAATCTTTGGTGTTGAATTTAAATCCATTGACGAAGAATATTGGATAAGTCTTTACATTTCGTTTTGTTCCAATAGCAAGATGTCATAATCCTTCGTCAACAACACAGTTTTCTGCATCATGAACGTAGTTTGAAAACCATCCAGCAAATTGTTTACTGAGATCGCCAGATGGATGTTGTGATTCGTATATGCTGCAAATATGTATTATATTCCTTCATAATTAATATATACATGTATAATTGAATTATATATGAATTCATAATTACCTGACAAATGGTGCAACTTCAGCACAATTTAGAAGAACATATGTGTGCCACATGGTAATCTCTATCATCTAACCATATTTCCACACATTTTCCAGCAGGTCTTCCATGTTGTCTAAAAATAGATAACATTGTTTGAGAAGAATCCTGCTCAATAGTTTCTTCATTACGGGGAACACTTACGAACGATAAGTTCACATCGTTACTAAAGTAATGTAAGAAAAAAATGAAAGCTTCTTCTTCAAGGTACGATTCACAAATCGAACCTTCTACTCGTGCTTTTTGTCTAATTTTTTCTTCAAATGATTCAGGTACCTATAAAAAATTAATTAAATTTATATGGTGGTACAAAAACCGAAATTAATTAAATTACCTCTCAAATGGATACATCCATCCATATTACACAGGACCACGAAAGAGTGCTTCAGATGGAAGATGAACAGGTAAATGCTCAATTACATTAAAAAAACTAGGCGGAAATATTTTCTCCAGTTTGCATAGAAGTACAGGGATTTCTGCTTCAAGTTTACGTATACGATCCACCTTTAACGTTGTAGAACAAAGCTGTTTATAAAACATACTTAATTCTGTTATAACTCTCCATATTTTTGCAGGCAGCGGTTCTTTGAAAATCACGGGAAAAAAATACTCCATCATAATGTGGCAATCGTGACTTTTCATCCCACTCAATTTGCTGTTTTTAAAGTCAACACATCTACGGAGGTTAGAAGAAATCCCATCAGGACATCTAAGTCCTTCCACCCACTTTAGAACGAGTTTTACTTGCTTATTATCTAGCTCATAGCATGCTTTGGGTTTCTTATTATCGTCGTATAATTGAAGTTCGGGCCACTTACAGAAGTGTAATATATCACGTCTTGAATTCGCATCGTCCTTGGTTTTCCCCTTCACATTCAAAATTGTATTAAACACGTTGTCAAACACGTTTTTTCGTTGTGCATGACGTCAATGTTATATCGTAGTAGGAGATTTTTCAAGTACGTTAACTCCCAGAATATACTTTGCTTGCACCAATTATGAATGTCCGATTTACTTGGAATTTCAACCTGTACCCTAGTTTCATGTATCTTTGGATAGTCTTTTACAATTTCATATACCTCTTCACTTGTCCAAACCTTAGAAGGTAGCATACTCTCTACTCTGTTAGCTTTAAAGTTCTTTTTATCCGTTCTAAATTTATGACTGATATGTAGAAAACACCGATGACAGTCAAACCAAGAAATTTTCTTTCCATACTTTAATGAACATGCTCGTTTTTCATCCATACAATAAGGACAAGCTAGACATCCAGATGTGCTCCAACCTGAAAGCATGCCATACGCGGGAAAATCACTAATAGTCCATAATAAAGAAGCAAACATATGAAAATTCCTTTTTCTCGAAATGTCATACGTTTCAACTCCTTCATGTCATAGTATTTTCAACTCGTCGATTAGTGGTTGTAAATAAACATCAATTCCTTGTGTCGGATCATCAGGACCGGGGACGACAATCGTCAGAAACATATATGGAGTTTTCATACGCATCCATGGAGGTAAATTATAAGGAGTAATAATAATAGGCCATAATGAATATTTACTACCAAACTGAGAAAATAGCGAAAATCCATTCGTACATAAGCCAAGCCTAACATTACGGCTCTCTGCCGCAAATTCAGGATAAGTCTTATCGAAATGTTTCCATGCTTCTCCATCAGATGGATGTATCAAAGTTCCTTCTTCTGGTGTTCTCACACTGTGCCATCGCATATGACATGCTGCAGCAGAAGATGCATACAATCGTTGAAGTCCGAGAGTGATGGGTAAATAATGCATCCTCTTATATGGAACTTCTTTTCCTTTCTTTTTTCTTGGTTTGTATTTTTCCTCGTTACATATTCGGCATTTATTAAGATGAGCGTCTTCTTTTCAATACAGCATGCAACCTTTTACACATGTATCTATCTTCTCGTACGGCAATCCAAAAGCAGATATAAGTTTTTTTACTTTATAATGACTATCACACATCGAATTATTAGGTGGCATGTGTCGTTTTGCAGTTTGTACAACTGCTGTAAATGCAGCTTCTGTAAGATTAAATTTCCATTTCATAGTGATGTACTCGGCGGTTACAGATAATTCGGATCCGCTTGTACATCCATCCCACAATGGCCTTTTAGCAAAATCCAATAAATCATTAAAAAAAATTAGCTTCCGCGGTCGGATCTTTGTCAACATTTTCGTTCCCATCATCACCATGGTCAAAGGTAGGAAACATTTATCGTGCAGCATCTTGCAGCATGCTTTCTATAGGATTGGTCATAGTATTATCGTCCTCTAACGTCACAGGATTAGGTGAAGGTTGAACAAGTTCTCCATGACGATCTCATAAGTAATAATTCGGCACAAAACAAAATTTGTACAAATATACTTCTACTACATCTGGTTTCCAATGCTTCAGATGTTTGCACTTACTACACGGACAACGATGTCTACGTTATTTTGATTATTAGATTGAGCAAATCTAATAAATACGTGTACACCGTTGCAGAAACGTTCTTTTATTGATCCTTTCATACCTTTTCGAGGTTCATACATTCAACTACGATCGAGAAAATAATCGAACATATTTCCTGATTTGTAAAATGTAGGTTAGAAGATTGAGTAACACACTTCATATTAAAGTCTTGTAAAAATTCATATATAACCCTTTACTATTTTAACAAATGCAAATAAATACTGCATTCAAATTTTCAAATCTTAAGTTTATTGTTTTTTTACTTTGATGGTCGGTTATCTGACTTCCCATTACAAACACAATAACGTAATCATATTTTATAAATCATTTCAGGTTAAACGATTCTAAAAAATTTCGGCAGCACTTCCCTTTATTTCCTGTATCGTACACAAATGCGTGTACACAGGGAAAAAAGGAAGTGCTATCGAAATTTTCTGAACCGTTTAAACTAAAATGATTTATAAAATATGATTACTTTATTATGTTTGTAACTTGTCCAAATACTAGGACAAATCCAACAAATGTTCTATCAGATGAATATAGATGTCCGTTCTGTGGAAAAACGAATATCCATATAACGATCATATACAACACTTGTCAGACAAGGCCAAAAATTCTCTAAGGGGTTCACATAAATAAAGCACAAATTAAAAAATATTAATATTGAAGTATTAGTGGTCTGTAGTGAAATAATGATCTTTAATTTTTTTAGTAATGTAGCCAAATAGAATTCGTTTAATTATGAATCAAAATTCATGGGAACTATTAGTAACTCGAAAAATATGCCTTAACTATCAAAATTCGTGGGAACTATCAGTAACCATTTAAATATTTTATTTAATACATTTGAAATTTCAAAACGTATTTTAAAATTCAGCTAACAATTTAATTTTTTTATCGATTTTGTAAACGAAAATTAGATGTTAACACTTGTAATAAACTATAATAATTTTATTTTATACTAACAACTAATACTTAGAATGCACATACGCTAGTTTAATAAAAAATATTGCTTCTATTTAACTGTACCAATCTAGCAGTATATTAATCAACAATTGTACACTAATGTTTGCGCAAACTATAATAAACATTATTCTAATTAACTATAGCAAATATTCGCGTAAACTTAATTATATATCCATATCAATCAGTAATCTACACTAATTTTTGGATTATAAATAAACCCTAATTTTTAATTACGAATTAAACAATCAAACCACTAATTAATATCACCAACTCAACAAATACAATATTATCATTAACTAATACATAATAACAAACCCATAATTAACTAATTTGCCGAATTAGGGTTCTTAACATATCCCCAAATCAATCAATACGCTACTATCAACAACTATTACCACATAGTCATCAATTTCTATCACATATAATCAACCAAATTTCAAAATTAGTGTTTTGATTAAACCTAGATTAAGCAGAAATTGGAGAGCAATAGCATACCTTCGAGTTTTGGAGCGTTGTGGCTTTCACGATGGGGAGATCGGCAGCTCACGTCGGGGGGCGTTGGCAGTAGGGAGGAGGGGTTTGCTGAAGTGAATTGGGGAAAGGGGGAAGTGTGTTTTTCGTTCTCTGGTCTGCTTGTATATACGCGTATAGCGACGGCTAACGACGGCCGCATTATTGATATTACATAATAAATGAAGATAATTACCTGTTCAATTTGAATAGTATCAAGGAATATACGTAGACCGATGACTGATGCACCATTGTCTGAAGATGGATTCCATCGAGCAGCATGTGGTAAATCCTCGTAGTACATATTTTTGGAAGGATGAAAGCATGGAAAATGCTCAAATATCCATGACTCCAGTAAGCAAAGAAATCCTGCAATCTGTCTTACACCTATGCGGGTTCCTAATCCAAGTTGCATGTAGAGAAATGCAAGCGCTGTTGAACCCCAAGAGCAAGTGTTGACAATATCCAAATTTTTGAATGAATCCAGCAGCAATATGTGCACATGAGACTTGCTTTTGTCAGAAAACAATGTGTTGTCATGAAGGGATAAAAGATAAGCACGAGCGCCGCACCTAATTACTCAATCAGTCCAATCATCACTCACGTCTTTAAATTTATCAACTAACGTAGACAAACTTAGTTTATATCCAACCCTGTCATTCATTTCCATCCTAATTTTTGCTTTAGTAAGGCCGAGATACTTTTAAACATTATTAACTGCTTGTTCCATTTCGTATGACATACTCTGTACAGGTTTACCTTCAACTGGAATGTGTAATAAAGAAGCTACATCATCAAGAGTAATATTCATCTCATCGAATGGTAAATGGAAGGTATTAGTCTCAGGATACCATCGTTCTACAAAAGCTGATATCAGATTCTTGTTAACACTCTTATAGCAAGTGCTAACAATGGGAAACAAACCAGAAGAGTCAATAATGGCTTTGAATCTGATAGCATTATCTGGAATCCTCCACTCTGATACCTTCCGTGCATGCTTGACACATGTGAGCGGTGATCGTTCCCTCATAAATAAAATTTACATTTAATAAATAAAGTAATTCCAAATCTAATGTTTAGAATAATAATAGCTGCATACCTGGCCATCCATATCATAGAAGCAACATGAGTATCAAACTCTCTACTCACATCATTGATTCTTGATCCACCTTTCTCGTTTACATCTTCTTCGGCTTCACCTTCTCCCTCGGGATCATCATCTGTCTCATCGTCAGCATCCGTCTCCAAATCATCCTCTGTGTCATCTCCCTCTTCTCCCGATGAGTCTGAACCATCTCCATGTTCCTTATCTCCCACATCTCCTTCTTCATGTTTCTCCTCATCTTGCCTTACAACAATCTGAAAGTTAGTTGCATCTGTCTCGTGCTCTTCGTTCACGTCCGCACTAGTACCTTTGGCTGCTTTCTCCATTCTCTGCTTTCTTTCAGAAGCCGTCATTCGAGTTCGACCCATCTGAAAATAATCAAGAAAAAATCCAACTAGCACGACAATACACATACAACAACAAACAAGGAAGCAAAAAAAAAGTTGTTACTATTGTTGTTTTCAACAACAATTACTTATAGCCAACGTGGATAGCATTTTTTCCACGCAGGGAGTCTGGGTGGAAAAAATGGTTACCACGCAGCGACACTGCGGGGAAAAAATACCATCCACGCTGTGCTCTTGCATGAAAAAAATGCTTCCACGCATGACCTATGCGTGGATGGCATTTTTTTCATGTTTAGCATCTTCGTGGATGTTATTTTTTCCATGCAGTTTCAGTACATGGTACGCTGAAACAAAAAAATCGATTGCGATAACGTTTTCCTATAATCGACTTTCAGCATCTAATTTCAACCTTAAATTCAACACTATACAACAACACATGATGTTGGGGATTTTGCGGTTCAAGACAAATTTGACGGCGATTGCGAAGAAGATAATGCTGTACTTCTGACTTCAAGGATTTATGAAATAAATTCTTTCAGACAATAGCTCAATCCACCAGGTACAAACAGGTTATCAAACTATCAACTTTCAGGATTCAATAAAGCTCTATAATAGCGTAATTAGATTCAAAGTTTGTACGCCTTTAATCCGACCAAGAACACTTTCGTGATGGTTTCTGATAATGCAATTTGTATAGAATAGAACAAAAGGAAGAAGAGTGTAATTCTGCGACGTTTTCTGAGTTTGCAACACCTTGGAAGCGTCACAAAACAGAGCAATGATGGTGCAGTGTTTCGCAACACTTTCTGACATCGCAAAAACTTCTCTGTGAAGAGGAAGATTCAGAATAATGTCCAATGTTTTCTTGACGTCACTATTTATAGTGGTAGAGAGGTGTCTATTCGCTAAGCGTGACAACCGTTTGCAACGGTTCACAACTGTTACAAACGGCTTTATCTATTCAATATTTAAACGTCGCGTCTATTTATTTTTTGTAACGTTAAGAAAAGTTACAAATTTTCCGCCATTTATTTGTAACGACCCGTATTTTACATGTCGACAAATCGTAAAATAGTTGCCATTAGGTCGTTTGCATTGTTTAAGCCAACCAGAGTTAGCTCGTGTGGGAGCTTAGGTCGTGGGTCGTTTGGGACGACTTAACGGGTTAGCGACCTAATGGTTAGCCTGTGTTGAAGTTGGGTCGTGAGATGACTTATGGTTGCAGGCGACTTAGGGTTAGGCCATAAGTCGTTGGGACTTAGGTTAGTGTTAAGTCGCGCTACGTGATAGGTCGGCCACGAAGTTAGGTCGTATATGTATGTAAGTCGCTAGGTCGGAGACAGTGTTAGGTTGTTGTGTTGAGGGATAGGTCGTAACTTGCGTATGAGTTGGGTCACGCATCTTAGATTGGTCGCGAGTATGTTGAGTCGTGTCTGGGTTGAGTCGCGCATAGGTTAAGTCGTTTGGTCCTGTGTAGTTAGGTCGCGGCATTTGCTAAGTCGTACGCCGTTAAGTCGTTGGGTCGACTAGGCTTGATAGGTCATAGGTCGGGGAATCTCTTAAGTCGTGGACGACTCATGGGGGCGGCGACTTAAGGATCAGCCTATAAATACACGTCCATATCTCACTATTTTGGCACCGGATTTTGAAGCGACGAAGTGCTGCCATTTTAAGAGCTCGACTACTACACTTCTTCACTTCTTTTCTCCACTCTAATGTAGTGCTTCCTTCCATCCAAGATTGAAGATCAAATCGAAGATCTAAGGGCTAAAGTTGAAGATCTCCATCCTTTAAAGAGAGATTTCATCATTTGAAGGGAAATCTTGTCGGATCAAGCTAGATCCTTTGCTGTCCAGATCTGAAGTTTATTGCTTTTGAAGTGTTTAGGTGATTCGGTGAGTGGTGGTTATCTCTCACACGGACCAAAGGAGTATATTGGATCGGTGGTTTATTTGTGTGTTAAAGATAGCGCTTTCATGCATTTTCCTTAAGTCTGCATGTAGATCCATCACTCATAAAGTTTTGATATCCATTCTACTACATGTAACCTATGATAGTTCATTCATCAGGATATTACTTAGAATTCATGCTTGTTAGATTTGGACTCTTTATTTACTAAATTGCTATTATTGTTATAACTGTTTATTTAGATCTTGTTTGAATGATTGATTACTTGGATTAATGTTTGATTTGATTGATTGTTAGAAGTTAGTTGATTGATGATTTGATGTGGACAAGTTGGTCGAAGATGGTTCAAAAGCTAAGTAGAAAGGCTCTTGAATAAGGAAAGCTGCCCGTGGCATATGAAGCGGATGATAAAGCTCATATGGATAGATTTGATCATGATGTTGAGATGGGACTTTGCTATGATGTGATGAGGCAAAGCATGATGTTGAGATGGGACTTTGCTATGATGCGATGAAGAAAAGTATGATATGAGAAAGCCTTGGTTTAATGCAGATGGGATCATTCTAAGCATGTTCATAACTCGGTGATGTGGTCCGAGTTTGTGGATAATGGTTGGCTCGAGAGGCGCTTGAGCTAGTATGTGAATAGTCGTCGAGGAGGATGACTAGGAGGCTGAGATTTCATCGTTATTGAAGGTTCTAGCATGCTCAAAACAAGAGTACGTTGGGACGGGTCACGACGACGTTCCAGACACGGGTCACGATGACGTGTTAGTACTCTGGGCAGATTCGATAGTCCTAGGCATGGGTCACGACGACGTGCGGAGTTATGTCTAGAACCGGAGTTACCATTAGCCCTTGGCAAACGGATGAAATAATGGGCCGGTCATTCAATTAACGGTGAAATCGAGGCAATGATAACAGTGATAGCCATAGTCATGGATTTTTGGATGTTTTAGTTGTATCGTCGCTTGGGCCAAGAGCGATGTTTTCGGGGTGCTTACCTGATCTTGGTTTAGGCCTTGGGGGTTTGTACTTGGAAAACATCGACCTTGACTTGAGTGATAATTGCTTTACTTTAAATTGTCTGCTTTACTATGTTTGTTTATGCTTAGTGTGTCTGGGGGCTATCACTGTAGAAAGAGGTGGAGTGGGATGGTTGAGTTCCTATTCCTTTTTTTACCCTTTATGCTCTTTTGGTATGTTTGATAGTTGATTTACTGCTCACTAAGACTTTTGTCAGACTCAAGGTTTTATGTTCAACTCTATTACCTTGGGCTGTTCATCCATGTTGGGATGGGCAGACTAGGTAGCGGGTGACAGGTGCTGTTCTTAGCGACTAACGCTGTTGATGACGAAGACGGGCTGGAGGCTTTTGCATATTATTTTCTTACTATATGTACTGGATGTTCCGCTGTTTGTATGATTCTCTGAGTGTTAGTAGTGAGGTTTACTGTATTGACTTTTCAGATTGTTGTACCAACTATTATGAGTTTATATGATAAATTCTGTTCTATGGAGCTTCACTATGCATACTTTTCTATTGTATTTTATCCATGCGCTGTGAGTAATACGATAGACTATTGTGTTTACCCTACCCTGATGATCGTCCATGGCGGCCTGGCACACTTTTCAGCGCACTACTTCCTGGTTTAAGTGCAGGAGTCATGGGCGGTCGTCACATTTGGTATCAGAGCCTTGGTTAATCGATTTTAGCCAACGCTCGCTGACGTAACTACGTATGAGAGACGTAATTGTAATGTTGATGGATGATTACTACATATGGTATAGTTGTTTAGAAAGATTTGAACTTATTATGCAGTTGTTTCCCCAGATTATATTAATCATTTCTTTTAGATATTAGGAATGAGTCGAAGAGGGAGACCAGCTGCTAGAGGAGGCCGTGCTGTTGAGGGGGCTGCTGATTATGCTTCTATGTTCGAGGCTATGATGACTTCGATCATGAGAAGGATGCCAGCTCCAGGGCCATCAGTAGATGTTGGAGTCCAAGTTCAAGCCCCAAGACCAGTGGATTTTGCTAAGTTGTGTAAGGACTATACTGCTCTTGGAGGAAAGGTTTTCTTGGGGACAGAATCAACCATTGAAGTTCGGAGATGGATTGATGCTTGTAGAAGGATTTTTGGTGACTTGGGAATTGAGGATCCAACTAAGAGGAAGCTTGCATCAAGACAGCTTCAAGGAAGAGCTTCTGATTGGTGGAATTCTATCACCATTGATAGTCCAGAGGAAGAGATTACTTGGGAGCAATTCCAAGCTAGATTTGAAGCTAAGTTTATTTCTACATCTTAAAAATCTGTTCTGTTCAAGAAGTTTGTGGAACTCAAGCAAGGTGGAAGACCAGTTCTTGAGTATGTTTCTGAGTTTGAAGCTTTGTCTAAGTATGCTCGGTCATATATTTAATCTCCCTATCAGAAGAATGAGAAGTTTGTGACAGGCTTGGACAGTTATCTTGGGAGGCAGTTGGTGGATCATTTGGATGACCCGTTTGAGAAGCTTGTGGAGAAAGCTCTCAGGCATGAGAATTTGTTTCCTAAAGAATGATCTGTTGTTGCTGTGACCAAGGAGCAAAGTGGAAACAAGAAGAGAAAGCAGCAGCAGAAGTAGGGTAAGGATGGCCAGAAGAAGCCGAAGGGTGAAGTGAACTGCTACAACTGTCGGCAGAAGGGTCATCTCTCCAGAGATTGCAAGAATCCGAGAGTGCCGGTGAAGTGCCACAACTGTGACAAACCGAGGCATATCAAGAGGAATTGTCCAGAACCGAGGAAGGACAAGCAGATTGTGCAAGCTTATGCTTTGGGGGTTGTGCCATCATCTTTAAAGGCTCCTACTGCTGAAGAGGGGGGAAAGAGTGTGGTGGTTCAAGGTACTCTTTCCATTTGTGGTGTTCCAGTTAGAGTGTTGTTTGATACTGGAGCGTCGCATTCCTTTGTTTGTAGTGAACTTGTGGGCCGGTTGGGTTTGGAACCAGATATTGTTGATAGACCATTGGTTGTGACTAATCCAGTTGGGGGTTCGTCTTGTTTGTGTATGGTATGCCGTGGTCTAGTTTTATCGAGTCATGATTGCTCTTTTGTTTGTGATTGTTTTGTTCTGAACTTTGCGGGGTTTGGAATTATTTTGGGTATGGACTGGCTTAGGAAGTATGCGGCAAGGGTTGATTGTAAGAGGCTGGAGGTGACAGTCGAGAATGTGGAGGGGCAAAAGGTTGTGATACGATGTAAGCATGAAGAAGGTGTCTTCATGAGCTTCATGTATTCGCTGATTGTTCTACTGGATGGACTGTCATCGGTGCCGGTTGTGAATGGATTTGAGGATGTCTTTGACGAGGTCAAAGGGTTACAGCCGCATAGAGAGATCGAGTTTCGTATCGATCTAGTTGAGGGAGCCAGACCTGTTGTGATGCCTCTTAGGTGGATGGCGCCTAGGGAACAGCAAGAGTTGAAGGTGCAAGTTGATGACCTTTTACAGAAAGGATTCATTCGGCGTAGTGTGTCCGGATGGGGGCACCAGTTGTGTTTGCAACCAAAGCGGATGGATCGTTGAGGTTGTGTGTGGATTATCGTGAGCTGAATAAAATGACTAAGAAGAACAAGTATCCATTGCCGAGAATAGATGACTTGTTTGATCAGCTTCACGAAGCTAAGGTGTTTTCTCAGATGGATTTGGCAACGGGATTTCACCAGTTGAGAGTGGCAAAGGATAGTGTTCCAAAGACTGCTTTCAGGACACCATCCGGTTTCTATGAGTGGCTGGTAATGCCGTTTGGATTGACCAATGCACCAGCATATTTTGTGGATCTTATGAATAGAGTGTTCAGAGATCAGTTGAACAAGTTCGTACTTGTGTTCGTGGATGATATTCTGATTTATTCAAGAACTGAAGAAGAGTACAAGACGCACTTGCGTATTGTTTTGGAAACTCTACGGAAACATCAGCTGAAGGCTAAGTTTTCGAAGTGTCACTTCTGGAAGAGTGAAGTGAGATTCTTATGCCATGTTATCTCTGGAAATGGAATAGCGGTTGATCCCGCCAAGATGACAGCATTCTAGGATTGGGTTAGACCTAGGAATGCATCTGATGTGAGAAGTTTTCTTGGATTAGCAGGATATTATCGTCGGTTTATCAAAGACTTTTCCAAGATAGCTTCACCATTAACAGGGTTGACGAAAAAGAATCAAGTATTCAGATGGGAAGCTAAGTGTGAGCAAGCTTTCGGAATCTTGAAAGAGCGATTGACAAGTGCTCCTGTTTTGACTATTCCAAGGGGAAATGATGAGATGGTGGTTTACACCGATGCATGTGGTACTAGACTTGGAGCAGTGCTGATGCAAAAGGATAAAGTTGTTGCATATGCAAGTTGACAACTGAAGCCGCATGAAAGGAATTATCCGACTCATGATTTGGAGTTAGCGGCGATTGTATTTGCTCTGAAGATGTGGAGACATTATCTATTGGGAGTTCGATTTGAGTTGTTTACAGACCATAAGTCGTTGAAGTATCTCTTCTCCCAAAAAGATTTGAATCTCCGGCAGCAACGATGGTTAGAGTTTTTAGCATCATATGATTTTGGTATAGCCTATACCCTAGGAAAAGGTAACGCAGTGGCAGATGCATTAAGTCGAAGACATGCAGGATTGGGAGCCATGTTTTCGGAATGGAAGAGTCTCGAGTATTTAGCTGGATTTGACTTCAGGCCTAGATGTGAATTGGAACCTGAGATGTTGGCAAACTTATCGATAAGACCTACTCTCGTGGAAAGAATTGGCAAGAGTCAAAAGCGAGACGATAGGCTTGTTAAGATTATCCGTGATTTAGAATCTGGATTGGACCCAGAAAAGGATAAAGGATTCGAGGTCGATCGAGAGGGTTGGCTTCGGAAGCAAGGACGACTGGTTGTTCCCGAGATAGATGAATTGAGAAAGGAAGTCCTGAAGGAGAGTCATCACTCAAAGTTGACAATTCATCCAGGTGGAAATAAGATGTATCGGGATATGAAGAGAACCTATTACTGGGAAGGTATGAAGAAGGATGTTGGAAAATTTATTTCCAAATGTATGAACTGCCAGTTGGTAAAAGCCGAGCAGAAGAAGCCAAGTGGATTGCTTCAGCCATTAGAAGTTCCTACATGGAAGTGGGAACAAATATCGATGGATTTTATCGATGGTCTACCTAGAACCAGGGCAGGAAATGAAGGGATTTGGGTCATCGTAGATCGTTTGACTAAGAGTGCAAGATTCATTCCTGTTCAAACAACTAGGACTGCATCGAAATTGGCTGAGTTGTATGTTAAGTGGATAGTTCGATTCCATGGTGTTCCGAAGAGTATAGTGAGCGATCGAGATCCATTGTTCACTAGTAGATTTTGGAAGAGCTTCCAAGAAGTTTTGGGGACCGAGTTGTGTTTGAGTACAGCTTATCACCCCCAAACAGATGGTGAGACCGAGAGAGTCAACCGAGTTTTGGAAGATCTCCTTAGAGCATGTGTTTTAGATTTCGGAGGATCATGGGAGGATCATCTTCATTTGGTGGAATTTGCATATAATAACAGTTATCAGTCAAGTATTGGTATGGCACCATATGAAGCATTGTATGGAAGACCGTGTAACTCTCCGACATGTTGGTTGGAAACTGGAGAAAAGCTGATACTTGGGCCAGAAATGATTCAACAGACTACGGATTGTATAGAGATCATTCGGCGACGAATGAAGGCAGCCCAAGACCGTCAGAAAAGTTACGCCGATAAGCGTCGTAAGGATCTGGAATTCGACGTGGGTGATATGGTTTTTGTAAAGATTTCTCCACTGAAGAATGTTATACGATTCGGGAAGAAGGGAAAATTGACTCCGAGATTTGTTGGACCATTCCCGATCATCGAGCGAATTGGAAAGCTCGCCTATAAATTGGAGTTACCTGAAAAGATGTCAAGTGTGCACAATGTCTTTCATATATCGTATCTACGGAGGTATGTGCACGACCCAAGTATGGTGGTTTCTGCTGATAGCTATGAAGATTTGGAGGTTGATCCAGTTATTAGAAGATCTCGTAAGCCGCTTCGTGTTGTGGAGACTGACATGAAACAGCTTAGGAGGAAGGTAGTCAAGTTGCTCAAGGTACAATGGAGTGATGATGTTAACGACTGTACATGGGAGGAGGAAGAGAGGATGAAGGCAGCTCATCCTGAACTCTTCAAGGTATGGCTCTAAGGTGTCGTGACATCTCATGAATTTGTAACTTGTTCTAGTCTTAGAATTCTGCATGCTAGGTTAGTAATTGGATGCATGGTTTGTTGATTGCTATGGATGGTAGGCATGCAGAATAGTTTTTGATTGCTCTTGTTTGTTTGGAATTTCGGAGGCGAAATTCTTAAGGGGGAGAGAATGTAACGACCCGTATTTTACGTGTCGACAAATCGTAAAATAGTTGCCATTAGGTCATTTGCATTGTTTAAGTCAACTAGAGTTAGCTCGTGTGGGAGCTTAGGTCGTGGGTCGTTTGGGACGACTTAACGGGTTAGCGACCTAGTGGCTAGCCTGTGTTGAAGTTGGGTCGTGAGATGACTTATGGTTGCAGGCGACTTAGGGTTAGGTCATAAGTCGTTGGGACTTAGGTTAGTGTTATGTCGCGCTACGTGATAGGTTGGCCACGAAGTTAGGTCGTATATGTCTGTAAGTCGCTAGGTCGAAGACAGTGTTAGGTTGTTAGGTCGTGAAGTTGTGTTGAGGGATAGGTCGTAACTCGCGTATGAGTTGGGTCGCGCATCTCAGATTGGTCGCGAGTATGTTGAGTCGTGTCTGGGTTGAGTCGCGCATAGGTTAATTCGTTTGGTCCTGTGTAGTTAGGTCGCGGCATTTGCTAAGTCATACGCCGTTAAGTCGTTGGGTCGGCTAGGCTTGATAGGTCGTAGGTCGGGGATCTCTTAAGTCGTGGATGACTCATGGGGGCGGCGACTTAAGGATCAGCCTATAAATACACATCCATATCTCACTATTTTGGCACCGGATTTTGAAGCGACGAAGTGCTGCCATTTTAAGAGCTCGACTACTACACTTCTTCACTTCTTTTCTCCACTCTAATCTAGTGCTTCCTTCCATCCAAGATTGAAGATCAAATCGAAGATCTAAGGGCCAAAGTTGAAGATCTCCATCCTTTAAAGAGAGATTTCATCATTTGAAGGAAAATCTTGTCGGATCAAGCTAGATCCTTTGCTGTCCAGATCTGAAGTTTGTTGCTTTTGAAGTGTTTAGGTGATTCGGTGAGTGGTGGTTATCTCTCACACGGACCCAAAGGAGTATATTGGATCGGTGGTTTGTTTGTGTGTTAAAGATAGCGATTTCATGCATTTTCCTTAAGTCTGCATGTAGATCCATCACTCATAAAGTTTTGATATCCATTCTACTACATGTAACCTATGATAGTTCATTCATCAGGATATTACTTAGAATTCATGCTTGTTAGATTTGAACTCTTTATTTACTAAATTGTTATTATTGTTATAACTGTTTATTTAGATCTTGTTTGAATGATTGATTACTTGGATTAATGTTTGATTTGATTGATTGTTAGAAGTTAGTTGATTGATGATTTGATGTGGACAAGTTGGTCGAAGATGGTTCAATAGCTAAGTGGAAAGGCTCTTGAATAAGGAAAGCTGCCCGTGGCATATGAAGCGGATGATAAAGCTCATATGGATAGATTTGATCATGATGTTGAGATGGGACTTTGCTATGATGTGATGAGGCAAAGCATGATGTTGAGATGGGACTTTGCTATGATGCGATGAAGCAAAGTATGATATGAGAAAGCCTTGGTTTAATCCAGACGGGATCATTCTAAGCATGTTCATAACTCGGTGATGTGGTCCGAGTTTGTGGATAATGGTTGGCTCGAGAGGCGCTTGAGCTAGTATGTGAATAGTCGTCGAGGAGGATGACTAGGAGGCTGAGATTTCATCATTATTGAAGGTTCTAGCATGCTCAAAGCAAGAGTACGTTGGGACGGGTCACGACGACGTTCCAGACACGGGTCACGATGACGTGTTAGTACTCTGGGCAGATTCGATAGTCCTAGGCACGGGTCACGATGACGTGCGGAGTTATGTCTAGAACCGGGGTTACCATTAGCCCTTGGCGGACGGATGAAATAATGGGCCGGTCATTCAATTAACGGTGAAATCGAGGCAATGATAACAGTGATAGCCAGAGTCATGGATTTTTGGATGTTTTAGTTGTATCGTCGCTTGGGCCAAGAGCGATGTTTTCGAGGTGCTTATCTGATCTTGGTTTAGGCCTTGGGGGTTTGTACTTGGAAAACATCGACCTTGACTTGAGTGATAATTGTTTTACTTTAAATTGTCTGCTTTGCTATGTTTGTTTATGCTTAGTCTGTCTGGGGGCTATCACTGTAGAAAGAGGTGGAGTGGGATGGTTGAGTTCCTATTCCTTTTTTTACCCTTTATGCTCTTTTGGTATGTTTGATAGTTGATTTACTGCTCACTAAGACTTTTGTCTGACTCAAGTTTTATGTTCAACTCTTATTACCTTGGGCTGTTCATCCATGTTGGGATGGGCAGACTAGGTAGCGGGTGACAGGTGCTGTTCTTAGCGACTAACGCTGTTGATGACGAAGACGGGCTGGAGGCTTTTGCATATTATTTTCGTACTATATGTACTGGATGTTCCGCTGTTTGTATGATTCTCTGAGTGTTATGTAGTGAGGTTTACTGTATTGACTTTTCAGATTGTTGTACCAACTATTATGAGTTTATATGATAAATTCTGTTCTATATAGCTTCACTATGCATACTTTTCTATTGTATTTTATCCATGCGTTGTAAGTAATACGATAGACTATTGTGTTTACCCTACCCTGATGATCGTCCATGGCGGCCTGGCACACTTTTCAGCGCACTACTTCCTGGTTTAAGTGCAGGAGTCATGGGCGGTCGTTACATTATTCAAATTCAGGAATTTCGGTTTTGGGTCCTTAACTGGCTGAAATCTGCCCCGTTACTGTTCAGATATGATCCAAAATAATTTTCGAACCCGAAACCCGACCCGGTTCGGTGGATGGACGAACGGCGGCGATGCGCGTGTGGTGTTGTATGACTTCTCTCCTCACAACAAGGCAAGCATGTGGAAGCCCCAATGCCCCAACATCCACATGAGAAAGCTATATTTATATAAATATAGTTCTTGATTTTCTAACATGTGGGACTATTTTTTTATTCTTCTTTCCTTCTTCTCTTTCAAATAATAACCCAAAGCATCAAAACTTATTTAAATTTTTTACAACACACGATTTGCGAACAAATTATCACTCAATTCAAGAAGAAATTCACGCGATTTGTAAATAAACTCTAAATTCACTAACGTTCAAGCTTACCTTTATTGCTCCGATGAGATTGAAGCCGCTCGTGATGAGGAGGAGAGGTTGAAGCCGCACGTGATGAGGAGGATTTGAAGATGATTACCGCTTTGAAAATCGCTTGAGAAAGTTACGTGCGGAGAAGAAAATCGCGTGAGGAATAATTGCGTGAGTAAGATACGTGGGATAAGATCAATGATAATTTTGAAAGATGCTGAGATACTAAGTAAGTTTGGAGGTTTACGTTCTCTTTTACATTTTGGGGATACTAAGTAAGTGCGGGATCCATGCTTACATTTGCTAAGATGCCAAGCATGTGTGCTATCGATTTTTCTATTTTAGGTTTAACATAAATCAATACATGATAAAATGAAATAACTCAATACATGACATACGTTATATTCTATTTTATTGCACCAAGATAGGTCACACAATACAGCACCAACACGCACCAAATCTACACCCTAATGCAGTAAAAATGCCAAAAGGCATGAGGAAACTGCACAAGGATATGCCACAGCTGCACTACAATACGCCGAAATTGAATTAAACAACCGCAAAATAGCACGGAGACATGTCAAAATTGCACCAAACTAGAGTCAAAACTACAACAAATAAATTGAACTGCACCAAATACAATGAATTGCGTCAAACCTATACCAAAGAGACGTCAAAACTGCATTAAAATATATCGAAACTAATTTAATATACACGAGCAATGAGCCAAAATATATCAAAACTGCACTCAGATACACCAAAGCTGCACGTAAAATACATATCCTGCATCATGGAACACAACAGTTGAATAATAGAATACAAAATTTGCAACGTAATAGAAATTTTGCAGCATAATTCATACATTTCAGTATTTCCTAGAGATTTAATCTTTAATACCTAAACAATAGTAGCGAAAACAATTTGTGATTATATGAGAAAAAGATATTGCCTAGAGAGCATGTTTGTTGTAGTACTACTAAAACCACTTTTAACTAAGCACATCTATACCGTGAGAGGCTAGACTGTTTTTACGTTACATAAGTACTTCATATAATAGTTACCAAACTGACACTAAGGAAACAAATGGTTTTAACCTGATTAACATAGTTTTTGAATGGGGATGGAACTTGCCCCATAACAGTTTGTCATGCTGATTTTTGAATACCTTCTTGGTATTTAAATGAAAATAGAATGTTTGAATCAAGCAACTCATGCTAATGAATAGAATTATTGAATCAAGATAGTCGTACTGATGAACAGAGCTAACGCTGATATCAAGTTGGAAGCCATGAAAGGATTTAGTAAAATTGAGATTATTTTTAACAATGGGGTACTTTGTTTTAATGGGTTTTGACATGCCCTATAGTGATAAACACTAAAATGTTGCAGGTATTTATGCTTATTTTCACGTTTTTGTTCTCTTAATAATCTTCCCTGCTCACGCAGCTTTTCATGTAATAACCTCTCTTCCTCTTTTCTTCTTTCACATTCAGGTCTCTCCATTTCACTTCTCAAACGCTTCTTTTTCTACCAGTTGCAATTCGGTAAACACTTGGAATTGAACAATATTAAAAGCATGGAAGATAAATGAAATAAAAAGGAACCTTTCCATACGAAATCTTTAGCTCATCAGTATATGTCCTTGTTTGATGTTCATGGAGTTCAACATCATTTGGGAATCTGGTTGCATTGCACTACAGAACCAGAAAAGGTAGAAAATATTTACAACAAATAAACATGTTATTGACAACAAATATGCTACTTCCCACTAAAAAAAAAAGAAAGAAAGAAAGAAAAGAATTAGCATCACGCCATGCCTTCTTATAAGTCTTATTAGATGATAAGTTGAATATGATTCATACATAAATGGTGTAAAGATAACCTTGATTGTCGCCGCCTGGTTTTTATTAAACGGTTGGCTGTTGCAAACTGCTTAGGTTGCTTCTGCTGTGGAGTTATGACTGTTTAAAAGTGGTAATAAATTTGTCACAAACATCTTAGAACAAAAGGTTGTGAAATTAAAGCATGACACAGGTAAAGTTGGAAACATGCTAAAAAATGGATTAAAGAGTTAACTAAAAACAACGAACTACTAGAGGGATGATTCACGCATCTGATGTAAGATTAGGTCTGACGCTCAAATGGATCCAGTAACTGCTCGCATTGGACAAGAATGCCCTTGCATCCTTCATGTCTTCTTTTTTTTTTTTTTTTTTTTTTTGGAACCCAAAAGAACCCGGTAGGTCGGTAAACTTCTGGGGAGGCTATAGGATAGAGAAGCATATGATAGAAATCAAACTTGGATCTTTTTATCAAAACCCAAGCCTTCTATCCACTGCGCTGCACCTGCGGACATCCTTGATGTCTTTTATAAACAATGTTTACTGATATATTTCATATATGATATGTTAGCGCCAAAAATGGTCACTAACATCCAAATCCAGATGAAAGCACCTAATAACAGTCACAGCTCACAGATAGAATATATGTAGAGAGTAATAATGTGAAAAACTATCCAAATTAAAATGAAAGCAATAAAAAACAACAGATTTTATAGTGGTTCGGCTAACTCGGGCCTACGTCCACTCCAGAAATTTCCTTTTTATTGCTGTAATAATCAATTACAGTTGCAAAATGGCAGAGTAAGCTCAGCCTTAGAAAATAGAAAGCGAGTGAGCTAGAAGAAGAAGATCCATTTTCTGAACCCCACATGCTATATTTATAGACACGTCCAGGTAGTTGCTGGGCTCTCTGAATAACCTGGGCCCATCAAGGCCGAACTGCCTATGCTGAACCACCATGTCGAGCCACACCTGCCTCTCCCCAATGCCGAGCCACAACTGATGTCGAACGACCCATCACGCCGAACGACCTAACATGCCAACGACCCATCACGCCGAACGACCCAACATGCCGAACGACCCATCATGCCGATCGACCCATCACGCCGAACGACCCATCATGCGAACGACCCATCATGTCGAACGATGTCCAGTGCCGAGCGAGGTCCAATGCCGAGCGACCCATGATGCCGAGCGACGTCCAATGCTGAACGATGTGTGATGCTGAACGATGTACAATGCCGAGCGAGGTATGATGCCAAACGATGTTCAATGCCGAGCGGCCCATGATGCCGAGCGATGTCCAAAGCCGAGCGACGATGCCGAGCCACAATGCCGAGCCACAATTAAAAAACCTTTCTGAACTTTCATACCTCCACCGGATATTGTCGTGCCGAACGACAAAACCACAAGGTCGAACCCCAAACACTTCGAACCACTTCATTCCAACCGAACGACCTATCATCTATCCAAGTGACCATCATCCATTTAAACCGAATCCATCATATTTCAGCCTCGATAGTCGTGAAGTTGTTTTAGTTAAATCCGTCTGTCCGTGTCCTTGTAAAAAGGCAGGTTAACAGTTGCCCCCCCAAAACATGTCTTGCCGTTGGAAGGTATGTTTTGAATAGCCTCAAATCCGATGTCCAAAGTCCATATCCCTTTCGTAACCATATTATCAAATACATGACCTCTCTGGGTTTTGTCCTTGAATCTTTAGACCTCACCGGGTTGTGTTATCCTGTTCCAACCTTGACCTTCCTGTCAAGGGCTTTTATGTTCTCCGACCTCATCACTATGGCCAAGGAATTTTTCATTCGCCGGCCTCGGCACTCCGGCCAGGGACTTTGATATCTACGGGGCTCGGCACTCCGGCAAAGGACTCTTATTTTCACCGGCCTTGGCACTCTGACTAAGGACTTTGATATTCACCGGCATCGGTGCCTCGGCACTCCGGCCAAGGACGTTTGATATTCACCGGCCTTGGCACTCCGGCCAAGGACTTTTATCTTCACCGATCTTGGCACTACGGCTAAGGACTTTTGATATTCACCGGCCTTGGCACTCCGGTCAAGGACTTTGATTTTCACCGGCCTCGGCACTCCGGCCAAGGACTTTGATATTCACCGGCCTCGGCACTCCGGCCAAGGACTTTTATCTTCATCGACCTTGGCACTCCGTCCATGGACTTTGATATTCACCGGCCTCGCCACTCCGGCCAAGGACTTTTGATATTCACCGGCCTCGGCCCAAGGACTTTTGATATTCACCGGTCTCGGCACTCCGGCCAAGGACTTTTATCTTCACCGGTCTTGGCAGTCCGGCCAAGGACTTTGATATTCACCGGCCTCGGCACTCCGACCAAGGACTTTTGATATTCTGTCCGAGTCCATTCCATCGCTCTCCGGCGAAGGGACTCGTAACTCGCGATCACTGCCCCATCTCTCTGGTCAGGACATTAATCGCTAATCCTGAATTGTTTAAATAAAGCGATCCAAATCCAATTAGAAAACCAGAAATTCATATCAAAAATCAAACATCCAAACCAAAATGGCGAACCAAAAAACCAACCAAATCGGGAGTTCAATCCAAACTCCAAAATCATAACAACGAAAAGTAAATATCCAAAATACGAAAGAGAAAACCAAAGTTTGCAGAAAAACAGCAAGAAAGTAGGATTTCATAGACTCAAGTAGTACGGTTTTTCATCATCTCAGAGCACGCCTAGGGACCATCCTCGATCCCGTACGTGTGTAAGTGATCTAGCCGCATTACTTTGAGTTCTATTACTTATTCAAAACCATAAATCTGTTTTGTTAATAATGAGCTGACGTTGCCTAGGTCCAGTGCCATCTCCGTTCGAGGTAGGCGATGGTCGCTCCTATCCCACTGCGGCAGCTTGATTCCTGACATACTACTGTAGATGACCATTCCTTACATGCTCCTCAATAATATCCCTCAAATACCTACAGTCATTTGTGTTGTGCCCATCCAACACATGAAATAGGCGATGCTTCCTCGATGCCTGCTCGTATTCAGAAGGCTCTCACTTTGCCGGCCTTCGATATTGGAGTCGCCATCGAGTGCCCAAGTAAATCCTTTCTAGAGTTTCAGTTAAATCTGTGTAAGAAGAAAACTTTGACTCCCTTCGAGGCCCCTTGGAAGTGCCACCGTTGCCATTTGTTCTCCTTTTTCCTTTATCGTCTTTACTCGGATCCTCCTAGGATGGATCTCCACCCTTCACTACATAAGCCTCAGTCTCTCTCCCCTCTCTCTCAACATGCGCATCCTCTTGTCTCAGGAACCTTTATGCCTCATGGTAGAACTCCCCAAGGTCCCTCGGTGGGTCACATTCCAATGATATCTTGAAATCCGAATTATCTACGATTCCTGAGACCGCTGCCATCAAAACCATTGACGGATCGGGTCGATCCACTGAGGCTACTACTGCGTTAAATCTGGTTAAGAAGTTCCCGAGTGACTCTCCCTTCCATTGCTTCATCGATGTCAAGGTCATTACGTTCTTAGGTCTGACTATATGGACCCGAAACTGTCTCATAAATTTTTTAATCAGCTCCGTCCATGTGCCGATAGAACCACTCTCCAACTATCTGAACCACTTAGCTGCGATATCCGTCAAAAACAATGGAAAGCATCAAGCCACGACCTCATCTAATTCCCCCAATACCTCCATATGTCTCATGTACCTCGTCAGGTGAACGGTGGAATCCGTTCTCCCATCATACATATCCAACATTGGTAGCTTAAAGTCCGGTGGATTTCTAGCTCGCCTGATTGTAGGAGTAAAGGGACTCATATTCACATCCTCCAAGTCTCTATTTACCAATCCACCTCTCATAGTCCGTCTGCCATTTCCGCTAGTCTGTCATTGTCACCAAGCTGCAATCCTTGTCCGCTACCTCTGGTCTATCCCTCGAGTTGATGAGGAAATTCTGGCACATACTCCTCATCTCGTACTCCCACATTCCTGCTGGTGTCGGGTTGCACTGTGTCATCTGGCATCCCTCCATGGGGTGGTCCAGCATTTCCTGGTGGCATGCCCCCGAGTCTAGATCCATCTAGGTTGGTAGCCGTTTGCTGATTGGGGGCTGCCCCTGCTAGACCATTCCCTCTGCTTGCTGGTTGAGCGCTTCTGTTCCAGCTCCACGGATCTGAACTCCTGCATTTCATGCTTGTTCAAATTGTCTGAGAAGAGCCTGCATTATCTCCTCTTGTCTTTTCTTCATTGCTTCCATTTCCCCTCTGGTGTTGTAAATGGATGCTCCACCTGCTTCATTTCCAGAGGAAGCCACTTGACTTCCCTCCTGATTGCTCCTTTCTAACACTTGCTTCCTTGCTGATAGCCTAACCATTGTTTCCTAGAATCCAAGTCCCTGGTTCCAAAAAAATCCTGAGTTCTTGCGTTCTCAGTGAAAGCACCAAAATGTTAGCGCCAAAAATGGTCACTAACACCCAAATCCAGATGAAAGCACCAAATAAAAGTCACAACTCACAGATAGAATATATGTAGAGAGTAATAATGTGAAGAACTATCCAAATTAAAATGAAAGCAATAAAGAACAATAGATTTTATAGTGGTTCGACTAACTCCGGCCTACGTCCACTCCAAAAGATTCCTTTTTATTGCCGTAATAATTAATTACAGTTACAAAATAGCAGAGTAACCTCAGCCTTAGAAAATAGAAAGCGAGAGAGGCAGAAGAAGAAGATCCCTTTTCTGAACCCCCACATGCTATATTTATAGACACGTTCAGGTAGTTGTTGGGCTCTCTGAATAACCTGGGTCCATCAAGGCCGAACGGCCTATGCCGAACCACCATGCCGAGCCACACCTGCCTCTCCCCAATGCCGAGCCACAATTGATGCCAAACGACCCATCACGCCGAACGACCCAACATGCCGAACGACCCATCACGTCGAACGACCCAACATGTCGAACGACCCATCATGCCGATCGACCCATCATGCCGAACGACCCATCATGCCGAACGATGTCCAATGCCAAACGAGGTCCAATGTCGAGCGACCCATGATGCCGAGCGACGTCCAATGCCGAACGATGTGTGATGCCGAACGACGTCCAATGCCAAACGAGGTGTGATGCCGAATGATGTTCAATGCCGAGCGGCCCATGATGCCGAGCGATGTCCAAAACCGAGCGACGATGCCGATCCATAATCAAACAACCTTCCTGAACTTTCATACCTCCACCGGATATTGCCATGCCGAACGACCATACCACAAGGTCAAACCCCAAACACTTCGAACCACTTCATTCCGACCGAACGACCTATCATCTATCCAAGTGACCATCATCCATTTAAACCGAATCCATCATATTTTAGCCTCGATAGTCGTGAAGTTGTTTTAGTTAAATCCGCATGTCCATGGCTTTGTAAAAAGGAGGGTTAACATGATACTAGTATTTATTTTGTATTTAACTTGTGACTGTATATGGCTAAGATAATTTTACCAAGGCCAAAAATATTTTTCTCAAAACCTACCGCTATGGGGAAGATCTCTTGAATTCCACAAATTTAGCCTAATTGGTGTCCCCAAGATCAATTGTAGCAATGTTCATTTGGCTAGAATGTGAATTTTGATCAATGTAAAAGTTGTCCTATATAAATAAATATAATATAAAGAAATGTATTCGGTTTGTATATATTATTTGGGGAAATTATAATCGATTAGGACCGACTATATCATAAAGAGCATTAACTAACAATGCAACTAATTTTATTGCATTTCAATAGGAATGAAAATTGAACCGAATATATGCCTACCCAACAAAGCACCACAACCATATATTTTAATATCAAATTTGGGTACCAACCATAGCCACGTTGCATGTTGGAAAAAAAAGGCAAATGAAAATTACTATATAAGCATTTTGTATATTGATAACAAATTCAATGATAAATGTATTATTTACATATTATGCTTCACAATCGACCATTTTTAACTGATTTAATACAATCCCCAACAACGTATATTCCTTACAAAGATTACCGAAGTTGATAATAATGTTCAGAATGGACTCGTAATGCATAAGCGATGGCCTCACAGTATAATAGCCAATTGTTTAAACAGACGCAAACAAATATGTATTCCTATTGATGTGGTTCTACTTCCCTTAAAAAAATGAAAAACATGTCATTACATGGTCAATTTAATTTTTTATGAAAAAAATGGCCTATAAAATGGTCTGGACATCAGAAGAGTGGTTAAATCCTGTAAGATTTTTGTCATTGTCTAAAGCTCTGCATGTCTCTGTCTTTAATAATTTTATCAATGTTGAAAGCCCGAGCATCTCTTTCTCTTTCATAATTTTGTCAATATTTGAAGCTCCAAGGGTTGATCTGCACCAAAAATATGAGTATAATTTATTTATAAAAGCTGTAAAATACTCTGTGAAGAGTCACGTTTAGGTACTAATAGTAATTGATATTTTCTTTTTTATACCACAATATCATGTAGGAGTTTAACCTTGCACCTGGAAGCTATCAAACACTGTAATATTTATCTACTTTACAGAATTATAGAGTTTCTAAAGCCGCGTCTTTCAATAATAACATATATTAAATAATAAATTTGCCTATCTAATTTATAACCATGTTGAAATACAAACCAATGAACATTCAACCATAGGAAACAAAAAATAGAATATAATGGACTAATTAACAATGGAGTAAATAACTCGCACAAATTCAATAATGGAGTATATGAGGTTTACCCAATTAAAAGTTACAAATATATAATTATTATAACCTTAAAATAAGATCATCGATAAAAACCTTAAGGGCTTAACTATTCAACTTCAAACCCAAACGACTAAAATCAAATTATAAAAATGGAAACTAAGGAAAGTACATGCCTAAGTTTTATCTGGCATGAAAATTTGATCATGTTGTTAATTAGGAATCAAGCTACTAACAAATAGTAATTTTTGTGACAAAAAAGGGTCTCTCTATCATACACATATAGGCACATATTGTATATTATATGCGTGTGTGATAACCATTAGATATATTTGTCTTTTTGTGGAAGATTGGGACCAAAGGGAGATGTAATGGTTAAGATCTTGTGTCAAATTTCATATCACTCATTTGTATCTAAATAAAATATCCTTACATGCGTGTCATTGTCAAATTCAGATTTTGTTTCTAAATTTTGGAAGAACAAAGATCGTTGGTAATTAGAATGGATGGAAACAACAAAACTAGAGTTTGTAAACAAACATGATTTAATCTCTCAAAGCGGTGAAATGGACAAATAGTGGTTGTGCTAAGAAAGGAAAGTAACAATTTACAAAATCCATTCAGATTTAGATTCTCAAATTATGAAAGAATAGTCAGTAATTAGAATAAGTGAAAAAACAAAATTTGAATAATAAAATAAATACAAATTCAACAACTAAGTGAAAGAAACTAAGGCATGAAGGAAATAATTTAAAAAAATAAAAGAAAGTACAAATGAAGGCTGAAAATAACAGAATAACTAAACCTTTTTCCAATTAGAAGATAAATTACCACCACTAATTTTGGAAGACGAAATGGGGTCATTTAAAGAGGGAATGAGGTCATATAATTGAAATGAAAAGGAAATAGAATAGAAAAATTGATACGAGAACGTGGTGCATACTTCTTATGGAGTAAAGGATGAATATATATGTACCATCATGTCATGATATGAATTACGCAAATCTAAAGAGGTAGTTTCCGTATGTTAAAAAAGGATTCAAGAAGTGAAGTACTAAAGATAAATAGATGCATGAACTTAATTTATGTTATATTTTTTTTCTTAAAAAGGAAGTAAAATGATAACAAATGTAATGAAATATGCTAAATATTTATCTTCACCGACAACACATGGTAAGTAAAATATTACAGTACTGAAGTCTTGCAAAGCTAATGTAAGAAAATGCATTAAATAGTGTTTATGTTTTGAAGTAAAAAGATGAAACAATTGTATGATAATAAAAACAAACTGTTAAGGATAGGGATACAAAGTGAGTAAGTTCATATTCAAAAGATGAATAAACATTGAATGGCCGTAACGTATGATTTGATTATTAAAGATCTATGCTTTTAAAATTCCACATTCATTTCATTTGTGAAAATGATAGTTATATTAGCAATTTTTGTATCATCAGAAATGTATCAAAACAGCATGCCTATATGATAGTATACTTTGGTGCACTTATTTTAGCAAAAAAAACAGAGCCTGTCATTATCCTCTCGAGCTATTATCTTATGTATACTTCTTTTTTTGAGTGATAACAATTAGCTAAAAGTTAGTAGTAAATATACTATTTCACCTTCCCAAAAAACATACATTAGCATGTGGAGAAATTATGAACGGATTCTTTAATTTATCAGTGGCCATTACAAATCAAAATTGTATAAAAAAATTATTGCGCAACATGCTAAAGTAAAAAAATGTGAATTGTACAATGCTTCAAATTTGAATAAATTGTCAAGAGTTACAATCCCAACAAAATAAATAAAGAAAAATATTAAACAAAAAAAGGTTTTATCTAATCCTAAGTTGGCACATTTATGCCTCAATAAACTCCAAAGGAACAAAGAAGAATGGAAAAACAAATTCGATCAAATTAGTGTTTTTATAGGAGTGATATATGTTAGGAACTGGAGATAGTGGTTTTGATGACAACAACATTTGTAACTTATTTTATTATAAATTATATACTAACACTATTGCCTAGATATATATGAATGTTATTATGCAAGATATATAAAAGGCAGGTACTGATTATTGAAGACTGTACAGAAAAAAATAAAAAACGAAGAAATCAAGTTTGAAGACTCATGAGTATCAAGATTAAGATTTCAAGATATATGTCTAGTTTTTGTTAAAACTTCATAATAGCATAGAAATCTTCATTCCGAACTTCATTTGGGATGGAACCCATTTCTACCTTCTCAGTGGCTTACAAACCCACGATAAGTAGCTTATAAACCCACGACAAGTGGCTTATAAACCCATGAACATCATGGTTTTATACAAGTTCTCGAGTCCTGATGTAATGAGATATTCTGCAGGAAGAAGCTTGCAAAACTACTTCAAAATGGTTTTCAAATGATTTTCAAAACTGTTTTTCAAAATATTTTAGCGTTAAAAATTATCTTTTTAAATGATTTTCAAAAAGATGTTTTAGCATATCTTATTTTCCTTCCAATACCGTTTTCAAAACAAATTTTACATTGTTTTTAACATAGGAATGCCGACATCATGGGATACCCCATGTCGACATGGTGGCCGTTGAATTCAAAAGTTTCAATTTTTAAAAGAAGTGTCTATTCGTTTAAATCTCTTCACGAATGGTTATGACCGTTAGTGCTTTATAAATAGCCTTCACAAATGAATTTTTTAACTAACTATTTTCTTATTTTCTTCACTCCTTCTCCACAAATCCATATTTTAAAATTTTCATATTTTTAAGAACGTGCCGAAATTCTACCGAATTCTCAACTGAATCAAATTAGAATTCTCTACCCTCTTTCGAAGATCAAAGTGCTATTCAGAGTTATAAGATCAATTTGTAATCAAAAGGTTATCGAGTTTCTCCATAAGGTGTGGTTGTGCCTGAAAATCAATTGGGTGATCTTGTGTCCCGTAAATCAAGAGAGTTTGCCCCGGATTCGTGAGACGGAAAGGTACCTCAAGTCCTTTAGAATTGAGGATTGTAATCTCGACATTGATATAATAAAAAACTGTATAAGATTTTTGCCTTAGCACAAGACTGGATGTAAGGTAACTCTAAACCAGTATAAAATCTGGTGTGTTCTTTCCTTCTACAGCTTTTTATTTACTTTCTGCTTCTGTGTTTGATTCTATGATTGTTCTGTGATTAAGTTCTGCATTTGTTTATATCATAATTTTTAAATTAGTTCATATAAGTCTTAGAATCCATTAAACACTATTCATCCCCCCTCTAGTGTTAAATTAGCCTTAAGATCCTTAATCTGCACTCCCTTTCAATTGGTATCAGAGCATAGGTTTTCATAGTTTTCATAATCTGAAACTTGAAAAGTTAAAAAAGGAATTTTTGGACAATTTTGTTAATACTAGTTTGAATTTATGCATTTCATCAAAGTTATGACTCTGCGTATAGTTTTTATGAAAAATCAAGTTATCTACCGAATTGGTTTGAACAGACATGTTACATGGCTTTTGGAGAATCAACAACCAATGGACAAATTGTGCAAATTGAGAAAGATAAATGGATACTTGATAGTGGTTGTTCAAGGCATATGACTGGAAATTCCAAGATACTCAAAGACATTGTATATCAAGATGGTGGATTGGTCAACATTGGAGATAACTCAAAAGGATATGTGATTGGCATCGGCAATGTCGATAATTCTAAAAATTCCTCTTATTTATGATATTTTGCTAGTTAGGAATTTAAAACATAATTTTCTTAGTACATATGTGATAAAGGATTTAAAATTATATTTGAAAAAGATAAGTGTCACATCGAAGATAACAAGTCAAATATTATCTTTGAAGGAATTAGGAAGAAAAACATTTACATCCTTAGTATGAAAGTTTCAAATGATAACTTATGTCTTTTGGCTAATTCAAGTGACCCTTGGATTTGACATAAAAGATTTGGTCGTTTAAATTTCAAACTGTTATCTGGTTTATCAAAACTTGACTTATTTAGAGGTCTTTCCAAGTTAAACTTTAAAGTAGATAGTATATGCGATGCTTGCCAATTAGGAAAACGTAAGAAATGTTCATTTAAATTAAAAGATATGATTTCTACTTCTAAACCTCTAGAATTACTTCATTTTGATTTATTTGGTCCATCTCAAGTTCAATCAATTAATCACAATAAATATGTTTTTGTAATTGTAGATGATTATTCTAAATATACTTGGACAATTTTTCTTATTGATGCTTTTTGAATTATTTAAAAACTTTGCTAAAAGAATTCAAAATCAACTTTCTTTAAAAATAAAAACTATTCGTACTGATCACGGTGGAGAATTTGAAAATGAAAATTTTAAGAATTTCTGTAATCAAAAAGGAATTATTCGTAATTTCTCTTTTTCAATAACTCCACAACAAAACGGAGTGGTAGAACGTAAGAATAGAATGATTCAAGAGTATGCTAGAACAATGCTTTCTGATAGTAACTTACCTAAAAAATTTTGGGCTGAAGCAGTCACTACAGCTTGTTATATATTAAATAGGATTTTAGTTAGACCATTAACTAATAAAACTCCATATGAATTACTTTACAATAAGAAACCCATAGTAGCTTATTTCAAATTTTTTGTTAGTAAGTGTTTTATTAATAATAAACAAAAGATAATTTAGATAAATTTGAACCTAAATCCGACAAAGGTATCTTTATTGAATATTCTAATAGAAGTAAAGCATTTAGAGTGTATAATTTAAGAACTAACACTGTTGAAGAAATAATGCATGTACCTTTTGATGAAAATTTTAAAGATACTGTACAAATAGAAGATGAAGAAGATTTTGTAACTTTAAATAATGAACCTAATGAAACTAATTATGAAATCATTCAACCTAATAAAAGAATCAGGCTACTAAAAGATCATCCTGTAGAAAATATACTAGAAAATATTGAATATGCGGTTAAAACAAGAAATCAACTAAATAGTATGAGTAATGTAGCTTTTATATCATTTATTGAACCTAAAAATCCAAAGGAAACATCATCTGATGATTCATGGATTCTTGCTATGCAAGAAGAATTGAACCAGTTCACCAAAAATGATGTTTGGAAACTTGTTCCTAGACCTGAGGATAAAAGTATAATTTGAACAAAATGGGTTTATAAAAATAAAATGAATGAGCTTGGTGAGGTCGTGAGAAATAAAGCTCGTTTAGTCGCATAAGGTTATTATCAAGAAGAAGGAATTGATTATGATGAAACCTTTGCACCCGTAGAAAGACTAGAAGCTATCAGGATTCTACTTGCTGTCACAAACTACAATAATTTCAAGTTATATCAAATGGATGTTAAAAGTGCTTTTCTATTGTAAAAGAAGATGTTTATAGTGAACAACCTCCACTTTTTGAAGATAATAAATTTTCAAATCATGTACACAAATTAAAGAAAGCTTTATATGGTCTGAAACAAGCTCCTAAAGCCTGGTATGAAAGACTAAGATCTTATTTACTACAATCTGGTTTTGAAATTTGTAAAATAGATACAACTCTTTTTATTTAAAGAAACAAAAATGATATTCAATTAGTGCAAATATATGTAGATGATATAATATTTGGATCAACTAATAACATAATGAATAAAGAATTTTCAGATATAATGACTAAAGAATTTGAAATGAGTCATATAGGAGAACTAAGTTTCTTCTTAGGACTTCAAATCAAAAAATTAGATAAAGAAATTTTCACTAGTTAAGAAAAATATGCTAAGGATTTAATTAATAAATTTGGATTAACCACTTCTGGGGGGAAACCAACTCCAATGACAACTAATATAGTTTTAAGAAAAGAAGATAAATCAAAAGATGATCAAAAATTATATAGGGGAATGATTGGTCGCTGCTTTATATAACAGTAAGTCGTCCTGACATCATGCATAGTGTTTGTCTCTGTGCAAGATACCAATCTCAACCTAAAGAAACTCACTTAAAAGCTATTAAAAGAATTTTAAGGTATGTAAAACATACTTTAGATTATGGTTTATTTTACCTTAAAAATGATGTATTTGATTTAATTTCATATTGTGATGCTGATTACGCTGGTGGTAAATCAGACCGAAAAAATACAAGTGGAACTTGCCACTTTCTAGGACATTCTCTGGTATCATGGTTTAGTAAGAAGCAAAAAACTGTATCCTTGTCAACAACAGAAGCAGAATATATATCTGCTGCTTTGGCTTGTTCTCAAATTATATATATGCAACAAACTTTAAAAGATTTTGGATTAACTATAACTAAATCACCAATTTATTGTGATAATACTAGTGCAATAAACCTACCTAAGAATCCAACTCATCATGTTAGAACAAAACATATTGATATTAGACATCATTTCTTAGAGATAATATAAGCAAAGAAGTCATAACTTTTGAATATATTAATACTGAAAAACAAATTTCTGATATATTAACCAACCATTAAATGAACAAAACTTTACAAAATTTAGAAGAGAATTAGGTATATGTTCATTAACTAAAATATAAATTTAAATAATACCAGTATAGTTAATAATTAATATAAATAAAAATTTCTCAAAAATTGAACTAGGCATGTCGACATGACCCATCACCCTATGTCGACATAGTTATTATTCTTTTTTCATATGTTTGTTCATCTCATTTTCTATTAAGTTCAAGGTTTATAGGTCATTTTTTGTTGATGACAAAGGAGGAGAAGTTATATAAAATAATAGGATTGGAGTAAGGGGGAGTTGTTGGTGTAAGGGGGAGTTATGGTATAATTAAAGTGGTAAGTATATTTTATAAGGCTGTCATCATCAAAATGGGGGAGATTGTTAGGAACTGAAGATAGTGGTTTTGATGACAACAACCTTTGTAACTTATTTTATTATAACTTATATACTAACACTATTGTCTAGATATATATGAATGTTATTATGCAGGATATATATATATAAGGCAGGTACTGATTATTGAAGACTGTACAATATAAAGATCAAGAATGAAGAAATCAAGTTTGAAGACTCATGAGTATCAAGATCAAGATTTCAAGATATGTGTCTAGTTTTTGTTAAAACTTCATAATAGCATGGAAATATTCATTTCGAATTTCATTTGGGATGGAACTTATTTCTACCTTCTTAATGGCTTACAAAACCATGACAAATAGCTTACAAACCTACGACAAGTGGCTTACAAATCCACGAACATCCTGGTTTTGTACAAGTTCTCGAGTCCTGATGTGATGAGATATTCAGTAGGAAGAAGCTTGCAAAACTACTTCAAAATGGCTTTTCAAAATGATTTTCAAAACTGTTTTTCAAAATATTTTAGTCTTAAAAATTATCTTTTCAAATGATTTTCAAAACGATCTTTTAGCATTAAAATATTCTTTGTTTTTGTTTTTAAACTCTTGTTTTAAACTTCATTTTTACTCCAAAATCATTTTATCTTGTTTTCCTTTCAATACCATTTTCAAAACAAATTTTACATTGTTTTTAACATAGGGATGTCGACGTCATGGGATATCCCATGTCGACGTGGTGGCCGCTGAATTCAAAAGTTTCAATTTTCAAAAGAAGTGTCCATTCGTTTAAATCTCTTCACGAATGGTTATGACCGTTGGTGCTTTACAAATAGACTACACAAACGAATTTTTTAACTAACTACTTTCTTATTTTCTTCACTCCTTCTTCTCCACAAATCCATATTCTAAAATTTTCATATTTTTAAGTTCGTGCCGAAATTCTGCCGAATTCTCAAGTGAATCAACTTAGAATCTCATTCTTGTATGATTCTCTGCCCTCTCTAGAAGATCAAAGTGTTATTCGAAGTTATATGATCAATTTGTAATTAAAAGTTTATCGAGTCTCTCTGTAAGGTGTGGTTATGCTTGGAAATAAATTGGGTGATTTTGTGTCCCGTAAATCAAGAGAGTTTGCCCCGGACTCGTGAGACAAGAGGGTACCTCAAGGCCTTTAGAAATTAAGGATTGTAATCTTGACGTTGGTATAATAAAAATTTGTATGAGGTGTTTGCCTTGGTACAAGACTGGATGTAGGGTGACTCCGGACCAGTATAAAATCCAGTGTCTTCTTTCCTTTTACTGCTTTTTATTTACTTTATGCATCTGTGTTTGATTCTGTGATTGTTCTGTGATTATGTTCTGCATTTGTTTATATCATAATTTTTAAATTATTTCATATAAGTCTTAGAATCCATTAAACACTATTCATTCCCTCTCTAGTGTTAAATTAGCCTTAAAATACTTAATCCGCGCTCCCTTTCAATATATATCAATAGATGGAAAGATCTAGTGAAAAAGAGGTACATATAGACTACCATTGTTTCATGTGTAAACCTAGGAATTCAAGCCCTTATTAGCCACTTATCTTTGATTTAAGCCATTTGTCTGCCATTCATAATTGTAAGATAATTTATCATGAAACTCCAATACTTCCATTACGACACATATACATCCATAATAAATATAGTGCACTTTAGCATAATTCGTACGTAAAATTAGAAGTACATACCTTGTAAGTCTTAGAAAAATCAAATGACCATGTCTCTAGAACATCATGGAGCAGAAAGATATGCTCTTGATTTTGTGACCGCTGTCTTAGAGCATCTCCAACAGGTGTAGAATTCTTGAATCTGCACCCAGAAGAGCTCCCAATAGAGGTTGAGAAATCTCGAAAGTGCAGAAAGGGGGGCTTCGGCTCGAGAATTGCAGATTCGGCGAGACGCCTGTTTAACAGGCGCCTGGTTGCCAGGCGCCTGTTCAACAGGCGCTTGGCATCTGGCGCTTGTTAAAAAAGAGCCCACCTATTTCCCCCAACGGTCATTTTCCAACGGCCATTTTTCTCGGTTCAAATACAACTTCCCACTCTTCTTCCATTCACAACCAATTTGCTTCCTCCATTACAGTTTTTTCTGCCACTAATCTCAATTGAAAATGTACTCCGATTTCGACCTCGATGCTGCAAGGTCCAGTTTTGAAGGCTATGACTTACAAGACGTTACGGTTCCGATTGGGGGAGAAGTAACTAATGCAAGTTGGAGCGCTGCGGAAGACTACGATCTTTGCTACATTTACTGTAACATCTCGGTCGATCCTATTCGAGGGACCGATCAAAGTGGTGAATCTTTTTGGGCAAAGTTACTAATTGCTACAATCGAAAGAACATCGATTTGAAAAGAACGCTGTCTTCAGTCAAAGGTCATTATGGAAAAATAAATTGCTAAACGCAAACGTTCGATTCTCAAATGTTCAAGCTAAAGCAAACGAATCCTAGTGGATTGGGAAATGAAACACATTTGGTAAGCTTTAATATAATATCATTGTTCTAATTTTTACCACAGTTCTCTAATTATACTAATTATTTTTTTAATAGAGAATGGTCGCAAACAAGTTGTTCAAACAAATCTATAAACCTGATAGTAAACAAGCACCATATTTTTATCAGTTCATGCATGTTTATGACATGTTGGTCGAGCATGTTAAATGGAAATCATCGCTTCAGAAAACCGTTCAACAAGTTCAATCAAATAGTGGTCGGGGTAAAAACGCCTAGAGTTGGGAAAGCTCTAGTCCTAGGAAATCGCAAGGAAGCTATGGTTTAGGATCAAAAGAAGACCCAACCCCACCCGAAGATCATTTTGTTAGGCCACTGGGAGCAAAAGCGGTCAAAAAGAAGCAGACGGTTGGAGCGGATCAAGTTGACATTAAAAAACTCATGCTTGAATCCGAAGATAGATTTAACCAGGCAATAGAGACTCGAGCAATTCAACACCAAGAAAAGTTATCAAGAATAGTCAACTTCTTGCTGGAAACCGGCAAAGAGATGAAGATGCAATAATGTTCATGGATACGTCACACATGTCTGCAGAACAACTAGAGTATATGGAGCAAAGAAGGAGAGAAATTATGAGGCGTAGACTTGAAGAGGGTCATTAAATGAATTACCGTTTCTACAATCTTTGTATCTTTTAATTACCGTTATTTGTATTGTGTTCTGAATGCAAGAAATTATTAATATAAGTATTTTCATTGAAATTGCATTACATTGAAAAAAGATTATAACAACATTATTAATTAAAGATAAACAGATTACAATAACAATAATAAGTAACAACAACATAAAATATAGTAGGAAAAGTAACAACAGAAATATAGTTTCACTGATTTCCATAAAACCTCCAAAAATGATCTATGAGATCATTTTACAGTCTTCGATTCAGTTGAACACTACGATATGACATTTGGCTTTCTACATGAAACTGGAGTTCTAGAGCGCTGCCAATCATATCGTTGCACCAAACAGGCGGTGGTGTTGGAACACCCTCGTAAAAGTAATCTTCTTCCATGTCTCTTTCATCCTCTATAATCATATTATGTAAAATAATACAAGTGTATATTATTTTGGTCATTTTAACTGGTGACCAAAGTCTACATGGATTACTGACTATGGCAAATCTAGATTGAAGAACCCCAAATGCTCTTTCAACGTTCTTCCTCTGGCCTTCTTGCATCGCTGCAAACTTTGATTGTTTATTGTTTTGTGGGTTAGGAATTGTCTTGACAATGGTACTCCATTTAGGATATATACCATCGCCAAGATAATATCCATGATCGTACGTGTTACCTCCTAAAGTAAAGGTACAAGGAGTTGGTCTACCGTTTGCTAATTCATTGAACAACGTAGATCGTTCGACTACGTTAAGATCATTGTTTGAACCCGGCATTCCAAAAAATACATGCCATATCCATAAGTCATACGACGCTACGGCTTCAAGAATAATAGAGGACCTACGAGACTTACCCTGATAAGCACCAGCATACGCCTTTGGACAATTTTTCCACTCCCAGTGCATGCAATCTATACTGCCTAACATTCTTGGCCAGCCTCTACTACCATGCATATTTAATAACATAACTATATCTGCCTCGTTCGGTCTGCGTAAGTATTGATCACCGTAAATGTCCACGATAGCTTGACAGAAATGCTCCAAACACTCTAATACCGTGTTTACCGCCACTTTCAAATTTTCATCAAGCGCATCCGCCGGTCCTGCATATGCAAGCATTCTGAGTGCAGCTGTCATTTTTTGAATTCCAGTCAACCCCATTGTACGAGATGCATTAGGTTTGAAGATAAAATATTTGTCATGCTGCTTGATGCATTGTAGGATTCTAAGAAATAGAGGACGCTTCATGCGGAATCTTCTTCTAAAATCAGCATCTGTGTAAGTAGGATTTGGAACAAAGTAGTCTTCCATCGGTCTGTCGTTGTGCCATGAATGTCTACGATTTTTATACCGACGACCAACAACTGATCCACTGTGTTGCCTACTCGATTGACCAACCTGTGGTGCAGCCATACTTATTAGTTCCTTTTCGCGACGAAAATGATCTTCCATCATTTTATCAAATTCGTCGTCGCTATCATCAAAAAAAATATAATCTTTTGCCGCCATTTGTTATATTTGAAATTGTATGAAATAAGAATGAGCAATAATACTTCTCAGCATCTAACAAGCCTTTTATAGCTTAAATCACATGTTGGCTAACAAACAATCACTTGTGGGCAGTATTAATTAAATTCAACCACCATCTATAAAGTAGATTCCATTTATGTCACGACTGCAGTGTCTCGTCACATCTAAACACTATAACTATTGATGCAGTGTCTCGTCCCATTATATACTATTAACTGTTGATGCAGTGTCTTGTCTGCAGTGTAACGTTTGCACTGTCTTGTCCCTCCATACACTATTGACTGTTGATGCAGTGTCTCGTCCCATCATACACCATTAACTGTAGATGCAGTGTCTTGTCTGCAATGTAATGTATGCACTGTCTTGTCGGATCATACAACTGTTGCCATATTCTTAACGCAATAATACAGAAAGAAACAAGTCATTGTTACTGAAACACACAAACATTAATACAGTCAACGATAATGCATACACAAACAATAATACACTCCATAATGATACACTCCATAATAATAGACTCCATAATAATACAACCACCACAATAATACAACCATAATAATACACTCTATAATAATACACTCCATAATAGTACACTCCACAATAATACACTCCATAATAATACACACCACAATAATACACTTCACAATAATAATACACTCCACCGAGAAACTAACAGTTGCGGTCAAATTGTAAGTTGTGCACGATATTTCGAAGACATCTTATTTCTCCTTCCAGCTCGTTGGCATATGTTATGGCCCTTGGGCATAGCCGTTCATCAACCCATTCTGCATAATTACACCCTTCAGGCCAGAAAGGACACAACTGGATTCGAAGACCAATATCTTCGCCATCAGCTCTAACCATAACTTCAACCTTATAACTACAATGGCAAAATACTGTGTAAGAGTCAGCCTCTTGTTCAATCGAAAGTTGCAAATTTGGCACTTGTTCAACCTCTTGTGATTGTTGATGAACCAGCTATTCATGCACTGGCTGAACATCTTCTTGAAGTGTGAGTTGGTCAAGATTTGGGAATTCACGAGCAACGTCCTCGTAATGTAGTCTTGGTAATTGATATTCCAATCTTCATCGGTGTGTTCGCTTTCCATTGGAACGTACCCGGCATCAGAGTCAATAGATGATGACCAGGAAGGCATTTCTATGAGGATGAGAAGATTGAAGGAGCGGAAAACTCAATTGTGTGTTTGAGAAGAAAAACTCTTAAATATATATTGAAGCGTGTGAACGTTAAAAATTAATTATGTTTAAATATTAGCACTGTGTTTTGATTTGACAATGCAGTAGAAAGTTAAAATTACTCATAAACAAGACAATAATAAATATGCAAAAACTGAGACAATAATACACTCAACAATACTACACTCAAATTATGGATATCCAAATCGTTCTAGCCAATTTTGACGTATGATATAAGCCTCGTGTCCAATGAATGTGCTGTGATATTTGAGAAAGTAACGTCCTTCAAATGTAGAACGGGTTGGTTTAAACAAATTTTCAAATATAACCTCATTGATAACCGTGCTGTACCACGTACAGGCGTTGCAGAAGTTCCCATAACCAGTCCTCAACTCCACCTGCATACGTCACTTTTACCATCAACATTGCTATTGTAAAGTTCAGCAAAAGTGTCCCAAAACTGAGTTGCCATTATCTCTTCATCATCGCACATTTGATCCGTTTGTATATAAAAATTTACTAACAGTTTCAATTCTAGCCGAAAATATTATGTTACACATTGATTGATTTAACCGAACTTTCAAATGTTGTGACATTAGAATATAACACTTTGTCTTAAATAAAGAGGTCGTGATCCGCATCAAAAAAATGAAGCATAAGATTAACGTCCACGTGTCAAACATCTATAAAAATTTTGACAAACACATACAACTGTGTTTGTTACTTCAACATTTTGACTTCATATACGCTTAATAATAAACAAACACAATCGTAAATTAACATCAACACAATGCAATACTCAACATAAAATATAATCGACACAATGTCATAATAATATAGACAATCACATATAACAGTAGCATCATTACCATCATAATATGCAATCAACTAATGTAAGGTGTGAAAAATAATAACACAGTCTAAAACATCTAAATGCAGCACATCAGTCTATGTGATTGGAACCGCTATCAATCTCCTCATCGTCTCCACTATTGTCGTCACTATCATCGTTGACGTCATCAAAGTCATGAGGCTGATGTCCGGCATGCAGCTGCTCCTGAAGCTGCTGAATCTGGATCTGTAATTGCTGTACCTGCGCATCATACTGAGTCTGCTGCTGCTGGACCGTAGTTTGGTAACTCTGATACATCATCTGTGTATAATCGAGCGTCATACGCTCAAATGCAGCAATCATCCGTCTATCATAATCCATGTACTGAGAATACTGATATGTGAAAAAAAAGAATTATACATAGGTGGAGAATATAATGACAAGTTATTTAAAGAACAGTTAAAATTCGTACAAACCTGATGAGGCTGATACAATCCAGCGGATGGTACACCCGTAATATCGTCGTCTGTAGGATACTGCAAGGGGTACTCCACCACTTGACCGTGTACATCATATGCTCTAAACGAATGTGGAGGGGGGTCGAAAGTAGGAGGCTACGTGTACTGAGATGATGTAGGCTCAAAGGTGGCATGCGGTAGTGGAACTCTACCGGAAGAGGTACGCGGACCAATATGATCGGAGTTCAAACCCCGAATATAATCAGGCAACGCGTAAGCACGTGGGGCTACTCGAGCCCAATATGAATCAAAGTCTCCAAGAACTGTAAATGGCTCATCATCCACCCATCCCGCACCCCTCATCGCAAGAATATAAGCTGGTCCAACCCTAATATCACTATACATATCATCCCATGGTAGCGGATCTGATGGAATGCTAACTATACCATACAACTGTAGCCAACACCGCTCCCCTAAATACCATTTGGATGGACATGTAGGAATCTGAAAGAAAATCCTGCGTCGCGACATGGAAAACTGAAAAGTGAGTGGATGATCAGGACCGGACTCTAGGAACTGTAAGTACCGATCCCATGGACGAACGATAATGTTACCACGCCGCCTTATATCCATCTGCTGTCTAGCCTCCATCAGCTCATTGTGCACCCCTTGTGCAACACGGGGCAAATGCGTAGGAGGACCCCAACGACGTAATCTAGGAAAGTAAATATAAGGTGTGGCATTCGCCTCTACAACAAGTCGGGGGTGCATATTGGCAGTATACTCGTAGTACCAAAATGGAAGAATGTATCAAAATCCATACATCTATCTAGACTGCTGAAGTGCATAAGTATCTAATGCTACGTACAAATAACCAATAATAGAAGTACCGTAATCATATATATGTAATCCATCCACATCTACTAATCCAGTCAAAAAACCAAGCCTAATAGTACCCTTATTGTTACTAAAAAATGTAGACCCAAAAATGTATAATATGAAGGCATGAATAACCGAAGTGTGCATATCCTCAACGGCCGTGTACTCTACTATATACCACTGCAAACAAGGGAGAGTAACAGCTCCTCCTCTAACCTCCTCATCGGCCAAAGTCAGTAAATAAGCTGAATATGACTCGAACTCCTCAAATGAACTATCAAATGGAACAGGAAGACGGTTCTGGTCGACCAACCTCTATGCCAGTGAGCATATAAAAATCTAGAGGAGTCGGTCCTAGCTCAAAATCAGAGAAAAGAAATGTGTGAGTGGTAGGCCACCATCTCTCGGTGAGGGCCTCTATCAGACAACGATCTACATGTGTAAATCTAGGTAAAGCAAGAAATTCACCAAAAGGTGACGCATGTAGCCTATCCAAAATCAGCTCCGGTAACTGATCAAAATACTCAAACACACCTATACCAACTACCTCGCATCGCTACGTGACGAACCTAAATATATGATTATTTAATGTTAAAATAAGCAAAGAATTATCATACATATATATTTACATGGTTGTTCATCAAGCAATAAAGAAATAAACGTATACATGTGGCGTCGCTATAGTTGCAGTAAGTCGATGCGAAACGGTAGGGGGCAAGTCGTGCAAAGATCGAAGATCTTCTGGAGTCACGGTAGCATCGGAAGGAACATGAACAGGTCCGATATTGGCATCGGTCGTATATCGAACGGTGCGTCTACCAGTTTTGACCGAACGGGGCGGCATTTGGACGCAAAGTTGAATTAAAAAAATTATCTAAAAAGAGGATGGAGGAGGGAAAATTGAGGGGAGTGGGAAAAAACACCTTGTATAGGCGCTTTAACCAGGCGCCCGTTGAACAGGCGCCTGGTGTTTTATAAACACGGATGCCTGTTGGACAGGTGTCTGATGCCTAGGCGCCTGTTCAACAGGCGCCTGCCCTCATTTCTGTTGTAGAAATGAGGGCTCCAACATTTTGGAGTGCGGAATATCGAATTTTCGCACTCCAAACTGTTGGAGATGCTCTTAATTCGGGAATAAATTCTAGAATGAAGGCATATAAATAGTTAATAAGGTTGTTCAAATGCTACATCTTTTAGATAATTATGCAAATATTTAGATTGCAAACATAACAAAGGGACCAAAAAAGGAGATAAAAGGCCATGTTGGACAAACAACAACATAAACAAAAATGAATTATTGGTTTGCAGAGGCAACTTACAATCACAACTACATACAAAAAGGATTGAAGAAGATATCCATTGATAGGTAGGGCAGTTTGATGAAGGAGTGGATAAGGAGTAGTTTAATAGAAGAAGATTTATGGTCAGACTTAGCAAGGGACACGACACGACAGTCCAGGAAAGAATGCTCCTTGTATGGTTGAAGAAATATCTGCAATGAAGATTGCATAGTTGTTCAGTTGGCGCAGAATAGTGCGGTATTCAGGATTTGAATGGATGAGGCTTGGATTAAGTATCCAAAAGCGAAACTCGACTAAGTAATTTCTAGATCTGGCAAATGAGAGGATCAAACTCGAGTAAGTAATTTCTAGATCTGGTAAATGAGAGGATCAAATGTCTAGTTAACCATGACGTCAAAAATTAAAGCGACGTCGAAAATTAAAGCTACATCACCTTGTCTTCAAACTCGACTAAGTAATTTTCAGATCTGGTAGCTTCAATATTAGGGGTTTTGTATAATTTTTTGCTTTTATCAGCTAACGTTTCATGGCTTCAAAGAGATTACTGATTGTTGGGATGCGATTCAGTTGTAATCAGAGAAAGCGAATTCACAAATTCATGATTTTTTTAGAAGAGAAGTGTGATGGGTGAGAATAAAGGAGAAGGGGACATGGGTCATGCAAGGAGCGGTTAGGGAGTGATGTATCTATAAGGAAAAGAATTTTAGAAGAGAAGTGTGATGGGTGAGAATAAAGGAGAAGGGAACATGGATCATGCAAGGAGCGGTTAGGGAGTGATGTATATATAAGGAAAAGAAAAGGAAAAGATATATGACGTGTGTAAATTAAAGATGGTTAATAATTTATGCGGTAATGTAAATTTGAGGAGATCGTGGAACATCGTGCGAACAAATCAGCATCAACGTATAAATTGGAGTCGTTTGATATCTGTGCTAAGAATAAATCTTAGCCTTTCTTTATCTTCAATAACTGACCAATGCTTTTTACTATATAGACAAGTAACGTGGCACGGGTGCAAAATTACTTTGTATATATATCATGATCCTACTTTGTAAATTTAAAATTTGATATTATTATACATAAAGAAATAAGAATAAATTTATGTATTGTTTTAGAATAAGCCATTTAATTATCACAACATATGGGTGTATATATATGAAGTGAATGGTGAGATTCAATAGGTGACACAATGGATGTCAATCGTAAGTCTTCACTAAATCTACAAGTGGATGTAGTAGTTATTAATAATAGTAATAATTTTAGTACTATGTAAACAATACATATATTTAAGACATAAAAATCAACTACAAGTAATCTAAGTATATAACATAGTTTCACGAATAACCTATTTTCATTCGATATGTACCTGTATGCATATGATTGAGACATTATTGTTTTAAGGAATACAAATACCGCCACGGATGGAGAAACGTCACCCCGTCTAACTTTATTTATTGTTGATTTACATATAAATTGATCAAGCATCATGCAATTTTTTATGTTTATAGTATATTACATGATATGAAAAACTATTAAGAAACAATGAAAATGAAAAGAAAAAAATAGACCCTGTGGTCGCATGCTTTCTTACCCATATAAGTTATAACTCCAATTTTCAGATTACGATGTAAGTTAAGTACCATCCAAAAAGATTTGAAGCCTTCGGAGCCTTCAACTAAATCAACTAAGATGGTTCCATGAATGAGTTTATTTTCGTTAAACGAGGAGTGAGGTTGATTGAATTTATGTAATTCAAGAACAACATACCACCATATGTGAAGTGAATAAACAATATTGATACTTACGAAAATTAAATCATACAAATCGGCATTCTATCTAAGATTAGATAGTATGCATACCTTGAGCTTGAATCTAATATGTTAATACTGAATGCTAGTAAAGGATAATTATTTTTTATGCACCTTCTTAATTCGTACTCCACTTTGTAGAAAATATATCTCGACTCTATTTATTACATTTATTCAATTTTAAGTAGTGGCGCAGTGGTAGAGACACTTGCAACCTATTAACGAAGTCACGAACTCGATATCCATCGGCTCTAGCTTTCACAATGCGGGAAGTTATGTTTCCCGTTAATCCAGTAAACACGGTTGAGAAACGAATGCTTCCTGCTGGACAGGCTAACCTACCATTCTTGTGGTGGACGGACTAACTGCGGTGGTGCTCTACTTTTCGGAGTGAAGTTCGAAAAAAAATAATATTGAAGTGGAATGAAAGAACAGAATGTACTTTAATAATGATGATTGTAAACTGACAGTTAATAAATATAAAAGTATCATTTTCTCACCAATAAACACATCACATGTATAACGTGTTCTTAGATTCATAATTTATGATATTACAAAATTAATAAAAGCAGATTTTCTCTATAGGCATTTTTGAAAACCTGAAATATGCTTCTAGAAAAAATTAAGATGCCAGTTTGATAAATAGGATACATCAAAGAATTATGACATCTACATAACAGACGAAGAGGTAAAAGCATATGCATTGATCATATAGAAAGCTGGATATAAAAAGCTGGAAGGCAAATGGAGTGTCATAAATACAGCTGCATATGGTAGAAAGCGACAAGTGCCATTAATTGAAAACAAAACCAATGCCACGCTAGGATCAAAGGAATACATACAACTCGTGAACCATACACTTCAGAATATATTACTGCATTTACATGAGATGATCCAAATAATTTACAGTACTCAAACTCATATAATAATTATGCCCTATTATAATATATAATATAATATTTCTTTGTGTTAAACTGTGAGAGTAAAGTATTTCGCAAACGTATATTTCTCCTCTACCAGCAAAGTAGCAGATTATGATGAACTGAATTCGATATTTCTTTGTTAGAGAACTATATTCAATTTTTTCCTTCGCTATGTGCTACAGGTTCGGCTGATTGTAGTGGTGGTTGAAGGTTTCACTTAAGATTTTTCCCATTCTGACATCATCATCCTTTGACCTTTACCGATGACTAATTATCATGAAGTTCTAAATAGCTTCCCTGCAAAGTTGACCCATCGTTTTGCATGACTGTGTGATTGTGGACACGTTGGAAGTTCTAAACAGCTTCTCTGCAAGAGAAAGCATAGTAATTTGAGAATGATTATCTGATTAAAGAGTGTTATAATTTTTTTAATAAACAGTTATTAACATGTATGTGTTGAAATTGTTCAAGGATTTACAATCAACCATACTCCACTTATTTTAATAAACAGACATAGTTCATCTTATATATCAGATTAAATCATATAATGCCGGAGATCTTCAAGGTTCGATGAATTTAAAAGAGGTGAATTATAGAGAATTTGATTTGGAATCATAAATAGTCAACATTAGCTTTAAAGCTTTCAATATCAAAAGATTAAGAAACAACACATTAATTAAATTACCATGTACTGCTACATTGGATATATGAACGTGCATATCCAGAATTTTACCATACTTTCACTTATTCAATTATTTGTATCTAGCTTTCACTTTTCTAAGTTTTGTCATTTCTCTTGATTGAGAACTAAAATTAGATGCATGTTTGCTTGCAAGGTATAAAATATTATAAAATAGTTGGAAATCAAAATCTTGGTTACAAAACAGAAGTGATATGTATGAACAGGTTCTTTCTCTATATTAGTTCTACTTTAGCACATTCCGATGAAATGCATTGCTTCAGCTGGCAATATATGTATGAATAGACATTTAAGCTATCCTATCATGCCACGCTTGAAACTTATATCTATTAATATTGAGGGGAAAATCAGAATATAATCCTTAGCAAACTAAGTAATGGAAGATGAGATGTTGGTATCCATAGAGAACAAAATATACAAAAACTAAAGACAAAGAGCAAATTCAATAACATGAAGCCCGGGAACTATTGTCAAACTACATGTTTGATAATTTGCTTTAACGTGTGCGCGCGCAACCGCGCGCACACGTATATAAAAATGCTATCCTCTCCTTTGCAGATCCAAATATGACATTTGACAGACCACTTAATAGACTTTGTAAATAGAAACAACAATATATACCTAACCTCTCGGAACAGCACAAACCTTCTTTTAGGTTCATAATGGTCCAAAACCTATACCAATCCCAGCCCATCAATTTTGGCCTTAATCAAATTCTTGTATATGCCATCGTAGCCAGATTACCATCAAGCACATCAAAAGCTGGAAATTTATTCTTCACATGCTGACGTGCATAATCCGCTCAATGTATATTCTTGGGAACATCATATCAATTTTTCTACATAATAGAAAAGAACCATCCCTATGTATGCTTCCTTTTTTTATATACTTACTAAAATTAAATTTAACTAAAGATGAGAATTTCATACAACTGATATGAGATGAGGATCATTGTCATTATCCCTAAAAAGACAAAGTCAGAATTGCAAATCAGAGTAATTTCCTGAAATAAAACTTTTAGAGAAAAAGAAATCAAAATGTCAAGTAGAATTACAAAGAAGAATAAAATCGAAATGACAAAACTAAGGGTTGAATAGAAAATCATTATACAAAATATTCAAATCAAAGCCAGAGTAGTATGAAACAATAATAATTAGAAGGTAGAAGATCTGACCTGCTTGTGGTAACGATTCCATTAGATCCGAAATTGAGCAAAACAGGAATCGCCATGAGCAAGAAAAATAAAATCGATGGAATATAATTCGTAGAAGAGTACAAAGACTAGAGCACGACTGCAACCCAGTCTTCATCTCGATTGTCAGTCTTTTCGGTTGATGCAAATTAGGATTCAAGAAATTGACTGACAAAACAATAGAGAGAGGAGGCATAAGGCTTTTGGTGGAGGACAGAAAAATGTGGAAATGAGAGAGATAATATGACGTGAGGAAATTAAAGATGAGTGATAAATTATGCGGTGATGTAAGTAAATGTGAGTTGATCATGGCAGATCGTGCGAATAAATCGGTATCAATGTATAAAGCGGAGCCGCTTGATATCTACGCTGAGCAAACCTCAGCCTCTCTTTGTCTTTTATAACTAAACCATTCTTTTTGTTATCTCTATCTCTATTACTAATAAAGAAAATTCGTTGAACTAATTTACTCGGTGTCTTTTTCAAATTCCAAAAATGCCCTTGCTTTCCGTTTACATATTTGCGCTCAAACAAAATATCAACGTATACAATAACACAAACAGCCCGTGCGCGAAGCACGGGCCCATACTAGTATAGATAGTTAAAAACACCATATATGTATACCTAATTATTAAATTCAATGTGATATATTTGCATTGAACAATTAGTTGTACATCCAATCACCCTAAGTGATATATTGAATAAAGCCGGCTTCAAATTTCGTAAGCTTCTAGCAGGCGGCTGATACATTAGAATTTTGATTAGCGTCTAATTATTCCATCACTAATTGATGATTTCAATGACTTATTTTTGGTAGTCATCTTGAACTTAGTAACAAAATAATGTGCCTTAGGGTGTGCATTTGGCATTAGAAAGTAAAATAAGCGATCTGTCATCATAGTTATGATGCAAAACAAAAGGAAATACCTATAGGTGCACCAAAAGCACCCGGAGGCAAAGGATCAAACTCCACTCCAAGTTTAGGACCATCCTCTCCCAATGGCCCGCCTATTTGAGCCTAAACCAGTGCAATAAATCTCAGCTCCATAACTGAAAGCGTGCAACTGTTGCAGCCTCATGACTTGTTCCTCCAGATTATACACTGCTCGAATATGAACTGCTGGTCGGTGCCACGACACTACTATTGTTTTCCAATTTCACCCTTTTATTTGACTCAAATTTACGATCTTTAAGGCTCCTACGACAAAACCACATTTGTATCTGCCTTTCAGAAAGCCCAACCTCTCAGAAAGCTCCATTCTTGCTGAATCAGGCGAGTAAGCCTCAGCTAATCACAATAATTACGCCACACCAGAAACCCAATTACAGAATCAACAAACAAGACAATCGTAGATATCAATTTCAATAATAAGTGAACCTGCGTAAGCTTGCTCAATAATCTCTAGTTGATATGGCGTTTTCATCTCCCGCTTACGCTTCTCGCCACTGTTAGACGGAATATTCTTCTCCTGGGGTGTCATATCATCTGCTCCAGTCGTAGAATCCATCTCAAATAAGGAAACCCCAATTTCAGATATAGGGTTATTGCCTTTCTTATTTATTTTTCAGAAGAGAAAATATGGAAACAGGAAAAATATATTCTGTCTACATATCAAACCAAATATAGTGCGTGATGCAGATAGGATGATCTTAGGGTAAATAAATACCTGAAGGAGAACAGAAATCAAATGCGACATTATGCTGGCGATTCAATTTGATGAATTGTAGACGATGAAAATCAGATGGTGCCTGATGCAGATTGTGCATGATATAGTGCGTGATGCAAATGGGATGATAAATGGTGAGTCAGGTTTGACTCAAGTGTATTATGAAAAACAAGAGCGGCTGCCAAGTCCCTATAACTGATAGATTACGGCAGAAAAGTTCCTTACGAAAAAGTTATGAAAATTTGGTCTCTATTTTTAGTTTTTGACTAATTGATGATACTTTTGTGTCTGATTTCAATGCTGGACCGATTTTGTAGAAGGGGACAATTTGATAAAAAAAGGGCAAAATAGGGACCTAATTTACATGGGTTTATTAGTAGGGACTTTTTGTGCATGAGTTTTGAGAATAGGGACCTTTGGTCTAAAACCCCCGAAGAAAGCTGAAAAAATTGCAGAATTTAAGGCGTGCAGAAGTGGAAGAAGAAGATACATGTCCGCGTGAAACATTGCAGATTTGCATCTCCGTGTAAAATTGGCTTAATTAGGTCGGATGGCTTCTCAATTCACGAGGACAATTCTAAATAATTTGTTTTAAGGACAACTTACAGAAAAATGATAAATTCATTTATCTTTTTAAGTTGTACAAAAAATGATAAATTCATTTATCATTATTTTTATATAACTAGAAATGATAATTTCGTTTATTCATTGTTTTGTAAATTGTCCTTAAAGCTAAATTTTCAAAAGTGTCGTCTTTAAAACTTATTACCCTGCATAGTGAAGCCCTTTGAGTGAAAATCTCCTTAATTTTACAAGCCCTAATGGTTGGTTTGACTAGCTTCGAATTGTTTGGCAAGTTTAATCCTATGTGTTCTCCCACTGTCCGTAGTCCGCGGTTTCATAACAATAAATTTATAAGATTAGACCTGTAAACGGTAGGATCCAAATTCAGATAGTGTCGTATCTGTATTCGTATATGAAATCAATTTCGAATATCAGTTATCTGTATCTACAAATGCAGATGGATATTGAATATTCATTTGATATTCTTTAACCGGTTTATAATTTCTAATGGTTTAGAAAAAATAAACATAGTATTAGATTTGGATGACTCCACGGGATCAAATGATTAAGAATAATATTCAAATGGTGTTCCTTGTTGTTTTTCTTCTTTCCTCGCTTGTGATTTATGTTAGCTAATTAGTAGTTGTGATTAGAATAGGAAAACCATGTGAGTTTAAATAGGGAACAAAATACAAATGCATATATTCCAAAATGTCTCGTTTGTTAACAAACACATATAATTACGTTTGCTCCATATGGTTCTAATAGTTACTTATATGAAAATTTGTGGGGTATAACATTACAATTTTGAACTTGCAAGTATTTATAACATCCTTCTTAAGCTTTAGGAAAGCGCCATGAGTCTTTTAAATCGGTCCATTGCGAACAGCAAGATAAGTAATTAGTATGAATGTTGCGGTATGCATGTGATGATAACATACACTTCGTGGGTAAATTGGTTATTTTTCAAATTATATGTATCTAACATATTCAAGAGAAATAGTATTCATAAATATTTAACTATTTTTTTGTGCTAGAATCATGCATAGTTAGTTTGGTTTTTTATTTTTAGGTTGCAATATTTAATTTTTTTTCCGTTAGTTTGTTTCTATTATCGATCTGTAAAAAGCGAAAATGTATGTAAAGTTTATTTGTTAAATCTCATTTTTAAGTGCTGTTAAGTTTGGTAATATGTGTAAAAGAATGTCTTGAATTTATAAAAAAACATATTCGTAAGATCCTATTTTTAAATGGTATTAGCATTGATAATATCTAAAGAGATGCTTTTTTGGAAGCTCGCACTGATACCTTAAAAAGGTTACATCAAAACTATTATATTTAAGTTCTAATGGTGCGCACAAAAAGCGTACATTTAAATAATACAAATGACATATGTTTCAGAAATGCAAGAATACATATGTAGCAGAAAAATGCATGGTTGCTTTGTTTTGATTTGAATTGGTTCAGATTCGAATGGTTTGGACAAATAATGAATAATGCTTGCATTTTCTTGTTCAATCTTCCGACCAGCTCAAGTGATGATAACCAAAGTAATTTTCATATTTTTCATAGGTGTTTTCTATGTACTGGTGTTACTTTTGAACTTTTGTATGATCGTTCAACGTCCGATTAGTTTGAGACTGTAAGACGTAACATTAAGATACCCAACAACATAGTATGCAAGAATCATTTTTGTCTTCTAATTTCTTTTTTGTAAATTGTGGGTAAAATAAATAAGATAAAATAACCAATCATAAATATAACAGATAAACATATTTCAATTATGCTAGTGATTGTAGTTGCCAATACAAATGGGTAACCAAAAAAGGTCATTTTCGCATTTACGCATTAATCATAAAACAATTTTACTGGCACACAAATCAAAATTTATTCCCATATGTATAGATATTTTAACAATATTTATGTATATTTTAGGGGTTCTTAAGCTCAAGGAAAAAGTTGGAGAAAAGTTTAGTTTCGGGACAAGAAGTTTGCTTTTTAGGCTGAAAGACAATTTTTAGTGTAAATCACAGAATGATAGTTGCAACTATCATTTTCTATTCACACTAAAAAGTTTCATTTAGTCTAAAAAATAAACTTGTTGTTCCTGAGACTGAATTTTCTTGCAACCTTTTCTCTATGCTCATTTTCCAGTATATTTTAGGTGACAAAAAACTAATAGACATGTATACCCTAAAGAAAACCATTAAGATAGCCAACAACGCCATGTGCAACACATGCCATGTGAAGCGTAATATTTATGTATATTTCATTTTTTTCGTGAATATATTGTGCAGACTGCCTCCATGCTTTGCAATGTCGCGATCAATCGTTTGTATGCAATGTCACGACCAATTTGCTGTATTTTTTTCCATCTCATGCTATTAATTAAAAAGCCTTCATGAATAATATTGTTTATTTTAATAATATACAGTGCTGGCCATATGAGCGTGCAAGCGTGGGCCTCCCCCACGTGTTTTGTAGTAGTAAAACTAACTATGATTTGTTCATCTTGTGATGCTTGGAGTATTTATTTGAAGTGGTTAACTGTGAAGTATTGCTTATGTATAATTATGCTATTTTCGTTCATTAAAAATTGTGCAATACAAACTTTTATAAAACTAAGCAAAAAAGCTAACCTACAGCTGTGATGTCAGAGATCAATGATGGCGCACGACTGTGAATGAATAGCAACGAACATAAGAGACTGTTGGAGAGGAAATAGTTGTAGAGAGGGATCTGAATGTGGAAGACAGTAAAGAGTAATGGTTAAGAAATTGTAGTAGAAAAGGATATGAACGTGAATGGGTAGAGGGAATGGTATTTATAGCGTTCGGTAGTTTTTTCTAGAATGCTGTATTTATGATAGCATTGAATATTTCAAGGGTGGACCCAATCAAAATTCTGATATTTATCCTATCTATATCATAATTTTTGGAACTTTATTCCCATGCAGTCACGAAAATAGACTGATATTTATGACCGCTACTACGCTATACTGGGTTTCGAAGAGTACTTACAATGAAAGTTATGATATTTATTATGCTATCTACATATATTTATTTATGTATCTCACTTAACAATTTATCTTTCACGAAGTAATCAATTGTCTTAGCAGTAGACCGTAGAAATGCTTATTTATTGTTAGTTTGAATTTTTGTTCTTCAAAGTCTATCTTGGTTGCAACATTTACATTGGTGTTAGTTTAAATTTTGTTTCAATTAATTTGTATAAGAAGTTAATTTGTTGGATCTTAAAATTTGACAATATTTGTAAATAGAAATTTTGAATTTGAAAAGAAAATTTATTTGTTGCATACTATATTTAAGTTACACAGAGATTTAGTAATATTTATGGAGGTTTATCTATTAGATCCTATATTTAAGTGATACTAAAGTTTGGTAATATTTACCAAGAGGAGTTTTGAATTTATAAAAGAAGCTGAATCCAATTTTTAAGTGATATTAAGATAAAGAAGCATTTTTTGTAGTTTATGTTGATACAAAAAATATGTAACATCAAAGGTATTATAACTATTATTAAAGATTTTTTAATTATCTAAAACCATTTTTTATTATCTAATATGCGTATTTGACATATTCTCATTTCAATAGACACGCAAACCTAGAAATATATTCATTGAAATGTTCAAGTTTTAACTTAGTTTGAATTGTTACAGTATAGCGTAGAAATAATATGTTAAAAATAACAGAAATTATTTTTTCGTTTTGGGTGGTTGTAAAGGGAATAATATAGGTACTACTTGAATTATACATGACTGAAGGGTATTTTATAAAGTTCACGGTCAGACCAAAAGATTGAGCTTCCAAACCAACTATTAATAAAGATGTGATTTTTCATTAAGATTATACTTTATATATTTGTTTATTTTACTTCACAGATGTCTTGTATATTTGTTGCACTAGACAGATTACATTAACTATAAATCAAACTTAATTACCTCGTTATTTATGGTTGTAACTGGATATTGTTGAATGATGAAGTTGTGACGACCCAGAATTTTTAGACATTTGAAATTGGAATATTTAATCTATTTTAAATATTTTAAAGGATAAATTTAACGTAAATTTCGAATATCTCCATTTATTGGATAATGAAATATTGAATTTAATAATTGGAAATTGGATAAGATATTGAATCTAGGGATTTAAGCCAGTTAAAAATAATTTAAAGGCTTGTAAAACTTATATTGATAGTATTGAAGGTAGTAAAAGTGTTAAACTTGAATTTGAAAGTGTTTTGTTAAGTTTTAAAATTATATCGTTTAAATCGACATTTAAAACAACCTTCCGAGTGATAGTCTCGGAATTCGATGAAACCACTGTCATTGGATCCATAATATTGTATTATTATCGGATTTCGAATTTCGTAATATTTAGAGTTGTCGTGTGATCATACGGTAGATAAAGGCGTTGAAATTTATATCGAAAATTCAATATAATAACTGGATCCAAAAAGCTATCTTCTCCATACGACCGAATTAGGATTTGAAACCTTTTCCATTGCGTTCGGAATAGGGGTATAACATTATAAACGTCGGACGGCATGCCTCAATAGGGGTTCGATATTTTAGAATGTGTGTAATGAAACGATTTGAATTTAAATTTAAAACATTTAGATATATATTATATTGGCCAATCTAAGTCCTCTCATGCCAAACCTTTTTCCTACAGCAGCTTTTGCTTTTCAGAAAAACAGTGTTCAAACCTAAGCCGACACGCAAAAGAAATTTTGCACGCCAACATCAGATCTTGTCCCCCTCTTCTTTTTAAAAAGCCGAACACTTTACCACCAGCAAGCAGAACAAGTTCGGAAAAAAAAATCTGCAATTCAAATAAGTAGTTTACTTCAATTCGTTCACCCTCTTTTCCATTTATCTCTCGATTTGTCTCAAAGCTGAAATGGCCACGATTTCGAAAAAAATATTTCGAAACGAAGAGTAATCATCGGCTTTCCCCTACCTGCCTGTTCTTTTCTACCCAAATCAAAAGTTGCACCCTTCCTCTTCCTCAATTCGCGATCTGGTGACAAGCATTGGGGTAGCGCGCGCGACTTGGCTGCTCGTGCAGAGCATCAGAGGTCGGCGAGGTGTTTGTTCATGGCAATTGGCACTGTTGAGTAGTGCGCGAGTGTAGGAGGGGGAGGGGCTCGACTTAAGGATCGTGTTCGCGATGGGTTTCGGCGAGGCGGGGGCTTCACGAGTACGAAGAGGATTTCTGGCATCTCGTGGCGAGTCGCGAGGGGTTGGTCGACCTGGTGTTCGGCTACGTGGGGACGAGGTGGTGATTTGGTGACTCGCAAGTCCGTTCGAAGCCTAGAGACGCGTAACTGGTGGTTGACGTCGGCAATGCAGGCAAGTCGTGATTAGGGCTCTGTTCGATTGGAAATTGGCTGTGAGGTATATTTCCATCAATTTTTTTAAACATTGTTTTCTGAAAACAGTAATTTTACATTTGTGATTTAAAAACATTCTTTTGAGAAAAAAATATAGTAATATGAATATGTATATATATTACGAAATAAATTCACAGTGAGGTGTATCGGTATTTATTTTATTTAATATATATATATATACAAGGTTTAAAAAATATGGGATTTTAAAATTGTGAACAGTAGATAAAATTTGATTTTAATGCCTATATAGATTATTTTTATAAGCAGTTTGAAAATGAAAAATAGAATAGATATACAAACACATTTTTTCAAATCTACCAGTTATTTTAAAATAATGTATTATGGAGATGAATTTGTTTGATGAATTTGTTTAGTTAAAAGGAAATAGTTTAAAATTAAAACTATTAGTTTAAATTAAAAAAATCACCGGCTAATGAAATTTATCAAATGGAAATTTATTAATTGATCAATTGGTTCGAATATTAATAAAAACCATCTAATGTTTATTCAAGGTCAAAAATCGGGAACCAAGGCAGACTGTAGTGGATTGCAAACGAAAATCAAAGGTGAATTAATCTCACTCTTTTGGATGGCTATTTAAATTTAAATGGTTAAATTTAAATAATTGTTTGAATGATTGAATTGATTTGATGTGCTATATTATATATAGTAGTCTATATATAGCACGTATTGGAGTGATTGATTTTCCCGCATTTTATAACGAATGAGACCCTATGCACCTCATAATAGCGGATGATATTTTATAAACCCATATACCGCGATATTCCACCTCGAAGTGGAATTGATATTGTGCTAACATCTGTAGATGTATGGAACAGGTTGGAGGGATCCAACTGGATTCCTCAAAATATTTAGATTTTTTAATTATTCTATGTTATGATATTTTGGATAATCTATGATAGATTACAATGGTAATTGGAAATAATGAATGTTACGGTTTGATTGAATATATTTGGATGTATGGAGTTACCAAAAATATATAAATTTGATTTTTCAAAAGAAAATAAAAAAAGAAAATTTGTAAGTAAAATGATTAGAGAGAATTTGGGATAAACTATAGAATGAATAAGAAAAGGATAAAAGTGGATTTTAAAATTTTAATAAATAAAATCCGAGTATGGGAAGGGAGATTTTGAATAAAAGGGAGATAATGAATTTTAAAATCCAAGTGATATTATTTAAAGGGATAAAGAATTTATTTTAAAATTCAAGGTTTAAATTTATTGAAAAAGATAAAGAAGGAATTTGGAAAAGTATGAAATTGATATTTCATTTAAATAAAATTTTAAATCATAATTGAGAAGTAAAACTGAAGTTGATGGGTTTTGAACTAAAATTGCGTAAGTAAAAGGAATTTATTTCAAAATGGAGTAAAATTTGAAAATCGATTTGGGAACTAATTTAGAATTTGAAATTGTATTTTAAAAGAAGAGGAGACTATGGATTTTATAAACTGAGTTTATAAAGTGAAATAAAATATCAGTGGATATTTGAAAATATAAATTCAGGGTGGGAATTTATAAAGGAACGTGAATTTGTTTTAAAAACAAATAGTGATTTATTTTTCTAGGATGTGAAAGAGAAGTGTATTTTCTTGGATAGCCAAGTACATTCCAAAGAAATTTTCTAATTATAAGTTAAAAGTTTTAAAATTGTTTTAAAAGCATGTTTTAGAAAATTTATTATTTTTAAATGCTTAAATTTTAAAGTAAGTATTTTTCAAATTTATCTTAGTAGTAATTACTTAAAGGTGGCTTGGTACTATGTTTTAGAAGATCAAATTTTAGTTTTATAGTAGTTTTATTTAAAATATTTTTAAAGTATATAATTTGGATAGAGTATTTAAGTAGTTTAATTTAAGTGTTTTTAAAGTATAAGAAGAATGAAGTGATTTATACTGTTTTAAAATCTTAAGTATTTGGACTTGGTAGTTCACAGTGGAAATAAATAAATGTTTAGGAAAATTTATTGCGTGAGAGGAAGGTGTTTTGGAAACTGTTTCAAAAAGAGTTGAAAAGTGGAAATATATCTTGTGAAGATATTTTGAGATTGATAAATAATTTGGTGAAATTATTTATGTTTGATGGTTGTTGTGAATGTTAATTGATACTTAAATAACCGACTATCAATATTTGGTCAATGCGCTGATCGTTTTGAAGGGACCGGAATTGAGATTTATTTCCTGAAAACCACTTCGATCCGGTTTGAACGTTTCCGTGTGGAAAACAAGAGTTTGGATTCGAAGGTGGAGCAGTGAAGTGCAAGGGCTAGTCGCTACTAATCCTGAGGTGATTCCAAAATGGATGTAGTAGGAGTAGTGCCTTCGGTTACATTCGAACCCGGGACGGACTTGTATGGATGAATGCTTTCGGAACATCGTCAGGTGGACGGTGGGCATTTTAAGTGAAACGTTCTAAAAGGTAACGCTTAGCCTCGAGCCTCATCAACCAGGAATGACTGAAAATCAAGGGATATGCAACAAGGCTAAGTGGGTTGCACCTATTGGGGTGAGGTCATCCCTGTCTAGATGTCCCTTTTATTCTGCTTAGTGGTGCGGTTGCTGATCCCAACCGTAGGGTGATCTTACTCGGGATTATCTAGTAAGGGGTAGTCCCGGTCTTGTGTTGCAGGGGATCGGGAGGGATCCTCGGTACGATGATCTAGGCCACGTACTGTGACAGGTGGTACCCCAGTGCCTAGTCATTAGTTGGAAATCCATTCTCCATACGCGCCTTCTACGGTTTTCGTTTGTATAACCCACTTTGTGGCCAGTATGCTGGAATTTAGTCATGTAACAATTTCAGCTATTTGAATAAGTATTTGTATGTAGACCCTATTATAATATCAAAGGATTTTGATAAGAAATGTTTTAGCTATCGTAAGGTAAAAACCCGACATGTTTATTTATGGCATGGTCTTACGAGATGCTTTGATTTTCAAAGGATTTTGAAATTTTAATAATCAAATTGAGTGTGATTTTCTTACGCTGGTATTCCAGACTGACTCGGGTGTTATTTCACTATAATGCTCGGTTTAGACCGAGTATTATGAAGTACAGATTTTGGATGGACTGCTGTGGAGCTCAGGAGACGAGCTGGATGGCGATACGTACTTCCATACTTGTTTAAAATATTCCACTGTATTGATTAGCTGTGCATTCAATTTTGTAATGACAGGTTATGATTACTGTCCAGCTGTGTGTTATGTATACTTTGATGATGTAATATATAAACAGATTTTCTTTTATGTAAAGATCATTTATTATATCTATTATATTTTATTTCGCTGTGATGGTTAGATTCTGATGTTGTTTTTTATTTTCTCCTCCTACCTCTTCTTCTTCAACCCTAATGGTTCGCATTTCCATTCATCTTGAGTTGATTGATGGAGAATAGTGTCAACTCAAAGGGGTACGGATTTGCGGGCTATTACAGTTGGTACCCGAGCTGAAGGTTAAGCGAGAACCTTGGCTCTGGTGGGGATTACTCATTGAAATAGAGTTCGTAGTACTCTAAAATGAGTTTGAGTGTATTAATAAATATGAGCACGTATTTGTTAGTGGATATAAAATTGTTTTTATATTGTGTTGACTTATCGGTTGAGTGTTTATGGATTCTGATCGATATGTGGGACGCCATGTTATCGATAGGAATTTCTAAACTCTTAAACAAGATAAACCGATACAGTATTGTTTTAAAATAGGGTAAATGAAATAATTTTACCCAAATTATTTTTGTATGTAAAAGGAATATTTTTCGTAAATTATTATAGTTATATATGGATGCTTGGTTGTTAGAAAATGACAATATTAAATTATTATCATTGTTGTATAAAACTTATATTGAGAAATTGAAATCATAACCAAAAGCTAAGAAATAAATTCATATACAAATGGGATTTGTAAATGTGATTTATAAATTGAAATAGAACTCCTGATAAATATTTGAAAGTAAATTGAGATGAAAATTCCAGTGTAATGTTTGAATAATTGGATGGACTTGGAATTTGGGATTTTGGGAAAAAGTTTAAATTCCTTTGGGTTTGAAAATGGTTTTCAGGGGTTTTGGAGAAATAATAGTAATACTATTTGGGAAATATTTTTGAATTGGATATGAAATTTGGTGAGATTTGGAATTTAAAAATATTTGAAATGTTTTGGAAGGATAAAAGCACTAAACTCTTTTCGGTCGCTAGAAAATAACTTCGGTGATGAATGCAGCATCATCGATGTTCATTTCGAGTTTCCAAGAGAGAAATTGCTACCAAATTATTTTAAATTGGAATTGTTTGCAAAACTGGGTTTGGTTTTGAAATTCAAAGAGATGTTTGAATTTACCAAAGGATTTTGGATATAATTGATTTCAAATGATTTTTGAAATACTTAAGTGATTATTGAAGACTCTGGAATTGGTTTAAAATATTTTTGAGTGTCTAAAAAATAGCTTAAACTCTAGAGGTTTAACTAAAAATGTTTATGGATTATAAACATTTTTGGAAATTTATAAAATTTGAAATTTCCTGGGATGAAATTAACTTGTAAAAAGTTAATAAAGTTAGAAAGGTAAGACAATTAAATAAAGTAAACTAAAGAAGGTTAGTAAAGTGGAATTGAAAAATATAGTTTGGGTGGATTAAAAGAACAAAGTTCTAAGAATTAAAAATTTATTTGAATTTGAAATAAATTAGTAAATGGAGCTAATTTAAAATAAGTATGGAAACGAAATAAGTTTGAAGAATAATTCGAATGTAATGAACTTAAGCTAGTTTAATAATATTGTGATTGGATTTGAATTAAAGTTGGAATATAATTGAAATGGAATTGTATCACGTGGTGGATACATTAAATAAAATTAAGTTCTTACTTAATAAAATGTAAATGGATTGTGTGAAGTCAAAGAATAGTATGAGGTTAGATTTAAATGGAGTTTAGTTAAATAAGACTGAATGGGAATAAATAGATTTCGATGACTTATAAAAGAATTGAAAACCCATTGAATAAAAATATATACTCGGCTAAATTAAATGTATAATCCCGAGTTAAAAGGTAAAATGTGAACGGGATTGATTGTAAATGGAGGAAAGTATGGATATAAATAAGTTGTGACTTATAAAACTTGGAAGTAGAATAAATAAGCCAAAATAAATTTGTTTTGAATTTTGGGAAATGAATAAAAATCCAAAACTTGAATTATAAAATAGATCGAACTCAAGAAAATTAAGTGAAGTGGTTTTTGAAGGGTAAAAATCAAATATTGAATTAAAAGTGGGAAATGAACTAATTTGAACAAATTAGTTAAGTGAGCATGTTAATGGAATTCTGATTGGTTGAATAAAATTTGAATTATGAGTTAAAAATGGATTTTGTGGAGTTAAACTTGTGTTATAAATAAAGTTCAACTTGGAAGTGAAATTTAATATTGAGATTAAATTTGAATTGGTAAGCAAATAGAATTGGAACTGAATATTGAAATTTAATTTAAATTGTGTATGTAAAGAAAAGTGAAAATTGAAGAACTTGTTCGAAGAAACTAAAGGATGTAAAAGTTTGCATATAAACTTTTATTTGAGATTTAAAAATAAATTAGTAGGGGGAACTAATTTAAAGAATGGTTAATTAAATATTGTTCGAGATAAATAGGAAATTAAAATAAATTAATGGATGAAACTAATTTAAATAATGAGATGAATCGGTTATAAATGGAAGATAAAATTCCATATTCAGAGTTGAAGATAAATTGAATTCATATGGAAATGGGATAACCAATTTGAATAGAAGTAGATATAAACTAAAGTGGCGAAGTGAAAAGAAATATAAGAAGCATATAAAGTACTTATATTGAACTTATGAAGAAATGATAGAATTCTTATGTAATATGGGTGTCGGAAAAATATATTGAATAAGCATTTGAGTGAAGATTTAATAAAAATATGTGAAATGATAAGCGTTGATAAGTGAATAGAAATCAAAATGAATGTGAATAAAAAGAGAATTGATATAGTTAGAAATCAATGGATATAAATACGTTGGATGTACGTACATTATTTTATTCGCATAGCGATTTAATCCAAATTCGAGCATAGAATTTCGAGATACTTATATCGATCCGTGTTGGGATTTTTCACTCGATTTTCGACGGCGAACCCTGGATATGGATTTTGATTGATTCTGGAAATTCTCTATCATGGTTATGACTATGTAAGGAGAATGACGGTTTCTGATCAAAAAACCAAATTTGAGTCCGCACTGGGAACTTGGGTAGACGATACTAGTTCGAAAATGAAATTGTGTGATCGAGCGAGTGATCGAATTTGATATTGCATACGGATGATATATGTACATCGTACGGGCTTGGATGGATAAATATTGAAATTTTGTAAGGGAGTTAATAAAATGATTTTGAATGTTGTGATTGGATATTACTGCTAAGTAAGATATACAGGTATTATAAAGGAAAAGGAAAATTGGTTTTGATTTCAGAAGATAAATTTGAATTGCACGACAAAAAGGAATGCGTTTAAATTTCTGTATGAACTTTGATTGTGTTTTTGATCTAACCACTTGGCTTTTGTTTTCTTTTGGAATTGGGAGCCCATAGAGGCATTTTGTAGTTGTTTCGAGCTAGTCGTGCAAAGGAGATGCTGGCGAAATTTTTCGGGGATTTAGAGAGTTAGAAATTTTTGAGAAAATTTTGATAATTCAAAATTTGGTTTTAAATTGAAATTTGAATGATTGAGAAAATAGTATTGTTTGAAAACTATGGGAGAGTCTGGGAAGTTAGTAAGAACGATAATAGGTCTTTTATAAAAAGATAGTTGGTAGGATGTTGAATTGTTGGTTTTGAAAAAAGTAAACGGGTATTACCATTTCCTAACCAGCAATTTCGGAGACGAAATTCTTTTGGGGGATGTGAGACCCGGAATTTTTAGATATTTGAAATTGGAATATTTAATTGATTTTAAATATTTTAAAGGATAATTTTAACGTAAATTTTGAATATCTCTATTTATTGGATAATGAAATATTGAATTTAATAATTGAAAATTGGGTAAGATATTGAATCTAAGGATTTAGACCAGTTAAAAATAATTTAAAGGCTTGTAAAACTTCTATTGATAGTACTGAAGGTAGTAAAAATGTTAAACTTGAATTTGAAAGTGTTTTGTTAAGTTTTAAAATTATATCGTTTAAATCGACATTTAAAACAGCCTTCCGAGGCACAGTCTCGGAATTCGACAAAACAAGTGCTATTGGATCTGTAATATTGTATTATTATTGGATTTCAAATTTCGTAGTATTAAGAGTTTTCGTGTGATCGTACGGTAGATAAACGCGCTGAAATTTATATCGAAAATTCAATATAATAACTGGGTCCAAAAAGCTATCTTCTCCATACGACCGAATTAGGATTTGAAACCTTTTCCATTGCATTCGGACAGGGGGTATAACATTACAAATGTCGGACGACACGCCTCGATAGGGGTTCGGAATTTTAGAATGTGTGTAATGAAACGATTTGAATTTAAATTTAAAACATTTGTACATATATTATATTGGCCAATCTAAGTCCTCTCATGTCAAACCTTTTTCCTACAACAGCTTTTGCTTTTCAGAAAAACAGTGTTCAAACCTTAGCTGACACGAAAAAGAAATTTTGCACGCCAACATCAGATCTTGTCCCCCTCTTCTTTTTAAAAAGCCGAACACTTTACCACCAACAAGCATAACAAGTTCGAAAAAATATATCTGCAATTCAAATAAGCAGTTTACTTCAATTCGTTCACGCTCTTTTCCATTTATCTCTCGATTTGTCTCAAAGAAGAAATGGCCACGATTTTGAAAAAAATATTTCGAAACGAAAAGTAATCATCGGCTTTCCCCTACCTGCCTGTTCTTTTCTAACCAAATCAAAAGTCGCACCCTTCCTCTTCCTCAATTCGCGATCTGGTGACAAGCATTGGGGTAGCGCGCGTGGCTTGGCTGCTCGTGCAGAGCATCAGAGGTCGGCGAGGTGTTTGTTCATGGCAATTGGCACCGTTGAGTAGTGCGCGAGTGTAGGAGGGCGAGGGGCTCGACTTAAGGATCGTGTTCGCGATGGGTTTCTGCGAGGCGGGGGCTTCATGAGTACGAAGGGGATTTCGATCTGGCATCTCGAGGCGAGTCGCGAGGGGTTGGTCGACCTGGTGTTCGGCTGCGTGGAGATGAGGTGGCGATTTGGTGACTCGCGAGCCCGTTCGCAGCCTGGAGAGCCGTAACTGGTGGCCGACGTCGGCGATGCAGGCAAGTCGTGATTACGGCTCTGTTCGATTGGAACTCGGCTGTGAGGTATATTACCATCAATTTTTTTTATTTTCTGAAAACAATAATTTTACATACGTGATTTAAAAAAAGTTTTGTTTTTTTAGAAAAAAATATAATAATATGAATATGTATATATATTACGAAATAAATTCACAGTGAGGTATATCAGTATTTCTTTTATTTAATATATATATATATATATATTTAGATATATATAGAGTCAAAGTTTGAAAAATATGGGATTTTAAAATTGTGAACAGTAGATAAAATTTATTTTTTAAAGCCTATATAGATTATTTTTATAAGCAGTTTGAAAATGAAAAATAGAATAGATATACGTACACATTTTTCTAAATCTACCAGTTATTTTAAAATAATGTATTTTGGAGATAAATTTGTTTAATAAACTTGTTTAGTTAAAAGGAAATAGTTTAAAATTAAAACTATTAGTTTAAATTAAAAAAAACACTGGTTAATGAAATTTATCAAATGGAAATTTATTAATTGATCAATTGGTTCGAATATTAATAAAAAACATCTAATGTTTATTTAAGGTCAAAAATCGGGAACCAAGGCAAGACTGTTGTGGATTGCAAACGAAAATCAAAGGTGAGTTAATCTCACTCTTCTGGATGGCTATTTAAATTTAAATGGTTAATTTAAATAATTTGTTGAATAATTAAATTGATTTGATGTGTCATATTATATATAGTAGTATATATATAGTATGTATTGGAGTGATTGATTTTCCCGCATTTTATAGCGGATGAGACCCTATGCGCCGCATAATAGCGGATGATATTTTATAAACCTGTATATCGTGATATTCCACCTCGAAGTGGAATTGATATTGTGCTAACATCTGTGAATGCAGGGAAACAGGTTGGAGGGATCCAACTGGATTCCTCAAAATATTTAGATTTGTTTAATTATTCTATGTTATGATATTTTGGATAATCTGTGATAGATTACAATGGTAATTGAAAATAATGAATGTTATGCTTTGATTGAATATATTTAGGTATATGGAGTTACCAAAAATATATAAATTGGATTTTTGAAAAGAAAATAAAAGAAGAAAATTTGTAAGTAAAATGATTAGAGAGAATTTGGGATAAATTATAGAATGAATGAGAAATGGATAAAAGTGGATTTTAAAATTTTAATAAATAAAATCCGAGTATGGGAAGGGATATTTTGAATAAAAGGGATATGATGAATTTTAAAATCCAAGTGATATTATTTAAAGGAATAAAGAATTTATTTTAAAATTCAAGGTTAAAATTTATTGAAAAAGATAAAGAAGGAATTTGGAAAAGTATGAAATTGATATTTCATTTAAATAAGATTTTAAATCATAATTGAGAAGTAAAATTTGAAGTTGATGGGTTTTGAACTAAAATTGCGTAAGTAAAAGGAATTTATTTCAAAATGGAGTAAAATTTGAAAATCGATTTGGGAATTGATTTAGAATTTGAAATTGTGTTTTAAAAGAAGATGAGACTATGGAATTTATAAACCGAGTTTATAAAGTGAAATAAAATATCAGTGGATATTTGGAAATATAAATTCAGGGTGGGAATTTATAAAGGAATGTGAATTTGTTTTAAAAATAAATAGTGATTTATTTTTAAAGGATGCCAAAGAGAATGGTATTTCCCTGGATAGCCAAGTACATTTCAAAGAATTTTTTTAAGTATAAGTTAAATGTTTTAAAGTTTTCTTAAAAGCATGTTTTAGAAAATTTATTATTTTTAAATGTTTAAATTTTGAAGTAAGTATTTTTCAAATTTATCTTAGTAGTAAGTACTTAAAGGTGGCTTGGTACTATGTTTAAGAAGATAAAATTTTAGTTTTATATTTTATAAAGTAGTTTTATCTAAAAAAAAATTAAAGTATATAATTTGGATAGAGTATTTAAGTAGTTTAATTTAAGTGTTTTTAAAGTATAAGAAGAGTAAAGTGATTTAAACTGTTTTAAAATCTTAAGTATTTGGACTTGGTTGTTCCCAGTGGAAATAAATAAATGTTTGGGAAAATTTATTCCGTGAGAGGAAGGTATTTTGAAAACTGTTTTAAAAAGAGTTGAAAAGCGAAAATATATCTTGTGAAGATATTTTGAGATTAATAAATAATTTGGTGAAATTATTTATGTTTGATGGTTTATGTGAATGTTAATTGATAGTTAAATAACCGACTATCAATATTTGGCCAATGCGCCGATTGTTTCGAAGAGACCGAGATCAGAATTTATTTCCTGAAAACCACTTCGATCCGGTTTGAACGTTTCCATGTGGAAAACAAGAGTTTGGATTCGAAGGTGGAGCAGTGAAGTGCAAGGGCTAGTCGCTACTAATCCTGAGGTGATTCCAAAATGGATGTAGTAGGAGTAGTGTCTTCGGTTCCGTTCGAACCCGGGACGGACTTGTAGGGATGAATGCTTCCGGAACATCGTCGGGTGGACGATGGGCATTCTAAGTGAAACGTTCTAAAAGGTAATGCTTAGCCTCGAGCCTCATCAACCGAGAATGACTGAAAATCAGGGGATATGCAGCAAGGCTAAGTGGGTAGCACCATTAGAGTGAGGTCATTCCTGTCTAGATGTCTCTTTTATTGGGCTTAGTGGTGCGGTTGTCGATCCCAACCGTGGGGTGATCTTACTCGGGATTATCCAGTAAGGGGTAGTTTTGTGTTGTAGGGGATCGGGAGGGATCCTCTGTATGGTGATCTAGGCCACATACTGTGACAGGTGGTACCCTAGTGCCTAGTCATTAGTTGGAAATCCATTCTCCCTACGCGCCTATTACGGTTTTTGTTTGTATAGCCCACTTTGTGGCTAGTATGCTGGAATTTAATCATGTAACAATTTCAGCTATTTGAATAAGTATTTGTATATAGACCCTATTATAATATCAGAGGATTTTGATAAGAATTGTTTTAGCCATCGTAAGGTAAAAACCCAACATGTTTATTTGTGGCGTGGTCTTACGAGATGCTTTGATTTTCAAAGGATTTTGAAACTTTAATAATCAAATCTAGTGTGATTTTCTCACGCTAGTATTCCAGACTAACTCGGATGTTATTTCACTATAATGCTCGGGTCAGACCGAGTATTATAGAGTACAGATTCTGGATGGGCTGCTGTGGAGCTCAGGAGACGAGCTGGATGGTGATACGTACTTCCGTACTTGTTTAAAATATTCCGCTGTGTTGATTAGCTGTGCATTCAGTTTTGTGAGGACGGGTTATGATTACAGTCCAGCTGTGTGTTATGTATACTCTGATGATGTAATATATAAACAGATTTGCTTTTGTGTAAAGATCATTTATTATCTATTATATTTTATTCCGCTGCAATGGTTAGATTCTGATGTTGTTTTCTATTTTCTCCTCCTACCTCTTCTTCTTTAACCCTAATGGTTCACATTTCTGATTATTTTGAGTTGATTGTTGGAGAATAGTGTCGACTCAAAAGGGTATGGATAATTTGGTCTCGATTCGAGGTCGCCTAGCCTTCGAATGGAGGGCTTTTAGTTTGAATTTTGATGAACATCTATAATTTAAACTCAAGATCGACGCCGTGAAGTTGTTTTTTATCATCTTTTGAAAATAGGTCAAGTACGCTTTAGATCGACATACAATCCAATAAATTTATTTTCTGATGATTATTTTATTTTATATAATTTTTTAATGCTAAATACAGATAAAAATTCATAATCAATTACCCAATGGTTTAAAAAATATTCTAAATCGTAAAAATGTTACATAAAACTAAGTTTATCGAAGTTTCTTAACGGACCGACTAAAAGCGGCATAGATTGATCATGGGAGTAGGATTCTAAACAACGTTAAATATTCGAATTACGCGAAGACAGATCATCAAAAATACCAATTTAACCAATCATACCAATCATTATGTTGAACAAGTATATGTCAAGTAAATATCTGTCATTCTTAATTATTCATTTTGTTGTATATTTATGGCAACATCGAAATTAATCCTATCACCAACAAAAATCATACATGTCAAATATTTGTCATAATCAATATATAGAATAAATTCAATTATACATGAGGCATTAATTGAGGAACATTTGTTATGTCAATTATATGCCATGTAAATATTTGCATATCTAATATCTGTCCAGTTATATGTTTAAATTGAAGTAGTATTATTTCAACCAAAATTATGCTTATCAAACATTTTCATTATCAATATATATACAATAAGATTTCAATTCATGTTATATTTTCTTTTTTATTTTCAGAATTTTCCTTTCAGATTGATGTATGTTCTTCACAACACGTGTCGTTGGTTGCCATTTTCGAACATGGAAGATCGTTTTCTTTTTGGGAACTTACCTCGATTTGTTCTTTAATTGTGAATCGATGCTCGATTGACAATGTAAGCGGATGAGTTCCGAATTGTTGCTCAATTGACTGTATAAACGACTGATAATTTGCAAATTAGGTTTTTGTTGTTCGATTGATAATGAGTTTTCTTTTTTTTGTTGAATTATAAATCGCTTAATGACATGGGTTTAAAAATAATTTTGTGCAGGATGTAAACGGGTCATCGTAATGCGGGTAATTGTTGTTTAATTTTTTTTTAAAAGTGATTTATTTTATAAGCTTTAATTGAAAGGGATTTGAGCCTAATTATTTTCAATTATAAGGATGTGAACCAAAATTTCTCTATTTTCAAAGGGCCATAGAATAGGATTGTTCGGGGGAAAGAGTAATGCCTTTTTATGTTGCAAAAGGGGAATGCTGGTTTGTATTTATTTATATTTTACCTCTTTTAGATTTTTGAATAAATCTTAGTAATTAAGACGAGCATTACGCCACGTGCTTCGCACGTAGTGAAAGTACCTGAATTGTTTTTGTACAACTTGTATTTGTTTAATACTTTTAAAAGAAAATGATTTTTTTACAAATATTTACTCATATATTTGTGTTGAATCATACGTAGTTAATTTGAATTTTTATTTCTAAGTTACGACATCTAATTTTTTTGTTAGTTTAAACTTTTATTTACATTATTAATTTATATATAAAAAAATTTGTAAAGTTGTTTATTTGTTAGATTCTATTTTTAAGTAATATGAAGACTTGGTAAACATTTATAGAGGTAAATTTGAATATGTAAAAGAAACTTAATTGTCAGATCCTATTTTTGAGTTATCCAAAATCTCGATAATATTGATAGAGAGAAATTTTTGGTATTTCACATTGATATCAAAAGAGCATGACACTAAGTTTACTACAACCTTTAACAAAGAAATATATGTGGAGGCAATTTTAGAGTTCTCATTCGAACCAAAAGTTTGCGCTTCCAAGCCAACTATTGATAAAGATGGTTGTGCTAAAATATCTTGTTTATGTTTTAGGAATTAAATTATTATTTTTAAACATTTTTAAAAAGCTTAATGGGAATTAAACAATCTAATTCTTTAGTTTGGTAATTAAAAAGATGATGAGCCATCGCTGGCTGTCGAAACTTTTATCGACAGTAATCGACGGCCGTCACCCTCTACCGTCGCTATTGACGGTGGTTCTTGTGGTGAAAAGCTAACATGACCACAAGGACAACGTATATCTAACTAACTTGATATATTTCATAGCATGGTAAATCACAAACATACTAAAATTTCTCAAGTTAATAACACTATCGATATGCATCGGTGTTAGTTTGATAATTTTCTGTTACAGAACTAAACTAATAAGCCAAAAGAAAGAGCTAACTTTTCACCATGCAAAAGAATAGCCTCCCTCTTCTCTTCTTCCAAATTACCAACACCCTACCTAATTGTGGTTCGTGACCGACAATTTCCCATTGTTTCACATATCTTCCAACTTCCACATTTTGTTACAATTATATAAACAAGTATAAATATTAAAAATTCTCCTCACTTGAAGAGCCCATTCACGGACATCCAAAATGCAAAAATAACGTTCACTGGGAGTTACGTTTATGTTAATGTTTGTATGGACGTATTAGTTACATCGGATCGGACATAACTAATAATACATCGAACATAATTTCTTAATCCTCTTTCCTTCCATAAAAATAGACTTTAACTCATGCTTTCTTCACACTTTACATTCTACATATCTCTTTTAATAATTATTTAACAATGCCCTGAGTATAAAAAGACAAATTACTAGAATGTCGAATTATCCACTTTATTTGCAAAAGATACGTTCACAAGAATCTACGATAATAAGAAAAAGCCTAAAACGGGAGTGTACTAGTATATTGCCGATGGATTTAACTCGTATAAAATGACTTCTCAAGTGCTAGATGCAGCGGCTACCAGAAACAAACATAACAGCAACCACAAAGACTTCATCAAGTGGAAAAGTTATGAAACAAAATTGGACAGGATTGTGATTATCAGAGAAACGCTGTTGTTGGCAACGACGATTGATGGGTGGATCGAGTCAAGGTATTTCACTTTTTTTTTATAGAATTTTCTCTAACTTACTATCCACTTTCCCTACAGGCTATTTAATTTATTTGTATGACTTTTGTTGTATAATTCTGACGAAGTGATGCTCCTATACCCAAGGGCGAAGGCATGTTAAGCCTGGTGAGGTGACCTCACCAGAAACGCATACTTCTATAAAAATAAAAATAATTTTTTTTGGCATATTCCTCACAGCATCTCCAGATCCAAAAACACATACATCATCGAATGCTTCCTCTCAGAACCTTGCTCATCAAATTTCCACACAATGCCATCGAAACACTCGCATCAGATTTTGACGCGCCTTTTGTTTCACATACCCTTCCTTCGTTACGTGCTATTTTCTCTTTTCGCAACAGCGTTGGTAATCTACTGACCCTAATTGTAATTTCTACTAATTTGAATCTAGTTATTTAGGGTTTACTTAAATTGGTTATTGATTTGAATAGGACTGCTGATTTGAATGTAGCTGCTGATTTTTTGCTAATTTAAATGAATTAATTAGTTAAATTATGGATGAAATGATTTTTGGTTGAAGTAATACCCCCTATTGAGGTAGATTTACTTGAATATTTTGGTGAAATGGTAGTCTCTTCATGGCTATTAATTATGGTTTACTTAATTATTTATTGAAATTGATAAAATTAGTAGATTGGTTAGTTAAAATGAATTAATTTGTTTATTCCAGATTTGCGAAATTTTTTCAAAAGTGCGTTTGAAAATATTTCAAACGAAGTTGGTTCTTCTACGATTTCTATGGCGCCAACTGATAGTGCCCTAACAATGATAGTCAAAACGCTATTATTTCGAACTTAGTAATTCGAAGTCGTCTTTAAGTGGATTTATTGGATCTTCCTTTTCGTCCTACTTCATGCCATCAAATTTCAAACTATGATCAAATGATCAAGACAAAGTTCGAAGAGCGTATTTACTGAAAGACCTTTATCATCCTTCTTTGCAATTGTTTCCGCAAACGATAATTGGTGAAAAATATCGTCACTTTAATCAATCGTGGCTTAACGATTACAAAAGTAGGTTGGGGAATAGTGAGAAAGAAATCAATATATGTTGCTTATCATGCTATTTATTTCGCCCTCCATCGATGAGTAAAAATACAAGTGATGCATTTACCCGAGGTGGATCTAGAAATTGAAAAAATTATCAGAGACTTCAACTCCATGCTAATACAGATGCTCATATTGCTGCACACATAGAAGACTAAAAATTTAATGAATCAAAATCAACATATCGAGACGGTAATTGTGAGACTATCAATTCAACGTCAAATTGATTATCGAGTTCGTTTAGATTCAACTCTTGCTTACATTTGACTTATTTTACATTAAGGTTTGTCTTTTTGTGGTCATGATGAATCTGAAGAATTAACGAATAAGGAAAATTTTCTTGAACTTCTACAATGGCTAGTAACGAAAAGCTAACCTTAATACGGTTGTTTTAAAAAATACACCATAAAATTTTAAAATGACATAACCAGATATTCAAAAGGATATTGTAAATTGCATTGCAATGGAAGTTGTTGTTGTTATCCTAAAACAACTTTCCGAAGGACTATTTGCCTTACTAATTGATGAAGCTCGTCATTCTTTAATTAAGGAGAAAATGGCAATTGTTGAGATTTGTTGATGAAAATGGAAGTATTGTTAAAAAATTTGTAGGTGTGATACATGTTTCAGATACAACATTGATTTCTCTTAAAACATCACTTAAAGATTTTTTTAGCAAACATTAATTGAGCATGACAAAGTTTCATGGTTAAGATTATAATGGTACAAGAAATATTCAAGGTATGTTCAATGGTCTTAAAACACTAATTTTGAATGAGAACAATTCTACTTTCTATGTTCACTTTTTTGCACATCAACTCCAATTGACACTTGTTCGTATCGCCAATGATATAGATCACATTTTTGAGATTTTTTACTTAGTTAATAAATTGGTAAACTTTGCTGGAGCATCATGCAAGCGTCTAGACATTTTGGAGAGAAAGGGGAAAATAGAATAATTAGTCAACTAGAAAGTAGTGAATTATCTAGTGGTTGGGAGTTAAATCAAGAGCGGAGTTTGAAACAACCGGGACATACAACCGTTCGATGAGGTAACTTCCGACTTCTTCTTTGCATGTCACCGCTTAGTCCGTTGATTCGTTTGCTGCTTTTGATAAAGTAAAATTGGTTCGTATATCTGAATTTTATCCCAATGATTTTTTTCAAAGTTGAACGTATGGATTTTCTAATTAGTTAGAGATTTGTGAGATTGGCACGAAATTCAGTGATAGATTTAAAGATGTAAAATGCATTAGTGATTTGGCTAATATGATGGTGTTGATGAGAAAAAAATATTGTATACAATTTGCTATACTAGCTTATAACTTTGTCGTTTATCCTACCAGTTTCTACCACAACCGTGGAGAGAGCATTTTCTGCTATGAATATAGTGAAAAATGATCTACGTAATCGAATGGAAGATGAATGATTAAATGATAGTTGTTTGCATACATCGAGAAAGATATATTTAATCAAGTTAGCAATGATGCAATTATCAATCATTTTCAAAACATGAGAATTTGACATGGATAGCTTTAAATTATTAGAATATATGATATAGTTGTTTAATTTGAAAAGATCAATAGTTGATCGTTTTTGTAATAGAATATTATTATATCAAGTATTATTTATGGCTACTAATTGATTTGTTATGAGCTTCTTTATATAACCGTTCGAATAGTTAACAAAAAAATTAGGCGCTATTGCACCCAAACCCCCATGTTTTTCCATTTTGTGACCTCACCAACCTTAATTCCTAATTACGCCACCGCCTATACCAGATTTAAAATAATTCAGCTAATATTAAATGTTGCCAAATGTAAACTAATTTTCAAACCACTACATCAAATCTTACCCCGAAAAATGTTTGGGAAGAGGAGCTCGCACATCTAGAATGAAATGATTCTTTAGGTCTCAGCCCTTTCAACACACCAATCAGATGAATTTGCTCAACCAAACCATAAGTCGATCTTGATGTTGAGGGGGACAGTCCATCTTCAGTTCTCATTCTATCACTGCTCATTCTGTTGCTCGTTCTAGCCAAATAAGCTCACAGCATATGTTTTATGAAGATTTCCACAAAATTGTGGAAATGATGGAAACAAGAACGCACTTCAGGTTGTCATTTTCTTCTCAAGGAACAACAAAACGACCATAAATTGGCTAAAATTCTATCGTGCCACAAACGATGCATGAAATTGAGCTAGTATAGCATTACTGTTACTGAAATTACAAAACTATCACTCGAAAATGCTGGATTTTAATGATGCAGCACGTGAGTAGATCAAAATAGAGTTAGGGGTATCTCGAGGACGCCATTAAATTTTTAGTTGAAATTTGCATTTGTATTTGAATTTGTAGTAATTTGAATTTCTAGTTGGATTTGAATTTGTGTTTGAATTATTAAGTTTGAAATATTAATTTAATTATAAATATTAGTAATATTATTTAAAATTAATCATTGATCATTAATTATTGATTATTTATTATAAATTAAAAGTTAGACTTCTTTTATTTTACTTCCTTTCCAACCTCTAACCAATATCTAATAAAATAATTTGTCCATGAACAACATAACCTCAGCATCTAATCAAATTTGTCCATGAACGCATTCTCATAATGTTCAAATTACCTGCAAACATATATAAAACATGTTCACTGTCTCCATTCCTTGACTACACACTTACATAGATAATGTGTGTATGCATCTTCCTAAGATTCCTTGCTACCTAATTGTAGTTCATAACCAACAATTTCCAATTTCTTCACCACCTCTTCCAAATTCCACAATTTGTCACCATTTTTTAAACAAGTATAAGTGTTTAAACCTCACTTTAAAGATTGTTCATAGCATTTTTAGTAAATATATTAGCTCCTCCAAATGCATAATTTGCATCCTTCAATACCCACAAACATACACACATATTCACAGCCTACATTCCTTGACTACACACTTGCACAAATAGTGTGTGCGCGCAAGCTCCAAAGACTTCTCTAAAGAGTTTCTAGACCAATTTAATAATATATCATCCTCTAAGCTTCACAATACTCGCTATGGAACAAACCATCAAGTTAACTGGAAGAATCCAAAGTCATTAAACTATATGATCATTGTTAATGTTAAATAAAGTACTAAACTACTAATATTATATTGCAACATATATATTTGCAAGTATGAGTGTTTGCAAATTTAGCAAGTCCTTAATATCTGGTCTATATTAAGTGCTAAAACTATCAAGCTCTCTAATAATATTTAGTATACAAGTGGTTGCTATTTTAACTTTGCGCATCATAGGTTACTTCAAGAGCAATTGCAAATCCATCAAATATAGAATATAATGCATATGAACTGCTACATTTGATATGCAGTTAATAATATTTTAACCATACCATCCAGTATAAACAATCTCATTGCAAGAATTTTCTAATAGGACATATGCTGAATTTAACGGTAAGACATCTTAGTAATTGCAATTCAAAAAATGATATATACACACAATTTCGCATGATCCATGCAAGTAGAGGAAGAACCAATGTATATATAAGATCAGCTAAAAGTAAATCTTTATCAAGAGTACAAGTGAATTTTTATCAAGACCACAAGTGAATTTTTATCAAGACCACAAGTGAATATTGCATAATGTTGCCAAATGTTGAAAATCAATGGTTTGCTTTTTGCATAATTGAACTAAACTAACAATTCTAAGACTTTTAACAAAATTGTACTTCTTTTAAAAGTCGGTCCGAAATGAATTTTGTATTAATGTATAGTTATTATATAATTCCTACAATAGCTGTCATCACTTTTCATAGTAACAGAAACTAAAAATCACAAAGCAGAAATTATAAACCCAAAAATAGTCAGCAAATCAACCAAGTATAAAGTATTATATGAGAAGTAATTTGGAAACAATACTCAAATTAAATAGGTTTGAATTCGAACTCACCTGGAGAAGAAAAGCAGGGGTATGGTGGCAGGATAAGGCACGACAACAACCTGAGGCGCAAGGGTGGGTTGAAATGCAGCGACAGGTTAAGTAAGGCATTAGGTGCGACGCGATTTGATGATTAATGCGGTTTTGGGAGCAAGGAATTTTAGTTTATCATAAACAAGAAAAAGGAAAAGGGGGAACAAAAAGGAGTTTATTTTGTACACCTGAATTCGATTTAAGTGCATTTTAAACAAATTAAAGATAGCAATACATTTTTATTTTAAACAAACTATGCAACAATACGGTTTAATTATTTTACTTTTTACTACTTAAAACTCTAGCTAACACAATAAAATGAACTAAATCAAATTCATATTATTTAGTAATAAAATTTAAAAAAGAAAAGATTGATTTAGGATTGGAATCAAAAGAAGATTTTATTTTTTGAGTAGAAACGAAGAGGATTATGCTTTTGGAGCAGAAACGGAAAAAGTGATAAAGAAAATTGTATTTTTTTTCCTTTTTACGGTAGGGGAGGGGAAGCTTGAATTCGTGATGAATACATCATTAGCATGCCGTATATAAATGAAATTGTAAACAACTATAAGTTATTTAAGGGTATAATTACAAATTTTAGAATATATATAAAGTAAGAGCACATGGTATATAATATTTTTTATTATATTACCTATTTACACATCAGTATTTAGAAATATATACAATTAATTGTATATATTTCTAAATACTGATGTGTAAATAGGTAATATAATAAAAAATATTATATACCATGTGAAAATATTATATAGTATTTTGTGTTAAATTTGGGTATGCATAAGCAAAATAGAGTGCACGAATAGAAACACTAAAAAAAAGTTAGCTATTTTAGCTTTGGATTGAAAAAGAAATTCTTTGGGCAGTGTTAAATGGTTTCCAATTTGGACAAGTGAGGGTTATGTTTTCCAAATTTTTGTAAAATTGTTGTGAGGTATATTAAGAATATTTCCGCCTTAACAAAAAAGTGTAACTGCCCTCATTATTTTGGTGATCCTCCACCAGTTTTTGACATTCTTTTCCACCAAAACCAATTGAAAATGGTTTTCGATGAACGATCATTGTTTTTTTCCGTTTTCCGATGGGGTTTTGCCCAATTTTGCTTTAAATGAGAGTAAAAAAGTAAATCTTTTATTTGCTTCCATTTATTATGTCCCCCGTTACACTTTTTAATTTGGGTGGAGTCCCTAAAATTGGCGCCTTATCCAAAAATGGATTCCCATTAGCAGTGTTTTTTTATGTGTAGTTGGAATAGAAGTTTATAAGGGTGCATTCTTTTTATTAAAGAAAAGAAGAATCAAAAAGGGTATCTAAAAGAAACACAAATGTAGAATGTTTAATGAAAGTGGAATGTTAGCGTTAATAGCATTTGAAAATGGTATTTTAATTGTTTTGTTTTGAATAATAGCTTTGTTACTATTTTATTTTATTTTAACTATTTTTAAATAATAAATTAAATGAATTTATATTATTTATAATTATGAAATGCCAGAAAAATGTAATAAAAAGGGCAATTTCTATTACATACTAATAGTTCAGAATACAAATACAATACTGCATCTCCTTTCCAACTTTTCCTACTAGATATATCACAAGCCGCCTAAGTTCCTTATGCTTGTCTGTTGGACGATGGGCATATCTATAGTCTGCTACCTAGCATTCTGAATGTACGTAATTTCTCGGTCGAAAAATAGGTCATCCTCTTGCTACACGGCCATACATCTGTCAACCGTCTGTGTCGTATGAAGAAGGGCCACTCAACTAATGCCTATAAGGAATGAAAGTAGCACTAGAGCGATATGTGAAGAAGCTCGGAGAGTGCGATGCTGATCTCGACAGCATCAGCCTTGCAAAAGGCGGCATACATATGGGTGTTGAACTGGACATCGATGGATGAAGCCTCTAAAATTATGAACTTGTAGGAGATAGTTCCGATGTAGCTGTCAGTTATCACATTCAACTCCTAGAATTTAAGAGGCAAGTAAAATTTGAATTTCTTATACTTCTTACCATCCCTGTCCTACCAGATGTCATTTCCTCCGCTCCATATTTCAAAACCCACCTTCAATCTACAATAGCCAATCTAGGGGTTATAGTTGCATTTAAGGTTGTCGAACTTGTATTTTATATGAATGGGGAATTAATCGATGCCTATCTGTGTGTGTTGAAGGGTTGGTGATTTAATCGTACCATGATTTTTGCGAGTTTCGTTACTGGCGAGGCAAATCTCGATAATGGCCAATGTTCATTCCTTAGTCCAGTCCATAATATGGCATGTAGATGAACCGAATGATTCATGGTACATTATAAAAAGGGATCAGAAAAATTTGAGAAAAATAGGCGGTAGATATTAGTATGTAAAACACAAATTCAATAATATTTGCCTCAAATAAGTGAAGCGGCTAAAATTGGTAGAACATCAGATTTGGGGTGGGAGGAACTATGATTTGGTTAAGAGTAATAAAGGAGGAGAAGTGATAAAAAGAAGGAAAGGCATGACCTATGGGATTAGGCGGTGGCTGAGATAGTTGAGGGTATGTTTTAGGGGTAACTCGATAATTTATTGTAAACTATTAACTCTATAAGAAAATCTCGTTTGAATTAAGATGCGTTTGTTTTTCTATTATATACTTGTTAGATTGTGATATATTAATTAAGTAATTAATTTAAGTGTATAAAATAGAATATTCTCAAACGATATGTTATGTGGTAACAAATACAATGAGTTATAATCAAGAGAAAATCATCACAATACAAATAAGATATTATTTTACATATTTGTAGTCAATATATTTCGAGAAAAGATATCGGTATGTTAGTTAAGACCACGGTGCGTAACCTCTCCAAATGTTGGGCAACATATTACTCATGACCGTTGGAGGGCTCCAACGCATTACATACTGATAGTTATTAGATAAATATGGAATGACTCACCTAAGAGTTTCAAGTTGGTTGATAAAAATTAGGTCAAACGGGAAATGTAACGATCTGTAATTTAATCACTTTGAATATGAATATTTGATATATTTTAAGTAATTAATTAATGGATTTTATAATTCAAATAAAACTATTTTAAGTAGGAACTAATGATGGTGTAGTTGCTTTAAAAATTGTTTAATAAAATAATTAGTTCGGAGAAAAATCAAAAATATGACCGAAAATCATTTCTTGGATTTTCGTATTTTCATTGTCTAAATGTTGTCGGAACATATTGTGTACACTAGAATGTGTTTGTATATATACACATACACTTACATACATATATAAATAACAGATGCTTTGGTAAAGATAATGATTTGAGTTAATATGTTTAAATATTTACTTAAAGTAATAAAGTAAATTCGACTTTTCTTTTCCTTTATTTTAAAAAAAGGGTAAAAGGTAATATCATGCATTAAAAAAGTGATGAGGTGGTGGAATAAAGGGGGTGATGTGTTGCATGTAGAACAAGGGATGAAGGAGTGATGTGGCAACAAAATATGGAGGGTAAAGGGCTAAGGGTAAAAAGGGAATTTTCATATATTATTTATATAAAAACAAACTTTTTTTTCTTTTGCAATTTTCATTTTACTTCACTTACATTCATTTCAAAACCTTATCTTCTTTTTTTCAAGCTCCCATTTTTCAATTCCATGGACTCTTCAAAATTTTCTAATTAAAAATCTCCTTTATTTCATTTTTTAAACTTTAAACCAAACTAAAATATATCTCCTTTCCTCTCTACACCTCCTCTCTTTCAAAACAAGACCGAAACTGCCTCCTCAACAATAGGCCAAGCTAGATTACACTTCCTAAGGCCATAAAGATCAATTTTTTTAAGTAAGAAAAGTTAGACCCGGGCATTGGTGCTAGGTCATAGTTACTTTGAGTTGTATACATGTGGATTTTGGTGAGTAAATCTCACCTTTAAAACCAAAATTTTAAAATTTATTATTGGTGATAATAATAGTTGTTAGTTCTTTAGTTTGGAAAGTAATGTCCGCTGTGTTTATATGTTGATTTGTTATGGCTAGAAAATGTTGTCGAAATGTCTATGTGCTAATTTGAAACTGATGGCCTTTCCTTGTGGTATGAATGTTATTTGCATTTGTGTATATGTATATGCTTATGTTTATGGACAATCGTATGTTGGATGGAAAGTGGCCCTTCATCTTGTTTATGTTTCAACATCGAGATCCCTCTATTTTAAAAACTAGGTTAATTCCTTTGTTTCTAAATGTTTCTATAAGTTTTTCGTAGTTTACCTTTTGTTTCCAAACCATTATAAAAAGGTTATAAAATTATTTTAAATATAGAAGGAAAAGATTTAAAGGCTATTTTGATGTATAAAATAAGTTTAAAAGTTATGATCTAGCGATAGTTGTTGTGGATGCAGTTCGTAAATTGACAACTTTTATGTAAACTAAGTAAGACTTTCTTCTTGAAATATTGTTGGAAAGTCTTTTAAAATATTTTAAAATGTTAAAAAGGAATTTTAAAATATTTTCAATAATAACTATTTAATTAATTAAGTAAAGGATAATTATTTAGTTATTAATTAAGTAAAAGATAATTGTTTAATTAAGTAAATGACACTTGTTTAATTATTAATTAAGTAAAGAATAATTATTTCATTATTAATTAAGTAAAAGATAATTTTTTAATTATTAATTAAGTAAATGATAATTATTTAATTATTAAGTAAGATAAAGGATAACTATTCAATTATTAATTAAGTAAAAGATAATTATTAGTTAATTATTAAGTAAGGATTAATGATTATTTAATTATTATTTGAATAAAGGGTTAATTATTATAATTAAATAAATAAATTTTTTTAATTTTAAATCACTTTATCTCCAAAAGTCGAGTATTTAAAAGCAATTTTCTTTTACAAAGGAAGGTTTTCAAATACAAGGGATTTTCTATGTTTGTGACCTTAAGTAGCCGAACAAATATGATAAATTATGCTAAAATATTGACACGTTTATGAAAAGTAAGTAATCTTGTATTTAACACTAAAAACTGATGAGTAGACTTTCCTCTATCCATGAGATTTAGAACCCCATTTTCTAGGCGAGGGATAGACAAGTCAAAACTATAGAAATGCGATAAATATGAGAGAGTTAATTTTGATAAGTGGGTCATGATTACATAAGTATAAGGAAGATGCTTCATTATATACTTAACACCAAATTTCAAGGTATGAAAACTCGTCTCTATCCCAAGAAGTAAGAATGTACGTTGAGGCCATGTTAGTTTCTAACTTGTCTGACTTCACTATTAATCAAGGGATAGTACTGTATGAAATCGGAGAGTAGGGACAAGTATAAGAAGTCTTATTTTTCTTATGAAAATCTATAATCATCCCATATAGTGGATTTGTCCACTATCGATAACATGACTAGTTTCAAAATTATCGAATGTTGGTTCGAAGATACCAGGATCGGATAAGCATAAGTTATCCAAATTCCGTGGGTGATCTCAAAAAGGATGTGGTAAAAGTAATGCCATCGGTTTATTCATATTTTGAACAACTTGTATGGACGAATGTTAGCATTGCATTACTGTTTAGAGGGCAGTGTTAGCATTCCAAGAGGGAGCTATATGAAAAAGTTAAATGTAGCCTCAAGCCTTACAACCAGAGATGACTACAACAAGGAATATGCAGTAGGGGTATATGGATCATACCCATTAGGGTATGGTCACCATCCGATCTAGATGGATATTTTTAGACTATGTATTCTAGTAACCCGAGTATGGTTGTTGATCACAACGGGGGTGGTGACATATTCGGTACTATCCTGTAAGGGGTAGGTCGGTCCTGTGTTGACAAGGGTCAATGTGAGCCTTAGGTACATTTATCTAGAGGTGTACTGTGGCAAGTGATACCCACCCTGTCATTAATGGAATCTATTTACCAGTAAGTACCTTACGGATTTAGTTGTGTCCAAATATGTTGGAATGTGACATACAAGCTGTAACGACCAAGGATTTTCGACCCTTAAAAATCGACGCTAATACAACCTCGGTATTCACATGCTTTAAATCAAAGTGTCAGAAAAGCCCGATTGTTAGGGGAAAAAGAAAATAAAAATAGAACAAAATCTCACACAAATGTAATAATATATATTATTTCAACAATAATCTTTAGAGCGGAAAATATTGAATACAATATTAGAGTCCAACCTAGAATTAGTCTGGACAAATATAAATCCTCTATCCTTACAAATGTTGAAAAATAAAAACAAATGCAATAGATGCAGCAGATAATAGAACACATCCATACGGAGATGAAAGATCTCCAGCTCTCCTCTGGAAACTCCAAGCGTCTTCAACCAAACCTGAAATTACTTGGATCTGACCCGAGCATTAAAAATACACGGATCAGGCTTGGTAAACCAGCATGAGATACTCGATTCATAAGTTGATACCAATTAAAAATCTTTGAAAAGAAGGGTATCTCATAAAACCATACCCACACATAAATACGGATGTGTTTTTATCTTATGATAACCAAACACTTTTAGACCAAGACAATTTGATATTATCTTTAATGACATTCCTTTGAAAACACTTTTCAAATAGTATACCAAAATAGCCGAAATTGTTACATTGATTAAATTTTATGGCTTAATGGCTACTTTTTAAAAGTAGTTTTTACAGTCAAAACCGTAAAGGCAATGTATTGGTATTGGATTTCCAACATGATAGGGAACTAGTGATCTTTTTTTCCAATCCATGCATAACCTATAATTTCTATATGGCTTTACATGATCTCCATCAACCTTCGTACTACATTGTTGCACTACTATGGTACAGGGTACTAGTCCGTGGCTTTACATGATCTCCATCAGCCTCCAATACGTGTCCATGAGACCCATATTCACTCTTGTCACCTTCTTACTTGTTAGCGCAAATTTTTGTTCGTCAGACCACATAGTATCCTGTATCATTCCTGAGATGTGAGGTTCATGAGGTTACACTCCACAAAGCCACGCTTTTCCATTCGCAAAGCCATGCCTTGATCATCACAGATTCCACTTTGAATGCCACATTGCCACTCCTTCGATCACTATTGACTTTCATGAACATACAACCTCTGAGCTCGTACATCTCAGAGAAGGGTGTTATGATAAGAGAATTTGTCTTCTCCTCTACCAAATAGATGTATGTTGGTAAAAGTAATTGTTGTGGTCTCAGAAATGCAATGTCAGACATTCTTCCATACAAGTTCATTCTGGGACTAAACGAAACCAAATGCACTCCTTTGACCACATCCTGTAAGGAGTTATCCCTAGGATTAGTAGCGGTTAGTCCTTGTAATCGAAGATTTTTATAACATAGCACTACTACCACCATAGATCTACGATATGGTGTATTTCACTCGGAGGGACTAGTGGCAAGTAGCCCTTCATCATGAAGATCCCCGTCTTCAAAAATCATCGTCATCGTCATTCCTTTACTTCTGAACGTATATGTTGGTTTGAAGTAGTTTTCGGATAGGTAATCTGGCCCTGGTTCCTCTGAACCAATCATCGATTAAAAAGATATTAAGTTCATATGTCATTATTAATCAACATTCAATTTAATTCATCTTTTTCTTCATTCATTAAATATCTCAGAGAGACATATTATTCTAAATTATTCCATTTATCTTCTTAACAATATATAAAATCATTAAGCCTTATTTGTCAAATTATTTTGGTTAATTTAAACCTTTTTATCTTGGAATAAATTCTAAATTGTTTCACCTTTTATTTAGGAAAAGATTTCCAAATCATTTCTATGCAATCCAAGTTATTTAAATATGAAATTTTTTAACTTTTATACTTTGGGAAATTTTGATTCAAGTAAATCAAATTTACAATCCCCTCCATTGGGCTAATCTGGGTAGCGAGGGAGAGCAGAAAACTAGTTTTCTAAACCCAAGCCTAGACACTACCTCTCTGATACCCATAAGATGGTCAAGTAATTTGATCAACTCTAAATCATTTAATATTTAATCATTCCATAATTCTTTCAAATCAACTTTAAAATACTTTATTAATCATTTGAAAACATTTTCAAAAGAATTAAAAGAATGGTTGCGTTTAAAAATATATTTCAAAGTTACAGAAAAGTGCTGCGAAAAAGTGCTGTAGAAAGTGCCTTTTAAGCTATATTGATTAAAACGATTTTTTATGTGACGACCCACATTTCGGAAGGTTTAAATTGAAAATAATCCACACATATCCAACTCAAATAATCCAAAACATAGATAATCAATGGGGTTAATTAAGAAAAATAAGAAAGAAGAAAAAAATAACATATAATCTCGCAGTGGAATGACAAAATGTAATAATCAAATAAACAGTTCATGAAGCTGTTTTTATTATACATTTAATTAAAATTTGTGCAACATTTATGAGAGTTATATACACAACAGAAAATATAATAATGCAGCAGATTTAAACAGTATAGTGACATAATATTAGTAATAATAATATACCAAATCTTCGTTTTCGTCCTCCAGAATAATTGATCTTCAATTAGCAGAAAACTCAAGACTGGCCTGAGTGTAATGAAAAGACAAAATACTTGAGTCGGGACTAAAATGTCTTTATGTGAGTAAAATCGATATCACATATAACATGAGTGTAATGGCGTCAGAGATGTTCACGAGGTTTCACATCTCCTATCCAGTGCATAACGTGCATGCAATAATTCAAGAGATGTTACGGGATTTTCCATCTTTTAAGGATTAGCCAAATTATCTATATATAGTAGAATACACTGTATATATATCTAATCAGTAAAATAAATATTTTTCTTAGCGTTAAGGCTTTACATTTGTGATATCTCGGAAATTTGGCAATATAAATTTAATAATCTGTGTTTAAAAATTAATTTGATTAGATAATTTTTGATAATAAAATTTGAATTGATTTAATAATCTTCTTTTAATAAATATTTAAATTGGAAGATTTTATCATTTTAAAGCTAATAAATTGTCTTCTGTTTATAATATATAATTGTATATATTGTAAAATTGACAAACTTTGATTTTGAACTTAGTAAATAATTTAATTTTCTAATTTTAATTTATATTTGGTAAATTGGAAATTTGATTTAAATTTAACATATAATTTTTCAAAGCAATTCAAATAAACAATTATATGGTTAGTAAATATTAAAGATTAATCTTATTTGTTTAGATTTATATTTTAATTAACTTAAATATGAATTTAAATTAGATTAACATTAAAAGCTTGGTTTTATTTTATTTTTAAATATTGTTTGAATATATATATAAGAGTTTAAAATACAAACTATAAATGATCTTAAATTGTTTATAATCTCTTTTATAAATTATTTAATTTGTTTAATTTGTTATTTTCAAATGATATTGAGAATACTTAGTTTTTATAAACATAAATAAATTTTGTTAGAAATAGGATTTGCTATTTTAAAATTTAATAAGAGTTATACATGCACACATATATAACTTGATTTTTTATTTTGAAGTTTATAATTTAATTTGAATTTGACTTTGATGTTTTGAAATGTAAAAGAAATAAATGTTTAAAAATATTTGAATAAGCTTATATTCTTAATTTGTTTGTCTCATTTCCTTTTTAATAAGTTAAAAGGAGAGGAACTCATTTATTTTTACATAAGAAATAACAAATTTAGAATTTAACTTCTTATAAAACAATTTAAATTAAAGTAAAAATACTCTTAATACATATGTTAATTTATTTATACCTAATTGACATGTGTAAGCATAGCATGAACTAAAGTGACAAATGTTTAAATTTAAAACAAGTGTCCTAATTAAATCTTTTTCATTTTCTTTTAGTTAAATCAAAAACTTGTTTATATAAACATTTTTGCTCATCTCATTTCTTTTTCCATTCTTCTTTTCTTCATAAACTTGAGAAAGTTTCAGATCTAAAAATATGAATTCATCTTCCACAAAACAGAGTTTATCTGTTCAAGTAAAAATCTATAGTCCCCCTCACAAACAAATTTGATAACCTATAATCTCCTCAAACCTGAAAAGAAAAAAAAAACATGTATAAACTTGTAACTTTTCAAATCATCAAACTGAAGTGCAAATCAAAACTTGAAACAAATCTACTACTTAAAGGAACTGCATATTATTTTGGAAACCTGCAGTCCACTGTTTGAAAACAACATCCAGCTTGCATGCATTTTGTTTTCTGAAAGCATACATGCAAAATGAAATCTGGGTAGCCTACATATTTGCTGGAAAGCATTCAATCAAGCATGCATACAAATGGAATTGGAAGCATGCATCAGGAAAGGCATTTCCAGGAAATAAGTTGCTCTGCTCAGGAAATTGGTGAGTAACATTCTATTTTAAACAAATTTAAGATAGTTGCTTGATTGTTTCTGATATGGTCATGAATTGTGAATGAATATAATAGAATTATCTGTGATTTGTTTGGTTTCAGTATGTATTGTTATGTTATAAACATGTTCTGGCCAGTTCTAGAATTACAGGTTTAAATCTTTGATTCAAATATCATGAACTCAAAGTCTAGTTCATATCTAAGTTCAAAGTTCTAACAAGACATGTTAGAGTATCCTAATTTTAAAATTTTAGTTTTTATTTAATAAATATAAAAAAATAAAAAGGAACCTGTAATATCTGTGGAAATAGTATGAAACTACAGAACAAAATTTATATATGCAAGTAAGAATTTAATTATGTAGGATTCATTGATTCAAGATATTAAATCAATTACATAAATCAAAACTTGAATTTTAAAACCAAATTCAGAAAATTTAGTTTAAGTTTGAAAGGGGATTTCTGGATTAACTGTAAATTTTGTTTTTGGTTAAATCTGACAATCTGGGTGATTGGAGTGGCAAATTGTGATTATGGTGATGGAGTAGTGAACTAAGATGTGGGAAAAAATATTGGATAAGGGATTAATGCATTAAGTCAGTAATGATTTAGGGATGGAAGATTATAACCCTAGTTTTCTGTTACCTGAAGAAATTATTTGGGGCGACTTCCATAGGTGACCGAGTGGTCTCAAATTTTGGGGAAAGGTAGTTGGGGTATGGAAGGGTCTGTGGCCGGCGGTGAAGATTTCCTGGTGATCGATGGCGAGTGATTTGGATGATTCCAGGTTCGACATTTCTTCCTGTGTTGAGCTCGTATGCTCGAATTTGATTTTTAGCTTCTGTAATCGAATTGATGGTCGGGAACGTGTTGGAAGGTGATGACTGACATGCATGGATGGTCGCGAGGTGTAGGTGGTGGTTGTTGCGACGGTGCAGGTGCACGAATTTATGGCGTGCATTGTGTGTTTGGGGAAGAAGGATTTCTCAAGTATGGTGTCGGGTTGCAACATGATTTGCTCGAAGCAGTGAAGTAGGAGACTCGAAGGGGTTGAGTTGTGGTCTCGGGTGGGATTGACAGTTCCAGGTTTGTATAAAACCTGTAAATTGTTAGTTTGAAAGATTTCAGAAGGAAAGCTACTCGAGTTTTACTCGAGTTTATTTAGCGTTTATTCGAGTGAATCCTTTGAGTTCGGGTTAGTTTGCAGTTTTAAAATTTGTCATGTTTCAAATTTTAAAACTGAAAATTTAAATCATTAAGCAAAGATTTAAAATGTGTTTTAAATCTAATTTGTACTATGGATTCAAGTTTTGATTTGAATCATAGTTGGAAATGATTAAGTTTTTAAATTCAAATTTGTTTACATAAACTTTAAAAAGGGTTTATTGTTTAGAAATGTTTTAAAGAAATTTGAATTTAAATTTGAAATTGAAATATAAAAGAGTGTGTTAAACAAGTTTAAATTTGATTCAAATCTAGTTTGAATCTTAGGTTTAAAATAAATTTAAGTTTTATAAATTTGAAGTGTTTAACAAATTTGAATGATTAAGAAATTTTAAATGTTTTGAATTTAAAAAAGGAATTTGTTTTAACTCTTGAAAATTTCTTTATAAGAAAAGTATTATTTATTATTTAAAAGTTTTAAGTTGTTTTTTTTAAAACTTGTTAATGTTAAATTATAATTTAATAATTTGTTTTTCATTTAATTATCAGGGTAATTAAATGAATAATTAATTTATTTAATAAATTAATGAAATGAATAATTACTCAAAGTAATTAAGGGTTTAAGGTTAATTATTTTTAGAATAATTAACTTGTAATTTAAGAATAATTAATTAAATTTGATTTTAATTAATGATTTATAATTAATTAATCAAGTAATAATGGATTAATTAAGTTTTAATTAACACTTACTTATTTAAATAATTAAGGGTTAACTAATGAGTTATTAATGATTAATTAATTTGAAATTAATAATGATTTAAAATAAGTTAATTATTTTAGAAAATAATTAATAAATTGTTAATAATTAATGAAGGTCATTAACTAAGGATTAATTAATTAATTAATTAATGTGATTAAATTTTTTTTATTAATTAGATTAATTAATTTAAGGATAATCATTTGTGTAAATTGTTAAGTATAATTACTTATGGAAGTAATTAAGTAAATTAATTACTAATTGTAATTAATTGAGTTTTAAATTTGATTAGATTAAGTTAATTAATTCAGTTTAATTAATTTAAATAATCATTTGATGATTTATGAAATATAATTACTTAAAGTAATTAAATAAAGAGTAATTACTTAGAGAGGTAATTAATGGGTAATTACTATATGTAATTAATTGAAGATGATTTGATAATTGAAGTAATTTAAGTATAATTACTTTATGAATTATCAAGGGATTAATTAGAGATAATTAATTATGGAGTAATTTATTTATTTGGTAAAGTAATTAAGAGTAGTTAGTTATTTAATAGAGTTAATCAAGAGTGATTAACAATTATGGTTTAAATTAAGATTAATTACTTAATGTAATTAATTTAAATAAGGTACTTAATTAAATTGTAATTAAAAATCATTAATTAATATAATTAATGATGTAATTAAGATTGATTAATTAAGAATAATTAATCAATAATAAGTGATTAAGGTAATTAATTAATATAATTAATTAAGGATTAATGTAATTAATTATAGTTAATTAATTTGTGAAGTAATTAAGATTGATTACTGAATTTGGTTTAGTATAATTAATTTGTGAAATTAATTAAAGGATAATTACTTAAATGTAATTAGGAATAATTAATCAAAGGTGATTAATTAAAGTGATTAATTGGAAGATGATTAATTAATTAATTTGTAATTAATTAGAAGTTATGTAAGCAAGATTTATATTGATGAAGTAATTAATTTAATTCGCTTTAAATTAATTAGAGAATGATGTAATTAATTTAATTCATTTTAAACTAATTATATTTGGTATGATAAATCATTGCTTATATGGTTGGATAATGTTGTTTGCCTTGATTGGTTTGAATCTCAAATATGAGATAAATAATGTTGAGTGATATGGATGCATTGGTTGCATTGTGATGATGATTTGGATTATCTTTTGATAATGATGATATGGTTTACCTGATGTGATGATAATATTGAATACCTGTTGTGAATCTGTGATTTATCTATTGGATATATAGATAATTGAATTGTTTTAAAAACCTTAAAACAACTTGGCCTTAAAAGACACGCTTTGGATTTCGATGAGACTGGGATCGGGTTTTCATATTTGGATATTCGAAAACCATATCGATCCAAATTAACGTTAGGTCGTGAATCCAAGTGGAGCGAGTGAAGACTCGAGGTGTAAGGGCTATACGTCAGTATAACTCTGTGGGTGATTCCGTAATGAGTTTGACGGAATAGTACTTATAGGTTCGAGATGGTGATTCAGAGTGCAAGGGTTATCGTCGTTAACTCTGAGGGTGATTCCAATACGAGTGTAACGAGATAATGCCTTCGGTTTCGTTCGAACCCGGAACGAACTTGTATGGATTGAATGCTTTAAGAACATCGTCAGGTGGACGATGAGCATTCTAAGGGATGTGTTCTATAAGGTAATCGTAGCCTCAAGCCTCATCAACCGGGAATGGCTAAAACATGAGAGGTGCAGTAAGGCTTCGTGGGTAGCTCCCACTGGAGTTCCCCCTGTCTAGAAGTCCCTTCTTATTCGGCTGTGTGGGCGGTTGGAACGTACGCCAACTGCGGGGTTGTCTTGTTCGGAACTATTCAGTAAGGAATGGTTCCGGTCTTGTGTTGCTGGGGTCGGGAGTGATCCTCGGTACGTTGATTTAGGCCACGTACTGTGACGGGCGGTACCCCAGTAGCCCTGTCATTGTATGGAATCCATAATCCGATAAGTGCCAACGGTTTTGATTGTATTACCCACTTTTGTGGCTAGTAGCTGGAATTTAATGAATGGAACAATTTCGGCTATTTCTTATTTACTTGAAAACCCTAGACACTATTATAATATCATCGGATTTCCTATCAAATGTTTTGGTTAGCGTAAGGTAAAAACTTTTCCATGTTTATGTTTGGGAAGTCTTACGTGATACCTTTTCTTTTCAAAGGATTTTCAAAGTTAAGCAACTTTAACCTGTTACTCACACCAGACTCATGTCTGACCCGGAGTTTATTTTTGTTTTTCATAAACTCTTGGGTACTCAAATTTTTACGAGTAGCCAAGGAATCCAGGTTAGCTTTGATGAATATTGGAGGAGCAATGGAGCAGGGGCTTCTACGTTAGATATATAGTATTCCGCTGTGTGTTCTGTGTTGTCTCTGGATTGTATTATGTTGTAAATACTAGACAGGTGTTTATAACTGTCTAGTATGTGTTGTATATCTGTGTACTCTGATAGTAGTTGTAAACTATGTAATATTTTATAATATTAATATAATTTATTCGTTCCGCTGTTTTAGATTCTGATGTGTTGTTTCTTCTTCTTCTCTTTCTTTCTCTTTTCTATCCCTTTCTTTCTTATTAATGATGCGACTTCCTGGAGTCTGGAAGTTGGGTCGTTACAGTGGTATCAGAGCATTAGGTTGAGTGAATACCTAGGCTCTGAAGTGGTGTCTATCTTGAGAGAGCATATTTGTATTTTTAATATATATATTTATATAATTACTTCTACCTATTTGTTGGGTTACCCATTCGGATTTTCCAATATAAGTTATAAAGGTAGATAAGGTAGTGGGGTGTGTAACACAACTACTACCCTTGGTTAAAGTTGGGTGTTTGAGATTGATAGTGTATTTGTCGAGACTGTAGACCTAATACCGTCTCGAGTAAGTTGTGCAGAGTATAGGATTTCATAGATCTCTGAAGGTAACCTGTTAAGGTTCGGAGTCTATCTTTGAATTAGCTGAGTTGAGTTTGGATCTGTCGGCTTGGCAGAAGAGAATGATGATATCTTGATATCTCAGGGAATAATAGCTGCGTGATGAGACGCAGTGACTATGGATGTGTCCAAAGATTTTTCTTTGGAACAAGTTTAGGAAGTATGTCTGCTTCAATGTTGTGGCGGGGTTCTGTAGGATGTTTCTGTCCAGTTTGAGGTTCGAATTTCTCGAAGAGCTTTGGATTAGGAAGTCTTTGGCGTCGGTGTCAGCAGTGCAGCTCGGAGTGTTCTGTGTGCTAGCAAAAAGGATTTCTGGTTAGCAGTTTTTCTAAAGGAGTTCAGAAGCAGCCGGGTAGATTCATTTCTTTGATGGGTTGGCTAGTTAAGCATATACTGTTTTGATTGGTAAAGAGAGAACAGTTTTCTTTGGATATTGGACTGGTTAACCGCAAAAGTGACTTGCGATGGTTTGTGTGTTCTCTTGAGCTATGGGAAGTTTGTCCATATTTGGAGGTTGAGTTTTCTTATTGACTGGATTTCAGGAGTGCTACAGGTGGTTCAGTTTAGTAGAAGGATCAGATGGGACATCTGAGTTTACTTTTATGGATTTGTTGAACCATGTTTCCGAGATGTGTTGTCCAGTTTGTGCTCGAGTTTTTCTTCTACGTCAGATCAGAGTTGTGCAGCGAAAGCAGATGGAAATGCTTTTGTTTTATCTTTTCCGGATAGGAGAAGTAAGTTGGTCTTCGGATGTTTGTGGAGTAGAGTTGGTGTTCTTGGTTTGGAATTGATCTTGAGGAGATCATTCTGTTGAGAAGTTTTGGGTCATGTTTGTTTCTGGTGGAATCAGCAAGAGTTGAGCTGATTTGTAAGGATGAAGGCAACCCAGGATCAGTAGAAGTATTCTGTGGGTAAGAGACGAAGTAATTTGGATTCCGGAGTCGAAGATTTAATTTTGGGTAAGTTTTCTCTAATCTAAAGAGCTATAAGATTGAGTAAGACTGGGTAAGTCAGCTTCGAGGTGTATTGGATCTTTTCTGTATTTTTGTGAGGATTGGTGTTTGATTTTTCAAAGTTGAATTGCCAGTTTGGATAACTGGGATTCGTTGTGATTCACGTATCTCTATGGAAGTACGTGTATGATTTATTTCTGGTTGTGAAATCAGCAGTTCAGGAGGATGTGATTGTTGAGTCAGACTTGTCTGTAGTCTGATATCCTGTTTAGTTTTATAGATCTAGTTGGATAGAAGCTCTATAGCCTAGTAGTATAGATTGTTTGGATTTTATAGAGCGAGTATCCCGATATTTATACCGAGGAAAACTCGTGAAAATTTTATCCAGAATTTTTCTGGATAATTAGATTTGTTTGATTGTGTAAATTGGTTGCTATGGTTGTTAGCATATGTTTGATATATAAGCTTGTGTTTTAAAATAAAATTTTAGGATAGATTATTAAATTGCCTTTGCTTTTAAATTTCGGAGACGAAATTCTTTTAAGGGGGGAGGAATGTGATATCCCGGAAATTTGGCAATATAAATTTAATAATCTGTGTTTAAAAATTAATTTGATTAGATAATTTTTGATAATAAAATTTAAATTGATTTAATAATCTTCTTTTAATAAATATTTAAATTGGAAGATTTTATCATTTTAAAGCTAATAAATTATCTTCTGTTTATAATATATAATTGTATATATTGTAAAATTGATAAACTTTGATTTTGAACTTAGTAAATAATTTAATTTTCTAATTTTAATTTATATTTGTTAAATTGGAAATTTGATTTAAATTTAACATATAATTTTTCAAAGCAATTCAAATAAACAATTATATGGTTAGTGAATATTAAAGATTAATCTTATTTGTTTAGATTTATATTTTAATTAACTTAAATATGAATTTAAATTAGATTAACATTAAAAGCTTGGTTTTATTTTATTTTTAAATATTGTTTGAATATATATATATAAGAGTTTAAAATACAAATTATAAATGATCTTAAATTGTTTATAATCTCTTTTATAAATTATTTAATTTGTTTATTTTGTTATTTTCAAATGATATTGAGAATACTTAGTTTTTATAAACATAAATAAATTTTGTTAGAAATAGGATTTGCTATTTTAAAATTTAATAAGAGTTATACATGCACACATATATAACTTGATTTTTTATTTTGAAGTTTATAATTTAATTTGAACTTGACTTTGATGTTTTGAAATGTAAAAGAAATAAATGTTTAAAAATATTTGAATAAGCTTATATTCTTAATTTGTTTGTCTCATTTCCTTTTTAATAAGTTAAAAGGGGAGGAACTCATTTATTTTTACATAAGAAATAACAAATTTAGAATTTAACTTCTTATAAAACAATTTAAATTAAAGTAAAAATACTCTTAATATATATGTTAATTTATTTATACCTAATTGACATGTGTAAGCATAGCATGAACTAAAGTGACAAATGTTTAAATTTAAAACAAGTGTCCTAATTAAATCTTTTTCATTTTCTTTTAATTAAATCAAAAACTTGTTCATATAAACATTTTTGCTCATCTCATTTCTTTTTCCATTCTTCTTTTCTTCATAAACTTGAGAAAGTTTCAGATCTAAAAATATGAATTCATCTTCCACAAAATAGAGTTTATCTGTTCAAGTAAAAATCTGTAGTCCCCCTCATAAACAAATTTGATAACCTATAATCTCTTCAAACCTGCAAAGAAAAAAAAACATGTATAAACTTGTAACTTTTCAAATCATCAAACTGAAGTGCAAATCAAAACCTGAAATAAATCTGCTACTTAAAAGAACTGCATATTATTTTGGAAACCTGCAGTCCACTGTTTGAAAACAACATCCAGCTTGCATGCATTTTGTTTTCTGAAAGCATACATGCAAAATGAAATCTGGGTAGCCTACATATTTGCTGGAAAGCATTCAATCAAGCATGCATACAAATGGAATTGGAAGCATGCATCAGGAAAGGCATTTCCAGGAAATAAGTTGCTCTGCTCAGGAAATTGGTGAGTAACATTCTATTTTAAACTAATTTAAGATAGTTGCTTGATTGTTTCTGATATGGTCACGAATTGTGAATGAATATAATAGAATTCTCTGTAATTTGTTTGGTTTCAGTATGTATTGTTATGTTATAAACATGTTCTGGCCAGTTCTAGAATTACAGGTTTAAATCTTTGATTCAAAAATCATGAACTCAAAGTCTAGTTCATATCTACGTTCAAAGTTCTAACAATACATGTTAGAGTATCCTAATTTTAAAATTTTAGTTTTTATTTAATAAAAAAAAAAAAAAAAAAGGAACCTGTAATATCTCTGGAAATAGTATGAAACTACAGAACAAAATTTATATATGCAAGTAAGAATTTAATTATATAGGATTCATTGATTCAAGATATTAAATCAATTACATAAATCAAAACTTGAATTTTAAAACCAAATTCAGAAAATTTAGTTTAAGTTTGAAAGGGGATTTCTGGATTAACTGTAAATTTTGTTTTTGGTTAAATCTGACAATCTGGGTGATTGGAGTGGCAAATTGTGATTATGGTGATGGAGTAGTGAACTAAGATGTGGGAAAAAATAGTGGATAAGGGATTAATGCATTAAGTCAGTAATGATTTAGGGATGGAAGATTATAACCCTAGTTTTCTGTTACCTGAAGAAATTATTTGGGGCGACTTCCATAGGTGACCGAGTGGTCTCAAATTTTGGGGAAAGGTAGTTGGGGTATGGAAGGGCCTGTGGCCGGCGGTGAAGATTTCCTGGTGATCGGTGGCGAGTGATTTGGATGATTTCAGGTTCGACATTTCTTCCTGTGTTGAGCTCGTATGCTCGAATTTGATTTTTAGCTTCTGTAATCGAATTGATGGTCGGGAACGTGTTGGAAGGTGATGACTGACATGCGTGGATGGTCACGAGGTGTAGGTGGTGGTTGTTGCGACGGGCAGGTGCACGAATTTATGGCGTGCATTCTGTGTTTGGGGAAGAAGGATTTCTCGAGTATGGTGTCCGGTTGCAACATGATTTGCTCGACGCAGTGAAGTAGGAGACTCGAAGGGGTTGAGTTGTGGTCTCGGGTGGGATTGACAGTTCCAGGTTTGTATAAAACCTGTAAATTGTTAGTTTGAAAGATTTCAGAAGGAAAGCTACTCGAGTTTTACTCGAGTTTATTTAGCGTTTACTCGAGTGAATCCTTTGAGTTCGAGTTAGTTTGCAGTTTTAAAATTTGTCATGTTTCAAATTTTAAAATTGAAAATTTAAATCATTAAGAAAAGATTTAAAATGTGTTTTAAATCTAATTTGTATTATGGATTCAAGTTTTGATTTGAATCATAGTTGGAAATGATTAAGTTTTTAAATTCAAATTTGTTTAAATAAACTTTAAAAAGGGTTTATTGTTTAGAAATGTTTTAAAGAAATTTGAATTTAAATTTGAAATTGAAATATAAAAGAGTGTTTAAACAAGTTTAAATTTGATTCAAATCTAGTTTGAATCTTAGGTTTAAAATAAATTTAAGTTTTATAAATTTGAAGTGTTTAACACATTTGAATGATTAAGAAATTTTAAATGTTTTGAATTTAAAAAAGGAATTTGTTTTAACTCTTGAAAATTTCTTTATAAGAAAAGTATTATTTATTATTTAAAAGTTTTAAATTGTTTTTTTTAAAACTTGTTAATGTTAAATTATAATTTAATAATTTGTTTTTCATTTAATTATCAGGGTAATTAAATGAATAATTAATTTATTTAATAAATTAATGAAATGCATAATTACTCAAAGTAATTAAGGGTTTAAGGTTAATTATTTTTAGAATAACTAACTTGTAATTTAAGAATAATTAATTAAATTTGATTTTAATTAATGATTTATAATTAATTAATCAAGTAATAATGGATTAATTAAGTTTTAATTAACACTTACTTATTTAAATAATTAAGGGTTAACTAATGAGTTATTAATGATTAATTAATTTGAAATTAATAATGATTTAAAATAAGTTAATTATTTTAGAAAATAATTAATAAATTGTTAATAGTTAATGAAGGTCATTAACTAAGGATTATTTAATTAATTAATTAATGTGATTAATTTTTTTTGTTAATTAGATTAATTAATTTAAGGATAATCATTTGTGTAAATTGTTAAGTATAATTACTTATGGAAGTAATTAAGTAAATTAATTACTAATTGTAATTAATTGAGTTTTAAATTTGATTAGATTAAGTTAATCAATTCAGTTTAATTAATTTAAATAATCATTTGATGATTTGTGAAATATAATTACTTAAAGTAATTAAATAAAGAGTAATTACTTAGAGAGGTAATTAATGGGTAATCACTATATGTAATTAATTGAAGATGATTTGATAATTGAAGTAATTTAAGTATAATTACTTTATGAATTAATCAAGGGATTAATTAGAGATAATTAATTATGAAGTAATTAATTTATTTGGTAAAGTAATTAAGAGTAGTTAATTATTGAATGGAGTTAATCAAGAGTGATTAACAATTATGGTTTAAATTAAGATTAATTACTTAATGTAATTAATTTAAATAAGGTACTTAATTAAATTGTAATTAAAAATCATTAATTAATATAATTAATGATGTAATTAAGACTGATTAATTAAGATTAATTAATCAATAATAAGTGATTAAGGTAATTAATTAATATAATTAATTAAGGATTAATGTAATTAATTATAGTTAATTAATTTGTGAAGTAATTAAGATTGATTACTGAATTTGGTTTAGTATAATTAATTTGTGAAATTAATTAAAGGATAATTACTTAAATGTAATTAGGAATAATTAATCAAAGGTGATTAATTAAAGTGATTAATTGGAAGATGATTAATTAATTAATTTGTAATTAATTAGAAGTTATGTAAGCAAGATTTATATTGATGAAGTAATTAATTTAATTCACTTTAAATTAATTAGAGAATGATGTAATTAATTTAATTCATTTTAAATTAATTATATTTGGTATGATAAATCATTGCTTATATGGTTGGATAATGTTGTCTGCCTTAATTGGTTTGAATCTCAAATATGAGATAAATAATGTTGAGTGATATGGATGCATTGGTTGCATCGTGATGATGATTTGGATTATCTTTTGATAATGATGACATGGTTTACCTGATGTGATGATAATATTGAATACCTGTTGTGAATCTGTGATTTATCTATTGGATATATAGATAATTGAATTGTTTTAAAAACCTTAAAACAACTTGGCCTTAAAAGACACGCTTTGGATTTCGATGAGACCGGGATCGGGTTTCCATATTTGGATATCCGAAAACCACATCGATCCAAATTAACGTTAGGTCGTGAATCCAAGTGAAGCGAGTGAATACTCGAGTTGAAAGGGCTATACGTCAGTATAACTCTATGGGTGATTCCGTAATGAGTTTGACGGAATAGTACTTATAGGTTCGAGATGGTGATTCAGAGTGCAAGGGTTATCGTCGTTAACTCTGAGGGTGATTCCAATACGAGTGTAACGAGATAATGCCTTCGGTTTGGTTCGAACCCGGAACGAACTTGTATGGATTGAATGCTTTCAGAACATCGTCAGGTGGACGATGAGCATTCTAAGGGATGTGTTCTATAAGGTAATCGTAGCCTCAAGCCTCATGAACCGGGAATCGCTAAAACAGGGGAGGTGCAGCAAGGCTTCGTGGGTAGCTCCCACTGGAGAGCAAGATTTTCCCCTGTCTAGAAATCCCTTCTTATTCGGCTGTGTGGGCGGTTGGAACGTACGCCAACTGCGGGGTTGTCTTGTTCGGAACTATTCAGTAAGGAATGGCTCCGGTCTTGTGTTGCAGGGGGTCGGGAGTGATGCTCGGTACGTTGATCTAGGCCACGTACTGTGACGGGCGGTACCCCAGCAGCCCTGCCATTGTATGGAATCCCTAATCCGATAAGTGCCAACGGTTTTGATTGTATTACCCACTTTTGTGGCTAGTAGCTGGAATTTAATGAATGCAACAATTTCAGCTATTTCTTATTTACTTGAAAACCCTAGACGCTATTATAATATCATCGGATTTCCTATCAAATGTTTTGGTTAGCGTAAGGTAAAAACTTTTCCATGTTTATGTGTGGGAAGTCTTACGTGATACCTTTTCTTTTTAAAGGATTTTCAAAGTTAAGAAACTTTAACCTGTTACTCACACCAGACCCATGTCTGACCCGGAGTTTATTTTTGTTTTTTATAAACTCTTGGATACTCAAATTTTTACGAGTAGCCAAGGAATTCAGGTTAGCTTTGATGAATATTGGAGGAGCAATGGAGCAGGAGGCTTCTGCGTTAGATATATAGTATTCCGCTGTGTGTTCTGTGTTGTCTCTGGATTGTATTATGTTGTAAATACTAGACAGGTGTTTATAACTGTCTAGTATGTGTTGTATATCTGTGTACTCTGATAGTAGTTGTAAACTATGTAATATTTTATAATATTAATATAATTTATTCGTTCCGTTGTTTTAGATTCTGATGTGTTGTTTCTTCTTCTTCTCTTTCTTTCTCTTTTCTATCCCTTTCTTTCTTATTAATGATGCAACTTCCTGGAGTCTAGAAGTTGGGTCGTTACAACATTAATCCATCTTAATGCGTTTTTAAGCATCATCGGACAGTTTGCATATAACGCCCAATAGCATGTCGGGGATAAGGATGCGCCGTGATACGACAACATTAAACCAAAACCATATTGTCTCGTATAGGGAATAAAAGTATGACAAGGCATGTAAGGCAATGCCCAAGGTAAGAGACTACCAGTTCGGGTCGTAGGGCTAGTGGTAACACATCATAGCCACGATCGTCCACCGCTTACATCCATCCCATATCAAGTCGAAGGGAGGTTATCCTAAAATCAAAGTGCACCGAGCCAAAATAACATCAAGAGTAATAATATGGATTGAGTCCAAGAAGAAAATCGAAGAATGGATGTCCGCTAAGGGTAGCTAGCCCACTTGGCTCTGTCAAGCCGTCTTGTTTTAGTCATTTCAAATTGGCACAAGTGTTGGGGTCTATCCATCATCGTTCTCTTTCTTTAAATCCAGCAAATGATGCCAAATCCAACCACTTCGTTTTGGAGTCTCCTCCGCATACACAGTTGTTAAAGTAGTTCCAATATTAATAGAGAATATGCTAACAAGAGTCCTCGGTCTTTCTAACAACCAAACGTTGTTTTACACACCGGTTGGTACCTTTATATTTCGAAAACAGTTCATACTTTATATCGAAATATCATATTCGCTTCAAAATATCATTCATTTCAAAAAGCCTCATATTTACTAAATATACGTCAATTCAGTTTGATATGTCAATTTCACTTCAAAATTCGATTCGAATTAAAATTCGGGTTATGACTACAGTTTAACCTCATTCGCCTTTAAATCCATGATTTAAACAAAACGATTCCCACTGTGGCCAGTTTGAATTTTGTAAAAAAATAGTTTGAAAATTTTTAAATAGTTTAAAAAGTAGTTAAAATAGTTTAATATAAAATAGCTTGAGTATTGAAATTGTTTATATAGTAAAATAGCTTGGAAAATCAAAATAATTTGAATATTTAAAAAATAGATTTTAAACAGTTTATATTAAAATAATATTTAAAAATAGTTTCAAAGTCAAACCGATTCACTTCCAAATCTTCTAATTCAAATTACTTCGATCTCAATTCAATTTTGATTTCAATTTAAATCAATTTCTATTTCAATTCGAACTAATTTTAGTATCGATTTTGATTCTAATTAATTTCAGTTTCGATTTTCATTGATTCAATTCAAATGGTTTGAATTTCAATTCAATTTTGAATTTTAAACCATTTGAATTTATATAAAGTTCGAATTCAACTTTAGAATATTGATTTAAATCTTTTAATTCAAATTAAACTTCAATGCTTGAATTTTAGATTCAAATCTATAGAATAATTCAATTTCGAGCGCTAATTTGAAATATCGATTTAAATTTCCTTACTTAAATAACTTCGAAGTTTAAGAAAATTCAAATCTTTTTGAACAATTCAATTTTGATAATTCTATCTACATACATTCTTTTTTTTATTTCTTTAAATAAAAATCATTTAATTAATTTCAAAGCCAAGATTTTTTAAATTATTTAATTTAATCAATCTAGTGTCCGTGTATAATTTTATATCCTATGGCCAAGTAATTAGTTAGTTTAATTTTAATTTCAGGGATGGATATATATCATTTCAATCCAAAATACATGTTATATGTATATATCATTTCAATCTATTTCTTAATTTATTCGAATATAATTCAGGTAACGATTTTTATACTGTTAATAATACACAGGGCAATAACAGGAATCTAAAAATAAATAAACATCCAAATCATTCAAAATATCAATCAACAGTATCAAATTCCAATCAACATCCAAATCAGTCAAAATTTCACAATAATTAACTAGTTGTCAATATTGGATGTTTAATTGGAAATTTAATTCAATTTCAAATTTTTCTGCCAAACTAAATTCCTATCAATTCCAATCATATGTCAATTTAGATGTCAATTAAATTACCAAACAACAATTAATAAAATTAAATTACTTCATGATATCAATTTAACGAACACAGAAATATTTTAGTACGTTTTAAGCGTTATAAAACACTCACCTTTTATTTGAAACTAAAAATATTTCCAAATTCAAAAAAAAACACCAAAGTAGCTCTCTGACATAGACGATGTCGATACGATCCTAACGCAATTTGTTTCGTCCAAAACAAGTCTCGTATGAAAAAGATACGCTATAATTAATATAACGGTAATTAAAATTTCAGGAAATTATTGTGAAGGACAAAATTTCACAGCTTTTTAGCCTAAAGGACAGACCTTCAATATTTTATCCCGAAGGACAACTTTCTGTAGGTATCAGTTTTTAGTTATTGATAGCAGTTTTTAGGTATCAGTTTGTAGTTATCGGTAGCAGTTTTTAGGTATCAGTTTTTAGCTCGGTATCAGTTTTGTTGTCCTTATGAATAATTTTGGAAAATGTTTGTCCTTGTGAATAAATTTTAAAAGAATGTTTGTCCTTGTGGCAAAAATATTGAGGTCGTGTCCTTGAGGCAAAAAATATAGAAATTTTTGTCCTTTAAATTAATTTCCCCTTAAAATTTATTAAAATATAATAAATTAACAACCTAAATGAAGCTGTTACCTCACTGCCGGCAGCCCCGTTCGCACGCTCCATTCTCGAGAAACCCATACGCATGCGATTTCATTTTTTCCCAAACGAACGACCCATCCCCCAAATCACGTCACCGACCTCCACAAACTCACCGCCGCCGCCCCCCTCGCACGTGCATGCGAGTCGAAGCAGGCGAAACCCTAAACGACGACGAACGCAGCGCCATCGACAACCTCTATCACGCCCTCCACCAGCTTCGAGCTCAGCCCTGCCTGCGGCTGTGGTGCCTCACGCGTGCCTGTGCGGTGCTCCTTCCATTCGTGATTTGTTTTTTTCTATTGATCTGGTGGAATTTGAAAAGAGAGAAAGAAGGGGGTACGAGGAGGCAGACTTATACGCGGCTTGTACGAAATGTTGGGAGATAGAAAAGTAAATAAATTATTTAATTAGAAATTATGTCGCCCAATCGACCCGTGAAATTTCGAACTTCAAAAGAAGAGTGCCATCTGGCATTCTATATGTTATACCACTATTCCAAATGCATTGGAACTAGTCTAGCGGCCTAATTCGATCGTATGCAGAAGATAGCTTTTCAAAATCAAATTATTTTAAACAAATTCCTTAAACTGATTTCTACGCATTCTAAGCTCGCACGACTAAACGACAAGTCTGATCGCTACGAAACTGAAATCCTATAATAACTTACTATCACGGATCCGATGAAACCGGTTTCGGCGAAATTCAAGACAGTGGCCAAAATGGCTATTTTTACACATTAATTAAAAACGTAATTTCCAAAATTAATTTAACACCTTTAAATTCAATTTTAGAAGTTAACAATCTTAAATCTTGTTCAAATAAAATTTAAATCATCTTCCTGAATCAGTTTCATTCATATTAAATCCAGAATTCAATTATTTAAATAATTTTTAATATTTAAGTTAAACCATTTAATTATCCAATAAAGTACATTAATAATCATTAAATTCCAAATAAATTTTAGTTATCAACAATTATTTTTATTTTAATCTAAATAATTCAACATTTATTATTCAACTCCAGTTATTAATTATAGACACGGTCAATACATAGAATTTCATTTCAATACTTGTTATTGCCTAAATCTTCGAAATTTTTATTTCAAAATTTTATATAGGTTCAAATTCAATAAATTATATAAGTAAAACATTAATTTTTTTTAACTTCTAATCATTATTATTCAATCATCATATTAAATTTAATAATTTAAAATAGTTAAAAATTACGGGTCGTTACATTTTATCATTTGGAAATTCATTTTTTATAACTCAAATCACTTTAAAAACATTTTAAAAGATTTTTAGAATTTATTTAATATTTCTAAGCAATTTTAAAATATCATTTTAAAGGAATCCTTTTATGAATTCCGAACTGTAAAATCGTGATTTTTCGAAAAATTTATTTTGCTCATATTTCAAAATCTACTTATCGAAATCTTTCTTCGTTGGAAAACTATGGATATGATAGTTCGGAAAATTCTTACCTCAAAGAATTCCAAGCTATATTTCATTCTACTCATTTGACTTTTATGACGTGAAATCACGAACTGCCGTTACACGACTCGTCCGTTTTTGATTAAGTTTGCAATAGCCTTTCAAACTTCTCAAAAAAACTTTCATATGTTTGTAGAACGTTTCAAACTCATTTAAATCAATATTTTTTCATATTAAATCTCTTTTTCACTTTTAAATTATTTCATAATATTATATTATTATAATATTCATTTTCAACCTTTTAACATTTTCAAAACCATTAAGAGGCTGAATAAACTCCATATACACATTCATATGGATTTTTTTATTATCTATTCATGGTTAATTTCTTCACCATTTTTATTATGATTTCTAATAATTTATCACAACCAAGTTATCAATCATATCAACATCCATATAATGAACCATATAATTATTCAAGTTATCTAACAAGCATTTAAACTTATAATTTAAATATATAATTATTTTCTTAATGTAAGTAAATCGGGTACTCACCATTATCAAACTCAAACTTCCTACCAACATTCAAATCACCACAGCACTTCATTTAATATAAACTTCATATTAACATCACCAAACAACTCTACATCTCTTCCAAGTGCTCGGCCATCTTCATCTCAACTTGCTTTGCTCTCGGCCATGCCCTCATCATCACCTCATGCTTTTGCCATCACCTTCAACCACCTTCCAATGCTCATGGACATGCCTCACCACCTCCATATTGCTCACGGCCAAGCGCCATTAAAGAAGAGAAGAGGAAGAAGTAGATTAAGAAGAGGTTAGAAAGTAATTAGCGGATTGGTGTTTAAGCACTCCACTATTTGTAATCCTTCACCCTCTCTTAAAGAGGAGAAGCCATTAAAGAGCATTAAGAAGCTCAAGAATGGTGAAGAAGAAGAAGAAGAAGAATACTTTTTTAAGAATGAAGGAGGATATGGATGGGTATTTGTAGCCTTTTTCAAGCCTTAACCCTTAAGTAAAGTGGAAAAAATCTCCACACATCATCATGCAAGCATCACCAACCCTTATGTCATCCAAATATACCCCTTTAAACATTGGAACCGGCCCCCCATGTTCCACCGTCTCCACATATCATATCATGTCCTAATCGTTGACTTATGCAAGCTTAAGGGTAAAGTTTCATAAAATATCTTTGATATTTTTAACATATGTGTGTGTATGTATGTATGTGTGTGTGTGTGTCTTTGTGTTATATGTATGTATATGTGAGTATGAGATATGTGTATATGCATATAAATATGTGTTAGTACTATTTATAACGTTGCAACAACTTCGAATAACTTCCGGTCGTTAGACCGCTGAAAATCGAGAAACAAATTCTCGATCACATTCTCACTTTTAATTTAAATTACATATATATGTAAACAAAATTTAAAAATAAATTTATAATCATTATTTATTAATTAAAATGATCCCATTTGAATTATAAAATCGTAAAAATCAATATTAAAAGTTATTTACAAAAATTGCTATTATATCAATAAAGCGATATCAATTTTCTTATATTTTCAAACTGATTATATATCTCTTTATAAAACAATTATAAGTTATTTATTACCGTTTGATAACTATTTAAAATGAATTATTATCATTTAAAAATAATTATTTGGATAATTATAATAATTATTCAATCATTAATTCTCAATTTAAAATCATAAATCAATAATTAAATATAAGGGCATAATTGATGATGTCATATATTCATTTAGTTTTCGAAAACAAAATAAATTATTTTATTTCATATTCTTGTTCAATTATATAAATAAGTGTATGTATCCAGCTCCGTATGAGATGTTTTACGATTATAGAGTTGTTTATCGATAAAATGTTTTTCGACCTTTTTGTCGGTATTTTTCTAAAGCAAATATATTTGTAAATACTTATTACCATTATTATTTATTGTTTAAAACATCATAATCTATGTTTTTAAAAGGTCGTATATGAATATTTTAAAAACAAATATAATTTATGAAATTGATGAATTTGCGGGTCGTTATAGACTTCCCCTCTTAAAGGAATATTGTCCTTGAAATTACAACAAAACCAAACCCAAAGGTATTTGCCTAAAATATTTATTTTTTAAACTTACATTCGTATGTTGTATACAGATCATCTGATTTGATCTACTATTCGAAACCACAACTTTACTTCTGAACTAGTATTGATCCCCGTGATCCTTTAATGCGGACTTTGATCAAACTTCTTGATCAGAAAACTTCATTTCCCTTAGATAGCCCTCAACTATGATAGAAAACTTAAGTAACCAATCATGAACCCTCACCAAAGTTGGCAGTCAAGAATCGAGTGATAAATCGTTGGTGCAAACACATCAAAGTTCCATACTCGAATCTTAGATCAGAATCATGTGATGAAATGATCTACTTACATATTTATTTAACATTTTCTAATATTTAGGAAAACATCTCATTAAAATGATATCCTTCATTTAAATATCTCTACAAGCCCTTTATTCTTCAAATACTTATTCCCAAGAATATTTCTATCTCCTTTCCAAAAGAAATCAATTATCCTTTGTTTGGAATAATACCATTATAATTCTTATTTCAAAATTCCTTTGAAATTTCTTTGTTAATAAATCCCGTCATAAATTTAATTTCAAACTTATTTTATATTACATAACTTTCCCTTTTATACTTTTTCAAAATACTAGGATATGAATTCTCAAACCTGTCTTTCTCAGACATCATTTTTTTTTGCTAATTACACTGTATTTTATAAAATATACTTTTATAAAATATACTCTTAAATAATTTCTAAATTTAAACACTTTTCTATAAAGACACTTCTTTATATTATATAATCTTTTTATTTCCAGTTATCTTACTAAATTTGAACGGATATAAGATAGAAGAAGTGCTTCGAGAGGATAATCCAAAGAGAAGTTTATTAATTAACATTATTTTTATACATTCATTACAAACCCTAGCCTTTATTATAAACTTTTAGAGATAACTCGCTAGGGAATACAACCTATCACACACTACCATTATATAGATACTTGAACTGCCATATATGCTATTTTTGGGTTCCTTCTGAGGTAGACGGTGTTTTACCTTGAAGGCCTAAGTTAACCACTTTCATTTTTAGACAGTCCTTCATTAAGTGTTTCCTTTGGAAACACCAAATGCAAGTTCGTTTAGGACAATCTTTGACTTCATGTCTTAGGTACTTGCATCAGTATCAGCCCACTATCTTCCTTTTAATCATCAGTTTCTTCTTTGTTCTAGGACATTTATGCAGAAAATGTCCTATGTCTTTACATTTAAAACAAACCATATCATCTCGATTAGAATTTTTGTTTTTCCTCCTCCGCTTCTTCATTTTCTTAATTTCACACATAACCGCATAATGTCCTTTTTTACCGCAATAGTAATCGTTGATGGCAGTATAGGGTCATGATTTTGCTTTTTCTTCAGCTTCATTTTGTGCAGTACTCTACGTGCTTACTTTGGATTAGCCCATAACTCATCATGGGGCATATAATAAGACATCCTTACTAAAATGATATACTAAATTATTATCAGAGGTTTCATGCCACTAATCCAAATTACTTGATTTAACTTGTTCGGCTTTGAACTTGCCTTGATTGTACAATGACAAGAAGAATAATGTACCAAGTGTTTGATACCATTCGCCCATATGGTCGATACTTAGAAGATTATTTCACCATCACCAAACAGATCAAGACCTTATTCTTGGAACTTTCCAAAGGGATAACATCTTATAAAGTTTCCAAATCACGCAAAAATTTATACTTTTGTATATATAAAATATATTCCTTTTAAAACGGTGTGTCGATTTTCCTTATTAGGTGTTTAGAAATCTCTATCGATAATGGTGATCAGGCGCGTCGACCAGAATCTATAAACCACTCGACAGATAAATCATCACAAAACAATTTTTATATCAAATAACAAATATGCACCCATATATATATATATATATATATATATATATATATATATATATATATATATATTACTCTCAAAACTCATTCTAGGGTGTTACTAACCCTATCTCTAATGAGTCACTCATTCTTGAGTATACCGACCCTGTCTATAATGAGTTTTACCCCAACAAAGCCTAGGTGTTCACTTAACCTAAGCTTTTATACCAAATGTAAATCGACAATAATACAACCTTGATATTCACGTGTCGCAAATCCAAGTGTCGGATTCCCGATTGTCAGGGGAAAAAGAAAATAAAGATAGAACATAATCTTGCACAAATGGAATAATATATATTATTTCAACAATAATCTTTACAGCGGAAAATTTTGAATACAATATCAGAGTCTAACTTAGATTCAGACTGGACAGTTATAAATCCTCTGTCCTTACAGATACTGAAAAATAAAAACAAATGCAATGGATGCAGCGAATAATAGAATACATCTTTATGTAGATGAAGATCTCCATCTCACCTCTGGAAACTCCAAGCGTCTTCAACTTAACTTGAAACTACTTGGATCTGACCCGAGTGTTAAAAATACATGGATCATGTCCGATAAACCAGCATTAGATACTCGATTTATAAATTAATACCAGTTAAAAACCTTTGGAAAGAAGGGTATCTCATAAGACCACGCCCATACATAGATACATACGAGTTTTTACCTTCATAACCAAATACTTTTATACCCAAATAATTTGATATTATCTTTAATTACATTCCTTTGAAAACACTTTTCAAATAATATTTCAAGATAGTCGAAATTGTTACATTGATTAAATTTGATGGCTTACAAGATACTTTTTAAAAGTAGTTTCTACAATCAAAACTGTAAAGGCAACGTATTGGAATTGGATTTCCAACATAATAAGGAACTAATGATCTTTTTTTCCGATCCACGCATAACCCGAAGTTTCCGCATGGCTTTACACGATCTCCGTCAACCTCCGAACTATGCTGTCACACTACAATGGTACAAGGTATTAGTCGGTGGCTTTACAGGATCTCCATCAGCCTCCAATACCTGTCTATGAGGCCCAGATTAACTCTGGTCACCTTCTTACTTCTTAGCCCGATTTTTTTTCCGTCAGACCAAATAGTATCCCGTATCATTCATGAGATGTGATGCTCGTGAGGCGACACTCCACAAAGCCATTCTTTGCCTTTCGCAAAGCCATGCTTCATCATCATAGATTCCACTTTGAATGCCACATTTCCTGTAACATACCATGTCTATGGGCCTAAAACTAAGCGCTATAGATTATGCAGTCATTTATAGTATTAGCTTTTGACGACTAAATACGGCTATGTTAATGGTATCTATAATATCAGCACTTGAATATGAAGCAAAACACAGATTTCAAAACAACATTTTCTTTATTACATTCAAAATAGATGTTACATATAAATCTTACATTATCCCAATACGTTTTTGGGCACAAAGAAAATATACTTATTACAAAATACACCAAGAGCGTTATATGAAGATACCACCTTGGATGATCAGAGTCATGTAATCATAATAGATTTAGTACAAACACGGCGGAAATAAAATAAAACATAAAAATTCTACTCCTAAATAGCTATCCATTTGCCTCCTACATGTCCTCGGTAGCCTTATTCGTCATCCTACTAAAACTTTAAAATGATGTTAACCCCTCAGCCTACTCAAATCAATTTTTAAGTACCCGAGAGTTTAAGGGGAAAACATAAACTTCGAGTCAGACATAAAGCCTGATATGAATAATACTATACATCCCGGGTTAATATGTTAGGTGAGACCACGCCGCTTAGCGGAATGGGTTTCCCCTCAATAACATCCTTTTTAAAACCTATCTTTGCAAAACCTTTTTCCTGCATCATCATGTAAACATAAATAAATATCAGGTAATAAATGAACTACCCGTTCGAACATATAAGTTTTGTTTAGCTAACTTTTAACCATTGACTGACTAGGGCCTACCAACCAACATATCAAAATAATCTAACATCTGTTAGACACTACTGCTTCTGGATGATCCATCCTTAACTATCAGTCAAATGCTTCTCTTTTGGATGGTGTGTCCCTAACTTAACCTCTCCTAGGGTCACCTGATCCTAATGGTTTCGCGGGCTCACCAATAACCTATCTGCATACAAATATATACTCCTTTCTATGTGTAATCATAATTTTAGTCTTACCTGTGACAAAGCCATACACACTGGAATTTTGGACTAAATTAGCTGGGGCCAATAGCTAATGTATAGGGCGCGACCCTATACCAGTCTCATCTGGTATTCTAATATCTTAGTCATTTTCACTTAGGGATAACATCCCATAATTTTACTTGAAAAACCTTTTTCAAAATGATTTAAAACCTTTAAATCAACTCATTCAAGGAAAATACATATGGTTTATGCTTTACACAAAATCATCTTGCCATGCTATATATATATATACACATACTTTACTCAATTCTTTGTCGATGAAGACATTTTACATTAGAAAGTACCTCTTTTGATCCCATTGAAAGTACTCCTTTCAAATCATTGAAATTATCTTTTTCAAAAACAAGTAAAAACCCCAATTTACCTAGGCCGAAAAGCCAAACCTTTCCTTTCAAAACCATTCTCAAAACTTCCTTCGAAACCTTGAAATACCTTTTCCTTCAAGGCATCATATTTTAAAACACTTCAAAACATTGCCTTTTGAAAACCTTGAAAAAAAACCTTTCATTTCAAACCTTACGAAAACATAAAAAAACAGCTTTCGACTTCGTCGAAAGCTGGAGGAAAATAGTACCTTTCCACTTCTTTGAAAGCCTCTGAAAAGTAGTACCTTTCGACTCCTTCGAAAGCTTCAAAAAAACAATACCTTTCGAAAGCATTAAACCTTTAAAACATAAGCTCTTTGGGTTCAATTTAAAACACGTGGAAAACCATTTTTAAAACCTTTCGACCAAGACCTTTCGACTCCTTCAGAAGCTTAGCATTCGACCCCTTTGAAAGCTTTGCTTCCGACCCCTTCGTAAGCTTAAAACATATCTTTTAAAACAATAGGCTCCAACCTTTTTAATACTTTAAATCACCTCTTTCAGAATCTTGGGTTATACTTCAATTAGAATAAAAGGGTAAAATATCTAAGTTGACAACTTCCTTTCAAAAGCATAGGGAAAGCGGCTGATTCTTAAAAGACAAGTTTACCTTTCGACCTTGTCGAAAGCCAATGACTTCAAAAGGTAGAAAGGATGCAGCTAGGAAATTCAACCCCTTTGAAAGCTTTGAACATTTAAGTATTCGATCCGGTCAAAAGCAACCAAGTCGAAAGCTTCTTTTCGAAAGCAAAGTAGGCGTTACTTTTTGCTTATGAAACAAACATACTCCAACCTCTTTAGAATTTAAGGTTTCGACCAAGTACCCCTTCGACCTTGTCTAATACGTTACGTACCATGTAGCTTAATACCATACACATTAGCTTCGAAAGCAATAACGTCGAAAGGTCTCGGTCGGAATCCTTAATGCTAAAAGTGGCTGAAAACATGCTAAAAGAATGATTTTCTTGTTTTTAACTTAAAAGGGAAAACTATTCAACTAACCTGCCTTTATTTCTTAAATCCTTATTGGTTCATAAATACTTTTAAAAAAAGAGCTGCCAAATTTTTTTAGAAATAAACAATGATTTTTTTTTGTAAAATGCCCATTCTCCTTTATAAAATATATAAAACATTTAAGTCCCATACTTTAAGTAATTTTATATATTTATCAAAACATTTAGGAAAAATCTGAAAAAATTTCAAAAAATCTATTTTAATATGTTTTCCAACATATAAAAAATTCAAACCCAAATAGTTATTTATTTAACCGTAAATAATTTATAACCCAATAGATCATTTTCTTTGCTAGAAAATTTATATAAAATCCACATTAATTTAGAAAATTATGAAAATTGAAACCATCTCTAAAATATCATTTCTGATCCATATTTAAATTTTCAAGTCATTTGAATGTCATTTAATAAGGTTTTCATATCAAACATATCATAGAAACTAATATGAATATGTATAATTTATCAACAAGCATATACATATAACTTTAATCATTCAAAACATGGCATAAACTTGCAAAAACATTTTGCATCTAACTTGAAACCAAGAACTATAAGAAAATGGGATGTAGTAATCATTCACCTTAGCTTTGAGATTAAAGGACGTACGATTTGATGTTGAGTATGTTGATTAACTTCTTTCTCTTGAAATCCAAGCTTTATCCCCCTCGAGAATGAAAATGGTGGCCGGCCATGATGTATTTTAGTTTGATAGAGTGAAAATGAACATTTGTTTCATTATCTAAGGGTTTTAGGTATAAGTCACACTTATTTCCCATTTTACCCTTGCCTATTACCTAACACATTAATTCATGTTGTTTCATTTTGATTTGCATTTAACACGGCGCGGCTACACTTAGTTGAATCAAATCAACCTATTAATCTTCACATTATTTTATTTAATTTAACTAATTAAAATCATAAATAATGTTATAAAAATATGGGGTGTTACAGACTCCCCTCCTTAAAGAATTTCATCATCAAAATTACTATATGGTACACAACAAAATAATCAAAAGCAAGATATACCATTAAACGAATCGGGATAATAGTCTCTAATCATGCACTTAGTCTCCCATGTACAGTCTCTAGCATCATCACTTCACTGGACCTTTACTAATTTAGCTGTCTTATTCCTCAACCTTTTCTCATCTCTCTTTACTATTCTAATCGGCTTTCCAACAATAGTCAAGTTTGGCTCTACTACCGAATCCTCTAACATTGTAAGTGCTATAGTAGTCTTTGGGTCTCCAACACACTTCCTAAGATGAGAAATATGGAAAACATAATGGACTTCATCCAAACTATGTGGTAACTTCATAATATAAGCGAGTTTTCCGATCCTCTCAACAATACGGAAAGGTCCAACGAATCTAGGTGCTAACTTTCTAGATTTTCCAAATCAGATAACACCTTTCACTAGTGATACTTAGATGAAAAATTGGTCTCCAACAAAGAACTCTAAATCTTTCCGTCTTTTATTAGCATGGCTTTTCTGCCTTGACCGAGCTTCCTTCATTCTCGCACTTTATCAACTCAACTTTCTCTACGGCTTCTCTAACTAAATCCGGACCAAGTACTAATCTATCTTTGGTCTCTAACGAACAATCTGGAGATCTACAAGGTCCTCCATATAAAGCCTCAAATGGTGTTATCCCAATACTAGTCTGATAACTGTTGTTATACGTGAACTCGACTAGATGAGATGGTCTTCCCATAATCCTTGGAAATCTAATACTCAAGCTCATAACAAATCTTCCAAGACTTTATTAAATCTTTTAATTTGCCTATCTATCTGTGGATGGTAGGCGGTGCTCATCTTGAGCTGGGTACCTGAACTTTCTTATAAACTCTTTCAGAAATCACTAGTGAACAAAGAATCTCTATCACTAACAATCCTACTAGAAATTCCATGTAGTCTAAAAAAATGCTTTAGAAACAACTTTGCTAACATAGGTGCCATCCTGGTTGACTTAACTGGAATGAAATAGGCACTCTTGATCAATCTATCCATTATGACCTGTATGCTTTCATTTCTCTATTTGACCTCGGCAACCCATCAATGAAGTCCAAGGAAATAGAATCTTATTTTCAAACTGGAATATCCAAAGGCTGAAGCAACCCACTTGGTTTTTGATGCTCGGCTTTCACCTGCTGACAGTTCATACACTGTTTCACCCACAAGCCTAAATCTCGCTTCATTCCCTCCCAAAAGAAACTTCTCTTCACGTCTTGGTAGATCTTTATTCCTGTGGGATGGATAGTGAACATTGAACGATGACTTTCCTCTAAAACTTCCTTCCTTATGTCTCCCACTCTTGGAACACATAATCTATCCTTCTTTCTCAATCATCCATTTTGGTTAAGACTAAAATCTTTCAAGTCATCGCTCTCCATTCCTTCTCTTACCCTCTTAATCTTATGAGCCAACACTGGGTCCTCTTTCTATTTAGAGGCAATCTTCTCAATCAAAACTGGACGAACTTCTAAACAAGATAACATGACATTCCCAGCACTCGATCCTGCATCTGACCTCCACCGCACTCTGCATTTAGACAATGACTCTAAATTCTTCCATTCTGCTATCATGGCCAAAACTGCATTTTGATGCTTTCTACTCAACGCATCCGCAACCTTGTTGTTTTTGCCAGGTGTGTACTCAATTCCAAAATCATAAGCAGCAATAAACTCAAGCCATCTCTGCTGTCTCATTTCAGCTCCTTCTGAGAGAACAAATACTTCAGTGACTTATGATCTGTAAAAAGCTCAACCTCTCTCCCAAAAGATAATGCCTCCACACTTTCAAAGCAAATATAACAACAGCTAACTCCAAATCATGAGTTTGATGCCTAACTTCATGCGGTCTAAGCTGTCTAGAAGCACAAGCAATCACTTTACCTATTTGCATCAACACAGCTCCCAATCTAGTTCCACACGCGTCAGAATAAACAACTAAATTCTAATTCCCCTTCGAAACCACCAATACTGGTGCATGGGTCAATAAGTGTTTCAAGCTCTGGAATGCTTCATCACACTTATCTGTCCATACAAACTTCACACCTTTTCGTGTAAGCTTAGTCATCGGTGCAGCTATTTATGAAAAATCCTTTATGAACCTTCTATAATATTCGGCTAGTCCAAGAAAGCCTCTTATCTCAGTCACGAATTTTGGCCTTTTCCAACTGTTCACAACCTCGATCTTAGTCAGATCTACTGCCAATCATCTCTCCGAGACTACATGACTAAGAATTTTTACTTCCTTCTTCTAGAAGTGGCACTTTAAAAACTTCGCCTTCTGGTGATGCTCCCTCATGGTCTCAAATACATCTCTTAGATGAACTTCATGCTCCTTCTCATCCTTAGAGTATATCAAAATATCATCTATGAACACCAACATGTATCTATCCAAGTGCTCTTTAAAGATTCGGTTCATCAGATCTACAAAGAATGCCGGTACATTAGTTAGTCCGAACGGTATAACTAACCATTCATACAATCTATAGTGGGTCATAAACACCGTCAATGGTATACTATCTTTTGCAACTCTGAGCTGATGAAACTCCGTAGACAAATCCAACCGAGAAAATATCTTCGCTCCACTCAGTTGGTCGAACAAATCGTCACTTCTTGGTAATGGATATCGATTCTTTATCATCTTCTCATTCAACTTTCGATAATCGATACATAGCCTTAACGATCCGTCCGGCAGCGGCTTCTCCCCAAAGCGAACTGCTTGGTCTAATCAGATTCTTTCCTTCCAAGTCCACCAACTGCACCTTCAATTCTCTCGTCTCGGGGGGAGTTATTCTACTTGGTGGCCCACTCACCGGTTCTACTCCAGTTACCAAATCTATCCAAAACTCTATGGCTCGTCTTGGTGGTAATCTAGTTACCAGCTCAAATAGATATGCCAAATTCTCAAACTACAAAACTCATCTTCCAACTCCATAACACCCAATGAAGCATTCACTTCGCAATTAGGGCTTTCTACAGTATAAATAATCCGCTCACTGCAATTAGGTTGACTAAGTGATATTTTCCTATTGTGGCAAAATATTCTAGCATCATACCCACTTAACCAATCCATACCCAATATAATTCCAAACCCTACAAAGTCAAATACATGCAAATTGCAAGAAAAAATGTAACCTAGAAAATCAATATTTAAATGGTCACATTTCCTCCCAAATGTTGCATACCCTCCTATCAGATTTGCGACCCTTAAGGATGTAACAAAATATGAGGGTTCTAGGTCAAGCTTATCTACCAAATATCGAGATATAAAAAAATGTGATGCATCAGTATTAAATAGAACGCTAATAGACATATCATGAATCTATAGCATGCCTCCCAAAACAGATGTTCCTTTCTCCCGTGCCTCTGGTCTTGAAGCAACAGGCTCCACAGCATACACTTGGCCCTTTCCATCCTTCGCAGGCTCTTTGCACTGATTCTTATGGTAGCCGATTTGATCTTAATTAAAGCACTTGATATTCTTCTTTCCAACTACTTCTTTCCCTTTTCCCTTTTCGGAATGACACTCATGAGAATAGTGTCATTTCTTGTCGCAATTATAACAAACCACCTTAGATTTTCCCTTCTTCTACGCTCCTCCCTTCTAAGCATCCTTATTATGGAAAAATTTCTTTTCTGGCCTTTTGCAGCCTGAACCTCTTTCACCTTACTCTTTTCCAGTGCATTCAGTATCTATTCATGCCTTAATGCCATTTCCACAACCACATCGCAAGAATCTCTTATGTGCGGTAAAGTTACCCCTGCTAACTCTGGCTTCAGTCCTCTAATAAACTTCTCATTCCTTTTCATCACCATGTCGACAGTGGCATACCCATATCGGGACAATTCTTCAAATCTTCTAGCATATTTCAAGGCCGTCATTTAACCAACGCAGACTGCGCCTTAATCGACATGAATCTTTCTTGATACTTCCTCTTAAACTTATCTTATGTCATTGTTTCCTCATCCACCCCAACAGTGACGGTATTCCACCAATAAAAAGCAGCTCCCTAAAGTTGTCCTGAAGCAAGTCTCCATTTCTACTCATCCTTGATCCCCAAAACAGCGAAAATCCTTTCACAATGTAACAGTCAGTTTTCCACCTCAATATCATCTTTAGTGCCAATGAATGGCTTCCCTCCAAGCTTGGTATAATCTCCACTTAACTTGGCATAATCATTCACAATTGGAGCTCCCTTAACTCCTGCTCCAGCAACATTTCCTTTAACTACACCAGCTGCAGTTCCAGCTTGCATCATGTTCACGAAAAACTGATACATGGTTTCCATATCCACTTGGGGAACCCCAACACCAACCTTTTCAGCTTGAGCCTGACCTGGACCTCTTCAAGCATTTGGTCGGGTATTTCCATTGGTGGTGATGCTCTTAACTCCAAGATTAACTATGCCACTTCTTCCTTCCATATCTGTATTCAAGCCTCGTGAGATACAGATCAATGGCCTAACTAAGATAGTAGTCTAGAGATATAGCGTATACTTATATATATAACAAATACAAGTACGTTACTATAGTGTTATCCCATACCATGATCTTAACTCTAATTGCTAAGGATTATGTTTTAAAAACCATTTTTAGTTAAAGTATTTCATAAACCATGCTCTGATACCAAGTTGTAACATCCTCTATCTAGAGGCCTAAAACTAAGCGCTACAGATGCCGCAGTCATCTGTAATATTAGCTTCTAGCTGTAGAATATGCTAGTATATGGTTTTTGTTTGATGATAATAAACATATATATTCGTGTAAATGTATTTATTATTGTACTATTTTATTTTTCACACAATTAAATAAATATTTGGTGAATAAAATAAATAACATAGAATTCATATTCAAACAAATATTTTATTTAAACAAATATTTTATTACAAATTCAAATAGTACAAATTTGAGCTCTCACTATATATATACAATTTTCAATCACATTACAATTTCGATTACATCACAAATTTCAATTTACAATTTTGACCTCACTACATATATTCACTCACACTCGTATTTTATCTTCAACTTTGTTCCAGCCTGTGTCCAGCATCTAAATTATCTGCAAAATAAACACTGATGCAATAAAATTGAAAAATAAATATTTTGCAGTATACAATAAAAGTGTGTGTTTGAAAATATCATTTGCTTTAGTTATTTGGGTTGTTCCTCATCATTTATTTTGAATTCATCTACAAGAACAACTTGTGACGTGCACAGTGTATCACTGTACATGCCACAAGGCCATGCACACCAATATACACTTGATAAAATTGCAGGGATGGGTAAGCACAAGGTCAAACCCAACCAAATGGTGGATTTAACTCGGGCGAATCGAAGAAACTGCAACAACCCACACATACCAAAGACCAGAATTCTAGAGGACAAAATCCAGATTGAGCTAGTAGTTTAGTGCAACTATCTAGACATAGCAACAGAGGCATGTACAAGACAGAAGACTCGGGTGATAGACAACAAGTCTGACCATAACATGTACAGTGGAGCATGCAGCTCAAAGAATCAATAACAAGACTTCAAGTATATATGGTAGTCAAGGAAAATAAAGAACTGTACAAGCTCAAAGAATCAAAACAACAAGTCCAAACTACAAGTAAAGAGCAACAACCATTAACAATCAATGAAACCAAGTTCCCAAAACAACCAGAGGCTACAGACTCAAGAGACTCAATCAAAAGTGCATACGAAACAGAGATGTATGCATGCACATGGAACAAGAATTGATGGCAATCTCATGCACATACATACATATATGTATGGATGTATATACATGGAAACACTTAGTAAAACAGATTTGAGCAAGGAAGCAGCTAGCTCAATGGACCAGAAACATCAAGCAAGCCTCAACATTTACAAGGTTATATGCAGTGTCATATACACATGTATACATATATAGATATATATACATACATGTATATAGTTTCAAAAACTCACACAGGAAAAGCCTTAACAAACAAACTAGTCATCACAAATATAAAACAAGACTGTACACTGAAGTGTAGACCACGACAACACAACAACAATGATTCGAGTCCAAAAACATGTAACATGAAGATCTCAAACAATCAACAAGAACTCAAACCAAGTACAAGTGAAACAAGACTCAAGAGGAACCACATGATAACATGATTCAATTGCAACGGAGACCGGGATCAACTTGCAGCGCAATATGAAGACCAGTACAACCAGACCAACCACAACCAAGTACAAGTTTTAGCACAACACTTATATACACACATACATATGTATGCATGTATATACATGGTGACATACATACAAACATAAGTGGTTCCAGTCAAATGCAAGACATAAGCATATTCAAATGATATGGTCAGAGCAGTGGTAGCATACATATGAAGTTCTACGTGAATTGATACAAATGATCGAAAATCATAAAACAATGAAGCAGTTACATGAGTCACAATTCAACATGATGAACAAGGCAACAGTTCGAACAAAAATCAAGGTAGCAGAACAAGTTTGAACTTAACAAGACAAGTTTTGAAAATCCAGTAGTGTATTTCCATCAACCCAGTTAAATGTCGCAGGGGATTTCAGATCAACTAGTCAAAGAATGGAACAGAGGATAAAACAATGCCAAGGTACAAAAGTTCAAAAATTGAATGCCGGAAAAAATGAAATCATTGAACAAACCAGAAAATCTACATTATCAAAATTCGAAGTAACAAAGACGTGGATTATATCAATATTAATAGAAGCAGTATCAAAAAGGATATTATCAATTGAAACTGTGATGAAGGGTTTTCAAACAAAGTCAATGTATTTCAAAATGATCATGTCATGCCAAAGTCAAAGCCACGGTGACCAAGGTAGTAGCAACAATATATCACAAATATTGAACAGATCAGAATCATCTCAACCTTGCAATCGTAAATCAACGCAAGTGCATATATCACGCAAGGAGTAATGAACGGAACCAACTAAAAAATATTCAAGCAAATCCAACACGAATAAGTCAACAATTCATCACAAGCACTCAAGAAAAGATCAGATAAACAAGAGCAATTCGAGAAGAATTCAAATATAAATATACAAACATAATTTTAAGGTTTTTATCCTATAAGTACCTATTAACATCATCGGCAAAACGCATTCGAGTTCAAGACAAAAATCCCGAGTATACTCATAAATCGAAAACAAATTTATAACTCAAATCAAAGTCGAGAATTAACAGGGACACACATACCAACTCAGAGCACAAATTGAACTCAACTGAATTGGAGCAGCCGCATATTAATCAAAGCAAGAAAATCGATTGACGAAGATAACCGAAGCAGAAAAACAGTTCAATCGATCTATATGAATCGGCAGCTTCAAGTTTTCACGAAGCCCTAGTTTTTGAAAAGGAATGAAGCAGCCATTGGACTCACGAAGTAAATAACAAAGTCGGCTGAAGTATTGTAGTTATCTCGTTTCATATTGGACCGAAGAAATATTAAGGAGACGTTTTTTCTTGTGATATATATTAAAGTAGGCTGGCCTTTATAATTGTATTTAGGCTTTAATTTTATAACTAGGGTTTTGTATTTGTTTTATTTATATTGTAATTTTCCTTTCTAAAAAAAATAACTCTCTAGTCGTGTGACTAGGTTACGAACTACGATGGTGTAGTTCGAGAATTTGCAAGTCAATGGCTGAGTTGTGGTAGGGTTTCGAACGTAGAGTTAGGTTAGTGGTTAGCGGGTGTCACAAGTTTACATGTGTAAATGTCTGACTACCTAATTTCTAGTAGAAACCTTGGGGCTAGCACGTAGGAAGGGTTTTACCGAAACTCGGTAAATCTGTATTGTTCTATTTCTGCTTTTATTATTCTGCTATTATCTGTGCGGCAATTATTATATATATTTCTACATTAATTTTTTACTGTTATTAGTATCACCCTATTCACCCCTTCTAGGATGAACTCGATCTTACACTAGCGACTAAATACGGCTATGTTAATGATACCTATAATATTAGAAGCGCTTTAGTATGAAGCAAAACACAGATTTCAAAACAACATTTTCTTTATTACATTCAAAATAGATGTTCCATATTCATCTTACATGATCCCAATATGTTCCCGGGCACAGATAAAATACATTTATTACAAAATACGCCAAGAGTGGCATCTGAAGATACCCCGTTGGATGAGCAGAGTCATATAGTCATAATAGAATTAGTTCAAACACAGTGGAAATACAAACAAAACATAAAATTACATCTCCTAAATAGCTATCCATTTGCCTCCTGCATGTCTACGGTAGCCTTATTCGTCATCCTACTAAAACCTTAAAAAGACCTTAACCCGTCAGCCTACTTAAATCAATTTTTGAGCACCCAAGAGTTTAAGAGGAAAATATAAACTTTGAGTCAGACATAAAGCCTGGTGTGAATAATCCTATACATCTCGGTTTAGTATGTTAAGTGAGACCATGCTGCTTGACGGAACGGGTTTCCCCTCACTAACATCCATTTTAAAACCTACCTTTGCAAACCCTTTTTCCTGCAACCACAGCTGGTTAAAATACTGTATCATTATGTAAACATACATAAAAATCAAGTAAGAAATGAACTATCTGTTCAAACACATAAGTTTTGTTTGGCTAACTTTTACCCTTTGGCTGACTCGGACCTACCAGACAACATATCAAAATAATCTAACATATGTTAGACACTACTGCTTATGGACGATCTATTCTTAACTATATGTTAAATGCTTCTCTTTTGGACGGTCTATCCCTAACTTAACCTCTCCCAGGGTCACGTGGTTTTACGGGCTCACCAATAACCTATATGTATACAAATATATATTCTTTTTTGTATGTAACCACAATTTTAGTCTTACGTGTGACAAAGCCCTATACACTGGAGTATTGGACTAAATTAGTTGGGGCCAATAGCTAATGTATAAGGTGCGACCGTATACCAGTCCCGGTTGGTATTCTAATATTTGAGCCATTTTCACTTAGGGATACCTTCCCATAATTTTACTTGAAAAACCCAACTCACTCAAGGAAAATACATATGCTTTACACAAAATCACCTTGCCATGTTATATATATACTTTACTCAATCCTTTGTTGATGAAAACATTTTACATTAGAAAGTACCCTTTCGATCCCATTGAAAGTACCCATTTCGATCCCATTGAAAGTACTCCTTTCAAAAACAAGTAAAACCCTTAATTTATCTAGGCCAAAAGGTCAAACATTTCCTTTCGAAATCATTCTCAAAGCCTCTTTAGAAACCTTGAAATACCTTTTCCTTCGAAAGCTAAAAACGTTAGACATCATATTTTAAAACACTTTAAAACTTCGCTTGTGAAAACCTTGAAAAAAACCTTCCATTTCAAACCTTTCGAAAACATTAAAAAAACCAACTTTCAACCTCGTCAAAAGCTAGAGGAAAAGTAGTACCTTTCGACTCCTTCGAAAGCTTTAAAAAAACAATACCTTTCGAAAGCATTAAACCTTTAAAACATAAGCTCTTTAGGTTCAATTTAAAACATGTGGAGAAACCTCTTTTAAAATCTTTCGATGAAGACCTTTTCACTCCTTCGGAGGCTTAGCATTTGACCCCTTCGAAAGATCGGATTCCAACCCCTTCAAAAGCTTTATTTTCGACCCCTTCGAAAGCTTAAAACATATCTTTTAAAACAATAGGCTCCAGTCTTTTTAATACTTTAAATCACCTATTTTGAAACCTTGGGTTATATTTCAATTAGAATAAAAGGGTAAAACATCTAAGTCGACAGCTTTCTTTCGAAAGCATGGGAGAAGCAGCTGATTCTTAAAAGACAAGTTTACCTTTCGACCTTGTCGAAAGCTAATGACTTCAAAAGGTAGAAAGGCGACATCTAGAGAATTCGACCCCTTGAAAGCCTTGAATATTTAAGTATTCGGTCCGATTGAAAGAAACCAAGTCGAAAGCTTCTTTTCGAAAGCAAAGTAGGCGTTACTTTTGGCTTATGAAACAAACATACTCCAACCTCTTTAGAATTTAAGGTTTTGACCAAGTAGCTTGATACTATGTGCATTGGCTTCGAAAGCAATGATGTCGAAAGGTCTGGGTCGGAACCCTTAATGCCAAAAGTGGTTTAAAACATGCTAAAAGAATGGTTTTCTTGTTTTTAACTTAAAAGAGAAAAAATTTCAACTAACCTACCTTTATTTGTCAAATCCTTATTGGTTACTAAAATACTTTTCAAAAAAGAGCTGGCAAAAAATTTCAGAAATAAACAATGATTTTTATTTTATAAAATTCCCCTTCTCCTTAATAAAATGTATGAAACATTTAAGTCCCATACCTTAAATAATTTTTTATATTCATTAAAATACTTTGGAAAAATCTAGAAGAATTCCAGAAAATCTATTTTAATATGTTTTCCAACATATAAAAATTTCAAAACCAAAAAATTATTTATTTAAGCGTAAATAATTCAAAACCCAATAGATCATTTTTTTCACTAGAAAATTTATATAAAATCCACGTTAATTAAGAAAATTATAAAAATTGAAACCCATCTCTAAACTACCATTTCTGATACATATTTAAATTTTCAAGGCGTTTGGATGTCATTTAGTAGGGTTTTCATATCAAACATATCATACAAACTAATATGAACATGTATAATTCATCAACAAGCAAATATATGTGTGTGTATATATATATATATGTATATGTATATTTTTATATATATATATATATATATAACTTTAATCATTCAAAACATAGCATAAACTTGCACAAACATTTTGGATCTAACTTGAAATCGAAAACTATAAGAAAATAGGATGTAGTAATCATTCACCTTAGCATTGAGATTAACAGACATGAGATTTGATGTTAAGTATGTTAATTAACTTCTTTATCCTAAAATCCTAGCTTTATTTTTCCTTGAGAATAAAAATGATGGCCGGCCTTGATGCATTTTAGATTGATATAGTGAAAATGAATGTGTGTTTCATTATTTAGGGGTTTAGTGTATAAATCTCTCCTATTTCCTATTTTACCCTTGCCTATTACTAACACATTAATTCATGTTGTTTCATTTTAATATCCATTTAACATGGCATGGCAACCCTTAGTTGAATCAAATCTCAACCTATTAATCTTCACATTATTTTATTTAATTTAACTAATTAAATATCCTAAATAATGTTACAAAAATATGGCGTGTTACATTACCATTCCTTCGATCAATATTGACTTTCATGAACATACAACCTCTGAGCTCGTACGTCTCAGTGAAGGGTGTTAAGAGAAATTGCCTTCACCTCCACCAAACAGATGTACGTTTGTAAAAGTCAACGCTGTGATCTAAGAAATTTAATGTTAGACATTCGTCCATACAAGTTCGTTATGGGACTGAATGAAACCGAAGGCACTCTTACCACATACTGTCAGGAGTTATCCCTAGAATTAGTAGCGATTAGTTCTTGTAATCAAAGAATTTCATAACATAGCACCACTGCCATCATAAATATATTATATGGTAAATTTCACCCCGAAGGACTAGTGGCAAGCAGCCCTTCATCGGGAAGATCCCGTCTTCAAAAATCCTCATCATCTTGCCTTCACTTATGAACGTATACATTGGTTCGAAGTGATTTTCGGATAGGTAATCTGTCCCCAGTTTCTTCGAACCAATAATCGATTCAAAAGATGTTAAGTTCATATGCGATTATCAATCAACATTCAATTTAATTCATCTTTTTCTTCATTAATTAAATATCTCAGAGAGACATATTATTCCAAATAATTCCATTTATCTTCTTAACAGTATATGAAATTATTAAGCCTCATTTACCAAATCCTTTTGTTTAATTTAAACCTTTTTATCTTGGAATAAATTCCAAATTGTTTCACCTTTTATTTAGGAAAACATTTCCAAATCATTAATATGTAATCCAAGTTATTTAAATTTGGAAAAATTTGATCCGAGTAAGCCAAATTTGTTATCCCCTCCGTCGGGCCAATCTGGATGGCCAGGGAGAGCAGGAAACTAATTTTCCAAACCCAAGCGTAGACACTACCTCTCTAACACCCAGAAGGCGATCAAGTAATTAGATCAACTCTAAATAATTTAATATTTAACCATTCCATAAATTCTTTGAATCACCTTTAAAATACTTTATTAATCATTTGAAAACATTTCAAAAGATATGAAAAAGAATGGTTGCGTTTAAAACTATGTTCTAAAAGTTACAGAAAATGCTACGAAAAGTGTCTTTTAAGCTATATTGATCAGAACGACTTTTAATCATTTGGAATTCATTTTTTATAATTCAAATCACTTTTAAAAGATTATAAAGGATTTTTAGAATTTATTTCATATTTTTAAACAATTTTAAAATATCATTTTTAAAGAAATCCTTTTATGAATTCTGAACCGCAAAAGCATGATTTTTCCAAAAACTTGTTTTACTCATATTTCAAAACTACTTATTGAAATCTTGATTTTTTTTCTTAGTTGGAAAAATATGGATACGATAGTTGGAAAATTCTTATCTTGAAGAATTTCGAGCTATATTCCATTATATATACCCCTTTGACTTGTATGATGCGAAATCACGAACTGTCGTTCACAACGCACCTGTTTTTGACTAAATTTCCAATTACCTTTCAAACTTCACAAAAACATTTTCATATGTTTACAAAACGTTTCAAACTCATTTAAATCAATATATTTTCATATTAAATCTCTTTTTCCCTTTTAAATTATTTCATAATATTATATTATTATAATATTCTTTTTCAACTCTTTAATATTTTCAAAACCATTAAGAGGCTAAATAAATTTCATATACACATCCACATGGATTTATTTTTCATTTATTATTAATGATTAATTCTTTACTATTTTTATTATGATTTCTCGTAATTTATCATAAACAAATTATCAACTATATCAACTTCCATATAATCAATCATATGACTTCAAGTTGTCAAACAAGTATTTAAATTTATAATTTAAACATCCATATAATTATTTTCTTAATGTAAGTAAATCGAGCACTCGCCATTATCAAACTCAAACTTCTTACCAACATTCAAATCACAATACCACTTCATTAAATCATTTAAACTTCATCTTAACATCACCAAACAACTCTACTTCTCTTCCAAGTGCTCGACCATCTTCACCTCCACTTGCTTTGCCTCGGTTATGCCCACATCATCACCTCATGCTTATGTTGTTACCTCCAACCACCTTCTCATAGCCCTGCCTCCCTATCTCCATATTTCTCATGGCCAAACACCATTAAAGAAGAGAAGAGTAAGAAGTAGATTAACAAGAAGTTAGAGGATAATTAGCGAATTTTTGCTTAAGCACTCCACTATTTTTAATCTTTCTACATCTCTTAAAGATGGGAAGCCATTAAAAAGCTTTAAGGAGCTCAAGAGGGTGAAGAAGAACAAGAACAATGAAGGAGGATATGGGTGAATATTTATAGCCTTTTTCAAGCCTTAACCCTTAAGTAAAGTGGAAAATATCTCCATACATCATCATGCATGCATCACCCACCCTTATGTCATCCAAATGTACCCCTCTACACGTTGAAACCAGCCCCCATGCCACCATCTTCTCATATCACATCATGTCCTAATTGTTGACTTATGCAAGATTAAGGGTGAATTTTCATAAAATACACTACAAAAAAATGTTGTATTAATAGCAAGTAGGAATTGCATACAAAATTGACTTTCTATGGTTTGATAATTACCCCTTTTTTGGGTTAATAAACTAGATAGAGGCCCGTGCTTCGCACACGGGTACATGGTGGTTTTAATGGTGGTGTATTATGTGAATTATTATTCCTGTTGTCTTGTATTTGTTTTGGTATGATGCATAGCTAAATTATAAGATATACGGTATTCATTACGATTGCAATGCAGCAATTAGATTATATTTGATTTTTGTAACCATGATAGTTAAAAGTCATGTTCTTTAAAGACAAAAGAAGAGCACATAGTAATAGAGAAGTGCAAGAAAAAAACAGAATGTTAAATACCAAAGGAAGAGTAGCAAGTTTATTATGTGACAGTGGAATTATATATTTTTCGTCCTGCGCTTTTCTCCAACTTGATTACTGGGCGGTTATATTTATTTCTTTGTGTGGTTTTCTCCACTTTAGTGCAGAGAGTCTAGTCGACTGCCAATATTTTCTTCATCCTATGAAAAAAAATGTTGTTTAGTACCATTGAATAATTTGGTACCAACAATTACAGTTATGGAAAAACAAAGACCAAGAAAGTTTTATAATAGACGGGGGAAGGTTAATTGGACTTGTACAGTATTATAATGAAAAGTTGACCATGGAATATATGTTGAAAATAATAACAAATTAAAACTATATAAATGGTAGAATTGGTTAATGCAAAGTGTATCAGCATACGTACAACTATGTAAATTTCTCTTCTTCCACCCTTTTTTGTAGTTGATGAAGAAGGATCGTTTTCAGTACTTTCATTGAGAACATCATCAACAACCTATATGAATTTTAAAATAATGTGGAATGTAAGTAGTTTGAGTACTCAACTTCAACCACTTAATTAGAGTAGTCAAATGTTTTATTACCTGTTTCTTTCCTCTATAATCGGAGATAGTTGAACTGGTGCAGGTGGATTGGGTTGCACCATTATCAATGTTTGTATTTTGTGCAGTCAAGGTTGTGGTCTAAAATATGGTACACAAATCATAAAAGAAAAAATTGGAAAAAAGGTAGATATTTTAACAATTTAACTACAGCCAAGTATCATGCACATATAATTACACGAAAATTTTACCTATGATGCCGAAGAAGATAATTGAGAAGACACAATTTTCTTTGTTAATTTTCGAGCTGTGAGGATTGTATCTTTGTTATTCATTTCGTAATCGTTCGGCCTAAATTCGAAAATAGCGCCTATTCCTACTGGTTGTTGAAAAATAAATTCACCTTCTTATCTCCATTTTCCTAAAGAAGAGAAAAACAAAAGCAGTAAAGGGAATGACAAATATGGTGAAAATGTAATGGTAAAGTTAATATTAATTTTTGAATTTGCATAACCATCTTTGAGATTTTGATCATTTCATCCACGTTGACACCAAGAAGTTTCTCTGCCTCTTTATCAAATGCGGTCACAGTTGATGAGCTAGTACCATCAACAATATTGATGTTCAAACGATACCTGCGGAAGAATAGGTAATTAAACTATATAATCAAGACAGTTTGGCTAAGGTAAAGAGATATCAACCTATTAAGAGGTTCTTTCACCGGTTGGTGGCATTTGGAACATAAGTATTGTGTTCCTTCAAGATATGCAGAGCCTTTACACATCACACATGACATGTAAAACCAAGGTGAAGAGGTCCACAATTTAGTGATTGTAGCATGAACAACGTATTTTTCCCTAAACATCTAAGACATCACATTAATAAGTAGCCAAAAGGATCGAATATTAAAATCCAATGGAAAAGTTAATTAGAATGAAAGTAAAGGGAAAATGAAAGAAAGAATTTAAATTTACCAATTATCAACATACAACATAGCAAAAAGCTATAAAAAAATAACAACTTTTATAATGGTTTAAAAAAGTACGGGAGGGAATAATATGTAGGAAGCAGGTATTGTGTTATGGTCGTTTAAACTGCATCATGTAAACAGCCAAATGTGATTGTAATCACGAACATAATGTTCGGTTTGGACAAAGGAGAAAAAACATACCCGACAATTTGCAGCTCTAACCTCTTCTTGAAGATTTGCTATAGTGGACTGGATAGTTTATAAATAAGCATTCTCATCAGTAGAAGGAGTCTTATTAAGAGGAAGTTGTTTTTTGTTGATGGCATACTGTGTACCGAGGGAGGAAATTAAAACCAGACAAAAAATTATAAACATAGTTAATATGGTAAGTGCAGTAAGAGTATAACTAAGGTTTAAGCAATTACCTCTCAAAATATTCATAGACGGGGGAGACTTTTATATTAGTGTGTATCTTGGTTGCTTTAGTGGAGTCATAAACTATCGATATTGGAGTTAAAGGTAGTAGATATATAATAATCACAGTACCGGTAGCAGTGAACAAATAATTATTATATCAATGATTAAATAAGCAAGTACTTACCTGCCTAAACAGAAACTGAGGTAGATGTAACAACTATTTGTATTGGATGGGAGTATGTTTGAAGCAATGACTCGTCAACTAATTTTTTTTTTCAAACCAAAGAGATACGACTGATGATTTCCCACTGAGCATATAAAGGAACATAAATTATTTATGACAAGCACCATTGTCCCAGTGGTTAAGTGATTTGGCTTTGGTGCGAGAGGTCACAAGTTCGAAACTTGCATAGCGTGATTCGAACGTTTATTGAATTGTGATATGTTATCACAGTGATTTGTTGTATATAAAGTACCGTTTCAAAAAAAAAACATAAATTATTTATAAGTAAGATGGACATATTTTGAAAAAAAAAACGATGTTGGATAAACTGTAATGTAGGTAGACAACTATAAAATCTTGTTAATTCAAGGTGAAGTTGTCTTTTGACTGATTGAGTCCCATCTTGTCTAGTAATCTAAAGAACAGGGGTAACAGCACAGAGAATGTCTCCTACGTTTAATCCGGTTAAAACATTGGTTAGGTACTATTCCAATTGAAAAATGGTGAGTTAAGAGAGTTTGAAACCAAAAATATGTAGACGAACCTATAAGCTGACCCTTCTTGTTAATTCGAGTGGGAAGCATGTCATCATCCACAAATCCAAAATTTGAAGTGAGGAATGTTGTTTGTATCTTCATGTACCTTCCTTGAATGTCTATCGTAATGACAATAGTTAATGGCTCGTCAATAGCCTTAAAATCTGTATTTGAGTCTTGTACATTGAACCTGGTAATCTCGTATACAGACTGCTCCTCGAACATATTATCAAATCGATGCAAATTGTGCTTATGTACAACTGCCATTTTATCATTCCCTTGTAGAAGACAGTCCACATAAACATATAAATGAACAGATAGGTTAGGTGTTAATAAATGTAGATGGAGATTTTACCTCTCTGTTCAGAAATTGCAAGTTTAGAGAGTAAGGTTCATTTGTCTTTTGGCTGACCAAAATCCAAAGCCTTCCCACTCGAACTATGATTGTGTTCCAGTTGGTACCATAGACCAAGTTGGAAAACAATTGAAAATTATTATCCATTGTATCTTCATAAAGAAAACATAGCAGTGATAGTTAGCAATTTTTCATTATTTTAGTAGTATGACGTAAAAAAATAAGTGTGCAGACATAAAAGAAAATCAACAGAGTAAGCAGGAAAGAAGAAATAGTATTTACCTGGAAAGATAATTAGCTGTTTGATATGAATAGAAGGGTAGACAGAAGTAAAGTAGATGTAATAGTGGATGTCACCCATACAATGGTAAAATGCTTGTACAACGTTATATTGAGTACAGATAAAGAAATGAAATGGTTAGTGCAGTAACGAAAAATAAGGCTGAGCAATTATTATACCAGATACAAAACTTTTTTTTAAAAGTTGTTCTGATTGTATGATCATGTAACTGAGCATGGCCCATTGCGATTTGTTTTATGGGCATATTTTTTATACTTACAACTATTGTCTCTTATAAAATATGTTATTCATTGTTTATTAGCAAACATGTTTTACACATTTATACCACAGGTTTGTATGTGCTGTAGAATTTGACATCAGGCAATTGTATATACAATAAAGTGCCACGTAAAAATTTCAAAAATTTTCATGTGCTTCCGTTAGTGGCACCTAAAAAATTTTGAGGTACTATTTGCAGTAGTCCGTATAGAAAACAAAATTTTAGGCACTAATTGTTCCAACAATTTTTCGGTTTTATGTCCTAATGTGACTTTATAAGTCGGAAAGTTGGAGGAGGCTAATGCTATTTTAGTTAAAAAAAAACGTTCTTCCATTTCTCACTTGAGAATTGACAACAACACATTAAGTTTTAAAATGATGGAAACACGGTATATTTTGAACATGTAAAACAGTGGTGACTGATTATTATACCCAGTTAAAGAAATGGTTATAAAAATTAACCGAGCTTCTGAAAATCTGAACTGTCGGTTATAATTGTCAGCACATTATCATGAACGTGTAAACCACTGAGTCCACACAAGGAGTATGAATGGTACTTGCAAATTTGAGATGACAGAGAATAGTTTCTAAAGGTTTTTATATTAGTAATATTTTTTTGTCCCTTTTATTTTTTATAACTTCATGCATTGCACGTAAACGACCACGACATCACATATATATGACAGTAAGTTCACATATAAATTTTTGAACGCATGCTGACATGGACAGTTGAAATGTATTATTTTACACTTACTTATTTTGAGGTAATGTATTTTGCTAAACGTTTTAATCATTCACGCGAGTTATGTAGAATTGAATTAGATCTACCTGTTATCTATAGATTTAATGGTAAAAATAAATAAGCTTCTGAAAATATGAATTGGAGGTAATAAGTTGCCAGCACAAAACTTTGAACGCGTAAATCACTTAATCCACACAATTGTGGCATGCAATTTTGTAAAGTAATACAGTGAAACAATTATGAGTTGTGATGTAGATCTCTATAAACTATTTTGCAACATATTTATTTATTTTAAAAATGGAAACCATATTCAGTACACTATGCATTATTGCCTAATTAAGTAACAATGTAAAGGCATGTACAACAAAATGATCAAATTTTAAATTAATCTCTTGCTAAGACTTGTCTAACCAATATTTATCACCAATTTTATTTACCTTTTAAAAATAGATAATAACATTACTGGCCAAAATTTAAATGCAAAGTCTAAAATTCTGATGATATATTCGTACAGATGAATAAACAGAATTATCAGCAATGTATTGCTCCCGTCTAAAGCTGCAAATCCAGATGTCAAAGAGGGGTGCAATCTCTCAATGTCTTCTCCATATGCAGTGGTAGTAATCGATTAGCAATAAGGATGTATTAACAAAGTGATGTAGTAGGCAGTGTTCCTGGGAAAAAGTGTAATAAATAAAATTAGAATGACTTTTGCTTACTGGAAGAAATAAGCATCTGCGCATATAGTAAAGTAGAAAAAAAGGTAGTTATCAAAAATTTAATTCAACCATCACCGATTCGTGAAAATTATCAACATGAGAAGGCATGAGAGTTAACAATATCATACCTTACAAACTGCTTACCCATATCCCTCTTTCTCCAATGCTAAAATTTCTGGTGATTCCAAGGTAACCATAATTTTTTTCATTCTTCGTGTAAGCATACTACATGCAAACCTGTAAAATCAAAGAGATGTATATCGGAAAGAGTTGTATAAATCTGTAATTCCCTGCATTAACATAGTTAATTTTTACCATTATTTCATTTATTAACTTGTGGTTGAAAGTGAAGGAAACAAATATTAATTGCAGGTGTTATATAAATACCCAATATTATTATATAATAAATACCCAATATTCATGGCAGTTTCCACCCTAATGCGCATAAGAAATAAATCCTTTTATCATAACAATACTTGCCAAATAGACAAATCTTTTACTACATGACATATATAGACAACGTTTATATGCAATTTGAAATCAGAATTTTTTGGAGCTCTTCCATAAAGCAATAAACATGATACTTTTTTCAAGAATCCCTATTAATATGTCAAAGTAACCAACTGTGAAAATTTGGAATCTAAAGAAAGATAATATTAAGTCTGGGCATATCATTTTCAGGATTGAAAGAATGTATAAAAAAACGTTAACATGTTGAAAGCGGCCTATTCTAATTTCTATTCAAGAAATGCATTGAGGATTGAATGATACTATTTCAGAAAGTAAATTTGAAGTAAAAAGACACATATAGTAACCATTAGGTTTGGGTATATTACAAATATGTGGTAAAAAAATGGCTGGTAAGTCATATATCAAACTTTTCCACTATTAGCTGAAGCATAAATTTAACAAAATTACAGGTACAGCTAGGAAAAAATAGAATAACTCGGCACATCTATATGTTGCATAAACACAGACATCAAGTAGTTCACAATAGGGTAGACAATATTCCAGACGACAGTAATATTTAGGATTTCGTTTAAAATCCAATAAACCGGTAATGGAAAAATTGATATTATTGTAGTTATTGTCCTACCAGATGATTGGTTAAATCAACTTAATTTCAAGTACTCTATCAACAATCAAGCAACAGACATCCAAAGAAAAAAGAAATTTACAAAACCAAAAAAGGACTGTCTACCCATTGTGTGCCATGCAGAAAATATTAAAATGTACAAACATAAGCAGTGAAAAATGCAGTTCATAGTAAAAGTCATCGGTTTCATACCATAAGAAACCCGAAAGACAAAGACGGGGCGTGGATATCGTATGCGAACTAGTAAGCTCACGTGCACTGTCGTAAGACCTATTTGTTTGCATCCATTCGATAAACATTGATTTCTTCAAATTAGGCATGTTTTGCAAATCAATCAAATCATCTATATCATCGAAAAACACTGTTTGCTCACCAGGAATGTGAAACATTAGTCTCTCAATGGCTGGTGTACGATACTGAATGTCAAACTTAAAAATCCTCCAAGTTGGTTCAGAAGCTGACACGTATCTACCGTCAAGATATGTCTTAACTTCATCAACCTCACGAACAAAAGCTTTACCACTGTTAACGTTGTTGTGTATGATTACGCTAGCTCTTTCGTGACCCTTGTTAATATATTTGAACAAATACTTAACTGATCATGCCCTGTTGCATATTTTGACATTAATGTGAGCTTGATATTTCACCACCAAATCAACATTGTGTGGAATAACCCAACCGTTGTCTTGACGAAAATCATTGGCAACAGGGGTGTGCCTACCATTATTTCTACGATGATGTAAAGAGTTATCTTTTTTGTCAAAAGTTGTTTGGTCACAATAATTTTTTGGATAATGCTTCGAACAACTCCCACTAACCATACATGGACAATTAGGATTTACCCCTCTACAAGGCCTATGAATCATATACTGACATACTGATTGATAAGCAAAAGGATCGGGACTAATATCAAGAATTTCGGTGGAAACAACTCCATCTACATCTGCAACCGTCTTTGGCCTCTCATTCGCAGTTACAAATATAAGCACATGAGCATGTGGAAGTCCTTTTTTTGAAATTTTATCGTGTAGATTACTGCAGAGGAGGAAAAAAATAGTACGTATACATGAAAAGATAATGTTAAGGATAAAATAAAATTTACCTGTTTTTACTTTACCAAAGTGTTGTTTCTCCTTTATGTCATTCATTAGCTCCATCAGCTTTATATGAAACACACGGGAAACTATATCAGGTCTGTCTTCTGTTCGCTGACCAGGAATAAGTTCCAATGCACTTTTAATTTCTGGCCATTTTGGAGTATAGGTAAATGTTAAAAAATAATCGGGAGAACCAGCCCACCGACAAATTGCTATTGCATCCTAATAGTTTTGCACCATGTACCTAGGACTACTGGTGAAAGAAGATGGTAGTATAATCTTTTTCCCTATGCAACATGCAGATGTGTCACCAACGCCTGTCGCATCATGCAAACCACTATAAACTTCACATCTTAGCTTGCCCTGATGACCTCTTACCCATGATAACCTGTCTTCTTCAATACACGTATATGCATCAACAATAAACTACTGGAAAAGTCATCCACCCATCAACAATATAGATCCATCTTTATTTCTGTGGTGAAGTCGATAAGCATAGTACTCCTGCATTGTAACCGTCAACCGCTTCATTTCTCTACTATTATCACAAGACCCATACTGCATATCAAGTCGAAAACCATCTTTACCATGCAGAAATAAAATAGGATACTACATAGCCATAAAAGAAGGATGCTTCTCATTTATTCGCTTTACTAAACTGTTTCGCTCCTCTATAATAATGCCTTTGTGCCCACAGGAGTCAACATTTGCAATGTCAGTTAATGCCGCAATCTCGGATGTAGTGGGACGAATATACTGCCTACCATCCCTATATCTTGTCTCATACCGCGTCAAACATATTGGTTGGTATTCGGTGTTATGAAATCGATCCCTTTCCATTCTGAAAACTTGCGCTATCACATTGCATTGGTCAAACATGGGTATTAAACTATTAAAAATTTCTACATCCAGTCTATATTTTGCATTCGCACTATGCGCTGTTAACCTATTCTCAACTTCGTTTACAGTGTCATAAAAATAGAGTTGTGCAAATTTAGATTTACTAGTCATAGACGATAACGATCCTACTCTGTGGTAACTTTGATAGTTTATACGAAAAATGTATGCTGATCGTCCGTTGTTTATAGAGTTGTCAACGTGCCCACCCATTGATGTGAAAGCAAATATCGAGTTGTAAGTTCGAATGTTCTCCCTGAACTTTCTACAACGTTGGCCCTTGTTGTACCATACTAAGTTCATCAAATATTGTGGGCATGGCTGATATACTGGGAGTTGAACTTTTCCTTTTCGGCAGCAAATAGAGAATAAGGGATTAGAAATCGTACTTCCTTTTTTAACCCATTCATGGAACCACAAAAATGCACCACAATGGTTGCATGTACAGTCATGAGGCCCTAGGTTTTACGTAGAAAACATTTTTCCTGACATAGAAATATTACATTTAGCATAGGGTAGAAACAACAGAAAAGAAAGCAGTAAAGTAACCACGGGTTCAACATACGAACTGTTAGATGGCCACCAATGGAAGCACTTGTTTGCAAATAAACACGATCCTTACAATAAGGGTTAAAGTTGATGGAGCCATAATCAAAAGAAGGGATGGACAATTTAGGGCATACAAACATCATAGCATCACCTGCTAAGCAACATGAAGAAAAATAGGTAGGACCTTTTTGGTTGAAAATGAAAATGTATAGTAGGTGATAAATAAACATTCAAAAAGTAATATATTTACTTATCCCAACAGCCAATCACTGTTGTTTAGTAATTTTCATAGCTAAATGGTACTATTACATGAACTATGATTGAACACGTAATGCAAGGTATGCTATTGTTCCATACGCTATAGCACTAGTAACAGTTTGAACATGAACGTAGATTAGTCCGTTAAAAAGGGTAATTATGGTGTTCCATGTTATCGAACTTGAATATTGCACATACAGACATAAAAAATTACAAAGTACAGTGTTATGTACTATAAGTAGTAGAGGATAAAATACATGGAGAGTTCCTGTGTCGTCGATGTTTGATATATGAGCACCTAAAATGGCGGTTCACTCTGCATACTGCAAAAGCAGATAGTCAAATACAGCAAAGTCATCCAGTAGAAGCGAGGGGAAAAAAAGTAATACTTGCCTGCTCTTTTATGTTTCTCTAGTAAGCAGAAAATTCATACCAAGGCTTATCTATGAATTTTGCACAGATGGCCTTTGTAGTTAGATAGGCCAATAGTAAGAGAGTTATAGGAGCAAGCTGTACAATCAAACCAAGTTCTGTAGGCATGTTGTCTGACTCTTTTTTTCCTTAATATCAATCTTCGTTTTGCACGGAACAGCCGATAATGCTGCAGATAGTAAAATAAAGAATGTAAAACTATAGATCAACAGTGTATCTGTGCTACTGTTAGTAAAGGCAATGAAAATATTGCGTAACAGTAAGGTTGTAAATCATGTACAATAGTCTAGTTGTATATGGGTGAAGGCAGAACAAACAAAAATATTAGTTATATATCACAAAAGAGAATAATCGTGTGATGGTAGTGAGTAGGTAGTAGGGTTGAGTGGACTAGTAAACTTATTTTGTTGGTTATAACGAAAGGGGGAAGATCTATAACATTTTTGTAGAAAAGTATTGAAAGTGTGTAGGTTTACTTACAAATCAATGACAGTTGTGATTGTGCAAATTGGAAATTTTTCTCCCTATCATCGGTAACATTCAGGTTGGTGACCAAAAAGACAGCAGATTTTGTCCAAAGTAGAAAACCTAAGGACATTGGGCTATCAAGGTCAACACTGTTTCATACAGTAATAAGGAGTAGAGTAATCACCTCGAAAGTACTTGTGCCGCCTATGCTTTAAGTGCGAATACCTGAAATGGTGGTTTAATCTGCATATTGTAATAACAAATATTCAAACAGCTGACAGTTATGTGATCACGAAGTAGGTAGAAAAAGTACAAAGTAGGACTCACCTACTCTTATCTGTTTTTCCTGTAGGGACAAAATTTATACTGAATCTTCTCTATGGTTGCTGCACAGATAAGTGTTGCAGGAGGAAGGGTTTATAGTAAAAAATTCAGAGAAATGGGAAGTGAATCAAATCAGCTGAACCTGGCATATCGTGTGACTCTTTTCCTTCCAATATCGACCTATACAAACGAACAGTTAATAGACGCAAGCAGAAAAATGGATAACAGGTGTGTATGTTTAGTACCAATTGATGATATTTGTCGTTGTGCATATGAGAAAATCTTCTCCCTGCTGTTAGTAATGTTGAGGTGTCATGCTAGAAACATAGGACAGCTATTATCCAAAATACACAATCTGTAGACATAAAACAACCAATGTTACAGATAGAAAAGTGATCACAAAAACAATGATAGTGCGTAGCGGAAAGGACTTTGCATATGATTTTGTAAAAATGTATAGAAGAATTATAATTCTGAGTGAAATTGTTGTTATATTATAGGTTTTAATAGTAATTGGTAGTGTGTAAACCAACTTTTATTAACCTTTCATGGTGATCATGAAATCAGAAATCGCTCTCTCTTTCATCGGTAATGTTCGGGTTGGTGGACAAAAAGACAACAAATGTTGTCCAAATTAGAAAACCTAATGACATGCAACCATTGCCAAAAAATCAACATGGAGAAAAAAATATGGCTGGTCATAGCGAAAGTTTTTTAGATTATGAATTAATTTATATATTTTAGAGTACTTAAATTCTACAAAGAAATATTGTGTTTAAGTTGGAACTGATGGGTGGAAATGTATTCTTCTAATCGATCCATTTTGATAAATGCATTGAGCCAATCGAACTTTGTAGCTGCTAAGTTGCTTTTATTTTTTCAAGCCTGAAATTGTGTTTTAAAATTTTTATGTACAAATCAAAGGTAATGCAAATAGTAATGACAACTCATACTTATTTTCACTGTGATGGAAATATTTATATGGTGAAAGAGTGAAATAAATGCATGCTGATTTTGTCAGTATACTTTGATAACATCTAAATTTGTCATTTACATAATATAATAGTGGTAAATTTACATACCATATATTAGAAGATTAAATTCGCGTAGTATATAATAGTGGTAAATGCAAGTGGATCATGTTTACTGTCAGCTTTGGACTCTAAATGTTTGTTTTCAAACTAAGTGAGACTATTAATTTGTAGGCTTAAAATCAAAATTAAATAACATTAACCGCTTCAATATATAAGGCAGATGATAACAACAATTAACAGGAACGGAAAAAATTTCTATAGCATACTGTTTATAGCAGACAACTGAATTGGAAGTGTCACAGCTAATCATGGTGAACAAAAGGTGGGAATATTCAACAGCAAGTAGTCATAGTAACACCTAAAATTCAAGAAACTATATTGCCTTAGCTGATCATAGCGAAAATAGTTGTGCGTATAAGTTATTATAAATTTAACCTAACTGAGTATGGTCACAAACAATAAAATTTGTACATAGTAGGAATCAGTGTTCAGGGAAGAGATGTGATGCTATCTAAATGCATCTACAGAGAAAGTGATATAAGATGATATGTTGTTTGCATATGTAGTATAAGAAACAACTGTTTGTTGGTATTGCAGTCTATTAGCAGGAACAAATTGTTTTTTTCTTAAATAGCAAATGAATTGGCAATGGAAAATGTGCTAAATGAATGGTGCTCATGTTCAGCATCAACTGAAGCCGACAAACATAGTGTAAAATCTCAAAGAAATATGAGAGGTTTGGACTTTGGTCATATAATAACCATATATTGTATGTTATTGCACATCATTTATCAATTCTTCTTCCATTATTTAATCTATGAAAGTTTTATTTTTTCACGGTCTATGTCATATGATAAATAAAACCATTACTCACGATATGTTGGCAAACAAATTTATTTCCAAAGGAAACAAACATTTTCAAGCAGTGGCATAAGTTCAGAAGTTTCAATAATAACATTTTCAACTTGATCAAATTCATTTAGTTGTGTATATCTGAAGATATAGCTCAGTTGGTTCACTATTAATCTGACAAATCTAAACGTACTCAAATTCAATAGTTTGCGGTCTATGTTAAATTTGTCACAAGAGTTGACGGAGTAAAAGTGGTATCTTAGGCTGACGCATCGAAACTACACTTATTTTCTACCAATTGTGCACACGAGGACTAAATTATTGATAACGTCTTCTAATTCGTGTGCAAGTAATACCAATTATTGACAATGTCTTCTAATTCGTTTCTAGATTATGAACTAATGCATATATTTTAAAACACTTAAGAGTCTGCAAAAGATGCCATGGTCATATGTTAAATGTAAACAAAATATTACCTGAGCTTTTAGGCCATCATGTAAGATAAAAATGTTCATGCTCTGTCGTAGCTCATATAATGCCTTCATTTTGTCCATTTGTAATTGCATATTACATAACAATTAATGGTCAACTCAAGTATAACAAATGACAGTAAATATGAAATTTAGGACATATCCAGTATTATGCATGAAAAATGCATGTCTTTGTGGTTAACAATTGTGAGAAGAAAAAAACACTCTGTGACCAAAGTTTGATTACTGTAACATTTTGAACAAAGTAGCAACAGTTATTAGTCACTGTTTATATTGCTCCTGATGCAATAAAGTAATTTCAACGTATACAAATACACTGACTTGATCTTTTACAACTATCCAACTCCATAATATGACTTCTAGTGGCTTCATAAAAGCCAAAGATTAAATTTAACAAAATACTTTATCAAAAAAAAAAAATCATCACATTTTTGTCTAAGGTTTGATTGAAAGAAACTCAGACTATTAGTTTCAACATATGTTAGCAGCTTAGTAGGGTATGTCATGCCTTATAACCTCATATGAATCTAAACTTGCATCAAACACTAGAAATAATTATCCAAATATCTCATATTTGAACATAAGAAAAACAACTTTGGAACTTGTAACTTTATATTATCAGGTTTTTCATAATACAAAAGGTAACTTACATTATACAGCATATATTTTACATGAAGTTATGTAGTATTGCAGCATATAATGATTTACAACCATCTAGCAATCACCGCAATTAATCAAACCAATCACATTAAAGATAGGTAAATTGTTGTGTAGAAGGCAAAAAATAATAAAACCACAACCCGAAAACTCATGATTTAACACTGTAATAGTAAGCAAACCGGGAGTAAAATTTTAGCATGTATTGAATGTTTGAGTAAACCAGAATTTAAATTGAACTTTCTCACCAACTTTCTGTAAAAAAAATCAAATAAATCAGCTACATTTTAGTTTTTTATTAAGGACATACACCCAGTTTGGTTTAAAAAATCACTTAAACTGGTTACAGTTTAATTCGCCCAACAATTACAAAATGGTAGCATCAGCAGTACGATTGGTACATAGGACCGTAATAGGAGTAGCAACAACAAATTAGGTATTCTATCTTGTTAACAACATTAGCTTCAGAAAGGGTCGACGATAGAAAAAGTTAAACAAACAGTAAATCAGTTTATACGCGAACCAAGGATTCAGCGGCGACAGAAAAAAGAAATTTAACACATTTAGGTGCTTAATACCTAATTTGTCGCCACTTCTGACAAGAAAAATACCAAATAGAGGATTAAGGTACTCGAAAACTTACTATTGGCAATAGGAATATACTAGGAGAGTAACGGTGGCTGGCGGTGGTGGAAAAAGTGGAGGAACTGAAGGAAGTAGAGGGGTAGCCGTAGGGCAGGAGTGCGGTTGTGGAAAAAGTGGAGGAACAGAAGGAAGTGGAGGGATAGCTGTAGGGCAGGAGTTAAGAGTCGGAAAAATTAAAGTTAGGGTATAATGGGAATGATGGGTCGAAGCGAATTTGAGGGGAGAGAGTGGGAGAGGAAGGAAAACGTAGAGGAAGATAGTGTGAGCGACTGGAAGGAAAGTGAAGGGAAAAAACAAAATGCGTAAAAAAGTAACAATTTTGAACCCGTCAAGGAAAAGCGGAGAAAAGGAAAAAATAAAAAAAGGAAACGTAAATGAGCAGGAATGGTAGGAAGGACTAATTTCAGGTTGTCCAACTCAACACGGGTGGTTTCGTGTTTTCTATTATAGACTAGTGCGAACCTGTGCTTCGCACATAGATATGACAAAAATATATTTGATATAGTTAGAAAATTAAATTATTTTGAAAAATAATCAAAATATATTATTTACACGAAGGAATTAGAGACATTAGTACAACATCAAATATAAGTATTCAAATTAATACACAATCCTTATTGAGTCGATATAGTAATAGGACCGAATGCTCTCAAACATATATGTAGACGAAAGAGTTAAAAGGGCAAAGTGGACTTGTCAGTAATAAAAAAAAAGCAGCAGATGCACTATGGTGAGATTCAAAAGCAGTAAAAAGCATGGCTTCTATAAAATATAACTAAAGACGTACTACAAAATAATGTTTCCACTACACATTATGTCAATTATAAGTAGAATCCTATTTTAAATTCTTTATTAACATGGACAGAACAATTAGTAAATGATACTATCGATATATGTGATAAGCATTGACAAAGAACTGGACTTATCGAATTAAAATATTAATAAATATATCTATCACGGTTATTATAGCAAACATATAATCTTAATCCATAAATGTCTGGCTTTATTACAGTAGTATGATAACAAAAGAACAAAGTGATATACATAGCTATATATCTTCATAGTTATTCTCCCAAGTTTATAGATATGTACTCAAATATATTTAGTGTATGGACCAAGGATTCGGTCCGTATATTAATAACTCTTTATAAATTTAGTTTATATATATATATATATATATATATATATATATATATATATATATTTTCAATATATCCTCGTATCATAATGATGTATTTGCTAAACTACATCTTTGATAATTATTCACACATGTTGTTGCATACTAACAAAGTTTTTAAACATGCATCTTCATGGACGAAACAAAAAGTATATCAAAAGTAAAATTTTATGTTCAGACTTTGAAATAATTGCTGGCCTTGATTGTATAAATTTGGTATTGAGGGCGGGTAGCAACCCTTATCTCTCGCAAAAGTTATGCGTCGTAGTTGGTTAAACATTATCAACATCAAACCCTTTTGTATCTGCAACGAAGAATGAAAAATAAAATAAATTATATTACTGTTTTGCAAAGTTGAAAGTGACGTAGATCGCATATTTTAGTTGTAATATTCCAGTTGGAAGTGAAGGATTCAATCATGAGCATATCACTTAGAAACAAAGCCCCGTACCAGTAAATGAATGATAAAGTTAAATAAGATGATGAAATGCAACATAAGACATATATGCAATCATGCACATGTTCAACGTTCCCTTGTCTTGTAGTCTTCAATATAACCGTTACATTACATTTCCATGCGAGAAAAGAGCAAGTCAGTCCGAACGCTTCAATACACAAGAAACCTTTGCAAATTGACGGAAACTGCGCAGAAGGCTAAGTTTGAAATTACAAAATACAGTAGCAATAAGCAATTAGAAAATCAATTAGCAACATAGAACAGCGTTGTAAAATGACATACATAGACTTAAATAATATTATAGATAACAATGTAGTATAGATAATGAAAATGCATAAACTTAAATATTTTTCCAACATTTTTGCATCTAAACTTTGAATTTCCTAAGGCAACCCAAGTCCTTGAACCAATCCTATATATACACCTTATTATAGGCATATCATGGCCTCGTAAATATTATTCATTTATTTGGTTTGTGAAAATAACTTCAGACATGCACAGCATTGCATATTTTCACTCTTTGTTGCTACACATTTTCCAACTTGAAAACTATAAATTTTTATTTTTTCCATTAAGAACAACAATAGTCATGTAACTGATAAAGAAACATACATAAACATGTTTTTCAAATTAAGATAGTTCGAATTCTGCCCAAATAAACAACTTACCTAAGACTCCACTGGTTAATCATTATGCACTCAAATCTAGCTGACCATCAAAAAAATAATCGTTGAAGTAGAACTTCACAAACTTCCAAAGGAATAAAAAAAGTCAATTAACTTCGGCTCTAACTGCCTTTTTGTTAGAACATTAACATTGCATTAAATAGAGCAGCAGGTAGCTTATTTTTCTAAATGTCACTGGCAACCTAAACCAAGACAAATATGTTTCAATCAGTTTAGAAGAAAAAATTAATAATAGATATACGATGGCTATAAAGATTGTAGATAATCCTCAAAAACAGTAGGCGTTCTCCTAGTTGTATTTTCAAGCCCAAACTCTACAACACAAATCTTATAATGAAAAAAGCCCTATATTCTCACTACATGAGATCAATGCCAAGTAGAACAACTCTTTCACGTGATTCAAGGTACATATTCACATGTGCCAACTACACCTCTCTATAAATCAGTACCGGGATCTATGATTTTAGGTTTTTTGAACTTGTGTAATTCAACTGTGCTTAAACATGCATGAAAAGTTGGATTCTTTTATGTATACTATATTAAATAACCATTAATACGTTCGAAGGCATGTCACAATGAAAAAGAGGCGACCTAGGTCTAGCAAAATCATCAAATATTGTTACAACCAAAATATCCTTTATGAGATAGATTGTCGTATACCTCTTTGATGATTGTGATATATTTTGGAAAGATGCTCAACAGCTTCCACATTGTCCACTATGAGTTTGAAAATCAAATAAACACTAATGAAATCACTCAATGGAATGATTTGATGCCGCCATTATGAAATGCATTGATGAAAGTTAGCAAGACATCCCCCGCTCAATCCAATTAACCATAGATATTTTTCATGGAACATAATGTGATAAATAATATTAGTACAAATTTAGGAAATGCATTTGACATGTATTTTCATTCAATATTTAAGAGTTTTAGAAAATCCATTGGTATTAAATCCATTGCAACTATGTTGCAATGTTTTCTGACATGGAATCAACAACTCAAAACCTTTTATATGTATTTGATTTTGCAGTTTAGCACATTTGTCTTTACAATGATGCTACTCTTCTAGACGACCCAAAAATGAACACTTAAGTCAATAGTGCATTCAATAATTTCATGTGATTCCGTGAGGTAATTTTCTTAAAATCAACATAGGTACTAAATTCTAGTGCTAATTGAGAAAAGATTCATAAGCCATGAAATAAAAGTAATAAAAAGCATACCTAAATGAAACCAAGTTGGTGTACATTAACATTACATGTATGTAAATGCATACAAATGTTCAACTCCTTCATCTTTTAAATTTCCACTCGTTTTAGCTAAACTTTTAAAGATATAAAGTATAAAGGTCAATGAATATCAGATTATTTACTAAATTGGAAGTCTGCGATTAGTATTTAATATGAAAACACTAAGTTCATGACCTTATAATTATATAATGTATATAGAGGAATCAAACTGAAGGAAAGAAAGATTGAATAACTTACACATAAGAAATTCTAAAAAAAACAATAATAATGCTTGAAGTTTTTGCTCACTAAGAGATTATTCATAGGAGCATGCATTGAAAGTGCAACATCCCACCATTCAGACTTCACCATCATCCTTGTATTAAAAGAGGGTTAATTACCAACCTTTAAAATAAGGAAAACTGCAAAATCAACATATGAAGCAAATTACAATCATGTGGTTTTTGGATTAGAAAAGAACAAAAAAAGGAATACCGCAACTGAAAAAAGGCAGAAAATTGAAATTATACCTTTAACAACGAACCTTTTTTTAATAATAGTTATAATTAAAATTTCCACGACAGTAACAAAAAATAATTCATCGATATAGGATCGTCTTCGCTAAAGTAATATAACTGACGAATGTAAGCAAAACATGAAACTAAAATTTTAGATGATAAATCAAATAAAACAAAAACTTTAGATGTAACCTTATTGCTTGTAGTTGCAAACTAAAGACATATAAAATAAGTCATTGTTATTCATTGTTAGGAATGCGTTGACAAACATACATGTGAACCAGAAAGAAGGAAGCCATAGTGCCAACAACCTAAGCATAGTACTTATTATATTCTAAGACAACTTTAATGCGGAAAATAATTGAATTTCAAAACAAAAGAAATCATTTCATCCTTATAACCATAAGGACTGCGATATCGATATATATGGAAAGCTGAAATATCAAGAGCTTTCAAACGATATGATATCTTTTTGGTGGCGTAATTAAGCTAAGAACTCCAAGGTAAGTTGAAAATACAGTTCAGTTTTCTTTTTTTAATCACTTCAAATGCAACATACATTGATTTCGTACACCAAATAAAATAAGCTAATCAAAAAATAAATTTACCCTTTGCAGCTAAAAGCAAAAGGATTCATTGAAAATTTATGTATTCAATTTAATCAAGAATTCTAGAAAATCAAAGTGAATAACAAAAAGGTAAACAACTCATAGACCGAAACTTAGGATTTTTACCTTGATAGGAATGAAATATTGGATCAGGCGAGGCACTTCAGTACTCAATCTTCCAACCAAATCTTAATGTCCATTGTATGCATGAAGAAAACCGTAATGAATGACTAAATCATTCTTATCCCTAGCTAAAGAAATCAAACAAATCAGTTATTTGTTTTTTAAAGAAAATAAAATGACTTTATAACACACAAACAAAAGTCCAATCTTATAAATATTTACGAAAATGGTATAAAAAATAACCCAGAAAGGACTTCTAACTTAGAGATGAGAGTATTTTTTTTTAATTAAGCACTGTCGATAGTTTTTAAGTTGAGCATACAAAACCAATATTCGATTGGTGACATCCAATCAATCGGTAAATGATGTCCACTTCCTACACCAATGAATTTTAAAAGCAGATTATTTAGTTTTAGAGACATCTAACAGATATATAGATCATGTCTTGTGCTCAACCTTATTTTTATTTTAAATTCAAACTTTCCATTTTCCTAGCATTTCATTTACACAAATCAAGAGTGGATATTAGTTTAGGAGTAATTGTATGGAATCCAATATCTACCATTTTTCTACGAAGCACAAAGAATCCACGCTTGTAATATTAACTGGGGTCAATAAATAGGAGATACAATAGTTAGTGTTTTCCGCTTCAAATAAGATTTCAACAGAAAATTATTGAATTGAATCTCCATGGCTTCATAAATCATAACAAAAAATTAAACAGTGCTAGTAACCTAACTGGAAATACAATAAAAGCCTATAGAAATGGATAATGTATTATATACATATAAATACAAATGCACGTGTATAGATATTTTTATAATATTTGATTTTATATAATTTTATTATTGAACTCTATGCAAATATAAATTTTTACATTGTTTCATAAATATAATATAGTAAAAATTAATGCAAGAAAAGTTGCAGAAAAAAATGCAGGACTGAAGTAGACTTTCTTTCAGCTGTTTGAAGTATTGGCATCAAGTTTAGTATTCCTTTTCTCTTCATGAATACTTCTAACAGTTAGCATCAATGGTATATCAGTTCAACCCATAAAAGTTTAAAGCTTGAAAATGTGGCAAGAAGAATAATGTTATTTTTCGACAACTCTAGGTTTATATTATATCCTGTAACAATCAATATTTATAGTACTCATGAAATAAAAATATAAGTCCACAAAATGTCTACATAAAAAATAAAGTGTTTAGCTGATATTTTAGTTTAAAAATATTTTGAAAAAAACTTGGTTGTTGATAAGGCATACTAAATTTTGAGGTTTTGAAGCTGCATTTATGTAAGCATAATTTTCATCATTTCCTTTTGTAATGCTCTCCTAACTCTAAAGGTAAGATATATATGTATATGTGTGTGTATAATTATTATAAGGGTACACATATAGAATTATCAGTGGTGATAGTTTGAATATGACAATGTGTTCCATTGAGAACCAAGTAACCCACCGCAAAACAAACATGCACTCCACATCAAAGACTATTACAAATAATCTTGGAGTACACATAAACTGAATATAGAGTACGAGTTACATAGTTTGATAGAACGCCATTTTAAAAACTACTAAATTTAAATAAAACCATAGAAAGACAAATAAGGGTTATTACTTATAGGGTATCAAATAGGTGAAATGATTACATCAATAATTGCTAAAAATGTTGAAATAGAACATGATAGTCATGTCATTTGTTTCCCTTAAGCTATTTACTTACAACTTCATAAATCAAAAGAGGAGCGCAAAGCTTTTATTTTAAGTGGTAAAAGATTACTTTCTACGAAACAATGGCTTCCATGACCGTTGGCAGTAATTGATAAATATATATTTTCATCATTTTTTCCATTTTTCAAATAAGTTGGAAAATGATATTTATTGAATTGTAATATTTTTTTTGGCAAATAGCCCATCATAACACTTTCAAAAATTATATCATATACTTTTGAAAATAAAATCATATTTCAAAATTCATACTTCATTTAACTTTCGCATGACCCGATTGGATAGAAACACATAGTGCAAAAATTAGTACATTTAAAAAAGTCATTGAAAGACAAACATTAGTTGTGTAATTTGTGACGACCCAAAATTTTCAAGCATTTAAAATCGGAATATTTGATTGATTTTAAATATTCAATATAATAATTTTAACTGGAATTACAAATATCGCTATTTGTTTGATAATTAAATAATAGAATTTAATTATTAGAAGTTGAGTAAATTGTTGAATCTCGAATTTTAAGCCGGTTAAAAATAATTTGAAGGTTTGTAAAATTTATATTGATAACACTGAAAATAATAGAAGTTGTAAAATTGAAATTAACCGTGGTTTGTTTAGTTTTAAAATTTTATCGTTTAAATTGAATTTAAAAATAACCTTCCGAGGCACAATCTCGGAATTCGACGAAACCAGCGCCATTGGATCCGTAATATTTTATTATTGTCGGATTTCAATTTTCGCAAGGTTCGGAATTACCGTTTGATCGTACAAACCGTAAGTGCATAAAGAAAGCTAATTAAATTTAATTGACTTAGTCATTTTTTTTATAGAAGTCTCACCCCCTAGCTTATAACGCAAGCTTCATTTTCACTTTAGTAATTTCGGCCGAAGCCTTATCCTTCAGAATCGAAACCCTCAAATTAATGGCCGAAGGCGATCTTAAGAGAAAAAAAAAACTAACAAAAAGGGGAAAAATGGAGTCGCGAAACCCTTGAAGTCGCAAAAACTGTTGAGGATTATTCAGATTCTATTTCGTCTTCACGAAATCTCGAACCCAAATACAAGCAAGTGGAGGCGCTTCGCGTGCGCGCCTGGAGAGGAACGGTGGTGGCTTAGGGCATTGCGGCATGAGGAGGGACGCGGTATGAAGTGAAGGTTCGTTCGAGCTTCGGTTTGAAGAGGGATCGCGAGCCCTATTCGCGTTGCCTGTGCCTGGGTAACTCGCGAAGCACACTTAGGAAGGGGGGTTGACTGTCGATTGGGGTTTTCGAGACATAGCTGTTCACGCGTACTTCGAGGTGATGGTGATGGATATCGCGATTTCCCGCGCTCGCGTAAGGGACGGCAAGGTATATCCTATTCCGATTTTAAATTCACATTTATTTTTATGCATACAGAATAAAATTATATACATAATATATTACAATGAAAACATTAATATATATATGTATAGATAGGTTAATATTTTTCTCAGTAAGGTATAAAACCGATTTTAGGCTTAATTATATATATATATATATATATATTGTGAGTACGGGAAAAAAGAGAGGAAGAAAACTGTAGCAGTATATAGATATGCAGTTTATGTATTTTAAATATCAATAATAGTAATATGTATGTATGGGTATGCAGTAAAGCCGAAAGAAAAAAATTAATGATATGGTAAGGAAATAATCATTTAGTTAAATGGAATGGTTAATTAATTAATTTGTTCAAAGGGGATTTAAATTTAAGTTAGATAATTAATTAAATCAATGGGAAGTAATTGTCCAATTTATTCAATTATTAATAAATTATATAATGTTATACGAGGTCTTAAATCGTGAAGTATCAAGCCTATTTGGAACGGATCAGCATACTCAAAATCACGGTGAGTTAATCTCACTCAGTTAAATAAATTTATATGATTAAATTTAAATAATGGTTTGAATGGTTGAGATTGATTGTTGTGCTATAATATGGTATATTTTGGAATTGGCATATTATTGTGCTAACATCTTTGGATGCTGGGAAAACAGGTTGGAGGGATCCAACTGGACCCCTCGAAATTATTTAGATTATTTAATATTCTGTGTTCTGAATATTTGATATCCTGTGATGATTTTATGAATAATTGAAGTATTGAATGGTATAGTTGGATTGAATGTCTCAGTAAAATAAATTATCAAATCTCTAGAATTGTAAGTTGGAAAGAAATAAAAGAGTAAATTTTTAAGTAAAATAATTCTAGTGAACTGGAATTAATTAATAATGAATTGAAAATAAAATAAAATAAAAGTGATTGCAAAAATCTAACAAAATTTGGAATAAGAGGAATTTGAATTATAAGGGGTAATAATAAATTGAAAAGCTTTAAGTGATATTATTTGAATGAATAAAGAATATTTTTTATTTTATTTTATTTAAGGATTACATTTAATTAAGAGATAGAAGGAATTTTGGGAATCTGAAATTGGTATCTTCAGTTAAAAAGTTTTTTTACTCAAAATGAGGAAATAAAATCTAAAGGTTAATGAGATTTGAAATAAGTAAAGCAAGAAAGAAAATTTATTTTAAGCAAAGTAAATGGGGAATAAATTGTAAACTGATTAAAGTGTTTTGGGATTGGAAAACTAAAAGGGAAGTGAGATTTTGAAAATTTTAAACTGGGTTATCAAGTAAAATAAATTATTGGTGGATATTTTAAATATGAATTTATAGTGGAAATTTATAAAGCAATGGAAATTCGTTTAAAAAATAAATAGTGATTCATTTTTAAAGGATGTGAAAGAGAAGGGTGTTTCCCTGGATAGCCAAGTACGATTTTCAAGCAATTTTAAATATAAGTTAAGGGTTTACATGTTGTTTTAAAAAGCATATCTTAGAAAATTTATTATTTTTAAATGTTTAAATTCTAAAATAAATATTTTTCAAAACTATTATCGTAGTAATTATTAAATGACTTGGTATTTGTTTTTAAAGAAAATCTAATTTTATATTTTATAAAAGTAGCCTTATTTATTAAATATTTCTAAAGTATATATATATATATATATATATATATATATATTTTAATAGAGTATTAAAGTAGTTGTAAATTTTTAAGGCTATGAAGTATATTTTATTAACTAAGTGCTTTTAAATTATTTTAAAAATCTAGAAGTATTTTATACTTGGTGTTTCAGTGGAAATAAATATCGGGAAATTATTCCGGGAAAGGAATATGTTTGAAGCTATTTTCAAAGGGGGTAAAAATCTGAAATATATCTTGTAAAGATATTTTGGATAATTGTATGATGGTCGTTTGTGAATATAAATTGATAGTTAAATCACCGACTATCAATATTGGACAAAAATGCGTTGATCGTTTCGAAGAAACCGGGATCGAGATTTTTTTCTCGAAAACCACTTCGATCCGGTTTGTACGTTTCGTGTGAACGATTTTGGATTCGAAGATGGAGCAGTGAAGTGCAAGGGCTAGTCGCTACTAATCCTGAGGATATTTCCAAAATGGATGTAGTAGAAATAGTGCCTTCGGTTCCGTTCGAACCCGGGACAGACTTGTATGGACGAATGCTTTCGGAACATCGTCAGGTGGGCGATGGGCATTCTAAGTGAAACGTTCTATAAAGGTAACGTTTAGCCTCAAGCCTCATCAAATGGGAATGACTGAAAATCAGGGGTTATGCAGCAAGGCTAGGTGGGTAGCACCCAAGCAGGGTGAGGTCATCCCTGTCTAGATGTCCCTTTTATTTCGGCTTAGTGGGCGGTTGCTGATCCCAACCGCGGAGTGATCTCACTCGGGATTATCCAGTAAGGGGTCGTCCCGGCCTTGTGTTGCAGAGGAGCGGGCGTACTCCTCGGTACGGTGATCTAGGCCCTGTACTGTGACAGGTGGTACCCCAGTGCCTAGTCATTAGTTGGAAATCCATTCTCCCTACGAGCCTTGTACGAGTTTTGTTTGTATTACCCACTCTGTGGCTAGTAGCTGAAATTTAATAGATGTAACAATTTCGGCTATTTTATAAGTATTTGTATATAGACCCTATTATAATATCAGGGGATTTCTATAAAAATTGTTTTAGCTATCGTAAGGTAAAAACCCGACATGTTTATTTGTGGCGCGGTCTTACGAGATGCTTTTGTTTTCAAAGGATTTTTGAAACTTTAATAATCAATTGAGTGTGGTTTTCTCACGCTGGTATTACAGACTGACTCGGGTGTTATTTAACTGTAATGCTCGGGTCAGACCGAGTATTATAGGATATAGGATGATGCTGTGGAGCTCAGGAAACGAGATGGATGACGATACGTACATTCGTACTTGTTATATATATATATATATATATATATATATATATATATATATTATATATTCCGCTGTGTTGAGTTGTTGTGTATCCATTGTATGATATTGATGTTGAGATGTGATTGATGTACTCTGATGATGTAATATATGTAAATAGAAATATTTGATGTTGAGTAAAGATTATTTATTATCTATTATATTTTATTCCGCTGCGATGGTTAGATTCTATTGTTGTTTTCAATTTTCTTCTTCTACCTCTTCTTCTTTAACCCAAATGGTTCGTATTTCTGTGCAACTTGAGTTGATTGTTATAGAATAGTGTTGACTCAAGGGGTACGGATTTGCGGGCTGTTACAGTTGGTATCAGAGCATAGGTTGGTGATAACCTTGGCTCTGGTGGGAATTACTCGTTTCAAACAGAGTCTGTAGTACTCTATAATGAGTTTGAGCGTATATATAGATATGAGTGCGTATTTGTTAGTGAATATAAATTATCGTAATATTGTGTTGATTGATTTATTGAGTGGCATATGAACCTTCGTCGACACAGTTTGCGCAACTGTATTGAAGGGGTTTCTAAACACTTGAATAGAACAATTGACACGGTATTGTTTTAAATATGGGTAAATGAAATAATTTTACCCAAAAACATATTTTGATATAAAGAAAGTTTTTGTAAACTATTTAGCTAATATATGGTTGTGTGGATGTTAGAAATGATAATATTAAATTATTATCATCATTGTGTAAAAATTTAACTAGAAATTGAAAATATAACCAATGTTTAAGGCAATAAATTCATTATAAAATGAAATTTATAAATATGAATTATAAATGTAAATTATAAATTGAAACATAATCAAATGAGAATTTGTATAAGCATAAACTATACAAATGCATTGTAGTTAAAATTTGAATTAAAATAGAATTTGAAACTTAAAAACCCCGGAGATTTTGGAAGTATTTTGAAGATAAATTGTAGCATTGTTGTTTTTGGGGTATTTCTGAAGGGAAAATTGTTTAAAATAAATTCTGGGAAAGTGATATAGCATTGAAATCACTTGGATTATTGGAAAATAATTCTGATGATGACGGCCGCATCATCAATATTCATTTTTGAATTTCTGAGTGATGGATTGCTGCCAAAAAAAAAAAACTGATTTGTTCAGAAAAGCTAGTTGTTTTTGAAAATTTCAAAGGGAATTTGTTGGGATAAAACCAGGATTGGATTAAATTTTGAGAAATGTGATTTGAGATGGTGAAGATATCAAAATGATTGGAAACCAAAAGCCGGATGTTTAAAAATCCTGATAAGATAGGTTGTAAACTTATAACTTGAGATGATTTTTAAATCGGGAAGGAAATATAAGCTTTGAATGTTGGGAATTTAATTTTAAGTGAAAAGTTAAAAATGAAATAAGCTTGGTGGGAGAATAAAATTTAACTGGATTGAAATAAATCGAATAAGCTGAAAATAATATCCAGTTGTATTCGAATCAAGTTGAAATCGAATTGAGTTAAATAAATATGAGTTAAAATAGAATTAAATTGAAATAAATAAATTAGAATAACTTATAAAAGAATTAAAGTGCATGAAATAAAATTGGGTTATAAATAAGCGTAAGGCTTGAGTTAAAAAATAAAATAAAATAGAAGTAGAATATATTCAAGCCTATAATGGATGGAAATGTGTAAAATAATATGTTGTGACTTATAAATTGAAAAATAGGATAGAAAACCCAAAATAAATATTATTGATGAATTGGAGAATAAAATAAAAATCAAAACTTGAATTATAAACTAAATTGGACTAAGAAAAATTAAATGGAGTGATATTTGGGATTAAAATTCAAGTGTTGGGTTATAAATAAGGGAAGAACTAATTGATAATAAATTAGTTCATGAAATGTGTAAATGGAGTTCAATGTAATTAAATCGAAGCTGAATTGTAAGCTAATAATGAAGATTGGAAATAAAACTCAAGTTATAAATCAAATTCGACTTGAATCATTAGTGAAGAAAATATAATTGAAAGTGGCCTTGCAATTAATTAAATGAATTGAGAATGAAATTGCAATGTAAGTTAATAAAATTGGATTGTAATTTTAAAAGTAAATGGTAGAATCAGAACTTGAGTTATTAATTAAAATTCGACTCGAAATGTTAACAAATTAAATATAATTGGAAAGGTATCAAATAAAAATGAAATTGGATTAAATAATAATGGTTTGTATTGAGAATAAAATCCAGATATGTGGAAATAAATTGGATATGGCCTTGGAATCAATTGAGTTAAGTTGAGTAATAAAAGAGAAAAATTTACTTGTAAAATGAAATGAGCTTATGTATAAAATTTTGAATAAATTGAAGTGAATTAACTTAAAACTAAACAAATGGAAGAGGGTTGAACTGAATTCAACTTAAAACTAGGTGTAATGATATTGGGTTGGATTTAAATCAAGAAAAAAATAAATTTGAATCGAAATAGAATTTGATGGGTTATAAATAATATTTAAGGAAATGAAAATTTAAAATGGATTGAGTGGATAAACTAATTATATTGAATAAATAAATGGATGGGATAAATAAGAATTAAATGAAAGTGAACTTAAGTTTGAAGTGAAATAAACTGAGTAAATTAACTTAAGTTAAGAATAATTAGAAGCTCGACTACGAGTAAAATTGGAAGACCATTAAATTGAAGCTTAGTTTGAATTAATTCGGGAATGGTTAGTAATGTGCAAGCTTGGAATGGGTCGAGCTAAATAAATGGTCGTGAATGAATTAAAATAAAAGAAAATTTAATTGGTAATGAAGATAAACCTAATTTGTTAATGGTTTTGAATAAACTGGTTTGGTTAATGAAATGAAATGCAAGTGAATGTATTCAAATTTAAAATGCAATGAAAATGAGAATATATGGGTTGGGAATAAATTTAAAAATGGAATAGAATTAAGTATAAATTTAGTTGAAATCAATTTCAATTGATTATAAAACATAAGTACTTATTTATTCACATATATCTCGTCAAATTGCATAGAATAAATTGTCATTGGATGCAACTAGGAGTAATTAAAATCCTATGAATTGATAGAAGTAAAATGCATGGATTTTGAGAGCAATTGAATTAAATATGAGTTCAGTTTTCTTAAAGTAAATTAAATGTAAGCGATTGAGTTTTAAACCATTCAAATTGAATGAAAATGGATTGTAAATTAATTGGAACAGTGGAATTGGTGTGAAAATTGTATAAGTTGCTTACGGGGAAATGTTTGGTGTGAATTTCTTTTAGAATTCATGTGTTTAACTGTTGCAAATAAGTGAGATGTTGTTAAACTTCATATATTTGACACTTACATGTTTAAATTGAGTAAGTACAGGTACCTGGAAGCCGTGTGGCGGGTTTTGGTTGTGCTATTTGCTAAAAATAATAAGTCGCTTGCTTAAAATGCTAAATAAGATACGCCTACGCAATAAAAATAGGAAATATGAACTTTTTTTTTGTTTTTCCGACCGGGTGGGTCGATGTATATATATTTATCTCTTTTGTCAAATTGAAAAAGCTCCTCTGTACAAAGGAGACTCTGCCAAAAAATTTCAGAAATTTTGGGAGTTAGAAATTTTTTGAAGATTTTTGGAAAATTTTGTTAACAGCAAAACGATTTCAAACTGGAAATTGAAATAAGTTAGTAAATGAAACTAATTAAAATAATGATATGAATTAGTAATAAATGACAAATAAAATTATATATGCAGAGTTAAAGATAAATTGAATTCATATGGAAATGAAAGAATTAATTTGAATAGAAATAGATGTTTGTGCCAAAATTGGTCACAAACCCCGAATATTGTGAAAGCACCAGTGTATGAATACAAATCAATAATATTCAAACACAAATCTTAGATCTCAGCAAATATTAAACAGCAATCCAAAAGTAAAGCACAGAGACATAAGTTTTATAGTGGTTCGGCTATCTTCGGCCTACGTCCACTCCAAAGTTTTATCCTTTTATTGATTATCCTTGCCGGTTACAAGTGATTACAGTAGTTACAAAGTCCAAAACTTGAAATAAATTGCAGTAATGATGTTATGGAGTGATTCTGGCAGCGTCTGGGCGTGCTTTCTCTCTCCAAATTCTCCGACCCCTTTTCTGAATGACCAGGGGCTCTATTTATAGGCGTAGGAGGCTGATATTTCTCCTAAAAATCCGGTAGACCGCTTCTGGCACGTGAGGGGGCCCACGCGCCCGGCCTCAGGAAATTGGGCCCACTTTGGGATCGATTCGAACTCCATTCGAATCGATCAAGAAATCATCCACCCGAGCTCAAATTTGGTGAGAACATTCTTCAACATGTATGTAAGCTCCTGTAAAAATTTCATTGCATTTGGATCAACGGTTTGGAAGATATGATGGATTCGAATCTGGGGTTGTCCGTTGCCTGTCGCCTTCGAATCCATGCTTCGAACCCATGCTTCAAATCCATCCAAAGCGCGTGCGTATCGATGACGTGGTGCTATTTCTCTGGGTCGATCCACCTTTGTCGCCGAGTTTACTGGGTCAAATCCTTCTTTTTCTCCGAGTTTTACTGGGTTGATTCCATGGATTCGAGGTAGTGGATTCGAAGGTGTCCGTTCGAATCGATTGGGGTGATCGATTCGAAGCTGCCTGATGGATTCGAAGGAGCCTAGGTTGCCATCTGCCATCGATACGAACGTACCGGTTCGAAGCATGCCGTTTCTTCCCATCCTAACCGATGCAAACTTCACTGAGCCGAATCCATGATGATCGATACAAAGTCCTTCATCGAGTCGAACAAACACCTGGTCGATGCGAAGTCATTGATCGAATCTGTGCCTATCGATGCGAACTCTATCGATTCGAAGCAATTCCTATGTGTCGTGCCTTCGATCGATTCGAACCTGACGGTTTCGAAATGACCAAAAACCTCGATGGGTTCGAATCTGATGGATTCGAAATGAGCACCATCTTGACCCCTAGATGGGTTCGAACAGCCATGCCTTTCCTACCTTGCATCGATCATAACTTCTTCATATGAACTCCGATTAACCTGAAATTTGAAACATAGCCTTTCCTAATCCTTATCATCATCTCCAATTAATTTCGTCCCGATCGGAGTTCAATCAAATTTTGACAATATCGATCGTAGCCTTGATTCCAACCGATCTCCAATCCTGATATCCACCATTCCTTACCAATTTGTTGATATTCCAGTTTTGACCAAAAAAGTGGGATAACAATAGATATAAACTGAAGTGGTAAGACGGAAATAAATAAAGAAACATATAAAATTCTTATGTTAACTGAAGTAAGGAATGGTCAATTCTTAATTGGAAATTGGAAATTTAATATTGCAAATATATTCTAAGTTTATATTTGGATGAATATTGGCATTTGGTAAGGGAGTCGATAAAATGTTTTTGAAATATTGTGATTGGATATTGGTGCTAAACAGAATATACAGGTATTATAAAAAGGAAGGGAAAATTGGTTTTGATTTCAAAAGATAAATTTGAATTGCTCGACAAAAAGGTTTGTGTTTAAATTTCTGTATGAAATTTGATTGGGTTTTTGATCGAGCCACTTGGCCCTTTTGTTTTCTTTCTGGATTTGGGAGGTCGTAGAGCCATTTTGTAGTTGTACCGAGCTAGCCGCGCAAAGGAGACGCTGGCGAAATTTTTCGGAAATTTAGGGTGTTAGAAAATTTTTGAGAAAATTTGAAAACTTAGTTTTGAATTATGATTTGTATGATTAAGCAAGTAATAATATTTGGAAACTATGGAAGAGTTGAGAAGTTAATAAGAATAATAATGGGTCTTTTATAAGAAGATAGTTGGTAAGATGTTGTATTGTTAAAAACTGTAACGAATGCGGGTTTTGCCCGCTCGAAAATCGACATCCATACTTCAAATCGTATTCGAATGCCGTAGATTCGACCGTTCAAATCCGATTCGCCGGAGCTTATAACCACATTAAGTAAATAACACAGCGAAATAAAAAGAATAATACATTGATATACAGCTATGATACAATATCTGATACAACAGATGATACAATAGATATCAATATACATCAGAGTAATGATACAATAGAATAGCAGTGGAAACCAAAATAGATAACAACAGCAACGGATAATCTCCATCTCCAAAGCTCCAATCCAGCAATAGCTCGAACTCCCATAGATAAGCAAGTGCGGTCCATATCCAAAGACTGAACTAGCTCCAGATAAAATCTACTGAACCTAAGTATCTGAAAAACCAAACTCTAGACTGCTCGTGTAGAAAATAATGAGCACCCAGAGTTTAGGAAAGGAACAATAAACTCCGGATCAGTCATGGGACTGGTGTGAGCAACAAAAACAGTTTATCTTTTAATTCAATCAATAAAAGAATTTTAAAGTAAATTCGCAATGCTTTTTGAAAATGAAACTACCATAAGACCTCCCGCCACACACACAATGCAAACGCAGACTTGGAGGAGATTTCTTCTTATAATAGTCAAACATGCTTAATACGTAGATAATATCTTTGATATTATTATTATAAGTGCACGGTGCAGAAAACATTTCGAAAGTAGAATATAAATCTTAGCCAGCATAGGCATTCCGCACTTATGCCTACTATAGCTACTATATTCAATAGCAGGTTACCGCCACATTCCATAGCAGGTAATACAACTAAAACCGTACAAGGATCGTATTGTTTCTTTGGATTTCCAACAAATGGTCAGGCCAAGGAACTTCCCATTGCCACATGGAAACGCCTCTGGAAGGACGTCCCGAGAACCTAACCGGATCTCTGCCAACACAAGGCCGGGTTACCCCTAACTGGGTAACAACTGACACGAGTATGTCATCCCCCGGTCCTTTGGGACCTTTATCCGAGCGCTCGATAACCAACATCACACCATAATAAATAGAGTGTTTTCCACATGAGTAAGTATCTGGGCTCCATACCATGATACCACCCTTTTCCAGAAGGAAATGAACATACCCTAAAGGGGCGCTACCCCCTAATAACCTTGCCGCATCTTTCCTGTTTTGACCATTCCGGGGTGTGAGGTTCGACGAAGTCTCGTCCACAAAGCCACGCTTTCGTACAAAGCCATGCTTTGGGTCAACAAATGATCAAAGTAATGATCACAAAGATAAATGATCAAACAAATGATCCTATCACAAATGATCAAACAATGATCATTTCACAGCAACACTTAGCATGTCACATTACCAAATTGGGAATATATTGCTGATAACCTTCAACTACATAACCTCTGAGCTCGTACGTCTCAGAGAAGGGTGTTAAGCTAAAAGAATAAATTATCTGCCACCAACAGAAATGTATTTGAAAGAAATCCGCTTTATATCTCAATTTGTAATGTCAGACACACAATCCATACAAGTCTGTTCCGGGTTCGAACAGAACCGAAGGCACTTCCAAAGAAGCCCTTGCAATCCGGATAATCCCTAATCACGTCCGGATTTCCCATCACATATGGAGATCTCTATACCGGGGATCAGCCAGTGCAGAGACAATCGACAAGAAATCCTTTCGTTTTCAAAAATATCCGGTCTTCACCACCGGTCTTCAAAAGCTATCCATAACGACGTATCACATATTCGGAATGGGATATATGACACAAAGGTCCTCTCCCGGCTAAACCGAATAGTGAGCGCAATATTTCAAAAACATATGGATATTGGGATTTCAATTAAGTCACAACTTAATAATTCAAAACTTCCTTTCAATGGTTAAACAATTTACCATTTCAAATCTTTAGACAAAAAGATTTATTTCACAAAGATCAATTCATAGATTTCCAAAACAATTTCATTTCTATTGTATTAACTCGTTAAATCTTTAAATCAAAGATTTAACTTATAGTTTCAAACCGTTTCTATAACTTGGAAGTCATTTTCATTTTCAAACTTGAAATTCTTTTTAACACAAATTGGACGTTCATTTCTTATGTGAAAGCTTTTATTATGTGAAAACAAACAGTTTTCGTTTTAGAAAAATTCAATTAATTTACACGAGTTAAAGTTCTCAATTTATGTTCATATTTCCAAATTACTACATTTTAAAATGATTTAACCCATATATAACTGGTATAACATCTTTAACCCCTAGTTTCAAATTATAGAATTTAGTTTCACATTTTGAATTTAAATTTAAATCAAATTATTTAAATTTCAAACTTTATCAAGTTATTCAAAAATAATTTTCATCTTTGAAATTCCATTTAAAAAGCTTTTCACTTTAAACCCAATCTTATTTTCAAACCATTTGAATTTAAAAATTCAAATTTGAAACTATTTTCAAAAATCTGTGACTAAATCGATTTCCTCGTGAAATCCATATTTGTGTGTGTATGGTGTGGTCCAGGGGTTTAACACAATAGTGCAACATCATTCAATCATCACAGATTAAAAACACAGAAATATAGTTGATAAGCGATATAAACTATAACGCTCATCGCCCATTCACAGATTCACAGATAATATACAGATGCAAATAAATATACACAGCTCAATCTACAGAACAAAATATCACAAATCAGATAGGATAATCAATTCAAGGCATCACATATAATACGATCATTCATAAGTAATTCAAGCATCCAATAATCATTTATAAACAGGATTTATTTATTGTTTAATCCTATGTAATTCAATTTATCTCCAATTAAATTAATTACTTATGAATTTATTATCCAATTCTGATTAGATTATTTTCATTAAGTAATTACATTTAAATCATTTATAATTGATTATCTAATTTATTTAATCCAATAAATCATTAACATTAATCACTTTAAATCAGTTACTTAATAATCCTTAGTTAATTATCCTTATTAACTAATAATATTTCTTAATCACTTTCTTAAGAAATTATCTTAGATTAATTCATTATTAATCATTTCTAATTATAAATTAATCTAAATTATTTATTTATAAATTAAATAAATCATTCTTTAATTACCATATTAATTAAATCATTTTATTACCTTAATTATCTCTAAGATAATTAATTTCTTTATTAACGACTTCATTAATATTTAAGTGTATTTCTATCGTTATACTTTAAATCTTAAATTCAAATTAATTTAAAAATACACTTAATCATTCATGTTATTTAGAACAATTTAAATTTCAAAAAAACTTCTTTTATTACAAAACTAAGATTCAAATTTAGATTGAATTCCAGATTTAAACTTGGATTAAATCTTTGTTAGAATTCATTTCTTTATAATTTTCAAATTCCATTTTAAATTCAAATTCTTTTTTTATATACACTTAATTATTTAACACTTTAAATCAATAAAACAATTTGGAAATAAAACTTATTTATTCCCCACTAAGTTTCCAACTATCCTAAATTAATATTTAAACTTTTGTTTTACTTACTTACCTCAAACCTGGCACTCTTCTCCTACAAATTTCATAACTACTACTACCCGAACCAATAGTACTCTCTCTCAAACAATACAGGCATATCGCACTCAATCACTTCGAGGCGTACGCGAAACAAAACGAGATAGAACCCGAGTCTGAACTTCTTTCTCCCAAGCATATCATCACCTAAACACAGCCGCGTGCACGTGTACGTGCACCCTTACTCCAGCCATCGCTGGTCGTCACCGAGACCACCCACACGACGACGAACACGCCCTCGTCCCTTACCAACACTCAGACCATCCAATTCAACCAAAATACAAAATTGAGCAAATCAGCTTCAACTGGAAACCTGGGAACAACAAAAACATCACCCCCTTCGAAACCTGTCAACGCCAACTGCTCGACGCTCCGACCACCGTTCACCACCAAACTCCGGCTGTCTACTCCCTAATACTCGCTTCACCAATCCTCCAAATCTCGTAGCACTCGACGCATCATGGAAAGAGAACGAAGAACAAACGCGACCCCTTATTAAACTAGGGTTAAAACTTTAAACGTACGCCGCCTCCTCCACGATGAACTGGACCACCACCCACCATTTTTCCCAGACTCGTCGTACTTCCCTCCACCTTCACACGAAACTCGGGCCACTGAAAGCCCTCCTACCGCCGGCAATCGATGAAAATACCCAAAACAGTTCTACCCAAACTGCTACTTAAATGCTTAACTAAAAATAATAATTCTTGTTTCAAAAATCAAGTTTTATTGTTAGCTTTTGATTCATATACCTTAATCCATGATTTATGTAAATCAAATTTGAACTTATTTAAACTATCCACTGTAGTTTTATACTTTTCAGAACCAATACAAACTGTTTTTTTTCCTTTAAACAAATTTTTAGACTCAACTTTATGTTATAACAAACATTTTATGTTCATAACTTAAGTCTAATCAAAGCTTGGATTAATAGCAGATAAATTTTAATGTGTACGTAAGCCTGGAACAAAGGTCAGAGATATACACATAGGTGCTTATCACTATATTCAAACATATACAGAGTTATACTAAACAAAAGTATACCCAAAACAGAATAAATTCCAGAAAGAAGCATGTAACCGAACAAATACACTTAACTATTTTTAGATTTTCATGTTACTCACAGATAAGTATTCAACAGTTTTACTTTTAAGTTTAAAATAAAAGTTACTCACTTGGAAGCATGAAGAACAGAGGACCCTACTTGAAATAGGCTTTGAATACAAGCTGGAATCCCACTTGTTTACTTGCTTGCATAATTGAAAAACAATGGCAGGCTTGAATCAGGTTGATTCTTCTCTCAGGCTTTGAAGTATTGAATTCATTCCTAGTTTGTAATTTGTATTTTTACTGGCTTTGCTATGCGTAATTTTTTTGAACGAACAAGATAGGATAGATATATATGTAAGAGAGATAGTGTTTACTGGTGTAGCTTGTTTTCTTTTGTGCAGGGTATTATATTATTTGCTTTGTATAAAGTGATTTTCAGTTTGCTTGTGCTAGCATTAAATGCAAGAGTACACAGTGCTTTATTTTACTTTGTTTTATAGATTTTCTTACCTGCATACATGTTCTACTTGATGGCTAATAGTGTTGATGTGGTGGCTGCATTTATGTTTTGGTGGAACGAGTTGAAATGAAGAGGAAGGTTGACATATAGGAGATATGTATAGGGTGATATTCTTGTACAACAAGTACAAGATTCTTTTTTTATTATTATTATATGCTCTGAGATTTCCCATTTCAAAGTGTTGCTACAAAGATATGTTGAGGCTTGCATTTCTTTTAACTCAGCTGATGTGATGTGTTGTGCACCTAGATATCTTGCTTGTACTTGTTTTATACATATTTTTATTTTTATTTGTTTGTTCTTTTACTTGCACTTCTATTTTATTCTTGCTTTGTTCCTTCTTGTCTCGGCTGCATATTTTTTTTCTTTGTTTATACTAATATCTTCTTTTGTTGTTTCCCTGGTTTACATACTTTCCCATTTTGATATTCTGCAAGTACAAAATTTTGATTTGTTGTCTTGTTTAATAGGCTTATGCTTGTTGACTAAGCTGATATATATATCTCCTTTTATTTGCACATAGATATTTACTTTGCTTTCTTTCACACTTATCTTCCTTTTTGTTTGAATACTTGAATGTATTCTTGTTGTCTTTTATTTTGACTGGGAAAATGTATTTTGTTTTGTTTTGTCTTTATCTTTGCATTTGTTTTGTCACTTTGTTTGTTTATGCTTGCCATACTTACCTGGCAGCCTTTTCATTTCATGTTGATAAAAAATTTTCTAATGTATTTATTTAATACTTCACATAGTTTATTAATATTCCATTTGGATTTATATTTGGTAAAAGTTTTATTACTTCTTTTGTTTCTATTTATATTGCCTTATTTTATATGTTTTTTTACTTGTTATTCACTATAAATCCTAATTCAAATATAAATTAAATATTCAAATTTTTAAATTTATTCCAAAATTTATTCAAAATTTACATTAACTATTGATTAAAATAAATTCCAAAATTTGAGGTCGTTACAAAAACTGTTTGGTTTTGGGGAAAGGGTAGACGGGTATTGGATTATTCTTCCTAATTAGTAATTTCAGGGACGAAATTCTTTTAAGGGGGGAGGAATGTGACGATCCGGAATTTTCAAGCATTTAAAATCGGAATATTTAATTGATTTTAAATATTAAATATAATAATTTTAACTGGAATTACAAATATCACTATTTGTTTGATAATTAAATAATAGAATTTAATTATTAGAAGTTGAGTAAATTGTTGAATCTCGAATTTTAAGCCGGTTAAAAATAATTTGAAGGTTTGTAAAATTTATATTGATAACACTGAAAATAATAGAAGTTGTAAAATTGAAATTAACCGTGGTTTGTTCAGTTTTAAAATTTTATCGTTTAAATTGAATTTTAAAATAGCCTTCCGAGGCACAATCTCGGAATTCGACGAAACCAGCGCCGTTGGATCTGTAATGTTTTACTATTGTCGGATTTCAATTTTCGCAAGGTTCGGAATTACCGTTTGATCGTACAAACCGTAAGTGCATAAAGAAAGCTAATTAAATTTAATTGACTTAGTCAATTTTTTTATAGAAGTCTCACCCCCTAGCTTATAACGCAAGCTTCATTTTCACTTTAGTAATTTCGGCCGAAGCCTTATCCTTCAGAATCGAAACCCTCAAATTAATGGCCGAAGCCGATCTTAAGAGAAAAAAAAACTAACCAAAAGGGGGAAAAATGGAGTCGCGAAACCCTTGAAGTCGCGAAAACCGTTGAGGATTATTCAGATTCTATTTCGTCTTCACGAAATCTCGAACCCAAATACAAGCAAGTGGAGGCGCTTCGCATGCGCGCCTGGAGAGGAACGGCGGTGGCTTAGGGCATTGCGGCATGAGGAGGGACGCGGTACGAAGTGAAGGTTCGTTCGAGCTTCGGTTTGAAGAGGGATCGCGAGCCCTATTCGTGTTGCCTGTGCCTGGGTAACTCGTAAAGCACACTTAGGAAGGGGGTTGACTGTCGATGGGGTTTTCGAGACATGGCTGTTCACGCGTACTTCGAGGTGATGGTGATGGATATCGCGATTTCTCACGCTCGCATAAGGGACGACAAGGTATATCCTATTCCGATTTTAAATTCACATTTGTTTTCATGCATACAGAATAAAATTATATACATAATATGTTACAATGAAAACATTAATATATATATATATGTATGTATGTATGTATGTATAGATAGATTAATATTTTTCTCAGTAAGGTGTAAAACCGATTTTAGGCTTATATATATATATATATATATATATTGTGAGTACGGGAAAAAAAAGAGGAAGAAAACTGCAGCAGTATATAGATATGCAGTTTATGTATTTTAAATATCAATAATAGTAATGTATGTATAGGTATGCAGTAAAGCCGAAAGAAAAAAATTAATGATATGGTAAGGATATAATCATTTAGTTAAATGGAATGGTTAATTAATTAATTTGTTCAAAGGGGATTTAAATTTAAGTTAGATAATTAATTAAATCAATGGGAAGTAATTGTCCAATTTATTCAATTATTAATAAATTATATAATGTTATGCAAGGTCTTAAATCGTGAAGTATCAAGCCTATTTGGATCGGATCAGCATATTCAAAATCAAGGTGAGTTAATCTCACTATGTTAAATAAATTTAAATGACTAAATTTAAATAATGGTTTGAATGGTTGAGATTGATTGATGTGCTATAATATGATATATTTTGGAATTGGCATATTATTGTGCTAACATCTTTAGGTGCAGGGAAAACAGGTTGGAGGGATCCAACTGGACCCCTCGAAATTATTTAGATTATTTAATATTCTGTGTTCTGAATATTTGATATCCTGTGATGATTTTATGAATAATTGAAGTATTGAATGGTATAGTTGGATTGAATATCTCAGTAAAATAAATTATCAAATCTCTAGAATTGTAAGTTCGAAAGAAATAAAAGAGTAAATTTTTAAGTAAAATAATTCTAGTGAACTGGAATAAATTAATAATGAATTGAAAATACAATAAAATAAAAGGGATTGCAAAACTCTAACAAAATTTGGAATAAGAGGAATTTGAATTATAAGGGGTAATAATAAATTGAAAAGCTTAAGTGATATTATTTGAATGAATAAAGAATTTGCTTTTTTTATTTTATTTAAGGATTACATTTAATTAAGAGATATAGAAGGAATTTTTGGAATTTGAAATTGGTATCTTCAGTTAAAAAGTTTTTTTTACTCAAAATGAGGAAATAAAATCTAAAGGTTAATGAGATTTGAAATAAGTAAAGCAAGAAAGAAAATTTATTTTAAGCAAAGTAAATTGGGAATAAATTGTAAATTGATTAAAGGGTTTTGGGATTGGAAAACTAAAAGGGAAGTGAGATTTTGAAAATTTTAAACTGGGTTATCAAGTAAAATAAATTATTGGTGGATATTTTAAATATGAATTTAAAGTGGAAATTTATAAAAAAAAATGGAAGTTCGTTTAAAAATAAATAGTGATTCATTTTTAAAGGATGTGAAAGAGAAGGGTGTTTCCCTGGATAGCCAAGTACGATTTTCAAGCAATTTTAAATATAAGTTAAGGGTTTACATGTTGTTTTAAAAAGAATATCTTAGAAAATTTGTTATTTTTAAATGTTTAAATTCTAAAATAAATATTTTTCAAAACTATTATCGTAGTAATTATTAAATGACTTGGTATTTGTTTTTAAAGAAAATCTAATTTTATATTTTATAAAAGTAGCCTTATTTATTAAATATTTCTAAAGTATATATATATATATATATATATATTTTAATAGAGTATTAAAGTTGTTGTAAATTTTTAAGGCTATGAAGTATATTTTATTAACTAAGTGCTTTTAAATTATTTTAAAAATCTAAAAGTATTTTATACTTGGTGTTTCAGTGGAAATAAATATCGGGAAATTATTCCGGGAAAGGAATATGTTTGAAGCTGTTTTCAAAGGGGGTAAAAATATGAAATATATCTTGTAAAGATATTTTGGATAAATAAATAATTTGAAAAATTATTTATTGTATGATGGTTGTTTGTGAATATAAATTGATGTTTAAATCACCGACTATCAATATTGGACAAAAATGCGTTGATCGTTTCGAAGAGACCGGGATCGAGATTTATTTCTCGAAAACCACTTCGATCCGGTTTGTACGTTTCGTGTGAACGATTTTGGATTCGAAGATGGAGCAGTGAAGTGCAAGGGCTAGTCGCTACTAATCCTGAGGATATTTCCAAAATGGATGTAGTAGGAATAGTGCCTTCGGTTCCGTTCGAACCCAGGACGGACTTGTAAGGACGAATGCTTTCAGAACATCGTCAGGTGGGCGATGGGCATTCTAAGTGAAACGTTCTATAAAGGTAACGTTTAGCCTCAAGCCTCATCAAATGGGAATGACTGAAAATCAGGGGTTATGCAGCAAGGCTAGGTGGGTAGCACCCAAGCAGGGTGAGGTCATCCCTGTCTAGATGTCCTTTTTATTTCGGCTTAGTGGGCGGTTGCTGATCCCAACCGCGGGGTGATCTCACTCGGGATTATCCAGTAAGGGGTGGTCCCGGCCTTGTGTTGCAGGGGAGCGGGCGTACTCCTCGATGCGGTGATCTAGGCCCCGTACTGTGACAGGTGGTACCCCAGTGCCTAGTCATTAGTTGGAAATCCATTCTCCCTACGAGCCTTGTACGAGCTTTGTTTGTATTACCCACTCTGTGGCTAGTAGCTGGAATTTAATAGATGTAACAATTTCGGCTATTTTATAAGTATTTGTATATAGACCCTATTATAATATCAGAGGATTTCTATAAAAATTATTTTAGCTATCGTAAGGTAAAAACCCGACATGTTTATTTGTGGCGCGGTCTTACGAGATGCTTTTGTTTTCAAAGAATTTTTGAAACTTTAACAATCAACTGAGTGTGATTTTCTCACGCTGGTATTTCAGACTGACTCGGGTGTTATTTAACTGTAATGCTCGGGTCAGACCGAGTATTATAGGATACAGGATGATGCTGTGGAGCTCAGGAAACGAGCTGGATGACGATACGTACATTCGTACTTGTTATATATATATATATATATATATATATATATATATTCCGCTGTGTTGAGTTGTTGTGTATCCATTGTATGATATTGATATTGAGCTGTGATTGATATACTCTGATGATGTAATATATGTAAATAGAAATATTTGACATTGAGTAAAGATTATTTATTATCTATTATATTTTATTCCGCTGCGATAGTTAGATTCTGTTGTTGTTTTCAATTTTCTTCTTCTACCTCTTCTTCTTTAACCCAAATGGTTCGTATTTCTGTGCAACTTGAGTTGATTATTGTAGAATAGTGTTGACTCAAGGGGTACGGATTTGCGGGCTGTTACATAATTTTTCTTAGTTGACATCAAATTTATTGCAAAAGGTATTGAGAGCAGCAATCATCCCAAAAATATTGAAATACCATATATTCTCGATGTAATTATAGTTATTTGATATTCAAATTATAATGGCAAATATAGTCACCTCAATTTATTTGTTTAAAACTTTTGCAAGGAGAATGTACTTCTGCCACTTAAATTAGATTTCGTGTTTGAAAAGGAAATAATTATTTTTATAAAAGTTTAAGATTATACGCTTGAAGATGATATGTTCTCCATTAGAAGACTATTAAAGCAAAACACATGTCTATTATTTAGTTGGGTCTTCACCTAGAAATAAAATAAAATAAAATGTCCACTCAATACTGAGTTCATAAGTAACGGTTCATTAATATAAGAAAAGGAGAAGCAAAGTTACAGCCAATATAAATATTACATTTTTCCTATCTCTAAAGCATTCATGCATCATACCAGGATAATGATTCATTAAACAATTTCATTTTGCATGTATTCGATTTCTTAACTCCGACATCTTAGTAAGTCAATTTGAGATGCAAGTTTACTTTTATTTATTAAGGATTTACGTGTTATTGACATTGGTAATTCATCTAAGAACCATTGAATGTCAGTACATGCTAGCATAATACAACCGGTGTGTTGTTAAGGTAGGTTGATCTTTGCAGTATTCTAGTTCATAGCTATTAAATAAATTTAGAGCATTTACTGTCGATCTTCATTCTATATTAGGAACACAATAAACATCCAATGAATCAGTGTAAGAAACTATATAAGGGATCCCTTCACATTGCTTTACAAAAAATTTAGTTATCCTTGCACAGAGCACAATATAAATAGAGAAAGTCGAATGAAATTTAGATGAATATTTAGTTCTCACATTGTTCAATACATTTTGAAAAAAAATAATGAATGTTTAATTGAAATCAGTTATAAAATATTCTTTTCTGAACACGACTGTTTGTAGTAGAATATAGATTGTAATTTAACTATGCAACTGAGAAAAGATGGTTTTCAATTATACCTTCACCTCAAAACAGCAGCAAATCTCAAGCAATGGTAGAAGTTAGAAAGTAACCAAGAGTATGATGAGCAAATAGCAATAATAAATATGTATTATTATGAATGTGAGAAAAGTCTAAATATTTGACAAAAAATATTAACTTTATATACCCTATGTCATAATTAATGCATGCATACACACACACACACAAATAAGAGAGTAAGTAAAAATATTCTTACATCTTTAATGCTAGTATGCAAAGATTCATAGCTCCTTTTGAATGAACTTGAAGTAATTTGCATCATATAGATTCCAATCTAAGCTTTAAGAAGGCAAGAAATTTATTTTCATACCTATCGTTTTACAATTAAGGAGATATTTACATCGTCAAAACCAAACAATAAACAAAGTGATGAATTAAAACTCATGCGTGATACCGCAAAAAAGAATCAACATATATAATTCAGCAAGAATGTATGGGTGCAATGACTAACAAGCATGCTGGGTAGAGAATCAAGATTTTTATTTTCAACACATATGCCAACAAAATTTAAAATTTTGATTCAGCGAGCAATTATATACATGTGAACATATATCATGTCTCACTTATTGGTTCATCTTTAGATATTCAATATTCCAATTCATGTTAATTTAGTCTCTAGTATAGTGCTAAAGTGTGATATAGACAAATATAATTAAACATATAAGTACCAGAATATCATAATTCACTCTTAATCATATTTTTCTTGTCAAAAGAAGATAGTGCATGATATCCATTTTGTTTTATATATCATTCACAGATAAAGGTTGTAAATTTGCCAACCATAATATCAAGCATGCCCAAATAACATTAATTGGACGAACATGAGAAAAAAATTCCTTATTTTTTTGTAAAGGAAACACGATGTTGTTACTGTAGTGACTAATCGTGGTAGCATATATATTAAACTTAAGGGGGTGATATCATAACATAAAAAAACTGAAGTTTGAAGAAATTTATACATAAATGCATCCCCATTGTTATGTTTATATTGCTGTTTCACGGTGACCCAAATTAATCTATAAGTCATCAAAAACCATTTGCATTTAGAAAATAGATTTCACGAATATTTCAAACATTAACAACTCATAATTTCAATAATGATTTTGGGAATACACAACAATAACATATATACTAATATGTAACTATAGTCATTCCATAAAATCATTGTTCCATCCATATAACCTTAGTATTCTACCATGGATGGACAAAAATATCCTGTACATCAAGCGCCCACAAAGGCCCGTCGGCGCTAAAAAGCTGCAATGCTCAATTTCAAACGTGATAGAAATTATTAATACATACCAAATAACACAGCTAGATAAAATAATAAATTCGAAAAATTCATATCAATAAAATACCCTTTAAAGTAACAATTGAATAACAACAACTTCCTTTATTTTAATTTTATCACCTAAAACTATGTTCTGTGTCCTTATTTTAATAGTATATGTCTAACACTACAATGAATCATATCACGGTGTTCAACATGGATTTCATGGGAATAAACATTAAGGTCTTGTTCACTAATTACATAAAATTCAGACCAACACTTGACAACAAATTGAACCTTATAACATAACGGAAAATCGCAAATTAAATGCAAATCACAAGATTATATGAACCGAGTTCATAGCAAAAAAAAAGTACCTTTTGTTAGGGTTTCCATTTCAGCCTGTAGATGAGTTGATGACCTTTTGGCGATGTCGTCAGAGGCTTTCTTGTGGATCGTAAGTGGATTTCAATCGCAAGAGATAAGGAATTCATATAATTTATGATTTTATGTCGGCTGTTAGTGAGCTGTTGAGAGGAGGTACTATTCTCGATGAAAGAAAATGATAGAAGGAAAGTAAGATAGAATATGAATGCGATATGTGGATAAAAGGGAGAACAAAAAAGTCGAGAAACAAAAAAACGACGTTTGATTTTTAAAATTCAGCAAGTTGCTTCTGTGCTCTTGAAAACTAAGTCGGGGAGAGACACAGTGGAAGAACAAAACCATATTCGCAAGGATGGGTAAAAGAAGGGGAGAAGCGTGATGGAAGAAGAATAAAATCAGAATTGAGGGGAGTGGCAACTTGTTTTTCTTTAAGGGAAATGAGGATGAAGCAGGAAGGAAAGTCGGAAAAGAAAGAATATAAACCGCGACGCTTCATTTCTCAAATACCAAGGGGCTTCTGTTCCCTTGAAATCAAACTTAGTAATAATATAATAGTATGAATAATTGATGGCGTGCTTCAGCGCAATTAATTAGGGGCGAAACTTAGGTGCGCGGTCTATTTGCTCTGGGCGCCTAAATTTCACTTTCCACTTCTCTCAAGAACAAACCCCACTTTAAACATATAAGAAACGTCTGCCAAGTGCTTTCATGCTGGAATTTATTGTGTCGAACCTTGTTCATGTAAAGGTTGTTTCAACAAACCCATACAAGAAGAAATAGTTTTAGCTACTCGCAAACAGATAGAGTCTCGGAATCCCCTTGCCTTTGCGTTGCTCCGAAAGTTATGCGAGTTCCAGAATCAGCAGAGAATATGATATCGGTAAAGTTTGGACTTTAGTATGATATATATATATATATATATATATATATATATTATAATAATAATAGTGCGTTAGTCTTGATGAACAAGCGAATAAATATTGATTGAAGGGGTTACTTTTGGGTTACTACAATAGGATGACACACCACTTCACAATACGAAAGATAGTCATTTAAGTTTCTCAAGAATTCATAATTAAATAACCGACCCTCATAAAGAAGAACTATCTTTACTTTCTCGAGAATATTCTAACCATGTTACTTCATATTGTCATCATAAAGAAAGTCATAATAAGTTTGCTGCTTTTGCAACACATCTTTAAAATACAAGTGAATTGCAGCTGCAAAAGTTAGTTATCATCCTAACATTGAGCTATTGGTTGTTTTGAGTTATGAGCACGTGTTCATACTTTTAGGAAGAGACCAACAAAACTCCTGCTTCAGCCAGACATAAAACAGGATGCAACTGTAATAAGTCAAGCTGCTTGAAGAAATATTGTGAATGTTATCAGGTTAGACTTCATTCATATAAGTTGATTATTTTGTTATTTGTAAATGAACTGTTTAAACTATCAATTGGAGGGTGGCGTGGGGTTCTCACTAAGCTGCAGATGTGAGTCGTGTAAAAATGTGTTTGGAAGAAAATATGGTATGCCAGGTTTCTATTACTTCATAAAAATAAATTCTTCACCATTTATTTGTCAATAATTCTGCAAAGTTGTGTTTTACTTCCTGTGCTTCCATCTAGAGGATATTTGTAGTATTAGTATTTGACATAAAAAGGCTGAACTGTCACGTGCAATATATGGTGAATGACGCCGTTTTGTATAACCTGATTTCATGAAATTTGGATCGTGAGATGTGGTAATGAGTGTGATAAAGTAAACAGGTGAATAACTTGTATTTTTGGTAGGGTTATAAGAAAAAGACGAATGGACTTTAAACTTAAAATGTGCAATAAGAATATGAATTAAAATAAAATGAGATATAGTAAAGTAAGCTTTTGAATTAGCTCATGAGCCTGAGATGGAGAAAATCATCCATTTAATCCTCTAGTCAGCACTACAAGAATTACTGTTTATAGCAACGGGCTGGGGCAACGGCCTCCAACGGCAGTTGACCAACGGCTGGCAACAGCAAGCTTTTTCTCGGAATTTTTTAATAACAAAGAACACGTGCCGTTGGAAATATGCCGTTGGCGGCCGTTGCAAGCCGTTGGAAAACCGAGACTAACCTGCAGCTCGATCTTCTTCCTCCTCATTCCTCTTTCACCCGAAATCAAATCCAAAAACCCCCATTTTCCCCCCTAAAACATTTCCAACCCCATTTTATCCCCTTCTACACGTTCTAGCATCCCCATCTTCGTTTGCAAGCTTCACAACCTCCAAAATTAGGTATTATTTGCTAAAACTCTAATTTTGTTAAATTTTTTATTTTAGCTTAAATTGGTAATTTTAATGTATGTATTGTGCTATTGTTCGTGTATTGTAGTGTATTGGACCTTAATTACTGTTATTAAACTAATTATTGCATGTTTAACTATGATTTGTTAAATTAGGTTTATTATTAAATTAGTTTCAAACTTAACAATTGTCACTAACCTAAGCATGAACCCCACTTGTTATTATATTGGTGATTGAATTGCGTAAAAACGTACGTAGAAATTAAGTGATTATATTGACATATAAATTGTTCACTTTTGACATGTTATGATACGATATATACGTGGTACAGTTTGTGCATGACTGAATGTGATTTGTGATGCGATTATATGTATAACATTGTTCGTTTATTTTATACGTTGCGCGCACACACTGGATTTTTTTAAGAAAAAATCATTATATATGCGTTGATTCAACAATTTGTTTATTGATATAAAAGTTTAAATTTTATGAAAATAAAATTTAAACTTTTATATCGCTAATTTAAAATTTTAAACCCTTAGAGTGTTTTTGGCCCCGTCTGATAAGTATTGTATATGATCGTTGTGTGGATATTCGTTTTTTAACAGAACGGACATCTATATTCATCGTATACAGTATTTGTTGGATTTGTCCCTGTATTGGACAAGTTACAAAACCAATAACGTAATTAAATCTCGTAAATCATTTCAGTTTAAACGGTTCGTAAAATTTCGACAGCGCCTCTCTTTATGTTCCCTGTGTACACGCAATTGTGTATTGTTCATGGAACTAAAGCGAAGTGCTGTCGAAATTTTGTTGGATCGTTTAAATTGAAATAATTTATGCGATTTAATTACGTTATTGTAATGGGAGGTAGGATGACCCATCAAAAAAGTGTCAATGATCAATTAATATCAAATTCGCTAATAAAATTGTTTAAATAGAATATAATGTTCATTTCAAAATAAGCTTTAAGTATTATTTTAACAGATATAACAAAAACAAGAAGAATGTTTATAAAATTGATTTAATAAAAAATGTCAACGCAAAATTATATCGTACTTTTTAATTATATGCGTAGGTAAATGGACAATTATTTTACTAATCGGAGCTGGATGTACAAAAAACGAAGGGTCGATACTGAAGGCTCAACAAATGAACATTTTAATAATGGTGTTAGCGTATTTATGGATTTTGCTTTACATAATAACGGAAACTACAAAGAAATCCGTTGTCCATGTAGTAAATGCAAACTGTTAAAGCATTTGATACCACAAATGGTTAGAGTTCATTTGCGTCAGTACGGTTTCGTATCGAACTATTTGCTTTGGGATCGTCATGAGGAACAGTTAGCATCTAATCCTGTACAAGATGAGGAGGTGGTGAGTACTGAAATTGGTACGACAAATCTTGTAGAACATATGGTTGAAGATGCTGCACGTTCAATGTTTCATGTTCCTCAATTAACTGATGACGATGGTAATGCTGAAGAAGAACCAAATATTGGGGCAAAAAATATATATGATTTGTTAGATGCCGTGAAAAAACCCCTTTGGGAAGGCTGCACAAGAGGAACCCAGTTATCAGTAACTGCTGAATACATTGCGATGAAATCCAAATACAACCTCACAGAATCTGGATTTACGGCTGTTGTACAAGCTGCGAAACGACATATGCCTCCTAATAGTCTAATGTGCGAAAATCATTACGAAGTAAAAAAACTGATGTCGGCTTTCGGTTTACCGTATCAAAAAATAGTTACGTGTCTAAAGGGTTGCATGTTGTTTTGGAAGGAAGATATCAACCTTAGAAATTGTAAAATATGTAATCAGGAAAGATACAAACCAAGAAAGAAAAAGGGAAAGGAAGTCCCGTATAAGCGTATGCATTATTTACCAATTACTCCTAGACTTCAGAGGTTATATGCATCTTCTGTAACTGCGCAACATATGCGATGGCACGGTGTGAGAACACAGGAAGTAGGTACGTTAACACATCCAACTGATGGGGAAGCATGGAAGTATTTTGACCAGAAATATCCCGATTTTGCGTCCGAAATTCGTAATGTTAGACTTGGTTTATGTACAGTTGGATTTTCCCCATTCTCTCAATTTGGTTCGAAATATTCGTCCTGGCCTATAATTGTCACACCTTATAATTTACCTCCTTGGATGTGTATGAAAACTCCATATATGTTTCTTACAGTTGTCGTCCCTGGTCCCGATGATCCGACACAAGGAATCGATGTTTATTTACAACCATTGATTGATGAATTAAAAAAATTGTGGTACGAGAGAGTAGAGACATATGATATTTTCCAAAAAAAGAACTTTCGCATGTATGCTTCTTTATTGTGGACAATCAGCGATTTTCCTGCATATGCAATGCTTTCAGGTTGGAGTACGGCCGGTCGTCTAGCTTGTCCTTATTGCATGGAAGAAACACGAGCAATTTTTTTACCTCATGGAAAGAAAGTTTCGTGGTTTGACTCTCATCGATGTTTTCTTCATATTAATCATCCTTTTAGAAGAGATAAAAAAAACTTTACAGCTAATAGACATGAAACTTTGAGACCACCTACGGTTTGGTCAAGCGAAGAAATTTATGAACTTGTAAAGGATTATCCAAAGATACATGAAACCGAAGAACAAACTGAAATTCAGGGTAAATCATCGATACATAACTGGTGCAAACAGAGCATATTTTGGGAATTGCCTTATTGGAAAAATCTCTTGATTCGTCATAATATTGACGTGATGCATAATGAGAAAAACGTGTTTGATAATCTGTTTAATACAATTTTGAATGTTAAAGGGAAGACGAAAGATGATTTGAAATCAAGACGTGATATCGAAGTAATATGTAATCGTCCTGAGCTTCATATAAAACCAAATGACACAAAAAAGCCAAAAGCTTGCTATGAGCTAGACAATAATCAAGTTAAATTACTTTTAAAATGAGTTGAAGGATTACGATTCCCAGATGGCATATCTTCTAATCTTCGTAGATGTGTTGACTATAAGAACAATAAACTTGGCGGGATGAAAAGTCATGATTGTCATGTTATGATGGAAAATTTGTTACCCGTCGCTTTTAAAGAACTGTTTCCCGTAAAAGTTTGGACTGTTGTAACAGAACTTAGTCTGTTTTATAAAGAGATTTGTTCAACTACATTAAAAGTTTATCGTCTACGTAAACTTGAGGAAGAAATCCCGATATTGCTTTGCAAACTGGAAAAAATATTTCCTCCAGGTTTTTTCAATGTTATGGAGCATTTACCAATTCATCTTCCACTTGAAGCACGTCTTCGAGGGCCTGTGCAATATGGATGGATGTATCCATTTGAAAGGTATATTACTATTTAGTTTATTACATATTGGTTTAATTAAATATATACAAAATTAAATTAAAATTATTTTTTGCTAGGTATTTAAATCATCTAAAGAAAAAAGTGAGACAGAAAGCTCGAGTTGAAGGTTCAATTTGCAAATCGTACATCGAAGAAGAAGCTTCGATTTTTTTCTCTCACTATTTCAGCGACCATGTGAACATATCATTTGAAAGTGCTACGCGTAATGATGAAGGCATTGATGAAGATGATTGTCAAGCGACTTTATCTATTTTTAAAAAAACTGGTCGGCCTGCTGGTAAATGTGTGGAAGTATGGTTGGATGATAGAGATTATCAAGTAGCACACACGTACATTCTTCTCAACTGTGCCGAAGTTGCACCATTTATTAGGTAATATATATACACATACGTCTACACATATGTACACACAAATATATATGCACACATGTATTTTAATCATAATGCAACATTTGTTCTATAATTGCAGTATTTACGAATCACAACATCCAAACGACGATATCGGTAAAGAATTTGCTGCTTGGTTTTCTAACTACGTTTTTGATACAACAAATTGTGTTGTAGATGAAGGATTGAAACATTTAGCTATGGGACCAAAAAGGATAGTCAAGACATATCCAATATTCTTTGTCAACGGATATAAATTTAATACCAAAGAATACGGTGCCGAAAAATCAACTAACAATACTGGTGTATTTGTCAAAGGTAGTGATGATCCAAATGATCACATAAATGACTTTTATGGCGTGCTGACCCAGATTTTGCAGTTGACATATTTCACTCGACCCGCGGAAGAAGTATTTTTGTTCAAATGCAACTGGTTCAACAACGTTCCAGGTTCTGGAATAAACGTGGATCCAAAATATAATCTTATAGAAATAAAACATACTTCGAGGTATTATAAGTACGATCCTTTTGTACTTGCCAAATAAGCTCTTCAAGTTTATTATGCTCCTTACCCATCTTTAAGAAGAGATAAAATAGATTGGTCGGCTGTTTTTAAAACCAAATCAAGGTTTACATTTGATGGACGAAATATTCCTGAACAGCAAGCTTACCAAGCAGATATCGAGGAAAATAGAGGAATAATATTAACCGACGATCAAATAGATTTTAGACCTCTAAACGATGAATCAAATGCATTAATTGAAGCATTTGAGAGTATAGAGGAACAAAATATAGAGTGCGAAGAAGAGTCAGAATCCGAAAGCGATGAGGATTGACCACTAATCAATATTTTGAGAAGGTATTTTTTTTCATTTTTCTATTTCCAAAGTAATTTTATATGATATGTATCACAAAGTCTCTTTTATGTTACGCCATAATGTATGTTACGCCATGTTTATTATTCTGACACCATTTGCATATTAAATTAATCAATGTTACCCTTGCTTTTCTTTATACTATGATTTCATATAGGTATGTCGGGACGCAGACGTTCACACTCCGGATCTTCCAGCTCACAGAGAGGTGATGATGCTGGTCCTTCACAGCCGGGTGTTCGGCCTATGGTATGGCTGAAACCCAAAGCCGATGGCAGGTAAGTATAAAGTTTCAAAATTGAGTTTTATTCCATACAATCTTTTATCAAATATATATAGTAGTAACGGAATATTAAATGTTTTTTTCTGTTTTTACACAGCGGTGGGTTTTCGTTGGAGCCTTCCAACATAGTACTCACGATCTCGCGACGGGCGTATATGGCTCGTATGACCTCGTGTTGGCCGAGGTGGACTGCGATACCAGAGGGGGTGCGGGAGGCTATCTGGCAGGACTTTTTGGTATGTGTGGTATAGCAATTATTGCATTATGTAGTCATGTACATTATGTCAATTCATGTTTGCACTATTTATAGCAACTGTATAACTCATATTTTTTCAAACGTGAAGGGGGAAGTGGGCTTGGCCGATTTTGATGTTTCAGTTGTCCGTCGCCATTGGAGCAGCAAAATTGCAAAAAACTATCGCGAAACAATTAACAACATCAAAACATCGGGAAAGAGGCCTCATTGGATGAGTGAAGCTGTTTTTGATGAGTTCGCCACCTGGTGGAGCAACGAGGATTTTGTGGTAAATCTCTATCATATATTTAATTTAAATTGTTTGAGGCAAATAATATATAAATAATTAAAACTGTCAAAACAATTTTTGTTTTCAATTTAAATTTGCAGAGGCAGTCCGAGAGGAATTCTGCAAACAGGAGCAGGAACCCCGTTACACATCGCGGTGGTTCCAAGTCTTTCCAGCATCACCGGGAAGATTTGGTATAATTATTAAATAAGACAAATAGTTTTTTAAGTTTTAATTTGTTAAATTATAAATAATGTACATTTATATGTGCATATTTCAGGAGAGACAACGCGGGGGGCTGTTAGTTATTGGGATGTGTTTACCCATACACATGCATTGACTCAGGTCGATGATTCCGGCGCAGTTTCTTACTCTTGGGACCACGATGACAAAGCGCGTGCTGCCTATGTAAGTATAACATAAGTAACTAAAACTCACAAGTTAATTGAAATAACGTAATTAACTAAATTCAATTATATTTTTCATGACATCAAAAGTTTCAGGAAGCGCGGACAGCCTTACTTGAGAGTACGGGACGAGCTCACTTGACCCCCGATGAGGAGGACGCCATTTTTGAGTCCATCATGGATCCAGTGACCCGCGGCAGACGCTACGGATATGGAAGCCAATCGGTTAGTTAATTTGCAATTATTTTAATACTAAATTTTTAGTGCAGTTGATAATTTAAATTTGTTTACAGTTTCAGACAGCCCAGAAAGAATATCAAAGGGCTCAAGATAAAGAAGAGATTGCGCAGCTACGAGCCGAGCTTGCTAAGCTGCGGGAACGCAATTTGCTGCATGAAGCGAGGACGGAGGAGTTGAACCGGCGTATGGCAGAGTTCATCGCACAGTATGGACAGCCTCCTTCATCTGGTGGTTCTAGTGCTGAGTGATGTAGGTATGTTTTGTTATTGGCATGTATATTTCAGAGTTGGTGAGAATTTGATACATTTTGATGTGATGGTTTGTGTATATTTGGATTTCATACATTCTGATGGTTTGGTTGTGGATGTTGGTTTGGATTTGTTGATGTTGTTTTGGATTTTTTAATGATGGTTATGTTGTATTTTGTTTGGTTGTTGGTTTATGTTGAAATATATGTAAAATTTGGTTATATATATATGTTTGGATATAGTTGTTATATGTATATGCTCGAAATGGAGCCGTTTTGATATAATTGTGGTTATGTGTGGCTGGAAGAAAGCACTGCTGCTGTTATGTAAAAAAAAATACTCAGATTTGCAACGGCTTCCAACGGCTACCAACGGCCAATTTTCCATTTACCTCCAACGGCTTCCAACGGCGTCCAACGGCACATTCCAACGATTTCCAACGGCATGTTGGTCAACAGGCTTTGCCACGTTGGCAAATTTGCCGTTGGAAGCCGTTGGTATATCCACGTTGATGCCGTTGGAGGTCGTTGGAAACCATTGAAGTGTATACCAACGGCAATTCCAACGGCCTCCAACGGCCTTCCGCCGTTGGAAATAGCCGTTTCTCTTGTAGGGCAGTTACCATTCGAATACATTTCACCTGCTTTTATTTCTGTTTTCCCTTTTTTATTTTTAAACATTAGCTCGATAGAAGGAAAAAAATTCTGGCTGGCTAATTTGCATTCACCTATAATTTTGACCTAGAATTTTAAATGCTTGTTTAGTATATGTTTTTTTCTTCAAAGATGAGTGCTATTTTCAGCTATTCAAATCTGAATAATATATGCCTCTAAATTTAATAGAAAATTTGTTGAAATGGTGTAAACTTTTTATAGACGCCTATTCACTCGTCACTATAGTAAAAAAAAAGAAAAAAAACCAAAACACTCTCTTCAATTTGTTAACCGTGATGAGTTTGAATTGTTTTTTTGATACCAAGAGCAGACGCCTAGTTTTTCATGATACCATTCCAAATATGTGTGAATGTTTACCATCTTTGGACTTCATTTGCCGATGAATTTTGATTTATTTTTATTTGATATAATTTCCATTTTGTTGCCAGGCACTAATGTAATAATGTATATATTCAATACATGGACTTGTTACAGGGTTGTCAGTTTCGGGGCTCGAACTCGTGACCTTCGATCACGCAGTCCGGACCATCAACCAACTGCGCCAACCCTGTTGGCAACATGCTTCTTATTTACAGCCACTTTTGTGTTTGATTAGCTGTTTGGTCAAACTGTTTTTCTTGACCTAAAAGATGTAAAGAATAAGTATTCAATATATTCAATAATAGGCTGCCTAGCACCATATTACATCAAAGATCTGAATTGATCATTCTTACACTTTAATTGATGGAGAAATGTATTTTACTCGTACATGTATCACCTCCTAAAGCGTTTTTATTCATATCAATATTGTACTGTAACAATTATTTTCTTTTTTCTTTTTCTTTTTCCGTGAAGGTCCATATAACTCAGGGTGATCAGTATGGCCGTGCAGTTATTGTGTCCTGGGTGATACAAGATGAGCCTGGTTCCAGCATTGTTCATTATGGTACACCCAAAAATAATTTAAATCTCAAGGCTAAAGGAAAGGTTAATCATTACAGATATTATAACTACACTTCATGATTTATCCATCACTGCTCTCTGCGGAAGTTGAAGGTGAGTCATCTCACTTTACAAGTCAATGTTCTTCCATATTATGTGTCGATTTTGTCCAGCAATTTCTGCTATATATCTGAATCCAATAAATGTTCTGTTTACACAATATTCTGTTAATTTAAAGCTGAAATGTGATAGAGTGTTTATGCCAATTGTGGAGATATAATTTGATTTCACAAAATCTATTAAGTGACTGGTCTCATAGGACTTGTCAGTTTGTAACATTTATTTGATTTTTTTACCATTCGTCTCTTTGTTGAATATTTACCATTTTTTTCTTATTTGGGTGGCATCAATACTTATCATAATTGTTTCAGTGTTTTCTCAAGGTATGGAATTCACAATTTTTCATCCATACTAATATCCAATAGAACAACAAGAATCCATTAGCATGGACCAAAAGACGTGGATTCTCTTGTGAAATTCTACAAAGAAACAACAGGTACAATTTTCATACCTTTATACACACACACTCTCTTTATAAAGAGAATCCTCTTTTCCAGTTTTATGAAGTCATTAGTCATGACCAATGTGAAATGGAATAACATTTTAGTTTGGTTGAAATCTGTCACTCAATAGACTGAAAGCCAAACTATATCTGTATCTATGTGAGATACATATAGGATTATATCTCTTCTCTACTAATAATACAAATTCTTTACTTTGGTGAAGCTTTTTTGGACTTCCAAATCTACCCATCTACCTACTGTCTACGCGACTATCTTATAAAGCATGGAAAGAGGGAAGATGTGTCCATTCTTTTATACATGTTTTACCCTCCCACTTCTTTCAGCGGTTTGTCAACATTTCTCCCCGTTTCCACTCTCCCCACTTTCTCATCCCTATGTTTCCTCCCAACCGCCTTTCATTAACCCTCTTCCTCCTCAACCATTGTTCACAACCTCCCCATTCTTCCCTTCCCTCTACAAACCAACTCCATCCGCCCTTCAACAGCCGACAATTTTAGCTCCTCCTTCTTTCTCCTCCCCATGTTGATTTTCCCTTCAATTTTGTGGTTTCACGTGAAAATCGACCACCTAACAACCTACTATTTTCATTCCGTTCTGCTATCCTCTTTGCGCTTTTCTGCTTCCTCGATATATGGATTCCAATTTGGTTTCGTTTCCGCTCTGCCCTGATGACATCCACATCTGCTGTTTGCCAAATTCAGTTGCATGCTCAGCCCAACTGCTTTGTCTGTCGATGGCACGGTGGAGCTACCTCAACTGTTGATGATGTGCCAGGCACATGGCTTTCTAATGGTAATGGTTTCACCTTACTTTGTCAAGCAATTCTGTTATAATTTTTTGATAAAATTTTACGGTTTTGGTTAATTTTTTACTTTGCTTCCAACAATAAGTTGATGAAAAAAATCCGACGACTAGCAAAGATGAGTTGGAAGATAGAGGGCTTCGTTCAGACAATTGAGAGTTAAGGAATACAAATATGCATTATTTCTTCCTGCATTTTCTACTAAGGTTTCATTTTATTTTCTTAATTTGTACTGCAAATTTAATTAAAATCCTCCGTCAGTTTTGGATAAAATTTTAGGAACCTATATTCAAAGAAATAAACAATCATTGATGGAGATCTCTGTTATTCTAATTGGAAACCCATTAACATCAGCATTAATATGACAGTAGTTGTTGCTTTTTTTAATATTATGTTATGATAAACTACACAAACTAAATCCTAAAAAGTTGTATAGATCAATTCTTGATTTAATGTACAGACATTGAAATGTGTTTGTCATTCTTTCATCCAAATAAATTTTGTATTTCAGACACATTTGTTATTTTTGCATTATTTAAGAACTAAATCAAGTTAACAATATTTCATACTTATGGTCTTTCATGATGTGTACAAGTATTGGAAGGGAAAGGTTTCATAAGCGTTGAAAAACATTATGTTGTACTTTGTTGAGATATTCAGTATTATCAACCATAGTAACATTACAAACATTATGTAATGATACGTTGAGGTATTCATATTTGGATAACATTAATTTAACGTTCTAATTTTTACACAACTGTATTGCCAAACTTGCTTTCAGCTTTAATTTTTTTCAAAACAAGGTCTTTATGAAACAGAGAGGAATGTTGATTTTGAATGATCGTGCGCCCATAATGAATGAATCAATATGAAGTGGTATTCTTTGTTCTATGTTATTTCTTTTTCCATGTTCATTTGAGTAACATTACTTTAAAATTTTCAAGTCGCCTGAATGATATGTGAATTTGCTTTATGCCTAAGTTTGTTATTCATACTCTCTGAACCTGTTGTATGTTCATTTTCAATTTCCATACAATTTTTAACCTTATTATTTTTCTTTCTACGAGATAATATTGCACGTATATCATGAGGAGAATATTTTATTAGATGATGTGTGAAATGTAACTCAAGTATGAAATGAAATGAGAAATGAAATTAGCATGATACTTGGACTACGACTCATTTTGTCTGTCATTCAATTCCATGATGTTTGATTACCTAACTAAATGCATAAGAAACAAAAATGACTTATATTCTACACATCCAAATATGGCCTTTATTTATTTCATTTCTCTGCAAATTGAAATGAGGCCAACATTAAAATATAGTACAATATTTATGCCTAGATAATACTGTCACTCTCAGATTGTTATGTCACAGTTAGTTTTAAGTTAAAGCTGTAGGTTAGCACTTGAATTTTAAGTCCCATTCTTTGACGTGGTTTACTATAAATAAAACTAAGCATTGATGTTTTACTCCCTTACTAATTATAATTTGGTATTGGCCGTATATGTTGATGCTTTCTATTACAATTGTAGAGATTGCCAGGCTCTACCATTTAACTATATGACTTGAGTTAGGAATATGCTCCAACAGTGGTTTAAGCTTTGCAGCTTACAGTAAACTAATATGTTTTTTTGTGGATTCATTTTTCATCCAACATTAAATTTAGACCAGATGCTTTTATTCCAATATGGTTCATAGTATAAGCACGTTCTTCTAGCTTAAGAGAGGGGTAGTATTTAAAGCTCGATACATGTATAAATGCAGGAAACAATTGTTTGCTGCTTTTTATATTTCAAATGTGCAAAGTGCTTTAGTAACAGCTATAGACTTTTGTCCCCAAGCATGAGCTTGGCTGTTGGGAATGACTGTGGTTTGTTAGGCTTTATTTCTTATGCTTCTTAGTTTTATGTTTACAATATATAGAAATTGAAAAAGTTTTACATGTAATACTAATTACTATTTGTGACTTTGTAGGTTTGCATCTATAAGCTCCAAGGAAGCCCCATTGAATCAAATATACCAGAATAAATTACGTGCGAAGGTAATATTTTTATTCCATTGTGTTTTTAAATTTATAGCATTATTTTATATCATCTTACATAAACTTGAAGTTCTATAGTTATTTTCCATTATATTTCAGCAATGGTTACTGACTTGGGTTTATGCACTGCGGAGTACAAACTAATACATCCAAGGATCGCACCATACTGCTTAAACTATCCTGATTTCACGCTCCTTCGCCTCTGCTCAAGTCATAAATTGGTATGTACCTTTGAAGTTGTCATTGAACTGAATGTACAAATCGTTAAAAAAAGATATTTGCAATAACTATTGGTAAATATTCATCATAGCTGTTGCACAAAGTAAGAAGTTGTATTTAGAACTAAACTACCAATATTCTTGCCTCTTAACTATGATATCCTCTTATTCACGTATAGAGACACCAATTCCTCATAAAAGTTTACTCAGATAACAATAGTTTTTTGTAGTTGCAGGCTGCCGTGGGGCTCTGTTATCTATTTTCCCTCCATTAGTCGCTGTTAATTTAACTTCTTCAAATTTAAGGGTGCACAGTTGTACGGTTGCACATTTTCTTTCATTTAAATTACTGTATATATTTCTGGTAGATTATACCTTTAGTACTATACCTATAATGATCCAAAATTTTATCTGCTATCAGTGAATTTAATTATCTTACCTATATATTCTAACTGTGGAAACTATTCTGATTCTTTGTCAGTTCTAGATCATACCCGTTTCATATATTTTTGTGTGTTTATTAAAATTTCCTCTTTTCCTTTTTTTGCAACTCAAGTAAATATGATTCCCTGCATTTTAATTGAATTTCTACCGTATGAGGTGGATCATAAAAAGGAATGTGCTTGGTTTTAACAGTAGGTGGGTGTTATTTAATTGAATTTCTGCATTATGATATGGATTCTACATATGAATTTACGTGGTTTTAATGGTAGGTCTGTGTCATCGTTAGCTTAGGCCGTCTTCTGTTGAAACTTCTATTAATTAACTATGCTTTGAAAATAGTTCTGACATATTCAAAATAATTTTTGTTATTTCTGTCATGTGATTACGTGTCCCAAACATTTCTTTCAACTTAATACGTAAATAGTTTTCGTTAAATTAACCTTTTCCTTAACAATTAATAAATCAGAAGGACAAAATCAGACGGACAAAACCATCCTCTTTGCGACAATATAAACCACACATTTTAACACAGTCAAGTTTGCCACGGATAATAATATAAAACCCTATATTCTTTTTTACTGACAATAAACACTATAATTTCACTAAAATGATAAGTTGTTAATTGTTTTAATGAATGTAACTGAATGCTCAAAGTTTTTTCCCATCATTAGCAAACAGACTTCCAAACTTATAACAAGATCCGTCGATGAATAGTCTGGCCGAGAACAGTAGTTCGTATAGTAAACCAACTGTGAAATTGAAGGAGGTATTTTACAAATTTCAAAAACACATCGCCAAACCTCTATTCATTGAACTCTATTTGTTACAGGTATATACTGGTAAAATAATGACCAGTATCAAGTCGGAGAAAGATACTTGCTAAGTGAACTAAGGTAGTTGCCTTAGTTCATTCCCCCCATCAATTTCCAATAAAAAAAATGAAAAAATGTGCAGACTGGATAATAAAATGAATTTACAAGGTAATATTTTTTCTCCACATTACACATTCCACATGGTTCTCTTCACATCCAACCAATTTTATACCAATTCGTCTTACTTACGTCCGTCGGACGTGCCTTCGTACTTGTACAATTAAGTTAAATTCTACTTCGACCCTGTTGCAATATAAACATGTGTATAACAAATTTATAATTACACTTTTTTTGTGCCTTATGATGAAAATTAACAAAAATCAGCTTAAATTATATAGAATCTAAAATGATGATTGAATATTTTGCTGAGCGTACATCGGCACGAATATCTTATTTTTCTGAATAAAGTTAGATAATATCATTAAATATATAATTCTATTAAAATGATAAATCATTTACCTTTCTCCATAAAACAGTGAAATCATCTGCACAATAATCTTATTTTAACCCACACAATAGTTCATAGAATAATAAATGCTTCTATATAAAACGCTTCTATATAAATATATAATTCTATATAATCGTATGGTGACTGGCACGAGATACTGATATCTTTTTGTATAGCTTGAAAATAATTAATAGCATGGCTTCACGGGTACAACACTGTCATGAATTAGTGCAGGCTATACAAATTTGATTTGTTTTGCTTTACGCGCAGAGGAAGAACAAAAAGTTAAAAGAAGATAATGCATTAGAAGGAAAAATGTTCACTATAAAAAACTAAAGTTCTAACAAAGACTTAATGCCTGACTCATTTCAATTTAACTTGCGTTTTTAGTAAGTAATACATAATGTTAATGTTCTGACTCATTTCCATTTATTTGCTTTCGTTGTTTCAGAATGGCACGCTCAGGAAAGTCAGGGTGAGTTCACTGTTGCGTACCATTTATTTATAATTCAAAACTGACGTTTCGTCTTATCCCTTAGCATGTTTGATTTTAGATACGTTTCACCATCACCCACACCTTGTCATTAAAGGGCTTGTTCCAGATCGTTATCAAGATCTAGGAGTCGATCTAGGTACGAAATTTAAAAGTTAATTCTTAACTGGAATTTTAATTTTAAACTTTAACATTAATTTTTACCCGTATGTAGATCTCAAGATTCTAGTGACGTAGAAAATCCTGGAAACAGCTTATCCATTACTTGATTGTCATAAGATAACAAAGGTTGATCTTGAGAAACACTTTTCTAACGAAGGAGAGGTATGTAATATTAGTCAGTTATATAAGATGCGGGGAGTATCAAACGTGATAATGGTGTTCAATATATAGTCTTTTGATGGAATATCAACTATATAATTTTTTATTTGCTTAAATCTGTAACTTTTAGCATATCATTTCTGCATGTTTCTATTTCTGTACTTCAGACCTTTCAGTTTTTTTAAAATGACATGCATTATCATTGTTTTAACTGTGATATTTATGTCTGGACTGTATATAGATGTGGAACATTTCAAACTATACAATTGTTATACACAAGTCTAGAATATTTTATTGTCTTCGTAAGAATAAGATATGGCATAATTTTTATTATGAGAAACATTTGCTAAACATATGTATAAAAAATAAACATATTTACTTTTAACGAAGTTTTACAAATTTTTAACTAAGTTAACTATGTTTTGATAAGAAATAGCATATAAAAATATTTAAATTTCATAAAAATGTAACTAATTTGACTAAAATTTTATGAAAATTAATTAATTTTTATAAAATTTAACTATATAGAAATTAACTAGGTTAACTAAGTTTTATAAAAATTAATTAATTTTCTAAAAATTAACCAAGTTTTATAAAACTTCAATAAATTTATAACAATTCAACTAAGTTGACCAAGTTTTATAAGAATTAAGTAATTTTCTAAATATTAATAAAAATTTATAAAAATTAATTAAGTTTATAAAAACTAAATAAATTTATAAAGGAGAATAATAATATATAATATAATAATAATAGTAGCAGCAATAAAATAATATTATAATAATAATATAACGGTGATAATAAATTAACTAAGTTTAAAATAAGTAACTAAAGTTAATAGTTAACATTAATATTATAATAATAATATATAATAATAATAGTAACAAAATAATATAATAACATTAATATTATAATAACAACAACAAATTAACTAAGTTTATAATAAGTGACCAAGTTAATTAAGTTTTATAATAATTAAATAAGCCAACTGTTTTTTTAAATTAAATAAGTTTATAAAATTTAATTAAATTTTATAAAAATTAGTTTTATAAGAATCGTGTACTCTATTTTGAAATCTTTGTTAAATTATTATAAAAATTGACTAAGTTTTATAAAAATTAACTAAGTTTTGTAAAAATTAATTACGTTTATAAAAATTAACTAAATCTAGAATAATAATAATAATAGTAATAAAATAATATAATAACATTAATTATATAACAACAACAACAAAATTTAACTAAGTTTAAAATAAGCCAACTGTTTTTTAAAATTGAATAAGTTTGTAAAATTCAATGAAGTTTTAAATTTTTTTAATAAGTTTATAAGAGTATACCTACAATTGTTGAATAAAGTATTTTAAACAAATTTTACATCCATTTCAGAAAATTGCATATGTTATTGGTATCGTTTCCATATGAATATATGAATTAACTAAATTTTATAAAATTAACTAAATTTTATATAAATTAACTAAGTTAATCAAGTATCATATAAATTAACTAAGTCTTATATAAATTAATTAAACTTATATAATTAAGTTTCACACACACACAGGTATGTATGTATGGTTATAATTGCTAATTGTTGAATTTCTTTTTCATAGGTAATTACCCATCTATGGTGCATACCAATGACAACATGTTGCGGGATATTAGCGATTTAAAGTTCTTTTGAAGTAACAACTTTTTTGGTTTGCACATTTAATGATCATGTGTAGTAGGATCTTTTATCATTTGTATTATTTACACTTTATATGTGAATGTCGAATGGTTAGTTATTTTTCGTTTAATGTAATCTATATGATTGTGTGAAATTATACGTTGTGTTTATGTAAATTTGTCGATTATGGTGTGATAATGGATATGTACTTATTGCAAAAGTGAATTTTAAAACGCTATTAAAGGATTTGATAGTGTTTTTAAAAAGTTGTTAAAGGATTTAATAGCGTTTTAATTACCCTATTATAGCCTATAATAGCATTTACGAAATGCTATTACAGTTAATAATTTATTAGTTTTTTATAGCACTTTACAAATCCCATTAATAAAACTTTTTATAGCATTATGAAAATCGGTATAAAAGACGTATTTTTTTTATAGCGTGTCTTATATTGCAATAATGTCACAGACTTATTATATATATGTGTGTGAGTATGTGATCTGTATACATGCATATAAATATGTATTAGTGTCATTTATAACGTTGCAACAACTTCGAATAACTTATGTTCGTTAACCGTTGAAAATCGAAAATCCACTTCTCGATCACATTTTCACTTCTAATTTAAGTTACTTATGTATGTAAACAAAATTTGAAAATAAATTTATAATCATTATTGATTAATTAAGATGATCTCATTTGAATTATAATATCATATAAATGTTATAATATATGTAAATATAAAAGTGAATATGCTTTTGTGTTTTTTTATTTAGTCCTACATCATGGGATATGTTCCATCTCATGCTCCAAGCCTATGTATAAAGGAGCATATGTAATGTAATTGGATTAATCAATCTTATGTAACTGATATCAGTATGAATAACATTTTCTCATCTTTTCTAATGGCTTCTTATTTCTTTTTAGTTTGTAACACGTTATCAGCACGAAGCCTTATAAATCTTCTAAAGAGTAAGCTATCTTTCTGATCTAATTGATCAAATCTTTCAGATCTCATTCTATTAAATTTTTTTAGATCTTATTGTATCATTGATCTAATTATTCGGATCTAATTATATTTGTACATCTTATTTTTTGTTCATATATTTCAGATCTTCTTTTGTTGTAGATCTTATTTTTTTTAGTTCTAATTTTTCAGATCTCTTGTAGATTTTAATATCATGTTCAAACGATATTTTTTTTAGATATGTAGATTTTAATCATCGGATCTTTTATTTAATTGTCATTCATGTATATCCATTTTTTTGTGATAATTTTAAATTTGATTTGAGACTAAAGTTGTTCCATATACTAAGATGTAATTTCTGACCTTATTCTGTTAATTTTCTTTTTAGATCTTATCTATCATAGATCTAATTTTCCAGATTTTATTACACACACACACACACATATTACCTCATAGATCTTGCTCTATTAATCTTATCATTTTAGATCTCATTTTATTGTAGATCTCATTCCATTGTTTGGTGAAAAAAAAGGTTTTCATTTTGAAATTTTTTTGTTTGGATTTCGGTTTGAATAAGAACCGTAGAAATAAATTTACCACATGATTTATATTTCCAGAAGAAATATTTCATTGTTTCTTAGAGAAACAAATATAAGGATAATACATATCTAGAAGATCGTATTAAGTCTATATGAAAGAATAAGAACCCGAAGTTCATATGTGCGAAGGTGAAAGGTTAAAGTTTTCATAAGCTGAAATAAAGCCATGAAAAAAATATATAAGCGAGCAATTCCAGAAGAAGATGTTGATATGTTCAGAAGACATAACATAAAAATAATATGTTGAAATAACATTAGAAATGTGGTAAATACTATTTCCTCGAAGAGAAATAGTATTATGATTCTCATGTTCAAATACAATTATGAAGAGTCCTCTTGTTTCATTGTATTTATTTAATATTGAAGACCTGAAGTTCTCAAATAAAAATTATGCATATAAGTTTGCATTCCTAAAAAAAGGTTTATATATCAAAACTCAAATATATAAATTTGAGATGTGAAGCTTTGAATTATTAGAAAAGCTAATTCAGATTATGGTAAATTTCAATTGCAATCAAACCTGAAGTTTGGTAATGAAAATCAAGTTGTACCATTTAGGATCTAAAGTACTAAACAAAAACTTTATTTAAAGTAAAATTGAAACCTGAAGTTCTAAAAATATTTGCCAATGGTATTAACTACTAAACCAAATAAATGTATAGAAATTTGTTCACTACAGAAGTGGTGATAATAATAATAAAAAAAAATCTCCAGAAAAGATTTGTTGATATATTTGGTGCTTTTACTAAACCAAATAAATACATAGAAATATATCTACTCTCCTACTCTCTTTCTTTTTAATAGAAAACAAGGTATTATAATAGGAAGTTTATTTCCTAATTTTTTTCCCTTCTTTCATGCATCCAATCATGTCTTTCAAAAGATAAAATATAATAGATCAAGTTTCTTTCCTTTGGCTCATCAAGTAAGAATTTTGGATTCTTCATAAAATGAATGTTAATATCTATAAACACATCAATTATGTTATATTGTATATAAAACTCATTCAACTTTCCTCTTTCAGCCAAGAGGTATTCCAATGTTTACTATTTTATATGCTTAATCTTTTACCTGTTATTGTCATGTCACAAAATATACTTATTGATGTTATCAATAGCTGTAACTTATACAACATACTTTTTAGTTGCCAAGTCAAACTATTTTGTTTTTCATGATATTATTTATACACTATGTGATGTACAAATTTCCTCTCCCTGTTTAGCTTACAATATGTAAATAACTGCATATATTAATTCATATATTAATCAGTAGCAATCAACAAACCATTAAATAAAATTAATTGATTAATGAGAATGGTCCAACAAAGATGCGTATGAATACTTCATACATTTATTCTTCTTTTATATCTCTTATTATTGACAAGGATCATAACGTATATACATGTTACATGTTCATGTTTCTCACTATTACATTCGTTATGAATTAATAAATGGTATTTAATACTACATATTCATATTCTTAAATTTTCCTATATTATGAAAGTAAACATAATCAAGTCAGCACAATCTTTGGTTATAATTCATCTCTTCTCCACCAATCAATCCATATAAAGGCATTTTCATATTTTCAAGGAAAGTAATGAATGCAATTAATGAGATTGGATCTAGAGCTATCAAAAGGATGTAAATAAGAAATTATAGTCGCTTTTATAGATTATATTTGATTGTCTTTTACTATTTTGCATTAATGTTTTTATTCTACCACTGTAACTACTATTAGATATGGTTTCTTATTTTATGAAATGCATTGATTATCTATCCATGAACAATATTTTGATGTTTATGCATTTTTATTTCCACTTATAGTTAGTAATATGATAAACACAACTAAGTTTGAATTTAAAGCTTTGGACTTATTAGAAGATAACATTTTGTCATGGATATTGGATGTTGACATCCAATTACAATCTCATTGCTTAGAAAATGCCATAAAAATGATAATCCAATAGGATAAAACAGTGGCTCTTATATTTTTAAGATGTCATATCCATGACAAACTTAAAGTAAAACAGTTAACTGAAAAAGATCATCTTTACCTATGGAACTCCCTGAAGGAGCGTTATGACCACCAAAATATGATCACACTTCTAAGCACTAGACACGAGTGGTTGAACTTGAAGTTTCAAGTCTTTAAATCTATTAGGAAATACAATTCCTCTATATTTAAAATTACTTCTAAACTAAAATTATGTAAAAGGATTGTCTAGTAATACTAACTTGAAGTTAGATCATTTCTTCGAGGTTGATGAAGGAAACTTCATTAATGATGAAAATCTAAGTGCAATAATAAATGATATGGTCGAATTGATCAATAGTAGCAGCAGCCTGCAGTCTGCTATGTGGATTTTATTTTATTTCAGTTTAATAAATCAGTTGGAAGTTGTTGCCTGTATGTTTTTCCTTTCATAACTAATTGAAATAATGTACCGATAATGTTGGTTTTAATCAGTAGTCTATTTTAAATTTTGAAAAGTACTAGCATTTATTTATGCTTATAAATTTAGTAGTTGACTAACTATATTGCCTTTAGTTCTTAAGTATGGACAATCAATATTTGAGTGATAATATATGCCTACTAGATTGTGCAACTACTCACATTATTTTGAAAAACCAGAAGTTTTTTTCCTATGAACTATCTGAAATATTTAACTAAAAATTTCAACCATAGCAAATCTGCTAATATAGTTGAAGGGTCCGAAAGAGCCCATATAGTATTATCAAATGGTACATATATCTTAATTTAAAATACATTATACTCAAGCAAATTTAAAAGAAATTTGTTGAGTTTTGAGGATATATAAATGAATGGCTACCATACTAGAACTAAAATGAAAAGGTCAAAGAATACCTTTGCTGTAACGACCCAGAATTTTTTATTAATTAAAATTTGAATATTTAATTAATTTTAAATATTAATAAGTGAATTTATAAGTCGAATAAATTTTATTTCGAATAATTGGATTTAATTGAATAATTAAATCGATAATTTGATAGGTTAAATTATGGAAATAATTGAAAATTGAGTTAAATATGATTGAAAATGATTTGGGAAATTTTATTTTATCATATTGAAGTTAGAACGATATTTTAGAACTTTTAAAATCGAATTAAAAGTTTATTTGTGAAAATTGAATATTTTAATATTTAATCGACTAGTGAAAATAGCCAATTTTTGAACAGTCTCAGAATTGGACCAAATTAGTTTCATCGGATCCGTAATAGTTTGTTATTACCGTATTTCAATTTTCGTAGCAATCAGAGTTATCGTTTGATCGTGGCAGCTCGAAACACATCGAAATTGTTTTTAATATTAATTTGGCGAGTTAAAATAGTCATTTTTCAAACTGTCTCGGATTTTGACGAAACCAGTTTCGTCGGATCCGTAATGTGATATTATTGTATTGTTTCAAGTTTCAAGTCAATCGGATTTACCGTTTGTCCGGTGCAAGTTAAAACGCCTAGAAAATCGTTTAAATCGGTTTAATTTAAATTGAACGTTTACTGCCATATCTCGTACAGATGACCGAATTAGCTCCCGAAACATGTTCCATTGTGTTCGGAACGCGGGGTAAACCTTAGAAACGCCAACCGGCACGCTTCGTTTGGAGTTCGGAAAATCCGGGATGAATAGTGTTTCGCGAATTTTCTATAAAAGCCCCCAAATATTTCATTTTTGCAAAAAAAATAAAAGGGCTAGGGTTTCAGGATGGAGACGCCGCCTCTAATGTTACCAACGGCCGAAAATTGTTCACCTTCTCCCTCAATTATCTTCAAATCTACACAACGATTCGAGAAACTCTCAACTACAAACTTTTAGAGGGTGGTGAGTACGTGATATCCAACGGCTATGATCGTTCAACTCGAAGTGGATCGACGGAAATTTGAGCTCAAAGTGCCGCCGTTCGCACATAAATCTAGGCGCAGAGAGGAGGCCGAGCTTGGCCGTGCTCGGGGCGTGGGTGGCTCGCGCGTACGACTTTCTTTTGGTGGTGGCTGATCACTCTAGAAGTCGATGAGGAGGGAGGATAATTCAAGATGGAAGTGGCGGCTATGGGTTGGAGGGGTTCGTGATTTTCACGAAGAAGAAGGAGAAGGGTTTTGCACGGTCCAGATCCAAGCAACATGAAATCGACGGCCAGATGGTATAGGGTTGAAAATATAAAGTTTATGTTGTAAATTAAGTTATAAATTCATGTAATCTTTAAAAATTCATATCTTTTTCATACGAGGTCGAAAACGCGCGAAACCAGTTGCGTTGGAATCGTATGGACGAGCACTACGCTATGCAACTGGATTGGAGTTGTTTGGAGTTAGTGAGAATTTCGGGTAAAATTAAACGTCCGTTTAATTTTATTCGAAATAAATCGCTAAAACGAAATTGAAATCAAGGTGAGAACTTCTCACTCAATCGAATCGGTTTCGATTTTAATTTTAAATAGTTAGATTTAAAATTCTTGAATGTATGTTTGAATGATGATTGTTATCTATTGATTGTTAAAATAGACATTATGCGCCATTAGTAAGCGGATGTTATTTATTAAAAACATATACGGCGAATATTTCATAAACAGTGAAATTGGTATTATTTATGTACTTGGATTTGATTTCCCGCATTGTATAGCGGATGAGACCCTATTGCGCCGTCTATTAAGCGAATAATATTTTAAATCCCATATACTGCGATAATTTCGTACTGGAACGGAATTGGTATTGTGCTACCATCTTTGGATGCAGGAAAACAGGTTGGAGGGATCCAACTGGATTCCTCAACAGTATTTATTTGATTTTAGATATTTTGATATTTGAAGGATTATCATATCGATATATGATGGTCATTGTTGTTGTGATTGACTATTTGGTGTGTAGCATCATTGGGCCAAATTTTGGGATTTTAAAAAGAATTTTAAAGTGATTTTTGAAAGTATACGTTTATAAAATATTTTTGGAATTGATTCCTTTTCAATAAATAAACGTATAAATTTTAATGTTATAAAAATTATGATTTTTGAGAAATATAGAAAAAAAAATTGATTTTTGAAAATATGGGGTTAATAATTTTATAAAATAGCTTAAATTGGGATTTCTGAATTTATTATAAAAAGTTTAAAAATAGGATTTGTGAAATTTGATTATTTTATAAATCAAAGAGAATGGTGAAATTATAAAGGAGATTAAAGATGTTTTGAAATAATAGTATAAATTGATTTATATAAGAGATTTATAAATTAAAACATTTGAATTATAAAACGAGTTTTTATAAGTGTTAGAATGAATCGTGAATGAATTTCATAAATGAATGAAATTTATAAAATTATAAACGGTGAAGTTATAAATGGAATTTTATAAGCAATAGGTTTATAAAATTTATAAGGTTATTAAAGGAATAGGTTTGGGTAAATTAATGAATCTTATAAGTTATAAGATTTATAATTATGAAGTTCAAAGGAACGATTTTGCAAACGAATAAATTATAAGTATTTAACTTATAATATGAACCTTTGGTATATAATTGAGTTATGAATTTAATATAGGGTAATAAAGGAATTTATAAACGTTGTTTTATAAATCCGCAAACGACTTATTTTAATAAGTAAATTGTTATAACTTATTTATGGAGTTATATTCACGTTTTAGACTGTGAATAATCCTTTGAAATAGAATGAATAGAAATGATGAAATTGGTTAACGTAGTATATTCACGTTTTTGAATAGTGAATAATATGTTAAAGAAATTGTTTTGAATGTGATGTTTTAAATAGAATTAAAACGATCTAACGTTGTTTTCAAAACGTGTTGAGATTCGAAACCATAGATTTCAACATTCATTGTTGAAATAGACGTTTTCGAGAAATAGAAGGAATGGTGGACTATAACACTGTTGTTATAGTAAATGATTTCCGAAAGAAAATGTTTTGTATAGTATTGGGATTTATATATCTATTTTAATTTCGAATCCCTATACTAGTGATTTTGGGTTGTCGTAACGATGTTTTACGCAACATTCGTTTTGGCCCAAATAAATATGTTTAAGAGAATGACTCCTTGAAGAATGAAATATATACTTAATTTCGATTTAAGTATATTGAATATTTTCCAAGTGTTGAAAATAAATGGATTTGTGAATTACTTATTAAATAAGTATGGAAATGTTTTCCAATATAAAGTGAATATTTTGAGAATTTATCTTTTTGAAGATAAATTGAAAACGAATAATTGAAATCGTATATCAGTAGATATTGTGAAATATAAATTCACTAAGGAATTTATAAAAGGAAGTGGAATTTGTTTAAAAATAAATATTGATTTATTTTTGAAATATTGAAATTATTTATCTTGTAAAGATATTTTTGGGAAATAAATAATTTGGAAAATTATTTGGAATCTGGTGATGTTGTGCATATCCATTGATAGTTCAATAACCGACTATCAATATTTACCTTTAAAAGGTATTTGTTGGGATTTGCGGAATTTGAATGCTACACTTATTTTTAAATTATTGCGCTCGTTATTTGGATTACCCATTCCGAATAGTGATACGACGTAATGGATAGCATTGATGACCGGTGTTGAAGACCGGATATTTTTGAAAGCGAAAGGACAACTCGTCGAATGTCTTTGCATCGAATGGTCCCCGGTATAGAGACTCCATATGTGATGGGAAGTCCGGTCATGATTAGTGAATATCCGGATTGCAAGGACTTCTTTGTAAGTGCCTTCGGTTCTGTTCGATCCTGGAACAGACTTGTATGGATTGTATGTCTGACACTACAAGTTGAGATATAAAGCTGATTTCTTTCAAATATATTTCTGTTGGTGGCGGAGAATTTATTCTCTTAGCTTAACACCCTTCTCTGAGACGTACGAGCTCAGAGGTTATGTAGTTGATGGTTATGAGCAATATATTCCCAATTTGGTAATGTGACATGCTGAGTGTTGCTGTGAAATGATCATTGTGTTGATCATTTGTGATAGGATCATTTGTTTGATCGTTTATCTTTGTGATCATTTCTATGATCGTTTGTTGACCAAAAGCATAGCTTTTGTATAAAGCGTGGCTTTGTGGACGAAACTTCGTCGAGCCTCATACCCCGGAATGGTCAAAACAGGAAAGATGCAGCAAGGTTATGAGGGGTAGCTCCCTTTAGGGTATGTGCATTTCCTTCTGGAAAAGGGTGGTATCATGGTATGGAGCCCAGATACTTACTCATGTTGAAACACTTTATTTATGATTGTGTGATGATGGTTACGAGCGCTCGGTTAAAGGTCCCAAAGGACCGGGGGATGGCATACTCGTGTCAGTAGTTACCCAGTTAGGGGTAACCCGGCCTTGTGTTGGCAGAGATCCGGTTTGGTTCTCGGGGACGTCCTTCCAGAGGCGTTCTCATGTGGCAATGGGAAGTTCCTTGGCCTGACCATTCGTTGGAAATCCAATTCCCAATACGAAACCCTGTACGGTTTTAGTTGTAGAACCTGCCATTTACTTATGGTGGTCACCACTGTTTAGATGGTAGCTATAATAGGCATAGTTCGAAATGTCTATGCTAGCTAAGATTTATATCTTTATTTTCGAAATGAATTTTTCCTACACTATGCACTAGTAATAATATCAAATGTTCTTTTAATGCGTATCAAGCATCTTTGACTGTCATAAGGAGAAATCTCCTCCGATTCTGCGTTTGCATGTGTGTGTGTGCGGGAGGCCTTATGGTAGTCTCATTTTTAAAAGCATTGCGAATTGACTTTAAAAATATTCCTCTATTTTGTTTTCAAAGATAAATAAACTGTTTTGAGTTCTCACACCAGTCACATGACTGACTCGGAGTTATTGTTTTCCTTCCTAAACTCTGGGTGCTCACCAATTTCCATACGGGCAGTCAAGAGACAGGTTTATCAGGATATTATGGAATTCAGGAATTGCTGGAGGCAAGCTGGATGGCATGGCGTATTATTAGTATATAGTATTTCTTTTCCGCTGTTTGTTGTTTTTTGTTGTTGTACACTCTGATGTAATGTAATGAAATGTAATGTAATGTAATAACTGATATAGTTCTTTGTTTAAAGATTATTCATTTATCTATTATATGTTGTTCCGCTGCGATTGTGAGATTCTGATATTGTTTTGTTGTTTTCTGTTCTGTTCTGTTCTATTTTCTATCGTTTTCTCTCTTCTTCTGTCTCTTTCTTTTCTTAAAACCCTAAGTGTTCGGTTTTCCGGCATTCGATTGCTCGGCAGTTGATACAGTGGACGTATTGATGTCAGTTTTCGGAAGTCGAAGTATCAGGTCCTTACAAAGTGGTATCAGAGCATATGGTTAAGCGACAACCATGGTTCTGTTGGGTATTACTCATTAGAGATAGAGTCAGTAGTGCTCTAGAATGAGTTTGAGTGTAATAATAGCTATGAGAGCGTATTTGTTAGTGAATATAAAATTGTTTTATATTGTGATGATTGGTTTATTGAGTGGCATATGAACCTTCGTCGGCACGGTATGCACAACTATGCCGAAGGGGTTTCTAAACACTTGTACAGAACAATTCGACACAATATTGTTTTAAAATTGGGTAAATGAAATAATTTTACCTTGATTTTATTTTATATATAAAGGAATAATTTTTCAGAATTATTAAAGTATATATAAGTTGATTGTTTGGTTGTTGAATAAGTTGTTTGAATAATCTAAATAAAGGAATAATTGTATAAGCAAAAGAATTATAAGTATGAAATTATAATTAAAGTGATTTACAATTGCGAAATAAACTTATATCTATGAGAAGTGAAACTATATGAATATATTTATGAATATAAGTTATAAATAAAAATGAATTTAAAGTTAAATGGAAATTTACTTAAAATTGGAATCTGAATTGATTTATAAGTGGGAATTTAAGTTAAGTAAAGCCAAATGATGTTTGTAAAATGGAGTATGACTTAAGAGTTGTTGAATGAAGTTGATATTGGCATCAAAGTAAATTATTAAAGTTAAGTGATAGATATGAACTTGAGTTATGTAGTGAAATTCAACTTTAGAAATTGAATTGAATTAATGGATTGAATGTTAATCAATTGAATGTGAATAATTGGTATGAAATAATGAATGTAAGTGTTAATTCATTAAAACCTAATGTTATTGGAAGTTGAATAATTGAATAAAAATCAATTTAATTAAACCAAGATGAATGTAAGCAAAGGAAATTTGGTTGTAATTAATATACATTGGTTGTTATATGGTTGTTAGTTGATTGTATATAATTCATTAAGTATTAAAGAAATTGGAAGCTAAAGTAATTGAAATTCAATTGGAAGTTAAGTGAATCTTAAATAGAATTGAATTTGATTTGGAAGTGAATCAACTTGAATATGAATTAGTGAATATAAACTAATTGAAAATGAATGTTAATAAAAACATCCACTGTTAATGAATCAAAGGTGATTAAATTGAAAACCATTTCATTGAATATTAATGAGAATATGAATGAATATTTATCGGTTATGGATGCTAGTTGGTTGATGGTTGAACATATTGCTTTTACTACATTTGCTAGGTTGACATATATAGTTATTATGTTGCTATATGTTGTATATCGATACTATTTTCATATATACATTGTAACGACCCAGAATTTTTGATAATTTAAATTTGGATATTTAATTAATTTTAAATATAAATAAGTGAAATTTATAAGTCGAATAATTTATTTATCGAATATTTGGATTTAATTGGTCAATTGAATCGATAATATAATAGTGAAATTCCAGAAATAATTTAATTTTGGGTTAAATAAGATTGAAAATGATTTGGAAAATTTTGTTATATCATATTAAAGTTATAGAAATGTTTTAGAACTTGTAAAACTGAATTTAAAGTTGATTTGTGAAAATTGAATATTTTAATATTTAATTATCGACTGAAAAATAGCCATTTTTCAAACGGTCTCGGATTCCGATGAAACCAGTTTCATCGGACCCGTAATGTGATATTATTGTAAGATTTCAAATTTCGTGTCAATCGGATTTACCGTTTGTACGGGGCAAGCTAAACCGCCTAGAAAATCGTTTAAATCGATTTAATTCAAATTGATCGTTTACAGCCGTATCTCGCACAGATGATCGAATTAGCTTCTGAAACCTATTCCATTGTGTCCGGAGCGCGGGATAAACCCCAGAAACGTCATTTTCGGCGCGTAAATCGGAGTTTTGGAAACCCGGATGAATAGTGTCGTTCAAACTTCTATAAATAGGCCTTAAAATTCACAAAAATAAGAAAAGTATCAAAACCCTAACCCTAAACGTGTAGCCGCCACTTCAAACAATTAATGGCCGAAAAACGTTGGTGTTCATCTCCACTTTTCGATCAATCCACTCATCTCTAGCAAAAGCTTCCAACAGAAAAGGTGTAGAGCTCTCCGAGCTCGATACATCCAACGGTGGGTTTTCACTCTAAGGCTTTGGATTGGTCGCGATCTGGTGAACTAGGGTTTCAGTTCGAGTTTAGTTTGTGCAAGCTAGGCATGACCGAGCTTGGTGAGGTTGTAGCCGAGTATGGTGTAGGTGATTGCGAACGTAATGGAGCTCGTTGATCGTGTCGTAGGCGTTTGTGGTGAAGTCGAGAATTAGGGCTAATGGGCGGCTCATGGGTTACGTGAGTGTTTCATTAACCTGGGAGCAAAGCTCGCGCACGAGAGAGATGGAGAAGGAGGGGGGTGTGCGGCCCAGATTTGATTAAAGGGTAAAAGAAAATAAGGAAATGTAAATTAATTTTATTAAAATTTGTACAATGTTTAAAATGCAATATCTTGTTCATGCGAGGTCGGAATTGCACGAAGCCAGCGGCGTTGGAATCGTATCGTCGAGCACTTCGCAATGCAACTGATTTGGAGTCGTTTGGAGCAAGCGAAAATTTTGGATAAAATTATTCGAAACGAACGCCGAACCGGAAATAAAATCAAGGTGAGAACTCCTCACTCAATCGAACAGATCGATTTGAATTTTAAATATTTAGATTTAAAATTTTTGAATGATGATTGCAATTATTGATTGCTGTTTGATTTTGATAGTAGATATAGTAGGATATACTATATATAGCAATATATATATATTGGCATATGTATATATTGGAATTGATTTCCCGCCTTGTATAGCGGATGAGACCCTATTGCGCCGCCTATTAAGCGGATAATATTTTAAAAATCCCATATACCGCGATATTCCACCTTGAAGTGGAATTGGTATTGTGCTAACGTCTGTGGATGCAGGGAAACAGGTTGGAGGGATCCAACTGGATTCCTCACAAATATTTATTTGATTATAAATATTTTGATGATTTTGATTATCATATCGATATATGATATTCGTTGCCATGATTGACTATTGGGTGCTGTTGCATCATCGGATTCATTTTTAAAGTTAAAAATAACGATTTTGAATTTAAAAGGGTTTTTAAAGTGATTTTTCAAAGAATATATTTTATTAAATTTTTGTATTGATTCATTTTAAAATAAATAAACTTATAAATTTTTATGTTATAAAAATTAACATTTTTATGAAATATGACAGAAAGGTAATTTTTAAAATACATAGATTTTTATAAAATAGTTAAATTGGGATTTTGGATAAATTTTATTATCGGTTTATATAAAAGATTTTATAAATGGATATTTGTGAATTAAATTTATTGGAATTCTGAAACGGGTTTATAAAGTGTTGAGTTGATGTATAAAATGAATTTCATTAAAATTTGTAGATTTATAAGTTGTGAAAGTTATCAAATGAATAGATGTTGAAAATAAAAGTTTTATAGGAAATTAACTTATAAACTGGCTTTTGGGCATTTGAATGGGATACTGATAGAAACAGTTAATAAAAGAATTTTTTTTTATAAGTTGAAATTGAAAGAAAATATATAAAGAAATCTTATGAGTAATAAGATTTAAAAATTTGTGAAGTTCAAAGGAACGATTTGGTAAATAAATAATATTATAAGTATTCAACTTATAATATAGATTTTGGTTTATAATTGGGTTATATAAATTGAATTGGATTTAATAAAAGAGATTAGTAAATTGAAGTTTATAAATAGAGATGGAATTTATAAACATTGTTATAAATTCGGAAATCGATGGAATTTGACAAACTGAATATAGAAATTTACTAAAGGAAGTATATTCGCGATTTTTATAGCGAATTATTATTTATATAAAAATGTGGAGAAAATATTGAAAATTTGGTTAGAGAAGTATATTCACTATTTTAGATAGTGAATATATTATAAAAAAATGAAATATTTTGGGAAAGGAATGTTTTAAATGGAATTTAAAACGATTTAAAGATATTTTAAAATGTATTGAGTATCGAATACATAGATTTCAACATTCATTGTTGAAATAGACGTTTTTCGAGAAACAGAAGGAAATGAATACGTAGATTTCAACATTCATTGTTGAAATAGGCGTTTTCGAGGAAGGAAATAATGGACTATAACATTGTTGTTATAGTAAATGATTTCCGAAAGGAAATATTTTGTATAGTATTGGGATTTATATATCTATTTTAATCTCGAATCCCTATACTAGTGTTTTTGGGTTGTCGTAACGATGTTTTACGCAACATTCGTTTTGACCCAAATAAATGTGAATAAAAGAACGTTTTCCTTAAACAAATGAAATATATACTTAACTATGGGTTAAGTATATCGAATATTTTCAAAATTGTTGAAAATAAATAAGATTTATGAAATACTTATTATTAAATAAGTATGGAAATGCTTTTCCAATATGAAACGAGTGGTTTTTTTTTGAGAATTTTTCTTCTTGAAGATAAATTGGAATTGAATATTTGAAATCTGTTGAAAACTGTAGATCGATAGATATTTTGAAATATAAATTCACTATGGAATTTATAAGTGGAAAGGGAAAATTGGTTTTCAAAATAAACGTTGTTTATTTTTGAAGTGTGGAAAATTTTATATCTTGTAAAGATATTTTTGGGAAAATAAATAATTTGAGAAATTATTTGGAATCTGGTGATGTGGCGCATCTTTATTGATAGTTAAATAACCGACTATCAATATTTACCTTTAAATAGGTATTTGTTGTGATTGTTTGAATTGGATGCTACACTTATTTTTAAATAAGCGCTCACTATTCGGGTTAACCGGGAAAGGACCATGGGGTCGTATAACCCACTCCGGATATGTGATACGTCGTTATGAATTGCATTTGAAGACCGGTGTTGAAGACCGGATATTTGTGAAAATGGATGGATTACCGTCGAGTTACTCTGCATCGGCTGATCTCCGATATAGAGGTTTTATCACCTTTAGTGATGGGATGTCCGGACGTGATTAGTGAATATCCGGATTGCAAGGGCTTCTTTGGAAGTGCCTTCGGTTCCGTTCGATCCCGGAACGGATTTGTATGGATTGTATGTCTGACATTACAATTTGAGATGTAAAGCTGGTTTCTATCAGATATATTTCTGTTGGTGGCGGAGAATTTATTCTCTTAGCTTAACACCCTTCTCTGAGACGTACGAGCTCAGAGGTTATATAGTTGATGGTTACTAGTGATACATTCCCGAATTGGTAACGTGGCATGCTGACTATTGCTGTGAAATGATCGTTGAATGATCATTTGTGATAGGATCATTTGTTTGATCGTCTATCTTGATGATCATTGCTTTGATCATTTGTTGACCCAAAGCACTGATTTTGTACAGCGTGGCTTTGTGGACGAGACTTCATCGAGCCTCGCACCCCAGAAATGGTCAAAACAGGAAAGATGCAGCAAGGTTATTAGGGGGTATCGCCCCTTTAGTGTATGTCATTCCTTCTGGATAGATGTGGTATCATGGTATGGAGCCCAGATACTTAACCTATGTGGTTACTGCAAATTTATTACTTTGTGGTTGTTGGAAATCGGGGATCCTCGGATATAGATCGGTTACGATCGGGGAATGACATATTCGTGTCAGTTGTTACCCAGTTAGGGGTAACCCGGCCTTGTGTTGGCAGAGATCCGGTTAGGTTCTCGGGACGTCATTCCAAAGGCGTTTCCATGTGGCAATGGGAAGTTCCTTGGCCTGACCATTTGTTGGAAATCCAAAGAAACAATACGAGCCTTGTACGGTTTTAGTTGTATTACCTGCTATGGAATGTGGCGGTAACCTGCTATTGAACATAGTAGCTATAGTAGGCATAAGTGCGGAATGCCTATGCTGGCTAAGATTTATATTCTACTTTCGAAAATGTTTTCTACACTATGCACTAATAATAATATCAAAAATGATTTGATTTTGCGTAGTAAGCATCTTTGACTATCATAAGGAGAAACCTCCTCCAAGTCTGCGTTTGCATTGTGTGTGTGGCGGGAGACCTTATGGTAGTTTCATTTTCAAAAAGCATTGTGAATTTTCTTTTAAAATTTCTCCTGTTCTTTGTTTCAAAGATAAATAACTGTTTTAGTTCTCACACCAGTCACATGACTGACCTGGAGTTTATTGTTCCCTTTCTAAACTCTGGGTGCCCACCAATTTCAACACGGGCAGTCTAGAGTTTGGTTATCAGGTTATTCTGGATTTAGGAGTGCTATGGAGCTCAGGAGGCGAGCTGCATATCGAGACGTACCACTTGTATATGATATTATACTATGTATTATTCCGCTGTGTATTTTGTATGAGGACAAGTTATAGCTGTCCATTGATGTATTGACTCTGTTGTCTATTGTTGTTGTAAACTCTGATAATGATGTAATATATAAAATATTCAGTTCTTTTGTTTTAATGAATATTCATTTATCTATTATATGTTGTTCCGCTGCGATGGTTAGATTCTGATGTTGTTATGTTGTTCTTTTTCTGTTCTTCTTCTATCTTTTTCCCTCTTCTTCTCTCTTGTTCTTCGACTTTCTTCTTCTTCAACCATAACGGTTCGGTTTTTCGGCAACGAAAAATCGCAAACGTTACATTTGGTATCAGAGCATATGGTTAAGCGACAACCTTAGCTCTGTTGGGTGTTACTCATTAGAGATAGAGTCAGCAATACTCTAGAATGAGTTTGAGTGTAATAATAGATATGAGCGCGTACTTGTTAGTGAATATAAAATGATTTTATATTGTGTTGATTGGTTTATTGAGTGGCATATGAACCTTCGTCGGCACAGTCTGTACAACTGGATCGAAGGGGTTTCTAAACACTTGAATAGAACAATTCGACACAGTATTGTTTAAAAATAGGGTAAATGAAATAATTTTGCCCAAAACTATTTTTGTATATAAAAGAAATGATTTTCTGTGGATTATTATAGTATATGGATGCATGGTTGTTAGGTAGTAATAATATTAAATTATTACCATTGATTATTGAAAATAAGAAATTGGAATCATAATCAAAAGTTTAGAAATGAAATCCATATACAAATGAAATTTGAGAATGTAAATTATAAATGTGATTTATAATTGGAAATAGAATTCCAGAGAAGTTTTTTTGGAAATGTTTTTGAAAGAATTTGGAAATTTAGTAATTAAATTCCTTTTTGAATTGAAAATGAATTTCAAGGATATTTTGGAAAATTGTTTTGGAAGGAATGAAAACCTCTAAACTCTTTTTGGTCGCTGGAAAATAATTCCGATGATGACCATGGCATCATCGGTGTTCATTTCTGAGTTTCCAAAAGAGGAATTGCTGCCAAATTGTTTTAATATAAAGTTGTTTAGAAAATTTGGGTTTGGTTTTGAAATTCAAAGGATGATTTGAATTGTTTTCAAAAATGGTTTTGAAAGGTTGAAAAGACTCTGGAATGCTATATAAAAATATTTAAGGAATATTATTAATTAAGAAATAAATTGAAAATGATCTTGTTATTAATTAAGTAAATTCAAGATGAATTGAATATGGAAATTTAAATTTAAATGAATAAGTGAATGTACTGATTGAATTAAATTAGTAAATGGAATAGATTTGAAATGGTTAGAATGAAATTTGTTTGGTTAATAAAATAAACCGAATGAAAATATGAAATGCAAATAGAACTGAAGTGGAATTAGAATGAATTGAAATGGTATCAATTTAAATTAGTATAAACTAGAATGAATATGAATTCGTTTGGCTTAGAAACAAATAGAGTTGAGATTATAAATTGAATTCAAATAAAAATTGAAATTGTAAATTGAATTCAAATGAAATTAAAATGCAAAATTGATTGAAAATGAATGAAATTGGATATGTAACTTCAATAGTAAAGCTAAAGATGGTATAAGTAGTATATATTGAAAATTTTGAAATGGAATGTGCAAAATGATTTGAATGTTGGAATTGGATACTACTACTAGCAGGTTATACAGGTGTATTAAAAGAAATGGAATTGAGATTTTGATTTCAAAGATAAAAAATTGAATTGCTCGACAAAAAGGTACGTATTTGAATTTCCGTATGAAATTTGATGATTTTCTTCTCCAGCCACTTGGCTTTCTCTTTTCTTTTTGATTCTGAGGGGCCGTGGTGCCATTTTGTAGTCGTACCGATCGAGCCGCGCAAAGGAGACGCTGACGAAATTTTTCGAAAATTTCGGGTGTTAGAAAATTTTTGAGAAAATTTTGAAAGTTGAAATTTGAATTTAAATTTAAATTTAAATTGTTAAGGAAAACAATGTTGTTGAAACTTATAACTTAAGTTGGAAAGCTAATTGAAATGGTATTGAATCTTTAATAAAAGATTTAGATTAGTAAGTTGATAAAACTGTTTGAATTGGAAAAATAGTAAACGGATTACGAACCATTTCTTCCTAACTTGCAATTTCGGGACGAAATTCTTTTAAGGGGGGAAGATTGTAACGACCCAGAATTTTTGATAATTTAAATTTGGATATTTAATTAATTTTAAATATAAATAAGTGAAATTTATAAGTCGAATAATTTATTTATCGAATATTTGGATTTAATTGGTCAATTGAATCGATAATATAATAGTGAAATTCCAGAAATAATTTAATTTTGGGTTAAATAAGATTGAAAATGATTTGGAAAATTTTGTTATATCATATTAAAGTTATAGAAATGTTGTAGAACTTGTAAAACTGAATTTAAAGTTGATTTGTGAAAATTGAATATTTTAATATTTAATTATCGACTGAAAAATAGCCATTTTTCAAACGGTCTCGGATTTCGATGAAACCAGTTTCATCGGATCTGTAATGTGATATTATTGTAAGATTTCAAATTTCGTGTCAATCGGATTTACCGTTTGTACGGGGCAAGCTAAAACGCCTAGAAAATCGTTTAAATCGATTTAATTCAAATTGATCGTTTAAAGCCGTATCTCGCACAGGTGATCGAATTAGCTTCCCAAACCTGTTCCATTGTGTCCGGAACGCTGGATAAACCCCAGAAACGTCGGTTTCGGCGCGTAAATCGGTGTTTTGGAAACCCGGATGAATAGTGTCGTTCAAACTTCTATAAATAGGCCTTAAAATTCACAAAAATAAGAAAAGTATCAAAACCCTAACCCTAAACGTGTAGCCGCCAGTTCAAACAATTAATGGCCGAAAAACGTTGGTGTTCATCTCCACTTTTCGATCAATCCACTCATCTCTAGCAAAAGCTTCCATCAGAAAAGGTGTAGAGCTCTCCGAGCTCGATACATCCAACGGTGGGTTTTCACTCTAAGGCTTTGGATTGGTCGCGATCTGGTGAACTAGGGTTTCAGTTCGAGTTCAGTTTGTGCGAGCTAGGCATGACCGAGCTTGGTGAGGTTGTAGCCGAGTATGGTGTAGGTGATTGCGAACGTAATGGAGCTCGTTGATCGTGTCGTAGGCGTTTGTGGTGAAGTCGAGAATTAGGGCTAATGGGCGGCTCATGGGTTACGTGAGTGTTTCATTAACCTGGGAGCAAAGCTCGCACACGAGAGAGATGGAGAAGGAAGGGGGGGGTGGGGTGTGCGGCCCAGATTTGATTAAAGGGTAAAAGAAAATAAGGAAATGTAAATTAATTTTATTAAAATTTGTACAATGTTTAAAATGCAATATCTTGTTCATGCGAGGTCGGAATTGCACGAAACCAGCGGCGTTGGAATCGTATCGTCGAGCATTTCGCAATGCAACTGATTTGGAGTCGTTTGGAGCAAGCGAAAATTTCGGATAAAATTAAACGTTCGTTTAATTTTATTCGAAACGAACGCCGAACCGGAAATAAAATCAAGGTGAGAACTCCTCACTCAATCGAACAGATCGATTTGAATTTTAAATAGTTAGATTTAAAATTTTTGAATGATGATTGCAATTATTGATTGCTGTTTGATTTTGATAGTAGATATAGTAGGATATACTATATATAGCAATATATATATATTGGCATATGTATATATTGGAATTGATTTCCCGCCTTGTATAGTGGATGAGACCCTATTACGCCGCCTATTAAGCGGATAATAATTTTAAAAATCCCATATACCGCGATATTCCACCTTGAAGTGGAATTGGTATTGTGCTAACGTCTGTGGATGCAGGGAAACAGGTTGGAGGGATCCAACTGGATTCCTCACAAATATTTATTTGATTATAAATATTTTGATGATTTTGATTATCATATCGATATATGATATTCGTTGCCATGATTGACTATTGGGTGCTGTTACATCATCAGATTCATTTTTAAAGTTAAAAATAACGATTTTGAATTTAAAAGGGTTTTTAAAGTGATTTTTCAAAGAATATATTTTATTAAATTTTTGTATTGATTCATTTTAAAATAAATAAACTTATAAATTTTTATGTTATAAAAATTAACATTTTTATGAAATATGACAGAAAGGTAATTTTTAAAATACATAGATTTTTATAAAATAGTTAAATTGGGATTTTGGATAAATTTTATTATCGGTTTATATAAAAGTTTTATAAATGGATATTTGTGAATTAAATTTATTGGAATTCTGAAACGGGTTTATAAAGTGTTGAGTTGATGTATAAAATGAATTTCATTAAAATTTATAGATTTATAAGTTGTGAAAGTTACCAAATGAATAGATGTTGAAAATAAAAGTTTTATAGGAAATTAACTTATAAACTGGCTTTTGGGCATTTGAATGGGATACTCATAGAAACAGTTAATAAAAGAATTTTTTTTATAAGTTGAAATTGAAAGAAAATATATAAAGAAATCTTATGAGTAATAAGATTTAAAAATTTGTGAAGTTCAAAGGAACGATTTGGTAAATAAATACTATTATAAGTATTCAACTTATAATATAGATTTTGGTTTATAATTGGGTTATATAAATTGAATTGGATTTAATAAAAGAGATTAGTAAATTGAAGTTTATAAATAGAGATGGAATTTATAAACATTGTTATAAATTCGAAAATCGATGGAATTTGACAAACTGAATATAGAAATTTACTAAAGGAAGTATATTCGCGATTTTTATAGCGAATTATTATTTATATAAAAATGTGGAGAAAATATTGAAAATTTGGTTAGAGAAGTATATTCACTATTTTGGATAGTGAATATATTATAAAAAAAAGGAAATATTTTGGGAAAGGAATGTTTTAAATGGAATTTAAAACGATTTAAAGATATTTTAAAATGTATTGAGTATCGAATACATAGATTTCAACATTCATTGTTGAAATAGACGTTTTTCGAGAAACGGAAGGAAATGAATACGTAGATTTCAACATTCATTGTTGAAATAGGCGTTTTCGAGGAAGGAAATAATGGACTATAACACTGTTGTTATAGTAAATGATTTCCGAAAGGAAATATTTTGTATAGTATTGGGATTTAGATATCTATTTTAATCTCGAATCCCTATACTAGTGTTTTTGGGTTGTCGTAACGATGTTTTACGCAACATTCGTTTTGACCCAAATAAATGTGAATAAAAGAACGTTTTCCTTAAACAAATGAAATATATACTTAACTATGGGTTAAGTATATCGAATATTTTCAAAATTGTTGAAAATAAATAAGATTTATGAAATACTTATTATTAAATAAGTATGGAAATGCTTTTCCAATATGAAACGAGACGTTTTTTTTGAGAGTTTATCTTCTTGAAGATAAATTGGAATTGAATATTTGAAATCTATTGAAAACTGTAGATCAGTAGATATTTTGAAATATAAATTCACTATGGAATTTATAAGTGGAAAGGGAAAATTGGTTTTCAAAATAAACGTTGTTTATTTTTGAAGCGTGGAAAATTTTATATCTTGTAAAGATATTTTTGGGAAAATAAATAATTTGAGAAATTATTTGGAATCTGGTGATGTGGCGCATCTTTATTGATAGTTAAATAGCCGACTATCAATATTTACCTTTAAATAGGTATTTGTTGTGATTGTTTGAATTGGATGCTACACTTATTTTTAAATAAGCGCTCACTATTCGGGTTAACCGGGAAAGGACCATGGGGTCGTATAACCCACTCTGGATATGTGATACGTCGTTATGAATTGCATTTGAAGACCGGTGTTGAAGACCGGATATTTGTGAAAACGGATGGATTACCGTCGAGTTACTCTGCATCGGCTGATCTCCGATATAGAGGTTTTATCACCCTTAGTGACGGGTGTCCGGACGTGATTAGTGAATATCCGGATTGCAAGGGCTTCTTTGGAAGTGCCTTCGGTTCCGTTCGATCCCGGAACGGACTTGTATGGATTGTATGTCTGACGTTACAATTTGAGATGTAAAGCTGGTTTCTATCAGATATATTTCTGTTGGTGGCGGAGAATTTATTCTCTTAGCTTAACACCCTTCTCTGAGACGTACGAGCTCAGAGGTTATATAGTTGATGGTTACTAGTGATACATTCCCGAATTAGTAACGTGGCATGCTGACTATTGCTGTGAAATGATCGTTGATTGATCATTTGTGATAGGATCATTTGTTTGATCGTCTATCTTGATGACCATTGCTTTGATCATTTGTTGACCCAAAGCACTGCTTTTGTAAAGCGTGGCTTTGTGGACGAGACTTCATCGAGCCTCACACCCCGGAAATGGTCAAAACAGGAAAGATGCAGCAAGGTTATTAGGGGGTAGCGCCCCTTTAGTGTATGTCATTCCTTTTGGATAGAGGTGGTGTCATGGTATGGAGCCCAGATACTTAACCTATGTGGTTACTGCAAATTTATTACTTTGTGGTTGTTGGAAATCGGAGATCCTCGGATATAGATCGGTTACGATCGGGGAATGACATATTCGTGTTAGTTGTTACCCAGTTAGGGGTAACCTGGCCTTGTGTTGGCAGAGATCCGGTTAGGTTCTCGGGACGTCATTCCAGAGGCGTTTCCATGTGGCAATGGGAAGTTCCTTGGCCTGACCATTTGTTGGAAATCCAAAGAAACAATACGAGCCTTGTACGGTTTTAGTTGTATTACCTGCTATGGAATGTGGCGGTAACCTGCTATTGAACATAGTAGCTATAGTAGGCATAAGTGCGGAATGCCTATGCTGGCTAAGATTTATATTCTACTTTCGAAAATGTTGTCTACACTATGCACTAATAATAATATCAAAAATGATTTGATTTTGCGTAGTAAGCATCTTTGACTATCATAAGGAGAAACCTCCTCCAAGTCTGCGTTTGCATTGTGTGTGTGGCGGGAGACCTTATGGTAGTTTCATTTTCAAAAAGCATTACGAATTTTCTTTTAAAATTTCTCCTGTTCTTTGTTTCAAAGATAAATAACTGTTTTAGTTCTCACACCAGTCACATGACTGACCTGGAGTTTATTGTTCCCTTCCTAAACTCTGGGTGCCCATCAATTTTCACACGGGTAGTCTAGAGTTTGGTTATCAGGTTATTCTGGATTTAGGAGTGCTATGGAGCTCAGGAGGCGAGCTGCATATCGAGACGTTCCACTTGTATATGATATTATACTATGTATTATTCCGCTGTGTATTTTGTATGAGGACAAGTTATATAGCTGTCCATTGATGTATTGACTCTGTTGTCTATTGTTGTTGTAAACTCTGATAATGATGAAATATATAAAATATTCAGTTCTTTTGTTTTAATGAATATTCATTTATCTATTATATGTTGTTCCGCTGCGATGGTTAGATTCTGATGTTGTTCTGTTGTTCTTTTTCTGTTCTTCTTCTATCTTTTTCCCTCTTCTTCTCTCTTGTTCTTCGACTTTCTTCTTCTTCAACCATAACGGTTCGGTTTTTCGGCAACGAAAAATCGCAAACGTTACATACATGTTCTCATGTTGTTTGTTGAGTGTTTAGTAGGTGCGGATCGCGTTTGCTTCGCATTTGGAGCTCGCTTTCGCGCTATATTAGCCGTATATGCTCGCTAATTATAAATAAGGTACATATCTCGGATTAAATATCGTACTTTTACACTTTTTCCCTGCGGGATGCCTCATTACTTGATGAGATGTATATTTGTGATATATATACTGTCATTTTTTTTCGGATCGAGCCGCGCAAAGGAGACTCGGCGAATTTTTTCGAAAATTTAATGCATTAGAATATTTTTGAGAAAAATTGGAAAATTTTGAAAACTTTAACTTTGATTTGGAATTGAAAGTTAAACAATAGTAGTTGTTTTTGAAAAGATAACTAGGTGTGATTTGAAAACTTAGTAAAGTTATTGTAAGAAGTTTAACTATGAATTTTGGGAAAATTAATAGATTCTGTAACTTTTCTTACTTGATAATTTCGAGGACGAAATTCTTTTAAGGGGGAAGTATGTAACGACCCAGAATTTTTTATTAATTAGAATTTGAATATTTAATTAATTTTAAATATTAATAAGTGAATTTATAAGTCGAATAAATTTTATTTCGAATAATTGGATTTAATTGAATAATTAAATCGATAATTTGATAGGTTAAATTATGGAAATAATTGAAAATTGAGTTAAATATGATTGAAAATGATTTGGGAAATTTTATTTTATCATATTGAAGTTAGAACGATATTTTAGAACTTTTAAAATCGAATTAAAAGTTTATTTGTGAAAATTGAATATTTTAATATTTAATCGACTAGTGAAAATAGCCAATTTTTGAACATTCTCAGAATTGGACGAAACTAGTTTCATCGGATCCGTAATAGTTTGTTATTATCGGATTTCAATTTTCGTAGCAATCGGAGTTATCGTTTGATCGTGGCAGCTCGAAACACATCGAAATTATTTTTAATATTAATTTGGCGAGTTAAAATAGTCATTTTTCAAACTGCCTCGGATTTCGAAGAAACTAATTTCATCGGATCCGTAATGTGATATTATCGTATGGTTTCAAATTTCAAATCAATCGGATTTACCGTTTGTCCGGTGCAAGTTAAAACGCCTAGAAAATCGTTTAAATCAGTTTAATTTAAATTGAACGTTTATTGCCATATCTCGCACAGATGACCGAATTAGCTCCTGAAACATGTTCCATTGTGTTCGGAACGCGGGGTAAACCTTAGAAACGCCAACCGGCACGCTTCGTTTGGAGTTCGAAAAATCCGGGATGAATAGTGTTTCGCGAATTTTCTATAAAAGTCCCCAAATATTTCATTTTTGCAAAAAAATAAAAGGGCTAGGGTTTCAGGTTGGAGCCGCCGCCTCAAATGTTACCAACGGCTGAAAATTGTTCACCTTCTCCCTCAATTATCTTCAAATCTACACAACAATTCGAGAAACTCCCAACTACAAACTTGTAGAGGGTGGTGAGTACGTGATATCCAACGGCTATGATCGTTTAACTCGAAGTGGATCGACGGAAATTTGAGCTCAAAGTGCCGCCGTTCGCACATAAATCTAGGCGCAGAGAGGAGGCCGAGCTTGGCCGTGCTCGGGGCGTGGGTGGCTCGCGCGTACGACTTTCGTTTGGTGGTGGCTGATCACTCTAGAAGTCGATGAGGAGGGAGGATAATTCAAGATGGAAGTGGCGGCTATGGGTTGGAGGGGTTCGTGATATTCACGAAGAAGAAGGAGAAGGGTTTTGCATGGTCCAGATCCAAGCAACATGAAATCGACGGCCAGATGGTATAGGGTTGAAAATATAAAGTTTATGTTGTAAATTAAGTTATAAATTCGTGTAATCTTTAAAAATTCATATCTTTTTCATACGAGGTCGAAAACGTGCGAAACCAGTTGCGTTGGAATCGTATGGACGAGCACTACGCTATGCAATTGGATTGTAGTCGTTTGGAGTTAGTGAGAATTTCGGGTAAAATTAAACGTCCGTTTAATTTTATTCGAAATAAATCGCTAAAACGAAATTGAAATCAAGGTGAGAACTTCTCACTCAATCGAATCGGTTTCGATTTTAATTTTAAATAGTTAGATTTAAAATTCTTGAATGTATGTTTGAATGATGATTGTTATCTATTGATTGTTAAAATAGACATTATGCGCCGTTAGTAAGCGGATGTTATTTATTAAAAACATATACCGCGAATATTTCATAAACAGTGAAATTGGTATTATTTATGTACTTGGATTTGATTTCCCGCATTGTATAGAGGATGAGACCCTATTGCGCCGTCTATTAAGTGGATAATATTTTAAATCCCATATACCGCGATAATTTCGTACTAGAACGGAATTGGTATTGTGCTAACATCTTTAGATGCAGGAAAACAGGTTGGAGGGATCCAACTGGATTCCTCAACAGTATTTATTTGATTTCATATATTTTGATATTTGAAGGATTATCATATCGATATATGATGGTCGTTGTTGTCGTGATTGACTATTTGGTGTGTAGCATCATTGGGCCAAATTTTGGGATTTTAAAGTGATTTTTGAAAGTATACGTTTATAAAATATTTTTGGAATTGATTCCTTTTAAATAAATAAACGCATAAATTTTAATGTTATAAAAATTATGATTTTTGAGAAATATAGAAAAAAAATTGATTTTTGAAAATATGGGGTTAATAATTTTATAAAATAGCTTAAATTGGGATTTCTGAATTTATTATAAAAAGTTTAAAAATAGGATTTGTGAAATTTGATTATTTTATAAATCAAAGAGAATGGTGAAATTATAAAGGAGATTAAAGATGTTTTGAAATAATAGTATAAATTGATTTATATAAGAGATTTATAAATTAATATTTATAAATTAAAACATTTGAATTATAAAACGAGTTTTTATAAGTGTTAGAATGAATTGTGAATGAATTTCATAAATGAATGAAATTTATAAAATTATAAACGGTGAAGTTATAAATGGAATTTTATAAGCAGTAGGTTTATAAAATTTATAAGGTTATTAAAGGAATAGGTTTGGGTAAATTAATGAATCTTATAAGTTATAAGATTTATAATTATGAAGTTCAAAGGAACGATTTTGCAAACGAATAAATTATAAGTATTTAACTTATAATATGAACCTTTGGTATATAATTGAGTTATGAATTTAATATAGGGTAATAAAGGAATTTATAAACGTTGTTTTATAAATCCGCAAACGACTTATTTTAATAAGTAAATTGTAATAACTTATTTATGGAGTTATATTCACGTTTTAGACTGTGAATAATCCTTTGAAATAGAATGAATAGAAATGATGAAATTGGTTAACGTAGTATATTCACGTTTTTGAATAGTGAATAATATGTTAAAGAAATTGTTTTGAATGTGATGTTTTAAATAGAATTAAAACGATCTAACGATGTTTTCAAAACGTGTTGAGATTCGAAACCATAGATTTCAACATTCATTGTTGAAATAGACGTTTTCGAGAAATAGAAGGAATGGTGGACTATAACACTGTTGTTATAGTAAATGATTTCCGAAAGGAAATGTTTTGTATAGTATTGGGATTTATATATCTATTTTAATTTCGAATCCCTATACTAGTGATTTTGGGTTGTCGTAACGATGTTTTACGCAACATTCGTTTTGGCCCAAATAAATATGTTTAAGAGAATGATTTCCTTAAAGAATGAAATATATACTTAATTTCGATTTAAATATATTGAATATTTTCCAAGTGTTGAAAATAAATGGATTTGTGAATTACTTATTAAATAAGTATGGAAATGTTTTCCAATATAAAGTGAATATTTTGAGAATTTATCTTTTTGAAGATAAATTGAAAACGAATAATTGAAATCGTATATCAGTAGATATTGTGAAATATAAATTCACTAAGGAATTTATAAAAGGAAGTGGAATTTGTTTAAAAATAAATATTGATTTATTTTTGAAATGTTGAAATTATTTATCTTGTAAAGATATTTTTGGGAAATAAATAATTTGGAAAATTATTTGGAATCTGGTGATGTTGTGCATATCCATTGATAGTTCAATAACCGACTATCAATATTTACCTTTGAAGGGTATTTGTTGGGATTTGCGGAATTTGAATGCTACACTTATTTTTAAATTATTGCGCTCGTTATTCGGATTACCCATTCCGAATAGTGATACGACGTAATGGATAGCATTGATGACCGGTGTTGAAGACCGGATATTTTTGAAAGCGAAAGGACAACTCGTCGAATGTCTTTGCATCGAATGGTCCCCGGTATAGAGACTCCATATGTGATGGGAAGTCCGGTCGTGATTAGTGAATATCCGGATTGCAAGGACTTCTTTGTAAGTGCCTTCGGTTCTGTTCGATCCCGGAACAGACTTGTATGGATTGTATGTCTGACACTACAAGTTGAGATATAAAGCTGATTTCTTTCAAATATATTTCTGTTGGTGGCGGAGAATTTATTCTCTTAGCTTAACACCCTTCTCTGAGACGTACGAGCTCAGAGGTTATGCAGTTGATGGTTATTAGCAATATATTCCCAATTTGGTAATGTGACATGCTGAGTGTTGCTGTGAAATGATCATTGTGTTGATCATTTGTGATAGGATCATTTGTTTGATCGTTTATCTTTGTGATCATTTCTATGATCATTTGTTGACCCAAAGCACGGCTTTTGTATAAAGCGTGGCTTTGTGGACGAAACTTCGTCGAGCCTCACACCCCGGAATGGTCAAAACAGGAAAGATGCAGCAAGGTTACGAGGGGTAGCTCCCTTTAGGGTATGTGCATTTCCTTCTGGAAAAGGGTGGTATCATGGTATGGAGCCCAGATACTTACTCATGTTGAAACACTTTATTTATGATTGTGTGATGATGGTTACGAGCGCTCAGTTGAAGGTCCCAAAGGACCGGGGGATGACATACTCGTGTCAGTAGTTACCCAGTTAGAGGTAACCCCGCCTTGTGTTGGCAGAGATCCGGTTTGGTTCTCGGGGACGTCCTTCCAGAGGCGTTCTCATGTGGCAATGGAAAGTTCCTTGGCCTGACCATTCATTGGAAATCCAATTCCCAATACGAAACCCTGTACGGTTTTAGTTGTAGAACCTGCCATTTACTTATGGTGGTCACCACTGTTTAGATGGTAGCTATAGTAGGCATAGTTCGAAATGTCTATGCTGGCTAAGATTTATATCTTTATTTTCGAAATGAATTTTTCCTACACTATGCACTAGTAATAATATCAAATGTTCTTTTAATGCGTATCGAGCATCTTTGACTATCATAAGGAGAAATCTCCTCCGATTCTTCGTTTGCATGTGTGTGTGTGTGTGCGGGAGGCCTTATGGTAGTCTCATTTTTAAAAGAATTGCGAATTGACTTTAAAAATATTCCTCTATTTTATTTTCAAAGATAAATAAACTGTTTTGATTTCTCACACCAGTCACATGACTGACTCGGAGTTATTGTTTTCCTTCCTAAACTCTGGGTGCTCACCAATTTCCACACGGGCAGTCAAGAGATAGGTTTATCAGGATATTATGGAATTCAGGAATTGCTGGAGGCAAGCTGGATGGCATGGCGTATTATTAGTATATAGTATTTCTTTTCCGCTGTTTGTTGTTGTTTGTTGTTGTACACTCTGATGTAATGTAATGTAATGTAATGTAATGTAATAACTGATATAGTTCTTTGTTTAAAGATTATTCATTTATCTATTATATGTTGTTCCGCTGCGATTGTGAGATTCTGATATTGTTCTGTTATTTTCTGTTCTGTTCTATTCTATTTTCTATCTTTTTCTCTCTTCTTCCGTCTCTTTCTTTTCTTAAAACCCTAAGTGTTCGGTTTTTCGGCATTCGATTGCTCGGCAGTTGATACAGTGGACGTATTGATGTCAGTTTTCGAAAGTCGAAGAATCGGGTCCTTACATTTGCGTTTTTCTAAAATTGAAAGCCAAAAGCTTATTTTAGAAAAAGTTGATACAATTTCAACTGGATTATATTTCACGAAATTTGACATAATTTGTAATAACCCGATATTTTTCAGCCATTCGCATCCGCACATGTCGGACTTGAATTGCTCAAAATACCGCGTTGTAAATAAATTTGGAGCAAATGAAATACAATCACAGAATCACAGACACAGAAATATCAGAATAACTCGCAGCGAAAATTAAAATACCATAGTAATTCATGAAGCTACTATAACAAACTCTCGAAACATACTACATAATATCAGTCTGAAAAACATATACAATAGAAATCTCAATTACATAGCAGTTTATCAATACCAAAGCTGAAATAGAACAACTGAAACTGAAGGGATAGATAACTAGACAAGCAGAATCTCCAGCAATTCCTAGCTCCAGAAAGAAATCCAAAGCTAAGCTGTAAATACTCAGGCTGACCCGAGCGTAAAGTAAACACAAAACACCCGAGTCAGGACAATATATACTTATATAATGTAAACCAACTCAAGTGAACTGTAGTAGAAATGCACAATAACTTAAAGGATGCTTGGGATCGCCCATCCTTTAAGAATCAGTTAAACTATATATTAAATACATCCCGTGATTAAAATTTCAAAATGGTATTTTATACTTCAAAATCAAATATCATTTCAAAATTCAATATCATTCAAAATCCATTTCAAAATATCAAAAATATAATATCTTCCAAACCACATTCATTTTTATTTAATTTAAATACCATTACAAAACACATTTCAAAATAGTTTATATTTCAAAACAAATTACTTCATTTTAAATCATAAAAATGAAGTTATTATATTTAATAATCAAATTATTAAATTTACAAAATTTTAGTCTTTCAAAATTCATTTATCCACTTAATTTATTAAAACAGATGAAAATTCAACTTTCGCAGCATTTAGAAATTGCTACGGAAAGTTACATTCAAAACAGTTCAATTTAATAAAAGATAGCATTTAAAAAGGTTGTAACAGGGTTACATTAGTTTCAAATAAAACTTCGTTAAATTCAATAATTATAGCATTTACAAAAATTCTATAATAACCTTTAATTAAACTTAGCCATATGGTTCATCATTATCAACTACAGCATTTACAAATGCTGTATTATCATTTACATTAGAATTAATAGCATTTCAGAAATGCAGTTAATTAACTTCAAGTATTCAATATAATTTCACAACAATTATATTTTTATGTAAATCATTTTTAGCTTAGAAAATCATATAATTTGACTTTTAAAACAGTCATTCAAATACCCTTATATTCATGATTTTATAACGTTAAATCTCCATTCAAAAATCAAAGTTTAATAATAATTCACTTATTAAATTCCAACATTAAATTTTAAATTCATTATATTAAATTTAACTTAACATTTAAGTTTAAAATTTTCAAATATAACTTAATTTCATTTTTATTTACTTAACTTAAAATTCACCTTTAAGCCAAATTCACAAATTTCCAATTTTAGTTATATTTCCAAATTTCAACCTACATATTCATTCATTTCACATTTTAACTTTATTCAAAAATCATTGATATATTATAAAATCATTTTAAATTCATTTAATTCAAAATATCATAAATTTATCATATTTTCATATTTAATTTAAATTCCATTTATCACCAAATTCTAGTTTCCAAAATAACTTACATTTCGGATTTTCTAACTTTACCATTTATTTATTTCACTTATAAATTTTCAGAAAATCAATAATGCTTTACAAAAATCATTTCTAATCAAATTTAAATCAAAATATTATAATATTTACATTTCTAAAATAATTTATTTTTTTAAAAAAAATATATTTTAACAACGGGTCTGTATTTCATTTTCTAGCCTAGATGAAGTGATACGGGTAATATATCATTTCAACCCGTAATTTACAAAGAAAACCGGGTTTGATCATTTCAAACCCGCAATCCCAAGTAAAGAAAATAATTGAAAATCATTCAGGCCTATCATTTCAGCCCATAACGATTTTCTCCTATTCTAAATTCCGTTCGGGTATGTATCATTTCAACCCATAGTGATTCTAGTCTACAAGGAACTTGCAGTGTGATAAACTGATGAAAATAACAGAATAGCATGAAATAACAGTAACATATGGTATAACAAGTGTAAATATAGGTGTGAACTTCATATGAATATAATATAGCAGTTATAACAGGATGATATGCATTTACAGATTCAGGTGATGTCAGTTTATCACTATATAAGTACATATTAGTCTGGTGAGATTTACTCACTGTTTTGAGCTGATGACACAACGACGAATTGCACAACGGGATCTACACAAGCACAAAAGCACGATACAGATACGAAATGAAGGAGCCAAGGATTAATTCCCTTGAATACAAATCAAACAAACAATATAACAATTATAAGGTTTCAGCCCAAAAATACGATAAACGATGCTACAAATTAAGGAACAACAATTAATCAAACACTTGCACTTGCTTCCACCATCACTATGCTCAGCCTATAGGGTGATAAGGTACTGCCATGGGGTGTATTTGGTCAGGTATGGGTCATATATGGTCGGCCTAGCAAGGGTAGTGAAGGTATGGAAGTTGCTATGTATGAAAATACAAGTACAAGGAAACACAAGTGGATTTTTGTGCAATTTCAAGCATCGGGCAAGGCTACAAATGGCATGGCCAGACCTGCTGGAGGCTAGGAGATGATGTGGCAGTGGTTTTGGTTCAGGTATGAGCTGGAGAAGGTGGTGCAAAGGGCGGCTAAGGGTGTGGTGAAGTGGTGGAAGTTACAAGGTGTGAATACAAAGGGTTTAAGGCAAATAAGTGGCTTTTGTGCAACCATGGCTCAACCAAAGGACCATTGGGCTCGGCCCCTACAAGGTGAAGGTCAAGTGGGGTCTGGAGTGCTGGCCAAGGGTGGTGGAGGGACTGGTGGCCAAAGAGGTGGTTTAGGTGAAAAATGAAGGGTATGTGCATAAATGGTTCGGCTAGGCTGAACAAGTGGAGTGTTTGCATAAACTTTGGTGGATCTAGTCATAGATGACCACGACATGGCTTGGTCAGTGGGCTGGAGGATATGGTGACCTGATGTAGTGATGGTGGAGGCGGCTATGGTGGTGGAGGAGCAAGGCCGAACCTATGATGAAGAAGAACAAGTGCAAAAACCATGAATTCAAGCATAAACAAATGGAAAAAGGAAATAAAGTTTACCAAACTTTCTTCAAAAGCTATGGCCGAAATTTTTGAGGAAATGAGAGAAAAAATGAAGTACGTGAATGAGAAATGAGGGTGGCAGCTGAAAGAATGAAGAGATATGGCCATTTGAGTGAAAAGAAACGTTAAAATATGAAAAGGTGGGAAAATCAAAAGCCATAGGAAACAAAAGGTCACAAACCCTTTCAATTTACTTTTTATTATTTATATAAATTTATGTAGCTGAAATAATAATAATATCAGATAAGATTTCTAAATTTTTAACCAATATACAAATATATATATAATATTTATCAATTATGCAAAGTAAAATTAAGGAAAATAGTTAAAACAGTGAACTAGACTAGCAAAATTTGAAGTTAAATGAAATAATTTTTAGAAAATTCATATAAGCTTGTAAAGTATATTTTAAACATAAATAATAACATAAAATACAAATATATTCACAAAATAAATATTTAAAATTTAATTTAAATATAAAATTTTAATGCAGAAAATAGTAGAAAATGGGAAAACAGCCCTTAAAAATAGGAAATCAACACAGTAATTTTTGGAAAAATTCTATTATTAGTTTAAAAATATTTAGAGATGAATTTTCACAAATAAAACAAATTTAAAATAAAATAAAGAAATTTAAAATGAAGAAAATGGCAGAAAATTAGAAAACAACCTTTGAAAATAGAAAATAAATACAGTAAATTTTGGAAAAATTATATTATCATTTTAAAAATGTTTAGAAATGATATCACACAAATAAAACAAATTTAAAATAATTTCAAAATGAAATAAAGTCAAATTTAAATATATAGTCAAAATCTAGGGTTGTTACATAATTGAATCCCATATTTAAACATGATCCAGAAGCTCACAAATATCACTTGAATGCATCTTATTGATTGATAAAAGAATTATCCTCTTATTATTAATATGTATGGTGTTTTTGCTAGTAGCAATATGAGATCAAAATGAGAATCCAAAGATGATTATTATTTAACGTGACAATGTTTGTCAACATTGAGGGGGAGGATAAAGGGATACAAGTTCATTTTGATCATCAGCATTAAATATTTGTTAACATGTATAATGATGAAAAATATTGATTAACTTGAATAAATTATCAATAATATCCCTATTAGACTTTCTCCAATATAGCTTTGAATGCCCGAAGGATCAAAATGTGTATACCATATCTGAAATATGGTACATAAGTTAATTTGAAATACTTTTGGAGCAAGTAATAAAGATGTCAAATAAAAGAGATGGGTGTTCTTGAAGAAACACTTAAGGGGCTCTTGAAGAGACTAATGACATGATTGTCAAATTACCCTAGAAGTGGTTTAAGTACCTAAAACATGATAATCGAAGAGATCTCAATAAATCATGTCTAGAACTGACAAGAAATAATTATTGATGATAAATTTATAAATAATAAAGTGCTTATGTTTCTAATAAATTAAGGATCTTTAATTAGGGGAAAACTTGTTTGGCCATCATGAATCCTTTACTAATAGAGAAATATGGACATGTAGTCCGTAAAGTAGCAAAAGTACTTGAAATGCTTAATATACCCCAAAGGTATAAATATGGTGTAAATCATATTAAATGATGAAAATATACAAATTCCTGAAGAATATAAATGACTTTGGTGGTTATAAAGAAGGCAAAGAATAAGGAGCATAGATTACAACCTACTTTTAAGTATTGTTGTAATGAAAATCTTGATATAATTCATGATGAGTAGATTACTTCCTATTTTTAAGTATCGTTGTAATGAAACTCTTAATATCCACTGAAGTGATAGTTGCGATATGCAAATACTTATTAAAGTATATAAATTTCTGAAGAATATATATAGCTTTTGTAGTTATAAAGAATGCAAAAGACATGAAGTGTAGATTACTAATTTCTTCTAAGTATTGTTGTAATGAAAATCTTGATACACTTCAAGATGAGTAGATTACTTCCTGCTTTCTAGTAATGTTGTAATGAAATTTTTAATATTCAATAAAGATGTATAGTTGCAATGCGCAAAACTAATTTGAAGCACAAAAATGAAAGCACATGAAGTGTTTTTCATAAAAGTAGCATACAAAATGCATTAAATGCAAACGATATTTGGAAGAAACAATCTTAGAGAATTTGATTGTATCGAAGGAAACTATTAATAAATTGTATTATTGATGTGATTCATATTTATAGATCCAGAAGTATCTATAACCAATTTGATTTATCGAAAGACGAATATGAATTTAGAGGAAAATTTTAAATCAGGGGGAGCATCTATAAGTATTTTGTAATGCACTCTTTTTCCTTAACTAAGATTTTTTCCACTGGGTTTTTATTAGTAAGGTTTTAATGAGGTATTATCTTGATCCAAAAGCATCAACTCCCCAGTAACATTTGAAAATAAGTTACAATGTACTCTTTTCCCTTATTTAAAAATTTTCCCACTGGGTTTTTCTTACTAAGATTTTAAGGAGGCATTTTCTTGATCTAGAAGAATCAAACGTCTTTGTAAGAAATAATATCTCAAATATGTTATTTAAGTTAAATTGTATTTTTATCTTTGACTAAGGTTTTCTCCATCGGGGTTTCCTTTGTAAAGTTTGTAATGAAGTATTATATTGATCCAGAAGTATCAAACTCTATTTAATTCTATAAATTATTGAAATATCTCATACTACATTGGACTCTTTTTTCCTTCACTAAGATTTTCCCATGGGGTTTTTCTTAGTAAGGTTTTAGCGAGGCATTAGTTTGATCCAGAAGTATCAAACTTCATTTGAAGAAATGAGAAAATAAGATATGTTATTGTACTCTTTTTTTCCTTCACTAATATTTTTCCTATTGGGCTTTTCTTAGTAAGGGTTTTAATGAGGCATTATTTTGATCTTGAAGTATCAAACTCTTTAAAAGGAATATCATTGTATGATATCTATGATTGCAAGTTGCACTCTTTTCCTCGTTCAAGGTTTTCCATTAGGTTTTTCTAACAGAGGTTTTTAATGAGGCAACGGGCAATATTATAACGATTGAATGGATGTATGAAAGCAAGATAATAATGAGGGGGAGCAATTGTCATGAACGTTTCAAAAGAAATAATTTCTAGCAACCATATGAGCATCCAAGATTTCGAAGACGCATATTCAAGGGGGAGTGTTATAATATATGTAAATATAAAAGTGAATATGCTTTTGTGTTTTTCTATTTAGTCCCACATCATGGGATATGTTCCATCTCATGCTCCAAGGCCTATATATAAAGGAGCCTATGTAATGTAACTGGATTAATCAATCTTATGTAACTGATATCAGTATGAATAACATTTTCTCCTCTTTTCTAATGGCTTCTTATCTCCTTTTAGTTTATAACAATAAATCAATATTAACAGTTATTTACAAAAAATGCTATTATACCGATAAAGCGATATTAATTTTCTTATATTTTCAAACTGATTATATATCTCTTTATAAAACTATTAAAAATTATTTATTATCACTTTATAAATATTTAAAATAAATTATTATGATTTAAAAACAATTATTTGAATAATTATAATAATTATTCAGTCATTAAATCTCAATTTAAAATCATAAATCAATTATTAAATATAAGGGCATCACTGATGATGTTATATATTCATTTAATTTCCAAAAATATAATAAATTATTTTATTTCATATTCCTATTCAATTATAAAAATAAGAGTGTGTATTCAGCTCCATATGCGACGTTCTACGATTATAAAGCTGTTTATCAATAAAATGATTTTCGGCTATTTTGTCGGTATTTTTCTAAAGCAAATATTTTTGTAAATACTTATTACCATTATTATTTATTGTTCAAAACATCATAACCTATGTTTTTAAGAGCTTATATTTGAATATTTTTAAAATAAATATAATTTATCAAATTGATTAATTTATGGGTCGTTATACAAGCATTTCGGCAATGTTATATATTTATTTAAGCCCAATGCATTATTATAATATCGCTAGATTTTCTAACGAACCGTTTTGTTTATCATAAGGTAAAAACACGTCCGCGTTTATATGCGGCGTGGTCTTACAAGATACTTTTATTTTTAAAGAGTTTTTATAAGTATAACAATTTAGTTGTTTGGAGTTTACTCACACCAGACCCATATCTGACATGGAGTTTTTTTCCCTTAAAACTCTTGGGTGCTCAAATTTGTATAAGTAGACAAGCAGTCTAGGTTCTTACGGATGTATTTTGGAGGAGCATGGAGCAAAAGGCTTCGCCGTTATCTAGTTATTTATTTTATTTCCAGTATGTATGTATATTTTGTATCAGCATTGTGGGAGCGGGTAGTTATAACTGATCCTAACTAAAATTAGTACCTGTTGGGATTCTGATGTTTCATTTCATAAGTGACCATATGTACCATCTTATGTTCTACTTTATATGATTTCCCTGCGTTGTGTGATTCTGTGTCTTTCTTCATTTATATTCTTTTCTTTTTATCCCAGCGGCCTATCTTTCAGACAACTAGATGATCGATACATGAATATCGTGTATGTATTAAGTGTCGTCTTTAGGAGTAAGAAAGCAGATCGTTACGCTAAATCTCCAAGTGACATTATTACACAGTTCTTTTGACTTGAGAATAGTGTGGAACTTCAATGTAAATACTCCACGTTGATTATAGTCAAATCGTGACATAGTGATCCATTAAGCAACTATAGTTGGACTCATTTGAAACATTGGAAGTGAAACAACAATCAATAAAGAATTCGCCTCCTCAGTTTTATGGGGTTCAATTGTAGTCAACTCAAAGTCAAAATATATGGCTAGAGTAGTACGATTAATATAAATGTTATTATTAAACCATGGACTTTACTTATGGACCAACTGAGTTAGATAAGGATGATATTGGAATTTTGATCAAAAACAAATTCCATAAATCCTAAAGTGATATAGTTGTGATGAAGATAATTATAAATAATCATTGCTAAAATATACCGCTTAAGATAATATAAAATATGATTTTACTAAAAAGGCCAGTAAGCAATTAATTCGGCCAAAATGTCACCCTACTAGCTAAGGTGACATGTGAACATTGATATTTGAATTGTTTAATGTTAATCATTGATTGAATTCATACCTCTAAGTCAAATAACTACATTTCTATTTTCCTTGAATAAAATACGATTTAATTAATTTATAAATGTCAAATATTAATTATTATTGATTTATTTAATATTTGAATATTTTTGGTAATTATTTAAATGCATGTACAAATGTTATATTTGCATATATCGATATACGATAACGATGTACTTCTTAAACAAGGTTTAAATAATAAATGATTACTTAGAGGTTTTTTGAAACTTTGCGCCATATGGAAGCAAATTATATCCTGCCATAATATAAGGAGATGAGTGTAATGGATTAATTGAAATTTTAAAATGGAATTAAATAAGGAAATTTAGTGAGGTATATGGGAAAGGTTCATTTTTTCCATTAAAAAAATACACTCATTTCATTTTTTTTCTTTATAGAAAATTTTCTTTCTCCTCTCTTCGAAAATTCTTAGCCTTCTTTTCCCTCTAATAAAAAAACTTCAAATCAAATCACATCAAAGAAAATTAATAGGAAGGTGGTTCATCCTTCTCTTGTAAAGGTGAATGTGGATTTACTTAGTGATTTAAGAAGAATTCAAAAATTAAGGAGTTGCAAAGGACAAGATTTTTCATGTTTGTTTCTTTTTATTCATAATCATTCATGTCTAACCATGACTTAACTCACATATATGTATGTTGAATCTCCACTTGTTGAATCTATTTTAAACCTCTTAAGTATTATCATTAATGTAAAATCTATCTTGTGTATGGTTTATTTTGTGTATTGATTTTATTGTTGGATTTGAAATCACTAATTAATATAGATTTATTTTGCTAAAATTTTTCCTTTTGTTTCCAGAAACAAATCAATTTATTAGTTAATTGAAAATCAATTTCTATTTGATTTATTTTGTGTAATGATATTGTTTGTTGCATATTGGTTAACGTAGATATAATTTTTTATAATAATAAAGTACTTTTATTATTACAATTTAATTCATATATGAGCATGGATTTAATGTTTAATTAATTTAATTGTACACACACACACACACACACACATATATATATATATTCATATGCTTCAACTTCATATTTTCAATATTGTAAATAAACATCAAGTCAAATATATGGTTTTGAAATAAAATATGAAATTACAACATACGTGTATATGTATATATACAATTTTTCAAAATAAATCATGTCATTGAAGTTGTTCGTGTGTGTATAATTATGACAATACTATTTTTCAATTTTTGACATGTTGAATGCGTATTGTGGAATTGTAATTTTAAAGTTTTGATATTTTTTATGACTAAGCATGGAATTTTCACAAGTTATTGAATATATTACTAATTAGTGTTTGTAAAAGAGGTTAGTTAGTGGCTTTAATGCAATGACAACTTACCCCCTCCCGTCTTCTCTAAACGAGGTTCATAATTATTTGGTCATTCTTCTTTGGGCATGGTGAGTGTAGAGCAAATAGGTCCTCAAGTGAGTATTTCTATCCCCCTTTCTTGCATTTTCATCGTTTATTCTATGTTATCCATTACTCTATGACTTGATTCCTATAATACAAACATACATACATATATATATATGTGTGTGTGTGTGTATGTGTTGTAGAAAATGTCAGTATATGTGATTTCGATTCAAAGCTCAAGTGGCAACACTTATCTAGACACTATGAGTATATCCAAATTTCAGATCTCTCAAAATCCATAAAACTAGAGAATGTCCAAGTGTTAGATCTTTATACAAAGTATTTCCCAAAGGGTCATAGAAGTATGAGTTCCATTCTACAACAACACATGGCAATGGAAAAATATAAGTGTAGAGACTTGATTAATAGGTCTCAACAGTCCATAAAAGGGGAAAAAATTCACCCAATCCAGAATGCATGCAAGGAGTCAGGTGGTACGACATGCAAATTGACACAAGATAATAAGTGAATAACTGTTTAGTTCTGCAAAATGTTAAGATTCCAAGCACGATAATTAGCATGGAAATATATGGAATATGCCTGCTTTTCATCCAAAATTTCAGATCTATAAAGGCTCATGCATGAACCTAATACAAGAAGGAGGGACTTATTCTGCAAAACCAAGGCAGCATGTGGTAGGGAGAGTCTAGAGGAAAGAAGGTGGGCTGTAGCAGTGAGCTTATAGATGGAACAGGAAAGGAAAAGCATAATTTTTCTATAACTTTTCTGTTCACCACCAATAAGGTAAAGAAAATGAAATGTCAGTTGTTACATCCAAATTCCCAAGGACAAATAAAATGTAGTTCCATGGAAAGTTGACAATGTCAGAGATGTCGCAAGTTGACAGCAATGAGTCATCATAGGATAAAGTAATTAAGTTATCGAAGGTTGATAAATGAAGCAATCGAAGGTTGATAAATGAAGAAATTGAAGGTTGATGTTATAAAGCTTTCGAAGGTTGATAAATGAAGCTGTCGAAGGTTGATGTTAAAAAACCATCGAAGGTCATTGAATGAAGCCATCGAAGGTTGATGAATGAAGCTATCGAAGATTGATGTTTCGAAGCTACCGAAGGTCAACAAATGAAGCTATCAAAGGTTGATGTTATAAAGCCGTCGAAGGTTAATAAATGAAGCTATCGAAGGTTGATATTATAAAATTATCGAATGTGGATTAATGAAGCTATCAAATGTTAATGTTTCAAAGCTATCATGTTTTGATGGTCGAAGGCAATCGAATGTTAAGAACAAGCCATCGTATATTGGAAAATAGAGCTATCATAAGTTGAAGTTACAAGCCATCCCAAGTAAAGCCATCACACGTTGAAGAATTACAAACCATCACATGATGGTGATGTTCATGGCATCAAAAGTTAAGGATAAATAAATTATCGCTCATTGAAGAATTAATCTACCATACGCAAAAAGGTGAAGCTATCATCAATGCGGAAGAACTACCAAAAATTTAAAAGAAAACACTGTTAAATTAGAGAGAAATGTTAACTAAAATGAGAAGTTAAAGATACCACAATAAGGAATATTTATTTGAGTACAATGGTGTTTCAACATTAAAAATTTAATTCAAAGATGTGCAAAATGGAAAACATGGGCAACATTCAATATCAAGAAACAACAGTGAGCCATGTGGATAAGTAATATACTAATATGAAGGAAATTCTATCTAATCAAGCTTTAAAGAACTCCTACACTGCCATGCCACCTTTATTGATTCCATGGCCAAGAAAGTAATCCACGTGAACTATTATAATCCTGAGATGATAACAAATGGAACCATTATGACCGTCCATCCTACCAAGTCATTAATTCACGTCAACTTCAATTGACCAATCCAAGCAAGCCATGCGACTCTCCAACCATTATAAATAGAGACCAACCCCCACTTAAGAAGGGGCTTTTCTCTTCTTTCTCTTTCTTAGAAGAAATTATTATTTGAGACTTGACATTTCTAAGCTCTCTTGAGAGCTAGAGACCACCTTTAGTGGCCAACGAATAAGAAGATGACTTGAACTTTTGACGTAAGAATCTTTAGAAATAGGAATTTTTATATTGACTTCATCCTGGATCTTTGGACTAGAACAAAGATGATGACTTGTATTATTTTGCATATTGACCATTGGACAATGAACATTGCATATGTACTCAAAATTCTTTGCTTATGAGAGAAGAATGACCTAAAAATTAGGCGTTTTGTGTATTTTGAACATTTTGGATTTATGTTATTTTGATTAGCTGCATATATGAAATTTATTTTAATTTCATTTCTTTTAAAATATTTTGATGTTAGGCCAAAAATTGGTTTAACATCAAACTAGAAAAGGAAACAAAATAACTTCGAGATGGAGTTATGTTATTGAACGGTGGCTGTAGGGTTTCAGAAAGTCATGGTGTCGGGTGAGTGGGCTTTACGTGAGGCTAGGTTTGTTCAACTGTATATGTATGGATGTGTTTATGTGTTTTTATTTTAAGCACACTGGGTCATGCTAAGCCCTCATGGGCCCATGCGCTTTGTAGATATTCGTACATCCTATGTTTCCCGCTTCTATAGTCACAAAGAACCATTAAATCTTCATTCAAAAAAGAGGAAATTTAAAATAGCACCTTATTCTATTTCCTTTCCTTTTATTTTGATTTGATTAGATCTAGATTTAATGTGAAACTTTATTTTCATTTTCATTTCCAACTAGACATTCTCTTATTTTGAGATTATCTAATTTATTATATAGATTTATTTTCATAAATTAATATAGGTATCTATATATACATATTAAATATGTACAAGTGGCAACAAAATATCACAAATATTTATGTGTCTAAACTATATATGGTACTACAAATATCTACAAACCATATACACATATTATAGTATAATCAAACATATGTATACACTTAGGCATTTATATTCTCGATATTCATATGAAATTGCTATATGCATATGTAAGTATAATATATATGTGTATATAATATATATAAACCTCAATACCTATATGTATATATATAGTTATACACATGTTTGTATTAAATACGTTGTGTTGTTATATTATTAAATGTATAGCTGATACATCAAAATAAGCATGTAGTTAGATTAGTTAACATGATTAATTAATAAATGTAATATAAATTTTGAAGGGACCGAACCGGTCTGCAACGGGTAAAACACTACAAAAAAACATTATTTACCGATGCCAAAAGGTGAAGATGATGATGTGATCTTTATTAATGTTAAGGGTTTTGATGTCAAGGCATCCATGGCGGAGAGGCAAGCTATCGACCTCTCCAAGCTGAAAGATTAAGAAGATGAAAGGCTGAAGGACATTATAGATCCCCTCTCTTGTCCCTTATGGTTCCCTTTTCATTATTCTAACCTCCAACCTCATTATGATCGGTATATTTGCTGAAATTACGAATCCTCTTACCGAGTCGGAGAGTATCTATAACTAGGATAAAGACATCGAGGGACATATTACACCATCGAAGGATGCTAAACTTTTAAAGAGAAGGTCCCCTTGCTCCTCGAAGAAGGAAAAGAAGAAGAAGGCGAAGTAGATAAAGCACCGTTGAGGACGGTTCTTTTTGTTGTTTTCTAACTATGTACATATGTCGCTGATATGCGCTTATGGCCCCGCTTTTGTAATTGAACACTTGGAAGTAATCAAAGCCTAATCAATGCCATTTTTCCTTTCAACTTCTTCTTATTTATTTCTCTACGTTTACATGTATAAATAATCATACACAATTCAATTAAATTTATATAATACTTGCATGTATCTATGAATTTTACAATGCCGTTGTTTACTGAAACTTTGTACATATAAATTTTTTTTTGCAATTGCTTTGTACTACCATGTTACTCAGTTATGCTTATCATTATTCAAACTTTCTCATTCGAGTAAACAAAACTATATTTCGTCGACCAACTTTGTTTATCTCCGACTGAACCTATGTCGTTTGACCATAAACAAAGTTGTACATGTAAAAAGATATAGTTCTACATTGGTTCCTTTATTTAGGACTTGGTATCTTAGATGCCTATCTCTAGGAATCAACCCTTGACCTTGCTAATCTTAGTATATTGGTCAAAGATTAGATGTGTAAGGGAGAATTATCCAATCAAACCTGGTACGATCATGCTCTAATTTCCCAATCATGGATGGAATGAGTTCATCGGTACTTATCTTTGGCTATCTAGACATTCGATTTTTCGAAACATAGAATTAATGTTTTTGCATAAAGCTAGACTTTAAGTATATGGTTTTATTGATTCAACAAGCCAACTTTATTTTTGAATGAAGAATGGTGATCTCTTCTTGATGACGTATTTTATGATCTTATCACATCTTCTGGAGTGGGTTATTAGAGTATCCCATCTTTAAGAATAGTCGAACGCATCCTAATTGACCGTTGACTAGAAGCACCCATAATGAAGAACCCTATTTGCTAATGTATGCCCTCTGATTTAGGCACCGTAGCTACCTTCATGCACATCTACAAGAATTTTCTTAACCTTTTCTTTAGTGACACACCTCAACAAAGGCATTGAGAATCATCTGCTATACAACACTCCTTATATAATGAATTGAGGTACTTAACGCGGGAGTTTCCATCGTTCATTTCTTTCGTCTGGGAGGTTCCCTTTTAGCAAGTATTCTTTAACCAAAGTCATCCACGACACATTCTCTTCCTCAACATCCATGATTCAATCAACATCTATCTCGTCTTTGCCTGGATTCATTAAAATCTTAACTGGAATGATACCTAAAAGCTATGCATTCTCAGAGCTGGCCAGTGAATCGGCTTTCATATTTTCTTCTTTAGGGATGAGTTTTATTATGTAATGTTCGATGTCGTTTAGTAATTCCATTACTTTCATCAGGTAAGGGAAAGTCTCGCTCCCTTGGCCTAAAATTTCTTTTTCACTTGCAGACCACCAATTAAGAGTCGTTGAATATATACAACATCTTGACTCTTATTTCCTTTACTATCTTGAGTCCCGCAACTAGCACTTTGTATTCAGCTTCATTGTTTATCGCCGAGAACTCTAGATTTAAGGCATAATAGATCCTCCATCCCTTTGGGGTCACGGGAACTACTCTAGACCCAGAATGATGCTCACTGGAGGCTCCACCTACATATAACATCCATTGAGAAAATTAAAATCATTCCCATTCCTTTTTAGCATACAAGATGGTGAACCCGGCAATGAAATCTGCCAATGCCTATTCTCAAATCGCCTTCCAAGGAGGGTAAGTTATATATCATAGTAGCTCAACTTGATGTTCCATTTTATTGATCCCCTACAAGCCTTGGGTCGATGTAATACTTGTCTAAACCGTTATTTTATCAACATTTTAATCTGATCAGCCCGAAAGTATGGCCTTAGCTTCCTTCCAGAACTCTTTTTAACTCTAGTAAACCATTGTTGATTTAATAAATTGGTCTTTGGAATTTTCTCCCCTCATGCACCAAGGTTGCACTCGATACATGAGCAGCAACTACTAAGTAATTGAACAAATCTTTCCTTCTAAAGGAGTCAAAAATACTGGTGGTCTCCTTGTATGATCTAATAGGTTTTGGAAAGCATCCTGACATTCCATCATGTAGAAATTTTCCACTCTCTTTCTTAGGGGCATCAAAGAAAGGTATGCACTAATGTATCGCCTTCGAGATGAATCTACCCCACGAGTTTATAATAAAACCCAAAAACTTACCCGATGTTACTCCCAAAGAACACTTTAGTGGACCGAGTTTGTTCCCATTCCCCTAAAATACATCAAACATTTCTACGAGTCACTTATGTGATTCATTGATTGCTGTGATTTCATATGCATATCATCCATTTAGACTTCCATAGTTAGTCTGATCTGATCTTTAAACACTCTATTTACCTCATAGGTAATAGCTCCAATATTCTTCATACCAAATAACATGACTTGATAACAATGCATCCTAAAATCGGTGATAAAGTTCGTGCGCTCTTGATCTAGATTGTATATCATTATCTGATTATAGCTGGAGTATGCATCCATAAAGGATAGCAGTTCATGTTCAACTCTTCCATCTACAAGTTAGTCAATCCACGTAAGGGAAGCTACCCTTCGAGCACGCTTTACTCAAGTTGGAATAATTAATGCGTGTATGCCACTTCCAGTTGGCCGTTTTGACAACAAGAGATTTGATACCAACTCTGGGTATAACGCGTCATGAATGAAGTTGTTTGCCTTTTGCTTATCCCCTTCTTTCAACGCAGCGGATCGTTATGGTTCCATACTACCACTTTTATTCTATAGAAGGGTATCTTTGGTCCACATTCAATGCAATGCACACTAACTCCATCAAAATTCCACAATGTCGGAATGCGTTTAAGAAAACATGTCCATGTTTTCCCCAAGAAACCCTACCAATTCCTTCCTCATCTTTAGGCTGAGCTGAGATCCCATCTTGAGAACCTTTATCGGATCCTCATCATCGATTAGGATATCAATCATCAGCTCCGTTAGTGCCACCCTTGTGTCCTTTGACTCTTTTCGTTGGTCCATAGGATTGTAAAAATTGATATTCGACTCGATTTAGGGCTTAAGTAGTATTTGCTATGCATTTACAATCTTGATACACAGAGACTTCTCTATGTTCTTGCCTTTTTCACATCACTTTGGCCCTCTAAGCTCCATGACATAAAATTATTGACTAGTGCTCTAGTTGTCTTGTGTAGCACCTACTTCATTCTCGATGAGGCTTCGTTATCAAACACCATAAAGAAGGTGAAATTATGAAGCTAGCAAGGGCTAATTGGCACAAAAAAGAATTATAGGCTAAGAATCTATTGACTGTAACAAACATCTGTAATAGCATTATCTTATGGTCTCTTTCACCCAACTAAACCTGTAACTCTATGTAGCCAACGGGATCTTTGGCTTCTCCGGTAAATTCTTGGGTTCAGAAATTACAAAGCTTTAGATCCTTTTCACTAAGCTGCATCTGGTAAAAGTTCTTTTAAATAAAATATTATTCGAGCTCCCACAACTTATAAGGACTCAACTCACCATTGCTTTCCCAATCATGGTCGTAATCACCATATGGTCAAGCATCGGTGCTTGCACCCCATCATTATCTATATTTATGAACATGATATCATCTTTTTTTGTTCTCTACTAATTCGCTGAAGCCCCATCCTCTATAGCTTAACGTTTGTCGAGGGACATGCCTCAACGAGCTGTCATATCGCTCTAATTCACTCAGCTTTTCTCTACAGGATGAAGTCCTCTAGAGATAGTATTAATCACTTTTCTCTTCGCAGATTATTTTGATCCTTCACCATTGGAACCAGCCCGATTGGCTTTGGCACCTTGACCTTAGGGTCTATCATTCGCCCACCCACAAGCTTGTGAGTTCCTTATGTGCTGCTATAGCTTCTTTTTTCAAACCGAATCTTCGATAACCTCCCTCGAATGTCTAAACTCATTTGCATTATGCCCATAGGTCTCAAGAAGGAAATAATACTTCCTAAATCGTCTTTCATGCTTTATATTCTCTCTCGAAGGCTGTTTCTTGTAGCGCTCAGTACTTTGCGTCACAAGGTAAATATTTTCCACCATGTCGTTCAATGGGGTATAATATCTAGGTCTATTATACCTTAAGCGCTTCTTGGTATCTTTCTTTTTTCCACCAACATCTTGGTTCTTTCTTTTGGCATCGTTATTGGTATTTCCTAGGTTTACTGCAATATTCCCAATGCTATCACCATTTGTTTGATAGCAACATTACCTTATATCTTACCACTTGGTTCCTCCTGACCATCATTAGCCAAATCAACCTCTTCCAAATGTAGAAATTAGGATGCCTTTTGATAAAACCACCTACATTAGATGTTTGCTTCCTCTTAAATCATCTTATGAAATCTGTACTTAGGTAAACCCCATTAACTAATGCCATTAAAACAATCTCCTTTCTAGGATTACTCACTTCTATCACTACGGCGTCGATCTCTTTGGAATGTCCTTCGGAGTCTCCCCAAAACTCTTACGAACATTCGACGACAACATCACGTCCTTTGACCATATAGAATGGAGATGGAATTGCTCCATGAACTTCTTCACTAATTGATCAAAAGATGATATGGACCTCAGTGCAAGTCGAGAACCAGATCGTTGCAACCCCATCTAAGAATATAGGATAGCACCTACATTTGACAACATCTACAGCACGATAACTATCCATGTGCCATCCATACTTCAATAAATGTTGCCTTGAGTCAGTAGTGCCATTATAGGATGACATTATTTGCATCACTAACTTTTTAGATACTTTGCTTCAAGAATCTTTTCTGCTAACGGGGTTATACTTAGCAATGAATCCCACTTATTGTTATTTCTATATCGACTCACGTTCAATAACCGCTTTCAAATATATATCACTCACTATTCTAGGCAACTGGGCGGCGCTCGACAAGAACAACCCCGAATGTTTGACTCTATAAATGTACTCGTGCATTGCATGACGTCGAGGCTTCCCTATCTTTGGGGAAGCCATTTGTTTAGACCCTCTATGTTAGCACCTTCTTAGACTATGTTTTCTATTGAATAGTTCCACGACATTAATCTGAACAACATCGGCCTGGCCACCAATATCTTGCCTTTCACCAACGTCAACCTCCTTTTGAATTTCACCTTCAAGATCATTCAGGGCTACCATATTAGAACGATCGATACCAAGTTGTCGTGGCTGAGCGGTACTAATTGTTATAACTCATGGAACTTCTATTCAAACTTTGTCAACTCCCTTCCTTGACATTCCAGCATCCTTCTTCTTCCTCTTTTGTTTGCCATCCCTCCTATTTTGATCTGACAACAGTTAGAACATCATATTCATAGTAATACTCCTCTCCATCTTCTCCATTATGGCATTCTGGCTCTCCAACATCTTCTTGTTCATTTCAGCCATTATCTGATCCAACTCCATCTCGATTATTGTCTCTAGTGCAACCATGCTTCTGCAAGATTTTGTTGATTTATTTCCTCTCCATGTTAGGAATCTTCATTTTCTGCCTCAATGGTAGGTCTAGAAGTAGTAGACTTTTCTTTATTCTTTCTAGGTACCATCTCTTCTTAGATCCAATGATAGATTCCTTTCAAATCCAAGTAACCATGGACCTTCAACACAAAAATCCTAGGTCTAGCTTTTAGACATCTTCCAACCCAAAGAGAAAGAAAAGGTTTATCTTTGAGACTAGTCTTTCTTAGTAAAAGCACAAAAACGTTTGATCCAAAAAGGGAAAAACACCCAACCAAAAGATTAATGAGAATTATAGAGAATTAAGAAATGAAAGAAATTAAAAAAGACAGAATTTGGAGTGGTTCGGCCAAAATCAATAGCCTATGTCCAGTATTAGATTTGTTGCTGATTTCCCTTTTCATTTAAAGGAGGATTGCAACAACTCAAGATTCGAACTATTCAAGTATGAATTCGATAGAGTTTTAAAGCTAAAAATCAAATAACAAAAATAAAATCTCTCTTTCATTGCATTAGCCTTAGTATTTATAGACGAAATCGAACATCGAAATCATCAGGATGATTTGATCACGTTCTCATCTCCAGATCCGAAGGCCCAGCTAAAGGAATCAATCACAAACGAAAATACTAGGAATAAAAAGGATTGGTACCGATCTATTCACTTGTACTACTATGTACTCTTCTTTGATTTGGTCCTCATCTTTTACAAAACATCGTTGACTCACCCTAGAAATCAATAAGGTTTGTACCGATCAGTATGGATAGGTACTAACCTATTTTTTAGTCTTGAAGCTTCCTTTCTTTCCTTGGTCTTCATTATCTTGCCCTAAAAAAAGGTTAAATGTATGTACTCCTCACAAGAATTGATACTGATCCTTGTGGCCTCGTCGAATGTTTGCCATTTCTCCTTACATTCTTCATTCTTGATCTACTTCATGAACACTCAATAGTCCAGACACATCGAGATATTGCCTAGCTCAAATGTGGGATAACATATATAAAATTTAATTTTATATTTTAAATCAAACATTTAAATTAAAAATATATTTTAAAATTTCAAATATTAAATCGAAAGTTAGCCCAGGGCCTGAAATAAACCGAGCCTTACATTTGACCTAAGCTTGGACTAAGTCCTCCCATTGGACCACGCCAGCAGCTAGGGTAGAGAGAATACTATCTATTCAACCCCAATCCTAGACACCACTATTCTAAACACTCTGCATGCAAAAAAGTTTATTAGATTGCCTTTAATGCTAGCTACCTGGACTGCATAGACCTTACGGACTTTGGAACTGTTTTTGGAGCCCGACCAATTTCTCAACTGGTAAAGGGGGTAAATTTTGAAAAAAAAATATTCCCTGTTTGGATCTTACTGGGCCTATGAAGAATATTAACTAGAGCTAGATCTATTTATTTAAATAAAATCATATTATATTTAAAATATTGCATATTTAATTGACTAATCACATGATTACTTTATATATATATATATTACTAACATGAAAAGATGGTACGATGATGTATAAACATGTATATAACTATATATACACATATAGATATTGGGATTTATATCTATTTTATATAAATATAGATTATAGTTATGTATGCATTTGATAATCCGTATGAATAACATGAATGTAAATGCCTATATGTATATGTATGTTTCATATACTATAATATGTGTATTTTGTATGTATGCATTAATTTATAGTACCATACATACATACATGCATACATGCATACATACATACATACATACATAGATACATACATACATACATAGATATATTATGTATTACCATCAATTTATTTATGTATATAGTTGAAAGTAAATCCATATATTAAATTAGATATCTTAAATATGTTTTAGGAATTAGTAATAGATTAGAAAAGGGAAAGTGTCCACCACCGTCCTCATTTGCAATCTTCAAATTAAAACAAGATATAATCCTTTAGAATGAAACAAAATGCGATTCCTTAAATATTCATAAACAAAATTATTTAACAATAAACTTCTTTGATTAAACATATTACATAAAGATTTTTAAACTAAATCACCTTTAAAACAATGTTACAACTAGATTATTTAAGTATTTAGATTTCAACCTTTGTGAAATATAAAGCAAACAATAAATGATTTTAAAATAGAATAGGATTAATTAAACATGAAATATATCTAATCTAAACATGTGCATATTTATATATATGAAATAATATTAATTTTAGCATAACTTAACACAACATATTATATTAAATGTATATAAATGTTTATACATATTAAATATATGTATATAAATAACATTGAAAGTAAAATTTTCTTTCAAAAGAGATCTAAATGAAGTTGAATCCAATATTACAAAACTATAACCAAATCTGAACATCACTATTATACAGGTATATGCCTTATTCATTTGTAATCACAATAATTTAAAATTTCTTAAAGATTGCAAACAAATTTCAATAATTAAAAATCATATAAATAAGCATTTACCAGTACAAATATATATTTTTTGGTAGGTGACACATTGAAATTAGATGAAGAATATTACCTCACATGATCTAGCCTTTTGTGACACATTAAGTTTAAATCGACTCCTACATTCATTGAATCACCACCTGATCTTGCTAGAATCGAATAAACTAATTTTATTTTATTCTACTTAATTTATTTTGGGATGAAATTTTTTTGGCCATAGGAGAAAAAGAACAAAAAATGGCGGCTAAGAAAGAGGAAGAAGAAAAAGGAAGATTGAATGATGAATTAATGAGGAAATTTGTTTTATGAAGAGAATGAAAACTTTTCCCATTCTCTCTTTTAAAACCTTTCTCTTTAATTCTTCAATTAAATCTAAACTAATATTTAGATAAAATTTTTCTTTCTTATGGTCGTCAATGATTTTATCCCATGTGAAATCTCTAGGCCTAGTTGAGTAAATAAATGTATTTAAAGCTAGTTTAAATATATATCGATATCGTTATCGATACGCTTATATACAAATAGTAATATATCAACTATAAAATATAGTAATAATTAATATTTATTTAATATTAATTAATATAATTAATTTGTAACAATGTATAAACTAATTAATTGTGTAATTTTTATGAGAATTCACAAATACAGTTGCGAGACTCGGAGACGTGAATTCAATTAGCGATTAATATTGCACAATTCAAATATTAATGTTCACACATCATCTTTTCTAGTATCATGATAGTATGAATAAATTCATCCGTTATAGATATTTTTGTAAGAATCATATTTCATATTATGTTAAGCGGTACCAATAGTGACAATAATTTACACACATTCTTTGTCAAAACTATATCACATAGGATGTGTAGAATTTGGTATTGGTCAAAACTCACGTATTATCCACATTCAACCTGATTAATCCACAACCAAAGTCCTTGGTTCAATAATAATATCTATTATTAACCATTCTACTCTAGTTAGAGATTTTGACTTTGAGTTTATTACAGTTGATCATGATAGTTACCTTATACAACTGAGGTGGCTAATTCTCTATTGAATAGTGGTTCACATGTAGTGCTTTAACTTAGGCCTAGCTATAGTCGCTTAATGGATCGCCATACCATGATTTAACTACAATCAAAGTGGAGATCCACATTTAAGTTCCATAATATTCTCAAGTCGAGGGAATTGTGTAAAATCATCACACTGATGCTTCTTATTTGACATAGTTGTTATCAACCAACAAGAAACTTTCGGACAAGTCACTCCATAGTTATCTGATAACAATGAATGTGTAACACTTTGATGCTCCCAACAACCATGAGCAATACACTGCCTAACATTTGAAGAGCGCTATGTACTCCACTATCAATGGACGTATAAATATCCTTTTTCGAAACATCTTGAGTAGAAATATTTAAAACAAAATGTTATTTTATTTTGTGATTAATTACTCACGATTCCAATTATTTTCAACTACAATTTCATACCATTTCATTTAAGGATTTTATTTTTAGTATACTTTAAATTAATTACTTAACAAATTATATAACAATATAATTGCTTACATAATAGAAATCAAACACCTTTATTACGAACAAGATTGACTCTAGAGTTAGATATATGCAACAAAGTATGTAATTGCCATAGGGAAAACTACTAACCCTTTCAACCTATAACCAGATCTCTTTTCCTTCTTTTGCATTCATTTGCACGCTTTAAGAATACATGGAGATATATAATAAAAAGGAAAATGAGATCAACTATTTTTTGATTATTCCTATCCCATATACCCCAATCCAACACAAGGAATCTAGTGGCTATTGCTTATGGAATGACGGCCTTCGTAACCTTTTGGGTTCAAACATATATAGTTCTATTTCCTACTCTTATCTTGCATTAAATACTTGTTAGCACATAACACTTCATTGCACTAGCATCCACTAAACCAATATAAGAAGAAAATATCACATTCTACATAACATTCTACATTGCCACCATAATAAATACGGGAACAATAATAATAGTAATACAAAGCCATCGACATCACACAAATTTAACAATGCTCAATGTCAATCCCAAACCTTAAATAGTTAACAATGAATACAGTCATATATGTACTAATCACCCATTATTAGTAACACAACATTAATAGCACAAATGCAAGTACAATTCTGCAAATGTGTCTACCCACTCTATATTAGTTATATAACATAAAATTCATCAAACGCACACTAAATATTTATTATATAAATAGGAAAAGAGAAACTAAACATCTAATTTGTCACCAAGTGTCAAAATATCAAATGGCGATGACCTGTTCTTAGGCAAACAATGGATTTATTTTCTCATCGCATTATTACTTCTTAAAATTTCTACAACAGCTTCTACCTCATCTCTCCCAAATTAGTAAAATGAATTTTGAATGCTTGGTTACATTAATCATTCCTTGCATTTCAAAACTGATGCAACAATTGTTTTTATTAGAACTAAATTTGAAATCAAATAAGGAGTTTTTACATTTTTCTACGGAATCTAGGGTTCCCTTCCAAGATCGATCCAATGTCCCCAGTTCAAGGTATTTCAGTAGCCAATTTTAATCGTGTCGTTTTTCCATTAGATCCTTATTCTCTTATGAAAATCTCCTCTTACAATCGGTGTCATTATTTTGACTAGAATACGTACAAATTGTTCGTAATTTTCATCTATGTATTCATTTTACTTTTTTTTCTTATATATGAATTTGGGCTATTGTAGGATGATAAGATTGACCATGTTTTAAACCACAATCTAGTAATATAAATCTACTAATTAGATGATTTGCTGTTCAATTCAAGGCTAATGTTGATAGACATCCTATAAATTAACTCTTACGCAAGTAGATATGAACTCCGAACAATTTTGTATCTCATTTATTATATGATTTTGTATCCATAAAGTTATTCTATGTGTAGATTAGTTGCTTTTTTAGTTGAATATATAATTTTGGTTAGATCTAGATCTTTTTGAAAATTCTCATGGTTTCATTTTATGAATAACATAATGTTCGATTGCGGTTCATGAAGTATTTAGAACGAATGGCCTCATAATTGGTTGTTTTCTTACAAACGGTTAGAATTTTCATATATTTCTCTTTCTATATACATATTTATGAGTCATAAGATATATTAACTGTAAACAAACTGACTTATTTTAGGTATGTATGTAGTGGACTGCAACATAAACTTCAAGACTTTACATTTTCCTCCACGGTTCAAAAGAAGAAGAATATTAGTGTTTAAATCATTATGAGATTTGTCAAGTTTTGGAGATGTACTTTTTAACTTTTATACATTTTATCTTATGAAATTTAATTGTTGTAATGTGAGAGTTTTATGTATGTGTGTTTATGTACGAGCATGCGCACGCATGTAATTACTAAGTAATCTTACGAGCTTAACCAATAGCAAATATGAATATATCAAATCTGAATTGTGGCATATTAGCATGTATATATATATATATATATATGGTTGAAATTGTAAAGAATAACATATGGATATGTATTTTTAAAAAAGATAAACACGGGATTTGTCAAAATGTAAACAACGTAAAGAAATTTGTGACAATTGTAAGAGGTTTTGAGTCCATTTCAATCATTTTAATTTGTTGGACAGTGACAGTAAAAAGTGTTATTCAAATATAAAAAACGACACTGTTTGAATAAGTGACCAATAGTATTTTGAACTTATGTTGAAAAATAATAATCACATGCCTTACCAAAAATTCATTTGAAAATATTGACTTATATTACATTGTAATATATGGTCCATATTGTTTATTCATGCTTATAGAATTGGATTCCAAAAATAATTATACGTCTTTTCAAATAAAATTACATTATAGTGACCAATTAGGATGTGTGTTCATTTTTAGAGAATTGAAACATTTGTAGGCACATTTGAAAACCCTAGATTTGAAACGTAGTAGAAAAATGACAAAACGCAAGAGGAGGAAGACACAAAAAAGTAACTTATATTTGATTATTCTTAATCTATTGAGTTAATATTCTCAAGTTAACACTTTACCATAGTTTTGTTAGTTAATTACATATATGTTATTTTTCATTTCATTCTTATGCTTACTCATGTATATTAGTTAGCAGTATTTAGTTAACGCTTCTGCCAACTTTATTTATGTATTAGTTCAACCTTTTTTTATAAATGTTTCCAACTTGTATCAGAGTTTCTAATAAATATGAGAGGGGAAAATATTTCAGTGGACTAAAGGTAACAATTAGAAAAGTAGAATATGTAGATTTTCAAGTCAAAAATACATGCACAAACTTAACTAATGTTAATAATAGATACTCATGAAAATTTCTTATATACTTTATTAATCTGGGTGAGTTTAGAAGTTCCCTTTCAGACATATTCATTAACTTTTATACTATTATAAAGTTTATATAAACTTAACAACATTTGCCCTCCACACATTGTACTTCGAATTTGTATGTTTCTTTTAAACTTATTCAAAGATAGATTAACTTTATTAATGCGGAAGAGATTATATGTTTAGATTTAAACTTGTTCAGAGGCACATTAACCTTTCTTTTATACTTTAAAACGAGTGTTATTTCCTCTCACTGTCGAAAGCTGTGAGTAAAGTAAAAATGCAAATTTTTTCATAAATAAGAAGATAGGCTAATCAAGGTTGTTTTAGCTTAATCCGCTTTGGTTCAGGCTGACCTGGGACAAGCCAGCCTACTACAAGCTACTCGAAAATCAGAAAAACGCTAGCAAGTCTCCTTCAACATCCGTTCGGGTAGGACCTATGTCAACCATCCTCTCTATGGCATTTCAAGTCAGCTCCCTGCCAATGCTTTAGAAAGCAACGACCAATAGCCTGCTCATCAAGAAAAACACGGTATTCACGCTACTTGGCCCGGTCCCTATTATCCGACCCCCCCTCTAATGACTAGGTAGCTCCCAGAAAGGTCGTCTACTTGAGCACTTCCTTTGGTCCATCCACCGATCAACACGTCTCTAGCTTGCCTTAAACATGACCCACCAACCCGGATCCGATGTTGCTTCCACAAGCAACCTTATAGTTTGTCCTCCATATTGTTCTGGGTAGTGCACCAAACCTGCTCAGGCTTAGACCACTCTTCAACACTACCAATGGCAGTTTTCCACCTCCTTCCATATTCTGGGAAAAGGCTGGCCTGCCTGGTTCGCCTTGCTACTTCAGGCAAGGACAATAAAAAGGAAAAGTGTCCTTTTCTGACACAGAGCATGCTGTACAACATGCTGCCACTATGCATGAACATAACCTAAATAATAATGGCAAGGAATGGTTTTCCCTATTGACGTTGATCTCCATCGTTGACTCCCTTCACTACGTCAGTTGGCCCTCATTAATCAGAACTACATCACAGTGCCTTTCTAGCCAGTTTTATAGCAACATCTCAACCATCCAAGCATCAATTTCAAACATTATAAATACCCTATGCATGGCAGCTTCAAATCCCTGAAAGCCGACACTCATGTCAATATCCGGACTAGCCCCCTATAGCTACCGAGTGACTCTCTCCTTTGTCTTCACTCGCAAAGGTTCCCAAGAGCAACCAGATGTCCACATGTATGCCTGGGGGAATCTAAGATCAACAGCCAATGACTCTCTTACGTTTTCTCCCAAGCCCATGACCTTCTATGAAGAGAGCACCGGGATCTTCAAATCCTAGATTGTTCAGCACTACCTCCAAGGCTATCCAAAAGGGATGAGTTTTCATGCTCTTATTACCTTGTTTGGGGATTTCCACCCTTCACTTCCTAGGACCGTGAGAGCCGTCGCTCCCCTTCTGGCCAGTGGGATATTCATGAGGATGAATTATCGAGAATTCATATCCTTGTCAAGGAATGCCTAGACTATCTAACGAGGATGATTTTTCAAGTTCTCTTTACATGGTCTGGGGACTAGTGCTCTTTGTCACCCAAGACGTGCAAGCCAACATTCCCCTTATGGTTGGTAGGCTATCCACGAGGATGAATTGATGAGAATTCATTTCCTTATCGGGGAATGCCCAAGCTATTCAATAAGGATGAGTATTCTTGTACTCATTACCATGTTTGGAGACCGCTGGCCTTCATTGTCCTGGAATGCTTGAGTCATCACTCCTCTCTTGACCGGTAGGTTATCCATGAGGATAAATTTTTAGGAATTCATTTCCTTATTAGGAACTGCCAGGCTATCCAATAAGTTGAATTACCATGCATTCATTTCCCTGGCCTGGGGGTCTGGGTTAGACGTCTCTTCCCAGTGCACCGAGAAGCATCGACGATTGGGTACACATCCACAATGGTTCATACCCGTCTTCCATAATGCTGCTCGTACTCTGAAGAGAATAGAACACTATTGTCTCAACCAGTTCTATTACCTTGAGCGATGCTGAATTCTGACATCCATAGTGGCTAGCGTAATAGTAAGCCATGTTGGCCTCAACTTACAGCAGGTCCATTATCACTACATCATACAAGAGTGCCCAAGCCAAACACACACACCTGGTCGAGCCGGGCCATGCAGTCCTCTATGTAACAGTAAGTGTCACCTTAGAGAACCCCCGAGCCCTATGCGCTACATTTCGAGCCATGGCCCATCCGTCGATATGCATATGACTGCTTGTCACCTAGAAGAACCAATAGGCAAGAATGCGCTCCTACTCAATGCTAGTGTCACCCCCACTTGACGTATGGCAAGCACTTGGATCATATGAGTGAACAACCAGGTTCAGCACATCGCATGAAAGTCTTGCTACTCAGCATATTTTAAACATGGTTTTTTGCTGAAAACAATACAGGAACACCTCAGGCAGTGCGTCACCCACGAGAAGCTCCAAGCCCTCTAGTGCTTAGGTTCAAATAGGGACCGCCCCTCGGTAATGCAACATAATGAGGATCAATTGTCGCACATCCCGGCCTCATCACCTAACCAGCGGCCAAGCAACACGGTCAATGATTGATTTCGAATCCTTCAACCAGCCCGAGAAAGCAACCGAAGAAATTTGGTCAAATCAGTGCAAAAGACTACTAGCTATTTGAAATATGCTACCCTATAGCTAGTTTCTCAAACAAGTTTGACAAAAAGCCAAACACTCAAGAGCAAAGGGAAAGAAAAAGGAAGAAGAAGGTATCTATTTTTTACAAAGAGAAAACCATGCAGAGTTCAAATCTATTAAAGTAATTACATAACCAAAGCTCCATAGATTTGAAATGAAAAGGGAAGGGGTATTTATATGCCTTTACCTTCAATCGCAGCCACTATAACAAAAAGGCAAACGAAATCTCGACCGTTCAAAGGTAATAAGTATTGTGTCATACCACAAACATGGGAAATGAGATACATTTTTTCCACATCTCAAGGAGCACATCCGTTATGATTAATAGCGTAAGACCGCATGGGCAGTTCATTAATTGCACAACATAACCCTCAACTGAAGGAAGTCCTCTAGATTTTACAAGCCCACGCCTGCTCACGGCATGGGTATAGTGGGAAAAATGATACTCAATTTTTTTATATTTAAGAAGATAGGTTAATCAAATTTTTTTAGCTTAGTCCGCATCAGTCTGGGCTAGCCTTAGCCTAAGCTAGCCTACCGCAAGCTACTCAAGATTTAGAAATAAGCCAATGTGTCTCCTTCGACTGCCATCCAGGCTAAACCTCTATCAGCCTATCCTCTCCATGAAACTTCATGTTAATACCTCAGATATTGATTTGTATGACAAAAACTACACAGATATACATACTAATGTTTTTCCCAGTTATATAGAATATTTTACATGATGTTACACAGGCTTATATAAGTGTAGGATAATCAAATTTGAAGATCGATCTGCAAAGAGATTAGAGATCAAGATTCAAAGACGATCAAGACAATTGAAGACTCATGAGAATGAAGACAAGACAAGACGTGTTCAAGACTATATAGATAAGAGTTAATAGATATTTGATAAATTTATTAAACTCTAAACAACAACTTTCTTTTCTTTGAATACCCTTTGACCAAAATATTTGATTTATTTTCAAAATATACTTCTACATACATTTTTATAAATTTTTTATACATTAAAAGTATTTAAAAACTTTGTTTAAATGATTTCACAAAATTCTAGAATTTTTAAAACACTTTGAATATATATTTTTTTATACACACAAGGGTATATTGATACCCTACTTAAGTATGTCGACTTATGTACCGTTGAAGAGTTTTTATTTAAAATTTTGAATAGTTGTGATTTTTTTCTCCATCTCTTTGCGAATAGACATGTCTCTTCAAACACTGTAAAGAGGGTTGGAAAACGAATTTTCATAACTACTTTCTCTCTGTTCTTCTTACTCTAAATTCCCATTATATATTTCATATAATCCACCTTCTATACTCTTTAATTTCACTCAAATTCAATCTCTATTCCACTACATTCTCTATAATCTATTCACTGCTTTGCAAGTATTCTCTTACCAATTCAAAGTTAAAAGTGTTATAAAAAGAGGCATCGGATATTCTATATCCAAAGTACAACTATTTGTATTTGGACTCAACAACTCTCTATTACTATTTGTGTAGTGTGCTTATTGTCCGTTCAAATCAAGTGGGTTTGCTTATTTCTCGTTCAAATCAAGTTGGTGTGCTGGTTGCCATTTAAATCAAGTGTATGATCTTATTGCCCAACTAAATCAAGAGAGTCTACCCTAAGCTTGGAAAGTCAGGAGGGTGCATCTTGTTGCCTTAAAATCAAGATTGTTTTTTGGTTGCTTGCTACCTGAATAAAGTATGCATTTGAAAGGAAATATATACAGATATTGTATAGGACTAAATGTAGGACCAGTCTATCCGAACCAGTATAATACTCTCGATGTCATCTCTTTTACTTTTACTTTGTTTTTACTACATTTATATTTATCTACGACTACCTATATATATATATATATATATATATATATATATATGTTTGTGTGTGTGTGTGTTGATTATCTGTGTTTTGATTTAAACCTCGAAACTATTTAGAAAAGTTTTTTATAAGTTTGAAACACTATTCGCCCCCTCTAGTGTTAAAGTAGCCTTAAGATCCATTCACACTATTATAATTTATAATACTATTTTCCCATATTTGGTATTAGAGCCTTAAGCTTTCAAAAACTCATTATTTGACTTTTGAAAATTATAAATGGCTAGTAACACTGATACTACACTTTTCAACACTTTTGTAGAAGGATAATTCACTAGTAGACCCTTATAATTTAATGGTAGTAAATATGCTTACTGGCCATGCAAGAAGAAACCTTATTTATAATCCAACGGTTTGGAACATTATACAAAATGAATACACTAAACCCCAAACTAAATATATACAATGGACCATAGACAAAAAGACAAAAGCACTCAATAACTCAAAGGCCATGAATATATTATTTTGCTCCCTGTACAAAATGAATTTAATCAAGTTTCTATTTGTAAGACTTCTCTTGAAATTTGGAGAACATTGCAAGTCACACATGAGGGCAATAGTGAAGTAAAACAAACTAAGATTTCATGTTTACCAACTAGTTTCAAAATTTTAAATGAAACGAAATAAGCCTATTTCTGATATATTCTATATCTCAAGATATAGTTCATTCTCATTGGGCAAAATTTCTCAAAAGAAGATTAGGTTAGAAAAATCTGTAATTCACTCTCTTTAGAATGAAATCAAAAGACATTAGTAATAGAAGAAGCCAATGATATTAATATTTTAAAAGTTGAAGAATTAATTGGAATTCTTATGTTCTATGAAGTATAGTTGCACGGTAGAAAGGAAAGTAACGCAATTGTAAAAAAATTAATTGCATTCAACACAACAACTGACGATCAAGATTCTAATGATGAAGAGATTGCCTTTTTAACTCAAAATTTCATAAAATTTCTGAAATACAGAAAGATGAACAACTTTGATAAAACTGAAAATAAAATTTTTGGAAACGAAAATGTTTTTAAATGTTACGATTGTGATGAATTTGGGCATCTATGAAGAAACTGTCCACATCAGAATAAAAAAAGAATTCACCAAACACGATTTATATAAAAAAGAGAAAAAGTGCTTATGACGCGACCTTGGACATTCTAATACTACATCCAGTGACAACGAATTAGAAACCGAAAATATCAACATGTGTTTCACGGTGATGGAAGATTAAACAAGTCAAACAAAGGAAATAACAAAACCAATACTTTTCCATATTTTGTTATTTTTGACTTTTTTTTAAATTTTTTAATCATTTAATATAGGAATAAATATTTAATAATAATATTAAGTATATGTATAATTATGAATATATCTCTTTATTCTTTAAACATTGAAATTTCTACATATATATCGACATATACCACCTAGATATGTCGACATATCAGAAAGAATCTGAAGAATCTTTTCAAAAATTTGAACTTTTGAAATTCCCTTTATGTTGCATTAAATTCAAAATTTTAAAAGACACATTCTTACCTATTACATGATCATTCAAACTCTATTTATTTACTCCTTTTCATCTCATCTTCTACACAAACTTTATTTTTAAAATTCAAACAAATTCCTTACTTTCCTTCTTCCAAAATAAACTCAAAATGTCTTCCTTAAACCAGCCCTCTTCATTCAAAGCCATCATGCTTGCCAAAAGAATTAAAAGTTAACTTTTTAATGATCGAGAGTTCACTGAAACGTGCATTGAATATGCACATATGGTAAAATCTTTTTTGAAAGATTTGCTAATTTTAATGAATTTTGTTCTTTTGCTTTACAAGTACTTGCTTTGGAAAATGATATTTTTAGTTTAAACAATTTAACACAAAATGATTTTGATTGCTTTCTCAATTTGGTTAAAATATTTTATGCTAACTTAAATGGAAAATTTTATAAGGGAAAAGAAGGCCGAATTTATAGTAGTATCAAAGATACTATTATTGTTTTAGATTGTGAAATTCTTGGTCAAATTCTTGATTGTAAATGTAGTGGAAATAACCTCTTCACTTTTGAAATTGATTATTGAAATAGAGAAGTTATGCATGATTTATTTTCAAATGATGAATAATATGATTTTAAAGGGAAGAATCTTAGGCCAAAGGTAAGGCAATTGAATCTTATTTTACAATAAAGTATCACACCAAGGAAGGAGAATTTCAACAACCTCACTCATAAAGTTTCTAAAGCTCATTTTGCTTTTATCAAAATATGATATGAATTAGGGTCAAGTGATTTTAGATGACTTTGTTCAAAAGAAATATTCTAGACATGAAAACCCACTTTATCATGGTGTGTATCTTACAAGAATTTTCAACTACTTTGATATTGACTTAAAATGTGAAAATATTTTGCCTCATAGAGTTTTTGATAAAACAAACCTCCCTCTCATGTACATTCATCTTGAATTCGGTCTCTTACGTAAAAAGAAGTAAGATTGGCAAGGACGAGCAAGAGATTCTTCAAAAAGAAGAAAGCAATGATATGGAAATAGAGGAGGAGGAAGAAAATGAAGAAGATGAGGAGGAAATAGATATATCTCTTGGAAGCTATGACAAACCGTCTCGCTATTCAAAAAAATGAAATTAAGAGAAGCTTCTTAATAATCAAAAGAAGCTTAAACGCTCTTTTAATGAGAAATTCAGTAGCATCTTAAACAAAGTTGACTAATACTTTTAGAAGAAATGAGACAGCCTGGTGGAAATTCTTCTCAATCATCATCATTCTAGATCTACTTGTCTGTCTTTATGTTTTCTAGTTCCATTTATGTCATTTTGTTGTATTTTTCATTATGACTATGCATCTCTCTTTTTATTCATTAAATTTGCTTAGTGACTCTATTTTATTGTTTAATAATTCCATTTTTTGTTCTGTGAAATCATAAACTAAAATAATATAAACTATAAAAAAATTATAGAACAAAAACAATAAACATGCACTTACTGCATGTATGTCGACATACTCTAGTATTTCTAGAATTTGAAATTAAAATAGATTAGTTATTTTTTCAAAAGGATTAGTTATTAATCCGACTCTTCACTCCTATAAAGCCATATCTCTTCCAAAAAAACTCAAAAATCAATTCTTCTTATTTTTCTATTATCTACACATCTCTTTTCATAAAAATGAATTCGAATATCAGTTTTTCATACCAAAAAGTAAGAAATAATCTAGAATAAACTTTTCAATCATTCAAAAATTCTCTTTACTTCATTCTTCGCAATCAATGACACTTGGAGTTGAGTCAAATGCAAATGTTCAAAAAATATGATTTTTTTTATTCTGTGTGATGTTTGATTTCTTGGTTCGTTAAAGAAGCTCAAAGCGACCTTCCTGAATGCTCAAACTTTAAAGAAAAAGTGGAATTTGAAGAGTGGGAAGTTATCAACACCAATCTAATCTTTGGATCCGAAGGATGGGTCGAAGTTCCCAACAAAAATTAAGTTTTAGTTTGTAATTAAAATATGTATTTATTATTTGTACATTTTAGTCTTTATAATTAACTCTAGTTTTATTTATACTTTTCATGCAATTAATTGTGTATAAGTATGTATAGATGTAAAAATTATGATATGTGGTTTAAACAAATTATAAATTATATATGTATATAAATTTATTTCTCTGAAATATTATATCACAAGTAATATTGATTTTGATTCCATATACAACATTATCATATTTCATAGTATTTAATATGTTACATTTAAGGGGAGTTTATTTTACTTCACCCATTTTAGTTGATGACAAAGGGGGAAATTATAAAATATAACGTATTTAAAAAAAATCCACATTTTATACTCTTCAAATTCACTCAAATTAAATCTCTATTTGACTACATTCATTCTATATAATCTACTTACTGTTTTGCAAGTATTCTCTCATCAATTCAAAGATCAAAGTGGTATAAAAAGGGCTATAAAATATTCTGCATCCAAAGTACAACTATTTGTATTTGGAATCAACAACTTTCTACTACTATTTATGCGGGTGTGCTTGTTGCTCGTTTAAATCAAGTGGGAGATCTTGTTGCCCAGTTAAATCAAGAAAATCTACCTTGAGCTCGAAACGTCAGGATGGTGCATATCTTGCATTGAAATAAAGATGGCATTATTTTTGCTTGCTACCTGATTAAAGTAGGCATTTGAAAGAAAATCTGTATAGATACTGTACATAACTAGATGTAGGATTGGTCAATCCAAACTAGTATAGAACTCCTAGTGCCATCTCTCTTACTTTTACTTTATTTTACTACAGTTAAATATCTATGATTACCTGTTAATATATATATATATATATATGCTGATTATCTGTTTTGGTTTAAATCTTGAAAATATTTAGAAAAGTTCTATATAAGTTATAAAACACTATTCACCCCCTTTAGTATTAAAGTAATCTTAAGACCCATTCACACTAATATAATTTATATTACATCATTTCCCATAGTTTAGCTCGGCCTCCGACCAGTGCACCCCGTAGAAAAGACCAACAACTAGCTCATCAAGCAAAGCAAGGCATCCGTGCTACTTGGTCCGATCCACATCGTTCGGCCTCCTCTTATGATCAGTTGGCTCCCAAATGGGCCATTTACTCGAGCACCTCCCTCGACCCATCCTCCGATCTATGCATCTCTAGATTGCCTCAAACACATCCCACCAACTCGATTTTCATGCAGCCCTTGTAAGTAACCTTACACTTGGTCCTCCATATCATTTTGGGCAGTACAACCAAACCTGCCTAACGTATCCCGCTCCATTAGCACTACTCTTGGCAGTTTTCTAACTTTTTCCATATCCTTGGGAAATGGAATGCTCACCTAGTCTGGTTCGCCGCATCAGCATACAAGCAAGGCCGATAAAAAAGTATAACCAAGTATGTCCTCTTCTAAAATAGAACATGTTTCCACTATGCATGAACCTTACCTAAATAGTAAGGGCAGGGCATGGTTTTCCCTATTGATGTTGACCTCCACCGTTGACTCCCTTTACTTTGCCAGCCGTTCCTCATTAATCCAATCTACAATGCACTGCCTTTCCAACCAGCTTTACAAAATCATCTCAGCTGTCCCAACATCAGTTTCAACTACTATGGATACCCCATGTATGACAACTTCAAAGGGTTGTTGGTCATCACCCGCCAAGGGTTGACTATTCGGTTGTTGGTCATCACCCGCCAAGGGTTGACTATTCGAAGGACCATCAATTACTCATGATTGCACGTCCTTAGCTTTGCATCAAGCAGAAGATTCTCATAGAAGCTCATCATATACAATCTTAAGCTTAGTAAGCACTCAATTTTAGCAACAGCATCATCCTTAGGCCACCCCTTTTATCTTGTTGTATGTCTCTTCTAATTCTTTGTAATTGTAAACGAGCCATATAATAAGAGGAATTTGCACTGGACATTGGCTTTTCTGTCGAACCACTCTATATTTTGTGTCATTTACCTATCAAATGCTCAATCTTGCTCTTAAATCAGACGATTAGCAAGTAACCTTTACTTTTCGTGGTGCAATTCCAAGGTTGATGAAAAACAAAGTCAACTATTTACATAAACGGGATTGGGCCAATGTTATACACATATGATATTGGAAGTTTTGAAGGTATGGCTGACGTAATTTCATTAAGAAAGCTAATTAGTGCTTGATAAGTTAATAAAAGAACTTGGAGTCAATTATTTATGTTAGGGTCTAGGTGATCCAATAGTATTTCTATGAAATCTAACTTGGTAATCGGTCCATAGTTTAATGTTTAAAATTATAGTTGTTAGCATTCTTTCATCCTGTATCATTGTGGTCGTGATTAGTGATGGAGATGAATAAAATTTAGATGATTTGTTGTTTGATATTGCCTGTAAGGGAAAATGGTTCTATTAGTTTGTGAATGGGCGTCATTAATCCTATGTTGCAAGTAACGTTACCGCATACGTGTTTGTTTTGAAAGGCAACTATGGCGTCATATATTATATGTGTTTCATGATGATAATCATAAGGTGTTGGTACTTGACTTGTTGTTGCAACTGCAAGTATATTGTTTTAGATTTGGATTAAATTAATGTTGCAAGTTCAAAGGAAGTTTATACTTGTATGTGACATGGATTTAATATGGTGGGGTCTGATCCTATTTAAACCGTAATATTGTTCTTCTTGGATTGACATAACAAGATGATATCCTGCATTGAGTTGTCTTGACAATAGTAGGGTAAAAATGTGAATTTGGATTATTGGGAAAAGATAACATTACTGGATTTATATAAAGAGAAAATTGAAATTGAATTTCTGATTGTAAAGGACATTTTGGATTAAGTTAATGACATAATTATATAAGAAGGGTTCCAATGATTAGAACTCTAGAAAAATATGCGTCATTTGTGTTTTATAATGAAAGGAAGTATTGGAGTTCGATTTACAAGTATATAGGAAGTATTCTGAGCGAAATTAGTTTTAAAATTATATGAAAATGTGTTATTGGTGCTTTGGAATGAAGAAATTCAAGTTGTATGAGTAGTAGTTTGGAGAGTCAAGGAAAATATTTTTTTGCTTGTATGCATTAAAAGGCGTAGGTGGTTTTCATGGAAATATGAGATTTGGAGATTTAGATGTGATTATGAGAAGGGAATAAGTTGATTCTTTTCAATCATCACTCGGATTGAAGAGAGGATATCTCTTTAAGGAGGTTATTTTGATGTAGCCACTTGTGGGTACCTAGTTTGTGTTGCGTAGTAGGTGCACATGAATGAAGTATCATATAGTCGATCACTTTAACACCATCATGTACTAAGGTTAGGATTTCAATTAGTCTAGGGTTTCACTTAGATTTAGGATTTTTTTTGCTATGTTTGAATGGTTAAGTAGAATAAGGTCGCTTGCTTTGGATGATTTGTTTGTTTGTACAGTATAAAACTTAGGATAAGTTTGTAAATTCCTCATAGATTGAGAATATGAGACTTTAATACCATGATTAATAGATGTATGAAGAAGTGATACGTAAGTAAAGTGATACCACTGAAGATGGACTAAGATTAGAAAAGGAGTTATATTATGTTCACCAGGTTAAAACATCACCCGGTTTTAATGTTTTTAGGTAAAATGGGGGATTGTATAATGATTTGAATTTTTGGCTGCTTAGGTAAGAATCTATCCACTTTTTGAGTTGTCTTATCCAAGCATCAAAAGATGAAGTAATGAGTTTACTGCTGGTATTATTCGAGTGTTGAGTAGGTAAGAGTTTTATGAGACTGTAGTATAGTTAGGTTCATTTGTATGCCAAGGTTATTAATTTTTATGCGATTCGACATTAGGTTATTTAGACTAGTGAGATTAACTGTAGAAATCATGATTGTACATGTACATTTTGGTTTTATTAATTGGGAATGAGGGGGTGTGTGTGTTTACCAATGTTGGAATTCTTTTAGTTAGAATGGACAGAGTAGTCTGATTAAGAAAACTTGGGAAATCAAGGAAAGGGCCCGTCTGTTTCATTTCGACTATTTTCCAAAATACCATTTCATTCATTTAGTTGTTAGTATTAATATAGATAGTTTAATTAGGATTGGTTGAATGGTTGTGATTTGCATAGATATTTATGTATTATTTAGTTTAGAATATGATTAACTAATTTGATTATTTTATTTTTTATTGAATTTTGGCTTTCTTAATTTTGATATGTTCTGTATTTCTTAATTGTTAGTTGCTAGATCTTACACTTGAATTATGATATACGGAATTTGCATATATATATATATATATATATATATATATATATATATATATATATATATATATATATATATATATATTCTCACACTAGGATGTTTGCATACACTATTGATATGTCATATCATCTTGTTCTTATAGGAAGGCATCATAGATAGATTTTTACATCCACGCAGTGTATCATATTACATGATATCACATTTCCGTACATGTTTTTTTTTGTATATTTTATGTATTGCTATGTTTACATTGCCCTGATAAATGTAATAGAGGTTAGATTATTATGATATGTTGTTGGATGAAATATTTTGTATGTCATGTGTATTTGGCATATTACTATGTAAATGATACGTGATACGAGAGAGTGTAATACATTCTTTGTCTCTTGAGAATTTCAATGATGATGTTCTTTTGAAGTGGATAATGCAATACCATGTAAATTTAAATAATAATCACATAGTAATAATAAATATTTGAAATAAAATGAAAAATTAATTAAGTAAAATAATAGAAGGGTAAAACAGTCATTTTCAACTTTGGAATTTGACGACGAAACCCGTGTCATTGCGATTGACTTGTTTTTTTTGTTCGCACCATATATTGGTTTGTCTGATTTAGAAGTGTATGAGAAGATACATACTAATTAATGATTAGCTAAGTTGGTGCTAAAAAAATTTGAAAGAGGAATTTAAAATTTAAATAAAATAACTGTTTATAAATCCCTCCACCTATAAATAAGTCTCTGAAGGAAAACTCTTTTCAGAATAATTTTCTTTGTTGGTTCACGTTTTCTCAAATTTCCATCTTCTTTTAAAAAAACTTCAATCCAGCATATCTCATATGTTTCTCAATGGATTTACAGAAACCAATGGAAATGCTTGTAGAGAGTACTATATATACATATGAGTTTGGAGGCGAAATTTAAAGGGATGAAAGTGCAACAGGCTCGAACGGAAAGGGATGGTGGTGGAATCCCATAACCATTTCCCACCATGGATAAAAAAAATTCAAAATGGTGTATCACCTCATTTCTTAGCAAAATTCAATGATGCACTTGTCAAAATGCCTGTACGGACAAAAATTATAATTTGGAAAAGGGATTAGGTTGAGATACAAAGAATTCTATATACAAATGCGGTAGTATAACAAAGGCAAGAATGGTTTGGATCAATTTTGATGTTTTGATGAGTAATTCCATCTCTAAATATTATATGATGCATGGTTGATGCTATAACGGTGATGCATAGTCTACATGAAAAGTAGATTATATATTAATAACAAAATTTAAAGATTTAATTCATGGGTTCGGAAGAAATATGATTTACTAGTAAAATAAATTGAACAGAGAACCAACTTTTGAAATCTAAAACTATTTGGTACCAAATTTATACATACTAGACCCTAAATTTGAGGTATAGTATAGTATTAAGGCCTAGAATCAAACAGAGATTGTTTATAGGAAGTACGAAATCGATCGGAGGTGAATCGACACACTAGAACAGAAAATTTTATGAGTCGGCATGCACGATTGGTCGACCAATTCATCATGGACCAATCACCAATGTCACCAGTCGATCGGTTTTGGGATGACTAGGGGACTATGGTTGGGTCTGGTTGAACCTACACCCAACTAGGCTAAAGCTGATTGAGGGGACTTCATTTGGTTGATTAGGAGAGGCATTTTAGAGTTGGTTGGAACTTGGAGCGTGATTTAAGTGCCATGAAACCAAGGAAGAATACCTCAAAGTTATCATAAAATTTAGTTGAATGTGCTTGCTTATTTCGTGATGGATTGGATTCACTGTCGAGCTAAACATGTACGAGCCATTGGAATAAGTTGGCCACCCAGGATACGAACCTATGGTACAAGCAGGTAGTGCGGGTATTATGATGCTCCCCTATAGCGCATGAATCGAGTCTTGGTGGAGGAGTGGATGTTAAGCGATCATGTAGTGCATTAGACATGTCTAGGATGTGACTCCAGTTTTGTGTTCGAGGCATGGATAATAAGCGAACCTTTAGCGCATACGGTGAGTCCAACATGAGTTTGATTCAGTACACTCCTATCCATGAATTGCGGGATCAGATGTATACGGTTGGTTATGTATGACATGACAAGTATTGCATGAGGTGGATTCAGCAAAAATTAGATACTTATCACGTTAAAGTTTTGCCTTGGTAGTATATGTAAAGTATGTAGGATTTACCCACTCAAACATGTGTCTAACCCACTCATATGCTTCCTTTTGTTTATATCATTAGAATGATGGAGTTTGGAGGCATGATGGAACCGAAGATGTGGACTCTGATGTGCATATTGTATATATATGTTAGACTTAAATGTGACTTGTACATATGAATTGGGTTTGATTGGCATTGTAAGACATATGTATATGACATTGTGAATAACAACTATATTATGAAATTATAACGGTTATTGATATATTATACTTTGTTTTCTTTCGTTGTGAGATTTTGAAAGTTATTAGTTGGAACTGTGTTTGTTTTTCTTGTTATCGTACCCAACGAATTGTATTTTCCATTTTCGAGGTGTTAACATCGATTTGAGCGCTGAATCCGAGGATCGAAAAAAGCTGGCTACAAATATAGTAAACCCACTCCAGCTTTTAATTTTGGTGATTATATGCATATGCACACGCCTATTAGATGGGATCCAGCACCTACTACTTTGATTAGTGCATCAGGACCCTCCAAAGTTCCTATAGGACAAAGAGGAACAACTTATATTACTTCTACGGTAGATCCTACTACCCCTGTTGGCAATCTTCGCACTTCATCACCGCGTGATGATGAGTAGATGGTATAGAGTTAGTTTTTCTATCATTTCAGATGTTCATTATTTGACATTTTAGTACTTCTTTCATCATAGACATTTGCATTTGTGTTGACATTTTGTATTATATTTTGACATTCTATGACATTATGTAATGTTGTGATACGCATTTTGTTTTTTTTGTTTGTGCTTATTCTACTTATGATTATCATCTATATAGTCTATCATGTGCATGATTATTTATATCTTTTTTGTTAATGACTAAAGGAAAAAATAATATAGCATATATTTACTAGGGAGTATTATAGATAAGGAGAGAATCATATTATTCAGTAAATGTTCGTCTTGTTTATAAGCAGTTGTCATCATTAAAAAGGGAAGAATATTGAATCTTATGTTTTGATAATGTCAACAATATATATGCATCATGCATGCATGTATGTGTATGTGTATGTATAAATATTAACACGATTATAAATAGCAATGCCGATAAACAAATAGCAAACAACAGTCCTTGGAGATAACTAAAGCAATCGAAGATGAACATAAGAACACAAAAGATGCATGTTTTTTATTTAATGAGTCATTGTCGAGTCCATATAGTCTACATTTGTTAAAGCCACATATGATCTTCAAATAAAACTTATCATGTCATCTAAACTACCCTCTGTACTTTTAGGATTTTTATTCAAAAAAACTTTGAAATTAGCAAGACCAGTTTTCACAAAAAAGGGAAAAAAAGAGCTCCTAAACTTGCCTTTAATCGGTGTACCGATTAAGTGATAATCAATTGACTAATTATCCATTTACCGACCAACCGAATATCAAATAATTGGTCTACCGGTTAATGAGATATGCTTGTCTTCTATTGGATCATATGGTTGTGAATGCTGACAAGAGACAAAAGTTCACGATTCTACGACTACGGCTAATCTGGACTCACCGACTCAAATATAGTTTGTATTATTTTAACTAGAGCCAATAATATAGAGTCTAGTATAGAAATTTGTTAAAATCTATCCTCAAAGATCATCACTCACAAATTCATTTACGAAACTTGCATATGTCATGTACATATACAATGTTTTCAAGTGCACTGAAAAACAGTATTCAGTCGACTGAATACTATATACTAGTCGATTGATTCTGTTTTGAAATTTTTATATATTCAGTAGACAGTCGACTGTACTGCCTAGGTCAGTCCACTGACTTTGCACATATTTTGTGCATGTTTGAAATTCAGTTGATTGCTCAAGCAAGTTCAGTCGACTGAATCTGCAACTGTCAATTTTCTCCAAAAGACGCTTCTTTTTATCAAAGGGTTCCTTCTTCCTAGAAGGTCACAACTCTTAGATTCTAATAGATGTTGATTTCCAAAAGTCATATCTCATCACACACTATATATACATTCAAGATTCATAGATCCAATCACTTAATTTTCTATTCTCTTTTGATCTATAACACTTAACATTCTTGAGTTCAATATCTACAAGCTTTTATAAAATCATTGCTTACGTATTCATTTCCATATTCTGCAAGCAATATTAAACTTCCTATTCTTCATACACACACAAATATGCACATTTACTTTGAGGATAAGATTATAGGAAGGGTGTACTACAAGCAAAAAATCCGTGTTATTCAGAACACACAAAGTCAAGTTAAATCCAGTTTGTAAGAAAGTCCTATTCGGTTGCTTAGGCGGTCAAGTCCTGTTCTATTAATTAAGCGGTCAAAGTCATGTTCGGGTGCTCAGGCGGTGTAATACCCGTTCCTTCGGATTAAGTGAGGCCTTCTAGCTATAATTCCAAAAGGAGTCTGAGTCTGGGACTGGACGTAAAACGAGAGTTCGAACCAGTATAAACATCTCTGGTGTCATTTTACTGCTATTATTATTTACAGTTATTTTACGCACAAATTATTTATTATACTCCATATTACACGATCCTATAGCATAGTCACTTTCATTTGGTATCAGTGCAAGGCCATCATATAACCATAACATATTTATCTGATATTGTTTTAATATAGAAAACAACACCAATGCTATTGCTAACACTACCTTTTTAGAAGGTCTAGCTACTGCACGACCACCTCTACTTAATGGAATGAACTATAAATATCGGGCTACCAGAATAAGAATCTATATACAAGCAATTAGTTATGAAACTTGGAATATTATGCAATCTAAATATACTATTCCTACTACTAAATATTCAACATGGTCTAACACACGAAAATTAGACGCTACTGCAAATGCTAAAGCTATGAATATCTTATATTACACATTAGAAAAAAAATGTATTTAGTAGAATAAGCACGTGTAAAACTGCTTATGAAATTTGGCGTACACTTAAAGTTACACATGAAGGTAAATGGAGTGAAATTTCTATGCTAAAAAATCAGTTCCAAAATTTTAAAATGATGTAAGATGAGAGTATAAATGAAATGTACTCTAGAGTTAAATGTGTGTGTGTGTGTGTGTGTGTGTATATCATTCTTTGATAGCATTAGGAGAAACATGTACAAATTTTGATATTGTTTCAAAAATCATCAACTCACTAATGGATGAGTGGAAACAAAAAGTCTTAGCAATCGAAGAAGCTAACGACATTTCAACAATAAAACCAGAGGGTTGATTGGAAATTTAATGTCTTATGAAGTTAATCTCCAGGCAAAACAAGTACATGCTCAAGATAAGAAGTATATAGCATTCTAGGCAGAAAAGGATGAATCAGATTCAGATGAAGAAGATATGGCGTTCATTGCTAAAAATTTCAATTTTTTTTGAAACTAGAAAGAGCACCGAATTCAGAAATAACAAGAACAGTTTTAGCAACAATAACAACACCAACTAACTATCATCATCTGCTTTAGAATGTTATGAATGTCACAAGAAATGCTACATCAAGAAAGACTTTCCTAAGAAAAAGAAAGACAAACATAAGCACGAGAAAGATAGATTCAAGAAAAAAGCTTTCTCTGCCACGTGGGACGATTCAGAATCATCTTCATCATCAGATAATGACTCGGAAAATGATTCAGAACAAGGCAACGTTTGCTTTACGGCCACAAAAGATGAGGTGAGTGATCTAACTTTTGATGATCTTTTGGAAATCAATTCAGAATTACTTGATAAATTGAAAGGAAAAAACAGAAAGTACAAAGTAACTCTTGAAAAATTGAATAGAACTGAAATCGAAGTAGAAATGCTAAGAGATGAAAAGAAATTTTTAGAAGAAGAAACTTCAAGTTACTTGAGAATCTTGTTCTAGTATGACATCTCAACTTTCTCTGCTAACTCAAGAGATAGAAACTCAAAAAGAAAAGAATGATGCTTTATTTATTGAGAATAATGACCTTAAAGCAATTGTCAAGATTTTAGAGTCAGATAACTCTAGCCTTAAAACAAAGTTAGAAGACATTACTAAAAATGTCTCTAATTTTAATAAAGGCAAAGGAAATCTTTCCAAAATTATAGAAAATTCTCAAACTGTTTCTAACAAATTCTCAAACTACTTTCTCTTATGAGAAACCATTAATGCTAAAACCTTGTATGAATCCTTTAAAAGAGGATTTCATGTTTGTGTGAAATTACAAGGAACTTATTTTACATTTTATCGAAATCAGCTATATAAATATGGTGCTTTCCATACCTTGTACATCTCTTTCACGTATTTCTTATAATTGCACAAAACATCTTTATTTATGATTTGGTTTCATAGAAGATTATATCCTTATTCATTTCATTCCAATAGATTAAAATATGTTTAACCTATATTCACTTACTATAGATATTTTCTGTGAAATTTATTACTTTCCTAATATTTAACTTACATCTTTTTTTCTTATAAGAACTCATTTTTTAATACTTTCGTAACTAGAAAACATTTCCATATACTTATTTAAATAATAAGTGTACTTACAAATCACTTTATTTCTATACTTAGAAATTGTCTTCAAAACACAATTTTTTATTTGGGTCAAAACTGAAGATGCGTAAAACACCGTTATACAACCCAAAAATACTAGTATGTGGATTCAATTAAAATAAATATTAATAAATCCCATATGCTATGTAGAAACATTTCTTTTGGGAGTCACGTACTATAACAATAGTGTCATAGTCTATGCTTCCCTTATTTTTCACGAAAACGTCTATTGCAACAATAAATGTTGTAACCTACGTTTTCGATACTTAACACACTCTAGGGTTTTATATTTAAAATCCTTTTTTACCTACAAATAAACCATCGAGCTATACATGCTCTATAACTATTCAAAAAGAATTTCACTTTTAACAAAATTTACATCATATAAAAACCAATTTAAATTTTGTACCACTTTTTTCTTCGAAAACCCAATATTCACTACCTCAAACATATTATACCTTTTATTTTTCAACTTTTCAATTCTAAAAGTTTCATTTTATTGGGCTAGACATAAAGTGGATTTTCTTCTTACTACCATAGAAATACCCTTTCTAAACCTTGGAAATCTCATTTCCTTACAAAAATCTCTTATTCATTCCAAAATAAAAATACTCTCCCTACTATCCCTAGGAAGTTTTCCCACTTGGATACCAATCGCCTCTCAATACATAGCTTATTTTACATTATAAATTGGTAATAAGTAGGGCTCAACATCCTTGGGTCATCCCAAACCCAATTAGCAGGCAATGCACAATATACTTCTAAAAACTTTCCATACGTTAAAATCTACAATTGGAGACTGTTCGAATTTTAGTACATAATATGATTATATTTAATTCAAAAATACAAATACGTTCACTCACTATATACCAAGGAACCCTAGACCTAGGCTCTGATACCAAATGCAATAACCTGAATTCCAGTGGGTTTGGATTTTTCACAAAAATGCTAAAATCCAAGCTTACCGAAGCCCGAGTTGGGTAGCTAGTATCTTGCAAATAGGCAAAGATAAATATATCAGAGCTTAAATAAATATCTCACAGCGGAACTGACTAAAATATAATAGTAAGTAAATATTTACCAAGGTAATAAAACTTTCTAAACAAGTGTAACAAAGCTAGATAATCTCTGCCTTCTATCTAACCCGTGGGATGTTATGAGGAGATGGTCAGAACTAACGTTCTGGTGAGTGGATAAATTATACACTTCTAAGCATAATTCTAGATATCCCGTTCTATTTCCATTTTCTATTATATTAGGTTTATTGGGTTTATAATACTCTCGCCTCTATGCGTGAATCGTACCCGTCTACTCCCTAGTAGATTAAGACCTAATAATCAATTATATATATATATATATATATATATATATATATATATATAGCTACATGCCCAAAGACCGCATCGGTCCTAGGTACTACTCATACTACCTTCCATATCCTCCTCGGATAGGACTCCATCGTTTCGTTGCTAGAGTGTACTGAAACTACATCTGTAAAGGATAGCTTTGTGAGGCCCACAATACAGATGTTTCGTCGTCTATTATGAAAACATAAAACTGCATCCGCAATAGCTTATAGTAGTGCTCGGAAATCCATAACGTACTACCTAATGCATACCTTGAGGACTGTACGTAATCGTCATGTCTACTTTCTGAATTCCATCAACAAGGTCTACCTTGTACTGAACTCAGTCGGGGATTTGGGACACCCTCTATCGACTTACCTAACTCTACGCTCAAAACCCTACCACAACTCACCCACTGAGTTGCGAATTCTCGAACTACACCACCATAGTTCGTCCCCTAGTCACACGACTAGAATATACAAACTTTTAAAAGAAAGATTACTAAATAAACTAAAAATACACAAAACCCTATTTAAAAATAAAAGCCTAAACAGAAATATAAGCCGACCCAACAAAAATATAAGGAAATCTCCCTTTTATTTCCTTGGCCCGCATCCTTTTGTTTCTTCGTTCGTTCCTTTTTCTGCTTTAGGGTTTTATGGGTTGAAGTCGCCACTTGTTCTTTTGCTTCAATTGAGATATGGGTTTGCTTTGGATTGATTGCTACTTATTTCTACTTCGGCTACTTCAACTTGTCGAGATTGAATAATGCTTTGAATTGGTACGTTTGTCCCTTTTTCGATTTATATTACACTTAACTTGATTCGAGTTCTGGATTGATGCTTGCTCTCTGATTTTTTGCTTGAACTCGGATGATTGGAAAATGACTATGATGATTGGGTTTTATAGGGTTGAAAACCCTAAATTATCGGTCGAATATATTTATTTGAATTCGTCAATTAATATGCTTAGCCGTTCGATTTTACTTGAATGTTTGTGATTGTTCCTGACCGGTTCTATTTTAGATAATTCTTCGCTTGATCATCATGGCTTCGATTTTGGCTTGTTTGATTTTCTCTTGGTCATCAACGCTTTTATTTTTGGCATGATCATTAACTTTGTTTGAAACACGACTTTTGTTTCTGACATGACGATGTTGATTTATCTTGACTTGTTCTTTTTACCTGCGATATTATCTGGACTCGTTCATACGTGTTACATCTGGCATTGATTCTCTGCTATTTAAGTTTGATCATAGTTACTTGTGCATTTGATTTTTGCACTTGTATTTTTGAGCTTGCGCTTGGTTTTGTACGAATCTACCTTGATTTCTGTAAAACCTGCTGCTGTTTTGATTTTGCTTCATTGTTCACTGGTCCTGCATTTGGTATAGATGTTGTATGGTTGTTCGAGTCTGGTTTCAATGTGTATGCACACATCTCTGTTGCATATTCACTTAAGTTTCCATTGTATCCCATATTTCACTGCATATGTATGTATATTGTTTGTTGTGGCTAGACTTGCATATTGAACTGCTTCCATTTGTTGTTCTTGAATTCATGCCTTATTGTGTTCTTAAGTCTACACTGTTCATTATGTTGGTATTCACAATCTTGAGTCTGTTAGACTTCATGTAGTATGGTGGCTGCATATTGAACTGCTTCCATTTGTGTGTTGTTCATCACTTTTGCACTATGTCACTGTTATCTTGATATTTCTTTATTTGCGTTGGGTGCATGTTTACATGCTTCACTTGTTCCTCTTGGAGTCTTCACTTGATATCTTTACATTAAGTCTACTTGTTTACGTTTGAAGCTTTTTGTATATGCACTTGTTAGCATGGTCTAGTTTGAACTGTTGTGTTCATTAACTTGGTTTGTGCAGTTACGTTCTTGCATTTAGTTGAGCTTCATGTAATTTGATCTCACCTCTAGTGCCTCTGAGCCTGTTTGAAACCACTGTCACCAATGTATATTTTGTACATGTGTCTGGACTCAATTCTGATTGCTGGTTAAGTTGTTATTCAAGTGGGTCTTCGTGTGTAGGTGTTTTTGTTGAGGCTTCATGTGCTGTATGTGGTCATTGAAGGTTTCTATCATCTGCGTTTCTGTTTTGTATTTGCTTCTTCAAGTGCATTACTGTGTGCTTCAAGCATTGCCTTGAACTGAATTGTTCTGGTTCATGTGTACACCGTGACTGTTGAGGCTTGTTGTTCGATTGCTTTGATTGAGCATTTTCACTTGTAATTGACAATTTTGTGATGTTTTTGTGTTGCACCTAAGTTGAATCCAGCTTCGGCTCGGGTTTGACCTTGTGCTTACCTATCCCAGCAATTTTATCAAGTGTATATTGGTGTGCACGGCCTTGTGGCATGTATAGTGATACATTGTGTATGTCACAATTTGTTAGTGTAGATGAATTCAAAATAAATGATGAAAAACAACCCAAATAACTGAGGCAAATAACATTTTCAAAATACACATTTTATTTTACACTGCAGAAATATTTCTTTTTTAATTTTACTGCATCAGTGTGTATTTTGCAGATAACTTAGATACTGGATTTAATCTAGAATAGAGTTGAAGATTAAATACAAGTGAATGAGTATATGTAGTGAGGTGCTAATGTAAATGATAAATTGTGATGTAATCAAAATTGTATTGTAATTGAAATTGTGTATATAAAGTGGGAGCACAAATTTGTACTATTCAAAATTGTAATAAAATATTTTTTTGAATAAAATATTTGTTTGAATTTAAATTCTATGTCATTTATTTTATTCAGCAAATATTTATTTAATTATGTGAAAAATAAAATAGTACATTAACAAATACATTTAAATGAATAATATATATATATATATATATGTTTATTATCATTAAACAAAAATCATATATTAGCATATTCAACAATCTCCCCCATTTGATGATAACAATATATATTTAAAATTTTGAATTTATTAAATGTATTTGATCATTGATAGACTCTATTTGCTCCCTCTATTTGAATGCTCCCTCTCTACTACATTCATATATGCATGAAAACAAATAAAAATATGCAAATGAACCTAGATACAAATAGAAAATACAAAATAAAATATTTGACCTTTATTTGCCAAAATCGTAACTTTTCTCTCCCCTTTTTGTTATCAGCAAAAGAGTATTAGTGCTAGAAAAATAGAGATAAAATGATAGATATTAATACAACATTAATGCCCAATCGAGTATAAATATTAAATTTCAATAAAAAATCAAACAAAATCACAAATACTCTATTAGGCGCATATTCCACTTTAGAATGATAGAGATGATGTAAAATCATATAGCTGTGTCAATTTGTGGCATATTTATATCAGTAATTTGAATATCTACTAACCATGCATAACCGTTAGGACTTTTAAATGAGATCGGTGGTATTTTAAATTTTTAAAACAAATGAATTCAAGTATATTCGAACCATACATAACCATGAGGACTTTTAAATAGGATTAAAATCAATTTGACTATTTAATTAATTAATTTTAATATGTGTTCCATACATGCATAACCGTGAGGACTTTGAAATGACCATGAAAGCACATAAACAAAAATTCCAAGTAATTCACCCATGCATAACAGTGAGGACTTTTAAGTGAGAGTGAATACTTTGGATGTTTTTATTGCTAAAAATATAATAAATTGAAAAATGAATAATTTCCCATTTAAAATACCACATTTTGACATACTATATTGGATTTTGATGAGCGATGGTCGTTAGAAATATGATAGCAATAGAGATGGTCATGGAGTTTTTATCCATCAAAAGTTATTATAAATGTTGTTTAAAGTTTTTAAAGAAATTTACTAGATATACTGTCTCAAGTCGTAATATACGATTAACATCAACACTCATAACTTTTTCAATCACTATTTATCTTTTTGATAATCAATAGGGAGTCAAATTAGTTAATGCATCCAAAAATAATTATAAAATCAATTTGACTAATCTGAAACAAGGTCAACAAAAATGATTTTTTGGAAGGGTTTTTTAAGAAAAATGTCTGCTGTTTGAAAACCAGTTGAAATGAACAATAATGCAAATATTTTCTTTGAAAACAATGCAATTACTGAATGTCTCAACGTAAAACACGTTCCACCAGTAATTTCTCTTAGATTACCAGTGTAATCCACATCCGAATTTCCTTTTGATTCAAAATTATCATTAGATGGATGTCATAAACAAGACTGTGATGTGTGCAATACATACCTTGAAATCATTTTTACAGTTCTAACTAAAATTCTTTTAAATTTGAATTGAAATCGTGCAAATAAACAAACAGTGAACATAGAGTCAAATTTAGAAGCAGTATGATAAACAAATATATCGACGTGTATCAAGAGTAATTATCAATCAATAAAGCACCATCATTAGTCCAAACAAATCTATATGAAGTAGTTCAAAAACTTTAGAGGTACATGTAGTGTTCTCGACATAAAAAGATAATTGGCCAACAATTTTCATAATTCAGAATCAAAATCAACATTTATTTCTTTATCACATAACTGGCTGAATTAAAATTAGATTATGGTGTAGATTTTCACATTTAATAAATCGTTCAAAAGATACCGTTACCTGTCTTACCATTACGATAATATTTCGTTGTTGCCCATTGTGATTCTGCCACCTTTATACTAGGCTAAGGAACTTTGATTTGTCACCCGTTGTATACCTGGAATGGTCAGAATCCAGATAACACTGTTGTTGTTCCTTAGCCTACCACCACACCTACACGAGAAAAGATTTTTGTGACCTATTTGTTTTTATAGGTCCATGATTGTTAGTGGCAAATGATTTAGAAAAATAAGTTTGTGTAGACACCAAGCAATCTATATTTGTTCCTTTCGGCACCCAGATTTCTTCGACCTTAAGGGATTTTATATTCGTGCCTTTGGGAAACCAAATTGGAATGGTTCATGTGTTTGGGTCTATACCAGCAAATATTCTGATCGTGTCTAGTTTTTTCACATATCGTGCACTTTGAATTGACTTGATTAATTTCATTTCTATCACGTTCTGATTGATTATACCTAAGTCCTTAACAGTATTAATAGTTTGTTTCCCTAATAACATATTTAACAGTCTTTCACTTTTCGAAAATTTTCCTAAATTCATAGACAGTTGTTGGACTTGTGTTTTGAGAGATTCATTTTCATTTAACAATTGTGTGCACTATTTAATAGAATTTTCACTCCTAGAATTTTCACTTTCTTTCAAAATCGGAATTTCATTTTCAAGCGATTTAATTTTGATTTCTGAATTTTTAATCTCTTCTTCAAATGATGGACACTTGTCGCACTTGGTGCTTTTGATTTGATAGTTTTTAACCAATTGATCAAGCTATTTATTTAAATCTATCAAAGTATCTCTTTATGATTCAATTTTAGAGTTTTTCTTCATAAGTCATCTGAAACAGTCATTTACTTCATGAAAATATATAAGCAATTCTAAGTGAGTGAGTCTTGATACCTCACTTGGCTCGTCGTCGTCATCACTGTCAGTTATATCACCTCGAAGGCACAGATCTGCTTTTTCACTCTCACTGCCAGTGCTTTTATCATCTTCATCAGTTTCATCCCAAGTAGCTACAAAACTTCTCCTTCTCGGTTTCCTTCCTTGGCTAAATTGATTCTGAGGGAAATTGGGCTTGATATGATCGGGTTTATTGCACTTGTGACAAATGATCTCCTGCTCTTTTGAATTGTCTAGTGCTTTGACAATTCTGCTTTTCAATTTTTGATTTAAAGCTGGATTTCCATACTTGTGACTCCACCTTTTGAATTTCTTCATTAATAGTGCCAGCTCAGCTGCTCCATCATCATCATCATCACTTTCCATTGTTCCTTTAAGAGCTGTTGATTTCTTTCGCGTATCACCTCCTTTACGCTCTTCCTTGAATTTCATTTCTAGCTCCTAAGTGGTGAGATTTCCAATAAGTTCTTCGACTTTAATCTGTTTCAAATCCTTTGATTCTTGAATAGCAGTGACTTTGGCTTCAAAATTTCATAGAAGGACTTTGAGGATTTTTCGAATTATTTCCAACCCTGTATACAATTTTCCGAGAGCTTTTGATTTGTATACGATATTGGAAAGTCGTCCATACATCTCTTTGATATTTTCATCCTTGGCCACTGTGAAATTCTCGTATTTGCTACTCAGCATGGCAAGGCGAGATTATTTAACTTGAGATATTCATTCGTGAGTCACTTCAAGTGTGTGCCACATTTTCTACGCAGTTAGATAATGTGAGACACGATTAAATTCAATTTGATCTAATGAACAAATAATAGAATTCATAGCTTTAGCATTATTATTATGTATTTTATTTTCTAGATCTGTCCATTAATCCATTGGTTTATCCATTTCTTGATTATCTACAGCTATAGTTGGCGCTCTATAACCTATCTCAACCATATTCCAAGCGTTAACAGTTTTCAGAAAAAATTTCACTCTATTTTTCCAGTAAGCATATTCACCATTGAACATTGGTGGTCCAACTATGGACTGACCCTCAGCAATAACATTATTAAAAGAAGCCATTTAAAAAATTTAAAACAAAAATTGGTTTTTGTTCCTAGCTCTGATACCACTTGTATGATCGATTTCATCTCAGAGGGAGGGGGTAAATATGGTGATACTGATAATTACAAAAATTTAACATGGAAGTATATAAAATAATTGCAACACAGATAATAGCAGAATAATGAAAGCGGAAATATAAAAACACATATTTACCCAACTTCGGCAAAACCCTGCCTACGTGCTGCCCCCAAGATTTCTACTAGAAATTAAATAGTCATACGCTTACACACATAAACTCACGACACCAACTATCGACTTACCTAACTCTACGCTCAAAACCCTGCCACAACTCACCCACTGAGTTGCGAATTTTTGAACTACGCCACCGTAGTTCATCCCCTAGTCACACGACTAGAATTTACAAACGTTTAAAAGAAAGATTACAAAATAAATTAAAAAATACACAAAACCCTATCTAAAAATAAAAGCCCAAACACAAATATAAGTTGGGCCAACAAAAATATAAAGAAATCTCTCTTTTATTTCCTTGGCCCGTATCCTTTTGTTTCTTCATTCGTTCCTCTTTCTAATTTAGGATTTTGCGGGTTGAAGTCTCTGCTTGTTCTTTTGCTTCAATTAAGATCTGGGTTTGCTTTGGATTGATTGCTACTTAGTTTTACTTCGGCTGTTTCAACTTGTCGACATTGAATAATGCTTTGAAGTGGTACGTTTGTCCCTTTTTCGATTTATATTACACTCAACTTGAATCGAGTTCTGGATTGATTCTTGCTCTTTGATTTTTGCTTGAACTCGAATGATTGGAAAACGACTATGATGATTGGGTTTGATAGGGTTGAAAACCTTAAATTATCGTTCGAATATATTTATTTGAATTCGTCAATTAATATGCTTGGCCGCTCGATTTTACTTGAATGTTTGTGATTGTTCCTGGCCGGTTCTATTTTAGATAATTCTTCGCTTGATTATCACGGCTTCAATTTTAGCTTGTTTGATTTTTTCTTAGTCATCAGCGCTTTGATTTTTCGCATGATCGTTGACTTTGTTTGAAACACGGCTTTCGTTTCTGACTTGACGATGTTGATTTATCTTGACTTGTTCATTTTACTTACGATATTATCTGGACTCGTTCATACGTGTATCATCTCGCTTTGATTCTCTGGTGTTTAAGTTTGATCACAGTTACTTGTGCATTTGATTTTTGCACTTGTATTTTTGAGCTTGCACTTGGTTTTGTACGAATCTACCTTGATTTTTGTAAAACCTGCGGTTGTTTTGATTTTGCTTCATTGTTCATTGGTCCTGCACTTGGTAGAGATGTTGTATGGTTGTTCGAGTCTGGTTTCGATGTGTATGCACACATCTATGTTGCATATTCACTTAAGTTTCCATTGTATCCCATATTTCACTACATATGTTTATATGTTGTTTGTTGTGGCTAGACTTGTATATTGAACTGCTTCCATTTGTTGTTTGTGAATTCATGCCTTATTGTGTTCGTAAGCTTGCACTATGCATTGTGTTGGTATTTGCAATCTTGAGTCAGTTAAACTTCACGTAGTTAGGTGGCTGCATATTAAACTACTTCCATTTGTGTGTTGTTCATCACTTTTGCACTGTGTCACTGTTACCTTGATATTTCTTTGTTTGCATTGAGTACATGTTTACATGCTTAACTTGTTCCTCTTGGAGTCTTCACTTGATATCTTTACATTAAGTATACTTATTTGCATCTGAAGCTTTTTGTATATGCACTTGTTAGCATGGTCTATTTGAACTGCTGTGTTCATTAACTTGGTCTGTGCAGTTATGTTCTTGCATTCAGTTGAGCTTCATGCATTTTGATCTTATCTCTGGTGCCTCTGATCCCATTTGAAACTGCTATCACTAATGTATATTTTTACTTGTGTCTGGACCCGATTTTGATTGCTGGTTAAGTTGTTATTCAAGTGGGTCTTCATGTGTAGCTGTTTTGGTTGAGGCTTCATGTATTGTACGTGGTCATTGAAAGTTGTTGTCATCTATGTTTCTCTTTTGTATTTGCTTCTTCAACTGTACTGCTGTGTGCTTCGAGCATTGCTTTGAACTGAACTATTCTGGTTCATATGTACACTTTGCCTGTTGAGGTTTGTCGCTTGATTGTTTTGATTGAGCATTTTCACTGGCAATTGACAATTTTGTGATGTTTTTGTGTTGCACCTGAGTTGAATCCAACTTCGGCTCGGGTTTGACCTTGTGCTCACATGTCCCTGCAATTTTATCAAGCGTATATCGGTGTGCACGACCTTGTGGCATGTACAGTGATACACTGTGCATGTCACAAGTTGTTATCATAGATGAATTCAAAATAAATGATGACAAACAACCCAAATAACCGAGGCAATAATATTTTCAAAATACACATTTTATTTTACACTGTAGAAATATTTCTTTTCCAATTTTACTGCGTCGGTGTGTATTTTGCAGATAACTCAAATGCTGGATTCAATCTGGAATAGAGTTGAAGATTAAATACGAGTGAATGAGTGATATTTGGTGAGGTGCTAATGTAAATGATAAATTGTGATGTAATTAAAATTGTATTATAATTGAAGTTGTGTATATATAGTGAGAGCACAAATTTATACTATTCAAAATTGTAATAAAATATTTGTTTGAATGAAATATCTGTTTGAATTTAAATTCTACGTCATTTATTTTATTTAGCAAATATTTATTTAATTATGTGAAAAATAAAATAGTACATTAATAAATACATTTAAATGAATATATATATATATATATATATATATATATTATTATCAAACCAAAATCATATACTAGCATATTCAACACTGCCCACTAAAACCTACTCGCAACTGAGAGTATGGTGTCATACGAATATCCTACTCCATCATCAACCTTTTGGCTTCCTTCAAAAGTCTGCTTCATTAGGCCTGCAATGCAAAAACAGTCAAGGCATACTCTCTTGATGGAACATCTACAGACCTGCTTCCGGGGGTGCAACTTCATTAGGCCTATCCCAAAGGGCCATCTTAGAGTATTCTCACGTCCCATTGAAGTCTTGGTCTGCTCCAAACACACCTCACCATTTTATTAGACCCTACGTTTAGTCTTTTACTATACATTTAGTTTACTTTTCTTATTCTGCTGGCTACTTATTTACTCTAATCAGCAAGCCCAGCCCCACCTATGTGTGAGACCATCAGTCCTTGACCTGAAAGGGAATGCTGCTGGTACAGACCACTTCCATTATTTTTCTTATTAACTTAATTCAAGATCTAAGTTTGAACAAATAGGCCTCTTCTATTTCTTTCTTTTTAATTATAACATTCATGTTACAATTATACTTGCAATTGTTACTTTTATATTCTTTTCTAACCTACATGTTATAATGTAATTGCAAGTGTCTCTTTTCTATTCTAGTCTGTCTTCTTTATTATGATACTAAATTCTTTTTAGTTCTCTTATATTATATGATAGTCTTAGCTTGGAACTACGTCCAACTATCATAAATTATTTATCATAATAACTACTTAACTTTTTATTCTACTATCTGCGTAGTAAATGTAGATCTAGTCACATATTCTGTTTATTGTTTCTAGTCTTGTCAAATAATTAACTTGAATGTTTCCTCTTCTTTAATTTCTTTAATGCTTCACATTATTCTCTTTTATTCTAGGAAGTAGTTCTATTCTATTTGGTTGGTTTAAAAATTTTTGCTAAAAATCTATTTCCATATTTTGATACTAAATAATGTTATAAACAATAACTCGTAACTTCAAGATATTTTTTTTATTGTTTCTTTAATTATTGGGTAATGCAAAATACAGTAATGTTCCTATTTTGCACTAATTTCATTTTTCTTGCTTTTATTCTCGCAATTACGCTTATCGTTATTCTTACAATATTATACTATGAAGATTTATTCCCTTTTCTAAGCCAACCAACTAACCTATTACTAACTTCCAAATCAAGTTATCAGATTTTCTCATTTTTAATTCATTTCTCCCATTTTAACATAATTTACTGTAAATTTCTCGCTTTTAGGCTTACGCCTTTCTCTACAACTTTTTAGCCTAATATTACATATACTTAATTGGATTGCTTTTTAATTTCGATAAATAACATTTCAATATAAGTACACTTCTCTTACAAAATTACAGTTTCAATATAACTAATTAGTAGAACTAATAACTAAAATAAACGCTGAATTAAATATTTAACGGGAATCTAACGATATTATATATCATAAACATAAAAGAGATATAATTTGAATCCACTCACCTGTCGTCCTTAGCTTTACTCCATGGCCTTCTTGGATCCCCTTCTAAGATGTCTAATATTTTTATTAAAAAAATATTCTCCCTAAAAATATTTTCTATTTAGGGTTCAGCCTCAGGCAATGAACCCAATTGGGAAAAAAAAAATCTGATTATGAAAAAATAGCTTGGCCAAGGGTTCTATTTATAGCGGAGTTTGGGGATCTCAGATTGTCGGATATAAAATGAGATGTATGTAAATTATGTTAGTGTAGTGTTGGTTTGATTTTATATGAATTATGCTTGGTTTATTTCTTTACGTGATTTGATTATATTTGTATGATTTGATTTTATATTGAATATCTGCATTGGATATGTGCTTGTGTGGTGGAATATATTGTGTTTATGGATTGTGGATGGAAGGCAAAAATACAGCAGAAAAAGCAAAAATAGGTTCAGGTTTTCCGATGGCATGTAGGCCGAAAATTTCCGACGGCTTCCAACGGGCAATGGAGGAAGAAAAACGAAGGCTTCCGATGGCTGGTGACAGTTTTCGACACCCCCGTGATGTCCACGTGTTTTTCGATGGACGTCGAGAGTCGTCGGTGGGGCGTCAGTAGCCGTCGGAAATACGTCGACGGAGATCGTCGGAAGCTGTTGGAAATCCTGTTTCGTGACTATTAGAAATGAACGAAGATAAGCTATGGGAACAGATATTCATATCAGATTTAATCAAGTCCATCCATTAGTTTATCAACAGAAGAGAATTCTTTGTTACATTATGTAACGACCCAGAAATTTTATTAAATTAAAATTTGAATATTTAATTAATTTTAAATATTTATAAGTGAATTTTTAAGTCAAATAAATTTTTATTTGAATTATTAGATTTAATTAGATAATTAAATCAATAATTTAATATGTTAAATTATGAAAATAATTGAAAATTGAGTTAAAAATGATTATAAAATGATTTGTAAAATTTTATTTTATCATGTTGGAGTTATAGAAATATTTTAGAACTTTTAAAATCGAATTAAAAGTTAATTTGTGAAAATTGAATATTTTAATATTAAAATCGACTAGTGAAAATAGCCAATTTTGGACAGTCTCAGAATTGAACGAAACCAGTTTCATTGGATCCGTAATAGTTAGTTATTACCGGATTTAAATTTTCGTGTCAATCGGAGCTATCGTTTGATCGTGGCAGCTCGAAACGCATTGAATCGTTTTTAATTTAAATTTGGCGAGTCAAAATAGCCATTTTTCAAAAAGTCTCGGATTTCGACGAAACCAGTTTCATCGGATCCGTAATGTGATATTATTGTAAGGTTTCAAATTTCAAGTCAATTGGATTTACCGTTTGTCCGGTACAAATTAAAACGCCTAGAAATCGGTTTAAATCGGTTTAATTCAAATTGAGCGTTTTCAGCCATAACTCGCACATACTTCCGAATTAGCTTCCGAAACCTGTTCCATTGTGTCTGGAACGCGGGGTAAACCTTAGAAACGCTGGTTACGGCGTCTAAATCGGAGTTCGAAATTTCCGGATGAATAGTGTCGAACGAAACTCTATAAATACACCCACCATCTTCATAATTTTATAAAAAAAAAAATAACAAAACCCTAACCCTATTATTGCTAGCCGCCACTTATACATGAATGGCCAGAAATTAGCTTCATTCATCTCTCAATCTCTCTCAATCTACAAAGATTTAGCCAAGGTGTTCAACATGAAAGTCGTAGAGCTCGACGAGAGCTTCGATTCCATACGGTGATGATCGAAAACGGAGCGACGTGGAGTGATCAAGAGGGGGCCGTTCTCTACAGGTGCGCACGCATTTCCATGCGTTAGGAGCAGCCGAGCTTCACCACCTGGAGGCCGAGTGTGTGTGGTGGAAGGAGCTTCAAGATGCAAGTCTCCGATCGTGTTCAAATCGCTTGTTGTGGTTGAGAATTGAAACCCTAGAATTGAGCTATTGGGTTCTTTGTGTCGGCCTTGTTACTGAAGAAGGAACGTGGGAGAAGATGAGGGTGTGGATGGTCCAGATCAGGTTGGAGTTGGATCCAAGGGTGAGAGTGTGTGTATGTTGTAAATAATAAAGTTAATGTTGTATTTAGATTATAAAAATCGTGTACAAACTTTAAAAATCCATAACTTTTTCATACGAGGTCGAAAAAATGCAAACTCAGTTGCGTTGGAATCGTATGGACGAGCACTACGCGATGGAGTTGGTTTGGAGTCGTTTGGAGTTAGTGAGAATTTCGGGTAAAATTAAACGCGCGTTTAATTTTATTCGAAATAAAAGCTTAAACGAAAATTAAAACCAAGGTGAGAACTTCTCACTCAATCGAATAGATTTCGATTTTATTTTAAATAGTTAGATTTAAAATATTTGAATGCATGTTTGAATGATGACTGTAAATTATTGATTGTTAAAATAGACATTATGCGCCGTTAGTAAGCGGATGTTATTTAATATAAACATATACCGCGAATATTTCATAAACAGTGAAATTGGTATTATATATAATATCAATATATATATATTGGCATATGTATATATTGCAGTTGTTGATTTCCCGCATTTTTTGTTTAGCGGATGAGACCCTATTACGCCGTTATTAAGCGGATAATATTTATTAAGAACATATACCGCGATAATTTCGTACTGGAGCGAAATTGGTATTGTGCTAATGTTTTTGGATGCAGGAAACAGGTTGGAGGGATCCAACTGGATTCCTCAACAGTATTTATTTTATTTCAGATATTTTGATATTTGATTGATTATCATATCGATATATGATATCGTTGTTAGTCGTGATTGACTATTTGGTGTGTAGCATCATTGGACCCAGATTTTGGGATTTTAAAATGATTTTAAAAGTGATTTTGAAAATATACTATATTTTTGGAATTGATCCATTATAAATAAATAACGTTATAATTTTTAAAGTTATAAAAAATTATGGTTTTTGTGAAATATAGTTAAAAAGCTGATTTTTAGAAATACGATTAAAAGTCGATTTTTGAGAAATATGAACTAATGATTTTATAAAATAATTTTAATGGGGATTTTTGAATTTATTGTGAAAAGTTTAAATATAGGATTTATAAAATTTAATTATTTTATAAATCAGAATGATGAAATTATAAAGGAATTTAAAGATGTTTTTAAAGAATAATATAAATTGATTTATATTAAGAGATTTATAAATGGATATTTATAAATTGAATTATGGACATTATAAAACGAGTTTTATAAGTGTTTGAATTAAGTGAAAATGAATTTCATTAAAGAATGAAATTTATAGAATTATAAACTGTGAAGTTATAAATGAAATTTATAAATAGTAAGATTTATAAATTTGGTGAAATTATTTGAAGAATAGATTGATTAAATAAATAAATCTTATAAGTTATAAGGTTCATAAATTGAAAAGTCTTTAAAAAGAACGATTTTGTAAAATAATCGTTTTATAAGTAGTTAACTTATAATATGAACTTTTAGTCTATAATTGAATTATAAACTGAATAGGTAAATAAAAGAATTTATAAAAAAGGAAGTTTTTATAAATAAATAGAAAAGGAATTTATAAACGTTGTTTTATAAATTCGCAAATGACTTATTTTGACAAGTTAATTGTTATAACTTAGAAATGGAGTTATATTCACATTTTTTTTTAATAGTGAATAATCCTTTGAATTAAAATGAATAAAAGGATGAGATTTGTTAACGAAGTTTATTCACATTTTTGAATAGTGAATAACACGTTAAAGGAATTGTTTTGAATGTGATGTTTTAAATAGAATTAAAACAATCTAACGATGTTTTTAAACATGTTGAGATTCGAAATCATAGATTTCAACATTTATTGTTGAAATAGATGTTTCGAGAAATGAAAGGAGATGATGGACTATAACATTGTTGTTATAGTAAATGATTTCCGAAAGGAAATGTTTTTGTATGGTATTGGGATTTATATATCTATTTTAATTTCGAATCCCTATACTAGTGATTTTGGGTTGTAGTAACGATGTTTTACGCAACATTCGTTTTGGCCCAAATAAATATGTTAAGTGAATGATTTCCTTAAAGAAAGAAATATATACTTAATTCGATTTAAGTATATTGAATATTTTCTAAGTGTTGAAAATAAAGAGATTTGTCGATTACTTATTTTTGATAAGTATGGAAATGTTTTCCAATATGAAGTGAATAATTAGAATTTATCTTTTTGAAGATAAATTGAAATGGATAGTTGAAATTGTATATGCATGGATATTTTGAAATACAAATTCATTATGGAATTTATATGTGAAAAGTGAAATTGGTTAAAAATAAATATTGATTTATTTTTGAAATGATGAAATTATATATCTTATAAAGATATTTTGGAAAATAAATAATTTAGAAAATTATTTGGAATCTGGTGATGTATGCATATCCATTGATAGTTCAATAATCGACTATCAATATTTCCCTTTGAATGGGTATTAGATGTGAATTGATTGAATTTGAATGCACACTTATTTTTGAATAAGCGCTCACTATTCGGGTTAACCGGGAAAGGACCATGGGGTCGTATAACCCATTCCGAATATGTGATACGTCGTTGTGAATTGCATTTGAAGATCGGTGTTGAAGACCGGATATTTGCAAGAGCGATAGGATGACCTATCGATTGTTTCTGCACCGAGTCGCGCCGGTATAGAAACTCCCTAAGTGATGGGAAATCCGATCAGGATTGTGAATATCCGGATTGCAAGGACTTCTTTGTAAGTGCCTTCGGTTCTGTTCGATCCCGGAACAGACTTGTATGGATTGTATGCCTGACATTACAATTTGAGATATAAAGCCGATTTCTTTCAAATATATTTCTGTTGGTGGCGGAGAATTTATTCTTTGCTTAACACCCTTCTTTGAGACGTACGAGCTCAAAGGTTATATAGTTGAAGTTATCAGCGATATATCCCATTTTGGTAATGTGACATGCTGAGTGATGCTGAAATGATCATTGTGTTGATTATTGTGATAGGATCATTTATTTGATCGTCTATCTTAGTGATCATTGTGTTGATCATTTGTTGACCCAAAGCATGGCTTTTATATAAAGTATGTTTTTGTGGACGTGACTTCGTCGAGCCTCACATCCCGGAAATGGTCAAAACAGGAAAGATGCGGCAAGGTTATTAGGGGTTGCTGTAGCTCCCCTTAGGGTATGTGCATTTCCTTCTGGAAAGGGGTGGTATCATGGTATGGAGCCCAGATACTTACTCATGTTGAAAACACTCTATTTATTATGGTGTGATATTGGATATCGAGCGCTCGGTTGAAAAGGTCCTAAAGGACCGGGGAATGGCGTGCTCGTGTCAGTAGTTACCCAGTTAGGGGTAACCCGGCCTTGTGTTGGCAGAGTTCCGGTTTGGTTCTCGGGGATGTCTTTCCAGAGGCATTCTCAGTGGCAATGGGAAGTTCCTTGGCCTGACCATTTGTTGGAAATCCAAAGAAACAATACGATCTTGTACGGTTTTAGTTGTAGAACCTGCCATCTAATATGGTAGCTATTAGTAGGCATAATATAATGGTACCTATGCTGGCTAAGATTTATATTCTACTTTCGAAATGAATTTGTTCTACACTATGCACTAATAATAATATCAAAATTGAAATGTTATTTTAAATGCGTATCAAGCATCTTTGACTATCATAAGGAGAAATCTTCTCCAAGTCTGCGTTTGCATTGTGTGTGTGGCAGGAGGTCTTATGGTAGTCTCATTTTTAAAAGCATTGCGAATTGATAAAAAAAATATTCCTCTATTTTGATTTTTAAAGATAAATAAACTGTTTTGAGTTCTCACACCAGTCACATGACTGACTTGGAGTTTATTGTTTTCCTTCCTAAACTCTGGGTGCCCACCAATTTCCACACGGGCAGTTAAGAGTTAGGTTTATCAGGATATTCTGGATATTCTGGAGTTGCTGGAGGCAAGCTGGATGGCATGGCGTATTACTAGTTTATATAGTATTTCTTTTCCGCTGCACTGTTTATTGTTGTATGTTGTTGTACACTCTGATGATATGATATGATGTAATGAAATATAATGTGATGTAATAACTGATATAGTTCTTTATTTAAAGATTATTCATTTATTATTATATGTTGTTCCGCTGCGAATTGTGAGATTCTGATGTTGTTCTTTTTGTTTCCTTTCTGTCCGTTCTATTTTCAAATTTCCTATCTTCTATTTTCTTCTATTTTAAAATTTTCTGTTCTCTTTTCTATTTTCTTTTCCCTCCATTTTCTATCTCTTCTCTATCTTCTCTCTTTTTCTTTTCTTAAATTCTTTTTAAAACCCATAACATCTCGGTTTTCGGCCTTCGATATTCGACAGTCGATAAAGTGAGTGTCGATGTTGAATTTTCGAAAGTCGAAAATTTAGAATGTTACATTTGGTATCAGAGCTGATGGTTAAGCGACAACCATGGTTCTGTGGGGTATTACTCGTTAGAGATAGAGTCAGCAGTACTCTAGAATGAGTTTGAGTGTAATAATAGATATGAGAGCGTATTTGTCAGTGAATATAAAAATTGTTTTGTATTGTGATGATTGGTTTATTGAGTGGCATATGAACTTTCGTCAGCGTGGTCCGCAAGACTATGCCGAAGGGGTTTCTAAACACTTGAATAGAACAATTCGACATAATATTGATTTTAAATTGGGTAAATGAAATAATTTTTCCTTGATTATATTTTATATATAAAGGAATAATTTTTCAGAATTGTTAAAGGGTATATAAGTTGATTGTTAGGTTGTTTGAATAACCTGAATAAGAGAAAAATTGTATAAGCAAAAGAATTATAAGAATTGAGTTATAATTAAAGTGAATTACAATTGTGAAATAAACTTATATATATAAGAAGTGAAACTATATAAAATATGAGTTGTAAATAAAGGATGTATAAATGGAATATAACTTAAGTTATGTAAATGAAATTCAACTTTGTAATTGAATTGAAATAATGAATAAATTGAATGTAAATAAGTTGATAAGGAATAATTAATGAAAGTATTAATTCATTAAAATCTAATGTTATTAGAAGTTGAATAAAATTGAATGGAAATCAATTTAATTAAACCAATTGAAAATGATGGTGTTAAATCAAATTGAATGAATATAAGTAAAAAGAATTTGGTTGTAATTAATATACATTGGTTGTTATATGATTGTAGTTGATTGTATATAATTCATTAAGAGTTAATGAAATTGAATTAATGAAATTGGAAGCTATGTAATTGAATTCAAATTTGGAGTAAATAAATTTGAATAGAATTGAAAGTGAATTGGATTTAATTAGTAATGTAAACTAATTGAATTGAGAATGAATGTTAGTAAATCCAATGTTAATAAATCAAATATGATTTAGAGTGAAAACCAATTCATTAAATATGAATGAGAAAATGAATGAATATGTATTGGTTATGGATGTTAATTGGTTGATGGTTGCATTTGTTGCTTTAGTTGCATTTGCTATATTATGTAGTAGTTATGTTGATATATGTTGTATATCGATACTATGCTTTATATACATGATTCTCATGTTGTTTGTTGAGTTTAGTAGGTGCGGATCGCGTTTGCTTCGCATTTGGAGCTCGCTTTTGCGCTATATTAGCCGTATATGCTCGCTAATAAAATATAAGGTACATATCTCGGATTAAATATCGCACTTTTATACTTTTTTCCCTTCGGGATGCCTCATTACTTGATGAGATGTATATTTGTGATATATATACTGTCATTTTTTTTCCGGATCGAGCCGCGCAAAGGAGACTATGGCGAATTTTTCCGAAAATTTAAGGCGTTAGAAAAAATTTGAGAAAACTTGGAAAATTTTGAAAACTATTAACTTTGATTTAGAATTGAAAGTTAAACAATAGTAGTTGTTTTTGAAAAGATAACTAAGTATGATTTGAAAACTTAGTAAAGATTTGTAAGAAGTTTAATTATGGATTTTGGAAAATTAATAGATTCTGTAATTTTCTTACTTGTAATTTCGAGGACGAAATTCTTTTAAGGGGGAAAGATTGTAACGACCCAGAAATTTTATTAAATTAAAATTTGAATATTTAATTAATTTTAAATATTTATAAGTGAATTTTTAAGTCAAATAAATTTTTATTTGAATTATTAGATTTAATTAGATAATTAAATCAATAATTTAATATGTTAAATTATGAAAATAATTGAAAATTGAGTTAAAAATGATTATAAAATGATTTGTAAAATTTTATTTTATCATGTTGGAGTTATAGAAATATTTTAGAACTTTTAAAATTGAATTAAAAGTTAATTTGTGAAAATTGAATATTTTAATATTAAAATCGACTAGTGAAAATAGCCAATTTTGGACAGTCTCAGAATTGAACGAAACCAGTTTCATTGGATCCGTAATAGTTAGTTATTACCGGATTTAAATTTTCGTGTCAATCGGAGCTATCGTTTGATCGTGGCAGCTCGAAACGCATCGAATCGTTTTTAATTTAAATTTGGCGAGTCAAAATAGCCATTTTTCAAAAAGTCTCGGATTTCGACGAAACCAGTTTCATCGGATCCGTAATGTGATATTATTGTAAGGTTTCAAATTTCAAGTCAATTGGATTTACCGTTTGTCCGGTACAAATTAAAACGCCTAGAAATCGGTTTAAATCGGTTTAATTCAAATTGAGCGTTTTCAGCCATAACTCGCACATACTTCCGAATTAGCTTCCGAAACCTGTTCCATTGTGTCCGGAACGCGGGGTAAACCTTAGAAACGCTGGTTACGGCGTCTAAATCGGAGTTCGAAATTTCCGGATGAATAGTGTCGAACGAAACTCTATAAATACACCCACCATCTTCATAATTTTATAAAAAAAAAAATAACAAAACCCTAACCCTATTATTGCTAGCCGCCACTTATACATGAATGGCCAGAAATTAGCTTCATTCATCTCTCAATCTCTCTCAATCTACAAAGATTTAGCCAAGGTGTTCAACATGAAAGTCGTAGAGCTCGACGAGAGCTTCGATTCCATACGGTGATGATCGAAAACGGAGCGACGTGGAGTGATCAAGAGGGGGCCGTTCTCTACAGGTGCGCACGCATTTCCATGCGTTAGGAGCAGCCGAGCTTCACCACCTGGAGGCCGAGTGTGTGTGGTGGAAGGAGCTTCAAGATGCAAGTCTCCGATCGTGTTCAAATCGCTTGTTGTGGTTGAGAATTGAAACCCTAGAATTGAGCTATTGGGTTCTTTGTGTCGGCCTTGTTACTGAAGAAGGAACGTGGGAGAAGATGAGGGTGTGGATGGTCCAGATCAGGTTGGAGTTGGATCCAAGGGTGAGAGTGTGTGTATGTTGTAAATAATAAAGTTAATGTTGTATTTAGATTATAAAAATCGTGTACAAACTTTAAAAATCCATAACTTTTTCATACGAGGTCGAAAAAATGCAAACTCAGTTGCGTTGGAATCGTATGGACGAGCACTACGCGATGGAGTTGGTTTGGAGTCGTTTGGAGTTAGTGAGAATTTCGGGTAAAATTAAACGCGCGTTTAATTTTATTCGAAATAAAAGCTTAAACGAAAATTAAAACCAAGGTGAGAACTTCTCACTCAATCGAATAGATTTCGATTTTATTTTAAATAGTTAGATTTAAAATATTTGAATGCATGTTTGAATGATGACTGTAAATTATTGATTGTTAAAATAGACATTATGCGCCGTTAGTAAGCGGATGTTATTTAATATAAACATATACCGCGAATATTTCATAAACAGTGAAATTGGTATTATATATAATATCAATATATATATATTGGCATATGTATATATTGCAGTTGTTGATTTCCCGCATTTTTTGTTTAGCGGATGAGACCCTATTACGCCGTTATTAAGCGGATAATATTTATTAAGAACATATACCGCGATAATTTCGTACTGGAGCGAAATTGGTATTGTGCTAATGTTTTTGGATGCAGGAAACAGGTTGGAGGGATCCAACTGGATTCCTCAACAGTATTTATTTTATTTCAGATATTTTGATATTTGATTGATTATCATATCGATATATGATATCGTTGTTAGTCGTGATTGACTATTTGGTGTGTAGCATCATTGGACCCAGATTTTGGGATTTTAAAATGATTTTAAAAGTGATTTTGAAAATATACTATATTTTTGGAATTGATCCATTATAAATAAATAACGTTATAATTTTTAAAGTTATAAAAAATTATGGTTTTTGTGAAATATAGTTAAAAAGCTGATTTTTAGAAATACGATTAAAAGTCGATTTTTGAGAAATATGAACTAATGATTTTATAAAATAATTTTAATGGGGATTTTTGAATTTATTGTGAAAAGTTTAAATATAGGATTTATAAAATTTAATTATTTTATAAATCAGAATGATGAAATTATAAAGGAATTTAAAGATGTTTTTAAAGAATAATATAAATTGATTTATATTAAGAGATTTATAAATGGATATTTATAAATTGAATTATGGACATTATAAAACGAGTTTTATAAGTGTTTGAATTAAGTGAAAATGAATTTCATTAAAGAATGAAATTTATAGAATTATAAACTGTGAAGTTATAAATGAAATTTATAAATAGTAAGATTTATAAATTTGGTGAAATTATTTGAAGAATAGATTGATTAAATAAATAAATCTTATAAGTTATAAGGTTCATAAATTGAAAAGTCTTTAAAAAGAACGATTTTGTAAAATAATCGTTTTATAAGTAGTTAACTTATAATATGAACTTTTAGTCTATAATTGAATTATAAACTGAATAGGTAAATAAAAGAATTTATAAAAAAGGAAGTTTTTATAAATAAATAGAAAAGGAATTTATAAACGTTGTTTTATAAATTCGCAAATGACTTATTTTGACAAGTTAATTGTTATAACTTAGAAATGGAGTTATATTCACATTTTTTTTTAATAGTGAATAATCCTTTGAATTAAAATGAATAAAAGGATGAGATTTGTTAACGAAGTTTATTCACATTTTTGAATAGTGAATAACACGTTAAAGGAATTGTTTTGAATGTGATGTTTTAAATAGAATTAAAACAATCTAACGATGTTTTTAAACATGTTGAGATTCGAAATCATAGATTTCAACATTTATTGTTGAAATAGATGTTTCGAGAAATGAAAGGAGATGATGGACTATAACATTGTTGTTATAGTAAATGATTTCCGAAAGGAAATGTTTTTGTATGGTATTGGGATTTATATATCTATTTTAATTTCGAATCCCTATACTAGTGATTTTGGGTTGTAGTAACGATGTTTTACGCAACATTCGTTTTGGCCCAAATAAATATGTTAAGTGAATGATTTCCTTAAAGAAAGAAATATATACTTAATTCGATTTAAGTATATTGAATATTTTCTAAGTGTTGAAAATAAAGAGATTTGTCGATTACTTATTTTTGATAAGTATGGAAATGTTTTCCAATATGAAGTGAATAATTAGAATTTATCTTTTTGAAGATAAATTGAAATGGATAGTTGAAATTGTATATGCATGGATATTTTGAAATACAAATTCATTATGGAATTTATATGTGAAAAGTGAAATTGGTTAAAAATAAATATTGATTTATTTTTGAAATGATGAAATTATATATCTTATAAAGATATTTTGGAAAATAAATAATTTAGAAAATTATTTGGAATCTGGTGATGTATGCATATCCATTGATAGTTCAATAATCGACTATCAATATTTCCCTTTGAATGGGTATTAGATGTGAATTGATTGAATTTGAATGCACACTTATTTTTGAATAAGCGCTCACTATTCGGGTTAACCGGGAAAGGACCATGGGGTCGTATAACCCATTCCGAATATGTGATACGTCGTTGTGAATTGCATTTGAAGATCGGTGTTGAAGACCGGATATTTGCAAGAGCGATAGGATGACCTATCGATTGTTTCTGCACCGAGTCGCGCCGGTATAGAAACTCCCTAAGTGATGGGAAATCCGATCAGGATTGTGAATATCCGGATTGCAAGGACTTCTTTGTAAGTGCCTTCGGTTCTGTTCGATCCCGGAACAGACTTGTATGGATTGTATGCCTGACATTACAATTTGAGATATAAAGCCGATTTCTTTCAAATATATTTCTGTTGGTGGCGGAGAATTTATTCTTTGCTTAACACCCTTCTTTGAGACGTACGAGCTCAAAGGTTATATAGTTGAAGTTATCAGCGATATATCCCATTTTGGTAATGTGACATGCTGAGTGATGCTGAAATGATCATTGTGTTGATTATTGTGATATGATCATTTATTTGATCGTCTATCTTAGTGATCATTGTGTTGATCATTTGTTGACCCAAAGCATGGCTTTTATATAAAGTATGTTTTTGTGGACGTGACTTCGTCGAGCCTCACATCCCGGAAATGGTCAAAACAGGAAAGATGCGGCAAGGTTATTAGGGGTTGCTGTAGCTCCCCTTAGGGTATGTGCATTTCCTTCTGGAAAGGGGTGGTATCATGGTATGGAGCCCAGATACTTACTCATGTTGAAAACACTCTATTTATTATGGTGTGATGTTGGATATCGAGCGCTCGGTTGAAAAGGTCCTAAAGGACCGGGGAATGGCGTGCTCGTGTCAGTAGTTACCCAGTTAGGGGTAACCCGGCCTTGTGTTGGCAGAGTTCCGGTTTGGTTCTCGGGGATGTCTTTCCAGAGGCATTCTCAGTGGCAATGGGAAGTTCCTTGGCCTGACCATTTGTTGGAAATCCAAAGAAACAATACGATCTTGTACGGTTTTAGTTGTAGAACCTGCCATCTAATATGGTAGCTATTAGTAGGCATAATATAATGGTACCTATGCTGGCTAAGATTTATATTCTACTTTCGAAATGAATTTGTTCTACACTATGCACTAATAATAATATCAAAATTGAAATGTTATTTTAAATGCGTATCAAGCATCTTTGACTATCATAAGGAGAAATCTTCTCCAAGTCTGCGTTTGCATTGTGTGTGTGGCAGGAGGTCTTATGGTAGTCTCATTTTTAAAAGCATTGCGAATTGATAAAAAAAATATTCCTCTATTTTGATTTTTAAAGATAAATAAACTGTTTTGAGTTCTCACACCAGTCACATGACTGACTTGGAGTTTATTGTTTTCCTTCCTAAACTCTGGGTGCCCACCAATTTCCACACGGGCAGTTAAGAGTTAGGTTTATCAGGATATTCTGGATATTCTGGAGTTGCTGGAGGCAAGCTGGATGGCATGGCGTATTACTAGTTTATATAGTATTTCTTTTCCGCTGCACTGTTTATTGTTGTATGTTGTTGTACACTCTGATGATATGATATGATGTAATGAAATATAATGTGATGTAATAACTGATATAGTTCTTTATTTAAAGATTATTCATTTATTATTATATGTTGTTCCGCTGCGAATTGTGAGATTCTGATGTTGTTCTTTTTGTTTCCTTTCTGTCCGTTCTATTTTCAAATTTCCTATCTTCTATTTTCTTCTATTTTAAAATTTTCTGTTCTCTTTTCTATTTTCTTTTCCCTCCATTTTCTATCTCTTCTCTATCTTCTCTCTTTTTCTTTTCTTAAATTCTTTTTAAAACCCATAACATCTCGGTTTTCGGCCTTCGATATTCGGCAGTCGATAAAGTGAGTGTCGATGTTGAATTTTCGAAAGTCGAAAATTTAGAATGTTACATTATGTGGTCTAGGCTGCACTTATTTTATGGTCCATAGTATTATAATATGGTACATTATGTAATGTATAAATAGCAACGGTATGTGTACAGAGGTTTCAGTTTTTTTTGTATCATTTTTCATTCTGAATAAAATTGCAATAACATTTTCTTCAAGTTTATTCAAAACTTCACATGGTATCAAAGCTATAAAATCAACCTAACGGTTGTTAGCCTCAATCATTCAAAAGAAGAAGTGCATCATTCAAAAGAAGAAGTGCCTTGCCTACCATTATCAGAATATTGTCATCATTTAATGGTGGCTGCACCCTAGCTTCTCTTAGATCAGTGTCATCATAGAGAAAGCTATTGATTTCGAGTCCTTACCCAGTGTGTTTTACAGTTCTTGATCAAGAACTGTAAATCTCTGTTGTTTTGCAAGCAGTGCCTCGCCTAGAGGTCATCTTCAGAGTGTTTCTTTATCTCATCATCAGAATTCTCTGGCTGCACCACTTGTTGATCTCAGAATTCCAAGATTCTTCATCGATATGGCAGGAGACAATGTCAATGATGTTCAAGAATCCCTCAATGCTTCAAGAACAGCAACTTCTCAGCAGTCAGACTCACAAAATCTGTTGAAGTCATTAATCAAACCAAAGAGTCAGTTAGTGACAACTATTCTTGATGAATCAAATTATATGTTGTGGAAATTTCAAATTGAAACAGCTATAAGAGGATATGATGTTGAAGAATATGTCTTTGGAACACTCATTACTCCAGCAAAGTATATCATAGATATTGATGGAAAACTTGTAATCAATAAAGATTACTCAAACTATCAAAAGCAAGATAGTCTTATCGGTTCTTGGCTATTATCTTCTATTGGCCCTACCATTCTACCTCAACTTATAGGTTGTAAAACATCTCATGAAATATGGCATTCAATAGAGCATACATTCAACACTCAATCTGCAGCTAGGGTTCTTTATTACAAAAGACAGCTACAGAACTTGAGAAAAGAGGGGTTAAATATGAGAGAGTATCTGACCAAGATCAAGAATTTGTGCAATCAATTAGCTGCAGCAGGTCATAAACTGTCAGATGCTGAACAGGTACTCTCTATTTTAAGTGGTTTAGATGATGATTATGAAGCTGTTGTAGCAATAATTTCATCTCAAGAAAAAACACCATCCATTGAATATGTTAGTTCTATTCTATTATCTCATGAAGGAAGAATAGAACAAAAGAAATCTATTCAAGAATTTTCTGTTAACTATGTTTCAAAAAATCAAGAGAAAACATACAACAAAAATCAAAGAGGTGGGTCATCAAACAGAGGTGGTTCATCAAACAGATCAAGAGGCAGAGGTGGAAGATTTCACAATAACAATAATAATAGACTGAGATGCCAAATTTGTGAAAAATTTGGGCACAGTGCTAACAAATGCTACTTTAGATTTGATGCAAAATATGTTCCTTCTCAGTCAGGAAACAGTAACCAGAAAAATTATCAAAGTGCAAACATGATCAATGTTCAACATGATTCATCAAGTCAGAATGAGAGCAGTATTAATACAGATGACTCTCAAGATCAAAGTTGGTTTCCTGATTCTGGTGCTACTAACCATGTAACAAATAATCTTGGAAATCTGAATCTTGGAAACCAAGAATATAAAGGTAAACAATGCATTCATATGGGAAATGGTAAGCCCATAAGCATTACTCACACAGGCAGTGCTTGTATTAAAGGTGCAAGAAAATTATATCTCAATAATTTGTTGAGAGTGCCTTTAATTACAAAAAACTTGCTTAGTGTGTCACAATTTGCTAAAGATAATCAAGTATACTTTGAATTTTTTCCTACTTACTGTCTAGTCAAAGACATTAAGACTAATGAAATTCTTTTGCAGGGTAAAGAATGTAGAGGACTGTACAAATTTAGTGTTGACAATTCTGAGAATCAAGCTTATAGAGATAAATGGTGTAATAGTTCTGAAATAACTCAAGCAAGTAATTGTAAGCTTTTTGATATATGGCATAGCAGACTGGGGCATGCAAATGCACATATTGTAAAGAAAGTGTTGAAGAATAATAATATTTCTTTCACTAACATTTCTATGCCCTATGTATGCACACACTGTCAAATGGGAAAGAGTCATAAACTTGCTTTTTCTGATTCTGAAACAGTTTATACCAAACCATTAGAATTAATTGCAATAGACTTATGGGGTCCTACATCTGTAACCACAGATTATGGTTACAGATATTACATTTCTTTTATAGATGCTTTTTCTAGACATGTTTGGATATATTTTTTAAAATCAAAGTCTGAGACTTACAATGTTGTAATTCAGTTTATCAATTTAGTTGAAAATCAAACTAACTGTCAGGTTAAGAATTTTCAAACTGATGGAGGAACAGAATTTCATCCTTTGAAGCAATATTTTCAGAAAAAAAGGAATTAATCATAGAATTACTTGTCCTTATACTTCTGAACAAAATGGCTTAATTGAAAGAAAACATAGACATATTGTAGAAACTGGTTTAACACTTCTTTCTCAGGCATCTTTATCACAAAAATTTTGGCCTGATGCTTTTGCTACTAGTGTTTATCCAATAAACAGGTTACCAACAAAAATTCTGAAGTATAAAAGTCCTCTTGAAGTACTTTCTGGTGTAAAACCAAATTATGATAATCTTAAAGTTTTTGGATGTCTATGTTTTCCTTACTTGAGACCATATAATTCACATAAGTTGAATTACAAGTCTTCTCCATGTACCTTTTTAGGTTATGCCACTAATATGAAAGGTTATAAATGTATAGACAGCAATGGAAAAGTATTTGTTTCTAGACATGTTGTATTTAATGAACAAATTTTTCCTTTTAGTCAAACACATATGAAAACTTCTCATAAAATATACAACACAAAAAATGTTGTATCTATATTACCTGACTTGTTGAAGCAAGTTGCAACAGAAGGCAATCAAAATGTGCCTTGTCATGATCAACTCTTGTCCAATTCAAGAGCCGATGATAATCAGAAAAGCAATGAAGCAAGTAGTTCAGAAGATCTACATCACAACAGCAGTCATACTAGCAGACATTCTGATCAGTGTCAACCAATAGGCAATTTAGAATTACCTATTGATCAACAAGATTCTTCAAGTCACAATGCTAGTCAACAAAATGCAACAGAAGTTATTCCAAAAATAGTTCCAGAAAATACTGGTCATCACATGATTACTAGAGCAAAGAAAGGAATATTCAAGCCAAAAATATACAATGCAACATTTGAAGATGAGGAACCATGTACTTATCATCAAGCAATTCAATGTGAAAAATGGAAAAGTGCCATGAATGAAGAATTTGAAGCACTACAAAGAAACAGAACATGGGATCTTGTGCCATTACCATGTGACAAAAATATTATTGGATGCAAATGGATTTTTAGATTAAAGAAAAATTCTGATGGTTCAATTTCTAAATATAAGGCAAGATTGGTGGCAAAAGGGTTTTCACAACAGAATGGTTTTGTTTTAATGAAACATTTTCACCTGTTGTGAAACCTACATCAATTAGAATTATTTTTACAATTGCCTTGCATAGAAACTGGACCATAAAGCAACTTGATGTAAATAATGCTTTTCTTAATGGTGAATTGCAGGAAGAAGTTTACATGGAGCAACCAATTGGATTTAAAAAGGAAGGAGCAGAAAAGCTTGTGTGCAAACTTAATAAAGCCATATATGGTTTGAAGCAAGCTCCAAGGGTTTGGTTTGACAAGCTAAAATCAACCCTGGCTAGAATGGGATTTAATTCCACTAAATCTGACAACTCAGTATTTACTAAATTCTATAATAATGATGTCACTTATATTCTAATCTATGTTGATGATTTTTTAATTACAGGAAATAGTGAACAAGAAATCAATTATGTTACAAATCAACTGAACAAAGAGTTTTCCATAAAAGATCTTGGCAATGTCAATTATTTCCTGGGAATACAAGTTCATAGGACTTCTGCTACAAAAATTCAGTTAAGTCAAAAGAAATATGTTACTGAAATTCTTATGAGAGCAAATATGGAAAATGCAAAAGCTTTATCAACTCCTATGATGAGCAGTTTACATTTATTAAAGAATAAAGGTGAACAGATATCTAATGCTAAGCAGTACAGAAGTATAGTTGGAGCACTGCAATATGTCACTATCACAAGACCAGAAATTTCATATAGTGTCAACAAAGCAAGTCAATTCATGCAAAATCCTTTAGATGAGCATTGGAAAGCTGTTAAAAGAATTTTGAGATATCTAAATGGCACTTTGGATTACGGTTTAACTTTACAATCAAGCAATACAATTAATATTGTAGCTTATGCAGATGCAGATTGGGCAACAGATATTGATGATAGAAAATCCACAACAGGTTATTGTGTATTTTTAGGTGATAATCCTGTATCATGGTGTTCAAAAAAACAAACAACTGTTTCTAGATCAAGTACCGAAGCTGAATTCAGAAGTGTTGCAAGTGTAACAGCTGAAGTCATGTGGATAGAATCACTACTACATGAGTTAAAAGTTAAAACACATAACAAAGCTACGATCTGGTGTGATAACTTGAGTACAATAGCACTTACAACAAACCCAGTATTGCATTCGAGAACAAAACATATGGAGTTGGATCTATACTTCGTCAGAGAACAAGTAATCAAAGGCAAATTAAATGTAAGTCACGTACCTGCAACTTACCAAAGGGCGGATATCTTAACAAAACCGTTGTCGAAGAAAAATTTTCTTCAATTAAGGCAAGATCTGAAAGTTGAAGATGCTGGCGACAGAAGTAATGATTTGTCAAAAATTCTCAAAACTTCTTCAACTTCAGATCCATGACTAAAAAGGCCTCAACTTTGCATCTGAAGTCTCTGGCAACAAGTGTGGTAAGAAGACAGAAGTAATAATTTATCAAAAATTCTCAAAACTACTTCAACTTCCAGATCCAAGACCAAAAAGGCCTCAACTTTACATTTGAAGCTTATATTTTGTATCGATGGTTGCCAAAATCTGCAAATCGGAATGAATGTTCACACACTTGAAAGCATATGAACATTCATGTTGTCGTTTTCATGATTTTTGCTATGGCTCATCTCAAATCTGATAATGTTATTGAAGAAAGTAACTTTAGACTTTCTGATTGATAGTTATCTCGAATAACTATCAACCAAAATTATGTCTTTGTGTGCTGCTCCAATCTCTCTTCATCTTTTTAGTATTTCCCACATACAAATTTAATCAGATTTGCAAGAATTTGGAGGAGAGAAAGATTTTGAAGTTCATCGCAACAAACCCTAGCCGCAATAGGGTTTGAAGGGGAGTATTAGAAATGAACGAAGATAAGCTATGGGAACAGATATTCATCTCAGATTTAATCAAGTCCATCCATTAGTTTATCAACGGAAGAGAATTCTTTGTTACATTATGTGGTCTGGGCTGCACTTATTTTATGGCCCATAGTATTATAATATGGTACATTATGTAATGTATAAATAGCAACGGTATGCGTACAGAGGTTTCAGTTTTTTTTTTGTATCATTTTTCATTCTGAATAAAATTGCAATAACATTTTCTTCAAGTTTATTCAAAACTTCACAGTGACAGATTCTTTTGCTACCGTTTTTTCCGACGGCTCCCGATGGCTTCCGGCGGCCGTCGACAGTTCTGAGCCTTAGAAAAATATCATGTTTCTTGTAGTGATATAGATATGACACTATCCGCATCTAAAAATATCCGTTGATAGGCCTAAATCTAGTCCATCAATATAATAAAAATTATTTTGAATAAGATTTCAATGAACAAGATATTTGTTTTATTGAAGCAAGAAAGTCAACAATAAAACGAAAAGCTACAGATGCATGCATGAGAGCTTGATTTGGCTAATTTTTTTGAGAAACTAGATCCTAGATTTTGGCGCTTTTAGACTTAATGCATATATAACCTGCTAAACAAAACATGGACTCAACATAATTTTGATGGGTTACATAACTATTAGATACAAGTATTGCCAAATTTTGACCCAGGATTTAGTTCAAGTTACATGGTTCGATGACATTGTGTACATGGTTTTCAGAACCACCATACACGCGGTACACCAAATACTTGAAATTCAATAGGACACTGAACAAACTTTTCAACAAAATAAAATATACATGTATACATACATATATGTACATACACACACAAGATAAAAATTCTCACAAACTATGATGTTTTAGACAAAGGTCCTCTAGGTCATGAGATCAAGCTCCTAAGATATCATAATGATTGATCTACTTGAATAAAATATACTATTGTTATCAAAAAATTCTAATAAAATATGTATGTTTCTCAAAAAAAATTCCAACTTTCAAAGAGAGTTTGAAACTTAAAATATGTATGTACATATATACATATACATTTATATGTGTATGTATATATGTGTGTATATGTATGTATGTGTTTGTGTTATGTATATAGGTATATTCATGGACATATGCAGAGATTTCACGCCATGGAGAGGAATTTTATTTTTTCGAAATGCAAGCACATCTGTTATATTAATAGGAAATGCACGTATAGCTCAAAAATATCTATATTAGTAATTGATATTATGCATGAAAAGTATCATCATATAACATAATTTTTAGAAGTTCATATCGTATCTTATATTTTTTTTTTTCCAAAATATCACCCCTAAACATGATTTTTCGCAAGAAAATCCTTCGAAACTTTGTATTTTGGAAGTGTTAAATCATTTCATTGGTTTCAATGTTGAGTATGAAATACAGAAACAAATGGATAGATTATTCATGTTAAAAATTTAATTCAGTTTATGTAAAATATGTAAATTAAAACTAATCTTTCTTGATTACGAGAATATGGTGAGAAGACCAGAGGAAAAAATGCAATTTAAATCAATAACAACCGACATTTTAGGTGTAAAATAATTTTAGAAAAAGGTATATTAGTTTAGAGTATTCATACGGGAAGTAAGAAGAAAAGAATATAGCTATCTAGGAAAAGTAAAGGCAGCAAAAACAGTTCAGTAAAATTTCCAGTAAAAAAATAAAAGTTCTTCAAAACCCAATGGCGTCGATTGTCCCCTCAGCCATAGGTAGTAGCTAGGTCATTGTGTGTATTATGTATATGTATATGTTATGTATATATGTACATTATGTATGTACGTATGTATACAACAAATTAAATAAGAATGGATATTTGATTAAAAAGGAATTCCTACCCTTTTTTTTGTTTTTGTTTTTGAAGTTCTTATCTTTCAAAAAAGTCATTTTTTTACTCCACTTTCAAAATTACAATTTTTATGCTTATTACTAGGTGTAAAAATCATGTTAGCCTTCGAGTACAATATGATAGCTAGGTAATGTTGCTTGCAAGTATGTACTACTACCATGTCAAAAAAAAAGCATGCCTTATGCCTCAAACATTAATATTGCACAAGCAACAAATATATATAAATGATGATATAACGTTTTATTCTTTTAATAATTGCCATCACCAACATCCCATACCATACATTTATGAGAAAGAACATCAGTAAATGATGGCCAAACCTTTTCTCTTATAAATAAATGTTCTGAACCAGTACATTGATACATAAATGAGTCGATGACAAAAGATTCTTTTCTTTTATTAACTGGCTGAGACATATGCTCATAAATGCACTAATATATACAGTATCTGAGTAGCCAAATCTAGTTTTATTTTCTATTTACCGTCTGATACAAGTTCACAACTCTGAATTTTGGCAAAGCAGAAATTGATTTATCATATATATTTCATAAAGAAAACTATTTTCAGAAGCGACCTCTATTGGATCTTTATATTCTGCGTGATGAATATTTTACAAGTTTATTTCTAACTTTATTTTTTACTATCGGAGATTTCAATGTACATAATAAATTTGATGGCCTGTATTTCTGGTTTGGTAGCTAGCGGAGAAGTTATAAATGCTCTCATGAACTTTCTGCCTTCTTAAATATTGCAAAAGACATTCATTCTTCTTATGTTTCCATTATCATCATTTCTCTTCTCTTGTCCAATTTTTTTATTCTCTCTTTTGAAATGTTAAAGAAGAAAATCCTGCATTGCAACGATGCATCTACGTTCCAGTGAAATATTTACTATGATGTTGGCTCGGATCAATTCAGATGGCAATTCAAGCATCTTTTGTTAATTTGTTCTAGAAAAGCTTTGCTTGAATTCTGACATCAATTTGATTGAGCCGTGCCAATATCTTAGTATTTTTTCATGCTATACTGTAAGGATGAAATGTACTTAGACTGTGGAGGTAATTCAAAAACTTAAAATATGCAGTGCTGGGATGATAGGGTTTAGTTGCTAGTGCAGTGAGCTCTTTACAGCATTATGCATGCAATTTTTGATATGTAATGTACCCTAAACTGGAACCAAGTAATTCAAATATCTCCCATTTATTTTTAATTCCTTGTAGAAAATTAAATCATTTCAATTATTTGGGATGGCTACCTTAGGTTTCATGGCTCATGCGAGCATATTATTTATTATATATATTGATAGAGATTTGTTATCTTTGCGTGTTTTTTTATTTTATTTTTTGAGTACGTTTTAGAGTGAAGTAATGAAGCTTATCAATTTGTTAAGCATTTCTTCCAACGTGCCCTAAGAAAAGTTGATAAATAGTTCTTGTATTAGCTTCCTTGCTTACTGAAGGATTGAGTGAAGGGATTATTTTTTTTTTGGTAAATCATAAGCAGAACGATTTTACTTTTCCCCCATGAGACGTGTCTTTATTTATTTGTCTCTTTTTTGAATCATTTTCAAGTATCACCCATTCCTTGAGATTTTTTTTCTTTTTTTTTTTTTTCTTTTTTTTTTTTAAGTAACTGTTGTCAGACATTAAAGGCGAAGAAAAAGTTCCAAAGCTCTCCTACAGCCCAAATCAAGCTGAGCATTAAGCATAATATTTAGAGAGCAATTCTGAATTTTGGTGTTTGTTTAATTGGCATTTGAGGTCAGAAACTTATTAAATATATGTATAAAGCTCAAACTTAAATTGAGTAGACGCTTATTTAGACGTTTGACATCTTTTATTAAAAAAGGGATTAATTCTCAAACACCTATCATGAGCTCAAATCTATTTAATATGTGCTTGAAAAATAAACATCTACTAAATAGATAGAATAGTAGGTTTCTGATTGTTGTCAATTTTCATTAAAATTCAAGGCTTAATATATAGATACTGGAAATTTAGTGTTGAATTATAGAAGACGCTCACTTTCTTAGTTAGTATATTGCCTAGAACAGACATGAAAGTAGTAAAAGAAAAAAAACAGTACATGCTTAGAGAATTTAAGAAGAACAAATATGAAAGTTTCCAACTAAAAAAAGTAAATGTAAGCATTGTTAGGACCTTTGTAAGGGAAAGAATTAAAATGAAGAATGATATCCTTGTGGGCCTTTGTTAAAAGACCATCTCCAAAAGCTGCAAATTCAGCCTTTAGATTCAGCAGCAAAGTTGGAAAGCTCTCCTGCAGCACAAATTAAGCTGAGTATTAAGCGTAAAATTCGAGGACGAATTTAAATTTCCGTATGTTTATTTAATAGGCGCTTGAAGTCAGATTCTTATTAAATAGAGATATAAAACTCAAGTGTATATTAAGTTAGCGTTTGATATCTTTTATTAAACAAAAGATTAATTCTAAGTCACCTATTAAATAAATGGTGTATGAGAATTAAGTGCCTGTTAAATAGGCATTTATGCTTAAACGCTTGTTTAATTGGCTCACGACTGTTGGCAATTTTCATTGAAATTCATTGCTTAATATTAAGACGATGAATGTTAAGCCTTGAATTGTTGATGAAGCTTTAATGCCATGTGTAGACATTATAATATTCTCCAAATACATTTTATTTCTGGCACACCAAATATGCCGACAAATTAAACAAAGATTTAAAAAAATAAAAATAAAAATATATATATGTATGTACGTATGTATATATGTATATATATATATGTGTGTGTGTATATACGCGTCTATATATATGTGTGTGTCTCTCTCTCTCTCTCTCTCTCTCTATATATATATATATATATATATATATATATATATATATATATATATGGCAACTGTTTTTCTCCATGTTTTTGACCACTAAAAAAGGAAGAAGTGATTTAAAGAGCTGCGTAGCCATTTAATTCTATTCAAACTTCAAAATGGTTTCAAACATATTTGGCTATGTTGCTATGTCGAAATAAGCGGTTCATGTTTTCATTACTAGCAATAAAACAACTTCTACATTTTGACGCTAAAGGAATATGTTTTTTTTTGGATATTAATGTCAAGGGGTAAAATATCATGTAGGAAAATTTAGAAGGAATTCTTTTATTATAAACCAAAGAGTAATGAAATTGAGGATCATATTTATAAAGAATTAAATTTCATGCATGTGTAAAGTTGAAAAATCTGTTTAATCCATTGTTGACTAGTGAAAGTATTTAGAAAATTATCGAAGGCGGGTTTGCATTTTTGTAACGTTTTCCAGGTTTCACCAAAATATGATAAAAGACCAGTATAATCATGCATAATGTGACGTCTATATTTGAAAGAATGAAATTGACCAATAATGAATTGTTTGGTAGAAATCTAGCCTAAAGTTTGAAGAAATAGGCTTACACATATCTTTGACGGATTTAATTCCATGTACCCCTTCCTCCTTAGGCCTAAAAATAATATTCCAAGGGGCCTAATGGTGTTTACGCCGATTATTAGTAGAGGTCCAAAAGAAACTACCACAAATTTTTTCAAATGCTTTAAAGAATGTGGTAGTAGGAAAAACAAAGGAAAAAGCATGGGAGTCATTGATGCTAAGGATAAATCTGATCAAGGCTAGCCTACCCGCTTGGGATAAGATAGATCAATTTCATTTCCTAATCAACTCTATTGCTTTTGACAGTAAAGTAAGAAAAAGGTTTTTCCTTTTTCTTTCGTTAGAAAGTTTAACTCCAAGGTATGTGATAGGAAGAGATTTAAGAACAAAACAATTTCTCATAATTATGCGGTTTTTTTAAACTGTTGTGAAACACTTAGAGATAATGAAGCAACTTTTATCATTATTGATTTTTTTAAAAGCGTTTTCATATTGATCGAGAAAGTTCGTTAGGTTTGTTGATGAAAAATGAAGAATTGTTCGGAAAAATACAATTGCCACCAGTAAATGCTAACGAAGAAAGGAAGGACATCCAGATGGAATGTAAAACCGACATATTTGTCCATATGGAATATGAGAGTGTAATACACAAATAAGATTCTGAGACAATAATAAAAAGTGCAGAAGATAATGTATCCACTTATCTTATACCCATCATTAATATAAAATAACCAAGAGGTTTGCCATTTATAAGAATTGAATACGACAGCTTGAATGAATTCTCTAAATCATATCTATGAATATTTCAAAGAATCCAAATTACCTAAGGACCCGAATGATCAAATACCAGGAGATTCTACTATAGGCCTTAGCCTTGTCAAGTTCAATGATTGAGTTGGATCTAAGGAATATTCTGTTGATGTGAGAAAGTAATTCCTAGACAAGAAGACTATTGTTGGTGATTTATCTATTCTGAACAAAGCTCACTTGTGAAGGTGAAATAATTTTTTCAAGAATGTCATTTAGCCTGTTCACTAAAATTTTTAAGAATGACTTTACTAGAAAAATTGCAAACTTATGGGTCTAAAGTCAGTGCAACATTCTGGATTAGAAGCCTTGACAATAAAGATCAAATGTTTGTGGAAGACAAATGTTATCCCACTTTTGGGTCAAAGCTGGAATATCAACAAATTGGTAAGGAATGATGGATATCAGGGTTGGAGATCGATTGGAAACAAGGTTGCAATCGATGTCGTTAAAATTTGGCCGAGCTCCGATCAGGACGGAATCGATTGGAGATGATGATGAGGACTAGGAAAGGCTATATTTCAAGTTTCAGGTCAATCAGAGTTCATATGCATAAGATATGGATGGATTAAGGTGCGCAAGGCACGGTCCGTATCGATGCATTTCGCATCGATCAGCATATGGTAGTTCGAGTCAATACATTTTGTATCGATCATCAAGTAAGTATTTCGAATCGGTACCGGTATCGATTGGCACAGGTTCGACTCGATCACGTTCACATCGATCAGCAGATGGTGTTTCGAATCGATGGTGTTCGTATCGACCAAAGGCAGAGCATAGTGGTGGACCTCGAATCGATATTGTTCGTATCGATCAGCATGGACACGACTCAATGATTTCGTATCGATCAGATAGGAAGGCTAGATGGATTTCGACTCGATGGCAACACACCCAGATTGGTAGGCAAGCATGCGGAGGTTTGTTCGAATCGATACAGTTCGTATCGATCAGGATGGGGAGAGGTAGTACATTTCGAGTCCATGATCTCGTGTCGATCACCGGAGCTCGGTTCGACCCCATCAAGTAAAATCTCGCTCGTATCCATCAGGTAAGGCTTCATTTGTATCCATCATTGAGTTTAGTTTTGTACCCATCTGTTGGCCTTTCATTTGTATCGATCAAATTCACCATTTCGTATCGATCGGTTCATAGACCGATACGAAATACACTCCTGCAATCGATACGAGAGAACATGCGATGCAAACAGTTGAGTACAAACGTTCCGGAGAAGTGATGGACATGTGCAAGCGTGAAGCGTGGATACGTGCACAAATCCAGGGAATAAGCGTTCAACTCGGCGCACAAAGTGGATCAACCCAGTCAACACGCCACAGAGATCGGATCAATCCAGGAGATTAGCGCCACGTCATTGTGCGCGCGTGCTTCTGATCGAGTCGAACAGGATGGATTCGAACCAGTGGATACGAACGCAACAGCACTCACGCAAATGCAATTCATATCAATCATATCTCCCAAACCGCTGATCCAAATGCAACGAAATTTTCACAGCAACTTGCATTCAAGGTAAGGAATGTTCCTGACAAGTTTCATCTCGATTGGATCATTTTTTATGGATACGAAATGGATTCGTATTGATCGCAGATCGAGTTGAAACTTGGGGGGGTCGGAAGCGTGGGCCCACTCACGTGCCAGAAGAAGTCTCTCGAAGTTTGAGCATGATATCAGCCTCCTACGCCTATAAATAGCCCTATGAAGCCTACAGGAAAGGGGATCTTTTGGCCATTCAACGTCCAGACCCTGCCGGATTCATTTCTAAACTTCAATACTACTGTTGTACTCAAAATTCTTCATACATACTGCTGTAACCATCTGTAACCAGCAGGGATAATTAATAAAAGGATAAAAAATTTAGAGTGGACGTAGGCCGGAGATAGCCGAACCACTATAAATCTTGTGTCTCTATTCATTATTTCTGGATTATTGCTTGCTGTTTGCTGTGATCTGTGATTTGTGTTTGGAATATTACTGATTTATATTCATACTTTGGTGCTTTCACGACATTTGGGGTTTGTGGCCAATTTTGGTGCAAACACTTTGGTGCTTTCACTGAGAAGGACCAGCATCCGCTACATCGGATTGAAGTTTGGATTGGAAAAGAGTGAAGAGTTTAGATTTGAAAGACAATGACTCTTCAAACAAGCAGGAGACAAAGAGCTGAGAGAAGCCAACAAGAAGGAAGTCAAGAAGCATCCTCCAGAGCTGGGGAAGGACAAGCTTCGATCTACATAACCAGGGATGAAATGGAGGCTATGGCCAATTCATTGCAGGAGAGATTGTTAAAAAGTCAACAGGAAATGACGCAGACTTTCTTTGAACAGAGGAGAGCTGCAGGAACACAGAACCTTGGACCAACTACGGCGGCTACAAGCGCAGGACAAGGAACTAGGGTCGCGGAACCCGATGGAGGACAGAATGCAGAACTAGATGGCAATCAACAAAGGCTTGGGGGCAGGCCCGCAGGATCTGATACTGGAAGCCCCTTAGATGGAGCTCAGCAGGCTAGAGCGAGTGCTAACATTAGTGAACTGCATGAGGAGTATGTACCGGAATTCCCTCGGGGACATGGGGGACAACCCTTGACAGACAATGCTGGATTAGCGGAAGTAATTAGGAAAATATGCGTGGAGGTTTGACTAATAGTGATTTGGAAGGAATGAACAGGAGTCCGTTTACTCAGGAAATCAGGATAGCTCAGAATCCACCCAAGTTCAAGCTACCTAGCATGGAAGTATACGATGGCAAGACTGACCCGACCGATCACTTGATGAGATACACTAGACATATGGAAGTGCTGGGGGCATCGGAGGAAGTGATGGCTCGATGTTTTCCTTTATAATTGGGGGACTTGGCTGCCATGTGGTTTAGGCAGCTGGAAGAAGGGTCTATCAGGACTTGGAGGGAATTGGTGGATAGGTTTTTGGGACAGTTTCGGGTTCATATTAAAAGGCCAAAGAACGTAATGACATTAACGTCGGTAAAGGATAGGACGGATGAATCGCTTAGAGCTTTTCTAACTCGATTCAATGCGGCGGTTACTTCGGTGGATCGGCCGGATCCATCGATGGTTTTGATGGCGGCGGTATCGAAAGTCAAAAATGACTCGGATTTTAAGGTATCTTTAATATGAGACCCACCACTGGATCTTGGGGAATTCTTCCACGAAGCCGAAAGATTCTTTCGGCAAGAAGACGCTCGTATGGATTTAAAGTTAAAGAGGGTGAATGCGACTGAGTGTGGAGGACCATCCAACGGAGGCTCGGATAAGGATAAAGGAAAGAGAAAGCAGGATGACGATTTAGGAAAAGCCAGAAAGCGATGGAAGGATCCAAAGTTTTCCACATACACAGGATTAAACGAGACACCGGAGCGGATATACATGAAAACTCGGAATCACCTTCCTTACCGAAGGCCGGCTAGGAGAGAGCCTTCTGAGCAGGAAAGGGCATCAGGGAGGCATTGCCTCTTTCATGATTTGGATGGGCATGACACCAACAGCTGCAGGCATTTAAAGGATATAATCGAGGAGCATGTAAGGAATGGACTGTTGCGACAATATGTCGGAACTCGGAATGCAGCGGGGGAGCAGGAGCAACCACCGCCTACCCCAAACCATGATGGTGGGAGGTCCAGGAATGATGGTCGATTGGTTATCAATTGATCGAGATAATATGAAATAAGTAGCAAGCTACTGGCAAACGACAAAGTCATTTACACATGTATGGGGACGAAGATAACCCCTAGGCATACTCTGAATGATGATAAACCGCGATGCTATAGTTTGTGAAATTTGTTTTTTGCTTTCGGATTGGACACTACTTTTTCTGGTCTGGTTTTGGAGTTTGGATTGAACTCCTGGTTTTTGTTTGCTTTCGGATTTGGATTTTCGTTTGGATGATTGTTTTCTGTTTTGGATGTTGATTTGGATTTCTGATTTTCTGGTTTGATTTGGATTTTGGATTGGATTTTGATTGGATTTTTATCTGGTTTTTGGTAAACGGTTGTCGGGTATGGAAAATACCTAGCAAGGGGTAAGTCCCTTTGCTCGCATGTGGCAAATTGGCTTATTCAGTTCGTTGAGTATGGACTATGCTCAACAAGGGTCCGGAGAGACCAGGATTCGGCTTAGGACTTAAGCCATGGTATTGTACAGTGTACAGGGACACTGGACCACGGTCGTCAAGTGTGGATTTCGCTTGGCAAGAACCCGGAGAGGTTAGCTCAACGTCCAGGGACACTGGACCACGGTCGTCAAGTGTGAATTGCGCTTGGCAAGAACCCGGAGAGGTTAGCTCAACGTCCAGGGACACTGGACCACGGTCGTCAAGTGTGAATTGCTCTTGGCAAGAACCCGGAGAGGTTAGCTCAACGTCCAGGGACACTGGACCACAGTCGTCGGGTGTGAATTACGCTTGGTAAGAGCCCATAGAGGTTATGGATTTGGATATCGACCCGGAGAGGTCCTGGATTCGGTTGTTGGCTATTGGATAAGAATGGATTAGGACTCGGTTGTCGGGTTCGGATGGATATGGAATTGGCTAAGGTTTTGGTTATTGGATTTGGAATTGGACATCGACTTGGAGCAGTCAAGGATGATGTACTCTGACGATGTGGCTATGGACTTCGGATATCGGATTCGAAACTATTCAAAACACGCCTTATTATCACAAGGCATGCTTTGGGGGGCAAAATATTATCCCACTTTTTGGTCAAAGTTGGAATATCAACAAATTGGCAAGGAATGATGGATATCAGGTTTGGAGATCGATTGGAAACAAGGTTGCAATCGATGTCCTTAAAATTTGGCCGAGCTCCGATCAGGACGGAATCAATTGGAGATGATGATGAGGACTAGGAAAGGCTATGTTTTAAGTTTCAGATCAATCGGAGGTCGTATGCATAAGATATGGATGGATTAATGTGCGCAAGGCACGGTTCGTATCGATGCATTTCGCATCGATCAGCATATGGTAGTTCGAATCGATACATTTTGTATCGATCATCAAGTAAGTATTTCGAATCGGTACCATTCATATCGATTGGCACAGGTTCGACTCGATCACGCTCGCATCGATTAGCAGATGGTGTTTCGAGTCGATAGTGTTCGTATCGATCAAAGGCAGAGCATAGTGGTGGACCTCAAATCGATACTATTTGTATCGATCAGCATGGACACGACTCAATGATTTCGTATCGATCGGATAGGAAGGCTAGAAGGATTTCGACTCGATGGCAACACACCCAGATTGGTAGGCAAGCATGCAGAGGTTTGTTCGAATCGATACAGTTCGTATCGATCAGGATGGGGACAGGTAGTACATTTCAAGTCCATGATCTCGTGTCGATCATCGGAGCTCAGTTCGAATCCATGAGGTACAATCTCGCTCATATCCATCAGGTAAGGCTTCATTCGTATCCATCATTGAGTTTAGTTTCGTACCCATCTGTTGGCCTTTCATTCGTATCGATCAAATTCACCATTTCGTATCGATCGGTTCATAGATTGATACGAAATACACTCCTGCAATCGATACGAGAGAACATGCGATGCAAACAGTTGAGTACAAACGTTCCGGAGAAGTGATGGACACGTGCAAGCGTGACGCGTGGATATGTGCACAAATCCACGGAAGAAGCGTCCAACTCGGCACACAAAGTGGATCAACCCAGTCAACACGCCATAGAGATCGGATCGTTCCAGGAGATTAGCGCCACGTCATTGCGCGCGCGTGCTTCTAATCGAGTCGAACAGGATGGATTCAAACCAGTGGATACGAACGCAACAGCACTCATGCAAATGCAATTCGTATCGATCATATCTCCCAAACCGCCGATCCAAATGCAACGAAATTTTCACACCAGCTTGCTTACAAGGTAAGGAATGTTCCTGCCAAGTTTCATCTCGATTGGATCATTTTTTGATGGATACGAAATGGGTTCGTATCGATCGCAGATCGAGTCGAAACTTGGTGGGGTCGGACGCGTGGGCCCACTCACGTGCCATAAGAAGTCTCCCGAAGTTTGAGCGCGATATCAGCCTCCTACGCCTATAAATAGCCCTCTGAAGCCTACAGGAAAGGGGATCTTTTGGCCATTCAACGCGCAGACCCTGCTGGATTCATTTCTAAACTTCAATACTACTATTGTACTCAAAATTCTTCATACATACTGCTGTAACCATATGTAACTAGCAGGGATAATTAATAAAAGGATAAAAAATTTGGAGTGGACGTAGGCCGGAGATAGCCGAACCACTATAAATCTTGTGTCTCTATTCATTATTTCTGAATTATTGCTTGTTGTTTGCTGTGATCTGTGATTTGTGTTTGGAATATTGCTGATTTATATTCATACTTTGGTGCTTTCATGGCATTTGGGGTTTGTGACCAATTTTGGTGCAAACAACAAACTCTTTGGAATTTCTTCCCCAGTGAAAAAGGATTGAATGACAAGTACAAAATCAAAAGGAATAAAGGCCAAACATGTTTGAAAAAAAATGAGCTTTAAAACCATCAGGGCTCGTTGTGCTATGTTTAGACAAGTTAAAACAATATTTTATTTTGGTGGCATCTGGAATGCGGGAAAGTGATTCATTGTCCTCCATGTTTACAATTAAGGAGATAAATCCGAGAACGTTGATGCCAAGGTCATTAATATGTTGATTCCCTAAAATCGATTGAAAATACACTGATATAATATTCACAATCTCCTTAGGAGATTCTACCCAAGCCCTTTAAGAGTATTTTATTTTAGAGCTATGCAATTTTATTTTTATTTTTCTTAAATAAAGCATGAAAACTTTTAGTGTTAGCGTTACTTTCAATGGTCCACTTAATACTAGCCTTTTGCTTTCTTATATTATTTCTAGCGTCTGTTCTGCATTGAAATTTTCTTAGGCTTTGAGTCATTCCAAGTGATTACTACGGGAAGGATCATTATCAAATTTTTACTCTTTAAGAGACCTATGTCCTCTGTTCCCTTAATATGAATAAATGATTTAAAACATTCAGTATTCCAAGCATTTCATGTTAATTTAAGAATTTTAAGTTTGTTTGCAAACTTAACCATAGGTCTACCAAAAGTGGGGATGTCCAACCGGAAGCCCCTACTTTTTTAAAATTATTATAATGAGTCCAAATGTTTTTGAGATAAAAAAGCTTAAGAAAGGAAGTAGACGAAGGCAACAATTTAAGGAGCATTGGAATATGATCCAAGTTGGTTCTGTGAAGATGATCCACGTAGGCAAAGAACGAATTAGAAAACCAACCAATATTATCAAAATGTAATCTAATGAAAATTCTACTATTTTCAAATCGAGCATTACACCAAGTGCAATTTGATCCTGAGAAAGGGATTTCATATAAACCAGCATGAAGGATCATTGAATTGAAATCATTTATAGCATGTTAATTAATAAAATTTCCCCCTTTGATTTCAGTTAGTAGTTCTATTGAAATCACCTTCTATAACCCAAGAGTCATAACCAAGGCTATGGATAATTTCACTTAAAAGTGGTGTATGATCGAAGTATGTGCATTTAGCCTAAACATAGGAAAATATATAAACATGATTGCAAGCTTCGAATTTGACAGATAGTGTTATCATTTGTTCAATGTCCAAGACCAATTGTACCAGCCAGTTATGGTTCCTTAAAACTTGAACTTTATCATTAATGTTAGATACCCCGTCCGGAAAAGCCAAATGCCAAATGTAATTATTTATTCGCGATAAATTAATTAGTGGTTTGTGAATTGCAAAGTTGGATATGTTAAACTTATTCTTTAATCCTTTAAGTCTTAATTTATGGATTACCAGAACCTCTATCATTCCAAAATAAAATATCAATAATTGGACAGTAGGTTTTTCTAGAAGTTCTAGATAAGGGATTTTGCGATATACTAGTTTTTTAACTAACTCTAGGGCTAAACCTATTTGCAACAACCATTTTTTTGATTCAATGGGGGAATTGCCTCTATTTTTTCTATCCAAGAAGAAGGTGAGGGAGAACCATTCTCCATTGGTAAATTCGCTATCAGATGATTATTAATTTTAGGATCAATAATAACTACTTATAAAAGAGATGGCAAGTAGTTTGAAGAAACATCTAAATCGCACATTGAAATGGTATGGTCATCTGAGGGACCTAAGAATGCTGAAGGGCGATCACTAACCATAGCTAGGACATGTAGATTAGATTGTAAAGGAATTGAAGTATAGTGATTCAGACTACCAACATTATCACGAACTGAAATTTGCAAGTGGATGGACACATCTTCTGATTAAATAGAAGCATCCAATCCTAAATAAGTTGGTGATGCATTGTTATTCGTGAGTTGTGTGGCAAACCTAACAATGGTTGATGTAGTAGTAAAATTAATAAGTCATCATTATATGTTAATCAATCATCCATTTCTACCAACCATTTTTGGTTGCTTGAGATTTCAATGGTAAAATTGAAGTGGACTTATAGTTCTTGCCAAATAGAGGATTTTTTGAACTACTAAAATAAGATGGATATTTATATATAAAATTTATACATGTGCAAGGCTCATATTCACTATGAACCTTTATTGTACCACCTCTGTTGCTTTCTTGCTTTAATAAATTAATAGTTGAGTTGGATTTGGCAATCTTACACTCGCCCACATCTACATTTTTTGATGTTGAATAAATATCTTTATACTCTTTGAGGTCTTCTACTTCCGTCATAAGACCACTTGAGTTATCATTAAAAATTCCTTTGCCTTCCCTTTGTTTTCATAAAATATGATAGCTTTGGCTCGTCTTTGTGATTTGGTTTTTCTCCACCATGCTTTAGTGTTACAAGATTTTTGGAATAAGTTTGTAATGACTTTCTGTTTTTCTCCTATTGAATCCCAGACCTCAAAATTGTTATGTGTAAAACCTGTAGTAGGTTAAGAAACCTTCCTCTGTTGACTCTTTATTATTAGTTGTTTGGTAGAATTGCTTTTGTAATTTGTGATAAGTGCAAAGTCATTGGAGTTAAATGTGATTGGTTGAATGGTGTGGATGTCAGAAGTAGTAACTATTAAGAGAATGAATTATCGGTGAAGAAACCTCTGACATCTTGAACAATAAGAGGGAAGTTTATAAAAGACCCCGGGCAGGCTGAAGTGAAACTCGGGGCATTGGACAAGGATTTGGGTTAAGGAAATTGGGGCTATCATCAAATTGACTTAGGTTTGCATGTGGTTGTGACACAATAGGGTGCTCAAGGGCTGCTTCTAGAAGGGGCAGGAGTTACCTAATGCTAACTTAAGGAATTTTCTACTATGACCAGAAGCTAGCCGAGATGAGTTTGCTGCAGCTAAGCTTAAGGGGAATGAGGGGTAAGGTTAGGATTCTTAGTGGGTTGGATGGAATAACGAGAACGAGTGAATTAATTGCATTCTTCTAACTTTAAGAATTTTTTTGAGAAGAGCATGAAGGGTTTGTGCTAAGAATATCTTCATGGTTTTGGGGGTGAGGATTATTCGTAGCATAATCATACGTTTTATGACCTATCCTCAATCACTTTCTGAAAATTTTTGGGAGATTTTCATAGACAGTCGATATCCACTTTCTTTTCTCATTGCACTTTGTATAAAAAAGAAAGAAAGGGTTTGGATATGTCTACCTCAACATAAAGACAAGCTTAACTAGGGTGACTCAATTTAGTTACGGCCTCATTAATTTAAGGAACTTTTCTATTTTGTGGACAATTTGACACAACACATCTCTATGAACGGTTAATTTTGATAAAAATCCAAACTAGAATAATAGTACAATTGATTTAAGGATCAAAATTTGATGTCCACTCAAAAAATTTAATTGGACATTTAAATACCATCCAGTTTTCTCATAGCTATGATCTCATGAAATCCTCTTCATAGTGTCATCTTAATAGAATACATTTATTATTAATGAGATCAATATCTATATAAGATTTAAAGAGAATCTATCAAAAGCTTTCCTATAACAACTATTGAAGGGCACTTTTCGATGAATTTGCTATGAGTGTATATTTCAAAGGTTTTTACAAAGATTCAGTATTCCATTAGTGAATTCAAAGCAAATTTTACCCTTCTAAAAAACAATGTTTTTGAATAAAAAGAAATGCTTGAGTAACTGGAAACTATAGAAGCAAAGTTCAAAATTTATACACATGAGGGATCTGACAGTCAAGGAGGAGATCGCTCTGCCATAAAAAATTAAATGGTCGTTGAAAACTGGAAACAGATGATGCAGGGCTCCAACCACGAGAGCGGAGGCCCGGGTAAAATGCTAGAAACTTGGGCGGATCTTGGGAAGATTCGTGGGGAACAAGATTTACCGATTTTGCTGGAGTCGGGGAGAACAAGGGTTACTCACGATTAGATCTAGGGAAACTATGGGGAGAGTGAGGGATTATGCGAGGACGAACAAGGGAGGGAAGAAATGCGAGTTAGGCATACGAGAAAGAATTAGAAGCTACCATTAGGAAAAGTTGATTCTTTGAGAAGTTTACACAATTATGTATTATAGAAAAAAATATAGTAATATGGTAAAATTAATAAGTTACAATTAAAGAGAGTACATAATAAATTTATAATTGAAAAATATATTTCAAAGAAAAGAAAATTCTGATAGTGCTAAAATTATTTTCAATGATAAGTTAATGTGTAAAAACCATAAAAATAATCTTGTTGCATGACAAAAGAGGTTGAATGAAAGCTACTACAAGTAACATGAAACAAAAAGAGAAATATCAATCATTTTGCACATTATATATCATAACATGCATAAATCACGATAGACGTGATTCAATCTATAAAACGTTCAAGCTGAACGCTCCAACCAAATTAAGATCTAGTTTGTCACGATAAACATTGATATCAAAAAAAGACAAACAAAGTTGAGAGAAGATGGAGGCGGAGAAGAAGGTTGAAATGGAGAGGAAACAAAGGCCTACTAAGGAACAAGAGATATGGTAGACATCACCGACACAGAACTCACTCGTTCATTTAGCAAATAAAGTAGAGGACTAGGCATGGAAGTAATAGAGACATCCAATAATATCATAGCAAAGTAATATATCATTATATTAAGTTTATTTGCATGAACAAAAGCATTATGAGGAGGTAAAGTGTCATGATAAGGTGAATCCTAATCATGACAATGGTAGTAAGATTACTGGTAGCAGAGATGAGCAGGGTGTAACATTCCTTATTCGGGGACCTGAAAATGAACGTCAATGATGCTTATGTCAATATCAAAATTATTTTCAAGTGACAAAATAGGATAAATATTTTTTTCATAATATCAGTAAATAGAGCTACTAAATATATTTTTAATACACAAATCATAAATTACATTTTTTGTAATCCTAAAACATTCCCGCTCATGGGTAAATATAATAAAACATAAATAGTGGTGTCATGCCCGACATATGAAAATGCCGACATGAATACTTAACTAGTTATATACTATGTTTTTACAATTACATAACATAAAAACAACTTTATTAGCAATAAACCTCGTGCTTATTCTTCAACTTCTTTATTCGTCCTCTAAAAGTATCATTCCAATCTATAAACCTAGTTTACTTGAACGAGTACCACTGCGTTTATGGAAAATAATAAAAACAAGGGTCAGACATTAAGCTTGATATGAGTAATATTTTACCCTAAAGCAAACATATAGTGAGACCATGATGCCAAAGCATGAAACGTGTTTTCCGTTTACTAATTCATCAATAGCAATTGCCACATATCATGTAAACAATCATCACATAGTGAGCATACATATAACATTATTTTAAAACATAAGTATACCATATACTCATCATTTGTGAACCATGTACAATTACATAGTACAAAAACAACTTCATTAGCAATAAACCTCACTTCGACTTCTTTATTTGTCTTCTAAAAGTATCCAATCTAATCCATAAACTCAGTCTACTCGAACGAGTACCCTTGATTTGTGCAAAATAATAAGAACAAGGATAAGACATTAAGCCTAGTATGAGTAACATTTTACCCTAAAGCTAACGTATAGTGAGACAATGCTAAAGCTTGGATGTGTTTTCCCTTACTAATTTGTCATGTAAACAACCAACATATAGTAAACATACATATAACATCATTTTAAAACATAAGCATACCATATACTTACCATTTATGAACTATGTCATATTGATATTCATCGAGTTTAGTCTAAGTATACACTATACTCATCATCAAATTGTTATGAACTATGTCATACATAGATAGAGTGAGGGTATGTCCTAGGGGCAAGTATGTAATTTTTTTACATATATCTAACTCGATAATCAATCTTGTTCTAAATAAAAGTGCTTTATTTCTATTATATACTTGATATAATGTGTTATATTAATTAATTAAATTAAATTTCTATTTAATAGAAAATTTACAAATGATATGTTATGTGATAGAAGTTACAATGTGTTATAATCATGAGTGAATTATCACAATAAATAAACATGTTGTTTAAAATATTCCTGGTCGAGATGTATCAAAATTGGATATCGATATATACATTGAGACTAGAGTATGCAATGCATTTAAAATGTTGGACAATATATTACTCATAACTACTAGGGGCACTAAGGGGTTATGTATTAATAGCTACATGATAGCTATGGAATGACTCACTCAATAGTTTTCTATGGGTTAATATAGCTAAGGTCTGTGACTAATTTACATAGTGTTTTTGACCTGAGAATACTGTTGATCTTCAATATGAAAGCTTCACTTTGATTATAATTAAATTATAGCAAGGAGTGCATCAAATAACTATAGATAAGTCATGTGGAAGTATTGGAATTGAAACACTATTCAAGTGAGGATTCATCTCCTCAATTATATGAGGTTTGTATGACGGTCAAATGTAGTCAACTCAAAGTCAAAATCTCTGGCCATGGTAGTTTGGTTAATAATAATTTTTATCATTAAACCATGGAGTTTTTGTTTGGACTGTAAAGTTGAATATGGAAGATATTGGAATTTTGACCATTACCAAACTCCACAAGTCCAAAGTGATATAGTTTTGATGAAGATAATTGGGGTAAATAATTGTCACTAATGAGTAACGCTTATAATAAATAAAATTGGATTTTACCAAAAGACGTGTAAACAATAAATTCAACTAAAATGTCATACCACCAACTAAGGTAACGTGTAAACAAGAATATTTTAATTGTTCCAAATTAATTGCTGATTGAATTTACACTTATGAGTCACACAACCGAAATGATGAAGATTCTTAATGAACCACATGATTTCATTGAATTTTATTAGTTAAAAAATAATTTAATTAATTAATAATTATGAAATATTAATTATTAAATTTTATTTAGTTTATTTGAATGCCATTATTATTTAGTAAAGTACATATATAAAAGTTATAAATGCATATATCAATATATGATATCGGTAGAATGTTTAAATTTGATTTAAACGGAATAAACACTAAAAAGGGCTTTAGATAAATTAAATTTATTAATATTTATGAAATATTAATTGTTAAAAAAAATTCTTATTTGATTTTTTTTTATTTCCATTCATATTTAATAATGTGTTTATATAATAGTTATAAGCGAGCGTATCGGTATACGATATCGATAGGAAATTTAAATTGAAATTAAATGGGAATAATACTAATTGGTTTTTGGAATGTTTCGAAGAAAATAGCCCATGCAATGGCCAGCTATACTTTGAGAAATAAGAGGGGTCTTTTTTTTGAAATGAAAAAATTTCTTATTAAAAGGAGAGGAATTAACATATACTAGTGCCACATTTATCTCCTTCTTTAATAAAATTTTCTCTCAATCAATTTTTTGGTCTTTCTCATTTTTTTATCTTCTCAAAGATAAAAATTTCCATGGGATAAGGTTCTAAAAATTTAATAACAAAATTCAAACAAAATAAGAAAAAAAAGGTGGCCATCTCTAGATAATTGTAGATCTGGAAACCGATTTGTATAATCTAGGAATTCTTCTTCATTCAAGGTGTATTCTCTAGGCTTCATCTGAATCTTAATTTTGTTATATATATAAATTATCATGTTTACATGCCTGCAATTCTCCACATCCTCGATTTCTTCTCTTTGTATGTTTTTGGGTTATTGTAACGACCCTAATTTTGATTAACATTATTTCCATGGGAATGCCAGACCAAATACTAGAAGGAATCCCGGTTAGGCACAAGCTACTAATGTGGGTTTTGGAAAGCCGTAGGTTGATATGGGAGCACTATACTAGTTTTTCGTTAACATGATGTAGGAAGGAGGTGCTGCAGGGTTAGTTGGAGGTAATGATGAAGGAGGAAATCAAGGAGCTCCAGTTGTTCATAGCTATGCTGTGTTAAGCATAGATTATGCTATGTTGGGTGGAAAGCCGTTCATTGGAATTGAAGACGCAATCGAAGTGGAGAATTGGTTATTTCATTGCGAAAGGATTTTTTTTGACTTGGGGCTCAACGATGAGAAGAAAAGAAGGCTCGCTTCTAGACAGTTACAAGGTGCAGCATTATATTTATGGAACAATGTTATTGTTGGAGTTAATGAGGAGACTATAACTTATGCTGAATTTAGGAGGAAGTTTATGTCAGAGATTAGTAAATCCAATCTGCTCAGGAAGTTTGCTGAGTCAAGGAAGGGAGACATGACAATGCTTGAGTATGCAACAAGATTTGAGGAGTTATCGAGGTATGTGTATGCTATAGTTGACACTGTCACCGAGCTTGCTAAGGCCACATTACCGCATATTAGAAATCCATGTGATGTAGTTGCGAAATAGCTTTAAGACATGAGAAGATGCTTGATTTTATTGAGAGTAACAAAGCTGGGGGAGTTCAAGGAGAAAAGAACCAAAAGAGTAAGTTTTTCCATAAGAAAAGAGCTCGGAAGGGTGGAGTTTCCAAGAAAGAAAAGGTGGAAGCTGTTTATTATAAATGTGATAAGAAAGGACACTATGCCCATGAGTGCCAGATGGGAAAAGGAAAGAAAGTTGCTTAAAAGAAGAATATTAGATGCTTCAACTGCGATCAGATTGGTCATCATAAGAACCATTGCAAGGAGCCAGCCAAGGATCGAAAAGATATAGTGTTTGCATTGAAACCAGCTACCTCGAGACCAACAACAGAGGAAAAGGGAAAAGCTGTATTGTGAGGTACACTTTTGATTCAAGGTGTACCAGTTAGAATTCTATTTAATACTGGTGCATCGCATTCATTTATTTCTCATTCTTTCGCAGATAAACTTAATCTAGAACCCTCATACCTAGTTACTTCCCTAAGGGTTGCAAATCCAATAGGAGGTATGCGATACTTGGGATGAAGTGTGTCCAACTAGAGTTTGAGTTATTAGGTCATACATTTGTTTGCAGTTTGCATGTGTTTGATTTCATAAGGTTAGGAATTATTTTGGGTATGTATTAGTTAAGTAAAACGATGCTATGATATTTTTCCATGATAGGAAAATATCACTTAGACACCCTGATTGTGGTAATCGGATTATATACTTCATAGAAAACCCTGGTTTTGAGGTTAATGCTTTGTTGGGTGATATGGATGTAGAAGACGAGTTGAATCGAGTTTTTTTTGTTAGGAAATTTGCAGATGTCTTTGAACCTATAGTAGGATTGCTGCCAAAACGAGCTATTGAGTTTTGAATAGATTTAGTTCCAAAAGCAGAATCGGTGATTTGACCACCAAGCAGAATGACACCTATCGAGATGAAGGAGTTAAAGATGCAGTTGGTGGATTTGAAAAGTAAGAATTTTATCAAGCCAAGTAGTTTACTTTGGGAAGCAGCTGCAGTATTTGCAAAGAAATTGAATGGATCGTTAAGGTTACGTATCGATTATTATAAGTTAAATGAAGAGACGATAAAGAATCAATATCCGTTACCTAGAATTGACGATTTATTTGACCAGCCGAGTGGAGCCAAATTATTTTTTCAGTTGGATTTGGAAACGGATTTCATCAGCTTTGAGTGGTTGAGGATAGCATTCCTTTGATGGCATTTAGAACCAGATATGCATCATATGAATGCTTAGTAATGCCATTCAGACTAACTAATGCTCCGAAATTCTTCGTAGATATGATAAACTGAATTTTCCGAGAGCATTTGGATGTGTTCACATTGGTATTTATAGATGATATTTTGATATACTCTAAGGATGAAAGAGAGCATGAAGTTCACCTTAGAGTGGTGCTTGAGATGTCGAGGCAGCACCAACCGAAAGCAAAAAATTTAAACTGCCATTTCCCGAAGAAGGAAGTGAAGTTCTTGGTCATGTAGTCTCAGAGAAAGGGTTGTCTGTTAAGATCGAGGCAGTAAATAATTGGAAAAGACCCGAGATAGTGACCAAGGTAAAGAGTTTTATTGGATCAGCTGGGTGCTATCGGAGATTCATTAAGGATTTTTTGCAGGTAGCAGCACCGATGACTAAACTAACATGGAAGGATGTGAAGTTCGTTTGGACCGATAGGTGTGAGGAAGCATTCTAGATATTGAAACACTTATTGAATAATTCACCTGTGTTAGTTATTTCTGAAGGGAATCAGGATTTAGTAGTATGTACTAATGCATGTGGAATAGGATTAGGAGCAGTGTTAATGCAAAGAGGTAAAGTGATTGCCTGTGCCTCTCGAAAACTTAGACCGCATGAGGTTAGATATCCAACTTTGGGTTTGGAGTTAGCTGCAGTAATTTTGCGCTAAAGGTGTTGAGAGATTACCTTTTGGGAGAAAGATTCGTGTTGTATACGGATCAAAAGTCACTGAGGTATTTATTCTCTCAGAAGGAGTTGAATATGAGACGGTAGAGGTAGTTAGAGTTTTTAGCCACTTATGACTTTGGTATTGAATATACACCAGGAAAGGGGAATAAAATTGTAGATGCACTTAGCAGAAGACATCAGAATGCAGTATTGGCGATGATAGCTGAGTGGAAAGATTTAGAAGCATTGAATACATGCAGAATACAGTGGAGATCCGAGGCTAGATCTAGTAAGAAAACTGCTATGTTGTCATGTTTAGAGGTTCGACTGATAATGATCAAAAAGGTTGCTTCTAAGTAAGAGGTGGATCCAGTATTAGCTGAATGGATCAAAAAGTTTATGGGTGGAACATAGAGCGATGATTTGAAAGATTTTAGTCTTGATCGGAATGGGTGGTTACAGAACAAAGGAAAACTGTGTGTTTCGAATGTGGGAAACATTAGAAAATAAGTTCTTGAAGAATGCCATCGTCCAAAGTTCACTATCCATCCGGGAGGAACTAAGATGTATCAGGATATGAAAAGGAGTTTCTTTTAGGAAGGTATGAAAAGAGATATAGGCTTATAGGTGAAGCGATGTTTGAACTATCAACAGGTAAAAGCCAAACATCAGAAACCAAGTGGGTTACTTCAGCCTTTAGATATCCCGGTATAGAAATGGGATTCTATCTCGATGGATTTTATAGACGGGTTGCCAATGTCAAACAGAGGAAATGAAAACATATGGTTCATAGTGGATAGGTTGATCAAGAGTGTCCATTTCATTCCAGTTAAGTCAACCTAGACGGCACCTATTTTGGCTAAGTTATTTATGAAGAATGTAATTAGACTGCATGGAATTCCTAGTAGTATAGTAAGTGATAGAGATTCCTTATTCAGTAGCAAGTTTTGAAAGAGTTTTCAGAGAATTTGGGTACTAAGCTCAAGATGAGTATTGCTTACCATCTGCGAACAGATGGGAAAACGAAAAGAGTTAACAAAGTCTTAGAAGATTTGTTAAGAGCTTCTGTGCTAGACTTTTGGAGGATAATGGGAAGAACATCTACACTTAGTCGAGCTTTTGTATAAAAACAGTAATCAGACTAGTATAGGGATGGCAGCGTTTGAAGCTTTGTACCAAAGGCCATGCAAATCTTCCGTTTGTTGGTTAGAGACCGGGGATAGGTTTGTTCTTGGTCCAGATTTGGTTAGAGAAGCTGCAGAAAAGATTGAACTCATTCGTGCTAGACTGAAGGAAGCTTAGCCTGGGTAGAAGAGTTATGTTGATAAGAAATGGAAAGACTTAGAGTTCTTAGTTGGAGATCATGTTTTCGTCAAGATATAACTGATAAAAGGTTTAATTATATTTGGAAAATCACGGAAGTTAGCATCGAGATTCATTGGACCATTTCCTACTGTTGAAAAGATTGGGAAACTCACGTATAGAGTAGAGTTCCGAATAGTTTGGCAGGAGTCCATAATGTTTTTCATATTTCTCATCTAAGAAAGTGTATTCGAGATCCAGAGACTATTATAGCACCGACTGCGTTAGATGACTTAGTAGTGGAACCAAATTTGACTATAGTTATAAAAACAGTTCGTATAGTCGCGAGAGATGAGAAGAGGCTACGGAACAAGACAGTCAGATTAGTCAAAATCTAGTGGAGTGACGACGAGAGAGATTGTATTAGAAGACTGAGGGCAGGATTAGAGATACTTATCCTGACTTGTTTCATGGTATGTTTTACCTTTATGATTGATTTTGATGAGTACATTATTGTAATTTCGAGGACAAAGTACTTGAGGAGGGGAGTCTGTAATGACCCTAATTTTGATTAACATTATTTAAGAAATTTAATTAGATAAATAAAATGAAATAATATAAATGTTAAGGGATTGAGATTTGTATAATTAGAGGTAGTCGTGCCTAATTAACCACTGAACATAAGGGAACTAACATGAAATAAGGAAGGGTAATAAATAATGGAAAAATAGGAATAAGTTATATTCTTATACCCTAAACCCTCATGCCACTTTCATTTCCACGTTCACAAACAAAACTAAATTCAAGAGAGGTCGGCCACCATTAGGATAAAGCAAGAGGAAGATATGCTAAAATCAAAAGGAAGAAGCTTAATCAATTTAATTCAAGAACAAATCTCAATTCCTTAACAACAAGCTAAGGTGAATAACATGTTACATATCACATTTTCTTATTTTCGGTTCCCTATCAGATCCGAGTATGTTTTGCAAAGTATCATGTCATGTTTTGAATGTTAAGTAGATGTATATGCTTGTTGATGAATTTTGTTTGTCCATATAGAGTTTATGACAAGTTTTGATTTGAAAAACCTATCAAATGACATCCAAATGCCTTGCGATTTTGATATATGGTCAAAAATAATATTTTAGAGATGGATTTAAAGTTTCATAATTTTTTGAATTAATTTGGATTTATTATGAATTTTCTAGTGAAGAAGAGGGCTAAATTGGGTTTAAAATTAGTTACGACTATTATACATTAGCTTTGGGTCAGAAATTCAAATATGCTAGAAAACATATTAGAAAACATATTAAAAGTGATTTATGTGAATTTTTGAAGAACTTTCCTAATGTTTTATTAAATATATAAAATTATTTAAGGTATATGAATTAAATGTTTTTGTTTAAAAAGGAGAAGGGGCAATTTGTAAATGATTTTAAATGGATAATCACTGAATTCGATAGTAACTTTCTGAAAATATTTTGTAAAAGAATTACCAACCAACCAGATGTTGACAAATAAGGCATGTTAGTTAAAAAGATATTACTTTAAAAGGTTAAAAATCAATTTTTGTAAAAGATTGATGTTTCTCCACTTTCGGCAGCACCTTCAACTTTATACTTCGGCCTTCAACCCAGTCGAACCAATACACATGGTATCAATGCTTTAGTACGTAGTGGACTGGGGATAGGCGAAAGGTATAAGATCGAAACCATGCTTTCGAAGGGGTCGGAGCCTTTGCTTTCGCTTGCCTTACTTTTAAAAGAAAGATTTCGAAAGGGTTAATATAGCTTTTGATAGAGGTTTCCACCTTTTGTTTTAAAATAAGCTTTCCATAGGATCGAAACCCCTGCTGTCGCATTCTACTTTTCAACCTAGTTGAGGCCGCTTTTGCAATTGAACAAAGGTTTCAAAATGATGCTTTTGCTTTTCTGAGGAGTCGCTTCTCCAATGCTTTTGAGAGGGATGGTTTTGAAATCATGTACTTTCTTTTTATTTAGGAAAATGCTTCCGAAAAAGTTGCTTTCTACTTAGTTCTTTTAAGACCCTTTATCCTATGGAAAGTAAACCTAAAGGTTTCGAAAGAAATGGTTTTAAATCGTTTCAAAACTATGTTCCACAATTTTAATTTGAACCCAATGCTTTCGAAAGGTTTATTTTAAATAAAGGACTTTAATGCTTTTGAAAGATATATGATGAAAGTTTCTAAGGGAAGGTTCCCCAATGCTTTCGAAAGGTACTTTAAGTAATTTAATGGAAGGCTTCCAATGCTTTCGAAAGGCCTGTTGGAAATGTTTTGAAAAGAGGATGTCTAAGATTTTATAAAGCTTTCAAAAGGATACTTTCAATGGTTTCGAAAGGTCTATTATAAATGGTTACGAAAGGTATGTTTTGGCCTTTCGACCTAGTGTTACAAGGTAAAGTTATTAAATGGTTTCAAAAGGGGTACTTTCAGATATTTCGAAAGAGATTGTTTAAAGTTTTTAAACAATGGTTTCGTAGGTTTTCATCAACAATGTTTTGTGTAAAGCATATATCATGGAAAAGATATTTGAGTAAAGCAAATGGTTTAGTTTCCTTGTATAAGTGTGATTTGAAAGGATTAAATCAATTTGAAAGAAATGCTTTCAAGGAAAATTTGAAGGGTAGTTAATCCTAAGTAAATGACTCAGATATTTGTATACTAGATGGGACTGGTATAGGGTCGCGTCCTATAAACTAGCTATTGCCTCTAACTAATTTTAGTTCAAAATTCCAGTATGTAAGGCTTAGTCACAAGTAGGAATTAAATGATGTTTGCACACAGAAAGGAATATATACAGAGAAACAGATAGGTTTTTAGTGAGCTAGCAAAACCATTAGGATCAATTGACCATGGGAGAAGTAAGTTAAGAATAGACCATCCAAGAGCGTGTCTAATAGATATTGGATTATTTATTTTGTCTGATAGGCTTGAGTCAACTAATGGTTAGTAGTTAGCAAAACAAAACTATATTGTTCGGACATATTGTCCATTTGTTACTTGATTTATATGCATATATGGTATTGCTTGTCCTGCTCTAATTAGTTTGATTACTCGATATTGATTTGCAAAAAGATATGTTTTAAAGGGATATTAGAGAGGGGGAACCCGTTCTGCTAAGCGATGTGGTCTCAATTAATATTAGTAAACCGAGATGTAATATTGTTATTCACACCAGGCTTTAGTTTGACTCAAAGTTTATGTTTTTCCCCTTGGACTCCCGGGTGCTCAAAATTAAATTGAGTAGATTGAGAGTTAAGGTTTTTCAGGTCTTAGTAGGTGGATGAAGAAAGCTACCGAAGACGAGCAGAAGGAAAAGTTAGCTATTTAGAGGTATTAATTTTATTTCCACTGTGGTGTATTAAGGTAGTTATGTCTATTGAGTGCTCTGATCATCCCGGGGGGCATCTTCATATATCACTCTTGGTGTATTTTGTAATAATTATATTTGATCAAAACCCGGGATGATGTTTGGGATTATGTAATGGAATATGAAACATGGTTTTGAAATGTAATTAGTAAAATTGTTTTTGCAATCTATAATTTTGTTTCATATTCATGTGCTTTTGATATTATGGATACCATTAACATTACCGTATTTTGTCACTGGAAGTTAATACTATGGATGATGCAGCATCTAAAGCGCTTTACTTCAGGCCTTAAGATAGGATATGTTACAATTATGTAGATTATCAAAATTCTACTTTGGAATCATTTATTTTGTCATTATGTTGAATTTGATTTTCCTTTTATCTATTACCCATATGATACTGATAATATCAATCATAGATTCTCTTATGTTCTCTTATGTTGATTATTATATATACATATAATTTTGATCTGGATCTAATTGTCATGAATTCATATATACCTAATCCGTCTAATCCTTTCAGTTCAGAAAATATTATTTGAATAAAATTTTGAAGTCATTATATTAATGGATCATGCTACATATTATGAAGTTGTAATTCCCCACCTAGAGACCCACATAACAAAAAATATTATAGAGCAATACCATCTGCTAGTGCAGTGAATAGAGCCGGTTAGGAGCAACCATCCATGAGTTTCACTTTAAGCGAGCATCGATTCGTCGATTAGTGTGACATATATATTCAAATAGAATCAACATATACAATTCAGGCTTAAAACAAAGCTATGGTGGCTACAATAATAATCAAGAACAACATATAATAAATTAAAAATCATATAATCACATACCATAGTTTATACATAGTGGAATACATATAGATACTAGGCTGAATAGACATAATATAGATACATGATGTGGACTACATAGTAGTGGTCATGAAGCTCCTCCTACCACAAAAGTACAACATTACAAGATAGAAATACATATATACACAAAAGAAGTCTAACGCTCAATATAAGATACATCATAGCATGAATATACATATAGTGATGACAGTGATAAAACATCTAGCTAACAAGTGTAGAGTCCATCCTAAAGACAACAAGCTGAAGGACCTGAAACATCTGGGTCTGACCCGAGTATTATAAGATAATAAATGGATTAGTCTTGACTATAGATTGAATGACATAAGTAAGCAAGATATAGAATTTATAGAATATCTCAGTAATCGATATAAAGTCATTTATTAGCAATATCCAATATTTTCATAGGATTTCCCAAGAATATATTCACCAATTATCAAAATTCCCAAGTTATGTTGTAAAAGCAAATCTATAAAGTATTTGGTGAAAATATAAATCCTATAAAATCTAGAAATCAACATTTGAAATCTAGAAAATTACATAAAGAGGTAAAGCGCCAACTATACCGAAGATTGGTGGACAATGCCACCTACATGCATGTAAACCCAAGATAGAACAAAACCTATAGTATCCTAAGATATGCGTGAGCCTATAGAAACCGAAGATAGGTACACGTCCTAAAAATCCTAAGGTAGGTGCAAGGCCAATGAACCCAAGATAGGCTAGAGCCTATAGGCCCAAGATAGGTACAAAACCTATAAACATAAGTGTTACCTGGAGGTTTGACCAGGCAACTAGGCACTCGGCATTTGTGCACCGTTCGGCATCCAGGTCAATCGGCATTCGAGGTCGTTCGGCATCCAGAGTGTTCGACATTCATTCTCAATCGGCATTCAAGCCTCGACCGCCATTCAAGATCGTTCGACATCCAGAGGTGTTCGGCATCCAGACCTCGTTCGGCATTGTGGGCCGTTCGGCACAGTATATCATTCGGCATTCCACACTGCTCGGCATCCCAAGATCGTTTGGCATTGAGGGCCGTTAGGCATGATAGAGTCATTCGGCATTCAATGTCGACGGGCATGTAACTCGTTCGGCATTCGTATGACATTGGGCATTAGCACGTCGTTTGGCATACAATGCCCCGTTCGGCATCGGTTCTCGTTCGGCTTGCAGTCTTCACTTAGCACATCGCGTCGTTCGGTATTAAGGAGGCATTCGACATAGGCTGCTCGGCATTTATGGATCAGCACATAGGAGTTACTTGTTTTGGGCCGTGGTATCTTGCTACTAGGCCTGTCAAGGATGTCCAACCCATCCCCGTCTATAAATAGAGAGGTAGGGCACAGTGAAAGAGACCTTTCTTCGAGAACATTAGAGAGACTCTTCCGCATTGAAGACTCATTCAAGACTTATCTTCTTTGCTTAACAATTGTAATCAAATAGTTGGTGTACGGATTGTATCTATAACCAGTTGATAAGTAAAGCAATAAAGATTAACCTCAAAGTGGACGTAGGCAATTACGTCGAACCACTATAAGTCTGGTGTTCTTATTTTCTGCATTAAGTTTAGCATTCTGTTCACTGTTTACATCTACTTTCTTTATTAATCTCTCTATATAATCTCTCTTAAGGGTGTTAGTGACCAATTCTGGTGCTAACATTTTGGTGCTTTGATCGAAATCGAATTCTCGGGCCGATAGGATCTACTATGTAGCTACTGGATTGAAACATCCCCCGAAGGAGATCCGACTTATTCATTGGACGCCCGTTGAATCTATTCAGAGTTCCAACCGACAACTCTACCATGGGAAGACCACGCACCCGATCAGCCTCTCACGATGCGGACATCCACGAGACTGCTAGTGTGCAATAAGTTGGACCTAGCAACCCACAAGCGATTCAAGGCACATGGCCCTTCACCCAAAATCAAATGGAAGTCGTTTCCCGAACAGAGTTCAACGACTTGATAAGAGAACTTAGAGAAAGTAGAAGGCAACTTGCTGAGCAGATTCAAGCCAACACTAATCTCATGACTCAGCTTGCTCAGCAGCAGCATCAGAATGCTGGAGGTAGCCCTGCTCCTTATTCTTCGTCTGATAGCTCAACCTCAGCTGATGAACCTCCTAGGCGTAGACGCCGTAAGACTGAAGCTGCACAGGCAGGTGCCACTGATCGATCCGCCAGGGATCAGGCACGTGAGGAGACCGGACGCTTGGCTCACCAAGATCCAAATCAAGATGGCCTTCTGGACGCACGTTTAACCAACTGCCAACAGGCGGGACATCAACCCGCACGGTCCCGTGGAACGGAACCCAACCTTCCATCCTCCATACAAACTTCGGACTTAACAGCCATGGTCAGACAGTTGATGAGAGAGAACCAAGGCTTGACCAACGAAGATTTGGGAGTGTTCAGGAGTCATACTCCCTTCACAGACATTATTCTACAGGCTGAGTATCCCAAGAAATTCAGTATGCCGACTATCCCAACCTACGAAAGGAAGACTGACCCTAGGCAACACGTGATGAGGTACGAATGGATGATGGATTCTACAAGGGCGAATGACGCAACTAATTGTTGGTGCTATCCAATCATTTTGTCCAGGATCGCCACTATGTGGTTTACTCAACTTTCTCCATGGTCTATATCCAGCTTCGACGAGGTTGCGATGAAATTTCTTGAACAATTCAGGATACATGCTACTCGTCCAAAGGACGTGATGTCCTTATCAAGCGTAATCCAGGCTCCGAGAGAGTCTTTGAAAGCATACTTGCAGAGGTTTCATGTTGACGCCACTGAATTTAGCAACCCTAACGACCACGCAATCTTGATGGCAGTAATGTGAGGCATAGATCCAGACTCGGAGTTTGGAGATTGGTTGGCGGGAAAGCCCCCAACTACGTTGGAGCGATTCTATTACAAAGCTCACCAGTTCATAACGAGGGAGGAAGCTCGATGGACGAGACGAGATAAGGCACCAGGGCCTGTTCAGGACACTGTGAAAAGTAACATTGCCATGAGATAATTCGGCGACAGTTCGGGAAAAGTTCAAGTCAACATCCAGAACAAGCTTGGGAAATCTAAAGCATCCGGAGGTGGAAATCCTGGAAAGAAAAAAGAAACAGGGAAATAGAAGTCGAGGATTCCAACCTACAACGAATACACCCTCATGAATATGTCTCTTGAAAACATTTACCTATCTACCTGTAACACCTTCCTATACAAAAAGCCGCGCCCAAAGGAGTCCACTGAAGAACAGAAAAAACGGGGAAGTACTGTCGCTTCCATGCGACCCACGGGCACAATACTGAGGAGTGTAGATACCTCCATGATGCCATAGAAAGGTTAATCAGGCAGAAAAAGCCGCAGGAGTTTAAGAACCCACCAGAGGGTAGGCAAGGAACGTCAGACCCCGGACGCGTGCTGGCTCCACGCCACCTAGAGGAACCTGCCCGCCGTAGGTAGGTTGATCATAAACACTATAGTCGGAGGACCTCATCCTACATACGAGAATTCGCAGGAGATGGAACGATATGCTACCTCCTTGTGGCATGCGAATTATGAATGTTGTTCGAATATGGAAGATGGAAACCCCGCAAAACAACAACGTATGATGAGAAACGATATAGTGTTTAGGAGTCGAGATGCAGACAAGGTGGAGGCTTCTACTATCGACTCGATGGTCATATCTGCAACGATTAGGCCAGCTTATGTCAAAAGGATTTTGATTGATTGTGGAAGCTCTTTCAACATCATCTTCAAGAAGTCTTATGACCAAATGAAGATGGAAACAAAAGACTTGAAGCCATGCAAAGCCCGTATCCATGGCTTTAATGCCGCCGCAACTGATGCAATGGGGTATATCGAGTTACCAGTTGAAATGGGAGAAGGTGAGCGTAGGAGAGTGTGAGTCCTACCGTTCATAGTGATGGATGTTGACTCTCCATACAATGTATTTCTAGGTCGTCCGGCCCTGCCGGAGTTTAGGACAGCCTTGGCCCCATGGTGTTTGACATTGAAATTTCCGACTGACAAGGGAGTTGGAGTGGTACATGGTGATCAGGCGACCGGTCGCGCATGTTATGTGGCAGAGCTGAGAGAAACTCGATGGAGAGAAAAGGGGAAGGTTGCGGACAGCTCCGTCTACATCCTAAATACTGATGATTGACAAGTAGTGCCCGAGCCTTGGCTCGGGCGACATTCTCAGATCCTTAGAGACATAGATCCGAGAGATGATGATGGGGAACCCAGCGAAATGAATGCAGCACCAGCTGAGCTGACGATCGACATTCCAGTCAACCGGGATGACCCATCGCAAGTTCTTAAGATTGGATCACAACTCGACCCTTTAGTGGTCGAGGACCTCACTGATTTCCTTCGAGCGAATATGGATGTTTTCGCTTGGACACATTCTAATATATGCGGGATTCCTCCCACTATCGTGAGTCATATGTTGAACGTAGACCCAAAGTACGTTCCTGTGAACAGAAAAGGAGAGGCATGGACCCGGAGAGGTCCGCTGCTCTCAAAGAGGAGGTGGACAAACTCAAAGCCAATGGGTTCGTCCGCGACGCCCTCTACCCTGAATGGGTATCTAACCCTGTGGTGGTAAGAAAAGCGAATTAGAAGTGGAGAACTTATGTTGATTACTCCGATCTAAATAGAGCATGCCCGAAGGATAGTTTTCCTTTACCTAGAATCGACCAGCTCGTCGATTCTACCGCCGGACACGAATTATTGTCATTAATGGATGCGTATTCGGGATACAATCAGATACTGATGCACATTCTAGACCAAGAACACGCCAGCTTTGTCACAAACGTGGGGCTATATTGCTATGTAGTAATGCCTTTTGGATTGAAGAATGCTGGAGCAACTTATCCGCATCTGGTGAATCGAATGTTTAAAGACCATATTGCTAGAACAATGGAAGTCTATGTGGATGACATGCTTGTGAAGTCACGACAGTCAAACGACCACATCAGAGTCTTAGCAGAGATGTTTGATATACTCAGGCATTACGGGATGACGATCAACCCTTTAAAGTGTTCTTTTGGCGTTGCATTAGGGAAGTTCTTGGGTTTCATTATGAACGCATGTGGAATTGAAGCTAACCCGAAAATGATTCCGGCTATTCGGGACATACAAGTGCCCAGAACTATAAAGAAAGTTCAAAGCTTGAACGGAAAGGTAGCCATGCTGAGTCGATTCATATCCAGAGCCACGGATAAGTGTATTCCTTTCTTTGATGTGATAAAGAAAGGAAAGAGGAATTTCGAGTGGACATCTGACTGCAAGGAAGCATTCCGAGCTCTGGTTAGACATCTAGAAAGTCCTCCGGTGCTATCAAAACCAATTGACCAAGAAATGTTGTATGTATACCTGGCAGTATCCCAACATGCTATCAGTACGGCTTTGGTTCGCGAGGAGGACCGAGTTCAAAAGCCGGTATATTATGTCGGTAAACGTTTGACGAGGCGGAAAGAAATTATCCCAGGATTGAGAAGTTAGCTTATTGCTTGGTGGTTTCATCATGCAAGCTTCGTCCATACTTCCAGGCACACTCGATCAGTGTTTACACCGATCAACCCTTGCGACAGGTACTCCAACGACCGGAAACTTCTGGAAGGATGTTAAAATGGAATATCGAGTTGAGTCAGTTCGATATTACCTACCTACCGTGAAGGGCCACACAGGGGCAAGCGGTAGCAGATTTCATTGTTGAATTCTCCATGACAGACGAATCAAACGGCCGCAATGTCATTCCTCTCGTTCGGCATCTAACGACCATTGTTCGGGGGTTGACATAGTTCTTGTAACTCCTAAGAGCCGATAAGTTTGCTACACTTTGAAGCTCGAATTCACAGCAACGAATAACAAAGCCGAGTATGAAGCATTGATTGCCGGCTTAAGATTTATCAAAGAAATGGGAGTAATATCGGTTGAAATCTTTTGCAACTCGCAACTGGTGGTGTACCAAGTGCGGGGAGACTATCAAGCAAAGGGGCAGAACTTGCCCTGTATTTGGTCCGAGTTCAAGAGCTGCTAGCGAATCTCGAGTATTATGATATTTCACATGTCCCGCATGAGCAAAGCAGAGCAGCCGATTCATTGGCGAAATTTGCAAGCACTAGCAATGCGCAGCAGATGGTAGTGTTTCCCGTTGAAACCTTACATGTTCCGAGCATAAATATGATGAAGGTAGATTTCATGTTAGAAACGGAAATCAAGAAGAAATCATGGATGACCCCATTCAAGCAGTACTTGTTACACGGGGTCGTGCCCGAAAGAAAGAGCGAAAGACGACAAGTCATTCGTAAGGCTTCACGTTATGTAATGCAAGATGGATTAATGTATCGAAGGGGATTCTCGACCCCCTTACTCTGGTGCGTTGCCTAGATGAGATAGAACGAGTATTGAAGGAAGTCCATGAAGGTGAATGTGGCGACCATACCGGGGGACAGACATTAGCAAAGAAAATCCTCCGCTATGGATACTATTGGCTGACTGTAAATTGGGATGCTGCAGACTATGTGAGAAGATGTGAAAAATGTTAGAAATATGCGAAAATCCTGGAGCTCCACCAACAGAACTAACACAATGGTTAGTCCCTGGCCATTTGCAATGTGGGGGATCGATATAGTCGGTTCCTTACCCCTATCCAAAGGTGGTGTGAAATACGCAATAGTAGCGGTCGATTACTTTACCAAGTGGGCAGAAGTAGAGCCTTTGGCCACTATCACCACCAAAAAGATCATCAATTTCGTTGTGTGAAATATTATATGCCATTTTGGCCTTCCACAAACCATCATTACAAACAACGGAACTCAATTCGAAAGCAAAGAGTTCAAGGAATTTTGCCAAAAATATGGTATTGAGAAAAAGTTTGCAGCCGTTGCTCACCTGAAAGCCAATGGACAAGTGGAAGCCGTAAATAAAATAATCAAATCCATATTGAAAAAATGTTTGGAAAAGGCTAGAGGCAAGTGGGTGGATGAGCTTTCGGCAACGCTTTGTGCTTATAGAACCACCCACAAGTCTGCGACTGGCCACACTCCATTCGCATTTGCATATGGCATGGAAGCTGTCATACCCGTAGAGCTTGAAGTTCCATCACATCGGGTAATTTATTATGACCATGAGTCAAATCAAGATCTTTTGCTGGAATCATTGGACTTCATTGATGAAAAGCATGAAGAAGCTAATTTAAGAGCGGCCGCATACAGGCACCGAGTCGCTCGATATTATAATGAAAAAGTCCGACCGAGAATCTTTGGTGTAGGTGATCTCGTTTTGAAACGAGTTCTTTCGGTTACATCACATATTAGCCCTTCATGGGAAGGTCCGTACGTCATTGAACGGAAGCTTGGAGAAGGAACTTTCAAGCTAGTGACCGTTGATGGTGCGACACTCCCCCGAGCATGGAATTGCGAGCATTTGCGGCATTATTACACTTAGTTCATTTCTTTCACATTTTAGTTGCATTTATTTCCAGCAAGTTTTTATTCCTAGTTTATGGCATGCAATAAGACAATTTAGCTTGTTTGCAATAATAAAGGCTTGAAGCCATTTTCTCCATGAATTACCGATGTTTCTATGTATGATAATGCTATGGCGAATAACTAAGAGATACATTATTCTGTCTGACGTATGAACGCGCACGGGCACTGAAAATCTCCAGGTCCCCGGAGTATGGACTGGAGTACTCTGAGTCCCTAGAGTGCAGACCAGAGTATAAATGACTCAAAATCTCCAAGTCCCCGGAGTGCGGACTGGAGTACTCTGAGTCCCCAAAGTGCGGACCAGAGTATAACTGACTGAAAATCTCTAAGTCCCCGGAGTGTAGACTGGAGTACTCCGAGTCCTCGAAGTGCGGACCAGAGTATAAACGACTCGAAATCTCCAAGTCCTCGTAGTGCGGACCGGAGTACTCTGAGTCCCCGGAGTGTGGACCAGAGTATAAACAACTCAAAATCTTCAAGTCCCCGGAGTGTGGACTGGAGTACTCTGAGTCCTCAGAGTGCGGACCAGAGTATAAAAAACTCAAAATCTTCAAGCCCCCGGAGTGCGGACTGGAGTACTCTGAGTCTCTGAAGTGCGGCCGGAGTATAAACGACTCAAAATCTCCAAGTCCCCGGAGTGCAGACTAGAGTACTCTGAGTCCCCAAAGTGCGGACCAGAGTATAAACGACTCAAATCTCCAAGTCCCTGGAGTGCAGACTGGAGTACTCTTAGTCCCCAGAGTGCGGACCATAGTATAAACGACTCAAAATCTCCAAGTCCCCGAAGTGCAGACTAGAGTACTCTGAGTCCCCTCAGTGCGGACCGTAGTGCGGACCGGAGTACAAACGACTTAAAATCTCCAAGTCCCCGGAGTGTGGACTGGAGTACTCCGAGTCCCCAGAGTGCGGACAAGCGTATAAACGACTCAAAATTTCCAAGTCCCCAGAGTGCGGACTGGAGTACTCCGAGTCCCCGGAGTGTGGACCAGAGTATAAACGACTCAAAATCTCCAAGCCTCCGGAGTGCGGACCGGAGTACTCTGAGTCCCCGGAGTGCAGACCAGAGTATAAACGACTCAAAATCTCCAAGTCCTCGAGTGCGGACACTCTGACTCCCTAGAGTGCGGACCGGAGTATAAACGACTCAAAATCTCCAAGTCCTTGGAGTGCGAACTGGAGTACTCTGAGTCCGCAGAATGCGCACGAAGTATAAACGACTCAAAATCTCCAAGTCCTCAGAGTGCGGACTGGAGTACTCTGAGCCCCTGGAGTGCGGATCAGAGTATAAACGACTCAAAATCTCCAAGTCCCCGGAGTGCGGGCTCGAGTACTCTAAGTCCCCAGAGTGCGGACCAAAGTGTAAACGACTCAAAATCTCCAAGTTCCCGTAGTGCGGACTGGAGTACTCTAAGTCCCCAGAGTGCGGACCAGAGTATAAACGACTCAAAATCTCTAAGTCCCCGGAGTGCGGACTGGAGTACTCTGAGTCCCCAGAGTGTGGACCAGAGTATAAACGACTCAAAATCTCCAAGTCTTCGAAGTACGGACTGGAGTACTCTGAGTCCCCAGAGTGCGGACAGAGTATAAACGACTCAAAATCTCCAAGTCCTTGGAGTGCGGACTGGAGTACTCTGAGTCCCCAGAGTGCGGACAGAGTATAAACGACGCAAAATCTCCAAGTCCCTGGAGTGCGGACTGGAGTACTCTGAGTCCCTAGAGTGCGGACCAGAGTATAAACGACTCAAAATCTCCAAGTCCCCGTAGTGCGGACTAGAATACTCTAAGTCTCCAGATCATGGACTAGAGAACGAGCGATTTAAATATCCAAGTCCCCGAGGGCGAACTGAACACAAATGACTTGAAGTCATCGAACCCTTAGCGTGCGGACTGGAAAATATTCTAAGTACCTGGAGCATGGAATAAAGAATGTGTAGTGCCAGAAAAATTATTGACTTATTTGAAGATGAATCGGGAAGTTTATGTAACTTGTAATAGCTTGGGCTTTGACCACGATTATACAAAAAATCAAACAACGGAAGTCTTCTGAAAGGCAAAAGAACTAAGTTTTATTCATCAAAAATAAGTTTCTACTACAACTCCTTCGAAGCTCGGAGTCAAAAGTTTGTTTACATGAACTACGAAAATAAATAAAAATAATTACATAATCTAAACTAACTCTCGTTGAACGAGAGCAATGACTACTTCTTCGACTTCTTCGACCTTTTTCCAGACGACTCCTCTGCCATACGTTTGCCCTTGATAACTTTCTTTGACGGGGGAGTGACAACTGAAGAAGTACGGGGAACTTCCATGGGCTTGGGCCCGCCAGGAAGGATGACTTTCAACGGCTTACTCGAAGGATCGTCCAGGTCCACAGCTTGAGGCTCGACTTTGATCTCGACTGTCTTTTTCTTCTCCTTCTCAAGCTTCTCCTTTATGCCCAGTTTAGATGTGTGTTCAAAGGCGCCTATAATTTCAATTTCATACCTCCCATCGATGGGAGAGGAAGTCTCGGATTTATCCTCATCAAGCGCTCCGATCACCTAAGCATCTGGACGGGAGCCTCTCCTGCATGAGTGGCCTCACTTGTCTTTTCCTTCACCTCCTTGGCGACATCGCTCCTTGGAGTGGGCTCGGGAAGAACGGCCTGCACAAAATCATGAAAAACAAGCATTAGAATACTATAGCTCCTGGTGAAAAACGACGACTTTTGGAATGTTAAAGTGAAGAGTTATCTACCAGGTTCCGGTTGCCTCTCAACCGTCAGAGGGGTCTCACCCACTGGAAAAGGAGACAAAATGTGAACGCCGAGGCCGGGATCTTTCGGATCATAACCAACATGCTGCTTAAAGGGATCAAGTATCGGTCGATCAGCCGGCTGAGTGGGCGCATGAGCTTGAGACTCGATCCTGGATGGACCGGCAATAACCTCTTTCCTTTTCTTTGAGGGGTAGCCTTTGTAGTAAAGAGCTTTTGCCGCTGACAGGTCCAAAGGCTCGTTTCCCTGAAGAAATTCTTTTATCAAAGCTCCTTAATCAACCTCCTTGGTATCATGTTCGGCCTTCCTGATTTCTATTAAGGTCTCCCACGCCTCAGCTAAAGATTCGAGATAGCCCTCACCCAGAAAAGTTAAGTCTCGGTGCATGAGGACGCGGGCATTGAACTCTACAATTAGTGGGTCGAGCATGCTTTTGAACTCCTCCCTACCTGCTTCTTTAACTGCCTCAAGGCGGGAGTCGACCTCCGCAGACGCTATTTTCTTGCCCACTTCACGGGCTTCGTTCTTTAGCATCTCAACCTTAGAAATTTCATCCTCGAACTTCGCCTTCAAAAGTCGTGTGGCAAAGATCTCGTCGTAATATTGTTGCGACTCTTCTTAGGTAGCGGTCTTCTCCTCCTTTTCTTTGCGAAGTTGCTCCTCCAGCTCCTTAACTCGAAGGGCAAACGCGTCCCTTTCCTTCTGCATTGAGTCTTTCTCCAAAGCTAGAGCCCCACAGCGCTGGACCGCCTTGTCGATTTCTTTTTTGTGAGTTGATTCCAGACGATTTACAACTTCGGCAGTATCTTTGGCGCTCTGTTGGGCGGCTTCTAGCTGAGACTTGTAAGAAGCAAGCTCTTCGTCCCGAGCTTTAATAATATCTTTGTCATGGATGGCCTCAAGCTTCAGGCGATCAGTCTCATGCTGGCGCTCTATGGAGACTTCTGACACTTTCTCAGCAAGTAGAACGAACGCGTCATATTGAACATAGACGTCGTTGTTGCAGGCGATAGCGCTCTGTTTGACATGTCCTGGAATATGATGGATCGCGGGAGGAATTTCAGGCCATCAAAGCAGATTTTTGGGAATTTAGCCTTGAGCTCAGTCAGTCTCTCCGATATTGTTGGATCTATTATGTGAACAGGAGGAGATGGCTTTGAAAGTTCAATTCTCTTGTAAGGATCTCAGGACTGTCGTATGGTAGAAGAATCGGAGTGTTGATCGCGAGGGACATCGGATTGCGACCCCTTATGGCCGTGCTTATCTCTACCTAGCTCCGAGTGAGAAGGGGGGTTATGATGGTATTTGGGCTGATAATAAGGTTTCTTCCGAGATGATGAATCTCGGGAATGATAATCCCTATCGCCATCGTCATCCCTATCTCGACGTCTTCCAGAATCTGAATCCCGTCCTGACTGATAATATATCGATGAACCGCGAAGGCGGTCAAGTCCATGCATGCGCCCCATGTCACCTACACAAAGTTTAAGTAATGATGAGTTAGAAAAGAATAAGGTGACAACAGAAATTTAAGTGCAAGGTGAAGTGCATATGTTTGTGTGTGTCCTAGTGTTTCCACCCGACGGCCCAGTTTCTTTGCTAATAGGAGTTTTTTCTCTTTGATTTTGGGCTTGAACGCTTGCATCACCTCTCGCGGGCGAATGAAGCTTAAGAGCCTCTGGATCGTCAAAGTCGTAGTTGAGTAAATCATCGGGTATGGAAAGGTTTGACAGGCCTTTTAGGGAACTTCCTAAATGCTGTGAGGAAAACGAGAGTAACTTTAGAAGTTCCACCGACTGTTTTCTTCCTCAGCCTATATGTTAGTTTCTTCTTCCCCTTCGAAGGGGAAGGCAACGTCTCGATGTCGTAAGCTTCGACTATCGGATCCCGAGTGGGACTAACGTTCTCATCCTGTACCTCAGGCGTTTTAGTTTCATTAATTTCCCCCTCTTCTATTGTGTCGGGGGCGTTACGTGCTGAAGATTCAGCTTGCTTTTTCCCTTTTCCAAAAGAAGGCCTGGGTATGGTAACGCCTAGAGGGAGGCTTATCCGGCGGCCTTCTGCCAACAGCCCGAACTTTGTAAGTATCTCATTTGAAATAAGAGTTCTGATATCCCGGGCTTCGACGGGAATGGCTCGAATAGCTCGATGGCTTCGGAATATCCAGGGTCCTCGGGACGCGGATTAATACCTGAAAAGATGAAAGAGAGTTAGAAAAGGTATAGCTTCAATCAAACATGATTATCGATCCAAAAAAAGACTTACTTCCTTCCACCCATTTCCTTGCAAAACCGGAAGGACAATGCACATAAAACCATTCTTGCTTGTACTGGGCAAATTTACTCCATGCCCCAGTCAGAATTTGGCATTTTTATGCGGCTCGAAAAACATGAAAGATGGGCTATCCTTCCGTCTCTTGATGCAATATATGGATCGAATATCTCCTGGAGTCGGAAGCCTAGAGAGGACACTCATGAAGAGGATGCAAGTGCCGTAGATGAATGTGTGGCTGTTCGGATGCAGTTGCGATGGAGTGATGTCGACATACTGCAAGACGTCTCGAAGAAATGAGTTGAACGGTGGCACGCTGCCAACCCAGCACATGAATTTGTTGCAAGCTGTGTATCCGACTGGGGGCAAGTGTGGACGATCATGCCCCGACGGAACTAATACATCGTCAAAGGGGATTCCATGGACAGAACAAATCCGACGGAGCGTACTTTCGTTAATCTTTGAAGCCTGAGAATCGAATGGGTCATCTAGAAAAATTGCTGCCTCCAAAGCGTCGGGATCCAAGTCGACAGATGTAGTCGTAGGTTTCGGAATGTCTTGAACGGGGGTTATTGACGGATGAGAAGTATCTGCAACTTCTTATCGAGAGGATGGCCTAGGTCTATTTGAGATCGTAGTCAAGCTAGATTTCCTAGACATCTCTGATGAAGATTGAATCTAACAGAGTACCTGTTTGAACTATACTTCGAAAATAATCGACATTAGACTTAACAGCATAAATATTCCCCCCGTGTGGTGTGAACTAGTGCGATCATTCAAACATAAGTGCTGAGATATTAAAAGTCACAGAGTTGACGATATAAAGTTGAGCTTTGAACTGTCATCTTCTAAGAACGTCATCGTTGACCATCTCTGAAAGCCAGTCTTGTGATGTTTTCATTTTTGGACTCGGACATTGGCACTATATGTTGAAGGCTACTATCTATTTTTATGGATTTAAATTCAGACTTATGATTGTTGAAACCGGGGAGTTATCAGTCCAGATTAGTTCGATATGATGGTTTGCTTAAGTCCTTGTCCTTGTTTTTTGTTATATGATTAGGCATGGGAAATAAGCGAATTCGACGAGGGTTATGTTCAAGTTGGAATGATTTCGACTGTTGTTATCTATTTATCAAATATTGAGGCCAAGCGACACTTGAAACACATGGCCTAAAGGCCGCTCGGCCTAAATGTCGTTCGGCCTAAATGCCGTTCGACCTAAATGACGCTCGGCCTCAATCCCGTTCGGCACATCACCTTTCCAACTCTTCCTCAATCCCGTTCGGCACACGGCAAATCATGCCGAACTGTGCTTCTACCGAGCTATATCACTCGGCATTCTTCCGTTAGCATTGCTTTTTCCTCTTTCCCTCCATCCCTCCCGACCGGCATGGCCGAGTCCTTCAGCAGGTCATTCCAAGCCATGCCGATCGACACCCTACCCAATTCCTACTTCCTTTCTATTTTTCCCTCCTACCTCGTTCGGCATGGAGAGATCATGCCAAACAATGGCCATGCCAAGCCGCACCACTCGGCACACTAAGCCTTAACTCCAACTCCACTCCCGTGCTCCCTTTTAATCACTCGGCATTAAGAAATCATGCCGAGCCACATTTGTACATCATCTTTCAACTCCACCCTTTATACAACCTAAATATCCTACAAGGTGGCCGGTCAACCACCACTTCAACTCGCACACCACCTGTAGCCAGGCATCCCATCTTCTTCCATCTTCCTCTTCGTTTAATACCAAAGCCTGTTTAGCCTTCCTAATCTACACGACTATCGTTGTTCATAGGTTAAAAGAAGGTTGTGAGTTCAAGTCTTGTCTTAGCTCATACCTAAAGAAGAGGGTAGCGTTTCGGTGATATGCTTGGTTTGGAAGCGCAATCTTCTCAGGATTGTGGTTGAGAGCAGTCGAAAAGTGACGTATGGGATTTGGGAGTCAGAAAGGAAGTTGAATTATTGGAAGAGTCTGAAGGGAGGCAAGTTCATAAGTTCTGAAATGCGAATGTGAAAAGTAAAAAGAGAAGAAGAAGCGAAGTGTCGAATTTTATAGGGGAAAGAAAAGAAGTCGAAGGGACAATGACCGGTAGAACTGGTCAAAGCGCATCCCTCGTTCAGCATCGGCTATGCCGTTCAGCATTTGTACGTCGTTCAGAATGCATTGCCTCACTCGGTATTCAAGAGAAAATGCTATCGAAAAGACTAGGCCAAGGCTCGAAGCAAAGCACGGAGAACTCATGATTCAAAGCGCATCACGTTTGACCACATGATGCACTTTGAGGGGCAAGTGTTACCTGGAGGTTTGACCAAGCAACTAGGCACTTGGCATTTGTACACCATTCGGCATCCTGGACGATCGACATTCGAGATCGTTCGACATCTAGAGGTGTTCGGCATTCATTCTCGATCGGCATTCATGCCTCGACCAACATTCAAGATCGTTCGGCATCCGAAGGTATCCAGCATCCAGAGGTGTTCGGCATCCAAATCTCGTTCGGCACGTGAGAAATGCGGATTACGGATCTTAAGGCTAGGATTAACACTAAAGTGGGGGTTAATAGTGTTAATAAAGAATTACTAAATCTTTTTGAGTTTATGTTAATTTAGACACCGATGTATGCAATATACCGATATAGATATGATCACAGAAACAAACACAGATGCAGAAATAAAATAAAAGCAGTAAAGGAAAGAACACACCGGATTTTATACTTGTTCGGAGTTACCCTACATCCAGCCCTACAACACAAGTACAGATTTCCTTTCAAAAGCAATTGTACAATTACACCCTCGGTTTCAAGGCTACGAGGTACAACCTCCATATTTTCTATCCTCTTGGTAGAGATACTTGATTTTCGGGCCACAATTTTACCCAATTGATTTACAAAGGCTACAATCACACCTTTTCTCTCTTGATTGATTTCCAAGGCTACAATCACACCTTTTCTCGCTTAATAAATTACAAAGAAGTATAACTCTGAATAGCACTGAGAACCTTGTAGAGATAGTGATAGAGAATCAAACTAGAAGTAATCGAGTTCGATTCAATGTTGATCTCGGCAGAGTAATGATAAGAATATGTATTAAGAAATGTTGAAGAAGAAGAGGAGTGAAAATCTGATATAAAATTCGTTGAAACTAAACCCTATTTATAGAAGAACAACAGCCATGTCCATTCATGAAGAGTTATCGCGAATAGACACTTCTTTTGAAATTTAAATTTTGAACTCAACTGACACCATGTCGACAAGGGGTACTTGGGCATGTCGACATCCCAAAGGATTTTTTGGTGTTTTGATTTTCTTTGAAATAACTTTTATTTTTATATTAAAACTATTTTAAACTTTATAAATATACTTCACTATAGTTAAAATTCATAAGCAAATATAGAGAATAATATATATAGAATTTAACTATAATTTTATATTTAAATCTTAAGTATAAATATTTAAAAGTTAAATATATTATATTAAAAGATAGTTTAAAATCAGGAGTAATTTGACTTTGAAATTAAAGATAATTTTGAGGCTAAAATTATTTAATATTAGGATAGAGGGTTTTGATGTTTTTTAAAAGGAAAGTTCTGAAATCATTTTGAAAACAAGATAGTTTTGTAAAATCATTTGAATTAAAATTAGTGGATACAAAACAATGTTTCACTAGATTTTTGTAGGTTTCATCCTACTTAGGGTTCCATCCCTTTAACAGGCTCGAAGTGGATTCCATTCCACGAATAAATTGGATTTTAAGATGCCAGTGCTTTTCTATGAGTTTTAACAAAAATTCCTAATAAAAATATTTATGCTTGAAATCTTAAACTCTTGATAATCTTGATACCCATGAGTCTTCTATCTCGATATCTTGAATCTCTATACTGTACAGTCTTCATTCTTGGTACCTGCATGGTTAAATCCTGCATATACATATATATCTAAACTTATAATGTCAGTATTTATATTTTATAATCTATTCTATGGTTATTGTCATCAAAACCATCATCTCACGGACTAACAATCTCCTCCTTTTTTATGATGACAACCTTTGTTTATAAAATACTACTTTTATTCTAATAACTCCCCCTAAACTAATAACCCTCCCCCCCTTAATTTGTGCCTAATTACCCTATTTTATATTTCTCCCCCTTTGTCATCAACAAAAAAACTCACTCCAAACTATATAACTCCCCCTAAAACTAACACTCTATGACATGTGATTATAACGATAGTGTTATCATAAGTAATCATCACTTAAATCTAATACTAAAACATAGTCCTGAACTATTAACTATCCTAACTAAGAATTCACAATAGTACTTATAATTAAAACACGTATAAGAACACAAGTTATTTATTACGTATGAAGTTGTAAATACATGAGCGTATAGAAAACATAAAGAAACACAAATAACAATGGAGAAGAAAGAAAAGAAACTATTGTGTGTTTTTAAACATAGGAGATCTATGAATCGAACAGTTTGGTAAGTGGAAACAGAAATTTCCACGTTGTTCGACAAGATTCCCATTCTTGTCAAAACACACTTCTCCAACACACACGACTTGGTCATCATCCTCCTCATGCGCTTTTTCCATGGGTTCTTCTTCTTCTTCTTCTTCGCTGGCCTCTTGTTCTTGATTGAGTGAAGAGTCTTCATCAATTAAGATAGGGTTGGCCTGGTTATCTATTAGGAATTTTTGCAAATTCCTAAGAATCTTGCCTTGCCTCTCTTGTTCTTTTGCCATATGAAGTTGAGTTATTTGAATTTCAGTCATCATCTGAAGTGCATCCTTCAGAGAGTCCTCTATTTTAGTCACACGAGCAAGAGTAGTACGTTGAAATGGACCACACGTAGGAGAGGGGAATGAAAAGGTTGATTTTATGTTTGATTTGTAAGAGGAGGCCGTTGATTATTTGATTTCAGAGAGAAGAACATAGAGATAACAGAAAGGATGAATAAAATTTTGAAAATGTGAAGAATTTATAACCAATTATTTTGAATTTTGGTGGGAAAAATTTCAAAATTTAAAAACGTTGCATGTCGACATGGTTATATGGAGGATGTCGACATAGTCTTTTATATTTTAACTCTTTGAATTATTTTAATATTAATTATTAATTATGACTGTTATTTATATTTTATATTTCAGTTATAGAACAAATACCTAATTCTCTTCTTAATTTAGTAAATATTGATTCATTTAAAGGTTTTGTTAAGATATCAGCAATTTGATTCTCAGAATTGATATAATCGAGAGTAACTACTTCTTTACTTATATTATCTCTGAGAAATTGATGTCTTATATCAATATGTTTAGTTCGAGCATGTTGAGTGGTATTTTTAGATAAATTTATCACGCTCGTATTGTCACAATAAATTGGTGATTTTGAAAATTTTAAACCAAAATCTTTTAAGGTTTGTTGCATATATATTACTTGAGAACAAGCCGAAGCAGCAGAAATATATTCTACTTCAGTTGTTGATAACGAAACTGTGTTTTGCTTTTTACTAAGCCAAGAAATCAGAGAATGTCCCAAAAAGTGACAAGTCCCACTTGTACTTTTTTGGTCTGATTTACAACCAGCATAGTCAGCATCACAGTAAGATAATAAGTCAAAAGAATCATTTTTAGGGTAGAATAAACCATAATCAGATGTGTGTTTAACATATCTTATGATTCGTTTTACGGCTTTTAAGTGGGTCTCTTTAGGTTGGGATTGATATCTGGCATAGAGACAAACACCGTGCATGATATCAGGTCTACTAGCAGTGATATAGAGTAGTGATCCAATCATTCCTCTATATAGTTTTTGAACTACATATTTCAAGAGATCTTCTTTACTAAGGTACTCATTGGTTGCCATGAGAGTGGGTTTTCCACTCGCAGTAGTCAAACAAAATTTACTCATTAGGTCTTTAGCATATTTTTCTTGACTAATAAAGATACCATTATCTAATTATTTTATTTGTAATCCTAAAAAGAAATTTAGTTCACCCATATGACTCATATCAAACTCTTTTGTCATTATTTCAGAAAATTCTTTATTCATTTCAAAATTAGTTGAACCAAAATGATACCATCTACGTAAACTTGTACTAGTTGAATATCATTTTTATTTTTTTAATAAAAAGAGTATTATCTAATTTACCAATTTCAAAATTGGATTGCAATAAATAAGATCTTAGTCTATCATATCAGGCTCTAGGAGCTTGTTTTAGACCATATAATGCTTTCTTAAGTTTGTAAACATGATTTGGTAATTTATCATTTTCAAAAAGTGGTGGTTGTTCAACATATACTTCTTCTTTTACAAATCCATTTAAAAAGGCACTTTTAACATCCATTTGAAATAATTTGAAATTATTATGATTTGCAAAAGCAAGTAGAATCCTAATGGCTTCTAATCTTGCTACCGGAGCAAAGGTTTCATCATAATCTATTCCTTCTTCTTGACAATAACCTTGAGCGACTAATCGAGCTTTATTTCTAACTACCTCTCCTTGTTCATTCATTTTATTTTTATAAACCCATTTAGTTTTGAATAAAGAAGTTCATAAGATGTCTTATCAGTTAAAGGTCTAATTAAAATTCTATTTAAAATATAATAGGCGGTAGCAACTGCTTCTGCCCAAAAATTCTTTAGTAAATTACTATCTGTAAGCATAATTTTCACACACTCTTGAATCATCCTATTTTTACGTTCTACTACTCATTTTTTTGTTGTGGAGTTCTCGAAAATGAAAAATTGTGAGTTATTCCCTTTTTATTGCAGAATTCCTCAAACTTTTCATTTCCAAATTCACCACCATGATCACTTCGAATAGTTATAATTTTTAGAGAAAATTGATTTCGAATTCTTTTTGAAAATGTTTTAAAACATTCAAAAGTATCACTTTTATGTTTCAAAAATATTGTCCATGTAAATCTAGAATAATCATCTACAATTACAAAGACATATTTACTATGATTTATTGATAGAATTTGAGATGGATCAAATAAATCAAGATGAAGTAATTCAAGAGGTTTTGAAGTTGAAATCATATCTTTTAACTTAAAGGAACTTTTTCTAAGTTTTCCTAATTGACAAGCATCACATAAACTATCTACTTTAAGATTCATTTTAGGGAGACCTCTTACTAGATTATGTTTTGACAGTCTAGATAAGAGTTTGAAATTCAAATGCCTAAATCTCTTATGCTAAATCCAAGGGTCACTTGTATTTGCCAACAGACACAGGTTATCATTTGAAACTTTCATACTAAGAATATAAATATTCTTTTTCCTGACCCCTTCAAATATAATGGTTGAATTATTATCTTCTATATGATACTTATCTTTTTCAAATTTAATTTTATATCTTTTATCACATAATTGAATTATACTTAGCAGATTATGTTTCAGATTCTTAACTAGCAAAACATTAGTAATAGTAGGATTTTCAGAATTACCGACTTTGCCGATGCCAATCACATATCCTTTTGAATTGTCTCCAAAGTTAACCAGTCTTCCGTCTTTGTATATTATATCATTCAGTATATTTGGATTGCCAGTCATGTGTCCAGAACACCCACTATCAGGTATCCATTTGTTCTTTCTGATTTGCACAATTTGTCCGTTGTGGATTGATTCCTCAACACCCATAAAGCATGATTCCTACACATCATACAATCTTGGTAGACAACTTGAATTTGAATATTGATTATATGCAGACTCAAGAAAAAATGATGGTTTGAATACTTCTAAATTAGTATTAACAAATATAGCCATTTTAAAAACTTTTTCAAAAATCAGATTATGAAACTTTGAAAACCTTGCACTGATACCAATTGTGAGAAATGCGAATTACGGATCTTAAGGCTAGGATTAACACTAGAGGGGGATGAATAGTGTTAATAAAGAATTACTAAATCTTTTTGAGTTTATGTTAATTTAGACACCGATGTATGCAATATACAGATACAAATATGATCATAGAAACAAACACAGATGTAGAAATAAAATAAAAGCAGTAAAGGAAAGAAAACACCGGATTTTATACTGGTTCGGAATTACCCTACATCCAGTCCCGCAACACTAGTATGTATTTCCTCTCAAAAGCAATTGTACAATTACACCCTTGGTTTCAAGGCTACGAGGTACACCCTCCAGAATTTCTATCCTCTGGGTAGAGATACTTGATTTTCGGGCCACAAGTTTACCTAATTGATTTACCAAGGCTACAATCACACATTTTCTCTCTTGATTGATTTCCAAGGCTACAATCACACCTTTTCTCACTTAATAGATTACAAAGAAGTCTATAACTCTGAATAGCACTGAGAACCTTGTAGAGATAGTGATATAGTATCAAACTAGAAGTAGTCTAGTTTGATTCATTGTTGATTTCAGCAGAGTAATGGTAAGAATATGTATTAAGAAATGTGGAAGAAGAAGAGGAGTGAAAAACCAGAAAATATGATATAAAATTCATTGAAACTAACCCATATTTATAGAAGAACAACAGTTATGTCCATTCATGAAGAGTTATCGCGAATAGACACTTCTTTTGAAATTTAAATTTTGAACTCAACTGACACCATGTCGACAAAGGGTACTTGGACATGTCGACATCCCAAAGGATTTTTTGGTGTTTTGAATTTCTTTGAAAATAACTTTTATTTTTATATTAAAACTATTTTAAACTTTATAAATATACTTGACTATAGTTAAAATTCATTAGTAAATATAGAGAATAATATATATAGAATTTAACTATAATTTTATATTTAAATCTTAAGTATAAATATTTAAAAGTTAAATATATTATATTAAAAGATAGTTTAAAATCAGGAGTAATTTGACTTTGAAATTAAAGATAATTTTAAGGCTAAAATTATTTAAAATTAGGATAGAGGGTTTTGATGTTTTTTAAAAGGAAAGTTTTGAAATCATTTTGAAAACAAGATAATTTTGTAAAATCATTTGAATTAAAATTAGTGGATACAAAACAATGTTCCGCTAGATTTTCGTAGGTTCCATCCTACTTAGGGTTTCATCCCTTTAACAGGCTCGAAGTGGATTCCATTCCACGAATAAATTGGATTTTAAGATGCCAGTGCTTTTCTACGAGTTTTAACAAAAATTCCTAATAAAAATATTTATGCTTGAAATCTTGAACTCTTGATAATCTTGATACTCATGAGTCTTCTATCTCGATATCTTGAATCTCTATACTGTACAGTCTTTATTCTTGGTACCTGCATGGTTAAATCCTGCATATACATGTATATCTAAACTTATAATGTCAGTATTTATATTTTATAATCCATTCTAAGGTTGTTGTCATCAAAACCATCATCTCACGGACTAACACGGTATTGTGGGCCATTCGATGCAGTATATTGTTCGGCATTCCACACTGCTCGGCATCCAGAGATCGTTCGGCATTGAGGGTTGTTCGACATGACAGAGTCGTTCGGCATTTAATGTCGACCGGTATGGAACTCATTCGGCATTCGTATGACATTGGGCATTAGCATGTCGTTTAGCATACAATGCCACGTTCGGCATCAACCCTCGTCCTGCGTCGGTTCTCGTTCGGCTTGCACTCTTCACTCAATACATCGCCTCGCTCGGCATTAAGGAGGCGTTCGGCATATACCGCTCGGCATTTATGGATCGACACACTGGAGTTATTTGTTTTGGGCCAAGGTATCTTGCTACTAGGCCCATTAGGGACGTCCAACCCATCTTCGTCTATAAATAGAGAGGCAGGGGCACAGTGAAATGGACCTTTTTTCGAGAACACCAGAGAGACTCTGCCACATTCAAGACTCATTCAAGACTTATCTTCTTTGCTTAACAATTGTAATCAAATAGTTGGTGTACGAATTGTATCTGTAACCAGATGATAAGTAAAGCAATAAAGGTTAACCTCAAAGTGGACGTTGGCAATTACGCCGAACCACTATAAATCTGGTGTTCTTATTTTCTACATTATGTTTAGCATTTTGTTTACTGTTTACATTTACTTTCTTCATTAATCTCTCTACGTAATCTTTCTTAAGGGTGTTAGTGGCCAATTCTGGTGCTAACAATAAGATAGGTAGAAGCCTATAACCCAAGGGCGAGACAAAGTTCGTCGATAAGTGTCATGTACTCTCTAATAGCAACTGATTAAGGAACCATCGTATGTATCATACCACACGAGCTTACCCAAACATTTACTATAAGCTAGTAAACTTCACTCGTGTGTATAATTGGTTCAACCGAATAAGTCCAAGAATAAACTGGTAAAGCAACCACGTGCGTTCCATACCACTCATTTTATTAAACTATATAAATCGCCTTCTCATCCAATTGATATCGTGCAATTTTATAAAAGAAATTATTTCATTTAAAATCAATCTTGAAAAATATAGTTTTATAAACTATTATGTTTACTGCAAATTATTTGTTAAATCATTGTAGTAAATATGTAACACCCCATATTTTTAGTAACATTATTTAGGATATTTAATTAATTAAATAATATAAAATAATGTAAGTTGATTAGTGGATTGAGATTTTTGATTAAATTAGGGGACCCGTACCATGTTAAATAAGGAACTATAAAAAGAGAATAAAAAGGGTTAGGAAATATGCAAAAACAAAATAGGAGCAAGGCATATCCTTATACCCTAAACCCCTTTAGGAATTCATTTTACATGTTCGTTTTATTTTCACAAACAAAAATAGAGCTAAGGACTGCCACCATTAGGAAGAGCCAACAAGAAGAATTCAAGAGGAAGAATCAAATCACTTAATCCAAAACAAATCTCACATCCTTAATCAAAAAGCTAAGGTGAATAACGAATACATATCATGTTTGTTTATTTTCAGTTTTAGGATGAAATTTGAAATTATTTTGCAATGTTTTTGCCATTTTTTGATATTTAAAATGAGTATATATGCTTGTCGATGATTTATGATATTTCATATGGATAAAATGATACATTTTAATGTGACAACCCTAGTAAATGACATCCAATTGCCTTACGAATTTTGATTTAGATTAGAAATGATATTTTAGAAATGGGTTTCATTCTTTATAATTTTCTAAATTAATGTGGATTTTATATGAATTTTCAAGTGAAGAAAATCCTACTTTGGGTTTACATTTAATTACAGCCAAATTATATTGGCTTGGGGTCTGAAATATATATATGTTAGAAAACATATTAAAATGATTTTTTGGAATTTTTGTGGAATTTTCTTAAGTGTATCATTGGATATATAAAATTATTTAAGGTATGAGACATAAATGTTTTACAAAATTTATAAAAAGGAGAAGGTGTATTTTCTAACTAATTCAAATTATTATTTCTAAAAATCGATAGTACATTAAGAAAAAAACAATTTGCAACCAAGCAAAATTTGACAAACAAGGCAGTTTAGGTATAAAGAAATAGTCTAAAAAGTCAAATCTACATGCCTTTTCCTGTTTCAATGCTTTTGGAACCAAGCTTCCGACTTCTTACCTCCACCTCCGACTCCATCAAAACCAATGCACATGGTATCAAATATCTGGCACATAGTGAATTGGATAAAGGCGGAAGGTACTGGGTTGAAATAAGGGGTTCTAAAGGGGTTGAAGCATTATTTTGCTTTTAAATTAAAATGTGCCTGCTTTGCTTTCGACTGAATGCTTTCGACCTGGGCAGTTAAAGCGCTCGGCAAATTCAATGCGGTGGAGGTACAAAAAGTCATAGCAGGGATACAGCGAGGATATAGCGGGATATAGTAGATGATTCTAAAATAACATATAAAACTCATACTTAATGTTTTACAAATATATAAATGGTAATTAAATGAAAATTTAACATTCAATTGAATTATAATTAATACATAAATAATTTTAAATAAAAACATGTGCCAATATACTATAAATAAACATAAAACTGTTATATATAACATAATTGAATTTAGTAAAATATTAGAATATTTTCATTTCAGAAAATATATAAAAAATTCAATTAAATAAATTAATTTTATAATTTTATAATGTATAATTGTCATTTTTCAATTCTTTTTTTAAAGAAGATATAGCGGAAATAGCGCAATATAGCGGAAATAACGGGATATAGCAGAAATAGCAGGGATTAAAGCGGAAAGGCTATATTTGGGGCTATACGGAAAAATCATAGTGGTAGAAATCCGCTATGAGATATAGCGGGGTAATAGCGTGGCATTAACTGCATAGCTTTCGACCTGGTCTACTTTTGATTGGGTCAATGGCTTTGAAAAGTATAGTTTTAAGAGTTTGCGACTTTGTTTTTAAGTAACTGCTTTCAACTTGGTTGAATCCCATGACTACCGCTTTTTACCTTTCAACCCAGATTGGTTTCGAATAAGTTATCTTATTTTTAAAACCAAACCGCTTCTCCAATGCTTTCAGAGAAATGGTTTCGACACGATCATTTCATTACTTAGGAATGCTTTAAAAAGAGATGCTTTCGACTTAAATGTTTTGATGACCCTTTTTTCTTTATAAAAAATAAAACCTAAATGGTTTCGAAAGAAATGGTTTTAAAGGTTTCGAAAGGTGTTTCTACATGTTACAAATTGAACCCAAGTGCTTTCGAAAGGTTTGATGTTTTAATGCATTCGAAAGGTTTTAAGGAATGGTTTTCCAATGGTTTCGATAGGCAGTATTTTAAAGATAATTAAGGTTTTAAGGCTTTCGAAAGGATATGTTTTTCAATGCTTTCAAAAGGATAAAGATAAATGATTTTAAAAGGTATGATTTCAAAATGTATGTTTTGGCCTTTGGCCTAAGGTTTTACCTGTATTGAAAGGCATACTTTAAAAGGTTTTGAAAGGGGTTCTTCTGATGGTTTCGAAAGGGTGGTTAAAGGTTTTAAACAAAGGTTTTGAATGGTTTGTTTTTGGCAATATAGTCTAAGTATTTTTAAGTTAAAAAGAGTTTTAACTTATTTTGGAGGGATGGGAAATCCTTAATAAATTCATCAACATTATTTTGGGTAAAGCATATATAACATGGCAAATAGTTTAGAGTAAAGAAAAGAGTATGTTTTCCTTGTACATGTATGATTTAAAGTTTTAAATCATGTCTAAAGGGTTTTCAAGGAAAAATTAAAAGGGTAGTTAACCCTAAAAAAATGATTTAGGTTTGAAAACCAGATGAGACTTGTGTAGGGTCGCGTTCTATACTCCTTAGCTATTAGGCCCTAGCTCATTTAGCCAAAAATTCCAGTATGTAGGGCTTTGTCAGATGGACTAAAATTATGATTACACGTAGAAATGAATATATTTTATAGAGACAGGTTATTGGTCAGCCCACAAAACCAATAGGATCAGTTAGACTGGGAGAAGTATGTAAGGACAGACTATCCAGAAGAGAAGTATCTAACAAATGTTAGAAGTTTTATGTTTTTCTGGTTGGCTCAAGTCAGCCAAGGGTTAGTAGTTAGCCAAATAAAACTACATTGTATGGATAGATAGTCCATATGGTAACTGATATGCACATTTACATGATATTGCTTCACAGATCTAATCAGTTTTGGTTGCAAGATTATAATTTGCAAAATATATGTTCTAAAAAGGATATTAGTGAGCGGCATGCTCTCACTTAATATTAGATAACTGAAATGTATAGTATTATTCACATTAGGCTTTATGTCTAACTCGAAGTTTATTTTCCTTAAACTCTCAGGTGCTGAAAATTGATTTGAGTAGGCTGAGGATTGAGGTTATAGGTTGAGTAGGTTGGCGAATAAAGCTTTCGAAGACGAGCAGGTGGCAGAAGGATAGCTAATTAGTAACAATTAGATTTTGGGTTGATTCCACTATATTGTATATATAATACTCTGCTCAACCAAGGGGGCATCGCCATATGTTACTCTTCGCGTATTTATGCAATAATTATATTTTATCTGAACTTGGGAAAGCAATGCGATTATGTAATTTGAATATGGAACATGTTTTGGAAATGTAATCGGTAAAAGATTGTTTTTTTAAATCTGTGATTTTGTTCCATATTCATTTGCTTCTAACATTATGAAAACCATTAACATAGCCATATTTAGTTGCTGGAAGTTATATCTATGGATGACTGCAGCATCTGTAGCGCTTAGCATTGGACCTCTATATAGGGGATGTTATAACTTGGTATTAGCGCATAGGCTTATGAAAAACTTTAACAGAAAAGATGATTTTTGAAAACATAATCCAAAGTAATTAGAGATAAGATCTGGGTATGGGACAATGATATAGTAACGTACTTGTATTTGTCATATATAAGTATGCGCTTTATCTTTAGTCTTAATTTTCTGTATCTCACGAAGGTTTGAATGCAGATATGGATTCTCAAAGAGATAATGTTGGAGGAGGAAGCACCACTGCAGATCGAAATGCGAGACCTAATACTAGAAGGAACTCAGGTCAGGTACAAGCTGGAAATACTGGTGTTGAAATCCCGCATGTTGACATGGGAGCCATGTATCATTTTTTTCGTGAATATGATGCAAGCGGGGGTTGCTGCTGGAGTAGTTAGGGGAGGAGCCTAGGAAGCCATTAGTTAACAATTATGCTGCTTTGAGTAGGGGCTATGCTAGGTTGGAAGGGAAACCATTCATTGGGACAGAAGGTGCCATAGAAGTGGGGAACTGCCTATTGCATTGCAAGAGGATTTTCACAGATTTAGGGCTCAGTGATGAGCAGAAAAGAAGGCTCGCTTCGAGGTAGCTTTAAGGAGCAGCTTTATATTGCTAGAATAGTGTAACAGTTGGAATGGACGAAGGAACGATGACATGGGCTGAGTTTAAGAGGAGGTTTGAGGAGAGATTCATGTCTGTGATGGAAAAGTCTACCTTGCTCAGGAAGTTTGCCGAAAGCAGGGAGAGATGACTATGTTAGAGTATGCCAAAAGGTTTGAGGAGTTAGCAAGATATGGTCATGCCACCGTGGATACCATGATTAAGAGAAACGAGAAGTTCATTATGGGGTAGAAACCTGAATTGGCTAAGGCTACATTACCTCATATCAGGGATCCTTGTAATGTTGTAGTAGAGATGGCTTTAAGACATGCGGAAATTATTGCTTACGTGGAGAAGAATAAGGTAAGGGAGGTCCACGTAGGGTAGAGTCAGAAAAGGAAGTTCTTTTCTAAGAAGGGAGCCCAGAAGGGTGGAGCGTGAAAAAGGGGAAGTCCAAAATTGTCTGTTTCAAGTGCGACAAGAAAAGGCATTATGCGAATGAATGTCATTCTGGAGAGGCGAAGAAGGTGACTGGAAAGAAGAGTATCAAATGCTTCTACTGCGATCAGATGGGTCATTACAAGAGCCAATGCAAGGAGCCGGCTAAGGTTGGAAATGGAAAAGTGTATGCATTGGAGCCAGCTACCTCGAGACCCGCAACAGGAAAAAAGGAAAAGCAATGTTGGGAGGTACGCTTATGATTCTTGGTGTGACAGTTAGTGTTTTGTTTGATATTGGTGCATCGCGTTCTCTATATCTCGTTGTTTGGTAGATAAGCTTAACCTAGAACCTTCATACCTAGTTACTTCCTTAAGGATTGCAAATCTGATAGGAGGGTATGCAACACTTGGGATGAGATGTGATCAAAACTTGTTAGGTCATACTTTTTTTGCAATTTGCATTTATTTGATTTCGTAGGATTTGAAATTATTTTGGGTATAAATTGGTTAAGTATGATGCTAGGATATTTTGCTATGATGGGAAAATATCGCTAAGACACCCAGACTGTAGGGAGCGGATTGTATATACCTTAGAAAACCCTAGCTGTGAGGTAAATGCTTTGTTAGGTGTTGTGGATATAGAAAAAGAACCGAATCGAGTTTTTATGGTTAGAGAATTCTCAGATATTTTTGAACCTGTAGTAGGATTGCCACCAAAATGAGCCAATGAGTTTTGGATAGATTTGGTGTCTGGAGCAAAATCTGTTAGAAGACCACCAAGCAGAATGACACCTACCGAAATGAGGGAGCTCAAGGTACAGTTGGTGGATTTGGAAGGCAAGAATATTTTTAGACACAATAGTTCACCTTAGGGAGCAGCTGTAGTGTTTGCTACGAAGCCAGACGACTCGTTAAAGTTATGTATCGAATATCATAAGTTGAATGAGAAAAATGATAAAGGATCGATATCCATTGCGTAGGATTGGCGATTTGTTTGATCAGTTGATTGGAGCCAAGATATTTTCATAGTTTGATTTAGCGACAGGTTTCCATCAGCTTAGAGTGGCATAGGATAGTATCGTTTGACGATGTTTAGAACCAAATATGGATCGTACAAATGATTAATGATGTCATTCGGACTAAGTAATGCGCCAGCTTTCTTTGTAGATTTGATGAATTGGATTTTTCGAGAACACCTGGATAGGTTCGTATTGGTTTTCATAGATGATATTTTGTTGTACTCTAGGGATGCAAGAGAGCATGAAGTTCATCTTAAAGTAGTGCTCGAAATGCTGAGGCAGCATTAGCTAAAGGTAAAGTTCTCGGAATGTCATTTCTGGAAAAAAGAGGTGAAGTTTCTTGGCCATGTAGTTTCGAAGAATGGGGTATCAACATATCCAACTAAGATCGAGGCTATGAATAGTTGGAAGAGACCAGAAACGGTGATTGAGATAAGAAGTTTTATGGGATTGGCTAGTTACTATCGAAGGTTTATTAAGGATTTTTCACGGATAGAAGCACCATGAAAGCGTGTAGGATCATGTAATATGGGACATAATTAAAACTAAATGTGGAAACAGATGATAATAGCAAAGTAAATGGAAATAAGCAAAATAAAAACAAGCACACCGGGAATTTTTATACTGGTTCGAACTTCCTATTCTACGTCCAGTCCCAGACTCCTTCTGGAATTTCAACTACAGTAACCCTTATTTAACCCGGAGGAACAGGTATATACAATTTGAGCAGCAGAACAGACACCTGAGCAACTGAACAAGATTTTCTCCTCAGCGGCAGAAGAGGACTTCACTAATATAAAATAATATCTGACACTGTGTGTTCTTGATAACACTGATTTGTCACTGATAGTACAAACCTCCTATAATCAAATCCTCAAGCATATGAAGTGTATGTGAAGATATGAAGAGAAGAAAATGCTAAGAGTCTAAGATTATGAAAGTTTGTTTGTAGATTCGAAGCAGTAAAAACGTTTGTTCGCTGTTTGAATGCAAATATTAAAGCACAAGAAGAATAGTAGAGAGTTAGAATGATATTCGGTGGATGTGAAGTGTTTGGGAACATGTATATATAGTAGTTGAAGAGTTACTGCCATTGGTGAAGGGTTCTGATGAAAAGGAAGATCCATTTCCGTTCAGAGAAGGGTTGCTTCCTTTCGCAGAAGAAGATGTCTTTTCAAAATATGATAGTTGGTCTCAGGTCAGTCGACTGGTCGTTCTTGGTCAGTCGACTGACTATGTAATAGGTTTTAAAAATAAACAGTGCATATCGTATATGTACATAGTCAGTCGACTGGGTGATTATAGCCAGTCGACTGGCTGTATTATTTTTACACAGTATGCTCTATTTTGATTAAATATGAGAAATATGAAGTGCGGACTACTTGAGGATAGAATTTAACAATTTCTAAGACTCAACCATAAGTACTAGACAGAGAAAACATAGATTAAAAGTCTTGATATAGCCATAGTCCTTTGATTATCTCTTTTTGTCGTGAATTCTTTTTTTCTTCTAGCTTGCTTTGTCAAGAATCAAAACTAGTGATTCAACATTCTCCCCTTTTTTGATTGATGACAAACCTGTATATAAAAGTCCTAGAGAACAAATATAAAAATTCCTCTGAATATATGACACTTTTTATACCTGCATAAAAATGATTAGGACAATTCTTCTCCCCCTTTGTCACCGACAAAAAGGAGATATAGCAAAATAGTTTCAATATAAAGTGCAGAAATAAACATCAAAGTGAGACTAATTAGTACAAGTCTCAAAAACAATTAGCAAACAAACATCCAAATGTTTAAACGTGCAATAAAGTTTCAAATAAGAAAGTAGTTCATACCATACTTACTCACCCAAAACCTATTCATCAAGATCCCAATTATATTCTCCTTCTGGTGCAGGCTCTTTTCCTGGTCTGGAAGTGCCTTGAGCACCACTGCCTGCTCCACTAGTGTCGCTACTAGTATGCTCCTCTGATGTAGACCATGTAAATCGAGGTGTTGGACGCTTTCCTTGGGCGACAGATGTAGCAAAAGAAGAACATAATAATGCATCCCATAAAGTAGAAAAAAGCCTTTGATCTTATCAAGTTTCTTATCCATTTTCTTGAGCCTTGAATCCAATATAAGTTGATTTTTGGAGAGAATTTTAATGGATTCACGGGTGCTGGAGGAAGTAGCTAAGCGAATATCGCCTTCTTCTTATTGTGCTTTCGGTTCTCTAATTGTAGGACCTCCAGATTGTTGTTGTTGAGCTTGTTAATGCTTCCAATCTTCATATGAAGTAATAGGTGGAGGTCGTGTTGGTAGCTTTATAAGACTGATGGTCCTTATATTTAGCATTTCGACAGTAGAGAATTCGAAATCTAGTTGACGAACACCAGCATCTAGAAGAAGTCTCATAATATATTCTCCAAAGTAGATAACGTGCATATTCCCATGTGTGAAATTGAGAAATTCATCCATAATATGACGTAACCAATTTACGCGTATATTTCTCCATATGGCATAGAGAGCTTTGAAATTTTTCAGATATATTAATTCATATGAGACGGTTCATGGGAGAATAGAACGCACGAGCGTTTTGTGCAAGATTCTTGCTTTAGGCCGAAGAAGCTTACAATGCAATCCAGTCATGTCGTCACTCATGAACATATGAGTAATTCTATCTCTTTTTCTTGGATTGCATTCGACATCATTTAAATCTACCTTCATTTGGAGATTGAAGGATATGTGCCATTCTATCCAGAGAAAAGAAAACTTGTTGACCACAGACCAAGTTCCATACAAAGTTATTTGGATTAGATGGTTGTTGGTGGCCAAGATTGAGATTTGCAAAGAAAAGCTTTACCATAAGATGATTAATGTTGTGGCGATTTGAATTATAGTCGAGGAGTGACTCTAATCCACATCTCCGCATTAATTCTTGAAGAGAGTAAGCTTCAAAATCAGAATAAACCATGAATGAGCCTTCAAAGATTCTAGAATTCATCATCTTCTCGCATCTTTCGATTGCGGCTGCATCGTAAAGCCAATAAGCAACATGAGTATCAACAAAGGATGAGGAAGCTTGTTTTGAGCTTTTTGATCTTGGAGGAGCCATTAAATTGATGGTATTGAGAATAATCTGAAAGAAAAATGGGGGCTAGGGTTTTGGAGAAAGTAAAAAAATGAAGAAGGTAAAGTGAATAGATGGTAAAAAGGGGTTAAGAAAATGAAAAGACAGTAGTGATTTTGTACAGCCAGTCAACTGATCGGGGTAGGTCAGTCGATTGGTTGCTAACCTGAGAGATTTTATACCCTGCAATCAGTCGACTGAACTATATGACCCAGTCGACTGGTTGATAACCCGAGAGTTTTTTACCCTTTAAACAATCGACTGGATATATATTTCAGTCGACTGGCTGAAGTCAAAATTTGTAGTTAAGCATAAAACAAAATTTTATTCAAGGATTATTAAAACAAACATATGCATACATGAAATAAAAGTGAATATAGAACAATAATAACACAAGAAAATTAATTATTTAGGAGTTTTAGGAGAGCATTCATGTGGTTCAACCTTGGTAATCTCAACATGAGGTCGTAAAGGAGACCAATAGTTTTGGCGTTCCCAAGAGTTTGGAGATGCCGGAGGTTGTTGCGGAGTTTGCTCCGATTGAATCTAGCCAGATGAATTTGATTGACGAGATGTTGAGGGTTCAACAACTCCATGCTTAGATGATTTTCCATAGAATTTGAGGGCAATTGATTCTATGAGGCTAAGACGACTGGGATTCATCTGTTGTTCATAGTACATCTCTTTGTAAATTGATTTGCTCCTTTTGAAAATGATGGATATCATCAATTTTTTCTTTAGTTTTTAGAGAAACAAACAGAGATCTTCGTGACTTCTTACTTTTTGGAGAATATCTAGTGTGATATTGAGCTGGTTCATTTCTAGGGGTAGGAGTTGGTAAAGACGGAGTGGAGCTATTGGAAGAATGATAGCTACTAGAGGATGTTGGTCTAGCAAAAGATAATTTGGAGTTAGAGGAGTCGTAGGAATCGTGAGAGGCCATTGAAAGAAAAAATTGAGGAGCTTTGAAGTTTAATGTTAGAGAGTAAGTAAATGTACGAATGATTGCAAAAAAATGAAAGAAATGCAGATTTATAGAGGAGATTGAGCTGAGGTTGTGTGGTTAGAAACAGAAATAAACTAATAACCAGAGAACAAAACTATAGAGGGAATGGATGAGAAATGATTTAAGGATTAATGGTTATGAGCTAATGAAGAATAAGACTCGGCAAGAAATAACATATAAGAACAGGTAAAGCATTGAGTTACCAGTCATGGGACCAGACTTCGAGCTCCAGCAGCTACATTTTTTTTGGTTGAACGAAATTTTCCAGAATAATTAGAATCTAGCTCCTAGTTGAAACAAGAAACATACATAGCTCAAATGGCAAAAAAAAACAGAATAATTCCACAACCAAGAGGTCATGAGATCAAGTCTCTCTAGAGTCATAAAAAAATTATTTTGACAAAAATTTGAATGAAAGTTTTTTTATATATATTTTATTCAAATTGAGTTATGAAAACTACAAATACAAATAGTGTGTATATATATATATATATTTAAATTTTTAAAAGAGACTATTCCAAGTTCTCGTCTTAAATTGATGAAAGTATTTTCATTTAAAGGTTTTGTAAAAATATCTGCCAATTGTTTATCAGAGGAAACAAATTCTAGATTTATTAAATCCTTTTCAATATTATCACAAAGAAAATGATGACGAATGTCAATGTGTTTTGTTCGTGAGTGATTGGCAGGATTTTTAGATAAATTTATAGCACTAGAATTATCACAGTAAATAGTTGACTTAAATAAATTAAAACCAAAATCTTGTAGTGTTTGTTGCATATAGGTAACTTGAGGACATGCCAAAGCTGTATAAATATATTCTGCTTCACATGTCGATAATGAAACACAGTTTTGTTTCTTACTAAACCAAGATACAAGAGACCGTCCAATGAGGTGACAAGTCCCACTTGTACTTTTTCTATCTGTCTGGCTTCCTCCAAAATCAGCATCACTATATGACGCTAATTCAAAAGGACATTCCTTTGGATAGAATAGTCAAAAGTCCTTGCTTTTATTAAGATATCGTATTATGCGTTTCACTGCTTGTAAATGTGATTCTTTGGGATCTGCTTGAAATCGTGCACACAAGCTGTTAGTCCGTGAGATGATGGTTTTGATGACAACAACCTTAGAATAGATTATAAAATATAAATACTAACATTATAAGTTTAGATATATGTATATGCAGGTTTTAACCATGCAGGTACCAAGAATGAAGACTGTACAGTATAGAGATTCCAGATATCAAGATTGAAGACTCATGAGTATCAAGAATAACAAGAGTTCAAGAATTGAAGTAATTTATTCTTTAATTAGAAATTTTGTTAAAACTCATAGAAAAGAACTGGCATCTTAAAATCCAATTTATTCGTGGAATGTAATCCACTTCGAGCCTGTTAAAGAGATGGAACCCTAAGTAGGATGGAACCTACAAAAAATCTAGTGGAACATTGTTTTGTATCCGCTAACTTTTTATTCAAAATGATTTTTCAAAATTATATCCTAAAAAACCTTCCTTTTAAAAGCATCAAAAACCTCTATCCTGATTTTAAACAATTTTAGCCTCAAAATTATCTTTAATTTCAAAGTCAAAATTACTCCTGATTTTAAACTATCTTTTAAAATAATATATTTAACTTTTAAATATTTATACTTAAGATTTAAATATAAAATTATAGTTAAATTTTATATATATTATTCTCTATAATTACTTATGTATTTTAACTATAGTCAAATATATTAGAAAAGTTTAAAATAGTTTCAATATAAGATAAAGATTATTTTCAAAGAAAATCAAATCATCAAAAATTGCTTTGGGATGTCGACATGCCTATGGTGACCATGTCGACATGGTGTCAGTTGAGTTTAAAATTTAAATTTCAAAAGAAGTGTCTATTCGCCATAACTCTTCATGAATGGACATGGTTGTTGTTCTTCTATAAATAGGGGTTAGTTTCAACGGATTTTATATCAGATTTCCTGGTTTTTCCACTCATCTTCTTCTTCCACATTTCTTAATACATACTCTTACCATTACTCTGCTGAAATCAATATTGAATCATACTCAATTACTTCTAGTTTGATTCTTTATCACTATCTCAACAAGATTCTCAGTGCTATTCAGAGTTATAGACTTCTTTATAATCTGTTAAGCGAGAAAAGGTGTGATTGTGGCCTTGAAAATCAATCAAGCGAGAAAAGGTGTGATTGCAGCCTTGGTAAATCAATTGGCTAAACTTGTGCTTGGAAATCAAGTATCTCTATCCAGAGGATTGAAATTCTGGAGGGTGTACCTCGTAGCCTTGAAATCGAGGGTGTAATTGAACAATTGCTTTTGAAAGGAAATCCGTACTTGTGTTGCGGGGCTAGATGTAGGGTAACTCCGAACCAGTATAAAATCCAGTGTGTTCTTTCCTTTACTGCTTTTATTTTATTTCTGCATCTGTATTTGTTTTTGTGATTATCCCCGTATCTATAGATTGCATACATCTGTGTCTAAATTAACATAAACTCAAAAAGATTTAGTAATTTTTTATAAACACTATTCACCCTCCTCTAGTGTTAATCCTAGCCTTAAGATCCGTAATCTGTATTTCTTTCACAAGCAAACACTCATCATTACGTCAGGTCTGCTAGCTGTTAAATATAGTAACGATCCAATCATACTTTGATATAATTTTTGGTCAATACTTTTGCCATTTTCATCTTTATCAAGATTTATAGTTGTACTCATACGAGTTGGTTTGGTAGAAGTATTTTCCATACCAAAGAGTTTAATTAGATTGTTATAATACTTTTCTTGATTAATAAAAATACCATTTTCTAATTGTTTTATTTGTAAGCCAAGAAAATAATTTAACTCACCCATATGTGATATTTCAACTTCTCTAGTCATTATTTTAGAAAATCTTGACATAGTCATTCATTTGTAGATCCAAAAATAATATCATCAACATATATTTGAACGATTAAAACATCCTGCTAATTTCTTTTAATAAAAAGAGTTTGATCAACCTTTCCAATTTCAAAACCAGAATCTATTAAATATCTTTTAAGTCCATCATACCAAGCAAAGGGTGCTTGTTTCAAATTGTATAACGGCTTTTTAAGCTTATAGACATGGTTAGGAAATTGTTCATGTATGAATAACGGAGGTTGTTCAACATAAACATTTTCTTTTATAAAACCATTTAAAAAGGTACTTTTTGACATCCATTTGATATAATTTAAAGTTATGAAAACATGCAAATGCTAGTAAGATTCGTATTGCTTCTAGTCTAGCGACTGGAGCAAACGTTTCTTCATAGTCAATCCCTTCTTCTTGATTATATCCTTGAGCAACTAATCTAGTTTTATTTCTAGTAATATTTCCTTATTCATCTGCTTTATTTTTGAAGACCCATTTTGCACTAATAACTGATTGATCACTAGGCCGTGGAACTAAATGCCAAACGTCATTTCTTTCGAATTGGTTTAGCTCCTCTTGCATAGCGATTAACCAATTTTCATCGGTAGATGCTTCTTTAATATTTTTAGGTTCAATATGAGAAAGGAAATCTACATAACTCATTTGATTTAATTGACTTCTTGTTCTAATAGATGAATTGAGTTCTCCAATAACATTAACGAAAGGATGATCTCTTAATAATATAGGTGGAGATCTTGATTCATTGTTATTGTGAACAATGTTTCATTATTTTCAAGATTTGAAATTTATGTATTTGTGATATTATCAGGGAATTCTTCATCATCTCTTATACTTGGAACTTGTTTAAAATTTTCATCGAAGGATGCATGAAGTGTTTCTTCGATGATATTTGTTCTTTTGTCAAAAATTCGATAAGCTTTGCTTCGATCTGAATATCCTAAAAAGATTCCTTCATCGGATTTTGGATCGAATTTTCCAAGCTGATCTTTTGTGTTTAAAACAAAACATTTTGAACCGAAAACTTTAAAATAAGAAATATTTGGTTTTCGTCCATTAAGAAGTTCATAAGGAGTATTCTTAGTTAGTGGTCGAATAGAAACACGATTCAAAATATAATAAGCTTTTGCAACTACTTCAGCCCAGAAATATTTTGGTAACGTACTTCCATTTAACAAAGTCCTTGCATATTCTTGTAAGGTTCTATTTTTACGTTCTACAACACCATTTTGTTGTGGAGTTCTAGGAAATGAAAAATTATGGAATATTCCCTTTTTCTTACAAAAATGTTCAAACGCTTCGTTTTCGAATTCTCCTCCATGATCACTTCTTTTGTTTCTGATTTTTAAACCTTTAAAATTTTGAATTCTTTTGACAAAAGTTTTGAAATTATTAAAGGTATCACTTTTATTTTTCATAAAAATTGTCAAAGTATATCTAGAAAAATCATCAATAATTACGAACACATATCTATTATGATTAATGGATTGTACTTGTATTGGTCCAAATAAATCCATATGTAGTAGTTCAAGTGGTTGTAAAGTTGAAATAACCTTTTTAGATTTAAAAGACGACTTAGTTAACTTTCCTAACTGACATGCATCGCAAATATGATCAATTTTAAAATTCATTTTTGGTAGACCTTTTACTAAATCATTTTTAGAAAGCTTGTTTATAGTTTTGAATTTAATATAGCAGAATCGTTTGTGCCATAACCATGGATCATTTTCTTTAGCTATTAAACACATATCTGGATTATGATTTATCTTCATATTCAGAACATAGATATTTCTGTCTCTATTTCCTTCAAAGATAAGATTTTGATTTTAATCAAAAATACTACATTTGTTTTCTAGAAAAAGTGATTTTGAATCCTTTGTCACATTATTGGCTGAAACTAAGTAAATTATGTTTTAAATTTTTGATAAGTAAAATATTTGAAATAAGAGGTAAACTTGAAATACCGTTATTTCTCACATCGCCTTTGCCGATGATAAAGCCTTTGGAGTTGTCTCCAAAAGTGACGAAGCCTCCATCTGAGTAAGTAATGTTTGATAGCATATCTCTGTCTCCTGTCATTTTTTTTGAGCAACCACTATCGAGTATCCATTTTCCCCATTTCTTGAGTGCGACCTCGTTTTCAGTAGCCATGAAACAAACATTTTCTTTATCGTTTTCACTGTCACTACTGTTATCTGATGAAGAAGTATATGATTCATCCCATGTTACGGAGAATGCTTTCTTTTTCTTATCTTTTCTGCCCTTGTTGAAATATTTTTTCTTTAGTGCTAGACATTCTTTCTGGATATGACCTTTCTTATGGAAACATTTTAGAACTGAAGATGATGGTTTGTTCGGAAAGTTCCATTTTCCATTATTTTTGTTGTTTTTCCGAAATTTCAAGAACTTTTTGAAATTTTTGGCAATAATGCTAGATCTTCTTTATAGGAATCTTCATCTTTTTCTTCTTCAGCATGGAAAGCTATGTTCTTTTTATCTTGTGCTTGTACTCGTTTTTCCTGCAAATTCACTTCATAGGACATTATATTTCCTATTTACTCTTCAGGTTTTATGGTAGAGAGGTCATTAGCTTCTTCTATAGCCAAGACTTTTCTTTCCCATTCATCCGTTAAAGAGTTTAGGAGTTTTGATACAATAACAAAATCAGTGTACTTTTCTCCTAATCTAATAGTGAATGATAGATATCCTGAAATCTAGAGTACATATCATTGATGGATTCATCTTGTTTCATTCTAAAGTTTTGAAAAAGATTTTTGAGCATGGAGATTTTGCTTTGTTTAACTTTGTTAGTTCCTTCATGAGTGATTTTAAGGGTTCTCCGTATTTCGTAAGCAGTCTGACATATGCTAACACGATTAAATTCATTTCTATCTAGAGCACAGAATAACATGTTCATAGCTTTAGCATTGCAGTAGCATCTAATTTTTGTGTATTTGACCAAGTGGAGTATTCTCTGGTAGGAAGAGTGTATTCATTTTGTGTAATATTCCATGATTCAAAGCTATTTGATTGCATATAGATTCTCATACGAGTAGCCCAATCATTATAGTTCAAAACGTTGAAAAATGGAGGTCGTGCAGTGGATTGACCTTCAATAAAACTAGTGTTAGTGGTAGTGTTGGTGTTGTTTTCCATATTAGCAAAATATCAGATAACTATGTAACGGTTATAAGATGCCTTGCTTTGATACCAATTGAAAGTGTGCAGGATCGCGTAATATGGAATATAATTAAAACAAAATGTGGAAACAGATGATAATAGCAAATTAAATGGAAATAAGCAAAATAAAAACAAGCACACCGGGAATTTTTATACTGGTTTGAACTTTCCGTTCTACGTCCAGTTCTAGACTCCTTTTGGAATTTCAACTACAATAACCCTCACTTAACCCGGAGGAATAGGTATATACAGTCTTAGCAGCAGAACAGACACCTGAGCAACCGAACAGGATTTTCGCCTCAACGGCAGAAGAGGACTTCACTAATACAAAATAATATCTGACACTGTGTGTTCTTTATAACACTGATTTGTCACTGATAGTACAAACCTCCTATAATCAAATCCTCAAGTATATGAAGTGTATGTGAAGATATGAAGAGAAGGAAATGCTAAGAATCGAAGATTATGAAAGTTTGTTTGTAGATTCAAAGCAGTAAAAATGTTTGTTCGCTGTTTGAATGCAAATATCAATGCACAAGAATAATAGTAGAGAGTTAGAATGAAATTAGGTGAATGTGAAGTGTTTGGGAACATGTATATATAATAGTTGAAGAGTTACTGCCATTGGTGAAGGGTTCTGACGAAAAGGAGCACCATTTCCGTTCAGAGAAGGGTTGCTTCCTTTCGCAGAAGAAGATGTCTTTTCAAAATATGACACTTGGTCTCAGGTCAGTCGATTGGTCGTTCTTGGTCAGTAGACTAACTATGCAATAGGTTTAAAAATAAACAGTTCATATCGTATATGTATACAGTCAGTCGACTGGGTGATTATAGCTAGTCGACCGGTTGTATTATTTTTACATAGCATGCTCTGTTTTGATTAAATATGAGAAATATGAAGTGCGGACTACTTGAGAATAGATTTTAACAAATTTATAAGACTCAACCATAAGTACTAGACAGAGAAAACATAGATTAAAAGTCTTGATATAGCCATAGTCCTTTGATTATCTCTTTTTGTCGTGAATTCTCTTTTTCTTCTACCTTGCTTTGTCATGAATCAAAACTAGTGATTCAACACACCAATGACCAAGTTGACTCGAAAAGATGTGAAGTTCTTTTGGACTGATAAATGTGAGGAGGCATCGTAGAAGCTGAAACACTTATTGACTAATGCACCTATGTTTGTTGTTCTAGAAGGGAATCAGGATTTGGTACACAGATGCATGTGGGACGGGGTTAGGAGTTGTGTTAATGTAGAAGGGTAAAGTTATTGCCTATGCTTCTCAACAGCTTAAACCGCATGAAGTCAGATCCCCAACCCATGACTTGGAGTTAGCTGTAGTGATTTTTGTGCTAAAGCTATGGGCACATTGCCTTTTGGGAGAGAGGTTTAAGATTTATATGCATCATAAGTCTTTGAAGTATTTGTTCACTTAGAAGGAGCTGAACATGAGACAACAGAGGTGGTTATAGTTCTTAGCTACTTATGATTTTGTTATTGGGTACACACCGGGGAAAGGCAACAAGGTTGCAGCTGCACTTAGCAGAAAACATCAAAGGTGGTGTTAGCGATGATAACTGAGTGGAAAGATTTGGAACCCTTAGCGACTTGCAAAGTACGGTGGAGAACTAAGAGCAATTTAAGTATAAAAAATGCTTTGTTATCATGTTTGGACGTTCGACCAGTTATGATCAAAACGGTTGCTTCTGTACAGCTAAAGGATCTAGTATTAGCTGAAAGAGTTATAAAGATGAGAAATGGAATGGGGAGTGATGACTTGAAGGATTTTAGTCTAGAATGGGTGGTTGAGAAAGAAAGGAAGATCGTGTGTTTCGAATGTGAGGGACATTAGGAAGGAAGTTTTGGGGGAATTCCATCATTCAAAGTTCACTATTCATCTGGAAGGAACAAAGATGTATCGGGACATGAAGAGAAGTTTCTTCTGGGAAGGTATGAGAGGGATGTAGGCTTATGGGTGAAGTGGTGTTTGAACTACCAACGGGTAAAAGTCGAACATCAGAAACCAAGTGGGTTTCTTTAGCCTTTGGACTTACCTATGTGGAAATGGAATTCTATTTCCATGGATTTCATTGAAGGGTTGCTAAGGTCTAATAGAGGAAAAGAAAGCATAAAGGTCATTGTGGAAAAGTTGACCAAACGTGCCCATTTCATTCTAGTTTAGTCAACCAGAACGACAAATATGTTAGCAAAAGTTGTTTATGAAGAGTGTAGTTAGACTGCATATAATTCCTAGTAGTATAGTGTGTGATATAGATTCTTTATTCTCTAGAAAATTTTGGAAGTGTCTGCAGGATACCTTAGTCCAAGCTCAAGATGAGTACTACTTACCATGCACAGACTGATGGGAAAACGGAGAGAGTTAACAAAATCTTGGAAGATATGTTACAAGCTTGTGTGCTAGATTTTAAGGGATCATGGGAAGACCATCTACATCTAGTCGAGTTTTCGTATAACAACAATTATCGGACTAGCAAAGGGATGGCACCATTTGTAGCTTTGTATGGAAGGCCATGCAAATCTCTTGTGTGCTAGATAGAGACTGAGGATAAGTTGATTCTTAATCCAGATTTAGTTAGAGAAGCTGTACAAAAGATTGAGTTGATTCGAGCTAGAATGAAGGAAGATAAATCTACACTCATTGGTATTACGGATATAGCAATCGTGGAATCTGCAAAACTTTCCAGTTTGAATTTGATTCTCAGTTGACTGTTTCGGAGCTGGTTTCTTATACTAGCCAGTATTTAAAGTCTGTAAATAAACATTCTCCATGGATGTATTCAAAGGGGTATATGGGTCAAACATGGGAGCTTTGGGTCTCAGTCCACGATTTTGGTCTCTCTTTTTACCCTGGCCTCCATTGCCTTTCTGCTAGCTCTGCTTGTTCTATATACTCAATTGGACTTTACCCGAACTCTCATCAGTCTATTTCATAGCAACATTGCTTTGAATGCCTTCGACACTAGGCCCCACATCGTCCTGCTTCCAAGATCGTCTAGTGTCTTCTCTCCTCAGAAACTGGGCCGCCTTAGCATAGAAACGATCCAACGAGACAGGGGTTTCCCGGCCAACCAATTGCCAAACTCGAAATCGAGATCAATTCCTTTAGTCAGTGCCATTAAGATAGAATTGCCATTTGGGTTGCTACCTCAGCACAGGCGACATGAAATCTTTCCAGATAACACCTAAGTGTCTCTCGTGGAGCTTGGGTAACGCTGGACAAGATGTTGATGTCTTTTGGCCTTGTGACATGCATACAGAATTATTCGATAAACTTCGTAGCCCATTGATCAAAATAGCAAATAGATCTACGGGAAGTAAACCACATCGTTGCAATACCTTCCAATGATATAAGGAAACTTCCGCACTTAACTGCATTATCAGTTCGTGCAACATTCATGAGCCATTTGTACTTTAATATGTGCTGATTAAGATCCAAACTTCTGTCATACATAGGCAAAGTGGGCATCCTAAATCGACAAGGTGCATGGCATAAAGAATGTAATCAGTGAACAGAGGATGACTTCGGGAGATTCCCCAGTCGTCTAAGACCTTAACTTTCACGGATCATTTGGTGGATCATAGTTGGAATGTTGGGCATTTGAACTTTCAGGGCCAAGGTGTGGTTGGGTCCCACGTTGCGACGACAGTCCAGGCATTGTTGATGGTATGTTCCTTGCCTCCTTAGCTCCGAGTCTTCAAGAACATAGGCTTCTGGCGCATGAACAATTTGACGAAGGGTCGGATCTGGTAGGTTTCGAATCTCAGCATCCAAGTCTATGGCGGCGGCAGTTGCATGCTGTCAACAGTGTGATAAGGAAGCGCCCCTCCTCGGGAGGAGGGCCGGGCTTGGTGTTTTGCAGAAGGATCAGCTCCGGCTTGCTCAAGATTCACGACATGCTATTGGTCGGTGCGCATAGTTTTCATCCAGCCATTGACACGTAGATCTATGATGGAAGTTTGAGGAAGCTGAGTGTTAACCGCCTTTTATCAAGGCCATGAACAGGCAGATTCAACCTAAACAACTTTACGACTATCGAGGTTGAAATATGATGAATTCGATTTAGAGAGATGAAGTTCACTTGGATGCGCCACTCGGCATTGAGGTGAGGTTATGCCGCTCGCCATTGTGGTGAGGATGTGCCGCTCGGCATTGAGGTGAGATTATGCATTGTGGTAAGGATGTGCCGCTCGGCATTGTGGTGCAGATGTGCCAGTCGGCATTGAGGTGAGGTTATGCCACTCGGCATTGTGGTGATGCTATGCCGCTCGACATTGCGGCAAGGTTGGGGTCGCTCGGCATTGGTGAGACGGCTCGGCATTGGTGAGGCCAGGGTCGCTCGGCATTGGTGAGATGGCTCGGCGTTGGTGAGGTCAGGGTCGCTCGACGTTGGTGAGGTCAGGGTCGCTCGGCATTGGTGAGACGGTTCGGCATTGTGGTGAGGCTGGTGTGGTTGAGCATTGTGGTAAGGCCGGTGTAGCTCGGCATTGTGGTGAGGCTGGTATGGCTCGACATTGTGGTGAGGCGAGGTATGTGGCTCGATGGAAGGCCTTGATGGGCCTATACCGTTTAGAAAGCCCAACAACTCAGGATTTTTCTATAAATACAGCGTGTGCGGGTTCAGAAAAAGGATCTTCTTCTTTCTGCTCTCTTGCTTTCTATTTCTTAAGGTTAAGGTTACCCTACCATTTATTAACTATAATCGATTCTAACATCAATAAAAAAGAAACTTTTGGAGTGGACGTAGGCCGAATGTTAGCTGAACCACAATAAAATCTGTTGTTCTTTGCTGCTTTCATTTTAGTTTTGACTATTCTTCACATTATTACACGCTGTCTCTGAGCTGTGACTCGTATTTGGTACTTTCATCTGGATTTGGGTGTTAACGACCAATTTTGGCGCTAACATTGGTGCTTTCACTGAGAAAGCAAACACCCAGGGATTTAGAAGCAAGGAACTCAAATTCTAGGAGACAATGGCTAGGCCATAAGCAAGGAAGCAAGTGATAGAAAGGAGCAATCGGGAGGGAAGTCAAGAGGCTTCCTCTGGTGCAGGTCAAGCATCCATTTACATCACCAGAGATGAGATAGAAGCGATGATGAAAAGGCAAGAGGAGATGATGCAGAACCTCCTCAGACAGTTTGGACAAGAAGGGACAGCCGGAGTTGTTGGAGTTCAGATCCGCAGAGCTGGAACAGAAGGACCCAACAGGAAATATAGCGAAGCAGCTCAATAGGGCACAGCCCCTAATCAGCACACAACTGCTAATCTATATGGGTCCAGGCTAGGGGCATGCCACATGGCAATGGTGGACCAATCCTTGGAGGAACTCTAGGTGATATCACACAAGGAAATGCTGGACCAACTCATGGAGGGATACCAGATGACGCTGTGCAACCCGACATCAACAGGAGTACAGGAGTACGAGATAAGGAGTATGTGCTGGAATTCCCTCATGAGCTCGAAGGGCAGACCAGAGGCAATGGATAAGGATTACAACTTGGGGACAATGACAGATTAGCGGAGATGGTCAGACGAGCTGTGAAAGGTGGATTAGTAAACAAAGACTTGGAGGATGTGAACAGGATTCCCTTTACTCCAACTATCAGACAAGCTAGGAACCCACCAGACTTTAAGCTACCAACATTGGAGATGTATAATGGGAGAACGGATCCCGCTGTTCACCTAACGAGGTACATGAGGCATATGGAGGTACTGGGGGCATCAAATGTGGTCATGGCTCAATGCTTCCCTTTGTATTTGATGGATATCGCAGCTATGTGGTTCGGACAGCTGGAAAGTGGTTCTATTGACACTTGGACCGAACTAATTGAAAGGTTTATAAGGCAATTTCGGGTCCATATATTCAGACCCAAGAACGTAATGACCTTGACATCGATGAAGTAATGAAAGGGAGAGTCGCTCAGGGATTACTTAACCAGATTCAACGCGGCGGTAGCCTTAATGGATCGATCCGATCCTTCAATGGTTTTGATGGCAGCAGTCTCAAGAATCGTGGATAATTCGAATTTCAAGATATCATTGGAACAGGACCCACCGAGGGATCTCGCGGAGTTCTACCATAAGGCGGAAAGGTTCCTGGATAGGAGGATGCGTAGGCTGAGAGAGTAGGGAGAGAAGCTGAAGCTTATGCAACGAGGGATGGAGGTCCGCCCAGGGAAGATCCAAGTAAAGACGATAAAGGAAAAAGGAAAACAAATGGCAACGGTGGGACTTCGAATAGGCCTTAAAGGGAGTCAAAATTTTATTCTTACACATATTTAACTGAGACTCTAGAAAGGATTTACATGGATACTTGAGGGCGCCTCTAGTACCGAAGACTGGCAAGAAGGGAACCTTCTGAATACGAGTGGGCATCGAGAAACCATTGCCTATTCCATGAGCTAGGTGGGCACAACACAAACGACTATAGGCCTTTGAAAAATATCATGGAGGTGCATGTAAGGAATGGTCACCTGCAACAGTACATAAGGAATCGAGCCGTGGTAGGGGAGCAACAGCGCCACCGCCTACCTCGAACGATGGTGGCACTGGATCTGGCCACTGCCGACTTGTTGTAAACAGAATAGTTTTATGGTTATGAATAATTAATAGTATCCAATATGGCTAGGTCACTTACACACGTACGGGATCGAGGATGGTCCCTAGGCGTGCTCTGAGATGACAAAAAACCGTAATGCTCGGGTCTATGAAATCCTATTTTCATTCTGTGTTTCTGCAAATTCCGTTTTCCACTTTAGTACTTTGGAATTTTACTTTTCTTTGGTATGGTTTTGGTGTATGGATTGAACTCCCGGTTTGGTTGGTTTTTTGGTTTGGATGTTTGATTTTTTATTTCGATTTTGAGTAGGTTTTATGATATGGATTTCTAGTTTTCTGATTGGATTCAGATCAATGTAATAAACAGTTCAGTTTTTGCGATTACTGTCTCGACCGGAGAGATGGGGCAGTGATCGCAAGTTATGATTCCCTTCGTCGAAGAGCGATGGAATGCACTCGAACAGAATACAATAAGTCATTGACCGGAGAATCGAGGTTGGAGAATATCAAAGTCCTTAGCCGGAGTGCCGAGGTCGGTGAATATCAAAGTCCTTAGCCGGAGTGCCGAGGCCGGTGAATATCAAAGTCCTTAGCCGGAGTGCCGAGGCCGGTGAATATCAAAGTCCTTGGCCGGAGAGCCGAGGCCAGAAAATATCGAAGTCCTTGGCCGTAGTGCGGAGGCTGCTGAATATAAAAGTCCTTGGCCCGAGCCCCGAGGCCGGTGAATATCAAAGTCCTTGGCCGGAGCGCCGAGGCCGGTGAATATCAAAATCTGTGGCCAGAGCATCGAGACCGGTGAATATCAAAGTCCTTGGCAGGAGAGCCGAGGCCGAAGAATATCAAAGTCCTTGGCCGGAGAGCTGAGGACGGAGAATATCAAAGTCCTTGCCCGGAGCACCGAGGCCGATGAATATCAAAGTCCTTGGCCGAAGAGCCGAGGCCGGTGAATATAAAAGTCCTTGACCGAAGTGCCAAGGCCGGGGAATATAAAAGTCCTCGACCGGAGAATAGAGACCGAAAAACATTCAAACCCTTGACCAGAGAGTCGAGGCTGGAACGGGATAACGCGACCCAACGTGGTCCATGGATTCAAAGACTAAACCCAAAGAGGTAAGGGATTCGAATTTCGACTTAGGATAGATGGACCCGGTGAGGTCCTGGATTCGGAAAAGGACTCGAAGCGGTCCCGGATTTGGATATCGACCCAGAGGGGTCGTGGATAAGGACTTGGTTACTAGATAGGAATCAGATGTCGACTCGGAGCAGTCATGTGTTTGGGTAAGTATACGGTAACGACACTTGGATAAAATGGATTGGATTACGAATTCGAAGGTATGGCTATGGATAATGTATGGGCTTTGGATATCGGAATCAAGGCTATTCAAAACACACCTTCCAATAGCAAGGCATGTTTTGGGGGGCAAATGTTAACCCGCCTTTTATCAAGGCCATGAATAGGCGGATTCAACTTAAACAACTTCACAGCTATCGAGGCTGAAATATGATGAATTCGGTTTAGATGGATGAAGTTCACCTGGATGTGCCGCTCGGCATTATGGTGAGGATGTGCCGCTCGGCATTGAGGTGAAGTTATGCCACTCGGCATTGTGGTGGGGATGTGTCGCTCGGCATTGAGGTGAGGTTATGCCACTCGGCATTATGGTGAGGATGTACCGCTTGGCACTGAGGTGAGGTTATGCCGCTCAGCATTATGGTGAGGATGTGTCGCTCGGCATTGAGGTGAGGTTATGTCGCTCGGCATTGTGGTTAGGGTCGCTCGGCATTGGTGAAACAGCTCGGCATTGGTGAGGTCAGGGTCGCTCGGCGTTGTGGAGACGGCTCGGCGTTGGTGAGGTCAGGGTCGCTCGGCATTGGTGAGGTCAGGGCCGCTTGGCATTGGTGAGACGGTTCGGCATTGTGGTGAGGCTGGTGTGGCTCGACATTGTGGTGAGGTCGGTGTGGCTCGGCATTGTGGTGAGGCCGATGCGGCTTGGCATTGTGGTGAGGCCGGTGTGGCTTTGCATTTGTGGAGGTATGTGGCTCGATGGAAGGCCTTGATGGGCCTATACCATTTAGAAAGCCCAACAACTCAGGATTTGTCTATAAATACAGCGTGTGGGGGTTCAGAAAAAGGATCTTCTTCTTTCTACTCTCTTGCTTTCTATTTCCTAATGCTAAGGTTAATCTACCATTTTGTAACTATAATCGATTCTAACATCCATAAAAAGGAAACTTCTAGAATGGACATAGGCCGAAGTTAGCCAAACCACTATAAAATATGTTGTTATTTACTGCTTTTATTTTAGTTTTGACTATTCTTCACATTAATACACTCTATCTCTGAGCTGTGATTGGGATTTGGTGTTTTCAACTGGATTTGGATGTTAGTGGCCAATTTTGGCGCTAACACCGAGCTTTATGTTGATGAGTAGGAAGATTCCTTCTGGATCTCCTTCATCTTTCCTCATTCAGTTGGTTTGCAAGCTTCGTGTTGGCACAGATCTGTTGGGTGAGCTGTTGAAGGCTCTGGGTAAGCACTTGCATCAGAATTTGAAACTCTTCCCTAGTCACGGGGCCTTGTGGATCTGGAGCTTCAGTAGATGCTTAACCCGTTGTATTTAGATGCATGGGATTCTGTCTGTCCCTTCCTTCTAGATCTGCAGCAGTTGAAGTAGTTTTGGCAGTAACCATGATGAGTGACGTAGCTCTTTAGATTTGGTGGAATCTGAATAGAACGGAAGGAACTACTAGATATCATATCTGGATCTCCTCCTTAGATTTGTGCAATCCAACGATGGCAGTAGATCCAATGAGCAGGGGAAAAAACTGGGTTTTCTTAGTGAAATCACCAAAATGTTTGTACCAAAATTGGCATAACACTCTCTAGACGTATTTGAAGAGATTAGAACGAAGAATATAAATGTAAAAAGAGGGTAATCTAACAAACACACCAAAATAGACAAACAAAAATGTAAGAACACGGGAATTTATAGTGGTTCGGCGTTGTAGCCTAAGTCCACTTTGGAAAGTTTGATGTTTTATTAATGTTTAGTAACTGATTACAACAAATAATACTCAAACACTCGAGTTACAATGGGTTTCCAGTAGAGTATCGGTGTAGCAGCATCAAAAAGTCCATATTCTAGAAGGCATAGTGCTGCTATTTATAGGCGTAGTCTGAAAGTACTTGGCTTAGATCTTGAAATGCCTCTTCTCCTATGTGGGTGGGCCCACTTATCGATCCGCGGTCATTTAGGATCGATTCATATTCATTCTGTATCGATCAACATTTGCTTCTTTTAGGCTAAGATCGATCAAGGACATTGTTGAGGTTATAAGTAAACTCCTGTGAAAATTTGATGGCATTTGGACTTATAGATTTTGAGTTTGGTTGATCCAAGTTTGATTTTACAGTTGGCTATCGAGTTCTTATAGATACATTTCTAATCGATCATTTCGTATCGATTCTTATGCGTATCGATTAGATGACGTGGAGCGATAGTCCAGGTGAGATCCACTTCTCATGCCGAGTGACTGTTTCATATTCGTAACGAAGCATGCCGATGGCTTCGTATCGATAATTGCATTGTCTTCTCCGCACCAATGGAAGAGGCTGATTTTGTATCGATGGAAGGTGTTGATTTCGTATCGATCTGTTGGCTGATCGATACGAAATGTGCAAGGCAATCGATCGATACGAATTGGACATAGGAGTAGTTGTCGATGGATACGAAGGAGGTTGACATTGATGGGTACGAAACCATATCGATATGAAGGGATGTGATAGATACGATGGAGAATAGAAGTGGTGGATATGAATTGAGGCTATCTATCTTGGTTTTGATTGATCCATATCTCGATCATATGAACTCCGATTGACTTGATATTTGGAATGTTGGCTTTCATAGCTTTGCTTCTCGTATCATATCAATCATAGCTCGATCCGAACTTGGACCAAATTTGCCAATATCCATAGTAGACCTGCGTATTACCGAACTTCGAATCAAATCGTCTTTGGTTTCCAACCAAGTCCTTGGTATCACGGTCTTGCCTAATGGTGGGATAACACTATGGGCTTATAGAACAACCCACAAATCGGCAACTGATCACACTCGTTTGCCTTGGCATATGGCTCAGAAGTAATGATTCCCGTCGAACTAAAAGTCCCCCCTCATCAGAGGATTTTTTTTAATTAGAAGCCAAATGAGCAGCTCCTACTCAGATCAGTGGATATGGTTGATGAGAGGAGGGAAGAGGCCGAGTTGAGGACCGCTCCCCACCAAAAAAGGGTCGTGCGATACTTCAACTCTAGCGTTCACAACCAAACTTTCGAAGTAGGTGACCTCATCCTCAAACTAGTCTATCCCGTGCCAGGAGCCTTCGAACCAAACTAGAAAGGACCGTATGTGATCAATCAAAAGCTAAGGGACGGAACTTTCAAACTGACAACCGTCGATGGAATCCAAATTCCCAGAGCAAGGAACGACGAATCTCTGCTCCGTTACTTTACCTGAAAACTACCTTATGTACTGTTTATTTTTATGCAAATAAGTTGTCTCAAGATGCCGAGGGTACTTAAATATGTAAAAATTTGCCCATCTTTTATTAATAAAATTAATTCGCTTTTGGAACCAATAAAACTATGTTCATAATAGTAACTTGCTGAGTAGATGGGGTCAAATCGGCTCAAAACCATGCAATTGCTACTTGAGAAAGTGGAATCACGCTCAAGTATGCCTCACTTACTTGCCAGGTCGACAAAAGCAAATCAACTCAAATTGTTGGATCAGCGGAACCCGATTCCGACCTTATAAGAACCGATGCTGCTCCCAGCCTTTTAAGAATTGATGCTGCCCCAGCAACATCGAGAAGGCTCAAATAAAAAGGCCTCACATCCCATAAGTCGTGCACTAATTTTTCGACCCGCGAATCGCACTCTTAAAACATAAACTCCTCACATTTTCCAAAGTTAGGCAACATTGAGAAGTATCAAAAGCCGTGCATCCCATAAGCTATGCAATAACTTTTCAAGCCGTGAAATCATGCTCTTAAAACATAAACTCCTCACATTGCCTGAAGATAAACAACATTGAGAAGTATCAAAAGCCTCGCATCCCATAAGCCATGCACTAACTTTTCGAGCCGTGAAATCACGCTCTTAAAACATAAACTCCTTATGTTGTCCGAAAATAGTCAACATTATGAAGTATCAAAAGTCATGCATCCCACAAAACCATGCACACTTTTAAGTATCGAAATTGCCCCTGCAGTACAAGGAAGCTAATCCATCATAGGAGTAACGAGGATCGAGCCACTCCCATTATCACGAGTAACAGGCACAAATCCAACAAAATCGAAGTGCTACGAACCAATAGAAAACTCCAATTGCTAACACCCAATAATTAACTATAGCATTTAACATGGATAACGTTTAACTATCTACGGTTAGTTCATACAGTGTGCAAGCTCTAAGCAATGAAGCACGTGTTTGAAGATTGCAAAATTCCTAAGAAATAATGTTTATAAATATTTGCTCACGTTCCTGAGAAGTGATAAGTATTTTAACTTCCAAAAATTTGCAAAGATTATCCATTTTACACAAAGAGTGTTTTCGAATTTTTTAATGGTTGATCTTATAAGTATATATCCTGCCCTTAGTTTACCTTTTTATGCATATATCTAACATGCATATGTACACACTTTCCCGAATTGCATAAAAATGTAAACTATATACTAAAGTTGTAAAACTTACAAAAAATCAAATCATAACTTAGTTTCATTCCAAGTCATTGTATGCACACTATTCAAACCATAAGTTACCAGTCGTTTGTCAAGTGTTCGAAGTAAACAACTATGTGAACAGAGGGCATACATCAGTACTCAAATTGAAATGCTCAAAAATAAATACATTCATAAGTTCTGTTACTTCAAACAAAGAATTTTGGCAGTAATCACAGGACTAAATAAAATAAAATAGAAGTAAGAAAAGTAGGTGTAAGTGTATAGAACATAGATTAGCAGATAAGTGAAGTTAGAGTCAAAATGTCAACAATGTATTGCTTATAACCTTTTTGTATACAAGATCAAAATGTGGGGGCTGCACCCACACAATACCGGCCAATAAAAGAAAAAAGTACAGACAGTGCAACAAAAGCAGTGAGTGCAGACTCTGCACTTGAAAACAACAACACAAAATGACTCAGAATTAAATTAACCACCATCCAAGCTTCTCAACGCCTTTTTTTGCCACTCCATTTCCCGCCTTTCATCTAAAGTATTTGCTTTGCCTTGGGAGTAGTGTCGTTATGGGTGATGTTTACTAATTTCTCGGTACTGATGTCTTCTTCCTACTCTTTAACTTTCTTGGAAGTTTCCTCTCTCGTCTTCCGCTTTCGAGATCTATTAGAGCTGTTTGAGGACTTTATTGCTTCAACTTTCTCCTTCTTGATGGCAACCGGTTGTTGTTGAGATTTGCACGGCTGCACTATCTGAATATCGTGTTCCCAAAACTTTGGCCCGCCGTGAGGTCACCCTCCAAAGATATGGAAGGATCATCCAAGCCATGTAATTCGGTGATTTTCTCGAACACCGACCCCAGCTGTGAGCCAGACACAAACACGACAACTGGAGCAGCTACAGAGATGAGCACGGATGCGGTTGAAATAGCAACAGGTCCAGGCACCAAGGAAACCGATGGATTGGTGGATAACGAAGACAGACCTATATGATCAAAAGTAAAAGCATTAAGTTCATCCTGCTCTTGCGACATGAGTTGAAAGTTCTCGAACTCAGGGGAAACAAGAAAATTACCTACACTAGAGGAGTGACCAAGAATGTCGATCTCATACTCAACGCCTTTTCCCTCCTTCGATGGTCGATCACGGGGCTGCCTCAAATATTCGCCGGGTCCAGAAACAAGGGGCTCCGACAATGTTGTGGTAGTTGTTGTTGTAGCAGCACTAGCGGCCTCCTCTTTCCTTTTAATTCGCAAGGTTTCTTGGCCTTCTATCAATGCTTTCTTTGACTCTTCATTAAGAAGGCGTTCTCTAGCTTTTGCTCAGTGTAGATATCCATGCTATCACGAAACCGGTAAGGATTTCCTCTCAAACCACGATGAGTGTGCATGGTAATTTGGGGCCCAAGTAACTGAGACTCTTTAGGTGGAGCAGGGAGTTAATATAAAAGTTTAAGATGGTCTCATCCATCTTCTCCATCTTTCTCTTGAAGGTGTTTTGAAGCCCTAAATAATCCTTCACAATGGCGGCCTTTTCAACTTCAATAAGAGTTTTATCGGTGCTAACTACACAACTCGATCTTGGAGCATGACGGTCGTCTCAGCCTGGTCTGAGATGGCTTTATCGCGCGACTTCACGACTTCTTCATATTTCACGATCGTTTTATTATGCCCTCTATGATCCTGTTGTGGTCGAAAATGATCTTACTTTGGGCTTCGATGATTGCATTGTGAGTTTCAAGTTTTGCTTGCAACTTAATTTCCTTCGCATATGCTTTCTTAATTTCGACACTCATGAAGAAATCGATCTTTGCATGCGCCTCTTTAAGCTCTTTAAGTAAATCGACGTTGTTCTTGCTTTCTTGAAGCATTGCGTCCCTTTCTTCTTCCAATGTTTGACTCTAACATCGCGTTTCTCCAACGCTTTTTCGAAATCATCCCTCTCCGATTCAAAGGAGAGGATTTCTCGGTAATTATTGTGGTTCATGTCTGCCAGTTGTTTGCATAATTTTTCCCACCCTTTGATTTTCTCTAAATCATTCTAGATTGCTTGAAGGCAGGGAATGTATGTATCTTTGCGAATTAGATGAAGATCACGATCAAATTTGACTCCCCTTAATAATCACCCAGGGAGCACTTCTTCAAGCCTAGAAGGACCAGACGAAAAAATGTAGACAGATCTCTAATGCAGGCGTGAAGAACCAGGGGCGAGCGCCACATGAGATGAGGGAACTTGAGATGAAGATGGAAAGAAGACAGAGGAAACTGGAATTTCAAGGCCGATTGAAGTGAGTACTGTAGCAAAGGCCTGTTATTCTGAAGAATAAGAACATCGATCAACTTTTGAATTTTTAGATGGCTCTTCACGCTCATCAAAATTCTTTCTCTTCTCGTATCTGCCCTTCACCACTCGACCCTATTCCCTCTTGTCTCGACGATGAGTTTCAGCCTCTGAATATTTTCTTCTTCCTCATTCCTCCTCTGTTTCACGAAGCTGGTGATGACTGGAAGATCTCTTTGACCGGCTTTGAGAGTCGGTAAATTCCTCAAGATCATCATAGAGACCATGTCCTCTCATCGTACCTAACATGAATAATATATAAAGAGCCTTAGTAAAGGAGCATAAGCATGAAAAATATGTGTACTAATAAGTATAACCCTAGTGACACGTGTTATATGTTTAGGGGAAGGCCTAAAGAGACATCACAAACTAGATCAGGCAGCCGTCGTTGAAAGAATTGGACTGATTCAGGCGTAACATGGCTCGAACGAGGAGACATCTCTTCAAATTTAACATCTTGCCCTAGAGTACATCAAAATCAACGTAGACATTGCTCATTCTCCAAAGTCAATGCCAGCATCTTTGATAGTGGAATCCCAACGTCATCCAGCTTCTGGAGCATCATCTTTATTACTCATCTCTAGGGGAGGTGAGTTCGGGGCAATGGGACTCATCCTCAGAGTCTCGTCGCATGATTCAAAATCTCCATCATCAGAATCTACATGGAAATCACAATCATCACTGGAGGAGGACTCATCACTACTACTCTCAAATTCACCCTCCTTCTTTTTTCTTACTATTACTGCCTTGCCTTTCCTCTGTTTAAACTCTTCTTCCCCTTCCTTCAAAATAAGGAGCATTCTAGCCGGGCAATTGGCCTCAATCGTAGCATCTTTTCCTTCGTGAGTCTCTTCAGCCGGCTCGCTGGACAAGCCTTCCCTTTCTTGAAAAACACCCTTTTTGGAACCATAAGATGAAGAAGTGGATAGTGTATGTACCTTAGATTGAGAAGGGGATGGGACCTCAACTGGGACTGTAGATCTCCCTGGATGCAAAAATCTGCACCGAAGCAAGTTTTCATCTGCCAACAAGAACTTAACAGATCTCTCCTTGGCATCAATAGCCTTCAGGGTCCAGAAAGTTTCATTAAGAGATAAGTCCTTGTTCGGCCTTGGAATAATAGCAAGAAGTATTTGACTCGTTAGAAATTCTGTAGCAACATAACAAAGCTCTATAAGTAAGAAAAATAACTTAGCCCTATTGTCCAAAGACGATTGAATCACTCAGGACATCTAACAAAGAAGTATTGAGTCTTGAATTAGGATAAATTGCTTTGTAGTCGCAACACAATTTTACGGTTTCTCTAAGCCTCAATCACAACCAAGGATAGACACTCGTCTCTTTTATTAAAAGGAGAGAAAATATCCCATTGTGCTGAAGTTAGGGGCATGGTTGAGAGTCCGCATGAAAAGAACGCGCATGTAGGTTAGAATAGTGTAACCGTTAGGGTGAATCTGGAACGGAGCAATTCCCAAGTTCGAGAGCGTTTCTCTAAAAAAGTTATTGAAGGAGGGCACTACATCGTTCAGGCACATATACTGATGACAAGCAATATATCCCGAAGGTGGCATATGAGCAAATTCATCCTTCTTTAGGAGGCACTCATCTTCCCCTGGAATGCCGTGTAGCAAGTGGATGTTGTGTAAGACTTTAGCAGAAATCACAGAGGAGGCTCTCTTTGGCGGATTGAGAAGAACTCTAAAGTTAGGAGGAGTTCAATCCAAGACCGAACAGACTGGAACTAGCTGATCATATTCAGCCCGTGAAGGAGAAGGAGAAGAAGAAGGGGCGACAAACGATGACTCGGTCTGCTAAAGTATAAGACTTCCTTACTACGAGAAGACAGGTACTTCATTCAAAACAACAGGACTTACATCCGAAACAGTCAGTAGTTCTACTCTGAAACTAAGAATTCCCCTTACTACACTTGAATTTCGAAGAAATATTGATTCATGCTCACATGTCGGATTTCAAGTATGTACCAGGGTGAGTGCAGTGTGTTATCTATCGGTGATGGGCTCGATGTCCTAAACACTACAAATGCTCTATCCCGTGTAGATAGTACGCTCGCAGCTGAAAGGAAAATGGACTTGCCGTATCATTTTCTTTTTGAAATTACTTATTCTACACTTACCCTTATCAATCAACGATAGATAACAGATCCTTTGTCCTAAACGATGCGGAAAGTTCCACCCAGTATAGGTACACCATGCATGAGAAAGAAAGCAAAACAAATTCGAATCCTTTGGAAGGGTGACACGAATTAACGATGTGTCATGCAGTATTGGCAATGGAACCTAGCACGAGTCAATTCTAGTTCAATGGAAGAAGACAACAAAACAAGTCATGCACCGGGGTAATGCCTAAATGTCATTTCGTGAACAACTCAAGACTATATTTACTATCTTCCTCCATTAAACTGCAATCAACTCGGACTTTCTACGACTGTCATCATAAATGCAACTCCATTGCCAGAGCGACAAATGAACATCATAATCAGCAAACCCACCTTGAATTAATGACCAAGACACAAAGACTGTCAGATTTCTCAATCAGCGATCCAAACGCAAAGATGGTCGAAGTTTTGAAATCAATGGGTTAGACACGGTGGATCGACGACGATCCAACGAAGCAAACAAAGGAACTAAGGTTTGGCATAGAAATGATCGAGGTGGCGGTGAATTTCTAGAGTCAAGGACAAGGCGAAATCGACGACATTGATGGAAGCTTGGTCGAAGTTGGGTCGAATCGCTGGAGATGGTGCATCAAATGTAAAAGATGGCTCGAATTGCAAGAAGGTGGAAGCTCGAGTCATATGATGAAACAAGAATGGATTGGCTCGAAGGGTATAAATAGGAGCGATTGGAATGCAGAAAAAAATCCTAAGTCATTGGATCGCAAGCGATCCATAGAGTTTCTTGCATTTGGTTTCAAACTTTTCTAGTGAAAACCATATTCTACTTCAAGATATGTTAGGAAGCTGTGGACTAAAATTTATTCCGTTACGACAACCAATGGCAGTCTAGGTCTAAGCTTAACAAGAAACAAAATAGCCAAAGTCAAATTTGTGTGGCCTTAACACGACTAATTGGACTCGATGAGCATAAACTAAAAAGTGATTACTTCCAGAGCATGTCTTGTTTTTAATGAAGACATACTCTGGAGGGCAAATGTTATTTAGTTTTTTAACCCAGCAGAATCCCAAAGAACTAGAACAACAAATCAAAGGAAGTCAGAAGAGAAGATAGTAAAATCCTCTAAGGATATGGATCGCCAGCGATCCATAGCATATGTTCATTGGTCCATCAATCTTCTTGCATCATGCTACAATATGTATTCTAAGAGCATTGGCTAGGTTTGGAGAGATCCAAGCAAGTTAAATCAAGAGACAAGTGTCCGTCTAGTCTAATTTGCAGCCCAATACAACTGGTAAGCAAACCATCGTCAAAGTAAGGCAACATGCTACGAGACTACATGAACGGCATCAACACCAGGCAATGAAGACAATCTAGAAAGAAAGGTCCAAAAATAGATCATGTATATGGACCGCTAGCGATCCATATACCATGGATAGCTAGCGATCCAAACTATTTCATCAACCAACTACAATCTTCATAGAGCAAGGCAAGGGGAGAATGCTAAGGCATTGGCTCGCCTTCCTCACAACGGTCTTCCAAAGGGTTCACTATGATTCTCTAGTGAACTCTAACATTGGAGGCTCAATCTAGCTAAGGATATTCAAGAACTTTGTAATCTGATTAAATTTGTAACAGCAATCAGTTAATAATAAAACTACAAAATGAACATAGGCTTCATTAACAGCCGGACCACTATAAAAATCTTCTTGTCTTCTTTCTATTTCTATTCTTTTTGCATTTATTCCCTATATTATTGCTCTGTAAGAATAGGGACGGTGCTTTCGCACTCAATCAAGGGTATTGATCCATTTTTGGGTTAACAGTGACTATTGATTGAATATAGTTTATTGAATGATTTTATATATTCTTGTTATCAATTAATTAGTTAAATTTACATATTTTATCGTTTCATACTCACATTTCAAATCCTGATACTGCATCTTAGGATTATGGAGGAAAAATTAGTAGTTAGGTTGTCTTAGTAGTGAGTATGGTCAGACCAAACTCTAGAGTGAGTAGAATTGTATTCAGAAGATCAGATAGATCAATTGTGTTAGGATGTCCTGAAGTGGTCAAAAGACCTGACTCATGAATTTAAAAGTAGATAAGATTATAGGTGGGACTAATGTAGGATCGTGCCCTATGCTTCAATTGTTAGCCCTCGGTTGGTAAAGGTCTATGGTTCCGGTGTGTAGGGCTTTGTTAGTAGTGAGACTAAAATGATTTTTATGCACGGAAAGGAACTTATAGCTCTATATGCTCACCAGATTATTTAAGTTGTTTTACTCCTAACTGTATTTGGATATTTATGGACATATGGTTATGTTTTGGCCCGATTCAGCCAAATAGGTTATTAATTGGCCTGCAAAACCATTAGGTTCATGGTGACCGTATAAAAACTTTATTTTGAGACAGACAGTTTATTGTTGGGATGGGTAAACCATAGGTGTACATGAGCCTAGGATGATAGACTAGTCATACTTATTTGGGTTACATGCAAGCATATGATCATATTATTATTTTTCTAATCATTATGGTTATTGGTGCATGATTCATGATTGACATATTTGGATACTAGTGAAGGGAACACCCGTTTCGCTCAACAGTATGGTCTCACTAGATATTTATTTAGTGCGAGATGTAATATTATTATTCACAACAAATTTTTTGTTTGACCTGAAGTTTTTGTTTTCCCACTAAACTCTCAGGTCGCTTGAGTTAGTTAAGAGGAGGGATTTCCTGGTTAGAGGAATAAGCTTTCGAAGATGTGTAGAAGGCAAGCTAGCTAATATTAGAAGTTTTTATTTCTACTGTGTTCTTTAAAACTTACGTAATGTTTGAATGGATGCAATGGCAGAATTTATAACTGCCAACTATTAGACTCGGATCAACCAAGGGGGCATCTTCATATGTCGCTCTTGGAATATTTTGTAATTATTATATTTTCTCTGAATATGGGTTACGAATGGGATTATGCAATGAATGTAAAAAGCTTATTCCTGAAATGTAATGAAAGTTTGATTCTTGAAATTTTTTGAATTCTTTTATATTCATATGCTTCTGATGTTATTAAAATGATTAACATAACTGAATTTTGTTATTGGAGAACAATAATATTAATGACTGTAGCATTAGTAGTGCTTATTTTCAGATCTCAAAATGGAGGGTGTTAATCTTGGTATTAGAGCATAGATTTATGTAAAATCTAAAAGATTAAAAGGTTTTTAAAAACATAATTAAAATAAACTAGAGATTAAGATTGGGGTATGAGATAAGGCTATAACAGCGTACCTGTATTTGCTATAAGTATGTATCCTATCTTTATTCTCCCTTCTTTATTAGACTGTTCTTTTATATCTTACAAAGATTGTATGCAGATTCAAAGGAAGTAAGATATGGAAGCAGGAAATGGAAGAGTGAATCTAGTGGAGGAAGCACCGTGATAAATAGAATGCTCAGCCCAACACTAGAAGGAATCAGAGCCAACAAGAAAATGCTAACATAGGTGTTGAAATCTCGCCTATATATATGGGGACTATGTGTAAATATGATGCAAACTAGAGCTGCTACTGATTTGTTGGAGAAAATGTTGCTAGCATAAGAGGAGCTAATGCCGAGGTACCGGCTGGCAACAACTATGCTAAGTTGAACCAAGACTATACTGTCCTTGAAGAAAAGCCTTTTCTAGGAATGGAGGATGTTATTAAAGTTGAGAATTGACTGTTGCATTGTGAGAGAATCTTTGCTAACTTAGGTTTGAATGATGAGTATAGGGGAAGGTTAGCTTCTAGGCAGTTGCAAGGAGCTGTTCTTTACTAATGCAATGGTGTGACCATAGGTGTATCCGAGAAAGAATCGACTTAAGCTAACTTTATCAGAAGGTTGAAGGAGAGGTTCTTTGTCTGCGGTAGCCAAGTCAACCTTACTTATGAAGTCTGCTAATTTAGAGTAAGAAGTAATGTCAACGCTGGAGTACGTGACTAAGTTTGATAAACTTTTTACGCATGGATATGCTACGATAGATACTATGATCAAGAGGAATGAGAAGTTCATCCGGGCTTTGAAGCTGGAGATTACTAAAGCAACAATGACGCATTACAGATATTCACATAATGTAGTCACAGAAATGGAAATGATAAATGAGGATATGCTTTCAAATTTTAGGAAGAAGAAGCCAATGGAGACCCAAAGTTCCCTGGGTAAGAAGAGGTAGTTCTTCAAGAAGAAGGGAGCTCAGAAGAGTGAGGATGCCAAAAAAAGAAGGTGGATGTTGTTTGCTATAGCTATAATAAGAAAGTGCATTTTGCAAATGAATGTTGCTCTGGAAAGAAGGCTGTAGGAAAGAAGAACGTGAAGTGTTATTGCTGCAACCAGATGGGACATTACAAGAATGAATGTCCAATAACGGCCAAGACTGAAAAAGGGTAAGTTTTTACTCTAGAACCGTCAGCTTTTGGGCCGACTGCAGAAGAGAAAGGCAATTCTGTGATGGGAGTTATGCTTTTGATTCATCGCATTCCTATTGAAGTATTATTTGATACTGGCACATCTCATTCTTTTATCTCAAAGTGTTTGGTAGATAGGTTAAAGCTAGACCATCATATCTTATCACTTCCTTAAGGATTATGAATCCGATAGGAGATTATGCAACTCTTGGGATGAGATGTGACCATTTAGAAATTGAGCTTTTAGGTCATGCATTTACTTGTGACTTATTTGTTTTGACTTAGTGGATTTCGAGATCATTTGGGACATGAATTGGTTAAGCAAATATGATGCTAGGATATTTTGCTAGGATAGAATGATATTATTAAGACACCCTAATAGCCATGATTGAATTATATACTCAGTAGAAATTTTGAGTTTAGATGTTTATGTTTTATTGAGTGCAATGGAAGTAGGGGATGAATGGAATCAGGTTTCTATTGTAAGAGAGTATGTAGATGTTTTTGAGCCAGTTATAGAACTACCATCGAAATGAGCTATTAAGTTTTGAATAGATATGGTACCTGGAGCTGAACCTGTAAGTAGACTGCCAAGCAAAATGAAACCTATTGAGATGAAAGAATTAAAAGTGCAGCTGGTGGACTTAGAAGGAAAGAATTTTATTAGACCAAGCAGTTCGCTTTAGGGAGTGGTCGTGATGTTCATGAAGAAATTGGACGAGTCATTGAGGATATGTATTAATTATCATAAGTTGAATGAGAAGACAATAAAGAATAATTATCCTTTGCCAAGAATAGATGATTTGTTTTATCAATTGAGTGGGACCAAGGTATTTTCCTAATTAGATTTAGCAGTAGGGTTCCATCAATTGAGAGTTGCGAAAGATAGCATTCCACTAATGATGTTTCGAATAATATATGGATTGTGTGAAAGGTTAGTCATGTCCTTTGGACTAACTAATGCACCTACTTAATTTGCGGATTTGATGAATAGGATCTGTTGAGAGCATTTGGATAGATTTATGTTAGTGTGTATAGATGACATTCTAATATATTCTAAGTATGTAAGAGATCAAGGTATTCATCTTAGAATAGTGCTAGTGACATTGAGACAACATCAACTAAAAGCGAAGTTTTTAAAATATCATTTTTGGAAGAAAGAAGTGAAGTTTCTTGGTTATGTAGTTTCAAAAATTGGGTTATCCATAAATTCAACTAAGATTGAAGCTATTACTAGCTAAAATAGACCCAAGACTGTGATCAAGATAAGAAGTTTCATGGGATTAGCTGGCTTTAATCGAAGATTCATCAAAGATTTCCCTTGCATAGTGGCACCTATGACAAAATTGACAAGAAAAGGTGTAAAGTATGTTTGGACCGATAAATATAAAGAAGCGTTCTTAAAACTAAAACATTTATTGACCAACATGCCCGTATTAGTTATTTTAGATAGGAATCAAGATTAAGTGGTGTATAATGATGTCTGTGGGATAGGGTTAGGAGCTATGTTAATGCAAAAGGTAAAGTAATTGCCTATGCTTCTCAACAGCTTCAACCATATGAATTCGACTCATGATTTAGAGTTTGTAGCGGTGATCTTTGCTTTGAAAATATGGAGACACTATCTTTTGGGAGAATGATTTGATTTATTTATGGACCATAATTCTTTGAAGTATTTATTCTCTTAGAAGGAGCTAAATATGAGACGGCAAAGGTGTCTAGAGTTTTTAGCAGCTTATGATTTTGATATTGAATATGCACTAGGAAAAGGAAACAAAGTTGTAGATGCACTTAGCAGAAAACATCATGGTATAGTGTTAGTTATGTTAGCAAATGAAAATATTTGGAGGCATTGACTACTTGTGGTGTACGGTGAAGGTCTATGGCTAGTTCTAGTCAAAATATCACAATGCTATCATGTTTGGAAGTTCGATTGGTAAAGACTGAAGGGATTTCTTCTAAGTTGAAAGATGATCTATTACAAGATGAACGAATTTAAAGGCTTAAAGAGAGAGCTTAGATTGATGTTGAAAGGTTTTATTCTTGACCAGAATAGATGATTGAGGAAAAAGGAACGATTATGTGTTCCAGATGTTTGTAACCTAAGGAAGGAAGTTCTTAGGGAGTGTTATCGATCAAAGTAAACTATTCATCCTGGAGGAACTAAAATGTATCAAGATATGAAGAAGAGTTTCTTCTAGGAAGGAATGAAAAGAGATGTAGGCTTGTGGGTAAAACAATGTATGAATTGCCCATAAGTAAAAGCCAAGCATCAAAAACCAAGTGGATTGCTTCAATCTTTAGAAGTTCCACTTTAGAAATGGGATTCTAGATCCATAGTTTTATTGATGGTTTGCCAAGGTCGAATAGGAGAAATGAAAGCATATGGGTCATGGTAGATAGACTAACCAAGAATAAACACTTTATTCCCATTATGTCGACAAGGATGGCAGCTACCTCAATGAAGTTGTTTATGATGAATATTGTAAGATTGCATGATATGCCTAATAGTATAGTTAGTGACAGAGATACTTTATTCATTAGTAAATTCAAGAAGAGTCTGAAGGAAGTGTTAGATACCAAGCTGAAGGTGAGTATCGCCTACCAGCCACAAACGGATGGGCAAACAGAAAGAGTTAACAAAGCACTCAAAGGTCTACCGAGGGCTTGTGTACTAGATTTTGAAGGGTCATGGGAAGACCATTTGCACTTAGTTGAGTTTTCTTATAATAATAGTTACCAGACTAGTATAGGAACAGAACAGAACTTTTCGAAACTTTGTATGGAAGGTCGTGCAAATCACCAGCATGTTGGTTAGAGATCAAAGACAGATTAGTTCTTGGTCCAGATATGGTGAAAGAAGCCATAGAAAAGATTGAGTTAATGCGAGCACGGACGAACGAAGCTCAGTAAGGCAAAAAGTTACGTAGATAAAAGGCGTAAGGATTTAGAAATCTCAGTTGTTATTGTTAAAGCATCACCAATGAAGGGTGTGGTATGGTTTGGAAAGACATGAAAATTGGCACCAAGATATGTAGGTCCATTTCCTATCATAGAGAGGATCGAGATACTAGCTTATCGGATAGAGTTACCGAGAAGTTTGGTAGGAGTCCATAACATTTTTCATGTTTCTCATCTTAGAAAGTGCATACATGATCCAAAAACTACTATTACTCCGACTACATTGGAAGATTTAGCAGTGGAACCAGATATGACTATTGTTAGACAACCAGCATGGTGTGGCTAGAGATAAGAAGAGGTTAAGAAATAAGATGGTGAAATTGGTGAAAGTCTAATGGAGTGACAATGAGAAAGACTATACTTGGAAGATAGAGGACAGAATTAAGGATACTTATGCTGAGTTGTTTTGATGGTATGTTCTATTATATATACTTTTTGCTAATCAGATAGGCTAGTATTATGGTTATGTGTTGTTACATATGTTTGCATGGTTGATATGCTTATTATGATTCGTACTGAATTCCGAGGACGAAATTATTTAAGGATGGAGCCTGTAACACCCCTAATATTTGTTTAACATTATTCATGAGATTTAGTTAGATAAATTAAATAAAATAAAGTATGTGGTATGATAAGGAGAATGAGATTTTTGATTAATTTGAGCCGTTCCTTAAGTAATTAAAAGATTGTTTTCAACTTGGAAAAAAAGAATAAATGTGAGTGGCATAATAAGAATAGTTTCTTATTTCATTTCCTTAGCTCTTCCCCTCTCATTTCATTCTATTTTCATTCTCAAATAATCAAAACCTAACCTAAAGAGGTCGCCATTACAAGATGAAGAGAGAAGGGGAAAACTAAGAGATTCAAGGAAAAAGCTTAGGGAAATCAACCTTCAAACAAATCTCAATCTCCCTTATCAAATCTAAGATGAATAATATTGTCCATCTCATTTAATTGTGTTTATTTTCATATCTATGGATGATATCTTATTTAGTTATGATAATATGTCTTACTTGATTGATTATATCATTACTTGATTGAATGATGGTTTATTGGAATATTTATGGAATTAGTCTTAAGGTGTTTTAAAGACAAAAACCTAGTTTTTAATCTCCAATTGACTTGAACTTTGGATATGTTGTGTAAAATATTATTCTGGAGATGGTTTTTTAATTTCATTTTTTTCAAATTCGTATGAATATTTTATGAATTTCTTAAGATGGGAATAGTGTTTTCAGGTTCTAATTATTAAAAATAAAGAAACTAATATCTTGGTCCCGAAAAACATTAGGTTCATGGTGACACTAGAAAAACTATGTTTTGAGATAGATAGTTTATTGTTGGAAAGGGTAAACCTTGGATGTACATAACCCCTAGGATGACAGACTAGTTAGACTTATCAAGGTTACATGCAAGCATATGATCATGTTATGTTTTGTTCTAATCATTATGGTTGCTGGTACTTGATTTATGATTTTCATATTTGGATAAGATACTAGTGAGGAGTAAACTCATTCCGCTCAGCGGCGTGGTCTCACTAGATATCTATTTGGTGCGATATATAATATTATTATTCATGCTAAACTTTTTGTCTTACTCGATGTTTTTGTTTTTTCCCATGAACTCTCGGGTACTCATTTGAGTAGGTCGAGAGGTGAGATTTTCAGGTTATACAAATAAGTTTTTGGAGACGTGAAGGAGACAAGCTAGCGAATATTAGGAGTTTTTATTTCCAATATGTTCTTTAAAGCTTATGCTAGTTTGAATGGATGTAATGGCATAATTTACAGTTGTCAAGTATTAGACTCTGATCAACTAAGTGGCATCTTCATATGTAGTTCTTGGGGTATTTTGTAATTATTATATTTTCTATGAACGTACGCAATGAATGTGACTATGTAATGAGTGTGAAAATCTTATTCTTGAATGTAATGAAAGTTTGAGTAATGAAAAATGTTTAAAAAAAATTCATATTCATGTGCTTCTAATGTTCTTGAGATAACTAACATAACTAATTTTTTCATCGAAAAATAATACTATTGACGACTACAGTATCAGTAGCGCTTATTTTTGGGCCTCAAAATGAGGGATGTTACATGGATATACGAACCTTTAATTTATTTGCATACATAAACTAAAACTCACAATGAAATTTCACTAAGAGCGGCTCGTTGAGATCCAACAAATAGTCATCTTGCATCATATAGGGAATTAAGGGTTTATCTTGATAATATTCAAGAATATGAGGTATGCCATTAAGTTTGAATCATTAATATGTTTGTTATTTATATCTAAAGTTTAGTAATCATCATTTTGTTTTTAATACTATATTAGGTAGTGTTTGACCTTTGCGTGTAAGAGAATTCCATTTATTTTCAAAAATTGTTTGGTATTCGAGTTGTTTATTATGCTTAAATGTAGTAGAACTGTATCACCCCACTCATGTTTTGTGGCAATTTAGTAGGGTGCAAAATATGCCACGTTCTATGTAATAACCCACACTTTCCGACATACCGATCCAAAGTTTAGGGTGACTTTCCGACTCTGTCATGCCAAGAATTACGAGCTGTTGGTTTAAGACATTCTACACTTTTATATCACATGGAAGAAGGAATTAAAATATAAGTACTGAAAAAAGATATTTCACAAAATGGTTTTCAAAATACTTAGTTGCCATGTACACACTGTTCCCAAAGTACAATATAAGTTTTATAGACTTTTAGTATAATAAGTAACCACATGGTGAATGATAAAGAATATGAGAACTCCAAATTGTAGCTTCTTTCTCCGCGTACTATGCCAAATCAACTACTAACCTATCATCCTTTGGTTGGGAAAAAGAAAAAAGGAAGCGGGTCAGGCAAAAGTCTGGTGAATGAGTACGGGTTTAATATACGATAATCATGTGCAGTTAACTTTAAACCTATCATATGCAACCTATGATTTTCTACAAGTGTCCGTGCACTTCCTAGGATCATGACTTAAGGGATTTTATCTAATACACACCTACACTACAACTTATGTAGGCTATTACAAGGATCAAACTATGGATCATACCTCAATAGCTAACGATTGGCTACCGCTCCTAGAGCTACTCAATATGTAAACACCACCACTAGGCTACGAATCACGAAAACTACGCCCCTAAGCTGCTAAATATGAAAACAGCACCATAAGGCTACTGAACGTAGAAATATTTCCCCCTTGTCAAGGCTACTGAATATGGAAACATCACCACAAAGCTACTATGGAAATAAATTTCCACTACTACCACTGGTGGGAGAATAAATTCCCACTTTTACGACCATACGTAACCCAACTACACATCGAGAGGGAGACCGCAATGCCGACTCGGCAGTGTGCCCCATCTTCTTCATCCATTTCCACCACTCAACCATAGTGTACATGTGACAAACGGTGTTCCCATACCCATTGAATCAACTATAAACCACACATGTCTAACTCAAATTGCACGAAAAGATGGATCATCAAGGGTAATAAGAAAAATAAGATAGAAAAAATCGCACACAAATGGGATAATATATAACATTGAACAATAATCTTTACAGCGGAAAACTTTTAAAATACATATAACAAAGTCTAACCTAAATTCAGCTTGGACAGTTGAAAACATCTGTCCTTACAATTGCTGATAAACATTAAACAAAAACAAACAGATAGCAATGGATAATAGAATATGTCCATACGTGGATAAATATCTCCAGCTCTCCTCTGAAAACTCCAACCATCTTTGACTAAACCTGAAACTACTCAGATCTGACCCGAGTATTGAAAACACCCAGATCAGGCTTGATGAACCAGCGTGAGAAAAACTTAATAATAAATGACGGTGTCATATACCAGTCTTGTAAATAAAATCCTTTGAAAAGAAAGAGCATCTCATAAGACCAAGCCAACACATAAACATGGATAGGTTTTTACCTTATGATAACTAAAAAACTTTTATATATCAAAACATTTGATATTATTTTTAATGACATATCTTTGAAAACATTTGCAAATAAACTTATTAATCTTAGCCGAAATTGTTACCATTATTAAATTCCAGCATACTAGGCTCTATAAACAAAACCGTAGGTTCTTATTGGAGGATGGATTTCCATACAAATGACCAAGTGAAGGGACTACCTTCCAGCAATACATCTCTAGAGGAATGTACCAAGGACCGTCACAAAGGATCCTCTACCAACACAAGACCAGCCTATCTTTGTAACTAGATAGTACCAAATATATCATCCACCAGTCGTTACCGACCTTTAACCGAACGTGCTATAGCATACAAAACACATTAATTTACATCCCGAACATCATAGCGGGAAAAAATATCTAGAAGGGGATGATCTTCGCCTAATTAGGAATGACCCACTTAGCCTTGCTGCATCTAACCTTGTTTCGGTCATTTCCGGTTGATGAGGCTCGAGGCTCCGATTACCTTTTCACATAGCACAACTTCTTTCACATTGAATGTCACATTGCTATTCCACATTCACATGACTGATTTCTATAAACATGTAACTTTCTGAGCTCGTATGTCTCAGGAAAGGGTGTTAAGCTAAGAGAAGGTGTCATCTCTGCCACGGAATGATATACTTTTATAGAGATCACTCATTAAGATTTGGAATGAAGGTCAGACATTCGTCCATACAAGTTCGTTTTGGGACCGAACGAAATCAAAGGTACTTTCCTCGGCCATTACTAGGCAAGAAGCCCTTGTGGTTGAGGTTTTTCATAACAAAGAGACCACTGCTACAATATAGTGAATCAAGAATTTATCCCTAATTAATCAACAAGTATTCCCTCGTTATTATTCATCTCATTATATCCATCTTCAAATATCTTCATTCTTCGAACATGTAAATTGGTTCGAAATGGTTTTCGAATAGGAATCATCTAAATCCAAGCTCGATTCCTTCGAAATCCAATTATCGGTAAAAAGTGAATATGAGTATATAGGATCATTAAGTCTCTTTCCACCTTAATTATTTTTGGATGATTTCAAAATCTCTTTCTTTTATCTTAGAGGAATTCTAAGTAATTCATTATTTTTCTTTGGATAACATTTCAAATTTCCTCACTTAACACTCAATCCAAATTCCTTAACTTATAGGTCAAAAGCAATGATATTTAAGACATCATTTACGATAAACCCTAAATAAATCATAGCAAACATTTTTGAGTAAATAGGATCATAGAAATCATTCTAATTTTACTCGACGTCAATTTCTGGATTCAACTAGTGCTATGGGCGGAATAATGGTGAAATTACGTTTTAAATTCCATGAATATGACGAGTTCCCTCCTCAGAATTCAACACCAAGTATAAGAAGATTATTTCTGTGCAATCCAAGTTGTAGTTTATTCATTTTGGAGATTGCTTAAATTTTGGACAGTACTAATCTTCTTTTATTTTGGAAACTTAATCCCATCTTTTAAGAGCATCCGGGATTTCCTTTCGATCTGTTCCACCCCTCGTCTAAGAAGAGAAAAATGAGGCCAGGTAAGTTCAGGGCACTGGTTGCTCCATCCCTAAACTGAATTAAACACCTTGTTTTATCTTCCCAAATCTCGCAGGCGAGACAAATGTACTAGTCGCTTCCGTAAGCTTAGTTATCAACTTTATTTTGGAATTGATTACAAAGATTCCAAATAGTCTTTCAAACACTTAATTTTCCTTTTAAATCATTCATAATTAATTCTAGGAAAAATCATTGCATTTAAACTCATATTCAAAAGTTATAAAATTCGTAGCATAAAAGTGTTGCAGAAAGTGATATATAAGCTTATTTGATTTAAACCACTTTTTAATGTTTGAAAATTCATATTTTCCACTTCAAATCTCTTCTTCACTATTTAAATAGATTTATCAAATTTATTCCATATTTTTTTCATGATTAAAAACGTTCATTTAAAAATATTTCCTATTATGTCACTTAACTTCACAAGCGCGATTTTTCTAGAAAATTGATTTGGATATATTTCAAAATATATTCAATGAAATTTTGATTTTATTTTTTCGTTTAGAAGTTATGGATATAATAGTATGGAATTTTCTTGCCTTGAAGAATTCTGAGTTATATTCCACTCAATATACTCATTTGAACTTTTCAGCGTGAAATCGTGTACTACCCTTGCGCGACGCGCCTAACTTTAACTTGTTTTTTATTATTTGAAACAATCTATTAAAATTGAATTTTATTACTTATAAAACCATAACAAGTAATTTTAAATCAATATTTTCACTTTTTAAAGCTTTTAAAATGTATTTTCACTATTTCTGTAACTATTATTTTAAATTAAATTTTAAAATTCAGTTTCAATTCAAACTTCAAATTAAACTCAATTCAAACTTAGATTTCAAATCTAATTTCAAATCTAATTTAACATTCAACATTAACCTCACTTTCAATTTTCAAAATAGATTTCAATTTCAGTTTCACTATTTATCTAAATTTCAATTTAACTTTCCATTTCAATCCAATTTCACTTCTAATTTCAAACTCTCTTTTATTTCCACTTTAATTTCAATTCCAATTAAAAAGAGACTAATTTTTCCAAAGTATACCATATCACCAAATATGTTCTTATTTAGTAAAGGGAATACTTCATCAAAATGAGCATCATTTGTCACTAACATAATTATGGTCCATACACAAACTAGTATGATGAATAATCACAATCAAAAACACTTACAACTGTTCAAACGTAACACAAACATATCCAAACATTTATAAAACATTTCAAAGGGGTGTATACTTGCATATGTAATAAGATGATTATTATGACAAAATTAAAATACGATCTTTAAAAGCGGTGAGAATTTTCTCACCTTCATTTCCACTCCGTCAATCTTTTTGTAAGCTAACGTGCTTCTCGAACTAATGCGCTTTTCCAAATGTCTCGAGTTTTGTCGTTTTCCTTTCCTTCTTTTTTTTTCTTTTTTTTTCTTTTTCTTCTTTTCTTTTTTTTATAATGAAGGAGTGTGGAAGTTCGGCCATGGGTGTGTGGGAGGGTGCAGACTTGGAGATAAAGAGTGTGGGTGTTTAAGTGGGGTACGTGAGTTTGGGAGGGGGTAGAGCTTGGGTAGGTGGGTGCATGCCTCGGGTCTGGCTTATGGCCGTGGGTAGGTGGTGTGGAGATTGGTGGAAATGGTGGAAGAGAATAGAGAGGTGAGAAGCCATGGAAATGGAGGAAGAAAGAGGAAGTAATGGAAGAGGAAGAGAAGGGAGTTTAGAATTTTTTTTATAATGAAAATATAGTGAAGAAGGAAGGGGTTTAGGCTTGTATTTATAGGTGTAGTTTGAGTTGCTAATGTCCTAAATACCCTTGCCTTACTTTTTGATTTTTGCTTAACATGATAAGAAGTGCATTTATGGTGAGAGATGTCATGATTTGATTCATGTAATGATGCTTGCCTCTTTCTCTTAATTTACAAAATGTTTAAATATTAATTTTCTTAGTTTCCATGCAAGAAGAGACTTGCATTAACGGTGAGAAGATAGGTTTTAGTCCTTATGTAATGATTTGGTTACCTTATTATAACTTAGAAAACACTGAAACTACATTTTGCTTCATATCCATGCATCTCATTAATGAGATGTGATATCTAAGTAATCATTATGTTTAATAACTTAATTTTAATTATAAATTGTTAAATCATGTTACCTTTTGAATTATTTGTAAACTTTGACTTTTCAAAGTGAATTTGCTTTTTATATGTTAATGTAACATGTAACATAGTTTTTTAAGTGCATATATGTGTTAGAAAACATATCATCTTGCAACAACTCGCCAACAACTCATTTTGGTTGAAAATGGTGTTTTTGTTGACATATTTTACAGTCAAAATTTGACGTTTTTGTTAAGCTATATATTAAAGTAAACCAAACTTAAAAATGAACTTTTTAATTCTTTTAAATAAATTAAAACATGCCTATTTATATTTTAAAATTATATTCAAATAATATCAAAATCTCTAATTTATAGTGTATGTAAAACCGACAAAATGCGACAAATTTTGGATATTTTTGTAAAACGATTATTAACATATTTATAAATGTTATAAGGATACTTTTATTATCTTTATTAGGTGTTTTTAATAAGATTTATCTTTTTAAATAAACATTTAAACCTATTTATATAAGCATTTATTTATTTTTAACAAAACTTAACTTTCACTGATTTGTGATAAAATCCAAATTTATGCTTTTTAAATTATTAACTATAAGAATAAATAATTTCTTTATTATTATTTATTATATCTAACTTATTTATTTAAGTTTTAAACCTTTTTAAATAAAATAAACGAAATTTTTTATTCTCGAATTAACGAAATTACAAGTCGTTATATTCTCCCCTACCTAAAAGCATTTCGTCCTCGAAATGAGAGTTAGATAAAAAAATCTATCTCATACTCGCATCCTCAAAAATCCTGGCTTATTTGTACTGATGATAGAAAGAAAATGCATATATAAAAAGAAGGTTGATGCCATAACAACAGTAAAACAAATGATATCAAACATACAGAGATTCCCCACACTAACCTGAGTACTTATCACGTACTTAAGGTTATTTATACATATATCAAGTTAGATTTCTATCCTACCCATCCTATGCATACTGCACATTTAAGATAACATGCACAACAACCAAACAAGACTATATATCCAAAACCAACCACACTGATACTATATCAATATAAATAAATACATCCACATAACTCATCCCTTGACCTGAGCATGTACTATACCCATGGTCTATATATATATACCAAAACATAAGTCTAACCCCTATATTTTAGTGCCTACTATTTAAGATAACTATCCAATTACCATGTAAACAAACCCAAAACATCATAATATATGTGATATTTGATTCAATCTATTATTTGAATCCACAAGTTTACTTCCGAACTAGTATCGATCCACCGATTTTCTATTGTGGACTCTAATCAGGATTCTTGATCACAAACCACTGCTTTCCTTGCATAGCTCTCAACAATAATAGAAAACTTTAGTACATAATCACAAACCGTCGTCAATGTTCGCCATCAAGAATCGAGTGATAAATCCTTTCTCAGGCTGATGTAAACACCTCAAAGTTCTATACTCAAATCTTAGATCAAAAATTTATGTGCCGAAATGATTTACGTATAATTTACATATTTGTTCACATTCATTTTTACTTTATATATTTATTCAAAATTTATATTATCCAAGTTTATTTCACAACCATTCATTTTATTACTTAAGCATACAATTATGACTTAAACTTGTATAATATACCTTTACTTCCTAAGAGTATATATGTTTCCCCAAACTTCAATTATGGTGTTTAACTAATGTGGAATTCTACTATTATCTCAAATTAATAAGTTATAAAACTTAATCCTTAGTTTTATGTACCTAAGGTCTTAATTTATCCAATATCATTTATCTTATCCATATATTAATAAGACAACTTTACTAAGTGTACTCTTTTCTTATTAATTTTATGGTTATCTACTTAACTTATTTACCTATCGATTTTCTAAATCAAACTTCTTAATCTTAAATCCATCAAATACCTTATAGTCAAATTGTGAAACTTAATTCACATGGTATTTGTTTGTTTAAACATTTTCATCCAACAATTAACCTGCTAACCATATTATTCAAAAATATCCACTTCTAATCTTACTTCATTTTGAATTACAAATGTTACAGTAAATATATCATTAATTCAAAGTTTTATATTAGGATGATATTTCTTATCTCTCTTATTCCTAAATTTCACTTTGATTTTAACATAATCAAAGTTTCTAAATTTCAACTTATCTTATCTCCTTATAAGTTACAAAATTCACCCTTTCATATTATAATTACCCAAAAAATCAATTTAGGCTTATCTTTTTCTATCTTATTATAAGAATTTTTCTAAGTGTGCATTTTCATTTTACTTTCTCTAATTACACTTCCAGCTTCAATATTATCAACAAATATCTTATAGTCAAATTATGAAATTTACTTCACAAGATATTTGTACTTAGCTTTTAAATCCATCAATTTTGATTAAATCATTATTTCTTAATAAAAAATGTCTAGGGGTAATTAAAGTTCTAAATTATAGCTTCCAACTAATTGATTCTAATCTTTATAGTTAAATCGTGCAATTTCGACCTTAAGATATATTAACTTGTTTTTAATCAATTCAGGTTGCTTATTTATTTACCTATATTTCAAATAACCATTTGTTTTCTAAACTAATATTTTCCAAAAATATTCCCCTTTGTTTACTTTCAAAACATATACTTAAGTAAAATTATTTCATTTACCAATTTTTTTTAGACAAAACCATTTTTAAAAAATTAACAAATATGCGCTCATATATATAATACTCTCATAACTCATTCTAAGGTGCTACTAACCCTATCTCTAATGAGTTACTCATCCTAGGATATTACTAATCCTATCTCTGATGAGTCTTACCCCTATCAGGCTTCGGTGTTCAATCAACCAAAAGCTCTAATACCTAATGTGATGAACGGTTTTCCCGTACCCTTTGAATCGACAATGAACCACACATGTCTAACTCAAATTGCATGAAAAGACAGATCATCAAGGGTAATAAGAAAAATAAGACAGAACATAATCTTACACGAATGGAAATATGTGTAATATTGAACAACAATCTTTACAGCAGAAAACCTACAAAATACATATATTAGATTCTAACCTAAATTTAGCTTGGACAGTTATAAATATCTATCATTACAATTGCTGACAAACATTAAACAAAAACAAACGGACAGCAGCGGATAATAGAATATGTCCATACATGGATGAATATCTCCAGCTCTCCTCTGGAAACTCCAACCATCTTCGACTAAACTTGAAACTACTCGAATTTGACCTGAGTATTGAAAACACCCGGATCAGGCTTGATAAATTAGCATGAGAAAAACTCAATAATAAATGACATGGTCATACATCAGCCTTGGAAATAAATCCTTTGAAAAGAAAGAGCATCTCATAAGACCATGCCTACACATAAACACGGACGGGTTTTTTACCTTATGATAACTAAAGCACTTTTATATATCAAAACATTTGATATTATTTTTAATGACATATCTTTGAAAAAAACTACAAATAAACTTATTAATCTTAGCCAAAATTGTTACCGTTGTTAAATTCCATCATACTAGGCTCTACAAACAAAACCGTAGGTTCTTATTGGAGAATGGATTTCCATACAAATGAACTGGTGAAGGGACTACCTTCTGGCAGTACATTTCTAGAGGAATGTACCGAGGACCATCATCCTCTACCAACATAAGGTCGGCCTATCTCTATAACTAGATAGTACCAAATATATCATACCTTGGTACTTACCAACCATTAACCGAGCGCGCTCTAGCATACAAACCACATTAATTTACATCCCGAACGTCATAGCGGGAATAAGTATATCTAAGGGGATGATCATACCCTAATTGGGAATGATCCACTTAGCCTTGCTGCATCTAACCCTGTTTCGATCGTTTCCAATTGATGAGGCTCGAGGCTATGATTACCTTTTCACATGGCACAACTTCTTTCGCTTTGAATGCAATATTTCCATTCCACGTTCACATGACTGATTTCTATAAACATATAACTTCCTGAGCTCTTATGTCTCAGGAAAGGGTGTTAAGCTAAGAGAAGGTCTCTTCTCCGCCACGGACTGAAATATTTTATAAAAATCGCTCATTTTGATTTGGAATGCAAGTCCAAACATTCTTCCATACAAGTTCGTTCTCGGACCGAATGAAACCGAAGGTCTTTCCTTGACCATTACTAGGCAAGAAGCCTTTGTGGTTTTGAGATTTTTCATAACAAAGAGACCACTACTATAATATAGTGAATTGGGAGTTTATCCCCAATTAATCAACAATTAGTCCCTCGTTATTATTCGTCTCAATATTTCCGTCTTCAAATGTCATTCTTCGAACATGTAAACTGGTTCGAAGTCGTTTTCGGATAGGAGTCACCCAAAATCCGAGCCCGATTCCTTCGAAATATAATTATCGGTAAAAAGTGAATATGAGTATACAGGATCATCAAGTCTCTTCTTACTTTAATTCTTTTTGGATGATTTTAAAATCTCTTTCTTTTGTCTTAGAGGAATTCTAAGCAATTCATTCTTTTTTTGGATAATATTTCAAATTTCCTCACTTAACACTCGATCCAAATTCCTTAACTTTTAGATGGGTCAAAAGCAATGTTATTTAAGACATCGCTTATGAAAAACCCTAAATAAACCTTAGCAAATATTTTTGAGTAAATAGGATAATCATTCTAATTTTACTCAACATCAATTTCAGGATTCAACAAGTGCTATAGGCAAAATAATGGTGAAACCACATTTTAAATTCCACGAAGATGAGTTTCCCCTTGGAATTTAACACCAAGTATAAGAAGATTATTTCAATGCAATCCAAGTTGTAGCTTATTCATTTTAGAGATTGCTTAAATTTTGGATAATAATAATCTTCTTTTATTTTGGAAACTTAATACCATCTTTTAAGAGCATTCAGGCTTTCCTTTCGATTTGTTCCACCCCTCTTCTAGGAAGAGAAAAAAGAGGCCAGGTAAGTTCAAGGCACTGGTTGCTCCATCCCTAACCTTAGTTAAACACATTGTTTTTTCTTCCCAAATCTCGCAGGCGGGCCAAATGTACTAGTCGTTTCCGCATACTCAGTTATCAACTTTATTTTGGAATTGATTATAAAGATTCCAAATTATCTTTTAAATGCTTAATTTTCATATTAAAATCATTCACAATTGGTTCTTGGAAAAATCGATACGTTTAAACTTATATTCAAATGTTATAGAATTCGTAGCATAAAAGTGCTGCGGAAATTGCTATACAAGCTTATTTGATTTAAACCACTTATTAATATTTTAAAACTCATACTTTTCACTTAAAATCTCTTCTAAACTATATACATAAATTTATCAAATTCATTCCATATTTTTTCATAATTAAAAATGTCCATTTAAAAATATTTTCTGTTATGGCCACTTAACTACACAAGTGCGATTTTTTTTGAAAATTAATTTGGATATATTTCAAAATATATTCAACGAAATTTGATTTTCTTTCTTCGTTTAGAAGATATGGACATAATAGTCCGAAATTTTCTTATCTCGAAGAATTTTGAGCTACATTACACTTTATACACTCATTTGAACTTTCGGCGCGAAGTCGCGAACTACCGTTGCGCGACGCGCCTAACTTTAACTTATTTTTCAATATTTGAAATAATCTATTCAAATTGAATTTTATTGCTTATAAAACCATTAAAAATCATTTTAAATCAATATTTTCACTTTTTAAAGATTTTAAAATGTATTATCTCTTTTTCCATATTATAATATTATTTTATTCCTATTATTTTAATATTAAATTTTAAAATTAAATTTCAATTTTAGCTTCATATTAAACTCAATTAAAACTTAGATTTCAAATCTAATTTAAATTTGAACCTTAATCTCACTTTCAAATTTGATTTCAATTTCAGTTTCACTATCCATCTAAATTTTAATTTCAATTTAACTTTCCATTTCAAATCCAATTTCACTTCTAATTTCAAATTCTCTTTTATTTGCATTTTAATTTCAATTCCAATTAAAAAGAGACTTATTTTTTCAAAGTATATCATATTCCAAATTAGGGTCTTGTTTAATAAAGGGAACACTTAATCAAAATGAGCATCATTTATCACTAACATAATTATGGTCCATACACAAACTAATGTGATAAATAATCATAACTATAAACACTTGCAACTATTCAAACATAACGCAAACATATCCAAACATCCATAACAACATTTCAAAGGGGCGTATACTTGCATATGTAATAAGATGATTATTATAACAAAATCAAAATACGATCTTTTAAAAGCGGTGAGAATTTTCCCACCTTTGTTTTCGCTCCATCAATCTTTTTGTAAGCTAACATCCTTCTCGAACTAATGCAGTTTTTCCAAACGTCTCGAATTTTGTCATTTTCCTTTATCTTTTTTTATAACGGAGGAGTGTGGAAGTTCGATCTTGGGTGTATGGGAGGGTGCGGACTTGGAGATGTAGGTTGTGGCATTTAAGTGGGGGTACGTGAGTGTGGTACGGGGTAGAGCTTTGGTAGGTGGGTGTATGCCTCGGGTTTGGCTTATGGTCGTGGGTAGTTGGCGTAGAGCTTGGTGGAGATGGTGGAAGAGAATGGAGAGGTGGGAAGTCATGGAAATGGAGGAAGAAGGAGGAAGTAATGGAAGAGGTAGAGAATGGAGTTTATAATTTTGTAGAATAAAAATTGTAGTGAAGAAGGAAGGGGTTTATGCTTGTATTTATAGGTGGAGTTTGAGCGGCTAATGTCCTAAATACTCTTGCCTTACTTTTTGACTTTTGCTTAACATGACAACAACTGCATTTATGGTGAAAGATGTCACAATTTGATTCATGTAATGATGCTTGCCTCTTTTTCTTAATTTACAAAATGTTTAAATATTAATTTGCTTAGTTTCCACGCATGAAAAGACTTGCATTAACGGTAAGAAGATAGGTTTTAGTCCTTCTGTAATGATTTGATTACTTTTTCATAACTTAGAAAACACTTAAACTACATTTTTCTTTTTTTTCCATGCATCTCATTAATGAGATATGATATCTAGGTAATGATTATGTTTAATAATTTAATTTTAATTATAAATTGTCAAATCATGTTACTTTTTGAATTATTTGCAAACTTTGACTTTTCAAAGTGAATTTGTTTTTTATATGTTAAATGTAACATGTAACATAGTTTGTTAAGTGTGTATATGTGCTAGAAAACATACCATGTTGCAACAACTTGACGACAACTTATTTTGGTTGAAAAAGATGTTTTTGTTGACATATTTTATAGTTGAAATTTGACCTTTTTGTTAAGCTATATATTAAAGTAAATCAAATTTAAAAATGAAATTTTTACTTATTTTAAATAAATTAAAACATGTCTATTCATATTTTAAAATTATATTTACATAATATCAAAATCTCTAATTTTATAGTATATGTAAAGGCGACAAAATGCGACAAATTTTGGATAAATCTTTTAATATACTTTTATTATCTTTATTAGGTGTTTTTAATAAGATTTATATTTTTAAATAAATATTTAAACCTATTTATTTAAGCATTTATTTATTTTTAACCAAACTTAACTTTCGTTGATTTGTGATAAAATCCAAATTTATACTTTTTAAATTATTAACTATAAGAATAAATAATTTCTCTACTATTATTTATTATGTATAACCTGTATATTTAAGTTTTAAACCTTTTAAAATTTAAAATAAACGAAAATTTTCATTTTCGAAGTAGCAAAATTACTGGTCATTGCCGTACACCTTTTAATGCAAGCATAGGGATCCACCATCTGAACTGTATCACGTCGCATTAGTATTCGTGTATATAGGATCCAGTTATGCCGGGGCCACACACTTCATCAGTCATCAATCATTGTAGTGCATCCACTGTAGAACCTCTTGTGAGTGCCATTTGCAATAAAAATCTCCCCTAGTCGAATAATCGATCCCCATAGGTAAAGAGCAGTTACCCAACATAGATACATCCTAGCGTCATCTCATAGGGAACTAGGTACCCTACTGCCTCTAACATACACATACAGGCATACAATAGGCCTACACAAATAATTAATATCTTATATTAATTTTATTCCCAATCTGGGCCTTATCGAGGTTCAAATTCTGTAATTTAGTCCATAATCGGTCGACTGCTTGCGATCAACCACTCAAGGTGAAAGGTCGATCAGTCATAGTATAAAAATTAAGCTTGTTTTAGTTTCTCATTTGGCTTTTAGTTATTTGATTTTCATGCTTCATTGATTACTTAAACCCTATATAGTGACCAGTCTATACTCTCAATTCTAGATTTACCCAAATTTACTTTCACTTGTTTAATATAGGTTTAACAAGTTTTAAGGTTTAGGTTTAATAACAAAAGGATTTACTTGGGTTAAAATTAGATTTATCAATTTATAGTAATTTCAATTTCTAATCCAGATTCCAGGTTTAACAGTTAGGGTTTATAGTTTACAGTTTAAATTTCTACATCCTAGATTAGATAGAATAGTTTAAATTTAACTGTAATAATCAATGAATCTATTCCCACTCACCTTAGATCCAAGCTCTAACTTCATTTTTTGCTCGTGAATCGCCAACGTAAGCTTCCCCCTTCTAGATTTGATCTACTATTGTCCTTTTGCTTTGATTTTATTTTAGTTTTAAAGCAAGTTTAGAAGTGAAGAGGAAGAATTTTGGTAGAGTTTCAATAGTCTGCAAATTTTCTAGTGAAATTAGGGTTAGCCTGGGAGTTAATATATAGATGTTAGGGACCACTCTGGAGCATTGGATTTGCCTTGGAGGATCCTTGCTACCTTCTCATAGGCACACCAAAACTTGGAACAAAGGAAAGTAATTCAATCAATCTCAACCGTTCAAACAATGATTTAGAATCCTCGATTGTATAGGTGAACGACCAACCGTCATTGGCCATTGGTCGACCGCTCCTGATGTTAGTTTTGGTATGTTTTAATTTTTAAATTTATTTTATTTTCAGAATTTTCAAATGTCTGTAACTTCTTTATACTAACTCCAATTTCAAAGTGTTATATATGAAAATTATCTAGAAAATCACCACGAAAGCAATGGTGCAAGTTTCATATCCAAATTTGGATGTCTGTGAAAATTTTATTTTATCCCTTGTTTTATAAAAAAATAATTTTCTGACTAAATTTTTGCTAAATTTTTAGGGTGTTACTTTTTCCACCTTAAAAGAATTTCGTCCCTAAAATCTCAAAGGATGGAAAAATATAACTTACACACCCAACTAATAGTTATAATCATGTACTCGTCCATCATCCGTGGATAATTATTGTCCTTAGATATTTTCTAATGTAATATGTGTGTATGTATATGCAACATGCAATGCACATGAACCTATATTAAAGCAAAGAGATGTCATGCAAGTGCTTATTTAATGCATCCAAAATGTATGCAATATTCTAAGTAAGTATGCTTGAAATTCTACATGTATGGACAACCATTCAAATCATATGTGACATCCATGTGCATAATATCCAACAACACAAACAATAATCAAGAGATAATGTGAGTGTTTGTACTAACTAGAGGATATACAACCCTAAATGTGTAAAAGAAACAATCCAAACAGTACATCCACTAGCATCCATCATCCATAACATGTCTATTAACATGTTTACAACCATTCTTACCATTCAAGGTTCCCTACCTAATAAGGTATACCAAGCTAAGTCCTAATACATAAGTAGTCTATTTTTATTAAACTTAAATTGGATACGCACTAGAAAAGGGTTCTGGATCGGTAGCTCGGATCTTCTCCTTAGGCTCTCATATACTCTCAACTGATCATTTCCTACCGGAGTCTAGCCAATTTAATTATTTTATTATGTAGTCGATTGCCCAAAAATATAGGTTCTTACATGGTGAATAAGGAACTCGCCTATCCTTTTAACTTTCCCTAACTAACATGGCTCGCCCACGGTAACTGCATCACATAACTACCACCACCACCTAAGGACCGCTTCATACTAGTTTAGCTATATCTATCTTGCCTTCTACTTGTCTGTATCCTATTGTGAACTAGCTCTAAGGACTGTAAAGGACTTTGCTCCTCAAACTATAGTGGATTCAGCTCCACGGACTGTAGAGGAATCATCTCCTTGGACTATTGTGGACTCTTGTTGGTACATGATTTACTCCTATCTTGTGCTATCCTTGACCATTTATGAATTAAATCCCGACACTCTTGTCAACTTTCACCACGGGTATAAATTTTTAATCCAAATGCATTGGTAACCCTCGACAATCCTTGGTAGCAACTAAAATCGTGTCGACTTGCACCACGCTAAATAACTTGAGCATAAGTATGCTCCCATAAAACTATAGCTCTATGAAATCCTCAATGCACAACAAACTGTCTTAACTCATCCTGTAACAACCCGCATATTTTACGCTTGTATATTTAAATATTTTATTTAAATATAGCACCGTTAGTCGGATTTTTAGTCTGAAATGCTACTTTTTGCAACCGATTGAATTAGGACTCGGGACCCCTTCCATTGAGTTCAAAATGATGTTTGCGATCTTTTTGAGTATAAACATTGATATGTTTGGAGTTAGTAGAATTTTGCTACCATTTCACTTTGGGTTTGGGTTTTAGCCCAATAACCTAACAAATAACTCTAACTCCTCTGCTCTTCACCCATTCATTCATTCTATTTCCTTACATTCAAGCTTTAATAAAAAGGCTGGAGGAGATTGGAAATTAAAATTCTAAGCCCTAATTCCATTGCAAAATCCAAGTTCTAGCTCTAAATTCAAAGAGAGGCTATTGGTAAGCATCCTTTTCTTCTTCTCCAACTCATTCTCTCTTCAATTTCAGAAAAATTCCTAAACCTAACTTAGGAAATGTTCTTCTTTTGAGCTCAGATTCAAGCTCCTTGGGTTGTGTTGAAGAGTGGTTGATCCTCCTTTACTTTCAAGCTTCTTCTTCTTTGTTTTTGTGTAAAAGGTGAGATTTTTATCTCACATCTTAGTCTATAACTATCTTGATTGTTAGGTATGAATTCCTAACATCTTTACATGTTCATTTGATTTTGATTTGGATTGATTTGGTGAATATTCCATTTTTGGTGTTTTGAAAACAAAATCTATGAAAATCCTTATATGGATGATGGACATGTTGATCGGAGTGTATTGGAGAGTCTTTGAGGTTGGGTAGTCGTTTGGCGTAAACCCCTCGTAATAGCCACTCATCTGATTGCTTCCGATATAATTTGGTCATCATTGGCCTAGGGGAGAATATACCCAAAGCTTCAGTTTCAGACGTCTGAAATTAATGGTTCAGACGTCTGAATACTGTTCTGGGGAAAATTTATTTCTCAGATTCAGACATCTGAGTCATAAATTTCAAACGTCTGAAATTGCTCGAGTTCAACCTCAGAGCAAATAGGCTAAAATTAGCCATTTTCAGACGTCTGAAATTAATGATTCAGACGTCTGAATAGTGCTCTGGAAAACATTTATTTTCCAGATTCAGACGTCTGAATCATTTATTTCAGACGTCTAAATCTGCTTGTCTTTGCCAAATTTGCCTAAGTTTTGTGGGTTTTCAATTTTAATCGATTCGTGTCGATACGGCTTACTGTTATCATTTATTATCGACTTTGATAACTTCTTTTTGGAATTTTTGAGAATATCCATTTGATGGATTCGATATCGATTTTTTATGGCTTTGATTCACGCCATCGAATGTGAATCTTTGGCTATTGATTGTTTCTACAGTCATTTCTGTGATTTGTCACTTTGAAAATATAAAGGTTTTCTATACTAGTAGTAAATATCAAAACTCTTTCATCAAAACGGTTTCAACACTATTTTATTACAAAGCTCGTTATTTAAAACTGTTTTCCTATCTATTAGTATACACGAACCTTTACCTCACTCGTATGAGAAATATAATTAAATGGCTTAGTAAAATAAGTGGTATGAAACACTTGTGTTTACTTCATCGGTTGATTCTTGGACTTGTTCGATTGAAACGCTTGTGACAACTTTCGAGTGGAGATCTACAATTTGTTCGTAAATATTTAAGTTAAGCCAGTGGTTATGGGACATGAAGCTAAACTCGTCTATTTACTAGCTTAGTGTAATTGACACTTCTTGATGATCGATGGTGATCATTTTGTGATTTAGACTAGCAATGTGCGATGTCTCTTTGTCTGCGAGGGAGACTAAACCCCGTTTCTGTGGAGCTTCGGCTCAATTTTGGTGGGGTAGCGACCCATGGTCTTCGGACCGTTTTGTGGAACTTTGGCTCAATATTAATGGTTAGCAACCATGGAATAGCGTTCCGTTTTGTGATACACGTGTTGGTGAGTTTTCATGCTCCCATTTTGTGATAGGCCTCCCCCTTTTTGTGATTTCTTGATTTCTATTGATGATTTCTGGAATTTGTGTTTCACCAATTTTCGTGATTTTCATTGATAAGCTTTATCAATATTTGTGCATTGGTGAATTTGTGTTTCATTATCTTTTCCGATTGGCATTGATAAATTTGTCAATATTTGTGATTTAGTGAAAATGTTAAAGAATATAACATTCTTTTTGGTGCTTTGAGATTTCTTTAGATATTGTATGATTTTAGTTGTTGTTAGATTATACTTGTCACGGTATGGCATTATTGTTATCATACGTTTTTGTCATATCCCTTATTCTATCTCATTTTATCTGATATTTATAGCTAGACCGACCCGTTTATTATTTTCTTATTTAATAATACTCGGGTCAGGCCGAGATGTTATAGGTGCTTCTGCATGACTCCTTATCTGGGATCATCATTATCTGACTTTTGTCTAACTACATTAGATTGGTAGTTTTTGTTGTTATACATTCGAGATAGAGACTCCTTGATGTATACATACAATTTGATGTTGCACTTGCATCTATTCTTTTGTGATATCGTGGGTCTTATTTGACCACTACTCTGATGTACACTTATATGTGTTATATTCATATCTGTTTCCGCCTTTGTGATATAAATGTCTGTGACTGATGTATGTTATGTTTATTTCTATATTTGTTTCCGAAGACCACATAGCCACTGTGTAGTAGATTTGAGTTTGTATTGGCATGTCGGATTTCCTCTTGAAATGAAATGCATGTTATACTATCTGACATATCAGTGCTCGCACAAAGCAATTACATGGATGGTCGCTCCTCAACAGCCTTATTTTTCGTGCTAGTTGATGGCATTACTCCATAGTATCCTTGGCTAGCGTGAGTATAGAGGTGGGGCGTCACAACTTGGTATCAGAGCCAAACTTCAGAACAATGTAGAATATTCTAGCAAGGATCATCGTCCTAAGTTCTTCTTAGGAGTCGTGTCTTAGGATTTTATTCGAGTCATTGGACCTGTTCTATCCTATTTCTTTTGTGATGCTTTGTTTTATCAATTATTATTGTTTGATATTCATTCTGAGAATAATTTTTTCTTCTTCTTTCTTTCTTTCTTAAAGATGATAAATGGTTAGATCACATCGTCCCAGTGCCGGACAATCCAGTGCTACTCCCCAGGATGGAGTATTTATGTCTGCCCAGCAGCTTCTTGATCTTGTAAAGAATGCTCAAGCTGCCGGACCCATTCCAGGGCCTACTCACCCAAAATTCGGATTTGCACGCCTATGCAGTGATTATACAAATTTGAGTGGAAAGCCGTTCAGGGGTTCCGAGGGCATTATCGAAGTCCAAGCTTGGCATAGAACATGCGATCGCATCATTTCTCGCTTGAATCTTATTGATCTTCATCGTGTCCAATTGGCTTCTAGCATGCTCCAAGAAAGAGCATTAGATTGGTATGAGCTTCTTATTTTTGAAATTATTGAAGCGGATTTTACTTGGGAGCAATTCCGGGAAAGATTCGAATCAAAGTTTGTACCGAAAGCTGAAAAAGTGACTTTGGCCCGTCGTTTCATAGACCTTGTTCGAGGTGAATCCTCAGAATATGTCGCATCTTTTGAATCTCTTTCAAAATATGGGGTCGAGTATGTAAATACCCCGTTGAAGAAAAATCAAAGGTTTATCTATGGCTTGAATAAGAATCTCAAAAAGCTATTACTTTTGAAATTAGAAGTTTCTTTTAATCAACTTGTTGATATCGCTTTTCGACTTGAAGAGGCAGATAAAGAGAGTGATGTTGAAGTTGTGGGTACCAAACCGAACTTCAACAACAACAAGAGAAGGCCTAATAAGTTCAAAGGTTCCTATCCCAACAAGAAAGGGAAGCAATCAACTCCGGTAGCAAAGACTCCTACCTTTAGTGGAGGGCAATGCTATAATTGTGGTTCTAAGGACCATTATGCTAATAAGTGTTCAAAGCCCCTTGCTTGTCGCTATTGCAAAAGTTTGGGTCATTATATATCTGCATGTCCCAAACTTCAAGGCAAGAAGAAGGGAAAGCTAAATGTCGTACTAGCTCCTAGTAACACTTCTCGTGGTCAAGGTATTTCTCATTCTATCCTTGATGGCATTATTATGTTTCGTGATCAACCTGTTCGAGTTCTTTTTGATACGGGTGCATCCCATTCTTTTATATCAAAATAACTTGTTGATACTTTTTCTTTGAGTGTTATGGCTTTAATGACTTCTTTGAGAATTGCGAATCCGGTTGGTGGATCCACAACACTCAGTTTTCTTCATAAAGATGTCGAGATTATTTTGTGTGATTTTTCTTTCCGAGCCGATTTCCATGTCATGCGTTACTTAGGCTTCGGAATGATTTTGAAAATGGATTGGCTTAACCGTTATGAAGCCCATATCCTATGTCCTGAGCGAACTATTCATTTCCGACATCCTCAATCTGTTAAGCAGATTTCTATTGTTCTTAAAGATTCGAATTCCAACTTGGTAGCATCTTTATATTCTTTAAACCCTCGTGATGACGATAATGATGACGAGGAAGATGACATTTCTCTTATTAACGTTGTTCGTGAATTTTCTGACATATTTGAGCCCATTTTAGGATTACCACCTAAGCGTGCAATTGAGTTCAGAATCAATCTTATCCCTGGAGCTCTACCTATCACTCATCCTCCTTATCGTATGTCCAATAAAGAAAATGAGGAGATGCGCAAACAATTATCCGAATTGGGGATGGAGCAATTTATTCGTTCTAGTTCCTCTCCTTGGGGAGCTTCAGCTATTTTTGTGAAGAAATCCGATGGTACACTTAGGCTTTGCGTTAACTACCGCAAGCTTAATGATCTTACTATCAAGAATAAATATCCTTTACCTCGGATTGATGATTTATTCGAGCAACTTAGTGGTGCTAGAGTCTTTTCACAATTAGACTTAGCAACTGGTTTTCATCAGCTTTGTATTGCAGAGTGTAGCATTCCTTTGACATCATTCCATACTCGTTATGGATCGTATGAATGGCTTGTTATGCCATTTGGTTTAACGAATGCTTCGGCTTATTTCGTTGACCTTATGAATCGAGTTTTCAAAGATTTCCTCAACCGATTCGTTCTCATCTTTATAGATGATATTCTTGTGTATTCAAAAACCGAGGAAGAGCATGAAAAGCATCTTTGAATTGTATTGGAAACTCTTAGAAGCAATCAATTGAAAGCAAAATTTCCTAAATGCCATTTTTGGCAATCTCGTGTGAAATTTCTCGGTCATATTATTTCCGAATCCGGAATTTCTGTGAATCCTTCAAAGATTGAAGCGATTCAAAATTGGAAGAGACTGGAGAGTGTGACGGAGATTCGTAGCTTTCTTGTATTGGCAGGCTATTACTGTCGTTTCATAAAAGACTTTTCTAAAATTGTCGTGCCTCTTACTAGCTTGACAAAGAAAGGAGTTAAATACATTTAGTCAGACAAATATGAAGCTTCTTTTCAGAAATTAAAAGAACTCCTTTGCGATGCTCCTATTCTTGTGATTCTGAAGGGAATCAAGATTTTATTGTTTATACCGATGCTAGTCGTGTTGGTTTGGGAGTCGTTCTTTTGCAAAGGGATCGTGTTATTGCTTATGCTTCTAGGCAATTAAAGCCAGCCGAGACTAGATATGCCACTCATGATTTAGAGCTTGCTGCTATTATTTTCGCCCCTCGAAATTGGCGTCGTTATCTTTTGGGAGAGAAGTTTATTCTCTATACCGATCATAAATCTTTGAAGTATTTATTCTCTCAAAAGGAACTTAATTTGCATCAACAACGTTGGCTCGAATTTCTTGCATCTTATGATCTTGGTATTCTTTATACTCCCGGAAAGGGAAATCGTGTTGCCGATGCACTTAGCCGTAAGCAACAAGCGGTTGTCTCTATGATGGTATCCGAATGGAGCAATCTCAAGACTTTGTCCACTTGTGAGATTCGAGATCGTGAATCCGATTTATGTGCATCTCTTGTTTTATATAGCCTTGAGTTTCATCCTTCTCTTTTAGACCGCATTCTTGAAGCTCAAAAGCTACATCCCGAATTGGCTCTTCTTAGCCAAAGTTGTAAGGATAAAATTAATATTGAAGGTTTGAAAGACTTTGATATTCATTCTCGTGGCGGCATTCGAAAATTTGGTAGACTTATCATGCCAAATATTGATAATCTTCATAAAGATATTTTAGAAGATTCACATCTTTCTAAATTTACCATTCATCTGGGTAGTAGCAAAATATACGCGGATATGAAGCGACTTTATTATTGGAATGGAATAATATCCGATATTGCTAACTTTGTTAAGCATTGCATGACTTGCCAACTTGTCAAGGCCGAGCATCAAAGGCCCGGTGGGTTGTTGCAACCATTGGACATTCCGATTTGGAAGTGGGATCAAATTTCCATGGACTTTATTGACGGCCTTCCCCATTCTCATTCGGGTCATGATAGCCTATGGGTGATAGTTGATAGACTTACTAAATCTGCCCATTTTATTCCCGTTCGGTCCAACCGAACCGTACCTCTTTTAGCTAAACTCTTTATTAAAGAAATTATTAAATTACATGAAGTTCCTACTTCTATTGTTAGTGATCGTGATCCATTGTTTACTAGTGGATTTTGGAAGAGTCTTCAAAAAGCTTTGGGAACGAAGCTTAATTTTAGCACCGCTTATCATCCTCAGTCCGATGGACAAACCGAGCGTGTGAATCAAACTCTTGAAGATCTTCTTCGTGTTCTTGATTTTGGTGGAAGTTGGAAAGATCATATTTCACTTGTTGAGTTTTCCTATAACAATAGCTTCCAATATAGTATTGGTATGGCACCTTTTGAGGCACTCTATGGAAGGTCATGTCGGTCTCCTTCTTGTTGGCTTGAGGCCAGTGAGAAGCTAGTTTTAGGTCCAGACTTTATTCATGATTCCACAGAAAAGATTGATCTTATCCGCCATAGGATGAAAGAAGCTCAAAGTAGGCAAAAATGCTATGCCGATAACCGAAGAAGGAAATTGGAATTTCTGTGGGAGATTTTGTGTTTATTCGTGTTTCACCTATGAAGGGTGTTGTGCGTTTCAGTCGATCGGGAAAATTAGTACATCGATATATTGGTCCATTTCCCATCACCGAGCGTATTGGTTCCGTGGCTTATCGCCTCTTATTACCGGCTCAATTTTCTGCCATTCATGACGTGTTTCACGTTTCTCAACTATGGAAATGCCTTCGAGATTCCGATTCTATTCTTGAGCCCGATATTGTTGAAGAAGTTGAAGTTTCACCTAGTTTGACTTATGAGCAACATCCTATTCTCATCATTGCTACGGAGGTTAAACGCCTTCGAAATAAAGATGTCCCTCTTGTGAAAATTCAATGGTCCTCAAATCCTAAGGATTGTTCTTGCGAATCTAGAGAATTCATCGAACGAACACATACGGACTTACTCTCTTGAGCTCCTTGAGGTGAACTTCTTATTTCAAATTTCTTTTGTGTTGATATGCTTTTATGGTTGTTACTTTTTATTTTTTATTTTCTTCTTAAATATTGCGAGAACGCAATTTCTTTAAGGAGGGGAGTCTGTAACAACCCGCATATTTTGCTCTTGTATATCTAAACATAGCATCGTTAGTCAGATTTTTAGTCCGAAATGCTACTTTTTGCAAATGATCGAATTAGGACTCGGGACCACTTCCATTGAGTTCAAAATGACGTTTGCGATCATTTTGAGTATAAACATTGATATGTTTAGAGTTAGTAGAATTTTGCTACTTTTTCACTTTGGGTTTGGGTTTTAGCCCAACAACCTAACAAATAACGCTAACTCCTCTACTCTTCACCCATTCATTCATTCTATTTCCTAACATTCAAGCTTTAGCAAAAATGCTGGAGGAGATTGGAAATTAGAATCCTAAGCCCTAGTTCCATTGCAAAATCCAAGTTCTAGCTCCAAATTCAAAGAGAGGCTATTGGTAAGCGTCCTCTTCTTCTCCAACTCATTCTCTCTTCAATTTCAAAAAATTCCTAAACCTAACTTAGAAAATGTTCTTCTTTTGAGCTTAGATTCAAGCTCCTTGGGTTGTGTTGAAGAGTGGTTGATCCTCCTTTACTTTCAAGCTTCTTCTTCTTTGTTTTTGTGTAAAAGGTGAGATTTTTATCTCACATCTTAGTCTATAACTATCTTGATTGTTAAGTATGAATTCCTAACATCTTTACTGTTCATTTGATTTTGATTTTGATTGATTTGGTGGATATTCCAATTTTGGTGTTTTGAAAAAAAATCTATGAAAATCCTTATATGGATGATGGACATGTTGATCGGAGTATATTGGAGAGTCTTTGAGGTTGGGTAGTCGTTTGGCGTAAACCCCTCGTAATCACCACTCATCCGATTGATTCCGATATAATTTGGCCATCATTGGCCTAGGGGAGAATATACCCAAAGCTTCAGTTTCAGAAGTCTAAGATTAATGGTTCAGACGTCTGAATACTATTCTGGGGAAATTTTATTTCTTTGATTCAGACGTCTGAGTTATAAATTTCAGATGTCTGAAATTGCTCAAGTTCAACCCGAGAGCAAATAGGCTAAATTAGCCATTTTCAGACGTCTGAAATTAATGACTCAGACGTCTGAATAGTGCTCTAGAAAACATTTATTTTCCAGATTCAGACGTCTGAATCATTTATTTCAGACGTCTGAATTTGCTTGTCTTTGCCAAATTTGCCTAAGTTGTGTGGGTTTCCAATTTTAATCGATTCGTGTCGATCTGACTTATTGTTATCATTTATTATCGACTTTGATGACTTCTTTTCATAATTTTTGAGAATATCCATTTGATGGATTCGATATGGATTTTTTATGGCTTTGATTCACGCCATCGAATGTGAATATTTGGTGATTGATTGTTTCTACAATCATTTCTGTGATTTGTCACTTTGAAAATATAAAGGTTTTCTATACTAGTAGTAAATATCAAAACTCTTTCATCAAAACGTTTTCAACGCTATATTATTACAAAGCTCGTTATTTAAAACCATTTTCCTATCTATTAGTACATACAAACCTTTACCTCACTCGTATGAGAAATCTAGTTAAACGGCTTAGTAAAACAAGTGGTATGAAACACTTGCGTTTACTTCATTGGTTAATTCTTGGACTTTTTCGATTGAAACTCTTGTGACAACTTTCGAGTGGAGATCTACAATTTGTTCGTAAATATTTAAGTTAAGCCAGTGGTTATGGGACATGAAGCTAAACTCATCTATTTACTAGCTTAGTGTAATTGACACTTCTTGATGATCGATGATGATCATTTTGTGATTTAGACTAGCAATGTACGATGTCTCTTTGTCTGCGAGGGAGACTAAACCCTGTTTCTGTGGAGCTTCGGCTCAATTTGGTGGGGTAGCAACCCATGATCTTCGGACCGTTTTGTGGAGTTTCGGCTCAATATTAATGGTTAGCAACCATGGAATAGCGTTCCATTTTGTGATACACGTGTTGATGAGTTTTCATGCTCCCATTTTGTGATAGGCCTCCCCCATTTTTGTGATTTCTGGATTTCTATTGATGATTTCTAGAATTTGTGTTTCACCAATTTTCGTGATTTTCATTGATAAGCTTTATCAATATTTATGCATTGGTGAATTTTTGTTTCACTACCTTTTCCAATTGGCATTGATAAATTTGTCAATATTTGTGGTTTGGTGAAATGTTAAAGAATATGACATTCTTTTTGGTGCTTTGAGATTTCTTTAGATATTGTATGATTTTAGTTGTTGTTAGATGTATACTTGTCACAGTATGGCATTATTGTTATCATACGTTTTTGTCATATCCCTTATTCTATCACATTTTATCTGATATTTATAGCTTGACTGATCCGTTTATTATTTTCTTATTTAATAATACTCGGGCTAGACCGAGATTTTACAGGTGCTTCTGCTTAACTCCTTATTTGGGATCATCATTATCTGACTTTTGTCTAACTACATTAGATTGGTAGTTTTTGTTGTTATACATTCGAGATAGAGACTCCTTGATGTATACATACTCTTTGCTGTTGCACTTGCATCTATTCTTTTATGATATCGTGGATCTTATTTGACCACTACTTTGATGTACACTTATATGTGTTATATTCATATCTGTTTTCGCCTTTGTGATATGAATGTCTGTGACTGATTTATGTTATGTTTATTTCTATATTTGTTCCTGAAGACCACATAGCCACTGTGTAGTAGCTTTGAGTTTGTATCGGCATTTCGGATTTCCTCTTGAAATGAAATGCATGTTATACTATCTGACATATCGGTGCTCGCACAAAGCAATTACATGGATGGTCGCTCCTCAACAGCCTTATTCTTCGTGCTAGTTGACGACATTACTCTGTAGTGTCCTTGGCTAGCGTGAGTATAGAGGTGGGGCGTCACACATCCAGTGGTATACCAAATCACCTCAACTTCAAAATATCAAGTGGGACAATTCAAATGTGGACGAACTTCTTTTCCAATTTGAGTCAATTTATGTCATTTCATTTACTTCTTAACTATTTTCCAGACTTTCAAAAGTAATGGTACTTCATTCGTGTGCGATTGCTATGCGTACAACTATGTATTCTAAGTTAGTTTTCCATGAATTTCCTTAAGTAAATAACCTTCTTCCAATTCGATGGATGATTGTAAAGAATCACTTTATCCCTTCCTCCGAATCTTACCAAAAATTTCCTAAAAATTTCTATGAAAATCGCCTTCGCATTCTCAACATGAAAAATACATATCTTTTTCTTAATGGAGACCCAAATCCTTGAATTAATCATCCCTTGCCAAATCTTGACTTTAATTTTATATGGAATACCTTTTGTGGTTTTAACTTCCAAAACTTTTACCATTTCTTAATGTCCACCCATAAATGAGATACTTTTTACCAAACATAACATCTTATCACTTTATTCTGATTATCTTGTGGTTAGGACAACTCAATATGGAATGGTGCCTTTCCATTTTAATCCACTAAACATAATTATAAATGTTTTGATTTATACTTAGGAATTTCTGTATTTTAATGCGTTGGAATTATATCTCTCACAAAGGAAAGGTTGATGGTGTAAATTTATATGTCTTATCCGAAAGAAGAATTTGTATTACTTTTGGAAATATAAGGGATTATCTTTTTCATAGCTATAGAAAATATATGGTACAAAATACAGTAAATATCCTTATTTTATATATCTCTTTCTTTCTAGCGTATTCTTTGACGTTTCAAACGATTCACTTTTATTTATAAATCTGAACTTGATAATTTGTAGAAATTTACATTGCAACTCTTTATATACTAATGAATTAAAATATTACCTAAATCCCAACAATTTACTATGATAACTTAATTTACATTTTACTTGCACCCATTGTTTAAATCTATAAATCTAAAACTATCAAATAATTTATAAGTTTCAGAGACTACTATTACCCAATACTAAATTCAAGGACTACTATCATCCAATATTTTCTAGATTCACATACATGCAATATATAACCCAACAATTCCAAGGTTTACATAGGCATACTTGGAACACCTATACTATGCTATGAATCCTATAACATATATAAAATATATACTTTCCCACTTATGTCCACCCATTCCGCCCGTAGCCTTCAAGGGAACAACATAATACCTGGACGGTCCATAGCTCTCGAGTATCCTATCCTCACATATATGGTATTGACTTTGCTGGCATAGCGCTAAGCCTACACATACATTTCATTTAGATTGCCTAACGTAATCAGAGAATCGCCCCTTCGTCACGTAACACACTATATAAGGATTGAAGTAGACCCTACTTAGCCCTTTACACTTCAAACTGAAAAGCTTCTTGCATCTACAGCATTCTTTGATATAATAAAGCATCATAACTTACTCTTTTCCTTATTCCAAAATATGTTTATCTAAATCATACTTTCCAAACTTCCTCACATAAAGATTCTACAGTTCAAACCACACTTGGGTAAAAAGACATAATATGCCGTTCACTCTTCACTATTACAGGAAGTTCGAACTAATACTAAATCTCTTCAATTCCACCGTTGATTGAAAGGTCACTAAATTCCTATGTTATTGTTTATCTCCATCCCAACTATTTTAAGGCCTCTAAATTCCATAGTAAATTTTATCCTAATGGGCCATTTAATCCTATTTATATAACTCTAATATATTCCTTTCCTCTTTAAGTTTAAGTGGTAGTCATAATATTTTCATTTTGATTTTAAATCAAAACCTTTTGATTGTTAACATCGTTTCTATCAAACTTAAGTTTTTAAAACTATGAAACCACCTTTTTATTTTAACAAGTGTTTCCTTCTTGCTAAAATCATGATATTTTTCTTTAATTGAATATAAAAAATGGTTAAGCTTAACTTAGCAAAACATACATAAAATGCACCATTTTAAAATTTTCTTTCATAAATAAGAATTTTTCACAAAAGTTTATTTTTAAGAAAAATGTAGTACTTTAACTTATTATTTTATAGTTTGACAGAAACATCAAAAAGGTTATTTTTAAGTACTAATCGTTTCTCATTTATAAAAGAGTTCAAAAGTTGGGTCTTACATACTTCTCAATTTTTTTTCAAGAAATTCTATTATTAAAAGCAAAGTGCGCAGTAAGAGTAAGTGTAAAAATGTTCCTAAAAGACAAAACAAAAGATTTAAAACGATTATTGAAAAATTGCCTTTTATCCAATTCTATAATTTTACTTTCTGATCCATTAAGTTTGTCCGATTATTTTATGTAAAATCATAAATCAATTTCTAATATATTTAAAGTATCACACATCTATTGTTTATATCTTTTAGAAAACGTATTTATTGGATTATCACTTAAATCGGAGTAGACAATAGCAACTTAATTTCCCAACCAACTTATACCTAACAATGCTTTTAAGTGCATAAGATTTTCGTCCTCTGTTTCTAATATGGTTAACTTAGTTTATTTTCCAAAAAAATGTCTAACTTCAATACAGAAATACTATTACCATACTTCTAAGTAAATAGGAGTCCTTGTAACTACTAGTAATGTAAGAAAAGAGTTTCTACTTCAACTAGGTAATTTGCGTTGAGTTTGTAAAGTCCTCCTTCGTGTCCCTTTTATGCTATCAACATTATATTCTTATTATATGGGTCTCATGTTACAAATCTTCTTTACTCACCCTTAAGTCTATAATTTACTTGCTACTGCTAGTCAGTATATAAAACCTCTACTAGCCTTTCTTTATGAGGTAAACCCCAGTAAATGTGAAAAATGTATTTTTCACCTCAACTGTTATAACCTTAACCTTTACTTTGACCCATAATTGTCTACTTATATAAGGGATAAGCCAACAACTACCTTATGATTCAAAGTTCTTAGGGTGTTGTGTATTAATACACATATTAGAAAATAATAATTACATGCACTTATTCGAGTTAGGCTTGTCTTATCTCCTCGCTTATAGATACCAACAAACAATAAAGAGATGTTCATGCCCGAAATCTTAGTTGCCTCTTCTAAGCCATTCCCATCAAAGTTGTTCATTCTCGCTATCAACGATTTGGAATTATTTTAAACTTTCCCATAAATAGCACTGGTAGGGATATGTTATAGCATTCTTTCATGTTATACTTATACACACACACACACTTTTCAAAAATTCATTTTGAAAAAAAAATTGAAAACCTTTATGGAAAACATTTTTTCAAAAATTTTCAAGTACATTCCCTTAAAATGTTCCTATATCCTAGGGGGTTTTAAATCTATGCTTTGTTACCATATTACTAACCCGAACTTTCTGACACATCGATCCAAAGTATAGGGTGACTTTGGACTCATGTCATGCCAAGAAATACGAGCTGTTGGGGTTTTAAAACATTATAGAGCATAATTATAAGGATAAATTCTAAGACATTCTACACGTTTAGATCTCACGGTGGAAGGAATTAAAATATAAGTACTAAAAATAGACATTTCAAAAAACAGTCCCCAAATACTTAATTGCCATATACATCGTTCCCAAAGTATAATATAAGTTTTACATACGTTTAATACAATAAGTAATTACGTAATGAACGATAAATAATATAAGAACTCCAACGTGTAGCTCCTTTCTCCATGTACTATGCCCAATCAACTATTAACCTGTCATCTTATGGTTGGGAAAATTGAAAAAAGGGAGTGGGTCAGACAAAAGTTTGGTGAACAAGTATATGTTTAATATATGATGATCATGTGTGGTTAACTTTAAATCTACTATGTGCAACCTAGGGTGTTCAACAAGTGTTCGTGTACTTCCTAATGTCCTAACTTAAGGGTTTTCGTTCAACACACGCCTACATTACAACTTGTATAGGCTACTACAAGGATCGAACTATGAATCGAACCTCAATAACTAACGATCGACCACCACTCCTAGACCTACTCAATATGTAAACACCACCATTAGCTACTAATCATGAAAAACCACCCCCCTAGGCTACTAAATATGAAAATACCACCATAATGCTATTGAAGGCAAGAAAACTGCCCCCTTGTCTACTAAATATGGAAACATCGCCACAAGGCTACTATGGAAATAAATTTCAACTACTACCACTGCACTAGAGCGACTACGAGAATAAATTCCCACTTCAATAACCATACGTAACCCAACTATACATCGAGGGTGAGCCTGTAATGTTGACTCATCAGTGTGTCTCATCATCTGCATCCATGTCCACCTCTCGACCGTAGTGTATGCCTCTTATTTCACGCATCGGGATCCACCATCTATACTGTACCACGTCGTATCAATATCCGCGCAAACTATGATTCCCATTGTGTCAGACCCACGCACTTCATCATGTATCAGTTGATGCTAAGCATCCACCATAGAACTTCCTATGAGCGCCATTTGTGATAAAAATTGCCTCTAGTCGAATAATCGACCACCTATTGGGTAAAGAGCATTTGCCCAACATCACAGCATCCTAACATCATCTCATAGGGAACTGGCTTCCCTATTACCTCTAACATACACATATAGTTATACAACAGGCCTACACAAACAATGAATGTCTTATATTAATTTTATTCCTAACCCAAGCCATAGTCCAAGGTTCAAACTCTATAATTCAGGCCATAACTGGTCTACCACTGCATGTTATCGGTCGACCGCTCAAAGCGAACGGTCGATCGGTCATAGTATGAAAATTATGATTTTTTTAATTTCCTATTCGATTTTTAATTATTTAATTTTGGTGCTTCATTAATTACTTAATTTATGTTTTAGAGTAAACCCTAAACAGTCACTGGTCCATACTCCCAATTCATAGATTTACCCAAATTTACTTTCACATTTTTAATATAGGTTTAACAAGTTTCAGGGTTTAAGTTTAATAGCAAAGGGGTTTACTTGGGTTTAAATCAGATTTACCAATTTATAGTAATTCAATTTCTAATACTGATTTTAGGTTTAATAGTTAGGGTTTACAGTCTATAGTATAAATTTCTACATCCTAAATCAAGTATAATAAATTACATTTAACTATAATAATCAACTTATTAAACCTCTTCCTACTCGCCTTAGATCTCAACTCTAACTTCATTCCTTGCTCGAGAATCATCACCCGTAAAGCTTCTCCCTTCTAGATCTGGTCTACTATTGTCCTTTGACTTTGATGTTATTTTATTTTTAAAGAAAGTTTACAAGTGGAGAGGAAGAATTTTGGTGGAGTTTCGATAGTTGGTAATTTTTTTAGTGAATTTAGGGTTAGGCTAGGTGTTAATTTATAGAGGTTAGGGACCACTCTAGAGCGTTGGATTTGCCTTGGAGAATATTTGCTACCATCTTGCATGCACATCAAAACTTGGACATGAAGGAATATAATTTGGTCAATCTAGGTCATTTAGACGACGCTTAAGAATCCTCGATTGTACATGTAAAAGGTTGATTGTCATTGGCCAATGTTAGATCACTACTGGTTGACATCAAACCCCTAGGGTAGACCAACCTTGAAGTTAATTTTGGCATGTTTTGATTTTTAAATTTATTTTATTTTCAAATTTCCAAACATCTGTAACTTCTCCGTACTAACTCTGATTTCGAAGTGTAATATATGAAAATTGTTTAAAAAATCACTAACGCAACAGTGCAAGTTACTTTGCCAAATTCTAACGTCTGTTAAAACTTCATTTTAGCCCTTATTTTTTAAAGTTCAATTTTCTTATTAAATTTTTGCAAAATTTTTAGGATGTGACATCCTACTATTCATTTAACAAGAAAAAAAGACTCATCACGGCGTCGCCACTTCAACATATAAAGTACTTTATGAATTTGTACTAAATATATAGAATGAGTGACCAAATCATGTTGGTAGTGTGCAATATCATTCTATTCCTCTTCATGAATCATCTATATATAAGAGGTGAATCTCGGTTCCTTTCGTGCCCCCTTTGGCTCATCACAGCTATCATCTGCTTTTTATTTTCCTTTATCCTTGCCTGAATCCTTTTCGGGTGGATCTTCGCTTTTGAATATATAAACTTCAATTCCCTCTCCTTCCTCTCTCTCAGTATTTGCATCCTCTTGTCGTAGAAATCTTTCCACGTCGTGTTAAAACTCTCCTAGATCCATGGGTGGATCTCTTGTCAATGAGCTCTTGAATTTTATGCCATCAGCTATGCCAGATACAGCTGCCATCAAAACCATAGATGGATCTGGTCGACCTACCGATGTTGCCGCTGCATTGAATCGTGTCAGAAAACTCCTCAAAGGTTCCCCGGTTCTTTGCTTCAGTGTTGTCAAACTCATCACATTCTTGGGTCTTGAAATGTGAACTATGAACTATCTTATAAACCTCTCGGTCAACTCGGTCCATGTTCCAATGGAGCCACTCTCCAATTGCCTGAACCATAGTGCCGCTATGTCTGTCAAATAAAATGGGAAACACAAGGACATGACCTCCTTCGATGCCCCCAGTACTTCCATGTGCCTCATATACCTCGTCAGATGAACAGTAGAATCAGTCCTTCCATTGTACGTCTCCAGTATTGGTAGCTTGAATTCTTATGGATTCCTAGCCTGCCTAATTGCGGGAGAGAAGGGGCTCCTGCTCACATCTTCCAGATCTCCATTCATTAGTCCTCCCCTCATAGCTCGTCTGACCATCTCCGCCAATCTGTCACTATCTCCAAGTTGTAGTCCTTGTCCATTACCTCCAATCTGCCCCCCCCCCCCCCCCGAGGGAATCTTAGAATCAACTCTCCTGGATGGGGATCCATTTCTCTATCAACATAATGCTGCATAGTCCCAGCTGGTATCCTGCTTGAGACTGGATCAACATGCTCTTGGGGATTGCCACCTAGCTCAGGGACTACTCCTGATGGTCCTACTCTATCTGATTGCCTATTGGTTCCTTCTGGTCTAACTCTGTGGATTGGAACTCCAGCTCCACGTGTTGTTCCTGCCTATCCAAACTGTCTGAGAATGTTCTACATCATTTCCTCCTGCCTTTTCAATAATTCTTCATTCATAGCTCCCATCATCATCTCCATTCATCTCTGGTGATGAAGGCCGAAGTCCGATTAGCTCCTGAGGATGCTTTCTGGCTTCCTTCATGCTGACTTCTCTCCGCTGTTTGTCTCCTTGTTGATTGCTTCGTCGTAGCTTTTTAGATCCAAGTCTTTAAGCTTTCAGATCCAAAATCAAAGTTATAGAATCCTTAAGTTCGATTCTCAGGGAAAGCACCAAAATATTGCGCCAAAAATGGTCACAAACACCCAATTGCAGATGAAAGCACCAAATCACAATCGCAAATCACTGAAAAATTGTATGCGAAAGAAATAAATATGAAGAACACTCAAAAAATTAAAAGGAAAGCAGTAGAAAGACAAGATTTATAGTGGCTCAGCATTGTAGCCTACGTTCACTTTGAAGAGTTACTGCTTTATTGATGATCCTCTATTGATTTACAACAGTACAATTGATAGTATCTGAATTACAATGGTGTTCAGCAAAGTAACAGCATAGAAGAGCCAAAAAGATCTCTTTTCTGAAGCTCTTGGACTTCTATTTATAGGTATAGGCTGCAAATATCTCGCCTAGATCCTAGAAGACTCCTTCTCTCACGTGGGTGGGCCCACATGATCGTTCACTGGCCATTTGGAATCGATCCATGATCGATACATACGCAATTCGTATCGATCCAGAACACCTCCTTTTGGGCTAAAACCGATCATGAGCAATCTTGGGATGGTAAGCAGGCTCCTTTGAAAATTTGGTCGCATTTGGAGTTGGATCTTGATTTATGATCAATCAAAGATTGTATTTGTAGTTGGCTGTTGCATTCAAATCGATCCATGTTAGGATCGATGACTATTTATCCATAAACTTCACCTTCATCACTTTGCAGCGACACCTCGTATCCATGACATGGCTCGAGAATCTAGGGGATATCTGCTTTTATGTCGAGTCGACTTCGCCTTTTTTGCATCGACCTTGGAAGCTGCTTTCGTATCCATGTCGGGAGGATGTCTTTGTATCGATTCTGTGTCCTTGCTTTCGTATCGATCGCTTGACCGATCGATACTAAACATACATAAAAAGGATCGATACGTAAGCAAGCAGCGGTGGAGGAAATAAACTTGGATTGGTCCCCTTACACTTTGCATCAATGCTTGGCTTGTGGCTTCGTAACGATCCATGGTTCATAGCCTCGTATTGATCGTTTGACCGATCCATACGAAACATATGGGAGGTTGATCTATACGAAGCTGGTTAGTGTGGAAGCAAATAGATCGATTTAAAGTGCACGAAGGTGATGGATTAGAAGCACATGGATACGAAATAGATGAACATGATGTTGATGGATACGAAGTGGATGGTCTTTGATCGATCTATGGCCCTGACTCGACGCAACCGTCTCCTTATCTCGAAGAAAAACCCTCGGAGACTCAAAGTAGGTGCTACGATGACTCGAATTAGCTTGTTCCTTAGAGAACCGAGGCGAACACTTCTTTAACCCAAAGCAGCTCTTCTGAAAACTTGAAGCAAACATGGAGGTGACTCGAATAGACTCCAAGCAACCGGAAGTGACTCGATCTTTGTTGAAACCATATTTTAGACATCTTGCGCTGTTTGTTTGTCGACTAGGCTATGTTTTGTCTTCATCATCATGTTTTGTATCTGTGAAATCCAACTTCGATCTTTATAAAGTCATGTGATGTTGCCTTGCCAAAAGGCGGGTTAGCAGTAACAAAGACAACAATATCAAAAACAGGTGTTAAGCATTCTAAAACATCGTTGCAACCAGGTGTGGCATCCTTTGTAAATAGATCAGCAATAAATATGGGTTTTCTATTAACGACGTTCAGCCTTAACATGGTAATCATCTTATACTCGTCCACCCTCCACCCATGGCTTTGGAAAACTCTCAAGTTTACTCAACCCAGTAAACCACGTGGATTTGATCATAACATCGTTGCATGTAAGCGTAGCGATAAATATTGACCACATTGCTCTTTAACGTTGTTTGTGGGGAAACCACGTATGACATGTTGATTTCTACTGTGTATTTTTAAAGCACTTGAATTAATTTTCATAGCAAAAGCCAATTAAATTCAAAATTGAAATAAAATAAATAACTTCTACAAAAAAGAATAACTCATGTAATACAAATTAGAATAGATATCATAATCAATATCATAACAAATATATGTTTAGTTAAAGTTTAAATAAGTAAAGCAAATCTCGTTGCCCCTTGTTAATTTGTTCCATTTCGACCCATGCTAATCTTCTATTCATTAACATATCTTCCCATTGTTCCACTTCATTTGAATGAGCGTCAAACCATTTTGAATGGATTAGTGGTGCTGAAAGAATGGATTTTAAGATTACCTACATGATAGTAAACAAATAATTAAATTTCAATTCTATTAATTTAAAAAAATAAAACATATATTTACCTGTACGAAGTGACTATTGTTTACATGTAAAATACCAATTTCTACTTTTTGCAAAAATGATGGTATTCCACCTCGACGGAGGCATGGTCAAACTCATTAGCTTGCTAATACTAAAAACAACAACATTGTATCAAGTTGCTATAACATATCCAATATCGGGCATAGTCATTCATTCACCCTCATGTTTAAGTAAATTAAGCAAATCATCGCATCTGTCTCTTTCACAAAATACTTGGTTATAAAGATCTTAACGTTCATGGAGTTCTTGGAATAATTCTCTATGAACTTACATCTAATTATTTTCTCCCATTCCTAGTAGAGAAGCTACTCATCAAAAACCGCAATTACCACTGATCTCTAAATCAATATTTCATTGGCAAAAGGTCTCCAATCTTGTGATATATCATCGTCTTATATTTTTGTCAAATTTGTCTACGCTTCAACCTATAAAATACCTTTATTAATAAAGGAGGTAATACATAATTATTAATATATTGGATATAACTAATTTTAAAAAGGTACCTTTATTGGTCTTATAACTAATTTTTCTTTTTTCACTCCATTATTAGGATCAAGTTTTATTTTTTAGTACATTACATTGAGTTAAAACACTTTCACCCTACTCAAATGCACAGGAAAGTCTTTTTATCGAATTAACCTCCTGATTTTGAGATCTACCATGAGTTTTTAGTTTGTTAATTGGAGATGGAAGGAGATAAATGTTTGACGGTAAATAGCTTCTCTCAATTTTTCTATAAGGTTGCATTCGATGTGATAATTCAAATTTCATTACTTCAGCCAATAATTCTTCCATCTATTTTATATATCCAGCTCTTTCAACTCTCCTTTTTTAGTAATATGTAATCTCGTCTAATGCACATGGATCAAATTATAGGTATTTTGACATTTGGAACTAGTTTTTCTAGTTTATGTGCTTTTGGAAGTCCATGTATTTTGCGAACAGCACGAGTGAATAATTTATCATTTTTATATTCACTTGATGGGGTTCTACCAAGATTGGAATGAATAAGCTATAGAGCCATTAAAGAAACAATGCCACACAAGTTTGTAAACTCTTTTTTTGGTAGAGATGAGCCACTTTCAATAAACCTATTCCAAACGACGCTTTAAGTTCAATAAATGAAAGTTCCAGTAAGGCATGCATACTCTCCTAACATCTTTCAAAGTTTCCTTGACTTGCAACCGAAGGTTTTTTAATTTTGAGTTAGCGGCCTCAGCTTTATAGACCTAACAAAATAGATTTAATAAAGACAAGCTTAAAATTATATAAATGTGTGACAAATTAAATATACAAAATGAGTATAATACCTATTTGAAGTAAAATTTCCAAAATGCATGAAATTATGGATCCATGCACAAAAAAACCGATCCTTCCAAGTATCAAGCCAAGCTTCATGAACATACTTTGTTAACTTAGGATACTGTTCATAATTTGCATGCAAATATTTTAAATGCAAGCTAAACACATCGACGTTTTCCAAAGAACATAATTTTTCCCAATCATTAAAAAAAATTATTCTTTAGCTCTTTGTTCATATTTGTCGCTTTTCTTTAGGTAAATGCAAGAATTTTTTTTTTTCAATATGCTTGCAAAAACCTCCACCTATATACTCATACTATTAAAGTGTATTATTGAGTAATACTATCATATAATATAGAGAATTAAATGATATTGGTTATACAAGTGAATATTCCTTTAGGCTAACACCGGTACATCTCTTAAATCATATAATACTTAGTATAAATATACACTATCTTAGTACAAAGCAATAAACACATGTGCTATTAGGATACAATAATACATAATCATAGAATATATTAGAGTACATAGGGTCAGAACGCATTAGATAAAATATAATATACAACATAATACATAATCCAGGGCTATAAAATACCAGTCTTTAGCCCACCATACAATACATCATCGTATACTACATAACCGATATAATGAGGCTACAAAATGTATAGGGAATGTATCATCTTATAACTGCCACTAGGCTCTCCCAAAAGTCAACCGTGCTCAGGATTACTTGGTACCTATACCTAAAAGCTCTCAAGGTGGCCCAAGTATTATAAATAACGCTTGGGTCAGACAATGTCTATAATGATATTTTTATTTATTAGAGATGATCGATATAGCATATGTATAGTCCATGTGTAATAGGCAATCATCCAAACATATCACATAATCAACCATGCCAAGTATTTGACAACCCATAATCTTAAACACATTATTTACACGCGCGCACACACACACACACATATAATTTGGTGGTGATAGGAATCGACTATACATCAAACACATGGTCCTAAGCAAAATCATCTCATGCAAATGGGCTATTCCACTCATACCTATACTTAGTGAGGTGCTTAAGCATATGTACTCATCTACCAATCCATGTAGAACTAGATGGGAGACTAATAGCTAACCGCCCGCTCCATGACCCCTGGGCTACCCACCCATATCCACTCCTAAAGTTTTCAGTTACTTCCTTGGTAATCGTGATAATATCCATCTAACGTGCTCATCAATGCGAGGACTCCTAGTCATGATGTCGAAACACGCCCTATAGAATACTAGTTTATGTGATAAAAATAGGGCTAGCATTACCCACCCTACGGGCTTTTAGGTTGCAGAATTATGGATCTTAAGGCTAATAAAACACCAAAAGGGTTGAGTAGTGTTTTCTAATTTTTGTGAATATTTTTAAATTTCTTTCGAGTTTGATATTAAATCATAAATTATCTACATAGAATTATACTATTAAACAGTCATAGATGCAACTAGTTGAAATAAAAGCAGTAAAGCAAAGTAAAGAGTTAGTGAGATGACACTAGGGATTTTATACAGGTTTGGATTTCTCCTACATCAAGTCCCATACAATTGCGTATATGGATTTATTTTCAAATGCCAATCTTTAAACGGATAGAAGGAAACCCATTACAATCTCACTTCAAGGCGACGAGATACGTCCACTTGATTTTTCGAGCTCAGGGTACACCCACTTAATTTAGATAGGCTACAAGAATATCCACTCAGATTTCGAGCTACTAAGCACACTCACTTGAATTGAAGGGACCATAAGCACAACTAATAAAAATACAAATAGAGTTTGATGGTTTTTACAAAGATAATTTCTTGATCTTTGGATACAATGGATCCTATAGCCTCTTGGAACTTTGATCTTTGATTTGAGAGAGAGATGATCCCAAAATAATAAGAAAGTAGTGTTGAATGAATACACAAAAATATGAATTGATCTAAGTGATTTTGAAGAGAGTTTGGTATATTTTTAATGGAGTTTTGAAAAGAGTAGGAGGAAGGAAGAAAATAAGCTAATAATTGCTAATAAATTCATTTGGACTCCCCTTTATATAGTAAATGAAGAGATGTGTCTATTCACGAAGAGTTACGACAATAGACACTTCATTTCAAAGTATGAAAAACAACATTTTGGCAGGTATGTCAACATACCAGCTGGGTATATGTCGATATATGCTTGTATATTTTGAAAACTTATTTTCTTTAAAAATGTTTTGAAAACTCTATACTTTGTAAAGTAGTTTGATACTTTATAAAACAGTTTAAACATAGTTTATGAATATTCTGATCTTTGAAAAACTTTTGTAAGATATTTTTAAATTTTATTATGTATTAAAAGATAGAAAAATAGGAGATAGAGATCAAAGATTACCAGGTACGTTAACAATATTATATGACTCTATATACAATGTTATAGTCTTGAGATCTTCATACCTTGATATTTGTACTCATGAGCCTTCATGTTTATTTCTTGAATCTTTATAATATACAGTCTTCAATTTAACACTTGTGTAATATCCTACACTATATGCTATATAACTCAGCAAAACATTAGCATCTATATTTTTTAAATGCATACTGTTGTGATCAAGGTTGTTGTCGTCAAAATCAATAACTAAGGTTTTAACAATCTTCCCTTTTTTGATGATGACAACCATTTAATATTCCTGTATATAAAATATGATATAACCCCCTCCCCCCGAATCATATAACTTCCTATGAATATATGCATATGCATATTTTATATTTATCTCCCCCTTTATCGCCAGTAAAAATGGGTGAAATGAATAAAAACTCCCCTTAATCAAATATTTAGAAATTATAGAGTCAAAAATCAATAACTAAGTACTGAATTGATTAAGCATACTAAGGATGATATAATATATATATGATTAATAATTAAGATAACACAACCTATTTTTATTAATTTAAAATCAATCTTATATAATTAATCCAATTATCTAAAACCACAAATTCAAATGTCAATCTAAAAACAATCCAACCCAAGACATACAAATCTGATTCAAATATACATCAAACCAGACCAAATTCTAAAAAATCAAACTAATACATATTAAACTTAAATTTATGGTTTTCTTTTGATTATGGGAGACTTATGATGAAGCAAAAGGGATAGTAAAGACAAAACTCCTCTTTGTTATATGAGATTTCCATCCCGATTGAAGCATACTTGGCCAACACATTTGACTTCATCGTCATCTTCTGCCTCATCTTATTCATCCTCTTCTTCCTCTTCCTCTTCCTCTTCCTCTTCCTCATTATCCATAGGATTGGGAATGACAATTGTATGAGGATCCACTTCGATTACAATTGGATTTGCTTCGTCATCCAACACGTGCTTATGGAAATGTTAAAGAATGCATCCTTGTTTCTCTTATTCTTTTAAGAGGCGTAGTTGAACGACCTTTATTTATGAAAGCATATTGTGTACATGCTTCAGATCATCTTTAATCTTAACAACTTTGGTCATGGTGGTGGTTTGGAAGGGGATTAGAGTGGGAGTTTCAAAGGAAAAGGGCGTGGTCGCTTTTCTTGGACGTTTGGAACTTGAGGAAGCCATTAATTTTATTTATTTTGAATTTACAAAAAGAAGAAGATAGGAGAATGAGAAATAAATCGGTATTTGGTGATCATATAGCCAGATTTTGAATTTTGAATTTTAGAGGGAAATCTGTTTTCAAATTTTACCATTGTATGTCGACATATACATAGGATGTATGTCGACATACATCTGTAAATTTGTCATTTTATTTTCTTTTCAAATATTCATTTTATGTTGTTATATTTATATTTCAGAGAACGAACATATTCCTAACTCTCTTCTAAATTTAATAAAAGATGTTTGAGTTAACGATTTGGTTAAAATATCAGTTGTTTGGTTTTCAGTATTCATGAATTCGAGTGAACTTACTTTTTTGTCTACGTTATCTCTCAGAAAATGATGTCTTTTATCTATTCATTTGGTTCTAGCATGTTGTGTTGGATTTTTAGATAAATTTATCACACTGTGATGTTATCATAGTATATTAGTGATTTAGTAAAATATAAACCAAAATCTTTTAAAGTTTGTTGCATATAGATAATCTATGAATAGGCTAATGTAGCTAAATATATATTCTGCTTCTGTTGTATATAGAGACGCATAATTTTTCTTTTTTTTCTAAACCAGAAAACAAGAGAGCATCCTAAATAGTGATTGGTTCCATTTATACTTTTTTGGTCTGATCTGCATCTAGCACAGTCAGCATCACTATATGAAATTAAACCGAGAAAATCTTCATTTGGATAAAAGAGTCCATAGTCTAATGTGTTGTCTACATATCTCTTTATTCTTTTTACTAATTTTAGGCGAGTTTCATTAGGTTAAGATTGATGTCTTGCACATAAACAAACACTATGCATTATATTTGGTCTGCCAGCAGTTATATAGAGTGATGATCCTATCAAACCTTTAATGATTTTTGTTCTACATCTTTTGAGTTTTATTCTTTATTTAATTTCTCATTTGTTGCCATGGAAGTTGGTTTTCCACTAGTATTTGACATACCGAATTTCTTAACTAAATCTTTAGCATATTTTTCTTGACTTATAAAATTTTTATTATGTAATTATCTTATTTGTAATACTACAAAGAATGTTAATTCACCTATATGACTCATTTCAAATTCCTTAGTCATCAAATCTGAAAATTCTTTATTTACCAGTTCATTTGTTGATCCAAAAATAATATCATCTATGAATATTTGTATAAGTTGAATTTATTATTATTTCTTTTAATAAACAGATTACTATATACTTTTCCTATTTCAAAATTAGATTGTAATATATAGGATTTAAGTCTATTATATCATGCTCTAGGAGCTTGTTTTAGACCATCTAAAGCTATCTTTAATTTATAAATGTGATTAGAAAATTTTTCATCTTCAAAAAGTGATGGTAATATAAACGTCTTTTTTATAAATCCATTTAAAAAAAGCACTTTTGACATCCATTTGAAATAACTTAAAATTATTATGATTTGCGAAAGTGAGTAGAATTCTAATAGCTTCCAATCTAGCTATAGGAGCAAAGGTTTCATGAAAATCTATATCTTCTTCATGACTATAACCTTGAGCAACTAATTGTGCTTTATTTCTAATGACTTCTCCCTGTTCATTCATTTTATTTCTATAAACACATTTAGTTGCTATTACAGACTAATAATTAGGTCTTGGGATGAGTTCCCAAATATCATTTATGGTAAATTGATTTAGTTTCTCTTGCATAGCAAGAATCTGTAAATCATCTAATGATGCATCTTTTGGATTTTCGGTTCAACGGTTAAGATAACAGAAACATTACTTATTTTATTTAATTGATTTCTTGTTTTTATAATAGATTTTATATTTCATAAAATACTTTCTATAGGGTGATCTTTCAAAAATTTTGTTCATTTATTTGGATGTAAATTTTCAGAGTCATTATTATTTTCATCATTAGTGATTTCATTGTTTGTAATTTCGTTAGTTTTATTAATATTTTCTTCATCATCTAAACTGGAATTATTGAATTTACAATTCTCATCAAATGAAACATGTGATGTCTCTTTAATGTTGTTAATTCTGGCATTGAAAACTCTTAAAGCTTTACTTTTATTAGAATAACCAATAAAAATTCATTTATTTGATTTAGCATCAAATTTATCTAAATTATCTTTTGTTTTAATACAAACATTTACTACTACAAACTCTAAAATAAGAAACTTCAGATTTTTTTTATTATAAAATAATTCATATGGAGTTTTCTTAGTTAAAGGCCATATTTAAATTTTATTTAAAATATAACATAGCGTAACAACTGCTTCAGCCCATAAAAATTTAGGTAATTCACTATGATTTAACATTGTTATAGAACATTCTTGTATATTTCTATTTTTACATTCTACTACTCCATTTTGTTATGGTGTTCTAGGAAATGAAAATTTATGTGTAATTCCTTTCTGATTACAAAATATTTTAAAATTATAATTTTCGAACTCTCCTCCATGATCGCTCCCAATCGTTTAATTTTAGTTGACGTTTGATTTTGAATTCTTGTAGTAAAAATTTTAAACATTTCAAAAGCATGACCTTTAAGTTTTAAGAAAATTGTTCACATAAATCTAGAGAAATCATCTACAATTACAAAGACATATCTATTATGATTTATTAATTTTATGTAAGAAGGTCCAAAAAGATCTTGATAAGGAGTTCAAGAGGATGAGAAGTAGAAAACATTTTTCTAGATTTAAAAGAGCTTTTACGAAGTTTTTCTAACCGATAGGCGTCAAGTAAATTATTGACATAAACTCGTTTTAGGAAGACCCTTAACAAGTTCATACCTAGTAACTTAAGAAATGTGTTTAAAGTTCAAATGATCAAATCGTTTATGCCAAATCCAAGGGTCATTAGATTCATTCAAAAGACTTAAATTATCATTGGACACTTTCGTACATAAATATAAATTTTACGTTTCCTAATAACTTCAAATATAATGTTTGAATCATTATCTTCAATATGGAAATTATCTTTTTCAAACTTAGTTTTAAAACCCTTATTACACAATTGATAAATGCTAAGCAAGTTATGTATTGGATTCCTAACTAGCAAAACATTAGAAATAATAGAAATTTTAAAGTTATTGACATTGTCGATGCCAATCACATATCTTTTTGAGTTGTTTTTGAAGTTAATTGATCCACCATCTTTATAGACAATATCTTTCAAGATCTCTGGATTTTCAGTCATGTGTCTTGAACAGCCACTATCCATCATGCACTTGCCCTTCTTGATTTTTGATGTTTGACTTTTAAGTGTATGTTCACCATTAGCCATATAACAAACTTGTTCCTGTAATTCAAAATCATACATTTCCAAGAAATAAAGTGACTTTTCAAAACAACTAGTTTCTAATAACATACTGGTTTCACAAAATTGTTTTTCTACAAAAGTGCTAAAAAAAATACTACTAGCCATTTAAACTTTTCAAAAAATCAAATTACAAATTTTTGAAAACCTAGTGCTCTAATACCAAATGTGGGTTGCAGAATTATAGATTTTAAGGCTAACTAAACACTAGAGGGAGGTGAATAATGTTTCTAACTTTGTAAATCTTCTTAGATTTCTTTTAAGTTTGATATTAAACCATAAATTATCAACACATAACTATACAATTAAACAATCACATATGGAATCACGGATGAAATAAAAGTAGTAAAGCAAAGTAAAGAGTTAGAGAGACGACGACAGGATTTTATACTGGTTTGAATTTCTCCTACATCCAGTCCTATACAATTAATTTTATAAATTTCTTTTCAAATGCCAATCTTTGAACGGGCAGAAGACAAATCCAACTACAATCTTGATTCTGAGGCTACGAGACAAACCCTCTTGATTTTTGGGCTTATGGTACACCCACTTGGTTTGGATGGGCTACAATCACACCCACTCGGATTTTCGGGCTACCAAGCACACTCATTGATTTAAACAGGCTATAAGCACACCTAAGCAAATATAAATAAAGTTTGATGGTTTTTACAAAAATAATTTTTTGATCTTTAGATATAATGGATCCTATAGCCTCTTGGACAACACTTTGATCTTTGATTTGAGAGAGAGAGAGAGATGATTCCAAAACAATAAGAAAGTAGTATTGAATCGTTACACAAAAGTATGAATTGATTTAATGTGATTTTGAAGAGAATTTGATATATGTCTAATGGAGTTTTCAAGAGAGTATGAGGAGGGAAGAAAATAAGTTAATAACTGCTAAAAAAAATTGATTTATTTAATGTGTTCATTCGCGAAGTTCATTTTAAAATTTGAAAAGCAACTTTTTGGGATGTATGTCGACATATACCCAGATCGACATACTATCTGGGCATATGTCGAAATATGCTTGTAAATTTTGAAAACTTAATTTTCTTTAAAAATGTTTTGAAAATCCTATACTTTGTAAAATAGTTTGATACTTTGCAAAACACTTTAAACATAGTTTATAAATATTTTGATCTTTGAAAAACTTTTATAAAATATATTTTGAAATTTTATTTTGTTTTAAAAAAAAGGAGATAGAGATTAAAGATTGCTACCAAGGACTTTAACAATATTAGATCAATATACACTATATTATAGTCTTGAGATCTGTATATCTTAGTCTTTGTGCTAATAAATCTTTATGTCCATTTGTTGGGTCTTTGTACTATATAGTCTTTGATTCAACAGCTGTATAATATCCTATACTATATATTGGCAAAATATTAGTATTAATATTTTATGTGAATATGTATTGTTGTTATTAAGGTTGTTATCATCAAAATTAATAGATGAGGTATTAAAAGGGCTATTCACCCTACATCTAAAAAGGTGTCATGGATTTGGGGTGCGATCGCACGATCAGGTCACCGGGGTGGATACTGTCCTAATCTGGTCCCCTCTAACTCTTAATCATATCTTGGATTACTTCATGATAGACAAGTAGATAATATATATGAGTATATGTGTGTATACCCTTGTAACTTAACATCTAAGAGTTTGCTCTACCCAAGCATCACCATACATAAGTATAAACTATCATCCATATTCCCGTCTATGAGTATCATCTACTTCACTGAATAATCGAATAAGTATCATATCGATATCCCATAACACCATATCATAATAGCCTGTTTATTCAATACCCATAAAATACACTCAGCCCACATCATAAATTCTATGCAATAAGTCCGATGACTAACCAAAAAGGTATTACTAAAAGTCTTATGCCAGACGGTATTACTAATCTGTCTATTTAAATTTCTTATCACACATAAATTAAATCATATATAGAATTAAAATAAAAATGATTATTGTAAAAATATATATTGTACTTGAAAACATAAACAATATTTTTTATAATTGGAATACATTTTTAAATTATATTGTATAAAATAATGTCTAAATAATTATCGAATAGTATTAGATTCCTATATATGCTCATAATATAAGTTTACGGTCCTTATTTGATATTATAAGAACATTTAATATTTATTAAAAAAGAGTTTGCTAAATAACTGTAATAGCTCATTAATATAATGTTAATAAGTAACTTAATTAATTTATTAAATAACTCAAATTATATTTATAACTAAATATAAACATAATACATTATGATATTATTATATTGTTGATATTTTTTTTTTTTTTTTTTTTTGAAAATTGGTGAATTTTATTGATGCATCAAAGCTCAGTACAATAATCCATGTTCCGAGTATTACCTAGAAGTAAACAGGACACGTGCTAAACGTATTTACAAAGATCATTTCAACAACAAAGCAAAATAACAAATGCCCCTTTCTAAAAAGCTCTGAAGCAAAGGTTCATGGCGGATCCACTTTCCATGCTCGGAGGATTTTGTTCTCCAGTTCAGTCGCATGAGTAAATAATTTTCCTTTAATTCTTCTTGCAAGTATCTTGACATCTTGCTCTATTGTGATTTGAATTTGTTTATGTCCCTTTGCAGTACTCTTGAAGACTCTCCGGTTCCCCTCCTTCCAGAGGTGATATACAGTTGTTGTGAGGCTAATAATCTGCAGTTGAGTCAACAGGTCTCCTCTCTTGCTGTGGCTCAGGTATAGCAGTTCGTCTTCAAGTGTAGAAATAGCATGCATGTCTTGATTTTTGCTTTTAACATGGCTTATTACACGAGCGGAGAATTCACATTCAAAGAATATATGATTGTGTGATTCTGGAATGTTGTTACAAAGTTTACATGTTAGATTAACCTCCATACCCCATCTTGCTAATCTGTCAGCTGTAGGAAGTCTTAAATTAATTGCTTTAAAAGTTGTGAAAGCCATCTTTAGGTTGTTAGATCTGGACCAGATATGGGCTGCCCAATATTTGTTAGTATGTTTAGTTCGTATTGCTTCCCATGCACTGTTTGTGGTAAAAATGCCATCTTTTGTATGATTCCATGTCCAGATATCTTTGGGTTCAGAAGAGTAAATAGGGATGTACTTGACATCTTCAGCTATGGCATGTAATCCTTTTTGTTCTGGTATCCAAGTGCCCTGACTGATGATAGATGCAACTAGGTCATCATATTCCCCAATACATGAAATCATGCCCCAACCATATTTGTTAGCAAATGATTTTCCATTTATCCATGGGTCTCTCCAAAGATAAGTATCCCTTCCATTAGCAATTCTCTTTGTAATGCATGATTTCAGAACTTCCCTGCTTCTTAAAATACATTTCCAAACTCCAGAAGAGTTAATATCCTCATGCATTGTCCAGAAACTACCTTTTATATATCTACTTCTCATCCACCTAGCCCAAAGAGTATTTGATGTTAGAATTTTCCATCCATGTTTTATTTGATAAGTCTTTCTAAGTTCTTTCAGGTTGATTAGACCAACACCTCCTTCAGCTTTAGGCCTAGAAAGAATATCATAACTGACTTTATGTAATCCCCCCCTCCATATGAAATTTGCACATGCTGATTTAATCTTCTCAATTGAACTATCAGGAATGTGAAATGTTTGAAGCCAAAATCTTATTTTTGCAGTTATAACTGTGTGTACCAATTCAATTCTGCCAGCAAAAGAAAGTAATTTAGAGCTCCAACCATTTAGTTTGTCTCTGATTTTACCAACTAGTTCACCACATTCACGATCTGTAATTACATTCGTTGATAAAGGAACCCCCAGATACTTGACAGGAAGATGTCCTTCCGTAATTTTCAAAATTTCCAGGATCTGATTTTTGGATGTACAATATTTGCTAAAGTAGCATTTGGACTTATTAGTATTTAGTTCAAGTCCCACAAACAACTGTAATTGATCAAATATGTGTAGTAAACACTGTGCTGCAGAAGAGGAAGCTCTAATAGCAATTATCAAATCATCAGCATATAAAAGATGATTGACCTTAGGGTTATGTTTAAACAAAGGCTGGATCAAAGAATTATGACATGCTATTTCCATTTGTAGTGTAAAGAATTCCATAGCAACTGCAAATAAGTAGGGGGAGAGGGGATCACCTTGTCTCAAACCCCTGTTGCTAGTTATATATCCTTTGGGAATACCATTAATAATAATTGAATATGTGGGGGTGGATATGCATTCTTCAATGAGTTTGATCAAGGAAGTAGGAAAATTCATACAGATTAGAACATGAATGATGAACTGTCTATTAATTTTATCATATGCTTTATGTAGATCAATCTTTAGACACATTTTGTCAGCTCCAGGTTTATTGAAATTTCTAATTAGTTCATGAGCTAGTAAAGAATTTTCAGAGATGTGTCTTCCTTTTATAAAAGAAGATTGACATTCAGAAATTAAATCAGGGAGGACTTTAGAAATTCTGTTGCATATTACCTTGCTGAATATCTTATATAACACATTACAGCATGCAATAGGTCTATAATCTTCAATCATAGTAGGGCTTTCCACCTTTGGGATAAGAGTGATGAATGTGTGATTTAATTCATGAAGAATTTTGCCAGTGTTGAAAGATTCCTGTATAGCTTCTAATAATTGATTTTTCAGATGTTGCCAGTGCAATTGATAGAACTTGGAATTCCACCCATCAGGTCCTGGGGAGGAGTCTACGTGTATGGAGAAGACAGCAGCCCTTATTTCTTCCTCAGTAACAGTCTCTTGCAACATTTGTCTTCCCACATCAGATATTATAGCCCTGCAATTAATAGGAGGTAATGTTATCTTAATCTCACTATTATATAAATTTGTGAAATAAGATATGGCTCCCTGTTCAAATTGAGATATATTAGATGCTATATCCCCCTGGTCATTCATAGAGTTAATAAGAGCATTGCAGTTCCTCCTATAAGACATCTTAGCATAAAAAAATTTGGTGCATTCATCCCCTTGAGTGAGCCATTTCTCCTTTGCCATTTGTTTAGCTTGTATAGCTTGTAAATGCAATGCTTCTTTAAGATTCTGTTGTGTAGAAAAATAATTTGAGATTCTAGCTTCATCAAGAGGGTCTGCATCAAGAAGGTTCTGCATCTGTTCACATGTTTGTTGTAAATGGCTTATAGTATCCTTTGTTTTACTCCTTTCTCTGTTCCAATTCTTCAATCTCTTTTTTAACTCTCTTAGCATCATGACCATTGAAAACCAGCAATTTCCATCAGTTTTGGTAATGTTATTGAAGTCTACAACATCAGCATATCCTTCTATTAGGTGCCAGTGGTTGCCATATCTAAAAGGTCTTCCTTTCAATAAATTAGCTTGTTGATTAAATTGGATATGTAATGGAGAATGATCACTTGTTGAGCTAGGGAGAACTGATATTTTCAAATTTGGGATGTTTGTTAGAATTTTGTCATTTATAAGAACTCTATCAAGTCTGCAAGCAATTTTTTTTACTTCTCCACTAAACCAAGTAAATTTCAGGCCAGAGTGGATAGCTTCAGAGAGGCCAGCTGCTACAATGCACTTGTTGAACTCCTCTGTTTGTGACAGACTAAGGGTACTTCCACCTCTTTTCTCATTAGTTTTAAGAACTGCATTAAAATCCCCCATTACCATCCAATTATTATTAATTTGCTTTGATGTTTGAATTAAATAAGACCATAATTGTCTGCGAAGAGAAGCCCAGTTATGGGCATAAACAAAAGTGCATATGAAATTCAAACCGCCTACATTAGTACAAGTAACAGTAATATGTTGTTCAGATTTATCTCTGATAGATAAGTTCCATATGGATTTGTGCCAAGTGATCAGTATGCGACCTTTAGAAGATGCTGAATTATTGTCTATCCATTCCCAATCATTACCAAACATGTTAGCAAATATCTGAGTACTACGATCCCCCATCTTATTCTCAAGAAAAGCAATTATGGTAGGATTAACTTTATTTTTTAACTTAAAGAGGTCTAATCTTCTAGTTTCACCATTTAGACCCCTTACATTCCAACAAATAATAGACATTAAGAATGTCTTGATTGGCTCCTTGTTACCCGAGCCAAAGTGTTCCTACTTTTCTTTTTTCCTTTGTTTTTGGCATTGAATTGTTCCACATATTTTGGATTTTCTTTAGTATATTGGTCAGAATAATAAAATTCCTCTTCTGAGTTTATGGATTCCACATCCAATTCAATGCCCATCTGATTAATTTCCTGTATATTATTAGGTGTATCATCATTTTCCACAGCATCATGTTGTTCAACAGCAACAGTACGCTGTGCCTCAGCATTTGCCAGAGACTTATTATGTTGACAAGCAGCTTCAGACCTTGTTGGGAACATTGCAATTGAATGCTCTAACTCCTCAGTTGTTAAGCGTCCATGGGAATGAATTTCAACAGGAGTTTCAACCATGCAGGGATTGCCTTGGTCAGCATTATTCTGAAGAGAATGATCACTCTGTGGAGACGCATTTATTTGAACATGATTTTGAAGTGGTGGATTCTTATTCTGCTCTGTTGAACAATGCTGCCCTTCCAGAATGGACTGCCTCTCCTCAGGTGTGTGACTTCCAGTATTAAAGTCAGCTTCAATGTTAGTCTGTTGTAAATCTTTGTAAGTATTATGATCTAGGCTATTTTTTGGCACTGAGCTAGTAGGGAGCTCAGGCAATTTTGAAGTTTGTTCAGTCAGTGTAGCGGTATGGTTTGGTGCTGAAACTTTGGGGATCCACTTTTGAGTAGTTGTATTTGGGCATTGTGAATCACTATGTCCAAAACAACTGCATTGCTTACATCTTGGTGGAATAAACTCATATTCCACCTCTTGTTCATAAATTCTTCCTTTATTATCTTTTGCTCTGATTATTTTAGGAAAAGTAGCATCAGCTGTCACTTCTATTAACACTCTTGCAAATTTAAGCCTTTTAACATTTCTGGTGAAATCATCAATGTCCAAAGGTTTACCAATAAGACTAGCAAGTTTACTAATGCCCCTAGCATTCCACAGAGATAGGTGTAGATTATTTAATCTTACCCAAATAGGATATGAGTCTAACATGTCTCTTTCAAACTGGAAATTAGCATCCCATTTTTTCATAAATATTAACCTACTATCCATAAACCAGGGACCCCCATTTAAAACTTTATCAAAATCAGCATGATTTTCAAACTTTACTAAGAAAAAACCATTATCTCTAGAGAAAATTTCCCATGTGCCTTCAGGTTTCCAGACCCTTTTGATATACGCGTTAAAGTGTACAAAATATGGTCGTTTACCCGTAAGATAAATGAATATTGAGTTATTCCACATCTCATTGGATAACTTGTAATCCAAGTCATCTATAATAGCATAGTCACCTGTGTCGTCCTTAGCTGGTTGATGGAAGATAACATCTTCTTTGATAGAAACATGTTTATCAAACAAATCCGACCATGATCTAACACCCTGTGATTTATTAAATTTAAAAAGAGATGCAGTTGATTTAGGGTTTGACCATGGATTAGAGGGAGCATCTAGTTTCTGCTTTCCACGACGGCGGACCTCCTGCCAGCCCTCCCGATCTTCATCATCGGAGACAGCTGGATTTGTGGCGGCTGCGGTTGAAATAGTGGCGGCGGCGGAATCGGCTGCTGTTGAGGCCATTTTCAAAAAAAAATTTAGCCTTTATCATATTGTTGATATTTTTATTATTATACTTTATTTTAATTATTTATATTTATATATATTTGATTATATATATATATATATATATATATATATTTAAATAAATATGGGTTGGCCAGTTGGTATATTAGGGGTCGATCGATTGAGCCTCCCTTATCGTGATTTCCTATACCCGATTTCGTTTATTTCAGGCTACCTCCTCCTTCTTTTCTTCCATCTACTTCTTATACTATATGCATACCATCTTACTCCACCACACTATGATCTAATCATCTCCAAATAAACCAACAATCAACCTAAAGATAATCAAAATCAGATCAACAAAGGCATCTGCACTAATATAGGAAGGTAGATATGTAATTGTACAGAAACGCTCCCTTATAGACTTCATTTTATCATTAAAATTAGGCATATAAGTAAGTGATTTACTCACCATAGATTAGAGAAACACAATTACACACATAACTCCTTCCTGCTTTACTTTTCTTCCTCACTGTAAATTGCTTCTTCTTCAAATTGATGAACAATATTGAATCTTTGATTGCTATGTGGTATACAGATTACCAAGAAGCTATGATTTTAGATATAGGAATTTAGCGAATTTATTTTGATTTTATCTTGAATTTTGAAATTATAGGATTTAGGAGCAATTTGATTTTCTAAAGCGAAGAATGTTTACGTTAAAGTTGTATTTATAATTGAAGGAGATAAATCTAGATAAGAAATAGTTTGGAGATGCGAATTATCAAAAAACAATTTTTTTAGGGTTTGGGTTTTGGCTCAAGTCATATTGGGCTTTAATTTATTTTCTTCTTCTTCCTTCTTCATTTCTTCGATTCGTAAAACAATTCATTTAAGCCCATTTACAAATCTAATTATACTCCACTAAATTTCTTATAAATCATATTACTAATTTCAAAATTATTTTCCAAAATTTATTTATTTAAAATCATTTATTTAAATTTTATTATACTAATTAAGTTCAAAATTCATTAATAAGATACTTCCTTTATTAAAATAATAATTCATATTTAAAATATTTAAGATAACATTTAATTCCAAATAATTAATACATATTTCTTTATTCCAAAATAATCCAAATCAATTATTAATTCAATTCTTCTTTCATATGTAATCCTTTGTTGAATTTCTAAATCGTTCCTACAATTCTATATTAATTAATTCAAATCACAATTAATTTATCAATTACTACAATTTAATTATTGATTTAGTTCTTCTCGACAATGGGTTACGATATGATACTTGTATAAAATATGAGCTGCCTATGGTAAAACAATACTGATGGCGTTTATCAAAGCTATATTTACTGATCCATAATGATAACACTTGCCATTTCAACATCACAATCAAGCATGGCTTAATGCAAACACATTAAAGCTCAAATATAATAATTCTCACTCTCGGATATAAGATACGCTACGGCAATACAAAAAGTTTGATTCGTAGATGCACCGACAATTTCCAATAATGGCATTTTACATTTGTTAGTTCTATACGTGCAATCCATGATGAGTAAGTGTGGAAATGTTCACGTCAAATCAACACTTATTGGATGAGCCCAAAATATATCGGTAAGTAGTAGAAAATAGGGAGAAGAATAAACAAAGGAAAATTTAGCGCAGGGATAGCACATTTTTTATTTTTTACGAAAGCCAAATTTGCTGTAAAAATAAATCGCAACAGCAAAATTAGGAGGCCACTAAAATGGCGGTGGCTTGGTAGACAACGACATGGTGGAGGAGGCTTAAGAGGTGATGAGGTGGCAGCGGCTTGGGATGGCGATGGTGATTGGTCGAGGCGACAAGGTGGAATCAGCTTAGGAGGCGACGTGGTGGTTTGTCTAGGTGGATTGGGAGGCGATGGAAGAGAAGAGTGTTGAAGGTGTAGCAGCGATGGTCAAGTCATCGCGTCGATGATGGTGTGGTCGAGGTGGATTGGGGGGGGGGGGGATGGCAACAATGTTGAAGGTGATCAACGGCTGAATAAACAGGGACCTCTAGACAGGGAAAAATCTTGTTCTACTTGAGCACGACTCACTTAGCCTTGCTGCACCTCCCCTATTTTAGCCATTCCCGGTTGATGAGGCTTGAGGCTACAATTACCTTTATAGAGCACATCTACCTTAGAATGCTCATCATCCACCTGACGATGTGTTGAATGAACAATTAACAGTCGAAAATGCTAAATATAAATAGCATTATCTTTAAGTGAAAATGATTATAGCATTATATGTGTATAATGCTAATTTAGTTTAGCATTTTTATACTATAAAAAGGAATGATAATCCTAGTTTGATTTATCATTTTTTAGACGACAAAAAATGAATATAGCAGCACTATGCCGATTTTATATTAGTTTAATTTAGCATTTTTTGAACTAAAAAAATGAATATAGTATTGTATGTGTATCATGCTAATTTATTTTAACATATTTTTAGCCTATAAAAATGAGTGATAGTGCTAGTATGATAGAATGAATCAAATATGTTGAATGATAGTCAAAATTGCATTTGTATTTTTGAAGTGCATTAGAATGTGCCAGATGATAGTGAAAAATAGTATTTGTACTTTTAAAGTGCATTACAATGAATCGAATATACCGAATGATAGTTAAAAATAGAAATTGTATTTTTAAGGTATATTAGAATGAATGTAAAGTACCGAATGATAGTAAAATATATCATTTATATTGTCAACGTGCATTAGAATGTATCGAAGGTGTCATATGATAGTTAAAAATAGCATTTGTATTTTCAAAATGCATTAGAATGAATGGAATATGCGGAATGGTAGTTAAAACTGTCGTTTCTATTTTTAAAATGCATTGAATGTGTCAAATAATCGTATCATAGTTATTAATAGCATTTGTATCTTTAAAATGCATTAAAACGAATGGAATATACCGATCAGTTCCATATGTACCCGATTAGGCTTAAAATTCGTTTAGCTTTTGCATCCATATGTACCCGATTAGGCTTGGTATTTGGTTAGCTTTTATGTTCGATGGTACGTTCAGTTAAATAATATATCCAGGGTATAGATTGATTCTATATGTACCCAATTAGGCTTGATACCCGATTAGCTTTTGCATCCATACGTACCTGATTAGGATTGGCATCCATTATCTTTGTGTCCAGACGTACATGATTAGGCTTGGCATCAGATTAGTTTTTGCATCCATACATATCCGATTAGATTGGCATCTGATTAGGCTTGCCATCAGGTTAGCTTTTTCATCTGATGGTATGCTCTTTTAAACAATATATCTCGGGTATAGATTGGTCTATGTATGCCTCGATTAGGCTTGGCATCCGTCTTGCTTTTGCATCCATACATATTGTAACAACCCAGAATTTCAGTTATTTTAATTTGAAATATTTAAATTGATTTTAAATATTGAAAATTTGATTTTATAAGTTAAATAGCTTGAATTTCAAATATAATGGTTATTTGAAATTTTGTAATTGTTTAAATATTGAATCTTGAATTTAAGGTGAATAAAAATTATTTCCAAAGTTTATTTAAATTCTATTTGAATAAGAATGAATCTAGTAAACTTTTAAATTTGAATTAAAATGGAATAAACTAGTTTTATAATAATTCATTTTAATTAATGTGTGAAAATAGCCCTCCGGGGGCACTATCTCGGATTTCGACGAAACCAGTTTCATTGGATCCGTAACGGTGAATTATTATGTGCCATCGGACTTCGTAGCAATCGGATGTATCATTTGATCTTGCGAGCTCGGAAAGCGTAGAAGTTAATTAAAAGAATTTAAATTAATATAATTTGATTTTGAAAACTAACTTCTATATATGATAGAATTGGGTCTCGATACTAATTCAACTGCATTCAGAATATGGGTATAATATATAGAACGCCAAGCGGCACACTACGGTTGGAGTCTAGAAATTTCAAACGTGAATAGTATTCGGATATTTTCTATATAAGGACTTGAAATGCTCATAATTATAAACCCTAACCCTAAAATAAACAGAGCCACCATTAAAACCAAAGCCCTATCCAATGGCATATATCGTTTACGTCGGTCGAAGAGGAATTAGGCAAAACTTCCTATAGCCAAGTGGAGCGGCTAGGGATGGTGAATTCATCTATCGTGGTCGATCAACGTTCGAAGATAGGAAGCGACAGTGATAGGCGTTCAAAGAAATGGCAGTTGTTGAAGAAATTCTGGCAATGGATGGTAAATAAAGCGACGCAAGGGAGGTTGGAGGTTCATCTCGAGTGGGCGACACTAGGTAATGGGTACGATGGCGAATGATTTGACAGGTGGCACTATGAAGGATGGAAACGTGATCGCATTTTTGTTTCCTGGAAACGAGAGACCGAAGGAGAGAAAGAAAGGTGATATAAAGTTTAAAATTTAAATTAATTTTAAAGTTAATTATGATTTAAATAATCTCAACGTTCATTTATCCATAACTCTTTCATACGATGTCGGATTTGAGCACAACAAATTGCATTACGATCGTATTAGCGAAATATATGATATAGAATTGGATTGGAATGATATGGAGCTAGTAGGAATTTAGGTTAAAATTGGATGCTTACTCTATTTTAATTCAAACCGAATCGCTTTGGCGATAACTAGAATTTCTGTGAGTTAACTCACATCTCTGACTCATTTATATTTCCGTACAAGTGCGCATAATTTTATTGTTGATTATTTATTTGCTATTTGGATGATTTACTATTTTATTAGTTGGTTTGGATATATTTCTTCCCCTGGAGTGGATGAGAACCTATGTACTGTATATGAGCAGATGAGCTTTCATATACAATCCTATCTTGAAGTGGTTGATTTGTATTTTATGATTATATACTGTATGGATGCAAGAGGACAGATTGGAGGGATCTAGCATGATTCCTTACACTATTGATTTTACCTTCATATATTTTGATATATGATGTGTCGGATGCCATAATTGATGACATTGATATGATTACCCTTATTTAGTGCTATAATAGCATTGGACCATATTTTTAGTATTTTGAAATGCTATAAAATAGTGAGTTTGGATTAAAATGATTTTAAAATAATTTTGGAATTTTATATGTTTTAATAAATTTTAAATTATTAAAAGGAATGAATTCGTTTTAAATAGATAAAAATGTATGGCTTTTAATGTTATAAAATTATAATTTTGGGAAATATTTTAAGTAGAGATTTTTGAATGGTTTATAAAAAGAATTTATAAAAGTTATAATTTACAAATAAGGAAATAGATTTATAATCAAAATTTATAAATATATATATATATATATATAAATGGATTTGTAATTGATATAAGGTGAATGGATTTTTTTATAATAAACGGGTTTTAGAAAGAAAGGACTTATAAATGGATTTTTATAAATAAAGTGATTTTATAAAAATAGAAGTTTTATAAAATAGAAAAGAGATTTATAAACATAGTTTTATAAATATGTAAGTGATTTATATGGAGATTTAATATGGAGTTAATCGCTTTAAAATTGGTTTATCTTTTGGAAGTAATGTTTTGAAAATAATAATTTCAAATGAAATTCAATGGTTTAAAAGTGATTTAAAATGTGTTAAGTGACGAAAACACATATTTCAATTTCATTGTTGAAATAGATGTTTTAGGGAAACTGACGAAGGAATGCAATAACACTAATGTTATAGTAAATGATTTTCGAAAGGAAATGTTTTATATAGTATACAGGATATATATATATATATATATATATATATATAATCTAATCCTTATATTAGTATTTTTAGGTTGTCGTAACGATGTTTTACGCAATATTTGTTTGGACCCAATAAATTGTGTTTTGACCTTCCATTGTGGAACATATGAATTGGTTCTTATGATCGTGGAATATATTATGTGAAAGGTAAACGCTACCTTAGGCCTCATCACTTGGTAATAGCTAAAATAAGGTATGTCGTAAGGCTATGTGGTTTGCAACCATTAGGGTATAATCATCACCTTTCTGGATAGCCCTCTATATTTTTGGTATGTAGTGTATGCTACAATACATCTCGGATAGGTTACTTACGACTGGGGTGATGACATATTCGTTTCTATCCAGGCCATGTCTGAGTGCGACATAGCGATAAACCGATTTTGCCAGATATAGAGGATTGTTTCTGTATCCTCAGCACATTCCTCTAGAGCTATACTGTATGGAAGGTAGTCCCTTACCTACCAGTGTATGGAATCCATTCTCCAATAAGCACCTTCGGAATTTGTTGTAAACCTATTATGAAGTCAAATTTAACCAATGTAATAATTTCAGCTATTTTAATATTATTTGAATATTAGACACTAGTAAAATATAATTGAATTTGATATGAAATTTTTTGGTTATCATAAGTTGAAAACCCTTCTGTTTTTATATGTGGCATGGTCTTCTGAGATATCTTTGTTTTTGAAAGGTATTTATAAATTTAAATTCAGTTCAGATGTGTATTCTCACGCTAGTTTACTAGACTGATCCGAACGTTCTTCTCTCTCAATGCTCGGATCAGACTAAGCATATTTACAAATTTTGTAACGGTCTAGAATTTTGGTTATTAGAAATTTGAATATTTGATTAATTTTAAATATTGAAAAGTTAACTTTTTAGATTAAATAACTTGAATTTTTAATATAGCTATTTATTGGATTATTTAATTGTTAAAATTTAATAATTGAAATTGGTTACATAAGGGAATCTTGAGTTTTAAGTTGGATAAAAATGATTTAAAGGGCTTATTAAATTTATATTAATAAAAAAGAAGGTAAAAAACTCTTAAATTTGATTTAAAGGTGATTTAGCTAATTTTAAAATTAACTCATTTTAATTAACATATAAAAATAGCCTTCTGGAGCATGGTCTTGGAATTCGACGAAACAAGTTTCATTGGATCCATAATAGTGTATTATTATCGGATTTCAAATTTCGTAGTGGTCAAATGCACCGTTTAGTTGTTCGAGATAGAAATGCATTGAAATTAATATCAAAAATTTAATATTATAATTGGATTCCAAAAGGCTATCTTCTGTATACCATCGAATTAGGTCTCGAAACAAGTTTCATTTTGTTCGAAATAGGGGTATAACATTAGAAATGCCAGACACCACGCCTTGATTGGAGTCTATAATTACAGCTAGATATTTTGAATTTTAAATAATATATTTTATTCGATTTAACCATACACTTCTTATCAGCTGACCTACCATGTTCAGCCGACCTGTCTGTACGAGCCCATACCCACTCAATAATTAAAAAATGTGATCTCCCTTCTTTTCTGCTTCTTTCAGGTTTACAAAAAAATGGCTATTCACATCTTCATAAAAATCAACACACTCCAAACCCTTCACATTTCGGCCAAGTGATCAACATGAAAGTCATCTGTATTAGTCCATATTATTTTTAAAAATTGACGAATCGAGATTTCGTAAAGAAATGTTAGAGTTATCACGTTAAATCAACAAAAGGGGAATTTTGTTCATAAACTTCGAACATCAATTTTTCATGATCCGAGAAGAATTGGAAAGTGTCATATGCACTGTTGGGATCATGAGATCGAGTAGCATTTTTGATGCAAGTTTGGCGTGATTCTATGACGACGAGTTGTCGATGGTCGGAACTAAGGATAAGAATGGTGGTCGGTGTAGGCAGCGATAAGGAGAATAGGGTGTGGCATTAGCTTCGGAGATGCAAGGCGAGTCGACGGACTTATTTTGGTGGGGTGCATTCGTCGAATGGGTGGCGAGACATATAGGGCAACGGAGGTGAGTTCCAGATCGCACTGGGGAGGGGACGAGCGATCGTGATCGTGATTGTTTGGAAAGGCCGGGTTTGCGAAGTGGACTCGAGTGGTGACGTTGGTTGGTCGATTCGGAGTTGTAATTATTTTAAGTTACGTAATTAGTTTAATTATTTAGTAATATAGAAAATGATAACTTATTAATTTAATAACTCTCTCATACGAGATTCGATCGAGATGAAACTTTTTACATTGCGCTCGAGACGACGAAAGTTTCGTAATGAAACTGGTTTTGATGGATTTGGAGACAATTGAATTTTGGGAAAAAATCGAGCATCTTCCAGTTTTAGTTCCAAACCTGAACGCTTCGGTGACAAAAAAAATAAAGGTGAGTAAATCTCACTCATTTTGGATAATTGGTTTATTTTAAATAGTTAAATTGTTTATTAGTTGATTGGATGGTTTGATAAATTATTATTATCAGTTGGATGTTATATTATATATATTAGTATATATTAGTTAGTAGTTGGATATATATTTCTCGTCGATTAGAGCGTATGAGACACTATGCATCCCGCATAATAGCGGACGATCCAATATTACCACGATATCCCCCTCGAAGCGGGATTGGTATTTTATGATTATATGACATCAATGTTTGCAAGAAAACAGGTTAGAGGGATCCAACTGGATTCCCTAAAAATATTGAATTTAATTTCATATATGGGGACATATGGTTTGTTTGAGTAATTTGTGATAGATTATGTTGTGATTTGAATTTATTGGATGTTATGGAAGGACTGGCCTTAATTTTGGTATTATAAATATCATAAATAATATTTTTGAATTAAAAAGGGAATTCAGAGGCGATTTTGGAAATGAAGATATTTATATTGAATTTTGAGATTATTTAAAAAGAAATTAATATGGATAAAATAAATAAATTTGATTTTAGATATTTATTTAGCTATTTCGTACAATGGTTTCAAATAGATAATTTATTTTGAGTATTTCTAAACAAGGGATTTTAATTGGGATTTCTGGGTATACGAAATAGAAGTGGAAATGGAGATTTGAATGGTTTTGGAATATAGTTTGGATTATTCAAGGAATAGATTTATAAATGGAATTTTAATTTGAAATCGATTTATAAATGGATTTTAGTAATATGAACCTATTATAAGATGGAAATGAGTTCATAAAATTTATAAACAATGAAGTGAAATGATTATCATTTGATAAATGGGAAATATAAGTTCACGGCGTGAATTTAAAATGAGATATGAAAATAAGATTAGAAAGAAATAGTAAATTCTATTTTGGAATTTAGGAATAGTTACGAAATTGGAAATGTGATTTGATTGTGATAAATCGAGAGAGATTTATAAATATAAAAATAGGTATGTTGAATTTTAAAAATAGTTTTTCACAAGAAATTAAGGTTTGTTTTTAGAAAAGGATTTTTATTTATTAAACTATGTAGTTTTAAAAACTATTAATTGGAGTACAATATTTCAGAAATTAGTTATTTAAATATTTTGAAATGAATTCTAACTTTATAAACAAGTTTATAAATCGATTAGCAAATTTATTAGTTGTTGACGTTTATTTTAAAAGTACTTTGATATTTTAAATAATTATTTAACCATGTTTTTGAAACTTATTATTATATATATAGTTTAAAAGTAAGTGATTGCAATTTATTTATAAATGCTCTCGAGGTTTGTGAGCCGGGTTTAATTTAATGGATGTGATTTTATAAGAGAAAATTTAAAATAGACTTAGGGAATTTAAGGAAAATTTGAGAAAAGGAAGTTTCCAAATTGTTTAGATACAGGAACTTTGAAAATGAATCTGAATTAATTAAAGGACTTATAAATTGTAAGTTGGATTGTAAATAAGTATAATTGATAATTTTTGGAAATTGTAAAGTGAATTAATAAAATTCTGGAGATTTATGAGATAAGTAGGGAATATTTCCTAAGTATGGATATTAGAAATGATTTTGGGAAATAGACTTGTAATATTTTCCTCGGTATTGGAATTAAAGGTTTGAAGATATTTTAGCGTTGATGTAACGACCCAGAATTTTTATTAATTAAAATTTGAATATTTAATTAATTTTAAATATAAATGAGTGAATTTATAAGTCGAATAAATTTTTATTTGAATTTTTGGATTTAATTGAATAATTAAATCGACAATTTAATACGTTAAATTATGGAAATAATTGAAAATTGGGTTAAATATGATTGAAAATGATTTGTAAAATTTTATTTTATCATGTTGGAGTTAGAATGATATTTTAGAACTTTTAAAATCGAATTAAAAGTTAATTTGTGAAAATTGAATATTTTAATATTTAATCGGCTAGTGAAAATAGCCAATTTTTGAACAGTCTCAGAATTGAACGAAACCAGTTCCATTGGATCCGTAATAGTTAGTTATTACCGAATTTCAAATTTCGTGTCAATCGGAGTTATCGTTTGATCGTGGCAGCTCGAAACGCATCGAATTGTTTTTAATTTAAATTTGACGAGTTAAAATAGCCATTTTTCAAAAAGTCTCGGATTTCGACGAAACCAGTTTCATCGGATCCATAATGTGATATTATTGTATGGTTTCAAATTTCGTGTCAATTGGATTTACCGTTTGTCCGGTACGAATTAAAACGCCTAGAAAATCGCTTAAATCGGTTTAATTCAAATTGAGCGTTTATAGCCATAACTTGCACAGATGTCCGAATTAGCTTTCGAAACCTGTTCCATTGTGTCCGGAACACGGGATAAACCCTAGGAATGTCAGTTTCGGCGCGTAAATCGGAGTTGAAAAATTTTAAATGAATAGTGTTTTCGTTTAAAATTCTATAAAAGGCCCCTCACATGTTCCCTTTGCAAAAATCATTCCAAACCCTAACCCTAATATCATAGCCGCCACCCCCATTTTCTAAGGCCAGAATTTGATTTCACTTCTCCCTCAATCTCTCTCAATCCAGCAAGAATTAGCCAAAGTTGTTAACTACAACATTGAAGATCATGAAGAGAGCTTTCAATCCATACGGTTGAGATCGTGTTTGGAGCATCGTAGGACGAGCTATGGGGGGCCGATGCACGTATGTTGCGCACGAAATTCGAGGCAACCTGGGGGGCCGAGCTCTATGAGCTTAAGGCCGAGCATAGGGGAGGTCGAGAGCTTCGTGATGGTGGTAGTTTGATGAAGTATAGTCGAGTGATGGAGGAGCAAATGCTAACCCTAGTTGTGCAAAATGGGTTCGGCTATTAGGGGGGGACGCACGCATATACTGGAGAAGAAGATGATGAAGGGTGCGGTCCTGATGCTTCCAAGCAGTGATGAGCGGCCAGGATTCAGCTAGGTTTAAAATTAATTAGAATTTAGTTGTAAATTGTAAATATAAATCGTGTAAACTTCAAATATTAATATCTTTTTCATACGAGGTCGAAAAAATGCAAACCCAGTTGCGTTGGAATCGTATGGACGAGCACTACGCGATGAAATTGGATTGGAGTCGTTTGGAGTTAGTGAGAATTTTGGATAAAATTAAACGCACGTTTAATTTTATTCGAAATAAATCGCTAAAACGGAATTTAAAATCAAGGTGAGAACTTCTCACTCAATCGAATCAGTTTCGATTTTATTTTAAATAGTTAGATTTAAAATATTTGAATGCATGTTTGAATATTGATTGATATCTATTGATTGTTAAAATAGACATTATACGCCGTTAGTAAGCGGATGTTATTTATTAAAAACATATACCGCGAATATTTCATAAACAGTGAAATTGGTATTATATATAGTAGCAATATATATATATTGGCATATGTATATATTGGAGCTATTGATTTCCCGCATTTTTTTGTTTAGCGGATGAGACCCTATTACGCCGTTATTAAGCGGATAATATTTAATAAGAACATATACCGCGATAATTTCGTACTGGAACGGAATTGGTATTGTGCTAATGTTTTTGGATGCAGGAAAACAGGTTGGAGGGATCCAACTGGATTCCTCAACAGTTTTATTTGATTTCATATATTTTTATATTTGATGGATTTTCATATTGATATATGATATCGTTGTAGTCGTGATTGACTATTTGGTGTGTAGCATCATTGGACCAAGGTTTGGAATTTTAAAATGATTTCAAAGTGATTTTTGAAAGTATAAGTTATAAAATAATTTTTGGAATTGATCCATTTTAAATAAATAAACGTTATAATTTTTAAAGTTATAAAAATTATGATTTTGAGAAATATAGTTAAAAACTGATTTTTGAGAATATGATGCTAATGATTTTATAAAATAGATAAATCGGAATTTTTGAATTTATTATGAAAAGTTGAAATATAGGATTTATAAAATTTAATTATTTTATGAATCAAAAGGATGAAGTTTTTAAAGGAATTTGAAGACGTTTTAAAAGAATAATATAAATTGATTTATATTAAGAGATTTATAAATGGATATTTATAAATTGAAATATTGACATTATAAAACGAGTTTTTATAAGTGTTTGAATGAAGTGCAAATGGATTGCATAAGTGAATGGAATTTATAAAAATTATAAATGATGAAGTTATGAGTGAAATTTATAAATAGTAAGATTTATAAATTTTGTGAAGTTATTAAAGAATATATTTGGATGAATAATTGAATCTTATAAGTTATAAGATTTATAATTATGAAGTTCAAAGGAACGATTTTGCAAACGAATAAATTTATAAGTATTTAACTTATAATATGAGCCATTGTTTTATAATTGAGTTATAAATCGAATAGGTTAATAAAGGAATTTATAAAAGGAAGTTGTTATAAATAAATAGAAATAGAATTTATAAACGTTGTTTTATAAATTCACAAACGACTTATTTTGATAAGTAAATTGTTATGATTTATTTATGGAGTTATATTCACGTTTTGACTGTGAATAATCCTTTAAATAAAATGAATAAAAGGATGAAAATTGTTAACGTAGTATATTCACGTTTTTGAATAGTGAATAATATGTTAAAGAAAATGTTTTGAATGTGATATTTCAAATAGAAATTAAAACGATCTAACGATGTTTTAAAATGTGTTATGATTCGAAACCATAGATTTCAACAGTGATTGTTGAAATAGACGTTTTCGAGAAATAAAAGGAAATAGTGGACTATAACACTGTTGTTATAGTAAATGATTTCCGAAAGTAAATGTTTTGCATAGTATTGGGATTTATATATCTATTTTAATTTCGAATCCCTATACTAGTGATTTTGGGTTGTCGTAAAGATGTTTTACGTAACATTCGTTTTGGCCCAAATAAATATGTTTAAGAGAATGATTTCCTTAAAGAATGAAATATATACTTAATCTCGATTTAAGTATATTGAATATTTTCCAAGTGTTGAAAATAAATGAAATTTGTGAATTACTTATGAATGTATAAGTATGGAAATGTTTTTCCAATATAAAGTGAATATTAGAGAATTTATCTTTTTGAAGATAAATTGAAATGAATAATTGAAATCGAATATTCATAGATATTTTGGATTATAAATTCACTAAGGAATTTATAAAAGAAAGTGGAATTGGTTTAAAAATAAATATTGATTTATTTTTGAAGTATGAAATAATATATCTTGTAAAGATATTTTGGAAAATAAATAATTTGGAAAATTATTTGGAAACTGGTGATGTGTGCATATCCAGTGATAGTTCAATAACCGACTATCAATATTTCCCTTTGAATGGGTAATTGATGTGATTTGTTTGAATTTGAATGCCACACTTATTTTTGAATAAGCGCTCACTATTCGGGTTAACCGGGAAAGGACCATGGAGTCGTATAACCCATTCCGAATATGTGATACGTCATTATGAATTGCATTTGAAGATCGGTGTTGAAGACCCGGTATTTGCGAGAGCGATAGGATGACCTGTCGATTGTCTCTGCACTGAGTTGCAGCGGTATAGAGACTCCCTAAGTGATGGGAAATCCGATCAGGATTGTGAATATCCGGATTGCAAGGACTTCTTTGTAAGTGCCTTCGGTTTTGTTCGAGCCCGGAACAGACTTGTATGGATTGTATGTCTGACGTTACAAATTGAGATATAAAGCAGATTTCTTTCAAATATATTTCTGTTGGTGGCGGAGAATTTATTCTTTAGCTTAACACCCTTCTCTGAGACGTACGAGCTCAGAGGTTATATAGTTGAAGTTATCAGCGATATATTCCCAATTTGGTAATGTGACATGCTGAGTGTTGCTGTAAATGATCATTGTGTTGATTATTTGTGATAGGATCGTTTATTTGATCGTCTATCTTGGTGATCATTGTGTTGATCATTTGTTGACCCAAAGCATGGCTTTTGTATAAAGTATGTTTTTGTGGACGTGACTTCGTCGAACCTCACACCCCGGAAATGGTCAAAACAGGAAAGATGCGGCAAGGTTATGAGGGGTAGCTCCCTTTAGGGTATGTACATTTCCTTCTGGATAGAGGTGGTATCATGGTATGGAGCCCAGATATTTAACCTATGTGGTTACTACGAATTTATTACTTTGTGGTTGTTGGTTATCGGGATCCCGTGAGAAAGGTCGTTTACGATCGAGGAATGGCGTGCTCGTGTCAGTAGTTACCCAGTTAGGGGTAACCCGGCCTTGTGTTGGCAGAGTTCCGGTTTGGTTCTCGGGGATGTCTTTCCAGAGGCATTCTCATGTGGCAATGGGAAGTTCCTTGGCCTGATCATTCGTTGGAAATCTAAAGAAACAATATGAAATTTGTACGGTTTTAGTTGTAGAACCTGCTTCCTCAGGAAGTAGCTATAGTAGGCATAATATAATGGTACCTATGCTGGCTAAGATTTATATTCTACTTTCGAAATGAATTTCTTCTACACTATGCACTAATAATAATATCAAAATTGATTTGATTTTAATGCGTATCAAGCATCTTTGACTATCATAAGGAGAAATCTTCTCCAAGTCTGCGTTTGCATTGTGTGTGTGGCAGGAGGTCTTATGGTAGTCTCATTTTTAAAAGCATTGCGAATTGAATTTAAAAATATTCCTCTAATTTGATTTTAAAGATAAATAAACTATTTTGAGTTCTCACACCAGTCACATGACTGACTTGGAGTTTATTGTTTTCCTTCCTAAACTCTGGGTGCCCACCAATTTCCACACGGGCAGTCAAGAGTTAGGTTTATCAGGATATTCTGGATATTCTGGAGTTGCTGGAGGCAAGCTGGATGGCATGGCGTATTACTAGTTTATATAGTATTTCTTTTCCGCTGCACTGTTTGTTGTATATTGTTGTACACTCTGATGATGATATGATGTAATGAAATGTAATGTATAAAATGTAATAACTGATATAGTTCTTGTTTAAAGATTATTCATTTATTATTATATGTTGTTCCGCTGCGAATTGTGAGATTCTGATATTGTTCTGTTGTTTTTCTATTCCGTTCTATTTTTTCTTTCCCCTCCATTTTCTATTCTCTTTTCTTTATTTTCTATTTTAAAATTTTCTATTTTCTTTTCTCTCCATCTTCTACCTTTTTCTCTCTTCTTCTTTTCTTAGATTCTTTTCTTAAACCATAACATTTCGGGTTTTTGGCCTTCGATTTCTCGGCAGTCGATAAAGTGAGTATCGATGTTGAATTTTCGAAAGTCGAAAATTTTCGGGGCGTTACATTTGGTATCGGAGCGTATGGTTAAGCGACAACCATGGTTCTGTTGGGTATTACTCATTAGAGATAGAGTCAGCAGTACTCTAGAATGAGTTTGAGTGTAATAATAGCTATGAGAGCGTATTTGTTAGTAAATATAAAATTGTTTTGTATTGTGATGATTGGTTTATTGAGTGGCATATGAACTTTCGTCAGCGTGGTCCGCAAGACTATGCCGAAGGGGTTTCTAAACACTTGAATAGAACAATTCGACACAATATTGTTTTAAAAATTGGGTAAATGAAATAATTTTGCCTTGATTATATTTTATATATGAAGAAATAATTTTCAGAATTATTAAAGTGTATATAAGTTGATTGTTTAGTTGTTTGAATAATCTAAATTAAAGAATAATTGTATAAGTAAAAAGAATTATAAGAATTGAATTATAATTAAAGTGATTTACAATTGAGAAATAAACTTATATATATGAGAAGTGAAACTATATGAATATATTTATGAATATGAGTTGTAAGTAAAAGTGAATTTAAAGTTAAATGGAGTATAACTTAAGTGATATTGAATGAAGTTGATATGAAATAATGAATATAAGTGTAATTCATTAAAATCTAATGTTATTAGAAAGTTGAAAAATTGAATGAAAATCAATTAAATTAAACCAATTGTAAGCAAAGGAATTTGGTTGTAATTATATATACATTGGTTGTTATATGGTTGTTAGTTGATTGATTGTATATAATTCATTAAGTGTTAATGAAATTGAATTAATGAATTGAAAGCTAAAGTAATTGAAATTCGATTGGAAGTTAAGTGAAACTTAAATAGAATTGAATTTGAATTGGAAGTGAACCAACTTGAATATGAATTAGTGAATATAAGCAAATTGAAAATGAATGTTAGTAAACCCAATGTAAATGAATCAAATGTGATTAAATTGAAAACCAATTCATTGAGTATTAATGAGAATATGAATGAATATTTATTGAGTATGGATTATAGTTGGTTGATGGTTGAATATAATGCTTTTACTACATTTGCTATGTTGGCATATATAGTTATTATGTTGCTATATGTTGTATATTGATACTATTTTCATATATGCATGATTCTCATGTTGTTTGTTGAGTGTTTAGTAGGTGCGGATTGCGTTTGCTTCGCATTTGGAGCTCGCTTTCGCGCTATATTAGCCGTATATGCTTGCTAATAAAATATAAGGTACATATCTCGGATTAAATATCGTACTTTTATATTTTTTTCCCTGCGGGATGCCTCATTACTTGATGAGATGTATATTTGTGATATATATACTGTCATTTTTTTTTGGATCGAGCCGCGCAAAGGAGACTATGGCGAATTTTTCCGGAAATATAAGGCGTTAGAAAAAATTTGAGAAAAATGGGAAAATTTTGAAAACTTTAACTTTGATTTGGAATTGAAAGTTAAACAATAGTAGTTGTTTTTGAAAGGATAACTAAGTATGATTTGAAAACTTAGTAAGTTATTATGAGAAATTTAACTATGAATTTTGGGAAAATTAATAGATTCTGTAACTTTTCTTACTTGTAATTTCGAGGACGAAATTCTTTTAAGGGGGGGAAGATTGTAACGACCCAGAATTTTTATTAATTAAAATTTGAATATTTAATTAATTTTAAATATAAATGAGTGAATTTATAAGTCGAATAAATTTTTATTTGAATTTTTGGATTTAATTGAATAATTAAATCGACAATTTAATACGTTAAATTATGGAAATAATTGAAAATTGGGTTAAATATGATTGAAAATGATTTGTAAAATTTTATTTTATCATGTTGGAGTTAGAATGATATTTTAGAACTTTTAAAATCGAATTAAAAGTTAATTTGTGAAAATTGAATATTTTAATATTTAATCGGCTAGTGAAAATAGCCAATTTTTGAACAGTCTCAGAATTGAACGAAACCAGTTCCATTGGATCCGTAATAGTTAGTTATTACCGGACTTCAAATTTCGTGTCAATCGGAGTTATCGTTTGATCGTGGCAGCTCGAAACGCATCGAATTGTTTTTAATTTAAATTTGACGAGTTAAAATAGCCATTTTTCAAAAAGTCTCGGATTTCGACGAAACCAGTTTCATCGGATCCATAATGTGAAATTATTGTATGGTTTCAAATTTCGTGTCAATTGGATTTACCGTTTGTCCGGTACGAATTAAAACGCCTAGAAAATCGCTTAAATCGGTTTAATTCAAATTGAGCGTTTATAGCCATAACTTGCACAGATGTCCGAATTAGCTTTCGAAACCTGTTCCATTGTGTCCGGAACACGGGATAAACCCTAGGAATGTCAGTTTCGGCGCGTAAATCGGAGTTGAAAAATTTAAAATGAATAGTGTTTTCGTTTAAAATTCTATAAAAGGCCCCTCACATGTTCCCTTTGCAAAAATCATTCCAAACCCTAACCCTAATATCATAGCCGCCACCCCATTTTCTAAGGCCAGAATTTGATTTCACTTCTCTCTCAATCTCTCGCAATCCAGCAAGAATTAGCCAAAGTTGTTAACTACAACATTGAAGATCATGAAGAGAGCTTTCAATCCATACGGTTGAGATCGTGTTTGGAGCATCGTAGGACGAGCTATGGGGGGCCGACGCACGTATGTTGCGCACGAAATTCGAGGCAACCTGGGGGGCCGAGCTCTATGAGCTTAAGGCCGAGCATAGGGGAGGTCGAGAGCTTCGTGATGGTGGTAGTTTGATGAAGTATAGTCGAGTGATGGAGGAGCAAATGCTAACCCTAGTTGTGCAAAATGGGTTCGGCTATTAGGGGGGGACGCACGCACATACTGGAGAAGAAGATGATGAAGGGTTCGGTCCTGATGCCTCCAAGCAGTGATGAGCGGCCAGGATTCAGCTAGGTTTAAAATTAATTAGAATTTAGTTGTAAATTGTAAATATAAATCGTGTAAACTTCAAATATTAATATCTTTTTCATACGAGGTCGAAAAAATGCAAACCCAGTTGCGTTGGAATCCTATGGACGAGCACTACGCGATGAAATTGGATTGGAGTCGTTTGGAGTTAGTGAGAATTTTGAATAAAATTAAACGCACGTTTAATTTTATTCGAAATAAATCGCTAAAACGGAATTTAAAATCAAGGTGAGAACTTCTCACTCAATCGAATCAGTTTCTATTTTATTTTAAATAGTTAGATTTAAAATATTTGAATGCATGTTTGAATATTGATTGATATCTATTGATTGTTAAAATAGACATTATACGCCGTTAGTAAGCGGATGTTATTTATTAAAAACATATACCGCGAATATTTCATAAACAGTGAAATTGGTATTATATATAGTAGCAATATATATATATTGGCATATGTATATATTGGAGCTATTGATTTCCCGCATTTTTTTGTTTAGCGGATGAGACCCTATTACGCCGTTATTAAGCGGATAATATTTAATAAGAACATATACCGCGATAATTTCGTACTGGAACGGAATTGGTATTGTGCTAATGTTTTTAGATGCAGGAAAACAGGTTGGAGGGATCCAACTGGATTCCTCAACAGTTTTATTTGATTTCATATATTTTTATATTTGATGGATTTTCATATTGATATATGATATCGTTGTAGTCGTGATTGACTATTTGGTGTGTAGCATCATTGGACCAAGGTTTGGAATTTTAAAATGATTTCAAAGTGATTTTTGAAAGTATAAGTTATAAAATAATTTTTGGAATTGATCCATTTTAAATAAATAAACGTTATAATTTTTAAAGTTATAAAAATTATGATTTTGAGAAATATAGTTAAAAACTGATTTTTGAGAATATGATGCTAATGATTTTATAAAATAGATAAATCGGAATTTTTGAATTTATTATGAAAAGTTGAAATATAGGATTTATAAAATTTAATTATTTTATGAATCAAAAGGATGAAGTTTTTAAAGGAATTTGAAGACGTTTTAAAAGAATAATATAAATTGATTTATATTAAGAGATTTATAAATGGATATTTATAAATTGAAATATTGACATTATAAAACGAGTTTTTATAAGTGTTTGAATGAAGTGCAAATGGATTGCATAAGTGAATGGAATTTATAAAAATTATAAATGATGAAGTTATATGTGAAATTTATAAATAGTAAGATTTATAAATTTTGTGAAGTTATTAAAGAATATATTTGGATGAATAATTGAATCTTATAAGTTATAAGATTTATAATTATGAAGTTCAAAGGAACGATTTTGCAAACGAATAAATTTATAAGTATTTAACTTATAATATGAGCCATTGTTTTATAATTGAGTTATAAATCGAATAGGTTAATAAAGGAATTTATAAAAGGAAGTTGTTATAAATAAATAGAAATAGAATTTATAAACGTTGTTTTATAAATTCACAAACGACTTATTTTGATAAGTAAATTGTTATGATTTATTTATGGAGTTATATTCACGTTTTGACTGTGAATAATCCTTTAAATAAAATGAATAAAAGGATGAAAATTGTTAACGTAGTATATTCACGTTTTTGAATAGTGAATAATATGTTAAAGAAAATGTTTTGAATGTGATATTTCAAATAGAAATTAAAACGATCTAACGATGTTTTAAAATGTGTTATGATTCGAAACCATAGATTTCAACAGTGATTGTTGAAATAGACGTTTTCGAGAAATAAAAGGAAATAGTGGACTATAACACTGTTGTTATAGTAAATGATTTCCGAAAGGAAATGTTTTGCATAGTATTGGGATTTATATATCTATCTTAATTTCGAATCCCTATACTAGTGATTTTGGGTTGTCGTAACGATGTTTTACGTAACATTCATTTTGGCCCAAATAAATATGTTTAAGAGAATGATTTCCTTAAAGAATGAAATATATACTTAATCTCGATTTAAGTATATTGAATATTTTCCAAGTGTTGAAAATAAATGAAATTTGTGAATTACTTATGAATGTATAAGTATGGAAATGTTTTTCCAATATAAAGTGAATATTAGATAATTTATCTTTTTGAAGATAAATTGAAATGAATAATTGAAATCGAATATTCATAGATATTTTGGATTATAAATTCACTAAGGAATTTATAAAAGAAAGTGGAATTGGTTTAAAAATAAATATTGATTTATTTTTGAAGTATGAAATAATATATCTTGTAAAGATATTTTGGAAAATAAATAATTTGGAAAATTATTTGGAAACTGGTGATGTGTGCATATCCAGTGATAGTTCAATAACCGACTATCAATATTTCCCTTTGAATGGGTAATTGATGTGATTTGTTTGAATTTGAATGCCACACTTATTTTTGAATAAGCGCTCACTATTCGGGTTAACCGGGAAAGGACCATGGAGTCGTATAACCCATTCCGAATATGTGATACGTCATTATGAATTGCATTTGAAGATCGGTGTTGAAGACCCGGTATTTGCGAGAGCGATAGGATGACCTGTCGATTGTCTCTGCACTGAGTTGCAGCGGTATAGAGACTCCCTAAGTGATGGGAAATCCGATCAGGATTGTGAATATCCGGATTGCAAGGACTTCTTTGTAAGTGCCTTCGGTTTTGTTCGAGCCCGGAACAGACTTGTATGGATTGTATGTCTGACGTTACAAATTGAGATATAAAGCAGATTTCTTTCAAATATATTTCTGTTGGTGGCGGAGAATTTATTCTTTAGCTTAACACCCTTCTCTGAGACGTACGAGCTCAGAGGTTATATAGTTGAAGTTATCAGCGATATATTCCCAATTTGGTAATGTGACATGCTGAGTGTTGCTGTAAATGATCATTGTGTTGATTATTTGTGATAGGATCGTTTATTTGATCGTCTATCTTGGTGATCATTGTGTTGATCATTTGTTGACCCAAAGCATGGCTTTTGTATAAAGTATGTTTTTGTGGACGTGACTTCGTCGAACCTCACACCCCGGAAATGGTCAAAACAGGAAAGATGCGGCAAGGTTATGAGGGGTAGCTCCCTTTAGGGTATGTACATTTCCTTCTGGATAGAGGTGGTATCATGGTATGGAGCCCAGATATTTAACCTATGTGGTTACTACGAATTTATTACTTTGTGGTTGTTGGTTATCGGGATCCCGTGAGAAAGGTCGTTTACGATCGGGGAATGGCGTGCTCGTGTCAGTAGTTACCCAGTTAGGGGTAACCCGGCCTTGTGTTGGCAGAGTTCCGGTTTGGTTCTCGGGGATGTCTTTCCAGAGGCATTCTCATGTAGCAATGGGAAGTTCCTTGGCCTGATCATTCGTTGGAAATCTAAAGAAACAATATGAAACTTGTACGGTTTTAGTTGTAGAACCTGCTTCCTCAGGAAGTAGCTATAGTAGGCATAATATAATGGTACCTATGCTGGCTAAGATTTATATTCTACTTTCGAAATGAATTTCTTCTACACTATGCACTAATAATAATATCAAAATTGATTTGATTTTAATGCGTATCAAGCATCTTTGACTATCATAAGGAGAAATCTTCTCCAAGTCTGCGTTTGCATTGTGTGTGTGGCAGGAGGTCTTATGGTAGTCTCATTTTTAAAAGCATTGCGAATTGAATTTAAAAATATTCCTCTAATTTGATTTTAAAGATAAATAAACTATTTTGAGTTCTCACACCAGTCACATGACTGACTTGGAGTTTATTATTTTCCTTCCTAAACTCTGGGTGCCCACCAATTTCCACACGGGCAGTCAAGAGTTAGGTTTATCAGGATATTCTGGATATTCTGGAGTTGCTGGAGGCAAGCTGGATGGCATGGCGTATTACTAGTTTATATAGTATTTCTTTTCCGCTGCACTGTTTGTTGTATATTGTTGTACACTCTGATGATGATATGATGTAATGAAATGTAATGTATAAAATGTAATAACTGATATAGTTCTTGTTTAAAGATTATTCATTTATTATTATATGTTGTTCCGCTGCGAATTGTGAGATTCTGATATTGTTCTGTTGTTTTTCTATTCCGTTCTATTTTTTCTTTCCCCTCCATTTTCTATTCTTTTTTCTTTATTTTCTATTTTAAAATTTTCTATTTTCTTTTCTCTCCATCTTCTACCTTTTTCTCTCTTCTTCTTTTCTTAGATTCTTTTCTTAAACCATAACATTTCGGGTTTTTGGCCTTCGATTTCTCGGCAGTCGATAAAGTGAGTATCGATGTTGAATTTTCGAAAGTCGAAAATTTTCGGGGCGTTACATTTGGTATCGGAGCGTATGGTTAAGCGACAACCATGGTTCTGTTGGGTATTACTCATTAGAGATAGAGTCAGCAGTACTCTAGAATGAGTTTGAGTGTAATAATAGCTATGAGAGCGTATTTGTTAGTAAATATAAAATTATTTTGTATTGTGATGATTGGTTTATTGAGTGGCATATGAACTTTCGTCAGCGTGGTCCGCAATACTATGCCGAAGGGGTTTCTAAACACTTGAATAGAACAATTCGACACAATATTGTTTTAAAAATTGGGTAAATGAAATAATTTTGCCTTGATTATATTTTATATATGAAGAAATAATTTTCAGAATTATTAAAGTGTATATAAGTTGATTGTTTAGTTGTTTGAATAATCTAAATTAAAGAATAATTGTATAAGTAAAAAGAATTATAAGAATTGAATTATAATTAAAGTGATTTACAATTGAGAAATAAACTTATATATATGAGAAGTGAAACTATATGAATATATTTATGAATATGAGTTGTAAGTAAAAGTGAATTTAAAGTTAAATGGAGTATAACTTAAGTGATATTGAATGAAGTTGATATGAAATAATGAATATAAGTGTAATTCATTAAAATCTAATGTTATTAGAAAGTTGAAAAATTGAATGAAAATCAATTAAATTAAACCAATTGTAAGCAAAGGAATTTGGTTGTAATTATATATACATTGGTTGTTATATGGTTGTTAGTTGATTGATTGTATATAATTCATTAAGTGTTAATGAAATTGAATTAATGAATTGAAAGCTAAAGTAATTGAAATTCGATTGGAAGTTAAGTGAAACTTAAATAGAATTGAATTTGAATTGGAAGTGAACCAACTTGAATATGAATTAGTGAATATAAGCAAATTGAAAATGAATGTTAGTAAACCCAATGTAAATGAATCAAATGTGATTAAATTGAAAACCAATTCATTGAGTATTAATGAGAATATGAATGAATATTTATTGAGTATGGATTATAGTTGGTTGATGGTTGAATATAATGCTTTTACTACATTTGCTATGTTGGCATATATAGTTATTATGTTGCTATATGTTGTATATTGATACTATTTTCATATATGCATGATTCTCATGTTGTTTGTTGAGTGTTTAGTAGGTGCGGATCGCGTTTGCTTCGCATTTGGAGCTCGCTTTCGCGCTATATTAGCCGTATATGCTTGCTAATAAAATATAAGGTACATATCTCGGATTAAATATCGTACTTTTATATTTTTTTCCCTGCGGAATGCCTCATTACTTGATGAGATGTATATTTGTGATATATATACTATCATTTTTTTTTTGGATCGAGCCGCGCAAAGGAGACTATGGCGAATTTTTCCGGAAATATAAGGCGTTAGAAAAAATTTGAGAAAAATGGGAAAATTTTGAAAACTTTAACTTTGATTTGGAATTGAAAGTTAAACAATAGTAGTTGTTTTTGAAAGGATAACTAAGTATGATTTGAAAACTTAGTAAGTTATTATGAGAAATTTAACTATGAATTTTGGGAAAATTAATAGATTCTGTAACTTTTCTTACTTGTAATTTCGAGGACGAAATTCTTTTAAGGGGGGAAGATTGTAACGACCCAGAATTTTTATTAATTAAAATTTGAATATTTAATTAATTTTAAATATAAATGAGTGAATTTATAAGTCGAATAAATTTTTATTTGAATTTTTGGATTTAATTGAATAATTAAATCGACAATTTAATACGTTAAATTATGGAAATAATTGAAAATTGGGTTAAATATGATTGAAAATGATTTTAAAAATTTTATTTTATCATGTTGGAGTTAGAATGATATTTTAGAACTTTTAAAATCGAATTAAAAGTTAATTTGTGAAAATTGAATATTTTAATATTTAATCGGCTAGTGAAAATAGCCAATTTTTGAACAGTCTCAGAATTGAACGAAACTAGTTCCATTGGATCCGTAATATTTAGTTATTACCGGATTTCAAATTTCGTGTCAATCGGAGTTATCGTTTGATCGTGGCAGCTCGAAACGCATCGAATTGTTTTTAATTTAAATTTGGCGAGTTAAAATAGCCATTTTTCAAAAAGTCTCGTATTTCGACGAAACCAGTTTCATCGGATCCGTAATGTGATATTATTGTATGGTTTCAAATTTCGTGTCAATTGGATTTACCGTTTGTCCGGTACGAATTAAAACGCCTAGAAAATCGCTTAAATCGGTTTAATTCAAATTGAGCGTTTATAGCCATAACTTGCACAGATGTCCGAATTAGCTTTCGAAACCTGTTCCATTGTGTCCGGAACACGGGATAAACCCTAGGACTGTCAGTTTCGGCGCGTAAATCGGAGTTGAAAAATTTTAAATGAATAGTGTTTTCGTTTAAAATTCTATAAAAGGCCCCTCACATGTTCCCTTTGCAAAAATCATTCCAAACCCTAACCCTAATATCATAGCCGCCACCCCCATTTTCTAAGGCCAGAATTTGATTTCACTTCTCCCTCAATCTCTCTCAATCCAGCAAGAATTAGCCAAAGTTGTTAACTACAACATTGAAGATCATGAAGAGAGCTTTCAGTCCATACGGTTGAGATCGTGTTTGGAGTATCGTAGGACGAGCTATGGGGGGCCGAAGCACGTATGTTGCGCACGAAATTCGAGGCAACCTGGGGGCCGAGCTCTATGAGCTTAAGGCCGAGCATAGGGGAGGTCGAGAGCTTCGTGATGGTGGTAGTTTGATGAAGTATAGTCGAGTGATGGAGGAGCAAATGCTAACCCTAGTTGTGCAAAATGGGTTCGGCTATTAGGGGGGGGGGGACGCACGCATATACTGGAGAAGAAGATGATGAAGGGTGCGGTCCTGATGCCTCCAAGCAGTGATGAGCGGCCAGGATTCAGCTAGGTTTAAAATTAATTAGAATTTAGTTGTAAATTGTAAATATAAATCGTGTAAACTTCAAATATTAATATCTTTTTCATACGAGGTCGAAAAAATGCAAACCCAGTTGCGTTGGAATCGTATGGACGAGCACTACGCGATGAAATTGGATTGGAGTCGTTTGGAGTTAGTGAGAATTTTGGGTAAAATTAAACGAACGTTTAATTTTATTCGAAATAAATCGCTAAAACGGAATTTAAAATCAAGGTGAGAACTTCTCACTCAATCGAATCAGTTTCGATTTTATTTTAAATAGTTAGATTTAAAATATTTGAATGCATGTTTGAATGTTGATTGATATCTATTGATTGTTAAAATAGACATTATACGCCGTTAGTAAGCGGATGTTATTTATTAAAAACATATGCCGCGAATATTTCATAAACAGTGAAATTGGTATTATATATAGTAGCAATATATATATTTGCATATGTATATATTGGAGCTATTGATTTCCCGCATTTTTTTGTTTAGCGGATGAGACCCTATTACGCCGTTATTAAGCGGATAATATTTAATAAGAACATATACCGCGATAATTTCGTACTGGAACGGAATTGGTATTGTGCTAATGTTTTTGGATGCAGGAAAACAGGTTGGAGGGATCCAACTGGATTCCTCAACAGTTTTATTTGATTTCATATATTTTTATATTTGATGGATTTTCATATTGATATATGATATCGTTGTAGTCGTGATTGACTATTTGGTGTGTAGCATCATTGGACCAAGGTTTGGAATTTTAAAATGATTTCAAAGTGATTTTTGAAAGTATAAGTTATAAAATAATTTTTGGAATTGATCCATTTTAAATAAATAAACGTTATAATTTTTAAAGTTATAAAAATTATGATTTTGAGAAATATAGTTAAAAACTGATTTTTGAGAATATGATGCTAATGATTTTATAAAATAGATAAATCGGAATTTTTGAATTTATTATGAAAAGTTGAAATATAGGATTTATAAAATTTAATTATTTTATGAATCAAAAGGATGAAGTTTTTAAAGGAATTTGAAGACGTTTTAAAAGAATAATATAAATTGATTTATATTAAGAGATTTATAAATGGATATTTATAAATTGAAATATTGACATTATAAAACGAGTTTTTATAAGTGTTTGAATGAAGTGCAAATGGATTGCATAAGTGAATGGAATTTATAAAAATTATAAATGATGAAGTTATAAGTGAAATTTATAAATAGTAAGATTTATAAATTTTGTGAAGTTATTAAAGAATATATTTGGATGAATAATTGAATCTTATAAGTTATAAGATTTATAATTATGAAGTTCAAAGGAACGATTTTGCAAACGAATAAATTTATAAGTATTTAACTTATAATATGAACCATTGTTTTATAATTGAGTTATAAATCGAATAGGTTAATAAAGGAATTTATAAAAGGAAGTTGTTATAAATAAATAGAAATAGAATTTATAAACGTTGTTTTATAAATTCACAAACGACTTATTTTGATAAGTAAATTGTTATGATTTATTTATGGAGTTATATTCACGTTTTGACTGTGAATAATCCTTTAAATAAAATGAATAAAAGGATGAAAATTGTTAACTTAGTATATTCACGTTTTTGAATAGTGAATAATATGTTAAAGAAAATGTTTTGAATGTGATATTTCAAATAGAAATTAAAACGATCTAACGATGTTTTAAAATGTGTTATGATTCGAAACCATAGATTTCAACAGTGATTGTTGAAATAGACGTTTTCGAGAAATAAAAGGAAATAGTGGACTATAACACTGTTGTTATAGTAAATGATTTCCGAAAGGAAATGTTTTGCATAGTATTGGGATTTATATATCTATTTTAATTTCGAATCCCTATACTAGTGATTTTGGGTTGTCGTAACGATGTTTTACGTAACATTCGTTTTGGCCCAAATAAATATGTTTAAGAGAATGATTTCCTTAAAGAATGAAATATATACTTAATCTCGATTTAAGTATATTGAATATTTTCCAAGTGTTGAAAATAAATGAAATTTGTGAATTACTTATGAATGTATAAGTATGGAAATGTTTTTCCAATATAAAGTGAATATTAGAGAATTTATCTTTTTGAAGATAAATTGAAATGAATAATTGAAATCGAATATTCATAGATATTTTGGATTATAAATTCACTAAGGAATTTATAAAAGAAAGTGGAATTGGTTTAAAAATAAATATTGATTTATTTTTGAAGTATGAAATAATATATCTTGTAAAGATATTTTGGAAAATAAATAATTTGGAAAATTATTTGGAAACTGGTGATGTGTGCATATCCAGTGATAGTTCAATAACCGACTATCAATATTTCCCTTTGAATGGGTAATTGATGTGATTTGTTTGAATTTGAATGCCACGCTTATTTTTGAATAATCGCTCACTATTCGGGTTAACCGGGAAAGGACCATGGAGTCGTATAACCCATTCCGAATATGTGATACGTCGTTATGAATTGCATTTGAAGATCGGTGTTGAAGACCCGGTATTTGCGAGAGCGATAGGATGACCTGTCGATTGTCTCTGCACTGAGTTGCAGCGGTATAGAGGCTCCCTAAGTGATGGGAAATCCGATCAGGATTGTGAATATCCGGATTGCAAGGACTTCTTTGTAAGTGCCTTCGGTTTTGTTCGAGCCCGGAACAGACTTGTATGGATTGTATGTCTGACGTTACAAATTGAGATATAAAGCAGATTTCTTTCAAATATATTTCTGTTGGTGGCGGAGAATTTATTCTTTAGCTTAACACCCTTCTCTGAGACGTACGAGCTCAGAGGTTATATAGTTGAAGTTATCAGCGATATATTCCCAATTTGGTAATGTGACATGCTGAGTGTTGCTGTAAATGATCATTGTGTTGATTATTTGTGATAGGATCGTTTATTTGATCGTCTATCTTGGTGATCATTGTGTTGATCATTTGTTGACCCAAAGCATGGCTTTTGTATAAAGTATGTTTTTGTGGACGTGACTTCGTCGAACCTCACACCCCGGAAATGGTCAAAACAGGAAAGATGCGGCAAGGTTATGAGGGGTAGCTCCCTTTAGGGTATGTACATTTCCTTCTGGATAGAGGTGGTATCATGGTATGGAGCCCAGATATTTAACCTATGTGGTTACTACGAATTTATTACTTTGTGGTTGTTGGTTATCGGGATCCCGTGAGAAAGGTCGTTTACGATCGGGGAATGGCGTGCTCGTGTCAGTAGTTACCCAGTTAGGGGTAACCCGGCCTTGTGTTGGCAGAGTTCCGGTTTGGTTCTCGGGGATGTCTTTCCAGAGGCATTCTCATGTGGCAATGGGAAGTTCCTTGGCCTGATCATTCGTTGGAAATCCAAAGAAACAATATGAAACTTGTACGGTTTTAGTTGTAGAACCTGCTTCCTCAGGAAGTAACTATAGTAGGCATAATATAATGGTACCTATGCTGGCTAAGATTTATATTCTACTTTCGAAATGAATTTCTTCTACACTATGCACTAATAATAATATCAAAATTGATTTGATTTTAATGCGTATCAAGCATCTTTGACTATCATAAGGAGAAATCTTCTCCAAGTCTGCGTTTGCATTGTGTGTGTGGCAGGAGGTCTTATGGTAGTCTCATTTTTAAAAGCATTGCGAATTGAATTTAAAAATATTCCTCTAATTTGATTTTAAAGATAAATAAACTGTTTTGAGTTCTCACACCAGTCACATGACTGACTTGGAGTTTATTGTTTTCCTTCCTAAACTCTGGGTGCCCACCAATTTCCACACGGGCAGTCAAGAGTTAGGTTTATCAGGATATTCTGGATATTCTGGAGTTGCTGGAGGCAAGCTAGATGGCATGGCGTATTACTAGTTTATATAGTATTTCTTTTCCGCTGCACTGTTTGTTGTATATTGTTGTACACTCTGATGATGATATGATGTAATGAAATGTAATGTATAAAATGTAATAACTGATATAGTTCTTGTTTAAAGATTATTCATTTATTATTATATGTTGTTCCGCTGCGAATTGTGAGATTCTGATATTGTTCTGTTGTTTTTCTATTCCGTTCTATTTTTTCTTTCCCCTCCATTTTCTATTCTCTTTTCTTTATTTTCTATTTTAAAATTTTCTATTTTCTTTTCTCTCCATCTTCTACCTTTTTCTCTCTTCTTCTTTTCTTAGATTCTTTTCTTAAACCATAACATTTCGGGTTTTTGGCCTTCGATTTCTCGGCAGTCGATAAAGTGAGTATCGATGTTGAATTTTCGAAAGTCGAAAATTTTCGGGGCGTTACATTTGGTATCGGAGCGTATGGTTAAGCGACAACCATGGTTCTGTTGGGTATTACTCATTAGAGATAGAGTCAGCAGTACTCTAGAATGAGTTTGAGTGTAATAATAGCTATGAGAGCGTATTTGTTAGTAAATATAAAATTGTTTTGTATTGTGATGATTGGTTTATTGAGTGGCATATGAACTTTCGTCAGCGTGGTCCGCAAGACTATGCCGAAGGGGTTTCTAAACACTTGAATAGAACAATTCGACACAATATTGTTTTAAAAATTGGGTAAATGAAATAATTTTGCCTTGATTATATTTTATATATGAAGAAATAATTTTCAGAATTATTAAAGTGTATATAAGTTGATTGTTTAGTTGTTTGAATAATCTAAATTAAAGAATAATTGTATAAGTAAAAAGAATTATAAGAATTGAATTATAATTAAAGTGATTTACAATTGAGAAATAAACTTATATATATGAGAAGTGAAACTATATGAATATATTTATGAATATGAGTTGTAAGTAAAAGTGAATTTAAAGTTAAATGGAGTATAACTTAAGTGATATTGAATGAAGTTGATATGAAATAATGAATATAAGTGTAATTCATTAAAATCTAATGTTATTAGAAAGTTGAAAAATTGAATGAAAATCAATTAAATTAAACCAATTGTAAGCAAAGGAATTTGGTTGTAATTATATATACATTGGTTGTTATATGGTTGTTAGTTGATTGATTGTATATAATTCATTAAGTGTTAATGAAATTGAATTAATGAATTGAAAGCTAAAGTAATTGAAATTCGATTGGAAGTTAAGTGAAACTTAAATAGAATTGAATTTGAATTGGAAGTGAACCAACTTGAATATGAATTAGTGAATATAAGCAAATTGAAAATGAATGTTAGTAAACCCAATGTAAATGAATCAAATGTGATTAAATTGAAAACCAATTCATTGAGTATTAATGAGAATATGAATGAATATTTATTGAGTATGGATTATAGTTGGTTGATGGTTGAATATAATGCTTTTACTACATTTGCTATGTTGGCATATATAGTTATTATGTTGCTATATGTTGTATATTGATATTATTTTCATATATGCATGATTCTCATGTTGTTTGTTGAGTGTTTAGTAGGTGCGGATCGCGTTTGCTTCGCATTTGGAGCTCGCTTTCGCGCTATATTAGCCGTATATGCTTGCTAATAAAATATAAGGTACATATCTCGGATTAAATATCGTACTTTTATATTTTTTTCCCTGCGGGATGCCTCATTACTTGATGAGATGTATATTTGTGATATATATACTGTCATTTTTTTTTGGATCGAGCCGCGCAAAGGAGACTATGGCGAATTTTTCCGGAAATATAAGGCGTTAGAAAAAATTTGAGAAAAATGGGAAAATTTTGAAAACTTTAACTTTGATTTGGAATTGAAAGTTAAACAATAGTAGTTGTTTTTGAAAGGATAACTAAGTATGATTTGAAAACTTAGTAAGTTATTATGAGAAATTTAACTATGAATTTTGGGAAAATTAATAGATTCTGTAACTTTTCTTACTTGTAATTTCGAGGACGAAATTCTTTTAAGGGGGGGAAGATTGTAACGACCCAGAATTTTTATTAATTAAAATTTGAATATTTAATTAATTTTAAATATAAATGAGTGAATTTATAAGTCGAATAAATTTTTATTTGAATTTTTGGATTTAATTGAATAATTAAATCGACAATTTAATACGTTAAATTATGGAAATAATTGAAAATTGGGTTAAATATGATTGAAAATGATTTGTAAAATTTTATTTTATCATGTTGGAGTTAGAATGATATTTTAGAACTTTTAAAATCGAATTAAAAGTTAATTTGTGAAAATTGAATATTTTAATATTTAATCGGCTAGTGAAAATAGCCAATTTTTGAACAGTCTCAGAATTGAACGAAACCAGTTCCATTGGATCCGTAATAGTTATTTATTACCGGATTTCAAATTTCGTATCAATCGGAGTTATCGTTTGATCGTGGCAGCTCGAAACGCATCGAATTGTTTTTAATTTAAATTTGGCGAGTTAAAATAGCCATTTTTCAAAAAGTCTCGGATTTCGACGAAACTAGTTTCATCGGATCCGTAATGTGATATTATTGTATGGTTTCAAATTTCGTGTCAATTGGATTTACCGTTTGTCCGGTACGAATTAAAACGCCTAGAAAATCGCTTAAATCGGTTTAATTCAAATTGAGCGTTTATAGCCATAACTTGCACAGATGTCCGAATTAGCTTTCGAAACCTGTTCCATTGTGTCCGGAACACGGGATAAACCCTAGGACTGTCAGTTTTGGTGCGTAAATCGGAGTTGAAAAATTTAAAATGAATAGTGTTTTCGTTTAAAATTCTATAAAAGGCCCCTCACATGTTCCCTTTGCAAAAATCATTCCAAACCCTAACCCTAATATCATAGCCGCCACCCCCATTTTCTAAGGCCAGAATTTGATTTCACTTCTCCCTCAATCTCTCTCAATCCAGCAAGAATTAGCCAAAGTTGTTAACTACAACATTGAAGATCATGAAGAGAGCTTTCAATCCATACGGTTGAGATCGTGTTTGGAGCATCGTAGGACGAGCTATGGGGGGCCGACGCACGTATGTTGCGCACGAAATTCGAGGCAACCTGGGGGGCCGAGCTCTATGAGCTTAAGGACGAGCATAGGGGAGGTCGAGAGCTTCGTGATGGTGGTAGTTTGATGAAGTATAGTCGAGTGATGGAGGAGCAAATGCTAACCCTAGTTGTGCAAAATGGGTTCGGCTATTGGGGGGGGGGGGGGGACGCACGCATATACTGGAGAAGAAGATAATGAAGGGTGCGGTCCTGATGCCTCCAAGCAGTGATGAGCGGCCAGGATTCAGCTAGGTTTAAAATTAATTAGAATTTAGTTGTAAATTGTAAATATAAATCGTGTAAACTTCAAATATTAATATCGTTTTCATACGAGGTCGAAAAAATGCAAACCCAGTTGCGTTGGAATCATATGGACGAGCACTACGCGATGAAAATGGATTGGAGTCGTTTGGAGTTAGTGAGAATTTTGGGTAAAATTAAACGCACGTTTAATTTTATTCGAAATAAATCGCTAAAACGGAATTTAAAATCAAGGTGAGAACTTCTCACTCAATCGAATCAATTTCGATTTTATTTTAAATAGTTAGATTTAAAATATTTGAATGCATGTTTGAATGTTGATTGATATCTATTGATTGTTAAAATAGACATTATACGCCGTTAGTAAGCGGATGTTATTTATTAAAAACTTATACCGCGAATATTTCATAAACAGTGAAATTGGTATTATATATAGTAGTAATATATATATATATTGGCATATGTATATATTGGAGCTATTGATTTCCCGCATTTTTTTGTTTAGCGGATGAGACCATATTACGCCGTTATTAAGCGGATAATATTTAATAAGAACATATACCGCGATAATTTCGTACTGGAACGGAATTGGTATTGTGCTAATGTTTTTGGATGCAGGAAAACAGGTTGGAGGGATCCAACTGGATTCCTCAACAGTTTTATTTGATTTCAGATATTTTTATATTTGATGGATTTTCATATTGATATATGATATCGTTGTAGTCGTGATTGACTATTTGGTGTGTAGCATCATTGGACCAAGGTTTGGAATTTTAAAATGATTTCAAAGTGATTTTTGAAAGTATAAGTTATAAAATAATTTTTGGAATTGATCCATTTTAAATAAATAAACGTTATAATTTTTAAAGTTATAAAAATTATGATTTTGAGAAATATAGTTAAAAACTGATTTTTGAGAATATGATGCTAATGATTTTATAAAATAGATAAATCGGAATTTTTGAATTTATTATGAAAAGTTGAAATATAGGATTTATAAAATTAAATTATTTTATGAATCAAAAGGATGAAGTTTTTAAAGGAATTTGAAGACGTTTTAAAAGAATAATATAAATTGATTTATATTAAGAGATTTATAAATGGATATTTATAAATTGAAATATTGACATTATAAAACGAGTTTTTATAAGTGTTTGAATGAAGTGCAAATGGATTGCATAAGTGAATGGAATTTATAAAAATTATAAATGATGAAGTTATAAGTGAAATTTATAAATAGTAAGATTTATAAATTTTGTGAAGTTATTAAAGAATATATTTGGATGAATAATTGAATCTTATAAGTTATAAGATTTATAATTATGAAGTTCAAAGGAACGATTTTGCAAACGAATAAATTTATAAGTATTTAACTTATAATATGAGCCATTGTTTTATAATTGAGTTATAAATCGAATAGGTTAATAAAGGAATTTATAAAAGGAAGTTGTTATAAATAAATAGAAATAGAATTTATAAACGTTGTTTTATAAATTCACAAACGACTTATTTTGATAAGTAAATTGTTATGATTTATTTATGGAGTTATATTCACGTTTTGACTGTGAATAATCCTTTAAATAAAATGAATAAAAGGATGAAAATTGTTAACGTAGTATATTCACGTTTTTGAATAGTGAATAATATGTTAAAGAAAATGTTTTGAATGTGATATTTCAAATAGAAATTAAAACGATCTAACGATGTTTTAAAATGTGTTATGATTCGAAACCATAGATTTCAACAGTGATTGTTGAAATAGACGTTTTCGAGAAATAAAAGGAAATAGTGGACTATAACACTGTTGTTATAGTAAATGATTTCCGAAAGGAAATGTTTTGCATAGTATTGGGATTTATATATCTATTTTAATTTCGAATCCCTATACTAGTGATTTTGGGTTGTCGTAACGATGTTTTACGTAACATTCGTTTTGGCCCTAATAAATATGTTTAAGAGAATGATTTCCTTAAAGAATGAAATATATACTTAATCTCGATTTAAGTATATTGAATATTTTCCAAGTGTTGAAAATAAATGAAATTTGTGAATTACTTATGAATGTATAAGTATGGAAATGTTTTTCCAATATAAAGTGAATATTAGAGAATTTATCTTTTTGAAGATAAATTGAAATGAATAATTGAAATCGAATATTCATAGATATTTTGGATTATAAATTCACTAAGGAATTTATAAAAGAAAGTGGAATTGGTTTAAAAATAAATATTGATTTATTTTTGAAGTATGAAATAATATATCTTGTAAAGATATTTTGGAAAATAAATAATTTGGAAAATTATTTGGAAACTGGTGATGTGTGCATATCCAGTGATAGTTCAATAACCGACTATCAATATTTCCCTTTGAATGGGTAATTGATGTGATTTGTTTGAATTTGAATGCCATACTTATTTTTGAATAAGCGCTCACTATTCGGGTTAACCGGGAAAGGACCATGGAGTCGTATAACCCATTCCGAATATGTGATACGTCATTATGAATTGCATTTGAAGATCGGTGTTGAAGACCCGGTATTTGCGAGAGCGATAGGATGACCTGTCGATTGTCTCTGCACTGAGTTGCAGCGGTATAGAGACTCCCTAAGTGATGGGAAATCCGATCAGGATTGTGAATATCCGGATTGCAAGGACTTCTTTGTAAGTGCCTTCGGTTTTGTTCGAGCCCGGAACAGACTTGTATGGATTGTATGTCTGACGTTACAAATTGAGATATAAAGCAGATTTCTTTCAAATATATTTCTGTTGGTGGCGGAGAATTTATTCTTTAGCTTAACACCCTTCTCTGAGACGTACGAGCTCAGAGGTTATATAGTTGAAGTTATCAGCGATATATTCCCAATTTGGTAATGTGACATGCTGAGTGTTGCTGTAAATGATCATTGTGTTGATTATTTGTGATAGGATCGTTTATTTGATCGTCTATCTTGGTGATCATTGTGTTGATCATTTGTTGACCCAAAGCATGGCTTTTGTATAAAGTATGTTTTTGTGGACGTGACTTCGTCGAACCTCACACCCCGGAAATGGTCAAAACAGGAAAGATGCGGCAAGGTTATGAGGGGTAGCTCCCTTTAGGGTATGTACATTTCCTTCTGGATAGAGGTGGTATCATGGTATGGAGCCCAGATATTTAACCTATGTGGTTACTACGAATTTATTACTTTGTGGTTGTTGGTTATCGGGATCCCGTGAGAAAGGTCGTTTACGATCGGGGAATGGCGTGCTCGTGTCAGTAGTTACCCAGTTAGGGGTAACCCGGCCTTGTGTTGGCAGAGTTCCGGTTTGGTTCTCGGGGATGTCTTTCCAGAGGCATTCTCATGTGGCAATGGGAAGTTCCTTGGCCTGATCATTCGTTGGAAATCCAAAGAAACAATACGAAACTTGTACGGTTTTAGTTGTAGAACCTGCTTCCTCAGGAAGTGGCTATAGTAGGCATAATATAATGGTACCTATGCTGGCTAAGATTTATATTCTACTTTCGAAATGAATTTCTTCTACACTATGCACTAATAATAATATCAAAATTGATTTGATTTTAATGCGTATCAAGCATCTTTGACTATCATAAGGAGAAATCTTCTCCAAGTCTGCGTTTGCATTGTGTGTGTGGCAGGAGGTCTTATGGTAGTCTCATTTTTAAAAGCATTGCGAATTGAATTTAAAAATATTCCTCTAATTTGATTTTAAAGATAAATAAACTGTTTTGAGTTCTCACACCAGTCACATGACTGACTTGGAGTTTATTGTTTTCCTTCCTAAACTCTGGGTGCCCACCAATTTCCACACGGGCAGTCAAGAGTTAGGTTTATCAGGATATTCTGGATATTATGGAGTTGCTGGAGGCAAGCTGGATGGCATGGCGTATTACTAGTTTATATAGTATTTCTTTTCCGCTGCACTGTTTGTTGTATATTGTTGTACACTCTGATGATGATATGATGTAACGAAATGTAATGTATAAAATGTAATAACTGATATAGTTCTTGTTTAAAGATTATTCATTTATTATTATATGTTGTTCCGCTGCGAATTGTGAGATTCTGATATTGTTCTGTTGTTTTTCTATTCCGTTCTATTTTTTCTTTCCCCTCCATTTTCTATTCTCTTTTCTTTATTTTCTATTTTAAAATTTTCTATTTTCTTTTCTCTCCATCTTCTACCTTTTTCTCTCTTCTTCTTTTCTTAGATTCTTTTCTTAAACCATAACATTTCGGGTTTTTGGCCTTCGATTTCTCGGCAGTCGATAAAGTGAGTATCGATGTTGAATTTTCGAAAGTCGAAAATTTTCGGGGCGTTACAGTTGAGATGATTATTATAGAAATATTTTCAAAGTGATGAACTATAAGTAGGATTGGAATATTTCTAAGTGTTGATATGATTTGAAAATATCCTGTTATGGATATAAGTATTCGAAAGTGTTTTCAAATATTGAAATATTGAAAGAGATTTGAATATATATCTTTGTAAAGACATTTTGAAATAGATGTTTAAAAGATTTATAATATGGCCTAGTGATTGCTTATGTGTGTAATTTGATAGTTAAATAACCGACTATCAAATCTGGCCAATTTCGTTGATCGTTTCAAAGAGACCGGGATCGGATTTAATTATCTGGAAACCACTTCGATTCGATTTGAGTGTTGTAAATAGTGATATTATGAAGATAATGAAGACAGAGTTCTTAGAGATTCGGTTTTTTCAATCCTAGATCAATGTGTATGGATGAATGCTATCATTGCATTACTTGCCTAGAAGGCAGTGTTAGCATTCGAAGTATGAATGCTATTCTTAAGGTAAAACGTCGTCTCAAGCCTCATCAACCGGTAATGAGTGAAAATAAGCGGAGATGTTTCAAGGCTAAGTGGGTCACACCCATTAGGGTATGTTATCATCTTTCTAAATTACCCTACATCAACATATTTATGGATTGATTTTGCATGAGATCTCAAATGGATTACAAAGCATCCAGGGTGATGACATATTCGGTACTATCCAGTAAGGTGTAGATCGGTCTTGTGTTAACCGGGATCAATAGGTTCGATCTCGGTACATTTTCTTGACGTGTACCGTGATAGGTGGTACCTTAGTGCCTAGTCATTAGTTGGAATCCATTTTCCAGTACGAGCTTTACGGTTTTGATTGTGCCCAACTATATTGAAATGTTAGATGCAAGCATCTCAGCTATTTTAATAAGTATTTAAACTTAGACACTATTATAATATAATAGGATTTCTATATTAAAGTTGTTCTGTTGTCATAGGGTAGAAACACTCGTGTTAATGTGAGGCGTGGTCTTACGAGATACCTTTGATTTTCAAATATTTTCTCATAACTGTAAATCTAGCAGGGTTAGTTTCTCATGCTGGTTTCCTAGACTGACTCGGGTGTTATTTTATTATAATGGATCAGACAGAGTATTACAGATTCAGGTTAGGTTGCTATAGAGCACAGGAGACGTACTGGAGGATTCTCAGCCATATTCCACATACTTGATTACATTCCGCTGTGTATGTAGGATGGATATTTAGCACTTGTAAAGACTAGTTATTATAATTATCCAGATTGACTTGTTGATTATTGTACTTCGATGATGGAATGTATAATAACATTTATAGTTCTTTTTGTATAAAGATATGTTATTATCTATTGTATATTGTTCCGCTACGATTGTGGGATTCTATGTTATTATTTAGTCTTCTTCTTATCTTCTTTCTTCTTCTTTCCCTTAACAATCGAGTTTTCCAGTATTCGATTTCTCGGCATGTAATATAGTGGAAGTATTAGTGTCGATTGTCGAGGATTGAAATTACCGATCGTTACATTTTGGTATCACAGCGAGGTTAAGCGTGAACCTTGGCTTTGGTGAGGTAACTCATTAGAGATGGGGTCGGTAGCACCCTAGATTGAGTTTGAGTGTATACATATGAGCGTGTATTTGTTAGTGGTATAAAAATGTTTTATATTGTGTTGGTTGATTTGTTGAGTGGCTTATGGATTCTGGTCAATACTAGTGATTAACGTTATTGATAGGGATCTCTAAACACTTGAATAGAGCAATTCGACATGATATTATTTTGAAATTGGGTAAATGAAATAATTTTACTTGGATTATATTTTATATATAAAGGAATAATTTTTCAGGAATTATTATGGTATATATGATATACTTGGTTGTTAGAGAATGATAATATTTGTTTATTATCATTTGTTGGTTGTTGTTTGTGACCGAATAAAGGTAGATACTATAAAGTAAACAAGGTAAGCAACAAAGGAATGATTTTATATAACCAAAATGGGATTATACAACTATATGATTTATAAAAGTGATTATAAATTGAAAGGAAATGAAATTTCCATAGTATATTATATGAATATATGATTTATATAAGCAGTTTATAAAATTAGAAAGGATTTAAAGGCTGCAAATTTGGAAATTTAAATCCTGTTGGTTTTGAAAATGATTTTTCAAAGTTTTGGGAAAAAATGGCAATATTATTTGGAATTGTTTTTGAATGAAGATATGTTTAAAAGGGTGTGTGTGTGTGTGTGTATATGATTTGAAGCATTTAAGAACGGGATGTTTAAACTTGGGGATTTTCATTTAAATGTTTATTGAGAATATGAGAGAAAAAGGTTGACAACTTATAAATTTTGGGAATTTGTAAGTGAAACAAAGCTTTAAATTTATTGCATGTGAATTTTGAATTGAACTATGGAATTGAACTTAAGTTAAGTATAAAATGAATTATGAAAATAAATTTAACCTAAGTTAGGTTAAATAATATAATTTTTGGAACAAATTAAGGAATGAACTAATTGAATAAATTAGTGAGTTGAATTTGATTTGGAATATGGTTGAAATTTAAACAAATAGATTGAGTCAAAAGGAATTGAAATTGAATATGAGTTAAAATGGATATAGACTTAAGTTGTATAAAATGTTTTAAAATGAACTTAAGCAAACAAATTCTATGGAATGATGTTTAAGTGATAATAGTATTATGGAATATGCTATGTAAAGAAGTGAATATACTAAGTAAATAATAAATGTAAATAAAGCAAACATTTGAAATTGAAAATGCCGAATAATATGATTTTGAACTGTATGATTGGATATCATTGTTAAAAAGATGCAGGTATTTAAAAGAAAGAGCTAATTTATGTCTTTGATATCATAAGTAAATTTGGTTGCCTGACTAAAAGGTACATGTTGATTGAATATGATGATTTTATGGTTGAGTCACTTGGCTTTTGTTTTCTTTTGCTGGTGTGGACCTGTAGTGGTGATTTGTAGTTGTTATGATCTAGTCGCGCAAAGGAGACGCTAGCGAAATTTTTCGAAATTGTAAAGAGTTGGAAATTTTGAAAAAATAATAATAATTAAATTTTATTTTGTAACCTAAAATGGTTAATATTAGTTGGAACACATGGATGGAATTTAAGAAAAGGGTGATAATGAGGTTTCAACAAATTGGTTTCGGAAAGTTAAAGGCTTCAATGGATTTGAAAGTTATTTCAACTAATTTGTTTTATAAAAAATGGGTTTGCGCGTTTTTCCTACCTTGGCAATTTCGAGCACGAAATTCTTTTAAGGTGGAAGAATGTAACGACCTAGAATTTTGGTTATTTGAAATTTCAATATTTAATTAATTTTAAATATTGAAAAGTTAATTTTATAGATTAAATAACTTTAGTTTTTAATATGGCAATTTATTGGATGATTTAATTATTAAAATTTAATAACTGAAATTGGTTAAATAATGGAATCTTGAGTTTTAAGTTGGACAAAAATGATTTAAAGGGCTTATTACATTTATATTAATAAAAATGAAGGTAAAAAAACTCTTAAATTTGATTTAAAGGTAATTTAGCTAATTTTGAAATTAACTCATTTTAATTAATTTATAAAAATAGCATTCTGGGGCATAGTCTTAAAATTTGACGAAAACAGTTCCATTGGATCCGTAATAGTGTATTATTATCGGATTTCAGATTTCGTAGCGATCAAATGCACCGTTTTGTCGTACGGGATAGAAACCCGTTGAAATTAATATCGAAAATTTAGTACTATAATTGGATTCACAAAGACTATCTTCTGCATACGATCGAATTAGGTCTCGAAACTAGTTCCATTTTGTTCGGAATAGGGGTATAACATTAGAAACGCCAGGCACCATGCCTCGATTGGAGTCTGTAATTGCAGCTAGATATTTTGAATTTTAAATAATATATTTTATTCTATTTAACCGTACACTTCTTATCAGTCCACCTACCATGTTCAGCCGACCTACCTGTATGAGCCCATACCCCTCACCAGTTAAAAAACACAATCTCCCTTCCTCTCCACTTCTTTCAGGTTTACAAAAAAAGTCTATGCACATCTTCATAAAAATCAGCGCACTCCAAACCCTTCATATTTCGGCCAAGTGATAGACACGAAAGTCATTTTTATTAGTCCATATTATTTTTTAAAATTGACGGATCGAGATTTCGTTAAGAAACATTCGAGTTATCGCGTTAAATCGGTAAAAGGGAATTTTTTTCATAAACTTCAAAAATCAATTTTTCATGATTCGAGAAGAATTGGGAAGTGCTGTATGAACCTTTGAGATCATGAGATCGAGTAGTATTTTTGATGCAAGTTTAGCATGATTCTATGATGACGACTTGTCGATGGTTGGAACTAGGGTTAAGAATGGTGGTTGGTATAGGCAGCGATAAGGAGAATGGGGTGTGGCGTTAGCTTCGAAGATGCAAGGTGAGTCAACCGACTTATTTTAGTGGGGTGCGTTCGTCGAATGGAACGCGTGACATATAGGGTGGCGGAGGTGAGCTCCAGGTCACATTGGGGAGGGGATGAGCGGTCGTGGTCGTGATGATTTGGAAAGGCCAGGTTTGCGAAGTGGAGTCGAGTGGTGAAGTCGGTTGGTCGATTCAAGGTCCGCCACTCCGTACCATCGTGTGCATTAGTACATGAATTGTGTATGCACGTTACTGGGAGAGAAGGAGGAGGATTTAGGGAAGAAAGGGATAAGGTGTAGTTGTAATTATTTTAAGTTATGTAATTAGTATAATTATTTGTTAATAAAAGAAATTAATAACTTATTGATTTAATAACTCTCTCATACGAGATCTGATCGAGACGAAATTTTTTGCATTGTGCTCGGGACGACGAAAGCTTCACAAAGAAATTGGTTTGGATAGATTTGGAGGCTATTGAATTTTGGGCTTAAATTGGACATCGTCATTTCAGTTCCAAACCGAAATGCTTCGGTGACAGAACAAAAATAAAGGTGAGTAAATCTCACTCATTTTGCATAATTAGTTTATTTTAAATAGTTAAATTATTTATCGGTTGATTGGATGGATTGATAAATCATTATCAGTTGGATGTTATATTATACATATTAGTATATATTAATTAGTAGTTGGATATATATTTCCTGCCGATTGGAGCTGGTGAGACACTATGCGCTCCGCATAATAACGGATGACCCTATATTACCGCGATATCCCACCGCGAAGCGGGATTGGTATTTTATGATTATATAACATCTGTGGTTGCTGGAAAACAGGTTGGAGGGATCCAACTTTATTCCTCAAAAATGAATTTAATTTCATATATAGTGATATAGGGTGCGTTAGAATAATACGTGATAGATTAAGTTGTGATTTGAGTTTACTGGTTGGCCTTAATTTTGGTATTATAAATACCATAAATAATATTTTTGAATTTAAAAAGGAAATTCAAAGCCGATTTTGGAAATGAAGATATTTATATTGAATATTGGGATTATTTATAAACGAAATGATTTGGATAAAATAAATAATTTGATTTAAGTTATTTATTTAGCTATTTTGCAAAATGGTTTCAAATAAAGAATTTATTTTGAGTATTTTTAAACAGGGGATTTTAATTGGGATTTTTGGGAACACGAAATAGAAATCAAAATCGAGATTTGAATGGTTTTGGAATATAGTTTGGATTATTTAAGAAATATATTTGTAAATGGAATTTTAATTAGGCATCGATTTATAAATGGATTTTAGTAATATAAACCTGTTATAAACTGGAAATGAGTTTATAAAATTTATAAACAATGAAGTGAAATGATTAACATTTGATAAATGGGAAATATATATTCACAGTGTTAATTTAAAATGAGATATGGAAATTGGTTTAGAAAGAAATAGTCAATTCCATTTTGGAATTTGGGAATAGTTATGAAATTGGGAACGTGATTCGATTGTGATAAATCGAGAGAGATTTATATGTATAAAAATGGATATGTTGAATTTTAAAAATAGTTTTTCACAAGAAGTTAAGGTTTGCTTTTAGAAAGGGATTTTTATTTATTAAACTATGTAGTTTTAAAAACTATTGATTGGAGTGAAATATTCAAGTTAGTTATTTGAATATTTAAATATTTTGAAATGAATTCTAAGTTTATAAACAAGTTTTATAAATTGATTAGCAAATTTATTAGTTGTTGACGTTTGTTTTAAAAGTACTATGATATTTTTAATAATTATTTAACCATGTTTTTAAAATTTATTATTATATATATATAAGTGATGGCAATTTATTTATAAATGCTCTCGAGGTATGTGAGTCGGGTTTTATTTAATGGATGTGATATTATAAGAGAAAATCTTATAATAGAATTCGAGAATTTAAGAAAATTTGAGAAAAGGAAGTTTCCAAATTGTTTAGATACGGAAACTTCGAAAATGAATCCGAATTCATTAAAGGACCTATAAATTGTTAGTTGGATTGTAAATAAGTATAATTGATGATTTTTGGAAGTTGTAAAGGGAATTAATAAAATTCTGGTGATTTATGAGATAAGTACGAAATATTTCCTAAGTGTGGATATTAGAAATGATTTTGGGAAATAGATTTGTAATATTTTCCTAAGTATTGGAGTTAAAGGTTTGAAGATATTTTAGCGATGAGATGATTATTATAGAAATATTTTTCTAAGTAATGAATTATAAGTAGGATTAGAAATATTTCTAAGTGTTTATATGATTTGAAAATATCTTGTTATGGATATAAGTATTCGAAAGTGTTTTCAAATATTGAAATATTGAAAGAGATTTGAATATATATCTTTGTAAAGACATTTTGAAATAGATGTTTGAAAGATTTATAGTATGGCCTAGTGACTGCTTATGTGTGTAATTTGAAAGTTAAATAACTGATTATCAAATCTGGCCAATTTCGTTGATCGTTTCAAAGAGACCGAGATCAGATTTAATTATCTGAAAACCACTTCAATTCGATTTGAGTATTGCGAATTGTGATATTATGAAGATAATGAAGACAAAGTTTTGGGGGGTTCGGTTTTTTCAATCCTAGAACAATGTGTATGGATGAATGCTATCATTGCATTACTTGCCTGAAAGTCAGTGTTAGCATTCGAAGTATGAATGCTATTCTTAAGGTAAAACGTAGCCTCAAGCCTCATCAATCGGTAATGAGTGAAAATCAGGGAGATGCTGCAAGGCTAAGTAGGTAGTACCCATTAGGGTATGTTATCATCTTTATATATTACCCTACATCAACATATTTATGGATTGGTTGTGCATGAGATCTCAAATGGATTGTAAAGCAACCGGGGTGATGGCATATTCGGTATTATAAAGTAAGGGGTAGGCCAGTCTTGTGTTAGCAGGGATCGATAGGTTCGATCTTGGTACATTTTCTAGACGTGTACCATTATAGGTGGTACCCTAGTGCCTAGTCATTAGTTGGAATCCATTCTCCAATACAAGCTTTACGGTTTTGATTATGCCCAACTATGTTGAAATGTGAGATGCAAGCATTTCGGCTATTTTAATAAGTATTTATACTTAGACGCTATTATAATAAAACGGGATTTTTATATAAAAATGGTTTGGTTATCGTAAGGTAGAAACCCGTCGTGTTTATGTGTGGTGTGGTCTTATGAGATACCTTTGATTTTCAAAGATTTTCATATGACTTTAAATCCAATAGGGTGTGTTTTCTCACGTTGGTTTTCCAGACTGACTCATGTGTTATTTTATTATAATGCTTGGGTCAGACCGAGTATTACAGATTCAGGTTAGGATGCTATGGAGCATAGGAGACATGCTGGAGGATTCTTAGGCATATTCCACGTACTTGATTATATTCCGCTGTGTGTGTAGGATGGATATTTAGCACTTGTGAGGACTAGTTATTATAATTGTCTAGATTGACTTGTTGATTGTTGTACTCTGATGATGGTATGTATAATAACACTTATAGTTCTTTTTGTATAAAGATATGTTATTATCTATTATATATTGCTCCCCTATGATGGTCAGATTCTATGTTATTGTTTTAGTCTTCTTCTTATATTTTTTCTTCTTCTTTCCCTTAACAATCGGGTTTTCCGGCATTCGATTTCTCGGCATGTAATACAGTGGATGTATTAGTGTCGATTATCGAGGGTCGAAAATACCGTTCGTTACATTTTGGTATTAGAGCGAGGTTAAGCGCGAACCTTGGCTTTGGTGAGGTAACTCATTAGAGATAGGGTCAGTAGCATCCAAGAATGAGTTTGAGTGTATACATATGAGCGCGTATTTGTTAGTGATATTAAAATGTCTTGTATTGTGTTGGTTGAATTGTTGAGTAGCTTGTGGATTCTGGTCAATATGAGTAATTAATGTTATTGATAGGGATCTCTAAACACTTGAACTGAGCAATTCGGCATGGTATTGTTTTCAAATTGGGTAAATGAAATAATTTTACCTCGACTATATTTTATATATAAAGGAATAATTTTTCAGATATTATTATTGTAACGACCCATAAATTTTAGTGGTTTTATTTATTTAATTAATTGAATTTTTGTGAAATTTTAAATAAAAATATTTTGAAATAAAAATTTGATATTTGGAATACGTATATTTAAACATAGAAAATGGTAAATTTTCATCTGAAAATATGAAAGTTTATTTTCTTGTGTAAATTCTATTTAAAATCAAATCAGTTAATAATTGATGATAATAAAATGTTTTCCAAACCTGAATATTTTTATATAACAAATTTGCAAATCATCTTTTGAGTGAGATGTCATCTTTAGTTTCTCCAAGGATTGTTATTGCTCCATTTACCTTAATTTTGGCATTTTAGCAGCATTCTGTATACCGTTTTGATCGTCTCGTTGTGTTGATCCTGTCGGTATATTCAATTATGTGTTTGAAGTCTGGTACACAGCTGAACCCGTGTAAATGGCAACCGCATCGGTAACCGTTCCATGCCTTTTGTTTTAAGTATCTTTTCAAGTGAACAGCCATTAGAAATAAATATCCATCGGTTACTAAACTTTTGGTACCCTCTAACCATTGACGTTCCACCTTTTCAATAAATTTTTGTTCCTTTATTTTATCTCCTTGCCTCTCCTTCTTCATACTTGTTCACGTTCTTTCTTATCCAACTTGCTCATTTCTTTTTTGTCATTTACTAATTGTTCCTCTTCTTCCAAAAAAACAAACAAATTTTTTTAACTAAAGTTGCACGATCTCCTCTTCATCACCGAAACCCATCAGCTTCTCCCTCCCCTACCGCCCACCATTTCCATGCTCAGCCAATTAAACTTGCAACTCTACTGACCATCTCGCATCCGATGCCGAGCCTCCAACCCTCCACCCCGTAAGCACCGACTGCCCCTCTCAATGGCAGCTACCACCCCACTCCCAAAGTGCAGCAGCCCGCTCTGACCTACCACCTTCAAGTCGAGCCTCCACTTTTATCTCCTCCAATTGTTTCTGTTCGAACCTTCTTCACCTGCCGCATGTTTTCTAAGCCTCCTCACCTCAGTTCGTCTTTCATTGGCCTTGCTCGGCGCCTACCCCTCATGCAAACAACTAGTCGTAGCCTCCATTGATATATATTAGTAATATATTATATTATGTAAAGGTTGTTTATATATACATACTTTAAGATCTATTATATACTTTGTTATAAAGTACATGTAAGTTTATAAAGCTTATATTAGTATATTTAGTATAATATATTTATGTTTATTGCAGTTATTGTTTACAGATAAATTCTGTTTAAAGCATATAAGTGTGCTATAAGTTATCCATTATCTATTTTATAATATGTTGTATAGTATATGAATTTTAATAATATAAGTTTTGTTAACTGTGTGTGATTTTATAGGTAAGCAGCAACCTGTTGTTTTGTTGTTTTAAAAAAACATTGCATATATTCTCTACATATGTTAGTTTATACAGATATGTTATTAGTTATATAATCTGTTAGATAATGTAGTTGTATATATTTATACATATATAGGTCGGTCTGCATACATGTGTGTATATCTTAACCGAGGTATGTATATTTTGTTGTATATTTTATAAATTGTGTCTGCGTATGTTGGCTAGTTGTATAATGTTATGATGACTTTGCAGTGAATAAAGTATATAATATATATGTTGATTTTAATATATGTGTTTTGGTTAAAACAATGATTTGAAATACATATATATATATATATATATATATATAGTTAATATGTGTTTAAATTAATATTGATTTGTAAATAAACATAATATACATATGTGTTATTCTAATATAGTTTGGATTTAGGATATGACTTATATATATAAAGTTATTTACTTATATATAAGTTCACTTATATCAATTATCTTCATCGATCCAGTTTTGATTTGTTCTCATCGATTTCTGTTATCAGCTTGGATCGTCGAATTCATGTCAATTTAGCTTTGCTTTGAATTTCATGCTTGGGTTCGTAACTCATCTCATTCTCGTTCATCTCTCTAGCCTCGGAAGGTGAGCAATCACTCACGATTAACGTTCTTATATTTATTAAATTTGATTTCAATTGAAACGACATTTGAAATATTATGTTGTTAGTTGTTTACATTGCTATATATGATATTATCTGTATCTGTTCACCTGTGAAATTTGATACCATTATCTGTTATTTATACTGATGATATATGCCTATTATGTTATTATCATATCTAGTATCACTCTGCAAGTTCCTTATAGTATAGAATTCCCTATGGGTTGAAATGATACATACCCAAACGATCTGTAGAATAGGAGAAAATCGTTATGGGCTGAAATGATAAACCCAAGCGATTTTCATTTGAATTGAATTTGGGATTGCGGGTAGAAATGATATATACACGTATATAATTTAAATTGCGGATTGAAATAATAAATATCCGTATCATTTGACCATATGATAGAAAATTATATACAGACACCGTTGGTCAATATATATTTTGAAATGATTTCCAAGGTTTTGAAAATGAATATTTTGGTTTTAATAAATACTGATTTTAAGATATATATATATATGTTATTTTTTATAAAGGTTTTAAATTTTGATTTTTAAAATTATATATTTTGAAATTTTTTTAATTATAAGTTAGTTTTGGAATTATAAATTTTAAGATTTTACTTACAATTTTACTATTTTAAAATATATGTAAAATAAGTTTAATAACAAGATTTGATTTGTTAAAGTTGATTTAATAAAGTTAATTTAATTAATATATGATATGTTTAAGTATTTATTTAAAATTTATATTTTTAAATATAGAGTTTATAATGATTTTAATAAAATTCAGGTTGGAAATAGAAATAGAAATTGGTTTGAATTGAATTTTTTTTTAAATTATGCTCAAATAAGTTTGATTTGAAATTTATTAAATTTGGGATTTTAAAGATATGATTTTATAACTTGATTTTGATTAAAAGTGATTTAAATGAATACTTCGAATTTACATAAATTGATATGGTATATTTAGTTTTATTTAAATTTGAAATTTGAAATTTTATTTAAATGTTATTTGAATGATTAAGTAAATATTTCAAAATAAATTATAGTAAAGTTAATTTGATATATATATATATATGAAATTATCAAATCTAGTTTTGAAATGTTTGAATATTTAAAGCTTTGAAATATATTGAAATTGAAATGGTTTATTTTGTGGTTAAAAATCTGTATTTGAAATCGATAAAATTTGAAATGGTTTATTGAGAAACTAAATTGAGTTGAAATTGATGAATTGAGATTGAATTAAATTTGAATTTTGGAATTTGAGTTGATTTGAATGGATTTGTGAAATTTGAGGAAACTATTTTATTATGTAAAGTATTTTTAAAATTATATTTAAAACTATTTATATATTTTAATATAAATTATTTTAATATAAACTATTTTAACATAAATCATTTTTAATATAAACTATTTTTAATATAAACTATTTTAATATACTAACTATTTTATTTTATAACTATTTTAACCTATAACTACTTTATATAAACTATTTTATTTTATAAACTATTTTATTTTATACATTATTTTAATATCTAAACCAGTTAAGTGGGAAGTGTTGTGTTTTTCCAAGGTGTTATGATTTCTAAATTATGAATTCTAAAGTGTTAGGATTTCCAAAGTATAAATATTTCTAAATTATGATTTCCAAAGTGTTATGATATCCAAAGTATTATGATTTCTAAATTTTGATTTCCTAAGTGTTATGATTTCCAAAGTATTATGATTTTCAAGTACTATGATTTCCAAAGTATTATGATTTCAAAAATGTTATGATTTCAAAGTGTTATGATTTCAAAGTGTTATGATTTCAAAGTGTTATGATTTCCAAAGTATTCTGATTTCTAAATTATGGTTTCCAAAGTGTTTTGATTTCCAAAGTATTGTGATTTCTAAATTATGATTTCTAAAGTGTTATGATTTTATAAGCTTTATAATTTCGAAAGTGCTATAACTTTAAGTGCTATGATTTTGGAAATGGATATATTTGAAGTGAAATGATATCATATTGATATAATTTTTAAATGGAATTGATATTTTGGTTTTGAAGTATAAACTATTTTGAAATGACCGCGGTGTTATAATAGTGTTTGGTTGTTAAAGAGACCGGGATCGGTTATTGTCATACTATCCGTCGATGCCCAAAACCACTTTAACATACGTGTACGTGGTGGAGATTCCATAATGAAGTAGGATGGTGGCGACGTCCTATCGAGGTATATACGTGGACCTGACTCTCGTGAGTTGGCATAAGGTGGCTAAAACAGGAGCAATCGACGGGCCAAGTGGGGTAGCACCTCCAATCAGACACACTTCTTCTTATTCCATTCTATTACTTTGTGATTGATTTGGTGCGCACCTTTGATTTGGGGGTGTGGCTCGAGGTGGACAGTAGCTGCGGCTATGCGTTGCCCCAGCCTGGAAGTTTAATTAGTATATCTACCCTGGCATTGCCTAGTTGTGTCGTGTCACCTACCCCATCGAGACCCCTACGAGTTTGTTTTGTGTCGTACCTATGGAGTATCCTGTGGTAGCCTCCTGATCAGGAGGTATTACGGTACTGTATAGACTATTGGCACTATAAAATGTGTTAAGGGGGATATGGGTAACGCCTTTACGCTATTTTAATAGTTCGTTTTGCTATAGACATTATTATAATAGCGTACATTGCTACATGGTAGATAGTTTAACGGATCCTTAGAGGATGGTTATCCTAAACATCCTTTGAGTTACTTGTATTTTAGTTGTTATTTCACTTGAGTTGGATTTATTGATATAAGAATATTAATCATAACTCGAATGTTTTGTGTTTTGCTTTACGCTTGGGTCAGACTGAGTGATACAGCTTTTGAGACTCGCCTTTAGATTTGGAGCTTCGCTTGGACATCCATCTATCTATTCAGTTTGCAGTTATTCAGTTGATTCCAGTGATGCATTCTAATCTTGTATTTGACTATTGTATTTGAGACTTATGTTGTATCTTATTTAACTCTATTATATATAGTAGCTTAGTGAACTACTATTCTTTTGTTTCCGCTGCTTATTGTTATATTACTCCATGTCTGTGATTCTGTTATTACTTATTTATGGTATATGCTGAGCTTTGCCAAATGTAAATTAACAACCTGACATTTTAAGCAATTCACGTCCGACATGTGCGGATGCGAATGGTTGAAAATATCGGGATGTTACAATTATGGTTTATATGATGTGCTTGGTTGTTAGAGAATGATAATATTTGATTATTATCATTTGTTGGTTGTTGTTTGTGATCGAATAAAGGTAGATACTATAAAGTAAACAAGGTAAGCAACAAAGGAATGATTTTGTATAACCAAAATGGGAATATATTGCTATGTGATTTATAAAAGTGATTATAAATTGAAAGGAAATGAAATTTCGAAAGTATATTATATGAATATATGATTTATAAAAGCGATTTATAAAATTAGAAAGGATTTACAGGCTGGAAATTTGGAAATTTAAATCCTATTGATTTTGAAAATTATTTTTCAAAGTTTTGGGAAAAAATGGTGATATTATTTGGAAAATGTTTTTGAATGAAGATATGTTTAAAAGGGTATATATATATGATTTCAAAATGATTCGAAGCATTTAAGAACAGAGTGTTTAAACTCGGGGATTTTCATTTAAATGTTTATTAAGAATATGGGAGAAAAAGGTTGATAACTTATAAATTTTGGGAAGTGAAACAAATCTTTAAATTTATTGCATGTGAATTTTGAATTGAACTATGGAACTGAACTTAAGTTAAGTATAAAATGAATTATGGAAAGAAATTTAGCCTAAGTTAGGTAAAAAAAAAAAAAATTTGGAACTAATTGAATAAATTAGTGAATTGAATTTGATTTAGAATTTGGTTGAAATTTAAAAAAATGGATTGAGTCAAAAGGAATTGAAATCGGATATGAGTTAAAACGGATATAGACTTAAGTTGTATAAAATGTTTTAAAATGAACTTAAGTAAACAAATTCTATGGAATGATTTTTAAGTGATAATAGTATTATGGAATATGCTATGTAAAGAAGCGTATATAGTAAGTAAATAATAAATGTAAATAAAGAAAACATTTGAAACTGAAAATGCAGAATAATATGATTTTGAACTGTATGATTGGATATCATTGGTAAATAAGATGCAGGTATTTAAAAGCAAGAGCTAATTTATGTCTTTGATATCATAAGAAAATTTGGTTGCCCGACTAAAATGTACATGTTTAAATGGTTGATTGAATTTGATGATTTTATAGTAGAGTCAGTTGGCTTTTATTTTCTTTTGTCGGTTTGGTCCCGTAGTGTTGATTTGTAGTTGTTACGATCTAGCTACGCAAAGGAGACGCTAGCGAAATTTTTCGAAAATGTAAAGAGTTTGAAATTTTGAAAAAAAAAATTATTAACTAAAAATTGATTTTGAATTCTAACCTGAAATGGTTAATATTAGTTGGAACACATAGATCGAATTTAAGAAAAGATTGATAATGAGGTTCCAACAAATTGGTTTCGGGAAGTTAAAGGATTTGAAAGTTATTTTAACTAATTTTTTTAAGAAAAAATGGGTTTGGGCATTTTTCTTACCTTGGTAATTTCGAGAACGAAATTCTTTTAAGGTGGAAGAATGTAACGACCTAGAATTTGGGTTATTTGAAATTTCAATATTTAATTAATTTTAAATATTGAAAAGTTAATTTCATAGATTAAATAACTTGAATTTTTAATATAGCGATTTATTGGATGATTTAATTGTTAAAATTTAATAATTGAAATTGGTTAAATAAGGGAATCTTGAGTTTTAAGTTGGATAAAAATGATTTAAAGGGATTATTACATTTATATTAATAAAAATGAAGGTAAAAAAACTCTTATATTTGATTTAAAGTTGGTTTAACTAATTTTGAAATCAACTCATTTTAATTAACATATAAAAATAGCCTTCTGGGGCACAGTTTCGGAATTTGACGAAACCAGTTCCATTGGATCCGTAATAGGGTATTATTATCGGATTTCAAATTTCATAGCGATCAAATGCACCGTTTGGTCGTACGGGATATAAACGCGTTGAAATTAATTTCGAAAATTTAATGTTATAATTGGATTCAAAAAGGCTATCTTCTGCATACGATCGAGTTATGTCTCAAAACTAGTTCCATTTTGTTCGAAATAGGAGTATAATATTAGAAACGACACACCACGTCTCGATTGGAATCTGTAATTACAGCTAGATATTTTGAATTTTAAACAATATATTTTATTCGATTTAACCATACACTTCTTATCAGTCGATCTACCGTGTTCAGCCGACCTACTGTACGAGCCCATACCCCTAACCAGTCAAAAAACACAATCTCCCTTCCTCTCTGCTTCTTTCAGGTTTACAAAAAATGGCTATTCGCATCTTCATAAAAATCAATGCACTCCAAACCCTTTATATTCTGGCCAAGTAATCAGCACGAAAGTCATTTTTATTAGTCCATATTATTTTTTTAAAGTTGACGGATCGAGGTTTCGTTAAGAAACGTTCAAGTTATTGCGTTAAATCAGTAAAAGGGAAATTTTGTTCATAAACTTCAAAAATCAATTTCTCATGATCCGAGAACAATTGGAAAGTGCCGTATGCACCATTGTGATCATGAGATCGAGTAGTTATTTTAATGTAAGTTCAGAACGATTCTATGATGAAGACTTGTCGATGATTGGAACTAAGGTTACGAATGGTGGTCGGTGTAGGCAGCGATAAGGAGAATGGGGTGTGGCGTGAGCTTTGGAGATGCAAGGCGAGTTGACGGACTTATTTTGATAGGGTGTGTTCGTCTAATTGGCGGCATGACATATAGGGCGGTGGAGGCGAGCTCCAGGTCGCACTGGGGAGGAGACGAGCGATCGTGGCCACGATGATTTGGAAAGGTCGGGTTTGCGAAGTGAAGTCGAGTGGTGAAGTCGGTTGGTTGATTCAAGGTCCGAAACTCTGTACCATCGTGTGCATTAGTGCACTAATTGGGTGTACATGTTACTGGGAGAGGAGGAGGAGGATTCGGGGAAGAAAGGGACAAGGGTATAGTTGTAATTATTTTAAGTCATGTAATTAGTTTAATTATTTATTGATAAACAAATTTGATAACTTATTGATTTAAGAACTCTCTCATACGAGATCTGATCGAGACGAAACTTTTTGCATTGTGCTCAAAATGACGAAAGCTTCGCAATGAAATTGGTTTAGATGAATTTGGAGATAATTGAATTTTGGGCTAAAATCGAACGTCATCCGATTTCAGTTCCAAACCGGAACGATTCGGCGACAGCACAAAAATAAAAGTGAGTAAATCTCACTCATTTTGCATAATTAGTTTATTTTTAAATAGTTGAATTATTTATTAGTTGATTGAATGGATTGATAAATTATTATTAGTTGGATGTTATATTATAAATATTAGTATATATTAATTAGTAGTTGGATGTATATTTCCCGTGGATTGGAGCGGGTGAGACACTATATGCCCCCATAATAACGGATGACCCTATATTACCGCGATATGCCGCCTCGAAGTGGGATTGGTATTTTATGATTATATAACATTTGTGGTTGCTGGGAAACATGTTAGAGGGATCCAACGATATTCCTCAAAAATGTTGAATTTAATTTCATATATAGTGATATATGATGCGTTGGAATAATCTATGTTAGATTATGTTGTTATTTTAGTTTATATGATGTTACAGAAGCACTGGCCTAAATTTTGGTATTATAAATACCATAAATAATATTTTTGAATTTCAAAAGGAAATTCAAAGTGGATTTTAGAAATGAAGATATTTATATTGAATTTTAGGATTATTTAAAAAGGAATTGGTTTGGATAAAATAAATAATTTGATTTTAGTTATTTATTTAGCTACTTTGTAAAATAGTTTCAAATAAAGAATTTATTTTGAGTATTTTTAAACAGGGGATTTTAATTGGGATTTTTGGGAATACGAAGTAGAACTCAAAATCTAGATTTGAATGGTTTTGGAATATAGTTTGTATTATTTAAGAAATAGATTTTGTAAATGAAACTTTAATTAGGCATCGGTTTATAAATGGATTTTAGTAATGTAACCTGTTATAAACTGGAAATGAGTTTACAAAATTTATAAACATTGAAGTGAAATGATTATCATTTAAAAAATGGGAAATATATATATTCATAGAGTAAATTTAAAATGAATATGGAATTTGGTTTAGAAAGAAATAGTAAATTCTATTTTGGAATTTGGAAATAGTTATGAAATTGGGAATGTGATTCGATTGTGATAAATCGAGAGAGATTTATATGTATAAAAATGGGTATGTTGAATTTTAAAAATGGTTTTCCACAAGAAGTTAAGGTTTTTTTTTAGAAATAGATTTTCATTTATTAACTATGTAGTTTTAAAAACTATTGATTGGAGTAAAATATTTCAAGTTAGTTATTTAAATATTCAAATTTGTTGAAATGAATTCTAAGTTTATAAACAAGTTCTGTAAATCGAATAGCAATTTTATTAGTTATTGACGTTTATTTTAAAAGCATCTTGATATTTTAAATAATTATTTAACCATGTTCTTGAAACTTATTATTATTATACATATACATATATATAGTTTAAAAGTAAGTGATTGCAATTAATTTATGAATGCTTAGAGGTTTGTGAGTCGGGTTTTTATTTAATGGCTGTGATTTTATAAAAGAAAATCTTATAATGGAATTCGGGAATTTAAGAAAAGGAAATTTCCAAATTGTTTAAATATGGGAACTTCGAAAACGAATCTGAATTCAACTAAGGAGTTATAAATTGTTGATTGTATTATAAATAAGTATAATCAATAATTTTTGTAGATTGTAAAGGGAATTAATAGAATTCCATAGATTTATGAGATAAGTGCGGAATATTTCCTAAGTATGGATATTTGAAATGATTTTGGGAAATAGACCTATAACATTTTCCTAAGTATTGGAATTAAAGGTTTCGAGATATTTTAGCGACGTGATGATTATTATAGAAATATTTTTTTAAGTAGTGAATTATAAGGTTGATTTGGAAATATTTCTAAGTGTTGAAATGATTTGAAATATCCTATTATGGATATAAGTGTTCGAAAGTGTTTTCAAATATTGAAATATTGAAAGTGATTTGAATATATATCTTTGTAAAGATATTTTAAAATAAATGTTTGAAAGATTTATAATATGGCATAGTGACTTCTTATATGTGTAACTTGATAGTTAAATAACCGACTATAAAAGCTGGCCAATTTCATTAATCGTTTCGAAGAGACCGGGATCGGATTTAATAATCCGCAAACCACTTTGATCCGATTTGAGCATTGCGAGTTGTGATATCATGGACGAAGTTCTTGGAGATTCGGCTTGTTCAGTCCCACAACAACGTGTATGGATGAATACTATCATTGCATTACTTGCTTTAAAGGTAGTGTTAGCATTCTAAGTATTAATGCTATTCTTAAGGTGAAACGTAGCCTCAAGCCTCATCAACCGGGAATAACTGAAAATCAGGGGAGATGCAGCAAGGCTAAGTGGGTTGCACCCATTAAGGTATGTTGTCACCTTTCTAGATTACCCTACATCTACATATTTATGGATTGGTTGTGTATGAGATCTCAAAAGGGTTGCAAAGCAATGGGGTGATGATATATTAGGGGTAGGCCGGTCTTGTACTAGCAGGCATCTATAGGTTCGATCTCGATACATTTTCTAAACGTGTACCATGATAGATGGTACCCCAGTGCCTAGTCATTAGTTGGAATCAATTCTCCAATATGAGCTTTATGGTTTTGATTGTGCCCAACTATGTTGAAATGTGAGATGCAAGCGTTTCAGATATTTTAATAAATATTTGTACTTAGACATTATTATAATATCACAGGATTTTTATATAAAAGTGGTTTGGTTATCGTAAGGTAAAAACCCATCGTGTTTATGTGTGGCATAGTCTTACGAGATACCTTTGATTTTCAAAGATTTTCTTATAACTTTGTATCCAATCGATGTTTTTTCTCATATTGGTTTTCAAGACTGACTCGGGTGTTATTTTATTATAATGCTCGAGTTAGATCGAGTATTATAGATTCAGGTTAGGATGCTATGGATAACAAAAGACGCGCTGGAGGATTCTCAGGCGTATTCCACGTACTTAATTATATTTCGCTTTGTGTGTACGCTGGATATTTAGCACTTGTGAAGACTAGTTATTATAACTGTCCAAATTAACTTGTATGGAATGTATAATAACAGTTATAGTTCTTTTTGTATAAAGATATGTTATTATCTATTATATATTATTCCAGCTGCGACTGTGAGAATCTATGTTATCATTTAGTTTTCTTCTTATCTTCTATCTTCTTCTTTCCCCTAACAATCGGGTTTTCCGGCATTCGATTTCTCGGCATGCAATACAGTGGAAGTATTAGCGTCGGTTTTTAAGGGTAAAAAATATGGGACATTGCAGATTTAGATTTGATGTTTTGGAGCTTTAGTAGATGAGCTGGAAGGCTTCATGACTTATTCCTGTATTTGTTTATTTTTCCACTACATTGTTATTGAAATATCAGCATTTGTCAGGATATGTTATTATAACTTCTAGGACGATGATTAGTGATTTGTTATTGTACTCTGATGGATGTATGTAGATTATATTATAGTTTCTCTTTTGTAAAGATCTTTGATATTATATTATATGTTATTCCGCAACGATTGTGAGATTCTGTGTTGTTTTAGTTCTTTTTCTTCTTCTCTTCTCTTCTTCTTTCTTCTTATTTTCCCATAACTACTCGCTTCTTCGTTCTAATTGAGTTGGACATGTATGGTTTATTTTCAGCTTGAATTGTGCGGTTTGAGGATCGTACAACTAGTATCAGAGCTTAGGTTAGCAAACACCTAGGCTTTGTGTGGGTACTCATTGTAGATAGGGTTAGTAATACCCTAGAATGAGTTTGGTGTATTATAGATATAAGCATGTATTTCTTAGCGATTATAATTTTTTTATATTATGTTAATTTATTTTTTGAGTCGCTTCTGAATTCAGGTCGGTACGCGGGACGCCATTATATCGATAAAGGTTTCTAAACACTTAAATAAGGCAAAGCGAAATAGTCTTGTTTTGAGAATTTGTAAATGAATAATTTTACCTTGATTATATTTTTATATAAAAGAAAATTTTTCAAAAAATATTATAGTATATATGGTGTATTTGGTTGTTAATGAATGATAATATTTGATTATTTATCATTTGTTGTTTGCTGATTGTGTTCTAATAATAGTTGTTGTTATTATAATGTAAACAAAGATAAACAATTAAGAAATGGTTTTGTATAACCAATGTGAAATTACGTATAAAGAAAATTTATAAATATGATTTGTAATCAAAATGGACGTAAAACTTGAGAATTTGAGAATTTAAATCCCGTTGATTCTAAAAAAATTTCAAAGTTTTAAGGAAATAATAATAATATTTTTGAATGGAAATATTTTAAATGGAATTTAAAAGAGATAAGGAAGCACTATACTTACTTTAGTAGTTGGAAAATAATTCGGGTGATGACGTAGCATCATTCATATTCATTTTCGAGTTTTTAAGTGACAGATTGCTACCTCGGTAATTGTTATTGGTATTATTTTGATAAACCAAGTGTTTATTTTAAAATTCAAAATTATGATTACAAAGGAATTATGTGTATATATGATTTCTAGGTGATTTGAAAATATTAAAAATGAGGTGTTTAAATTCTGAAAGTTTTTATTTAGATGTTTTGTTGAAAAAATAAGAAAAAAAGTTTTATAACCTATAAAGTTTGAGAATTAGTACGTTAAAACAAAATTTTAAATTTTTTAAATATGAATGTTATTAAATTTTGAAATTGAATGAGAAATGAAATTTAAGTTAAGTTAAATAAATTGAATTTTGAAAAGGAAATTGACTTAAGTAAAGGTAAATGAAGTGAATAATGAATATGAATTAATGAAATGAATATAAACTTAAGTTGTGAAATGAAAACAAACATCAGTGGTTGTATAAAATGTTTATAGTAACTTAATTAATGGTTTATAAATGACAGCAGTAATGTTTATAATAATTTATGTAATGGTTTTATGAAATGGTTCATAAATGATAGTAGTATTAAAGAAAATGTTTATAAAATTACGAAATTTTTATGAAATGATTCATAAATGAATTTAGTATGGAGTGAAATGTTGTTAAACATAAAATGAATGTAATTGAAAATGAATATGAAAAATGAAAGTAAATAAATGAAAGTGAATAAAGCAATGAGAATAATGAATAAAAGAAAAGGATATAATAAGAAACCAAGGGAAATAAATACGTAAGTTGTGCGTAGATCATTTTATTCGCATAACTATTTGATCCAAATTTGAATAAATGATTTCGAGATGATTTACATTGGTCCAAGTTAGAAATTTTCACTTGATTCTTGATCGCGAACACTTGATATGGATTTTTGGTTGATTCTAGTATTCTCTATTATAGTATATAGCTATGCAAGGAGAATGAAAATTTCTAACCAAGGAACCGGATCTGAGTCTGCCCTAGAGTGGTTGTGTGAACTATACTAGTTTGAAAGTGAAATTATGTGGTCGAGTAAGCAAACAGATTTTATATTGCGTAGGGATGGTATATGTGCATCATACCAGCTTAATAAATTAAATGTTGACATTGGAAAATGCAAATTGATATGTTTATGAATTAATAGGATGGATATTATATGTTGGATGGTTTCTCTTGTTACATTTGCATATGATTATTGTATTAGTATATGTTATATATCAATATTACTTTTCATATACTTATTCTCATTGGTTGTTCAATGTTTAGTAGATGTGGCTGACATATGCTTCGCATTTAGAGCTCGCTTTCGCATTTTATTAATTGTATGTGCTTGTTAATACTAATAAAAGGTACACATCTCGGACTACATATCATATTTTTAAATTTTTTCCCTACGGGTTGCCTCATCCTTGAAGATGAGATGTATATTTCTGATTATATATTGTAAATTTTTCGAACGAACCATGCAAAGGAAGCGTTGGCGAAAATTTCCACGAATTTAAGGCGTTAGAATTTTTTTGAGAATTTTGGAAAAATTTTGATAACTAAAATTTGATTTTTATGTTATAATTTGGAATGGTATAGTTAATAATTATGAATTAATTTAAAGACTTCAAAGATTTGATAATCCATTTCAAATAAATGGGTTTTGAAAAGTTAATCGGTTCGGGGCATTTTTCTGACCTTGGCAATTTTGGGGACGAAAGTCTTTTAAGGGGAAGATAATGTAACGACGTAGAGTTTCAGTCATTTGAATTGAAATATTTAAGTTGATTTTAAATATTGAAAAGTTAATTTTATAATTTAAATAACTTGAATTTCAAATATAATAGTTATTTGAAATTTTAGAATTGTTTAAAGAATTGAATTTTCAATTTAATGTGAATAAAAATGATTTCGAAAGTTGATTTAAATTCTATTTGAATAAGAATGAAGATAGTAAACTTTTAAATTTGAATTAAAAGCGAATAAACTAGTTTTAATAATAATTCGTTTTAATTAACGTGTGAAAATAGCCTTCCAAGGGCACTATCTCGGATTTCAACAAAACCAGTTTCATTGTATCTGTAATAGTGAATTCTTATATGTTGTCGAATTTCGTAGTGATCGGACGTATCATTTGATCGTGCGAGCTCGAAACGCATAGAAATTAATTAAAGGAATTTAAATTAATATAATTTTATTTTGAAAGCTAATTTCTATATATGATGGAATTGGGTCTCGATACTAATTTTATTATGTTTGGAATAGGGGCATAATATAAAAAGGCCATGCGGCACGCTTTGATTGAAGTTCTGAAATTTCCAACGTGAATAGTGTTTGGATATTTTCTATATAAGGACTAGAAATGCTCATAATTCTAAACCCAAACCCCAAAATAATCAGAGCCACCATTAAAACCAGTGCCCCATCTAATGGATCATATCATTCACATCGATTGAAAATGGATTTAGGAAAAACTTCCTACAGCAAAGTGAAGCGGCTAGGGATGCGAGTTCATCTATGGTGGTCGATCGATGAACAAAGATAGGAGGTGGCGGTGATAGGTGTTCAAAGTGACAGTGGTATTTGATGAAATTTCGACGATAGATGGAAAATGAGGCGATGTGAGGGAGGCTGGAGGTTCATCTTGAGCGGGGCGACATTCGATGATGGTCGCGATGGCGAACGATGCGATAAGGTGGCGCAGCGGAGGATGGAAACGCGGTTGCATTTCTAGTGCCTGAGCAAACAAGGGACAGTGCGAAAGGTCATATAAAGTTCTAAAATTTAATTAATTTTAAAGTTAATTTTAATTTAAATAATCTCAACATTCATTTATTCATAACTCTTTCATACGAGGTCGGATTTGAGCACGACGGGTTGTGTTGCGATTGTATCAACGAAATTTAACGATATAGAGTTGGATTAGTTCGATTCAGAACTAGTAGGAATTTGGGTCAAAATTGAACGCCTATTCAATTTTAATTCAAATCGAAGCACTTTAATGATTACTAGTGTGAGTTAACTCACCACTCTGGCCCACTTATATTTCTATGTAAGTATGGATAATTTTATTGTTGATTGTTTGTTGACTGTTTGGATAGTTTACTATATTATTAGTTGGTTTGGAATCTTTGGATATATTCTCGCCCTATAACGGATGAGACCCAATCTATAATGGCACATTTTTCCGTACCCTTTGAATCGATAAAACCACACATGTCCAATTCAAATTGCATGAATAAGCGGATCATTAAGGGTAGAAAGAAAGTAAAGACAGAACAGAATCTCACACGAATGGAATAACATATATTATTTCAATAATCTTTACAGTGGAAAATTTTAAAATACAATATCAGATTCTAACTTAGATTCAACCTGGATAGTTATAAAACTTGCCCTTACAAATGCTGACAAACAACAAAGCAAATGCAATAGATGTAGCGGATAATAGAATACGTCCATACGATGATGAAGATCTACAGCTCTCCTTTGGAAACTCCAACCATCTTCAACTCATCTTGAAACTACTCGAATCTGACCCGAGTATTAAAAATACCCGGATCAGGCTTGATAAACCAGCGTGAGATACTCAAAATGTAAAATGACTATGTTATCAAAACCTTTGAAAAGAATGGTATCTTATAAGACCACATCCACACATAAATATGGACGGATTTTTACCTTATGATAACCCAAACACTTTTATATCAAAATACACTTGATATTATTTTTAATGACATTCTTTAGAAAACACTTTTCAAATAAACTTATTCAAATAAGGTATCAATATCTGGACTAAATCTAAGGTAATATATCCGGACTAGATCAATGGAATATACCGAACGGAATACATGATACCAAAATGGGGTAGCTGAAATGTTTGCAAGTCATTATAGATATTTTGGTAATACAATCAAAACCATAAATCTCGTATTGGAATTGGATTTCCAACATGATAGGAAACTCGTGGAAAGATCAATCTGTATCCATGGCTTACGTCTAAGACTCAGACGCCGTTATACAGCAATACAAATGGCTAAAAGTGGATACAATATGCGAATAACATTCAAGGACTCGGACTTCACGCATCCCTACCATGAGGCCTATACGTATCTGGTACATAGGACTCAGAACATCTGATAACCCAAATCACTACTATATGAAATGCAAGCATACATCTGACCACATAGAATCTCATCATAATCGGGGTGTGACGCTCGCGAGGCTACGCTCAATTTCTTCAAATCCATGCTTTTCATACATAATCACGCTTTGATCATAACAGATTCCACTTTGAAAGTCACATTGCCATTCCTTTGATCACTATTTGACTCCCACAAGCATACAACCTCTGAGCTCGTATGTCTCAGAGAAGGGTGCTAAGCTAAGAGAAGTTGCCTTCTCCGCCACCAAGCGCTGTACATTTGTAAAAGTCAAACGTTGTGTCTCAGAAATGCAATGTCAAACATTCGTCCATACAAGTTCGTTCTGGGACTGAATGAAACCGAAGGCGCTTTCCTCGGCCATTAATAGGCGAGAAGCCCTTGCAATCCGAAAAAATCTTCACAATGAGAAGACCACTACTATAAATAACTCTATAATGGGAGCTACCCAGAGTATGTCAACAAGCAGTCCTCACGCTATGAAGATCCACGGTCTTCAATAACTATGATCTTCAACATGTCTTCACTTTCGAACGTATATATTGGTCGAAATGGTTTTCGGATAGGAATCACCCAAATCCGACTTCGGTTCTTTCGAAACCAATTATTGCTTTAAAAGATGTTAAGTTCATATGTGGATATCAATCATCAATCAATCACTTCATCTATTATAAAATATCTTTCTTAGAAATATTGTTTTCAATTTATTCCATTTTCTTTTCAAGAGTATACGGAATCATTAAGCCTCATTTATCAAATCATTTGATTTATTTAAACCTTTCTTAAATCCTGTAATAATTCCAAATCATTTTCTCTTTTATTTAGGAAAACCTTTCCAAATCATTCATTAAATCTTAATTAAAGATTTCTTACATTCAAGTCATAACGTTTAACTTAGGGAAATATTCCTAAATCATTCATTAAATCTTAATCAAAGATTTCTTTTTTAACTTCAAATCATATTCTTGCAAACCGAATATTTTAATAATAGAGCACTACAGCCACCTGAGATATAGTGAATTTCACCTCCAGGAACTAATGGCAAGTAATCCTACACCATGAAGATCTTCGTTTTTAATGATCTTTGTCTTCAATATATTTTATTTCGAAAATTAGTTTGAAGGGATTTTCGGATAGGAGTCATTAAAATCTGATCCCATTTCTTCGGATAGAAATCACCCAAATCTGATCTCGATTCCTTCGTACTAACCATCGAATAAAAGGTGTTAAGTGGTTAGTTAACATTCAAAGAATTTGTTTCTTTTCTTTGATCTTGGAAAAACTTAAATATGATCTTTTAGAGTATCCGGACTTTCCTTATGATTTGTTTCACCCCTCGCCTAAAAAAAGTAAACATAGGCTAGGTAAGTTCAAGGCACTGGTTGCTTCATCCCTAACCTTAGTTAAACACCTTGCTTTATATTCCCGGATCTCACAGGCGGGGCAAATGTACTAGTCATTTCCGCATACTCAGTTATTAGCTTATTTTGGAATTGATTATAAGATTCCAAATTATTTTTAAACTCTTAATTATTCTTTTAAAAATATATGATTCTAGGAAATATCGTTACGTTTACAATTATACTCAAAAGGTTATAGAATTCGCAGCGTAAAAGTGTTGCGGAAAGTGCTATATAAGCTTATTTGATTTAAACAACTTTTTAATATTTGAAAATTCATATTATCCATTACAAATCTCTTTTAAACCATTTTAATAGATATATCAAATTTATTTCATATTTTTATCATTTAAAAAAATCGTTTATAAATAAATCTCTGTTTGAATTCCGAACTGCAAAACCGCAATGTTTTTAGAAAATTGTTTAGGATATATTTCAAAATCTACTTAATGAAAACTAGTTCTTTCTTCATTTGAAAACTATTATCATTGTGGACCAAAGAATTTTTATTTGGAATAAATCCGACTTATAAATCATTCTCAACATTAGTTTGAAGTTATGGGTCGAAATTTATGAACTACCGCGACGCGACGAGTCGATTTTGACCTATTTTGTGAATTGCTTTAGAACTTGTCCGAAAACACTTCTAATTTGTTTAAAACCATATTTAAACTATTTTAACTTACTTAAAACAATATTTTCATCATTTCAAACTCATCTTTCATTTCGTTTCATATTATAATATCATTTTCAATCTTTTTAGATATTTTGAAATCATCAAGAGACTAAATAATTTCCACACATACATCTATATGTATTTAATTTCTATTGAATTAACTATACTTACTAACCGCTTCATTTATCATTTATCAAACAAGTTATCAACCATATTACAAACATATAATAACCTTTAATATCAACCAAGTTATCCACCAATATTCAACATATTAATTTGTAATTTAACATGAGTATTATCAACTTAAGTTTTATTAAAATAAAATTAAGTACTCACTATTAGTTCCCCTCCAAACCTTTCCGTAGATTCCCGAATTGATTCTAACAGCACTTCCTTATCTATTTCTTGCTCCGGAGCTTTCCAACTTGCTTTCTTCTATTAAATAGGTTCAGCCTTCATGGGTTCTAATCTCTCCTCCATCATTTCTTCACTTGTTAGATGCTAAACCATGTTTTTATTCTAAGGTCTTTGATAAAGTTTGGTGGTGTTTGGAATTGATTTGATATGATTTTAAGAAAAGTCAGTAAGGAAAAGAGAGAAGAAGAAGCCATTAAAGAAGTGAAGAAAAGCTTGAAAAAGGAAGAAAAAGAAGTGAAAAAAGTGAGAAAGTGGATGCTTATTTATAGTAAAAGTTTTGGATTAAAATAATATTTTGTAAAAAGATCAAAATACCCTTTACTTACTTTTTAAGCAATATTATTTTTTCAACACTTAACAATACGTTTCAAAGCATTAGATTATGTCATTTTCACTTAAGTATTAAGTAAAGAATATAATAATTATGTTTGGTTTGCTTTGATGTTTACTTTTTGCTTTGAAATGGCATGTTTGTCTTTTTGTGCTTACTTTTTCTTAATTATATTCCAGAATTTTCTAAGTATGTTTAGTAAAAGTAAACTTGGTTAGTGAATTAAATAATACTTACACTATTTGAATATATGTTCATATATAAGAAAATAAAGGTGCGATGACGTTGCAACAACTTTTAACCGACGAGCGTTGATTTTCGATAAAATGTTTTACGGTCACATTTTGACGTTTTGGTTAAACTATTTATTTATGTAAAAAAAATTAAAATAATTTTTATATTGCTATTTAAAAATATAAACAATCAAAAATAACTTAAAATAATTTATTTAACCATTGAAACATACTTTTCTGAATGCTCATTTTATCACTTTTGTCGATATCGGCAAATATTACTATTTTTGTGTATTCTTTTCTTTCCAAATCGCATCTAATATTGTTCGAATCATATAACCTTACCTTTTTTTATATTTAAATTCACTTTAAATAGTATATTTTAAAGTGGTTAAATTCTGGGTCGTTACATCCTTCCATACTTAAAAGAATTTCGTCCTCGAAATTACCCAAAACAAAAGTTTGCCCAAAACATTTATCTTCAAACTTAATTACATAAAATATACATAGATCATCATTATGAAATATCTTATTCGATCTCCTATTCAAAGAAACAACTTTATTTCCGAGCTAGTGTCGTTCCTCCGATCCTCTAGTGCGGACTTTAATCAGGCTCTTTGCTCAGAAACCTTTGCTTTTCTTACATAGCTCTCAACTATAATAGAAAACTCAAGTATCTAACCACAAACCCTCATCAATGTTCACCATCAAGAATCGAGTGATAAATCCTTTTCGGACTAGTGTAAACATCTTAAAGTTCTGTACTCGAATCTTAGATCAAAATTTGTGTGATGAAATAATCTACATATTATATATATATATATATATATATATATATTAACTTTCATAAACTTTTATCTTAAGTTTACACATTTTATAAAGGTGCTTCTCTGTGTAACCCCTTTAATTATTTATTTCCAAATATTTTTATTAAAATAAAATATTCTAAAGAAACCATTTTTACTCAAAAGATAATTTATCTTTGTAAAATGGTTTTTCCACAATCTTTTAACTTAGTATATTTCCTTTAACACTAATATTATTTATGAATCATTTCGTAAAACTATTACTCAAGTTTATTACATCTTATAACTTATGTAAATCAATCATATTTTAAAAGCTTAAGTGCAAATTCTTAATTCATGCTAGAATTCATTGATAAAACATTTTCTAGGTTATAATTACCTTTTACATAGTTATTATTTTACTTAATAGTTCATGACTTAAATATACATTTGTACGATATACCTTTGCATCCTAAGAGTATAAAAATCCTAAATTTCTTATTGGTTTTACTTAAATCTATTTGCCTAATAAATTTAAATTTTGTTGTAATTTACTATTGTCTCAAATTCATAAGTTATAAAACTTATTTCTTATTTAATACTATTATTAATTTTCTAGCTTTGAATTTTTTTTTAAAAACCATCCGTATTTAAATCCTCATACTCTTAAATCTCTCTTTTTTCTCTATAAATCAGATTTATAAATTATCCTTATCTTATTTCATTTACTCAAAGTATTTCATAATCATTTACCTAAAGTTTTCATACATTCCTGAGCTCTGAGTTAGGTATGATTCAGAAATTTTCGACTGTCGTAAATCGTCGGAAATTCCGCTTTATTTTAGCAATTAGCGATCCCAATTTATCTTTAGTTTAAACACTTTTACAAAGATTAATGATCAAATTGTTAGTTAATGATTCACATTATCTCTATAACTTAAGAAAATTATATAGATCGAGTAACTCTAAAACAATCCAGGGAACTAGGTACTACCAATAGTATCATATATCCTCTTAATAAGAAGAGTAATACTTAAGAGAAGTGCTTACCATCCGAACACATCTCTTGCCCATTTTTAGTTTATTTTCGAGCCAATCGAATTAGTTATCATAAAATTCCTCTTTTTATTTGAAATAATACCATTTTCAAAATCCTTTAGAGATTACTTTATGAAGCCTGTTTTATAAATTCATTTTATCTTATATTAATTAACTTCATTTAAGTTACCACAATTCTTTTACTCGAATTTAAATTCTCATTCCTTTTATATTTATACTTTTAAACAATCATTTTCTATTATTTAAATACATTTTTATCTTATATGTTCATTCCCTAAACAAATTTTATTATCTAACACCTTATAGTCAAATCGTGAAACTTAATTCACAAGGTATTTGTACTTAAACTTTTAAATCAAACAATTGATCAATTTATGATAGTAACTTAACATTATCATTTCTTAATTTATTATTTTGGAATAAGTATTAGATATCTTAATTACCGTATCAGATTTCTTACTTATCGATTATCTTTATGAAACGTCGTATAGTCAAACTATGAAATTCTAATCACAAGATGTTCATATTTAAATTTCGCTAATATTTATTTCTAACTATAAAACTTTTCAAAATATATAATTTATATTCAAAATATTATCCTCGATAAATTTTTTCATTTACCAATTTTTTCAAAATCAACGTGTCGGTTCGCCTTGTTCAAATGTTTAGGAACCCTCATCGATAATGGTGATCAGGCGTATCGATCAGAATCCATAAATCACTCAGCAGATAAATCAACACAAAATAATTTATTAGTCACTAACAAATACGCACTCATACATAATGCATTCAAACTCATTCTAGGGTGTTACTAACCATATCTCTAATGAGTCACCGATTCTAGGGTGTTACTAACCATATCTGTGATGAGTCTTTACCCCACCATAGCCAAGATTCTCGCTTAACCTTTAGCTTTGATACCAAATGTAATGGCCTGTTTTTCCGTACCCTTTGAATCGACAATAAATCACACATGCCCAACTCAAATTGCAAGAATAAGCAGATCATTAAGGGTAGAAAGAAAATAAAGGCAGAACTGAATCTCACATGAATGGAACAACATATAATATTTCAATAATAATCTTTACAGCAAAAAATTTTAAAATACAATATCATAGTCTAACCTAGATTTAGCCTGGACTGGTATAAACCTACCCTTACTAATGCTGACAAACAATAAAACAAATGCAATATATGTAACGGATAATAGAATACGTCCAAACGATGATGAAGATCTCCAGCTCTCCTTTGGAAACTCCAACCATCTTCAACTCAACCTGAAACTACTCGAATCTGACCCGAGTATTAAAAATACATGGATCAGGCTTGATAAAGCAGTGTGAGATACTCGAAATTTAAAATGACTATGTTATCAAAACATTTGAAAAGGAGGGTATCTCATAAGACCACATCCACACATAAATACGGACGGGTTTTTACCTTATGATAACCAAAACACTTTTATATCAAAATACACTGTAGGATCGATTTCACCCTAGAGGGGGGTGAGTAGGGTGATGCTGTTAATTATAAAAATTGTTGCGGAAGCTTGTAAAATTATTTCAACACAGATATATCAAAATTATAGCAGCATAGATAATAGCTGAATAATTAATGCGGAAATAGAACAACACAGAATTTACCCAGCTTCGGCAAAATCCTGCCTACGTGCTGCCCCCAAGGTTTCTACTAGATATTAAGTAGTCACATGCTCACACACGTAAACTCGCGACATCCGCTACTGACTAACCTAACTCTATGCTCAAAACCCCGCCACAACTCAGCCACTGAGTTGCGAATTCTCAAACTACGCCACGTAGTTTATCCCCTAGTCACACGACTAGTAATTACACAATTTTCAAGAGAAAATACAAAAGACGATAATTTAAAAACACTTAAAAAACAACAAAACCCTAATTTTAAACTATTAAACCCTAATTTTAAACTATTAAACCCCAATTAAAACAAGGCCGACCCTTTTTTCTTTTTATTATTATTTTGGCCCGTTCTTTTTCCTTTGCTCTATATAATGGCGGCTTGTTGTTTTTCGTTCTCATTTGTTCCAATTTAGGGCTTTATGATTTTTCGAAGCTGCCGACTTTGTAGATCAATCAAGTGGATATTTGCGTGTAGATTTGTTGATCGATCGTTTCTTTGTTGCTCAATTTTAGCTGCTTCGATGATCGAGTTCGATTCAACAATCTGGTACGTGATTTGTTACTTTTGTTTTTCTGTTTTAACTTGTTTGAACTCGATTGATTGAAAGCCGATGATGATTGGGTTTTTATATAGGGTTCGAACCCTTTGATTTTCGTTCGTATATATTTGTTTGAATTCGTCTGTAATTCTCCTCGGCCATTCGATTTTGTTTTGATGTTGATGATTTCTTTAACTTTGTCAATTTCGTATAATTTAATGATGGCTTGTTTATCACGGCTTCGAATTTTTCTTGCTCGATTCTTGACCACCACGTCTCTGACTTGTTCATCATATTCTTTGATCATGGCTTGGACTTGGTTCGATGTTGACTTCGGTTTTGACATTACTGACTTCTTTGTGGTTTAGTTTCACTGTTTAGTTCCAATGCACTACATATGTGTGTGTTCATATTTGTAGCATACTCGACCTGATCTTAGCAATATCATTCACTGATTATTCTTGTATGTCTGCACATGTGTACTTGATTCGCATTGTTGGTTCATCACTTGTGTCCACTGCATCTTCGTTTGCATATCAACTTGTTGCTATACTTGACTTGAAACTGATGCATATTGAACTGTTGTCGATTTGGCTAGTGTACCACACTTGAGTCTGGACTTGTTTGATTGTGCTGCACTGAGTTGTTTGGTCGACACACTTCAAGTGGTCTGTATTTGTACTTTCACATATGTACTGCTGCACTGTTTCATGGTGAAGTTCATTTGAATTTATCGTAATATTATTGCCATATTGGCTTGTTCCTTCGAGCCAGCGAAACTTGTATATGATTATTGACGCTGCACTGAGTTTTTCATGTGTGACTTGAACTTGGTTTGATTTTCTTTGAGCATTCGTGTATATGCACTCGAGTCATGGTAGTAGTGACTTGAACTTTGCATTTTATTTGTGTATTATTACCATCATTAACTTGTACTGTCCAGTTGAGTTCTTGTTTCTGTATACTTTTGTGTAGACTGTTTGCTAGTACGTACATTTCATTTGTTGCCAGACCTGTAGCATGCATGTTGCCATTTCTTTGGTTCTTGTGCATAACATATTGAGCTGGTGAAAGCTTTGATGTTGGCTTGCATTTGGTTTTGTACATATGATGGCATTCTGGTTTATCACTTGTTGTTGCGTGATGAACTTGAATTATTCCTCTTTGTCTTTGCTTATGCTACTTGCTTTTCATATTTTCTTCAATGTGCAACCTGGTCGAGGCTGCATTTATGAATTATGTTTCCTGTCATCATGTAGTTGCATTGAGTTGGCTTTCCTTTGTAAAGTGTACTATCTGGAGCTTGTTGTCTATATTCATTTGAACTTAGTTGATGTTTTGGTTTTGACTAGACTTGATATTGTCACTTGTTCATTGTAGTTTGATTTGTGAACTGACTTGAGTTCAAGCCTTTTTCATACTGCTGGTTGATCAAAACTGCCATTTGGTTTGAACATTTTTTTGCTATAATATTGAACTTGATCATTTCATCAACTTGCACATGTGTTGAATCCAGCTAGTAGCTTGGGTTTGACCTTGTGCTGATATTGTGACATTATTTTTATTGCACTTGAGTTGAACCCGGCGTTTTGGGTTTGACCTGTGCTCACCTGTCCCTGTAATTCAATCAAGTGTAAATATCGGTGTGCACGGCCTTGTGGCATATACAGTGATACACTGTGTATGTCACAAGTTGTTCGTGTATGATGAATTCAAAATTAAATGATAACTAACAACTCAAATAACTGAGGCAAATATTATTTTCAATATCCACATTTTATTTTATACTGCAAAAATATTTTATTTTCAATTTTACTACGTCAATGTATATTTTTGTAGATTACTAAGATGCTGGATTCACATTGGAATGAAGTTGAAGATCAGTACGAGTTGAGTGAATGAGTGATATGTAGTGAGGTGCAATGTAAATGTGAATTGTAATTTAATAAAATTTGTATTGTAATTGAAGTTGTATATAGTGAGAGTTTGAAATTTGTATTATTCAAAAATTGTAATAAATATTTTTTTGAATAAAATTTATGTTTGAATTCAAATTCTGTGTTATTTACTTTATTCAGCAAATATTTATTTAATCTATGAAAAATAAAATAGTACATTAAAAAATACATTTGAATGAATATATGTGTGTGTGTGTGTTTATTATCATCAAACAAAAATCATATAATCGCATATTCAACATACACTTGATATTACTTTTAATGACATTCTTTTGAAAACACTTTTCAAACAAGCTTATTCAAATAAGGTATCAATATCTGGACTAAGTCTAAGATAATATATCCGAATTAGGTCAACAGAATATACTGAACGGAATATATGATACCAAAAAGAGGTAGCTGAAATGTTTGCAAGTCATACAGCTATTTTGGGAATACAATAAAAACCGTAAATCTCGTATTAGGATTGGATTTCCAACATGATAGGAAACTTTTGGAAAGATCAATCTGTATCCACGGCTTACATCCAAGACTCATATGTCCTTATACAACAACACAATTGACTAAAAGTGGATACAATCTGTGAATAACATCCAAGGACTTGGACTTCGCGCATCCCTGCCCTGAGGCCCAGACGTATCTGGTACTTATGGCTTAGAACATCAGATAACTTAAATCACTACTATCTGAAATGCGAGCATACATCTGACCACATAGAATCCCATCATAACCGCGGTGTGAGGCTCGTGAGGCTACGCCTAATTTTTTTAAAGCTACGCTTTGATCACAACAGGTTCCACTTTGAATGTCACACTGTCATTCCTTTGACTCCCACAGCTATACATCACTATTTGACTCCCACAAGCATACAACCTCTGAGCTCATATGTCTCAGAGAAGGGTGTTAAGCTAAGAGAAGTTGCCTTCTCCGCTACCAAACAGATATACATTTGTAAAAGTCAAGCGTTGTGTCTTAGAAATGCAATGTCAAACATTCGTCCACACAAATTCATTTTGGGACTGAGCGAAACCGAAGGCACTTTCCTCGGCCATTACTAGGCGAGAAGCCCATGCAATCCAAAAAATCTCCACAACGAGGAGACAACTGCTATAAATAAATCTATAATAGGAGCGACCCAGAGCATGTCAACGAGCAGTCCTCATGCTATGAAGATCCATAGTCTTCAATAATTATCATATTCAACATGTCTTCACTTTCGAATGTATACGTTGGTCGAAGCGGTTTTCGGATAGGAACCACCCAAATCTGACTTTGGTTCATTCGAAACCAATTATCGCTTTAAAAGATGTTAAGTTCATATGTTGATATCAATCATCAATCAATTACTTCATCTTTTATAAAATATCTTTCTTAGATATATTCTTTTTGATTTATTTGATTTTCTTTTCAGGAGTATGTGGAATCATTAAGCCTCATTTACCATGATTTATTTAAACCTTTCTTAAATCCTGGAATAATTCCAAATCATTTTCTCTTTTACTTAGGAAAACCTTCACAAATCGTTTATTAAATCTTAATTAAAGATTTCTTATATTCAAGGTATAACGTTTAACTTAGGGAAAATATTCCCAAATCATTCATTAAATCTTAATCAAAGATTTCTTTCTTAACTTCAAATCGTATTCTTTTAAATCAAATATTTTCATAACAGAGTACTACTGCCACCTTAGATATGGTAAATTTCACCTCCAAGGACTAATGGCAAGTAATCCTACATCATGAAGATCTTTGTCTTCAATGATATTTGTCTTTAATATATTTTATTTCAAAAATTAGTCTGAAGGGATTTTTGGATAGGAATCACCCAAATTCGATCCCCATTCTTCGGCTTGGAATCACCTAAATCCGATACTGGTTCCTTCATACTAACCATTGAATAAAAGGTATTAAGTGATTAATTAACATTCAAAGAATTTGTTTCTTTTCTTTTATCTTGGAATTACGATCTTTTAGAGCATCCGGGCTTTCCTTTCGATGTGTTCCACCCCTCGCGTAAAAAGAGTAAACATAGCTAAGTAATTTCAGGGCACTGGTTGCTCCATCCCTACCTTAGTTAAACACCTTATTTTATCTTCCCAGATCTTACAAGTGGGACAAATGCACTAGTCTTTTCTGCATACTCAGGTATTAGCTTTATTTTGGAATTGATTATAAGATTCCAAAATATCTTTTAAACTCTTAGTTATTCTTTTAAAAACATTCATAATTGATTCTAGGAAATATCATTATGTTTAAACTCATATTCAAAAGGTTATAGAATTCACAGCTTAAAAGTGTTGCGGAAAGTGCTATATAAGCTTATTTGATTTAAACAACTTTTTAATATTTGAAAATTCATATTTTCCATTACAAATCTCTTTTAAACCATTTTAATAGATTTATCAAATTTATTTCATATTTTTAATCATTTAATAATATCATTTATAAAGAAATCTCTTTTTGGATTCCGAACTACAAAACCGCGATGTTTTTAGAAAATTGTTTTGGACATATTTCAAAATCTACTTAATGAAATCTTGATTTTCTTTCTTCATTTGAAAACTACTATCATTGTGGACCAAAGATTTTTTTATTTTGAAGAAATCCGACTTATAAATCATTCTCTACATTAATTTGAAGTTACGTGTCGAAATTTACGAACTACCGCTACAAGACGAGCTCGATTTTGACCAATTTTGTGAATTGCTTCGAAACTTGTTCGAAATACTTCAAATTTGTTTTAAACCAGATTTAAACTATTTAAACTTATTTAAAACAATATTTTCATCATTTCAAACTCATTTTTCATTTCATATTATAAAATCGTATTATTATAATACATTTCCAATCTTTTTAGATATTTTGAAATCATTAAAAGGCTAAATAATTTCCATATGCACATTTATGTGCATTTAATTTCCATTGAATTAGCTATACTTACTAATCGTTTGTTTTATCATTTATTAAACAAGTTATCAACCATATCACAAGCATATAATCAACTATAATATCAACCAAGTTATCATCCAATATCCACCAATACTCAACAAATTAATTTGTAATTTAACATGTGTATTATCAACTTAAGTTTTATTAAAATAAAACAAAGATTTGAGTACTCATTATTAGTTCCACTCATCTAAACTTTTCCGTAGATTCCGAAGCACTTCCTTCTCCATTTCTTGCTCCGGAGCTTTCCAAATTGCTTCCTTCTATTACATAGGTTCGACCTCCATGGTTCCAATTTCTCCTCCATCATTTCTTCACTTCTTAGATGCTAAACCATATTTTAATGATATTCTAAGGTTTTTGGCAAATTTTGATAGTGTTTAGAGTTGATTTGATATGATTTTAAGAAAAGTTAGTAAGGAAAAAAGAGAAGAAGAAACCATTGAAGATGAAGAAAAGCTTGAAAAAGAAAGAAGAAAAAGAAGAAGTGAAAAAAAAAGCGAGAAAGTGGATGCTTATTTATAGAAAAAGTTTTGGATTAAAATAATATTTTGTAAAAAGACCAAAATACCTTACTTACTTTTTAAGCAACCTTATTTTTTCAACACTTAGCATCACATTTTAAATCATTACTTTATGTCATTTTTACTTAAGTATTAAGTAAAGACTACAATAATTATGTTTAGTTTGATTTGATGTTTATTTTTTATATGAAAGGACATGTTTGTTTTTTTGTGCTTACTTTTTCTTAATTATATTCTAGAATTGTCTAAGTACGTTTAGTAAAACTAAACTTGGTTTAATAAATAAAGAAATAGATTTATAATCGGAATTTGTAAATATAGAGTTAATTGATTTAAAAGTGGTTTATCTTTTGAAAGCATGTTTTGAAAACAATAACTTCAAATGCAATTTAATGGTTTTAAAAGTGATTTAAAATGTATTAAGTGACGAAAACATAGATTTCAAATTTATTGTTGAAATAGATGTTTTTGGCAAAATGATGAAGGCATTGACTATAACACTGTTTGTTATAGTAGATGATTTTCGAAAGGAAACGTTTTATATAGTATATGGGATTTATATGTGTGTGTGTGTGTATAATTAATCGAATCCCTATACTAGTGTTTTGGGTTGTCGTAACGATGTTCTGCGTAATATTCGTTTTGACCCAATAAATTGTGTTTTGACATTCCATTGTGGAATAAATGAATTGGTTCTTATGATCGTACTAAAAGCTTGGTGGTATAGAGAGCATTGCTTCTTATACTTAACACCCATTCTGAGGTACATGAAGTCAGGAGTTGTACGGTAATAGAAATATATTTGGCGTGTCTCCAAAATGGTAGTGTTATTAAATACACTTATACCGTTGATATAAGTATATGGAAATGTTTTCCAAATTCAAAAGATTAAAGTGGCTTTGAGGATATATCTTTTTAAAGATAATTTAAAGTAAGTATTTGAAAATTGATTTAATTAATAAAAGATTAATTAAATGAGCCTAGCGACTACTTATATACTAGATTTTATTTGTGGCTTTGATAGTTAAATAACCGATTATCAAATTTGGCCATTTTTGGTTCCCCGACTTGATATGCGAACTGATTAGTCATGCACTTAGTACAAAGCCAACTGAGTAGGCTTAATTATTGTTTGATTTTAAGAATGTTGATTCGAGTAGTGCGGAGTGACTATGGTACTCTAGTCTACCGATGTAACGACCCGAATTTTTCGATGCCCGAAAGTCGACATCAATACATCCACTGTATCGAATGCCGAACAGTAGAATGTTGGAAAATCTGAACCGTTAGGGTTAAAGAAGAAGAGGTAGAAGAAGAAACGGAAACAATAACAAAATCTCACATATCACAGCCGAACAAATATAATAGATAAATAAATATTTTTAAACAGAATTACTATATCAGTTATTACATTACATCACATTACATTATCAGAGTGTACAACAACAAACAGCGGGAAGAAATATTACATACTAGTTGATACGCCACGCCATCCATCTTGCCTCCAGATCTCTACAGCAATTCCTGAATTCCAGAATGACCTGATAATCTGACTCTAGGCTACCCGTGTGGAAATTACGGGCACCCAGAGTTTAGAAAGGGAACAATAAACTCCAGGTCAGTCATGGGACTGGTGTGAGATCTTAAAAACAGTTATTTTCACAAAGAAAATAAAAAGAAATCCTCTATGCTTTTGGAAAATGAAACTACCATAAGGCCTCCCGCCACACACACAATGCAAACGCAGAATTGGATGAGATTTCTCCTTATGACAGTCAAACATGCTTGATACGCAAAATCCTTTGATATTATTGTTATTATTAGTAGTGCACAGTGCAGAAAACATTTCGGAAGTATAATATTAATCCTAGCCAGCATAGGTACCATTATATTATGCCAACTATAGCTACCATTTTAAATGGCAGGTTCTACAAATAAAACCGTACATGGCGCGTATTGTTTCTTTGGATTTCCAACAAATGGTTAGGCTAAGGAACTTCCTACTGCCACACGAGTACGCCTCTGGAGGGACGCCCCGAGAACCTAACTGGATCTCTGCCGACACAAGGCCGGGTTACCTCTGCAAAAATAGGTAACTACTGACACGAGTATGTCATCCCCCGGTTGTAAACAACCTTTATCCGAGGATCCGCAACAACAACAATCACAAAGTAATATATATTTGCGATATTCACATAAGTTAAGTATCTGGGCTCCATACGATGATACCACTACTATCCAGAAGGAAATGCACATACCCTAAGGGGCGCTACCCCCTATAACCTTGCTGCACTCTTCCTGTTTCGACCATTCCGGGGTGTGAGGTCCGACGAAGTCTCGTCCACAAAGCTAAGCTTTTCACAAAAGCCATGCTTCGATCAACAAATGATCAGCAGCACTTCGTATGCCACATTACCAAATTGGGAATGTATTACTAGTAACCATCAACTACATAACCTCTGAGCTCGTATGTCTCAGAGAAGGGTGTTAAGCTAAGAGAATAAATTCTCCGCCACCAACAGAAATGTATTTGATAGAAACCAGCTTTATATCTCAAAGTGTAACGTCAGACACACATCCATACAAGTCCGTTCCGGGATCGAACGGAACCGAAGGCACTTCCAAAGAAGCCCTTGCAATCTGGATATTCACTAATCACGTTCAGAATCCCCATCACAAAGGGTGATAAAATCTCTATACCGGAGCAACCCGGTGCAAAGACATTCGACGGGTAATCCTTTCGCATTCGAAAATACCCGGTCTTCAACACCATCTTCGAATGCAATCTCATTTCATCGTATCGTTATTCGGAATGGGTTTTATGACACAAGGTCCTCTCACGGCTAATCCGAATAATGAGCGCTTATTTTAAAAATAAGTGTTACATTCAGATTCAAACAAATCACAACAATTTCACTTTGATCTTTTAAACAAAAGATCCATCACAATCACAAAGGTTCGATGTGGGTTTCGAATATCCAGTTGGAATTAAACTCCCGGTCGTATCGAAATTCAAATGTCGATTAAGGCCAATATTGATAGTCGGTTATTTAACTATCAATCATCATTCACAACAGTCACTGGATTTCAAATAATTTTCCCCTAATCATTATTATTTTCAATATATATTTGCAAGATAAAATTTCACTTCTCAACCCTTTGAAAATAAATTCAAATCAATTTTTCACACTTCAATCGTTTGAAAATAAATTTCAAATCAATTTTTTCCTTACGCGGAAAACATTTCCAATATTTATTCATTTCCACTGAAAATCTGCCGATTTCAAATATCTTAAAATAATATAAAATACTTATTCAAAATATACTTGGAAACATTTAAAATAAACTATTTTAGAATATTTGCTTAAATATTAGTTATGAAAAATATTATACTAATATCTCATACAAAAATTCAGGTCCGAACTAATTCTAAAATAAAAATTTGTAGATAGAGTATAAATATTTAAATAACTATTTTCTAAATCAAATATCAATTTAAATCTTCAAAATAATCCCTTATATAATTAATTAAATAAATTTTTACTTTAAGACAATTTCCAAACTAATTTCTCCAACAATATTATTTTAAAACCAAATCTAAAACTTTAAAATTTTATTCAAAAGCTATTTTAAAAATATACTCGGCTTTCCAGGGAAGAATTCTTTTTCCCTTACAAAATGGTCCATTCCAATAAATTAATAGATCTTCTTGATTTATTTTAATTTACATTTCAAATCTGTAAATTCCTTTTCACACTTTAAAAATAAACCAATATTTATTTTTCAAACAATTTCCCTTTTCTTTACTAAGTCCCGTTGTGAATTTACATTTCCAAAAATCAACTGATATACGAATTTTAAATCGATTTTCAAATATCACCTTCAAACCAAATCAAATCCCAAATTTATTTCCAATTTATTTCAAACCCAAAATCAAAGTCCAATTTGATTTCCCAAATTAATTTTTCAATATCAAATCAATTTCAAATTGATTTTCCATGTTATTTCCAAAATATCTAACCAAATTTCCAAATCGATTCCTAAGATTTATTTTAACTCCAAATTAGTTCCCAAATCGATTTCTAGAATTAATTTCAACTTTAAATTTAATTCCAAATTTAATTTCTAAATTTATTTCCTTTTGAAATAAATTTCTTTATCTCTTTTAATTATTTAAAAATAAGTATCTTAAATAAATCCTTCAACTATTAAACAACATTACTCAAAATTCCTTTATTAAAATATTTTCCCTTTTTTTAATTCGATCGGATTATAAAAATCAACTTTAATACTTTAATTGTAATGGTCTAAGCTTTTCTACTTTAGTTTCCAAAAAAATCCAATTTCATATTTCTGGTATCCTACGATACCAAAAATATATTCGGCTAAATTTTAGCCTTCAATGGTTTCAATCACAAATAGTCACACACACAGATTATAAATAATCAACATTGCATATTGAACAAATCAAAATGTTTTGAGGAATCCAGTTGGATCCCTCCAACCTGTTTTCCCTGCATCCACATACGTTAGCACAACAATTAAATACTCATTCCACTTCGAGGTGGAATATCGCGGTATATGGGATTTATAAAATATTATCCGCTATTATGCGGCGCAATAGGGTCTCATCTGCTCCAATAGGTAGGTATATATCCAAATACCAATCAATATATCATATATCATCCAAGCAACCATCAATCATCATATAATAAATATTTTCTCACTTATATAAAATATCAATGAGTCAGAAAGAGTGAGTTGTACTCACATTGCGTCCAATAGCAGTTTCAGTGTTTTATTCCGAATAAAATTAAACGAGCGTTTACTTTTACCCAAAATTCACACTAGCTCCAATCAACTCCAATCCACCTCCATCGCGTAATATTCGACGATACGACTCCAACGCAAGTCGTTTCGTCAATTTTCGACCTCGTATGAACAAGTTATAGCCTTTTTAAGTTTACACGACTTTATAGTATAATAATTTCAACTTTTATTTTATATTTTTTAACCTCAGTTTAAATCTGGCCGTTGATTTGAAACCCTAGATCCTAGGCCGTGCGTTCCATCATCTTATTTTTCTTATTCCAGGTTTTATACGCACAAACAACCTATTGAAGCCGCCATTTATCCCTACAAATCGCGCCACCTACCGACCACTTGATGATGATCTGAAGGCATCGAACGATGCGCCTACGCACAGCAAGCCTCCTGCCTCGATAACGACGAACTCGGTCATGCTATGCCTCAAAAAAACGTGAACGAAATCTGTGGTTTTGAATGGAAATTGTCGTTGATCCGTGTCTCCATTCACGATCTTACCTATTGGACAGGAAGATCTTTCGACGATTTACAACTTTGTAGTTGATAAGTTTTGATGAATGTTGATGGATTAAAAGAGATTGAGGGAGGAAAATCACGCATTTCTGGCCATTGAAAGGTTGCTGGCGGCTAGCCCTAATAGATTTAGGTTTTAGTGAAAATATAAAAACTTTGAGGCCTTTTATAGAAAATTCTGAAACACTATTCATCCGAAAATTTTCTGAACTCCAAACGAAGTGTGCCGCCTGGCGTTTATAATGTTTTACCCCTATTTCGAACGCAATGGAATATATATCGGGAGCCAATTCGATCGTATTTGGAAGATAGGTTTTCAAATCGACTAATTTAAATTTAAAATTCACTTAAACCGATTTCTACGCGTTTTAGCTTGCCCCGGACAAACCGTCAATCCGATTGACACAAAATTTGAAATATTACAATAATTTAACATTACAGATCCAATGAAACTGGTTTCTTCGAAATCCATGACTGTTTGAAAAATGACTATTTTTGCTTGTCAATTAAATATTAAAATATTCAATTTCTACAAATTAACTTGTAATTCGATTTTAAAAGTTCTCTAACATCATTCTAATTCAAATATGATTTAATTCAGCTTTATAAATCATTTTCATTAACATTAAATCCAAATTCTAATTATTTTCACAATTTCAAATATTAAATCAACAATTTAATTATCCAATTAAATTTAGATATTCGAAATAAAATCTATTCAGCTTATTAAATTTATTTGTGCATATTTAAAATTAATTAAATATACGAATTTTAAATGACTGAAATTCTGGGTCGTTACATTCTCCCCTACTTAAAAGAATTTCGTCCTCGAAATTACCAAGTAGGAAAAAGTCACATAGTCCATTAACTTTTCAAAACAATTCGTTAAAACTAGATTTACCAAATCTCTTTAGTGTTTAACTTTTCCAAAAATCATTAGTTAAACTTCTTATAAAAACTTTCCTAAGTTTTCAAATCCATAATTATTTATCTTTTCAAAACCAACAAATATTGTTTAACTTTTAACTCAAAAATCACACTTCTAGTTTTCACAATTTTTTCCTATTTTTCCAAAAAAAATCTAACGCCTTAAATTTTCAAAAAATTTCGCCAGCGTCTCCTTTGCGCGGTTAGCTCGGTACGACTACAAAAATGGCACCACGGCCCCCAGATTTCAAAAAGAAAAGAAAAGGTCAAGCGACTAGACAAGAAATCATCAAATTTCATATTGAAATTCAAATACATACTTTTTTGTCGAGCAATTCAATTTTATCTTCGAAATCAAAATCCCAATTCCATTTCCTTTAATACACCTGTATATCCTGCTAGCCATAATATCCAATTACAACATTCAAATATCATTTTGCACATTTCATTACAAAAATTTCAATACTCACTTCTTATACCATTTTTACTTCACTATTGAATTTATATATCCATTTTCATTCAACCTTACATTTTCAATTTTATTTGAATTCAATTTACCATTTCAATTCTATTTGGATTCAATTTACCTTCTGAATATTGAATTTTATCAATTATCTTTCATTCACAACTGGTTCATCTTGCTATTTTAAATTAGTTTCTTTTACTAATTAATTACAAGTTCTAATTCATTTCATCACAGCCCATTTTTTCACCTTTATTATCTTTAGTTCACTTCGAACTAATTTTACAACTTCATTTTATTTCACACAATTCAAATTGGTTCTCAATATTCAGTTCCAATCTCAATTTTATTCTTTTATTCATTCCCAAACACAATTCAATTCACTATTTTGGTTTATAACCACTTATATTTAAACTGGATTTCCATTTCCATATGAATTCAATTTTACCTTTCATTTATAATTATCGAATTAATTTCAAACCATGTCTATTAGGTCTTTTCTTCAATTAGTTTCACTTACTATTTTTTTTCTTTCAATATTTCCTTTTGCTTATAACAAATCAAATTCAATTCCAATTCAATTCTATCTGCTTACAAATTTGAAATGAATTTCAACATTCAATTTTGCTTTCATTTAATTGTAATTGTAAATTTATTTACTCATTCACAATTTATTTTCCACCTTAAAATTTTTGATTTCAATCATTTAGTCTTCAAGACTTCTTAAATTCACCTTTATTCAAATTAACCCAAGTTAATTTAAATTTAATTCTGAATTTTCTAGGTTTTCAAACTTATTATTCCATAACTATTTTTATAAGATTCCAGAGTCTTTTCAACCTTTCAAAAATCATTTTTGAAAGCAATTCAAATTATTCTTTGAATTCAAAAATCCAAATCAGTTTGCAAACAACTTTCATTTAAAACAACTTGGCAGCAATTCCTCTTTTGGAAACTCGAAAATGAAAATCGATGATGCTGCAGTCATCACCGAAGTTATTTTCCAACGACCAAAAAGAGTTTAGTGCTCTCATCCGTTCAAAACACTTTTTCAAAACCTTTGAAAATTTATTTTCAAACTCAATGGAATTTAATTTCAAAAATTTCCAATTTCAAATCTTTTCAATCCACTTTCAAATATTTCTCTGGAATCTATTTCAAATTATAAATTACATTTACATTTACAATTCCCATTTGTATATAAATTTTATTTCCCAGCTTTAAGTTATGATTTCAATTTCTTATTCAACTTCAATGATAATAATTTAATATTATCACTTCCTGACAACCAAGCAACCATATACTATAATAATTTCACAAAAGTTATTTCTTTTATATAAAAATAGTTTTGGGTAAAATTATTTCATTTACCCTACTTTTAAAACAATATCATGTCGAATTGTTCTGTATGAGTGTTTAGAGATCCCTATCGATAGAGTTGTATGGACTATATCGACCAGAATCCATATACCACTCAACAAACCAATCATCACAATATAAAACAATTTTATATTCACTAACAAATACGCACTCATATCTATTATTACACTCAACTCATTCTAGAGTACTACTGACTCTATCTCTAATGAGTAACACCCAACAGAGCCAAGGTTGTCGCTTAACCAAATGCTCCGATACCAAATTTGTAACGACCGAATTTTTCGACGCCCGAAAGTTGACATCAATACATCCACTGTATCGAATGTCGAACAGTCGATTGTCGAAAAATCCAAACAGTTAGGGTTAAAGAAGAAGAGGTAGAAGAAGAAACGGAAATAATAACAAAATCTCACATATCGCAGCCGAACAAATATAATAGATAAATAAATATCTTTAAACAGAATTACTATATCAGTTATTACATTACATCACATTACATTATCTACAACAACAAACAGCGGGAAGAAATATTACATACTAATTGATACACCACGCCATCCAGCTTGCCTCCAGATCTCTACAGCAATTCCTGAATTCCAGAATGACTTGATAATCTGACTCTAGGCTGCCCGTATGGAAATTGTGGGCACCCAGAGTTTAGAAAGGGAACAATAAACTCCAGGTCATTCATGGGACTGATGTGATATCTTAAAAACAGTTATTTTCACAAATAAAATAAAAAGAAATCCTCTATGCTTTTGAAAAATGAAACTACCATAAGGCCTCCCGCCACACACACAATGCAACCGCAGAATTGGAGGAGATTTCTCCTTATGATAGTCAAACATGCATGATACGAAAAATCCTTTGATATTATTATTATTAGTAGTAGTAATAGTGCACAGTGCAGAAAACATTTCGAAAGTATAATATTAATCATAGCCAGCATAGGTACCATTATATTATGTCTGCTATAGCTACCATTTTAAATGGCAGGTTCTACAACTAAAACCATACATGGCGCATATTGTTTCTTTGGATTTCCAACAAATGGTCAGGCTAAGGAACTTCCTACTGCCACATGGGTACGCCTCTTGGGGGACGCCCCGAGAACCTAACCGGATCTCTGCCAACACAAGGCCGGATTACCTCTGCAAAAATAGGTAACTACTGACACGAGTATGTCATCCCCCGGTTGTAAACAACCTTTATCCGAGGATCCTCAACAACAACAATCACAAAGTAATATATATTTGTGATATTGTAATGAATGCGACTTTTCGACGCTCAAAAACCGACATTAATACGTCCACTGTATCAACTGCCGAACAATCGAATGCCGGAAAACGAAAAGAAATACTATATACTAGTGAATACGCCATGCCATCCAACTTGCCTCCAGCAACTCCTGAATTCCAGAATATCCTGATAACCTGACTCTTGACTGCCCGTGTGGAAATTGGTGAGCACCCAGAGTTTAGGAAGGAAACAATAAACTCCGAGTCAGTCATGTGACTGGTGTGAGAACTAAAACAGTTTATATTTAAAACAAAGAACAGGATAATTTTAAAATAGATTCGCAATGCTTTTTAGAAAATGAGACTACCATAAGGCCTCCTGCACACACACACAATGCAAATGCAGAATTGGAGGAGATTTCTCCTTATGATAGTCAAAGATGCTTGATACGCATTAAAAAGAAACATTTGATATTATTACTAGTGCATAGTGTAGGAAAAATCATTTCGAAAGTAAAGATATAAATCTTAGCCAACATACGACCATTATCGTATGCCTACTATAGCTACCATCCAAACAGTGGGGCGCCACCATAAGTGAATGATAGGTTCTACAACTAAAACCGTACAAGATCGTATTGTTTCTTTGGATTTTCAACAAATGGTCAGGCCAAGGAACTTCCCATTGCCACATGGGTACGCCTCTGGAAAGACGACCCGAGAACCTAACCGGATCTCTGCCAACACAAGGTCGGGTTACCCCTAACTGGGTAACTACTGACATGAATATGTAATTCCCCGATCGTAACCGATCTATATCCGAGGATCCTCGATTTCCAACAACCACAAAGCAATAAATTTGCAGCAGCAACATAGGTTAAGTATCTGGGCTCCATACCATGATACCACCTCTATCCAGAAGGAATGACATACACTAAAAGGGCGCTACCCCCTAATAACCTTGCCGCATCCTTCCTGTTTTGACCATTTCCGGGGTGTCAGGTCCGACGAAGTCTCGTCCACAAAGCCACGCTTCATATAAAAGCTGTGCTTTGATCATCAAATGCTCAACAGCACTTCGTATTCCACTTTACCAATTTGGGAATGTATCACTAGTAACCATCAACTACATAACCTCTAAGGGTGTTAAGCTAAGAGAATGAATTCTCCGCCACCAACGGAAATATATTTGATAGAAACCAGCTTTACATCTCAAATTGTAACGTCAGACACACATCCATACAAGTCCGTTCCGGGATCGAACGGAACCAAAGGCACTTACAAAGAAGTCCTTGCAATCCGGATATTCGCTAATCACGACCGGACTTCCCATCACAAAGGGTAATAAATTTCTATATCGGAGATCAGCCGATGCAGAAACATTCGACGGTATTCCTTCCATATTCACAAATATCCTGTCTTCAACACCGGTCATCAAATGCAATTCATAACGACGTATCACATATTCAGAATGTGTTATACGACCCCAAGGTCCTTTCTCGGCTAACCCGAATAGTGAGCGCTTATTCAAAAATAAGTGTAGCATTCAAATTCAAGCAATCACAACAAATACCTATTTAAAGGTAAATATTGATAGTCGGTTATTTAACTATCAATAGGCATGCTCAACATCACCAGATTCCAAATAATTTCCCAAATTATTTATTTTCCAAAAATATCTTTACAAGATATATAATTTCCACACTTCAAAAATAAATCAATATTTATTTTTAAACAAATTCCCTTTCTTTTATAAATTCCATAGTGAATTTACATTTTCAAAATATCTATGAATATACGATTTTCAAATCGATTTCTAATATTCATTTTCAGTTTATCTTTAAAAGATGTAATCTCAAACATTTCACTTCACATTGGAAAACATTTCCATACTTATCTAATAATAAGTAATTCACAAATCCATTTATTTTCAACACTTGGAAAATATTCAATATACTTAAATCGAAATTAAGTATATATTTCATTCTTTAAAGAAAACGTGCGCTTAAACACATTTATTTGAGTCAAAACGAATGTTGTGTAAAACATCGTTACGACGACCCAAAATCACTAGTATAGGGATTCGAAATTTAGATGGATATATAAATCCCAATACTATATATAAAAAAAACATTTCCTTCCGGAAATCATTTGCTATAACAACAGTGTTATAGTCCACCATTTCCTTATTTCTCGAAAACGTCTATTTCAACAATGAATGTTGAAATCTATGTGTTTGATACTTAATGCATTTTAAAACATCTTTAAATCATCTTAAATTCTATTTAAAACATCACTTCCCCAAAACATATCCATTTTATTTCATAATATATTCACGGTCCAAAAATCGTGAATATACTTTATTTACCCAATTCAATGTTTCTACACATTTATTAAAAGATTATCCATCGTCCAAAATCGTGGATAAAATTCCCAACCAAACTCTTATTATTACAACATTTAACTTTAAGGATAATTCGCTGTCCAAAATCACGAATATATCTCCTTTAATAACTTTTATGTTTGATTTGTCAAATTCAATTGATTTCGAATTTACAAACAATGTTTATAAATCCCATTTCTATTTATAAAACTTCGATTTATAAATCTCCTTTATTATCCCATTCAATTTATATAACTCAATTATATACCAGAAGTCCATATTATAAGTTAAGAACTTATAATCCATTTATTTACAAAATCGTTCTTTTAAAACTTCACAAATTATAAATCTTATTACTTATAAGATTTTATTTATAACCTTATTTTCAACATTAACAGAACTCCTTTTAGAATTCCATTATTTTGATTTATAAAATATATATTTTATAAATCTCATCTATAAACCATTTATCTTTATTCAAAAATCTCAATTAAAATGCCAAAATCCGATTTATAAGTTAATTACTTATAAATCTTTTATTTTACAAAAATCTATTCATTTTATAATTTCACAATTTATAAATCTATAAATTTTATTCACTTGTGAAATCCATTTATACTTCATTTTAACACTTATAAAAACTCGTTTTATAATTCATATTTTTTTTTAAATATCAATATTATAAATCTTTTATATAAACCGTTTATAATAAATTCAAAAATCACAATTTAAATAAACCAATCCTTTTAATAATTTACAAAACATTATTTAAAACTTATATAACTCCAAAATCATACTTAAGTACTATTTTCCAAAAATATAACTTTTATAACAATAAAATTATAATGTTTATTTATTTTAAAAATTCAAATTTTAATAAAACGTATACTTTCAAAAATCACTTTAAAATTCTTTTTAAAATAAAAAATCATTATTTTAAAACTTCAAAAATGGATGCAACAGCACCAAATTGTCAATCACGACATCCAAATATCATATATTGATATGATAATCAACAAACATTACAATATCTGTAATCAAATAAATACTGGTGAGGAATCCAGTTGGATCCCTCCAACCTGTTTCCCTGCATCCACAAACATTGGCACAATACCAATTCCGTTTCAATACGGAATTATCGCGGTATATGTTTTTAATAAATAACCTCCGCTTACTAACGGCGTATAATGTCTATTTTAAACCATAAATAGCAATCATCGTTCAAACATACATTCAAGCAATTTTTAAATCTAACTATTTAAAATTTAAATTGAAACTATTCGATTGAGTGAGAAGTTTTCACCTTGCTTTCAATTCAGTTTCAGCGTTTTATTTCGAATAAAATTAAACACGCGTTTAATTTTACCCGAAATTCTCACTAGTTCCAAATGACTCCAAACCAGCTCCATTGCATAGTGCTCGTCAAAACGAAGCCAACGCAATTCATTTCGTGCGAAACGGACCTCGTATGAAAAAGTTATGCTATTTTAAAGTTCGTACACATTTATAACATAGACAATTTACATTTTCTTTTTAAATTTCAAACCCTACTTTTAATCCAGGCCATCCATCTCCTTTGCTTCAGATCTGGCCGCCCCCTCCCTTTCTTCTTCACGCGTTCTTTCCAGGTGATTCACGTACAAGCTAACCCATAGATCGCCAAACTAGGGCTTCAAATCGCCTCCACCCCGCTTAACGAGAACACGATCAAGTGATGCCATCGCGAAGCTCTCCACGCAAGCCACCTTCAGCCGCCACCATGTCAAGCTTGGCCTCCTCTTCCACTCGAAAAATGCGCCCAAACTGCTGAAGAACGCGAGCCCCTAGCCATCAATCCGTAGCTTGAATTTCGATCTTAACCGTTGATCTGATAGTACTCGACATTCTCTACAAGTTTGTAGTTGACAACTTTTTGTAATTGCTGATGGATTTGATGAAAAATGAGGAAGAAGAAGAACGATTTTCAGCCATTGTTTTCTGAAAGTGGCGGCTACAACTTAGGGTTAGGGTTTTTGTTGAAATTTGTGAAAATGGAGGGCTTTTTATAGAAATTTGGCGAAACACTATTCACTCGAAATTTTCCGAACTCCAAATGAAGCATGCCGGCTGGCATTTCTAAGGTTTACCCCATGTTTCGAACACAATGGAATATGTTTCGGGAGCTAATTCGATCATATGTGCGAGTTACGGCAATAAACGATCAGATTTAAATTAAATCGATTTAAACTAATTTCTATGCGTTTTGGCTTGCCCTGGACAAACGGTAAATCCGATTGACATGAAATTTGAAACTATACAATAATATCACATTACGGATCCGATGAAACTGGTTTTGTCGAAATCCGAGACTGTTTGAAAAATGGCCATTTTAACTCGTCAATTAAATATTAAAATATTCAATTTTCACAAATTAACTTTTAATTCGATTTTAAAAGTTCTATAACATCATTCTAACTCCAATATGATATAATAAAATTTTACAAATCATTTTTAATCACATTAAACACAATTTTCCATTATTTCAGTAATTTAACATATTAAATTATCGATTTAATTATCCAATTAAATCCAATTATTCGAATTTAAATTCATTCGACTTATAAATCTTACTTATTAATATTTAAAATTAATTAAATATATAATTTTTAATTGACAAAAATTCTGGGTCGTTACAGATATTCACATAAGTTAAGTATCTGAGCTCCATACCATGATACCACTTCTATCCAGAAGGAAATGCACATACCCTAAGGGACGCTACCCCCTATAACCTTGCTGCACTCTTCTTGTTTCGACTATTTCGGGGTGTGAAGTCCGACGAAGTCTCGTCCACAAAGCTACGCTTTTCACAAAAGCCATGCTTCGATCAACAAATGATCAGCAGCACTTCGTATGCCACATTACCAAATTGGGAATGTATTACTAGTAACCATCAACTACATAACCTCTGAGCTCGTATGTCTCAGAGAAGGGTGTTAAGCTAAGAGAAAAAATTCTCCGCCACCAACAGAAATGTATTTGATAGAAACCAGCTTTACATATCAAAATGTAACGTCAGACACACATCCATACAAGTCCGTTCCGGGATCGAACGGAACCGAAGACACTTCCAAAGAAGCCCTTGCAATCCGGATATTCACTAATCATGTCCGGAATACCCATCACAAAGGGTGATAAAATCTCTATACCGGAGCAACCCGGTGCAGAGACATTCGACATGTAATCCTTTTGCTTTCGAAAATACCCGGTCTTCAACACCATCTTCAAATGCAATCACATTTCATCGTATCGTTATTCGAAATAGGTTTTATGACACAAGGTCCTCTCCCGGCTAATCCGAATATCGAGCGCTTATTTTAAAAATAAGTGTTGCATTTAGATTCAAACAAATCACAACAATTTCACTTTGATCTTTTAAACAAAAGATCCTTCACAATCACAAAGGTTCGATGTGGGTTTCGAATATCCAGTTGGAATTCGACTCCCGGTCACATCGAAATTCAAATGCCGATTAAGGCCAATATTGATAGTCGGTTATTTAACTATCAATCATCATTCACAACAATCACTGGATTTCAAATAATTTTCCCCCAATTATTATTATTTTCAATATATCTTCGCAAGATAAAATTTCACTTCTCAACCCTTCGAAAATAAATTCAAATCAATTTTTCACACTTCAATCGTTTGAAAATAAATTTCAAATCAATTTTTTCCTTACACGGAAAACATTTCCAATATTTATTCATTTCCATTGAAAATCTGCCGATTTCAAATATCTTTAAATAATATAAAATACTTATTCAAAATATACTTGGAAACATTTAAAATAAACTATTTTAGAATATTTGTTTAAATATTAGTTATGAACAATATTATACTAATGTCTCATATAAAAATTCAGGTCCAAACTAATTTTAAAATAAAAATTTGTAGATAGAGTATAAATATTTACATAACTATTTTCTAAATCAAATATCAATTTAAATATTTAAAATAATCCCTTATATAATTAATTAAATAAATTTTTACTTTAAGACAATTTTCAAACTAATTTCTCCAACAATATTATTTTAAAACCAAATCTAAAACTTTAGAATTTTATTCAAAAGCTATTTTAAAAATATACTCGGCTTTCCAGGGAAGAATTCTTTTTCCCTTACAAAATGGTCCATTCTAATAAATTAATAGATCTTCTTGATTTATTTTAATTTACATTTCAAATCTGTAAATTCCTTTTCACACTTTAAAAATAAACCAATATTTATTTTTCAAACAATTTCCCTTTTCTTTACTAATTCCCGTTGTGAATTTACATTTCCAAAAATCAACTGATATACGAATTTTAAATCGATTTCCAAATATCACCTTCAAACCAAATCAAATCCCAAATTTATTTCCAATTTATTTCAAACACAAAATCAAATTCCAATTTGATTTCCCAAATTAATTTTTCAATATCAAATCAATTTCAAATTGATTTTCCATGTTATTTCCAAAATACTTAACCAAAATTCCAAATCGATTCCTAAGATTTATTTTAACTCCAAATTAGTTCCCAAATCGATTTCTAGAATTAATTTCAACTTTAAATTAAATTCCAAATTTAATTTCTAAATTTATTTCCTTTTGAAATAAATTTCTTTATCTCTTTCAATTATTTAAAATACGTATCTTAAATAAATCCTTCAACTATTAAACAACATTACTCAAAATTCCTTTATTAAAATATTTTTCCTTTTTTTAATTCGATCGGATTATAAAAATCAACTTTAATACTTTAATTGTAATGGTCTAAGCTTTTCTACTTTAGTTTCCAAAAAAATCCAATTTCATATTTCTGGTATCCTACGATACCAAAAATATATTCGGCTAAATTTTAGCCTTCAATGGTTTCAATCACAAATAGTCACACACACAGATCATAAATAATCAACATTCAATATTGAACAATTCAAAATGTTTTGAGGAATCCAGTTGGATCCCTCCAACCTGTTTTCCCTGCATCCACAGACGTTAGCACAACAATTAAATACCAATTCCACTTCGAGGTGGAATATCGCAGTATATGGGATTTATAAAGTATTATCCGCTATTATGCAGCGCAATATGGTCTCATCTGCTCCAATAGGCAGGTATATATCCAAATACCAATCAATATATCATATATCATCCAAACAATCATCAATCATCGTAAAATAAATATTTTCTCACTTATATAAAATATCAGTGAGTCAGAAAGAGTGAGTTGTACTCACATTGCGTCCAATAGCAGTTTCAGTGTTTTATTCCGAATAAAATTAAACGGGCGTTTAATTTTACCCAAAATTCACACTAGCTCCAATCAACTCCAATCCAGCTCCATCACGTAGTATTCGACAATATGATTCCAACGCAAGTCGTTTCGTCAATTTTCGACCTCGTATGAACAAGTTGTAGCCTTTTTAAGTTTACACAACTTTATAATATAATAATTTCAACTTTTATTTTATATTTTTAACCTCAGTTTAAATCTGGCCGTTGATTTGAAACCCTAGATCCTAGGCCGTGCGTTCCATCATCTTTTTTTTCTTCTAGGTTTTATACGCACAAACAACCCATTGAAGCCGCCGTTTATCCCTACAAATCGCGCCACCTACCGACCACTTGATGATGATCTGAGGGCATCGAACGATGCGCCTACGCACGGCAAGCCTCCTGCCTCGATAACGACGAACTCGGTCGTGCTATGCCTCAAAAAAAGTGAACGAAATTGCGGTTTTGAATGGAAATTACCGTTGATCCGTGTCTCCATTCACGATCTTACCCATTGGACAAGAAGATCTTTCGACGATTTACAACTTTGTAGTTGATAATTTTTGACGAATGTTGACGGATTAGAAGAGATTAAGGGAGGAAAATCGTGCATTTCTAGCCATTGAAAGGTTGCTGGCGGCTAGCCCAAATAGATTTAGGTTTTAGTGAAAATATAAAAACTTTGAGGCCTTTTATAGAAAATTCTGAAACACTATTCATCCAAAAAAAATCCGAACTCCAAACGAAGCTTGCCGCCTGGCGTTCATAATGTTTTACCCCTATTTCGAACGCAATGGAATATATATCCGGAGACAATTCGATCGTATTTGGAAGATAGGTTTTCAAATCGACTAATTTAAATTTAAAATTCACTTAAACCGATTTCTTTGCGTTTTAGCTTGCCCCAGACAAACCGTAAATCCGATTGACACAAAATTTGAAATCTTACAATAATTTAATATCATGGATCCAATGAAACTTGTTTCGTCAAAATCTGAGACTGTTTGAAAAATGACTATTTTTGCTCGTCAATTAAATATTAAAATATTCAATTTCTACAAATTAACTTGTAATTAGATTTTAGAAGTTCTCTAACATCATTCTAATTCAAATATGATTTAATTCATCTTTATAAATCATTTTCATTCACATTAAATCCAAATTCTAATTATTTTCATAATTTCAAATATCAAATCAATAATTTAATTATCCAATTAAATCTAGATATTCGAAATAAAATCTATTCAGCTTCTTAAATTTACTTGTGCATATTTAAAATCAATTAAATATACGAATTTCAAATGATTGAAATTCTGGGTCGTTACAACCGAGGTTCCTTCTTGACCGAAGGATGGCAAGTTAAGAGTGAGAATGTGATAAGTCCACAAGACTTGGTTTTTGTATGAGGTTGAGGGCCTTTTTATCGATTGTTGGTTCAGAGAGACCGGAAACATATTTATCCAAAAATCACCATGGACCAATGTATGCGTTCGAAAGTGTAGGTTTATAATGATGATTTTTGAATACAGAGATCTTCATGATGCAGGGCTACTTGCCACTAGACCCACGATGCATATTATATATACATGGTGGTGGAAGTGCTTTGTTATGATATATGCAAGGACTTCTCGCTACTAATCCTAGGAATGATCCCCGATAGGATGTGGTAGGAGAGTTCCTTCGGTTTCTCCTATTCCTAGACAAATTGTATGGATGAATGTCAAGCGTTGCATTTCTAATTACATTGATTGATCTCCAAAAACTTATCATCTGTTTGGTGGCGGAGAAGACAACTTCTCTTAGCTTAATACCCTTTTCTGAGACGTACAAGCTCAAGAGTTATACATTTGTAGAAATTAGCTGTGTGATCATAGAATGGCAATGTGACATGCAAAGTGGAATGTGCTATGTGAAAGGTAAACACTACTTCAGGCCTCATCATCTAGTAACAGCTAAGACAGAGTATGTCGTTAGGCTATGTGGTTCACAACCATTAGGATATGATCATCACCTTTCTTGATAACCCTCTATATTTCAAGTATGTGGTATATGCTACGAGATGTCTTGGATAGGTCGGTTGTGATTGGAGTGATGACATATTCGGTTTCTATCCAGGTCATGTCTGGGTGCCAAATAAGATAGACCAGTCTTCCAAATAAGGAGGATTGTTTATGTGTCCTCGGTACATTCGTCTAGAGATGTACTGTATGAAAGGTAGTCCCTTACCCGCCATTGTATGAAATCTATTCTCCAATAAGTGCCTTCAAACTTTGTTGTAAACCTATTATACCGTCAAATTTAACCAATGTAATAATTTCGGCCGTTTAATATTATTTGTACACTAGATACTAGTATAATATAGCAAAATTTGATATGAAATGTTTTGGTTATCGTAAAGTAAAAACTCATCTGTGTTTATGTGTGGTGTGATCTTACGAGATACCTTTGATTTTGAAAGGTTTATATAACTTTAAAATTAGGTTGAGATATGTTTTCTCATGCTGGTTTACTAGACTGATCTAGGCATTCTCCATTTTCAATGCTTGGGTTAGACCGAGCATATTTACAAATTTAGATTTGGTGCTTTGGAGCTTCAATAGACGAGCTGGAATGCTTCATGATGTATTCTCGTATTTGTTTATTTTTCTGTTGTATTGTTGTTGAAATTATCAGCGTTTGTGAGGATAGATTGTTATAACTATCCAGTCTGATTTGTTGTTATACTTTGATGGATGTATGTAAATTATATTACATTTTCTCTTTTGTAAAGACTATTGTATTATACTATATGTTGTTTCACTATGATTGTGAGATTATGTAATGTTTTGATTCTTTTTCTTCTTCTCTTCTTCTTTCTTCTTTCTTTCCCATAACTATTCGCATCTTCATTCGATTTGGGTTGGACATATGTGGTTTATTGTCAGCTTGAATCGTCTGGTTTGCAGTTCATCATACCTTGGCATCCGGTTAGCTTATGCAATCGGTGGTACGCTTGGTTAAACAATATATCTTGCATATAGATTAGTTCCTTATATACTCGATCAGGGTTGACAACTGGTTAGCTTTTGCATCCATACGTACTCGATTAGACTTGGCAACTAGTTAGCATTTTAGTTACGAAGTTCACTGTCATGTTTAAAAAATTCCAATAATATTGTAGCATAACATTTTAATTACAAGTTCAATAGCATGTTTGTAATATGCAAAATTGTAGTTTAGTTAGCATTTTAATAATGAAGTACCCTATATGTTTATGATATGCAAAAAAAGGTTAATGGAACATTTTAATTACAAAGTCTGCTGGCAAGTTTAGGATATTCAAAATGATAGTTTAATATAACATTTTATTTACAGAATACACCATTTTTTTTTTTTGAAATATGCAAAATAGTAGTCTAATGTATCTTGTTATTACAAAGTATAATAACATGTTTATGATATCTAAAATGATAGTGTAAAGTGGCATTTTGGCAATTTAGCTATGAAGTACAATAACAAGTTTAAAACATGAAAATGATAGTTTAATGCTGTATTTTAGTTACAAAGTTTAGCAGCATGTTAATGATATTTGAAATGATATATTAGTGTAGTATTTTAACTATGAAGTGCACTAGTATGTATAGGATATGCAAAATGATGGTTAAAGATAACATTGTATTTTCAAAACAGACTAACATGTACGAAATATGCTAATTGATAGTTAATGTAGCATTTCATTTTTAAAGTGAACTAGCACATGTAAGGTATGCTAAATGATAGTTAAAGGTAGCATTGCATTTTTAAAGTGAACTAGCATGTATAGATTATGGTAAATAGTAGTTGAATATAGAATTGTATTTTTAAAGTACTCTAGTATATGTTGAATGTACAAAATGATAGCTAAATGTAACATTTGTATTTTAAAAGAATACTAGCATTTGTATTTTAAGCATCGATATAAATTTGACCTGCATATTTTTTTCATTAACAAGAAATTAAAAAATTGGACAGCTAGAACTCCATCCAACAAGATCTGCAAACAATAAAATGGTATGTGCCTTAAGGAAATAACAGTGAAAATGCAAAATACCTATTGGCATGCTTCATGTTATAGCATGAAGTGCTATCAATTAGTAACATGCAAATTGGTTTAATATCCTTATAACTATCACATTAGTAATCTTAGTCTTGTAACTTCACATTTTTGTGAAACTATGAAATTGTTTTATTGCATGTTTTAATTAAGAAATAACAACTTATAGTGGCTATTCGAGCAAACATCATGGCCACATTCATAAAATGAACGTGATAAATACCTTCCGCCAACATTTGCTATTTTGCAAAGCTAAATTAGTTCTAGTGGCATTGTTCAATATATGATGGTGTATATAATTGATTGTATGTCTGTATTTCTTCCATCTAAAATAAATTTATAAAAAGATTGATGGATAAACTTTTTTGCAATAGAAAAATTTAGCATTTTTCAAACTATAAAGAAATGAATATAGAATTAGATGATTTAATGATAATTTAATTTAGCATTTTTTAAGTTATTGGTTTTTTTTTAAAATTCAGATTGCCGATGATGGTGCATCCCTGAGGTGGTACAACGGGGATGGATAAGGCAATGAAGTAGTGTAATAACCCTAATTTTGACTAACATTATTTAGAATATTTAATTGAATAAATAAAATAAAATAGTGTAGATAGTTAAAAAATTGGGATTTGTTAAGTAAGAAGGAGCCGTGCCTTAATGAATGCATAAGCAAAAGAAGACTGAAAGTAAGTAGGGGGAATATGATATGGGTAAAATAGGAATAGACTTTGTTCTTACACCCTAAACCCTTCTATTCTTCATTCCTCGTTTATTTTTTTAACTTTCAAAAGCAAAAATAAAACCTTAAAGAACTCGGCTGACCACCATTAAGAGGATTCAAGAAGAAGAAAAGGTAGGATTCAAGTAGAAAGCTTAAACAAATCAATCTAAGGGCAAATCTCAACCTTCCTAACAGAAAGCTAAGGGAATAATTAACTTACATCTCACTTTGATATTGATTTCGGTTTCAAGATAAATTCGAACTATTCATGCTACATGCCATGTTGTGTTTATTTAAATGGATATATATATATATATATATATATATGCTTGTTGATGATTTATATGGTTTAACAAGGATTTTACAACATTTTTGGATTATAAAATATATTAAACGACATACAAATGATTTATGTTTTTGATATATGATCAAAAACATTTTTTTAGAAGTGCATTTCAAGTTTCATAATTTTCTAAGTGATTGTGGATTTATTATGTATTTTCTATGAGAGAAAATAGTTAATTTTGGGTTTAAATTATTTAAGGCAATTAAATAATTTTTTTGGGCCTGAAATTTACATATGTTAGAAAACACATTTAAAGTAAATTATTGTGATTTTTAGGGATTTTGCCTAAGTGTTTTCCTTTGGTTATTAAATTATTTATGTTAGAAGACTTGAACGTTTTAAATGTTTTGTTAAGGGGAAAGACTTAATTTGTTAAAATGATTTCAATTATTACTTACTGAATTCAACAACCTTTTTAGAAAAGAATTTTGATAAAGAATTGACAATCAATCATATTTTAATAAATTAGGCAAGTTAGATGAAAAGAAATTACTTTAAAAGACATAAAACCAGTTTTGTTTTGAACTACAACTTCACCACTTCCGTTGCTTGCTTTCGTCACCATGCTCAGAAGGCCTTTCACACCTATTCGAACCAATGCATATGGTACCAAGCAATCGATACGTAGTGTATTACAGAAAGGCGGAGGGGACTGTGTCGAAGGCATGCTTTCGAAGGGGTTGAAGCCAATTTTCTTAACTTTCAAATCAATCTACTTGCCTTTATTTCTTTTAAAAGAAGCTTTCAAAAGATTTCCACTTTTAATCCATTCGAAACCTAGTTTCCGCATTCATACCTTTCAAATTGGTTTGAAACCGCTTATAACCTTCAAACAATGGATTCAAAATGGGAGCTTTCGCCTTTTTAATTTTTGAAGTCGCCTTCCCAATGCTTTCGAAAGGGTCTTTTTTGTCGCTTTTACTAATGGATTCGGAGGTAGTGGTTTCGAAAGGATGGTTTCAAAGCGATCCTCTTCTCCAATTCTTTTCTTAAGATTAATGCTTTTGAAAGGAAAGCTTTTGCTTCGGTTTCCTTTGACCCTATAGTTATACTAAATGTTAAACCCAATGGTTTCAAAAGGGATACTTTTAAAGAGTTTCGAAGCTATGTTTCTACAAATTCTTACTTAAACCCAATGCCTTCGAAAGGTACGTTTTTTAAGTGTTTCGCAAGGGATGTTTTTAGTGATTTCGAAAGGGATTGTTTGAGGTCTTAAGTAATGGTTTCGAAAGGAAGGTTTTGGCCTTATAACCTAATGTGTTCTAAGTTAAAAAGAGATTTAACTCATTTTAAAGGGATAAATAACCCTATGGATTTAGATTTTCATCAACCTTATTTCGTGTAAAGCATATATCATAGCCTAAGTATTTTGAGTAAGCAAAGGTATAGTTTCCTTGTTTTAAATAGATATGATTTCAAGGGTAAATCATTTGTAAAGATTGTTTTTGAAGAGATGAAATTTAACTAGGGTGGTCAGCCCAGATATTTGCTAAAAGAATGACTCAGATGTTAGAATATTAGATGAGATTAGTATGAGATCGCGCCCTATACTTTAGCTAGTAGCCCCCAGCTAATATAAGTCCAAAATTCCAATGTGGAGGGTTTTATTGCAGGTAAGACTAAAATGATGTTACACACAAAAAAGAATACACATAGTAGATGTAGGTTATTGTTGAGCCCGCAAAACCATTATGATCAATTGAACCTAGAAAAAATAAGTTAAGGACAGATCGTCCAGTATTGTATCTAATAGAAGTTATAATAAATATTATGTCTGATGGGCCCGAGTCAGCTAGTGGTTAATAGTCAGCTTGATAAAACTATATTGTCCGAACAGACAGTCCATTGATTACCTAATTTAAATGCATATATGTTATTGTTATTATTGTTATAATCAGTTTTTGATTACAGGATTGTGATTTGCAAAAGATATGATTTTAAAAGGATATTAGAGAGGGAAAACTCATTCCGCTAAATGGCGTGGTTTCACTTAATATCAATAAACCGAGATGTAATAAAATTATTCACATCAGGCTTTATGTCTGACTTAAAGTTTATATTTTTCCCTTAAACTCTCGAGTGCTCAAAATTTGATTTGAGTATATTGAGAGTTAAGGAATTTTAATGTTTAGTAGGTTGGACTAATAAGCTTCTGAAGACATGCAGGAGGGAAAGCTGGCTATGTAGGAGTTATTTAGTATTATATCCGCCGTGATGTATTCATAACTGATATGTCTATCTATCTAGTACTCTGACCATCCAAGGGGGCATCTTCATGTGTCCCTCTTGGCGTAATTTGTAATAATTTTATTTGATCAAAACCTGAAAATCGTTTTGGGATTATGTAATCGAATATGAAATATTGATTTGAAATATAATTTGAAAAGTTGCTTTGAAATCTGTGATGATTTTATTTCATATTCATGTGCTTTTGATATTATGAATACCATTAACATTACCGTATTTTGTACATCAGAAGTTAATACTATAAATGACTATAATATATGTAGCGCTTAGCTTCGGACCTCAAAATAGGGGATGTTACAGGTGATATTGTGTTTGTTTGAGGAGCCGACGAGCTTTTCGCCGACGAAGATGACGGGAGAGCGACACCGACGCCGACGAGGAGAGTAAGGCATGGTGCATGTCGGGGAGGGGGGGGGGGGGGAGGCTACGAGGTGGTGGTGTTGGTAGATGAATAGGGGCAGCGGCAGTTGAATTTGAAATCTGATCGTGAACATCGACAAGAGAGAAAATGTGGTTTTGGCCTTGAGCCTAAATTTGAAAATTTATGGATTTGATCTAATTTTTTTTTACTAATGTTTGTTCTTTTGGCTAATTATCTCCAGTAATTATGTCACTTAAGTCCAACGTACTGCAGTGCCACACAAAATAACCTTTTTCTTTCAATTTGCTTAATAGGTACTGTACTTGGGAATGTCCATCTCAGTCTAAATTTTTTTTTGAACAAAATATTGTAAATCGTCTTTATTGTCGTACAATTGAATGGATCATTTTTTTAATATATGTAAAACAGCTTTTGGCTTCACCAAATTTTTATATATATTGATAGCTAATTTTTTTCTTCTGTAGTTAATATACCAAGAAATGAATATCATTTGGTGCTATAAAGTGCATAATGATTATACATACTACACTGTACATCTAATTATCACTCGTTTGAGGTAGGAAGCTTAACACCTTTCAACCGAAATAGACAATTACTTTTTTTTTGTTCCTGTTAATCTAGGTTTATTAGATTTTTTTTGCTCTTATTACTCTTTATATACCCTACTTTATTCACAACCCTAAAAAATTCTTTGATTCCTATTTGTGCAATTAATGTCCGACTTTAAGACAACTATAATAAATTCGACTTTTCTAACTTGCAATCAATCCACACTTTCATTTTCTCTTCATTATGAAATATCTATATAACATCAAAAATATAAAAATATATCGATAAACTAATTAAACACAATACTAAATGAGTTAGAAACACATATATCAGAAGTAACTTGCTGTTTTAATCCATTATAATTTCATCATCTTTATTTTCATCCAAAAGTGCAATCTAAAAAATAAATTAAGTTGCAGCTTAGCATAGCAAACAAATAGGGAAAAAAAAAATTCCGTGTATTGCACCTCACTAGCTTGGATATAGTTTGTAGTGCATTAGACGCTAGAATTATTACAACTCAAAGCTACATGTGAACTTACTTACTACCATATCCTAGCTATAATAAACATAAAATAAGAAAACATTTGTTAGCATTTTCTTTTTCAAAATCTTTGATTTTTTTTCTAGTAAATCATCCTTTTTTTAATTTTATTTTACTGCGATGCTCATACATTTTTTTTGACAATGGAGAAATTGACAATTGAAGTAAAAGATGAAAAGTGAAAGAATGTAAATGGATACACAACTCATTTCAACCTAATTTCAATGAGGATAAAACTGTCATTTAATAGCATTTAATTATTTTTAAAATTGATTGGATGGGAAAGGCGAAAGCCAGCCTGGGAATATAATCGTGGGAATAGCTCAAAGCCCTATTAACAAGTACCGAAACGCAGAGAGTGCGAAATCAAAATGAAAGGCGGGAAAGGAGGAAGCAGCAGCGATTACATGATGGCGGAAGACGACAGAATGGCGGGGCCAACCTTTGCTCAGATTCCGACCAGCTTCGGCCATGAGCTAAGAGCTTGCCTTCGTTGCCGACTCGTCAAAACCTACGATCAGGTTTTTATTTATTTGTTCATTGATTAGGGTTTTCTTAGATATAATTAGGTGCGTTTATGATACATGACTTAAATTTATAGTAGAGGCTACTGTAAAACATTATCTCATTAGGGTGCAAATATGATACTTTGAAATCTTTTATTTGGTTAATCTACAAGCTTCCACCTTTATGGATAACTAAATTTACGTAAACGATAAAATAGTCAGTAACATAATAGAATATTACTACAAGAAAATTTTCAATTTAAAGACCAAAAAAATTAATCTCAAATTGAATTTAGTCTTAAAAAATGATAACAAAGTAAATAATGTTTTTTTCCTTTTCTTTTTAGTGTCCAATGAATTTAAAGGTTGATTTGGTTTCAATATAACATTTCCCATCTCAAAAAAAAAATTCAATTTTTAAAACCAATTCATAATCCAAATTTGGTCTTGAATCTTGTAGAAACAAATAAAGCACCAAATATTCAGTCCGTTATTTTTAGGCTTAAGCCATAATTGAGACTTAAAAATTTAAAACCATATACTTGTCTAAAATAGCCCTAAATTTTAGATCAACGTGTGACTTAAATCAAGTCTTTTAAGTCTTCATAAAGACCCATTTAAGATTAAATATTTAATTATTCTTTTTGGTCACAAAACAAGTTAAAGACCAAAGTCATGTCTTAAAAGGTTTTAAATTTGAAATCTGATGAAAACTAAAAAGTATTTGAAATCATTTATTTGATGGCAATTTAATTTCAAATAAATTTGGTAATCCTTACTGGCAACATCATCAATTATCAAGGATAGAGGTAGATGAAGTCCACAGATGACATATGTAATATATTATTCATAGATTTAGACTATTTAGGCAATAAATATTATATTTTGATAGTTTGCCATGTTCAATCTACATCCTTGGTATACTTAGATTTACATGACTGTCATGTTTGACACATTCCATCTATACCAATGTCAGATTCAAGTAATTATATTGTTCATTTATAAACACTTATCTTACAATGTTCAGAACGGCAGATATGATTAAGTATTAATACATTAAAGCTTGATCAATTCATTGAAGAGGATGTAAAATGCAAACATCAACAAGATGTCTAGTCAGAGAACTCCATCGCTCGTGCTTATAAACTCTAGCTGATTGAAACCTCAAAAGTTACCTTTTAAATTCAGTCTTGCTACTGCCTGTTTGGATCTGAAGCTTTGGTGATGATCTGCACCGCCATAGGTTGTTGATAAATTGCTTATCTCCTAGATTGCTTTAAGGCCAATCTCTAAACTATCAAACCGCCTCAAATGATCTGCACCGTTACGAAGATGTTAATAAAGCCTTTCATAAGTCATGATCGTTGTTATTAAAAATCTTAAAATCCTACGATTTAAATCACATTTCAGATCGGATCTTTGCCGTCCCGATTCGATTTACATTTCGATTTAAACTCATTTAAAAACGCAGTTGAGAAAAATCATTCAATACATGCATATACATTCAATATGCTTATTTGAATCCACAATTCCAATTCTAGTGGTTTCTAAACAAAATAAAATGAAACAAAAGAAAAAACTAATTTTTTTAAGTTTAGATGTAAAATTTCAAACATCGTAATCAATTGCAAAATGTGTTCAAACTGTAAAATATGGACCTTTTGAATCAACGATTTTAATTCAGTTTCGATTTAAAATTTAAGCTTTATGATTTACAATTTGATTCCCGTTTTGATAAACTTGGTCATGATGCCTTTTGAGTTCTTGCTTGGTGCAAAAATTCTTATTTATCATGGTCTAAAGAAATTAAACATTTTTGATGCTGTAGATATGAGATTGTTGATCAGATCAAGAATGAGATCGGTTAACGCGATTCTCTTTCTTATTCACTATAAACTTTTGTTAGATAGATCAGACTGAGAACAGTAGTGTGATCGAACATTGTTTCACATTCTTCATCTGTTCCAACATAATTTTTTGTTGGAAAAATGAGGGTTGTAAACTCAAAAGAATATCCAATTGCTTGGTTTAAGGTTTTTAGCTAAAGTATTTGAGTTTTAAAATTTTACTTTGAATTCTTCTTATTTGCAGTAGATTTGTTTCGCAAGCCTATTAAAAATTTTCGATTAAAACTGCACCTTCAATATTTTGTCCGAACAATATACATTGCATAACATTTTTACATGCTTAGAATTTGATAATCGCATTCTCATTCCCGAGTTTACGAGAACCGAAGTATATGGTATATGAATATAAATTTTTTAAAACAAGCTTTGCATAAATATCTTATACCTACAAATTCATACAAATTGACACTCATTCTTAACCATTGACTTACGTGTATAGGTTACCTATATAGGTTGAAACCATTATAATAGTTGAAGAAAAAACTAGAGCTTGGAATAAAATTTTCAGTTAAATTTATTTTGAAAAGATGGTTAAAAAAACTAAGAATTATTCTCTAATACAGTCTCAGAGGCTTTACATCTAAACTGTCAGAATAAAAGAAACAAATAATTGAGAATATTTGAAAAGCTTGAGACAGAAAATACTAAAATTTAGTTTTAAAAATTATAATTCTTTATACATATTTATGTAGTACTAATTTGGTCACACTTTTAAAAATTATAAAAATCAAAGCTTAATCTTTAATAAGCGAAATGTTGGATTGTACATCAAATGCCATGATTATATTAAAAGTTGACACTTCAAGAAAACTTAATTTTTGATCCATTATAATAGTAATTTTTTGATCTTTGGTCTCAATTTGGTGTTAATTGTAGAACTACAAAGACTGCTATTAGCATATTGATCTACCCAAAATAATACAAAATTACGATTCTATTGAATAATGCATCCACAAAATTAGCTTTCTCATGAAAGCACTTTAATAACTTTCTATCCAGACTATCAAGTTGCTGTCATATTCACAATATCAAGGGCATTGGTCATTTAAGTACTTAATCATTTTCCTTGTATTCTCCCAACATCTTGGTTGTGTGGTGAAAATAAACTTTCAAAATGAAATCTCGGAGATGTATCTTGGGTTGAGATCTTTAGATCTCGGGTGAGATGACTACCAAACATATAAAAATTATGTTTGAAATCTCATCCCGCCTCAATGTAAAATATGGATCTTGAATGAGATCTAGGATGAGATGCAAGAGATTTAAAACTTCAAGTGAAATGCAAACCAAAACACGTTTTTAAATTGCATTGAACTATAACACTAAATTTAGCATGTAACTTCTATTAATTTTTTAATAAGTTATGAAATTTATGCATGATTTGAACATTGTTCATTATTTTCTGCTCGATTCACAGAACTTCTACTTGAGCGGAGTTGGGATTAGCGGGTTGTACGTAATTTTATATCTATTACTTGAAAGAGTTTTTGTAACTGGGTTATTAAACGGATCTCGCACAAAATCAAAATCCAACAATGCTTGAACCAAGCTCATAGTCAACTTGTATATTTGAAGCAAATTGTGTCACATATAATGTTTTTTAACTCTTGGCCCATAAAATGTCAAACTAAATAATGTAGATTCAACATCAAACATTGATGCACAAATTCCTTTAGATTCAAATCTTCGGTTTTATCATTCTCCATATTTTCTGGTTTATACGATTCAAGCAACTAAGGTATATATTTCTTTCGAAAATAGATATGTAACTTTTCAATGTAGCACCATTCGAAAAAACTTGCAAAACAAATATTCCAAACAACTTATTCCTTGTCACTTTAATGGTAGACATCACTAAACAAAAAAGCCATGTCATATAAATAATGCATTAGGGATAACTTAATGTTGTAGCCAAATTAGTACATGTAAACTTTAGTAAACTTGAGTTCTGATTTTCCAGATTTTATCAAAGATTTCAAATTGAATAATGCAATGCTTGATATATTTTTTTCTTCTACAAATGTGATATGGTGCTTAGTGGTCATTGAGAATCAATGATACTTGTTCACTGTGTCTTTCTATAGATACATTTTATACACACAAATATACAATACACACACATACAATATACATGCACACACATGCACATATACACACACGCACACACGCACACACATACACACACACATTGTGACGCCCCACCTCTATACCCTACACACATATACATATACAAACACATACATATGAATCCTTTATAGCTGTTTCTTCATTTTTGGTGTCGGTATGTTTCAAAATGGGACAAAACTTTGTGGATGTGATCTACGTGCTATCAATATTATCTACACAAATTTAGATCGTATCCAATTTTCTAACTCCTTAACCAAATATCAATATGTGTCATCAAATAAATATATATTAATTGTCGATTGTAGATGTAATTCTAGAAAGAGTTAAAACTTGAACAATCTCATTTTTTGTGTTGATGATCTTAATAGCAACAGATAATATCTACAAAATTTTATTCCATTTCGAAACATCTTGGCACTATAGATGAGGGGCTGCGGAGAGGATACAAAGTAGTTACGCACACATGTGTGTGTATTATATTGTGAAACTAAATGGACCGCGGAAAGCACTTTGGGTAGCACGATTTGTTTTTGTTTTGCATTACCAATTAGCGGAACATCGCCGGGCCAGCAAGATGCGTCCAGTCAGCGGAAGTCCATCGATTGGTATTAGGCTGCGCTTTCAACGGTGTCTTTAGTTCCATGCTATATGTGTGTGTAGCGTAGTATTCGACACTCCAATTTGGAGCACCATGTTTGCCCCTTAACTTCCATCATTTGATTCATTAAATTAATAGATGAATTGGAAATAAGAACAAAACTGAATAAAGACGAATTTCTCTATTGCATGCGATATTTCTCATTCTCTCACATTCATTGATTTGATGAATCCCACGGTGGAAGTTAAGGGGTATTTAGGGCGCTCCAAATTGAGATGCTGTTGAAACCTGCTCACACACTCGCATACACATACATACATATAGAACTCTACATTATTAAAGTCTTTTGCTTCAGTGCTTCTTATTAGTAGTATCTTGTGCTTCATAGATGTATATGTCCAGTGACATTGTTTTGATATCAAGTACTACTTTTATGTAGATATTCTGATAATTTTGAGTCACCTTTGCTGAATGCATAGTGAATATATTTATGTTATATGCTTTGCATCTCTTAGACAATAATACTAATGGTAGTTTCTGTTTAGTCTCTTTATTTTGCACTTGATTTTCAAACCTGTATTCGATGTGTTTAGAGGGTACTCTGTTGCTCAGATAGGCAGATAGCCTAAGCTTTACTCTATATCATTACAGTTTGTAGTTGTACCTCAATGATGGTAGCGGGGTTCGTAACATTGTCGCAGTTGCTACATTGTAGAGATCTTTTACGCATTCTCCTGGATGCATATACACATAAACATGTATCAAAGGAGGGAAACTGCATAGCATTAATTACCCACAGACCGTGTCATATCGTATAAATAGGTTGATGAGTTAGAGGCATCACCTAGATCACACTTCCATTTTAGTCAGCATACAGATGCGTGCATGCATATTTGCTAGTATTTCTTTTGCACATACTTTCAAGAACTTATTCTGCCTACCTTTGTATTTGTTGGTACCTTTGAGGTTCAATCTGTATACGTTTTCTGATTTCCTATTTTGTAAGCCACTAGAGAATTTCTATTGTGTTTAAGATATACGTTGCACTCATTTCAATAGTCACGGTATGGTTCGCTGCAAGGTTTTATTCAGCAACTTTTCTAGCAAAAAAAAGCTTTACATATTTTTTTCTTCAATTGTTGCCAGTGCTGATAACATTTTTATGCTGCCTTGTATAGTTCAGAGAATCTGGCTGTGAAAATTGCCCCTTCCTAGATATGGAAAAAGAGCATGATAATGTGGTCAACTGCACCACACCAAATTTTACTGGGTACGTCTTACTTCTTTATTTCATCTGCATGCTCATTTTGGGAGGTCGAACCAATTCAGATAGTTTTAAACTGGTTCAAATAGCAGAAAGTGTTTATCTTTTTTTATTACATGCTTAGTGTACAGACCTGTGCCCACTATGTTAAATTTGCATTTACTTGAAAGCATGACCCACTAAAACTTTAACCCTCTCTTACCAATCCTTTGCTTCAGTCCTCAATTGCGTGCATATGTACCATTCCTTTTCCTACTTATAATCTGAAATTTCGATAATACATCTAATTGTGTAAATACCCTCTTGTTATCTTAATTAATCATAAGCTATTACCTAAATCAGATTAAAAAAACATCTTCAACACTAAGTATGGATATTACAAAAAAATGTAATTCGTGCAAAAAATTATCTCCCGTTAGTTGATTACATGTTGTAATCTTACAAAATTTTTAACAAACGGCTACAAATTTATAACTTAGCTGGATGTCTGTTAAACTAGCGCCTAGGTCATAGACGCATGTTAAACATACATATTTATTGGATGCATGTTAAACAGACATCTACTTTTGGATGCATGTTAAAACATACATCTATATTGTACACATGTTAAACAGACATCTACTATGCATGTTAAACAAATGCGTATGATCTAGGCGTCTATTTAACAAGCACCCAACAATTGCCTTAAATGGCTTTTCACCAATGGTCATAATCTCCACCCAATACAAACAACCTCAATCCAACTAAACTTCACATGGTTCTTTTTTGTGTCCACCTCATTCTTATTTCAAACCACAGCAATATATCCTACAAAATTTATTTCATACGACAGCGATTCTGGATACAATGATGCGAAAGTGGGCACACCTTGAGTACGGAACCACTTTGCTACAAATATGCGTAGAAGAAATAAGGTAGTCATCTGTTAAGCGTGGGTGATAACTTACGGAACGCTACATAAATCATCAATATTTTCTTTCAATAGACAAATGATGTATGGTTGTTACTTTGTGTAGGACCCACCCTACTATATGATATGTCTTGAACGAGATTGAGAATGAGACGGTCATTGTTCAACAACATACTAAAATATGTCAAGTTCGTGATAACTATTTTGTTTTTAAATCGAACACTTCGAAAATTCAATGTTGGTAAGTCATCAAAAAGCGATTGATGCCAGGAGAATTTTAGCATATGATAGCCTTGTTGATATGCTTGATGACGTTTTGTGATTGGGTGAAAGTACAGTATTACAAATTTTAGATAAATTTTGCCAAACTGTTGTGGGCATTTGTGACGATCAATATATACGGAGGTCGAATAAAGCAGATGGCACTAATTTACGAAAAATGCATGATAGCAGATGATGGTTTGCAATGTTAGGTAACATTGGTTGCATGCACCAAGAGTGAAAAAATTATCCAAAAATGTTTCAAGGAAAATACAACGTTAAAAGACAAAAACGGACTCTCTTGCTTGAAGCAGTTGCTTCGTTTAATTTATGAATCTTGCATTTTTTTGCATGTTGGAATTTAATAATGATGCTAATGTGGTTGAGAGAGATACTTTATTTCATGATCTGGCACTTGATGGATCAACTCTTGTTTCATATATATGGTTGTTGATAACATATAAGACCATGAATACTACCTTGGTGATGAGATATACTACAAATGGAGTATCATTGTAAAAACTTTTCTTAATCCAATAACGTGAAAATAACAAATATCCGTTGAGATACAAGAAAGACAATGAAATGATGCAGAAAAAGAAATTGGGCTCTTCAATTGAGATACAATAAATAATCCACGTGGATTTTGGTCAACTAAGAAAATGGAGAAGGTCATGCCTACTTGTATAATTTTACTATGATTCTTCAAGACGAAAGAGATATGGAACAAGATTTTGAATACAAACACGCTTATGCTATGTTAGTTATTTTCCATTAGGGCATGCTACTTGCACATGATCATTTTATTTTTTATATTGATCAACACATTGCATGCTGTAATGCAAACATACATCATAGGCTTTAGAAGGATCTCATGGATCATATATGGAATCTTATAGAGAAGCATAGTTGTGTTTATTACTGTTTATTTAAGGCAATGTGTTGTTTTTTATGAATTTATGTTTATGTATGTTGGAACAATATGTATGTTTATGATAATATTTTGGTTTTATGTGTTATGATTTCGATCAACATAGATGAAATAAAAATATAATAGTAACGAACACTTCGTAATAAGTATAAAATAGGCATTTGAATATTCGCAGATGAAATGCAAATACAACAAGCATTTGAATACATTATAAGAGAAAATACCAGTACAACGGTCAACCGAATACATCACTCAGCCAACGTACTCATCTAGATTTGGTGTAAAGTCATTACTGTCGTCGTCAATATCATTAGAATCATCATTTGCTACATCATTCCAAACTGGTGGGCTGCGGTGCTAATTTTTCTGTTATGACGCAGATTTTGTAGCTGTATCTTGTACTAATAAACATACGAATGACGTGAGCCAAAATCTATTGTAGTTGAGTTTGATAACCATGATGCAAACTCTGATTATATGCTCTCAGATGCGGTTATAAATTCTCTCCCCTGATCCAAATGATAAGAATACCGTTTAAACAAATAAATCACTTCAAATTAGTGTCCCTGAAATGTGAAACCAATTTACAAAGAGGTATGACAAAAGATGATATGTAGCTCCTTTGGATGATATAAACCATCATATGGTAAACCGATAATAACTGTATCAGGTTAGTACTCAAGTGAATGTTGTACTATGGTACTCTTAATATCATAAGCTGTAAGCATATGCTGGTTGGGAGTACTGGAAGAAGGGTGGGTGTACTGGGAAGTTGCAAGCTCAAAAGAAAATTGGGGTACTAGAATGCTACAAATTGAAAATCGACCAATATGGTTGGAGTTCGTCCCACATGCATAATCAGGTAATGCAAATGCACATGAAGTGACTCAAGGCCAATAATGTTGAAGTGAAGTGACTCAAGCCCAATATATGTTGAAGTCTTCTTGGATTGTGTAGGCTCGCCGTCTATCCATCCATTATTAGAAATGCTAGATTCGTAACCACCTATATGGTGGGTTAGACCAAACATGTCATCAACTAAACAAGGATTTGAAGTCTTCTTGGATTGTGTAGGCTCGCCGTCTATCCATCCACTCTAAGAAATGCTAGATACGTAACCGGCTATATGGTGGGTTAGACCAAACATGTAATCAACTAAACAAGGATTTGAATAAATTTAGCATACCATACAATTGTAACCAACTCCTACCTCATAAACATTATATAAAAGGAACCGTAGATACATGTATACAAACTTTACGACAGTTTTGAGTGGAATGCGAGTATGATAAACCATTTGGATCCATAAGCCCAACATACTCATTTCGGAGAAGTGGAACGATATTACTTCAACTCATCATATCTATGTGTTAAACTTCCATCAACTGATTATGCACTCCCAGTCGAAGTCTACATGCGTGTAAATCGTGTCCTTACGATGTAATCGAAGGAAAAAAAATTGCATTGCTCACGTATTCCAAAAGTCATGGATGTATATTTGTCGTGTACTAGTAGTAACAGAAGAATAATAGATACCAAATTCCCATATCTAACCTGACGTAGGGTGTAATAATCAAGAGCAGTGTATAGTGTATTAAGTATAATCGTTCCCCAATCAATAGTACAAAGGTCTTCCAATTCCATCAAACCGATAAGGTAACCAGGATGGATCATTTTTATAAAAAGAATATTGAACCAAAAAGATATAACAAAAAAGCACTAGCCATAGGAGTAACCATATCAACGTCATTTGTATGATCAATGGTATATGTAATCTAGTAAGTGTGACAACCAACCCTTTCACTACATCTCCCTACTCCAACTTGGTAAGTAGATTCAGAAAACGTCAAATGACTCATAAGTAGGAGCAAACGATACCGATCTTTTGTCAAACCATCCAGTGTTGATACTTGCTACATCTCCCTAGTCCAACTTGATAAGTAGATCCAGAATACGTCAAATGACTCATAAGTAGGAGCAAATGATATCGACCTATGATCAAACCGTCCAATGTTGATACTAGTAAGCATGTAAAATCTAATGGTGTAAATCCTAGCTTAGAATCTGAAAAATTGGATGTATGTGTAGTAGGCTATCATATCTCTTTATGCGCTTCTACTAAACACTGGTCAACATGTACATTAGGTGCATGCTAAAGTAAGTCACCATTGCATATAGTCCAAGCCTACCGCCCTTGGGTAATATGGTAAAAGAATCATCTATGCACTTATGCCAATTACCACACGTAGATATGCGTTGGTCCTATACAATAAACTATATTTAGAAGTTATCACCAAGCTATATAAGATAGAAAATTATTTCCATATCGTTTTTTTCTTATCAAATAGAATAAAAAAAAAAATACCCAAGACATATCTAAAGCTGAATCGAGTCAGTGAGAGTAACCAAGTTGTTGCTCTTATAAAATACGAAGATCCTCAATGCTCAAACCTACTTTTGGTACTAAATGTGCTGGACCAATCTTAGAATTGTCTGAATTACGCACTTTACATCTGTCAATTTTAGTTGATCACGGCGACATTTCGTTTGAATTTCTGAATAATACTAGAGAACGTGAGTAACAAGAAATGAACCAAGGCACCTCATATAGACTCCACAAGACGAATGCCTGCTTAACAGGCACCTAACACATAGACGCACGGTAAACAGACATCTAAGAACTGGACATATGTTTAACAGGTGCTCGACTATGACTGGCTATTAAACAAGCATTCAGTTAAATCTTCTATTGGTTGTTTTTTTTTTTTTTTTTTGGTAGTTATAGTTTTTGTTTTTTTGGATTGATTAGTGATTGTAATATGTGGTTAGAACTCTGTTAAAGATTTAACTACAAGGCTTTTAAATTGTAGCCTTTCACTGACATATTTTTGCCAAATAAAGTATGTCAATCAAAATAGTAAAATAATTAACATGTGTTTAATTATTCTGACTGAGGGGTCATTCGATTTCCTTCTGCAGGATTATTTCAGTTGTAGATCCAAACAGAAGTTGGGCTGCTCGATGGTTGAGGATAGGTAACTATAACAGTTATAACATCAACTAGTGGTGACATTGTGAAAGTAATATGTTTTATCGCACAATTTGTCTTACTCCAAGCCAATCATGCAATCCAGCGTCTCTTTCATATTTCCTGAAACAAGTCAGTAACAATAAACTTGGTTAAAAATTTATGGGGAACACCTGTAATTATTTTTCAAGGACAAACTAATTAAGTGTCCACTGTAAAGAAAGTATCATTTAGTATCACTTATTTTATTATTTCTCCTTGAAACTAATTATAATGGGGTGTTGTTCTTGAAACTAAATTATTCTAGAGTACTGTTCTTGAAACTGATTTTTCCGACTTGTCCTACAAACTAGTTACCTTGGAATGAGAAGCCTTTTAAGTGAAAATCCTCTCTAGCAACAAGATTTACAAAACTGAAATCCCTTTTTATAGGGCGGTTTATCCCTGGATGTTACACACTTGCAGTCTCCGAGGAACTCCCTGAGGAATACCAGGTACGCACTAGATAAACCATATCTAATATTTTTCCATGTTTAAGCCAAAAAACCCGACATATTGGGTCATGTAAAAATAAATTTATGATACAGGGCATGTGTGCTGACAACAATGTGCAGTATGTTCCTCCAAAGCGAAACTGAAGCGGTTTTTCATATAGTTGTAAGCCAGAGTATGATATGTATCTTGTAACTTATGCATGATGCAAATGGTTCGTGTAATGGTGTTTATTTCCTGTATGTTTAATGTTCATGAACTTGTTTATTAAGTTGGTATGTAGATGAGATGTATTCTATTTCAAGTTGAAAATGATAAGAATTTTGTCCTACCTTGTTATAAAAGCAGTGGTGAAATGTATTATTCTATTTCATGCTGAAAATGACGAGATTTCTCAGATCTGATCAGATTGGATAACGCTTCATTATACATGTTGGAGTTGAGGTTGTTCTCGTGTTTTAGATGTCCTCAGTGCTAGTCATATCATAGTTGTTCATTAATTATACCAAAAAATTAAATAATTTTACATCTGTTACGAATGAACGCTGTGTTTTTGCTCAACTTTTTTGTTTTATTTTAATAGTTCTGTGTATAGAGCCTTTAAAATGTTCGGCCCCGTTTGGTTTGTTAATTTTTGTTCAAAAAACATACACATGACGAATGTATACTTTGAAGGCAATCAATTTGAAAAATGAAGTTACATATAAAATAGAAAACAAATTTATTTTGTTTTTTGTGTTTGAGAAATAACAAAATATTGAAAAACAATGCATCTTCTTCGCCGTTTCTTCATCCACCCCGCTGTTTTTCCATCATCTTTAATGGCTTATATTTTTAATTTTTTTTTCATTTATCATCATATTTTGTTATGAATGTTGAAAACTCAAAACATAAAATGAAACAAAATAGATCCTTAACGTTAAGATTTCTAGTTCATGTATAAAATTTACTAATCTAGTTCAACAAGTTACCGGGCCAGCTAGTTCACGGTATGGTGCTACCTTAAGTTTCATGAGACCAAATTAAAACTTAGAAAACATCATATTAACTAATATGCAGCCCTTGATTAATTATGGGATGTAGCCATGTAAATATTACAACACGACTAATTATGCATGAAGACACGTAAATGACAAGTTCAACATGCCTTTTTTTACTGCGAAAGAGTCAAAAAAATATAATAATTTCTCGTATGTGTTTGTATTTTTATTTATTTCAACTTGTTTTGAATAGGTGTTCGTAATTTAATATAAATTACTTATAAAATAGGAAAAAATGTATATTATGAAAAAAAACAACAGCACATTTCATTAATAAAGATACATTTCAATAGAATGGTACATCACATCCATTCCGATCTAAATTGTTGGATCGAATAATTCCAAATACGTCCAAGTTTATTTTCCTTGTTCAACATAAAACGAGCAAGTTGATAATGTTTTGTTTATTCACAAATATTATTCTAAGCTCCTACTTTTTAAAATCGATAATAGAGGATCAAATTATAAAACATATGCTATAGTTTATTTGAACACATCAGATTTCAGGTCGTCGTCCCTCGAAGTTGCCACTGCCTACCTTAAGGCAGTGTAGTGGCATCAAATATCCGTCGTGGAGTAGCAACAGTGGTACTGAAAAATAGCTCATTCTCTATCCCAGTAAGGGTACTGGAGTATAACTGGTGGGTTGTACATGTTGGAAAAATATTGTAAATGCACTTCTAATTCTTTACCGCACCATCATTTGATCGAACTGTCTAAATTTTTCTATGTAAGAATAGGAAGTGGTGTGGGGTATATTAGGTCAGGTCCACTGTACATTGGGTAAATTTTAAAAAAAAAATTCTAGATGGATCTTTGTTATACTTATATAAGTAATTATTTTTTATCAAATCCAAATTAATGTTTCAAATTATTATTTTGTATCAATATTGTATCTTATAATGCTTTAACTTATGTGTATTTTGTCATAAAAGAGATAACAATAAAAAAAAGGTATACTAGTATAAGTCGCACGTACATACATCTAATAGCTTAACAAATTTACTTTTAATTTAATAAAAAATTAATGGACGGATGCGTCCTATAAGTACAAAAGCTTTAGTGGTCACAATACCTTTAGTTCAAGCAATTTTATTGGTGGTGTCAGATGTTTTCGATAGTAAAATTCCATCGATGGATAGTTGGGAAGAGTATGTTAGTGGAGGTTGCAAACTAATGGTGAGATTCCGTTGATGAATGATAGAGTATTTTTGAAATTTCAAAAAGACACGATGAAAATCATATTCATTGAATTGACTTTATTAATAGTGTGTGTAACTATACTAAGCGTTTGTATAATATATACATAGGTGCCTTGCTAAAATATACATGCATAGGTCTTCGGGATTAATAACCAATATATACATACATATAGTATGTTATGCATATGTCTATAAGGTCCTTCATATGCATATCAGATGTGTTTGTGTGTACAGACACATGTTTAAACGTGTTAAAATGTATGTATATGGTTTATACACACATATATTTAACACCATATGTATATATCGTATACTATATATTTTCTATGATATTTTGAGCTAATTGCATACAAAAAATAATTTTTATTCAAAACTTTATATGTAAAATGTAAATTTTTAATTTAATTTTCGTAATATATATGTAAATAAATATTTAAATCTTATTAAACATAAAATGTCTTTTACCAAGTCAAATAAATGTTATACTGATTAAAAATTACAAAATTTATCTATTTAAATTATATAAATATAATTATTAAGCTGATAATTAATTTAAAGATAATAAAGTATATATTTTCAGTATTTAATTTAGCGTACATGTGTATATAATATTTATAGTAATATTAATAAGCCAAAAATAATTTTTTTTACATAAAATACTAAAAGCGAAAAATATGTTCATGACTATATTTAACATACACACACACACATTTTAGTTAAGACTTATTATGTATATGATTTGTAAAGAGAAAAATAATTTGAATTAATATGTTTTATATTATGTATAAATTAACTTTACTATAATAGAATTAGTTTATTATAGTCGTGAGCCAAAATATTTTATTTTAAATTTGAAATCTAAATTCAACATATATGTATATATATAATATTAAATGCTAATTGAATAATAAATGTAAAATTATATAAAATTATATTCATGACCAAAATGCATTGATAAGGGTTAAGGCATATGATGTAAATCTAAAATAATAGTTTAACTCTAATCCTGCTTGTTCATCACACATTGATCTAAAAGTCTCCTATTGAAATCAATATCCTGCCTGCTTGAGTTTGCAAAGCTCATGGTGACACACTAGAGATTTAGTAGTGCAACTCACAGGCATGAGTTTAGTTAGAGAATAATATCAAACATTTCAAATATTAACGTTCACACACCATCTTAGCTGATAGTGTGACAATTTGTTGGAACTCATCGCTTATTTTTTTAAGGTAAAATAGTATTTTATATCTTTCAAGCAACACTTGTAAGTAACGATATATTATACGTACATTCTCTTCGTCATCTCTGTATCACTTTCAATGTCTAGAGTTTGGCCTTGATCAAAGCTCTAACAAATATGTACACAACTATATAGTCCATCCTCAAAGTCCTTTGTTCATTAACTGATATACTCTAACTAGAGACTTTTTTGAGTTAACCATAATTGATCGTGGTAGTAACCTAACAAAGGAGAAGAATTCTCTATTAAATAGTGTTTCCTCTAATGCTTCAACTTAGACCCAACTATAGACATTCATAAATGCCATGCTATGATTTATTTATAGTCAATGTGGAGTATTCACATTAACGTTCCTCAGTTTTCTTAAGTCGAAAGAATTATGTAAATCGTCAATTGAGATTCCCTATTATACCTAGTTATGTTTAACCAATAGGAAACCGTCGGTCGATTCATTCTGTTGTTATCCTAAAACTACAAGTATGCAATCCCTTAGTGCCTTTAACAGGCATAAGTGATACACTGTCTAGCATTTGGAAAGCATTACCACTCTGGTCTCAATGGATGTATCAATAATTTTTTTACAAGAAATCTTGACCAAGAATATTTAAAATAATATGTTATTTTAATTCTGATTTAATAATCATGATTGCAAATCAATTGCAATTACAATCATAAAACATTTTGTTTAAAGATGTTCTAATTGCATATGTTCAATTAATTGTTGAGTACTCCATATCATAGTACAATACTATATATACACGGTAAAGATAAAAACCAAATAAAACATATAATTATTACGAACAAGAATGTACATAGAGACCATTTACATAATACATTACATAAATTGCATTTAAGGCATACGATTAACTCCCTCATGGCAGCACCGTTTTGAATCGAAAATATTGAGCATCGATTGTTTTCCACCATTTACTATCTTCTTGAACGCAAACTTGTTCAACCAATCATACAATATCCCACATTTCAAATTGTCTCTTGTTTTTTTATATGGATGACCGTGAAATTAAGACCTAAGCCCTGGTCGAACTCATTCCTTAATTTTTCTTACCTAATACCAACTCATCTGCCATGAGTAACAAGTCATGTCGAGTAAATGTTAATGAAAGAAAGTATTCTTTGGTAGTATAATCATCAACTGTAATAGCCTAGATTTTTGGTAACATTATTTAGAATATTTAATTAACTAAATAAAATAAAACAATGTATCAATTAGGAGATTGAGATTTGATTTTAATTAAGGGTAGCCATCCCATTTAACAATGAATTGAAATAAGAGTTAAATTGAAATAGTGGGGTAAAATAGGAAAGAGGCCATTCCTATATCCTCCAAAACTTGGCCGTGTATTAGAATACATGTTTATTTCATTTTGAAATTTTTTAAAACAAGAGGCCGCCACCATTAAGAAGAGAAAGAAGAAGAAAAGCTAGGAAGAAGCTTAAGCAAATCAAATCGATTCATATCTCAGTCTGTTTAATCCCCAAAGCTAAGGTGAATAATGTTTACTCATTTTTGATTGTGTTTTCGGTTTTTAGATATGCTAAATATTTTGCAAATATTTCCCATGTTTTGAATGATGAAATGATTATATGTACATGTTGATGATTTATGTATGTTTATATTGGTTTTATGATATGTTTTAAGGTGAAAACCCTAAGAAATGACACCCGAATGCCTTGCGAATTTTTACGAAGATCATAAATATTATTTTGGAGATGGATTTCAATTTTTAGAAATTTAGAAATTATGTGGAATTTATATGAATTTTTTAGTAAAAAAAGCTAATTTGGGTTAATAATTATTTTCTATTAAATAATAAAAGATTGGGGTCTGAAATTTTTATATGTTGTAAAACATATCAAATAGATTTTCTATAACTTTTATAGATTTTTTCTAAGTGTTCTAAGGATTATATAAAATTATTCAAGTTATGAGACTTAAATGTTTTATATAATTAAAAGAGGAGAGGGGGATTTTTGTAAAATAATTTAAATTATAAAGTATGGAAAGTCGGCAACACTTCTGAAAAATTACAGTACTTTTTGTTGGTAAAGAAAGTGGCAACCAATCATTATTAGACACGTAAAGCAGGTCAGGTGAAAAGAATTATTCGCTACGTGTTTTTAACCCATTTCGTCTTCTTTGGCACTAGGTTCCGCCTCCGACACAGTCGGAACCAACGCATGTGGTACCTGGCAACTGGTACATAATGAATTGGATGTGGGCGAAAGGTATAGGGTCGAAACCATGGAATTCCGAAAGGGTTGAAGTTTTGCTATGATTTTAAAGAAAAATGCGCCTGCTTGCTTTCGACTAAGATGCTTTCGACTTGGTTGGGTTTCGGCCAGGTCAAATGGTTTAAAAGGAAATGGTTTTGATTAGGTTGCGCTTTTATTTTTAAATGAATGCTTTCGACTAGGTCGAAACACCTAGCTGCAACCTTCTTACCTCTCGACCCATATGGTTTCGAAGGGGTTGTTTTGTTTTCTAAAGACCTGGCCACTTCTTCAATGCTTTCGAAGAGATAGTTTTGACACCATCACTTCATTACTTAGAAAATGGTTTCGAAACATATGCTTTTGACTTAAATGTTTTAAGACCTTTTTCTTTAAGTAAAGTAAAACCCAAATCGGTTTTGAAAGAGATAGTTTTAAATGGTTTCGAAACAGATGCTTTCGACTTTAATGGGTTTTTGATCCTTTTTCTCTACTTGAAGGCAGAGTCCAAATGGTTTCAATTGGGCCTTTTTCAGGTTTCGAAGGAGTAAATTTTCGAAAGATTTTGAAAGGTTTCCACATTTTTTTAATTGAACCCAAAGTTCTTTTGAAAGGTTTGAGTTTTTAACTATTTCGAAAGGTTTTTATGAACGGTTTCGAAAGAGATGGTTCCCTAGGGTTTTGAAAGGATTGAAAGAAAGGGTTTTTCCCTATGTTATCTAAAGGCAATATTTAAAGGTTTTAAAGGAGGATGCCTAATTTTTTAAATCTTTCAAAGGATAGACTTTTAGTGGTTTCAAAAGGGTCACTTTCAATGGTTTCAAAGGGGTTACCTTCAAGGGTTTCGAAAGGGTTGTTTAAAGGTTTTAAACAAATGTTTCGAAAGTATTAATAGACAGAATAACCTATGTCTTTTAAGTTATAAAGGACTTCAAATTATTTTGAGAGGGTAGTTAATCCTCATTAAATATCATCAACATTGTTCTGAGCAAAGTATATATAACATGGCAAAATGGCTTAGAGGAAAGCTAAAGTTATATTTTCCTTGTATGTATATGATTTGAAGGACTAAATCATTTTGAAAAGATTTTTAAGGAAAATTAAAGGGTAGTTTAACCTAAGAAACTAATTCAGATAGTTAGTCCATTTTGCAGGTTGTCAGTCTAGATTTCGGAAAGTTAGTCCAGTTTGTGGACAGCCAGCCCAGTTGTTATGGATAGATAGTCATTTGTAAAATATTGAACCTTGCTATTATGTTATGGCCAGATTGTTCACTTATTACATATTTTCTGGATAGTCCATTTATTAGCATAAAGGATATTGCTATTTTGATATAATCTGTTGGATAACCAGTTTGGTTGCAACAAAGGATTTGCAAAGTATATGTTTTAAAGAAGATATTAGTGAGGGGAAACCCGTTCCGCTTAGTGGCATGGTCTTACTTAATATCAGCAAATCGAGATGTAACATAATTATTCACACTAGGCTTTATGCCTGACTCGATGTTTTTGTTTCCCCTTAAACTCTCAGGTGCTCAAAATTGATTTGAGTAGGCTGAGGGTTAAGGTTTTTAGGTTTTAGTCTTTTGACGAATAAAGCATCCAAAGACAAGCAGGTGGCTAGCGGATAGCTATTTAGGAATTTTAGTTTTATTTTGTTTTGATTTCGTTGTGTTATTAGTCAGATATGACTATATTTCTCTGATCGACCAAGTCATATGTCACTCTTGGCGTATTACTGTAAATTATAATCGATCATTGCCTAGGAAACATTTTGGAATTATGTAACATGGATATGAATTATTGTTTTGAAATGTAATTAGCAAAATATTGTTTTGAAATCTGTGATTTGTTTATATTCATGTGCTTCTAATATTATAGATACCATTAACCTGGCTGTATTTAGTTGTCGGAAGTTAATACTATAAACGACTGCAACATCTGTAGCATTTAGCTTTGAGCTCTAGATAGGAGATGTTACAGCTTGGCATCAAAGCAAGGTTTATGAAAAAATTAACTAAAAATATTTTTTAAAACATAATCCTTTGGAATTAGAGTAAGATTGGGGGTATGTGATAACACTATAGTAACGTACTTGTATTTGTTATATATAAATATATACTTTTTATCTAGTCCTCTATCTTGGTTAAGTTATTCTTCTATATCTCATGAGGTTTGAATATAGATATGGAAGGTAGAAGAGAAAGAGTTAACCCAGAAGGGGAAAACATCGAGAGGAATACCCGACCAAATGTTAGAAGAGGTCAAGGTCAGGCTCATGCTGAGAATGTTGGTGTTGGGGTTCCTTAAGTGGACATGGGAGCCATGCATCAGTTTTTTGTGAATATGATGCAAGCTTGAGTTACAGCTGGAATGGTAGGAGGAGATGCTGAAGGGGCAGGAGTTTTGAATTTTTTTAGTAAACCATTATGCTAAGCTGAGCGAAGAATATGCTAAGCTTTGAGGGAGCCTTTTCTGGGGACGGAAGATGCTATAGAAGTGGATAATTGGTTGTTGCACTGTGAAAGGATTTTCGTAGACTTCGGGTTCAATGATGAGCAAAAGAAGAGTTTGGCATCCAGACAGCTTCAGGGAGCCGCATTGTTTTGGTGGAACAGTGTGACGACTGGTGTGAATGAGGAAACTTTGTCATGGGCAGATTTCAAGGGAAGATTCCAGAAGAGATTTATGTCTGTAGTGGCGTAGTTTGCTTTAATCAGAAAGTTTACTGAGTTAGAGCAAGTGGAGATGTCTGTTCTAGAGTATGCTAGAAAGTTTGAGGAGTTGGCCTGACATGGATATGCTTCGGTGGATACTATGATGAAGAGAAATGAGAAGTTTATCAGGGGGTTGAAGCCTAAGTTAGCTAGGGTCACATTAACTCATATTAGAGATCCTTCTGACTTTGTAGTGGAGACGGCCTTAAGGCATGAGGTAATTCTTGATTCTCTAGAGAAGAATAAGTCTAAAGAAGTCCAGGTTGGACAGAATCGAAAGAGAAAGTTCTTCCTAAGAAAGGTGCTCAAAAGGGTGGAGCAGCTAAGAAAGGAAAATTTGAGATTGTTTGCTTCAAGTGCGATAAGAAGGGGCCCTTTGCTAATGAGTATCATGCTGGGAAGGCAAAGGAAGTAGCTGGAAAGAAGAATGTCAGGTGCTTCAATTGTGACCATATTGGCCATTATAAAAGCCAATGCAAGGAGCCCGCTAAGGATGGAAAGGGCAATGTGTATGCATTGGAGCCTGCTACTTCGAAGCCAACAACTCAGGAGATGGGAAAGATAGTTTTAGGAGGTACGCTTCTGATTCATAGTATGTCTATTAGTGTTTTATTTGATACTAGTGCATCACATTCTTTTATATCTAGATGTTTGATAGATAAGCTTAACCTATAATCCACATATTTAATAACTTTCTTACGGGCTGCAAATTTTATAGGAGGATATACAGCTCTAGGGTTGAGAAGTGACCAATTAGAGTTTGACCTGTTAGGTCATACTTTTGTTTGCAGTTTGCATGTGTCTGATTTTATGGGGTTCGGGATTAGTCTTGGGATTGATTAGTTAAGTGAGTATGATGCTAGAATATTTTTTCAGGATAGGAAAATATCACTTAGGCACCCAGATTGTAGTGATCGGATAGTTTATACTATAGAAGGTTCTAGCGGTGAGATGTATGCTTTGTTGGGTGCTATGGAATCAGATGATGAGTTGAGTTTTCATGGTTATAAAATTCGCAGATGTTTTTGAGCCTGTAATTAGATTGCCACTTAAACGAGCCATTGAGTTTCAGATAGATATAGTTCCGGAAGTAGATCCAGTGAGTAGGCCGCCGGGCAGGATGACCCCAACAGAGATGAGGGAATTGAAGGTGCGGTTGGTGGATTTGGAAGGCAAGAGTTTTATCAGGCCCAGCAGTTCATCTTGGGGTGTAGCAATGTTCGCTAAGAACCCGGATGGATCATTAAGGCTATGTATCAATTATCGTAAGTTGAATGAGAGGACGATAAAGAATCGATATCCATTGTCAAGGTTTGATGATTTGTTCGACCAGTTGAGTGGAGTCAAGGTATTCTCACAGTTGGATCTGGCGACAGGTTTCCATCAACTTAGAGTTGCAGAGGATGGTATACCTTTGATGGCTTTTAGGACCAGATATGAGTCATACGAATGGTTAGTTATGCCGTTCGGACTGACTAATGCGCTGACTTTTTTTTTGTGGATTTGATGAATCAGGTTTTCAAGAATCACTTGGATAGGTTCTGTTCAGTTTTCATAGATGATATCTTGATATACTCCAAGGATAAAAGAAAGCATGAAGTTCACCTTAGAGTGGTGCTTGAGACGTTGAGGCAGCATCAGTTAAAGGCAAAGTTCTCACAGTGTCATTTTTGGAAGATGGAAGTGAAGTTTCTTGGTCATGTAGTCTCAGAGAGAAGGTTGTCAGTAGATCCGACTAAGATTGAGGTAGTGGATAGTTGGAAGAGATTCGTGGCAGTAACCGAGATAATGAGTTTCCTTGGGTTGGCTGGTTATTATCAATGGTTCACAAAGGATTTTTTGCAGATAGTGGCACCGATGACCAATCTAACAAGAAATGATGTGAAGTTTGTATGAACCGATAAATGTGAGGAAGCATTCCAAATTTTGAAACACTTATTGACCCATGCACCGGTTTTGGTTGTTCCGAAAGGGAATCAGGATCTGGTGGTTTATATAGATGCATGTAGAACAGGATTAGGAACTGTGCCGATGCAGAGGGGTAAAGTGATTGCTATGCTTCTAAACAGCTTAGACCACATGAGGTCATATATCCAACGCATGATTTAGAATTGGCATCGGTGATTTTTTCTTTAAAGGTGTGGAGACATTACCTTTTAGGAGAAAGGTTTGAGTTATGTACAAATCATAAGTTGCCGAAGTATTTGTTCTCTTAGAAGGAGCTGAACATGAGACAACGGAGGTAATTATGGTTTATAGTTGCTTATAATTTTGGGATTGAGTACATACCAGGGAAAGGAAACAAAGTTGCAGATGCACTTAGCGGGTAACATGAAAGTGTAGTGTTGGCAATGATTGTTGAGTGGAAAGATTTGGAAGCATTAGAAGATTACCGGGTTCAGTGGAGATCTGAGGCTGGGTCTAGTGGAGATACAGTTGTGTTATTTTATTTGGAAGTTCAACTAGTGATGATCAAAATGATTGCTTCTAAATAGATGGAGGATCCAGTGTTAGTTGAACGGATCAGGAAGTTAAGAGATGGAACCGAGGGTGATGATTTGAAGGACTTCAGTCTTGACTAGAATGGAAGGTTGAAAAAGAAAGGAAAATTATGTATTTTAAGTGTAGGAAACATAAGGAAAGAAATCTTGGAGGAATGCCATCGTTCAAAGTTCTCTATTCATCCAGGAGGTACTAAGATGTATTAGGATATGAAGAGGAGTTTCTTCTGGGTAGGAATGAAGTGGGATATTGGGTTGTATGTGAAGCAGTGCATGACTGGCTAATAGGAAAAGGCCGAATATAGAAGCCAAGTGGGTTGCTTCAGCCATTAGAGATTCCAATATGGAAGTGGAATTCAATTTCTATGGATTTTGTTGATGGGTTGCCGAGGTTGAACAGGGGAAATGTGGTATATGGATCATAGTAGACAGATTGACCAAGAGTGCCCATTTCATTTCAGTTAACTCAACCAAGACGAAACCTTTTTTAACGAAGTTGTTTATGAAGAATATGGTTAGACTGCATGGAATTCCTAGTAGCATAGTTAGTGATAGAGATCCTTTATTCACTAGCGAGTTCTGGAAGAGTTTATAAAAAGTTTTAGGAACCAAGCTCAAGATGAGTACCACTTACCATCTGTAAACGGATTGGCAAATGGAAAGAGTTAACAAGATCTTGGAAGATTTATTAAGAGCTTGTATCCTAGATTTTGGAGGATCATGGGAAGGCAATCTGCATTTATTTGAGTTTTCATATAACAACAATTATCGAACTAATATTGGGATGGCACCGTTTGAAGCTTTGTATGGAAGGCCATGCAAATCTCTCATATGTTGGTTAGAGACCGAAGATAGGTTGGTTCTTGGTCCAGATTTGGTTAGAGAAGCTGCAGAGAAGATTGAGGTCATCCGCATTAGAATGAAGGAGGCTTAGTCTAGGCAGAAGAGTTATGCAAATAGCAGAAGGAAAGACTTGGAGTTCACAGTTGGAGATCATGTATTTGTTAAGGTGTCACCAATGAAGGATGTGATCGGATTTGGAAGATCAGGAAAGTTGGCATCGAGATTCGTTGGACCTTTTCCTATAGTTGAGAGGATCGGAAAAATCACATATAGAGTTGAGTTACCGAGCAGTTTGGCAAGTGTCCATGATGTTTTTCATGTTTCTCATCTCAGAAAATGTGTTAGAGACCCAGAGACCGTTGTTGCACCGACTGTGCTAGATGACTTAATGGTAGAACCAGACTTAAGTATAATGAGGAAGCCAGTTCACATTATTGCGAAAGATGAGAAGGGGCTTAGAACCAAGATGGTCAGATTAGTCAAAGTCTAGTCGAGTGACGATGACATGGACTGTACTTGGGAGATTGAGAGCAGGATTAAGGAAACTTATCCTGACTTGTTTGATGGTATGTTTAACCTTCTTGTTTGATCTGTTGTGTACCTTATTGTAATTTCAAGGACGAAATTCTTTAAGGATAGGAGTCTGTAACACTCTAGATTTTTGGTAACATTATTTAGAATATTTAACTAGCTAAATAAAATAATGTGTTGATTAGAAGATTGAGATTTGATTTTAATTAAGGGTAACCGTGCCATTTAACAATAAATTAAAATAAGAGTTAAATAAAGAAGGGGTAAAATAGGAAAGAGGTCATTCCTATATCCTCCTAACCTTGGTAGTGTATTAGAATACATGTTCATTTCATTTTGAAATTTTTTAAAAGGCCGACCACCATTAATAAGAGCAAGAAGAAGAAAAGCTAGGAAGAAGCTTAAGCAAATCAAATCCATTCATATTTCAATCTCTTTAATCCCTAAAGCTAAGGTGAATAATGTTTACATCTCATTTTTGATTATGTTTTTGGTTTTTAGATGAATTCCGAATATTTTGCTATGATTTTCCATGTTTTTGGGTGATGGAATGATTATATATACATGTTGATGATTCATTTATGTAAGTTATATTGATTTTCTGATATGTTTTAAGGTGAAAACCCTATGAAATGACATCTAAATGCCTTGCGAATTTTTATGAAGATCATAAATATTATTTTGGAGATGAGTTTTAATTTTTAGAATTTTCTGAAATTATGTTGAATTTATATGAATTTTCTAGTATAGAAAATGCTAATTTGCGTTAATAATTATTTACGTTAAATAATAAAAGATTGGAGATCTGGAAAACATATTAAATGGATTTTTTGGAATTTTTGTAGATTTTTCCTAAGTGTTTTAAGGGTTATATAAAATTATTTAAGGTATGAGACATAAATGTTTTATATAATTAAAAGAGGAGAAGGGGATTTCTGTAAAATAATTTAAATTACAAAATCTAGAAAGTCGGCAGCACTTTTGAAAAATTGTAGTACTTTTTGTTGGTAAAGAAAGAGGTAAATAATCATAATTAGACACGTAAAGCATTTTAGGTGAAAAGAACTATTTACTACATATTTTTAACTGTTTTGTCTCCTTCGTCACTAGGTTCCGCCTCTATAATATTGCCTTCAACACAGTCGAAACTAATGCGTATGGTATCAAGCAACTGGTACGTAATGAATTGGATATGGGCGAAAGCTATAGGGTCAAAACCATGGGGTTCTGAAAGGGTTGAAGCTTTGCATTGATTTTAAAGAAAAATGCGCCTGCTTGCTTTCGAATAAGATGCTTTCGGCTTGGTTGAGTTTCAACTAAGTCAAATGGTTTAAAAGGAAATGGTTTCGATTGGGTTGTGCCATTGTTTTTAAATGAATGCTTTTGACTAGGTCGAAACATCTATCTGCCGCCTTCTTACCTCTCGACCCAGATGGTTTCGAAGGGTTGTTTTCTAATGACCTGGCCACTTCTTCAATGCTTTTGAGTGGAAGGTTTCGACACCATCACTTCATTACTTAGGAAATGGTTTCAAAATAGATGCTTTTGACTTAAATGTTTTAAGACCTTTTTCTATAAGTAAAGTAAAACCCAAATAGGTTTCAAAAGAAATAGTTTTAAATGGTTTCGAGACAGATGGTAAAGATTAGTGTAAATCTGTAACAAAATGGTATAAAAATTACAGACAAACCATACGGACTGAACGGATGTGAAATTGAAACACCATTTATGTAAGAAAAAGGTAAATTGAGAAATAACCAAATCAGATGTAAAAATGGCCTAAAGCAGATTAATGGAAATGAACAATATGTAAACTGTAAAAGTAAAATTAATTAATCTGAAAGCGATTTGGTAGGCAGACCTTGTAAAGGTCCGGATAGGTGTTTCATGCAGTTAAGACCAAAATATAACTTTGGCTGTACGTACTAGGAGCGGGCAAGTAAGTTCACAAGGATGTTCGTTACTTTCATAAGTTGCTAGTACATAGGATAGATAACATCTGCAATCGTAGGCTTCTTTAGGCAGATTGACGCAGATGGAACAAGACAAGTGTGCTTTGACGTATGCTTCTTTAGGCAGATCGTTGGAAGATTTTGCGCAGCCGACCCAGCTGTCGGCGCTCTTTCGGAGGACTAACACTTTGGATAGGAGAAAGTCCATGTTGGTGACCGAGGAGATAGGAGGATAGTAGTCCAGTTTAGCGAAGCCTGAGCGTAACTTTGGGGTCCTACGAGGTTGTTTGAGTCGGCGCCGGTCAGATGTAAGAGGCATTTAGTTACAGGCATGGGTGAAGAGCATGACTTGCTGGCTGTAGCACGTGGTAAGTAAGGACATCAGGTCCGACAGGTCGATTGACGTTTAGTATTACTGCATGGTTGACTTCCCTAAAGTGACCGTGGACTTTGGCTTCTTAGGAACTGTATCTAAGAAGGATTCACTACATTATATTATTTAGCCTCTGCAACATATAGGAAAGACTTGGAATTAAATTGTTTTATTCTTTCTGCTTCATTTTATTTCTCATTCACCAGACTTTATGTCTAAACCATTCCTATTTTTCCTACTTTTTCCAAATCATAGGATGGCAGGTCTAGGTTACGGTTCTTTGCAGCTTGGAGGGTCATTGGAGCACTTGTTGTCTTCAGCTTTTATTTCTTTTGTTTCGTGTACTTTATTTCTCTTTTTCATACTTTACTGTATATATATGGACCTATATTGTGAACTTTGTTATGTATTATGTTTTGGTGGAGACTACTTGGTACTTTTGGTTACAAAAATAAATTTGGGATGATGTTGCTTTCAATGAGCCATTTTTCTATTAATTTATATTTAGTAAAAGTTTTCTTCCACTGTAATATTTTAGTCATTTTATTCTGTTACCTTAGTCTCTGTGCTATGTTATGTATTTTTATATCACCCGACCACCCGTGCTTCTACTCATGTCCAAACTTCGGGGTGCCTAGAGGCGCGAGGTATCATAGTTGGTATCAGAGCTAATGTTTCTATAATCCTAAAAATATTTTAAAAATATGAAGCTTTTCAACTAATTTTTAAAGAGTATTCTAAATAATACTTTTAAAAGTATATGAAAAGAAAAGAAATTTTAGAAATGGGTCCCTCATATCTCTTCCTATCTATCTATTGAACTATTTGTGGAGTACCTAATCCCATCTTTTTAATATCCATAGATAGAAATGTCTGAACCGCAAGATATCCCCGAAATTCCAGGTCTTAATATGCCTGCTTGGTTCAGATGTTATTTGCAAGCTACTGCACGAGAAAAGCCACCAACTAGGGATGCTGCTCCGACGGAATGGGCTTCAGCCCGTCCGCCGGGCATTCTCAATTTTCCCAAGTTATGTAAGGACTACACTAGCTTAAGAGGCAAGCAATTTCTTGGCACTGAGTCATCTACTGAGGCGAGAGCTTGGATCCATAGTTGTGAGCGGATATTTAAACTTATAGGATTGGAGGACTTTGCTCGAAGGCAGTTGGCTTCATGGCAGTTGCTAAAGGAGGCTCTTTGTTGGTGGGAGATTATGGAGGACGAGGCAAATAATTTGACTTGGGTGGATTTTCCTACTAGGTACGAGAAGAAATTCTTGTCGCGAGCAGAAGAGGGAGTGCATCTAGAGAAATTTATACAGCTCAAGCAAGGGGATACGATAGTTAAGGAATATGATAATCCATTCAATGAGCTTGCCAGATTTGGACTAGACCTGATCGACACTCCTCACAAGAAGGCACTGAAATTCACTAAGGGTCTGAGTCAGCCACTGTAGATTTTGGCAGTGAGCCACATTCCGATGGGAGCCACTTTTGAGGGATTGGTATAGATGGTTTTACTTGCTGATATAGAGAAGAAAGGAGATGTGGCGTAGAAGAGTGATGGGAAGAAGCAGTGGAAAGGAAAGAGGAGAGGAGGAGGAGGGTCAGGTGGAAAAAGGAAAGTTCTAAGGAAGGACTGGAAGTGCAATACTTGTGGGAAACTAGGTCATCTTGCTAAGGATTGTAGAGGGGCAGGACAATGACCAAGACTGAGGTGCTATCTTTGCAATTAAGTGGGGCATATGAAGAAGGATTGTCCGTTGAAGCCTAAGGATAGTTCACAAATACCTTCACAGCCTGCTTAGGCTTATGCTTTAGAGGTGGCTCCTTCCTCTTGTACTCTCTGGTCGTGGATAAGGAAAAGAAGGTGATCATTGAAGGTGTGTTATCCATCTTTGATTTTCCTGTTCGTACCCTATTTGATTCTGGGCTTCGCACTCTTTTATATCTAGTACTGTTGTAGAGAGTCTTTGATGCAGTGCGAGCTACGTGCTTCTTAGCTCGCTCAAACGACCTAGTAAAGATAGGTCGCTCAAACGACCTAGTGAAGATAGGTCGCTCAAACGACCTAGTGAAATTTGGGGAATGCAGGAGCAACGAGTTCGCGAGCTATTCCAACTATGCCGCGTTCTTTAGGTCGCTGCCACCGTAAGTCGCTCATGAAGATAGGTCGCTCAAGACTCTTGAAGCCGTGTTTTGACATTAGGTCGTTATATATGTTAAGTCGTGATGTCGTAATTCATTAAGTCGCTATGTTGTATGTGTAATGAGATAACATCTGCTAGGTCGTTAACGACCTAAGTTAGGTCGTAGGTCACGGGTATTTGTACATGTTAAGTCGTGTGTTGTGATTGTTAGGTCGTGGACGATCTGTCTTGTGTTGTGCTCTGTTTTTAGGTCGTTAACGACCTGTGTTAAGTCGTTGAAGGTGTATGGTGATGTTGTGTTGTAAATTTTCCTATAAATAGCGGGTGAGTTGTATCATTTGAGAAGTTGATTTTTTGAATAAAACTTTGTTTGAGTGCTTCGTGCCTCTTTGAAATTGGAAGTTGAGCGTTGTCTCCTTTCTCCATTTTTGGTTATTCGAGTGCACTCGAATCAATGGATTTGAAGCCGATTCACGGAATCTCGTGTGCGAGATCAACGTAGAAGAGTCATAGATCTTTTAACACGGTATCGTGCGCGATCAATGTGTTGGAGATAGCTAGAATTCGGTATCTCTCGAGATCAATGAATTTGGGCATTCGGTATTTTCAATCCATCGATTTATCTTATTTCATCTAATCGTTTCATCGATTAGTTTGACACGAAATCTTCATTTCATCATCATTCGTTATATCCGCTGCGTCAGTTTGGTATCAGAGCTAGACTTAGCCAATCATAGGTAAGCCGAGCCTATTGGGAGTAAAGAGGAAGTTTTGGAGTTGTGCATTTTGATCAAGGCCGAGAGTGGGAGTTGTTGTTTGTTTGATCAAGGCTGAGCTAAGTACAGGCCGAAAGTTCAGTTATTGAAGTGCAGGCCGAGTTAAGTGCAACCGAGCCAAATCCTTTTCAAAGCTAAGTATTGAAGTGCGTGTTTGAAGATTCTGCAATGCCGCCGAGAAGAGCTAATCGTCATCAGAATGTTGAATATTTGTATAAAAGAGAAGATGCTGAACAAATGGAACAACGAATTAGCAATAAATTCAATGAGAAGTTGGATGAGGGAATCGGTAGATTGGAGAAATTGATGATCGATATGAATCAAAGTCAAAGGAGAAGATCACCAATCTCGAACCATGGAGGAAACAGAGTTTCGCCATCGGTTACGGAAGCGAGGAGGGTGTCACCACAATCTTACTGAGATCGAAGAGAATCATCAGTTTCAACAAGGCGAGATCACCATGAGTATAGACACGAAGAGAGAACTCCACGTGAGTTTGGAGATGAGCCATATCGTGATGATGAAAGATATAGTAGAAGAGATATGCGTGATCGTAGAGAAGTTGATGGTCGAGATTGATATCAAAGTACATTTGATTATAATGAGGATGGTGATAGATGTAGTGTTCATTATCGAGATCGAGACCAAGTGCGAAATCCATATCGGGATATAGAAGATGATCGTCGATAGGAGTCGGGGATGAAGATGGAAATTCCAGAATTCAAGGGTGGTATGATAGCGGAAGAATTTTTGGATTGGTTATCTAATGTTGAACAAATTTTTGACTTCAAGGAAGTTCCTGAGCATCGTAGAGTTAAGTTGGTTGCTACTCGTTTGAGAGGAAGAGCTATGGCATGGTGGCAACAAACTAAACTAACACGGGAAAGGATGGGAAAGTCAAAGATTGTCTCATGGGAGAAGATGAAGAAGTTGATGAAGGCTACTTTTTTGCCTTATAATTATCAGTCTCTTATGTATCAGCGCTTACAGAATTTGAGACAGGGAACGAAGTCGGTGAATGATTATGCGGATGAATTTTATCAATTGATTGCGAGGAATGATATCATGGAGACAGAGGAACAATTGACAGGTAGATTTGTTGGAGGGTTGAGAATGCAGATTCAGGATATGGTGAATATGTTTGATCCAAGATCCGTGGCTGAAGCACACCAGAAGGCTCTAGCTTGGAAGAAGCAAAGTAGAAGAGGAGGTGGTGTGTTTACAAATTCCAACAATCAAGTGAAAGGGACTAATAGCAATACTAACGTTTCCAAGGCTGTTAGTAAACCAGTTGTCAATGAAGTAGCTAAGACGAAGGTAAACAATAATTTCAAGTGTTATAACTGTCAGGAGTTTGGTCACAAAAGCAATGAATGTCCGAAGCCGAAGAAGCGAGTGATGGTTGCTGAGGTTGAGGATGAGGATGCAGAAGTAGAATGTTAATTCACCACAAGCTGAGGAGGAAGAAGAATTGTCGAGAGACGAAGGGTGTAATTTAATGATGAGGAGATCTTGCTTGACGCCAAAACAGGAAGAGGAGACTAGTTGGTTGAGGAGTAACATCTTTCAGTTGACGTGCACTATTCTGGGGAAGATTTGCATGTTTGTTATCAATGCAGGAAGTTGTGACAATATTATCTCCTCAGAAGCTGTAAAGAAGTTGGCGTTAAAGACAGAGAAGCATCCATAACCCTACAAATTAGCTTGGTTGAGGAAAGGTGGGGAACTGAAGGTTGGTCGAAGAGCTCGCGTAATTATTTCCATCGGAAAGAAGTATAAAGATGATATATGGTGCGATGTTGTGGATATGGACGTGTGTCATTTGTTGTTGGGGAGACCGTGGCAATATGATAGAGCAGTGCAACACGATGGGAGGACTAATTGCTATAGTTTCATGTTCGAGGGCACTAAAATTACTCTAGTTCCTAAAAAGCGACAAACAGATGAAAGCAAGTTGGAGGAGATTGAAGAACTAAAGACTCTGTTATCTTTGAAGGAATTTGTCAAGGAAGTGGAGGATGAGCCTGAAGTATTTCTGTTGATTGGACGTGAAAGTAGAGAAGCAGTTGAAATTCCTGAAGAAGTTAAGCCAGTGTTGAAGGAGTTTGAAGATGTATTTCCTGAAGAATTGCCAACAGAGTTACCACCGTTGAGGGACATACAACATCAAATTGATCTTGTACTAGGAGCAGTGTTACCACGTAGACTACATTACAGAATGAGTCCAAAGGAACACGAGGAGTTGAGAAGGCAGGTGGAAGAGTTGCTTGAACAAAGGCGCGTACAAGAAAGTTTAAGTCCTTGTGTAGTACCAGCATTGTTAGCGCCGAAGAAGGATGAGACTTGGAGAATGTGTACGGATAGTCGAGCATTGAACAAGATTACAGTGAGGTACAGATTTCCAATGCCTAGATTGGATGATTTGTTAGATCAGTTGAATGGAGCTGCTATCTTTTCAAAGATTGATCTGAAGAGTGGGTATCATCAGATTCAAATTCGACCAGGTGATGAATGGAAGATAGCATTCAAGACACAGGAAGGGTTGTATGAGTGGCTGGTCATGCCGTTTGGTCTTTCAAATGCACCTAGTACGTTTATGCGGGTGATGAATCAGATCTTTAGACCATTTATTGAGAAGTTCGTGGCGGTGTATTTTGATGATATACTGATATACAGTGGAAGCCCAGAAGAACACTTGCATCATCTGAGAGAAGTGTTGATGATACTGCGACAGGAACAATTTTATGCTGCAATGAAGAAATACGTGTTCATGACGCATAGTGTTTTATTTTTGGGATATGTTGTATCAGAAGGAGGTATACAGGTAGATCAGAATAAAGTGGAAGCAATCAGAAATTGGCCACAACCCAGGACGATAACATAAGTTAGAAGTTTTCATGGTTTAGCATTATTCTACCGAAGATTTATTCTACATTTCAGTAGCGTGATGGCACCAGTTACTGATTGTATGAAGGGGAAGCAATTTTCATGGACAGAGGAAGCAGGAGTTGCTTTTGAGCGAATCAAGGAACTTTTGACGACAGCACCAATTCTAGTTTTGCCGGATTTTCAGTTGCTATTTGAATTACATACCGATGCATCTAAAGTTGGAATTGGAGGGGTGTTATGTCAGAGGGGCCGTCCTATTGCTTATTTTAGTGAGAAGCTTTCGGGAGCCAAGATGAGATATAATACTTATGATGTGGAATTCTATGCTATTGTCCAAGCCATAAAGCACTGGAGACACTATTTGTTTCATAAAGAGTTTGTGTTATATACTAATCATGAAGCCTTGAAGCATTTGCAGGGACAGGATAAGGTTGCAGCCAGGCTTGCTTCATGGATCGCATACGTGCAACAGTTTACATTTGTGGTAAAGCATAAGTCGGGAGCTACAAATCGTGTGGCAGATGCATTGAGTAGAAGGAATCATTTGTTGACTACGATGAGAGTTGAAGTGATGGGGTTTAATGTTTTGCCAGAATTGTTTGTTGAAGATCCTTACTTTGCTAAGATTATTGATAAAGTCGAGGAAGGGAAGACAGATGAGTATGTGTTGGTAGATGGTTTTCTATTTAAGGGAAATCGGTTGTGTATACTAGAATGCAGTTTGAGAATGAAGATTGTGAAAGAATTGCATGAAGAGGGTCATGTGGGAAGAGATCGTACTTTGCAGTTGATTTCTCAATCATATTTTTGGCCTTCCATGAGAAAAGAAGTTGAAAGATTAGTGGAGAGATGCCACATATGTCAAGTTTCCAAAGGGACAGCTACGAATGCAGGATTGTATATGCCATTGCCCGTGCCTACTAGACCATGGGTTGATATTAGCATGGACTTTGTGTTGGGTTTGCCAAGAACTCAGCGAGGGAATGATTCTATATATGTTGTGGTGGATAAATTTTCAAAGATGGCACATTTCATAGCTTGTAAGAAGACCGCTGATGCAGTCCGTGTTGCTCAGTTATTCTTTAAAGAGATTTATCGATTACATGGGGTTACCTGAGACCATTGTTTCTGACAGGGATACGCGATTTCTAAGCCATTTTTGGATGAGTCTGTGGAAGATGGTTGGAACGAAACTGAATTTTAGTAGCGCTTATCATCCGCAAACAGATGGGCAAACGGAGGTGGTGAATAGATCATTGGGAAACTTGCTGAGATGTCTTGTGAAAGATAATTTGAAGATCTGGGATTTGAAATTATGTCAGGAAGAATTCGACCATAATCATGCTATTAATCGAAGTACTGGATTCAGTCCATTTCAAGTAGTTTATTTAGCAATCCCGAAGGGACCATTAGATTTGACGACAGCGCCATATCAGAAAGGGGTTGTTAAGCGAGCTTGTGATTTCGTGAATGAGTTGCAGGAATGTCACAAGACTGTTCATGAACGATTGCTTAAGTCAAATGAGAAATATAAGCAACTTGCAGATAAGAAGCGAAGGAGTGCGGACTTCAAAGAAGGGGATTTTGTTTATGCAGTGTTGACCAAGGATCGTTTTCCAGTTGGAACTTACAACAAATTGAAAGCTTGAAAGATTGGTCCAGTAGAAATTTTGAAGAAGATTAATGATAATGCTTATCGGTTAAGATTGCCGGATCATGTCCGTACTACTGACGTATTCAACGTCAAACATTTGATCCCGTATTATGAGTACGAGCTTATCGAGGAAGAGGAAAATGTGAATTCGGGGACGAATTCGTTCCAACCTGGGGAGGATGATGCAGTGCGAGCTATGTGCTTCTTAGCTCGCTCAAACGACCTAGTAAAGATAGGTCGCTTAAATGACCTAGTGAAGATAGGTCGCTCAAACGACCTAGTGAAAAATGCAGGAGCAATGAGTTCGCGAGCTAATCCAACTATGCCGCGTTCTTTAGGTCGCTGCTACCGTAAGTCGCTCATGAAGATAGGTCGCTCAAGACTCTTGAAGCCGCATTTTGACATTAGGTCGTTATATGTGTTAAGTCGTGATGTCGTAATTCGTTAAGTCGCTATGTTGTATGTGTAATGAGATAACATCTGCTAGGTCCTAAGTTAGGTCGTAGGTCACTGGTATTTGTACATGTTAAGTCGTGTGTTGTGATTGTTAGGTCATGGACGATCTGTCTTGTGTTGTGCTCTGTTTTTAGGTCGTTAACGACCTGTGTTAAGTCGTTGAAGGTGTATGGTGATGTTGTGTTGTAAATTTTCCTATAAATAGCGGGTGATTTGTATCATTTGAGAAGTTGATTTTTTGAATAAAACTTTGTTTGAGTGCTTTGTGCCTCTTTGAAATTGGAAGTTGAGCGTTGTCTCCTTTCTCCATTTTCGGTTATTCGAGTGCGCTCGAATCAACGGATTTGAAGCCGATTCACGGAATCTCGTGCGCGAGATCAACGTAGAAGAGTCGTTGATCTTTTAACACGGTATCGTGCGCGATCAACATGTTGGAGATAGCTAGAATTCGGTATCTCTCGAGATCAACAAATTTGGGCATTCGGTATTTTTAATCCATCGATTTATCTTGTTTCATCTAATCGTTTCACCGATTAGTTTGACACAAAATCTTCATTTCGTCGTCATTCGTTATATCTGCTGCGTCAGTCTTGGTCTTGAGCTTTCTTAGTGACCGACCTGGTAGTAGTATCAAATCCCATAGGAGGATCGTCCTATTTGTCCATGTTATGTCGAGATTTGAATATTTTTTATTTTAGGGGTTGAGTTTGACCGTAGTGCCTTTGTATTGGGCTTTTTCGGGTTCGGGTTGATTCTTTGTATGGATTGGCTATCCATGTATGGTTCTATTCTTGATTGTGACAAGAGGGTAGTGAGGTTAGTCACTTGTAGTGGACGTACCTTGGAGGTATCTTGTGATCCTAGAGGATCAGTCATGTTGAGCTACCTTTATTCTCTTGACTTATCGCCTGATAGTTTGAGTTTGGTACTCGCTGGTAGAGACTTTTCAGATGTGTTAAAAGAGGTTGCTGGCCTTACATCTCGAAGAGAGATCGAGTTCAAGATTTATCTTATCGATAATGCCAAACCGATTTCTTTACCGGTAAGGCATATGGATCCTAAGGAACGTCGTGAGTTGAGCAAGCAGATTGGAGTGCTTTTGGAGAAAGGCTTCATGAGTAGAGTATTTCTGAGTGGCGCGCACCACTAAGGCGGATGGCGTTCTTAGACTCTGCATGGATTATAGGGAGCTTAAAAGCCGATAAAGAAGAATCGTTATCCTCTTCCCCATATATAGGATCTCTTCGACCAACTAGTAGGAGCCAAGGTATTTTTGCAGCTCGATTTAGCCACAGGATTTCATCAGTTGCGTGTGGCAGAGGATAGCATCGAGAAGACTATGTTTTGGATTTCGGATGGGTTATTTGAGTGGTTAGTCATGCCATTTGGGCTAACCAATGCTCCGACATATTTTGTGGACCTCATGAGTCGAGTATTTCGCGAATCGTTGAACAAGTTTGTGCTGTGTTCGTTAACGACATTTTGGTTTATTCGCGAAGCAAGGAGGGGCATACTGTTCAATTGGAAGAAGTGCTTAGGACCCTGCGAGAACATAAGTTGAAGGCAAATTTGTCCAAGTGCCACTTTTGGAGGGATGAGATTCGCTTTTTGGGACACATCGTTTTAGAGGTTAGACTTGCAGTAGATCCGGCTAAAGTGGCAATAGTACAGGATTGGCAGACCCCTAAGAATGCCATAGACATAGGGAGTTTCCTTAGTCTTGCAAGCTACTGTAGGAAGTTCATTAAGGACTTTGCTAGGATATCAGCTCCATTTACCCGCCTTACCAAGAATATCTCATCTTCTATTTGGGATGCCATGTGTGAGGATGCCTTTGGTCGATTGAAGGAAGCTTTGCTACCGCGCCCATATTGATATTACCGGATGGAACCAAGCCTTTCTCAGTTAATATGGATGCTTTTTGTATGGGGCTAAGGGCGGTACTGATGCAAGAGGGTAGGATAGTGTGCTATGTGAGTAGATAGTTGAAAATGCATGAGAAGAACAAGCCGATGCATGATCTTGAGTTGGCAGCTATAATTTTTGCTCTCACGTCTTGAAGGCACTATCTCTTAGGAAAAAGATTTGAGCTTTTCTTGGATCATAAGTCTTGAAGTATCTATTCTCTCAGAAAGACTTAAATTTGAGACAACAAAGATGGATGGAGTTTTTAGCCTCTTATGACTTTAAGATTTCCTATACCCCTGGCATGGGTAATGTAGTGGCAGATGCGTTGAGTAGACACAAAGTGGTTTTAAGTGTTCTATTTTTGGAATGGAAGCATTTTAAGTACATTGCTACCTTTCATTTTAGACCTCCATCGGATTTAGCTCTGGGATTGTTAGCAGCTCTTCACGTCCAGCCTACTTTGATGGAGAAAATTGGAGCAAGTCAAGGTGTGGATGAAGAGTTACAGGACATTTTAGATAAGCTTGGTAGAGGAGAGTCACCACATCTTAGGCACTATACCATGGACACTAGGGGATGGCTTAGAAGGGATGATAGACTTTATGTTCTCCGTAGTAAGGATTTAGTAAATGCGGTGTTGGCCAAGTTACATCATTCTAGGATGATAGTGTATCCTGGTTAAGATAAGATGTATCGGGATATGAAGAGGGTACTCTGTTGGTCCGAAATGAAGAAGAGGGTGGCGGAGTATGTATCAAAGTGCATCACTTGCCAAAGGGTAAAGGCAAAATAAAAGAATCCCGAAGGACTGTTGCAGCCGTTGGATATTTCATTATGGAAATAGGAAAGCATCTTTATGGATTTCGTGGATGGATTACCAAGGTCTTGGAGATGGAACACGAGCATTTGGGTCATTGTGGATAGACTGACGATGAGCGCTCATTTTATACCCATTATGGGTAATAGGACGGCAACATCTTTGGTGGTTCTTTATGTAAGGGAGATAGTTAGGCTTCATGGAGTTCCCGCCAGCATTGTGAGCGACAGAGATCCATTATTCACCAGCGAGTTTTGGAAGCCTTGAGAATGGAATTGAATCTGAGCGCGGCATATCACCCTTAGACAAATGGACAGACTGAAAGGGTAAATATGGTTTTGGAAGATTTGCTCAGATTGTGCATCATTGACTTTGGAGGCTCTTGGGAATACCACCTACCTTTGGTGGAGTTCGCGTATAATAATAGCTATCAAGCAAGCTTTGGGATGGCATCGTTCGAGGCCCTATATGGAAAACCATGTAGATTACCAGCTTGTTGGTGGGATACCACCGATAGGATCTTGCTTGGACCAGACTTGGTGAGGGAAAATTTCAAGAAGGTGGATTTGATTCGCAAGAGGTTGAAGACTGCACAAGATAGAAAAAAGTCATATGCCGACAGAAAATGTTCAAATTTGGAGTTTAAGGTTAGAGATATGGTTTTGGTCAAGGTTTCTCCTCGAATAAACGTTATGAGAGTTGGCTCAGTGGGTAAGTTGGCACCGATATTTGTAGGACCATTCCCTATTACCACACGGATTGGAAAAGTGGTAGATAGAGTTGATCTTCCACATAATTTGGCAGGAGTTCATGATGCTTTTCATGTTTCGCATTTGAGGAAGTGTCTACATGATTCCATAGTAGTAGTAGAACCCAATCTGCTATGGAAAGTGGAGGTAGAGCTCGAATCATTTGTGCGTCGTACACCCACCCGTATATTGGAACACAACGTCAAGAGATTACGCAAGGAAGTTCGTCTAGTGGAGGTTCAGTGGGGAGATGACCCCAAGGAGTGCACATGGGAATCTGAGGAGAGAACTCGAACTTCTTATCCTTTTCTATTTGAAGGTACACTTCAAATATCCTATCTTTGATCTTTCCTTAGTTATAGTCTTTTCGATAATCTTTAGGTGAAACCTATGGATGGCAGCCTGGTTGTAAACATGTCATTAGGGCATGTTATGTTCCAATGGATGAAAATGATTGCAAATGGATGTCAATGTTTGCAAATGGATGCATTGCATGCACTAGATAGGTATTTATTTGGATAATCGACCAACTAGGTACACACACCTGCATATGCGTGCCTTTGATCTATTGAATTTGCACATGGTTGTGTGTGTGTGTGTGTATGTATGTGTGTGTGTGTAAATGGATGTTGCATGTGGATGGTGCATTTGGGTGAATGATTGAAACATACATATAGAATTATCAATTATACTAGGGTAATTGCATACATTTTGTTGCATGGCATAACCATACTTGCATTACAGAAGTTCAACTAAATCAGTTGATCAACAACCTTTTTGCATTAGGTAAATTCATATGCATTTCACTTTGCATAAATCATAAATTGCATTAGTTAAAAATAGGGACAGTGGTAGAAATGGATGATGGTTGAGTAGATGGATGTAGTTCTTGAACGCTGGTTACTAATTACGTTCTTATGTTTTTGGAGATTTTGGGGATGAAATCCTTTAGGGGGAGAATGTAACACCCAATATTTTATGGGAAATATAATTAAAAATAAATTAAAAATGCATTTGGTACAATGGTAAAGGTGCATGTTTACTTCCTTAGTGACCAGAGACCAAGTCCTGTTGTCGCCCAAAATCTGAAGCGATGTTTTTTAGCTGGTTTGTTTACAGCGATTTTCCTACGCATTTCACTGTTGTTTCTAACATGTGGCGGCTTTCCATTCACACCAGTGAAGTAATAGGATGAGATGACTAAGTTTTATTGGTTGAGTGATGTGTATGGGCTAGAACGGATAACCACTAAGTGTATGAAAGAACCAGATTTAATCTAAAATAATCTAATGGATTATATTCACTCAAACAATCTATAAATAGACCATCTAACCTAATCTCATATTCAGCCGTCACCATAATTCTATAGTAGAAATTGGTGTGTATTATTCTTCCTCCTTTACTCTACTAAATAAACGAATCTCTAACAAATTAAATTATCTATATATATTCAAGAAATTTGGAGAGTTTAGACGAATCAAAGGGAGAAAGATTAGAGCAAATCTTTTTTCAAATTTATGCAAGCTCAAGTGCCAGGTGAGTGGGAATTAATATGAAATAGAAAAATAAAGTAGTTCAATTTTAGTTCTTTTCTGGCATGTTAGTATGAATTAATTTCTATTATTAATTGAGAATAGATGTAAATTATTGCAACTTCTTCTTCTTCTTTCACTTCTCAAATCTAATTCACGTTTCGTTTAAAATATAGGACAAACAAGTTGTCTGTTCACATTTTATGGCATAGATAAGATTGAGATTTATGAAAATTATTGTATCTTCTCCTTCTACCACTTCTCAATTCTTATTCATGTTTGGGTTGAAATTTGGAACAAACAAATTGTTATTCATGTTTTATGTCGTAAATAAGATTGATTTAATTAAATTGAATTAGAATTGTTATTCAATTATAATGGTAGAACAGGTTAGTTGAATAAATTCAGAATATGTTACTTGAATAAAATTGTTGTTTTGATTGACATAATTACATAATTTTGAATATGGTTCTGGAACAAAATTGGGAAGTCTAATTGACATAATTATTTGTTTCACATGTGGTCTAAAAATGTAAAAGTGGAATTTTGTGTAATTAAATGGTTTGTGACCATTAGATAAAAATTTTGTACAGATTAAATCTCTTAAAGGAGAACGTATATTAGGGTAGAAAAAAATGTAAATTAAATGGACCCTTAAGGCTAGTGTAAATCTATAACAAAATGGTATAAAAATTACAGAAAAACCATGCGGACTGAACGGACATGAAATTGAAACACCATTTATGTAAGAAAAAAGGAAATTGTGAAGTAACCAAATCGGATGTAAAAATGGCATAAAGAAGATTAATGGAAACAAACAATATGTAAACTGTAACGGTAAAATTAATTAATCTGGAAGCGATTTGGTTGGCAGACCTTGTAAAGGTCTGGATAGGTGTTTCATGCAGTTAAGACCAAAATATAGGTTTGGATGTGCGTACTAGGAGCGGGCAAGTAGGTTTGCAAGGATGTTCATTACCTTTCATAAGTTGCTAGTACGTAGGATAGATAACATCTGCAATCATAGGCTTATTTAGGCAGATCGACTCGGACGGAATAGGACAAGTGTGCTTCGAAGTAGGCTTCTTTAGGCAGATCGTTAGAGATTTTGTGCAGCCAGCCCAGCTGCGGGCGCTCTTTCTGAGGACCGATAATATGGATAGGGGCAAGTCCATGGTGGTGACCGAAGAGACAGGAGGATAGGAGTCCAGTTTAGTGGAGAGTGAGTGCAACTTCAGGGTCCTGCGAGGTTGTTAGAGTCACCCCCGATCAGACGTAAGAGGCATTTAGTCATTGTGCATGGGTGAAGAGCATGACTTTCTGGCTGTAGCACATGGATATGTACGGACAACAAGTCCGACAAGCCAATTGACGTTTAGTATTACTGCATGGTTGGCTTTAATAGTGTGATCATGGACTTTGGCTTCTTAGGAACTATATCTAAGAAGGATTCGCCGCATTATATTACTCACCTTCTGCGATATCTAGGGAAGACCTAGAATTAAACTGTTTTATTCTTTCTACTTTATTTTATTTCTCATTCACCAGACTTTATGTCTGTCCCATTCCCATTTTTCCTACTTTTCCCAAATCATACGAGGGTATCTCTAGGCTGCAGTTCTTTACAGCTTGGAAGGTCAATGGGTAGTTGTTATCTTCTGTTTTTTTCCTTTTGTTTCATGTACTTCGTTTCTCTTTTCCGTGCTTTACTCTATATACGGGGACCTATATTGTGAACTTTTTTATGTTTTGTATTTTGATGGAGACTACTTGGTACTTTTGGTTTCAGAAATAAATTTGGGATAATGTTGTTTTTAATGAAGCTGCTTTTCTGTTAATTTATAATTGGTGAAAGTTTTCTTCCGTTGTAATATTTTAGTCATTTTGTGTTGTTGCCTTAGTCTCTATGCTATGTTATGGATTTTTATCTCACCCGACCGTCCATGCTTCTAGTCATATCCAAACTTCAGGGTGCCTAATGGTGAGGGGTGTTACACATAGGGGATGAGGTCAAGACTAAGAATGATGAAGGGGGCAGGGTGTTGTAGGCAAGCATATGGATGGTGAAAATATCATGATATTTTTCTCCACTTCTTCCCTACAAATAGCAAGTCACTTCCACTCTTCCTCTGCACTAACTCACTAATTTTTTTTCTTCCTTTTTACCTTAGGAGCTCTCTTTAATGGCCTCCTTCTCTTCATAAAATATTCCATAGGAATAGCAAAGCTCTGTTGAGAAATATACCTCCGTATCAAAAGGTATATACTACCTTAGATTCGAGATCGAATCATTAATCTCCTCTCCTTTCCTCTACCTAGGACATGCCAATACAAGCATTCAACCACCCTTGCAAGCCCAAGGCCGAACCTCTAGGAGTCTTAGTGCAAGATTCGTAAGCTTCGGTTTTGTAATAACGAAGCTATAGTCAAATTTCAAAAATATAGAAACTAATGAAGGTGAGAAACTCTATATATTTTTATAAATTATACGATGATATGATACATTTTCTATGATTGTTTTCTATGACATGTTTGGATGTGATAATATGTTTGTTTGGTTGTGGAAATAATTTATGTTAAATACACATCGAATTTACATAAAGGAAAATAATTTTCGATATGAATAATAAAAGGGTTACTATAACAACCTCGAATTTTGCCGCCTTGATTTGTGAATATTTAAATTTTTTTGAATATCAAAATAATTGGTTTTATAATTAATATATATATATATATATATATATATAACTCTTTTAAACAATAACAAATGATGGTAAAGTGATTTGTAACGACCCAGAATTTTGCCACTTTGGAATATGCTATTTAAAATATTTCATATAATCAATAAATAGATTTTTGTTAGAAAATAAACCTATTTTAATTATTTCATAATGATGATAAAATAGTTTTCAAAATTTGTTTACCCATATAGGTAGTTCAAAAAAATAGAAATTGTGAACAAAGAAAGTTGTCCGAAATTTCGACTTTTTGACACCCAAAAGTTGTTGGAAACATTGTGCACACTGATGCAACGTGCATACACATATATATTAGGATTAGTAATAATTAAGCATACTTATGTATGTTAACTTATATATATATATATATATAAATTTATATCTAAGCATGGATGTGAAAGATTATGTTTTAAAAAGGTATATATATATACACATATAAACACATTTGTATACATATAAATCCTATGCCATACCTTAAGTACCCCTCAACATGGCTTGGGGAATGGGGGTTCATGGTAGAAGTGTGCCCCTAGGGTGTAGGGGAGGGTATGGGAGCATGCAATATGACAACATATAATATATTTAAATGTAAAAATTAATTTAAATTATTACTTCATTTATTTTTCCTATATAAACCTCCCATTGCTACACATTCTTCCTTTACTCCATCATTCCCATATTCATTTCTATCCTTTTCATGTCTACAAGTTCATCAATGGCTTCCAGGAGAAAATTCCTAAGCTAAAATTAGTAAATACCCTTCCAAAAGTCATGCTAAATAGCCTTACTTCAATTCTAAATATCATCCTCCACCAAAAAAAGCTGCTACACCCCCAAACCACCAAGGCCGAGCCCTATGTACACCATAGGCCAAACCGTATTTGTTTTCCCGATGTCCAAAAGTTAAGTTTTTACAAGGAGAAGCTAGGTCCGTTAGTCGATCGGAGATTTTGATAGTTTTGGTTTAAAGTTATGCTTAGTTTGGTGAGTAAAGGATCTATTTTTGAATCAAGATACTAACCTTGAATTTGATGTATAAATAGTTGCAAATAATGATGCTTGGTTGTGTAGTTGTGGTGTGGATTGGTTAAGCTTGAGGTTGTTGGAAGTGTTGGTGATTTGGTTGTGCATATGCATGTTATGTATGTTGTAGTTACACTTGAAATTTGAAGTTAGTTAGTGAATGGAAAGTTAGTATATTTTTTACGATTATGGTTATGATGTGAATGTATGATGGATATGGAATTTAGTAAAGTTAATTAATGTTGGAAAAGTTAGCACTTACTAACTTTAAGCGATATGGAAATTCCTTTTATAAAAGGGTGAAATTTGATTTTTGAAATTGTAATTATTTAAAGTTAAAATCTCTTGTTTGAGTTTCAAAAAAATTTGTTTATATTTTAGAAGTGATAAGAATTTCAAAAGTTAGAGTTTTAAAAATTAGAAAGTAAAGTTTCAAGTTTTGAAAATTATGGGCCCGTATAGCGACAGTCGCTATAGCGTAGTTCGTAAAAAACGAAATAAATTTTCTACATCTTAAGTGTTTACACTTAAAATTTTTGTACAAAATGTTTTCTAACTTTAATTTAGTAATCAGGGAACAATTATTTAATTATTTAATGATTATTTAGTTGATTAATTTATTAATAAAGGTTATTAGTACTTAATCATTTGTTAATAATGGTTTTTAAACTTAAATGTTAATCAGTTAAGTTAATCATGAATTGTTACATAGTTAAAGTAAATTATTATTTAATTATTAATTAAGGATTAATTAATTATTATTTAATTAATTATTTAACATAATTATTAATTAATTTTTTATTTAAAAAGGGGTTATATTTAATTGATCTTTGATTAAAGTTAATTATGTTTTAATAAGGTTTAATTAGGTTAAATTACTTTAAATTAGAGTTTAATTACTATTTAACAAGGATTTGATTCCTATTTACAAGGGTTTTAATTTATTTCAAAATCACTTTGAGTTTAAATAATCAGTTTTGTTTTTCATCTGTTTTCATTTCAAATTTATTTTAAATCAAGGAATTTCTTTGTCACTTATCCTCAAGTAATCCCATATAATTAGGAGAACTAAAGGACATCTATTAGCAGAGCAAAACATCATTCTACTATTACAATTAACTTAGACATTTGCTTAAGTTAATTGATTGTTATGTGTTGATCCCTAATATGCCCGTTGTTATATGATGCCATGCTAAACTGGATAAGTATAACCAAGTTAAAGGCACCATTGTGGTCAGTAAGCCTCCATTTGATTTTGTAAGGGTAAATATTTATTTTTTTTGGAAATGATTTCAAAGTTAGTGCATTTGAACATGATATTTAAAGAATGATTTGATAAATGGTTTACTAAAAAAGTTTTTAACTAACGGGAATGGTTTTCCATGTTATAAAAAGAAGTTTTTATAAAGAGATTTATAAATGAATTTGAAAATTTAGAGGATATTTTAGGTAAATGGATTTGAATTTTTAAGCAGAGAAGATTTCATAAAAAAGGGAGATTTATAAAATGGATTTGTTTATTAAAGGAAGCTAATTTGAAAAAAGTTTGCTTAAGAAGTTGTTTAAACAAGAAAGGTTTATAAATAGTTTGTTGGTATTTATACAACAAGTTTTAGAAAATGATTTGGATATACATCAAGGGAGTTTATAAAATAGTTTGGATATTTATAAGAAATTTATATAAAAAGGATATTTATAAAGGAATTTATATAAATGGTTTTGACTATCTATAAAAGGGTTTTATAAATGAATTTGGAAGTTTTGGGAAGTTTTTTGAAATGGTTTAGATTTCAAAAATAAAAAGGCATTTCATGTGTTTGTATCAAAATTGAAAACAACACTCTTCGGATGTGTTTGAAGAGATAAAGCGAAGAAAATAAATGGAAAATGAGGCAGGTCTAACAAACACATCAATAATATGCAAGAAAATCACAAAGAAACACACGGATTTAAAGTGGTTTGGCGTATGGTCCACGCCCATTACGAAATAATTGATTTTTATTAACTTTTGCTTGCTGGTTATAATGAATTACAACAGTAAAACTCAAGTACAACAGTGATTTCTGTAGAGTTTGGTCGTAGAAGAGTCAACAGTCCCTTTTCTGTAGGTCCTAGACAGCTATTTATAGGCGTAAGCTGCAAATATCTCACTCAGATCTCAGAAGACCTCTTCTCTCACGTGGGGGGGGGGGGGGCACATGATCGATCCCATGCCATTTGCATTCGGTCCGTGATCGATACGAACAAACTTTGTATCGATCAATATTTCGTCCAATTGAGTCGAGATCGATCTTGAATGTTCTTGAGGATGTACGCAAGCTACTATGAAAATTTGGTGGTATATGGACTTGTAGATTTTGAGTTATGATCGATGCAAATTTGGATTTTCGAAGGCTGTTGAATTCGTATCGATGCTGTTCGTATCGATGGCTTCGTGTCAATGGTTCTGCACGTGATGTCTGATGACATGGCACTTTCTTTTAGGATCGATCCACATTTTATGCCGAGTGACCAAGTCTATCTTATGGATGTGCCTCGTTCGTATCGACCCAGCTCATCCCGGTTCGTATCCATTATTTGCTGTCCTAATCGTATCGATCGTCGCTGCCTTATTTCGTATCGATCATCATAAGTCATTGGTTCATCTTGTACTGTTCGCATCGATCATTGGTCTATGGATGCGTGTATAGTGTGTGTTAGTGGATCGTTATGAAGTAGCGGCTTTGAATGGTTTCGATGGATACGAAGTGGATGTTGGTTGATCAATGCGAATAAGCTAGCAACGGTGGATGCGAAGTAGTATGAGGGTAGATGGATACGAACTGGTGCTCTCCTGATCGATACGAAACCATATGCATCTGATGGATTCCAATAGGATCGATACGAAGGAAGTTTTTCTCTGATCGCTTGATGGATATGAACAAGGTTGTCGCTTGATTTGCATGGATCATATCTTAACCCATTGAACTCTGATTGACTTGAAATTTGAAATGTTGGCTTTCATGGCTTCGCTTGTCATGTCATATCAATTGTAGCTCGATCCGGACTCAGACAAAATTTACCAGGATCCATAGTAAACCTATATACAATCGATATCCGGGATGGATTGTCCTTGGTCTCTAGTCAAGTCCTTGGTGTCACGGCCTTGCCAAAAGGCGGGATAACATTATCGTCGAAAGTAGACCTTGTGAGAACATGACATGCTTTGAAAAGCTGCAATCTTAATTCTGAATAGCTATATCTGACTTGTATGAATAGGTGTTGTCTTCTCGTCGAAAGATGTAATCTTTGATTGATTTTCATAATATAAATGATGAATTGTTGGCCGCCAATTGTTGTTCTGTGCACTGTTGTAACTGAGCATTGAATGATAGAAAACTATTGTTTGTTGTTGTAATTTTCATCTGGTGAGCATTCAATTTCTGTGAATTCTTTAAAAATTTGGATATTCGTCTGTCATACATGTACGTATGTTAACCTGACTCTCGTTAATATTCGTACGTTCACGAGTCGTTGTCAGTTTTTTCTCTGTATCGAACTTTGTATTGATCCTCTCCTGAATCAATGTGAACTTCAAGTTGCAACAATGCTTGATGGTTGTTTTAATCCACTTCTTCGCATCGATCCTCTCCTGGATCGATCTAAGACATCCGGATGTTGATTTCTTACTGATGGCTTTTGATATGAAATAGATCAAGTATGACATTTTGCGTATCGACCGATATAACTCATGTATTCTTAAATTGATGGATACGAAAATTGTGTTTCATATCGATGGAGTGGAGTGGTCCAAATATGGCCACGTTATGACTTTCGTATCGATGGGCTTCACATCGATGGATACGAGAAGCCTGCTTTGAACTGATTTTTCCAATGGTTACAAACAGTTGTGGCCGTAGTTCGATGGTGGATTGATACGATGCACCATTTGTATCGATGGCATGGGATATTTCTCTTTACCGGCTAAAACAACCGAGTGGCGAATCATCTCTTTGGGTTCGTACCTATATAAATACCTTTAGGACTTAGAAAAAATTCACTCGCTTTCATTTCATACTTTGCTTTTGTATCGACCAGAAAGAAGAGAAAGAAAATTTTCTTTGCCTTAGAACCGATCAAACCATTAATCTCTCGAACTAATCCTTTAATCTAGGTAATTAATGAATAAAAATCCCTTTGGAACGGTGAGACTTGAGTTCGAAGTCAATTTGTCCAAAGTCGTGGCCAATTCTGGTGACATTGTTGCCTGAATCAGGTCAGAGTATGGTTGAAAGAGGTGTAATGGCATTTTTGTTGTTTGGAGAAGAAGTGTAGAGGGATACGAAGGACATATCTGCATCGATCGTGTATGAAGAGCAAGTTCGCATCGATCTCGGCGTAATGGATTCTCGTATCGAATAAAGGAACTATTTCGTGTCGATAGCTGGTGGACATTCACATCTATCGTTTGATGATTGGATTTATATCAATCCGGAGTGATCGATGAAAAATCTTGGGTCTGGCGACCAATACGAAGCAGAGGGTTTTGCATCGATACAAAACGATCTTCGGTTGATCGATACGAAGCATTGTTCCACTATCGATACGAATTGTTGTTTCCCATGATCGATATGAACCGTGCTTCTGGTGATCGACATGAATGAAGTTTCTTATGATCGATCCAAGTCTTGACCTTGATGGATAAGAAATTTTTCCACATTCGAACATTTGACTCCGACAAGCTTCTGCCTTGCATAACAGGATTTAACCATTTCATTGCATAGTTGACTATCCTTCGAAGCTCGTCGATGGAACTGTAACTTGGCCAACTCTTTGAACTGTAACGTAGATCGTTCTCCAAAGTCTGGATGATACGGTTGTGACGGTCAGCGATGATGGTCACTCCGGTTGAATCTCGAAGTCTTGTCGTTCGAACATTTCCCATGTTCCATAGAATCTTTTAAGTATTAATAGCACTACGCTGCACAACACATTCATGCACTTCACACTAGTGAACACATAGGCTACTTTCATCTAATGATGGTTTTTGATGAGTTGATTAGTTATGGAATCTACAAGTTCTCAGCGGTAGGAAACTCAAAATTCATCTTCTTCGATAATAGAGGTGCCGGCCATTGCAGCCGAAGTAATAGGTCCAGCTCTGGATGAGCTGCCAGAACAACTTTTATCGTGAATCCTCAAGATTCTATGCCATTGAATGTCACTGAAGATATGTTGGGGCGAATATACTTTAGGCACGGTCTATCATTAGATGATGTTTTGCTTCCCGATCCGAATGACAGGCCACACGCTCCCCCAATAGGATTCACAACCTTTAACCGCATTCATGCATAACGGGAACACTTCCTCTATTCAACCAGTACATCAGAGAAGTGTTAGCTTTCTTTGGAATCGCCCCATCGCAATTATATCCCAACAAATATGCACTGTTGAATAGTCTATTCATTGTTTTCATAGAGAATCTTTTCCGCCCCCGACCCCGAAAGAAATCCGATATTTGTTTAATGTTAAGAGTCGGGGAGACAGTTCGTCGTTCACATTTCTAGAGGCAGTCAGAAACTGGCAAGTGGTGGCAGGGTCTTGGACCAGGCTTAGCTACTTTAAGACAGAGTGGTTCTATGTTCGATTCCCTCCAGGGTTTGCCAGTCGGTGGTTAATCAGACTTAACTGCTGCATTTTTTCCATTAGCTAGCGAGATAATCATGACTGACATTGAAACTAATATCTTCTTTCCTTTATAGCCGCAGTTCCACGACCTAAAGGTGCTTATTTTAAAAAATTATATGGGTCCTTCAGGAAGCGCCGGGTGAAATAAAAGAAATCGATTCGGTGCTCATAGATAGAAATTTGAGGATTGTCGGGTTAATCGATCGAAATCAAAGCATAAGACATGAGGGATCACTTAGGGTAGTCTGATGAAATGGGCTAAACATAGAGTGCTCGAGATCATAATCGCTGAGAAGGGCGATGAAGAGAACATGTCTACTGACGATGAACCCGTAGCCGGGCCTTCTGGTAGTTTTCGAGACTTAGAGGGAAGGAGGAAAGGCAAGACAGTAGCATATAAACATCTTAAGTCCATGAGATGGAAATCCATGATTGTGTCTTTTCCAGTCTCCTGTGTTAGAGTCTCAGAGGCTCCTCCCTCATAGATAGAGAATCCCTTTGAAGGGCTTGCCGACATTCCAATTCCGAACTATGTGTCGCTTCAACAAGACACCGGATTGGATAGGCTTCAAAGTGCCTTAGATTTAAGCGAGTCACTTACTATAAGTATGGCCGACATATTCGGTTGGTCGGGGTGTTTAACACATGCATACATACACTTCACAACACTACATGATTTTCAATCATAAGTTGTTCATTCCTGGAGATTACTGATCCTGCTTTTCTTTCTATTTTGCAGATATGATCACTAAGAGAGAATCTATGTTGGGAAGCCTCCGCTCTGCATGCCAGTCGTCCAGTTCATACTATGAGTCTCATAGAAGGGAAGATGACAGAGATCGCGATCACGGTTATTCTAGTCAAGAACGTTACGAGAGGATATGGATAGGGATAGAGATAGAGACAGAGAATATAGATATCGCTCTCGATCATGCTCTCCACCTCCTCGAGCTCCAATACAACCCTCCGGTCACGATAGACAAACTTTAGAGCCACCACATCAAAAATCGTCTTCTCAAGCTCCTAGGCTTGATTCACAATGCCATAGAACTGAGGCCGAAACTTCCACTGTCATTGAACAAGCCATTACCGAGCCCACTGGGGAAGGACGATCAAAATCGCCCAGTTGAGAAAAGATTTTTCGAACATTTGTTTCGATGGCTTTATCTTCCCTCCATATTAAAGAAAATTCCAGCTGAGGCGGAACAAATGATGCATGATTACATCCATGATGTTTATACCCAATACAAGGAGTGGATGAAAGCTGTAGATAAAGTATCGCCGGTGCTTTTGAGCGAGCAAAAACTATTGAGAAGTTAGAAACCGACCTTGCCCAAATGGACCGTATAATTCAAGTGTTGAATAATGAAGCCGAATCTTCTTGAAAATCCAAAATAGAAGCCACCCAGAAAGCTTACGAGGCCAATCGGTCCATGGAGAGGATGCGGCAAACATATTTCGCATTGGTTGAGGAGATGGGTCACCGGAATACCATAGTTACAGCTGAAAGGGACGCTGCATTGATGGAACTTACCAAGATTAACGCTAAACTCTCTGCAATCATCAAAGAAAAGGATGATGTGAATAAAGCATCCCAAGAGGCGTGCGAGCAAGCTATGGCACTCCGGGGTGAAAGGGATGCGGTAGTACTTAAAGTTCGGAAGGCTGAGGCCAGGGTTGCAGATGAAGTTAAGATGGAAGAGGCCAGGCTAGAGACCGATATTGAAGGCCTTCTGATCATATACATGTCAATGTTTTGAAGCATAGAAACCTAGCCTGGCTCGATAATTATCCAACGCCCCTGTACAATGCTTGGGGCCAATTAGTAGAAGACGAAAAGGCCGAACACCAAGCTGAATCGATTTATGAATTTGAGCTCGAGAACCGGGTGTTGAGCGAAGATGAAAGGAAAGTTCTCCATGATACCATGATTGCATATGAAAAGAAGAGACTTGGCACTCAATGCTTGAAAGCTGGAGAAAGTTATGGTGTTGCGCACCATGACGTAAGTCCTAAAACTCTTGTGCCGACCCAGCTTGAAACTACATCTACGGTTGATCCCCTATCTATTCCTGCATACAATCTCGATCAACCGCAGATGTCTTCAGTCCAAGAGTTAGTATCTGAAGCTGCTCCGCCAGGCGCAAGTCAAAATGAGGAAGGTACTCCGAACATTTTCTATACTTGCTTAAAATCAGAAGCGTTACTTAATGTGATTACTAACAGTTTTTCCTTTGTCTATATACAGTGATTGGATTGACATTTGCTATGCCTCCTGCAACCCAAGAGTTGCATCACTAGCAGGAGGCTATCTTTACGGAAGAAACCACGATAGCGGCTACTACATCTATGGATAGGGTACAAGGGAGCACATTTACATAAGATGAACAGATGATGGAGGAACTTCTCGATCATCATAGTGACCCTTTGCTCACATGCCGTTTGTCATGAGTGGAAGCGCACCTGCGACTAGCTCCTCAAACCCGACTGCTAACGTTTCCGGCGAGGCTCAGACAATTTCAAAACGAGGAAATAATAGCCGAAATTAATGCCGAAATGGAAGCAGCTGCACGGGCTAGTAGCTTTGCAGGTGGAATGGCGGGCCCTAGTCTAGCCCCGTTACGAATGACTTCTCTTGGTGGTACAGTCATCGACACCAGTGTGCCTCTCCTGCCTCCTACTGTTGATCCTGTCCCTCCAACTCCTCTTTTAGGAAGCATTCCAATACATTTGAGTTCGGAGGAGGAAGTTTATATAATGCCCCCGACTGGAGACCAGTCGCCAAAAAGAAAGGGGTCAAAGAGGAAGCCAAGCGGCAGCTCCAATGGGTCAACGCCGAAGAAGAAGCCGAGAAGAAAGAAAGAGTGGATATATCTCTTCGCCTTATTTTTGATAGATGGATAGGAATCTACTTTTACTTTCTTTTTTTTGGCCATCTATAGATGCGGGTTCGGCCCCTGCTAGTAGGATTTTTTGGAACAATTTTGTACTTGTTCTTCTTTTTCAAAGAATAGTAATAAAATTCCATTTTGTCTTCAACACTGTTTGTTTCATTTGGTTAAGTGTTCCAGTGCTTGACTTCAATTCAATGTACTTATGAAGTTTAGTCTTCAAATCAGCCCTGAGTTTAGTCGCTAAGTTCCAGAGCCATGCCTTCGTGTCACGACTGAGCATTAAGTCAAATTCCGATATTGCATTGTCTCAATCAGTGGATGATACTTAAATTCTACCCCCCAGTTGTAGTGTTTATTCTGAATAAAATTAAACAAGCATTTAATTTTATCCAAAATTTACACTAGCTCCAATCAACTCCAAATCAGCTCTAAAATGCAGTGCTCTTCAATATGGACCCAACGTAATTCGTTTCGTCAAAAATGGACCTCGTACGAAGAAGTTATGACGTTTTAAGAATGACATGAATTTATAATATAATAATTTACATTTTCTTTTTAATTTTAAAACCTACAGCATCATGGACGTTCATTTTGCTTGCATCAGATCTAGTCGATGCTTTCTTTTTCTTCCCCCCAGGCAAAGACGTACGCCTCTAGCCCATATACATGCAAATTCAAGCTGAAGCCGCTCATCCACGATGAACTTGAGAATGATTGGTATAGCCATTCGAACGGCCATCACCTACTCTATTAATGACCGAAAACCGCACCCTCAGATCGCCAACTGCCTGGAATATATGTACGGAACGCCATCCTATACTCTCGAATTGCCGTCGATCGGCTCCACCATTTCCGATCACCACCATTGAAGACGTAGATCTCGCGAAGCTCTTCAATGTTGTAATTCAAATTTTTTTGAATAAGCTGATGGATTAGAAGAGATCGAAGGGGAAAGAAGGCGAAATTATGGCCATTGAAGCTGATGGCGGCGGCTAAGTTTTAAAACCCTAATGTTTTGCAAATGTGAAAAAGTTAGGTCCTTATATAGAAAATTTCGCGACACTATTCGCCCGAAATTTTTCCGAACTCCAATGGAAACGTGCCGCCTGGCAGTTATAATATTTAACCCCTATTCCGAACACAATGGAATATATATCGGGAGCCAATTCGATTGTATTTGGAAGATAGGTTTTTGAATCGATTGTTTAAATTTAAAATTGACTTAAACAAATTTCTACGCATTTTAGCTTGCCACGGACAAACCGTAAGTCCGATCGACACGAAATTTGAAATCCTACAATAATATAACAACACGAATCTTATGAAACTGGTTTCATCGAAATCCAAGACTGTATGAAAAATGACTATTTTTACATATTAATTAAATATTGAAATATTTAATTTCTACAATTTAACCTTTAATTCAGTTTTAAAAGTTCTCTAACATTATTATAATTCAAATAGAATTTAATTGAACTTTAGAAATCATTTTCATTCACATTAAATCCAATTTCCAGTTATTTCTACAATTTCAAATATTAAATTAACCATTAATTATCCAAATAAATCACTATATTTCAAATATAAGTTATTCGGCTTGTAAATTTTTCTTGTGAATATTCAAAATCAATTAAATATCCGAATTTCAAATGACTGAAATTCTGGATCTTTACATTCTCCCTACTTAAAAGAATTTTGTCCCCGAAATTACCAAGTAAGAAAAAGTTACAAAATCCATTAATTTTTCAAAACAATTCTTTCAAATTAGATTTCAACATTATTTAAACATTTTAACTTTTCCCAAAATCATTTAGTTAAACTTCTTATAAACTTCTAAGTTTTTAAATCCATTCATAGTTATCTTTTCAAAACCACTAATATCGTACCACTTTATAACTCAAAACCAAAATTTTAGTTATCGAAATTTTTCCAATTTTCCTAAAATTTTCAAAATATTTCTGACGCCTTAAATTTCCAAAAAAGTTCGCCCGCATCTCCTTTGCTCGGTTTGATCGTATTAGGATAACAACTTATACATATCACAAATATACATCTCATCTTCAAGGATGAGGCAACCTATGGGGAAAATAATATAAAAGTATGATATGTAATCCGAGATATGTACCTTATATATTATTAGCGAGCATATACGGCTAATATAGCACGAAAGCGAGCTCCAAATGCAAAGCAAGTGCCATACACACCTACTAAATACTCAAAAAACATTGAAAAACATGTATATATGAAAGTAACATCAATATACATCATATACCAATACAACAACTATACATGCAAAATATAGCAATGCAATCAAAAGCAACAAATCCAATCATCAAACAATATCATCTAACAAACCAATATCTATCCAATCAATCCATAACCAAAACAATATACATTCATTTCTAATGGATATTCATTGAATTGGTTTTCTATTTAATTACATTTGATTCATCAACATTGGATTTCACTAATATTCATTTATCCATTTTCAATTAGTTTATATTCACTAATTTACATTCAAGTTAGTTCACTTCCACATTAAATCAAATTCAATTACTTGACTTTCAATTTCATTAATTCAATTTTATTAACACCAAATGAATTTCTATACAATCAACTAACATTCATCTTACAACCAATGTATATCCAACATTACCAAATTAATTTACTTACATTCAACATTCATATTTACTTCGTTTACATCCAATTTGGTTCAATACATTTAATTTCAATTGGTTTAATATTCAATTAGCTTTCATTCAATTATTCAATTCACAACTTCTTAACTTATGTTTTGTTCAACTCTTAACAACAACACCCATGTTTGTTCACTAATTCACTTATACAATTAAAGTTGAATTTCCTTATATAACTCAAATTCATATTCATCACTTCACTTTATTAATTCATTTTGATACTAAAATCAACTTCATTCAACATTACTTAAGTTAGATTTCATTTCACTCTCACTTGCATTTATTTTCACTATACAACTTAAGTTCATCTCTAAGTTAATTCAAATTCTATTTTATTTAACTTTTACTTAAGTCAAATTTCATATTACCATCCAAATTCAGATTTTTTTTTTTGCTTAACAAAACCATTTAACTATTTTACCTATTCGCTTTACTTATATTTTCTCATTTTATAAGTTATACAACTTATTATTTAAACTTCCAAATTCCTATTATATAATCACTTACCCCTTACGTTTAATTTTCATTTCAATAACTTATTCAATCTAGTTCAAATCATTTAACCTTCCTTTAGTTAAAAATCTTTATTTCATATTATAAGTCCAAAATTCATTTTACTTATATTTACCAATTTCAACCTTAAATTCATATTTGTTTAACACAACAAAATTTAAATTTCAATTTACTATGGTAGCAAATCAAGCATATAGAAACTCGAATAAGATATTATGATGTTGCAGTCATTACCCTTATTATTTCCCTGCAACACTGGTGAATTTAATGCTTTATATTTTAAAAAAAAATCCTTTTCATTATTTATAAATCTTCTTACTTATATAATTTTACTATTTTACGTTACTTATATAAGATCATTCCAAATTTACTTATCTTATTTAGATTTATAATAATATAATCTCTTTAACTTTGAAAAACGGTTGTCAAAATCAACGGGATACAAATATCAAATTCTTAGCTTAAATTAATTTTTTTTTATAACATATTTATAAATATATTCATGTTGTTTCATTTCTTATATATAAGATTATTGCACAATTGTAAATCATATTAATTATAATTCCATACTTTATAACTCATTTGCTTATATAATTTATTCTTTTACAGTTGTTGCTTTTATTTAGATTATTCAAACAGCTTTATTAACTTATATATATTTTTACATTTCAAACAACCAAACAATAAATTTATTTACACTTTAATAATTCTAAAAAATTATTCCTTTATATATAAAATATAATCGATGTAAAATTATTTCATTTACCCAATTTAAAATGATACTATGTCGACTTGCCTCGTTTAAGTGTTTGGAAATCCCTATCGACATGGCATCCCACGCACATGCCAAAATTCACAAACAACTCAACGGATAAGCAAACACAATACAAAACATTTTATATCACTAACAAATACACGCTCATATGTATAATACGCTCAAACTCAATCTAAGGTGCTACTGTCCCTATCTACACTGAGTACACATCAATGCTTAGGAATATACAAATTCTAAGCTCTGATACCACGTGTGACAACCCGCAAATCCATGCCTTTTGAATCGATAGTAAACCACACATGTCCGACCCAAAAAACACAAACTGACAGAAAGTCCTGAGAAAGAAAAGAAGAGATAAGAAGGGAAGAGAAGAAAGAGAGAATACAGAACCAAACAGAAAAATACAGAATCTCACATCGCAGTGGAAAACATATAATATCATATCAATGATCTTTTTAAAACAGAAACTGTATATACATACATTAATCAGAGTACAACAATCAATCAACAGTTATCATCCTGAACAGTTATAATAAACTATCCTTACAATTGTTGATAATATAAACAACTAAGCAGCGGATAATAAACAGATATGTGTATATGAAAATGAAGATCTACGGCTCTCCTGCTGAAGCTCCAATAGCACCAAATCTGAACTTGTAAATATACTCGGTCTAACCCGAGCATTGAAAGGGAAGAACGCCCGGATCAGTCTGGTAAACCAGCATGAGAAATACACTCAACTGAATTCATTAAATTACCATACTTTTCCTTTCAAAACAAAGGTATCTCGTAAGACATGCCCACGCATAAACACGGACATGTTTTTACCTTGCGATAACTAAAACATTTCATATCCAATCCTCTTATATTATACTAGTGTATATTGCATAAATAATATTCAAAATAGCCAAAATTTTTACCATTATTAAATTACAGCATACTAGGCTCTACAAATAAAATGGAAGGTACGTAGTGGAGTTTGGATTTCCGTACAAATGACCAGGTGAAGGGACTACCTTCCGATGGATACACCTCTAGATGGATGTCCCGAGGCACAGTACATCTTCCCTCTACCAACACAAGATCATCCCATCTCTATAACTAGAGGGTACCGTATATTTCATCTTTCGGTCGTTACAGACCTTTACCGAGGGCCCTCATAGCATACAAACCACAACAATCAGATACACGACGTCATAGCATGCAAAAATATATCTAAAAGAGGATGATCATTCCCTACTTGGGAGCGACCCACTTAGCCTTGCTGCACCTAACCCTGTTTTGGTCATTTTCGGTTGATGAGGCCAGAGGTAACGATTACTTTTCAAATATCGCATATCACATATCACATCATTTTGAATGCCACATGGCCCCCAGTTAATATACTGGTTTCAGGTTAAATTATTTGGATTCAATTGAAAAAAAGACTGCAAAGGGTACCAAGCAATCTTGCAAGCTTCCGTTTACCAGTTTAGCATCCGGTGTGAAGAAAAGAATCCTAGGTCAAGGCAGAAATTTCTTTTTCGATTCTTTTTTCGAGCGTCGGTGGCATGGAGTCGTATGTTTCGAATGATCTGTGAAAGTGTGTGAGCACATACCGAAAATTACAATAACATTTGCATTTCTAGTTTCATTTGCAGTGAAGGCCAGAAAAGATAGTTCTTTTCTATTATATTAGTATTAATCGCTTCTTCGACCTTGTCTTTCACCCTAAAAGCGTAGCGGCGCCTTTGATTCAAGGTGCTGATTCAGCGGTTAGGGAGCTGGGAGGTAGGCAGCAGTTAGGGAGTTCGTAGGTGCGTAGCAGCGAAGAGTAGTGATGAAATCTTAGGCCCAGTACTGGAAGCGAACGCTAACTATTGCTATTGCATTTCACTTCAACAATGGCTATCAGGTAAGCGATTTGGCTTTCACACTTTTTTTCTAGAAGGATTTTAGAAGCCAAAAGCCTTTTCGTGATATTGTGCCAATTCCAGTTTTGAACTACCGCGTACTTGTTTCATAGTTTTCAACTGAGCGGCAGACCCCATTGAATTGGGATTCTCGGCTCTTATTGGAGAATCATGGGACAACCAGATTTCAGTGAAACTTTTAGTCCAGCTATAGGTAAAAGTTAGTCAATTGTTGAATCTCCCTAAGGGAAACCTTTTCTCAAAGAGATTAGGTTCCGTATTCCTAATAAAATCAGAGCACTCTCATCACTACCCTCTCGAATTAGTTCTACGATAGAAGCCTTACACCTGGGTAAATATTTACATTTTTTTATCTGTCTTTATTTTAATCCAATCTACTTGATACAGGGTCCTAATTGATTGAGCTATCTGACTAGTAGCTATCTCTCGTCCATAGGGCCAGCAAGAATTGACCATTTGGGATGGGGAGGACTGAGAATACTTGCTGTGGGATCTAGCGGCTCCAACCGCATTGACGATAACGAGTGCGCCAATTAATATTCTAGAGAAGAAATCTTTTTTACCAAAAACCGTCGTTTTGGCTTGTTTTTGCCCGCCCATTTTTCGAAATGAGGTACTAAAAATGGCTAAATCAACTGCTCCTCCAGAATGGCTGGTGATACCACTTAAAGGCGGATAGACCGTCCACCCAGTGCCACTACCCACTTCTACTAAGGTGGAGCTTAATAGGAGCAAGAGACTTGTGGAGTCTCAATCATCATTTGTGAGGACTTTTTAGAGTAAGCTCCTTAGCTTGGACATGACATTTAGTTCATATCGCTATTTTCGGATCTAGGGGAGAGTACGTAAGATGGAATAATTTTTTAGACGTATTACCCGGTTTGGAACCAAATGAAAATGGGCGGCATCGTCGTATGCTCGACTTTGCCCAGTAACTGGGACCGATCCAATCAACATATAATGGATCGTACCTAGAATATGGGGCCAGAAATTGCAGAGGAGCAGGATCCGAAGCGGTGGCTGCTACAAGAATGGAATATTCCAAAGCATTCGCTTCAATTAGAATTTGAACGAATTTTCATGAGCCATTGCTGGCGAAAGAAAGGCCAAAAGTTCGATTAAAATCGTACAGGGTTAAAATATATGAACCGACTAAAAATAAAAATGGAAGAGATTCTAATATAAATAATAAGATTCGTTACGAATCGATGATTGCAATTCAATTCTTGAGTTGCGAAAATGAAAATTATTCACTCATCGAAACAAAAATGAAAGATCTTGCTAATAAGACAATCACAATTAGGAGTCAAATAAAAGGAATCACAAAAGACAATAAAAAAATAATTCTAACTTATGATGATAAAAGAGTGTTCAAAAGGCACAACGAAAAGTTGTCTACTTTCCCCTTTTTTTGGCTTAAATTTTCCCTAAAAATAAATGGCTAAATGACATTGATAGCAATATGGGGGAAGTTCCCATCAGGCTCACTCCGCCTAAACACCAGTTGTGGACAAGACCAGTTACAGAACTTTAGGCTTACCAACTTGACTTGCCTACCGCCAATGTTTATACTGGGACAGGACGTGGCTTTTTTTTACCAGAATTAGAGCCATAGAGCTCTATCCATTTATTCACTAGACCAAACTCTAACTGCGAATTTCTAAGAAGGATGGTGGCGCCTGGTTTTATACTGGCTTATTAAGTTAAGAAGATTGATCCAATTAATATACTCTAAACTCTGTCTAGGTTCTGAGTTGAGTTGAGTATAGAGTGAATCGAGAGAAAGTTAGTACACACTAAGGTGCGACTAAGCGACCGATCTACCTACCATAAAAATGGTAACTAAAAAAAATGTAAGTGGACCTGACCCATTGAATCATAACTATATTTGCTGAACCCAATTCTTGCAATTGCTCAGGATACCCTCTTTTAGCTTCTAGGCCTATTTCTTAGTTCAAGTTCCCTCTTACTAACTGGAATAAAAGAAGCGTCGGTAGCAAAGCAGACAACACAATGCGTCAATCACTTCCATTCCTTTCATCATACCATCCTTTAGGAAAATCCTCCACAGGATGTAATGCGACTTGTGCTGCCCTGCTGATTGTTCTATCAGACCCAAGTAAAGAAATAATTAGTTCACGCTTCTTGTACTTCATCGGTGGCGCTTTTATTGAGATCAATATAGATCCCCCTCGACGCGTTGAGATCCGGTAACATACACGCTTCCATCTTGGAAATAAAAAGGGTAAGGGGGCGCGCCCAAGCACCGGGCCTCTTCTTTCTCTTTATACATCCCCTTTATACTCCAAAGTCTATAAGCCTATTCATCCTGGTCATGTAAAACCAACCTCAAAGGTCGTGCTCATATAATGAGCTTTCATGAAGAACCTGGTTCGCCCGTTGTTCATACCCTCTCATGAATCATAAATGATTTGCGAACACAAACGGTGATGTGAGAGTTGTGTAAGAGGCCGTTAATTCGACTTGCAATCGATTAGTGAATTGGTCATTCTGTTTGGTCGGGTGTTTTCACTATTGGTTTAGTAGCAAATGATTGTCCTGAAGTCGCAAGAGAGATCCAGAATCATCGCTACGCCCCTCGGACTTTCGGGCAGGAGAGACCAACCCAGAATATGCATCAACTCCCGGTAAGAAAGGCAAGTAACTCCCTAGATTCTCTAGCATTCTCTGTTCTATCTGTTTTGTTTACTAAAAGCATATAGTTTTCTTTATTTATTTTCGTTCCAGCTATTCATTTCCTTCTTCTTGAATCCATGAGGGACTTGTCATATTTAGAATCTTTTTACGGTCTGCTCTGTTTACAATTCTTTCGTACTCTCTTCTCTTTACCCCATGATAGGTCATTGAAGCATGAGCGGGCGCGAAGAAGGAAAGGCCAAACACTTCGACTACTACTTTATCCTAATTTGACTACTTTCAAAAATGAATATTTTAGTTAAAAAATTAGAATGAATGGGTGAATGGAAAATTGCTCAAGTGGACTATGGTTGTACTCTTTCCTACTTCCAACACTCATTCTTGCTTCTAAGTGTAGACTCATTTGTGACATGAGATGATAAAGAGAGGTATTCATCTGCCAGTAAATTAATAGGCTCCAAGTTCAATTCAAATCACTTGCTGGTTCAAAAGAGAGATCATTCTTGTTGATAGTAATACCCAGTTCCACTAGCTTAGCTCCAAGGAGTCTACAAAAAGCATTTGCGCCTTCATATCAGTTCTTGCTTTCTACTAGCCCATTCTAAGCCTTCCGCTTTACGAAGCACGGGCCTGCCCTAGTATATTAATTTGTGGGTCAAGTAGAAATAGCCTTATATGTTTGTTCTTCTAGAAGTCATAGGCGTATGTCAAAGCCGAAACGAACTAGCAGAACGAGGAAGTCGTAGCGGAAAACAATCACTACCATGAAATCTCATCACAAAAAGGGGCCTTCTATTTTAGACCCGTTTAGGGCCTGCAAGACTTCCAGAGTAAGCAATCAGAGTAGATTGATAGCAGTCGGATGTGCTCGAGTTACGGTTGTTGACATAGAAAGGTACGGTACAATGTATGAATTTTTTTCTTGGGTCCCTACCGACGTTGGGGTGTGAAAGCATGGGGAGCGAACAGGATTAGATAGCTGGTTCTGGTAGGGAATCCAGCAAATAAGGTATAGTTTGAGCAAGCCGAGCAACCAAAAAGATGTTTACTCTCGTGCAAGCGCCGTGGATTTTAGGCACGAAGCTACCGAAGCGAAGAAAAGGGCGGGATCAAGAAAAGAAAGAGGGGTACTATGAGCCTCCATTACCAAACTAGCTATTAGAGGTTGGTGTTTTGTTCAATCGTCAGACAGCCCTAGCGTATATTTCATCCCACAACCGAGTCCTCTCTTTAGACCTTACCACTCATTTAATAACAGGTCCACCTCTTGGGGGGCGCTTGTTGCTTCATTAGTTCCAGAAAGGGCATTAGTAACTGAGGGCAACACCTGATCAAAAGAAAAGTGGAATAAGACCCGGCCGAGTGGATCACCGGCTCCTCTTTTTATTTGATAAGAATTAGTCCAGTTGGAAAGTCAGTTAGTTCAAGCGGGCGGATGAGGGCCTATCGATGAGCCATTAGCCAGTTTTTCGAGAGTTGTCCCCTTTTTCTTTGAACCCATTTTTAAAGAACTTCAAAAAAATGATAAAAGCGAAAAAGAAACTTTGAGTTGTTATTAGGAATATGACGGAACGAAAGACCAAGGAAAGGAAGAAGAATGCACCAAAATGCAAGTGCTGCACCTTGAATGAAGGTAAACGAGTTGTTCGACTTGCTAATCCAAATAGTTAGGCTTTCTATTCAATTATTCTTTCCATGGCTTCGGCACCTGTTGCTGGAACTCCTGAGCACCTATTACTTGCCTAAAGCTAGAACTTGATTGATAAGGGGCGCTAACGCGCATACGTTTTCTTGCTGGATGTGAAACAGATCATGAAACCCCGTGCTTTTGGCCTCAACCCGTTTTATGCTCAACCTACAGGAACTATTCATGATATTTTAAGAAAAATAGAATTTTTAAAAGAATTCGAAATATGAGAGATCTTTTCTTTTTCCACTGAAGGGTAAAGGAGTTACATTTGGGGATTGATCGATAAGATGCATCAAAAGATGCACTTAGTTGAGTTGACTTGCATCGCTTCTTCCCCAATCACCTCCCGGGCAAATTCTGGGAGGGACCATTCTACTGGCAAGGCCAGTCCGCTTGCTTCCAGCAAGTCTTTCCATTTTTCCATCATTCTGTTGAAGCTAATCCTTTTTATGATAAATGATCTGCTTGCCCCGAAATGACACGGCCCAACAGGGAAATCCTAATTCAGTGGACCTTTCGATACAATCAAATAGATTGCCATAAGGGAGCCATATTCTAGGAGCCCAAACGAAAAAGACGAAAAAGTTTGAATTGACAGCTAATAACATTGATTCAATTGGCATTGATATAATAGGAGTGAATACCGTGACTTTGGTTTTTTCAATAAAATCATCACGTAATAAATCAACAAAACCTAAAGTCGTCTCACGTTCCCCTTCCTACTACTATACTAGAGTGAATATGATCTCCACCAGACATATGTAATGCTTTAGCTAGTACATGAAAATGCATACCATAGGCATTCAAAATTTTCTTTTTCCATTCAAGGAAATAAAATTTTATCTCCGATAAAAATTAAAATTAAGGAACCATTCATTAATTTCAATTTAAATACGGTCCAACGAAGAGGCGGACGCCCGAAGGAAGCGCTCATTCCATTATGAACGGCATGCTTCACCTGCTCCCTCCCCGTGTCCATTAGTGCTCCTGTCCAGAGCGAAGAGAAGCGTTGGCGGGGTCAAATCCTTCTACACTGAATAAGCAGAGGCCCAAAGCCAACCCAAAGAAGTGTAAGCCGAAACTTGCATTTCTGCTAGCACTACAAAAAGCTTCATAATTGATTGGAAGTGGACAATCATAAGATGTGGGCTACCGAAGAGAAAGGGGAAGATTGATCAGTCATCTTTTTAGATCATTCTGTAATATTCCAGTGGAATATCCGGTGGTCTCAAAAGTAAGCGTGATAGAAAGCTATCCCAATGAGATCGTATCCCTTTTGATAGAGGTTCTTAATCTCTTGGTCATAAGGAAGAAGAAGTCTTTCATTATTCTTTGTGATATTGAATACATTTATTATCCCTATTTGCATTTCAGTAGGTTGGTCCTTCGGTTACAGGTTCGAGTGATGGTTCACCAGTCAGAGATCAACGAAAAGCAAGCCTTCTTCCCAGTTTGAACTAAAAGAAAGTAGTTGAAACCCGAGACCAAAGGAGTGTATGGTTGAACCTAAGAAACTTGGTAATGAAAGATCAGAGAACTATTACTACAATGTTTCACTTATTCCAAGCACGATCAGATAGTACAATTCACCACGAGAATACCAATCTATGTTTCTTCAGGCGAGTGGTGAACCTGAGAAGCATAGAAATGAACGGATCGAACTATCTTATTTGATTAACTTAGATCCAACCGACTGGCGGATCTGTATCGCACGAAGAAAGAAGGATGGTAAAATGCCTCTGCCAAGCTCGATTAGGTAGGGATCGACATATCGATGTCATGAGAGCTTATAAGAATTCTTATCGATACTGGAACTCATAGGGAAGAAAATGGAGTTATGGCTGGAATCAAATATGTAGTATTTAAAGAAAAAAGTATTCGGTTATTGGCGAACAATCAATATACCCGTTTGAATTTGTTCATTTGGAATTTGGGCTCTTTTATTGTCTACTTATTTTTTATATTCTTTGTTTCATTTCGATTTTCTTTCCCTCTCTTTTATTTTTATTTCCTTCCATCATTCCTTAAGTCCCATAAGGTTTGGTGATCCTGTAAAATCTGACCCATTTTCTCATCGAGCGAGGTTAAATTGTCTGGTTTAGTATCAATCTGCGATTGAATCATAGATTGGCTTAAGTTGATGGTTCAACTCATTTTATGAGTCCTCATTCGAGTAGTCCGAGTCGCGTCGAGTCTGCCGCTCAGTTGAAAACTATGAAACAAGTCCGCGGTAGTTCAAAACTGGGTCGTTGCTTTTCTTTCTATTACTTCAAAAGTAGCTGCAGGATGTTGGAGCCCAGATTAATACACTTGGACCTTCCAATTAATATACTGGCCGTTCGGCTCCGTTACATTCTCGACTAGACTTCACTAATCAGTCACATTCACTTGATGAGCCGCCCAATTAATACATTGGACTTTCCACCGCTCCAACTAGCTCGAGGCTATCGCATTATTAATCTCGATCTCTTTCAGCGGCGGGGAGCTTTCTCTCTTAAAGAGGGTCTTCATTGGGCTTTCCTCTGACAGCCTTACGAGGGCAGGGCGCCATGTGGCGGCATAGGGACGTAAACAGTGGGATCCTACCAACTTTTTCTGACCAAGGATAATAAAGCACATGTCGGTTAGAAAGCAAGCGCGCCAGTATATTAATCCTTCGCCCAACTTAGCTGGTGCCATGATGTTGAAATGCCAGTACCGAAAGTGATAATAAAAGTAGAAATGCTCTGCATCGAAAAGGTGGCTGACTGGGCTTTCTCCTGGATCAAAGTAGTTCAGCTCGCCGAATTCGTCGATCGATTTGGGCACCATGGAACGTCAAATGAAAATAGGTGGCCAATCTCTATATGCTTAATCAGAATGTGCGACATCTCTATGAATTTGGCGGATTTTATTAAAATAATAAGGGTGCCCTCTATTACAGAAGCGCGGCGTAGAACAGACAAGTAGAATGCATGAGAATCGTAGGAGTAAGGGCCATCCCTTATTCGCTCCAGAAGAAGGCATTTCGTCTTTTGCATGACAAGCGAACCACCCGGACTTGACTGGACTTATGAGTTATGATTGGACTTGACTTTTGAGTTGACTTATGAAATAGATGGGACTTGGAAGGCTGGCCGGGCTTGTGTTCTTCCGAGTGGACGAGGTTGGCTCGGTGACCGAGGGCTTGTGTGGAGGCGGCATTGCGAAGTATTAATAGCGTTTGGACGTCACTTCTGAATTTCTCCGCTTGCTTTTTGTATGTGCCGCATATATGTCGAAAGGATTCACAATAAACAAGTATCAATCTGCAATTGAATCATTGATTGGCTTAAGTTGATGGTTCAACTCTTTGTGTTTCCTTAGGCAAAATGAAAATGCTACTCCAGTAGACGACGCCCCCGATCAATTGGGGGGAGGTAGAGGCCTACTTTTCGCTTTAGTTTTCCTCCATTCTAGGAGTTTAGAACCACAACTAAAGAAGACTTTTTCGGACAGGATAGGGGCTAATCTGAACGAATGGGATCCTTGGTTGCTCAATCTATAGATAGAAAGCCTTATGATGGGAAACTACCACGTTAAGTTTGGAGAGAGATGTGACCGGTTATAGTTTAGGGAGAGCAGACGCAAGCTTTTTCTTTCCATAGCCGACCAAATGACTACAGGATCATCGGTTTACTCTACCTCAATTCACCATTTCAAACCTTACCAATCCTTCCTAATTCACATTTTTGTTGAAAAAATTTCTTTTGTAATTCCTTACATACCAGTCTCCTCATCCCCAGTGGGTGGGTCACGGATGTGCTCTTAAGAAAAGGAATTTGTCCATAATAGCGCGAAAAGAAGGCCCGGCTCCAAGTTGTTCAGGAATAGCGACATTGAGTTTCTCGACCGTGCTAAATCAATCGGTGCCGGAGCTGCTTCAATTGCTTCAGCGGGAGCGGCTGTAGTCAATAGTCAACCTTCATAGTACTTGTGTTAAGCATGTCTAATGCCTTTTAAGGACTTAACAGACTTGTGACCACTCCAACTATCTCCCCATTTGGTAGGATTTTGTTGGCCCAAGCCTAATCAATCGAATATTTACTCATACGTAATCGATCGAACACTACTTGAAAACGGTTCTTCTGTTCAGAAACGAAATGTTAAAATAAGCGAAGATGGAACAACTTCTGACCCGGCTTAACCACACATTTATTCAGTCTAATTGGAAGACTGCTATTGAATCAACGCTTGAAATGGGATCTTTTCGTGACTCCACTGCTATTGAAAAGGGCTGCTAGCCTAGTGCTTCCGAGAAAAGCTTAGATTTGTCTTTTCATCAAGGCTTAAGTTGTTATTCTGGGCCTAATAATTAGGACACATCAGGCACCATCACGTTTTTTATACCAAAAGTCCTAGTATATTAATCGGGCCGCTACTTTTTCGTTCTACTTAGGTGGAGCAATCCGAACTCCCGATAGAATAGAAAAGAGGGCCACAGGCGTTTAGACACCTCAACGAACTTTCTGGAATTGAAAGTATGAAAGGGACCACACTTTTTTCGGCACGCTCAAAAGATTTACAGATTCGCAGCGAGCTATTCGCCCTACTTAGTTGACTGACAATGACAAGCACACGTAATAGAGCCATAGACAGTCAAATGAAAACCACAAAAGCCCGCCAAAAATGCCAGTTCCACCATCAGGGCCCAGCAAGCAGCAAGCAAACGAAAATCACCAAGCATAAACGTAGTTGTTTGATTTAGTTCTGAATCCACAACTTCCAAGTATAGCACATACCGAGAGTGTGACCCAGATGCCGAATGATCATGGGGGTAAGGGCAATCATTTAGATTGTCCGCCTGTTCAGGGACGGTGATTGGGGGACGACAACTATAAGCTCTATTGTGCTTGCTTGTTTAGGGAAAAGGGCTACTCATTCCCATTACAGTCAATCAGTCATCCCAAGAAAAGTCCTATGCAGAACACCGGGCTAGTTCCTAATACTCGAAGGATACTCTATTTATGACATTTGTTTTATTTCCAGAATATGTTGCTCTGGCCTAGCTAGGGAAACATAAACACAAGGAGACATGATAACGAGGATTGAAACGAAATCGAATGTCATCAAGCAATTCAAGGATTAAGTGTTGTTACAAATCTTTCCCGGAGTCATTCTTAGAACTATTACTGCAATTATTCTGAACAGTAAAGGAGAAACTTGTACCTGCTTACACATACAATTTAACTATCTAATAATCGTTTTTAGCATCATCCTACTGATGAGTCTGGAGGAAAGACTACAGTTGTGGCGCCCACGTACGCTGGTCTACATCTGACTACTATTCCCTAACTCTAGACTGATAGAAGGCATATGCTCCCAGAACACACCCAGCGTTTCCTCCCGTTGGAGCTACTTTTTTTTAATAAATTATGGAATCAAGACAATATTGGAGTTGCTACTAATTAGCTAGTAAGACCAGTATATTAATTGGGGATCGATCAATCACTTAAGCATCCATTCTATTTGGTGGAAATCATCTCACTTCGTATTCCTTAGCGCCTTTCGAAGTTTGAGCATGATTTTGAAATGCTAGATTTAGATGGTCTTTTCGATTAGCTGGATCAAATGAAACACGAAACAGATGTGATATCCCAGAATTTTTGACAATATCAATTTAATAATCTGTGTTTAAAATTAAATTGATTTGATAATTTTTGTAAATAAATTTGAATTGATTTAATAATCTTCTTTTAATAAAATATAATTGATTAATTTATCTTTTAATAAGCTAATAAATTGTTTTCTATTTATAATGTGTATATATATTTATATATATTTTAAATAGATGAGTTTGGTTTTAAATTTAATTAATATAGCATATTTTCTAATTCTACTATTTTTGGGTAAATTGGGAAATTATGTTTTATTTAATTTAAGCTTTTCAAAGCTATTTAATAAAATAACCATATGATTTTAAATACATAAGATAAATGTTTTATTTGTTTAAATTATATTTTAACTTAAGTTTGAATATTAATTTAGATTAAAATAAAGTTATAAAAATGTTTGTTTTATTTATTTTTAAAATATTGATTAATACATGTGATTTGTAAATTAGATTAGAAGTTTAAAATACAACTAATAAATGAAACATATATTTATTTAAATAATAAGCAATTTATAACCTCTTTTATAAATTTATTTAAAATGACCAAAAATATTATTTTCAAATAGTTGATATGTGTATTGTTTTTTATTTATAAATATACTTGATTTATTCTTTAAAAATTATCTATATATAACTAAGTATTAAAAACCAATTAATTTAGTTTAAAACTTTCATTAACACTTAAATTAAAAATACTAATTAATTAAAAGAACATGGCTAAACATATTAGGACCTATTATTACATGTGTTAAGTTATAAACAAGGAAGTTAACAAGTGTTAACACTTAAGACAAGCTTCAAATTGTTTATTTTTTTCTTTGATTTTTAATTTATCATAAATTTAGTTATATAAAACTTGCATTTTTCCATTCCTTTCCTTTTTCTCATCTTCATTCCTAAACTAAGAAATTTTCAGCTGAGAATGAAAAAAACATTCCACTCTAAAAAACAATCTTCATTTCATTTCATACAAAATCAGTAATCATTTTAAAAACTCATAGTTCATTTTCAAAATTGAAATCAAACTTCTGTAATCATCTTCAAACAAGATCCCAGTAACATATTTCAAAGCTGCAGTTTTCATCTCCTCAAACCCAGAAATTCACCCGAAATCCCTGGTCAATTTTCAGATTTAAATCAAACTCTTCATCCACAAACCTGCAAAATCAAATCCCTGTAAACCAACTTGCATTCATTCTCCTCAAAAAGCAAACCTGTTCATCAAACAAAAACCTGCATTCTTCTAAAATCTGGAAGTTAAGCTACTTGCATGCAACAATTTAAAGCAAGTTAAAGACATTAGCAACTCAATCTTTCAGCAAGTTTTCAAAAAGATTTTCACAAGGGTTATTCAAAAACTGTGCTCTGCTTATCAAAAACAGGTGAGTAACTTTTTAATTTAAAAGCTTAAGTATAACAATCTCGTTGCATGTTCATATATGTAAATCTGTATGGTTGTGTGTAAAGTTTTAAGTGCATTTCTGTGAATACATGAATGTGTGGATTTATATAGATATATGATGCTGGCTTCTGACAGTGCTTAGTTTTTTTGTAGTATGGATTTTGTTAAAAATCCATTTCCCTCTTATAACAATCTCTGTTAATATTTATACTTCAAACCAAACTTGATTGTTAGGTCATAAAGTAAAGTTTTAAAAATTCATATAAGTTAGATAATTTTTAGTATTGCTTGGAAATATAAATAACAGAGCAAAAATTGTATAAGTGAAAAATTCAAACTATATGATTTTATGTTTCAGGGTTATAATCTGAAACATCATACAAAATTATGATTTTTAAAAGCAAAATTACAATTTTTAATGTTAAAACCAGAGAGCAGTCCCATATTTACTGTATTTTGCTCTTTGGTTCTAACTGATGATCTAAGTGTTCGAATGGTTTGATTTTCCTCCTGGAGGTGGAGGGTTGATCAGTGAGGATGAGAAAATTATCAGTTTTAGGTGAATTGCATTTTGGTGATGGTGATAGTGATTTGAAGCTTTGGAACCCTAGTTTTACTGAGTTATAGTTTTTGCTTTGGTGCGATTTCCTCAGTTGATCGAGTTCAACTATTTCTTGGGCATTGGAAGATGGTGAGTTGTCGATGACTTCGCCGGAGTTTTAGAGGCAACGGTGGCCGGTGGCGCGTGAACGAGAGTTTTTCAGGTTTTGGTTGAGTGGGTATTTCCTGTTCCAGGTTTGGGAATTTTAGTCGCGTTTTTGAATTCGAGCATGTGTTGACTGGGATGTTGTTTGGATGGTCTGAGGTGATGATTATCGATTGTGGAGTGGTCGCGTAGTTGATAAGCGATGGCCGGAGGTATTTTACAGGTGCATAGAGGAATGTGGATATGCTGGTGAAATGTTGGGTTAGGTTTTGATGGCCTCGTGTTGGTTTCGGGGAATTCGAGTTTTAACTCGAAGCAGATAAGCTTTGGACTCGAAGTAAATTTAGGTTAGGCTCGAGTTAATGATTGTTTCAGGTTTTATAAAAAAAACAGAAACCTGTTTCTGTTTTAAAAAATTGAAAGTAAAGTTTAAATATAAACTGGAATTTAAACTAAGATTTAAAACCTGAATTGAATCTGAATTCAAATAGTTTAAATCTTGGTTTTTGAAATGATTTAAATTTTGAAAATTAATTTGGTTTTAAAACTTTTAAGTATAAAAGTATATTGATTTAGAATTTAAACTGTAAGTTTTAAATTGTAAAATCGAAATTTAAAATAAGTTTAATTTATAGTTTTAAAATCTGGAAATTTGGGTTGAGTTTCAGTTCTTAAAATAAAATAAGTTTTAAATTTAAATAGTTTAATTACTTTAACAATATGGTTAAATGATTTGAATTTTAAAATAAAGATTTGAAATGTAAGGAAAGCTTTTAAAATTTAAGTTAAATCTGGAATGAAGATTTAAATCTGTATTTCAGTTTTGAAAATTAAAGGAAATTTTTGAATTGAATTTATTTTTAACTAACTTAGAATGTTTAAAGTGTATTTTGAACTAATTTGAATTTAAAAATGAATTGGGTTTAAATTCTTTTGAAACTTCTTTATTAATGGATATTTCTTTAACATATGAGATAAAAGGTTTTGAATTGTTTTCAAAACCTTGTTTAGATAAATTTGTATTCAATTTAAAATCTTAAACTTAAAATGAAGTTAAAAATGGAATTTAAAAGTAAATTTAAAAACAAATTGTTTTTAAATACTTTAATTAAGTAAGAAATGTTTTTCTTAAATTAAATTAGAAATTAATGATTTGGATTCATTAAATAATTAAGTTAATTAAAATGAATAATTATTTATTTAATTAATTAATAATATGGATGATTAATTAAATAATTAAGAGTTTTTAAATTAATTAATTAAGACTTAAGATTATTTAATTAAGGTTAATTAATATGTAATTAAGGATTATTAATTAGATTTTAATTAATGATTAAAGACTAATTAATTAAGTAATTAAGGATTAATTAAGATTGCAGTTAACACTTAATTAATTTAATAATTAGGGATAAATTAATTGATAATTAAATATTAATTAATTTGTAATTAATAATGGTTAATCTAAATTAATTACTTAAGGAAGAAATTAAAGAATAGTTAATGAAGGTCATTAACTAAGATTATTTAATAATTAATTAATGTGATTGATTTTAATAATTAATTAGATTAATTTAATTGATAATAGTCATTTGTGAAATTTTTAATTACTTAATAGAAGTAATTAATGAATTAATTACTTAATGTAATTAATTGGGTTAGTGTGATTAGTTTAGATTAATTAATTAAGTTTAATTAATTTTAAACATTTGACGATTTGATAATTAATTACTTAATAATAATTAATGGGATTGTAATTACTTAGGGAAGTAATCAATTGGTAATTACTTGATGTAATTAGTGGAAGATGGTTTAATAATGGAAGTAATTTGGATTAAAATTACTCTGAAATTAATCAAGGGATTAATTGAGATAATAAATTAAGGAGTAATTTATTGATGAAGTAATTAAGAGTAGTTAATTACTGGATGTTATTAATCAAGGGTGATTAATATATGTGGTTTAATTAAAGACTAATTACTTAATGCAATTAATTTAAATCGTGTGATTAAATTAAAAATGTGATTAGAAATCATTAATTAATGATGTAAATTTAGAATTGGTTAATCAGGGAATAATTGATAAATGAAGTCATTAATTAATAAAAGATTAATGTAATTATTTTTAGTTAATAAATTGATTAAAAGTTAATTATTGTAAAGGGTTAAGTATAATTAACTTGTGTAATTAATTTAAAAACTAATTACTTATTGTAATTAGAAATTGTTAATCAGGAATGATTAATTGAAATAAACAATGAGATGATGGTTAATTAATTGATTTGCAATTAATTAATGGTTAAGTTAAGCAGGATTATAACGATGAAGTAATTAATTTAATTCATTTTAAATTAATTAGGGATAAAGTAATTAATTTAATTCATTTTAAATTAATTATAGATGGTGTGATCATTAAATCATTGCTTATGTTTGATGGATGGTATTGGTTGCCTTGAATGGTTTGTAATCTCAGCTATGAGATGAGTAATACTGTGTGTTATAGATGCTTTGGTTGCATTGGGATGATAATATGGATTATCTGTTTATGATACGAATTATCTGTTTATGATGATAATGTTGATTATCTATTGTTACGTTGTGAATTATCTATCTATGTGTATATAGATAATGAATTGAAATTTTTTTAAACTTTAAAACAACTTGGCCTTAAAAGATACGTTTTTGATTCGGTGAGACCGGGATCGGGTTTCCATATTTGGATATCCGAAAACCACATCGATCCAAATTAACGATAGGTCATGAATCTCAAGTGAAGGTGAAGATTCAGAGTGCAAGGGTTATCGTCGTTAACTCTTAGGGTGATTCCAAAATGAGTGTAACGAGATAATGCCTTCGGTTTCGTTCGAACCCGGAACGAACTTGTATGGATTGAATGCTTTCAGAACATCGTCAGGTGGACAATGAGCATTCTAAGTGGTGTGTTCTATAAAAGGTAATCGTAGCCTCAAGCCTCATCAACCGGGAATGGCTAAAACACGGGAGGTGCAGCAAGGCTAAGTGGGTCATGCCCAAGTAGGACGAGATTTATCCCTGTCTAGATGTCCCTTTTATTTTGGCTGTGTGGTGCGGTTGCTGATCACAACTGCGGGGTGGTCTTGTTTGGAACAGTTCAGTAAGGAATGGTTTCGGATTTTTGTTGCAGGGGATTGGGAGTGATCCTCGGTACGTTGATCTAGGTCACGTACTGTGACGGGCGGTACCCCGGTAGCCCTTCCATTGTATGGAATTCAAAATCCAATAAGTTCCGTACGTATTAGTTGTGCCCAACTATGTTGGAACGTGAGATGTAAGCATTCCAGCTATTTTTGTATTTTACTTGAAAACCCTAGACACTATTATAATATCACCGGATTTCCTAGCAAATGTTTTGGTTAGCGTAAGGTAAAAACTTTTCCATGTTTATGTGTGGGAAGTCTTACGTGATACCTTTTGTTTCAAAGGTTTTTCAAAAGTTAAGCAACTTTAACCTGTTACTCACACCAGACCCATGTCTGACCCGGATTTTGTTTCTATTTTTCTTAAACTCTTAGGTACTCAAATTTTTATGAGTAGCCAAGGGATTCAGGTCAGCTTTGACAAATTGTGGAGGAGCAATGGAGCAGGAGGCTTCTGCATGTAGATATATATAGTGTTCCACTGTGTTGATATCTTTGAGTGATTTATCTGTATTGTGTTTTGAGTTGTAATAACTAGACAGGTGTTTATAACTGTCTAGTATGTGATGTATTATCTGTGTAACTCTGATAATTGTTGTATACTATGTAATACTTATGTTATTAATATAATTTATTCGTTTCGCTGTTGAGATTTTGATGTTGTTTCTTCTTTCTCTTCTTTCTATTCTCTTTTCTATCCCTTTCTTTCTTAAAGATGATGCGATTTTCTGTGGTGAGAAAGTCAGGTCGTCTCAACAGATCTACTAATTCTTTTATTCCAGTTGGTAAGAGGGATCGTGAACTAAGAAATAGGCTTAGAAGCTAAAAGAACGTACTACTAGGAATCATGGGTGCCGTAGAGCTTCTCGTAGAAATACAAAAACGCATCACTCACTTCCTACAATCCAGCCTGAACCTTTTGGTAGGCCCCATAGGGTCAACAACCATAGCTGCAATGAGTACGGTAGAATTCCCCGGTACGATCATTCAGGATGTCCCAAATAATATAAGGGGGACGACTCCCATACAATTCTTGCGAGAGCCGGAGAAGTGTCTACGGGTAAAGCACCGTATCCATATAACTGCTTGAAAATCATATCCTCAAGATCAAATTCTTTGCTATTTTCCAGGATTTTAGGCATAAGCCGCCTTATTCATGGGTAGGGCATTTTTCGGTATGATGTAATATAAGAGAATACTAAAATTGATGTAAATTCGTTCCAAATATCGATTACTTTACTTTAATTAAAGGTGGGAAAATCATGTTTTTCTATTTTGGTACCCCTATTATTAAATAACCCACTCGGCCAGGGTTTCTTAGGGGAGGTAGTTTGCCCTTATGAAACAAACGAATGGATGACAAGCATAGTTACGCTTCGAAACTGTCAAAGCCAATTATAACCTAGGCTTAGTTGTATCTCTTTCCCCTCTCTCTTACACTTTACCGCCCCGGGCAGAGAAACATCGGGAAAGGGAACACCTTAGTTATTCCTAGGAGGCACGCGGGAGGGGGGGATGCTAGAACGAATAACGATCCTGAACAAACGAATAAGCATAAAACGTAGTGAAAAGTGTTCTCATTTCCCGGAGATGAGTAGATGACGCGTGCATTATGGCAAAAGAAAAAGGTAACCCTGAACACTTATATCGATTGACGTCTAGGCGGCATGACAGAAGATGTGGCATATTAAGCTGAGTACGGGTAATTCTGGCTAGACAGCATCAATTATCTCAGTCAAAGTTGCACCTCTGGTAGTCCTGCTGCGGCCTCTTCCAATTGATATACCGGGCCCATCTCATCTTTCTTTGGCTCTACTTGTAGCCAGCCATGTTAGCTCCCAACCCTTTCTAACAGAAAAGGCACTCATCAGTCGCCCTCTTTCCTATTCAGCTTTGCTTGCCGCTTATTATATTCTGAAAATAGGTTCTTTATCGAAAAAACATTTTCTTTCCTGAATAGGAAAATCTTGAAAAAAAATGGATCGTTCATTTCTATGCAAATCAAATTGAATATTTGATTTGGATAGAAAAAATTCTATATGAAGAAATGAGAAATTTTTTGTACTAAATTCAAATAACTGCAAATAACATTGCATATTTCCATTCGTATCATAATAATGTTTCCAAAGCATCTCTATTTTTTTTCGGTGAAACGCCCTCTGCTTGCGACGAATCAAATGGGGCTCCGCGCTCTGTCTGCTATCAAGTGAGTTGGCGCACTTCAGTTGACAAAAGCGAACAACATAGTGTAGTCGGGGTGGGCATCGGATTAGCAGGTATATAATTGTCGGGATGCCCCAAAACATTAGGAGCATAAAAAATCCAAATGGAAAAAAGATAGTAGAAGCTACCCAACCTACCCAATAGTCAATCTTAATTGGATTACAAACTTGCCTTAGAGGTAGTTTTGAGTGGATTAGAAGGAGTTATGAGTGAGTACAAGGTCGAGGTAATCTTGGTCTTTATCTATAAAATATTGATGAATTCACACACTTTTCCCCAGCTGAGCCAGTAGACAATATAATATGCTCATATTCTGGTAGAGAATGCGATTCACTGGAAGAAATTAGCATGTTCATTATTATGTTTAATTAAGTTTGGTCCGACCGGACCTTCCCTCGTTCCTCGACTAGTTTGCTTGCTCACTAGGCGAGTTAAGCAAGAGCAGCTAGTTCAGGAGGAAGAGGACACTAGGAGTATTACTAAAGATAGTGGAAGACACATTTGTTGGGCATGGATGGATTCGGTACGCACCACCTCGCCTCGGCATAGCGCTTCGCTTCTGGTTCTTCGGAAGAATTCACTGTGAAAGAATCTCTGGACCCATAAAACGTGGAATTTGTGCTTGTGGAAATTATCGAGTGATCGGTGCGAAAAAGAGGACCCGAAATTTTATGAAGCAACTGTACCTATCGATATGATAGGAATAGGGGTAGTGGAACCAGTTCCTTGGATCTTTTGGTTAGTTCATGCAGAGACATCCGTTATGGAAATACAGATAGCACTAGGTGGTGTCGCAACTCTTCTGTTTGAAAGCGCTTTTGGCTTTTGAATTCCTTCCAGAAAAAAGGTGAGTAACAACTAGGATCCGGTTGGTGTTCATCAGTTAAGTCAGTTTGCTTGTTTCAGGATGCACTTCGGTCACTCCAGTAAATATAAAGATTATTTTACAGACGACAAAGAGGTCAAGCTGATAGGACTTACTAAATCTGCTCCGCTTATTCTAGTCCTTAGACTGGTCGTCCCATTCATTCGAAAGGTCGATCATAGCTGGAATTTAGGAGCAAATCCGAAAGAAGGCAAGAGCTAGGGTTCGAGAGTTTGTCAGCATTCTCATATACTATATTGAGGCGCGGAGCAAAAGGGCTTCCATGACAATGAGGTCCTTCTTGCATAGGCTTGGGCTTGCTTTCGTTTGTTGTAACATTGTTCAATCCGTCCCTAGACTTTTTAATATAATCCAACCAACACACTGGAATTATTAGTTGGTTCGGGTATTGGTACCAGAGAGAGTTAACAGAACTTGAATATGCAGAGTTAAAGAGACTATACCATACATTATTACTAAACTATACTGGTCTTACTAGCTAATTAGTTGCAACTTCGAAAGAAGGAGATGGATTAACTAGTTGGAGCTGGTTTTAGTATGCCGCTTTGGTCGTCAGACTAATGGAAGGATGAGTTGTCTATCGACCTATCGGTCTCCTATTAGAGAGGATTGACCAATCCCTTGTTTTGTTAATGGGAAAAAGAAACTGTTTATAGCCGTTGCGATATAAACTACTATACTCATCCGAGCCACAGGCCATGCCGGTACGACAGAATATGCGTTAGAAAAGTAAATCCTCCGTTTATACTGGTGCCTTTCTTTAGTAAAAAACAAAATACAGTGCCGAACTTCTAAAAAGCTGAGAAAAGTAGTCGTAGTAAGAGCTTGGATTCGGTCAATAAGACAGACTTTAGGCGCACCTGAGCGAATTTCTTTGGTGGACAATAAAGAGCCAAAGTTGAAGATGCTAGGGCTCCTTTCGTGGGACTAAGACAACTTGGGTTTCTGTTCTTTTTTTCAATTGAATCCAAATTATTTAACCTGAAACCAGTATGTTAATTGGGGCCTCAACCCTGCTCTGCTGGCAGCTCTATGCAGAAAGAGCCTAAGATACTAGGGCACTAGAATGGTTTGTACATTATTGTGATACAAATGGAAATATGCAATTGCCAGAGGGATTCAGTTTCAAAGACATAATGGAACATTTTATTATAGACGAGAATATCATAAGCCAGATGATGGAACGGGGAGACCTAGTTCTTTCATTATTAGGTCCATAAATAGAATTATTTTGATGACCCTTTTTTTTTGAAAATTTTAGAACCCCATTTCCTCTTTCTTTGAAAACTCTAATAACTTCTAAAAGTTTCTTTTTCGCTTTTATCATTTTTTTTCGAGTTCTTTAAAAATGAGCCTAACTTTAAGAAAAAACAAGAGTAAGTTATTCATTCAGCAAAGGATTAGGTGTAAAGTCGGCTTATTAATCCAAAAGCTGACTTAATTGATTAGATTCTCTCAACTTTGACTTGGAATTTAGAGGAACATTTGGAACATTTCGTTTCTGAACAGAAGAACCGTTTTCAAGTAGTGTTCGATCGATTACATATGAGTAAATATTCGATTGATTGGTCTGAGGCTATCGACAAACAAGATTTGTCTAAGTCACTTCTCTTTTTATCTAAGTCACTTCCCTTTTTCTTTGTGAGCATCGGGAATACCCCCGTTAGGTTGTTGATTCTCGCTAGGCCACAAATGAAGCAGACCTAGCTGGTACTTCGTAAGGCATATCTGTCTTCCGTGGAACCTAGTTTCGATCGGTTAATAACATTGTAATTGCCCCCGCCAGTACTGGAAGTGATAATAAAAGTAGAAATGCTGTCACTAGAATGGACCACACACAAAAGGGGAATGGCACTCGTTTTCTTCTTCAGTAGACAACGTACTTGAAGACCAGGTAAAGGCTGCATGCCGCTATCACAAAGAAAAAGCAGACAGTCTACCGGTTGAATCTATACTTATTAACGGAGGCTAACAAGTAGCCAGAACCGAAAAATAGAACGGGTTATTTTTCTTCCGATAGAAGATTGTTGAGTTCTTAAAGATATGTTCCGCTTGATTCGTTGGTACAGTCACTTCGTCATCTTATGATTTGAAACTTGATTTCGCCTCTTCTATTTGCTAGCGTTCAGGAAGAATAAGGTCATTTAGTATGTTCATCACAATTTATGTAAAGCAAGGTGCGAAGCCCTTATTGTCCACTTATCGATGCTCGTTAGCGGTGAAGTCCCTCAAACTAGAAGTTTCAAACAAAAGCGGGTCGTTCGTAACGGAAAGAGAGCTTCTTTCAGGTGCCCACCTCTTTGTTGGACCGCGAACAGAGTGGTCTCTGACCAGGACCAGGAACCAATTCGAATTTGGATCTTGACATGTCGGTTGTTTTTAACCATAGGCATCTCGCCAGGAAGTTGGCGGGCACATCATGAATAAGGTCGAGGTGGCTGGTGGTTTCGGGAGCCCGTAGCACCATCATGTTTTTTTATACAAAAACGGTCCCAATATATCAATCGGGCGGCTCAGATAGACTGGAAAAGCCTCGACTTCTCGCTCCAGACTTGATTCTCACATCGAAAGTTTCTTTGGAAGTCTTGCCTAAACTCTTCTTACTGAATATGATAAAGCCTAAAAAACAACAAGCTACTATCATTTCTGGATTCCCCAATGTTTATACTGGGATAGATATAGCGGAGGTTAATGGCCTAGACTTGCTTTGGAATTCGATTTCGAACCTACCTTTTCCAACTCAATTTGAGCCATGTAGTTGATGAGGAATCCGCGCAACGAGTCATAAAAAAAGAATTTTTTTATAATGATCTATAATAATAAGGTATTGAGAATACCAAAAAATTGGTACGAATAGTACAATACCGAGCTCAGGCCTAGTACTAGTAGTGACAAGTCATTTTCTCATTACTTTAGCTCTCTCATTTTCCATTTTTATAGGCATTACGATCATTGGATTTCACAGACATGGGCTTCATTTTTTTAGCTTCTCATTATCCGCAGGAGTCCCACTACCATTAGCACTTTTTTAGTACTCCTTGAGCTAACTAGAGTCTCGAATAGTTTGGATTCGTCAAGTGGGTGGGCTGAGCCGGTTCTCTCGCGAAGCAAGAGAGGTGCCTAGTATACCAAGTCCATTCTATTACATCCAATCTGTTCTCGTGAATAATCAGTCTCACCTTCGTTGAATATGGAGCCCATATTAATATACTTGGACCTCCCAATTAATATACTGGCCGTTCAGCTCCATTACGTTCTCGACTAGACTTCACTAACTAGTCACATTCACTTGATGAGCCACCCAATTCATTTCGGTTATCTGAGTTTCCCTTGTCGGAGATGTTCTCAGATGCTCTTACATCGGGGGTTGAATCTCAGAGTGTATAAAGATTTGCCCAGTATACTTCACCAGTATATTAATTAGGTCCGGAAGCAACAGTATAAAGGCTTAACTATCCCAATTCATAGTCCCTTTCATGATCATCTGGAATAGAAGGTTCAGTTCTTGGGCGGGAGGGAGGTATGAATAATTCTTCGTTCGAAGCGAGAAATAAGGGATGTCGTGAACATGAAATAAAAAAGGATAGATTTCTTTTTGATCACAACACTACAATTTTTTGCAAATAGTGGTGATTAGAAAGAAGTATTCATAGATCTGTGCCTGCCTTTATTTGTTACAGTTAGATACGCAATTCTCAATCTTTGAAACACTTAGAAGAGTTTTCGATGTGAAATGAAATTCCATGAGTAATGGGATTCCAACTCAGCACCTTTTGAGATTTTGAAAAGAGTTGCTCTTTGGACTTCCATACAGGTGCTGCATGGCTGTCGCCAGCTCATGTCGTGAGATGTTTGGTCAAGTCCTATAACGAGCGACAAGCCAACCGTCTAATTCTAGCGTGATCATCTATGAAGCCGAGAAAGGACTTCAAAATGAGTCATATCAACATTGAATAGAAACTAGGAGACGTAATTTCATAGAGTCATTCGGTCTGAATGTTACATGAAGAACATAATCCAGATGGTGGAATGGGGAGATCTAGGATGTAGAAGATCATACATGAGTGATTCGACAGATTTGGATTCCTACTTAGAATCAGCAAAATTCTCAAGCTGTGCAGCCTACTTCTTTCACAGCGGGAGAACCCAATTCCTAGTAAGGACCCTAAGAGCTTGGAAGATATCTCAACCAAAAGTTTTTAGACAGGCCACTCCTTACGCCCGCGCACTCTATATGCTGTCCTTCTCCCCTTCCCCACAGCTAGTGATCAAATACCGAGTCAACTAGAATTGGTGGGGAGTTATTATTCTTTCATAAGAAAAGTAGTTTTGAAAAGTAAGCGCCAGTAAATTAATTTGCTTAGCTTGACCAAGAATTGCTTTTTAATCAGTAGTGAGATTGAGAAGGCATGGCTCTCTAGTCGGGCTTAAGCGAGTTTGAGTTCCAAGCGGTTTCAATGCTCGAGACCATGCAGACACCAACTTTCCCCTAGGGGAGATCCATACATGCATAGGGAAAATCCATTTCTCTAAGGCTATAATGGTCTCGTTCATGTCGCTGTAGGGGATGATTCAAGAGGTGAGAGTTTTAGCCTCTTAGCGAAAACCACAATTATTACTTTAATCATTGGTAATGATTGATTCTCACCATTTATTTCAATTTTTTTTGAAATAAATGGAGAGAATCAATTGCAGAATGGAATTAAGAACTAAGATAGAGAATCTCAATATCCTAAGAGGCACCCCATTTTTACTACTAGAATAAAAGATTATATAAAAGACTAGAGGTAATATTTTGTTACGTTCCACCGCTGCTAGAAATCCAAGGTTCCACATGAGCTCTCGTTCTGCAGCGTGATGTCTCCAGCATTTTTATCTTATAGATCTCAATTGCTTTCTGTCCCTTGCAGCTAACCATCTTCGTGTCATCTTTTCTTCTTCTGAGTGTCCCCTGTAGAAATATTTAAAAATCTTCGACTTGATTCAAAGGAGGAGTCAACCTTAACTCGACTTAGGGTTATAAAATCTAATGAAAAAGACTTGCTGCTCCCCATGACTTAGGCGGAATCCCTTTGGTAGATTTTAAAGAAGGTAGGTAGCGAGACCATAAAAAATGCCTTGGACTTCGCCTATGTGAAAAATAAGTCTATTTTGATTCTAGTGAAAAAATTCTATCATGTATCTAGTTTACGTACGAAATTCTCTACGAAATTAGGTTTAAATCATTCTTCAGTCATTTGATAACCCGAGTCATTCTTTGATAAAGGATCACTATTAGTCAGACTCAAAGAATTTGATCAATCCTTTTTTTGTCATTAAGGTGGAGACTGAACGAAGAATTCTCTTTCTTCATCATCAATCGAATCACTGTTCACGACCCAAGATTTCATTTTATCATCAATCCAATCACCATCGTTGGAGTTACCATTTCTATCTAGTACTAATATGATAGATCTTAAAAAACTTCTTGCGGGAAGGCTAGCTAGAGATTTCTTCTAAAAATACCAGCTCCTGCAAGTTCATAATGAGAATAGTGAAATTTAGATTCCATGACTTATTTCCCTTACTACTATGCACAGAACGGCGTTTCAATTGCCACACATGAGTTACTGGACATGCGAGTTTAATGTATCCCATTTTATATCTTTGTAATCGAGAATTGCTTCTTTCTCTTCTCTGAGTTGACGCGTTAACTGGCTTTTCCCGGTAATAGAAAGAGACAATCCAAGAGATAGAACATCTATAGGGTCCAAAGGGTTCGGACCAACACTAGTCAGACGCAGACCAACGCTTCTTAGGTCAAGTGCCAATCATGTCTACTTAAGATCTTCTATCTGTCAAGGGTTGTCGTTCTTCCAGATTGTATTTTTCCTAATGTAGTACCACTATCCAATGAGAAAAATCCTCATAAAGGGATTCGTTGTTCCTGACCCTGCTATACCTTAATTGTTATTTGAACAAAAAGATTATAAAAAACTTTTGGTAAAAGTTATGTCTTGATGTCGCGAAAGACTGGGATGGAAAACAAAATGGAATGTACCGGAATTTTAGCAAGTTCAACCATCAAACCAGAGACCAAAGCAGGGCTCAACGAAACAAAAAGTATCATGGTACGTGTCTTGGCTAGTTTGGTCAAATAAAAATTATAATAACAAGCAAGACGCCCCCGATTAATTATGGGAAGGTAGAGGTGTACTTTTCCAGTATATTAATTGGGACGGGAGCGCCAGTATATTAATTGGGAAGGCTGAGGGAGTGAAGCGGACATTTCGAAATGACCCCATTCTTGGAAAAATTAGAATCTAGGCTCTAGCTAGGTCGGAAAGGACATTCAATATTGTGAACTAATTGAGACCGAAATTGGAGTTGGAGATCCAGACGCCAGTATATTAATTGTGAGGCAACCCCGATCAATTGGGCAAGTCCAGTAGACAACAAATTCAATTCTTTAAAGATCTCATTCTCTGGCAGTAGCTCAGGTCGGAGCAACGTGCCATCGGACGTTCACCAAACAGTCTCACGATCTCGACCAGTTTCTCGAGGCGATCGAAGTGAGATAAAGACTGGCAAATCCAACTAAAGATGAGCTCAAAATTTAAATGAACTTTTTGGCAAAGAACAGGTTAAGACCTTAGGACTTTAGGATAGGGGACGGATACGAAGTCTACTAGATGATTATTCTCAAGTAAGGATTAGCTAATTGGGTGGTTGTTAAGTCTACAGGGCCCAATCATAGTCCGACATCTGAGTTTGATCTTGGCTCAGAAGGAAGGCTAGGGAGGGGACGTATGCTTCTTAGACCGATAGGGAGGTAAATCGTTAAGCCAGTCATAGTCTACTTGTCTACTATGCTAACTCTTTTTTTGGGGTACAGACCATCTTCAGAGTACTAATTGTCTTTCACAAAAACACAACTCTTCAGCTCGTATGTCCCAAGGAGGGTTTTAAGCTAAGAGAAGTTGCCTTCTCCGCCACCATTGATGTACGTTTGTAAAAAACAATGTACGTAATCTTTAGAAATGCAATGTCAGACAAACATCCGTACAAGTTGTCCAGGAACAAGACAAACCGAAGATACTTTCCTACCACATCCTATTGGGAAATCCCTAGGATTAGTAGCGAATAGTCCTTGCATTGGATATTTCATAACGAAGAGACTACTACTGGATGCATATTGGAATTTTAACTCCAAACGAACAACAAGCAGTCCTCCACTATGAAAATCTTGAATATCAATATCGTCAATGACAAAATTGCATAATCGAATGCATATACATTGGTCTAAAGTGGTTTTCAGATAAATCTGATCACATCTCTTCGCACCAACAAAGCAAAATCATTTCTCAACCTCACATAGAAACTAAGTCTCATAGACTTATCACATTTCCAACTTTCAACTTGCTATCCTTCGGGTTAAGAAAGAAGCTCGATAAATACTCTGCACTACGCGAGTCAACATCCTCAACACAAACGATAATCAAACCTTTCACATGTCAAGATTAAGTATATATTTTATTCTATAAGGAAAACATTCTCTTTAAACACATTCATTTGGGTCAAAATGGATGTCGCGTAAAATATCGTTACGACAACCCAAAATCATTAGTATAGGGATTCAAAAATAAGATAGATGTATAAATCCCAAATATCATACAAAAACATTTCCTTTCGAAAATCATTTACTATAACAACAGTGTTAAAGTCCATTATTTCCGTACTTCTCGAAAACATCTATTTCCATAATGAATGTTGAAATCTATGTATTCGATACTCAACACATTTTAAAACATCTTTAAACCATTTTAACTCCATTTAAAATATCACTTTCCAAAACAATTATTTAATTTAAAAATATCATTCACTGTCCAAAATCGTGAATATAATTCATTTACCAAATTCAATATTTCTACACATTTAAATCCAGCGTCCAAAATCGTGGATAAAATTCTTTAAATAATTTCTATGCTTAACTTATCAAATTCACTTGATTTTGGATTTATATATGATGTTTATAAATTCACATTTCTATTTTATAAAAACTTCACTTTATAAAATTCCTTCATTTACCAAATTCCATTATCTCATTTGCATGCCAAAATTCGAGTTATAAGTTAATTACTTATAAATCATTTATTTGCCAATTTATTCCTTTATAACTTTACAAATTCATAAATCTTATTTACTTATAAGATTTATAACTTATTTTAACATTTATAAAAACTTCTTTACAATCCCATTACTTCAATTTATAAAAATTCAATTTTATAAACCTTAAATATAAACCATTTATAATAAATTCAAAAATCTCAATTCAAAATATTTTACAAAATAATCAACTTCATATTTCAAAAATCACATTTTGATTATATTTCACAAAAACCATAAATTTTATAACATAAAAATTATAACTTTCATTTATTTAAAATAAATCCATTTCCTTTAACAATTCAAAAATTAATAAAACATCTATTTTCATAATCACTTGAAAATCCTTTTTAATTTGGAAATCATCACTTTAAAATTTTTAAATTACCAAAAATAGGCCCAATGCTGCAACAGCACTATATACATCAGTCACGGCATCCAAAACATCATATGTCACATGATAACAACATATATATCAAAATCTGTAAATAAAACCAATACGGGTGAGGAATCCGGTTGGATCCCTCCAACCTATCACCAGTAATAAATATACATATGAGAATATGTGTACAATGTCAGCTTCGATGCAGATGCGCGTACAAAGGTTCATTCGCTCATACATGGGAACGTATAGGGTCTCATCTACTCTAATTGGCAAGAATATATCCAAATACCAATCAATTTATATAATATATCATATATCATCCAAACAATCATCAAGCATCATAAATAAATTTTATTCTCACTTATATAAAAATATCAGTGAGTCAGAAAGAGTGAGTTGTACTCACTTTGGTTCTAATAGCAGTTGTAGTGTTTTATTCCGAATAAAATTAAACAAGCGTTTAATTTTGCCCAAAATAAACAATAGCTCTTATCAAGTCCAAACATGCTTTAAAATTTAGTGCTCATCAAAACGGACCCAACACAATTCGTTTCGTCAAAAACGGACCTCGTATGAAGAAGTTATGACGTTTTAAACATCACACGAATATATAATATAATAATTTACATTTTCTTTTAATTTTAAAACCTAATGCGTCGTGGCCATTCATTTTGCTTGCATCAGATCAAGCCAATGCTTTCTTTTTCTTCCCCTGGGTAAAAATGTATGCCCCAACCCATATACACGCAAATTCAAGCTGAAGCCGCTCATCCACCGATGAACTTGAGAACGATCAGGCATAGCTGTTCCAAGGGCCATCACCTACTCTATCAACGACCAAAGACCGCACTCCCAGATCACCACCCATGCCTCGGAATTCGTGTATGAAACACCGACCTATAGCCTCGAATTGCCATCGATCAGCTCCACCATTTTCGATCACCATCGTTAAAGACGTAGATCCCGCGAAGCTCTTCAATGTTGTAATTGAAATTTTTTTGAATAGGCCCATGGATTGGATGAGATCGAAGGGGAAAGAAGATGAAAATATGTCCATTGTAGCTAGTGGCGGCGACTAGAGTTTAAAAGCCTAATGTTTTGCAAATGTGAAAAAGTTAGGTCCTTATATAGAAAATTTTGCGACACTATTCACCCGAAATTTTTTTCGAACTCCGGTCGAAACATGCCGTATGACATTTATAATGTTTTACCCCTATTCCGAACACAATGGAATATATATTGGGAGCCTATTCGATCGTATTTGGAAGATAGGTTTTTGAATCGACTATTTAAATATAAAATTCACTTAAACAAATTTTTACGCATTTTAGCTTGCCACGGACAAACCCTATGTCCGATTGACACGAAATATGAAATTCTACAATAATATAACATTACATATCTAATGAAACTAGTTTCAACGAAATCCGAGACTGTATGAAAATAACTATTTTTACACGTTAATTAAATATTGAAATATTCAATTTTTATAATTTAACTTTCAATTCAATTTTAAAAATTCTCTAACATCATTATAATTCAAATAGAATTTAATTCAACTTTATAAATCATTTTTATTCACATTAAATGCAATTTCCAATTATTTCTGCAATTTCAAATATTAAATTAACGATTAAATTATCTATTTAAATTACTATATTTCAAATATAAGTTATCCAGCTTATAAATTTTACTTGTGAATATTCAAAATCAATTAAATATCCAAATTTCAAATGACTGAAATTCTGGATCGTTATAATATTCATGTTGGCGACGGTTCGAATCCGTCCGATTTCGGGCATCAACTCCCAATTCAGTAGCAGTGGCAGCAGTGCGGTTGTCTATAACATGATAAGGAACAGTCCCTCCTTGGGAGGAGGGTCCAGTCTGATGGCTGGTAGACAGGCCAACTCTCGACTTCCCAAGGTTCAATGTATGCTGATGTCCAGTACCCTATGCAGATCTTCCATCCAGCCATGGACGCGTGGATCTATTATGGTAGTCTAAAGAGGCTGAACTCTCGGTGGATGAAGAGGAAGCCTGATCCCTCCTAGATCTCCTTCGTCTTTGACGATTCAGTTGGTTGGTCAATTCCATATTAGCATGGAGTTGTTGAGTAAGCTGTTGATGGCTCTGAGTCAGCTCTTGCATAAGCAGCCGAAACTCTTTCCCAGGTGACAGCGCCTTGCGGATCCGATGGTCTAGCAGCATTCTGATCAGTAGGAGGAAGTTGGAGGGGGTTCTGCCTATCCCGTCCATCTGGATAGGCAGAAGTTGACGTAGTTCTAGTGTTAACCATGATGGATAGGGAAGCTCTTTCCTAGACTTGATGCAAATCTGAATATGATGGAAGAACTTTAAACTTGAAATCTGGATCTTCTTCTTGAATTTATGCAATCCGATATCAATAGTAGTTCCAACGAGCAGGAGAAAAACTTGGTTTTCTCAGTGAAAGCACCAAAGTATTTGTATCACAATTGGGTACAACACTCTTCTGATGTGCTTGAAGAGATAAAGTGAAGAAAATAAATGAAAAATGAGGCAGATCTAACAAACACACCAATAATAAGCAAGAAAATCGTGAAGAAAGACACGGATTAAAAGTGGTTCGACATATGGCCTACATCCACTATGAAATGATTGACTTTTATTAACTTTTTCTTGATGGTTACAATGAATTACAACAATAAAATCTCAAGTACAACTATGATTTCGGAAGAGTCTGGACGTAGAAGAGCCAAAAGTCCCTTTTCTGTAGGTCCTAGACTGCTATTTATAGGCGTAGGCTGCAAATATCTCGCTCAGATCTCGAAAGACATCTTCTCTCATGTGGAGGAACCACACTATCGATCCCATGCCTTTAGCATTCGATCCGTGATAGATAAGAACGAACTTCATATCGATCGATATTTCATCCAATCGAGCCGAGATCGTTCATAAACTTTCTTGAGGATGCGCGCAAGCTCCTGCGAAAATTTGGTGGTATTTGGACTTGCAGATTTTGAGTTATGATCGATGTAAAATTTTATTTTTTGAAGGCAGTTGAAATTCATATCGATGCTATTCGTATCAATAGCTTCGTATTGATGGTTCTGCACATGATGTTTAATGACGTGACGCTTGCTTTTAGGATCGATCTGCATTTTGTGTCGAGCGACAGAGTCTGTCTTATGGATGCGCCTCGTTCGTATCGACCCAACTCAGCCCTATTCGTATCCATTATTTGTTGTCCTGTTCATATCGATCGTCGCTGCCCTATTTCGCATCGATCATAATAAGTCATCGGTTGATCTTATACCATTCGCATCGATTACTGGCCGATCGATACGAGTGTAGTGTGTGTTAATGGACCGATACGTAATAGCAGCTTTGAATGGTTTCGATGGGTACGGAGTGGACGTTGGTTGATCGATACGAACAATCTAGAGACGGTGGATATGAAGTAGTATGAGGGTAGATGGACACGAACTGGTGCTCCCCTGATCGATACAAAACCATGCGCATCTAATGGATTCAAACAGGATCGCTACGAAAGAAGTTCTTCTCTGATTGCTTGATGGATGCAAACAAGACTATCAATTGATTTGCATCGATCATATCTTGACCATACGAACCTTATTGACTTGAAATTTGAAATGTTGGCTTCCATGGTATTGCTTGTCGTGTCATATCAATTGTAGCTCGATCTAGACTCAGACAAAATTTATCAGGATCCATAGTTAACCTATGTACAATTGATATCCAGGATGGATTGTCCTTAGTGCCACGGCCTTGCCAAAAGGCGGGATAACATCATGAATGAAATAGTTTTGTTTAAAAAGGATTTATCAAAAGAAATTTAAAAAGAATTTGAGATACGGGTTTCATTAAACTGACCTCTTAAAAATGGTGGTATGGAACATCCGTTCCACACTTAACACCGAGGAAATAGTGTTTAAGGTTGTCCTTACCTCTAATTTAAAAACATTTGTTTAATTCTTTTTAACATTAATTGGAAGTAAGAAGTTATTCACAAATATTTTATAAATATACTTATGTTAGAGAGATAAGTATATGTATATTTTAGACAAACGTTTTGAAAAGAGATTTATTAAATAAAGATTTTTTAAAGCTTAGTGGTTTCTATGGATAAACTAATATCAAATTGAATTGATTTTTGTTTTCTTATTTGATGGTTAAATAATTGACTATCAAATCTGGACCTAATTTGACTCAGGAGGCATGCCAGGTATTTTTGAGTTCCTTGGTGAGGAGTCGATTGCTTAGTGCATACTTCCAAAAGAACCAGAATTGAATTAGCTGGAAATTATCACTTAGTTTTAGAGACACTGGTCCCTGGATTTATCCGAACCACTCTAAACTAATAACGAATGATGTTAAATCATATTGAAGTATGTTGTGGATTTATAGTATTCTTCTTGAGAACGATTCCAAAATGGAAATAATAATGTGTAATGTTTGTTGATCTTGGAACAACTTGCATGGATGAATGCTGGCATTGTATCTCTGCTTGGAGGGCAGTGTTAACATTCCAAGATGGTGTGCTAACAGAAAGAAGGTAAAAAGTGACCTCATGATCCCTACAGATCGAAAAATGGCAAAAACAGGGTATGCAACAGAGCTATATGGTTAGCTACCATTAGGAGCCACCAATCCATTCTAGACTGCCCATATTCGAGTTGTTTTACACACAAACACTATGGTTGTATAAGGCCTCGATGTCAAAAAGGGATGAGGTAATCTTGTTTTCCATGTTAAAGGGGCAGCTGGCTCTGTGTAGCGGTGGTGCAAGAAGTTCTTGTCAGAATCCGGTGCATTTTCTAGGGTTGTGCCATCGAAAGGTAGTCCCTTACCTTGCCATAGTATGGAATCCATTCCCTAATACATGCCTTTACGGTTTTTGTTGTACCTAACTATGTTGAAATGTGAGCAGTGGCGGACCTAGCATATAGAACCAAATAGGGCAGACTACATGCATACAAAAATTCACTAGTAAAAAATGTTCTTGTGATATCATTAAAATTTAAAAATAAGTTACAAACCATGATATTTGCATACAGAAATAGACAAATATTAAAAGATAAACTCACATAGGGCCAATATGTTAAACTCAGCTACGGCCAATATCAAGAAAACAGTTATTATGAAAGAAAAAATAAAATTTCAGGTGGGGCCTTGGCCTAGCTGACCAGTATATAGATCCGCCCTTGAATGTGAGATGCAAACATTTCAGCTATATTCATATTTTATTTGGAAATCATATACATTATTATAATATCACTGGATATATATATATATATATATATATATATGTTTTAGTTATCGTAAGGTAAAACCCGTTCTTGTTTATGTTCGCGTGGTTTTATGAGATGCCTTTAATATAAAGGTTTTCACAAAGTTAAAGACCTATGCTTTACTCATACCTGACCCATGTCTGACTCGGAGTTTATTTTCTTTTCCTAAACTCTCGGGAGCTCAAATTTGAATGGGTAGCCAAGTCGTTTAGGTTTTTCCGCAGATTCACCTTGGAGGAGATTATAGTAGGCGGTTTCATCGGTAGCTTGTTATTTTACTTATTTCCGCTATATTATATGTATATTGCATCAATTAGGAGGAGGCATGCTGTTATAACTATCCTAAGGCTGAATTTGTATTAGTATGACTCTGATGTAACATTTTAAAATGACTTTGTAATATATTGTGTTGAGTAATATATATTGTTTCGTTTCCTTGTGAGATTCTGTGTTGTTTTAGTTTCTTCTCTTTTATCTTTTCTTACTTTCACCCTTAATAGTCTGTCTTTCGGATGACTAAATGATCGACGCGCGAATATCGAGGATGTATAAAGTGTCATATTTAGTAGTAAGAAAGGTGAATCATTACAGTTATGGGATGGTTAAATATTTTTAAAATGATTTTAAATGGCTCATAAATGTTTTATAAACATTAAAATTAAATTTGAATAAGTTTTGACAAGATATGAAATTGAAGGCAAAAATAGGTGCATGGTGTAACGGCAATATGCGATTTTACGCCATAAAAGTTAAATCAGTGTGTAAAGTGGAATATAGCTCGGAATGATTCAAAATAAGACTTTTTCGAACTCTTATAACTATGAATTTCAAATAAAGAAGAAAAAACAAGATTTCATTAAGTGAAATTTGAGATGCATCCAAACCAAGTTTTCAAAAACATCGCGCTTTGACGGTTTGGAAACTAAAATGAAAAATATTTAAAACGAAAATTTTTCAATCTTTAAAAATATGTAAATACCATAAATATATTAAAATGTTGCAAAAGGGATTTGAGTTATAAAATGTACATATGAGGAATGAAGTTAATTTTTTGATCAAAAAAGCTTTAAAAACATTATTCGTAGCACTTTTTGCGGTAGTTTTTAGTAACTTTTGAAATTAAGATTTAAACTTGGGATTTTCTTCCCAAATATTTTGCAAATGTTTTCCAAATATTAAATCAAGAATTTTAAAGAGTTTAGATTTGATCAAATAACTCAACCGTCTTATAAGTGACAAAGAGATAGTGTCTAGACCTGAGCTTGGACAACTAGTGTCTACATTTCGCTTTAATTATCTGCACTAGCCCAATGAAGGGGATAGTATTTGATTTACTCAGACCACATCTTCCTAAGATAAAACGTGATTTGGAGCTTTCCAAAAGTTAAACAAGATTTAAAATGAAAGCATTCTAGTTAAACTCAGTACTAAATTTCGAGGGAACTCCTACTATCCATATGAATTTAAATGGTGAATTCACCATTATTCAACGAATAATATAGGTTAAATATGGAAAGTAGTATTGGGTATAATCATTCTAAAATTTATGGATCCCTTTTATTCAGTACTAACTGGTTTGGGTTTATAGCGAACGATGTCTTAAATAACATTGTTTTTGATCCATCAAAATATGTTCTTAAAATGTGAAATCTTCATTACTTTTCCTTAGTAATTGAAGATGAAATGTTTTGGTATTTCCAAAGTTAAAAAAGGGTAATTATCCAAAGGATTTTATAAAAGAAGTTTAATTACCCCGTATATACTGAAGCAGAATATGATTCAAAGATGCATATCTCTAAAGTGATATTTTACTTGGATAAATGATATTGATTAATTAAAATATAATCACATATATACTTGACATATTTTATCGATAATTGTTTCAGAGAAATGGGGTCAGATTTGGATGATTCCTATCCGAAAACCACTTCGAACCAATATACATTCAAAAGTGAAAATATGTCGAAGACAATGATGTTGAAGATGGAGATCTTCATAATGTAGGTCTGCTTGCAACTAGTCTTTGAGGTAATTCACTTATCATATATATGGTGGCAGTGGTTCCTCCAATTTGAAATCTTCAATGCAAGGACTACACGCTACTAATCCTAGAGGTGGTTCCCAAACATGCTGTAGTAGAAGAAGCGCCTTCAATTTGTCCTATGTTTTGACAACTTATATGGCAAATGTCTGACATTGCATTTCTAAGACCACGTATATTGATGTTTGCAAACGTACATCTGTTTTGGTAGCATAGGAGGTAACCCCTCTTACACTTAACACCCTTCTCTGAGACGTATGACCTTAGAGGATGTACATTTGTGGAAATCAACAGTGTATTGTTAGAAACAGCAATGTGGCATTCAAAGTGGATTTGTCATGTGAAAGGTAAAACGTCACCTTAAGCCTCATACATCGGCAATGGAAAAAACAGGGTATATGCGGCATGGCTAAGTGGGTTGCACCTATTATGATATAGTCATCACCTTTCTAGATTACCCTTCTTATTTTGGGTTTGTTATGTATGATGTGGCCACAGATAGTTCGAGAATGACGGAGGTGACGTCGTATTCGGTACTATCTATGGTAGAGGAAAGCCGGTTTTGTATTGGTAGAGGTTGGAGCCTCTGGTGCATCCCTCTAGATATGTAATGTCGGAAGGCAGTCCCTTACCATGTCGCTCCACGTAATCCATTCTCCAATAAGAACCGTTACGGTTTAGTTTTAGAATCTAGTATGCTAGAATTTAATTAATGTAACAAATTCAGCTAAGATTATATATATCTATTGGAAAGAGTTTTCAATGAATGTCATTAAAAATAATATCTCTGATTTTGCATAGAAACTGGTTAGGTTATCATAAGATAAAAACCCATCCGTGTTCATGTGCAGTATGGTCTTATGAGATACCCTTTGTTTCAAAAAATATCCATGTTATGTGTTTTCTCACACCAGTCCCATGACTGATCCAAAGTTTATTTTCTTTTCCATTAAACTCTAGGTGCCTTATTTTTCTGGGTAGGCAAGTAGTTCAAGTCTAGCTTGGAACATTAATTTCCTAAGTAATTTGAAAGAGTAAAAAGATCCTCTACATGTACATAAGTGGGCAATTTATACATGCATAAAAAACCTAATTCAATTTTTAAGGTCCTTCCCAAAATGCCCTTCAGGAAATGTGGCCACCAAGTAACCATTAGAGGCTAATTAAACCATCATCAAATTTGTATGAAGCTTTAACCTCCAATTAGTTGTCTATTACCTTCTAATTGTAGATTTAGGTAAGTGGGCAGGTGAGGACCTCCATGATCATGTACTTGAATTATTTCCATCTTTCTTTCTTTATGTTCTCTTGTGCATGCATATATCTTCATGAAACCCTCTTCCATATGCATCCAAATTCCTATAAAAATCATAAAAAATGTCCAAGCAAAAATTCTCAAATCGACACATGCACAAAATGACCATTTTTCCCCTGCACGAAGATGAATATATGATGATTTGAAAATAATTGAATTTTGGTTTAAACATGTTAAAATACCCAATTATGACATTTATTTAAACAAAAATAGATAAAATATGGACGTATATATATGCACATTTACTGCACATCAAATACCTCCACACTTATCTTTTTATTCGTCCTCGAATAAATGAAAACTAAGATAAATCCGTTATCGTAGGGAGCACGATTGCATTGAGCATGTGCAACAAGCTGTTAAACCTTTAGGTGTCCCCAGCAGAACGAGTGTTGTCTCGTGAGGGTTTTCAGCGGATATTACCCACAAAATCCAAATGCGAAGTGAAAACATTTACAAAATGCAAGATTTATTTACAATGGGACGAATGCAAGTTTTTGAAAGTATTTACAAATGAAGGATTTACTTTGAAATCGACACTAATAAGTTAAATATAAGTTCCAGTCATTATCAAGAAATTTAAGTCCTTTTACTTGTCAAAATTTCCAGCAAAAATTAATTTGTCATTATAGATAGACTATAATTTGGCTAGTTGTTTGGGTTGATAACACAATGTAATTATGAAATGGATCCTTAGTTGATTATGAAAGTTTTCCAAAGTGGTATTTTCATTTCTTTCCAATAACAAGTCAAATCAAATAAGTCAAAATTGTGTTTGGATTTCAATTGCTTACACTCTCTTATTTGAAAATTGTATTGATATTAACAATATTAACAATAACAAGTTAAATCAAACAAGACAAAATGAGAAAACACTCTTGATTTTGCAATCAGGGATGCAATGTCGAATGATTTGGTGGGGACTATACTTGAACAAGTATGGATCATCACAATAGAAATATTTCACTTGGGACATGAGTTTGCATTTATCTTTTTTCGACCAAAATGAAGGAGTTTCTTTAGTGACTAAATAGTTCACTATGTCGGCATACCACGGATTGACGGAGACAGAAAGAAGTTGTTCGTCGAGAAAGTTTTCATTGATTGGTAAAGGTGATGATGCGTTGGGAAGATGAGACAAGTGATCAGCTATGACATTATCGGATCCTTTTTTGTCTTTGATTGTAAGGTCAAATTCTTGAAGTAAAAGCATCCAACGAATCAAACGATATTTAGCATCCTTTTGGAAAAAAGGTATCGAAGAGCAATATGGTCAGTGTCGACCGTGATGTACGAACCTATCAAGTAAGGTCAAAACTTTTCGAGCGCAAAAACGACAGCTAGAATCTCTTTTTTGGTTGTTGTATAGTTGAGATGAACGTCGTTCAAAGTCATACTCACGTAGTAAATGACATGAACGATTTTTTTGACGCGTTGTCCTAAGACAGCACCAACCGTAAAGTTAGATGCATCACACATTATTTTGAAAGCAAGGTCCCAATTGGGTGCGCAAATGATTGGAGCAGAAATGAGTTCGCTTTTAAGACATTTAGAAAAAGAGACATAATCAGAATTGAAACCGAAAGGAACGCTTTTTCCCTAGAAGATTAGTCAAAGTACGAGCGATTTTGCTAAAGTCTTTCACAAAGCGTCTAAAAGCCAGTGTGTCATAGAAATCATTGAATGTCCTAAACAGATTTGGGAATGAGTAGGTTTGCAGTGGCATCGATTTTCGCTTTATCTACCTCAATGCCTTTATTTAAGATGACATGTCTAAGGACTATGCTTTGTTTGACCATAAAGTGGCATTTTTCCAATTCAAAGTCGAATGTTTTTCTTTGCATGGATTTAGAACTAACTCAAGATGATAAAAAACAATCAGAAAAAGAATCACAAAGATAGAGAAATCGTCCATAAAAACTTTTATAAATCATTCAATCGTGTCAGAAAAGATGCCAACCATACATCGTTGGAAAGTAGCAGGAGCGTTACAAAGTCCGATTGGCATACATCGATAAGAAAAGGTACCAAATAGACATGTGAAAGTCATTTTCTCTTGATCTTCGGGAGCGATTGAAATTTGGTTATAGCCGGAATAACCATCAAGGAAACAATAGAATTCAGGGCTGGCTAAACGTTAGAGAATTTGGTCAATGAAAGGAAGATGGAAGTGATCTTTTCATGTTGTGGCATTTAATTGTTGATAATCAATGCAAACATGCAAACCAATTTGAGTAGGAATGAGTTCGTTAGCGTCGTTTGTTATAACGGTTAGTCCGGACTTTTTAGGCACAACGGAATTGGGCTAGCCCATAGGCTATCGGAGATGGGGTATATGATACCATTATCGAGGAGCTTTAAATTTTGTCACGAACCGCATCTTTCATTTTTGGGTTAAGCCTCCATTGTGCATCACGAGGGGGTTTGGCTTAATCAATTACGTGAAGGCGATGTTGGACAATAACAGGACTAATTCCCATAATATCGGTAAGGGACCACCAAATTGCTTCTTTGTTTTTCGAAAGAATAGAAAGTAGGGAGGTTTCTTGATCAAGAGAGAGAGTTGCATTTATTATGACCGAAAACATTTCGTTATCACCTAAGTATGCATACTTAAGGTGATCGGAAAGTGGTTTGAGGACCAACTTCGGAAGTTTCTCGATCAAAGAATTGTGTTGAGATTCGAACTCAACTTGAAGCGATTCAAAAGGAAGACTGTATTCAATCTTATTGGGTATTTCATGAAATAATTTTTGTATTCTGCTTCGCGTTCGTCGTTAAGGTCAAGTGTCTCATTTTCGAAGTTTTTGTGAATGGCACTAACTTCCAATGTTTGGTCATGAGGTTCATCCGATTGGCTTTCGAAATTGAAAATATTAAGATCCAAAGTCATGTTTCCAAAAGTAATTTGATCGAACAATTACGACAATTGATTAAGGCATTTGAGGTGGCTAAGAATGATCGGCCTAAAGTCAATGGAATTTGACTAGCAGGGTTTGTCACGGGTTATGTTTCGAGAACAATAAAGTCAACGAGGAATATGAATTTCCCTACTCCAATAAGCATGTGCTCGATTCCTCCCATGGGCTTAATGGAGCGATCAACGAATTGAAGCGCGACTTTTGTGGGTTTGACTCACCTAAGCCTAATTGTTCGCACACAAAGTATGAAATTAAATTGACACTATGCCTAAGTCTATCAAACATTTGTTAATCGTCTTGTCTCCAATTGTACATGAAATCGTAGATCAGCCGGGATCTTTGTATTTAATGGGCATGGATTGGGACAAGACTTCACTCAAACAGGTGGCTAAGAAGACATTTTTGGGTACATGAGTGTGTCGCTTTTCGGTGCACAAGTCCTTAAGAAATTTTGCTTATGTGGGGACTTGCTGAAAGATGTCAAGAAGCGGGATGTTAGCTTTCACTTGTTTAAAAATTTCCAACATCTTTTCCATTTGGTCCAAGTGTTTCTTGGGTTGAAGATGATGTGGAAATGGGACGCGATACTCAATAGATGTGTCTACTTGAGTCGAAGAAGAATTTTTTTGATTGGCATTCGATTTGATGATTCGCTTCCTGTTCTGTTCAGATTTGTCCATTGTTTTAGAAGTGTCGAGAGAGGTTTTCGATAATCGTTTGGATTAACGACATGATTATCAGTTTATTTACCGAAACGTAGAGTTGTGATAGCATTCAATTGGGTGATGCTGCTATCTTGAAAAACATGGGCTTGAGTTGAATTTGCATTTTGATTTCTGGGATTTGGAATGGTCTGGCTTGGGAAAGTTCCTCATTCGCATTCACTTATAGACATGGTTAATTGACTCATTTGCATTTCAGGTTTTGCAATCGATTAGTTTGCGTTTTTCACATACGAGGTTAATAAATTTTGCAAATTACTGTTTGATTGAAGGCTTTGAGTAGTTTCTTTAGCCAACGTTTCAAGAGTTTTATCATGTAAACTTAAACGTTTATCGTCTTAGGGAGGATGCGCAGAATTTGGTTGAAAATTTGATTATTGCGGTTGATTATGAGACGGACCTGCAATGCTTGATTGAGAATGGTTAGGCTGAAAGGGAGGATTCGAAGTATTATTCGAAAATTCTTGAAAATTATGATGAATCGTATTTGTGTTGAGATTGTTTTGATGCCAAGCAAAATTCAGATGATTTCTCTAACCAAAATTGTACATTGGAGAAAACAGGTCGTTTTTTGTTTTATTGAAAGTATTGATTTGTTCGACAAAATTAGGGAACTGATCGGCTATATGATTAGGCTCGTTGCATATATAACACATGGGTTGGGAAGCTTGATTCATTTGGTTTGATGAGAAAACATTATCGATTTGTTAATCATTACGTTGATTTTATCTTCAAAGGCCAAAGATGATCCTATCGAATATGTGCTCGATCGTGAGTAAATTGATTTTTCGTTTGAACGTTCCCAGTAGGATGACTTTTAGTGAGGTTTTCAAGAAATTGCCAAGCATCATCGTGATGTTGGGCAAGAAAGTTTCCTTGGCACATTGATTTGATCATGGTTCTGAGTTGTTTTCGAGTCCATCGTATAAGATTTGGCAAATCATTCATTTTTCGAAGTTATGGTGTGGACATTTTATCAAAAGCACTTTGAATCTTTCAAAATATCTTTTAAATGGTTTTCCCCTAGATTGATGAAAATTGACGATTTCGTTTCGGATTTTACTTGTTTTTCCAAGACGTAGAGCTTTTTTAAGAAAGCTTTTACGAATTCTTCCCAAGTTTTAATCGAGTTTGACGGTAAGTTATACAACCATTTTTCAGTGTAATCTGTAAGAGTGAATGGAATTATGCGAAGTTTGATTCCGTCATCGAAAACTTGTTGGAGTTTCATTGTTGCGCAAACTTAGAATTTCATCAAAAAGATGTATGGGTCATCATGTTCAAAATTGACAAATTTTGGAAGTGTGACATTATATTTCGAGTGAGTGGTTACCTGTAGGGGAAGGTAACGTGATGCAAGATGGAGAGAAACTCTATCCGGAAAGATTCTATCCATAAGAGTTCGAGGGGCGTTCTCGTTTGCCATTTCGAGTGGATCGTCTGTTCAAGTTAAACGATTAGTTATTGAGTCGCGAGTCCAACGATTTGTTATTGGGTCGTGGGTCCAAGTACTCATGCACAAGTGAAAGTCGAGAAGTGAAAGAAGTTAGAAATAAGTTTAGAGAATGAAACAAGATTTTAAAAATGAAGTGAAAAATTGTTTTTGTTTTTATTTTTTTAAAAGAAAGGAAACTTTTAACTAAGTGAAATTTATTTTCAAAAGAAAAGTTTGATTTTTGTTTTTCTGGCTTTTCAAATTTTTATATGTTTTTGTTTTTGTAATTTTTTTTGTGAATTTTCAGATTTTCAAATATTTACCAAATGGAATTTTTTTTTACAAAATGAGAATTTGATTTTTGTTTCTGAATTTTAAAATTTTCTTTTGAAAATATTTTACATATTTTTTATTTTTGTTTTTGATTGAGAATTTACAAAGGAAAAGGAAAAGAATTTTTTCTGGGATTAAAAACTAAGTTAAGTAAAATTTAGAATTTTTTTTTTGGATTTTAGATTTTTTTTTAAAATATGCATGGAATAATGCAACTAAATGAATTCAAAGTACTTAATTATAATTTTCTATCCTTGGTAGCTTCTAACTTAAAATTGTATAATCATACTTTGTTTTAAATCAACAAAATATTTCTTAGCTAGGCCACGAGCAGGGGTTATCGGTGCACTACGAATCACCGTAGCAATGCAACCGAATGTTTGAGTACCTTCAGAGGAACAACCACTATAATATTTACGAATCGCCATAATATTTATAAATGGTTATTACTTTACCATAACCTAGACATCAAGAAATAAACTTATTCAAAGAAGAGAATTGTCAAGATACAATTAAGCCCTAGGTGAGCTTGCGACACCCTCAAGTCTAATGTCTAATCTTTATTATTAGTCAAATTTTAGGATGAACGTGATTTGTGGGCTAAGGAAAGGGTGATGAAATCCCTTACCTTAAGTGAATTGGGGTATTGCCCTTAGAAAATAAAACAAGATGAGACGAATGCAAAGCAAAAATTAAACGTGAATTTACAATGCAACTAAAATGAAGTTTTTTTGTTTATTGGATTTTGAATTTTTTTATATATATAAATGCAAATGCAAGAAATCAACAATGCAGTTCAAATAAAAATAAGGGAAAATGTCACGATATCAAAGCGTGCAGAATTATTAGCAATTTTATTATTATTTTTTAGCGGCGATTTTTTATTTTAAGCAAGCAAAGCAAAGAAAAGCGATTATTTTTGGTAAGCGGTTCTTCTTTTTAGTCTGCTTTGGCAACCTGAAAAGGAGTGAACCAAGATATATACATAATATTTTATATAAATATATATGGATGGAACCTAAAACAATTTATAAGAAAACACAATTTCTTTTTAAAAGGATGAAACAAAAAAAAAGTAAACCCAACAGATTAAGAAAAAGTTTTTTTGGATTGGACTAAAACAATTTAATAAAACAAAATTAAAACAAAACAGAAGAAAATTAAAAACAATTTCACCCAGGCCCTCATTCCAAACCCAGCCCACTTTCTACTGTGAAAACAATTCGTAAACAACTCCTTTTACAAACAAAATCAAAATTTCTCAAATTCGCGACTTCCTTTTCACAGCTATAAGAAAGATTTGCAATCAAATTCAAATTCTCAAATCGAAATCCTGTTCTTTTCAAATTTCTCGAATCAACTTCATTTTCTCAATCGAAAAAAGTCTAAGGAGGATCACGGTTGTGGATTTCGGTTGTGGTCGAGGTGAGGCCGCGACTTGAGTTCGAGCGACGATGGGTTAGGGATTGCAAAAATAGGGATTGAGCAAGAGTTTGTAGGTCAGCCAGATGTGGATGCAGACGAGGGAGGAGATTGGGGATTTGGGAGTTTGTCGCAGTCGTTCGAATCGATGTTCAATTTGGGGCGATTGGGGTTTCGAGTTGCTGTCGATTGATGTATGGAGAAGTCCGTAGTTCTGTTGCAGGCGACGAATCAGGTTGGTTGTAACGAAGTCTACATGGGGTAGTTGACAATAGATGTTGGATGTGGTCGTTCGGTTGTTATATAGTGCAGTTTGTGATCAGAGAAGTGGCTGGTTGTCACTGTTGTGGTTTGTATGATGGGGGTTGTATTGATGGCAGAGTGGTTGTTGTTCACTATATATGGTGGAGAAGTTTGCGTATAGGTTGCTGTGATTTGAAGGAAGGTCATTGATTTCGAGGTGAGGTTGTTTGAGGCGGCTGCAGAAGTGAAGAGCTAGAGTTCGACTATGGTCTGCTGGTTCGGTAGCAGGAGTGTGCACGGAAGAGGCCTATTGCTATGCTGGATGTAGTTTGTGATATAAAGTTTGTGATGGAATTTGAATGAGGTGGTGAGAATGCAGGGAAGTTTTTGTAAAGTTGTAATTTGTTTTGGCAATTCGATGGGTGAACTAGGGGGTAGAAATGAAGTGGTGGTTGATAGTCAGTGAATGTAGGTTGAAGTAGTGTGACCTGATCAGTTATGTTTCTAAAGGGCAGTGGTAATTGAATGTGTGAATGTGGAGTTTACTTGTGGCTTGCAGGATGGTTTAGTCGGAGTTGTTATGATGGAGTGTTGTAATCGCAGGGATGATGGTAGCAATTGTATGGAGTGTTGTACAGTGGAGTGGATATATTGTGAATTCGGCGTAGTGAACAGTTAATAGTGTAGTGGTGAAGTATTGATGGAAATATATGGTCAGTCTGTGATGGGGAAATATAAGGCAGTTGATAGTTGATAGTGAAAGGTGCTAAAGGGTGGCAGTGTCATTTGAAGACTGTAGTGCAGTGATTGCTATGCTTGATTATAAGATGTTATATGGTCATGGAGGGGTATTTGGTGGTTTTGACTGGAGTGAATTAATGGAGAATGCGGGTAAGTTTTTGATGTGGTGGTGAGGTATAGGTTGCAGTGATGCTGCTGTGGGCAGATGTAAAGCAAGTTTTTTTGGAGTGAAGTGGAACTGTAGTAGTGCTCGGATTGTTTGATATAAAGATGTGAGAAGTGGCTGTAGACTGGTTTGGTCGACAGTGTGGTCAGTTGTCTAATGTTTTTGCGGATGGAAGGGTATTTGATGATGGCAGTGGATGGCTTCGACAAGTTTCGGGTATCACTATGCAGCAGTTGCCAGTCGCTTAATTGATGGCCAGCAGTTACTAGGAAGGATAGCAGGGTATTGGGTCAGAGGGGAGGTGAAAAACAGTGCATACAGTCTTGTGCACAGAGCACTTGCACAGTTTCATTCTGTAAATGCAAAGTAATGCAAGAAAATGTAATTATAAAAAGAGAACATAAATGCAAAATTGTAAATGCAATTGTGATGCAATAAAGTATTTTTTTAAGTGTGGATATGCAAATGGAAAACACAACAAGCACACAAATAAAATGAAAACAAATATCAAACAACAAACTCAATATTTTCTCTTAAAATAAACAAACACGCAAGATAACTCGCTGATCGCTCCATTAAAAAGTCCGTGGGAAAAATCGAGGACGTGCTTATTAGAATAGGGCAATTCATATTCCCCGTTGACTTTTTGTTCTCAAAACACAACCCGTGACAAACCTTGAGAGTCAAATTACATTGGTTTTAGGCCAACCATTCTTAACCACCTCAAATGCCTTAATCAATTGTCGTAACGGTTTGATGAAAATTACTTTTGGAAACGTGACTTTGGATCTTAATATTTTCAATCTTGAAAGCCAACCGAACAAATCTCGTGACCAAACGTTGGAAGTTAGTGCCATTCACAAAAACTTCAAAAACGAGACACTTGACCTTAATGACGAATGCGAAGCTGAGTACGAAAAGTTGTTTCATGAAATACCTAATAAGATTGAATACAGTCTTCCTCTTGAATCACTTCCAGTTGAGTCTGAATCTCAACCCAATTCTTTGATCGCGAAACTCCCAAAATTGGACCTCAAACCACTTCCCGATCACCTTAAGTACGTATATTTAGGTGATAACGAAACGTTTCCTGTCATAATTTCATCAACTCTCTCTCTTGATCAAGAAACCTCCTTACTTTCTATTTTTTCGAAATACAGAGAAGCAATTGAATGGTCCATTACCTATATTGAGGGAATTAGCCCTGCTATTGTTCAATATCGCATTAACTTAATTGACGAAGCCAAACCCACTCGTGATGCTCAACGGAGGCTTAACCCAAAAATGAAAGATGCGGTTCGTGATGAAATTCTTAAGCTACTCGATAACAGTAACATATACCCCACCTCCGATAGCCCATGGGTTAGCCTAATTCATGTGATGCCTAAAAAGTCCAGACTTGCCGTTATAACAAACGACTCTAATGAACTCATTACTACTCGAACTCAAATTGGTTGGCGTGTTTGCATTGATTATCGAAAATTAAATGCTGCAACACAAAAAGATCACTTCCCACTTCCTTTCATTGACCAAATGCTCAAACGTTTAGCCAGCCACGAATTCTACTGCTTCCTTGATGGTTATTCCGGCTATAATCAAATTCTAATCGCTTTCGAAAATGAAGAGAAAACGACTTTCACATGTCCATTCGAACTTTGTAACGCTTTTGCTACTTTCCAACGATGCATGGTTGGCATCTTTTTTGACATGATTGAACGCTTTCTAGAAGTTTTTATGGACAATTTCTCTATCTTTGGCGATTCTTGTTACAGTTGTTCACATCATTTTTAGTTGGTTCTAAATCGATGCAAAGAAAAACATTTGACTCTAAATTAGGAAAAATTCCATTTTATGGTCAAACAAGGCATAGTCCTTGGATATATCATCTCCAATAAAGGCATTGAGGTAGATAAAGCGAAAATCGATGTCATTGCAGACCTATCTATTCTCAAATCTATTAAGGACATTCGATCGTTTCTAGGACACGCTGGCTTTTACCGATGCTTTGTGAAAGACTTTAGAAAAATCGCTAGTCCTTTGACTACATTTCTAGGAAAATAGTTCTTTTCGATTTCAATTCTGATTGTGTCTCTTCTTTTGAACTTCTTTAAAATGAACTCATTTCTGCTCGAATTATTTGTGCACACAATTGGGATCTTCCCTTCGAAATAATGTGTAAAGCTTCTAACTTTGTGGTTTGTGTTGTCTTAGGACAACGCATCAACAAAATCCTTCATGTCTTTTACTACGCGAGTACGACTTTGAACGACGCTTTGCTCAACTACACAACAACCGAAAAAGAGCTTCTAGCTATCATTTTTGCACTCGAAAATTTTCGACCTTACTTGTTAGGTTCACACATCACGGTCTACACTGACCATACTGCTCTTCAGTACCTTTTTTCCAAAAAGGATGCTAATTCTCGTTTGAGTCGTTGGTTTAATTCAACAATTTGACCTTACAATCAAAGACAAAAAAGAATCTGATAATGTCATAGCCGATCACTTGTCTTATCTTTCCAACACACCGTCGCCTTTACCAACCAATGAAAACTTTCTCGATGAAAAATTTCTTTCTGTCTCTATCGATCCATATTACACCGACATAGTTAACTATTTGGTCACTAAATAAACTCCTTCATTTTGGTCGAAACAAGATAAATGCAAATTCATGTCCCAAGTGAAATAATTCTATTGGGATGATCCATGTTTGTTCAAGTATTTTCCCGACAAATCATTCGACGTTGCGTCCTTGATTGCAAAATCAAGAGTGTTCTCTCATTTTGTCACGATCGAGCGTGCGCTGGATATTTCGATCCTTGAAAACTGCGGAAAAGGTGATTCAGTGTGGTTTTTATTGGCCTTCTCTTTTCAAAGACTCATTGAATTTTGCAAAACTTATGATCGATGCCAAATGCTTGGAAGAATTTCTCAACGAGATATGATGGCTCTAAACCCCATTCTTATTATCAAAATCTTTGATGTTTAGGGCATCGACTTTATGGGACCTTTTCCCAATTCCTTTGGAAATTTGTACATAGTTCTTTCGGTCAATTATGTCTCCCAATGGGTCAAAGCTGTTCTTTGTAAAACCAAAGACCATAGAATTGTTGTGAAATTTCTCAAAGAAAACATCTTTTCGAGGTTCGGCACACCTCGCACAATAATCAATGATAACAGCACCCAATTTTGCAATCGTTCTTTTGAAACTTTAATGAATAAATACTCGATAACCCACAATTTATCCACTCCATATCATTCTCAAACTTGTCGGCAAGTTGAAGTTTAAATCGTCAAATAAAACAAATCTTGGAGAAAACTGTCAATAAAATCGAAAAGATTGGTCTTGGAAATTGACTAACGCGCTTTGGGCTTACCGTACTGCTTTTAAAACTAATCTTGGAATGTCCCCATTTTGTTTAGTTTACGGGAAAGCTTGCCATCTACCTGCTGAAATTGAACACAAATTGTGGGCAATAAAAATTTTTTAAACTTTGATCTCGTGAAAGCTGGTGAAAACAGAAAATTACAACTCAACGAACTAGAAGAACTTAGGAACGCGCATATGAAAACGAAAAATTTTACAAAGAAAGAAGAAATTTTTTTCACGACAAATCAATCCTAAGAAAAACATTTTCATCAAACCAGAAAGTTCTTTTATACGACTCTAGACTTCATTTATTTCCTGGGAAACTAAAACCGAGATGGACCGGACCATTTATGGTAAGAACTGTTTTTCCACACAGTGCCGTAGAGATAGAAAAACCCAGGGATGGATCGATTTTCATGGTCGTTGTTTGAAACCTTTCTTGGAATTGCTAAGTAACCAAGAGGAGGAGCTCATGATTCTTCATGAGCCAAGCTACATCTAGTAAGAATGTTAACCCTCTTTTGTAAATATGTACATTTTTTCCCTGTTACACTCATTATATCATGCATTGACTGTGGGGACACACTCAAAAAAATTAAGTGTATGGTGCGTGAGTCTCATTTTCATTATTTTTGAATTTTCATGGAATTTTTGAATTTTCTTTTTCTTTAAACCCAAAATTTTCAAAAAAATAAAAAGAAAAAACATCCAAAACCATTTTCTTTTTAGCATTTTAATTTATTTTTGAAGAAACACTAAAGGATGAGTATAAGTTCTGGTTATTAAATTGTTTGAAAATTTATTTGTCTTAACAAAAATAAAAATGAAGTTTGATTACAAATAACAATGGTTTAACTAGTATATAGGAAGTTTCATATGTGTTAATTATGAAGTATTTTCTAATTGAAAATCTTTATTTAAAAGTGGTAAATTTAAAGTAGAGGACATAACATTTTTATCATCTAAGTTAAATGGTGCTAAGATGATTTTGAAAAAAATCTCTCTTCTTAAAAAAATATACATATAAGTAAAAAAAACCATTTGTATATATGTATATATTTTTTAACACCTGGATTCATGTGTTCACACTTGTGTGTTCACTCACCATGCTCTGTATCCTTCTCACATAAGCCCGAAGGCAGTGCACGATTTGTATATTTGGCCTTAGTTTATCGGGTTAGGTGTAAGTATATAAAAATTCTTTTACTAATAACGCCTACAATCAATAAGTGTTCACACTTGTGTATTCACTCACCACGCTCTGTATTCCCCTCACGTAAGCCTGAAAGGCAGTTCATGAGTGATATATCTGGCCTCAGTTTATCTGAGGTAATCATATGTAGATATTGTTAATATCAATAAAATTTTCAAATAAAAGAGAGTAAGCAATTGAAATCCAAACACTATTTTGATTTTTTTTATTTAACTTGTTATTGAAAAGAAATGAAAGTACCACTTCCCGAAACAACTAAGCAAACTAGAGTCTATCTGTTATGACAAATTAAATTTGTTAAAAATTTTGACCAGTAAAAGGACTTAAATTTCTTGATAATGACCAGAACTTATATTTAACTTATAAGTGTCAATTTGAAAGTAAATCCTTCATTTTAACATACTTTTGAAAATTTGCATTCATCCCATTATAAATAAATTTTGCATTTTGTAAATGTTTTCACTTTGCATTTGGATTTTGTGGGTAGTATCCCTTGAAAAACCTCATGAGACAACACTCGTCCTACTGGGGACACCCAGAGGTTTAATGGCTTATTGCATACGCTCTTTCAATCATGCTCCCAACGAAAACTGTTTTATCTTAGTTTTCCTTTATTCGAGGACGAATAAAAAGATAAGTGTGGGGGCATTTGATGCGCACGTAAATGTGCATATATATATGCATATCCACATTTTATCTATTTTTATTTAAATAAATGTCATATTTGGGTATTTTAACATATTTAAACCAAAATTCAATTATTTTCAAATTATCATATATTCATCTTCATACAGGCGCAAAATGGTTATTTTGTGTATATGTCAATTTGAGAATTTTTACTTGGACATTTTTATGATTTTAATAGGAATTTGGATGCATATGGAAGAGGGTTTCACGAAGATATATGCATGCACAAGAGAATACAAAGAAAAGAAGATGAAAATAATTCAAATACATGATCATGGAGGACCCCACCTATCCACTTACCTAAACCTACAATTAGAAGCTAATGGACACCTAAGTGGAGGTTAAAGCTTCATGCATATTTGACGATGAATTATTAGAGGCTAGTGGTTACTTGATGGCCACACTTCCTAAAGGGCATTTTGGGAAGCATCGAAAAATTGAATTAGGTTTTTATGCATGTATATATAACACAATTATGTACATGTAGTGGATCTTCTTACTCTTTAAAATTACTTAGGAAATTATAATGCAAACTTTTATGAAAATTGACAATGAACTTGAAAATAAAATATATTCTATGTATTGGGTCAGAGGGGTGGTGAAAAATACTGCACACAGTCTTATGCACAGTGCACTTGCAATTTTTTTCTTTCTGTAAATGTAAACAAAGAAAAGAAAATGTAAATGTAAATGTAAATTTATGAAATGGTAAATGAAATATACATACATACATATATATATATATATTTTAAATTGTATGTTATTTTTTTTAAATAGAAATGCAAATGTAAATAGAATTGGAACAAGCAAACAAACAAATGCAAGAACAAGTCACACAAACACTCAACATTTTCTTATACACTCAACACACAAACGAACACACCAAAAATCAAATGAAAATAATTCAAAGAATAAAAAAGAAAATCTAAGAAATTCCCTAGCAACGGCGTCAAAAACTTGTTCGTCGATGGAAATTCTATCGATTTAGAAATCCTTCGAACGAATATATAATAAAATACCCGTAAGCGCACGACGTATAATTTGTTAGTATGTGGTGAGTACAGGTCGATCCACAGGGAAATTTTGATTCTTCTATAAAAAAGAAAACGAGGCTAGGAAGCATTTTTATACGATGAAACATTGAGATTACAACTTGCACTCTAATTTCCTAAGTAATTTGAAAGAGTAAGAATATCCTCTACATGTACATAAGTGGGCTATTTATACATGCATAAAACCCTAATTCAATTTATAGGCTGCTTTCCAAAATTTCCCATAGAAAATGTGGCCACAAAGTAACCATTAGACTCTAATTAATCCAACTTCAAATATGCATGAAGCTTTAACCTCCACTTAGTTGTCCATTAGCTTCTAATTGTAGATTTAGGTAAGTGGGTAGGTGGGGTGCTCCATGATCATGTATTTGAATTATTTCCATCTTCCTTTCTTTGTATTCTCTTGTGCATGGAAATATCTTTATGAAACACTCATCCATATGCATCCAAATTTCTATAAAAATCATAAAAAATGTCCAAGTAAATTTTTTTAAATTGACACGTGCACAAAAATGACCATGTTGCCCCTATATGAAGATGAATATGTGATGACCAGAAGATAATTGAATTTTGGTTTAAACATGTTAAAATACCCAAAGATGACATTTATTTAAATAAAAATAGATAAAATATGGATGTGTGTGTATACACACACACACAAACACATTTACGTGCACATTAAACATTTTGTAGCAGCTTGGAGCTGGAGGTTCCGCTGCAGATGGTTATCCATTTCCATTTCCGTTACATTTGTTTACTGTTTGTATTCATCATAAGCAGAGATAGAGATTTATAACTATCCATACCGAGATTAGGATAAACCCCGATGTGTGTATTAAAAATTTCCGATGTGAAGATTATATGTTGAAATACCATATGTTATTCCGTTCGTGTAAGATTATGTTCTATCTTCTTTTTCTTCCTACCCTAGATCGATCCATCCTTCCAACACTTGGAATTACGACACGTGAATACCGAGGATGTGTTAGCGTTGATTTTCGAGGTTGAAAAGGCGGGTCGTCACATTTGATATCAGAGCTTAGGTTGAGTGAACACCTGAGCCTAATAGGGATAAAATCTCAATAGAGAGTAATACTCTAGGATGAGTAACTTATTAGAGATAGGGTAAATGACACCCTAGAATGAGTAACTTATTAGAGATCGGGTAAGTGACATCCAAGAATGAGTTTGAACGTATTATATATGAGGGCGCATTTGTTAATGTCATATAAAAATAATTTTTGCTTTGGGAAAATGTGGTAAATGAAATAATTTTACCAAGTATTATATTGTGAATATTAAGGAATATCTTTCAAATGATATTATTAATTATGTCGTGTTTGGTTGTTAAGAGAATGATAATATTCCATAATTATCATTAATTGATTGGTTGTTTGATTTAAAATTATTTAATATTATCATTAATTTATTGGTTGTTTGATTTAAAAGTTTAAATACGAACACCTCATTAATTTAGTTTCACAATTTGATTAAGTGGTGTTCGATAAATAATATTTGTTTAATGTTAAAGAATTTTATTCAAAATAAATAATTTTATGAATGTTTAAAAAAAATAAGTGATTTTATAAATTAGATTTATATGATGTGTTTTATAAAGAGATTTTTGAGAATTTAAATCCTATCATTTTTGAAAAAGAATCTAATGATTAACTAGTTCGAGTGGCTCGAAAGTAACTAAAACTGAGCAGGAGATGTGTTCGAATGGTAAACACTTCTTTTAAATATTCCCCTTCTTGCTAAGGGAATATATGATACTATTGGTAGTACCCAGTTCCTTGGTATTATTTTTGAGTTACTCGATTTGTATAATTTTCTAAAGTTAAAAAAGATAACATGAATCATTAATTGATAGATTAATTAGTGATTGTTAACTTTTATCAAGGTGTTTGCATTTAATATTGGTTAAAGGGAGTATATTATAACATAAAGAGTTTATTATAATTTTAGGAATAAAAGATATATAGTGATATTTTGAAATAATTGGTATTTGAATTCTTAAGAAAGCCGATTGAAAATAAAAATTATTTTAACAAATAAATGTTTTGATAAATTCAATTTTGTTATGTTAAACTTGGTAGAAGATTTTGGTAAAGCCTATTTTATAAAAAGCTGCATTTTTGTGAAACTTTAAGAAGAAAAAGTGAGTGTTTAAATAAGAAGAATAGCATTTAAATATATCTTCTAAATGAGGGTTAAAATATTTGAGATATACGAAAAGCTTTAAAACATTTGGATGAGATTTTATGAAATGTTTCACAAATAATTTTGAAAAATGGCTTAAGTGGAAGAAGACATGGATTTCGATATCATTGTTGTAAATAAGTGTTTTGAGGAAAGGATGAAGAGAAGGACTATAACACCATTGTTATAGTAAGCGATTTTCGAAAGGAAATATTTTTATAGTATACGGGATTCATACGTATCCTATATTTGATGTTAAGATTCGAGATGGGTAAATTATACCCTTTTTAATTTGAGAATGACGTCCATTCAAGGTCTGAGAGGTTATGATAGCCCAACTTGATTGGCTTTATTATTCAGTAATAAATAGATTAAGTTTGACATCGAAAATTAATATTAAGTATAATTAATCAGATCCTTACACTAGTGTTTTTGGGTTATCGTAGCGATGTTTTATGCAATATTCTTTTTTACCTAATAATGTGTTTTTTAGAAAATATGAACTTTCCTCAAAGATTTTTTATGGATTTAAGTATATAGCGTGTTGAAAGTGAAATGGTTTCTTTGGAAAGAAGATAGAAATTTTTGGTGAATGAATTTTTTTTAAGTAATTGTATACATAGAAGCTTCTTTATAAAAATGTTTGAATAAAAGTTTTATGAAATGTTTTCATAAAATTTTGGGAAGGTTAATAAGTACGTATGAGGTATGTAGATCATTTCGTCCCTCCATTCTAATTTAAGATTTGAGTATAGAACTTTAAGGTGTTTACACCTGTCCGAAAAAGGATTTATCACTCGACTCTTGACGGTGAACATTAATGAGGGTTTGTAGTTGGATACTTACATTTTCTATCATAATTGAGAACTATGCAAGGAAAAAAAAGCTTTTGAGCTTGATCAAAGTCTGCATTATAGAACCGGAGGATCAATACTAATTCAGAAGCAAAGCGATATATTCGAATTTAAGATCGAATCAGATAGTTCATATAGATAGAGCATAAGCATAACATAGGTTTGTATTTGAAATTTAAAATAATGTTTTTTCTAGGCGTTTGATTAGGTATAATTTCGGATACGAAATTCTTTTAAGGAGGGATGTCTGCAACAACCAGCAAAGTTATCACTTTAATAAATTCTATACATATTTTAAATATTAATATTTTATAACACAAATTATAATGTTTTGAATAATAAATAATGAAGGTAAACTTGTTTTAAAGGTCTTTAACAAATATGGATATTTGGGGTTTTTCATCAAAAAATGGCCAAAAATTGTTTTATCGATAGCTGTTTTTTACCATCAGGAGTGTCGAACGAGTCTGCATACACACACTTAATTTTCCATGCAAGTAATAATATGTAATAAAATTATTTATTTTATTTTGTGAATAAATTTTTATTATAACATTATCAATGATATCACCATTTTTGAATAATTGGTTTTTGAATTTAAATTAAGTTTAAACATTTGATAATTGTTTTAAATCAAATGAGGTGCTTTTTTATCTTTAGATAATAATAGAAATGTTACTATTAAACTTTGTTTACAAATATATATAGTTTAACTAAGAACTAAAATATGATCGAAAATTGGATTCCGGGTTCGTAATGGTTTGACGAGAAGTTGTTTCGATATGTTATAACTTAGTTTGTCACATATATGATACATGTACACACATATGTATGTCATACACATACAAATACACATGCATACATACATATATACTTAAAGGGAAATATCATGATATTTTGTACCAAAATAAAACTGAACTTCCCATCAATTTAGAGCACATGGAACATCACGTGGAGTAGGCACATTGGGGAGGAGGTCATGGCCAAGAATGATGAAGGGGTAGGGTGATGTTGGCCAGCACATGGATGCGGAAATTAATATTATGTTGTTAAAAATGGAAATGTGGAATTCAAAGTGGGATTTGTCATGTGGAAGGTAAAGCATTACCTTAAGCTTCACACATCAATAACAGAAAAAACTAGGTAGATGTAGTTGGGCTCAGTGGGTCACACCTATTAGGATATAGTCATCACCTTTCTAGATTACCCTCTATATTTTGAGTTTATCGTGCATGCTATGGCTACGGATATGTCATGAACGGCCGAGGTAATGGCATATTTGGTACACTCTATGGTAGAAGTAGGCCAGTACTATGTTGGTAGAGGTTGGAGCCTCAGGTGCATCCTTCTAGAGATGTACTATCAGATGGTAGTCCCTTACCATGTCATTATATGGAATGCATTCTCCAGTACGAGCCTTTATAGTTTTAGTTGTAGAATCTAGTATGATGGAATTTAACTAATGTAACAATTTCAGCTAAGATTATTATTTTTTTATTTGAAAGAGGTTTCAAAGAATGTCATTAAAAATAATTTCTCTGATTTTGCATAGCAATGGTTTGGTTATCGTAAGGTAAAAATCCGTCCGTGTTTATGTTCAATGTGGTCTTATGAGATACCCTTTGTTTTCAAAATATATCCATGTTATGTGTTTTCTCACACCAGTCTCATAAGTGACCCGGAGTTTATTTTCTTTTCCCTTATACTCTGGGTGCCTTATTTTTCTAAGTAGCCTAGTAGTTCAAGTCTAGATCGAAACATTTTCGAGGAGCTTGGAGCAAGAGCTGGAGTTTCTCTGTAGATAGTTATCCGTTTCCAATCTGCATTTGTTTGCTATTTGTACTAAGATTGGTAGGGATAGAGATTTATAACTATCCATGCTGAGATTAGGATAGACTTCGATGCATGTATTTAAAATTTCCGCTGTTAAGATTATATATTGAAATAACATATGTTATCCATTCGTGTAAGATTCCATTCTATCTTATTTTTCTTCTTATCCTTAATCGTTCCGTCTTTCCGGCACTTAGATTTGCGGCATGTAAATACCGAGGACGTACTAGTGTCGATTTTCGAGGTTCATAAGGGCGAGTCGTCACATTTGGTATCAGAGCTTAGGTTGAGCGAACACGTGAGCCTGATAGGGGTAAGTCTCATCAAAGCTAGGTTTAGCAATACCCTAGGATGAGTAACTCTTTAAAAATAGGGTTAGTGATGCCCTAGAATGAGTTTGATCGTATTATATATAAGCGCATATTTGTTAAAGTATAAAAATGATTTTTTTGGAAAACGATAAATGAAATAATTTTACCTAGGATAATATTTTGAATATAAAGGAATATCTTTAAGAAGATATAACTATTTATGTTTTGTTTGGTTGTTAAAGGAATGATAATATTCCGTTATTATCGCCGATTGATTGGTTGTTTGATTAAAAAGTTTAAATATGAACGCCTCGTGAATTTAGTTTCACAATTTGACTAAGTGGTGTTGATAAATAATATTGGTCTAAGGTTAAAGAAATTTATTCAACATAAATGATTTTTTAAATGTTTTATAAAAAAAAGTTATTTCATAATTTGATTTATAAAATGTGTTTTATAAAGATATTTTTGAGAATTTAAATCCCGAAATTTTTGAAAAAGAATTTTATAACTAACTAGTTCGATTGGCTCGAAATGAACTAAAAGTGGACAGGAGATGTGTTCTATGGTAAACACTTCTCTAAAGTATTCCCCTTCTTGGTAAGGGAATATATGATACTATTGGTAGTACCGAGTTCCTTAGTATCATTTTTGAATTGCTCGATCTATATAATTTTATAAAGTTAAAATGATAATGTGAATCATTAATGGATGGATCTTTATCAAGGTGTTTGCATTTAATATTGGTTAAAGGGTTTATATTATAATATAAGGAGTTTATTATAGTTTTAGGAATAAAAGATATATAGTGACATTTTGAAATAATTGGTATTGAATTATTAAGAAAGTTGATTCAAAATAAAAGTTATTGTGAAAAATGTGTGTTTTAACAAACAAGTGTTTAGATAAATGAAATTTTGTTAAGTTAAACTTGGTAGATGATTTTTGTAAAGCCTATTTTATTAAAAGCTTTGTTTTTGTGAACTTTAAGAGAAAAAAGAAAGTATTTAAATAAGAAGAATAGCTTTTAAAGACACCTTCTAAATGAGGGTTAAAAATATTTGGGATATACGAAAAGGTTTAAAAATATTTGAATAAAAGTTCTATGAAGTATTTTCATAAAATTTTGGGAAGGTAATAAGTACATATGAGGTACGTAGATCATTTCGTCGCACGATTCTGATCTAATATTCGAGTACAGAACTTTGAGGTGTTTACACTGGTCTAAAAAGGATCTTTCACTCGACTCTTGATTGCGAACATCGATGAGGATTTATAGCCAGACACATACATTTTATATCATAGTTGAGAACTATGTAAGGAAAATAAAAGCATCTAAGACTGATCAAAGTCTGCACTAGAGAATTTGAGGATTAATACTAATTCAGAAGCAAAGCAGCATATTCGAATTTAAGAACGAATTAGATAGTGTATACAGATAATCCATGAGCGTACACGGGATTGTATTTGAAATTTAAAATATTGTTTTTACTGGGTTTTTGATTAGGGTAGGGGAAGTCTGTAACGACCCACAAATTTATCACTTCGATAACTTATATTTATATTTGAAATATTCAAATACAAAATTTTATAAGAAAAATTATATTGTTTGAACCATAAATAATGTTGGTAAACTTGTTTTAAAGATATTAAAAAATATGGATATTTGGGGCTTTTCATTAGGACAATGATCAAAAATTGTTTTACCGAAAAACTATTTTTTTACCATCAGGAATCGCAAATGAGTTTGGATGAATGCACTTAATTTTCCATACATGCAAGTATATGTAATAAAATGTTATTATGACATCATCAATGATGTCATTTTTTGAATAATTGGTTTTTGAATTTAAATTAAGTTTAAGTGTTTTGATAATTACTTTAAAATCAAATGCGAATTTTTTTATCATTGAATAATAATAGAAATATTATTAAACTTTTTTTAAAAATATATATAGTTTAACTAAGAAGTAAAAATATGACCAAAAATAGGATTTCGGATTCATAACGGTTTGACCTGTAGACGTTGTTTTTGAGATGTTTTTACTTAATTTGCACATATGATACACGCACATATACATGCACACACGCGCGTGCACACAAGTACATATATGTCATATATATATAAAGACACATGCATAAATATATATGTACTTAAGGAAAAATATCATGATATTTTGTACCAAAACAAAAAAAAACTTCCCTTCACTTTAGAGCATATGGAGCATCATATGGGGAAGGCAAATAAGGGGGGAGGTCATGATCGAGAATAATGAGGGGGATAGGGTATGTAGGCAAGCACATGGATGTTGAAAATATCATGATATTTTTTCTCCACTTTTTGCCAGCAAGCCAATACCACTCTTGCTTTTTACTAATTCACTACTTCTATTCTTCTTCTTCTTCTTTTTCACCTTAGGAGCTCTCTTCAGTGGCCTCTCTTTATAATTATTCCATAGGAGTAGCATAGCTCTGTTGAGAAATATACCTCCATATAGAAAGGTATATACTATCTTAGGTTCGAGATTGAATTATTAATCTCCTCTCCTCTTCTCTACCTAGACCATGCCTATCAAAACATTCCACCACTCTTGCAATCCAAAGGCTGAAACTTTAGGAGTCTTATGCCAGATTCGTAAGCTTCCGTTTCGGAATAGCAAAGCTATAGTCAAATTTAGAAAACATAGAAACTAACGAAGGTGAGGATCTCTAATTATTTTTATAAATTATACGATGATATGATATGTTTTCTATGATTGTTTTCTATGGTTGATCATCATGTTTGGATGTGATAATATGTTTGGTTATGGAAATAATTCATGTTAAATACACGTCAAATTTACACAAATGAAATTACTTTTCCATATGAATTATAAAAGTGTTACGGAATGGTTAAATCTTTTTAAAACGATTTAAAATGGTTTATAAATGTTTTATAGATATTAAAATTCAATTTGGAGAACTTCTGATAAGATATGAAATTGGAGTAAAAAATAGAAGCGTCGCGTAACGGCAGCTCGCGTTTTCACATCTAAAAGATAATTCAATGTAAAGAGTGGAATATTTCTCAGAATGATTCGAAATAACATTTTTCAAAACTCTTATTATTATGATTTTCAAATAAAAAGAAAAATCAAGATTTTGTTAAGTAAATAATTTAGATGCGTCCGATAAAAAATCTCAAAAATGTCGTGCTTTGGCAGTTTGGAAACTAAGTTGGCAAAATCTTTAAAATGAATATTTTTAAATCTTTAAAAATATGAAATAAATTCCATAAATATATTAAAATGTTTTAAAAGGGATTTGAGTTATAAAAATGGATATATGTGGAACGAAGTTAATGTTTTGATCAAAGAAACTTTTAAAAACGCTATTCGCAATGCTTTTTGCAGTAATTTTTAGTAACTTTTGAAATTAACATTTATACTTGGGAATTTCTTCCCAAATATTTTGCAAATGTTTTTCAAATAATAAATCAAGATTTTAAACAGCTTAGAATTGATCAAATAAATTGATCGCCTTATGGTTGGCAGAGAGATATTCTTTGGACCCGAGCTTGGATAACCAGTGTTTGGATTCTGCTCTAGCTATCCGGACTGGACCAAAAGAAGGGATAGTAAATTTGATTTAGTTGGACTACATCTTCCTAAGATAAAAAGAGATTTGGAGTTTTCCAAAAGTTAAACAAGATTTAAAATAGGATTTTGGTTGTTAAAGAAAACGTTCTGTTTAAACTCCATTTTAAATTCCAAGGAGGAAACTCGTGCTATCCATATGAATTTAAAAGGTGATTTCATCGTTATTCGACGAATAATACGAGTTAAATGTGGAAATTAATATTGGGTATTATCATATAAAATTTATGGATCTCTTTTATTCATTACTAACTAATTTGGGTTTATAGTAAGTGATGTCTTAAATAATTTTTTTTGACCCATTAAAAATATATATTGGAAATGTGAAATAATCATTAAGATTTGAATATACTTTTTCCAAGTATTTCAAGATGAAATGTTTTGGTATTTCCATAGTTGGAAAGTGGCTTTAATTAACCAAAGGATTTGATAAAAGAGGTTTAATTATCCCATATATACTGAAACATACTATGATTTAAAGATGTATATCTCTAAAGAGATATTTTACTTGGATAAATGATATTGATTAATTAAATAATAATCACCTATATACTTAACATCTTTCATCGATAATTGTGTGGAGAAATCATGATCTGATTTGGGTGATTCCCATTTGAAAACAACTTTGAACCAATATACGTTCGAAAGTGAAAATATGTTGAAGATAATGATGTTGAATACAGAGATCTTCATAATGTAGGGCTACTTGCCACTAACCTCTAGGGTAATTACCTTATCATATATATGGCGTTAGTGGTTCCTTCGATTTGAAATCTTTAACGCAAGGACAACTCACTACTAATCCTAAGGGTGATTCCCAAATAGGATGTAGTAGGAGAAGTGCCTTCAGTTTGTCCCGTGTCTGACATTGCATTTCTAAGACCATGTGCATTGAATTTTACAAACGTACATCTATTTGGCCATGTGGGAGGTAACCCCTCTTACAATTAATGTCCTTCTCCGAGACATACAAGCTTAGAGGTTGTGCTTTTGTGGAAATCAATAATGTGTTGTCAAAAATGGCAATGTGGCATTCAAAGTAGGATTTTTCACGTGAAAGGTATAATGTTACCTTAAGCCTCAAACATCGGTAATGGCAAAAACATGGTAGATGCAGTAGGACTAAGGGGGTCGCATCCATTAGGATATAGTCATCACTTTTCCATATTACTCTCTATATTTCGGGTTTGCTTTGTATGCTATAGATTGGTCGGAAATGACCGGGGTGATGGCATATTCAGTACTATATGTGGAAAAGGTGGGTCAGTTCTATGTTGGTAGAGGTTGGAGCCTCGGTGAATCCCTCTAGAGATGTACAATCGAAAGGAAATCCCTTACGTTGTCATTGTATGGAATCCGTTCTCTAATACGAGCCTTTACAGTTTTAGTTGTAGAATATAGTATGCTGGAATTTAACTAATGTAATAGTTTTGATTAAGATTATATATTTATTTGAAATAGTTTTCAAAGAATGTCACTAAAAATAATATCCCTGATTTTGTGTAGCAAATGGTTTGGTTATCATAAGGTAAAAACCCATTCATGTTTATACGCTGTGTAGTTTTATGAGATACCTTTGTTTTCAAAAAGTATTCGTATTTTGAATTTTCTCACATCAGTCTTATGACTGGCCGGAGTTTATTTTCTTTTTGCTTAAACTTTGGGTGCCCTATTTCCGGATAGCCAAGTAGTTCAGGTCAAACTTGGAACATTTTGAAGGAGCTTGAAGCAGGAGCTGGAGTTTCGTCCGTTAATAGCTGTAGTTCCGTTTTACGGTTTGAATTCAATAGTAGTAGGGATAGAGATATATAATTTTTCATGATGAGATTAGGATTGACTCTGATATATGTATTTAAAATTTCCACTATAAAGAATATATATTAAAATAATACGTGTTACTCCATTCATGTAAGATTCAATTCGGTCTTCTTTTTCTTCTTACCCTTGATCGATCCCTCTTTTCGGCATTTCGATTTACGGCACGTAAATACCGAGCACGTATTATGTCAATTTTCGAGGGTCGAAAATGCAAGTTGTCACAGCTTCTCTATCAAGTTGGATGATATAAAAATTGGTATGTATTTTTTATGATCTTTTGATTTTGCTTGTACCCAGTCTACAATTATATCGATGATATAGGTGCTTATATAGGATTTGATTTCCTATATTTTGATTTTGTGATTTTGGTTTGAAATTTTCACGTGGCTTGTTCAAATCAGATGTGTGGCTTCACTATAGCTTGTAGTTTGCTTTGTTTATGTTTTTAATTGCTTTGTTTAGGTTTGAAATGTCCCTTTATCGATGGCTTGATGCTCTTATGATTTTTTTAGCTTTGTTTTTGTTTTTTGATTAGTTTTTATGATACCGATGCTTTAACTGATTTGTTCACTTTATTGTTTTACTAGTTTGAATATCTTTTTGCTTGGTTGATTAATGTAAATCCATTGCTTATACATGAATGAACTTTAGTTGATCTCGTTTTGTTGGCTACTGATTTATCTTGCTTATATCTGATACATATATGCATGCCTATAGCATTTTGAGTGTTGTCGCCCTTGTTGTACATGCACTTGGAACTGAATATGCATCTCATTGTTGTACACTGCTTTTTCGATATCTGGTCTGGATCCTTCCCTTATTGTCTCAAGTATATGTATACATATGTGTATATATGTACCTATAGAGAAATGTCCTATTTGGTTGATTATGTAAGTGTGCACTGAGTTGTTGTTGGGTGTCTCTAAACTGGCTTGTGTGTATGGTAGCTTCATGTGCATTACTTGTTGTTCATTTAGGTTTGTACATGTCGATCTGGTTGTACCTGAATCTTGAATAGCCCGAACTCTTCCTAGTCATGTCTTGTTGGAGTTGTTTTTACTGGGTGCACTTCATTGACTGGTTTTACTTGTATAGTTGTTTTTACTGAGATGAAAGTGCTTCTTGGAGTTTGAAGTGGCCACTGTGCCCATGTATACATGTATGTATATATGTATGTTAGTGTGCTTGTATAGGTGTGACTTTGCTAGTCTGTGTGCTTGTTTTTGTTGAACTGTGTGCATGTTCTAAGCGAATCTCCATTTTTTCTATGATGTTGTACCTTTTCATATTTGTTGTTGAGTTGTGTTGTTTGCATTTCCAGGATGCACACTGCCTTATATTGTTCAGTTTCTTGTAGTGCTTGTGCACTAATACTGGCTGCCTTGATTTATGTTGTGCTGCCTTGTACTCGCATATGTCGATCCATGACATCATATCAATTGCTGGTCCACTGCCTAGCCGTGCTATACTATGTGCACTTAGTTTTTGTATGATGGATGCCCTTGTTTCTGGACTTAATTGTGCATCTTGTTTCTAAACTTGGTCGTGACTTTTGTACACTACGTGATGTAATTGAGTTGAGCCCGAGCTTGCTTGGGATTGACCTCATGCACACTTGCACTGCGTTGAGCCTTCGGGGTTGACCTTTGCATTTGTCCCTAGAATTTATTGACACAAGTGCATTCTGTGTGTATGGCCTTATGACATGTACACTGATACAACGTACATGACATATGTTGTTCATGTTTGATTCCAGTTTTAAAGTATGAAAAAAACACCCAAATAACCGAGGCAATATCATATTAAATCACATTCTTTTTTTTGCAAATATTGATTTGTTTCTTTTTTGCTTTTATAGAGTTGTTTTTGTGATAAGAAAGGTAGAAGACTAAAGCAGAAGCAAGAAGATATCCAATTTTATTACGTGGATGAGAGTAAAAAAGAATGTTGTATATGAGATTGTGAAACTAATGTTATGGATGAAAGTGTGAAATATTGTGGAAGCTCAATGTGTACTATTTGAAATTGAAATGAAAAATAATATTTGTTTAAACAAAAAATAAATTTTGAATAAATTATTTATTATCATCAAACAAAAATCATAAACCATAATACTCTACAATATTATTCAATATTTATATATTGTTTAATAAGTAATTCTGGAAATGCTATTATAACATCAGACAACGTACGACTTTTTTCTATAGTTTTAGCGCATCTCAAATGATGAGGCATATTTATGGTTTGATGTGTAATGAGACGACACCGGATTTAATGACAGACAAATATTGTTACAGATAATGGGGCATATCCACCGTTTGATGCATTTTGGCATAATGATTGTACCAAAAATATGAGTGTATATATTATTTGTATGCTATTTGTTTATCTAACTATAGTGGCTTTTTCATACTGTGGTTGTGAACTTTATTTCATCAATAGCCAATTTGTTTGAAAACTTTGTTTATCTACCATTTTCAAAAAGTTATGAATTAAAGTGATTGTTAGTATTGATATTTTATGTCAAGTACACAATTTTCACCAAGCGGGTCAATTTGGGTAATGGGTTTCAACTCAATGGACTTGTGTCAAATCCAGTTTATGGTTTTAGAAAATGGAGTAAAGGTTGGATACTAAGTTACTTCGAAAACCATACCCATCAATGCTCTATTTTTACCAGATATTATAGTAAATACTAGAATATTATCATTATAGTGAAATAATCTCATCGGTAATTTTCAATCAACTTCACAACAAAGTCACGAATCCACCAAAAATCCCAGTTTGATTTCTCATAATGTGTAGGATTTATATTTTCATTTTGCTACTGGTTTGAAGTTGCCTTGAGGTATGAAACGAGATTTGTACAAATTAACAATGTCTTATGAGCCATTGATCAAAATTTGAAATAATTAGGATTGTCAAAAAAACTTGGCCCTTGAATAAACAAATCAGATCTATCCAAACTAAAACAACTGAATTACAAATCTTGTGCCAACATATTGGAGCATCATGTTGGCATTTTATGGGGTTTCAGTTTGAATTTTGTCAACATAATTAAGGATTTTTCAACATGTAAGCATAGTTTTGTGCATTATTTTGATTTAGTTTCTACATTTAACGTCTATGTCACCTCTTTTTTTCTCCACCACATCATATAAATTTTCCTTGCTAAAACCAAATGTTCTATTGTATATTTTATTAATTTACTCCAACATATATTGTTGTATAATTATAGTCAACATTCCTAACATTAAAGCTATTGAAATCATGGAGCCAAGTAGGCTTCTTTCATTGTCTAATGGACCTTGTTTCGAATAGAGCACCAGTTTGAGTCTAAACTCTTTACACTTCACACCAACTATAACCAACAATTTACCAAAATCTTAGAATTGAATTATGACGCAGCGGATAATAACAAAACGATATAGATCGATGAAAGTAGCAAACGGTGGATTGAAGATACTGCAATGGCCAAATTCGTTGATCACAAAGATATCGAATTCTAGCTATCTTCGACACGTTGATCGTGCACGATACCATGAAAGAAGATCTACAATTCTTCAAACGTTGATCAAGCACACTTGATACCGTGAATTGGCTTCAACAATCGTTGAATCGAGCGCACTCGATTAACCGAAAGTGGAGATAGGAGATTACACTCAACTACCAATTTAAATGAAAGCACACATCAATCAAACAAGAATTTTTATTCAACAATCAACAACCCAAAAGTTACAACACACTCCCTGTTTATAGCATTTTTGACCCAGACCCTTAAGTCGTTGCCGACCTAGTTCCCCACAACTCACGACTTATCCTTAGGTCGTACGCGACCTAACACATCACATACATACACGACTCAAAGCAATTACATCACAACAGCCTTCGGCCGACTCAACACTTGAACGACTTAAGGAAACACACAAATATACAACACCTAGGTCGTATTCGACCTAACGACTTACGACTCAAAGAAAAACAAATTACAACACACGTCACGACTTAAGTTCAACACAGCGACTCAAGTTTCTTGCGGCATATTCTTCAAACGACTTACGGCATAACTCTTCAAACGACTTAACTAGGTCGTGACCCTTTTCCCTTGCTTTGTTAAGTCTTAGCCGACTTAAGCCCTTAAGTCGTAGCCGACTTAAGTCTTCACTACAACAATGTGGCAGATCATTAGGTCCTTGGCTTTTAACTCGTGCCGCCTCATGATTAGCTCCCGTAGTTATAGGTTGTAGACGACCTAACAAAACCAAACGACTTAAAGATTGGTTAAGTCGGCACGTCTTGACTCGTGACTCTTTAGGTCGCAGATGACTCAAAGCGGCTTCATTAACTCACAGCTCCTCCTCACGTGACTCCTTAGGTCGGGGCCGACCTTCATTAACTCGTGAACGACCTAAGCCTTGTGCTTCCATAGGTCATGCTGCATCATCCTCCCCTGGTTGAGAAAAATTCGTCCTCGAATTTGTAAATTCTTCCACATCAGATCGTTCATCTCCATAATATGGCACAAGATGTTTAACATTGAACACGTCAGAAGTGTACACATCCTCCGGCAGCTTCAACTTATAAGCATTTTCATTAATCCGTTTCACAACTTCTACATGACCAGTTTTCCTGGCTTTCAACTTGTTATAAGCGCCTACTGGAAAAGGATCCTTTGTTAACACAGCATATACCAAATCTCCCTCATTAAACTCAACACTTCTTCGCTTCATATCTGCGGATCTTTTATACTTCTCATTTTCTTTCTCCATTCGCTCCTGAATGATTTTATGACATTCAGTCAACCCATCAACAAAGTCTACAGCTCGTTTAACCGTCCCCTTCGTTTGTGGTACTACTGCTAAATCCAACGGTCCCCTCGGTAAATTTGAATATACAATCTGAAATGGACTGAATCCCGTACTACGATTCACTGCATGATTATGAGCAAACTCTGCTTGGCATAACTTCGTGTCCCAACTCTTCAGATTGTCCTTCACAAGACATCGTAACAAATTTCCCAACGATCTGTTGACAACTTCTGTCTGTCCATCTGTTTGCGGATGATAAGCGCTACTAAAGTTTAGCTTCGTTCCAACCATCTTCCACAAACTAAGCCAAAAATGACTCAAAAATCTGGTATCCCTGTCTGAAACAATAGACTCCGGCAACCCATGTAAACGATAGATTTCTTTAAAGAACAACTGAGCAACATGAACAACATCCGCCGTTTTCTTACAAGCAACAAAATGTACCATCTTCGAGAAACGATCCACCACAACATATATCGAGTCATTTCCCCTTTGCGTTCTCGGCAAACCCAATACGAAATCCATACTAACGTCAACCCAAGGTTTTGTAGGAACAGGTAAAGGCATATACAAACCCGCATTTGTAGCTGTCCCTTTCGAAACTTGACAAACATGACACCTCTGAACAAACCTTTCAACTTCCTTCCTCATCGATGGCCAATAGTAGGATTGAGAGATTAACTGCAATGTTCGGTCTCTACCTATATGTCCTTCTTCATGAAGCTCCTTTACTATCTTCATTCGCAAACTACAATCCGGTACACACAATTGATTCCCCTTAAATAAGAACCCATCAATCAACACAAATTCATCAGAACTTCCCTCCTTGACTTTCTCAACAAATTTCTTAAAGTAAGGATCTTCTTCAATCAGTTCTGCCAACAATTCAAACCCTGTCACTTCAACTTTCATCGTCATTAATAAATGACTCCTCCTACTCAAAGAATCAGCCACGCGATTCGTTATCCCTGATTTGTGCTTCACGACAAAAGTAAACTGCTGCAAATAGGCAATCCATGATGCATGCCTTGCTGAAATCTTGTCATGCCCCTGCAAATGCTTCAAAGCTTCGTGGTCTGTGTAAAGAACGAACTCCTTATGGAACAGATAGTGTCCCCAATGTTTCACTGCTTGCAATACAGCATAAAACTCCACATCATACGTACTATATCTCATCTTTGCCCCTGATAACTTCTCACTAAAGTATGCAATACGACGTCCCTTCTGACTCAACACCCCTCCGATTCCAACCTTAGATGCATCAGTGTGTAGCTCAAACAACAACTGAAAGTCTGGTAATACAAGAATTGGCGCTGACGTCAACAGTTTCTTGATTCGCTCAAAAGCAACCCCTGCTTCCTCCGACCAAGAAAACTGTTTCCCTTTCATACAATCAGTAACTGGTGCCATCATGCTACTGAAGTGTGGAATGAATCTTCGGTAGAATGACGTTAGCCCATGAAAACTTCTCACTTCTGTAATTGTCCTTGGCTGTGGCCAATTCCTGACTGCTTCAACTTTATTCTGGTCCACCTGGATACCTTCTCCTGACACAACATACCCCAGAAATAAAACACTCCTCGTCATAAACACACATTTCTTTGTTGCGGCATAGAACTGTTCTTGTCGAAGGACCATCAACACTTCTCTCAAATGTTGCAAGTGTTCCTCTGAACTCCCACTGTATATCAGAATATCATCGAAATACACCACCACAAATTTCCTAATAAATGGTCTAAAGATCTGATTCATCATCCGCATAAAGGTACTTGGTGCGTTCGAAAGACCAAACGGCATTACCAGCCATTCATACAACCCTTCCCTTGTCTTGAATGTTGTGTTCCATTCGTCACCTGGTCTAATTCGAATTTGATGATATCCGCTCTTCAAATCAATCTTCGAAAATATAGTTGCCCCACTCAACTGATCTAGCAAGTCATCCAACCTCGGCATTGGGAATCTATATCTCACAGTAATCTTATTCAATGCTCGACTGTCAGTGCACATTCTCCACGTCCCGTCCTTCTTCGGTACTAACAAAGCTGGCACAGCACACAGACTCAAACTCTCCTGCACTCGCCCCTGTTCAAGCAACTCTTCCACCTGCCTTCTCAACTCTTCATGTTCCTTCGGACTCATTCGATAATGTGGTCTATGCGGTGATACTGCTCCCGGAACAAGATCGATTTGATGTTGAATGTCTCTCAGTGGCGGTAACTCCTTAGGCAACTCTTCTGGAAATACATCCTCAAATTCTTTCAAAACTGGCTTCGCTTCTTCTGGAATTTCAACCTCTTCACTGCTCTCACGCCTTATCAATAAGTACACTTCAGGTTCCTCTTCGACTTCCTTAACAAACTCTTTCAAAGATAATGAGGTTTTCAGCTCTTCAATCTCCTCCAACTTGCTTTCCTTCTGTTGTTGCTTCTTGGGAACTAAAGTGATTTTAGTACCTTCAAACATGAAACTATAGCTATTAGCACGTCCATCATGTTGTACTGCTCTATCAAACTGCCATGGTCTGCCCAACAACAGATGACACACATCCATGTCTACAACATCACACCAGATTTCATCTTTTTACTTCTTCCCAATTGAAAAATTCACGTAAGCTCTTCGTCCAACTTTCACTTCACCACCCTTCCTTAACCATGCTAGCTTGTACGGTTTAGGATGCTTCTCAGTTTTCAAGTTCAACTTCTTTACTGCTTCTGTAGAGATAATATTGTCACAACTCCCAGCATCAATAACGAACTTGCAAACCTTTCCCAGAATAGTGCATGTCGACTGAAAAATATTGCTCCTCAACCAATTAGAATCATCCTCTTGCTTCGGTGTTAAACAAGACCTTCTCATCATCAAATTACAACCCTCATCTCCGGACAACAAGTCTTCCTCCTCAACAAGTGGTGAACTGGAATATTCAGCTTCTACTTCCTCATCCTCAACCTTAGTAATCATAGTTCGTTTCTTCGGCTTTGGACATTCATTGCTTTTGTGACCCGCTTCCTGGAAATTATAGCACTTGAAACTGTTGTTGACCTTTGCCTTCGTAACCTCCTGTACAACTGGTTTTGTAACAGCTTTGGAAACATTGGAATTCCCACTAGCACCCTTCACTTGATTGTTGGAATTTGTAAACACACCTCCTCCACGTCTTCCCTGCTTCTCCCAAGCCAACGCTTTCTGATGTGCTTCCGCCACAGATCTTGGATCAAACATATTAACCATATCCTGAATCTGCATCCGCAACCCTCCAACAAATCTAGCAGTTAGCTGTTCTTCTGTCTCCATAATATCATTTCGAGCAATCAGTTGATAAAATTCATCAGCATAATCATTAACAGTCTTCGTCCCTTGCCTCAAATTCTGCAATCTCTGATACATGAGCGATTGATAATTGTAAGGTAAGAATGTAGCTTTCATCAGTTTCTTCATCTTCTCCCATGATTCAATCTTTGACTTTCCCATTCTCTCCCGTGCAAGTTTAGTTTGCTGCCACCATGCTAAAGCTCTCCCCCTCAACCTAGTAGCAACTAACTTCACTCTTCTATGCTCAGGAACTTCTTTAAAGTCAAAAATTTCTTCAACATTAGACAACCAATCCAAGAATTCTTCTGCCACCATTCCTCCCTTGAACTCTGGAATTTCCATCTTCATACCCGATTCCCATCGACGATCTTCTTCTACATCTCGATATGAATTTCCAATTTGGTCTCGATCTCGATAATGAATGCTAGCTCTATCACCATCTTCATCATAATCAAATGTATGTCTATATCGATCTCGACCATCAACATCCCTTTGATCACGCATGTCTCTTCTACTATGTCTCTCTTCATCTCTATATGGCTTATTTTCAAACTCTCGTGGAGTTCTCCTCTCTTCATGTCCATAGTCATGGTGATCTCTCCTTGATGAAATTGATGTTTCTCTTCTTTCTCTAAAAGATTGCGGTGATACCCTTCTCGCTTCCGTAACCGATGGCGAAACTCGGTTTCCTCCATGGTTCGAGAGTGGCGATCTCCTCCTTTGAGTTTGATTCATATCATTCATCAATTTCTCTAACTTTCCAATACCTTCATCAAATTTCTCATTAATGCGTTGTTCCATTTGCTCGGCTTCTTCTCTTCTATACAACGCTTCAACATTCTGATGACGATTAGCTCTTCTCGGCGGCATGATTACACAATCACAAACAATTCAACAATTTTTCAACACAAGCAAGTCACGGCTCAACCACTAACTTGGCTCGGCCTCAACACTTCAAACAAACTTCACCAAGGCTCGGCTACTTTTCACAAGTATACACGGCCTACCTTCAACAAATGCAAATGCAAACTTCAAACTCTTCAAACTTTCAAACTTTGGCACGCAAAAATCTCACGGCCAAATTCAAACAACTTCCACACTTTGATCCAAAAGAATATGGATTGAAAACTCCCAACTTGTTGCAACTTCAAGATGAACATGATGAACACCAAACTTCAAACTTCTTGGCTCCAAGACTCGTCTTAGCTATGGTTGGCTAAGTCCAGCTCTGATACCAAAACTGACGCAGTGGATAATAACAAAACGATATAGATCGATGAAAGTAGCAAACGGTGGATTGAAGATACTACAATGCCCAAATTCGTTGATCACAAAGATACCGAATTCTAGCTATCTTAGACACGTTGATTGCGCACGATACCGTGAAAGAAGATCTACAATTCTTCAAACGTTGATCAAGCGCACTTGATACCGTGAATTGGCTTCAACAATCGTTGAATCGAGCGCACTCGATTAACCGAAAGTGGAGATAGGAGATTACACTCAACTACCAATTTAAATGAAAGCACACAGCAATCAAACAAGAATTTTTATTCAACAATCAACAACCCAAAAGCTACAACACACTCCCTATTTATAGCATTTTTGACCCAGACCCTTAAGTCGTTGCCGACCTAGTTCCCCACAACTCACGACTTATCCTTAAGTCGTACGCGACCTAACACATCACATACATACACGACTCAAAGCAATTACATCACAACAGCCTTCGGCCAACTCAACACTTGAACGACTTAAGGAAACACACAAATATACAACACCTAGGTCGTATTCGACCTAACGGCTTACGACTCAAAGAAAAACAAATTACAACACACGTCACGACTTAAGTTCAACACAACGACTCAAGTTTCTTGCGGCATATTCTTCAAACGACTTACGGCATAACTCTTCAAACGACTTAACTAGGTCGTGACCCTTTTCCCTTGCTTTGTTAAGTCTTAGCCGACTTAAGCCCTTAAGTCGTAGCCGACTTAAGTCTTCACTACAACAATGTGGCAGATCATTAGGTCCTTGGCTTTTAACTCGTGCCGCCTCATGGTTAGCTCCCGTAGTTATAGGTCGTAGACGACCTAACAAAACTGAACGACTTAAAGATTGGTTAAGTCGACACGTCTTGACTCGTGACTCTTTAGGTCGCAGATGACTCAAAGCGGCTTCATTAACTCGCAGCTCCTCCTTACGTGACTCCTTAGGTCGGGGCCGACCTTCATTAACTCGTGAACGACCTAAGCCTTGTGCTTCCATAGGTCGTGCTGCATCAAATTAGGTTAGAAAAGCCGGACTACAAAATAATGAAGAAACGAGTGAAGAAGCTTGGAAAGTGTAGAGATTGAAGGAATCAAAGATTTGGCAAAGTTATGGCTAACATGATTGGTATTGATATGATGTGGTCGGTATCGATATGATTTGGGAACTGTCAAAAATAGTAAAATGGAGAAGTGCAAGAGATTTTACCATACTCTAGCCAAGAAGAATAAGTCGTTACTAATCATTATTAGTAGCCGGTACCGACTATATTTTTCCATCTTGGAATGCATGCAAGATGAGGTGGGGACCCACCATGGAGCAAAACTTGGGGATTTGGGCAACAAAATAATTCAGCACCAAAATATTATGGTCGATACAAAGTTGATTTGTGTTTTTGGGAAATGTGCATGACATCCTATTTATAGGATGGAACTTCAGATCTAGAGAAAAAGACTCGTTCAAGTCGGGAATGAAGAGGTTCATGATAGGATTTGTCTATAAATAGCAAGGGACCTTCAATTGAAAAGGGAATCGATCATTCTTCTCACCTCTTTCTCTTCAAATTCATAGGAAAATCTAAGATCTACTAAATTGTAGGTGGAAATCGATTGTAAATTATTATATTTTGGACAGAATTTATCGAATAAAAAAGTTAAGTGGACGTAGGTCGGAGATATTGTCGAACCACTGTAATTTTTGCATGTTTTGTTTTCATTTTCCTTCAATTCCGTCATTTTTATATTTTTTTTAATTCATTTTTGAGTGATATTGGGGTAATTTGTTAATTTTTGGTGTAACATTTTCGCTGCTTCCATTGAGAATGATTTAGATTTGATAGTGAGGAAGATGAAAAAGGCATACTAAAAGAGTTATCGCTAGAGGGAGACGAGATGTCCTCAAATTCAAATTAACCTTCTATCTATGTTACCAAAGAGGAAATGTAAGGGACGATGACAAGGATGTAAGAGAGATTGATGACTTTACAAGAGGAGATGATGAATGGATTTATTCAAAGTATGGAGTAGCAAAGAAGCTAGAGCCATTGGGAATCAGGATCGCAGGCCAAAAGGTGATGTAGGTGCCCTAGGAAATGGGGTAGAACAAACTATAACAAACCCTTAGAGACAAAATCAGAGTGTACCAACTAGCCCGAACAAGTTGGTACCGAGCATAATGGTTAGGAGTGCATGGTCAACTTTGGGTTTGAGCGAGATGGGATAACAGGAACGAGCAATGCTGAAGTTAGAGACGGTGATCAAAATGTGAGCTTACGGTAGCATAGATCAGAACAGAAGGTCCTCGTGGAAACAGAAGGCATGAGGAAGCTATGGATCAAAGGCATGCAGCGCCTTAGAGATATCTACTCAATGGCAGAATCACTAGTATAATATGGCAAGTGCTTCAAAGTGGAGCTTCAGATCGAGGTTTCGTGGACATAAATAGTAACTAATTTACCCTGAAAATCTAATACGATAGGAATCCACTTGATTTCTAGCTACCCACTCTAGAGCCTATGAAGGAAGGAAAGATCTAATAATTCATTTGATGAGGTATATCTAGCACATGGGAGTGCTAAACGTGGTTGTGCTTCCACTATACTTGACCGACTTAGCAACTATGTTGTTTCGAAAATTAATAAGTCCATTAGCATATGGATTGAATTAGAGGAAAGATTTATGAACTATTTCAGGGTTCACATACTACGATTGAGAAATGTGATGATGCTCTTGAGTGTGAGATAGAAGGAAGGTGAAACTATGCGAACTTATCTAACTAGATTCAATGTAGTAGTCATTGTAGTGCAAAAACTAGACCCATCAATAGTTTTGATGATAGTGGTTTTAGGAGTCGCTAATAAGATTGAGTTTAAGGGAGCATTAGATAGAGATCCCTCAATGGATCTCACTAATTTATGCTATTAAGCAAAAAGGTATTTGTGCCAAGAGGATGTGCAAGTCGAGAGAAGTGAAGTAAACGCTGTGGAAGATAGAGGACCATCCAAGGAAGTATATGAAAATGATAAAGGAAAAAGAAAGGCCGATGATGGCTTTGGAGGATAGAACGACAAAGGAGGGAGTCAAAACTCTCCTCCTTTGCTAATTTGACCGAAACCCTAGAGAGGATCTACCTTGATACTAGGGTGTAGATTCCCTATTGGGGACTTGTAAGGAGGGAGCCCACCAAATGGGAAAGGAAATGTAGAATGTATTGCTTATTTCATGAGCTTGGTGGGCATAAGACAAATGAATGCACGCATCTATGAAATTTGATTAAAGAGCAGGTTTGGAGAAATCATTGGTAGTAGTATATTCAGAATTAGACTATAAAGGCACAAACCGAAGTTGTGGCAAAAGAGTGACCACCATTTGTGGTGAGTATACCCGGTTACGACCGAGGATCCAGTCTCGGTACAATGATCTCATGATAGAGATGGATAGAGTTAGACTTATTTCTTATACTTCACTTTTTCTTTAAATAAACTATGAAAGATCGCTATCAAGCTACACATGTATATGATTCTAAACATTCCCATGGGAATGCTTTGAGTTAAACCTCAAAAGTAATACTTAATTCGGTCAATTTTTTTTATTTTTTCTTGATGCATGTTGACTTTGAATAAGGAGTTAAAAATATTTGTTTGATGTAATTAATGGATATTATCAAAACATAGTTATCCTTTTTGTTTGACAGATAAACAGTTAAATAATAGTTTTCCCGACTGGAGAGATGGGGAGACATATCAAGAAACGCAATTCCCCTTATCAAAGAGCAAGCGGGTCTACTTGTATATTATAGGAAGCCCTCTCATAAGAGAGTGAGTGGATGGGCTCTCTTTGTACATTAATTTCTCTTGCCGGAGAGCAAGTAGATGGACTCAATCTAGACTTTTGATTATATGATCTAGAAGACCAAAAACTAAACTTCAGGATTCAAACACCTAATGATTTGAAGTGATTGATAATGATTAATGAATTGTTAATGACTGTCATGACTCTCTTTTGACATTATGTTCTCTTACCAGAGAGCAAGGAGATGGGCTCAATCTAGACTTATGATTATATGATCGAGAAGGTCAAAAGCTAAATTTCAAGATTCAAACACATACTGATTTGAAGTGATTGATAATGATTAATGAATTGTTAATGACTGTTATTACCTCGATTCATTTTGACTTACATATGGTGGGATGTTAGGCGATACTAGATGATTTGTAAGTAACAATTAAATCAGGGGTAATGTACCATAATGATCCTTGGTGCATAGTGATATGGTAAGTGACTTTATCTATGATAGTCAAATCTTAAGGGAGTGCATGATGATTATGAATAACATTTAGGCAAGGACTTGAGCTATTTGTTGTGATGGGTCTTGAATGACCTTTAATTTGCAGGTGATTTCAAATGAACTAAATGATTAGTCATGATTGGCCCAATAGATAGCTAGAGAGTGCAATCGACAATTTTCTAGCATTGATAAATGTTCTTGATCAGATGCTTTGGCTCCACAAAAGCATGCTTTGGGATTTAAGTGTTTTCGACAAATATTCCACTGTCTTGTAGTTGAGTTCGATCAGAGAAACTGGACTATAAAATGATGAAAGAATGAGTCAAGAAGCTCGAAAGATGTCAAGATTGAAGAAATCAAAGATTCGACTAAGTTTTAGAAATGCATGATTCGATTGGTACCGACATGATTTGATTGATATCGATGCGATTGGTACAACATGATTTGGTTGGTACCGATAAGATTAGGTTTGTACTAACATTATTTGGTTGGTACTGATAAGATTAGGTTTTTACTTACATGATTTGGAAACCATCAAGAATAACAGAATAGAGAAGTGTAAGAGAATTGAGTAAAACCTAGCCAAGAAGAAAAAGTCAATATCGATATGGTCGGTACCGACCATGTTTTGCCATTTGAAATGCATGCAAGATGAGGTAGGGACCCACAATGGAGTGAAACTTGGAGGTTTGAACAACTAAAATAATTTGTCACCAACCATATTATGGTCGGTACGGAGTTGATTTGTTATCTTAGGAAATATGGATGACCTATCCATGGTGCTAGAACATCGAATCTAGAGAAAAAAATTATTCAAGCCGGGAAAGACGTGGTTGATGCTAGGATTTGTCTATAAATAGCAAGGGACCTTGAACTAAAATAGGGGATCTAGCGATCTTATTCACCTCTTCCTCTTAAAATTTCTGGGAAAATCGGAGATCGACTTAATTATGGATGGAAATCGATTGTAATTTTATGGTATTCTAGAGAGAATTCATCGAATAAAATGATTAAATGGACATAAGCCAGATATTTTGTCGAACCACTATAATTTTTTGTGTTTTATCCTCTTTTTCTTCATTTCCATTATTTTTATATATTTGTTTAATTCATTTTTAAGTGATATTAGAGTGTTGCGCAACATCAACCATGTCATATTTGGAAACAATGTCATCTCTTTGCTTATGGAAGTACTTTAATGATCTCTATTATGTTTGGTATTCTCTTCCTATCCTAGGATCATCATCTTTTAATCTAGACTCCACATGCGATAAGGGCTCTCAGTATTGATGACATGTCTGCTAGTAAATATACTTTCAACCATTAGATTCCATAACTTATAAACTTCAACCTACTTTGTAGTCTATGGAAATGTACTAACTTGCTTTAAGATCTAGCTTCCGCTTTCTTTTATGCACGTAAGTTGGACAACCAAGCACTCTAATCCTGACTCTTTCTAACATACTTCTTTAAGGATCTTCGTATGTACTACTATGGATGCGCAGTTGTAGAGAAATATCTCTATAGATAAAGCCTTTATCCAAAATTTCATCTTTGATTTAGCATTTAATATCACCATCTAACATCTCCAATACTTCAACAATGTTTGATTCATTCACTTTGCTGCAAATTTAAACTTTTTTTCAACTGACATAGTTAGATCTTTAACATGCCTTTTGATGCACAATATTTAAGGAATTTTTTAATGTGGATTTTTAGCCGCTTAAATTAATGGTAGTTAATTCAAAAGAATCAAAAAATAATTATTAAAGCCCAAAATTGTAATTTCATTAACATCATAACTTCGCAATGAAACTTATATTGTTGTGTAGCGACTCTGACTCGATCTTCGAAAATCGGCACCGAATATGACACTTGTATTCCAATGCCGTAGATCTAAACGTCGAATCTGGTTCGCCGGAGCTTATAACACATCAAGTAACAACACAGCGGAAGGAAAAGAAATAAATATCATTGATATACAACATTCGAAAAAACAATGATACAATATTAATCAATACGATACAAGAATATCAGGGACAATAAACAACAGCGGAAAATGAATAGCAAAAAGAGATAACTCCGATGATCAAACTACAACTCCAATCCAATGTTCAAAGCCAAAACTCCAAACCACTAGCTCGAACCACCATCAAGTTGCACAAAAATGAGCAAGGTCAGTCATCCTAACCAAATGCTTCAATATCCAAAGTCTTCAAAGAATACCGAAGAGAAAGCCGAAAGCTACAAAATCGATTCTATATCTACTATCTGAAAAACCCAACTCTAGACTGCCCGTGTGGAAAATAGTGGGCACCCAGAGTTTAGGAAGGGAACAATAAACTCCGGGTCAGTCATGGGACTGGTATGAGAAAACAAAAACAGCTTTATCTTTAAAAACAACAAAAGAATTCAAATTTGAAATCCGCAATGCTTTTTGAAAAATGAAACTACCATAAGGCCTCCCGCCACACACACAATGCAAACGTAGAATTGGAGGAGATTTCTCTTTATGATAGACAAATATGCTTGATACGAGAAAATTTCTTTTATATTATTATAAGTGCACGGTGTGGAAAATCATTTCGAAAGTATAATATAAATCCTAGCCAGCATAGACATTCCGATCTATGCCTACTATAGCTACCATCTAAACAGTGGTGACCACCATAAGTAAATGGCAGGTTCTACAACTAAAATCGTACAAGGCGCGTATTGGTAATTGGATTTCCAACAAATGGTCAGGCCAAGGAACTTCCCATTGCCACATGGGTACGCCTCTGGAGGGACGCCCTGAGAACCTAACCGGATCTCTGCCAACACAAGGCCGGTTTACCTCTATAACTAGGTAACTACTGACACGAGTATGCCGTCCCCCGGTCGTAACCAACCTTTATCCCGGGATTCACCAACAACCACAAAGTAATAAATTTGTAGCAACCACATAGATTAAGTATCTGGGCTCCATACCATGATACCACCTCTATCCAGAAGGAAATGAGCATACCCTCAGGGGGCGCTACCCCCAAATAACCTTACTGCATTCTTCCTGTTTCGACCATTCCGGGTTGTGAAGTTCGACGAAGTCTCGTCCATAAAGCTACGCTTTTTACAAAGCCATGATTTGATCAACAAATGATCAGCAGCACTTCGTATGCCACATTACCATATTGGGGATGTATCACTGGTAACCATCAACTACATAACCTCTAAGCTCGTACGTCTCAGAGAAGGGTGTTAATCTAAGAGAATAAATCTCCGCCACCAGACAGAAATGTATTTGATAGAATCCGGTTCATCTCAAAGAGTAATGTCATACACACATCCATACAAGTCTGTTCCGGGTTCGAATAGAACCGAAAGCACTTCCGAAGAAGTCCTTACAAATCCGGATAATCTCTAATCACGTCCGTACTTCCCATTACAATGGGGCTCAAATCTCCATACCGAGGATCAGCCGATGCAGAGAAATTCGACAAGAAATCCCTTTGTTTTCGAAAAATATCCGATCTTCACCATCGGTCTTCAATTGCTATCCATAACGTCATATCACTATTCAGAATGGGTTGTATGACACAAAGGTCCTCTCCCAGCTAAACCGAATAGTGAGCGCAATATTTAAAAACATATGGATATGGGATCTCAGTTAAGTCACAACTTATTATCCAAAACTTTTCGTTCAAATGGGTAAACAAATTACCATTTACAAATCTTTTAAACAAAAAGATTCATTTCAAAAACCTTTAATGGTTTAAACAATTTCCACATTTAAATCTTTTAAACAAAAGATTCACTTTTAAGACCCCTTTCAATTTAAAACAAGGTTCACCAATCTTTTAAACAAAGATTCATTCATATCCTTTCAAAACAATTCCATTTCAAATTGGATTAACTCATCCGGTCTTTAAATCAAAGACTCATTTCATAGCTTTTAAAACAATTCCCGTTTCAATCTTTTATACATAAAAGATACACCATTTAAAATTCTATTAAATTTTAAAATAGGGTTCAACTATCTTTCACAAAGATTCAATTATAGCTTTCAAAGCCATTCCATTACAAATTTGAAATCCTTTCATCATAATTTTGGAAATTCTTTCCTTATATAAAGCTATTATTATTTGAAAACCACTTGTTCCGTTTCGGAAGACCCGATTATATCTGCACGAGTTAAAGCCTTTAAATATAAACTTGGGTAAATTCAAATTGTCAAAGTAATACTTTTAAAATGGTTTAAAATCCATACAAACATATTTATAACTTTGTATAACATTTTTACGTCATAAATACAAGATATAGAATTCAATTTCAGATATTGAATTCAATTTAAATCAAAATTTTCAAATTTCAAATCTTTATTAAGTTATTCAAAATAACTTTCATTTTTAAAACACTTTTTCAAAAGTTTTTCACTTTAACCCAATCCATTTCCAAAACCATTTGGATTTGAAATTCAAATTCAAAATTATTTAAAAATCTGTGACTTAACTGATTTCCACGTGCAATCCATGTTTGTGCATGTATAGTGTAGTCCAGGGGTTTTCCCAATAGTGCAACAACACCAATCATCACAGATACAAACACAGAAATATCAATAAGCGGTATAATCTACAACGCTTATCCTTATTCACAGATAAAGTAAATTTATCAATTACAAATATTCATCATTACGATTCGATGTGGGTTTCGGATAACCAACTGGAATCCGACTCTCTGTCGCATCGAAATCCAAATGTCGTTTACCGGGTCAAGGGGTATTTACACATAAACATATCACAGAAATCACAGATCAATACACAACAACTCACATCATAAAATATCACAAAGCATCACATATGAGGAATATCAACCATCCAAACAACCAATAGAATCCAAAACATCCATAAGTAAAAATAAATTAAATTATCTGATTCAAATTAAATCAGATTAATTACTTATGAATAAATTTAAAATTTTGGTTAATTAATATTAATAGTTACAAATCAATTTGATTAATTACTCCTTAATCATTTATTAATTAAATTTTTAATTTTTAATTAATCCTTTGATTAATTATCCTTGATTACTTACAAAATTTTTATTAATCCTTAATAAATAATCCCTCCTTAATCCCTCTCATTAATTAATTGACCTTTAATTAATCATTTAAATTAATTACATTGATTAATTAACCATTAATTAATTACCATTTAGTTTATTTCAATAAGAAATTATCCCTAATAAATTTCATTAATTAATTAACCTTTAAATTAATTGTCCTCAAATTAATCACCTTAATTAATTAATCATATAAATCAATTATCCTTAAATTATAAATTAATTAACCTTTTAATCATTAATTAATTACTTAAATCACGTAATTAATTAACCTTTATCAAACTTTAAATAAATCTTTGATGATTCTTTAATTAAACCTCTAATTAAGTAATTTTTCTTCGAGTAATTAATCTTTAATTACTTTTATCAACGAGACCTCAAATATTTAAGATAAATCATTTATCTCGACTATCACTTAATTACATCATCAAATTAAATTGGAAGACACTTAGGGTAATTTAAATGATTAACTTAATATGATTATTCAAAACTAAAACAAGTTTAAAATCATTTAATTTAGATTTGGGATTTTGTTTTGAAAATTTTGTTAATACCTTCCTTTTGGAAATTTAATTTATTCCACTTTGTTTTAATTTGTTTTAAAACCAAATCCTTCATAATTTTCTAAAACTTGCTTTAAATTAGCAAACTCAGGAAACCCGAGCCAAACTGTTAAAAACTCGAGCTGTCACGCGTTATACCCGAGCTCGCCTTCGAGTTTCATTCGAAACCTCCCGAGAAAATTTCCCATGCCTGCCCCCTCCTTTTTTTTTCTTATGTACCCATTTCTTCTTCATCGTTTTCTTTTATTTTTTTCTTTTAGTTAAGATTTAAACTGTTACACTTACATACCTCTCCACGAACACGAGCTAACCCTCGAGTAAAACCCCTACTTGCACGAGAGTCTCCCCGAGACACAGAGGAAAACATCACCAGGTACGAAAAAAAGGCCGTGTACGTGCACCGTCACTCTAGTGCCCTCCAACCAACTTCGACGCCTCCTACCCCTCGAGTATCCCCTCGACATCGAACCCCAATCGTCTATAAACTCGCACAAGTCCCCAATCGAAATCGAGCATAGCTCGAGCCACTCAGATCATACCTCCGACCAAAGAATCGATTTGCCACCGCGCCTCTGACCATCAGGAGCTCCGAGATCCCAACCACACCTCCGTTATCCTACAGGCTTCCATTTCCCTCAGCCGCGTGCAACTCGACGTATGAACCAGGCTGCGACGACCATTTTCCCGACCGTCAAAAATAAAAAAAATTAGGTTAAGAAAAAAAAAAAATCAACCCCTCACCAACGCCTCAGTCCACGAGCACCATCACCGCCATTTTTCCCCGACACCCTGATCAATCACCTAGCTTTAGCCCAAACCCCGACCTCGCTAGTGCCTCCGACCGCCTGAAATCGGTCGAAACCCAACTTTTGATCAACCTAAAACTGCTCTCACAATACCCAACTAAAAATCATCACACTTGTCTTAAAAATCCTATATTCTAATGCCAGTTCATATTATGTAATTGAATCACTAAATCGTGACATTCGAATTTATTCAAAATTTGAATTTCCTCTATAAAAACCTAATTTTTACATACTGCATATTCTTATTCTTCTTGAAACTATTTTAAATTATAATTCATACTTAAACTCACCTATTTCATTTTGAAACCCAAACCTGATAATGATTAGAAAAGAAGAGATTGAATTTCTTAAGGGTTTCTACCCTATGACTCAGAAGGCAGGGAAGCACAAAGAATTCAACACAGTCACATATGAATATATACATATGTAGAGCTTTATTCTTACAAATCACTATATATCCATACAAAGACTAAATAATACTTGAGTATCATAAGATTGTTTACTCACCTTGGATTAATGAAGATAGAGGAACAGAGAAGCTTTTGAGTTTTCTTGTTTCCCAGATTTTGATTTTATTCCCTTGAGTTGCCTGAAGCTATTGCTTGATCTTGTTGAATTGCTTGTGAATCAGGTTTTCAGTTTGAATCAAAAATTTGATTTTTAGGCTTTTGTTTTTAAATCTAAGAACTGCAATTTGCATTTGCACTGATCTCTTTTCCCTTTTCCAGATTTTGTTTTCAATTTGAAACAGCCCGGATTTTTGATTTAAACTTGCTTCAAATTGAATTTGGTTGAAGATTTGAATTTGCTGAGATGGTGAATTTTCAGGTTTTAATCCATGAGAATTTCTGGTTTGTGAAAGATAGTTTTACAATGTTGAGTTTCTTTGAAAATGAGGAGATAAGAGTTTATAAAATGTTTACTAGAATTTTTATTAAAATTAAAGGAAAATAAAAATAAAAATAAATAATGGAATGACACTTGTCATATATCTTAATTTATTAGCTAACACATGTTATTATAAGTCCTTAATATGTTAACACTTGTAATTAAGTATTTTTCTTTTTATTTAAATGTTAAGTAAAGCCTTTAACCTAATTTATTAATTATTATGTAAATACATTATGAATTTCTTTTAATATATGTAAATTAAATTTTAATTTTAAGTGAGGATTAAATGCCACTTGCCTTTATGTTTACATTTGTTAGTTTCTTATATTCATATTCTTACACTGGTTAAAAATAACAAATTTATGTTTTAGACCTTCTCTTGAATTGATTTAAACTTTTGTTTTTAAACCTTGTTTTATTTTTATTTTATTTTACACAACTTTTTAAATAGCTTTTGCAAATTTGTTTATATATTTTAACACTTGTAAATACAATGATAATTTAAGTAACACATGTCTTCTTACATTATAAAATGTTTACATTTGTCAAAATTTGCATGTTGGTGTTTAAATCCCTTACTTCATTTTAATTTACAAATTTTGTTTTTTTAAACCTTGTCTTGATTTAATTTATAATTTTTTTTATTTTAAACTCTTTTCATTTTAATATTTTTGAATCAATTTATCTCTTATGTTTTATAACTTAACATATGTATTACATTTTAAATTTTTTTAAATATACAACTATATTTATTCATTCTTAAAAGAAAGGTGTTTTAAATTCTTTTATCAAATTCATATTCAACTTTAAAACTTTTATAAATTCTTGTTTCACATCATTCATACATTATACATACATTGTTCAACTATCTATACTTATACATTCTTACAGAAAAATGTTTTGAAACTAAATTACACTTTAATAATTAATCATATATATGCACTTCTTAATTTAAAAATTTTATTCTTAAATTCCCAATTCAAATCTATTTTCAATCTACTTATAAAACGCATTTATTTTCAAATCTAATATTATTTATAAAATACTTATCCTTAAATTACAAATCAAAATTTCTATTTAAAATCCAAAATTTTATTTATTCTAAAAAAAAATTCTAATTAATTCATAATTAAATTCACAATTTAATTTTAAAATTTAAATTAGTTATCAAATTATCTTAACTAAAATTTCAGGGACGTTACATGTTGTATTTTTGGAAATATCCTAAACAATTTTCATATATAAAGTTTTACGATTGGAGTTGAAACGAAAAAGTTATTAACGTTTGAAAATTTCTGATCGGAAATAAATAAAAATGTATTAAAAAATAAATATTATTAACTTAACATTAAATTAACATTAAATGGAGAGTTAACTTTAAAGTAATGTTACTGTTAATTATATCAAATTAAATCAATCGCACATGGAAACAAACCAAACAAAATCAACGATTAACGTATAATAGTGATCAATTGACCCCATATTGGGACCGCTCGACCACTAGTTGACTGTAATGACCTGGTATTTCATGTTATTCGCATTCGCACATTCCGGATTTGAATTGTTCAAAATATCAGATTATTAATTTATATTTGGCAAAACTCAGCATGTATAGTAAATTAATTAATCATGGAATCATAGACATAGAGTAATATAATAATAATGCAGTGGAATAGATAAATGAATAGTAGTACATGAAGCTACTATATAAACAACAGAGTTCAAAATAAAATACAACATGATATCTCAAATATAGTGAAGTCTCAATACAAACCGATGACATCTCTGAACAAATCAACTGGAAAAGCTGAAAGCTGAATCAATAGTTGGATATCCAAGCGAAGCTCCAAACTCCGAAGGTGAGTCTCAAATGCTGTATTAGTCAGTCTGACCCGAGTGTAAAGCAAAACACAAAACACAAAACACTCGAATCAGGATTAACATTCTTATATCAATAAATCCAACTCAAGTGAAATATCAACTGAAATACAAGTAACTCAAAGGATGTTTGGGATAACCATCCTCTAAGGATCTGTGGAACTATCTACTATGTAGTAATATACGCTATTATAATATGTCTATAGTAAAGTAAACTATTAAAATAGCATTAAGGCGTTACCCATATCCTCCTTAACATATTTTATATATTCCCGTTGTCTACACAATGTCGTACGGTTCTCCGTAAACTGGAGATTTACCCAAAGGACATCACATAGGTATGGTACAAAACAAACTCGTAGAAGGCGTGATAGGGCATGCGACAACGCACTCGAGGCAATGCCTGGGTAGTTATATTGTTTGCGCATCCGGACTGGTGGTAACGCATAGCAACTACTACACCTCATGACACACTCCCAAATCAAAGGGTGCACCCAATCACATCACAAAAGCAATAGAATGGTATCGAAGAAAGTGCCCGATCGGAGGAATGACCTCACTTGGCCCGACATGGCTCATGTTTTAGCCGCATCAAGCTGACTCATGGGAGTCAGGGTCACGTAAATACCATATAGAACCATCACCAAACCATCCTACTTCATTCTGGAATCTCCATCACGTACACAGTTGTTAAAGTGGTTTTCGGTGTTGGTAGAGAGTATGACAATATCCGATTCCGGTCTCTTTAACAACCAAACGTTATTATGACATAGTGGTCATTTCAAGATAGTTTATACTTCAAAAAAAATATCATTTCCATTCGAAACCATATCAATACGGTATCATTTTTCACTTCAAATATATATACATTTCCTAAACCATAGCACTTTCAAAGTTATAACATTTTCGAAACCAAATATTTGAATTTATAACACTTTGAAAATCATAATACTTTGAAACTCATAAATTCCACCACTTAAAAAGTTTAGATATTAATAATGGTATATAATAAAACAGTTTATAAAATAAAAGAGTTTATACTAAATAATTAGTATACATAATAGTTTATATTAAAATAGTTTATAAAATAAAATGGTTAACATGTTAAAATAGTTTATATTAAATAATTTATAAGGTAAAATATATAAATAGATTAAATAAAATTTAAAAATACTTTATATAATAAAATAGTTTCCTCAAATTTCACAAATTGATTCAAATCAACTTGGATTCCAAAATTCAAGTTTAATTAAATCTCAATTCACCAATTTAAATTTAATTCAGTTTCTCAATAAACCATTTCAAATTATATCGATTTCAAAAACAAATTTGAATCACAAAATAAACCATTTAAATTTCAAAATATTTCAAAGCTTTAAATATTCCATAATTTCAAAACTAAATTTGATAATTTCATATATATCAAAATTTAACTTCATTATTATTTAGTTTTGAAATATTTACTTAATAACTCCGATATCATTTGAATAAAATACCAAATTACAAATCACTAAATATTCCTTCAGTTTATTTAAACTTGAAATATCCCAAATTACAAATCACTAAATATTCCTTCATTTTATTTAAACTTGAAATATCCATTTAATCATTTTAAATCGAAATCAAGTTATAAAATCATATCTTAAAACCCTCAAATTCAATAAGTTCCAAATCGATTTAATTAAACAAAATTCTTAACTAAATACAATAAATTCAAGTTAAGCTTTCCTACTTAACTTATAGAAATCATTATAAAATCTATTTTAAAATATAATTTTAAATAAATACTTAAACACATTGTATTTTACTTAAATCAAACTTTACTAAATTTAAAGCTTATTGTCGAATCTATTTTATATTAAAACTTATTCATGTACATAATATTTTCATAATTTAAATAAAATCATATACATTTACTTTCAAAACCATAGAAATCATTTTCAAAATATTTATATATAGACCAACGGTGTCTGTATAAAATTTTCTATCCTATGATCAAGTGAATGGATATTTATCATTTCAATCCGTAATTTAAATATATATATGGGTATATATCATTTCAACCCGCAATTCCAAATTCAATTCAATGAAAATCGCTTGGGTTTATCATTTCAACCCACAACGATTTTCTCCTATTCTACAGATCATTCGGGTATGTATCATTTCAACCCATAGGGAATTCTATACTAACTGGAAACTTGCAGAGTGATAACAGATATGATAATAATAATAATAATAACAGACATATATTGTTAATAACAATATAATATAAACAACATGATATGGTGTCATATCCCATAGGCGAACAATTACATATAAATGCATATTATATATAAAAATTTAAAAAATCAATAGTTCGATTTAGTAGTATATTTCAATTGTCGTTTCAACCGAAATCAAATTTGATAAATATAAGAACGTTAATCATGAGTGATTTTCCACCTTTCGATGCTAGAGATATGAACGAGAATGGAAGCGAATTTTGAATACAAACGCGAATTCCAAAGCAAAGCTAGATTGGCACGAATTCGGCGGATAGAGCTGATAACTGAAATCGATGAAAACAAATCGAATCAGTTTTTAATATAAACTGAAAATATATACATCATTATATTATATATATGAAGTTTATTTTTTTCTAGAATAAATTTCAAAACACATATATTTTCAAATCCATATTTAGTACGTACACACATATGTAACTGATGCCAATGAACGGATATATAACATATATATAAATTTATATACCAATTATATATATTTAACAATTTTGTGTAACACATCTTCTGAAACAACGTTATATAAACATCTGCATATATTACTATTATATATATATATATATGTAAAACTGATACAAAATTAACATTTTATTGATATAAGCTGTCACAACCAACCGTAAACTATTGAAAAGAACTATGTATATATATAACTAACCCAATATGAATCTGTCACTCAACATAATATATATATATCTAAATATGTCACAATATAACTTGTATACTTAAATATATGTATATATTTTTGTAATATACGAAATAAATGAAAACCAAACTGTATAACATATGTATAAACATACATATATAACCGTGTAATATACGTATATACATAATAGAATAACATACGTATATGCCTTTAAACTTTTCTAAACTAACAGAGTATACAAAACTTACTTAATCAAATATACAGGTATATATATTACTATATTATAATATAACCACTATAAAAGATTGTAAATATAATAGGCTATATACTGTTGAAAATATAACTATTCTAGAATTTGACAAAGAGCTACAGACATTTAAAAACTGATATATATACCTTTAAATAAGATAACCAAATATAGATTATCTATATAAGTGTATCATATACGGATTGTACATATAGCTAACATATACATAAACTGATATTTTATAAACTTATATAATCTATACTTATTAAAAATCCAAGTATATATATAAACTATTGTTAGATTATATATTATAGTTATTTAACCTATCAGTAAGAAAAAAAACTAATAAACTAACCTATATACACTAGTACCCAAGGATGTAGAAGATATATCCTACCGAAATATATAAACTAATATATGACATATATGTATTTAACTTACAAAGCAGAAAAGATGGGAAATGGTTCGGCCGAGATAAAAGTTGGCCTTGACGTGGGTACATGCGCATAGGAGGAGAGTAATAATGAGGTCAGGGAGCACGACTGGATTTGTGGCCATGGAGTTGGGCTTGCGACCATTGGTCGGTGAGGAGGTTGTATGGAACTCGGCAACAAGGAGGGAGAAAGAGAGGGAAGCAGAGAAGAGAGGTGGCGAGTGGATTGAAGGGGAGAGGTCGAGTGTTTGCTGGCCGACGTGGTAGAGAAAAAGGGAAAATGGGCGGAGGCAGGCGAAACATGTGAAGGAAGGCAGAGCATAGGAGAGGGAAGAACAAGCTACAGGGGAAAAGCAAGATATAAAAATAATCTATATAATATATAGATTAGCTGTAAAGTATGCATGGCTAAGAAAAGAAACGAAGAGACCACGAAATGAACGAACGACCAAATAATAAATTGAAGTGATGGGATGCCAGTTATTAATTTCAGGAAACACAATTTAAAGCAATTTATTAGATCGCTTTGGCTGCACGTTTCAAAATTTGAAAAGCAAGGAAAGCTAACGGTCACAATTTATGGTACCTATACAATGCACCGTTTTATCCTTTCCATTGCGTGCCGGACCTCAAAACATAGAATTGAATACACCATAGAGATCAGCACAACGAGACGATCAAAACAGTATACAGATATCGGTGATACGATCATCCTATCAAAAGTCGATAATCAACATCGAAAATGCTGCTAATTTGTCAGAAATAAAATAAACGGAGCAACAACAGTCCAAATTTGAAGAAACAAGATATGACGTCTCACCCGGAAGATGATTTACAAATTTTCTATAGGAAAATATTCAGGTTTGGAAAACATTTTATAATCATCAAATATTAACTGATTTAAATTGAAATAAAATTTCACAATGAAATAAACTTCCATATTTTTAGATTAAAATTTATCATTTGCTATGTTTAATTAGATGTATTCCAAATATCAAATTTATATTTCAAAATTTAATTATTTAAAATTTTACAAAAATTCAGTTATTTACGTTATTAAAACCATTAAAATTTACGGCTCGTTACACTCTCCCCCACTCAAAACATTTCGTCCCCGAAAACGAAGAAGGTAGAAGAATAGAAACAACCAGAAAGAAAAGATAGACCAAATACAACAATTAATTTGAAACCGTATAAGCTACATTTATTTTCAGATTGGTTTATATTCAATTAGTTGATTCCAATTTATTTTATTTAATCAATCAAATTTATTGTGTTCACATTTGATGGGCTTCATTTCCATATATTTATTCAATTGGTTTGTTTCCAAATTTATTAACATTTATTACAAAATTTTCACAACAAATTTTTTTTTATTTTTGTTAACCGGCACCTTGGCCCGGCTACAAAATGACAGTTGAAGATATTATCGTTAGCACTAGACAAGATTCTGACCAAGGAGAGCCTGAAGATATACGGGTTTGATACAGTCGACACGTTTTGGCATTTAGGTACGGTTCGACAGGAATAGACCAACCAGCTTGAGATCGCCCTATATGGGCCAAGTCACCTCAGCCTTGAGCCCATGAGGGAAGTCCAACCCATCTTCATCTATAAATAGAAGGGTATGGGCACAGTGAAAGAGACCTATTTCCAGGAACACTTGGGAGACTTTCCCATTTTTTATACTCTCCACTTTTTAATTCAAACTTGTATTCAAGTGACTGATTTACGGATTGTATCTGTATTTAAGTAATTGAGAAAGCAATAAAGATCAAACTCAAAGTGGATGTAGGCAATTACACCGAACCACTATAAATCTGGTGTTCTCGTTTTTGTTGTTCGTTTTGCATTGAATTACACTATTTTTCAGTTCTAATTTACTCTCTTCATTAATCTCTCTACATAACTCTACTCAAGGGTGTTAGTGACCAATTTTGGTGCTAACATTTTGGTGCTTTCGCTGAGAATTGAATTCTCAGCATGATTGGATCTCATCATCTACTGGTGGATTTTCATATTCGCGAGATAGATCTAGTTGTTTACTAGAAAACTTTCTATTCTACTCAGATTTGAAAAAAATCTAAAGGAAGATGATAGCCGTAAGTTAATCAAGTGTTCATGTTCATGTGAAAGGATTGGATTCACTGATGTACACAAGATCTAAGGATTGGACGTTGAAGTTTGCACTCAAGTTGATGAAGGCCGACCCTCCTCCGAAGGCAATTCAGCCAATCGCCCCAGAAAAGGTATATGTCGATCGCCCTTGAAAATGTGTATGCCGAGCCGCTCCCATTCAAGGCCGAACGCTCCTCCAGGCCGATCCACACCTCCAGGCCGAACCATACCTCCAGGCCGAACCATACCTCCAGGCCGATCCATACCTCCATGCCGATCCATACCTCTAAGCCGATCCACACCTCCAGGCCGAACCATACCTCAAGGCTGAATCATACCTCTAGGCCGATCCATACCTCCAGACCGATCCACAACTCTAGGCCGAACCATACCTCCAGGCCAATCCATACCTCTATGCCGAAGCATACCTCCAGGACGATCCACACCTCCAGGCCGAACCATACCTCCAGGCCGAACCATACTTCCAGGCCGATCCACACCTCCAGGCCGAACCACACCTCCTGGCCGAACCACACCTCCAGGCCGATCCATACCTCCAGGCCGACCCATACCTCCAGGCCAATCCATACCTCTATGCCAAACAACATCTGAATGCCGATCCAGTGTGGAATGCCGAACAGTGTGGATGCCGAACAGTGCGGGATGCCGAACAGTGCGAATGCCGAACGTGCGAATGCCGAATAGTGTGGAATGCCGAACAATGTGGAGTCCCGAACAGTGTGGAATGCCGAACAGTGCGAAATGTCGAATAGTGCGAATGTCGAACAGTGTGGAATGCCAAACAGTGTGAATGCCAAACGGTGTGGAATGCCGAACAGTGTGGAATGCCGAACAGTGCGAATGCCGAACAGTGTGGAATGCCGAACAGTGTGAATGCTGAACGTTCCTGAATATCGAACGCTCTCGGATGCCGAACGTTCTTGAATACCGAGCGGTCTCTAATGCCGAACGCTCCTGAATGCCGAGCGCTCTCAAATGTCGAACGCTTCTGAGTGTTGGGCGTTCCTAATGCTGAACAGTGTGGAATGCTGTACAATCTTATATGCCGAGCAACTTTGTCATGCCGAACGGCCCTCAATGTCGATCGAAACTTAAGTTACATCGTCTCTTATACGACCCCTATTTTCAAAAACTCAACTTAATAAAGGATCACTCTATCTACTTCCCTTACATCCCTTGATCGACCAGGGAATAGAGGATCTGGCGACAGCTTCTGAACGGCAACAAGGGAATGGACAAACAACCGCTACTCAAACGATACTCTCAAAGGGATATCATACTGATCACCCTTGAGGAGAGTCGACCTTCATATATATTTTGGCAGCCAGTTAGCTGGAGAACCTCCTATGACCATGGATCGTTTCTATGAGAAAAATGAATCTAAACCAAAGTGTGGAGGAGCGGGACAAACTAAGAAAAATAACAATGAAGGCCCGTTGGCTAAGGATGCAGATCCCAGTAGCCAAAACAAGACCTCAAAATTCAGCTCATATGCTCTTTGAAAGATTCAATTGACAACCTCTACTTGAAGACTCACGACTCGGAGTGGTATTGGAAACCAACCTCGAGAGAGTACACCAAAGTCTAAAGAAAATCAGGGGGACGTTGTATATTCCCAGATGCTCACTGAACCTAACACGAGCGATTACAAACACCTCCGAGGTGTGATCGAAAAGCCGATCTGGAAAGGAAAGCTTCAATAGTATGTACAAGTCCTGCAGAATGGCGGGCAGCGAACATCCGATGCCTATTAATAAAGGGATATGATTATCAATTGGACTGCTGATGGCCGACATCCCTTTAAAAGGAGCCAGGGGCAAAGTCGAATAGTGAGCACACGATGCTGCTTCACTTATCAATGAGATTTATCCTAATCTTCTTTGAATTATTTCTAAATCTATTTCTATTTTAATTGTTTTATGAACTACAGATAACTTGAACTAAACTACTTTCAAAACGACGCTGGTGACCAGGTACTCAGATTTGGTCACCAACCAATCCACGCAGACCATGATCGGACGTGTGAAGTTACATCTAGACGAGCATAATTCAATCGCTCATCATCAATCATGTGCCTTTAATTTGGGGCCAAGAACTAGAGATTGAAAAGCTCATCACGATTAGAGCCCAAATACAAAGTCAACATGACTGACTATCAATTCATTGACCTCCACATTTGACTTGGAGACCTGAACAAGGCTTGAATGAGTATGGCCGATCGTCCACTCAAATCAAGTCATAGAACAAAATCTGACAAAATACAGATGCCCGTCTTGAAGCTCAGTGACGTCGGGATCTGTCTAGAGTGGACGTGATTTGATCGTCTGCACATCAAATCCTACCTTGAACATAAAAGGTTATTCAAAAGCCCGACTTGGAGTAGTCGTGATGGACTACCTACTCGTCAACCGTCACTCTAAATGCATGGACACGACTGCACCTTAAAACATATGCAACTTACTGTGTCTACTCAATAATCCATTATTCTTGGTTTCTAGAAAGAGATATGAAAAAATTGTGTGAGATTTGATTACCTAACCCGGCATGGATGTGATCCAACCATCTGTCATATACCTCCTTCCTTGACTTGATTAGAAGAGCTATAATCACCATGCGGACGAGAATCGACCGTCCATTCTTCAAGTTTCATCCTTCATGCTGGGGGCAGAGTTCCATTCCATGAGCAAACGTGGTCTGATCATTTATTCGACAGCATTAGCCTCAATACGGTAAAAGAAATACAAATTAAATGGGTGGAAATATGACTGCTCTCGACTTCAATCTCCAAGTCCTCGGAGTGCGGACTGGAGTACTCTGAGTCCCCAGAGTGCGGACCAGAGTATAAATGACCCAAAATCTCCAAGTCCCCGGAGTGCAGACTGGAGTACTCCGAATCCCCGGAGCGCAGACTCGAGTATAAACGACTCAAAATCTCCAAGTCCTCGGAGCGCGTACTGGAGTACTCTAAGTCATCGGAGCGCGGACTCGAGTATAAATGACTCAAAATCTCCAAGTCCCCGGAGCACAGACTGGAGTACTCTAAGTCCCTAGAGCGCGGACTCGAGTATAAACGACTCAAACCTCCAAGTCCCCAGAGTGCGAACTGGAGTACTCTACGTCCCTAGAGTGCGGACTCGAGTATAAACGATTCAAACCTCCAAGTCCCCAGAGTGCGGACTGGAGTACTCTAAGTCCCCAGAGTGCAGACTCGAGTATAAACGATTCAAACCTCCAAGTCCCCATAGTGCGGACAGGAGTGCTCTATGTCCCTAGAGTGCGGACTTGAGTATAAACGATTCAAACCTCCAAGTCCCCAAAGTGCGAACTGAAGTACTTTATGTCCCCAGAGTGCGGACTCGAGTACAAACGATTCAAATCTCCATGTCCTCTGATTGCGGACTGGAATACTCTAAGTCCCCAGAGTGAGGATTCAAGTATAAGTGGTTCAAATCCCTAAGGATAAGCTAGGACACTAATGACTTGAACTCACCAAATCCCTGATGTACAGACTACAAGATATTCTAAGTGCTTGAAGCCTGGAGTGAAAAAATGAACAACTCCCAAAGAATTTCCGAGCTATATGAAGATGAACCGAGAGGTCTATGTTATTCACAATAGCTTGGATTTAAATCACAATCACAAAGGAAATTGAACGATAAGAGTCTTTTGTAAGATAGAAAAAGGAACTAAACTTTATTCAGAAATAAGTTTCTACTACAACCCCTCCAAAGTTCGGAGTCGATAATCTATTTACAAGAACTACGGAAGTAGATGAAAATAATTACATAATTTAAGCTAACTCTCGATGAACGAGAGTAATGATTACTTCTTATGCTTCTTCGACTTATTCACCTCCATTGTCTTCTCAGACAACTCCTCTCCTCCGCGTTTACCCTTGGTACCCTTCTTTGATGGAGGAGTGACAGCCAAAGAAGTATGAGGAACATCCATGGGTTTGGACCTGCCAGGGAGAATGATCTTCAACGGCTTGTTCAAAGGATCGTTGGGGTTCACGGCTTGAGGTTCGACCTTGATCTTGGTCGTTTCTTCCTTCTCTTTCTCAAGCCTCTCCTTCATGCTCAGCTCGGATGTGTGCTCGAAGACGCCTGTAATTTCAACTTTATAACCCCTATCAATGGGAGAGGAAGCCTTAGATTTATCTTCATCAAGCACTCTGATCACTTGGGCATCTGGACCGGGAGCCTCTCCTGCATGAGGGGCCTCACTTGTTTCCTTCTCCGCCTCCTTGGCGACATCGCTCCTCGGAGTGGGATCGAGATCAAAACGGCCTGCACAAAATCATGAAAAACAAGCCTTAGAATACAATAGTCCTTCATAAAGAATGACGAATTCTGGAATCTTAAAGTGAAGGGTTATCTACCAGGTTCTGGCAAACTCTCAGTCGTCAGAGGGGTCTCACCCTTTGGAATGGGGGACAAAATGTGGGCGCCAAGGCCAGGGTCCTCCGGATTGTAACCAATATGCTGCTCAAATGGATCGAGTATCGGCCGATCAGCCGACTGAGTAGGCACATGAGCTGGAGGCACGACTCCGAATGGACCGGTGATAACTTCTTTTCCTGTCGCTAAGGGGAAGCCTTTGCAGTAAAGAACTTTCGCCGCTGACAGGTCTGAAGGCTCGTTTCCTTTAAGAAATTCTTTTATCAAAACCTCTTCATTAACCTCCTCGGAACCATGCTCGTCCTTCTTGATTTCTATCAAGACCTCCCATGCCTCGGCTAAAGATTCAAGATAGCCCTCGCCCAAAAAAGTCAAGTCTCGATGCATGAGAATACGGGCATTGAATTCAGCGATTAGAGGGTCAAACATGCTTTTGACCTCCTGCCTACCTTCTTCTCTAACCGCCTCAAGACGGTAGTCGATGTCCATGGACGCTATCTTGGGGACTCAGAGTATAAACGACCCAAAATCTCCAAGTCCCCGGAGTGCGGACTATAGTACTCTGAGTCCCCAGAGTGCGGACCAGAGTATAAACAACTCAAAATCTCCAAGTCCCCGGAGTGCGGACTAGAGTACTCTCAGTCCTCAGAGTGCGGACCAGAGTATAAACAACTCAAAATCTCCAAGTCCCCAGAGTGCGGACTGGAGTACTCTGGGTCCCCAGAGTGCGGACCAGAGTATAAACGACTTAATCTACAAGTCCCTTGAGTGCGGAATGGAGTACTCTTAGTCCCCAGAGTGCGGACTAGAGTATATGCGACTTAAATCTCCAAGTTCCCTGAAGCGGACTAGAGTACTCTCAGTCCCCTGAGCATGGACTAGAGTATAAACGGCTTAAAAACTTCTACATCCCCTGAGTGAGGACTAAAGTACTCTCAGTCCCCATAATGCGGACCAAAGCATAAACGAATTGACGAAAATCTCTGCATCCCGAACTACGGACTAAAGTATAAACCGTTCGACAAATCTCTAAGTCCCCAGAGCATGGACCGAAAGATGAACAAAAATTGGGCGCGAGTCGAACGAGGGGAGAATAACACCAAGTCACCACAATGCAGAGTGGTGTATAAACATCGACAAATAGATGAGTGGATTCCGACCATTCTCTATTCCGCAAACTTCGGCCGAAAATCGACAGGAGGATTATTAACTCGCTAAGGATGGAGCTCGACAATCCAACTAGTGGCCTAGCTAAATCAATGTTGGGAGCAGGGGTACAAATCACTAAAAGCTGAATACGATAGCTTACTATAGCTCTAGCTTGGCGTTTCTTATAACTTAAGGCAACGACTACATGGAGGCCTCAATACAAAAACTAATCGAAACGGCATCCAAAGCTGCGAGCAACCGATTATATTATACCTCATATCGAGGGTCAATGCCGATCCGCACTAAGCACATACGAATGTGACTGGGATGTCTCTTAAAAACTATAACCTCCAGAGTGTGGAAAGGAGAGTAAACCATGAAGATTTTGTCAAAAATTATCCAGCACCCTCCTTCGATCCATTAGGAGGAGTATGAAACTGGATGGGCATGACCCGACTGCATTTGTAGCCAACTTTACCTCGAGATCTGATTACAGAACATGAACCAAAGTGGACGTGGATGACCGTCTAGTGTTTGAATTACTCCCTAAAACTGATGAGGCATCTAAGTATTCCTCTTGGAATGAAAAACCACGATAATATCCAAGATAAGCGAGACCCCGTCTCCCATCGACTAACCTGATCCCTGATCCAACGGGAAAGAGAGTAATGTTAAAGTGGGCATGGCTGACCTTCCTACTTATTGGTATATATTCCCCAGACCCGGGGGCATGAGCTAGAAGCAAAATGAATGTGAACCGACTATTCATCGATCAACTCTATGTTTTTGAAGTTTAGGTGGGAACATAAACATAGCTAGGACGAGACTCAACCATCCATACAGAACATTTATCAACCCGAGACTGGGAGCAGATGCGTGGTCATCCAAAGACCGGCTGCGATAGCTCAATATTGAAACTTGTATATAACGTTTACAACCACTCAAGGCTACGACTGAAAGAATGCCTGGGGATAGAATCATTAAATCGATACCTAAGCTAGTGGGCAACTAACTATCACTCCAACCCGAGGCATGCGGATCATGAATGTTGCTCGAATATGGAAGATGGACCCCTGCAAAACAACAACGCATGATGATAGACGATATAGTGTTTAGGAGTCGAGATGCAGACAAGGTGGACAGCTCCGTCCACATCCAAAACACTGACAATTGACAAGTAGTGCCCGATCCCTGGCTCGGACAGCATTCTCGGATCTATAGAGACATACATCCGAGAATTGATGATGGGGGACCTAGGGAAAAGAATGCAGCACCGATTGAGCTGACGATTGACATACCAGTCAGCCGGGATGACCCATCATTGGTCGAGGATCTTACTGATTTCCTCCGAGCGAACCTAGACGTTTTCGCTTGGACACATTCTGATATGTGCTGGATTTCTCCCGCTATTGCGAGTCATATGTTGAACATAGACCCGAAATACGTCCCCGTAAGACAAAAAAGGAGAGGCATGGACCCGGAGAGGTCCGCTGCTCTTAGAAAGGAGGTGGACAAATTCAAAGCCAATGGGTTCGTCCGCGACTCCCTCTACCCTGAATGGGTTTCTAACCCTGTGCTTGTGAGGAAAGTAAACGGAAAGTGGAGAACTTGTGTTGATTACTCTGATCTGAATAAAGCATGCCCGAAGGATAGTTTCCCTTTACCTAGAATCAACCAACTCGTCGACTCTACGGCCGGACACGAATTATTGTCTTTTATGGATGCATATTCGGGATACAATCAGATCCCGATGCACATTCCAGACCAAGAACACACCAGTTTTGTCATAGATATAGGGCTATATTACTATGTAATAATGCCTTTTGGATTGAAAAACGCGGAAGCAACTTATCAACGTCCGATGAATCGAATGTTTAAAGACCAGATTGGTAGAACGATGGAAGTCTATGTAGATGACATGGTCGTGAAGTCACGGCAGTCGAACGACCACATCCGAGACTTGGCGGAGATGTTTGATATATTCAGGCATTATGAAATGAAAATCAATCCTTTGAAGTATTCACTTGGCGTAGCGTCGGAAAAGTTTTAGGGTTTCATTGTGAATGCGCGGGGAAACAAAGCTAACCCGGAGAAGATTCAAGCTATCCGAGACATACAAGTGCCCAGAACTATGAAGCTAGCACAAAGCTTGAATGGAAAGGTGGCTGCACTGAGTCGATTCATATCCAGAGCTACAGACAAGTGTATTCCTTTCTTCGATGTGATAAAGAAAGGAAAGAGGAATTTCGAGAGGACATCCGATTGTGAGGAAGCATTCCGAGCTCTGGTAAGGAATTTGGAAAGTTCCACGGTGCTATCGAAAACAACAGGCTACGAAATGTTGTATGTGTACTTGGCAGTATCCCAACATGCTATCAGTACGGCTTTGGTTCGCGAAGATGACCAAGCTAAAAAGCCAGTTTACTATGTCATTAAACGTCTGATGGGGGCAGAAAGAAATTAGCCCAAGATCGAGAAATTGGCCTATTGCTTGGTGATCGCGTCACACAAGCTTCGCCAATATTTTCAGGCACACTCAATCGGTGTTTACACCGATCAACCCTTGCGACAGGTACTCCAACGACCGGAAACTTCTGGAGGGATGGTAAAATGGAATATCGAGTTGAGTCAGCTCGATATTACCTACCTGCCACGAAGGGCCATATAGGGGCAAACACTAGCAGACTTCATTGTTGAATTCACTGTGTTAGACGACTCAAATGGCCACAATGTCATACCTCCCGTTCGATGGAAGATGCACACCGATGGGGCATCTAACGACCATTGTTTGGGGGCTGGCGTAGTTCTTGTGACTCCTGAAAACCGATCAGTTTGTTATGCTTTGAAGCTTGAATTCCCAGCAATAAATAACGAAGCCGTGTATGAAGCATTGATTGCTGGCTTGAGACTTATCAAAGAACTGGGAGTAAATCGGTTGAAATCTTTTGTGACTCGCAACTGGTGGTGTACCAAGTGCAGGGAGACTATCAAGCAAAGGGACAGAGACTTGCCCCGTATCTTGAACGGGTTCATGAGCTGCTAGCAAATCTGGAATATTATGATATCTTGCACGTCCCGCGTGAACGAAACAAAGAAGCCGATTCATTGGCCAAAATTGCGAGCATTGGCGATGCCCAGCAAATGGGATTAGTTCCCATTGAAACCTTACAAACTCCGAGTATAAATATGATGGAGGTAGATTTCATGTTAGAAACCGAAATTGATAAGGAATCATGGATGACCCCATTTAAGCAATGCTTACTACATGGGATCTTACACGGAAGAAGGAGTGAAAGACGACAATTCATTCGTAAGGCTTTGCGATATGTAATGGAGAGCGAAATAATGTATCAAAGGGGATTCTCGACCCCCTTACTCTAGTGCATAACCCATGATGAGATAAAACGAGTCCTGAAGGAGGTCCATGAAGGAGAGTGCGGTGAATATACTAGGGGGCAGACGTTAGCGAAAAAAAATCCTTCGCTATGGATACTATTGGTCGACTGTAAATCGGGATGCCACAGACTATGTGAGGAGATGTGACAATGCCAAAAATATGAAAAAGTCCCGAGAGCTCCGCCGACGGAACTCACACAAATGCTTAGTCCCTAGCCGTTTACAATGTGGGGGATCGACATAGTCGGTACCTTACCCATATCCAAAGGTGGTGCGAAATACGTGATAGTTGTGGTCGATTACCTTACTAAGTGGGCAGAAGAAGAGCCTTTGGCCACTATCACCACCAAAAAGGTCATTAATTTCGTTGTACGAAATATTATATGCCGTTTTGGCCTTTCACGAACTATCATTACAGACAATGGAACTCATTCGAAAGCAAGGATTTCAAAGAATTTGGCCAAAAATATGGCATTAAGAAAAAGTTTGCAGCAGTTGCTCATCCAAAAGCCAATGGACAAGTGGAAGCCGTGAACAAAATAATCAAATCCATATTAAAAAAACGTTTGGAAAAGGCTAGACGCAAGTGGGTAGATGAACTTCCAATAGCATTATGGGCTTATAGAACTACCCACGGGTCCGTGACTGGCCATACTCCATTCACTCTTACTTACTGCACTAAGAAAATACAAACAAAGAACCGCAATTGAATTGCAATTAAACTAGATGGAATTGGTGACGACTTATGAGAATATAAAATGCATCCGAGAGCCAATGGCAAGAACATGTACCCGAACATGCATGAGTACATTCGAAAAGGTTCGATTTCTTGAAATCAACATAAATTGAATTCTCGCTTAGGGTTATTAAGAAAAGACTAGATCAGACAACCGAAGCTTTCTAGCTCTGTAGAATCAGACACGGATGGCCATTGATGAACTACAACCCTAGATTTATAATATTGGGAATCAACCAAGTGTCAGGACGACCAAAGAAGGATATGACAGCTTGGGAGGATAAAATCAAAGGATAATGACTATTCAGAAAACGTGATGGATTTCTTTCTGGAAACAAGGGGGTACTCGCTGATTCAAAGCGTGTCGTGTTGCTTCACACGACACGCTTTGGAGGGCAAGTGTTAATCGGCACCTTGGCCCGGCTACAAAACGACAATTAAATATATTATCGTTAGCACTAGATAAGATTCTGACCAAGGAGAGCCTGAAGATATACGGGTTTGATATAGTCAACACGTTTTGGCATTTAGGTATGGTTCGATAGGAATAGACCAACCAGCTTGAGATCGCCCTATATGGGCCAAGTCACCTCAGCCTTGAGCCCATGAGGGAAGTCCAACCCATCTTCGTCTATAAATAGAAGGGCAGGGGCACAGTGAAAGGGACCTATTTCCAGGAACACTGGGGAGACTCTGCCATTTTTTATACTCTCCACTTTTTAATTCAAACTTGTATTCAAGTGATTGATTTACGAATTGTATCTGTATTCAAGTAATTGAGAAAGCAATAAAGATCAAACTCAAAGTGGATGTAGGCCATTTTGCCGAACCACTATAAATCTGATGTTCTCGTTTTTGTTGTTCTTTTAGCATTGAATTACACTATTTTTCAGTTTTAATTTACTCTCTTCATTAATCTCTCTACATAACTCTACTCAAGGGTGTTAGTGACCAATTTTGGTGCTAACAATTTTACTCATCTATTAAATCTATTTGATCAACCAAAGTTATTTCCACCACAACATTCAGCTCTAACTATTCAAAACCATATAGATTTCAATTTTAAATAAATTAATATTTCAATAATAATTTGGTTTCCATTTTATTCAACTAATAAATAGTCATTCAATTTAAAATTGATTTCCTTTCATTTTATCAACATTTCTTTCAAACAAATTCATTTTAGCATTCTTCTTTTTATTTATTTAATTTATTCCACTTAACCTATTTTGTAACATATATTAGCTGTATACATTTTATAACCATATATTATTCAACAAATAAAATTTCCTTTTTATTATCCAATTTATTATCTGTAAAAACACCATCCTTTGATATCCTATTGTTTATATCATAGTGTATACTATCCAATTACAACTAATTACATTTAAACCTTTCTAGGTAAGTTTTATTAATGTCACAGAGTGTAATTAATCACTATACAAATTTACCTTTTACAACATTTATATTAGCCAAATTTTTAGTTTGATCAATTTATTGCCGAAGTTTCTGTTGTATAACCTCAATTACATATTTACTCTAACATTTTAAATTTTTGAATATTTTTGGCAAGTTGTATATATTAGAATGCAATTTAGTGTTATACCAATAAGTTTGTCCAAATTAATTATTTCAAGTTGGTTTAATTCCATTTATCATTTTAGGTATTCCAATTATTCAAAAATTTCACTTTATTTCAATAATTGAAACCATTACTTAATATAAAACTTAAGATTCAAGTTTTCGATTTCACCACAAACTATTTTGAAATAGTTATATACATAGATATTATATAAATCAAATCATATTCAAGAATTTCAAATCAAATCCATTTTCCAAAGCAAGTGTAGCTTAAGGGGCCTCTCCATTCGAGACTCGAAACTAAATGCTGATGATGCTGTAGTCATCACCGAAATTATTTTCCAGCGACAAACGAAGAGAGCACTGATTTAAAAACTTTAAAAATTCTTTGGAAAATGATTTCTATTAAAAATACTTTCAAATAAATAATATATTTTATTTTTCTAAAACTTTGAAAGCCAAATTTTAAAAACACCGGAAATTTAAAATCTCAAATTCTAAATTTAAATTTATTTCAAATTCCAAATTAATTTATAAACCATGTTTAAAATTTCATCTATTTATATATTATGTAGCAGTAGTAAATGGTTTATAAACAATAAATGAAAATCAAATACTATCATTTCTAACAACCAATTCAGTTAACAATTTAATTCAGAAATTTATACTTGTATATATAAGATAATCGTACAAAATTTATTTTCTTCATTTACCAAATTTGAAAACAATATTGTATCAGTCTGCTTTGTTCAAGTGTTGTGGAATTCCTATTGATACCGTTGATAAGACGAATCAATCGAAACCCAAAATTCAAACTTAACAACTCAAACATCGCAACATAAAATATTTTTATATTAATACAAAAACTCTCCCTCACTCGATCATACAAGAATAGATTTCAAAGCAAGGATAGAGGTCCAAATACAAGGGGAGTCTAATCAAAGGGAATTCTAACTAAAGCAGGTAGGCGTGAAAGGGAGATAAGATAATTAAATAACAAAAAGTAAGTCAGATAGACTTATTGATCACGGGTGACCTTAACCGGGTCAGCCGTGACTTCAAGAATAAGATTGATGCAGAATTCTAAGGCAATCGACATCCGATCACAAGAGATAGAATTCGGGAATAGCAAGAGATAGCAGCATCTAAACCGATGATACACATATCTTCGGTGAATTGATGCCTATTGTAAAGGAGTTTCACCCCTTTACATATCATTCAGTGAAGCTATGGGATGCTTCGGAATCAAGAAAATACAAATAAGGAGAGACAAGAATAGTTTTTGGAACCGAGGGGAACGTTCCAAAATTCTTGGGAAACTCGAATCAAAAAGGAAGAATTCAAGCTCGAACGAAAGTGATCCCAAAAATAAATTTATTACATATGCTAAGTTTGCCTAAAACCAGAGCTCTGATACCAACTGTAATGACCTGGTATTTCATGCCATTCGCGTCCACACATGCCGGACTTGACTTGCTCAAAATATCAGATTGTTAATTTATATTTGGCAAAACTCAGCATATACAGTAAATAAATCAATCATAGAATCACAGACATAAAGTAATATAATAATAATGTAGCGGAATAGATAAATGAATAGTAGTTCATGAAGCTACTATGTAAACAACTGAGTTCGAAATAAAACACAATAGAATATCTCAAATATAGTGAAGTCTCAATTACAAACTGATGACATCTCTGAACAAATCAACTAGAAAAGCTGAAAGCTGAATCGATAGTTGGATCTCCAAGTAAAGCTCCAAACTCCAAAGGTGAGTCTCAAATGCTGTATCACTCAGTCTGATCCCAGCATAAAGAAAAACACAAAACACTCGAGTCACGATTAACATTATTATATTAATAAATCCAACTCAAGTGAAATATCAACTGAAATGCAAGTAACTCAAAGGATTTTTAGGATAACCATCCTCTAAGGATCCATGGAACTATCTACTATGTAGTAATATACGATATTATAATATATCTATAGTAAAGGAAACTATTAAAATAGCATTAAGGCGTTACCCATGTCCCCCTTAACACATTTTATATATTCCCGTAGTCTATACAATGTCGTACGCTCCTCCGTAAACTGGAGGTTTACCCAGAGGACATCACATAGGTACGGTACAAAACAAACTCGTAGAAGGCGCGATAGAGAATGCGACAAGGCACTCGAGGCAATGCCAGGGTAGATATACCATTTGCAAATTCGGATGGGTTGTAACGCATAGCAGCTACTACAGCCCACCTCATGACACACTCCCAAATCAAAGGGTGCACCCAATCACATCACAAAAGCAATAGAATGGTATCGAAGAAATGTGCCCGATCGGAGGAATGTCCTCACTTGGCCCGGCATGGCTTCTGTTTTAGCCGCATCAAGCTGACTCACGGGAGTCAGGGTCATGTAAATTCCATATAGAAACGTCACCAAACCATGCTACTTCATTTTGGAATCTCCACCACGTACACAATTGATAAAGTGGTTTTCGCTGTTGGCAAAGAGTATGACAATATCTGATCCCGGTCTTTTTAACAACCAAACGTTATTATAGCACAGTGGCCATTTCAAGATAGTTTATACTTCAAAACAAAATATCATTTCCATTCAAAACCATATCAATACAATATCATTTTTCACTTCAAATATATACACATTTCCAAAACCATAGCACTTTCAAAGTTATAACATTTTCGAAACCAAATACTTGAATTTATAACACTTTGAAAATCACAATATTTTGAAATTCATAACTTCCACCACTTAAAAAAGTTTAGATATTAACAGTAGGACATAATAAAATAGTTTATAAAATAAAAGAGTTTATATTAAATAATTAGTATATATAATAGTTTATATTAAATAATTAGTATATATAATAGTTTATATTAAAATAGTTTATAAAATAAAATGGTTAGTATGTTAAAATAGATTATATTAAATAATTTATAAAGTAAAATATATAAATAGTTTAAATAACATTTAAAAATACTTTATATAATAAAATAGTTTCCTCAAATTTCACAAATTGGTTCAAATCAACTCGGATTCAAAAATTCAAGCTTAATTAAATCTCAATTCACCAATTTCAACTTAATTCAGTTTCTCAATAAACCATTTCAAATTATATCGATTTCAAAAACAGATTTGAACCACAAAATAAACCATTTAAATTTCAATATATTTCAAAGCATTAAATATTCCATAATTTCAAAACTAAATTTGATAATTTCATATATATCATAATTTAACTTCATAGTTGTTTAGTTTTGAAATATTTACTTAATAAATCCGATATCATTTGAATAAGCTTTCCAACTTAACTTATAGAAATCATTATAAAATCTATTTTAAAATATAATTTTGAACAAATACTTAAACATATTGTATTTTATTAAATCATATTATCAAATCTATTTTATATTAAAACGTATTCATGTACATAATATTTTCATAATTTAAATAAAATCATATATATTTACTTTTGAAACCATAGAAATCATTTTCAAATATTTATATATAGACCAACGGTGACTGTATAAAATTTTCTATCCTATGGTCAAGTGATACGGATATTTATCATTTTAATCCGTAATTTAAATATATACGGGTATATATCATTACAACCCGCAATCTCAAATTCAATTCAGTGAAAATTGCTTTGGTTTATCATTTCAACCCACAACGATTTTCTCCTATTCTACAGATCGTTCGGGTATGTATCATTTCAACCCATAAGGAATTCTATACTAACTGGGAACTTGCAGAGTGATAACAGATATGATAATAATAATAACAGGCGTATATTATTAATAATAATATAATATAAACAACAGGATATGGTGTCATATCCCACAGGTGAACAATTACATATAAATGCATATCATATATAACAATTTAAATAATCAACAGTTCGATTTAGCAGTATATTTCAATTGTCGTTTCAATTGAAACCAAATTTAATAAATATAAGAATATTAATCGTGAGTGATTGCTCACCTTTCGAGGCTAGAGATATGAACGAGAATGGAAGCGAATTTTGAATCCAAATGAGAATTCCAAAGCAAAGCTAGATTGGCACGAATTCGACTGACAGAGCTGATAACAGAAATCGATGAAAACAAATCGAATCAGTTTTTGATATAAACTGAAAATATATACATCATTATATTATATATATATGAATTTTATTTTTTTCTCTAGAATAAATTTCAAAACACATATATTTTCAAATCCATATTTAGTACGTACACACATATGTAACTGATGCCAATGAATGGATATATAACACATATATAAATATATATACCAATTATATATATTTAACAATTTTGTGTAACACATCTTCTGAAACAACATTATATAAACATCTGCATATATTACTATTATTTATATATAAAACTGACATAAAATTAACATTTTATTGATATAAGCTGTCACAACCAACCGTAAACTATTGAAAAGAACTATGTATATATATAACTAACCCAACATAATACCAATAAAAAATATGCCACTGAACATAATATATATATATATATATCCCAAATATAACTTGTATACTTAAATATATGTATATATATTTGTAATATACGAAATAAAAGAAAACCAAACTGTATAACATATGTATGAACATACGTATATAACTATGTAACATACGTATATACATAACAGAATATAACATATGCCTTTAAACTTTTCTAAACTAACAGAGTATACAAAACTTACTTAATCAAATATACAGGTATATATATTACTATATTATAATATAACCACTATAAAAGATTGTAAATATAATAGGCTATATACCGTAGCAATATAACTATTCCAGAATTTGACAAAGAGCTACCTACATTTACAAACTGATATATACCTTTAAATAAGATAACCGAATATAGCTTATCTATATAAGTGTATCATATACATATTATACATACAGCTAATGTAACAGCCCAATTTTTTCAACTTTCGAAAGTCGACATCAATACGTCTACTGTATCAAATGCCGCACAGTCGAATGCTGGAAAATCGAACCATTAGGGTTAAAGAAGAAGCAGAAGATAGAAGAAGAAACGAAAAACAATAACAGAATCTCACGTTTCACAGTGGAACAAATATAACAGATAAACGAATATTTTTAAAACAAGGAACTATATCAGTTTTACATACATCACATTATCAGAGTTTACAACAACAACACAAAACTGTCGGTTATAATAACTTGTGTACAAGAAAATTTGACTTGCACTAACCCAGACGCAACAGACACTACATAGTATAAGTGGTACGTCTTGCCATCCATCTTGAACTCTAGATCTCCACAGCAACTCTTTTCTGACTTCGCTCCAGAATAGCTGATAACCTGACTCTAGGCTGCTTGTGTGGAAAATTATGGACACCCAGAGTTTAGAAAGGGAACAATAAACTCCAGGTCAGTCATGGGACTGGTGTGAGATCTTAAAATAGTTATTCTTTAACAAAAGAATTTAAAAGAAACCTGCAATTCTTTTTGGAAAATGAAACTACCATAAGGCCTCCCGGCACACACACAATGCAATCGCACACTTGGGGGATTCTCCTTATGATAGTTAAACATGCTTGATACGCAAAATCTTTTAGATATTATCATTAGTGCATAGTGGAAAACATTTGCAAGTATAGTATTAATCTTAGCCAGCATACGTACCATTATAGTATACCTATTATAGCTACCATATTAAATGGAAGGTTCTACAACTAAAACCGTACTAGGCGCGTATTGATGATTGAATTTCCAACAAATGGTCAGGCTAAGGTACTTCCTGGGCCACATGGGTATGCCTCTGGAGGGACGCGCCCGAGAACCTAACCGGATCTCTGCCAACACAAGGCTGGGTTACCTCTATAACTAGGTAACTACTACACGAGTATATCATCCACCGGTCGTAACCGACCTTTATCCGAGGATCCTCAACACCAACAACCACAAAGAAATAAATTTGCAGCATTCACATAGGTTAAATATCTGAGCTCCATACCATGATACCACCTCTTTCCAGAAGGAAGTGACATCCCCTTAGGGGGAGCTACCCCCAAATAACCTTGCTGCATCCTTCTTGTTTTGACCATTCTGGGTTGTGAGGTCCGACGAAGTCTTGTCCATAAAGCTACGCTTTTCACAAAGCCATTCTTCAACCAACAAATGATCAGCGGCACTTCGTATGTCACACTACCAAATTGGGAGTATATCACTAATAACCATTAACTACCTAACCTCTGAGCTGTACATCTCAGAGAAGGGTGTTAAGCTAAGAGAATAAATTCTCCGCCACTAATATAAATGTATTTGATAGAAATCAGCTTTATATCTCAAAGTGTAATGTCAGGCACACATCCATACAAGTCCGTTCCGGGATCGAACGGAACCAAAGGCACTTCCAAAGAATCCCTTGCAATCTGGATATCCACTAATCACGTCCGGAATCTCCATCACAAAAGGTGATAAAATATCTATACCGCTGCAACTCGGTGCAGAGACATTGGACATGTAATCCTCTCACTTTCGAAAATACCCAGTCTTCAACATCATCTTCAATTGCAATCCTCTTTCGTCGTATCATTATTCGAATGAGTTTTATGACACAAAGTCCTTTCCCGGCTAATCCGAATAACGAGCGCTTATTTTAAAAATAAGTGTTACATTCAGATTTCAAACAAATCATAACAAATTTCTACTTTGATCTTTTAAATAAAAGATCCATCACAATCACAACGGTTCGAGGTGGTTTTCAAATATCCATTTGGAATCCGACCCCCGGTCGCATCGAAAATCAAATTCCATTAAAAGGCCAATATTGATAGTCAGTTATTTAACTATCAATCAAGATTCACAACAACCACCATATTTAAATAATTTTCCCCAATTATTTACTTTTATAAATATCTTCGCAAGATATAATTTTAACACTTCAACCATTTGGAAACAAATTACAAATCACTTTTCACCTTTCAATCTTTTGAAAACAAATTTCAAATCACTTTTCGCACTTCAAACCTTTGAAAACAAATTTCAAATCATTTTCTTTATGCAGAATATATTTCCAAATATTTATTCATTTCCACTGGAAATCTGCCGAGTTCAAATACTTTAAAAATAATTAAAAATACTTATCCAAAATATGCTTGGAAACATTTAAAATAAAACTATTTTAAAACACTTGCTTAAATATTAGTTATGAAAATATTATACTAATATCTCATGTAAAAATTCGAGTCCAAATTAGTAGATAGTATATAACTATTTAAATATCCCTTTTCTAAAACAAATATCAACTAAACTTTAAATAACCACTTCTATAATAAATTAAAATAAATCTTTACTTTAAAGATTTTCGAAATAACCTAAATAAATAATTTCTTCGAAATAATCTTTCCTTAAAACCATCTTTACAACTTCAATTTATATTTATAAACTATATTGAAAACATACTCGGCTTTCCAGGGAAAGTACACCTTCCATTCCAAAATGGTTCACTCAAATCAATTTATAAATCTCCCTGGATTTATTTTAAATTTACGTTCCAAATTCATTAATTCCTTTCCACACCTTTAAAAATAAAACAATATTTATTTTTAAAACAAATTTCCCTTTCTTTTGCAAAATTTCCATTATGGATTTTAAATTTTCAAATATCCACTAATATACGATTTTTCAAATTAATTTCCAAATATTCACTTTCAAACACCAAATCAAATCCCAAATTGATTTCTAATTTTATTTTCCAACACCAAATCAATTTTCATATTGATTTCTAAATTTATTTCAGACACCGAATCAAATTCCAAATTCATTTTCCAAAATCATTTCAAATACCAAATTAAATTCCAAATTTGATTTCTAAATTTATTTACTTTAAAAATAAATTTCTTTATCTCTTTCAGTCTATTTAAAATCTGATTTTTAAATAAATTCTTCAACTATTAAACAATATTACTCAAAACCCATTTATTAAAATCTTTTCCCCTATTATTATTTTCAATATGTTTTCAAAAATAAAACTTTATCTATTTAAAATTTCTTCTTTTAAATTTATCCAACTTTAGATAAATAAATTTTACTATAACTTTCAGCTTGAATTTTAAAAATCCAATTTTATTTATTTCCGGTATCTTACGATACCAAAAATATATTCGGCTAAATTATAGCCTTCAACGGTTTCTGTCACAAATAATCACACACAGATTATAAATAATCAACACACAATATTGAAACAAATTCAAATATTTGAGGAATCCAGTTGTATCCCTCCAACCTATTTTCCTGCATCCACAGACGTTAGCACACCAATTAAATACCAATTTCACTTCAAGGTGGAATATCGTGGTATATAGGATTTATATAATATCATCCGCTATTATGTGGCGCATAGGGTCTCATCCACTATATAATGCTGGAAATCAATCACTCCAAATACATATATAATACCAATTCCACTTCGAGGTGGAATATCGTGGTATATGGGTTTAATATAATATCATCCGCTATTATGCGACGCATATGGTCTAATTCAATACAATTGATAATAATTTATCATCCAAGCACACAATCAATCAATTTTAAATTTAACCATTTAAAATTTAATCAGAAAAATCCGATTGAGTGAGAAGATCTCACCTTTTGCTTACGCATGCAAACCCATTCCTATTCCAACTTATTTTCTTTGAAATTTTGACCTTGTATAAACAATTTTATACAATTTATTAACAATTGAATTAACTCGAATAATCCATTACTATTTAATAAATTAATTTACTAATAATTGTATCTAAACTATTTTCCTTTAATAAATTTAATTAACTAACAATTTTGACTTTAAACTAATACTTTTAATTTTAAACAAATTACTTTTTAAATAAATTTATTTTAACTAAAATAAATAAATTAAAAACTGAATTTCCTTTATTAAATTATCTTGGGTAACTAAAATAAATTGAATATATTAATTAAATTTATCTTCATAATATAAATTTTTTAAAATTAAACAGGTAGATTTAAAAATATGTATAGTTTTTTTACCTTTCTTTGTGCATATATATACATTTATAATTTAAAATAATAAATTTGAAAATACCTTCACTGCCCTGAGAAGCCGTCGTGCATGCCCTAGATCGATGGCAAGTTCTCCTCTAGATCGCGACCATTTCGAGATGCTTTTGCACCCACCAGATCGACTCGCGCCTCTCCTAAAGTCCAACACACGACACGCTGATCCCACAATAGTCGCGCCGCCGCGCCTGAACATCGCTGCCCTCCTCTCTAGCGCTCCCATCACGTGCTTGCACACGCGCCTTCATCCACGCCTCAGTTCCACGCGACCGCCACCAAGCTCGAATGCGACGTCGCCACCTCCATCTACTAGCCGCCTCGACCTTTCGCCTTGAATTGCGATTTCGAGTTCCCCCCTGACAAAATCGAATCGCCCCTGATTTCGAACGATTTTTTTCCTTTTCGGTTCAATTGACAACATCAAAGTGGCAGCCATTTTATTTAATTTAAACGAGAATTTGATAAAAAACGGGGGATTCGGCTGCTACATTGTTTTTGAACGAAAGAAAACTTTTTTCATTTTTCCTTTTTATTTTTGAAGGAGACATGCTTTTTTTTATATTTCTTAAAGAAAGGCAACGTGTGTTAAATAAATGAACACGTGTTTTGAAATTTTAGTACGTGTCTGATTCTGCAGTATTCTGATATATATTATTTATATTCAAATTTAAATCAAAATTTAAATTGTCTCGATTATCCAAATTAAAATATCAATCTCCAATCGAGGCGTGCTGCCAGGCGTTTATAATGTTATACACCTATTCTGAATGCAATGGAAAAGGTTTCGTGTCTAAATTCGATTGTATGGAGAAGATAGCTTTTTGAACCCAATTATTAAATTCAATTTCGATAAAATTTTCAACGCGTTTGCTTATCGTACGGCCACAAAATCACTCATAACACTACGAAAATTGGAATCCAATAATAATATAATATTACGAATCCAATGGAACTGGTTTCGCCAAATTCCGAGACCGTGCCTCAGAAGGTTTTTTTTAATATCGATTTAAACGATAAAATTCAAAACTGAACAAATCGCTTTCAAATTCAATTTTCAAAATTCTACTACCTCCAGTATCATCAATATAAATTTTCTAATCCTTTAAAATATCTTAATCAGCTTAAAATTGAAGATACAAATTTTTACCCAACTTCACATTATTAAATTCAATAATTTAATTGCTAAATTCATAGCGATATTTGAAATTCAAGTTTACAATAACTTCTAAATATTTAAAATTAATTAAATATTTCAATTTCAAATATTAAAAATTCTAGGTCGTCACAGCTAACATTTAAATAAACTGATATTTTATAAACTTATATAAACTATACTTATTAAAAATCCGAGTATATATATAAACTACTGTTAGATTATATATTATAGTTATTTAAACCTATCAGTAAGAAAAAAAAACTAAATAAACTAACCTATATACACTAGTACCGAAGGAGGTAGAAGATATATCCTACCGAATATATAAACTAATATATGACATATATGTATTTAATTTACAAAGCAGAAAAGAGGGGATTGGTTCTGCCGAGATGAAAGTTGGCCTCGGCATGGGTACATGCACACAGGAGGAGAGGAATAATGAGGTCAGGGAGCATGACTGTGTTTGTGGCCACGGGTTTGGGCTTGCGGCCATTGGTGGGAGAGGAGGTTGTGTGGAACTCGTCAACAAGAAGATAGAAAGAGAGGGAAGCGGAGAAGAGAGGTGGCGTGTGGATTGATGGGGAGAGGTCGAGTGCTTGCTGGCCAACATGGTAGAGAGAGGGAAAATGGACGGAGGCAAGCGAAATATGTGCAGGAAGGTAGAGCATAGGAGAGGGAAGAATAAGCTACAAGGGAAAAACAAGTTATTAAAATAATCTATATAACATATAGATTAGTTGTAAAGTATGCACAACTAAGAAAAGAAACGAAGAGACCATGAAATGAACAAACGGCCAAATAATAAATTGAAGTGATAAGATGCCAGCTATCAATTTCTGGTAACACAATTTAAAGCAATTTATTAGATCTCTTTGGCTGCATGTTTCAAAATTTGATAAGCAAGGAAAGCTAACGGTTACAATTTATGATACCAATGCGACGCACCGTTTTATCGTTTCCGTTGTATATCGGACTTCAAAACACAAAATTGAATATGACGCAGAGATCAGCACGACGAGACGATCTATACAGATATCACTGATACGATCATTCTATCAAAAGTCAATAATCAGTATTGAAATTGTTGCTGAATTGTCAGAAATAAGATCAAAGGAGCAACAATAATCCAAATTTGAAGAAACGAAATATGATGTCTCGCTCGGAAGATGATTTACAAATTTTCTATAGGAAAATATTCAGGTTTGGAATACATTTTATAATCATCAAATATTAACTGATTTAATTTGAAATAAAATTTCACAATGAAATAAACTTCCATATTTTCAGATTAAAATTTATCATTTGCTATGTTTAATTAGACGTGTTCCAAATATCGAATTTATATTTCAAAATTCAATTATTTAAAATTTCATAAAAATTCAGTTAATTACGTTATTAAAACCATTAAAATTTACGGTTCGTTACATTGACAAACCCCAGGTTGAGTGGCTTAGATTTAATATAATCTTATCTAATGAACATAATTGATTCAAGCTCTTATAAATAAAGTAAAGCCCTTCACTTTTCTTCTTACATTTTTTGAATCAAAAGCAAAGCTCTATCATTTTCTCTTCTCCACAAATTCTTAGAGTTGCAGAAACTATAAAATATTATATATATATATATATATATATATTTGTGTGTGTGTGTGTGTGTGTGTGTGGAGTATAGTGGAAAACAAAAGAGAAGAAGAACATGGTTGAATCATTTTGCCAAAGCAAAAGGTAAATTGTAAATCTAAATCTATGTTTAATTCAAATCTCTACTCAGATATATAATTCTAAAATACACACACACACACACTCTTTTTATATATATTTTGGATAGAAAGAAAAGGAGTCAATCAGAAATAATGGATATAGATCTTGAGATTTGGAAGCTAAAAGGTGAATGGAAAATTATATATATATATATATATATATTTAAAATATTGAATTTATATCGTTGTGAATTTGTCCCTTTAATGCCTAAATGTAAATTTTGGAATTGTAGATTCAAAGAAATATATATGCATTGAACTTAAGAACCTTGCTTACATATTCTGTGAATTGTTAACTTTGATTAAATGTTGTACACACCTAAATCTGGAATGTATGGTTGAAAGTAGTCTCTAAAATTTATGAGATAATTCATTTAATAAGGATTTATGTAAATTCTAGATTTGTTATTTGAATGTTGTAAGTTAGTATTTTAATTCATTGGAATGAAGAATGTTTCTATGTGAATTCCTATAAATTATCCAACTTACAATTAAATATGGAGGTGTTTTGTTTGAAATAACAAGGAAAATGCAAAAAAGAGGTGCAAAAGAGGGTCGTTTACCATATTTTGTACTGTCTATTTCAATAAAAACAGGAAATATTATTCCGTGTAATTCTAAACACAACACAATTCCTCTTTTAGATAATTTATAGAAAATTACAGTTTTAACATTTTTTTGGGAATATATTATTCCAATGCATTAAAATGTAGAAATCCCTAAATGTAAAACTAAAATATTATAAGTACAAATAATAATAATAATTCCATCATTGATTTAATATATGTGATTCAAAACAAGTTGGAAAATAGACAATAAACAATTAAAGTATGAATAAGCCAACGAAATAAGGAACAAGGAAAGTTGTAGTAATCAAGAAATGTAGTTATTACTTTAAGGGAATCAGTGAATTATACTTCGTTGTAATAGTTGAAAAGGACCAGTAAATTATATCTAATTGTATTAATTAAAAACCAAACAATATAAGGTATTTAATCTATTAAATTAGAAAGAAGCGGTAAATGACTTTTACTGGAATTAATGAAATAAAATGTAAGTTGATGTAAATGAATACAAATACTAGAGCTTAGCAACATCCTTGTAACAATGAGCTAATTTATCACTTTGATAAATTGTATTTATTTTTAAATTTATGCAAATAAAAGATTGATAATACAAATGGTATTGTTTTAAGTGATAATAAATAATAGTAATCCTGTCTTGAATAAATATTTACAAAAATATTTTCCTCGACATTTATATTGATAAAATGACATTATATTTAAATAATTAGTTTATTTAATTTAAATTGAGATTTAATGATTTTATAATTAATTTAATTATCCAAATAATTATTTTAAATTATGATAATTCATTTTGAATAGTGACAAAGTGATAACGAATCATTTATAATAGTTTTATGAAGATATATATATATATATATATATATATATATATATATATATATATATATATATTTGAATTGAAAATATAAGGAAAAATTGATATCGTTTTATCGGTATAATGGCAATTTTTAAAATAATTTTTAATATTAATTTACATGGTTTTATAAATGAAATATGCTCATTTTGATTATTTTAAAATGATTAGAAATTTATTTTTGAATTTCGTTTACAAATATATGTACGTTAATAAATAAGCGAAAATGTGACCGATAATCGGTTCTTCGGATTTGAATAATTTAATGATAAAAAGTTGTTCAAAGATGTTTGAAGTGTTATGCACCTACGTGTACATACATATATATGTCACATGCACATGATCACATGCACATACATATACACACGCATACATACATACATACATATATATATTACAAAAAGTGATTTAATTATTCCCAAGATTGGACTTTAAGTAACCATAAAACAAACATCACTTCATAGTACCACACCATAACCTCACATCAACCATCACTTGGCTTTGGAGGGAGCCGTGTGCTAGAGGCTAGGGGAGGGGTGTGGGCTAGGGGTAGTTAGGTAATTATGCAATATAATATTATATATTAAGGTTTTTTATAAATACCACCCCTCTTCTCACAAAAATCCTTATACCATTCCACTCCTTCTTCCTCTTCTTTTCAAGCTATCTAAGAGCCTCTTTAATGTCTTCTTATTCATATTTTTTTTTTACAAAAGTTAGAAAGAATATATCAAATAAAAGAGAAAAATGTGTACACTAGTTTATAATACCGATCCACTTCAAAACTAGTTCTAAACACCTCCTCTACTCTTCCGAAGTCCACGATCACCGCCACACACCACCTAGGCTGTGAGAACCATCACCATCAAGGCTAGGTCGAGCTCTCCCATAGGTCGTAGACTTGGTTTCGTTTGCTTTGGTTCGAACGTAGCAGAGCTATAACCGATTTTCTATTAGCTCGAAGGGAAAACGAAGGTGAGAAATCCTAAACTATTATACTATATTTTGGATGATGATATGATGTTTTCAAATAGATGTCTAATATGCTTTGGTCATCAAGTTTGGTTATATAAATATGAACATTGAATATATGTGCAAGTCACGGAAATAGACGTCGATAACCATAAACGAAATTACTTTCCTCTGTATCAATGAATTGTTGTATATATGGAATGTTAAACCTCGCTAAAATGGTTTAAAACGAGTTTATATGTTTTATAAACATTCAAAAGTGTTTTGGTGAAGTTTGAAAAGAAATGGGAAAATTAGTCAAAAATATGCGCATTGCGTAACTGTAGTTCGCGATTTTGCGCCATAAAAATAACGTGAGTATAAAAAATGAAATATAACCCAAAAATTTTCAAGATAAGAATTTTATAAACTATTATATCCATGGTTTTATAAAGAAGAAAGAAAATCATGATTTCGATAAGTAGATTTTGAGATATGAGTAAAACAAGCTTTTTGAAAATCGCAGTTTTGCAGTTCGGGATTCAAAAATGGATTTATTTAAAAATGATGTTTTATTTTATTTTTTAAAATTTTTAATAAATCTTATACATCCTTTGAAATGTATTAAAAGTGATTGAGTTATAAAATGAATTTCCAAATGATAGAAAAGTCGTTTTAATCAATATAACTTAAAAGAGAACTTTCCACGGTACTCTTCTACAGCACTCTTCTATAACCTTTGAAATATAGCTTTAAATTTAACAATTCTTTTCCAAATCTTTTATGAATGTTTAAAAAAGAATAACTAAATGTTTTAATAATTATTGGATATTTTCTAGCTTATTTAATAAAGTTTAATTAAACAATGTAAAAATAAGCTATTATAAATTAAGTGATTTAATCTTGGCTCTAAAAGCCGATGAGTGGACTGGATTTGTCTATTCATGAGATCCGGATGTAAGGTACTTAAACTAAGGACATGTTCAGAAGTAACCAGTGCCCTGTCTCACTTGGCTTCTTCCCTAGGCGATGGATAGATAAGGTCCAAATGTCGGAAACAAGTTAAGTATAAAAAAGATTTATGAATGTTTAAAAAAGAATAACTAAATGTTTTAATAATTATTGGATATTTTCTAGCTTATTTAATAAAGTTTAAATAAACGATGTAAAAATAAGCTATTACAAATTAAGTGATTTAATCTTGGCTCTAAAAGCCGATGAGTGGACTGGATTTGTCTATTCATGAGATCCGGATGTAAGGTACTTAAACTAAGGACATGTTCAGAAGTAACCAGTGCCCTGTCTCACCTGGCTTCTTCCCTAGGCGATGGATAGATAAGGTCCAAATGTCGGAAACAAGTTAAGTATAAAAAGGATTTAATTTTCCAAATTTAAATCAAATACAACTTTGATTGTATAGAGATGATCTTCTTATACTTAATGTTAAAGCCCAAAGAGGGAACTCATACTATTCGTGGAATTTAAAAGGTGATTTCGCTGTTATTCCGCTTATAGTATTTGTTGAATAGAAGAATTAATATTGAGTAGAATTAGATGATTTCTATAGAATCAACTCACTTAATATTAATCAGTTTTGAATTAAGAAATCTTTGTCAAGATTTAAATGAAATGATTTTGAAATATTTTCCTAAGTGAAAAATGAAATGATTTTGAATTATTACAAGTTTAAAAAGGGTTATAAGTAATCAAAAAATGTGAAAAGAGAGATTTAATGATTCCATATATACCGGAAAGAATGGTTTAGAAATATATATCTTTGGGAGAGATTTTAAATAAAGAACTTAATCAATCAAAAAATGATTCCCTATTCATAGAACCTCTTTTTATCGATGATTGGATTGAAGGAGCCGGGGTCGGATCTGGGTAATGCCTGCCCTAAAACGACTTCGAACCAATGTATGTATTCGAAAAATGAAGACTTGATAAAGAAAATGAAGGACGAAGACCGAAGATTTTCAGGGTGGAAGGACTGCTTATTGATAATTTTGGTTAGCTCCCAAATACTAAAGTAGCAGTGGTCCCTTCATTTTTGAAGCTCTTTAAGTTACAAAGACATTTCACTACTAATCCTAGGGATAATTCCCGATAGGATGTGGTAGGAGGGTGCCTTCAGTTTCATTCAGTCCTAGAACAAACTTGTATGGATGGATGTCTAAAATTGCATTCTTGATATTTCATCGTCGACTTTTATAATATACATCTATTTGGTGGCAGAGAAGGAAAATTCTCTTAGCTTAACACCCTTCTCTAAGATGTATGAGCTCGAAGGTTGTATGTTTATGGAAGTCAACAGTGATCGAAGAAATGGCAATGTGGCATTCAAAGTGAAAAGTGCAAAGCAAAAAGGTAGTCGTTACCTCAAGACACATCCAGAAATGGATGAAACAGGGTAGATTCGACAGGGTTATGTGGTTCGCAACCATTAGGATATAATCATTCCCTTCTAGACATATTTATTTCATCTGCGACGTTCGAACTTAAATTATTATGGATGTATACTGTGAGGGCCCACTGTTTGGTCGGTAACAACCGGGGTGATGTCATATTCATTACTATCTAGGAAGAGATAGGCCCGTCTTGTGTTGGTAGAGTACCATCATTTAGGCCTTGGTACATTCCTCAAGAGATGTACTGTCAAAAGGTAGTCCCTTCACCTGGTTATTTGTATGAAAATTTATTCTCCAATAAATGCTTGCCATTTTGTTTGTAAAGCTCGCATTTTGGCTAGTTGTTGGAATTTAATAATGTAAAAATTTCAGATAAGATTAATAAGTTTACATGCGAATGTTTATAAAGGAATGTCATTAAAATAATATCCCTTATTTTTTTCATAATAAAGATTTGGTTATAATAAGGAAAAACTCGTTCCTTGTTATGCACGGCGTGGTCTTATGAAATACCATTGTGTTTTCAAAACACGTTTTTTTTGAGTTCTCACACCAGTCCCATGACTGGCCCGAAGTTAATTTTACTTTCCCTTAACCTCTGGGTGCTCTAATTTTCCTAGGCCTAGTATTCAAGTTTAGTTTAAAAGAAATTTGGACAAAGCTCGAAGCAAGGAGTTAGAAGAATTCTCTGAAGATTTTGGTCTATTTCCATCATACTCTTGTGTTATAGTATTCCGTATTTGTAAGGACGGGAATTTATAAATGTCTATGATTTTAACTCTGATAAATGTATTTAAATTTCTACGGTAACAATTATTTGTTGAAATAATATATATGAGATTTTTTTTTCTTTATTTTTCTTTCTTACCCTTGAGAATCTGCTTCTTCCACACTTGGATTTGTGGCAGGTGAATGCCAAGGATGTATTAGTGTCGATTTTCGAGAGTCAAAACGGGTCCTCACATTGTGGTATCAGCGCTTAGGTTGAGCGAACGCTTTGGCTTTGGTTGGAGTAAAGTCTCATTAGAGATAGAGTTAGTAATACCCAAGGATGATTAACTCATTAGAGATAGAGTTCATAACACCCTAGAATGAGTTTGAGAGTCTGTGTATGTATGTGTGTGTGTATGAGCGTGTATTTGCTAATAAAATATACAAATGACTTTGGTTATATATGAAATCATTAATATATATGTGTGTGTGTGTGTATTTGAAATGGAAAGAATAATTTGGCAAAATTTTCAAAGAGTTTTCCAAATAATAAATATTTTGTATAAATAATCTTAAAAGCCATCTTTAAAAATAAATCTCGAAACATTTTCTAAGTATTTGACCCAACCTCTCTAACTAAGAATACGCTTGCAATTACATACTTCTTATGTTTAAAAGAATAATTTTTTGCCTTGTAGAAACCGTATGGTGGAAATTTTGTGAAAAGGGAGTCTTCTAAAGCATGTTGGGGCAAGAAGGATAACCTCATTGTTCTCTCTAGCGACAAAGAGGGGCAACCAGAATATCTGCCTAGCAATGTTGGGTTTCCAATTGAAGGAGAATATGCTCCGCCCTATACAGTCGGTGAGGTGAAGAGGGATATCCTATGTTCGGAATGCTTATACCGCCCCAGCTCCAGAAGTATTTATGATCTCTTGCGACGATGAATCCATGCAAGCCTCGAGGGAAAATTGGATAGCAGATCCCACTAGCTCCATTTTGGAACTAATAGAAGAGATTGAGCTGATGAAAGAAGAATCAAGAGGAAATAGAGCCCATAGAGGAAGAATCAAAGTCGATGGAAGACCCAGATGCTATCATATCAAGCGAATGTAGCAATGTAATATGGGATATGGATGGAGAACTTGTCGTATGGCAGGAGGGATCATCTAGTTCATACATAAATTGGAACGAGATAGAAAGCAACAATGAAGAAATGAAAGAAGAAGAAGAGGAGGGTGTCGGAGAATTTGAAAACCTTTAGTAGGAAAATGTGCAAGGCTTGGAGGAGTCAGAAGAAGGAAGAGTCATTCTTGGAATACCAGTCGGCATGGGACATGTCCCGTGGAACTAGCCGTTGCTACCCCAGGTAATGGGAGAGATATTGGAAGAGGACGACAATGAGGCTGACGATGAACTGGATAGCGACGAAGAAGGAGAAGGTGAAGTGATGATTGACCGGAGATGTTGGAGTCCACCATTATCTCCAGACTTAGAAGAATAAGAATAGTGTTTGGAGAATTGAGGATAATTCTAGTACGTATAAGTATGGATAGGATGTTTATTTTTGATTTGGTGATTTGAACTGTACTAGTGTAAGAAAGGGAGGGGAATTTTTCTTTTTGGACCCAAGCTTCGAAAAGTTTAAAATATGTAAGCATATGAGAATTTATTATGTGATGTAGTCTTAACTTCTCATTAGCACCAATCTTTAAAATAAATATTTAAAGTTATTAATGAATGGTTTTGGGTTTGTAGTAATCGATGCTTTTACAACATTTGTTTTCTTAACCCTTAATTGACATTTTAGAAGAAATTTTAAAGGTATATTTAAATCTTTAATAATGGGACTTTAAAAATAATAACGAGGTACTGGAATCTTTTATAAAAAGATAGAAAATATTATTATTAACATGTTATAAAAAGAGAAGTTCATTATAATAATGTTTTGGTAGTAATTGTTTTAATCTCTTTGATCATATTTTAAAGGTAAGAAGAAAATAAAAACTTGTTAAGTAAATTGTGATATACTTATAACATTTGAATAAGTATATATATCCTTCTTAAGAATTAAAACTTGTATAAGTAAAGAGAATGTATCTATGTATAAAGGAAGTTTCAATTAATAAAGGAATATTAATTGATAAAGAAAGTTTGAAATAAATACAGAATGTTTTCACAGCTGATATTGGCTAAAGGAAGTTATGTTGATTTATCAAATTAATGAATTGTTTGAAATAAGTTTCTAGAAACCAATAAGATGTTTTTAGAAATGCATTATAGTAAAATAAAAAGATATTTATCCTTTGAAAACAAATGTTTTCTTTAAGTAGAAATATTTGGAAATAGAAATATAAAATGGTTATGTATAAAAAAGTCTTTACAAAGTTTGAATAAAAGATGGAAGTTTTATGAAGTATTTTCATAAGAATTTTTTGAAAGGTTAATAAATACGTATGAAGTATGAGGATTATTTCGTCGCATGATTTAAATCTAAGATTCGAGTGCAGAATTATGATGTGTCTAACACTTATCCAGAAAAGGATTTATCGCTCGATTCTTGACAATAAATATCGATGAGGGTTTTTAGTTAGATGCTTGAGTTTTCTACCATAGTCGAGAGCTATGCAAGGAAAATCAAAGTTCTGATCAGAAAGCCTGCTCAGAGTCTGCACTAAAGGATCGTGGGATCAATATTAGTTCGAAAGTAAAGTTGTGAATTCGAATAGAAGATTGAGTCAAATATTGTGTGCAGATGATCTATATACATCGTATGAATGTATGGCTAAAAAATATTTTGGGTAAAGCATTGTGTTTTTTTTGGGTAATTTCAAGGACGAAATTCTTTTAAGAGGTGAGTCTGTAATGACCCGCCAATTTATCACTTTGATAAATTGTATTTATTTTTAAATTTATGCAAATAAAAGGTTGATAATACAAATGATAACGTTTTAAGTGATAATAAATAATAGAAATCTTGTTTTTACAAAAGTATTTTCCTCGAAATTTATATTTATAAACTGTCATTGTATTTAGATAATTGATTTATTTAATTTAACTTGAAATTTATTGATTTTTATAATTATTTTAATTATCTAAATATTTATTTTAAATGATGATAATTCATTTCGAATAGTGGTCAAGTGATCATGAATCATTTATAATAGTTTTATAAATATATATATATATATTTGATTTGAAAATATAAGAAAAAATGTTATAGCTTTACCGGTATCATGGCAATTTTTGTAAATAATTTTTAATATTAATTTATATGGTTTAATAAATGAAATATGATCATTTTAATTAATTTAAAATGATAAGAAATTTATTTTGGAATTTTATTTACAAATATATGTACGTTAATAAATAAGTGAAAATGTGACTGATAATCGGTTCTTCGGATTTCAATGATTTAACGAACAAAAGTTGTTTGAAGATGTTTGAAGTGTTATGTACCTACATGTACATACGTATATGTCACATGCATATGATAACAAGGATAAACATAGATACATACATACACACAGACATACATACATATATATATATGTGTGTGTGTGTGTGTGTGTGTGTGTGTGTGTGCATTACAAAAATGATTTAATAATTCCTAAGCTTAACCTTTAAGTAATCATAAATCAAACACCACTTTATAGTACCACACCATCACCTCACATCAACCATCACATGGCTTTAGGGGGGAGCCGTGCACTAGAGGCTAGGGGAGGGGTGTGGGCTAGGGATATTTAGGTGATTATGCAATATAATATTTTATTCTAAGGTTTTTTTAAATAAATACCATCCATCTTCTCATAAAAATCCTAATACCATTCCATTTGTTCTTCTCTCCTTTTTAAGCTTTCTAAGAGTCTCTTTAATGGCTTCTTATTCATAAAGAAATATTTTAGAAAAGTTAGAAAATAAGTATCAAATAAAAGAGAAAAATGTATACACTAATTTATAAATCCACTTCAAAACTAGTTCTAAACATCTCCTCTACTCTTCCAAAGTCCAGGACAACCACCCCACACCACCTAGGCCGTGAGCACCCTCACCATCAAGGCTAGGCCGAGATCTCTCATAAGTCGTAGGCTTGGTTTCATTAGCTTCGGTTCGATCATGTGGAGCTATAGCCGATTTTCTATTAGCTCGAAAGGAAAATGAAGGTGAGAACTCCTAAACTATTATACTATATTTTGGATGATGATATGATGTTTTCAAATGGATATTTAATATTCTTTATCATCAAGTTTGGTTGTTTAAATATGAATGTTGAATATATATGCAAGTCATGAAAATAGGCGTCGATAGCACAAAAGAAATCACTTTCCTCTGTATTAATGAATTGGTGTATATGGAATGTTAAACCTCATTAAAATTGTTCAAAATGAGTTTGAAATGTTTTATAAATATTCAGAAGTGTTTAGGTGAAGTTTGAAAAGAAGTGGAAAATTTTGTCTAAAATAGGTGCATCGCGTAAAAGCAGTTCGCGATTTCTTGCCATAAAAGTCAAGCGAGTGTAAAGAATGGAATATAGCTCGAAATACTTTGAGAAAAGAATTTTCAGAACTATTATTTCTATAGATTTCCAATAAAGAAAGAAAATCGAGATTTTGATAAGTAGATTTTGAGATGTGAGTAAAACACGCTTTTTGAAAAATCGCGGTTTTGTAGTTCGGGATCCAAAACTGGATTTCTTTGAAAATGATGTTTTAATTTTTTTAAAAATGTGAAATAAATCTTATAAATCTTTTGAAATGTTTGAAAAGTGATTTGAGTTATAAAATGAATTTCCAAATGATAGAAAAGTCATTTTGATCAATATAATTTAAAAGAGCACTTTCCACAACACTTTTCCACATCACTTTTCTATAACCTTTGAAATATTGCTTTAAAATTAACAATTCTTTTCCAAACCTTTTGTGAATGTTTTAAAAATGATAATTAAGTTTTTTTTAACAATGATTGGAGGTTTTCTAGCTTATCTAGGAAAGTTACATAAATGATATAAAGATAAGTTATTATAAATTAAGTGATTTAATCATGACTCTAGAAGTCACGAGTAGACTGGATTTTTTTATTCGTGAGATCCGGATGTGAGGTGCTTAAACTAAGGAGATGTTCAGGAGCAACTAGTGCCCTGTCTCACCTGTCTTTTCCCTGGGCGAGGGATAGATAAGGTCGAAATATCGGAAACGGATTAAGTATAAAAAGATTAAATTTTCTAAATTTAAATTAAATACAACTTTGATTGTATAGAGATGATCTTCTTATACTTGGTGTTAAATCCCGAAGAAGGAACACGTACTATTCATGGAATTTAAAAGGTGATTTCACTGTTATTTTGCCCATGTATTTGTTGAATATGGGAATTAATATTGAGTAGAATTATATGATTTATATAGATTCTGCTCACTTAATATTCATTAGTTTTTAATTATGAAATCTTTATTCAGATTTAAATGATACGATTTGGAAATTTTTTCCTAAGCTAAAAATGAAATAATTTTGAATTATTCCATGTTTAAATGGGTTATAAGTAATCGAAAGATGTGATAAGAGACGTTTAATGATTCCTTATGTGCCAGAAAAATGTTTTAGAAATATATATCTCCAAGAGATATTTTGATAAAAAGAACTTAATCAATTAAAGAATGACTCCCTATTCGTAGAACCTCTTATTATCGATGATTGGATCAAAGGAACCGAGTTCGGATCTAGGTAATTCCTATCCGAAAACCACTTTGAACCCATGTATGCGTTCGTAAAATGAAGACTTGATAAAGAAAATGAAGGATGAAGACCGAAGATTTTCGGGGTGGAAGGACAACTTGTTGATAATTCTGGTTAGCTCCCAAGTACTAAAGCAGCAGTGGTCCCTTCATTTTTGAAACTCTTTGAGTTACAAGGACTTTTCGCTATAATCCTAGGGATAATTCCCGACAGGATGTGGTAAGAGAGGGCCTTCTATTTCGTTCAATTCTAGAGTGAACTTATGTGGACAGATTTCTACCATTGCATTCTTGAGATTTTATCATCGACTTTTATAAATATACATTTATTTGGTGGCAGAGAAGGCAACTTATCTTAGCTTAACACCCTTCTCTGAGATGTATGAGCTCAGAGATTGTATGTTTTTGGAAGTCAATAGTGATCGCTGAAATGGCAAATGTGGCATTCAAAGTGATAAGAAAAAAGGTAATCATTACCTCAACCCTCACACCCGAAATTGGCCAAAACAGGGTAGATGAGGCAAAGCAATGTGGTCGCAATCATTAGGATATGATCATCCCCTTCTAGATATATTTATTCCCGCCGACGTTCGAGACTAAAATTATTATGGATGTATGCTGTGAGGGCCCTTGTATAGGTCGGTAGGGACCGGGGTGATGACATATTTGATACTATCTAGGAAGAGGTAGGCTGGTCTTGTGTTGGTAGAGGACCATCCGTTAGGCCTCGGTACATTCCTTTAGAGATGTACTGCCAAAAGGTAGCCCCTTTACCTGGTCATTTATATGGAAATCCGTTCTTCAATAAGTGTCTACCATTTTGTTTGTTGAACCCACGTTTGTGGCTAGTATGCTAGAATTTAATAATGTAACAATTTCAGCTAAGATTAATAAGTTTACATGCAAATGTTTTTAAAGAAATGTCATTAAATATAATATCTCTTATTTTTTCATAAAAATTATTTGGTTATCATAAGAAAAAACCCGTTCTATGTTTATATGTGGGTGGTCTTATAAGATATCATTTTGTTTTCAAAACACGTATTTTTAAGTTCTCACACCAGTCCCATGACCGACCTGGAGTTTAGTTTCCTTTCCCTTAAACTCTGGGTGCTTTGATTTTCCCAAGCAGCCTAATAGTTAGGTTTAGTTTAGAAGAAATTTGGATGTAGCTTAAAGCATGGAGTTAGAAGATTTTTTTGAAGATTTTGATATACTCCACCACACTCTTGTGCTATAGTACTCCGCATTTGTAAGGACCGCAATTTATAACTGTCCATGATTTTAACTCTGATAAATGTATTTAAATTTCTGCTGTAAAATTTTCTTGTTGAAATAATATATGCGAGATTCTGTTCTGTCTTTATTTTTCTTCCTTAACCTTGAGAATCCGCTTCTCCGACACTTGGATTTACAGCACGTGAATACCGAGGATGCATCAGTGTCGATTTTCGAGAGTCGAAGAAACGGTTCCTCAAATTCCCCTTGCTAAAATTATATAATCTTAAGAATACATTAATGACGAGTGTGAATTATTAGATGTAGTCAAATGTTTAAATTACTATAATGATACAGTCATTAGTAAGGGTTGGGATGTTAAGTTAGTAATGTTGTACAATAGAAGTCTGCCCTCACAAGGGGCTACCAATAGTTGTGTATACATTTATTGATGTGAGACATCTCCCACTCTAGGGCTCATGGGAATTTATGTTCGTGTATAGCTGTAGGAAATATACCAAAGTGACTTTGCCTAAGATTTGAACTCTTAAATGGCCAATTACGATCTATTTCAATTCTAATAAGGGGTATTAAGTAATCAGGTGGGGATTTCCTTGATTTGCGTTAGGAAATCTAAATAGGACGGTGGGTGAAAACTTAGCACAATTTCAGCAAGCTTGGTACAATATTTTCGAAAAATATAGCTATATACATAGGTCGAGAGCGCCATCGGTCTTGAGTTGTTAGAAAGATTTGGATTACGCCTAAAGACGACTATAGCTCCTTCTAGTGTAGGTTTCGTATTTGATATGAAATTTCCTCAAAGTTTGTTTGTCATTAGGAGGTTGGTAGATAACACCTAAATGTATCTTTAAGTCGAATAAGTATACGATTAAGTAGTTGTAATGCCTTTATTAAGCACCAACGGGAGGTTCCTCGACGTACGTAGGCAATTCAGCTTAGACACTGTTTCGATGCACCAGGGTAATTCGGCCTAGACACTATTGTGGTGTACTTAGGAAATTCAATTTAGACATTATTGGTATCAACATTGTGTTGAGTTATAGATACTAGCAGGGAATGTATCTTGGCCCATGGGGGGACTGTGATACTTATACCTACACTCCACGCAGAGAGTTGTTGTATACCTCGAGTATGTTGGACATATCATATGCATACATGAAATCAAAATGACTATGATCTAAATAATAGAGATAACATGTAATGGGAAACAATCAGCATAAACTAGGATTATTGATCAAATATGTAATTTACTAGTCGCCAAAATGTTGTTCTGACCCTCACCTCATTACGAACCACATGATAGATTTAGAGGGATGGGCACTGGTATAAGACGGGAATGGTGGAAGGATAGATTACCTTATGCATCCTCGACGCTGAGAAGGGCTATGTACACCTAAGGTATTAGCCTTAGTCAGTACATATATGTTTCATTATATTTTATTATTCTATTGTGAGCTAGTTGGATAGCTCTCTGATATACTTTTCTTTATTATAGGACACCAACACCAATGATCCGCACCCTATTAGACTTGGATTTTTGATTTAGCAAAAGTTCACGCCTATTAAGGTGTAGATTGTCATATTTGGTATCAGATCTTAGGTTAGTCGATCATAGGAATTAGGATACAGGGAGTGAATGTATTTTTATTTTTACCTATAAGTTTGTGTGTTTATTATACACCAAATCCTAAAAATTTCGATTATAGAAGTAGTTGCGACCATATTATGGAAAGATATATAAGGCTAGTATAAGTTGGAATGATAGATGGAGTTAAAATTACATTCCTATCCCATCACTCCATGGAAGATAGGCCATACTAAAAGGTGTTGACGTAATAAGAGCATGAGTGTAGTATATAGAAGGGTCCTTGAAGTTGGATGATACTCAACTCCCTTGTTGGGCTTAATTCCCCTATGATTGTAAATATCTATAGGATTAACAATTAACAATGTACATTAGATCCAGATAATGAGAAGTAAAGATTCTATATGTTGCAGGTATCTAGAAGTAAGAATCCAACAGTTTTTTGAAGGAAGGTATGTGGAAATCACTCCAAGATGAGAGTCAGATTTTTAATATATTCTAAAAATAGAAAAGCCCAAAAGAAGGGAAAAATAAAACTCACTCTAAGTGCAAACCAACATGAAAGAATTTAATGAAAAGGTTTGAAAATATATAAAAATATTTGAAATGATTTTCAAAAGATTTATTTAAAAGTAGAACAACCCAATTTTTGAGAAGTAAAAATAAGAAAAAAATTCCGCAGAATAAATATCTTTTTATATTTTATTTAAACAAAATTTATGATTGAAATTAAAAATTTCTTGACCAATTTTTTTAGTTAAATGGATTTGAATAAAAAGGCAGTTCCTTCAAAATAAATAGAAAATGGAGCACATCTATTGCTTGATAATTTTTTATTTTAAAAAATTTGAAGCTTTAAAGTTCTTTTAGGGGTGGATATTAAGAAGTAGTAATGGTTTTAAATACGAAAAAAGAATGGTAGGGTTTGAATACCAAATAGTGAAGATAGGAGGAATATTTCCATATAAGGAAATTATGAGAAAACGTCTAAAATAGATTTATATATAAAAAGAGTAATATAAGGATAGCCATTTAAATAAGAGCAATTTAGGTTGTAGAAATGTAAGAAGTAGAAATGTTAGTAAATTCAAGTTGAAACAATGCTAGGAATTGATATTAAATTAATGTTAGTATTATAAGCATAAAAAACATAGGAACTTAAAGCTAAAACAAATAAAAATGGGTATTTTCTATCATTGTGTGCATTGGTTGCACGGGTCTTTTAGAAGTCTCTCTCATATGCTATCAGAGTCTTCGTTAAGATTGGAAGTGAAAATAATATAAGTAATAGGAAATTAATAGAGTGGAACTTATCCTTGTCCACTTTAGTTTTTAAACTATAAAATATTTTTAGAAATAATGTAACGATAAATGTGACGACCCACATTTCAGAAAGTTTAAATAGAAAATAATCGACACAATTCCAACTCAAACAGTCCGAAACATAGATAATCAATGGGATAAATTAAGAAAAATAAGAAAACAAGAAAACAAATTCAAAATCTCGCAGCGGAATGATAAAATATAATAATCAAATAAACAGTTCATGAAGCTTTTATACTATACATTTGATTATAATTTAAACAACATCTATGAGAGTTATATATACAACAGAGACAAAATAAAACAATGCAGCAGAACAAATAATGTGATGAAATAATACTAGTAATAATACACCAAATCCTCATCTTCATCCTCCAGAATAACTGATCTTCAATACGTTGAAAACTCAGGGCTACCATGAGCGTAATGAAAAGATAAAACACTTGAGTTAGGACTAAATCATCCTTATGTGAATCAAATCAATATCTCGTATAACATGAGTGTAATGGCATTAGAGATGTTTGCGGGTTTTTTCATCTTCTATGCAGTGTATAACGTGCCCGCAATAACTCAAGAGATGTTACAGGATTTTTCATCTCTTAAGGATCCGTCAAAATTTTGTATATAGTATGATACGCTATATATGTAATGTTTGATCAGTAAAATAAATATTTTTCTTATCGTTAAGGCTTTACATCAATCCCCCTTAACATGTTTTTAAGCATTATCGTACAGTTTGCATATAAGACCCCAGTAGCATGTTAGGGGATAGGGATGCATCGTGATACGACAACACCTAACCAAACTCATAGTGTTCTCGTATATGGATAAAAGTATGATAAGGCATGTGAGGCAATGTCTAAGGTATGATACTACCAGTTTGTGTCATAGGGCTGGTGGTAACGCATCATAGCCACGACCGTCCATCACGTCAATCCAACCTATATTGAATCAAAAGGGAGGCCATCCCAAATCAAGGTGCACCAAATGAAACCAACATCAAAAGGATTAGTATGGACCAAGTCCAAGAAGAAAATCGACGAATGGATGTCCACTAGGGCAGCTAGCCTACTTGGCCTTATCCAGCCGTCCTATTTTAGTCATTCAAATTGGCACAAGTACCGAGTTCTATCCATCATTGTTCTCTTTCTTCAAATCCAGCAAACGTACGCTAAATCCAACCACTTCATTTTGCCATCTCCTCCACATACACAATCGTTAAAGTGGTTTTAATATAGACATAGAGTATGCAATTAAGAGGCTCCGCTCTCTTTAATAACCAAATGTCGTTTTTGTACACCGATTGGTTCTTTTACATTTCGAAAATGATTCATACTTGATATCGACATATCATATTCGCTTCAGATATCATTTATTTCAAAATATCATATTTACTTCAAATATGTCAATTTCACTTTGAAAATATCATCTCATTCAAACTTCCATTTTGAAATTCAATTTAGGTTATAACTTCCTTTTAACACAATTCGCATTTAAACCAATGATTTAAAACATTCCAACTTTGACTAATTTGAAAAAAAATTGGAAAATAGTTTGAATTTTTTTTTAAAAATTTAACCGTTAAAATAGTTTAAATAGTTTAGATATTAAAATAGATTATATGTTAAATGATTAGAGAATTTAAATAATTTGGAAATTTAAAAAGATGAATTTTAAAATAGTTTATAGGAAAAATAGTTTATAATGAAAATAATTTCAAATTCAAAATTATTTCTTCCCATTTTCAACAAGTCTGGATTCAGGTCCAAATTTAAATCAAACTGATTCAATTTCAAATCTTCTAATTCAGGTTATCTTCAATCTCAATTCAACTCAAATCGACTCGATTTCGATTTCAATTCAAATCAATTTCATTTCAAGTCAATTTCAATTTCGATGCGTTCATTTTAACTTCAAATTTGATTCAATGATTCAATTCAATAGGTTTAATTTCAATTCAATTCTTATTTTAAACCATTTAAATTTATAACAATCCCAAGTTCAATTTCAGAGTACTGATTTAGATTAATTAATTCAAATTTAGATTCAAATCTTTTAAATCAGTTCCACTTCGAGCTCAAATTTTGAAATATCCACTTAAATTTCTTTTACTTATCAATATTTCAAAGTATGAATAAAAGTTCAAATCTGTTAAAATAATCAATTTCCATAATTCAAGTCATATGTTGATTTTTTACTTCACATTTCAAAACAAATCCTTAAATAATTTTTTTAACCAATTTCAATTTCAACATTTCAAACTAGAGTTTGAAAACAATTCAGTTTCCATATTTCAATTTAGTTACTTTTAAAAATAAAATCATTTAAGTAAATCCAAATCCAAGAATTCAAAAATCGATCGATTTAACCAATCCGGTATCCATATATAATTTTCCATCCTATGGCCAAGTGATCAGTTATTTCGATTTTAATTTCTGGGATGGTTATATATCATTTCAATCCAAATAAAAGTGTCGTAGGTATATATAATTTCAACATATTTCTTAATTTATTCAAAATAATTCAATTAACAGTTTATATAATGTAATTAATATACAGGGTGATAACAGGAATATATAAACATAAACAAACATCCAAATCATCCAAAATATCCACCAATAGCATCCATCGCAATCAACAATTCAAAACAGTCAATATATCACAACAGTTAACCAGTTATCAATAACCGGGAATTTATCTAGCAATTTAATTCCAATTTCAATTTAACTGTTAATTCAAATTTCCTAACATATGAATTTCTATTTCGATTTCCATGTCAATTAAATCACCCAAAAAAAATCAATAAAATTAAAATCTCTTCATGATTTTAATTTAACTAACATCAAAATATTTTAATACTTCTTGAGTGGTTTAAAACACTCATGTTTATTTGAACCGAAATTTTTTAGCTTCAAATAAATTCCTAATACACTCCATGTCGTAGTCTTCATCGATACGATCACAGTGTGACACATTTTGCTTGAAACGGACCTCGTATGGAAAAGTTACACTTTAATTGGCACAAAGATTTAATTATAATTTAATTAACTGAACTAATTTTAATTTTAAACATTATCCTCAACAGCCGCTGATCCTTCCTTCATTACCCAACATGCGAATGCGCCTCTCGATGCTCCATTTGTTCTCGCCTTCAGTCATGCGCACGCGCATCGCTTATGCATAAAACCCTAAAAAACCGACGATGACTGCAAGCTCCCTTCTACCACCATGCATCACCAATTGATGATCCAACCATCTAACGTGGAGAGAAGATTAAGCTCTCCATTTTTCTAGTTGAAGTCAAGCGATATCGTTGAGTGGATTTAATGAAAACAAGGAGAGAAGGTCATGGATTTTCAGCCATTAAATAGAGGAAGACGGTTGAGGATTTTCTTTTAAGGTTTCATTCATGATAAAATGAAACGATATGTCATATTATATCAATTTTCGACCCGATTCATACATAAATTTTTTGAACTCCAAATGAAGCATGCCACCTGCGTTCTATATATTATACCCCATTCTGAAAAAAATGGAACTACTTTCGAAAGCCAATTCCATCATATTCAGAAGATAGTATTTAAAATCAAATTATTTTTATTAAATTCCTTTAATTGATTTCTACGCGTTTCAAGCTCGCACGGCCAAACGATAAGTATGATCGATGCAAAAGTTGAAATCCTATAATAATTCACTATTACATATCCGATGGAACTGGTTTCGTCGAAATCAAAGATAATGCCCAAAAAGACTATTTTCATAGGTTAATTAAAACAAATAATTTTCAAAATTAATTTAATCACTTTAAATTCAATTTTAAAATTTAACAATCTTCATTCTCGTTTAAATAAAATCCAAATCAACTTCTGAAACATTTTTATTCACATTTAATTTAAGATTCAATTATGTAAATAATTTCCAATATTAAGTTTAAACAATTTAATTATCTAATAAATCATTATGTTCAAATTTAGTTTATTTAACTTACAAAATGTACTTTTAAAACAAATTCAAATAATAAAACAACCACTTCCATTTTACAGTAATTCAACATCAATATGATTATTTACAATTCAATATTATTTAATTTACTTTCAATATAGGTTATCATCTCTTATTTTATTGAATTTTGTTATTCAAATTTTTTATCTAAGTTCATATCCAGAAAATATCATCGATAATTCACTTTTAAGGATCCGATGAAACTAGTTTCGTCGAAATCAAAGACAATGGCCAAAAGGGCTATTTTCATCTTAATTAAATAAATTATTATTAAATTGTTTAATTCACGTTTTCAATTCAAATTTTTATAATTAACAAATTTTATCATTTCTAATTACACAGAAATTAACAATCTTTTTTTTAAAAACTAATTTCGATGTCACATTCAATACTAATTATTGCACTAATTACAGTGTTTAATTTCAATTACAATAAATTTATTAATTATAATTTAAAATCCGAATAAATTTATTTATTTTGATTTCAGCCTTATTATTCAATCAATCATTATTTTAATGACATAGTTAACATTGATTTACCATTTATTAAATCAATACTCTACAATTATCATCTTAATTCATATTTACTGCAATATTTGATTACATTAATTGCAATTGATTTCCATTTGATTTTCAACGAATTAAATAGTGAATTTATAAGTAAACCATTGTTATAACTTACCAATTCAAGCCCATTTCTAAATCTATTGTTTGCAAACAAAAATAAATGGATTCACTACTGATAAATTATTCTATATTAACCAATTCCAATTAATTACGTATAATTTTACCATTTAAATACAACATTTCGTTTATTTACTTATTTACAATTTATAACCAAATTTTATATTTACAATCACTTCAATTAATTGCAATTGTATTAAAGTAGTTATGCATTATCTTACATTTACATTAATACATTTCATTATATTTATTTTCTCATTAGTAAATCTTAAAATTTTATTTCTTTGAATATTAGCACCAACATCTTATTAAATTAAGTATTTTTAATTATCAAATATTACGGGTCGCTATATCTTCCCCACTCAAAACTTTTCATCCTCTTAAAGGGAAAGAAGGAATCAAGGAGTTGATATATCTTAATCAAAGTATTAAATTTATAGACAATTAATAATTTAAATAAAATATATTAATTTATAAGCAATTAAATCCTTTCATATTCAAGTCTAACAAAAGTTGGAAAACATTTTCACTTTCACCAAAAATTTCATAGTCCAAAATTCATGGAAAATTTCGGTAGAGTCTCCTTTGTACGAAGAGGACTGGGAGAAATAATAATAACCATATAAATATATAGATCATATTTCAAAATAAATATTCCAAACTACGGTAAAACAATATAATATCGTTATGAAGCCATAATCCGAAAACGTATCTATTTGTTGGGCAAACAAGGCGTATTTATGAAACCAAAAGCAGTAGTTATTGCTTCCATAAACATGTATCTCACTTACATATTCCAAAGAAGTTAATAATTATGTAAAAAGATAAATATTTAAGTTGTTTCAATTAATAACAAAAAACAAATCAACCCAACATAACAACAATCACTTGCAAACAAAACCATACAATCATCACATGCAAATCGAAGAAATCAACCATCCATCCATAGCAACCAAAACAAATGGTTTGTTCGGGTTCAGAAACACTTAATCGTATAGAATGATAAATAAACTACTAAGAATACCATACACTCAACAGTCTTAGATAAAACTTAATAGATCATTTATACATCCTAAACAATTTAAAGTATCACTTCCTAATATTCCCATAAGCCAAACAACTAATAAATTAAAATGTCATGTATGTTTTTCTTATTGATACCTTTCATATTATTTACTGTTCTTCAGTTTCATTCATTCATACAATTCTTATTTTATTATTTACATTCATCACCAACAAAAATCATTTCCCATTCATTTATACAATGCCATTTTTCTCTTTTCATTTCTTTACATTCATTGCTTACATAAGTTATTTTCATTTCAATTATTAGATTATTCATTATTATGTAAGTCTCTTTACAGTTTAATTCACTATTAATAAATTATTTCGTTTTCACATTCATTTCTTCCATATATAGTATTATTGAATGTTAAATTCACTTCTAAATCATTTTAACATTTTCTGAAGTTATAATCATTCAATTAATATAGGATTCAACTTTACTATTCAATCTGATTATAAATAGCTTAAAATGTTAATTAAGATTATAATTATTTACTTATAATATTCCTGTTAAGTTCAATTTTTATCATTTCAAATTATTAACTAAGTTCACAACATTTTTATAACATCAGAATTTTTATTTAGAAATAACTCTATTGAACACTTCCATTACTTTAAGTTTTACTTATATAATATTCTGTCACATATTTCATTTAACATTACAACTTTTAATATTTTTGTATGTTATATATATATATATATATATATATATATCTGTGTGTGTGTGTCCTTTGGAATGTAATTGAATGTTACACAAGTTTGGTTTATTCATTCTAGTTAACAAAATGTTTAGTAATTACATCTTCTAAATTTTCATATCTATAAGTTACAGATTTTCAATTTCTTATATATTTCATTAATCACTTAGCATCGAATTTCTTATTTTCTATTTTTAGAAGTTTTCAATTATTAAATGGTTAAGATTTCATTCATTACAATGATTGAAACTACTACTTTACAGAAACTTAAGAACTAAATATTGGGTTCCATTTTCAAATCATTTAAAATAATATATATAATCATATCTTTCATATATTTCAAATCATACTTAGAAAATATGATTAGAATCTGTTTATTAAAAAAATGTGCTGTAAGCTAAAATAGTGGTCTTCTCACTTTGAAACTCGAAAATGAACGTCAATGATATGTGCACTCATCACTGAAATTATTTTCCGACGACAGAGAGGAAAGTACATGTAACAACCTGCCTTTTTGGACGTTTTAAGAAGACACATGTGCCAGACTCAAACCATTCAAAAGGGCAGATTGTTATGGGGTAAATAAGAGAAAAAGAAAGAAATAAAAAAAATACAGAATCCCGTAGTGGAATGACAAAATATAATAATCAAATAACAGTTCATGAAGCTATTTTATAAATACATTTGACTATTATTTTACAACAGAAAATCAGAGTTACAAAAACAGGAATAAATAAATAATAAATGCAGCGGAACAACATGATGCAGCGGAATATGATAAATAATACTAGTACAAATCTTCGTCTTCATCCTCCAGAAATAAGGTCTTCAACCCTGAAATGCTCAGGCTGAATCGAGCGAATTGAAAAGACAAAACACTCGAGTCAACTAAAAGATCTTTTGCAAGTTAAATCAACGGTAAATATGCGTGTGACAACATCAAAGATGTTTATGGGGTTTGACATCTCCTATCCTGTGTCTAACATGAGTGCAGTAATTTAGGAGATGTTCGGGATTCACATTTCTTAAGGATCCGTTAAACTATCTACTATATAGTACAATACGCTATTATAATATGTCTACAGTAAAGTAAAAGTATTAAAATAGCATTAAGGCATTACCCATATCCCCCTTAACACATTTTATATATTCCCATAGTTTATACAGTATCGTATCTCCTCTGTAAACTGGAAGCTATCAGAGGGCACTCCATAGGTATGGTACAAAACAAACTCGTAGAATGCGCTCTAGGGCTTGTGAACACGGCACTCGAGGCAATGCCAAGGTAGATATACAAATTGCGGATCCAGAATGGTGGCAACGCATAGCAGCTACTACCGCTCACCTCGAACACACTCCCATAATCAAAATCAGGGTGGCCACCAAATCAATCACAAAGTAATAGAATGTATCAAAGAAATGTGCCCGATCGGAGGTGCGACCTTATTTGGCGCGCGTGGATCCTGTTTTAGTCACATGTAAGCTGACTCATGGGACTCAGGGTCACGTCATATCTCATACAGAAATCGTTCAACAAACCATCCTACTTCATTTCTGGAATCTCCACCACTTACACAGTTGTTAAAGTGGTTTTCGGTATTGGTAGAGTATGATAATATCCGATCTCGGTCTGTTTAACAACTAAGTTTATTTCACACCGGAATGGTTCTTTTACATTTCAAAAGTCAATTCATAATTAATATTAAAATATCATATTCAAAACCATATTATTTTCAAGTCATATTCACTTTCAAAATCACATTCACTTTGAAATCATATTCACCTTTGAAATCATATCATTTTTAAAATCATAATTTCTTTGAAAGATCATATTTCCAATTAGGTTAAATCCTCACATCAAAATCATCATATTCAATTAATTATAACATTTAAATCTCAACAAAGGTTATAATATCATTTAACCATATTTGCTTTTTAAACTAATGAATTTGAATAAAAACACTTTCCCTCTAATTAGTTTGAAAATTTAGAAAATAGTTTAAATAGTTAAAATAGTTGTAAATAAGTAAAATACTCTAAAATAGTTTAGTTATAGATTTAAGATACTTTTAAATTGATTTAAGATGGTTAAATAGATTTAAAATAGACTAAACATAATAAAAATAGATTAAATGGCTTTAAAATAATTTAATTAGATTTAAAATAAGTTAAAATGGGTTAGTTAATTTAAAATAAACTTAATGATATAAAAATAGGTTAAAATGATTTAATATAGTTAATATAGGTTAAAATAGTTTAATATTTTGAAAATCTTAATAATTAAAGTCTTTAGAATAATATATTTTAAAATAGTTTATATTAAAAATATGAATTGTGGAATTAATATCAATTTACTATTTATTTCATTTCAACACAATAAAACTATTTCAATTTCTAAATTAACAAAAATCAAATTTCAAAACTTTCAATTCATATTTTTAATAAATTATTAAATTCTATACTGCTTTCAAACCATGTTTGAAATATCGATTTAATTTTCTCCAAGTCCAATACTTTTCAACGTTATATTTTAAAATATTTCACTAAACTCAATTCCGTTAAATTCCATTTATAATTCGAAACTCAACTTAAAATTTCAATTAAATTTCTTGAAACAATTCCTTTAACCAATTCAAATTTCAACATAAACTTGATTTTAAATAATAATTCAATTTTATATAAATCAAATTTTATTTCAATATATCATTTAACTAATTCAAACAAATTAAGGATTGAAAATCATTTAATTTAACCAATCCAGTGTCCGTATATAATTCTCTACCCTACGATCAAGTGATACAGAATTTACCTTTTCAATCCGTAATTTAAAATTTTACAGTTATATATCATTTCAAACCGTTATACTTAATTTAGTAAAATCCATAAAATCGCTTAAATTTATCATTTCAACCCATAACGTACCTAATCTATAGATCGTTCTAGTATATATCATTTCAACCCATAGTGATTTTCCCAACAACAACTAAGGAAACTTGTAGAGTGATAACAGTATATAATTCAAACAACGCATCTAATTATCCAGTATCAACAATCAAACATCCATCACAATCATCTTCCAATTCAATTAATAAATTTCAACAATTAACTAATTATCAATAACAAGTAATTAACTAGAAAATTAAATTCAATAATAAATTAAATGGCAATTTAATTCAAAATAAATTCACATTAACCGGAATAGCAATTTTAAATTACTAAATAGCCATAAATAAATTTCTAGTCACATTATAGATTTAACTTAATAAACATAAGAAATTTTAGAAGTTGTGAGTGGGTTAAAACACTAACCTTTGAATTTAAATCAATTTGAAATTCAATATAGGGTCTAAATTTGAACAGTCTCGGAATTCATCCAAACCAGCGTCAAAATGTCCGAAATTTCGATACAAACCGAGTCCAAATCCGAGTCTGTATGCAAAAGTTATGATCGTTAGAACATTTTAAAATTAAAATTAAATAAAATAATAAAATAGAACCCATACATTTACATCCACGTCAGCATCTCATCTCCTTTCCCAAAACCTTAGCCCTACATTTTATCTCGCTCGAACGCGATGAACTGCCACCCTCTTTATCGAGAAACGCCGCGCCTACAGGCGATCAGACCCAGCTCCAAGCCAAGGACGGGCTTGCCTCCTCTATCCCTACTCCCCATGACCACTAGTGCCACCCCACGACGCTGATCCTCGCCGCAAAAAATGCATAGCCACCGCCGCGACGGTACTCTAAATGAAATTTCCATGCCTATCTAACCATCGATTCACCGACCATAATGCATAAATGAACTCCTCGCGCCACCTTTACACGTCCATATCTTTGAATCGATGAATCATGAGCGTCGATCAATCACCAAACGAACAACCAAGATTAAATCATCGAATTCTGGACACATAGAAACTCAGATCGAGAAACATACTGCATATTTGACTTGCGCTCGTCGAGAGCTTCAAAACAATATATAATTTGATATATTTTGGGGAGTTTGAATTTTGGATTTTGTTTCTGAAATTGAATTTGAGGGTTTGGAAATTGGAATTTATTTCTGTCATTGAAAAGGAGAAGCCACAAAGAATTATGCATACAAAAATAAGAAATAGGAAGATTACTAAGGTTTATAACAGGTTATTTATAGGCATAGTTGAAAATAGAAAGAACATACAAGATTTGATTGAACGATAAACGATCCGAAAAGCCCATTCTATCTCCGGAAGGAAAATGGGTCATCCCATATATCAAAATAGATGTTTTCGACAAATTTAAACTCAATGGAATAGGTTTTAAGTCCTAATTCCATCGTATGAAGAAGTTATCCAAAAATCAGCTTATTCCAAATTTATTTCAATTAAATTAATTTCCACGCATTTCGAGTTCGTACAATCAAACGACAAGTCCGATCGCTACAAAATTTGGAATCCTACAATAATTCATCATTACGGATCCGATGAAACTGGTTTCATCAAAATCCAAGACAGTTACCAAAATGGCTATATTTCAAGTTAATTTAATAAATTAATCAAATTTTCAATTTCAATTCTATAATTAACAAATTTTATCATTTTTGATTTCTTAAACATTTACAAAAATTTAAACAAATTTAGATATCAAATTTAAAGTTAATTAATTTACCCATTTATAGTGTTTAATTTCAATTTCATAAATTCAGTAATTATAAATTAAAATTCCAATAAATCCATTTATTTGATTTTATTCTTGTTTTTCAATCAATTGTCATCTTATGGGTAATAATTAACATTGGTTTATGTCTTAGTACACAAATATTTTCCAATTTCATCTTAATTCCCATTAATGTAATATTTAATTATTTATTGCAATTGGTTTCAAATTTTCACTTAATAGATTAAATAAATAGGTAACATATAATTATTGTCACCATTGACTTTTAATCATATTTATAGGTTTACTATTTATAGATCAATGTTACAATTACTTATATAATACTGATTTTATTGAATTACCTTTTATTATACTATTTCATTAGTTAATTCAATATTTGCATTTTTTTTCATATATTCACTTTACAACCATTTATAACCTTTACGTCATTTCAATTGATTGGAATTTCATTTAGGTTGCTAATAATTAACTTAATTTAACCTTATTACCTTTCATTTTTGGTTATTATTTCATTAATATATCCCAAATTTTTATTTCTTTCAAAATTAAATCATAGAATCTTATTAAATTAACTATTTATAAATTATCAAAAATTACGGGTCGTTACAATGCAGATCTTATCTCCTTTTAACTTCCCTTTAAACATTTCCTTCAAATCACATTGAAAACATTTCTATCCGAAAATACTTCCATATAATACTAATATTACATTACAAAATCTTTTGAAAACCAATTTCAAGAATCTCGGAACTTAAGTTGTAAAATTTCCAATTTATATATACTTTATTTGTAAATCCTATTTACAAATCAATATTTATAAAATTTCACTTCCTAGCAAGCGACAAATTAGATACAATCAAATCCATTTATAAAAATTATTCTTCTATCTACAAAATATAATACTAGGAAAAATTATTTTATTCACTTATATTTCAAAACCAATATTGTGTCGGTCTGCCCTATTAAGTGTTTAGAAATCCCTATTAATGTCATAGCGTCCTATGTATCGACCAGAATTTGTAACTACCCCGTAGAAAAAATTAACACAATACAAAATATTTTATAACACTAATAAGTATGCTTTCTCATATATATACACTCAATGAATCATTCTTGGGTATTACTACTTATTTCTATTGAGTCAGATCCCACAAAGCTAAGGTTATCGCTAAACCTCGCTTTGATACCAAATGTAATTACCCATCTTTTTTGACGGTTTAAATCGACAATAAACCACACCTGTTAGACTCAAACCATTCAAAAGGGAGGATTGTTATGGGGTAAATAAGAATAGAAGAGAAAAGAAGGAAAAAACATAATCTCACTTCGAAATGACAAAATATAATGACCAAATAAACAGTTCATGAAGCTGTTCTACAAATAACATTAGATTACACTTTTACAATATCGATCAGAGTTACATACAACAAAAATAAATAAATAATGTAGTGGAATAACATGATGCAATGGTATAAATTAATAAACAATAATAATATAAAATTCTCCATCTTCGCCCTCTAAAAAAGAAGTCTTCGATACACTTAAAAATTCAGACAGACCTGAGCGAATTGAAAAGACAAACACTCAAGTCAGAACTAAAAGATATTATGTAAGTTAAATCAACAGTAAATATATAGACATGTAACGACATCGGAGATATTTATGGGTTTTGACATCTTCCATCCCGTGTCAAACGTGAGTGCAATAACTCAAGAGATATTGGGGATTCCAATTCTTAAGGATCCTTTAAACTATCTACATACGTAGTTCAATACGCTATTATAATAGTGTCTACAATAAAGAAAAGTATTAAAATAGCATTAAAGCATTACCCATATCCCTCTTAACACATTTTATATATTCCCATAGTCTATACAGTACCATAATTCCTTCATAAACTGAAGGGCTATTAGAGGGCACTCCATAGGTACGGTACAAACCAAACTTGTAGAAGGCGCGATAAGGCATGTGACAAGACACACGAGGCAATGCTCAGGGTAGGATACTACCGTTTTGCGGATCCGGACCAGTGATAACGCATATCAGCTACTAACCCCACCTTGGAACACACTCCCATAATCAAAATCGAGGGGTGGCCACCAAATCAATCTCGAAGTCTTAACATGGTATCGAAGAAGTGTTTTTGATAGGAGGTGCGACCACACTTGGCCCAAAATGGCTCCTATTTTAGTCACATTAAGCGGACTCGCGGGAGTCTGGGCTACGTTAATACCTTATATAGAATCATTCGCCAAACCATCCTTCATTTTGGAATCTCCACCACATACGCAGTTGTTAAAGTGGTTTTCAACATTGGCAAGGAGTATGACAATATCCGATCACGGTCTCTTTAACAACCAAACGCTTATTTCACACCGGATGGTTCTTTTACATTTCCAAAACCGATTCATAATCAATATCAAAATACAATATTTAATTCAAACCATGTTACTTTCAAAATCATATTCACTTTCAAAATCATATCGATAAGATAGGTTAATTAAATCCTCATTTCAAAATCATCATACTTACTCAAATATGTCATTTCATTAGCAAATATCATTTTAAATCCAAACTTATGTTATAGCATCATTTTACCATATTCGCTTTAAAATCAAGGATTTAAGTATAAACACTTCTACTCTACACAATCTGAAATTTAGAAAATAGTTTAGATAGTTATAAATAGTTTAACATCATTTAAAATAAATTTTAAATAGTTAGAAAACTCAAAAATAGCTTAAAAATATATTTAAGATAGTTTAAATGGATTTAAGATAATTTAAATAGATTTAAATTAAATAAATAGATTTAAAATAGATTAAATAGATCTAAAATAGATTAAATGGGTTAATTAGTTTAAAATAGGTTAAATTAGTTTAATGGTTTGAAAATCTTAATAATTAGGATTTTTTTAAAAATAATATATTTTTAAACAGTTTATATTAAAATAATAGATTTGAAATTAATATCAAATTAATGTATTCCTTTCATTCAACACATCTAGACCATGTTCAGCTTCTAAATCAACAAACTAAAATTTGTCTTTCAATCCAAATTCTCATTTGAAACCCTTCAGTCAATATTGGTTTCAAACCCATGGTCGAGCTATAATTTTTATCTATTCCAAATTTAGCATATTTCGATGTTTAAATATTCAAATATTTCAAAAACTCAATTTCGATAAATTTCATTTATACTTCAAATCTAGCTTTAAAATTTCCATTTAAACGAATTTCAATTTCCACATCAAAACTTGGATTTTCAAAAATAATTCAATTTATATAAATCAAATTTTCTTCAATATCACTTAACTGAATTTAAAATTAAGGATTTAAAATCATTAGGTTTAAGCAATCCGGTGTTCGTATGTAATTTTCTACCCTATGGACAAGTGATGTGGACATATATCATTTCAATCAATAATAAATTTAAGTTTACAGGTATATATCATTTCAACCAGCAACCCCGAATTGACATTCAAAACCCATAAAATCACTCGGGTCTATCATTTCAACCCATAATGATTTTCCCTAATTTATCATGTTATCTCACCTTTTAGCAAGGCCGTGATACCAAAAGATCAACTGAAAACCAAAGACAGTTCATCCAAAAGATTGGTTGTACGCAGGCTTGCTATGGATATCGATGAATTTTGTCTGAGTCTAGATCAAGCTACAATTGACAAGACACAACTAACAAAGCCGTAGAAGCCAACATTCTAAATTTCAAGTCAATCTGATTTCATATGCTTAAGATATGATTGATGCAAAATTGATATTGTTCTCGTTCGTATCCATTGGGTTAGTGCATTTCGTATCCATAAAACATACCTTGTTCGTATCCATAAAACATGCAATATTCGTATCCATCAAGTATGCCCCACTTCGTATCGGTCCGAGCTCATCCCCTCGCATCCATCACCATTGGCTAATTCTTATCCATGGGCAATCGCTATTTCATATCGATCATTCTGTGTACTTCTTATCGGTCCACCCATCCACGTACTTCGTATCGGTCGGCCATTGATGATACTAAGAGCACATAGTGGATCGATACGAATGCCACCCCTTTTCGGTCAATATGAAAAGGTCATTGAACCATCGAGACGAAATGAGCACCTGGAGATCGATACGAAGAATGGAGTCTATTCGGTCGATACAAACGAGGTATGAACATTGGAGGGACTCGGTCGATTCTGAGTCAAGAGTGGATCGACTCTAAAAACTAGTGCCACGTCAACACAACGGCATGTGTCCTGATCGACACGAACAAGAGCGACGCGACGAGGATTGATTCCAATCACACAGCCTATTGATAACTCTAAATAGCATCGATCATAAATCACAATCAACAAGTCCAAATGCTATGAAATTTTCATAGGAGCTTACGTACAACCTAAAGAATGTTCCTGCCAAATTTCAACTCGATTGGATCAAATCTTTATCGATAATAAATTCGTTCATATCGATCACAGTTCTAGTCAAAATCGCCTGGGATCGATCGCGTGGGCCCATCCACGTGCCAAAAGAAGTCTCCCGAGATCCGAGTGAGGTATTTACCTCCTACACTTATAAATAGCGCCCAAAGCCTACAGAAAATGGATCTTTTGGCTGATTGACGTCCAAACTCTGGCGAAACAACTTTTGTACTCCATAGCTGCTATTGTACTCGAATTTCGACACTATAATCCACTGTTATCCGCTGTAATCAGTTGTAACTAGTAAGTGAATATCAATAAAGCTATCAACTTCAAAGTGGACGTAGGCCAGATTGCCGAACCACTATAAACTCTATGTCCTTTACTGTTTTCATCTAAATTTTCTGAGTGTTCTTCGTTTTTAATTCTCTACATACTTGTTATCTATGATCTGTAATTGTATACAGGTGCTTTCATCGACAATTGGGTGTTTTTTTAGTGCAAATATTTTGGTGCTTTCACTGAGAGGGCTAATTCAGAAATTCTATTGCTTGGAAGTTGAATTTAAAGGCTTAAGGATTCAGATCTGAAAAGCTATGACAAGGCAATCAAGTAGAAGGCAAAGAGCAGAAAGGAGTTAGCATGAAGGGAGTCAGGAGGCTTCCTTAGCAGCGAACCACGCCTCGATCTTTATCACCAGAGATGAGATGGAGATAATGATGGGAGCTATGAAGAGCTTCTAAAAAGACAAGAAGAGATGATGTAGAATGTGCTTCGACAAGTTGGAAAAAATGGAGTGCAGAATCAAGCTAACGCAGCTGTAGGAGATGCTAGAGATCAGGAGCATAGAACGACCAGAGTTCAGAATAGAGCAGGACCATTGGGAGCGGCCCCTGAGCTAGGTGGCACTAATTGGGAGCGTGTTGATCCAACCTCAGGCAGGATACCAAGTGGAGCTGTTCGACACGGCATTGATGGAGAGATGGATGCCCATCCAAGAGACCAAATTCCGAGAATCCCTCGTGAACTCGAGGGGCAAATCAGAAGCAACAGACAAGGGCTACAGCTTGAAAAAAGTGACAGATTAGCGGAGATGGTCAGACGAGGCATAAGAGGCGGACTAGTAAATAGAGATCTGGAAGATGTGAATAGGGGTCCCTTTGCTCCTACGATCAGGCAAGCCAGGAATCCATTAGAATTCAAGTTACCAACATTGGAGACATATGATGGAAGGACGGATCCTGCAGTACATCTGACTTAGTACATGAGGCATATGGTGGTGTTGGGAGCATCGGAGGAAGTCGTGGCACGGTGCTTCCCATTGTATTTAACAGACATTGCGGCGCTATGGTTTAGACAACTGGAGAATGGCTCCATTGGAACATGGAGCGATTTGACTGAAAGATTTATGCAGCAATTCAGAGTTCACATTTCGAGACCCAAGAATGTGATGAGTTTGGCAGCACTGAAGCAAAGAACCAAGGAATCTTTGAGGAGCTAATTGACGCGATTCAACGCAGCGGCAGCATCGGTGGATCGGCCAGGTCCATCCATGGTTTTGATGGCAGCTGTATCTGGCATAGCTGATGGTATAGAATTCAAGAGTTCATTGATGAGGGATCCCCTTATGGATCTAGGAGAATTTTATCATGAGCCTGAAGGATTTTTACGATTAGAGGATACATATGCTAAAAGAGTGGAAGGAGAAGGAATCGATGTTTATGCAGTCAAAGGCGAAAATCCTCCTGAAAAAGATGCAGGAACTGATAAAGGGAAACGGAAGGCCAAGGATAGCGGTGATGGAACGACGCGACGAAAGGAACCAAGATTCACCTCTTATACGGAGTTGAATGAGACTTTGGAGCGAATCTACTAGGATACCACAGGGCAGATTCCTTATCGAAAATCAATGAGAAGGGATCCGACCAGCAATAAAAGAAGTTCAGACAAGTATTGCTTGTTCCATGAGCTGAATGGTCATAGCACGAATGACTGTAGGCACTTGAAGGATGAGGTTGAGGGTCATATCCGGAATGGTCTGCTATCACAGTATGTGAGAAGGGGAACAACAACAGTGGAACAAGAGTGGCCACCACCTGCATCGACTAGGAATAGATCAGTTGAGATAATGATTAACAAGTGGCAAACTCCACACCAACATGATTAAGTCATTTATATATGTACAGGACCTCGAACGATCCTTAGGCATGCTCTGATACGACGACTAATCGCATTGGTGTAGGTGTTTGCACTTTGACGTCCCTATATTGCTTTTGTTTTCCATTTCTCAAGTTTGGACTTTATTTTGTTTGACATTTCTTTTGAAAGACTTATTTTGAATGAATGTATGCCATTTGTGATTCCATAACGGCTAAGCCACTTACACATGTAAGGGATCGCGAATGGTCCTCAGGCATGCTCTAAGATGGCGAAAAACCGCCATAACGAACAAGTCATAAATTCACTCGAACGTGAAATCTGGCATTAATGATACTATGTCCCCCCCCTCGAGCACACACAAATCGCCACAAGCTGCAATACACCGCGAATGGTCGCAATTCGCCTCAAACGACACCCGATCGCGAATTATCATACCCGCGTCGAGCGGCACCCGACCGCGAATGGTCATAATTCGCCGCAAACATTCATAATTCGCCGCGAACGATACCCGGTCACGAATGATCACAAATCGCCTTGAATGGCACCCCGACCGTGAACGGTCACCATTCGCCGCGAACGACATTCGAGCTTGAACGGTCACATACTACCCCAAATGACATACGATCCCGAACGATCGTCATTCGTAGTCAGACAAGATTATCAATATCTTTGCAAGTCATTAACAGGATACGAACATCCAGCCTATCGAACTACAAAAAACACCTTCCTACCACAAGGCATGTTTTGGGGGCAAGTGTTATCTTGCCTTTTAGCAAGGCGGTGATAGCAAAGGATCAACTGAAAACCAAAGACAGTTCATCCTAAAGATTGGTTGTATGCAGGCTCGCTATGGATATCGATGAATTTTATCCAAGTCCGGATCAAGCTACAATTGATAAGACACGACTAGCAAATCCGTAGAAGCCAACTTTCCAAATTTCAAGTCAATCCAATTCGTTTGCTCAAGATATGATCGATGTAAAATTGAATATTTTTCTCGTTCGTATCCATCAGGTTAGTGCATTTCGTATCCATAAAACATGCCATGTTCATATCCATAAAACATGCTCTGTTCGTACCCATCAAGTATGCCCCACTTCGTATCGGTCCGAGCTCATCCCACCTCGCATCCATCGCCACCGATTAATTCGTATCCATGAGAAATCGCTATTTCGTATCGATCATTCCGTGTACTTCGTATCGATCCACCCATCCACGTAATTCGTATCAGTTGGACATTGATCAATACGAAGAGCACATAGTGGATCGAAACGAATGCCAACCCTTTTCGGTCGATATAAAAAGGCATTGAATCATCGAACGAAGTGAGCACCTGAAGATCGACACGAATAATGGAGTCTATTCGGTCGATGCAAACGAGGTATGAACATTGGTGGGACTCGGTCGATTCGGAGTCAAGAGTGGATCGACCCTAAAAACCAGTGCCACGTCAACATAACCGCACGTGTCCTGATCGATACGAACAAGAGTGACATGAAGTGGATCGATATGAATCGCACAACCTACAGAAAACTCTAAATTGCATCGATCATAACTCGCAATCCAGAAGTCCAAATTCTATGAAATTTTCATAGGAGCTTACGCACAACATAAAGAATGTTTCCTGCCAAATGTCAACTCTATGGATCAAATCTTGATTGATATGAAATTCGTTCATATCGATCACGGATCGAGTCAAAATTGCATGGGATCGATAACATGGGCCCACCCACATGCCAGAAGAAGTCTCCTGAGATCTGAGCCAGGTATTGCCTCTTACACCTATAAATAATGCCCCAAAGCCTACAGAAAACAGATCTTTCGGCTGATTGATGTCCAGACTCTGCCGAAAGAGCTTTTGTACTCCATAGCTGCTGTTGTACTTGAATTTTGACACTATAATCCACTATTATCCGCTGTAGTCAGTTGTAAATAGCAAGTGAATATCAATAAAGTTATCAACTTCAAAGTGGACGTTGGCTAGATTACTGAACCGCTATTAACTCTATATCCTTTACTGCTTTCATCTAAATTTTCCGAGTGTTCTTCATTTTTAATTCTCTATATACTTGTTATCTGTGATCTGTGATTGTGTACCGGTGCTTTCATCAACAATTGGGTGTTTGTGACCAATTTTGGCGCAAATATATCAGACGTTCGGGTATGTTTCATTTCAACATATAGGGAACTTGCAATGCGATATCAATATATAAAATAACACAACATCCAATCATCCAATATATCAACAATTAAACATCCATCACAATCATCATTCAAATCACCCAATAACATCAATAGATAACGGATTATCATTAACATGTATAAACTGGAAAATTGAAATTTAATATTAAATTAAATGGATTTATATTCAATAAATTTATTTTTAACCATAATGATGATTTAGATATATCAAACAATAGTCAATTAACTTCTAATCACATCATAAATTTAATTTAACTAACATAAGATAATTTAGTAGTCGTGAGCGGGTTAAAACACTCACCTTTGATTCCAAATCGTTTTGAAATCCAAAATAAGGCCTAAAATCTATAGGTCTCAGAACTCATCCAAACTAGTTCCCTAATATCTGGGATTTCAATATGATTCCAGTGGAACAAACCGCGCGTGAATCCGAGCTCATGTGAAAAAGTTACATACGTTAGAACATTCGACAAAAGAAATCTAAACAAGATAAAATAAAATTAATTAATTACCACGTCGGCGTATTTGGATAGGAACGAAACCCTTGCCAAAATCACGATTCCTACGTATGCGAATTCGAACAAGCGGCCGCCACCCAAAGCTCAACGTCGTCGCCACCTGACATGTCTACGTCCAGATCGGAGGACAACAGTAACTCCAGCGATCAAAACCACCCCCTCCAGTGACCACACGGCCATCTCCGACGCATGTTTAAGCTCCGCTACCACGAACTTTCCTGGAAAATCATGGCAAGGTCGTGAACTTCCAAACCCAAGTAGCCGTACCGATTGACTCCCCGCGACGTCCGCTCCAATGCAATGCCTTCCAATCTTTCCCAAGACGAAGATCCACCGTCCAATCTCAAACCCTACCATGAACGGCCGGGAATTAGTCCCCAATTTATGGCCAAACGGTGAATCAAATCGAAAAATTAATCACTATAGAAGATTGTGCTCGTCGAGAGTATTCTAACGATATATAATATGATATAATTTTGAGGAGTTTGATTTTTGGATTTGGTTTTGAAATTTGATTTGAATTGTTTTTTGCCATTGAGGGAATTATGGAACAGACGGAAGGAATTTTAAATACAGAGATAAGAAATAAAAAGGCTACTAGGGTTTAGAAAGATCTATTTATATAAACATAGCCTGATAAGAAAATGAACACATATCGAATTTGTACGACGACAATAACGTTTCGAAAAGCATGTTTCGCTTTCAAAATGAAATGGGTCATCCCTTATAACAAAATAGATGTTTTTGATATTTTTAAACTCAACGAAATAGGTTTTAAGTCCTAATTCCATCGTATGAAGAAGTTATATTTTAAAATTAGCTTATTTCAAATTGATTTCATTAAATTGATTTCTACGCGTTTGAAGCTGCATGATCAGACGACAAGTCTGACCGCTACGAAACTTGAAATCCTACAATAATTCACTTTTAAGGATCCGATGAAACTGGTTTCGTCGAAATCGGAGATAAAGGCCAAAATTGCTATTTTAACCTTAATTAAATAATTATTATTTAATTGATTAAATCACTTTTTCAATTCAAACTTTTATGATTAACAAAATTTATCATTTCTAATTACACAGAAATTAACAATCTTTTTTTAAAAACTAATTTCTCATGTCACATTCAATACTAAATACTGCACTAATTACATTATTCAACATCAATTGCAATAAATTTATTAATTATAATTTAAAATCCAAATAAATTTATTTATTTTGATTTCAATCTTATTATTCAATCAATCATTACTTAATGGACATAGTTAACATTGGTTTACCATTTATTACATCAATACTCTATAATTATCATCTTGATTCATATTTACTGCAATATTTGATTATATTAATTGCAATTGATTTTCAATGAATTAAATAGTGAATTGATAATAAAACCATTGTTATAACTTAACAATTCAAACCCTTTTCTAAGTCTAGTGTTTGTAAACAAAAGTAAATGGATTCACATACTGATTAATTATTCCATATTAACGAATTTCAATTAATTACGTGCAATTTTACCATTTAAATATAACATTTGGTTTATTTACTTATTTATAATTTATAACCAGATTTTATATTTACAACCACTTATATTAATTGCAATTGCATTAGAGTACTTATCCATTATCTTACATTTACATTATTACATTCCATTCTAATTATTTTCTCATTAATAAATCTTAATATTTTATTTCTTCGAATATTAACACCAACATCTTATTAAATTAAGTACTTTAGTTATCGAAAATTACGGTTCGTTGCAGAAAACATTTCATTAATTTGCATTTTTGTTATTGCAATCAATTCTTATTGTTATTAGGTTTCAATTCAATTTAATTACCGAATGCTTCATGAAATAGAGTTCACAAAGTATTCGTTTTTAGTTTAATTCAACCAATAGTAGATGATAACTAAATATTATCATCTCCTAACAACTAACATCCATAATTAAATTCATATTTTTTTAAACCTATATGGTTATTTATGGAATTTTTTTATATATAAAGTATAATTTAGGTAAAATTATTTCGTTTTCCATAATTTAACAAAATTATGTCGACTTACCTCGTTTAAATGTTTAGATACCCATATCGATAACATGGCGTCCCATGCACCGACCAGAATTCATAAACAACTTAACGGATAAGCAAACACAATATAAAACAATTTATAACACTATTAATTATGCACTTTCGTAAAAACACACAAACAAGCTCATTATAGCGTATTGCTACCCTATCTCTAATGAGTCAAACCCAACAAAGCTAAGCTTATCGCCAAATCGAAGCTCTGGTACCAACTGTGCCGATCCACATTTCGAAAGGTATAAATCAACAATAACCCACATGCCCAACTCAAATCCAAACATAGATAATCAATAGGGTAAATTTAGAAAAATAAGAAAAGAAGAAAACAAATACAGAATCTCACAGTGGAATGATAAAATATAATAATCAAATAAACAGTTCATGAGGCTATATACGCTATTCATTTAATTATAATTTATACATCATCTACCAAAGTTATATATGCAATAGAGAAAAAATAAAACAATGCAGGGGAACAAATAATGTGGTGAAATAATACTAGTAATAGTATACCAAATCTCCGTTTTCATCCTCTAGAATAATTGTTCTTTAATACGCTGAAAACTCAGGGCTGACCCAAGCTTAATGAAAAGACAAAACACTCGAGTCGGGACTAAAATATCCTTATGCGAGTCAAATCAATATCTCAGATAACATGAGTGTAATGGCGTAAGAGATGTCTGTGGGTTTTTTCATCTTCTATCCAGTATATAATGTGCGTGCAATAACTCAAGAGATGTTATAGGATTTTCCATCACTTAAGGATCCATCAAAATATTTATATATAGTATGATACGCTATATATGTAATGTCTAATCAGTAAAATAAATATTTTTCTTAGCGTTAAAGCTTTACATTAATCCTCCTTAATGCATTTTTAAGCATTATCGTACAAGTTGCATATAATGCCCCAGTCGCACGTCAGGAGACCGGGATGCACCGTTATACGACAACACCTAACCAAACTCGTAGTGGTCTTGTACAGGGATGCAAGTATGACAAGGCATGTGAGGCAATGCCTAAGGTAGCATACTATCAGTTCGGATCATAGGGCTGGTGGTATTGCATCGTAGCCACGACCACCCATCATGTCCATCCATCCCATATCGAATCAAAAGGGAGGTTATCCCAAATGATAGTGCATCGATTGAAACCAACATCAAAAGTAATAGTATGGACCAAGTCCAAGAAGAAAATCGAAAAATGGATGTCCGCTAAGGGTAGCTACCTAACTTGGCCTTGTCAAGCCATCCTGTTTTAGTCATTTCAAATTGGCACAAGTATCGAGGTCTATCCAACATTGTTCTCTTTCTTCAAATCCGACAAACATACGCCGAATCCAACCACTTCATTTTGGCGTCCCCTCTACGTACATAGTTGTTAAAGTGGTTTTAATATTGATATAGAGTATGCCAATAAGTGGCCCTACTCTCTTTAACCACCAAACGTCGTTTTATACACCGGTTGGTTCTTTTATATTTTTATAACGATTCATACTTGATATCAAAATATCATTTATGTCAAAATATCATATTTATTTCAAATATGTCAATTTCACTTTGAAAATATCATCTCATTCAAATTTCCATTTCGAAATCCAATTTAGGTTATAGCTTCATTTTAACCTAGTTCACATTTAAATCAATGATTTAAATATAAACATTCCAACTTGACCAGTTTGAATTTTTTTTATAAAATTGTTTGAATTTTTTTAAATAGTTTAATAGTTAACTTAGTTTAAATAGTTTAGATATTAAAATAGATTATATATTAGATGACATAAAAATTTAAATAATTCGGAAATTTAAAAAGATGAATTTTAAAACAGTTTATTGGAAAAATAGTTTATAGTGAAAATGGTTTCAAATTCAAAACTATTTCTTCATATTTCTAATAAATTTGGATTCAGGTCCAAATTCAAATCAAACTGATTCAATTTCAAATCATCCGATTCAGGTTATCTACAATCTCAATTCAATTCAAATCAACTCAATTTCGACTTCAACTCAAAATCAAGTTCAATTTCAATTCAAATTAACTTCAATTTCAATTCAAATTAATTTCAATTTCGAAACATTCATTTTATCTTCAAATTCGACTCAATGATTCAATTTGATGGTTTTAATTTCAATTTAATTCTTATTTTAAACCAACTAAATTTATATCAATCCTGAGTTCGTTTTCGGAGTATCGATTTAGATTACTTAATTAAAATTAACTTCATTGTTTGAATTTAGATTTGAATCTTTTAAATTAATTCCATTTCGAGCACAAATTTTGAAATATCCATTTCAATTACTTTTACTTAGCAATATTTCAAAGTTCGAATAAAAGTTTAAATCTGTTAAAATAATCAATTTCCATAATTCGAGTCAAATGTCGATTTTTACTTAACATTTCAAAACAAATCCTTAAAATAATTTCCTTGCCAATTTCAATTTCAACATTTCAGAGTAGAGTTTGAAACTAATTCTGTTTCCATATTTCAATTCTATTATTTTTATAAAATAAAATCATTTAAATAAATCCAAAACCAAGAATTCAAAAATCATTCGATTTAACCAATTCGGTGTCCATATATAATTTTCTATCTTATGGCCAAGTGATCATTTATTTCAATTTTAATTTCAAGGATGGATATATATCATTTCAATCCAAATCAAAGTGTCATTTGTATATATCATTTTAACCTATTTCTTAATTTATTCAAAATAATTCAATTAACAGCTTTTATAATTCAATAATATACATGGTTATAACAGGAATATATAAAAGTAAATAAACATCCAAATCATCCAAAATATCCACCAATAGAATCCAACGCAATTAACATTCAAAAACGGTCAATATATCACAATAATTAACCAGTTATCAATAATCGAGAATTTAACTAGCAGTTTAATTCTAATTTCAATTGAACTATTAATTCAAAATTCCTAACATACAAATTTATATATCGAGTTCCATGTCAATTAAATTACCAAACAACAATCAATAAAATTAAATCACTTCATGATTTTAATTTAACTAACATAAAAATATTTTAGCACTTCGTAAGTGGTTTAAAACACTCATGTTTATTTGAAATGAAATTTTTTAGCTTCAAATAAATTTATATTACACTCCATGTCGTAGTTTTCGTCGACACTATCGCAATGCGACTCATTTCGCTCGAAATGGTCCTTGTATGAAAAAGTTACACGTTAATTAACATAATGATTTAATTAAAATTTAATTAACTAAACTAATTTTAATTTAAAACATTACCCTGAACCGTCGCTCATCCTTCGTTCATCACCCAGCATGCGAGTACGCCTCTCGATGCTCCATTCGCTTCCTTCCTTTATTCGTCCACACGCGCGTCGCTTACATACAAAACCCTAAAAACCCGATGACAAATGAGAGCTCCCCTCTGCCCCATGCAACACCAATTGATGATCCAACCATCCAACGCAAAGAGAAGATCGAGCTCTCTATTTTGCTAGTTGAAGCCGAGCTATATCGTTGAGTGGATTTTAAAAAAAAGGAGAGAAGGTTGTGAATTTTCGGCCATTAAATGAATAGAGGATGATGCCTGAGGTTTTTCTTTTAGGGTTTCGTTCATGGGAAAATGAAATGGTACGGACTATTACATAAATTTCCAAACCGATTCATACATAAATTTTCCAAACTCCAAACTAAGCGTGCCACCTGGCGTTCTATATAATATACCCTCATTCCGAACAAAATGTAACTACTTTCAAAAGCCAATTCCGTCATATTCAAAAGATAGAATTTCAAATCAAATTATTTTAATTAAATTCCTTTAATTGATTTCTACGCGTTTCAAGCTCACACAGCAAAACAATAAGTCGGATCGCTACAAAAGTCGAAATCCTATAATAATTCACTATTACGGATCCAACGAAACTTGTTTCATCGAAATCCAAGATAGTGCCCGAAAAGACTATTTCACACGTTAATTAAAACACATAATTTTCAAAGTCAATTTATTCACTTTAAATCCAATTTTAAAATTTAACAATCTTCATTCTCATTTAAATAAAATTCAAATCAACTTCTGACATCATTTACATTCATATTTAATTCAGGATTCAATTATGTAAATAATTTCCAATATTAAGTTTAAATAATTAATTATCCAATAAATTACTATGTTTAAATTTAGGTTATTTAACTTATAAAATTTACTTTTAAAATGAATTCCAATAATAAAACAACTGCTTCCTTTTTACAGTAAATTCAACATCGATGTAATAATTTAATTTACTTCCAATATAAGACATCATCTCTTATCTTTGAATTTTGTTATTCAATTTTTTTTATCTAAGTTCATATCCAGAAAACTACATTAATAAATCATTAAATTTTTATTTCTAACCATTTTTGTCCAATAATCATATTAAATTTAATAATTTAAAATAGTTAAAAATACAGGTCCTTACACTCTCCCCTACTCAAAACTTTTCGTCCTCGAAAAGGGATTAAGAAGGAATTTAAAATTTGATATATTTTACTCAAAATAATCGACTTATAAAACATAAAATCTTATTTACAAACCTTTACCATGCTTCCTTTACGCCACTCCGATACCGGTTTTGTGAAAATTACAACTTACTTATGAAAACAAGTTATGAAATTTTAAAATCTCAAAAAAATTCTTACGCTCGGATTATGGAAAATTTTGACAAATTCTCCTTTGCGCGACTCGATCATAAAATTTTTACACTACAAATATATATATATCTCAAATATACCAAATATACACCTCATCTCAATGATGAGGCATCTTGTAGGGAAAAATGTAAAAGTGCAGTCTGTAATCCGAGATTATTATTAATACGAGCAAGTTCGCTCATATTAAGCAAGAAAAAGCAAATTAAACCGTGTATACATCCAAAGGTCTTCGTATGTACCTATCTCAATTCAAATAAGAATATTAGTTGCATATAAAGGATATAAAAAACATGTATAAGTTTAATAGACTATATGACATGAATTTTCAATCCAAATCATAAGAATTAGCGCCAATACACAACATAACGATCATACGCAGCCAAAACAATAATAATAATGATTTACAGCGAAAGAAACCATCTAACAAATAATATTCATCGAATTAATTCATAACGACATGAGTTTACATTATCAAATGTCCACAGTTAATATATACACTTCATTTCTTATTAACATCCAATTTTTATTAACATTTAATTGATATACTTCTAATTTATTCACATCTATTTCATTTACATTCAATTTATTTAGATTTCAATTATTTCACTTATGTTTAACATATTTCATATCAATTCATTTTATTCAACTTATTCCATTAATTCATGTCAATTTCGTTTCGTAATTCAAATTTCAAATTTCTTATTTCATTAATCATTTCTTAAGTTTATAATCATTTTATATAGATATATCTTCTTTTACACAATATTGTTCAAATTATAATTATCTCAGAAAGCTACAACCATGTATTAAAACATCGTTTGAATTTTTTTTTATTTTACAAACAATTTGCAAAGATATGATTTAATTTATTATTTGTTACCTTCTCTTAAGTTCATATCTAAATAGTATTTTCTTTTTTCTAATTAAATTATTAATTTAACATTTCTTTGAACACAATTTCAATTTGAAACATTTTTATTACTTAAGTTCAAACTTGTATAATATTCTATTACATATTTATATTTAACATTTGAACTTTTTAAACATTTCTATAAGTTTTATATATGTTTTTAGAATGTAATTGTGTGTTATACAAATTTATCTTATTCATTTTAGTTAACAAGAATGTTCAATAATTTACACATGTTTAAATTTCCACTATCTTAAAATTTAAAAGTTATAATTTTACTTCTCATATTTCATTTAAACACTTAACTTCAATTTCTTATTTTTCATTTTCTAAGTTTCCAACTATTCAAAAAAATTCGCTCTGTTTCTACAACTGAAAATCATTAATTAATAGGAACTTAAGAATTCAAATACTAGGTTCATTTCAAATCATTTTGAAATAATATATATACTCATAACTTTTATATATATCAAATCATATTTATAAATTTTAAATCAAAATCCATTTATTGGCTCAAATGCGTAGCCAAGCAACTAAGTGGCCTCCCCCACTTTGAGATGAATGTAGATGGTGCGACCGTCATTATCGAAATCATTTTTCAGTGACAGAAGAGGGGAGTATAAGACTTATTTCCTTTTAAAATCCCTTTTTGAAACAATTTCTGTTCGTACATACTTTTAAATAATACTAATTATTATTTTCAAAATCTTAGAAAAAAATTTCAAAAGCATCGGGATTTAAATTCTCAAATTCTCAGCTTCTAACTCCTTTCTATTTCTAAGCTATATTATAAATATCTTATACAATTCGATTACCTTATTATGAAAACATTTCATTAATTTACATCTTTGTTATTGCAAATAATTCTTGTTGTAATTAGATTTCAATTCAATTTAATTATCGAATGCTTCATGAAATAGAGTTTACGAACTATTCTTTTTTGGTTTAATTCAACCAATGATCGATGATAACTAAATATTATCATCTCCTAACAATTAACATCCATAACTAAATTCATATTTTCATAAACCTATATGGTTATTTATGGAAAATTATTTTATATATATAAAATATAATTTAGGTAAAATTATTTAATTTACCCTATTTTAACAATATTATGTCGATTTGCCTCGTTTGAGTGTTTAGAAACCCCTATCCATAACATGGCATCCTACGCACCGACTAGAATTCATAGATAACTCAACAGATAAGAAAACACAATATAAGACATTTTATAACACTAACAAGTATGCACTTTCGTATACACACACACACACACTCAAAAAAGATCATTTTTAGGGTATTACTACCCCATCTCTAATGTGTCGAACCTCACAAAGCTAAGGTTATCGCTAAACCAAAGCTCTGATACCAACTATCACGACCCCCATTTCAAAAGGTTTAAATCGACAATAATCCACACATGTCCAACTCAAACAATCTGAAACATAGATAATCAATGGGCTAAATTAAGAAGAATAAGAAAAGAAGAAATCACATACAGAATTTCGTAGCAAAATGAAAAAATATAATAATAAAATAATCAATTCATGAAGCTTTATACTATACATTTGATTATAATTTATACAGCAACTATCAAAGTTATATATACAACATAGACAAAATAAAACAATGCAGCGAAACAAACAATGTGGTGAAATAATACTAGTAATAATATACCTAATCTTCATCTTCATCCTCTAGAATAATTGAACTTCAATACGCTAAAAACTGAAGGCTGACACGAGCGTAATGAAAAGATAAAACACTCGAGTCATGACTAAAATATCCTTATGTGAGTCAAATCAATATCGCACATAACATGAGTGTAATGGTGTCAGAGGTGTTTATGGGTTTTTTCATCTTCTATCCAATGTATAATGTGCGTACAATAACTCAAGAGATGTTATGGCATTTTCCATCTCTTAAGGATCCATCAATATATTTATATATAGTAGGTTACGCTATAGATGTGATGTCTAATCAATAAAATAAATATTTTTCTTAGCGTTAAGGCTTTACATTAATCCCCCGTAATGCATTTTTAAGCATTGTCGTACAGTTTGAATTTAATGCCCCAGTAGCACGTCGGGGGATAGGGATGCATCGTGATATGACAAAACTAAACCAAACTTGTAGTGGTCTCATATAGGGATAAAATTATGACAAGTCACATAAGGTAATGTCCATGGTAGGATACTACCAGTTTGGATCGTAGGGCTGGTGGTAATGCATCTTAGCCACGACTACCCACCGCGTCCCTCCATGCTATATCGATTCAAAAGGAAGGACATCCCAAATAAGGTGCACCAATCATGACCAACATCAAAAGTAATAGTATAGACCAAGTCCAAGAAGAAAATCGAGGAATGGATGTCCGCTAGGGGTAGCTAGCCCACTTGGCCCTGTCAAGCCATCCTATTTTAGTCATTTCAAATTGGCACAAATACCAAGGTCTATCTATCATCATTCTCCTTCTTCAAATCCAACAAACATATGCCAAATCCAACCATTTCATTATGGCGTCTCCTCTGCGTAAACAGTTGTTAAATTGGTTCCAATATTGACAAAGAGTATGCCAAAAAGAGGCCCCGTTCTCTTTAACAACCAAATGTCGTTTTACATACCGGTTGGTTCTTTTACATTTTGAAAACGATTAAAATTTGATATCAAAATATCATAATTGCCTTAGAATATCATTTATTTCAATGTATCATATTTACTTCAAATATGTCAATTTCACTTTGAAAATATCATCTCATTCAAATTTCCATTTCAAATTTCATTTTAGGCTATAACTTCATTTTAAACCAATTTGCATTTAAATCAACGATTTAAACATAAACATTCCTACTTTTACCAGTTTGAATTTTATTTAGAAAATAGTTTGAAATTTTTTAAATAGTTTAAAAGTTAAAATAGTTTAGATATTAAAAAAATTATATATTAAATGATTTGAAAATTTAATTAATTTGGAAATTTAAAAAGATGAATTTTAAAATAGTTTATAGAAAAAATAGTTTAGGTGAAAATAGTTTCAAATTCAAAACTATTTCTTCCTATTTCCAATAAATATATATTCAAATCCAAATTTAAATCAAACTGATTCAATTTCAAATCTTCCAATTCAGGTTATCTTCAATCTCAATTCAAGTCAACTCAATTTCAATATCAACTCAAATTAATTTCAATTTCAATTCAAATTAATGTTAATTTCAATTTTGAAACGTTGATTTTAACTTCAAATTCGAAAAAATGATCTAATTAAATGGTTTAAATTTCAATTCAATTCTTATTTTAAACCATTTAAATTTATATCAATCCTGAGTTTGGTTTTAGAGTATCGATTTAGATCACTTAATTAAAATTAATTTCAATATTCGAATTTTTATTCAAATCTTTTAAATTAATTCTATGACGAACTGCTCATCATTCCATTGAAAGACGAGCCGTGAATTAGAAAGAAATAGGTAGAAAAGAAATAGATGGAAAGAACCAAGATAAATCACAAAATCTCACAGCGGAACGAAATAAATATATTACATCACATATGTATCACAAAAGTCACTAATACAACACATCAAAGTCATAAGTTCTACATACATCGTACTAGACAGTCGTGGTGACTTGCCTATTCATTTACAAACCAAAATGCGAACATAAATACTAATATGATGGAAACAGATATAACTAGATATGCGGAAGCCTCTGCTCCAAGTCCTCCTTCAAAATACGTCAAAGCAACCTGGAATCACTTGGCTACTCATAAAAATTTGAGTACCCAAGAGTTTAGGAAAACAGAAAAAAAATAAACTCCGAGTCAGACATGAGTCTGGTGTGAGTAAATGGTTAAATTTATTTAACTTGAAAATCATTTAAAATTAAGGGTATCTCGTAAGACTCGCCGCATACAAACACGAACGAGTTTTTCCCTTACGATAACCAAAATACTTTCATAGGAAATCCAGTGATATTATATTAGTGTCTAGATTCTTCAATATAAACTAGGAAATCGCTGGAATGCTTACGTCTCGCGTTCCAACATTGTTAGGCACAATCAAAACCGTACGGGCGCTTATTGGAGATTAGATTCCATACAATGATAGGGCTACCGGGGTACCGTCCGTCACAGTACCTGGTCTATATCAGGGTATCGAGGACCACTCCCGTTCCCCTACAACACAAGACCGGACTTCCCCTAACCTGGGTAGCCCGAATAAGATCACCCCACGGTTGAGGCCAGCAACCGCCACACAGACGAAATAAGGGACTCTAAACATGGGAAATCTTACCCTAATGGGTGCTACCCACTTAGCCTTGCTGCACCTCCCCTGTTTTAGCCATTCTCGGTTCATGAGGCTTGAGGTCACTATTACCTTTATAGCACACATTTCTTAGAATGCTCACCATCCTCAAATGATGATGGTCTGATAGTATTAGTCCATACAAGTCCGTTCTGGGTCCAAACAACACCTAGGCACTATCTCCACTACACTCGTATTGGAATCACCCTCAGAGCTAGAGTAAAATAGCCCTTGCATTCTGAATCTTCATTCTGGATCTTCGCTTGATATCTTCACGACCCGATCGTTCATTTTGGATAAATGTGATTTTCGGATAATAAACGATATCCGATCCCGGTCTCATCGAAATCCAAACGCCATCTTTTAAGGCCAAGTAGTTTTTAACAACAATTTAATTCAAAATATCACATTCGCATATGAATTTCACCATAGTATCTATTCAAATAAAACGTTTCACATTTTATGTTTAACTGACTAAATTATGGTGCTTCATATCACAGAATAACTAGAAAGAACACACTAGAGAAAACAAGACAATCCAATGTACTGAACCATTTAAACCATTTATAGTCTCCGTTCACCAATCACATTATCATTTATTTAATTTAAAGAAAAATTAATTATTTTCAAATCCTGTTTAATTAATTACAACTATTTAATTTACTTTAAACAAATTTTAGAAATTTGTCAATAAATTACTTATATAAAATTAACCTAGGATTTTAATTAATTAATAGTTTTTAAATCACTTTATTTACATTAACCATTAACTAATTAATTTCAAGTTTATTATTGAAAAAAAAGTATTAACAAATTGTTAAGGAGTTAAGGCAAAAATCGGTTCCTATATTTTGTAAAGACTTTAGGAAATTAAAGTTTAAAAAGTAAATAGTTTAAGGAAAATTTGATTTAGAAAACTAAAAGAATATTTATTTATTTATTTTAAAAAAAGATCGGCCCATCGGCCCAAAACCCGAAGCCAGATCCCCCCTTTCTTTCCTCTTCTCTTTTATTTTACTTCTGCTAATCCTATTCCACCTGCCACTACCACTTGCACAAACCCGTGCACGTGCACACCCAACCGTAGCCAAGCCGACCACCGCCGACGCCACCTCCGAGTCGCCATCGACCCCCATGTCCACCTTAGCTACTCAAACTTCAATGACACGCCAAAACAAAGAATCGAGCAAAAAGAACATCACTTGGAAAAGCACCCGCTTCCTATTTCCACTCGCGCCACCGTCACCGACCACCAGAGACCCAACCACTCCGTCTGAAGCTTCGCCACCCTTCCCTCTTCCTTTCCCCTTACACTACAGCATCCCGTCTCCAACACGATGCCGCAATCGCCAAAGAAACAGCCTCGACCAAAACTCCAACCTAAATCATACATCTCCTCCAACCAAAAAATCCTTCCACCATTTTACCTGTGACCACCAACCACCCAGCTTCCTCTGGCCACACCCAGACGCCACCAAACCCCACAATTGCCAAAAATCGACCCACGACCAAACTCTAGACATCCCCCTCTACCTCGCTAACCACGCCACTAAAAATCATGTTAGAGCTACCAAAATTCGCTATTTTCAAAGTCGATTCAACTCATGTAGGTGACAACACGAATTAAAACAATCGAATTTCTTGAATTATTTGATGACTTAACTGCACATATTATTTTACAGCGTTCTATGGGATAATATTCTATGAGATTATTTTTAGAATTTACTATACTCTAGTATATAAAAAAACCTTTCAAGCATCATGGTCTAGAACTATCTAGATGAAGAGATCTGAATTTTTGAAAGTTTGAGAATGGAAGAAAACGAAGAACAAAGGCAAGGAAAATGTATACGAACATTCCATACATTCATATCCAGGCATACACACACACACACACATTCATCTATATGCAACAATGCAACAATATACTGTTATTTCTATTATCTTTAGCATATCATAGATTTATAAAAAATCTTTGATTTTTATAGCTCATGGAATAATTTTTTAAACAGAGAATAAAGGTCTTTGGAAATTGCTGCTAGCCTGGGTTTGATTGATGATCTTTCTGTTGAGTTGTTTTGATTTTATTTTGTTTGTGAATTTGCAGAAATGTCTATCTTTGTTTTACTTAGTTCAAATGAATGAAAATAAAAGAAGACAGCGGAAGTATATATAAGAGAGTAGGCTGCATTCTACAGTAAGTTTCTGTTTTGCTTTTCTTTTAATTTTTTTTAATTTTTCTTTGGTCAGCAATTTTCTTTGACCTGATTTGATTTTGTGAAAAGGATGCGACTTATTAGAATTGAGATTTGACATTTTATGTGCTTGAGGTAATGTGCATTTAATGTGTGTTCCCTCTTGTGTTTAAAAGCATATATCCATCCTTATGTACATACATATCCCATACATATGTATACAAAATATTTTGTCTAGTTTGCCTTATACACCTATGTATATACATACATACTTATCATAGCCATTTATATACATGCACAATATAAGCCTCTTATACAAATTTATTCCTATTTTTAACATTTATTTATTTATTTATTTTTTGCCAAACTTAAGTATATACACCTAAATTATATTCATATTTATATTTATTATTTGGTACTATAAAAGTAGAGTTTTATTTTAAATATTTTTGAGGGTTTTGTTTTCAATTTCCCAACCATAATTTTACCCTAAATTATATATATATATAACAGTAATTAGCTAGAATATATTATTTGTTTTTAGATGATTAAAAATTGTATTATCGATAATTAAGTTCGAGAATTATCAAAATAATAGTATCAAAATCACGGGTCGTTAGATTCCTCCCCCCTAAAAGAATTTTGTCCTCGAAATTTTAAAAGCAAGAGATAATTCAATTTTTTTCAAAAGTTTTTATATTCAAACAGCAAAGCATATGCATCATTTATATCCTAACAACCACAGCAAACAATCATTCACCAAAAAAGCAATCCTAACTATCCTGACAACAATTCTAGATAGGCCTTCCTTATACTATCTAAAGTTTTCCAGGTACAATCTCTGGGATCCTCGCTCCACTGGATCTTAACTAGCTTTACCACCTTATTTTGGACCTCCTTCTCATCTTGATCCATAATCTGAACTGGATGCCTGACCATGGTTAAGCTCGGTTCGACCTCCAAATCTTCCTGAACTGCTGGTTCTACAACCAATGATGGGTCGTACGCGTATTTTATCAAATGAGATATGTGAAATACGTTGTGAATCCAACCCATCCGGTCTGGTAGCTCAATCCTGTATGCCAGAGCACTGATTCTCTCGAGAGCACGGAAAGGTCCTGTATATCTCGTGTAACGACCCACAAATCCGTACTCCTTGAGTCATCACTATTCTACCTAAATCAACTCAAGTTGTACAGAAATACGAACCATTAGGGTTAAAGAAGAAGAGGTAGAAGAAGAAAATAGAAAACAACAACAGAATCTAACCATCGCAGCGGAATAAAATATAATAGATAATAAATAATCTTTACTAAAAAATTAAATATCCCTGTTTATATATTACATCATCAGAGTACATCAATCACAGTTCAACATCAATATCATACAACTGGATACACAAATACTCTACACAGCGGAATATATATATATATATATATATATATAAACAAGTACGAAAGTACGTATCGTCATCCAGCTCGTCTCTTGAGCTCCACAGCATCATATCCTGTATCCTATAACACTCGGTCTGACCCGAGCATTACAGTTAAATAACACCTGAGTCAGTATCGAAAACCAGCATGGGAAAATCACACTCAATTGATTATTAAATTTCAAAAATCCTTTGAAAACAAAAGCATCTCGTAAGACCACGCCACAAATAAACATGTCGGGTTTTTACCTTACGATAGCTAAAATGATTTTTATAGAAATCCTTTGATATTATGATAGGGTCTATATACAAATACTTATAAAATAGCCGAAATTGTTATATCTATTAAATTCCAGCTACTAGCTACAGAGTGGGTAATACAAACAAAACTCGTACAAGGCTCGTAGGGAGAATGGATTTCCAACTAATGACTAGGCACTGGGGTACCACCTATCACAGTACGTGGCCTAGATCACAGTACTGAGGAGTACGCCCGCTCCCCTGCAACACAAGACCGGGACCACCCCTTATTGGATAATCCCGAGTGAGATCACCCGCGGTTGGGATCAGCAACCGCCCACTAAGCTGAAATAAAAGGGACATCTAGACAGGGATGACCTCACCCTGCTTGGGTGCTACCCACCTAGCCTTGCTACATAACCCCTGATTTTCAGTCATTCCCGGTTGATGAGGCTTGAGGCTAAGCGTTACCTTTTTGAACATATCCCTTAGAATGCCCATCGCCCACCTGACGATATTCCGAAAGCATTCATCCATACAAGTCCGTCCTGGGTTCGAACGGAACTGAAGGCACTATTCCTACTACATCCGTTTTGGAAATATCCTCAGGATTAGTAGCGACTAGCCATTGCACTTCACTGCTCCATCTTCGAATCCAAATTCGTTTTCCACGAAAACGTACAAACCGGATCGAAGTGGTTTTCAAGAAATTAAATCACAATCCCGGCCTCTTCGAAATAATCAACGTATTTATCCAATATTGATAGTCGGTTATTTAACTATCAATTAATATTCACAAACATCCGTCCAACAATAAATAATTCCCAAATTATTTATTTACCTCAAAAATATCTTCACAAGATATATTTCCATTTTCAAAACCCTTTTGAAACAGTTTCCAACCATTCTTTCTTTTTCAGAATAAACTTTCCCAAATATTTTCTATCTCCACTGAAATCACCAAGCACCAAACTAGATTTTTGAAATAATTTAAAACACTTTACTTTGAAATATACTTTAAAATATTTAAGGTAAAACTACTTCAATAATTTGTTAAAAATACATACTATATGAATATTTGAAAATAAGGTTATTTAATAAAATATAAAACTAGATTTTTACTTTTAAAAACAAAATACTAAGTCACTCTTCAAATAATTACTACCATAATAGATTAAAAGGAAATACTTACTTTATAATTTAAATATTAGAAATAACAAATTTTCCAAAACTTTCTTTTTTAAAACAACTTTAAAACTTCTAATTTATATTTAAAAATTTACTTTGAAAACGTACTTGGTTATTCAAGGAGAATTTCAAATCTCAATCACTTAAATCAATTTTCCAAATTGATTTCCAATTTACTCCCTTTGAATTAAATTTCTTTACTTACTCGGTTCATTTCAAAATTCATTAATTATGGATTTTATTATTATTGTTATTATCTTCCGTTTGATTTTAAATCTTTTAACTGAAATATACAAATTTCAGGTTTTTTTTCCAATTTCTTCTTTATCCCTTTCAATAATTTAAATCTTAAATCTTAAATAAATGTTTTGTTCTTTAAAAATTAATAATACTGAAGTTTAAAATTCATTAATTTTATGATTTTTCAAAATTTCCTTTTCTATACTTAAGATTTATTTATTAGAATTTTAAAGTCACTTTATTTCTTTTCCAATTCATTTTTAAATTTATTCAAATTTCTATAATTATTTTACTTACAAATTCACTTCTTTTATTCTCTTTCCAAAATCCAATTTATATATTTTTGGTAATTCATTATACCCAATTATATCCAATCAAATCATAACATTCAATATTCCAATATAATTCATCATAGAATATCAAATAATCACAACAAAGGATATTAAATAATTTAAATAAATGTCGAGGGATCCAGTTGGATCCCTCCAACCTATTTTCCCTGCATCCACAGACGTTAGCACAATATAAAATGCCAATTCCAAAATACCATACTATAGCACATCAATCAATTTAACCATTCAAACAAATATTTAAATTTAATCATTTAAATTTAAATTTAAATTCAGTTGAGTGATATTAACTCACTTTTATTGTTTTGCAGTCCATTTCAATATTGCCTTGGATTCCCTGATGTTTGACCTTAAATAAACAATTTATATAATTTTATTAATATTCGAAATAAATTCGAACAATTCAACCAACCATTCTAAAATTTTAAGTTCAGTTAATAATTTAGTTTTAACTTGATGATTAAATTTTAAATAAATTTCCTTCCGGGCAATTTTCCTAGTAACAATAATAATTTTAATAGTTTCTAATAAAATAAATTAATCACCAAACCTTAATTTAAAGATAATTTAACAAAATTAAAATATGTAAACGTATATTTATTTTATTTTGAAATTATACTTATAAAAATAATCTAAAATCTATATAGGTTAAGATCTGAATTTTTTTTCGATCTACATATATATATATATATAATTACAACTAACATAAGTTTTAAACCTTCCGTAAAACTTTCCTTCCTATACACATATATATATGTAAATCTGAAAACAACATTCCATCATATTACTTTCTTTCTTTTCCTTTTTTCTTTATGTGCTTATATTTATATTTTTAAAACTTCTGAATTAAAATTCAAATCCAACATCAATTTTAAACTGGAATGTAAATTGAAATTAAACGAGTTGTAATTTATACCTTGAAGGCATAACACACTCAGGACACCTCGTTCATCACCACGAAACCCTACGTCAAACCCTCTGCCTTGCTCGCGTTTCCCCCGAAATCGCGCGCTCCATCGTCGAACTCGAATGCAGCGACCATCGTCATCGCGAGCACTGGTTCGCTGCAGCCCCAAATACAAGTTTCCTCACGCGCCGCCCACGCGAACGATATAGAACCCAAAATCCTCGCCGTCGCGATAGCAGCGACCACGACATCATGCAAGGCTCCAATCCGATACTACGCGCGACTCTCGATGTCGTTTCCCCCCCCCCCCCCCCATACTTGCCGATTTTTTTTTGAAATCGAACGATTCGATTTTAGAAGAAAGAAATGGGTTTAGGTTTTGAAAATAAAAGGGTTTCGACCATTATCCCCCTTTTTTCGTCGACTTCTAATTTAATTTTTTTCTTCTGGGGGTTTTCGATTTGGAGATTAAGGATTCGGCCTTTTTTTAGTTTAAGGATCGGCTATAATTGTTTCTGAACGAAGGGAAAGAGAGATTACGGGACTATTTTCTTAACGAAGAAAATATCTCCTATTTTTTAATTATTAAACGAAGAAGCGTAGTAGAGAAGGTAATGCCAGTTTTTAAATCCCTATATATGATGCTAGCTACAGTACTCAATGCAAATTTCAACACGTTTATATATCGTACGCTCATACAACAACTCCAAAAGCTACGAAATTTGAAATCCGGTAATAATTCAATATTACGGACTCAATGGAACTGGTTTCGTCAAATTCCGAGACTATGCCTCAGAAGGCTATTTTTAAATTCAATTTAAACGATATAAATTTCAAAACTTAACAAATCACTGTTAAATCAAAATTTTAAAACTTTTGTTATCCTCAACACTATCGATATAAATTTTATAAGCCTTCAAAATATTTTTAATAGGCTTAAAACTCCAGATTCAACAATTTACCTAATTTCACTTATTTAATTTAATAATTCAATTATCAAATAAATTGTGATATTCGTAATTCAAGTTAAAATTACTCTATTGAATATTTAAAATCAATTAAATATTCTGATTTTAAATGCTCAAAAATTTCGGGTCGTCACATCTCGGAGCTGGCTTTCTAGTCTTATCAAACCTGATCGTTCCGTTGATCTGGGAAATCTTGACAAATACCAAGTCTCCAACTTCGAATTTCAAATTCCTCCGTCTCTTATCCACATTGCTTTTCTGACGATTCTGGGCTGCCTTCATCCTTTTCTTGATCAACTCGACCTACACAGATGCTTCCTAAATCATGTCTGGACCAAGTATTAGGCAATCCCTTGATTCCACCCAACAAGTTGGAGATCTACAAGGCGTTCCGTATAGAGCTTCGTATGGTGCCATCTTAATGCTTGCCTGGTAATTATTGTTGTATGAAAATTCCACCAGGTGTAGACGATCCCCTCAAGATCCACTGAAGTCCAGGATGCAAGCTCTCAACATATCTTCTAGAATGCGGTTCAACCTCTCCGTCAGACCGTCGGTTTAAGGATAATAACCGGTGCTTAAAATCAGCTTCGTTCCAAGGGTCGTTTGCAGAGCTTCTAAAAATTTTCTGGTATAAATTAAGTGATGATCACTCATTATGCTGATTGGAACTCCGTGTAATCTGAAAATCTCCCTCATGAAAATCTCTCCAATGAAGCCGCAGTTCTGGTTGACTTAACTGGGATAAAGTAGGCGCTTTTGGACAGCATGTCTACAATTACCCACACTCCCTCATTTCCTTTCCTGGTTCTTGGCAACCCATCGATGAAATACATTGTTATCATCTCCCATTTCCACTTCGAAATCTCTAGAGGTTGCAACAATCCTGTAGTCTTCTGTTGAACCCCCTTTACTTGTTGACAGTTTGCACATCCATTAATAAAGGTAGCAATGTCCTTTTTCATTTCCGACCACCAAAAAATTCTTTTCATATCTCTGTAAATCTTATTCACCCCTGGGAGTATACTTAACCAAGATTTTTGGCCTTCAACAAAACTTCTTGGCTCAGTCCATCCACATTCAGAATGCACAGTTGCCCGTTAATCCTTAAAGCTCCCTGACTGCCTATCTCAAAATCTGAATACCGTCCCTCCTTAGCTCCATGAATTAATTCCACCAGAGTTCTGTACTCCCATTAATTTCTTACGATCCTTTCCTAAAGAGTCGTAGTAACTTTCAGAAGAGCCAAAAATGCATTTCTACTCAAGGCGTCTGCTACCACATTTTGTCCCCGGTGTCTAGAGAATGTCCAGGTCATAGGATGCTAGGAATTCCACCCATCTCTACTTCCTTAGGTTCAGGTCCTTTTGAGAGAAAAGATGCATTAAGAGCTTATGATCAGTGAAGAGCTCAAACTTTTCACCCAACAGATAATGCCTCCATATCTTCAGTACAAAGACAATAACTAGCAATTCCAAGTCATGCGTAGCGTAGTTCTTCTCATGAGGCTTTAACAGCCTACTTGTGTATGAAATCACCCTTCTGCACTGCATCAAAACAGCATCAAGTCCTATTCCGCAAACATTGGTGTACACCTCGAATTTATTGTTCCCATCCGAAATAGCCAAAACAGGTGCACTAGTCAATCTCGCTTTCAGTTCCTGAAATGCTTCTCCTCGTTCTAAAGTACATTTAAATTTCACTCCCTTCCTAGTCAGTTTAGTCAAATGGGAGGAAATCTTAGAGTAATCCTGGATGAGTTTCCTGTACTAATCCACCAAGCCAAGAAAACTATGAACTTCCATAGGAGTCTGCAGTTGCTACCACTCCTGAACAGCTGCCACCTTAATCGGATCCATAGAGATACCTTCCCCCCTATTCAATGTGTCCAAAAAAGTTTACTTCTGATTTCCAGAAATGGCACTTCGAAAACTTTGCTTTTAGGACATGTCTCCAATAATATTTTTAGATGACACCTGTGCTCCTCCTTGGATTTGGAGTAGACAAGAATATCATCGATGAACACAAGCACAAACTTGCTCAGCACATCCCGGAAGACACGGTTCATTAGATCTACAAAATAAGCCGGAGCGTTGGTTTGCCCAAAAGGCATAACCAACCACTCATAGAAACATTCGTGTCCTCTGAATGCAGTTAAGGGTATACTTTCTTCAACAACTGTTAGCTGGTGAAATCCTGAAGCTAGATCCATTTAGGAGAACACAGTAGCCCCATGAAGTTGGTCGAAATGATCATCAATACGAGGTAAGGTGTACTTATTTCTAATGGTCAGCATATTCAATTCTCGATAGTCTACACAAAATCTTAAAGACCCATCCGATTTGGTTGCAAACACTACAGTAGAATCCCAGCTCGAACGACTAGGCCTGATCAATCCTCTCTCCAAGAAATCTCGAGTCTGCTTCACCAATTCCTCTCTTTCTTTCTCAGAGCCATCCTCCTACTTGATTGGACTACAGGTATCCCCCTTGAACTAAATAAATATGGAACTCGATCTCTCGATGCAGGGACAAATCTTTGACTTCTTAAAAAATGTCTGGAAAGTCTTTGACAAATTCGATGGATCCTACTCCTTCTTGAGATACCTCATGCCCATGCAAGAGACTACCTAGGTGAATCCTTGGATTATCACAAGTCACCCTTGCAATCCTTCCCAACTCGATTTCCAAAGACACGGTTCTGTCTTCACATATTAGAATAGCTTTATACTTGTCTAACCCAATATAACAAATCCTTTAAAGTCCAATACATAAGGGTCATACGAGAATCTATGGGATATATAAGAAATTTTCAGGCCTTCCCAAATCATGTCCAGTTTGGTCACTCCCCTTATGGGATTTGATACATAAATAGGGTGGTCTATGGCACTAGGGGTAAGGTAAAATTTCTCCACCGTTTCCCAAGAAATAAAGCTAAGGGAAGCACCAGAATCAAACAATACTATAACATAAACGCCATTTAAAAGCAAAGTACCTTCGAGGATGCCTTTGCCCTTCCCATTAGTAGAAGCTGAAGGTCCACTTTGAATAGCAAACACCTTGTTTGGTTGAGCCTTCTGAAGAAGTGGGAAAGCTTTCACCATATGCCTAGGATGTTGAAAATTGAAGCACAAGGTCTTCTAAACCATCTGGGAAATGGGTCCACTCTGCTGCTGCTTCGGAGCTCCACCTCTTGGACAGTATCTGGCCAGATGACCTTCCTGTTGGCACATAAAACACTTCTTCACTGTATGGTTGCCTTAGGTTTTTCTTTACCCTGCTTCTTCCAGTTCGGGGTAAATTTCGTTTTATTCTGATTGGTAGTACTGCCACTTGGTGCTGCAACTATTGCCGAGGGTTTCCTTTCCAAAAGCTCTTCATATCTCAAAGATATATCTACCAGTTCCTAAAATGATCCCTTGAGATGCGCGGTCATCTCCTTATGAAATTCGAGCCTCATTCCTAACACAAACACTTTGTTCTTCTTAAGTGGGGTGTCTATAAGTCCGAGGCCATATCGTGACAACTCGTTGAACTTGGTTTCATACTTCTATGCTAATAAATCTCCTTGCTTAAGGTCCAGAAAACTCCTATACAGTCAGGTCGTTCCTGCAGTTGGCATAAACTTCTCTTCAAACACCTCCTTGAATCTTCTCCAAGAAACTTCATCCTCGGGAACATTCATTGAAGCCCTACCACATAGCTGCTCCTTCCTACAGTTGCCATGATGCTATAACTCGCTTCTGTTCATCCGAAAGATCAAAACTCTTGGAAATCCGCTCACACGAACGTAACCAAGCTTGCACTTCGATGATAAACTCAGTACCTTTAAAGGGTTTCCCTCTGAGATTTGTCAAGCCTTTGCACAGTGCTGCAAAATTCACTCGAGGCTATATTGGAGCTATGGCCTCGATAGTTACTCTACTACCTCCAGCATTCGGGGTCCTTCTATTTGTGGTTATGTGCTACTTGCTCCTCTGCCTCATCTTCCCTTGGTACTCATTCTTGACAATCTAAACATAGTAACCTAACAATCAGGTAGGTGTGTGTGTACATATAAATTTACAAATACGCTCTCTCAAGATGGATATTAACCCAAAAGCCTAGGTATTTACCTAACCTAGAGCTTCGATACCACGTGTGACGAACCTCCCTTCATTCCATTGAAAGAAGAATCATGAATTAGAAAGGAATAGGTAGAAAAGAAATAGATAGAAAGAAAGAACCCACACGAATCATAGAATCTCATAGCAGAATGGAATAAAATATATTACATCACATATGTATCACAAAAGTCACTAATACAGTGCATCAGAGTCATAAGTTCTACATATATCATACTAGACAGTCATGATGACCTGCCTATTCATTTATAACCAAAATAAAGACATAAATACTAGTACAGTGGAAACAGATATAACTAGATACGCAGAAGCCTCCTGCTCCAAGTCCTCCTTCAAAATACGACAAAGCAACCTGGAATCGCTTTGAAACTCATAAAAATTTGATACCCAAAGTTTAGGAAAACATTAAAAAAATAAACTTCGGGTCAGACATGGGTCTGGTGTGAGTAAATGATTAAATTTATTTAATTTTAAAATCATTTGAAATTAAGGGTATCTCGTAAGACTCGCCGCACACAAACCAGATGGGTTTTTCCCTTATGATAGCCAAAACACTTTCATAGGAAATCTAGTGATATTATAATAGTTTCTAGGGCTTTTGATATAAAATAGGAAATAACTGGAATGCTTACTCTCATGTTTCAACACAGTTTGGCATATTCAAAACCATACGGACGCTTATTGGAGATTGGATTCCATAATGGCAGGGCTACTGGGGTATCGCCCGTCACAGTACCTGGTCTAAATCAGCGTACCGAGGACCACTCCCGATCCCCTACAACTAAAGACCAGACTACCCTTAAACTGGTAGCCCGAATAAGACCACCCCACGGTTGGGGCTAGCAACTGCTCACAGCCGAAATAAGGGACTCTAGGCAGAGGAAATCTTACCCTAATAAGGTTCTACCCAGTTAGCCTTGCTGCACTTCCCATGTTTTAGCCATTCTTGGTTGATGAAGCTTGAGACCACGATTACCTTTATAGCACACATTTCTTAGAATGCTCATCATCCTCCAATGTTGATGGTTTGATAGCATTCGTCCATACAAGTCCGTTCCGGGTCCGAATGGAACCGAAAGCACTATCTCCACTACACTTGTATTAGAGTCACCCTCAGAGCTAGCAAAAAATAGCCCTTGCATTCTGAATCTTCATTTCGGATCTTCCCTTGAGATCTTCACGACTTGATCATTCATTTTGGATCGATGTGCTTTTTGGATAACAAACGATATCCGATCTCGGTCTCATCGAAATCCAAACGCCATCTTTTAAAGCCAAGTTATTTTTAACAAACAATTCAATTCAGAATATCACATTCACATATAAATTTCACCACAGTATCTATTCAAATAAAACGTCTCACGTTTTATGTTTAACCGTCTAACGGTGCTTCATATCATAGAATAACTGGAAAGAACACACTAGAGAAAAAAAGACAATCCAGTGTACCGAACCATTTAAACCATTCATAGTCTATGTTGACCAATCACATTATCATCCATTTAATTTAAAGACAAAATTAATAATTTTCATATCCTGTTTATTAAATTTACTTTAAATAAATTTTAGAAAATAGTCAATAATTTACATATATAAAATTAAACTAGGGTTTTAATTAATTAAAAGTTTTTAAATCACTTTATTTACATTAAATATTAAGTAATTAATTTCATGTTTATTATTGAAAAAAAGTACTAACAAATTGTTAAAGGGTTGAGATAAAACTCGGTTCCTATATTTTGTACAGACATAAAGAGATTAATGTTTAAAAAGTAAATAGTTTAAGGAAAATTTGATTTAAAAAACTTAAAGAATATTTATATTTTTTTTTATAGAAAAGATCGGCCCATCGGCCTAAAACCCGTAACCAAATCTCCCTCATGTCTTTCTTCTTCTCTTTTATTTTACTTCTACTAATCCAATTCTACCTGCTACTACCACTTACAAAAACCTGGTGCATGTGCATAACCAACCGGAGGCACGACGACCACCGTCGACCCCACATTTGAGTCGCCATCGACCCCTGCATCCACCCCAGCCACCTAGACTTCCACGACACGCCGAAACAAAGAATCGGGCAAAAACACCATCACCTGGAAAAGTAACCGCCTCCTATTTCCACCTCGTGCCACCATCACCGACCACCAGGGACCCAATCACTCAGCCCAAATTTTCGCCTCCCTTCCTACTTCCTTTTCTCCTTACCCCGCAGCATAACGTCTCCACCACGATGCCGCAATCGCCAAAGAAACAGCCTCGACCAAAACTCCAGCCTAAACCCTACATCTCCTTCGACCTAACGCCTAGCCGACTAGAAAATCCTTCCACATTTTTCCCAATGACCATCAACCACCCAGCTTCCTCTGGCCACAATCCCAATGCCACCAAACCCCGCGTTTGCCAGAAATCAAACCATGACCAAACTCCGGCCATCCCTCTCTACCTCACTAACCACGACATTAAAATCGTGTTAAAGCTACTAAAATTGTCTTTTTTCAAAGTTGATTCTACTCATGTAAGTGAAAGCACGAATTAAAACAACCAAATTTCTCTAAAAATTTGATGACTTAACTGTACATCCTATTTTATAGTGTTCTACGTGATAATATTCTATAAGATTACTTTTAAAATTTACTATACTCTAGTACAAACAAAAACCCTTCAAACATCATGGTCTAAAACTATCTAGTTGGAGAGAATTAAGTTTTTTAAAGTTTGAGCATGGAAGAAAAAGAAGAACAGAGGCAAGAAAAATGTAAACAGACATTCCATACGTTCATATCCAGGAATATATATATATATATATATATATATATATATATATGTACACATAAATATACATTCATCTCTATGCAACAATGCAACGATATACTGTTATTTCTATTATCTTTAACATACTCGTTGATTTATAAAAAGATTTGATTTTTAAAGATGAAGTTTATTCACAGAAAAATCTTTTGAATAGAGAACAAAGGTTGTTGGAAACTGCTACTAGCTTGGGTTTGATTGATGATCTTTATGTTGAGTTGTTTTGATTTTCTTTTGTTTGTGAAATGACAGTAATGTGTATCTTTTTTTTTCTTAGTTCAAATTAATGAAAATAAAAGAAGACAGTGGAGGTATATATAAGAGAGTAGGTTGCATTCTACAGTAAGTTTCTGTTTTTTTTTTGTTTTTTTTTATATTTTTCTTCGTCCAGCAATTTTCTTTGACCTGAATTGATTTTGTAAAGAGGATATGACTTTTTAGAAATGAGATTTGACATTTTATATGCTTGAGTGAATGTGCATTTAATGTGTGTTCTCTCTTGTGTTTACAAGCATATATACATCCTTATGAACATATATACCCCATACATATGTATACAAAATATTTTGTATAGTTTGCCTTATACACTTATTTATATACATACATACTTATTATAGTCATTTATATACATACACAATATAAGCCTTTTATATAAATTTATTCCTATTTCTAATATATATTTTTTCCAAAGCTTAAGTATATACATCTAAATTATTTTCATATATATATATATATATATATATATTATTTGGCATTATAAAGGTAGATTTTTATTTTAAATATCTTTGAGGGATTTATTTTCAATTTCCAAACCATAGTTTTACCCCAATATAAATATGTATATATATATATATGACAGTAACTAGCCAGAATATATATATTTTTTTAGATGATTAAAACTTGTATTACTAATAATTAAGTTAGAGAATTATCAAAATAATAGTATCAAAATCTCGGGTTGTTACATTCCTCCACCTTAAAAGAATTTCATCCCCGAAATTTTAAAAGCAAGAGATAATTCAATTTTTTCAAAAGTTTTATATTCAAACAGCGAAGCATACACATCATTCGTATCCTAACAACCATAGCAAACAATCATTCACAAAACAAACATTCCTAACTATCCTGACAACAAATCTGGATAGGCCTTCCTCACACTTTCTATAGTTTCCAAGGTACAATTTCTGGGATCCTCGCTCCACTGGATCTTAAGTAGCTTTACCACCTTATTTTGGAGCTCCTTCTCATCTTGATCAACAATCTGAACTGGATTCCCGACCACGGTCAAGTTTGGTTCGACCTCCAAATCTTCCTGAACTGTTGGTTCTACAAGCAGTGATGGGTCGTGCACGTATTTTCTCAAATGAGATACGTGAAATACGTTGTGAATCCCAGCCATCCGATCTGGTAGCTCAATCCTGTATGCCAGAGCATCGATCCTCTTGAGAACATGGAAAGGTCCTATATAACTTGGAGCTAGCTTTCTAGTCTTATCAAATCTGATCGTTACTTTGATCGGGGAAATCTTGACGAATACCAAGTCTATAACTTCGAATTCCAGATTCCTTTGTCTCTTATCCACATAATTTTCTAACGATTCTGGGCTGCCTTCATCATTTTCTTGATCAGCTCGACCTTCACAGATGCTTCCCGAATCGTGTCTGGACCAAGTATTACGCAATCCCCTGATTCCACCCAATAAGCTAAAGATCTGCAAGGCCTTCCGTATAGAGCTTCATACGGTGCCATCTTAATGCTTGCCTGGTAACTGTTGTTGTATGAAAATTCCACTAGGTGTAGATGATCCTCCCAAGATCCACCAAAGTCCAGGCTGCAAGCTCTCAACATATCTTCTAGAATGCGTTTCAGCCTCTCCGTCTGACCGTCGGTTTAAGGATGATAAGCGGTGCTTAAACTCAACTTCCTTCCAAGAGCCGTTTGCAGATCTTCCCAAAACTTGCTGATAAAAATTGGGTCACAATCACTCACTGTGTCGATGGGAAATCCGTTTAATCTAACAATCTCCCTCATGAAAATATCTACCGATGAAGCCGCGGTTTTGGTTGACCTAACTAGGATAAAGTAGGCGCTCTTAGTCAGCCTGTCTACTATTACCCACACTCCCTGATTTCCTTTCCTGATTCTTGGCAACCCATCGAATCGATATCGTCTTCCATTTCCACTTCGAAATCTCTAGAGGTTGAAACAATCCTGCTGTCTTCTGTTGATCCCCCTTTACTTGTCGACAGTTCGCACATCCATTGACAAAGGTAGCAATGTTCTTTTTCATTCCTAGCCACCCATAAACTCTTTTCATATCTTTGTACATCTTATTCACCCTTGGGTGGATACTTAACCTAGATTTGTGGCCTTCCAACAAAAATTCTTGCCTCAGTCCATCCATATTTGGAACGCACAGTCGCTTGTTAATCCTTAAAGCTCCTTGACTATATATCTCAAAATCTAAATACCGTCCCTCCTTAGGTCCATGAATTAATTCCTCCAGAGTCCTGTTCTTCCTTTAATTGCTTACGATCCTTTCCTGAAGAGTCGAAGTAACTTCCAGAAGAGCCAAAACTACATTTCTACTCAAGGCGTCTGCTACCACATTTGCTTTCCTCGGTGTATAGAGAATGTCCAGGTCATAGGATGCTAGGAATTCCACCCATCTCTACTGCCTTTGGTTCAGGTCCTTATGAGAGAAAAGATGCCTTAAGAGCTTATGATCAGTGAAGAGCTCAAACTTTTCACCCAACAGATAATGCCACCATATCTTCCATGCAAAGACATTAGCCAGCAATTCCAAGTCGTGCGTAGCATAGTTCTTCTCATGAGGCTTTAACTGCCTACTCATGTACACAATCACCCTTCCACGCTGCATCAATACAACACCAAGTCCTATTCCACAAGAATCGATGTACACCTCGAATTTACTTTTCCCATTCGGAATAGCCAAAATAGGTGCACTGGTTAATGTCTCTTTCAGTTCCTAAAATCTTCTCCGCATTCTAGAGTCCAATTAAATTTCACTTCCTTCCTAGGCAATTTAGTCAAATGGGTGGAAATCTTAGAGTAATCCGGGATGAATTTCTTGCAGTAACCCACCAAGTCAAGAAAACTACAAACTTCCATAGGAGTCTGCAGTTGCTTTCACTCCTGAACAGCTGCCATCTTAATCGGATCCACAGAGATACCATCTCCCGATACAATGTGTCCTAAAAAAATTACTTTTGATTTTTAGAAATGGCACTTCGAAAACTTTTCTTTTAGGACATGTCTCCTCAAGGTCTCCAATACTATTTCCAGATGACACATGTGCCCCTCCTCGGATTTGGAGTAGATAAGAATGTCATCGATGAACACAACCACAAACTTTCTCGTCACATCCTTGAAGACACGGTTCATTAGATCTACAAAATAAGCTGGAGCGTTGGTTAGCCCAAAAGGCATAACCAGCCACTCATAGAAACATTTAGGTCCTTTGAATGTAGTCAAGGGTATACGGTCTTGAACAGCTGTTAGCTGATGAAATCCGAAAGCTAGATCCATTTGGGAGAACACAGTAGCCCCATGAAATTGGTTGAAAAGATTGTCAATACGAGGTAAGGTGTACTTATTTCTAATGGTCAGTTTATTCAATTCCCGATAGTCTATATAAAATCTTAATGACCCGTCCGATTGGGTTGCAAACACTACAGCAGAACCCCAACTCGAACGACTAGGACTGATCAATCCTCTCTCCAAGAAATCTCGAGTCTGCTTCACCAATTCCTCTCTTTCTCTCTCAGAGCCATCCTCCTACTTGGTTAGACTACAGGTATCGCCCCTAGAACTAAATCAATACGGAACTCCATCTCCCGATGCAGGGCAAACCTTTGACTTCTTTAAAAACATCTAGAAAGTCTCTGATAAGTTCGATGGATCCTAATCCTTCTTGAGATACCTTGAGCCCATGCAAGAGACTATCCAGGTGAATCCCTGGATTATCACAAGTCACCCTTGCAATCCTTCCTAGCTCGATTTCCAAAAACATGGTCCTATCTTCACACAATAGAACGGCTTTATACTTGTCTAACCCAATATAAGGTCAAATCCTTTAAAGTCCACTATATACGGGTCATACGAGAAGCTATGGGATAGATAAGAAATTTTCAAGCCTTCGCAAATCATGTCCAATTTGGTCAGTCCCCCTATGGGATTTGATACATAAATAGGGTGGTCAATGACACTAGGGGTAAGGTGAAATTTCTCTACCGTTTTCAAAGAAATAAAGCTAAGGGAAGCACCAGAATCAAACAATACTCTAACATAAACGTCATTTAAAAGAAAAGTACCTTCAAGGATGCCTTTACCCTTCCCATCAGTAGAAGCTGAAGGTCCACTCTGAATAGCAAACACCTTGTTTGGTTAAGCCTTCTGAAGAAGTGGGAAAGCTTTCACCATATGCCCGGGCTGTTGACAATTGAAGCACAAGGTCTTCTGAACCATATGGGAAATGGGTCCACTCTGCTGCTGCTTCGGAGCTCTAACTCTTGGACAATATCTAGCCAGATAACCTTTCTGTTGGCACACAAAGCACTTCTTCACTGTATGGTTGCCTCCAAGTTTTTCTTTACCCTGCTTCTTCTAGTTCGGGTTAAATTTCCTTTTATTCTGATTGGTAGTATTGCCACTTGGTGCTTCAACTGTTGCCGAGGGTTTCCTTTACAAAAGCTCTTCTTATCTCAAAACCATATCTACTAGTTCCACAAATGATCCCTTAAGATGCACAGTCACCTCCTCATGAAATTCGAGCCTCATTCCTAACACAAACATTTCGTTCTTCTTAAGTGGGGTGTCTATAAGTCCGAAGCCATATCGTGACAACTCATTGAACTTGGTTTCATACTCCGATACTGAAAAATCTCCTTGCTTAAGGTCTAGAAAATTCCTATACAGTCAAGTCTTTCCTGCTGTTGGCATAAACTGCTCTTCAAACACCTCCTTTAATCTGCTCCAAGAAACTTCCTGTGCAGTTAATGCGCTCAGTAGATTCAAAGCGGTGGAGGTGTAAAAAGTCATAGCGGGGATACAACGAGGATATAGCGGGATATAGAGGATGGCTCTAAAATAGCATATAAAACTCGTACTTAATGTTTTTATAAATATATAAATGGTAATTAAATGAAAATTTATCATTCAATTGAATTATAAATAATACATAAATAATTTTAAATAAAAACATGTGCGAATATACTTTAAATAAACGAAAAACTGTTATATAACATAATTGAATTTAGTAGAATATTAGAGTATTTTAATTTCTAAAAATATATTAAAAATTAAATCAAATAAATCAGTTTCATAATTTTATAATGTATAAATGCAATTTTTTAATTCATTTTATTAAAAAAGATATAGCGAGAATAGCGGAATATAGCGGAAATAATGGGATATAGCAGAAACAGCGGGGATTAAAACGGAAAGGCTATATTCTGGGGCTATATGGAAAAATCGTAGCGACAGAAATCCTCTATGAGATATAGCGGGATTGTAGCGGGGTAATAGCGAGGTATTAACTACACAGGAAACTTTATCCTTGGGAACATTCATTGTGACCGAGTCCCACCACACAGCTGCTCCTTCCTGCAGTTGTCATGACGCTATAACTCGCTTCTATTTATCCGAAAGATCCAAACTCTTGAAAATCCACTCACATGAACGTAACCAATCTTGCACTTTGATGATAGACTCGGTACCCTTAAAGGTTTCCCTTCGAGATTTGTAAAACCTTTGCACAGTGCTACAAAGTTCACTCGAGGCTGTATTAGAGCTATGGCCATGACAACTACTCTACTACCTCCAGCATTCGGGTCCTTCCATTTGTGGTTGTCGTGTTACTTGCTCCTATGCCTCATCTTCCCCTGGTACTTATTCTTGACAATCTAGACATAGTAACCCAATAGTCAGGTAGGTGTGTGTGTGTGTGTGTCTATATATATATATATAAATAAATTTACAAATACGCTCCCTCAATATGGATATTAACCGAAAAGCTTAGGTATTTACCCAACCTAGAGCTCTGATACCGCGTGTGACGAACCTCCTTTCATTCCATTGAAAGACGAGCCGTGAATTAGAAAGAAATAGGTAGAATAGAAATAGATAGAAAGAAAGAACAAACACAAATCACAGAATCTCACAGCGGAATGGAATAAAATATATTACATCACATATGTATCACAAAAGTCACTAATGTAGTACATTAGAGTCATAAGTTCTACATATATCATACTAGACAGTCGGGGTGACCTGCCTATTCATTTATAAACCAAAATGCAGATATAAATACTAGTGCAGCGAAAACATATATAACTAGATACGTGTAAGCCTCCTGCTCTATGTCCTCCTTCAAAATACATCAAAGCAACCTGGAATCACTTGGCAACTCATAAAAATTTGAGTATCCAAGAGTTTAGAAAAACAGAAAAAATAAACTCCAGGTCAGATATGTGTCTGGTGTGAGTAAACAGTTAAATTTATTTAACTTGAAAATCATTTGAAATTAAGGGTATCTCGTAAGACTAGCGGCACACAAACACAGATGGGTTTTTCCCTTATGATAATCAAAACACTTTCATAGGAAATCCACTGATATTATAATAGTGTCTAGGGTTTTCGATATAAAATTGAAAATAGCTGGAAGGTTTACATCTCACATTTGAACATAGTTGGATACAAACAAAACCATATGGACACTTATTGGAGATTGGATTCCATACAATAGCAGGGCTACTGGGGTACAGACCGTTACAGTACCTGGTCTAGATCAGCATACCGAGGACCACTCTCGATCCCCTACAACACAAGAATGGACTACCCCTAACCTAGATAGCCAGAATAAGATCACCCCATGGTTGGGGCCAGCAACTGCTACACAGCCGAAATAAGGGACTCTAAACAGAGGATATCTTACCCTAATTGGGTGCTACCCACTTAGCCTTGCTGCACCTCCCATGGTTTAGCCATTCCCGGTTGATGAAGGTTGACGCTACGGTTACCTTTATATCACATTTTTTAGAATTCTCATCGTCATCCAATGACGATGGTCTGATAACATTCATCCATACAAGTTTGTTCTGGACCCGAACGGAACCGAAGGCACTATCTCCACTACACTCGTATTGGAGTCACCCTCAGACCTAGCAACAAATTTCCCTTGCATTTTGAATCTTCATTCTGGATCTTTCCTTGAGATCTTCATGACATGATCATTCATTTTGGATCGATGTGATTTTCGGATAACAAACGATATCCGATCCCAGTCTCATCGAAATCCAAACGCCATCTTTTAAGGCCAAGTTGTTTTTAACAAACAATTCAATTCAGAATATCACATTCACATACAAATTTCACCATAGTATCTATTCAAATAAAACATCTCATGTTTTACATTTAACTGTCTAACTTAAGATGCTTCATATCATAGAATAACTGGAAAGAACACAGTAGAGAAAAAAAGACAATCCAATGTACTGAACCATTTAAACCATTCATAGTCTATGTTAACCAATCACATTGTCATCTATTTAATTTAAACACAAAATTAATTATTTTCAAATCCTGTTTAATTAATTACAACTATTTAAGTTATTTTAAATAAATTTTAGAAATTAGTCAATAATTTACATATATAAAATTAACCTATGGTTTTAATTAATTAAATTTTTTTAAATCACTTTATTTACATTAACCATTAACTAATTAATTTCAAGTTTATTATTGAAAAAAGGTATTAACAAATTGTTAAGGACTTAAGACAAAACTCGGTTCCTATATTTTGTAAAGACTTCAGGAAATTAAAGTTATAAAAGTAAATAGTTTAAGGAAAATTTGATTTAAAAAGCTTAAAGAATATTTATTTATTTTTATTTTATTTTACAAAAAAGATCGGCACATCAGCCCAAAACCCAGAACCAGATCTCCCGCCTTTCTTTCCTCTTCTCTTTTATTTTACTTCTACTAATCCTATTTTATCTACTACTACCACTTGCATGAACCCGGTGCATGTGCACAACCAACCAAAGCCACGCTAAGTACCACCGACCCTACCTTCGAGTCGCCATCAACCCCCGCGTACACCCCAGCTACCCAAACTTCCACGACACACCAAAATAAAGAATCAAGCAAAAACACCATCACCTGGAAAAGCACCCGCCTCCTATTTCCACCTCGCGCCACCATCACCAACCACCAGATACCCAGCCACTTCACCTGAAGCTTCACCTAACTTCCTCTTCCTTTTCCACCTACACCGCAGGATACCGTCTCCACCATAGTGCTGCAATTCTAGAGAAATAGCCTCGACCAAAAATCCAGCCCAAACCCTACATCTCCTCCGACCTAACGCCTAGCCGACCAGAAAATCCTTCCACCATTTTTCCCATGACCACCAACCACCCAGCTTCCTCTGGCCACAATTCCAATGCCACCCAACCCCGCGATTGCCAGAAATCAACCCATGACCAAACTCCGGCCATCCCTCTCTACCTTGCTAACCACTCCGCTAAAAATCATGTCAGAGCTACCAAAATTCTCTATTTTCAAAGTTGATTCTACTCATGTTGGTGAAATATTAATTAAAACAATCGAATTTCTTGAATTATTTGATGACTTAACTGTACATCCTATTTTACAGTGTTCTACTGGATAATATTCTATGAGATTATTTTTAAAAAATAATATACTCTAGTACAAACAAAAACCCTTCAAACATCATGGTCTAAAACTATCTAGATGAAGAAATTTGAATTTTTGGAAGTTTGAGCATGGAAGGAAAGGAAGACCAGAGGTAAGAAAAATGTATACAGACATTCCACACATTCATATCCAGGCATATATATACATTCATCTCTATGCAACAATGCAATAATATACTATTTATTTCTATTATTTTAACATACTTATAGATTTATAAAAAGATTTGACTTTTAAGGATAAAGTTTACTCATAGAAAAGTCTTTTGAACAGAGAATAATGGTTTTTGGAAACTACTGCTAGCCTGGGTTTGATTGATGATCTTTCTCTTGAGTTGTTTTGATTTTCTTTTTGTGATAACCCAGTTTTTTGGGCATCAGATAATTGGATAATTATTTGATTTAACTTTTGAAAATACTGATTTATAGATTGAACAAATAAATCTTATAATAAATATTTATATCTGGATAAATATTTATTTGATAATCTCCTAGTACGATTATTTAAAATTGACAAATTATTCTTTTAAAACAACTTAAATATGTGTTTGTTATATATATATATATATATATATATATATATATATATATGAGTTGACTTTAAATTAAATTTGAATTTGAGGTTTGAGATTCAAAGAATAAATATCTTAAAATAAAATTGGATTGGAAATTCAAGAATAAATATATATAATAATTATTATTAGTGTATAATTAAGATTTTAAAATCTTCACTTTTAAAAGTTATATGTGTATAAATACTAGAAAAGGTGTGAATATAAAAATAAAATAAAAATTGATTTAAATTATAATAAATAATGAATTACAATTTCAAAAATATTGAGTATTAAAAGCCAATCTATTTTTAAATATTTAATTTTGAAATTTCAAATCCCTACAATTTATCTATGTGTGTGTATATATAGACATTGTGATTTTGAAATCATATTTTGAATTCAATATAATAAGTTTCAAAAGCTATATAAAGTTAATATTTTAAAAATAATAATAACCTATATTATGTGTTCGTTTATTTATGAAAAATAAGATTTATAAAAAGGTTTTAATATACCTTCTTTTAAAGTTATATATAGATATATAATTATAAACCAAACTAAAAATTAAATATAAATCATATTAAAAACATTTAATTACATGTCTAACCATTTTAAAAAGGGAATTTAACAAGTGTAAGGTAATTGGATCATACATTAACATTTGTAAGTAAATTAGCTTGCAAGCAATACAAGTGTTATTTGTCTTTTATTTTCAAAAATAATAATTAAAATTAAACCAAAGTTATATAAATATATCACCACTTCTTCTCTATTCTCTTTTCCTTATATTCAAACTAAACAAAATAAAAAGTAAGATATAAATCTGAAATACAAAAACCAGAGAAGAAGTAGAATCTGAAAACAAAACTTATTCAAATTCAATCTTAAGTTTGATCAAAAACTGAGTTCAGATCAAGCAAGCAAACCCAGCACATCAAAAACAAGATTCCAGATCAGATTAAATTCAACAACCAAACTTGGTTTCAAATTTGAAATCAAGCGTAGACCAGATCAAATCTAGTTTTAGATCATCAACAGGCTTCTCTATTTTTATAACAGTGAGTAAACTACTATTTAAATTTAATCTGTTTATATATATGCTTGTATGCGATAATTCTTGGAAACTATGATGGGTAGTATAGTTGCATGTTTGTTTAGAGGTGACTATATATATGTATGTGGATTTGGAGTGCATGTCTGTATATATATACAAAGTTCTGTTCCAGTTTTAACGGTTTTAAACTTGATCCAAAAATCAAGTTCTTCTTCCCTGATCGTTGTTGACACATGATGTCTAATGAAACTAATTTGAAAAGATGTAACAAAAAGTTTAAAAATATTTGCAAGAGAAATTTTTGAGTAAATATTTCAAACCATATGAAATTACTGTGAAAACTATTTTAAGGTGGAAAAGTGATGATCTTAATTTTGTGATTTAATTTCCTAATCGAATTTATATGAGGAAATGATAAATTTTAATAGAAATTTCGAGATGTTAAAGCCTGTAGTTTGAGTGAAATCATGGGTTGACCATAATTTGGGTTTTGAGCTCCTGCTGTTGATCGGAGTGATGTGGAGGGTTGGGAACAATGTTGGAGGAAGCGGGGAGGTTGACGAACCTGGTAAAAATGTTCGATGGATTTACCATTCGCCAAGGCATCGGCAAGAGATCGATGTAGGGTATTAGGCGGCATTTTGGTCAAGCTCGATTTTGGTTCAATTGTGCAGTCGATAGTCCATCGGAGTCATGCGCATGGAGGGGGATGGTTGGAGTGGGTCGCGGCGAAGCTTGGGCCGGAGTTTTTTGACCACTAGTGGTCTGTGGTGGCGATGCGTGTGGCTTTTGGGTGATCAATTTCTTTCTCTAGGTTTCGTTCTCCTCGTTTTTGATTTGGAGGTGGAATCCAAATCTTGGGTGGTCAGGAAGTATGAGTGAGGCGACGGCTACTTAGTGGTGCCATCAGGGATGGCGAGAGAGGCTTCATCGCCTTGTACACATGCACGGTGCATGAGCCTTTGTGCTTTGATATCTGAGGCAAGGATCAAGTTGAAGGGTCGGAAAGATGAATTTTTATCTCGGGTTGTAGTGACAGCTGGTCACAGGTTTGGATGCGAGTAAATTAGAAGTGTTCAAGATAAGAAGGAAGAAGAGAAGCTCGGCGTTTGGTTCGGGTATATGATGGGTTGGCTCTGGTTTCGAACAAGTAAAAGTTTTAGAAGCTTATCAAATTGTGTAACTTTTAAAGAGAAATGTGAACTAAGTTCTTAAATAAAGCATTAGCAAGCCTTAAACGAGCTTCCAAAGTTTTAAAATGTTTTCAAATTGTTTGTTTAAGGTAATTATATAATAGATTAAAACCTATATGTTTTCAAAGGTAAATCAAATGAAGTAATTAAAAAAATATAATTATTTGATGTATTGACGATGATTAACTAATTTAATTATTTAGATAATTAATTAAAGTTTAATTAATTTGTGAAATCAATTTTAAAGATTGATTTAGATTAATTAATTAAGTTACTAATTAAAAGATGATTAATTTATTAAAGGTTAATCACTAAATGAAATCAATTAATGATAATTACTTAATGGAAGTAATTGAGGATTAATAACTTAGTGTAATTAAATTAAGTATGAATTAATTAAGGAAATTAATTAAAGGGTTAGCTAATTTATGAATGTAATTAATTCAAGGATAATTAATCAAGAAAGTGATTATAGAGTAATTAACTAATGTAATTAATTGAGGGTTAAATAAGTTAATTATAAATAATTAATTAAGATGGTAATTAAAGGTTAATTAATGTGATTGGTTTGAGGATAATTAATTTGTGTAATTAATTAAAGGCTAATTACTTAATGTAATTAAAGAAAATTTAATCAAGAATGATTAATTTAGATAATAATTAAAGGATGATTAATTAATTTGTCTGTAATTAATTAATGATTAACTAAGCAGGATTAAAAAAGGTGATTGAAGTAATTAATTTGATTTATTTAATTTAATTAAAAATGGTGTGACTAACTTATCTTGCTTATGAATGATTGAATGATATTGTATGCCTTGGATTATTTGATATCTCTGATAAGTGATTGGTGATGCTATGTGATATGATATGTTTGGACTGAACTGTGATAATATGGTTTGTCTATCTGTGATAAATGGCCATGTAATGATTTTTACAAAGTTAAATATATATGTCGGGTAATGAGATCTTCATGAAATGGTTTTAAAAAGAAAGAAAGAAATGGTTTTAAAAAAATGATTTTAGAAATGGTTTTAGAAGTACCCGAGGAGATACAAGTTGGAGCTTGTTGGATAGAGTCGGGTGATCGATTGGTACTCGGTCCAGAAATAATTATGGAAGCTTCTGAAAAAGTCGAAGAAATCAGGAAGAAAATAAAGACGACATGGGATAGACAGAACAGCTACGCCGACAGAAGGAGAAGAGATCTTGAATTCAGCGTAGGAGACAAAGTATTTCTGAAAGTGTCGCCTTTAAAGAATATTGTTCGATTTGGAAGGAAAGGAAAGCTAGCTCCGAGATTTGTTGGTCCGTTTGAGATTACGGAAAGAGTCGGAACATTGACATATAGAGTTGCATTACCAGAGAAGTTCGTTGGTGTGCACAACGTGTTCCACGTCTCACATCTGCGAAAAGTTGTGCACGATCCATCTATGACTATTCCTACTACTCAGTTCGAAGAGATAGTTATTGAGCCTGATTTGACTATTGAGCGTAAGCCACTTCGAATAGTCGATCGTTAGACAAAGCAACTTAGAAGGAAGTCGGTAAATCTCGTCAAAGTCCAATGGAGTACAGATGAGCGAGATTGCACATGGGAAACTGAGGATAGTATTCGGGATTCAAACCCCGAATTACTAATTTTAGGTATAATTAAAATTTCTCAAAATCTATCTTAACTTTTCTGCTTATTTCATTCCTACTTTACTCATCTCGTTACTTTTCGAGGACGAAAAGTTTTGAGTGGGGGAGATTGTAACGACCCTGATTTTTCAGCCCAATTTAAAATTTTAAATCCATCGTTTTAGTATAAAAATTTTGAAATTTATAAACGATCTCAATTAACATCCAAACTTTATTTATGACATACGTCTAGTTAGATATGAGCATAGAAAAAGTTTCGTCGCAAAATATTACAGTAAATTTCGTTCGCGTTTTACTGTATATCAGTCCATATAAAGCTGCGTAAAATTTATCTTTCAAATCCAAATATTTTTACACAGTTATGTTGTAAAAATTATTCTGATCAAGGTTATGTAATTCGTTTCGTAAAAAACTGTCATCGCCTGTCCCGTTTAAATTGTTTTGCAAAACGTCCAATTTAAGCGGCATAAATGTGAATTTTATAAAACATCGTATCGCAATAATCTGTGTACCGTTGGAAGCGCATCGTCGCACTGATCAAAACGGTATATTTATTCGTGCCAATCGGAGTCCGACATAAAATAGTCGCATTGATTTAACCGTTCCGGACGGACCGGTTAGAAAATTTTCAGCCCAAAATTCTTTAGCCCGTATACTTTCAAGATTTTGAAAATAAATCTCAGCTATGTATTTAATGTGGTAGTTGGGAGCTAGTAGATGCTTGGAATTGAGTGTGAACGTTTGGAAAATTTGTGAGAAATTGGGAATGAACGTGACTTTACAAAGTTCAATAGAAAATTATTACTGTACTCAAATTATAAACAAAAGCGAATCATTTCTTTCTTTCACTTCGCACTGTTACAGCTCCAACTTGTATCTCCTCGGGTACTTCTTTATCTTCTCTCTCATATTTCCTTTTTCCTCTCATTCTTTTTCTGTAAGTTAAAAAAAAAAATCGTGTTGGCCGAGACTAAAGAAACTCCACCCACGCACAACTCTTCCACTTCACTTTGCACCCTTGCCGCCACCTCATCCTTACCCAGATCCAAACCGACCCCTCCTCTGGCCGACCGTCCCCTTTGCCTCGCCCACCTGAACCAATGCACCACCCGGCGCCACTCATCCCGCCTTATTTCTCCGAACCCGAACCATGGCCACCATAGCCTCACTTACTTTTTTTCCCATTCGCCTCCGTCGAACAAAAGAGCACGTACAAAACTCCACCTCCACCGTCTAGTCCATCCACGTTCGTTCCCTTCCTCCCTGTTGCGACCGCACGCCACCATCCTTGAACCCCTCCACTTCCTCTAGCCACGCCACCGTCCTTGCGTGTGAACATGTACGAATGATGAATGCAACTTACTTTTGGAAGCCTCAGTTGTATAAAAAAAAAGAAAGAAGAGAAGTGATGAGGCATGGAAAGGAATGAAGGCATGCGTATGAATATAGTGCAAGATGCGTGCGTATGTGTTGTTGTAGTGCTGAGAACTCATTGTGAAGGAGAATGAGTCACTGTGGAAAAAAAAGTTAATGTCTGTGAGAAAAGGAAATTGGAAATATCAGGTTCTGTTTATAAAAATTTGAAATGCACAGGGTACTGTTGCTTTATATAATGGTGGCAGTGCGCTGTTACTTTCAAATTGTTGCTGAAAAATATATATTAGCAGCATCTTTTCTGGTTGCCAAAATTGTAACCGATTTTTCTTTTCTCTGTTGTTGCAGCAACCGACTGAGTTTCTTTTGCGGTAGCACCGATCTTCAGCCTTTGTTTTTTCTCCGTCGTCGGTAAGCACATTTATATAAATTTATAAATTATATACAAACGTTTATTGTATTAATATCGTTTTCTTTTGTCGATATTACAGTGTCCGTTGTTCGCATTGTACTGACTCTATTCGTGCTTTTTTTTGCTTCGCCGTCAATTTCTTTATCCACGAAAGGTGAATTAATTTTCACGACTATATTCTTATGCTACTTTGTATTGATGAATGATTGCTATGTGATGTGAATTGGATGTTAATTGTATTGTTAAGTGATAAATAATTTGCAAGTTAAATTTGATACAGGATAGTTATCAAATTAAAATAGATTACATATGTCGAATGTTGATTAGTTAAACTTGACCCCTTCATATGTTGAATATTGATTAGTTAAACTTGACCCTTTAAATTATTAATTAAATTGACGTAGAAATTGGTTAATTACACTCTGTACCATTTAATGTATATCGGATTAATTGTTGTAGTGTAAATTTGAAATTGAAATTGAATGACAAGTGAAAAAACGTAATGAAATAATCTTTAATCTACACGAAATGATAGTGTAGATTCTAGAAATAATTATATTAATTTTCATAAATAACAAATGTAAATTAATACGATTGTTTCGGGATTATTTAGATAAATTGTTGTGTTGTTATGTATGGATGCTATTTCTTGTTTATTTACTTTGACACCATCCCAGTTATAACACTGCAAGTTCCCTTTGTATGCTTTGACTTTGAATTGAAATGGAATCGGGTTGAAATGATAAATACCCAAATAACTTTGACTTAGGATAGAAAATTAAATTAAAACCGATTGGTCAATGTTTTGATTTAAATAAAATAAAGTTTTATTTGAATAATAACAAGGTTTTGAATAAAATTTGGAATTCAAATTCGAATGAATGTAAATGTGAATATTTAAATTTGAAACAAATATGAACGTCGTAATTGACAAAAGAATATTGTTTAAAATTTAATTATGCAATAATTAAATTTAGAATTAATTGATAATTAAATCTGAAATTATTAATAATTAAGTAATAATTAGTTTGGAATTATTAATAATCAAGTCTTGAAATTTATTAATAATTAAGTTTGGAACGAAGTTTGAAATTATTAAAATTAAGTTTTGTATTTTTTTGATAATTAAGTTTTAGAATTATTAATAATGAAGTTTTAAAATAATTAATAATTAAGTTTTAAAGTTATTAATAATGAAGTTTGAAATTATTAATGATGAAGTTTTGAAATGATTAATAATTAGGTTTTAAAATTTATTAATAATTAAGTTTGGATTTATTGATGAATGAGTTTGAAATGTAATAATTAAGATTTGAAATTTGTGATAAATTGATGAGATGGAATTATTTAATAATTAAATTGAATTCAATATTCTTTACTAAATGAAATTGGATTTTGAATAAGTGAAACTAAGTTTCTTTAATTGAGTTTGAAATTTGTAACTAAGTAAATAATAAATGAAATGAATTTCTTTAACAAGAAATAAAATGCGTTTATCGAAACAAATGAAAGACTTGAAATTTAAAGAATTGGATTTGACAAATTTAATTTGAATTAAATTTGTAAGCTTGATATAATAAGTAGAACTTAAGAAAGTAATGTAATGTATTGAAAATTTAATAGAAATTGTTTAATGATAAATTAATTTAATGAATATCGAATGAAATCGATAAATGAGTTTAACTCAATTTAAACGTTAGATTAAGTTAAATAATTATGGAATGAACTTATATACGGAATTAAATGAATATTTGAATTGTTTTAAATTTGAACTTGAAATTGAATTATAGAAATTTTGAAATGAAATTGTGAATTTATGAAACGTAAATTTTGGAATTTGATTTTTGAAAGACTAACGAAATGTTGAATTACGAATTCTAATTGAAATTGAATTTGAATTGGTTTTGAAATATATTAAACGACCAATCGGTTAATTAATTACGAAGGTTATTAAAGAAACCGAAATCGGTTAGGGACATACTCACTGTCTAAACCGAAAACCACTTTAATAACTATACGTGGAGTGTGATCCAGAATGAAGTGGTTGGATTGGCGAACGTTGATGATTGAAGAAAGTGAACGATAATGGATAGCCTTGACACTTGTGTCAAATTGGAAATGACTAAAACAGGAGCCGTGACGGGCCAAATGGGGTTAGCTACCTCAAGCGAACACACTTCTTCCTAAACTATTCATTTACTTTGTGATTGATTGGTGCGCACCCTTGAATTTGGAGTGTTGTTTCGCGGTGTTGCGGTCGTTGCGGCGATGCGTTCTCACCAGTCCGGATCAGGCAAACGGTAGCTTCACTACCTTGGGTATTGCCTCATGTGCCTTGCCATACTTGTATCCCCATATACGCAACCACTACGAATTTGTTTTGTATTATACCTATGGAGTACTCCCTGATATCCCACTAGTTTACGGTGGAGTTTACGGTGCTGTATAGTCTATAATGCTATATAAAACGTGTTAAGGGGGACAACGGTAACGCCTTAACACTATTTTGATATTTTACTTTACTGTTAGACATTATCTATCTATCGTACATTACTATGTATAAATAGTTTAGTGGATCCTTAAAGATGTTATTCCATTCATCTTTGAGTTATTGTTATTTGAATTTGAATCATATTATCTGTATAAGAATATATGTCCTGATTCGAGTGTTTGTTTATGCTTATGCTCGGATCAGACTGAGGATTGCTGTTGCTGTTCTACTTGGAGTTGAAGACTGAAGACCATCATTTTCTTATCTTATCAGTATTTCTCTTTCTATTTGGACTATTGGACATCTATGTTGTTCTATTTTATTTTATCTGAGACATTGTTGTATTTAGGGGTAGCTTCAGGAACTACTCTTATGACTATGTTGTATTTCCGCTGCACTATTCTGTGATGTTATATTTCTGTGATTCTGTGATGATTCTCATATATATATATACACACACACTCCATTAATGATTCGTGTATTGTATTATTTAAGTTGACAAGTTGGAATATCGTCAATTTAAATGGTACAAATATACGGGTTGTTACAGTTGGTATCAGAGCTTTGGTTCCCGATAACCTTAGCCTGTGGAGTTTAAAGCTCATTAGAGATAGGGTAAACATACCCTAGAATGAGGAGAATCATTTCAGAATCCATATCCTTTGATTCCATTCTTCTTATTGAATTCATTCGATTTGAATTTCTTCAAGTTCCATAAATTTCTATCTTTGATTCTAAAATCACTTTTGCTATTCCAGGATGGCTACCAGATGAAATGTTAGAGGCAGGGATAGGGGAAACATTCTCGAACCACATGCCCCAGCTCCCGCAGTCAGATTCTCCACTCTTAGCAAGGAGTACACTCAGCTTAGCGGAGTCAAATTCACTGGCTCCGAGAGTATCATCGAAGCACAGCAATGGCTAAAGAGTTTGGAGAGGATCTTTACTGGCTTAGAGATCACAGACGCTCAGAAGCCTAAGTTGGCCGCTTGGCAGCTTCAGGATGCCGCACAGGATTGGTGGGAGTCAGTTACTTCTCGTACTGATGAGGAAACCATCACTTGGGCCCAGTTTAGGTAGTAATCTATCTAAATTTCATCTAAATAAAATTCCTTTTATCACGTCAAATTTTGACTCGTTTTCATATCACTTGTAAATAGGGATTCCTTTATGGTTCAGTGGATGCCAACTGCAGGGAAGGCCCAACTCTATCGGTCTTTTATGGATCTCGAGCAGGGCAACATGACCTTCACTGAGTATGAAAGGAAATTCAACGAACTATCTAAGTTCGGACCTGTCTTGATTGATACACCTCTGCTTAAGAATGAGAAGTTCATACATGGCGCACACCCTGATATTATGAGCTCCTCACCGCTCATGTCCATGGAACTTTCACTGAGTTGATGGATTTTGCTCTTCGATATGAGGGAAAGCCAAAGGGAACTTCAGTCACTAAGGTTCCAGCTACTCAGCCATCCTCTAGTCAGACTGGGAAGAGAAAGCCAAATTTTGCACAACAGAAGAAGAACTGGCAGAAGAAGTCCGGGCTTGGCTATTCTCAGAAGAAGCTCATTGACATATCATCTATTACTTTCTTCAACTGCAACCAAAAGGGTCATTATGCTAGTAGCTGCCCATCTCCAAAGGGCGCAGCTGTTCCGCCGCCGGCACAGATGACTAGGAGGGATGTGTGTCATATCTGCTTACAACCTGGACACTTCAAGAAAGAATGCCCAACACAGAAGAGAAGTACACCATCAGGAGTCTTTGCTCTTTGCACACCTGCCCCGAAAGTTCCCGCCACGGAAGTTCCTGATAATCAAGGTACTTTGCAAAGTACTTTTATGTTGCATACCTTGCCTGTTAGAGTTCTATTTGACACCGGAGCAACACACAGCTTCATATCTATTGATTTATGTAATAAACTTGGTTTGGAACCCACACTTGCATCTATTTCCTTATGTGTATCTAACCCTATTGGAGGGCCCGCTAACCTCAAAAGGGTTTGCAAATATGTCACTCTCATGCATGGCATTCACCGTTTTACTTGGGATTTTTATGTCCTTGGATTCGAGGCATTCGATATACTATTAGGCATTGATTGGCTGCGAAAGTTCGAAGCCGTTATCTCATGCAAAGCTCGAACCGTCTCTCTTATTGACGACAAGAGTATGCCTTTAGTCATTAAAGGCAAATCACCTCAAGAATATGCTGGGAGTTTTATATTCTCTCTTGACTCCCATCCAAATGAACTAAGCTCTACTCCAGTGGTCCAATTCTTTTCTGATGTATTTGGAGAAGTAAATTCTTTACCACCTCCACGGGAAATCGAATTCCGTATTGACCTTATTCCTGGTGCACGACCAGTAGTTCTTCCTCCAAGGATAATGGCTCCTAAAGAAATGGTAGAGTTGAATGTTCAAATTGAAGATTTATTTTCTAAAGGCTTGATTCGGCGCAGTCATTCAGAATGGGGTGCAGCAGTTGTATTTGTCACCAAATCTGATGGCTCACTTAGAATGTGTGTGGACTATAGAGAGCTAAACAAGCTCACACACAAGAACAGGTATCCGATGCCCCGCATCAACGACCTATTCGATCAGCTTCATGGAGCTAAAGTCTTTTCTCAACTTGATTTGGCTACCGGCTTTCACCAACTCAGAATCGCTGAGGATAGTATTCCTAAAACAGCATTCCGCACAGAAAATGGTTTCTATGAATGGCTAGTTATGCCGTTCGGCCTCACTAATGCTCCAGCTTATTTCGTCGATTTGATGAATAGAGTTTTCCGGGATGTTCTTAACAAATTCGTTCTTGTTTTCATCGACGATATTCTCGTCTTCTCCAAAGATGAGAAAGAGCATAGATCACATTTGGCTTTTGTTCTCGAAACTCTTCGCAGACACCAGCTTAAAGCCAAGTTTTCGAAATGCCACTTTTGGGAAGATGAAGTTCGTTTCCTTGGCCATATTGTTTCGGAGAATGGGATTTCAGTCGATCCAGCTAAGATCGCCGTAATCAATGTAAGTTCTATTCTTACTTGTCAATTCCATCTAAATAACTTATCAATATCTAAATTCGAATCCTTGGAATTTGTAGGATTGGGAGACTCCCAAAACTCCTACATATATCCACAGTTTCTTGGGTTTGGCCGGCTATTATCGCAGATTCATAGAAAACTTTGCTCGCATTGCTGCCCCACTTACCGCACTGACCAGAAAGAATGTGAAATTTATTTGGAGTGAAAAGTGCGATGCAGCTTTCAATGAGATGAAGCGAAGGTTGACATCTGCCCCAGTTCTTACAGTTACTGATGGTAGCGAAGGATTGACCGTCTATTCAAATGCCTGTCGTGATGGTCTTGGAGCAGTCTTAATGCAGAAAGGAAAAGTTATTGCATATGCGGGTCGTCAATTAAAGACCCATGAAGCAAATTACGCAACTCACGATTTAGAGCTTCTTGCGGTTGTATTTGCTCTTAAGCTATGGAGGCACTATCTATTGGGAACCAAATTCGAGTTATTCACTGACCACAAGTCATTGAGATATATCTTCTCACAAAAGGATATGAATCAGAGACAAGTCCGATGGCTCGAATTTTTAGCTGCATATGATCTTGATATTAATTACAGTCCAGGGAAAGCAAATGCCGTAGCCGATGCTTTGAGCAGAAATCAAGCAATGCTTTGAGCAGAAATCAAGCAATGGCATGTTGTAATCTTGTTGAAGGAATGTTATTCCAGCTTTCCGTCTCCCCAGCTCTTATGGATCGTATTATAGCCAAGCAATACGAAGACACTTTGCTTTATCGCATCAAAGAAATAGTTCTCGGTAGAGTTGGTAATGCTGACAATAAATTGGGTGCACATGTTGATAGTAACGGAGTCTTGAGAATTGATAATCACATTTGTGTCCCTAATGTTGATGGTCTTAGGCAGGAAGTGCTGAGAGAAAACCATCAATCTTCACTCTCATTTCATCCCGGTGTTACTAAAATGTACCAGAATATGAAGAAGTTATATTGGTGGAGTGGGATGAAGCGCGATATTTCTACCTATGTTAGTAGATGCACAACTTGCCAACAAGTTAAAGCTGACCACAGAAAGACAGCTGGTTTGCTTCAACTATTAGAGATTCCAGGATGGAAGTGGGAGCAGATTTCTATGGACTTTATTGATGGGCTTCCAAGGACTAGAAGGGGTAACGAAAGCATTTGGGTGATTGTCGATAGACTGACGAAATCCGCTCACTTTATTCCAGTCAAGTCCACTCATACAGCTTCGAGTTTGGCAGAGATATACATGAGAGAAGTTGTTAAACTTCATGGTGTACCATCCAGTATCGTATGCGATAGAGATCCTATTTTCACCAGTAAATTCTGGAAAGCATTTCAGGATACTTTGGGTACCAAACTGAATCTGAGCACAGCATATCATCCTCAGATAGATGGCCAAACTGAGAGGGTGAATCGGATTTTAGAAGACCTTCTCCGAGCTTGTATTATTGACTTTGGTGGATCCTGGGAAGACCATCTTCATTTGGTTGAATTCACTTATAATAATAGTTACCAGGTAAAGAAATTGAATTTCAAATTTGAATAAGTATTTTTGAATTTGAATTAATCATCTGTAATAAACCAGGCAAGCATTGGTGTGGCACCGTTCGAAGCTTTGTATGGACGACCGTGCAAATCGCCAGCTTGTTGGATAGAGTCGGGTGATCGATTGGTACTCGGTCTAGAAATAATTATGGAAGCTTCTGAAAAAGTCGAAGAAATCAGGAAGAAAATAATGACGGCACATGATAGACGGAAGAGCTATGCTGACAGAAGGAGAAGAGATCTTGAATTCAGCGTAGGAGACAAAGTATTTCTGAAAGTGTCGCCTTTAAAGAATATTATTCGATTTGGAAGGAAAGGAAAGCTAGCTTAGAGATTTGTTGGTCCGTTTGAGATTACGGAAAGAGTTGAAACATTGGCATATAGAGTTGCATTACCAGAGAAGTTCGCCGGTGTGCACAACGTGATCCACGTCTCGCATCTACGAAAAGTTTTGCACGATCCATCTATGACTATTCCTACTACTCAGTTGGAAGAGATAGTTATTGAGCCTGATTTGACTATTGAGCATAAGCCACTTCGGATAGTCGATCGTGAGACAAAGCACCTTAGAAGGAAGTCGGTAAATCTCGTCAAAGTCCAATGGAGTACAGATGAGCGAGATTGCACATGGAAAACTGAGGATAGTATTCAGGATTCAAACCACGAATTACTAATTTCAGGTATAATTCAAATTTCTCAAAATCTATCTTAACTTTTCAGCTTATTTCATTCCTACTTTACTCATCTCGTTCCTTTTCGAGGATGAAAAGTTTTGAGTGGGGGAGATTGTAACGACCCTGATTTTTCAGCCCAATTTAAATTTTTAAATCCATCGTTTTAGTATAAAAATTTTGAAATTTATAAACGATCTCAATTAACGTCCAAACTTTATTTATGACATACGTCTAGTTAGATATGAGCATAGAAAAAGTTTCGTCGCAAAATATTACAGTAAATTTCGTTCGCGTTTTACTGTATATCAGTCCATATAAAGCTGCGTTAAATGTATCTTTCAAATCCAAATATTTTTACACAATTATGTTGTAAAAATTATTCTGATCAAGGTTATGTAATTCGTTTCATCAAAAACTGTCATCGCCTGTCCCGTTTAAATTGTTTTGCAAAACGTATAATTTAAGCGGCGTAAATGCGAATTTTATAAAACCATCGTATTGCAATAATCTATGTACCGTTGGAAGCGCATCGTCGCACTGATCAAAACGGTATATTTATTCGTGCCAATCGGAGTCCGACATAAAATAGTCGCATTAATTTAACCGTTCCGGACGGACCGGTTAGACAAATTTCAGTCCAAAATTCTTTAGCCCGTATACTTTCAAGATTTTGAAAATAAATCTCAGCTATGTATTTAATGTGGTAGTTGGGAGCTAGTAGATGCTTGGAATTGATTGTGAAAGTTTGGAAAATTGGTGAGAAATTGGGAATGAACGTGACTTTACAAAGTTCAATAGAAAATTATTGCTGTACTCAAATTATAAACATAAGAGAAACATTTCTTTCTTTCACTTCGCACTGTTACAGCTCCAACTTGTATCTCCTCGGGTACTTCTTTCTCTTCTCTCTCATGGTTTCTTTTACCTCTCATTCTTTTTCTGTAAGTTAAAAAAAAATGTGTTGGCCGAGACTAAAGAAACTCCACCCACGCACAACTCTTCCACTTCACTTTGCACCTCCCTTACCGCCACCTCATCCTTACCCAGATCCAAACCGACCCCTCCTCTGGCCGACCGTCCCCTTCGCCTCGCCCACCTGAACCAATGCACCACCCCACGCCACTCGTCCCGCCTTATTTCTCCGAACCCGAACCATGGCCACCATAGCCTCACTTACTTTTTTTTCCCATTCGCCTCCGCCGAACAAAAGTGCACGTACAAAACTCCACTTCCACCGTCTAGTCCATCCACGTTCGTTCCCTCCCTTCCTGTTGCGACCGCGCGCCACCATCCTTGAACCCCTCCACTTTCTCTAGCCGCGCCACCGTCCTTGTGTGTGAACATGTGCGAATGATGAATGCAACTTACTTTTGGAAGCCTCAGTTGTATAAAAAAAGAGAAGTGATGAGGCATGGAAAGGAATGAAGGCATGCGTATGAATATAGTGCAAGATGCATGCGCATGTGTTGTTGTAGTGCTGAGAACTCATTGTGAAGGAGAATGAGTCACTGTGGAAAAAAAAGTTAATGTCTGTGAGAACAGGAAATTGGAAATCTCGGATTCTGTTTATAAAAATTTGAAATGGACAGGGTCCTGTTTCTTTATATAATGGTGGCAGTGCGCTATTACTTTCAACTTGTTGCTGGAAAAAATATATTAGCAGCATCTGTTCTGGTTGCCAAAATTGTAACCGACTTTTCTTTTCTCTGTTGTTGCAGCAACTGACTGAGTTTCTTTTGCGGTAGCACCGATCTTCAGCCTTTGTTTTTTCTCCGTCGTCGGTAAGCGCATTTATATAAATTTATAAATTATACAAATGTTCATTGTATTAATATCGTTTTCTTTTGTCGATATTACAGTGTCCGTCGCATTGTACCGACTCTATTCGTGCTTTTTCTTGCTTCGCCGTTAATTTCTTTATTCACGAAAGGTGAATTAATTTTCACGAATATATTCTTATGCTACTTTGTATTGATGAATGATTGCTATGTGATGTGAATTGGATGTTAATTGTATTGTTAAGTGATAAATAATTTGCAAGTTAAATTTGATACAAGATAGTTAACAAATTAAAATAGATTATATATGTCGAATGTTGATTAGTTAAACTTGACCCCTTCATGTGTTGAATATTGATTAGTTAAACTTGACCCTTTAAATTGTTAATTAAATAGAAATTGTTTAATGATAAATTAATTTAGTGAATATCAAATGAAATCGATAAATGAGTTTAACTCAATTTGAACGTTAAATTAAGTTAAATAATTATGGATGAACTTATATACGGAATTAAATGAATATTTGAATTGTTTTAAATTTGAACTTGAAATTGAATTATAGAAATTTTGAAATGAAATTGTGAATTTATGAAACGTAAATTTTGGAATTTGATTTTTGAAAGACTAACGAAATGTTGAATTACGAATTCTAATTGATATTGAATTTGAATTGGTTTTGAAATATATTAAACGACCAATCGGTTAATTAATTACGAAGGTTATTAAAGGAACCAGAATCGGTTAGGGACATACTCACTGTCTAAACCGAAAACCACTTTAATAACTATACACGGAGTGTGATCCAGAATGAAGTGGTTGGATTGGCGAACGTTGATGATTGAAGAAAGTGAACGATAATGAATAGCCTTGACACTTGTGTCAAATTGGGAATGACTAAAACAGGAGCCGTGCCGGGCCAAATGGGGTTAGCTACCTCGAGCGAACACACTTCTTCGTAAACTACTCATTTACTTTGTGATTGATTGGTGCGCACCCTTGAATTTGGAGTGTTGTTTCGCGGTGTTGCGATCGTTACGGCGATGCGTTCTCACCAGTCCGGATCAGGCAAACGGTAGCTTCACTACCTTGGGTATTGCCTCATGTGCCTTGTCATACTTGTATTCCCATATACACGACCACTACGAATTTGTTTTGTATTATACCTATGGAGTACTCCCTGATATCCCACTAGTTTACGGTGGAGTTTACAGTGCTGTATAGTCTATAATGCTATATAAAATGTGTTAAGGGGGACAACGGTAACGCCTTAACACTATTTTGATATTTTACTTTACTGTTAGACATTATCTATCTATCGTACATTACTATGTATAAATAGTTTAGCGGATCCTTAAAGATGTTATTCCATTCATCTTAGAGTTATTGTTATTTGAATTTGAATCATATTATCTGTATAAGAATATATGTCCTGATTCGAGTGTTTGTTTATGCTTATGCTCGGATCAGACTGAGGATTACCGTTGCTGTTCTACTTGGAGTTAAAGACTGAAGACTATCATTATCTTATCTTATCAGTATTGCTCTTTCTATTTGGACTATTGGACATCTATGTTGTTCTATTTTATTTTATCTGAGACATTGTTGTATTTAGGGGTAGCTTCATGAACTACTCTTATGACTATGTTGTATTTCCGCTGCACTATTCTGTGATGTTATATTTCTGTGATTCTGTGATGATTCTCATTTATATATATACTCCATTAATGATTCGTGTTTTGTTTTATTTAAGTTGACAAGTTGGAATATCGTCAATTTAAATGGTACAAATATATGGGTTGTTGCATTTATCTTTTGATATATAAAGAAATAATTTTTTCTAATTATTAAATATATTAAAGTAATTGTTTATTGATTTTTAGAATAAAATAAAATAATAAGAATAAGAATAAAGTGGTGGTTGAAGTTTAACCAAATAAGATTTGGATAATAGGAACTATATAAATAAGATAAGCTAGAGATGGATTCAAACTGAAATTAAATCCTGAATTTGTAGAAGTGTTTTCAGAATAAGATAATATTAAGTGAATTGGTTTCCAGATATGATAATCCTGGTTATTATCATAAATGGTTTAATAATGAAATGATTGTTAATGAGTAAGCAAAAATGAAATGTTTTAAGGAAGTAAACATTTAGGTGAGTATGACTTAGATACTAGAATTAAAGATAATTTGAGTTTTAAATCTAAGTCCAGAAAATTTGGAATTTGTTTCATAGTGCTAAAATAAATAATAAATAGTATTATTTGAAGGAAAGGGTCCTGTTTCAAACAAGAGTTGTTTGAAAATTTTAAAGAAATCTGTTTTGAATTAAAAACATAGGAGGTTTAAAATTTAAGGTATAACTTGGTATGCAAAGGGAATAAATAAATATGTATATATGAGAGATATACATAATATCAAAGATGGTTTGAATTAAACTCTAAGTGTTGAGTTTTAAATTTTTCCTTGGAATGTGATGTGAAAACCCAAAGTGAAATAAGTTTTTAAACTTAAGGGGAAGATTATTAATAAGAAGTTTAAAATTTGAAATGGGAATTCAAATTAGGTGAATTTTATTGGATTAAATTGAATTTAATTTAACTTAAAGGAAGTTAAATAAGTTTAGAACAAACAACCTGAATTGGAAATTTCAAGAAGAAAGTAAAATTTAACTTGGAAAGTTAAATGGTTGATTTGAATTGGGAGTATATGTGATCTCAAAATGGGTTAGAGATCTAGAAATTGGAAATGGATTGAGGTAATATATCCATTATTGAGATAAAATGGAAATTAAACTTTAATTTAAAATTAAGGATATGGAATCACTTTGAACTTAAGATTTGAATGTTAAGAATTGAATTTGCAAACTAAAATTGTTTAAGAATCGGTTTTAAGCTGAAGTTAAAATGGGGTAATAAATTGGATTATGAAAATAAAATTGTTTTTGAACTCTTATTTGAACTTTGAAATAAGTTAATAAAGGTAATTTAAAATGGAATTTTGAAATTTGGACTCAGAATTAAATTGTTTAAAGATTTAGATTGTTGATTTAAAAGTAAAGATTGGTTTGATTTAAAGGATTAAATCCACATTTAAATTTAACTCGAATTTATGAAATTCTAGGTGGTTTTAAGTTGAGATTTGAATAGAATTAGTTCAAATTGAATTTGATTTGAATTAATTGGAATTGTGATTGAAGATGAATAAGCATAAAATTCAAATGGAAAATTTGAATTGAATTAATTTGAAGTGAAATTGAAGTTGAATAAGTTTGAATTTCAAATAGGAGTTGATTTGAATATGGGATAGAAATTGAAATTAATTTAAATTGAATTGAAATTGAATCAATTTAAATTGAAGTGGAAATGGGGAATAGAACAGTTTGGCTCTGAACTATATTTTTCAAATAAAATTGTTTTAATATAACTGTTTTTTTAATCTATTTTTCCTAGCTATTTACTATCCAACTTTTTTTTAAAACCCAAAACTATCTTATACTTATTTTACAACTACTTTTGGAACTATTTAACTATTTTACAACAATTTTACAACCATTTTATAAACTAATTACTATTTTACAACTACTTTGCAATTATCTAACAATTTTACAATTATTTGACTATTTTACAACTACCTTAAAATTACTTAACTATTTTACCACTATTTGCAACTAATAACTATTTTACAACTACCTATCTATTTCAAAAAAATTCAAGCTAATTTCTTAATACATGTTGGTAAGAGTGCAAACTGTCTAAAATTGAATACCAATAAGATAAGAATTGAAGTGTTAACATAAATGGAAGTTGGGAGCAATTGTGAATAAGTGAATGGAATCAAAATGAAGGTGAATAGAAAGAGAATTGATTTAGCAAATAAAACAATGAAGATAAATACGTAGGATGTACGTATATTATTCTATTCGTATGATAATTTAATCTAGATTCGAGCACAGAATTTCGAGATAGTATATCGATCCGAGTTAGGATTTTTCACTCGATTTTCAACTACGAACCCTGGATATGGATTTTTGATTGATTCTGGATATTCTCTATTATAGTTAGGCTATGCAAGGAGAATGACGGTTTCTAATCAAGAAACCAGATCTGAGCTAAAAAGTCGGGTGGACGATACTAGTTCGGAAGTGAAATTATGTGATCAAGTGAGCGATCAATTTTGAAATTGGATACAGATAGTATATGTACATCGTACGTGCTTAAATAAAATTGATATTGGAAATTTTGAAAGAAGTGAAAGGTGATTTATGAAAAGAAAAGTATGTTTTGAAAAAAGTATATGAATAAAGGTGGAAGTTGGATATCTTTTGAAATTCACTTTTGAAAGCAAGTGATAGGGTAAGTAATAGAAAAAAAAATCAAACTTGAATATTTGATTTGGTGCATAGTAAAATCATACATACATACATACATACATACATACATACATACATACATATATATATATATTATTTAAGATAAATCTCCCCTTGTTGAATCTATAGCTAGAAGAAAAGGGTTTTTGAAAGTATTTGAAGTATAAAGAGGGAATTTATACAACTACGAAGTGATCCAAAGATTTTTCAAGACTATATATATCTATATATATATATATATATATATATATATATGGTTTTATGAAAATAATTTTGGAAAAGGCTTTTGATTTTTGGGAAAATCAAATTTTGGGAATTTGGAAAGCCTAATTAGATAATTATCGATTTTGGGAATCAATTTTGTGTAAAGGAGATTTATTTAAATCATAAGGGTATGATTTGAAAGATACTATACGTGTATAGTATAAAGTATTTTAAGATTGGCTCTGGAGAAAAAGGCACTGCCATTGAAATGAACTTCATTAGGAGATCCACGGGGTGGGTTTGCCTTGAGCCTTAAGGGGGAGGCTCTAAAGTTGATCCTGTGAGGAAGTCCGGACAAACTGAAGTTCCTAAGGATTATGTGTAGTGAGTAGAGAAAGTCGGGGGCACTGATGCCTACAGAGACATTTGGGTTATGATGTGACGACAGTGTAACTCGATGTCAATGCGATCTACTGTTGACCGTAGCGGAAGTCATGTGTGCCGTGAGAGCCAATAGTCTACGTTTGATTTTACATCGGTAGACTGTGACCTTTGGTGACATAGCGAAAGTCGAGAGACCGTGAGAGCCTAAGGCTACATTGGGACTCAACAGATGTAGTCTGCGACCTATGTGAGAGTGGTGAAGTTTAATTTGGCAGCGAAAATCGAGGGCGCTGATGCCTACAGTTACATGGACTTTTGCTGTGATGGCAACATAACCCAGGATGTAACTGCAATCTGTGGCGGGTTTCATGGCATAATCGAGGGGCGCGGAGTGCCTACAGTTATCTATGGATTTTGCTGTGATGGCAACATAACCATCGGGTTAACTGCGACCATGGAGGGGGTGAAGATTTCCAGAGCATTCTCACCAAAGATATTTCCTCTATTTTCAAAAATGTTTTCTATATTTTCAAAAAATTTCAAAAATGTTTTCCAAATATTTTCACTAGGTGTTGAAAATGGGTTTGCTAAGTGCATATAGATTTTCAGTCCTACGCCTGATCAACGTATGACCGAATTTCCGTGAGAACAAGGATGGACTCGTTGAAACATCGGGACGTTATAAAAAGTATTATTATAAAACTATTTTGGCAATATTATATAGATTTTAAAGTGTTTTAAAATTCTTAATAAAAGAGTTTACAGTTGAAAATGATCAAAGAGCAATTTAACTGAAATAGCAGAATAATTAAATATCTGGCTTCGTTCCTTTTCGAGGACGAAAAGATTCTAAGGGGGCAGGAATGTGATAACCCGGATTTTTGGGCATCAGATAATTGGATAATTATTTGATTTAACTATTGAAAAATACTAATTTATAGATTAAACAAATAAATATGATAATAAATATTTATATCCGGATAAATATTTATTTGATAATCTCCTAGTACAATTATTTAAAATTGACAAATTATTCTTTTAAAACAAATTAAATATGTATTTTTTAAATATATATATATATATATATATATATATATGAGTTTACTTTAAATTAAATTTGAATTTAACGTTTGAGATTCAAAGAATAAATATCTTAAAATAAAATTGGATTGGAAATTCAAGAATAAATATATATAATTATTATTATTATTGTATAATTAAGATTTTAAAGTCTTCTCTTTTAAAAGTTATTTATGTATAAACACTAGAAAAGGAATGAATATAAATATAAAATATAAATTGATTTAAATTATAATAAATGATGAATTATAATTTCAAAAATAATGAGTGTTAAATCCAATCTATTTTTAAATATTTATTTTTGAAATTTCAAATCCAAAATTTCTATCTACAGTTTATCTATGTGTGTGTGTGTGTATGTTTATATATATATATAAATCTATAGACATTGTGATTTGGAAGTCATATTTTGAGTTCAATATAATAAGTTTCAAAAGCTATATAAAGTTAATATTTAAAAAATAATAATGACCTATGTTATGTGTTGGTTTATTTATGAAAAATAAGATTTATAAAAAAGGTTTAATATACCTTCTTTTAAAGTTATATATATATATATATATATATATGTATATATGTATAAGTATAAACCAAACTAAAAATTAAATATAAAATCATATTAAAAACATTTAATTACATGTGTAACCATTTTAAAAAGGGAATATAACAAGTGTAAGGTAATTAGATCATACATTAACATTTGTAAGTAAATTAGCTTGCAAGCAATACATGTGTCATTTGTTTTTTATTTTAAAAAATAATAATTAAAATTAAACCAAAGTTATATAAATATATCACCATTTTTTTCTCTATTCTCTTTTCCTTATATTCAAACTAAACAAAATAAAAAGCAAGCTATAAATCTGAAATATAGTAACCAGAGAAGTAGAATCTGAAAACAAATTTTTTTCAAATTCAATCTTAAGTCTGATCAAAAACTGAGTTCAGATCAAGCAAGCTAACCCAACATATCAAAAACAAGATTTTACATCGGATTAAATTCAACAACCAAGCTTGGTTTCAAATTTGCAAATCAAGCACAGACCAGATCAAATCTAGTTTCAGATCATCAACAGGCTTCTCTGCTTTTATAACAGTGAGTAAACTACTATTTAAATTTAATCTGTTTATATGTGTGCTTGTATGTGATAATCCTTGGAAACTATGATGGGTAGTATATTTGCATGTTTGTTTAGAGGTGACTATATATATATATGTATGTATGTATGTGGATTTAGAGTGCATGTCTGTATATATATACAGAGCTCTGTTCCAGTTTCAATAGTTTTAAACTTGATCCAAAAATCAAGTTCTTCTTCCCTGATCGTTGTTGACACACGATGTCTAAATGAAACTTGTTTGAAAAGATGTAATAAAATTTTTAAAAATATTTGCAAGAGAAATTATTGAGTAAATATTTCAAACCAGATGAAATTACTGTGAAAACTATTTTAAGGTGGAAAAGTGATGATCTTAATTTTGTGATTTAATTTCATAATCAGATTTATACGAGTAAATGATAAATTTTAATAGAAATTTCGAGATTTTAAAGCCTGTAGTTTGATTAATTAAAGGAAATTTAATCAAGAATGATTAATTTAGATAATAATTAAAGGATGATTAATTTATTTGTTTGTAATTAATTAATGATTGAGTAAGCAGGATTTAAAAAGGTGATTGAAGTAATTAATTTAATTTATTTAAATTAATTAAAAATGGTGTGACTAACTTATCTTGCTTATGAATGATTGAATGATATTGTATGCCTTGGATTATTTGATATCTCTGGTAAGTGATTTGTGATGCTATGTGATATGATATGTTTGGACTGAACTGTGATAATATGGTTTGTCTATCTGTGATAAATGGCTATGTAAATATGTAATTCTGGGTATAAATGGAATTGTTTAAACTTAAGCAGCTTTATTTTTAAGATGATATTGGATTCGAAGAGACCGAGGTTGGGTATTAGTACATACCCGAAACCACTTCGATTTGTAATCTAAAATAATTCTTTATGGATTTGACTTTGGAATAAATAGGATGGGATGGAATAAATAATGTAAACATGGTCATTTAATTTGAGTAATGATACTTAGGTATGATTGTAAGATACGTATTTGACTATGGCCAGTTGAGAACACGTTGTGAGGTACGAGTTACCCCAGATTTTAAATAAGTTTTATATCTTAGTATTTCATGTTAGATGGATTTACTCACGCTGGTTTCCAGCCTGACCCGTGTGTTACTTTGATGTAATGCTCGGTTCAGACCGAGTATTACAACTTTTCAGGTTAGGACATTCTGGAGCTCAGGAGGTGAGCTGGATGGCAGGAACGTATGAAGTTTTCCGCTGTTTATTTGAGACTGTGCAGTCTATATGGATTGTAGTCTGGAACTAGTTGTATAACTGTCCAGTTTATGTATAAGTGATTGTACTTTGATGAGTTGGATGTAAGGTAACAATCAGCTTTTCTTTATAAAAATGCTATTATTTGTTATTATATTTTAACCGCTGCAAATGTGAGATGTTGTTGTTTTCTGTTTTCCTTTTTTCTTCTTTCTTTAACAATCTGGAACTTTAGGAGATGAAAATTTCGGGTCGTTACACTTTTGTTTGTAAAATGGGAGTAATGTCTGTCTTTGTTTTACTTAGTTCAAATGAATGAAAATAAAAGAAGATAGTGGAGGTATATATAAGAGAGTAGACTGCATTCTAAGGTAAGTTTCTGTTTTTCTTCTTTTAATTTTTTATTTATTTTTCTTTGGTCAGCACTTTTCTTTGACCTGATTTGATTTTGTGAAGAGGATGTGACTTATTAGAAATGAGATTTGTCATTTTATATGCTCGAGGGAATGTGTATTTAATGTGTGTTCCCTCTTGTGTTTACAAGCATATATCCATCCTTATGTACATATATACCCCATACATACGTATACAAAATATATTGTCTAGTATGCCTTATACACCTATGTATATACATACATACTTATCATAGCCATTTATATACATACACAATATAAGCCTCTTATATAAATTTATTCCTATTTTAACATATATTTTAATTTTAATTTTTTTGCCAAAGCTTAAGTATATACATCTAAATTATATATATATATATATATATATATATATATATAATTTGGTATTATAAAGGTAGAGTTTTATTTTAAATATTTTTGAGCGATTTATTTTCAATTTCCAAACCTTAGTTTTTTCCCAATATATATATATATATATAATTAGCCAGAATATATTATTTGTTTTTAGATGATTCAAACTTGTATTATCAATAATTAAGTTAGAGAATTATCAAAATAATAGTATCAAAATCCTGGGTCGTTACAAATTCCATTTTGAGCTCAAATTTTGAAATATCCATTTAAATTACTTCTATTTAGCAATATTTCAAAGTTCGAATAAAAGTTCAAATCTTTTAAAATAATCAATTTCCATAATTCAAGTTATATGTCAATTTTGAATTCACATTTCAAAATAAATCCTTAAAACAATTTCTTTAAACCAATTTCAATTTCAACATTTCAAACTAAAGTTCGAAAATAATTCAATTTCCATATTTCAATTCAATTATCTTTATAAAATAAAATCATTTACATAAATCTAAATCCAAGAATACCAAAAAGTTGAGATTTAACTAATCCGATATCCATATATAATTTTCTGTTCTATGGTCAAGTAATCAGTTATTTCGATTTCAATTTCAAGGATGGATATATATCATTTCAATCCAAATCAAAGTGTCATAGATATATATAATTTCAACCTATTTATTAATTTATTTGAAATAATTCAATTAACAGTTTATATGATGTTAATAATATATAGGGTGATAAAAGGAATATATAAAAATGAATAAACATCCAAATCATCCAAAATATCCACCAATAGCATCCACCACTATCAACATTCCAGAATAGTCAATATATCACAACAATTAACTAGTTATCAATAGTCGAGAATTTAACTAGCAGTTTAATTCCAATTTCAATTTAACTATTAATTCAAAATTCCTAACATATAAATTTCTATGTCGATTTCCTCAGTTAAATTACCAAACAACAATCATAAAATTAAATCACTTCATGATTTCAATTTAACTAACATAAAAATATTTTAGTACTTTGTGAGTGGTTTAAAACACTCATCTTTATTTGAACTGAAATTTTTTCAGTTTCAAACAAATTCCCATTACACTCCATGTCGTAATCTTCGTCGATAGGATCTTAATGCTACTCGTTTCGCTCGAAATTTACCTCGTATGGAAAAGTTACACGATAATCAACATAATGATTTAATTAAAATTTAATTAACTAAACTATTTTTAATTCTAAACATTACCCTCAATAGTCACTCATCCTTCGTTTATCACCTAGCATGCAATACTAAAACTCATCACTGCGATCAACTTCTTCCATGCACGCATCTCCCCTGGCCACCGCTCATCGATCGGAAATCACTGTTGAATGCGCCTCTCGATGCTCTAATCGCCTGCCGCCTTTAGTTGCACGTGCGCGTCGCCTATGCGCAAAAATCCTAAAAATTCGACGACGAACATGAGCTACCCTCCACCACTATGCAACACCAATTGACAATCCAGCCGTCCAATATAGAGAGGAGATCGAGCTATCTATTTTGCTAGTTCAAGTCGAGCAATATCGTTGAGTGGATTTGGAGAAAATAAGGAGAGAAGGTCATGAGTTTTCGGCCATTAAACGAATAGAGGAAGATGATTAAGGATTTTCTTTTAGGGTTTCATTCACGAGATAATGAAACGATACGGCCTATTATATAAATTTCCAACTCAATCCACACATAAATTTTCTAAACTCCAAACAAAGCATGCCACCTAGCGTTCTATATATTATACCCTCATTCTGAACACAATGGAACTAGTTTCCAAAGCCAATTCTATCATATTCAGAAGATAGCATTTCAAAATCAAATTACTTTAAATAAATTCCTTTAATTGATTTTTACATATTTCAAGCTCGCATGGCCAAACGATAAGTCCGATCGCTATTATATTGAAATCCAATAATAATTCACTATTACGGATCCGATGAAACTGGTATCATCGAAATCTGAGACAATGCCCAAAAAGACTATTCTCACACGTTAATTAAAACAAATAATTTTCAAAATCAATTTAATCGCTTTAAATTCAATTTTAAAATCTAACAATCTTCATTCTCGTTTAAATAAAATTCAAATCAACATCCAACATCATTCACTCATATTTAATTCAGGATTCAATTATTTAAATAATTTTCAATGTTAAATTTAAAAGTTTAATTGTCCAATAAATCGCTATATTTGAAATATAAGTTATTTAACTTATTAAATTTACTTTTCAAACAAATTCAAATAATAAAACAACTACTTTCATTTTACAGTAATTCAACATTAGTGCAATTATTTACAATTCATTATTATTTAATTTACTTTCTAATATAAGTTATCATCTCTTATCTTGTTGAATTTTGTTATTCAAAATTTTTATCGAAGTTCATATCCATTAAATTACATTAATAAATCATTAAATTTTTATTTCTAACCATTTTTGTTCAATAATCATATTAAATTTAATAATTTAAAATACTAAAAAATGCATGTTGTTACACTCTCCCCCACTCAAAACTTTTTGTCCCCGAAAAGGGGTTGCATAAGAAATTTAACATTTGATATATTTTACTCAAAATAATCAACTTATAAAACATAAAATCTTATTTACAAAACCTTTACCACACTTCCATTACGCTACTCCGATATCAATTTTATGGAAATTGCAACTTACTTATAAAAAAGTTATAAAATTTTAAAATCTCAAAAAATTTCTAATACCCAAATTGACGAATTTCAGCAGCATCTCCTTTGCGTTCCTCGATTGTAAAAAATTTACAATACAAATATATATCACAAATATACTAAACACACATTTCATCTCGATAATGAGGCATCCTGTAGGAAAAAATATAAAAGTGCGGTTGATATATGTACCTTATTATTATTAATATGAGTGAGTTCACTTATATTAAGCAAGCTAAAGCAAATCAAACCGCATATGTCCAAACGGTCTTGTATGTACCTATCTCAACTCAAATTAGAATATTAGTTGCATATAAAGGATATAGAAAAACATGTATAAGTTTAACAGACTATATGACATGAATTTTCAATCCAAATCATAAGCATTAGCACAGTACACAACATAACGATCCTATGCAGCCAAAATAGTAATAATAATGGTTTACAACCAAAGAAAACATCCAACAATCATCCAATTAATTCATAATGATATGAATTTACGTTAATCAAATGTCCATAGTTAATTCATACACTTCATTTTTTATAAACATCCAACTTTTAATAACATTTAGTTGGTTTACTTCCAATTTATTCGCATCTATTTCATTTACATTCAATTTATTTAGATTTCAATTATTTCATTTATATTTAACATATTTCATATCAATTCATTTTATTCAACTTATTCCATTAATTCGTATCAATTTCATTTCATTATTCAAATTTCAAATTTCTTATTTCATTAATCATTTCTTTAGTTTATAATCATTTTATACGGGTGTATCTTCTTTTACACAATATTATTCAAATTATAATTATCTTAGAAAGCTACAACTAAATCTTAAAACATCCTTATTTTTTATATTTTACAAACATGTTACAAAGATATGATTTAATATATTATTTGTTTACGTTCTCTTAAGTTCATATCTAAATAGTATTTTCTTTTTTTCTACTCAAATTATTAAATTAACTTTTCTTTGAACACAATTTCCATTTGAAACATTTTTTTGTAACATCCCATATCTAGAGGCCAAAAGCTAAGCACTTCAGATGCTACAGTCATCTATAGTATTAACTTCTAGTGACAAAATACGATAATGCCAAGGTGTCTATAATATTAGAAGCACTTGAATATGAACAAAACCACAGATTTCAAAACAATAATTCATATCCATGTTACATATCCCTTAATGTTTCCCAAGCATTAATCAATTATATCAATTACAAAATACGCTAAGGGCGACATATGACGATGCCCCCTTAGCTGAATAGAGTCAATATAGTCACGTTTGACTTAATAATTACAACGAAAATAAACAGAATAAACTATAACTCCTAATTAGTTATCCGTTAGCTACCTGCTCATCTCCTAAAGCTTTATTCTCCAAAATTACTAAAACCTGGAAATGTCAACCCTTAGCTTACTCAAATCAATTTTAAGCACATAAGAGTTTAAGGGGAAACAGAAACTTCGAGTCAGACATAAAGCCTGGTGTGAATACTACTATATATCTCGGTTATTTAATGTTAAGTGAGACCATTCCAATTAGCGGAACGGGTTTCCCCTAACTAACATCCTTTAAAAAAAAATTTGCAAATATTTTCCTACAACCAAAACTGGTTAAAATTTGTCAAGCATCATTATGTAAACATACATATCGGGTAATAAATGAACTATCTGTTTAAACATCATAGTTTTGCTTAGCTAACTATTAACCTTTGGCTGACTCGGGCCTACTAGACAATATAAACCAAACTTATGTAACATCTATTAGACAAACATCTTCTGGATGGTCTACCCTTAGCTATATATTAAATACTTCTCTTCTGGACGGTCTGTCCCTAACTTATCAACTCTCAAGGTCACCTAATCCTAGGTTTTATGGGTTCACCATAACCTATATGTATACAACAATATATTCCTTCTGTATGTAATTATAGTTTTAGTCTTACGTGATAAGGCCCTACACACTGGAATTTTGAACTAAATTAGTTGGGGCTAATAGCTAATGTATAGGGCATGACCCTACACCAATCCCATCTGGTCTTCTAATCCGAGTCATTTTGTTAGGATTAACTACCCAAAATTTTCCTTGAAAACCTTTTTCATCTTAAATTGATTTAAAACCTTTACATCAAACTCAATAAGGAAAATACATATACTCTATGCTTTACTCAAAATCACCTTGCCACGTTATATACACTTTACTCAATTCTTTATTGATGAAAATATTTAAACCCCTAAAAGTACCTCTTTCGAATCCATTGAAAGTACCCCTTTCGAAACCAAGTAAACCCTTTCTTTCATCTAGGTCTAAAGGCCAGAACCTTCCTTTCGAATCCATTTACATAAACCCTTCAAAACCCTTGAAAAAACCTTTCCTTTGAAATCTATACAACCAATACATCTTATCCTAAAACATTTAAAAGCTACCTTTCGAAACTATTGGAAAAACCTTCCTTTTAGACCTTTCAAAATAGTTAGAAAACACCCTTTCAAACCTTTCGAAACCATTGGGGGAACCAACCCTTAAAACCTTTCTTTAATACCTTTTGAAAGCAACAACCTCAAATCTTTCGAAAGTTCTTGGGTTCAATTTAAAACATGTGAAAACATCTTTCGAAACCATTTAAACCATCTCTTTCGAAACCATTTGGGTTATATTTCAACAGATCAAAAGGGAGATTAAAACCATTCAATTCGAAAGCCTTTCTTTCAAAAACAATTCCTAAGTAAAGAAGTAATGATGTCGAAACCATTGGAGAAATGGTCAAGTTTGAAAATCAAAGCAACCCTTTCGAGATCAATTTGAGTCGATAGTTAGAAAGAAGCAGTCAGGGGTTTCGACTCGGTCAAAAGCATTTACTTAAAAACAAAGGCGCAACCTAATCGAAACCATATATTTAAAACCATTTGACCTGGTCCAAAGCCAACCAAGTCGAAAGTTATTCATTTGAGCAAGTATGCGCATTTTCATTTAAAATCAAAGTATCGCTTCAACCCCTTCGGGAACCCTGGTTCTACCAATACCTTCCGCCTATATCCAAGTCACAATGTACCAGTTACCCAATACCATGTGCATTGCTTTCGATGGAGTCGGAGGTGAAGGTAAGGAGGCGAAAGCCTGGTGCCGAAAGCATCGGAACAATAAAAACCATGTAGATTAGTCCTTTTTAAACTATTTCTTTGTACCTAACGTGCCTTGTTTGTTAAATTGTGATTGGTTGCAAGTTTCACATTTCTAAAAGTAATGCCAATTTCCAGAATTAACAGTTTTTAATTATTTACAAAATACCCATGCTACGTTTTATAATTATATAAAACATTATGTCTCATACCTTAAATAATTTTATATATCCATTAAAACATTTAGGAAATTCCACAAAAATTATAGAAAATAACTTTTAGTATGTTTTCTAACATATATAAATTTCAGACCCAAACCATTAATTTTTTAACCATAAATAGTTTTTAACCCAAAAATGTAGGATCGATTTCTTTCGAGTACCACTTCTTTCATGTTTTTCCTTGAATTTTGTTTCTAGCTTATAATGTGGTGAGATTTCCATTTAATTCTTCGACTTCAATCTATTTCAAATCCTTCGATTCTTGAAGAACAGTGACTTTGGCTTCAAAATTTGATGGTAGGACTCTGAGGGTTTTCCGGACTATTTCCAAATCTATATATGGTTTTCCAAGAGCTTTTGATTTGTATACGAGATTAGAAAGTCGTCCGTACATCTCTTTGACATTCTCATCCTTGATCATTGTGAAGTTTTCATATTCGCTACTAAGCATGGCAAGGCGAGATTCTTTGACTTGAGATGTTCCTTCATGAGTCACTTCAAGTGTGTGCCAGATTTCTTGTGCAGTTAGACAATGTGAGACACAATTAAATTCAATTTGGTCTAATGAATAAATAATAGAATTCATAGCTTTAGCATTCGCATTCTGTAGTTTATTTTCAAGATCTTTCCATTGATCCAATGGCTTTTCAATTTCTTGATTATCTACCACTATATTTGGTGTCCTATATCCGTCTCAATAATATTCCAAGCATCAACGGTTTTCGGAAAAAATTTCAATCTATTTTTCTAGTAAGCATATTCACCATTGAACATGGTTGGTCTAACTGTGGACTGTCCTTCAGTAAAAGCATTATTAAAAAAGCGATATTAAAAAAAATAAAAATTTTAAAACCAAAATTGGTTTTTGAAAAATCAACATTTTTAAGAAAAAAATTGGTTTTTGTTCCTAGCTCTGATGCCACTTGTAATTGAGATATTCATGGTGATATATAGTGGTATATAAGAACAATGTGTACTCCTTAACACTTATATTGTTTTTTGAAATTTTCAGCACGTCTATTTATATCAAGCACAAGTAATCTATATTAAGCAAAAAAACACACATTAAAAAAATCACCAAAGTCGTTTTGCATAACATTCCAAAGTGAATCAAAAAACAAAGAAGTTGTAGCATTATCGATTAGTTTTTCAGAACTTCAAGAATTTCACAAATCAAGTTAAGATGTTCAAGATATAGCCGAAATATTTCAACAATGTCGATGTGAACAAAATTGAGTCAAGAGATCATACCTCACTTTCCTTCGATTCTGTGATATCTGAAATGCGATGATCTCCGTCTAATCTTTATAGGCTAAGGAACATTTAAATTTCAGTTTATCAATCATCTAGAATAACTCAAAATCTATCTCTATCAAATTTGTTCCTTAGCCCACTTATGTGTCTAAATTTTAGAGAAGGCAAGCGGTCTAACTAAGGCTGTAGGATCACTATTATTATCATTTGAACTCTTTGGTACCCAAATTTTTCTATACAACAAACCGTTAACATTTACAATTGTACCCTTGGGAATCCAAATTTTTTTAAATTTCAAACCATTTATATTTGTACATTTTGGAATCCATATTTGTTTAACGGTTTTGTGTTTGTATATATTTTGGCAATTATTCTTTCTATGTCCAATATTTCCACACTTTACACATTTGGGTATCACATATGTCCCCTTGATAGTGTTATTAGCCATTTGTTCATATTTTGACACCTTTTCAAATCCACGTCCTTTCCTTTTATTCACAAAGAGTTGATTTTCTAAAAGCATATTAAATGATTTTTCTCTAGGGAAAGAATTTCGAGTAATCAACTCAAGTTTATTAACTTTGGATTTTAAAAGTTTATTTTCATTTATTAGCTTGGGAACAACAACTAATGGTACTATCTCTCTTTTCAAAACTATTCATTTTTAATCGTATATTTTCATTTTGAAGCTCTCTAATTTTAATCTCAATTTATAACATCTCACTTTCGAAAAGTTGGAGTTTTTTAATTCAACCTTTTCAAAATCCTTGATTTTTTAATCTCCTTTTCAAACTCATGATTTAATCGAATAATTTTAGATTTGCTCAAAATCACGTTTTCGTTTTCAAAGGTTTTGAAATTTTTGTTGATCTCATTTAATTTTAAAAAAATCGCACATTTAGAAATTTTCAACTTTTTAAAACTATCCAACTCTTTTTACAAAATATTATTTGTATAAATCAACTCGGTTAAGTTTTTCTCCTGAATTAAACTTTCGTTTTCTAACTTTTGAAAGTTTTCATGAAAACGGGCTAATTCTTTTTCATGGTTCAACACCTTCTTCAATTAGAATTTTTATTTTTCTTAATATTTTTAAGTTCATTTTCCAAATCATTATTTTTCTAATGAAGTTTAGCTTGTTCCCTATTCAACTTATTATTTTTCATCTCAGGAGCTTTATTATTTTCAATTAATTTTGGGCACAAGGGAACCAAATCATTGAATGGAAAATCACTTATCTCATCGGCTATTGAATGTTCATCACTGCAGCCTTTTACCAATCTTGTTAAGCATGTTTCTTTAATTGAGTCGATTGTGGATGATTTCTCATCATTGTTGACTTTTGCACCATATATTATATTAAAAGTATTCTAGATTTCCTATGCACTTTCACAATGAGAGATAAAGTTAAGATTTTGTTGATTAATATAAGAATATAGTATATGCATAGCAAGAGCATTAATCAAATTATTATTTTTACAATTATATCACACTCATTTTCAATAATATCCCAACATTTAAAATTAACAGATTTTAAATAAAATTCCATTTTTAATTCCCAATCTAAAAAATTTGTTCCATCAAAAATAGAAGGAATAATACTGGACTGACTCTCGCTAGATTTGCAACTTGGGTTAGACATCCTTGCTATTATTAACCTTGCTCTAATACCACTTGTAGGATCGTTTTCACTCTAGAGGGGGGAATAGGGTTATACTAATAACAAAAATTAATGTGGAAATATAATAATTGCAGCACAAATAACAACAAAATAATAAAAGCAGAAACAGAACAACATAGATTTATCCAACTTCGGCAAAACCCTGCCTACATGCTGCCCCGGGGTCTTTACTAGAAATTAAGTCGTCGGACGCTTACACACGTAAACCTGCGACACCACTATCGACTAACCTAACTCTACGCTCAAAACCCTGCGACAACTTAGCCATTGAGTTGTGCATTCTCAAACTATGCCCCATAGTTTGTACCTAGTAACACGACTAGAAAGTTGTACAAGTTTAGAATAAAAATTACAAAATAAAAACTAAAACAAAGCAAAAACCTAATTATTTAATTTAACCCATGGTAATTAAATAGAGGCCGACCCAAATCACTATAGAAAAAATAGATGTCTTCTCCTTTATTCGTATATGTTGGTTCTCCTCGATCTGAAATTTAGGGTTTTTCCAATTGAAGCCTTGCTTAAAAATTGTTCAATCGAAATATGCTTTCACTTGATTGCCTTTGTCGACCGATTCTCTGGCCTTTATAGTTCATAGCTGCCTCAATTTCTCGAGCACGTATACTTGGTTTAAAATTGGTACGTGATATTCCTTTTCAATTTCGATTGTTCTCCACTTGATTTGAGTTTTTGGTTTTGTTCTAAATGTTTGCTTGAACTCGAATCATTTTGAAATTGATTGGAGTTTATTGGTTTTTGTTCAAAGCATGCTTTTTGGATTTTTTGTTTCGAACTCCTATACGTTTTGCCGTTGATGTTAATGGGCATTTATAGGGATCGAATCCTTTAGTTTACGTTCATATAATTTTGGTTTTGAATAATTCATGATTTTACTTGGCCAATAGATAATTGATTGAACGATTATGATATTTTTTGACTTGTTCATTATATCATCGGTTGAATATGTTTTCAGTATATTTGGATTTGTTTAAACACATTTGAATTCCTCTGTTCTTTACTCCTTTGACTTCGACATTTGATGTATTGTGATAATCTGGACTTTGATTTATTTATCCTATTACTCTTTGTTTCTGTGACTTAGGTGGTAAAACTTGACTTCAACTTGTTCAATTCAAACTTGTTACCACCAGGCTTTGATTTTGGCATTTAAACTTGACTTGGTTTGAAACTACTACCTTGATTTTTGTTCGAACTGCATCACTGCCATGTTTTATGATTTTTGAACATATGTACAACTTCGCATAGAACTTCACATGTATTCTACCACTGTTTTTGACCATATCATTTGAAAATTCTTCAGTATTTGACCAGAACCACTTGAGTTTGTATGTGTGTCACCATGCATATATGTGTTGTGCCTGCATTACTTTGGTCTCTTTGCTTTGAGTTGAATTCTGTTTGACATGTGATCTGGTGGCTTGTTGCATTTTGAGTATGATCTAAAGCTTTGCATTTAGTTGAAATTGGAGTCCGATCTTCAAATGTATGTTGTACACATGTTCGCAATTGTTATCCTTTGTCCACTATTTCATACATATCATTGTTTGGTTGCTTGTGATTTTGCTTTACCACCATTTAACCTGGTGGTCTGGTTACATATGTACTATGGTTTATGATGTAACTGAACTTGTTCCACTAGAGTCATTTAGTTTAAGTTTGCCATTTGAAGTGGTCTGTTTCCATATGAAGTCTTCATTGTTTATGCCTCTATTCTTGTAGTCTTCTCTGATCTGATGAAGCTGTGGCTTTGATTTCGCTTGAGTATGAGCTTGTGCCTTATCTGGTTCACCTGAACTTTGAACTTGCTTATGTTCATGCCTGATTTTATTATCTCCTGCATGTTGAGTTGACTTTTTGTCCACTGCTCTATTGCATTGACTTGCACTGCTTTGTACTTGAGGTTTGATACACTAGGTTGAACATATGCTTGGTTGGAGTATGTAACTGAACTGTACTGCATGTGTGTGTGTGTGTATACATATGTGCAAACATATGTATATATGTATGTGGTCATGTTGTTCTACTATGTTGTGTTGTTTGGTTGCTTTGTGCAGTTCTTGCCACTTTATCCAAGACTGTTTGCATCCCTTGTTTCTAAACCTGCATTTGTATTTTGGAATATGGTTTTGGACTTGAGTCTTGTATATGCCTCTGAACTTGTTTGAGGCATTTCATGTTACAACGTTCTCATACTTGCATTTCTTGTTTCCTCAAAGTTGCATTCATTTGTATGTTGTGTATGGTGGCATGTTGTATGTACTGACTATTTCTTTTTGATCATTTCATTTTGATGATAACTGTGCACATAAAAACATGTATATACATACATATGTATGTACATATATATGTGTATAATTATTGTGCCTTTGTGTACATTCTGTTTGGAGCAGTTCTTTATGTGTACTGAAGTGCTGAGGCTACACTTGCATGCTCTGTTGTCGCCTCTTGAAATCTAGTTTGACCATCTGTATATTTGAAGTGTTTTATGTTGTTTTGCATGCATTTGAGTTGAATCCACCATTTGGTTGGGTTTGACCTTGTGCTCACCTGTCCCTGCAGTTTTATCAAGTGTATATCAATGTGCACAGCATTGTGACATATACAGTGATACACTGTGCATGTTACAAGTTGTTTGTGTGGATGAATTCAAACAAGAAATAAATGACGAACAACCCAAATAACCGAGCCAAATGATATTTTCAAACACATAATTTAATTTGTACTGCAAAATATTTCTTTTTCAATTTTACTGCATTAGTGTTTATTTTGTAGATAGCTCAGATACTGGATTCAAGCTGGAATAGAGTTGAAGATCAAATACGAGTGAACGAGTGATATGTAGTGAGGTGCAAATGTGTAGTGAAAAATTGTGTTGTAATTTGAAATTTTATTGTAAATGAAATTGTGTATATATAATAAGAGCTCAAATTTTACTATTCAAAATTATAATAAAAAATTTGTTTGAATAAATATTCGTTTGAATTTAAATTCTATATTATTTATTTTATTCAGCAAATATTTATTTAATTATGTGAAAATAAAATAAAATAGTATAATAACAAATACATTTAAATGAATATATATATATATATATATATATTATCATCAAACAAAAATCATATACTAGCATAATCAACAAAAACAACAATTTCTTTACTAGAAAACTTATATAAAATCCATATAAATTTGAAATTTTTTGAAAATTGAAACCCCTCTCTAAAATATCATCTCTAGTCTAAATAAATTCGCAAGGAATTTGGATGTCATGTAATAAGGGTTTCATATCAAAACAAGTCATAAAATTAATATGAACAACCATAAATAATCAACAAGTATATGTAATAAATCCATCATTCAAAAACATGGAAAATCATTGCAACAGGTTCAGATTTCATCTTAAAACCGAAAACATAAGAAATAAGAGATGTAGTCATTATTCACCTTAGCTTTAGGGATTAAGGAGCTTGAGATTTGAATGGATTTGATTTGATTTAGCTTCTTCCTTAGCTTTTCTTAGTCTTCTTCCTCTTTTTCTTTTTAATGGTGGATGGCCTTAAGTTTAAAAATTTGATAAGTGAAAAATGAACGTGTATGGAGATACACGACGAAGGTTTAAGGATATAAGCATAGCCTATTTCCTATTTTATCCATCTTTTATTTCATTTTAACTCTTATTTTAATTCATTAGTTAAATGGCACTGCTACCCCTAAATAAAAATCAAATCTCAATCCACTAATCAACACATTATATTATTTAATTTAGTTAGTTAAATATCCTAAATAATGTTATCAAAAAAATTGGGTGTTACAAACTCCACTCCTTAAAGAATTTCGTCCTTGAAATTATGACAAGGTACAAAACAAATCAATCAAAGGTAAAACATACCGTCAAACAAGTCCGGATAAGCATCTCTAATCTTGTATTCAGTCTCCCAAGTACAGTCCCTCCCATCATCACTCCATTGGACTTTCTCTAGTTTGACTATCTTGTTCCCGAGCCTCTTCTCATCTCTCACAACTTTACCTATTAGTAAGCTAACTATGGTTAAACTGGGCTCTAGTGCTAAATCATCTAGCATAGTTGGTGCAATAGTAGTTTCTGGGTCTCTAACTTGCTTTTTGAGATAAGAAATACGGAAAACATTGTGGACTTCCGCCAAGCTGTTTGGTAATTCAACTCTATACGTGAGTTTCTCGATCCTCTTAATAATACAAAAAGGTCCAACGAATCTTGGTGCTAGTTTTCCTGATCTTTCGAATCTGATCACACCCTTCATCGGTGACACCTTGATGAAAACATGATCTCCAACCGAGAACTCTAAATCTTCCATCTTTTATATGCGTAACTCTTCTGCCTAGTCTGAGACCCCTCCATTCTAGCTCAAATGACCTCAATCGTTTCTGCAGCTTCTCTAACTAAATCTGGACCAAGAACCAACCTATCCCTGGTCTAACAAACAAACGGGAGATATGCATGGCCTTTCATACAAAGCTTCAAATGGTGCTATCCCAATACTAGTACGATAACTGTTGTTATATGAATACTTGACTAAATGCAGATGGTCCTCCTATGATCCCTCAAAATCAAATACAGAAGCTCTTAACAAATCTTCTAATTTTTTTTAACTCTTTCCGTTTTCCCATCTGCCTACGGGTGGTAAGCTGTACTAATCTTGAGCTTGGTTCCTAGAACTTCCTGTAGACTCTTCCAGAACTTGCTAGTAAATGAGGAATATCCATCACTGACTATACTACTAGGAATTCCATGTAGTCTGACTAAATTCTTATTAATAACCTTGCCAAAATATGTGTCATCCTAGTTGACTTATATGGAATGAAATGGGCACTCTTGGTCACTCTGTCCACTATAACCCATATACTTTCATTTTCTTTGTTTAACTTTGGCAACCCGTCAATAAAATCCATAGAAATAGAATCCCATTTCCATACCGGAATATTTAATGGCTGAAGCAACCCACTTGGCTTCTGGTGTTTAGCCTTTACCTGTTGGCAGTTCAAACACTGCATCAACAATAAGTTCACATCTCGCTTCATACCTTCCCTGAAGAAACCTCTCTTCATATCCTAATACGTCTTTGTTCCTCTTGGATTAATAGTGAACTTTGAATGATGGCATTCCTCCAAAACTTCTTTCATTATGTTCCCTACACTCGAAACACATAATCTCCCTTTCTTTCTCAACCACCCATTCTGGTTAGGACTGAAATCCTGTAAGTCTCCACTCTCGGTTTGATCTCTTAACTTCCTGATCCATTCAGCTAACATCGGATCCTCTTCCTATTTAGAAGCAATCCTTTCGATCACCATTGGTTGAACTTCCACACAAGAAAATATAATGGTCTCTCCACTAGACGCAGCCTTGGATGTCCACTGCACTCTGTAAGCTGACAACGCTTCTGAATCTTTCCACTCAACAATCATCACCAATATTGCATTCAGGTGCTTCTTGCTACGTGCATCTACAACCTTGTTGTTTTTCCCCGGTGTGCACTCAATCCCAAATCATAAGCAGCAATAAACTCTAACCACCGCTGTCTCATGTTTAGCTCCTTCTGAGAGAATAAATACTTTACATACTTATAATTCGTGTATGACTCAAACCTCTCTCCCAAAAGATAATGTTTCCATACCTTCAATGCAAAAATCACTTTAGCCAGCTCCAAATCTGCGTCGGATATATGATCTCATGCGGTCTAAGCTGTCTTGAAGCATAGACAATCACTTTATCTTTCTGCATCAGCATAGCTCTTAATCATGTTCCCATGCATTTGTATAAACCACCAAATCTTGATTTCCTTCCGGAATAATCAACACAGGTGCATGGGTCAATAAGTGTTTCAAACTCTGGAATTCTTCCTCACACTTATCGGTCCACACAAATTTAACATCCTTTCTCGTTAGCTTGGTCATTGGTGCTACTATACACAAAAAATCTTTAATGAATCTCCGATAATAACTCGCTAATCTAAGGAAACTCTTATCTCAGTTACCGTCTTCGGTCTCTTTCAACTATTCACTGCTTCAATCTTAGTCGGATCTACTGAAAATCCTTTCTTTGAAAGTACATGGCCAAGAAGCTTCACTTCCTTCTTCTAGAAATGGCACTTCGAAAATTTCGCCTTTAGCTGATGCTACCTTAGCATCTCAAGCACTACTCTAAGATGAACTTCATGCTCTCTTTCATCCTTAGATAATATCAAGATACCGTCGATAAAAACCAATATGAACCTATCCAAGTGCTCTTGGAAAACCCGGTTCATCAAAACCATAAAGAATGCTGGAGCATTAATTAGTCCAAACGGGATAACTAACCATTCATACGATCCATATCTGGTCCTAAATGCCATCAAAGGTATACCATCCTCTGCTACTCTGAGCTGATGGAAACCTGTCGCCAAATCCAACTGGGATAATACCTTGGCTCCACTTAACGGGTCGAAAAAATCATTAATGGCAATGGATATCGATTCTTTATCGTCCTCTTATTCAACTTATGATAATCGATACATAGCCTTAATGATCAATCTGGCTTCTTAGTAAACACTACGGATGCTCCCTAAGGTAAACTACTCGGTCTGATAAAACTCTTACCTTCCAGAACCACTAACTGCACCTTCAACTCCCTCATCTCTTAGGGGCCATTTTTCTTGGCGGCTTACTCACTGGTTCTGCTCCTTGAACTAAATCTACCTGAAACTCAATGGCTCATTTCTGTGGCAATCCAACTACAGACTAAAAACATCCGCGAATTCTCTGACCACGAAAACTCGATTGAGCTCATCTTCCAATTCCAAAACACCCAACAAGGCATTCACCTCACTGCTAAGGCTCCATACAGTATAAACAATCCTGTCCCTACAATCATGGTGCCTAAGTAATATTCCTCTATCATGGAAAAGTATCCTAGCATCGTATTTACTTAACCTAATACATCCTATGAATAATTCTGAACCCCACAAAACCAAACACATGCAAAATGCAAAAAAAAGTGTGACCAAACAAGTCGAACTCTAACTGGTCACATCTCAACCCTAGAGTTACATACCCTCCTATTGGATTTGCAACCTTAAGGAAGTAACTAAATATGTGGGTTATAGGTTAAGCTTAGCTATCAAACATTAAGGTATAAAAGAATGTGATGCACCAATATCAAATAGAACGCTAACAGACATACCATGAATCCGAAGCGTACCTCCAAAAACTGCCTTTCCTTTCTCTTGCGCTCACTTTACTCTTCTCCTAACAAGCAAGCATCTCCTCATGCCTCAAAGCCATCTCTGCAACCACATCACAGGGATCTCTAATATGCAGTAAGGTAGCTCTGGCCAACTCAGGCTTCAATCCTTAATAAACTTTTCATTCCTCTTCATCACTATGTCCACTAAAGCATACCTATAACTGGCTAACTCTTTAAACCTATTGGCATACTCCAAAACAGTCATTTCTCCTTGTTCTAACTCAGCAAACTTTTGGATCAAAACAGACTGCGCCATCACCGACATGAACCTCTCCTAGAACCTCCTTTTAAACTTTGTCCATGTCATTATCTCTTCATCCATGCCTATAGTCACACTATTTCACCAAATAAGGCCGCCCCCTGAAGCTTTCTCAACACAAGCCTCCTCCTCTTCTCATCATTGAGCCCCAAGTCAGCAAAAATCCTTTCACAGTGTAACAGTCAGTTTTCTACTTCTATAGCATCTTCAGTCTTGATAAAGGGCTTCCCTCCAAGCTTAGTATAATTTCCACTCAACTTAGCATAATCGTTAACTGTCGGAACTTTCGAAACTCCTACCCCTGCAGCATTTCCTCCTACAGTCAGCTGCAATTCCAACTTGCATCTTATTCACAAAAAACTGATACATAGCTCCCATATCCACTTATGGGACTCCAGCATCTACATTCTCTGCTTATTCTTGACCTTGGGTCCTCCTTGTATTAGATCTGGCATTCCCATCGGTGACTTCTCCTCCTGGGTTAACTCTTTCTTTTCTACCATCCGTATTCAAACCTCATAAGATATAGAAGAATAACTTAACAAAGATAGAAGACTAGAGATAATGCGCATACTTATCTATAGCAAATACAAGTACATTACTATAACGTTATCCCATACCCAATCTTACTCTAATTCCTTAAGATTATTTTTTTAAGAACTATTTTTGGTTTAAATTTTTTCATAAACATATGCATTGATACCAAATTGTAACATACCATATTTTGTCACCAGAAGTTAATACTATAGATGACTGCAGTATCTGTAGCGCTTAGTTTTTGGCCTCCAGATATGGGATGTTACATTATTACTTAAGTCCAAACTTGTATTATACTCTATTACATATTCATATTTAACATTTCAACTTTTTAGACATTTCTGGTATGTTTTATATATGTTTTTAGAATGTAACTAAGTGTTATACAAATTTATCTTATTCATTTTATTTAAAAAGAATGTTCAATAATTTAAATATATTTAAATTTCAATTATCTTGAAATTTAAGAGTTATAATTTTACTGCTCATATTTCATTTAAACACTTAGCTTTATGATCTTATTTCTCATTTTAGAAGTTTCCAAATATTCAAATAAATTCACTCTATTTCTACAACTAAGAATCATTAATTAATAGGAACTTAAGAATTCAAATACCGGGTTCATTTCAAATTATTTTGGAATAATATATGTACTCATGTCTTTTATATATATATATATATATATATATATATATATATATATATATATATATATCAAATCATATTTAGAAATTTTAAATCAAAATCCATTTATTGGATCAAATGCATGGCCATGCTACTAAGTGGCCTCCCCCACTTTAAGACTCGAAAATGAATGTCGATGATGTGGCCGTCATCACCGAAATTATTTTCCAACGATAGAAAAGGGGAGTATAGGACTTGTTTCCTTTTAAAATCCCTTTTTGAAACAATTTCTATTAGTAGATAATTTTAAATAATAATCATTATTATTTTCAAAATCTTAGAAAACAGTTTTAAAAGCACCGAGATTTAAATTCTCAAATTCTTAGCTTTTAAATCTTTTCTATTTATAAGCTTTATTATAAATATACTTGTACAATTCCATTACCTTATTATGAAAACATTTCATTAATTTACATCTTTTTTATTGCAAATAATTCTTATTGTGATTAGATTTCAATTCAATATAATTATCGTACGCTTCATGAAATAGAGTTCACAAAGTATTCGTTTTTAGTTTAATTTAACCAATAATCGATGTTAACTAAATATTATCATTTTTATCCGAGTATTTAACCTAGCATAAACCGACCAAAACTAAACAACCTTAAGTAGACAGGATGGTTTAGAACTTGACTAGAAAAGCTAAGACAAGGGATCAACAAGCACCAAGCTATATGGCAAAGGCAATAAATGGGATCACCGAAGCTAAGAGATTGGCATCCTTTAGTACCATCAACAGCTGATCGTAAACAGTTAGTGAATTTCCATCGAAGCATAACAGCTACAATAGAACACTATGGAAACATCTCCAATTCCAGAGATCAGAAAAATCCTAAGTAGTTGGATCATCAGTGACCCATGCCTTCCCTCCAGCCTTCAAACAAGATAACTAAGGAACACAACAATGAGGCCAAGACGTTGGCTCACAAAATGAGCAAAGTCTATAGGTCGCCAACGAACTAGGGATTTAGCTCATTTTGCGAGCCAAACTCTCCCTAGGTCGTCTACTACGTACTTGCGAGCTAATGAATATATGGGATAGCCCAGAAGGTCTTCGCTCCATATAAATACCATCCAAGCTACAACATAAGGGGGATCTTCTCCCGACTGGTTGCGGAAGTGCTACTAGAATTATTATTCACTCTTTATTGCCCATACAAAAATCTCCAAAGGAACACTATGATTCTCCAGTGAATTCCAACTTTGGAGATTCAATCTAGCTAGAAAATAATCAAAGCCTTGTAATCAAACATCTACTGTAATAGCAATCAGTGTATAATAAAACTATAAAGTGGACATAGGCTTCATTAACAGCTAAACCATTCTAAAACTTCTCATTCTACTTTCTTTTATTGTTCTTCCTTTATATCTATGATCAGTGATATTGCTCTGTAAGAATAGGGTTGGTGCTTTCAAATACAAACCAGGATGTTGGTCCATTTTTTTGGGTCAACATTTTGGTGCTTTCAATGAGAACCTCCAACTCAGGATCTAGATCTTGCTATCTCTTTGGATCGTATAGGTCTAGAAGATAGATCCTCAACCTTTGCTCGAAGAATAGCTGTTTTGAATCAACGGCCCTTAGAAGAAGAACTGCCTCTGGAAGGTCCATAGGGGTGGTAATAGCTGGAGAAGACGCTAATCCCTAAAATTTGAAGTAAATGGTGCTAACTTAAATCAAGCGCCAACATCTTCCCACGAAGTTGTCACTAGTGATGAGCTAAATAAGATGGCTGAGGGGATTAACCAACGAATGGAAAATGGCCAAAAGGCTCTAATGGATAAGATGAAAAGCTCTGTTAACTCTGCAATCAAACCCATCTCCGAGGACTATGCCTGAACCAGTGACTATTGTAGAATAAGATAATTCCTCTGTTTTCGACCTGCATAGAAGAAATGGAAAATAACCACAAAGAAGGGTAACGGTAGGATGTAACATGTAGGAGAACCAGAATACTCCGCCTGATGCTAGGCAGCCAGTTTTGAATTTGAATCAAGGGGCCAAGACCCCACAAGAGGACATTGCTGTGAATCTCTCATATTCAGAAGATGAAGAGTAAGTTAACTAGACAGAAGGGAAGGTTAATGCATTCGGTGATGCTAGAAACGTTAAAAATTCCCCAGTCAGGCCAACCGCAAGCTAATAGGGTCCCGCGGGAGTGGCGCTCCCGGAGACAGGAGAGCCTAAGTTTCAACCGTCGTGCCAAGATTGTTTGTAGAACCAAACACTTAGCATAGTGACTGATTGCCGCCCTTAGGACTGCCAGACATCAGAGGCATACATAACAGACATGGTCAAACGACTGATGAAAGAGAGTAAAACCGCCCAGATGATGAATGGGGATTTTCCCCTAGTTGATCCCCTTTTACCGACGAGATCTTGAATGTAAGATACCCAAACAAATTCACTGTGCCAACTATCCCCACCTTCAATGGAACAAAGGACCCAAAAACCCATTTGTACAAGTATAGTTGGTATATAGATGGAGCCAATGCTCCAAAGGCCGTCCGCTACTGATGTTTCCTATTTTTCTAGAAGGAGTCGCATCTATGTGGTTCATTAGACTCCCTCCAAGATCTATTTCTACCTTTGATCAACTTGCAATGAAATTCCTTGACCAGTTCAGGCTTCATACCGCACAACCAAAGGACGTCATGTCCCTATACGGATTGGTCCAAGGGCGCAATGAGTCGTTGAAATCATTTATGAGCAAGTTTAATACCAGGTGACAAAAGTAAGCAACTTCAATGAGGACTTGGTATTTATGGTTTTAGTCCGTGCACCTTGAAATGGAATTTGGGAAATGGATCAAGATGAAGCAACCTACCAACAGGAAAGACTTTAATCGTAAAGCAAGTCAGTACTTGAGATTGGAGGAAGCATAAGAGTTAGAAAGAAAATCTATTGGTATACAAAAGATGAACATCATACATAATGACACGGCGACAAATCAAATCACGCGCTATCATGGAAGTACCCAAGGAGTCGCAGAGAAGAGCGGGAATCAGAAGAGATGAAACCAGAACTCCGATAAAAGAAATAATGGTGGTAGCAACAAAAGATTCAAAGGGTTTAGACAGGAAGAATATAACCCCCCCCCCCATTTACACTTCGAAGAATATTTATCTCGCAACACAAGAAACTGAAGAGTATAAGAAACCTTTAGGAAAGGAGGCAACGGGGCAGCAAAAGTACTTAGGGAAATTCTGCCACTTTCATGAGGTGCATGGGCACAATACAAATGAATGCCACCACCTTAAGGACCTCATCAAAGGATTAATCCAAGAAAACAAACTTCAACAACATATGAAAAAGCCTCAAAAATCCAATCAACCTTGGTCCCCCAACCTTCTTGAGAGCGAAGAAATCAAGCAAGAATTAGCAAAGAAGGTTCAAAACGAACTGACCAAAGGCTTATTATTGGAACAATATCTAGGGGACCACATCCCACATAAAGAATTTGGGGAGAGATGGAGCGATATGCGAGTTCATTATAGCATGCCCCAAAGGAATCATGTTTAGCAATAGATGATGAAACTTCGGTCAAGCCGCAAAGGTTCTGAGCAATGACATATTGTTCCGCAATCGGTACACGGAAGGGATTGAAGCTCCAACTCTTGAACCAATGGTGGTGATAGTAGGGATCAGTATGCCATAGTCCGAAAAGTGCTGGTTGATAGTGGCAGTTCAGCTAACATACTTTTCAAACATACTTTTGACCAAATGAAGGTTGGCATGGAAAGCGTATCCACATTCCAGACTAAGATTCAAGGGTTTACCAGAGAACCCAAACAACCATTGGGAACATTCGACCTACCTGTGGAGCTTGGAGATGGTGAGCGAATGGTCGCCTCGTTCAAACATTTGTGATCGTGGATGAGATGTTAGCATACAATGCATTCTTGGGACAGCCCGCATTAGTCGACTTTAGAATAGCATTGTCCCAATGGTGCCTTACAATGAAGTTCCCTACTGAGCATGGAGTTAGAATTATGAAATGAGACCAAAGCATTGCCCGGGAATGCTACATCGCAGGGTTGCACGAGTTAAGTAGAAATGAAAAAGGAAAGGATTTGGGGAAAACCCTCCACATCCGTGAATCCTCCGAATAGCAACTATCAATCGCCCTTGGATTAGGGATCACAGTCGATTTGACAAGCTTTGGACCTTAGGAAGAAGAGCTTGACGGTGTCTGTCCTAGTTTGTATGGATGATCCAACACGGTTCCTTAAAATTGGGCCGTAGCTTGGAAACAAGATGCAGTCAGAACTGGCCAAATTCCTCCATGCCAACATGGACGTATTTGCTTGGACACACTCCGATATGTGTAGGGTATCAACCGAAATTGCCTGTCATGCCCTCAATATTGATCCCAAATTCACTCTAGTGAAGCAAAAAAGGCGCAGCTTGTGCCCCGAACAGTCCAAGGCATTGAGAGAGGAAGTAGATAAAATGATAGCTAAAGACTCCAATCGAGATGCAACCTACCCCGAATAAGTCTTGAACCCTGTCCTAGTCAAGAAGTCCAATGGAAAATGGAAAATCTGTATTGAATTCTCAGACCTCAACAAAGCATGTCCAAAGGATAGCTTCCCGCTCCCTAGAATTGATCAACTGGTGGATGGAACATTGGGACATGAGCTGTTGTCATTCATGGATGCATACTCGGGCTATAACCAGATCCTGATGCATGAACCAAACCACGAGAACACCAGCTTCATCACTGAGAGTAATGCCATTCGATTTGAAACATGCAGGGGCAATGTACCAAAGGTTAGCAAATACTATGTTCAATCGCGAGATCGGGAAGACTATGGAAGTTTACGTGGATGATATATTAGTCAAATCTCGTGTAGCTGCTAACCATCTTGATAACCTCGGTGAAATTTTGAAATATTTTGGAAGTATGGAATCAAACTTAATCCACTCAAGTGCCACTTTGGAGTAACTCTAGGAAATTCTTGGTATTCAAAGTAAGTGCATGGGGCATCAAAGCGAATCCAGAGCTAATAACAGTGTTACGGGAAGTCCATGTCCCTAAATATAAGAAAGAACTTCAAAGCTTGGATGGAAAAGTCGCAATACTGAGTCGATTCATCTCAAAAGTTACAGACAAGTGTATTCCATTGTTCGATGCGCTAAAGAAGGGAAAGAAAAACTTTGAATGGAGTGAAGCTTGTCAAATAGCTCTCGAGGAATTGCTACAACTCATGGAAACTCCCCCAATCCTACCGAAACCAGTAGATGGAGAAGACTTGTTCGTCTATTTAGCGGTTTCCCCACATGCTCTGAGCGTTGCTCTTGTGTGAGAAGAGGCAAGAATCCAGCGACTTGTGTACTATATTAGTAAATGATTCACCGAAGCTGAGAAGAATTACCCAAAGCTGGAGAAGCTAGCGTATTGCCTTCTGATCGCGTCTCGGAAATTACGACCGTACTTCAAGCTCATCTAATTAAAGTATTAACTGACCAGCCCCTGAAGCAAGTTTTATACCAGCTAGAAACTTCTGAACGGCTACTTAGGTGGATATAGAGTTGAGCCAATATGACATCATATACCATCCAAGGAAAGTAATCTATGGGCAAGCATTGGCCAACTTCATTGCCAAATTTACAATAAGAGATAATGAGGAGGAAGTTCAGTCATAAACAATCGTGCAATGGAAGCTCTACGTTGATGGTGCATCAAACAACTTCTGTGCATAAGAAGGGCTGGTGCTCGAAACTCCTGAGGGGTGAGCCATTAGCTATATTTTGCGCTTGGGATTCCTAGCCAAAATAATGAAGTGAAGTATAAAGCATTGATCGATGAACTGAAGGTTGTGAAGAACTCAAAGTAAAATCTATTCACGTATACAGCGACTCCCAGTTGGTTGTCTATCAAGTAAAATGGGAGTACCAAGCGCGTGAAGAAAATCTTGCCCCAAACCTGTCCAAAGTACAAGAAATGCTAATTGATATCGAGCACTACACGATAACTCACATCCTACGGGATCAAAACACCAAGGCAAATTATCTGGCTAAGTTGGTAAGCTTCGGAGAAGCCCAATCATTGGGATTGGTTTCGATGGAAATGCTAACCAACCCAAGCATAGACGAAATGAATGTAGACTGGTTCTGGAGACCATCGTCGAACCAGATACATGGACGACATCAATGAAGAACTATTTGTTTGCAAGAACCCTTCCAACTAATCGAAATCAACAGAGAAGCTCCTCCAAAAGGCACCACGGTTCATGATGCAGGATAGAGTAATCTATCGAAGGGGATTATTGATCCCACTTCTCAAGTGTATAACCGATGATGAAGCGCAACAAATCCTGAAGGATGTACATAAAGGAGAGTGTGGAGACCATATTGGGGGGCAGATGCGGGAAAGAAAGTCTTTTGGTATGGATACTTCTGGCCAACAATAAATCGTGACATTGTAGATCACGCCAGAAGACACGATCGCTACCAAAGATTCAGTAAAATTAAGAGTATTCCTTCAACGAAACTGACGTAGATGGTCAGCCCATGGCCATTTGCGATATAGGGAATCGATCTTATTAATGTCCTTCCAATAGCTAAAGGAGGAGCCAAATATGCTATATTTACTATATTATTTCAAAAAATGGGCTGAAATGGAATTTCTGACCACCATAACCACAAAGAAATTTATTAAATTTGTTACTAAAAACATCATTTGTAGGTTTGATATGCCATAAAAAATTATCACTGATAATGGAATCCAATTCGAAAGCATCGAGTTCAAAGACTTCTACAGCCACTTCCGAAATGAAAAAAGCTTTTCCATCATGGCTCATCTGCAAGCAAATGTGTAGGTGCAAGCAATAAACAAGATCATCAAGTCCACTATCAAAAAGCGACTTGTGAAAACAAAAGGAAGTTGAGTTGATGAACTTCCCCTCTTACTGTGGGCTTACAGAACTACACAAAAAGCTACAATTGGCCACACTCCGTTTGCATTAGCATATGGTGTAGAAGCAATGATTCTTGTTGAATTGCTAGTCCCCTCACTCCGAAGGTAGAATTTTAATCGGGCACAAAATGAGCAACTCCTACTCGAATCACTAGACATGTTTGATGAGAAAAGAGAAGAAGTCGAGTTGAGAAAAAAGGGTTGCGTGGTACTTCAACTCCAAAGTTCATAGTTATACCTTTGAAGTTGGAGATCTTGTGCTCAAGCGACTTTACCCTATTCCGGGGACTTTGGACCAAACTGGGAAGGACCATATGTCGTTAATACACTAGGGACAGGACTTTCAGGTTGACAACCATCAACGGGGTCGCGGTTCCCAGAGCTTGGAATAACAAATTGCTATGTCATTATTTCATTTAAAAAACTATCCTATGTATTTTCTATTGTTTAGCAAATAAGCCATCCCAAAAATGCCGGTGGCATTGTAAATAGGCAAAGAATCTGCCATGCTTTCCTTAACAAGTCACTTTTTAAACCAACCAAACTATGTTCATATTGATTACCCGCTGTGTAATGACCCAGAATTTTGAACAATTTAATTGAAAATACTTAATTAATTTTAAATATTTGAATGATGGTTTGACTTGAATTTCAAATTATCAGAATGAAATTGGCAATTACATTTTAAAACTTAATCTATTGAAAGTTGAATAATAATTTGAATCTTCAGTTTTAAGCTGATTAAAAATATTTCAAAGGCTTGCAAAATATATATTGACAATGATGGAGATAATGAAAGCTTCAGAATTGAAATTGAAAGTGATTTGATCAGTTTTGAAATTATATCGTTTGAGTCGATATTTAAAAAATAGCCTTCCGAGGGCACAGTCTCGGAATTCGACGAAACCAATTCCATTGGATCCGGAATATTGTATTATTATCGGATTTCAAATTTCATAGCGTTTGGAGTTGTTGTGTGAGCGTACGACATATAAACGCGTTGAAATTAAATCGAATTCAATTAAAATTTGAAATTTGAAATTGGTCAACATCAGCTACTTCCCTTCCCATCACGACACAGTAGCCTTATTCCTTCCATACTGCTATCTTCCTTAATTACGCAACTCTCCTTTGTTTCAGCCTAGAATCACGCTCCCCCTTCCTCATAAAATACGCGATTCTTCCCCCCTTTCATTTGCATTCGTTCGAAAACCCTATAACCCGTTCCTCAATTTTCACTTCCATTCGCAAGCCTAATCGATAAAAAAAATAATATAATGGCGGCTTCATTCTCGTTTGTTCCTCTTTACAAATTAGGGCTTTATCAAATCGAAGAGGCCGACATCAACTGCTCGATTGAAGTTGATTGCCTTGCTCGAGTGGTCGCATCTTGATTGAGCTCGTCGTTGCTTCGATAAAGGTGAAAGATTTAAATTACTCACATCTAATTCGATTTCATGTATATGTGATTTTGTGTTATCGGCCTTGAATTTTTGGTATTTCGACTTCGGTCGTGATTCCTTGGCTTGTTTTGAGTTTTGCTGTTGTTGATTCTGTTCTCGATGTCTTTCGATGTTGAATTCTTTTGACGATGCTGATTTCGAGTCGACTTCGACACTTACTGCTATTGACTTGACTTGTTTACCTCAACCTTGACTTGGTTATGCTTTGGTCTCTCAGCTATGAATTATATTGTGATATTGTTGTCACTGTTTTGCATTTTGGGTTTGAACCACGACTTGATGGAGTTGTTGCCATTACTGTTGGTCATGACTTCGTCTTGTCTGCACTTAGATGATCAGGTTGCATACTCCCTGACGCCTTTACATGCTTTGTTTATCTGATGGCATTTGATTTAGAGTACATTTACATTTTTACTTGAGTTTACTTGGATTTGTACTGATACACTCACTTGTATCTCGCTGTTTTATGATTCTGGCCATTATGTCCTTGACTCGTTTTGAATTGGTCATTGATTTTGACCTCTGTGTCTTCGGCCACTTGTTCTGGTTTATGTAAAATTTGCACTTGATAAATTTGAAACTTCTTTTGCTATATTTTGTTGGTGACTTCGGCCTTATACATTGTTTGCATATCTGTGCACATTGTTGCATGGGTCCAAGATTTTCTCTTGTGACATGCCTGATTTCAGTTACATGATTTTATTTTTAAAACCGGTTGTTAGTGCAATATCGGTTACTGTTAGTTCATTGTGTACATTGTGTTGTCTGACCTTTCTATCTGTGCAGTCTTCTTTGGTGCACTTTCTCATTTGAGTTTGTACTGCTTCTGGTTGCCCTTGATCTTCCACTATTCACTTCGAGCATGGGTTGCTCTGTCCAGTTTAATGCATTCATGCGGTTGTTCCATGGTTTTGGCATTGTGGAGTTTTATTCATATGTACAGTATGCTTATATATGCACTGCTGCATTATCTCAGAAGCTTGCTGCACTTTTTGTCCACTGTCGTGTGTCACTTGCTAGTTAATAAACTACCTACTTCATGTTCATATGCATTTCTAGTTGAAATTGATATATCCAGATTCATGTTGCATATTCTTTGTAGCACACTTGAACTTGTTATGCAATTTGTCACTGTATCATGTATGACATAGTTGCATTTGAGTTGTTACTGTTGCCTTGAACTGTTGCCATCACGTTCATGTGTATTTTCTATTTAAGTTTGCATCTCCCTTGTGTACTACCTGGGTCTGCATCCCTAACCTTGTCACTATTCTGGTCTGTAGCTCATTTGCATACATTGATCTTGTTTAGTTGTGTACTCAGTTTGGCTTTCATTCAAGTTTGGTCTGATCTGAACTTCATTTTTTGGTCTGTATGCTTGTTGGGCTGAGGCTGTGCTTGCAGGCACATGCTTCTAATTTAGGCTGCTCTTGCCTTGTATCACTGGTGCATGTTGCAGTTTTATTTTGGTTTCTCTGTTTTGATGTTGAGGCCACTCATACATGTTGAGTCATGTTCCTTTGAGTTTGGGTTATTTTGATTTTGGTCAAAGCTACATATATGAGTTTTGCTTTCACTTGAGGCTGTATTGTCACGTTGCATTGAGTTGAGTCATGATAGCAGTGACTTGACCTTTGCATTTTGTTTGTTTTTCGAATTTCACTTGAGTTGAATCCGGTATTTCGGGTTTGACCTTGTATTCAATTGTGAGCTTTCGTTGTGCATTCATGTGCACTTTGTTCTTTTGTTGGTTGCTGGATGGATGTTGTGCTTGCTGTTGCAGTTCCATCTGGTTCATTTTGATTTGGTTAATGCCATTTGATTTTTGTTTGTTGATCTTTTGTGTATTTCAGGCTGTAATGACGAGGCAGTACACGCGTGCGTGTACTGCAGCCCTACCAGATTGATGTTTGATTGATGTTTTCAATTGCTGAATTGTTTTCTTTGTCCAATTCAATATTTTGAAATTACCTTTGATTTGATTTGATTCGATCATTTTGTAGTTGTCTCATTATCTATTTGATAATTAGATTACGAGTTTCTAATTATTTATTCAATAATTAGATTTTGCTGTTAATTGCCAATTAGGCGATTCTGATGTTTTCTAAATTATCTTCGTGGATAGTCCTTTTATTTATCTTGGTTGATGAATTTGAATCTGCTGATTTGTTGTTTAACATTGTTATGTGTTATAATTATCGTTATCCGATTTCCTTGTTAAAGGATCGGATAGACGAGATTTATTTTGAGTGTCGTCTAATTATTGTTTAAATTATTATTGCTTCCGTGCATTAATAACTAAGTTTGAATTAGACTGACCCGTGTATTATTTCTTTTTGAATGTGATACTCGGGTCAGACCAAGTATTTTACAGCTTGAAGGTTTTCGGGCAGCGAAGTTAGAGAGAGAGGGGGAAAACGCTCACTTTATTTCGGGGATTTTGTATTTAAAAAAATATTCCGTTGTATAGATTCAATACATTGTATAAACTCTGATATTTGTAAGAAAAAAAATTTATTTTTTTCGAAATATTATTATTCTGTGATTCTGTGGCTAATTCTGTTTAAACTCTATAAACTAAATAACAATCCGTCATTTTGAACGTTTCAAGTTGGTTTAATTACCGACTAGGGGCGGCCAAAAGGGCGGGATGTTACAAAGTGGTATCTGAGCTTTGGTTTATAAAAGCTTAGTTTATGATGTTTAATACGAATAGTCACAAGGTTCACTTTAAAGAAAGCGTTTTTCAAATCTAAAGAATTATAAAATTGTTTTTTTTGAAAAATAAAAGGTATTTTGAAAATTCAAATCCTTTTCGGAAATCCCCTTCCCTATATTTTGGTTTACGATAGTTTCTCTTCGGTAAGGTCTCCTTAGATTTGAGTTTCGATCATTCGAAAACCCATTATCGAATTGCAGAGATTTATGAAAAATAAAATATAAGTTAAGTAAATTAATGAATTGGTTTAAATCAAATATTTTGAATATCTCTCCAAAGTAATAATTGGGAAATAAAATGACATGTCAATTTAGTTATAGACAAAGGGATCATTGAACTATAACTTGGGAATTTGATTCTGAATTCTTTTGAAAATTGGTTTCAAATATTTTGAAGAACAATTCTAGTAGTATATATAGGAAAAAAAATTTCAAGTAATTTTTCAAAATATTTTCGAAAATAATAAAATTAAATAATTTTTGTTTTTATGTTTCAAGCAAGGTTTGATACGCAAGTATGTATATATATGTATATTTCAAATGTTTGAAATAAAATCCGGAGTTGAATCTCAAGTTTGGTTGAATAAAAATCCTATATATCGGGATAATGTAAATTTGCGAATTGTCTTTGGGAAATGATTGGATAATCCAACCTTTGCTAATAGGGATTGTAAATTTTAATAGGAAACTTCGAAAACATCTTGTTAATTATAATGGCGAAAACCGAAGCACAAAAAGCAGCACGCCGTGAACAAAGAGCAATTTCCCGTAGAGAAGCAGAAGTGGCACATGCGGAAATCAAAAGGAAAATCAATGAAAGGCAAGGACCTGGTCCATACGATGATGTTATCTGTTATCGATGTCATAAAAAGGGACATTATGCCCTTATGTGCTGAGAGAAGAGAAAGAAAAGGAATGTGGATGACCGGTTTGCTTGTCCTGAGATTGTGTGTTTTAAATGTCAGAGGAAAGGGCATTTTCTTAGTCATTGCCTGAAATGAAAAGGAAGAAGCGCGCACTCGATTTACCCGTCGACAGATTGACAATCTGCTACCATTATCGCCAGACTGGACATATAGCCAGAAACTGCACCGAAAGGCAGCATGAAAAGCAAGCTATAGCCCGATCAGCTAGAGCGAAAAGTGTAAGGATGATAGATAAGGATGGAAACATCTCTTATTTTTGCGGGAATTGTAGGAATTGGGGACATGTTGACTTTAAATGTGTTAATCCTCCTTTAATACAACCTGAAAAGGTGCAAACCAAAGAGGGAAGTTTGGCAAAGATGCGTACTACCAGACAAGAAGTCGATAGTCCTCAATAATTCTGAATTTTAAACCAATCAGTATATTTGAAGCAATCAATATATTTTGTAATACTATCTTTTGTAATCCAAAATCTTCTTTGCACGTATTATAAAAGTATTAAGCTATGTATAGTTTTGTACGGAAGGAAATATTTTTAAAAAATAGCATCTTGGGAAGGAAATCTATTTGTCGACTTAACAGTATGAATCAAACTAGTTTTGATGTAAAGCTTATATTTCAAGTTTAAACTAATGCCTAAAATAGTTAATGTGGAGATATGAATCTAATGGAACCAAGTCGATGAATGGCTTACTAAAGAACTAGTTGATTATTTTTGGAAATAGAAAGCAAATGCAAAGGTTCAAATGGGATTTAGATTTCAAATTTGAAGTTTGTCAACATGATGATCCATAATAGGTTTAATAGATTCAGTGATGAATTTGAATTTAAAGGTGCAGAGAATTAAGTTAAGTGGAAAACTTAATATTAGAAAGTTTGAAGTCGGTTTAAAACTAATATTGTGAAAAGTATGAGGAATTCAAACTATGAATTAAGTCGAAGTTGAAAAAAGTTAAATGGGAAATTTGAACAATTAGTTCAACTTGAAATTTTTCAAAAAGATTGAATCTTGAGTTAAATTGAGTTTAACTTCGACAACAAAAACAATATAAGTTGAGCTTTGAATTTTGGATGGTCGGTTTGGATTGTATGTCTAATATTGTGAATTGATGACATAGAAATTGATCTCTATTAAATATATATCTGTTTGGTGGCGGAGAATTTATTCTCTTAGCTATATACACCCTTCTCTGAGACGTACGAGCTCAGAGGTTATATATCGGTAGACATCAATTATGTGTTGAGAATTGACAATGTAACGTAAAATCCAAATCGAGTGTGAAGTTGATAATAAATTGAATTATGAATATGAATTGAGTTTGAGATAACCTTAAACTTCCAAATCGACTTAGAGGAAAATTTTAAATTGGTAACGAGATGGAAAATTCAGGAATCCTCTATTTGTTATGGGTATGGGATACGGAGGTTTTCGGAACTTATATATGAGAATGTAGTAAATTCGAAAACCATCAGTTTGGAAAGTAATTGTTATGGAAATCCTATGTAAGTTTACATAGGTATGATATGTACGAAATGTGAAATGAAGTACTATATATATGACATTATGTTTTCTAAACTGAGGATATGGAAAAGTACCTTCCATTGAAAATTTGTGAAGGTGTTGGAACTCGGAATGAGTGTCCATTTGAAATTCGTAGCTACATAGAATTTCCATAAGTTGGAGTGTCCATTTTAATTGGAATCCCTCGTGATGGGATCATGTTGATGGGAACATGTTGATTGATGATGATGTATACTAGCGTAATTCGAGGGGTGTGATGCCTACAGTTACAAGCGATTCCACTGGGATAGTGGCGCAACCGCCGTGTAAACTGCGATCTACATGCCATAGCGAAATTCGAGGGGCGAGATGCCTATGGTTACAAGCGATTCCACTGGGATAGTGGCGTAACCGTCGGGTGAACTGCGATCTATGGCAACAACCATGGCGAAATTCAAGAGATGTGAAATCTACAGATTACAAGCGATTCTACTGGGATAGTAGCGTAACCGCCGAGTAACTGTGATCCATGGGGGAATGTGCTTTCCATATCCATTTTTAAAAGAATTTTTAAGTATTTTAACTGGGAGTTGAAGCAAGTATATTTAGTACTTGGAGATTTTTAGTCCTACGCTTGGCCAGCGTATGCCTAATGTCTGTAAGAACGACGATAGACTTGTTAAACTTCGAGTTAGTAAGTATTTTCAAAACTTTAAATAGCAAATCAATAGTCTGAAATTAAAATTACATAATTCCAAACTAAGGAAGAAGATCTTTAAAATGTCTTGAAAGTCCACAGCTTTGGAAAAGATGTAATATGCAAATCTCTAACATGAAGAATTTCAAGTTTAAATATGAGTGGTTATTATAAACCAAAATAGTGAATTGAAAACAAATTTGAATAAAATGAATTGGAATTTGTAATGAATTAGTAATTGAAACTAATTTAAAATAGTGCAGTAGTAAAGGAAAGTTAATCGATAAAATTCCATATTCGGAAGATAAATTGAAATCAAATAGAATTGAAATTGTGAATTGAATTCAAATGAAATTTGAACTGTAAAATTGAATGAAAATGAACATATAACTTCAATAGGGAAGTAAAAGTGTATAAGAAGCATATATTGAAAAAAAATTAATGGAATTGGCAAAATGATTTGAATGTTGGAATTGGATTCTACTACTAGCAGGATGTACAGGTGCATAAAAGGAATTGGAAATTTTTGATTTGAAGATAAAAAATTAAATTACTCAACAAAAAGGTATGTATTTCAATTTTAACATGAGATTTGATGATTTTCTTGTCTAGCGGCTTGGCTTTTTCTTTTCTTTTCGAAATTGGGGGCCCGATGTGGCATTTTGTAGTCGTACCGAGTTAGCCGAGCAAAGGAGACACTAGCGAAATTTTTCAAAAATTTAAGTGTTAGAATTTTTTTTAGAAAATATTGAAAGTTTAAAATTTGAATTTAAATTTAAAATTGAATTGAGAAGGAAACAATGTTGTTTGAAACTTATAAGTGAAGTTGGAAAGTTAATTGAAATGATAATGGATCTTTAATAAAAAGATTTAGGTTAGTAAGTTGATAAAACTATTTGGATTGTGAAAAATAGTAGACGAGTTAAGGACCATTTTTCCTAACTTGTAATTTCGGGATGAAATTCTTTTAAGGGGGGAAGGTTGTAACGACCCCGAATTTTGAACAATTTAATTGAAAATACTTAATTAATTTTAAATATTTGAATGATGGTTTGACTTGAATTTCAAATTATCATAATGAAATTGGCAATTAAATTTTAAAACTTATTCTATTAAAAGTTGAATAATAATTTGAGTCTCCAGTTTTAAGATGATTAAAAATATTTCAAAGGCTTGTAAAATATATATTGACAATGCTGGAGATAATGGAAGCTTCAGAGTTGAAATTGAAAGTGATTTGATCAGTTTTGGAATTATATCGTTTGAGTCGATATTTAAAAAATAGCCTTCCGAGGGCACAGTCTCGGAATTTGACGAAACCAGTTCCATTGGATCCGGAATATTGTGTTATTATCGGATTTCAAATTTGGTAGCGTTTGGAGTTGTTGTGTGAGCGTACGACATATAAACGCGTTGAAATTAAATCGAATTCAATTAAAATTTGAAATTTGAAGTTGGTCAACATCAGCTACTTCCCTTCCCATCACGACACAGTAGCCTTGTTCCTTCCATACTGCTATCTTCCTTAAATCACGCAACTCTCCTTTGTTTCAGCCTGGAATCACGCTCCCCCTTCCTCATAAAATACATGATTCTTCCCCCCCTTTCATTTGCATTCGTTCGAAACCCTATAACCAGTTCCTCCATTTTCACTTCCATTCGCAAGCCTAATCGATCGAAAAAAAATATATAATGGCGGCTACGTTCTCGTTCGTTCCTCTTTACAAATTAGGGCTTTATCGAATCGAAGAGGCCGACATCAACTGCTCGATTGAAGTTGATTGCCTTGCTCGAGTGGTCGCATCTTGATTGAGCTCGCCGTTGCTTCGACAAAGGTGAGTGATTTAAATTACTCACATCTAATTCGATTTCATGTATATGTGATTTTGTGTTATCGGCCTTGAATTTTTGGTATTTCGACTTCGGTCGTGATTCCTTGGCTTGTTTTGAGTTTTGCTGTTGTTGATTCTGTTCTTGATGTCTTTCGATGTTGAATTCTTTTGACGATGCTGATTTCGAGTTGACTTCGACACTTACTGCTATTGACTTGACTTGTTTACCTAAACCTTGACTCGGTTATGCATTGGTCTCTCAGTTATGAATTATATTGTGATATTGTTGTCAATGTTTTGCATTTTGGGTTTGAACCACGACTTGATGGAGTTGTTGCCATTACTGTTGGTCTTGACTTCGTCCTGTTGCACTTAGATGATCAGGTTGCATACTCCCTGACGCCTTTACGTGCTTTGTTTATCTGATGGCATTTTGATTCAGAGTACATTTACATTTTTACTTGAGTTTACTTGGATTTGTACTGATACACTCATTTGTATCTCGCTGTTTTATGATTCTGGCCATTATGTCCTTGACTCGTTTTGAATTGGTCATTGATTTTGACCTCTGTGTCTTCGGCCACTTGTTCTGGTTTATGTAAAATTTGCACTTGATAAATTTGAAACTTCTTTTGCTAGATTTTATTGGTGACTTCGGCCTTATACATTGTTTGCATATCTGTGCACATTGTTGCCTGGGTCCAAGATTTTCTCTTGTGACATGCCTGATTTCAGTTACATGATTTTATTTTTAAAACCGGTTGTTAGTGCAATATCGGTTACTGTTAGTTCATTGTGTACATTGTGTTGTCTGGCCTTTCTATCTGTGCAGTCTTCTCTGGTGCACTTGCTCATTTGAGTTTGTACTGCTTCTGGTTGCCCTTGCTCTTCCACTATTCACTTCGAGCATGGGTTGCTCTGTCCAGTTTAATGCATTCATGCAGTTGTTCCATGGTTTTGGCATTGTGGAGTTTTATTCATATGTGCAGTATGCTTATATATGCACTGCTGCATTATCTCAGAAGCTTGTTGCACTTTTTGTCCATTGCCGTGTGTCACTTGCTAGTTAATAAACTGCCTACTTCATGTTCATATGCATTTCTAGTTGAAATTGATATATCCAGATTCATGTTGCATATTCTCTGTAGCACACTTGAACTTGTTATGCAATTTGTCACTGTATCATGTATGACATAGTTGCATTTGAGTTGTTAGTGTTGCCTTGAACTGTTGCCATCACGTTCATGTGTATTTTCTATTTAAGTTTGCATCTCCCTTGTGTACTACCTGGGTCTGCATCCCTAACCTTGTCACTATTCTGGTCTGTAGCTCATTTGCATACATTGATCTTGTTTAGTTGTGTACTCAGTTTGGCTTTCATTCAAGTTTAGTCTGACTTGAACTTCATTTTTTGGTCTGTATGCTTGATGGGTTGAGGCTGTGCTTGCAGGCACATGCTTCTAATTCAGGTTGCTCTTGCCTTGTATCACTGGTGCATGTTGCAGTTTTATTTTGGTTTCTCTGTTTTGATGTTGAGGCCACTCATACATGTTGAGTCATGTTCCTTTGAGTTTGGGTTATTTTGATTTTGGTCGAAGCTGCATATATGAGTTTTGCTTTCACTTGAGGCTGTATTGTCACGTTGCATTGAGTTGATTCATGATAGCAGTGACTTGACATTTGCATTTTGTTTGTTTTTCGAATTTCACTTGAGTTGAATCCGGTATTTCGGGTTTGACCTTGTATTCAATTGTGAGCTTTCATTGTGCATTCATGTGCACTTTGTTCTTTTGTTGGTTGCTGGACGGATGCTGTGCTTACTGTTGCAGTTCCATCTGGTTCATTTTGATTTGGTTAATGCCATTTGATTTTTGTTTGTTGATCGTTTGTGTATTTCAGGCTGTAGTGGCGAGGCAGTACACACGTGCGTGTACTGCAGCCCTACCAGGTTGATGTTTAATTGATGTTTTCAATTGCTGAATTGTTTTCTTTGTCCAATTCAATATTCTGAAATTACATTTGATTTGATTTGATTCGATCATTTTGTAGTTGTCTAATTATCTATTTGATAATTAGATTATGAGTTTCTAATTATTTATTCAATAATTAGAATTTGTTGTTAATTTCCAATTAGGCAATTCTGATGTTTTCTAAATTATCTTCATTGATAGTCCTTTTATTTATCTTGGTTGATGAATTTGAATCTGCTCATTTGTTGTTTAACACTGTTATGTGTTATAATTATCGTTATCTGATTTCCTTGTTAAAGGATCGGATAGACGAGATTTATTTTGAGTGTCGTCTAATTATTGTTTAATTATTATTGCTTCCGTGCATTAATAACTGAGTTTGAATTAGACTGACCCGTGTATTATTTCCTTTTGAATGTGATACTCGGGTCAGACCAAGTATTTTACAGCTTGAAGGTTTCCGGGCAGCGAAGTTAGAGAGAGGGGGAAAACGCTCACTTTAGTTTGGGGATTTTGTATTTAAAACAATATTCCGTTGTATAGATTCAATACATTGTATAAACTCTGATATTTGTAAGAAAAAAAATTTATTTTTTTCGAAATATTATTATTCTGTGATTCTGTGGCTGATTCTGTTTAAACTCTATAAACTAAATAACAATTCGTTATTTTGAACATTTCAAGTTGGTTTAATTACCGACTAGGGGCGGTCAAAAGGGCGGGATGTTACAAAGTAGTCGACAGAAGCAAATTGATTCAAACCGTTGGATCGGCGGAACTTGATCCTTGCCTCTCAAAAAATTGGCATTGCCTCTAAAACCCTAGGAGGTCAAAAAACTAACTCTTCCCGGTTGCCAGGAGATAGGCGACACCAAGGAACATCCAAATTTGAGCATCTCGTAAGCCGCGCACCCAAATTTAAACTCCTTATGTTGCCAGGAGAAAGGCAACGTTGAGGAACATCAAAAACAAACTCCTCGTGTTTCCTGAAGATAGGCAACACCGAGGAACATCCAAAACGAATTACTCGCATTGCCCTAGAGATAGGAAATGTTGAGGAACATCAAAAACAAACTCCTCACGTTTCCCAAAGATAAGAAGCGTCAAGGAGCACTGAAAGCCACGTTTCTCATAAGCCGCGCATCCAAACTTAAACTCCTCACATTGCCCGAAGATAGGCAATGCCGAGGAACATCAAAAACGAACTCCTCGCATTGTCTGGAGATAGGCAACGCCAAGGAGCATCGAAAGCTGTGCATCTCATAAGCTACGCATTCAAGCTGAAACTCCTTACGTTTCTTGGAGATAGAATCCTCGAGGAGCATCAAAAATAAACTTCTCGCATAGCTTGGCGATAGGCAATGTTAAGGAACGTCAAAAACGAACTCCTCGCGTTGCCTAGAGAGAGGCAATGCCGAGGATGCTCAAAATAAACCTTTTGCGTCGCCTATAGATTGGCAACGTCGAGAAGCATCAAAAACCAACTTCTCGCGTTACCCGTAGATGCACAGTGCCGAGGAAGCTCAAAATAAACCTCTAGGTTTGCCCAGAGATTGGCAATGCCGAAAAGCATCCAAACTGAAACTACATGCTAAGGTCGCAAAATTTCCAAAGAAAGGAAAAATCAAGTTATGACTTAGCCAGATTTTCAACAGAGAATATCTATACCCTAGGTTACTGGATACATGGAAATTGTTTGAAGTAAACAGCCCTATGAACTAGGGGGCATACACATGTACTAAGGTAGAAACAAGAAAACAACAACAAGTTCAAAAGTTCTATCCCTCCAAATAACAACAAGTTCTATCTCGCAGTTTTATGAACTTCCAAATGAAAAGTCTATGTCTGTTTTAAAATTCTAAACAAAAATTTCAAAGCTTTAGATCTTTTAGAAGTTTTATAAATTTCCAAAACAAAAATTCTCTAAGTTCTGTTAATTTCTAAAGTTCTATTAACTTCCATAGTGCAGATAATTTCTAAGTTCTATCACTTCGAATGAAGGGCTTTAGCTATAATCATAGAACTAGAAAATTATGGTATGAAACAAGCACAAGAACACAAAACATATGTGAATAGATAGATAAAAGTACAGTCAAAATATCAATGTGTTACTTATAATTTTCTATACATAGGATCAAAATGTGGGGTCGTACCCACGCAATAATAGACAGCAAAAGGAAAATACAGAATCTATAGTAAGTGCAGACTCTGCACTTGAAAAGAATGACTCAAAAAGAAATAAAAAAAGCCATTCTTCTCGTAACCTATTGGCTAAAACCAAGTCCATCCACACACCACCCGCTCAATGCTTCTTGCTACCGCTACCTTTTCGACCTTTGGTTGGTAGTTTATGCTGTTTTGCAGGAGTAGTGTCACTTCTAGTGATATCAACAAATACTTTGATGGTGATGTCCTCCTCTTCCTCCGAGAATTTCTTAGAAGAGCCTCCCTTCCCTTTGCACTTTATCCATTTCCAAGAACTCTTCAAAACCTTGATTGCCTCCACCTTTTCCTTCTTAACGGCAATTAAATCATATTGAGTGTTCTAAGGCTGCTCCGTCTACGTTTACTGCTCCTTGGCTTCTGATGCAATTATATCACCTTTTAAATATGCCAAAGGACCATCCAGGTTATGGAACGCAGCTATCTCCTTGGCCTCTAGCCAAAGTTGTGAACTAGACATGGATGTGGGAATCGGAGCAGGAACAGATATAACCGTAGAGGATATGAGAATGGCAGTAGGCACGGGTGCCGAAGTGGCTGGCGCATCAACAGAAAAGTGAATGGACCTATAAGATCAAAATTAAAGCATTAAACTCCTTTGCTCTTGTAGCATAAGTTGGAAGCTCCCGAATTTGGGAGAAGCATGGACGTTACCTGCACCAGAGGAATGAATGTGCGACCTTGAACTCACCACCTTCGCCTTCTTTTGAAGGCTTTACCACATGAGGAATAATATCAATCCTTGAACTCGCTAATTGGTTGTGGAGCTGCTTTGATGGTTCACACATGATAGAGACAGAAGGCCTGGTAAGCACGTTGGTGGCAGTCATCAAGGCAACATCGATGCCCTCCTTCTCTCATTCAACTCAGAGGATCTCCTGGCCCTTGAGTAGCGCTTTCTTAGATTCATCATTAAGATAAGCATCTCGCAACTCTTGATCTAAATAAACATCACCGCTCTTAGTAAAGCGAGATAAGATTTCCTCCTAAACAAGGGCAGGAGTACGCGGATACTTTGGGCCGAGAGAGCTAAGGCTCCCTAGGTGCAACAAAAAGTTGACATAAAAGTTCAGAATTGCCGCACCCAGCTTCTCCATTTTCTTGTCGAAGGCATGTTTGAGGTCCAAGTAGTCTGCTTTCACTGCATCCTTCTCAATCTCAACAGCAGTCTTGCGCGACCTAAGCATGTAGCTTGGCGATGGTCTTGGCTTGCTCAAAGATTGTTTTGTTATGCCCCTCGACAATTAGATCGTGATTTTTAACCCACCTTTAGGCAAGGCCAGATACAGGCGGATTTAACCCAATCGATTGTACAAAGATCGAAGTTGGATTTCTTGGGTAACAAACATGATAACGAAGCCATAACATAGCATAGCCGGTGAACAAACAGCGTAAGATGTCAAAAATATGGTTGCAATAAAGAACGAGTCGTTTCAGATTGCTTGGAACCTACTCCAGGTCATTTCCCTGTTTACTTCGGGTTTCTAAGCAGTTTCCTTCGACTCAGGGACCAATCTACTTCGGGTCTTCAATAGGCTGGCACATCTGCAGATTACTTCGAGTCATCGTAGCATCTGCTTCGAGCCGTTAGAAGGTCTGCTTCCGGCCGAGAAGATATTTACTTCTAGTCATGGCCATGAATTGATTCACAACCTTCATGGCCCGCAACCTAGGTCCTCATCAATTTCGTATCCATGCTGTTCAAATCCATCAAATTTGCACTCGTTCATTTTGTATCCATCAGATACATGCACCTTTCAGATCGATCAAGGTTATTCACTTCATATCGACATACATTTCGTATCGATCACCCAGATGATCGATATGAAACCCATCCCTTCCTATCAATGCAAAGTAGGCACAGTTATCTACTTCGTATCGGTCACGTAGATGTGTACTTTGTATCGATTGACTAGATAGTCGATATGAAAGTGGCACTCTTCCATCGATACGAAGTATTAGGGAACATATGGATATAAATCATATATGATCGATACGAAGTCAACCAAATCAGCAACCCATGATTGATACGAAGAAACTAACTATGATCGATACGAAGAGACCAATTGTGATCGCTACAAAGAGCATAGCACCCGATGGATACGAAGGAGAAAGCAGTTAACGCGGCATAAAATATGGATCCACCCAAACCTACCGGTTCACGTCACCATAGGCTGATCGATACGAAAAGGATCGATGCGAGATAGATTGATACGATGGTGCCTAACATGGGGATGTAAAACTTGCATCGATCATAACTCACAATCTACAAGTCCAAATGTCACCAATTTTTCACAGGAGCTTACGTACAACCCAAAGAATGTTTGTGCTCAATTTCGACTCGATTGGATCAAATCTTGATGGATGCGACATTCGTTCATATCGATCACAGACTGAGTGCAGATGACATGAGATCGATCATGTGGGCCCACCCACGTGAGAGAAGGAGTCTTCCGAAATATGAGCAAGATATTTGCAGCCTACACCTATAAAAAGCAGTCCAAGAGCTTCAAAAAAGGGATCTTTGGCTCTTCTACGTCAAGACTCTGCCGAAATCACTTTTGTACTTCACCTCTACCATTGTAATCAATTGTAACTAACGAAAACCATCAATAAAACAGAAAATCCTTCAAAGTGGACGTAGGCTACAACGTCGAACCACTATAAATTGTGTGTTTCTACTGCTTTTCTTTGAAATTTTGAGTGTTCTTCATACTTATTTCTATTACATACAATCTACCTGTGATTTGTAACTGTGATTTGGTGCTTTCATCTGCTATTGGGTGTTTGTAACCATTTTTGGCACAAACATTTTGGTGCTTTCACTGAGAATTGAACTCAGGGATTCTAAAGCTTGGATTTTGGATTCAAATGCTTGAAGACATGGATTTGCAAAGCAAAAGGATTAGATCTAAAAGGAACCATGGTGAAGCAATCAGCAAGGAGACCAAGAGCATAAAGAAGCCAGCATGAAGGAAGTCAGGAGGCTTCCTCAGGAGCGAATCAAGCCTCAGTCTTCATCACCCAAGACGAGATGGAGATGATGATGGAAGCTATGCAGGAGGGAATGCTGGAAAGGAAAGAAGAGATGATGCAGAACCTACTCCAACAAGTTAGACAAAATAGAATGCAGAATCGAGGAAACCCTACGGCAGGAAATGCTAGAGACAGAGGTCAGGAGCATAGAGCAATCAGAACCCAGAATAGAGCGAGACCATCAGGAGTGGCCCAAGAGCTATGGGGCACTCCCCAAGAGCATGTTGATCCATACTCAGGCAGGATACTAGGTGGAGTTGTTCAACATGGCATTGATAGAGGATGGATTACCAACTAGGAGAGCAAATTCCAGGATTCCCTCGCAAACTCAGGGGGAAGATCGGAGGCAATGGACGAGGAATACATCTTGACAACGATGACAGATTGGCGGAGATGGTTAGACAAGCCATGAGAGGCAGACTGGTGGATAGAGATTTGGAAGATGTTAACAGGAGCCCCTTCGCTTCTGCAATTAGGCAGGCCAAGAATCCACCACAATTCAAGCTACCGACATTGGGGACATATGATGGAAGGACAGATCCAGCTGTTCATCTGACAAGATATATGAGACATATGGAAATACTGGGGCATCGGAGGAAGTCATGCCCAGTGTTTCCCATTGTATCTGACAGACATAGCAGCATTATGGTTCAGGCAATTGGATAGCAACTCCGTTAGAACATGGACTGAGTTGAATGAGAAGTTCATGAGGCAGTTTAGAGTTCACATATCGAGGCCCAAGAATGTGATGAGTCTAGCGGCACTAAAGCAGAAGACCGAAGAATCTTTGAGGAACTTCATAACATGATTTAAGCAGCAGCAGCATTAGTGGATCGCCTAGATCCATCCATGATCTTAATGGCACCTGTATCTGGCATAGATGATGGAATAGAGTTTAAAAATTCACTAACAAGGGATCCTACTATGGATCTAGGGGAGTTTTATCATGAGGCCGGAGGATTTCTACGATTAGAGGATGCAAATGTTGAAAGATAGGAAGGAGAGGGAGTTAATGTGTATGCAGTCAAAAGAAGAGATCCAGCCGGAAAGGATTCAAGCAAGGACAAAGGGAAACGAAAAGCCGAAGATAACGATGGTGGACCAAAGCGACCACGAAATGAACCGAGATTCACCTCTTATATGGAGTTGAACGAAACTTTGGTAACGGATCTACCAGGACACCAGGGGGCAGGTTCTTTATCGAAAGCTAGTGAGGAGGGATTTGACCAACAATGAGAGGAAATCGGACAAGTACTGCTTATTCCATGAGCTAAGCGGCCATAATACCAATGATTGCAGGTACTTGAGGGATGAGATAGAATGGCATATTCAGAATGGCATGCTATTACAGTACGTAAGGAGGCGAACCGCGATGGTGGAGCAAAAACGATCACAACCTGCACCAACTGGGAACATCTTAGGATCGAGGCATCAACTTGTCATCAACTAATTGAAATAATGACGAATATGTGGCAAACTCCATACCAACACGATTAAGTCATTTACACATGTGCAGGATCACGAACGGTCCTCAAGCATGCTTTGATACGACTATCAATCACATCAGTGTAGGTGTTTGCACTTTGACGTCTCTTTTTTGCTTTTGTTTGCTATTTCTCATGTTTGGACTTGTTTTTGTTGGACATTTTTGTGGAAAGACTCATTTTGAATGTAAATATGCTATTTGTGATTCCATAACGGCTAAGCCACTTACACATGTATGGGATCACGAACGGTTCTCAGGCATGCTATGAGATGACAATAAACCGCCATAACAAATAAATCAGAAACTCACTCGAATGTGAAATCTGACATGAATCATACTAAGTCCCGCCCGGGCACACACAATTCGCATCGAACGGCACTCGACCACGAATGGGCACAATTCGCCTCGAACGGCACCCGACTGCGAACGGTCACCTTTCACCGCGAACGGCACCCAACCTCAAACGGTCACATACCACCCCAAATGACATACGATCTCAAACGATCGTCATTCACAGTCAGGTAAGAATATCAATCAATTTTACAGGTCATCAACAGGATATGAATGTTCAGCCTATGTCACTCCAAAACACACCATCCTATTGCAAGGCATGTTTTGGAGGGCAAAGTGTCAACCTGCCTTTAGGCAAGGCCACATACAGGTGGATTTAACCCAATCACTATACAAAGATCGAATTTGGATTTCACAAGCAACAAAAATGATAAGAAGCTAAAACATAGCATAGTCGGTGAACAAACAGCAAAAGATGTCAAAAATATGGTTTCAACAAAGATCGAATAGTTTCAGGTTGCTTGGAACCTACTCTGAGTCATTTCCCTGTTTACTTCGGGTTTCAAAGCAGTTTGCTTCGAGTCAGGGAAGGATCTACTTCGGGTCTTTGATAGGCTGGCACACACGCAGATTACTTCAAGTCATCGCAGCATCTGCTTCGAGTCGTTAGAAGGTCTGCATCGGGCCGAGAAGATGTTTACTTTGAGTCGTGGCCATGAATCGATCAACAACCTAGGTCCCACTAATTTCGTATCCATGCTGTTCGAATCCATCTAGTTTGCACTCGTTCATTTCGTATCCATTAGACACATGCACCTTTCAGATCGACCAAGGTTATTCACTTCATATTGATATACATTTCATATCGATCCAAGTTAATACATGTTTCAAATCGATCACCCATACGATCGATATGAAACAAATCCCTTCCTATCGATGTGAAGTAGTCACAATTATCTACTTCGTATCGGTCACATAAATGTATACTTCGTATCGATCGACTAGATGCTCGATACGAAACTGACACTCTTCCATCGATACGAAGTACTATGGAACATATGTGTATGAATCATATATGATCGATGCGAAGTCAACCAAATCGGCAACCCATGATCGATACGAAGAGATCAACCATGATCAATACGAAGAGACTAATTGTGATCGATACGAAGAGCATAGCACCTGATGGATACGAAGGAGGAAGCATTCGACGTGGCATAAAATACGGATCCACCCTAACCTACCGATCCATGTCACCATAGGTTGATCGATACGTAAGAGATCGATGCGCGATAGATCGATACGAAGGCGCCAGACTTGGGGATGTAAAACTTGCATCGATCATGACTCACAATCTACAAGTCCAAATGTCACCAAATTTTCACAGGAGCTTACGTACAACCCAAAGAATGTTCATCCTCAATTTCGTCTCGATTGGATCAAATCTCGATCGATACGAAATTCGTTCGTATCGATCACGGACCGAGTGCAGATGACATGGGATCGATCACGTAGGCCCACCCATGTGAGAGAAGGATCCTTCCGAGATCTGGGCAAGATATTTGCTGCCTACACCGATTAATAGCAGTCCAAGAGCTTCAGAAAAGGGATCTTTGGCTCTTCTACGTCATACTCCACCGAAATCACCTTTGTACTTCACCTTTCCAGTTGTAATCAATTCTAACCAGCGAGAACCATCAATAAACAAAAAATCCTTCAAAGTGGACACAGGCTACACGCCGAACCACTATAAATTGTGTGTTTCTACTGCTTTTCTTTGAAATTTTGAGTGTTCTTCATATTTAGTTCTATTACATACAATCTACCTGTGATCTTTAATTGTGATTTGGTGCTTTCATTTGCAACTGGGTGTTTGTGACCATTTTTGGCGCAGACAGTGATCGGCGATTGTTTTGAGCTTCAATGATAGCGTTGCGAGCGACCATTCAACTATTTTAACCTTTTCATGTGCCTCCTTCAACTTATTCATCAAGCCAGGGGTTCTCCTACTTTCATGAAGCACCGCCTCCTTCTCCTCTTCCACCTGTTGGATCTTAGCATCCCGATCGACCAACGCCTTCTCAAAATCATCTTTCTCGAATTCGAATGATAGGAGCTCCTGATATTTATTTATATTTGAATCAACTAACTGTTTGCAGAGCTTCTCCCAACTTTTTGCATGTTTTGGGTCGTTTTGGATAGCTTGGAGATGGGGCATGAAAGAATCCCTATGAACGGTGTGGAGATCCAGGTCAAACTTGACCCCTTTTAGGAACCAACCGAGAGTGCTGCCTTAAGCTTAAGGGGACCCAAAAGGAATAACATAGGCAGGCCTTAGGCAGAGGTGAGAAGCACTAGGAGGGGCAGTAATAAGGAAAGAGGATGAAATATGAGCTGGGGGCAGAATCGAGGCAGAAGTGATGGGAATTTCTTGGCCCGTGGAAGAGTGTTTCGAAGCAAGCTTTGAAGGATGAGGCCGGTAATAAAACTTTGATTTCTTTGACGGTTCATCTCTTTCCTCAAGAGATTTTATTTTCTCATACCTGCCTTTATATGAATGAGATTGATCTCTCTCATTCTGGCAATGGGTTTCAGCCTTGAGTTCTTTCCTCTACCTATTTTCTTCTTCCGTCTCTCGTACTTGATGCCGGTTAGAGGAGCACTTGGGGTACTGCTATGAATCAGTATAGCCTTTGGAGTTGTCAAAAAAGCCTTGTCCCCTCATCATACCTGGAATTAGTCACGCATAAGAGGCTTTAGAAGCATGATATAAACTAAGTAAATATATGAAAATTAGTGTATTCCTAGTGCAACGTGTTGTATGTCCTAAATGCAGGTCTAAGACGTCATCACAAACCAAAACAAATGACTAACGTATGTGGGATCAGACTGATTTCGGTTATTATTGGCAGGACAGAGCTAACTACTGGCGCGATATCGCCTGAACAGGAAGGCATCGTGTCAAATTTAAAGTCCCCTTTCATGAGCACTTCGAAGTCGACAAAAACATCGCTGAAATCTACAAACCCCACTCCGACATCCTTACTCGAAGAATCATGATGTCTTCTAGTTTCAGGGGCTTTGCCTTTGCCACATGCATCGAAAGTTGGTGGAATCAGGAGATCGTGACTCATTCCCAGAGTCTCATCGCAAGACTCAGAGTCTTCATCTTCAGATTCTGACGAGAAGTAGTCACTAGCGGTAGACTTGTCGCTACTACTCTCGAATTCTCCATATTCTTTCTCTAAGTCCAACGTAGCTTTGCCTTCTTTGTGCATGAACTCGTCTTCTACTCCCTTCAAGATTGGCGACATTCAAAATGAACCACTCAGTCCAAACACAGCATCATCTTCCTCCTTACGGGCCTCACCAGGTGATCCTCTGGACAGGCTACCTCTCTCTTGAACCTTCCCAAAGTCATGGGACGAAGAAATGGATCTTGTGCGAACTCTCGATCGTCCAGAGGAGGAGTTTCAATCTAAATGGCAGATCTACCCGGAGCCAACAGCCCATATCGACGCAAGTTCCATTAGTCAACAGAACTTTAATGCACCTCTCTTCAGTGTTGATAAGCTATAAAGTTTGGCAAACTCCATCAAAAGTCACATCTCTATTCGGCCTTGGGATAATTGCAAGAATCGTGTAATCAGTTTGAAACTCTATATCAACGCTTCAGAGCTCGACAAATAGAAAAGAGAAGCGTACCCCCTATTTTCCATCGACGGTTGAATCCTTCGGGGCGTCTAACATAATAGTATCTTAAACTGTGATAAATTGCTTTGCAAGCGGCAGACAATGTTTCGATTTCTCTGGGCTTCGATTATAATCAAAGAGGGACAATCATCTCTCCTATTGAGTGCCAAAAAATACCACAACTCATCAAAACTTGGAGCACAACTGAACGTCTGCATGAAAAGGGCATGCAAGCAAAGTAAGGATGGCGTAGCCATTTTGATGAAGCTGGAATGGGGCAATTTCCAAGTTCGAGAGTGTCTCATGCAGAAATTTGGGATAAACTAAGTGCTTGATACACTGCAAATGCTCTATCCCATGTAGATGATCCGCTCACAGTGGAAGAAGAAAAGAACATCCTGTGATGGTTCGTTTTGCATTTTTGTGTCTACTTATTATGCACTTACCTGTTATCGATCAATGATCGATAATGGATCCGTTGTCCAGAGCGACACTGAAAACTCTTCTGCTCATAGGAACGCCGAACGTTGAACATTCAGTGAGTGAACAAGATAAGCCCGAGACCTGGGAAGAAATCGAGATCTACTAGTGAATGTGCATGATGTGCAATAATAGCTATAAAATTGGGCACAAGTCAATTTTGGTTTAGTGGATGAAGATAGCATAACGTGTCAATTGTTGGACCACATCACGAATATTGTTTTTGATAGAACTCAAGACCCGATTGGCCATCTCAACCCGTCAAACCGTAATCAACTTGAACTTCTTGTAATCAATGTAGCAAATGGATACTGGTCATCAAATCATCACACAAATTCAATAATTACCATACCCACTAAGCAATCCCACCTTAAACTAAATTATGAGACACAGGAAAGAATAGAGGCTGAATTCAACGAATTTTAGGAGGATAAGTGGCGAGTTATGTGGATCTGTGGTGACTCAAGAAGGGGGGAAGCTGGAGTTTCGAGCTAGGATTCAGGAATCACGAACTGGAATCATGATGGAAGGAATCGCGATGGAAGGTATCCCTAAGGACTGATGGATTAATGAGTAAGAAGATTGTTGAATTGCTTGGAGGCGAATCGCTTAAAAAGTGGAACACTTGAAGGTTTTATTGACTTGGTTCGAATGAAGTGTGGTCGGCTCTGGCATTGTATATAAACGGACAAGAAAAAAGTTTGCTAATTAATCGGGTCTCTAGCGGTCCAATCCATCATGGGTCACCAACAACCCAACCTAACTTTATGATGATAAATATTTCCCCATGCAGCTAGGTTGCTAGCGGCACATCCTACATGGATCGCTAGATCCCCATCAAAATAATAATAACAATAAAATATAAAAGAAAAGAAGAGGAAAGGAAACTTCGCCTATTCTCCTCAAGCTCGATCTCTTACAGTTGTTCATCATTCCAAGGCATGTCGGGAAACTACAAGCATAAATGTGATACATTGTGGTAAACAAAAGCAGTCGGAACAAAAGAAAGACGATCGATGATGTTGGGCTAACGTATTCACAGAGCTCTGATGCAATCACATGGAAATCAATCGGTGGATATTGGAAGCGATAACTTCCAAAGTACGCCTAGTTTACAACGAAGACGTAATATGGGGGACAAATGTTATCTGGGTTTTTAACCCAGCAGAAACCGACCGAAAATAGAACAACCTTGTGTAGACAGGATGGTTTAGGACTTGGCTAGAAAATCTAAGACAAGAGATTAACAAGCGCCAAGCTATACAACTAAGGTGATAACTGGGATCAACGAAGCCAAGTGATCAGCATCCTTTTAGTCGCATCGGCAGCTTAACGTAAATAGTTAGTGAATTGCCATCAGAATGTAATAGCTACGATAGAAGACTACAGGAAACATATCCAATTATAGACCCTAGAATAATTCTAAGTGGTTGGATCATTAGTGATCCATGCCTCTCCTCCAGCCTTCAAATAAGATAACTAAGGAACACAACAAAGAGGCCAAGACGTTGTCTCACAAAACGAGCCAAGTCTATGGGTCACAGGCGACCTATAGACCATAGGTCTCCAGCGACCCATGAATTTAGCTCATTTTGCGAGCTAAACTCTCCCTAGGTCGTCTACTACTTACATGTGAGCTGATAGAGGTATGGTCTAGCCCAGAAGGTCTCCTCTCTATATAAATACCATCCATCCTATAACATAAGGGAGATCTTCTCCAAACATTGGTTGAAGCTCTACTGGAATTATTCTTCACTCTCTACCTCATAAACTACAATCTTCAAAGGAATATACTGTGATTCTCTAGTGGATTCCAACTCTGGAGATTCAATCTAGCTAGAAAATAATCAAAGCCTTATAATCAAATATTTGTTGTAACAACAAACAGTCTATAATAAAACTATAAAGTGGATGTAGGCTTCTTAACAGCCGAACCACTATAAAAATTCTGCCTAATTTTTTTTATTGTTCTTTCTTTATATCCATGATCTGTGATATTTCTACATCAGATTATGACTGGTGCTTTCAAATCCAAACTAGGGTGTTGGTCCATTTTTTGGGTGAACAGTCATCTCCTAACAATAACATACATAAATAAATTCATATTTTCATAAACCTATATGGTTATATATGGAAAATTATTTCTTTTTATGTATAAAATATAATTTTGGTAAAATTATTTCATTTACCCTATTTTAAACAATATTATGTCTATTTGCCTTGTTTAAGTGCTTAGAAATCCCTATCGATAACATGGCATCCTACACACCGACTAAAATTCATAAACAACTCCACAGATAAGCAAATACAATATAAAATATTTTATAACACTAAAAGTATGCACTTTCGTGTGTATACACACACTCAAACAAGCTCATTCTAGGGTGTTACTATTTCTATCTCTAATGAGTCAAACCCCACAAAGCTAAGGTTATTGCTAAACCAAAGCTCGGATACCAACTATGACGACCCACATTTCGAAGGGTTTAAATCAACAATAATCCACACATGTCCAACTCAAACAATTTGAAACATAAATAATCAATGGGGTAAACTTAGAAAGGTAAGAAAAGTAAGAAAACTAGAAAAGAAATACATAATCTCGCAGCAGAATGAAAAAATATAATAATCAAACAAACAGTTCATGAATTTGTTTATACTATACATTTGATTATAATTTATACAACATCTATCAGATTTATATGTACAACAGAGACAAAATAAAAAAATGCAGTAGAACTAACAATGTGGTGAAATAATACTAGTAATAATATACTAAATGTTCATCTTCATCCTCCAGAATAATTTATCTTTAATACGTTAAAAACTCAAGGCTGACCAGATCGTAATGAAAAGAAAAAACACTCGAGTCAGGACTAAAATATCCTTATGTGAATCAAATCAATATCACAAATAATATGAGTGTAATAGCATCAGAAATGTTTTTGGGTTTTTAATCTCCTGTCCAGTGTATAACATGAGCGCAATAACTCAAGAGATGTTACGGGATTTTCGATCTCTTAAGGATTCGTCAAATACTTATATATAATAGGATACACTATATATGTAATGTCTAATCAGTAAAATAAATATTTTCTTAGCGTTAATGATTTACATTAAATCCACTTAATGCGTTTTCAAGCATTGTCGTATAGTTTACATATAACACCCCAGTAGCACGTCGGGGGATAGGGATGCGTCGTGATACAACAACACTAAAACAAACTCGTAGTGGTCTCGTATAGGGATAAAAGTATAACAAGGCACGTGAGGCGATGCCAAGGGTAGCATACTACCAGTTCGGGTCATAGGGCTTGGGGTAACGCATCGTAGCCACAACCGCCCACCGCGTCCACCCATCCCATATCGAGTCAAAAGGGAGGTCATCCCAAATCAAGGTGCACCAATCGAAACCAACATCAACAGTAATAGTATGGACCTAATCCTCCAGAATCAATTTCCATAATTCAAGTCATATGTCGATTTTTACTTCACATTTCAAAATAAATCCTTAAAATAATTTCTTTTAACTTATTGCGATTTCAACATTCCGAACTAAGGTTCAAAAATTATTCATTTTCCATATTTTTAATTCAATTATTTTTATAAAATAAAATCATTTAAGTAAATCCAAATCTAAGAATTTAAAAATTGTTAGAATTAACCATTCCAGTGTCCGTATATAATTTTCTATCCTATGGCTAAGTGACTAGTTATTTCGATTTTAATTTCAGGGATGGATATATTATTTCAATCCAAATCAAAGTGTTATAGGTATATATGTTTCAACCTATTTCTTAATTTATTCGAAATAATTCAGTTAATAGTTTATATAATGTTAATAATATACAGGGCGATAATAGGAATAAATAAAAATAAATAAACATCCAAATCATCCAAAATATCCACCAATAACATCAATCACAATCAACATACCAAAACAATCAATATATAATGATAGTTAACCAGTTATCAATAATCGAGAATTTAACTAGCAGTTTAATTCCAATTTCAATTTAACTCTTAATTCAAAATTTCTAACATATAAATTTCTATGTCGATTTCCATGTCAGTTAAATTACAAAACAACAATCAGTAAAATTAAATCACTTCATGATTTCAATTTAACTAACATAAAATTATTTTAACACTTCGTAAATGGTTTAAAACATTCACCCTTATTTGAACTAAAAAATTTCAACTTTAAATAAATTCCAATGCCCTCCATGCGTAGCCTTCATCGATACGATCGCAATGCGACTCGTTTCGCTCGAAACGGATCTCGTATGGAAAAGTTACACGATAATTATCGTAACGATTTAATTAAAATTTAATTAACTAAGCTAATTTTAATTTTAAACGTTACCCTCAACAGCCACTCATCCTTCGTTCGTCACCCTACACGTATACTAAATCATTTGAAAATTTAAATAATTTAGAAATTTAAAAAGATGAATTTTAAAATAATTTATAAGAAAAATAGTTTATAGTGAAAATAATTTCAAATTCAAAACTGTTTCTTCCCATTTCCAATAAAATTGGATTGAGGTCCAAATTTAAATCAAACTGATTCAATTTCACATCTTCCAATTTAGGTTATCTTCAACCTCAATTCAATTAAAATCGACTCAATTTTGATTTCAACTCAAATTAATTTCAATTTTAATTCAAATTAATTTCAATTTTAATTCAAATTCATTTCAATTTCGAAACATTCATTTTAACTTCAAATTCAATTCAACGATTCAATTCAATGGTTTAAATTTTAATTCAATTCTTATTTTAAACCATTTCAGTTTATATCAATTTCGAGTTCGGTTTCAGAGCATCAATTTGGATCACTTAATTCAATTAACTTCAATTTTCGAATTTAGATTCAAATCTTTTAAATTAATTCCATTTTGAGCTCAAATTTTGAAATATCCATTTAATTTACTTTTACTTAGCAATATTTCAAAGTTCGAATAAAAGTTCAAATCTTTTAACATAATCAATTTCCATAATTCAAGTCATATGTCGATTTTTACTTCACATTTCAAAATAAATCCTTAAAATAATTTCTTTAACTTATTGCGATTTCAAACATTCCAAACTAAGGTTCAAAAATTATTAATTTTCCATATTTTTAATTCAATTATTTTTATAAAATAAAACATTTAAGTAAATCCAAATCTAAGAATTTAAAAATTGTTAGAATTAACCATTCCAGTGTCCGTATATAATTTTCTATCCTATGGCTAAGTGATTAGTTATTTCAATTTTAATTTCAGGGATGGATATATTATTTCAATCCAAATCAAAGTGTTATAGGTATATATGTTTCAATCTATTTCTTAATTTATTCGAATTAATTCAGTTAATAGTTTATATAATGTTAATAATATACAGGGCGATAATAGGAATAAATAAAAATAAATAAACATCCAAATCATCCAAAATATCCACCAACAACATCAATCACAATCAACATTCCAAAACAATCAATATATAATGATAGTTAACCAGTTATCAATAATCGAGAATTTAACTAGCAGTTTAATTCCAATTTCAATTTAACTCTTAATTCAAAATTTCTAACATATAAATTTCTATGTCGATTTCCATGTCAGTTAAATTACAAAACAACAATCAGTAAAATTAAATCACTTCATGATTTCAATTTAACTAACATAAAATTATTTTAACACTTCGTAAATGGTTTAAAACATTCACCCTTATTTGAACTAAAAAATTTCAACTTTAAATAAATTCCAATGCCCTCCATCATCGATACGATCGCAATGCGACTCATTTCGCTCGAAACGGATCTCGTATGGAAAAGTTACACGATAATTATCGTAACGATTTATTTAAAATTTAATTAACTAAGCTAATTTTAATTTTAAACATTACCCTCAACAGCCACTCATCCTTCGTTCATCACCCAACACGTGACACCGAAACCCATCATCGCGATCAACTTTTTCCATATGTGCACCTCCCTTGGCCGTCGCTCATCGATCAAAGATCACCACCGAATGCACCTCTCGATGCTCCAGTCGCCTCCCACCTTTAGTCACGCGTGTGCCACGCTTACGCACAAAAACCCTAAAAACTCGACGATGAACGCGAGCTCCCCTCTACCACCACGTAACATTAATTGACGATCCAAGCGTCCAACGTGGAGAGGAGATCGAGCTTTCCATTTTACTAGTTGAAGTCAAGCGATATCGTTGAGTAGATTTGGAGAAAACGAGGAGAAAAGGTCATGAATTTTCGGTCTTTAAACGAATGGAGGAAGAAGGTTGAGAATTTTCTTTTATGGTTTCGTTCAGGAGAAAATGAACTGATACGGCCTATTATATAAATTTCCGACCCGATTCACACATAAGTTTTCTAAACTCCAACAAAGCGTGTCGCCTGGTGTTCTATATGTTATACCCCCATTTCGAACACAAGGAACTAGTTTTGAAAGCCAATTCCATCATACTCAAAAGATAGCATTTCAAAATCAAATTATTTTAATTAAATTCATTTAATTGATTTCTACGCACCCACGGCTAAACAATAAGTCAGATCGCTATGAAACTTGAAATCTCATAATAATTCACCATTATAGATCTGATAAAACTGGTTTTGTCAAAAGCCGAGACAGTGCCCAAAAAACAATTTTCACGCGTTAATTAAAACAAATAATTTTCAAAATCAATTTAATCACTTTAAATTCAGTTTTAAAATTTTAAAATCTTCATTCTCGTTTGAATAAAATTTAAATCAACTTCCGACATCAATTTTATTCATATTTAATTCAAGATTCAATTATTTAAATAATTTCTAATATTAAATTTAAACAATTTAATTCTCCAATAAATCACTATGTTTAAAATATTAGCTATTTAACTTATAAAGTTTATTTTTAAATGAATTCAAATAATAAAACAACTACTTCCATTTTGCAACAAGTCAACATCAATGCAATTATTTACAATTCATTATCATTTAATTTACTTTCTAATATAAGTTACCATGTCTTATCTTATTGGATTTTGTTATTCAATTTTTTTATCCAAGTTCATATCTAGTAAATTACATTAATAAATCATTAAGTTTCTATTTCTAACCATTCTTTTTCAATAATCGTATTAAATTTAATAATTTAAAATAGTAAATACAGGTCGTTATAGTGATTTTTTAGAAAAAAAGTTCTAGTATAACAATTGAGTTTTTAAATGAAAAACTTAATAAATGGTTTAAGTTAAAACCCTACTTTTTTAGAAATAAATTCTTTGTTATGAGAAGGCTTTAAATTAAATTTTGATTTGATGATTATATATGCAATAAAAACATGACTCTTACTATTTGAAACGAAGGAAATGATCGTTTTAAATTAAATTGCTAACATTTCCTTTTGGACTTAACAAATAAACTTAATTCATAAAATCTTAAATTATAGTTTTAAGACACCTATAATTAAAGTTGATTAAAATGAAAAAAATTCATAGCCCTTTGGAAACTAAGCAATTGTCGAATTTATTAAAAAGTTTTTAAGTTTATATTTGTAAACGTAAAATTTTGGGTTATGCACTTCGTGACTGTGAAGTTTAATAAATTTATAAAGGGTGTTATAAACTAAACCAAAATTTTGATATCGAGTAAGTATGGACGACTGTCTAAGTAAGATGAGGTAAAAATAAGGCAATAATAGATCTCCGTTGATTATAAGGAATATTGGTATTAGCTTAAGAATGTTTTATCAAACATGCGTTGAAGCTGTAAGAACCCATAAGAGAATAGATAATAGTGTCAAGGTACATTGTTGCAAGTTCTATAGTATATCCGCATGAAAAATTAAAAGTAAAGAAGTATATATCGAGATTTGAGAATTTTATTAAGAGAGTTAGATCAAAAAAGATTGTAATATAATTGGTTGTTATAATTTAAGTAGTGGATATATCTTATTTATTAGAAGCCAAAAAGGTAACTTTAGATATGTGGATTATAGAAGAATGACATGATTAAAATCATATATATCTTATTTATTAAAATGACATGATAGGATCACAACATCATTAATGTCAATTGATGTTGAATTTCAACTTCCATCAATTATTTCTTTTAGGGTAGTTGGGTTGTAAGCATAAATTGTCTATGTTTTATAAAAGCACATACGATATTTCATAAGAATGTTCCTTTTTTATTACTGAGTTAATTTTCTAGATTGACCATTATATGGATTGGAAAGCAGTATAAATAATGAAATCTCATAAGATACACTTAACTAACGCAAATTAAGACTGCGAGTTTATAAAATAAATTAAGAAATTTATTAAATTAACAATTAAAAATAAAACCATGTTATGTCCCAAAAATATTAGAAATTTTTTTGGAAAAATAAACTTTAGCAAGCGAAGGACATGGAAGGATTGTTGTAGAACAACGACCATTATCCTTATGCCTTAATAGCTAAAATTTAAAATATCCTTATGTGATGATTGTCGTTCTAAAATAAAAGATGAACTTTTCAAAATTTACTATGTAATAGGCTGAGATCAATCATAGGCATTAGCTTATTGACTAAATCTTGATTTCGTTGAATTTGGTTTGATTTATTTTGAAAAGTAAAAAACAAATACTTTTAAAAAATTTGTTCAAAAATCGTTGATTAAAAAAAATTATATATACAATACTTTTGTAAAAGTTTTGAGGAAAATGAGTTTTTATTATAAAATGTTTCCAGCTATTTCCAAAATTTAATTGAAAAGAATTTTGACCGAAAAAATAAATTTTCTAATTGTTAAAATTTCACATGCTTGGCATTGGAAAAGTCGATGGGTTAGCAAATATGAATTTTATTATTCAGCAAAAATGTCAATATGCAAAATATAGTTAATGAGAGGACAAATTTGTTTTACCTTTGGAATTTCTGTTTTCACAACTTGTTTGATAGCAAAACAAAACTTGTCTTGGTATACCTCTGTTTTAAATTTTTTTAAATAAGTTTCCTTATGCAAACTACACTTGGAAAATTTTAAAAAGATTTAGGGGCAAAAGAGAAGGTTACAAGGACAGCGAAATGGGTACACAAGACAAAGATAGGAATATGGAACTCTCCATCAAAATCCCTCTTCCAGCATAAGAATATAGGTTTAGAAAACCAGATTTTAAGAAATTTTGGATGTAGAAATTGTGTGATGGGTATTGGATGGTAAGGATTGGATGAAAAATTGGTTGAACCATACTCCTACTCGTAGGTACGTGAAAAATGATTTTTAATTTTTGAAAACTTGCATGTATATAAAACTCTCAGTATATATAGGTTGTTTGCGACATATTCTTAATATTATTTTAAAGAGATGCATTCATATAGATAGCGTAGATTTAGTATTATTTAGCATCATCTCACGTATGATAAAACGTGCACTTGTACATTATTACTACAAAATTGGTTGCACACTAATTGCTTGGATAGCTTAGAATGGTTGCATGCAATGTTACATGATTCAATCCTTAAGGAATTTCGAGGATGAAATTCTTTTAAGGGGGAAATAATGTAACACCACGTAAATTAACAGCAGTCAATTATAATTAATAAACAATTATTAAAGCCTAAAAATAGAATTTTCACAGACGCTAGAATTTGGACATGAAAATAACACAATTGTGTTCGTGACGATTTCCTAATCAATTTTTTTTTAAAGTTTTACGATCGAAGTTTAAACGAAAAGGTTATTGATGTTTGAAGATTTCAGATCGGAAATAATTAAAAATATATTAAGAAAATAAATATTATTAATTTAATGTCAAATTAACGTTAAATGGAGACCTAATATTAAATTAACATCATTGTTGATTAAATCAAATTAAATTGGTCGCACAAGGAAAGAAACCAAATAAAATCAACAACTAATGTGAACAACGACCAATCAATCGCTAGCGGTCACTGGTGGAGGTGGAGCGATCGACCGGTGGTAGGTTGTCGGTTGGCAATAACCCTTGTCTGAATGGTCTAGATTTAATATAACATAATCTAACGAATAGAATTAATTCGAACGCCTATAAATAAAGGCCCAGCCTCTCACTTTTCTTCTCATATTTTCTTAATTAAGAGCGTAGCTCTTCCATTTTCTCTTCTTCACAAATTATAAAAATTATAAAATATTATATATATACACATACATACATACATATATGCGTGTGTGTTTACGTATGTATATGTATGTATGTATCTGTGTATGGTGAATAGCGGAAAACAAAAGAAGAGAAGAATAGGGTCGAATCGGTTCGCCAAAGCAGAAGGTAAATTGTAAATCTAAATCGCTCTTCTCAAATCTATAATTCTAATAAATAAATAAATAAATACACACACACACTTTTGATAAATATTTTAGGTGAAAGAAAGGGAGTCTATAAAAATAACATGTTTAGATCTGGAGATTGGAAGCTAAGGGTTGATTACGAAATTGTATTTTTTATATATAATATTGTATTTATATCGTTCTAAATTTGTTTCTTTTATGCCTAAATGTAAATTTTTAAAGTGTAGGCTTATACACACACGCACACACATATGCATTGAACCTGAGAACCTTTCCTACATATTCTATGAACTGTTAACTTTGATTAAATGTTATATATACCTAATCTGGAATGTAAGGTTGAAAATAGTCCCTAAAAATTATGAGATAATTCGTTAATAATATTTTACGTAAATTTCAGGTTTGTTAATTGAATGTCTAAGTTATAAAATATAAATTAAAGGCAGTAAAAAATTTCATCAGGGTTCAAGTTAATTTTTAATTCGTTGGAGTAAAGAATGTTTTTATGTGAATTCCTATAAATTATCAAACTTTACAATTAAATATGAAAGTGTGTTGTTTGAAATAATAAGAAACATGCATAAAAGAAAGGGATGTGCAAAATAGGGATGCTTACCGTATTTTGTACTATCTATTTCGATAAAAACAGGAAAGATAATTCCTTATAATTCCAAACATAACACATATCTTCTTTTAGATAATTTATAGGAAATTACAATGTTAACGTTTCCTTTTGGGAAGACATAGTTTCAATGCATTAAAATGTAGAAATCCCTAAACATAAAATTAAAATATTTTAAATAGAAATAATAACAATAATTCCATTGTTGGTTTAATGTATGTGATTCAAGACAAGCTAGAAAATAAGCAATAAACATTGAAAGTATGAAGAAGACAATGAAACAAGGAACTAAAAGGTTATGGTAATAAAGAAAGGCGATAATTAATTTAAGGGAATCGACGAACTATACGTAATTGTAACAGCTGAAATGGAGTAGTAAATTATATTTAATTGTATTAACTAGAAATTAAGTAGTAAAAGGTATTCAATCTACTAAACTAGAAATAAGTAGTAAATGACCTTCAATGGCATCAATGGAAAAAAAACCAAGTTCATGTGAATGAATACAAATAATTTAGCTTAGTAACAATCTTCCAGCTAAAATTCTAAAACCTCAAGAATACGTTAATGATGGGTATGAATTATTAGATCTTGTCAAATGTTTAAATTAGTTATAATGATGCGGTCATTAGTAAGGGTCAGGATGAAAGTTCAGTAGTATTGCATAACAAAAGTTTACCATCCGCAAGAGGCTACCAACATTGTGTATATTATACTGATGTGAGACATCTCCAACTGTAGGGCTTGTGGGAATATACATTCGTGTATAGGTGTTGGGAATATACCAAAGTGGCTTCATCTTGGATTTGAATTCTTAAACGGCTAATTAGGCTCTACTTCAATTCCAACAAAGGGTATTAAGCAACCAGGTGGGCATTTCCTTAATTTGTCTTAGACAACATAAATGGAATGGTGGGCAAAAGCTTGGCGCTATGTCAGCAAGTTTGGTAGAATATATTCGAGAAGTAGGGCTATACACATAGGTCGAGAGCATCATCAGTACTAGAGTGGTTAGAAAGACTTGGGTTAGGCCTAGAAACGAACTACACCTTCTACTAGTGAAGGTTCCATATAAGGTAAGCGATTGCATCAAAGTTTGTTTGTAGTTTGTTTTTTGTTAGGAGACTAGCTAGATATCCCCAAGATGAGTCTTTAAGATGAATAAGAATATGGCTATATAGTTGTAATGCTATTATTAGGCATCAACGGGAGGTTCCTCGGTGTATGCGGACAATTCAGCAAGACACTTTTTCGTTGCACGCAAGCAATTTGTCTTAGCACTATTGCGATGTCGTGGGCAATTCGACATAGGCACAGTTAGTAGATGCTTGGCGTGGTGCAAAGTTACGAATACTAAGGGTAATGTATCCTGGTCCATGGAGGGACTGTGATACTTAAACATACATACATATTTACATATACATATATAGCTATTGTATATCATGATTGGGTTGGGCGTACTGTACGCTTGCATGAAATCAAAATGACTAACTTTAAATAACAGACATAACACGTAATGGAAAACAACCGACATAAACTAGTGTTATGGATATAGTATGTAATTTACCAGTCACAGAACATGGTTCTGACCTCCTATTTGTACCAAAAATCGTAGAAACGCCCAATAGATTTTAAAGAGAGGAAAATTGAAGAAAACTTATGAAAATGAGTAAAAACAATACACACAAGGTTTATAGTGGTTCGACCAATCGATGCCTATGTACGCTTAATGTTTCTGTTTATAATACTGCTGTTTTACAAGTATAGTTCTTATAGATCGGTAACACTCCACGGGTGATTATAAAGAAATATGTAATAATCACAAGGAAGCAAAAAAATCCTCGAAATTAGCCCTAAGCCTCCTATTTATAGGTTTAGGTTAGTAGGAAATGCTCCACCAATTCTTCTCTATGATCTCCATTATCTACATTTGTTGGTCTCAAGAAAGTGTTGCTATGATAGCTGGAAGCTATGAATCGGTACAAATCCATATGCATGGATCGGTGATGATCTATAAAATTATCTTACGGATCTTTCTTGCCACTTTGGGATGAAGCATGTGTCGTTAGATTTGTAATTCCAACTTGTTTGTGCTTCTATGAGCTTGTATCTGAGTCCAAATCATGGATCGTTTGAGGAGTAGAGTCGTTGATTTCCAATGCTTGAGGGGTTTGATAGCAAACGATGTGCGATCGATCAATGGAGCCTAGAATAGTTTTCTAATGTCAACATTTGAGCATAGGAGGAAGATGGGCTTCTTTGGGGAAGCTTTATAGATCGATACTGATCAATGAGGATGGATCAGTACAGATCCATCACTTTGATGGATGGTGCTTTGGAGTTTTTGGAATGGCTTTGTTTTTATCTTATGATATTTATTGTAGTTGGTTTCTGGATTTTACAGCTATCATTTCGGGCTTCCTGCCATAATAGCTTTCAAGTTTTATTCATCCAATCGCTCTAGATATTGCATGGTCAAAAGATTGGATAACACTTGCACCCAATGCACACCTTGCGAATGGAAGGTGTGCTTTATTAAAGGACAAATATTAAAGTCAGTGGAACATTAGTAGTTGAGTTTTCTGGCTGTCAGCCAATCGAGCTACGGAGAATCATCATATTCCTTTGTATTCACCTATAAATCAAAAGATTGTTCCAAACCATCATAGATAATGACTCGAGTCATTGCTTGAGTGTTAGTGATAGATAACCATTCCATGTTCTCCTAGAATTGTTACCTTGTACATTGCACCATGAATAGGGATGATCCCGTGTTCGTCCGAGAATTAACAGTTATGTACCAAATTCAATGACTTGATTCAATAATCGTCCACGAATCGTTTCAAAGTCAATGGGCATTCAAAGGAAAAGTGCAAATCTTAATTTCTTCGAGTCATCTATTTGATGACCGATTCGATTCTCGATCACTCCGGATCATTATTCGAAATCTCGATCTCTTCGTATCATTAGTTAAAATCTCGATATCTCCAAATCATTAGTTGAAATCCGTTGCATGTCCAAGCCAATCATCAAAACCATTATCTCTCTAGATCTTTAATTGAATTTGTGGTCGTTAAAGGCCGATGGTTAAGTTCATGATCTCTCTGTATTGTTAATTGAATCCATGGCTACTCCGAACCGATAATTAAATATATGGTCTCTCCGGATGTTAATTGAATCTGTGGTTGCTCCAGATTGATAATTAAGCCCATGGTCTTTTTGGACCATTAATCGAATCCAAGGATGCTCCATGATAATTGAATCCATGATCTCTCTAGATCATTCACCATCCAATCTATGGATCAACCAATCTTGGTCGTTTCTCATTCCCGTCGAACCATCCATCATCCAATCTGGGGTTCGACCAATCTAGGCCTCTTGCCGATCCTGACAAACCGTTTATCATCCAATCTAGGGTTCGACTAATCTAGATCGTTTCTAAATCTCATCGGATCTCTTATCATCTAATCTAGGGTTCGATCAACCTAGGTCGCTTCTTGATCTCGTTGGATCTTTTAGTATCTAATCTAGGGATCAATCACTCCAGATCCTTACAGAGTACAATCAACTCTCTCTTCGACAAGAGGACCCAACATCAAACAAGCCCACTAGCTCACATTTCGGTGAGGTGACTAACTTTTCATGCAACATGCGCTCTTTAATAAGAAGACATGTACCTTACAGTCATCGCCTTGTCCCTCCGGACGAGATTACCATGATCAGTATCGGTCATTACAATCAAGTGGATTTTAAAATTAAAGCATTCCTTTATAGGGTTCAAATCCAATCATTAACAAACATCAAGCCAAACATCGTGATATTCGGCTAGTTGGGCGTTGCAGCCTAGCATCTAGCTCAGAGCGTACTTCGAGACCAATCGATGTCCCATGCACAAGTAAGTGGCTCAACTGTAATACTTCATTATTTATTCAACATGAAAACAAAGTGTAAGAACTTAACCTAGTTTCTCGCTATCCCAATCACGAGATGACTATCCTTGACCTTGATCCAAGGCAATTTCCATCCATTATAAATGATGGCTGCTCTTATTCCACCACAGTAGCTCGGTTTCTTACATATTGTTGTAATTGGTCATTTTTCACCCGTTTCTCGATCAAATGTAATTTCCTACAATCATTAGTCTTATGCCTGTCTATCTTATGGAATAGGAAGTACTTTCTTGACCTACTCTTGCGATAGGTGGGTTCTCTCCTTATCGGTTTCCAGTAGGGAATCTGCTCCTTGGTATCCTAGTAAATTATGTCCGGGGTTTTGTTTAGTTCAGTGTAAGAAGTGAATTTTTGTTCCCTCTTCTATCGCTTTTGTCCTCCAAAGCCATCATCGATTTTCTGCTTACCTTTGTCTTTGCTAAATCTTTCCCCGAGTGGTCCTCTGCCATCCACAGTAATTACTTCTATCCTCTCGGTCTCAGCATCCACTTGATGCATGTATCTCTCAGCTTCATGATAAAATTCCGCAAGATCCGCTGGTGGATCCCATTTTAAAGCAACTTCAAAATTTGTCTTACTAGCAACTCCTGAAATGGCTTCAATTAGAACCACTGATGGGTCTGTCCTATGAATCGCAAAAGTCGCTGTGTTGAATATAGTTAGAAAAATTCTAAACGTCTCTTCAACCTGTTGCGTCGTGCTCGATAACATCATCACGTTCTTCGATTGTGAAATATGCACTTTGAACTACCTCATGGATCTGTTTATTAGTTCATTCCATGTGCCAATGGAACCATTTTCTAAATGTCGAAACCACAATGCCGCTAGGTTCATCAAATATAAAGGAAACACCGTCCCATCACTTCTTCAGATGCACCCAACACCTCTATATATTGGATGTACCTCATCAAATGTACCATTAGGTCGGTTTTTCCATCATTCATTTCCAATGTTAATAGTTGAAATCAGGTGGATTCCTTACATATCGAATGCTTGTAGTGAATGGATTCCTGGTCACGTCTTCCAGGCTCTAGTTTAGTGGTCCACTTCTCATTGCTCGTCTAAATATCTCAACAATTCCGTCGTCGTCATTTAATGGAAGTCACTATTCCACATTTTCATTATGCCTCCATTCCTACGAGGAAATTCTAGAACATACTCCTCTGGGCATGCTTCTACGTTCTAATTTAAGTTCTGTTGTCCAACAACATCCCTCGCATGAGCATCACCAAGTCCTGGATTCAAATCATCCATGCCCACTAAGTCCTTGGGGATCGGTACAGATCCATGCCCGAGAATGATACCGATTCATGGAATATCCGGGATCATCCCGTTTTTCCTCCATTTCACTTCTAGTGGAATTCATTCTGGCCTCTGGTCTATGGTTTTTTATCTACAACAACTCCAACTGTTCCTATCCGTTTAAATAATCATAATCCTTCCCCTATCTCTTCCTGGTGGGCCACCATTCTGTTCCGCATCTTCGTCATCATCGTTTCCATATCATCTTTGGTTATTTAGGTGGAAGGGTGCTTAGATCCTGAGGACACCTTTTGACCGACCCTACGACCTTATTGACTTTTTCCAGCAGTTCTCCTGGTCGATTTTTTTCATCTTACTTAAATTATAATTTCTTGTTATCAAATTATGAGTTGCTCTCACTAAAAGCACCAAAATGTTTGAACAAAAAATGGCACAAACATCCACTAGATTTTAGAAGAGAGGAAAATTAAATAAAAGTAAATGAAAATGAGTAAAAACAATACACAAAAGGTTTATAGTAGTTCGGCAAATCGATGCCCATGTCTACTTAATGTTTCTTTTGATTATACTGCTATTTTACAAGTGCATTTCTTATGGATCGTTATCACTCCACGGGTGATTATAAAGATATATGTAATAATTGCAAGGAAGCAAAAAGATCCTTGAAAATGTGCCCTTAGCTTCCTATTTATAGTTGTAGGTTGGTGGGACATGTTCTACCATGTTCTCTATGATCTCAATTATCTAGTAGTGATTGGTCCCAAGAAAACGTGGTCATATCAGTAACCAACTATGGATCGATACCGATCCATAGGCATGGATCGATATAAGAGATGTGTCATTTGCTTTGTGATTCCAACTTGTTTGTGTTGCTATAAGCTTGTTTCAGAGTCCAAATGATGGATCAGTGGAGGAGTAGAGTTGCTAATTTTCAATGCTTGAGGCGTTCTATAGCAAATGATGTGCGAATGATTAATAGAACCTAAAAAAGATTGCTAACGTTAGCACTTGAGCATAGGAAGAAGATGGAGCTTCTTTGGGAAAATTTTATGGATCAGTACCGATCCATGGGGATGGATTGGTACCGACCCATCACTTCGATGGATGGTGCTTTGGAACTTTTGGAATATCATTGTTTTTTCTCATGATCTTAATTGTAGTTGGTTTTTGAACTTAAAGGCTATCTCTCTAGGCTTCTTGCCTCGATAGCTTTCAAGATCTATTTATCTAGTCAGTCTAGATGCTGCATGGTCAAAAGATTGGATACGCCCCCTCCTTATTAAAACCCACATAATAGATTTAGAGGGATATGCACCGGTACAAGGAAGGAACGGTGGAAAGAAGGCTTTCCTTATGCGTGCTCTGTACTGACAAGGCCACTAGATAACTAAAGTATTGGACTTAGTCGGTACATATATGTTTTATTAAATTTTATTATACCGCTATGGTTTCTTTTAGATAGCCCTTTGATATATTTTTGTTTATTACAAGATAAAACACCAACGATCTGTACCCTACTGGACTAGGATCAATTTAGCAAAAATTCAGGCCCATTAAATTATGGATCATCACAAAATTCACCATTATTGTCAATTCAAAGAACCTTCAATTACTTCCTCGATTTCCTCTCTATTGAGGTCTTCAACTTTTAAAACTAAGAAAATATCTCTACTTTAGTCTTAACGAAATAAACTCAAACCTTGTAACATCCCTCATTCCGAAACCCAAAGATGGAACCCCAATGTGCGGTAGTTACCTTGGAATCATCTTTTGGAAATAGATATGAGATCAATTATACTATACAGTCTAAAGTAAAAATGACAAACATACATAATGAAACACATTATATTACAGATTTAGTTTAACAATTGTTTTTACAACCCAAAGTCATGCCCACATTGTTTTCAAAATACAGTACAACATAGCTATTAGTGTCATATACCACATATGAAGATGTCAACATAAACACTGGATACAACTTAAAACATTAGAAATATAATACCCAAGCCTTCTACTTTGCTATTGGCTTGTATTATCCGACCATCCAAAAAGCTACCCATCTAAGCCCATAAATTCAGCCTACTCGAATGAGCACCCATGAGTTCTTAGGAAAAACCGAATATAAAAACATGAATTGGACACAAAGTTTGGTATGAATAACATAGTGCCATAGGCATTGAAAGACGCTTCGCCGATATATAGGACGAGTTTTCCCCTTTACGATAACAAAGTAATAAATCTAATTCACAATCAACCCAAGTGGTTCGTTAATTGAATTTGAAAAAAAATACCATGAAGCCAGAAAAAAGAACTCTCTCGGTTTATCCACAGAATTGTCGTAGTGCTTCAATATAACTAATATACCTTATGCTTGACTACCCATAAAGCCTTGCATACTTTTGTGGTAGATATATATCATTAAAGTTCTACGATTCGACTACTACTAAGGCCCTACACCTATATACTAATACATTTACACTTAGATGTTGACTTCCACTAAGGCCTTATGCCTCATTTTTCTTGGTTGGCACTCAAATCTTACACCAATGCTTCTATATTTCGATTGCCATCCTAGGTCATACACTAACTTCTCTTACGGTTTTAGACTGCAGCTTTCGACATTACATCTACTACCATTCCTTTGGTTACTGCTTAAGGCATTACACCAACAATTTTGGTTTCGGTTGCCATACGAGCCTTACGCTTATTCACGTTTCGGTTACCACACAAGTCTTACACCAGCGTTATCAGTTTTAGATGCTACATAAGCCTTACTTCTTCATTTTTGGTTTCAGATGTCATACAACCCTTATATTAGCTACCAAATTTACTACAAAACCATTCACTATTAAGATTTTATCTTTAGCTATAATTTAAGTTATCATTTTGTCTAATCATCTCCTGGTTAACCACATTACTTACTTAAGGACCGGACCAATCAGAAGTGGGTGAAATAGGTAGATTTCAATTTGATCTATTAGCCTATAAAGTCCAAAGTGTTATTAGATCCAAACTAATGCATTTTGAGTAAAAACATTATTTATTTAACTTTATTTAAAGAAGTTTTAACTATTTGTATTTTATTCAATATGATTAATATAAAATATACTCACGTGTACGTATTGTGAATCACTTACTTTTGTAAATATAGTTTATGGAAGGAAACCTGTAACGACCCAGAATTTTTGATAACTTGAATTTGAATATTTAATTTATTTTTAATATTAATAAGTGAATTTTTGGAGTCGAATAAATTTTATTTTGAATTTTGGATTTAATTTTGCAATTAAATCGATTTATTTAATAGTGAAATTCCACAAATAATTAGATATTGGGTTAAATATGATTGAAAATGATTTGGAAAATTTTATTTTATCATATTAAAGTTATAGAAATATTTTGGAACTTGTAAAACTGAATTTGGAGTTAATTTGTAAAAATTGAATATTTTAATATTTAATTATCGACTGAAAAATAGCCAATTTTTGAACAGACTCGGAATTGAACGAAACAAGTTCCATTGGATCCGTAATAGTTAATTATTATCGGATTTCAATTTTCGTAGCAAACGGAGTTGTCGTTTGACCGTGGCAGCTCGAAACGCATCGATATCGTTTTAATTTTAATTCGGCGAGTTAAAATAGCCATTTTTCAAACGGTCTCGGATTTCGACGAAACCAGTTTCATCGGATCCGTAATGTGATATTATTGTAAGATTTCAAATTTCAAGTCGTTTGGATTTATCGTTTGTCCGGTACAAGCCAAAACGCCTAGAAATCGCTTAAATCGGTTTAAATTTAAATCGACCGTTTATTGCCGTATCTCACACATACTTCCGAATTAGCTTACGAAACCTGTTCCATTGCGTCCGGAACGCGGAAAAACTTTAGAATCGCCTGTCGGAACGCGTAGATTGGAGTTCGTTTGCATAAGTTATTAAAAAGAGAATTTTATTATTAAAATAAGATTAATAACATATATCTCTTAATATTTTTCCAAACCCTAATAACATCAGGCCGCCGCATATTATAGTCAATGGCCGAAAATGATTTAGCTTCTTCCTCCCAAATCTCTCAATCCATGCAGTAATTTCATAAACTCCCAACTAATAAATTGAAGAGAGAGTCGAGATTCACGTATTGAACGGTGGAGATGGAGTTCTGTGAAGCGGAGGGGGAGATTTCGTGGCCCGTTCAAGGCCGTGCGTGCTCGATTTTCGAGCCAGAAGGGGGGGGGCCGCGATGCGTGGTGCATGGACCGAAGGTAGAGGGAGCGAAGGCCTTCGAAGCAGTAGTTCTCGATCGAGCTGAATGCGTGGTAGGTGGCGGTGGTCTCGTGCCCTAACTCGGTGATGTTTGGGTTCACGTTTCTGTAACACGCGAAGAGGAGAAGAAGGCTGGAAGCTTGCGTGCGCGTTGGGTAGTTTAGATGAGCGGCTTTGATTTTCTTGGTAATTAAATAAAAGAAAATTAGTTTTAAATTGTTGTTCGAACTTTGAAAATTAATAACGATCTCATACGTTATCAGATTGTAACGAATTTGGATGCGTTGGAATCGCTGAGTCGAGCACTACGCGATGGTGCAAATCCGGAGCCATTCCGGGCAAGTAGGAATTTGGGTTAAATCGAACACTGTCCGGTTTAATTTGAATTTCGAACGCTCGCCGAAACTCAAGGTGAGAACTCCTCACTCAATCGAAAGGTTTTGTTTAAAATTTTGAATAGTTAATATTGATTGTTGATTGCTGATTGATTGTGTTAGTAGATATAGTAGGATATATACTATATATAGCGATATATATATATTGGCATATGTATATATCGGATTTGATTTCCCGCCTCGTATAGCGGATGAGACCCTATTGCGCCGTTATTAAGCGGATATTTTATAAAATCCCATATACCGCGATATTCCACCTTGAAGTGGAATTGGTATTGTGCTAACGTCTGTGGATGCAGGGTAACAGGTTGGAGGGATCCAACTGGATTCCTCACATATTTATTTGTTTATAAATATTATGTTGATTGTTGATAATCACATTGATATATGATGTTATTCCCGTGATTGACCATTCGATGTCGTTGCATCATCGGATTCTAATTTTTAAATTAAAAATAACGGTTTTGAATTTAAAAGGGGTTTTAAATCGATTTTTCAAAGAATATGGTTTATTAAAAAAAATTTGAATTGATTAAATTTTAAAATAAATAGATGGATAAATTTTTATGTTTTAAAAATTTATATTTTTATAAAATATAACTTAAAAGAAATTTTTAACAATAATAGGTTTTTATAAAATAGTTAAATTTGGTTTTTGGGAAGTTATTATTATTAATGGGTTATATAAAGGATTTTATAAATGGATGTTTTTAAATAAAAAATTATTGAAGTTATAGAATAAATTTATAAAGTGTTAAGTTGATGTATAACATGAATTTCACTAGGATTTATAGATTAATAAATGTGAAATTTATAAAACGAATGGTTATTGGAAAATTTTAAGTTTATAAGTTATTAACTTATAGAAATGGAGTTGGGCATTAAAAAGGGGAATTTTATAGAAATTGTTAATAAATGAAGATTTCATTAGTTGAAATTATTTTAAACCATAAAGAAATCTTGTAAGTGATAAGATTTTAAATTGGTAAAGTTCAAAGGAACGATTTGGTAAATAAATAATATTATAAGTATTTAACTTACAATATGGCTTTTGGGTATGAAATTGGGTTATGTAAATGCATCGGATTAATAAAGGAATTTGTAAAATTGGGGTTTATAATAGAAATGGAATTTATAAACTATGTTTATAAATTTGAAATCCATCGAATTTGATAAATTGAAATATGGGAATTTGTTAAGTGGGCTATATTCACTATTTTGAATATTGAATAGATTATTAAATAGAATGGGTTTTTGTTTTTGGGAAAGGAATGTTTTAAATGGAATTTAAAACGAATTAAAGGTGTTTTAAAATGTATTGAGTATTGAAAACATAGATTTCAACATTGATTGTTGAAATAGACGTTTTCGAGAAACAGAAGGGGATAATTTGTATAGTGTTGGATTTATATATCTATTTTTTTTTTTATTTCAAATCCATATACTAGTGTTTTTGGGTTGTCGTAACGATGTTTTACGCAACATTCGTTTTTAACCCAAATAAATGTGAATAAGGGAATGTTTTCTTAAAGAGAATGGAATAAATACTTAACTGTGATTTAAGTATATGGAATATTTTCAAATCGTTGAAAATAAATAAATTTGTGAATTACTTATTTTTTAAATAAGCATGGGAATGGTTTTCTAATATGAAATGGAACGGTTTTTGTGAATTCACCTTTAAGGTAATTGAAAGCAAATAACTTGAAATCGATTTGGGAATCGTATGCTAGTAGATGCTTGGAATTTAAATCCACTTTGGAATTTATATATATGAAGGGAAATTTGTTTAAAAATAAATGTTGATTTATTCTTAAATGTGAAAATATAATTTACGAATTTGGAACGTAAGTAAAATAAATCGGTAAAGATTTATCTGGTGGTTTGAAATTTGTTTCAAAAGGTATATATGGTTAAGGTGATTTGAAATTAGTTTTCAAACGGTTAAGGTGATTTGAAATTAGTTTTCAAATGGTTAAGGTGATTTGAAATTGGTTTGCAAATGGTTAATGTAATTTGAAAATTGGTTTTCAAATGGTAAAGGTAAATTGAAAATTGGTTTTTCAATTGGTTAAGTGTGGAAAATTTTATCGTGAAGTGGTTTTGGTAAAACAAATAACTGGGGCAATTATTTGTAAATGGTGTATATATATATATATATATCTTGTAAAGATATTTTGGGACTTAATAATTTTGGAAAAATTATTTGGAATCTGATGATGTGGCGCATCTTTATTGATAGTTAAATAACCGACTATCAATATTTACCCTTGGATGGTATTGATTGTGTTTGTTTGGAATTGAATGCACACTTATTTTTAAAATAAGCGCTCGCTATTCGGTTTAGCCGGGAGAGGACCTTTGTGTCATATATCCCATTCCGAATATGCGATACGTCGTTTGGATTGCATTTGAAGACCGGTGTTGAAGACCGGGTATTTGTGAAAACGATAGGATGACCTATCGATTGTCTCCGCATCGTTAGCTACGATATGGAGATTTCCTTTGTGATGGGAAATTTTATCGGGATTGTGAATACCCGGATTGCAAGGGCTTCCTTGGAAGTGCCTTCGGTTCTGTTCGAACCCGGAACAGACTTGTATGGTTACGTGTCTGACATTACATTTTGAGAGATAGAGCAGATTTCTTTCAAATACATTTCTGTTGGTGGCGGAGAATTTATTCTCTTAGCTTAACACCCTTCTCTGAGACGTACGAGCTCAGAGGTTATGTAGTTGAAGGTTATCAGCGATATTTCCCAATCTGGTAATGTGGCATGCTGAGTGCTGCTGTGTGATGATCATTGGTTGGTCATTTGTGATATGATCATTTGTTTGATCATTTATCTTTGTGATTATTGCTTTGGTCATCTGTGGACCCAAAGCATGGCTTTGTTACACAAAGCGTAGCTTTGTGGACGAGACTTCGTCAGGACCTCACTCCCCGGAAATGGTCGAAACAGGAATATGCGGCAAGGTTATGAGGGTCGCGCCCTTTAGGGTATGTCATTCCCTTCTGGAAAAGGGTGGTATCATGGTATGGAGCCCAGATATTTACTCATGTGGAAACACTATATCTATTTCTGTGTGGTGTTGTTGGTATCGAGCGCTCGGATAAAGGTCCCAAAGGACCGGGGGATGACATATTCGTGTAGTAGTTACCTAGTTACAGAGGTAACCCGGCCTTGTGTTGGCAGAGATCTAACCGTAACGTTAGTTTCTCGGGACGTCCCGCCAGAGGCGATCCCATGTGGCAGTAGGAAGTTCCTTAGCCTGACCATTTGTTGGAAATCCATTCATCCAATACGCGCCCTGTACGGTTTTAGTTGTAGAACCTGCCATTTAACATGGCAGCTATAGTAGGCATAGTATCATGGTACCTATGCTGGCTAGGATTTATATTATACTTTCGAAATATTTTCCACTATGCACTAGTAATAATATCAAAGAATTTTTCTCGTAGTAAGCATGTTTGACTATCATAAGGAGAAATCTCCCCCATGTGTGCGTTTGCATTGTGTGTGTGCCGGGAGGCCTTATGGTAGTTTCATTTTCCAAAAAGCATTGCGGATTTCAAAATTTAAACTTTCTTGTTGCGTGTTTAAAGATAAACTGTTTTGAGTTCTCACACCAGTCACATGACTGACCTGGAGTTTATTGTTCCTTTCCTAAACTCTGGGTGCCCACTATTTTCCACACGGGCAGTCTAGAGTTAGGTTATCAGGTTATTCTGGATTCGGGAGTTGCTGTGCAGATCTGGAGGCGAGCTTGGATAGCGTAGTCTATTATCTATTGTATATAGTATTCTTTTCCGCTGTTGTTGTTGTACACTCTGATTGATGTAATGTAATGTGGTATATAAAATGTATAGTTCTTTTGTTTTAATGATATTCATTTATCTATTATATGTTGTTCCGCTGCGATTGTGAGATTCTGATATTGTTTCTCGTTCTGTTACTTGTTTCCTGTTTTCTCCTCTCTTTCTTTTCTTTCTTCTTCTACCTCTTTCTTCTTCTAAAACCCTAACGGTTCGGTTTTTCGGCAACGAAAAATCGCGATCGTTACATTTGGTATCAGAGCTTATGGTTAAGCGACAACCTGCTCTGTTGGGTGTTACTCATTAGAGATAGAGTCAGCAGTACTCTAGAATGAGTGTGAGTGTAATAATAGATATGAGTGCGTATTTGTTAGTGAGTATAAAATTGTTTTATATTGTGATGATTGGTTTGTTGAGTGGTATATGAACCTTCGTCGGCGCAGCCTCGAAAACTGAATCGAAGGGGTTCCTAAACACTTGAATAGAACAATTCGACACAATATTGTTTTAAATTGGGTAAATGAAATAATTTTACCTCGATTATATTTTATATATAAAAAGAAAATAATTTTTCAAGAATTATTGAAGTGTGTATATAATTGATTGCTTGGTTGTTGTAAATGATATATATATAAAATAATTAAAAGTTGTTTGAATAAGCTAATAAAAGCAACTATTGTAAAAGAATAATGGTATAAACCAATGAATCATAAGATGAAATTATAATTGATAATGATTTACAATTGTAAGATAATCATGTATGTATATAAGAAGTAAAAAATTATATAAGTAAAAGGGTTATAAAAGTGATTTATGAATAGAAAGGAACTTTTTGAAAGAATATTTAGCATTGATTTCACTATTGTCACTGGGAAATAATAAGGGTGATGACTGCAGCATCATCAGTATCATTTTCGAGTTTCTATGTGATGGATTTGCTACAAAAATGAATTAAAAATTGAAGTTTTGTTGTAATAAATCAATTTGAAATTAAAATTCAATTTGAAATTGATAAATATAAGTGAAAAAGGTTTTGAACTTATAATATAAGTTAGAAGTTGAATAATAAGTTTTATAACTTATTAAATGGGAAAATGTAAGTGAAACCAGTTGTTGAAGTGGTTAAACAATTAAGTTAAGTAAAATGGAATATGAATTTGAATATTGATATGAATTTGACTTAAGTAAAAGTTAAATAGGATTTACTTTGGGATTTAAAATCCGAATTGGATTGATAAGTTGAAGCTTAAGTTTATTTGAACAAATGATGTCAAATGGAGTATAACTTAAGTGAAGTTGAATAAAAAAAAAATTGATCTTTGTATCAAAGTTAAATAATCAAGTGAATTAAATGAGGTAAATAGAGTTGAAATGGAATATAACTTAAGTAATATTGAAAGAATTGATGTTAATATCAAAGTAAGTGAATAAAGTGAGTAAATGAAATTGTTAAATGATGTGAACTTGTGATATATAAATGAAATTCAATTTTATTTGTAAAAAGAACTAGCAATTGAATTAAAGAATGGATTGAATGTTAATCAATCGAATGTAAATAAGTTGATATGAAATTATGTATGTAAGTGTAAATTCATTTGAAAATAGTAGAATAATTAAATAAAGTCAATTGAATGTAAAACCAATTCGAATTAAAACTATTGAACCAAATTGAATGTAATGTAAGTAAAATAATAATTTGGCTCTATTGGATATTCATTAGATGTTGTTTGTTTGTTGATTGATTATATGTAAATACATTAAGTGTTAATGGAAATAAACTAGCGCAAATGAAAGCTATGTGATTGAACTCAAATTGAATGTAAAGTAAATGAATTTGAATAGAATTGAATTTGATTTGGGCTGAATATGAACCAATGTGAATTTAATTAGTGAATGTAACTAATTGAAACGAATGAATTGAATATGCAACTTCAATAATAAACCAAAAATGTATAAGAAGCATGTATTGGAAATTTTGTAATTGAATTGGCAAAATGATTTGAATGTTGATGTTGGAATTGGATACTATTACTAGTATGATATACAGGTATATAATGGAATTGGGATTTTGGTTATGAAGTTAAATTGAATTGCTCAACAAAAAGGTACGTATTTCAGTTTTTATATGAGATTTGGTGATTTCCTTCTCCAGCCACTTGGCTTTCTTTTTTTCTTTTGATTCTGAGGGGCCGTAGAGCCGTTTTGTAGTCGTACCGATCTAGCCGCGCAAAGGAGACTCTGGCGAAATTTTTCGAAAATTTAGGGAGTTAGTAAAATTTTGAGAAATTTTGAAAGTTTGAAATTTGAATTGAAATTTAAATTTGAATTGTTGAGTAAACAATGTTGTTTGAAACCTATAATTGAATTGGGAAAGCTAATTGAAATGATAGTAAATCTTTAATAAAAAGATTGGTGTTAGAAGTTGATAAAACTATTAGCTTTGGAAAAATAATAAACGGTTTAGGATCATTCTCCTTAACTTGTAATTTCGAGGACGAAATTCTTTTAAGGGGGGAAGATTGTAACGACCCAGAATTTTTGATAACTTGAATTTGAATATTTAATTTATTTTTAATATTAATAAGTGAATTTTTGGAGTCGAATAAATTTTATTTTGAATTTTGGATTTAATTTTGCAATTAAATCGATTTATTTAATAGTGAAATTCCACAAATAATTAGATATTGGGTTAAATATGATTGAAAATGATTTGGAAAATTTTATTTTATCATATTAAAGTTATAGAAATATTTTGGAACTTGTAAAACTGAATTTGGAGTTAATTTGTAAAAATTGAATATTTTAATATTTAATTATCGACTGAAAAATAGCCAATTTTTGAACAGACTCGGAATTGAACGAAACAAGTTCCATTGGATCCGTAATAGTTAATTATTATCGGATTTCAATTTTCGTAGCAAACGGAGTTGTCGTTTGACCGTGGCAGCTCGAAACGCATCGATATCGTTTTAATTTTAATTCGGCGAGTTAAAATAGCCATTTTTCAAACGGTCTCGGATTTCGACGAAACCAGTTTCATCGGATCCGTAATGTGATATTATTGTAAGATTTCAAATTTCAAGTCGTTTGGATTTATCGTTTGTCCGGTACAAGCCAAAACGCCTAGAAATCGCTTAAATCGGTTTAAATTTAAATCGACCGTTTATTGCCGTATCTCACACATACTTCCGAATTAGCTTACGAAACCTGTTCCATTGCGTCCGGAACGCGGAAAAACTTTAGAATCGCCTGTCGGAACGCGTAGATTGGAGTTCGTTTGCATAAGTTATTAAAAAGAGAATTTTATTATTAAAATAAGATTAATAACATATATCTCTTAATATTTTTCCAAACCCTAATAACATCAGGCCGCCGCATATTATAGTCAATGGCCGAAAATGATTTAGCTTCTTCCTCCCAAATCTCTCAATCCATGCAGTAATTTCATAAACTCCCAACTAATAAATTGAAGAGAGAGTCGAGATTCACGTATTGAACGGTGGAGATGGAGTTCTGTGAAGCGGAGGGGGAGATTTCGTGGCCCGTTCAAGGCCGTGCGTGCTCGATTTTCGAGCCAGGAGGGGGGGGGGGCCGCGATGCGTGGTGCATGGACCGAAGGTAGAGGGAGCGAAGGCCTTCGAAGCAGTAGTTCTCGATCGAGCTGAATGCGTGGTAGGTGGCGGTGGTCTCGTGCCCTAACTCGGTGATGTTTGGGTTCACGTTTCTGTAACACGCGAAGAGGAGAAGAAGGCTGGAAGCTTGCGTGCGCGTTGGGTAGTTTAGATGAGCGGCTTTGATTTTCTTGGTAATTAAATAAAAGAAAATTAGTTTTAAATTGTTGTTCGAACTTTGAAAATTAATAACGATCTCATACGTTATCAGATTGTAACGAATTTGGATGCGTTGGAATCGCTGAGTCGAGCACTACGCGATGGTGCAAATCCGGAGCCATTCCGGGCAAGTAGGAATTTGGGTTAAATCGAACACTGTCCGGTTTAATTTGAATTTCGAACGCTCGCCGAAACTCAAGGTGAGAACTCCTCACTCAATCGAAAGGTTTTGTTTAAAATTTTGAATAGTTAATATTGATTGTTGATTGCTGATTGATTGTGTTAGTAGATATAGTAGGATATATACTATATATAGCGATATATATATATTGGCATATGTATATATCGGATTTGATTTCCCGCCTCGTATAGCGGATGAGACCCTATTGCGCCGTTATTAAGCGGATATTTTATAAAATCCCATATACCGCGATATTCCACCTTGAAGTGGAATTGGTATTGTGCTAACGTCTGTGGATGCAGGGTAACAGGTTGGAGGGATCCAACTGGATTCCTCACATATTTATTTGTTTATAAATATTATGTTGATTGTTGATAATCACATTGATATATGATGTTATTCCCGTGATTGACCATTCGATGTCGTTGCATCATCGGATTCTAATTTTTAAATTAAAAATAACGGTTTTGAATTTAAAAGGGGTTTTAAATCGATTTTTCAAAGAATATGGTTTATTAAAAAAATTTTGAATTGATTAAATTTTAAAATAAATAGATGGATAAATTTTTATGTTTTAAAAATTTATATTTTTATAAAATATAACTTAAAAGAAATTTTTAACAATAATAGGTTTTTATAAAATAGTTAAATTTGGTTTTTGGGAAGTTATTATTATTAATGGGTTATATAAAGGATTTTATAAATGGATGTTTTTAAATAAAAAATTATTGAAGTTATAGAATAAATTTATAAAGTGTTAAGTTGATGTATAACATGAATTTCACTAGGATTTATAGATTAATAAATGTGAAATTTATAAAACGAATGGTTATTGGAAAATTTTAAGTTTATAAGTTATTAACTTATAGAAATGGAGTTGGGCATTAAAAAGGGGAATTTTATAGAAATTGTTAATAAATGAAGATTTCATTAGTTGAAATTATTTTAAACCATAAAGAAATCTTGTAAGTGATAAGATTTTAAATTGGTAAAGTTCAAAGGAACGATTTGGTAAATAAATAATATTATAAGTATTTAACTTACAATATGGCTTTTGGGTATGAAATTGGGTTATGTAAATGCATCGGATTAATAAAGGAATTTGTAAAATTGGGGTTTATAATAGAAATGGAATTTATAAACTATGTTTATAAATTTGAAATCCATCGAATTTGATAAATTGAAATATGGGAATTTGTTAAGTGGGCTATATTCACTATTTTGAATATTGAATAGATTATTAAATAGAATGGGTTTGTTTTTGGGAAAGGAATGTTTTAAATGGAATTTAAAACGAATTAAAGGTGTTTTAAAATGTATTGAGTATTGAAAACATAGATTTCAACATTGATTGTTGAAATAGACGTTTTCGAGAAACAGAAGGGGATAATTTGTATAGTGTTGGATTTATATATCTATTTTTTTTTTTATTTCAAATCCATATACTAGTGTTTTTGGGTTGTCGTAACGATGTTTTACGCAACATTCGTTTTTAACCCAAATAAATGTGAATAAGGGAATGTTTTCTTAAAGAGAATGGAATAAATACTTAACTGTGATTTAAGTATATGGAATATTTTCAAATCGTTGAAAATAAATAAATTTGTGAATTACTTATTTTTTAAATAAGCATGGGAATGGTTTTCTAATATGAAATGGAACGGTTTTTGTGAATTCACCTTTAAGGTAATTGAAAGCAAATAACTTGAAATCGATTTGGGAATCGTATGCTAGTAGATGCTTGGAATTTAAATCCACTTTGGAATTTATATATATGAAGGGAAATTTGTTTAAAAATAAATGTTGATTTATTCTTAAATGTGAAAATATAATTTACGAATTTGGAACGTAAGTAAAATAAATCGGTAAAGATTTATCTGGTGGTTTGAAATTTGTTTCAAAAGGTATATATGGTTAAGGTGATTTGAAATTAGTTTTCAAACGGTTAAGGTGATTTGAAATTAGTTTTCAAATGGTTAAGGTGATTTGAAATTGGTTTGCAAATGGTTAATGTAATTTGAAAATTGGTTTTCAAATGGTAAAGGTAAATTGAAAATTGGTTTTTCAATTGGTTAAGTGTGGAAAATTTTATCGTGAAGTGGTTTTGGTAAAACAAATAACTGGGGCAATTATTTGTAAATGGTGTATATATATATATATATCTTGTAAAGATATTTTGGGACTTAATAATTTTGGAAAAATTATTTGGAATCTGATGATGTGGCGCATCTTTATTGATAGTTAAATAACCGACTATCAATATTTACCCTTGGATGGTATTGATTGTGTTTGTTTGGAATTGAATGCACACTTATTTTTAAAATAAGCGCTCGCTATTCGGTTTAGCCGGGAGAGGACCTTTGTGTCATATATCCCATTCCGAATATGCGATACGTCGTTTGGATTGCATTTGAAGACCGGTGTTGAAGACCGGGTATTTGTGAAAACGATAGGATGACCTATCGATTGTCTCCGCATCGTTAGCTACGATATGGAGATTTCCTTTGTGATGGGAAATTTTATCGGGATTGTGAATACCCGGATTGCAAGGGCTTCCTTGGAAGTGCCTTCGGTTCTGTTCGAACCCGGAACAGACTTGTATGGTTACGTGTCTGACATTACATTTTGAGAGATAGAGCAGATTTCTTTCAAATACATTTCTGTTGGTGGCGGAGAATTTATTCTCTTAGCTTAACACCCTTCTCTGAGACGTACGAGCTCAGAGGTTATGTAGTTGAAGGTTATCAGCGATATTTCCCAATCTGGTAATGTGGCATGCTGAGTGCTGCTGTGTGATGATCATTGGTTGGTCATTTGTGATATGATCATTTGTTTGATCATTTATCTTTGTGATTATTGCTTTGGTCATCTGTGGACCCAAAGCATGGCTTTGTTACACAAAGCGTAGCTTTGTGGACGAGACTTCGTCAGGACCTCACTCCCCGGAAATGGTCGAAACAGGAATATGCGGCAAGGTTATGAGGGTCGCGCCCTTTAGGGTATGTCATTCCCTTCTGGAAAAGGGTGGTATCATGGTATGGAGCCCAGATATTTACTCATGTGGAAACACTATATCTATTTCTGTGTGGTGTTGTTGGTATCGAGCGCTCGGATAAAGGTCCCAAAGGACCGGGGGATGACATATTCGTGTAGTAGTTACCTAGTTACAGAGGTAACCCGGCCTTGTGTTGGCAGAGATCTAACCGTAACGTTAGTTTCTCGGGACGTCCCGCCAGAGGCGATCCCATGTGGCAGTAGGAAGTTCCTTAGCCTGACCATTTGTTGGAAATCCATTCATCCAATACGCGCCCTGTACGGTTTTAGTTGTAGAACCTGCCATTTAACATGGCAGCTATAGTAGGCATAGTATCATGGTACCTATGCTGGCTAGGATTTATATTATACTTTCGAAATATTTTCCACTATGCACTAGTAATAATATCAAAGAATTTTTCTCGTAGTAAGCATGTTTGACTATCATAAGGAGAAATCTCCCCCATGTGTGCGTTTGCATTGTGTGTGTGCCGGGAGGCCTTATGGTAGTTTCATTTTCCAAAAAGCATTGCGGATTTCAAAATTTAAACTTTCTTGTTGCGTGTTTAAAGATAAACTGTTTTGAGTTCTCACACCAGTCACATGACTGACCTGGAGTTTATTGTTCCTTTCCTAAACTCTGGGTGCCCACTATTTTCCACACGGGCAGTCTAGAGTTAGGTTATCAGGTTATTCTGGATTCGGGAGTTGCTGTGCAGATCTGGAGGCGAGCTTGGATAGCGTAGTCTATTATCTATTGTATATAGTATTCTTTTCCGCTGTTGTTGTTGTACACTCTGATTGATGTAATGTAATGTGGTATATAAAATGTATAGTTCTTTTGTTTTAATGATATTCATTTATCTATTATATGTTGTTCCGCTGCGATTGTGAGATTCTGATATTGTTTCTCGTTCTGTTACTTGTTTCCTGTTTTCTCCTCTCTTTCTTTTCTTTCTTCTTCTACCTCTTTCTTCTTCTAAAACCCTAACGGTTCGGTTTTTCGGCAACGAAAAATCGCGATCGTTACAAAACCTTTCATTTTTCTTTCTTAAGCTTATTCAATTGATTAAGGAAGATGTTTTTGTATTTAGGGAGAGAAACATTTCATTTCTCTATCTTTAATTAAATTGACTAGTTCATTAGACGACATGTCACATCCCCTATCCAGAGGCCCAAAGCTAAGCGCTATAGATACTGTAATCGTCTACAGTATTAACTTTCGGCGACTAAATACGACTATGTTAATGGTATCTATAATATCAGAAGAAATTGAGTATGAAATAAAACACAGATTTTAAAACCACTTTTCCTTATTACATTAAAAATAGACGTTCCATATTCATTTCACATAATCCTAATACGTTCCCAAGCATAAATCAAATATACCTATTACAAAATACACCAAGAGCGGTATATGAAGATACCCACTTGGATGATCAGTGTCATATAGTCATAATAGACTTAATACATACACAACGGAAATTTAACAACTCATAAAACAAACATTGTAAATCCTAAATAGCTGCCTGTTTGACTCTTGCATGCCTCCGGTAGCCTTATTCGTCATCCGACTAAACTTGAAAAACCTTAACCCCTCAACCTACTCAAATTAATTTTGAGCACTCATGAGTTTAAGGAAAAAACATAAACTTCGAGTCAGACATAAAGCCTGGTGTAAATAATACTATACATCCCGGAATATATATGTTAAATAAGACCACGACGCTTAGCGGAATGGATTTCCCCTCACTAACATCCTTTTAAAACATATCTTTGCAAAATCTTTTTACTGCAACCAAAACTGGTTATATAGAGTAAAGCATCATTAATGCATAAATATCGGGTAATAATGAACTATCCATTCAAACATATAAGTTTTGTTTGGATAACTTTTAACTTTTGGATGACTTTGGCCTACCAGACAATATAATTAGAATTAATCTAACACATGTTAGCTATTCTCCTTCTAGATTATCTATCCTTAACTACTTGTTAAATAATTAAATTCTAGATGGTCTGTCCTTGACTATCTGTTTAATAATCTGCTCTAAACGGTCCATCCCTAGATTAATCATATCCAAGGTCTTCCTGATCCTAATGATTTTTTGGGCTCACCAATAACCTATCTGTATACAAAGATATATTCCTTTCGGTGTGTAATCATTATTTTGTCTACCGGTGGCCAATCCCTACGAACTAGAATTTTGGAAAATAATCAATTGGGGCTAATAGCTAATATATAGGGCGCGACCCCATACTAGTCCCATATGGTATTCTAATATCCGAGTCATTTTCATTTAAGGATCCTCGCCCATAATTTTCATTGAAAACATTTTCAAAATGATTTAAAACCTTTAAATTTTAAACAGGAAAAAGTATATAGTCTTTATGCTTTACTCAAAATTATATCACCATGTTATATATATTTTCTTTGCTCAAAACTTAGTTGATGAAAACGTTTAAACTCTTGAAAGAACCTCTTTATAAAGTTTTGAAAACACCTCTTTAAAAATCAAACATCAAAACCTTCTGAAATCATACTTTCAAAAAAAAACTTTTAGACATCCTTCGTTAAAATTACTTTAAAACATTGCCTTAGAAAAACTCTAGAAAACCTTTCATATCAAACCTTTCGAATCCTTTCAAAACAAACCTTTTGAAATCTTCGAACTCAAACCTTTCGAATCCATTGAATCAAAACCTTTTGAAACCATTGAACTCAAACCTTTCAAAAGCATTGAACTAAAACCTTTCGAATCCTTTAAACTCAAATCTTTCGAAACCATTGAATTTAAACCTTTCGAAACCTTGAACTTAAACCTTTCGAAACCATTGAACTCAAACCTTTCGAAACCATTGAATTCAAACCTTTCAAAACCGTTGAACTCGAATTTTTCGAAACTATTCGAAATAAACCTTTTGAAACCATTGAATAAAAAACCTTTCGAAAGTATTAAACCTTTTAAAACATAAACCATCCGACTTCATTGGAAGCAACCTTTCAACTTTGTCGAAAGCTCTACTTCGAAAACTTTGGTAATACTTCATATAGAATACAAGGGTAAATCACCTAAGTCGGAAGCTTTCCTTTGAAAGCATGGAGAAGCAGGTAGTTTTAAAAATAGGGAAACCCTTTGACTTTGTCGGAAGGTTCAAATCAAACAAAAGTGGCAATAACCTTTCGAATGTGTCGGAAGATTCAAAACATAAAGCGACAGTAACCTTTCAACTGTATCGGAAGGTTTAAAACATAAAGAAGAAGTAACCTTTCGACGGTGTTGAAATATTTAAAACCTTTATCTTAAATAATTGAGCCACTTGGAAGCAACTAAGTCGAAAGCTCCTTTTCGGAAGCAAAGCAGCCTATCTTTGGTTTACAAAACAAACACACTTTAACCTCTTTGGCAACCAACCTTTCGACATAGAACCCGTCGACTCTGTCCAATTCATTACATACCAAGTAACTTGATACCATATGCATTGGTTTGACCTTATCGAAAGCTTTAAACCTCTCGACCTTGTTGAAAGGTCTGAGTCGAAAGGTTTAATGCCTTAAAAGGCTGAAACATACTAAAAGTAGGATTTTTTTTGTTTATAACTTAAAAAGGATAATTTTTCAACTAACCTGCCTTTGTTTGTCAAATTCTCATTGGTTAACAGATATTTTTAAAAGAAGTGCTGCCACTATTTTTCAAAATTAAATAATCATTTTATTTTATAAAATTCCCCTTCTCCTTAATTAAATATGTAAAACATTTAAGCCTCATACCTTAAATATTTTTATACATTCATCAAATAACTATGGAAAAATCTTGAAAGATCCCAAAAAATATGTTTTAATATGTTTCCAATATATCAAAGTTTCAAACCCAAATAATTACTATTTTAGCCTTAAATACTTTATAACCCAATAAATCATTTTCTTTACTAGAAAATTAATACATAATATAGATGAATTTAGAAAATTATGAAAATTAGAACCCATCTCTAAAATATCATTTTTGGCCTATATTTAAATTTTCATGGCATTTGGATGTCATTTAATAAGGTTTTCATGTTAAACACATCATAAAAACTAACATGAACACATATAATTCATCAATCAAGCATATATATAGTTTTAATCATCAAAACATAGCTATATTTAGATCTAATTCTTGAAACCAAAATCCAAAGAAAATGGGATGTAGTAATTATTAACCTTAGCTTTTAGATTATAAGATGTGAGATTTGATTGTTGATTTAGTTGATCATCTTCCTTCTCTTGAATCCTAGCTTTATCTTCTCTTGAATCCTAGCTTTATCCTCTCTTGAGAACAATAATGGTGGTCGACCTTGGTATAATTTTAGTCTGAGTGAAGATGAAATGAACGTGAGATTTATTTCCTAAGGGTTTAGGGTATAAGCCTTTCCTATTTCCCATATTGTCCTTACTCATTCCTAACACCTTTTTTATGTTATTTTATTTTAATTTGCACACTAACATGGCATGGCTATCCTTAGTCTAATCAAATCTCAACCAATTAATCTTCACATTGTTTTATTTAATTTATCCAATTAATTATTTTAAATAATGTTATAAAATTATGGGGTTTTCCATGAAATATATGACCAAATTTATACTTGGCATATATATAAGTATATGCACTTGGGAAATCTGTTCGTAAATAATTTGGTGACACAGTTGGTGGCACAATGGATCTCTACCATTGGATTGCTCCCTGAATTCCACCTTTATAAGGACAAAATGATCCAATGGTCCAGATCTTTTGTGGCACTATTTGTGTTTCGTTTTATGTCCAAATAGTTGGTCCTTATCCAAATATACTCCATTGTAAAATGTGTAAGTGCAACATAGAAACAATGTACCTGGCTAAGATGACCATACTTAAGTGCTAGATTTACACCATAACGGAACTACTTGTCCCTTTACATGGCTTAGATGACCATACATACATAAATTCTGCAATGTACAGAAAGTCACAAATAATTTGATTATTTTATATTTTTTGAAATCTATAATTAACAATTATGAATTTAGTTTCATTTAAGGAAGAGTTTGAGATTAAATTTTTATAGTTTTACGCAAAAGTCCTTTTTATGAATTTGAGTTAAAATAACACACATATATGTATCAATATACAAATCATTACAAGTTATGTTTTAAATTTAGAAACAACATATGCATGAAGATTTTGTAATTGATTATATGTATATGTTTAAATTTAAAGTAAACAAATCTAAATCAAAAATTTTATTTAGGAAAGAAATAAAAGATTAAGGATTTTATAAAAAAGTCCACTTATGAATTCTAGGTTGAAATAACTTTTACTCTTATGTAAATAATAACCAAAAGAATTACATTCAAAATAGCAACCATATAATGTAAGAAACCGATATTCATGGTAAGCTTAAATAATCAACATATACCGTTTACTTATGTCGTATATACTAACGTTGAAAATAGTTTTTCAGTCAAAATTATTATTTTTCAACGACAATTTCCAAAAGAATAACGGGACAACCTGGACACATGTAAATTCATTATAAAAAGACTTAGATTTAAATTATATAAGAAGTATGAACAAATAATCAAATGAGATGAAGGATTTAAAATATATCAAATAACCAATAGTCAATTGAACATACAAATTGCAAGATAAAAATAAAAATGATGAGTTGTAGTATTTGTAGAATTTAAATCATGTGAACATAATAAAACTATGATTAGATCAAATCAGAATAATACCTTAAGATGTACCAAAAGTTGCACCTTGAATGAAGAAAAGAACTCCTAGATCCGGTTGAATCATCCCTAGATTTTGTAAGGATCAGAAGTAGCACATTTTATTGTTTTATTTTGACTTTAACTGAATTATTTTTCAAAATTTTACTTCATGGAAGTTATGCAATTTACGCCATGAGAGAGAGAACGGAAAAAAATGAATTGCCAGGAGAGTGAATGAATGAATTAAAGAATTTTTTTTTTTAAAAGAAACCTTTCTAATTCCCTCGTTTAAAACTTTCCTTCTTTAATTCCTAGTTAAATATCATCAAACCCTCTCCTCTTTATTATACATGGCTAACTGTAAATGAGGCTTTTTGGGCTCTTAATATTTCTTAAAATCACTTAGTATTTAAGTCAAATTTAAATGTCTATCAATATCTTATATCGATAAGTACACATATAACTTTTATGTATGCACTTTATTAGACACAAATGGCGTCTAAATAGATTAAATAAAATTTAATAATTAATATTCATAAAGTTTAGCTAATAATTGAATTTGGATATAAAAATTTGATATTTGAAATATGTCTAATTAAATATAGCAAATGGTAAATTTACATCAGATAATATGGAAGTTTATTTTCTTGTGTAATTTCTATTTAAATTTAAAATCAGTTAATATTTGATGATAATAAATTTTTTCAAACCTGAATATTTTTATATAATAAATTTGTAAATCATCTTCTGAGTGAGACGTCATATTTTGTTTCTCCTAATTTGGATTGCTATTGCTCCGTTTATCTTAATTCCGATGTTTTAGCAGCGTTCTTCGTTATCGATTATCGACTTGTGATAGGATGATCGTACCACTGATATTTATATACCATTTTGATCATCTCGTCGTGCTAATCTCGACAGTGTATTCATTTGAGTAGTTTGGAATCCGGTATGCGTCGAAACCGTGAAACGGTTGACCATATCGGTTCTCATTTCTGGAACCTTTTGGTTTCCTTTGTCCTTCCAGTTAACCACGGTATAATATGTATAGCCTTTGCTTTTAATGATTTCAGAAATCAAACATTTGACTTTACACTTTTTGATTTGGTTTCAATATATTACACATTGGTTCGGTTGTTTCTTTCTTTTTATTTCCCTTCTGGTTGTTCTATCTTCTTTAACAAATAAAATATTAAAAAAAATTCAATCTCCATTTTTGGTTTCAGATTGCATTAACCAACCTCACATCCTTCCTCTTCCTTCTTCCCTCCTATCGACCACCCCTGAACCATCGGCCTTCGTCCACTACACCGAAGCCAATAGCACTGCCCTGCTTTCCCTCCACTACCTCTTTCCCTCAACCAGCCTCGCTCTACCATAAAAGCTCTAGGCAGCCACCGCCTCTGAGCTGTGACCCATCACCGCCACTCCATGTTGAGCACAACCTTTACCATGAAACCACTTGGCCTCCTATGCCACATCACCCAAACTTGTTCGGCCGAGACCCATCACAACATCAGATCTAAGCCGTTGCTTTTATCTCCCTGTGGCCTCTTGTTGGTGAGCTTATATATCTAAATCTTAGTTTTTTTGAGTCATGTACGAGTCTTTTCGTTTATATATTTAAGTTTATAAAGTTATGATCTACTTGTTATATATATATATATATATTATATATAAATTATATAATCTGTGTGTGGGTATAGATGGTGTTTATATAAGTTGAGTATAATCTCTTGCCACATGATATGTGTGTGTGTGGGGGGGGGGGTAATAAGTCGGTATATTTATTAGTTAAATATGTATAACAAGTAGGGTACATATATAGTGTGTGTATATATATTATTGTATATTTTACTTATAGTTAGTATATTATAGGTTAGTATATTTTACATTTATATTTTTTGTTGTTGTTGTTGTTGTTACGTTTAGTTTTATATATACTACGCGTATGTATATAGTGTACACTGCTGTGGTTATAATATGCAAGCCTATACAAGATTATAAATTATTTGTTGAAGTTGATTTTTAATATATTATGTATGTAATTCATATCTTGGCAATATAGATTTTTAATACCACGTATAAGTACATTACATTTTAGTATGTGTATATATATAAGCCATACATTTTCCAATCTCTTTTGTCGTGTATATATTTTACTTACAGTTTTATATGAGTTCGAATGTATTCTACTTAACATGCAAGTATATATATAATCTATGGTTTAAAGTTTATATCTATACTATTATATTATTTTTGAGTTACATTTCAAGAGCACACAGGCCTCCTTGCATTTTTGTCAACCGAAAGGTCGTGTTTTGTATTTTTTCTCCTACTACCATTTCGCTCCGTCTTTTACCCGTCAGCTACAAATAAAATGACTATTCCAGTTGCTTTCCCCCATCGTTTTGATTAAGACCCTAGCTTATTATACCAAATTATAATGACGAAGAATTCCAGTCACCTCGCTCTTAATCCATACCTACCATTACAAAATCTATCAGATCTATCCTTCGTTTAACTGTCTGCAGATCTATTCTAGGTTTCTTCTGCACGATAGGTAATTTCGAATCCCTATTTTTTCTCCTTTTATAATTGATTTTAAGAATATTTTTTAAATCTCTTTTGTTGTAATGATTTTTACTCACTTACCTTCTACTGATGTTGTGCCTGATTTCAGTTTCAACTCACATCCGACGTTGCTTTGATTTTGGCTTCGATTGCGTTTTAGGTATGTTTTTGAATTTGTTTGGGTTTATTAACTTCCTCTGCACTATATGTTCTATGTTCTGTTCTTAATTTTGAGTGTTTCCCGTTACGTTATGCCTTAGATTGTATTTAGTTCTCATCTGAGTTTAGTCTTGCTATTTCATGTTATATTGGGTTTCTGTGTGGTATGTTCTGATTCTTCCCCACATTTACATAGCATTATATTAAAAGAAAATATACAATTAAAGGCATCTGTGAAGGCAACGTTGGTGTTTTAGCATATGTTAACACTTACTTAACACATTAAGGTCGTACAATCTGAGAAGAGGGTTCACCCAATCGACAGGGCAGTTTGGGTAAAAAATCCAATGATTTAATCAACCAATTTAACAATAATCGACTGTACGCTTTAGTTTAATTCAGACTTGTGATTTCTGTGAAGTCCGCTGCCTGGGTTGTAAGGACAAAAATAAATCTTAATTTTCTTAGTAAAGAAGGACAATTTATCTACCTAGGTTCTTATAAATGTATTCATTAGAGTTGCAGAGTTTCAAAACTAGCTGCTTACTGTTAAAAGCTTGGATTTCTATTTAGAATGTAAGAAAATTTGCCATTTGATCATATTTGGAATCCAATTCTAGGAATCAAATTGGAATTTTTTTAGGCAATTAGTTGTTGTTGTGTATGATGAAGATAGGGAGAATGAGGGAGATCTAATAATGGCATCAAAAGTTACGCCAGAAGCCATAGCATTCATTGTAAAACATGAAACGAAAATTGTGTGTGAGCATTGTATGTTTTATGTTCTGTTCTTAATTTTCAGTGCCTCCCGTTCCGTTGTGCCTTAGATTGTATTTAGTTCACATGTTCATTTGTAAATGAAACTTTTTCTATTATTTATCTATTGGCTACAAACTTAACTTAGTCTAGCATATTATAATACATGACAGGAGAAAATGTTAGGTTTAAAAATGGTCCATTCAAATATTTCTTATTTTCAATGTCGTGATGTATTTTGGTTTTATCAATTTGATATTATGATAATTTATCTGTATCGTTGATTACATAACAATAGTTGTTACAGATGATGAATTGTTAATACCATGGTAAGTTTCATTTCATGTCGATTACTCGGTTTTTGTGGAAAAATAAATCAAAATAACAATTATTAAGAAATTCTAAATCCTGCTGCCTATTACCAAATATATAATTATATTATCAAGATGATGAATTTGAAAACTTATTCATCACTTCAGTTTTTCAGTTAATCTATTTACATATATAATCAGTATGCACAAAGATATATAATACATTAAATTGGCACATGTATGGAAAGATAATAGGATGTCACATGTTTAGGTCCTAAACAATAATATATGCAATTTTGGGTTCAACTAACGATGACAGATTCGTTGGTGTACCATGTTGAGCATCCTTATATAAATTAGTACTCAAAGAAAACAAATAACTTGCTTTACAGCCGGTTATGTGCGCATACAAATATTAGTATTGCTTGCACTCTATAATTCAGTGAAATATAAAGAAGTTTCATTTTTTTTGGCAACATAAGAATACTCATTCTTCTGCTCTTGGAAAGACAAGAATACATTAGCTTTTATTTATCAGACTAGATCAGTTTGTAAATGTTAATAATGTAAATTTTATCATGGAATTCATTCAACTTCTACTAACACTAACTAGTATATATATATAGTTATGTTTTATTTGTGAACTAGCTGAGCATGTATAGGTTTACATATGTTGTATATTTTAATATGTTTGCATATATTCGTTTTGTTTTCTGCTTTGTATTGCTGAAAAGAATGTTTATATAAATGTGAGTTTAAAAGTGTTTATGTATATTATTATCAGATTCCTGTAATTTTATAGTAAAGTGTGTGTGTGTGTGTGTATATATATATATATATATATATATATTATTGTATGTTAAGATATATGTTTGATTTTAATCTAAATGTGACATGTAGATATGTCATTTTAGAAATGTATTTAAAAATTAAGCATTTGTTTTGAGGAAATATTAATGCAACATACGTTTCATTTTAATTATATCAATCTGATTTTTGATTTTTTTCGTTTGACTCCAATTTATCTGCTTTGTAGTCGAATTTGTGCCAATCTTGCTTTACTTTGGAATTCGTACTTGGATTCGTAACTCATGTCATTTGTGGAATCTCTCTAGCCTCGAAAGGTGAGCACTTACTCACGATTAACATTCTTATATTTATTAAATTTAATTTCGATTGAAACGATAATTGAAATATGCTGCTGTTAGTTATTTACATTTGCTATATATATGCTATTAACTGTATTATTCACCCGTGACATCTGACACCATTATCTGTTATTTTTATTGATGATATATGCATGTTATATTATTATTATATATGTTATCACTCTGCAAGTTCCCTGTTAGTATAGAATTTCCTATGGGATGAAATGATACATTACCCGAACAATCTGGTAGAATAGGAAAAAATCGTTATGGGTTGAAATGATAAACCAAGTGATTTTCATTGTATTGAATTTGGGATTGCGGGTTGAAATGATATATACCTGTATATATTTAAATTATGGATTGAAATGATAAATATCCGTATCACTTGACCATATAGTAAAAATTTATATATAGACACCATTGGTCTATATGTAAATATTTTGAAAATGATTTCTATGGTTTTGGAAAGAAATATATGGTTTTAATAAATATTGATTTTAAGATATAATATACAAATGTATCTTATAAAGATTTAAATTTTAGATTTTGAAAATTTTATAGTTATAGGTTAAATTTTGAAATTATAAATTTTAAGAATTTACTTGTAATTTTACTATTTTTAAAATTTATAAATAGATTTCATATATAAATAAATTTAATAACATCTTTAGGTAATTATTTAAAATTATATTTCAAGGATAGATTTTATAATAATTTTTAATAAAATGAGGTTAGAAAGATAATTTGAAATTGATTTGAAATTATATTTATTAAATAAGTTTGATTTGAAATTATTAAATTTGAGATTTTAAAGATATGATTTTATAACTTGATTTTGATTAAAAGTGATTTAGATGAATACTTTCGAATTTACATAAATTGAAATGGGATATTTAGTTTATTTAAATTGGTAATTTGAAGTTTATTTAAATGTAATTGAAATGATTAAGTAAATATTTCAAAAATTAATAATAGTAAAGTGAATTTGAGATATAAAAGAAATTATCAAATTTAATTTTGAAATTGTGGAATATTCAAAGCTTTGAAATATACTGAAATTGAAATGGTTTATTTATGGTTCGAATCTATTTTGAAATCGATATAATTTGAAATGGTTTATTGAGAAATTGAATTGAGTTGAAATTTATGAATTGAGATTTAATTAAATTTGAATTTTGGAATTCGAGTTGATTTGAATCGATTGTTAAATTTGAGTAAGCTATTTTATTTGATAAAGTATTTTTAAATTTATTTAAAACTATTTATACATCTTAGTTTATAAATTATTTTAATATAAACTATTTTAACTTATAACTATTTTTAACATAAACTATTTTAATATACTAATTATTTTAATATAAACTACTTTAACTTATAACTATTTTTATATAAACTATTCTATTATACATACTATTATTAATATCTAAATTGTTCAAGTGGGAAGTTATAATTTCAAAGTTATGAATTTTAAAGTATCATATTATCAAGTGTTATAATTTCCCAAGTGTTACAAATTCTATGCTTTATGATTTCGAAAGTGTTATAACTTTACAAGTGCCATGATTCTAGAAATGAATATATTTTAAGTGACAAATGATATTGTATTGATACGGTTTTGAAAAGGATATGACATTTTGGTTTTGAAGTATGATATTTTGAAATGACCATGGTGTTATAATGATGCTTGGTTGTTAAAGAGACCGGGATCGGATATTGTCATACTCTCTATCAATACCAAAAACCACTTTAAAAAACTTGTACGCAATGGAGATTCCAGAATGAAGTAGGATGGTGGCGACGATCCTATATGAGGTATATACGTGGACCTAACTCCTGTGAGTTAGCATAAGGTGGCTAAAACAGGAGCAATTGACGGGCCAAGTGAGGTAGCTCCTCCGATCGGACACATTTCTTCAATTGCCATTCTATTACTTTGCGATTAATTTGGTGCGCACCATTGATTTGGGAGTCTAGCTCGAGGTAGGTGATTGTTGCGGCTCTGCGTTACCACCAGCCCGGAAGTTAATTGGTATATCTACCCTGGTGTTGCCTAGTTGTGCCGTGTCACCTACCCTATCGAGACCATTACGAGTTTGTTTTGTGTCGTACCTATGGATTGCCCTATAATAGCCCCATTTTACGGAGTATCATGGTATTGTATAGACTATGGCATTATAAAATATATTAAAGAGGATATGGATAATGTCTTAACGCTATTTTAATAGTTTACTTTACTTTAGACATTATTATAATAGCATATATTACTACATAGTAGATAGTTCCATAGATCATTAGAGGATGGTTATCCTAAACATCCTTTGAGTTACTTGTATTTCAGTTGATATTTCACTTGAGTTGGATTTACTGATAAAGAATGCTAATCCTGACTCGAGTGTTTTGTGTATTTTCTTTACACTCGGGTCAGACTGAGTGTGATTGCATTTGACTCCCCTTTGGAGATGGAGCTTTGCTTGGAGATTCATCTATCTATTCAGCTTTTAGTTATTCGGTTTACTGCAATGATATATTCATATTTTGTTATTGACAATTGTATTGATACTTCTTGGTATTCGAGACTTCTATTGTATCTTGTTTAACTCCGTCATATATATATATAGTCGTTTCATGAACTACTATTCATTTGTTTCCACTGTTTATTATTGTAATACTCCATGTCTATGATTCTGTGATTTATTTATTTACCGTATATGCTGATTTTTGCTAAATATAAATTAACAGTTGATATTTTGAGCAATTCAAGTCCGACTTGTGTGGATGCGAATGGTTGAAAATATCGAGGCATTACATAAATCATGCGGCTGTTTTGAAGTATTCATCATTATGGTTGTACGACTCAAAGGTGTAAATTCAGTCAGTGATTAATATCGAACAAATCGAATGTTAACGTTCACACATCACCTTATCTAATGTTGTGAAATTTTGGTTGAATTTATCGCTTACATGTCATTTCAATAAATTCTATTTTACTATTACAAGTGACACGTGGTAATAGCGATTATTGACACCAATATTCTTCATCTACACTATATTACATTAAAACTTCTGGAATTTTGTTTTGGTCATTGTTCTAACATCATCCACATTCAACTGAGTCCAAGCACAAAATCCTTAGTTCAAAAATAACAATCGTTGTTAATTGTACTACTCTAACCAAAGAATTTGATTTTGAATTGACTACAGTTGGCAGTGACACTAACCTCATATAAATGAGAAGATGAATTCTCTATTGAATAGTGTTTTACTTTCGATGCTTCAACTTAGACACGACAATAGTCTTTTGATGGACGACATGCCACAATTTAACTATAATCAAACTAGAGTGACTAAATTGAAGTTCCATTATATTCTCAAGTCGATAAAACTGTGTAACATCATCGCTTCAAGATTCTCTATTTAACCATAGTTATATTAACCAATAGAAAACTGTCAAGTGAGTCGTGCTATAGTTATCCAATAAATATCAATAAATAATCCCTTGAGCCTCAACAGTCATGAGTAGTACATTACCCAGTAGTTGGAGAGCATTGCACACTCTAATCTCAATGGATGTATCGATATCCTATCTTGAAACATCTTGACTTGGATATTTAAAATAATTTTTGATTTTTAATGTGATAAATTTCTCATGATTGCAATACATTTTATAACTATCCCATATCATACTAGTTAAGGATTTTATATTTAATATACTTTAAATGAATTACTTAATTATATCATAATATAACAGGTATATATTAGAAAGAAAAACACCCTTTATTATGAACAAGATTGATTATCCAGTTCAATATATATAATTATTACTCCTAAGGTGTACCCTAACTATATCACTTACTACATTATCATCAATGTTCTAAGTACAAGTTTCAACCTTATTAAGCCTTAGCGTACAACATTGTCTCAAGAAATTACTAGTTTCAGTTTACACATACTTCTGAGAGTTATAATACACTAAGCAATCCTTACCCTCAATCTCGTCCATATAAGCTAGTTATAGTTTGGTTTCAGTGATTTGTGAAATTAATCTTTAAGTAATCTAAAATTGCATCCTCTACTCATAATTCCTTCTTTACCATCAATATCCTTCAGCCCTAGGTTAATACCTTCGGTTTAGTAACTTTAGCCTCATTCTTAGATTTTCTTAACATTTATACTTAATTCTTTATGCTAGGTTTTAGTTCATTTACTTTTGGTTCATTTCTATCACCCTCGCCATTGCTCTTCAGTACACATTGGAAACTATTTCTCCACAACTGCCACTAACTTTTCACATGTCCACTTCCGGTTCATTTAAAGTAGTCATTTCTGACCGTTATCTGACATGTTCAACACCAAATGCGGATCTTGGACTCTTGTTTCGATATTTACAACTTTTTTATGCACATACACCTTTGGGCAACATTTGTCCACCTTTCGACTCCCTATTATAGCCCTTCGACCATACTTAATTTCTTTCAAAAATGACTTAATTCGTTTCGAGATAATCATAGTAAAATAAAACACGACTTGATTTTTTGTAATCACTAAAGTTCCTTATTTCTAGCCAATTTTCTATCCAATGTGACCTTCTATTGATTCATAACAATTTATTTGCACATAAGAATATCATATAATCCATAACCCATCTCTAAAACATGTTTCTATCATCATATTAAATTGCCAAATTTTAATGGCTTTTAGAACTATAAAACCATTTAACAAAAAAATTGGTCATCAGACATTTAAAGGAGGAAGATTATGGAATTTGTTATTCACCTATATTCTTTAGTTGATGGAGTCTCTAGTCCACTTAGCTTTAATCTTTCCTTTTTCTTCTTCTGATTGTTTAGGTTGCAAGCGCTATTAACGAACTCAAGCTTTAGTTTTTAATTATGAGTGTAATTAAATGAAAAGAAGGAGGTGGTTATCTTTACTCCAACATAATAGTTAGGTTGCTAGCCCACCATCTCCCTTTCTTATAAATTAGTTAGCTCTAACGTTTGCATTTAATTCTCATTAACTTGTACTTTAAACTAGTATTTTTCTAGTATCTCTTGATTCACCAACACATAACGACTACCCAAGCGTCTCATGAATATTCAATTTTTTCATTATTTCAATTTTCTTTATTCTCTTAATTAATTATTTATTTATTAATTTATGTGGTGTTATAGGTTTCCCTCTTATATGAATTTCGTCCTGGAAATTTAAACACAGTACGATAATCAATTCTAGGCTTTCTTATGCTTGCATTAACTTATACACACATGAGTTCTTCACTCAGGTGTCTTAATCAATAATGTATTAGTGCTTCTACCCATACATAACAAAATCAAAATAATATCACATATATATACACATGGCATATAACTGAATATAGCAAACATTCATGGTAAGCTAAACAAACAACTCAAGGTATGCCCACTTGACCTTATCCTCCATCTCCATACTATAACAATCCCGATCCACTCTCCACTTGACTCGAACAAGCTTTACCTCCTTTTTCCTAAGCTTCTTGACACCTCAATCAGCTATTTGAATAGTTTTCTCATACAGGTCAAGCATGGTTCAATAACCAAGTCTTATATAGCTCTTGGAATAACGATATCCTTAGGGTCTCATATGCAATTCGAAAAAAGGGGATACATGAAACACATTATGGACCTCGACAAAAGCATTGAGCTGATTAATCCTGTAAGCTACTTTATCGATCTTCTCGAGTATTAGGAATGGGCAACCATATCCCGCTTCTAACTTTCCATCTTTTTCGAACCTCATAGTGCCTCTCATAGGTGATACCTTCACTAGCGCATAATCCCCTATATCGAATTCCAAGTCTCTCTATCTCCTATTGGCATAGCTTGTTTACTTAGATTGAACATCTTTCATCTTTTAACCAATGAATTTAACTTTCTTCAAAGCTTCTCTTATACGATTCGAACTTAACATGAGTCTATCTTCTGTCTCATACTAACTTACTAGAGAATTACAAGGCCTTCCTTACAATGTTTCAAAATGCTCCATCCTAATACTGGATTGGTAACTATTATAGTATGTAAATTCCACCAAGCATCGGAAATCTTCCCAAGATCCACCAAACTCTAGCACACATTCTCTTAGCAATCTTCCAAAATAGTCAACCCATTTGTTTGTGTATAGTAAATAGTACTCATACACAACCTTGAACCCAAAGTGCTTTGTAGGTTTTGCAAAACTCACTATCAAACGTGGGTCTCGAATACTCACTGTAGTACTAGGAATTCCATGAAGTCCTACTACAGCCTTGACATATAATTCATCCAATCTTGCTACCATTCTTGTGGGCATTACTAGAATAAAATTGGCACTCTTAATTAACCAATCAACTATAACATAATTTTACATAAAAGGATAAAATAGTAAATTTTCACAAATGTGGTAAAAAAATGTATCATGACATAAAGAGAGTATTTTATTGGCCTTGCTTGAAGTGGTATGTGGCAGGGTATGTTTCCAAGTGTATGACTCGTCAAAGAGTAAAAGTAGGGAAAAAGAAGCATAGTGGAATAGTACAGCCGTTGGATATTCCATTATGGAATGGAAAATATCTATATGGACTTTTATGATGGCTAACTAGGAGTAGATGGGAGAATGAGAGTATTTGGGTCACAGTCGATAGACCAACCAAATGTGCTTCATTTCAGTCAGGCATAGGAGGGCAACTATATCTTTGGCGACCTTATATGTGAGAGAGATAGTTCAGCTGCATGGAGTTCCTTCTAGCATTTTCAATGATCGAGAGTGATTTTTGGAGGACTCTTAAGAAGGCCTAGGGAATTGTATTAAATTTGGGCACTGCTTATGACCCATAAGCAATTGGATAGACTAAGAGAGTGTATAGGGTATTAGAGGACTTACTTTAGATGTGTATTTTAGAGTTTCTTAGGAGGATCACTTTCCATTAGTAGAATTTGCATACAATAATAGTTATCAGGAAAGTATAGGGATGGCACCATTCGAGAAGTTATATGGAAGGCCTTGTAAATCACTATATTATTGGTTAGATACCACTGATAGAATTATTCTTGGACCAGATATTTTAAGGGAGAATTCAAACTTGGAGAAAGTAGGCTAGATCCATTGAGGGATGTAGACTACCCAACATAGACAGAAATCATATGTTGACAGGAGTTGCATGGAGTTAGAGTTTGCAGTGGGCGACATGGCCGTTGTGGAGGTCTCATCGCTTTTATGAGGTTTGTTAAATCGAAAAAGTTAGCACCAAGGTTTATAAGGTCTTTTTCGATCATGGAGAGAGCAAGGAAGTAAGCGTATAGAGTAGATCATCCTAAAGTTGGCAGGAGCTCACAATGTCTTCCTTTTGTCATAGTTGCGGAAATGCCTACATGATTCAGCAACTATGGTCAAGCCGAGTCAGTTGGAAGAAGTTGAAGTGAGAGAGAGTCAATTGTTCACCATCCACTACCTATATTATTGAGCATAGGACAAGATGACTTCATAACAAAGTAATTAACTAGTTAGAGTCTAGTGAGGAGGCGACCCAATTAAGAGTATATGGGACCTTAAGGAGAAAATCTGAACTATCCATGCAGAGCTTTTTTCTGGTACATTTCCATTTAAGTTTGTATAATTATTAGTGTCCACGGTATTTTGCTTAATATATTCTATAGGTGGAAGTGATTGGATGATAAGCATGGTTGTGAATATATCATTAGGATAATGTTTGGACGTTGGTTGCTAATGAATGTATTTTATTAGTTATTATCGCATATATGGATTGATATATCTATATTGGACTACAACATACATCACATTATCCATTTTATTATATTAGTTATATGCATAATGGTTATTGCATTTTTGCATAAGTATTGAATGGTTGCTCAACCATATAGTACTACAAGTATATGACGTTGCATACGTCTTTGTTACATAGTATAAGCACTTGCATTTTTGCATGTCGACTGGTTTAGGATATTTCCTAATTTCACCTTACCTATATGGTCATATGGATTCAATACCTATATGTGCATACTACAATTGAAATTTTGAGTTTAAGGGCAATGTTTGCAAATAGTTGGTTATTAAGTAGATGGTTGTAGATATTGATTGTATGAGCGAAGTATATTTTTCCATCCTTAGAGATTTCAAGCACGAAATCCTTTTGGGGGAAGGGGAGAACGTAATACTCCGAAAATTTTAATAATAAATTAAAATATTAGTTAGGGTACAAACATAATTTTACATAAAAGGAAAAAAAATGTAAATTTTCATAGATGTTGGAATTAGATCACATGGCATATTCTATTATGTTCAGAACGTCATTTATAGTTAAAAAATATATATAACTTGTTAAATTTGATAAAACAGATCAAAACTAGCAAAAACTATAACCAACGCCATTTTTGTTATTATTATTTTTAGGTTTAGGCCGGATAACCTTAGTTTTCAACTGTAAAAAAGACCTAACCCTCGCTTCTTTTCACTCTAAACCCTAGCTTCCACCTTGTCTTTTATGAATGTTCATTTTCTTATTCCTTTTCCTCCTCAAAACCCCAATTTCTCAAATCTCTTCTCAAACTTCTGAAACTAAAAAAAAATCAAATCAAATTAAAGAAAGAAAGAGAGAAGCTACGTCTCTAGGAGCAAGAGAATCAAATTGAAGAAAAAAGGGAAGCAGCAAACTCTAATCACAGGAAGAATTTCTATGAGTAAGATGAGTGGGATTATCTATGAAGCGTATTAGAAGTTGATTTTCAATTATACCCATTTAAAATTATAATTTCAATATTGAATCAATGTTTATTCCAAAATTTTCTATGAAATGAAAGGAATTAGAAAACCCTAATTAATAAAATGGTAGGATAACCATTATGATTTGGGAGGGAAGGGTAATTTGAACTGGAATTACACTAATTCTATAGATGTGATTTTTGTAAATTTAGATTAACTTTTAATAATTGAAACTGAATAAATATACTCATCTGAATTTAACTAGGACTTAATCCTATTAATTATAAATTGATCTATGAGAATTGTTTATATATATAGACACACACACATAATTGACTTAAGATGTAGGAAATTAAATAGAAACATTATATACGATCTGTGAAAAGGAATTACTTGGAATATGGTACAAACGATAATGGAAATTTGCAACTGAACCTTTTAAGAAATAAAATTTAGCACATGAATTCAAAACCAAATGTCATTTAATCAGATGTTCGGAACCATATTTTAGACGACTAAATTTCAGTTTGTCCCAACCAAAGAATAATCAATTCAAATTTAATTTGATTCAAACGTATGGATTCTTTTTCAAATGCATAGAATCAAAATCAGACATCTTAAGAAAAATCCAAATGTTTGAATACTTGATATTTTCTTTTTTAATATGCGGTTAGACGTATGGAACGTCTTCCAGTTGTATAAGTTATGTCAATCAGACCGAACCTGGACCTGGCAAGTAGAAAGTCATACTTCCTTGTTCACGCAGCTGAATGGAGTCGTGTAGCAAGTTAGAAATGTAATAAAATTTGGTGAATTCATAGGCTCTCACTTCATGAAGTTGGTGAACTTGGCACTTATGGTTGTGAGCGATTAAATCACAATTAGTAGTTTTTATCATTCATATGCATCCTTAACTAGTTATAGGTGAAAGCTAGAAAGAGGGATGACAGAAAAATCTATCATAATATGAATCATTAATCCTACAAAGAGTTGGAATCGCTAATCCATTGAATGCTACTTTTATAATGATAGAGAGTGTAGGAAACATATACTGGCAAATGAGATTAGATGGGGAATGTTAACCTAAAGGAATAAAAAATGTTAACCCAAAATGGAAATCTGGGATTGTCAACTTGAACACATAGGTAGGATCGATTTCACCCTAAAGGAGGGTGAATAGGGTGATACTAACAACGATAAAAATTAATGCAGAAATATGTATAATAATTGCAGCACAGATAATAGAAGAATAATAAAAGTAGAAACAGAACAACATAGATTTACCCAGCTTCGGCAAAAGCTTGCCTACGTGCGGCCCCTAAGGTTTCTACTAGAAATTAAGTAGTCAGACACTTACATACGTAAACTGGCGACATCCGCTAACGACTAACCTAACTCTACGCTCAAAACCCTACCACAACTTAGCCACTGAGTTGCGAATTCTCAAACTATGCCCCTTAATTTGTACCTAGTCACACGACTAGAATTTACACAATTTAAAATAGAAATTACAAATAAAAAAAATAAAACTAAAACAAAACCCTAATTTTTAACTAAAGCCCAATATAGATTTGGCCCAAATAATAGTTAAAATAGTAGAATGTTGGTCGTTCTCTTTTGAGCAAAATTGCCCAATATACTGTCTTTCTTTTTCCTTTTGAGTAGAATGTTCGACCATTTTATTTCTTTTTTAATTTTCTTTTAGGGATTTCAATTTGAATCGCCACTTGGAAATTTGAGGCTCGAGTCCTTTGATGCTTTCGTTCCTGCTTTGTTGTTTGTTATATTAGTGATATCCAATTGCTTGTGGCTCCAAAGTCGTGATCGATTCGTGCTTTGAATTGGTACGTTTGTCCCCCTTTTCGATTTATAATTATACTCAATTGATTCGAGTTCTGGATTGATGCTTGGTCTCTTTTTTCTTGGACTCGAATACATTAACTGTCGATGATGTAACTAGGTTTTATATGGATTAAATCCCTAAATATGCGTTCGTATAATTTGCTTTGAATTCTTCATGAATTTATTCCTTGCATTGCTTTGTGCTTGGACGACGTTGATTTATTCTGACTGGTTCAATTAGAATATTTCTCTGTTATGCTTTGCTTGGTCACCACGGTTTGCGTTTGGTTTTTAGAATCTGTGATGCTTGTTCATCACGCTCGTGCCTTTTGTTGAATTTATTCATCTCAGCCTTGACTTGGTTTGAAACTACAATGTTAATATTGATATAATTGATGGATTTTTTCTTTAACTACTACTGTGTGATATTCTACACTTGAATTTGGTTCTAGTCTTGTTAGAACTGATTCGTTCCTAAATGCCTGCACTTGGTTGCACTGTCCACTTTCATTGACTTTGGCATTTAAAATTGTGATTTTTTTTGTTTATTTCGAAAATTACTGCAACGTCATTTGAACTATGACTTGTAACTGTGATTACTATGCCCATTTAAACATGTATATACATACATACATGTATATGTATATATCCTATCCACTTGGTTGGCTTGATGTCTCTATTTGGTGCACTTGTCATTGTGAGCCTAGCCAGTGATTATTCATGTAGTCTTGTCCGGTCTAGTCCAGTCTATTGATTAAGTTCACCACTTTGACTCTTTTTCCACTTGCTTGTAAATTACCGTGTCTTCTGTTTCATATGTTTGTCACTGTATATATGCATGTATATGTGTATGCTCTGTTACTCCATTCGATGTGTGTCTGCACTTATTTCCATCTTCATGTATTCATGTGTGTGTTGTGATCTACACTTGAATTCTGGTCTGGTTTCACTTGCTCGTTCATTTCTTTATTGAGTTCATATTATCATATTTGACTGTGTTGATTTAGAGAGATAGTTGTCATGTTTTGTTGAAGAATTTCATGTGTGAGTTGTTCTTGCATACTGTTGAAGCTACACCTGTGTTGCTGCTTTTATGTGCACTAGTTCATTTTGCTCCTGTTTGTTTTGGAGTTTGATGCCTTGTTCTATTTGGTATGGCGTTCTTATTGGTTGAGATTGACATGTTGTTTTGGTGGGACATGAGCTATGTTGCATAAGTATAGACGTGTTCGTGTATGGTCTGGACTTCATAAGTCTGCATTATGTTGGTGGTGATGTCCGGTATGTCGGTTGAGGCTTCATCTGCATATATGCCGGTCTACACCGTGTATTATATGATCTGGCTATGTTGTTGGCCTTGTTTCTGCTATTTACTTGTTGGTCCATTTGTTTTCTTGTACTGTTTTCATATTTTGAGTCCATCCTTTTTGAGTCTGTACTATTTAGGTTTCTGCTGCTTTTAATTGTGTTGGTAGTATCCATACATATATTTGTGCATATATGTATGTATATATGTGTGATTACTTTGGTTTCTTTCTGATTGTTCTCACAATTTACTGTATATATATGAGCTGGTCTTCAGGTTGGTTACATCTACACTGCCCAATTGAGGTTTGCATATGTGCTTCATGTGTGATGTTCTGGTACTTTAGTTTTCTCTGAAATATATATGTGAGGTCTGGTTCAAGTATGTTGAAATTTGTTCTGGTCATTGAAACTTGTACTTGACCATCCTATTTTTATTTTTGTATTGCACCTGGGTTGAATCCACCATTTGGTTGGGTTTGACCTTGTGCTCACATGTCCTTGTAATTTTATCAAGTGTATATTGGTGTGCACGGCCTTGTGGCATGTACAGTGAACACTTTGCATGTCACAAGTTGTTCATATATGATGGAGTTAAATGAAAATGACGACGAACAACCCAAATAACCGAGGCAAACAACATTTTCAAAAACACACATACTTTAATTTTGAACTGCAAAATATTTCTTTTTCAACTTTACCGCGTTAGTGTTTATTTTGCAGATAGCTCAGATGTTGGATTCAGGCCGGAACAAAGTTGAAGATAAAATACGAGCAAATGAGTAATATGTAGTGAGGTGAACATTGTAAAGTGAAATTTATGATGTAATCAAAATTGTATTGTAATTGAAAATGTATATATGTAGTGAGAGCTCAGATTTGTACTATTCAAAATTGTAATAAAATTTTATTTGAATTTAAATTATGTGTTATTTATTTTATTCAACAAATAGTTATTTAATTATGTGAAAAATAAAATAGTACAATAACAAATACATATAAATGAATATATGTATGTTTATTATCATCAAACAAAAATCATATACTAGAATATTCTACAACCTACCCCTTTTGATGGTAACGGACATATATTAAGATTTTGAATTTATTAAATGTATTTGGTCATTGATGAAATCTATTTTCTCCCCCTATTTGAATGCTCCCTCTCTACAAGAAAGCTCCCCTTTCATATATGCATGAAATTCGATAAAAAAATGTAAATGAACCTGGATGGGAATATGCAAATAAAATAATGTAATATTTGATCTTTATTTGCCAAAACCTTAACTTTTCTCTCCCTCTTTTGTGATCAACAATAGAGTAATAGTGTTAGAAAATAGAGATAAAGTGATTGACATTAATACAACATTAATACCCAATCGATTATAAATATTAAATTTCAATAAAAAATCAAACAAAATCATAAATACTCTGTTGGGCGCATAATCCACTTTAGAGTGATATGAGTGATGTCGGCATATAAAACCATATAGTTGTGTCTGTTTTTGGTATACTTATATCAGGAATTTGAGTATCTACTAACCATGCATAACCATTAGGACTTTTAAATGAGATTAGTAGTATTCCCAATTTATATAAAAAATGAATTTCAAGCATTTTCTAACCACGCATAACAGTGAGGACTTTTAAATGGGATTAGAATCAACTTGTTTGTTTAATAATCAATTTTGATATGTGTTCCATACATGCATAACCATGAGGTCTTTTGAATGAGCATGAAAGCACATAAACAAATATTTTAAGTACTTCACCTATGCATAACCATGAGAACTTTTAAATGAGAGTGAATACTTTGGATGTTTTTATTGCTGAAAAAAATGAAAAAATAAAAACGAATAATTTCCCATTTAAATACCACATTTTGACATACTATATTGGATTTTGATAGGTGATGGTCATTAGAAATATGATAGAAATAGAGAAGATCATGGAACTTTTACCAACAAAAAGTTATTATAAATCTTGTTTAAATTTTTAAAGAAATTTACTAAATATACCATCTTAAGTCATAATGTATGATTAATATCGACACTCAACACTTTTTTGATCGCTATTTATCTTTTCGATAATTAGTAGGGAGTCGGATTAGTTAAGGTAGTCATTTAAGATCAAATCTAGATAATATAAAATCAAATTTTCTTAAATGACCAACTTGAAACAAATTCAACAGAAACTATTTTTTGGATGGGGTTAAAAAAATGTCTGCTGATTGAAAATTGTTGAAATGAAAAATATGCAGATATTTTCTTTGAAAATGATTCGTCTAATGAATGTCTCAATATATAACATGTACCACCGGTACTTTCTCTATCAACATGGATACCAGTGTAATCTGCATCTGAATCCCCTTCAAATCACAGTAATCATAAATTGGATATCATAGACCATACCTTAAAGTGCGCAACAAATATATCCACATGTATCAAGAATAATCATCAACCAATAAAACACCATCATTAGTCCAAACAAATCTACATGAACTAATTCAAAGACTTTAGAGGTACTTATAGTGTTCTTGGCATAAAAATATAATTGGCCAACAATTTTACATAAATCAAAATTAAAATCAACATTCATTTCTTTATCACATAACTGGCTGATTTAAATCAAATTATGGTGCAGGTTTTATAATATATCGTTGAAGATAAATATACTATTACCTATTTTACCTTTACCGATAATTTTTCATTTGTGCCCTTTGTGATTCTTCCACCTTTGTACTATGCTAAGGAACTTTGATTTGTCACCCATCTGTGCCTGAAACTGTCAGAATCCAGGTAACACCGTTGTTGTTTCTTAGCCTGCCACCATACCTACACGAGAAATGATTTTTGTGACCTATTTGTTTTTATACGTCCACGGTTGTTAATGACAAAAGATTTTGAAAAATATGTTTGTGTAGACCCAAGACAATTTATATTTGTTTCTTTTGGCACCTAGATTTGTTTGACATTAAAGGATTTTACATTTGTGCCTTTAGGAACACAAATTGGAATGGTTTTCACGTGTTTAGGTCTATACCAGCAATTGTTGTGATTGTGTCCAAATTTTCTATAAGTCGTGCATTTGGAATTAACTTTATTAATTTCGCTTATAACATGTTCAGATTGAGTATACCCAAGTCCTTGTCTAACGTATTGATAGTTTGTTTCCCTAATAACATATTTAGAGATTTTTCTCCTTTGGAAAATTTTACTAAAGTTGTAAACAATTGTTGGACTTGTGTTTTAGCGATTCATTTTCATTCAATAATAGAGTGCACTTTTTAATAGAATTTTCTCTCCTGGTATTTTCACTTTCTTTCAAAATCATAATTTCTTTTTCAAGTGATTCAATTTTAATTTCTAAATTTTTAATCTCTTCTTCGAAAGATGGAAACTTGTCACACTTGGGCTTTTATTTTGATAGTTTTTAACTAATTGGTCAAGCTGCTTATATAGTTATATCAAACTATCTCTTTCTGATTCAATTTTAGTGTATTTCTCCCTAAATCTTTCAAAATAGCCATTTACTTCATGAAAATATATAAGTAATTCTGAATGAGTAAGTTTTGATACCTCGCTTGGCTCATCATCATCACTATTAGTTGTTTCTCCTTGAAGGTACATATTTCCTTTTTCACTCTCATTGGCAGTTCTTTTATCATCTTCATTAGTTGCATCCCAAGTAGCTGTAAAACTTCTCCTTTTCGGTTTCTTTCCTTGGTTGAGTCAATTCTAAGGACAATTGGGCTTGATATGATAGGGTTTGTTGCACTTGTGACATATGATTTCTTTCTCTTCTGGGTTGTCTAGAACTTTGACTATTTTGCTTTCCAGTTGTTAATTTAGAGCTGGATTTCCATATTTGTAGTTCCACCTTTTGAATCTCTTTATTATCAGTGCCAATTCAGCTGCTCCATCATCATTATCACTTTCTGTTGTTCCTTTAAGAGCTATTGATTTCTTTCGAGTATCAACTCCTTTACTTTCTTTCTTGAATTTCATTTCTAGCTCATAAGTGGTGAGATTTCCAATGGGTGCTTTAACTTTAACTTGTTTTAAATCCTTTGATTCTTGAATGACAGTAACTTTTGCTTCAAAATTTCGTGGAAGGACTCTGAGGATTTTTTAGACTATTTTCAATTCTATGTATGGTTTTTCGTGAGCTTTTGACTTGTATACGAGATTAGAAAGTCATTCATACAGCTCTTTGACATTTTTATCCTTGGCCGTTGTGAAATTCGCGTATTCACTACTAAGCATGGGAAGGAGAGATTTTTTGACTTGAGAGGTTCCGTCATGAGTCACTTCAAGTGTGCGCCAAATTTCCTATGCAGTTAGACAATGTGAGACATGATTAAATTCAATTTGATCCAATGAACAAATAATAGAATTCATAGCTTTAGCATTAGCATTCTGCAATTTATTTTCAAGATTTGTCCATTGATCCATCAGTTTTTCATTTTCTTGATTATCTACCACTATAGTTGGTGTCCTATATCATGTCCCACCAATATTCCAAGCATCAATGGTTCTAAAAAAAATTCATTATATTTTTCCAATAAGCATATTCACCATCGAACATGGTGGTCTAACTATGGATTGTCCCTCAACAAAAGCATTATTAAAAGGAGCCATTTAAAAAATCAAATTTTTAAACAAAAATTGGTTTTTGAAAAATCAAAATTTTAAAACAAAATTTGTTTTTTTCTCTAGCTCTGATACAACTTGTAGGATCGATTTCACCCTAGAGGGGGTAAATAGGGTGATACTAATAATAATTATTATAATGCGGAAATATATATAATAATTGCAGCACAGATAATCACAGAATAATAATGGCAGAAATAGAACAACACAGATTTATCCAGCTTCGAAAAAACCCTACCTACGTGCTGCCACCAAGATTTCTACTAGAAACTAAGTAGTCAGGCGCTTACACACGTAAACTTGCGACATCCACTAACGACTAACCTAACTCCATGCTCAAAACCATTCCACAACTCAGCCATTGGGTTGCGAATTTTCAAACTACGCCCTGTAGTTTGTCCCTAGTCACACGACTAGAATTTACACAATTTAAAATAGAAATTACAAATAAAGAAATAAAAATAAAATAAAACCCTAATTTTTAACTAAAGCCTTATATAGATTTGACCCAAATAATAATTAAAAGAGTAGAATGTTGGCCATTCTCTTTTGAGCAGAATTTCCCAATATACTGTATTTCCTTTTCCTTTTGAGTAGAATGTTCAACCGTTTTATTTCTTTTTCAATCTGATATTAGGGTTTTCAATTTTGAATCATCGCTTGGAAACTTGAAGCTTGAGTCTTTGATGCTTGCGTTCCTCCTTCGTTGATTCTTCTATCTAATATCAAAGATCGATTCGAGCTTTAAATTGGTACGTTTGTCCCCTTTTTCGATTTATAATTATACTCGAATTGATTCGAGTTCTAGATTGATGCTTACCCTCTGATTTTTTGCTTGAAATCGAATACTTTAACTGCTGATGATGCAACTGGGTTTTATAGGGATTAAATCCCTAAATATACGTTTGTATAATTTTCTTTGAATTCTTAAATTTATCCCTTGCGTTGCTTTGTGCTTGACGATGTTGATTTATTCTCACTGGTTCAATTCAAATATTTTTCTGTTATGCTTTGCTTGGTCACCGCAGCTTGCGTTTGGTTTTTAAATCTATGACATGCTCGTGGCTTTTTGTTGAATTTGTTCATCACGGCGTTGATTTGGTATCAATTGACGGCTTTTTTCTTTAACTGCTACTGTATGATCTTCTGCACTTGAATTTGGTTCTAGTCTTGTTAGAACTGACTCATTCCTAAATACCTGCACTTGGTTGCATTGTTCCACCGGCTTGTAAATTGCTGTGTCTTTTGTTTCATATGTTTGTCACCGTATATATGCATGTATTTGTGTAAGCTCTGTTATTCCATTCGATGTGTGTTTGCACTTATTTCCATCTTCATGTATTCATGTGTGTGTTGTGGTCTATACTGGAATTCTGGTCTGATTGCACTTGCTCGTTCATTTCTTCATTGAGTTTATATTATCACATTTGACTATGTTGATTTAGAGAGCTAGTTGTCATGTTTTGTTGAAGCATTTCATATATGAGTTGTTCTTGCATATTGTTGAAGCTACACTTGTGCCGCTGCTTTTATGTGCACTAGTTCATTTTGCTCCGGTTTGTTTTGAAGTCTGATGCCTTGTTCGATTTGATCTGGTGTTTCTTTTTGGTTGAGAATGACATGTTGTTTTGGTGAGACTCGAGCTCTGTTGCATAAGTGCAGAACTTTTCATGTGTGGTTTGGACTTCATAAGTCCGCATTATGTTGGTGGTGATGTCTAGTGTGTTGATTCAGGCTTCATCTACATGCATGCTAGTCTACACCATGTATTATATGATCTGGCTATGTTATTTTCCTTGGTTCAGCTATTTACTTGTTGCTCCATGTGTTTGCTTGTACTGTTTTCATATTTGGAGTCCATCCTTTTTGAATCTGCACTATTTTGGTTCCTGTTGCTTTTAATTGTGTTGATAGTATCCATACATACATATATATGTATGTATGTATGTATGTGTGCGATTGCTTTGGTTGCTTTCTGATTATTCTCACAATTGACTGTGTACTTATGAGCAGGTCTTCGGTTCAGGTTACATGTGCACTGCCCAGTTGAGGTTTGCATATGTGCTTCATGTGTACTAATTTAGTGCTTTTGTATTCTCTAAAATATACATGTGAGGTCTGGTTCAAGTATGTTGAAGTTTGTTATGGTCATTGAAACTTGTACCTGACCATCCTATTTTTATTTTTTTATTGCACCTAAGTTGAATCCACCATTTGGTTGGGTCTAACCTTGTGCTCACTTATCCCTGTAATTTTATCAAGCGTATATCAGTGTGCACAACATTATGGCATGTATAGTGATACACCGTGCATGTCATAAGTTGTTCGTGTATGATGGATTCAAATAAAAATGATGACGAATAACTCAAATAACTGAAGCAAATAACATTTTCAAAAACACATACACTTTAATTTTGAACTGTCAATTCTACTGCATTAGTATTTATTTTGCAGATAGCTCAGATGCTGAATTCAAGCGGAAACATTATAAAGTGAAATTTGTGATGCAATCAAAATTGTATTGTAATTGAAAATGTGTGTATATATATATATATATATATATATATAGTGAGAGCTCAAATTCGTACTATTCAAAATTGTAATAAAATATTTATTTGAATAAAATATCTTTTTGAATTTAAATTCTGCGTTACTTATTTTATTCAACAAATATTTATTTAATTATGTGAAAAATAAAATAGTACAATAATAAATACATTTAAATGAATATATTTATGTTTATTATCACCAAATAAAAATCATATACTAGCATATTCTACAACATAGACTTGTCATAGTATATTTGATTCAAAGTAGGCTAAATAATTATAAATGAGAATGTTAACTCAATAGGTAGTTATATATTTGAAATGTTTTTCTAGGAAATATTCAACCTATATGCTATGCTTATGAGTGGAAACCTTTCTAATAAAAATGGAATATAGTCACAATAGCAATAGTCAAGCCATATTATGAAAATAGACAACCACTTGTGTATAATGAATACACAATAAGGAACACCATTGGGTATAGATATTACTGAAGTTTAACTACTTTTACATACCATACTATTAGTGACATAATTCACTCATCAGACTATGTCCGACCCCCTCCATTTCTCCCCTTTATCTTTATTACAGGAGGACATTCCAGTAGTTGATTTGGCCAAAGTACCATACGTAAAGGAGAAGGCCTTGCATCCCGAAGTTATATATATTCATAGGTACTCTTCATGTACTTCAATTATACTATTCTTACCTATCAGACTTTATGTATTGCTAGTAGGAGATATTGTTATGTTGACAATGGTATATTGATATTATTATTTGATTTGGTTTTTTCTATATTTATATTTTATTCCTTTCGATGTAAGATTTGAAAGAGTAGAATATTTAAATTTTATAACAGTCATTGTATCATGTAATGTTCAAAATCTCGTATGACTCGTACTTTTTAGCATGGCGCAAGTTCCAAAGTCATTTTAGGCTTTGAATCGTGTATTCGAAGGTGCGGGTTGTCATAGTTGGTATCAAAGCTTAAGTTCTAGATTCTTTAGGGATTAGGTGCGTATTAAGAGAGTGTATTTGATATTTCCAAAATTTATTATTATTACATATATGTATCATCAAAACATCCTCACATAAGTAATGTTTAACACTATTTGAGGAAAATTGCTGATAGTTCCTATTTACAATAGATAAGAATGAGCAATTAGACTAGAAATAATTCTGACGAGGCAGGTGAGGTTTTCGAGCGTAAATTGTATGATTCCGCCTATATCTTTAAGTAAGAGGCTGGACTAAACTCAACCCTAATGGAGGACCCATAGTGCAAGCACGGATTGCAGCCTCGGCTTCTCCGCCCACTTTGAATTCCTCGAGCTATGTCAGGATTTCCAAAGTCTATGTGGAAAGAATTATTACGTGGCTAACTCTTTAGTTGAGACATGGGCATAGATGAGGGACTATGATAGGATTTTCATTGTGATGGATATGGAGGATGCAGTGAAGAGACAGTTAGCTTCATAGTACTTGCAAGGAGAAGCCTTGAACTGATGAGAGATTATTATTGTTGGGGCCGGTATTGCTTGGATTAATTGCAAGAGGCGCTTTGAGAATAATTTTATTTCTAAGGCTGAATGGGGAGTAAAGTTGGAGAAGTTCATTCATTTGGAGTAAGGTGACCGTAGTGTTAAGGAGTATGTAGATGGGTGGCAAAGTATGGCTTAACTTATCAATAAACTAGTGAAAAAAGCGATAAAATTTGGCAGGGGATTGAATCAATCTTTGAAGGGTACTTCTTTGAGTCATGTACCTGCTGGAGCTACTTTTTAAAGCTTGGTTAAGATGGTGTTGTTGAATTCAATTGGGAAGGAGGAAGCTAAGAAAGTAGAAGGCAAGCCGCTTCGGTATAATCAATGCAAAAGTGGAATGGGGGCTCAAGACAAGATAAAGAAGCATGAGCTTAAGTGTAGGAGGTGCAAATTCAGAGGATATTTAGCTCAGAATAGAAAAATTAATTTAGCAAAGTTAGAAAGCCATAATTGCAACAGCTGGGTCACGTGAAGGAGTGCCCGAACTTACCTAAGACTACTACCCAGGTGGTTCCAGCATATGCAGTTGATGCTATTCATAGCTCGAGCACAGTTCCTGCTATGGAAAAGGGGGAAAAGTTATCATCGAAGGTGTGTTAACTATTTTTGGTTTATCTATTCGCAACTTAATTCACATGAGAGCATCATACCCATTTAGTTCGAGCAGGCTAGTAAATGAGTTGCACTTAGAGACTAGTATAGTTACAGACTCTATAGTAGTATCGAACCCTATTAGAGGATTGATTCATTTATCCATGATTTGTAATGTTTTGAATTTTTACATTTTGGATGTTGAATTAGATTGCGCTACTTTTGTAATGGGCTTCTCTGGGTGTGTCTAATTTTGAGAATGGATTGCTTGGCTATGTACGAAGCAGTACTAGATTGTCATAGGAAGGATGATAGTTTGAGTACTTGCAGAGGACGTAGCCTAGAGATCTACTACATTCCCAAGAGTTTGGTTATGATGAGTTATATTCTTTAGGCCTGTCACATGGTGAGTTAGATTTAGTACTAGTAGTTCATGATTAACCAGATGTCTTTTTCGAGGTTTTTGGTCTTCCGCCCCATAAGGATATAGAATTTCAAATTTATCTTAAAAAGGACATAGACTTGTTTCCTTACCTCTTAGGCATATGTCTCTAGGAGAAAGACACGAGCTATATGAGCAAGTGAATAAACTATTAAAGAGAGGCTTTATTCGAAGAAGTATTTTGAAGTGGGGAACACTAGTTGTGTTTGCTACTAAAGCAGACGGATCATTAAGACTTTGCATCAATAATTGTAAGCCAAATAATCTAAAAAGGAAGAATCGTTATTCGTTGCTCAATATAAGTTATCTCTTTAATCAGTTAGTTGGATAAAAGTATTCTCTTTGCATGATTTGGCTACTGATTCCATTACGTGTAGCTGAGAATAATATTCAAAAAAATGCTTTTCATCCACTTGACCAACTTTATGAGTAGTTATGCTATTTGGACCGATCAACATACAAGCATATTTTGTCGACCTCGTGAGTCAAGTCTTTATAGGGTTGTTAAAAAAAAATTGGTGGTGTTCGTTGATGACATACTTATCTATTCAAAAAGTAAGGAAGAGCATGAGTTTCATTTAGGAGAAATGTTGAATACACTTCATTGATAATACTAAAGGCAAGATTGTCCAAATTTAACTTTTGACGCAAGGAATTTTGCTTTCTAGGACATGTTGTCTTTAAGCATGGACTAGTGGTCGATCCTAGTAAAATAGATGTAGTATAGGATTGACATGTGCTAAAGAATGCCATAGAGGTTAGGAGTTTTCTTGGTTTGGCTAGTTAGTATAGGAGTTCATTAAGGACTTTGCTGAAATTTCCGCACCATTGACACGCCTTACCAAAAAGAATTTGGTTTTCTCATGGAACGTAGAATGCGAGGATGCTTTTATTAAGCTGAAGGAACTATTGACTAATGCACCTATATTTAGTACTTCATGATGGTTCAAAGGCATTTATAGTATATACTAATGCTTGTGGAAGAGGATTGAGCATTGTATTGATGCAGAAGAGTAGAGTTATCTGTTATGCTAGTCGATAATTGAAGGTACATGAGAGAAACTTTCCAACCTATGATCTTGATTTAGTAGTTATTGTATTTTCCCTTAAATCATGGAGGCATTATCTTTTAGGAGAGCAGTTTGTGCTACTCATGGATCATTGGTCTTTGAAGTATTTATTCTCCCAGAAAGTTTTGAGTTTAAGGCAACAAAGGTGAATAGGTTTCTATGCATCATATGATTTTAGTATCTTATATACCCCATGCAAGGGCAATGTTATAGCTAATGCCTTAAGTAGAAAGCAAGCGATGTTAAATCCTATGTCTTTATAATGGAAGCACTAAGAGTTCATTTCTACATTTGATTTTCGATGTTCGTTGGACAATACAAAAAGGTTGTTGGTAGCTTTAGATATTTGACCTTCATTTATGGACCGTATTTGTTAAAGTCAGAAGCAAGACAAGGAGTTGTTGGACATTAATGAGAAGTCGAAGAAAGGAGAGCATTCAAGTCATATGGATCGCTATTCCATTTATTCGAAGGGATGATTGTGAAGGGATGGTAGGCTGTGTGCCCCTCTCGTTAAGGAGTTAGTAGACATGGTACTAGCATAGTCCCATTCTTATAGGATGACTATTCTTCCAAGTGGTGACAAATATATCATGATATGAAGAGAATATTTAATTGGCCTAGTATAAAGAGGCATGTTGTATAGTGTGTTTCCAAGTGTGTGAGTTATTAGAGAAATTGGAGCAGAAGAAGCCTGGTGGACTGCTACGACCATTGGATATTCCACAATGGAATGGGAAGGTTTCCCTATGGACTTTATTGATGGGCTACCTATGAGTAGAAGAGGGAATGATGGTATTTTGGTCATGGTTGATTGACTGACCAAATGTGCTTATTTCATTCCAATCAAGAGTACAAAGGCAATTGCGTCTTTGTCGACCTTATACGTTAGAGAGATAGTTCGACTGCATGGAGTTTCTTCTAGCATTGTCCACGATCGATATCCACTTTTCACCACTGAGTTTTAGAGGACTCTCCAGGAGGACTTGGGCACTGAATTAAATTTGAGTACCACTGTGATATCCCGGAATTCTAGACATCTGTGATTGATAAATAATTGGGTTAATTAATGGGATATTGATTTATAGATTGAACAAATATTTATATCTGGATAAGTTAATAAATAGATAATCTTTGGTTTGAATTTGATTAATAAATAAATCTTGTTTTCAAATTCTATTATACATCTTGGTAATTTGGAAATTTTAATCTGAATTCAATATAAAGCTTTTCAAGGATATAAATAAATAACTATATAGTTTTAAAATACTTAAGATAAATGTTTATAAGGTTTGTTTTATTTTCATTTTAAATATTTCTTGATAAATATGATTTGAAAAATATAAAAATAAGATAATCTCTTTTATAAATTGTTATTTTAACTAATATTAATAATGTATTGTTCATATATATAAATATATATGGATTTTAATATAAATGAAATTTGTTATTTTCAAAATTTAATATGCAGTTATATATATACATATATAACTTGATTTTAAAGGTAGACTTTTGAATATGATTTGAATTTGAATTTAATTTTGAAATTCAAAAGGGTTGATATTTAAAATGATTGGGTTTTAAAATATATATATAAGCTTTCATCTTAAAGGAAATTGTTATGCACTTAAATAAGTATTTGTAAATTTATAAATTAAGTAAAAAAGCTTTTATTAACATTTGAAATAAAAAGAAAATGGTTAAGGGACAAGTGTAATTACCTTAAGTAACTTAATAACATGTGGTGAGTAATGAATAAAACAAGATGACAAATGTTAATGCATTAAGACAAGTGTACTATTTAATTTTCATCTTTCTTTTATTTTAATAAAAATCAAATATTCACTTATGTAAACCCATTTACTTCTCATCCTCATTTTTTTCTGATTCTGTTTCAAAGCTTGAGAAATAAAAAAAAGAGAATTCAGTTGCAAAAATCTTTCAACCAAAAGCAAATCAGTAATCAAAACATATAAAGGCCTAAACCAGAGGAATTCAAATCTTAAGCAAGGCAAACTTTCTTTACAAATGCAACATAAAAAAATTCAGATTCAACCCAGATAATGCAAGCAGATAAAAATGAATTTAAATTTGCAGTTTTCAAGTGAAGTTGCAGATTTCAAAGCTTCGTCTCCCCGATCAAAGTTTCACGGTGAGTGGCCTCATTCCCTATTGCATGCTCATATCTGGAAACATATACGCTTGTGAGTATATGAATTGACTGTGAATATGTGAATGATGAATGTATGTGTGCAGACTTGTTTCCTGCGACATTCTGTTCTTTGTTATCAAGCCTCAGTTTGATTTAAAATCATTAACTCTTGATCTAGGCTTGGATTAGATTTAAAACTTAAATAAAACTTGTTAGTTACATCATAAATTTTAGTTTAAGATTTTTATTTAAGTCAAAATATATGTGAAATAGCTTTGAATTTATAACAACGGAGAAAATTTTAAATAAGGCGAAAATTTAAAACTTGTTGATTCATTAATTCAGGCTTATAACCTCATTGGTATTAGATAATCATGAATTTAGAAGTTAAAATCCTGATTTTAAAATAAGCAATCAATGAGGAAAGCCATGGAGATCAAATTTTGGTTATTTGGTCAATCGTCGGCGATCAATGACTATCTGAAGCTCGAGTTTGGTGTCGAGGAAGATTTAGGGGATGATATTTTGGGAAAAATGGCCGCATGATTAGTCAGTAACCGTGGTAGCCAGAGTGCGATGAACTAGGGCTTGGAAAGCTGTTTGGTACGTCGGCGTTGTCATGGCATTTGTGGCGACGGGGGTGCTCCGGGATGGATCGCAGAGGGGGAAAGTAAAGAATGGAGGTCAAAGCATCTTTGGTGAAGATGGAGATGATCATCTTGGTCGAGATCGTCGTGGATGGAAGATTATCCGATGATGGTTGTTTCCTGTTAATGGGATGATGGGTTAGTATTTTGATTCAAAGACGTAATCGTCATTCTGGGAGACCGTGGGTGTCAGTGAAGTGGTGGTCGACTTGTGGGAGGGTTCGTCGTCGACCGTTGGTGGTCAGAGCCACCGTGCATGTGCACGGTGCACATGGGGAGTCTGATGTAGTTTGAGCTTTGGGGGAAACGCTTTTCTTCGGGTTTGAACTCGATAATTTTGGGGTGTTGTCTCGAGTTGTTCGAGAATGGGTTTCTTGTTCCAGTTTTTTTACTTTAGTCTTGAACAAGTTTTTGGAGGAAGGGGATATTCTCAAGTTGTACCCGAGTAGGCTTCGGGTCAAACCCGAAGCAGCATGGGAGTCTAGATTTTTACAAAAGGTTTAAAATTTAAAACAAAGTTTGAAATTAAACAATTTGGTTTTAAATTTTTATAAATCTCTTTTATTGATAAGTAATTTTATTCAACATTTGTTTCAAAAAGATTGTAAAATTTGATTTAAATCTTGTTTGATTTTTAATTATAATTATTTTAAATCTTTAATTTGAAATTAATTATAGGAAGATTTAAAAGTAAAATGTTTTAAAGAATTTTTGTAAAATGTAAGAAAAGTTTCAAAATAAGGTATTGATCAGGTTTATAAGCAGGTTTTCAAAAAAAATTGATTATTAGAGTTAATTGTCTTTGAATTTTAAATTGTTTGGAAATAATTTATTATTATCAAGTTGGTTATTTAAATAAATCCCTAAATGCTTTCTCATGAATTAAGTAAGGGCTTAAGATAAAGGTATTGAACTAAATTAATCAAAGGGGACTCAAGTGATTTCGTATATCTCAAGTATATCATCTAATAAGGTTTAAATATGATCAAGTAATAAATTGTGACAAATGGACTATCTGCAATTGAATAAGATCCTAAGTAATTAAAAGCTAATTACTTAATGTAAGAGATTAAAGATTTTTATGTAACTTAAGCAATTTGAGGATAATTAATTAAAGATTAAATTGTTAGAGGATAATTAATTTGGAGATAATTAAGGGTTAATTAAATTTATTAACCCATAGGATAAATACTTGAAGAAAGTAATTAATAAAATGGCAATTACTTAATATAGTAATTAGTGATTAATTACTTAGTGGAAGTAAATAAAGGATTGATTAATTAAGGAAATTTATTAAGGGTTAATTAATTAATAAGTGTGATTAATTAAGGATAATTAATCAATGTAAGTGATTGTCGGATAATTAATTTGGTAATCAATAAAGAGGATAATTAAAGGTTAATTAATATGATGGGTTTAAGAATAATTAGTTGAATAATTAATTAAAGAGAAATTACTTAAGGTAATTAAAAGAATGATTAATCAAGGATGATTAATCAAGAAGAATTAATGAATGACCAATTAATTGAGTATAATTAATTAACATTAAATAAGCAAGATTAATAAAGTAATTAACTTAATCCATTGGTAGTTAATTAAATTAATTAAAAATGGTATGACTAATTTATCTTGCTTATGGATGTTTTAATGATACTTAAATGCCTTGGATTATTTGTTATTCCTGGTATGTGATTGTGATGCTATGTGATATGAAATATTTTTGTAATATGATATGCTGGGTTGAACAGTGGTAATCGGGTTATCTATGATAAATTGCTGTGCAAAAGTGACATCTAGTATTTAAAGGTAAATCGTATTCACTTGAATAACTTGGGTTAAGACGACATTAGATTCGAAGAGACCGGAGTCGGATGTTAGCAAATACCTAAAACCACTTCGATTCTTTGTAAATTGATATGTGAAATCAATAGGCTGGTTTGGAATGATTTAAGTGAATTGGACCATTCAATTTAAGTATTGGTACTTAGAAATTGATGTGTGAGGTAAGTGATGTCTATAACAAATTGTGAGTTTGTAAATTGATACGAGTTACCCGGGTTTATATGAGTTGTATACTTTTGTATTCCATGTTAGATGGGTTTACTCATGCTGGTTTCCAGCCTGACCCAGGTGTTACTTTGATGTAATGCTCGGGTCAGACCGAGTATTGCATATTTTCAAGTAAGGACGTTCTGGAGCTCAGGAGGCGAGCTGGATGGCAGGAACGGATGGGGTATTTCCACTGCGATATATTATAGTTTATCTAGGACAGGTTGATTTGAACTGTCCAGTGTTTGGTAATGATTGTAACTCTGATGTATAAAAATATAAGTGTACTGATACAGTTTTTCTTGTAAAACTATTATTTATGTGATATTATATTTTATCCGCTGCAAATGTGAGATTCTGTGTTTGAGTTTTCTATTTCTTCTTCCTCCTCTTTCTTCTTTTCACTAACTATCTGGAATTTTCTGGATCGAAATTTCCAGGTCGTTACAGTTTGGTATCAGAGCAGAAGGTTAAGCAAGGACCTTGGCTCTGTTGGGATTACTCATTAAGGAAAGGGTCAATGGTACCCAAGAATGAGTTGAGTGTATATATGTGAGCGCGTACTTGATATTTTCTTATAAAAGGATTTTAAATGATTTTATTTAAAAATATATTTTGATATATAAAGCAATATTTCTTTCTAACAAATAGTAAGGGAATTGGTTGATAAATAAAGAGGGAGTTACTTAATGAAGTAGCTAGAGGCAAGTAATTTAAAGGATAATTACTTAATGAAGGTAATTAAGAAATAAGTTAATTACCGAATGTGATTAATTGGAATTCATTAATGACGTAATTAATTTAAAGAAATAATAAATAATATTATTTAATGCAATGGAATGAAATGGTCCTATTTCAAACAAGAATTGTTTGAAAATTTAAAGAAATTTGTTTTGAATTAAAAGCCAAAGGTAATTTGAAATAAACTCTAAATGGTGAGTTTTGAATTTGGAATAAGATGTGATACCCGTAGTGCTAAGTCTTTGAACTTATAAATGGGAAGATTATTAATGTGAAGTTTAGAATTTGAAATGGAAATTCAAATTGGGTAAGGTCGACTGGATTAAGTGAATTGAGTGTAACTGGGAAAAAGTTAAATAAGTTGGAATGATCAACCTGATTTGGAAATTTGAAGATGAAATTAAGATTTAACTTGGGAAGTTAAATGGTTGATTGGAATTGATAGTTTGTGTGATCTCAAAATGGGTTTGAAATCTAGAAAATTAAAAATGAATGGATGTTTTAAAATAAATTAGTTGATATCATCCTATTGTTGTTAAAAATCTTTAAGTTATGAATTGGATTTGTTTTAAATAAATGAGAAATGAAGTGTGGTAATATATCCATTATTGGGGGTAAAAGGAAAATCACACTTTAATTTGAAATTTAGGATAAGGAATTACTTTGAACTGGAAATTTGAATAATTACACTTGTAAGTTAAAATTGTTTAAGGAACTAGTTTTAAACTGGAAGATAAAATTGAGTAATAAATTAAATTTTTAAAGATAAAATTGTTTTGAACCCTTATTTTAACTTTGGAAAAAGTTAAGTAAAGATAATTCAAAATGGAGTTTTGAGAATTTGACTCGAAATTAAATTTGTTTAAAAGTTAATTTGATTTGTGATATAATATGTTAGGTCTAAACCGTGAATTGAATTGTTTAAAAACCTTAAAGGTAAATTAATCTAAAGGAATTAAATCAACATTTGAAGTATTAACTCGAATTTATATAATTCGAGATGGTTTAAATTTGGAATTTGAATTGAAATTAGTTCAAATTGAATTTGATTTGAATTGATTGAAATTGTGATTGGAGATGTATAAGTATAAAATTCAAATGGAATTTGAATTGAATTCGGAAGGAAATCAAGAAAAATTCAACTTGATTTGGAAATGGAGTTTGAAATTTGGATTAATTCAAACTGGAATTGAAATGAATTGGAATTTGAAATTAGTTCAATTGAAATTTATTTGAATTAGTAGGATTTGGGATCAAGGTTGAATAAAGTTAAATTTGGAAAGAAACTGAGGTTAATTCAACTTGAATTGGGCTTGAATCAATTTCAATGGAAATTGAAGTTATTTAAATTGAAATTGGGTCAATTTAAAGAGAAGTGGAAATTTAAATTGAATTGATGAGAATGGAGATTAGAAAGTGAGCAGTTTTGACTCTAGACTATTTTTAATATAAACCTATTTTTCCAAGCTATTCATTACATATACAACCTTTCTTTTAAAAGCCAAACTATCTAATAATTATTTTACAATTATTTTTGAAACCATTTAACAGTTTTCCAACTGTTTTATAAACTAATTACTATATTTCAACTATTTTACAAAACTAATTACTATCTTACTATTATTTTGCAATTATCTAAAATTTCTATAATTATTTAACTATTTTCTAACTATTTTACACCTATTTTACAAACTAGTAATTATTTTCCAACTACTTATCTATTTTTAGATTTTTTTTTCAGGCTATTTTCTAAATAAACTGGTCAGAGTTCAAACTGTTATTGGTTATATACCAGATCGAGATAAGAATAGAGGTGATAATCCTAATGGATTGAAGCAATTGTGAGTAAGTGAATGAAAATCAAAGAAAATGTGAATAGAAATGGAAATGATTGGGCTAATAACCAATAAAGATAAATACGTAGGGTGTACGTATGTTATTCTATTCGCATAGTGATTTGATACAGAATCGAGCACAAAATTTCGAGATAGTTATATCAATCCGAGTTGGAATTTTCCACTCGATTTTTGAAGGCGAACTTGGATATGGATTGTTGATTGGTTATGGATATTCACTATCATGACTATGCAAGGAGAATGACGATTTCTGATTAAGAAACCAGATCTGTGTCCGCACTAGGAAGTCGGGTGGACGATACTAGTTCGGAACTGAAATTGTGTGATCGAGTGAGCGATCAGATTGGTATAGCATATAGATGATATGTGTACATCGTACGGATTTGAATAAAATTGATACTGGGAATTTGTGGATTAGAAATGTGAAATGGTTTTGGAAATGAAAGTTATATTTTGTGAAGTATATGGTGAAGTAAAATGGAAATTGGATATTTCTATGATAGAAATTTACTTTTTTTTGAAAGTAAATAATATGGTTAATGACTTTATAGAGTAATCAAATTTAATATTTGATTTGGAATAAATAAAGTTATATATCTTTGTTATATATAAGATAAATCTCCCCTTGTTGAATCTATTGCCAGAAGAAAAGGATTTTGAAGGTGTTTTGAAGTATAAAAGGAGTTTTATACAAGTTTGAAATGATCCAAAGTTTTAAAAATTATATATATCTGTGTATATATAAAGGATCTTATGAGGATTTTAGAAAAGGTTTTGGGAACCTTTGGATTTGGAAAGGCTTTTGATTTTTGGGTAAATTCAATATGAGAATTTGGAAAGCCTAGTTTGAGAATTACCGATTTTGGAATAATCGATTTTGTGTAAAAAAAAACTTTGTATGAGATCATACTAGGTGTATGATTTGAAGATACTATATGTGTATAGCATAAAATGTTTTGACGATGGCTCTGGGGAAAAAGGCGCTCCCTTGAAATGAACTTCTCAGGAGTACCACCGGGTGGTGCTGCCTTGAGCCCCAAGGGGGGTTCTAAAGTTAATCCTGTGAGGAGTCCGGACAAAACTAGTTCTTGGGGATTATGAGTAGAGTATACCATAGCGAAAGTCGTGTATGCCGCTGGGAGCCAACAGGCTGCGTTTGATTTTATATCGGTAGACTGCGACCTATGGTAACATAGTGAAAGTCGTGTGTGCCGTTGAGAGCCAACAGTCTGCGTTTGATTTTATATCGGCAGACTTCGACCTATGTAGGAGTGGAGAAGTTTCATTTTGACAGCGAAAATCAGAGGCCGCAAAGAGCCTGTAGTTACATGGACTTTTGCTACGATGACAACGTAACCCTGGAATGTAACTGTGATCTGTTGTGGGTTCCATGGCGTAATCGAGAGGCCGTGGAGAGCCTGCAGTTACATGGACTTTTGTTGCGATGGCAACATAACCCTGGAATGTAACAACGACCATGGATGGGGGTGATGATTTCCAGAGCATTCTCACCAAAGATATTCCTCTATTTTAAAAAAATAAAAATAAAATATATTCTCTATATTTTCAATAAAATTATTTTCTAAGTATTTTCACTAGATGTTGAAAACGGGTCTGCCAAGCACTTATAGATTTTCAGTCTTACGCCTGATCAACGTATGACCGAATTTCTGTGAGAACAAGGATGGACTGGTTGAAACATCGAGTTATAAAAAGTATTTTTATAAAACTATTTTACGATATTATGTAAAATTTTAAAAGTGTTTTAAAAAGGGTTTCAAAGAATAATTTTTTCTAATAATAAGAATTTTAAAAATTCTGGTTTCGTTCCTTTTCGAGGACGAAAAGATTCAAAGGGGAAAAGAATGTGATATCGTGGAATTCTAGACATCTGTGATTGATAAATAATTGGGTTAATTAATGGGATATTGATTTATAGATTGAACAAATATTTATATCTGGATAAGTTAATAAATAGATAATCTTTGGTTTGAATTTGATTAATAAATAAATCTTGTTTTCAAATTCTATTATACATCTTGGTAATTTAGAAATTTAGATCTGAATTCAATATAAAGCTTTTCAAGGATATAAATAAATAACTATATAGTTTTAAAATACTTAAGTTAAATGTTTATAAGGTTTGTTTTATTTTCATTTTAAATATTTCTTGATAAATATGATTTGAAAAATATAATAATAAGATAATCTCTTTTATAAATTGTTATTTAACCAATATTAATAATGTATTGTTCATATATATAAATATATATGGATTTTAATATAAATGAAATTTGTTATTTTCAAAATTTAATATGCAGTTATATATATACATATATAACTTGATTTTAAAGGTAGACTTTTGAATATGATTTGAATTTGAATTTAATTTTGAAATTCAAAAGGGTTGATATTTAAAATGATTGGGTTTTAAAATATATATATAAGCTTTCATCTTAAAGGAAATTGTTATGCACTTAAATAAGTATTTGTAAATTTATAAATTAAGTAGAAAAAGCTTTTATTAATATTTGAAATAAAAAGAAAATGGTTAAGGGACAAGTGTAATTACCTTAAGTAACTTAATAACATGTGGTGAGTAATGAATAAAACAAGATGACAAATGTTAATGCATTAAGACAAGTGTACTATTTAATTTTCATCTTTCTTTTATTTTAACAAAAATCAAATATTCACTTATGTAAACCCATTTACTTCTCATCCTCATTTTTTTTCTGATTCTGTTTCAAAGCTTGAGAAACGAAAAAAAAGAGAATCCAGCTGCAAAAATCTTTCAACCAAAAGCAAAGCAGTAATCAAAACATATAAAGGCCTAAACCAGAGGAATTCAAATCTTAAGCAAGGCAATCTTTCTTTACAAATGCAACATAAAAAAAATTTTAGATTCGACCTAGATAATGCAAGTAGATCAAAATGAATTTAAATTTGCATATTTCAAAGCTCTGTCTCCCCGATCAAAGTTTCACGGTGAGTAGCCTCATTCCCTGTTGAATGCTCATATCTGGAAATATATATGCTTGTGAGTATATGAATTGACTGTGAATATGTGAATAATGAATGTATGTGTGCGTACTTGTTTCCTGCGACATTCTGTTCTTTGTTATCAAGCCTCAGTTTGATTTAAAATCATTAACTCTTGATCGAGGCTTGGATTAGATTTAAAACTTAAATAAAACTTGTTAGTTACATCATAAATTTTAGTTTAAGAATTTTATTTAAGTCAAAATATATGTGAAATTGCTCTGAATTTATAACAATAGAGAAAATTTTAAATAACGCGAAAATTTCAAACTTCTTGATTCATTAATTCAGGTTTATAACCTGATTGGTATTAGACAATCATGAATTTAGAAGTTAAAATCCTGATTTTTAAATAAGTAATCAATGAGGAAAGCCGTGGAGATCATTTTTGGTTATTTGGTCAATCGTCGGTGATCAATGACGATCTGAAGCTCGAGTTTGGTGTCGAGGAAGGTTTAGGGGATGACATTTTGGGAAAAATGGCCGCATGATTAGTTAGTAACCGTGGTGGCCAAAGTGCGGTGAACTGGGGCTTGGAAAGCTGTTTGGTACGTCGGCGTTGTCATGGCATTTGTGGCGACGGGGGTGCTCCGGGATGGATCGCGGAGGGGAGGGGGGTGGGGGGTGGGGGGGGAAGTAAAGCATCTTTGGTGAAGATGGAGATGATCGTCGTGGTCGAGATCGTCGTGGATGGAAGATTTTCCGATGATGGCTGTTTCCTGTTAATGGGATGATGGATTAGTATTTTGATTCAAGGACGAAATCGTCTTTTTGGGAGACCGTGGGTGTCAGTGAACTGGTGGTCGACTTGTAGGAGGGTTCGTCGTTGACCGTTGGTGGTCAGAGCCACCGTGCATGTGCATGGTGCACATGGGGAGTCTGATGTAGTTTGAGCTTTGGGGGAAACGCTTTTCTTCGGGATTGAACTCGATAATTTTGGCGTGTTGTCTTGGGTTTGTTCGAGAATGGGTTTCTTGTTCCAGTTTGTTTACTTTAGTCTTTGAACAAGTTTTTGGAGGAAGGGGGTATTCTCAAGCTATACCCGAGTAGGCTTCGGGTCAAACCCGAAGCAGCATGGGAGTCCAGATTTTTAAAAAAGGTTTAAAATTTAAAACAAAGTTTGAAATTAAATAATTTGGTTTTGATTTTTTATACTCTTTTATTAATAAGTAAATTTATTTAACATTTGTTTTAAAAAGATTGTAAAATTTGATTTAAATCTTGTTTGAGTTTTAATTATAATTATTTTAAATATTTAATTTGAAATTAATTATAGGAAGATTTAAAAGTAAAATGTTTTAAAGAATTTTTGTAAAATGTAAAAAAAGTTTCAAAATAAGGTATTTATCAGGTTTATAAGCAGGTTTTCAAAAAAAAATTGATTATTAGAGTTAATTGTCTTTGGATTTTAAATTGTTTGGAAATAATTTATTATTATCAATTTGGTTATTTAAATAAATCCCTAAATGCTTTCTCATGAATTAAGTAAGGGCTTAAGATAAAGGTATTGAACTAAATTAATCAAAGGGGACTCAAGTGATTTCGTATATCTCAAGTATATCATCTAATAAGGTTTAAATGTGATCAAGTAATAAATTGTGATAAATGGACTATCTGTAATTGAATAAGATCTTAAGTAATTAAAAGCTAATTACTTAACGTAAGAGAATAAAGATTTTTATTTAACTTAAGCGATTTGAGGATAATTAATTAAAGATTAAATTGTTAGAGGATAATTAATTTGGAGATAATAAGGGGTTAATTAAATTTATTAACCCATAGGATAAATACCTAAAGAAAGTAATTAATAAAATGGCAATTACTTAATACAGTAATTAATGATTAATTACTTAGTGTAAGTAAATAAAGGATTGATTAATTAAGGAAATTTATCATATGTTAATTAATTAATCAGTGTGATTAATTAAGGATAATTAATCAATGTAAGTGATTGTCGGATAATTAATTTGGTAATCAATAAAGAGGGTAATTAAAGGTTAATTAATGCGATGGGTTTAAGAATAATTAATTAAATAATTCATTAAAGAGAAATTACTTAAGGTAATTAAAAAATGATTAATCAAGGATGATTAATCAAGAAGAATAATTAATGAATGACCAATTAATTGAGTATAATTAATTAACGTTAAATAAGCAAGATTTATAAAGTAATTAACTTAATTCATTGGTAGTTAATTAAATTAATTAGAAATGGTATGACTAATTTATCTTGCTTATGATGTTTTAATGATACTTAAATGCCTTGGATTATTTGTTATTCCTGGTATGTGATTGTGATGCTATGTGATATGTTGGGTTGAACAGTGATAATCGGGTTATCTATGATAAATTGCTGTGCAAAAGTGACATCTAGTATTTAAAGGTAAATCGTATTCACTTGAATAACTTGGGTTAAGACGACATTAGATTCGAAGAGACTGGAGTCGGGTGTTAGCAAATACCCGAAACCACTTCGATTCTTTGTAAATTGATATGTGAAATCAATAGGCTAGTTTGGAATGATTTAAGTGAATTGGACCATTCAATTTAAGTATTGGTACTTAGAAATTGATGTGTGAGGTAAGTGATGTCTATAACAAATTGTGAGTTTGTAAATTGATACGAGTTACCCGGGTTTATATGAGTTGTATACTTGTGTATTCCATGTTAGATGGGTTTACTCACGCTGGTTTCCAGCCTGACCCGGGTGTTACTTTGATGTAATGCTCGGGTCGGACCGAGTATTGCATGTTTTCAGGTAAGGACGTTCTGGAGCTCAGGAGGCGAGCTGGATGGCAGGAACGGATGGGGTATTTCCGCTGCGATATATTATAGTTTATCTAGGACAGGTTGATTTAAACTGTCCAGTGCTTGGTAATGATTGTAACTCTGAGGTATAAAAATATAAGTGTACTGATACAGTTCTTCTTGTAAAACTATTATTTATGTGATATTATATTTTATCCGCTGCGAATGTGAGATTCTGAGTTTGAGTTTTCTATTTCTTCTTCTTCCTCTTTCTTCTTTTCACTAACTATCTGTAATTTTCTGGATCGAAATTTCCAGGTCGTTACAACCACTTATGACTCATAGATAGAGGGACAGACCAAGAAGATGAATGGAGTATTGGAGGACTTACTTTGGATGTGTATTTTTGATTTTGAAGGTTCTTGGGAGGATCATTTTCCATTAGTAGAGTTTACATAAAATAATAGCTATCAGTCAAGTATTTGGATGACATCGTTCGAAGTGTTGTACGGAAGGCCTTGTAGATCACCATCTTATTGGTGGGATACTACCAATAGAATTATTCTTATTATAGATATGACAAGGGAGACATTAGAGACAACAAACTTGATCCATGAATGTGTGAAGACTACCTAAGATTGGTAAAAATCATATGCTGACAGGCTATGTAGTTAAAGCCAAACTAATGCTCGCCAAAATTCTATCGTGCATAGCGCTCTTCGACCACCGCGCTTTTTCAATTTAGCGCTATTAAATAGTAGATCTACTTTAAACTGCGCTATTTTTCACTACACCTCTAAATAAAGACATTTTAGCACTTCCTTTAGCAACATTAATATAAAAAGATTGATTTGACTGTTCTCTTTTAATCCATATCATAAAAATTAGAATAAAAACATAATATTAAGGTATAAGTGTTCAATGCAAGTTAGAAATCTTTTGTATTCACCAAATATGGACCACATGCATCATGATATTCTTTGGTTTTGTTATATAAGATTAAGCAATATTTCCTTTTCTTACACAAATGATGCAAGAATGAGAATAAACTAACTCTAAATTGCTTGCTTTATATCTAATGAAGCATTTATAGCTCCACAATTTTTCGCTATATCCCCAATATAAATTTTTGTACCTCCATCGCTATAGAACCGCTAAGCATTCGAACTTTACAACTGACATAAGATGCATGGAGTTGGAGTTTGTAGTGGACGAGATGGTCGTTGTGAAGGTCTCAATTCTTAAAAACATTATAAGGTTTGGTAAGTCGGAAAAGTTAGCATCAAGGTTTGTAAGGCCTTTTCTTATTATAGAGAGAGTAGGAAAGTTAGCTTATACGGTAGAGCTGCTTGAAAAGTTGGTGGGAGTTCATAATGTCTTCCAAGTGTCACACTTATGGAAGTGTAATGACCATATTTTACGTTGGATGATCGTGAAATATTATTATGTAATTCATATAAGGTCGTATGACTCTAAAACTGTGAGAAATGATGATTGGGGGCATTTTCCATACTTAGAATTTTTATTGGACATTTTGGACCTAGAAATTCTTTTAAGAAATATAACTTTTGATAGGGATTGAATTAGGATCTAAAACCACTTCCATTAGATTCGGCTTAAGGTTTCTCTTTTCCATGGAGTTGTCATAATAGGAAAAAAGACTTATCATTTAGAAGATATGGCAATTTGAAATTATGGCTGCTGCTGGGCATACTAATGGGTAAATTAAGAGGTTTAAGGGCAAAGCTCAAAGCCTAACCTGGGATTTGTGCCAATGGTGACTGAAACAATAGCTCCCAAATCATTTATCTTCTTCCAAAATTAGATAAAAACTTCCATATGCCCTAATTTCATCAAAAAGCTTCCATTTTTCTCACTAATCTTAGCATAAAATATTATTAGAAGGGTAATTAGAGAATGAGATTGTGATCTATTACTTTGATGCTTTAAGATTCATGTTTCCTTATTATTCACCTCGTATATAGGGGGAAAAGTTGTAATTTAGGTATTAAGTGAGTGGTTCTTAACCTCTCACTATCATATACTTGTTCATATAGTTAATATAGGTGTTTTTAACCTGATTTTGACATTAAAATATTTTCTAGCTTTACCCACATTTTTATATATGTTTATGGCCAAAATTTAGAAGGTTCGAAATAGTTTTTGGATGGTTTTGCAATTTCTTTTGATCATATTGACATGCTAGTGTGAAAGTTAAATCTGGACTAGGATTTGAATCTGAGCTAGATTTATCTAGTAATCATATTTTGATGAATTACATGTGTGTATGGACGCATATGGATGATATCTCTATTTTATATGTTGTGCTTTGACATGGTTTGCTAGTGTTTTTAAGAAGTTAGGAAAGAGGTCGTCGAATTGGGAAAATCAAAGGCAAAAGTGATCAAAATTGTTTGAAACTCGGAGGAGGGGCTCAGGGCGATGGTGGCAAGCCTTTGATTCAAGTTGCATGAAGTTTGGGTGACGAAATTCATGTTAGTGCTAAGAAGAATGCCTGGTGGAGTGTTTGGAGATCATTTGGCAAGAAGGTAAAGCTCGGGGACGTAGGCTACGAAACTTCGAGAAAGGCTTTGGGTTGACTATCGAAAGAGGTCTAGAGGTTCAAAATAGAAATATCGACTAAGTATGGTGATTGTTACTAACAACTTTTGATCGATATTGGGTGTTTTTGGCATTTGGGTGAAGCTTGGAGCTTAGAGAATGAAGCATGGAGTTCTAAGCATGTCGAGAAGAAGTGGTCAGCAAGGAAATTACTTAGCCAAAATTTGGCTAAGTAAAAATAACGGAATTCACATCACCACTGATCTCCTTTGGTCAGTACCAACCTGAAATTAAGGAGACAGGGTCCATAGGATTTCCAAAGGGGAATGTAGGGACTCTGCAGGTCATGCTGAAGGTGTTTATTTGTTCTCTTTGGGTTTGATAGCGATATATAAGCATGATAAAAGATGATGGATTTTGGACTTCAATGATGGTAACTCAATGGTGAATGGACTTAGGTTCCAATGATGGTGGCTTGATCTTGAAAGGAGTCATGGGAATGATTGTCCGTAAAGTGTGGGTTCTTGGATAGGTGTCCCCTGGATAGGCGGTTGAATGGTTCTATCATAGAAAGGAGGAATGTGAAACAATTTCTTAAGGATAATGGAAACTATATGAAGCAGGACAAGGGCTTAGATATGCATGCGAAGTGATCATTAATACGCAGAGTGTTTTCTGATTAACTCAAAAGCATGAGTATCTTAAGGACACTTATGGGTACTTTGTTTAGCTACCGAGGATCGGCTGCATGGAACCATGTACCCTGGATTGGTTGAATGAGTCTAGTATCAGCTTCGAGGAAAAGGCGAGTACACTGAAAATCAAGGTTTATCCATTAATCCTTGGAAGAGGAATGGTCATATGAGTTATCATATATCCGGGGTATGTTGAGTGATAGTTAGGATTGTTTGATGGATGCTATGTTTGATTACACCGTCACGGAAAGAAGTAAATAAATGAAATTTTATTTCAACAAATACTCTGCTTCAAAAGAAGTTTAATAGTATACTCAATTATGACAAGAGCATTCCAAATTGTTCATATACTATTTATATACACAATATTTTTACTCTCTCATACACACCATCTTTTAATATACAATATTTTATACACTATAATTTCAACTCGAATATAGTGGTTATTTTCTTGCATCAGCTTTTGTCTGGACATCTGCTTTACCTATCAAATAACAATGCAGCAAAAAGGGAAAAAGAAATAAATTAAAACTGTAAAAATATGAATATATTTGAACTCGACATTTTCTTAGTTTATGGGTCTTGTTCTTTTTATATTTTAATAGCCATCAAAAAATAACAAATATGGACCAGTACAACGGTATATATAAGGACCAGTGCAACATGTTCATATGGAACAAAAAGTTAAAATCAAGTCATTAATGTGCACGAGCTACCTACGACATGCATATTATATCACTGTATATGCCATAAGGTCAAGCAATTTAAAATAGCAAGCACATTTCAAAGGTTACACATATACACTTGCACATATTTCATACTTGCACACATACCCAACCAGATACCGAGCACTAAGTAAATACACAGTTCAAATATACACATGTGCACATCAAAAGTATTAAGCACCTAGTCTAAAAACAGTTCAATAATGCACACAAGGTCAAGCCCGAAGTTGTACTTCTGGCTCAACACAAGAATGCACATGACAGAAAAATAGAAAGCAAAAAATAAAGTGAACATGGTGCGAAATAGTAAGATAAGAGCAAGCCAACCAAGTACATGTATTGACCATCATAACCAGGCACAATAAAAACAAAAGGCAAGCACAAGGCTAAAACATAATAGCAAAAACCAGGCATAAGGCAAGCACAAGGAAAGCACAAGGTACGTATAAGCTTGAACAGGAAGTTCACAAACAAATAAAAGTAGCACCACAAAACTCAAAGGATCACAAGTAAGTACACAGTTAGGTGTAGGGACAAACATAAGGCGGTAAAGTCATATACCAGCAAACATAAGGACAACAAACAAATAGGTCGTATAACTACAAGAATAAGTGAAGCCATATTAGATCTGCAAATGAATGCACACACAATGACATCAAGTTCATGCACATGCTCACAAGTGAAAACGTGCAAATGCACAAACCAAGCACACAAGGGCAGTAAGTTCAACAAGTTTTAAGTGTACAAACAAAACAGACCAAAAAGTGCACATCAGCCAAAGCATTTTTTTAAACATATACATACACAGACACACACACATACACACATACACACACACACACACACACACTTATATGTACAATTTTTCAAAAGCAGTCAGGATGATGATTTCTGAAATAATCACATGCATCAACTAATTTACAAAGTACAGTCGTAACCAAAGATTGAAGAAGTTAAAACATGAATAAAATAAACGCAAAAAAATATAAAGTGAACTGTCTGGGAGAAAATGAAAATTTAGGTGTGAACAAGTCAATGATTTAAAAATCGAAGGCCCATGAATTGTACAAAGGAAATCAACAGCCAAGATTAAAAGTAATTCGCAAATTGAAATATTCAAAGCCAAAAAAATTCAAAATAAATGGAAAACTCAGAAGTGATTTTCATAATCCTTCACTATAAAACCGTCATCATCAGTAGCAAATAATTGAGTCGAGTTCGATACTAAAAATCCAAAAAGCTAAAATCATACCAAATTATCAATTAGAGAAGCACATGACCATTGTAGCAATGTAAGTCGTGAGGATATTAAAGAATTCGGTCGACAAGGAGATAAATGCGAACGTTTGTCAATCAAGAAAAATTCGAAGGCTTCCAGAAAGAAACCCTAAAATAATAAAAGGAGGGATCAACTTTGGAATAAAGGAGGTAAATGAGATAAGTTAATTTAAAGACCGCTTTGTTTTTATTATTGGAACTGGGTCAGCCCGCAGTGGAAGTTATAAGTGCATTTCAAAAAAGTTTACCCTATTTGATCTTTATTTGGCCTATGAAATCTAATTCATTTAGAATATTTTAAAATTTTATTTCAATAGAATCTCTTATTTTATTTAAATTTATAAATTACATAGACTTCTATTTAATTTATATTATATATATATAAATGTACACATATGTATCATATACATAATATGTATGTGCATGTATAACATGATAATGAATTTGACTATGCTATAGGATCTTGTATTATAGATAAACTACTTGTGTGGAATATAAACTAAGTAAATAATTAAAGTAGTAAAGTAAGTGACACAAGATAATTTTATACTGGTTCGAACTCCCGTTCTACGTCCAGTTTCAGACTCTTAGAACTAAACTAGCAATCCTCACTTAACCTAGAGGAATAGGTTTACACCGCCTAAGCAACCGAACAGGACTTCTACCTCCTAAGCAACCAAATAGGACTTCTACCTCCTGAGCAAACGAATAGGACTTTTTACAACTAGACAAAAGTATCTAACTTTAGTGTGCTCATTTAAATTGCACTGATAAGTCAATTAAGTATAATCTTCCTATAATCTTCCCTTTTATGAAATATAGTGTGATGTGCTTGAAGAAATGTGGAAGATGGACTGATCAATGATCAGAGATTGTATGCAGATTGAGTGCAAACTGAAAATGAAGAATAAGAATAAGAATTCAGGAATACTAAAATCAGTTATTTTAAAATGTTTGCTGAATTATAAACTCTATTTATATAGATTAAAAATTTAAAATATTTCTTGAAAGAAAACGTTGAAAAGAAATAAATGCAACCATTAGATTTGAAGATTTTTCTCTTCGTTAAAGAGAAGCGTCTTTTCATAAACTAGTCGTTATAGATATTCAACCGACTAAAATTATAATTCAGCCTTCTGATTATTATTAAAATCGAAACAACAAGGAAACAAGCATTTTTTGACCTATTTCAACCATCTGAATGAACCCATTAAGCCAGCTGAATATGCATGAAATATTAAATTTATTTCAGCAAAATGACGGGTGAATTGGGTCATTCAGCTGACTGTTTTCAGCCTATTCTATGCATATGTGTGCATGCGTGTGAATGTTAATATATATACACCATATCAGAGAGATTTTAACATATTTATAATAATATACAGACTCTAAACAATAGATTAACAGCTTTGAAACATTCTGAATCTGAATCTACAATGAATCTCCTACATAAGTGATTAGTACACAAAAAATATTGATTTATATAGCTGTCACAATCAAAATGATGAAAATCAAGATTTTAATATTATCCCCCCTTTTGATGATGACAACTATATAAGTATGAATAATATATTATCATGAAACTTACATGAATACTCCCCCTAGCAATATGCACAATAATTTAAACAGATTTATACTAAATTTCTCCCCTTTTGTCATCGACAAAAAGGAAAAAAATACTGGAGATAAAAGCATGTAGAGATAAATTGGAACATATTTAAAGTAAAAACATATTAGAAACAACATTACGGAAATAAATTCACAACATCCCATACATCATTATATACATACCGAATAGAACCATAGAAGTTTGAAAACAATATTTCAAAGAAAAATATTAAAGTTCAGAGATCATAAAAGATAAAACTAGATAGAAGGAGAGGGGTCATTGCTACCATCATCATCACTTTTCGAACCCAAAGACGACCATTGGAAAGGAGATGGGTTATAAGCATCAATAGATGTTGAACTGGAGCAAGAGATTTTATACCAAAACTTATTAAACCCTTTTATAAAATTGAATTTCTTCTCCATCTTCTTTTCAAGAGATTTGATGTCCTGATGAAGCTTTGATTGATTTCGGGAGAGGTGGTGATAACTTGTCTAGAGGTGGTGTCCGGGCCAATAATTTGAATGGAGTCATCTTCCTTTCTTCTTCTTCATGGTGGGTTTGAGAGGAGGAAGCAATATTAGCATCATTAGGTTTTGGAACACCTCGTTCAACATTGTGAGCCATTGTTGGGAGGAAATAATTTGTTGAGGAGGTGGCTGGTGAGGAAGACCCATCAATCCTAAGGTTTTGGCTCCTAACTCGTTTATGGTTGAATACTTGGAGTCCGGCATTTGAACACCAAAATTGAGTAGGATATGCATAATATAAGCACAATAATGAATGGTCCTGTATTTCCTTCGAATTGTGAAATCATTAAATTTATCTAAAATTAGTTTCCCCCAATTTACTTGTTAGTGAGAGTATATGACATAGACCGCTTGAAAATCTTTTTTGTATACTTCTTCATAGCTACCCATGCGTGGTTGTAGAGATCGAATGAAAGCTTGATGAATGAGATTTACTTGAGGTCTTAAGGCACTAGATTCAAGCACATTTAAATTAATAAGTTGGTTGGATAAGAAAAGGTGTGAAACTTCATCTCGATGAACCATATCAACCTTAATGTCATCTATATTGGTTCCTTGATATGGACTATGCAATATATACCATAATCTTTGCAAAGGCAAGAAAATTTGACACCACAAACTAATGTCCAAACATGATTTTGATGGTTTTTGGGGTTATGGCGATCAAGATTCAAATTTGCAAGGAAGAGTTTAACTAAAAGATGATTTATTTTTAATGTTATTAGGACTATACCCTATGAGACTTTCAAAGTGATATTGCTCGGCCATCTCTTGAATCCCATATGCTGCGAAATCAGGGAATTTCATGAAGGCCTCTTTGAAGATATTGGAGTTTTTCATGCTATTATAGCATGAGACAACAATATCATTCCATTGCCATCTTCGAATTTGGTCTTCGAAAGGTCCAAAGGTGGGTTCTCTTGACCTTTTTGATCTTGGAGGCGTTGTTGATTGAAAATTTTAAGTCGAAAACGAAGTTTTTGAGAGAGTGGAGGCTAGGTTTCTGAAGTAAGGAGGTAAAAATTGAAAAAGTTTTTGAGAGATACGGTATATAATAAGGTAGAATGGATTATTGGGTTGAAAGCCCGTATTAAAAAATTCTTCTGGGAGCATTCAGTAGGCTGGTTTACTATAATCAGTCGTTTGAATCCGGTAAGAAAATAGTATGAATTCAGTCGACTGTTTACAGGGGGTTCAGCTGGCTGAATCTAGGTAAAAGTATATGTTTAGGTATATTCAACCGGCTGATCCTATATGTTCAGCCATCTGTTTGCATACTGCAACATATAGTTTCCCCTTTTTCAACTGCTTATCATCATTTAGCAGTAAAAAATTATATATATATATATATATATATATATATATATATATATATATTCAATGGAATACAAAGAAAATACATATATACTAATAATTACAAAAATTAAACAGAGTGAGATGAAGAGCTTGGAATTTGATATTCCTTCGGCTCAACCTTGGTGTTTTCCTGTAATGGAGGGAGAGGAGACCAGCCATTGCCACGTTCCCAATAGTTTGGAGACACTGGAGGACGTTGTGGTGATGGTTCCCAAGGGTTGTGAGAAGGAGAATGGACAGGAGATGCTTGATGAACCGTACTCCTAGATAAGGAATCGTAGCATTTCAAGGCACTTGCTCCAAGAAGCTTAAAGCTTAGCGTTAACTTTTTGTTCGTATAAAGTTCGCGTTGTAATTCCAGCATTTCGCTCTTGTAATGGTGAATATCGTCTATCTTCTCTTTAGCAGATGGTGAGCCAAAGAACAGAGAGCGTTTTGATCTTTTACAGGGTGGAGTATAACTTGTGTGAGTGGAAGGTGTAACAATGGGGATAGGTTCATAGATGGGTATAGGAGTAGGTAAATTTGCTGATCTTGAACTTGGAGGAGTAAATGAATGTGAGGAGGATTCGGAGTTATGTTGTGAAGACTTTTTTGAAAGAGGTTGGTAAAAGTTTTTCTTTCTCTTTGAAATGATTTAAAAACATGAAAAGAAGAGAGGTATTTATACTAATGAGCAACTCAGAATTAGTAATAGAATTAGTGGTAAAAAGGTTTTTAGCCAGAGAAAACAATGAGTGGCTAAAAAGAAAGAATAAAAATGTAAGGTAGAAAAAGAATTGATAGAAAAAAAAGTATAATACGAATTGAAAATATGTTTCAGTTGTGAAGTAACAATTGGTAGAGCACCCGATTTACAAGTGATAGACTTGAGTTCGATTCTTGAGAACCCAATTCTTGAAAAATAAAAAATTATTTTTGGAGAAATATATAAAAATTATAAATCTTTTAACGATAAAATTCCTAATTCTCTTCTTAGTTTTACAAAAATATTCTCATTTAAAGGTTTTGTAAAAATATCAGCCAGTTGGTTTTCGAAAGATACAAATTCTAACCTGACTATATCCTTTTCAATATTGTTACGAAGGAAATGATGACAAATGTCAATATGTTTAGTTCATGAATGATTAATAGGATTTTCAGATAAGTTTATAGCATTTGTGTTATCACAGCTGATAGTTGATTTAGATAAATATACCAAAATCTTAAAGTTCTTAATGCATGTAAATGACTTGAGCACATGCTAAAGCAGCAGAAATGAATTCCGCTTCACATGTCGATAGTGAAACACAAGTTTGTTTTCTGCTAAACCAGGAGATTAGGGATTGTCTAATGAAGTGACAAGTCCCGCTCATACTTTTTCGATCTGTCCGACATCCTCCGAAGTTAGCGTCGCTATATGATACTAACTTGAAAGGACATTCTTTCGGATAAAAAAGTTCAAAATCTTTGGTTTTGCTTAGATAACGTGATTTTCGTTTCACTGGTCGCATATGTGATTCTTTAGGATTTGCTTGAAATTGAGCACATAAACAAACACTCTTCATTATGTCAGGTCTACTAGCAGTTAGATAGAGTAATGATCCAATTATACTTCGATATAATTTTTGGTTGACACTCTTGTTATCTTCATCTCTATCGAGATGTATTGTTGTACTCATTGGAGTTGGTTTGGTGGAAGTATTTTCCATACCAAAGCATTTAATTAGATTATTATAACCTTTCTTGAATAATAAAAATCACATTACCTAATTGTTTAATTTGTAAACCAAGAAAATAATATGTGATATTTCAAATTCGTTGGTCATTATATTAGAAAATTCCTGACATAACTTATCATTTGTAGAACCAAAAATAATATCATCTACATAAATTTAAATAATTTAAATATCCTTTTTAGTTTGTTTAACAAAAGAGTTTGATCAACCTTTCCAATTTCAAAACCAGAATCTAAAAGCTAGCTTTTAAGTCGTTCATACAAAGCATGGGGTGCTTGTTTTAGATCATATAAGGCTTTCTTAAGTTTATAGATATGGTCTGGAAATTTTTCATGTGCGAATAAAGGAGATTATTCAACATAAACATTTTCTTTTATATATCCATTTCAAAATGCACTTTTAACATCCATTTGATAAAATTTAAAATTATGAAAACATGCGAAGGCCAGTAAGATGCATATTGCTTCTAGTCATGCGACTGGGGCAAACATTTTTACGTAGTCAATTCTTTCTTCTTGATTATATCCTTGTGCAACTAATCTATATTTTTTCTAGTTATATTTCCTTGTTCATCTAATTTATTTTTCAGGACCTATCTAGTACCAATCACTGTTTGATCACTTAGTCTTGGAACTAATTCGCAAACATCGTTTCATTCGAATTGGTTTAGCTCTTCTTGCATAGCTATAATCCAATACTCACCAGTAGAGGCTTCTTTCGTATATTTAGGTTCAATATCAGAAATGAATGCTATGTGGCTAATTGACAAAGTTGATTAAGTTGATTTCTAGTTCTAACATGTGAATCAGTTTCTCCTATGATATTTTCTACTGGGTGATCTCATAAAATCCTAGGAGTTTCATTTTCAACAATGCTTTCATTTTCTTCAAAATCATGAACAATGTTTTCATCTTTTTTGAAATTATTTTGGGTGACCGTATTTATGAGTGTCTTAGTTATTACCTCATCATCCTTAAAAAAATATTAAACTTAAAATTTTCGTCGAAGGAAACATGAAGTGTTTCTTCATTTGTTTTAGTTCTTTTATTAAAAATTTGATAAGCTTTACTTTGTTCCGAATATCCTATGAAAATTCCTTCATCAGATTTTGGATCTAATTTTCCAAGTTGATCTTTTGTATTTGAAATAAAACATGTTGAACCAAAAACTTTAAAATATGAAATATTTGGTTTTCTTTCATTAAACAGTTCATATGGAGTGTGTTTTGTTAGTGGTCTAATGGAAATATGATTTAGAACATAACAAGTAGTTGCTACAGCTTCTGCCCAAAAATGTTTTGGTAAAGTGCTTCCATTTAATAAAGTTCTTGCACATTCTTGTAAAGTTCTATTTTTTCATTTCTACAACTCCATTTTGTTCTGGTGTTCGAGGAAAAGAAAAATTATGATAAATTCTCTTTTTATTACAAAAATGTTCAAAAGATTTATTTTCAAATTCACCTCTATGATCACTTCTAATATTTTTAATTCTTAAATTTTTGAAATTTTGAATTATTTTAGAAAAAAATTTGAAATCAAATGTGTCACATCTATTTTTTAGAAAAATAGTCCAAGTATATCTTAAGAAATCATCTACTATAACAAACACATATTTGTGATGGTTTATAGATTGAACTTGAGTTTGTTCAAAAGATCAAAATGTAATAGATCTAGTGGTTGTACAGTAGAAATATTTTTCTTTGATTTATAAGATGATTTTGATAATTTTCCTAATTGACAAGCATCACAAATATTGTTTACTTTAAAATTCATTTTTTGTAAACCTTTTACTAATTCATTTTTAGATAATTTGTTTATAGCTTTGAAATTAATGTGACCAAATCTTCTGTGCCATAACCCAGGATCACTTTCTTTGGCTGTTAAACACATATTAGTATTGTGATTTATATTCATATTCAGAACACATATATTTTTATATTAGTATTGTGATTTATATTCATATTCAAAACACATATATTTATTTCTCTAAAACCTTTAGAAATAAGATTTTTATTTAGATCACAAATGCTACACTTGTTTTTAGAAAAAGAAATATTGAATCCTTTGTCACACAGTTGGCTGATGCTAAGTAAATTATGTTTTAAATTTTTAACTAATAAAACATTTGTAATAAGAGGTAAATTAGACATGCCATTATTTCTCACATCGCCTTTGTCGATGATATAACCTTTGGAATTGTCTCCAAAAGTGATAGAACCTCTATTTGAGTAGGTAATGTTTGTTAGCATCTCTTCTTTTCCTATCATGTGTTTCGAGCAATCACTGTCCAATATCCATTTTCCTCTCTTTTTAGGCGGTACTTGAAAAATGTAAAATAAACATTGGTACCTACTTTTTTATTTGCGTCCTAAGAGTTAGGTCCTAGGAAGCCAAACCCAGGAGGAAAATAAAATCCTTGTTTTTATGAACGGTTTTTATAAAAGCTTTTAGTTATCTATCTCTAATTAAAGAATTATTTATTTAGGGACCCAAATCTTTATTGATTTAGAATAACTTGTAACTTTTGAACTAGGTTTTTCAACTATATTATTATTCCTTTTAAAATTGCTATATAATGAATTCTTTTTCTTTGGAATAACTTTACAAACTTGCTCATATCCTAGTCCTCTTTTATTTGAAATAGTCTGTGAATTTTCTACAACTTTAGAGAGATTTTCCCTACCATTGTTAAAATTAGAGACATTTTTAGTAATATCATCTAATTTCATTTTAAGGTTAAAGATATCTAATTCAAAAAATTTAATTTTTGCTTTAAGATCATGATTTTTAATTAATAGAGAATCATCCTTTTCTTTCTGAGTTTCTATCCCTTGACTTAACATAGAAAGTTGAGATGTCGTATTAGAATAAGATTCTTGGGCAGTTTCAAGTTCTTCTTCTAAAATTTATTTCTCATCTCTTAACATATCTACCTCAATTTTAGTTCTATTTAATTTTTCAAGAGTTTCTTTATACTTTATTTTGATGTTTCTTTGTTTGTCAAGTAATTCGGAATTTATTTCTAATAAATCATCAAAAGTTAGATCACATACCTTGTCATTTATGGCCATAAAACATACATTTTCTTGTTCTGTATCACCGTCTAAGTCACTATCTAATGATGAAGATGATTCTGAATCGTCCCATGTGATAGAGAAAGCTTTATTTTTGAATCGCCTTTCTTATGCTTATAATTGTCTTTATTTCGATCAGGGCAGTCTTTCTTGATGTGGCCTTTCTTGTGACATTCATAACATTTTAGAACAGAAGATGATGGTTTGTTGTTGTTATTGTTGCTGGAGCTGTTTTTGTTGTTTTTTAATTTGTTGCTCCATTTGAATTTAAAAAACTTTTTGAAATTTTTAGCAATGAACACCATATCTTCCTCATATAAATTTGGTTCACCCTTTTCTGTTTGGAATGCTATATTCTTCTTATCTTGAGCTTGTATCGTTTTTCCTAGAGATTAACTTCATAAGACATTAGACTTTCTATCAACTCCTCTGGTTTGCTGGCTGAAATGTTGTTAGCTCATTCAATCGCTAAGACCTTTCGTTCCCACTCAACCATTAGAGAGTTGAGGATTTTTGAAACAATATCAATGCCTGTGTATGTTTCTCCTAATGCTAAAAGAGAATGATATATATCTTGGAATCTAGAGTACATTTCATTTATTGTTTCATCTTGCTTCATTTTGAAATTCTGGAACTGACTTTTGTGCATAGAAATTTTACTCTGCTTTACTTTGTTAGTACCTTGATGTGTAATTTTAAGTGTACGTCAAATTTCATAAGTTGTTTTACACATGCTCATTCTATTAAACTCATTTTTATCTAATGCACAGTATAACGTATTCATGGCTTTAGCATTTGCAGTAGCATCCAGGTTCTGTGTGTTAGGCCTTTGTGAATATCTGTAGTATTTATGATACATTCGGTTTGAGTAATATTTCAGGTTTCATAACTATTAGCTTGTATATAAATTCTCATCCTAGTAGCCCAATAGTTATAGTTCATTCCATTAAATAGAGGTGGTCATGTAGTAGATTCACCTTCAAGAAAGCTAGTGTTAGTTACGGTGCTGGTGTTGGTTTCCATACTAAAATATCAAAGAACTATGTTACGGCTATAAGATGACTTTGCTATGATACCAAATGAAAGTGACTGTGCTATATGATCATGTAATATAGATAAACTACTTATACGGAATATAAACTAAGTAACTAAATAATTAAACCAGTAAAGTACATGACACCAGAGATTTTTATACTGGTTCGAACTCTCATTCTACATCTAGTCCCAGACTCCTTTTGGAATTAAAATAGCATCACCCACTTAACCCGGAGGAATAGGTTTACACCGCCTGACAACCGAACATGAATTTTACCGCCTAAGAAACCGAATATGACTTCTACCACCTGAGTAACCGATCAAGACTTTTTATAACTAGAAAAAAGTATCTTATTGTATTGTACTCTTTAAATAGCACCGATAAGTCAATTAAGTACAATCTTCCTATAATCTTCTCCTTTAGTGTGACGTGCTTGAAGAAATAAGGAAGATAGAGTGATCAGCGATCAGAGATTGTATGCAGTTTGTGTACAAATTGAAAAAAAAGAATAAGAGATAAGAATTCAAGAATACTAAAATCAGTTATTTTAAAATGTTTGTTGAATTCTAAACTCTATTTATATATATTAAAAAGTTGCAATCTTTCATGAAAGAAAACGTTGAAAAGGAATAAATCCAACTGTTAGATTTGAAGATGTTTCTCTTCGTTGAAGAAAAACGTCTTTTCAAAAACTAGCCGTCATAGATATTTAGCCGGCTAAAATTATAATTCAGCCTTCTGATTATTATTAAAATCAAAACAGCAAGGAAACATGCATTTTTTGGCCGAATTCAGCCATCAGAATGAACCTATTCAGCCGGCTAAATATGCCTGAAATGCAAAATTTATTTCAGCAAACAGATGGCTGAATTAGGTCATTCAACCGACAGTTTTCAGCCCGTTCTATGCATATGTGTGTATGTGTGTGCACGTTAATATATATATACACACACACCATATCGAAGAGATTTTAAAATATTTCTAATAACATACAGACTCTAAAAAATAGACTAACAGCTTCAAAACATTCTGAATCTAAATCTGCAATGAATCTACTGCATAAGTGATTAGTGCACAAAAAATATCGATTTACATAGTTTTCACAGTCAAAACGATGAAAATCAAAATTCTAACAGATAACCCCTGAACGACTCTAATTTTGAACAATATTATTATAACATCCCGTACCTCACTTAACGCAGATATTGCCCCCAATTTAGTCACCTCCGCCTCATCGGCCAATCCAAGGTATGGGTTTTTTTTTCCTCAAAAGGCCTCAACGTTGTTATGAGCTGAAGGCTTTGGTATATAAGCACCCACATCATAGTGTTTTTCCACTATGTGGGACTATTATTCCCATTTAGAAGGGGTGTTACAATCTCCCCCTTTAGAGCCTAATGTCCTCGTTGGCTTAGGAACACAACACCACCCAAGCGTCGCGGCTGTAACACGTACATACCATAATTCTGGCTGGCTATGGCTTTGATACTAATGTAACAGCTTGCACCTCACTTAACGCAGATATTGTCCCCAACTTAGTCGCCTCCACCTCTTGGGCCAAGCCAAGGTGTGAGGTTTTGTTCCTCAAAAGGCCTCGACGTTGTTATGAGGTGAAGGCTTTGGTACATAAGCACCCACTTCATAGCGTTTTTCCATGATATGGGACTATTATTCTTATTTTGAAGGGGTGTTACAATTATTTAGGACATTTAATTAGATAAATTAAATGAAATAATGTATATGGTTAAGGGATCGAGATTTGTATAATTAGAGGTAGTCGTGCCTAATTAACCAATGAACATAAGGGAATTAACATGAAATAAGGAAGGGTAATAGATAAAGGAAAAATAGGAATATGTTATATTCCTATACCCTAAATCCTTATGCCTCTTTCATTTTCATGTTCACAAATAAAACTAAATTCAAGAGAGGTAAGCCACCATTAGGAGAAAGTAAGAGGAAGACAAGCTAAAATCAAGAGGAAGAAGCTTAATCAATTTAATTCAAGAGAAAATCTCAACTCCTTAACAATAAGATAAGGTTAATAATAAATTACATCTTATAATTCTTATTTTCGGTTATAGATCAGATTCGAATATGATCTGTAAAGTATTATGCCATGTTTTGAATGTTAAGTGGATATATATGCATGTTGAAGAATTTTGTTGCTTCATATAGATTTTATGATTAGTTTTAATTTGAATAGCCTATCAAATGACATCCAAATGCCTTTCTTTTTTGATATAAGGTCAGAAATAATAATTTAGAGGTGTTTCAAGTTTCATAATTTTCTGAATTAATGTGGATATATTATGAATTTTCAAGTAAAGAAATTAGTTAAAATGGGTTTAAATTAATTTCGGCAATTATATATTAGCTTTAGGTCAGAAATTTAAATACGTTAGAAAACATATTAAAAGTGATTTAAGTGAATTTTTAGAGAATTTTCCTATGTGTTTTATAAAATACGTAAAATTATTTAAGATATGGGACTTAAATGTTTTATATGTTTGTAAAGGAGAGGAGGCAATTTGCTAAATGTTTTAAATTGTAAAATACTAAATTCAACATCACATTTAGAAAATATTTTCGAAAAGAAATTGGAAACCAATTAGATGTTAACAAATAAAACATGTTAGTTAAAAAGATATTACTACTAAAGGTTAAAAATCACTTTTTGTAAGAGCTTGTTGTTCCACCATTTTCGGCAGCACCTTTCGACTTCATACTTCAGCCTTCAACCCAGTCAAAACCAATACACATGGTTTCAATGCTTTGGAACATAGTGGATTGGAGATATATGAAAGGTATAGGGTCGAAACCATGCTTTCGAAGCGGCCGGAGCCTTTGCTTTGATTTCTCAAGAGATGCCCCTTGCCTTGCTTTTAAAAGAAAGGTTTCTAAAGAGATTAATATAGCTTTCGAAAGAGGTTGCCGCTTTTTGTTTTAAAATAAGCTTTCGACATAGTCGAAATCCCTGCTGTCGTATTCTACCTTTCGACCTAGTTAAGGCCGCTTTTGCCTTCAAACAACGGTTTCGAAAGGATGCTTTGGCTTTTACTAAGAAGCTGCTTCTCCATGCTTTTGAATGGGTTGGTGTCGAAACCATCCACTCTCTTTTTATTTAGGAAAATGCTTTTGAAAGATGTGCTTTTGACGAAGTTCTTTTAAGACCCTTTATCCTATTGAAAGTTAAACCCAAATGTTTTAAAGGAATGTTTTAAATGATTTTGAAACAATGTTCCACAATATTTAACTTGAACCCAATGCTTTTGAAAGTTTTGTTTTGAGTAAAGGACTTTAATCCTTTCAAAAGGTATAAAATGAAGGTTTCAAATGGGAGGTTCCACACTGTTTTTGAAAGGTACTTTAAGTAATTGAATGAAAGGTTTCCAATGGTTTCGAAAGGCCAGTTTGAATTTTTTTGAAAAGAGGATGTCTAAGGTTTTATAAAGCTTTCGAAAGGACGCTTTCAATGGATTCGTAAGGTTTGTTATAAATGGTTTCAAAGTGTATGTTTTGGCCTTTTGGTCTAGTGTTACGAGGTAAAGTAATCAAATGGTTTCGAAAGGGGTACTTTCAAAGGTTTCGAAATAGATTGTTTGAAGTTTTTAAACAAGGGTTTTGAAGGTTTTCATCAACAATGTTTTGTGTAAAGCATATAGCATGGAAAAACGATTTGAGTAAAGCAAAATTATCTTTTCCTTGTTTAAGAATGATTTAAAGGGTTAAATCAATCTGAAAGAAATGTTTTCAAGGGAAATTTAAATGGGGTAGTTAACCCTAAGTAAATGACTCATGGGGTAGTTAACCCCAAGTAAATGACTCAAATATTTTTATACTAGATGGGACCGGTATAGGGTCACGCTTTATACTTTAGCTATTAGCCCCTAGCTAAATTAGTCCAAAAATTCCAGTATGTAGGGCATTGTCATAGGTAATACTAAAATGATAATTACATATAGAAAGGATATATACAGAGAAGGAGGATAAGCTATTGGTGTGCCCGCAAAACCACTAGGATTAGTTAACTCTGGGAGAAGTAAGTTAAGGACGGACTGTCCAACAGTGTGTCTAATAGAAATTAGATTATTTATTTATTTCGTCTAGTAAGCTTGAGTTAGCCAAATGTTAGTATTTAGAAAAACAAAACTACATTTGTTCGGATAGATGGTCCATTTATTACCTGATTTATATGCATATATGATATTGCTATTGCTAATTCAATCAGTTTGATTGCAGGATTCTGATTTGCAAACGATCCGTTTTAAAAAGATATCAGTGAGCGGAAACCCATTCCGCTAAGCGGCATGGTCACACTTAATATCAGAAAACCGAGATGTTATAATATTATTCATACCAGGCTTTATATCTGACTTGAAGTTTATGTTTTCCCCTTAAACTCTCAGGTGCTCAAAATTAATTTGAGTGGATTAAGAGTTAAGGTTTTTCAGGTTTTAGTAGGTGGATGAATAAAGTTTTCGAAGGAAAGCATGAGGAAAATTTATCTACTTAGGGTTTTTAATTTTATTTCCGCTATGATGTATTAAGACAGTTATGTCTATTGAGTACTCTGATCATCCAAGGGAGCATCTTCATATGTCTCTCTTGGCATATTTTGTAATAATTATATTTGATCAAAACCTAAGATGATGTTTGGGATTATGTAATGGAATATTAAACATGATTTTGAAATGTAACCAGTAAAGATCTGTGATTTTGTTTCATATTCATGTGCTTCGGGTATTATAGATACCATTAGCATTACTGTATTTTTTCATTGGAAGTTAATACTATAATTGACTGCAACATTTGCAGCGCTTAGCTTTGGGCCTCAAGATAAGGGATGTTACAACCTGTTTAAGGTATAACATAACCATGTATAAATTTTGGGATTTACATTGCAATGGATATGTTATCTCGTCCGATATGTATTATATGTTATCTAAACATATGTATACATTTAAACTTGTTATTCATATAAATATTATAAATATGTATATGTATGTATATGCATATGTTAATTTTATGAGAATGAAAATATTTAGACATATATATAACTTTTATATATGTGTGTGTAAAATATTAATAATTTATATATACATGTATATGTATGTATTATTGTAATAAATACTAAAATAATATATGTAATATAATATAAAAAGTTTTTTAAATTATGAACATATTTATATATATTACAATGATAAAATAATTTTTTTTATTACGTATATGTATTCATTAGAATATTTATAATATCTAAATATACATACATATACATTTACATATACATATATATATATATATATATTAGTATATTAAATAATTTTTAAAAACACTTCCAGATTGTATGCACAACACAATAAAATTTTATTATAAATTATTATTGGCCAGACCAGTAGGGTTAAATAGTCCCCTACCATTTTATTTATAACAAGCAAGAAAGATATACAAGTATAAATTAGAGATCATAGAGAAAAAGGTAGGAAAAGGAAAGAAAAATCAAAACAACAAACAACAACAAAAAAACATTACTGTACTCATCTCTAGATAACAATATCGCTCTGCTCAAGATCAATAGGAGAGTGGACCTTAGCCTGAAGAGTAGCATGGAATATTTCAATGTAGATATCCATCCTTAATCTATATCTGTCATTGAAGATTCTATCATTCATCTCTTTCCATAGCACAGACAAACATCTTAAGCATGATGAGGAGCATATAGAAAGATGATGTTTTCCATTTTTTTCCTTATAGATATTAGTCCATTCGATCTTACTATCCCAAATAGGGTTTGCAAAGCCTCTTCTAAACTTGATCTTTTGCAGTAGGAAAAATGAGAAAGAACAATTGAAAAAAAAGGTGTTGATTATGCTCAACCTTACACTTACAGAAAATGCAAGTTGTATCCATCTGAATACCCCTATAGCAAGATTCTAGAGAGTGTGCAAAGCATTCTTTAAAACTTTCCAAAGCATAGAGATAATTTTTTCATTGGATGAGTTGTTACAAGTCCTTTGATAATAGGGGAATTTAGAAGGAACAACTAAGGCAGTAAGAGCTTTATATGTTACACCTTTCGAGTGCACTTTTGTCATTAGTCCATAAGCTGGTATCAGAAGATGTGAAGTTGTAGTAAATAGTATTATAAGTGTTCCATAGCATGTTAACATTAGAGTTGCATGTAAGAGGAAGATAAATAGCACCATTATGAATATATGAGGAGGCTTTAGCATTAATAGGAGTGCCACATTGTTGTATATCTCGTTATGTAGATAGTTCTTTAGGATTAGACCATGACTAAGCTAGGAGATGCACTAGAATTTAGCTATACTACGAGGGGCCGGGAGAAGTTTTATATGAGGATGTAAGGAGTCCCTTAGATTCAACAAAAGTTCTAGACCAAGCTTTGAGCTTGTTCGGATTTCAAGATCCAAATATCTACATTCTTCAAGTTGTGATATAGCGACCATTTTACCCATACGGCGTTCCTTCTATTTATTAATATATCAAACAGTTTTGAGAAGGTAGCATTGTTCTAAGTTTTCAAATTGTTAATTCCAAGACAAGCAAAGCACTTGGGAATTTTTTTACTCAAGGCAATTGGAGATAGCTTTCCAATGTGAATAGAACCAGACCAAAGAAAATGTGTCATAGTGTTAGTGCCAAAATTGGTCACTAACACCCAAACCTAGATGAAAGCACCAAATCACAATCATAGATCATAGATAGTATGTGTGTAAAGAGTCTGAATGTAAAGAACAAATAAAATTAAAAAGAAAGTAGTAATAACACAGGAATTATAGTGGTTCGGCTAAATTCAGCCTATGTCCACTCTAGAAATTTTCTTTCTATAGATATCCGAATCAATTACAGTTACAATCCAAAGTTTTTAAAGCAACAATGGTAGAGTAGCCTTAATAGGGAAGAAGAAGGGAAGAAGAATGAAGATCCATTTTTTGAAGCCCCACATGCTGTATTTATAGGAAAAACCTGAGCTACTGGCCTTCCTAAGTAATATGGGCCCACAAAGACCACAACCGATCTAGACTCAACACCACGACCGACCTTGAGTTTAGAATATGTCAACCTGATATTCCTAGGTGATGACCTGAGTTATACCCACCTGCGACTCGAAGTAAATGAAGCTTGGACTCGAAGCAGTTGAAAATAACTAGTATGGCTAACACGGTTAGCTATTACTTAGGATCGTGTAATATGGAATATAATTAAATCTAAATGCGGAAACAGATGATGATAACAAAGTAAATAAAAAATAAGTGAAATAAAACAAGCACACCAGGAATTTTTATACTGGTTCGAACTTCCCGTTCTACGTCCAGTCCCAGACTCCTTCTGGAATTTCAACAACCCTCACTTAACCCGGAGGAACAGGTTTACACTGCCTGAGCAATCGAACAGGACTTCACCTGCCTAAGCAACCGAATAGGACTTCAATACAAATAACAAAGGTATCTGACTATAGTGTGTTCTTAAATAACACTGATAAGTCAATTGAGTACAATCTTCCTATAATCTTTTCCTTAATGATATATAGTGATGTGCTTTGAGAATTGTGGAAGATAAAGTGATCAAAGATCAAAGTATGTAAGTGATTTGAGTGCAATTTGAATGTTTGAGAATAGATGAAAATTCAAGAGTGCTAAAAGTAAATTCGGTAATTTGTTTGTTGAATTCTGTAGTCTACTTATAATATATAGAGATTTGCATCTTTAAATGAAAAGTTATATTGAAAAGAACGGATGCAACTGTTGATTTAAAAGAATGTTTCTCTTAGTGAAGAGAAGTTTCTTTTCAAGAAAATAGCAGTTGGGGATATTCAGACGTCTGAATAAAAAATTCAGACTTCTGAATTAGATTGAAACACAAACAGCAAAGAAATAGTTCATTTCCGACCTTATTCAGACGTTTGAATATTTTTGTTCAGACGTCTGAATATTGTGAAAACAATATTTTTATCTTAGCACTCAGACGTCTGAATATATGGTTTCAGATGTCTGAGTTTGCTCATTTGTGCATGTATGAGCATGTTTGTGTATATATATCGTTTAAGTGAGAGATTTTAACAAAATTTCTAAGTAAAGTACAGACTCTAGACACACAATATGCAACTTTAAACATCTGTAGATGAATCTGCAAAAAATCTCCTGCAAAGATGGTTAGTATACATTTATCATTTTATATAGGTTGTTATAATCAAAATCGAGATTCTAACATTCTCCCCCTTTTTGATGATGACAACTATATAATATTAATGAACTAGTAAAGTATTGTTGCTCCCCTTGTCAATATGCACAATTTAAATTTCTCCCCTTTTTTCATCGACAAAAAGAAAGAACATGAATGATAATAGATAATTCATTCCATTAAGGCAAACAAAGCAGATAATAATACATAAAGAGATACTGTTTTAGAAATTTCTCATACAACTAGACAATAATGTTGATAAGCAAAACGTAAGAAAATTTCTCATACAATTAGACTAAGATAATTAAAATTGTCTTGAAAGAGATGGATCATTGTGATTAGAACTTGAGCTTGAGGAAGCCCATTCAAATGGAGATGGATTGTAGGCTTGAGTGGATGAAGAACCGGAACAAGAAATTTGATCCCATATTTTATTGAGAAAGCCTTTGATAGAGTTGAATTTTCTTTCCGTCTTCTTCTCAAGTGTCTTTATGTCTTGATGAATCTTTGATTGATTTCGGGAGAGAGTGATGATGGTTTGTCTTGAAGAAGTATCCGAGCCAATTTCTTGGATGGTGTCATCATCCTCCTCCTCCTCTTCATGTTAAGTATGAGAAGAAGAAGCAATACTAGTGTCTCGAGGTTGAGCAACACCTTGTTGAATATTTTGTGATCATTATTGGAAGGAAATAATTTGTTGAGAAGGAGGCCATATAGGAAGACCCATCAACCCTAAAGTTTTAGCTCCTAACTCACTAATACTTGTAAAATCGGAGTCAAGCATTGGTACACCGATATTTAGGAGAATGCGCATAATATACGCACCATGATGAATGGTTCTATACTTCCTTCGGATTGTGATGTCTTGGAATTCATCCAAAATAATTTCCCCCCAATTCACTTGTTGATTGGAGTAGTTATAATAAAGTGCTTGGAATTTTTCTTTATACACTTTTTCATTGCTACCCGTCCTTAGTTGGAGAGAGCGAATAAAAGCACGGTGAATTAGCCTAGCTTGTGGCCTTAAGGAGGTAGATTTTAAATTGCCTATATTTATAAGTTGATCGGATAAAAATTGATGTGAAACTTCATCCCGATGTTCCATATCAACTTCAATTTCATTAATATCAATTCCGTGACAAGGGCAATTTAAAATATGACCTAGTCGTTGTAAAGGTAAGAAGATTCTTACGCCACAAACTAATGACCAAACACAATCTTGACGGTTTTGAGGATTTTGATGATCCAAATTTAAGTTAGTGAGAAAAATTTTAATCATAAGATGATTAATCTGAACATTGTTAGGAGTATACTCAATCAAGCTATCGAAGTGAAATTGCTCCGCTAACTCTCTAATATGATAAACTATGAAATCCAAAAATTTCATGAATGCTCCTTCGAAGAATTTGGAGTTCTTCATAGAATTAAATCGAGAAACAACAACATCGTTCCATAGCCATTGCCGGATTTGGTCTTCGGATGGTCCGGATGCTGATTCTCTAGTTCTCTTTGATCTTGGTTCCATTGAAGACTTGAAGAAAGGTTAAAAGCTTCGAGGAAGATAAAAAATGGGGGATAGGGTTCTGAAGTAAGAAGGAAAGAAGTGAGAAAGGTATTATATAGAGGGTGAAAAGGCAGGGGTAAAAAGGTAATAAGAAAATACGAAAGGTGTAAAAAAATTCTCAGAAGAGATTCAGACATCCGAATCACTTGATTCAGACGTCTGAATTGAGTTGAATTGCACCCCGCAAGTAATTAGTTCAAAAATGGTCTAATTCAGACGTCTGTTATTTTTTATTCAAATGTCTGAATCTGGGTAAAAAAAATTCTTTTATGAATATTCATACATTTGTTAATACTTATTCAAACGTCTGAAATTTGTACAGAGGCACATACATTCCTATTTTTTGAGAATAATAACAATATATATTATTGAATAATTTTTATATTACAGATTTTAGAATAAACAGAATCAAATTAACATGTTACATAAACAATAAGAGATAATTTAGATAGATTTTGAAGAAGAGGATGGAGTATGATATGATTCTTCTTCAATTTTGGTGTTCACTGCAAATGGTTGGAGTGGAGACAATCTATTACCACGTTCCCAAGTATTTGGAGTTGTTCGTGGACGTTGTTGTGATGGTTCCCAAGGATTGCGATGACTTGGAGAATGAGCTGAAGACGGTTGATGAACAATATCTTTTGATGAAGAACCACAGAACTTTAACGCTATTGTTCCAGAAAATTAAGTCGTTTGGCATTAACTTTTTGCTCATAGTATAATTCACGTTGTAAGTCTAATGTTTCTTTCTAATAATGACGAATATCATCGATTTTTTTCTTTTATGGATGGCGATCCAAAAAAGAGAGACTGTCTTGTTCTTTTAGATGGAGGAGTATATCAAGTATGAGTTGAGGGAGGGATAATCGAAACCGGTTCATATATTGGAGTAGGAGTTGGTAGATTGTTCGATTCTGAGGAAAGAGAGGTGTAAGATAGCTTAGATGACTCAGAGTTATTGTTGGATGACATGATTAAACAGAAATTTTTGAAGAAAAAAAGAGAGTTGAACAAATTGTTGGTGAAAAGAATTAAAAAAATGCAGATAATATATAGGTAGAAACTAGTTAAATTTAGAGGAGACAATGTTTCTCTTGGTGAAGAGAAGTCTTTTCAAGAAAATAGCAGTTGGGAATATTCAGACGTCTGAATAAAAAAATTCGGACTTTTGAATTAGATTGAAACGCAAACAGCAAAGAAATAGTTCATTTCTGACCTTATTCAGACGTCTGAATATTTTTGTTCAGACGTCTGAATATTGTGAAAACAATATTTTTATCTTAGCACTCAGACGTCTGAATATATGGTTTCAGACGTCTGAGTTTGCTCTTTTGTGCATGTATGAGCATGTGTGTGCATGTGTGTATTTATATATCATTTAAGGAGAGATTTTAACAAAATTTCTAAGTAAAGTACAGACTTTAGACACACAATATACAACTTTAAACATTTATAGATGAATCTGCAATAAATCTCCTACAAAGATGGTTAGTATACATATATCATTTTATATAGGTAGCAGTAAACACGCCGGTCCACTCCATCCTGCCGAGCCACACCATCCTGCCGAGCCACTTCAACATGCTGGTCCACTCGAAATGCCAACCCACTCAGGATGCCGAACCACTTATGTTGGCAACCAGGGTGATCTGAAACATGCCGAACGACCTTCGACCATCGATCCACTTCAATCACCGATCCAGAACATGATGAACTACCAAGACCGATCCCATCAAGGCCGAACCACCAACGCCGATCCCATATAACCAATCCACCAAGGTTGATCCCTTTGAGGTCGAACCACCAGTGTCGATCCCATCCACAACCAAACCATATCTGGCCGACTCACCTCAACTTTCACTCCATGACTAAATGACATGCCTTCCTATCTTTGCCTAACCGATCCTCCTCGGCCGACCCACTTCCATCACTGAACCATGCCACCAAGACTGGATCATGCCACCAAGATTGGACCATGCCATCAAGACCAAACCATGCATGGTCTCTACTCCTCGACCGAGCCATGTATGACCGAGCCACCTTGACCGATGACTGACACACATTGTTGAACCCCAATGACTGAATCATGTTATGTTGAACCCCAGCTCTGTAATCATATATATATATATATATCATTCGTGATTGATCGTCTATCCATCCATTTGACTTAAACCCATCGTATTCCAGCCTAGACAAATGAGCAGTCGATTTAGTTAAATCTGCCTATCCACGGCCTTGCCAAAAGGTGGGTTAACATCTGCCCCCAAAACATGCCTTTCTATTGGAAGGTGTGTTTTGAATAGCCTCAAATCTGATACCCGAAGTCCATATGTTATCCAGAGCCATACTTTCCTATTCATAATCAAATCCATTTTATCAAAGTGCTATGGCCACATCGTTATCCAAATCTATGACTGCTCTGAATCGATATCCAATTCCTATCTAGTAACCAAATCCTCATCCAATTCCACATCTGAAATTAACTAACTAAATCCATGATCTCTTCGGATCACTTTATTTGAGTCCAGGGCCTCTTCGAGTCTTGTTAGTCCAAATCGATGACCTTGTTGGATCCAAATCCTAAGCCGGGACCTCACCGGGACCTAAAACCCATATCAAGAACCTCACTGGGTCCTTATTCAAATCTTTAGCTATTTGAAGCCACTATCCAAATCCATTTCACACCTTGGAAGTCGGTAATTGAATCCTACGATCTCTCCAGATCGTTAACGGCCTCTCCGGACCTTTGCTAAGCTCGATCCAAACTTAATGATTGAATAGGCAAATCCTGTCGCGCTCCAACGAATCAACCTGTCCCTTGCACTCCGGTTCAATGTCCCTGAACATTAAGCGATGCCCTGATCCTCTTGGACCAATACCAGCCTCTCCGGTCTCTTACCGAATCTCATCCTGTCACTCTCTGGTGAAGGGGAAACAATGTTGAGTAAGCCAATCCTGTCGTTCTCTGGTGAAACAGCGTCACCCCCTACACTTCGATTCAATATCCTTGAGCATTAAGCGATGCCATAGCCTAAGTCCTTGACCGATTGTAGCCTCTCTAGGCTCTTGTTGGATTCCATCCTATCACTCTCTGGTGAAGGGGAACACAACGACGAGCGAGCCGATCCTATCGCCCTCCGACGAAGCGGTGTCGCGCCCTGCACTCCTGTTTACTGTCCCTGAACATAAAGTAACTAATTTCCAACCGATTTCCAGTATACGTCCCATAACTCTCCAGTAGGTATTCATTGCATGAAACCAAAATCCATTTATCAAATCCAAGGTCCAAATGTCCAATAAGAAAAACAAAAAAAGCTAAAGGCTGCCTCTCTAGGCAAAGAAGCCTATTACTATCTCAGAGCATACCTGGGGATCACTCTGGTTCCCTTACATGTGTAAGTGGCACAGTTGCTGTTTATTTTTTTTAAAACAAAATCAAAAAAGATTATTCGATGACTCGAGTCCAAATCCTAAACTTAGTCCTTGCATCGCGATCAGGGGATGATGAGTCGTGACCCCATTCTAGGGTCGTTCCTATTTGATCCAAGCGGTAGCTGCTCGTGTTCTACTGCTCATGTCTGATTCCTCACAAATTGTGAAAACCTGCCACTTCTAACATGTTCCTCCACCACATCCTTCATGTGGCAGCATTTATCTGTGGAGTGCCCTTCCAGCTCATTTAGTCGGCAGTACTTCCCGCTCTGCGTTTCTGTTCAGTAGGATCCCTCTTGGGTGGTTTCGATAGGAGAGGTGCCCCCGAGTGTCCAAGTAAACCCATCCCAAATTATCTTTTAAATCCGTATACATCGTGAATTTGGGTTCTCAACCTATCCTATATTTGTTTGAACCACTAGGTCCATCGTCCAGCTTATGCTTTCCTTTATCCAGTCTTCGTCCTTCATCAGACGTTCCTTCGCCATGCATGGCATTTATTTCCTGCCTTTCGGCACGTGAATCCTCTAACCAAATGAATCTTTCCGCTTCATGATAGAACTCTCCAAGATCCTATGGTGGATCTCATGCTAATGAATCCTTGAGTTCCGTGCGTTCCGCAATCCCTGCTACCGCCGCCATCAGAATCATTGATGGATCCAGGCGATCTACCGAGGCCACAGCCGTATTAAATTGCATTAGAAAACCTCTCACAGACTCTCCTGTCCTCTACTTCATCGATGCCAGCGTCATTATACTCTTGGGTCATGTCACGTGGACCCTGAACTATCTCATGAAGCATTCCACTAGCTCGCCCCATGTCCTAATTGATCCCTAGCTGCATGAACCAAAGCGTAGCCAAATCCATCAAGTATAAAGGGAAACATCTTGCCATCACCTCCTCAGATGCCCCAATTACTTCCATATGTCTGATGTATCTGGTTACATGCATAGTTGGATCTGATTTTCCATCATAGGCCTCCAGTGTTGGAAGTTTTAATTCTGGAGGGTTCCTTGCATTCCTGAAATCCGAAGTAAATGGACTCCGGCTGACTTCCTCCAAGCCTCTGCTCGATAGTCCTCCTATCATAATCCTTCTTATTAATCCATCCATCCACTCATCTCCATCCGAGGGTAGTCCCCTCTTTGCATCTACACCTTGCCCCCATGTCCTAGAGAGTACTCTAGGTAGTACTCTTCATGTTGGCCATTTACGTTCATGTTGGTCCCTGCTTGCTGTGCTTCATTCACAGCTCTCCCAGTATCCAATCCTGGGGTCTGCCCCTAGACCATTGCTGATTCCTTCAATCCCTCCAATCTAGTTTTGGTTTTGACTCCCAGAAACTTCTACAGCTCTAATTCGCTGTTCTGCATTGCCGGCAGCCGCGGTTGTTCCATTCCCATGACTTTGTACTCTAACTTGTCCAACTTGTCGAAGTAGGTTCTGCATTATCTCTTCCTGTCTTTTCAACATTTCTTCCTGCATAGCTCCCATCATCATTTCCATCTCGTCCCTGGTGATATAGACAGAGGCTTGATTAGCTCTAGAGGTAGCCTCCTGACTTCCCTCTTACTGACTTCTTTTCATCCTCTGTCTCCTGGTTGATTGTTTTGCCATAGTTTCCAGAATCCAAGTTCCTAAACCTATAAATCCAAACTCCAAGCTTCTGAATCTCTGAGTGTTATCTTTCTCAGTTAAAGCACCAAAATGTTAGCACTAAAATTGGTTATTAATACCCAAACTCAGATGAAATCACCAAATCACAGTCACAGATCACATATGGTATGAATGTAGAGAGTACGAATGTGAAGAACAATAAATATTAAAAAGAAAGAAGTAATAATATAGGATTTATATTGGTTGGGCTAACTTTGGCCTACGTCCACTCCAGAAATTTCCTTCCTGTTGATATCCAAATCAATTATAGTTACAATCTAGAGTTTTGAAAGCAATAATGGTAGAGTAGCCTTAATAGGGAAGAAGAAGGGAAGCAGAATGAAGATCCCTTTTTTGAAGCCCCACATGCTGTATTTATACGCAAAACCTAAGCTACTGGGCTTCCTGAGTAATATGGGCCCACAAAGACCAAAGCCGACCCAGACTCAACACCACGACCGACCCCTCATTCAGAATATGCCGACTTGATATTTCCTAGGTGATGACCTGAAGTATGCCTACCTACGACTCGAAGTAAATGAAGCTGGGAATCAAAGCAGTAAACACGCCGATCCACTACATCCTACCGAGCCACACCATCCTGCTGAGCAACACCATCCTGCCGAGCCACTTCAACATGCCGGTCCACTCGAAATGCCATCCTACTCGTTATGACGAACCACTCATGCTGCCAACTCAGGGTGATCTAAAACATATCGAACCACCTTCGACCACCGATCCACTTCAATCACCAATCTAGAACATGACGAACCACCAAGATCGATCCCATCGAGATCAAGCTAGCAATTCCGATCCCATATAACCAATCCACCAAGGCCGATCTCTTCGAGGTCGAACCACTAATGTCGACCCATCCAAAGCCAAACCATAGCTTCCGACCCAGCTCAACTTTCACTCCATAATCGAACGACACGCCATCCTTACTTTGCTTGATCGATCCTCCTCGGCCGACCCACTTCCATCACCCAACCATGCTACCAAGACCGGACCATGCCACCAAGACTGAACCATGAATGGTCTCCACTCCTCGACCTAGCCATGTATGACCGAGCCACCTTGACCGAACGGTTGACCCATGTGGCCCAACCCCAATGACCGAACCATTTTATGCCGAACCCTAGCTCTCTAATAATATTTATAATCCATGATTGATCGTCTATCCATCCAATTGACTCAAACCCATCGTATTTCAGTCTCGACAAACGAGCAGCCGATTTATTTAAATCTACCTGTCCATGGCCTTGCCAAAAGGCGAGTTAACACATAACTAACCTTATCATTCATATAAGTTTTGCTGGCAAAATAAAGGATCTAAACCAATAAAAGATCATAAAGAGAAACAAAGATTTAATTATTACTAGTCTTGTAGGCTAAGAGGGAAACCTGTTTTGCCATCTATTAAGGACTTTGATTGTTTGCACGAAAAAAAGGGACAAAAACCCAATAGAGATTTTATAGAGAAGTAAATAAAGAATAATAAATGAAACAGAGGAAAAAACCAATTATATAACAAAAAATAAGTAATAACAAGAATATAATGATTTATTGTGGTTCGGCGTTGACAGCCTACGTCCATTTTGGAGAAAAAACTTTAGTAATCACTTGAATTGCTGAGTATGGAGGAATGGATCGGAGTAGAACCCTTAGTTACAAGGAAGTGCCAAGCAACAAGCAGTTTAGAAGATCCCGAAAATGAACAATCAAGCTTATATTTATAAGGGAAGACGGTGGAATATTTTCTTGAAATTTTGGCAGCGGAGTCTCCAGATCCATAAGAAGTCTTGGTATCGATCGTGGGTCCTACATCTTTCATAATATTGATCGGTAATGATCATTTTATGGACTCATTTTGGCATGTGATCGATATGGTGGGTTTCACTCTTCAATATATTGATGTTCCTAAAGTTTCATGTGCATTCGACTTGTATATTTTGAGATGTCGATCATTTTCCGCTGAGTTGAACTGTATATCGATACAGTACGACCCATAATTGGTGAAACGTATCGTACCCGATCCGTTTTTCATAAATGATATATTTTAATACTTTTATCATTTAATTGAGTCCATCTTTTGCCTTCACTTTCTATTGCTTCATATTATCGTTTGTGCCTGATCTCCAGGCTTTGTGATCGTTAATCTGACTTGTCAGTCCTGATGACAGTCGAGTCTAACTTGTCTTATTAGTTCGAATATAACCGGGCCAAAAGTCTAGATAACACTTTCTCCCTAAAGTAACTCTTGTTTCAACATGATGTGCTTTGAGTTGATGTAAGTTAGAGTCACCGAAAAGGAGCCCATCTAGTTTTTTGAGCAGTTGCTATCCATTTGATGAATTGCTTGCATTGAAGAATCACATCTCTTTCTATTTAATGTGACAATTAACCGGTTTCCAATAGCATAAATTCTAGGTCACGTCTTGATGGTGATCATTTAAGTCTTCATTTCAGTGAATCTACAGACCTTGGCCAACTGGTCTTAATTTTCCTTTTATTAATACTGTAACAACCAGCATTCCAGTGGTCCGGAATTTTTCGCAAAAATGCTAAAAACCAAGCCTACTAAAGCCCGAGTTGGGCATTTGGTATCCTCCAAATAGGCAAAGATAAATATATCAGAGCTGAACTAATTATCTCACAGCGGACTTGGCTAAAATATAATAGTGAGTAAATGCTCATCCAAATAATAACACTTTCTAAGCAAGTGTCATAAAGATGAAAAGTCTTTGCCATCTACCTAACCTGTAGGATGTTATGAGGAGGGGGTCAGAACAAAAGTTCTGGTGAATGAATAAATTATATACTTCTAGGCTTAATTCTACATATACCGTTTTTCTTATATTCAATTCATTACGTTATAATACCCTCGCCTCTATTCGTGAACCGTGCCTATCTACTCCATAGTAGATAAAAACCTAATAACTAATATATACATATATGTAGCCATATGCACAATGACCATATTAGTCCTAGGTACCTCCCACGGTACCTTCCGTATCCTTCTCGAAAAGGATTCCATCATCTAGTTTCGAGAGCGTTCCGTAACTACATCTGTAAAGGACTGCTTCGTAAGGCCTACAATACAGATGCTCTACTACTTACTATGAAAAACATAAACCGCGTCCACACTAGTCTATACCAGTGCTCGGACATCCACAACGTACCACCCAGTGCGTACATTGAGAACTACGTGATCGTTATGTATACTATCTGAATCTCGTCAACAAGGTTGGGGATTTTCTATATCTGCAAAGGATCCGCTTCGTTAGGCCTACAATGCAGATATTATAGTTATTATGTACCTTTCTCATCATGGTTATGGCCCCACGCAGCCACCCCTCAACTAATCGAAAGACTTCTAAAGAGTTAATTGGCAGTGCCCTACTGCAAACAATCTAACATCCAATTGGTGGTGCCCCTCCATCCAATGTCTCAATAGTTTAAGCATCACCGAACTGTTGGTTTGACACTAGTCTATCCCAAACTCGCTCTTGGTCTTTATGTTGGCCGATATCTGCATGAGACTATCCTTAACCTTACTTGCAAGTACTGGACACACGAATACCCTACCTTGGACATCAAGCACTTCGGACTGCCTGCAAAGTATCCGATTCATTAGGCCTACAATGCAAATGCAGTCAAGGCATACTCTTTTGATGGAATACCTACAGACCCGCCTCCGGGGATGCAGCTTCGTTAGGCCTACCCAAAAGGCCATCCTAGAGTATCCTCACGTCCCGTTGAAGTCTCGTACTTCCATCGAGCCCAAAATCACTAAGTCGGACATGCTCCTACATTTTTTAAACCCATGATGAACTGCTTCGTTGGGCGCTTCATCTTTTGGGCTGCTCCAAACACATTTCGATTCTTTTATTAGACCCTAAGTCTAATCTTTTAATTTGCATTTAGTTTGCTTTTTTATTCTGTTGGCTACCTGTTTTAATTTAATTAGCATATTCTTTCCCCCGTCAAATTGGGAATGCTATTTGTATGAGCCACATTTACTATCTTGCTTATTTAACTCAATATATAAATTCTTAAGTTCCTTAAGATAAGCCTCTTTTATTATTTCTGTTTTATTTGCTTATTAACTTAATACAAGTTTTTTAAATAAGCTCCTATCATTATTCTATATTATCATTACTTACCAATTTGTTTTAAGTTTTACGATAAGCTTTTCCGTTCTTGATTCGTAATTATAACCTATATTATAATTCTACTTGGAATTGTTACCTTTTCTTTTTTTATACTGCATTATACAATTACAAGTGTTTCTTGCCTAATCTGCCTTCTTTAATTAAGATATAGAGTTTTCTTTAATTCCTTAATAATGTATGATTCATTTATCGTAATAATTGCCTAGTTAAATAGCCTGCGCAGTAAATGCAGACTTAGGTTCCTTAAATTTCTTCATTGCCTCAAATTCTTAAATTAATAATTTTCTTGTTTCAAATCATACTTTACTTTATTGTTCGATATTTTAGGAAGTAATTCTATTTTATTAGGTTGGTTATGAAGACTATAAAATCCATTTCCATATTTTTAATGTTGAATTACACTGTAAACAATTATTCATAAATGCAAGGTGTCTCTTTTACTATTTTGGAGTAGTGCAAAATACATTGGTTTCTCTATTTTATATTAATTTTCCCTTTTTATTTCTTTTATTCTGGTAGTTAGATTTATCTTTTTTTAGCTATTAAATTACGGAAATGTATCCCATCTTCTAACTAGCCAATTAATCTAATAATTACCCCCAAATTAACTTTTTCCATTTCAATGCAATTGATTACAGTAACTTTATCTCTCAACTTTTATTATTTTACATCTATTTTCTTTCATTTCAGTTTTCTTATCTATATAATCCATATTCGCGTTTTATCTATTCTAATCCATATGCAAAGAAAGAAAAGAAGGGATGGAAGAAAACTGTCGCTTGCACTAAAATCCAAAACGTAGAATAAAAGATGTAAATAAGGCATAGAAATTAGTGTTTAAATACTTTAAATAAACTGCAAGTTTTCTTATAGTTTATCCTAATTTAATTAATATGATTATTTACCGAATAAAATTTTCTAAATGGGAATCTAACAATAATATATTTTAAACTTAAAAGATATATAAATAAATCCACTCACCTGTCGTCCTTAGCTTTGCTTGTGCTCCACTTGGTTCCATAGTCCTTCTGGATCCCCTTCTTCCAATGCGTATAATATTTTAATTCAAAAGTTCTTCTCCCTAGAAATTATTTTCTTTTTGGGTTCAGCCTTAGGCAATGAACCCATGGGAGAAAATCTAATTGTGAGAAAATAGCTAGGCATAGGGTTCTACTTGTATTGGAGCTTGGGGATCTCAGTTCATCAGATTCGTGGATTGAACCTGGAGCCACCATGTCGCAGGGTCGTTCAGAGCCATAGGATTGAAGAATGTATGGCTCAGATCGCACAAAAAGGAGAAAACACGTCATAGTATAAACCTGGACGAAATTTCATCCAGATAGAACGCGGGTCGACCGAGCAGTCGACCGCCCTTAGCAAGCGGTCGACCGGGCAGTCAACCTTGCGCCCATTGGGTCGACCTAAAGGTTGGCCCATATCCACGTTATTATATTATTATTTGGTTTGGTTACTTATTTTGTTTCATTCTTGTCTCCTTTATATTAGTTTTATTTTAGACAAGTTATATATGGAAACTGATCAGAAAATTGCTTTGGACGCAATGGTACAAGTTTGGGAGCCATATTCCAATAATTTCAAAATTATTTATTTTCATTACTTATCATTATATGTCAAATTTTGACGATATACGAATGTGGGGTGTTACAATCTCCCACCCTTAGGAAATTTCGTCGCCGAAGTTTGACAAGGGTAAAAATTTATGTAATTTCTTGCATTAATTACAACCAATTTGTTTACATCCAATTTTCCAACCATCCGTGCTTTTGTGCAGAAGTGCGTTTCAAGTCAAAGTATGTACATAAATCTCTAAGCGGTACCTCCTATATAAATGCTTTTAAAAGTATACTTTTTAAAACATGATGCACACAACCTAATTATACTTGCAATATCTATATGAATGCAACTTTTTGAAAAATTAAAATATTTTTCACCCAATTTTTCCTACACTCCTATTAAATAGGGGTGTAGTTCAAACAATTTTTCGTCCAAATCCTAACACAAAACTTTTAATATTCGAATTTCAGAAAAATCTAATTTTATGAATTCGAGTTCTTATGTTAGAAAGAAGACAGAAAACGGAGAAACTTCATTTTTCTTCGATTTTCCTTTTCGTACATCTTTCCCTATATTTGCAATTTTGAGTTGCTATCCTATAAAAAACCCCTTTTTGAATTTTTTTTCCAAGCATGGTTTACATAAGAAAATAGCTCTCTATCTCTTTTTTTTAAATCTTTTAATGACGTTTCCGTCGCCACTTTAATTTGCTAGTTTCCTTTTTGTTATTCTTATAATGGTTTTATGTCCTTATTTTCCACTTGTGAATATCACAAAAATAAAGAAAAAAAAGCATCGATACTGATATACTACCGTAGAATTTTAAATGAATACTTAAGAGTACAAATTTTATAACTAAAAAGAGAAAATAAACCCTACTACAACACAATACTGGATAGATGACATACGTAGGCTAACATAGCCATCATCTTGGGCTAGGGGACCTATGCCCCTGTCCTCCCTGACATAGGAAAGCTCTCAAAATGGAATCCAAATAGCTAAGGCGCTTCTCCTGCTGCCTAGTGCTCGCCTAAACCTCACGTTGAGACCTAGCTAACTCATTATGTCTCCTAATCATCTCCTGCTACCCCTGAAGAATCTCTATGTGCTCCCTAGCGAGTCGCTCTTGCCTTTCAGCAAGGGTCCTAAACTAATCCTCGTAGCTCATCGGTGGAGGAGGCTGAGAGGGTCCTGCTCCCTCTCCCTAAGATCTATATCCATGTCCATATTCCCACATACTACATCATGGGATCTTATAGCAAAGCGAGCCATGGCGACTCGGTATGTCCTATGCCACCTCAAAACAGTGGCATGGGAAAGTGTTGATGCTCATGAAAGTACTAGGGTGCCTGCCAATGTGGTGAGGGTCGTGTTGATGGTTGCTGCTCATGCTCCTGCTCCTCCTACGGAGCCTGAATCTGCGCCAATCCTATGTGCATCCTCCTCAGAGTGGATAAATCGATCATAGGGTGGGCCTACTCACTATATGTCTCTCTCTCCATCTCAAACCCGACCCACTTGTAGACCCGTGTCCAAATGCAACAGTAAATCATAATGGATCGGTGAAGTCCGATCGCTGTCATATACTGGGCCATAATCGTCCTAGCCGACTTCACCTGTAATCCACAAAATATAGCATAGGTGGCCCACCTCACAATAGATTATATTTAATCAAAACTCCTCGTCTTGGGGAAAAGGTTAGGCTACAGAATGCGGACAACTAACCTAGCTAACGGGGTCAATTGTCCAGCGCTCCAGTCGGGGTGCTGGGGGTCTCCAAGAATCTGTTGCAAAACGGCCATGTCCATCATCTCAATCCGCCCTACCTCTAAGCCATACCCTCTGGTATCAAAATACTAGCCAATTGAGACTCGGTAAAAACTATCCTAACTCCCTTGGGCTTCAACTATAAGGCTGGCTCCTCATCCTTATCGCTAGTACGTCAGTTAGCATCAAAAAGACGTACTAACCTAGGATACGCTCGCTGCTCGAACGTATCATGGTTAATAATCTGTCGCAGCCTTGTGTCCAAGAAGAGCTGCTCTAAATCTATGCCCGAAAAATCAGTAAACTTCATCGTCCTTCCCTGTAGAAATTGGTGTGCGGCTATATCAGAGTAAGACTATACTATACGCCTATCACTCTAACACCAAGCTATCTTCTATGGAGTGAAGTAGTGAAATAGGTGAACTAGACAGGGTCTTGGAGGCATGGTCAAAAACTCTAAGATCTGCGGTAATGGAGTATGGATTCGAGTAGATCTCATGATGATATTTATTTTGGCACTAACGATGAGTCGATCGGTGGAGTTTTGGAGGAAATTGGGTGGTTGGAAGGGGGATTTCTTCTATCTTTAGGGAGGAAGCAAAAATGGCGAAGGGGAGAAAAATGAGCAGGAGGGGGCAAACAACGCGTATATATGCATGCAGTTTGCAAGCGTCCGATTGACCGCATGGTCGACAGGTCGGTCGACCTGGTCGGTCTGTGCTATATTTTTTTGCCAAGTTGTCGCACCGCCCGCCTCCCTTTAACCAATTGAAGCCTAAGCAAATTCAACCTACAATCGGGCTGTTCGAGTCGCGTTTACGACTTAGGCTAAATATCCCTGACTACTCTCCACCCTCCAAGTGGAGTCTTGATGTCTTCTATACTTCAACTGAACCTATGTTAGTATCCATAAGCTTGCTCTAGCCAATTAAATCGTCTAACCCATAAAAATTCTTTTTCAAAACAGCTTCAATTTTTTTACAGGAAGAAAATTAATTTTTTCCTATTTATAAACCTTTTCGTATTTGGAAAAGGATTTCAAAAATACGCATTTACTTGGCTAAGCCAGATGCCGCGTAAAACATTGTTACTACAGCCCAAAATACTAGTTTTCAATTAATGTCAATAATACGTATATATTTTTTCTAGTTGTATATCTCCACTTTCAAATTCAAAAATTGCTTTTTAAAATTGTTTTTCCCTTGTTTAAACCAATAAAATCATAAAGCTACAAACTTTTAAAGTTAGAACTTGAAAATCTTTCATAACTTTTCAAATTCCCTAAGAGTTTAATTGCTAGGCTAGACTAAAAAGTGGCATTTTAATTTGCTTTCACCTTTCCAAATATCCCTTACTGAATCCAAAAATATTTTCCATATGAGGTCTTTTAGCTTTTGGAATTTCTCCGTTACAAGTTTTGACATACTGATTTATTTTCCAAACTTTCTCCAACTATTGATTTACTTAAAAGAACGGACTTCTCTTTAGGGTTCAAAGAGCGCGTGTGTGTGTATAATACAAATACGTTCACTCACTATCTTCCTAGGAAATCTGAACCTAGGCTCTGATACCAAATATAACAACCTGCGTTCCAACGGTCTGGATATTTCGCAAAAATGCTAAAAACCAGGCCCACTGAAGCCCAAGTTAGGTATCTGGTATCCTGCAAATATGCAAAGATAAATATATCAGAGCTCAATTAATTATCTCACAACGAACATGGCTAAAATATAACAGTAAGTAAGTACTCACCCAAATAATAACACTCTCTAAGTAAGTGTCATAAGATCGAGAAGTCTCTACCATCTACCTAACCTGTAGGATGTTATGAGGTAGGGGTCAAAACAAAAGTTCTGGTGAATGAATATATTATATACTTCTAGGCTTAATTCAACATACACCGTTTTATTTCCATTTATTCTTATATTAGATTCATTATGTTACAATACCCTCGCCTTTGTTTGTGAACCATGCCCATTTACTCTATAGTAGATAAAAACCTAATAACTAATATATATGTAGCTATATGTCCAATGACCATATTAGTCCTAGGTACCTCTCATGGTACCTACCGTATCCTCCTTGAAAAGGACTCCATCATCTAGTTTCGAGAACGTTCTGTAACTACATCTGTAAAGGACCGTTTCATAAGGCCTACAATACAAATGCTCCACTATTTGCTAACGAAAATGTAAATCGCTTCCACACTAGTCTACACGAGTGCTCAGACATCCACAACGTACCACCTAGTTCGTACATTGAGGACTACATGATTGTTCTGTCTACTATCTGAATCTCGCCAAGAAGGTCTACCTTGTATGGAACTCAGTCGAGGATTTTCTATATCTGTAAAGGATCCGCTTCGTTAGGCCTACAATACAATTATTCTAGTTGGTCTGTCCCTTTCTCATCGTGGCTCTGGCCCCACGCAGCCACCACTCAACTAATCAAAAGACTTCTAAAGAATTGGTTGTGCCCTACTGCAAAGAATCTAACATCCAATTGGTAGTGCCCCTCCATCCAATGTCTCAATAGTGAAAGTATCATTAGACTGTTGGTTTAACTCTAGTCTTTCTCAAAATCGCTCTTGGTCTTGATGCTGGTCGATATCCGCATGCGACTATCCTTAACCTTATTTGCAAGTACTGGATACACGAATACCCTACTCCAAACATCAAGCCCTTCTGACTGCCTACAAAGAATCTTCTTCGTTATGCCTACAATGCAAAGGCAGTCAAGGCATACTCTTTTGATGGAACACCTACAGACCTACCTCCGGAGATGCAGCTTCGTTAGGCCTTCCCATAGAGCCATCCTAAAGTATCCTCATGTCCCGTTGAAGTCTCTTACTTCCTTCTAGCCCAAAATCACTAATTTGGACATGCTCCTTCATTTTTGAAATCTGTGATGAACTACTTCGTTAGGCACTTCATCCTTTGGGCTGCTCCAAACGCATTTCGATTCTTTTATTATACCCTAAGTCTAATCTTTTAATTTGCGTTTAGTTTGCTTTTTTATTCTGTTAGCTACATGTTTTAATTTAATTAGCATATTCTTGCCCCCGTCTAATAGGGAATGTTGTTAGTATGAGCCACATTTACAATCTTGCTTATTTAACTTAATATATCAATTCTTAAGTTCCTTAAAATAAGCCTCTTTTATTATTTCTGTTTTATTTTCTTATTAACTTAATATAAGTTGTTTAAATAAGCTTCTAACATTATTCTATACTATTATTAGTTACTAATTTTTTTTAAGTTTCATGATATGCTTTTTTGTTTTTATTTCATAATTATAACCTAAGTTATAATTCTACTTGGAATTGCTACTTTTTCTTCTTTTATAGTCTGTTATACAATTACAAGTGTTTCTTGTCTAGTCTGCCTCCTTTGATTACGACATAGAAATTTCTTTAATTCCCTAATATCACATGATTCATTTATCATAATAATTGCCTGGTTAAATAGCGTGCGAAGTAAATGTAAACGTAGGTTCCATAAATTTCTTCATAGCCTCAAATTCTTAAATTAATAATTTTCTTGTTTCAAATCATACTTTACTTTATTGTCCAATATGTTAGGAAGTAATTCTATTTTATTTGGTTGGTTATAAAGACTATAAAGTCCATTTCCATATTTTAATGTTGAATAACACTGTAAACAATAATTTGTAACTGCAAGGTGTCTCCTTTACTATTTTGGAGTAGTGCAAAATACAGTGGTTTCTCTATTTTACGCTAATTTCCCCTTTTTATTACTTTTGTTCTAGTAGTGACGTTTATCGTTTTTTTAGCTATTAAATCATGGAAATTTATCCCTTCTTCTAACCTGCCAATTAATAATTACCTCTAAGTTAACTTTTCCCGTTTCAGTGCAGTTTATTACAGTAATTTTATCTCTCAACTTTTATTATTTTACATCTATTTTCTTTCATTTCAGTTTTCTTATCTATATAATCCATATTCATGTTTTATCTATTCTAATCCATACGCAAAGAAAGAAAAAAAGGGATGGAAGAAAACCGTCGCTTGCATAAAAATTCAAAACGTAAAACAAAAGAGGTAAATAAAGCATAGAAATTAGTGTTTAAATACTGTAAATAAACTACAAGTTTTCTTGTAGTTTATCCTAATTTAATTATTATGATTATTTACCAAATAAAATTTTCCAAATGGGAATCTAACGATAATATATCTTAAACTTAAAAGATATATAAATAAATCCACTTACCTGTCTTCCTTAGCTTCGCTTGTGCTCTGCCTGGTTCCAAGGTCCTTCTGGATTCCCTTCGTCCAATGCGTGTAATATTTTAATTCAAAACATCTTCTCCCTAGAAATTATTTTCTTTTTGGGGTTTAGACTTAGGCAATGAACCCATGGGAGAAAATCTTATTGTGAGAAGATAGCTAGGCCAAGGGTCCTATTTTTATCGGAGCTTGGGGATCTCAAACCGTTGGATTCTTGGATTGAACCTGGAGCCACCACGTCATAGGGTCATTCAGAGCCAAAGGATTGAATATTATATGGCTTAGATCGCACAAAAAGGAGAAAACATGTCACAATATAAACCTGAATGAAATTTCGTCCAAATTACGCGTGGGTCGACCGGGCGGTCGACAACCCATAGAAAGAATTCGATCGGGCGGTCGACCGTTGCGCCTAGTGGGTCGACCTATAGGTTGGCCCATATCTGTGTTATTATATTATTTTTCGGTTCAATTACTTATTTTGTTTCATTCTTATCTCCTTCATATTAGTTCGTTCTTAGACAAGTTATGTATAGAAACTGATCAAAAAATTACCCTGGATTCAATGGTGCAAGTTTCGGAGCCATATTCCGATAATTCCAAAATTATTTATGTTCATTACTTATCGTTATACGTTAAATTTTAATGATATAAGAATATGTGATGTTATAAATACAGGTGAGAACTCATTTTTTGTCGATTTCAAGAAAGCAAAATTTTTGGGATGTACACTAGCATATATACGTATTCATTCCCGATTCCCGATCATGATTGCACGTTCATGGGTCGTTATCAACTTTCTACATATGTTTCACCTCATATTTTCTATTTTTTTTAGATGAATTAGCATGAATCTGTCAAGTTAATGGATCGCACTTGATCCATATTTAACATGGATCAGTTCTAATTCATTTAAGATTACAGCATGGCCGATCACTCTCCCTTCTCTTCTCTTCCTCTTTTTTTAGCTCAAGAAAGAAGTTGATGAATCATTCCAAAGCCATTAGTTTTGGATCATACACGATCCAAGTATATGTTGAACGAACCAAATACACCGCCTATTATAGAGAAGGATCGACATACAACCATCATAGAACGATCACACCCGATCGTTTCTTGATTTGGCCATTTAATTGAATTGTATGTTAAGAAGAATGGACCGTCTTAAGGCCATCATAAAACAATCGTACCTAATCGTTTATCGGTTAGGCTTCCATTGAAGTACAAACTTTGATGGTTCATGTCACATCTTTCACACACACACACACACACCCACTTGGATACCTAGATCATTTTCTTCACTCTATGTCATTTTCTATCATTGCTGCCCAAACCAAAAAACAATAACCCCATCTTTATCTTCTCCTTCACCACCGATCCACCGAGCTTCCCGATCCAAGTCCATACTTATCTCGTAACCATCTCCATAGGTTAGTCTAACTCCTTGTTACATCAACCTCATCGCCGCCATCCCATACTGATCTTGTTTCATATTCGAATCCAAATCGCCTTTGCTTTTCCACTTTTAAACATAGGTAGGTTCAATTCTTTTCTTACTTATTATAATTTAGTGATAAGATGATGGGATCTCTGTTATCCTGCCTTTTGGCAAGACCGTGACACCAAGAAATTGACTGAGAACCAAAGACAGTTCATCCTGGAAAACGATATACACAGGTTTGCTGTGGACACTGGTGAATTTTGTCCAAGTTCGGATCGAGCTACAATTACCGTGACACGACAAGCAAGGCTATGGAAGCCAACATTCCAAGTTTCAATTGAATCTGAGTTCATACGCTCAAGAAATGATCGATGCAAGCCAAGAAAATATACTCGTTCGTATCCATCGGTCAATCCATTTCGGATCGGATTCGTTCAAATTCATCAAACGGCGGCTTCCTTCGCATCTATTGGAGATGACCCACTTCGTATCCATAGTCTAGCAACTATCCTATTCGTATCAATCAGGTAAGTTTTGGTTCGTATCCATCATGATCGCTTCACTTCGTATCCAGCAATAGGCAATGTTTCGCATCGATATCGTCCGTATGTACTTCGTATCGGTTTACTCATCAACTCAATTCATATCGATTGGCCAACGATCGATACGAAATACCACTAGAGTCATCGACACGAAGAATGTGTAGAATGATCGATACGAAACAACGTCTAAGTCATCGATACGAAATACCTTGGTTTGTATTAATACGAATCAGTTACAAAGCAATGATACTAAGTAGATTGCAATAGATCGAGATGAAGTGGAATACAAAAAATCGATATGAAGTGAGATACAACCGAGACATGCGAACAAGGCTCAGCTGGATCGATACGAACAAGATACACCCCTATGAAAGACTCAATCACTCGGTATGAAAAGTGAATCGATCCAAGAAGTTAGCGCCACGTCAACTTGAAGCACATGCCCAAAACCGATATGAATAGATCGATGAGAATTCAGCAGCCTTTAATAAATCCAAACTTGCATCGATCATAACTCAAAATCTACAACTCCATATGCCAAGAAATTTTCAAAGGGGTTTGTGTACATCCTCAAGAATGTTCGTGATCGATCTCGACTCGGTTGGATGAAATATTGATCATTACGAAGTTCGTTCGTATCGATCATCGATCAAATGCAAACGGCATGGGATCGATCGTGTGGGCCCCTCACGTAAGAGAAGAGGTCTTTCGAGATCTGAGCGAGATATTTGCAGCCTACGCCTATAAATAACAGTCCAAGAACTATAAAAAATGGAATTTTTAGCTCTTCCGCACCTAGACTCTGCCGAAATCATCATTGTACTCGAGTTTTACGGTTCTAATTCGTTGTAACCAGCAAGAAAAAGTAAATAAAAGTCAACCATTTCATAGTGGACGTAAGCCATATGTTGAACCACTCTAAATCTCTGTGTTTCTATGCCATTTTTCTGATTGTTGTTTGGAGTATTTGTTAGATAATCCTCGTTTTCCATTTATTCTCTTCATTTTATCTCTTCAAAAACTTTCGAAGAGTGTTGTGTCCAATTTTGATACAAACACTTTGGTGCTTTCACCAAGAAAACCCAGTTTTTCTTCGGCTCACTGGATCTACTATCGTATCAGATTGCATAAATCTAGGAAGAAGATCCAGATTTCAAGCTGAAAGTTATTCCATCCTATTCAGATTTGCATCGAGTCTAGGAAAGAGCTTTGCTACCCACAATGGTTAACACTAGGACTACTTCAACTACCGCTAATCCAGAAGGACGGGACAGGCAGAATCCTGTACAGCTACCTCCTGTCGATCATAATGCTGCCGGACCATCTGATCCGTAGGGCTCTATCACCAGGGAAGAGTTTCAGCTGCTTATGCAAGAACTATCTCAGAACCGCCAACAGTTCACTCATCAACTCCATGCTAATGCAGAACTGGCCAACCAATTGAACCGTCAAAGACGAAGGGGATCCAGGAGGGAGCAGGCTTCTTATTCATCCACTGAGAGTTCGGCCTCTTTAGATTACCATTATAGATCCACACGTCCACGGCTGGACAAAGTTATATTCAAGCTACTGGACATCAGCATACACTAAATATTGGGCAACCAAGGGTTATCCCATCAACCAGCTATCAGATTGGACACTCCTCCCGAGGAGGTATTGTTCCTCATCATGTCATAGACAACTGCACTACCACCATTGCCACTGAATTGGGAGTTGATGCCTGAAACCGGACAGATTTGAACCGTCGCCAACATGAACATACTCCCGAACCATACATTCCAGAGAACATAGAACCAAGGAAGCAAGATATGGACCGTCGACCGTGACCGGCCAAACCTCACATTGTAGAACCCAACCACACCTTGGCCCAGCATGCTCAAAATGTCCAAATGGCAGACATCCCGACGATGATCCGTCAGATGATCCGAGAGAGTCAAGGTCTCACCAATGATGACTGAGGAATCTCCCGGGGTCATACTCCTTTTACTAGTGAAATACTCTATGCTGAACCACCTCTACGATTTAGGATGCCGACTTTACCTGTTTATAAAGTGAGCTCCGATCCTAATCAACATATTTTAAAGTATGAGTGGTTAATGAACGTTGCACGAGCTGATGATGTAGTTAAGTGTCGAAGCTTCCCGATCTCTCTGGGGGTATAGCTACTATGTGGTTTACCCGTTTAGCACCTCGGTCTATCTCGTGTTTTGATCAGTTGGCGATAAAGTTTGTTGAGCAGTTCCGCATGCATGTAACGAGGCCGAAGGATGTTAACACTTTTTTTAGTGTCACTCAAGCACTTGGAGAGACACTCGAATGTTATTTGGAGAGATATCATGCTGCATGCGTTGAGATTAGCAATCCCAATGATAACTCTATTACAATGACATTGACTAAAGGGATTGATCCTGATTTTGAGTTCGGCAACTGGTTGGGTGGAAAACCCCCCGGTGTCATTGGACTGTTTCTATCCCAAGGCAGCCCAATTCTTGAGAATGGAGGATGTGAAAAAGTCTAGGAAAAAGGATGACATAGGGCCTAGTATGGAATGGATTCAGACCAATGTTGCTGTTAAAAAAATCAGGGAGAGTTCCAGAAAAGTGCAACTGAACATACAGAATAAACAAAGCCAATAGAAAAGCAATGGAAATCAAAACAGGAAACGGGACCAGAATCATGGTCTACGACGTAGGGCTTCTATGTTTGATAATTATACTCCATTGAATACGTCTTTGGAGAATGCGTAGTGACCCAGAATTTCAGTCATTTGAATATTAATTGATTTTAAATATTCACAAGTTGAATTTATAAGCTGAATAGATTTTATTTCGAATATAGTGATTTATTGAATAATTAATTTGTTAATTTAATATTTGAAACTGCTGCAATAGTTGAAAATTGAATTTAATGTGAATAAAAATGATTTATAAATTTGAATTAAATTCTATTTAAATTAGATTGATGTTGGTAAACTTTCGAAATTGATTTAAAAGTAAATTTGTAGAAATTGAATATTTTAATATTTAATTGATGAGTGAAAATAGCCATTTTTCATACTATCTTGGATTTGGCGAAACCAATTTCATTGGATCTGTAATGATATATTATTGTAGGACTTCAAATTTCGTGTCAATCGGATTTACGGTTTGTCCGTGGCAAGCTGAAACGCGGGGAAATCTGTTTAAGTGAATTTTAAATTTAAATAGTCGATTCGAAGACCTATCTTTCAAATTTAATCGATTGGTTTCTGATATATATTCCATTGTGTTCTAAACAGGAGTGAAATATTATAAACACCAAGCAGCATGCTTCGATTGGAATTCGAAAAAATTTCGGATGAATAGTGTCATAAAACTTTCTATAAAAGGACGTATAATCTTCATTTTTGCAAAAACTCTAAACAGCTAGGTCACGGCTGCCACCAAACTTCAATGGCCAAAAATCATTTCTTCCTTCGATCTCTCCCAATCTATTGACAATTAACAAAAACTTCTAACGTGAAAAATATAGAGCTTGTCTAGATCCTCGATATGAACGACTATGATCGAAATCAAGGTGATAGAGTGACAGGAATCTTTGTTCAAAGGTCGGGCTTTTTAGGGGATACCGCATCATGATGGGGTAGCCGAGTGGGGTCGGTCGTTGGCTAGGGGTGGAGCACAATATGAACTTTCGAACGGCGTTGCTCGATCGACGGAAGATGATCCAAGTGCGTGCAATAATTCATAGAAGATCGACGGCCATGGATTCGATCGGCTCGAAATAACAAAGGGAGAAGAAGATGCTATCGACGGCCAGATCTGGTTGATCAAAAAAATGAATGGTTGTGATGATAATGAGGGTTTAAAATTAAAAATAAAATTGAAATTGATTTATATTAATTTTTTCAATCTTTAAAATGCAATATCTTCTTCATACGAGGTTCGTTTCGCACGAAACAAATTGCGTTGGATCTGTATTGACGAGCACTACACTCTAGAACTGGCTTGGAGTTGATTGGACCTAGTGTAAATTTTTGGTAAAATTAAACGGTTGTTTAATTTTATTCGAAATAAAATACTTCAACTGCTATTAGAACCAATGTGAGTACAACTCACTCTTTTTGACTCAATCATATTTTTATATAAGTGAGAACAAATATTTTTTATGATGATTAACGACTGTATGGATGATATGTGATATATTATCTATATATTGATTGGTATTTGGATATATTCCTTCCTATTGGAGCAGATGAGACCCTAAATGTTCCCGTGTATGAGCGGATGACTCTTTGTACGCGCGTCTGCCTCGAAGCGGATATTGTACACATATTCTAATATGTATATTTGTTGCAGGTGACAGGTTGGAGGGATCCAACTAGATTCCTCACCGCTGTTGAATTATTTACAGAATTGTGATATATGCTGTTATCATATGATATGTGATGTTTTGAATGTTGTGATTGATGTATTTGGTGTTGTTGCAGCATTGGGCCTATTTTTTGAATTTTAAAAATGTTAAAGTGATGATTTCAAATTAAAAAGTATTTTCAAGTGATTTTGAAAATATATAATTTTTAATTGTTAAGCGAATGAATTTATTTTAAATAAATAAGAGCTATAATTTTTACGTTATAAAAATTATGATTTTTGAAAACTATAATAAGAATATGATTTTTGAAATATGGAGCTAATTATTTTGAAAATAGTTTAAATTGAGATTTTTGAATTTATAATAAATGGTATGTATATAAGATTTATAAAATTGAATTTTTATAAATCGAAATAATGGAAATATAAAGGAGTTTCTTAAATGTTAAAATGAAGTTGTAAGTGGATCTTATAAGTGAATAAGATTTATAATTTGTGAAGTTATAAATGAATGAATTTGTGAATAAATGATTTATAAGTGAATTAACTTACAATTTGGATTTTGGCATATAAATAAGGGATAAATTGAATCGGATAATTAAGGGATTTTATAAATGGAAGTTTTTACAAAATTATACATGTGAATTTATAAACATTGCCTTATAAATCCGAAATCAATTGAATTGATAAGTTAAACTATTGAAGTTTATTAAAGGTATTATATCCAAGATTTTGGACAGTGAATTATCCTTTAATTAAATATGTAATAGTAATGAACTAGGTTAGAGAATTTATTCACGATTTTGAACAGTGAATAATCCTTTGATGAATATATAGAAGTAATGAATTTGGTAAAGGAGATATATTCACGATTTTGGACAATTGATTGTCTTTAATAAATATGTAGAAGTATTGAGTTTGGTAAACAAATTATATTCACAACTTTGGATGGTGAAATTTTTTTTGAAGTTAAATAAATGTTTTGGGAAATGATATTTTAAATAGAGAAAAATGGTTTGAAGATGTTTTAAAATGTGTTATGTGTCGAAACCATAGATTTCAACATTCATTGTAGAAATAGAGGTTTTCGAGAAGAATAAAAATGATAGACTATAACACTGTTGTTATAGTAAATGATTTTCGAAAGGAAATGTTTTGTATAGTATATAGGGCTTATATATCTGTCTAATTTTCGAATCCCTATACTGATGATTTTGGGTTGTCGTAACGATGTTTTACGCAACATTCGTTTTGACACAAATAAACGTGTTTAAATGACTGTTTTCCTTAAAGAACAAATATATACTTATTCCTGGTTTAAGTATATGTAATATTTTCTAAGTGTTGAAAATAAATTGATTTATGAATCACTTATTATTAAATAAGTATATGGAAATGTTCTCCAGTATAGATATTGAAATGGTTTGGAAATATATCTTTTTAAAGATAATATAAAGTGAATATTCGGCAAGTAATTTAATTAATAAAAGATTAATTAAAAGGGCCTAGTGATTGTTATGGTGCTAAATATTTGTTTGTTGCTTTGATTGTTAAATAACCGACAATCAAATTTGGCCATTTTAGTTCCTCGACTTGATGTGGGAACTATTTAGTCGTACACTTAGTACGTAGCCTACTGTGTAGGCTTGATTATCGTTTGTGTTGAGGATGTTGATTCATAGTGCGGAGTATTACTCCAATCCATCGAGCTTTCTTCTTGGACTGAAGGATAGCAAGTTGAAAGTTGGAGACGTGATAAGTCTATGAGACTTAGTTTTTGTGTGAGGTTGAGAAACGCTTTTGCATTATTGGTGCAAAGGAACCGGGATCAGATTTATCTGAAAACCACTTCGGACCAACGTATATGCGACGATTGTGCAGGTTGCTTGTGATGATATTAATATTCAGGATTTTCATATTGAGGGACTTCCTGTTGATCGTTTGGGATTAAAATCCCAATATACATATAGTACCAGTGGTCTCTTCATTATGAAATGTCCAATGCAAGGACTATTCGCTACTAATCCTAGGGATTTCCCGACAGGATGTGGTAGGAAAGTACCTTCGATTTGTCCTGTTCCTGGACAATTTGTATGGATGTTCATCTGACATTGGATTTATAAAGATTATGTACATTGGTTTTTACATACGTACATCAATGGTGGTGGAGAAGGCAACTTTTTTAGCTTAACACCCTCCTTGAGATGTATGAGCTTAAGATTTGTATTTTTGTGGAAGGCAATTAGTAGTCAACGGAAATGGCCATGTAGCATTCAATGTGATATGATTGTGATATGTGAAAGGTAATCGTTACCTCACGCCTCATCAACCAGAAATGACCAAAGTAGGGTTAGATGCGGCAAGGCTAAGTGGGTCGCTCTCATTAGGTATGATCATCCTATTCTAGATATATCTTTACATGTTATGACGTCGTGTATCTGATTATTGTGGTTTGTATGCTAGAGGTCCCTCGATAAAGTTCGGTAACAACCCGAGAGTGACATATTCGGTACCATCGTTATAGAGGTGGGCCGATTTTGTGTTGGTAGAGGGTAGATGTTCTATGCCTAGGGACATCCATCTAGAGGTGTACCAATTAGGAAGGTAGTCCCTTCACCTGATCATTTGTATGGAAATCCAAACTCCACTACATACCTGACATTTTGATTGTATTACCCATTTGGGCTATATGCTGTGATTTAATCAATGTAACAATTTCGGCTATGATTAATATTATTTGTGAAATAGACACTATTATATATATGAGGATTTGATATGAAATGTTTTAGTTATCGTAAGGCAAAAACATGTCTGTGTTTATGTGTGGACTTGCCTTACAAGATACTTTTGTTTTGATAAAGGAAAAGTTTGGTTATCTAATAAATTCGAATGAGTGTGTTTCTCACGCTTGTTTACCAGACCGATTTGAGCGTTCTTCCATTTCAATGCTTGGGTCAGACTGAGTATATTTACAGGTTCAGATTTGGTGCTTTTGGAGCTTTAGCAAGAGAGCCGAGGATCTTCATTTTCATATACACGTATTTGTTTCGTTTATTGATTATCCGTTGTATTGCGTAGTTGTTGTTTATTATCGATAATTATGAGGATATGTTATTATAACTGTCCAGGCTGATAATTTGTGATTGATTGTTGAACTCTGATTGATGTACGTATATACAGCTTTTGTTTTGTAAAGATCATTGATATGATATTATATGTTTTCCGCTACAATGTGAGATTCTTTATCGTTCTGTTTGGTTCTATCTTCTCTCTTTCTTCTCTTTTCTTCTTCTCTCTTCTTTTATTTCTCTTGACTTTCCATCAATCTGTGCTTTTTGGGTCGAACATGTGTGGTTTATTATCGATTCAAATGGTACAGATTTGCAGGTCTTCACATTTGGTATCAGAGCTTAGATTTTGTATATTATTAAGGTTTGAGGTGTACTCAGTATAAATAGAGACAGTAGCACCCTAGATTGAGCTGAGTGTATTATATATATGAGCGCGTATTTGTTAGTGATTATAAAATATTTTATATTGTGTTTACTTATCCGTTGAGTTGTTTGTGAATTCAGGTCGGTATGTGGGATGCCATGTTATCAATAGGGATTTCCAAACATTTAAACGAGGCAAGTCGACATAGTATCATTTTAAATTGGGTAAATGAAATAATTTTACCTCTATTATATTTTATATATAAAGGAAACAAATTTTCAAAAAATATTATAGAGTATATAAACTGATTATTTGGTTGTTTTAAAATGTAAATGTATATAAGTTAATAAAAGTTATTTGAATAATCTAAATAAAATCAATAATTGTAAAAGGATAAATTATATAAGCAAATGAATTATAAATTATGGAATTATAATTAATATGATATATAATTGCGAAATAATCTTATATATATAAAATGAAACTTTGTGAGTTGTAAATAAAAATGGAATTAAACTAAGAATTTGAAAATTCGAATCCTCTTGATTTTGAAAGTTATTTTTCAAAAGTTAAAGAGATTATATTATTATAAATCTAAATAAGATAAACAAATTTGGAATGATCTTATATAAGTGAAGTGAATCAGTGAAATCAATAAGCAAAAAGATTTATAAATAATAAAAAGGAAATTTTAAAAAGAATATAAAGCATTGAATTCACTAATGTTACTGGAAAATAATAAGGGTGGTGAATGCAGCATCATAAGTATCATTTTCGAGTTTCTATGTAATGGATTTACTACCAATAATAAATTGAAAATTGAAGCTTTGTTATGATAAACAAATAATTTAAAATCCAAATTGAAATCGATAAATATAAGTGAAATGAGTTTGGACTTATGATATGAAATAAATTTTTAGCTTTGGTAAAGTTGAAATAAATTTGAGTTAGCATAATAAAATAAATGATTTGAAATCTAACTAAAGGAAAGTTGAATAATTTTAATTGGATTTTAACTATATTATATAAGTTATTGAAATGGAAATTAAACTTAAGTGGTAAGTGATTATATAATGTGAATTTGGAAGTTTGGATAAATAAGTTGTATAACTTATAAAATAAGAAAAGGTAAGTGAAACCTAATATTAAAATGGTTAAACAATTTTGTTAAGTAAAACAAAATCTGAATTTGAGTAGTGATATGAAATTTAACTTAAGTGAAGTCGAATGAAGTTGATTTTGGTATCGAAGTAAACTAATAAAGTGAATTAAATGAATGTGAACTTGAGTTATATGAAGAAATTCAACTTTAGTGCTAAAATGAATTAGTAATTGAATTAATGAATGGATTGGATGTTAATCAATCAAATGTAAATGAATTGATATCAAATAATGAATGTAAGTGTTAATTCATTAAAAAGCTAATGAAATTGGGAATTGAACAATTGAAGTGAAAATCAATTAGATATTAAACCAATTGAAATTAAAAGTGTTAAACCAAATTCAATGTAAGCAAAGTAAATAAATTTGGTAATGTTGGTTATACATTGATTGTTAGATGATTGTTAATTGATTGTATAGAAATTCATTAAAAGTTAATGAAATTGAAAGTTAAATAATCGAATTCAAAATTGAAGTAAGTGAATCTAAATAGAATTGAATTTGATTTGAACTGAAAGTGAACAAACTTAAATATAAATTAGTGAATGTAAACTAATTGAATTTGAATAAAAGAATGTTAGTAAAATCCAATGTTAATGAATCAAATGGGAATAAATTGAAAATCAATTCGATGAGTATTAATGAGAAGTGAATGTACATTGATTTGGTTAAGGATTGATTGAGTAGTTGTTGGATGTTAGTTGGATGATAGTTGTTTGATGGTTGGATTTGTTGCATTTGATTGCATTAGCTATATTATCATATATAGTTATTGTATTGGTATATATTGTATATTGAAATTACTTTCTATATACATGATTCTCATTTGTTTGTTGAGCGTTTAGTAGGTGTGGATGGCGTTTGCTTTGCATTTGAAGCTCGCTTTCACGTTATATTAGCCGTATATGATCGCTAATAATATATAAGATACATATCTTGGATTACATATCGTACTTTTACACTTTTTTCCCTACGGGATGTCTCATCCTCGAAGATGATATGTATATTTGTGATATATATACGTTGTGATCCTACTATGACCGAACCACGCAAAGGAGACGCTGGCGATTTTTTATTGAAAATTTAAGGCGTTAGGAAAAAAATTGGAAAATTGGAATTTTTTTGATAACCATGCTTTTGATTTTTTGACTTAAAAGTTAAACGATATTAGTAGTTTTGAAAAGATAACTAAGTATGATATGAAAACTTAGAAAAGTTTTTATAAGAAGTTTAGATAATGGATTTTGGAAAAATTTAAATGTTTAAATGGATCTGATATCTAGTTTGAACAATTTGTTTTGAAAATTTAATGGATTTTAACGACTTTTTCTTACTTGGTAATTTCGAGGATGAAATTCTTTTAAGTTGGGGAGAATGTAATAACCCAGAATTTCAGTCATTTGAAATTCATATATTTAATTGATTTTAAATATTCACAAGTTAAATTATAAGCTGAATAGATTTTATTTCAAATATAGTGATTTAATTGGATAATTAAATTGTTAATTTAACATTTGAAATTGCTGAAATAATTGAAAATTAAATTTAATGTGTATAAAAATGATTTATAAAGTTGAATTAAATTCAATTTAAATTAGAATGATGTTAATAAACTTTCGAAATTGAATTAAAAGTAAATTTGTATAAATTGAATATCATAATATTTAATTGACGAGTGAAAATTGCCATTTTCCATATAGTCTCGGATTTCGAGGAAAATGGTTTCATTGGATCTGTAATGTATATTATTGTAGGATTTCAAATTTCGTGTCAACTGGATTTACGGTTTGTCCGTGGCAAGCTGAAACGCGTAGAAATCTATTTAAGTGAATTTTAAATTTAAATAGTCGATTCGAAAACCTATCTTTCAAATTTGATTGAATTGGCTTACGATATATATTCCATTATGTTCGAAATAGGGGTAAAACATTATAAACGCCAGGCGTCGTGGTTTGATTGGAGTTTGGAAATTTCGGGTGATCAGTGTCGTAAAATTTTCTGTAAATGGACGTATAATCTTCATTTTTGCAAAATCCATAAACAGCTAGATCATGGCCGCCGCCAAACTTCAATGGTCGAAAATCATTCATTTTCTTCCTTCGATTTCTCCCGATCCATTGACAATTAACAAAAACGTCCAACATGAAAAATATAGAGCTCATCGAGATCCTCGATATGAACGGCTATGATCGAAATCAAGGTGGTAGATTGACGAGAATCTTCGTTCAAAGGTTAGGCGTTTTAGGTGATACCTCGTCGTGATGGGGTAGCCGAGTGGGGCTCGCTGGCCAGGGGTGGAGCACTAGATGAACTTTCAAACGACGTTGCTCGATCGACGCATAGAAGATCGACGGTCATGGTTCGATTGGCTCGAAATAACAAAGGAAGAAGAAGATGCATTCGACGGCCAAATCTGGTTGATAAAAAAACGAACAACTATGATGATAGTGAGGGTTTAAAATTAAAAATAAAATTGAAATTGATTTATATTAATTTTTACAATCTTTAAAATGCCATATCTTCTTCATACGAGGTCCTTTCACACAAAAAAATTACGTTGAGTCTCTGTTGACGAGCAATACATTTTCGAGCTGGTTTGGGGTTGATTGAAGCAAGTGTAAATTTTGGGTAAAATTAAACGTTTGTTTACTTTTATTCGGAATAAAACATTGCAACTGCTACTGGAACTAATATGACTACAACTCACTCTTTCTGACTCACTGATATTTTTATATAAGTGAGAATAAATATTGTTTATGATGATTGATGATTGTTTGGATGATATGTGATATATTATCTATATATTGTTTGGTATTTAGACATATTCCTGCCTACTGGAGCAAATAAGACCCTATACATTCCTGTGTATGAGCGGATGACCCCTTGTACGCACGTCTGCCACGAAGCGGACATGTACACATATTCTAATATGTATATTTGTTGCATGTGACAAGTTGGAGGGATCCAACTAGATTCCTCACCGTTGTTGATTTATTTACAAATATTTTGATATATGCTGTTATCATATGATATGTGATGTTTTGGATGTTGTGATTGATGTATTTGGGGTTGTTGCAACATTGGGCCTATTTTTGGAATTCTAAAAATGTTAAAGTGATGATTTCAAATTAAAAGTATTTTCAAGTGATTTTGAAAATATATAATTTTGAATTGTTAAGTAAATGAATTTATTTTAAATAAATAAGAGCTATAATTTTTATGTTATAAAAATTATGATTTTTGGAAAATATAATAAGAATACGATTTTTGAAATATGGAGTTAATTATTTTAAAAATAGTTTAAATTGAGATTTTTTAATTTATCATAAATGGTATGTTTATAAGATTTATAAAGTTGAATTTTATAAATCGAAATAATGAAATTATAAGAGTTTCGTAAATGTTAAAATGAAGTTGTAAGTGAATCTTAAAAGTGAATAAGATTTATAATTGTGAAGTTATAAACGAATGATTTGTAAATAAATGATTTGTAAGTGAATTAATTATAATTTGGATTTTGGCATATAAATATGGGATAAACGGAATCAGTTAATTATGGGATTTTATAAAGGGAAGTTTTTACAAAATAATACATGTGAATTTATAAACATTGTCTTATAAATCCGAAATCAATTGAATTTGATAAGTTAAAATATGGAAGTTTATTAAAGGTATTATATCCACGATTTTGGACAGTGAATTATCCTTTAATTAAATACGCAATAGTAATGAACTTGATTAGGGAATTATATTCATGATTTTGGACAGTGAATTATCCTTTGATGAATATGTAGAAGTAATGAATTTGGTAAAGAAGATATATTCACGATTTTGGACAGTGGATTACACTTTAATAAATGTGTAGAAATATTGAGTTTGGTAAACGAATTATATTCATGATTTTGGATAGTGAATAATTTTTTGAAGTTAAATTAATGTTTTGGGAAATTATATTTTAAATAGGGCAAAATGGTCTGAAGATTTTTTAAAATGTGTTAAGTATCGAAACCATAGATTTCAACGTTCATTGTTGGAATAGACGTTTTCGAGAAGAATGGAAATAGTAGACTATAACACTGTTGTTATAGTAAATGATTTTGGAAAGGAAATATTTTGTACAGTATATGGGGTTTATATATCTATCTAATTAACGAATCCCTATATTGATGATTTGGGTTGTCGTAATGATGTTTTACGCAACATTCGTTTTGATCCAAATAAATGTGTTTAAGTGAATGTTTTCCTTAAAGAATAAATATATACTTAATCTTGATTTAAGTTATGTGATATTTTCTAAGTGTTGAAAATAAATTGATTTGTGAATTACTTATTACTAAATGAGTATATGGAAATGTTCTCCTGTACAGATAATGAAATGGTTTGGAAATATATCTTTTTAAAGATAATTTGAAGTGAATATTTGGAAAGTAATTTAAATAATAAAAGATTAATTGAAAGGGCCTAGTGAATGTTATGGTGCTAAATATTTGTTTGTTGCTCTGATAGTTAAATAACCGACTATCAAATTTGGCCATTTTAGTTCCTCGACTTAATGTGGCAACTATTTAGTCATACACTTAGTATGTAGTCTTCTTTGTAGGCTTGATTATCATTCGTGTTGAGGATGTTGATTCCTATAGTGTGGAGTATTACTCCAATCTATCGAGCTTCCTTCTTGGCTCAAAGGATAGCAAGTTAAAAGTTGAAGACATGATAAGTCTATGAGACTTAGTTTCTGTGTGAGGCTGAGAAACGCTTTTACATTGTTGGTGCGAAGAGACTGGGATCGGTATCCGAAAACCACTTCGGACCAACGTATATGCGACGATTGTGCAGATTACTTGTGATGATATTGATATTCTGGATTTTCATAGTGGGGGACCGTTTGTTGATCGTTGGGGGTTAAAATCCCAATATACATATAGTAGTAGTGGTCTCTTCATTATGAAATATCCAACGCAAAGACTGTTCGCTACTAATCCTAAGGATTTCCTGACAGGATGTGGTAGGAAAGTACCTTCGGTTTGTCCTGTTTCTGGACAACTTGTACGATGTTAAGATTTATGTAGTTGTCCAGTTTGGTCCTCCTGCTTTCAAGCTTTAGCTACCTTGAAGTCTCCCTCCAAAGATATAGAAGGTTCATCTGGACCATGCAATGCAGCAATCTTCTTGGATTCTGGCTTTGACTATGAGCCAGATGCAGGCGTAGCAAAAGGAGTAGTTATGGAGATAAGCATTAAGGCGGTTGAAATACCGGCAAGTCCAAGCATCGAGGAAACCGACGGGTCAGTAGGTAAAGAAGATAGACTTATAAGATCAAAAATGAAAGCATTAAGTTCGTCTTGTTCTTGCGACATAAGCTGAAAATTCTCAAATCAGGGGAAAATAGAAGGATGCCTACATCAGAGGAATGGCCGAGAATGTCAATCATGTATTCCTTTCCTTCTCTTTCTTTTGATGGCGGCATGATCTTCAGAGAAGTTCTAGGGCCACCTGAAGTTTCAGAGACAGTTGCCGAAGGAACAGATGACAAAGCAACACCGGTAGAACTCGCTAACTAATCGCGAGGATGTCTTGATCATCTGCCAGGCTTAGAAATGGAAGGCTCTAGCAACATTTTAGCAGTTGCAGTCACAGCAGCATCGGCAGCCTCCTGTTCTGTAACACAAATAATTTTTAAATAACATTATTCAGGAGATTTAAATAGATATAGTATATAGAATAATGTAAATATTAAGAAGGTATGGATATTGAGATTTGAAAATTTAAATAGAGTTCGTGCTTCACTAAATAAGATTAAACGAATGGGATTATATAAATGGTTTTATAAGCCAACTAATAAGAGAATAAGGCAAGAGGATTATGAGGAACAGTCATCCTCCATAACCCCATGACCCCTAAAACCTTGTTCCCATTCTTTACACGTTCATAACTCAAATTCTAAAATGTAAACAAGTGAACTCAAGATGACCATAACCTGGTGAAGAAGAGGAGAAAATCCATTAACAGCTAAGGAATCAAGCAAGGAGGATTAATCTAAATCAAATTTCAAGTTCCTTATCCAAAGCAAGGTGAATAATAATCAAAACCATCTCTATTTTCGTTTTTAAAGAGCATTTGATTTTGGGTTTTATGTTTAACAATGATATGCTTGGATTACATAATATGTTTGATTCAAACAAGTATGTTTGATTCAAATAAGTACGTTTGTTAATTGTTATTTCGACTTTAAGGCAAAAAAATCGTATTTATTTGGTTTCAATGGCCATGAGGAATTATTATGTTATGTAAAATATTATTTTGGGGATGGATTTAGATTTTCATAATTTTCCACGCTATGAATAAATTAGTATGAATTTTGAATGAAAGAATGAATAATTAGGTTTGACATTTATTTCGGCTATTATATAAAAGAATTTGGGTCCGAAATTGTTATATGTTAGATAACATATTGAAAGTGAATTATGATGATTTTTGAGGATTTTTCCTAGGTTATTTACTGTGTAAACTAATTAAGATGGAGGACTTAAATGTGTTAATTGTTTTATTAACGGGAATGGCTAATTTGTTGATTATCTTTAATTAATTTCCGAATAAACTTAGCACTCTTTTAGAAAGGATTTCGAAAAAGTTTATGGCAACCAATAACATTTTTAAAAATAGGTAACTTAGTTGAAAAGTATTACATTAAAAAGGAAATAAATACAGTTTGCACAAGCTTATGGTTTCGCCACTTCCAGTAACTACCTTTCGACCCTACACTTCCACCCCAACCTAGTCAAAACCAATACACAAGGTATCAAGGCTTTGGTACGTAGTGGATTAGAGAAAGGCGGCAGGTATGGAGTCGAAACCATGCTTTCGAAGGGGTCAAGGCCTTTGTTTTACTATCCAAAGAAATGCAGCTTGCTCTGTTTTTAAAAGAATGCTTTCAAAAGGGTTAAATTGCTTTAATATAGCTTTTGAAGTGGTTACCGCCTTTTTGTTCAAAGGGCAGCTTTTGAATAAGTTGCCTAGTTTTTAAATCAATGCTTATGAAAGAGTAGTTTGAACCTAGTTGAAACCATGATGCCGCCTTTATACCTTTCGAACGGATTGAAGTTATCAACGAGTTTGAAAGGTAGCTTTTGTTTCATAAATATACTAAACTGCTTCCTAATGCTTTCGAGAGGGCTACGGTAGCCAACTATACTAAAGGTTTCAAAGGAAATGGCTTCCAAAGGTGTTTCAAAGCTATCCTTCCAATTGTTTTACTTGAAGGATTAAAGCTTTCGAAAGAATGATTCCGATGCCATCGGTTTTTCCCTAAACTCTTTTATTTGAACATCAATGATTTCGAAAGGGATAATTTCGATTATATTCACTTAGGCCCTAAAGATATGTTTAAGATTAAACTTAATGATCTCGAAAGGGGTATTTTCAAATAGTTTTGAAGCTATGCTTCTATAAATTGAAATGTCACGACCCGAACTTAATGTCCGACAACAACATCAATTTCGTATCGCGGGAGCTTGCAACACCATTAGATGGTAAATAACACAGCGGAAATAAAAAGATGATATCACCGATATAATATGAATACAATATCTGATACATCAATTTGATACGATGATAATCATCAAGATCAGAGAATATACAACACAGAATACAGCAGAACATGATACAATATGAGATAAGTCTTCACAGAACCCAATACTGCAACACTGATTTAATGGCCCTAAAACTCCTAGCTCGATCCACCATCAAGGTTTCACCTAGATAAGTAAGACTAGTGTGCATCCAAAGACTGAACTAGCTCTAGATAATCTACTAGACCTAACTATCTGAAAAAAACAAACTCTAGACTGCCCATGTGGAAAATTGTGGGCACCCAGAGTTTAGGAAAGGAACAATAAACTCCAGGTCAGTCATGGGACTGGTATGAGCAAACAAAACGGTTTGTCTTAAAAACAATCAAAAGATTTAAATTTGATAACCGCAATGCTTTTCGAAAATGGAACTACCATAAGGCCTCCCGCCACACACACCATGCAAACGCAGAATTGGAGGAGATTTCTCCTTATGATAGTCAAATATGTTTACTACGCAAAATTCTTCTTTTTATATTATTCTTAGAGCATAGTGGAAAACATTTCAAAAGTATAATATTAATCTTAGCCAACATAGGTACCATTATATTATGCCAGCTATAGCTACCATTTTAAATGGCAGGTTCTACAACTAAAATCGTACAAGGCTCGTATTGTTTTGTTTGGATTTCCAACAAATGGTCAGGCTAAGGAACTTCCTACTGCCACATGGGAACGCCTCTGGCGGGACGCCTCGAGAACCTACCCGACTCTGCCAACACAAGGCCGGGTTCCTCCCTGCCCGGGAGTAATACCTACAGATATGCCATCCCCGGTCCTTTGGGACCTTTATCTGAGAGCTCTCAACACCAACAACATCACACAGTAATAAATATACTACAGTGCCCACATGAGTAAGTATCTAGGCTCCATACCATGATACTACCCTTTTCCAGAAGGAATGGTCACATCCTAGGGGAGCTACCCCTGAAACCTTGCCGCATCATTCCTGTTTCGACCATTACCTGTTTGTGAGGCTCGACGAGGTTTCGTCCACAAAGCTATGCTTTACACGAAAGCCATGCTTTGATCACAAACGATCAACTAATGATCATCAACACACAGCAGCACTTAGCATTCCACACTACCAAATTGGGAGTATATTGCTGATAACCTTCAATTACATAACATCTGAGTTCGTACGTCTCAGAGAAGGGTGTTAAGCTAAGAGAATAAATTCTCCGCCACCAACAGATATGTATTTGAAAGAAATCTGCTTTATATCTCAAAGTATAGTGTCAGACATACAACCGTACAAGTCTGTCCCGGGTTTGAACAGAACCAAAGGCACTTCCGAAGAAGCCCTTGCAATCTGGGTATTCACAATCCCGATCGGACTTCCCATCACTTAGGGAATCTCTATACCAGAGCAACTCAGTGCAGAGACAATCGATAGGTCATCCTATCGTTCTCGCAAATACCCGGTCTTCACCACCGGTCTTCAAATGCTATCCATAACGTCGAATCACATATTCGGAATGGGTTATACGACACAAAGGTCCTCTCCCGGCTAAACTAAATAGTGAGCGCAACATTTAAAACATATGGATATAGGATTTCAATTAAGTCACAGCTTAATAATTCAAAACTTATTGCAAACGGTTTAAACCAATTACCATTTCAAATCTTTTAAACAAAAGATTTACCTCATAAAACTCACCTAGTTTCACAAAGATTCATCCTCGAATTTCAAAAAAAATTCATTTCAATTGGATTAATTCATTAAATCTTTAAATCAAAGATTTATCTCATAGCTTTCAAAACTTGTTTCCAAAGATTCATCCATAACTTGGAAAATCATTTTCAATTCAAACTTAAAATCCCTTTAATATAAATTGGAAGTTCATTACTCATATGAAAGCTTTTATTGTTTGAAAACAACTGTTTTTATTTCGGAAAATCCGACTTTATTTACACAAGTCAAAATCTTAGGGTTAATTCAAATTCTCACAACAATACTTTAAAAATGGTTTTAAAATCCCATTTAAACTTGTATACCATTTTAAAATCATAAATACTAAATATAGAATTAAATTTCAGATATTGAATTCAAATTATTCAGATTCCAAATCTTTATTGGGTTATTCAAAATAACTTTCATTCTCAAAACACCTTTTCAAAAGCTTTTCACATTAAACTTAATTTATTTCCAAAACTATTTGAATTTAAAAATTCAATTTCAAAACTTATTTAAAAATCTGTGACTTAACCGATTTCCACGTGAAATCTATATTTGTGTGTGTATAGTGTGGTCCAGGGATTTTACACAATAGTGCACACATCAATTATTACGAAGATATCAATATCGATAAGCGATATAATCTATAACGCTTATTTTTATTCACAGATTCATAGATAAACAAATTTATCAATCACAAAGATTTATCGTTACGATTCGATGTGGGTTTCGGATAACTAACCGGAATCCGAATCCCTGTCGCATCGAAATTTAAATGTTGTTTTACAGGTAAAAGGGGTTTTCACATAGACATACAAAATAAAATCACCAATCATAATCCAGCACAGGGTAATTCACATCTCACAACATCACAATTACAAACAAAAATATCAATTCATTATGCAACAAATCAGAAATCCTACATACACAATCCATAAGCAATTATCTTAAATTCTTATTGTAATTAATTCAATTTTAATCAATTACTTGAGAGTTAATTCCTTAACCCTGTTTATTTTATCATTAATTATCCATTGATTTCTTATTTCGTTTCAAATTAGTTAATTAACAAATCAATTCTTAATCAATTATTAGGTCTTAATTACTAAATTGATTTCTCTTAATGATTAAGTAAAAGTCTTAATTATTAATCAAACTTAATTACCCATTTATTAATCATTAATTAATTAATTATAAATCCTTAATTCTTAATGAAATTACTTAATTAATTAACTATGAATTTATAATTAAATTACTTAATTCGTTACTAATTACAATTAAAAAGTAATTATTCTTAATTACCTTTAGAAAATAATCAATTAATATTAATTGTTCGCTAATTAACATTTTCAAAGAAATATCCTTTAAACTTTGAAATCAACTTATTACAAATTATAGAACTTTGATGTTAATTAAATTCTAACACTTGTTTTATATTAATTGCTTGATTAAAATATTAATTAGATTCCAAACTTTGTTAAGTGTTTACTCAATTCATTAACTGGTAATAAAGCTTGATTTATAACTGTCACACATCAATTATCACCTAAATTTGTTTAAACGGTTTACATTCCATTATTAGTTTTCAAGATTTGGAAATCAAACCGAGTCAGTTTTCAGTTCACTCGAGTTATACTCGGGTTTACCTCCATCTTCCCCGAGAACACACCCTGTATGCAACTCATCTTCCTCTTTTCTCTTTTTTTCTTCTTTTTTTTTCTTCAGGTTAGAGTTTAAGTTAAATATGCAAGTATCAGGATATCATACACGCGCATACGAGCTTGAACACGAGAAAAACCTTCCACTTGCTCGAGTCCCACTCGAGTCACCCCCCCCCCACGCTAACCACCTGATACACACGACCCATGCATGCACGGTGCACGCCAATATGGCCATCACCAATCATGTCGCCACCCACCACCAAGTCGGCGTCGGCCCCCTCAACCCAATCCATCACCTAGGAATTCAAAACTTCCCACAAGTCAAAATCGAGCATTCGCGTGCAACTAGAACTAATTCATCGGCCAAAAATCACCTCGCCACGACGATCCAGGCGACCGTAAACCACGTGCTCACGTTTGGAACCTTGCCTGAGCTCCACGCTTCATTCCCCCTAGGACCGGTCGCCTACGATGCTATGAGGACGGCGCGGCAATCCCACAAACGACCACGACCGCTGGGTTTAAACCCTAAATAGATCTCGCCAATCCACCACGATCTTTGGAATTTTTTTTCAGTATTCTTCCCATGATACTTGACGCTGAATCCATCTTCTGACCAAAATTCGAAGAATTTAATTTCACCGATTGAAGGAATTTGACGAAAAAGCATTTTTCGTTCAACACACTCATACTCGAAATTTAGCAACTTAAAAATCATGAGGTTGCTACCTAAAATCATCATTTTGAAATTCAAACGTGCTTGCGTGATCAAATTTTAAAATTAAAATACTCGAATCTACTGCTTCATGATGATTTCACTGTAAATATATGTTTTACACAATATCCACTTAATATTCCTCCCTGTAATTATTTTCAAAAATTGCTTAACTTTGTTATGGACAATTTCCTTCAGAAATTATAGTATAAAAAGATCTAAGCATGAAGATATGAATATATTTTTTTCGTGCTTTATACCTGCAGAAACAGTTTTTTCTTTTATAATTCACTGTCATGTTTTGAAAATCATTTCCAGGTTATAATTTAAGTTTTAAACAACCTACTTAGTTGAAAATTCGAAGCTTAAGATGTTTATATGAAGATGTTTCATTTTCTTTAAATTTCTTTGCCCAGAAATTTAAATATTAAAGAACATCATATACTAAATTTCCAGAGAACATCTCAGAAACACAAATTTTCATCCTACAGCAGACACAAAGTTTATAAACTAATTACAAAACTATATAAAAAAGCTGTAAGTTTACTCACATTTGAAAGGGAAGAACAAAGAACTGCCTTGTTGTTAAACTGTAGATTGAATCTTCTTGAATCTGTTTTGCTTTTCTTTGAATGATATTTGAGCTGGTAAATGGTGATGTTTTCTTTTTCTTTTGGTTTTGCCATTTGCTTTTACAGTTTCTTTCAGGCTTGTTAAGATTTGTTTTGAACGAAATAACACAAGATGGATGTATATCTATATACAGGAAGACTTTGTACAGGGTAGGGGAGGTAGGTATCAATTGGTACATCTTTCTTTAATCGGATTTTTTTCTTTTGTTGACTAAAGATATTTTATAAACTAAATCTCGTCTGAGAAGATTGTTTTGTGCTTGGGTATTAAATGCAAGAGTCCTTTCTTGTTTACAACTTATGCTGTGTAATTATGTATGTACTTACAGGTTTGTACTGTATTTGATACTTAGATACTTTGTTTGTTTTGTACTTGTACATAGATTCCTTTATTTATATGTAGATATTTTCCTTGCACTCCATTTTCTTCTGCTGGTTTTGATTTAAACTGATCTTTGCATTTGTTGTTTGCTTTTGATTTCAACTTGACTGTGTTGAGATGAGTGGTTGCTTTTAGCATTTTGTTTACATACTTTTCTATATATATTTGTTCAACTTGAATTTAAAATAATAGTGTTTTCTTTTGCAAGCCTTTGTGTTTTATTATGTCCTTTTGACTTCCATTTATAGTTTGATTTTGTTTAATGTTGCCTCAGGACCATATATATTTTATTATTAACATAAGTTCTTAAATTTGATTTCTATTTATGGTTTAACTATCAAGTATTAAATTTATACATATATTTTATTTTATACTTTACACCTAAATTCAACATTGATAAGTAGTTTTTATTTTAAATATTTTATTTATATTTTACACTTACATTAAATTATTGATTAGATAAATTTCATATTTCTTATAACTTTCATAAAGAAAATGGAGTAAAACACAATGTATATATTTAATAAATAATTATACATATTGTTTTTCCAAAGTACAATTTATAAATCCAATTCATTTTATTTTGAGTTTCAAATCAAATTCATAAACAAATAAGTATACATTTCTTATTAAACTTGAAAAATTCAAACAAATCCGTAATTTAATCCAAGAATTCAATTAAATTACAAATTTAAATTCGTCAGTAAAATGGGATCGTTACATGAAAAGTGATGTTTTAATACTTTCAAAAGGAATGTTTTGATGTTTCGAAAGGCGTATGCTTAGTGTTTTTGAAAAGAAGATTTGAATGCTTTCGAAAGAGGTATTTCAATAGTTTCAAAAGTAGAGGTCTAAGGTTTCAAAAACCTTAGTTCCAAAAGAAAGAACCCAATCTCGTTTTTAAAGAAAAAAACCCATGGCTCTATTATAGCGTTTTAAAATGACTTTTAAAATTTGGAGTTTTTGGAAGAAGCTTACCTTGATTAAAATAATGGGTTAAATATATTAACCAAATTTCAAGGGGGAATGATTTCACAGATATTAAGTCAAAAATGTTGGCATTATTTTTGTATATGCTTCTTCTATAAATATATTCACTATGTAATAGACCCATAACTATATTTTGGGGAGCAAGGGCAAAATAACATGGTAGGTTGACCCAGTAGTGAATATAAATTAAGTAACTCCTGAATGAATAGAGTTGCATCCAAAAGGTCAGGTAGACCAGAATATAGGATGCCGAAAGGCTAATTAAGAAGTTTTCAGTTTAGTTAAGTTCATAGTAAACCCATGAAAACTATGTTTAGTAAGATTTATTGGCATGGGCTAACAGGTTTGTAGTGAACCCATGAAAACTATATGGATTAAGTTATTGACAGAAGTCAATATGTTCATATTCAACCTATGAAAACTATGACATAAGGAAAGTTATTGGAGATACCAATAGGTTCAGGGAGAACTTATGAAATAATTGAATGAAGTTATTGGCAAGGGCCAATAGGTTCTTGTTGATCGCATGAAAACTATGAAATATGATAGGTAGTCCATAAACTTTAATCAGGTTGATGGTGAGCGCATGAAAACTAATAGGTTAATGGTGACCATAGAAACTAAAGCTGAGACAGATAGTCAAAATGAATAGGGATAAGAAATCCAAGATATTGTGCTTGTTGCATACCGTCATAATATTTTGAATTGCTATGTTTTTATACATTGTGGATGTAGGAGCATAATATATGGTTATTATAAATTTTTAGTAAGATACTAATGAGGGGAAACCTGTTCCACTAAGCGGCATGGTCTCACCAGATATCTAAATGGTTCGAGATGGTAGGTTATTATTCATAGCAGGCTTTATGTTTGACTCAAAGTTTATGTTTTCCCCTAAAACTCTTGGTTGCTCAAATAATTTGAGTAGTTTGAGAGGTTAGGTTTTTCAGGTCCTTCTTAGACGAACAAGCTTCCATGGACATGCAGGAGGCAAGCTAGTTACTAGGATTTCTTTTTATTTTGATTCTGTTGTATTTTGATGTATAGGAAAAGTTGTTTAATTGCCCATATATACATACACACACACTCTGATCATCCAAGGAGCATCTTCATATATTTCTGAACATAGTTCTCAAAATTTTGGATTATGTAATCAATTTGAAATGATTTGAAATTGAATGTGAAATTTGTTTAAATAGTTTTATAATTTCTTCATATCCATGTATTTCTATTGTATTTAACATTATCGCATTTTGTCGCCAAGGATTAATAACTATGGATAAATACAACAGCCGTAGCCATTAGTTTTGGGACTCTAAGTGGGAGAAGTTACATGTTCCTTCTCAATTCAGAGGACCTCTCGACCCTCTATCAGTGCTTTCTTCGATTCCTCCTTGAGATAGGCATCCTCCAACTCTTGCTCGGTATATACATCCTTGTTTTATCGGAAATAGACTAGGATTTCTTCCCAAACAAAGACAAGAGTACACGGAAATTTAGGGCCTAAATAACCAAGTCTTCCCTGATGCAGCAAGGAATTAACTTAGAAATTTAAGATGGTATCGTCCATCTTCTCCATCTTTTTTTCGAAAGTGTCCTGCAACTCAAGGTAATCCGCTATTGTGATGGCCTTCTCAACTTCAACTCGAATCTTCTTAGCGCTAAGCTGCACAACTCTTTCTTGGAGCAAAGCAATCATCTGGGCTTAATCGGAAATGGTCTTATCACGAGATTCCACAATTCCTGCTTATTTAACAATTGTCTTGTTATGTCCTTCAACAACTTTTTCATGATCAACAATAGTCTTCTTTTGGGCTTCAATAATAATATCACGGGCTTCGAGCTCTTATCTCAACTTAACTTCGTCCACGAGGGCCTTCTTGATTTCATCTCGAAACACGATCTCTATTTTACATGGGCCTCTTTTTGCTCCTTCAGCAAGCTAGCGCTGTTCTTACTCTCCCAGAGTGCAGCATCCCTCTTTTGTATTAGTCGCTCAATCCTGGCTCACGTTCTTCTAATGCCTTCTCAAAATCATCCTTTTATAATTCAAAGGAGAAGGTCTTTTAATAATTATTACGGTTCGTGTCGGCTAGCTGCTTGCATAACTTTTCCCATCCCTCCACTTGATCTGATTCACTTTGAATTGCCTGAAGGTGGGGCTTATAGGAATCTTTGCGGACTGGACGAAAGTCGTGGTCGAACTTAACTTCCCCCAGAAACCACCGACTAAGTGCAACTTCAAGTCTAGGGGGACCGAACGGAAGAATGTAAGATGGCCTCCTATGAGGACATAAGAACCAGAAGCGGGCACCTTTTGAGTCGATGGGGCCTGAGATGAAAATAGAGCCTGAATAGAAGAAACCAAAACTTCAAGACTAATAGAAACTGCGGTCAGGGCAAAGGATTTATGCTCAGGGGGATAAGAACAGCAATAAACCTACAACTTCTTAGAAGGTTTCACTCGGTCGTCAGGGATTTTTCTCTTTTCATAACCACCCTTATATGTCCGATCCTGTTCTCTATCATCCCGACGATGAGCTTTGGCTTTCAAGTCTTTCTGCCTTCTCTACTCTTCCTCAGTTTCACAGGGCTGGTGGCAGCTTGAAGAATGTCTTAACCAACGTTGCGAATTAGTGAATTGTTCAAGATCATCGTAAAGTCCATCGCTTCTCATGGTACTTGACATGAATAATAAATAAAGAGCTTTAGCAATGAGAAATAAGCCAAAATAATGCATGTGTAGGTGAGTGTTACCCTAGTGAAATGTTTAATGTGTCTTAGGGGGCCTAAAAGGACATCACAAACTGGATCGGGAAGCCATCATAGTAGAAATTGGATTGACTCTAGTCACAATATGACCAAGGCGAGGAGACATTCCCTCAAATTCGAAATCTTTCCCCATCAGTTCATTGATATCCACGTAAACATTGCTCAAATCCCCAAAGTTCACATGGGTATTTTTAATCAGGGAACCCCATGTTGCTCTGCCGAGGGAGAATTTTTATTGTGAATCTCTCAGGGAGGCGAATCCGAGAGAATAAGACTCATTCTAGGAGTCTCATCACATGATTCGGAGTCTCTGTTGCTGGAGCTGCACCGAAATCATCATTACTAGAGGAGGAATCATAACTACCGCTTCCTTCAACTTCACCCTCCTCCTTTTCTATTGCCACTGCAGCCTTGCCCTCGCGTTGCTTAAATTCTTCTTCTCCTTCCTCTAGATCGCAGGCATTCTGGCTGGACAGTTGGCTTCAGTCATGACACCCTTTCCTTTATGAATTTATTTGGTTGACTCGCCAAACGAGCCTTCTTTTTCTAGGAAACCGCCTTCTTCAGTGCCAAGTAATGAAGAAGTGAAGCATGTTCGTATTCTAGAATGGGAAGGAGACGGGACTTCAATGGCCACCATGGATCTCCTATGATGCAATAGTCCATACTAGAGCAAATTCTCGCCCATTAGCAAAAAATTTATCTCCTTAGCATCTACGGCCTTTAGAGTATGGAAAATCTTATCAAGTGATGGGTCTTTATTCGGCCTCGGAATAACTGCAAGAATTATTTGATCTATCAGAAATCCTATAGTGATATATCGAAACTCAGTAAGTAAAAGAGAGAACTTACCCTCATCGTCCAAAGGCGGTTAAATCCTTCGAGACAACTAACAAAGAAGTACCGAGTCTAGAATTGAGATAGATTGCTTTGAAGCTGCAGCACGATCATGCAATTCCTTTGGGCCTCGATGATGACAAGAGACGGGCACTCATCTCACTTTTTAAACTAGAGAAATTATCCCAACTCATTGAAACTCGAGGCATGATTAAATGCCCGCGTAAATAGGACGTGAAGGCAAGTTAATATTGCATATCCATTAGGATGAATTTGGAATAGAGCAATTCCCAAGTATAGAAGAATTTTTTTCAAGAAGTTATTGAAGAGGGAACTGCTCTAATTAAGCACATATATCGATGGAAAGCGGTGTATCCTGAAGGTGGCGTATTAGCAAAATCATTCTTCTTTGGAAGACGCACACCATCCTACGGAATGTTGCGTTGTATGCAAATATAATTTAAAATCTTAGCGGAGATTATAGAAGAAGCTCCATCCGGAGGATTAAGTAGAACTTTGAAATTCGAAGGGGTCCGATCTACAACCAGGCCAACTGGTACCAGCTAACCATATTATGCCCATAAAATTGAAGAGGAAGGTGCAACGAATGACGATTCATCTTTTGAATGTGTTGGACTTCCTCCACTGGACTTATGGCGAGAGGACAGTTGCTTCATTCTATATAATAGAACGTACATCTAACGCGGTCTGGTAATTCTATCTTTAACTAAAAATTACCTTACATCAATTGAATTCCAGAGGAATGTCAATTTACACCAACACATCAAGTGTAGATTGGGGCAAGTGCAGTGTGTTATCTATATGGGATGAGCTCTTTTTCCTGAACAATATAAACGTCCTATCCCATGTAGATAGTTCGCTCGTACTAAAGAATGAAAAGGGCTTCATTTATCATTTATTGAAGTTATTTCTCCTACACTTACCCATTATCAATCAACGATCGATAATGCATCCACTATCTGAAGTGACGCGAAAAGCTCTTCCCATTTAAGGTACACCAAGTGTGTAATAACGAGGCCAATCTGAACTATTCGGAAGGCGGTAACAACATAAGATGCATGCAAGACGCTTTCCTAAGCTGTTATTCCCCTCTAAAAGGACTAAAACCAATTCGTGAGACGTCGTGTTGCATTAATAATGTAACTTAGTGCATGTCAATTCTGATTCTATAGACAAAGATACAAAATATGTCAAGCACCACTGTAAATCCCGAGTATTGTTCCATGAAGAACTCAAGATTCGATTTACTATCTTCTCCTACAAAATCACAATCAACTTTAATTCTCCGCAACGATCATCACCAATAAACCCCATCATCGAATTGCTAAACGAATGCCAAAATCAACATTACCCACCTATAATCAAGAATTAAAAAGAGGATACGAATGAACTTGGGATGTTGGTGGCCTATGGTAAGGAGGGTCGAAGGTGACCCAAGGGGAAAGGTCGGCGACGATTCAAAAAGGCGAAGCAACAAGGATGCATGGCCAAGTCAAGACGGCGGTGGGGATGGTAAAGGAGGAGTTAGGTTTTGCAATTTCTGGATCAGGTCGCAGGGCAGAAGAGTCGAATTGTGAATGAAATCTTGAATGGTATAAGGTTGAGTCGAATAGATTAAGTAAGACATTGCAGAATGAAAAATTCGCTAAGTCCATGGATTGCTAGCGATCCATGCAATTGCAACCAAGTTTTTCCCAATTCACCAAGCACGATCTAAATGACTTTTGCAAGCCACTTGAAAGTTGTCGAACTAAAATTGATTCGTTGTTATAAGCAATGACGATTCCCATAAGAATTCAACAGACAACTGGATGACCAGAACCAAATTCGCAAAATGGCCTCAACGCGATCACTTGAACCTCACCAAGTGGGAATTCAAAAGCAGTAACTTCCAGAGCATGACCTATTTCCAACGAAGGCATACTCTAGAGGGCAAATGTTATTCGGGTTTTCAACCCAAAAGGATTTAAAGAAAGTCAGAACATCTACATCGAGTCAAAGCAACTCAAGAACCAACTAAAAGGACTAGAAGAATCAACCAAGAAAGGTTAAAGAAAAGAAAGGCAAAAATATGCTTAGGTGATGGATCGCTGGCAATCTATCTTCTCTGAATTATAACGACCCAGATTTTGGACCAGTCAAAATCGTCGAAGAATCCATCCGTTCTAAAAATATGAATGAAAAATACCAACTTAATATGCAATATTTGATTAATATTCATCATTACCAAATGTATTGGATATAACTTTCAATTATTCAAGTTATCAGAGTAATCAATTTAATCTACTAGTGTGCATTAATACAAACCTAAAATTAAATTTTACAAATAACTGTAAATTTACCGCTGCACAACTCTGATGAGTAACAATAATATCCTTACCTGCGAACTCTATAAACAATGTAAATACGAAATAAAATAGTAAGCAAGAAAGATATAAAAACATAAAATAAATGGCAAAAAAATGTTATGTTATTATTGGGGCTGCATTATTATCACTTATGACTGCCTACATACCCTTATCTAATTGGATACCCAATTAGATACAAGATCAAACCAACGTAGTTCTCCTACCGTAAATAGGACTCATGGAGCCTACGATGCACAAACAATATGCAATTCCCAAACTAACCACTTAGACTTAATCTTTAATTTTAGATTTTGAAAATCTAAGTTCATGGAAATTATCACTTTGGACTTTACTCCTAAATTCTTATTTTAAAATTTTTGAAATATATATATTCAAACTAGTCCTTTTACTTGGGGATCTGAAAACAAATCACCTTTCTGAAATAATACTTATATACAAGCATACAAAACTGCTACCAAATCTCGTGAGGTTTCTAGACATACCAAGGTAATTGGGTCCTAGCCTTCCAAGAATAAATATAGATATGTATATATCCCTCTACAACGAGAGCTGACTATACTGAGACTACAGAACATCTGCACCTACATTGCCACCTTTTTAATTATGGGTTACCTTAATCATCGGTAACATAATGAATCTCTTTATATCCCAAAGTGGCAAAATAATTTACGCTATAATTACAGATACTTCTAATATGTAATAATTTCCATTTCCAAATCCTTTCAAAAATCATCTTAAAACATCGGGATTAGTCCTTGAAATTCTTTCTGTTTTATAAAATTGTTTATCAATATCTTTGTATGAATCAGTTTTATATAATATAACTTCAAAATATTCATTTTCAAATATCACTTTTTTCTTTTGAAGGAAAACATTTTATAACATTTCCATTTGAAACCAACTTTCAAAATAATTCATTAAATTGAAACGAACCAAATATTTATTGCTAAACATCTTATAGTCAATTCGTGAAATAAATCACAAGATGTTAGCATACAATTACCTACCAGCCTGTGCATATTGATAACTAATTGCTCAGAAACTGGTCGAGCAATCTCAATAATCGATAAATATTAATCAATGCTCATAAACTAGTCGAGCACAATCCAAACAACCAAACAATCAATCAACAACAATAATAAATCGCAACACGTCTATTTTTTAAGCAATTAACAATCAATAACAGATCAATTATCGAATAATAATAAATTTACACAGTTTATAATAGTAGAATGAGGATTTATTCTACTAAAAAATGTCACAAATATTTTATCAATATTTTATACTTTTCTGGACGTGTCAAATAATTATTCTAATGTGTTCTATTCGTTAATATGAGTCTAACGAGTCCGTAGGTTAAACGGAATTCGTACGTGGGAGTTAAACCTTTTTAAAGTTAATACCGTATAATTATTACTAAACCAAACAACTAAATTAATACCAACTGATATTATATAACTCAACTCCATAGTGCAAAGCCCAGCCCAATCACCAAAACTCATCCGACCTGCCTGCAAAATAATCCCCAACCAAGCATTCATTCAGTTGAACCCATTGCAAAGGACTTATTTGCAAAACTCTCCACTGTAAATAGTAACGCCATCCCTTTCTCTTCTCAGTTCATTTTTCTTATTTCATGCATGCGCCTGCTACTATGACAGCCACCTCTCCTCCCCGCTACCATTAACATCCTCGAGCTCACTACCGTGTAGCCTTCTTCCACCAACTCCATGAGCTCCGCCTTCTCGATGCATGTGACACCCGACCATTTATGTGTTGAGTGTAGAAATGTCTTACATGCAGGAAGAAAATGGAAAAAAGGAAATAATGAATGTGTTGGTGCTCGCTCTCTCTTTTATGTGTGCGTTTCATTTTGAAGGCAAGAAAAGAAATGAGAGAGTGAATGTAAATGTATGTCTTTCTCCATGCGTGTTATCCATTTAGGAAAAAAATGCAAATGTTAATGCATGCATGACTTGGAGAGAAAGAACAAAAAAAAACTTATGAATGCACTCTCCATTTCATTTTCCTGTGCGTAGAACCAAAATGCGAAAAGTAAAAATATCAATTATCCCCTATTTTTATGCGTGTTTTTTTTATTGTCATCCCCTCCCGTTCGTTGCTGCCTTCCCTATATATAATGTAAGGATACTTCATGGCTAAATAAGCCAGGTACCAACTACTAAATGCAAAGCACATCAACACTTTAATGCAAGTGAACATCAATATTTAATGCAATGCAGAGGAAAGACGATAAAGAAAGATATCTTGTGTTTAAAGTTTTAACATTTAAAAGTTTTGATGTGCGAACGCTGCATAATTTTTCATTTGTGTATGGACCACGAACGTCTAAAATAAATATACGATTGCACACAACAATGTGACGCGATCACAAAATAGTAATAAAATAGAAAGATTAACTAATTCTGTGAAGTTTGAAGTACCGATGTTTGCCACAAAAAACGTCAAACGAAAATTTAATTATTTTCCAAATCAAAAATTATGAAAATATCCTATAAAATATATTAAAAATACATCACCAAAAAATCAAGGCTTAATTTGAAACACATATTTTATTATAATTCAATCCAATACCGAATATTTAAACAAATTAAATATTCAAATTCGATGGTCCAAAAATACGAGTCGTTGCATTCTTCTCCTCTTAAAAGAATTTCATTCCCGGAATTCCAAGGATTGAAAAATATATAGAAAAACAAACGATCAACAAAAATAAAGTACATCAAAAATTGTTATCACTTAAATCCCGGTCGGAGGTACGGTGTCTTATCTTATCCATTTTTATTTATCAAAGTAAGGTAGTTTCATTTTTTAAAATTCCTATGTTGATTTACTAACTTAGATAAATTTTACTTAGACATCTAACCTAAGCCCCGATACCACCCTGTAACGACCCGGATTTTCAGACCAGTCAAATCGCCGAAAAATCCGTCCGTTTTAAAATTACGAACGAAAACTACCAACTTAATATGCAATATTTGATAAATATTCAACGTTACTAGATGTATTTGATATAACTTTCAATTATATAAGTTATAAGAGTAATCAATTTCGTCAACTAGTGTGTTTTAATACAAACCTAAAATCGAATTTTACAGATAACTGTAAATTTACCGTTGCACAACTATGATGAGAGACAGCAATATCCTTACATGCGAACGCAATAAACAATATAAATGTGGAATAAAATAGTAAGTAGGAAAGATACAACAACACAAGATAAATAATAACCAAAAAATAGAAAAATGTTATGTTATTATTGTGGCTGCATCATTATCACTTGTGAATGCCTTCTCACCCCTATTTTATTGGTTACCCAATTAGATACAAAAGCAATTCAACGTAGTTCTACCGCACATATGACTCATGGAGCCTACGATGCACAAATAATATGTAATTCCCAAAACTACCCACTTAGGCATAATCTTTAATTTTAGATTTCCAAAATCTAATTAACTTCACGAAAATTATCTTTTTGGAATTTATTCCCAATTTCTTATTTCAATACTTTTGAAATATGTATATCTCTTTTATATTCAAACTAGTCTTTTTATTCGGGATCTGAAAACAAATCACCTTCTTGAAACGATACCTATATACATGCATATAAAGCTATATGCTACCAAATCTCGGGAAGTTTCTACCGTAACAAGGCAATTGGATCCCAGCTTCTGAAAAATAAATATAAATATGTATATCCCTATACAACGAGAGCAGATTATACCAAGGTCACAGAGCATCTGCACCTCTCTTTCCTACCTTTTTAATTATGGGTTATCCGAATCATCGGTAAGATAACAAATCACTTTATACCCCGAAGTGTCAAAATCATTAACACTAATAATTACAAATACTTCTAATCTATAATAATTTCCATTTCCAAATCCTTTCAAACATCATCTTAAAACCATCGGAATTAGTCTTCGAAATTCTTTCTATTCTATAAAACATTTTTATCAATATCTTTGTACTAATCACTTATATAATAAAACTTCAAAATATTCATTTTCAAATATCACTTTTTTATTTTAAAGGAATACATTTTATAACATTTTCATTTGAAACCAATTTTTGAAATAATTCATTAAATTGAAGTGAACCAAATATTTATCGCTAAACATCTTATAGTGAAATCGTGAAGTAAATCACAACGTGTTAGCCTACAATTATTTCTACCTAGTCTGTACATATGCATAATTAATTGCTCATAAACTGGTCGAGTAATGACAATAATCGATAAAAATTAATTAGTGCTCATAAACTGGCCGAGCGTAATCCAAACAACCAAACAATCAACCAACAATAATAATAAATCGCAAACGCCTCTATTTATTAAGCAATTAACAATCAGTATCAACATACCAGCTATCAAATAATAATAAATGTACACAGTTTATAATAGTAGAATGAGGATTTGTTCTGCTACTAAAATGTCACAAGTATTTTATTAATATTTTATACTTCTCTAGAAATGTCAAATAATTATTTTAATGTATTCTATTCGTCAATATGAATCTAACGTAGAAGACTGCAGTTTAAACGAAGTTCGTATGGGGAGTTAAATCTTTTTAAAATTAACACTGTATAATTACTAGACCAAACAACTAAGTAAATACTAACTGATATTATATAAGCCAACTCCATAGTGCAAAGCCCAGCCCAATCAACAAAACTCATCTGACCCGCCTGCAAACAAATCCCTAACCAAGCATGCAATTGAACACATTGCAAAGGACTTATTTGCAAAACTCTCCACTGTGAATAACATAGTTTTCATAACCTGACCCGACTGCGGTTGAACCGCCAATAACTGCGAGCTGTGAGGGTCAAAAACCGGAAACTCAATCAAACCTCCTTCATCCAAGAATCTTGGTTCGACATTTGAATTGGTGGTTTAACCTTCATTTGAACTGGTTGAATCCTTCCATATGTGCAATTTCTTCGCTCCAAAATATGTTTTCAAATCTCCGTTTGTTTTTATCATAGCTTTCATAACCCGACCCTGTCGCGGTTGAACTGCAAATAACCTCGAGTCCTGCAGGTCAAAGGCCGAGAACTCAATCAAACCTCCTTCATACAAGAATCTTGGTTTGACCTTTGAATTGGCGGTTTAACACTTCATTTGAACGCGGTTGAACCCTCTCATATGCGCAATTTCTTCGTTTCAAAATATGTTATCAAATCTCCGTCCGTTTTATGTTCGTAATTAGTGCAGCTAGTGTAATAAATTATTTTTCATATTTGAATTAATGTATGGATTATGAATTAATATCGTATATATTTATTGAAGATGTTGATTATTGTGTATGTATGGTTGATACGTTGCATCTAAATGTATTAATTTTCAAAAAAAAATAGGTGCAGTTCTTGACGGTTCGATCGGTCGAACGCTCGAAACCTCGAACCTTGAGCCCTCACGGTCCGATTATGAAAACATTGGTTTTTATATTCGTAATTAGTACAGCTGGTGTAACAAATTTTGTTTAATTTTCATATTAGAATTAATGTAGGGATTATGAATTAATATCATATATTTTTATTGAAGATGTTGGCTTATTGTGTACTTAAGATTGATATACATTGCATCTAAATGTATTAATTTTCAAAAAAGAGTGCGGTTTTTAACGGTTCGATCGGTCGAACCCTGAGTCATCGCGGTTTGATTCATGGTATGGTACGCTAATGAAAACGTTGATGACTAGAAACTCCATTCCTTTCTCTTCTTAATTCAATTTTCTTATTTCATGCATGCGCCTGCTGCTAAGATAGCCTCCCCCCTCCTTGCTACCATTAACATCTAGCGTAGCCTTCCGCCACCAATTCCATGAGCTCTGCCTTCTCCACGCACGTGAGAACCCGAGCATCTGCCACTAACATGCATGTATATTTCCTCCCATGCGTGCTTAGCGCCGTTTTCCTTTCTTGCATGATCGTTGGCATAGGGATGTGTACATATATATGTTGAGTGTATAAATATCTTACATGTAGAAAGAAAACGGAAAACAGGAAATAATGAATGTGTTAGCGCTCGCTCTCTCTTTCATGTGTGCGTTTTATTCTGCAGGCAAGAAAAGAAATGAGAAAGTAAATGTAAATGTATGTCTTTCTCCATGTGTCCATTTAGGAAAAAAATGCAAATGTTAATGCATGCATGACTTGGAGAGGAAGAAAAAAAAAGGAAAAAAAAACAATTGAATGCATTCTCCATTTCATCTGTCTATGCGTGGAACCAAATTATCAATTATTCCCCTATTTTTCATGAGTGTTTTTTTATCGTCCCCTCCCCTTCGTTGCTTCCTTCTCTATATATAATGTAAGGATACTTCATGGCTAAGCAAGCCAGGTACCAACTATTAAATGTAAAGCACATCAACACTTAATGCAAGTGAACATCGATATTTAATGCAATACGTAGGAAGAGAAGGACGAGAAAGAAGAATATTTTGTATTTAAAGTTTTAATATTTAAAAGTTTTATGATGCTACACAATTTTCCGTTTGTGTATGGACCGTAAACGTTCAAAATAAAAATACAATTGCGCACAACAATGTGACGCGGTCACAAAACATAGTAAAATAGACAAGTTAACTAATTCTGTAAAGTTTCAAAAGTATCAACGTTTGCAACAGAAAACGTCAAACGAAAATTTAAATATTTTTCAAATCAAAAATTATGGAAAAATACTATAAAATAAATTTAAAATACAGCATCAAAAAATCAGGTCATATTTTGAAATACATATTTAATTATAATTTAATCCAAATCTGAAAAAAAAAATATTCAAATTCGATGACCCGAAAAAATACGGGTCGTCACATGAATCGCCAGCGATACATAAGGATCGATCATAGTGTAGGATCGATTTCATCCTAGAGGGGGTGTGTGAATAGGGTGATGCTATCAATTATAAAAATTTATCGTGGAAGGTTTTATAAGATTATTTTAATGCAGATATATCAGAATAATAACAGCACAGATAATAGCAGAATAATAAATGCAGAAATAGAACGACACAGAATTTACCAAGCTTCGGCAAAATCCTGCCTACGTGCTGCCCCCAAGGTTTCTATTAGAAATTAAGTAGTCAGACGCTTACATACGTAAACTCGCGACATCCGCTATCGACTAGCCTTAACTCTATGCTCAAAACCCTGAGTTGTGAATTCTCAAACCACGCCACGCAGTTTGTCACCTAATCACACGACTAGAAATTACACAAGTTCAAAAAGAAAAATAAAATTGAAGCAATAAAAAAAATCAAAAACCTAATTTAAACTAAAGCCTTATATAATTAAGACCAAACAAAAACAAGGCTGGCACAATATTCACTAAAGTAATATAAGAGTAAATCCCTTTCTCTTTTTTTATCTATGTCGGTCCATTCCTTGTTTGTGATAATGGTTGCTTCGTTCCTTTCTCATTCGTTCTGAAATTAGGGCTTCTGAAATCTGGAGCGTCGATTCTAATCAAATTCTGGTTGTTCACAATTGGCTTCAATTGCTCCTTCAATTTGGCTTGCGATCGCTTCCAGTTAGTCGAGTTCGAAGTTTGTGTGAATTGGTACATTTGTTCCTTTTTTCGAATTTTTCTATACTCGACTTTTGATTCGAGTTAAAAGATTATTCTTTGTTGCTTGAACACTCTAATACAACTGCCAATGATGTTACTTGATTATATAGGGTTCGAAACCCTATATTTTCGTTCGTATATTTTATACGAATTCGTCAAATAATTTGTTCTGAATTCATCTCGGCCACTTGATCTTGTTTGAATGCTGTGATTTGAATTTGACTTGTTCACTTCGTATATTTCATTTACTTGGTTGTCACGGCTTAGTGAATTTGCTGATTTGTTCAACTTCGGCGCTGACGTGATTTGACGACGTTGATTTCACTGTGACTTCGGTATTGACTTGTTCAACATGAAATTCCTGATGCAAGCTATCTTTTTCTGGTTTGTACCTTGATTATTTTGAAACTGCTACTTTGAGTCTTTTCTGATTTTTGTAAAACCTGCTACTTGGGTTACTTTAAATATGTGATTTTTATCACCTGGCTATGACATGGCTTTGTTAGAACTTGCATCCTCCACATGCACAAATATATATGCTCACGTATGTATATAATCAGTTATATATTGCTTGTAGTTGTTTCTGGTTTTGCTTCGACTTTGGTCACTGCTGCATATATGTATTCCTCCACTTGTCTTGTTGACATGTGCATTGCCTTCATACTTTATAGTTGTTGCCACTGCCTGTTTCAGTTTGCATATGTTTTGTATATTTGCCTCCTGCCTCATGTCTCAGTGATGCATCGAGTTGTACCTGTTTTTGCTGCCTTCATGAACATGCCTCGAAGTCTGGTGTAGATATAGTTCTGTCCACTGTGTACATTGTTTGGTATTCCTATATTCGCATGTTTGAAGTCGTAGAGTTGCATGTGGTCTTGTTGAAGTCCAGTTTCATCTGAATCTGTACATTCATGTTATATTTGCCTTGAGTTTCATTTTGATGTTAAGTTCATTTGTTTTAAACTTGTTTATCACCATATATGCACATTTGGGTTTCACTGTGTTTCACTTGGTTTTGTTTATTTTCTGGTTGCCACAGAGTTTTGCTGCACATATATATTCTTGTCCACTCATGTATATATACATGTCTTCACTTGTTCCACATGAGTTCGTCGCATTGCACTGTCACATGATCATTTGGTTGAGTCATTGTTGTTTCACTGTTTTGTTTACCTATGCACTGTTTTGAGTTCGAGCCAGTTCATGTATATAGTCTGCTTCACCATTGACTGTTGCATTGTGATCCTTTGAGTCAGTTTGCAAGTTAGTTTGCAGTTTGCATTCACTTGTGTACATTTGTTTGAGTGCGGCTTTGTCCCATGATTATGGTTCTATTGATGATGCTATGCACTGTATATACATGTGTCATTTTATTTTCTTCTCTGGTCTTGTTCACCTGATGGCATTTGGTTTGGTATACATGTATATGCGATATGCTCCATTCGTAAATCTACTTGAGTCTGAGTTGCTCCCGACCGTTTTTGCATTTGTACATTTGGATTTTTGGTCAAGGCTTGTTTTAGTTGTCTTTACCATTTTCATAAACTTGCACCTGTGTTGAATCCAGCTTGGAGCTTGGGTTTGACCTCATGCTGATATTGTGACATTATTTTTATTGCACTTGAGTTGAACCCGGCTTTTGATTTGGGTTTGACCTGTGCTCACATGTCCCTGTAATTTTATCAAGTGTATATTGGTATGCACGGCCTTGTGGCATGTACAATGATACACTGTGCATGTCACAAGCTGTTCGTGTATGATGAATTCAAATTTAAACGATGATGAATAACCCAAATAACTGAGGCAAATATTATTTTCAAAATCCACATTTTATTTTATACTGCAAAAATATTTCCTTTTCAATTTTACTGCGTCAGTATCTATTTTTACAGTTTGCTCAGATGCGGGATTCAATCGGGAATAAAGTTGTAGATAAACTATGAGTGAATGAGCGATATGTAGTGAGGTGTATTTGTAAATGTTAAATTGTGATGTAATCGAATTTGTATTGTATTTGTATATATATAGTGAGATTTCACATTTGTACTATTCAAAATTGTAATAAATATTTGTTTGAATAAAATATTTGTCTGAATTTAAATATTGTGTTATTTATTTTATTCAGCAAATATTTATTTAGTTATGTGAAACATAAAATAGTACATTAACAAATACATTTAAATGAATATATATATATATATGTTTATTATCATCAAACAAAAATGATATATTCGCATATTCAACAATCTTCCCATTTTGATGATAACAAACATATATTTAAGATTTTGAATTTGTTAAATGTATTTGATCATTCAATTTGCTTCCCCTATTTGAATGCTTCCTCTCTACACAAAGCTCCCGCTTCATATATGCATACAATTAAAAATATGCAAATGAGCCTAGTTGCAAATAGAAAATATTTGACCTTTACTTGCTTTTATTTGACAAAAGCTTAACTTTTCTCTCCCATTTTTGTTATCAGCAAAAGAATAATAGTGTTAGAAAAATAGAGATAAAGTGATAGACATTAATACAACATTAAAACTCAATCGAATATAAATATTAAATTTCAATAAAAAATCAATAAAAAATAAAAAATACTCTATTAGGCGCATATTCCACTTTTAGAATGATGGGAATGATGTCATCATATAAAACCATACAATTGTGTCTATTTGTAGTATATTTATATCAGGAATTTGAATATCTACCAACAATGCATAACCGTTAGGACTTTTAAATGAGATTAGTAGTATTCCGATTTTATTTTAAAAAATGAATTCAAGTATCTTCTAACCACGCATAACCGTGAGGACTTTTAGATGGGATTTGAATCAACTTGTTTATTTAATAAATCAATTTTGATATGCGTTTCATACATGCATAACTGTGAGGACTCTTAAATGAGCATAGAAGCACATAATCAAAAATTCCACGTAGTTCACCCATGCATAGCCGTAAGGACTTTTAAATGAGAGTGAATACTTTGTTTTTTGTTATTATTATTTATTTACTTTTAAAAATATAAAATGAAAACGAATGATTCCTGTTTAAATCACCACATATTGACATACTATGATGGATTTTGATGAGTGATGGTTGATAGAAATATGATAGAAATAGAAATGGTCATGGAATTTTTACCAACAAAAAATTTTATAACTCTTGTTTAAATTTCTAAAGAAATTTACTAATTATACCGTGTCGAATTATAATATATGATAAATATCAACACTCGTCACTTTTTCAATCACTATTTATCTTTTTGATAATTAGTAGGGAGTCAGATTAGTCAATGTAGTCATTTAAGCTCAAATTCAAAAATAATTATCAAGTCAAATTTTCAGAATGATTAATCTGAAACAAGGTCAAAAAAATGATTTTCTAGAAGGGGTTTTATAAGAAAAATGTCTGATTTTTGAAAATTATTTGAAATGAAAAATATGCAGATGTTTTCTTTGAAAAATGATGCAGTTACTAAATGTCTCAACATAAATCACGTTCCACTAGTAATTTTTCTATCAACTAGATTACCAGTGTAATCTGCATCTGAATTTTTCTTTCACTCAAGATTATTATTAGTTGAATGTTATAAACCAGACCGTGAAGTTGCAACAATTTCTTGAAGACATTTTTGAATGAAATTCTTTTCAATTTTAATTGAAGCCGTGTAAATAAACTAAAAAACTATGAATATAGAGTCAGCCATAAAATAACCAAACGTATTATTATTTACCAATAAAACACTATCATTAATCCAAACTAATACATTTGAAGTAGTCCAAAGATTCTAGAGATTTTTATAGTGTTCTTGGCATAAGAATATAATTGGCCAACAATTTTGAATAAGTCAAAATCAAAGTCATCATGCATTTCTTTATCAAATAACTGGCTGAATTAAATTCAAATTATGGTGCAAATTATCACATTTAATAGATGAATATACCATCACCTCTTTTACCTTTATGATATTTTTCTTTTTCGTTGTTGTCCATTGTGATTCTATCACCTTTGTACTAGGCTAAGGAACTTTACTTTGTCACTCGTTGTGTCACTGGAATAGCCAGAATCCAAGTAACACTATTGTAGTTCCTTAGTCTGCCACCACACCTACATGAGAGAAGAGTTTTGTGACCTATTTGTTTTTATAGGTCCATGATTGTTAGTGGCAGAATATTTTGGAAAATAATTCTGTGGAGATCCAAAACTATTTATATATGTTCCTTTTGGCACCCAGATTTGTTTAACTTTGAGAGATTTTATACTTGTGTCTTTTGGAAACCAAATTGGTATATTTTTCACATGTTTGGGTCTATACCAACAATTGTTTTGATTGTGTCCAAATTTTCTACAAATTGTGCACATTGAATTGACTTGATTAATTTCATTTCTAGCATTTTCAGATTGATTATATCCAAGTCCTTGTCTAACTGTTTTAACAGTTTGTTTTCCTAATAGCATACTCAATAATTTTTCACTTTTTGAAAATTTATCTAAAGTCGTTGACAGTTGTTGGACTTGTGTTTTGAGAGATTCATTTTCATTTAACAATTGTGTGCATCTTTTAATAGAATTTTCTCTTCTTGTATTTTCACTCTCTTTCAAAATCAGAATTTCATTTTCAAGCGATTTAATTTTGATTTCTGATTTTTTGATCTCTTTTTCGAATGTTGGGCACTTACCACACTTAGGGATCCTACTTTGATAGTTTTTAACTAATTGGTCAAGTTGTTTATTTAAATCTATCAAAGTATCTTTTTGTGATTCAAGTTTGGCATATTTCTTCCTAAGTCGTTCAAAACAGCCATTTACCTCGTGGAAATATATAAGTAATTCTAAGTGAGTGAGTTTTAATACCTCGCTTGGCTCGTCATCGTTGCTAAGTTATATTACCTTGAAGTTACATATCTGCTTTCTCACTCTCACTGCTAGTACTTTTATTATCTTCATCACTTGTATTCCACATGGCTACAAAATTTCTCCATTTTGATTCCTTTCCTAAGTCATGTCGTTTTTGAGGACAATTGGAATTGATGTGTCCGGATTGGTTGCACTTATGAAAAATGATTTCTTGTTGTTCTAGGTTATCTAGAACTTTGATTATTTTGCTTCTTAATTTTTGATTTAGAGCTAGATTTACGTATTTACGGTTCCACTTTTTGAATCTCTGTATTGCCATTTCCATCTCTGCTGCTCCATCATCGTCGTCGTCGTCATCACGTTCGGTTGTTCCTTTGAGAGCTATTGATTTCTTTCGAGTATCTCCTCCTTCACGCTCTTCTATGAATTTCATTTCTAGCTCATAAATGGTGAGATTTCCGATGAGTTCTTAAACTTTGATTTGTTTTAAATCTTTCAATTCTTGTATGGCAGTCACTTTTGCTTCAAAACTTCGTGGAAGGACTCTGAGGATTTTTTGGACTATTTCCAATTCTGTGTATGATTTTCCAAGAGCTTTTGATTTGTATACAATATTGGAAAGTCGTGCGTACATCTCTTTAACATTTTCTTCCATGGCCATTGTAATATTCTCCTATTCGCTACTCAACATGGCAAGGCGAGATTCCTTGAATTGAGATGTTCCTTCGTGAGTCACTTCCAGTGCGTGCCATAAGACAATGTGAGACACGATTAAATTCAAATTAATCTAATGAACAAATAATAGAATTCATAGCTTTAGCATTAGGATTTTGTAATCTATTTTCTAGCTCAGTCCATTGATCCATCGGTTTATCTATTTCCTAATTATCTATAATTATAGTTGGTGCTCTATAACTTGTCTCAACAATATTCCAAACATCAATGGTTTTCAGAAAAAATTTCATTCTATTTTTCCAGTAAGCATATTCACCATTGAACATTGGTGGTCTAACTATAGACCGACCCTCAGCAAAAGCAGTATTAAAAGAACCCATGTTAAAAATTCAAATTTTTAAAAACAAAAATTGGTTTTTGAAAATTAATTTTTTTTAAAACAAAAATAGCTTTTGAACTTTGCTCTGATACCACTTGTAGGATCAATTTCACCCTAGAGGGGGGTGAATAGGGTGATGCTATCAATTATAAAAATTTATAATGGAAGTTTGTATAAAATTATTTTAATGCAGATGTATCATAATAATAACAGCACAGATAATAATAGAATAATAAATGCAGAAATAGAACGACACAGAATTTACCCAGCTTCGGCAAAACCCTACCTACGTGATTCCCCCAAGGTTTCTAATAGAAATTAAGCAGTTAGATGCTTACACATGTAAACTTGCGACACCTTCTATCGACTAGCCTTAACTCTACGCTCAAAACTCTGCCACAACTCAGCCACTGAGTTAGAAATTCTCAAACCACGCCACGTAGTTTGTCCCTAGTCACACAACTAGAAATTACACAAGTTTAAGAAGAAAAATAAAATTGAAGCAACAAAAAAATAAATCAAAACCTTAATTTAAACTAAAGCCTTATCTCTACTACTAATAAAGAAAATTCATTCAAGTAATTTACTCGGTGTCTTTTTGAAATTACAAAAATGCCCTTACTTTTCATTTACATGTTTGCGTTCAAACAAACCATCACGCATCCAATAATACAAACAGTCAGTGTACAAAGCACGGACCCATACTAGTATAATTAAGACCAAACAAAAACAAGGCCGACCCAATATTCACTAAAGTAATATAAGAGTAAATCCCTTTCTCTTTTTTATCTATGTCGGCCAGTTCCTTGTTTGTGTTAATGGCGGCTTCGTTCCTTTCTCGTTCGTTCTGAAATTAGGGCTTCTGAAATCTGGAGCGTCGATTCTAATCAAATTCTGGTTGTTCACAATTGTCTTTGATTGCTCCTTCAATTTGGCTTGCGATCGCTTCTAGTTAGTCGAGTTCGAATGTTTGCATGAATTGGTATGTTCGTTCCTTTTTTCGAATTTTTATGTACTCGACTTTTGATTCGAGTTGAAAGATAATTCTTTGTTGCTTGAACTCTCTAATACAACTACCGATGATGTTACTTGATTATAAAGGGTTCGAAACCCTATATTTTCGTTCGTATATTTTATACGAATTCGTCAAATAATTTGTTCTGATTCATCTTGGCCAGTTGATCTTGTTTGAATGCTGTGATTTGAATTTGACTCGTTCACTTCGTATATTCCATTTACTTGGTTGTTGCGGCTTTGTGAATTTGCTGATTTGTTCAACTTCGGCATTGACTTGATTTGATGATGTTGATTTCACTGTGACTTCGGCATTAACTTGTTCAACTTGAAATTCCTAATGCAAGCTATCTTTTTCTAGATTGTACCTTGATTTTTTTGAAACTTCTACTTTGAGTCTTTTCTGATTTTTGTAAAACCAACTACTTCGGTTACTTTAAATATGTGATTTTTATCACCTGGCTTTGACATGGATTTGTTCGAACTTGCAACCTGCACATGTATAAATATATATGCTCACGTATGTATATAATCAGTTATATTTTGCTTGTAGTTGTTTTTGGTTTTGCTTTGACTTTGGTCACTGCTGCATATATGTATTCCTCCACTTGTCTTGTTGAAATGTGCATTGTCTTCATACTTTATAGTTGTTGTTTCCACTGCCTATTTCAGTTTGCATATGTTTTGTACATTTTCCTCCTGCACCCATGTCTCAGTGATGCATCAAGTTGTACCTGTTTTCGCTGCTTTCATGTACATGCGTCGAAGTATGGTGTAGATATAGTTCAAGCCACTGTGTACATTGTTTGGTTTTCATATATTCGAATTCTTGAAGTCGTAGAGTTGCATGTGGTCTTGTTGAAGTCCAGTTTCATCTGAATCTGTACATTCATGTTATATTTGCCTTGAGTTTCATTTTGATGTTAAGTTCATTTGTTTTAAACTTGTTTATCACCATATATGCACATTTGGGTTTCATCGTGTTTCACTTGGTTTTTTTATTTTCTGGTTGCCTCAAAGTTTTGCTTTACATATATGTTCTTGTTCACTCATGTATATATACATGTCTTCACTTGTTCCACATGAGTTCGTTTGCACTGTCACATGATCATTTGGTTGAGACATTGTTATTTCACTGTTTTGTTTACCCGTGCACTGTTTTGAGTTCGAGCCAGTTCATGTATATAGTCTGCTTCACCATCGACTGTTGCATTATGATCCTTTGAGTCAGTTTGCAAGTCAATTTGCAGTTTGCATTCACTTGTGTACATTTGTTTGAGTGCAGCTTTGTCCCATTCTTATGGTTCTATTGATGATGTTATGCACTGTATATACATGTGCCACTTTATTTTCTTCTCTGGTCTTGTTCACTTGATGGAATTTGGTTTGGTATAAACGTATATGTGATATGCTCCATTTGTATATCTACTTGAGTCTGAGTTTCTCCCGACCATTATTGCATTTGTACATTTGGATTTTTGGTCGAGGCTTGTTTTAGTTGCCTTTACCATTTTCATGAACTTGCACCTATGTTGAATCCAGCTTGGAGCTCGGGTTTGACCTCGTGCTGATATTGTGACATTATTTTTATTGCACTTGAGTTGAACCCGGCTTTTGATTTGGGTTTGACCTGTGCTCACCTGTCCTTGTAATTTTATCAAGTGTATATTGGTGTGCACGGCCTTGTGGCATGTACAGTGATACACTGTGCATGTCACAAGCTGTTCGTGTATGATGAATTCAAATTTAAATGACGATGAACAACCCAAATAACTGAGGCAAATATTATTTTCAAAATCCACATTTTATTTTATGCTGCAAAAATATTTCCTTTTCAATTTTACAGCATCGGTATTTATTTTTGCAGATTGCTCAGATGTTGGATTCAATTTGGAATAAAGTTGTAGATAAACTATGAGTAAATGAGCGATATGTAGTGAGGTGTATTTGTAAATGATAAATTGTGATGTAATCGAATTTGTATTGTATTTGTATATATATAGTGAGAGTTCACATTTGTACTATTCAAAATTGTAATAAATATTTTTTTGAATAAAATATCTGTTTAAATTTAAATATCATGTTATTTATTTTATTCAGCAAATATTTATTTAATATGTGAAACATAAAATAGTACATTAACAAATCCATTTAAGTGAATATATATATATATATATATGTATGTTTATTATCATCAAACAAAAATCATATATTCGCATATTCAATACATAGGTCCTTCAATCCTCTCACACCATGACCCAATTTGTATTCTAGCAATGATTGATATGTTTGATGGAATCCTAAGCTAGTTAGATCGAGAAGTGAGCATTTGTCTAATTCAATCAGAGTTCAATCCAACCAGTGTATGAACCATCATCGAAACTAGGCGACCAGCTACGAAATTACATAGAGAGCACTTACATAAGGCAAGGAGTGAAAACCAAAAGAAGAAATCCCAAAACCACCTAAGTCCATGGATCGCCAATGATCAATGCCCATTGGATCACTAGTGATCCATAAGATCATGTTAGATTGCTATGAAATTTTCAGAAAGGACGAAGGAGAAGCATCCCAAATAATTGGATCGTAAGCAATCCTGAACCTATGGCTAGCTTGAGTCGTCATGAAACTCTCTAAACTTCTTCATGGCATTATGTGGAGGCTTCTAGCAAAAGTGGTCTAGCCCAATAGTTCTTCAACCCATATAAATACAATCTTACCTATAAGATAAACAGGATTATCTAAACTGGGTGCTTGAAACTCTACAGAAACTACTATTTACTTTTATCTTCCCGCACAACAATCATCTATATGGTTCATTTTGATTCTCCAGTGAACTCTAACACCAGTGACTTGATCTTACTTGCAAGATTCAATCACATCATAATCAGATTCAACTTGTAATTGCAGTCAGTCAATAATAAAAGTTAAAAAATGTACGTAGGCTTCGTTAACAGTCGGCCATTATAAAATCCTTTGTCCCATTACTTTATTTGCCAATTACTATTTCTTATTTTTATTTTATTTGCCTTGGTCAATAGGGTTGGTTCTTTCACACTCAACCCAGGGCGTCGATCCATATTTTGGGTTAGCAAAATAAAAAAAGTTAGTATTGAAACCATCATGCCTACCACATGTTGATTTTTTCATGGTGCAAAGGAGTGATTTATTTCATCATTAGTGATAGAGGTTGTCGATAGCTTTTGATGATCAGAGGAGAGCTTAGTGAGAGGAAGGGAAGTTACAAGTGAGGGGTCAAGAGGGGAATCTGAGTTAGCGTGCAAGAGGTGAGTTAAATAGTCTAGAAAACCTTATCAACTTCATTAAGGTGGATGTAGGTCACGGCATATATCAGTTATTTGATGTATAAAACATTTAATTTGTTTAATTTTCAAGGAAGCATGATAAAACTTAGAATCTCTATCACTAAATAGAGACAAGGATTCTCTGTTTTCTGTCTGATTATACTAGCTTCAATGTTATCCCGCTTTTTGGCAAAGCCGTGATACCAAAAGATTGGTCAAAATCAAAAGACAATTCGCCTCAGAGATCGGTTGCATTCCACTTCACTATGGATATCGATGAATTTTGTCCGAGCCCGGATCAGGTTATAATTGATGGGACATGACAAGCAAGACCGTGAAAGCCAGTGTTTCAAATTTCAGGTTAATCGGAGTTCGTATGGACAAGATATGATCGATGCAAGTTAGCCAAAGTTCACAGTGTTCGAAACCATCGGTTTGCTGAGTAGATGGCCATTTCGAACCGATAGGGTTCGAACCCATCAAGCCTTGTTCGAACCCATTAGGCTCCACGCGTTTCGAATCGATCACATTCGAAATGATCAGCAGTATTGTTCGCTTCGAATCGATCGAGTACGAATCGATGAGATGGACATCCACTCAGCATGACAACGCCTCGCTCACTTCGAATCCATAAGGTTCGAACCCATCACCGCTTGTCAAGTTCGAACCCATCACCGCTTGTACTTCGAATCCATCACCATCGGTAACTTCGAATCGATCGGTCCCATGACCAAGCACTGCTTCGTATCGATCGCCTCCATCAGGTTCGAATCCATGAACAATCGCTCATTCGAAACCACCCAGTCAACTAGTGACGTGTCACCCATCGGTTTGAATGCGCCGATATACATGGATTCGAAGCGGTCAACACGGAGAAAAAGTAGCATCGATGCGAGGAGTGCGCGCCACGTCACTACAGTACCACGTGCTTCCATCGATTCGAATGCATGGGTTCAAAGTCATGGGTTCGAACTAAACAGCCGAGCGAGATTCATCAACTCGAATCGATCATATCTCCTAAACTACCGATCCAAATGCAACGAAATTTTCACAGTAGCTTCCATACAAGGTAAAGATTGTTCCAGCCAAGTTTCAGCTCGATTGGACCATTTCTTGATGGGTTCGAAATCACTTTGAATCGATGTCAGATCGAGACGAAACTTGGTGGGGTCGGTCGCGTGGGCCCACTCACGTGCCAGAAGAAGTCTCCCGAAGTTTGAGCGAGATCTGGGCCTCCAACGCCTATAAATAGCACCCTGAAGCCTTAAGAAAGGGGGACTTTCCAGAAATTTCTGCCATTGAACACCAGGACTCAGCCAGATTCAATTCTATTCATTATAATCACCATTGTATTCAGATTTCAAAGCTATTATCAGCTGTAATTCATTGTAATCGATCTATCAAGCAAAGCAATAAAGAGAAAACCTTCAAAGTGGACGTAGGCACGAACGCCGAACCACTATAAATCCTGTGTTTGTGATTGTTATCTGCGAATTATTGTTGCTTAGATCTGAATTCTATATTGATTTTCGCTGAGTTCTGTGTTGATTATTATCGATTTAAGTACGTAAAACGGGCGCTTTCGCGGTATTAGGTGTTTGTGACCAATTTCGGCGCAAACATTCAATATTTAAGGCATCGTCAAGTTTTTAAGATAATTCAAATTCAAGAGAACCGAGGGAAGGATCAGTACTAGAGTTCATGATCTGTTGCTGCACCAGTTCCAGATTTTCTCTTATGGCTATAGAAAGCTTCAATCCATCGCCAAACTTGTTCCTGGCTCATTATAAAAGAGAGAGTTCAGTGTTTTTGTTGAAGAGATAACATAGGGTTTCCAAATGTATGAATGTTCCACGCATGTTCCGCACCTGTAGGAAAGTATTATCATTAATCCATTCATTAAAAATTTAAAGTTTACCTTTTTATCAGTAGTAGCTTCACTAATGGATAGGATGAGCGTGCAATGGTCGGAAAGATTAGGCATTGGGATGTGAATTTGTGTAGATGGCCATGTGGAGAGGGCTTTGAAGTTAGAGAAGCGATAATCGATACTAGTTAGAGTTCTTATTCCATGCCTACTCTTTGAAAGTACTAGTGGGTCTTATAATAGAAGTATGGCTAACTAAATTAAGCTAATAATATTATTATGCAAAGTAAAGTGAATAAAGGAAATACATCAAGATTTACACTGGTTCAGAGCACCTTACCTATATCCAATCTCTAAACACCTCTTAGGAGTTTCACTGGCCACACCCTCACTTAACCCGGACAAATAAGTATAGTACAAATTGTCTAGACCTTGTTCCCAATAATCTTTAATAGGACTTGATACAATAAAATAAAACAAATTTGACTTTGTGTTTTCTTGAATAACACATATGAGTCAATATATTATACCCTTCCTATAGTCTCCATAATATGACGATTTGAATGTGCTGATAATTGAATGCCTTTTAAATTGAAAGTATATAGAGAGTATAGAGTTTGAAAGCATGTAAGAATTTTGAGTTAAAAACATGAATTTCAACTCTATTTATCGCATTGAATAATCCTTATCAAAAGGTTGTAGTCATATATAAGTTTCAACCTTTAAGAAAGAAGATACCTCTTTAAATTCTGATTTTCAGCGAAGAGACACTTCTTTCGCCCAGGTCAGATGGATGATTTTGAAATCCAGATGGTTGAAATTATTAGGAATAAAATAGAAAGTTTATAGTTCTCAATATCAATGTTTTTAGTTGTCTAAAATTAAAATTAAAATTAAAATGTCTAAATTTCATTTTAGATGTTTGAATTTTAACTTCAGATGGCTAAAAGTATACCAAAAGAAATAGAAAGTTAGGAATTCAAAAATAGAGTTTACAAACGTCTGAATATAAATTTCAAACGGCTAAAATTATCTCAGACGTTTAAAATTTATACTCAGATGGCTGAATTTACTATTTCAGGTGCCATTTTTATTTTACCGCCATATTTATTTCGAATTACTTTTGAAATTTTAATTTCTAGAAAATAGAACATATAGAATATAAAAAATTTCAAAGAAATATACTGTGTTTGTGAAATCATTACATGGGAGACTGTACAAAAATAACACAATTTCAACCAAGTTTGTTTTTGTCTTCCATCTTAAAGCTCCTTTTCAACGTTGATTGTCTAATCTCCTCATATATATTCCTGCAATAATAATAGTGGTAAATATGTATGAAAATGTATAGTCGTCTCATCAAAACTTAAAAAGGCAGGATCTGACACTCTTATTATTCTAACTAAATGTAGAGCCAAAGGATGGAATGTCAATGAGCGAGGAATTCTACATTATTGAATCGAGAGGAGACAGATCATTGAGAGTCACTGGGAGGCCACCATATTTATGAGATAAGAGGTATAAGCGTTGAAATCACCCAAAAAATCCATGACTGTTAGTTTTGTTTGAAAAATTATTATAAAATTTCTTAAAAAATATATAAATTGATTAATTAATTTAAATAATAAATGTTAATAAAAATATTTTCGAAACATATTAGTCAAATTTTAAAATTTTATAATGTCCAGCGGGATATTTTAATGATTGAAATAGGGTCTGAAACCATGTCCATTAGATCAGGCTCGTGGTTTCTCTTTCCACAGAATGATCATCAAAGGAAAATGGACTTACCATTAAGGAGATATAGCAATTTTAAATTCTCTTTATAGCCAGACAGACTAGTGGGTAATTAGGGAGATTTAAGGGCTAAGCCCAAAGCCTAGCTCGGGATTTGTGCCAATAGTGGTTGAAACAATAGCTCCTAAATCAATTATCTTCTTCCTAAATTACTTAAAAACCTCCATTAGCCCTAATTTTATCAAAAAGCTGTTAGTCCGTGAGATGACGGTTTTGACGACAACAACCTTAGAATAGATTATAAATTATAAATACTAACATTATAGTTTAGATATATATATGTATATGTAGGATTTAACCATGCAGGTACCAAGAATGAAGACTGTACAGTATAAAGATTCAAAATATCAAGATTGGAAGACTCATAAGTATCAAGATTATCAAGAGTTCAAGAATTCAAGTAATTTATTCTTTAATTAGAAAATTTTGTTAAAACTCCTAGAAAAGCACTAGCATCTTAAAATCCAATTTATTCATGGAATGAAATCCACTTCGAGCCTGTTAAAAGGATGGAACCCTAAGTAGGATGGAACCTACGAAAAATCTAGTGGAACATTATTTCGTATCCGCTAACCTTTTATTCAAAATGATTTTGCAAAATTATATCTTGTTTTCAAAATGATTTCAAAACCTTCCTTTTAAAAGCATTGAAAACATCTATCCTGATTTTAAATAATTTTAGCCTCAAAATCATCTTTAATTTCAAAGTCAAATTACTCCTGATTTTAAACTATCTTTTAATATAATATATTTAACTTTTAAATATTTATACTTAGATTTAAATATAAAATTATAGTTAAATTCTATATATATTATTCTCTATATTTACTTATGAATTTTAACTATAGTCAAGTATATTTATAAAATTTAAAATAGATTTAATATAAGTAAAGGTTATTTTCAAAGAAAATCAAATCATCAAAAAATGCTTTGGGATGTCGACATACTCATGGTGACCATGTCGACATGGTGTCAGCTGAGTTCAAAATTTCAAATTCAAAAGAAGTGTCTATTCGCCGTAACTCTTCACGAGTGGACATGACTGTTATTCTACTATAAGTAGGGGTCGGTTTCAACGAATTTTATATCAGATTTTCTGGTTTTTCACTCCTCTTATTCTTCCACTTTTCTTAATAAAAATTCTTATCATTACTCTGCCGAAATCTATATTGAATTGAACTCGATCATTCATAGTTTGATTCTTTATCACTATCTCAACAAGATCCTTAGTGCTATTCAGAGTTATAGCCTTTTTGTAATCAACTTAGTGAGAAAAGGTGTCATTATAGCCTTGAAAATCAATCAAGCGTGATAAGGTGTGATTGTAGCCTTGGGAAATCGGTTGGGTGAACTTGTAGCCTGTAAAATCTAGTGGGTGAACTTGTTGCCCGGAAAATCAAGTATCTCTACCCAGAGGATTGTGATTCTGGAGGGTGTATCTCGTAGCCTTGAAATCGAGGGTGTAATTGTACAATTGCTTTTGAAAGGAAATCCGTATTTGTGTTGCGGGACTGGATGTAGGGTAACTCTGAACCAGTATAAAATCTGGCGTGTTCTTTCCTTTACTGCTTTTTATTTTATTTCTACATCTATGTTTGTTTCTATGATCATATCTGTGTCTGTATATTGCACACATCTGTGTTTAAATTAACATAAACTCAAAAAGATTTAGTAATTCTTTATAAACTGTAACAACCCGCAAATCCGTACTCCTTGAGTCAACACTGTTCTACCTAAATCAACTCAAGTTGTGCAGAAATACGAACCATTTGGGTTAAAGAAGAAGAGGTAGAAGAAGTAAATAGAAAACAACATCAGAATCTAACCATCGCAACGGAATAAAATATAATAGATAATAAATGGTCTTTTCTCAAAAATCAAATATCTATGTTTATATATTACATCATCAGTGTACATCAATCACAGTACAACAACAACAACATCCAAATGGATACACGGTAACTCAACACAGCGGAATATATATATATAAACAAGTACGGAAGTACGTATCATCATCCAGCTCGTCTCCTGAGCTCCACGGCATCGTATCCTGTATCCTATAATACTCGGTCTGCCCGAGCATTACAGTTAAATAACACCCGAGTCAGTCTGGAATACCAGCGTGAGAAAATCACACTCAATTGATTATTAAAGTTTTAAAAATACTTTGAAAACAAAAGCATCTCATAAGACCACGCCATAAATAAACATGTCGGGTTTTTACCTTACGATAGCTAAAACAATTTTTATAGAAATCCTCTGATATTATAATAAGGTCTATATACAAATACTTATAAATAGCCGAAATTGTTACATCTATTAAATTCCATCTACTAGCCACAGAGTGGGTAATACAAACAAAACTCGTACAAGGCTCGTAGGAAGAAAGGATTTCTAACTAATGACTAGGCACTGGGGTACCACCTGTCACAGTACATGGCCTAGATCATAGTACCGAGGAGTACGCCCGCTCCCCTGCAACACAAGACCGAGACTACCCCTTACTGGATAATCCCGAGTGAGACCACCCCGCGGTTGGGATCAGCAACTGCCCACTAACCCGAAATAAAAAGGGACATCTAGACAGGGATGACCTCACCCTGCTTGGGTGCTACCCACCTAGCCTTGCTGCATAACCCCTGATTTTCAGTCATTCCCATTTGATGAGGCTTGAGGCTAAGCGTTACCTTTATAGAACATATCCCTTAGAATGCCCATCGTCCACCTGACGATGTTCCGAAAGCATTCATCCATACAAGTCCGTCCCGGGTTCGAATGGAACCGAAGGCACTATTCCTACTACATCCATTTCGGAAATATCCTTAGGATTAGTAGCGACTAGCCCTTGCACTTCACTGCTCCATCTTCGAATCCAAAATCGTTTTCCACGAAACGTATAAACTGGATCGAAGTGGTTTTCGAGAAATAAATCTCGATCCCGGTCTCTTCGAAACGATCAACGTATTTGGACAATATTGATAGTCGGTTATTTAACTATCAATTAATATTCACAACATCCATCCAACAATGAATAATTTTTCTAAATTATTTATTAAACTCAAAAATATCTTCACAAGATATATTTCTATTTTCAACCTTTTGAAAATAGATTTCAAATCATCTTTCTTTTCAGAATAAACTTTCCCAAATATTTTCTATCTCCACAGAAATTACCAAGCACACAACTAGATTTTTAAAATAATTTAAAACACGTTTCTTGAAATATAATTTAAAACATTTAAGTTAAAACTACTTCAATAATTTGTTAAAAATACATACTATATGAATATTTGAAAATAAGTTTACTTAATAAAATATAAAACTAGATTTTCACTTTAAAAAAAAACATAATACTAAGTCATTTTTTAAAAAATAATTACTATCATAATAGATTGAAAGAAAATACTTACTTTAGAAATTTAAATATTTAGAAATAATAAATTTTCCAAAACTTGTTTTTTTTAAAAACAACATCAAAACCTTTAATTTATATGTAAAAATTTACTTTAAAAATGTACTTGGTTATCCAGGGAGAATTTCCAATCTCAATCACTTAAATCAATTTTCCAAATTGATTCCCAATTTATTCCATTTGAAATAAATTTCTTTACTTACTCAGTTCATTTCAAAATTCGTTAGTCATGGACTTATTATTATTATTTTCCGTTTGATTTTAAATCTTTTAACTGAAATATACAAATTTCAGATTTTTCCAATTTTCTTCATTATTCTTTTCAATAATTTAAATCCTGAATTTTAAATAAATGTTTTGTTCTTTTTAAATAATAACACTGAATTTTAAAATTCATTAACTTTCTGTTTATTCAAATTTTCATTTCTATACTCACAATTTATTCATTAGAAATTTAAAGTCACTTTATTTCTTCTCCAATACATTCTTAAATTTATTCTATAATTATTTTACTTACAGATTCACTTCTTTTATTTTCCTTTCAAAATCCAATTTTTTTATATATATTATTTTGGTAATTCATTATACTCAATTATATCCAGTCGAACCACAACATTCAATATTCCAATATCATTCATCATAGAATATCAAATAATCACAACAGAGGGTATTAAACAATTTAAATAAATGTTGAGGGATCCAGTTGGATCCCTCCAACCTGTTTTCCCTGCATCCACAGACGTTAGCACAATATAAAGTACCAATTTCAAACTATACCACACTATAGCACAACAATCAATTCAACCATTCAAACAATTATTTAAATTTAATCATTTAAATTTAAATTTAAATTCACTGAGTGAGATTAACTCACCTTTGATTTTTGTTTACAATCTGATCCAATCCGGCTTGCTTCCATCAGATTTTGACCTTGTATAACAATCATACGATTTATTATCACTTTGAAATAACTTGAACTATTTATTTCCATTTTATAAATTTAATTAACCAATGATTTACTATTTAATAATTAAATTGGCCAACAATTAAATTTAAACTAAACATTTGGTTTTAAACTAATAAATCGATTTTAACTAAATTCCATTTATTGAATTTAATTTAATTAACAAATAATTTTATTTAACCAAATTTTCATCTCATAAATTACTTTTAGAAACTAAAATAAATTAATTATGCTAATAGAACAAATTAATCACCTTAATAATTTATTTTAAAATAGACCAGTAAATTTAAAATGTGAGCATGTCTACTTATGTTTATTATTACACATTTTCTTCAGCTTCCTGTATATACATATAACTTAAAATTGCATTCATATATAAAATAATATTGTCTGTATTCATTATTTTATTAGATTAAATTACCTCTAACGCAGATCAAATTGAGCAACGAAGATGCTGCTTCCGGCAAACCCTAGCCATTGCCAAAGCCTATTGAGCGAATCCCACAGCACTCCACTAAGTCGTTGCCGATAGCCGCGACATCCCCAGTGCGACATCCCATAGCCGCGAGCCTCCAGATGAACATCAGCGACTCACGACCTCCGCGCCTACAGCCAAAGAACGCCTCGCCTTCCTCCTTAAGTCGCGTCTTCCACAATCTATGACATCCCAACTCCACCGCGAAATCGCTCGCGCCCACCACTCCCATCGCCAGAGACGAACTCAGATCAGCCACCGAACAGCTAGAATTCGATCGCGATTAAGTCGCGAGCCTCACATCTGATTCCTAGCTTTGAGTGTTCGACGAATAGCTAGAAATCCAGCCGCCCAATTCGATTTCGAAACAACTTGCTACAAACACGAATTCTAATCGCAAACATGACTTTAAATCAAACTGGGACGAAAGGAGGCTGTTTGATTCGATCTGAAACGAAGAGGGTTATTAGTTTGGGGATTTTAATGTAAGAGAGAAGGGTTTCGGTTTCTTAAGAGAAGGGGCTGCCATTATTTTTCGTGAGTTCTATTTTTTCTTTTTTTTATGTAGAACGATCGGCTTGTAACAAAAGAGAGAGAACACGTTATAACCTTTCGTTCATTAGCTTACGAACATAGCTATCCTTTATTATTTTTTTTTTTTTATTTTTTTTATTTTCTCGAACGAATAATTTCCTTTATCAAACGACGAAGCGTAAAAAAGAAAGTAACACGTGCTTTTTGAATTCAGTCACTATATTAAATTCCCGATATGGATTTAAGCGCGTTTAAAAATCGTACGCTCACACAACAATTCCGATCACTACGAAAATTGAAATCCGATAATAATACAATATTACGGATCTAATGGAACTGGTTTTGTCGAATTCCGAGACTGTGCCTCGGAAGGTTATTTTTAAATTTAATTTAAACTATAAAATTTCAAAACTGAACAACTCATCGTTAAATTCAATTTTACAACTTCTATTATCCTCAGTACTGTCAATATAAATTTTTCAAGCCTTCAAATTATTTTTAATAGGCTTAAAACTCCAGATTCAACATTTTACCCAATTTTAAATTATTTAATTTAATAAATCAATTATCAAATAAATTGTGATATTCGTCTGAATATTTAAAATCAATTAAATATCCCGATTTTAAATGCTCGAAAATTCTGGGTCATCACATTCCTCCCCCCTTAAAAGAATTTCGTCCCCGAAATTACTAGTTAGGAAGAATAGTCCAATACCCGTTACTATTTTCCAACCAAACAGTTTAATTAACTTACCATACATATCTTTTATCATAGACCCACTATCATTCTTACTAACTTTCCAAACTCTCCCATAATTTGCAAACAATCCTATTTGCCCAATCATACAAGTTTTAATTTTAAAACCAATTTTGAATTATCAAAATTTTCTCAAAAATTTTCTCTCTCTAAATTTCCGAAATTTTTTTGCCAACGTCTCCTTTGCGCGGCTAGCTCGGTACAACTACAAAAGGCCTCTACGGGCTCCCAAATTCCAAAAGAAAACAAAAAGCCAAGTGGCCCGATCAAAAACCCAATCAAATTTCATATAGAAATTTAAACACATACCTTTTTGTCGAGCAATTCAAATTTATCTTTTGAAGTCAGAACCAATTCTCTTTTTTCTTCATAATACATGTATATTCCACTTAGCAATAGTATCCAATCATAATTTTCCAAAAACATTTTATCGACTTCCTTACCAAATGACAATATTTATTCCTTCAAATATTCCCTTAGAATATATTTGTAATATCAATGTCCCATTGAGAATGCACCATTCTTTTCTTAAGTTTAGTATAAGCATTTTATACGTCTCTTTATTTATTTTCACCTTACCACTTTAGTTTATATCCACTTCTATTCAAATTGATTCTTTCATTTTCATATGAATTCAATTTATCTTTAACTTTGAATATTTGAATTTTATTTTTCATTTATACTGATTCATGTCATTATTTTAAATTAGTTTCATTTACTAATTTATTTCAGTTTCCAGTTTGAAATCGTTTTGCCGTTAACAAAATTTTTCCAAAAATTTTCAAAAATTTTCTAACTCCCAAAATTCTGAAATTTTTTGGCAGAGTCTCCTTTGTACGGAGGAACTTTTGCAATTTGACAAAAGATATAAATATATATATATACATCGACCCACACGGTCGGAAAAACCAAAAACAGTTCATATTTCCCATTTTTATTACGTAGGCGTACCTTATTTAGCATTTATAAGCAAGACGCTTATTTATTTTAGCAGTTAGCGTGCCTAAAATCCAGCCACATGGCTTCCAATACCTGTACTTACTCAATCTAAACATGTAAGTGCCAAATATATGAAGTTTAACAACATTTCAATTATATGCAATAGTCAAAACAATGAATTCTAAAAGAAATTCACACCAAACATTTTTCCGTAAGCAAATTATACAGTTTTCATACTAATTTGACTGTTTCAATTAATTTATAAACCATTTCATTCAATTTGAATGGTTTTCAATCCATTCGTATACAACTTCATTCAATTTAAATGGTTTAAAACTCAATCGCTTATAATTAATTTTTTTTAGCAAACCGAACTCATATTTAATTCAATTGCTCTCAAAATCAATTCATTTTACTTCTATCAATTCATAGAATTTTAATTACTTCCATTTACATCAAATGACAATTTATTCTATGCAATTTGACGAAATCTATGTGAATAAATAAGTATTTATGTTTTATAACCAATTTAAATTGATGTCAACTCAATTCATACTTAATTCTATTCCATTTTTAAATTTATTCACAATCCATATATTCTCATTTTCATTGCATTTAAATTTGAATACATTCACTTGTATTTCATTTTATTAACCAAACTAGTTTCATTATTCAAACAGGTTCCATTCAAAACCATTTGATCTAGCTCGACACATTCTGTTTAAATTCCATTCACAATCCATTCATTTACATTTCATTCCATATTTGTTTATTCCAAACTGTTTTATTTAGCTCGAAGACAATCTAAGCTATTTCATTCCATAACCATTTCTCAACTTATTTAAACCACACTTCATTTGATTCTTATTTATTCCAACCATCTGTTTATTCAATATAATTAGTTTACCCACTCTGTCCATTATGAATTTTCATTTCCTTAAATATTATTTATAACCTACCAAATTTTATTTCGATTAAAATTTATTTTCACTTGATTTAAAACCAATCCAATATTACTAAACTTAGTTTAAGTTGAATTCAATTCAACTCTCCTCCATCCATTTAGCTTAAGTTAATTTACTTTAATTTATTCAAATTTTTATACTTAAGCTCATTTTCATCTTAAAAGTAAATTCTCTTTTCTATTCAACTTGATTCTATCACAATCAAATCTCATTTTAAATCTACAATTTCATTTGATTAGTTATTATAAAATTTAAATTTTCAAATCTAACTCATTCAATTGATTACAAGGCCATTTCCAATTTATTTCCACTTGTTTGGATTTTATTTGCAATTCATACCATTACTATTTTAATCTATTTCATTTTTTATTCGCAATTATATTTAATTTGTTAATATTCGAGTTAAATTTTAATTTATAACTCAAGTTCTGAATCCACTATCCATTTTTAATTTACCACCCAATTTCATAAACTCACAATTCAATTACATTTACTTCACAATCAATTTAAGTCGAATTTAATGTAGCGACCCACAAATCCGTACCCCTTGAGTTAACACTATTCTACAACAATCAACTCAAGTTGTACAGAAATACGAACCATTTGGGTTTAAGAAGAAGAGGTAGAAGAAGAGAAAACAAAATCAACATCAGAATCTAACCATCGCAGCGGAATAAAATATAATAGATAATATATAATCTTTACTCAACATCAAATATCTTGTTTATATATTACATCATCAGAGTACATCAGTCACAGCTCACATCAATAACATACAATGAATACACAACAACTCAGAATACACGACTCAAACAGCGGAATATATATATATACAAGTACGGGAGTACGTATCGTCATCCTACTCGACTCCTGAGCTCCACAGCAACATATCCTGTATCCTATAATACTCGGTCTGACCCGAGCATTACAGTTAAATAACACCCGAGTTAGTCTGGAATACCAGCGTGAGAAAATCACACCCAATTGATTATTAAAGTTTCAAAAATCCTTTGAAAACAAAAGCATCTCGTAAGACCACGCTACAAATAAACATGTCGGGTTTTTACCTTACGATAGCTAAAACAATTTTTATAGAAATCCTCTGATATTATAATAGGGTCTATTTACAAATACTTATAAAATAGCCGAAATTGTTACATGATTAAATTCCAGCTACTAGCCACCGAAGTGGGTAATACAAACAAAACTCGTACAAGGCTCGTAGGGAGAATGGATTTCCAACAATGACTAGGCACTGGGGTACCACCTGACACAGTACGGGGCCTAGATCACCGTACCGAGGACTACTCCCTTCATCCCCTGCAACACAAGGCCGGAACCATTCCTTACTGAACAGTCCCGAACAAGATAAACCCCGTGGTTGGCGCGACCAACCACCCACTAAGCCGAAATATATAAGGGACATCTAGACAGGGGAATTATCTTGTCCTGCTTGGGCATGACCCACCTAACCTTGCTGCATATCCCCTGATTTTCAGTCATTCCCATTTGATGAGGCTTGAGGCTAAGCGTTACCTTTAGAACGTTTTTCACTTAGAATGCCCATCGTCCACCTGACGATGTTTCGCAACAATTCATCCATACAAGTCCGTTCCGGGTTCGAACGGAACCGAAGGCACTACTCCTACTACATCCATTTTGGAAATATCCTCAGGATTAGTAGCGACTAGCCCTTGCACTTCACTGCTCCATCTTCGACTCCGTACACGTTTTTCGCACGAAACGTACAAACCGGATCGAAGTGGTTTTCGAGAAATTAATCTCGATCCCGGTCTCTTCGAAACGATCAACGCAGTTGGTCCATATTGATAGTCGGTTATTTAACTATCAATTTATATTCACAAACAACCATCCAACCAATAAATAATTTTCCAAATTATTTATTAATCTCAAAAATATCTTCACAAGATATATTTCTATTTTCAATCCTTTGAAAACAGTTTCAAAACCAACTTTCTTTCCAGAATCAACCTTCCCTAATCTTTTCTATCTCCTCTGAAATCACCAAGCACAAAATAGGTTTTTAAAATAATTTTAAAACACTTTACTTGAAATATATACTTTAAAACATTTAAGTTAAATTACTTCAATAAATTTGTTAAAATTACATACTATATGATTTTGAGAAAATAAGATTTCTTTATAAAATATAAAACCAGGTTTTCACTTTTAAAACAAATACTATGTCACTTTTAAATAATTAATACTATAATATATTAAAGGAAATACTTGCTTTAGAAATTAAACATTAGAAACAATAAATTTTACAAAAAACTTGCTTCCTTTAAAAACAACTTTAAAACATTTAATTTATATGTACAAATTTACTTTTAAAAACGTGTACTTGGCCATCCAGAGAAAATTCCAACTTCAAGCACTTAAATCAATTTCCCAAATGGATTTTCCAATTTATTCTATTTGAAATTAAATTTCTCTACTTATCAGTTTATCTACAAATTTCATTAATTATGGGCTTAATATTTATTATTATTACTTTCCGTTTGATTTTATACTATTTAACTGAAATATACCAATTTCAGCTCCTTCCAAATTTTCTTTATTCTTCTCAATAAATTGAATCTTAAATTTTAAATAAAAGTTTTTATTCCTTTAACATAATAACAATAAAATTTTAAAATTCATAAATCTTCTGATTTATTCAAATTTCCCTTACTAAACTTAAGATTTATTATTAGAATTTTAAAAGGGGCACTTTCTTTCCCAATAGATTCTTAAATTCATTCAAATTTCTACAATTATTCTACTTACAAGTTCACTTCTTTTATTATCTTCCCAAATCCAATTTATATATTTTGGTAATTCATTTACTCAAATACATCCAATCAACCATAACATTCAATATTCCAATACAACTCATCATAGAATATCAATATTCACAGCAGAGAATATTAAATAAATTTAAATAAATGTTGAGGGATCCAGTTGGATCCCTCCAACCTGTTTTTCCTACATCCACAGATGTTAGCACAATCATTTATTGATTCCAGAATATTCCATTCCCTATCACATCAATCATCTTCAACCATTCAAACAATTATTTAAGTTAAATCATTTAAATTTAATTTAACTGAGTGAGATTAACTCACCTTTGACTCCTGTTTTGCAACCCACTACCAATCCAGCTTGCTTCTTTTTAGATTCTTACTGCCGAACTGAGCAATCCCCAATTTGCGACCTCCTTCCTACACTTCGACCTCGCAAGCATCAAATCGAGCAGAAAACCCCCGCGAGCTTCACTTGCGTCGCCCACGATGCCATCAACTCGAACGCGATGCCAATTCGAGAGGCTCGGCCCCAAATTCCTGAAACGAAACCCTAGCTCGACAACTCGCGACGTCTTTTAAGTCGCGACGACCCAAATCGATCGAACTACGAGTTCGACGCAGCTGCAGTGCTTCCCCACGCGACGCCGCTTGCCATGCCTCCCCACGACCTTCCAGTCGCATCGCGTCGACGTCGTACCCTCTAATCTCGACTAAGGGAAGAGCTCGGTCCTAGGGTTTTGAAACGAAATTGATTCTATTCGATAGGAGGAAGGTTCGGCTCTTGTTTGGAGTTTTGACAGTGAACTGAAAAAATGAGGGTGAGGCTTGACTGATTTTCGAATTATAAAAGGAAAGTTAACAGAGGGAGTATCTTCCATTAAAAGCTTCTACTTATTATTATTATTTATTTTTTTATGAATCAATTTCTGATTTTAGAATTTGGGCCCAGAAAGTAAAAGGCAAGAGGGGAATTCGGGTCTAGGCAAGAAGAAACGAGTGTTTTCCAGAAGCACTAGGAGGAAAGAAGTAGCTTATGAATTCAGTCACTTATTGAATTTCCGGTATGGATTTAAGTGCGTTTAAAAAAAATCATATGCTCACACAACATTTCCAGATGCTACAAAATCTGGAATCCAATAGTAATACAATATCACAGATCCAATGGTACTGGTTTCGTTAAATTTCGAGACTGTGCCTCAGAAGATTATTTTTAAATTCAATTTAAACGATTTATTTTTAAAACCGAACAAATCACTTCCAAATTCAATTTTAACACTTTTACTGCCTCCACTATCATCAATATAAATTTTATAAGCCTTCAAATTATTTTAAATCGGATTTAAAATTCCAGATTCAACATTTCATTCAAATTCAAGTTAAGATTACTCTATTGAATATTAAAATCAATTAAATATTCCGATTTAAAATGCTTGAAAATTCCGGGTCGTCACATTCCTCCCCCCTTAAAAGAATTTCGTCCCCGAAATTACTAATTAGGGAGAATGATCCAATACCCGTTTACTATTTCCCTAAAACCAAACAGTTCAACATCTAATCCAACTATCTCTTTATAAAAGGCCCATTATCATTCCTATTAACTTTCCAAACTTTTCCCTAGTTTGCAAACGATCCTATTTGCTCAACCATTCCAGTTTTAATCTTAAAACCAATTTTGAATTATCAAAATTTTCTCAAAATTTTTCTAACTCCCTAAATTCCCGAAAATTTTTGCCAGCGTTTGCTTTGCGCGGCTGACTCGGTACAACTACAAAAATGGCTCTACGGCCTCCCAAATCCAAAAAGAAAACAAAAAGGCCAAGTGGCTCAATCCAAATCCAAATCCCAATCAAATTTCATACCAAATTTAAATACATACCTCTTTGTCGAGTATTTCAAATTTATCTTCTTGAAATCAAAAACCAATTCTCTTTTCTCTTTTATAATACCTGCATATCCTGCTTAGCACTAATATCCAATCACAATATTCCAAGACATTTTATCCACTTTCTCTCAAAATGCCAATATCTATTCATTTCAATATTGACTTAAATTACATTGGTAGTATCAATTCTCATTTGGTAGTATCAATTCCCATTTAAGACTTCACCATTTTCTTTTAAGTTTAGTTTAAGCATTTTATATGCTTCTTATATTTGTTTTCATTTTCCACTTTAGTTTATATCTTTTCCTATTCAACTTGATTCTTCCATTTCCATACAAATTCAATTTATCTTTAATTTCAAATAGTGAATTTTATTTTCCATTTATAACTAATTCATGACATTATTTTAATTAGTTTCATTTACTAACTAATTTCAATTTCTAGTTTGAAATCGTTTTGCTGTTAACTAAATTTTCCAAAAATCTTCAAAAATTTTCTAACTCCCAAAATTTCTGAAAAATTTTGGCAGAGTCTCCCTTGTACGGAGGAGCTTTTGCAATTTGACAAAAGAGATGAATATATATACATCGACCCACACGGTCGGAAAAACCAAAAACAGTTCATATTTTCTATTTTAATTGCGTAGGCGTACCTTATTTAGCATTTTAAGCAAGCGGCTTATTAGTTTTAGCAAATAGCATAACCAAATCCAGCCACACGGCTTCCAGGTACCTGTACTTACTCAGTTTAAACATGTAAGTGCCAAATATAAGAAGTTTAACACATTTTACTTACTTGCAATAATTAAAACATATGAATTCTAAAAGAAATTCACACTAACATTTTTCTGTAAGCAATTCATACAGTTTCCATGCTAATCTAACTGTTTCAATTAATTTAAAAAACCATTTTCATTCAATTTGAATGGTTTCAATCCACTCGTATACAACTTCACCAATTTGAATGGTTTAAAAATTAATCGCTTACATTTAATTTATTCCAAAGCAAACTGAACTCGTATTTAATTAAATTGCTTCCAAAATCAATTTATTTTATTCCTATCCTTCCAAGTATTTTAATAACTTTTATTTACATTCAATAACAATTTATTCTTTGCAAATTTGGCGAGATTTATGTGAATAAATAAGCGCTTGAGTTTTATAATCAATTTAAATTGACTCCAACTCAACTTACACTTAATTCAATTCCTTTTCAATTTATTCACAATTCCTATATTCTCATTCTCATTGCTTTTTAATTTTGAATCCATTCACTCACATTCCATTTTATTAACCAATTAGTTCATCCAAACCATATACAATCTAGGTTCATCTCAATTGCCTATTAAATTTCCCAGTTTATTTAATCCATTTACAACCATTTACTAGCTCGACACATCCCTTTTAAATTTCACTTACAATCCATTCATGTACCTTTCATTCAATGTATTCCAAACCATTTTATTTAGCTCGGAAACAATCCAAGCTATTTCATTCCATAACCATTTCTCAACTTATTTAAACCAACTCTTCATTTGATACTTATTTATACCATCATTTATTTATTCAACATAATTAGTTTATCCACATTTACTTACACCATTCTACCTTTCCTTATTGTCTCAAGTTAATTCAATCTCTTAATAATTTAAATGGTTTACAATTATTTATTTAAGCATTTTCATTTCATTAAATATTATCGGCAACTCACCGAATTTTATTTCAATTAAAATTTATTCTTACTTGATTTAAAACCAATCCAATTATTATTAAACTTTGTTTAAGTTGAGATAAATTCAACTCTCTTCCATCTATTCAGCTTAAGTCAACTTACTTCAATTTATTCAAATCTTATACTTAAGCTCATTCTGACTTTGCAAACAAAGTTCTCTTTTCACATTTATCTCGCTTCTATTTCAATTCAATCCCATTTCCAACTACAAATTATTTGATCAATTATTATACATTTTAGCTTCTAGATTCAGCTCATTCAATTTATTACCTGGCTATCTCCAATTTATTTCCACTTTGTTGGAGTTTTATTTGCAATTCATAACATTGCTATTCTAATCCTTTTCCATTTTTTTTTCTCTTCTATACATTCCCAATTATTTTTAATTTGTTAACAATTTAAGTTAAATTTTAATTAATATCTCATGTTCTGATTCTATTATTCACTTTTAATTTACCATCTAATTTATTAACTCACAGTTCAACTTTATTTCACCAACAATTTGAATCAATTTTAATTTATAACTTGAGTTTATTTCCAAACTTCATCATAAACTTACAATTCAATTTCATTAACTAATTTATTATCTAATTAGTTCGTCCCTTATTTATAATCCAACACTTGAATTTTTTTATTCCAAATATCATTTCAATTTATTTTCTTAAGTTCAATATACCTTATAATTCAAGTTTTGATCTTCATTTTATTTTTCAATTCATCAAACCATATTAATTTTTTTGGGCTTAGCATTCCATTTCCAATTTTATAAGTCACAACTTACTATTTTATACAATTCCATTCATCATAAGCTTGAATATATTCATCTTTATTTTAACTCAAGCCTTCTATTTATTCATAGCCCAAGCATATTTTATTTCTATGATTTTTTTTATTCTCCTATAAGTTATTCTGATTTATGGATTTCAATTCTAATCCTTATCCAATTTCCATTAGCTTAAGTGTGAATCTAATTCCATCAAATAATTCAATTGAATTCTTATTCCAATTTAATTTAATTGGATTCAGATTTATTTAACTCAATTTGATTTCAATTTACTTCGGATACAACTGGATATTATTTCAGCCTATTTAAATTAATTTAAATCCAGTTAATTTCATTTTTGCCTTTTAAATTAAAATTCCATTATTCAAAGCTTATATTTCCTTCATTTTCATTCACTTAAGTTAAATTTATTAACTGAATTAAAATTTTCAATTCCTACTTATTAATATCAAATTTTCTTTATAAGTACATTATTTGATCATTTATTCATTCACCAATTCATTTTTAGATCATAAATGTTATATCTAAACATTTATTATTTTTAGTCCATCCTGACTAATTTTCCCATTCCACATAACTCCACACAATTCAATTTTGAATTCCAGTTCTCAGTTTCACTTACACCGTTGAAATTTTGTTTGTCAACATATTCCAAAGTTAAACAACCTTCAACATTTCAAAATTCCCTTTAAAACCTTCTATATCCAAAATTTGTTTGATAAATTCAATTTATCTCTTTGAATTTCAAACTCAACCAGTTTTGCAAACAATTTCAATTCAAAACAATTTGGTAGCAATTTCACTTCTGGAAACCCGAAAATGAAGATCGATGATGCTGCAGTCATCACCGAAGTTATTTTCTAGCGACCAAAAGAGTTCAATGCTTTTATTCTCTTTCTAAAATCCATTCAATATTTTTAAATTCCAAATATCTCTAGATTTCAAATCCGATTCAAAACTATTTCTCAATATATATTATCCTCCCAACTTTTGAGAATCATTATCCAATCCCAAGAAACTTAAATCTCCAAATTCCAAACTCTTTAGATTTAAATTCAATCTTTTCTTTGAAATTTTATCTTGCTTTAATAATTAATTACACTATAATTTACATTATAGTTTACCTTTACAAATTCATTTAATATGAACTGGTTTCTTAGTTTTTAATTATAAATTCAATTCCTTATCCCATTATGAATCACATTCATAAATGCCATCTATTATGTTAATTTATTCCTTAATTATATTTTTTTTTCAGTTATTATTCCAATCTCTATTTCAAACTTTATTCAATTATCTTATAATGATAATAATTTAATATTTATCACTTCTATCATCCAAACATCCATGTATAGCTATAAAAATTAAGAAAATCATTTTCTTTTATATACATAAAATAAATTTGGGTAAAATTATTTCATTTACCCTAGTTAAAACAATATTGTGTCGGTTTATCCTGTTCAAGAGTTTAGAAATCCCTATCGATGACATGGCGTCCCATACATCGACCAGAATCCATAAACACTCAACCGATAAATCAACACAATATAAAAACAATTTCATATTCACTAACAAATACGCACTCATATCTATTAATACGCTCCAACTCATTATAGAGTACTACAGACTCTAATTTAAATGAGTAAATTCCCACCAGAGCCAAGGTTATCTCCAACCTAAGCTCTGATACCAACTGTAGCGACCCGCAAATCCGTACCCCTTGAGTTAACACTATTCTACAACAATCAACTCAAGTTGTACAGAAATACGAACCATTTGGGTTTAAGAAGAAGAGGTAGAAGAAGAGAAAACAAAATCAACATCAGAATCTAACCATCGCAGCGGAATAAAATATAATAGATAATATATAATCTTTACTCAACATCAAATATCTTGTTTATATATTACATCATCAGAGTACATCAGTCACAGCTCACATCAATAACATACAATGAATACACAACAACTCAGAATACACGACTCAAACAGCGGAATATATATATACAAGTACGGGAGTACGTATCGTCATCCTACTCGACTCCTGAGCTCCACAGCAACATATCCTGTATCCTATAATACTCGGTCTGACCCGAGCATTACAGTTAAATAACACCCGAGTCAGTCTGGAATACCAGCGTGAGAAAATCACACCCAATTGATTATTAAAGTTTCAAAAATCCTTTGAAAACAAAAGCATCTCGTAAGACCACGCCACAAATAAACATGTCGGGTTTTTACCTTACGATAGCTAAAACAATTTTTATAGAAATCCTCTGATATTATAATAGGGTCTATTTACAAATACTTATAAAATAGCCGAAATTGTTACATGATTAAATTCCAGCTACTAGCCACCGAAGTGGGTAATACAAACAAAACTCGTACAAGGCTCGTAGGGAGAATGGATTTCCAACAATGACTAGGCACTGGGGTACCACCTGTCACAGTACGGGGCCTAGATCACCGTACCGAGGACTACTCCCTTCATCCCCTGCAACACAAGGCCGGAACCATTCCTTACTGAACAGTCCCGAACAAGATAAACCCTGTGGTTGGCGCGACCAACCACCCACTAAGCCGAAATATATAAGGGACATCTAGACAGGGGAATTATCTTGTCCTGCTTGGGCATGACCCACCTAACCTTGCTGCATATCCCCTGATTTTCAGTCATTCCCATTTGATGAGGCTTGAGGCTAAGCGTTACCTTTAGAACGTTTTTCACTTAGAATGCCCATCGTCCACCTGACGATGTTTCGCAACAATTCATCCATACAAGTCCGTTCCGGGTTCGAACGGAACCGAAGGCACTACTCCTACTACATCCATTTTGGAAATATCCTCAGGATTAGTAGCGACTAGCCCTTGCACTTCACTGCTCCATCTTCGACTCCGTACACGTTTTTCGCACGAAACGTACAAACCGGATCGAAGTGGTTTTCGAGAAATTAATCTCGATCCCGGTCTCTTCGAAACGATCAACGCAGTTGGTCCATATTGATAGTCGGTTATTTAACTATCAATTTATATTCACAAACAACCATCCAACCAATAAATAATTTTCCAAATTATTTATTAATCTCAAAAATATCTTCACAAGATATATTTCTATTTTCAATCCTTTGAAAACAGTTTCAAAACCAACTTTCTTTCCAGAATCAACCTTCCCTAATCTTTTCTATCTCCTCTGAAATCACCAAGCACAAAATAGGTTTTTAAAATAATTTTAAAACACTTTACTTGAAATATATACTTTAAAACATTTAAGTTAAATTACTTCAATAAATTTGTTAAAATTACATACTATATGATTTTGAGAAAATAAGATTTCTTTATAAAATATAAAACCAGGTTTTCACTTTTAAAACAAATACTATGTCACTTTTAAATAATTAATACTATAATATATTAAAGGAAATACTTGCTTTAGAAATTAAACATTAGAAACAATAAATTTTACAAAAAACTTGCTTCCTTTAAAAACAACTTTAAAACATTTAATTTATATGTACAAATTTACTTTTAAAAACGTGTACTTGGCCATCCAGAGAAAATTCCAACTTCAAGCACTTAAATCAATTTCCCAAATGGATTTTCCAATTTATTCTATTTGAAATTAAATTTCTCTACTTATCAGTTTATCTACAAATTTCATTAATTATGGGCTTAATATTTATTATTATTACTTTCCGTTTGATTTTATACTATTTAACTGAAATATACCAATTTCAGCTCCTTCCAAATTTTCTTTATTCTTCTCAATAAATTGAATCTTAAATTTTAAATAAAAGTTTTTATTCCTTTAACATAATAACAATAAAATTTTAAAATTCATAAATCTTCTGATTTATTCAAATTTCCCTTACTAAACTTAAGATTTATTATTAGAATTTTAAAAGGGGCACTTTCTTTCCCAATAGATTCTTAAATTCATTCAAATTTCTACAATTATTCTACTTACAAGTTCACTTCTTTTATTATCTTCCCAAATCCAATTTATATATTTTGGTAATTCATTTACTCAAATACATCCAATCAACCATAACATTCAATATTCCAATACAACTCATCATAGAATATCAATATTCACAGCAGAGAATATTAAATAAATTTAAATAAATGTTGAGGGATCCAGTTGGATCCCTCCAACCTGTTTTTCCTGCATCCACAGATGTTAGCACAATCATTTATTGATTCCAGAATATTCCATTCCCTATCACATCAATCATCTTCAACCATTCAAACAATTATTTAAGTTAAATCATTTAAATTTAATTTAACTGAGTGAGATTAACTCACCTTTGACTCCTGTTTTGCAACCCACTACCAATCCAGCTTGCTTCTTTTTAGATTCTTACTGCCGAACTGAGCAATCCCCAATTTGCGACCTCCTTCCTACACTTCGACCTCGCAAGCATCAAATCGAGCAGAAAACCCCCGCGAGCTTCACTTGCGTCGCCCACGATGCCATCAACTCGAACGCGATGCCAATTCGAGAGGCTCGGCCCCAAATTCCTGAAACGAAACCCTAGCTCGACAACTCACGACGTCTTTTAAGTCGCGACGACCCAAATCGATCGAACTACGAGTTCGACGCAGCTGCAGTGCTTCCCCACGCGACGCCGCTTGCCATGCCTCCCCACGACCTTCCAGTCGCATCGCGTCGACGTCGTACCCTCTAATCTCGACTAAGGGAAGAGCTCGGTCCTAGGGTTTTGAAACGAAATTGATTCTATTCGATAGGAGGAAGGTTCGGCTCTTGTTTGGAGTTTTGACAGTGAACTGAAAAAATGAGGGTGAGGCTTGACTGATTTTCGAATTATAAAAGGAAAGTTAACAGAGGGAGTATCTTCCATTAAAAGCTTCTACTTATTATTATTATTTATTTTTTTATGAATCAATTTCTGATTTTAGAATTTAGGCTCAGAAAGTAAAAGGCAAGAGGGGAATTCGGGTCTAGGCAAGAAGAAACGAGTGTTTTCCAGAAGCACTAGGAGGAAAGAAGTAGCTTATGAATTCAGTCACTTATTGAATTTCCGGTATGGATTTAAGTGCGTTTAAAAAAAATCATATGCTCACACAACATTTCCAGATGCTACAAAATCTGGAATCCAATAGTAATACAATATCACAGATCCAATGGTACTGGTTTCGTTAAATTTCGAGACTGTGCCTCAGAAGATTATTTTTAAATTCAATTTAAACGATTTATTTTTAAAACCGAACAAATCACTTCCAAATTCAATTTTAACACTTTTACTGCCTCCACTATCATCAATATAAATTTTATAAGCCTTCAAATTATTTTAAATCGGATTTAAAATTCTAGATTCAACATTTCATTCAAATTCAAGTTAAGATTACTCTATTGAATATTAAAATCAATTAAATATTCCGATTTAAAATGCTTGAAAATTCCGGGTCGTCACATTTAATTTATAACTTGAGTTTTATTTTCAAACTTCATTTTTTTTAACTCACAGTTCAGCTTTTATTTAACTACATTGGGTTCTCATTACATATTTCATTATCTAATTTATTAACAAATTAGTTCTCCCCTATTTATAGTTCAATACTTGATTTTAAATTCCAAATATCACTTCATTTAATTTTCTTAGTTCAATTTATTTTATAATTCAAGTTTGGATTTTATTTCGTTTTATTATCCAAAACATCAAACAATATTTATTTTGGATTTTGTATTCCATTTTCAATTTATAAGTCACAACTTATTATTTTACACAATTCCATTCATTATGGGCTTGAATATATTCTTCTTTTATTTTTAACTCGAGTTTTACATTTATTTATTTCAATTCAATCCTTACACAACTTATTTTTCCATTTATTCAGGTAAGAATCTAATTTCATTCCAATAATTCAATTGAATCTTTATTTCAATTCAATTTTGTTTTAACTCAGATTTGTTGAACTCAATTCGCAACTTAATTCGAATACAACTGGATATTAATTTCAGCCTATTTAATTAATTTAAATCCAGTTAAATTTCATTCTCCAATCCAAGTTAATTTCATTTTTAAATTTCACTTTAACTTTAAATTTCCAACATTCAAAGCTTATATTTCCTCTTGGTTCAAAATTCATCTCAATTTATAAGCTTATAACCTATCTCATCAAGAATTTTAAACACCTGACTTTGGTTTCAAATTATTTTGAAATCTCCAATATCTCAAATCACATTTCTCAAAAATTAAACCAGTCTTGGTTTTTATTTCCAATAAATTTCATTTGAAATTTCAAAAACAAACAGGTTTTCCTTAAAAATCAATTTGGCGGCAATCTGTCACTTAGAAACTCGAAAATGAACATCGATGATGCTGTAGGCATCACCGAAATTATTTTTTAGCGACTGAAGTGAGTTCAATGCTATATCCCTTCCTAAAATTTATTTGAAACAATTTCCTTTCAGAAATACCCCAAAAACAACAATGCTACTATTTATCTTCAAAATACTTCCAAAATCTCTAGGGTTTTAAGGTTTCAAATTCTGTTTTAGTTCAAATTTTAACTATAATGCACTTGTATAGTTTATGCTTATACGAATTCTCATTTGATTATATTTCAATTTTATAAATTACATTTATAGTTCATATTTATAAATTTCATTTTATAATGGGTTTATTCCACTAAACTTTGGTTATATTTTCAATTTCTAGTTAAATTTTCCATACAATAAGGATAATAATTTAAATATCATTATTTCTAACATCCAAGCAACCATATATTAGCTAAAATAGTTTACAAAAACTTTTCTTTATATCAAAATATATTTTGGGTAACATTATTTCATTTATCCACATTTAAAACAATACCGTGTCGATTGTTCTATTCAAGTGTTTAGAAACCCCTTCAACACAGTTGTGCAGACTGTGCCGACGAAGGTTCATATGCCACTCAATAAACCAATCAACACAATATTAAAACAATTTATATTCACTAACAAATACGTGCTCATATCTATTAATACGCTCAAACTCATTTTAGAGTACTACAGACTCTAATTTAAATGAGTAATTCCCACCAGAGCCAAGGTTATCACCAACCTAAGCTCTGATACCAACTGTAACAACCCGCAAATCCGTACCCCTTGAGTCAACACTATTCTACCTAAATCAACTCAAGTTGTGCAGATATGAACCATTTGGGTTAAAGAAGAAGAGGTAGAAGAAGAAAATAGAAAACAACATCAGAATCAAACCATCGCAGCGGAATAAAATATAATAGATAATAAATGGTCTTTTCTCAAAAATCAAATATCTCGGTTTATATATTACATCATCAGAGTACATCAATCACAGTACAGCAACAACAACATCCAAATGGATACACAGTAACTCAACACAACGGAATATATATAAATAAGTACGGAAGTACGTATCGTCATCCAGCTCGTCTCCTGAGCTCCACAGCATCATATCTTGTATCCTATAATACTCGGTCTGACCCGAGCATTACAGTTAAATAACACCCGAGTCAGTCTGAAATACCAGTGTGAGAAAATCACACTCAATTGATTATTAAAGTTTCAAAAATCCTTTGAAAACAAAAGCATCTCGTAAGGCCACGCCACAAATAAACATGTCGGGTTTTTACCTTACGATAGCTAAATCAATTTTTATAAAAATCCTCTGATATTATAATAGGGTCTATTTACAAATACTTATAAAATAGCCGAAATTGTTGCATCTATTAAATTCCAGCTATTAGCTACAGAGTGGGTAATACAAACAAAACTCGTACAAGGCTCATAGGGAGAATGAATTTTCAACTAATGACTAGGCACTGGGGTACCACCTGTCACAGTACATGGCCTAGATCACAGTACCGACGAGTACGCCCGCTCCCCTGCAACACAAGACCGGGACTACCCCTTACTGGGTAATCCCGAGTGAGATCACCCTGCGGTTGGGATCAGCAACCGCCCACTAAGCCGAAATAAAAAGGGACATCTGGACAGGGATGACCTCACCCTGCTTGGGTGCTACCCACCTAGCCTTGTTGCATAACCCCTGATATTCAGTCGTTCCCATTTGATGAGGCTTGAGGCTAAGCATTACCTTTATAGAAGATATCCCTTAGAATGCCCATCGTCCACCTGACGATGTTCCGAAAGCATTCATCCATACAAGTCCGTCCCGGGTTCGAACGGAACCGAAGGCACTATTCCTACTACATCCATTTTGGAAATATCCTCAGGATTAGTAGCGACTAGCCCTTGCACTTCACTGCTCCATCTTCGAATCCAAAATCGTTTTCCACGAAACGTATAAACCGGATCGAAGTGGTTTTCGAGAAATAAATGTCGATCCCGGTCTCTTCGGAACGATCAATGTATTTGGCCAATATTGATAGTCGGTTATTTAACTATCAATTAATATTCACAACATCCATCCAACAATAAATAATTTTTCCAAATTATTTATTAACCTCAAAAATATCTTCACAAGATATATTTCTATTTTCAACCTTTTGAAAATAGATTTCAAATCATCTTTCTTTTCAGAATAAACTTTCCTAAATATTTTCTATCTCCACTGAAATTACCAAGCACACAACTAGATTTTTAAAATAATTTAAAACACGTTTTTTGAAATATAATTTAAAACATTTAAATTAAAACTATTTCAATAATTTGTTAAAAATACATACTATATGAATATTTGAAAATAAGTTTACTTAATAAAATATAAAACTAGATTTTCACTTTTAAAAAAAAACATAGTACTAAGTCATTTTTTTAAAATAATTACTACCATAATAGATTGAAAGAAAATAATTACTTTAGAAATTTAAATATTTAGAAATGATAAATTTTCCAAAACTTGCTTTTTTTAAAAATAACTTCAAAACCTTTAATTTATATTTAAAAATTTACTTTAAAAACATACTTGGTTATCCAGGGAGAATTTCCAATCTCAATCACTTAAATCAATTTTCCAAATTGATTCCCAATTTATTCCATTCGAAATAAATTTCTTAACTTACTCAGTTCATTTCAAAATTCGTTAGTTATGGACTTATTATTATTATTATTTTCTGTTTGATTTTAAATCTTTTAACTGAAATATACAAATTTTAGATTTTTCCAATTTTCTTCATTATTCTTTTCAATAATTTAAATCCTGAATTTTAAATAAATGTTTTGTTCTTTTTAAATAATAACAATGAATTTTAAAATTCATTAATTTCTGTTTATTCAAATTTTCCTTTCTATACTCATAATTTATTTATTAGAAATTTAAAGTCACTTTATTTCTTCTCCAATTCATTCTTAAATTTATTCTATAATTATTTTACCTACAGATTCACTTCTTTAATTTTCCTTTCAAAATCCAATTTTTTTATACATATTATTTTGGTAATTTATTATACCCAATTATATCCAATCGAACCATAGCATTCAATATTCCAAAATCATTCATCATAGAATAAAAAATAACCACAACAGAGGGTATTAAACAATGTAAATAAATGTTGAGGGATCCAGTTGGATCCCTCCAACCTGTTTTCCCTGCATCCACAGACGTTAGCACAATATAAAGTACCAATTTCAAACTATACCACACTATAGCACAACAATCAATTCAACCATTCAAACAATTATTTAAATTTAATCATTTAAATTTAAATTCACCGAGTGAGATTAACTCACCTTTGATTTTTGTTTTACAATCCGATCCAATCCGGCTTGCTTCCATCAGATTTTGACCTTGTATAACAATCATACGATTTATTATCACTTTGAAATAACTTGAACCATTTATTTCCATTTTATAAATTTAATTAACTATTGATTTACTATTTAATAATTAAACTGGCCAACAATTAAATTTAAACTAAACATTTGGTTTTAAACTAATAAATCGATTTTAACTAAACTCCATTTGCTGAACTTAATTTAATTAACAAATAATTTTCTTTAACAAAATTTTCATTTAATAAATTATTTTTAGAAGCTAAAATAAATTAATTATGCTAATAGAACAAATTAACCACCTTAATAATTTATTTTAAAATAGACCAGTAAATTTAAAATGTGAGCATGTCTACTTATGTTTATTATTACACATTTTCTTCAGCTTCCTGTGTATACATATAACTTAAAATTGCATTCATATATAAAATAATATTGTCTGTATTCATTTTTTATTAGAGTAAATTACCTCTAACGCAGATCAAATTGAGCAACGAAGATGCTGAAGCCTACTGACCCGCGAATCCCACAACACTCCACCAATTCGTTGCCGATAGCCGCGACATCCCCAGTGCGACATCCCAAAGCCGCGAGCCTTCCAGATGAACATCAGCGACTCACGACTTCCGCGCCTACAACCAACGAACGCCTCACCTTCCTCCTCAAATCGTGTCTTCCACAATCTACGACATCCTAACTCCACTACAAAATCGCTCGCGCCCACCACTCCCATCGCCAGAGACGAACTCAGATCAGCCACCGAACAGCTAGAATTCGATCGCGATTAAGTCGCGAGCCTCACCTCTGATTCCTAGCTTTGAGTGTTCGACAAATAGCTAGAAATCGAGCCGCCCAATTCGATTTCGAAACAACTTGCTGCAAACACGAATTCTAATCGCGAACATGACTTTAAATCAAACTGGGACGAGAAGGAGGCTGTTTGATTCGATCTGAAACGAAGAGGGGTATTAGTTTGGGGATTTTAATTTATGAGAGAAGGGTTTCAGTTTCTTAAGAAAAGGAGCTGCCATTGTTTTTCGTGTGTTCTATTTTTTCCTTTTTTACGTAGAACGATCGGCTTGTAACAGAAGAGAGGGAACACGTTATAACCTTTCGTTCATTAGCTTACGAACAAAGCTATCCTTTATTATTATTATTATTATTTTCCCGAATGAATAATTTCCTTTATCAAACGACGAAGCGTAAAAAAGAAAGTAACGCGTGCTTTTTGAATTCAGTCACTATATTAAATTCCCGATATGCATTTAAGCGCGTTTAAAAATCGTACGCTCACACAACAATTCCGATCACTACGAAAATTGAAATCCGATAATAATACAATATTACGGATCCAATGGAACTAGTTTCGTCGCATTTCGAGACTGTGTCTCGGAAGGTTATTTTTAAATTTAATTTAAACTATAAAATTTCAAAACTGAACAAATCATCGTTAAATTTAATTTTACAACTTCTATTATCCTCAGTACTGTCAATATAATTTTTTCAAGCCTTCAAATTATTTTTAATAGGCTTAAAACTCCAGATTCAACATTTTACCCAACTTTAAATTATTTAATAATTCAATTATCAAATAAATTGTGATATTCGTCTGAATATTTAAAATCAATTAAATATCCCGATTTTAAATGCTCGAAAATTCCGGGTCGTCACATAAACATTATTCACCCCCTTCTAGTGTTAATCCTAGCCTTAAGATCCATAATCTGCATTTCTCACAATTGGTGTCAGAGCAAGGCTTTCAAAGTTTCATAATCTGATTTTTGAAAAATTTCAAAATGGCTACCAACACTGGTACTGTTACTATTCAAAATGGCTACCAACACTGGTACTGTTACTAACACTAGTATCCCTGTCACTAGTTCATTTGTAGAAGGTCAGTCTACTGTCAGACCACCACTTTTTAAGTGTAGTAACTATGCATATTGGGCATGTAGGATGAAAATATATTTACAATCTATAGGATTAGACACTTGGAATATTACACAAACTAAATATTCTAAACCCACAATTGATTTTGCACAGTGGACTGCTGAGCAAAAGACTGTTGCACAAAATAATTCTAAGGCAATGAATATTTTGTTTTGTTCACTAGATAGTAATGAATTCAATAGAGTGTGAGTTTGTAAGTCTGCATATGAAATCTGGAAAACTTTGCAAGTTACCCACGAAGGAACAAGCAAAGTTAAACAGACCAAAATTTCCATGCTCAAAAATTAGTTTCAATTATTTAAAATGAATTCTAATGAGTCTATTTCAGATATATATAGTAGATTTCAGGATATTGTGCACTCTCTAATATCTTTGGGAAAGGAATTTTTTGAAGAAGATCAAGTCAGAAAGATTTTAAATTCTCTTACTCTAGAATGGGATCAAAACACACTTGCTATCGAAGAGGCAAATGACATCAGTACTTTAAAGATAGAATATAATTGGAAATCTAATGTCGTATGAAGTTCAAATGATCGGGAGAAGAGAAAGCAAAGCAACTGAAAAGAAATCAATGGCATTCAATGCATTGACTGATGGATCAGATTCAAACAGCGATAATGATGAAGAAATAGCCTTAATGACTAGAAATTTTAGAAAATTCCTGAGATACAGAAAGATGAATAATCTTAAGAGAAACAACTGTAAGAACTCTGGAAATCAGAATGTAGTGCCAAATAATGTCAAATGTTACAACTGTGATGAACCAGGCCATATCAAAAGAGACTGTCCGTATCCAGATAGGCAAAATCCTCCTATGAATAATGATCCAGCAAAGAAACGTGCATTTACTGCTACTCTAGATGACTCGGACTCATCCTCAGGTGATGATGATCAGAAAACGGATAATTCAAATTTGTGTTTCACGGCAGTTCACGACTTCGACGAATTCAGAGAAACGGACTCAGAAAATGGTACACATTTACAATATAATTGGTTGAAATTGCTTGCTTAGAATTAGATGTTTGATTGCTTGATTAATTGATTTTGAATTGGTGTGTTGTTTGAATTTTAAAATTTTATTTTCTATTTTTTATTACTATTTTATTATTTTATATTATTTTTAATAGTATAATAATACTTTTTGAAATATATTATTAGTCCAATAATATTTCAGAAATATATAATAAAGTATATAAATTTATTAGAGAACTTAGGAAAAATAATTCATAAAAATTCACTGGCACATGTCGACATGGTCCCTACCATGATGTCGACATGGGTACCAGAATTTGAATTTCAAAATTTGAATTCAAATGTTTGAATTTCCCTCCATCTTTTCACTTCATTCAATTCTCTGAAAAGCTACCTTTTGATCAGAGAATATGTCCTTTAAGAATCTATTTATTCACTATCTTTTATCATATCTTTTCACTCTCATTTTCAAATTCAAACTCTCTCTTCAAAACTTCAAGCTCTCTACTCTCTACTTTAATGGCTTCTTCAAACAACCCCTCCACCATGAGAATTTTCAGAAAAATAAAAGAGCAACTCTTCAATGATCCGGAGGCAATAAAAGCATACATCAATTATGCTAATTATGCCAAAGTCCATCCCGAAAAGTTTGCTATTTTTTAAGATTTTCCTTCTTATGAACTTGATTCTCTTTTTGCAAACAATGGAGTTCTTAGTCTTATTGATGCTTCTCAAAATGATTTTGTTTGCTATCCAAATCTTATTAAAATTTTCTATGCTAATTTAAACCGTGGATTTTATAACGGAAATGAGGACGAAATTTGGAGTAGTGAATTGTGATCTTTTGGATACCATTCTCAACTGCAAGTGTACGGGAATGGATCTTTCTAATTTTAAAATCGATGAAAATGATCGTGAGACATTTCATCACATTTTCGAAGGGAATGATAATTTTGAATTCAAAAATCAAAATTTTCGACCAAAGGCAAGAATTGTCAATCTTCTTTTGCAACATACTTTGACCCCAAGATCGGGGAATTTTAACAATCCTATTTAAAAAGTTTGCAAAGCACTTTTTGCTATTTTTGGAAATCATGACATAAATTGGGCGCAAGTTATTTTTGATGAACTTCGTCCTAAAAATCTTGAAATGGGTGAGAATACTTTGTATCATGGAATTTATCTCACTCGAATTTTCAACTATTTTGGAGTGGAATTCAAAGGAAAAGAATTTGTTTCTAGAAAAGTTTTCAATCATTCCAACATTTCGCTTATGAAAATTCCATTTGTTTTTCAACCTTATGAGACCCTTGCCGAAAAGGAAGAGCATTTGGCTCATGAGGAAATGGAAGAAGAGGAAGAGGAAGAAGAAGAAGAAGGGGATGAAATGGAAATTGAAGAAGAAGAAGGTGAAACCTCTTTGGAAAGCATCGACTATTCTCCTAATCCATCCACCAAAACCCTTCTCAAAAACCAAAAGACGATTGTTGAGAATCAACGGATTCTTAAACGATCCGTTAGTAAGAAGTTGGACAAAATTTCATCCAAGATGAACAAGTTCATTTCCAAAGTCAGCAAGAAACTTGGACTTTCCTCATCATCATCATCCTCTAACCAGTGTTATCTTTTTGTATTTTGTTGTATGTGTTTTAGCTTTTTTTAATTCGAAAGTTCATGTAGTTTCATATGTTTAATCATTGTATCATCTTAGTATGCATTGAAATGAAATATCCTTTCTGTTATCTAGCTTATCTTATCTCCAGAATAAATGTTAGTATATTATATAAATATATATATATACACACACAATTATTCACAAAATCTAATTAGTCATATTTTTTCACTAACCCATGTCAACATACCTCCTATGACCATGTCAACATATACTGGTCAGAAATGACAATTCATTTTGAATTTGAAATTTGAACAACTAGCATATGTCTATTCATTTCAAACGAATTTCTACACCTATATATATATACCTATTTCTTCAAGAATTCTTCACTGAAAATTATTTCTTATCTTCTAATCCTTCATTTCTTTCACAAATTCAACTATGGCTAATCCAATTCACAATTTATCCGAAAATCTTGAAGGAACTCTTAATTCATTCAAGAATATTCTCTCGTTCATTCCTCGTAACCAGCGACACTTAGAATTGGGTCAAATGCAGATGATCGAGGAGCAAGAAAGGCATTTCGATGCAATATGATAGATGATTTCCTCCCTACACAAGAATGGTAAGGAAGCACATCCTCCTGTCTCTCTCACCAATGACAATGGAAATTGGGATGCTATTAAAGCAGACCCTATCTTTGGAGAAGAAGGATGGGTGGAAGTTCCTCGTAACGTTTAAATTTTATTACTTCGTTTGAATTGTTTGTTTGAATTGATTTGATTTGGTTTAGATTGATACTTGGTGTGGATTGATTTCTTAATTTAGTTCGATGTTTGATGTATAAAACATGTAAATATACATTGAAATGTATATAGTCTTTGATTAAATTATCATGTTCATAAGTATAATTATTTCTTAATCTATCTATTATATATTTCTTTGTATAGTTTATCAATGTAGGTACTTTAGTCCATGAATGAGGGGGAGTTAGTTTTTGTTGATGACAAAGGGGGAGAAGTATAAAATAGGGTAATTAGGGCATAGATTAAGGGGGAGTTATTAGGATATAAGTAATATTTTATAAACAAATGTTGTCATCATCCAAAAGGGGAGATTGTTAGTCCGTGAGAAGATGGTTTTGATGACAACAACCTTAGAATAGATTATAAAATATAATACTAACATTATAAGTTTAGATATATATATATATATATATATATGCAGGATTTAACCATGCAGGTACCAAGAATGAAGACTGTACAGTATAGAGATTCAAGATATCAAGATTGAAGACTCATGATTATCAAGATTATCAAGAGTTCAAGAATTCAAGTAATTTATTCTTTAATTAGAAAATTTTGTTAAAACTCCTAGAAAAGCACTGGCATCTTAAAATCCAATTTATTCGTGGAATGGAATCCACTTCGAGCCTGTTAAAGGGATGGAACCCTAAGTAGGATGGAACCTATGAAAAATCTAGTGGAACATTGTTTCGTATCCGCTAACCTTTTATTCAAAATGATTTTTCAAAATTATATCTTGTTTTCAAGATGATTTCAAAACCTTCCTTTTAAAAGCATCAAAAACATCTATCCTGATTTTAAATAATTTTAGCCTCAAAATCATCTTTAATTTCAATGTCAAATTACTCCTGATTTTAAACTATCTTTTAATATAATATATTTAACTTTTAAATATTTATACTTAGATTTAAATATAAAATTATAGTTAAATTCTATATATATTATTCTCTATATTTACTTATGAATTTTAACTATAGTCAAGTATATTTATAAAGTTTAAAATAGTTTTAATATAAGATTAAGGTTATTTTCAAAGAAAATCAAATCATCAAAAAATGCTTTGGGATGTCGACGTACTCATGGTGACCATGTCGACATGGTGTCAGTTGAGTTCAAAATTTCAAATTCAAAAGAAGTGTCTATTCGCCATAACTCTTCACGAATGGACATGACTGTTATTCTACTATAAATAGGGGTCAATTTCAATGAATTTTATATCAGATTTTCTGGTTTTTCACTCCTCTTCTTCTTCCACTTTTCTTAATAAAAATTCCTATCATTCTCTGTCGAAATCTACATTGAATTGAACTCGATCATTCGTAGTTTGATTCTCTATCACTATCTCAACAAGATCCTTAGTGCTATTCAGAGTTATAGGCTTTTTGTAATCAACTTAGCGAGACAAGGTGTGATTGTAGCCTTGACAATCAATCAAGCCTGATAAGGTGTGATTGTAGCCTTGGGAAATCAATTGGGTGAACTTGTAGCCCGTAAAATCAAGTGGGTGAACTTGTTGTCCGGAAAATCAAGTATCTCTACCTAGAGGATTGTGATTCTGGAGGGTGCACCTCGTAGCCTTGAAATCGAGGGTGTAATTGTACAATTGCTTTTGAAAGGAAATCCGTACTTGTGTTGTGGGAATGGATATAGGGTAACTCCGAAGCAGTATAAAATCCGGTGTGTTCTTTCCTTTACTTCTTTTTATTTTATTTTTGCATCTGTGTTTGTTTCTGTGATCATATCTATGTCCGTATATTGCACACATCTGTGTTTAAATTAACATAAACTCAAAAAGATTTAGTAGTTCTTTATAAACATTACTCACCCCCCTCTAGTGTTAATCCTAGCCTTAAGATCCGTAATCCGCATTTCTCACAAAAGCTTCCATTTTTCTTATACTCTTAGCGTAATATATAATTAGAAGGGTAATTAGCAATAAATATTGTAGATCTATTACTTTGGTTTTTTGAGATTCTTGTTTTTCTATTGTTCAGGTATTAAGTGAGTGGTTCTTAACCGCTCACTATCATATGCTTGTCCATATAGTTAAAATAGGCGTTTTTAACATAATTTTCACATTAAAACATTTTCTAACTTTAATCACATTTTTATACATGTTTATGGCCGAAACTAAAAAGGTTCAAAATAATTTTTGGATGGTTCTGCAATCCCTTTTGATCACACTAACATGCATAGTATATCAATGTACATGCCATAAGGCCAAGCAATTTAAAATAAGCAAGCACATTAAAAAGGCTATGAATATACACATATGCATATTTCACACTTGCACACATGCACAATCGTATACAGAGCAGCAAGTGAATACACGGTTCAGATATGCATATATGCACATCAAAAATATAAAACACCAAGGCCAAAAATAGTTTGACAATGCATACACGGTCAACCCCAAAGTTATACTTTTGGCTCAACACAAGTATGCCCATGTCTAAAAGGTGAAAAACACAAAGTAAGATGACTATGGTGCATCATAGCAAGACAAGAACAAGCCAGCCAAGCACATGCATTGAAAAGCATAATCAGGCACGACAAAAAAAGGAAGGCAGGCACGGGGTCGAAATATAATAGCAAAAACCAGGCACAAAGCAAGCATAAAGCTGAAAAATAACAGTAAAAACCAAGCACAAGGCAAGCATAAAGATGAAAAATAACAACAAAAACCAAGCACAAGGCAAGCATAAGGTAAGCACAAGAAAAGCACAAGACATGCACAAGCTTGAACAGAAAGTTCACACATACAAACAAAGGCAGCAACACAAAACTCAAATGATCACAAGTACACAGTTAGGTGCAGTGACAAACATAAGGCAGTAAATCATGTACCTGCAAACATAAGGACAACAAGCAAACAGGTCACACAACTACAAGCACAAGTGAAGCATATCAGATCAGCAAATGAATGCACACACAAGGCAATCAAGTTCATGCATAAGCTCACAAGTGAAAACTAGCAAGTTCACAAACCAAACACAGAAGGAAAGTAAGTTCAACAAGTTTTAAGTGCACAAACGAAACATACCAAAAAAGTGTACATCGGTCAAAGCATTTTTTGAAACCCGTACACATATACATACATAAGTATATATGTAGACATATGTGTACCTTTTTCAAAATCAGTTAGGATGATGATTTTTGAAAAAATTACATGCATCAACTAATTCAAAAAGTTAGGTCATAACCAAAGACTGAAGAAGTCAAAGCACGAACAAAATAAATGCAGGAAAATTCAAAGTGAACTGTTAAGGTGTGAGTCAAAATTTAGGAGTGAATAAGTCGACGATCTCAAAACTCAATGCTTGAGAATTGCAATACCCAGGGATTTTCTAGAAATAAACAAGAAAATATTATTAAAAGATAAGAAATTACCTAAAAGGAGAATTTATACAAATGTCTTAATTTGACTATGGGACTTGCACCGTTGTGTCCATCGTAAATTTTTAGACAACTTTCATATTTAACTAGTTGAAATTCGAGCTAAATGAAAAGGTTATAAAAGATTGAGCAAATAAGAAACTGAACAGTACAAAAAATCAACTAGTGCCTAGTCGACCATGGCCGGTCGACTTAGCCCAAGTGTGGTCGACCTAACCCGTAGTCAATTGTAGAGTTGCGAAACCTAAATTCATTATGCGAGCTCATTGCATGCCGGCCATGATTTCAGGGACGAACTAGATGATTTTAGGCTAGGTCAAACGGTAGCGAGTTAAGGAGTTCCCTTATAAATTGATAGCTAGGGTTAACCTAAAACCTAATTCTCTCCACTACAGCGAAGCTCAACCAAAAAAACCCTAAACCCTAATTTACCTATTAATTTTTGATCCCCGGTTCTATTCGAAATCTCAATCTAAATTAAAATAAAAAGGAGATCTATCAATTGGAGAAGAGATCTAAGCGAATTTAAGGGAGAAAGCAGCAGCATCCGAGGCAAACATATAAGCTTAGGACAAAGGTGAGTGGCATAGATTTACCAGGTTAATTAAATTAATTGATTTTAATTTCTACCCTATGTTGATTTGACATTTAATTCTGATATTAATCTGTTAATTTACTAAATTGGGAATGCAATAATGGATCTTTTATCTAATTGAAATTGACATATGTAAGCTATAAAACCATAAATCATATGCCAAAAATGGATTTGACACCTATAAATTGCTAACTGGAATAATGTAAATGTTGTAATGACTGTAATAAAATAGGTTAAACAAATTGCCCTAATTGAAATAATAACTAAATGGATTACATCTGATCGTTGAAATGGATTGCGTCTAATAATTGAATGAAATGAATTAATTCACTTAAAATAAGTAAATTGAAAGATGGTTGAATTAAGTCTAAAAATAAAATGAAATGGTTAACTTACTTAAAACAAGTAAATCGGAAGATGTCTGGATTGTAGGCAATTGACCTAAGACTGGCGTAGGTCGACTGTCATAAGCCACTTTAGACTTAGTAGATGGTTTGGGGTCTTAAGCCCATAGGGTTATGGACCATATTGCTCGCTAAATTGCTTGACTGGCGTAGATACATTTAGATGTTCTTATTGAGACAGTAGACTTAGTTTGTGTTTTTCTATCATAGAGTCAAATGTAGAGTGTCGTTAAAATGTGCAACTTGTGTTGTGAAGGTGTGCACAAGTGTTGGGGCCAAAACATCAATCGTTAGTTAAGGCTATTGGGATAGGATTTTTGGCTACTAGTTAGGATGTTAGGATCAGAGACTGGACCATGGACATTACCATGAGCCTGTATGGGCATAGATGCTGAAAGCTAAGTGGTGCCCACTACCAAGCGGAGTTAAGCGCAGTTACTCCTTGGGTTCTGTAAGAGCGGATCGAGGAGTTGGTCACGGTGTATACACTACACCAGAAAAGACTTTTCGTAGCGTTGAAAAAACGCTACCAATACTTTTAGTAGCCTTTTAGTAAACGCTGCATACAACAAGCAACTAAAATTCTGAATTTTTTTGTAGCGTTGTAGAGAACGCTACCAAAACCTGACATATCGTAGGATTTTAGAAACGCTACAAAAAATTTCGGACTTTTAGTAGCATGTCATATCGTAGAGTTTACCGAAACGCTACCAGAATTTTTGGTGGCATTTTTTCAACGCTCTAAAGTCTTATCGCACCTATTCAAGTTCAATTCCATAGGTTTTTGGAAATGCTACTAAAAGTTATTACCTGTTATGTAGCATACTTTATACACTTCTGTTTCCTATTAATAGCTTGCATCATTTCGTAGAGTTTACCGAAACGCTACCAGAAGTTTTGGTGGCATTTTTTCAACGCTCTAAACTCTTATCGCACCTATTCAAGTTCAATTCCATAGGTTTTTTGAAATGCTACTAAAAGTTATAACCTGTTATGTAGCATACTTTATACACTTCTGTTTCCTATTAATAGCTTGCATCATTTCCAACCATCACCCCCATAATAGTCTTACTAAAACTAACAATTATTCACACAATCATTGTACTCAAACCAATAATCAATTAATCACATATTCATCATATTTAAATAATTGAAAAAACTCATTAATCACATAATCAAATACGATATCTATAATCATTTCGATATAGTTTTTTGACAAAATGAGTAAATTCACACAAAATCCATAACCATTCATAAACAAGTTTACACAAGTACTATCAAAATGCTGCAACATATAAAACAATTAAAACCATGCTCATAACTTGATTATGGACAATTCTTTGCTGTAGCTGGTTTTACTCCTAAAAAGCTAATTTCCTATGGACAAAATTAACAATCAGCAAATGATTATGAAACTATTTTTCATATTTAAAGTATACAAACATCCTTAGTTAAACTTGTACTTTTAAATAATTTTACAAGACTTGGTTAATTTAGTTAAATTTTTATAAAACTTTGTTACATTTTATAATAAACTTATTTAATTTTCATAAAACTTATTAACTTAGTTAAAAACTAAAAAAACTTAATTAATTTATATAAATTCATTTAATTTTTACCTTGTTTACTATTATTATTATTATAAATTTGTTAAATTTTATATTACTTATTTAATTATGATAAACATATTTATTTTTATAAAACTTAGTTAATTTAGTCAAACTATTGTTTATTATTATTACTTAACTTATAAATTATCTCAATTGCTAAATCTTAAAATATCATAACTTATAATCTAATTAACTTAAACTTATAAATGATCTCAAACTTAAACTTTATTTACTTAGTTAATTTTTATAAATTATCTCAAACTCATAAATTTTCATAAACTTAGTTAATTAATTATTATTTTTGTAAACTTGGTTAATTTATCTATATATAATAGGGATATCTGCATTTGAAGCTTTTGAAGTTACTTAACTGCCCTTTAGCCTTCCATTAACTAATGGTATTTTCGTCCATTCTTATGTCCACTTTTTGACAGCTCTTCTTGACATTGTATAGTTAACAAAGACTGCTCATCACGAAACCTCCTATTCTTATGGCATTCCCAATCACAACTTACCTCAATGACCTTTATGATTTTTGCTCTTCTTTATCCTACTACTTCTAATACCTAATCTTACTTTCAAATTATTGGCTTTTCCACATCTTTTTCTAACTAACGATGATTAAGAAGATATATGCCAAAGGAACACCTAAGCAGGTAATTAATTTGTTATTCTCATTAGTTATTTTGGGTTTAAGAGATTGAAGCTCGATTTGTAGCCTATAACCTATAACCTATAATGTAAATGGGTTGGTCAGAAAATTTCATGATTTATGAAATGTTTTGCTTATAAATTGACCAATGGATGAATCAAAAGAATTTTTTTTGAATATTCTTCAACTTGACATCTTTGAAATTTTATCAACAATGATCCATAAAGCTTATAAGGATCTGATATAAATGTGAATGCATCCAATAAATACTGAATCTGCCATTTGCAATCAAAATTGAAATCTGAATTAAACTATTGTTAAAATAAGTTCATTTATTGAATTTCATGATAGTAAATAGTAGTGAAGGATCTACTGCCAAATATATATATATATATATATATATATATATATATAACAGCATGATTTTCTTTTCCAGAATTTTGTAGTTGGAAGCTAGCATCGTGCTTTTAGTGACTCAAATGGGATGGCATCTTGTAAGGTGGAGCAAATATTGAAACATAGAATATATATAATATCCACTAATGAGAAATTATCAAAGAAGAATATGAAAGCGTATTTTTAAACCATAGTTCCTTGGTTGTATACCTCCCACATCCCATACCTCCGTCATAAACGGTTCAATAACTGCTGCTATAATGGTTATATATTATCATTTTGCTCTTTCTTTTATATTAAATACCTTAGTCGATACATCTTAAATCACTTGCTCATTGCTAAATTAATATTTTACATTCATGATGACAGCCTACTCATCTAAAATTGAAAGGTTATATCGTTTTCAAATCATATATTCTAGATTTGCACTTCATAAAAAATACATACAACAATTTATACATCGAATTATGTACTAAACTGAAAATTGCTCTGAAACACCGCGCATTTTTAGATAACTAAATAATCAAATAACGATAAACAATGAAAATAAGCATTTTTAGAGTTGTCAAAAGATGGCTTCAAAACTTATACCATTGTGTTCGTGGCAATTTTCTAATCAATTTGCATATATAACTTGTCGAAATCTGAGTTAATATGAAGAAGTTATGAGAGAAACAAGAAATCAGAATTATATAAATTAAACAAAAAAAAGAGTAAGACCCCACGGGTCGACCCGCAAAACATGGTGGCCAACCCACATTTTTCCTTGGATTAGAAATTGTCCAGGGACGTGTCGAAGTTATATAATTTGATTTTTATACGATCTGCAGTGTTGTTTTCTCGATCCAATGATTCACAGCGAGCCTATAACGTGGTTGCACCAGATTAAATCCAAAAATCCAACGGTCTGAGATTCCAAAACTCCACTATAAATAGAACTCTAGGCCTAGCTATTTTCTCACATCATATTTTCTCTGAATTGGGTTCATTGCTTAAGGGTGAACCCTAAATAGAAAAATTTCTAGGGAGAGTATATTTTTAATAAAAATATTAGACGCCTTAGAAGGGGATCCAGGAAGGACACGGAGTAAAGCTAAGGACGACAGGCGAGTGGATTTAAATTATATATCTTTTATGTTTATGATATATATTATCGTTGGATTCCGGTTAAATATTTTAATTTAGCATTTGAACTAATTTCAGTAAATACTTCTACTAGTTAGTAATGTTAAGGCTATAAATTTTATAGTAGAAGTGTACTTATATTTAAATGTTATTTTATATGGAAAAATAAAGGAATCTAATTAAATATATGTAATATTAGGCTTAAAAGTTTTATAGAAAGGCATAAGCCTAAAAGTGAGAGATTTACGGTAAATTATGTTATAACGAGAAAAATTTATTAAAAAGGTGATTATTTAATAACTTGATTTGGAAGTTAGTGATAGATTAGTTGGTTGATTCAGAAAAGGGAATATATCTCGATAGTTTAATATTATAAGTATAATGATAAACGTAATTGCAAGAATAAAAGCAAGAAAAGTGGAATTAGTGCAAAATAGAGACATTATTGTATTTTGCTTTACCCAACAATAAAAGAAATAATAAAAGAAATATCTTGCGGTTACAAGTTATTATTTATAGCATTATTTAATATTAAAATATGAAAATGGATTTTTAGCACAGTTTTTGTAACCAATCTAGTAGAATAGAACTACTTTCCAGAATAAAAGAGAATAACGTGAAGCATTAAAGAAATTAAAGAATAAGAAATAATCAAGTTATTTATTTGACAAGACTAGAGACAATAAACAGAAAATGTGAATAGATCTGCATTTATTGCGCAGATAGCAGAGTAAAAAGTAAAGTAGCTATTATGATAAGTAATTTGTGACAGTTTGACGTAGTCCAAAGCTAAGACTGCCATATAATATAAAAAAACTAAAGAGAATTTAGTATCATAATTAAAGAAGATAGATTAGAATAGAAAAGAGACTTATGATAAGTAATTTGTGACAGTTTGACGTAGTCAAAAGCTAAGACTGCCATATAATATAAGAAAACTAAAGAGAATTTAGTATCATAATTAAAGAAGATAGATTAGAATAGGAAAGAAACTCTTATAGTTTCATTTATAACATATAGATTATAAAAGAAAGAAAAGAATATAGAAGTGACAGTTACAAGTATAATTGTAACACGTATGTTATAATTAAAATGAAAGAAATAGAAAAGGCTTATTTTATCAAACTTAGATCCTGGATTAAGTTAATAAGCAAGAATAATAGCAGTGGCCTATACCGGCAGCATTATCTTTCAAGTCTACGACTGATGGTCTCACATATGGGTGGGGCTGGGCATGTTGATTAGGGTAAATAAATAGCCAATAGAATAAGAAGATTAAACTAAACGCATAATAAAAGAGTAGACGTAGGGTCTAATAAAATGGTAAGATGCGTTTGGAGCAGCCCGAAAGAGAATCTAGATAAAGAGCCTAATGATGCAGTTCATCGCAGATTTTTAGTACAGAAAGAGCACATCCAACTTAGTTATTTTGGGCTAGAAGAAAGTACGAGATTTCAAAGGGACATGAGGATACTTTAGGATGACCCTCTAGGGTGTCCTAACGAAGCTACACCCCCAGAGGCAGGTCTGTAAGTGTTCCATCAAGAGAGTATGCCTTGACTGCTTTTGCATTGCAGGCCTAACGAAGTGGACCTTTGTAGGCAGTCAAAAGGTTAATGATGGAGTAGGATATTCATATGACACCGTACTCTAGTTTGCGAGTAGGTTATAGTGGCAAGACCCAAAAGAATAGTCGCATGTAGAGATTAGCCATCATCAGTAAGAGAGAGTTCAGGAAAGACTAAATTTAAACCAACAGGCCAATGATTCTTTCACTACCGAGACATTGGATAAGCGGCACAGCCAATTGGATGTTCAGATTGTTTATAGTAGGGAACATCCACTTAGCTCTTGAAATATCTTTCGATTAGTTGAGAGGGACTGCATGGGGTCATAGCCACGATGAGAAAAGAGACAGACCAAGTAGAATATATGTATTATAGGCCTAACAAAGAGGACCTTTACAAATTGAGTTCCGTACAAGATAGACCTTGTTGACGGAGCTCGGGGAGTAGGCAGAATGATTACGTGTAGTCCTCATGGCACGCACTGGGTGGTACATTGTGGATGTCTGAGCACTAATATAAGCTAGTGCGGATGCAGTTTCACGTTTTCATAGTAGACGATGGAACATCTGTATTGTAGGCCTCATAAAGTTGCCATTACAGATGTAGTTACAGTACGCTCTAGTAGCGAAATGATGGAGTCCTTTATGAGGAGGATACGGAAGGTACTATGAGTAGTACCTAAGACTGATGCGGTCTTTGGGCATGTAGTTACATATATGTATACTAGTTATTTGGTCTTAATCTACTAGGGTGTAGATGGGTACGATTTATGCACAGAGGCAAGAGTATTATAAACCCAATAAACCTAATACAATATAAAATGGAAATAGAACCATTATATGTAGAATAATGCTTAGAAGTGTATAATTCGTCCATCCACCAGAACTTTAGTTTTGACCCCCTCATCATATCATCCCACGGTTAGATAGATGGTGTAGATTTTCTAGCTTCGAGACACTTATTTAGAAAGTGTGTTATTAACTTGGTGAGTATTTATTTACTATTATATTTTAGTCAATTTCGCTATGAGATATTTATTTGAAATCTGTTATATTTATCTTTGGCTATTTGCAGGATGCCAAATACTCAATTCGGGCTTCAGTGAGCTTGGATTTTAGCATTTTTGCGAAAAATCCGAACACACTGGAATTCGTGTTGTTACATGCTCTATTTAAAGATCCTTTAGTTCTTATTTATGATATACTACTAAAAAGTATTCGATTCGAAAATGTTCTATTTTTCCGTAGAAATGTACATATTCTTTATGTCCTAAGTAGGCTTGCCAATCGTACGGATTTCGATCTGACCCAGACCAAACCAACCATGTTAATAAGGGTTTGGATTTTTCCCTAACTACCCAAGTCCGACCTCAGGCCTAACCTAGTTATTATTAGAGTCGGATACGATCTTATTAAAAATCCATTTGGTTTAGGTCCGATCAGATTACTAATTTTCTATAGTATTAAAGCAAGTGTTCGGTTATTTGTTTACCATTTTATTTATTTGCATGTAGATATTTTTTCTTATTTTTATTGTGAACTTGACTACGTCACCATGCATTTGTATGTTGACATTGTTTGTGTATAAATTTTACAAAAATTGCAAATTTAAAGTATGATTTTAACATAAATATTAAGAGTTTAGAATATGGATATTATTACCCAAAGGGTATGAAAAGCCCTACATGCTATGTTCGGATATTGGTTTTAAAATACCCTATGGGTTCGGGCTAGGCTCGAGTTTTGATTATTTTATTCTCCTGTCTCCATTATTAATTTTTATTTTTATATTAGAAGCTCGTTATTCTAAACTGAGAAATCAAACACGTATCAATTGAATTATGAGCAACTCAGGCAGTTCGGTAGTAAAGAATATCTTAGCAAATCAAGTGAACCATCAAAGCTACATGAGTTTTAGGTAGAATAGTTCTTGAGAGTCATGGCGACGTTCATTAAAGCATCATCAAAGGCAGCAAAACATCTTGCATGACTTAAAAATTGTTGCAATCAACCAATAACAGTTCAGGCGGTTGTTCAGGCAAATTTGGAAAAACTCCATATTAATGACTATGATCAGTTTTTGACATGGTAATCGTAGTGTAATGTATTTTTTGTAGTGATTCAAAATTCATTAGCAAACTAAAGGAATTTTCATTTTAAACATGATCGTGTTATCTATTGAAAGTTTGGGCCGATTTTTTATTTATTAGAAAATATTGAGAAAACTAAAGCATACTTCCGTAATGAGCAAAACTTTATTATTTGTAGAACTTTGACTAATAATCCTACAACACAAACAAGGCTATATTTAAATCATCCCCTTTACCGTCACATTCTTTAAGAATTTTATTGTAGTTCTCTTCTTCACTTGGCTTTCATTTGGGATAAGTTAGACCCAATCATATATTTGTTTTTCGTGAATACTTTACTAAATATTTATTATTGACATTAGCATATGTTTCTATTAAATAATTTTATGCACAATACTTTTTTCTCTTCGGTATTTACAAAATTACCAAATTTATGCATATAATGAATATATTGAGTTTTGTATGTGTTTGTACATACTGTTTTGCACTAAAAATGAATTAACGCACGCTTTTCTTTTCACAAGTCCAATAGACATGCCATACGTACTGGTTATTATTAATATAAAATTAGTTAATTATTATAAACTAGTTTAAATCCTTAAAGAACTTTGTTTCATTAAACCGTTATTGTTTCATTAAACTTCTGTAAAAAGATTAGTGATGAGAAACATAATTTGATAGAGAAATAAACGCCTGTAATGGAGCCAACAATGATGGCACTTAGAAGGATAATCAGACTCCGTCAAGCTATAAAGAAGCAAGAAAGCAAGCAAAAAGCGACTAAGATGGTTAACCCCAACGCTCGTCTCAAACCCATCTGCAAGTCAAATTGAAGGCATCTCAGTCAAATGCTTCTTGGGAGGTAACCAATCTTTATACAATTTTTTTTGGAAAAAGGATTCCAGTTGCCTTTATAAAACCAATAGTATGTACAAATATTTACATAAAGAAACCCATAAGTGCAAAACGCAAGAGTATGGCTGACACGTAATTACAGCTGACACATAATTCCATAAGTGCAAAATGCAAAGGTATGCTGATGCATAATTCAACCAAACAAAAAACAAAGAAGAAGACAGCCCCTTATACGCAATAGCCCACTAGAATTAAAACCAAAAACTAGAAGTATAAAGCCTGCATCGACTGTCATATGCAATGAGACTTGTGAGCAAGAAAAAAAACTAAATAACATAGAAGAGGAGACATTCCAAATCTGCAATTCTAAGATGAGATTAAAAATAATGTAAAAATATTGTAATAAGTGAAAAGGAATAAAGTAAAATAGGAGCAAGGATTTCTAGAGCAGACAAAAGTATCCAGAAGACCACAGTTGGAAGCATATGCACAAAATTCGACATCACTGATTAACCAGAAGGTGATTAAGATTTTAACCAAAATTCGACATCACTGACCACACTTTTATATGTTTTTTAAGGATTTTCTAATAAAATTACCCTTATATAGCCTTATGAAAGGAATCAGAGTCATCTAGTTTCTTTATCTGCAAAAAAATGTCAAGAAGGTCATCGCATATCAAATGAGATTAAGACTTAAGGAAACCAACCAAAATTATTCAAATTAATAAAGCAATTACCGCATATTTCATGTCATCATAATTTTTGTAGTCAACAATTCCAGTTGTACCTGGTAAGTAAAAGGTTTCACATCATGGTTTTCGCGAGACATAGGCTGATAATTTATAAGGTACAGATAAGCAATTCAATTTATACACAAAGTGCATATGACAAGGCAAAAGGAAAAATAAAAGTATTAACATGACTCTTTAATTTTCCAGACTCCTTATTTTTTGGTGGAATGCGGTTTCAAGATTCTTAGCAAGGCCCTGTGATTCGTCAATAAAAATCCTACAGTTTGTGCTAACTTTAATTTGTGCTAACATTTGGTTTGTACCAACTTTATTTTGTGCTAACAATTAGTTTGTGCTAATTTTAATTTGTGTATAGTTACAAAATTCATAAATAAATGACTCATAATTGTGAAATAGAAAATAAAACGGACATTAGAGCCTGAAGTCTTATGACAAGTTGTCTGTATGCATGAAACAATAATCATAACAAAGCATGAAGGTTTCAAACATTTAAACAATGGTCATTGGCGCATTACACTTTTCCCACAAAACAAACATCAGTTGAATCTAACTATTTAAATTATATATGACTATATGACATAATGTTAGTACATATCCACACCATATTGTGTATGAAAGCCATAAGGTAATTTCACCAACCACGCATCCACTTTCTTATTCTTATGAAACAAATTTAGATTTCATAGGACAATAGGATGGAGGATTAAGTTCTTAAAGTTGAAATCATTACTGAAAGACATTTTTAGTAGATCATTACAAGTACGATAAAAACCCAAGTCAATAGAGTTACCATCGAATACAAAAATTATTATTACCTTATATTCTGCAACAAATGAATGCAGCACAAAAGATATCTATAATAGTGCATGCACAAAAGATTTGATTTCATCAAAAACCTTGGTTAACTTTTGTGCACTTGGTATTCCTTTCATATACTCCCTGATGGCTAAAAATAATTTCCATTTAAGTACATGTGCGTAGAAGGCTCAGTTTATTAAGAGAAAGAGGGAAGTCCACAAATACACAAAGATGAAATTCAATACAAACCTAAGTTTTACCTTATATGATTCCATGAATTATTTTCTCATGAAAATTGGGATTGGGTGTAGTTCATTAGGCTGTTTTATGTAAAAATGCAAATCCAAAGCCAATCAGCTCATCAGTTAAGAGAATACATGCTTTATTTATATAGTAGCCTCTTCCTCCAGCAACTGTAGATCCTACAAAATAAATATGAAGCACAATATCACATCATTTTGAAGGTACCCGAAAATTACAAATTTTAGGGATGTCGATGGGCGCAATAGAGAGAGATAACATTACCCATCCCTATTACACAAATACTCACATGCACGCACATATAATGCATTACATTGTTGTCTATCGCAATAAAATCATATAAGAAATGGACATGAATTATGCTTACCTCAACCAATATCTAAAATCTAAATAGGACCGATTTCCATTTTTTTTAAATATCCTATAACATATACCTACTAATAATAAACTTAGGACTATAGCTATGCAACAATATATTACCATTCTTCTCAATGGTCATTGGCTACCCTTGAATTCTATTATTTTGTTTTTCATTCACTTTTTTGATAAACCTTCAAATTACATTTCAACATTCTGCCAATGCAGGAAAATATGGAAAACATAAATAACGAGCTAAATTTCAACCTAGGAATGTGGATTTCAAAACTAAAATTAGCTATTGATTGGGGATAATACAAAAGATTGATTACAAGAGGAGTTTTAGTAATGACTAATCATTGTTTTAATTCCTCTCTCTTTCATGCACTTACGGTTACACTCTTTTTGTAATTTATAATCAAATATCGATAAAGTATAATTCTCAGATCTAACAACTAAATATAATATGCCTTATGATGCATTACTTGAAATTTATAATCGGGTATCAACGAAGTAGAGCTTTTTGATGATGCTTATGGAAGAAAAACCAATGAGCTAAACATATGATTTGATAACATGAACTGATGCATTGAAGAAATGCTGTGGCACTAGGTTTTTCCTCTTTGACCCGTTGGTGCATGAAATTGAGAAATGCGAGTTAGTTTAAGCAGGGAGTAGACGATGGGAGAAATTCACAAATCAAGAAATATCAAAATGGTCAAATCTAGGATAGTAGATAGTGTTTTTAATTAAGTGATTGATAATATTTTGAGGGTTTTTGGTTAAAACACTTAGGCAGTAGTGGATTTGGAAGGTGGGAAAATTGAAAATTTTCTAAGTACTGTAGCACCAATTGAAAACGAAAAAAAGAATGGAGAAAGATTTATTGGGCGGGCCGCTTTAATTTTGTTGTTCCCTACATCAATTAGCAGCGACTCTTTTTTATTTTTTATTCCATAAAACTTTGGTTGTGTCTGGGTAACTTTTTGGTTGCACTTAGATAATAAACATTACTAATAAGTGCAACTAAAAATGCTTTGTCTTGTAGTGGTACGATGAGTCGCTATGCGAGTTTACATGCATGTTCTTCCTCTCTAGGCCTAGTGTGAGTTAAAGTGGGCAGTAGTTTCCCTAAAACTAGACGGTCGTTTGATGTAGTCTATTGTTATCCCTCTGATATTAGATTGATGACTGTTAGTAGGCGACCTTAGGCTTGGGACCTTAAGTGCTCGCACACTTTACACACACCCTACATCACCTAGAGTAGACTTGAACACGGTTGTATTCAATTTCCTTTTTTATCTTCTTCCTAGTCAATAGACTTTATGTCTAACCCATTCTATTTTCCCCCACTACATGTGGACATAGTAGCCACTGACAGGTCCATTGCTGCCTTTGGATTATCACACCTAAAGTCTAGTTTTATATTATCCTTTATCATGTATTTCCTATGAGCACATTTGCTCGGATTATATTTATGATACTCTGGTATTTGATACGTATTGACAGTTTTTTGATACTACAATATTATGAAATTTTGAGACCTAGATATTTTGACACTTTTGAGATTTTTTATTACTGTTATTATGAGATTATCCATATATCTGATATTATATTTCCACTGTAATGATGTTTGGATTAGATAGATTGTTTCTTTATTGATATATTTGTCTCCATAATACTACTTTCTCCTTTGAAACCAATTGTCCATGTTACTTGATATGGTGGTGTTTGGAAACTCAAGGGATGTGGGTTGTCACGTTTGGTATAAGAGCAAGGTTCAATATTCCTAGGGATACGGGCATATTTGAACCATATATATATATATATATATATACACACACATACATATATATATATATATATTTAACTAAAAGGATAAATGATTTTGAAATTGTTTTCGGAATGGATTTCCAAAGTATAACTATATGTCTATATAAGTATTTTTGGAAAAATTTGTCAAAAATCCCTAAAATTCATGATTATGCTTATTTCAATTCATGCCTATATTATCCCTTATCTTAAATATTATTTAAGCTATCTATGGAAGTATCTGATTTAATCTTTACCATTCATATATAGAGATGGTTGATCCTATAGGATATGGCTCTACCGATATCCCTGATATTTTGAACGTGAACATGCCCATTTGGTTCTACCATTACTTACAAGCTAGGGGACTGGTTGAGCATCCGACTAAAAAGCTTATGGAGGAGGCGGTGGGTGGTGTCCTTATCCATCCACTTGCCGCTCATGACTTTTCTAAGCTATGCAAGAACTTTTCCAACTTGGGTGGGGAAGCTATTCTTAGCCATCGAGACTTTTGTTGATGCTAGAGCTTGAATCCCCAACTGTGAGTGGATATTTGGACTTATGGGTTGGGCAGATGAGATTAGGAGACAGCTTACTACCTGGCAACTGCAGAGAGAGGCTCTTAGTTGGCAAGATGTTGCTGAGGCTAAGATTGGTGGTAGTACCGTGACTTCAGGAAAGTTTAGGTTGAGGTTTGAGATGAAGTTATTATCGCAGGCTAAGAAGGGAGTTATGTTAGAGAAGTTTATAATCTGAAGCAGGGTGATTTTTCTGTTAAGGAATATGTTAATCAGTTTAATGAGCCTGCGAGGTTTGGAATAGAGATGATTAATACCCCTCATAAGAAGATACTCAAGTTTGCTAAGGGTTTGAATTAGCCACTACAAGGAGTAGCATGGATTTATATTCCTACGGGAGCTACTTATGAGGGACTGGTTGAGATGACATTGCTTAATTTTATTGCTAAGAAGGTGCAAGTTCGAATTTCTTCCAAATTTTGAATGGTGACTGCATTTCATAGTTTACAAAAAAAACTATATAACCTTGGCCTTAATTTGTTACTGAGATATAATACAGGGTTAAACAATTTTTTTAACTTGTTTACATCATTTTCAGAAGCAAAGAGGGAGAGAGAGGTTTGGATTTTGATATGGTTTACTCTGCAAACCAGGATTTAGATGCAACTGTGTTTTTCATAGTTTCCAGTAAAAAGAAAATTACAAAACTTGCTTTGATTTATTACTGAAAACATAGTGCAAGTTTAAAACAAAACTCCAACTTGTTTGGACTTTAATTTCAGAGGAGAATAGAGAGAAAGATGTTGAATCTATCATGTTTCATTTTTGTAAACCAGGGACTAAAAAAACATAAGAACCGGAAAGCAAATCCTGATCATAACATTCCAGGCAAAAGAAAACACAAGCACAACAATTCGTTCACATGCAAAAGCTATTCACAATCCGTTCAGGCATACATACACAAATATTTGAATAAAGCATAGGTTTACTCACATTTTTTTAGAGAGTTCCTGACAGTTTTTCAAGACAAGGATGAAGCCTGTAAGAATCTTTCTTCTTTCCTTTCCTACTTTAATTCTTTTAAGTTTAGATCTGCAGGTTATATATAAAAATTCTTGCTTACTCTTTGTTATATTCATTTACTTAATTCATCAATAACAGTAATTTTTAAATTTACTTGCAGTGGGAGTTTTTATATAACAGAGAAAGCCCTTTCTGCAGTTGAAACCAGAAATAGATTTTAAATCTTTGAGCTTAATTCCCCTGGAACTGATTGAATATTATTGTTTTAAATTCTTTCTTCATTACTGATCATAACTTCAAATTCTGATTTTTAAAAAGAAAGTTACCTGCCTTTAAATTATTTCAGAAATTACTGCACTAGCAAAAACTTGATGCTCCCTGTTTAAACTAATCTACAGTTTTGAACTTCGTTTGTGTAAAAAACTTGGTTTTAAAATCATAATTTCATTAAACTATAAAGTTTTAAAAACTTACCCGAGAGATGTAAACATACGCTACAACTGATGCTTTAAGAAAGATCTCATATTTTAGCATTTGAATTGGAGAAACTTGGCTGTTTCTTTTTTTGATTTTTTTTGGACTTTTTCTTGAGTGTTGGAGTTTGAGATTGCCAAATCTTTTGGTTACTGAACTTTCAGAGATTTGGTAGCTTAATAAATTTGAAATTGGAAGCTGAAAAGTTTAATATAATTTTTTAATTTGATTATTTTATTCAAGTAATGATGTTGAATGCCATTTGTAAACAATAATCATGAGATCTAAATTTTGTTAATCTCATTACTCCATCTCCCATTTGAATGTATATTTAGCATTTGTGATTTTTACAAGACAAAAGAATTTTTTTGTATAAATTTTTACATCATATTCATTTTATAAATGAATGTATCTCTTTATTCATTTGTGTATATATATACAATGTTTAAAAGAAAAGTTGTTTTAAACAATATTTACATTACATACTTTATTCCTTAATGATTTTAAATGCCACTTACTTTTAAATTTAAATCTCAATTCACTTGATTTATAAAAATCCACTTATGTCCATTCATATATTCAAATCCATCCTTATACAATTTAAATTTAAATTCAATGTGTGCATTCAAAACTACTCATATATGCAATATACATATATGTATATAAATTTAAATTCAAATGACTTTTTTTAAAACATTCTTTATTTCAAAATTTTAAACTCACAATAAATTGGAATTTTATTCATATATAATTTTCGCTTATTTTATTTGTTTAATTTTTTTTCCAATTTATTTTCAAATTAAATTCCAAGGGTTTAAAATATATCACTAATTTTAATTGATAAATTTTTGGGATGTTACAGATATTCCTCCCTTAAGAAAATTTCGTCCTCGAAATTTGAAAGAGAGAGGAAAACAAACAAAGAATATATGAATTCATAAAGTATAAGGAAATGGCTTACCAGCTTAAGCTGAGATATCCACTCTACAATTAGGATATGATTTCTGCATATTATATTCAGTTTCCCAAGTGCAGTCCTTTGGATCGCCACTCCACTGAACTTTAACTAGCTTCACAACCTTGTTTCTCAATTGCTTTTCATCTCGATCAACAATCTTTATCGGTTCTCTTTTGACTGTTAAATTGGGAGTGATTTTGAGATCCTGTTGAGCAGCTTCTTTAATAATACTATCCGGATCGTGCACATACTTTCAAAGGTTAGAAATATGGATTACATCATGCACGGCAGATAACCAGCTAGGCAACTGCACTCGATAGGCCAAAGAACCGATCCTTTCCATAATAGGAAAAGGACTAATATATCGTGGTGCTAGCTTACCGATCTTCCCAAACCTCAATACACCTCGCATAGGAGATACTTTAAGAAAGACAGAATCTCCAATCTGGAATTCCAAATCCCTTCTTCTACAATCATAATAACTCTTTTGACGACTCTGAGTTGTCCTCAATTTCTTCCGTATAAAATCAACTTTCTCTGTGGCTTCTTTAATCATATCCAGTCCAAGGACGAGTCTATCACCTGCCTCAATCCAGCATGACAGTGATCGACACGGACGACCATATAAAATCTCAAAAGGAGCCATCTCTATACTGGCCTGATAGCTATTGCTATAATAGAACTCGACCATATGCAAATGGTCCTCCCAAGAACCACCAAAATCAAGTATACAAGCTCATAATAGGTCCTCTAAGATTCGGTTGATCCTCTTAGTCTGCCCATCAGACTGTGGGTGATAAGTAGTGCTGAAATTCAGTTTTGTTCCCAATGCATCTTGAAATGCCTCCCAAAATCTACTGGTGAAGATCGGATCACGATCACTCACTATGCTTCTAGGAATGCCGTGGAGACGGACAATTTCTTTCACATATAATTCGGCCAAATTTGCAGCCATGCGGGTAGATTTCACTGGCAAGAAGTGGGCTGTCTTAGTCAAACGGTCCACAATGACCCAAATTGCTTCATTGCCTTTCCGAGTACGAGGCAAACCATCGATGAAATCCATCGATACTTGGTCCCATTTCCACTTGGGTACCTCTAAAGGCTGAAGTAAACCCGTCATTTTCTTTTGATCGCTTTTGATTTGTTGGCAAGTAGCACAGCGACTCACATATATAGATATGTCCCTTTTCATCGTCTTCCACTAGAAAGTTCTTTTGATATCTCTATACATTTTATTGACTCCTGGATGGATGCAAAGTTTAGACTTGTGGTATTCGTCCAAAACTTCACGTTTCAGATCAGGGAAGTCTGGGACACAAATTTTGCCTTTCAATCTTATAATCCCATTATCATCAATTGCAAAACTAGAATCTTCACCTCGACGAATTCTCCCATATATTTCCTGAAGAAACTTGTCCTCTTTTTTCTTGTTGGCAATTGTCTCAAGAAGAGTAGGAGCAATGACAAGGTGAGCAAGAATAGCATGCTTTCTACTCAAGGCGTCGGCAACTACATTGGCTTTTCCGAGCGTATATAGAATGTCTAAGTCATAAGATGCCAGAAATTCCAACCAACGTTTTTGTCGCAAATTCAGATCTTTCTGGGTGAAGAGATCTTTCAAAGATTTGTGGTCGGTGAATAAAGAGAGTTCAATAAGTATATTTGTTAAGTTAAGTTAAATTAAATTCGTAGATTGTTAAGAAAGCTGAAAAGATTCTTACCCAGAAGATAATGTTGCCATATTTTCAAAGCGAAGATAACAGCTAAAAGCTCCAAATCATGGGTTGGATAATTTCTTTCATGAGGACGTAATTGTCTACTCGCGTAGGCAATTACCTTCCCGTTCTGCATCAATACTGCACCCAAACCTTCACCACAAGCATCGGTATAAACAGATAAACCCTGGATCCCGTTGATAATAGAGAACAGGAGCGGTGGTTGATCTCTTCTTCAATTCTTGAAAAGCTTCGTCATATTTTGGAGTCCAATTGAATTTTGCATTCTTCATTGTTAGCTTGGTCAATGGACTAGCTAACTTCGAAATGTCCTGAACAAACTTCTGATAATAACCTGCTAAACCCAAAAGGCTTCGGTCTTTCTTTGGGTTAGTAGGTTTCCTCCAATCAAGAATAGCGAAAATTTTGATAGGATCAAAAGAAATCCCTTCTTCATTAACAATATGGCCGAGAAATTTGACTTCTTTGACCCAGAAATGGCATTTGGAAAATTTTGCGAATAGAATGTTTCTCCTCAATATATCCAAAACGATTCTAAGGTGCTGGGCATGCTCCTCTTCGGTCTTGGAATAGACCAAAATATCATCAATAAATACGAGCACAAATTTATTCAAAACTTCTCGAAACACACGAGTCATAAGATCTGCGAAGTATGCTGGAGCATTGGTTAGCCCAAAAGGCATAACTAACCATTCGTAGAACATATTAGGACCCCTGAAAGCTGTCAAATGAACACAGTCTTTGGCGATTCGTAGTTGATGGAACCCTTGGGATAGATCCATCTTCGAAAAGAAACGAGCGGTGTGATATCCCAGAAATTTTGGCAATATCAATTTAATAATCTGTATTTAAAATTAAATTGAGTTGATAAATTCTGTTAATAAAAATTAAGTTGATTTAATAATCCAATTAAATAAATGTTTAATTGGTGAATTTATCTTTTAAAAGCTAATAAAATGCTTTCTATTTGTAATGTATATATATTTATATATATTGTAGATAGATAAGTTTTGATTTGAAGTTTAATAAACAAATAAAATCTTCTTTTTAAATTTTAATATTCATTTTGATAATTTGGAAATTTTTGTTTTATTTAATAAATAACTATTCAAAACTATTTAATAAATAACTATGTGGTTTTAAGATACTTAAAGAAAATGTTATAAATTGTTTAAATATATTTTAAAGCATAGTTTAAATTTTAAATAAGATAAACAAAAGTTTATTTTATTTCCTTTTTGAATATAGCTTAATAAATATAGTTTGGAATTATATATGAAAATTTAAAATACTATTTATATATTAAAACATTAATGCATTTAAACAATTAGACAAGTGATAAGTAATTTATAATTTCTTCTATAAATTGTTTTAATTAATAAATATGTTATTTTCAAATAATAATAAATGTATAAATATAGATAAATTTTAAAAGACAATATTATTATTGTTAAATTAAATATGTTAATATAAATTAGTTTTAAATTGGATTTTTAAATGTATGAATAGAATTTGGATTTGAATTAATTTTGAAATTTCAAAGGAATAAACATATCTAAATTATGTAAGCAAGCTTCCATTTTTTTTATAATTTGTTTCATTCCATTTTCTTTAAAAAGAAATGCATATACATTGACTTATGAAAAATTTATGTATATATATATGTATTTAATAAATAAAGAAAAGGGTTTCACTTATTTTTAAATTAAATAAAAAACAAATAAAATTATTCTTAAGACACTTGTTAATATAGTAAGTGGTATAATGACACGTGTTAATTAGTTAATTGAAAAGATGACAAATGTTAGTTTTTTTTACAAGTGTCCTTTTATTTTTAGTTTTTCTTTTAATTTTTAAATAAATCAATTACACTTATATAAACATGTTTTCTTCAATCTTTTCTTTTTCTAATCTTCATTTTTCAAAGTTAAGAAGATATGATTTCAGCTAAAACAAATCAGTAACAAACTCTCCAAAACCAAAATCAATATCTTATAATTTATTTTAAAAATCAAATCTGAAAACTTCCTCCTCAAATCAAAATCTAATTCAAAAGACCATAAACCCTGAAAATTTTCAAATCTGTAGTCTTAACATCTTCAAACCAATCTGCCTGCATTTTTTTCAGCTCTGTTCTTCTTCAAAATCTGAAACCCTTCCTTAATCAAGCCTGCAATCCACTGTAAAAATCAAGAACATGCAACTACAAGATTTTCAAATTTAAGGATTCAAATGAATCTGGGTTTGTCCTCTGTAATATCATTTTCAAATGCAAAAGCAAAGCTTGCCTGCATGCATCTTTCAACCTGGGTATATAAAGAGAAATCTGTAATGCAAGTTTAAATCAGCGAGCAACTCAAGTTTTAATCAGATTGAAAGAAGTTATGGCATTTCAGTTTAAAGGTTTCAAAAGAAAATTCAAATCTTGTGCTCTGTTTCATGCCATATCAAGTGAGTAACACTTTTTTTTAAACTTAAGTATAAAACTATTGCTTGTTTGATGACTGAAATAAGTATGGTTTGTGTATGTATATCTGGTTGCATGTTGATTAGTATGCTTGTGTGTTTAATTTTAAATGCATTGCTGTATATATATATATATGTGTGTGTGTGTGAATGTTTGAATGTATATAGATATTATGTGCTGTGTATCTGCTCTTGGCTGTACCTAGTTTCAGAAGCAAGGATTTTGATAAAAATCCATTTTCTCTTAAACAAGTTTATGTTTGGATTTCGGCTTTAAACAAAAATGGTTTGTTTCATCATAGATTAAGGTTTAAAATTTATTTAAATTAATAAATTTGGAATTTGCTCTGGAAATAAAATTTAACAGGAAACTTGAGTCTTTGAAAAAAATTCAAACATGTTAATTTTGCAATTCAGGAATCTGAATCAAATGCTAAAACTTAAATGTGATTTTTGAAACAAAAATTTTGATTTTTAGTATTGGGATTTGACAACATTGTTGTTTTTACTGGAAAGTGTAAATGGAGGAAATTCTGATGAACTTGATGGACATAAGGGTCGTAACTCTTTCTGGAAGAAGGGAAGTGGTCAGTGATTTAGGGAAAAATGGTGGAGGTGGTGGAAGATCAACGTGGTGATGGTGATTGTTGGATTAGATTTCTAAACCTAGTTTCTGCGCAGTGCAGTGTTTTGATCGGCATGGTGGCTATAGGGGATCGAGTGCTTAAATATTTGGGGAGATGGCTGCTTGGGTGTTGAAGAGGTGTTGGACGGAGTTCCAAAGCCTCCGATGGCCGAAGGAGAGGGGATGGAGGTTTTACAGGTTTTGGATCAGAGGTGGTAGTGGTTCCAGTTTCTTTTTCCAGGTTTTGGCTTGGGGGAAACTCGAATTTGATTTCGTGATGCTTGTGAGGTTTTGATGATCGTGGATGGATCTGTGGGCAAGCGTCGACATGTTCGTTGACTTGGTGGTGACTGGAGGCGGCTAGAACCACCGTGCATATGCACGGTGCAGTGGAGTGTCAGGGGAAGGTTTGGGTTTTGCAGAATATTTTGGACTCGAGTTATACTCGGGTAATTCGAGTTTTTTTCTCGAAGCAGTATAGGATTTTGCTCGGAGTAATTGTAGGGGAGGCTCGGGTATTTTCAGAATTTACAAGTTTCTCTGTAAACCTGTAAATTTTCAAATTCAAAATTTGATTCAAATTTGAAAGCAGGTTTTAAATAGAATTTAAAATCTAAATTTAAAGAATGGATTTAAACTAGGTTTGAATTCCAGTTTTAAAATTTAATTTAAACTATTTAGATTAAAATGTTTGAACAACTCTAAAAGAGTTTAAATAAATTGAATTTAAAGGTTAAGTTTCAAAATTTAAGTAGAAGATTTAAACATAAGTTTAAATCTGGAATCAAAATCCAATTTGAATCAATGTTTTGAAAATAAAGGAAGTTTTAAAAATTTAAAATGTTTTAAAAACTTTGGATGTTGAAATATATTTTAAATATGATTTGTATTTTAAATGGATTTGGGTTTAAATTCCTTTGAACTTCTTTATAAAATAAGAAATTCTTTTGTATTAGTTTTAAAAAGGGTTTTAAAATGTTTTTAAAACTTTGTTAAAGTTAAGTTTGATTTCATTTTAAATTTAAAGTTTAAAATGTAATTTGAAAACAAATTTTTAAAGAAAAGTTGTTTTAAATTTCTTTTTTAATGAAAATGTAAACATTAATAAGAAATGTTTTTTTTTGATTTTGATTTATTAAATTAGTAAGGTAATTAGATGGATAATTAATTAATTTATTTAATTAAGTAATTAAGAATTTTGAATTAATTAATTAAGGATGAAGTTAATTAATTAAGATTAATTAATTTGGAATTAAGATCATTAATTAAATAAGTTAAGATTTTAATTAATGATTAGAAATTAATTTATCAAGAGATTAAGATTAATTAAGTTAAAAACTTAATTACTTAAACCATTGGTGATTAATTAAATTATTATTAAAGATTAATAAATTTGTAATTAATAATTACTTAAGAAAGGTAATTAAGGAAATTGTTGATAAGTTAATGAAGGTCATTAACTTGGGATTATTTATTTATTAACTAATGTGATTAATTTTGATAATTAATTAGATTAATTAAATTAGATAATCATTATGGTATTTGGTTAATTATGATTACTCTATGAAAGTAATTAAAAGTTTTAGTTACTCATTGTAATTAATTAATTTATTTGATTAGTTTAAATTAATTAATTAAGTTTAATTAATTTAGAATAATCATTTGATGGGTTGATAAGTAATTAATGAAGGATAATTACTTAGAGAAGTAATTAAGATGAGTAATTACTGAATGTATATTATTAAAGTATGGAAGAGTTTGGGGTTAACTGCTTGTTTAATTATTATGGAGGATAATTACTTTATGAAAGTAATTAACAATTAATTACTTAGTGTAATTAATTTAAGCATTGATTGATTAAGTTATTTGGAAAATAATTAAGTAATTTAATTAATTAAGGGTAATTAATTACTAATAAAATTGATCAAGGATGATTAATAAATATAATTAATTATTGAATATAATTAATTTAGGGGAAATCAATTTACTCAATGAAGCAATCAAGAGTAGTTAATTACTGAAGTTAATTAATCAAAAGTGATTAATAATTATGATTAATTACTTAATGAAGTTAATTAATTCAAATGTAATTAGGAATCATTAATTAATATAATTAATGATGTGATTAAGAATTAATTAATTGAAATTAATTAATCAATGATAAGTGATTAAAGTAATTAATTAATTAAGGATTAATGTAATTAATTATAATTAATTAATTAATGAAGTAATTAAAGATTAATTACTGTATTTGGTTAAGAATAATTAATTCGTGAAATACTTGAATGTAATTAAAGGATGATTAATCAAGGGTAATAAACCAAGGGAATTAATTAGTGGTTAATTAATTAGTTGATTGGTTTGTAATTAATGGTTATATAAGCAGGATTTATATATTGAGGTAATTAATTTAATTTATTTAAATTAATTAGAGATGATGTAATTCATTTAATTCATTTTAAATTAATTATATATTGTGTGATTATTAATCCTTGTTTATATATGGATGATATGGATTTCCTTGAATAGTTTGAATCTCAGATATGAGATTAGTAATGATGTGTGATATGGATGCATTGGTAGCATTGTGATGATGATTTGGATTATCTTCTGATAATGATAATAGGGATTATCTATGGTGATGATTATCTATTGTGAATCTGTGAATTATCTATCTGTGTGTATATAGATAATTTAATTGGATTGTTTTAAACTTAAAACAACTTGGACCTAAAAGATGGCGTTTTGGATTCGATGAGACCGGGATCGGGTTTCCATATTTGGATATCCGAAAACCACATCGATCCAAATTAATGATAGGTCGTGAATCTCAAGTGAAGATGAAGATTCAGAGTGCAAGGGTTATCGTCATTAACTCTGAGGGTAATTCCAAAATGAGTGTAACGAGATAATGCCTTCGGTTTCATTCGAACCCGAAACGAACTTGTATGGACTGAATGCTTTCAGAACATCGTCGGGTGGACGATGAGCATTCTAAGAGATGTGTTCTCTAAAGGTAATCGTAGCCTCAAGCCTCATCAACCGGGAATGGCTAAAACAGGGGAGGTGCAGCAAGGCTAAGTGGGTCATGCCCAAGTAGGACAAGATTTTCCCCTATCTAGAAGTCCCTTTTTATTCCGATGTGTGGGCGGTTGGGTCGCGGACAACTGCGGGGTTGTCTTGTTCGGGACTGTCCAGTAAGGGATGGTTCCGGCCTTGTGTTGCAGGGGATTAGGAGTGATCCTCGGTACGGCGACCTAGTCCCCGTACTATGACGGGCGGTACCCCGGTAGCCCTGCCATTGTATGGAATCCAAAATCCAATAAGTGTCGTACGTATTAGTTGTGCCCAACTATATTGGAATGTGAGATGTAAGCATTCCAGCTATTTCTGTATTTTACTTGAAAACCCTAGACATTATTATAATTTCACTGGATTTCCTATCAAATGTTTTGGTTAGTGTAAGGTAAAAACTTTTCCATGTTTATGTGTAGGAAGTCTTAAGTGATACCTTTCTTTTTAAAGGTTTTTCAAAAGTTAAGCAACTTTAACCTGTTACTCACACTAGACCCATGTCTGACCCGAAGTTTATTTCTGTTTTTCTTAAACTCTTGGGTACTCAAATTTTTATGAGTAGCCAAGGGATTCAGGTTAGCTTTGACGAATTGTGGAGGAGCAATGGAGTAGGAGGCTTCTGCGTTGTAGTTATCTAGTATTCCGCTGTGTCGGTATCTCTAAGTCGTTTGTTTGAGTAGTTTTGTACTGTGTTGTAATAACTAGATAGGTGTTTATAACTTTTTAGTATGTGATGTATAATCTGTGTAACTCTGAAGATTGTTGTATACTATGTAATACTTTTGTTATTAATATAAATTATTCGTTCCGCTGTTGAGATTTTGTTGTTGTTTCTTCTTTCTTCTCTTTCTTTCTCTTTCTATCTCTTTCTTTATTAATTCATGATACGTCTTTCTGGTTAGTGGAAGACGGGTTATGACAAGCGGCGTGCAGCTGATCAAATAAATCATCAATTCTTGGTAGAGGGAATTTGTTCTTGAGAGTCAGCTTATTGGGATCGCGGTAATCCACACACAATCTCAAAGATTCGTCCGATTTAGCAACAAATACGACGGCTGAGCCCTATTCAGAAACGCTGGACCGAATCAACCCTTTTGCTAGTAAATCCCTGGTTTGCTAAACTAATTCAACCCTTTCCCTAGGTGCCATCCTGCGACTTGCATGAACGACAGGACGGGCATTGGGCACTAGGTCGATTCTGAATTCTATTTCTCGGTGTGGAGGTAGAGATTTCACTTCTTCAAATACATCTAGAAAATCTCTAACGATAGTTATGGACTGCAGACTTGGTTCAGGATAACCCAAATTATACATCAACCCTTCTCTTTTAGGACTAGGGTCCTCACAAGAAATCTCGATGAAATCACCAAATTCAGTTTTGATTGAAATCAATCGATTATTGCAATCCAGTTTGGCTTCATATTTTGCTAGTCAATCCATTCCGAGTAAGACTTCAAACTCGTTAAAATCAAGAACAAAGAGACCAATAGGGAATTGGTAGCAAGAAATGAGAAAGGAACGTCTCTACATCGAAGACAAAGATTCGCAGGAGGATTCTCTATGCATATAGGCTTATCAACAAAATCGGGTCCAAGATTCAATTCATTAATAGCTTACGGAGAGGTAAAACTGTATGTAGCACCCGTGTCAAAAAGAACTCTAACAATGCTGTCATAAATAGTAAGATTACCTTCCAGAACTCCCTTCCCCTTTTCCGCTTTTGAAGATGCGGGTTTGTCTTTGACTGTGTACACCTTGGATATCTGAGCTTGCTTCATGACTGGGCAGTCTTTAACTTCATGTCCCAATTTCTGACAATAATAGCATTTCCTAAGCTTTGCTTGAACGGATTGATTTCTCTTTATTTCTTGCAGCTGTTTGAGTAGTGGCCTTTTTCTAGACAATTATAGCAAGTGACATTCTCTGCTATGCTTCCCTGATTGCTCTTCTTTTTCTCCTTACCGTTCCATGGTTTCTTGCCTCCAAATTTCCTCTTCTTCCAATTTTGATTGCTCGAATTTCCTTTCTCCACCGGGGCTTCTTGCATGTCAAGTGTAGCATATCGGTATCCCATATCAACCAAATCTGAAAAGGATTCTTTGACGTGGCCAGTCATCCTTTCGTGGAACTTTTTATTCACCCCACGAATGAACCTTTCATTCTTCTTCAAAGGCGTGTTCACCAATTCTGGATCGATGCGAGACAATTCATTGAATTTGTTCAAATACTGCTCGAATGAAAAACTCCCCTGCTTTAAGTCCATGAATTCCTGGTACATTCGAGAAATCCCAGCTGATGGCATATAACGCTTCTCAAATACTTCTTTGAATCTCTCCCAAGTAAACTCGTCTTCTGGATCATCAACAGTTACTGTCTTCCACCATGCTAAGGCTTCCTCTTGAAGTTGCTAAGAGGCTATGAGACGCATCTGATCATCTTGTAGCTTTAGCCCTCTAAAAATTCTTTCACATGATCTAATCTATGCTTGGGCCTCAACAATCAACTTCTTGTCGGTGAACGGCCTACCACCAAGCCTTGAGAAACTCTTATATAAATCAGCTAGATTCGGCTGATGCTGTGCAGGTAAAGTTGCTTCTGCTGTAGGGGGAACTTTGCTAGGTGCTGTGGCATTTCTTCGCCCCCAGTTCTTCCTCTTCGTCCGCTCATCCTTACTGTAATTAGTAAGAAAATTGATTTAGATATTCGGACGATATATCTTAAGGAATATCAACAGTTAAAGGAAATAGACTAAGAAAATTTGAGGTTTCGGTCTCAGTTATACTCATTCTAGGGTATACTTCACCCTATCTCTAATGAGCCATCTAATGTGTTATACGCCGTAGCTAAAGTTTTTACTCAACCTTTGGCTCTGATACCACATGTCACGACCCAAAATCCAATGTTCGAAAATTAACATCAAATGCCTCACTTGTACTCGACTGCCAAAGATTCAAATATCGAACTCCAGTCGGATGGAGCTTATAACAACATTAGTTGAATATAAAACAGCGGAAACAAAATGAATATCATGCATAATATCGCAGATACAACATCATCATAATATATGTTACAACATCAGAGTATCATAATACATATATCACAACTCCAATAGAACATCATAATAGAGCAACAAGTGGTCATATGCCAAAAGTCTACAAAGAAATAGAGTGATAGTGAACTTCCAAAAACTAAGCACCTTGAGATCCAAAATCTTCCAAAATATCTCTAAGGTAAAAAGCCACCAAAAACCAATAATCTCCAAACCAAAAGACTCCAAGATACAGCTAATACCAAAATATGGAAAACCTGCTACTAGGCTGCCCGTGTGGAAATAATGGGCACCCAGAGTTTAGAAAGGAAACAATAAACTCCAGGTCAATCATGGGACTGGTATGAGTAAACAAAGATAGTTGCTTTTAAATAAAACAGATTTTAAAAGAAAGTCGTTCATGCTTTTGGAAAATGAAACTACCATAAGGCCTCCCGGCACACACACAATGCAATCGCACACTTGGGAGAGATTTCCCCTTATAATAGTCAAATATGCTTAATACGAGGAAAATTATTTGATATTATTACTAGTGCATAGTGTGAAAACATCTCGAAAGTAGAATATTAATCTTAGCCGGCATAGGTACCATGATACTATGCCTACTATAGCTACCATATTAAATGGCAGGTTCTATAACTAAAACCGTACCGGGTTCGTATTGGGAATTGGATTTTCAACAAATGGTCAGGCTAAGGAACTTCCTATGCCACATGGGTACGCCTCTGGCGGGACGTCTCGAGAACGTACCCGGCTCTCTGCTAAAACAATGTCGGGTTACCTCTGTAACTAGGTAACTACTACTCGAGTATGCCACCCCCCGTTCGTTTGCGACCTTTATCCGAGGGCCCTCCATCACAAAGAAACAACCACACAGTAAATGAGATTGAAGCCACCACATAGGTGAAATATTTGGGCTCCATACCATGATACCACCTTTTCCAGAAGGAGATGACATACCCTAAAGGGCGCGACCCTCATAACCTTGCCGCATCTTTCCTATTTCGACCATTTCCGGGGTGTGAGGTCCGATGAGGTCTCGTCCACAAAGCTACGCTTTACACGAAAGCCATGCTTTGATCATAAATGATCAACAAATGATTATCCATATATAGCAGCACTTAGCATGCCACACTACCAAATTGGGAGTATATCGCTGATAACCTTCAACTACATAACCTCTGAGCTCGTATGTCTCAGAGAAGGGTGTTAAGCTAAGAGAATAAATTCTCCGCTACCAACAGATATGTATTTGAAAGAAATCCGCTTTATATCCCAAAGTGTAGTGTCAGACACACAACCATACAAGTCTGTTCTGGGTTCGAACAGAACCGAAGGCACTTCGTCCAATAAAGGAAGAAGCGCTTGCAAATCCGGGTATCCGATTCCAATCGGACTCCCCATCACAAGTGGAGATCTCTATACCGGAGCAACTCAGTGCAGAGACAATCGATAAGTTATCCTATCGTTTTCGAAGACACCCGGTCTTCAACACCGTCATCAAATGTTATCCATTTCGTCGAATCACTATTCGGAATGGGTTATATGACCCAAAGGTCCTCTCCCGGCTAATCCGAATAGTGAGCGCTCAATTTTAAAACATGTGGTTGCATCAATCACAAGGATTCACATTCAGGGTTCGATGTGGGTTTCGGATAACTAACTGAAATCCGACTCCTTGTCGCATCGAAGTTTAAATGTCGTTTACGGGCAAAAGGGTTTTCACTTACATATAGGAACAAATCACAAATCACAGTTCAGCACAAGGCAATCACAGTATCACAACAGAAATATCAATATTGTAGAGAATATTTGATGATAGTCAATCATCTTCGATTTAAGGTGAATGTGATTTAAGTGAATTAACCAAATAATTATCTTTATTAATTATTATAAATAAATGTTTAATTTTACTTAATGATGAATTAGTTTAATCTTAATTGACTTTCTTAACTAATTATCCTTTAATTGATTATTTTAATTTATTAGTTCTTAATTGTTAACTAATTAAGTTTAATTACTATTATTAATTGACTATTCTTTAATTAATTAATTATAAAATCATTACAAAACATTAATTGTTAACTACTATTTCATCATTATAAATAAATCTGGTTTAAAGTTAACACTTGAATATTTGATTTACTTTTAAATTTTTATCAAGTTAAATTTTAAAACAACTTTTATTTATAAGAAAATATAAGATTTAAAATGTCTTTGAACTTCATAAATTTCAAATACCATTTACCTCATATTCCATTAACAATTATCATTAATTTTTTCAGAAAAATTATTTAACTTGTGTTTTCAAAATTTAGTTAAAACTGGATTTTTTACTGCTTTCATGACCAACTCCAGGCTACCTCGAGTTATCCCCGAGAAAATTACCCCCTTGCTTCGAGTTTCTACGCAGATTCACCCGAGTAACACTTTTTTTTAAAATTGTTTAAGTTTTTAAAACAATCTGATGCAACGTTTAATTGACACGAGCTCGGCTTCGAGCCTTCTCCCTAATTCCCCGCGTAGTGCTTCGAGTCACTCCTTCCTTCTTCCCAAACCATCAAACTGATACCACAACCACCACATGCACATGCACGTTCGGATTCGTCACCGTTGGTCGAAGCTGCAGCCACCATCGACTCGACGACCATCCCCAAAACCCCACGAACACCCAAAACTTGGATTAATTTCGAAAACACGAATCGAGACATCTCGACCCAACAACTCATCAGAAACATCATCAGAAAAATGTCTCGCCCCACCTCCTCTGACCGTCACTAGTCACCAAATTTGGATCAAAGCTCCATCAACACGAGACGCCGCGATTGGCACCGGAGGCACGAAGTCCGATCACCCATTGAAGGCGCAGCACCATTCTTTCGAACATGAACAGAAATGGGTTCTTAAACCCTAATTTGATCTCGAATTCAAAATTTAAGGTTTTATAAATCACACTGGTGTTTTTCTAGTGACGTTGAACATTGAATCTTGCTATGACAACGAACTCGAGGCCTATAATTACTTAGATCACCGGAATTTGGAAAAAGTTCAACTTTCTGATCAACCCAAAAATATCGATGAAAACTTAATGAAAATTTTGCATTTTTCTTTATGAAATCATTATTTTTAAATGGGATTCACATAGTATTACAAAATTAAAATTTGTGAAGTTCGAATTTCTGCCAAATTTGAATGGTGACTGCATTTAATAGTTTCCAAAAAAACTATATAACCTTTGCCTTAATTTGTTACTGAGATATAATACAGGGTTAAACAATTTTTTTAACTTGTTTACAATCATTTTCAGAAGCAAAGAGGGGGAGAGAGGTTTGGATTTTGATATGGTTTGCTCTGTAAACCAGGATTTAGATGTAACTGGGTTTTTCATAGTTTCCAGTAAAAAGAAAATTACAAAACTTGCTTTGATTTATTACTGAAAACATAGTGCAAGTTTAAAACAAAACTTCAACTTGTTTAGAATTTAACTTCAGAGGAGAATAGAGAGAAAGATGTTAAATCTATCATGGTTTCATTTTTGTAAACCAGGGACTAAAAGAAACCAGAAGAATAGGAAAGCAAATCATAATCATAACATTCCAGGCAAAAGAAAACACAATCACAACAATTCATTCACATGTAAAGGCTATTCACAATCCATTCGGACATACATACACAAATAATTGAATAAAGCATAGGTTTACTCACATTTTTTCAGAGAGTTCCTGATAGTTTTTCAAGACAGGGATGAAGCTTGTAAGAATCTTTCTTATTTCCTTTCCTACTTTAATTCTTTTAAGTTTAGATCTGCAAGTTATATATATAAATTCTTACTTACTCTTTATTGTATTCATTTACTTAATTCATCGATAACAGTAATTTTTAATTTTACTTACAATGGGAGTTTTTATATAACAGAGAAAGCCCTTTCTGCAGTTGAAACCAGAAATAGATTTTAAATCTTTGAGCTTGATTCCCCTCCAACTGATTGAATATTATTGTTTTAATCTTTCCTCATTACTGATCATAACTTCAAATTCAAATTTTTAAAAAGAAAGTTACCTGCCTTTAAATTATTTCAAAAATTACTGCACTAGTAAAACTTGAAGCTCCCTGTTTAAACTAATCTACAGTTTTGAACTTTGTTTGTGTAAAAATTTTGGTTTTAAAATCATAATTTCATTAAACTATAAAGTTTTAAAAACTTACCTGAGAGATGTAAACATACACTACAACGATGCTTTAAGAAAGATCTCAGATTTTAGCTTTTGAATTGGAGAAAGTTGGCAGTTTCTTTTTCTGATTTTTTTTGACTTTTTGTTGAGTGTTGGAGTTTGAGATTGCCAAATCTTTTGGTTACTGAACTTTCAGAGATTTGGTAGCTTAATAAATTTGAAATTGGAAGCTGAAAAGTTTCCTATAATTTTTTAATTTGATTATTTTATTCAAGTAATGATGTGTAATGCCATTTGTAAACAATAATCATGAGATCTAAATTTTGTTAATCTCTTTACTCCATCTCCCATATGAATGTATATTTAGCGTTTTTTATTTTTACAAGACAAAAGAATTTTTTTTATAAATTTTTACATCATATTCATTTTATAAATGAATGTACCCCTTTATTCATTTGTGTATATATATACAATGTTTAAAAGAAAAGTTGTTTTAACCAATATTTACATTACATACTTTATTCCTTAACGATTTTAAATGCCACTTACTTTTAAATTTAAATTCAAATCTCAATTCACTTGATTTATAAAAATCCATTTATGTATATTCATATATTCATGTCCATCCCTATACAATTTAAATTCAAATTCAATGTGTGCATTAAAAACTACTCATATATGCAATATACATATATGTATATAAATTTAAATTCAAATGACTTTTTTTTAAACATTCTTTATTTCAAAATTTTAAACTCAAAATAAATTGGAATTTTATTCATATATAATTTTCACTTATTTTATTTGTTTAAGATTTTTTTTTTCCAATTTATTTTCAAATTAAATTCTGAGGGTTTAAAATATATCACTAATTTTAATTGATAAATTTTTGGGATGTTACACAAAAGGACTTGAATTTTAGGCAACAAAGATAGATAGAGTTCTTAGCCTTATACGACTTTGAGACTTCTTATACCGTAGGCAAGGGGAATGTTATAACGGATATGTTGAGTAGACAGAAAGCTACATTGAGTCCTTTATTTTTGGAGTGAAGACATTTGGAGTACATTTCCACAATGGACTTTAGGTTTTTGTCTGATATTACCCATGTATTATTACCATACATAGATATTCAGCCGACCTTGATGGAGCAGACTAGGGCCAAGTAGAGATGACGATGAGATGGTAGACCCTTTGGATAGATTAGGCAGAGAGGAGTCACCGAGTCATCTTAGGCATTATGCCATAGACTCGAGGGGATGGTTGATGAGAAATGCCAGGCTATGTGTTTGTAACACCCGAGATTTTTAGCAACATTATTTAGGATATTTAAATAGCTAAATTAAATAAAATAATGTGTTGATTAGGAGGATTGAGATTTTATTTTATTAAGGGGAAGCCATACCATTTAAACAATAAATTAAGAAATTTTTTAAATGAATTAGAGGAAGGGTAAAATAGGAAAGAGGCCACTCCTATATCCCTTAAACTTTGCCATGTATTCTCTTATATACGTTCATTTTATTTTTATAATTTTCAAGTTGAAGCCGGCCATTATTAACAAGAGCAAGAAAAAGAAAGCTAAAGGAAAAGTTAATTCAAATTAAATCCATTCACACCTCAATCTCTATAATCTATAAAGCTAAGGCGAATAATGTTTACATCTCAAATCTTTTATTTTTCTGGTTTTAAGATGAATTCTGAATATTTTTCATTGATTTTCCATGTTTTTGAATGATGGAATGATTACGTACTTGTTGACGAATTATGGTTATTCGTATTGAATTTATGATAAGTTTTAATGTGAAAACCCTATTAAATGACATCCAAATGCCTTGTTAATTTTTATAAAGACTAGAAATAATATTTTAGAGATTGTTTCAATTTTTAGAATTTTCTGAGTTTTTATGGAATCTATATGAATTTTCTAGTAAAGAAAATGTTATTTTGGGTTGTAACTTATTTACGGTTAAATAAAAGCTTTGGGTCTGAAATTTTTATATGTTTGAAAACATATTAAAAGAGATCTTCAAGAATTTTTGTAGATTTTCCTAATTGTTTTAATGGTTATATAAAATTATTTAAGGTATGATACTTAAATGTTTTATATAATTAAGGAAGGAGAAGGGGCTTTTTGTAAATAAATTTAAGTTGTTAATTCTGGAAAGTTGGCAGCACTTTTGAAAAGAGAAGATGGCAACCAATCAGATTTAGACAAACAAGGCAGGTTAAAGTATAAAGAAATAGTTTAAAAGTACAAATAAAAAATGTTTTTCACTGTTTCGACCCTATTGGCACAAGGTTCCACCTCTTTACCTTCGCTTCCGACACAGTCGAAATCAACGCACATGGTATCAATTAGCTGGTACGTAGTGAATTGGACGGAGGAAAAAGGAATAGAGTCGAAACCAAGGGTTCCGAAGGGGTTGAGGCATTACTTTGCTTTTAAAATAAAAATCGCCCGCTTTCTTTCGACTAAGTAGCTTTCGACTTAGTTGGCCTTAGACAAAGTCAAATGGATTTAAAGGAATGGTCTCGATTGGGTTGCACTTCTGTTTTAGATGAATGCTTTCAACTAAGGCGAAACCTTTCGATGTCGCTTTCTACCTTTCGACCTAGATGGGTTTCAAAAGGGTTATTTTGTTTTATAAGGTATGGTCACTTCTCCGATGCTTTCTACCTTTCAAAAGGACCACTTCATTACTTAGGAAAGGGTTTCGGAATAGATGCTTTCGACTTAAATGATTTAAAGACCCTTTTCTTTGATTGAAGTAAGCTTTTATGTTTCAAAAGGTGTTTCCACATGTTTTTAATTAAACCCAAGTGCTTTTGAAAAAGTTGAGTTTTGATGGTTTCGAAAGGTTTTAATGAATGGTTTTGAAGGGTTGGTTCCCCGAGGGTTTTGAAAGAGTCGAAAGGTATGGTTTTTTCGGATTGTTTCAAAAGGGATGGAGAAAAAGGTTTTTCCAATGATTTCGAAAGGCAATGTTTAAAGGTTTTAAAAGAATGATGTCTTAGGTTTTTAAAGCTTTCAAAAGGATTTCCAAAGGTTTCGAAGGGATTTTGAGAATGGTTTTGAAAGAAAAGTTTTGGCCTTTTGGCCTGGATAAGTAAAGAATTTTCTTGGTTATGAAAGGGTTACTTTCAAGGTTTCGAAAGGGTTGTTTAAAGATTTTAAACAAATGTTTTGAATGTATTAATAGGTAGAATAGCTTATGTGTTTTAAGTGAAAAAGGACTTTAACTTATTTTGAAAGGGTACTTAATCCTCTTTAAATATGATTAACATTATTTTGAGTAATATATATATATATATATATATATATATATAACACGGCTAAATAGCTTTGAGTAAAAATAAATATGTATTTTCCTTATATATGTATGATTTAGAGGGTTAAATCATTTTTAAAAGGTATTTCAAGGAAAATTTAAAGGGTGGTTAACCCTATGAGAATGACTTGGATTAGAAGACCAAATAGGACTTGTGTAGGGTCGCGCCCCACGCTCATTAGGTATTAGTCCCTAGCTAATTTTGTCCAGAATTTCGATGTATAGGGCTTAGTCAAAGGTAAGACTAAAATGTTAGTTACATATAGAACAGAATATTTATGTACGGAGGTAGGTTATTGGTAAGTCACAAAACCATCACGATCATTTGACCTATGGAGATGTAAGTTAAGGATAGACTGTCTAAAAGTTTTATCTAATAGTTATTTCGACCATTTGATATTGTATCGGCAGGCCCGAGTAGGTCAAAGTGGCAGTTAGCCCAATTTGAGGATAGTTAGTCCAAATTTCAGATAGATAGTCCATTTAATATTGCTATTATTATTATTATTATCAGTTTGATTAACTAGTTTGGTTGTAGGAAAAGATTCACAAAATAGATGTTTTGAAAAGGATATTAGTGAGGGGAAACCCGTTCCGTTAAGCGGCATGGTTTCACTTAATAGAAGTAAACTGAGATGTAACGGAATTATTCATGCCAGGCTTTATGTATGACTTGAAGTTGTTGTTTCCCTTTAAACCCTCGGTTACTCAAAATTGATTTGAGTAGGTTGAGGGTTAAGGATTACAGTTTTTGTTGTTTTGGCGAATAAAGTTTCCAGAGACGAACAGGAGGTCGACGTATAGCTAAATCGGATTTATAGATTTTTATGTTCATTTTCTGCTATGTATATTAAGTCAGTATGACTATATTTCTTTGATCAACCAGGAGGTATCATCATATGTTGCTCTTGGCATATTATAGTAAACTATAATTAATCATTATTTGGGAAATGGTTAACTGAACATCCCAGGTTTTAAATAACATTATTAGAAGATTTAGTTAGATAAATAAAATAAAATAATGCGTTTATTAGGGGATTGAAGTTTGATTTTAATTAAGGTAGTCGTGCCTTTTAAAAGAAAACAAATTAAAGAAGGGTTTAAAATGAATTAGAGGAGGGTTAATATGTGAAAGAGGCTATTCCTTTATTTACTTCCCATAGCCGTATGTATTATGCACGTTCATTTCATTTCAAAATTTTCAAAATCAAGACCGCCTACTATTAAAAAGGAAAGGAGAAGAGGAAACTAAAGAAAAGCTGAAGTAAAAGCAAATTCAAATCAAACTCATTCAAATCTCAAGCTTCTTAATCTCTAAAACAAAGGTGAATAATGTTTACATCTCTAAATTTTAATTGTTTCTGTTTTAAGATTAGATCTAAATAATTTTTTAAAGATTTGCCATGTTTTTGAATGATAAAATGATTATACATGTTGATGATTTATTAATGTTCATATAGATTTTATGACATGTTTTAAGATGAAAACACTATTAAATGACATCCGTTAGCCTTAAGAATTTTTATGATGACCTAGAAAGACATTTTAGAGATGGGTTTTAATTTTTTGATTTTCTGAATTTTGTGGAATTATTATGGATTTTCTAAGGAAGAAATGATAATTGGATTAAAAAATTATTACGGGAAATATTATTATTATTTGGGTTCGAATATTTTATATGTTGTAAAACATATACTAAATGATTTTCTTGAAGTTTTTCAGATTTTTCTAAGGTGATTTAATAGTTATATAAAATTATTTAAGGTATGGGACTTAAATGTTTTATATAATTATAGAGGAGAAGGGGCTTTTTATAAATGTGTTTAAAATGCTGAATATAGAAAGTTAGCAGCATTTTTGAATACAAAAATCTGGCAACCAATCAAATTTAGACAAACGAGGCAGATTAGGTATAAAAGAATTATTCTGAAGTATAAATAAATAGGTTTATAGCTATTTGAACTCTTTCGGCAACAAGGTTCCACCTCTAATCCAAACCTTCCGACAAGGTCAAAAGGTATCAAAACTTTCGACTAAGTCGATGTCCAATGCACATGGTATTAGGCAACTGGTACATAGGTGGTCAAAGTCGAAATGTTGGCTTCCAACAAAGTCGAAAGTTTTAGGGATGAAAGGTAATAGCTATCGAAAGAGATGAGGATTTGTTTTGGTTTTAAGAAAATACACTTGCTAGCTTTCGACAATGTCAAATGGTTTAAAAGAAAAGGTTTCAATTGGATTGCTTTCTTGTTTTAATTGAAACCTTTCGACAAGGTTGAAAGGTAAACCTTTTGACAAGGTCGGAAATATAGTTGCTGCTTCCTACCTTTCGAACCAATTGCTTTTGAAGGGAATCTTTTGTTCTCTAAAATATGTCGCGTCTCCATTTCTTTCGAAGGGTTGGTTCCAACACCAACACTTCATTGATTTCAAATGGTTTCGAAAAGTTTTGTTTATCGTTTCGAAGCAGTTGCTTTTGACTCTAACGTTTTTCTGATCCTTTTGCTCTACTTGAAGGCATAATCCAAATGTTTTAAATCCAAGCATTTTAAAGGTTTCAAAGTAGTCAACTTCTAATGGTTTCAAAAGGTTTCCACTTGTTTTAAATTGAAACCAATGTCTTCGAAAGGTTTCAAGTTTCAATGCTTTTGAAAGGTTTTATCAATGATTTCACAAGGGGGGTTCACAAGGCTTTTGAAGAAGTCGAAAGGTAAGAGCTTTCGACAAAGTCGAAAACAGACCTTTTGACAAGGTCGAAAAGAAACCTTCCAACAAGGTCGAAAGGTTAGACCTTTCGACAAGGTCGAAAGGTATGGTTTTGCAATGTTTTCGGAAGGCTAAGGTTTAAAGGTTAAAGGTGGAAGTCATATGTTTTAAAGCTTGTAGAAGAAAGGCTATTTATTGGTTTTGAAGGAATTATCTTCAATGATTTCTAAAGGTTTTATTAAAGATTTTGAAGGAGTTACCTTCAATGCTTTCGAAGGGTTTTATTAATGGTTTTGAAGAGGTTACCTTCACTGATTTCGAAAGGATGTTTTAAGGTTTTAAACAAAGGTTTCAAATATAAGGACTAGGCAGATAGCCTAAGTGTTTTAAGTTATAAAGGACTTTAACTTATTTTAAAAAAAAGGATAGATAATCCTTATTGAACACCATCAACATTGTTTTGAGTAAAGTATATATAACATGGCAGAAATAACTTAGAGTAGAGTTAAAGAAATATTTTCCCTGTATATATATATATATATATATATATGATTTGACGGACAAAATCATTTAGAAAAGGTTTCCAAGGAAAATTTAAAGCATAGTTAACACAAAGAAAATTCGGGAAGTTAGCTCATTTAAATTTAGATAGTCGGTCCATTTTGAGTGTAGTCGGCCTAGAGAACGGTTAGTCCAGATATGGGCAGTTATCCCGAATATGAACAGTTAGTTCACTTGTTAGCATAACGAACCTTACTACTTCACAAGGATAGTTAGTCCACCCTTTTTTACCCATTTTATGGATAGATAGTCTGTTATTTAGCATAAAGGATATTTCCATTTTGATATAATCAGTTTTAGGACAGTTAGTCTGACAAAGGGCAGTTAGCCCGGATATCGGATAGATAGTCCATTTATTTCCTGTTTTTAGCATAATGGGTCTTATTATATTATTAATATAATCAGTAGATTGACTAGTTTGGTTGTAGGAAAGGGTTTGCAAAATATGTATTCTTAAAAGATAAATTAGTGAGGGGAAACCCATTCCGCTAAGCGGCATGTTCTCACTAAATATCAGTAAGCAGAGATGTAACAGAAATTATGCATACCAGGTTTTATGCCTGACTCGAAGTTTTTGTTTCCCATTAAACTCTCGGTTGCTCAAAGTTGATTTGAGTATGTTGAGGGTTTAGATTTTCAGGTTTTAGCAGATTATGGAGAATAAAGCATCTGAAGACGAGCAGGTGGCTGACGGATAGCTAAATTAGGAATTCTTTTTAAAAAAAATTCCGCTGTGTATTAAGACAATTATATCTATATTGCTTTGAACATCAAAGAGGGCACCTTCATATGTCGCTCTTGGCTTATTACTGTAAATTATAATTAATCATTGCTTGGGAATACGTTTAGCGATTTTTGTAACTTGGATATGATATTATTAGAAATGTAATCACTGAAATTATTATTTTTTTAGAAATAGGTGATTTTGTTTATATTCAGATGCTTCTGATATTATTGATACCATGAACATTGTTGTATTTCGTTACCAGAACTTAATACTGTGGATGACTTCAGCATCCATAGTGCTTAGCTTTTGGCCTCCAGATACGGGATGCTACAACTTGGTATCAGACGAGGTTTATGAATTTTTTTAATTAAAAATGGTTTTGAAAACAATAATCCAAAGGAAATAGATTAAGGTTGGGGTTGGGATAACGCTATAGTTAGGTACTTGTATTTGCAATATATAAGTATGCTTTATCTCTAGCCTCCTATCTTTGATTAGGTTATCTTTCTATATCTCGTAAGGTTTGAATACAGTTATGGATGGTAAAAGAAGCAGAGTTAACCCAGGAAGGGGAAGCACCGATGGGAATGTCGGACCTAATGCTGGGAGAAACCAAGGCCAGGTACAAGCAGAGAATGTAGCTGCTGAGGTCACGTGGATCGGAATGGAAGCTATGTATTAGTTTTTTAGGAATATGATGCGGACGAGAGTTGCAGCTAGAGTGTTATGAGGAAATGCTATAGGGGCAGGGGTTAAAAAGGTTCCAGTATTTAATCATTTCATTATGATGAGTGGTGATTATGTAAAGCTAGGAGGGAAGTCATTTATAGAGATAGAGGATGCCATTTAAAGGGATAACTGGTTGTTACACAACAAAAGGAATTTTGCAGATCTAGGGCTCGATGATGAGCAGAAGAGGAGGTTGGAATCCAGGCAGCTTTAGGGAGCCTCATTGTTCTGGTGGAACAGTGTAGCAACGATAGTTGATGAGGAGACAGTAACCTGGGAGGATTTCAAGAGGAGATTCCAAGAGGTTTATGTCTATGATGGCATAGTCAGCTTTGATTAAGCAGTTTACTGAACTAGTGCAAGGTGAAATGTTTGTTGCTGAGTATGCTAGAAAGTTTGAAGAGTTGGCTCGGTATAGGTATGCTTCAATTGATACAGTGTTGAAACGAAATGAGAAGTTTATAAGAGGATTGAAGCCAGAATTAGCTAGTGCTACTTTGTCCCACCTTAGAGATCGCCCTTGAGTCTTTGGAGAAGAGCAAGGGAAAAGGAGTGTAGGTTGGGCAGGGCCAGAAGAGAAAGTTCTTTCCCAAGAAACGTGCTTAGAAGGGTGGAGCGGCCTAGAAAGCGAAAGCTCCGGTTGTTTACTATAAATGCGAAAAAGGGCACTTTGGTAACAAGTGTCGCTCAGGGAAAGCAAAGGATGTGGCTAAGGGGAAGAATGTAAAATGCTTAATTTGTGACCAAATAGGCCATTATAACAACCAGTGTAAGGAGCCCATTAGAGATGGTAAGGGCAAGGAGTATGCATTGGAGCCTGTTGTTTCTAAGCCAACAGCCCAAGAGAAGGGAAAGACGGTTCTTGAAGGAACGCTTCAGATTCATGGTATGTATGTTACTGTTTTGTTTGATATTGGTGCATTGCATTCTTTTATATCTAGGTGTTTGATAGATAAGCTTAACCTTGAATCCATAAGTTTAGTTACTTCCTTACGTATTGCGAATCCAATGGGAGGTTATGCAACTCTAGGGTTGAGGTATGACTAGTTTGAGTTTGACCTGTTAGGTTGTACTTTTGTATGCAGTTTTCATGTGTTTGATTTTTTAGGGTTCAGGATTATCCTTTGATGGATTTTGGTTAAGTGAGTACGATGCTAGGATATTTTGACAGGATAGGAAGATATCTCTTAGATACTCTGATTGTAGCGACCGGATTGTCTTTATCATAGAAGGTTCTAGCGATGTAGTGTTTTCCTTGTTGGGTGCTTTGGATTCAGATGATGGGTTGAGCTAAGTTTTCATGGTTAGAGAATTTGCAGATGTGTTTGAGCCTGTAGTTGGATTGCCACCTAGGTGAGCCATCGAATTACGGATAGATTTTATTCCGGGAGCCAAACCAGTGAATAAGCCGCCAAGCAGGATGACCCCTTCAGAGATGAGGGAGTTGAAGGTGCAGTGGGTGGATTTAGAGAACAAGAGTTTTATCTGACCGATCAGTTTGTCATGGGGTGCAACGGCAGTTTTCATTAAGAAGCCTGATGGATCGTTGAGGCTATGTATCGATTATCGTAAGTTAAATGAGACGATGATAAAGAATCGATATCCATTGCCCAGGATTGACGATTTGTTCGATCAGTTGAGTGGAGCAAAGGTATTTTCCCAGTTGGATTTGGCAACAGGTTTCCATTATCTCAGGGTAGTAGAGGATAGCATACCTTTGATGGCGCTCAAGACCGGATATGGGTTGTATAAATGGTTAGTTATGTTGTTCGGACTGACGAATGCGCCAACTTTCTTTGTGGATCTGTTGAACGGGATATTCCGAGAGCACTTGGATAGGTTAGTACTGGTTTTCATAGATGATATCTTGATTTACTCTAAGGATGAAAGAGATCGTGATGTTCGTCTTAGAGTGGTGCTTGAGATGCCGAGACAGCACCAGCTGAAAGCGAAGTTTTCAAAGTGTCACTTCTGGAAGAAAGAGGTGAAGTTTCTTGGCCATGTAGTCTTGGAGGAAGGCTTATCGATGGATTTGACTAAGATCGATGCAGTGAATAGTTAGAAGAGACCCGAGATAGTAACCGAGATAAAGAATTTCCTTGGGTTTGCTGGTTATTTTCAGAGATTCATTAAGGATTTTTTATGGATAGCAGTGCCAATGACCAAGCTGACGAGGAAGGATGTAAAGTTTGTGTGGACCGATAAGTGTGACGAAGCATTCCAAAGATTGAAACACTTATTGACCAATTCACCTGTGTTGGTCGTTCCAAAGGGGAATCGAGACTTGGTAGTTTATACTGATGTGTGTGGAACAGGATTAGGAGATGTGCTGATGCAGAGAGGTAAAGTGATTTCCTGTGCTTCTAGATAGCTTAGACCGCATGAGGTCAGATATCCGACGCATGATTTAGAATTGGCTGCAGTGATTTTTGCTTTGAAGGTGTGGAGACATTGCCTTATGGGAGAAAGGTTTTAGCTGTATAAAGATCATAAGTCGCTGAAGTACTTGTTCTCTCAGAAGGAGCTTAACCTAAGCTAGAAAAGGTGGTTAGAGTTCATAGTTGCTTTTGGGATTGAGTACACACGAAGATAAGGCAACAAGGTTTCAGATGCGCTTAGCAGGAAGCATCAGAATTCAGTGTTCACGGTGATGGCTGAGTGGAAAGATTTAGAAACCTTAGCAGATTGTAGAGTGCAATGGAGATCCGAGGCCGGGACTAGCGGGATTACAGTTATATTGTCTCTTTTGAAAGTTCAACCAGTGTTGATTGAGTGGATTGCTTCTAAGAATTTGGAAAATCCAATGTTAACTGAGCGGATCGAGAAGCTTAAGGAAGAAACCAAGAGCGCTGACTTCAAAGATTTCAGTCTTGACCAAAATGGATGGTTGAGAAAGAAATAAAGATTATGTGTTCCGAGTGTGGGAAACATAAGAAGGAAGTCATAGCAGAATGCCATCGTTTGAAGTTCACTATACATCCCTGAGATACCGAGAAGTATCAGGATATGAAGAGGATTTTCTTCTGGTAAAGTATAAAACGAGATATTGGTTTGTGTGTAAGGTAGTGCTTGAATTGCCAACAGGCAAAGGACGAACACCAGAAGCTGAATGGTTTGCTTTAGCCGTTAGACATTCCAGTGTGGAAATGGGATTCTTTTTCTATGGACTTCATTATCGGGTTGCCAAGGTCAAAAAAGGGTAATGAAAGTATATAGGTAGTGGACAGATTGACCAAAAGTGCCTATTTCATTCCAGTTAGGTCAACCAGGACAGCACCTGTTTTAGCGTGATTGTTCATGAAGAATGTGGTTAGACTGCATGGGATTCTGAGCAGTATACATAGTGACAGAGTTTCCTTGGTCACTAGCGAGTTCTAGAAGAGTCTACAGGAAGTTTTCGGAACCAAGCTTAAGATGAGTACCGCTTACCATCAGTAGACGGAGGGAAAATGGAAAGAGTTAACAAGATATTGGAAGATTTTTTTAAGGGCTTGTGTTCTTTATTTCGAGGGATCATTTGAAGACCATTTGCATGTAGTCGAGTTTTCGTATAACAACCGTTGTTAGACTAGTATTGGGATGGCACCATTTGAAGATTTATATGGAAGGCCATGCAAGTCTCTCGTATATTGGTTGGAGACCAGGGATAGATTGATTCTTGGTCCAGATCTGGTTAGAGAGGCTGCAAAAAAGATTGAGGTCATTCAGATTAGATGAAGGAGGCTCAGTCTGGGAAGAAAGGTTATGCAGATAAGAGATGGAAAGATTTGGAGTTCTCGATTGGGGACCAAGTTTCGTCAAAGTACCAACGACGAAGAGTGTGCTTAAATTTGGGAAGTCGTGGAAGTTTTCTCCTAGGTTTGTTGGACCTTTTCATATTCTTGAAAGGATTGGAAAAATCACATATAGACTTGGGTTATCGAGTAGTTTGGCAGGTGTCCACGATGTTTTTCATATTTCTCATCTCGGAAAGTGTGTTAGAGACCCGAAGGCTACTATTGCACCGTCAGTGCTAGATGATTTAGTGGTAGAACCAGAATTGACCTTAATGAGGAAAAGTTTGCATTATTATGAGAGACGAGAAGAGGCTTAGAACCAAGACGATCATATTAGTCAAAGTCCAATGGCGTGAAAATGACAAAGACTGTATTTGGGAGGTTGAGGCAGGATTAGAGATACTTATTTCTGACTTGTTGATGGTATGTTTTACCTTCTTGTTTGTTTTGTGGGCTTTATTTTAATTTCGAGGACGAAATTCTTTAAGGAGGGAGTATGTAACATCCTAGATTTTAAAAAACACACTTAGGAAATTTAATTAGATAAACTAAATAAAATAATATGTTCATTAGGGGATTGATATTTGATTTTGATTAAGGTAGTCGTTCCTTTTAAAAGAACACAAATTAAAGAAGGGTTTAAAATGAATTAGAGGAGGGATAATATGGGAAAGAGACCATTCCTATATTTATTTCCCATAGCCGTGTGTATTATGCACGTTCATTACATTTCAAAATTTTCAAAATTAAAGCCGACCGTCGTTAACTGGGAAAGGAGAAGAGGAAACTAAAGAAAAGCTAAAGGAAAAGCAAACTCAAATCAAATCCATTCAAATCTCAAGCTCCTTAATCTATAAAGTAAAGGTGAATAATATTTGCACCTGTAAACTTTTATGGTTTCGGTTTTAAGATTAAATTCTAATATTTTTGCAAATATTTGTCATGTTTTTGAATGATAAAATGATTATATATACATGTTGATGACTTATTAATGTTCATATAGATTTTATGACATGTTTTAAGATGAAAACCATATTAAATGACATCTGTTAGCCTTGCGGATTTTTATGGTGATCTAAAAAGATATTATAGGGATGGGTTTCAATTTTCAAATTTTCTAAATTTTGTGGAATTAGTATGGATTTTTTTTCTAAGGAAGAAAATGATAATTTGGTTTACAAAATTATTTACAGGAAGTAATTATTATTTGGAGCTGAATATTTTATTTGTTGAAAAACATATATTAAATGATTTTTTGGAATTTTTCTAGATTTTTCTATGGTGATTTAAGTTATATAAATTATATAAGATATGAGACTTAAATGTTTTATATAATTATAGAGGAGAATCGGCTTTTTATTAATGTGTTTAAAATGCTAAATATAGAAAGTTGGCAGCTTTTTTGAATATAAAAATCTGGCAACCAATCAAATTTAGACAAACAAGGCAGGTTATGTAACGACCCGCCGCTCTGACCGCCTCTAGTCGGTAATTAAACCAGCTAGAAACGTTCAAAATGACGGATTGTTAGTCAGTTTATAAAGTTTAAACAGAATTAGCCACAGAATCACAGAATAATCATAATATTATTCATAAATGAATTTTTCTTACATACATATATCAGAGTTTGTACAATGCTTAAATTTTTATACAGCGGAATATATCTTTTATTAAGTACAAGAAAAAATTTTTACTGAAAACTTTAGTAGAGTGCTTTAATCCCCCTCTCTCTAACTTTGCGGCCTGAAAATCTTCAAGCTGTAAAAATACTCGGTCTGACCCGAGCGTTAATTGCAAAACACAAAAACACTCGAGTCAGGATTAATCTTAACTCAAGTGAATAAATTTGCAATGAACTGAATAAAATGGATCACATGAATCAATTCAAAATCTATTATGGATTTTCATATTAACAACTTTAATTTTTTTTTTTTAAATCTGTCTATCACGTGTGGCTGCAGTACACACGTGTACTTTGCACACATGTGCACTGCCTCGCCGACACGCGTGCGAGCGCAAATCGGACAAATCACTGCAAAGAAAATGCTCAAGGCAAGACCAGTGCCAATTTGAACCAAAACAGTAAACAACAAATATGCAAGTCCAAAACAAGTACAGGCACAGTGCAAAATAACATGCAGCAGCAACATTCAACACAGGCTATGTACAAGGGCAATGAAACTGGGTCAAGCAACTGCGACAGCAAGTGTCATGAAGCATCAAATATTAGCAGATGGAATGTGCCACTTAAATCCCAAAATGAAATCATTGGAGATGAACATAAAAAAAAAATTAATATGGCAAGGCAGCAAAGATCCTGCAACTGTTGGTTCTGACTAAAATTGTGTTACATATTTCAGTTATTTGTTAAGTCTATAAAATGAGGCAATAATGATTTGCCTGTAGAAACATAAAATTTCTTCGTGCATGCTAGCACAGACCTTTGGGGATATTGTTTTAAATCCTTGGGACCATTTTGGTTTGGACTTCAAGTTTTGTGTTTTTGCATTTTCAGTATGTATTTTAAAAAGCATGGAAGAGGAGCAGAAAGTGGAATAAGAAAAGGAAAGAAATAATTGTGTCGAAAGCAGGTTCAACAAGTAGGATTGTCTGACAACCCTTTTTTGTTGATGGCAAATTTTGTTGAGAGATCAGAAATTAATTCAGAATTTTATGTAAATCCAAATCCCCCATAAACTCCATTTTCTTCCAAAATATACATTTTATATCAAAGAAGAGCATTTCTATCAAAACATAAATACTCAGATTCAAGATAAAAACTCAGATATTCAAATTAACTTGATTTCAGAAAAACCATAACATAGAAATATACGTAAAACCCATTTTTGCTTTTCATACTCAAGATATTCAACTTGCCAGAAAACAGGTAAACACATGTATGTACTCAGATATGAGAATTTCATACAAAAATCAGAACTCCAGTTCTATATATGCTTGTGCATATATATAGATAATTCATCAAAATAAGTTTATAAAAACTTTCCCAAAAACTTCTGAAAAGAATACTCGAACAAATTAGTATAAAAACCCTTCAACTCATCAAATTCTGCAGATCCATGTGTCTACACATATACACAAGTGTAAACACTTGTGTATACTGCCTCGACACAAGATAATTTTCCAAACACAGAATTCCAAAAAATGTATAAATCTGAACAATTCAAATGTTACAGTTACAAACTTGCAACAACTTACAAGGCAGTACAGTGGTTTCCAGTTTTATATACATAGCAAGCTACACATGATAGTTCACTGATTATAACAAAATATGCACATTTCAGTTTGCCTGTGCTTAACAGTTTTAAAAAAACAAAACTAATAGCATCTGTTCTTATTAGTTTAAAAATTAAAATTAAATAGCATTTGTTCTTAACAGTTTTAAAAAACACAATATTTACAGCATCTGTTCTTAACAGTCCAGAACAATTTAACAAATATAGCATCTGTTCTTATCAATAAAAAAACAAAAACAAATTACACATAGTATCAGTTCTTATCAATTTAAAACAATAAATTAGCTTCGGTTCTTAACAGTTAAAATTCAAGCAAATCGAGCAAGTGACAGCAAAAGTATCTGTCCTTAACAGTTTAAATCGAATTATCAGAGCAACGATGGTAAATAACCCCAACAACCATACATGCAACTCAACCGAGCAAATAGAAGCCAAATAACACCAATTCATAGCATGCAACCAAGCACGTATCTGTTCCTATCAGTTAAAGTTCAAGAAATCGAGCAAGTGACAGCAGATAGTTTCTGCTTTTATCAGTAAAAATTCAAGCAAATCGAGCAAGTGACCACAATTAGCCCCAAATCATAGCATGAAACCAACATTCAATTCAACAAATTCAAACACTTGCGTTAAAATCAACCGTGAGCCAAAAGACTCACCTTTGCAAACGAATTGGGGCACGCAAGAGATTTGAAGCCGAAGCCCTAACTTTGAATCGAAGACGAACGAAGAATCAAAGCTCCAATTTGCAAAGCCCTAATTTTTGAAGGCGAACGAAAACGATTTCACGGCCGCCATTTTTTTTTTTTTTCCTCTCGTATGAATGAAGTAATGGGGAGAGGGGTCGAGTATAAAATTGAAAGAGGAGACGACGTGAATTTGCAGAGAAAATAATGTCTCTTGCATGATTTAAGGCGTGGAACAAGGCGTGTGAAGTGGCTGAAAGGAGTAAGGTAACTTATACTTGTTATTTTATTTATTTATTTATTTTTTATTATTTTTTTTCTTTTAAATTCAATTAGTTTTTTTTTTGTTAATTGTTTGCTTTGTTTATAATTTGTTATAATTATGTTGTTAAAATTTTAACTAAATATATATTCTTTATTTATTTTATTATATATATATATTTTTATTTATTTTTATATTATATTTTCTTTCTTATTTTAAATCCAAATTTAGGATCGTTACAGTCTCCCCTACTTAAAAGAATTTCGTCCCGAAATTATAAGTTAGGAAAACAATTGCTAAAATCTCGCCGATATTTATATCCTACATAATTTCACTCAGTTTCAAACTCATAAAGAAATATAGTATTCATTCCATTTATTTCATTTCACTAGTTTTATTCATCGATTTCAATAATCAAGACACAAAAGTCTTTTACTAAAATTTTTGGTTTACAAAACTCAGATTTTTAAACTTGAAATCTTTCATGCTAAATATTTGCATAATATATCTTATCCAAAAGCTGTGGATTTTCGAGATATTTAAAAAGATCTTCTTCCTTAATTCATTAAGTTAGAATCATGTAATTCTAATTTCAGATTATTGATTTTCTATTCAAAGTTTTGAAAATACTTGATAACTCAAAGTTTAACAAGTCCATCGTCGTTCTCACAGACTTTAGGCATACGCTGATCAGACGCAAGACTAAAAATCTCCAAGTACTAAACATACTTGCTTCAACTCCCAGTGAAAATACTTAAAAATCTTTTAAAAATGGATATGGAAAGTCCGTTCCCCCATGGATCACAGTCACCCGGCGGTTCCGCTACTATCTCAGTAGAATCGCTTGTAACTTAGATTTCTCATCACTCCTGAATTTCGCCATGGTTGTCGCCTTAGATCGCGGTCCACACGGCGGTTACGCTACTATCTCAGTAGAATCGCTCGTAGCCTTAGGCATCACGCCCCTCGAATTACGCTTCGGTTCCCAGATCGCAGTTTACTCGGCGGTTGCGCCACTATCTCAATGGAATCGCTTGTAACTTTAGGTATCACACCCCTCGAATTACGCCAGCATCAATCACATAATCCCAACACAATGGGATATCAAATCAGTCCCATTGGACATTCCACTAAGGGAATTCTACGTAGCTACGATTTACAATGGACACTCCACCGAGTTCCAATCACCTTCACACATAATAAATTGGAAGGTACATTTCCATATCCTCAGTTTTTAGAAAACATATGTCATATACATATAGTACTTCATTCACATTTCGTACTTATCATATCTATGTAAACCTACACAGGATGATTTTTTCTAAACTGATAGTTTTCGATCATATTCACATATATAAGTTACGAAAACTCATTTCACATTCACAACAATATAGAGGATTCCAAATTTTCTATCACGTTTTAAAATTTTCCTCTAAATCGATTTGAAAATTTAAGGTTATCTCAAACCTAATTCACATTCACAATCCAATTCATTATCGATTTCACATTCGATTTGGATTTCACGTTACATCGTCAATTCTCAACACATAATTGATGTCTATCGATATATAACCTCTAAGCTCGTACGTCTCAGAGAAGGGTGTTAAGCTAAAAGAATAAATTCTCCGCCACCACAGATATATATTTAATAGAGATCAAATGATATGTCATCAATTCACAACATTAGACATACAATCCCAATCGACTATCCAAAATTCAAAGCTGAACTTATATTGTTTTTGGTGTCAAAGTTAAACTCAATTTTAACTGAAGATTCAATCCTTTGAAAACTTCCAAGTTGAACTAATTGTTCAAATTTCTCAAAATAATATCTTTACAAGATATATAATTTTCACACTTAATCATTTGAAACTAATTTCAAATATTCATTTTTCAATTTATCTTTAAAAGATAAAATTTCAAACCTTTCATTTCACATTGGAAAATATTTCCATACTTATTCAATAATAAGTAATTCACAAATTCTTTCATTTTCAACACTTTGAAAATATTCAATATACTTGAATCAAAATTAAGTATATATTTCACTCTTTAAGGAAATCATTCTTTTAAACACATTTATTTGAGTTAAAACGAATGTTACGTAAAACATCGTTACGACAACTCAAAATCACTAGTATAGGGATTCGGATTTAAGATAGATATATAAATCCCAATACTATCAACAATATTTCCTTCCGGAAACCATTTACTATAACAATAGTGTTATAGTCCACCATTTCCTTAATTTTTTTCTCGAAAACGTCTATTTCAACAATGAGTGTTGAAATCTATGTATTCGATAGTTAATGCATTTTAAAACATCTTTAAAACTATTAACTTTTCAACTTCACTTACTTCATAGTTTGAATTCCTCATACTTTTCACAATATCAGTTTTAAACCGATTTCAAACTTTTCAATATTAAGTTTTTCACTTAATTTAATTTTCCACACGTTTAAATTTCAAATTCATCACTGAATTTATTTAAACCTATTATAGATTATCGTGTTGACAACTTCAAATTTGGAATTTAAATTCTATTTGAACTTTGCATTTACTTTCTATTTCAAAAATAGTCAACTAGTTCTTTAGTAAATTGTTCATCAATTTAGCTCCATTTAATTCATATTTCCACGTTAACCATTTTAGACAATAGTCTAAACTTGAAATATAAACTTCTCATCAAAGTAATTTGATTCATACAGTTAAATCAACAATTAAATTTCATTTCATAATATCACTTCTCAAAATGCTATTCGATTAAAATATTTTCTCCATACGAAATTTTACATAGCTTAATACTTTTAAAAGACGTACACAGAAGATTGTGGATTACAAAAGATAGTATTACAAAATATATCGATTGGTTTAAGATTCAGAATAATTAAGGACTAACGATTTCTTGTCCGATAGTATGCATCCCTGCCAAACTTTCATCTTCGGATGACACTACTTCATATTGTGTTAAAGGAGAATTAACACATTCAAAATCCACATGTCCCCATTCCTTACAGTTATTGCAATAATATGAGATGTTTCCATCTTTATCTATCACCATAACACTTCTCGCTCTAGCTGGTCGGGCTATAGCTTGCTCTCCCCGTTGTCTTTCGGTGCAGTTTCTGGCTATATGTCCAGTCTGACGACAATGGTAGCAGATTGTCAATCTATCGACGGGTAAATTGAGTACGCACTTTTTCCTTTTCACTTTAGGACAATGACTAAGAAAATGCCCTCTCTCCTGACACTTAAAACACACAATCTCCTGACGAGCGAATCGGTCATCCACATTCTTTTTCTTTCTTCTCTCCCGGCACTGACGGGCATAATGTCCCTTTTTATGACATCGATAGCAAATAACCTCATCATATGGACTAGGTGCTTGCCTTTCAGTGAATCTCCTTTCAATTTCCGCACGGGTCGCTTCTGCTTCTCTACGAGCAATTGCTCTTCGTTCACGGCGTGCCGCTTTTTGTGCTTCGGTTTTCGCCATTATAATTAACAAGGTGTTTTCGAAGTTTCCTATCAATATTCGCAATCCTTTATTAGCAGAGGTTGGATTATTCAATCATTCTCCCTAAAACATATCTGTTTTATTCACTAATATATTCACTGTCCAAAATCGTGAATATACTTTGTCAACCAATTTCATCATTTCTACAACTTATTTTTATTTTTAAAGGATTACCCACTGTCCAAAATCGTGGATATATCTCCTTTAATAAGTTACAACAAATTACTTATCAAATTCAATTGATTTCGAATTTATAGACAATCTTCATAAATTCCTTTTCTATTTATAAAATTTCAATTTATAAATCTTCTTATTGATTCTATTTAATTCAATTCAATTCATTTATATAACTCAGTTATATACCCAAAAGTTCATATTATAAGTTAAATACTTATAATCCATTCATTTAACAATTCGTTCTTCACTTTTAAAAACAATTCCTCCAAATAATTCAGAATCAAATTCCCAAGTTATAGTTCAATAATCCGCTTGATTATAACTAAATTAACATGTCATTTTATTTCACAATTATTACTCGAAATATTCAAGTTATTTGATTTAAACCAATTTAAACCAATTTACTAATTTATAAGTTCACTTTACTCATATTTCATTTTTCATAAATCTCAATAATTCGATAATGAGTTTCTGAACGATTGAAACTCAAATCTAACGAGACCTCACCGAATAGAACTATCGCAAACCTAAATTTAGAGAGGGGAATTTTCAAAATAATTTTAACTTTCCAAAATACTTTTTGTTTTTAAAGAAAACAATTTCATACTTCTTTTAAATTTGAAAAGCACTTTCTTTATAGTGGTTCTAGTAACTATTCGTATTAACCATCATAAACTGAGCTTTGAATAAACCAAAGCTCTGATACCACTTTTTGTAACGACCCGCCGCTCTGACCGCCTTTAGTCGGTAATTAAACCAGCTAGAAACGTTCAAAATGACGGATTGTTAGTCAGTTTATAAAGTTTAAACAGAATTAGCCACAGAATCACAGAATAATCATAATATTATTCATAAATGAATTTTTCTTACATACATATATCAGAGTTTGTACAATGCTTAAATTTTTATACAGCGGAATATATCTTTTATTAAGTACAAGAAAAAATTTTTACTGAAAACTTTAGTAGAGTGCTTTAATCCCCCTCTCTCTAACTTTGCGGCCTGAAAATCTTCAAGCTGTAAAAATACTCGGTCTGACCCGAGCGTTAATTGCAAAACACAAAAACACTCGAGTCAGGATTAATCTTAACTCAAGTGAATAAATTTGCAATGAACTGAATAAAATGGATCACATGAATCAATTCAAAATCTATTATGGATTTTCATATTAACAACTTTAATTTTTTTTTTTTTAAATCTGTCTATCACGTGTGGCTGCAGTACACACGTGTACTTTGCACACATGTGCACTGCCTCGCCGACACGCGTGCGAGCGCAAATCGGACAAATCACTGCAAAGAAAATGCTCAAGGCAAGACCAGTGCCAATTTGAACCAAAACAGTAAACAACAAATATGCAAGTCCAAAACAAGTACAGGCACAGTGCAAAATAACATGCAGCAGCAACATTCAACACAGGCTATGTACAAGGGCAATGAAACTGGGTCAAGCAACTGCGACAGCAAGTGTCATGAAGCATCAAATATTAGCAGATGGAATGTGCCACTTAAATCCCAAAATGAAATCATTGGAGATGAACATAAAAAAAAAATTAATATGGCAAGGCAGCAAAGATCCTGCAACTGTTGGTTCTGACTAAAATTGTGTTACATCTTTCAGTTATTTGTTAAGTCTATAAAATGAGGCAATAATGATTTGCCTGTAGAAACATAAAATTTCTTCGTGCATGCTAGCACAGACCTTTGGGGATATTGTTTTAAATCCTTGGGACCATTTTGGTTTGGACTTCAAGTTTTGTGTTTTTGCATTTTCAATATGTATTTTAAAAAGCATGGAAGAGGAGCAGAAAGTGGAATAAGAAAAGGAAAGAAATAATTGTGTCGAAAGCAGGTTCAACAAGTAGGATTGTCTGACAACCCTTTTTTGTTGATGGCAAATTTTGTTGAGAGATCAGAAATTAATTCAGAATTTTATGTAAATCCAAATCCCCCATAAACTCCATTTTCTTCCAAAATATACATTTTATATCAAAGAAGAGCATTTCTATCAAAACATAGATACTCAGATTCAAGATAAAAACTCAGATATTCAAATTAACTTGATTTCAGAAAAACCATAACATAGAAATATACGTAAAACCCATTTTTGCTTTTCATACTCAAGATATTCAACTTGCCAGAAAACAGGTAAACACATGTATGTACTCAGATATGAGAATTTCATACAAAAATCAGAACTCCAGTTCTATATATGCTTGTGCATATATATAGATAATTCATCAAAATAAGTTTATAAAAACTTTCCCAAAAACTTCTGAAAAGAATACTCGAACAAATCAGTATAAAAACCCTTCAACTCATCAAATTCTGCAGATCCATGTGTCTGCACATATACACAAGTGTAAACACTTGTGTATACTGCCTCGACACAAGATAATTTTCCAAACACAGAATTCCAGAAAATGTATAAATCTGAACAATTCAAATGTTACAGTTACAAACTTGCAACAACTTACAAGGCAGTACAGTGGTTTCCAGTTTTATATACATAGCAAGCTACACATGATAGTTCACTGATTATAACAAAATATGCACATTTCAGTTTGCCTGTGCTTAACAGTTTTAAAAAAACAAAACTAATAGCATCTGTTCTTATTAGTTTAAAAATTAAAATTAAATAGCATTTGTTCTTAACAGTTTTAAAAAACACAATATTTACAGCATCTGTTCTTAACAGTCCAGAACAATTTAACAAATATAGCATCTGTTCTTATCAATAAAAAAAAACAAATTACACATAGTATCAGTTCTTATCAATTTAAAACAATAAATTAGCTTCGGTTCTTAACAGTTAAAATTCAAGCAAATCGAGCAAGTGACAGCAAAAGTATCTGTCCTTAACAGTTTAAATCGAATTATCAGAGCAATGATGGTAAATAACCCCAACAACCATACATGCAACTCAACCGAGCAAATAGAAGCCAAATAACACCAATTCATAGCATGCAACCAAGCACGTATCTGTTCCTATCAGTTAAAGTTCAAGAAATCGAGCAAGTGACAGCAGATAGTTTCTGCTTTTATCAGTAAAAATTCAAGCAAATCGAGCAAGTGACCACAATTAGCCCCAAATCATAGCATGAAACCAACATTCAATTCAACAAATTCAAACACTTGCGTTAAAATCAACCGTGAGCCAAAAGACTCACCTTTGCAAACGAATTGGGGCACGCAAGAGATTTGAAGCCGAAGCCCTAACTTTGAATCGAAGACGAACGAAGAATCAAAGCTCCAATTTGCAAAGCCCTAATTTTTGAAGGCGAACGAAAACGATTTCACGGCCGCCATTTTTTTTTCTTCTCTCGTATGAATGAAGTAATGGGGAGAGGGGTCGAGTATAAAATTGAAAGAGGAGACGACGTGAATTTGCAGAGAAAATAATGTCTCTTGCTTGATTTAGGGCGTGGAACAAGGCGTGTGAAGTGGCTGAAAGGAGTAAGGTAACTTATACTTGTTATTTTATTTATTTATTTATTTTTTATTATTTTTTTCTTTTAAATTCAATTAGTTTTTTTTTTGTTAATTGTTTGCTTTGTTTATAATTTGTTATAATTATGTTGTTAAAATTTTAACTAAATATATATTCTTTATTTATTTTATTTTATATATATATATATTTATTTATTTATTTTTATATTATATTTTCTTTCTTATTTTAAATCCAAATTTAGGATCGTTACAGGTTAGGTACAAAAGAACTATTTTAGAGTACAAATAAATAGGCTTATAACTATTTCAACTCTTTCAACAACAAGTTTCCGCCTCTATCCCAAATCTTCCAACAAGGTCGAAAGGTACCAAACCATTCGGCTAGGTCAATATCTAATGCACATGGTATCAGGCAACTGGTACATAGTGAATTGGTCAAAATCGAAAGCTTAGCTTTCGAAAAAGTCGAAAGGTTTAGGGATTAAAGGTAAGAGCTTTCGAAAGAGACAAAGCTTTGTTTTAATTTTAAGGAAATATGCCTGCTAGGTTTCGATAAAGAGTTTTCGACAATGTCAAATGGTTTAAATGAAAAGGATTCGATTGGGTTACTTTCTTGTTTTAATTGAAACCTTTCGACAAGGTCGAAAGGCATACCTTCCGACATGGTCGAAAGTATAGTTACCGCTTCCTACCTTTCGAATCAGTTGCTTTCGAAGGGAATCATTTTTCCCTAAAATATATCACCTCTCTATTGCTTTCAAAGGGTTGGTTCCAACACCAACACTTCATTGTTTTCGATTGGTCTCGAAAAGTTTTGTTAATGGTTTTGAAACTATTGCTTTCGACTTCAATGTTTTTCTAATCCTTTTGCTCAACTTGAAATCATAACCCAAATGTTTTAAATCGAAGCATTTTATAGGTTTCGAAGTAGTCAGCTTCTAATGGTTTCGAAAGGTTTCCACTTGTTTTAAATTGAATCCAATGTCTTCGAATGGTTTCAAGTTTCAATGCTTTAGAAAGGTTTTATTAATGTTTTCATAGGGGTAGTTCCATAGGCTTTTGATAAAGCCAAAAGATAAGAGCTTTCAACAAAGTCGAAAGCAAACCTTTCAACAAGTTCGAAAGGAAACCTTCCGACAAGGTTGAAAAGCTAGACCATTCGAAAAGGTCGAAGGTATGTTTTGCAATGTTTTCAGAAGGCTAAGGTTTAAAGGATTTTAAAGGCGGATGTCATATGTTTTAAAGCTTGTAGAAGAAAGGCTTTTTATTGGTTTTGAAGAAGTTGCCTTCAATGATTTCGAAAGATTTTATTAAACGTTTTGAAGGAGTTGCCTTTATTGCTTTCGAAGGGTTTTATTAATGGTTTTGAAGGGGTTACCTTTAATGATTTCGAAAGGTTGTTTAAAGGTTTTTAACAAAGGTTTTGAATATAAGGACTAGGCAGATAGCCTAAGTGTTTTAAGTTATAAAGGACTTCAACTTATCTTTAAAAAAAGGGATAAACAATCCTTATTGAACATCATCAAAATTATTTTGAGTAAAGTATATCTAACATGGCAAAAACAGCTTTGAGCTAAAGATATATTTTCCTTATATATATATATATATATATATATATATATATATATATATATATATGATTTGACGGACTAAATCATTTTGAAAAGGTTTCCAAAGAAAATTTGAAGGGTAGTTAATCTAAAAAAAATTCCGGCAGTTAGCTCATTTAAATTCAGATAGTCGTTCGAATTTGAGGGTAGTCAGCCTAGAGGATAGTTAGTCCAGATAAAGGCAGTTGGCTCAGATATGAATAGTTAGTTCATTTGTTAGCATAGTGGACCTTACTACTTCTTAAGTATAGTTAGTCCACCCTTTTTACCATTTTTATGGACAAATAGTCCATTATTTAGCATAAAGGATATTGCTATTTTGATATGATCAGTTTTAGGATAGTTAGTCCAGCAGAGGGTAGTTAGCCCATATATCAGACAGATAGTCCATTTATTTCCTGTTTTTAACATAATGGATCTTACTATATTATTATTACAATCAGCTGATTAACCAGTTTGGTTGTAGGAAAGGATTTGCAAAATATATGTTTTGAAAAGAGATATTAGTGAGGGGAAACCTTTCCGCTAAGCGGCGTCGTCTCACTAAATAGCAGTAAATAGAGATGTAACAGTAATTATTCATATCAGACTTCATGTTTGACTCGAATTTTTTGTTTTACATTAAACTCTCGGATTCTCAAAATTGATTTAAGTAAGCTGAGGGTTTAGGTTTTTAATTTTTAGCAGATTTTGGCGAATAAAGCATCTGAAGATGAGCAAGTGGCCGACGAATAGCTAAATTAGAAATTCTATTTTAAATTGTTCTGCTATGTATTAAGACGGTTATGTCTATATTTCTTTAACCATCCAAGAGGGCTTCTTTATATGTCGCTCATGGCATATTATTGTAAATTATAATTAATCATTGCCTAGGAATACGTTTGAGGTTTTTGTAACTTGGATATGATACTATTTGAAATGTAATCACTGAAATTATTGTTTTTTTTATAAATCTGTGATTTTGTTCATATTCGAGTGCTTCTGATATTATGGATACCATTTACATTGCCGTATTTTGTCACAAGAAGTTCATATTGTGGATGACTGCAGCATCCATAGTGCTTAGCTTTTGACCTCCAGATACAGGATGTTACATTAAGGGATTATGTAACATGGATATGAATTATTGTTTTGAAATGTAATCAGAAAATAATCTTTTGAAATTTGTGGTTTTTTCACATTCATGTGCTTTTGATATTATGGATACCATTGGCATTACCGTATTTATCACCAGAAGTTAATACTATGGATGACTGCAGCATCTGTAGCGCTTAGTTTTTGGCGTCTTGATACAGGATGTTACAACTTGGTATCGGAGCATATGTTTATGAAAAAATATAACAAAAAATGGTTTTTAAAACATAATCCTAAGGAACCAAATATGATTTAGGGTATGGGATAATGCTATAGTAATGTCACTACAAGAAAATCTGCTTTTAGTTGCATTAATTGGTAGCGTTTATAACCATATGCAACCGTTGGAACTTTTTTAGTATGAAAATAAACAATAAACGCGGCTAATGGGTTCCCGCCAACAATTCATGAAAATTTAGCTAAATTTTTCCGTGACCGCTCATAGCTTATTTTAACAATTAACATTTTCCCGTCCTCCTTCCAAAAAGTACGAAGGAAAAAAAATCTCAAATTCTCATTTTCATATTCTTATTCCTGAATTCTCGTTCGAAAAGAAAAGAAACAAATAAAATCGACTGTTTCCAAATCAAGTTCCACAATACCAAATTCTCGATCAAAATCAAATAAAATCAGACGTTCGATTCTGGGATTCTTGCGGAGGTAGTGGTTCGATTTCATGATCTGCGATTTGGGGACTTTGTCAATTGGGCCCAAACACAAAAAAATTTGTTTTTTTTCTGATACAGGAAATCGATCCTCTTCAAATTATATTTCCAGTTCAATCGCTCAAACTAATTTCCCAAAACCACGATTGATTTCCAAAATTTCCAAACCAAAATCACTTTCCCAAAATCAAAATTCCAAATTAAATTCCTAAAGCGTTATTTGTTGAGTTAAGTTATGGGATGATTTGGCGATGAGGTGTTTCGGGGTTGGGGTGATTGAAGTCGCGGTGACTGGAGGTGGTGATGGATGGATTTGGGAGTCGCGTTGCAGTGAAGTGGGTTGCTTTGGGTTAGTGGAAGTCGCGATTGGGTTTAGCTTGTTAGAGGAATCGCAGAAGTGGTTTTGTGGCAGGGGTGGTGTGTATGCAGTTAGTGGTACTTGCGGGTTTTATACTGGTGGTACGATATTGATGAATGGTGATTTTGATGTGGTTCAGTGTTGTGGGAGATGGCACTGTGTGATTGTGGTGGCAAGATGTAATGGTTGATGTGTGGTTTATGTTGTGGCTGGTTGGCAGTTGGGGTAGTAAGCAGTAAGGTTTGCACAGTTGAATTGTAGGAAGGAAGGAAGAAGTGGCAGAGGAGGTTCTGGCACTGTGATGACATGAAGTGTTGAAGTAATGACAAGAAATGGCACTGTGATGTTTTGGTTGAAGAAGTGGCACTGTGTAGATGTGCATGGTGAAGATAGATGGTTTGAGAAGTTAATTTAGCAAAGTATTGAAGGAGGTAGCTGTTGGACAGAGAAGCGGTCAAGCAGTGAGTTATTGAAGTGGGTGTGATATGGCAGCAAGGTAATGCAAAGGGGAAGATGGTCAGTAACATATGTGCAAGTGAGTGGATGTGCAGGATGAACACAGTGATGTTCTCAGTGGTGGAGGAAGTAAGATATGTACAGAGATGGAGGAAGTAAGAGCAGTTGTTTGGTCTTGGTAATAATGTGCACTGTCGTGTAGGCAGTTGAATGCTTTGTGCGGTTGTGATTGATCATGGAGATTGTCGCACTACATTGAATTTGTGCTTTGTTGCTTGAGGTTATGTTGAACCGTTTAAATGTGTGTGCGGTGAGGTTTCTGTGTATTTGTATTATCATTTATTTATTTGATAAGCAATAAAACTAAGAAGTTTATTGTTGCAGGGGATTCTCTTCCGCTTGTATTATGGAGTAATGGACTATTTCCTGGTGACTGCAAACATGAAAAGGCATTAAATGAAATAAACAAAGCAAGAAGAGGGAGAAATTGGGCATTTGTTCATGTATATCCTGAAGCAAATAAGATGGCTGAAGAGACGACGGTTAGAGGAGCACAACCGTGTCAAACATGTCACATATGGGATCATCAAGGTAACTTAATTTTAGTAAAAATTTAACTGTCTGATGTATGTTCCTGGATGGAATTAAAAAGATTTTGTTGTATATATTGAAAATCTATTTGTGCGCATACATAGGCTGAATCTGTTAGAATTAATGCATCTTAGTTAATCTGAAATTATGAAAAAACTTGTTTAAATGGTCTGAGTGCTGTTTCATCTATAGAAGGTTAGGCTGAGAAGACATTCAGTTTTTTCACGGTAAACAACTTAAGATTTTTGTTTTGCTATTCTTTCTGGTTTCTTCTTTGCTTTATTTTCTTTGGGTAAAGTGATTTGTTCTTTCGGTTATGAGACTTTACTATTTACCAGAATATAGCTGAGATTTTGCAAGTATAATTTATGAATGAAAATAAATTAGCGCTTGCACCTCAAGATTTTGTTGCTTTGTCCATCTATATACTGTTACAAGTCCATCACTCTCAGTTTTGCCTAGATGTACACCATTAGTTATGATGTATATTAGATGAAATATAGTAAAACTTCTAACATAATTTTCTATGTTTTTTGTCTTCAGCTCAAGGATTTTCAATTTTATTTTGATTTATATATAGGCATGTATTATACATTATTACATGTAGTGAATATTGATTTCATTTAATTATAAATATTCTTATCATTGTGTATAATAATAGTTGTGTGTGTTTATTTATTTTTATTGTTTGGTTACCTATCCATCACATCCTGTTTTGGTCAGTTTTAGTTGGTTCTTCTGCATAAAACTCAAAGAATATCATTTCCTCAAAGTTAAAACTCTTCTGTATATCTCAGGCTTCGAACATTGCAGTGTAGTGAAGCAAACTATCTGAAATTGTCTTGCAGCTTCAGATCTGGAACAAACAATCTTTATGATGGTCTATAAAGGGGATTCATGATTTTCGACAGCACATGGGTAACGAGAAGGTTATGGATGAGAATAGACATGGGTTGCTTTGGACTATTGTAACAAATAAGTGAAGAAACATTAATTGTATCGGTATTAGCTACTAATTTATCGAATTTTATTTAGTTGAAACCATTTGCATCTAGGCTTTTTGAAGAAAATGATTAAGAAGCGGATTGTTTGAGCCAACTTGTGACAGTAACTTCGTGAGGTTGGTTATTTGGCTTATTGAAATAAGTACGGATTTGTAGAATAACACCTGTTTTGCAGAAGCTGAAAGTTTTAGCTTTTATGATGACAATGCTGCTTGAAAGGTTTGCTACATTGAAACTTATTTCTTTAGGACTTAACAATAGTTTTTTAACTGATGAAATCCATTATGTATACAGAACATGGGCATTTAAACCTGATTTATCTTTACCATGTTTTAACACTATTTTATTTGTTTTACAGAATTAGTTGCAAAATCAGTTGCCATTACCAGAAGGTATATCTTACCATGTTTTAACACTATTTTCTTTACTTTACAGGACCAGTTACCATGTTTTACAATAAGCGCTAGGTACAGTAAAGGAAGTGGGCTTGCATCTGAAATTATAGACACTTTTGTGTTGGTAATGGTATACACTGTGCTTGCTGCTACCGACCCTAAACGTGGTGCTAGAGATACTCATGTGCCGGTATGATACTCTTCTTTTATATTTCAAAGAATAGAACCTGATTTATATTTGTAAACTGTGATAAATTATGCGTCATACTATAAAATTTCTTATGTTCTGTAATTATTTAGTTTTAAACTAGAATTATAAGTAATAAATGGGTTGTAGGTACTAGCTCCACTTCTAATTGGGTTTGCGGTGTTCATGGTTCATCTGGAGACCATTCCAATTGCTGGTACTGGGATTAACACTGTTAGAAGTTTTGGAGCTGCTGTTATTTACAACAAGGATGAAGCTTGGGATGATCAGGTTAGCTTGCTTTTACATATTATTCAAACTCATATTTCATATTAATAATACGATTAGAAGTACCTGATAAGTTACTCTATGTTGTATGAACAACGAATATTCTGGGTTGGTCCATTCATTGGTGCAGTCATTTCAGCAACTTTAGTTTCATTAAGTTTCGTTAAATTCAGTTTATAAATAATGTATGGTTTTATTATATAACTTCAGTTTCATTCATTAAGTTAACACGTAAGTGTTTGCAAGTAGCTATTGAGAGAAGAGCAATAGAGGTCAGTTTCGTATGTTATAAATGCATAGGATATATGGTTTTGTGTGTAGGTAGATGGTTAATTGAAACTGCAGTTTTTGGTTTTGAAGTGGATGGGCAGTTTTTGGTTTTGAAGTGGATGGGCAGAGGCATATTTGTTTGAAGTATTATAGTCTAAGGACTTCTATATTTGTCCATTTTTGATCTTTGATACCTTCACCTCACCAATATTTAGTAACATGATTATTATTGTTTACAGGTAGATAAACGTTTGTGAAGAATTCAAGCAGCAGCACTGGTTTTTGGTATGGTACCAGCACATGTATGTAGTTAGGTTGATTAAAATTGTTATGAAACTATTATGAAACTAGTATGGTAGTTTTTCCTTCGTTGTGTATGTGTACGGGTAGCTTTTTGTCGACACCTATGTATGTGGATGTATGAATGTCTATGCATCTTGTGGATCTTCAATGCGTATACGTATTTTGTAGTTGTTTAATATATTGTGTTCAAAAGTGTATGTGCTTGCGTATTCTGTTATTATATAATTAGATGCTAGATCAGGGGTAAATTTGGAGTAGCAGGTGGAGGGAAACAAACGCTACTGGATATTATTTATTTTGGTAGCGTTAAAATGTCGCTACAAAAGAGTGATTAAAAACTCAAGTACACTTTTCGGTGGCGGTAAATAGGCGCTACAAAAAAGTATCATGGAGGAGAAAACCTTTTCGGTGGCGGTAAATAGGCGCTACAAAAAAGGAATTCTATGGCGTTATAAAAACTCTATCAAAAAAACAAATTTGGTGGCGTTTAAAAAAGTGCAACTAATACTCGAGGATTTTTAGTGGCATGTTTTTTCGTAGCGATTATCGGAACGCCACTAAAAATACATAGTGGCGTTATTTGGGCGCTACAAAAAATCAGTTTCCTTGTAGTGTGTATTTGTATTATATAAGTGTACGCTTTATCTCTAGTCTCCCATCTTTGATTAGGTTTCTTTTTGTATCTCATGAGGTTTGAATACAGATATGGGTGACAGAAGAGGAAAATTTAACCAAGTATGGGAAGGCACCGATGGGAATGCCAAACCTAATGTGAGAAGAGGTCAAGGTCAAGCACAAGTAGAGAATATGGGTGTTGAAGTCCTACAAGTTAGGATGGAAGCTATGTATCAGTTTTTCATGAGTATGGTGCAGGCAGGAGTTACAACCGAAGTGTTAGGAGGAAATTCTGTAGGAGCAGGGTTCCGGTAATTAACCATTATGCTAAGCTGAGTGGAGATTACACTAGGAAAGCCGTTAATTGGAGCATAGAATGCCATTGAGGTGGATAATTGGTTGCTGCATTGTGAGAGGATCTTTGCAGACTTAGGGCTTGAGGATGAGCAGAAGATGAGTTTGACATCTAGACAGCTTCAGGGAGCTGCTTTTTTTTGGTGGAATAGTGTGACTGCGGCGGTGGATGAAGATACTATGTCCTAGAAAGATTTCAAGAGGAGATTCCAGGAGAGGTTATGTCCGTTATGGCATAGTCAGCTCTGATCAGGAAGTTTGCTGAGTTAGAGTAGGGAGAGCTGTCTGTTTTGGAGTATGTCAAAAGGTTCGAGGATTTGGCCAGATATGGGTATGCTTCAGTAGATACGGTGATGAAGATGAATGAAAAGTTCATTAAGGGGTTGAAGCCTGAGTTAGCTAGGGCAACATTACCTCATATTAGAGATCCTTCTGATGTTATTGTGGAGATGGCCTTGCGATATGAGGAGATCCTGTAGTCTCTAGAGAAGAGTAAGGCTAAGGAGGTCCAGGTTGGGCAAGGCCAGAAGTGGAAATTCTTTCCTAAGAAAGGTGCTCAAAAGGATGGAGTGGCTAAGAAAGAAAAGTCTGAGATTTTTTTGCTTCAAGTGCAACAAGAAGGGGCACTTTGCTAATGAGTGCCATGCTGGGATTGCAAAGGAGGAGACTAAAAGGAAGAATGTCAGGTGCTTCAACTGTGACCAGATAAGCCACTATAAGAACCAGTGCAAGGAGCCCGCTAAAGATTGAAAGAGCAAGGTGCATGCATTGGAGCCTGCTACTTCGAAGCCGAAAGATCAGGAGAAAGGGAAGACAGTTTTGGGAGGTATTCATGGTATGTCTGTTAGAGTTCTATTTAATATTGGTGGACCACATTCTTTTATATCTAGATGTTTGCTAGATAAGCTTAACCTAGAACCCACATATTTAGTTACTTTCTTATGGGTTGCAAATCCATTTGAAGGGTATGCAACTCCAGGGTTGAGATGTAACCGGTTAGAGTTTGACCTGTTAGGTCATACTTCTGTTTTCTATTTGTATGTGTCTGGTTTTGTGGGGTTTAGGATTATTCTTGGGATTGATTAGTTAAGTGAGTATGATGCTAGGATATTTTTCTAGGATAGGAAAATATCGCTTGGATACCCAGATTGTAGTGATCAGATAGTTTATACCGTAGAAGGTTCCAGTGGTGAGATGTATGCTTTGTTGGGTGCTATGGAATTAGATGATGAGTTGAGTTTTCGTGGTTATAAAATTCGTTAGATGTTTTTGAGCCTATAGTTGGATTGCCAATGAAATAAGCCATTGAGTTTCGAATAGATTTGGTTCCGGGAGAAGAACCGGTGAGTAGGCCATCGAGCAGGATAACCCCAATAGAGATGAGGGATTTGAAGGTGCGGTTGGTGGATTTGGAAAGAAAGAGTTTTTTCAGACCGAGTAGTTCACCTTGGTGTGCAGCAACAGTGTTTACTAAGTAGTTAGACGGATCGTTGAGGCTATGTATCGATTATCGTAAGTTGAATGAGTGGACGGTAAAGAATTGATATCCATTACCCAGGATTGACGATCTGTTCGACCAGTTGAGTGGAGCCAAGGTATTACCCAGTCGGATTTGGCAACAGGTTTCCATCAGCTCATAGTAGTAGAGGATAGTACACCGTTAATGGTGTTTAGGACAAGGAATGGGTTGTACGAATGGTTAGTTATGCAGTTTGGACTGATTAATGCATCAGCTTTTTTGTGGATTTGATGAACCAGGCTTTCCGAGTGCACTTGGATAGGTTTTTGGTTTTCATATATGATATCTTGAATTACTCTAAGGATGAAAGAGAGCATGAAGTTCATCTTGTAGTGGTGCTTGAGACGTTGAGGCAGCATCAGCCGAAGGCGAAGTTTACAAAGTGTCACTTCTGGAAAAGGAAGTGAAGTTTCTTGGTCATGTAGTCTCAGAGAAAGGGATGTCAGTAGATCCGAAAAATATTGAAACAGTGAATAATTGGAAGAGACCCAAGATGGTGACTAAGATAAAGAGTTTTCTTAGGTTGGCTGGTTATTATTGGAGATTCATTAATGATTTTTCACAGATAGCAGCGCTGATGACCAATCTAACAAGGAAGGATGTGAAGTTTCCGTGGATCGATAAGTGTGAGGAAGCATTCCAGGGTTTGAAACACTTATTGACCATGCACCTTTGTTGGTTGTTCCAGAAGGGAATCGGGATTTGGTGGTTTATGCAGATGTGTGTAAAGCAGGATTAGGAGTTGTGCCGTTGCAGAGAGGTAAAGTGATTGCCTATGCTTCTAGACAGCTTAGACCGCATGAGGTCATATATCTGACGCATTACTTAGAATTAGTTACAGTGATTTTGGAGTTGAACATGAGACAGCATAGATGGTTTGAGTTCATAGCCACTTATGATGTTGGGATTAAGTACACAGGAGGTAAAGGCAACAAAGTTTCATATGCACTTAGCAGGATACATCAGAATGCAGTGTTTGTGATGATTGCCGAGTGGAAAGATTTGGAAGCATTTGCAGATTGCCGAGTGCAGTGGAGATACAGTTGTATTTTCTTGTTTGGAAGTTCGACCAGTGATGATCGAAAGGATTGCTTCTAAACAGATGGAGGATCCAGTGTTAACTGAACGGTTTAGGAAGTTGAGAGATGGAACCTAGAGCGATGACTTGAAGGACTTCAGTCTTGACCAGAGTGGGTGGTTGAGAAAGAAAGGAAGGTTATGTGTTTCAAGTGTAAGAAACATAAGGAAAGATGTCTTGTAGGAATGTCATTGTTTGAAGTTCTCTAATCATCCAGGAGGTACTAAGATGTATCAGGATATGAAGAGGAGTTTTTTCTGGAAAGGTATGAAGTGGAATATTGGCTTGCCTGTAAAGCAGTGTTTTAATTACCAGCAGGCAAAGACCGAACATCATAAGCCAAGTGGGTTGCTTAAGCCATTGGAGATTCCAATATATAATAGGGCTTCTATTTTTATAGACTTCATTGACGGGTTGTCAAGGTCAAACAGAGGAAATGAAAGTATATGGGCCATAGTGGACAGATTGACCAAGAGCGCCCATTTCATTCCATTTAAATCAACCAGGACGGCACCTGTTTTAGAGAATTTGTTTATGAGGGGCATGATTAGACTAAATGGACTCCTAGTAGCATAGTAAGTGAAAGAGATTCTTTATTCACTAGGAGTTCTGGAAGAGCCTGCAAGAATTTTTAGGTACCAAGCTTAAGATAAGTACCTCTTACCATCTGTAGACAGACAGGCAAACAGAAAGAGAGTTAACAAAATCATGGAGGACTTGTTAAGAGCCTGTGTTCTAGATTTTGGGGGATCATGGGAAGACCATCTTCATCTAGTCGAGTTTTCGTACAACAGCGGTAAATAGACTAGTATTGGGATGGTACAGTTTGAAGCTTTGTATGGAGGGCCATGCAAATCTCTCGTTTGTTGGTTGGAGATCGGGGATAGGTTAGTTCTTGGTCTAGATTTGGTTAGAGAAGCTATAGAAAAGTTTAAGAACATTCTGGCTAGAATGAAGGAGGCTCGGTCTAGGCAGAAGAGTTATGCAGATAGAAGAAGGAAAGATTTAGAGTTCTCAGTTAGAGATCAGGTCTTTATTAAGGTGTCACTGATGAAGGATGTGATTAGATTTGGAAGATCGGAAATGTTTGCACCGAGATTCGTTGGATCTTTTCCTATTATTGAGAGGATTGGTAATCTTGCATATAGAGTGAGTTACCAAGCAGCTTGGTAGGTGTCCATGATGTTTTTCATGTTTCTCATCTCAGAAACTGTGTTAAAAATCCAGAGACTACTATTTCAGTGACCGTGCCTAATGACTTAGTGGTATAATAGGTTTGAATATAATGAAGAAGCCAGTTCGCTTTGTTGCGAGAGATTAGAAGAGACTTAGAACGAAGACAGTCAAATTAGTCAAAGTCCAGTGGAGTAAAGTTGATAGGGATTGTACTTTGGAGATTAAGAGCAGGATTAGAGATACTTATCCTGACTTGTTTGATGGTATGTTTTACCTTCTTATTTGATTTGTTGTGCAGCTTTTCGTAATTTCGAGGACGAAATTCATTAAGGAGGGTAGACTATAACACCCTAAATTTTTGGTAACATTATTTATGTTATTTAATTATCTAAATTAAATAAAATAATGCATTGATTAGGAGATTGAGATTTGATTTTATTAAAGGGTAGCCAAGCCATTTAAACAATAAATTAAGAAAGATTTAAAATGAATTAGAGGAAGGGTAAAATAGAAAAGAGGCCATTCTGATATCCCTTGAACTTGGCTGTGTATTCTCTTATACACGTTCATTTCATTTTCAAAATTTTCAAGTTGAGGCCGGCTACCATTAACTTGAGAAAGAAAAAGAAAGCTAAAGGAAAAGTTAATTCAAAACAAATCCATTCACATCTCAATCTCTATAATCTCTAAAGCTAAGGTGAATAATATTTACATCTCAAATCTTAATGTTTCAATTTTAAGACGAATTCTGATATTCTACATTGATTTGCCATGTTTTTGAATGATGGAATGATTATATATATTTATTGATGAATTATGGTTATTCATATTGAATTTATGACATGTTTTAAGGTGAAAATGCTATTAAATGATATCCATATGCCTTGCGAATTTTTAGAAGATCTGAAATAATATTTTAGAGATGGGATCCAATTTTTAGAATTTTATGAGTTTTTGTGGAATTTATATGAATTTTCTAGTAAATAAAATGTTATTTTGGGTTATATATTATTTAAGGTTAAATATTAAAAGTTTTGGGTCTGAAATTTTTGTATGTTGGAAAGCATATTAAAAGAGATTTTTTGAAATTTTTGTAGATTTTTTCTAAGTTTTTTAATGGTTATATAAAATTATTTAAGGTATGGGGCTAAATGTTTTATATAATTAAGGAAGGAGAATGGGCTTTTTGTAAATAAATTTAAACTGTTAATTTTAGAAAGTCAGCAGCACTTACGAAAACAGAAAATGGCAACAAATCATATTTAGACAAACGAGGAAGGTTAGGTACAAAGTAATAGTTTAAAAGTAAAAATAAACATTTTTTTCACTATTTCGACCCGGTTGGCACAAGGTACTGCCTCTTTAACTTCACTTCAAACACAGTCAAAACCAATGCACATGGTATTAATTAGCCGGTACATAGTGAATTGGAAGTAGGCAGAAGGAATAGAGTCGAAACCAGGGGTTCCAATGGGGTTGAGGCATTACTTTGCTTTTAAAAGAAAATGGGCTTGCTTGCTTTCTACTAAGCAGCTTTCGATTTAGTTGGCCTTTGACGAAGTCAAATGGATTTAACGGAATGATTTCGATTGGGTTGTGCTTTTGTTTTAAATGACCGCCTTCGACTAAGGCGAAACCTTTTGATGCTGCTTTCTACTTTCGACCTAGATAATTTCGAAGGGGCTGTTTTGTTTATAAGATATGGTCACTTCTCCGATGCTTTCAAAGGTATGGGTTCGAAACCATCACTTCATTACTTAGGAATGGTTTTGAAACAGATGCTTTTGACTTAAATGATTTAAAGATCATTTTTCTTTGATTGAAGTATAACCCAAATTGTTTCGAAAGAGATAAATTTAACGGTTTCGAAAGATTTTTCCACATGTTTTAAATTGAACCCAAGTGCTTTCGAAAGATTAAAGTTTTGATGCTTTTGAAATGTTTTTAATGAATGGTTTTGAAGCGATGGTTCCCTAAGGTTTTCAAAGGAGTCGAAAGGTATGGTTTTTTCTGATCGTTTTGAAAAGGTTAAAGGAAAAGGTTTTTCCAAGGGTTTCGAAAGGCAATATTTAAAGGTTTTGAAAGAAGGATGTCTACGATTTTTAAAGCTTTCAAAAGGAAGGATTTCCAACGGTTTTGAAGGGGTTTTGAGAAAGGTTTCGAAAGGAAGGTTTTGACCTTTCGGCCTAGATAAGTAAAGAGTTTTACTTGTTTTCAAAAGGGTTACTTTCAAGGGTTTTGTATGGGTTGTTTAAAGGTTTTAAACAAAGGTTTCAAATGTATTAACTAGCAGAATAGCTTATGTGCTTTAAGTTAAAAAGGACTTTAACTTATTTTGAGAGGGTGGTTAATCCTTATTAAATAACATCAACATTTTTTTGAGTAAAGTATATATAACATGGCAACATAGCTTAGAGTAAAGCTAAATACGTATTTTCCTTGTATATGTATGATTTAAAAGGTTAAATTATTTTGAAAAGATTTTTCAACAAAAATTTGAAGGGTTGTTAACCCTATGAGAATGATTTGGATTAGAAGGCCAAATAGGACTTGTATAGGGCCGCGCCCTATGCTTATTAGCTATTAGCCCCAAGCTAATTTAGTCTAGAATTCCAGTGTGTAGGGCTTAGTCACAGGTAAGACTAAAATGTTGGTTACACGCAGAACGAGATATTTATGTACAGAGGTATGCTATTGGTAAGCCACAAAACCATCAGTATCAGTTGACCCATGGAGATGTAAGTTAAGGACAGACCGTCTAGAAGTTTTTTCTAACAGTTGTTTAGACCATTTGATATTGTATCTGGCAGGCCTAAGTGCCAAAGGGGCAGCTAGCCTAGTTTGAGGACAGTTAGTCCAGATTTCAAACAACTAGTCCATTTATTACCTGTTTTTAGCATAATGGATATTGCTATTATTATTATAATCAGTTTGATTAACCAGTTTAGTTGCGGGAAAAGATTTTCAAAATAGATGTTTTGGAAAGGATATTAGTGAAGGGAAACCCATTCCACTATGCGGCATGGTCTCACTTAATATTAGTAAACTGAGATGTAATAGAATTATTCACATCAGGTTTTATGTCTGACTCGAAGTTTTTGTTTCCCGTTAAACTCTCGGGTGCTAAAAATTGATTTTAGTAGGATGAGAGTTGAGGTTTTCAGGTTTTTTTTATTTTGTGGAATAAAGCTTCCATAGACAAGCAGGTGACTGATGGATAGCTAAATAGGATTTACATATTACTTTGTTTATTTTTTGTTGTGTACATTATGTCAGTATGACTATATTGCTTTGATCAATTAAGGAGGCATCGTCGTATTTCGCTATTGGCGTATTATTGTAAATTATAATTAATCATTATTTGGAAACTGTTAAAGGAATATGTAACATAGATATGAATTATTTTTTTGAAATGTAATCAGAAAAATGATGTTTAGAAAGCTATGATTTGTTCATATTCATGTTCTTATGATATTATAGATACCATTAGCATTACCGTATGTTGTCATCGGAAGTTAATACTATGGATGACTACATCATCTATAGTGCATAGATTTTGGCCTCTAGATATGGGATGTTACAATGTTCCTTCTTGTGTGGATTTGGTAGATGCAGTATTGACATAGTCTCATCGTTCTATGATGACCATTTATCCCGGTGGAGAGAAGATGTACCAGGATATGAGGAGAGTTTACTTTTGGTCTAGGTGAAGAGGCAAGTAGCAGAGTATGTAGCTAAGTGTATGACTTTCCAAAGGTCGAAGGCGGAGCTGAAGAAGCCTGGAGAATTTTTGCAGTCATTAGACACCCTAAGGTGGAAGTAGGAGAGCATTTCTATGGACTTATAGATGGATACATATATCTAGAAGAGGAAATGAGGGCATTTGGGTCATCATGGAATGATTGATCAAGTGCATCATTTCATACCTGTGAGGTGCACTTGGACAGCATCTTCGTTGGTGGCTTTATATGTTAGGGAGGTGGTAAGACTTCATGGAGTACTTACAGTACAGTTAGTGATAGGGGCCCACTCTTCCCTAGCAAGTTTTGGAGGAGTCTGCATGAGGCTTTAGGAAATAAGTTGTGCTTGATTACAGCATACCATCCACAAATTGACGGTCAGATAGAGAGAGTGAATCGGATTGTGGAGGATTTACTTAGGATGTGTATCATTGATTTTGGACGCTCTTGGGAGGTTATTTGCCATTAGTAGGATTTTTCTATAACAATTGTTATCCAACCTTTTGGCCCGGCTATATTTAGACTGACTGGACAAGTTAGACTGGATGATCATTGAGGAGGACAGCCCGAAAAGACGAGTATTAGGCTTGGAGCAAGTGCAGGCAATGACATGAAGTGACGATCAACCAAGACCAAGTGATAGACTCTCTAAAATATTCTAAGTATGGAATAGTGCCTCCCCTAGGCGAGGGGATCATTGCCTATCCCTTTGCCTAGGGGATTGGTACATATCGTCGGTTTTTATTCCAAACTTTGTGAAATTGATATGGATTGATAAGGAAGGCCCTACGAGATTATATTTCAAGTTTTAGGTCGTTTGGAGGTCGTATGCTCAAGTTATGGGAAATTACTTTACTTATAAAAAGGGATCGTCATAAAAGGGAATGGCCATATTCAGCTTTCACTACATATTGCAACAATGATCGATCAATAATCCAAAATATACAAATGCTATCAATGTGAAACTTGGATTATAAGCACATTATAGCATGGAGAAGACCCTCAGGGATTGCATCCCAATTAGAGGAGTTGGAGGGATCGATCTTTATCCCTCTAGAGGGATCGCCTGAAATCAGAATGCATGAAACACAACTTCACAGAAAATGCATTATCTCACTACGGTAAGTCGGCATGGCACAAAATTTGAAGGATGAGTAGCTAACATCATATGGGACCCACAAGAGGGATCGCACCCAATTTTGAAAACAAAAAAAGGATCGATACTGATCCCTATTGTGGGTGCCAATGAGCCTTAAAATTCGGGTATGTCCTCGTCTTGGCATGGAGGTTCTTCTGTGGAAATTTCAATCCAATCCGTGTACAATAGGATCCAAGCAAAAGAGCCATTTCTTTCTCGTGACGACCCGGAATTTTTGAGCGTTTGAAATAGGAATATTTAATTAATTTTAAATATTTGAAAGGATAATTTTTAACTAAAATTACGAATATTATAATTTATTTGACAATTAAATTATTGAATTATTGAATTAAATAATTTGAAGTTGGGTAAGTTACTGAATCTAGAATTTTAAGCCTGTTAAGATATAATTTGGGGGCTTATAAAATTTATATTGATAATGCTGAAGGTAATAGAAGTTGTAAAATTGAAATTAACAGTGGTTTGTTCAGTTTTAAAATTTTATAGTTTAAGTTGAATTTAAAATAGCCTTCCGAGACACAGTCTCGGAATTAGACGAAACCAGTCCCATTGGATCCGTAATATTGAATTATTATCGGACTTCAAATTTCGTATTGATCGGAGTTGTAGTGTGAGTGGACGATAAGTAAATGCGTTAAAAATTAAATATACATTTATTTATATAACATAAGTCAATGAAACAGATATTCTTTCCCATCAACAGCCACCTTCTTCCTGAGCAAGCCGATTTCTTTTCTTTTCATGTTTCCCCTTTTTGAAACAGCACGTAAACATTCCCTGTCTTTAACTTGTATCAGCCGAACTTCTTCTCTAAAAAGAAAGAATGGCCACCGCATATTCATTTCAATCCCCTCTGTTATAAATTAAATTCCACCTTCAGTTTTATCGAAACCCATCCCATAAATTTAAAACCGCGATTCCTCTTTCGAATTGCCCTATTCCCAATTCGAATTCACGTCGCCATTCGATTCTTTTTGCGAATCAAAACTCGAGGGGATCTCATTTGATGGTGGAAGGGCAGCAAATCGTGTTCGTGTTTTCTTCGCGACCTGAAATTCGCAATTTTGGGGATGGTGAAATCGATCTAGGGTAAATGGCAGGGAATAAGGCTCAGGCGATTTGGAAGCCGCGACCTACTGAGACAACGACAAGTCGAGTCATGAAGGGGGAGGGGGCACAGTCGCGATCGATTGACGTGGATGGCAGGCGACTCAAGGATCTCGGTGATTTTTTGTGGTTCGCGTGGAGTCGCGACGCTTTTTAGGTGACTGTTCGACTTTGGGTTCGAAGGCACGACTAGTGATGGGACTTGGAAGCGAATCAAGGCATCGTGGTGGGTTCTGGGTTCATCTGAGTGGTGAGATAATTGAAGTTCCTTCTTTTATTTAAGTTTAATATATATAAAAAAAGAGAGAGAGAGAGAGAGAGAGATTATATATATATCAGCCAACTGCTTAAATTTACAGTGGAAATTAATTTATAAAGCAACCGTTTTAAAATTGAACTGAAATTTATAATCAAGTATATACCCTTTTTTGTAATCATGTTAAATTAGAGAAAAGAAACAAAAAGTAAGAATTTTAAATAATTGGAAGTTTACAGGAAAACTAGATTTTGGGAGCTGTATAGATTTTTACAAATATGTATATAGTTTCAAGATGAGGAAAATAATAATAAAATAAGATAGGTATACTTTTTTTTTACTTACTAGTTTCCTCTAAAAAATATGTATTTAGAATAATTGACTTATTTAATAAACTTATTTAGATTTTCAGCAACTAAAGATAAATTATTAAAAGGAAAATTAGTTTAAATTCAAATTATTAGTCAAACCAAAATTTATTAGTGTGATTAAATAAATAAATAAATAGTAATTTATTTGCTTGATCAGTCCACATATTAATAAATCACATAAATTATTTATTCAAGGTGAAAATTGAAAGAAACAAGCTGATCTGGAGTGGGTTGCAAATTAAAATCAAAGGTGAGTTAATCTCACTCAGTTAAATTTAAATTTAAATGATTAAATTTAAATAATTGTTTGAATGGCTGAATTGATTGATGTGATATAGTATGATATTTTGGAATTGGCATATTATATTGTGCAAACATTTGTGGATGCAGGGAAAACAGGTTGGAGGGATCCAACTGGACCCCTCACATTTATTTAAATTATTCAGTATTCTCTGTTGTGATTATTTGATATTCTATGATGAGTTATATAGGAATATTGAATGTTATGGTTTGATTGGATATTTGGGTATAATGAATTACCAAACTATATGAATTGAATTGTTGAAAAGAAATTAAAAGGAAGTAAATTTGTAAGCGAAATAATTATAGAAAGTTTGAATAAACCAAGAATGAATTGAAAGAAATAGAATTAATATGAAAATAATAATAAATAGCTTCGAGTATGAAGAGAAATGAAATTTTGAATAAAATGAAATTGATAAATTGTAAACTTAGGTTATATCAATTAAAGAAATAAAGAACTATTTTAAAATTCAAAGTTTAAATTTATTTGAAAGAATAAAGAAGTAATTGAGAAATCTAAAAATTGGAATTTTTAGTTAAAGTGTTTTTAAAATCATAATCAAGAAATGAGATCTGAAATTAATAGATTCTGAATTAAAAGGAAATGAATTGGAAATCAATTTGGAAAATTGATTTAAGTGATTGAAGTTGGGATTTTCTCTGGATAACCAAGTACATTTTTTTAAAAAAAGTAAATTTTTAAATACATTTAAAGGTTTTAAAGTTGTTGTAAAAAGCAAGTTTTAGGAAATTTATTATTTCTAATATTTAAATTCAAAAGTAAGTATTTTCTCAAATCCATTATAGTAGTAATTACTTAAAAAGTGACCTAGTATTTTGTTTTCAAAAGTGAAAATCTAGTTTTATATTTTATTAAGTAACTTTATTTTCAAATACTCATATAGTATGTATTTTTACAAAATATTGAAGTAATTTAACTTAAATGTTTAAAAGTAAATTTTTAAAGTAAAGTGTTTTAAATTATTTTAACAATCAAGTTTTGTGCTTGGTGATTCCAGTGGAAATAGAAACTATTTGGGAAATTGATTCTGAGAAAGGAAGATAGTTTTAAAACTGTTTTCAAAAGGGTTTGAAAAGTGGAAATATATCTTGTGAGAATATTTTTGAGGGTAATAAATAATTTGGGAAAATTATTTATTGGTTGATGGTTGATTGTGAATATTAATTGATAGTTAAATAACCGACTATCAATATTAGCCAACTGCGTTGATCGTTTCGAAGAGACCGGGATCGAGATTTATTTCTCGAAAACCACTTCGATCCGGTTTGTATGTTTCGTATAACGTGTTCGGAGTCGAAGCTGGAGCAGTGAAGTGCAAGGGCTAGTCGCTACTAATCCTGAGGATATTTCCAAAATGGATGTAGTAGGAGTAGTGCCTTCGGTTCCGTTCGAACCCGGGACGGACTTGTATGGATGAATGCTTGCGGAAACATCGTCAGGTGGACGATGGCATTCTAAGGAATATATTCTTAAAAGGTAACGCTTAGCCTCAAGCCTCATCAAATGGGAATGACTGAAAATCAGGGGATATGCAGCAAGGCTAGGTGGGTAGCACCCAAGCAGGGTGAGGTCATTCCAGTCTAGATGTCCCTTTTATTTTCGGCTTAGTGGTGCGGTTGCTGATCCCAACCGCGGGGTGATCTCACTCGGGACTGTCCAGTAAGGGATGGTTCCGGCCTTGTGTTGCAGGGGATGAAGGGAGTAATCCTCGGTACGGTGATCTAGGCCCCGTACTGAGACAGGTGGTACCCCAGTGCCTAGTCATTAGTTGGAAATCCATTCTCCCTACGAGTCTTGTACGAGTTTTGTTTGTATTACCCACTTTGTGGCTAGTAGCTGGAATTTAATAATGTAACAATTTCGGCTATTTTATAAGTATTTGTATATAGACCCTATTATAATATCAGAGGATTTCTATAAAAATTGTTTTAGCTATCGTAAGGTAAAATCCCGACATGTTTATTTGTGGCGTGGTCTTACGAGATGCTTTTGTTTTCAATGGATTTTTGAAACTTTAATAATGAAATTGGGTGTGATTTTCTCACGCTGGTATTCCAGACTGACTCGGGTATTATTTAACTGTAATGCTCGGGTCAGACCGAGTATTATAGAATACAGGTTATGATGCTGTGGAGCTCAGGGTATGAGCCGGATGACGATTCGTACTCTCGTACTTGTTTATATACATATATATTCCGCTGTGTTGAGTTGTTGTGTATCCATTGTATGTTATTGATGTGAGCTGTGATTGATGTACTCTGATGATGTAATATATAAACAGAAATATTTTTGGTTGAGTAAAGATTATTTATTATCTATTATATTTTATTCCGCTGCGATGGTTAGATTCTGATGTAAATTTTGTTTTCTCTTCTTCTACCTCTTCTTCTTTAACCCAAATGGTTCGTATTTCTGTACAACTTGAGTTGATTTAGGTAGAATAGTGTTGACTCAAGGGGTACGGATTTGCGGGTCGTTTCACTTGGTATCAGAGCATAGGTTGGTGATAACCTTGGCTCTGGTGGGAATTACTCATAAAATAGAGTCCATAGTACTCTAGAATGAGTTTGAGCGTATTAATAAACATGTGCGCGTATTTTTTAGTGAATATAAATTGTTTTAATATTGTGTTGATTGGTTTGTTGAGTGGCATAAGAACCTTCGTCGGCACAGTCTGGACAACTGTATCGAAGGGGTTTCTAAACACTTGAAGAGAGCAATCGACACGGTATTGTTTTAAATGTGGGTAAATGAAATAATTTTACCCAAATTATATTTTGATATAAAGAAAAGTTTTTGTAGTCCGAGGCTTTGGTGCAGTGGTAAAAACGCCAGGCTGTTGACGACAAGGTCGGCAGTTCGATCCCTGCCTCTGGCATATTAAACTGTGCGCCACGATGATTCTTGCAGACTTGTGTGCTGCCTACTTTGTAAATATAAGTACCCAGTTTCAAAAAAAAAAAAAAAAAAAAAAAAAAGAAAAGTTTTTGTAAACTATTTAGCTAATATATGGTTGCTTGGATGTTAGTAGATGATAATATTAAGATATTATCATTGTTAAGGTAAAATTTAACTAGAAATTGAAATATAATTAAAAATTTAAGGGATAAATTCATTATAGAATGAAATTTATAAATATGAATTATAAATGTAATTTATGCATTAAAATGCAATTAAATAAGAATTTGTACAAATAAAGTGTACAAATGAATTATAGTTAAAATTTATCTAAGCAGGCTTTAGAAGTTTAAAATCCCGGAGATTTGGAATTGTTTATCGAAGTGTTTTAATGATAAATGATGGCATTATTGTTTTGGAAGTAATTCTGAATGGAAATTTGTTTTAAAATGGATTTTGGAAGTGAAATGGCATTGAATTCACTTCAGTCACTGGAAAATAACTTCGGTGATGACTGCAGCATCATCGATGTTCATTTTCGAGTTTCTAAGTGATGGATTGCTACCAAAAATTGATTTGCTCAGAAAAGTTAGTTGTTTTTGTAAATTTCAACCAGGATTGGTTTAATGTTTGAGAGGTGTGATTTGAGATGTTGAAGATTTCAAAATGATTTGAAACCAAAAGCCGTGTGTTTAAAAATCCTGATGAGATAAGTTGTAAGCTTATAAATTGAGATAATTTCAAATCAGGAAGGAAATATAAGCTTTGAATGTTGGAAGATAAATTTAAAGAGAAAAGTTAAAAATGAAATTTACTTAGATGGGAAATGAAAAAAAAAATTAACTGGATTGGAAATTAATTTAAATGGGCTGAAATAATATCCAGTTGTATTCGAATTAAGTTGAAATCGAATTGAGTTAAATAAATCTGAGTTAAGATGGAATTAAATTGGAATAAGAATTCAATTGAATTATTGAATTGAATTAGATTCTTACCTGAATAAATGGAAAATAAGTTGAATAAGGATTGAAATTGAAATAAATAAATCAGAATAACTTATAAGGGGATTAAATCCATAACAATAAAATATGCTTGGGCTATAAATGAACAGAAGGCTTGAATCAAGATAAAAGATGAACATATTTAAGCCTAAAATGAATGGAAATGTGTGAAACTATTAAATTGTGACCTATAAAATTTAAAATGGAATACAAATCCCAAATTTAATATTTTGATGAATTGGAAAATGAAAAGGAAATCCAAATTTGAATTATAAAGTATATTGAACTTAAGAAAATAAAATAAAGTGATATTTGGAATAAAAATTCAAGTATTGGATTATAAATAAGGGAAGAACTAATTAGATAATAAATTAGTTAATGAAATTAAATTGTGAGTTATGATGAAATTGGAAATAAACTCAAGTTATAAATAAAAATTGATTCAAATTGTTGATGAAGTCAAAGTAATTGAGAATGAAGCTGAATTGTGAGTTAATAAATTAGATGGTAAATTAAAGGTGAATAATAGAATCAGAACTTGAGATATAAATTTAAAATTTAACTCGAAGTATTAACAAATTAAATATAATTGGGAATGTATCAAATAAAAATGTAAATGGATTAAAATAGCAACGGTTTGAATGTTCAAATAAAATCCAAATAAGTGAAGATAACCTGGAAAATAGCCAGGAAATAAATTGGATGAGTTGAATCTAGGAAGTTAAAGTGTATAATAACTAATTAAATAAATTTGTGGTTTGAAATGAGATTGGATTATATTCAACTTAAACCAAGTTTAATGATATTGGATTAAATTTGAATCAAGTAAAAATAAATATGGATTGAAATAAAACTTGGTGGGTGGTAATAATATTTAAGAAAATGGAAAATTCGTAATGGATTGAGTGGATAAGTTAATTATACTGAATAAGTGAATGGATGGGATAAATAAGAACCAAAGGAAGTATGGTTTAAATAAGTTGAGAAATGGTTATTGAATGAAATAGCTTGGATTGTCTTCGAGCTAAATAAAATAGTTTGGAATAAACCAACATGGAATGAAATGTAAATAAATGGATTGTAAATGAACTCTAATGGAATGTGTCGAGCTAAATAAATGATTGTGGATGGATTAAAATAAAAAGGAAATTTAATTGGTAATGGAGATGAACCTAAATTGTTATTGGTTCTGAATAAACCAGATTGGTTAATAAAATGAAATGCGGGGAGAACGAGAATATATGGATTGTGAATAAATTTAAAATGAAATAGAATTAGGTATAAATTGAGTTGAAATCCATTTAAATTGGTTATAAACATAAATACTTATTTGTTCACATAAATCTTGTCAAATTGTATAGAATAAATTGTCATTTGATGTAAATGGAAGTAATTATAAATTCTATGGATTGATAGGAGTAAAATAAATTGATTTTGAAAGCAATTGAATTAAATATGAGTTCAGTTTGCTTAAGAATAAATTAAGTAAGTGATTGAGTTTTAAACCATTCAAATTGATGAGATTGTATATGAGATTGAAAACCCTTCAAATTTAATGAAAATGGTTTGTAAAATAATTGGAACAGTTGAATTAGCATGGAAACTATATAAATTGCTTACGGAAAAATGTTTGGAATGAGTTTCTTTTAGGATTCATATGTTTTAACTATTGCAACTAAGTGTAATATTGTTAAACTGCATATATTTGGCACTTACATGTTTAAATTGAGTAAGTACAGGTACTTGGAAGCCGTGTGGCTGGATTTGGTTGTGCTTTTTGCTAAAAATAATTAGTCGCTTGCTTAAAATGCTAAATTAGGTACGCCTACGCAATAAAAATAGGAAATATGAACTGTTTTTGGTTTTTCCGACCGTGTGGGTCGATGTATATATATTTATATCTTTTGCCAAATTGCAAAAGCTCCTCCGTACAAAGGAGACTCTGCCAAAAAATTTCAGAAATTTTAGGAGTTAGAAAATTTTTGAAAGATTTTGGAAAATTTTGCTAACGACGAAACAATATTAAACTGGAAATTGAAATAAGTTAGTGAATGAAACTAATTAACATATTGATATGAATTAGTAATAAATGACAAATAAAATTTATATATTTAGAGTGAGATAAATTGAATTCATATGGAAATGAAAGAATCAATTTGAATAGAAATGATATAAACTGAAGTGGTAAGGTGATAATGAATATAAAAAGCATATTAAATACTTATACCAAACTTAAGAAAGGAATAGTGAATTCTTAATTGGAAATTGGTAATATAAATATATTCCAAGTTAATATTTGGATGAATAGATATTGGCATTTTGTGAAAAAAATCGATAAGATGTTTTGGGATATTGTGTTTGGATATTGGTGCTAAGCAGGTATGCAGGTATTATAAAGGGAAAAAGAAAATTGGGTTTGATATGAAAAGATAAAATTTGAAATGCTCGACAAAAGGTATGTATTTAAATTTGGTATGGAATTTGATTGGGATTTGGATTTGGATTTGGATTGAGCCACTTGGCTTTTTGTTTTCTTTTTGGATTTGGAAGGCCGTAGAGCCATTTTGTAGTTGTACCGAGCTAGCCGCACAAAGGAGATGCTGGCAAAAAAATTCGGAAATTTAGGGAGTTAGAAAAAAATTGAGAAAATTTTGATAATTCAAAATTGGTTTTAGGATTTAAAACTTGAATGGTTGGGCAAATAGGATTGTTTGCAAACTAGGGAAAGGTTTGGAAAGTTAATAAGAATAATAATAGGTCTTTTATAAAAAAAAATATAGTTGGTAAGATGTTGAATTGTTAGAAACCGTTTGATTTTAGGAAACAGTAAACGGGTATTGGACCATTCTTCCTAATTAGTAATTTCGGGGACGAAATTCTTTTAAGGGGGGAGGAATGTGACGACCCGGAATTTTTGAGCGTTTGAAATAGGAATATTTAATTAATTTTAAATATTTGAAAGGATAATTTTTAACTAAAATTACGAATATTATAATTTATTTGACAATTAAATTATTGAATTATTGAATTAAATAATTTGAAGTTGGGTAAGTTACTGAATCTAGAATTTTAAGCCTGTTAAGATATAATTTGGGGGCTTATAAAATTTATATTGATAATGCTGAAGGTAATAGAAGTTGTAAAATTGAAATTAACAGTGGTTTGTTCAGTTTTAAAATTTTATAGTTTAAGTTGAATTTAAAATAGCCTTCCAAGACACAGTCTCGGAATTAGACGAAACCAGTCCCGTTGGATCCGTAATATTGAATTATTATCGGACTTCAAATTTCGTATTGATCGGAGTTGTAGTGTGAGTGGATGATAAGTAAATGCATTAAAAATTAAATATATATTTACTTATATAACATAAGTCAATGAAACAGATATTCTTTCCCATCAACAGCCACCTTCTTCCTGAGCAAGCCGATTTCTTTTCTTATCATGTTTCCCCTTTTTGAAACAGCACGTAAACATTCCCTGTCTTTAACTTGTATCAGCCGAACTTCTTCTCTAAAAAGAAAGAATGGCCACCGCATATTCATTTCAATCCCCTCTGTTATAAATTAAATTCCACCTTCAGTTTTATCGAAACCCATCCCATAAATTTAAAACCGCGATTCCTCTTTCGAATTGCCCTATTCCCAATTCGAATTCACGTCGCCATTCGATTCTTTTTGCGAATCAAAACTCGAGGGGATCTCATTTGATGGTGGAAGGGCAGCAAATCATGTTCGTGTTTTCTTCGCGACCTGAAATTCGCAATTTTGGGGATGGTGAAATCGATCTAGGGTAAATGGCAGGGAATAAGGCTCAGGCGATTTGGAAGCCGCGACCTACTGAGACAACGACAAGTCGAGTCATGAAGGGGGAGGGGGGCACAGTCGCGATCGATTGACGTGGATGGCAGGCGACTCAAGGATCTCGGTGATTTTTTGTGGTTCGCGTGGAGTCGCGACGCTTTTTAGGTGACTGTTCGACTTTGGGTTCGAAGGCACGACTAGTGATGGGACTTGGAAGCGAATCGAGGCATCGTGTTGGGTTCTGGGTTCATCTGAGTGGTGAGATAATTGAAGTTCCTTCTTTTATTTAAGTTTAATATATATAAAAAAAGAGAGAGAGAGAGAATATATATATATCAGCCAACTGCTTAAATTTACAGTGGAAATTAATTTATAAAGCAACCGTTTAAAAATTGAACTGAAATTTATAATCAAGTATATACCCTTTTTTGTAATCATGTTAAATTAGAGAAAAGAAACAAAAAGTAAGAATTTTAAATAATTGGAAGTTTACAGGAAAACTAGATTTTGGGAGCTGTATAGATTTTTACAAATATGTATATAGTTTCAAGATGAGAAAAATAATAATAAAATAAGATAGATATACTTTTTTTTTACTTACTAGTTTCCTCTAAAAAATATGTATTTAGAATAATTGACTTATTTAATAAACTTATTTAGATTTTCAGCAATTAAAGATAAATTATTAAAAGAAAAATTAGTTTAAATTCAAATTATTAGTCAAACCAAAATTTATTAGTGTGATTAAATAAATAAATAGTAGTTTATTTGTTCGATCAGTCCACATATTAATAAATCACATAAATTATTTATTCAAGGTGAAAATTGAAAGAAACAAGCTGATCTGGAGTGGGTTGCAAATTAAAATCAAAGATGAGTTAATCTCACTCAGTTAAATTTAAATTTAAATGATTAAATTTAAATAATTGTTTGAATGGATGAATTGGTTGATGTGATATAGTATGATATTTTGGAATTGGCATATTATATTGTGCTAACATTTGTGGATGCAGAGAAAACAGGTTGAAGGGATCCAACTGGACCCCTCACATTTATTTAAATTATTCAGTATTCTCTGTTGTGATTATTTGATATTCTATGATGAGTTATATTGGAATATTGAATGTTATGGTTTGATTGGATAATTAGGTATAATGAATTACCAAACTATATGAATTGAATTGTTGAAAAGAAATTAAAAGGAAGTAAATTTGTAAGCGAAATAATTATAGAAAGTTTGAATAAACCAAGAATGAATTGAAAGAAATAGAAGTAATATGAAAATAATACTAAATAGCTTCGAGTATGAAGAGAAATGAAATTTTGAATAAAATGAAATTGATAAATTGTAAACTTAGGTTATATCAATTAAAGAAATAAAGAACTATTTTAAAATTCAAAGTTTAAATTTATTTAAAAGAATAAAGATGTAATTGAGAAATCTAAAAATTGGAATTTTTAGTTAAAGTGTTTTTAAAATCATAATCAAGAAATGAGATCTGAAATTAATAGATTCTGAATTAAAAGGAAATGAATTGGAAATCAATTTGGGAAATTGATTTAAGTGATTGAAGTTGGGATTTTTCTCTGGATAACCAAGTACATTTTTTTAAAAAAAGTAAATTTTATATACGTTTAAAGGTTTTAAAGTTGTTGTAAAAAGCATGTTTTAGGAAATTTATTATTTCTAATATTTAAATTCAAAAGTAAGTATTTTCTCAAATCCATTATAGTAGTAATTACTTAAAAAGTGACCTAGTATTTTGTTTTCAAAAGTGAAAATCTAGTTTTATATTTTATTAAGTAACTTTATTTTCAAATACTCATATAGTATGTATTTTTACATAATATTGAAGTAATTTAACTTAAATGTTTAAAAGTAAATTTTTAAAGTAAAGTGTTTTAAATTATTTTAACAATCTAGTTTTGTGCTTGGTGATTCCAGTGGAAATAGAAACTATTTGGGAAATTGATTCTGAGAAAGGAAGATAGTTTTAAAATTGTTTTCAAAAGGGTTTGAAAAGTGGAAATATATCTTGTGAGAATATTTTTGAGGGTAATAAATAATTCGGGAAAATTATTTATTGGTTTATGGTTGATTGTGAATATTAATTGATAGTTAAATAACCGACTATCAATATTGGCCAACTGCGTTGATCGTTTCGAAGAGACCGGGATCGAGATTTATTTCTCGAAAACCACTTCGATCCGGTTTGTACGTTTCGTATAACGTGTTCGGAGTCGAAGCTGGAGCAGTGAAGTGCAAGGGCTAGTCGCTACTAATCCTGAGGATATTTCCAAAATGGATGTAGTAGGAGTAGTGCCTTCGGTTCCGTTCGAACCCGGGACGGACTTGTATGGATGAATGCTTGCGGAAACATCGTCAGGTGGATGATGAGCATTCTAAGGAATATATTCTTAAAAGGTAACGCTTAGCCTCAAGCCTCATCAAATGGGAATGACTGAAAATCAGGGGATATGCAACAAGGCTAGGTGGGTAGCACCCAAGCAGGGTGGGGTCATTCCAGTCTAGATGTCCCTTTTATTTTCGGCTTAGTGGTGTGGTTGCTGATCCCAACCGCGGGGTGATCTCACTCGGGACTGTCTAGTAAGGGATGGTTTCGGCCTTGTGTTGCATGGGATGAAGGGAGTAATCCTCGGTACGGTGATCTAGGCCCCGTACTGTGACAGGTGGTACCCCAGTGCCTAGTCATTAGTTGGAAATCCATTCTCCCTACGAGCCTTGTACGAGTTTTGTTTGTATTACCCACTTTGTGGCTAGTATCTGGAATTTAATAATGTAACAATTTCGGCTATTTTATAAGTATTTGTATATAGACCCTATTATAATATCAGAGGATTTCTATAAAAATTGTTTTAGCTATCGTAAGGTAAAAACCCGACATGTTTATTTGTGGCGTGGTCTTACGAGATGCTTTTGTTTTCAATGGATTTTTGAAACTTTAATAATGAAATTGGGTGTGATTTTCTCACGCTGGTATTCCAGACTGACTCGGGTATTATTTAACTGTAATGCTCGGGTCAGACCGAGTATTATAGAATATAGGTTATGATGCTGTGGAGCTCAGGGGACGAGCTGGATGACGATTCGTACTCTCGTACTTGTTTATATACATATATATTCCGCTGTGTTGAGTTGTTGTGTATCCATTGTATGTTATTGATGTGAGCTATGATTGATGTACTCTGATGATGTAATATATAAACAGAAATATTTTTGGTTGAGTAAAGATTATTTATTATCTATTATATTTTATTCCGCTGCGATGGTTAGATTCTGATGTAAATTTTGTTTTCTCTTCTTCTACCTCTTCTTCTTTAACCCAAATGGTTCGTATTTCTGTACAACTTGAGTTGATTTAGGTAGAATAGTGTTGACTCAAGGGGTACGGATTTGCGGGTCGTTTCATTTCTATTACAAAGGCTCGTCCATTTTTATTCTTCATTCTTGTACTAATGGATCGCAACTGATCCAAACATTCTTGTAATCATAATAGTGTGCAAGATCAATAAAAATATAAAGTGGACTAGGCTAAGATTGCCAAACCACTATGAAAATTTGTGTGTTCGTTTATGATTTTTGCTCTGTTTTAATTTCATTCTTCATTTATTCTCTACTACATTCTATCATATGTTATTACCATTTTTGCATTGACATTTTGGTGCTTTTACTGAGAATCAAATTCTCGACTTGATTAGATCTCATCATCTACATGTGAATTCCCGTAATCGTGAGATGGATCCAGTTGTTTATCGACGAACTCCCTATTCTACTTAGATTTGAAGAAAATCTAAAGGAAGTTGATAGCCATGGTTAGAGGAACTAAGTCCACTTCCCGTGTTGTTGGAGGATCTAATGATGCTAGCATTTGACGAGGCAAGTAGAACGCTTAATCGACATTCACGTCGGTCGATTACAAATTTCACATAGGGACTGGGATTTGACATCGGTGTAATGTAGTATAGTGTTGGAAATTCAAGTATTCTAATCCATGTTCAAGGAAAAAGATCATGTCCATCTATATGCATGTATGTACAAGCTTGAGGACTGCAATTTATGGCTCATTGTCAATTTCAAGTTTAGACGCAAATGTTAAAGTCCATGGATCTAGAAAGTGTTGAGTCTTTCTTACACAACATGGCCTTATACGAATTCAATTCCATGCCATAGTAACCGACCCCTAGGTATGTATACATGCCCAATACCAATCCCTCCAAAGATGCAATACCGAACCCTCCGAAATAGCTACACCGATCCCTCCAGCATATATGTATACCAATCCCTCCGGCATATATACAGATCGCTCCAAAAAGTATATATATTGATCCTTCTGCAAGGTGTATAAACCGATCCCTCCGCAGGGTATATACCGATCCCTCTATGAGTGTATATACCGATCCCTTGGCAAGGTATATATATATCGATCCCTTTGTAATGTGTATATACCAATCCCTTTGCAAGGTATGTATACCGATCCCTCTGTGAGGAGTATATACCGTTTCCTCTATAAGGTATATATACTGAACCCTATGCAAGGTGTATATATCGATCCCTATGCAAGGTCAATATACCAATCCCTCCTTTCGCTCCATCATCTTTAACATGCTTGCTACCGAACGCTCCTAAACACTAATGCAGTGTAATGAAGAAATAAAGGGGATCGGTAATATACATTAAAAAATATGGATTAGGTACGATCTATTTTTAAAAAATAGCTCTAAAAAAATATGACACAAACTAGGATGCACCGGAACCCGTGCCACAACGCAGTGTCCCACATTCTGGATTCGAAACTCAACTTAAAGACGGTGCATTCTATCCACTTCCCTTGTATCATATCACTTGCATAGAGGATCAAGGGGAAACTACTGAATTGCAGCTAAGGAATGGACAAGGAACTACTCAAACGGTACTCCCAAAAGCAGGAGAACTAAGATGACATGAAACAGATTAAGACCGGTTACCGAGTCAAGCTCTCAAGGTAGATTGCGACTACCCATAACTTACCAGCTTCTAAACACCTGACTTGGCGGCTATGGTACGGCGGCTTATTAGAGAGAACCAAGACTAGATCAACGATGATTAGAGCATCTTCCCCTATCGGAATCCATTCACTGAAGTCGTTCTATGAGCAGAATATCCAAGGATGCAATGTCACTGCGCAACTTGTTTCAAATTCCATGCAAGCCATTCAAAGACTTCTTGTTTCGTCGTCACTAAAGTGAGCACTCCCCGCAAGGATGTCAAATAATGGCATTAATAAGGCTAATCGACCCCAAGTTGGATTGCTGGAAAGCCTCCTACAACCTTGGATCACTTCTAATACTAAGTAAATCAAAACTTATGCAAGGAGGATTCAAGACTAATATTAAGAGGAAATAATGTAGGTCTGATGGCCGAAGTGGTTCAAAACAAGAGTAACGATGATGCCCTAATTGAGGACTCGAATTCTAGGAAACAATCCGGAGTCCTAAAATTCAACTGGTGTGCTCCTTTGAATGATTCAATCAAAAACATCTACTTGGAGACTCATGACTCGAAGCAGTACTAGAAATCAGCTTTGAGAGAGTCCATCGAAATGAAGAAGAAATCCATGAAATGTTGTACATTTCAAGATACATAAGGTCATAACACCAGCGATTGCAGACACCTCCGAGATATGATCGAAAAACCGATCTGGAAAGAAAAGCATTAACAATATATGCAAGACCTATTGAAAGGCGACTAAGGAACATCTGACGCCTATCAATAAAGAACTTTGATTATCAATTGGACCACCTACAATCGACTTCCAGTTGATAAGGACTTGGGTGAAGTGGAATAGCAAGCATACGATGCTACTTCACTTATCAATAAAATTTATTTCAATTTCAATTATGTTGTGAACTACGACTGACTTAAACTAATCTACTTCCAAATGATGCAGGTGACCAAGTACTTAGAGTTGGGTGCTAACCAACCTCCATGGACCATGACCGGACCTTTAGATGATTATTAAGACGAGCGTGATGCAATGGCTCATCAACTACCAAATGCCCCAGACTTGGGGGCATGACTCAAAATAGAAAGTTGGTTGGACTTGGCCATCCACTTTCTACTCTGTGCTTCAATTCTCACAAAACATCTATGCCTTACTCAAAGCTCAACAAAGTTAGAATTCAATACAAAGTGGATAAAATTAATAGTCCACTCATCAACCTCCACGATTGACTTAAAGGCCAAAGAATGATCGGAGTGGATGTGATTCGACCATCCACTCCCCAACACGCACTTGGAGTTCACCAAAATACATATGCCTCTCTCAAAGCTCATCGATGCCGAGATCCAACTAAAGTGGACGTGATTTGATCGTCTACATATCGACTCCCCGCCTAGATACAGGGGCAGTTTGGAAGCTCGACTTAAAGTAGGCATGATTGACTGCCTACTCATCAACCACCACCCTCAAAACGTGGACATGACTGCAGCTTGAGGTGGACGTGACTTGATCATCCTTTCAACAACTCTCCCTTGACTTATTGGGAGGAGTACTAAGAAAATTAGATGAGACCTGACCATCCAACGCAGGCATGGATGTGATCTAGCCATCCACCACTCACTTCCTTCCTCAATTTGATTGGAGAAGCTAAATCACCAAGTGGATGTGAATCGACCGTCCATTAGTCAAGTTTTGTTCTTGATGCTAAAGGAAGAATTCCATTTCATGGATGAACATGGTTCGACCATTCATTCAACAACTCTTACCGTAACTTGACAATTGGAGTATAAACCAAAAATGGGTGTGACTTACCATCCATTGACTAGCTCTAGTCCCCAAAGTGCAGAACGGAGTATAAACACCAAAAAGATGGATATGGTACGACCGTTCATCTACCAACTCTGGTCCTTAGATCGCGAAATGGAATATAAACACCAAATGGTTGTGACTGACCACCCGCTGACCAACTCTAGTCCTAAGGGTGGGACTGGAGTATAAACACCAAATAGGTGTGAATGACCACCCATCGACTAACTCTGGTCCTCAGAATTCATGAAATGGAGTATAAACACTAAATGGGTGAGACTAATAACCCATATACCAACTCTAGTTCATAAAAGCATGAACTAGAGTATAAACTTTAAGTAGGCGCGACCCGACCACCCATCAACAAACGTAGTTCCCCTAGAATGGACTAGAGTATAAGCAAAAAAATTGAATGCTTCCTGACCATCCGATATAAAGTGGACACGACATGATCATTCATTCGCCAACACCAATCTATGCCGCGTCAGATGGACTATAAACTTACCAAGTGGATGCGGTTCGACCATCTTCTCACTATCTCTCACTCTTAGTTTGACAGAGGGAACATATGTTAAAATGCTGGATGTGATTCGACCATCCATCAATAACTCTAGCTCTCAGAGTGTGAGTTAAAGTATAAACACCTAATGGGAACGACAAACTACCCACTATAAAACTCTAGTCCCAAGAGCGTGGACTGGAGTATAAACACAAATAGAAGAGTGCGGTTCGATTGTCCACTCCTCAACTCTTGCCCTTGACTTGGAGGCAAACACATGACTCAAAGTGGATGCGATCTGACCATCTCCTCCCCTGCTCGAGCTCGATGTTCTTTAGAGCACTCATCTTACTCCCAAGGCTCAGCAAAAACAAGATCCAAATGGAAGTGGACGTCGTACTACCATCCACATATCGACTCCTGCCTTGGACGCAGGGCAATTTGAGAGCCCAAGCATAATTGGACGTGGTTCGACCATCCAATCCGAAGAAGATATGATTCGTCCATCCATGACCTTGTTTGCGCCTGAGGTACGATAAACAATCGAAGCCTTGCCCAGATATCGGCAAGCCCAAAATTCAAAACAAGACATGGACGCAGTTTGACCATCTAGCAAATAACTCTAGTCCTCCAGTGCGGATTGGAGTATAAACACAAATTGGGTGTGGTTCGAACACCTGCAAATAAAGTCTTATCCTTAGAGTTCGGATATGAGTATAAAAAAATAGATGAGTGCGGTTCGACCACTCAATATTCCATAAACTCTAACCTAAACTCAACATGAGGAGTATAAACTCACTATGGATAATTTCGACCGTCCATGAACTAATTTTACTAACCCAAGAATGGGAACGAGAGTGCAAACTACTACAAAGTGAGAACGACATCTCACTATATCCCCGGCTTGGTAATCTTTACAACTTAAGGCAATGACTGCCAGAAGGCCTCAATGCAAAACTAATTTAAGCGATGTCTGAAGTTACGTACGACTAACTATATCATACCATCGGGTCAATAGGCAATGTCGATCTAAGCTTTCCATATTGTCGCGCTGGGTCGACGATTAATAACAATCCGCACTAAACACAAACAGATGTGACCGGGATGTCCCCGCAAAAACTTCGATCACCAGAGTGCGGATAGGAGAATAAACCACGAATGAGTGTGACTTGATCATTAATTCTCTAGCATTCTCCTTCGATCCGTTAGGAGGAGTATGAAACTGGATGAGCATGACCCGACTGCATTTGAGCGAACTCTATTCCTAGATCTGGAGGGGGAATATGAATCAAAATAGATGCGACTGACTGTCCAGCTCTGAATGAATGTGATGTCACCATTCATTCGTCAACTCTTACCACGATCCGACTAGAAGAACAATATGAAATGGACATGACTCAACCATTCTCACACTGATCCTTGCCCTTAGTCTAGCAAGGAGAGCACCAATCACTGATTAGACATGACTATCTTCCTACTTATCAATGTATGCCCAAGACTTGTTGGCTCGAGTGAGAAACAAGATGAATGTGAACTAACCATTCATCGATCAACTATATGTCCTTGGAGCTTAGGTTGGAGTATAAACATGACTAGGACAAGACTCGACCATTCATGTAGTACATTAATCAACTCGAGACGTGTGGAAGAAGTATGATCATCCAAAGACTGACCACGATAGCTCAATACTATGACTCATACCTAGTGTTTACGATGACATGAGGCTATGAACAGAAGGATGCCCAGAGATAGAATTATAAAATCGATGCCCATGCTCAATGGTAACTAACCATTACTCCAACCTGAACAACGAGTAACAGATCATGAATACATTAAATGGAAAGTGCATTACTCGAATACATAAGACTAAACTCTTCTTGGTGTTTTATTCAATGCTTCTTTAAGCCTGATCTTCAAATATCGCAGATAATCGCTAAAAGCTTCTGAAACCCATCACTATCAGACTCAACAGCTCATGAAAAGACTCCAGAATTCGACCGAGGTGACTGTCATCATTAATCAACCAAATTTCACATTGATTGACAGTTACGTTTGAACTCAAGGATCGACTATCAGGATATAGGAATCTGACATTCATATTCAATTTCACTCAAGGCACATGTTACAATCCATACAAGTACAAATATGCTAATCTATACAAATCTGAAGTGGCAAACATTTGGTTCACGGTACATGCTAGTTCAAGTATACAAGTCATATATGGCATATTCTATTACACGATTTAGATTTCATATAGTCTAATATGTTCACGTAAAACCAAAAACTGCTTTAGTCCCATTAATACAAGGGATGAGAAATGATCCCATTGCTTGGGTAAATCCACTTAAGTATTTTTCAGCTCACAACATAAGGCTAATATCAAGAAACAATACCACAGATGATTCTATAAAGATACAGACCCAAGAGACGAAGAAGAGGAGCCCAAAGAATCCAAGGCCGTACCCATTGAACTAACAATCAACATTATGGTCAGTCACGATGATTCATCAAGGATCCTAAAAATCGGATCGCAGCTCAGTGCAATAATGATGAAGGAATTAACTTGCTTTACCCGATGTAGAATCCCAGTGTGTTCACTTAGACCCATTCTAACATATGTGGGATCTTGCCATTTATCATGAGCCATGCATTAAATATTAACCCAAGACATGTCCCAATGAAACAAAAGCAATGCGGCATAGATCCGAAGAGATCTATTGCACTTAAAGAGGACGTGGAAAAACTCAAAAACAATGAGTATATCCACCGCGCCCTCTACTCGAAATGGGTATCCAATCCAGTTCTTGTGAGAAAAGCTAATGGAAAGTGGCGGACATGCATCAACTACTCAGACCTGAACAAGGCATGCCAAAAAGATAGCTTTCCACTTTTGAGGATCAACCAGCTGGTAGACTCAACCGCTAGACATGAACTACTTACGTTTATCGATGTGTACTCCAGAAACAACTGGATCCCGATGCATATTCCCGACCAAGAACAAACCAATTTCATTACCGATCTAGGGCTACATCGTTATGTTGTGATGACATTTGGACTAAAGAATGCTGCAGCTACTTACCAGAGACTAGTCCACCGAATGTTCGAAGACTTTAGATCGGGCGATCATTAGAGGTATATATGGATAATATGCTCATGAAGTCACGGAAATTAAATAACCACATCGATGATTTGGTAGAGATATTCAATTGTATCCGAAGATGTGAAATAAAACGCAGTCACTTCTAATGCTCTTTCGACGTTGCATTAGGGAAGTTCCTGGGTTTAGTGCTTAACTCTCCGGGAATTAAAGCCAATCCCATGAAGATTCAGGTAACCGCAGACATTTAGGTACCAAAGACAATCAAGCAAGTATAGAGCCTAAATGGGATGGTCATTGCCCTAAGTCGACTTATCTCCAGAGCCACCGACTAGTGTACTCTCTGCTTGGACCTAATTAGGAGATGGAAAAGAAAATTTGAATGGATGAAAGACTATGTTGACTCATTTTAAGCTTTGGCAGATCACTTAGCGAGACCTCTCATCCTACCCAAGCCGCCAGATCATAATGATGTATACATCTATTTAGCCATTCGGTACACGCTATAAGCGCCGCAATGCTATGCGAAGAGAATTGGATCTAAAGACAAGTATATAATGTAAGAAAGCGATTGATAGGTACAAAAAGAAAACTACCCGAAGCAACAAAAGCTTGCGTAATGCATATTGATTTCATCACGAAAGCTCTGCTCTTACTTTCAAGCTCACAGCCGACCAGCTATTATGATAGGTCATACAATGACCTAAGACGTTTGGGACACTACTCAAGGGGAATATTGAACTGAGCTAATTTAACATCACTCATCTCCCTCAAAGAGCTATCCAGGGACATACATTAGCGGACTTCATAGTCGAATTTACTGCACCAGACGAACCTTTGGGGAGCAATGTAGAATCGATCATCTGGTAGGAGATGTACATGGATGGAGCATCCAATGACCGATGTTCTAGCGTTGGAGTTGTGTTAGCGACTCCTGAGGAATGATTGATCTACTACACCGTAAAACTTGATTTCCCTGTGATAAATAATGAAGCTGAATATAATGCCTTGATTTCTAGGCTTAAGCTAGCTAAAGAATTGGGCGTAAAACCTTGTAGATTTTTTGCGATTCCCAACTAGTAGTATGCCAGTTCGAGGAATGCGTAACAAATAGGCTTAGTCACAGTCAAACTACTTAATGCTCTAAGCATTGACCAAAAGGAGATCGATCAGATCATGGAGATGGAGCCGAATAAGAAGTCATGAATGACTCCTATGAAAGACCATCTATAATGGAGAATCCTTCCCGGACGGATGAATGAAAAATGACAGATCCTCCACAAAGCTTCTGCTACGTCATCTAAGAAGGAATCATGTACAGGGTTTATCTGTTCCCCTGCTTCGGTGAATTGCCTACAACAAAAACAAATGAATATTGAGAGAAGTCCTACACTCAAAATCATTTTTTGAAGAAACACCATTCCTCTTGCCATCAATATCCAAGCCCAACTATGCCTACGATTGATCGAAACCGCGCCTCATTTCATCTCCTAGGTGATCGAATGCAACAGGCCACATTCAATCTCATGACCGACCTATATGTTTCAAACCCATAATCGATTGTCATTAGTGATCTCTTTAACTTAAACTTCAACTTCTCCAATTCCTTTATCTTATAACCATAAAGATTTGCAATAAAAAGGATCGGTGGAAAAATAGTTGCAAATGATTGAATTGCATTCCACCAAATTTGCAATGACTCATGAATGTATAAACGCATCTGGGAGCCAACACAAAATGTGTAACTGAACATGCACATGCACATCCTAAAAATTCGATTTCTTGTAATCAACAGAAATTGGATTCTCACATAGGAAAATCAAAGAAAGAATTGTAACGTATGACCAAGGCGTACTGACTCGACTAATTAGCTCAATGGAACTAAGTGCAGATGATTGTTCATAGATTCCACTCGAGAACTTACATCGTTTGATAACAACAAAGCGTCACGATGAGTAGAGAGAGATTCGACTCTCCATAAAGCAGCACAAAAGCAACGAAAGGATAACAACCATTTGAGACACCGAGTGGAATCCTCTATGATGACCCAAACTTGACTTCAATTCAAAGCACGTCATGTACGCAACAAGATGTACTTCGGGGGAAAACGTTATCTGGCCTTTTGGACTGGTTATATTCAGACTGACTGGACAAGTTAGACTGGACGATCATCGAGGAAGACAACCCGGAAAGATGAGTATTAGGCTAGGAGATCAAGCGTAGGCAATGATATGAAGTGACGATCAATCGAGACCAAGAGATAAATTATTCAGAATATTCAAAGTCTGGAATAATGCCTCCCTTAAGCGGGGGATCAATGCATGTCCCTTTCCCTAAGGGATCCGTACATATCCCTAATTTTTGTCCAAAACTAGGTGAGATTGGTATTGAGTGGCAAGGAAGGCCCTATGAGGCTACATTTCAGGTTTTAAGTCATTTTGAGTTCGTATGCTCAACTTATGGGAAAATTACTTTACTAGGTGACATCGGTATTGAGTGATAAGGAAGGCCCTATAAGGCTACATTTCAAGTTTCAAGTCATTTTGAGTTCATATGCCCAACTTATGGGCAAATTACTTAACCTACAAAAGGGATCGGTATAAAAGGGATCGTATAAAAGGGATGGGCCATATTCAGCTTTCACTACATTTTTCAACAATAATCAGTCAATAACTCAAAATCTACATATGCTATTAACATCAAACTTGGATTATAAGCACCTTATAACATGGAGAAAACCCTCTAGAGATCGCATCCCAATCAAAGGAGATTGAAGGATCGATCTCTATGCTTCTAGAGGGATCAGCTGAAATCACAATACATGCAACACGACTTCATGGAGTATGCGATATCTCACAAATGATAAGTCAGAATGGCGTGAAATTTGGAGGGCAAGTAGCTAAAATCATGAGTGACCCACCAGAGGGATCGCATCATATTTGGACACCGAAATAGGGATTGGTACCAATCCCTATTGTGGGCCTTAATGGGCCTCGAAATTCTCGTGTAGCCTCGCTTGGCCTTGCTTAGCCTGATAGTTCTTTTTTTTAGATTTCATCCTGATCCATGCATGTCTTTCCCTATAAATACAGCAATCATGGCATCATAAAAGGGGCCCCTTCTTTCTACTACAAGGGCTCTTCTATTTTTATTCTTCATTATTATACTAATGAATCCTAACTGATCCAAACATTCTTGTAATCATAATCAATTGCAAGATTAATAAAAATATAAAGTGGACGTAGGCCAAGCTTGCCGAACCACTATAAAAATCTATATGTTCATTTATGATTTTTTTTTCTCTGTTTTAATTTCATTCTTCATTTCTTATCAACTAGATTCTATTGGGTGTTGATGCCCATTTTTAGCATCAACAATAATAGCTACTAGGCTAGCATAGGGAAGGCATCATTCGAGGTTTTGTATGGAAGGTTTTGTAGATCGCCGTCTTTTTGGTGGGACACTATAGATAGGATTATCTTTAGACCGCTATGTTAAGGAAACTTCAGAGAGGGTAGACTTGATTTCAAAGAGGATGAGGATGGCTCAGGACTAACAAGAAGTCTTATGTAGATATGAGGTGCTCTGAGTTGTAGTTTGCGGTTGGGGATATGGTATTTGCGAAGGTCTCACCCCAAAGACATGTGATGAGATTTAGAGGTTCGGGAAGCTAGCTCCAAGATTTGTTGGACCTTTTCCGATTATGGCTAGGATTAGGTGGTTTGTTTATAGTGTTAGACTTTCTAAGAAGTTGGCTGGAGTTCATGATGTTTTCCATATTTCACACTTGCGAAAGTGCTTGCATGATTCGGCTGTTATAGTCGAACCTAGCAGTTTAGAGGATGTTGAGGTGGTGCGTGAGTCACTTGTTCATCATGTACCTACCTACATTTAGAGCATGACACTAAGTGGCTTCGCAATAAGGAGATCAAATTAGTTAAGGTTCAGTGGGGAGACAACCCACCTAAGAGTATTTGGGAGCCCGAGGAGAGGATTCGAGCTTCTCACCCATAGCTCTTTTCTCATACATCGCACATTATAATCTTTCTTAAGTTAGAACCCTTAGATAGAACCTTAGGGAAAGGGTAGACTATATTAGGTAGGGACTTTTGGATGTATTTGTAAATATGTCAATGAGACATGTTATGGGTGATAGATGTTATTGGATGTACATAGGTGTTTATGGATGCAAGTGGTCGCATTGCATGCGCTAGGACTTTGAGTCCCTTAGCCATACACATTCATACCTTATGCATATTGTTTGTTATCCATGGATGATTTTTGCATATGGATGTTGCATGTGGATGTATGGCTGAGCATACATTTAGAAGTATCAACTATTTTAGGATCTTGCATACATTTGGATGCATGGCACGTGCATATTTGCATAAACAGAAGGTCGACTGAATAAGTAAATCGACTACTCTTTTATATTAGTTCAGTTTCATATGCATCCCATGTTGCATAATTACATAATTATATTAGAATTATTAAGTACTATGGTTGATATTGATGATGGATGAATAGATGGATATAGGCTCTCATTGTTGGTTGTTGTTTTCGCTTTTCTACCTTAGAGATTACGGGAACAAAATCCTTTAAGGGGGAGAATGTAATACCCTAGGATTCTATGGAAGTAAATAATAAAATATTATTAAATATAAGAATTAATCTAAAAGAATAATTTTCATAAATATCTGAATTTGTCTACGGGACCTGCATCATTGTGTCCGCAGTAATTTTCTGGAAAACTTTCATATATAACTTGTTGAAATCCAAGCTAAAATGAAAAGGTTATAAAGGACTGAATAAATAAGAAATTGGAAAGTAAAAAAAATGAAATCAACTATGGCCACGTCGACCTTGATGGACCCAGGTTGACCGTGGACAGTCGACCTAGCCCAAGGGCGGTCAACCCGACCCATGGTCGATTGTAGGGTCGCGGCGACTAGAGACGATTCATTTCGTCATGCGAGATCGTTGCGTACTGGCCATGGTTTCGAGGACGAATGAGATGATTTTCGGCCGGACCAGATGGTGGTGAGTTGAGATGTTCCTTTATAATTTGATAGCTAAGGTTAGCCTAAAACATAATTCTCTCCATTTCAGCGAAGCTCTGCTATAAAAAAACCCTAAACCCTAATTTTTCAAATCAATTCCTATACCCCAATTCTATTCTAAATCTCAATCTAAATTAAAATAAAATGGAGATCAAGCAATTGGAGAAGAGAACTAAGCGGATTTAAGGGAGAAAGCTTGCAACGTTTGGGACAAACCTAAAAACTCAGGACAGAGGTTACTGGGCACATATTTAATATGTTAATTAAATGACTTGATTTTAATTTCTACCCTATGTTGATTTGACTATTAATTTTGATATTAATTTGTTAATTTACTAAATTAGGAATCTAGAATAATGGATCTTTTTATCTAATTTCAATTGGCATATGTAAGCTGTAAAACCATAAATCAAATGCTAAAATTGGATTTGACACTTATAAATTGCTAATTGGAATAATGTAAATGTTGCAATGGCTATAATAAAAATAGGACAAATAATTATCCTAATTGAAATAAGAATTACATAGATTATGTCTGATAATTGAAATGAATTGCGTCTGATAATTGAATGAAATTAATTTACTTAAAATAAGTAAATTGAACGATATCTAAATTAAATTTTAAAATAAAATGAAATGATTAACTTACTTAAAACAAGTAAACCTAAATATCTGTGGATTGTAGGCAATCGACCTAAGAATAGAGTAGGTCAACTATCATAAGTCACTTTAGACTTAGTAGACTATTTGAGGCCTTGAGCCGGTAGGGTTATGAACCCTTTTGCTCTCTAAATTACTTGACAGGCATAGACACGTTTAGATGTTCTTATTTGACATGGCAGACTATGTTCACGTTTTTGTATCACAGAGTAAGATGCAGACTATCATTAAGACATGCAATTTATCTTGTGAAAGGTGCGCGTAAGTGTTGGAGTCGAATTATCAATCGTTAGTTGAGGCTGTTGGGATCGGATTTTCGATCGTTGGTCGGGGTGTTAGGATCGAAGACCAGATCATTGACATTCCCATGGCCCCGTATGAGCAGACGTTGAAATCTAGTTATTGCCCAGTACTAGGTGGAGTTAAGTGTAGTAACTCCTTAGGGTGCGTAAGAGGTATTTTGCTGCTAGGATCGAGGGGATGGGCATAGGCGCATACGATGAGTTATTATGCGAGTTTACATGCTGGTTCTTCCTCTCTATGCCTAGTGTGAGTTTGAGTGGTGCAGTAGATTCCGTAAAACACGACAGTCGTTGGGTGTGATGCGGTCTGCTGTTATCCTCCTAATGTTAGATCGATGACTGTTAGACTGATGATTGTTAGGCTGGTGACCTTAGATTTTCAACCTTGGGTGCGCGGGTACTCTACATTCACCCATATCACCTAGATAGACTTGCATTTTATTGAATTTAATTTCCTTGTTATTCTTGTTCTCATTTACTAGACTTTATGTCTGGCCTATTCTATTTTTCTCCCACCATAGGTGGACAGAGCCATTGACAGGTCTATTGTTGCCTCCAGATTATCATGCCTGGAGGTATTTTCCTTATGAAAGATAATTTTTATGATATTTGATAATTGTTGATAGTTTTCTAAGACTATGATATTAGGATATTTTGAGACTTGGAAATTTTGATGCATTTGAGATTTTTTATTACTTTTATTATGAGATTACCCATATATCTGATATTATGTTTTTGTCGCGATGACATTTGGATTAGATGGATTATTTCTTCATTGATATCTTAGTCTCCGTGACACTATTTTTTTCTTAAACCGATGATCCGTGTTTCTTGATATCACGGTGTTTGACATGTCTAAGGATGTAGGTTTTTATAAGAATCATACAAAGGAAATCAATAGCCAAGATTAAAAACAATTCATAAATCAAAATATTCAAATCCAAAAATTTCAATGTATATGGAAAATATAGAATATTTTTTCACAATCCTTCTCTGTAAAAACCATCATCATCGGCAAATAATTGTTTAAGTGCGATACCAAAAGTCAGAAAAGCTAAAATCATACCAAATTATCAATCAAAGAGGCGCTCGACCATTGAAGCAATGGAAGTTGTGAATCGCCAAGGCATGAAAGAATTCGATTGACAAGAAGATAAAGGTGAATGTTCATCAATCAAGGAAAAAATTGAAGGCTTCTAGAAAGAAACCTGTTAATGAATTTCTTCATTGACATTCAAAAGGTTGTACAAGTGGCATATTTGCAGAAATTCCAAATATACACCTTGGTTTTGTGATAATTCACAAGTTCATTTAAATCATAGTCCATAAGTTCAAAAGATAGAATAGGCAGGTCCGATAATCAATATGCAAATATATATATGTTCATAAGTGAATAAGAAAATAGGTAAGTTCACAATTTGGCAAATAGGCTCAAGTCAAGTACTTTATTCAAATCATGAATATGTTACAAGATGTCAAATATGCAAATTTTTAATTATCCAAGTCCTAATTGACATATCTGTCTCCTTCTCCTTCATTAGCCTTTTCCTATGAAAAGGTTATAAGAGAGAGAAAGAAGTTAAGTTTCTCTTTCCATGAGGGGTGCATCTTTATTTATAGTGGTTGGAAGGAGTTAGGCTTGCTCAAATTGTCGATGTGGGACTTTTGATGCCATGGAGCATGTTGTGGAATGTGAATGATTTTAAAGCTTTATGAAGGAAAATACACTAAATTCTCTTGAATTAGCTTTTGTAAATGATCTTATCCTTTTTTTCTTGTATGATCTTTGTCGTCCCATAGGATGAATGCGACTTTGATAATCATGTTATATCCATGAAATTATCTATTAATGGCTAATGAAATGCAGCATTAAAATTGCTCTTGTTATTACATTGATGAAGCAGGATATGGCTGAAGGGCAACACTGACTAAGTGCAATGTGAATGAAACGCCACGGCGATGGAAAGCAGCAGCATTGACTGGCGGCATTAGTGAAGATCGATATTGATGGAAAGTAGTGTTAGTAATGAAGCGGCATAAATTATCATCCTATCTTCGTGGACGTCGAGGATGTTCATCATCAACATTGCATGAGTAGACTATCGTGATACTCCCAAAGCGGGGTATTGATTACAATCTGTTCCTATGAAATTCGACCCATTGAAGGGATGGCATCAAAAAGGAGTAGAACTGATGACGTGCGGTGTGGTTTATCAATGATACTGGTTGGTTGGCAATGTTAACATAAGAAATATCTTTTATTGGATGATGACATGCGACATCGCTTAGAAGAAATACTAAGCGATGCGGCATCTACAATCGATTCAACTTCGATCAATAGGTGAAGTGAGACCTATACGGCTTTCTTCAAATGCAATATCCCCCTTTTACCTTATTGATGGAACTCGTCGTTGATGAACTGCGAAGCAATGATGTGCGGTGTAAATGATAGGCGACACCAAAGAGATGCGGCATCGACTTTATACATTGTTGATCCCATGTAGTAATATTGATCTTTGATGTAGAGTTTAGCAACACCAATTCCTTGGTGATGCTATCACTTATGGCATTATTTTTGGCGTTGAAGTTATATGGATAATATTTGACCCCTCTTGTATATAAGAAGCTTTTTATTCTTTAGAGTAAAACCAAGAATTCCTTTGCATTGCTCAATCTTTAGTGAGATTCCATTGCTGGCCTAGTTTTCCTATAAAATATAAAGTGAACAATATTTTTCATTAGCAGTTCTCTTTTTGGTATTGATTGAGTTATGAATTGGCATTTATTGCCTATATTATCTGTGTGAGTTAAGATTATAATTTTATTATAAGAGACCAATAAATAGAAACAAGTTTTCCAGTAGAAGCCTTGAAGATTATCTGGGTAGTGGCACCAGAAATTTTCTATGGCATATTAAGAGACCAAAAATTCACCCGATAATTATAGATGACCAGAAATAACGATAGAAACAGAAATCCTTATCTCGAAATAATAGTAGAAGACTAGAAATTAATTTGATAATAGTAATAAAAGACCATAAATCCACATCTGGAAATAATAATAGAAGACCAGAAATTCATATCTGGCCATAATAGAAGACGACTAGAAATTCATATCTAACAATAATAACAGAAGACCGAAAATCCATATCTGACAATAATAGAAGAAGACCAACAATCCATATTTTGCAATAATAAAAGAAGACCAGAAATCCATATTTGGCAATAATAGAGCACCAGAAATCAAAATCTGGCAATATAAAAGAAGAGGGGACATCCGTCTGATAATAATAGAAGACCAGTAAATCTCACTTGGAAATAATAAAAGAAGACCAGAAAATCCTATTTGGAAATTATAGAAGACCAGAAAACCTTATCTAGAAATAATAATAGAAGAGGACGAGAAATCCATATCTGATGATGATGATGATGATGATGATAGACGACTAGAAATCCACATCTGGCGATAGTAATAGAAGACCAAAATCAATATCTAGCAATAATAGAAGACTATAAATCCATATCTAGCAATAATAATGGAAGACCATCAATCTATATCTAGCAATAATAATAGAAGACTAGAAATACATATCTGTTAATAATAAAAGACCAAAAATCCATATGTGGAAATAACGAATTGTGTTTGTTGAAGAGCACAAACGACTCGTACTCAATAGATCTTCTGCTAGAAGATTGTTTAGAAATCCATATTTGGAACTAATAAATTGTATTTATTAAAGAGCACAAACATCTCATACATGATAGATCTCCCGCTAGAAGATTATTTGATTTGAATGCTAATTGGCTCTAATTTTGATAGATCTTCCTCTTGAAGATTGACTGATCTGGAGCACTACTTTGCTTTGATTTTGATCTTCCTCTTGAAAATAGATTTGGTTCTTTGGTGAGGCCTTTGATGACTGGCACTAAATGCTTACTCTATCCTTCCTCTAGGAGGTACTTCAATGAGGCCTTTGATGGCGGCACTAAAGGCTTGGTCAGTGCTTTAGTAAGGCCTTTGATGATGACATTAAAGGCTCGCTCTGTCCTCCCTCTAGGAGGTGCTTCACTAAGGCCTTTGATGGTAGCACCAAAGGATTAGTCGGTGCTTTAATGAGGCCTCTGGTGATGGCACTAAAGGGTTAATCCATCCTCCCTCTAGGAGGCGCTTCGGTGAGACCTTCGATGATGGCACTAAAGACTTAGGGCCTTTGATGGCTAGGGACCTTCTGCGGTCAAGAGCCTTTGATGGCTAGAGCCTTTAATGGTCAGGGACCTCTTGCGGTTATCGACCTTTAATGGCTAGGGCCATTGATGGCTAAGGAACTCTTGCGCTCATGAGCCTTTGATGACTAGGGCATTTGACCTTAGGAGAATCGTAATGGCCCGTAGTTCCGTACCCATTTGAGTCAACAATATTCTCCATCAGAGCCACAAATTGGACGGAAATGTGAATCATTAGGGTTAAAGAAGAAAGAGACAGAAGAAGAAGTAGAAAACAATGCCGGAATCTCACAATCGCAGCGGAACAATATATAATAGGTGACAACTGATCTTCATACAAAAAGAACTATTACTATTTTATACATTACATCATCAGAGTACACACAAATCAATATCACAATACCGGACAGTTATAATAACTTGTCCTCATAAACTGAATACACAGTATAGCATACACAGCGGAATATAAGTCGGGTACGTGATATACATCTCCATCATCCAGCTCGTCTCCTGAGTTCCATAGCATCATATCCTGTATCTGTAATACTCGGTCTGACCCGAGCATTATAATAAAATAAAATCTGAGTCAGTCTAGAAAACCAGCATGAGAAAACACACTCAATTGAATTATTAAAGTTTTCAAATCCTTTGAAATCAAAGGAATCTCGTAAGACCACGCCGTAAATAAACATGTCGGGGTTTTACCTTACGATAACCAAAATATTTTTATCAAATCCGTCTGATATTTTAATAGTGTCTATAGAAAGTAAAATAGAATCTAGCTGAAATGCTTGCAACTCATGTTCCAGCAATAGTTGGGCACAATCAAAACCGTACAGGCACTTATTGGAGATTGGAGATTGGATTCCATACAATGGCAGCGCTACTGGGGTACCACCTATCATAGTACCTGGCCTTGTTCAGAATACCGAGGATCACTCTCGATCCCCAGCAACACAAGACTAGAGCAACCCCTTACTGGATAGTCTGAATAAGATCACCCAACGGTTGGGATCAGCAACCGCCCACACAGCCGAGATCAAAAGGGACTCTAGACAGGGATGACGTTACCCTAATTGGGTGCTACCCACTTAGCCTTGAAAGGGATTGCGGATTAAGAATCTTAAGACTAATTTAACACTAGAGGGGGTGAATATTTTTAATGGATTCTAAGACTTATATGGACTAGTTTAAAATTATGACACAAAAAATGCAGAACTTAATCACAGAATCAAACACAGATGCCGAAAGTAAATAAAAACAGTAAAAGGAAAGAACACACCTGATTTTATACTGGTTTGGAGTTACCCTACATCCACTCCTGTACCGAGGCAAACCACCTCATACATATTTTTATTATACCAATGTCGAGATTACAATCCTCAATTTGTAAAGGCCTTGAGGTACCCTCCTGTACTACGAGTTTGGGGCACACTCTCTTGATTTACGAGACTCAAGATCACCCAATTGATTTCCAGAAACAACCACACCTTATAGAGAGACTCGATAAACTTTTGATTACAAATTGATCCTATAACTCTAAATAGCACTTTGATCTTTGAGAGAGGGTGGAGAATCAAACAAGAATGAGATTCTAATTCGATTCACTTGAGAATTTGGCAGAATTTCGACACGATCTTAATAATATGAAAATTATAGAATATGGGTTTGTGAAGAAGAAGAAGTGAAGAAAATAAGAAACTAGTTGATTAAAAAAATTCATTTGTGAAGGCTATTTATAAAGCACCAACAATCATAACCATTCGTGAAGAGATTCAAACAAATAGACATTTCTTTTGAAAATTGAAGCTGTTGAATTCAACGGCCACCATGTCATCATGGGTATCCTATGATGTCGACATCCCTATGTTAAAAACAATGTAAAATTTGTTTTGAATATGAAGTTTAAAATAAAATTTCATTTTAAAACAAAAAAAAATATTTTAAGGCTAAAACACCTTCTTGAAAAATCATTTGAAAAGATAATTTTAAGGCTAAAATATTTTGAAAAGCAGTTTTGAAAATCATTTTGAAAAACCATTTTGAAGTATTTTTGCGAGCTTCTTCCTGTAGAATATCTCATCACATAAGGACTCGAGAATTTGTACAAAACCAAGATGTTCGTGTGTTTGTAAGCCACTTGTCATAGGTTTGTAAACTACTGGTTATGGGTTTGTAAGCCACTAAGAAGGTAGAAATGGGTTCCATCCCAAATGAAATTCGGAATGAAAATTTCCGTGCTATTATGAAGTTTTAACAAAAACTAAATTCTCATCTTAAAATCTTGATCTTGATATTCATCGGTCTTCAAATTTGATTTCTTCATTCTTGATCTTTATACTGCACAATCTTCAACAATACCTGCCTTATATATATCCTGCATAATAATATTCATATATATATCTAGACAATAGTGTTAGTATATAAGTTACAATAAAATAAGTTACAAAGGTTGTTTACATCAAAACCACTATCTCCAGTTCCTAACAATCTCCCCCTTTTTGATGATGACAACCTTATAAAATCTACTTATCACTTCGGTCATACCATAACTCCCCCTTACATCAACTACTCCCCTTTACTTCAAGCCTACTATTTTATAAAAGTTCTCTCCCTTTGTCATCAACCAAAAAAAATAACCTATAAACCTTGAACTTAATAGAAAATGAGATAAGAAAACATATGACATAAGAACAATAACTTATGAAATATAGCATCCTAACAGGAATTCATGTTTCTATACATCGAAGATTGTTTTTAGAAGAACATTAACTAAGATAACACTTATACACAAATTAACAAACTAATATACAATCAAGAAAATGAAAAAACGCTTAACGAGGACCCTTAACTATTGGTGATTTATGGATCGAACAATTTGTATAGTGGAGACAAAAGTTTCCACATTGTTCGACCAAGTTCCTATTAGCGTCAAAAAGGACCTCTCCAACGCAAATCACGCCATCGCCTTCATCCATATGAACATCGGGATTCGATAGAGGATATTCTTCTTCTTGATCCTCTTGTGGTTCTTCTAGAGGCTCTTCTTCAGAATCCATGGCTTGTGATGATTCTTCAATAACAATGGGATTGGCATGGTTATCCATAAGGAAGTTTTACAAATTCCTAAGGATTTTCCATTGTCTATCTTGTTCTCTAGCCATTCGCATTTGACTCACTTGAATCTCTGTCATTATTTGAAGCAAATCTTTCATCTTCTCTTGTAATTTGATGACTCATATGTGTGTGGATCGTTGAAAAGGACCAGAATGAGGAGAAGTGGGTGAAGAAGGTTCATTATTAGAAGAGGAAGCCATTAATTTACGGTATTAGAAGTTTATTACAGAGAATAGAACAGAGAAAAGGAGTAAAATTCAAAATATATAAATATATAACTTAATAACTAATTTTAGAGGGAAATTTAAATTTGAAAATCACGGCTATTATGTCGACATAGGAGGATGGGTCATGTCGACATGCCTAGTTCAAATTTTTTTTACAAATTTTTATTTATATTAATTATTAACTATACTTGTATTATTTATAATTTATATTTCAGTTAATGAACATATACCTAGTTCTCTTCTAAATTTGGTAAAGTTTTGTTCATTTAATGGTTTGGTTAATATATCAGCAATTTGTTTTCAGTATTAATATATTCAATAGTTATGACTTTTTTACTTATATTATCTCTCAAAAAAGGATGTCTAATATCAATATGTTTTGTTCGAGGGGTTGGGACCCTTGGCCTGTCCAGGAGCAAGCGTGGAACCCATATGCTGACTTGGATATATCAACTCCCCTTCCCCAACATATTGCACCACCATCAACAACCCAAGCTCTGCCTCATTCACCTCACAATGTAGACCCCCATCCAGTTTGTCAATCCCCCCTCCCCACTTATTCCTGGTCCCACAACCTGTTGAGCATGGACACGTGGCCCAGCCAGCATCGGGTCAGTGGTCTCAGTTCGTTACTCCAACGTCTGTCCGTCGGAGCTCCAGATTGGACAAAGCGGCATGACACCTTGGTAGTTTCTTCAAACCTGTTGTTTTCTCCTCTCTTAATAAAAGTCTAAACAAAAAAATGGCACGTTGCATAGGCGTGATTTTGCGTGATGAACACTACACCTCCATGCAAACTCTCGAATCGAAGCGTTTTTCGTTTTCCCAATGAATCTAATTTCCTGGAATGTGAGGGGGCTAGGGGACCCCAGCAAAAGACATTCAGTCAATTATGTAATTGCCCCACACAAACCCGACATACTATTCCTGCAAGAATCTAAACTATCTGACCCATGCCCTAATCTCCTCAGACAAATTAGTGGGACATTTCTTTCTGGGTGGGCCCACCTGAATGCCGTCGGTTCTTGTGGAGGCATTATGACAGCCTGGAATGAATCGATGTGGTCCCACTGCCAAACCTTTCAACACACATCTGCCTTACATGTAGCCCTTCGTCACCTGCAAACGGGAACGATCTTTTTCTTCTCCAATATCTATGGCCCACTTAATACTCACTTAATACTCACGACCGTAATGATCTATGGACAAATTGCCTCAACTTTGCCTCTCACATTAATGGTCCTTGGGTAGTGGGTGGAGACTTCAATACCACCAAATCCTCTGTCGAAAGAAACCCGGGCAACCTTTCTCATGACTCTGAATCCTTCAACTCCTTCATCAATCTATGCTCCTTGATCGACCCACACATCAATAACCGCCGATTCACCTGGTCAAGTCGTAGATCCGAACCTTCGTTAGCCAAACTGGACCGCTTCCTCTTCAATCCAGCCTAGGACGACTTTTACCCGCTTTCTGTGGTTTCTGGCCTAGCCACAATCATCTCCGACCACTACCCACTCCTCCTCGACACGGTCTCATCCACTTGTCCTATTAGACCCTTCCGCTTCGAGCGACTCTGGCTTCTTGAACCGTCATTCGACAACTTTATTAAAGATATCTAGTCCCAGCCCTCCCCTATCCCCTCAGCCACCGCCAGAGTTGTCGCCAAGCTTAGATCTTTGTGTAATATTATCAAACCCTGGGCCAAGTCGATTTGGGGCTCCATTCACTCGCGTATTTCAGCAATCCAAGAGGAAATTCTGGACCTCAACATCCTTGAAGAATCTAGCCCCCTCACCGAATCAGATCGGTCTCGCTTGAGGGACCTGGAGGCCGAACTGGATAAATTGTCACTGCAAGAGGAAATTGGTTGGAAACAACGATCCAAAGCGAAATGGATTGAGGAAGGAGATAAAAACACGGCATTTTTCCACCGCCTTGCAAATGGCAGGCGCAGGTCCACCTTCATCCCCGAAATCATCCACAATGGCACCTCTGTCATTGATCAGTCTGACATTCTCAATCTGTTCTCCACCTATTATCGTAACATATTGGGTAAACATCATCCTCCAATCCCAAGCATAGACTGGAATCTGCTCTACCCTGACTGCACCCCCATCCCTATTGATCACCCCTTCACGGAGGCGGAAATTTGGGCTGCACTGAACAATATATCTGATGACAAAGCACCGGGTCCAGATGGCTTCGGCCCTTTCTTCTTCAAACATTATTGGGAAACCATCAAGTATGACATTATCGAGATGTGTTCTGAATTCCAAGCCAATCCTTCATCTGTTGTTCGCCTCAACTACGCTAATATCATACTCCTCCCCAAAACCCCTGGAGCCAACACCCTGCCTTCCTTCCGCCCCATTAGCCTCCTGAACACCACCTTCAAAATCACAACCAAAGTTCTTACCAACCGCCTTCAAATAGTCATTGCCTCCCTTATTGGAATTGAACAGTCTGCATTCATCCTCGACCGTAATATTATGGACTGCATAGCGTCCACCCAAGAGATCATTTCCTTCGGTCACCAAACTTCAACGCCAGGCATTTTCCTTAAATTAGACTTCTCAAAGGCTTTCGACACAGTCAACTGGCAATTCATCCTGGAACTCATGGAGCATAGAGGCTTCTCCATAAAATGGTGCAACTGGATCCAATGCATCCATTGTTCTAGTCCTTCCTCAATCTCGATCAATGGTGCTACCGGTGGCCTATTCAAGTCTGCTCGTGGCCTGCGTCAAGACGACCCACTTTCCCCCTTGCTCTTCGTCCTCGTTGCAGATGTATTCAACCGCATGATCAAGTTAGCAATATCGAACAACCTCTTTGAAGGCACCAAGCTCCCCAGCTCGAATCTGACCATATCCAACCTTCATTTCGCTGATGACACTATCCTTTTTGCATCTCCCAACGTCAACCATATCCGCTGCCTTAAAGTAGCTCTGTACTCTTTTGAACTCATATCTGGCCTCTCCATTAACTTCTATAAAAGCTCCATCATCATGCTGGGTAATTCCGATCACCTTAGGCCCACAATCTCCGATTTAGTCAATTGCAACATCGCGAAATTCCCCATTTCGTATTTAGGTATTCCCCTCCGACCAACCAAGCTACTCAAAGCAGACTGGTTCCCCCTCATTACCAAAATAGAAAACAGACTCCTTTCCTGGAAGGCTCACTCTCTATCCTCTGCTGGTCGCCTTGTCCTAGTTAAGTCAGTCTTATCAGCTATCCCTTCATATTGGATTTCATTTTACAAGCTTCCAGTATGGGTAATTAAAAGAATTAACAAAATTAGAAGTTCTTTTCTATGGAACGGGGGAAGAATAAAGAAGCTCGTAAATTGGCGGACCGTCTGCATGCACACCAACAACGGAGGTCTTGGAATCGTTAACTTATACCACTTCAACCTTGCACCCCTCGCAAAGTGGCTCTGGCGATTTCTCACTCCCGGAACCTTCCTTTGGAAATCTTGGATTACCACACTTTATTACCAATCCAATCCCCATCTTGTTCTTCACTCTACTCCCAGCCTTAAACCATCCACATTCTGGTCTGGTGTCCTCGCCACCCTCCCCCGAGTCAAATCACTTTTTCAAGTCAAAGTGGGTAATGGGGCCAACTTCCTCTTCTGGCTAGATACCTGGTACGGCCACCTTCCCCTTTCCTCCATCCTCCCCAATCTCTTTTCTCACTCCACCACAAGCCATGTTACCACCTCCGACTCCTTCCGCCTGGGCCCTGACCACCTCCTTCCACTATCCTACTTTGACCTTACCACTTTAGCTGAGCTTCATCAAGCCGCCTCAATCCTTCAATCCATTCAATTCACCCCCTTACCTGATAAGTTCCATTGGGCCCCCAATCCCAAAGCTGGTTTCTCCGTCGCCTCCTGTTATGCCTATCTGAACAACCCTGACCGGCTCTTCAACTTCCCAAGACTTTGGAATTATCAGCTCCAACCTCGAATGGCATTCTTCCAATGGTGCCTTATTCACGGCCGCATCAACACTAGAGAGAGATTCTTTCATCTTAACATCGTGCAAGACCCGTATTGTGCTTTTTGCCCTAACGCAACTGAAAGTATACAACATCTATTCTTTGATTGTGGCTTTTCCTTTAGGGTTTGGGCTGCAACATCCATCCATCTACTAGGCTATGTCCCAACAATCACTTCCTTCTTCGAATATTGGCAATACAACCCCCCCCCCCAATAAGCACTTGGATCCCTTTGTGGCAATTTTCAGTTGGTGCATTTGGGTCGAGCGTAACGCTCATGTGTTTAACAGCACCAAATCACATTTTGAGGGTACATGCAGGCGTATTATTTACTATTACTCTTCTTTAACAGGTCAGAGTTTCTCAGCTCCTTTCCGGCTTAGACTGCCGTCTTCCAGAGCTTCGTCTGCAGAATCGGTTGGCAGCTCCTCTGCAGCACCCACCCGTAGGCAACCAAGACTCCACTAGTAGTTCCTATCCACTATATATCTACTGCTACATGTACTATGCTATAATAGACACATGTCTCCGCTCTCTGTAGTAGACGATTTGTGTGACTGTTGTACAGCCTTCCCCTTCTATTTTTTGGTCAGCGATCAGGCTTGTTGATCGCATTATTAACTACTTTTTTTTGCTATATAACCGGCTGTGTAGTGTCGCGCTACACATCCGTCTTGCTCAAAAAAAAATATTTTATTCTAGCATGATGAGTGGGATTCTTAGATAGATTTATTGCACAAGTATTATCATAATAAATTGGTGATTTAGTATAGTTAATCCAAAATGTTTTAAAGTTTGTTGCATATATATAACTTGAGAACAAGCCAAAGCAGCAGATATATATTCTGCTTTAGTTGTTACCAAGGATACAATGTTTTGCTTCTTACTAAACTAGGAAAACAGAGAATGTCCTAGAAAGTGACAAGTTCCACCTGTACTTTTTCGATCTGATTTACAACCAATGTAGTCAGCATCAGAATATGAAATTAAATCAAATATATCGTTTTTAGGGTAAAATAAACCATTATCTAAATTATGTTTACATATCTTAAAATTCTTTTAACATCTTTTAAGTGAGTTTATTTAGGTTGACAATTGTATCTTGCATTGAGATAGACACTATGTATGATGTCATGACGACTTGCTGTTATATAAAGCAGCAAACCAATCATTCCCCTATATAATTTTTGATCAGCATCTTTTGATTTATCTTCTTTACTTAAAGCTACATTAGTTGTCATTGGAGTTGGTTTCCCACTAGAAGTGGTCAATCCAAATTTATTAATTAAATCCTTGGCATATTTTTCTTCATTGATGAAAATTCCTTTATCTAATTGTTTGATTTGAAGTTCTAAGAAGAAACTTATTTCTCCCATATGACTCATTTCAAATTTTTTAGTCATTATATCTGAAAATTCTTTATTCATTATGTTATTAGTTAATCCAAATATTATATTATCTACATATATTTGTACTAATTGAATAATCATTTTCGTTTCTTTTAATAAAAAGAGTCTATTTTACCAATTTCAAAACCAGATTGTAGTAAATAAGATCTTAGTCTTTCATATCAAGCTCTAGGAGCTTGTTTTAGACCGTATAAAGCTTTCTTTAATTTATATACATGATTTGAAAATTTATTATCTTCAAAAAGTGGAGGTTGTTCAACATAAACATCTTATTTTACAAAACCATTTAGAAAAGAACTTTTAACATCCATATGATATAACTTGAAATTATTGTAGTTTGCGAAAGCAAGTAGAATTATGATAGCTTCTAGTCTTGCTACGGGTGCAAAGGTTTTGTCATAATCAATTCCTTCTTCTTGACAATAACCTTGCGTGACTAAATGAGCCTTATTTCTTACGACCTCGCCAAGTTCATTCATTTTATTTTTATAAACCCATTTTGTTCCAATTATACTTTTATCCTCAGGTCTAGGACCAAGTTCCCAAACATCATTTCTGGTGAATTGATTCAATTCTTCTTGCATAGCAAGAATCCATGAATCATCAGACGATGCTTCCTTTGGATTTATAGGTTCAATAGTTGATATAAAAGCAACATTACTCATACTATTTAGTTGACTTCTTGTTTTAACTATAGATTCAATATTTCCTAGTATATTTTCTACAGGATGATCTTTAATAGCCTAATTCTTTTATTAGGTTGAATGATTTCACAATTAGTTTCATTAGGTTCATTATTTAAAGTTACAAAATCTTTTTCATCTTCTATTTGTACAGTACCTTTAAAAATTTCCTCAAAAGATACATGCATTGTTTCTTCAATAGCATCAGTTCTTAAATTATAAACTCTAAATGCTTTACTTCTATTAGAATATCCGATGAAGATACCTTTGTCAAATTTAGGTTCAAATTTAACTAAATTATCTTTTGTATTAAGAATAAAACACTTACTACCAAATTTTTTAAAATAAGTTACTATGGGTTCCTTATTGTAAAGTAATTCATATGGTGTTTTATTAGTTAATGGTCTAATTAAAATCCTTTTTAATATATAATAAGTTGTAGCGAGTGCTTCAGCCCAATAGTTTTTAAGTAAGTTACTATCAGATAGCATTGTTCTAGCACACTCCTGAATCGTTCTATTCTTACGTTCTACCACTCCGTTTTGTTGTGGAGTTCTTGGAATAGAGAAATTATGAGTAATTCCTTTTTGATTACAGAAATTATCAAAATTTTCAATTTCAAATTGTCCACCGTGATCACTGCGAATAGTTTTTATTTTAAGAAAGTTGATTTTGAATTCTTTTAGAAAAATTCTTAAATAATTCAAAAGCATCACTTTTAAGTTTAAGAAAAATTGTCCAAGTATATCTAGAACAATCATCTACAATTACAAAAACATGTTTATTGTGATTAATCTATTGAACTTGAGATGGACCAAATAAATCTAAATGAAGTAATTCTAGAGGTTTAGAAGTCGAAATCGTATCTTTTAATTTAAATGAACTTTTCTTAAGTTTTCCTAATTGGCAAGCATCACATATACTATCTACTTTAAAGTTTAACTTGGGAAGACCTCTGACTAAGTCAAGTTTTGATAACCTAGACAACAGTTTGAAATTTAAATGACTAAATATTTTATGCCAAATCCAAGGGTCACTTGTATTGGCCAAAAGACATAAGTTATCATTTGAAACTTTAATACTAAGGATATAAATGTTTTTCTTTCTAATTCTTTCAAAGATAATACTTGACTTATTATCTTCGATGTGACACTTATCTTTTTCATATTTAATTTTAAATCCTTTATCACATAGTTGACTTATACTAAGCAGATTATGTTTTAAATTCCTAATTAGAAAAATATCAGAAATAAGAGGAGTTTTAGAATTACCGACATTGCCAACGCCAATTACATATCCTTTTGAGTTATCTCCAAAGTTGACCAATCCACCATCTTGATATATAATGTCATTAAGTATCTCGGGATTTCCAATCATATGCCTTGAACAACCATTATCAAGTATCCATTTATCTTTCTCAATTTGCACAGTTTGTCCATTGGTTGTTGATTCTTCAAAAACCATGTAACATGTCTATTCCTACATAACAAACCAATTCGGTAAATAACTTGATTTTTCATGAAAACTATATGCGGACTTATAATACTTCGATGAAAAGCATAAATTTAAACTAGTATTAACAAAGTTTCCTTAAAAGTCCGTTTTTAACTTTTCAAGTTTCAGATTATAAAAACTATGAAAACCTATGCTCTGATACCAATTGAAAGGGAGTGTGGATTAAGGATCTTAAGGTGAATTTAACACTAGAGGGGGGTGAATAGTGTTTAATGGATTCTAAGACTATATGGACTAATTTAAAATTATGACACAAACAAATGCAGAACTTAATCATAGAATAATCACAGAATCAAACACAGATGTAGAAAGTAAATAAAAAGCAGTAAAAGGAAAGAACACACCGGATTTTATACTGGTTCGGAGTTAGCCTACATCCAGTCCTGTACCAAGACAAACCACCTCATACAAATGTTTATTATACCAATGTCGAGATTACAATCCTCAATTTCTAAAGGCCTTGAGGTACTATCGGGTCTCATGAGTCCGGGGCAAACTCTCTTGAGTTACGGGACTCAAGATCACCCAATTGATTTCCAGGCATAACCACACCTTATAGAAAGACTCGATAAACTTTTGATTACAAATTGATCCTATAACTCTGAATAGCACTTTAATCTTCGAGAGAAGGCAGAGAATCAAATAAGAATGAGATTCTAATTTGATTCACTTAAGAATTCAGCAGAATTTCGACACGATCTTAAAAATATGAAAATGATAGAATTTTGGATTATGGAGAAAAAGAAGTGAAGAAAATAAGAAATTAGTTGATTAAAAAATTCATTTGTGAAGGCTGAAGGCTATTTATAAAGCACCAACGGTCATAACAATTCAAGAAGAGATCTAAACAAATAGACACTTCTTTTGAAAGTTAAAACTTTTGAATTCAACGGCCACCATGTCAACATGGGGTATCACATGATGTCGACATCCCTATGTTGAAAACAATTTGGTATCCCATGATGTCGACATCCCTATGTTAAAAACAATGTAAAATTTGTTTTGAAAATGAATTTTAAAACAAGAGTTTATTTTAAAACAAAAACAAATAATATTTTAAGGATAAAACATCTTTCTGAAAAATCATTTTAAAAGATAATTTTAAGGCTAAAATATTTTGAAAAGAAGTTTTGAAAATCATTTTGAAAAACATTTTGAAGTAGTTTTGCAAGCTTCTTCTTGCAGAATATCTCATCACATCAGGACTCGAGAACTTGTATAAAAGCAGGATGTTCATGGGTTTGTAAGCCACTAGTCGTAGGTTTGTAAGCTACTTGTCATGCGTTTGTAAGTCACTAAGAAGGTAGAAATAGGTTCCATCCCAAATGAAATTCGAAATGAAGATTTCCGTGCTATTATGAAGTTTCAAAAAAACTAGACACTTTTCTTAAAATCTTTATCTTGATACTCATGAGTCTTCAAACTTGATTTCTTCATTCTTGATCTTTATACTGTACAGTATTCAATAATCAGTACTTGTCTTATATATATTCTGCATAATAACATTCATATATATCTATACAATAGTGTTAGTATATAAGTTATAATAAAATAAGTTACAAAGGTTGTTGTCATCAAAACCACTATCACCAGTTCCTAACAAGCCTTGTTGCACCTGTTTTACCCATTCCAGGTTGATGGGGCTTGAGGCTAGGTGTTACCTTTTAAAGAACACATTCACTTAGAATGCTCATCATCCTCCAATGACGATGGTCTGATAGCATTCGTCCATACAAGTTTCCCTGGGTCTGGACAAACTGAATCATCGTCTTTATCATCTTCACGGTCTTCATTCGCTATGTTCAAACTTGATCGAAGTGGTTTTTGGATAATTAAATCTGATCCCCGTCTCTTCGAAACGATCAGCGCATTGGCCAATATTGATAGTCGGTTATTTAACTATCGAATTAAACAATCAGTCAACCAATTATTTTATTTCCATTAAAAAACTCCCAGTCTTACTAAATTTTGATTTTAAACAAATTAAATTACTTTATCCGAAAATATACGCTTAAACATTTTAAAATAAAACTACTTAAATCACTTTATTCAAAATAATAGTTACGAAATTCTACAATAAATTTCCCAAGTAAAATTTTAAGCCAAATCTACTTTTATAATAAAACTATTATATGAAGTATAAATATTTAATAATTATCTTTTAAATCATAATACTAATTTAACCTCTAAAATAATTACTACTATAATTAATTCAAATAAATATTTACTTTAAAAATTTTAAAATAATTTAAATAATAAATTTATCTAGAAACATTCCTTTAAAACATCTTTAAAACTTCTAATTTGTACTTAAAAACCTTCGTTTGAAAATATACTTAGCTTTTCAGGAAAATACACTTTCCCTCCAATATAGCTTGTCTAATCATTTATAATTCCTTCTCGATTTATCCCAATTTAATTTACATCCCAATCCTATAAATATTTCTTTTCCACGATTTTGAAAATAAAACCACTATTTATTTTTAAAATAAATTACCCTTTCCTCATAAATTCCCACCATGAATTTATACTTTCAAAATTACCCACTGATAAATATTTCACTTTATTTATAAACCCCATTTATAAATTCCATAATCTCATCCTCTTTTAATCACTATCACAAAACACTTAATCGATTTTAAGATCGATTCTCTGAATTAAATTCCATTTAAAATATATTTCTTGATTTATCCAAATTTATCCCAAAATCCATTAATTTGAGATTCACTCCTTATTTATAATTTAAAACCTTATTTAAATCTGAAATATCAATTTCATACTCTACTTCAAAATTCTCCTTTTATTTTTCCTAACTAATTTAAATCTTGAATTTCAAAATAAATCCTTTTAATCTTAAACATTATCGCTTAAGTCCCCAAAACTCTTTTATTCCTATTTATTCAAAATATCCATTTTTTTCATACTCAAAATTTATTTAATAGGATTTTAAAATCAAACTTTTTATTCTTTTCCAAGTTCATTCTTTTAATTTATCCAAATTCACTAGAATTATTTTGCATAAAATTCTCTTTTTATTTTCCTTCAAAAATCCAATCTTTATATTTTTGATATCTTCAAATCCCAAAATATATTCATCCAAACCTTAGTATTCGATAACTTTAATTTCAATGTAATCTATCGCAGAGTATCAAATAAATCATATCATAGACTATGAATTTTAATTTTTTCGAGGAATCCAGTTGGATCCCTCCAACTTGTTTCCCTACATCCATAGATGCTAGAATAATATAAAAATACCAATCCCACTTTGAGAGGGATATCACGGTATAAAGGGTCATCCGCTATTATGCGGGGAGCATAGGGTCTCATCCGCTATATAATGCAGGAATATCAATCACTTCAATATATATACACTGCTATACATATAATGTCACATGCAGACGGATAATAAATTATCAATTAAAGCAATCAACCAATAATTTAAATTTTTATTATTTAAGTTCACCAGTAATCCAATTTAAGTAAGATTAACTCACCTTTATTTTTGTTTGCAATCCATTTCCAAACCAGTTTGTTTTCTTCACGATTCCAGGCCTTGTATAAACATTATACGATTTATTAATATTTGAAATAATCGAACATCAATTACCATTTATATAAATCTAATTAACAAATAATTTAATTTAATTTAAACTAATTTTCCTTTAATAAATTATTTTTTAGTAACTAAAATAATTAAATAAGTTAATTCAACAAGTTAATCCCCATACTACATTATTTTAAAATAAATTAGTCATTAAAAATATGTATGTATATTTTTATATGGATATATTTATATTTATATATTTTCTTTTCTTTAATATACATGTCTGTAAAATTGAAAATCTGGTTTATACGAATTGTCGAAGTAACATCATATTTATTTTCTTCCTCTATTTTCGTTCATCTAGTAGATAAATAGATTTAAATCAAGAGAAAGAATTGACGACCAAACTATGATATGCATATGTATACATATACAAACCGAATGCGATTACTCACCCAACATCACTAGACTCTCCTTCCATTCTCGCTCGTCCATCAGTCGACGATAGTCGAGCTATATTTGCCAAAGAAACCCCTGCCTTACTCTGCTGTCAGTTACCACTGAAGCCTACGATCATTGTGAAGCAGCCGAATGCATGTGACTTGAATGACATCGACCCCTTCGCCATCGAGCTCCACGAGCGCGCGTGGTCGCGCATCTCCTCCCTCTGCCCACTACGCCATTGCCCTTCCACATGTACACGCGTGTTTGTGACTCCCCTCCACTGCCTCGACTTCGCTACGACACTATCGATGCCTGAAGACCATGAGCTTCCATCATCCCCTCGCACCTTTCGCCAGAGCAACCTATGTTATCACGTTTACTTTTATCCCTTCTTTTTTTATGTTGACCCCGTTTTTGTTATGAATTGATTTTGATTTCGATTTGTCATGAATTTGAGAGGGAAGGAGAACATTCACGAATTTGATTTTGATTCGTTCGAGAAGGGGAAATGGAAACTGCAAGTTCAAATTTGAGACGAGGATGGAAGTGAAGTATAATGGGGATTTTAAATTTCAAAGCTCAGCCGTGATTTTTTTCTTTTCATTCGGTTGTTCCATTGAACAAGAAGGGTGAGGTTTTTAAAAAGAAAAGAAACAGAGAAGAAATGACAGAAGTGTATTGAATAGAAAAGGGGACAGGATTGGTCGGCTAGGCTTGCATAGGTATAGGATAGGGCGGCTGAGATGAGAGAATGGTGGCTGATGGGAAAGAATTTCAGCTGAATGTTGGCTAGTGCTAGTGAGTGTGTGTGTGTATTAAATTGAATTCAAATTGTCTCGATTTACGTAGCTCAAAATCGCGAACCCCTATCGAGGCATGCCGCTAGTTGTTCATAATCTTATACCCCTATTTCGAACGCAATGGAAAAGGTTTCGAGTCCTAATTCGATCGTATGGAGAAGATAGCTTTTGGACCCAATTATCATATTAAATTTTCGATATAGATTTTAGTGCGTTTATATACCGTATGATCACACAACAACTCCAAACAGTACGAAATTTGAAATCCAACAATAATACATTATTACGGATCAAATGGAACTGGTTTCGTCGAATTTCGAGACTGTGCCTCAAAAGGCTATTTTTAAATGTCAATTTAAACGATATATTTTTAAAACTGAACAAATCACCTTTAAATTCAATTTTAAAAATTCTATCATCTTCAGTATTATCAATAAATTTTTTATAAACTTTTAAAATATTTTTAACAAGCTTGAAACTCCTGCTTTCATATTTTACCCAATTTCTCATTATTTAATTTAATAGTTTAATTACCCAATAAATAATTATATTTGAAATCCAATTTAAAAATTAAATTTAAATATTTAAAATCAATTAAATATTCCAATTTCAAATATCCAAAATTCTGGGTCGTTACAAGAATCTTATTCCTTTCCATGTCTAATATGATAAAATTTTATTTTATTCATCAATTGTTGTAAATGTTCGACATTTCATGTTCTCGTTATGACATTGCCATCTAGTCGGCATATTTATAAGTCCCTGGCAGGATTACTTTGTGTATGATTAGGTGTCCTTCCCAATTGGTCTGAGCGTTCCATCCACTTGATTCATAATATTTTCCATGACTCTTTAGATCATTAAATCTTCTTTTGAAATGATCTTCCTATTATTTAGAACTGTGATACTTGGATATTCTTCTTTAATGTTCAGACATTTACTTGGCCGTTTTAGTTCATTGGTCACATTTGGGAATTTCCTTTTATCTCTCAACCCTTTGATGGGTTTCAATCTCAACTTCAATTGGAAGCATTACTTATTATGCATAGGTAATTTATCTTGTTATGGCTTGATATGTCAGAAACATAAGCCGTTGTTATCTCATTTAATTTGCTTGTAGCGATAGATGGGGAGTTCTCCTTTATATATGTTACCCTTTAATGAATCCATGCCTTTTAAGGGTAAGTTCCTTTTTCATTGCACTTTGTGACTTCATTGGTAATTTAGACTCTCGTTCTTGTAAATAGAAATCCCATGATTACTCCACATACTTTGCACTGATCATATGCTAAATCTATACTAAGGTAGGGATCAAGAACGCTTTTAGTATTTGATATAGTTATGTTGAAGCCACACAATTCTAAAATCATTCTATATAGAACAATTTTATCCAAGTAGAAATTGAGATTACACTTTTTTGGAATTAGAAGCAAACTATAATCCGAGATAACCTTTTCTGCTTTGTAAACTTATTATCCTTTTTTGAATGATCTTAGTAGATTTAGTTTGAACCTTGTAGCTTGAAAATTACAACATTGGATCGTGATTTTACTTCTATGTTGTTGAGTTTCTTCCTTGCTTTGTCTCAGTGTAAAGATCTTTTTGCCAATGATTCATTGTCTTTTGTTTTGCTATGCTTGACTAAGATAATCCATATAAAAATTTCTTTCTTGAATCCATCCTTTCTCAATAAATTGTAGTTTAAAGGATTGTTCCTTATTAACTACTCCTGATCATGATCCTTAATGGATGCTTGTTTCATTCTTCGAAAGTTGTTTAGAACATCTTTATAGTCTAGATAAGAAATTTTGATTCCAATGTTCGAAGTTTAAAGAATCTTTTTGTAAAACTAATAATCTCATAACAGAAATGTAAATCTCGAATAAGGAACTAAATGGTCATGATTCATGAAACAATTATCCTTTAAGTGAGAATAGACTATTCTATTAGAGTTTTTGTAGCATAAATGGGTTGTCGCAATTTTTGAAACTTTTCTTGAAAAGTATATATAAAATTTCCATTTTCAAAGCCAAATATAGTTTTTGACAGTAATCATTTGAAAGACTTTATAAATCTTTTTTTGAAACAAATAGATATTCATTTCCGTCGACCGATGAGGTATTTGATAATAATTCATTTGATTAAAAATATTTTCTCAAAGAGGTGTTTGGTAAAATCCTTTAGATAAATAGTAGGGTATATTGTTCCGCCTCAGGCCTTTCTTAGCGAAAAGAAATAACTTATTGGTAAGTCTAAAAGGACACAATTCATGAACTAATAGACTTAACGAACAAGAACATGCTATTCTATAAGAATCCCTTCTTCTAAGGTGACATTGAGTACTTATCTTTTCCTAGAAATTTTCTTGTGGTGGAGGGTAGATGATTATTTAGTAGCTCATAAAGAAATCTGTTACCCAATATAATTCTATGCTATGGGATAGAGAACTATTTTATTCTAGATATTTAAATTATCCTCTTCGATAAAAAAACCTAAAATTTGCTTAAGAGAAGATCATAAAACAATTTGATACAGAAAACAAGAAAGTCATTTGCCAAAGAGAAAATCAGAAAGTCATTTGCCAATGAGGAAACCTGAAATTTTTCTGATCATAAGAAGTCCCGAAATTCATCTGTCATAAGCGATCAGAGTATTGTCTAGTAACGGAGATTTTAGATACATTTTGGCAATAAAAACCATATTTCCCTCGATGTCTACTCATAGTAAATTAATGTTAATTTCATAGTTCCAAATTTTATGACACCAAATTTTTTTTTGAATCATTAGCTTTGCTATCCTTTATCTTCAAGATAATAAAACCATTTGAAATATAAAAAAATTGTCTTTTATTTAATTTTTTGAAAACCTGTCAGGTTCAAAACCTGTTCTTATAAGAAGCTTTGTATAAATCTTTACTTATCCAAAATTATTTATCTATGAAATTGATCACACTCGGGATTAATGTACATAAAAATTATACATTTACAAAAATAATGATTTTCGAAACTAGTATGCTCAAGGTTGAGGCTTTTCGAAATCGAATATATATATATATACACACATGTATATGCAAAGTTATATATTTATGGAATCGAAGATATTCGAAATAAATATCCTTTTAAATCGTGAATAGTTAAAACTAGTTCGAAACCAATATGCAAATAGGATGGCATTTAAAATTAACACATACTAAAATGATAACATTTTGAATATATATTCTCATACCCAAAATCATATAAACTTGAAACCATACTATTTGAGATCTGGCATGCATTTTGAGGCCAATGTATTCAAAGTTTTGCTTTATTTAGAATCACGCATATACAAATCATGTACATTTAAAACTTATATATGTTCGAAGTTATTTAGATATGCAAAATTATTAGATTTCAAAAACCATATATGGCACAAGAACCCATGTGTATGGAACTAGTACTTTCAAAACTAACATATGTATTCAAATCTAGATTTTGTATATATATTCAAAATCATTAGATCATATACTTTCTAAAGCCTGAAACTAAACATATTCAAAAGCACGTATACATGTTTTGAAATTTTCATATATTACACCTTTAAAATCTTTACATGTATTTTTACGTCCTTTGAAGCTATCATTTTACAAAATCATGTGTTTTTAAAATCGTGACATACTCACATGTAGTTGAGCCTCGTATATAAAGGTTTACCACACCTTGCCATGTGTTTTGGAAATCTAAATTCATATATAAATGCACATATATATGTGTGTGTGTGTGAAATCTCAAATATCTGAAACTTTGAAAACATACACTCTTGCAACTATTCATACACTTAAAATTATCTATACAGGCACATGTACATAATTCCATGTATTTTCCTAAAAAATATATATGAAATCTTCTACTATGAGCTAAGCATCTTATGAAACTCATTAGAACACTAACAAACAGAGGTATATATTTAAAACTTTGTACTTTTGAAACTTAGATATATACTAACCTGGTATATAAACCCTTATATAATTGAAACCACTTGCATACTTACATAATGTGTATTTGAAAATTAATGTATAAAGCTGATATACCTTCAAAGCTTGGGAAACATTTCAAAATCACATGCATATGGAATCTTACACATTCTCAAATTCACTTATAAAATTTTGAAATTATATACAAGGGAAGCTCTATGCCCAAAGTCATGTATTTTGAAACCAAAATGCATTTAAAATTTGTACGCATTAAGCCGGAATCAATACGTACTAAAATTCAGGTACTTCTGAAATTCGGGTGTTCATTTTCATTCGAATGTGTAGGAAGATTTTATATTTCAAACTATATATTTATGGAACCGGAATCAATATATGTAAAGCTATGCCATATCAAACCATTAATATTCAATGTTTGAAACTTGTATACTCGAAATTATATACATTCAAAACTGGATACATTTCACATAAGAAATTTGTAAATTTTCGAAACTGGGAAGGTATATGGAAATTGCTACACTTTTTAAAATAATATGCTCTTGAAATCAAATTTATACGTTTTGAAAGAATTTATAAGAAACCTAATATAGTTTTCAAAATTGTATATCTGAAGCTATGTGTATTGGAAACTTCATATATGCAGCTGAAACCATTTTATTCATTGAAATCTTATGAAACCCATATCTCTTTGAAAACTGGATATTTCAAAGTTTTTGGATATACACCTTGAAACTAATATATATTAAGAAGTTTACATATGGAAAACCCGAATACTCATGTTCAAAAAATATATAGAGCTACACATATAAGGTATCAAATTTGAAACCTTATACACAAAAATTCATTTTTTCAGAATCTTCTTTATTCAAAACTCTCATTTTCAAACTTTGTATTCCTTAAGGCCTACTATCTACTAAAACTTTTATACCCCCCAAAATCTAGAGATGGAATGCAGTAGCTTAAATGTTTCAAATTGCTTACACAAATGTGAAACTTGCATATGTATATAAAATATCATACATTCGAAACTCATATAGGAAACTATACTTTAAAAGTCTATATGTGATCATTGATACGCATTTAAAGCTTTATTTACTCAAGATTATATGTACATGAAACTGTCAACCAATAAATATTTACGGAACCGAGGTTTTCTGAATTGAAATATACAAATATTACAGAAAGAGATAATTTCTTGTATTATTGTTGATATTTGATAATAATACAGTACACGGTATACTTGTATTTATGAGTTAATGGGATTGCAAGTAGGCCTAAAGCTAAGCAAATACAACCCACCTGTAATAATATACAGCTCTTCGTATATATTCATATATTCTGATCATATCTCAATTATTCACTTATACGCCCCCTCAAACTCGCTACCTAGGGTTAGGGTTTGCAGATGAATTTCACAAGTTCGAGCACTGCTAATAAAAATTGGATTTTTCAATGTAATTTTCTTTCTTCTTTGCGCTTTAACCAAGTCAATGAACTCAGGCGGCCAACAATACAAGCGACGTTTCATGATTTATGAGAAGAGATGATGACTCGGGTTTTAAGTTGTTAGATAAGGGTTCAATGATTTTCTTTTCCTCCTTTAAAGGCTTCAGGAATGTAGATCGAAGCTTTTGATCTAAGATTGATGTTGGCTTCATCCACGTTGAGCCCTCTCTTAAATCCGATGAAGTTTGATCGAGAAAGTGGCTTGGTTAGAATGTTAGCCTTCATGTAAGTTGAAGGTATATATCTACCTTCAATGCTTTTTTTCATTACTTGCTCTCTCACAAAATTCAAGTCAAGTTTAATATGTTTTATGCGAGAGTGAAGTATTGGATTTGCAGTGATGGAAATTGAGCTTTAATTGTCATACCAAATAGTCGGTTTACTACTTAGTTTAATTTGTAGTTCATTGAGTAGTGACATAAACCACATGATTTCTATAGTAGCACTAGCAATGTTTCGACATTCAGCTTCTGTGCTGGATCTAGATACAGTTGATTGTTTTTTTTCACACCACGATATAGAATTTTTGCCTAAATAGGTGCAATACTCTATAGTAGATCTCCTATCATCTTGATCTGTAGCCCAGTTAGAGTCTGTAAAGCCATTAATACATGGTGTAGTACTTGATTGCAGAATTATTCCTTGATTAATTGTTCCCTTTAGATATCTCAAGATCCTTTTCACTGCTTTTCAATGTTCATCAAAAGGTTTCTGCATAAATTGGCCACTTTGTTTACACTGAATGAAATGTTTGGTCTAGTTATACTAACATATTGCAGAGCTCCTACAATGCTTCTGTGTTGCTTGTCATTTAAAATTGGTTCACCTCTGTTTTTGAAAGATGACTGTTGCTTATCATAGGAGTAGGTAAAGGATTTTCTTTGTCCATTTTCACTTTTACCAGTATTTCATTGGTGTATTTTCTCTAATTTAAATGTATTTTTGAAATTGACATTTTTTTGACCTCTATGCTAAAAAAGTAATTTAGCTTTCCCCAGTCTTTGATTGAAAATTCTTCTTTCAGACATTAAGTAATGTTCATGATTTCTGATTTGCTATTCCCTGTAATAACAAAATCATCAACATGGATTAATGCATAAGTTATTGTGTTATTAAGAAACTTGGTGAATAGGGAGTTGTCTGATTTTGTAGAATTGTAGCCATGTTTTGATATGGTTGTCTTTAGCTTGTCAAACCAGACTCTTGGTGCTTGCTTGGGCCCATGGAGTGCTTTATTGAGTTTGCAAACTAGCTGATCATTGCTCTTCTTTACGAATCCATTTGGTTGCTCCATACATACCTCATCCTGCAATTCACCATTAAGAAAAGCATTATCAACATCTAAGTGCTTGATGGGCCAATTCTTATGCAGGGCAATTATTAAGATGGCCCTGATGGTTGTGGGTTTCACAATAAGAGAAAATGTTCCATTAAAATCAAATCCATTTTGTTGTGAACACCCTTTTACCACCAATCTTACCTTGTATTTAAGAATTGAGCCATCTGGATTTTTCTTTAGTCTGAATGTCCATTTGCATCCAAATATGTTTTTATTTACTGGTAAGGGTACAAGATCCCATGTCTTTTTTTCTATCATTGCAATGTATTCCTCTTTCATAGCATTTTTTCAATTATCATCGATGACTGCTTATTGATATATGATTGATTCAATGATTTCAGATTCAATGTTGTATGTTTTTGGTTTAAATATCCCACACTTTTCTCTTGTCATCATATGGTATCCAGTATTTGCAAGTATAGATGGCTATCTGTCTTCATCAATATTTGACTCCTAGTTGAGTATTGTGTGACTGTGTGTCATGCAGTACTTGACAGGAGTCTGAATGATGATCTACAACTGGCCTCACATTGTCATGGCTTACTGGTGCATCATCATATTCTTGACCTGGTTCATTTGTGGGGACTGTATGTTGAGGACTGATGTCGCCCCTTTCATGAAACTAATGTTGTCAATTGGTATGAAAATTTCTGATGAAGGTAATACTGGAGGTATTGAAAGCTTTGAATTGTATATTTTCTGAGTTGTTTTGACACCTGCACTACTAAAAGGAAACTCATGTTCATTAAATATTACATGCCTAGGTATGTATTCTTCCATTACTATCTAGGCATTTATATCCTTTCTGACTTGCAGCATATCCTAGAAAAGTGCATTTTGGATCTATACTCAAGTTTATGTGTGTTATATGGTCTTAAATGGGGAAAGCATAGACTTCCAAAAAATTTCAAACTTTGATAGTCTGGTTTGACATTGAATATCACTTCTATTAGACTTTTAAACTTCAATACTTTTGTAGGCAGTCTATTAATTAGATGGACTGCAGTAGAGAAGGCATCTAGCCAAAATTTCAATTGCGGAGATGCTTGTGCTAACAATGTCAAACCAGTTTCTACTAGATTCCTATGTTTTCTCTCTATAAGACCATTTTGTTCTGAAGTGTATAGGCATGTAATTCTCTGTGTAATTCCTTTCATTTGAAAGTAACCCCTTAACGGTAAGAATTCTTTGCCACCATCAGCTTGTATGGCCTTTACTTGACAGTTTGTTTGCCTTTCTACATTAGAAATAAACTGTAACACCGCTTCTTTAGTTTCAGACTTGGATTTTAGAAAGTAAATGCATACATATCTAGAATAGGCACCAATAAATGAAATACAATATTTATATCCATAATCTGTGTGTATTGGGGTTGAACCCTTCAAAATGTTTACTATATACTGGTTTTCGATCTGGAAATGCAAGCTTGTGACTCTTGCCCATTTGACAAAATATCCAAGTGTAAGAATTAGGAATTTTACTAATATGATTATTACCACAACCGATTAAAACATGTATAATGACATTCATACTGGGGTGCCCAACTTATAATGCCATACATCAAAATTTTCAACATTTTTAATTTTTGAAATATGACACCATTTTTCATTATTTTCAACATTTCTTGGATTTAGAACATCAAATTTGTATAGCCCTTTATGTTTTCTACCCTACAAAAGAATTCTTTAGTTAGATTATCTTTAACCAAAAAATATGTAGAGTGAAATTCAAAATAGACCTTATTGTCTTTGGCAAACTGTGACACACTCATTAGATTTTTTTTCTAATCAATTGAACCATCAATAGATTATTAAGATATAAATGTCTGGTTCCATTAATGCTTGCATTCCTACTATGAGAAATTCTTGAAGATTTACCATTTCCCATATATGGTAACTGTGTACCTTTGTATTTTCTATTGCCAAGATTCAATTTTCTTAAGTTATTTGTCACATGATTGGTTGACCCAGAGTCTGGATACAGCTATCATCATGTATGTCCTTAATTTTTGCTATGTCTGTGCTAGTATTGTCTGATGTTATATCTTGTTGCACACTGACCTTGTTTGCATTAGGATTTTGTGATCTTGAATTATTGTTGCCTTACTGTGCTGGTGTAAAATTGACGTCAAACCTGAAATAACATTTGTTGGCTGTGTGACCATACTTTTCACATATTTCGCATCTTGGTTTGCTATTATTGTTGAAATTCCATCTACCACCTCTTTCCCTAAATCTTCCTGACTGACCACCTCTGGGATTGTTTGATTGGTTTCTATTGCCTTAATTTCTTTCGTGATTTTTTACTTTTACTTACTGATGCATAGTTAGCATTGTATTCCCAGTTTGATGGTTTCTTTTGCTCAAGTCTCCCTTCATGAGCAATGAGAACGGATTGTACACTTTGTAGAGATGGTAGATTTTCATTAGATGATATTATGGCAACTACTGCCTCATATTCTTCATCGAGTCCACATAAGATGCACAATATTTGCTATGTATCTGTCACCTTATCTCCAGCCGAGCCTAACTGATCACATATAGTTTTGGCCTTAGATAGTTATTCTCTCATGCTGATATTATCCTTTCTTAAGTTTTGTAACTGCCTTTTATATTGAATTATACTAACTGCAGATTGAGAATTGAATAAATGTTAAATGGTGTGCCAGATTTCATGGGTGGTTTTGCACTCAACCAACTGTGGTAACAGACTGGCACTGATAGATGGTAGCAACCAAGAACTGATTAAGCTATCTTATCTTTCATGAATTGTGTATTCTGCATTACTTACTAATTTTCCTTCATGATCTGTAGTGAATCTTGGTGGAGTGATAAGAGTGCCAAGAACATACTCTTGCAACCCATACCCTCTGATAGCAGTCTCAATTTGGAATTTCCAGAGCAAAAGTTAGACTCATCCAGTTGTATGGTGATGATCTGACTTGGTGGCTTAATTATGGAGTTAGTGAGATCTTGGGTAGTATTGGTGGTGTTATATTGTTGCTAAGTGGTTCTAGATCTGTGATGAGGTGTATTGGGTATCACTACGTTCTTATGCCATGATGGTGAAAACTTGTCAAGAAGATGATAAAAAGTGGGTAAAAGAAGACAGACCAGAAGATGAGATGCAGCCAGATCCAATTGAATGATGATTCGGATCTGACAAATGGGCTCCTGGCACAACACTTCAGGTGAGTAAATCAAAATCTTAATGAACTGATGGAACTATAGCAGCCGGAGGGAAGATATGTGATGAGCTTAACTCCGATATATCCCTTCTTGGCACAGCAATTGCTTTCAGATGAATGTTATCTTCAAGATTAGTTACACAGTTGTTAAACTGTGTAACTAATATCTCAAATGATGAAATTTTTCTAATGAGATTGAAGAATTTTCTTAAAAGATTGATTGATTTGCTGTTAAGCAATCTTAGATGGCTCTGAAAACATATTACAGAAAGAGCTAATTGCTTGTATTATTGCTTATATTTGATAATGATACAGAGGACACGGTATGCTTGTGTTTATATAAGCAAATATGAGTTAATGGGCTTGCGGATAGGCCCAAAGCTAAGCAAATACAACCCGCCTATAGTAATATATAGCTGCTCGTATATATTCATATATTCTGATCCATATCTAACAAAGCTATATATTCTGCATGACTAATGTTTTTCGAAACTAATATCTTTAGAAATTATGCAAAACCAGTTCGAAATTATTTATACCTAAAACTCAGTAATATACATTTTTCAAAATCTGATGGCATAATATTGTATCGCATGAAACTTAACACTTAAAAGCTTCTTTATGAGTAATCTTAAAACAACATATGTATATTCAAAACACTTACATATTTGGATCTATGAATATACAAAAATTTATGTACTTGACACCTCTTGTTTAAACTTCATGTATATTCAAAGCCAAAAACAGTTACATATGAAATCATATTATTCAAAGCTCAAAGCAAAACCAAGTGTATTTGGAAAAGTATGATATATCCCACATCTCGTAACATTCCAATCTTTATATATTCGAGACCTGTATTTATGAAATTTAAAGTGCATTTAAATCCTTATACTTTCTAAAATTATATATTTTTTGAAATTATGCTTTTGAAATTATTAGTTTATGAAGTCGGTATATATAGATTCATGTTAAGGAATTCAGATCTGAATATAGATATGAAGCTGAGCTTCGATGTGGAACTGCTGGCTTCTGATATAGACCTGAAATCCAACTTGGATCCGAAATTAAAGTGCCATCTCACCTTAGCGGCCCATTTTACTTCGGTAATGAATAGCACCATTACCAAATGCCTTTGAAATGATTAATCTCGGCGTCAGTAATGCCTTTGAAATACTTAATCTCGTTGTCCTCAACACCCTCGACGTGATTAACCTTACCGTCCTTATATATGATTAACCTCGGCGTCGTTAACACCTTCGACTCGACTAATCTCAACGCCATTATTAGCTTTGGCTCGATTAACCTCGATGCCATTATCACATTCAACTTGATTAAGCTTAGCGCCATCAACTTAATTAACCTTGGCGTCAATAACACTTTCGACGTGATTAACTGGTGGTAATCAATGTTATTCCTCTTCAACACTCATGGCATTGGTCATTCTTAATATCTTAATATCGATGTGATTAACCGAATGTGAGATTGTCCAAATTTATTTCGAATTCCTTCGTATCTTCATATCGAATTGGTGTATGATGTTAGCTAGATTGCAAATTAAAAGTTGTGAAGGAGGGAAATAAAGTTGCTTCTTATAGAGCTGTGATAACAAGGAGACCATGGATGAATGTTTGATCGATCATGTCGTAAGTAGAGTAGGCTGGATAGAGATAATTGATTGTTGAGTGTATTCAAAGTGTCCCAAATCTTCGTTGTTTACATTTCCTGCAAATGTTTAAACATTAGCAATCATTAGTTCCAAAATCTAAAATAGATCTGAAAATTTTTCAAAGTACGAAATTCCAATCCCCTTAGGTTATTTTGTTCATTTTTCAAATAGATGAAGGTTCGAGCCCTCCTCTAGCATCAAAATGTTAACGAATATTTTCATCAACACCCAAGAGGTTGTACAAAATGACATATTCGAAGAAATCCCAAATGTACCTCTTGGTTTTGTGATAATTCACAAGTTAGTCAAATCATAGTCCATAAGTTCAAAAGATAGAATAGGAAAGTCTGATAGTCAATAGGAAAATTTGCCAGTTCATAAGTTAATAGGCAAATAGACAAGTTCATAAGTCAATAAAAAAATAGGCAAATAGGCTCAAGTCATGTCCTTTATTCAAATCATGAACATGTTAAAGATGTGAAAATATGCAAATTTTCAATTATTCAAATTGTAATTGACAAATTGTCTCCTTTTCCTTCAGTGTCCTTTTCTTATAAAAAGGTATTAAGAGAAAGAAAGTGGTTAAGGGCCCCTTTCTATGTGGGGGTGCATCTTTATTTATAATGATGGTATGAGGTAAGCTGGCTCAAATTGGTAATGTTAGATTTTTGGTGCCATAGAGCATATTGTGGAATGTGAATTGAAGCTTTATGAAGGAAAATGCACTAAATCCTCTGTAATTAGCTTATATAAATGATCTTATCCTTCTTTCCTTGAATGATCGTTGATGTCCCATAGGATGAATGTTGTGCAACTTCGATAATCATGCCATATCCATGAAATTCGACATTGATTAATGACTTATAAAATGCAACATTAATATTGCACTTGTGTTTACATTGATGAAGCATGATATGGCAAAAGGACAACATTGACTAAGTGCGATGTTGATGAAACACAGCGGTAATGGAATGCAACAGTAGTGACGGCAAGCATCAATGAAGAGTAGTGTTAGTAATGAAGCAGCATCACTTATCATCCCATCTTCATGGACGTCAATGATGTTCATTATCGATGTCGCATGAGCAGGCTGTGATGATACTCCCAAAGTAGGGCATTGACGACAACCTATTACTATGAGTTTGGTGTCATTAAAGGGGCGGCATCAATAAGATGTAGAACTGATTGCTTGCTGTATGGTCTATCAACGATGTTGGTTGATTGGCGATGTTATCATAAGTAATATCATTTGGTGGATGATGATGTGTGACATCTACAGTCCATTTGACTTCAATGATGGATGGAGTGAGACTTATGCGTATTTGATCAAAATGCAACACTATTAATCGTTGACGTAGAGCTTAGTGCCACCAATTCCTTGGTGACGCTATCACTTATGGCGTTACTTTTGGCATTGAAAATTATATGGGTACCAAAACCCTAAAATAATAAAAAAGAATCGGATTTTGGAACGAAGGAGGCGAACGAGATAACTTATTTGGAGACTACTTCGTTTATATTGTTGAAACTAGGCCAACCCGCAGCGGAAGTTATGGGTGAATTTCAGAAGAAATCACCCTATTGGACTTTATTTGGCCTATGAAGTTTAATTCATTTAGAAATTTATTTAAATAAAATCTCTTATTTTATTTAAATTTATAAATTACATAGAGTTTTATTTAATTTATATTTCATACATATAAATGTACATATATGTATCTTATACATATATGTGTGTGCATGTGTAACATTAAAAAACATACAAGGTATAACGTTCCTATATATAGATGTTGGGATTTACATTGCAATTGATATGTTATCTCATCCGATATGTATTGTATGTTATCCATATATATATATATATATATATATATATATATATATATATATGTATGTATGTATGTATGTATGTATGTATGTATGTATGTATGTATGTATGTATGTATGTATGCATGTATTTAAACTTGTTATTTATATAAATACTTTAAAGATATATATTTATATGTATATGTATATATTAGTTTTATTAAAATAAATTTATGACAACGAAATTGTATAGACATATATATAACTTTAAGTATATATTTAAAATATTAGCAATTTATATGTACATATGTGTATTATTGCAATAAATATTAAAATAATATATATACACAGTATAAAAATGTTTTTATTTAAAGTATGTGCTTATTTATATATATTACAATGTCAAATTAATATTTTTTATTATATATATATATATATTCATAAACGTATTTATAATATCTAAATATATACATACATATATATATTAATAAAATTAAACAAATTTTTTAAACACTTCCAGATCGCATGCATAGCACAATAAATTTTATCGTAAACTTTTTTTTGGCAAGGCCATTGGGTTGAATGGTCCTTTACCATTTTATATATAACAATCAAGCAGGACATACAAGTATAAATTAGAGATCGAAGAGAAAAACAAGGCTGGAAAAGGAAAAAAACCAAAACAATAAACAAAATAACATAACTATACTCATCTCTAGATATCAATATCACTCTGCTCGAGATCGATGGGAGAGTGAACCATAGACTGAAGAGTAGCATGGCTTATTTCATTATAGATATCCATCCTTAATCTATATCTATCATTTAAGATTATATCATTCCTCTCATTCCAAAGCGCAGAGACAAACACCTTAAGCATGATGAGAAGCATATAGGAAGATGATGTTTTCTATTTTGTTGTCTTATAGATATTAGTCTATTCGGTCTTACTATCCTAAACAAGGTTTGAAAGGCCTCATCTAAGCTTGAACTTTTGCTATATGAAAAATCAGAAAGAATAATTAATAAAAAAATGGTGAGATTGTGCTTAACTTTACACTTACAGAAAACACAAGTTTTATCCATGTGAATATCATTATAGGCAAGATTCCCAATAGTATGTAAAGCATTCTTTAAAACTTTCCAAAGCATGAAGTTTAGTTTTTTACTGTTTGAGTTGTTTCAAATCCTTCGATACCAGGGAAATTTAGAACAGACAATGGAGGCTGTAAGAGCTTTGTCTGTTGCACAAGTCGAGTGCATCTTATTGTGATTAGTCCATAAATAGGTATCAAAAGATGTAAAATTGTAGCCGGTGGTATTATAAGTGCTTCATAGCATGTTAACATTAGGGTTGCATATCTTAGGAAGATAAATAGCACCATTACAAAGATATGAGTAGGCTTTAGCATTAATAGGAATGTCGCTTTTTTGTATATCCTCATGAGATAGACATTTCTTTAAGATCATTCTATTTTAAGCCAGGGGACATGCCAGAATTTAGCTTTACTATGAGGAGCTAGGAGAAGGTTAATATAGGGAAGAACGGAGTCGTCCCTCGGATCCAACAAAAGTTTCTAGACCGGATTTCAAGAGCCAAATATCTTCATTCTTCAAGTTGTGATTTAGAGACCATTTTACCCAAAGGATATTCCTTCCATCTATCAAATTATCAAACTACTTTTAGAGGGCAGAAATGTTCCAAATCGTCAAGTTTTTTGATTCCAAGACCACCATAGCACTTAGGAAATTCTGTTTTAATAAAGGCAATTAGAGATAGCTTTCTGGTGTGAATAGAGCTAGATCAAAGAAAACATGTCATAGAAGATCTTATCATGCATATAAGTTTTGCTGGTAGAATAAAGGATCTACACCAATAAAAAATCATAGAGAGGATCTGAGATTCAATTATCACAAGTCTTCCAGGCTGAGAGAGAAACTTGTTTTTCCATCTATTAAGGACATTGATTATCTTTTCAAGCAGGGGAATGCATTGTTTGATTGATATTTTATTAGTAGCCAAGTGAATGCCAAGGTAAGATATATCATTTTGAAGTGATAGCATTTGAGTAATAGCTAAGCACTACTATTCAAGAGATGAAGGAATGCTAGTAAGAAGAATATGGGATTAGTGTTTGTTTATTCTTAATATAGAGAATTTGGAAAAGGATTTTAAGGTCTCCAAAATATTTGTTAAAGAATCAACAGGGTAAAGATGATTGGGTCATCTGAAAAAGCAAGAGAGGTGATCATAGGGTCTCTGTACTTAGGGTGAAGGGTAAACCTTTTAACAATAGCTTGCTGATGAAAAGCATGAGAAAGTGTTTCCAATATTAAGTTGAATAGATAGACCTAGATTTGTTCCCCAACCTAAGGCCTTGGTGACATTTAATGTAACCAACAATGTGGGCATTGGACACTAAGGATTACCTAACAGTGGATATACATTGGGTTATCCTATTAAAAAAATAAGTTGGGAAATTCACCCTATCCATTATGCACATGAGAGCACTCCACTTAACCAAGTCAAAGGCCTTTTTAATGTCAATTTTTTTGGCTCTAGGAGAGATGTGTTTGGAGAAATAGCCATCCAAAAGTTCATGAGCTGAAAGAACATTATCAAGAATTTTTATGCCTGGGATAAAAGTAGTTTGGTTTGGGAGATCAGGGTGTCAAGAAAAAGTTTAAGCCTCGAAGCAAGAATTCTAGAAATAGATTTGTAGATAATGTTACAATAGGCAACCGGCCTCAATTGAGTAACATAAGAGGGGCTGTTTATTTTAGAATCAGAGCAAGAGTAGTAGAATTTATGGAGCTCGGCATTTTGCACTTGTTGATGAAATTGTGCACTGCTTTAAGGACATCAGATAAAATAATGTTTCAGTAGTGAATAAAAAAGTTAGCATTGAAATCATTGGGCCCACCACTGGCCGATTTTTTCTTGGTAAAAAAGGAGTGATTATTTCATCATCAGTGATAGGGTTGGTCAGTAGCGTTTGTTGATTAGAGGAGAGCTTAGCGAGAGGAAGGGAAGTTATAAATGAGGAGTTAAGATGGGAATTTTAGCTAGTGCCAAGGAAGTCAGTGAAATAGTCTAGAGAAGCCTTGTCAACTTCATTAGGGATAGAATGCAAGTCACCATGTATATTAGTTAATTGATGTATATAAGAGTTATTTTGCTTGATTTTTAGAGAAGCATAACAAAATTTAGAATTTTTATCACCAAATAGAGACCAAGATTCCCTGCTTTTCTGCCTGATCATATTCACTACAGTATTTAAGACCTCACAAGTTTTTGAGATAATTCAAATTCAAGAGAAACAAGGGAAGAATCATTACTAGGGTTTGTGATCTGATGCTGTACCAATTCCAAATTATCTTTTATAGCTATAGAAAGCTTCAATCCATCACCATGTTTGTTCCTGGCCTATTGTCTAAAAGAGAGTTTAGTGTTTTTGAGCTTTTGTTGAAGACATAGCATAGGGTTTCCTAATGTATGAATATTCCGTTCATCAAATTTTTAAGTTTACCTTCTTATTAATAGTAGCTTCACCAAAGGATCGAAGAAGGGGTAATGGTCAGAGAGATTGGGCGTTAGGATGTTGATTGTCAAAGATGGCCATGTGGAGAGTGCTTTAAAGTTAGAGAAGCCATGATCAATTTTAATTAGAGTTCTTATTCCATGCCTACTCTTTGAAAAGTGCTAGTGGATCTTATAGTAGAAGTATGGCTAACTAAACTAGGCTAATAATAGTAATTATGCAAAGTAAAGTGAGTAAGGGAAACACAACAAGATTTTATATTAGTTTGGAGCAATTCTCCTACATCCCGTCCCTAAGCACCTTTTAGGAGTTTCACTAGCCATGTACTCGCTTAGCCAGAGGAATAGGTATACTACAAATCGTCATGAACTTGCAATCTTTAAGAAAGAAGATCTCTTCAAATTCCGATTTTTAGCAAAAAGATGGTTCTTTTCATCCAGATCAGATGGTTGATTTGAAATCCAAATGGTTGAAATTTGTCAGAATAAAGCAGAAAGTTTATAGTTCGAAATCAACGTTTTTAGATGTCTGAAATTAAAATTCAAACGTCTGAATTTTATTTTAGATGTATGGATTTTGGTTTCAAATAGCTGAAAGTATACAGAAATAAAAAAAGAGTAAGCAATTCAAAAACAGAGTTTACAGACATTTGAATATAAATTTCAGACTGATGAAATTATCTTAGATGTCTGAAATTTATATTTAGACGGTTGAATTTAATTTTCAAGTGCTATTTTTAATTTACCATCTTATTTATTTTGAATTTCTTTTGAAAATTTTTATTTCTTGAAAATAGAACATATAGAGCATAAAAAAATTTCTCAGAGCAATATATGTGTGTCCGTGGAATCATCATATATGAGACTACAAAAATAACACAACTCCAACTGACTTGTTTTTGTCTTCAATCTTCCAGATCATTTTCAATGTTGATTGTCTAATCTCCTCGTATATATTCCTGCAAGTATAATAGCGTTATATATATATGTGTATATATATATATATATATATATGGAAATGTATAGTTGTTTCATTAAAACTTAAAAAGGTAGGATCTAACACTCTTATTATTTTGAGTAAATGTGGAGCCAAAGGATGGAATGTCAATGAGCGAGGCATTGTTGAGAGAAGATAGATCGTTGAAAGTCGATGGAAGGCCATCGGATTTATGAGATAAGAGATAAGAGCGGTTGAAATCACCCATGACAATCCATGGGTTGGAGTTTTGTCCGGAAAATTATTATAAATTCATTTATACTCAAAAATATATAAATTGATTAATTAGTAGAAAAATAATAAAATATTAATAAAAAATAGGAACATATTATTCAAATTATAATTTTTCAGAAATTCTAGCATGATATTTTGAGGATTGAATTAGATTCTGAAACCATTTCCATTAGATTGGGATTGTGGTTCTCTTTCCATAGAGTAGTTATAATAGGAAAATAAACATATCGTTTGGGAGGTATGGAGATTTTAAATTTTGTTTACTCCTGGATAGATTAATGGGTAATTGGGGAGGTCTAAGGGCTAAGCTCAAAGCCCAACTCGGGATTTGTGCCAATAGTGGCTAAAACAATAGCGCCCAAATCATTTATCTTCTTCCCAAAATAGATTAAAAAAAGCCTCCAAAAGCCCTAATTTCATCTAAAAGGATCCATTTTTCGTACTAATCTTAGTCTAAATTATCATTAGAATGGTAATTAGCAAGGGAGATTGTAGATCTATTACTTTGGTGCTTTGAGATTCATGTTTCTTTGTTTTCCATCTTGGATCTGGGGAGAAAATTGGTAATTTGGGTACTGAGTGGTTCTTAACCTGTCACTATTCTATGATAGTCCATATAGTTAAAATAGGTGTTTTCGATACGATTTTGCCACTAAAATATCTTCTAACTTTAATCACATTTTTATACATGTTTATGGCCAAAATTAAAAAGGTTCAAAATAGTTTTTGGATGGTTTTGCAACTCCTTTTGATCATATTGACATGCTAGTGTAAAAGTTAGATCTAGAATAGGGTTGGATATAGACTATGATTTGTTTGGTAATCATTTTTAATGAATTGCATGTATGTATGGCTGCATATGGATGATATCTCTATTTTATATGTTGTGCTTTGATGTGGTATGATAGTGATTTTACATAGTTAGGAAAGTGGTCGTTGAACCGGGAAAATCGAAGGCAAAAGTGATCGGAATTGAATGAAACTTGGAGGGAGGCTTTGGATGATAGGGCAAGTCTATGATTCAAGTTTGTAGATCTATTCGGCAAGAAGGCAAGGCTTGGGGACTTAGGCCATGAAACTTTGAGAAAGGCTTTGGGTTGATGGTAGGAAGAGGTCCTGAAGTTTGCAATCCAAAATCAACTAAGTATAATGATTGGTACCGATCACTATTGATCGAGACCAAGTTATTTTTTTGGAATTTAGGTTAAGCTTGGAGCTTAGGGAATAAAGCATGGAGTTCTAAGCATGTCGAGAAGAAGTGGTCGGGGAGGGAATTACTTAGCCAAATTTTGGTTAAATAAAAATGAAGGAATTCATATTAGTACCGATCTCCTTTGGTCGGGACGGACATGAAATTAAGGAGCAGGGTCTGTGGAATTTCCAAAGGGGAATATAGGGACTCTATAGGTCATGTTGAAGGTGTTTACTTGTTCATCTGAGGTTTGACAGCAACGTAGTGGAATGATAAAGGATGATAACATTAAGACTATGATGATGGTAACTCAATGGCGAAAGGAATTAGGTTCCAATGATGGTGTGTCGATGTTGAAAGAAGTCGTTATTGTCCACAAAAGGCCGGTTCTTAAAAGGGTGGCTCATAGATAGATGGTTGGATGGTTATATTATGGAAAGAAGGAATGTGACATGGTCCTTTGAGAATAATGGAAACTATATGGAGCAAAGAAAGGGCTTAGATATGTGTGCTAATATATCACTGATACTCGGAGTGTTTTCTATAAACTCAAAAGCAGGAATATCGTGCGGGCACTCATGGGTACTTTGTTTATCTACCCACGATCGGCTGAATGGATCCGTGTACCCTAGACCGATTGAATGAGTCTAGTATCAGATTTGGGCAAAAGGTGAGTACATTAAAAATCGAGATTTGTCCATTAATCCTTGGAAGAGGCATGGTCATATGAGTTATCATATATCTAGGGCACATTGAGTAATAACGAGGTTTCTTTAATGGATGCTATGTTTTCTTTGGTTGTTTTTGTAGAATATGGCAGTTTATGATTTTTGTCTGATGATAATAAACACACATAGAGATACATATATTTAATTATGTTTGTTGAGTTACTCTTACATTGTCATAGAAAGAAGTAAACAAATGAAATTTTATGTTAAAAAATATTTTATTACAAAAGAAGTTTAATGGTACACACAATTATAGCAAGAGCTTTCCAAATTTTTCATATACTATTTATATATACAATCTTTTTACTCTCTCATACACAGCATTTTTTCAAATACAATATTTTGTACACTATAATTTCTACTCGAATACAGTGGTTATTTTCTTACACCAGCTTTTGTCCAAATATCTATTTATTGGTCAAATAACAACACAGCAAAAAGGAAAAAGAAAAAAATTAAAACTACAAAAATATGAATATATTTTAAATCGATATTGCCTTAGATTATTGATCTTGTTCTTTTCATATTTTAAGTAGGCACAAAAAACAAAGAACATGGACTGGTACAACAGGCATATACAAGGACCAATACAATATGTTTGTGTGAAACGAAAGGTTAAAATCAAGTCAATAATGTGTACGAGCAACCTACAGCATGCACATTATATCACTGTACATGCCATAAGGCCAAGCAATTTAAAATATACAAGCACATTACAAAGTCTATGCATATACACTTGTGCACATTTCACACTTGCATACATATACAAACAGATGTCAGGCATTAAGTGAATACATGGTTCAGATATACACATGTGCACATGAAAAGTATATAACAGCAAGGCCTAAAATAATTTGACAATGCATACAAGTTCAAGACCAAAGTTATATTTTTGTCTCAACACAGGCATTCCTAAGTCTAAAAGATGAAAAACACAAAACAAGGTGAACATGGTGTAAAACAGCAAGATAAGAGCAAGGCAGCCAAGTACAAGAATTGGCTAGTATAACCAGGCACAACAGAAACAAAAGCCAAGGCAAGAACAAGGCCAAAACATAATAGCAAAAAATCAAGCACAAGGCAAGCATAAGTTAAGCACAAGGAAATCACAAGACATGCACAAGCTTGAACAAGAAGTTCACACACACAAACAAAGGAGCACCACCTAACTCAAAGGATCACAAGTAAGTAAACGTTAAGTGTAATTAATGACAGACATAAGGCGGTAAATTCATGTACCAACAAACATAAGGACAGTAAGCAAACAGGTTATACAACTACAAGTACAAGTGGAGCATATCAGATCTGAAAACGAATGCACACACATAAGGACATTAAGTTCATGCACAAGCTCACAAGTGAAAACATGCAAGTGCATAAACCAAACAGGCAAGGATGGTGAGTTCAATAAGTTTCAAGTGCACAAACGAAACAGACCAGAAAGTGTACATCAGCCAAAGCATTTTTTCAAACGCATACATATATACATGTATATATATATATCTACACATATGTGTATCATTTTCAAAATTAGTTAGGATGATGATTATTGAAACAATTTTGTGCACTAACTAATTCATAAAGTCATGTCGCCACCAAAGAGTGAAGAAGTCAAAGCATGAACAAAACAAATTCATGAAAATTCAAAGTGAATTGCTCAGGAACAAATGAAAATTTAGGTGTGAACAAGTCAACAATCTCAAACTGAAGGCCCAAGAATCGTACAAAGGAAATGAACAGCTAAGATTAAAAGCAATTTATAAATTGAAATATTCAAAGCTAAATTTTTTTAGAATATTTGGAAATTTCAAAAGGCTTTTTCACAATCCTTTTCTATAAAACCCATCATCATCATCGACAAATAATTGAGCTGAGTTCGACACCAAAAATCAAAAAAACTAAAATCAAACCAAATTATCAACCAGAGAATCACTCGAGATCATTGTAGTAACTGAAGTCGTGAATCTCCAGGGTAATGAAGAATTCGATCGACAAGGAGATAAAGACGAACGTTCGTCAATCAAGGAAAAAAGTTAAAGGCTTCCAGAAAGAAAACCTAAAATAACAAAAAGGAGGGCCAACTTTTGGAATGAGGGAGGTGAACGAGATAACTTAATTTAAAGAACTCTTTGTTTATATTGTTGGAATTGGGCCAGGCAGCAGCGGAATTTATGAGTGCATTTCAATAATAATTACCCTATTAGATCTTTATTTCGCCTATGAATCTAATTCATTTAAAATGTTTCTAAATTTTATTCAAATAAAATCTCTTATTTTATTTAAATTTATAAATTACATAGATTTTAATTTATATTTCATATATATAAATGTATACATATGTATCGTATAGATATATTTATGTGTGAGTATGTGTAACATGATAACCCATATAAGGTATAACATGTCCATATATAGATGCTGGGATTTACATTGCAACAGATATGTTATCTCATCCGATATGTGTTGTATGTTATCCAAATATATGTATGCATTTAAACTTTTTATTTATATAAATATTATAAATATATATATATATATATGTGTGTGTGTGCTAATTTTATTTAAATAATTTTATGAGAATGTAAATATTCAGACTTATGTATATATAACTAATGTATATATGTAAAATATTCATAAATTATATATATATATATGTATGTATGTATGTATGTATGTATGTATTATTGTAATAAATATTAAATAACATATATATAGACACACATATAGAATAAAAACGTTTTAAAAAAATTATGAACTGATTCATATATATTGCAATGACAAAATAGTATTTATTATTATATATATATATGTATATATATATATATATATATTCATAAGCATATTTATAATATCTAAATATGTATATATTAGTAAAATTAAATAATTTTTAAAAACACTTCCAAATTATTTGCACAATACAATAAAATTTTATTATAATTTTTTGGCTAAGCCAGCGGAGTAGAATAGTCCCCTGATGTTTTATTTATAACAAGCAAGTCGAACTTACAAGTATGAATTAGAGATCACAAAGAAAAAGGCAGAAAAGGGAAAGAAAAATTAAAACAACAACAAAAAAACATAACTAACTCATCTCCAGATATCAATATCACTTTTCTCGAGATTAACTGGAGAGTGGACCATAGCCTGAAGAGTAGCATGGCTTATTTTATCGTAGATATCCATCCTTAATCTATATCTACATTGGATATTATATCATTCCTATCTTTCCAAAGCACAAGACAAACACCTTAAGCATGATGAGGAGCATATAGGAAGATGATGTTTTCCATTTTGTTGCCTTATAGATATTAGTCCATTCGATCTTACTATCCTAAACAGGGTTTGCAAAGCCTCCTCTAAACTTGATCTTTCACCATAGGAAAAATAAGAAAGGACAACTGAAAAAAGGGTAGTGATTATGCTCAACTTTACACTTACAAAAAACACACCCATTTGAATACCCCTGTAGGCAAAATTCCCAAGAGTGTGCAAAGCATTCTAAGAACTTTACAAAGCATGATGTTTACTTTTTCACTGATTGAATTGTTCCAAATCCTTTGATAATAGGAAAATTTAGAAGGGACAACTGAGGCAGTAAAGGCTTTATATGTTACAACAGTCGAGTTCACTTTATTGTTATTAGTCCATAAGTAGGTATCAAAAGAAGAAAAGTTATAGCAAGCGGTACTATAAGTGCTCCATATCATGTTAACGTTAGAGTTGCATGTCTAAGGAAGATAAATGCCACAATTACAAATACATGAGGAGGCTTTAGCATTATTAGGAATGCCACTTTGTTGCCAGAGGATGCACTAGAATTTAGCTTTACTATGATGAGACAAGAGAAATTTAATATGAGGAGGAAAGGTGTCCCTTAGATTCAATAAAAGTTTCCAGACCCAACTTTGAGCTTGTTTGGATTTCAAGAGATAAATATCTTCATTCTTCAAGTAGTGATTTACAGACCATTTACTCATAAGTTGTTCCTTTTATTTATCAAATTATCAAACTGTTTTAAGAAGGTAGCAATGTTCCAAATCTTTAGGTTGTTGATTCCAAGACCGCCAAAGCACTTAGGAAATTCTACTTTACTCAAGGCAATTGGAGATAGTTTTCTGATGCAAATATAACCAGACCAAAGAAAATGTGTCATAGTTGATCTTATCATGCATATAATTTTTGCTAGTAGAATAAAGGATCTACACCAATAAACAGTCATAGAGGGGATCACGGACTTAATTATCACTAGTCTTCCAGGTTAAGAGAGAAACCTACTTTTCCATCTATTAAGGATATTGGTCATCTTTTCATACATGGGAATGCATTGTATGATTGATATTTTCTTAGTAGCCAAGGGAACACCAAGGTAAGACATATCATTTTGAAGTGACAACATTTGAGTAATAGCTAAGCACTACTATTCAAGAGATGGAGGAATGCCAGCAAGGAGGATGTGGGATTTATGTTTGTTTATTCTTAATCCAAAGAAGTTGGAAAAGTATTTTAATTACTCCATAATATTTGTCAAAGAATAAGCAGAAGGCTTGGTAAAGATGATTAAATCATTTGCAAAAGCAAGAGAGGTGATCATGGGATCTTTGTGCTTAGGGGAAGGGTATATCTTTTAATAGTATCTTGCTGATGGAAAGCATGAGAAAGCCTTTTCATTATTAAGATGAATAGATAGGCTGAGATCGGATCTCCCTGCCTAAGGCCTTGGTGACCTTTAAAGTAACCAATAGCGTGGGCATTGAATACCAAGGAGTAGCTAATAGTGGATGTACATTGATATATCCAATTAGAAAACTAAGTTAGGAAATTCATCCTATCCATTATGCATATGAGAGCACTCCACTTTACCAAGTCGAAGGATTTGTTAATGTCAATTTTTAGCATGCTCTAAGAGAGGTGTTTGGAGGAATGGCCATTCAAAGGTTCATGAGCTAAAGAAACATTGCCAAGAATGTTTCTGCTTGGGATGAAATATACTTAGTTTGGAGAGGTCAGGGTGTCAAGAACAAGTTTAAGTCTCAAAACAAGAATTCTGGAAATAGATTTGTAGATGATGTTACAACAGGCAATCAACCTGAATTGATTAACATCAGGGGGGTTGTCTATTTTTGGAATCGGAGCAAGTTTAGTAAAATTTACGGATCTTACCATTTTGCACTTGTTTAAGAAATTGTGCACTGCTTCAAGGACATAAGATGTAATAATGTTCCAGTAGTGAATAAAAAAGTTAGCATTGAAACCATCGGGCCCATTACAGTTCGATTTTTTCATTGTGCAAAGTAGTGATTTATTTCTTCATCGGCGATAGTGTTGGTCAGTAGCATTTGTTGATTAGAGGAGAGCTTGGTGAGAGGAAGGGAAATCATATATGAGGAGTCTAGAAGGGAATCTAAGCTGGTGCCAAGGAGGTCAGTGAAATATAGAAAACCTTGTCAACATCATCAGGGGTGGAATGCTGGTCATGGTGTATATCAGTTACTTGATGTATAAAAGATTTAGCTTGCTTAATTCTCATAGAAACATGATAAGACATAGAATCTCTTTCACCAAACAGAGATTAGGATTCTCTGCTTTTCTTCCTATTCATACTAGCTTCAGCATTCAAGGCTCATCAAGTTTTTAAGATAATTCAAATTCAAGAGAACTAAGGGAAGGATCAGTTCTAGAGTTCATGATCTGCTGTTGCACTAGTTCCATATTATCTTTTATAGCTGTAGAAAGCTTCGATCCATCACCATATGTTATTCCTGGTCCATTATCTAAGAGAGTTTAGTGTTTTTTTGTTTCCGTTGAAGATATAGCATAGGGTTTCCAAATGTATAAATATTCCATGCATCTTCCACTACTATAGGAAAGTATTATCATTAATCATTCATCAAAGATTTTGAATTTTACCTTTTTATTAATAGTAGCTTCACCAATGGATAGGATGAGGGGGCAATGGTCTGAGAGATTGGGCATTGGGGTGTCAATTTGCAAAGATGGCCATATAAAGAAGGCTTTGAAGTTAGAGAAGCCATGATCAATTTTAGTCAGAGTTCTTATTCTATGCCTACTCTTTGAAAAGTACTAGTGGATCTTATAGTAGAACTATGGCTAACTAAACTAACCTAATAATAGTAATTATGCAAAGTAAAATGAATAAAGGAAACACGCCATGATTTTATATAGGTTCGGAGTAACTCTCATACATCAAGTCCCTAAGCACCTCTTAGGAGCTTTACTAGCATGCCTTTGCTTAACCTGGAGGAATATGTATAGTGCTAATTGTCTAGACCTTGTGCCTGAAGATCTTCATCGGGACTTGATACAATCGGATAAAAGAAATCTGACTTTTTGTGTTCTTGAATAATATGTATGAGACAATATAGTATGCCTTTCCTATAATTTCTATAATATGATGATTTGAATGTGCTGATATAGAAAACTGAAAATTGAATGCTGTTTAAATCAAAAGTATATAGAGAGTATAGAGTTTGAAAGAAAGCAAAAATTTTGAGTAAAAACATGAATTTCAACTCTACTTATAATTTTGAATATTTCTTACAGAAAGTTTGTAGTCATTATAAAAGTTGCAACCATTAGGAAAGAAGATACCTCGTCAAATTTTGATTTTCAACTAGGAGATACTTCTTTTCGTCCAGTTCAGATGGTTGATATTTTAAAGCCAGACGGTTGAAATTGTTCATAAAAAACAGAAAGTTTATAGTTCCAAATCAATGTTTCAGATGTCTGAAATTTAAATTTAGACATCTGAATTTTATTTTAGATGTTTGAGTTTTAGTTTCAGAAAACTAAAAATATACAAAAAGAAATAGAAAGTCAACGGTTCAAAAATAGAGTTTACAAACGTTTGAATATAAATTTCAAACTGCTAAAAATTATCTCAAACATCTGAAATTTATATTCAGATGGCTGAATTTACTTTTTCAGGTGCCATTTTTATTTTACCACCTTATTTATTTCAAATTGCTTTTGAAATTTTAATTTCTTGAAAATAGGACATGAAGAGTATAAAAAAATTCAGAGCAATATACGTGTGTTTGTGAAATCATCATATAGGAGATTGTACAAATATAACACAATTTCAACTAAGTTTGTTTTTGTCTTCAAGCTCATTTTCAACGTTGAATGTATAATCTCCTCATATATATTCCTACAAGTATAATAGTGGTATGTATGTATGGAAATGTAAAGTTGCCTCACTAAAAATTTAAAAGTTAGGATCTAACACTCTTATTATTCCAAGTAAATGTAGATCCAAAGGATGGATTGTCAATAAGCGAGGCATTCTATATTGTTGAATTGAGAGGAGATGGATCACTGAAAGTCAATGGGAGGCCATTGGATTTACGAGGTAGAGATAAGAGCAATTGAAATCACCCATAACAATCCATGAGTAAGAGTTTTGTTTGAAAAATTATTATAAACTTTATTATATTAAAAAAATTGATTAATTAGTTGAAAAATAAAAAAATATTAATAAAAAATATTTTCGAAACATATCATTCAAATTTTAAATGTTTAGAAAATCTAACATGAGATTTTAAGGATTAAATTAGGGTCTGAAACCACTTCCATAGATCGGGCTTGTGGTTTCTCTTTCCATAGATTGATCATCAAAGGAAAATGGACTTACTGTTTAGGAGATATGGCAATGTTAAATTCACTTTGCTGCTGGATAGACTAATGGTTAATTAGGGAGGTTTAAGGGCTATGCTCAATGCCCAACTCAGGATTTGTGCCAATAGTGGCTGAAACAACAACCCCCAAATCATTTATCTTCTTCCCAAATTACATGAAAACCTCCATTAGCCCTAATTTCATTAAAAAGCTTCCATTTTTCTTACTAATCTTAGCATAAACATTAGAAGGGTTATTTGCAAAGGAGATTGTGGATCTATTACTTTGGGTTTTCGAGATTCATGTTTCTTTGTCGTTCACCTCGGATCAAGTGATAAAAGAGGTAATTTGGGTATTAAGCGAGTGGTTCAAACCTCTAACTATCCTATTCTTGTCCATAAAGTTAAAATAGATGTTTCTACCATGTTTTTGATATTAAAATATTTTCTACCTTTAATCAAATTTTGTATATGTTCATGGCCGAAAGTAAAAGGTTTGAAATAATTTTTGGATGATTTTACAACCCCTTTTGATCATATTGATATGCTAATGTAAAATTTAGATCTGGACTATGATTTATTTGGTAATCAAGTTTTAATGGATTTCATGTGTGTATGGATGCATATGGATGATATCACTATTTTAAATTTTGTGTTTTGACATGGTTTGCTAGTGTTTTTAGGTAGTTAAAAAAGAGATCGTCGAATCAAACAAATCGAAGGCAAAAGTGATCGAAGTTGGATGAAAATTGGAAGAGTGGCTCTTGATGATGGGACAAGCCTATGATTCAAGTTGCAAGAAGTTATGTGATGATTTCTAAAATAATTACGCGCATTAACTAATTGACAATGTCAGGTCATAACCAAAGATTGAATAAGTCGAAGCACAAACAAAATAAATGCAGGATAATTCAAAGTGAATTGTTCAGAAGCAAATGAAAATTTAGGAGTGAACAAGTCAACAATCTCAAAACCGAAGGCCTAAGAATCGTACAAAGGAAATCAATAACCAAGATTAAAAGCAATTCATAAATTGAATTCAAATCCAAAAAAATTCAAAATATATGGAAAACAAGGAATATATTTTCACAATCCTTCTTTATAAAAATTATCATCGTCGTCGGCAAATAATTGAGTCGAGTTCAATACCAAAAATCAAAAAAGCTAAAATATCCCAAATTATCCATCAGAGAAGCACTTGGCCATTAAAGCAACCGAAGTCATGAATCGCCAAGGTATTGAAGAATTTGATCGACAAGGAGATAAATGCGAGCATTCATTAATTGACGAAAAAATCAAAGGCTTTTCGAAAGAAACCCTAAAGTAATAAAAAGAAGGATTGACTTTTGGAATGAGGGAGGCGAAGGAGACACCTTATTTTGAAGACCGCTTTGTTTATATTGTTGAAACTGGATCGGCCCGCAGCGGAAGTTATTGGTGAGATTTAAAAACTATTACCCTACTGGATCTTATTTGGCCTATGAAGTCTAATTCATTTAGAACATTTCTAAATTTTATTTAGATAAAATATCTTATTTTATTTAGTTTTAGAAATTCATAGAGTTTACATAAAGCATACTTATATATATAAATGTACACATATATATACCATACAGATATAAGCATGTGAGTGTATGCATAACATGATAACCCGTATAAGGTACAACATGCCCATATATAGATGTTGGGATTTACATTGCAATGGACATGCAAACTCACCCGATGTATATTATATGGTATCCAAATGAATGTATGTATTTAAACTTGTAATTTATATAATTATTATAAATACATATATATGTATGTATGTATGTATATATGCAAATGTTAATTTTATTTAAATAATTTTATGAGAATGAAAATATTTAAATATATATATATACATACATATATGTATATGTATACACACACATGTATATATGTATATATATAATTATGTATATATGTAAAATATTAATAATTTATATACATATCTATTATTGTAATAAATACTAAATTAATATATATAGTAATATAAAAAGGATTTTTTCTATAATGCATTGATTTTATCATATATATTACAAAGACAAAATAATATTTTGTATTATATATATGTTCATAAGCATATTATAGTATCTAAACATACATACATACATATATATATATATATATATATATATATATATTAATTAAATTAAATAATTTATTTAACACTTCTAGATCGTATGCACAACACAATAAATTATTTTTACAAATTTTGTTAAATTAAAATATATACAAATTGATTAATTAGTCAAAAAATAATATAATTATAATAAAATGTTTTTTGAAACATATTATTCAAATTTTAAATTTTCAAAAAATTTAGCATAGTATTTTGAGGTTTGAAGAAAATTTCCATAATTTTTCTCATCAAAATTTATTTTTGATTAATTAATTATTTTTGGTTGTATATTATAATAATTTTAAAAAATAGAAAAAATGATATTTTTTTTAATTCCCATTTTCTAACCGAGATCTTATTTCATTATTAATATAATTTTATAAAATTTAGAAGTTAATTTTCCGAACATATTTTATTTACATAGTATATTGATTTGAATAATATTGGACAATAGTAATTGATTATTAAAAATATTTTACAACTACCAAAAATTAAAATTACTATAAATATACGTGTATAAAATATATGTTAAATTATTAGCATGAAATGATGTTATAATTAAATACAAACCGTATAAATATAATTAAATGTTTTATTAATATATATATATTATTAAAATAATGATTATTATAAATATAATTATTCGGTCATAAGTGTCTGACCTATATGTGAAAAAATTATTAAATGGATACATACATATAACCAATCTAACATATGACAGCATCAATACATATAAGAACCGTTACATAACAAACGATATAATAATAATATTTATGAATAATAAACTATTATCCAGAAATTATAAACTATATAATACACTAAAAAAATAACTAAAACCAACACCTTGAAGCTTACCTTGTAATGATGAACTCTCTCTCTCCATCGAAAGCTTTTCGATTCGACAGACTGTTAATCCTTGAACCGTAGATCTTTGACAATCAAATAGCAGTTGCCTTTTGAATTGATTTGATTTGGATTTGCTTAAGCTTTTATAGTATGAAATCATCCAGCAATGGATGGGAATAGTGACCATCAAAATGATCATTTTATAATAAAGGTTTGAGGTGTTTTTAAATAGTAGATAGGAGAGAGAAAATAATGGATTATATCTCATACCAATTCTCACTAAATCTAAGCTATCCAATTCTAACACCCCTAAAATATTTTAGCCACCCCCTATAGGCCTCATATAGTCGAAATTATAAACCTATCACCATGCGCCAATGTCCCATTTAAGCCCGAAGAAATATTATTTATTAAATTTAATTTAATTGATATCGCATGTCGATCAATATATTTATAACTATTATAAATATATTCAATAATATTTATTCCTCAAATCATATGTAAGATTTTATAATTAATATTTCATAGATATTAATTAATTTATAAAAAAATATAAACTAATTAATTCATTTAGTCTAAAGAGAATTCATTATTTCGTTTGCGCGACCCGTCAGGTGTAAATTTGATCAGCGATTAACATCGAACTATTTGAATGTTGATATTCACATGTCACTTAGCAGGTGGCATGACATTTCGGCCCGCTTACTTGGTTTCGATAAAGTACAATTTCACTTTATTAATCGTTACTCGATTGCGACTTTTATTTACACTAATTCTCTTCGTCAAAACTATATTGCTTTGGACTTATGTATTTTGGTAATGGTTGAAATTCCAATATCGTCCATGTTCAACTCTATATTCCAAATACAAATTCCTTGTTGCAATAATAATAATAAGTAACTGAAATGCCCTGGCCAGAGACCTTGAATTTGAGTTGACTTGAGTTGACCGTTATACTAACCTCATATAAATAAGGAGATGAATCATCTCTTAAACAATGCTTCACTTCACATACTTCCACTCGGCCTAACTATAATTGCTTGATGAAGGTCATGCCATGATTTGGCTAAAATCAAAGTAGAGTTTCATATTGAAAATCCAAGTATTCTTAAATCGAAAGAACTGTGTAAATCAGTTACATCGATATTTTCTGTTTGACCTTAGATATATTGACCAACAAAATACTATTGAGTGAAGTCGTTCCATAGTTATCCAATAACTATCAGTACTTAACCTCTAGTTGACCACAGCAGTCATTACATCGCTTAACATTTGAAGAGCATTACATACTCTAATCTCAACGAATGTTGTAACATCCCTCTACTTAGAGGCCCAAAAATAATGGCTGCGGATACTGCAATCATCTATAGGTATTAATCCTTGGCGACCAAATATGGCGATATTAGATCCATTGATCCACGGAAACAACAAGAATATGAAGAAAAAAAATTAAATAGCAAATAAATTCCACATTCCATTTCAAAATATTTCATATTGATTACATAATCTCAATTCGTAGACCATGTTCAAATAACATATAATTACTATAAATACACCAAGAGCGACATATGAAGATTCCCCAATGGATGATCAGAGAATATAATAAGGCACTAAAACAGTTTTGCCTTTGCAATTAAACACGCAGCGGAAATAAAAGAACTCTAATAACAAGCTTGCCTCCTGAACATCCTTGAAAGCTTTATTTGTCTAAAATAACACCTGAAAATCTTAACTCTCGTCCTACTCAAATTCAATTAAGTACCCAAGAGTTTAAGGGGAAAACAAAAAATTCAAGTCAAACATAAAGTCTGGTATGAATAATAATTTACCATCTCAAACTATTTAGATATATAGTGAGGTCAGACCGGTTAGCGGAATGGGTTTTCCCCTCACTAGTATTCTAAAACATTTATAAAACCATATATTGTGCTACTACATACACAATGGTTAAAAAGTAGCATTTCAAAAATATTATGATGATATACAAAATAAGAAAATCAAATCTGGATTACCCATTCCCATTCATTCTGACTATCTGTCTGAATTATAGTTTTTAGGATTACTATTAACCTGCTAAATGTTTTGGGCTATCTGTCTAATTTCATAGTTTACATGGGATCACTAAGAACCTATAGGTAACTATAATATATTTTATCCTTGTTTTCATGGGATAACTAGGTACCTATTGACTAACTATCAATATCTTAATACAGATATAGTTTTTATGGACTAACTACTAATTATTGGCCTTTGCCAATATCAAATCATAGTTTTCATGGCTTGACTATGAACTTATTGGCCCATGCAAATATCATTTGTTGTACACAGTTTTCATGGGCTTAGTATGAACCTATTAGCCTCCACCAATATCTTTAATTAAGATTTTAACATTTCTTAAATTATATTCACTACCAGGTCGACCTAACTGGTTATTCTGGCATTCCCTAAAGTACTGTTATGGGTTATTACAATGTAAATAAGTGTATGAAGAAGTAATACTTCTAAAATATTTAGGTATGCTATGGTATTTCCTTTTTAAAAGTGAGATTGTGTTTTTTTTTTAAACTTTAAAACATCACCTTCAAAACCTCTAGATAACCTCCTTCAAAAGCATAAACTTCTTTTCAAAACATAACAAACATACCTTTCGAAGCCCTCGTTAAATGTTCACTTTCTAAACCAATGGTACCATTTAATGGTATTAAATATTCTTTAAAACATAGCTTCGAAACATATAAAGGTACACTTTCGAAACCATTGGGTCTACTATTTAAATACATCATTTGGGTCAAAGTGGTTGTATACAAAAGTATCTCTTTCGAAACTAATTATAAAACTGTTTTGGGGAAAATGTTGATGGTGTCGGAACCACCTAGTCGAAAGCAACAACCTTTAAATTTAAAACTTTGGAGTATAGAGTCAAAACCCCCTTTAGACTCCATTACCCTCGAAGCTCTTAACCCCTTCGAAAGCATTCAAGAAAAGCTTTCAAATAGAAATAACCTTTCGACAGCACAAATAGCTTCAATGCAGTCGAATGGTGAATTAGCGGCTTGGTCTCGACTTGGCTGAAACCAATTCTTTCGGAAGCTCTCATCTGAGGAAAAAGTACCCTTTCAAAAGCTAACCCCTTTACATAATATAGCAACCTTCTTCAAAAGCCATTTATAAAACTTTTTCGAAAGCATGTGATTTGTCTATATCGAAAGCTTTTAGTGAAGCACAGCAAGAATTTAACTTTAGAAAAAAAGCAGGTTTCGCCTTTGTCGGTAGCATACCCTGCAGCACCAAGGCTTCCGCCTTCCTTCCAATCCATTGAGTGCCATCTAAGTGATACCATGTGTATTGGTTTTAAATATGTGGATTTCGACTATGCAGGTTTTGATTGGGATGGTGCGGAGTCAATGTAGTCAAAAGGTATGGCCGTTTGAGGCGGAACACCTTTTTTCGAATTAAAGGCTGAAATATTGCACCTTTCAATAATTACTTTATAACTTTTTGCCTATTTATAAACCATTGAATGATTTCCATAAAACTTTTTAAATACTTTACATTAAAATCTACCGCATTTAATAGGATTTAAATTAAAGAAATGTAGCGTTTTAGCCCTTCCATTAATAAAACCAGTAATTGCAAATAAGTCCTTCTTTTGAAATAATTTATTTTTTCATGTAAATCAATTAGGAAATATTCCCAAAAATCGTAGAATTTATCATGTAATCAAACATGTTAAAATTTCAGACCCAATTACTTCCTGAAATTCTCGTGATAAATTAAAAACCAATAATATCATATTTTCCTTTAGAAATTCACAATAAATTTTTCATAGCATAGAAAATTATGAAAATCAAAACCCATCTCCAAAATCATGTTTTTCTTAACATAAATTTTTTCCATGGCATTCGAAAATCATAAACCCATGGTTTTCCCTTAAACCGAGCAAATTCATTGGGATATGAATAAAAATAATTCAAACATAACATAATTCGAGCATATCATTATCCATATCATTATAAAAGAGAATTTAATCATAAATTCGAGAACACATAATTATAGAATAAAATAGAGATGGTATGAAATTATTATTCACCTTAGATATGATAAGGAATTTGAGATTTGTTGTTGATTAATCGCTCCTAGCCTTGATCTTTGGCTTTAGATTGTAATCTTCCTCTTTTCTTCCTTGTTAATGGCCGGCTATATTTTTGTTTTTGATTTGCGTTTGTGAAGGTGAGAAAATCAGATTTAAATGAAAAAAATGAGAAGTATATAGCGGTGTGTAATAAATGGCTATTTACTAATATGTCCATGTGTAAACTAACTAACCTTTAAACCAATTTAAAGCCCATTTATATAATTAAGCAAGGCTTTTTTTATAATCAAATAGAGATTTTTTCTTTCGACCATCTTTCGATTGGTAATACGAGATATAAGGACCACTACTACAAGCAGTACTACACCTTTGATCGTGAAATATCGATTGCTTGTTGAAGCCTTTGAATCACGTGAAAGTAGGATACTAATTTATTCAAATCTCAATCCCCATGTCACCATTATTTTATTTTATTTATCTAATTAAATTTTTTGAATAATATTATCAGAAATTATGGATGTTACACATGTGTAACACCCCTAATTTTAGTTCAACGTTATTCAGGATATTTAATTAGATTGATTAAATAGAATAATGTAAGTGGTTATGGAGAATGAGAATTGGTTATTAATAAAGGTCGTGTCTTAATGAATTAAGTAATGAGATTGTTTTGAAAGCTTAAAATATAAGAGAATATATGAGAGGAGTAAAATAGATGTATCCATCTTTTAATCCTTAAACCCTCTCCATCTTATATTCATTCTTATTTTTAGTAACATCAAAACAATCAAAAAAAAGAGGTCGGCCATTAAACAAGGGGATTAGAAGAGGAAAATGAAGCTAATCAAAAAAAGACTTAGGGATTCAAGAGCGATATCAAATCTTAACTCAGATATTAAATCCAATGTGAATAATACATGAACCAACTCTTTTGCTTATACTCATATTCGATTATGGATAATACCTGAATTATTATTGCTTGATTTACCAAGGTATGACGAGGCTTCAGTGGGGTGGTCAGGCGATCTTGAGGTCGGAGACATCGGGAAGGAGGAATTTTCTGGCTGTGGGTGTTCCTAGGTTTGGTCGTGAGTGCCTCGTTTTCGATTCGAATTGAATTCATTCTATCTGGGTGCAGATATGAGTTCGCGTGGGTTCTTGTGATTGTCGAGTATCGCCACGCCGACCACCGAAGGTTGGCGACGCTGGTGTACGTGCACTGCGTGCATGTCGTGTCTGGGTCGATGGATTTTAGTGGAAGCTTGCGTGGGTTCTCGTGCAAGTGGAGAGACGACTCGAAGGAGTTGAGGAAGGGATGAGCTCGCGTGTTGTCTCAGGTTTATTTGTTTTTGCCTTGGGTCTATAGGTAGCAAGTCTGGTTTTAAATTTTCTTTGGTAACCAGATTTTTGAACTAAAATAAAATCGATAGTTTTATAAAAGTAAAGCGAATTCAAGTTTTCAAGTTTTAAAGGCAAAGTAAAATAAGTTTCAAAGTTAAAAGTGTTTCCTAAGTTTTCAAAACTAAAATGTTTAACAAGTTTCTTTTAAAATGTTATTATTAGTTTTAAAGAGAATGTAAGGCCAAGTTTAGAAATATATTTAAAGGATTGGAGTTAATCAAGTTTGTATATACTTTAGAAATGTAGATAATTGATAGTTAATTACTTAGTATAAGTGATTAAAGAAATAACTAAATGTAATTAATTAGAGGATAATTAATTACTTAAATGTGATTAACTAAAGGTTAATAAATGAATGTAATTAGTTAAAGATAATTAACTAATAAAAATGATTAATGATTAATTAAATTAATTTAAGTAATTATGAGATAATCACTTAATGTAAGTAATTGATTAGAGGGAAAGTATTTAATGGAAGTAATTAAGGATTAATTACTTAGTGTAATTAATCAAAGGATTAATAAAATTAATTAAGGAGTTAATTAATTAAGGTAAGTAATTACAGAATGTTTAATTATTGTTTATAATTAATTATGATTAATTAATGAGTGTGGTTAATTAAAGATTAATTATTTAATTAATTAAAAGGATAATTAATTAATGAAGTAATTAGAGGATCATTAATTAATATAATTAATGACATTAATCAAGGTTGATCAATGGAAGGGATTAATTGAAGTATGATTAATTAATGTAAAGTAATTAATTATAGTTAATTAAGTAATGGAAGCAATTAGTTAAGGATCATTAATTAATGTAAGTAATTATTAATTAATTAATGAGAGTAATTAAAGGTTAATTACTGTAAATGGTTAAGGATAATTATTTTGTGTAATTAATTAAGGGATAATTACTTAATGTAGTTAAAGTATAATTAATCAAGGATGATTAATTAAGATGGATAATTAAAGGATGATTAATTAATTGGTTTGAAATTAATTAATGGCTAAGTAAGCAGGATTTTTAGTAAGGGATGTTATTAATTTAATTTATTAGAAATGGTGTGACTAATTAATCTTGCTTATGAGTTATTGAATGATATTAAATGCCTTGAATTGGTTGATATCTTTGATACGAAATGTTTTTCTGATATGATATGTTTGAGTAGATAATGATAGTATAGTTATCTATCGTTGATGAATTGTTGTGTATAAAAGTGACATCCTGTAATTAAAGTTGAATTGTATCCCACTTGAATAACTTGGGTTAAGATGATATTGAATTCGAAGAGACCGGGGTCAGGTATCAGTAAATACCCGAGCCCACTTCGATTTGTGACCTATGATTCTTTATAGATTGATATGTGAAACCAAAAGGTTGAAACAGAATAATTTAAGTGAATTGGACCATTTAATCTAAGTTTTGGTACTTAGAAATTGATATGTGAAATAAGTGATGTCTATAACAACTAGTGAAGTTGTATTATTCAAGTTACCCAGGTTTATATAGGTTGCATGCTTTTGTATTCCATGTTAGATGGGTTTACTCACGCTAGTTTCCAGCCTGGCCCGGGTGTTACTTTGATATAATGCTCAGGTCCGACCGAGTATTACAGATTTTCAGCTAAGGACGTTCTGGAGCTTAGGAGGCGAGCTCGATGGCAGGAACGCACGGAGTGTTTTCGCTATATTCTATTGTTGTATATCTGAGACATGTTGATTGTATATGTCCAGTGTTCGTATATATGTTGTAACTCTGATGTATTAAGTGAAATTTGAAAAGTATAGTTTCCTTTGTATAACTGTTATTATTTGCTATTATATTTTATCCGCTGCGAATGTGAGATATAGGTGTTTCTATTCTTCTTTTTCTTCTATCTCTTCCTTCTTTTCCCTAACTATTTGGAATTTTTGGCATCGAAAATTCTGGGCCGTTACACTATAACATTAATTTTAAAAAAAACCTCAGATGTTTATACTCAGTAATTATTCCAAAACAATACAAATACAGTGAAAAACTCAAACATCCCAAAATTCGATTATTAAGTTTTTTCGATTTGATTATGTAATCTGGATCATCTTTAAAAATGATGATTTTTGAAAATGAAATCCAGATTTTTAGATCTGTATCGAATGAGAAATTCGAGGTTGAACGAAAAGCATATTTTGGGTGAATTCTATTGATCGGCGAAGCATTGATCAACATGACCATTGCTGGAGGTAGAAGGAAGGACGATGATTGTGGGAAAAATACTTTGAGTGTTTCCAGGTCACTGGTGGTCAGGGAGCGTCGATCTAGGCTTCGACAATCAGTTGTGGGTTGATACGGTTCTGGGGAAAAGTTAATCGTCGACAAGGGATCATGGTCGATCAGACCAGCGGGATTAGGGGCATAGGTCGATGACGTGGCTCTAAATGAAGTGGCGATGCATCAGATTGTTCGGTTCGTCGACGTGCGGTAAATTTATTGACTGGAGTTTGGGTTCCAGTAAAAATCAGGCAACTCGATTTCAATTCGAGGATATTTCGGTGACCTGAGTGGTTGTACTGGTAGGTGGGGTCGAAGTCGACATGATGATGGTCAGAGCCATTATCGGAGAAGTCTAGGTTGGTGTGCATGATGCACAGGTGCATGATGGTGTCAGTATGGTAGGAATAGAAGAAGGAGGTAAAGATGGGAAGCTCGAGTGTGTCCTCGGGAAAATGAGGTGATGGCTTGAGTAAAAGCTCGTGTAAATTTGTATGGGTTTCGAAATCAGGTTTTAAATTTTTTAAAACAAAGTTCTAAAAGAGAAAATATATAGATTGGCTCGGGTTATTGCACGGGGAAATGGGGGTTGGATCTCGGGTTGGTTCTCGAAGTGGGTTTGGATCAGATTGAAAACACTAACTAAGTTTGTATATTTTAAATAAAACATGTTTTAAAGTAAAACAAACCAAGTTTTCTCAAACAGGTTTTCAAACTTAAATTTTTAAAATTAATGTTATTTGAAATAATCTAATTTGGTTTTGAAAACAAATTTTGGTTATTTAATTTAATCTCTAAGTGGTTTTTTTCAAATAAAATTACATTATTGTGATTTATAAAAGGTTAATTAAGTAATAAAAAGGTCAATTACTTAATAATTTAAGATTAATTAATTAGTGTAATTAATCAAGGTGATTAATTTATTTATGAAAGTAGTTAAAGGATGATTACTTAATGAAATCAATTAAGTATAATTACTTGATTTAATTAATAAAAGAATTATTACTTAATTAAAGATAATTACTTTATGTAATTACTTTAAAGGATGATTAATTGAGTAAAGTTAATTAATGTAAGTAATTAAGGGCAATTAATTACCTAAAGATAAATACTTAATTAAAAGTAATTAATTAATGATTAAAGTTGATTAATCGAGTGAATAAAGGATAATTACTCAATGTAATTAATTTGTGGTTAGGGATAATCACTTATTATAATTAATTAAGGATAATTAACTAAGGGTTAATTAATTTATATAATTCATTAAGGATAATTAATTTAATGGCAATAAATTAACGGTTAAATTAATTAACTAATTAAGGGCTTAATTAATTACTGTGATTAATTAAGGATAATTAATTAATTAGTGAAGGTGATTAAGGAATGATAATTAATTAAGTGCTAATTAATTAATGTGATTAATTAAGGATAATTAATTAATTAAAGGTTAATTAATTTATTATTAATGGTTAATTAATAAATGATTTAAACAATAATTAATCAAAATGATTTGTAATTAATTAATGTTAATTAACCAGGATTAGTGATTTATTTATAAGTGATTAATCTGATTTAAATTAATCAGATAATTAATTGATCTTATTTATGAATGTTTGAATTCTATTGAATGTTGAATTGTTTAATGTCTCTGGTGTGTAATGTTTTAAATTATTTTGATTCGGGCTGTGATGAATGTAATATATTTATCTGTGATGAATTTATATTATTTATCTGTGAATGAGGATAAGCATTATAGATTATACCACTTATCGATATTGATATGATTGAATCTGTGATGATTAATGTTGTTGCACTATTGTGTAAAACCCCTGGACTACACCTTACACACAAATATGGATTGCACGAGGAAATTGGTTAAGTCACAGATTTTTGAAATGGTTTTAAAGTCGAATTTTGAATCCAAATGGTTTTGAAAATGGAATTGGGTTAGATATGAAAAGCTTTTGAAAAGGAGTTTCGAAGATAAAATTTATTTTGAATAACTTGATAATGTTTTGAAATTTAAATAGTTTGAATTTGAATTCAAGATTTGAAATTGAATTCTATATTTGGGAATTATGGTTTAAAAAGGTTGTACAAGTTATATAATGTATTTATATGGGTTTTAAACCATTTTAAAAGTATTATTTTTGAGAATTTAAATTCAACCCAAGTTTATAATTGAAAGGCTTTAACTTGAGCAAATGTAATCGGATTTTCCCGAAACGAAAACTCTTGCTTATCAAATAATAATAGCTTTCATATAAAGAAAGAATTTCCTATTTTTTATTTCAAGTTTGTAATGAAATTGTTTTAAAAGCTATGAATGAATCTTTGGAAATGGTTTTGAAAGCTATGAATTGAGTCTTTGATTTAAAGATTGGATGAGTTAATCCAATTTGAAAGGGGAATTGTTTTGAAAGCTATGAATAAACCTCTGTTAAAGATTGATGAACTTTGTTTCCAAAATAAGAGGATCTTAAAGGTGTATCTTTTGTATAAAAGATTTGAATTGTGAATAGTTTTGAAATATATGAATTAATCGTTGTGAATGATAGGGGAATTTTGTGAAGTGAGTCTTTTTGTTTAAAGATTTGGAAATGGTAATTTGTTTAAACCGTTTGAAAGAAAAGTTTTGGGTAATAAGTTGTGACTTATTAGAGATCCTATTATCCATATGGTTTTTAAATATTGCGTCCATTATTCGGTTTAGCCGGGGGAGGATTTTGTGTCATAAAATCCATTCCGAATAATGATACGACGATATGGATAGCATTTGAAGATCGGTGCTGAAGACCGGATATTTTCGAAAGCGAAAGGATTACCTGTCGAATGTCTCTGCACCGATTGGTCCCCGGTATAGAGATTTGGTCACCTTTTGTGATGGGGAGTCCGGACATGATTAGGGATTATTCGGATTTGCAAGGGCTTCTTTGTGAAGTGCCTTCGGTTCTGTTCGAACCCGGAAAAGACTTGTATGGATGTGTGTCTGACATTATCTTTGAGATGTAAAGCTGGTTTCTATCAAACATTTCTGTTTGGTGGCGGAGAATTTATTCTCTTAACTTAACACCCTTCTCTGAGACGTACGAGCTCAGAGGTTATATAGTTGATGGTTACTAGTGATACATTCCCAATTTGTTAAAGTGGCATACGAAGTGCTGCTGATCATTTGTTGATCAAAGCAAGGCTTTGTGTAAAGCATAGGTTTGTGGACGAGACCGCATCAGAACCTCACAACTCGAAAATGGTCGAAACAGGAAAGATGCAGCAAGGTTATTAGGGGTCGCACCCCTAGGGTATGTCCATTTCTTCTAGATAGAGGTGGTATCATGGTATGGAGCCTAGATATTTAACCTATATGATTACTGCAAATTTATTACTTTGTGGTTGTTGGTGTCGAGCACTCGGATAAAGGTTGGTTACGACCAGGGATGGCATACTCGTAGGTGTTACTTCTAGGCAAGGGTAACCGGGCCTTGTGTTGGCAGAGATCCGGGTAGGTTCTCGGGTTGTCCCTCCAAAGGCGTAACCATGTGGCAATAGGAAGTTCCTTAGCCTGACCATTTTTTGGAAATCCAATCAACCAATATGCGCCTTGTACGGTTTTAGTTGTATAACCTGCCACCTCAGGTGGTAGCTATAGCGGGCATAATAGAATGGTACCTATGCTGGCTAAGATTAATATTGTACTTTCGAAATGTTTTATGCACTATGCACTAATAATAATAACAAAAGGATTTTGTGTATCAAGCATATTTGACTATCATAAGGAGAAATCTCCTCTAATTGCGCGCTTGCATTGTGTGTGTGCGGGGAGGCCTTATGGTAGTTTCATTTTCCAAAAAGCATTGCGGATTTCAATTTTAAATTCTTTGTTTTGTTTTCTTAAAAACAAACTGGTTTTTGTTTGGTCACACCAGTCCCATGACTGACCTGGAGTTTATTGTTCCCTTCCTAAACTCCGGGTGCCCAAAATTTTCCACACGGGCAGTCTAGAGTTGATATTTTTCAGAAAGTCAAATAATAGATGTAGATTCGATATCTTTCGAAGTCTCTGGTTTGGTAGCACTTGGAAATCTTCTTTGGTCTTTGGATTTAGCTATCGCTTTGTGCTTCTCTTCAACATTCGAGATCTAACCTTGCTTAATGCATCGATGATGGTGGTTCGAGCTTTTGGTTCAAGCTATCTTTGGTTTGGAGTTGGAGATTCTATTGGAGTTATCTTTCCGTTGTTATCTTGTATCTCTGATATTGGCATCTATTGTATCATATTGTATCAACTGTTGTATATCAATGATATTATTCATTTCTCCCGCTGTGTTGTTGTACTTAATGTGTTATAAGCTCCATCCAAACTGTAGTTCGACGTTTGAATCTGTGGCACTCGAATACAAGTGAGGTATGGATGTCGATTTTCAAGCGTCGGATTTCAGGTCGTGACATGGATAGTCTCTACGCGGTTAATGAAGGGTTCATAGTTAACCTAGGAAAACAATGGGATGTGTGATGGATAGTCCACATCAATTTTAATTAAATGAGATATGTTTGATGGATAGTCCATATAATTTAAATAGCTAAACCATGTGTGATGGGTAGTTTAATGGTAAGGGATGGGTAATCCAAGTAATAAGTACATGTAAGATGGATAGTTCACATAACTTTGATGATGCAACCATGGGTGATGGGTAGTCAACATGGTAGGGGATGGGTAATCCAAAGAATTAATATTATGTGAGATGGGTAGTCTACATAAGTAGAAGATGGATAGTCAATGAAAACTTAGATGGATAGTTTAATAATTTGGGATGCGTAATCCAGTATGTATTGCATGTTTGCATATTAGTATAACATTGTGTTATAATCATTGTGGATGTAGGAGCATAGTATATGGTTGAGATGTTTTGGTTAAGTTACTAGCGAGGGGAAAACCCATTCCACTCTAGGCGTGGTATCACCAATATCTATTTGGTTCGAGATGGTAGGTTATCGTTCACACCAGACTGTTGTCTGAATTGAAGTTATTGTTTTTTCCCTTAAACTCTCGAGTACTCATTTGAGTAGGTTGGAAGTAAGGGTTTTGAAGTTTCCAATTAGACGAATAAGTTTCGAAGACATGCGAGAGGCAATCTAGCTATTTAGGAGTACCTATCTAATCAGCGGTGTTTTTTGGTTGTTTGTATGGATGTATGGCGAGTTATATAATTGCCAAGTATTAGACTCTAATCAACTAAGAGGGCATCTTCATATGTCACTCTTGGAGTGTTTTGTAATAATTATAATTTCTCTGAATGTTGGTTTGCGAATAGGATTATACAATGAATTTGAAATTCATTTGTAAAATGAAATATGAAAATTTGTTAAGAAAAATAATGTTTAATATTTTTCATAGTTATACGCTTCTGATTTTGTGATTAACACACCCACATTTTATTATGGGAAATTAGTACTACAGAAGACTGTAGCATCCGTAGCTCTTAGTTTCAAACCTAAAAATGAGGGATGTTACAGGTTGATCCAGTCTCGATCCATCTTGACTAGGAATATTTAAAATGACGTGTTTATTTATTGGGATATAATACTCATGGTTACAACGCTTTGTAATTACTATAACAAAACATACCGTTTATAGATTTTCTATTAAATATACTTTTAAGTAAATTAGTTAATTTAACTCATTATACTAAGTACATAATAGAAAGAAAACGCCTTTTATTTCGAACAAGATTGGTTATCAAGTTAGATATATGTAACAAATTACATAGTTTCCCCTAGGACAACCCCTAACTCTATTAGTCTCTCACTTTCACTTAGATTAATTATGGAATTTTATTTCAACTTCTCTAATTGGTTTTCTCAAAACCAATTGCATCAGTCCCTCAATGAATGGGTATGCTATTATGTTTTGATTATCTGCTCTGTCAATCGACTCTCTTCGACGCTAATGAACTACCTTTGTCATGTGGAACAATTCAGAGTATGTCTATCAATTTCCAATGAGCTCTAAGTTCCATTGTGAACTGTATTGTGACATTGTTATCATATGACAATGTTATGAGATTCTAAACATTTGAAATTACCCTTGGCTCAGTTATAATTTTTGCATTTATATTAATATTTATATACATTATTTTATTACGGCGCTTGTAACGATCCAGAATTTTTGTCATTTGAAATTCATACAATTAATTATTTTTAAATATTAACAAGTAAAATTTGTAAGTCGAATAATTTTTTTTCGAATATCTAGATTTATTTGGATAATTTAATCGATAATTAAATATTTGAAATTACAGAAATAATTGGAAATTGGGTTTAAAATGATTTAAATTAATTTGTAAAGTTGTATTAAATCATATTGGAGTTAAAATGATGTTATAGAACTTTTAAAATTGAATTAAAAGTTAAATCGTAGAAATTAAATATTTTAATATTTAGTTGACGAGTAAAAATAGTCATTTTTCAAACAGTCTCGGATTTCGACGAAACCAGTTTCATCAAATCCGTAATGTTATATTATTATATGATTTCAAATTCCGTGTCAATCGGATTTACGGTTTGTCCGGGGCAAGCTAAAACGCACAGAAATCGGTTTAAGTGAATTTTTAATTTAAATAGTCGATTTGAAATTCTGTCTTCCAAATTCGATCGAATTGGCTCCCGATATATATTCCATTGCATTCGGAATAGGGGTAAAACGATATAAACGCCAGGCGGCACGCTTCATTTGGAGTTCGGAAAAATTTCGGGTGAATAGTGTTTGAGAATTTTCTATAAAAGCACCTCTATTTTCGCATTTTGCAACAAACCCTAACCTTCAACCCCAGCCGCCAGTTGGATAGTTAATGGCCGAAATTTGTTCCTCATCCTCCTTCATTTTCTTCTAATCCATTCACCTTCACCAAAAATGTTCAACTACAACATCGAAGAGGGCATCGAGTTCTACGTTTTCAACGGCTGTGATAAAAAACGGAGCTACGGATCCACGGCAATAAGGGTTTGAACATGTGCATTCTTTCACGTTTTTCGATAGCCTAGGGGTGGCCGAGCTTGCCTATGCTCTGGCCAATGGGGTATCGCGCGAAGCTCTTCGAGATGGCGGTCGCTGATCATCGTGAAGTCGAGCCTATGGGTCGCGGCTATTAGGGTTTGGGGCTGCAAAAATGGGTTCTTCGGCCTAGGAGTTCACGCGATGGAGAAGGAAAAGGGGACGGCCAGATTCGATCAACGAAAAATGGACGGCAAGATGATATCTAGGTTAAAATAAATATAAAGAAATGTAAATTATTATATTTTAAAATTGCGTAATGTTTAAAACGCTATAACTTCTTCGTACGAGGTCTGAATTTGACGAAACGACTTGCGTTGGGTTCGTATTCACGAACACTACGCGATGGAGCTAGATTGGAGTTAATTGAAGCTAGTGAGAATTTTGGGTAAAATTAAACGCACGTTTAATTTATTCGAAATAAAACACTGCAACTGTTATTGGAAGCAAGGTGAGAACTTCTCACTCAATCGAAATTGTTTCGATTTAAATTTTAAATAGTTAGATGTAAAATTGCTTGATTTTGTGATTGAATGATAAATTGCTATCTGTTGTATTGAAATAGACCATATGCGCCGTATATTAAGCGGATGTTATTTATTAAACACATATACCGCGATATTTCACCTTGAAGTGGAATTGGTATTATATATGTACTTGGATTTGATTTCCCGCATTATATAGCGGATGAGACCCTATTGCGCCGCATAATAGCGGATAATATTTTACATGAACCCATGTACCGCGATATTCCGTCTTAAAACGGGATTGGTATTGTGCTAACAATTGTGGATGCAGGAAAACAGGTTGGAGGGATCCAACTGGATTCCTCAACAGTATTGATTTATTTACAGATATTTGCGATATATTCTGTTATCATATTGATATATGATGTTTTGGATGCCGTGATTGTTATATTTGGTGTTGTTGCAGCATTAGGCCTATTTTTAGAGTTTAAAAAAAATGTTAAAGTAATGATTTCGAATTTAAAAGGATTTTCAAGTGATTTTTGAAAGTATACATTTTATTGAATTTTGGAATTGATTTATTTTAAATAAAAAAAGTTATAATTTTATGTTATAAAAATTATGATTTTTTGTGAAATATAACCGAAATGTGATTTTTGAAATAAGTAGTTGATTAATTTGTAAAATGGATTAAATTGGGATTTTGGTATTATTATAAACGATTTATATAAAAGATTTATAAGATTGATATTTATAAATTAAAATATTGGAATTATAAAACGAGTTTTTTTATAAGTGTTAAAATGAAGTATAAATGGATTTCATAAGTGAATGAAATTTATAGATTTATAAATTGTGAAGTTACAAAAAGAATAGATTTTGTAAAATAAAAGATTTATAAGTAATTAACTTATAAATTGGATTTTGGCATTTAAATGAGATATAAATAGAATTTGTTAATTAAGGGATTTTATAAGTTGAAGTTTTTATAAAATATATAAATGCGAATTTATAAACATTGTTTTATAAATCCGAAATCAATTGAATTTGATAAGTAAATATGAAAGCTTATTAAAGGAGATATATCCACGATTTTGGACAGTGGATAATCCTTTAATTAAATATCTAGAAGTGTTGAATTTGGTAAACGACTTATATTCACAATTTTGGACAGTGAATAATATATTAAAGAAATATTATAGGAAGTGATCTTTGAAATAGAATTAAAATGATTTAAAGTTGTTTTAAAATGTGTTAAGGATCGAAACCATAGATTTCAACATTCATTGTTGAAATAGACGTTTTCGAGAAATAAGGAAATGGTGGACTATAACACTGTTGTTATAGTGAATGATTTTCGAAAGGAAATGTTTTATATAGTATTGGGATTTATATATCTATCTTAATTTCGAATCCCTATACTAGTGATTTTGAGTTGTCGTAACGATGTTTTACGCAACATTCGTTTTGACTCAAATAAATGTGTTTAAGAGAATGTTTTCCTTAAAGAATAAATTATATACTTAATTGTAATATTAAGTATATTGAATATTTTCCAAATGTTGAAAATAAATAGATTTGTGAATTACTTATTATTAAATAAGTATGGAAATGTTTTCCAATATGAAGTGAAATGTTTTTTGATTTTATCTTTTAAAGATAAATTGAAAGTGAATATTTGAAATCGATTTGAGAATCGTATATTAATAGATATTTTGGAAATGTGAATTCACCATGGAATTTATAAAGGAAAGGGAAAATTGTTTTAAAAATAAACATTGATTTATTTTTGAAGTGTGGAAATAAATTTACGGATTTGGAACGTAAATTTGAAGTAAATCGGTAAGGATTTATTTAATTGGTTTAAATGAACCATTTTGAAATGAAAATGAATAAATATTTGGAAGTGTTTCCACGTAAGGAAAATGATTTGAAATTTTGTTTCAAAAGTTGGAAAGGTGAAAAGAGATGTGAAATTTGTTTTCAAATGGTTGAAGTGTGGAAAATTATATATCTTGTAAAGATATTTTTGAAAATAAATAATTTAGGAAATTATTTGGAATCTAGTGATGTTGTGCATATCTATTGATTGTTAAATAACCGACTATCAATATTTACCTTTAAATGGGTATTTGTTTTGATTTGCTTGAGTTTGAATGCTACACTTATTTTAAAATAAGCGCTCGTTATTCGGTTTAGCCGGGAGAGGACTTTTGGGTCATAAATCGCATTCCGAATAGTGATATGTCGTAATGGATAGCATTTGAAGACCTGTGTTGAAGACCGGATATTTTCAAAAACGGAAGGATTACCGTCGAATGACTCTGCATCGGCTAATCCCCGATATAGAGATTTTATCACCCTTTGTGATGGGAATTCCGGACGTGATTAGTGAATATCCAGATTGCAAGGGCTTCTTTGGAAGTGCCTTCGGTTCCGTTCGATCCCAAAACGGAATTGTATGGATGTGTGTCTGACGTTACAATTTGAGATGTAAAGCTGGTTTCTATCAAATATATTTTGTTGGTGGCGGAGAATTTATTCTCTTAACTTAACACCCTTCTCTGAGACGTACGAGCTCAGAGGTTATGTAGTTGATGGTTACTAGTGATATAATCCCAATTTGGTAACGTGGCATGCTGAGTGCTGCTGATCATTTGTTGATCAAAGCGTGGCTTTTTTGAAAAGCGTAGCTTTGTGGACGAGACTTTGTCGAACCTCACACCCCGGAAATGGTCAAAACAGGAAAGATGCAGCAAGCTTATTTGGGGATCGCGCCCCCATGGTGAATCCCGGGATAAAGGTCGGTTACGACCGGAGGATGGCATACTCGTGTCAGTAGTTCCCCAGCTAGGGGTAACCGGGCCTTGTGTTGGCAGAGATCCGGTTAGGTTCTCGGGGCGTCTTTCCAGAGGCGTACCCATGTGGCAATGGGAAGTTCTTTGGCCTGACCATTTGTTGGAAATCCAAAGAAACAATACGAGCCTTGTATGGTTTTAGTTGTATAACCTGCCATGAAATGTAGCGGTAACCTGCTATTGAACATGGTAGCTATAGTAGGCATAAGTGCGAAATGTCTATGCTGGCTAAGATTTATATCATACTTTCGAAATGTTTTCCTACACCTTGAACTTATAGTAATAATATCATAGAAAATTTGCGTATCAAGCATGTTTGACTACCATAAGGAGAAATCTCCTCCGATTCTGTGTTTGCATTGTGTGTGTGTGCGGGAGGCCTTATGGTAGTCTCATTTTCTAAAATGCATTGCGAATCTAATTTAAAATATTTCTTTGCTTTTTTAAAGATAAACAGTTTTAAGTTCTCACACCAGTCACATGACTGACCTGGAGTTTATTGTTCCCTTCCTAAACTCTGGGTGCCCATTATTTTCTACACGGGCAGCCTAGAGTTAGGTTATCAGGTCATTCTGGAATTTAGGAGTAGCAGTGGAGCACTGGAGGCAAGCTGGATGGCATGGCGTATCAACTAGTATATAGTATTTCTTTTCCACTGTTTGTTGTTATAAACTCTGATAATGTAATGTAATGTGATGTAATGTAATAACTGATATAGTTCTTTATTTTAAAATATTCATTTATCTATTATATGTTGTTCCGCTGCGATTGTGAGATTCTGTTATTTTTTATGTTGCTTCTTCTTTCTTACTTCTTCTATCTTTTCCTTCTTCTTAAACCCCAAGGGTTCGGTTTTCCGGCATTCGATTGTTCGGCAGTTGATACAGTGGACGTATTAATGTCGATTTTCAGAAGTCGAAGAAAACGGGTCTTTACAGCGCTATTCAAAGCGATGTAGTTAGCTTTTTTTCTTTGAATCGGTCGTAGTCTTTTATTTGGAATAATTCCATATTAAACATTCTTGACTTGAATTTATTGTTGACATATAATACTCAAAATCACTTATCAGAATTTGAATTAGAACACTCCTTCATAAGGAGTCCATTGATCTGTAAATGATTCTATAGTACTTCGTGAATACACAAGAACATTATGAACTATCATTTAATGATATAAATTTGAATTTAATATTTTCTTCATGTATCAAATACATAAACAAATCACAATATCGTAGACAATATAACATGTGCAATAATTTCTATTGCCAATGCATAAGAAATTCATCTTACAAGTTCCGTATTGAACATTTTAATAAGGGGTTCATGCATATCGTTTAGGACATTCCCAAAATCTTTTATACTTACTATAAAAGTCATTAATTATAAATCCAACGTCGAGTATTAAAAAAACTTGAAACTTATTTTAACACAGGTACATTATTAAAAATCAGTAGTGTGTTATTCACCTATGAATTAGAAATATCTATGTACCTGTTAACATCTTTCTTATGAACACACACTTCCTCTATAATTTGATCGGTAATCAAACTATTTGATTTCTCTATCAAAACACTTATTCAATTTTGATACTTTTCTGAATGATACTTTCGTATCTATTCTTGGACCATATCCAAAAACCCACAACCACTGTATCTCTCCCATTGACTTCGAGACACTTTGGTTTTTATGTGCAAATAGTACATTCTAAATCATTATTTATGATTTTTTTTTCTGCACACATGTACCGAAACAGTAAGTCTTATCAAGCGATAATTTTGTGAGTAAATCCGAAATAACTTGAGCACGTTGAATGACGATCTATTAAGCTAATTGCAAGAACTGAAATTCACGAGATTATTCTTATCAACATTGCCCATTGAATTACAACTTTATTAATATTTTTCTTAAAGACATAATCGCGACCGATGGGTCACATCCCATCGATTATGAATACCAGAATCATATTTTGATAATGTACTTGTGAAATTCTTTTGGATTTGCACATCATACCATATCAAAAAGTCAATACTCTTAATAGTTTAATTGAACGATCGAGGATTATATATATTTTTGATATTGATAAGAAACTTATAGTTTCTCTTCAATGTGGAATAATACTTATTAGACATACTAATGCGATGTGCTCATTTAGGTTAGTTAATTTCATTTCATATCATGTAATCGGTTTTATCTTTCTATCGTATCCAATTCCATTTTGCAACCAATAATTTCTCAAAGAAATTCCTTCACTACAAAGTTGGAATTTCTTGAAACAACAATTGCTTCTCGATGCAATGGAATTGGTATTCATAATTTTTTTATGTATTTCCTTGTGCATAAAGCCGATTAGGAATTTTGTTTTTAAAAATTATGTTCAAAACATAAATATGTCATCTAGTCTTTCCTAAAATCCTTTTGGGGAGATTCATACAAGATCCCTCATGAACAATTATTATGTGTAGACTTTCAAATCGCACGACTTGCCTGCGCCTTGGCTAGGATATATTGGGGTTTCTTACAAACATTTATCTTGTATGATTTTGTAAAATATTATTTAAGTACACGATCTTACTGAAAAAATTGACTCAACATCACTCATAATTAATTGTGCTTTGTCCAACAAGTTTGGAAACTCCTTATTGATATATCATTATGTATCATAGGAAGGAGTGACTTTTGAGGTTGAATCTTTATTCATTTCGGGTATATTTAGAACTCTTTCCAATATACTCACCCATTCGATCAAATTGAATCATCTTTATCGGATGTTACATTATTTACTTTTGTTTTTATTCTATAAGCTTATCTTACACTTTTACATGTGCATCAAATACACATCTCCATGTCTGTGGTGACTCATTGGTGAATACGACAAAGTACATAAAACCATTTTGGTATTAATAGACTACAATTGCATACATCTGTATTTACTAATTCAAAGAGTTCATCAACTCATGGTCCCACTAAATGGGGACATCATCCTTGAATGTTTGAGATATAATTAACAATACCATATGATTCATAATCATTTAATAAAAATTACTTCTCAAAACTATGGCTTAGTTTATAATTCTAAAATAATTGTAAATAATTTTAGATGCTTCAATATTTTCAATGCTTCACTTTTGTTGTGAAATACATACTGTATCATAGTTTTATTTCATAACGAATATTCATAGTATATACGTTAAAATATAACTATGTCTATTTTTAAGTCGACATTGAAAAATAGTCATTATTTCATAAATAATGCTTGGTAAGTTTTATAAAAATAATTTTTGTAGTTTGATGCTTTCTATAACTGTTATATACCATGCTCCACTATTTCCACCATTATTATAACAGCATACTAAATTCGTAGGTCCATCCCACTTAATATGGGTTATTTATTTCAATAATTAAAACTAGTTTACAATGGAGAGTTCCTTGATCAAATTTCTTGAACTTAAAGAAATAAATCTTATAAAAAACAATTTTCTACATGATAATACATGTCGAATTAGAAATCGTATTTCTTATTCAAGTGTTAAGTATCAATTATAATTATTTTGATTCTCATTTCCGACGTTTCTTTATAAACCAGAAGTGACTGTCCATTCTCTTCATTCCAACTGTACCTTAAATCACATCTGCTCTTGTACATTTGTTTTTCTTTCTAAATGGTTGAACCATTCAAAAGAAAACCCTTACTACAATATCATAACAAACTTTTTACAAATGCGCACTCGATCATCCTTAACATTTAAGGATATCATATATGTTGCACTTTGTGTAAACCGATTAAACTGACATTTCAGTGATCGATTTCTTAGATCTATCTTATAATTATGGTCTAGTGTTCATTTAACATAATATAATCTTTATTGTAATCAACCAAATTGAATACCTGTAACGATCTGTATTTCAAATTATTTTAAATTATTGAATTTAATGTGGTTATTGGATAAAAATGGTTAGAAATAATATTTAATAATTTATTATTGTAATTTATTTCTTTATGAACTTGAATAAAACTTTGAAATAAATAATTTCGATGATTTTGGCGATAACAAGTATTGAGATAAGTTCTGCGTATTGACTTTGTTCACAAGCATTAACTGAAGTTGAACAATAAATGTGGATTATTTAGGTAGAAATAAAATAATGTTGATAACTAAAATTTATTTGTATCTGAGGATTTATTAATATTGATTTATCGGGTAATTAGATTATTTAAATGTATGTTGTTATTATGTAAATAATGGAATTCTGGGTTAAACGAGAATGAAAATGGCATTGAAAATTGATTTTAATTTTATTTAAATTAGAACGAAGACGGTTAATATTTAAAATTGGATTTAACTGTGAATAATTAAAAATTAGAAATTTTATATTATAATTAACGAGTAAAAATAGCCATTTTGGCCACTGTCTCGGATTTCGATGAAACTGGTTTCATCGGATCTGTAATAGTGAGTAATTGTAGAATTTCAAGTTTGGTAGTGATCAGACTTGTCCTTTGGTCGTGCGAGCTTGAAACATGTAGAAATTTAATTTCAGAATTTAATTAAAATTAATCGACTTTGAAAATGTGTCTTTCACATACAATTGAATTAGGCCTCAAAACTAGTTCCATTGCGCTCGGGATGGGGGTAAAAGATTATAAACGCTAGGCGGCACGCGTCAATTAGAGGTCAATTTATTATTATTTTATTTTTGGAAAACCCTAACATCTATGGCCGTCGTTATTCTTTCAATGGCTGAAAAACTTCCTTTCTTTCCTCCTCAATATCTCCAAATTTGTTCAACAAAATTGAAAACTTCCAAATGCGAAATTGTAGAGCTCGACGAGCTCTACAGATACAAAGGTTGACTCATGCCGAATCATCTTAGATTCACCAAAATATGAGTTTGAAGGTCTGGTAGTTTTTGCGTGTTTCAAGACTAATGATGGCGGTGGAGACGGCCAGATTCAAGGTGTAGATGGAGGAGCACGTGGCGCATGCAGCCATACTTCCTTATCGTCATCCGATCGCTTGGTGTGTCATGCATGCTCTTGGGGTTGTGCGTGTTGATGGGCTTCAACCGATAGCAAATTCATGGAAGAAGAGTACGTGCCTTATTATTATATGTTAATTAATTTTTCAAATTAATTAATTTCAAATGTTCAAACGACCATATCTTTTGCATACGAGCTCGGATCGATGTGCAGTTTTCTCCATTGAGTTCTTATCAAAATTCCAGACATCTTGGAACTAGTTTGGCAATATTCTGAGACTGTTCAAATTTGAGCCTTTATTTGGATTTTAAATCGTCAATAAATTAAAGGTGGGTGTTTTATATGCTCACGATTGACTAGAATTTTTTTGTATTAGCTAAATTTGAAGTTATGATGTGATTTAAATTTATTAATTGATTTTTTGATAAATTTATTTAGCATTTAAATTGACATCTGAATTAATTGATAGAATTTAAATTGACAGTAAATTGAATTTGAACTGAACTGCTGGTAAAATCCCCGATTATTGATAATTGGTTGATTGTTGTGTTTATTGACTGTTTGGATGATTTATTGAGATGGATGTTATTGATTGATATTTTGGATGGTTTGAATGTTTATTTATGTTTAATATATCATGTTATCATCCAGTATATTAATTATAGTATATTAATTACAGCGTACAAAACTGCAAATTGAATCATTTCAAATAAATTAAGAAATAGGTTGAAATGATATATACCTATGACATTTATGTTGGATTAAAATGATACATATTCATCACTGAATTAAATTAAAATAACTGATTCACTTGGCCATAGGATAGAGAATTATATACGGACACCAGATTTGGTTAAATTAAATGATTTCAAAATTTTTGTTTTGAAATTATTTAAATGATTTGAATTGAAGAAATAAAAATTGAATTTAAGGAAATCGAACTATTTTAAATGTTGAAATATAAGTTGATAACAGGAATGTTTTAAGTAGTTGAAGTTGAGATTTTGAAGTTATAATCGAAAGATGATGTGAATTTCAGAAATTGACTTGTCTTAAAAGATTGGATTTTTATTCAAACTTTGAATATTGCAAAGTAAAAGTGAGATAAAATGATATTTCAAAATTGAGATCGGAATTGAATTATATTTGAAGGTTTGGATTTTAAATCGGATATTGAAGGTTAATTTGATTTAAGTGTTCTGCATCGATATTCTAAAGATCTAACTCGAAATTGATATAAATCGAAATGGTTTAAATTTGAGAATTGAGTTGAAATTTAAATCATTGAATCAGATAGTTGAAATTGAAATAAATTTGAAATTGAAATTGAATTTAATTTGGTATCAGAGTTGAAATTATTTTGGAATTGAAATTGAAATCAATTTGGAGTGGAATTGAAATTTATTGGAATTGAAATTGAATCTAATTTTGAATCGGAATTGAAATTAATCTGGAATTGAAATTAAATTGGGATTGGATTGAATTTATTCAAATTGGAATATAAATTGAAATTAATTTGAATTGAAAGCGAAACTGAGTTGATTCGAAATTTAAATTATTTAAATTGATATTGGAATCGAAGTAAAATTCGACTTGAAATCAGAATTGAACCAATTAAATCGAAATGGAAATTGAAACTGATTTAAATTGGAAAGTTTGGAATTGAACTAGTTTGACTTTGAAACTATTTCCAAATAATTATTTTACTATAAATTATTTAAAATCTACCTTCTTATATATTCAGATTATTTTGATTTCTCAAACTATTTTACTATATAAACCATTTTTACTACTCAAACTATTTTCTATTAAACTATTTTAACTATTTAAGCTATTTTAAAAATATTCAAACTACTTTCTTAAAATTCAAGCTGGTCATGGGTCGAATGTTTATATTTAAATGCGAATGAGGTTAAATTGAAGTTATAACCTAAACTGAAATTTGAAACAATTTAGAGAAGCGAAATTGAGATATTAAGGCAAAAATGATACAACATATTTTGAGTAAATATGATGATTTTGAAATGGATTTGATTTTGAAGCGAATATGATATTTCGATATCAAAAATGATAGTTTTTGAAATGTAAAAGAACCAACCATTTGTAAATTGACGTTTGGTTTTTAAAGAGACCACGGTCTCTTATTGGCATACTCTCTGTCAATATTGGAACCACTTTGACAACCGTGTATGCGGTGGACGATACCCAGAATGTAGTGGTTGAATTGGTGAACTTTTACTGGAATGAAGAGAACGATGATGGATAGCCATGACACTAAAATAACTAAAACAGGAGCCTATGTCTGACTAATGAGGCTAGCACCCTCTAGCGACGTTGATCACTCGTGTTACTATCTTGATTTTGTACTCGATATGTGCATCCTTTTTGTTCGGATTGGTGGTCATGGTTGGCCAAGGATGGATTACGACCAGCCAGAAAGGTAAACTGATAGAATCCTACCTTAGGCATTGCCTCGCGTGCCTTGTCATATTTATCGTTATGCGAGCCCGTTACGACTTTGGTTTAGTACTATAAAAATTTGTTAAGGTGGATCAATGTAAAGCCTTAACGCTATTTTGATATTTATTTTACTGATTGACATTACATACTATAGCGTATACTATTATATATAAATAGTTTAACGGATCCTTAAGAGATGGAAAATCTCGCAACATATCTTAAGTTATCGAACGCATGTTATACATTGGATATGAGATGTAAAATCTCATAACCATCTCTGACGCTATTACACTCATATTTATTGATGTTGATTTGACTTACATAAGAGTATTTTAGTCCTGACTCAAATGTTTTGTTTTTTCATCACGCTTAGGTTGGCCCTGAGTTTTTTAGTACATTGAAGATTATTCTCTGGAGGATGAAGACGAAGATGAAGATTTGGCATGTTATTACTATTATTATTCTCTGCATCATGCTATTCTGCTGCATTTTATTTATCCTTGATGGATATAGATAACTCTGCAAAATGTTGTATAGATTATAATCAAGTGTATAGCAAACAGCTTCATGAACTATTATTTGATTATTACAATTTTTCATTCTGTTTGAGATTCTGTGTTTGCTTTCTTCTTCTTTACTTATTTTTCTTAATTATCCTCATTGATTATCCATGTTTTGGATTGTTTAAGTTTGACATGTGTGGATTTATTATCGATTTAAACCTTCCAAAATTTGGGTCATCACAATACCAGATCTCACACTATGGTTAATTTGCTAATTTTAGATGAACTAATTTCATCGATGTATCGCACATTATGAACTATGTCCATTTCACCATATAATGTTATATGCAATTTTATATGGATCAAATATCTATAGTCTTGTATCTCTTTTGAGTTTGAAACTTATAGAATGCAATACATGGTTTCAACAAAATGAACATGTAAGCGACAAAATTACAAGCATATTTAGTTGTTGTAAAATAAGGCGCTTGCATGGATATAAAAACGTTAACATGCAATAAGCATTTTTTTAGCAAGTATATGTTATATTTATATTTGTCAATCTTCAATTCACTTCATTTGTATATCTTAGTTGACAAACATTTTATCAATATTTAAATGTACAAATTTATCAACATTGATCATTATAACAACATATAGCATATGTTCTTACAATATTAGAAATGCTAAATGTTATCGTTTCATTTTTCTAATAAAAATACTAGTCTTTTATGTTTCACCAAACCATAAATGAAACATAGAAGTCTTTCGACTTCACTAGTGAGTGTTAGGATTCATCCGTCTTAGAATTCTGATCTTAGGTTTGCTCAATAAATCATACCTCCAATGACGATGGATAACTCATTATTGGCTGTATCACATACAACTCCTAATCTTAATACCTTGTCCAAGTTTCTCTTCGACCTTGAATTTGCTCAACAAATCGAAATGAAATTATTCGCTCGTACCTACCATATCACAGTGACCTAAGTATAGTATGTATTACTTGAGTTTTCTCAATGAATACATAGAGCTATCATACCTCTTCTATTCAATATATTAATAATACTATACGTAACATACACAACTTGATTTTTCTCAACAACAAAGGAGTATGCAAGTAATTTATTAATATATATATATAGTAGAGGACGATATTATATTAAAGACTCATAATCTTTAATATATTATATGGAGTGACATCGACTTATGGAATAACATACTTCTTATGAAATACCCTCGTGATTTAAGTGCCAGACACATCGTAAAATACGGTATACATACATTTACATATGTATTTATTCCTTAAATCTATTTAGGGTTTCGTAATGTTCCATTATTAGTTTATACATTCATGTTATATAAGTTTAATTTCTATATAACTTTTATATTCTATATTACTTATAAAGTAGTCTTATGTATAATATTATATTAATTAAATCTTATTTATTAACTTTAATTAATAACATTTTAATTAACTTTATATTATTTTTTTCATCGTTATTGTTTTTAGCGAAGCTAGACGACATTTATTGTGGGCCATCCACATGTATAAATGAATTAGAAATAGGTGTTTGATACGCACAGTAGAACAACTAGAAGAAAATAAAGCATAGGAGTTTGGCCAAAATGCCAAATTACTAAACCTACATCAAACCAAAAACTAGTCTCTCTTTGAAAAGGAAGATCCACTCTCCTCATTCAGTGATTCAGGCCAATAACATGATAATACCAAAAGAAAAGAGTAGTTGTAACAACCCACCCCTGAATAGGCCTAACTTCAACCTAGGAAAGGCCCACCAAAATTTAGATCCATTCTAAGGTAAACTGTTGGTAAAACTGAGAAAATAACAGTATAGAGCCGTAAATCTAAACTTTCAGAACCCACAATGGATGAAACAAAATATAATAGCAAATCTACCCATTTATTTTAAAACCATAAAATGTCATAGTGAAAAATACCGTCAAATTGCATCATAAATCTATTATAACGAGTCTATATACATGGGTATATATAAAAGCAAGTGATAATGACAAATACTTCCACTAGCCAAGCTTCTCCATCGCTAAGCAACGGCACTACCACTGTTCCGTCTTTAACCTATGTTGTAATGAGGAGGGAGTCATAACAACAAGTTTCTGGTGAATAGAACCTTTTTAGTACTTGGGCTTAGTTAAATGTCAATTCCTTAACCAAATACTATTACAAGTCCTTTTTCTTCAAATTTCCCACATTTCAACATACCAAAATAAGGGATTCTAATATCCAAAATAGGCAATAAATATTCATAATCAAAACTACAATAACAGACTTGTAAATAAAATAGAAAACTCAATTTATTACACCAATTCAATAGAATATTCTAAACAATAGAAATTATAATCTATACACCATATTCTATTTGACTCCTCTTTTACAAAGAAATAGGTAAGAATAAGAGGTGTAAACTATGAATAGAATTTGTAATCTGAATCCCTTATTTCATTGAAGAATCATAATTTAAACCAAAGAAGAAGGAGAAGTGGAATAGATTATGACATTATCAAAAATTTCACAAAGAAACGAAATTCATCAAATTAATGTTAATTGAGGATCTCAACATAAAATTAACATTTCAAAATAAAAGGGAATTTAGGGGATTTTGTGCATCGTATTTTCACAATCCCAAAATTCCTTAGGCATATTTAAACCCAAAAAGAGATACATTAAACAATTATTGAAAAAGGAATACTAAGCTTTCCAGTCAAAGAATAGCTTTAGCTTCACCTTCCTTGGATTTGCATGCCTCACAATCTCTTCCAGAATCTCTCCCTTTTGATATATAAACACACAACATAATATAGGGAAGAGGTATATGTATTTATTAGATTCAGAATATTTGGAGGAGAAAAGAATAAGAATAGGTTGGAGGAAGAAGAAGAAAAAATTAGAAAGTAGATTGAATTCCAACCTGAAATTTTTATGGAGTTTCTAAATCTCATTTGGAGAGATAACAATGGCAGAGCTTCGCTATTGCTCCCAAAAATATGTGGATAAAAGTGAAAGGTCTAGGGTCCAATTTATAGTGGTTGGAAATGCACCTGACCGTTGAATGAGAATAGATCAAAAATGGATAAATCTGGAACGCACAACTCATCAAAATAGGCTCCACAACAAGGAAGTGGTCGACCCCCGTTGTTCCAAGCGGTTGACCCCTATGGTCGACCCCTATGATTGACCTCTAGGTTGACCCCTTGAGTTGCTGGGTCGACTTCTTCCCTTATATTGGGAAGATATTTATTTTATTTTATTGTTGCTTGATTATTTATTGATTCTACACCTTAATTAAATTTTAACAATAATTGCTAATTTTTAACGTTCGTTAACCTCCAAGGTCTAATTATAATTAATTTCAAATTGGGGAATTAATTATTTATTTGAATCCTATTCAAATTATTTTAAATTTGTAAACTTCATATGCTCATAACTTCTTCATTCGACTCCGTTTTCAGCATACTATATAAGAAAATTAACCTGAATTTCGCTACGAAGGCGACGGTATAACTTTCAAGGTCAAATTTCATGAAATTTTCATTTTTTTTACCTTATCATGCTTAATTTAATTTACCCCATTTATTTATGGTTCATTTTAGGGTGTTACATTCTCCCCCATGTTTGCGCCAAAATTGGTCACAAACCCCAAATACCGTGAAAGCACCAGTGTATGAATACAAACCAGCAATATTCAAACACAAATCACAGATCTAAGCAAATATCAAACAGCAATTCACAAATAATGAACAGAGGCACAAGTTTTATAGTGGTTCGGCTGTCTCCAGCCTACGTCCACTCCAAAGTTTTATCCTTTTATTGATTATCCTTGCTGATTACAGATGATTACAGCAGTAAAAATGACGAATTTCTAGTACAATAGCAGTATTGAAGTGCTGAAATGAATCCGGCAGAGTCTCCAAGTTGAAAGGCCAAAGATCCAGAGAGATCCCCTTTTCTGAATGACCAGGGGCTCTATTTATAGGCGTGGGATGCTGATATTTCGCCGAAAATCCGGGAGACCACTTATGGCACGTGAGGGGGCCCACATGCCCGGCCTTAGGAAATTTGGGCCCACTTTGGGGTCGATTCAAACTCCATTCGAATCGATCAGAAAATCATCCAATCGAGGTGAAATTTGGTGTGGACATTCTTCAACATGTAAGCAAGCTCCTGTGAAAATTTCATTGCATTCGGATCAGTGGATCTCGAGTTATGATCGATTCGAGATTAGGGCTCCAACTGTTCTGTCCGGTTCGAATCCGTGCTTCGAATCCATCTCCTTCGACTCCATCCAAAGCGCATGCACATCGATGACGTGTCGCGAAATCCCTGGGTTGACCCACCTTTGTCGCCGTGTTGAACGCTTCCTTCCCTAAAGACGCGCTCGCATCCATGTTCCATGCTTCGTCCATATCCATAACTTTACAACGGTCATGCTCGCATCTATTGATTCGTGTTTTCCTTCGTACCGATTCCTGGAGTGTACCTCGTATCGATCGGCCACGAATCGATCGATGCAAAGTGACGATGGAGGCTATCAATACGAAGTGGTTGTGATGGAGGGTGGATACGAACTAGACCTTACCTGATGGATATGAAGGAGCCTCTTACCTGATGGATACGAAGGAGCCTATGTTGCCATCGAGTCGAAGTCCTTCATCCTGCTTTGCCTTTGATCGACACGAACACTATCGAGTCGACTCCATACCGATCGATACGAACGGTATCGATACGAAGTCCTCACCTTCCGATCGATACGAAGTGCATCGATTCGAACCATCCCTGTGCCTTGCCTTCGATCGATGCGAACCTGATGGAGTGGGACTGACCAAAACCTGATGGGTACGAATCCGATGGATTCGAAGTGATCATCATATCGACCCCCTGATGGGTTCGAACAGCATGCCTTTCCTACCTTGCATCGATCATAACTCCTTCATACGAACTCCGATTAACCTGAAATTTGAAACATAGCCTTTCCTAACCCTTATCATCATCTCCAATCAATTTCGTCCCGATCAGAGTTCAACCAGATTTTGACGACATCGATCGCCGCCTTGCTTTCAATCGATCTCCAATCCCGATATCCATCATTCCTTGCCAATTCGTCGATGTTCCAGCTTTGACCAAAAAGCGGGATAACACCCCATATGATTTCTTCTCGAAGTCTTTCAATGGGCAAGCAGTGTAAGGCGTAATAACATCCATGTTATACAACCAAGTTATCTACGCATCCATCTACTCAACAAATAATGCAATGTGATTATGTACCGTAGACATACTAAAATGAGTTCAATCCAAGCATGAGTGTGTAATCATGCCGTGAAAGTTTGTATGCAAATACCCTAAACATGCATAGAAATTTCTACACGAGTGTAAAGGGATTGTGAAAAAGTATAGCAACCATCTTCAATCATCCAATCTAGCAACTGCGATGCATCCAAAACCCTAATTTTAGAAAGAAAATTTTCCATGAAAACCTATGTGTGAGTGATCTTCGTCTTCTCCTCGGTTTCCCAAGTGCTTTCTGTTGCATTGTCTCCCCCATTGCACTTGGACGATTATAATTAACTTGTTACATAGCTTCTAAGTTCCATGCTCTATAATGCATGCAGTAGCATGAGTTGCTATTGGCTCTGTCTTAATATCTGCTAAGGCTCTACAATAATAGCTATGTTACGAAGGCATTTCCTCAAATGCAAAAACGTCATGGACTCTAGCCAACATAAAATTTCTCTTGTTTTTCCCCATATTAGGAAGAGGCCCAATAAATTTGGTGCCTACTTACCAACAATCGAATTCAAATGACCTTTACACGCTGCCTAATCAATTCTAACTTTCCAAAGTCTTGCAACACAAATCTAGTCCGAGTAGAATTTATCGATGGTTTCCCACCCACAATTTGGTGATTTGCATGGCCTTCCAAAAAATCCTTCAAGGGTGCTATATCGATCTTCTATTAATGATTACAATCCTACACAAATTTTTGCTAAGGGTAAGTGCTACTCCTAAGATCCTCCAAAGTCCAAGATGCAAGCTCTCAAAAAAATCCCCCAAGTGCTCATCCACATCTTCAATTTGTCCATCGGTCTTCAATTGATAAGCGATGCTCCGATTAAACAAAGTTCCTAAAGCTAGTTCCTAAAGCTACTAGCAAACTCCTCTAAAAATTTCTAATAAACTAAGGGTCCCTATCACTAACGATGCAAAGTGCAACTCCATAAAGTTGTGTTGGAGTGCTGTGATTCCACTACTTCTAACGAAAAATTTATACCAACCTTGACAATTGGGAACTCCATTCTCATTCCTATATATTTTCTCTTTTCCTTGCATGGTGGCATTTTGTGAGCTAAATCCATTATGTTTCCCAAAATCTAAAGCTTTGGGATTGAAAATTTTAATCATTTTAGGTTGCTAGTGTAATTTTCTCATTAACTTCAAATTTACCTATGGTCTATCGCTAGTTAAGTGTTCCTATAAAATTTCCTTATTTACTTTGTTTCCCAACATATATCAGGTTGTTTAAATCCCATACCTAAAGCCTACATAGGAATAAAACAGGGATATATCGTATACCACATCATCCACTTTTCCAACAAATAGGAAGACAACCAGCGGCTATAATCCAAGGACTCTAAAAGAAATTTTAACTGGAAGTTGTCATTTATTGTTAGTTATTATAGCTGGTGTTAAAGTCCTAACACTCCTTTCTAAATTAAGATGGGCTACTTTTAATAATACATTCTATTGCTATCCATTTTCTTAATTTTCCTTTTTCGGTCTTTAGTAAATGTGGTCCATTTATTGCTTTAATTTATTTCTATAGCAGTTGATCATTACTGTCAAAATCGAACTATTTCCAATTAATCTTTCTTCAATCGTTTTAACCTTCTTCAGGTTTCCAAAATCCATTTATTACTCAAATTTCTATCTTCCACAAATGCAATACAAGTTTCCTTACTCGGTCCCCATTTGTTTACTTTTCATCTTATTAATTAAAATTTATTGCTTGTTAAATTTGTAATTAATGTCCATTAATCCTAATCCATCAATTACTAACTAACACGCATATAGTCGCAATTTATGCTATCTATATATATTCTAGTCGCTTAGCGTAGCTGTACAATATCTATATCTAGCTACTAATTCTAGAATACTCATTTCCATATTTTAATTTATCAAAGCCATCGTTCCAAAAAGATTATCGCTATAAATTAACCACGATTGAGATTTTTGCTTCGTTTGAAATTACAATGAATTATTTCTTTTCTTATTATTGAAATTGGTAGTGTAAACTATGAAAAATAATATCCATCTCTTGCACATATTTTTTGTTTTTAATATATTCCTTGTTACTTTAAAGAAGACTCTTATATACAAATTTTTGGGAATTGAATAATTTATGGAATTACACAAAAATTGATCCAAATTTAAAATATAGAAATTCATATCCTATTGCAACCTAATTCACAACCCAATTATAAATCTGGAATATTTTTACACTCTACCAACTTTTTCAAATAGAGGTTTGGGAAAGTTAGGTTGTACATTCTATTTCTATTTTATTCATATCCTAAAACCCTAGCCTATCCTACCTTGATCAAGATCCATATCTACTCCATAAAAATTATAAAATCATAACTTTCGCACACAAAAATATATCTTCATACAAATAAATTTATTTAAAAATAAGCATTTATTTCTTCATTTCTTACAACACTTAAAACATGAAGTATTAAATTCAATATCTCCATCTTCAAAAATGTATATTTAAAAAAACCTTTATCATAGATTCAAAATTCCTTTCTTCCCAAATAGGAATAAAATAATCTCCTTCTCTTTAACTTTTCTTATCTAGACTTTTTCCCTTAAAAGTTAGACTTTCTAATTTCTGATGTTCAAATTTTTATTGGTTTTTGAAAAAGAAACATATGAAAAACTTTTATTTTCAATAGATTACTAAAATAAGGGTTTACTCTTTTTTGAAAGTAGGATTTTTAACATAAAATATTCAAAAATTAATTATCTTTAACATTTTTGTTTCAAAGAGTTTGCTAGCGACAAGAATTATCGTTTACAAAATAGTAAATTTTCCATAATTATCAATTCAAAATAATAGTTATTTCCTTCTAAAGTACATAATAATACTAATTACTTTATTACTCAAAATATACTTTTATTTGATGAAATATATCTCGTAACTTTGGTCAAAAACACTCAAAATCTCTTGCAAAAATTTTCTTTATCAAATCCAATATTATTACTATTCGAATAACTTTTATATTCAAATCAGAAAAAACATATAAAATTATCATCTTTAAATAATGTTTCTCCTTATACTGAAACATCTAACTTATTCATCAATCATCATTTGAATACAATCGATGGGCAAAGATACCTTTTATAACTTTATATGATAGAATAGGTGGAGTAGACGAAGATAACTTCTATCTTATTCTACTACTCCTTTTATTATCTCGTCCATTAGAGTTACTATTCCTATTATAACTTAAAGTCTAGCCATTATCTTATATGAGAATGTCCCTCCTACGTATCTTATCGGACATTCCTTTCTTTCTATTTTTATTTCTCTATTCCAAAATAGGTGTTATTTCTATTTCTAAATCCTAAAAAGAGTTCTAAGGAAAGAATTTTTAGGTTTATAAACAAGAAAAAATCGCATAAAAAATAGAAGAATCGGATAAGCAAAAATGAATCTTTTTAATTGAATTAAAAATTTAACAAATGAAAAACTTTTCAAGTCATTAATTTACAACTAAAACCATCCACCATTTTGTTTTTAAGGAAATTCACTGCTTTTGAAAACTACGTTGCCTTTCCAAACTTTTCTAAAACTAATGGCTGTATATTTCCAAATTTGTCTAAAACTATATTTATATTTTCAAAAATTTCCAACTCATACAGCCTCTAAGAAGTTATAGAGGAAAGAATTTTCAAATTTGCTGCGTATGAAATATAACATAGAAAAATAGGAGAATACAAAAATAAGTAATAAAAAGTTTAAAGCTTTTCTAATTTAATCAACAATTTTTAAACTGAAAAGTTAATAAATGGGAACTTTTAAAAACTCATAAAGCACAATACAAGGTTTGAGAAAATAAACATTTAAGCGTCCAAGGTAGGAATGATTAATTAGTTTAAGTAATTAAATATGTTTAATCTAAATATTTGGTCATGAGAAGCAGAGGAGGGAGTGGTTGGCCATAGAAAGAAGAAGAGTGAATCAAATTTAATTAAATGTATATAGAATGTCTTATTATGTTAAACTAAAAGAAACATTTTCATTTCTCTTTTTTAAAACTTCCCTTAATCATAGATCTGACGTTTAGACCACATCCTTCCAAGTGTGGTCGACCATATATTGTCTCGTATAAGAACTAAAATATCTAATATGTATTCATACAAATATTAATGACATTTTGCACATAGAATGATGATATGACATATAATAACATAGTTAATATATACATGTATAGATATTGAGATTTATACCCACCCCACATATATATATATATATATATATATATATATATATATATATATTCTCTATTTATATATGTATTATTTGCGTCAATTTTACCAAATCTAACACATATTGACTAAGTTGAAGTTTTCAATCATACTTTTAAGTTGAAATGTTCAAGTTTTGATTTGGTAGAGTAAAATTCAAATCTAGATCAAGTTAACTAATATAAAATATCAGTAAGTGACTATATTAACTTTTTCTAAATTTTAAAATAACCAAAAGGAATTTTGAGAAGAAAACCATTTGTCATTTTTCTCTTTTAAAACTTTCCATTTTAATTCCCATTAATTAGAATTAAGATCTCATCCACGTTTCTTCTTTTCTCTCTTTCTCTTTTTCTATTATGGCCGGCCATACGATACCATTGCATAGATCTTTATTTTCAAAAGCCTGTTAAGAAATTAAGTATATTTAAGACCCATTTAAATATATATCGACATCGTATATCGATACCCGTTTATTTAACTTTTAAATATACTTCCAAATAATTAAACAACATCCAAACACGGATAAATTAACAACTAATATTTCTTAAATACTAGTAAATTTTATTAGTTTTTAGCATTTTATAAACTAACTGAATCTTGTGGTTTTTTGGAGAATTCGCAGATGCGGTTGTGGGACTCAAAGGTGTGAATTCAATCGGTGATTAATATTGGTTGATTCAAATATTAACGTTTACATATCACAATAGTTAATGGTGTGACGGTTTCGTCACATCGTTTATAGATCTTTTCGGTAAAATCATATTTTATACTATCTTAAGCGTCCCTAATAGTGAGAATAATTTATGCACATTCTCTTTGCAACACTATATCACATTAGGATATACAGAATCAGATATTGGTCAAAACTTCAGCATTGTCCGTAGTCAATTCAATCAGTTCATAAAAAAAGTCAATGGTTCAATGATAACATTTATTTTTAACCATTATACTCTGGTCAAAATTTTTGACTTTGATTTAACTACAGTTAACCGTGATACCAACCTGATAAACTGAGGTAAAACTCGATCTGATTATAATACCTTGATCTGCCTAATACCTTGAGATCAACTAGGAGAACCGTATTACTTACTACTTCTTGTTGACTTGACTAAGAACCACTACATAGCATCGTCTTCAATCGAACAATGCTTCACTTCCAATGCTTCAACTTAGACCCACTATAATAGTTTGATGGATGGCAATGTCATTTAACTATAATTAAAGTTGATTATTCACATTGAAGCTCAACAGTTCTTAAGTTGAGGGAACTATTTAACAACATCATCTTGAGATTCCGTCGTTGGATCAGGTGCATTGGCAACGAGGTAAAAAGAGTAAATTTCAGAATTTTTTTTATTAATTTGCACAAGATCTTATTTTATGTGAATAAAATTTTATTTAAAGTGAATCAAATTTGGTATTTAATTAATATAAGTGTTTGAGTAATTTTAATTTGTTTTATTTATTTAAAATGTTTCTTTGTTTGTAAAATTTTGAAATAAATTTTTATTATTAATTTAATTAAACTTAATTTATTAATTTAATTAAACTTAATTTATTAATATAATTTATTTTAATTTAATATTTAATATTTTGATGTTATGTGATATTCATATTCATAATAAGAACATCACAACTATACTAGTATGAAAACTATCTTAGGGGTATAATGTGAAAATTGACCATTGTGTCCTACGGTTAATAAAATGTTAATAGGGTGAAACAATGTCAAAAAATATTAAGATTAATTTGAATTAGTCTAAATTCAATAATATATATATAATATTGTTAGTAAATAATAATATATGTGTAATATTGTTTAAAAAATAATTTATTGTACTTCATCAATAATTTATCGTTATCACTATAATTTTAATGAAATACATAAAACTTACATTTAAATTATTTCATTAAGTTATTAATATACTCCGGTTTTCCAAAATTATCTAAAATTCAAAATTCAAAATTTGACCATTTCAAAGTGTGTGTGTGAATAGTGTCTTTTAAACATTATGTATGTGTGTATCTACGCGTGTATAATAAAAAATAGTTTTGTAGCTGTTCTTTACGTTTTTCCCCTAAATATGGGGCGGCAATACAAAATATATGGTTTTTCAATGTCACGCCGACAATTTTAAGCAATGACCTCTTATATCTACTAGTTTTATGCGTATAACTCATTATGATAACTTGAGGAAATGTATGTACAAACTCTAAACTAGTTAGATGAGTCAAACTATATCTGTGGTAATATATGTTCCATCGAAAGTCCCACAATGCCACTTGAAAAAACCATATTCTCTAGGTTTACAAAAAAAATAGACTTGAGAACATCTCATTCTTTAAATATTTTTATGCACTATTATAACATTGTATATCGTTTTGATTGTGGTGCAATTTTATGATCACTTTGTTTATAAGTATGTCAATTTCTTATGGTCTAACCATATTTTTATGCATATCAGTAACTAGTTCGATCTTCTCTTAACTCAACCCATCGACAGAAGAATGACCCTCATTATTTTGTAACTTGCACGTTTATGAACCTTATAAAGCACTTCTAAGATCCACTCATTAAAAATAGAAAACTTAAAACCTCTTAGTTTGAATGGACACGCATTTCTTAGTTCCTGTTAGTCTTGGGTTACAATCGAATTTCTTCGGTTTAGGCTCCTTAAACAATCCACTATATTCAATTCCGAAGAAGATTCTTAACTTATTATGAGAATCATTCACATCCAACTTTAATATTATAATAAAAAACCAGGTCGTTTTTCAGTATCTTGGATCCATTCCATTATTATTTTTTTACTCGGTGTTATTACAAATATAGAAAATGTTACAAAAATAAATACAATAAAAAAAGCTAAAAAGAACACTGAATCACCTACATCATAGGATGTAAACTCACCCTATAATCCACTATGATATCTTTGTCAGAAGCTTCATTTGCACTGCTACAATTAACTCTCGATTAGAGAAAAATAAGTGTTGCTTTAGTTCAGGAAGAAATTTTGCATCAGTACACCCTAGGAGGGCCAATACATGGAAAAAAATGATAAGCTAGGGAAACTTGTGTGAGGAAAATAATAACAAAGGGAGTTGATGCGTGGTTTGCTCATACTAGCAGGTTTTATTATACAAATGAAAAATATGATAAAAAATTGAAAATTCTATTAGTTTTATTCTCTAATCGAAAATCAAGCTCTCGTTCAGCTTCCAATCCAAAATCACATTCTTTTGATTCTAATCCAATATCTTGCTCTTCTTCCTCAATTTTCATGACTAAATATACAGATTTTTTTTAATTTTTTTTTTTCATTTCAGTTTTCAACTAAGAATTCAGGATTTAGTTTCGAGCGGGTCTAGTGTAATGTTAGATAGATGCTAAAGGCACCGGACCAGTGTGCCAACCACTACCAAGATTTTTCACACTGCGATTGACGGAATACGGCCAACCAAACAAATGTTTGATCGATGGTTCTCCGCTGACCGCGGTGCCATAAACATCAAACCTGGTGCCTTTAGCACAATTCTAATGTTATTTTTATTCTCAATTATTATATAAAAAATTGTGGGGTTTGATAGGTAAGTTGAGAAATAATTGTCGGCTTCAGTTGTTCAAGATTTCGTTGGACCAGTTGAATCTTCATCACGCAATTGTAATATTTTAATCAACTAAAATTAATATAAAAATAAAATGTACGTTGAAGATTGAATTGATCCACCGGATAGTTTCAATCTGGATCTACCTGATTTCCAGCCAAACGAAATTTGGTGTGACGTGATAGGAACGAAGAAAAACAGCACACGGTTTCAAAAAAAAAAGCACACGCATACAAAACGAATGACTGTTCACTCATCTTTCCCTTACCGTCTCGAACACCCCTCGTAATATGCAATACCTACCTGATCTAAAGAACTAAACACGGTGCTTATCGATCCAACTTCTGTCATCGCAGAAGCTTCCGATAGCCCAGTTTGGCAGTTTCCTCAACCAAAATACCACTCGGAGTAAAAATCATCGTTTTCTACTCCACTGCTGAACCAACGATCATCGATCACATCTATTAGTTCTGCAGTTGAAGGAGGAGAAGAGTTGCTCTTCCGACGGTGGAGAACGATTAGTCTGATATCAATTGTACATTTAGTGGCATCTACGAGGTATGTTACTAATTACTGTATTACCGCTTTATTTTGATCTTACTGGAGTTGGAAACGTTATATAGCTAAATTGTAGATCTATAATTTGGTTACCAACTGTAATTGAGTTGAAATTGATTGCGTCTTTTGAAGGAAAAGTTCGTATTTACTTCAGTGTGTGATCTGTATTGAGTTATTGAAGGAAAAGTCTCAGATATGACTGGAATATAGTGATTTAATATTTGGAACATATAAAATGGTAAATTTATTTTTCTTGTCGGATGGTATGTGTACTAGCATGTTGATTCTATTAATTAGCATCATGCATCTGTGGCTTACTTGGTTCATGGGGTTGGTGGGCTGGGGCTGTTTGTTCGCGTGTGCTTGCAAGAAAATGATATATAATTAAACTATCTGGGCAGCTGCATATTCTCTATTTCCGCGGCTCACAAGATAAATACTGTAAAATAGTATGTTATTTTTGAGTTTTTGCTCCTCACTCTAGGTTTGTGAAGAAACAGTACTTGAGCATTTTTAATGATAACTAGTATAATTGTTTTTGTGTGTTGTGTAAGGAAAAGTATTATCGGGTATTTCACAACCTCTGATTCATCTCATCGGAGCTAAACATGATCGGAACAATCATCTTTAATGAAGCATTTTAGTTTTTGCTCATGCTAGATTTATGAAGGAATGGTAAATATGAACATTTTCTATGTAATATGAAAATTTTAACATTTCCACAGTTATTTACCCCTAGTTCTTTTCTAATATTTTATATTCGAATCTTTGTATTTAAATTGCTTACGAAATCTCAAACTCGGACTATTTAAATAAATCTCAGTCAATAGTTTCTTTATTCTTCTAACAAATCCTACATATATATGTCAATTTTATGATACACACACAAGTATGCAGCCCTTGCTGATGGCATGGATTCAAACATAATTTTGAATACACCTTGCAAATGTTATGCAATATGTGTTATGTTTATTGTATGTAAAATTTGTAAAGTAAAAATATAATTTAGTTAAGAATATACATTATCAGTCCGAAATCATTATTCACAATGTTACACTTAAATTGTTGAATGGCAATGCATTTCACTGTTTGTAATGGGCCATGGATTCTCATTCACCTATTCATACTTGGAATAAATTAACATAATTGTCATATAAAAGAATGTTCAAAGTAGTTGCCTACCATAACCACATTAAAATACAATCAATAACCACACAGCATAAAATATAGATTTAAAGCAATTGCCTATCGTAACAATGTTAACTTTAAAACTGAAATAGTTTCATATTCAACAAATTTTAATATGAGACTTAAAATTTGCAACTCATGTGTATTGTGAAACAAAAATGTAGACATCAATGGCTTCCTTAAGAATAACATTTCATCAAAAACATGGATATGGATATCTATCATAAAATACATGTTTTAGGAAGTTTACATGCCCGCTTTAAAATTGAACTCTGCCAAAAGTTGGGCTCCAAATATATCCACTGAACTAAAAAATTCAAAAACTAACCTGCAAAATAAACATGTAAAAATTGTTACTTCTTAAGATGAAGTCCTAGAATTTTACGTTAGGATTCTCATTATGGTGCTATAAACTGGTAAAATGAAGAGAATAAGTACTATACACTTGTGCATCTATGATGATATATGATTAAACTATCCCGGATGCATAATGTTTTTTGACACAGCTGACAAGATTAAGTATACTCAATTAAGTATGAAGGCGTAGGAGTAATTTTAAAGAAATGGCGTTCTCACTTCATCATGGAGCAAATGCAGTTTAACCTACTAGGTTGTCTGTTATACAAGTATGCATGTGCAATGGCAAATAGGCAAACTATGTGGGCAAAGTTGCATGCTCATTGTTTTCAGAAGCAGTACAGGGTAAAATAGAGCAAAGCAGTTGATGTTTGTTCGAGGGGAAAAAATATTGGGGTCTTTCAGACAACCTCGGATCCATCTAGCCGGGGGATGAACCCCAGGTAGAACGATCCTCTACAAGATGGACTAGGTTAGTAATCCAATAACCCGTTAATCACGCTATGGAAACGAGGCCATGTATCATCATCAAGACTGAGTTGCTTTCCTCCTTAAGTTATAAGGATAAAGTAGTACGAGCCTATAGAACAGATCCTGTTCAAGTAAGGTCGTGCTTTGTGTGTTAACAAGTCGATATTTGTACTACGCAAGGAAAAATTAACGGGGGGTGTGGGACTAATATGAGTTTAATTAAAGGAGCAAACATGTATTCTAATCCTGAACACCACAGATCTGTGAATTTATGGAGAGTCGAAAATCTGAACATGCATCTATACACTATTACGTTGCCTAGTATGGAACTTGAACTTCAGTTTTCTCTTTCCTAACTCATGTTTGTATTGAATACCTTGTATGTATGTTCTATATATTTGCTTTGCTGTGAAACTTATTGAATACTAAATTAGTTAAGGAAACAAAATATTTTTTATTTTTGGACTTGAGTTAAAATTCTAATAGTAGTAATTAGACATTTTTGCAGTTCCAAGCAATGAAATTGGAAGACCTGACCCGAGGCTGAAAGCTTGGAAGGTAAAAGGATATGGAGACAAAAGAGAAAGGAATGTTATAAGGTGGAATGAACATTGGTCATCCTTACAATTCCTCACAGGAGTGCGTGCATACCCTCCTCTGTCAAGTTATGGATATATTCTTATGGCTGCCCTACTGCACAACACAAGCTCCGTATCTGTTTGGATGTCTGCCGCCTGTTGCTTACCCAGCGGCTCATCGTTGTCGTCGTGGGCATGTTTCCAAATGAAAAGTTAATAATGTCAAGTTGGTAAATTCAAGCGTGGAAAGTTTTTAAATGCATGGTAAGCTCAGCAAGTGGAAGTTATCATTCTTTACTACTTGCGTTTGTATTGTTGCCTGTGTAATGCATCTTCATCCTTTAACTTCTATTCTAATAAACTGTATTATTTTCTAATGGATCTGTCATGTCTTGTGTTACCCATGGTTTTATTTTGTTTTTATTTTTGCCATTATACCGTGCCTACATGCATGGGCACTAAAAGTAGTTGTTTGATGAGCAAGACTCCATGTTGTTATGTTTATCTTTCATTTTTTATACTGCCATTACATGCATATGTTGATGAATATTCTTTGATGGGTTTCAAATTGCAATTCGAGGAAGATTCTTCTAATAAATCATGTACTGTAGTTGAATCTCAACCAGAGATGGTTAGTGTTGACAGTGCTGATTATTGTGCTTATCATGTGACCAGAGAAGTGTCTAACCGTGCTTTTGTATCCATTTGTCACATATGTTAGAGAAGTTGGTAATTGATGCAAAGATGGAGCATAGTTATGTATTGTTGGTTCTAGTTTGCTTGCGTGTGAAGATGGAATAACAACAGAAGATGAGTTCCTTTCTTCTATATTTTTAGAGATCCATAATTGGAATGGTGGCGGTATTGTTGTGTCTAGTGTTTTATCTTCGTTTGCGTATAGATCAGTAGCTGATTTTGAAGCGTTTCAAACTGTGATTGGAGATAGTTCTTTGGTTAAGAGTTCCTTGAGGTCTGTTGTTCTTATAAAGGTCATTGATGTTATGGATGGGCTTGCTTGTCAAGATGATTGGGTGGTTGGAGATGTACCTTTAAGCAGTTCTAAGTGCAATGTTCAACATAAAGATAGGGGCTTGTTATTTCTAGCTGTGGGTTCTACTTTGATTGGAGAAGTCGGTTATGAGCAGGGAGTTTATTATCGTACCAGGGGTTTTAGATTTATTATGTACTACTGTCTTGCATCTATAGGTAAATAAATTTCTACGATTTCATATTCATGCTAGTAATTCGGCTCATGCTTCTAGATCTGGTAGAAGAATAGTTGGATCTTTTCTGCAGTTAATATTAGGAGAAATCCTCGTTTAAAAGTTAAAGCTTGTAAGTCTTATTCATGAGGGTTGAGGTTTTACTAGGGTGTTTTTTGGTAATTGTTGTACGTGGTTTGTGTAGTTGCAGTTTTTTTTATAGTTTTTTTTGGATTTGGTTGTTGAATTTGAGGTTGTGGAAGTTGTTTTATATGACAGTTCATCTTTTGGAGTCGTTTCAGGCTTTATTTTCTTGTTTAAGTTATTACTATAGGGTGAGTCTTCCATGGGCTTTAGTCCAAAAGAAACAACAAGTACATAATATGTAAGCGTGTGTATAATTATGTTTAAAAGATTTAAGGTATGACGCTACATAATATTCCGTTCGCATATTGACTGCGAACGATCGAAACAAAAATTTGATCGTGCGCAACAACATTACGCAATCACAAATCAGCAATAAAATGAAATGGTTAACTTATTTTGTAAAATTTCTAATGAACGACGTTTATAGCAAAACGCATCAAACAAAAATATTTTTATTTTCCAAGCTAAAAATTATAAAAAAATTCTATAAATTAAATTAAAATGACATTATCAAAAATCAAGTCTAAATTTAAAACGTATATTTTATTATAATTTAATTAAAATTCGAATATTTAAACAAATTAAATATTCAAATTTGAGGACCAATAAATACAGTTCGTTACAACATATAACAATTTTTAATTAAATTGTATCTTGAGGAAGCGTTCTATTTCTATAGTTTGCCATATTCTCCTTCGCTTGACCTTGTAGGCTAGATGTTCGCCCTAGCAGCTGACTACGTGATCGCAACCTGAGCCACGGTATCTTTTGGTTTTTAGCCCTACACCACAAAAACCAACAATCAGTACCTCAAGCTAGATTTTCGATGTCATAAAACTCGCGTCACTTGTTATCAGACGCATCAGCTCAAAAATGCATTATTAGGTGGAACACATCTTATGAGGATCTGGTATATCGAATGCAGGAGTTTAGCGGCTTCATTCCTTCTTCGATTCGTGGAGCTTTTCTTACAAGTCTCCCCTTGGAAGAGAACAACTCGCATGAAGAATTCCTTTAAATCAACTGTCGTGATTTAGTTAGTCAACCGATTGCCTATTGTTGCCTTTTTTGTGTATTTTTCACTAATCTAATCACCTGACTTCATTTTTAAAGTGGTTTTATGATTTAATATGTTATAGAAACGTCATACTATACTTTAATGGTTGTTTACCTTCACTCTTCTTTTTGTATTCAATGTTTTCATTGTTTTTCTTCTATTTAATCATCTTCTCCAATATCATTAATCCAATTATGCCCAAAATCATTAGTAAGTTGTTTCATTACTACTTTATTATCAATCTATTCATTTCAACAACAAAAGTTCCAGTTATATCTCCAAACCCCAATTTAAAACGGTTTATATTTCCATTTCATATATCTATGTGCTTTTCATATAAAAATCCAAACTTTATCCATTTAGACCATCAATAATGAGTTAAGAGCATAAATAGATCATATAACATAGAAAATAAAATCTCACTCGAAGTTTAACCTAATTAGCTTAGAGATCCCTTTTCCTTTTGCTCTCCGAATTTGGCCTAGCTGCCAATCTTCGTAAACCATTGAGAAGTTTATAAAATTTACAATCTATGATTTTTTTTCCTTCCTATTTAGACTATTTAATTGTTACTTTTGGTGGAGAATTGTTGATTTAGTTTTCGATCTAAGGTCGTGTTTGTTTCGAACAAAATAAGGCTGAATGCTTAATTAGCTTGTTTGTTTTTAAATAAGTGCTTTCATTAAGTTCTTCTTTTTACTTAATTGAACGAGTAGGTTGGCATGTGCGATGCACGTGCACAGGAAGAACTGGTGTTATGAAACTATGTTTGTGGAGTTATGTTAAAGTTTATAAAATGACTTTGACGTGTACGTAATGTTGCATTTTTTGGATGCTATCTAATTCAAAACACATCCACGTCTGGTAGACGTGTATGGAACTTTCGTATCAAACATGGAAATATGCTCTAAATCAAACCGATCGTAGGCAGCTAAAAAGAAAAGTAATAAACTTATGGAATTATGAATTATTCTGGCTTGTTCATGCATATTGTAGACAACATCTTTGATTTATAACAGAAGTAGATTTTTTTTAACAGATATAATAGTTAAGCTGAAGTAGATAAGATAGCATTTGAGAGGAGAAGGAGACAATATGACGTATTGTAGCTTGCGTGCTATATGAAAGTAAATTGTAACGACGAACTATAGTTGTGTTAATTATTTTCTCTCCACCTTGTTTCGGGCTTGAGACCGGCATCAGTAGTAAGTTGATGGCGGAGTTAAAAACGTTTTTTAAGAGATTTTTTATGTTAAGTAAAACTGAATCGTAGTAACACAGTCATATAACGTATAAGTTGAAATATTCAAACACGATCACGTGCATACAGCCAAGTTATATAACACACATTCACAAATCACATGAGTATTAGAATTATGTCTACAATCGGAAAATGTACATATATTTATAATTAATGCAACAAACAATGCAAATCTTGTTTACAAACATTTCACACGCAACTACATAAATTCACAAAGATAAAAGTAACTAATTCGAGCAAGAACATGAGAATCAAGTTCCACATAACATTCATTCAGATTCCATTCTATCTAAATGTACTGAACTTGAAATATAAAACATGTATATCCAACTCCAAACTTAAACTTAATAAAAGAAAAAATAAATCCAAATGATTAATATTGTTTCTAAAATTTAATATCCAAAGAATCTCATCATAGATTTCACGACTGAATATTGGATCTGAGACTTACACGGATGGAGAGACATAATTGCAAAACCTATAGTAGATGACAATTTTAAACCTGAAGCGGCAAGCATTTTGCTTGCACCTCCTCCGCTTGGGAAATCCCAAATTATTTCCCTTGTGATGCATGCCGATAGTTGCAGTTAGATCTCTAAGGAACCACAATGGCTGAGAGGACTATCACATTAGCAAAGGACGTTGTTTGTGAGAGCCCGTTATTTATGTACTCGTTAATCCGTTACAATAAATGCTTCTTTTCTATTTACACTACCCAAACACGGATCAAGATTTCTGATCAGTCTGACACCCTTTAAATTTTAATATTTTTAGTATTAGTTTCAATTCAGTTTTTCCCATATTAAATCCACATCAAATCAACTAACCATCTACATTCGGTTCATTTTCATAAGTTGCATGATCAAAATTTGTCATAGCTTCCTTCCCATTGTATTTAATTGATACTTTATTAGAAGCTCTGCAAACAACCACAAAGAAAGTGAGAACGCCATAATCTACATGCAGTATTCATTGCTAACTGGTCATAGGATCTAAACATCTTCAAATTATAGGTGATAAATCTATCACCTTGCAGCTTCTTCCTAGGTATCAAACAGTCCCAAATACACATACTTGTTAAGAAAAAAAGTTGCATTATAAAAAAATATGTGCCTACCTCAATCGATAATAAGAAATGATACATTACTTTTAACCCATAAATTTACCTATTCTACCCTTCCATTTCCCAGATTTATGCAATGTGATGCCTTTATATTATGAAGTTCCTCTTGTGCTTTGTTATCCAAGCACGTGAACAAACTCTTCTTTTGTTAGATCTTTATTATATGCATTTTTCCAAACATGTAAAACAAATATATCTGATTCATATTATTCTTATGGTCACTTAAAATGAAATTTATATCAGCTTTGTTACCCCAAAATTTTATTTCAGCTCTATCATAAGCTCTGTTAAAGTAAGTGATAGAAGTTGGTCAAAAATTCAGTAAATTTGCATATAACTTAAGTCATAATATTCATAGTTTATTGAGTATTACCTTGTAGTGGCATGGGCTGTATAAGGACATCCTAAACATAAACGAAAATTTTGCATACACAAAAATTAACAAAGATGTTCAACTATTGAAGTACCTATATAGACTTTCTTTCCATAATCCCTGCACATAATAAAGGGATAACAATTTTACAACAAAAGAAGATAAACATATCTATTAAGAAATAAAAAGTTTGTGGTTAAAAGACGTAAGACTAACCAAATATGATATTCCCATCTCCTTATTCTTCTATAGAAAGTAACACCTCTGTATTGAAAACTCTTCAAGCGCGGGCCACTCGGCTCTTCTTAGCTGTCATTGCCACTTGAGAAGACTTACCAATGGAGGTAGCCTCACCACCTATGGTCCTCTACACCAACTACTGATTGACTGACTAGAAAGAACTGGAAGATGACTGGATCCCCCATCTTCCAATGTCTTTTTGAACTTAATAGATAATACAAACTTATACGCTTTTTCACCATTATAATTCTCTATTTATCCGGCGAGGTCTCAACTCCTTTATAATTTACATATATATGGAAAAAGTAGGTAATTGATTATAAAAGGGAGAAATTATTTATGAAATAAAACTTGGAAATCATCATAGTTATATTGACCGTAATTAACAGTCTATCTTTCCCACGTCAGTCAAATAATCATAAATACCTCCTCTTTCTGCTTTTACCTGACCCTGCAGAAAATTGATTGTCATAAGCAAACGATTCTGTAGTTTCTCCTCTTTTGAAAGTGAAATCGCTTATTGATAAATCGGCACATTAAGTTAAATCTAGGTAGAAATTAATTACAAAAGCAAAATAAATATGTTTATAGATCTTGGATTGACTTGAAATAATATGAATCTGAACTTTAGGAACATTAAATTTTAGAATATTAGTTAAAGGATGAAATGATGAAGAGCAATCAAGCATAAAAGACAGTATAGAGAGTCAATGGATTAACAATGATAAAATTACCGTATGTACCTACTGTAAGAGCTAGAAAGCGACGTCTAAAATAGAAGGAGGTTGAGTGTAACATCCTAATTTTTGATAAAATTTAAAATTAGTGATTAATATAAATTTTGGGATTAAATTGAAATTTATTTGAAAATTTCCAAACAAATAAATAAATGTTAATTTGTATATACATAAATAAGATTGTGATTGCATTTGAGTTTAAAATTTTAAAATAATAAGTGTTTTAAAATTATTTGAATTTAAAGATATATATGTGTATGGGTAGATTTGAATTTTAGTTTGAATTTAAAATTTAAATAAATATTTTAGTAAAATATTTCTGGATTTGAAAATTTTATATGTATGATTTTTATTAATGTGTAAATTAGTTAAAAACCTTATTCTTTTTAAAGTTATATATATATATATATATATATATATATATATATATGATAAAGGAAATGTATTTATACAAATAAGAATATATAATACAAAATTTTATTTAAAAACATGTAATCATGTAAAAAAAAATTACAAGTGTTAAGCTTTTAGCACATAGATTAACAAGTGTAATCAATTTAATTATGGATGTAGATAAGTGTCCTATTTTTTGTTTTATTTTTATTAAAGAAGAAAATATCAGGTATATACATCTTTTCCTCCTCTCCGTCATTGCTTTTAGTCTTCATTTTCAAACTTCAAAGAAAAAAAAGAAGAAAACCTGTATACAAAGAAACCATAAAAAAAATCAAAGCAAGGCAAATTCTTCACGAATTCAACAAGTCAGATTCAAGCAAGTTATCAATTCAACAATTCCAGTATCAAGAGCAACATCAAATTTTTTAAAATCCAAGATCAAGATCAAAGTAGATTTCAAATTTCAACACCCAGGCTTCTTCTCTATTTTCATAAAAACAAACTGTAAGTAAATCCTTTTAAGAATTTGAGTTTCAATTTGTTGTTAAATAATCAAACAAGTTAATCCATCAGAAGCTAAGAAAATCAACATCAACTAGTTGCAGATAAAATTCCAAGATCAAAGCAATTTTCAAATTCTCATTTCCATTTTTCTAAAAAAAGCAGATATACAGGCCTCTTCCCTGTCAACATAAATTGGTGAGTAAACCCTTGTGAGATCTAGATTTTTGAATGTTGTTTGAAATCATGCCTAAAGTGAAGTTAAGATTTATTTTCATGTGTATAAATCTTTGTATTTATGTGTGGTTTGGCTGTGCATGTCTGGAAAACAGATATATGCATCTCTGTTACAGGTTTACAAGCATCAAGCCTGTTCAAAAATCAACCTCTCTTCTTCTAATCATTATTTGACTTTAGGACCTAAACAAATTTTGTTTGTTTAACTATGATTCAAGTTCTAAAAATAATTTTAAGCAAAATTAATTCAAGCTTCTTCTAGAAGTTGAAAAATATAGGGAAACTTGCTATATGTTGAATTTTCAAGTATCATGATTTATGTTTTCAAATATATTATCTGAAATGCTTTCGAAAACAAAGATTTTTAAAAGTGAAATCATATTTTTTAAGTACATATTCACTGATAAAATCGAGGATGAACGATTTTGGGGTTATTATCTAGTTCTGGTGATCGGCAACGTGAGGGGTCTCGTGATCGGGGTTGGAGCTAGCATGATGGTCAGGGATCATTAGAAAATTATTGGATGAATTTATAAATCATTGTATTGGCCGGACATTGCCAATCTAGGGTTTAAGCTTATGTCTTAGCTATGGTCGGAATTCGCATTGCTGGCTTCTCGTCGTTGCATCGGAGTCGATCGCACCGGTGACAATCGAAACAAGGGAGATAGGCGAAGCTCTGGCCGGAATCTCGACGCTTCCGGTGGCCTGAGAAGTCGGAGCAAGGCATTTCTTTGGCGATTATTTTTGTCCCAGTCTGGGTCGTGCAGCTTAATCACGAATTCGTCATCGATTCATGTTGTTGGGTGGTCAGGGGCCTATGAGGAGTTGTCGTCGACCTATCGACGATCAGCGTCGACCAGTGGTGGCTGGAATCATTGTGCATGTGCATAATGTATTTGGTTGTGTCAGGGATTTGGTTTAAAGAAGGGAGGGATGACTCGAAGTAGTCTTCAAGGAAGCAGGTCACTGGCTCGAGGGTTGATTCGAGTATTTGTGTTGTACCGGGTTTTTATTAAACTTAAACAAATTCTAAGTTTTCAAAATGAAAATATGGGGTTATCTCAGGGACAACTCAAAGTAAATAGGCATGTAGCCCGGGCGATGCTCGAAGTAGGTCTCGGGTTTGTCATATAAAATAGTTTTCTTGGCTTTGAAAAAAACAAAATTCAAATTTAATTCATGTTTTTAAATAATGGTTTTAATTTTAGTGTTGGATAACAAATGTTTTAAGTAAGATATTTTTAAAGTAATTAAGTTTTAATTTATTTAATTTTGTGACATTAATTGTAAAATTAATTATTTTAATTAAGATGAAATGTTGTTCTTATTAACCTTAATCTTTTGAATTAATGTGTTAATGATATTTAATTATAAAGTTTATTAAGTAAAGATTTTTATAATAATTGAATGATAAATTAAGATAAATGATTTATAATTACTTAATAATTAAAGAATAATTAATTAACGGTTAATTAATTATTAATTTAAAGTTAATTAATTTGTAATTAAGGATAGATTAATTAACATAATTAATTAAAGAATAATTAATTAATGAAAGTAATTAAGATTAATTAATAAATGATTAAGCATTAATTAAGAATAATTAATTAATTTATTAGTTAAAAATTAAAGGTTAAGTAAATGATAATCTCTGTAGTTAATGCCCCGCTATTACCCTGCTACAACCGCGCTATATCTCATAGCGGATTTCTACCGCTACGATTTTTCCATATAGCCCCAAAATATAGCATTTCCGCTTTAATCCCCGCTATATCTGCTATATCCCGTTATTTCCGCTATATTCCGCTATTTCCGCTATACCTTCTTTAACAAAATGAATTGAAAAATTGCATTTATACGTTATAAAATTATGAAACTGATTTATTTGATTTAATTTTTTAATATATTTTCAGAAATGAAAATACTCTAATATTCTACCAAATTCAATTATGTTATATAACAGTTTTTCGTTTATTTAAAGTATATCCGCACATGTTTTTATTTAAAATTATTTATGTATTATTTATAATTCAATTGAATGATAATTTTTCATTTAATTACCATTTATATATTTGTAAAAACATTAAGTACGAGTTTTATATGCTATTTTAGAGTCATCTGCTATATCCCGCTATATCCTCGTTGTATCCCCGCTATGACTTTTTGCACATCCACCGCTTTGAATCTACCGAGCGCATAAACTGCATAGATGATAATTAAGGTTAATTAATTATTAATTAATATTAATTAATAAATCATTAAAGATTAATTACTTGATAATTAAGAATATTTAATCATTAATTAAGGTTAATTTATGAAAATAATTATGTGATTAATTAATTATAATCACACGAATTGTTCATCTTAATTACAGATGATTGATTGTTGTTGAATGCTTTGTATTGATTGATATCTGTGATATGTGCTTGTGATACTATGTGATATGAACTGCTTTGTGCTAAACCGTGACATTTGTATATATATATATATATTACTGTGAAAACCCCTTAGCCCGTAAAACGACATTTGAATTTCGACGCGACAGGGAGTCGGATTCCGGTTGGTTATCCAAAACCCACATCGAACCTTAATGGTGAATCTTTGTGAATGATATATCCACGTGTTTTAAATTAAGCGCTCACTATTCGGTTTAGCCAGGAGAGGACTTTGTGTCATATAACCCATTCCGAATAGTGATATGACGAAACGGATAGCACTTCAAGATGGTGGTGATGTTTATTAGCTTAACACCTTTCTCTGAGATGTACGAGCTCAGAGGTTATGTAGTTGATGGTTATAAGTGATATACTCCCAATTTGGTAGTGTGGCATGTTGAGTGCCACTAAGTGTTGTTGAGTGTTGCTGATCATTTGTTGATCAAAGCATGACTTTTGTGTAAATCGTAGCTTTGTGGACGAGACCTCGTCGGACCTCACACCCCGGAAATGGTCGAAACAGAAAAGATGCGGCAAGATTATGAGGGTCACGCCCTTTAGGGTATGTCCATTCCCTTTTGAAAAAAGGTGATATCATGGTATGGAGCCCAGATATTTAACCTATGTGGTTGCTGCAAATTTATTACTTCATGGTTGTTGCTTTGTGGTTGAGGGCCCACGGATAAAGGTCGGTAACGACCGGGGAATGGCATATTCGTATAGTAGTCATCTAGTTATAGAGGTAAACCGGCCTTGTGTTTGCAGAGATCTAGTTAGGTTCTCGGGGCGTCCCTCCAGAGGCGTACACATGTCGCATAGGAAGTTCCTTAGCCTGGCCATTTGTTTAAAATCCAATCATCAATACGCGCCTAGTACGGTTTTAATTGTATAACCTGCCATTTACTTATGGTGGTAACCCACTGTTTAGATGGTAGTTATAGTAGACATAGTACGAAATGTCTGTGCTGGCTAAGATTAATATTATACTTTCGAAATATTTTCTACACTATGCACTAATATTAATATTAAATGAATTTTCTCGTAGCAAGCATATTTGACTATCATAAGGGAAAATCTCCTTCAATTGTGCGATTGCATTGTGTGTGTGCAGGGAGGCCTTATGGCAGTTTTTTTTTTCCAAAAGCATGAACAGTTTTCTCTTATAAATTGTTTTTGTTTAAACAACTATTTTGTTTACTCATACCAGTTTCGTGATTGACCCAGAGTTTATTGTTCCTTTCCTGAACTCTGGGTGTCCATAATTTTCCACATGGGCAGCATAGAAGCAGGTATCCGTGTTTTGGAGCTAGCTTGGTTCTAGAAGTCTTTTGGTAGCTGTCGTATTTTGGAAGCTTTTAGTTTGAAGTCTTGGAAATCTTTTGAAGTGTTTGGAATTTGAAAGACCTTATCGAAGTATGTTGGGAACCTTTTTGAAGACTCTGTTATTCCGTTGTGGCGTTACCATTTTGTTGTTGTGTTATATATATAGTACTCTGATGTTGGTGGTCGAATGTTGTAATGAATATTGTGATGAATATTGTATCCATGTTGTATCTGTATTATGATCAATGATGATTCATTTTGTTTCTGCTGCTCTGTATTTGTCTAATGTTGTTATAAGCTCCATCCGAACTAGAGTTCAACGTTTGAATCTTCGGTAGTCGAATACAAGTGAGGTATTTGATGTCGATTTTTGAACGCTGGATTTCCGGTCGTGACATTAAGCTACTTAATATTGCCGATAATTTCCTTCCTTCTACCATTTTTATGTTTATGCACTACAACAAAACAACCATATTACAACCTTTTCTTTACAACTTGCACAAATTGGCAGTTGTAATAGGTATTTTATAACAACTGTTTATATGTAGCAGTAGTAACAAATTTATTTGTTCAGCAGTTGTAATATATGTCTGTAACAACTGTTTATTTGTGTCAGTTGTAAATATTTATCTATCACAACTGTTTTTGACAGTTGTTTGCCTGCACTATAAAAAATTACAACTTCCCTCTTTTATTTTCTTCGGCCCGCTCAATGTTTTCGTGTAAACTAAAAAATTAGCCGTAAAATTTCATAAATCTAAACTAACCCTATCCCGCTCTGCCATTGCTATCCACCGAAGTAAATCGCGCTTGCTAGAAACCCTCTTTCAAACCCTAACCCTTTACTCTCTGTCATTTTCTCGCCTCCGTGGCCGCATCTCCATTGCTACACACGTTCAATCGCTTCGCTATCGTTGCGACCTGCGTTTGCTCGCCGTTGTTGTTGGTCGCCTTCGAAGAAGTTGTGGTATGTTGCTATCCTACGATTTTATTGATTTTATTTGGTTCTTAGTTATTTGTTTATTGAAATTATTGATAGTTAAATGATTCTTTACTGCAATCCTACAATAACCCAAATTTCTCGAAACTAAACATAATCGTCGATTCAAATCGCTTCCAATCTAGTATGAATTTATAACAATCTCATGAGTGATGGCTAAGCACAATAATTCACTGAATAGTACTAAAAATCACATACGGCAGTTATGTTTTGAATTAGGTGCATTGTATTGTGAATTAGGTCCATGTATGGAACCCATGCATAGATCCCACTTCGCTCACTCTATGGGGTAAAGTTTATTCCAAAATTTGAGAGATGTGTAGTATTTTTTGTTTATTATAAGCCTAATTTATACCAAATTTGCGCATTTTATATAGCACAATCCAGTATTCCTATATCAAAATAGCAAATAGATGGTGTGAAATTATTCCGTTAATTCTTTTATCAATAGGGAAAATTTCTAACTATACATTCAAAATAGTAAACGGATGGTGCGAAGTTCTGTTTATTTGTTTAATTAATCACAAGGGGAACTTTCTTTATATATGTGTGTGTAATGCAGATTGGGGAATGTGAAGTAGCTTGGGTTGATGGAGAAGTGGGAAAACCACATGATAAGCTTTCTCTACTCCCCCCGCGTCAAACCCTCCTAGCCATGATTCTGCACTTGTTGGCGATTTAAAGTTACCTAATTTAAAGCAATTCCTTGTGAGCAAAGGCATTCAGGCAACGATTCAGGTAATGTGTATTCTTGTCTAACTTGTTTTTTCCCACCTGCTTTACTTGTCTAATGCATCTCTTTACTTAATTATGATACAAAGATTTCACATGATAAGTAAAGAAAGTTCAGCAATTTTTCCATTTCCTTAAATTATTTGACATACAAGGTATTAAAAAACAAAATTCAAATCGTAGATCGTAAATTTTCAATCTTTAAATTTAAATCATAGATTGAAAAAATTCATATTTAACATGCATACCTACTTGTATACTCGATTTTTCTTCTTCACTGCGTTGGTTATTAAGTGATATTTAAGCGTTCGAAAGCATCAATTCTCCTTTTTATAGAGTAATTTGTACATTTGGAATTGAATTTGATGCTTCTTCTAAACCTGTAATTCGATTTTTATTCTTGTTCCATCTTTATTTTTTTTTAGAAAACAATAAAATACGAGTCATAAACTCAAGTAGAAATCTTGATATTTATTTATTCAATATGGATTAATGCTTTTTCTCAGTCACAGTTTTAATAAAGTAACAAGAGAAAGCAATGCACTTGTATATATTAAGTTTGGTTACATCATTTTAACATGATGTGTAATTATGTTACTTCATACCGTATCAATATTATATAAACCAAAGGTCTTGCTTAACACACACACATGCCCACACACATCTTTATGTATGTATGTATGTTACATCTATACTCGCAGATGAGCTCTTTCTTCAAGTTTCAAATTTTGCATCTTTACTCACTTGTATGAGAGATGCACATAATCATGTTAAATGTACTTATTGTTATATGTACCAATCAGGGATCTTGTAGTACTGCACATTTCGTATTAAAACATGGAAAATGCAGTGCATGTTATGAAGACACTTTAATCAGTTCTATGATGACACAATATATAGTCAAACGATCTCCTGTAATTTTCTCTGCTTCCAGGTTGAGCTTGCTAGGGAATTTTGCGATGCGGTGAGCATGTCACGGTCAGAAAAATCATTGATGTGTCAGCAAGGTTATTTTTTTATAAAATGCTATGTTTGTTAAGTTTTAGTAAGCATTTATAAATAATGAATAAAATGACTAATGGGGTCCACAATTCATTGAAGTTTTTTAGTCTATTTGATTGGTCTAACAATGATTTTGAGCACAATTGCAAATATTTTGCTAGTCTTCATCGTTTTTTTGGCGACAAAGGAACACATATTCATACATATGTATATAATTATACATGTGCATAGCTTTATAAGTTTTATCGCTTTTCTTTTATGCCATCAGAATAAACAATGAATTCTATTTGATATTTTTCATATTTTTCCAAATAGGAAGTTGAACTGTACTTTATAATATTAGTGGAATATCATTTCAATTTTCTCATGCACCCATCATCCAAACCCTAGCCCATACAAATTTTGGAATGTTCGTATCAGTTCACAATACTAAACAAGCCTCATTTTTAAACTTGCTTAAACAAATTTCTTGTGTGAAAGAATTATAACTTAATACAGGAATGCTTTATTTTAGATGTGTCCTTTTTAAAATAAGACATCAATACTACCTTGTGATATATGCATCTTTGATTGGACGTCGGAAGAATTAAAAATCAAGAAAGTCCTTCAGGAAATGGCAGTATTTTAGGCCTCAAACATCATCATTGTGTTGCTTTCTATTGAAATATGGTGGATACCAAAAAGTAAAAACACTGTTAAATTAAATAAGGGAAATGATTTAATAGAGGAATAATCGTTGAATTTTAGTACGGATAATTTGAATTTCTAGAACAGAAATTCCCTATTAATTCATGACTAATTATCCCTCATATGGAGATAACAATTGCATCTACTGATCCTACAGTTTTAGTGCATCATGTACCATTTGGAGCAACTGCTTGGAAGGTTTGGATTGATTAAGTGGTGGAGCCCGAAGCTATTTTATATAGGCCTTCTTCGGATATGTATACTATTGGACAAGCGGTTGGACGACTGTTGCTTGGCGTAAGGAATTTATCTCTGTTAATTAGTATGTATATGTACTCTTACTGAAATATGTTATGGATTTAGTTGTGTTTTGTATTGAAATTATGAATTCATAAATGGTGTAAACTCGAATTGTTTTCGATTTTCTTGAATGCAAATGTTTTGTGTTGTTTCAAGTAATTTGCATGATTGTGTATAATGTTAACGAAATATTGGTTTTAGTTATGATATTAAGAAATTTATAGCAGTTGTGAAAAGATGATTATAGTTGTTTGTAGCAATTGTAAAAATATATGTTGTAACTGTCATTGTTAGTTGTATTTCATCCGTCTACAACTGCAAGCAGTAGTTGTAAAAACCTTTTACAAGTGCTAAAAGCAGTTGTAACCAGTCACTTACAACTTGCATGTTGTAGTTGTAAATAGTTTTCCGCAGTGTAAATAAGTTTTCTACAACTAGCAGTGTTAGTTGTAAAAGTCCTTTTGCAAGTGCTAAAAGCAGTTGTAACTAGTCATTTGCGACTAACATGTCGCAGTTGTAAAATAAGTTTCTACAACTACTTCTACAACTGTTCCAGTTGTAAAATAATTTGGATCTATTACAACTGCAGATATAACGACTGGCGGGTGCTAGTTGTAATAGACATATTACAACTGTTTTTGGCAGTTGCAAAAAGATATTTTTGTTGTTGTGATGATTTCTCCATTTCTTTCAATATTCAACTTTTTTACTGAATGGACGGATGATGCTTTTGGGAGTAGGGAAACAAATGTGAATAAATGTGTATTACGGTTATTACCGAAGAGGGGTCAAGGAAATTGCAACAAACTTAGATTCTTAACAGCATAGTAAGGAGAAAAACTGAAATGTAGAAATTGAACTTTCATATATAAATCTTTTATTAAGTAGCTTCGATTCTAGATAAGAAATTTATAATAAGTTATGAAATTGCGTAGATATTGAAAATCAATTCCCCTTTCATAAAAAAAACCTAGCAATCAAAGCAATAAATCTCAAAATTAAAATGCAATAAAATCAAATAATCAGACGCAATTAAACCATAAGACAATCAAAAGGAAATAAAAAGTACTCAATGAACAAAGAAAGTACGGAGTAAAAAAAGGAGAGTTCAAAGTGAAAAGAAAGCAGAACAAAATTCATACAAACTTATGAAATTTTTGAAGGAAGTTGGAGATCTTACCTTTGAGAAATAGCTTAGGCCTTTATCACAATTTTTCCAATATTTCCAGAATAGAGAAAATACAGAGTAAAAAAAAGGAGAAATCAAAGTGAAAAGCAAGCAGAACAAAATTCAGACAAACCTACGAAAATGTCGAAGGAAATTGGAGATCTCCTCAATTTATATGTCAAATCCCAAATTTGCAACTCAACCCCACAAATTGAGTTGGTGGAAGAAGAGAGAGGCACCCCGTCAATATCAAACCTGACCGAGTTGGAGGAAGAAGAGAGCTCGTTCCAGCCATCAATTTGCTCGATCCTCGAATTTGGATCTGAAAAGCATCGTGATTCTAATTCTAAAAACAGAAGAAAAAGAAATTCTAAAAACAGAAGAAAAAGGAAGAAAATTGTAAGAGGTCGTTAACTCCATTTTTTTTAGTGGGGAAGAAAAGGTTTAGCAGAAGTTTGAAGAACAGTAGGAAAAAAGGAAGTGGGCAGAGACGGCTGACTACATCGTGTAGTTTTTAGTGGGGAACGAACATGGTAGGAGAATTGAGGCATATGCCCTTGGATTTTTTTCCTAATGTATTCTTTTGCGACAACGTTAGGGACTGATTGGGAAGTTAAAAAAAGCTTCACCATCCTAAGGTATTTGCATTATTAGTAGAGATAAGCAAAATTTTAATGTTTCTTGTAAATACTGATCACTTATTACACCACACATTCCGATACCCATATGCAACATAATATGTAAAAAAAATTAACTATATCAAACAATTAAAAAAGTTCAAACATAACGTCGGTTTTGTTTTCAATTGGTGAATTTTTTCGTTTAGTTTGGGTTTTAATTTTATAGTATAGTTTCAATCACTAGAAATGAATGTACTAAAAAATTTAAAAAAAATTAATATCAACCTACCGCGATATTTGCATGCAATTCGAAGTTAAAGTATGATAATTTATAAATTGGCTGAAAACAATGGAAATGAAAAAATAAATAAATAGTAATACATAACGTAGATGTTAAAAAATTATAAATAAATAGTTTCGACAAGCTCAAAAACGCTAATTTATTTAAGGTAAATAAAACAAACAAAATCTGCAATGCATACGTAGAAAATCAATATATTACATAATTATGAAAAGTTGGACAAAATCTTCTAATATTTTTATAACAACTTATTTCAATAATCTTTTTATGTGTGTGTTTTAATAATGCTAAAATCATTAATTGATAATCCAAACACAATACAAACTTCAATTTTATTACAATGAAATATTTTCTTCTCGACCAAACTCTTATAAATATATTTACATTGTCAAATTGACTATTTTTGATATGTTTGTAGTACTTGCACAGGTGGGCATTTATAATTTTTTCATTTGTGTATAAATATAAGACATAAAATAAGATGATTAAGTGTGTTATGTATGACAATTACATCGAAGAATAATTAATTTTAACTTTTTGAGGGGTAATATTGTCAAAGTGGTAATTTATATTCGCTGAACAAATTTCTAATTAGAATGTAAACAAATAATATTTTAAGTATTCAACAATCATCATTTAGCATTTTAAACAAATGATGCCTAAGATTTTAAATCAAGTGCTTTCAGAGGAGGAGGAGAAGAAAAATGAATAGAACGTATAGTTCTATCTCTATCAAGGAGGGATATTAATACCCTAGTTGGTGCTAATGGGTTGTTAGGTCTAACAAGCTTGTTTACACTTAATTTATTCTTTTAGTTGTAACTTTATAGCCGTGTGCCTGTTCTAAACATGTTTATTATGGAACCTGACTAGAAAATACGCTCTATGCAACGGTGTAAGTTTCATTGTTTGATTTCTTCATTTATAGAAATTCATATATTTGTACTTTTTAGTAAAATTACCATTTTAACCTTTAATTAATATTTCAATTTATTATTAAACTTTACGGCATGTTACATTCTCCTCTGTTGAAAGAATTTCATTCTTGAAATTCTAAAGGACAAAAAAAAGTAACTCGCTCTATAGCGTTTAAACACATATTATATAGTCATACATTTAACATACATTCATACAAATACACCCGCTCTTAAGTGGCTATACTTTAACAAACACCATGGCACATACTACGAACACCAACATTGTGGTTTTCGTCAGCATACCACTTTTGTTTATCATGTGGAGTCTTTATCCTTTTCCTTGTCAGCTCTAGTTTTTCGAAAGTGTCCCTAGTCATGTCTAGCCGAAGTATAAACCTATCAGTCATCTCCCACGAACAAGATGGATTTGCATGGTCATCCATACAAAGCCTTGAACGTTGTCATGCTTATGCTCGCCTGATAGATGTTATCATAGGTAAATGCCACTAATGGTGAATGATCTTCTCATGCTCCACCAAAGCCAAGAATATCAGGTCTCTCGATAAATCCTTCAACATCCTATTCAGCATCTCCATTTGTTCATCTGTTTGTGGATGATACGTAGTCCTAAGATTTAACTCAGTCCCCGAGGCATCTTGAAGAGTTCTCCAAAATAAAGGATCTAGGCCGGGTTGCAGCGGGTTAAATGAGTGAATTTAAAAAAAAATCATTTTTAAATCTTTATTAGGCCTATGAAGTCTAATCAATTTTTAGATTCGATCTAAAATATTTTATATAAAATCTTTATATTATGTTATATGCTTGTAAAAGGGTGTATTTTAATTTCTTGAAGTATGTTACATAAGTGCATTAAATTCACTTATATATGTACAGTGCACATGCAATATATAAGAAGTGTATATAGTCAATGTGACTGTTTATGCACTACTAGAATACTTTAAAATGGGGATAGAGCCTGGAGTCGGCCGACGTTGGCTCTGTCTCCATTATGGAGTCGAATGGGAACGGCGTAAAATTTTATTGAAGTTTGTGTCGGCTAGGGACGGTGCAAAATTTTATTGAAGTTTGTGTCGGCTGGGGACGGCCTGCAGCGATCCGAGTTGGCTAGCGTCGGCTATTTAATTATTTTCCCAGTCTAATTCTTATATACGTCTATTTCGTTTGAAAAAATATAAAACACAACGAAAATGGCCAAAAAAATAAAATTGACATGTATGGTTATTAATGTTCACCCAATGACGGGTCGTGATAGGTTAAGTTGGTATTTTCGATGATATATGTTCGTGTAATTCGAAAACTTATCGTTGTTGAAAATCTAAATCGTACGACAATTCGATGCAACTTTTAGTCGATCCGTTATACAAACTCGATAAAGGCGATTATATGTAACAATTTAAAGAATTAAAATAATTTTTAAACCATTGGATAATCAATTATGAATTTTTAAATGTATTTGGTATAATAAAATTATATAAAATAAAATATGCGGTGTAAAAATAAATTCTTTGGATCTTATGTCGATCTAAGGTATTTTGGACATATTTTTAGAATATTGTTTAAAAATACACGAATCTGGGGTGTCGATCTTGAATGTCAAATTTATGGCCGTTCGTGGACTTTCAGACAAAAATCCTTCGTTCGAAGGCCGAACGACCTTTAAACGAGACCAAATTTGAACCAGTGATGCTTTGTAGTGTTTTAATCGAATCCGTACAGTTGGATTTGCAAAAAAATCATCACATACAAAATTATCCAAGAAATATGTCATTTCTAGGAGTTAGCTATAACACTTATAATTTTGTGGGTGATGATTTTTTTGCGAATCCAACCATACGGATTCGATTAAAATAATACAAAGCATCACTGGTTCAAATTTGGTCTCGTTTGAAGGGCGTTCGGCCTTCGAATGAAGGGTTTTTTGTCCGAAAGTCCACGAACGGCCATAAATTTGAAGTTCAAGATCGACTCCCCAAATTTGTGTATTTTTAAACCATATTATGAAAACATGTCCAAAATACCTTAGATCGACATAAGATCCAAAGAATCTATTTTTATGCCACATATTTTATTTTATATAATTTTATTATACCAAATACATTTAAAAATTCATAATTGATTACCCAATGGTTTAAAAATTATTTTAATTCTTGAAAATGCTACATATAACCACCTTCATCGGATTTGTATAATGGATCAACTAAAGGTTGCATCGATTGGTTGTGCTAGTTAGATTTTCAACAACGAAAATTTTCGAATTATATGAACATATATCATCGAAAATACCAATTTAACCTATCATGACCCGTCATTAGGTCAATAATAATAATAATAAATGTCAATTTTTTTATGTTGTAGTAGTGTTTTTAATTTTTTTTAAACGAAATAGGTGTAAAAAAAGAATTTAAAAAAAATATACGCTGGCCGACCCTAAATGACTCAAGCCGTCACTAATCGGGACGATGCCAACCGACGCCAGCCGGCTCTATATCGAGTATACAGGTTTCAGCGGAGATTTTCTTCTTCACTTTCTTTGCTTAATAAAAAACGATTTTCTCCTTCCCCATCACCATTTTCGACCCTCTCCAACCGTCACCCTCTGTCGATCATCGCTGTAGAAGCCTAGAACTCGACAGAACTTGCCGGAATCTCCTCTTCTTCTTGAATTTGGTAATTTTGTAAACCCTAATTTCGAATTAAATTGTTTAATAGGTTTAAATGTACATTATTGTGATGATAATTAGGAGTAGGTATTGCTAATTTAGTGTATTAGGTTATTTTTAGTATGAAATCGTTGAATTTGAAAGTAAGAATTGGGAATAATTGGTTGTAAGTATTTATAATTTAAAAGGGTGAAAGTGTGAATAGGGAATTTGAAAGTGTGAAAGTGTGCATTTGAATTTTATTCCCGATTGATCCCTTATGTTTTATATTTGGATTGAGTGAGGACGACTTGGTCGTCGAGTGTTGTTTGACTGGCCTGTGTGCCTTGTATTTGGATTGAGTGAGGACGACTTGGTCGTCGAGTGTTGTTTGACTGGCCTGTGCGCCATGTGTTTGGGTATTTATACCTATAAAGTCTCGGTAGCTGGTCCATTCGAGCTGTGCCGATATTATATGAAGGGCATATCGCCTCGATACGCTGCCGTTTATTTCTAGCGCCTAGGTGAAGCGACTATTTGGATGTTTATTGCTTTATATGCAATAAACATCTTAATATAAATGATTTAAAGGAAATAATTTATAAATAAACTTCTTACTTATTTTAGCCTATCTCTAATTACTATAAATAATTTAAAGGAAAATAAGACAGCAACAAAGCCTTTAGTTCCAAAAGGCTTTGGTAGATTAGAAAATACGATAATAATCACAAGTCTGTATGCGTCTAGGAATAGAAAAGAAATGCTGTCGAAATTTCTAATATATATATATATGTATGTATGTATGTATGTATGTATGTATGTATGTTTTTAAATTAGGAAAAATGTTCAACTATATTCTCGACCGTACCTGGATGAGTGAAAATTTGTATGCGTGGTTTGTGCGATATTGGGAAAGCGAAGACACGAAGATAAAATTTTTACTTTCGTATGTCTATAATTATAATTCATTTAAATGTTTATATAATAATTAAATTATACAGGCGGTAGCATCGAGGACCTCCGCAAATAGGCTTTGGAATCCTGCAACACACCACGGTGAATCCAAGTCTTTTCAGCGATATAGAAAAGAAATGGTAAATATAAAAATTGTTATTTGTAATTTACTTATAACGTTGTTTAGTTATATATATGTATATATGTGTATACATATACATTTTTTCAATCATATGTAATTTCAGACGAGGGAGAGAGGTGGTGTTGCAACGTCTCATTTGGACGTCTTCACACGAACACACGCCGTCGAGCATACAGATGAAGATTTCGTGGTAACATATGAATGGTCAAACGCAAAATCAGCGAATATCCGGGTATAAGGACTATAAATTTTTTCTCTTATTTAACAATACATTAAATTGGATATTCATCTTATCAAAATTATATTTCTAAACATAGGAGAGATGCGATCAGGAGATTGGTCGCATGCTTGCAGAGTCTGGTAGAGAGCAGTTGACCGTTGAGGAGATGGACAGGATATTCGCTCGTATTACCGACCCGCCGACCAGAAATAGACAGTATGGATATGGCAATCAAGCGGTAATATTTATTGAATTTAATTAATTCATTAACCAGTTTATAAGTTTTATTGAATATTACGTATAAACTATAACTATGAATTTATTAATATAGAGGCCACGATGCAAGCCGCTTACAATAAACAACAAGCTGAAGAAAAAATAGCGGTCATGCAAGCACAAGTCGATGAGTTGAATGATTGGAAATAGATTGGATTGAAGCAGAAACTAGAAGAGGCGATTACTGCTTACTTGGTAGAGCACGAGATGAATATGCCGCCATCATAGGGATCTGGCGCTACTATTAATTGGGGCGAGTGGTAGTATGTTCCTATATATATTTTCTGATGAACTTTGAATGTCTTGTATATTTGATGAACTTTTGGTTGAATTTTGTAAATATTATGGATATTTGTGACGATGGACGTTTAAAGATGTATGTTGATGTTTTGTGGTTCTTAGTTGGGCATATATGTGATGTACATTGTTGTTTGGTAAAGTATATTTGAGAAATATATATGATTGTGTGGATGAAGTAGAAATGGCTGCTGGAAATGCAGAAAAAATTACCCAGATTAGCGTCGGCTGGAGTCGGCTCGGGTCTGTCTATGAGTCATTTATTATTTTACAAGTGGACTAAATTTAGCGTCGGCCGGAATTGGCAAACCGACTCTAGCCGACGCTAAACTAGAGGACGGACTCATCCCCATTCCTGTCACCATTTCACTTGGCGACGAGCTACTTTGCGTCGGCATATAGCGTTGGCTCGAATCAGCCGGAGTCGGCTATATGCCGACGCTAAACAGCCTTCTCCTTGTAGTGATGTAACGACACGTATTTTTGACCATTTTTTTAAAATTTAATTTAATTATCGAATAAAGATGGTTAGAAATGGAAATTTATATTGTTATTAATGAAAATATATTGAATGGAAGTGATAGTCTAAATTGAATCTGCAAATGACAAAATTCCAACAAGAGAAAGGTATTAATTAGTATCTGAATTTAAACAAACGATATTCAATTGTATTAAATTAACTACAGAAATATGAACAATAAATGTCATTTAAATAAAGATTGAATAAATGTGCAATAAGATAAAAGAGATAACAAATTTCAATATAACTTTTTGATATTGGTTATAAGGAATTAATAATAGAATTCGAATTAACAAATGTTTATTCTTAAATATGAGATTGATTGGTTGTTAATAAAAGAAGAACATAAGTCGAATGAATAATATCTTTTTAATATTTTAAATATCTGAATCTACAAATTTTGAAAGAAAAAAACTATATTTAAATTTTAAACGTAATTTTTGAATGCGAAAAATGACTATATATATATATATGTGTGTGTGTGTGTGTGTGTGTGTGTATGTATATAGCTTCACCATTTCAAATTTATGATAAAAAATACATGTAAATATACTTAGACAAGTTTCATGATGGAAAAGTGCAAACTTATGATAATATATGTATGTATGTATGTATATGTAAACAAGTGTATATCTAAATGTATATGTAATAGGTAAAAATTTAAATATGTATATGATGACAATATATATATATATATATATATGTGTGTGTGTGTGTGTGTGTGTGTGTGTGTGTGTGTATGTGTGTGTGTGTATGTATATAAAATAGCGAATAAGTATATATGTACATATAGTAAAAATGGCGTATATGTGAGTCTATATATATATATACACACATGTAGGATAAATATTCACATGGGAAGCATCATCATGAAAACTTCAAAGTCAAGCACAAAAATTTCAAGTCAAGCCCACAACTTAAATTCAAGCACATAATAAATCCAAGCGCACACAAAACATTAAATCAAGCCAAAAAATAAATCAAATCAAATCAAACCATGAAATCACATCAGCCTACCTACGTAAGGAAATGAAGAAAAAGTCTGATTACTTACTATTGATACATCATTATGTATAATTGAGAGGACTAACTTGGGACTGAATCTTATTCATTTCAATGTACTTTTGGAACTCATTTCCAATATACTCGCATATTTGATCAAATTGAATTTTTTTATTTCCTTGACACTTTATGTTTTCTATTTTCGTCTTATATTCAATGAACTTATCAAAGATGTGCAACTTGTGTTACACATACACATATTCATGTCTATGATAATTCATCGTGAATTCAACAAAGTAAGTGGATTCGTTTTGGTATCAATAGATCTTGGATTACATGCATCTATATTTACTAATTCAAATAGCTTATTAACTCTTTTTCGCTCCAAGTGAATATTTGCTTTGCCCTTAATCTTTTGGGATACAATTCATGGGTCCCAAAAATAATTCATAATAATAAAATTAAAGAATTATTTCTCAAATAAAATATGGCTTAGTCCATAATTCATAGAAATATTTTGATACTTCTGTATTTTCCATAGCTAATCGTTATGAAAACAAATGACGTTATTATAATAGGCTTATTTATAATGAATATTCATAATATTCATATTAAAATAAAACTTTATCTATCTTTAATCAATATTGAAAATATCTATAAATTCATAAATAATATTTGTTATACATACGAACGCAATCTTTCATAACTTGATCATTCCACTAATGAGTGTCATAAGTATGCTTCCACTATTGTTGCCATTATTATAACAGTACATGAAATATGAAGCTCCATTCAACCAGTTATTATAAACTGTTTATTTCATCCACTATAACTAATTTACTGTCGAGAATTTTAGATCAAATATCTTAAACTCAAATAAATAACTCTTATTGAAAAAAATACCTTTTATAATAAAATTACATTTGGGGTATAAACCACGTTTATCATTCCATATAAGTATATACATAGAATTTTATACAATTCTCGTTTGCAATATTTCTTTAAGAAGTAGGAGTGACCATTCAACATCCAAAATGTGCCTATTTTGCATCCATTGTCAAATATTAACTTTTCTTTTAAATGGTTAAACCATGAAAAAATAACTCCTACCAAAGACTACACTGAGTTCTTTACAAAAGCGCATTCGGATATCCCTAAAATTTCAAGGATATTGAATATGTTGCACTTGAGCAAACCAGTCGAAGCTAACATTTCACTGATCGAAATCCTTTGTTGATTTTTTAGTCCTTGGTATGGTGTAGTTTTCAACACAACAGGATTATCATTGTATTCAATCGTAGTGAACACATAACCTTGCATTATAGTTGCTTGCTCATTTTGAATGAACTAATTTCATCGGGATTTTATATATTACGAACACGACTGTTTACCCTACAACCTTTTTTAAGTGCTTGAATATGGATCAAATATTCTAATTCTTGTATTACTTTAGAGTTAAAAGCTCATAAAGCACAATACATGGTTTGAGAAAATAAACATTTAAGTGACCAAGGTAGGAATAATTAATTAATTTAATCAATTAAATATGTTTAATCTGAATATTTGGCATTGAGAAGCAGAGGAGGGAGTGGTTGGCCATAGATGAAAGAAGAAGAGTGAACCAAATTTAATTAAATGTATGTAGAATGTCTTATTATATTAAACTAAAAGAAATATTTTCATTTCTCTTTTTTAAAACTTCCCTTGGTCATAGATCTAACGTTTAGACCACATCCTTCCAAGTGTGCTCGATCATATATTGTCTTGTATAAGAACTAAAATATCTAATATGTATTCATACAAATATTAATGACATTTTGCACATAGTATGATGATATTACATATAATAACATAGTTAATATATACATGTATAGATAATAAGATTTATACCTACCATATATATATATATATGTATGTATATATTCTCCATTTATATATGTATTATTTGCGTCAATTTTACAAAATCTAACATATGTTGACTAAGTTGAAGTTTTCAATCATGCTTTTAAGTTGGAATGTTCAATTTTTGATTTGGTAGAATTAAATTCAAATCTAGATCAAGTTGACTAATATAGAATATCTACTAAATGACTACATTAACTTTTTCTATATTTTAAATTAACCAAAAGGAATTTTGAGAAGAAAACCATTTGTCATTTTTCTCTTTTAAAACTTTCCATTTTAATTCCCACTAGTTAGAATTAAGATCTCATCCACGTTTCTTCTTCTCTCTCTTTCTCTTTTTCTATTATGGTCGGCCATACGATACCATTGCATAGATCTTTATTTTCAAAAGCCTGTTAAGCAATTAAGTATTAAGACCCATTTAAATATATATCGACATCGTATATCGATACCTGTTTATTTAACTTTAAAATATACTTCCAAATAATTAAGCAACATCCAAACACAGATAAATTAACAACTAATATTTCTTAAATACTAGTAAATTTTATTAGTTTTTAGCATTTTATAAACTAATTGAATCTTGTGGTTTTTTGGAGAACTCGCAGATGCGGTTGTGTGACTCAAAGGTGTGAATTCAGCTAGTGATTAATATTGTTTTATTCAAATATTAACGTTTACATATCACAATAGTTAGTGGTGTGACGGTTTGGTCACATCGTTTATAGATCTTTTCGGTAAAATCATATTTTATACTATCTTAAGCGTCCATAATAGTGAGAATAATTTACGCACATTCTCTTCGCAACATTATATCACATTAGGATATATGGAATCAGATATTGGTCAAAACTTCTGCATTGTCCGTAGTCAATTCAATCAGTTCATAAAAAAAGTCATTGGTTCAATGATAACATTTATTTTTAACCATTATACTCTGGTCAATTTTTTTGACTTTGAGTTAACTACAGTTAACCGTGATACCAACCTCATAAACTGAGGTAAAACTCGATCTGATTATAATGCCTTAATCTTCCTAATACCTTGAGATCAACTAGGACAACCATATTACTTACTACTTCTTGTTGACTTGACTAAGAACCACTACATAGCAATGTCTTCAATCGAACACTGCTTCACTTCCAATTCTTCAACTTAGACCCATTATAATCGTTTGATGGATGGCAATGTCATGATTTAACTATAATTAAAGTTGATTATTCACATTGAAGCTCAACAGTTCTTAAGTTGAGGGAACTATGTAACAACATCATCTTGAGATTCCATCGTTAGATCAGGTGCATTGGCAACGAGGTAAAAAGAGTAAATTTCAAAAAAAAAAATATTAATTTGCACAAGATCTTATTTTATGTGAATAAAATTTAATTTAAAGTGAACCAAATTTGGTATTTAATTCATATAAGTGTTTGAGTAATTTTAATTTGTTTTATTTATTTAAAATGTTTCTTTGTTTGTAAAATTTTGAAATAAATTTTTATTATTAATTTAATTAAACTTAATTTATTAATATAATTTATTTTATTTTTATATTTAATATTTTGATGTTATGTGATATTCATATTCATAATAAGAACGTCACAACTATACTAATATGAAAACTACCTTAGAGGTATAATGAGAAAATTGACCATTGTGTCCTACGGTTAATAAAATGTTAATAGGGTGAAACAATGTTAAAAAATATTATGATTAATTTGAATTAGTCTAAATTCAATAATATATATATATAATATTATTAGTAAATAATAATATATGTGTAATATTGTTTAAAAAATAATTTATTGTACTTCACCAATAATTTATCGTTATAACTATAATTTTAATGAAATACATAAAACTTACATTTAAATTATTTCATTAAGTTATTAATATATTCCGGTTTTCCAAAATTATCTAAAATTCAAAATTCAAAATTTGACCATTTCAATGTGTGTGTGTGTGAATAACGTCTTTTAAACATTATGTATGTGTGTATCTACGTGTGTATAATAAAAAATAGTTTTGTACCCGTTCTTTACATTTTTCCCCTAAATATGGGGCGGTAATACAAAATATATGGTTTTTCAATGTCACGCCAACAATTTTAAGCAATGACCTCTTATATCTACTAGTTTTATGCGTATAACTCATTATGATAACTTGAGGAAATGTATGTCCAAACTCTAAACTAGTTAGATGAGTCAAACTATATCTGTGGTAATATATGTTCCATCGAAAGTCCCACAATGCCATTTGAAAAAACCATATTCTCTAGGTTTACAAAAAAATAGACTTGAGAACATCTCATTCTTTAAATATTTTTATGCACTATTATAACATTGTATATCGTTTTGATTGTGGTGCAATTTTATGATCACTTTGTTTATAAGTATGTCAATTTCTTATGGTCTAACCATATTTTTATGCATATCAGTAACTAGTTCGATCTTCTCTTAACTCAACCCATCGACAGACGAACGACCCTCATTATTTTGTAACTTGCACGTTTATGAACCTTATAAAGCACTTCTAAGATCCACTCATTAACAATAGAAAACTTAAAACCTCTTAGTTTGAATGGACGCACATTTCTTAGTTCCTGTTAGTCTTGGGTTACAATCGAATTTCTTCGGTTTAGGCTCCTTAAACAATCCACTATGTTCAATTCCGAAGAAGATTCTTAACTTATTATGAGAATCATTCACATCCAACTTTAATATTATAATAAAAAACAAGGACGTTTTTCAGTATCTTGGATCCATTCCATTATTTTTTTACTCGGTATTATTACAAATATAGAAAACGTTACAAAAATAAACACAATAAAAAAACTAAAAACAATACTGAATCACCTACATCATAGGATGTAAACTCACCCTATAATCCATTATGATATCTTTGTCAGAAGCTTCATTTGCACTGCTACAATTAACTCTCGATTAGAGAAAAATAAGTGTTGCTTTAGTTCAGGAAGAAATTTTGCATCAGTACACCCTAGGAGGGCCAATACATTGAAAAAATTGAGAAGCTAGGGAAATGTGTGTGAGGAAAGTAATAACAAAGGGACTTGATGCGTGGTTTGCTCATACTAGCAGGTTTTATTATAAAAATGAAAAATATGCTAAAAAATTGAAAATTTTATTAGTTTTATTCTCTAATCGAAAATCAAGCTCTCGTTCAGCTTCTAATCCAAAATCACATTCTTTTGATTCTAATCCAATATCTTGCTCTTCTTCCTCAATTTTCATGACTAAATATACAGATTTTTTTTGATTTTTTTTTCCGTTTCAGTTTTCAACTAAGAATTTAGGATTTAGTTTCGAGCGGGTCTAGTGTAATGTTAGATAGATGTTAAAGGCACCGGACCAGTGTGCTAACCACTACCAAGATTTTTTACAATGCGATTGACGGAATACGGCCAACCAAACAAATGTTTGATCGATGGTTCTCCGCTGATCGCGGTGCCATAAACATCAAACCTGGTGCCTTTAGCACAATTCTAATGTTATTTTTATTCTCAAATATTATATAAAAAATTGTGGGGTTTGATAGGTAAGTTGAGAAATAATTGTCGGCTGCAGTTATTCGAGGTTTCGTCGGACCAGTTGAATCTTCATCATGCAATTATAATATTTTAATCAACTAAAATTAATATAAAAATAAAATGTACATTGAAGATTGAATTGATCCACCGGATAGTTTCAATCTGGATCTACCTGATTTCCAGCCACATGAAATTTGGTGTGACGAGATAGGAACGAAGAAAAACAGCACACGGTTTCAAAAAAAAGCGCACGCATACAAAACGAATGACTGTTCACTCATCTTTCCCTTACCGTCTCGAACACCCCTCGTAATATGCAATACCTACCTGATCTAAAGAACTAAACACGGTGCTTATCGATCCAACTTCTGTCCTCGCAGAAGCTTCCGATAGCCCAGTGTGGCAGTTTCCTCAACCAAAATACCACTCGGAGTAAAAATCATCGTTTTCTACTCCACTGCTGAACCAACGATCATCGATCACATCTATTAGTTCTGCAGTTGAAGGAGGAGAAGAGGTGCTCTTCCGGCAGAGGAGAACGATTAGTCTGATATCAATTGTACATTTAGTGGCATCTACGAGGTATGTTACTAATTACTGTATTACCATTTTATTTTTGTCTTACTGGAGTTGGAAACGTTATATAGCTAAATTGTAGATCTATAATTTGGTTACCAACTGTAATTGAGTTGAAATTGATTGCGTCTTTTGAAGGAAAAGTTCGTATTTACTTCAGTGTGTGATCTATAATTTATCGTTATAACTATAATTTTAATGAAATACATAAAACTTCAATTTAAATTATTTCATTAAGTTATTAATATATTTCGGTTTTCCAAAATTATCTAAAATTCAAAATTTGACCATTTCAAAGTGTGTGTGTGTGAATAGTGTCTTTTAAACATTATGTATGTGTGTATCTACGTGTGTATAATAAAAAATAGTTTTGTAGCTGTTCTTTACGTTTCCCCCCTAAATATGGGGCGGTAATACAAAATATATGTTTTTTCAATGTCACGCCAACAATTTTAAGCAATGACCTCTTATATCTACTAGTTTTATGCGTATAACTCATTATGATAACTTGAGGAAATGTATGTCCAAACTCTAAACTAGTTAGATGAGTCAAACTATATCTGTGGTAATATATGTTCCATCAAAAGTCCCACAATGCCATTTGAAAAAACCATATTCTCTAGGTTTACAAAAAAAATAGACTTGAGAACGTCTCATTCTTTAAATATTTTTATGCACTATTATAACATTGTATATCGTTTTGATTGTGGTGCAATTTTATGATCACTTTGTTTATAAGTATGTCAATTTCTTATGGTCTAACCATATTTTTATGCATATTAGTAACTAGTTCGATCTTCTCTTAACTCAACCCATCGACAGACGAATGACCCTCATTATTTTGTAACTTGCACGTTTATGAACCTTATCAAGCACTTCTAAGATCCACTCATTAACAATAGAAACTTAAAACCTCTTAGTTTGAATGGACACGCATTTCTTAGTTCCTGTTAGTCTTGGGTTACAATCGAATTTCTTCGGTTTAGGCTTCTTAAACAATCCACTATGTTCAATTCCGAAGAAGATTCTTAACTTATCATGAGAATCATTCACATCCTACTTTAATATTATAATAAAAATCAGGTTGTTTTTAAGTATCTTGGATCCATTCCATTATTATTTTTACTCGGTGTTATTACAAATATAGAAAATGTTACAAAAACAAATACAAAAAAAAAAAACTAAAAACAATACTGAATCACCTACATCATAGGATGTAAACTCACCCTATAATCCATTATGATATCTTTGTCAGAAGCTTCATTTGCACTGCTACAATTAGATCTCGATTAGAGAAAAATAAGTGTTGCTTTAGTTCAGGAAGAAATTTTGCATCAGTGCACCCTAGGAGGGCCAATACAAGAAAAAAAAATGATAAGCTAGGGAAACTTGTGTGAGGAAAATAATAACAAAGGAAAAAGTTGATGCGTGTTTTGCTCATACTAGCAGGTTTTATTATAAAAATAAAATATATGCTAAAAAATTGAAAATTTTATTAGTTTTATTCTCTAATCGAAAATCAAGCTCTCGTTCAGCTTCTAATCCAAAATCACATTCTTTTGATTCTGATCCAATATCTTGCTCTTCTTCCTCAATTTTCATGACTAAATATATAGAATTTTTTTAAATTTTATTTTCGTTTCAGTTTTCAACTTAGAATTTAGGATTTAGTTTCGAGCGGGTCTAGCGTAATGTTAGATAGATGTTAAAGGCACCGGACCAGTGTGCTAACCACTACCAAGATTTTTTACACTGCGATTGACGGAATACGGCCAACCAAACAAATGTTTGATCGATGGTTCTCCGCTGACCGCGGTGCCATAAACATCAAACCTGGTGCCTTTAGCACAATTTTAATGTTATTTTTATTCTCAATTATTATATAAAAAATTGTGGGGTTTGATAGGTAAGTTGAGAAATAATTGTCGGTTTTAGTTGTTCGAGGTTTCGTTGGACCAGTTGAATCTTCATCACGCAATTATAATATTTTAATCAACTAAAATTAATATAAAAATAAAATGTACGTTGAAGATTGAATTGATCCACCGGATAGTTTCAATCTGGATCTACCTGATTTCCAGCCAAACGAAATTTGGTGTGACGTGATAGGAACGAAGAAAAACAGCACACGGTTTCAAAAAAAAAAGCACACGCATACAAAACGAATGACTGTTCACTCATCTTTCCCTTACCGTCTCGAACACCCCTCGTAATATGCAATACCTACCTGATCTAAAGAACTAAACACGGTGCTTATCGATCCAACTTCTGTCATCGCAGAAGCTTCCGATAGCCCAGTCTGGCAGTTTCCTCAACCAAAATACCACTCGGAGTAAAAATCATCGTTTTCTACTCCACTGCTGAACCAACGATCATCGATCACATCTATTAGTTCTGCAGTTGAAGGAGGAGAAGAGTTGCTCTTCCGACGGTGGAGAACGATTAGTCTGATATCAATTGTACATTTAGTGGCATCTACGAGGTATGTTACTAATTACTGTATTACCGCTTTATTTTGATCTTACTGGAGTTGGAAACGTTATATAGCTAAATTGTAGATCTATAATTTAGTTACCAACTGTAATTGAGTTGAAATTGATTGCGTCTTTTGAAGGAAAAGTTCGTATTTACTTCAGTGTGTGATCTGTATTGAGTTATTGAAGGAAAAGTCTCAGATATGACTGGAATATAGTGATTTAATATTTGGAACATATAAAATGTTAAATTTATTTTTCTTGTCGGATGGTATGTGTACTAGCATGTTGATTCTATTAATTAGCATCATGCATCTGTGGCTTACTTGGTTCGTGGGGTTGGTGGGCTGGGGCTGTTTGTTCGTGTGTGCTTGCAAGAAAATGATATATAATTAAACTATCTGGGCAGCTGCATATTCTCTATTTCCGCAGCTCACAAGATAAACATACTGTAAAATAGTATGTTATTTTTGAGTTTTTGCTCCTCACTCTAGGTTTGTGAAGAAACAGTACTTGAGCATTTTTAATGATAACTAGTATAATTGTTTTTGTGTGTTGTGTAAGGAAAAGTATTATCGGGTATTTCACAACCTCTGATTCATCTAGTCGGAGCTAAACATGATTGGAACAATCATCTTTAATGAAGCATTTTAGTTTTTGCTCATGCTAGATTTATGAAGGAATGGTAAATATGAACATTTTCTATGTAATAAGAAAATTTTAACATTTCCACAGTTATTTACCCCTAGTTCTTTTCTAATATTTTATATTCGAATCTTTGTGTTTAAATTGCTTACGAAATCTCAAACTCGGACTATTTAAATAAATCTCAGTCAATAGTTTCTTTATTCTTCTAACAAATCCTACATATTTATGTCAATTTTATGATACACACACAAGTATGCATCCCTTGCTGATGGCATGGATTCAAACATAATTTTGAATACACCTTGCAAATGTTATGCAATATGTGTTATGTTTATTGTATGTAAAAATTGTAAAGTAAAAATATAATTTAGTTAAGAATATACATTATCAGTCCGAAATCATTATTCACAATGTTACACTTAAATTGTTGAATGGGAATGCATTTCACTGTTTGTAATGGGCCATGGATTCTCACTCACCTATTCATACTTGGAATTAGTTAACATAATTGTCATATAAAAGAATGTTCAAAGTAGTTGCCTACCATAACCACATTAAAATACAATCAATAACCACACAGCATAAAATATAGATTTAAAGCAATTGCCTATCGTAACAATGTTAACTTTAAAACTGAAATAGTTTCATATTCAACAAATTTTAATATGAGACTTAAAATTTGCAACTCATGTGTATTGTGAAACAGAAATGTAGACATCAATGGCTTCCTTAAGAATAACATTTCATCAAAAACATGGATATGGATATCTATCATAAAATACATGTTTTAGGAAGTTTACATGCCCGCTTTAAAATTGAACTCTGCCAAAAGTTGGGCTCCAAATATATCCACTGAACTAAAAAATTCAAAAACTAACGTGCAAAATAAACATGTAAAAATTGTTACTTCTTAAGATGAAGTCCTAGAATTTTACGTTAGGATTCTCATTATAGTGCTATAAACTGGTAAAATGAAGAGAATAAGTATTATACACTTGTGCATCTATGATGATATATGATTAAACTATCCCGGATGCATAATGTTTTTTGACACAACTGACAAGATTAAGTATACTCAATTAAGTATGAAGGCGTAGGAGTAATTTTAAAGAAATGGCGTTCTCACTTCATCATGGAGCAAATGCAGTTTAACCTACTAGGTTGTCTGTTATACAAGTATGCATGTGCAATGGCACGTAGGCAAACTATGTAGGCAAAGTTGCATGCTGCTCATGGTTTCCAGAAGCAGTACAGGGTGAAATAGAGCAAAGCAGTTGATGTTTGTTCGATGGGAAAAAATATTGGGGTCTTTCAGACAACCTCGGATCCATCTAGCCGGGGGATGAACCCCAGGTAGAACGATCCTCTACAAGATGGACTAGGTTAGTAATCCAATAACCCGTTAATCACGCTATGGAAACGAGGCCATGTGTCATCATCAAGACTGAGTTGCCTTCCTCCTTAAGTTATAAGGATAAAGTAGTACGAGCCTATAGAACAGATCCTGTTCAAGTAAGGTCGTGCTTTGTGTGTTAACAAGTCGATATTTGTACTACGCAAGGAAAAATTAACGGGGGGGTGTGGGACTAATATGAGTTTAATTAAAGGAGCAAACATGTATTCTAATCCTGAACACCACAGATCTGTGAATTTATGGAGAGTCGAAAATCTGAACATGCATCTATACACTATTACGTTGCCTAGTATGGAACTTGAACTTCAGTTTTCTCTTTCCTAACTCATGTTTGTATTGAATACCTTGTATGTATGTTCTATATATTTGCTTTGCTGTGAAACTTATTGAATACTAAATTAGTTAAGGAACAAAATATTTTTTATTTTTGGACTTGAGTTAAAATTCTAATAGTAGTAATTAGACATTTTTGCAGTTCCAAGCAATGAAATTGGAAGACCTGACCTGAGGCTGAAAGCTTGGAAGGTAAAAGGACATGGAGACAAAAGAGAAAGGAATGTTATAAGGTGGAATGAACATTGGTCATCCTTACAATTCCTCACAGGAGTGCGTGCATACCCTCCTCTGTCAAGTTATGGATATATTCTTATGGCTGCCCTACTGCACAACACAAGCTCCGTATCTGTTTGGATGTCTGCCGCCTGTTGCTTACCCAGCGGCTCATCGTTGTCGTCGTGGGCATGTTTCCAAATGAAAAGTTAATAATGTCAAGTTGGTAAATTCAAGCATGGAAAGTTTTTAAATGCATGGTAAGCTCAGCAAGTGGAAGTTATCATTCTTTACTACTTGCGTTTGTATTGTTGCCTGTGTAATGCATCTTCATCCTTTAACTTCTATTCTAATAAACTGTATTATTTTCAAATGGATCCGTCATGTCTTGTGTTACCCATCGTTTTATTTTGTTTTTATTTTTGCCATTATACCGTGCCTACATGCATGGGCACTAAAAGTAGTTGTTTGATGAGTAAGACTCCGTGTTCTTATGTTTATCTTTCATTTTTATACTGCCATTACATGCATATGTTGATGAATGTTCTTTGATTATTTACTTGTAAGAACCATCATTTCTAGTGTTGGAGACCGACCAGTGAGCGTTATTACTAACTTTGGCCTTAGTTTTGAATACCCAACGCCATGGTTTTACTTAAAATCTTTTTTCAATATGTACCGCGTAAACAAAAATTTACTTGTGGTATCATTCCACGTTTATAAAAAGTTGAATGGCAATTATATTTTTCGTATTTGATATATGTATTTTGATGTATATAAAGTTTATAAAAATACGTGGGACTTGATTTCGATTTTCCATATGCGGATTTAATTTTTAATATATGATTGCAACCCCAATTTCCACCACTATGCACAAAGCATGAGTTGAGTTATCACTTATCATAGCCAATGCCATAATCCCATTCATTCAATTGAAATGCAACTTACATGACTTGAACTCATGAAGTTGAATCGAATGTTTTTACTTCGAAACGTTTTAATATGAACATTTATAGGTTGAAGGGAAATTAGAGCTATTGGAAGTTCTTCGGTGCCTACTTAGTAATGCTGAAGAATTAGCAGAATGCCAAAATGCTGCAAAAGAAGCATATGCAACCCTTTTAAAAGGCGTGTTGCAAAGAGTATGGGATCTTATTGATACTTATGTTCTTAGCAAGCAAGAATCTTCATTTACTGCAGATAAACAGATGCAAGTAGTCAAGCCTGAAGGTTCCCAGTAGAGTTTTCAGAATGTTCAAGGTTTTATAAGGTTAGCCTGATTCACCCCAAAGATTCTAGAAAGTGAATTTGGGTTGATTTGCTTTAAAATAGTCCGACTTACAAGCATTATCTAATATATTTAATTCATTCTTGTTGTTTCCAGTAATGCTTATTCACTCACCCAAAGATTTTGTAAATTATTTGAGTTCACTTAGAGCATCTCCAAACCCATGAATTTTTTTAATGTAATGTCAATTACACATCATCAACATGTAATTTAGTTCAAAGTTTCACCTCTAATGTCAATGTTAATGACAATATTACGATGAATTGGTAAATTTTTTATTAAACACCCACCATCAATCGTACTACACATCTCCACACAAGTGTTCCTAACATCCTCTACTTGTGGTATCATTCCACGTTTATCATATTGGCATTGTACAGTGCTCTAACATTGTTAACCAGTCGATGCAAAATACCCACAGTTGTTCTTTTTGGTCCAAACGGGTCCAAATTCAAGGCATGCGAGATACAGACGTTCAGTCGACCGCTCATGATCCCATCAATCGATTGTTCGCCTAAACTTAATTATTTTTCTACATCAGCAGATCAGTTGACCGACTTAAAGGGATCAACCGACTATTTGTCTGTCCATTCGACCGATGCCTCGAGTTCAGTCGACTATATGACCATTGTTTTCTTTGTGGTTTCTTCTATAGAAAATCGATCAACCGTCGTGATTCAGTTAGTCAACCGATTGCCTATTGTTGCCTTTTTTGTGTATTTTTCACTAATCTAATCACCTGACTTCATTTTTAAAGTGATTTTATGATTTAATATGTTATAGAAATGTCATACAATACTTTAATGGTTGTTTACCTTCACTCTTCTTTTTGTATTCAATGTTTTTCTTCTATTTAATCATCTTCTCCAATATCGATTAATCCAATTATGCCCAAAATCATTAGTAAGTTGTTTCATTACTAATTTATTATCAATCTGTTCATTTCAACAACAAAAGTTCCAGTTATATCTTCAAACCCCAATTTAAAAACGTTTATATTTCCATTTCATATATCTATGTGCTTTTCATATAAAAATCCAAACTTTATTCATTTAGACCATCAATAATGAGTTAAGAGCATAAATAGATCATATAACATAGAAAATAAAATCTCACTCGAAGTTTAACCTAATTAGCTTAGAGATCCCTTTTCCTTTTGCTCTCCGAATTTGGCCTAGCTGCCAATCTTCGTAAACCATTGAGAAGTTTATAAAATTTACAATCTATGATTTTTTCCTTCCTATTTAGACTATTTAATTGTTACTTTTGGTGGAGAATTGTTGATTTAGTTTTTGATCTAAGCCCGTGTTTGTTTCGAACAAAATAAGGCTGAATGCTTAATTAGCTTGTTTGTTTTTAAATAAGTGCTTTCATTAAGTTCTTCTTTTTACTTAATTGAACGAGTAGGCTGGCACGTACGATGCACGTGCATAGGAAGAACTGGTGTTATGAAACTATGGTTGTGGAGTTATGTTAAATTTTATAAAATGACTTTGACGTGTACGTAATGTTGCATTTTTTGGATGCTATCTAATTCAAAACACATCCACGTCTGGTGGACGTGTATGGAACTTTCGTATCAAACATGGAAATATGCTCTAAATCAAACCGATCGTAGGCAGCTAAAAAGAAAAGTAATAAACTTATGGAATTATGAATTATTCTGGCTTGTTCATGCATATTGTAGACAACATCATTGATTTATAACAGAAGTAGATTATTTTTTTAATAGATATAATAGTTAATCCGAAGTAGATAAGGTAGCATTTGAGAGGAGAATGAGACAATATGACATATTGTAGCTTGCATGCTATATGAAAGTAAATTGTAACGACGAAGTATAGTTGTGTTAATTATTTTCTCTCCACCATGTTTCGGGCTTGAGACCGACATCAGTAGTAAGTTGATGACGGAGTTAAAAACGTTTTTTAAGAGATTTTTTATATTAAGTAAAACTGAATCGTAGTAACACAGTCATATAACGTATAAGTTGAAATACTCAAACACGATTACATGCACACGGCCAAGTTATATAACACACATTCACAAATCACATGAGTATTAGAATTATGTCTGCAATCGGAAAATGTACATATATTTATAATTAATGCAACAAACAATGCAAATCTTGTTTACAAACATTTCACACGCAACTACATAAATTCACAAAGATAAAAGTAACTAATTCGAGCAAGAACATGAGAATCAAGTTCCACATAACATTCATTCAGATTCCATTCTATCTAAGTGTACTGAACTTGAAATATAAAACATGTATATCCAACTCCAAACTTAAACTTAATAAAAGAAAAAATAAATCCAAATGATGATATAATATTGTTTCTCAAATTTAATATCCAAAGAATCTCATCATACATTTCACGACTGAATATTGGATCTGAGACTTACACAGATGGAGAGACATAATTGCAAAACCCATAGTAGATGACAATTTTAAACCTGAAGCGGCAAGCATTTTGCTTGCATATCCTCCGCTTGAGAAATCCCAAATTATTTCCCTTGCGATGCATGCCGATAGTTGCAGTTGGATCTCTAAGGAACCACAATGGCTGAGAGGACTATCACGTTAGCAAAGGACGTTGTTTGTGAGAGCCCGTTATTTATGTACTCCTTAATCCGTTACAATAAATGCTTCTTTTCTATTTACACTACCCAAACACGGATCAAGATTTCTGATCAGTCTGACACCCTTTAAATTTTAGTATATTTAGTATTAGTTTCAATTCAGTTTTTCCTATATTAAATCCACATCAAATCAACTAACCATCTACATTCGGTTCATTTTCATAAGTTGCATGATCAAAGTTTGTCATAGCTTTCTTCCCATTGTATTTAATTGATGCTTTATCAGAAGCTCTGCAAACAACCACAAAGAAAGTGAGAACGCCATAATCTACATGCAGTATTCGTTGCTAACTGGTCATAGGATCTAAACATCTTCAAATTATAGGTGATAAATCTATCACCTTGTAGCTTCTTCCTAGGTATCAAACAGTCCCAAATACACATACTTGTTAAAAAAAAGTTGCATTATAAAAAAATATATGCATACCTCAATCGATAATAAGAAATGATACATTACTTTTAACCCATAAATTGACCATTCTACCCTTCCATTTCCCAAATTTATGCAATGTGATGCCTTTATATTATGAAGTTCCTCTTGTGCTTTGTTATCCAAGCACGTGAACAAACTCTTCTTTTGTTAGATCTTTATTATATGCATTTTTCCAAACATGTAAAACAAATATACCTGATTCATATTATTCTTATGGTCACTTAAACTGAAATTTATATCAGCTTTGTTACCCCAAAATTTTATTTCAGCTCTATCATAAGCTCTGTTAAAGTAAGTGATAGAAGTTGGTCAAAAATTCAGTAAATTTGCATATAACTTAAGTCATAATATTTATAGTTTATTGAGTATTACCTTGTAGTGGCATAGGCTGTATCAAGACATCCTGAACATAAACGAAAATTTTACATACCCAAAAATTAACAAAGATGTTCAACTATTGAAGTACCTATATAGACTTGCTTTCCATAATCCCTGCACATAATAAAGGGACAACAATTTTACAAAAAAAGAAGATAAACATATCTATTAAGAAATAAAAAGTTTGTGGTTAAAAGATGTAAAACTAACCAAATATGATATTCCCATCTCCTTATTCTTCTACAGAAAGTAACACCTCTGTATTGAAAACTCTTCAAGCGCGGGCCACTCGGCTCTTCTTAGCTGTCATTGCCACTTGAGAAGACTTACCAATGGAGGTAGCCTCACCACCTATGGTCCTCTACACCATCTACTGATTGACTGACTGGAAAGAACTGGAAGATGACTGGATCCCCCATCTTCCAATGTCTTTTTTAACTTAATAGATAATACAAACTTATACGCTTTTTCACCATTATAATTCTCTATTTATTCGGCGAGATCTCAACTCCTTTATAATTTACATATATATGGAAAGAGTAGGTTATTGATTATAAAGGGGAGAAATTATTTATGAAATAAAACTTGGAAATCATCATAGTTATATTGACCGTAATTAACAGTCTATCTTTCCCACGTCAGTCAAATAATCATAAATACCTCCTCTTTCTGCTTTTACCCGACCCTGTAGAAAATTGATTGCCATAAGCAAACGATTCTGTAGTTTCTCCTCTTTTGAAAGTGAAATCGCTTATTGATAAACAGCACATTAAGTTAAATCTTGGTAGAAAATTAATTACAAAAGAAAAATCAATATGTTTATAGATCTTGGATTGACTTGAAATAATATGAATCTAAACTTTAGGAACATTAAATTTTAGAATATTAGTTAAAGGATGAAATGATGAAGAGCAATCAAGCATAAAAGACAGTATAGAGAGTCAATGGATTAACAATGATAAAATTACCGTATGCACCTACTGTAAGAGCTAGAAAGCGACGTCTAAAATAGAAGGAGGTTGAGTGTAACATCCCAATTTTTGATAAAATTTGAAACTAGTGATTAATAAAAATTTTGGGATTAAATTGAAATTTATTTGAAAATTTCAAAACAAATAAAATAAATGTTAATTTGTATATACATAAATAAGATTGTGATTGCATTTGAGTTTAAAAATTTAAAATAATAAGTGTTTTAAAATTATTTGAATTTAAAGATATATATGTATATGGATAGATTTGAATTTGAATTTGAATTTAAAATCTAAATAAATATTTTAGTAAAATATCTGGATTTGAAAATTATATATGTATGATTTTTATTAATGTGTAAATTATTTTAAAAACCTTATTCTTTTTAAAGTTATATATATATATATATATATGATAAAGGAAAGGTATTTGTACAAATAAGAAAATGTAATACAAAATTTTATTTAAAAACATGTAATCATGTAAAAAAATTACAAGTGTTAAGCTTTTAGCACATAGATTAACAAGTATAATCAATTTAATTATGGATGTAGACAAGTGTCCTTTTTTTTATTTTATTTTTATTTTTATTGAAGAAGAAAATATCAGGTATATACATCTTTTCCTCCTCTTCGTCATTTCTTTTAGTCTTCATTTTCAAACTTTAAAGAAAAAAAAGAAGAAAACCTGTATACAAAGAAACCAGAAAAAAAAATCAAAACAAGGCAAATTCTTCACGAATTCAACAAGTTAGATTCAAGCAAGTTATCAATTCAACAATTCCAGTATCAAGAGCAACATCAAATTTTTTAAAATCCAAGATCAAGAACAAAGTAGATTTCAAATTTCAACACCCAGGCTTCTTCTCTGTTTTCATAAAAGCAAACTGTAAGTAAATCCTTTTAAGAATTTGAGTTTCAATTTGTTGTTAAATAATCAAACAAGTTAATCCATCAGAAGCTAAGAAAATCAACATCAACTAGTTGCAAATAAAATTCCAAGATCAAAGGAATTTTCAAATTCTCGTTTCCAGTTTTCTAAAAAAAGCAGATATACAGGCCACTTCCCTGTCAACATAAATTGGTGAGTAAACCCTTGTGAGATCTGGATTTTTGAATGTTGTTTTAATTCATGCCTAAAGTGAAGTTAAGATTTATTTGCATGTGTATAAATCTTTGTATTTATGTATGGTTTGGCTGTGCATGTCTGGAAAACAGATATATGCATCTCTGTTACAGGTTTACAGGCATCAAGCATGTTCAAAAATCAACCTCTCTTCTTCTAATCATTATTTGACTTTAGGACCTAAACAAATTTTGTTTGTTTACCTATGATTCAAGTTCTAAAAATAATTTTAAGCAAAATTAATTCAATCTTCTTCTAGAAGTTGAAAAATATAGGGAAACTTGCTATATGTTGAATTTTCAAGTATCATGATTTATGTTTTCAAATATATTATCTGAAATGCTTCCGAAAACAAAGATTTTTAAAAGTGAAATCATATTTTTTTAAGTACATATTCACTGATAAAATCGAGGATGAAGGATTTTGGGGTTATTGTCAAGTTCTGGTGATCGGCAGCGTGAGGGGTCTCGTGATCGGGGTTGGAGCTAGCATGATGGTCAGGGATCATCAGAAAATTATTGGACGAATTTATAAATCATCGTATTGGCCGGACATTGCCAATCTAGGGTTTAAGCTCATGTCTTAGCTATGGTCGGAATTCGTGTTGCTGGCGTCTCGTCATTGCATCGGAGTCGATCGCATTGGTGACAATCGAAACAAGGGAGATAGGCGAAGCTCTAGCCGGAATCTCGACGCTTCTGGTGGCCTGAGAAGTCGGAGCAAGGCATTTCTTTGGCGATCATTTTTGTCCCAGTCTGGGTCGTGCAGCTTAATCACGAATTCGTCATCGATTCATGTTGCTGGGTGGTCAGGGGCCTATGAGGAGTTGTCGTCGACTTGTCGACGATCGTAGCGTCGACCAGTGGTGGCTGGAATAATTGTGCATGTGCATACTGTATTTGGTTGCGTCAGGGATTTGGTTTGAAGAAGGGAGGGATGACTCGAAGTAGTCTTCAGGGAAGTAGGTCACTGGCTCGAGGGTTGATTCGAGTACTTGTGTTGTACCGGGTTTTTATTAAACTTAAACAAATTCTAAGTTTTTAAAATGAAAATATGGGGTTATCTCAGGGAAAACTCAAAGTAAATAGGCATGTAGCCCGGGCGATGCTCGAAGTAGGTCTCGGGTTTGTCATATAAAATAGTTTTCTTGGCTTTAAAAAAACAAAATTCAAATTTAATCCATGTTTTTAAATAATGGTTTTAATTTTAGTGTTGGATAACAAATGTTTTAAGTAAGATATTTTTAAAGTAAATAAATTTAATTTATTTAATTTTGTGACATTAATTGTAAAATTAATTATTTTAATTAAGATGAAATGTTATTCTTATTAACCTTAATCTTTTGAATTAATGTGTTAATGATATTTAATTATAAAGTTTATTAAGTAAAGATTTTTATAATAATTGAATGATAAATTAAGATAAATGATTTATAATTACTTAATAATTAAAGAATAATTAATTAACGGTTAATTAATTATTGATTTAAAGTTAAAGAATGATTAAAAATGATTAAAGAATGATTAACGGTTAATTATTACTTAATAATTAAAGAATGATTTCTACATGGGCAACATAGAAGCAGGTTTCCGTGTTTTGGAGCTAGCTTGGATCTAGAAGTCTTTTCGTAGCTGTCGTATTTTGGAAGCTTTTAGTTTGAAGTCTTGGAAATCTTATGAAGTGTTTGGAATTTGGAAGACCTTATCGATGTATGTTGGGAACCTTTTTGAAGACTCTGTTATTCCGCTGTAGCGTTACCATTTTGTTGTTGTGTTATATATATTGTACTCTGATGTTGGTGGTCGAATGTTGTAATGAATATTGTGATGAATATTGTATCCATGTTGTATCTGCATTATGATCAATGATGATTCATTTTGTTTCTGCTGCTCTGTATTTATCTAATGTTGTTATAAGCTCCATCCGAACTGGAGTTCAACGTTTGAATCTTCGGCAGTCGAATACAAGTGAGATATTTGATGTTGATTTTTGAACGTTGGATTTCCGGTCGTGACATTGAGCTACTTAATATTGTCGATAATTTCCTTCCTTCTACCATTTATATGTTTATGCACTACAACAAAACAACCATATTACAACCTTTTCTTTACAACTTGCACAAATTGGCAGTTGTAATAGGTATTTTATAACAACTGTTTTTATGTAGCAGTAGTAATAAATTTATTTGTTCAGCAGTTGTAATATATGTCTGTAACAACTGTTTATTTGTGTCAGTTGTAAATATTTATCTATCACAACTGTTTTTGACAGTTGTTTGCCTTCACTATAAAAAATTACAACTTCCCTCTTTTATTTTCATCGGCCCACTCAATGCTTTCGTGTAAACTAAAAAATTAGCCGTAAAATTTCATAAATCTAAACTAACCCTATCCCACTCTGCCATTGCTATCCACCGAAGTAAATCGCGCTTGCTAGAAACCCTCTTCCAAACCCTAACCCTTTACTCTCTGTCATTTTCTCGCCTCCATGGCCGCATCTCCATTGCTACACACGTTCGCTTGCTTCGCCACCGTTGCTACCTGCGTTTGCTCGCCGTTGTTGTCGGTCGCCTTCGACGAAGTTGTGGTATGTTGCTATCCTACGATTTTCTTGATTTTATTTGGTTCTTAGTTATTTGTTTATTGAAATTGTTGATAATTAAATGATTCTTTACTGCTATCCTACAATAACACAAATTTCTCGAAAATAAACATAATCGTCGATTCAAATCGCTTCCAATCTAGTATGAATTTATAACAATCTCATGAGTGATGGCTAAGCACAATAATTCACTGAATAGTACTAAAAATCACATACGGCAGTTATGTTTTGAATAAGGTGCATTGTATTGTGAATTAGGTCCATGTATGGAACCCATGCATAGATCCCACTTCACTCACTCTATGGGGTAAAATTTATTCCAAAATTTAGGAGATGTGTAGTATTTTTTGTTTATTATAAGCCTAATTTATACCAAATTTGTGCATATTATATAGCACAATCCAGTATTCCTATATCAAAATAGCAAATAGATGGTGTGAAATTATTCCGTTTATTCTTTTAATCAATAGGGAAAATTTCTAACTATACATTCAAAATAGTAAACGGATGGTGCGAAGTTCTGTTTATTTGTTTAATTAATCACAAGGGGAACTTTCTTTATATATGTGTGTGTGTGTAATGCAGATTGGGAAATGTGAAGTAGCTTGGGTTGATGGAGAAGTGGGAAAACCACATGATAAGCTTTCTCTACTCCCCCTGCGTCAAACCCTCCTAGCCATGATTCTGTACTTGTTGGCGATTTAAAGTTACCTGATTTAAAGCAATTCCTTGTGAGCAAAGGCATTCAGGTAATGATTCGGGTAATGTGTATTCTTATCTAACTTGTTTTTTCCCACTTGCTTTACTTGTCTAATGCATCTCTTTACTTAATTATGATACAAAGATTTCACATGATAAGTAAAGAAAGTTCAGCAATTTTTCCATTTCCTTAAATTATTTGACATACAAGGTATTAAAAAACAAGATTCAAATCGTAGATCATAAATTTTCAATCTTTAAATTTAAATCATAGATTGAAAAAATTCATATTTAACATGCATACCTACTTGAATGCTCGATTTTTCTTCTTCACTGCGTTGGTTATTAAGTGATATTTAAGCGTTTGAAAGCATCAATTCTCCTTTTTATAGAGTAATTTGTACATTTGGAATTGAATTTGATGCTTCTTCTAAACCTGTAATCCGATTTTTATTCTTGTTCCATCTTTATTTTTTTTAGAAAACAATAAAATACGAGTCATAAATTCAAGTAGAAATCTTGATATATTTTTATTCAGTATAGATTAATGCTTTTTCTCAGTCACGGTTTTAATAGAGTAACAAGAGAAAGCAATGTACTTGTATATATTAAGTTTGGTTACATCATTTTAACATGATGTGTAATTATGTTACTTCATACCGTATCAATATTATATAAACCACAGGTCTTGCTTAACACACACACATGCCCACACACATCTTTTATGTATGTATGTATGTTACATCTATACTCGCAGATGAGCTCTTTCTTCAAGTTTCAAATTTTGCATCTTTACTCACTTGTATGAGAGATGCACATAATCGTGTTAAATGTATTTATTGTTACATGTACCAATCAGGGATCTTGTAGTACGGCACATTTCGTATTAAAACATGGAAAATGCAGCGCATGTTATGAAGACACTTTAATCAGTTCTATGATGACACAATATATAGTCAAACGATCTCCTGTAATTTTCTCTGCTTCCAGATTGAGCTTGCCGGGGGAATTTTGCGATGCGGTGAGCATGTCACGGTCGGAAAAATCATTGATGTGTCAGCAAGGTTATTTTTTTATTAAAATGCTATGTTTGTTAACTTTTAGTAAGCATATATAAACAATGAATAAAATGACTAATTGGGGTCCACAATTCATTGAAGTTTTTTAGTCTATTTGATTGGTCTAACAATGATTTTGAGCACAATTGCAAATATTTTGCTAGTCTTCATCGTTTTTTTGGGCGACAAAGGAACACATACTCATACATATGTATATAATTATACATGTGCATAGCTTTATAAGTTTTATCGCTTTTCTTTTATGCCATCAGAATAAACAATGAATTCTATTTGATATTTTTCATATTTTTCCAAATAGGAAGTTGAACAGTACTTTATAATATTGGTGGAGTATCATTTCAATTTTCTCATGTACCCATCATCCAAACCCTAGCCCATACAAATTTTGGTATGTTTGTATCAGTTCACAATACTAAACAAGCCTCATTTTTAAACTTGCTTAAACAAATTTCTTGTGTGAAAGAATTATAACTTAATACAGGAATGCTTTATTTTAGATGTGTCCTTTTTAAAATAAGACAACAATACTACCTTGTGATATATGCATCTTTGATTGGACGTTGGAAGAATTAAAAATCAAGAAAGTCCTTCAGGAAATGGCAGTATTTTAGGCCCAAACATCATCATTGTGTTGCTTTCTATTGGTGGATACCAAAAAGTAAAAACACTGTTATTTAAGGGAAATGATTTAATAGAGGAATAATCGTTGAATTTCAGTACGGATAATTTGAATTTAGAACAGAAATTTCCTATTAATTCATGACTAATTATCCCTCATATGGAGATAACAATTGCATCTACTGATCCTATAGTTTTAGTGCATCATGTACCACTTGGAGCAACTGCTTGGAAGGTTTGGATTAATTCAATGGTGGAGCCCGAAGCTATTTTATATAGGCCTACTTCGGATATGTATACTATTGGACAAGCGGTTGGACGACTGTTGCTTGGCATAAGGAATTCATCTCTTTTAATTAGTATGTATATGTACTCTTACTGAAATATGTTATGGATTTAGTTGTGTTTTGTATTGAAATTATGAATTCATAAATGGTGTAAACTCGAATTGTTTTCGATTTTCTTGAATGCAAATGTTTTGTGTTGTTTCAAGTAATTTGCATGATTGTGTATAATGTTAACGAAATATTGGTTTTAGTTATGATATTAAGAAATTTATAGCAGCTGTGAAAAGATGATTATAGTTGTTTGTAGCAATTGTAAAAATATATGTTGCAACTGTCATTGTTAGTTGTATTTCATCCTTCTACAACTGCAAGCGGTAGTTGTAAAAAAAACCTTTTACAAGTGCTAAAAGCAGTTGTAACCAGTCATTTACAACTTGCATGTTGTAGTTGTAAATAGTTTTCCGCAGTGTAAATAAGTTTTCTACAACTAGCAGTGGTAGTTGTAAAAGTCCTTTTGCAAGTGCTAAAAGCAGTTGTAACTAGTCATTTACAACTAACATGTCGCAGTTGTAAAATAAGTTTCTACAACTACTTCTACAACTGTTCCGGCCAGTTGTAAAATAACTCGGATCTATTATGAATGCGGATATAACGACTGGCGGGTGCTAGTTGTAATAGACATATTACAACTGTTTTTGGCAGTTGCAAAAGGGTATTTTTGTTGTTGCGATGATTTCTCCGTTTCTTTCAATATTCAACTTTTTTACTGAATGGACAGATGATGCTTTTGGGAGTAGGGAAACAAATGTGAATAAATGTGTATTACGGTTATTACCGAAGAGGGGTCAAGGAAATTGCAACAAATTTAGATTCTTAACAGCATAGTAAGGAGAAAAATTGAAATGTAGAAATTGAACTTTCATATATAAATCTTTTATTAAGTAGCTTCGATTCTAGATAAGAAATTTATAATAAGTTATGAAATTGCGTAGATATTGAAAATCAATTCCCCTTTCATAACCAAACCTAGCAATCAAAGCAATAAATCTCAAAATTAAAATGCAATAAAATCAAATAATCAAATGCAATTAAACCATAAGACAATCAAAAGGAAATAAAAAGTAATCAATGAACAAAGAAAGTATGGAGTAAAAAAAGGAGAATTCAAAGTGAAAAGAAAGCAGAACAAAATTCATACAAACTTATGAAATTTTTGAAGGAAGTTGGAGATCTTACCTTTGAGAAATAGCTTAGGCCTTTATCACAATTTTTCCAATATTTCCTGAATAGAGAAAGTACAGAGTAAAAAAAAGGAGAAATCAAAGTGAAAAGCAAGCGGAACAAAATTCAGACAAACCTACGAAAATGTCGAAGGAAGTTGGAGATCTCCTCAATTTATATGTCAAATCCCAAATTTGCAACTCAACCCCCACAAATTGAGTTGGTGGAAGAAGAGAGAGGCACCCTGTTTCAATATCAAACCCGATCGAGTTGGAGGAAGAAGAGAGCTCGTTCCAACCATCAATTTGCTCGATCCTCGAATTTGGATCTGAAAAGCATCGTGATTCTAATTCTAAAAACAAAAGAAAAAGAAATTCTAAAAATAGAAGAAAAAGGAAGAAAATTGTAAGAGGTCGTTAACTCCATTTTTTTTAGTGGGGAAGAAATGGTTTAGCAGAAGTTTGAAGAACAGTAGGAAAAAAGGAAGTTGGCAGAGACGGCTGACTACATTGTGTAGTTTTTAGTGGGGAACGGAACATGGTAGGAGAATTGAGGCATATGCCCTTGGATTTTTTTTCTACTGTATTCTTTTGCGACAACGTTAGGTACTGATTGGGAAGTTAAAAAAAGCTTCACCATCCTAAGGTATTTGCATTATTAGTAGAGATAAGCAAAATTTTAATGTTATTGTAAATACTGATCACTTATTACACCACACATTCCGATACCCATATGCAACATAATATGTAAAAAAAATTAACTATATCAAACAATTAAAAAAGTTCAAACATAACGTCAGTTTTGTTTTCAATTGGTGAATTTTTTCGTTTAGTTTGCGTTTTAATTTTATAGTGTAGTTTAAATCACTAAAAATGAATGTACTAAAAATTTTAAAAAAATTTAGTATCAACCTACCGCGATATTTGCATGCAATTCGAAGTTAAAGTATGATAATTTATAAATTGGTTGAAAAGAATGGAAATGAAAAAATAAATAAATAGTAATACATAACGTAGATGTTAAAAAATTATAAATAAATAGTTTCGATAAGCTGAAAAACACTGATTTATTTAAGGTAAATAAAATAAACAAAATCCGCAATGCATACGTAGAAAATCAATATATTACATAATTATGAAAAGTTGGACAAAATCTTCTAATATTTTTATAACAACTTATTTCAATACATGTTTTATGTGTGTGTGTGTTAATAATGCTAAAATCATTAATTGATAACACAACACAAACTTCAATTTTATTACAATGAAATATTTTCTTCTCGACCAAACTCTTATAAATATATTTACATTGTCAAATTGACTATTTTTGATATGTTTGTAGTACTTGCACACGTGGACATTTATTATTTTTCGTTTGTATATAAATATAAGACATAACATAAGATGATTAAGTGTGTTATGTATGACAATTACATCGAAGAATAATTAATTTTAACTTTGAGGGGTAATATTGTCAAAGTGGTAATTTATATTCGCGGAACAAATTTCTAATTAGAATGTAAACAAATAATATTTTAAGTATTCAACAATCAGCGTTTAGCATTTTAAACAAATGATGCCTAAGATTTTAAATCAAGTGCTTGTTCGAAGGAGGAGGAGAAGAAAATTGAATAGAACGTATAGTTCTATCTCTATCAAGGAGGGATATTAATACCCTAGTTGGTGCTAATGGGTTTTAGGTCTAACAAGCTTGTTTACACTTAATTTATTCTTTTAGTTGTAACTTTATAGCCGTGTGCCTGTTCTAAACATGTTTATTATGGGACCTGATTAGAAAATACGCTCTATGCAACGGTGTAAGTTTCATTGTTTGATTTCTTCATTTATAGAAATTCATATGTTTGTACTTTTTAGTAAAATTACCATTTTAACCTTTAATTAATATTTTAATTTATTATTAAACTTTACGGCGTGTTACATTCTCCTCTGTTGAAAGAATTTCATTCTTGAAATTCTAAAGGACAAAAAAATGTAACTCGCTTTATAGCGTTTAAACACATATTATATAATCATACATTTAACATACATTCATAAAAATACACCCGCTCTTAAGTGGCTATACTTTAACAAACACCATGGCACATACTACGAACACCAACATTGTGCGTTTTCGTCAGCATACGACTTCTGTTTATCATGTGGAGTCTTTATCCTTTTCCTTGTCAGCTCTAGTTTTTCGGAAGTGTCCCTAGTCATGTCTAGCCCAAGTATAAACCTATCAGTCATCTCCCGCGAACAAGATGGATTTGCATGGTCATCCATACAAAGCCTTGAACGGTGTCATGCTTATGCTCGCCTGATAGATGTTATCATAGGTAAATGCCACTAATGGTGAATGATCTTCTCATGCTCCACCAAAGCCAAGAATATCAGGTCTCTCGATAAATCCTTCAACATCCTATTCACCATCTCCATTTGTTCATCTGTTTGTGGATGATACGTAGTCCTAAGATTTAACTCAGTCCCCGAGGCATCTTGAAGAATTATCCAAAATAAAGGATCTTGGCCGGGTCGCAGCGGGTTAAATGAGTGAATTTAAAAAAAATCATTTTTAAATCTTTATTAGGCCTATGAAGTCTAATCGATTTTTAGATTTAATCTAAAATATTTTATATAAAATTTTTATATTATTTTATATGCTTGTAAAAGGGTGTATTTTAATTTCTTGAAGTATGTTTCATAATTGCATTAAATTCACTTATATATGTGCAGTACACATGCAATATATAAGAAGTGTATATAGTTAATGAGATTGTTTATGCACTAGTAGAATACTTTAAAATGGGGATAGAGCCTGGAGTCGGCCGGAGTTGGCTCTTTCTCCATTATGGAGTCGGCTGGGGACGGCGTAAAATTTTATTGAAGTTTGTGTCGGCTAGGGACGACGCAAAATTTTATTGAAGTTTGTGTTGGCTAGGGATGGCCTGCAACGGTCTGAGTCGGCTAGCGTCGGCTATTTAATTGTTTTTCCAGTCTAATTCTTGTATACGTCTATTTCGTTTGAAAAAATATAAAACACAACGAAAATGGCCAAAAAAATAAAATTGACATGTATGGTTATTAATATTCATCCAATGACGGGTCGTGATAGATTAAATTGGTATTTTCGATGATATATGTTCGTGTAATTAGAAAAGTTATCGTTGTTGAAAATCTAACTCGTACGACAATTCGATGCAACTTTTAGTCGATCCGTTATACAAATTCGATAAAGGCGATTATATGTAATAATCTAAAGAATTAAAATAATTTTTAAACCATTGGATAATCAATTATGAATTTTTAAATGTATTTGGTATAATAAAATTATATAAAATAAAAGATGCGGTGTAAAAATAAATTCTTTGGATCTTATGTCGATCTAAGGTACTTTGGACATATTTTTAGAATATTGTTTAAAAATACACGAATCTGGGGTGTCGATCTTGAATGTCAAATTTATGGCCGTTCGTGGACTTTCAGACAAAAATCCTTCGTTCGAAGGCTGAACGACCTTTAAATGAGACCAAATTTGAACCAGTGATGCTTTGTAGTGTTTTAATCGAATCCGTACAGTTGGATTCGCAAAAAAATCATCACATACAAAATTATCCAAGAAATATGTCATTTTCTAGGAGTTAGCTATAACACTTATAATTTTGTGATTGATATTTTTTTGCGAATCCAACCATACAGATTCGATTAAAATAATACAAAGCATCAATGGTTCAAATTTGGTCTCGTTTGAAGGTCGTTCGGCCTTCGAACGAAGGGTTTTTTGTCCGAAAGTCCATGAACGGCCATAAATTTGAAATTCAAGATCGACTCCCCAAATTTGTGTATTTTTAAACCATATTCTAAAAACATGTCCAAAATACCTTAGTTCGACATAAGATCCAAAGAATCTATTTTTACGCCACATATCTTATTTTATATAATTTTATTATACCAAATACATTTAAAAATTCATAATTGATTACCCAATGGTTTAAAAATTATTTTAATTCTTGAAAATGCTACATATAACCACCTTCATCGGATTTGTATAATGGATCGACTAAAGGTTGCATCGATTGGTCGTGCGAGTTTGTTTTTCAACAACGAAATTTTTCGAATTATATGAACATATATCATTGAAAATACCAATTTAACCTATCATGACCCGTCATCAGGTCAATAATAATAATAATAAATGTCAATTTTTTTATGTTGTAGTAGTGTTTTTAATTTTTTTGAACGAAATAGGTGTAAAAAAAGAATTTAAAAAAAAATACGCCGGCCGACCCTAAATGACTCAAGCCGTCACTAATCGGGACGATGCCAACCGACGCCAGCCAGCTCCATATCGAGTATACAGGTTTCAGCCAAGATTTTCTTCTTCACTTTCTTTTCTTAATAAAAAACGATTTTCTCCTTCCCCATCACCGTTTTCGACCCTCTCCAACCGTCACCCTCTGTCGTCATCGCCGTAGAAGCCTAGAATTCGACAGAACTTACCGGAATCTCCTCTTCTTCTTGAATTTGGTAATTTTGTAAATCCTAATTTCGAATTTAATTGTTTAATTAGGTTTAAATGAACATTATTGTGTTGATAATTGGGAGTAGGTATTGCTAATTTAGTGTATTAGGTTATTTTTAGTATGAAATCGTTGAATTTGAAAGTGTGAATTGGGAATAATTGGTTGTAAGTATTTATAATTTGAAAGGGTGAAGTGTGAATTGGGAATTGGGAATTTGAAAGTGTGAAAGTTGCATTTGAATTTTATTTCCGATTGATCCCTTATGTTTTATATTTGGATTGAGTGAGGACGACTTGGTCGTCGAGTGTTGTTTGACTGGCCTGTGCGCCATGTGCTTGGGTATTTATACCTGGAAAGTCTCAGTAGCTGGTCCATTCGGGCTGTGCCGATATTATACGAAGGGCGTATCGCCTCGATACGCTGCCGTTTATTTCTGGCGCCTAGGTGAAGCGACTATTTTGATGTTTATTGCTTTATATGCAATAAACATCTTAATATAAATGATTTAAAGGAAATAATTTATAAATAAACTTCTTACTTATTTTAGCCTATCTCTAATTAATATAAATAATTTAAATGAAAATAAGACATCAACAAAGCCTTTAGTTCCAAAAGGCTTTGGTAGATTAGAAAATACGATAATAATCACAAGTCTGTATGCGTATAAGAATAGAAAAGAAATGCTGTCGAAATTTCTAATACATATATATATATCTATGTGTTTTTAAATTAGGAAAAATGTTCAACTATATTCTCGACCGTACCTGGATGAGTGAAAATTTGTATGCGTGGTTTGTGCAATATTGGGAACGCGAAGACGCGAAGATAAATTTTTTACTTTCGTATGTCTATAATTATAATTCGTTTAAATGTTTATATAATAATTAAATTATACAGACGATAGCATCGAGGACCTCCGCAAACAGGCTTTGGAATCCTGCAACACACCACGGTGAATCCAAGTCTTTTCAGCAGTATAGAAAAGAAATGTAAATATAAAAATTATTATTTGTAATTTACTTATAACATTGTTTAGTTATATATATGTATATATGTGTACACATATACATTTTTTAATCATATCTAATTTCAAAAGAGGGAGAGAGGTGGTGTTGAAATGTCTCATTTGGACGTCTTAACCCGAACACACGCCGTCGAACATACAGATGAAGATTTGTGGTAACATATGATTGGTCAAACGCAAAATCAGCGAATATCCGAGTATATGGACTATAATTTTTTTCTCTTATTTAACAATACATTAAATTGGATATTCATCTTCTCAAAATTATATTTCTAAACACAGGAGAGATGCGATCAGGAGATTGGTCGCATGCTTGCAGAGTCTGGTAGAGAGCAGTTGACCGTTGAGGAGACGGACATGATATTCGCTCGTATTACTGACCCGCCGACCAGAAATAGACAGTATGGATATGGCAATCAAGCGGTAATATTTATTGAATTTAATTAATTCACTAACCAGTTTATAAATTTTGTTGAATATTACGTATAAACTATAACTATGAATTTATTAATATATATGCCACGATGCAAGCCGCTTACAATAAACAACAAGTTGAAGAAAAAATAGCGGCCATGCAAGCACAAGTCGCCGAGTTGAACGATCGGAAATAAACTGGATTGAAGCAGAAAATAGAAGAGGCGATTACTGCTTACTTGGTAGAGCACGAGATGAATATGCCGCCATCATAGGGATCTGGCGCTACTGATAATTGGGGCAAGTGGTAGTATGTTCCTATATATGTTTTCTGAATAACTTTGAATGTCTTGTATATTTGATGAACTTTTGGTTGAATTTTGTAAATATTATGGATATTTGTGACGATGGACGTTTGAAGATGTATATTGATGTTTTGTGGTTCTTAGTTGGGCATATATGTGATGTATATTGTTGTTTGGTAAAGTATATTTGAGGAATATATATGATTGTGTGGATGGAAGTAGAAATGGCTACTGGAAATGCAGAAAAAATTATCCAGATTAGCGTCGGCTGGAGTCGGCTCGGGTCTGCCTACGGGTCATTTATTATTTTACACGTGGACTAAATTTAGCGTCGGCCTGAATCGACAAACCGACTCTAGCCGACGCTAAACTAGAGGACGGACCCATCCTCATTCCTGTCACCATTTCACTTGGCGACGAGCTACTTTGCGTCGGCATATAGTGTCGGCTCGAATCGGCCGGAATCGGCTCGAGTCGGCTATATGCCGACGCTAAACAGCCTTCTCCTTGTAGTGATGTAACGACCCGTATTTTTGACCTTTTTTTTTAAATTTAATTTAATTATCGAATAAAGATGGTTAGAAATGGAAATTTATATTGTTATTATTGAAAATATATTGAATGGAAGTGACAGTCTAAATTGAATCTGCAAATGACAAAATTCCAACAAGAGAAAAGTATTAATTTGTATCTGAATTGAAACAAACGATATTCAATTGTATTAAATTAATTACTGAAATATGAACAATAAATGTCATTTAAATAAAGATTGAATAAATGTGCAATAAGATAAAAGAGATAACAAATTTCAATATAACTTTTTGATATTGATTATAAGGAATTAATAATAGAATTCAAATTAATAAATGTTTATTCTTAAATATGAGATTGATTGGTTGTTAATAAAAGAAGAACATAAGTCGAATGAATAATATTTTTTTAATATTTTAAATATCTGAATCTACAAATTTTGAAAGAAAAAAACTATATTTAAATTTTAAACGTAATTTTTGAATACGGAAAATGTCTCTCTCTCTCTCTCTCTCTATATATATATATATATATATATATATATATATATATATAGATTCACCATTTCAAATTTATGATAAAAAATACATGTATATATACTTAGACAAGTTTCATGATGAAAAAGTGCAAATTTATGATAATATATATGTATGTATGTATGTATGTATGTATGTATGTGTAAACAAGTGTATATCTAATTGTATATGTAATAGGCAAAAATTTAAATATGTATATGATGACAATATATATATATATATATATATATATATATATATATCTGTGTGTGTATATGTATATATAAAATAGTGAATAAGTAAATATGTACATATAGTAAAAATGGCGTATATGTAAGTCTATATATATATATACATGTACGATATATATTCACATGGGAAGCATCATCATGAAAACTTCAAAGTCAAGCACAAAAATTTCAAGTCAAGCTCACAACTTAAATTCAAGCACATAATAAATCCAAGCGCACACAAAACATTAAATCAAGCCAAAAAATAAATCAAATTAAATCAAACCATGAAATCACATCAGCCTACCTACGTAAGGAAATGAAAAAAAGTCTGATTACTTACTATTGATACATCATTATGTATAATTGAGAGGACTAACATGGGACTGAATCTTATTCATTTCAATGTACTTTTGGATCTCATTTCCAATACACTCGCATATTTGATCAAATTGAATTTTTTATTTCCTTGACACTTTATGTTTTCTATTTTCGTCTTATATTCAATGAACTTATCAAAGATGTGCAACTTGTGTTACACATACACATATTCATGTCTATGATAATTCATCGTGAATTCAACAAAGTAAGTGGATTCGTTTTGGTATCAATAGATCTTGGATTACATGCATCTATATTTATTAATTCAAATAGCTTATTAACTCTTTTTCACTCCAACTAAATAGGTGCTTTTCCCTTAATCTTTTGGGATACAATTCACGAGTCCCAAAAATAATTCATAATAATAAAATTAAAGAATTATTTCTCAAATAAAATATGGCTTAGTCCATAATTCGTAGAAATATTTTGATACTTCTGTATTTTCCATAGCTAATCGTTATGAAAACAAATGACGTTATTATAATAGGCTTATTTTATAATGAATATTCATAATATTCATATTAAAATAAAACTTTATCTATTTTTAATCAATATTGAAAATATCTATAAATTCATAAATAATATTTGTTATACATACGAACGCAATCTTTCATAACTTGATCATTCCACTAATGAGTGTCATAAGTATGCTTCCACTATTATTGCCATTATTATAACAGTACATGAAATATAAAGCTCCATTCAACCAGTTATTATAAACTATTTATTTCATCCATATAACTAATTTACTGTCGAGAGTTTTAGATCAAATATCTTAAACTGAAAGAAATAACTCTTATTGAAAAAAATACCTTTTATAATAAAATTAGATTTGGGGTATAAACCATGTTTATCATTCCATATAAGTATATACATAGAATTTTATACAATTCTCGTTTGCAATATTTCTTCAAGAAGTAGGAGTGACCATTCAACATCCAAAATGTGCCTATTTTGCATCCATTGTCAAATATTAACTTTTCTTTTAAATGGTTAAACCATGCAAAAATAACTCCTACCAAAGACTACACTGAGTTCTTTACAAAAGCGCATTCGGATATCCCTAAAAATTCAAGGATATTGAATATGTTGCACTTGAGCGAACCAGTCGAAGCTAACATTTCACTGATCGAAATCCTTTGTTGATTTTTTATTCCTTGGTATGGTGTAGTTTTCAACACAACAGGATTATCATTGTATTCAAACGTAGTGAACACATAACCTTGCATTATAGTTGCTTGCTCATTTTGAATGAACTAATTTTATCGGGATTTTATATATTACGAATACGACTGTTTACCTTACAACCTTTTTTAAGTGCTTGAATAAGGATCAAATATTCTAATTCTTGTATTACTTTAGAGTTAAAAGCTCATAAAGCACAATACTTGGTTTGAGAAAATAAACATTTAAGTGACCAAGGTAGGAATAATTAATTAATTTAATCAATTAAATATGTTTAATCTGAATATTTGGTCATGATAAGCAGAGGAGGGAGTGGTTGGCCATAGATGAAAGAAGAAGAGTGAACCAAATTTAATTAAATGTATGTAGAATGTCTTATTATATTAAACTAAAAGAAACATTTTCATTTCTCTTTTTTAAAACTTCCCTTAGTCATAGATCTAACGTTTAGACCACATCCTTCCAAGTGTGCTCGATCATATATTGTCTCGTATAAGAACTAAAATATCTAATATGTATTCATACAAATATTAATGACATTTTGCACATAGTATGATGATATGACATATAATAACATAGTTAATATATACATGTATAGATAATAAGATTTATACCTACCATATATATATGTATATGTATATATATTCTCCATTTATATATGTATTATTTGCGTCAATTTTACAAAATCTAACATATATTGACTAAGTTGAAGTTTTCAATCATACTTTTAAGTTGAAATGTTCAAGTTTTGATTTGGTAGAATTAAATTCAAATCTCGATCAAGTTGACTAATATAAAATATCTACTAAATGACTATATTAACTTTTTCTAAATTTTAAAATAACCAAAAGGAATTTTGAGAAGAAAACCATTTGTCATTTTTCTCTTTTAAAACTTTCCATTTTAATTCCCACTAGTTAGAATTAAGATCTCATCCACGTTTCTTCTTCTCTCTCTTTCTCTTTTTCTATTATGGTCGGCCATACGATACCATTGCATAGATCTTTATTTTCAAAAACCTGTTAAGCAATTGAGTATATTTAAGACCCATTTAAATATATAGCGACATCGTATATCGATACCTGTTTATTTAACTTTAAAATATACTTCCAAATAATTAAGCAACATCCAAACATAGATAAATTAACAACTAATATTTCTTAAATACTAGTAAATTTTATTAGTTTTTAGCATTTTATAAACTAATTGAATCTTGTGGTTTTTGGAGAACTCGCAGATGTGGTTGTGGGACTGAAAGGTGTGAATTCAGTCAGTGATTAATATTGCTTAATTCAAATATTAACGTTTACATATCACAATAGTTAGTGGTGTGATGGTTTGGTCGCATCGTTTATAGATCTTTTCGGTAAAATCATATTTTATACTATCTTAAGCATCCATAATAGTGAGAATAATTTACGCACATTCTCTTCGCAACATTATATCACATTAGGATATACATAATCAGATATCGGTCAAAACTTCAGCATTGTCCGTAGTCAATTCAATCGGTTCATAAAAAAAGTCATTGGTTCAATGATAACATTTATTTTTAATCATTATACTCTGGTCAAAAATTTTGACTTTGAGTTAACTACAGTTAACCGTGATACCAACCTCATAAACTGAGGTAAAACTCGATCTGATTATAATACCTTGATCTGCCTAATACCTTGAGATCAACTAGGAGAACCATATTACTTACTACTTCTTGTTGACTTGACTAAGAACCACTACATAGCAATGTTTTCAATCGAACAGTGCTTCACTTCCAATGCTTCAACTTAGACCCATTATAATCGTTTGATGGATGGCAATGTCATGATTTAACTATAATTAAAGTTGATTATTCACATTGAAGCTCAACAGTTCTTAAGTTGAGGGAACTATGCAACAACATCATCTTGAGATTCCATCGTTGGATCAGGTGCATTGGCAACGAGGTAAAAAGAGTAAATTTCAAAAAAAAGTTTTTTTTATTAATTTGCACAAGATCTTATTTTATGTGAATAAAATTTAATTTAAAGTGAATCAAATTTGGTATTTAATTAATATAAGTGTTTGAGTGATTTTTTAAAATGTTTCTTTGATTGTTAAATTTTGAAATAAATTTTTATTGTTAATTTAATTAAACTTAATTTATTAATATAATTTATTTTAATTTTATATTTAATATTTTGATGTTATGTGATATTCATATTCATTATAAGAACATCACAACTATACTAATATGAAAACTATCTTAGGGGTATAATGAGAAAATTGACCATTATGTCCTACGGTTAATAAAATGTTAATAGGGTGAAACAATATTAAAAAATATTAAGATTAATTTGAATTAGTCTAAATTCAATAATATATATATATATATATATATAATATTGTTAGTAAATAATAATATATGTGTAATATTGTTTAAAAAATAATTTATTGTACTTCATCAATAATTTATCGTTATAACTATAATTTTAATAAAATATAAAAAACTTACATTTAAATTATTTCATCAAGTTATTAATATATTCCGGTTTTCCAAAATTATCTAAAATTTAAAATTCAAAATTTGACCATTTCAAATTGTGTGTGTGAATAGTGCCTTTTAAACATTATGTATGTGTGTATCTACGTGTGTATAATAAAAAATAGTTTTGTAGTTGTTCTTTACGTTTTTCCCCTAAATATGGGGCGGTAGTACAAAATATATGGTTTTTCATTGTCACGCCAACAATTTTAAGCAATGACCTCCTATATCTACTAGTTTTATGCGTATAACTCATTATGATAACTTGAGGAAATTTATGTCCAAACTCTAAACTAGTTAGATGAGTCAAACTATATCTGTGGTTTGAAAAAACCATATTCTCTAGGTTTACAAAAAAAATAGACTTGAGAACATCTCATTCTTTAAATATTTTTATCCACTATTATAACATTGTATATCGTTTTGATTGTGGTGCAATTTTATGATCACTTTGTTTATAAGTATGTCAATTTCTTATGGTCTAACCATATTTTTATGCATATCAGTAACTACTTCGATCTTCTCTTAACTCAACCCATCGACAGACGAATGACCCTCATTATTTTGTAACTTGCACGTTTATGAACCTTATAAAGCACTTCTAAGATCCACTCATTAACAATAGAAAACTTAAAACCTCTTAGTTTGAATGGACACGCATTTCTTAGTTCCTGTTAGTCTTGGGTTACAATCGAATTTCTTCGGTTTAGGCTCCTTAAACAATCCACTATGTTCAATTCCGAAGAAGATTCTTAACTTATTATGAGAATCATTCACATCCAACTTTAATATTATAATAAAAAACTAGGTCGTTTTTCAGTATCTTGGATCCATTCCATTATTATTTTTTTACTCGGTGTTATTACAAATATAGAAAATGTTACAAAAATAAATACAATAAAAAAACTAAAAACAATACCGAATCACCTACATCATAGGATGTAAACTCACCCTATAATCCATTATGATATCTTTTTCAGAAGCTTCATTTGCACTGCTACAATTAACTCTCGATAAGAGAAAAATAAGTGTTGCTTTAGTTCAGGAAGAAATTTTGCATCAGTACACCCTAGGAGGGCCAATACATGGGAAAAATTGATAAGCTAGGGAAACTTGTGTGAGGAAAATAATAACAAAGGGAGTTGATGCGTGGTTTGCTCATACTAGCAGGTTTTATTATAAAAATGAAAAATATGCTAAAAATTGAAAATTTTATTAGTTTTATTCTCTAATCGAAAATCAAGCTCTCATTCAGCTTCTAATCCAAAATCACATTCTTTTGATTCTAATCCAATATCTTGCTCTTCTTCCACAATTTTCATGAATAAATATATAGATTTTTTTTAATTTTTCTTCGTTTCAGTTTTCAACTAAGAATTTAGGATTTAGTTTCGAGTGGGTCTAGTGTAATGTTAGATAGATGTTAAAGGCATCGGACCAGTGTGCTAACCACTACCAAGATTTTTTACACTACGATTAACGGAATATGGCCAACCAAACAAATTTTTGATCGATGGTTCTCCGCTGACCGCGGTGCCATAAACATCAAACCTGGTGCCTTTAGCACAATTCTAATGTTATTTTTATTCTCAATTATTATATAAAAATTGTGGGGTTTGATAGGTAAGTTGAGAAATAATTGTTGGCTTCAGTTGTTCGAGGTTTCGTTGGACCAGTTGAATCTTCATCACGCAATTATAATATTTTAATCAACTAAAATTAATATAAAAATAAAATGTACGTTGAAGATTGAATTGATCCACCGGATAGTTTCAATCTGGATCTACCTGATTTCCAGCCACATGAAATTTGGTGTGACGAGATAGGAATGAAGAAAAACAGCACACGGTTTCAAAAAAAAGCACACGCATACAAAACGAATGACTGTTCACTCATCTTTCCCTTACCGTCTCGAACACCACTCGTAATATGCAATACCTACCTGATCTAAAGAACTAAACATGGTGCTTATCGATCCAACTTCTGTCATCGCAGAAGCTTCCGATAGCCCAGTCTGGCAGTTTCCTCTACCAAAATACCACTCGGAGTAAAAGTCATCGTTTTCTACTCCACTGTTGAACCAACGATCATCGATCACATCTATTAATTCTGCAGTTGAAGGAGGAGAAGAGTTGCTCTTCCGGCGGAGGAGAACGATTAGTCTGATATCAATTGTACATTTAGTGGCATCTACGAGGTATGTTACTAATTACTGTATTTCCGCTTTATTTTGATCTTACTGGAGTTGGAAACATTATATTGCTAAATTATAGATCTATAATTTGGTTACCAACTGTAATTGAGTTGAAATTGATTGCGTCTTTTGAAGGAAAAGTTCGTATTTACTTCAGTGTGTGATCTGTATTGAGTTATGGCAAGATAACATTACTTTACCATTTAAATTAGGAAAATATCTATAATATCTTATATTTTTAAGTTGATTGTAGCTTAACTAAATAAATTTTGATCGACGTGCATTTGGCAATCAGAAAAATCTAGGCTAGTTAATGAATGTCAGCCCGGCATTGTTATGGATGGCATTTGCTTAATCCACTTCTGCATAAAGACACTCACGCCTCAGTCAAGCGGTTATAGGTTGGGCCCGCCTAGTATGATTTAAAAAATAAAAAAGAAACGAGATAGAAAATCTACACGACCGTGCTTCGCCACTAGTGGTGCTAGAATATCTCTCGTTTGGATTGAGGGTTGACCCAACCAAATTAGTTAGAAGTAAGCTATAGTAGGAGTGGATGGAGCTAAGAATATGCTATCATATTTATACTTCTGTCAAGTGTAATGATTAAAAAGACGACCAAGAGATATTAATGTGGCTAAATGACAATATAATTTTGTGTCAGATTCCCTAAGTTTGTAATTAATCAATGATATAACCCAATCTTAATGTGCTTATACACTCATTTCCTTGTGCTAAAAAGTTAAAAGTTGCATATTTCCCCATGTTGATGGTTGATTGGTTGGCTTCTTATTTTTTTTTACCATAATTAACCTAATAGGCATTGTTTTACAAGAATAACAGACTTATCTTTTCTAAAAAAAGTCTCAGATATGAATGGAATATAGTGATTTAATATTTGGAACATATAAAATGGTAAATTTATTTTTCTTGTCAGATGGTATGTGTACTAGCATGTTGATTCTATTAATTAGCATCATGCATCTGTGGCTTACTTGGTTCATGGGGTTGGTGGGCTGGGGCTGTTTGTTCGTGTGTGCTTGCAAGAAAATGTTATATAATTAAACTATCTGGGCAGCTGCATATTCTCTATTTCCGCAGCTCACAAGATAAACATACTGTAAAATAGTATGTTATTTTTGAGTTTTTGCTTCTCACTCTAGGTTTGTGAAGAAACAATACTTGAGCATTTTTAATGATAACTAGTATAATTTTTTTTGTGTGTTGTGTAAGGAAAAGTATTATCGGGTATTTCACAACCTATGATTCATCTAATTAGAGCTAAACATGATTGGAACAATCATCTTTAATGAAGCATTTGAGTTTTTGCTCATGCTAGATTTATGAAGGAATGGTAAATATGAACATTTTCTATGTAATATGAAAATTTTAACATTTCCACAGTTATTTACCCCTAGTTCTTTTCTAATATATTATATTCGAATCTTTGTATTTAAATTGCTTACGAAATCTCAAACTCGGACTATTTAAATAAATCTCAGTCAATAGTTTCTTTATTCTTCTAACAAATCCTACATATATATGTCAATTTTATGATACACACACAAGTATGCAGCCCTTGCTGATGGCATGGATTCAAACATAATTTTGAATACACCTTGCAAATGTTATGCAATATGTGTTATGTTTATTGTATGTAAAAATTATAAAGTAATAATATAATTTAGTTAAGAATATACATTATTAGTTCGAAAGCATTATTCACAATGTTACACTTAAATTGTTGAATGGGAATGCATTTCACTGTTTGTAATGGGCCATGGATTCTCACTCACCTATTCATACTTGGAATAAGTTAACATAATCGTCATATAAAAAGTGTTCAAAGTAGTTGCCTACCATAACCACATTAAAATACAATCAATAACCACACAGCATAAAATATAGATTTAAAGCAATATCCTATCGTAACAATGTTAACTTTAAAACTGAAGTAGTTTCATATTCAACAAATTTTAATATGAGACTTAAAATTTGCAACTCATGTGTATTGTGAAACAGAAATGTAGACATCAATGGCTTCCTTAAGAATAACATTTCATAAAAAACATGGATATGGATATCTGAAAGAACCATATTTATGGTGTTTTGATGATAAAAACTATACAACAATGCTACTAATATGTTTGTTGAGTTATTTCCGGTCAAGTTGCTATTTACCGAATGATAAAATTTATACGGGGTATAATGGACATTACAACAACAACTAAAAAGAAAAAAGAAAAAAAATAATTTGCTTATGGTGGTGGGATTTGAATATAAGACATAGTACGCTTAGAAGAACCTTCCATCCAAGCAGCTGCCAAAAATGATTTGTTAGCACATTTTATCGTTGATGAGAAACGGAACAGTAAGTGTTAAAATAAAATATGAAGATAGGAGGACTTGATCCCTAGTCGTCCATGAAGACTGCAATCAACAAACCAACCAAGCTACAACAACATTTGGAACAAAAGATGGTATTTTTTATTAAAAGGACAAAGCAAAAATGTAATTATTCAAAAGTAAATGAAGCAGGTTTTGAACCCTGGACAACTAATAGGAAGTGCGGCACTCTACCAAACAAGTCTTGCCCACTTTTGTAAAGTACGTATTGGCTGAATCTCTTATTGATAGAAGCTACAAATAAAATTGTTGAAAAATGAAGGGAGTGGAATTCGAACCCAACACGCGCCAAAGAGTTGCGCACATCTTACCACTGAACCACACAACAATTTGAAGTTATCAACAATAGCTACTTTACATTAGCATAGCAAAGCGAATAGTCAAGTGGCTATTCAAGTGCCTTTTCAACCAATTGCCAACTTCCAACGGATGCATCTCTTCCAAACTGAAATGCTGAAGGATTGCTGCTGTTCAAAGACATCTTATCACTCATATATAAGTCTTCTATCATCCCCAAATCAAAGATAACAATCCTACTCTCTAATACCTTTCTCATATTGCTTACAAACGCTCCAAATTCAATATTTATTTCAAAAGCAAACTTAGACCAACCCTCTTTCCCTCCATAATATTTGAGTACGGTCTTAATTCACTTCCTAACCTCTGCACACTTATTTTGCATCATTTTTGCTGGTTATAGAAGTTGTACTCCAGTTCGACTGCTCAGTGTATTGAAGACACAATAGTCAAGATTATTTCTTTGTAAAAGAAAATATTGAAGTCCCGTTCGGCTGCTCGGGCAAGCGTACTGAAATCCTGTTCTGCTTCTCAGGTGCTTATTCCTCTGGGCGAAGTGAGGGTGATAGTTAGTTGAAATTTCAGAAGGAGTCTGGGACTGAAAGTAGGACTGGAGGTCCGAACCAGTGTAAATTTTTTGATGTGATTGCTTCTTGCTTTACTTTTTTATTCGCGTTGCTATTATATTTATATTGCTGCTACTGTGATTACTGCACGTCAACTCTGTATCTATATATTTGGCCATCATCGATCCAGTGCATAGCGACTAACAATTGGTATCAGAGCTTGGAATTCTATTGATCGTCACAAAATCATAGAATAATGGCCAGAAAACGATCCAGTCGAAATACAACAAGCAAAATCCTTGTCAATGCCACCAGTGAGGACTACAAAAAGGTACTTTTTGATTTACAAATTTTAGTAAAAGATAATAATGAATTAGTTAGTATAAGCGATAAGTTTTCAAAGCTTAATTTTATTATTTTAGAAAAAATGAAATTTGTCGAACTTGAAAATAAGAAATTGAAAAATGAGAAATTAAATTTAGAAAATCAACTCGGTATTTAAAAAAATAATTTTGTAACTATTAAAGATTTTCTAGATGAACAAAACTCATTATTTGAAAAAGAGAGAGAAAAATTTTCAAAAGAAATTTTTAATTTGAAAAGACAAAATAATTTATTACAATCCTCTTTAGATAATTTAGAATCTCAAAATCTTCTTCTCAAAAATGAGAACTGTACGTTAAAAAATGAGAATTCTGAATTAAATGAGAAAATTAATATTTTGAAAAATAATATTTCTTTTGAAAATAACAATTTTGACTTTAAAGCTAAATTTGAACAACTTAAAAATGAAGTCATAAAATTTGATAAAGGTCAAAATGATTCAAACATGATTTTATTTTGTTCTCGACCTTTATGTGATAAAAGTGGAATATGATATAAAAGAAAAAATAATAACAGTACCAGATATGCGTTTTTATATTACAGAAAATTTAATGCTGGTGCTAAAAATAGAATTATCTCTAAATCTACTTCTCACAATCTTAGTACCAATCTTAGAAATAAAAAAAGTACTAATTTAATGATATGTGATTTTAAAATATGGGTTCCCACTAATATGAACGAAAATGATAAACAAATATATATTATTGATTATTTTAATGCTGTTATCAATAATGAAAATTATATATACAATGGGTCAACCACATACACTTGGATATGGTTTCCCAAAACGTGAACCATGTATTTTTAATATATGAGTATTGTGCTTAAATAGAAATGTATATTAGATACTCATTATTTAAAAGTGGTCAATGTTGCACTTTAAATTAAATATTTTTATTGACTTTATTACTCCTTATTTTAAGATTTTTTTAATAGGAAGCTTTAATTTAGGGGGAGTATATTAATTAGAGGGAGCTATTTAATCTATATCTACTAATGTTTAAAGCTCTTTTTAGTTGATGACAAAGGGGGAGAAAAACATATAAACATATATAATATGTCTTTAGTGGGAAAATATTATCCTACATTTTAGTTGTGTAGTTGTCATCATCAAAAAGGGGGAGAATGAAATAACCATATTTATGGTGTTTTGATGATAACAACTATACAACAATGCTACTAATATGTTTGTTGAGTTATTTCAGGTCAAGTTGCTATTTACCGAATGATAAAATTTATACGGGGTATAATGGACATTACAACAACAACAAAAAAAGAAAAAAGAAAAAAAATAATTTGCTTATGGTGGTGGGATTTGAATATAAGACATAGTACGCTTAGAAGAACCTTCCATCCAAGCAGCTGCCAAAAATGATTTGTTAGCACATTTTATCGTTGATGAGAAACGGAACAGTAAGTGTTAAAATAAAATATGAAGATAGGAGGACTTGATCCCTGGTCGTGCATGAAGACTGCAATCAACAAACCAACCAAGCTACAACAACATTTGGAACAAAAGATGGTATTTTTTATTAAAAGGACAAAGCAAAAATGTAATTATTCAAAAGTAAATGAAGCAGGTTTTGAACCCTGGACAACTAATAGGAAGTGCGGCACTCTACCAAACAAGTCTTGCCCACTTTTGTGAAGTACCTATTGGCTGAGTCTCTTATTGATAGAAGCTACAAATAAAATTGTTGAAAAATGAAGGGAGTGGGATTCAAACCCAGCACAGGCCAAAGAGTTGCGCACGTCTTACCATTGAACCACACAGCGATTTGAAGTTATCAACAACAGCTACTTTACATTAGCATAGCAAAGCGAATAGTCAAGTGGCTATTCAAGTGCCTTTTCAACCAATTGCCAACTTCCAACGGATGCATCTCTTCCAAACTGAAATGCTGAAGGATTGCTGCTGTTCAAAGACATCTTATCACTCATATATAGTCTTCTATCATCCTCAAATCAAAGGTAACAATCCTACTCTCTAATACCTTTCTCATATTGCTTACAAACGCTCCAAATTCAATATTTATTTCAAAAGCAAACTTAGACCAACCCTCTTTCACTCCATAATATTTGAGTACAGTCTTAATCTCACCATTTACACATCATATGATAATGATTTGAACTCGACCTAATGAATTAGCCTTTTCTCAAAATTAAAGTGCCAAATTTGATGACTATATATTCAACGTAGAAATTTTTATAGAAAAAAACTACATGTATCAAATAGACATGGAAAATAAGCATATCCCGTCACATCCAAGTCCACTATTAAATCACATCCACATGGATTTTGAAAATTAATTGACCGAGAATTAGAAAGTAAAATATATATTTGATATGTATAATGAAAGAAATTTTTTTGTTAGGGAAGTGTTAAGAATGAAATGAGTGAGCATTGCGTAGACATGGATTTGAGAGTGGAAAACGAATTGAAGAAGTGGATTACTACCAACTTGTGATTTTCGAAATTGGTGGATGGAAGAATTTAAAAATAAGTCAAACAAATGAATGTGGAAATGGTTTGACGGTCGTGTGTTTGCGTCGTTAAGTAGAATTTTATGGCAACCTGATTCAGTATTAAATCGTGAGTGCTCTTTATCTTTTGTGTTTTGTACTAATCAGCATTAAATTAATTTGTTGTATGGATAATTGGCACAATGTATAAAATTAAAATACTCAAATTCTTGAAGGTCCACTAAATCTCTAATCCTAATATGAGTCAGTCTAACATCTAATATATAACTAAGGATTGAGGACACATTCCTGTGGTACACGGAAGCAACATGGGACATTTGAAAGGGAAATGAAAGGAGAGTTTAGGAAAATGAGAACGTGTGTGTACTGTAAGAGGAATAAAAGGGATATTTGAAATGGGTAATAATTTTTTTTTATTATTATTAATTATGTTGTTAATATATTAATTATTTGGATCTGACATAGATCTAAAAAATTTATCTGTGATCAAAATTAAAAAAGATTACCTTGGAACGAACATAAAATTAGCGGAAGGGATCAATAGTTTATACTACTTTTGATAAAAACATTTGTAATACAAATCATACTCATGAGCCATAATCATAAAATATATGAAAAGTTTGAACTTATGATCGCCGTTAAAGAAAAGAAGATAAAAACGTAAATTTCAGTTGTGTTAGTCATGTAAATTAAAAGTACTTGGGAAAGTATTTAGGGTTTCGGCGAGGAAGGAAAAGTGAACACGGATCCAAAGAAATAATGGCATGAGATTGAGTATGAAGTGGAATGAATTCTAAAATGGTAATTAGATTTGATGAGAAGAAAAAAGAAAGAAGTTAGGAGTGGGATTAATGGCAGTTTGTCGATGGACTTCTTTTTTCCATACGTGGAAGTTACCAAATATTCTACTAACATGTCTATAATTAAATCTTAGCAATTCTTTTTTGAAAAGAGTGATGTATACTATCATTTTCGTAAGTCACTGGATATTATTTTGTATAAATATTACCTTGATTTTGTTTCATAGTGAACTCATGGAAGGTCGATGCTCGGTTGTTTAAACGGTAGGTTGGTTAGCTGCACGTTATTTGGTAAGACCGACATTTGTTCTATTATCCATACGGTTGAATATGGCACAACTTTTTGGTATTTTTAGTTTTTTTGTGTACAATTTTGTTACACTAAGTAATAATTTTGAAAATATGACAAAAATTTATTTGTCTCCTTGATTGTGCTTTAGATCCTGTAAACCACGATCATAAATTTGTAGACATGATTAAACCAAGGTTCGAGAACTCGGTCTCGGTCTCGGTCTTTTGAAATTTTGCTGGTTTCGGCCGGTTTCGGTCATTTCGCTTGTTTCGGTTTTTGTTTCGGTCTTGATATTGGATTTTTGCATTTTTAATGAAAACGTAACGGATAAACGATTCAAATTCATATAGAAATATAGCATATAATAAAATAATAATGTTACATACAACACTACTACATCCAGAAACTATTACTCGAAGCTACATATGGTTTGTTTTTATAATTTTCTTCATCGTCTTGTGTTGTATAATATGATGGATAACCATATTACATTTGTCCCGGGTCCATAAATGTCGCCATCATATTATCAAAAGACGATGGTTCATCATTTTGTGTTGTATATATAGCTCGACTATTTTGATCACTCGAGTTATCACTATAAGAGTTATCACATGTATAGTCAGAAGTAGAATACCTATAGGTTGGTGGATCAGTTGAAGTATATGGATTGCGGTGCTCATAATCATGTTGATGTCCAGATTCAACATTTAAATTACTATCTCTTCGGTTAGGATTGCCGCTCGCACCCCTTTTTCTTGAATATGTTTGAGTTGGTCTATATAATTCACCACCATCACTAGAATCAATACCATAATTACTTGTTAAACCAACCCCACTTCCACCTGCATTAACATGATCATCATTTGACGCGCTGCTACTATTTTCATAGCTTTGACTCTTTGTTGCTCGTGCAGGTATACCATCGACTGCAGCGACTGCATCATTCAATGTATTGGCCATCCAAGAGTCGTTGTCCAACAAGGGTGGTTCAATTTCAGTAGTCCATTCTGCTAATGGATCCTCTTCATGGAATATATAGTCTAGATCGATCAACTGACTTTCAATGTCGCGACGTCTTGTATTTTTTGCACTTAGTCTCATGTTGTAATGCACATATACCAATTTTTCAAGATTTTCCATTTTTATTCTATTTCGTAATTTTGTATGAATCATTGAAAATGTAGTCCAGTTTCTTTCGCAGTTTGAAGATGAAACTGTTTGGCTTAAAATATGCATTGCTAAACGTGTTAAATTTGGAGCATCATCTCTTCCAATTATGGACCACCATTGAGCGGGAAAACATGTCTTTACCGCTGCGTATGCTTGTGCAGAACTAAATGCACCAATTTTCATTCTATATCTTTCTACCTGTGATGTGAATTTAAATATTTAATATGTCTTAAACGTTAAATGTTTAACATAACTATTATATATGTTAGTTTTATCTCTTTTTCGATTTCAATCTGTTTTACGATGTCTGGCACCATTCTTTCAACGACGTTGTTAAATCCGTTTAATTCTTCTCCATCGTTTGTTGCATCCCCATATTGAATGATGGAATTAAGAAAATAACCTATATAGAAAAGATTTAAAATATTATTGAAATGTTATATATTTCATTATTTGTATGACGATAAGATAAAAAAAATTACCTGCGGCGTGAAGAGGTCGATGTAACTGTCTTTCCCATCTTTTGTCTATTATATCCCACCATTTTTGGCATTGCCTTCCACCAACATTTTTTCTAATCGATTCTTTTGCTCGATACATTGCTTCATAAAGATATCTCATATCTGCTTTGTCATCACTATCTACCATTCGTAAAACCTTCACCAATGGCTCAAAAACAAGGATGACGGAAGCAGCACCAGTCCAAAAAGCATTGTTGTAAATCAGTGTAGAGACAATATTTGTTGTTCTATTGTCTTTAGTATTGAGTCTAGGAACTCTTGATGTCCACTCTCTTGAAGCAATCATCCGTCTCAAGTCATCTTTATGTTTATGAATAGAGTCCAGTGCGATGAAATGTGTTGCAAACCGTGTTACTGCCGGTCTAATCAATTTTTCATTGTTGGTCTCTTTTCTCATGATAGAAAGTAACCAACCATGATTGTATATAAACGTCGCTATTAATTGACAATTTGTGATAATAGCTGTTAGCTCTGGCTTTTTGGAAATATCTTCCAAAATCAAGTCAATGCAGTGTGCTGCACATGGTGTCCAATATAAATTCATTCTTTTCTACATCAATAATTGACCGGCAGCTTTGTAGTTTGCTCCATTATCTATAACAACTTGCACTATCCTATTTTCACCGATTGTTTCGACGACATCATCCATTAATCCACAAATATATTCTCCACTTTGGAATTCATTTGTAGCATCCACAGATTTGATAAATGCCGTTCCATGGGTAGAGTACACGAGAAAATTTATTATTTTTCGTCGATTCTGTGTACTCCAACCATCGCACATTAATGTGCAACCATATTCGTCCCAAAAATTGTGCAATGTTTTAATATATTGACCAACTTCTTATATTTCCATTTCAAGGTACGAGTGTGATATTTCATATGCAGTTTGTGGATCAATTCCACGACCACATTCTTCAATCGCATCAACCATTGTTATATAGTATGGACTATTAGCAACATTATGTGGAATATGGTTGAAAAAAAATATCTTAGAAATTGCTCGACCTATATGTTTTTTGGCATCTTTAATACCTTTCATTGCAGATTCGGTAGAAGGTTGAGTTCTACCTCCTCGTTTTTGCATATATGAGTCGATTCGTCCAGCAGCATTAGTGTCAAAATCACCACCACCCGATCATCCAGTGGTATTAGATCTGTGCAATGTTTGACTTGAACCACCACCCGATCGTCCTACAGTATGAGATTTACGCAGCTCTTCGTCTCTAAATTCATCTCTGCTTTGTCGTATGACACGTTGAAGTTGTTCATCATCTTCATTTTCATTGTCCGATAGTTGTTGCGGTCTGCTCATTAATTCCTCTTGTAAGCGTTGCTTGTCAAGCTTTCCTTTGTTTCGTTCATTTCTCTTTTGAACGATATGTGATCGTATAAGCTGTTTAACTTCTTTAGGGACAATTAAACATGCCGATACGTCGCCGCCTACTCCTGCCAGATGTTCCTTTAAACGTGTCACACCACTGCCATTAATTATTTTATTGCAAAAGTTACATTTTGTTTTTCGAAGATTGCTATCGATCGCAGTACCATAATTCCAACCAATTTCAGTCGGATTTGCCATGTGTACCTGAAATTATAATCAACAAAAGTTATTAAACAAATTAATAGTCCAAATCAAAATCAAAAATTAAATATGAATGAATTAAAAAAATAATAATCGAAGTCATCAAAGTTCAATGTTCAAGTCCACAATTTCGAGTCAAGTTCAATGTTCATGTTCAATATTCAAGTTCAATATATTCACGTTCATGTTCGATGTTCTAAATCCAAGATATGTAAGTCCACATTCAAATCGGCATATTCAAGGCTGATATTCAGGGCATAATACGGTTTTCAGGTCCAACATGTGCCAGTTCAACTTATTCAGCAACATCATTCGTTCTGGCACTTTCCATATTATATAAATGAGATACTACATGACAATTGGCAATGCTAGCAAAGTATGTATGTTTTTTTGGAACATTTGTTCATATTTCGTATTGAAATGACTTATTTTTGGGAAGCAAAATTACAATAGCAAAGTATGTAGGTTTTTTTGGAACATTTTTTTGATACTATGATGTAAATATTTCAAATTTATCCAATGCATGTGTTAACATTCACTACAATCTACGTTTTCAACTTAGATCACTATCGATACAATTAATCCAGTTTACTTTCAGCAACAAAAAGTTTCTTGGAACTTCTCTCTCCTACCCAAACATGAAGCGTTGTTTTTATCCTCTTCTCCCACTTCTTAGTTAAAAGTAGGTAAACTCTATCACAACTCACTCTCATTACAATCCACTTCAAGACAGTATACACACTTATTCTTTTATCATTTTTATTATTCCTAATAATCTCCACTGTTGTCTCCCTTCTTTTCTCTCCCATCAAAAAAGAAAATTAATGTGACCTTCCTTCACATTAGATCCTAAAGCTAGGATGTTGTAAGAGGTTGGATAATGCAGCCTTAAATGAGTAGTGCAATATTGGAGAGCATGGTGATGTGTATATTGGTTCGAAAGTAGAAGAAAATAGTTCGACAAATCTAAATATTTTTATAATTAAAAACTGGTTATTTTCAACAGTAACATAACATTTTTGAAGAAACCAAATGCCACATTAGCCTAACATTTAATGATTTATTTTTTGAATTGATTGCAAATTTCATATTTCATGCTGGTACCTACATGTGATCGTGGTGATTGATATAATCGAATTATAAACTTTGCATAGCCAAAAACTATTGGTTTGCACATTAGGGTTGATGAAAATGGAGTTTACCAGGTAAATTAAAATAAAGTATTGCACGAATACCTGAAGCAATAGCATAAAGAACCACATAAAGTCACTAAAAAAGGTACTTACATTGTTGCAACAACAGGATCGACAAAGTATTCCATGTCACTGTCTTACTTATCATCTCTACTGTTAATGAAGAGAATCCAATGAACAGAATTTCTACGGTATTTGCAACCTTCATCACCATACCATGACCAACCACCCATTAACAAAAACGTTTTTGTCAATTTACTTGAAATAAAAATGTCGTGACTATCAGAGCTTTTGCACTTATAGCATACATCCATGTATAAATTTTATTATTAAATGAAAAGTAAATAATTCTAGCTATTAGATGCACGTACGTGCGATTTACACTAGTCGTACATAAAAACATCTACAACAAATTTGCTAAGTGTGTCAAATATAGCACTAGGAGTTTCCAAGCTCCTTAAGAACCAAAATCATTTCAAACCCTCCGAGGTTTAATCAAATCTTGGTTTTTTGGATGACAACCTCAGTCAATCGCACGTGCAAATCTTGTTGATTATGAACAACTTTAATTCATGAAAGCACGCCCTCTTTGAATTTACCCATGGCTTATGGATTAGTATTTCTTTTTTAACTCTTTAGGTGGCTAAGTAGTTAATGAGACAAAATAAAGGTGTTATCAATGTGGAATGACAAAGTTATGATATGGGTCAACACACATGTTGCGTTATGAGGAACTGTAAATATTGTGCAAAATCATCCGTCAATGATGCACAGTCAGTAGACAAAAGATATTAAGGTATGAAATCAGAAGGGCATAATTAAGTAAATTATTTTGTGTGGTCTTGGACTCTTATTAAATCCACATCTAACTATGGAGAGAATAGACGAAGTGCATCAGTAATTTGTGTAGCAATCGAGTCTCTTACGCGATACTCATACGTATATTTTCGTCAAGGTACTACACATAAGGTTAATATCATTACTCGATAACCACAACAAATAATTAGAGTTGGCCATAACATAAAAGAATATATATATATATATATATATATATATATATATATGCAGAAACATATATTCCAATGTTTGGTCGTTAATAATAATTTGAGATATAACACAAAAATGCTGGAGAAGATTATAGTAAGTCGCAATGATTAGTCAAAAGAATAATTTATCTTGTGATATTTAAACTTTATTTCATAGTATAAACTCAATAAATATTCTACATTCACTTATCTTGTGCTTTCTAGGATGCTTATATGTATGTTGGGTACAACTTGTTTAAGTATACACCACATATAGATTGTAGTTTAATTTGTTAAAACACAAAGAGATTATGCACGCTTAATATCAATAACATGATAAAAAAGGATTTTTAGGTGGTCATGATCAAGAATTGTATTATAGAATTCTTTTTAAGCATTTGCAAATCAAACATCGAATCAATACCAATCCAAAATAATGGTAGTCAAATATAAAAAATGAATTAAAATAGAAAGTGGTGAAAGAAAAACCTCAAGCGTTGGTTATCTAATATTCACATATCGAACAATGATCTACACGTTTGACCACAATCTTCGCCGGTATTCGTGGAGTCCCTTGAGGTTTAAAAACCAATCAAATAAAGTACTGCAGGTACGAAATCTTTTTGTTGAAAATTTTAGGGACCTTAATGATTATAGAAAGGAGATGACTTACATTATAGGAGGAAAGAAGCGGATGTTAAAATTTAAAATATGAAGATCCCGTGATTATAATTCTCTGAAACCATGATGATTGTAGAAAGGGAATGGCTTAGTTTAAAAGAGGAGTGAAGAGTTTCCAATCATGTAGAATTACAGATCATGTGAATGGAGGGGTTGTAATAAACATTTTATTCACTTTTCTAACGCCGTTAAGCACAAGTTATATGAGACGAGTTGTGGCAATTATAACCATTTGATATCTATTGCGGCAATTATGATAATTTGGAGCCGGCCATAAGTTCCTATTCAAACATTTGTTCTCTCTCCTGTTAAATGGACCAAATATTTAGATACAAATTTGTGGAGCTACAAATGATGCTAAATAAGGGGCTATGGATCCTAGCTCTATACACATGCGTGCGCGTGCGCACACATATGTATGTATGTTTGTATGCATGTATGTATATGTATATATAAACAAAAATAGTAATTATTTTTTTCATTTTACTATAAAGATACATAGATCACATACATTAAATTATTTACATGAACAAATGACAAAGTTGGTTTGTAAATTAATCAAGATCGTTTATCTCAAAATTTTGTCATCCATTGCATTAGTTTCGTAAATCATGTGGCTATATATTTCCCTTAATTATGAATTATAGTCTTATTGTGTGCGTTTATGACTTAGGACTACACATGTAGTCTGCAGACTATAAATATTGTCATCCATTTTACTATAAAGATACATAGATCACATACATTAAATTATTTACATGAACAACAATGGCAAAGTTAGTTTGTAAATTAATCATGATCGTTTATCTCAAAATTTTGTCATCCATTGCATTATAAAATTCTAATTTCAACTTCAAATATCTGCATTAAGGTTTCTATTAAAAAAAACTAAAATATTACCGTATGCAATGCATGTGCTACACACCAATCAACGTAGTATTTCTGTATACTCTAGCTTCTTCCTATAACTGACCTTGAATTTGTTCTCATTCCATTTCTTCCAGAGGAAATAAATAAATATATTGATTTTGCAAGAGGTAGAAAAAACCTCTTTTAACATTTAAGATTAACTATGCCAGCCTAGCATTCATGTTTTATTATTAATAACCTGCTGAGATAAGATGGCAGAAACGTAAATTGGAAGTAGGCAGTGTTGTTGAAAGAGTTACATAGTTTGAAGGTCAAATCCATCCATATCATGTATGAACAATAGAGTGTTACTGTTGTTGTTAATGTTATTGCTAGCTATGTGCCTATCGAGTTTTAAGTATGTTTGAAACCTCAATTACAGAGTACTATACACTTGTGCATCTATGATGATATATGATTAAAATATCCCGGATGCATAATGTTTTTTGACACAACTGACAAGATTAAGTATACTCAATTAAGTATGAAGGCGCAGGAGTAATTTTAAAGAAATGGCGTTCTCACTTCATCTGGGCAAAGTTGCATGCTCATGGTTTTCAGAAGCAGTACAGGGTAAAATAGAGCAAAACAGTTGATGTTTGTTCGAGGGGAAAAAGTATTGGGGTCTTTTAGACAACCTCGGATCCATCTAGCCAGGGGATGGACCCCAGGTAGAACGATCCTCTACAAGATGGACTAGGTTAGTAATCCAATAACTCGTTAATCACACTATGGAATCGAGGCCATGTGTCATCATCAAGACTGAGTTGCCTTCCTCCTTAAGTTATAAGGATAAAGTAGTACGAGCCTATAGAACGGATCCTGTTCAAGTAAGGTCGTGCTTTGTGTGTTAACAAGTCGATATTTGTACTACGCAAGGAAAAATTGAAGGGGGTGTGGGACTAATATGAGTTTAATTAAAGGAGCAAACATGTATTCTAATCCTGAACACCATAGATCTGTGAATTTATGGAGAGTCGAAAATCTGAACATGCATCTATACACTATTACGTTGCCTAGTATGGAACTTGAACTTCAGTTTTCTCTTTCCTAACTCATGTTTGTATTGAATACCTTGTATATATGTTCTATATATTTGCTGTGAAGCTTATTGAATATTAAATTAGTTAAGGAAACAAAATATTTTTTATTTTTGGACTTGAGTTAAAATTCTAATAGTAGTAATTAGACATTTTTGCAGTTCCAAGCAATGAAATTGGAAGACTTGACCTGAGGCTGAAAGCTTGGAAGGTAAAAGGGTACGGAGACAAAAGAGAAAGGAATGTTATAAGGTGGAATGAACATTGGTTATCCTTACAATTCCTCACAGGAGTGCGTGCTTACCCTCCTCTGTCAAGTTATGGATATATTCTTATGGCTTCCCTACTGCACAACACAAGCTCCGTATCTGTTTGGATGTCTGCCGCCTGTTGCTTACCCAGCGGCTCATCGTTGTCGTCGTGGGCATGTTTCCAAATGAAAAGTTAATAATGTCAAGTTGGTAAATTCAAGCATGGAAAGTTTTTAAATGCATGGTAAGCTCAGCAAGTGGAAGTTAACATTCTTTACTACTTGCATTTGTATTGTTGCCTGTGTAATGCATCTTCATCCTTTAACTTCTATTCTAATAAACTGTATTATTTTCAAATGGATCTGTCATGTCTTGTGTTACCCATGGTTTTATTTTTATTTTTGCCATTATACCGTGCCTACATGCATGGGTACTAAAAGTTGTTTGATGAGCAAGACTCCATGTTGTTATGTTTATCTTTCATTTTTATACTGCCATTACATGCATATGTTGATGAATGTTCTTTGATTATTTACTTGTAAGAACCATCATTTCTAGTGTTGGAGACCGACCAGTGAGCATTATTACTAACTTTGGCCTTAGTTTTGAATACCCAACGCCATGGTTTTACTTAAAATCTTTTTTCAATATGTACTGCGTAAACAAAAATTTAATATGATTACTAAACCCAGCATCAATCGTACTACACATCTCCACGCAAGTGTTCCTAACATCCTCTACTTGTGGTTTCATTCCACGTTTATCATATTGGTATCGTACAGTGCTCTAACATTGTTAACCAGTCGATGCAAAATACCCACAGTTGTTCATTTTGGTCCAAACGGGTCCAAGTTCAAGGCATGCGAGATACAGACGTTCAGTCGACCGCTCATGATCCCATCAATCGATTGTTCGCCTAAACTTAATTATTTTTCTACATCAGCAGATCAGTTGACCGACTTAAAGGGATCAACCGACTATTTGTCTGTCCATTCGACTGATGCCTCGAGTTCAGTCGACTATATGACCATTGTTTTCTTTGTGGTTTCTTCTATAGAAAATCGATCAACCGTCGTGATTCAGTTAGTCAACCGATTGCCTATTGTTGCCTTTTCTTGTGTATTTTTCACTAATCTAATCACCTGACTTCATTTTTAAAGTGATTTTATGATTTAATATGTTATAGAAATGTCATACTATACTTTAATGGTTGTTTACCTTCAGTCTTCTTTTTGTATTCAATGTTTTCATTGTTTTTCTTCTATTTAATCATCTTCTCCAATATCAATTAATCCAATTATGCCCAAAATCATTAGTAAGTTGTTTCATTACTAATTTATTATCAATCTGTTCATTTCAACAACAAAAGTTCCAGTTATATCTCCAAACCCCAATTTAAAAACGTTTATATTTCCATTTCATATATCTATGTGCTTTTCATATAAAAATCCAAACTTTATTCATTTAGACCATCAATAATGAGTTAAGAGCATTAATAGATCATATAACATAGAAAATAAAATCTCACTCGAAGTTTAACCTAATTAGCTTAGAGATCCCTTTTCCTTTTGCTCTCCAAATTTGGCGTAGCTGCCAATCTTCGTAAACCATTGAGAAGTTTACAAAATTTACAATCTATGATTTTTTCCTTCCTATTTAGACTATTTAATTGTTACTTTTGGTGGAGAATTGTTGATTTAGTTTTCGATCTAAGGCCGTGTTTGTTTCGAACAAAATAAGGCTGAATGCTTAATTAGCTTGTTTGTTTTTAAATAAGTGCTTTCATTAAGTTCTTCTTTTTACTTAATTGAACGAGTAGGTTGGCACGTGCGATGCACGTGCACAGGAGGAACTGGTGTTATGAAACTATGGTCGTGGAGTTATGTTAAATTTTATAAAATGACTTTGACGTGTACGTAATGTTGCATTTTTTGGATGCTATCTAATTCAAAACACATCCACGTCTGGTAGACGTGTATGGAACTTTCATATCAAACATGGAAATATGCTCTAAATCAAACCGATCGTAGGCAGCTAAAAACAAAAGTAATAAACTTATGGAATTATGAATTATTCTGGCTTGTTCATGCATATTGTAGACAACAACTTTGATTTATAACAGAAGTAGATTTTTTTTAATAGATATAATAGTTAAGCTGAAGTAGATAAGGTAGCATTTTAGAGGAGAAGGAGACAATATGACATATTGTAGCTTGCATGCTATATGAAAGTAAATTGTAGCGACTAAGTATAGTTGTGTTAATTATTTTCTCTCCACCTTGTTTCGGGCTAGAGCCCGGCATCAGTAGTAAGTTGATGGCGGAGTTAAAAATGTATTTTATGAGATTTTTTATATTAAGTAAAACTGAATCGTAGTAACACGGTCATATAACGTATAAGTCGAAATACTCAAACACGATTACGTGCATGCAGCCAAGTTATATAACACACATTCACAAATCACATGAGTATTAGAATTATGTCAGCAATCGGAAAATGTACATATATTTATAATTAATGCAACAAACAATGAAAATCTTGTTTACAAACATTTCACTCACAACTACATAAATTCACAAAGATAAAAGTAACTAATTCGAGCAAGAACATGAGAATCAAGTTCCACATAACATTCATTCAGATTCCATTCTATCTAAATGTACTGAACTTGAAATATAAAACATGTATATCCAACTCCAAACTTAAACTTAATAAAAGAAAAAATAAATCCAAATGATGATATAATATTGTTTCTAAAATTTAATATCCAAAGAATCTGATCATAGATTTCACGACTGAATATTGGATCTGAACTTACACAGATGGAGAGACATAATTGCAAAACCCATAGTAGATGACAATTTTAAACCTGAAGCGGCAAGCATTTTGCTTGCACCTCCTCCGCTTGGGAAATCCCAAATTATTTCCCTTGCGATGCATGCCGATAGTTGCAGTTAGATCTCTAAGGAACCACAATGGCTGAGAGGACTATCACGTTAGCAAAGGACGGTTTTTGTGAGAGCCCGTTATTTATGTACTCCTTAATACGTTACAATAAATGCTTCTTTTCTATTTACACTACCCAAACACGGATCAAGATTTCTGAACAGTCTGATACCCTTTAAATTTTAATATTTTTAGTATTAGTTTCAATTCAGTTTTTCCCATATTAAATCCACATCAAATCAACTAACATCTACATTCGGTTCATTTTCATAAGTTGCATGATCAAAGTTTGCCATAGCTTCCTTCCCATTGTATTTAATTGATGCTTTATCAGAAGCTCTGCAAACAACCACAAAGAAAGTGAGAACGCCATAGTCTACATGCAGTATTCATTGCTAACTGGTCATAGGATCTAAACATCTTCAAATTATAGGTGATAAATCTATCACCTTGCAGCTTCTTCCTAGGTATCAAACAGCCCCAAATACACATATTTGTTAAGAAAAAAAAGTTGCATTATAAAAAAATATGTTCATAGCTCAATCGATAATAAGAAATGATACATTACTTTTAACCCATAAATTGACCTATTCTACCTGTAACGCCCCACTCCGAGACCCACTCTAGTAAAGAGTATTACGGTGTAATACCGTCTACTAGAACGGAGAATAGAGTATAATGGAAGCGACCATGTGTAATAAAGCTATAACTAACTACTGAATATGTCGAATAGGTGTTATTCTTTTCTCAAGTGGTTCGACATATCCAATAGATATTTATAACGAAATTACAATGGCTAAGGAAAATAGGTTCAGAACAAACATAATACTAAGTAATAACATCATCATCACATAACAGTCACAGAACATAGGTACAATATATCGTCAATACAGATCCAAGTATCAGAAAGGTGGGTACAAAGCCACCGCTCACACATGTGAGTCAAAAATATGTACATAAGAGTATGAAATAACAGAGTAGCGGAATAGTAGACAAATAAAAGAGCTATCTATCAGCATAGCAGATAATGTCCAAGCGGAAGCACAGAAAGCTAAGTCCAGAGACCTAACCTGAAACAACTCGGTCTGACCCGAGCGAAAACACTCGGGTCAGGCTAGCTAAACAATCAGTAATAACTGAGATATATATATTAATGCAGTACATAAATAAAACAGTACTTCTCCAGAGAAGAGCAATATGGACTACATGAACATAATGACGATACCTAATCATCAGTAAACAGTAAAAATCTCCAAAGAGAATATCAACACCAAAGTGTTAAATAAATAAAATCGCCTCATATCATCGGCGTAGCCAAAGCTATATAAAGTTGCCCATAGGCAATAATCCCAAGAGTGACCAGAGTCAATAATAAATGCCCAAGCAAAGATCGATGCTCCAAAGAGCAATAGGGATATAAAGAAAAATCAGAAATCGAATACAGAAATGCAGTGTCCAGAGACACTGTGAATCCACAAGGTAATCGCACTTACATCGCATGGTTCCATAGAACCAACACCGAATGGCGATACTCGAATGGATATAAAAATCATCAAATAATACAAGTATTGCACGTGCACCGACCAGAGTCGTTATTGCCAAGTACTGTAGAGTTGTGATCGATCACTCGCACAGATGCGGAACGCGCGGGACGGCGAGATCCTTCCCAGAAGGATAAAGGCCCTGAGGCACACGCCGAAAAACTGCTCCATAGAGCAGGTGTCCAGAGACGGTTACCCAGAGGCGCGGTGACCCAGAGGTCCAGTACTGGCCGCCCAGAGGCTAATGTGTCACAAACTCCTTAGAGAGGAACACGTAAAGTGTTAACAATGAGTCTCATACCCCACGTTCGCACTAAACGGTTTACTAACCAATAGCATGCTCACACTCTAAACAATAAAAAGTCCACCTCGTATCATCGGTAAACTAGACACAAAGGTCAAAACGATCAATCGAATAGGTCAGGGATTAACCGGAAAGAAAATACACACGGTTCCATAGGCCGGAGATTTCCTAACCGTTTAAGCACCTTTCCACTTCGCTCGACGTGCTAAAAATGAGTGTGAGATTTTTATTATAGAAAATAATGGTGCGAAAAGGATTTATAATTGATTTTGAAATCACTTTAAAACGGCTTTTTAAAACTCTCCTATTATGGAGTAATTAATTTAATAATTAAAAATAATATTATATAATAATTTCGAAAGCCATTTAGGAGTGAAAAATCCTTTTAAAATAGTTTATAAAAACCCGTGCACGAAATCCAGAGACAAATCTCAAAGAAATCGATAAATCAGAAAATCATTGAAAATATTCTAAGTGTTGGAAAATAGTCCAAAACTGACGCGAACCCAAGTTCGGAAAATTATTTGAACCAGCAAACTGAATCCGAATGACATGAAAATTTATAGGAATGTAGTCTGACATTCCTACTTCAGAACACAAAAAGAATTACTCGATTCCGACTTGAAATGAAGTCGCAGCGACGCTCCAAAGTCGGGCCCGGCTGCACCAAGAGGGCGCAGTCCAAATTATATATATATATATATATATATATATATATATATATATATATATATATATTAGGACCGGCTGCACCCCATGGTGCAGCCTGGTCCAGCCCCCAGCCCGCATGGACTGGGGAGCAATGCATAAGCCCCCAGCCCGCTTGGGCTGGGGAGCAATCATAAACCCCCAGCCCAATTGGGCTGGGGAGAAACAAAGCCCCCAGCCCAATTGGGCTGGGGCATAACACAAGTCCCCTAGCCCAATTGGGCTGGGCAGAAAAGAAGTCCCCCAGCCCAATTGGGCTGGGGCGGAAAATATGCCCCCCAGCCCAATTGGGCTGGGGCGAAACACCAGCCCCCAGCCCAATTGGGCGAAACACCAGCCCCCCAGCCCAATTGGGCTGGGGCGACTTACCAGCCCCCAGCCCAATTGGCTGGGGCGGTGGGTGGTGCGCCAGCCCATGCGGGCTGGCCTGCTACTGGCTAGCCCAACCGGGCTAGCCCACTGCGCCTGGGCAGCAGCCTGAGTGCAGCCCAGGCCTGCCCTGGTGCACTCAGAATTGGGTTTTAGCCTGTTTTCAGCCTTTTGCATTTCCAGCCAGCAAATTTTTGTGTTTTTGGTGATTTTGGGGTGTTTTTTTTTCAGTTTTTGGCATCAAATTTTCACCAATATTACAACTAGCAATAATCACTAATCAATAGTAATTACCTCAAAGAAGCAAAGGATCAAGTAGTTTGTGTGCACAATATCAAGCAAGCCAAAATCCTCAACCCCAAAGCAAAAGATCAAGAGACTTCAAGGACCCAAAAATCAAAAAAACAAAACAAAGATTACAACAAGATGATAGAGATAAAATAGGGATTAAGAAGGATTAGAGAATAGGGGAGATTGCATTACCTTATTCAAAGATTAAACTAGTTTAGTTATATAGAGAAGGAGGTGGATCTTCTACCAAAGGGAGGCCATTAGTTATGTTTAGATCTAGGTTTAGGAATTATGAAGAGGAGGGTAGGGTTTATGGAATGGGTTTAAGATATTATATAGAAGTGGGTAGGCTAATGGGCCATGTTACGAGGTTTTAAAACCCTTTAGGACTTAGTTTATTTTTCTAAGGTTATCATGTGAACAAAATCCTAAGTAGCAACCTAGTTTTAATTAAATCCATATAATTGTCTCATTTGGCCAATTAAACCTATAATCACATTTAAAAATTCCCCATTTTAAACCCCAAAATATTTTAATTTGCAAATCAAATTGCAAATTTAAATTCCCAAAAATTTGTTTAGCTCCCTTTTTAACTTAAAATCATAATTTTTAATTTATCATTCGGTAATTGCAATCTCATGGTTGTTACAGACTACCTCCCGTAAGAAAATTGCGTCCCCGCAATTCCTTAAATATAGAAGTCGTCTATAACATCTAATCCACAAAAGGAATACAGAAGATAAATTATAGATGCTCACCCGTGCCGGAAGATGAAAGAAAACCAGGATAAGTACGCTCGATAAACTCTCTGGTCTCCCAAGTGCAGTCCTTAGGATTAGACGACCATTGAATTTTCACGAGCGGGACCTCTTTGTTTCGAAGGCGTCTAACCTCCGAATCAAGCACACGAAGAGGTTGCTGCTCTATAGATAGATTGGGTGAGATCTCCAAATCAGGTACGATATGAGGCTCGATAATAGAATCAGGATCGCGCACACACTTGCGAAGCTGAGAAACATGGAACACATCATGTATTCCAGAGAAATGAGCAGGTAGAGCCACTCTATAGGCGACGAGGCTGATGCGTTCCGTGATAGGAAACGGTCCAATATAGCGAGGGGCCAATTTCCCTGTAGAACTGAAACGCACAACCCCTTTCATAGGAGATATCCGAATAAAGACATGATCACCAATAGAGAACTCAAGAGGCTTCCTACGGTTGTGCACGTAGGATTTTTGGCGGTCCTGTGCCTCTTTCATTCTCTGACGGATAAGAACAATCTTTTCAGAAGATTCCCGAACTGAATCTGGACCAAGAATAAGCTTCTCGCCAGATTCTAACCAACAAGCAGGAGAGCGACATGGCCTCCCGTATAGAGCCTCGAAAGGTGCCATGCCGATACTAGACTGAAAGCTATTGTTGTAGGAGAACTCTACAAGCGGTAAGTGATCCTCCCAACTACCTCCGAAATCCAGAATACAACAACGCAAAAGATCCTCTAAAACACGATTCACCCTCTCCGTCTGACCGTCCGTCTGAGGATGATAAGCAGTCGAGAGATTCAGTTTTGTGCCCAAAGCTGACTGTAGGCACTTCCAGAAGTGACTATTAAAGATAGTGTCTCGATCACAGACGATAGAGCTAGAAATTCCATGAAGTCGAACGACTTCCTTCACATATAGCTTGGCCAACTGAGGTGCGGTCCGAGTGGATTTAATCGGAATGAAATGAGCCGCTTTGGTCAAGCGATCAACAATAACCCAGATAGAAGTATGGCCTGACCTCGATCGAGGCAGACCGTCAATAAAATCCATGGATATCTGATCCCATTTCCATAATGGAATCTCTAGCGGTTGAAGAAGACCAGATGGACGCTGATGCTCGGCCTTGATCTGTTGACAAGTCATGCAACCACTCACATAACTTGCCACATCCCTCTTCAACCCCTCCCAATAATATAGCCGACACATATCGGCATACATCTTACTCGAACCGGGATGTATAGTGTACTTAGTGCGATGGCACTCGTCCAGAATGTCACGCCTAAGTGATAAATCAGATGGTACAATAATACGGTTCTTCCTACGAAGACACCGATGAAAATCAAGAGAATAATCCAGCAATGTCTCATCACAGGATCCCGACTCGAGAAGATGAATAAGATGCAATAAGTCTGGATCCTGCCACTGAGCATGGGCAATGCGATCCAATAAGATAGGACGAGCTTCCAAGCTAAATAATAAGACAGGAGCATCAGAAGATGGAGCTCGATCTCTAATATCACATAAAGATAGAGTCTCAAGAACATCCCACTCGGCAATCATCATAGAAACTACCGCCGAGTGCTTGCGACTGAGCGCATCTGCAACACGATTACCCTTGCCAGGGGTATACTAAATATCCAAATCATATGAGGCGAGAAACTCAAGCCATCGCTGTTGCCTCATGTTGAGATCTCTCTGGCTGAAAAGATACTTCAGTGACTTATGATCGGTGTAAAGAGTGAAGCGTTCGCCTAATAGAAAGTGACGCCACGTCTTTAAGGCAAAGACGATAGCTGCTAACTCAAGATCATGAGTAGGATAGCGAACCTCATTCGGACGCAGTTGCCTGGAAGCATAAGCAACTACCCGATCCTTCTGCATAAGCACAGCACCGAGCCCGCTACCACAAGCATCGGTGTAAACAACCAGATCATGGTTACTCTCAGGAACCACAAGAATAGGAGCATGAGTGAGAAGTTCCTTCAATCGCTGAAAAGAAGTTTCACACTTGTCAGACCAAATAAAGCGTACACCCTTATGAGTCAGCGTCGTAAGGGGAAGTGCAACTCGAGAGAAATCCTTGACAAACCGAGGGTAATAACCCGCCAGACCAAGGAAGCTGCGAATATCATGAACGTTCTCGGGCTGCTTTCAATTCTGAATAGCTTCGATCTTGGCAGGATCGACAGAAACACCCTCAGATGATACAATATGGCCCAAGAACTTGACCTTGCTCTCCCAAAAATGGCACTTGGAGAGCTTGGCCTTAAGCTGATGCTGACGAAGAGTATCTAAGACGATCCGCAAATGATGAGCATGCTCTGCCTCGGATCTAGAATAAATAAGAATATCGTCGATGAAAACCAGAAAGAATCTATCGATGTATTCCCGGAATACTCGATTCATAAGATCAACAAAAAAAGCCGGTGCGTTCGTCAAACCGAATGGCATGACCAACCACTCAAAAGAACCATAACGAGTGCGGAAAGCGGTAAGAGGAATGCTATCTTCCGCAATTCGGAGCTGATGAAATCCGGTGGCAAGGTCGAGCTGGGAAAAGACCTTCGCACAGCTCAACTGATCAAACATATCGTCTATCCGTGGCAATGGATAACGATTTCTGATGGTCAACTCATTAAGCTTGCGATAGTCAATGCAAAGCCTAAGAGAGCCATCGGGCTTCTTAACGAAGACCACAGCAGCACCCCATGGCGAAGAACTGGACCGAATGAGCTGCTTCGCCTCAAGCTCAACTAACTGCTTCCTGAGTTCCTCATTCTCCTTAGTAGACATCCTCGTGGGAAGACGCCCAACTGGGTGGGAGCCTGGAATGAGATCGATGCGGAACTTAATGGCCCGCTTTGGCAGCAGGCCGGATACTGGCTCGAATATATCGGGGAAATCCCGAACAACAGGAATACGAGATATGTCCAAATCCTCATCTCGTGAATCAAGAGAAAATAAAGTAACATCAGAAATCCCAACATCCTGAAGAGAAATAGCTAACGGAGCGGACGAGTCAGGATGACGAAGAAATAGTATCCGCTCCGAACAAATGATTTTGGCGTCGTACCGAGCGAGCCAATCCATGCCAAGAATCATGTCAAATTCCAAATACTCCATAACGTGCAGATTCGCACGGAAAGAAAATCCACAAAGATCAATATCTATATTCTCACAGAGCAGGCTAAGGGTCGTGGATCCGCCAATGGGATTCACAATCCTTAGTGAAGAAATCAGACAAGTAACATCCAAGGATGAAGCATCTACTAGCTCCTTTGATACGAATGAGTGAGAGGCACCCGTATCAAAGAGAACTCTACAAGATCTACCATGAAATAAAATAGAACCTTCGAGAACGGAAGGATGCGTACCTCGAGGCTGAGCTGAAGATGTAGGAGCCTTGGCAGCATTAAGCTTGCCAGGCTTGGCACTAGCTGGAGCAATAGGACAAGTGGAGATCATGTGTCCCTCCTTCTTGTAGAAGGTGCAATAGAGAGGTTTGGGACACTCTCGAATAAAGTGATCAGGAGAACCACAGTTGAAGCATTTCTTCGGAGGACGTGTCCCACTAGGCTGAGCAGGAGTCTGGGACCGAGGACGAGTCTGAGGCTGAGTCTGAAAAGTAGAACTGCCAGTTTTCTTCTTCTTGTTCCAAGGCTTGTTCTTCTAAAATGGACCCCGCTTCTGATTGGGGTTTTTGGAACCCCCACCATCTCCATCACTGTCTCTCTCACGCTCAACCGCTTGAAGGTGAAGCGCTGTGTCAACTAGCTCATCAAAAGGGAGCTTAAGCTGGAGCATAAGCTGCTTCTTCAAATATTTCTTCAGGCCTTCCACAAATTTGAGATTCTTCTTATAAGGAGTGCTGATGAACTCGAGGCCATACTTAGACAGGGCCTCGAAAGATGAAGAATAGTCAGCCACAGAGGTCTTCCCTTGCTTAAGGTCAATAAAGAGGCGTGCAAGGGCTATCTTCTCGGACTCGGGGACAAACTTGAGCAAGAAGCGGTCTCGGAACTGATCCCAAGTGAGAGTGGCCTCATCGATCTCAGAAATAAGGAGCTCGTACCAATCCAAGGCACGACCCTCAAGATGGCTAGAAGCAATAAGAACTCTGTCATGGTCAGGAAGGGTCATGCGAGTGAAATTACGCTCGCAAACTCTGATCCAAGCCTGGACCTCAAGAACAGTCTCGGAGCCATTGAACGACTTCCCTCCAAGATGAATAAAGTCGCTGCAGAGGCGCGCAAAAGCAGACTTGCGCGGTGCATCAGAAACTGGTGCAGGAAACTGAAAGTGCGACTGAGAGTTACGAACCAACTCCATGATCTGGTCCGTGGTCATGTATACGCCCTCAGGGTGAGGGTTGCTGGACTGTCCAGCATCAGCAGAACGGAGGTTCCTACCTCTCCCAACCATACTGAAAGGTAAGGTAAGATTTATTTAAGCACGATTCAAAGATAGATAATTCATTAAGGAATATTACGGAATATAATAGATTCCTACACATATTCGTAACTTTTTTTTAGCTAACGGTGGATATGCTCAATTTGGATCGTATTATAACGTATTGTACTACGTGTCTGTTCTGTGTTTGTTATGCTTAATTCTGAACCTTAGCTCTGATACCAAGATGTAACGCCCCACTCCGAGACCCACTCTAGTAAAGAGTATTACGGTGTAATACCGTCTACTAGAACGGAGAATAGAGTATAATGGAAGCAACCATGTGTAATCAAGCTATAACTAACTACTGAATACGTCGAATAGGTGTTATTCTTTTCTCAAGTGGTTCGACATATCCAATAGATATTTATAACGAAATTACAATGGCTAAGGAAAATAGGTTCAGAACAAACATAATACTAAGTGATAACATCATCATCACAGAACAGTCACAGAACATAGGTACAATATATCGTCAATACAAATCCAAGTATTAGAAAGGTGGGTACAAAGCCACCGCTCACACATATGAGTCAAAAATATGTACATAAGAGTCTGAAATAACAGAGTAGCGGAATAGTGGACAAATAAAAGAGCTATCTATCAGCATGGCAGATAATGTCCAAGCGAAAGCACAGAAAGCTAAGTCCAGAGACCTAACCTGAAACAACTCGGTCTGACCCGAGCGAAAACACTCGGGTCAGGCTAGCTAAACAATCAGTAATAACTGAGATATATATATTAATGCAGTATATAAATAAAACAGTACTTCTCCAGAGAAGAGTAATATGGACTACATGAACATAATGACGATCCATAATCATCAGTAAACAGTAAAAATCTCCAAAGAGAATATCAACACCAAAGTGTTAAATAAATAAAATCGCCTCATATCATCGGCGTAGCCAAAGCTATATAAAGTTGCCCATAGACAATAATCCCAAGAGTGACCAGAGTCAATAATCAATGCCCAAGCAAAGATCGATGCTCCAAAGAGCAATAGGGATATAAAGAAAAATCAGAAATCGAATACAGAAATGCAATGTCCAGAGACACTGTGAATCCACAAGATAATCGCACTTACATCGTATGGTTCCATAGAACCAACACCGAATGGCGATACTCGAATGGATATAAAAATCATCAAATAATACAAGTATTGCACGTGCACCGACCGGAGTCGTTATTGTCAAGTACTGTAGAGTTGTGATCGATCACTCGCACAGATGCGCAACGCGCGAGACGGCGAGATCCTTCCCAGAAGGATAAAGGCCTAGAGGCACACGCCGAAAAACTGCTCCATAGAGCAGGTGTCCAGAGACGGTTGCCCAGAGGCGTGGTGACCCAGAGGTCTAGTACTGGCTGCCCAGAGGGTAATGTGTCACAAACTTCTTGGAGAGGAACCCGTAAAGTGTTAACAATGAGTCCCATACCCCACGTTCGCACTAAACGGTTTACTAACCGATAGCATGCTCACACTCTAAACAATAAAAAAGTCCACCTCGTATCATCGGTAAACTAGACACAAAGGTCAAAACGATCAATCGAATAGGTCATGGATTAACCGGAAAGAAAATACACACGGTTCCATAGGCCGGAGATTTCCTAACCGTTTAAGCACCTTTCCACTTCGCTCGACGTGCTAAAAATGAGTGTGAGATTTTTATTATAGAAAATAATGGTGCAAAAAGGATTTATAATTGATTTTGAAATCACTTTAAAACGGCTTTTTAAAACTCTCCTATTATGGAGTAATTAATTTAATAATTAAAAATAATATTATATAATAATTTCGAAAGCCATTTAGGAGTAAATAATCCTTTTAAAATAGTTTATAAAAACCCGTGCACGAAATCCAGAGACAAATCTCAAAGAAATCGATAAATCAGAAAATCACTGAAAATATTCTAAGTGTTGGAAAATAGTCCAAAAATGACGCGAACCCAAGTTCGGAAAATTATTCGAACCAGCAAACTGAATCCGAATGACATGAAAATTTATACGAATGTAGTCTGACATTCCTACTTCAGAACACAAAAAGAATTACTCGATTCCGACTTGAAATGAAGTCGCAGCGACGCTCCAAAGTCGGGTTCGGCTACACCAAGAGGGTGCAGTCCAAATTTTATATATAAATAAATTTTTGTTTTATTTTTTTTAGGACCGGCTGCAACCCATGGTGCAGCCTGGTCCAGCCCCCAGCCCGCATGGGCTGGGGAGCAATGCATAAGCCCCCAGCCCGCTTGGGCTGGGGAGCAATCATAAACCCCCAGCACAATTGGGCTGGGGAGAAACAAAGCCCCCAGCCCAATTGGGCTGGGGCAGAACACAAGTCCCCCAGCCCATTTGGGCTGGGCGGAACAGAAGTCCCCCAGCCCAATTGGGCTGGGGCGGAAAATATGCCCCCCGGCCCAATTGGGCTGCGGCGGAAATCATGCCTCCCAGCCCAATTGGGCTGGGGCGAAACACTAGCCCCCCAGCCCAATTGGGCTGGGGCGACTTACCAGCCCCCAGCCCAATTGGGCGAAACACCAGCCCCCCAGCCCAATTGGCTGGGGCGGTGGGTGGTGCGCCAGCCCATGCGGGCTGGCCTGCTACTGGCTAGCCCAACTGGGCTAGCCCACTGTGCCTGGGCAGCAGCCTGGGTGTAGCCCAGGCCTGCCCTGGTGCACTCAGAATTGGGTTTTAGCCTGTTTTCAGCCTTTTGCATTGCCAGCCAGCAAATTTTTGTGTTTTTGGTGATTTTGGGGTGTTTTTTTTTTCTAGTTTTTGGCATCAAATTTTCACCAATATTACAACTAGCAATAATCACTAATCAATAGTAATTACCTCAAAGAAGTAAAGGATCAAGTAGTTTGTGTGCACAATATCAAGCAAGCCAAAATCCTCAACCCCAAAGCAAAAGATCAAGAGACTTCAAGGACCCAAAATCAAAAAAACAAAACAAAGATTACAACAAGATGATAGAGATAAAATAGGGATTAAGAAGGATTAGAGAATAGGGGAGATTGCATTACCTTATTCAAAGATTAAACTAGTTTAGTTATATAGAGAAGGAGGTGGATCTTCTACCAAAGGGAGGCCATTAGTTATGTTTAGATCTAGGTTTAGGAATTATGAAGAGGAGGGTAGGGGTTTATGGAATGGGTTTAAGATATTATATAGAAGTGGGTAGGCTAATGGGCCATGTTACGAGGTTTTAAAACCCTTTAGGACTTAGTTTATTTTTCTAAGGTTATCATGTGAACAAAATCCTAAGTAGCAACCTAGTTTTAATTAAAACCATATAATTGTCTCATTTGGCCAATTAAACCTATAATCACATTTAAAAATTCCCCATTTTAAACCCCAAAATATTTTAATTTGCAAATCAAATTGTAAATTTAAATTCCCAAAAATTTGTTTAGCTCCCTTTTTAACTTAAAATCATAATTTTTAATTTATCATTCGGTAATTGCAATCTCAGGGTTGTTACACTACCCTTCCATTTCCCAAATTTATGCAATGTGATGCCTTTATATTATGAAGTTCCTCTTGTGCTTTGTTATCCAAGCACGTGAACAAACTCTTCTTTTGTTAGATCTTTATTATATGCATTTTTCCAAACATGTAAAACAAATATACCTGATTCATATTATTCTTATGGTCACTTAAAATGAAATTTATATCAGCTTTGTTATCCCAAAATTTTATTTCAGCTCTATCATAAGCTCTGTTAAAGTAAGTGATAGAAGTTGGTCAAAAATTCAGTAAATTTGCATATAACTTAAGTCATGATATTTATAGTTTATTGAGTATTACCTTGTAGTGGCATGGGCTGTATCAAGACATCCTGAACATAAACGAAAATGTTACATACACAAAATTTAACAAAGATGTTCAATTATTGAACTACCTATATAGACTGGCTTTCCATAATCCCTGCACATAATAAAGGGACAACAATTTTACAAAAAAAGAAGATAAACATATCTATTAAGAAATAAAAAGTTTGTGGTTAAAAGTCGTAAGACTAACCAAATATGATATTCCCATCTCCTTATTCTTCTATAGAAAGTAACACCTCTGTTTTGAAAACTCTTCAAGCGCGGGCCACTCGGCTCTTCTTAGCTGTCATTGCCACTTGAGAAGACTTACCAATGGAGGTAGCCTCACCACCTATGGTCCTCTACACCATCTACTAATTGACTGACTGGAAAGAACTGGAAGATGACTGGATCCCCCATCTTCCAATGTCTTTTTGAACTTAATAGATAATACAAACTTATACGCTTTTTCACCATTATAATTCTCTGTTTATTCGACGAGATCTCAACTCCTTTATAATTTACATATATATGGAAAGAGTAGGTTATTGATTATAAAGGGGAGAAATTATTTATGAAATAAAACTTGGAAATCATCATAGTTATATTGACCGTAATTAACAGTCTATCTTTCCCACGTCAGTCAAATAATCAAAAATACCTCCTCTTTCTGCTTTTACCCGACCCTGTAGAAAATTGACTGTCATAAGCAAACGATTCTGTAGTTCTCCTCTTTTGAAAGTGAAATCGCTTATTGATAAATCAGCACATTAAGTTAAATCTAGGTAGAATTTAATTACAAAAGCAAAATCAATATGTTTATAGATCTTGGATTGACTTGAAATAATATGAATCTGAACTTTAGGAACATTAAATTTTAGAATATTAGTTAAAGGATGAAATGATGATGAGCAATCAAGCATAAAAGACAGTATAAAGAGTCAATGGATTAACAATGATAAAATTAACGTATGTACCTAATGTAAGAGCTAGAAAGCGACGTCTAAAATAGAAGGAGGTTGAGTGTAACATCCCAATTTTTGATAAAATTTAAAACTAGTGATTAATATAAATTTTGGGATTAAATTGAAAATTTCAAAACAAATAAAATAAATGTTAATTTGTATATACATAAATAAGATTGTGATTGCATTTGAGTTTAAAAATTTAAAATAATAAGTGCTTTAAAATTATTTGAATTTAAAGATATATATGTATATGGATAGATTTGAATTTGAATTTGAATTTAAAATTTAAATAAATATTTTATTAAAATATCTGGATTTGAAAATTATATATGTATGATTTTTATTAATGTGTAAATTAGTTTAAAAACCTTATTCTTTTTAAAGTTATATATATATATGTGTGTGATAAAGGAAAGGTATTTATACAAATAAGAAAATGTAATACAAAATTTTATTTAAAAACATGTAATCGTGTAAAAAAAATTACAAGTGTTAAGCTTTTAGCACATAGATTAACAAGTGTAATCAATTTAATTATGGATGTAGATAAGTGTCCTATTTTTTATTTTATTTTTATTTTTATTGAAGAAGAAAATATCAGGTATATACATCTTTTCCTCCTCTCCGTCATTGCTTTTAGTCTTCATTTTCAAACTTCAAAGAAAAGAAAAAGAAAATCCGTATACAAAGAAACCAGAAAAAAAATCAAAGCAAGGCAAATTCTTCACGAATTCAACAAGTCAGATTCAAGCAAGTTATCGGTTCAAAAATTCCAGTATCAAGAGCAACATCAAATTTTTTAAAATCCAAGATCAAGATCAAAGTAGATTTCAAATTTCAACACCCAGGCTTCTTCTCTGTTTTCATAAAAACAAACTGTAAGTAAATCCTTTTAAGAATTTGAGTTTCAATTTGTTGTTAAATAATCAAACAAGTTAACCCATCAGAAGCTAAGAAAATCAACATCAACTAGTTGCAGATAAAATTCCAAGATCAAAGCAATTTTCAAATTCTCGTTTCCAGTTTTCTAAAAAAAGCAGATATACAGGCCTCTTCCCTGTCAACATAAATTGGTGAGTAAACCCTTGTGAGATCTGGATTTTTGAATGTTGTTTGAATTCATGCCTAAAGTGAAGTTAAGATTTATTTGCATGTGTATAAATCTTTGTATTTGTGAATGGTTTGGCTGTGCATGTCTGGAAAACAGATATATGCATCTCTGTTACAGGTTTACAGGCATCAAGCCTGTTCAAAAATCAACCTCTCTTCTTCTAATCATTATTTGACTTTAGGACCTAAACAAATTTTGTTTGTTTAACTATGATTCAAGTTCTAAAAATAATTTTAAGCAAAATATATTCGAGCTTCTTCTATAAGTTGAAAAATATAGGGAAACTTGCTATATGTTGAATTTTCAAGTATCATGATTTATGTTTTCAAAATTATCTGAAATGCTTTCTAAAACAAAGATTTTTAAAAGTGAAATCATATTTTTTAAGTACATATCACTGATAAAATCGAGGATGAACGATTTTGGGGTTATTGTCAAGTTCTGGTGATCGGCAGCGTGAGGGGTCTCGTGATTGGGGTTGGAGCTAGCATGATGGTCATGGATCATCAGAAAATTATTGGATGAATTTATAAATCATCGTATTGGCCGGACATTGCCAATCTAGGGTTTAAGCTCATGTCTTAGCTATGGTCGGAATTCGCATTGCTGGCATCTCGTCGTTGCATCGGAGTTGATCGCACCGGTGACAATCAAAACAAGGGAGATAAGCGAAGCTCTGGCCGGAATTTCGACGCTTCTGTGGCCTGAGAAGTCGGAGCAAGGCATTTCTTTGGCGATCATTTTTGTCCCAGTCTGGGTCGTGCAGCTTAATCACGAATTCGTCATCGATTCATGTTGATGGGTGGTCAGGGGCCTATGAGGAGTTGTCGTCGACCTGTCGACGATCGTACCGTCGACCAGTGGTTGCTGGAATCATTGTGTATGTGCATAATGTATTTGGTTGTGTCGGAGATTTGGTTTGGAGAAGGGAGGGATGACTCGAAGTAGTCTTCAGGGAAGCAGGTCACTGGCTCGAGGGTTGATTCGAGTATTTGTGTTGTATCGGGTTTTTATTAAACTTAAACAAATTCTAAGTTTTTAAAATGAAAATATGGGGTTATCTCAGGGACAACTCAAAGTAAATAAGCATGTAGCCCGGGCGATGCTCAAAGTAGGTCTCGGGTTTGTCATATAAAATAGTTTTCTTGGCTTTAAAAAAAACAAAATTCAAATTTAATCCATGTTTTTAAATAATGGTTTTAATTTTAATGTTGGATAACAAATGTTTTAAGTAAGATATTTTTAAAGTAATTAAGTTTTAATTTATTTAATTTTGTGACATTAATTATAAAATTAATTATTTTAATTAAGATGAAATGTTATTCTAATTAACCTTAATCTTTTGAATTAATGTGTTAATGATATTTAATTATAAAGTTTATTAAGTAAAGATTTTTATAATAATTGAATGATAAATTAAGATAAATGATTTATAATTACTTAATAATTAAATAATAATGAATTAACGGTTAATTAATTATTAATTCAAAGTTAATTAATTTGTAATTAAGGATTGATTAATTAACATAATTAATTGAAGAATAATTAATTAATGAAAGTAATTAAGATTAATTAATAAATGATTAAGCATTAATTAAGAATAATTAATTAATTAATTAGTTAAAAATTAAAGGTTAATTAAATGATAATCTGTGTAGTTAATGCCCCACTATTACCCCGCAACAACCGCGCTATATCTCATAGAGGATTTCTACCGCTATGATTTTTCCATATAGCCCCAAAATATAGCCTTTCCGCTTTAATCCCCGCTATTTCCGCTATATCCCGTTATTTCCGCTATATTCCGTTATTTCCGCTATATCTTCTTTAACAAAATGAATTGAAAAATTGCATTTGTACGTTATAAAATTATGAAACTAATTTATTTGATTTAATTTTTTAATATATTTTCAGAAATGAAAATACTCTAATATTCTACCAAATTCAATTATGTTATATAACAGTTTTTCGTTTATTTAAAGTATATCCGCACATGTTTTTATTTAAAATTATTTATGTATTATTTATAATTCAATTGAATTATAATTTTTCATTTAATTACCATTTATATAATTGTAAAAAAATTAAGTACGAGTTTTATATGCTATTTTAGAGTCATCCGCTATATCCCGCTATATCCTCGCTGTATCCCCGCTATGACTTTTTGCACCTCCACCGCTTTGAATCTACCGAGCACGTTAACTGCATAGATGATAATTAAGGTTAATTAATTATTAATTAAGATTAATTAATAAATCATTAAAGATTAATTACTTTATAATTAAGAATATTTAATCATTAATTAAGGTTAATTTGTGAAAATAATTATGTGATTAATTAATTATAATCACACGAATAGTTCATCTTAATTACAGATGATTGATTGTTGTTGAATGCTTTGTATTGATTGATATTTGTGATATGTGGTTGTGATACTTTATGATATGAACTGCTTTGTGCTGAACCGTGACATCTGCATGTGTGTGTGTGTGTGTGTATTACTGTATGAATGTGAAAACCCCTTAGCCCGTAAAACGGCATTTGAATTTCGACGCGACAGGGAGTCGGATTCCAGTTAGTTATCCAAAACCCACATCGAACCTTAATGGTGAATCTTTGTGAATGATATATCCACATGTTTTAAATTAAGCGCTCACTATTCGGTTTAGCCAGGAGAGGACTTTGTGTCATATAACCCATTCCGAATAGTGATATGACGAAATGGATAGCACTTCAAGATGGTGGTGATGTTTATTAGCTTAACACCTTTCTCTGAGATGTACGAGCTCAGAGGTTATGTAGTTGATGGTTATAAGTGATATACTCCCAATTTGGTAGTGTGGCATGCTGAGTGCCGCTAAATGTTGTTAAGTGTTGCTGATCATTTGTTGATCAAAGCATGGCTTTTGTGTAAATCGTAGCTTTGTGGACGAGACCTCGTCGGACCTCACACCCCGGAAATGGTCGAAACAGGAAAGATGCGGCAAGATTATGAGGGTCACTCCCTTTAGGGTATGTCCATTCCCTTTTGAAAAAAGCTGATATTATGGTATGGAGCCCAGATATTTAACCTATGTGGTTGCTGCAAATTTATTACTTCATGGTTGTTGCTTTGTGGCTGAGGGCCCTCGGATAAAGGTCGTAATGATCGGAGAATGACATATTCGTGTAGTAGTTATCTAGTTATAGAGGTAAACCGGCCTTGTGTTGGCAGAGATCTAGTTAGGTTCTCGAGGCGTCCCTCCAGAGGCGTACACATGTGGCATAGGAAGTTCCTTAGCCTGACCATTTTTTTAAAATCCAATCATCAATACGTGCTTAGTACGGTTTTAATTGTATAACCTGTCATTTACTTATGGTGGTAACCACTGTTTAGATGGTAACTATAGTAGACATAGTACGAAATGTCTATGTTGGCTAAGATTAATATTATACTTTCGAAATATTTTCTACACTATGCACTAATATTAATATTAAATGAATTTTCTCGTAGCAAGCATATTTGACTATCATAAGGGAAAATCTCCTCCAATTGTGTGATTGCATTGTGTGTGTGCAGGGAGGCCTTATGGCGGTTTTTTCCCAAAAGCATGAACAGTTTTCTCTTACAAATTGTTTTTGTTCAAACAACTATTTTGTTTACTCATACCAGTCCCGTGATTGATCCAGAGTTTATTGTACCTTTCCTGAACTCTGGTTGTCCATAATTTTCCATACAGGCAGCATAGAAGCAGGTATCCGTGTTTTGGAGCTAGCTTGGATCTAGAAGTCTTTTGGTAGCTGTCGTATTTTGGAAGCTTTTAGTTTGAAGTCTTAGAAATCTTTTGAAGTGTTTGGAATTTGGAAGACCTTATCGAAGTATGTTGGGAACCTTTTTGAAGACCCTGTTATTCCGCTGTGGCGTTACCATTTTGTTGTTGTGTTATATATATAGTACTCTGATGTTGGTGGTCGAATGTTGTGATGAATATTGTATCCATGTTGTATCTACATTATGATCAATGATGATTCATTTTGTTTCTGTTGCTCTGTATTTATCTAATGTTGTTATAAGCTCCATCCGAACTGGAGTTCAACGTTTGAATCTTCGGCAGTCAAATACAAGTGAGGTATTTGATGTCGATTTTTGAACGTTGGATTTTCGGTCGTGACATTGAGCTACTTAATATTGTCGATAATTTCCTTCCTTCTACCATTTGTATGTTTATGCACTACAACAAAACAACCATATTACAACCTTTTCTTTACAACTTGCACAAATTGGCAGTTGTAATAGGTATTTTATAACAACTGTTTATATATAGCAGTAGTAACAAATTTATTTGTTCAGCAGTTGTAATATATGTCTGTAACAACTGTTTATTTGTGTCAGTTGTAAATATTTATCTATCACAACTGTTTTTGACAGTTGTTTGCCTGCATTACAAAAAATTACAACTTCCCTCTTTTATTTTCTTCGGCCCGCTCAATGCGTTCGTGTAAACTAAAAAATTAGCAGTAAAATTTCATAAATATAACTAACCCTATCCCACTCTGCCATTGCTATCCACCGAAGTAAATCGCGCTTGCTAGAAACCCTCTTCAAAACCCTAACCCTTTACTCTCTGTCATTATCTCGCCTCCGTGGCCGCATCTCCATTGCTACACACGTTCGCTCGCTTCGCCCCCGTTGCTACCTGCGTTTGCTCGCCATTATTATTGGTCGCCTTCGACGAAGTTGTGGTATGTTTCTATCCTACGATTTTCTTGATTTTATTTGGTTCTTAGTTATTTGTTTATTGAAATTGTCGATAGTTAAATGATTCTTTACTGCTATCCTACAATAACCCAAATTTCTCGAAATTAAACATAATCGTCGATTCAAATCGCTTCCAATCTAGTATGAATTTATAACAATCTCATGAGTGATGGCAAAGCATAATAATTCACTGAATAGTACTAAAAATCACATACGGCAGTTATGTTTTGAATTAGGTGCATTGTATTGTGAATTAGGTCCATGTATGGAACCCATGCATATATCCCACTTCGCTCACTCTATAGGGTAAAGTTTATTCCAAAATTTGGGAGATATGTAGTATTTTTTGTTTATTATAAGCCTAATTTATACCAAATTTGCGCATATTATATAGCACAATCCAGTATTCCTATATCAAAATAGCAAATAGATGGTGTGAAATTATTCCGTTTATTCTTGTAATCAATAGGGAAAATTTCTAACTATACATTCAAAATAGTAAACGGATGGTGCGAAGTTCTGTTTATTTGTTTAATTAATCACAAGGGGAACTTTCTTTATATATGTGTGTGTGTAATGCAGATTGGGGAATGTGAAGTAGCTTGGGTTGATGGAGAAGTGGGAAAACCACATGATAAGCTTTCTCTACTCCCCCCGCGTCAAACCCTCCTAGCCATGATTCTGTGCTTGTTGGCGATTTAAAGTTACCTGATTTAAAGCAATTCCTTGTGAGCAAAGGCATTCAGGTAATGATTCAGGTAATTTGTATTCTTGTCTAACTTGTTTTTTCCCACCTGCTTTACTTGTCTAATGCATCTCTTTACTTAATTATGATACAAAGATTTCACATGATAAGTAAAGAAAGTTCAGCAATTTTTCCATTTCCTTAAATTATTTGACATACAAGGTATTAAAAAACAAGATTCAAATCGTAGATCGTAAATTTTCAATCTTTAAATTTAAATCATAGATTGAAAAAATTCATATTTAACATGCATACCTACTTGTATGCTCGATTTTTCTTCTTCACTGCGTTGGTTATTAAGTGATATTTAAGCGTTCGAAAGCATCAATTCTCCTTTTTATAGAGTAATTTGTACATTTGGAATTGAATTTGATGCATCTTCTAAACCTGTAATCCGATTTTTATTCTTGTTCCATCTTTATTTCATTTTTAGAAAACAATAAAATACGAGTCATAAATTCAAGCAGAAATCTTGATATTTTTTTATTCAGTATGAATTAATGCTTTTTCTCAGTCACAGTTTTAATAGAGTAACAATAGAAAGCAATGTACTTGTATATATTAAGTTTGGTTACATCATTTTAACATGATGTGTAATTATGTTACTTCATACCGTATCAATATTATATAAACCACAGGTCTTGCTTAACACACACACACATGCCCACACACATCTTTTATGTATGTATGTATGTTACATCTATACTCGCAGATGAGCTCTTTCTTCAAGTTTCAAATTTTGCATCTTTACTCACTTGTATGAGAGATGCACATAATCGTGTTAAATGTATTTATTGTTATATGTACCAATCAGGGATCTTGTAGTACTGCACATTTCGTATTAAAACATGGGAAATGCAGCGCATGTTATGAAGACACTTTAATCAGTTCTATGATGGCACAATATATAGTCAAACGATCTCCCGTAATTTTCTCTGCTTCCAGATTGAGCTTGCTGGGGGAATTTTGCGATGCGGTGAGCATGTCACGGTCAGAAAAATCATTGATGTGTCAGCAAGGTTATTTTTTTATTAAAATGCTATGTTTGTTAACTTTTAGTAAGCATTTATAAACAATGAATAAAATGACTAATGGGGTCCACAATTCATTGAAGTTTTTTAGTCTATTTGATTGGTCTAACAATGATTTCGGGCACAATTGCAAATATTTTGCTAGTCTTCATCGTTTTTTGGGCGACAAAGGAACACATATTCATACATATGTATATAATTATACGTGTGCATAGCTTTATAAGTTTTATCGCTTTTCTTTTATGCCATCAGAATAAACAATGAATTCTATTTGATATTTTTCATATTTTTCCAAATAGGAAGTTGAACTGTACTTTATAATATTAGTGGAATATCAGTTCAATTTTCTCATGTACCCATCATCCAAACCCTAGCCCATACAAATTTTGGTATGTTCGTATCAGTTCACAATACTAAACAAGCCTCATTTTTAAACTTGCTTAAACAAATTTCTTGTGTGAAAGAATTATAACTTAATACAGGAATGCTTTATTTTAGATGTGTCCTTTTTAAAATAAGACATCAATTCTACCTTGTGACATATGCGTCTTTGGTTGGACGTCGGAAGAATTAAAAATCAAGAAAGTCCTTCAGGAAATGGATGTATTTTAGGCCTCAAACATCATCATTGTGTTGCTTTCTATTGAAATATGGTGGATACCAAAAAGTAAAAACACTGTTAAATTAAATAAGGGAAATGATTTAATAGAGGAATAATCGTTGAATTTCAGTACGGATAATTTGAATTTGTAGAACAGAAATTTCCTATTAATTCATGACTAATTATCCCACACATGGAGATAACAATTGCATCTACTGATCCTACAGTTTTAGTGCATCATGTACCACTTGGAGAAACTGATTTGAAGGTTTGGATTGATTCAATGGTGGAGCCCGAAGCTATTTTATATAGGCCTACTTCGGATATGTATACTATTGGACAAGCGGTTGGACGACTGTTGCTTGGTATAAGGAATTTATCTCTTTTAATTAGTACGTATATGTACTCTTACTGAAATATGTTATGGATTTAGTTGTGTTTTGTATGGAAATTATGAATTCATAAATGGTGTAAACTCGAATTGTTTTCGATTTTCTTGAATGCAAATGTTTTGTGTTGTTTCAAGTAATTTGCATGATTGTGTATAATGTTAACGAAATATTGGTTTTAGTTATGATATTAAGAAATTTATAGCAGCCGTGAAAAGACGATTATAGTTGTTTGTAGCAATTGTAAAAATATATGTTGCAACTGTCATTGTTAGTTGTATTTCATCCCTCTACAACTGCAAGCGGTAGTTATAAAAAACCTTTTACAAGTGCTAAAAGCAGTTGTAACCGGTCGTTTACAACTTGCATGTTGCAGTTGTAAATAGTTTTCCGCGGTGTAAATAAGTTTTCTACAACTAGCAGTGGTAGTTGTAAAAGACCTTTTGCAAGTGCTAAAAGCAGTTGTAACTAGTCATTTACAACTAACATGTCGCGGTTGTAAAATAAGTTTCTACAACCACTTCTACAACTATTCCGGCCAGTTGTAAAATAATTCGGATCTATTACAACCGCGGATATAACGATTGGCGGGTGCTAGTTGTAATAGACATATTACAACTGTTTTTGGCAGTTGCAAAAAGGAATTTTTGTTGTTGTGATGATTTCTTCGTTTCTTTCAATATTCAACTTTTTTACTGAATGGACGGATGATGCTTTTGGGAGTAGGGAAACAAATGTGAATAAATGTGTATTACGGTTATTACCGAAGAGGAGTCAAGGAAATTGCAACAAACTTAGATTCTTAACAGCATAGTAAGGAGAAAAACTGAAATGTAGAAATTGAATTTTCATATATAAATCTTTTATTAAGTAGCTTCGATTCTAGATATGAAATTTATAATAAGTTATGAAATTGCGTAGATATTGAAAATCAATTCCTCTTTCATAACCAAACCTAGCAATCAAAGCAATAAATCTCAAAATTAAAATGCAATAAAATCAAATAATCAAACGCAATTAAACCATAAGACAATCAAAAGGAAATAAAAAGTAATCAATGAACAAAGAAAGTACGGAGTAAAAAAAGGAGAATTCAAAGTGAAAAGAAAGCAGAACAAAATTCATACAAACTTATGAAATTTTTGAAGGAAGTTGGAGATCTTACCTTTGAGAAATAGCTTAGGCCTTTATCACAATTTTTCCAATATTTCCTGAATAGAGAAAGTACAGAGTAAAAAAAGGAGAAATCAAAGTGAAATGAAAGCAGAACAAAATTCAGACAAACCTATGAAAATGTCGAAGGAAGTTGGGGATCTCCTCAATTTATATGTCAAATCCCAAATTTGCAACTCAACCCCACAAATTGAGTTGGTGGAAGTAGAGAGAGGCACCCCGTTTCAATATCAAACCCGATCGAGTTGGAGGAAGAAGAGAGCTCGTTCCAGCCATCAATTTGCTCGATCCTCAAATTTGGATCTGAAAAGCATCGTGGTTCTAATTCTAAAAACAAAAGAAAAAGAAATTCTAAAAACAGAAGAAAAAGGAAGAAAATTGTAAGAGGTCGTTAACTCCATTTTTTTTAGTGGGGAAGAAAAGGTTTAGCAGAAGTTTAAAGAACAGTAAGAAAAAAGGAAGTTGGCAGAGACGGCTGACTACATCGTGTAGTTTTTAGTGGGGAACGAAACATGGTAGGTGAATTGAGGCATATGCCCTTGGATTTTTTTTCTACTGTATTCTTTTGCGACAACGTTAGGGACTGATTGGGAAGTTAAAAAAAGCTTCACCATCCTAAGGTATTTGCATTATTAGTAGAGATAAGCAAAATTTTAATGTTTATTGTAAATACTGATCACTTATTACACCACACATTCTGATACCCATATGCAACATAATATGTAAAAAAATTTAACTATATCAAACAATTAAAGAAGTTCAAACATAACGTCAGTTTTGTTTTCAATTGGTGAATTTTTTCGTTTAGTTTGGGTTTTAATTTTATAGTGTAGTTTCAATCACTAGAAATGAATGTACTAAAAATTTTAAAAAAAAATTAGTATCAACCTACCGCGATATTTGCATGCAATTCGAAGTTAAAGTATGATAATTTATAAATTGGCTGAAAAGAATGGAAATGAAAAAATAAATAAATAGTAATACATAACATAGATGTTAAAAAATTATAAATAAATAGTTTCGACAAGCTGAAAAACGCTGATTTATTTAAGGTAAATAAAACAAATAAAATATGCAATGCATACATAGAAAATCAATATATTACATAATTATGAAAAGTTGGACAAAATCTGCTAATATTTTTATAACAACTTATTTCAGTACATGTTTTATGCGTGTGTGTGTTAATAATGCTAAAATCATTAATTGATAATCCAAACACAACACAAACTTCAATTTTATTACAATGAAATATTTTCTTCTCGACCAAACTCTTATAAATATATTTACATTGTCAAATTGACTATTTTTAATATATTTGTAGTACTTGCACACGTGGGCATTTATTATTTTTTCGTTTGTGTATAAATATAAGACATAAAATAAGATGATTAAGTGTGTTATGTATGACAATTACATCGAAGAATAATTAATTTTAACTTTGAGAGGGGTAATATTGTCAAAGTGGTAATTTATATTCGCGGAACAAATTTCTAATTAGAATGTAAACAAATAATATTTAAAGTATTCAACAATCAGCATTTAGCATTTTAAACAAATGATGCCTAAGATTTTAAATCAAGTGCTTGTTCAGAGGAGGAGGAGAAGAAAATTGAATAGAACGTATAGTTCTATCTCTATCAAGGAGGGATATTAATACCCTAGTTGGAGCTAATGGGTTGTTAGGTCTAACAAGCTTGTTTACACTTAATTTATTCTTTTAGTTGTAACTTTATAGCCGTGTGCCTGTTCTAAACATGTTTATTATGGGACCTGACTAGAAAATACGCTCTATGCAACGGTGTAAGTTTCATTGTTTGATTTCTTCATTTATAGAAATTCATATGTTTGTACTTTTTAGTAAAATTACCATTTTAACCTTTAATTAATATTTTAATTTATTATTAAACTTCACGGCGTGTTACATTCTCCTCTGTTGAAAGAATTTCATTCTTGAAATTCTAAAGGACAAAAAAATGTAACTCGCTCTATAGCGTTTAAACACATATTATATAGTCATACATTTAACATACATTCATAAAAATACACCCGCTCTTAAGTGGCTATACTTTAACAAACACCATGGCACATACTACGAACACCAACATTGTGCGTTTTCGTCAGCATACGACTTCTATTTATCATGTGGAGTCTTTGTCCTTTTCCTTGTCAGCTCTAGTTTTTCGGAAGTGTCCCTAGTCATGTCTAGCCCAAGTATAAACCTATCAGTCACCTCCCGCGAACAAGATGGATTTGCATGGTCATCCATATAAAGCCTTGAACGGAGTCATGCTTATGCTCGCCTGATAGATGTTATCATAGGTAAATGCCACTAATGGTGAATGATCTTCTCATGCTCCACCAAAGCCAAGAATATCAGGTCTCTCGATAAATCCTTCAACATCCTATTCACCATCTCCATTTGTTCATCTGTTTGTGGATGATACGTAGTCCTAAGATTTAACTCAGTCCCCGAGTCATCTTGAAGAGTTCTCCAATATAAAGGATCTAGGCCGGGTCGCAGCGGGTTAAATGAGTGAATTTAAAAAAAAATCATTTTTAAATCTTTATTAGGCCTATAAAGTCTAATCGATTTTTAGATTCAATCTAAAATATTTTATATAAATCTTTATATTGTTTTATATGCTTGTAAAAGGGTGTATTTTAATTTCTTGAAGTATGTTTCATAAGTGCATTAAATTCACTTATATATGTACAGTGCACATGCAATATATAAGAAGTATATATAGTCAATGTGACTGTTTATGCACTACTAGAATACTTTAAAATGGGGATAGAGCCTGGAGTCGGCCGGAGTTGGCACTGTCTCCATTATGGAGTCGGCTGGGGACGGCGTAAAATTTTATTGAAGTTTGTGTCGGCTAGGGACGGCGCAAAATTTTATTGAAGTTTGTGTCGGCTAAGGACGGCCTGCAACGGTTCGAGTCGGCTAGCATCGACTATTTAATTATTTTCCCAGTCTAGTTCTTATATACGTCTATTTCGTTTGAAAAAATATAAAACACAACGAAAATGGCCAAAAAAATAAAATTGACATGTATGGTTATTAATACTCACCCAATGACTGGTCGTGATAGGTTAAATTGGTATTTCGATGATATATGTTCGTGTAATTCGAAAAGTTATCGTTGTTGAAAATCTAACTCGTACGACAATTCGATGCAACTTTTAGTCGATCCGTTATACAAATTCGATAAAGGCGGTTATATGTAACAATTTAAAGAATTAAAATAATTTTTAAACCATTGGATAATCAATTATGAATTTTTAAATGTATTTGGTATAATAAAATTATATAAAATAAAATATGCGGCGTAAAAATAGATTCTTTGGATCTTATGTCGATCTAAGGTATTTTGGACATGTTTTCAAAATATGGTTTAAAAATACACAAATTTGGGGGGTCGATCTTGAATTTCAAATTTATGGTCGTTCGTGGACTTTCGGACAAAAAACCCTTCGTTCGAAGGCCGAATGACCTTCAAACGAGACCAAATTTGAACCATTGATGCTTTGTATTATTTTAATCGAATCCATATGGTTGAATTTGCAAAAAAATCATCACACACAAAATTATCCAAGAAATATGTCATTTTCTAGGAGTTAGCTATAACACTTATAATTTTGTGGGTGATGATTTTTTTGCGAATCCAACCATACGGATTCGATTAAAATAATACAAAGCATCAATGGTTCAAATTTGGTCTCGTTTGAAGGTCGTTCGGCCTTCGAACGAAGGGTTTTTTGTCCGAAAGTCCACGAACGACCATAAATTTGAAATTCAAGATCGACTCCCCAAATTTGTGTATTTTTAAACCATATTCTGAAAACATATCCAAAATACCTTAGATCGACATAAGATCCAAAGAATCTATTTTTACGCCACATATTTTATTTTATATAATTTTATTATACCAAATACATTTAAAAATTCATAATTGATTACCCAATGGTTTAAAAATTATTTTAATTCTTGAAAATGCTACATATAACCACCTTCATCGGATTTGTATAATGGATCGACTAAAGGTTGCATCCATTGGTCGTGCGAGTTAGATTTTCAACAACGAAAATTTTCGAATTATACGAACATATATCATCGAAAACATCAATTTAGCCTATCATGACCCGTCATTAGGTCAATAATAATAATAATAAATGTCAATTTTTTCATGTTGTAGTAGTGTTTTTAATTTTTTTAAAAGAAATAGGTGTAAAAAAAGAATTTTAAAAAAAATATACGCTGGCCGACCCTAAACGACTCAAGCCGTCACTAATCGGGATGATGCCAACCGACGCCAGCCGGCTCCATATCGAGTATACAGGTTTCAGCCGAGATTTTCTTCTTCACTTTCTTTGCTTAATAAAAAACAATTTTCTCCTTCCCCATCACCGTTTTCGACCCTCTCCAACCGTCACCCTTTGTCGTCATCGCCGTAGAAGCATAGAACTCGACAGAACTTGCCGGAATCTCCTCTTCTTCTTGAATTTGGTAATTTTGTAAACCCTAATTTCGAATTAAATTGGTTAATTAGGTTTAAATGTACATTATTGTAATGATAATTGGGCGTAGGTATTGTAATTTAGTGTATTAGGTTATTTTTAGTATGAAATCGTTGAATTTGAAAGTGTGAATTGGGAATAATTGGTTGTAAGTATTTATAATTTGAAAGGGTGAAAGTGTGAATTGGGAATTGGGAATTTGAAAGTGTGAAAGTGTGCATTTGAATTTTATTCCTGATTGATCCCTTATGTTTTATATTTGGATTGAGTGAGGACGACTTGGTCGTCGACTGTTGTTTGACTGGCCTGTGCGCCTTGTATTTGGATTGAGTGAGGACGACTTGGTCGTCGAGTGTTGTTTGACTGCCCTATGCGCCATGTGTTTGGGTATTTATACCTGGAAAGTCTCAGTAGCTGGTCCATTCGGGCTGTGCCGATATTATACGAAGGGCGTATCGCCTCGATACGTTGCCGTTTATTTCTGGCGCCTAGGTGAAGCGACTATTTGGATGTTTACTGCTTTATATGCAATAAACATCTTAATATAAATGATTTAAAGGAAATAATTTGTAAATAAACTTCTTACTTATTTTAGCCTATCTCTAATTAATATAAATAATTTAAATGAAAATAAGACAGCAACAAAGCCTTTAATTCCAAAAGACTTTGGTAGATTAGAAAATACGATAATAATCACAAGTCTATATGCGTATAGGAATAGAAAAGAAACGCTGTCAAAATTTCTAATATATATAAATATATATCTGTGTGTGTGTGTGTGTTTTTAAATTAGGAAAAATGTTCAACTATATTCTCGACCGTACCTGGATGAGTGAAAATTTGTGTGCGTGGTTTGTGCAATATTGGGAAAGCGAAGACGCGAAGATAAATTTATTACTTTCGTATGTCTATAATTATAATTCGTTTAAATGTTTATATAATAATTAAATTATACAAGCGGTAGCATCGAGGACCTCCGCAAACAGGCTTTGGAATCCTGCAACACACCACGGTGAATCCAAGTCTTTTCAGCAATATAGAAAAGAAATAGTAAATATAAAAATTATTATTTGTAATTTACTTATAACATTGTTTAGTTATATATATGTATATATGTGTATACATATACATTTTTTAATCATATCTAATTTCAGACGAGGGAGAGAGGTGGTGTTGCAACGTCTCATTTGGACGTCTTCACCTGAACACACGCCGTTGAGCATACAGATGAAGATTTCGTGGTAACATATGAATGGTCAAACGCAAAATCAGCAAATATCCGGGTATGTGGACTATAAATTTTTTCTCTTATTTAACAATACATTAAATTGGATATTCATCTTCTCAAAATTATATTTCTAAACACAGGAGAGATGCGATCAGGAGATTGGTCGCATGCTTGCAGAGTCTGGTAGAGTGCAGTTGAACGTTGAGGAGACGGACATGATATTCGCTCGTATTACCGACCCGCCGACCAGAAATAGACAGTATGGATATGGCAATCAAGCGGTAATATTTATTGAATTTAATTAATTCATTAACTAGTTTATAAATTTTATTGAATATTACGTATAAACTATAACTATGAATTTATTAATATACAGGCCACGATGCAAGCCGCTTACAATAAACAACAAGCTGAAGAAAAAATAGCGTCCATGCAAGCACAAGTCACCGAATTGAATGATTGGAAATAGACTGGATTGAAGCAGAAACTAGAAGAGGCGACTACTGCTTACTTGGTAGAGCACGAGATGAATATGCCGCCATCATAGGGATCTGGCGCTACTGATAATTAGGGCGAGTGGCAGTATGCTCCTATATATGTTTTTTATGAACTTTGAATGTCTTGTATATTTGATGAACTTTTGGTTGAATTTTGTAAACATTATGGATATTTGTGACGATGGACGTTTGAATATGTATGTTGATGTTTTGTGGTTCTTAGTTGGGCATATATGTGATGTATATTGTTGTTTGGTAAAGTATATTTGAGGAATATATATGATTGTGTGGATGGAAGTAGAAATGGCTGTTGGAAATGCAGAAAAAATTACCCAGATTAGCGTCGGCTGGAGTCGGCTCGGGTCTGCTTATGGGTCATTTATTATTTTACACGTGGACTAAATTTAGCGTCGGCCTGAATCGACAAACCGACTCTAGCCGACGCTAAACTAGAGGACGGACCCATCCCCATTCCTGTCACCATTTCACTTGGCGACGAGCTACTTTGTGTCGGCATATAGCGTCGGCTCGAATCGGCCAGAGTCAGCTCGAGTCGGCTATATGCCGACGCTAAACAGCCTTCTCCTTGTAGTGATGTAACGACCCGTATTTTTGACCATTTTTTTTAAATTTAATTTAATTATCGAATAAAGATGATTAGAAATGGAAATTTATATTGTTATTAATGAAAATATATTGAATGGAAGTGATAGTCTAAATTGAATCTGCAAATGACAAAATTCCAACAAGAGAACATCATTAATTAGTATCTGAATTGAAACAAACGATATTCAATTGTATTAAATTAATTACTGAAATATGAAAAATAAATGTCATTTAAATAAAGATTGAATAAATGTGCAATAAGATAAAAAAGATAACAAATTTCAATATAAGTTTTTGATATTGATTATAAGGAATTAATAATAGAATTCGAATTAATAAATGTTTATTCTTAAATGTGAGATTGATTGGTTGTTAATAAAAGAAGAGCATAAGTCGAATGAATAATATTTTTTTAATATTTTAAATATCTGAATCTACAAATTTTGAAAGAAAAAAACTATATTTAAATTTTAAACGTAATTTTTGAATACGAAAAATGTGTGTATATATATATATATAGCTTCACCATTTCAAATTTATGATAAAAAATACATTTATATATACTAAGACAAGTTTCATGAAGGAAAAGTGCAAACTTATGATAATATATATATATATGTATGTATGTATATATGTATATGTAAACAAGTGTATATCTAAATGTATATGTAATAGGTAAAAAATTAAATATGTATATGATGACAATATATATATGTGTGTGTGTGTGTGTGTATAAAATAGTGAAGAGGTAAATATGTACATATAGTAAAAATGGCGTATATGTAAGTCTATATGTATATACATGTAGGATATATATTCACATGGGAAGCATCATCATGAAAACTTCAAAGTCAAGCACAAAAATTTCAAGTCAAGCCCACAACTTAAATTCAAGCACATAATAAATCCAAACGCACACAAAACATTAAATCAAGCCAAAAAATAAATCAAATCAAATCAAACCATGAAATCACTTCAGCCTACCTACGTAAGGAAATGAAAAAAAGTCTGATTACTTTCTATTGATACATCATTATGTATAATTGAAAGGACTAACTTGGGACTGAATCTTATTCATTTCAATGTACTTTTGGAACTCATTTCCAATACACTCGCATATTTGATCAAATTGAATTTTTTATTTCCTTGACACTTTATGTTTTCTATTTTCGTCTTATATTCAATGAACTTATCAAAGATGTGCAACTTGTGTTACACATACACATATTCATGTCTATGATAATTCATCGTGAATTCAACAAAGTAAGTGGATTCGTTTTGGTATCAATAGATCTTGGATTACATGCATCTATATTTATTAATTCAAATAGCTTATTAACTCTTTTTCGCTCCAACTGAATATGTGCTTTGCCCTTATTCTTTTGGGATACAATTCATGGGTCCTAAAAATAATTCATAATAATAAAATTAAAGAATTATTTCTCAAATAAAATATGGCTTAGTCCATAATTCGTAGAAATATTTTGATACTTTTGTATTTTCCATAGCTAATCGTTATGAAAACAAATGACGTTATTATAATAGGCTTATTTTTTTTTTTTTTTTTTTTTGAAAATTGGTTAATTGAATTACTAAACAGGCTTTGCGGCCCAATAGCATTACAAATATATCACAGGCCGACATAACATAGATCAGTCAATATAACTTCCATACTTTCCAAATTGGGGCGATTATGGCGGCTGCCAGTTCCCTGGTGGAGTTCGTTCGATCAATTCCATCTTCTTCAACTTCTCCAGTAGTTGTTTTTCTTGTTCCGATGCAATGGTAAGTTTCTTTGTCGGAATTCTTCCAATTACAGTTGCAATTTCTCTGTTGATTAGCTTTGTAATAGTTAAAGTGTCTTGCTTTTTGTTTTCAAAAGTCCTGCTGTTCCGCTCCTTCCAAATGAACCACAAGCTGACTGCGAGGCCAATTTTTCCAATCTCCTTCATCAAATCAGAGAGGTGACTCCTACTGTGCAGGTATTCTAATTCCTCTTTTAGGTTTGTAGCGCATTTGTTGAGTTGGAGTCTGCATTTTTGGGTGTTCCAGATTCTTTTTGAATATTCACAGTCAAAGAAGATGTGGTCATGTGTCTCCTCTTCTATGTAACAGAAATTACATTTTGAGTCATCCAAAATCTTCCATTTTTTTAATCTGTCTTTTGTTGGAAGTTTTCTCATTATCGCTTTGTAAAGGGTGTGAGCCATTTTGGGAGGGATAGATTTGCTCCAGACAACATCAGACCAGATAACTTCTGTATTTTTTTCTCGTGTTTCTTCCCAGATGTCTTTGAACTTGAACTGATCTTTCATGCTAGCCTTCCATACCCATTTATCTTCAGAATTATCTGTATAAATGTATTTCTTCCTGATTTCCTCAATATACTTAAGAGTTATTGAATGATTATTGCATTTCCAAGTACCATTATCCACTATTTCAGCTACCCTCCAATTAGGAGTACCATATGTCGAGAAGATATCCCAACCAAGTCTATCAATGAAACTTTTCGAGTTCAACCATGGGTCTTTCCAAATGTCTGTATTTCTACCATTTGCTATTTGTTTGTCTAAATGTTTTTGGAGATCATTTCTGATTTTAAGAATATTTTTCCAAGTAACTGAAGCATTATTGTCTATTTTTGTAGTCCAGAAGTTATCTTTCAAATATCTAGCTCGCATCCAAGTAGCCCATAATTTATTAGATGTTAATACTTTCCAGGCTTGTTTAAGGCAATATACCTTTTTGAGTTCAAATAGATTTTTCAATCCAACTCCACCTTCTTTCTTTTTTCTACATAGGTCTGAATATTTAATCTTGTGTATCCCTCCTCTCCAAATAAAATTAGCACAAACAGAGTTAATCTTTGCAATAGAACAATCAGGTATTTGGAAAGTTTGAAGCCAGAATCTGACCTTAGATGTTATAACTGTATGAACTAGCTCCACTCTTCCAGCAAAAGACAGAAGTTTTGATCTCCATCCTTGTAACTTATCCCTAATTTCATTTATAAGTTTACCACACTCCACATCAGTAATATTATTATTCGATAGAGGTACTCCCAAATATTTGACTGGGAGGGAACCTTCAGTAAATCCCAGTTTATCTAGCATTGATTGTTTGTTTGAGCAGAATTTGTTGAAGTAGCATTTAGTTTTCATTTCATTTAATTTTAGCCCTGCAAAACTTTCCAAATCTCTGAATATATCTTTGATTTTTTCTGCTGCTTTTAAGTTCCCTTTTATTACTACCAGTAAATCATCAGCATAAAGTAAATGAGTTACATATGGTTGATGATTGAAAACTGGTTGTATTAAGCCCTGATTGTGTGCCAGTTCCATTTGGAGAGTAAACCACTCCATTGCTACTGCAAAGAGATATGGTGAAAGGGGGTCACCTTGCCTAATCCCTCTGTTGCTTTGTATGTAACCTGTAGGTCTGCCATTCACCAATATAGAGAAAGTTGGAGTGTCTATACAGTATTTTATCAGTTTTAAAAGCTTCACTGGAACACCCATCGAATCTAGCATATGAATAATAAAGCTCCTATTGACTTTATCATAAGCTTTTTGGAGGTCAACTTTTATACAAATTTTTTCAGCTCCTTTTTTATTAAAATTTCTTATCAACTCATGAGCCAAAAGAGAATTTTCTGAAATAGATCTTCCTTTGATGAATGCACTTTGACATTGAGATATCAGATCTGGCAGTACTTTATTCAATCTTGTACAAATAATCTTGCTGAGGATTTTGTATGTCACATTACAGCATGCAATTGGTCTATATTCTTCAATTCTGTCTGGTTTTTTAACTTTAGGGATAAGAGAGATAAAAGTATGATTAATTTCTTTAATAAACTCACCTGTTTGTAAGGCCTCATTATAAGCTTTTAACATTAAATCCTTCAGGTTTATCCAGTGCTGTTTGAAGAAGGCTGCCCCCATTCCATCAGGTCCGGGGGAGGAGTCATTATGGATGGAATAAATAGCTTCTCTCAGTTCCCTTTCATGAATTGGTGCAATCAGCATACTGCTTCCTTCAGTGGAAATGATCCTTCTGCAGTTGACCTGAGGTAAGTGATCATTGCTATCCCCATTGTATAAATTAGTAAAGTATGATATAGCTTGTTCTTCTATAATTAGTAAAGTTCTTCTATAAATTAGTAAATAATAGGCTTATTTTATAATGAATATTTATAATATTCATATTAAAATAAAACTTTATCTATTTTTAATCAATATTGAAATATCTATAAATTCATAAATAATATTTGTTATACATATGAACGCAATCTTTCATAACTTGATCATTCCACTAATGAGTGTCATAAGTATGCTTCCACTATTGTTGCCATTATTATAACAGTACATGAAATATGAAGCTCCATTCAACCAGTTATTATAAACTGTTTATTTCATCCACTATAACCAATTTACTGTCGAGAGTTTTAGATCAAATATCTTAAACTCAAAGAAATAACTCTTATTGAAAAAAAATACCTTTTATAATAAAATTACATTTGGGGTATAAACCACGTTTATCATTCCATATAAGTATATACATAGAATTTTATACAATTCTCGTTTGCAATATTTCTTCAAGAAGTAGGAGTGACCATTCAACATCCAAAATGTGCCTATTTTGCATCCATTGTCAAATATTAACTTTTCTTTTAAATGGTTAAACCATGCAAAAATAACTCCTACCAAAGACTACACTGAGTTCTTTACAAAAGCGCATTCGGATATCCCTAAAAATTCAAGGATATTGAATATGTTGCACTTGAGCAAACCAGTCGAAGCTAACATTTCACTGATCGAAATCCTTTGTTGATTTTTTAGTCCTTGGTATGGTGTAGTTTTCAACACAACAGGATTATCATTGTATTCAATCGTAGTGAACACATAACCTTGCATTATATTTGCTTGCTCATTTTGAATGAACTAATTTCATCGGGATTTTATATATTACGAACACGACTGTTTACCTTACAACCTTTTTTAAGTGCTTGAATATGGATCAAATATTCTAATTCTTGTATTACTTTAGAGTTAAAAGCTCATAAAGCACAATACATGGTTTGAGCAAATGAACATTTAAGTGACCAAGGTAGGAATAATTAATTAATTTAATCAATTAAATATGTTTAATCTGAATATTTGGTCATGAGAAGCAGAGGAGGGAGTGGTTGGCCATAGATGAAAGAAGAAGAGTGAACCAAATTTAATTAAATGTATGTAGAATGTCTTATTATATTAAACTAAAAGAAACATTTTCATTTCTCTTTTTTAAAACTTCCCTTAGTCATAGATCTAACGTTTAGACCACATCCTTCCAAGTGTGCTCGATCATATATTGTATCGTATAAGAACTAAAATGTCTAATATGTATTCATACAAATATTAATGACATTTTGCACATAGTATGATGATATGACATATAATAACATAGTTAATATATACATGTATAGATAATAAGATTTATACCTACCATATATATATATATATGTATATGTATATGTATATATATTCTCCATTTATATGTGTATTATTTGCGTCAATTTTTCAAAATCTAACATATGTTGACTAAGTTGAAGTTTTCAATCATACTTTTAAGTTGAAATGTTCAAGTTTTGATTTGGTAGAATTAAATTCAAATCTAGATCAAGTTGACTAATATAAAATATCTACTAAATGACTATATTAACTTTTTCTAAATTTTAAAATAACCAAAAGGAATTTTGAGAAGAAAACCATTTGTCATTTTTCTCTTTTAAAACTTTCCATCTTAATTCCCACTAGTTAGAATTAAGATCTCATCCACGTTTCTTCTTCTCTCTCTTTCTCTTTTTCTATTATGGTCGGCCATACGATACCATTGCATATATCTTTATTTTCAAAAGCCTGTTAAGCAATTAAGTATATTTAAGACCCATTTAAATATATATCGACATCGTATATCGATACCTGTTTATTTAACTTTAAAATATACTTCCAAATAATTAAGCAACATCCAAACACAGGTAAATTAACAACTAATATTTCTCAAATACTAGTAAATTTTATCAGTTTTTAGCATTTTATAAACTAATTGAATCTTGTGGTCTTTTGGAGAACTCGCAGATGCGGTTGTGGGACTCAAAGGTGTGAATTCAGTCAGTGATTAATATTACTTAATTCAAATATTAACGTTTACATATCACAATAGTTAGTGGTGTGACGGTTTGGTCACATCGTTTATAGATCTTTTCGGTAAAATCATATTTTATACTATCTTAAGCGTCCATAATAGTGAGAATAATTTACGCACATTCTCTTCGCAACATTATATCACATTAGGATATACGAAATCGGATATTGGTCAAAACTTCAGCATTGTCCGTAGTCAATTCAATCAGTTCATAAAAAAAGTCATTGGTTCAATGATAACATTTATTTTTTACCATTATACTCTGGTCAAATTTTTTGACTTTGAGTTAACTACAGTTAACCGTGATACCAACCTCATAAACTGAGGTAAAAATCGATCTGATTATAATACCTTGATCTGCCTAATACCTTTAGATCAACTAGGAGAACCGTATTACTTACTACTTCTTGTTGACTTGACTAAGAACCACTACATAGCAATGTCTTCAATCGAACAGTGCTTCACTTCCAATGCTTCAACTTAGACCCATTATAATTGTTTGATGGATGGCAATGTCATGATTTAACTATAATTAAAGTTGATTATTCTCATTGAAGCTCAATAGTTTTTAAGTTGAGGGAACTATGCAACAACATCATCTTGAGATTCCATCGTTGGATCAGGTGCATTGGCAACGAGGTAAAAAGAGTAAAATTCAAAAAAAAATTATTAATTTGCACAAGATCTTATTTTATGTGAATAAAATTTAATTTAAAGTGAATCAAATTTGGTATTTAATTAATATAAGTGTTTGAGTAATTTTAATTTGTTTTATTTATTTAAAATGTTTCTTTGTTTGTAAAATTTTGAAATAAATTTTTATTATTAATTTAATTAAACTTAATTTATTAATATAATTTATTTTAATTTTATATTTAATATTTTGATGTTATGTGATATTCATATTCATAATAAGAACATCACAACTATACTAATATGAAAACTATCTTAGGGGTATAATGAGAAAATTGACCATTGTGTCCTACGGTTAATAAAATGTTAATAGGGTGAAACAATGTTAAAAAATATTAAGATTAGTTTGAATTAGTCTAAATTCAATAATATATATATATATAATATTGTTAGTAAATAATAATATACGTGTAATATTGTTTAAAAAATAATTTATCGTTAGAACTATAATTTTAATGAAATACATAAAACTTACATTTAAATTTTTTCATTAAGTTATTAATATATTTCGGTTTCCCAAAATTATCTAAAATTCAAAATTCAAAATTTGACCATTTCAAAGTGTGTGTGTGTGTGTGTGTGTGAATAGTGTCTTTTAAACATTATGTATGTGTGTATCTACGTGTGTATAATAAAAAATAGTTTTGTAGCTGTTCTTTACGTTTTTCCCCTAAATATGGGGCGGTAATACAAAATATATGGTTTTTCAATGTCACGCCAACAATTTTAAGCAATGACCTCTTATATCTACTAGTTTTATGTGTATAACTCATTATGATAACTTAAGGAAATGTATGTCCAAACTCTAAACTAGTTAGATGAGTCAAACTATATCTGTGGTAATATATGTTCCATCGAAAGTACCACAATGCCATTTGAAAAAACCATATTCTCTAGGTTTACAAAAAAAATAGACTTGAGAACATCTCATTCTTTATATATTATTATGCACTATTGTAACATTGTATATCGTTTTGATTATGGTGCAATTTTATGATCACTTTGTTTATAAGTATGTCAATTTCTTCTGGTCTAACCATATTTTTATGCATATCAGTAACTAGTTCGATCTTCTCTTAACTCAACCCATCGACGGACGAATGACCCTCATTATTTTGTAACATGCACGTTTATGAACCTTATCAAGCACTTCTAAGATCCACTCATTAACAATAGAAAACTTAAAACCTCTTAGTTTGAACGGACACGCATTTCTTAGTTCCTATTAGTCTTGGGTTACAATCGAATTTCTTCGGTTTAGGCTTCTCAAACAATCCACTATGTTCAATTTCGAAGAAGATTCTTAACTTATCATGAGAATCATTCACATCCAACTTTAATATTATAATAAAAAATTAGGTCGTTTTTTAGTATCTTGGATCCATTCCATTATTTTTTTTACTCGGTGTTATTACAAATATAGAAAATGTTACAAAAATAAATACAATAAAAAAACTAAAAACAATACTGAATCACCTACATCATAGGATGTAAACTCACCGTATAATCCATTATGATATCTTTGTCAGAAGCTTCATTTGCACTGCTACAATTAACCCTCGATTAGAGAAAAATAATTGTTGCTTTAGTTCAGGAAGAAATTTTGCATCAGTACACCCTAGGAGGGCCAATACATGGAAAAAAATGATAAGCTAGGGAAACTTGTGTGAGGAAAATAATAACAAAGGGAGTTGATGCGTGGTTTGCTCATACTAGCAGGTTTTATTATAAAAATGAAAAATATGCTAAAAAATTGAAAATTTTATTAGTTTTATTCTCTAATAGAAAATCAAGCTCTCGTTCAGCTTCTAATCCAAAATCACATTTTTTTTATTCTAATCCAATATCTTGCTCTTCTTCCTCAATTTTCTTGACTAAATATACAGATTTTTTTAATTTTTTTTTTCGTTCCAGTTTTCAACTTAGAATTTAGGATTTAGTTTCGAGCGGGTCTAGCGTAATGTTAGATAGATGTTAAAGGCACCGGACCAGTGTGCTAACCACTACCAAGATTTTTTACACTGCGATTGACGGAATACGGCCAACCAAACAAATGTTTGATCGATGGTTCTCCGCTGACCGCGGTGCCATGAACATCAAACCTGGTGCCTTTAGCACAATTTTAATGTTATTTTTATTCTTAATTATTATATAAAAAATTGTGGGGTTTGATAGGTAAGTTGAGAAATAATTGTCGGCTTCAGTTGTTCGAGGTTTCGTTGGACCAGTTGAATCTTCATCACGCAATTATAATATTTTAATCAACTAAAATTAATATAAAAATAAAATGTACGTTGAAGATTGAATTGATCCACCGGATAGTTTCAATCTGGATCTACGTGATTTCCAGCCAAACGAAATTTAGTGTGACGTGATAGGAACGAAGAAAAACAGCACACGGTTTCAAAAAAAAAAGCACACGCATACAAAACGAATGACTGTTCACTCATCTTTCCCTTACCGTCTCGAACACCCCTCGTAATATGCAATACCTACCTGATCTAAGGAACTAAACACGGTGCTTATCGATCCAACTTCTGTCATCGCAGAAGCTTCCGATTGCCCAGTCTGGCAGTTTCCTCTACCAAAATTCCACTCGGAGTAAAAATCATCGTTTTCTACTCCACTGCTGAACCAACGATCATCGATCACATCTATTAGTTCTGCAGTTGAAGGAGGAGAAGAGGTGCTCTTCCGACGGAGGAGAACGATTAGTCTGATATCAATTGTACATTTAGTGGCATCTACGAGGTATGTTACTAATTGTTGTATTACCGCTTTATTTTGATCTTACTAGAGTTGGAAACGTTATATAGCTAAATTGTAGATCTATAATTTGGTTACCAACTGTAATTGAGTTGAAATTGATTGCGTCTTTTGAAGGAAAAGTTCGTATTTACTTCAGTGTGTGATCTGTATTGAGTTATGGAAAGATAACATTACTTTACCATTTAAATTAGGAAAATATCTATAATATCTTATATTTTTAAGTTGATTGTAGCTTAACTAAATAAATTTTGATCGACTTGCATTTGGCAATCAGAAAAACCTAGGCTAGTTAATGAATGTCAGCCCGGCATTGTAATGGATGGCATTTGCTAAATCCACTCGTGCATAAAGACACTCACGCCTCAGTCAAGCGGTTATAGGTTGGGCCCGCCTAGTATGATTTAAAAAATAAAAAAGAAACGAGATAGCAAATCTGCGCGACCGTGCTTCGCCACTAGTGGTGCTAGAATATCTCTCGTCTAGATTGAGGGTTGACCCAACCAAATTAGTTAGAAGTAAGCTATACTAGGAGTGGATGGAGCTACAAATATGCTATCATATTTATACTTCTGTCAAGTGTAATGATTAAAAAGATGACCAAGAGATATTAATGTGGCTAAATGACAATATAATTTTGTGTCAGATTCCCTAAGTTTGTAATTAATCAATGATATATCCCAATCTTAATGTGCTTATACACTCATTTCCTTGTGCTAAAAAGTTAAAAGTTGCATTTTCCCCCATATTGATTGTTGATTGGTTGGCTTCTTATTTTTTTTACCATAATTAACCTAATAGGCATTGTTTTACAAGAATAACAGACTTATCTTTTCTAAAAAAAGTTTCAGATATGACTGGAATATAGTGATTTGATATTTGGAACATATAAAATGGTAAATTTATTTTTCTTGTCGGATGGTATGTGTACTAGCATGTTGATTCTATTAATTAGCATCATGCATCTATGGCTGGCTTGGTTCATGTGGTTGGTGTGCTGGGGCTGTTTGTTCGTGTGTGCTTGAAAGAAAATGATATATAATTAAACTATCTGGGCAACTGCATATTCTCTATTTCGGCAGCTCGCAAGATAAACATACTGTAAAGTAGTATGTTATTTTTGAGTTTTTGCTCCTCACTCTAGGTTTGTGAAGAAACAGTACTTGAGCATTTTTAATGATAACTAGTATAATTGTTTTTGTGTATTGTGTAAGGAAAAGTATTATCGGGTATTTCACAACCTCTGATTCATCTAATCGGAGCTAAACATGATTCGAACAATCATCTTTAATGAAGCATTTTAGTTTTTGCTCATGCTAGATTTATGAAGGAATGGTAAATATGAACATTTTCTATGTAACATGAAATTTTTAACATTTCCACAGTTATTTACCCCTAGTTCTTTTCTAATATTTTATATTCGAATCTTTGTATTTAAATTGCTTACGAAATCTCAAACTCGGACTATTTAAATAAATCTCAGTCAATAGTTTCTTTATTCTTCTAACAAATCCTACATATATATGTCAATTTTATGATACACACACAAGTATGCAGACCTTGCTGATGGCATGGATTCAAACATAATTTTGAATACACCTTGCAAATGTTATGCAATATGTGTTATGTTTATTGTATGTAAAAATTGTAAAGTAAAAATATAATTTAGTTAAGAATATACATTATCAGTCCGAAATCATTATTCACAATGTTACAGTTAAATTGTTGAATGGGAATGCATTTCACTGTTTGTAATGGGCCATGGATTCTCACTCACCTATTCATACTTGGAATAAGTTAACATAATTGTCATATAAAAGAATGTTCAAAGTAGTTGCCTACCATAACCACATTAAAATACAATCAATAACCACACAGCATAAAATATAGATTTAAAGCAATTGCCTATCGTAACAATGTTAACTTTAAAACGGAAATAGTTTCATATTCAACAAATTTTCATATGAGACTTAAAATTTGCAACACATGTGTATTGTGAAACAGAAATGTAGACATCAATGGCTTCCTTAAGAATAACATTTCATCAAAAACATGGATATGGATATCTATCATAAAATACATGTTTTAGGAAGTTTACATGCCCGCTTGAAAATTGAACTCTGCGAAAAGTTGGGCTCCAAATATATCCACTGAACTAAAAAATTCAAAAACTAACCTGCAAAATAAACATGTAAAAATTGGTACTTCTTAAGATGAAGTCCTAGAATATTATGGTAGGATTCTCATTATAGTGCTATAAACTGGTAAAATGAAGAGAATAAGTACTATACACTTGTGCATCTATGATGATATATGATTAAACTATCCCGGCACGATGCATAAGGTTTTTTGACACAACTGACAAGATTAAGTATACTCAATTAAGTATGAAGGCGTAGGAGTAATTTTAAAGAAATGGCGTTCTCACTTCATCATGGAGCAAATGCAGTTTAACCTACTAGGTTGTCTGTTATACAAGTATGCATGTGCAATGGCAGGTAGGCAAACTATGTGGGCAAAGTTGCATGCTCATGGTTTTCAGAAGCAGCACAGGGTAAAATAGAGCAAAGCAGTTGATGTTTGTTCGAGGGGAAAAAGTATTGGGGTCTTTCAGACAACCTTGAATCCATCTAGCCGGGGGATGAACCCAAGGTAGAATGATCCTCTACAAGATGGACTAGGTTAGTAATCCATTAACCCGTTAATCACGCTATGGAAACGAGGCCATGCGTCATCATCAAGACTGAGTTGCCTTCCTCCTTAAGTTATAAGGATAAAGTAGTACGAGCCTATAGAACAGATCCTGTTCAAGTAAGGTCGTTGCTTTGTGTGTTAACAAGTCGATATTTGTACTACGCAAGGAAAAATTAACGGGGGGTGTGGGACTAATATGAGTTTAATTAAAGGAGCAAACATGTATTCTAATCCTGAACACCACAGATCTGTGAATTTATGGAGAGTCGAAAATCTGAACATGCATCTATACACTATTACGTTGCCTAGTATGGAACTTGAACTTCAGTTTTCTCTTTCCTAACTCATGTTTGTATTGAATACCTTGTATGTATGTTCTATATATTTGCTTTGCTGTGAAATTTATTGAATACTAAATTAGTTAAGGAAACAAAATATTTTTTATTTTTGGACTTGAGTTAAAATTCTAATAGTAGAAATTAGACATTTTTGCAGTTCCAAGCAATGAAATTGGAAGACCTGACCTGAGGCTGAAAGCTTGGAAGGTAAAAGGATATGGAGACAAAAGAGAAAGGAATGTTATAAGGTGGAATGAACATTGGTTATCCTTACAATTCCTCACAGGAGTGCGTGCTTACCCTCCTCTGTCAAGTTATGGATATATTCTTATGGCTGCCCTACTGCACAACACAAGCTCCGTATCTGTTTGGATGTCTACCGCCTGTTGCTTACCCAGCGGCTCATCGTTGTCGTCGTGGGCATGTTTCCAAATGAAAAGTTAATAATGTCAAGTTGGTAGATTCAAGCATGGAAAGTTTTTAAATGCATGGTAAGCTCAGCAAGTGGAAGTTATCATTCTTTACTACTTGCGTTTGTATTGTTGCCTGTGTAATGCATCTTCATCCTTTAACTTCTATTCTAATAAACAGTATTATTTTCAAATGAGACCGACCAGTGAGCGTTATTACTAACTTTGGCCTTAGTTTTGAATACCCAACGCCATGATTTTACTTAAAATCTTTTTTCAATATGTATCGCGTAAACAAAAATTTAATATGATTACTAAACCCACCATCAATCGTGCTACACATCTCCACGCAAGTGTTCCTAACATCCTCTACTTGTGGTTTCATTCCACGTTTATCATATTGGCATCGTACAGTGCTCTAACATTGTTAACCAGTCGATGCAAAATACCCACAGTTGTTCTTTTTGGTCCAAACGGGTCCAAGTTCAAGGCATGCGAGATACAGACGTTCAGTCGACCGCTCATGATCCCATCAATCGATTGTTCGCCTAAACTTATTTATTTTTCTACATCAGCAGATCAGTTGACCGACTTAAAGGGATCAACCGACTATTTGTCTGTCCATTCGACTGATGCCTCGAGTTCAGTCGACTATATGACCATTGTTTTCTTTGTGGTTTCTTCTATAGAAAATCGATCAACCGTTGTGATTCAGTTAGTCAACCGATTGCCTATTGTTGCCTTTTCTTGTGTATTTTTCACTAATCTAATCACCTAACTTCATTTTTAAAGTGATTTTATGATTTAATATGTTATAGAAATGTCATACTATACTTTAATGGTTGTTTACCTTCAGTCTTCTTTTTGTATTCAATGTTTTCATTGTTTTTCTTCTATTTAATCATCTTCTCCAATATGGATTAATCCAATTATGCCCAAAATCGTTAGTAAATTGTTTCATTACTAATTTATTATCAATCTGTTCATTTCAACAACAAAAGTTCCAGTTATATCTCCAACCCCCAATTTAAAAACGTTTATATTTCCATTTCATATATCTTTGTGCTTTTCATATAAAAATCCAAACCTTATTCATTTAGACCATCAAGAATGAGTTAAGAGCATAAATAGATCATATAACATAGAAAATAAAATCTCACTCGAAGTTTAACCTAATTAGCTTAGAGATCCCTTTTCCTTTTTCTCTCTGAATTTGGCCTAGCTGCCAATCTTCGTAAACCATTGAGAAGTTTATAAAATTTACAATCTATGATTTTTTTCCTTCCTATTTAGACTATTTAATTGTTACTTTTGGTGGAGAATTGTTGATTTAGTTTTCGATCTAAGGCCGTGTTTGTTTTGAACAAAATAAGGCTGAATGCTTAATTAGCTTGTTTGTTTTTAAGTAAGTTCTTCTTTTTACTTAATTGAACGAGTAGGTTGGCACGTGCAATGCACGTGCACCGGAAGAACTGGTGTTATGAAACTATGGTTGTGGAGTTATGTTAAATTTTATAAAATGACTTTGACGTGTACGTAATGTTGTATTTTTTGGATGCTATCTAATTCAAAACACATCCACGTCGGGTAGACGTGTATAGAACTTTCATATCAAACATGGAAATATGCTCTAAATCAAACCGATCGTAGGCAGCTAAAAAGAAAAGTAATAAACTTATGGAAGTATGAATTATTCTGGCTTGTTCATGCATATTGTAGACAAAAGCTTTGATTTATAACAGAAGTAGATTTTTTTTAATAGATATAATAGTTAAGCTGAAGTAGATAAGGTAGCATTTGAGAGGAGAAGGAGACAATATGACATATTGTAGCTTGCATGTTATATGAAAGTAAATTGTAACGACGAAGTATAGTTGTGTTAATTATTATCTCTCCACCATGTTTCGGGCTTGAGCCCGGCATCAGTAGTAAGTTGATGGCGGAGTTAAAAACATTTTTTAAGAGATTTTTTATGTTAAGTAAAACTGAATCGTAGTAACACAGTCATATAACGTATAAGTTGAAATACTCAAACACGATTTCGTGCATACAACCAAGTTATATAACACACATTCACAAATCACATGAGTATTAGAATTTTGTCTGCAATCGGAAAATGTACATGTATTTATAATTAATGCAACAAACAATGAAAATCTTGTTTACAAACATTTCACACGGAACTACATAAATTCACAAAGATAAAAGTAACTAATTCGAGCAAGAACATGAGAATCAAGTTCCACATAACATTCATTCAGATTCCATTATATCTAAATGTACTGAACTTGAAATATAAAACATGTATATCCAACTCCAAACTTAAACTTAATAAAAGAAAAAATAAATCCAAATGATGATATAATATTGTTTCTAAAATTTAATATCCAAAGAATCTCATCATAGATTTCGCAACTGAATATTGGATCTGAGACTTACACAGATGGAGAGACATAATTGCAAAACCCATGGTAGATGACAATTTTAAACCTGAAGCGGCAAGCATTTTGCTTGCACCTCCTCCGCTTAGGAAATCCCAAATTATTTCCCTTGCGATGCATGCCGATAGTTGCAGTTAGATCACTAAGGAACCACAATGGCTGAGAGGACTATCACGTTAGCAAAGGATGTTGTTTGTGAGAGCCCGTTATTTATGTACTCCTTAATCCGTTATAATAAATGCTTCTTTTCTATTTACACTACCCAAACACGGATCAAGATTTCTGATCAGTCTGACACCCTTTAAATTTTATTATTTTTAGTATTAGTTTCAATTCAGTTTTTCCCATATTAAATCCACATCAAATCAACTAACCATCTACATTCGGTTCATTTTCATAAGTTGCATGATCAAAGTTTGTCATAGCTTCCTTCCCATTGTATTTAATTGATGCTTTATAAGAAGGTCTGCAAACAACCACAAAGAAAGTGAGAACGCCATAATCTACATGCAGTATTCATTGCTAACCGGTCATAGGATCTAAACATCTTCAAATTATAGGTGATAAATCTATCACCTTGCAGCTTCTTCCTAGGTATCAAACAGTCCCAAATACACATACTTGTTAAGAAAAAAAAGTTGCATTATAAAAAAATATGTGCATACCTCAATTGATAATACGAAATGATACATTACTTTTAACCCATAAATTGACCTATTCTACCCTTCCATTTCCCAAATTTATACAATGTGATGCCTTTATATTATGAAGTTCCTCTTGTGCTTTGTTATCCAAGCACGTGAACAAACTCTTCTTTTTTTAGATCTTTATTATATGCATTTTTCCAAACATGTAAAACAAATATACCTTATTCATATTATTCTTATGGTCATTTAAAATGAAATTTATATCAGCTTTGTTACCCCAAATTTTTATTTCAGCTCTATCATAAGCTCTGTTAAAGTAAGTGATAGAAGTTGGTCAAAAATTCAGTAAATTTGCATATAACTTAAGTCATATTATTTATAGTTTATTGAGTATTGCCTTGTAGTGGCATGGGCTGTATCAAGACATCCTGAACATAAACGAAAATTTTACATACACAAAAATTAACAAAGATGTTCAACTATTGAAGTACCTATATAGACTTGCTTTCCATAATCCCTGCACATAATAAAGGGACAACAATTTTACAAAAAAAGAAGATAAACATATCTATTAAGAAATAAAAAGTTTGTGGTTAAAATACATAAGACTATCCAAATATGATATTCCCATCTCCTTATTCTTCTATAGAAAGTAACACCTCTGTATTGAAAACTCTTCAAGCGCGGGCCACTCGGCTCTTCTTAGCTGTCATTTCCACTTGAGAAGACTTACCAATGGAGGTAGCCTCACCACCTATGGTCCTCTACATCATTTACTGATTGACTGACTGGAAAGAACTGGAAGATGACTGGATCCCCCATCTTTCAATGTCTTTTTGAACTTAATTGATAATACAAACTTATACGCTTTTTCACCATTATAATTCTCTATTTATTCGACGAGATCTCAACTCCTTTATAATTTACGTATATATGGAAAGAGTAGGTTATTGATTATAAAGGGGAGAAATTATTTATGAAATAAAACTTGGAAATCATCATAGTTATATTGACCGTAATTAACAGTCTATCTTTCCCACGTCAGTCAAATAATCATAAATACCTCCTCTTTCTGCTTTTACCCGACCCTGTAGAAAATTGATCGTCATAAGCAAACGATTCTGTAGTTTCTCCTCTTTTGAAAGTGAAATCGCTTATTGATAAATCAGCACATTAAGTTAAATCTAGGTAGAAAATTAATTACAAAAGCAAAATCAATAAGTTTTTAGATCTTGAATTGACTTGAAATAATATGAATCTGAACTTTAGGAACATTAAATTTTAGAATATTAGTTAAAGGATGAAATGACGAAAAGCAATCAAGCATAAAAGACAGTATAGAGAGTCAATGGATTAACAATGATAAAATTACTGTATGTACCTACTGTAAGAGCTAGAAAGCGACGTCTAAAATAGAAGGAGGTTGAGTGTAACATCCCAATTTTTGATAAAATTAAAACCTAGTGATTAATATAAATTTTGGGATTAAATTGAAATTTATTTGAAAATTTCAAAACAAATAAAATAAATGTTAATTTGTATATACATAAATAAGATTGTGATTGCATTTGAGTTTAAAAATTTACAATAATAAGTGTTTTAAAATTATTTGAATCTAAAGATATATATGTAAATGGATAGATTTGAATTTGAATTTGAATTTAAAATTTAAATAAATATTTTAGTAAAATATCTGGATTTGAAAATTATATATGTATGATTTTTATTAATGTGTAAATTAGTTTAAAAACCTTATTCTTTTTAAAGTTATATATATATATATATATATGATAAAGGAAAGGTATTTATACAAATAAAAAAATGTAATACAAAATTTTGTTTAAAAACATGTAATCATGTAAAAAAAAGTACAAGTGTTAAGCTTTTAGCACATAGATTAACAAGTGTAATCGATTTAATTATGGATGTAGACATGTGTCCTATTTTTTATTTTCTTTTTCTTTTTATTGAAGAAGAAATATCAGGTATATACATCTTTTCCTCCTCTCCGTCATTTCTTTTAGTCTTGATTTTCAAACTTCAAAGAAGAAGAAAAAAGAAAACCTGTATACAAAGAAACCAGAAAAAAATATATCAAAACAAGGCAAATTCTTCACGAATTCAACAAGTCAGATTCAAGCAAGTTATCAATTCAACAATTCCAGTATCAAGACTGTGACGACCCGCCTTTCTAACCCCAGAAAGACGTTTCATCATTAAGAAAGAAAGGGATAGAAATAGAAAAGAATAGAAAGAAAGAAATAACAACATCAGAATCTCACAGCGGAATGGAACAAAATATAATACATCACATAACTATTACATAGTTATACATACATCAGAGTTATACAATATCATATAACAGGACTGTCATATACATATATGTCCATACATACATCCAAAATACAGCATACACTAACTACACAGTGGAACTACATATATAGATACATACGTCTGGTCTTCTTTTCCAAAGTTTCTCCAGAAAATCAACACTCCCAATACCTATCACTTGGCTACTCATAAAAATTTGAGTACCCAAGAGTTTATGAAAACGCAAAATATAAACTTCGGGTCAGACATGGGTCTGGTATGAGTAAACAGGTTAAAATTGCTTAACTTTGAAAATCATTTGAAATAAAGGTATCACGTAAGACTTCCCACAAATAAATACGGATAAGTTTTTACCTTACGCTAACCAAACATTTTTATAGGAAATTCAGTGATATTATAATAATGTCTAGGGTTTTCAAGTAAATAGAAAATAGACGAAATTGTTACATTCATTAAATTCCAGCTACTAGCCACGAAAGTGGGTAATACAAATCAAAACCGTAGGGTCTCGTAGGGAAAATGGGTTTCCAACAATGGCAGGGCTACTGGGGTACCGCCCGTCACAGTACGGGGCCTAGATCACCGTACCGAGGATCACTCCCGACCCCCTACAACACAAGGCCGGAACCATTCCTTACTGAACAGTCCCGAACAAGATAACCCGCAGTTGTGGCCAACAACTGCTCACACAGGCGAAATAAAAAGGGACATCTAGACAGGGGAATATCTTGTCCTGCTTGGGCATGACCCACCTAACCTTGCTGCATCTCCCCTGTTTTAGCCATTCCCGGTTGATGAGGCTTGAGGCTGCGTGTGAGGACCCGCAAATCCGTACTCCTTGAATATACACTAATCTCCATAGATTAACTCAAGATGAACAGAAATACGAATTCTCAGTGTTTAAGAAAAAGAAATAGATAGAAGAAGAGAGAAAAGATAGAAAATAGAACAGAAGAAAACAGCAGAACAATAACAGAATCTCACAATCGCAGCGGAACAACATATAATAATAAATGAATAATCTTTAAACAAAGAAATATATCAGTTATTACATTACATCACATTACATTACATTATCATCAGAGTGTATAACAACAAATAATGCAGCGGAAAAGAAATACTATATACTAGTAATACGCCATGCCATCCATCTTGCCTCCAGCAACTCCTGAATTCCAGAATATCCTGGTAAACCTTAACTCTTGACTGCCCGTGTGGAAATTGGTGGGCACCCAGAGTTTAGGAAGGAAAACAATAAACTCTGAGTCAGTCATGTGACTGGTGTGAGAACTCAAAACAGTTTATTTATCTTTAAAATCAAAATAGAGGAATATTTTTAAAGTCAATTCGCAATGCTTTTAAAAATGAGACTACCATAAGGCCTCCCGCACACACACACAATGCAAACGCAGAATCGGAGGAGATTTCTCCTTATGATAGTCAAAGATGCTTGATACGCATTAAAAGAACATTTGATATTATTACTAGTGCATAGTGTAGGAAAAGTTCATTTCGAAAATAAAGATATAAATCTTAGCCAGCATAGGCATTCCGCACTTATGCCTACTATAGCTACCTTCCAAATAGTGGGGCGCCACCATAAGTAAATGATAAGTTCTACAACTAATACCGTACAAGATCGTATTGTTTCTTTGGATTTCCAACGAATGGTCAGGCCAAGGAACTTCCCATTGCCACATGAGAACGCCTCTAGAAGGACATCCTCGAGAACCAAACCGGATCTCTGCCAACACAAAGCCGGGTTACCCCTAACTGGGTAACTACTGACACGAGTATGCCATCCCTCGGTCCTTTGGGACCTTTATCCGAGCGCTCGTAACCAACATCACACCAAAATAATAAGTGTTTCAACATGAGTAAGTATCTGGGCTCCATACCATGATACCACCCTTTTCCAGAAGGAAATGCACATACCCTAAGGGGCGCTACCCCCAATAACCTTGCCGTATCTTTCCTGTTTTGACCATTCCAGGGTGTGAGGCTCGACGAAGTCTCGTCCACAAAGCCACGCTTTATACAAAAGCTGTGCTTTGGGTCAACAAATGATCATAGAAATGATCACAAAGATAAGTGATCAAACAAATGATCATATCACAAATGATCAAACAATGATCATTTCACAGCAACACTCAGCATGTCACATTACCAAATTGGGAATATATCGCTGATAACCTTCAACTACATAACCTCTGAGCTCGTACGTCTCAGAGAAGGGTGTTAAGCTAAGAGAATAAATTCTCCGCCACCAACAGAAATATATTTGAAAGAAATCAGCTTTATATCTCAATTTGTAATGTCATACATGCAATCCATACAAGTCTGTTCCGGGCTCGAACAGAACCGAAGGCACTTACAAAGAAGTCCTTGCAATCCGGATATCCACAATCCTGATCGGATTCCCCATCACATATGGAGAAATCTATACCGGAGCAACTCGGTGCAGAGTCAATCGACAGGTCATCCTATCGCTCTCGCAAATACCCGGTCTTCAACACCGGTCTTCAAATGCTATCCATAACGATGTATCACATACTCGAAATGGGTTATACGACCCCAAGGTCCTTTCCCGGATAACCCAAATAGTGAGCGCTTATTCAAAAATAAGTGTGGCATTCAAATTCAAGCAAATCACAACAAATACCTTTCAAAGGTAAATATTGATAGTCGGTTATTGAACTATCAATGGATATGCACAACATCACCCGATTCCAAATAATTTTCCAAATTATTTATTTCCCAAAAAATATCTTTACAAGATATAAAATTTCAATACCTCAAAAATAAATCAATATTTATTTTTAAACAAATTCCCCTTTCTTTTATAAATTCCATAGTGAATTTACATTCCAAAATATCTACGAATATACGATTTCAATTATTCATTTTCAATTTATCTTCAAAAAGATAAATTCTCAAAATATTCACTTTATATTGGAAACATTTCCATACTTACTTAATAAGTAATTCACAAATCTTTTTATTTTCTACACTTGGAAAATATTCAATATACTTAAATCTAAATTAAGTATATATTTCATTCTTTAAGGAAATCATTCTCTTAAACATATTTATTTGGGCCAAAACGATGTTGCGTAAAACATCGTTACGATAACCCAAAATCACCAGTATAGGGATTCGAAATTTAAAATAGATATATAAATCCCAATACTATACAAAACATTTCCTTTCGGAAATCATTTACTATAACAACAGTGTTATAGTCCACCATTTCCTTCTATTTCTCGAAAACGTCTATTTCAACAATGAATGTTGAAATCTATGGTTTCGAATCTCAACACATTTTAAAACATCGTTAGATCGTTTTAATTCTATTTAAAACATCATATCCAAAACATTTTCTTTAACATATTATTCACTATTCAAAATCGTGAATATACTTGTTAACCAATTTCATCATTTCTATCCATTTTACTTTAAAGGATTATTCACTGTCTAAAACGTGAATATAACTCTATTAATAAGTTACAACAATTTACTTATCAAAATAAGTCGTTTGCGGATTTATAAAACAACGTTTATAAATTCCATTTCTATTTATTTTATAACAACTTCCTTTTATAAATCTCCTTTATTAACCTATCCGATTTATAACTCAATTATATACCGAAAGTCCATATTATAAGTTAAATACTTATAATTTATTTGTTTATAAATCGTTCTTTTTTAAACTTCCCAAATTATAAATCTTATAACTTATAAGACTCATTTATTTACCCAAATCTATTCCTTTAATAACTTTACAAATTTTATAAACCTACTGCTTATAAAATTCCATTTATAACTTCACCGTTTATAATTCTATAAATTTCATTCATTTATGAAATTCATTCACAATTCATTCTAACACTTATAAAAACTCGTTTTATAATTCCAATATTTTTAATTTATAAATATCAATTTATAAATTTCTTATATAAATCAATTTATACTATTATTTTAAAACGTCTTTAATCTCCTTTATAATTTCACCATATTTGATTTATAAAATAATCAAATTTCATAAATCCTATATTTAAACCTTTTTACAATGAATTCAAAAATCCCAATTTAAACTATTTTACAAAACCATTAACCCCATATTTTCAAAAATCAACTTTTAACTACATTTCTCAAAAATTATAATTTTTATAACCTTAAAAATTATATCGTTATTTATTCAAGATGGATCAATTTCAAAAATATTTTATAACGTATACTTTCAAAAATCACTTTAAAAATCCTTTTAAAATTCCAAAATTTGGCCCAATGATGCTACACACCAAATAGTCAATCACGACAACAACGACATCATATATCGATATGATAATCAACGAATATCAAAATATCCATAATCAAATAAATACTATTGAGGAATCCAGTTGGATCCCTCCAACCTGTTTTCCTGCATCCAAAGATGTTAGCACAATACCAATTCCGTTCCAGTACGAAATTATCGCGGTATATGGGATTTATAATATTATCCGCTTAATAGACGGCGCAATAGGGTCTTATCCGCTATATACTGCATGAAATCAATTCCAAGTACATAAATAATACCAATTTCACTGTACTGTGAAATATTCGCGGTATATGTTTTTAATAAATAACATCCGCTTACTAACGGCGCATAATGTCTATTTTAACAATCAATAGATACAATCATCATTCAAACATACATTCAAGAATTTTAAATCTAACTATTTAAAATTAAAATCAAAACTGATTCGATTGAGTGAGAAGTTCTCACCTTGATTTCAATTTCGGTTTAGCGATTTATTTCGAATAAAATTAAACGCGCGTTTAATTTTACCCGAAATTCTCACTAATTCCAAACGACTCCAATCCAATTCCATCATTTAGTGCTCGTCCATACGATTCCAATGCAACTGATTTCGCGCGTTTTCAACCTCGTATGAAAAAGATATGAATTTTAGAAGTTACACGATTTATATACTTATAAATTTACAACCTATATTTTAAATTTTTAAACCTAAATCTAATCTCAGCCACAAGATCCATGCTTCCACATCTGAGCCGTCCCCTTCCATCTTCTTTCCCACGCAACTCCTTCTCCAGTAAATGACGCACGCGAGAACCCATATACGTTCGATTAGGGTTACGTGCCGCCGCCTCCTCGCTACACGAAACCCCATCAAACCACCCCCATTCGAACGCCATCGCCCAGAGCTACCATCGCCTCGATTTGCGTGAAGCTCGGCCCTTCCCTGGTTGAGAAAAACGTGCGCGACTTTGATGCGTTCAAACTCCATTTGCCATCAATCCAAAGCACTAGAAACGATCTTAGCCATTTGATGTCTAGCTCTTGACGAGCTCTACAAGTTTGCTTCAGAAAGTTTTACGAATTAAAGCATGGATTTGAAGAAATCTGAGGGGAAAGAGAAGACATTTTCGGCCATTAAATATTTATGAAGGTGGCGGCTGCAGCTAATTGAAACCCTAGCCTTGTTTTGATGCAAATGAGAAAAGTGAAGGGCTTATATAGAAAATTTTGCAAACACTATTCATCCCGGAATTTTCGAACTCCAAACGAAGCGTGCCGGTTGGCGTTTATAAGGTTTAACCACGCGTTCCGAACACAATGGAACATGTTTCGGGAGCTAATTCGGTCATCTGTGTGAGTTATGGCAATAAACGTTCGATTTAAAATTAAACCGATTAAACGATTTTCTAGGCGTTTTGGCTTGCCCCGGACAAACGATAAATCCGATTGACACGAAATATTAAACCATACAATAATATCACATTACGGATCCGATGAAACTAGTTTCGTCGAAATCCGAGACTGTTTGAAAAATGGCCATTTTAACTCGCCAAATTAATATTAAAACAATTTCAATGCGTTTCGAGCAGCCACGATCAAACGATAACTCCGATTGCTATGAAAATTGAAATTCGATAATAACAAACTATTATGGATCCAATGGAACTAGTTTCATCCAATTCTGAGACTGTTCGAAAATTGGCTATTTTCACTAGTCGATTAAATATTAAAATATTCGATTTTCACAAATTAACTTCTAATTTGGTTTTAAAAGTTCCATAACATCATTCTAACTTTAATTTGATAAAATAAAATTTTACAAATCATTTTCAATCATATTTAACTCAATTTTCAATTATTTCTGTATTTTCACATATTAAATTATCGATTTAATTACTCAATTAAATCCAATTATTCGAAATAAAATTTATTCGACTTATAAATTTCACTTATTGATATTTAAAATTAATTAAATATTCAAATTTTAATTAATTAAATTCTGGGTCGTTACACTGCGATTACCTTTATTGAAAATTATTCTTAGAATGCTCATCGTCCGCCTGACGATGTGTTGAAAGCATTCAATCCATACAAGTTCGTTCCGGGTTCGAACGAAACCGAAGGCATTATCTCGTTACACTCATTTTGGAATCACCCTCGGAGTTAACAACGATAACCCTTGCATTCTGAAACACCGTCTCGATCACCAAATGACAAGTCACGTCCTATCTTTTAATTTGGATCGATGTGGTTATCGGAGAATCAAAATTGATACTTCCGATCCCGGTATCATCGAAATCCAAACGCCATTTTAAGGGCCAAGTTGTCTATTTAACTTAACAGTTCAATTTAATATCAGAATTCACATAACAGATATCACAGATAAATCATATACAATTATCACAGTATATACAGAATATATTACAACATATCACAGAAATATTGTGTAACATCCCGGATTTTTAAGCCGTTGAATTTGAACATTTAACTCGTTTTAAATGTTAATGTGGATTCTTAATTGATTTTGAAATGGATGGATTCGGGTTCAATCAATGAAATAAGCTATAATTTTTAATTATAGTAATTCCGGTTGAATTTGAATAATGGGAAAATAATAATTTAAATATTCGGAATTGAAATAAAGTAAATCTGGATGTAAATAGTGATAAAAATAGTTTTAAAAATTCATTTTGAGTTATTTGAGTGTAAATAGTGTGGTGGAAATTTTAGATGAATTTTAAAGTTGATAAATTAATATTTGGAATTTTATATCAATTTAAAAATGAATTTAATATTATTAAAATGCAACTAATCAGATTTTGGGTCCGGAATGACTCAAAACGATTTTTTATGTGCTTATAAATTTCATATGATTTATTATTAAGTTAACAAAATTTTAAAAGTGAAATTTTGAGTGATTTCGACAATTATGAAAATCGCTCGATTTAATCGACGAGTTAAAATAGCCTTCCGGGGCACAGTCGCGGAATTCGACGAAACCAATTCCATTGGATCCGTAATAGTTAGTTATTATCGGATTTCAATTTTCGTAGCAATCGGAGTTGTCGTTTGACCGTGGCAACTCGAAACGCATAGAAATCGATTTAACAGATTTAATTTTAAATTGATCGTTTAATTCCGTAACTCGCACGTATGATCGAATTAGCTTACAAAACATGTTCCATTGTGTCTGGAATGCTGATAAACTCTAGGAACGCCTATTGGTTCGTGAGTATTGGAGTTCGTTTGCAATACGATGTTAAATTGAGAATTATATTAATAAAATAATATTATATAACTTAAAACGTTTGCAAACCCTAATTTCATTCCACCGGCCGCCGCTTCCTTATGTTTTCATGGCCGAAAATTAATTTCATTCCCCCTCTAAAATATCTCAATCCATGCTTTAATTTGAGAAACTTTCTAAATGAAAGTTGTAGATCGTTGAGGGATCTATAGATCCAACGGGTGATTTCGCGTGAGGTGATCGTTTGGAGGAGTTTTGGTGTCGCGTACGTATAGGGTTCGAGCACGTATCGTGCGTGATTGCCTTGACCGAGCTCGAAGCTGTTAGGGCCGAAGGTGGAGCAGGCCGTGAGCGTCGAGGTGGTGGCTTTGGATCGACTTATGGGTGAGCGACGAGGGTGCGGTTGAAAACCTTAGGCGAACGTGGTGGGTTCGAGCGATCTGGGTATTGCGTTCGAAGGTGGGAGAAGATGCGGCCTTGACTTTGACTTGGGTTTTGAACGGCCTGTTATGTTGTGGTAAAAGTAAATTTAAAATTTTAAAGAAAATTTGTTTTAAATTGTTATTCAAACTTTATAAATTAATATCGGATGCGTAGGTTATCAGATTTCGACAATTTTGGTGACATCGGAATCGCAGTGACGGGGAGCACGCTGTGGCACAGATATGAATTCGATTCAAGCAAGTAGAAATTTGAGTTAAATCGAACGTCGTTCGGTTTAATTTAAATTTCGAACGCTCGCCGAAACACAAGGTGAGTTAATCTCACTCACATCTGGAATGTTAGCTGATTTAAGTAGTTAATATTTAAATATTTGTGTGATTGGTTGAAATGTTTATTTATGTCAGCCTGGATTGATATATATATATATATATATATATATTTGTGCTAATATTTGTGGATGCAAGAAAAAAAAACAGGTTGGAGGGATCCAACTGGATTCCTCACACTATAGTAATTATCTTTATAATTGATGTGGTAACCTGTTATATATTGTGATTGATAACTCTGAATTTAATTATACTGTGATATTGCTGAATAAGTATATACACAGAATTTAAAAATAAAATTAAATAAATTGGGTTTTTAAAGAAATAAATAATTTGATAAATAAAGAATTTAAGGAAATAAAATTTGGAATCTGGGTTGAGTGAAGAATGGAAATTGTAAATTTGGAAATATAAATAAAGTGGAATATTTATTAGTTGATAAATATGAAAGTATGGATTTCTGGAGGTAAATCCTATAAGAAGTTAAATAGTATTTAAAATAACGATGCGTTATTTAGATAATGAAAAATGTTTTCCTGGAAATTAAATATGTATTCCCAGAAGCTTTTAAAAGTAAAATTAGAAGTGTAAATGTATGATTTATTTTACGATAATTAAACGTAAATTTGAATTGGGATAAATCGGGCTGGATTTATAAGAAGGATACTCTGGGTTGTTTGAATGGAAGTGTTTCCTTGGAAAACCAAGTTCGAGTTTTAAGCAGATTTTGTTAAAAGAAAGTTTAAAAATTCAAACATGTTTAAAAGAGTGTTTTGGAAATTATTATTATTTTAAAGTAATTATTGATAAATTAGCAATAGTAAATTTTATGAATACCCTAGTAATTATTTTTACAAATGAATTGTTTTAAAGGCTAGTTTTGACCTAAAGCATTGAAATTAGCATTAACCTTTTTAAAAACTCTACTTATAAGTTTAGTATAAACTATACCCTTATTATAATCAAGATTTATATCCTAATAAGTGGTTTTACCTTACATATTAGAAATTATATTTTTGAGTAATAATCAATAGTAAATTTTCGTATTTTAAAGTATATTTCAGAATAAAATGGTTTAACAGTTTTAAATCTAAATTGTTTTGAACTTGGTTATTTCCAATGGGAATAAAGGGTAAAGGATTTAGCTTGTAAAGGAAGAGATTTTGAGAATTGTTTTCAAATGATTTTTGGAAATTTGAAAATATATCTTTTAAAGATATTTGAGGCAAATAAATAATGTGAAAATTATTTATTGTGTGATGGATGTTTATGAATGTAAATTGATAGTTAAATCACCGACTATCAATATTGGACAAATACGTTGATCGTTTCGAAGAGACCGGGATCGAGATTTATTTCTCGAAAACCACTTCGATCCGGTTTGTACGTTTCGTACGAAAAACGTGTTCGGAGTCAAAATGGAGCAGTGAAGTGCAAGGGCTAGTCACTACTAATCCTGAGGATATTTCCAAAATGGATGTAGTAGGAGTAGTGCCTTCGGTTCCGTTCGAACCCGGGACGGACTTGTATGGATGAATGCTTGCGAAACATCGTCAGGTGGGCGATGGGCATTCTAAGTGTAACGTTCTAAAGGTAACGTTTAGCCTCAAGCCTCATCAAATGGGAATGACTGAAAATCAGGGGATATGCAGCAAGGCTTCGTAGGTAGCCCCCATTGGAGAGTAAGGTCATCCCTGTCTAGATGTTCCTTTTTATTTCGGCTTAGTGGGCGGTTGCTGATCCCAACCGTGGGGTGATCTTATTCGAAACTGTCCAGTAAGGGATGGGTCCGACCTTGTGTTGCTGGGGATCGGGAGTGGTCCTCGGTACGGTGATCTAGGCCCCGTACTGTGACATGTGGTACCCCAGTGCCTAGTCATTGTTGGAAATCCATTCTCCCTACGTGCCTTGTACGAGTTTTGTTTGTATTACCCACTTTTGTGGCTAGTAGCTGGAAATTAATCATATAACAATTTCGGCTAATTTATAAGTATTTGTATATAGACCCTATTATAATATCAGATGATTTCTATAAAAAGTGTTTTAGCTATCGTAAGGTAAAACCCCGACATGTTTATCTATGGCGTGGTCTTACGAGATGCTTTTGTTTTCAAAAACCATTTTGAAACTTTAATAATCAATTTGTATGCATTATTATCAGCTGGTATTCCAGACTGACTCGGGTGTTATTTCATTATAATGCTCGGGTCAGACCGAGTATTATATGTACAGGACAGGATGCTTTGGAGCAGCAGAGGAGCTAGAGTCCGAGACGTATTTTCTATACATACATACATATATATATATATATTGCGCTGCTATGATTGTATGGCATGTCTGATTGGTAATTGTTGATGTATGAGACATTCATATGATATGATGTATAAAACTGGTATAGATTTCATTTTGTGTAAAGATCTATTATTTACTATTATATTTTATTCCGCTGCGACTGTGAGATTCTGATATTGTTTAGTTTCTTCTCCTTCTATCTCTTCTTCTTTAACCCTAATGGTTCGTAATTCTGTGCCACTTGAGTTAATAGAGGTAGAATAGTGTTGATTCAAGGGGTACGGATTTGCGGTGAAGTGCAAGGGCTAGTCACTACTAATCCTGAGGATATTTCCAAAATGGATGTAGTAGGAGCAGTGCCTTCGGTTTCGTTCGAACCCGGGATGTCACACTTGGTATCAGAGCTTAGGTTGACGACAACCTAGGCTTTGGTGGGGAAATTACTCATTAACTAGAGTCGATGGTACTCTATAATGAGTTGAGAGTAATAATAGATATGAGAGCGTACTTGTTAGTGGATATAAAATTGTTTTTATACTGTATTGACTTATCGGTTGAGTGTTTATGAATTCTGGTCGGTACGGGAAGTACAACCGTATCGATAGGGGTTTTTAAACTCTTAAACAAGATAAACCGACATAGTATTGTTTTAAAGTGGGTAAATGAAATAATTTTACCCAAAATTATATTTTGATATAAAAGAAATAATTTTTTGAAATTATTATATATATTTGGATGTTTGGTTGTTAATGTCTAAATCAAATAAGAATCTAAAATTTAATCTGGAATTTGAAATAGTTATATTGAAAATAAAATTCTACAAATATAAATTATATAAAGGGAAGAATAACTAAATTTGAATTGGACCAGAATTTACATTCCGGAAGTTTTGGAAAGGATTTTAAATGTAATGAAACCAAAGGTTTGGAAATTTAAAATCTTGGAAATGTTTGGTAATATTTTCCCAAGTGTTTAAAGGCAATAATGGAATGTTGATTTGGGAAGTATTTTTGAATGGAAACCGTTTTGGAATGAATTTGGGAAGTAAGAAAGCACTAAACTCACTTCAGTCGCTGGAAAATAATCCTGATGATGCTGGCCACATCATTAGAATTCATTTTCGAGTTTCTAAAGTGATGGATTGCTACCAAAATGGTTGGTTATAATATCGTTTGGATTTGTTGGGTAAAACAGTTGTTTTGGACATTTCAAAATGGGGAATTTGTTTTTGGTATAAACAAATTATTTTGGAAAATCTAGAGATTTGATTGATATACCAAATAGGTATATATATTGATATATTTCAAAATGGTTTTGGAATAAAACCGGGTAATTGAATTCTGGGAAATTCTATTTAAATAATGGGTAAAAATGAATCAACTATTGGACTTATTTGGTGAAGTTGATGCTAATAAGGAAGAAATGAAAATTTTAATCCTGAAATTAAAATTAATTTGGGTAAATGGAGGTAAATGAAATTATTGAAATGAATGGAAAGTTGAATTTAACCTGGGATAAGTTAAATAAAATTGGGAATTAGAATTAAATTGATTTGGGTTGAATGGAAATGTAAAATAACTTTGTAATTGTAGGTCATTGGGTAATGAATTGTACCCATAAGCTATTAAGAGTCATACTTATAATCTGAAATTGTGGTTTTAAAATTTTCAAAGGATTAAGGTGAAAGTAGATTTGTATCCTTAAAAATTCAGTGATGCATATATATAGAAAATTGAAATTGTGATTATAATATGTATATGGATTAAAATGAGCAGTATGGCTTTAAAATAAATAAGTTAGTGAACTTATATAAATAGAAATGAAATTATAATCACAATTGGGGAATAGTTAAATGGCATGGTGAATTCAAACCTAGTCTCAAATAAAAGGTAAACTGAAATAAGGTAAGGTGAGATATAAAAGAAGTGAATGAACTTAAGTTAGTAAGTATGTTTTATACTTGTATATGGAGATTAAAATTGAGAATTTGAATTGGATATAAAGGTGGAATGTAAATTGCTTAGAATTGCATAAAGAAATTCATATTCCTAAGTTATTAAGTGTTATAATTTGAATTTGTGATTATAAAATGGAAATGGACTTAAGTAAGCAATCTAAACTCTGAATGGAAGTGAAATTGTAATTCATTAATGGAAAGAGTTAAATGGTGTGGCAAATTCAAAACTTGACTGAATGAAATGTAAAGTGTAATGAAGCAAAGTGAGAATATAAAGGTGGATGTTCTTAAGTTAACTTATTTAAGTTAGCAAATAAGTCTTGAACTTATGTATTGTGAAGATGAAATTTTTTTCGATAATGAAATTGATATTAAATTTCAGTTGTGTAATAAATAATATTGAAAGAAATTTAGATTCTATTTAAAGGAGTGAAAAGGAAAGGTAGAAAATTTAAATTTGCTAAATGAAAAAATTGGAAAATGGTCATATTATAAATAAATTCAGGGTGAATTGAGGAAGCAAATTAAAACCTAATATGGATTAGGTTATTGACTAAATTGAAGTTACAATTTGATGGAATTGTATTGAAATGAATAGAATTTTGATAGTTTGGTCAAAATTTGGAAAGTAAATAAAAATCCAATTGTGGCATGGGATTTAAATTTGTGGTAACAAATATTGAAGTGTAGATGAAAATTGGAATTGAATTATAATTGTGATGGTTTGAATTGTAAATAAATTCTAGTGAGTGAAATGATTTGAAGTGGCCACATTGTTAATAAAATAAATTCAGAAATGAATTGTGAAGGTGAATAAATTTAAAATGGATTGAATAAATAAACAAAGTGGATTAAAAGTTGTAAATGAAATGGAATTGATATGGATGAGAATCAAATGAAGAAAGGAAAAAAAATTGATGTAAGAAGATAATGGAAATATTGTATGATTTAAACAACACAAGCAAATTGAAAACGATAATGATGGATGAGATTTATTAAGTAATATTGAATGAAATTGGTTTGGATAATAAATTTGAAATGAATTTTAATTAAATATTGTGATATGGATATAAGAGTGTAAATGACCCAGGATGGAATGATATTATTAAAAACTTGAATTGGTTAATGAAATAAAAATGTAAGGGAAGAATTTAATTTAATAATTGCAATGTGATAAGAATGCTTGGATTGTGAACCATGCAGAATTGAATAAAATTAATATAAATCTAAGTGGAAATTGATTTTAAATGGTTATAAGATGTAGTGATGGTCACTTGCTTGGATAACCTTAATTTGCATAAGAATCGGTTATATTGTAGAATTCAGAATTGAGTTGTTTAACAAGCAATTGAAACTGATTTTTTTTGAATAAATTAATATGGATTGGAATCCAATTCAAGAGTTTGTGAATGAATGCAAGTGAATTGGTTTAAAATAGCAAATGGAATTGATTTTGAATCAATTAGAATGAATTGACATTTTGATAAGTGATGTTTGCATATGAATGAGAAATGGATCATAACAGAAATGCGAATGTTTCCAGTTTAAAATAAAATTTGATTGTAAATCAACTTGGGAATGTAAGTTAAAATAGAAATGCAAGTAAGGCATATTTTAATCATATTGAAATAGAAATGAATTGGTTGCGATAAATATGGCTAACATCATTAAACTATGAAGTTTGGGTTTGTAAAGAGGATTTAAAATAATGTCGGAATTGTGAAATTGTTTATAAAGGAGGTTAGCATGCATAATTATGAAGTTGTTTGGTTAGGTTATGCAATGGATATGTTTGGCTTACATTTACATTGGAAATGTTGTTAAAATACTCATATCTTTAAAAACTGATGAGTTTGTTGAGTAAGTACAGGTACAGAAGGCGTTCGAGAGAGTTGGAGCGTGTATATGCGTTATATTAGCCGCTCGCTATTAAAAAAAAATTGCTAAAAAGATACGCCTACGCAAATATAATTGGGAAATGATATATATATTGTGATATATTTTGGTTTCCGACCGTGTGGGTCGATGTATATATATTTGTTTGTATCGTGATATCGCGAAAGCTCCTCCGTGCAGGGGAGACTCTGCCAAAAAATTTCTGAAATTTTGGGAGTTAGAAGATTTTGGGAATTTTGAAAAATTTATTAACTTGGAAAGTTATTTTGAAATACGTTAGAATTTAAAGCTTTAGAGTAAGTAAAACAAATGAATGAGGGATTGGGCTAAAGGATTTTGGAAAGTGAATATAAGCTTTTAACTAAGCAAATTGGATGAGTAAGTAAGTTTGAGCATAGTTTCTACTTTAGCAAATTTCGGGGACGAAATTTTTATAAGGGGGAAGGAATGCAACATCCCCGATTTTTAAGCCGTTGAATTTGAACATTTAATTCGTTTTAAATGTTAATGTGGATTCTTAATTGATTTTGAAATGGATGGATTCGGGTTTAATCAATGAAATAAGCTATAATTTTTAATTATAGTAATTCCGGTTGAATTTGAATAATGGGAAAATAATAATTTAAATATTCGGAATTGAAATAAAGTAAATCTGGATGTAAATAGTGATCAAAATGGTTTTAAAAATTCATTTTGAGTTATTTGAGTGTAAATAGTGTGGTGGGAATTTTAGATGAATTTTAAAGTTGATAAATTAATATTTGGAATTTTATATCAATTTAAAAATGAATTTAATATTATTAAAATGCAATTAATCAGATTTTGGGTCCAGAATGAGTCAAAATGATTTTTTATGTGCTTATAAATTTCATATGATTTATTATTAAGTTAACAAAATTTTTAAAGTGAAATTTTGAGTGATTTCGACAATTATGAAAATCGCTCGATTTAATCGACGAGTTAAAATAGCCTTCCGGGGCACAGTCTCAGAATTAGACGAAACCAGTTCCATTGGATCCGTAATAGTTAGTTATTATCGGATTTCAATTTTCGTAGCAATCGGAGTTGTCGTTTGACCGTGGCAACTCGAAACGCATAGAAATCGATTTAACCGATTTAATTTTAAATTGATCGTTTAATTCCGTAACTCGCACGTATGATCGAATTAGCTTACAAAACATGTTCCATTGTGTCCGGAAAGCTGAAAAACTCTAGGAACGCCTATTGGTTCATGAGAATTGGAGTTCTTTTGCAATACGATGTTAAATTGAGAATTATATTAATAAAATGATATTATATAACTTAAAACGTTTGCAAACCCTAATTTCATTCCACCGGCCGCCGCTTCCTTATGTTTTCATGGCCGAAAATTGATTTCATTCCCCCTCTAAAATATCTCAATCCATGCTTTAATTTGAGAAACTTTCTAAATGAAAGTTGTAGATCGTTGAGGGATCTATAGATCCAACGGGTGATTTCGCGTGAGGTGATCGTTTGGAGGAGTTTTGGTGTCGCGTACGTATAGGGTTCGAGCACGTATCGTGCGTGATTGCCTTGATCGAGCTCGAAGCTGTTAGGGCCGAAGGTGGAGCAGGCCGTGAGCGTCGAGGTGGTGGCTTTGGATCGACTTATGGGTGAGCGACGAGGGTGCGGTTGTAAACCCTAGGCGAACGTGGTGGGTTCGAGCGATCTGGGTATTGCGTTCGAAGGTGGGAGAAGATGCGGCCTTGACTTTGACTTGGGTTTTGAACAGCCTGTTATGTTGTGGTAAAAGTAAATTTAAAATTTTAAAGAAAATTTGTTTTAAATTGTTATTCAAACTTTATAAATTAATATCGGATGCGTACGTTATCAGATTTCGACAATTTTGGTGACGTCGGAATCGCAGTGACGGGGAGCACGCTGTGGCACAAATATGAATTCAATTCAAGCAAGTAGAAATTTGAGTTAAATCGAACGTCGTTTGGTTTAATTTAAATTTCGAACGCTCTCCGAAACGCAAGGTGAGTTAATCTCACTCACATCTGGAATGTTAGCTGATTTAAGTAGTTAATATTTAAATATTTGTGTGATTGGTTGAAATGTTTATTTATGTCAGCCAGGATTGATATATATATATATATATATATATATATATATATTTGTGCTAATATTTGTGAATGCAGGAAAAAAAATAGGTTGGAGGGATCCAACTGGATTCCTCACACTATAGTAATTATCTTTATAATCGATGTGGTAACCTGTTATATATTGCGATTGATAACTCTGAATTTAATTATACTGTGATATTGCTGGATAAGTATATACATAGAATTTAAAAATAAAATTAAATAAATTGGGTTTTTAAAGAAATAAAGAAATTGATAAATAAAGAATTTAAGGAAATAAAATTTGGAATCTGGGTTGAGTGAAGAATGGAAATTGTAAATTTGGAAATATAAATAAAGTGGAATATTTATTAGTTGATAAATATGAAAGTATGGATTTCTGGAGGTAAATCCTATAAGAAGTTAAATATTATTTAAAATAACGATGGGTTATTTAGATAATGAAAAATGTTTTACTGGAAATTAAATATGTATTCCCAGAAGCTTTTAAAAGTAAAATTAGAAGTGTAAATGTATGATTTATTTTACGATAATTAAACGTAAATTTGAATTGGGATAAATCGGGCTGGATTTATAAGAAGGATACTCCGGGTTGTTTGAATGAAAGTGTTTCCCTGGAAAACCAAGTTCGAGTTTTAAACAGATTTTATTAAAAGAAAGTTTAAAAATTCAAACTTGTTTAAAAGAGTGTTTTGGAAATTATTATTATTCTAAAGTAATTATTGATAAATTAGAAATAATAAATTTTATGAATACCCTAGTAATTATTATTACAAATGAATTGTTTTAAAGGCTAGTTTTGACCTAAGGCATTGAAATTAGCATTAACCTTTTTAAAAACTCTACTTATAAGTTTAGCTTAAACTAAACCCTTATTATAATCAAGATTTATATCCTAATAAGTGGTTTTACCTTACATATTAGAAATTATATTTTTGAGTAATAATCAATAGTAAATTTCCGTATTTTAAAGTATATTTCAGAATAAAATGGTTTAACAGTTTTAAATCTAAATTGTTTTGAACTTGGTTATTTCCAATGGGAATAAAGGGTAAAGGATTTACCTTGTAAAGGAAGAGATTTTGGGAATTGTTTTCAAATGATTTTTGGAAATTTGAAAATATATCTTTTAAAGATATTTGAGGCAAATAAATAATGTGAAAATTATTTATTGTGTGATGGATGTTTATGAATGTAAATTGATAGTTAAATCACCGACTATCAATATTGGACAAATACGTTGATCGTTTCGAAGAGACCGGGATCGAGATTTATTTCTCGAAAACCACTTCGATCCGGTTTGTACGTTTCGTACGAAAAACGTGTTCGGAGTCAAAATGGAGCAGTGAAGTGCAAGGGCTAGTCACTACTAATCCTGAGGATATTTCCAAAATGGATGTAGTAGGAGTAGTGCCTTCGGTTCCGTTCGAACCCGGGACGGACTTGTATGGATGAATGCTTGCGAAACATCGTCAGGTGGGCGATGGGCATTCTAAGTGTAACGTTCTAAAGGTAACGTTTAGCCTCAAGCCTCATCAAATGGGAATGACTGAAAATCAGGGGATATGCAGCAAGGCTTCGTGGGTAGCCCCCACTGGAGAGTAAGGTCATCCCTGTCTAGATGTTCCTTTTTATTTCGGCTTAGTGGCCGGTTGCTGATCCCAACCGCGGTGTGATCTTATTCGGAACTGTCCAGAAGGGATGGGTCCGGCCTTGTGTTGCAAGGGATCGGCAGTGGTCCTCGGTACGGTGATCTTGTCCCTGTACTGTGACAGGTGGTACCCCAGTGCCTAGTCATTGTTGGAAATCCATTCTCCCTACGTGCCTTGTACGAGTTTTGTTTGTATTACCCACTTTTGTGGCTAGTAGCTGGAATTTAATCATGTAACAATTTCGGCTATTTTATAAGTATTTGTATATAGACCCTATTATAATATCAGAGGATTTCTATAAAAAGGGTTTTAGCTATCGTAAGGTAAAAACTCGACATGTTTATTTGTGGCGTGGTCTTACGAGATGCTTTTGTTTTCAAAAACCATTTTGAAACTTTAATAATCAATTTGTATGCATTATTATCAGCTGGTATTCCAGACTGACTCGAGTGTTATTTCATTATAATGCTCGGGTCAGATCGAGTATTATATGTACAGGGCAGGATGCTTTGGAGCAGCAGAGGAGCTAGAGTCCGAGACGTATTTTCTGTACCTATATATATATATATATATATATATTCCGCTGCTATGATTGTATGGCATGTCTGATTGGTAATTGTTGATGTATGAGACATTCATATGATATGATGTATAAAATTGGTATAGATTTCATTTTGTGTAAAGATCTATTATTTACTATTATATTTTATTCCGCTGCGACTGTGAGATTCTGATATTGTTTAGTTTCTTCTCCTTCTATCTCTTCTTCTTTAACCCTAATGGTTCGTAATTCTGTGCCACTTGAGTTAATAGAGGTAGAATAGTGTTGATTCAAGGGGTACGGATTTGCGGGACGTCACATATTGTCAACAGATATCAAAGTAAATCAAACAGAATTATCAATGCATACCAAACAGTTTATTCTACTTAATTTGTTAACTTAACTTAATTGATTGCTTAAGAATAAACTATTTTATTCTACTTAATTAATCACCGATTAATTAGCTTATTAATGATCAATTAATTAATTTGTTAATCATTAATTATCAATTTATTAATCATCTAATTTTTAATTAATTATTTAATTAAATAACTTTTATTCATTTATTGTTTAATTACTCAGTTAATTAATTTATTCTCAATTATTAATTCATAACTTTCTTAAAAATTAATTACTTATTTAATTACTTATATTAATCAATTTTTTTTCAATTCAATTAATTAATCACTTAAGTTAATTATTATTTATGACTTAACTTTTAAGTAATTAGCTAACATCCTTAAGATTTAAATTGTTTTAACATATGATTTATCTAGTTTTAATTACAAAATCAATTTAAAGTCATCAATTTAAAATTTCAAGTATAAATTAATTTACATTCTAATCACTTTATATTAATCACCTATCTCTACAGACACTTCTTAAATAAACTTTTAAATTAAATATTAACTTAACTAACTAACTATTGTTTAATTAACTTAGATATAACAAACACTTAAACAAAACATTATGTGCGTCCATTGGGTAATGGACCCGAGACAGCACCTACCTTTACTCGAGAAAACATCGAGTTTCCCTCCGTGCTTCCCGCGTCTCTCTCTCTCCCATTCCCCTTCTTCTCCCTTTCCTTGTTTCTTCTTCTTCTCATTTTATATTTTGTTTAGTTATAAATTTTTGAACTGCAGAAACAAAAATTCCCACGCGCATTCCCAAGGAAAACTCGAAGCTACAACCAAAAATCACGCGTACTAATACGCATCTCTCCCAGCAACTCGACAGGCACCACCTCACCACCGTGCACGTGCACGGTGGTCCACTACGTCTCCGGCGACTCGCGACAACGTCCACAAACCCCAAATTGACCACTCATACGAGTTCATCACACAAATCATCACGATTTGGTCGAAGGCAAAAATTTGCCTGTCGCTCGAACACGCGACACAAACACCCACCGAAATTCCCCACGCGCGGCCACCATCCATCACCGGAGGCCAAGCCTCTTTCCCCACGCCATGGCCAAACCTTCCTCGGCCTCCACCCCAAACCACGAACGGCTCGATCAAGCGACGGCGATACAAACGATGATTTACAGAACGCAAGAAGAAAATGAACTGAAACCCTATATGTGACCCGTTCAAACAACCTGCACAATGAATAATTTTTCTGACATTTTTCTAGAGTTCGAAAATCACTAAGCTAACTTCGATATGAATTTCGACATCTAATTATTGTAAAATCATCAGAGATTGATGAAGACACACTTTTGTCCAATATTCGAACTACACCCTCATTACTCACTTAAAAATCATAATTTTTATACTAAAAATCCCAACCTTGTGTATGTATTCGAGATATGTTATTGAATTCCTAAATTTCAACATTCGAATTTTTTGACTTTGAATTCCTTTTACCTGTAATTTGAATAAACAGTGGTTATAAAATACTATAAACTTCAAAACAAGATTGCAGGCCTTGATTTGGATCAACAACTTAAATTAGCATTAATATCCAGGTTTAAACATTTACATGAAGAAGTATTTGCAATTTCTTCGTTTTACTTTGTTCAGATATTCAAAGTTCCTGAAGAACAACTTCATATATTACAGAGTAACAGGAAATACTCAAGGCTACTTATTTAAGCAAAATCAAAGCACACACCATTTATAAGCTAAAGATACAAGTTTAGATTGAAAATAGATAAGTTTACTCACCAAGTAACTTTAAAACAGAAGGTAAGGTATTGATGAAGAACACTGCAGAAAGAAATTCCCTGAAGCCTTCTTTTTAGTTTCCTGTTTTGAACTAATTTTAAGTCTTCCAAAGCAACAAATGTTTATCTTCTCTCCTTATTTGATTCTCAGGTTTGTTTGTAGGTTTAGTCAAGTTTTATATACGAACATAATATATATTGGATATATATAGAAGCTACTTAACAGGTTGTATCTAGACAGTTTTATTTGTTTGTCATTTTTTTCTTTAATTGGTCAAGTATTATGTTCTGCAGAAAGAATTATCACAGAAATTCGGCTGTAGTACTAGCTTGAACAAATGTTGTGCTATTAAATGTTTATGCTCTTATTTATGATAACAAGTAATTAATGCTTACTAATACTTGCTTATGTGTTGTACAAAGATATTTATTTTTATTTTTTTATTTCAGCCAAGCATATCTTGTAAGATACAGATTTTGTTTTATTATATTTGAAGTGAAACTTTGTTTTTCTTATGCAAATTTATGACCTTCTACTCATCTATTATATTATACTAGCAGCAGCCTAACTTGGTTTATGAGAACATATGTATATAGTTTGCTTTGATTTCTTTATACTTAGCATTTTGTAGTGCAGCTAACTTATTTGCATATGTATGTTTAACTTACCTTTTTTATCATTGAAATTGTTTACAGGTTATTCCCCTTATTTTTTCTGATATGTTTTTATGAAGTTGTCACACTATTAATTTTTTTTAGCTTATGTGTTGTTTGTCTAAGCTAAACAAAGAATAGTTTAAAATGTATATTTTTATCTTATGTTTTATTTATTTATATAGGTTATTAACAAAAATTCCTAATATTATTCCCAGTTAGTTTACTTTTAATTATTTAATTTATAACATATTTGTACTAAAAATTATATTTATATTAAATATGGACTTTTTTCATTCCAAATAATATTATTTAGGTATTTAAATATGTATCAAATCAAATGACTATAATGCAAAGCCCCATTAATTTTATCGAATAAGGAAATTCTATTTCAAATATTTTTGAAAGACTCTATTTTAAATTTTCAAATCAAAATTTCTTTTACTGACACAAATATACTGATAAATATACAAAGATCTTATTTGTTTGTAAAATGTAAAGCTTGTATTTAATTTAAATTAGATTAAATATTCATTAAAATATGCTGTCAAAAATTCCAGGTTGTTACAAAGAGCAACATCAAATTTTTTAAAATCCAAGATCAAGATCAAAGTAGATTTCAAATTTCAACACCCAGGCTTCTTCTCTGTTTTCATAAAAACAAACTATAAGTAAATCCTTTTAAGAATTTGAGTTTCAATTTGTTGTTAAATAATCAAACAAGTTAATCCATCATAAGCTAAGAAAATCAACATCAACATCAACTAGTTGCAGATAAAATTCCAAGATCAAAGCAATTTTCAAATTCTCGTTTCCAGTTTTCTAAAAAAAGCAGATATACAGGCCTCTTCCCTGTCAACATAAATTAGTGAGTAAACCCTTGTGAGATCTGGATTTTTGAATGTTGTTTGAATTCATGCCTAAAGTGAAGTTAAAATTTATTTGCATGTGTATAAATCTTCGTATTTATGTATGGTTTGGTTGTGCATGTCTGGAAAACAGATATATGCATCTCTGTTACAGGTTTACAGGCATCAAGCCTGTTCAAAAATCAACCTCTCTTCTTCTAATCATTATTTTGTTGAATCACTATTTTTGATTCATGACAAATCGGTTCAGAGGCCAAGAAAAGAATTTACATTCATACATAACACAAAGAAAGACAATAGAGGATCAAGGCCACAACTCTATGCTTAAAGTAACACTCATTTCTGTAGAGTCTTAGTTATATTTAAAAATCAATCCTCAAGTTTTCAACATTTTCTATTTTTTTTTAAAACAAGAAAATTCACTGTGCAAAATATGCACAGCCAGTCGACTGACTGGTTATGCCAGTCGACTGACTATGCATATGCACAGTCGTGAACTCTTTTAAAATTTAAAACGTACATGGTTTTTTAAATTTCAAATACCAGTCGACTGACCACAATCTCCAGTCGACTGAACCGACTTCAACTGCAAATTTTCTAAATAGACATCTTCTTCCATGAAGAGTTGCATACCATCAAAAGTCGTCTCTCTTGGCTGAAACTCTTCACCAAGGGTTGCAGTTTTCTGATAATTATATATAGGAGTTCTCTCTTCTTCAATTTTACCAATTTTCTAATTCTAACTCTCTATTTCTCTCTTGTGATTATTCTAAGTGCTCTCATACTTTAAATTGCTTTGAATCTTTGAGTCATACTCTATATACTTTGATTCTTAGCAATATTCTTCCTTCTCAAATATTCACATACTACTTATATACTTGAGGAATTAATTATAGGAAGTTTGTAATCTTAATTGACAAATCAGTGTTATCAAGAACACACTTAGTCAACTACTTTCATAGTTTGTTAAAGACATGTTCTGCTGCTCAGGCAAGGGAAAGTCCTCTTCTGCTGTTGAGGCAAAAATTCTGTTCTGCTGCATAGGTGTCTGTTCCGCTGCTCAGACCTATTCCTCCGGGTTAAGTGAGGGTATTGTTAGTTAAAGCCAGAAGTTAGTCTGGGACTGGACGTAGGACGGTGCTCCGAACCAGTATAAAATATCTGGTGTCATTTTACTTACTGCATTTATATTCTGCGTTATTTACTTTCTATACTTCTGTATTACTGTTTATCCATATTATACGGTCCTATACACTTTCATTTGGTATCAGAGAAAGGCATCTTATAACCGTTACAAAGTTATCTGATATCTTATTAATATGGAAAATAACACCAGAACTACCACTAACACAGTCACTAACACTAGTTTTATTGAAGGTCAATCCACTGCACGACCTCCTTTCTTTAATGGTTTAAACTATAATTATTGGTCTACTCTACGAGAATCTATATGCAATCAAATAGTTTTGAATCATGGAACATCACGCAAAATGAATACACTCCTCCTACTGGAGAATATTCCACTTGGTCAAACAAACAAAAACTAGATGCTACTGCCAATGTTAAAGCTATGAACATGTTATTCTGTGCACTAGATAGAAATGAATTTAATCGTGTTAGCATGTGTCAAACTGCTTATGAAATATGGAGAACGCTTAAAATCACTCATGAAGGAACTATAAGGTCAAACAAAGTAAAATCTCTATGCTCAAAAATCAGTTTCAAAACTTTAGAATGAAACAAGATGAATCCATCAATGATATGTATTCTAGATTTCAAGATATTTATCATTCACTATTAGGATTAGGAGAGAAGTACACTGATTTTGATATTGTATAAAAAATCCTAAACTCTTTAACGGATGAATGGGAAAGAAAAGTCTTGGCTATTGAAGAAGCTAATGACCTCTCTACCATAAAACCAGAAGAGTTAATAGGAAACCTAATGTCCTATGAAGTAAATTTGCAGGCAAAACGAGTACAAGCACAAGCACAAGACAAAAAGAACATAGCTTTCCATGCTGAAGAAGAAAAGGATGAAGATTCGGATGAAGAAGATTTAGCATTTATTGCTAAAAATTTCAAAAAATTCTTGAAATTCCAAAAAACTAACAAAAATAATGGAAAAAGGAATTTTCCAATCAAACCGTCATCTTCAGTTCTAGAATGTTATAATTGTCATAAGAAAGGTCACATTCAGTAGGAATGCCCAGAATTAAAGAAAAAATATGTCAAGGGCAGAAAAGACGAGAAAAAGAAAGCATTCTCAGTAACTTGGGATGACTCGAATACTTCTTCATAAGAAAACAGTAGTGACAGTGAAAACGAGCAAGCTAATGTCTGCTTCATGGCTACTGAAATGAGGTTAGTAATTTTACTTTTGATGACATGATTGAGATAAATTCAGAACTAGTTGATACTTTGAAAAATCTCAAAAGAAAATAAAAAGAGTCTCGTGAACTTCAGAACAAAACAGAATTCGAAAGAGATATGCTTAAAGATGAGAAAAAAATACTAAAGGAAGAACTTGAGAAATTACAAGAATCATTCTCTAATATCAATTCTCAACTCACTCTTTTGAGTCAAGAAATTGAAACTCAAAAAGAAAAGAATGACGCTCTTATTTCTGAAAATCATGAACTAAAAACAGAAGTAAAATTGATAGAATTGGATAATACTAGTCTTAAAACTAAGTTAGAAAGCATTACTAAAAATGTTTCAAACTTTAACAAAGGAAGAGAAACTTTATCAAAAATTATTGATAGCTCTCAATCTATCTCAAGTAAGAAAGGATTAGGATATGTTAAGAAAACAACTGCTCCACCTAGAAAGAAAATTAGGAGAAATGTTGATCCTACTAAAATACACACAAAAAATCCTTTCTCAAAAAGAATAAAAATATGGGTTCCTAAAACAAACAACAATTTAATTAGGAAGAAATATATAAACACTTTTTTTGAAACTGTTCATAAAAATAAGGATTACATTTTTAAATGGGATACTGAGCCCTCTTGGGTTTGGTTTCCTAAGATTTAACTCTTAGGACCCTATCAAAAAGTGGGTACCAATATTATCGTTTATTTTATAGGTCCCACTCAAGAAAAGAGGAAAATGGATACTCGATAGTGGTTGCTCAAAACACATGACAGGAGACAAAAATATGTTATCAAACATTATTTACTCAGATGGAGGATCTGTCACATTGGAGACAACTCCAAAGGATACATCATTGGCAAAGGCGATGTGGGCAATAATGGTATTTCAAAATTACCTCTTATTTCAAATGTTTTACTCGTTAAAAATTTAAAACATAATTTACTAAGCATCAGCCAATTGTGTGACAAAGGATTCAAAATCACTTTTTCTGAAAACAAATGTAGTATTTTTGATCAAAATCAAAATCTTATTTTTGAAGGATATAGAGACAGAAATATCTATGTTTTAAATATGAAAATAAATCATAATTCAAATATGTGTTTAATAGCCAAAGAAAATGATCCTTGGTTATGGCACAAACGTTTCTGTCATATTAATTTTCAAACAATAAATAAGCTCTTTAAAAATGATTTAGTAAAAGGTCTACCTAAAATGAATTTTAAAATAGAAAATATTTGATGCTTGTCAATTAGGAAAATTAACAAAATCATCTTTTAAATCTAAAAAGGTTATTTCAACTTTACAACCACTTGAATTACTACATATGGATTTATTTGGACCAACACAAGTACAATCCATCAATCACAGTAGATATGTGTTTGTGATTGTTGATGATTTTTCTCGATATACTTGGACTATTTTTATGAAAAATAAAAGTGATACCTTTGATAATTTTAAAACTTTTGTCAAAAGAATTCAGAACTTTAAAAATTTAAAAATAAAAAATATAAGAAGTGATCATGGAGGTGAATATGAAAACAAAGCCTTTGAACATTTCTGTAAGAAAAAAGGAATATTCCATAATTTTTCGTTTCCTAGAACTCCACAACAAAATGGGGTTGTAGAACGTAAAAATAGAACCTTACAAGAATGTGCAAGGACATTGTTAAATGGAAGTACATTATCAAAACATTTTTGGGCTGAAGCAGTTGCAACAGCTTGTTATGTTTTGAATCGTGTTTCTATTTAACCACTAACTAAGAATACTCCTTATGAACTTCTTAATGGACGAAAACCAAATATTTTCTATTTTAAAGTTTTCGGTTCAAAATGTTTTATGTTAAACACAAAAGATCAGCTTGGTAAATTTGATCCAAAATCCGATGAAGGAATCTTTTTAGGATATTCGGATCGTAGCAAAGCTTATCGAATTTATAATAAAAGAACAAATATCATTGAAGAAACTCTTCATGTATCTTTTGATGAAAATTTTAAACCAACTCCAAGTATAATAGATGATGAAGATTTCCCTGATAATAACACAAATACAAAAACTGCATCTTTTGAAATTAATGAAAACATTGCTCACAATAACAATGAATTGAGATCTCCACCTAGAGTATTAAGAGATCATCCTTCTATTAATGTTATTAGAGAACTAAATTCATCTGTTAGGACAAGAAGTCAATTAAATCAAATGGGTCATATTGCTTTTCTTTCTCATATTGAACCTAAAAACATTAAAGAAGCATCTTCTGATGAAAACTGGTTAATCGCTATGCAAGAAGAACTAAACCAATTCGAAAGAAATGACGTTTGGGATTTAGTTCCACGACCTAGTGATCAATCAGTTATTGGTACAAAATGGGTTTTCAAAAATAAAGCAGATGAACAAGGAAATGTTACTAGAAATAAAGCTAGATTAGTTGCTCAAGGTTATAATCAAGAGGAAGGAATTGACTATGAAGAAACGTTTGCTCCAGTCGCTAGACTAGAAGCAATACGAATCTTACTAGCTTTTGCATGTTTTCATAATTTTAAATTATATCAAATGGATGTCAAAAGTGCTTTTTTAAATGGTTTTATAAAATTTTATGTTGAACAACCTCCTTTATTCATACACGAAAAATTTCCTGACCATGTCTATAAACTCAAAAAGGCTTTATACGGTTTAAAACAAGCACCCCGTGCTTGGTACGATCGTCTTAAAAATTATTTAATGAATTCTGGTTTTGAAATTGGAAAGGTTGATCAAACTCTTTTTATTAAACGAAATAAGCATGATATTTTAATTATCCAAATATATGTTGATGATATAATTTTTGGCTCTACAAATGAGAAACTGTGTCAAGAATTTTCTAACATAATGACCAATGAATTTGAGATGTCTCATATGGGTGAATTAAATTATTTTCTTGGTTTACAAATTAAACAACTAGAAAATGGTATTTTTATTAATCAAGAAAAATATTGTAACAATCTAATTAATCGCTTTGGTATGGAAAATACTTCTACCAAACCAACTCCTATGAGCACAACCATACATCTTGATAAAGATGAAAATGGCAAAAGTATTGACCAAAAATTATATTGAAGTATGATTGGATCATTACTATATTTAACAGCCGGTAGACCTGACATAATGATAAGTGTCTGTTTATGTGCAAGATTTCAAGCAGATCCCAAAGAATCACATTTACGAGCAGTAAAACGCATACTACGATATCTTAATAAAACCAAGGACTATGGACTATTCTATCCAAAGGAATGTCCTTTTGATTTAGTATCCTATAGTGATGCTGATTTTGGAGGAAGCCGGACAGATAGAAAAAGTACAAGTGGGACTTGTCACTTCATTGGACGGTCTCTTGTATCTTGGTTTAGTAAGAAACAAAGTTGTGTTTCATTATCGACTTGTGAAGCAGAATATATTTCTGCAGCTCTGGCATGTGCTCAAGTCATTTACATGCAACAAACACTACAAGATTTTGGTTTTAATTTAAACAAATCAACAATTTATTGTGATAACACTAGTGCTATTAATTTATCTAAAAATCCCGTTAATCACTCACGAACAAAACACATTTACATTCGTCATCATTTTCTTCGTGATAATATTGAAAAGGATTTAATAAATCTAGAATTTGTCTCCTCTGATAAACAATTGGCAGATATATTCACAAAACTTTTAAATGAAAATACTTTCATTCATTTAAGAAGAGAACTTGGTATTCTTTCATTTAAAAATTTATAAAATTATATATATATATATATACTTATATATTTGTGACCTCTAATATATAAATCAAATTTTTATCAAAATAAAAATAAAAATTTTATGACTACTAGCAAGATTTGAACTCATAACGTCTTCTATATGTTCACATACTTCTACCAGTTGAGCTATGAGTGTTTCTTATCTCACCTAGAAATTTTGGTTTTATTTGTTCTATTTTTTTTTAAAATAATATAACATAGACACCAGGATTTGAACTCAGGACTTCCAGCTGTAGTTCAATAGATTACCAGCTGAGCTATACATGTTTTTCTGCTGAACCACATGTTTTCAATCACTTTAAGCCGTTTATTTTGAAATTAATTTTCATCCACTATTCTAATCTCTGGTTATTAATCAATAGTTGCTTATAACCATTCAATATAAGCTAAATTGCAGCTATATAAATCACTCTTCAACTTTCATATTCACATTACAAATTATTTCAAACAAGCTTTTTAAATTCAAGCTTCTCAACAATGGCATCTCAAAACTCTTATGATTCATCAAACTCAAAGCTATCATTTGCTACTCCAACTTCCTCTAGTAGCTATAACTCATCCAGCAATTCTACACCGTCATTACCAACTCCGACCCCTGTTCATGAACCGGGAAGAAATCACACCGGATTTTCACCTAAACCAAAGAAGTCTAGAAGATCTTTGTTCCTTTCACCAAAAACTAAAGAGAAAATTGATGAAATACATCATTATCAACAGGAGCAAGTTAATCTACAAAGAGAAATGTTCTATGAACAGCGAATGAATTCAAATCGCCTTAGTCTTATTGAGTCAATCGCTCTTAAATTTTGTGGAAAATCGGACAAGCATAATGTTGTTCAACCTTCATCATCCCATCAGCCAAGCTCTTCTGGATGGAACAAATGGGAACAAACTTCATCTCAACATCAGGGATCTCCAAATACATGGGAACGCCAAAATTATTGGTCGCCTTTACAACCTTATGTTGAGAATACAAAAGTTGAACCACAAGAATCATCTCCTAAGACCCCTAAATAATAATCGATTCTTGTGTAGCATTGTTCCTAAAATATTTGTATTTCAAATTTGTATTTGTTTCTTTAATAATACTTTCATTTTTTACCTTACAGCATTATTTACTCCCAGTCAGTCGACTGATGTCAGGGTCTCAAACTCTCGGGAAACCATTCAGTCGACTGACCTAAATAATCAGTCGACTGACTAAGGAAATTTTTTAAAATTTTTATGCGCACCAGTCGATTGGATTATTCTTTCAATCGACTGGCTGTACGAGTTACCCTTTATCTCCCCTTTTTTCTTACCTTTTCCCCTTCTTACTTTACTCTTCTCAGTTTTTTTTTCCCCAAATTTTTCCGTCCTCAAACCCTAGAAACCCAATTCCACTCAATTTTCGATTCAAAAATCATTCAAATGGCTCCTCCAAAACGTCAAAGACAAGGCTCTTCATCCATCGATCCTACTGACGCTCAAATTGCTCAATGGTTGTACAATGATGTGGCAGTTACAAGATGGCACAAGATGAAAAATTCAAGGATATTTGAGGGTTCATTCATGGTTTACAGCGACTTCGCGGCTTATGAATTAAAAGAACTCATGCGTAGATCCGGTTTGGAGTCTCTACTTGATTTGAATTCAAATTCTCACAAGATCAATCACCTAATGGTAAAATTATTCTATGCCAATTTAAATCTACCTCATCAACGTCAATCAAACACAAATGATTGTGTTTGGAGTTTAGTATGTGGAAAACAAGTATTTTTTTCTTTAGATCGAATGGCACACATTCTTCAAACTCCTAATCATGGAATTCCACTTGATGATGTCGAATGTAATGTTCGACAAAGGGATCGAATTAGCCATATGTTCATGGGAGATAACATGACGGAACTAAAATTTAGCCTCCTTCGTCCAATAGCGAGAGTTGTTCACAAAGCTTTCATGAGGAGTATATTACCAAGAACTGGGTCATATGAATTAATCTACCCAGAAAACTTCAAAGCTCTATATGCGGTTTGGGGAGGAATTCAAGTAAATTGGCTACGAAGGATATTGGACGAGTTTCTCACTTTCAACAATGGTACTATGAAAACAATTTATTTCGGAGAATATATCATGCGATTGCTTTTAAATGTGGGTACTCATCAACCAGAATCTGAAACTTCTTCCGTTGGAGTTATCAATATTCGCACATTACGTCTCATGAAACTACCATCCGCTCCTCCAACTTTTACCTCCTTTGAAGAATGGCATCCACAGCAACATCAACGATCATCAGGCGGGCCAGTTATTCGAGAACGTGCTTCTCATCCCGAAGAAATTCGTCTTGCAACTTCAGCTAGTTTACGAGAATCCGTTGAAATTCTTTCTAAGAATCAACAAATATTAGGATCTCATTTGAAGAAAGTGGATAAAAAATTGGACAAAGTAAAAGGATTCTTCTCTATTCTTTGGGATGCAATTTCATGTTCCACTTCCACAACTGCCTCTTCCACAGCTCATGGTAAACGACCAGAACCAAGGTTTACATGGTCAACTTCTGAAGAGCATACTAGTAGTGATACTAGTGGCACAGGCAGTGGTGCTCATGGAACTTCTAGGCCTGGAAAAGAACCAGCACCAGAGGAAGATTTCGATTGACATCTTGATGAGTAGGTTTTGTGATGAGTAAGTAGGGTATGCATTATCTATATGTAGTTTTTAATTCGAACATATTTGAATCTTGTCTTAAAACTCGTACTTTATTTAAATATTGAGACTTGTACTAAATAGTCTCCTTTTTCTATTTACATTTACATATTATGCTGTGTCCCCTTTTTTGTCGATGACAAGGGGGAGAAATGTATGTGCACTAACATATTTGATGCAGGAAAAAGATATCATGCATTCAGGGGGAGAAAAACATAAATTTTCCTTGAAAACATATACAGGTTATCATCAATCAAAAAGGGGGAGAATGTTGAATCACTATTTTCGATTCATGACAAATCAGTTCAGAGGCCAAGAAAAGAATTTACATTCATACATAACACAAAGAAAGACAATAGAGGATCAAGGCCACAACTCTATGCTTAAAGTAACACTCATTTATGTTGAGTCTTAGTTATATGTTAAAATCAATCCTCAAGTTTTCAAAGTTTTCTATTTTTTTTAAAAAAAGAAAATTCACTGTGCAAAATATGCACAGCCAGTCGACTGACTGGTTATGCCAGTCGACTGACTGTGCATATGCATAGTCGTGAACTCTTTTAAAATTTAAAACGTACATGGTTTTTTAAATTTCAAATACCAGTCGACTGACCACAATCTCCAGTCGACTGAACCGACTTCAACTGCAAATTTTCTGAATAGACATCTTCTTCCATGAAGAGTTGCATACCATCTAAAGTTGTCTCTCTTGACTGAAACTCTTCACCAAGGGTTGCAGTTTTCTGATAATTATATATAAGAATTCTCTCTTCTTCAATTTTACCAATTTTCTGATTCTAACTCTCTATTTCTCTCTCGTGATTATTCTAAGTGCTCTCATACTTTAAATTGCTTTGAATCTTTGAGTCATACTCTATATACTTTGATTCTTAGCAATATTCTTCCTTCTCAAATCTTCACATACTACTTATATACTTGAGGAATTGATTATAGGAAGTTTGTAATCTTAATTGACAAATCAGTGTTATCAAGAACACACTTAGTCAACTACTTTCATAGTTTGTTAAAGACCTGTTCTGCTGCTCAGGCAAGGGAAAGTCCTCTTCTACTGTTGAGGCAAAAATCCTGTTCTGCTGCTCAGGTGTCTGTTCCGCTGCTCAGACCTATTAATCCGGGTTAAGTGAGGGTATTGTTAGTTAAAGCCAGAAGTTAGTCTGGGACTGGACGTAGGACGGTGCACCGAACCAGTATAAAATATCTGGTGTCATTTTACTTACTGCATTTATATTCTGCGTTATTTTCTTTCCATACTTCTGTATTACTGTTTATCCATATTATACGGTCATATACACTTTCATATTTGACTTTAGGACCTAAACAAATTTTGTTTGTTTAACTATGATTCAAGTTCTAAAAATAATTTTAAGCAAAATTAATTCAAGCTTCTTCTAGAAGTTGAAAAATATAGGGAAACTTGCTATATGTTGAATTTTCAAGTATCATGATTTATGTTTTCAAATATATTATTTAAAATGCTTTCGAAAAGAAAGATTTTTAAAAGTGAAATCATATTTTTTAAGTACATATTCACTGATAAAATCGAGGATGAACAATTTTGGGGTTATTGTCAAGTTCTTGTGATCGGCAGCGTGAGGGGTCTCGTGATCGGGGTTGGAGCTAGCATGATGGTCAGGGACCATCAGAAAATTATTGGACGAATTTATAAATCATCGTATTGGCCGGACATTGCCAATCTAGGGTTTAAGCTCATGTCTTAGCTATGGTCGGAATTAGCGTTGCTGGCGTCTCGTCGTTGCATCGGAGTCGATCGCACCGGTGACAATCGTAACAAGGGAGATAGGCGAAGCTCTGGCTGGAATCTCGACGCTTCTGGTGGCCTGAGAAGTCGGAGCAAGGCATTTCTTTGGCGATCATTTTTGTCCCAGTCTGGGTCGTGCAGCTTAGTCACGAATTCGTCATCGATTCATGTTGCTGGGTGGTCAGGGGCCTATGAGGAGTTGTCGTCGACCAGTGGTGGATGGAATCATTGTGCATGTGCATAATGTATTTGGTTGCGTCAGGGATTTGGTTTGAAGAAGGGAGGGATGACTCGAAGTAGTCTTCAGGGAAGCAGGTCACTGGCTCGAGGGTTGATTCGAGTATTTGTGTTGTACCGGTTTTTTATTAAACTTAAACAAATTCTAAGTTTTTAAAATGAAAATATGGGGTTATCTCAGGGACAACTCAAAGTAAATAGGCATGTAGCCCGGGCGATGCTCGAAGTAGGTCTCGGGTTTTTCATATAAAATAGTTTTCTTGGCTTAAAAAAAACAAAATTCAAATTTAATCCATGTTTTTAAATAATGGTTTTAATTTTAGTGTTGGATAACAAATGTTTTAAGTAAGATATTTTTAAAGTAATTAAGTTTTAATTTATTTAATTTTGTGACATCAATTGTAAAATTAATTATTTTAATTAAGATGAAATGTTATTCTTATTAACCTTAATCTTTTGAATTAATGTGTTAATGATATTTAATTATTAAGTTTATTAAGTAAAGATTTTTATAATAATTGAATGATAAATTAAGTTAAATGATTTATAATTACTTAATAATTAAAGAATAATTAATTAACGGTTAATTAATTATTAATTTAAAGTTAATTAATTTGTAATTAAGGATTACTTAATTAACATAATTAATTAAAGAACAATTAATTAATGAAAGTAATTAAGATTAATTAATAAATGATTAAGCATTAATTCAGAATAATTAATTAATTTATTAGTTAAAAATTAAAGGTTAATTAAATGATAATCTGTGTAGTTAATGCCCCGCTATTACCCCGCTACAACCGCGCTATATCTCATAGCGGATTTCTACCGCTACGATTTTTCCATATAGCCCCAAAATATAGCCTTTCCGCTTTAATCCCCGCTATTTCTGCTATATCCCATTATTTCCGCTATATTCCGTTATTTCCGCTATATCTTCTTTAACAAAATGAATTGAAAATTTGCATTTATACGTTATAAAATTATGAAACTAATTTATTTGATTTAATTTTTTAATATATTTTCAAAAATGAAAATACTCTAATATTCTACCAAATTCAATTATGTTATATAACAGTTTTTCGTTTATTTAAAGTATATCCGCACATGTTTTTATTTAAAATTATTTATGTATTATTTATAATTCAATTGAATGATGATTTTTCATTTAATTACCATTTATATATTTGTAAAAACATTAAGTACGAGTTTTATATGCTATTTTAGAGCCATCCGCTATATCCCGCTATATCCTCGCTATATCCCCGCTATGATTTTTTGCACCTCTACCGCTTTGAATCTACCGAGCGCATTAACTGCATAGATGATAATTAAGGTTAATTAATTATTAATTAAGATTAATTAATAAATCATTAAAGATTAATTACTTTATAATTAAGAATATTTAATCATTAATTAAGGTTAATTTGTGAAAATAATTATGTGATTAATTAATTATAATCACATGAATAGTTCATCATAATTACAGATGATTGATTGTTGTTGAATGCTTTGTATTGATTGATATCTGTGATATGTGGTTGTGATACTATGTGATATGAAATGCTTTGTGCTGAACCGTGACATCTGTATATATATATATATATATATATATATATATATTACTGTATGAATGTGAAAACCCCTTAGCCCGTAAAACGGCATTTGAATTTCGATGCGATAAGGAGTCGGATTCCAATTGGTTATCCAAAACCCACATCGAACCTTAATGGTGAATCTATGTGAATGATATATCCACGTGTTTTAAATTAAGCGTTCACTATTCGGTTTAGCCAAGAGAGGACTTTGTGTCATATAACCCATTCCGAATAGTGATATGACGAAATGGATAGCACTTAATGATGGTGGTGATGTTTATTAGCTTAACACCTTTCTCGGAGATGTACGAGCTCAGAGGTTATGTAGTTGATGGTTATAAGTGATATACTTCCAATTTGGTAGTGTGGCATGCTAAGTGCACTACGTGTTGTTGAGTGTTGCTGATCATTTGTTGATCAAAGCATGGCTTTTGTGTAAATCGTAGCTTTGTGGACGAGACCTCGTCGGACCTCACACCCCGGAAATGGTCGAAACAGGAAAGATGCGACAAGATTATGAGGGTCACCCCCTTTAGGGTATGTCCATTCCCTTTTGATAAAAGGTGATATCATGGTATGGAGCCCAGATATTTAACCAATGTGGTTGCTGTAAATTTATTACTTCATGGTTGTTGCTTTGTGGTTGAGGGCCCTCGGATAAAGGTCGGTTACGACCGGGGAATGGCATATTCGTGTAGTAGTTATCTAGTTATAGAGGTAAACCGGCCTTGTGTTGGCAGAGATCTAGTTAGGTTCTCGGGGCGTCCCTCCAGAGGAGTACACATGTGGCATAGGAAGTTCCTTAGCCCGACCATTTGTTTAAAATCCAATCATCACTACGCGCCCGGTACAGTTTTAATTGTATAACCTGCCATTTACTTATGGTGGTAACCCACTGTTTAGACGGTAGATATAGTTGTAAATATTTATCTATCACAACTGTTTTTGGCAGTTGTTTGCCTGCACTATAAAAAATTACAACTTCCCTCTTTTATTTTCTTCGGCCCGCTCAATGCTTTCGTGTAAACTAAAAAATTAGCCGTAAAATTTCATAAATCTAGACTAACCCTATCCCACTCTGCCATTGCTATCCACCAAAGTAAACCGCGCTTGCTAGAAACCTTCTTCCAAACCCTAACCCTTTACTCTCTTTCATTTTCTCGCCTCCATGGCCGCATCTCCATTGCTACACACGTTCGCTCGCTTCGCCACCGTTGCTACCTGCGTTTGCTCGCCGTTGTTGTTGGTCGCCTTCGACGAAGTTGTGGTATGTTGCTATCCTACGATTTTCTTGATTTTATTTGGTTCTTAGTTATTTGTTTATTGAAATTGTCGATAGTTAAATGATTCTTTACTGCTATCCTACAATAACCCAAATTTCTCGAAAATAAACATAATCGTCGATTCAAATCGATTCCAATCTAGTATGAATTTATAACAATCTGATGAGTGATGGCTAAGCACAATAATTCACTGAATAGTACTAAAAATCACATACGGCAATTTATGTTTTGAATTAGGTGCATTGTATTGTGAATTAGGTCCATATATGGAACCCATGCATAGATCCCACTTCGCTCACTCTATGGGGTAAAGTTTATTCCAAAATTTGGGAGATGTGTAGTATTTTTTGTTTATTATAAGCCTAATTTATACCAAATTTGCGCATATTATATAGCACAATCCAGTATCCCTATATCAAAATAGAAAACAGATGGTGTGAAATTATTCCATTTATTCTTTTAATCAATAGGGAAAATTTCTAACTATACATTCAAAATAGTAAACGGATGGTGCGAAGTTCTGTTTATTTGTTTAATTAATCACAAGGGGAACTTTCTTTATATATGTGTGTGTGTAATGCAGATTGGGGAATGTGAAGTAGCTTGGGTTGATGGAGAAGTGCGAAAACCACATGATAAGCTTTCTCTACTCCCCCCGCGTCAAACCCTCCTAGCCATGATTCTGTGCTTGTTGGCGATTTAAAGTTCCCTGATTTAAAGCAATTCCTTATGAGCAAAGGCATTCAGGTAATGATTCAGGTAATGTGTATTCTTGTCTAACTTGTTTTTTCCCACCTGCTTTACTTGTCTAATGCATCTCTTTACTTAATTAGGATACAAAGATTTCACATGATAAGTAAAGAAAGTTCAGCAATTTTTCCATTTCCTTAAATTATTTGACATACAAGGTATTAAAAAACAAGATTCAAATCATAGATCGTAAATTTTCAATCTTTAAATTTAAATCATAGATTGAAAAAATTCATATTTAACATGCATACCTACTTGTATGCTCGATTTTTCTTCTTCACTGCGTTGGTTATTAAGTGATATTTAAGCGTTCGAAAGCATCAATTCTCCTTTTTATAGAGTAATTTGTACATTTGGAATTGAATTTGATGCTTCTTCTAAACCTGTAATCCGATTTTTATTCTTGTTCCATCTTTATTTCATTTTTAGAAAACAATAAAATACGAGTCATAAATTCAAGCAGAAATCTTGATATTTTTTTATTCAGTATGAATTAATGCTTTTTCTCAGCCACAGTTTTAATAGAGTAACAAGAGAAAGCAATGTACTTGTATATATTAAGTTTGGTTACATCATTTTAACATGATGTGTAATTATGTTACTTCATACCGTATCAATATTATATAAACCACAGGTCTTGCTTAACACACACACATGCCCACACACATCTTTTATGTATGTATGTATGTATGTATGTTACATCTATACTCGCAGATGAGCTCTTTCTTCAAGTTTCAAATTTTGCATCTTTACTCACTTGTATGAGAGATGCACATAATCGTGTTAAATGTATTTATTGTTATATGTACCAATCAGGGATCTTGTAGTACTGCACATTTCGTATTAAAACATGGAAAATGCAGCGCATGTTATGAAGACACTTTAATCAGTTCTATGATGGCACAATATATAGTCAAACGATCTCCTGTAATTTTCTCTGCTTCCAGATTGAGCTTGCTGGGGGAATTTTGCGATGCGGTGAGCATGTCACGGTCAGAAAAATCATTGATGTGTCAGCAAGGTTATTTTTTTATTAAAATGCTATGTTTGTTAACTTTTAGTAAGCATTTATAAACAATGAATAAAATGACTAATGGGGTCCATAATTCATTGATTTTTTTTAGTCTATTTGATTGGTCTAACAATGATTTCGGGCACAATTGCAAATATTTTGCTAGTCTTCATCGTTTTTTTTGGCGACAAAGGAACACATATTCATACATATGTATATAATTGTACATGTGTATAGCTTTATAAGTTTTATCGCTTTTCTTTTACGCCATCAGAATAAAAAATGAATTCTATTTGATATTTTTCATATTTTTCCAAATAGGAAGCTGAACTGTACTTTATAATATTAGTGGAATATCATTTCAATTTTCTCATGTACCCATCATCCAAACCCTAGCCCATACAAATTTTGGTATGTTCGTATCAGTTCACAATACTAAACAAGCCTCATTTTTAAACTTGCTTAAACAAATTTCTTATGTGAAAGAATTATAACTTAATACAGGAATGCTTTATTTTAGATGTGTCCTTTTTAAAATAAGACATCAATACTACCTTGTGACATATGCATCTTTGGTTGGACGTCGGAAGAATTAAAAATCAACAAAGTCATTCAGGAAATGGTAGCATTTTAGGCCTCAAACATCATCATTGTGTTGCTTTCTATTGAAATATGGTGGATACCAAAAAGTAAAAACACTATTAAATTAAATAAGGGAAATGATTTAATAGAGGAATAATCGTTGAATTTCAGTACAGATAATTTGAATTTGTAGAATAGAAATTTTCTATTAATTCATGACTAATTATCCCACATATGGAGATAACAATTGCATCTACTGATCCTACAGTTTTAGTGCATCATGTACCACTTGGAGCAACTGCTTGGAAGGTTTGGATTGATTCAGTGGTGGAGCCCGAAGCTATTTTATATAGGCCTACTTCGGATATGTATGCTATTGGACAAGCGGTTGGACGACTGTTGCTTGGTATAAGGAATTTATCTCTTTTAATTAGTACGTATATGTACTCTTACTGAAATATGTTATGGATTTAGTTGTGTTTTGTATTGAAATTATGAATTCATAAATGGTGTAAACTCGAATTGTTTTCGATTTTCTTGAATGCAAATGTTTTGTGTTGTTTCAAGTAATTTGCATGATTGTGTATAATGTTAACGAAATATTGGTTTTAGTTATGATATTAAGAAATTTATAGCAGCCGTGAAAAGGTGATTATAGTTGTTTGTAGCAATTGTAAAAATATATGTTGCAACTGTCATTGTTAGTTGTATTTCATCCCTCTACAACTGCAAGCGGTAGTTGTAAAAAACCTTTTACAAGTGCTAAAAGCAGTTGTAACCAGTCGTTTACAACTTGCATGTTGCAGTTGTAAATAGTTTTCCGCAGTGTAAATAAGTTTTCTACAACTAGCAGTGGTAGTTGTAAAAGACCTTTTGCAAGTGCTAAAAGCAGTTGTAACTAGTCATTTACAACTAACATGTCGCGGTTGTAAAATAAGTTTCTACAACTGTTCCGGCCAGTTGTAAAATAATTCGGATCTATTACAACCGCGGATATAACGACTGGCAGGTGCTAGTTGTAATAGACATATTACAACTGTTTTTGGCAGTTGCAAAAAGGTATTTTTGTTGTTGTGATGATTTCTTCGTTTCTTTCAATATTCAACTTTTTTACTGAATGGACGGATGATGCTTTTGGGAGTAGGGAAACAAATGTGAATAAATGTGTATTACGGTTATTACCGAAGAGGAGTCAAGGAAATTGCAACAAACTTAGATTCTTAACAGCATAGTAAGGAGAAAAACTGAAATGTAGAAATTGAACTTTCATATATAAATATTTTATTAAGTAGCTTCGATTCTAGATAAGAAATTTATAATAAGTTATGAAATTGCGTAGATATTGAAAATCAATTCCCCTTTCATAACCAAACCTAGCAATCAAAGCAATAAATCTCAAAATTAAAATGCAATAAAATCAAATAATCAAACGCAATTAAACCATAAGACAATCAAAAGGAAATAAGAAGTAATCAATGAACAAAGAAAGTACGGAGTAAAAAAAGGAGAATTCAAAGTGAAAAGAAAGCAAAACAAAATTCATACAAACTTATGAAATTTTTGAAGGAAGTTGGAGATCTTACCTTTGAGAAATAGCTTAGGCCTTTATCACAATTTTCCCAATATTTCCTGAATAGAGAAAGTATAGAGTAAAAAAAAGGAGAAATCAAAGTGAAAAGCAAGCAGAACAAAATTCAGACAAACCTATGAAAATGTCGAAGGAAGTTGGGGACCTCCTCAATTTATATGTCAAATCCCAAATTTGCAACTCAACCCCACAAATTGAGTTGGTGGAAGAAGAGAGAGGCACCCCATTTCAATATCAAACCCGATCGAGTTGGAGGAAGAAGAGAGCTCGTTCCAGCCATCAATTTGCTCGATCCTCGAATTTGGATCTGAAAAGCATCGTGGTTCTAATTCTAAAAACAAAAGAAAAAGAAATTCTAAAAACAGAAGAAAAAGGAAGAAAATTGTAAGAGGCCGTTAACTCCATTTTTTTTAGTGGGGAAGAAAAGGTTTAGCAGAAGTTTAAAGAACAGTAGGAAAAAAGGAAGTTGGCAGAGACGGCTGACTACATCGTGTAGTTTTTAGTGGGGAACGGAACATGGTAGGAGAATTGAGGCATATGCCCTTGGATTTTTTTTCTACTGTATTCTTTTACGACAACGTTAGGGACTGATTGGGAAGTTAAAAAAAGCTTCACCATCCTAAGGTATTTGCATTATTAGTAGAGATAAGCAAAATTTTAATGTTTATTGTAAATACTGATCACTTATTACACCACACATTCTGATACCCATATGCAACATAATATGTAAAAAAAATTAACTATATCAAACAATTAAAAAAGTTCAAACATAACGTCAGTTTTGTTTTCAATTGGTGAATTTTTTCGTTTAGTTTGGGTTTTAATTTTATAGTGTAGTTTCAATCACTAGAAATGAATGTACTAAAAATTTTTAAAAAAATTAGTATCAACCTACCGCGATATTTGCATGCAATTCGAAGTTAAAGTATGATAATTTATAAATTGGCTGAAAAGAATGGAAATGAAAAAATAAATAAATAGTAATACATAACGTAGATGTTAAAAAATTATTAATAAATAGTTTCGACAAGCTGAAAAACGCGGATTTATTTAAGGTAAATAAAACAAATAAAATCTGCAATGCATACATAGAAAATCAATATATTACATAATTATGAAAAGTTGGACAAAATCTGCTAATATTTTCATAACAACTTATTTCAGTACATGTTTTATGCGTGTGTGTGTCAATAATGCTAAAATCATTAATTGATAATCCAAACACAACACAAACTTCAATTTTATTACAATGAAATATTTTCTTCTCGACCAAACTCTTATAAATATATTTACATTGTGAAATTGACTATTTTTGATATGTTTGTAGTACTTGCACACGTGGGCATTTATTATTTTTTCGTTTGTGTATAAATATAAGACATAAAATAAGATGATGAAGTGTGTTATGTATGACAATTACATCGAAGAATAATTAATTTTAACTTTGAGGGGTAATATTGTCAAAGTGCTAATTTATATTTGCGGAACAAATTTCTAATTAGAATGTAAACAAATAATATTTTAAGTATTCAACAATCAGCATTTAGCATTTTAAACAAATGATGCCTAAGATTTTAAATCAAGTGCTTGTTCAGAGGAGGAGGAGAAGAAAATTGAATAGAACGTATAGTTCTATCTCTATCAAGGAGGGATATTAATACCCTAGTTGGTGCTAATGGGTTGTTAGGTCTAACAAGCTTGTTTACACTTAATTTATTCTTTTAGTTGTAACTTTATAGCCGTGTGCCAGTTCTAAACATGTTTATTATGGAACCTGACTAGAAAATACGCTCTATGCAACGGTGTAAGTTTCATTGTTTGATTTCTTCATTTATAGAAATTCATATGTTTGTACTTTTTAGTAAAATTACCATTTTAACCTTTAATTAATATTTTAATTTATTATTAAACTTCATGGCGTGTTACATTCTCCTCTGTTGAAAGAATTTCATTCTTGAAATTCTAAAGGACAAAAAAATGTATCTCGCTCTATAGCTTTTAAACACATATTATATAGTCATACATTTAACATACATTCATAAAAATACACCCGCTCTTAAGTGGCTATACTTTAACAAACACCATGGCACATACTACGAACACCAACATTGTGCGTTTTCGTCAGCATACGACTTCTGTTTATCATGTGGAGTCTTTGTCCTTTTCCTTGTCAGCTCTAGTTTTTCGGAAGTGTCCCTAGTCATGTCTAGCCCAAGTATAAACCTATCAGTCACCTCCCGCGAACAAGATGGATTTGCATGGTCATCCATATAAAGCCTTGAACGGTGACATGCTTATGCTCGCCTGATAGATGTTATCATAGGTTAATGCCACTAATGGTGAATGATCTTCTCATGCTCCACCAAAGCCAAGAATATCAGGTCTCTCGATAAATCCTTCAACATCCTGTTCACCATCTCCATTTGTTCATCTGTTTGTGGATGATACGTAGTCCTAAGATTTAATTCAGTCCCCGAGTCATCTTGAAGAGTTCTCCAAAATAAAGGATCTAGGCCGGGTCGCAGCGGGTTAAATGAGTGAATTTAAAAAAAAATCATTTTTAAATCTTTATTAGGCCTATGAAGTCTAATCGATTTTTAGATTCAATCTAAAATATTTTATATAAATGTTTATATTGTTTTATATTCTTGTAAAAGGGTGTATTTTAATTTCTTGAAGTATGTTTCATAAGTGCATTAAATTCACTTATATATGTACAGTGCACATGCAATATATAAGAAGTGTATATAGTCAATGTGATTGTTTATGCACTACTAGAATACTTTAAAACGGGGATAGAGCCTGGAGTCGGTCGGAGTTGGCACTGTCTCCATTATGGAGTCGGCTGAGGACGACGTAATATTTTATTGAAGTTTGTGTCGGCTAGGGACGGCGTAGAATTTTATTGAAGTTTGTGTCGGCTAGGGACGGCCTGCAACGGTCCGAGTCGGCTAGCGTCGGCTATTTAATTATTTTCCCAGTCTAGTTCTTATATACGTCTATTTCGTTTGAAAAAATATAAAACACAACGAAAATGGCCAAAAAAATAAAATTGACATGTATGGTTATTAATACTCACCCAATGACTGGTCGTGATAGGTTAAATTGGTATTTTCGATGGTATATGTTCGTGTAATTCGAAAAGTTATCGTTGTTGAAAATCTAACTCGTACGACAATTCGATGCAACTTTTAGTCGATCCGTTATACAAATTCGATAAAGGCGATTATATGTAACAATTTAAAGAATTAAAATAATTTTTAAACCACTGGATAATCAATTATGAATTTTTAAATGTATTTGGTATAATAAAATTATATAAAATAAAATATGTGGCGTAAAAATAGATTCTTTGGATCTTATGTCGATCTAAGGTATTTTGGACATGTTTTCAGAATATGGTTTAAAAATACACAAATTTGGGGAGTCGATCTTGAATTTCAAATTTATGGTCGTTCGTGGACTTTCGGACAAAAAACCATTCGTTCGAAGGCCGAACGACCTTCAAACGAGACCAAATTTGAACCATTGATGCTTTGTATTATTTTAATCGAATCCGTATGGTTAGTCGGCTGAGGACGACGTAATATTTTATTGAAGTTTGTGTCGGCTAGGGACGGCGCAGAATTTTATTGAAGTTTGTGTCGGCTAGGGACGGCCTGCAACGGTCCGAGTCGGCTAGCGTCGGCTATTTAATTATTTTCCCAGTCTAGTTCTTATATACGTCTATTTCGTTTGAAAAAATATAAAACACAACGAAAATGGCCAAAAAAATAAAATTGACATGTATGGTTATTAATACTCACCCAATGACTGGTCGTGATAGGTTAAATTGGTATTTTCGATGATATATGTTCGTGCAATTCGAAAAGTTATCGTTGTTGAAAATCTAACTCGTACGACAATTCGATGCAACTTTTAGTCGATCCGTTATACAAATTCAATAAAGGCGATTATATGTAACAATTTAAAGAATTAAAATAATTTTTAAACCATTGGATAATCAATTATGAATTTTTAAATGTATTTGGTATAATAAAATTATATAAAATAAAATATGTGGCGTAAAAATAGATTCTTTGGATCTTATGTCGATCTAAGGTATTTTGGACATGTTTTCAGAATATGGTTTAAAAATACACAAATTTGGGGAGTCGATCTTGAATTTCAAATTTATGGTCATTCGTGGACTTTCGGACAAAAAACCATTCGTTCGAAGGCCGAACGACCTTCAAACGAGACCAAATTTGAACCATTGATGCTTTGTATTATTTTAATCGAATCCGTATGGTTGGATTCACAAAAAAATCATCACATACAAAATTATCCAAGAAATATGTCATTTTCTAGGAGTTAGCTATAACACTTATAATTTTGTGGGTGATGATTTTTTTGCGAATCCAACCATACGGATTCGATTAAAATAATACAAAGCGTCAATGGTTCAAATTTGGTCTCGTTTGAAGGTCGTTCGGCCTTCGAACGAAGGGTTTTTTTGTCCGAACGTCCACGAGCGACCATAAATTTGAAATTCAAGATCGACTCCCCAAATTTGTGTATTTTTAAACCATATTCTGAAAGCATGTCCAAAACACCTTAGATCGACATAAGATCCAAAGAATCTATTTTTACGCCACATATTTTATTTATATAATTTTATTATACCAAATACATTTAAAAATTCATAATTGATTACCCAATGGTTTAAAAATTATTTTAATTCTTGAAAATGCTACATATAACCACCTTCATCGGATTTGTATAATGGATCGACTAAAGGTTGCATCCATTGGTCGTGCGAGTTAGATTTTCAACAACGAAAATTTTCGAATTATATGAACATATATCATCGAAAATATCAATTTAGCCTATCATGACCCGTCATTAGGTCAATAATAATAATAATAAATGTCAATTTTTTTATGTTGTAGTAGTGTTTTTAATTTTTTTAAACGAAATAGGTGTAAAAAAAGAATTTTATAAAAAATATACGTTGGCCGACCCTAAACGACTCAAGCTGTCACTAATCGGGACGATGCCAACCGACGCCAGCCGGCTCCATATCGAGTATACAGGTTTCGGCCGAGATTTTCTTCTTCACTTTCTTTGCTTAATAAAAAAACAATTTTCTCCTTCCCCATCACCGTTTTCGACCCTCTCCAACCGTCACCGTCTGTCATCATCGCCGTAGAAGCCTAGAACTCGACAAAACTTGCCGGAATCTCCTCTTCTTCTTGAATTTGGTAATTTTGTAAACCCTAATTTCGAATTAAATTGTTTAATTAGGTTTAAATGTACATTATTGTGATGATAATTGGGCGTAGGTATTGCTAATTTAGTGTATTAGGTTATTTTTAGTATGAAATCGTTGAATTTAAAAGTGTGAATTGGGAATAATTGGTTGTAAGTATTTATAATTTGAAAGGGTGAAAGTGTGAATTGAGAATTGGGAATTTGAAAGTGTGAAAGTGTGCATTTGAATTTTATTCCCGATTGATCCCTTATGTTTTATATTTGGATTGAGTGAGGACGACTTGGTCATCGAGTGTTGTTTGACTGGCATGTGCGCCTTATATTTGGATTGAGTGAGGACGACTTGGTCGTCGAGTGTTGTTTGACTGCCCTGTGCGCCATGTTTTTGGGTATTTATACCTGGAAAGTCTCAGTAGCTGGTCCATTCGGGCTGTGCCGATATTATACGAAGGGCGTATCGCCTCGATACGTTGCCGTTTATTTCTGGCGCCTAGGTGAAGCGACTATTTGGATGTTTATTGCTTTATATGCAATAAACATCTTAATATAAATGATTTAAAGGAAATAATTTGTAAATAAACTTCTTACTTATTTTAGCCTATCTCTAATTAATATAAATAATTTAAATGAAAATAAGACAACAACAAAGCCTTTAATTCCAAAAGACTTTGGTAGATTAGAAAATACGATAATAATCACAAGTCTGTATGCATATAGGAATAGAAAAGAAACGCTGTCGAAATTTCATATATATATATATATATATATATATATATATGTGTGTGTGTGTGTGTGTGTGTGTGTTTTTAAATTAGGAAAAATGTTCAACTATATTCTCGACCGTACCTGGATGAGTGAAAATTTGTATGCGTGGTTTGTGCAATATTGGAAAAGCGAAGACGCGAAGATAAATTTTTTACTTTCGTATGTCTATAATTATAATTCGTTTAAATGTTTATATAATAATTAAATTATACAGGCGGTAGCATCGAGGACCTCCGCAAACAGGCTTTGGAATCCTGCAACACACCACGGTGAATCCAAGTCTTTTCAGCAATATAGAAAAGAAATGGTAAATATAAAAATTGTTATTTGTAATTTACTTATAACATTGTTTAGTTATATATATGTATATATGTGTATACATATACATTTTTTAATCATATCTAATTTCAGACGAGGGAGAGAGGTGGTGTTGCAACGTCTCATTTGGACGTCTTCACCTGAACACACGCCGTCGAGCATACAGATGAAGATTTCGTGGTAACATATGAATGGTCAAACGCAAAATCAGCGAATATCCGGGTATATGGACTATAAATTTTTTCTCTTATTTAACAATACATTAAATTGGATATTTATCTTCTCAAAATTATATTTCTAAACACAGGAGATATGCGATCAGGAGATCGGTCGCATGCTTGCAGAGTCTGGTAGAGAGCAGTTGAACGTTGAGGAGACGGACATGATATTCGCTCGTATTACCGACCCGCCGACCAGAAATAGACAGTATGGATATGGCAATCAAGCGGTAATATTTATTGAATTTAATTAATTCATTAACTAGTTTATAAATTTTATTGAATATTACGTATAAACTATAACTATGAATTTATTAATATACAGGCCACGATGCAAGCCGCTTACAATAAACAACAAGCCGAAGAAAAAATAGCGTCCATGCAAGCACAAGTCGCCGAGTTGAACGATTGGAAATAGACTGGATTGAAGCAGAAACTAAAAGAGGCGATTACTGCTTACTTGGTAGAGCACGAGATGAATATGCCGCCATCATAGGGATCTGGCGCTACTGATAATTGAGGCGAGTGCTAGTATGCTCCTATATATGTTTTCTGATGAACTTTGAATGTCTTGTATATTTGATGAACTTTTGGTTGAATTTTGTAAACATTATGGATATTTGTGACGATGGACGTTTGAATATGTATGTTGATGTTTTGTGGTTCTTAGTTGGGCATATATGTGATGTATATTGTTGTTTGGTAAAGTATATTTGAGGAATATATATGATTGTGTGGATGGAAGTAGAAATGGCCGTTGGAAATGCAGAAAAAATTACCCAGATTAGCGTCGGCTGGAGTCGGCTCGGGTCTGCTTATGGGTCATTTATTATTTTACACGTGGACTAAATTTAGCGTCGGCCTGAATCGACAAACCGACTCTAGCCGACGCTAAACTAGAGGACGGACCCATCTCCATTCCTGTCACCATTTCACTTGGCGACGAGCTACTTTGCGTCGGCATATAGCGTCGGCTCGAATCGGCCGGAGTCGGCTCGAGTCGGCTATATGCCGACGCTAAACAGCCTTCTCCTTGTAGTGATGTAACGACCCGTATTTTTGACCATTTTTTTTAAATTTAATTTAATTATCGCATAAAGATGGTTAGAAATGGAAATTTATATTGTTATTAATGAAAATATATTGAATGGAAGTGATAGTCTAAATTGAATCTGCAAATGACAAAATTCCAACAAGAGAACATCATTAATTAGTATCTGAATTGAAACAAACGATATTCAATTGTATTAAATTAATTACTGAAATATGAACAATAAATGTCATTTAAATAAAGATTGAATAAATGTGCAATAAGATAAAAAAGATAACAAATTTCAATATAACTTTTTGATATTGATTATAAGGAATTAATAATAGAATTCGAATTAATAAATGTTTATTCTTAAATATGAGATTGATTGGTTGTTAATAAAAGAAGAACATAAGTCGAATGAATAATATTTTTTTAATATTTTAAATATCTGAATCTACAAATTTTGAAAGAAAAAAACTATATTAAAATTTTAAACGTAATTTTTGAATACGAAAAATGTCTATATATATATATATATATATATATATATATATATATATATAGCTTCACCATTTCAAATTTATGATAAAAAATACATGTATATATACTTAGACAAGTTTCATGATGGAAAAGTGCAAACTTATGATAATATATATATATGTATGTATGTATATATGTATATGTAAACAAGAGTATATCTAAATGTATATGTAATAGGTAAAAATTTAAATATGTATATGATGACAATATATATATATATATATGTATATATATCTGTGTGTGTGTATGTATATATAAAATAGTGAATAGGTAAATATGTACATATAGTAAAAATGGCGTATATGTAAGTCTATATGTATATACATGTAGGATATATATTCACATGGGAAGCATCATCATGAAAACTTCAAAGTCAAGCACAAAAATTTCAAGTCAAGCCCACAACTTAAATTCAAGCACATAATAAATCCAAGCGCACACAAAATATTAAATCAAGCCAAAAAATAAATCAAATCAAATCAAACCATGAAATCACATCAGCCTACCTACTTAAGGAAATGAAAAAAAGTCTGATTACTTTCTATTGATACATCATTATGTATAATTGAAAGGACTAACTTGGGATTGAATCTTATTCATTTCATTGTACTTTTGGAACTCATTTCCAATACACTCGCATATTTGATTAAATTGATTTTTTTTATTTCCTTGACACTTTATGTTTTCTATTTTCGTCTTATATTCAATGAACTTATCAAAGATGTGCAACTTGTGTTACACATACACATATTCAAGTCTATGATAATTCATCGTGAATTCAACAAAGTAAGTGGATTCGTTTTGGTATCAATAGATCTTGGATTACATGCATCTATATTTATTAATTCAAATAGCTTATTAACTCTTTTTCGCTCCAACTGAATATGTGCTTTGCCCTTAATCTTTTGGGATACAATTCATGGGTCCCAAAAATAATTCATAATAATAAAATTAAAGAATTATTTCTCAAATAAAATATGGCTTAGTCCATAATTCGTAGAAATATTTTGATACTTTTGTATTTTCCATAGCTAATCGTTATGAAAACAAATGACGTTATTATAATAGGCTTATTTTATAATGAATATTTATAATATTCATACTAAAATAAAACTTTATCTATTTTTAATCAATATTTAAATATCTATAAATTCATAAATAATATTTGTTATACATACGAACACAATCTTTCATAACTTGATCATTCCACTAATGAGTGTCATAAGTATGCTTCCACTATTGTTGCCATTATTATAACAGTACATGAAATATGAAGCTCCATTCAACCAGTTATTATAAACTGTTTATTTCATCCACTATAACCAATTTACTGTCGAGAGTTTTAGATCAAATATCTTAAACTCAAAGAAATAACTCTTATTGAAAAAAATACCTTTTATAATAAAATTACATTTGGGGTATAAACCACGTTTATCATTCCATATAAGTATATACATAGAATTTTATACAATTCTCGTTTGCAATATTTCTTCAAGAAGTAGGAGTGACCATTCAACATCCAAAATGTGCATATTTTGCATCCATTGTCAAATATTAACTTTTCTTTTAAATGGTTAAACCATGCAAAAATAACTCCTACCAAAGACTACACTGAGTTCTTTATAAAAGCGCATTCGGATATCCCTAAAAATTCAAGGATATTGAATATGTTGCACTTGAGCAAACCAGTCGAAGCTAATATTTCACTGATCGAAATCCTTTGTTGATTTTTTAGTCCTTGGTATGGTGTAGTTTTCAACACAACAGGATTATCATTGTATTCAATCGTAGTGAACACATAACCTTGCATTATATTTGCTTGCTCATTTTGAATGAACTAATTTCATCGGGATTTTATATATTACGAACACGACTGTTTACCTTACAACCTTTTTTAAGTGCTTGAATATGGATCAAATATTCTAATTCTTGTATTACTTTAGAGTTAAAAGCTCATAAAGCACAATACATGGTTTGAGCAAATAAACATTTAAGTGACCAAGGTAGGAATAATTAATTAATTTAAGCAATTAAATATGTTTAATCTGTATATTTGGTCATGAGGAGCAGAGGAGGGAGCGGTTGACCATAGATGAAAGAAGAAGAGTGAACCAAATTTAATTAAATGTTTGTAGAATGTCTTATTATATTAAGCTAAAAGAAACATTTTCATTTCTCTTTTTTAAAACTTCCCTTAGTCATAGATCTAACGTTTAGACCACATCCTTCCAAGTGTGCTTGAAACGACCCAGAATTTTTAGTAATTTAAATTTGAGTATTTAATTCATTTTAAATATTAATAAGTGGAATTTTTAAGTCGAATAATTTATTTATCGAATATTTGGATTTAATTGGTCATTTAAATCGATTAATTAATAGTGAAATTCCGTAGATAATTAAATATTGGGTTAAATATGATTGAAAATGATTTGGAAAATTTTATTTTATCATATTAAAGTTATAGAAATGTTTTAGAACTTGTAAAACTGAATTTGGAGCTAATTTGTAAAAATTGAATATTTTAATATTTAATTATCGACTGAAAAATAGCCAATTTTTGAACAGTCTCGGAATTGAACGAGACCAGTTCCATTGGATCCGGAATAGTTAGTTATTATTGGATTTCAATTTTCGTAGCAATCGGAGTTGTCGTTTGACCGTGGCAGCTCGAAACGCATCGATATCGTTTTAATATTAATTTAGCGAGTTAAAATAGCCATTTTTCAAACGGTCTCGGATTTCGACGAAACCAGTTTCATCGGATCCGTAATGTGATATTATTGCAAGATTTCAAATTTCAAGTCGATTGGATTTGTCGTTTGTCCGGTACAAGCCAAAACGTCTAGAAATCGTTTAAATCGGTTTTAATTTAAATTGAGCGTTTATAGCCGTATCTCACACATATGATGGAATTAGCTTACGAAACCTGTTCCATTGCGTCCGGAACGCGGAAAAACCTTAGGAACGCCTGTCGGCATGCGTTGTTTGGAGATCGTTTGCAAAAGTGTTAAATTGGGTATTTTATTATTAAAATAATATGGGTATATATATCATTTTCTTGTTCAAAACCCTAGAATATTGCTCCAGCCGCCTCTTACACTTTAATGGCCAGAAATTTTCGAATTTCATTCCTCAAGATCTCTCAATCCATCAACATTTAGGAAAAACTTCCAACTACAAACTTGTAGAGCATGGCGAGGCGAACCTATCCAACGGTGGATCTGGCGAATCATCGCCGTTTGGAGGGGATAATGGCCGCGTTCATGGGGCTGTTGCACACGTTTTCCAAGGGTCCTGAGGTGGCCGAGCTCGTCATGGTTGCTGGTGAAGGTGGCTCTCGTCGAGAGCTTTCATTTGGCGGTGGTATGATCGAATTTCGTGCTTCGTGGTGGTCGGAAGATCAAACCCTAATTTCTACTTGTATGGGTTTTGTGCATTTTTACTACCTGGAGATGCTCTCCCGTGCGTACGCAAGGAGATGAGGAGGTGGGCCCACCAGAGGAAGGAGGTTGATTGTTTTTCTTTTAAATGTAATTCGATTGCAAAATTAATTCGTATCGACTTTAAAAATGCATAACTTTTTGCTGCGAGGTCCAAATTGAACGAGATTTTTTGCGTTGGAATCGTATCGTCGTGCTCTTCGCAGTGCAACTGGTTTGGAGTCGATTGGAGCTCGTTTGAATTTCGGGTAAAATTAAACGTTCGTTTAATTTTATTCGAAACGAACGCGAAAACGGAAAATAAAATCAAGGTGAGAACTCCTCACTCAATCGAAAGGTTTTGTTTAAAATTTTGAATAGTTAATATTGATTGATAGTTGTTGATTGATTGTGGTAGTAGATAAAATAGGATATATATTATATATAGCAATATATATATATTGGCATATGTATATATTGGATTTGATTTCCCGCCTCGTATAGCGGATGAGACCCTATTGCGCCGCCTATTAAGCGGATAATATTTATAAAATCCCATATACCGCGATATTCCACCTTGAAGTGGAATTGGTATTGTGCTAACGTCTGTGGATGTAGGGTAACAGGTTGGAGGGATCCAACTGGATTCCTCACATATTTATCTGTTTATGAATATTATGTTGATTGTTGATGTTCACATTGATATATGATGTTATTCCCGTGATTGACCATTCGATGTCGTTGCATCATCGGATTCAATTTTTTTTTTAAAATTAAAAATAACGGTTTTGAATTAAAAAGGGGTTTAAAAGTGATTTCTCAAAGAATATGGTTTATTAAAAAAAAATTTGAATTGATTAAATTTTAAAATAAATAGATGGATAATTTTTTATGTTTTAGAAATTTATATTTTTATGAAATATAACCAAAAAGGAAAATTTTAAAATCAATTGATTTTATTAAATGGTTAAATTGGGGTTTTGGGTAATTATTATAGATCGTCTATATAGAGGATGTTTATAAATGGATATTTATAAATCTAAATTTATAAAGAATTATGAGACGAGTTATAAAGTATTGAAAAGGGTTATAAAATGGGGTTCGTTAAAAATTATAGATTTGTGAATCTTGAAAGTTGTAAAATAAATAGGTGTGGAAAATAAAAGTTTTATAAGTGATTAACTTATAAAAATGGAATTTGGGCATATAATTGGGTTTATAAATTGAATCGGGTGAATAAAAGAGATTTCTAAACCGAGGTTATTAATAGAAATGGAATTTATAAACTGTGTTTATAAATTCGGAATCCATCGAATTTGATAAATTGAATATGGGAATTTGTTAAATGGGTTATATTCACTATTTTGAATAGTGAATAGATTATTAAATAAAATGGGTTTGTTTTTGGGAAAGGAATGTTTTAAATGGAATTTAAAACGAATTAAAGGTGTTTTAAAATGTATTGAGTATCGAAAACATAGATTTCAACATTGATTGTTGAAATAGACGTTTTCGAGAAACAGAAGGGGATAATTTGTATAGTATTGGATTTATATATCTATTTTAATTTCAAATCCATATACTAGTGTTTTTGGGTTGTCGTAACGATGTTTTACGCAACATCCGTTTTGACCCAAATAAATGTGAATAAAAGAATGTTTTCTTAAAGAGAATGGAATAAAATACTTAACGGTAACTTAAGTATGTTGAATATTTTTCAAAATTGTTGAAAATAAATTGAATTGTGAATTACTTATTTTTAAATAAGTTTAGAAATGATTTTCCAATATGGAATGGAACGTTTTTGTGAATTCACCTTTTAAAGGTAAATTGTAAGCGAATATTTTGGAATCGATTTGAAATCAAATATGAATGGGTATTTGGGATTTAATTCACGTTGGAATTTATAATAGGAAGGGAAATTGGTTTAAAAATAAATGTTGATTTATTTTTAAAGATGGAAATAAAATTCACAAATTTGGAGCGTAAAATTTAAAAATAAATCGGTAAGGATTTATATGTGATTTGAAATTTGTTTTCAAATGGTTAAGGTGTGTGATTTGAAATTTGTTTTCAAATGGTTAAGGTGTGTGATTTGAAATTTGTTTTCAAATGGTTAAGGTGTGTGATTTGAAATTGGTTTTCAAATGGTTGAGGTGTTTAATTTGAAATGGGTTTTCAAATGGTTAAGTGTGGAAATTATATCGTGAAGGTGTTTTGGTAAAGCAAATAAATTGGGAAATTATTTGGAAATTGTGTATATATATCTTGTAAAGATATTTTGGGACTTAATAATTTTGGAAAAATTATTTGGAATCTGATGATGTGGCGCATCTTTATTGATAGTTAAATAACCGACTATCAATATTTACCCTTGGATGGTATTGATTGTGTTTGTTTGGAATTGAATGCACACTTATTTTTAAAATAAGCGCTCGCTATTCGGTTTAGCCGGGAGAGGACCTTTGTGTCATATATCCCATTCCGAATATGCGATACGTCGTTTGGATTGCATTTGAAGACCGGTGTTGAAGACCGGGTATTTGTGAAAACGATAGGATGACCTATCGATTGTCTCCGCATCGTTAGCTACGATATGGAGATTTCCTTTGTGATGGGAAATTTTATCGGGATTGTGAATACCCGGATTGCAAGGGCTTCTTTGGAAGTGCCTTCGGTTCTGTTCGAACCCGGAACAGACTTGTATGGTTACGTGTCTGACATTACATTTTGAGAGATAGAGCAGATTTCTTTCAAATACATTTCTGTTGGTGGCGGAGAATTTATTCTCTTAGCTTAACACCCTTCTCTGAGACGTACGAGCTCAGAGGTTATGTAGTTGAAGGTTATCAGCGATATTTCCCAATCTGGTAATGTGGCATGCTGAGTGCTGCTGTGTGATGATCATTGGTTGATCGTTTGGATATGATCATTTGTTTGATCATTTATCTTTGTGATTATTGCTTTGGTCATCTGTGGACCCAAAGCATGGCTTTGTTGCACAAAGCGTAGCTTTGTGGACGAGACTTTGTCAGGACCTCACTCCCCGGAAATGGTCGAAACAGGAATATGCGGCAAGGTTATGAGGGTCGCGCCCTTTAGGGTATGTCATTTCCTTCTGGAAAAGGGTGGTATCATGGTATGGAGCCCAGATATTTACTCATGTGGAAACACTATATATATTTCTGTGTGGTGTTGTTGGTATCGAGCGCTCGGATAAAGGTCCCAAAGGACCGGGGGATGACATATTCGTGTAGTAGTTACCTAGTTACAGAGGTAACCCGGCCTTGTGTTGGCAGAGATCTAACCGTAACGTTAGTTCTCGGGACGTCCCGCCAGAGGCGATCCCATGTGGCAGTAGGAAGTTCCTTAGCCTGACCATTTGTTGGAAATCCATTCATCCAATACGTGCCTTGTACGGTTTTAGTTGTAGAACCTGCCATTTAACATGGCAGCTATAGTAGGCATAGTATCATGGTACCTATGCTGGCTAGGATTTATATTATACTTTCGAAATACTTTCCACTATGCACTAGTAATAATATCAAAGAATTTTTCTCGTAGTAAGCATGTTTGACTATCATAAGGAGAAATCTCCCCCATGTGTGCGTTTGCATTGTGTGTGTGCCGGGAGGCCTTATGGTAGTTTCATTTTCCAAAAAGCATTGCGGATTTCAAAATTTAAATTTTCTTGTTGCTTGTTTAAAGATAAACTGTTTTGAGTTCTCACACCAGTCCCATGACTGACCTGGAGTTTATTGTTCCTTTCCTAAACTCTGGGTGCCCACTATTTTCCACACGGGCAGTCTAGAGTTAGGTTGTCAGGTTATTCTGGATTCGGGAGTTGCTGTGCAGATGTTGGAGGCGAGCTTGGATAGCGTAGTCTATTATCTATTGTATATAGTATTCTTTCCGCTGTTTTATGGTTGTACACTCTGATGATATGATGTATTGTGATGTATGTATAAAATGTATAGTTCTTTTGTTTCAATGATATTCATTTATCTATTATATGTTGTTCCGCTGCGATTGTGAGATTCTGATATTGTTTCTCGTTCTGTTACTTGTTTTCTGTTTTCTCCTCTCTTTCTTTTCTTTCTTCTTCTACCTCTTTCTTCTTCTAAAACCCTAACGGTTCGATTTTTCGGCAACGAAAAATCGCGACCGTTACATTTGGTATCAGAGCATATGGTTAAGCGACAACCTGCTCTGTTGGGTATTACTCATTAGAGATAGAGTCAGTAGTACTCTATAATGAGTGTGAGTGTAATAATAGATGTGAGTGCGTATTTGTTAGTGAGTATAAAATTGTTTTATATTGTGATGATTGGTTTGTTGAGTGGTATATGAACCTTCGTCGGCGCAGCCTCGAAAACTGAATCGAAGGGGTTTCTAAACACTTGAATAGAACAATTCGACACAATATTGTTTTAAATTGGGTAAATGAAATAATTTTACCTCGATTATTTTATATATAAAGAAAATAATTTTTCAAGAATTATTGAAGTGTGTATATAATTGATTGCTTGGTTGTTGTAAATGATATATATATAAAATAATTAAAAGTTGTTTGAATGAGCTAATAAAAGCAACTATTGTAAAAAGAATAATGGTATAAACCAATGAATCATAAGATGAAATTATAATTAATAATGATTTACAATTGTAAGATAATCATGTATGTATATAAGAAGTAAAATTATATAAGTAAAAGATTTATAAATGTAGTTATTTATAAATAAAAGGGAAATTTTTGAAAAGGATATTTAGCATTGATTTCACTATTGTCACTGGGAAATGATAAGGGTGATGACTGCAGCATCATCAGTATCATTTTCGAGTTTCTATGTGATGGATTTGCTACAATAATGAATTTAAAATTGAAGTTTTGTTGTAATAAATCAATTTGAAATTAAAATTCAACTTGAAGTTGATAAGTATAAGCGAAATAAGTTTTGAACTTATAATATAAGTTAGAAGTTGAATAATAAGTTTTATAACTTATTAAATGGGAAAATGTAAGTGAAACCAGTTGTTGAAGTGGTTAAACAATTAAGTTAAGTAAAATGGAATATGAATTTGAATATTGATATGAATTTGACTTAAGTAAAAGTTAAATAGGATTTACTTTGGAATTTAAAATCCGAATTGAATTGATAAGTAAAACTTAAGTTTATTTGAACAAATGATGTCAAATGGAGTATAACTTAAGTGAAGTTGAATAAAAAAATTGATCTTTGTATCAAAGTTAAATAATCAAGTGAATTAAATGATGTAAATAAAGTTGAAATGGAATATAACTTAAGTAATATTGAAAGAATTGATGTTAATATCAAAGTAAGTGAATAAAGTGAGTAAATGAAATTGTTAAAAAAGGTGAACTTAAGTTATATAAATGAAATTCAATTTTATTTGTAAAAAAGAACTAGCAATTGAGTTAAAGTATGAATTGAATGTTAATCAATAGAATATGAATAAGTTGATATGAAATGATGCATGTAAGTGTAAATTCATTGAAGTTAGTTGAATAATTGGATGAAAATCAATTGAATGCTAAACCAATTGGAATTAAAACAGTTGAACCAAATTGAATGTAAGTAAAATAAATAAATTTGGTTGTATTGGATGTACATTGGTCGTTATTGCTTGTTGGTTGGTTGTATGTAAATTCATTAAGTGTTAATGAAATTGAATTAGTAAAATTTGAAAGCTATGTAATTGAATTCAAATGAAAATTGGAATGCAAAGTTGAATGAAAATGAATATGCAACTTTAATAGTAAACTAAAAGTGGTATAAGAAGCATGTATTGGGAATTTTATAATTGAATTGGCAAATTGGTTTGAATATTATAATTGGATATTATGCTAGCAGGATATACAGGTATATAATGGATTGGAATTTTGATTTTGAAGTTAAAAATTGAATGACTCGACAAAAAGGTACGTATTTCACTTTTAGTATGAGAATTGATGATTTCCTTCTCCAGCCACTTGGCTTTCTCTTTTCTTTTTGATTCTGAGGGGCCGTAGTACCATTTTGTAGTCGTACCGATCTAGCCGCGCAAAGGAGACTCTGGCGAAATTTTTCGAAAATTTCGGGTGTTAGAAAATTTTGAGAAATTTTGAAAGTTTGAAATTTGAATTTAAATTTAAATTTGAATTGTTGAGTAAACAATGTTGTTTGAAACCTATAATTGAAGTTGGAAAGCTAATTGAAATGATAGTGGATCTTTAATAAAAAGGATTGTTTTGAAAAGTTAATAAAACTAATTAGTTTTGGAAGAGTAATAAACGGATTAAGGAATCGTTTTCTTAACTTGCAATTTCGAGGACGAAATTCTTTTAAGGGGGGAAGATTGAAACGACCCAGAATTTTTAGTAATTTAAATTTGAGTATTTAATTCATTTTAAATATTAATAAGTGGAATTTTTAAGTCGAATAATTTATTTATCGAATATTTGGATTTAATTGGTCATTTAAATCGATTAATTAATAGTGAAATTCCGTAGATAATTAAATATTGGGTTAAATATGATTGAAAATGATTTGGAAAATTTTATTTTATCATATTAAAGTTATAGAAATGTTTTAGAACTTGTAAAACTGAATTTGGAGCTAATTTGTAAAAATTGAATATTTTAATATTTAATTATCGACTGAAAAATAGCCAATTTTTGAACAGTCTCGGAATTGAACGAGACCAGTTCCATTGGATCCGGAATAGTTAGTTATTATTGGATTTCAATTTTCGTAGCAATCGGAGTTGTCGTTTGACCGTGGCAGCTCGAAACGCATCGATATCGTTTTAATATTAATTTAGCGAGTTAAAATAGCCATTTTTCAAACGGTCTCGGATTTCGACGAAACCAGTTTCATCGGATCCGTAATGTGATATTATTGCAAGATTTCAAATTTCAAGTCGATTGGATTTGTCGTTTGTCCGGTACAAGCCAAAACGTCTAGAAATCGTTTAAATCGGTTTTAATTTAAATTGAGCGTTTATAGCCGTATCTCACACATATGATGGAATTAGCTTACGAAACCTGTTCCATTGCGTCCGGAACGCGGAAAAACCTTAGGAACGCCTGTCGGCATGCGTTGTTTGGAGATCGTTTGCAAAAGTGTTAAATTGGGTATTTTATTATTAAAATAATATGGGTATATATATCATTTTCTTGTTCAAAACCCTAGAATATTGCTCCAGCCGCCTCTTACACTTTAATGGCCAGAAATTTTCGAATTTCATTCCTCAAGATCTCTCAATCCATCAACATTTAGGAAAAACTTCCAACTACAAACTTGTAGAGCATGGCGAGGCGAACCTATCCAACGGTGGATCTGGCGAATCATCGCCGTTTGGAGGGGATAATGGCCGCGTTCATGGGGCTGTTGCACACGTTTTCCAAGGGTCCTGAGGTGGCCGAGCTCGTCATGGTTGCTGGTGAAGGTGGCTCTCGTCGAGAGCTTTCATTTGGCGGTGGTATGATCGAATTTCGTGCTTCGTGGTGGTCGGAAGATCAAACCCTAATTTCTACTTGTATGGGTTTTGTGCATTTTTACTACCTGGAGATGCTCTCCCGTGCGTACGCAAGGAGATGAGGAGGTGGGCCCACCAGAGGAAGGAGGTTGATTGTTTTTCTTTTAAATGTAATTCGATTGCAAAATTAATTCGTATCGACTTTAAAAATGCATAACTTTTTGCTGCGAGGTCCAAATTGAACGAGATTTTTTGCGTTGGAATCGTATCGTCGTGCTCTTCGCAGTGCAACTGGTTTGGAGTCGATTGGAGCTCGTTTGAATTTCGGGTAAAATTAAACGTTCGTTTAATTTTATTCGAAACGAACGCGAAAACGGAAAATAAAATCAAGGTGAGAACTCCTCACTCAATCGAAAGGTTTTGTTTAAAATTTTGAATAGTTAATATTGATTGATAGTTGTTGATTGATTGTGGTAGTAGATAAAATAGGATATATATTATATATAGCAATATATATATATTGGCATATGTATATATTGGATTTGATTTCCCGCCTCGTATAGCGGATGAGACCCTATTGCGCCGCCTATTAAGCGGATAATATTTATAAAATCCCATATACCGCGATATTCCACCTTGAAGTGGAATTGGTATTGTGCTAACGTCTGTGGATGTAGGGTAACAGGTTGGAGGGATCCAACTGGATTCCTCACATATTTATCTGTTTATGAATATTATGTTGATTGTTGATGTTCACATTGATATATGATGTTATTCCCGTGATTGACCATTCGATGTCGTTGCATCATCGGATTCAATTTTTTTTTTAAAATTAAAAATAACGGTTTTGAATTAAAAAGGGGTTTAAAAGTGATTTCTCAAAGAATATGGTTTATTAAAAAAAAATTTGAATTGATTAAATTTTAAAATAAATAGATGGATAATTTTTTATGTTTTAGAAATTTATATTTTTATGAAATATAACCAAAAAGGAAAATTTTAAAATCAATTGATTTTATTAAATGGTTAAATTGGGGTTTTGGGTAATTATTATAGATCGTCTATATAGAGGATGTTTATAAATGGATATTTATAAATCTAAATTTATAAAGAATTATGAGACGAGTTATAAAGTATTGAAAAGGGTTATAAAATGGGGTTCGTTAAAAATTATAGATTTGTGAATCTTGAAAGTTGTAAAATAAATAGGTGTGGAAAATAAAAGTTTTATAAGTGATTAACTTATAAAAATGGAATTTGGGCATATAATTGGGTTTATAAATTGAATCGGGTGAATAAAAGAGATTTCTAAACCGAGGTTATTAATAGAAATGGAATTTATAAACTGTGTTTATAAATTCGGAATCCATCGAATTTGATAAATTGAATATGGGAATTTGTTAAATGGGTTATATTCACTATTTTGAATAGTGAATAGATTATTAAATAAAATGGGTTTGTTTTTGGGAAAGGAATGTTTTAAATGGAATTTAAAACGAATTAAAGGTGTTTTAAAATGTATTGAGTATCGAAAACATAGATTTCAACATTGATTGTTGAAATAGACGTTTTCGAGAAACAGAAGGGGATAATTTGTATAGTATTGGATTTATATATCTATTTTAATTTCAAATCCATATACTAGTGTTTTTGGGTTGTCGTAACGATGTTTTACGCAACATCCGTTTTGACCCAAATAAATGTGAATAAAAGAATGTTTTCTTAAAGAGAATGGAATAAAATACTTAACGGTAACTTAAGTATGTTGAATATTTTTCAAAATTGTTGAAAATAAATTGAATTGTGAATTACTTATTTTTAAATAAGTTTAGAAATGATTTTCCAATATGGAATGGAACGTTTTTGTGAATTCACCTTTTAAAGGTAAATTGTAAGCGAATATTTTGGAATCGATTTGAAATCAAATATGAATGGGTATTTGGGATTTAATTCACGTTGGAATTTATAATAGGAAGGGAAATTGGTTTAAAAATAAATGTTGATTTATTTTTAAAGATGGAAATAAAATTCACAAATTTGGAGCGTAAAATTTAAAAATAAATCGGTAAGGATTTATATGTGATTTGAAATTTGTTTTCAAATGGTTAAGGTGTGTGATTTGAAATTTGTTTTCAAATGGTTAAGGTGTGTGATTTGAAATTTGTTTTCAAATGGTTAAGGTGTGTGATTTGAAATTGGTTTTCAAATGGTTGAGGTGTTTAATTTGAAATGGGTTTTCAAATGGTTAAGTGTGGAAATTATATCGTGAAGGTGTTTTGGTAAAGCAAATAAATTGGGAAATTATTTGGAAATTGTGTATATATATCTTGTAAAGATATTTTGGGACTTAATAATTTTGGAAAAATTATTTGGAATCTGATGATGTGGCGCATCTTTATTGATAGTTAAATAACCGACTATCAATATTTACCCTTGGATGGTATTGATTGTGTTTGTTTGGAATTGAATGCACACTTATTTTTAAAATAAGCGCTCGCTATTCGGTTTAGCCGGGAGAGGACCTTTGTGTCATATATCCCATTCCGAATATGCGATACGTCGTTTGGATTGCATTTGAAGACCGGTGTTGAAGACCGGGTATTTGTGAAAACGATAGGATGACCTATCGATTGTCTCCGCATCGTTAGCTACGATATGGAGATTTCCTTTGTGATGGGAAATTTTATCGGGATTGTGAATACCCGGATTGCAAGGGCTTCTTTGGAAGTGCCTTCGGTTCTGTTCGAACCCGGAACAGACTTGTATGGTTACGTGTCTGACATTACATTTTGAGAGATAGAGCAGATTTCTTTCAAATACATTTCTGTTGGTGGCGGAGAATTTATTCTCTTAGCTTAACACCCTTCTCTGAGACGTACGAGCTCAGAGGTTATGTAGTTGAAGGTTATCAGCGATATTTCCCAATCTGGTAATGTGGCATGCTGAGTGCTGCTGTGTGATGATCATTGGTTGATCGTTTGGATATGATCATTTGTTTGATCATTTATCTTTGTGATTATTGCTTTGGTCATCTGTGGACCCAAAGCATGGCTTTGTTGCACAAAGCGTAGCTTTGTGGACGAGACTTTGTCAGGACCTCACTCCCCGGAAATGGTCGAAACAGGAATATGCGGCAAGGTTATGAGGGTCGCGCCCTTTAGGGTATGTCATTTCCTTCTGGAAAAAGGTGGTATCATGGTATGGAGCCCAGATATTTACTCATGTGGAAACACTATATATATTTCTGTGTGGTGTTGTTGGTATCGAGCGCTCGGATAAAGGTCCCAAAGGACCGGGGGATGACATATTCGTGTAGTAGTTACCTAGTTACAGAGGTAACCCGGCCTTGTGTTGGCAGAGATCTAACCGTAACGTTAGTTCTCGGGACGTCCCGCCAGAGGCGATCCCATGTGGCAGTAGGAAGTTCCTTAGCCTGACCATTTGTTGGAAATCCATTCATCCAATACGTGCCTTGTACGGTTTTAGTTGTAGAACCTGCCATTTAACATGGCAGCTATAGTAGGCATAGTATCATGGTACCTATGCTGGCTAGGATTTATATTATACTTTCGAAATACTTTCCACTATGCACTAGTAATAATATCAAAGAATTTTTCTCGTAGTAAGCATGTTTGACTATCATAAGGAGAAATCTCCCCCATGTGTGCGTTTGCATTGTGTGTGTGCCGGGAGGCCTTATGGTAGTTTCATTTTCCAAAAAGCATTGCGGATTTCAAAATTTAAATTTTCTTGTTGCTTGTTTAAAGATAAACTGTTTTGAGTTCTCACACCAGTCCCATGACTGACCTGGAGTTTATTGTTCCTTTCCTAAACTCTGGGTGCCCACTATTTTCCACACGGGCAGTCTAGAGTTAGGTTGTCAGGTTATTCTGGATTCGGGAGTTGCTGTGCAGATGTTGGAGGCGAGCTTGGATAGCGTAGTCTATTATCTATTGTATATAGTATTCTTTCCGCTGTTTTATGGTTGTACACTCTGATGATATGATGTATTGTGATGTATGTATAAAATGTATAGTTCTTTTGTTTCAATGATATTCATTTATCTATTATATGTTGTTCCGCTGCGATTGTGAGATTCTGATATTGTTTCTCGTTCTGTTACTTGTTTTCTGTTTTCTCCTCTCTTTCTTTTCTTTCTTCTTCTACCTCTTTCTTCTTCTAAAACCCTAACGGTTCGATTTTTCGGCAACGAAAAATCGCGATCGTTACAGTGCTCGATCATATATTGTATCGTATAGGAACTAAAATATCTAATATGTATTCATACAAATATTAATGACATTTTGCACATAGTATGATGATATGACATATAATAACATAGTTAATATATACATGTATAGATAATAAGATTTATACCTACCATATATATATATATATATACATACATATATATATATATATGTATGTATATGTATATATATATTCTCCATTTATATATGTATTATTTGCGTCAATTTTACAAAATCTAACATATGTTGACTAAGTTGAAGTTTTCAATCATACTTTTAAGTTGAAATTTTCAAGTTTTGATTTGGTAGAATTAAATTCAAATCTAGATCAAGTTGACTAATATAAAATATCTACTAAATGACTATATTAACTTTTTCTAAATTTTAAAATAACCAAAAGGAATTTTGAGAAGAAAACCATTTGTCATTTTTCTCTTTTAAAACTTTCCATTTTAATTCCCACTAGTTAGAATTAAGATCTCATCCACGTTTCTTTTTCTCTCTCTTTCTCTTTTTCTATTATGGTCGGCCAAACGATGCCATTGCATATATCTTTATTTTCAAAAGCCTGTTAAGCAATTAAGTATATTTAAGACCCATTTAAATGTATATCGACATCGTATATCGATACCTGTTTATTTAACTTTAAAATATACTTCCAAATAATTAAGCAACATCCAAACACAGATAAATTAACAACTAATATTTCTCAAATACTAGTAAATTTTATCAGTTTTTAGCATTTTATAAACTAATTGAATCTTGTGGTTTTTTGGAGAACTCGCAGATGCGGTTGTGGGACTCAAAGGTGTGAATTCAGTCAGTGATTAATATTGCTTAATTCAAATATTAACGTTTACATATCACAATAGTTAGTGGTGTGACGGTTTGGTCGCATCGTTTATAGATCTTTTCGGTAAAATCATATTTTATACTATCTTAAGCGTCCATAATAGTGAGAATAATTTACGCACATTCTCTTGGCAACATTATATCACATTAGGATATACGAAATCAGATATTGGTCAAAACTTCAGCATTGTCCGTAGTCAATTCAATCAGTTCATAAAAAAAGTCATTGGTTCAATGATAACATTTATTTTTAACCATTATACTCTGGTCATAAATTTTGACTTTGAGTTAACTACAGTTAACCGTGATACCAACCTCATAAACTGAGGTAAAACTCGATCTGATTATAATACCTTGATCTGCCTAATACCTTGAGATCAACTAGGAGAACCGTATTACTTACTACTTCTTGTTGACTTGACTAAGAACCACTACATAGCAATGTCTTCAATCGAACAGTGCTTCACTTCTAATGCTTCAACTTAGACCCATTATAATCGTTTGATGGATGGCAATGTTATGATTTAACTATAATTAAAGTTGATTATTCTCATTGAAGCTCAACAGTTTTTAAGTTGAGGGAACTATGCAACAACATCATCTTGAGATTCCATCGTTGGATCAGGTGCATTGGCAACGAGGTAAAAAGAGTAAAATTCAAAAAAAATTTTTTATTAATTTGCACAAGATCTTATTTTGTGTGAATAAAATTTTAATTTAAAGTGAATCAAATTTGGTATTTAATTAATATAAGTGTTTGAGTAATTTTAATTTGTTTTATTTATTTAAAATGTTTCTTTGTTTGTAAAATTTTGAAATAAATTTTTATTATTAATTTAATTAAACTTAATTTATTAATATAATTTATTTTTTATTTTATATTTTATATTTTGATGTTATGTGATATTCATATTCATAATAAGAACATCACAACTATACTAATATCAAAACTATCTTAGGGGTATAATGAGAAAATTGACCATTGTGTCCTACGGTTAATAAAATGTTAATAGGGTGAAACAATGTTAAAAAATATTAAGATTAATTTGAATTAGTCTAAATTCAATAATATGTATATAATATTGTTAGTAAATAATAATATATGTGTAATATTGTTTAAAAAATAATTTATCGTTAGAACTATAATTTTAATGAAATACATAAAACTTCAATTTAAATTATTTCACTAAGTTATTAATATATTTCGGTTTTCCAAAATTATCTAAAATTCAAAATTCAAAATTTGACCATTTCAAAGTGTGTGTGTGTGTGTGTGTGTGTGTGTGTGAATAGTGTCTTTTAAACATTATGTATGTGTGTATCTACGTGTGTATAATAAAAAATAGTTTTGTAGCTGTTCTTTACGTTTTTCCCCTAAATACGGGGCGGTAATACAAAATATATGTTTTTTCAATGTCACGCCAACAATTTTAAGCAATGACCTCTTATATCTACTAGTTTTATGTGTATAACTCATTATGATAACTTGAGGAAATGTATGTCCAAACTCTAAACTAGTTAGATGAGTCAAACTATATCTGTGGTAATATATGTTCCATCAAAAGTCCCACAATGCCATTTGAAAAAACCATATTCTCTAGGTTTACAAAAAAAATAGACTTGAGAACGTCTCATTCTTTAAATATTTTTATGCACTATTATAACATTGTATATCGTTTTGATTGTGGTGCAATTTTATGATCACTTTGTTTATAAGTATGTCAATTTCTTATGGTCTAACCATATTTTTATGCATATCAGTAACTAGTTCGATCTTCTCTTAACTCAACCCATCGACAGACGAATGACCCTCATTATTTTGTAACTTGCACGTTTATGAACCTTATCAAGCACTTCTAAGATCCACTCATTAACAATAGAAAACTTAAAACCTCTTAGTTTGAATGGACACGCATTTCTTAGTTCCTGTTAGTCTTGGGTTACAGTCGAATTTCTTCGGTTTAGGCTTCTTAAACAATCCACTATGTTCAATTCCGAAGAAGATTCTTAACTTATCATGAGAATCATTCACATCCTACTTTAATATTATAATAAAAATCAGGTTGTTTTTAAGTATCTTGGATCCATTCCATTATTATTTTTACTCGGTGTTATTACAAATATAGAAAATGTTACAAAAACAAATACAAAAAAAAAAACTAAAAACAATACTGAATCACCTACATCATAGGATGTAAACTCACCCTATAATCCATTATGATATCTTTGTCAGAAGCTTCATTTGCACTGCTACAATTAGCTCTCGATTAGAGAAAAATAAGTGTTGCTTTAGTTCAGGAAGAAATTTTGCATCAGTGCACCCTAGGAGGGCCAATACATGAAAAAAAATGATAAGCTAGGGAAACTTGTGTGAGGAAAATAATAACAAAGGAAAAAGTTGATGCGTGTTTTGCTCATACTAGCAGGTTTTATTATAAAAATGAAATATATGCTAAAAAATTGAAAATTTTATTAGTTTTATTCTCTAATCGAAAATCAAGCTCTCGTTCAGCTTCTAATCCAAAATCACATTCTTTTGATTCTGATCCAATATCTTGCTCTTCTTCCTCAATTTTCATGACTAAATATATAGAATTTTTTTAAATTTTATTTTCGTTTCAGTTTTCAACTTAGAATTTAGGATTTAGTTTCGAGCGGGTCTAGCGTAATGTTAGACAGATGTTAAAGGCACCGGACCAGTGTGCTAACCACTACCAAGATTTTTTACACTGCGATTGACGGAATACGGCCAACCAAACAAATGTTTGATCGATGGTTCTCCGCTGACCGCGGTGCCATAAACATCAAACCTGGTGCCTTTAGCACAATTTTAATGTTATTTTTATTCTCAATTATTATATAAAAAATTGTGGGGTTTGATAGGTAAGTTGAGAAATAATTGTCGGTTTTAGTTGTTCGAGGTTTCGTTGGACCAGTTGAATCTTCATCACGCAATTATAATATTTTAATCAACTAAAATTAATATAAAAATAAAATGTACGTTGAAGATTGAATTGATCCACCGGATAGTTTCAATCTGGATCTACCTGATTTCCAGCCAAACGAAATTTGGTGTGACGTGATAGGAACGAAGAAAAACAGCACACGGTTTCAAAAAAAAAAGCACACGCATACAAAACGAATGACTGTTCACTCATCTTTCCCTTACCGTCTCGAACACCCCTCGTAATATGCAATACCTACCTGATCTAAAGAACTAAACACGGTGCTTATCGATCCAACTTCTGTCATCGCAGAAGCTTCCGATAGCCCAGTCTGGCAGTTTCCTCAACCAAAATACCACTCGGAGTAAAAATCATCGTTTTCTACTCCACTGCTGAACCAACGATCATCGATCACATCTATTAGTTCTGCAGTTGAAGGAGGAGAAGAGTTGCTCTTCCGGCGGAGGAGAACGATTAGTCTGATATCAATTGTACATTTAGTGGCATCTACGAGGTATGTTACTAATTACTGTATTACCGCTTTATTTTGATCTTACTGGAGTTGGAAACGTTATATAGCTAAATTGTAGATCTATAATTTGGTTACTAACTGTAATTGAGTTGAAATTGATTGCGTCTTTTGAAGGAAAAGTTCGTATTTACTTCAGTGTGTGATCTGTATTGAGTTATTGAAGGAAAAGTCTCAGATATGACTGGAATATAGTGATTTAATATTTGGAACATATAAAATGTTAAATTTATTTTTCTTGTCGGATGGTATGTGTACTAGCATGTTGATTCTATTAATTAGCATCATGCATCTGTGGCTTACTTGGTTCGTGGGGTTGGTGGGCTGGGGCTGTTTGTTCGTGTGTGCTTGCAAGAAAATGATATATAATTAAACTATCTGGGCAGCTGCATATTCTCTATTTCCGCAGCTCACAAGATAAACATACTGTAAAATAGTATGTTATTTTTGAGTTTTTGCTCCTCACTCTAGGTTTGTGAAGAAACAGTACTTGAGCATTTTTAATGATAACTAGTATAATTGTTTTTGTGTGTTGTGTAAGGAAAAGTATTATCGGGTATTTCACAACCTCTGATTCATCTAGTCGGAGCTAAACATGATTGGAACAATCATCTTTAATGAAGCATTTTAGTTTTTGCTCATGCTAGATTTATGAAGGAATGGTAAATATGAACATTTTCTATGTAATAAGAAAATTTTAACATTTCCACAGTTATTTACCCCTAGTTCTTTTCTAATATTTTATATTCGAATCTTTGTGTTTAAATTGCTTACGAAATCTCAAACTCGGACTATTTAAATAAATCTCAGTCAATAGTTTCTTTATTCTTCTAACAAATCCTACATATTTATGTCAATTTTATGATACACACACAAGTATGCATCCCTTGCTGATGGCATGGATTCAAACATAATTTTGAATACACCTTGCAAATGTTATGCAATATGTGTTATGTTTATTGTATGTAAAAATTGTAAAGTAAAAATATAATTTAGTTAAGAATATACATTATCAGTCCGAAATCATTATTCACAATGTTACACTTAAATTGTTGAATGGGAATGCATTTCACTGTTTGTAATGGGCCATGGATTCTCACTCACCTATTCATACTTGGAATTAGTTAACATAATTGTCATATAAAAGAATGTTCAAAGTAGTTGCCTACCATAACCACATTAAAATACAATCAATAACCACACAGCATAAAATATAGATTTAAAGCAATTGCCTATCGTAACAATGTTAACTTTAAAACTGAAATAGTTTCATATTCAACAAATTTTAATATGAGACTTAAAATTTGCAACTCATGTGTATTGTGAAACAGAAATGTAGACATCAATGGCTTCCTTAAGAATAACATTTCATCAAAAACATGGATATGGATATCTATCATAAAATACATGTTTTAGGAAGTTTACATGCCCGCTTTAAAATTGAACTCTGCCAAAAGTTGGGCTCCAAATATATCCACTGAACTAAAAAATTCAAAAACTAACGTGCAAAATAAACATGTAAAAATTGTTACTTCTTAAGATGAAGTCCTAGAATTTTACGTTAGGATTCTCATTATAGTGCTATAAACTGGTAAAATGAAGAGAATAAGTATTATACACTTGTGCATCTATGATGATATATGATTAAACTATCCCGGATGCATAATGTTTTTTGACACAACTGACAAGATTAAGTATACTCAATTAAGTATGAAGGCGTAGGAGTAATTTTAAAGAAATGGCGTTCTCACTTCATCATGGAGCAAATGCAGTTTAACCTACTAGGTTGTCTGTTATACAAGTATGCATGTGCAATGGCACGTAGGCAAACTATGTAGGCAAAGTTGCATGCTGCTCATGGTTTCCAGAAGCAGTACAGGGTGAAATAGAGCAAAGCAGTTGATGTTTGTTCGATGGGAAAAAATATTGGGGTCTTTCAGACAACCTCGGATCCATCTAGCCGGGGGATGAACCCCAGGTAGAACGATCCTCTACAAGATGGACTAGGTTAGTAATCCAATAACCCGTTAATCACGCTATGGAAACGAGGCCATGTGTCATCATCAAGACTGAGTTGCCTTCCTCCTTAAGTTATAAGGATAAAGTAGTACGAGCCTATAGAACAGATCCTGTTCAAGTAAGGTCGTGCTTTGTGTGTTAACAAGTCGATATTTGTACTACGCAAGGAAAAATTAACGGGGGGGTGTGGGACTAATATGAGTTTAATTAAAGGAGCAAACATGTATTCTAATCCTGAACACCACAGATCTGTGAATTTATGGAGAGTCGAAAATCTGAACATGCATCTATACACTATTACGTTGCCTAGTATGGAACTTGAACTTCAGTTTTCTCTTTCCTAACTCATGTTTGTATTGAATACCTTGTATGTATGTTCTATATATTTGCTTTGCTGTGAAACTTATTGAATACTAAATTAGTTAAGGAACAAAATATTTTTTATTTTTGGACTTGAGTTAAAATTCTAATAGTAGTAATTAGACATTTTTGCAGTTCCAAGCAATGAAATTGGAAGACCTGACCTGAGGCTGAAAGCTTGGAAGGTAAAAGGACATGGAGACAAAAGAGAAAGGAATGTTATAAGGTGGAATGAACATTGGTCATCCTTACAATTCCTCACAGGAGTGCGTGCATACCCTCCTCTGTCAAGTTATGGATATATTCTTATGGCTGCCCTACTGCACAACACAAGCTCCGTATCTGTTTGGATGTCTGCCGCCTGTTGCTTACCCAGCGGCTCATCGTTGTCGTCGTGGGCATGTTTCCAAATGAAAAGTTAATAATGTCAAGTTGGTAAGTTCAAGCATGGAAAGTTTTTAAATGCATGGTAAGCTCAGCAAGTGGAAGTTATCATTCTTTACTACTTGCGTTTGTATTGTTGCCTGTGTAATGCATCTTCATCCTTTAACTTCTATTCTAATAAACTGTATTATTTTCAAATGGATCCGTCATGTCTTGTGTTACCCATCGTTTTATTTTGTTTTTATTTTTGCCATTATACCGTGCCTACATGCATGGGCACTAAAAGTAGTTGTTTGATGAGTAAGACTCCGTGTTCTTATGTTTATCTTTCATTTTTATACTGCCATTACATGCATATGTTGATGAATGTTCTTTGATTATTTACTTGTAAGAACCATCATTTCTAGTGTTGGAGACCGACCAGTGAGCGTTATTACTAACTTTGGCCTTAGTTTTGAATACCCAACGCCATGGTTTTACTTAAAATCTTTTTTCAATATGTACCGCGTAAACAAAAATTTACTTGTGGTATCATTCCACGTTTATAAAAAGTTGAATGGCAATTATATTTTTCGTATTTGATATATGTATTTTGATGTATATAAAGTTTATAAAAATACGTGGGACTTGATTTCGATTTTCCATATGCGGATTTAATTTTTAAAATATGATTGCAACCCTAATTTCCACCACTATGCACAAAGCATGAGTTGAGTTATCACTTATCATAGCCAATGCCATAATCCCATTCATTCAATTGAAATGCAACTAACATGACTTGAACTCATGAAGTTGAATCGAATGTTTTTACTTCGAAACGTTTTAATATGAACATTTATAGGTTGAAGGGAAATTAGAGCTATTGGAAGTTCTTCGGTGCCTACTTAGTAATGCTGAAGAATTAGCAGAATGCCAAAATGCTGCAAAAGAAGCATATGCAACCCTTTTAAAAGGCGTGTTGCAAAGAGTATGGGATCTTATTGATACTTATGTTCTTAGCAAGCAAGAATCTTCATTTACTGCAGATAAACAGATGCAAGTAGTCAAGCCTGAAGGTTCCCAGTAGAGTTTTCAGAATGTTCAAGGTTTTATAAGGTTAGCCTGATTCACCCCAAAGATTCTAGAAAGTGAATTTGGGTTGATTTGCTTTAAAATAGTCCGACTTACAAGCATTATCTAATATATTTAATTCATTCTTGTTGTTTCCAGTAATGCTTATTCACTCACCCAAAGATTTTGTAAATTATTTGAGTTCACTTAGAGCATCTCCAAACCCATGAATTTTTTTAATGTAATGTCAATTACACATCATCAACATGTAATTTAGTTCAAAGTTTCACCTCCAATGTCAATGTTAATGACAATATTACGATGAATTGGTAAATTTTTTATTAAACACCCACCATCAATCGTACTACACATCTCCACACAAGTGTTCCTAACATCCTCTACTTGTGGTATCATTCCACGTTTATCATATTGGCATTGTACAGTGCTCTAACATTGTTAACCAGTCGATGCAAAATACCCACAGTTGTTCTTTTTGGTCCAAACGGGTCCAAATTCAAGGCATGCGAGATACAGACGTTCAGTCGACCGCTCATGATCCCATCAATCGATTGTTCGCCTAAACTTAATTATTTTTCTACATCAGCAGATCAGTTGACCGACTTAAAGGGATCAACCGACTATTTGTCTGTCCATTCGACCGATGCCTCGAGTTCAGTCGACTATATGACCATTGTTTTCTTTGTGGTTTCTTCTATAGAAAATCGATCAACCGTCGTGATTCAGTTAGTCAACCGATTGCCTATTGTTGCCTTTTTTGTGTATTTTTCACTAATCTAATCACCTGACTTCATTTTTAAAGTGATTTTATGATTTAATATGTTATAGAAATGTCATACAATACTTTAATGGTTGTTTACCTTCACTCTTCTTTTTGTATTCAATGTTTTTCTTCTATTTAATCATCTTCTCCAATATCGATTAATCCAATTATGCCCAAAATCATTAGTAAGTTGTTTCATTACTAATTTATTATCAATCTGTTCATTTCAACAACAAAAGTTCCAGTTATATCTCCAAACCCTAATTTAAAAATGTTTATATTTCCATTTCATATATCTATGTGCTTTTCATATAAAAATCCAAACTTTATTCATTTAGACCATCAATAATGAGTTAAGAGCATAAATAGATCATATAACATAGAAAATAAAATCTCACTCGAAGTTTAACCTAATTAGCTTAGAGATCGCTTTTCCTTTTGCTCTCCGAATTTGGCCTAGCTGCCAATCTTCGTAAACCATTGAGAAGTTTATAAATTTTACAATCTATGATTTTTTTTCCTTCCTATTTAGACTATTTAATTGTTACTTTTGGTGGAGAATTGTTGATTTAGTTTTCGATCTAAGGCCGTGTTTGTTTCGAACAAAATAAGGCCGAATGCTTAAATAGCTTGTTTGTTTTTAAATAAGTTCTTCTTTTTACTTAATTGAACGAGTAGGTTGGCACGTGCAATGCACGTGCACAGGAAGAACTGGTATTATGAAACTATGGTTGTGGAGTTATGTTAAATTTTGTAAAATGACTTTGACGTGTACGTAATGTTGTATTTTTTGGATGCTATCTAATTCAAAACACATCCACGTCGGGTAGACGTGTATAGAACTTTCGTATCAAACATGGAAATATGCTCTAAATCAAACCGATCGTAGGCAGCTAAAAAGAAAAGTAATAAACTTATGGAAGTATGAATTATTCTGGCTTGTTCATGCATATTGTAGACAACAGCTTTGATTTATAACAGAAGTTGATTTTTTTTTAATAGATATAATAGTTAAGCTGAAGTAGATAAGGTAGCATTTGAGAGGAGAAGGAGACAATATGACATATTGTAGCTTGCATGTTATATGAAAGTAAATTGTTACGACGAAGTATAGTTGTGTTAATTATTATCTCTCCACCATGTTTCGGGCTTGAGCCCGACATCAGTAGTAAGTTGATGGCGGAGTTAAAAACGTTTTTTAAGAGATTTTTTATGTTAAGTAAAACTGAATCGTAGTAACACAGTCATATAACGTATAAGTTGAAATACTCAAACACGATTACGTGCATACAACCAAGTTATATAACACACATTCACAAATCACATGAGTATTAGAATTATGTCTGCAATCGGAAAATGTACATGTATTTATAATTAATGCAACAAACAATGCAACTCTTGTTTACAAACATTTCACACGCAACTACATAAATTCACAAAGATAAAAGTAACTAATTCGAGCAAGAACATGAGAATCAAGTTCCACATAACATTCATTCAGATTCCATTCTATCTAAATGTACTGAACTTGAAATATAAAACATGTATATCCAACTCCAAACTTAAACTTAATAAAAGAAAAAATAAATCCAAATGATGATATAATATTGTTTCTAAAATTTAATATCCAAAGAATCTCATCATAGATTTCACGACTGAATATTGGATCTGAGACTTACACAGATGGAGAGACATAATTGCAAAACCCATGGTAGATGACAATTTTAAACCTGAAGCGGCAAGCATTTTGCTTGCACCTCCTCCGCTTAGGAAATCCCAAATTATTTCCCTTGCGATGCATGCCGATAGTTGCAGTTAGATCACTAAGGAACCACAATGGCTGAGAGGACTATCACGTTAGCAAAGGACGTTGTTTGTGAGAGCCCGTTATTTATGTACTCCTTAATCCGTTATAATAAATGCTTCTTTTCTATTTACACTACCCAAACACGGATCAAGATTTCTGATCAGTCTGACACCCTTTAAATTTTATTATTTTTAGTATTAGTTTCAATTCAGTTTTTCCCATATTAAATCCACATCAAATCAACTAACATCTACATTCGATTCATTTTCATAAGTTGCATGATCAAAGTTTGTCATAGCTTCCTTCCCATTGTATTTAATTGATGTTTTATAAGAAGCTCTGCAAACAACCACAAAGAAAGTGAGAACACCATAATCTACATGCAGTATTCATTGCTAACTGGTCATAGGATCTAAACATCTTCAAATTATAGGTGATAAATCTATCACCTTGCAGCTTCTTCCTAGGTATCAAACAGTCCCAAATACACATACTTGTTAAGAAAAAAAAGTTGCATTATAAAAAAATATATGCATACCTCAATCGATAATACGAAATGATACATTACTTTTAACCCATAAATTGACCTATTCTACCCTTCCATTTCCCAAATTTATGCAATGTGATGCCTTTATATTATGAAGTTCCTCTTGTGCTTTGTTATCCAAGCACGTGAACAAACTCTTCTTTTGTTAGATCTTTATTATATGCATTTTTCCAAACATGTAAAACAAATATACCTGATTCATATTATTCTTATGGTCATTTAAAATGAAATTTATATCTGCTTTGTTACCCCAAAATTTTATTTCAACTCTATCATAAGCTCTGTTAAAGTAAGTGATAGAAGTTGGTCAAAAATTCAGTAAATTTGCATATAACTTTAGTCATATTATTTATAGTTTATTGAGTATTGCCTTGTAGTGGCATGGGCTGTATCAAGACATCCTGAACATAAACGAAAATTTTACATACACAAAAATTAACAAAGATGTTCAACTATTGAAGTACCTATATAGACTTGCTTTCCATAATCCCTGCTCATAATAAAGGGACAACAATTTTACAAAAAAAGAAGATAAACATATCTATTAAGAAATAAAAAGTTTGTGGTTAAAAGACGTAAGACTAACCAAATAGGATATTCCCATCTCCTTATTCTTCTATAGAAAGTAACACCTCTGTATTGAAAACTCTTCAAGCGTGGGCCACTCGGCTCTTCTTAGCTGTCATTTCCACTTGAGAAGACTTACCAATGGAGGTAGCCTCACCACCTATGGTCCTCTACACCATCTACTGATTGACTGACTGGAAAGAACTGGAAGATGACCGGATCCCCCATCTTCCAATGTCTTTTTGAACTTAATAGATAATACAAACTTATACGCTTTTTCACCATTATAATTCTCTATTTATTCGGCGAGATCTCAACTCCTTTATAATTTACATATATATGGAAAGAGTAGGTTATTGATTATAAAGGGGAGAAATTATTTATGAAATAAAACTTGGAAATCATCATAGTTATATTGACCGTAATTAACAGTCTATCTTTTCCACGTCAGTCAAATAATCATAAATACCTCCTCTTTCTGCTTTTACCCGACCCTGTAGAAAATTGATTGTCATAAGCAAACGATTCTGTAGTTTCTCCTCCTTTGAAAGTGAAATCGCTTATTGATAAATCAGCACATTAAGTTAAATCTAGGTAGAAAATTAATTACAAAAGCAAAATCATATGTTTATAGATCTTGAATTGACTTGAAATAATATGAATCTGAACTTTAGGAACATTAAATTTTAGAATATTAGTTAAAGGATGAAATGATGAAGAGCAATCAAGCATAAAAGACAGTATAGAGAGTCAATGGATTAACAATGATAAAATTACCGTATGTACCTACTGTAAGGGCTAGAAAGCGATGTCTAAAATAGAAGGAGGTTGAGTGTAACATCCCAATTTTTGATAAAATTTAAAACTAGTGACTAATATAAATTTTGGGATTAAATTGAAATTTATTTGAAAATTTCAAAACAAATAAAATAAATGCTAATTTGTATATACATAAATAAGATTGTGATTGCATTTGAGTTTAAAAATTTAAAATAATAAGTGTTTTAAAATTATTTGAATCCAAAGATATATATGTATATGGATAGATTTGAATTTGAATTTGAATTTGAATTTAAAATTTAAATAAATATTTTAGTAAAATATCTGGATTTGAAAATTATATATGTATGATTTTTATTAATGTGTAAATTAGTTTAAAAACCTTATTCTTTTTAAAGTTATATATATATATGATAAAGGAAAGGTATTTATACAAATAAGAAAATGTAATACAGAATTTTATTTAAAAACATGTAATCATGTAAAAAAAAGTACAAGTGTTAAGCTTTTAGCACATAGATTAACAAGTGTAATCAATTTAATTATGGATGTAGACAAGTGTCCTATTTTTTATTTTCTTTTTATTTTTATTGAAGAAGAAAATATCAGGTATATACATCTTTTCCTCCTCTCCGTCATTTCTTTTAGTCTTCATTTTCAAACTTCAAAGAAAAAAAAGAAGAAAACCTGTATACAAAGAAACCAGAAAAAAAATATATCAAAACAAGGCAAATTCTTCACGAATTCAACAAGTCAGATTCAAGCAAGTTATCAATTCAACAATTCCAGTATCAAGACTGTGACGACCCACCTTTCTAACCCCAGAAAGACGTTTCATCATTAAGAAAGAAAGGGATAGAAATAGAAAAGAATAGAAAGAAAGAAATAACAACATCAGAATCTCACAGCGGAATGGAACAAAATATAATACATCACATAACTATTACATAGTTATACATACATCAGAGTTATACAATATCATATAATAGGACTGTCATATACATATATGTCCATACATACATCCAAAATACAGCATACACTAACTACACAGTGGAACTACATATATAGATACGTACGTCTGGTCTTCTTTTCCAAAGCTTCTCCAGAAAATCAACACTCCCAATACCTATCACTTGGCTACTCATAAAAATTTGAGTACCCAAGAGTTTATGAAAACGCAAAATATAAACTCCGGGTCAGACATGAGTCTGGTATGAGTAAACAGGTTAAAATTGCTTAACTTTGAAAATCATTTGAAATAAAGGTATCACGTAAGACTCCCCACAAATAAATACGGGTAAGTTTTTACCTTACGCTAACCAAACATTTTTATAGGAAATTCAGTGATATTATAATAATGTCTAGGGTTTTCAAGTAAATAGAAAATAGCCGAAATTGTTACATTCATTAAATTCCAGCTACTTGCCACGAAAGTGGGTAATACAAATCAAAACCGTAGGGTCTCGTAGGGAAAATGGGTTTCCAACAATGGCAGGGCTACTGGGGTACCTCCCGTCACAGTACGGGGCCTAGATCACCATACCGAGGATCACTCCCGACCCCCTACAACACAAGGCCGGAACCATTCCTTACTGAACAGTCCCGAACAAGATAACCCCGCAGTTGTGGCCAACAACTGCTCACACAGCCGAAATAAAAAGGGACATCTAGACAGGGGAATATCTTGTCCTGCTTAGGCATGACCCACCTAACATTGCTGCATCTCCCCTGTTTTAGCCATTCCCGGTTGATGAGGCTTGAGGCTGCGATTACCTTTATTGAACATTATTCTTAGAATGCTCATCGTCCGCCTGACGATGTGTTGAAAGCATTCAATCCATACAAGTTCGTTCCGGGTTCGAACGAAACCGAAGGCATAATCTCGTTACACTCATTTTGGAATCACCTTCAGAGTTAACAACGATAACCCTTGCATTCTGAAACATCATCTCGATCACCAATGACAAGTCACGTCCTATCGTTTAATTTGTATCGATGTGGTTTTCGGAGAATCAAAATTGATTCTTCCGATCCCGGTCTCATCGAAATCCAAACGCCATTTTAAGGGCCAAGTTGTCTATTTAACTTAACAGTTCAATTTAATATCAGAATTCACATAACAGATATCACAGATAAATCATATACAGTTATCACAGTATATACAGAATATATTACAACATATCACAGAAATATTGTCAACAGATATCAAAGTAAATCAAACAGAATTATCAATGCATACCAAACAGTTTATTCTACTTAATTTGTTAACTCAACTTAATTGATTGCTTAAGAATAAACTATTTTATTCTACTTAATTAATCACCGATTAATTAGCTTATTAATGATCAATTAATTAATTTGTTAATCATTAATTATCAATTTATTAATCATCTAATTTTTAATTAATTATTTAATTGAATAACTTTTATTCATTTATTATTTAATTACTCAGTTAATTAATTTATTCTCAATTATTAATTCATAACTTTCTTAAAAATTAATTGCTTATTTAATTAATTATATTAATCAATTTTTTTTCAATTCAATTAATTAATCACTTAAGTTAATTATTATTTATGACTTAACTTTTAAGTAATTAGCTAACATCCTTAAGATTTAAATTGTTTTAACATATGATTTATCTAGTTTTAATTACAAAATCAATTTAAAGTCATCAATTTATAATTTCAAGTATAAATTAATTTACATTCTAATCACTTTATATTAATCACCTATCTCTACAGACACTTCTTAAATAAACTTTTAAATTAAATATTAACTTAACTAACTAACTATTTTTTAATTAACTTAGATATAACAAACACTTAAACAAAACATTATGTGCGTCCATTGGGTAATGGACCCGAGACAACACCTACCTTTACTCGAGAAAACATCGAGTTTCCCTCCGTGCTTCCCGCGTCTCTCTCTCCCATTCCCCTTCTTCTCCCTTTCCTTGTTTCTTCTTCTTCTCATTTTATATTTTGTTTAATTATAAATTTTTGAACTGCAGAAACAAAAATTCCCACGCGCAACCCCAAGGAAAACTCGAAGCTACAACCAAAAATCACGCGTACTAATACGCATCTCTCCCAGCAACTCGACAGACACCACCTCGCCACCGTGCACGTGCACGTGCACGGTGGTCTACTACGTCTCCGGCGACTCGTGACAACGTCCACAAACCCCAAATTGACCACTCATACGAGTTCGTCACACAAATCATCACGATTTGGTCGAAGGCAAAAATTTGCCTGTAGCTCGAACACGCGACACAAACACCCACCGAAATTCCCCACGCGCGGCCACCATCCATCACCGGAGGCCAAGCCTCTTTCCCCACGCCATGGTCAAACCTTCCTCGGCCTCCACCCCAAACCACGAACGGCTCGATCAAGCGACGGCGATACAAACGATGATTTACAGAACACAAGAAGAAAATGAACTGAAACCCTATATGCGACCCGTTCAAACAACCTGCACAATGAATACTTTTTCTGACATTTTTCCAGAGTTCGAAAATCACTAAGCTAACTTCGATATGAATTTCGACATCTAATTATTGTAAAATCATCAGAGATTGATGAAGATACACTTTTGTCCAATATTCGAACTACACCCTCATTACTCACTTAAAAATCATAATTTTTATACTAAAAATCCTAACCTTGTGTATGTATTCGAGATATGTTATTGAATTCCTAAATTTCAACATTCGAATTTTTTGACTTTGAATTCCTTTTACCTGTAATTTGAATAAACAGTGGTTATAAAATACTGCAAACTTCAAAACAAGATTGCAGGTCTTGATTTGGATCAACAACTTAAATTAGCATTAATATCCAGGTTTAAACATTTACATGAAGAAGTATTTGCAATTTCTTCGTTTTACTTTGTTCAGATATTCAAAGTTCCTGAAGAACAACTTCATATATTACAGAGTAACAGGAAATACTCAAGGCTGCTTATTTGAGCAAAATCAAAGCACACACCATTTATAAGCTAAAGATACAAGTTTAGATTGAAAATAGATAAGTTTACTCACCAAGTAACTTTAAAACAGAAGGTAAGGTATTGATGAAGAACACTGCAGAAAGAAATTCCCTGAAGCCTTCTTTTTAGTTTCCTGTTTTGAATTAATTTTAAGTTTTCCAAAGCAACAAATGTTTATCTTCTCTCCTTATTTGATTCTCAGGTTTGTTTGTAGGTTTAGTCAAGTTTTATATACGAACATAATATATATTGGATATATATAGAAGCTAATTAACAGGTTGTATCTAGACAGTTTTATTTGTTTGTCATTTTTTTTCTTTAATTGGTCATGTATTATGTTCTGCAGAAAGAATTATCACAGAAATTCGGTTGTCGTACTAGCTTGAACAAATGTTGTGCTATTAAATGTTTATGCTCTTATTTATGATAACAAGTAATTAATGCTTACTGATACTTACTTATGTGTTGTACAAAGATATTTATTTTTATTTTTTTATTTCGGCCAAGCATATCTTGTAAGACACAGATTTTGTTTTATTATATTTGAAGTGAAACTTTGTTTTTCTTATGCAAATTTATGACCTTCTACTCATCTATTATATTATACTAGCAGCAGCCTAACTTGGTTTGTGAGAACATATGTATATAGTTTGCATTGATTTCTTTATACTTAGCATTTTGTAGTGCAGCTGACTTATTTGCATATGTATGTTTAACTTACCTTTCTTATCATTGCAATTGTTTACAGGTTATTCCCCTTATTTTTTCTGATATGTTTTTATGAAGTTGTCACACAATTGATTTTTTTTAGCTTATGTGTTGATTTGTCTAAGCTAAACAAAGAATAGTTAAAAATGTATATTTTTATCTTATGTTTTATTTATTTATATTCGTTATTAACAAAACTTCCTAATATTATTCCCAGTTAGTTTACTTTTAATTATTTAATTTATAACATATTTGTACTAAAAAAAAATATTTATATTAAATATGGACTTGTTTCATTCCAAACAATATTATTCAGGTATTTAAATATGTATCAAATCAAATGACTATAATGCAAAGCCCCATTAATTTTATCGAATAAGGAAATTCTATTTCAAATATTTTTGAAAGACTCTATTTTAAATTTTCAAATCAAAATTTCTTTTACTGACACAAATATACTGATAAATATACAAAGATCTTATTTGTTTGTAAAATGTAAAGCTTGTATTTAATTTAAATTAGATTAAATATTCATTGAAATATGCTGTCAAAAATTCTGGGTTGTTACAAAGAGCAACATCAAATTTTTTAAAATCCAAGATCAAGATCAAAGTAGATTTCAAATTTCAACACCCAGGCTTCTTCTCTGTTTTCATAAACAAACTATAAGTAAATCATTTTAAGAATTTGAGTTTCAGTTTGTTGTTAAATAATCAAACAAGTTAATCCATCATAAGCTAAGAAAATCAACATCAACATCAACTGGTTGCAGATAAAATTCGAAGATCAAAGCAATTTTCAAATTCTCGTTTCCAGTTTTCTAAAAAAAGCAGATATACAGGCCTCTTCCCTGTCAACATAAATTGGTGAGTAAACCCTTGTGAGATCTGGATTTTTGAATGTTGTTTGAATTAATGCCTAAAGTGAAGTAAAGATTTATTTGCATGTGTATAAATCTTCGTATTTATGTATGGTTTGGCTGTGCATGTCTGGAAAACAGATATATGCATCTCTGTTACAGGTTTACAGGCATCAAGCCTGTTCAAAAATCAACCTCTCTTCTTCTAATCATTATTTTGTTGAATCACTATTTTCGATTCATGACAAATCAGTTCAGAGGCCAAGAAAAGAATTTACATTCATACATAACACAAAGAAAGACAATAGAGGATCAAGGCCACAACTCTATGCTTAAAGTAACACTCATTTATGTTGAGTCTTAGTTATATGTTAAAATCAATCCTCAAGTTTTCAACGTTTTCTATTTTTTTAAAAAAAAGAAAATTCACTGTGCAAAATATGCACAGCCAGTCGACTGACTGTGCATATGCACAGTCGTGAACTCTTTTAAAATTTAAAATGTACATGGTTTTTTAAATTTCAAATACCAGTCGACTGACCACAATCTCCAGTCGACTGAACCGACTTCAACTGCAAATTTTCTGAATAGACATCTTCTTCCATGAAGAGTTGCATACCATCAAAAGTTGTCTCTCTTGGCTGAAACTCTTCACCAAGGGTTGCAGTTTTCTGATAATTATATATAGGAGTTCTCTCTTCTTCAATTTTACCAATTTTCTAATTCTAACTCTCTATTTCTCTCTTGTGATTATTCTAAGTGCTCTCATACTTTAAATTGCTTTGAATCTTTGAGTCATACTCTATATACTTTGATTCTTACCAATGTTCTTCCTTCTCAAATCTTCACATACTACTTATATACTTGAGGAACTGATTATAGGAAGTTTGTAATCTTAATTGACAAATCAGTGTTATCAAGAACACACTTAGTCAACTACTTTCATAGTTTGTTAAAGACCTGTTCTGCTGCTCAGGCAAGAGAAAGTCCTCTTCTACTGTTGAGGCAAAAATCCTGTTCTGCTGCTCAGGTGTCTGTTCCGCTGCTCAGACCTATTCCTTTGGGTTAAGTGAGGGTATTGTTAGTTAAAGCCAGAAGTTAGTCTGGGACTGGACGTAGGACGGTGCTCCGAACCAGTATAAAATATATGGTGTCATTTTACTTACTGCATTTATATTCTGCGTTATTTACTTTCTATACTTCTGTATTACTGTTTATCCATATTATACGGTCCTATACACTTTCATTTGGTATCAGAATAAGGCATCTTATAAGCGTTACAAAGTTATCTGATATCTTATTAATATGGAAAATAACACCAGCACTACCACTAACACTAGTTTTATTGAAGGTCAATCCACTGCACGACCTCCTTTCTTTAATAGTTTAAACTATAATTATTGGTCTACTCGTATGAGAATCTATATGCAATCAAATAGTTTTGAATCATGGAACATCACGCAAAATGAATACACTCCTCCTACTGGAGAATATTCCACTTGGTCAAACACACAAAAACTAGATGCTACTGCCAATGCTAAAGCTATGAACATGTTATTCTGTGCACTAGATAGAAATGAATTTAATCGTGTTAGCATGTGTCAAACTGCTTATGAAATATGGAGAACGCTTAAAATCACTCATGAAGGAACTAATAAGGTCAAACAAAGTAAAATCTCTATGCTCAAAAATCGGTTTCAAAACTTTAGAATGAAACAAGATGAATCCATCAATGATATGTATTCTAGATTTCAAGATATTTATCATTCACTATTAGGATTAGGAGAGAAGTACACTGATTTTGATATTGTATCAAAAATCCTAAACTCTTTAACGGATGAATGGGAAAGAAAAGTCTTAGCTATTGAAGAAGCTAACGACCTCTCTACCAGAAAACCAGAAGAGTTAATAGGAAATCTAATGTCCTATGAAGTAAATTTGCAGGCAAAACGAGTACAAGCACAAGACAAAAAGAATATAGCTTTCCATGCCGAAGAAGAAAAGGATGAAGATTCGGATGAAGAAGATTTAGCATTTATTGCTAAAAATTTCAAAAAATTCTTGAAATTCCGAAAAACTAACAAAAATAATGGAAAAAGGAATTTTCTAATCAAACCATCATCTTCAGTTCTAGAATGTTATAATTGTCATAAGAAAGGTCACATTCAGAAGGAATGCCCAGAATTAAAGAAAAAATATGTCAAGGGCAGAAAAGACAAGAAAAAGAAAGCATTCTCAGTAACTTGGGATGACTCAGCTACTTCTTCATCAGAAAACAGTAGTGACAGTGAAAACGAGCAAGCTAATGTCTGCTTCATGGCTACTGAAAATGAGGTTAGTAATTTTACTTTTGATGACATGATTGAGATAAATTCAGAACTAGTTGATACTTTGAAAAATCTCAAAAGAAAATATAAAGAGTCTCGTGAACTTCAGAACAAAACAGAATTCGAAAGAGATATGCTTAAAGATGAGAAAAAAATACTAGAGGAAAACTTGAGAAATTACAAGAATCATTCTCTAATATCAATTCTCAACTCACTCTTTTGAGTCAAGAAATTGAAACTCAAAAAGAAAAGAATGACGCTCTTGTTTCTGAAAATCATGAACTAAAAACAAAAGTAAAATTGATAGAATTGGATAATACTAGTCTTAAAACTAAGTTAGAAAGCATTACTAAAAATGTTTCAAACTTTAACAAAGGAAGAGAAACTTTATCAAAAATTATTGATAGCTCTCAATCTATCTCAAGTAAGAAAGGATTAGGATATGTTAAGAAAACAACTAGTCCGCCTAGAAAGAAAATTAGGAGAAATGTTGATCCTACTAAAATACACAAAAAAATCCTTTCTCAAAAAGAATAAAAATATGGGTTCCTAAAAAAAACAAGAATTTAATTAGGAAGAAATATATAAACACTTTTTTTGAATCTGTTCATAAAAATAAGGATTACATTTTTAAATGGGATACTTAGCCCTCTTGGGTTTGGTTTCCTAAGATTTAACTCTTATGACCCTATCAAAAAGTGGGTACCAATATTATCGTTTATTTTATGGGTCCTACTCAAGAAAAGAGGAAAATGGATACTCGATAGTGGTTGCTCAAAACACATGACAGGAGACAAAAATATGTTATCAAACATTATTTACTCAGATGGAGGATCTGTCACATTTGGAGACAACTCCAAAGGATACATCATCGGCAAAGGCGATGTGGGCAATAATGGTATTTCAAAATTACCTCTTATTTCAAATGTTTTACTCGTTAAAAATTTAAAACATAATTTACTAAGCATCAGCCAATTGTGTGACAAAGGATTCAAAATCACTTTTTCTGAAAACAAATATAGTATTTTTGATCAAAATCAAAATCTTATTTTTGAAGGATATAGAGACAGAAATATCTATGTTTTAAATATGAAAATAAATCATAATTTAGATACGTGTTTAATAGCCAAAGAAAATGATCCTTGGTTATGGCACAAACGTTTCTGTCATATTAATTTTCAAACAATAAATAAGCTCTCTAAAAATGATTTAGTAAAAGGTCTACCTAAAATGAATTTTAAAATAGAAAATATTTGTGATGCTTGTCAATTAGGAAAATTAACAAAATCATCCTTTAAATCTAAAAAGGTTATTTCAACTTTACAACCACTTGAATTACTACATATGGATTTATTTGGACCAACACACGTACAATCCATCAATCACAGTAGATATGTGTTTGTGATTGTTGATAATTTTTCTAGATATACTTGGACTATTTTTATGAAAAATAAAAGTGATACCTTTGATAATTTTAAAACTTTTGTCAAAAGAATTCAGAACTTTAAAAATTTAAAAATAAAAAATATAAGAAGTGATCATGGAGGTGAATTTGAAAACGAAGCCTTTGAACATTTCTGTAAGAAAAAAGGAATATTCCATAATTTTTCGTTTCCTAGAACTCCACAACAAAATGGGGTTGTAGAACGTAAAAATAGAACCTTACAAGAATGTGCAAGGACTTTGTTAAATGGAAGTACATTATCAAAACATTTTTGGGCTGAAGCAGTTGTAACAACTTGTTATGTTTTGAATCGTGTTTCTATTCGACCACTAACTAAGAATACTCCTTATGATCTTCTTAATGGACGAAAACCAAATATTTTCTATTTTAAAGTTTTCGGTTCAAAATGTTTTATGTTAAACACAAAAGATCAGCTTGGTAAGTTTGATCCAAAATCCGATGAAGGAATCTTTTTAGGATATTCGGATCGTAGCAAAGCTTATCGAATTTATAATAAAAGAACAAATATCATTGAAGAAACTCTTCATGTATCTTTTGATGAAAATTTTAAACCAACTCCAAGTATAATAGATGATGAAGATTTCCCTGATAATAACACAAATACAGAAACTGCATCTTTTGAAATTAATGAAAACATTGCTCACAATAACAATGAATTGAGATCTCCACCTAGAGTATTAAGAGATCATCCTTCTATTAATGTTATTGGAGAACTAAATTCATCTGTTAGGACAAGAAGTCAATTAAATCAAATGGGTCATATTGCTTTTCTTTCTCATATTGAACCTAAAAATATTAAAGAAGCATCTTCTGATGAAAACTGGTTAATCGCTATGCAAGAAGAACTAAACCAATTCGAAAGAAATGACGTTTGGGATTTAGTTCCACGACCTAGTGATCAATCAGTTATTGGTACAAAATGGGTTTTCAAAAATAAAGCATATGAACAAGGAAATGTTACTAGAAATAAAGCTAGATTAGTTGCTCAAGGTTATAATCAAGAGGAAGGAATTGACTATGAAGAAATGTTTGCTCCAGTCGCTAGACTAGAAGCAATACGAATCTTACTAGCTTTTGCATGTTTTCATAATTTTAAATTATATCAAATGGATGTCAAAAGTGCTTTTTTAAATGGTTTTATAAAAGAAAATATTTATGTTGAACAACCTCCTTTATTCATACACGAAAAATTTCCTGACCATGTCTATAAACTCAAAAAGGCTTTATACGGTTTAAAACAAGCACCCCGTGCTTGGTACGATCGTCTTAAAAATTATTTAATGAATTCTGGTTTTGAAAATGGAAAGGTTGATCAAACTCTTTTTATTAAACGAAATAAGCATGATATTTTAATTATCCAAATATATGTTGATGATATAATTTTTGGCTCTACAAATGAGAAACTGTGTCAAGAATTTTCTAACATAATGACCAATGAATTTGAGATGTCTCATATGGGTGAATTAAATTATTTTCTTGGTTTACAAATTAAACAACTAGAAAATGGTATTTTTATTAATCAAGAAAAATATTGTAACAATCTAATTAATTGCTTTGGTATGGAAAATACTTCTACCAAACCAACTCCTATGAGCACAACCATACATCTTGATAAAGATGAAAATGGCAAAAGTATTGACCAAAAATTATATCGAAGTATGATTGGATCATCACTATATTTAACAGCCAGTAGACCTGACATAATGATGAGTGTCTGTTTATGTGCAAGATTTCAAGCAGATCCCAAAGAATCACATTTACGAGCAGTAAAACGCATACTACGATATCTTAATAAAACCAAGGACTTTGGTCTATTCTATCCAAAGGAATGCCCTTTTGATTTAGTATCCTATAGTGATGCTGATTTTTGAGGAAGCCGGACAGATAGAAAAAGTACAAGTGGGACTTGTCACTTCATTGGACGGTCTCTTGTATCTTGGTTTAGTAAGAAACAAAGTTGTGTTTCATTATCGACTTGTGAAGCAGAATATATTTCTGCAGCTCTGGCATGTGCTCAAGTCATTTACATGCAACAAACACTACAAGATTCTGGTTTTAATTTAAACAAATCAACAATTTGTTGTGATAACACTAGTGCTATTAATTTATCTAAAAATCACGTTAATCACTCACGAACAAAACACATTGACATTCGTCGTCATTTTCTTCGTGAAAATATTGAAAAGGATTTAATAAATCTAGAATTTGTCTCCTCTGATAAACAATTGGCAGATATATTCACAAAACCTTTAAATGAAAATACTTTCATTCATTTAAGAAGAGAACATGGTATTCTTTCATTTAAAAATTTATAAAATTATGTATATATACTTATATATTTGTGACCTCTAATATATAAATCAAATATTTATCAAAATAAAAATAAAAATTTTATGACTACTAGCAAGATTTGAACTCATAACCTCTTCTATATGTTCACATACTTCTACCAGTTGAGCTATGAGTGTTTCTTATCTCACCTAGAAATTTTGGTTTTATTTGTTCTATTTTTTTTAAAAAGTAATATAACATAGACACCAGGATTTGAACTCAGGACTTCCAGCTGATAATTCAATAGATTACCAGCTGAGCTATACATGTTTTTCTGCTGAACCACATGTTTTCAATCACTTTAAGCCGTTTATTTTGAAATTAATTTTCATCCACTATTCTAATCTCTGGTTATTAATCAATAGTTGCTTATAACCATTCAATATAAGCTAAATTGCAACTATATAAATCACTCTTCAACTTTCATATTCACATTACAAATTATTTCAAACAAGCCTTTTAAATTCAAGCTTCTCAACAATGGCATCTCAAAACTCTTATGATTCATCAAACTCAAAGCTATCATTTGCTACTCCAACTTCCTCTAGTAGCTATAACTCATCCAGCAATTCTACATCGTCATTACCAACTCCGACCCCTGTTCATGAATCGGGAAGAAATCACACCGGATTTTCACCTAAACCAAAGAAGTCTAGAAGATCTTTGTTCCTTTCACCAAAAACTAAAGAGAAAATTGATGAAATACATCATTATCAACAGGAGCAAGTTAATCTACAAAGAGAAATGTTCTATGAACAACGAATGAATTCAAATCGCCTTAGTCTTATTGAGTCAATCGCTCTTAAATTTTGTGGAAAATCGGACAAGCATAATGTTGTTCAACCTTCATCATCCCATCAGCCAAGCTCTTCTGGATGGAACAAATGGGAACAAACTTCATCTCAACATCAGGGATCTCCAAATTCATGGGAACGCCAAAATTATTTGTCACCTTTACAACCTTATGTTGAGAATACAAAAGTTGAACCACAAGAATCACTCCTAAGACCCCTAAATAATAATCGATTCTTGTGTATCATTGTTCCTAAAATATTTGTATTTCAAATTTGTATTTGTTTCTTTAATAATACTTTCATTTTTTTACCTTATAGCATTATTTACTCCCAGTCAGTCGACTAAAAATTTAAGTCAGTCGACTGATGTCAGGGTCTCAAACTCTCGGGAAACCATTCAGTCGACTGACCTAAATAATCAGTCGACTGACTAAGGAAATTTTTAAAAATTTTATGCGCACCAGTCGAGTGGATTATTCTTTCAATCGACTGGCTGTATAAGTTACCCTTTATCTCCCCTTTTTTCTTACCTTTTCCCCTTCTTACTTTACTCTTCTCAGTTTTTTTCCCCAAATATTTCCGTCCTCAAACCCTAGAAACCCAATTCCACTCAATTTTCGATTCAAAAATCGTTCAAATGGCTCCTCCAAAACGTCAAAGACAAGGCTCTTCATCCATCGATCCTACCGACGCTCAAATTGTTCAATGGTTGTACAATGATGTGGCAGTTACAAGATGGCACAAGATGAAAAATTCAAGGATATTTGAGGGTTCATTCATGGTTTACAGCGACTTCGCGGCTTATGGATTACAAGAACTCATGCGTAGATCCGGTTTGGAGTCTCTACTTGATTTGAATTCAAATTCTCACAAGATCAATCACCTAATGCTAAAATTATTCTATGCCAATTTAAATCTACCTCATCAACGTCCATCAAACACAAATGATTGTGTTTGGAGTTTAGTATGTGGAAAACAAGTATTTTTTTCTTTAGATCGAATGACACACATTCTTCAAACTCCTAATCATGGAATTCCACTTGATGATGTCGAATGTAATGTTCGACAAAGGGATCGAATTAGCCATATGTTCATGGGAGATAACATGACGGAACTAAAATCTAGCCTCCTTCGTCCAAAAGCGAGAGTTGTTCACAAAGCTCTCATGAGGAGTATATTACCAAGAACTGGGTCATATGAATTAATCTACCCAGAAAACTTCAAAGCTCTATATGCGGTTTGGGGAGGAATTCAAGTAAATTGGCTACGAAGGATATTGGACGAGTTTCTCACTTTCAACAATGGTACTATGAAAACAATTTATTTCGGAGAATATATCATGCGATTGCTTTTAAATGTGGGTACTCCTCAACCAGAATCTGAAACTTCTTCCGTTGGAGTTATCAATATTCGCACATTAAGTCTCATGAAACTACCATCCGCTCCTCCAACTTTTACCTCCTTTGAAGAATGGCATCCACAGCAACATCAACGATCATCAGGCGGGCCAGTTATTCGAGAACATGCTTCTCATCCCGAAGAAGATGAAGAAATTCGTCTTGCAACTTCAGCTAGTTTACGAGAATCCGTTGAAATTCTTTCTAAGAATCAACAAATATTAGGATCTCGTTTGAAGAAAGTGGATAAAAAATTGGACAAAGTAAAAGGATTCTTCTCTATTCTTTGGGATGCAATTTCATGTTCCAATTCCACAACTGCCTCTTCCACAACTCATGGTAAACGACCAGAACCAAGGTTTACATGGTCAACTTATGAAGAGCATACTAGTAGTGATACTAGTGGCACAGGCAGTGGTGCTCATGGAACTTCTAGGCCTGGAAAAGAACCAGCACCAGAGGAAGATTTCGATTGACATCTTGATGAGTAGGTTTTGTGATGAGTAAGTAGGGTATGCATTATCTATCTGTAGTTTTTAATTCGAACATATTTGAATCTTGTCTTAAAACTCGTACTTTATTTAAATATTGAGACGTGTACTAAATAGTCTCCTTTCTCTATTTACATTTACATATTATGTTGTGTCTCCTTTTTTTGTCGATGACAAGGGAGAGAAATGTATGTGCACTAACATATTTGATGCAGGAAAAAGATATCATACATTCAGGGGGAGAAAAACATAAATTTTCTCTGAAAATATATACAGGTTGTCATCAATCAAAAAGGGGGAGAATGTTGAATCACTATTTTCGATTCATGACAAATCAGTTCAGAGGCCAAGAAAAGAATTTACATTCATACATAACACAAAGAAAGACAATAGAGGATTAAGGCCACAACTCTATGCTTAAAGTAACACTCATTTATGTTGAGTCTTAGTTATATGTTAAAATCAATCCTCAAGTTTTCAACGTTTTCTATTTTTTTTTTAAAAAGAAAATTCACTGTGCAAAATATGCACAGCCAGTCGACTGACTGGTTATGCCAGTCGACTGACTGTGCATATGCACAGTCGTGAACTCTTTTAAAATTTAAAACGTACATGGTTTTTTAAATTTCAAATACCAGTCGACTGACCACAATCTCCAGTCGACTGAACCGACTTCAACTGCAAATTTTCTGAATAGACATCTTCTTCCATGAAGAGTTGCATACCATCAAAAGTTGTCTCTATTGGCTGAAACTCTTCACCAAGGGTTGCAGTTTTCTGATAATTATATATAGGAGTTCTCTCTTCTTTAATTTTACCAATTTTCTAATTCTAACTCTCTATTTCTCTCTTGTGATTATTCTAAGTGCTCTCATACTTTAAATTGCTTTGAATCTTTGAGTCATACTCTATATACTTTGATTCTTAGCAATATTCTTCCTTCTCAAATCTTCACATACTACTTATATACTTGAGGAATTGATTATAGGAAGTTTGTAATCTTAATTGACAAATCAGTGTTATCAAGAACACGCTTAGTCAACTACTTTCATAGTTTGTTAAAGACCTGTTTTGCTGCTCAGGCAAGGGAAAGTCCTCTTCTGCTGTTGAGGCAAAAATCCTATTCTGCTGCTCAGGTGTCTGTTCCGCTGCTCAGACCTATTCCTCTGGGTTAAGTGAGGGTATTGTTAGTTAAAGCCAGAAGTTAGTCTGGGACTGGACGTAGGACGGTGCTCCGAACCAGTATAAAATATCTGGTGTCATTTTACTTACTGCATTTATATTCTGCGTTATTTACTTTCCATACTTCTGCATTACTGTTTATCCATATTATACGGTCCTATACACTTTCATATTTGACTTTAGGACCTAAACAAATTTTGTTTGTTTAACTATGATTCAAGTTCTAAAAATAATTTTAAGCAAAATTAATTCAAGCTTCTTCTAGAAGTTGAAAAATATAGAAAAACTTGCTATATGTTGAATTTTCAAGTATCATGATTTATGTTTTCAAATATATTATTTGAAATGCTTTCGAAAACAAAGATTTTTAAAAGTGAAATCATATTTTTTAAGTACATATTCACTGATAAAATCGAGGATGAACGATTTTGGGGTTATTGTCAAGTTCTGGTGATCGGCAGCCTGAGGGGTCTCGTGATCGGGGTTGGAGCTGGCATGATGGTCAGGGACCATCAGAAAATTATTGGACGAATTTATAAATCATCATATTGGACGGACATTGCCAATCTAGGGTTTAAGCTCATGTCTTAGCTATGGTCGGAATTCGCGTTGCTGGCGTCTCGTCGTTGCATCGGAGTCGATCGCACCGGTGACAATTGAAACAAGGGAGATAGGCGAAGCTCTGGCCGGAATCTCGACGCTTCTGGTGGCCTGAGAAGTCGGAGCAAGGCATTTCTTTGGCGATCATTTTTGTCCCAGTCTGGGTCGTGCAGCTTAGTCACGAATTCGTCATCGATTCATGTTGCTGGGTGGTCAGGGGCCTATAAGGAGTTGTCGTCGACTAGTGGTGGCTGGAATCATTGTGCATGTGCATAATGTATTTGGTTGCGTCAGGGATTTGGTTTGAAGAAGGGAGGGATGACTCGAAGTAGTCTTCAGGGAAGCAGGTCACTGGCTCGAGGGTTGATTCGAGTATTTGTGTTGTACCGGGTTTTTATTAAACTTAAACAAATTCTAAGTTTTTAAAATGAAAATATGGGGTTATCTCAGGGACAACTCAAAGTAAATAGGCATGTAGCCCGGGCGATGCTCGAAGTAGGTCTCGGGTTTGTCATATAAAATAGTTTTCTTGGCTTTAAAAAAAACAAAATTCAAATTTAATCCATGTTTTTAAATAATGGTTTTAATTTTAGTGTTGGATAACAAATGTTTTAAGTAAGATATTTTTAAAGTAATTAAGTTTTAATTTATTTAATTTTGTGACATTAATTGTAAAATTAATTATTTTAATTAAGATGAAATGTTATTCTTATTAACCTTAATCTTTTGAATTAATGTGTTAATGATATTTAATTATAAAGTTTATTAAGTAAAGATTTTTATAATAATTGAATGATAAATTAAGTTAAATGATTTATAATTACTTAATAATTAAAGAATAATTAATTAACGGTTAATTAATTATTAATTTAAAGTTAATTAATTTGTAATTAAGGATTGATTAATTAACATAATTAATTAAAGAACAATTAATTAATGAAAGTAACTAAGATTAATTAATAAATGATTAAGCATTAATTCAGAATAATTAATTAATTTATTAGTTAAAAATTAAAGGTTAATTAATGCCCCGCTATTACCCCGCTACAACCGCGCTATATCTCATAGCGGATTTCTACCGCTACGATTTTTCCATATAGCCCCAAAATATAGCATTTCCGCTTTAATCCTCGCTATTTCTGCTATATCCCATTATTTCAGCTATATTCCGCTATTTCCGCTATATCTTCTTTAACAAAATGAATTGAAAATTTGCATTTACACGTTATAAAATTATGAAACTAATTTATTTGATTTAATTTTTTAATATATTTTCAGAAATGAAAATACTCTAATATTCTACCAAATTCAATTATGTTATATAACAGTTTTTCGTTTATTTAAAAGTATATCCGCACATGTTTTTATTTAAAATTATTTATGTATTATTTATAATTCAATTGAATGATAATTTTTCATTTAATTACCATTTATATATTTGTAAAAACATTAAGTACGAGTTTTATATGCTATTTTAGAGTCATCCGCTATATCCCGCTATATCCTCGCTATATCCCCGCTATGATTTTTTGCACCTCCACCGCTTTGAATCTACCGAGCGCATTAACTTCATAGATAATAATTAAGGTTAATTAATTATTAATTAAGATTAATTAATAAATCATTAAAGATTAATTACTTTATAATTAAGAATATTTAACCATTAATTAAGGTTAATTTGTGAAAATAATTATGTGATTAATTAATTATAATCACACGAATAGTTCATCTTAATTACAGATGATTGATTGTTGTTGAATGCTTTGTATTGATAGATATCTGTGATATGTGGTTGTGATACTATGTGATATGAAATGCTTTGTGCTGAACCGTGACATCTGTATATATATATATATATATATATATATATATATATATATATATATATATATATATATTACTGTATGAATGTGAAAACCCCTTAGCCCGTAAAACGGCATTTGAATTTCGATGCGACAGGGAGTCGGATTCCAATTGGTTATCCAAAATCCACATCGAACCTTAATGGTGAATCTTTGTGAATGGTATATCCACGTGTTTTAAATTAAGCGCTCACTTTTCGGATTAGCCAAGAGAGGACTTTGTGTCATATAACCCATTCCGAATAGTGATATGACGAAATGGATAGCACTTTAAGATGGTGGTGATGTTTATTAGCTTAACACCTTTCTCGGAGATGTACGAGCTCAGAGGTTATGTAGTTGATGGTTATAAGTGATATACTTCCAATTTGGTAGTGTGGCATGCCGAGTGCCGCTAAGTGTTGTTGAGTGTTGCTGATCATTTGTTGATCAAAGCATGGATTTTGTGTAAATCGTAGCTTTGTGGACGAGACCTCGTCGGACCTCACACCCCATAAATGGTCGAAACAGGAAAGATGCGGCAAGATTATGAGGGTCACGCCCTTTAGGGTATGTCCATTCCCTTTTGAAAAAAGGTGATATCATGGTATGGAGCCCAGATATTTAACCTATGTGGTTTCTGCAAATTTATTACTTCATGGTTGTTGCTTTGTGGTTGAGGGCCCTCGGATAAAGGTCGGTAACGACCAGGGAATGACATATTCGTGTAGTAATTATCTAGTTATAGAGGTAAACCGACCTTGTGTTGGCAGAGATCTAGTTAGGTTCTCGGGGCGTCCCTCCAGAGGCGTACATATGTGGCATAGGAAGCTCCTTAGCCCGACCATTTGTTTAAAATCCAATCATCAATACGCGCCCAGTACAGTTCAAATTGTATAACCTGTCATTTACTTATGGTGGTAACCCACTGTTTAGATGGTAGATATAGTTGTAAATATTTATCTATCACAACTGTTTTTGACAGTTGTATGCCTGCACTATAAAAATTACAACTTCCCTCTTTTATTTTCTTCGGCCCGCTCAATGCTTTCGTGTAAACTAAAAAATTAGCCGTAAAATTTCATAAATCTAAACTAACACTATCCCACTCTGCCATTGCTATCCACCGAAGTAAATCGCGCTTGCTAGAAACCTTCTTCCAAACCCTAACCCTTTACTCTCTTTCATTTTCTCGCCTCCATGGCCGCATCTCCATTGCTACACACGTTCGCTCGCTTCACCACCGTTGCTACCTGCGTTTGCTCACCGTTGTTGTTGGTCGCCTTCGACGAAGTTGTGGTATGTTGTTATCCTACGATTTTCTTGATTTTATTTGGTTCTTAGTTATTTGTTTATTGAAATTGTCGATAGTTAAATGATTCTTTACTGCTATCCTACAATAACCCAAATTTCTTGAAAATAAACATAATCGTCGAATCAAATCGCTTCCAATCTAGTATGAATTTATAACAATCTGATGAGTGATGGCTAAGCACAATAATTCTCTGAATAGTACTAAAAATCACATACGGCAATTTATGTTTTGAATTAGGTGCATTGTATTGTGAATTAGGTCCATGTATGGAACCCATGCATAGATCCCACTTCGCTCACTCTATGGGGTAAAGTTTATTCCAAAATTTGGGAGATGTGTAGTATTTTTTGTTTATTATAAGCCTAATTTATACCAAATTTGCGCATATTATATAGCACAATCCAGTATTCCTATATCAAAATAGCAAATAGATGGTGTGAAATTATTCCGTTTATTATTTTAATCAATAGGGAAATTTTCTATACATTCAAAATAGTAAACGGATGGCGCGAAGTTCTGTTTATTTGTTTAATTAATCACAAGGGGAACTTTCTTTATATATGTGTGTGTGTAATGCAGATTGGGGAAAGTGTAGTAGCTTGGGTTGATGGAGAAGTGCGAAAACCACATGATAAGCTTTCTCTACTCCCCCCGCGTCAAACCCTCCTAGCCATGATTCTGTGCTTGTTGGCGATTTAAAGTTACCTGATTTAAAGCAATTCCTTGTGAGCAAAGGCATTCAGGTAATGATTCAGGTAATGTGTATTCTTGTCTAACTTGTTTTTTCCCACCTGCTTTACTTGTCTAATGCATCTCTTTACTTAATTATGATACAAAGATTTCACATGATAAGTAAAGAATGTTCAGCAATTTTTCCATTTCCTTAAATTATTTGACATACAAGGTATTAAAAAACAAGATTCAAATCGTAGATCGTAAATTTTCAATCTTTAAATTTAAATCATAGATTGAAAAAATTCATATTTAACATGCATACCTACTTGTATGCTCTATTTTTCTTCTCCACTGTGTTGGTTATTAAGTGATATTTAAGCGTTCGAAAGCATCAATTCTCCTTTTTATTGAGTAATTTGTACATTTGGAATTGAATTTGATGCTTCTTCTAAACCTGTAATCCGATTTTTATTCTTGTTCCATCTTTATTTCATTTTTAGAAAACAATAAAATACGAGTCATAAATTCAAGCAGAAATCTTGATATTTTTTTATTCAGATGAATTTATGCTTTTTCTCAGCCACAGTTTTAATAGAGTAACAAGAGAAAGCAATGTACTTGTATATATTAAGTTTGGTTACATCATTTTAACATGATGTGTAATTATGTTACTTCATACCGTATCAATATTATATAAACCACATGTCTTGCTTAACACACACACATGCCCACACACATCTTTTATGTATGTATGTATGTATGTTACATCTATACTCGCAGATGAGCTCTTTCTTCAAGTTTCAAATTTTGCATCTTTACTCACTTGCATGAGAGATGCACATAATCGTGTTAAATGTATTTATTGTTATATGTACCAATCAGGGATCTTGTAGTACTGCACATTTCGTATTAAAACATGGAAAATGCAGCGCATGTTATGAAGACACTTTAATCAGTTCTATGATGGCACAATATATAGTCAAACGATCTCCTGTAATTTTCTCTGCTTCCAGATTGAGCTTGCTGGGGGAATTTTGCGATGCGGTGAGCATGTCACGGTCAGAAAAATCATTGATGTGTCGGCAAGGTTATTTTTTTTATTAAAATGCTATGTTTATTAAATTTTAGTAAGCATTTATAAACAATGAATAAAATGACTAATGGGGTCCACAATTCATTGAAGTTTTTTAGTCTATTTGATTGGTCTAACAATGATTTCGGGCACAATTGCAAATATTTTGCTAGTCTTCATCGTTTTTTTTGGCGACAAAGGAACACATATTCATACATATGTATATAATTATACATGTGCATAGCTTTATAAGTTTTATCGCTTTTCTTTTATGCCATCAGAATAAACAATGAATTCTATTTGATATTTTTCATATTTTTCCAAATAGGAAGTTGAACTGTACTTTATAATATTAGTGGAATATCATTTCAATTTTCTCATGTACCCATCATCCAAACCCTAGCCCATACAAATTTTGGTATGTTCGTATCAGTTCACAATACTAAACAAGCCTCATTTTTAAACTTGCTTAAACAAATTTCTTGTGTGAAAGAATTATAACTTAATACAGGAATGCTTTATTTTAGATGTTCCTTTTTAAAATAAGACATCAATACTACCTTGTGACATATGCATCTTTGGTTGGACGTCGGAAGAATTAAAAATCAAGAAAGTCCTTCAGGAAATGGCACTATTTTAGGCCTCAAACATCATCATTGTGTTGCTTTCTATTGAAATATGGTGGACACCAAAAAGTAAAAACACTGTTAAATTAAATAAGGGAAATGATTTAATAGAGGAATAATCGTTGAATTTCAGTACGGATAATTTGAATTTGTAGAATAGAAATTTCCTATTAATTCATGACTAATTATCCCACATATGGAGATAACAATTGCATCTACTGATGCTACAGTTTTAGTGCATCATGTACCACTTGGAGCAACAGCTTGGAAGGTTTGCATTGATTCAGTGGTGGAGCCCGAAGCTATTTTATATAGGCCTACTTCGGATATGTTTACTATTGGACAAGCGGTTGGACGACTGTTGCTTGGTATAAGGAATTTATCTCTTTTAATTAGTATGTATATGTACTCTTACTGAAATATGTTATGGATTTAGTTGTGTTTTGTATTGAAATTATGAATTCATAAATGGTGTAAACTCGAATTGTTTTCGATTTTCTTGAATGCAAATGTTTTGTGTTGTTTCAAGTAATTTGCATGATTGTGTATAATGTTAACGAAATATTGGTTTTAGTTATGATATTAAGAAATTTATAGCAGCCGTGAAAAGATAATTATAGTTGTTTGTAGCAATTGTAAAAATATATGTTGCAACTGTCATTGTTAGTTGTTTTTCATCCCTCTACAACTGCAAGCGGTAGTTGTAAAAAACCTTTTACAAGTGCTAAAAGCAGTTGTAACCAGTCGTTTACAACTTGCATGTTGCAGTTGTAAATAGTTTTCTGCAGTGTAAATAAGTTTTCTACAATTAGCAGTGGTAGTTGTAAAAGACCTTTTGCAAGTGCTAAAAGCAGTTGTAACTAGTCATTTACAACTAACATGTCGCGATTGTAAAATAAGTTTCTACATCTACTTCTACAACTGTTCCGGCCAGTTGTAAAATAATTTGGATCTATTACAACCGCGGATATAACGACTGACGGGTGCTAGTTGTAATAGACATATTACAACTGTTTTTGGCAGTTGCAAAAAGGTATTTTTGTTGTTGTGATGATTTCTTCGTTTCTTTCAATATTCAACTTTTTTACTGAATGGACGGATGATGCTTTTGGGAGTAGGGAAACAAATGTGAATAAATGTGTATTACGGTTATTAACGAAGAGGAGTCAAGGAAATTGCAACAAACTTAGATTCTTAACAGCATGGTAAGGAGAAAAACTGAAATGTAGAAATTGAACTTTCATATATAAATCTTTTATTAAGTGCTTCGATTCTAGATAAGAAATTTATAATAAGTTATGAAATTGCGTAGATATTGAAAATCAATTCCCCTTTCATAACCAAACCTAGCAATCAAAGCAATAAATCTCAAAATTAAAATGCAATAAAATCAAATAATCAAACGCAATTAAACCATAAGACAATAAAAGGAAATAAAAAGTAATCATTGAACAAAGAAAGTACGGAGTAAAAAAAGGAGAATTCAAAGTGAAAAGAAAGCAGAAAAAAATTCATACAAACTTATGAATTTTTTGAAGGAAGTTGGAGATCTTACCTTTGAGAAATAGCTTAGGCCTTTATCACAATTTTTCCAATATTTCCTGAATAGAGAAAGTACAGAGTAAAAAAAAGGAGAAATCAAAGTGAAAAGCAAGCAGAACAAAATTCAGACAAACCTATGAAAATGTCGAAGGAAGTTGGGGATCTCCACAATTTATATGTCAAATCCCAAATTTGCAACTCAACCCCACAAATTGAGTTGGTGGAAGAAGAGAGAGGCACCCCGTTTCAATATCAAACCCGATCGAGTTGGAGGAAGAAGAGAGCTCGTTCCAGCCATCAATTTGCTCGATCCTCGAATTTGGATCTGAAAAGCATCGTGGTTCTAATTCTAAAAACAAAAGAAAAAGAAATTCTAAAAACAGAAGAAAAAGGAAGAAAATTGTAAGAGGCCGTTAACTCCATTTTTTTTAGTGGGGAAGAAAAGGTTTAGCAGAAGTTTAAAGAACAGTAGGAAAAAAGGAAGTTGGCAGAGACGGCTGACTACATCGTGTAGTTTTTAGTGGGGAACGGAACATGGTAGGAGAATTGAGGCATATGCCCTTGGATTTTTTTTCTACTGTATTCTTTTGCGACAACGTTAGGGACTAATTGGGAAGTTAAAAAAAGCTTCACCGTCCTAAGGTATTTGCATTATTAGTAGAGATAAGCAAAATTTTAATGTTTATTGTAAATACTGATCACTTGTTACACCACACATTCTGATACCCATATGCAACATAATATGTAAAAAAAATTAACTATATCAAACAATTAAAAAGGTTCAAACATAACGTCAGTTTTGTTTTCAATTGGTGAATTTTTTCGTTTAGTTTGGGTTTTAATTTTATAGTGTAGTTTCAATCACTAGAAATGAATGTACCAAAAAATTTAAAAAAAATTAGTATCAACCTACCGCGATATTTGCATGCAATTCGAAGTTAAAGTATGATAATTTATAAATTGGCTGAAAAGAATGGAAATGAAAAAATAAATAAATAGTAATACATAACGTAGATGTTAAAAAATTATAAATAAATAGTTTCGAAAAGCTGAAAAACGTTGATTTATTTAAGGTAAATAAAACAAATAAAATCTGCAATGCATACATAGAAAATCAGTATATTACATAATTATGAAAAGTTGGACAAAATCTGCTAATATTTTTATAACAACTTATTTCAGTACATGTTTTATGCGTGTGTGTGTTAATAATGCGAAAATCATTAATTGATAATCCAAACACAACACAAACTTCAATTTTATTACAATGAAATATTTTCTTCTCGACCAAACTCTATAAATATATTTACATTGTCAAATTGACTATTTTTGATATGTTTGTAGTACTTGCACACGTGGGCATTTATTATTTTTTCGTTTGTGTATAAATATAAGACATAAAATAAGATGATTAAGTGTGTTATGTATGACAATTACATCGAAGAATAATTAATTTTAACTTTGAGGGGTAATATTGTCAAAGTGGTAATTTATATTCGCGGAACAAATTTCTAATTAGAATGTAAACAAATAATATTTTAAGTATTCAACAATCAGCATTTAGCATTTTAAACAAATGATGCCTAAGATTTTAAATCAAGTGCTTGTTCAGAGGAGGAGGAGAAGAAAATTGAATTGAACGTATAGTTCTATCTCTATCAAGGAGGGATATTAATACCCTAGTTGGTGCTAATGGATTGTTAGGTCTAACAAGCTTGTTTACACTTAATTTATTCTTTTAGTTGTAAGTTTATAGCCGTGAGCCTGTTCAAAACATGTTTATTATGGAACCTGACTAGAAAATAAGCTCTATGCAATGGTGTAAGTTTCATTGTTTGATTTCTTCATTTATAGAAATTCATATGTTTGTACTTTTTAGTAAAATTACCATTTTAACCTTTAATTAATATTTTAATTTATTATTAAACTTCACGGCGTGTTACATTCTCCTCTATTGAAATAATTTCATTCTTGAAATTCTAAAGGACAAAAAAATGTAACTCGCTCTATAGCGTTTAAACACATATTATATAGTCATACATTTAACATACATTCATAAAAATACACCCGCTCTTAAGTGGCTATACTTTAACAAACACCATGGCACATACTACGAACACCAACATTGTGCGTTTTCGTCAGCATACGACTTCTGTTTATCATGTGGAGTCTTTGTCCTTTTCCTTGTCAGCTCTAGTTTTTCGGAAGTGTCCCTAGTCATGTCTAGCCCAAGTATAAACCTATCAGTCACCTCCCGTGAACAAGATGGATTTGCATGGTCATCCATATAAAGCCTTGAACGGTGTCATGCTTATGCTCGCCTGATAGATGTTATCATAGGTAAATGCCACTAATGGTGAATGATCTTCTCATGCTCCACCAAAGCCAAGAATATCAGGTCTCTCGATAAATCCTTCAACGTTCTATTCACTATCTCCATTTGTTCATCTGTTTGTGGATGACACGTAGTCCTAAGATTTAACTCAGTCCCCGAGTCATCTTGAAGAGTTCTCCAAAATAAAGGATCTAGGCCGGGTCGGAGCGGGTTAAATGAGTGAATTTAAAAAAAAAATCATTTTTAAATCTTTATTAGGCCTATGAAGTCTAATCGATTTTTAGATTCAATCTAAAATATTTTACATAAATCTTTATATTGTTTTATATGCTTGTAAAAGGGTGTATTTTAATTTCTTGAAGTATGTTTCATAAGTGCATTAAATTCACTTATATATGTATAGTGCACATGCAATATATAAGAAGTGTATATAGTCAATGTGACTGTTTATGCACTACTAGAATACTTTAAAACGGGGATAGAGTTTGGAGTCGGCCGGAGTTGGCACTTTCTCCATTATGGAGTCGGCTGGGGACGGCGTAAAATTTTATTGAAGTTTGTGTCGGCTAGGGACGGCGCAAAATTTTATTGAAGTTTGTGTCGGCTAGGGACGGCCTGCAACGGTCCGAGTCGGCTAGCGTCGGCTATTAAATTATTTTCCCAGTCTAGTTCTTATATACGTCTATTTCGTTTGAAAAAATATAAAACACAACGAAAATGGCCAAAAAAATAAATTTGACATGTATGGTTATTAATACTCACCCAATGACTGGTCGTGATAGGTTAAATTGGTATTTTCGATGATATATGTTCATGTAATTCGAAAAGTTATCGTTGTTGAAAATCTAACTCGAACGACAATTCGATGCAACTTTTAGTCGATCCGTTATACAAATTCGATAAAGGCGATTATATGTAACAATTTAAAGAATTAAAATAATTTTTAAACCATTGGATAATCAATTATGAATTTTTAAATGTATTTGGTATAATAAAATTATATAAAATAAAATATGTGGCGTAAAAATAGATTCTTTGGATCTTATGTCGATCTAAGGTATTTTGGACATGTTTTCAGAATATGGTTTAAAAATACACAAATTTGGGGAGTCGATCTTGAATTTCAAATTTATGGTCATTCGTGGACTTTCAGACAAAAAACCCTTCGTTCGAAGGCCGAACGACCTTCAAACGAGACCAAATTTGAACCATTGATGCTTTGTATTATTTTAATCGAATCCGTATGGTTGGATTCGCAAAAAAATCATCACATACAAAATTATCCAAGAAATATATCATTTTCTAGGAGTTAGCTATAACACTTATAATTTTGTGGGTGATGATTTTTTTGCGAATCCAACCATACGGATTCGATTAAAATAATACAAAGCATCAATGGTTCAAATTTGGTCTCGTCTGAAGGTCGTTCGGCCTTCGAACGAAGGGTTTTTTGTCCGAAAGTTCACGAACGACCATAAATTTGAAATTCAAGATCGACTCCCCAAATTTGTGTATTTTTAAACCATATTCTGAAAACATGTCCAAAATACCTTAGATCGACATAAGATCCAAAGAATCTATTTTTACGCACATATTTTATTTTATATAATTTTATTATACGAAATACATATAAAAATTCATAATTGATTACCCAATGGTTTAAAAATTATTTTAATTCTTGAAAATTCTACATATAACCACCTTCATCAGACTTGTATAATGGATCGACTAAAGGTTGCATCCATTGGTCGTGCGAGTTAGATTTTCAACAACGAAAATTTTCGAATTATATGAACATATATCATCGAAAATATCAATTTAGCCTATCATGACCCGTCATTAGGTCAATAATAATAATAATAAATGTCAATTTTTTTATGCTGTAGTAGTGTTTTTAATTTTTTTAAACGAAATAGGTGTAAAAAAAGAATTTTAAAAAAATAAACGTTGGCCGACCCTAAACGACTCAAGCCGTCACTAATCGGGACAATGCCAACCGATGCCAACCGGCTCCATATCGAGTATACAGGTTTCAGCCGAGATTTTCTTCTTCACTTTCTTTGCTTAATAAAAAACAATTTTCTCCTTCCCCATCACCGTTTTCGACCCTCTCCAACCGTCACCCTCTGTCGTCATCGCCGTAGAAGCCTAGAACTCGACAGAACTTGCCAGAATCTCCTCTTCTTCTTGAATTTGGTAATTTTGTAAACCCTAATTTCGAATTAAATTGTTTAATTAGGTTTAAATGTACATTATTGTGATGATAATTGGGCGTAGCTATTGCTAATTTAGTGTATTAGGTTATTTTTAGTATGTAATCGTTGAATTTGAAAGTGTGAATTAGGAATAATTGGTTGTAAGTATTTATAATTTGAAAGGGTGAAAGTGTGAATTGGGAATTGGGAATTTGAAAGTGTGAAAGTGTGCATTTGAATTTTATTCCCGATTGATCCCTTATGTTTTATATTTGGATTGAGTGAGGACGACTTGGTCGTCGAGTGTTGTTTGACTGGCCTGTGCGCCTAGTATTTGGATTGAGTGAGGACGACTTGGTCGTCGAGTGTTGTTTGACTGCCCTGTGCGCCATGTGTTTGGGTATTTATACGTGGAAAGTCTCAGTAGCTGGTCCATTCGGGCTGTGCCGATATTATACGAAGGGCGTATCGCCTCGATACGTTGCCATTTATTTCTGGCGCCTAGGTGAAGCGACTATTTGGATGTTTATTGCTTTATATGCAATAAACATCTTAATATAAATGATTTAAAGGAAATAATTTGTAAATAAACTTCTTACTTATTTTAGCCTATCTCTAATTAATATAAATAATTTAAATGAAAATAAGACCGCAACGAAGCCCTTAATTCCAAAGGACTTTGGTAGATTAAAAAATACGATAATAATCACAAGTCTGTATGCGTATAGGAATAGAAAATAAACGTTGTTGAAATTTCTAATATATATATATATCTGTGTGTGTGTGTTTTTAAATTAGGAAAAATGTTCAACTATATTCTCGACCGTACCTTGATGAGTGAAAATTTGTATGCGTGGTTTGTGCAATATTGGGAAAGCGAAGACACAAAGATAAATTTTTTACTTTCATATGTCTATAATTATAATTCATTTAAATGTTTATATAATAATTAACTTATACAGGCGGTAGCATCGAGGACCTCCGCAAACAGGCTTTGGAATCCTGCAACACACCACGGTGAATCCAAGTATTTTCAGCGATATAGAAAAGAAATGGTAAATATAAAAATTATTATTTGTAATTTACTTATAACGTTGTTTAGTTATATATATGTATATATGTGTATACATATACATTTTTTCAATCATATCTAATTTCAGACGAGGGAGAGAGGTGGTGTTGCAACGTCTCATTTGGACGTCTTCACCTGAACACACGCCGTCGAGCATACAGATGAAGATTTCATGGTAACATATGAATGGTCAAACGCAAAATCAGCGAATATCCGGGTATATGGACTATAAATTTTTTCTCTTATTTAACAGTACATTAAATTGGATATTCATCTTCTCAAAATTATATTTCTAAACTCAGGAGAGATGCGATCAGGAGATTGGTCGCATGCTTGCAGAGTCTGGTAGAGAGCAGTTGAACGTTGAGGAGACGGACATGATATTCGCTCGTATTACCGACCCGTCGACCAGAAATAGACAGTATGGATATGGCAATCAAGCGGTAATATTTATTGAATTTAATTAATTCATTAACTAGTTTATAAATTTTATTAAATATTACGTATAAACTATAACTATGAATTTATTAATATACAGGCCACGATGCAAGCCACTTACAATAAACAACAAGCTGAAGAAAAAATAGCGTCCATGCAAGCACAAGTCGCCGAGTTGAACGATTGGAAATAGACTGGATTGAAGCAGAAACTAGAAGAGGCGATTACTGCTTACTTGGTAGAGCAAGAGATGAATATGCCACCATCATAGGGATCTGGCACTACTGATAATTGGGGCGAGTGCTAGTATGCTCCTATATATGTTTTCTGATGAACTTTGAATGTCTTGTACATTTGATGAACTTTTGGTTGAATTTTGTAAACATTATGGATATTTGTGACGATGGACTTTTGAATAGGTATGTTGATGTTTTGTGGTTCTTAGTTGGGCATATATGTGATGTATATTGTTGTTTGGTAAAGTATATTTGAGGAATATATATGATTGTGTGGATGGAAGTAGAAATGGCTGTTGGAAATGCAGAAAAAATTACCCAGATTAGCGTCGGCTGGAGTCGGCTCGGGTCTGCTTATGGGTCATTTATTATTTTACACGTGGACTAAATTTAGCGTCGGCCTGAATCGACAAACCGACTCTAGCCGACGCTAAACTAGAGGACGGACCCATCCCCATTCCTGTCACCATTTCACTTAGCGACGAGCTACTTTGCGTCGGCATATAGCGTCGGCTCGAATCGGCCGGAGTCGGCTCGAGTCGGCTATATGCCGACGCTAAACAGCCTTCTCCTTGTAGTGATGTAACGACCCGTATTTTTGACCATTTTTTTGTAAATTTAATTTAATTATCGAATAAAGATGGTTAGAAATGGAAATTTGTATTGTTCTAATTAAAATATATTGAATGGAAGTGATAGTCTAAATTGAATCTGCAAATGACAAAATTCCAACAAGAGAACATCATTAATTAGTATCTGAATTGAAACAAACGATATTCAGTTGTATTAAATTAATTACTGAAATATGAACAATAAATGTCATTTAAATAAAGATTGAATAAATGTGCAATAAGATAAAAAAGATAACAAATTTCAATATAACTTTTTGATATTGATTATAAGGAATTAATAATAGAATTCGAATTAATAAATGTTTATTCTTAAATATGAGATTGATTGGTTGTTAATAAAAGAAGAACATAAGTCGAATGAATAATATTTTTTAATATTTTAAATATCTGAATCTACAAATTTTGAAAGAAAAAAACTATATTTAAATTTTAAACGTAATTTTTGAATACGAAAAATGTCTATATATATATATATATATATATATATATATATATATAGCTTCACCATTCCAGCTCAGAGTCCAGAGACAAATCAGCATGCTCATATTGGGGAGGACCTACTCTAGAAGGATGATAATCTGCCAGAATCTCTTGAGGATAATAAGTTGCCAGAATCTCTGGAGGAAATTCAGAAGTTGAATATCCAGATTGAGTCGTCTGTAGAAGAGAGTGAAGATGATATAGAAGACATTAGTAAATACACTGAAGCAAATGAGAAGTTCAACGATATATTTAATACCAAAGCAAGTACAGAAACCTTCAAAAGGGTTAAAGTTGGAGATGCTCCAATTACTAGGAGCAAATCCAATAAGATCAAATGACAGTTATTTGTTGGAATGTGAGAGGTCTAAACAATGACACTCGTCAGTTAGACCTCCACAATATTATGGCTTATCATAAGCCATCCATAGTTGGTTTACTGGAAAACAAATTTTCAGATAATAGTTTGGAAAGCTTTAAAAACCAAATAGGTGCTCAATGGCAGATGGAACATAATATTACCCATCTTACGAAAGGGAGAATCCTAGTATTATGGGAAAAGAATATATGGACAGGTACGGTTATTGACAATAAAGAGCAACAGATGACTATACATGTTAAAAATGAAGGAGGTCTGGAAATATGTATTACTTTTGTATATGCAAAAAATAAAGCATCTGAAAGAATAGAACTATGGCAGCAAATAAAAAAGCTTTCCAGTCATATTATAAAACCATGGTTAGTATTGGGAGACTTTAATGCAGTTTTAAAAGCAAAAGAAAGAGTAGGAGGTAATACTCTAACCGTAGCCCAATTATCAGAGTTCAATGAATATGTACTGGCAAGTGGACTCATGGAAACATCCTACACAGGCCTGCATTTTACATGGAAGAGTGGTGAAGGGAAAAATATATCTTCCAGAATTGACAGATGTTTATGCAATTCAGAGCTAATGAACACTATCCCGGGGTTACAAGCAATAGTTCTTCCTAGTTCAACTAGTGACCATTGTCCTCTACTAGTAAGGTTTAATAATGACTATAAAGTTGGTAAAGGCAAGCCTTTCAGATATTCAAATAATTGGCATCTACTAGAGGGATATAATGAAGCTTTAAACATAGAAAATATAATACATCCCCCAGGTAATAAAATGTACATATATATAATGATGCTCAAGACAATGAAGCAAAGACTCAAAGAATGGAACAAGAAAAGACCAAAAGATCGGGATATCATTATAAAAACACAAAATCAGCTTCAGAACATCCAAGATTCCTTAGATAAAGACCCATTGAATGAAGAGCTTAACAAACAATTCTATCAGTTAAAGAGCAGACTTAAAGAAGAACTTCAAAAACAATCAATGGAAATCAAGCAAAAAGCAAAAGAAAAATGGATGACACAGGGGGATGAATGCACTAAATATTTCTATACTAAAATGTCACAAAGAGCCCAATATAATAACATCCTGAACTGTCTAAATGAAGAAGGAAATGTAGTAAATAATTTGAAAGAAATGGAATACAAGGCTATTACCTATTTCAGGGAATTATACAATGGGGAGTCTCTTCAAAACTTACCTGAAGTTCAATGCAGAAGGAAAATCTCTCAAGAGGGTTGCGCCATGCTCACAGCTAGGATTACAAAAAGGGAACTGAAGAGAGCTATTCAGTCCATCCATATTGATGCCAGTCCGGGACCAGATGGTATGGGGGAAGCTGCTTTCAAAATGCACTGGATATACCTGAAAGAACACATGTTAGAGGCCTATCAGGAAGCTATGGACAGTGGTGAGTTTATACAAGAAATTAATCACACTTTTATATCTCTTATTCCAAAAATCAAAAAACCAAACAAAATAGAAGACTACAGACCCATATCATGCTGTAATGTTTCTTACAAAATTTTGAGCAAAATTATGTGTAATAGATTGAACAAAGTCCTCCCAAACCAGATTGCACAAAATCAAAATGCTTTTATAAAAGGAAGATTGATTTCTGAAAACTCTCTGTTAGCTCATGAACTTGTTAGAGACTTTAACAAACCTGGAGCAGACAAAATGTGCCTCAAAATTGACTTGCATAAAGCTTATGACAAAGTGAACATATACTTTATTATTCATATGCTCAAGGAAATGGGGGTTCCAGAGAATCTTTTAAAGCTGATAAAGTGTTGTATTTTCTCCCCAACTTTCTCAATTCTGATAAACGGAATTCCTAAAGGACACATCTCTAGCAATAGAGGAATTAGGCAAGGGGACCCTCTATCCCCTTACCTATTTGCAGTAGCAATGGAGTGGTTTTCCCTACAAATGGAAATAGCATGTCATAAAAATAAGATCATCCCTGTCCACAAAATATCACCAAAGGTAAATCACCTTATATACGCTGATGATTTGCTAGTAGTCATGAAAGCTACTACACATGCAGTTGATGAACTCAAAAAAATATTCTATGAATTAGAAAAATATGCAGGGCTAAAACTCAATGAAGGCAAAACCAAATGCTATTTTAACAAGTACTGCAGGAACAAACAGAATATGATAGACAGAATTGGAGTGACAGAAGGAATTCTCCCAGTTAAATACTTGGGTGTTCCTTTATCTACAAACTCAATTACAGATAAAGAACGTGCTAAACTCCTAGATAAAATTAGAGAACAACTACAAGGATGGAGATCTAAGTTGTTATCATTTGCTGGGAGAGTGGAGCTATTACACACAGTAATAACATCCAAAGTCAGATATTGGCTCCAAACATTCCAGATTCCGGATTGCTCTCTTGGGAAAATAAATTCCATATGTGCAGACTTTATATGGAGGGGAAATTTCACAAAATCAGTTATAATGACTTGTGCAGACCTAAAAAAGAAGGTGGAGTAGGTCTTAAAAATTTATTTGAACTCAAAAAAGTTTATGGGATCAAATTGGCATGGAACATAATATCATCAGATAACTTATGGCCAAAATGGATGAGAACTAAATACATCAAGACAAATTTCTGGACAGATTCCTTGGATAATAATGCATCAGTGTTATGGAAAAGTATCATGCAGCAAAGAGGTATGTTGAAAACTCTGATTGAAAGGAAAATAGCTAATGGAAAATCTACTGATCTATGGAAAGATCCCTGGTTTGAAAATAGAAGTTTAATTGACAGATTAGGTTTGGAAGGATATTCAGACTATGGACAACCGAACATTGCTATTTCAGACATTATTGAAGGAGGAATTTGGAAATGTGAAAAACAAGTTGTTACAAGAAATTTTGTTCACGAAATTCAGAATATTCCAATCTATTCACAAAGAGAATGTGATGAGTGGATCATGAAAAATTCAAAAACAGGGAAATTTCAATTCAGTAAAGTGATGGAGGAAATCAGATTTAAACATCAAAAGGTTGAGTGGTACAGTCTTATATGGAGCAAATCGGTCACCCCTAAAATGGCACACACAACATACAAAGCAGTACTTGGCCGACTTCCCACTAAAGATCGTTTAAAAAAATGGGGGATAATAGATGAGACCACATGCATCTTATGCAAGGAACGGAATGAAAGTCATGAACACTTATTTTTTGAATGCAAATTCACTAAAGAAGTCTGGGGTATTCAAAAAATGAAATATACTGGATTGGCAACAGCTGAAACACTAAAAGATGAAAACTTTTACCTGAACAATTGGAGAAACAGTGCGAACCTTCTGAAGGAAATATTCAAAATTTGCTTCGCAGCTACCATTTGGCACATCTGGCGTGAAAGGAACAACAGGGCTTTCAACGGAAAAGAAAAAAACACTGAGTCAGTGAATGCTCAAATTGACAGAGACGTTAAATTGATGATGATGAGAATAAACAAGAGAGTGCTTACCAGCCTAAAGGAACAAGGAAAATTACTACTGGAGAAGTGGAAGAGGAGGGTAGACGATGAAGGAAATCTATTAGAGATTCAGGAGCCGCCATGATCAAGTTTCTGCGATGTAGAAGATAAAGAGGTTCAGAAATGGAATGTTCCAGTTCGAGTTCTGTAGTTCACAACTAAACATTCATTGTAAAATATTGGGATGCGGCCTATTTGTGAGCAATAAAGATATTAACCAAGTTTCAAAAAAAAAATATAGCTTGACCATTTCAAATTTATGATAAAAAATACATGTATATATACTTAGACAAGTTTCATGATGGAAAAGTGCAAACTTATGATAATATATGTATGTATGTACGTACGTATGTATGTATGTATGTATGTATGTATGTATGTATGTATGTATGTATGTATGTATGTATGTATGTATGTATATGTAAACAAGTGTATATCTAAATGTATATGTAATAGGTAAAAATTTAAATATGTATATGATGACAATATATATATATATATATATATATATATATATATATATATATATCCGTGTGTGTGTATATATAAAATTGTGAATAAGTAAATATGTACATATAGTAAAAATGGCGTATATGTAAGTCTATATGTATATACATGTAGGATATATATTCACATGGGAAGCATCATCATGAAAACTTCAAAGCCAAGCACAAAAATTTCAAGTCAAGCCCACAACTTAAATTCAAGCACATAATAAATCCAAGCGCACAAAAAACATTAAATCAAGCCAAAAAATAAATCAAATCAAATCAAACCATGAAATCACATCAGCCTACCTACGTAAGGAAATGAAAAAAAGTCTGATTACTTTCTATTGATACATCATTATGTATAATTGAAAGGACTAACTTGGGACTGAATCTTATTCATTTCAATGTACTTTTGGAAATCATTTCCAATACACTCGCATATTTGATCAAATTGAATTTTTTATTTCCTTGACACTTTATGTTTTCTATTTTCGTCTTATATTCAATGAACTTATCAAAGATGTGCAACTTGTGTTACACATACACATATTCATGTCTATGATAATTCATCGTGAATTCAACAAAGTAAGTGGATTCGTTTTGGTATCAATAGATCTTGGATTACATGCATCTATATTTATTAATTCAAATAGCTTATTAACTCTTTTTCGCTCCAAGTGAATATTTGCATTGCCCTTAATCTTTTGGGATACAATTCATGGGTCCCAAAAATAATTCATAATAATAAAATTAAAGAATTATTTCTCAAATAAAATATGGCTTAGTCCATAATTCGTAGAAATATTTTGATACTTTTGTATTTTCCATAGCTAATCGTTATGAAAACAAATGACGTTATTATAATAGGCTTATTTTATAATGAATATTTATAATATTCATATAAAAATAAAACTTTATCTATTTTTAATCAATATTGAAATATCTATAAATTCATAAATAATATTTGTTATACATACGAATGCAATCTTTCATAACTTGATCATTCCACTAATGAGTGTCATAAGTATGCTTCCACTATTGTTGCCATTATTATAACAGTACATGAAATATGAAGCTCCATTCAACCAGTTATTATAAACTGTTTATTTCATCCACTATAACTAATTTACTGTCGAGAGTTTTAGATCAAATATCTTAAACTCAAAGAAATAACTCTTATTGAAAAAAATACCTTTTATAATAAAATTACATTTGGGGTATAAACCACGTTTATCATTCCATATAAGTATATACATAGAATTTTATACAATTCTCGTTTGCAATATTTCTTCAAGAAGTAGGAATGACCATTCAACATCCAAAATGTGCCTATTTTGCATCCATTGTCAAATATTAACTTTTCTTTTAAATGGTTAAACCATGCAAAAATAATTCCTACCAAAGACTACACTGAGTTCTTTACAAAAGCGCATTCGGATATCCCTAAAAAATCAAGGATATTGAATATGTTGCACTTGAGCAAACCGGTCGAAGCTAACATTTCACTGATCGAAATCCTTTGTTGATTTTTTAGTCCTTGGTATGGTGTAGTTTTCAACACAACAGGATTATCATTGTATTCAATCGTAGTGAACACATAACCTTGCATTATATTTGCTTGCTCATTTTGAATGAACTAATTTCATCGGGATTTTATATATTACGAACACGACTGTTTACCTTACAACCTTTTTTAAGTGCTTGAATATGGATCAAATATTCTAATTCTTGTATTACTTTAGAGTTAAAAGCTCATAAAGCACAATACATGGTTTGAGCAATTAAACATTTAAGTGACCAAGGTAGGAATAATTAATTAATTAATTATGTTTAATCTGAATATATGGTCATGAGAAGCAGAGGAGGGAGTGGTTGGCCATAGATGAAAGAAGAAGAGTGAACCAAATTTAATTAAATGTATGTAGAATGTCTTATTATATTAAACTAAAAGAAACATTTTCATTTCTCTTTTTTAAAACTTCCCTTAGTCATAGATCTAACGTTTAGACCACATCCTTCCAAGTGTGCTCGATCATATATTGTCTCGTATAAGAACTAAAATATCTAATATGTATTCATACAAATATTAACGACATTTTGCACATAGTATGATGATATGACATATAATAACATAGTTAATATATACATGTATAGATAATAAGATTTATACCTACCATATATATATATATGTATATGTATATATATTCTCCATTTATATATGTATTATTTGCGTCAATTTTACAAAATCTAACATATGTTGACTAAGTTGAAGTTTTCAATCATACTTTTAAGTTGAAATGTTCAAGTTTTGATTTGGTAGAATTAAATTCAAATCTAGATCAAGTTGACTAATATAAAATATCTACTAAATGACTATATTAACTTTTTCTAAATTTTAAAATAACCAAAAGGAATTTTGAGAAGAAAACCATTTGTCATTTTTCTCTTTTAAAACTTTCCATTTTAATTCCCACTAGTTAGAATTAAGATCTCATCCACGTTTCTTCTTCTCTCTCTTTCTCTTTTTCTATTATGGTCGGCCATACGATACCATTGCATATATCTTTATTTTCAAAAGCCTGTTAAGCAATTAAGTATATTTAAGACCCATTTAAATATATATCGACATCGTATATCGATACCTGTTTATTTAACTTTAAAATAAACTTCCAAATAATTAAGCAACATCCAAACACAGATAAATTAACAACTAATATTTCTCAAATACTAGTAAATTTTATCAGTTTTTAGCATTTTATAAACTAATTGAATCTTGTGGTTTTTTGGAGAACTCGCAGATGCGGTTGTGGGACTCAAAGGTGTGAATTCAGTCAGTGATTAATATTGCTTAATTCAAATATTAACGTTTACATATCACAATAGTTAGTGGTGTGACGGTTTGGTCGCATCGTTTATAGATCTTTTCGGTAAAATCTTATTTTATAATATCTTAAGCGTCCATAATAGTGAGAATAATGTACGCACATTCTCTTCGCAACATTACGTCGCATTAGGATATACGAAATCAGATATTGGTCAAAACTTCAGCATTGTCCGTAGTCAATTCAATCAGTTCATAAAAAAAGTTATTGGTTCAATGATAACATTTATTTTTAACCATTATAGTCTGGTCAAAATTTTTGACTTTGAGTTAACTACAGTTTGTGGAATATGCGAGTATATGATTTTTGTTTGATGATAATAAACATATATATATTCATTTAAATGTATTTGTTAATGTGCTATTCTATCTTTCATAGATTAAATAAATATTTGTTGAATAAAATAAATAACACAGAATTTGAATTCAAACAGAAATTTTTTTCAAACAAATATTTATTACAATCTTGAATAGTACAAATTCATGCTCTCACTATACATATACAATTTTGAATACATCACGATTTTATTTACATTAATAACCTCACTACATATCACTCACACTCGTATTTTGTCTTTATCTGCATTCCAGTTTGAATCCAGCATCTGAGCAATCTGCAAAAATATTCACTAACGCAGTAAAATTGAAAAAGAAATATTTTTGCAATATAAAATAAAATATGATTTTTGAAAATATGATTTGCCTCAGTTATTTGGGTTGTTCGTCATAATTTACATTTGAATTCATCACACACGAACAATGTGACATGCACAGTGTATCACTGTACATGCCACAAGGCCGTGCACATCGATATACACTTGATCGATTTACAGGGACAGGTGAGCACAGGTCAAACCCAAATGAAAAACCGGGTTCAACGCACGTGCAACATATTTAAAATCACGACACGAGCACAAGGTCAAACCCGAGTTTTGAAACTGGATTCAACGCAAGTGAAATTTCGAAAATCAACATGAATGGATGCAAAGACAATGGCTCAGTTTAACACAATGAAAACTACAGTGATCTCAATAGAACAAAGAAGTCACAAAAGAAGACATCACTCTTAGGCATCCAATACTTTCTCTAGCAAGAGAGAGATGACGAATGTACAGACTCACTGTTAACTTCGGGGCAGAGATGGCCTTATTTCGGATAAAGACGAGTTCATGCAGATTTCTATGGTGCTCCTTATGAAGCCAGCAAATACATGAATACTGCACCAACCAGAATGGATGCAGTGATACAAGTGCACAAGCAACATCAATAAACCAAAGTGCAGACCAAACAAAGACCAACTCCAAATACATCAGTGATCAACACAGCAGCTCAAAGACACAGTACACAAATGCAAGACCAAAGTGTCCAAACAACAAATGAATGACCAGAACAATGACCAATGAACAAAGAACAGAGACCAAGCAATGACCAGAACACAAGTACAAGCAAATAAATGCAATTCGAAGTGATATAACAGCAACTACAAGTACTCAACAAGTTGAAGCAGTAGTAAATCAAAGTGTGCAACTCGAGAATATACACAAGTGCAGACCAAATGCACATGTCACAAGCATGAAACCACAAGTTACACAACCTAGTGATGCATACAGCAAAAAATGAAGACTGCATGAGTGATACAAGTCAGAGCAACAAAATCATCACAATGAAGACCACTATGCAGTGTACCGTAATACAACAGTGACATGCACATCAACTACAAGCCCAAGTGAAACCAAACCGCAAAGCCAAACATGTCCAGTTACAAGCTACAAATACCAATGATACAAAAGTATGGTTACAGCATCAAGGTGACAAAGGCTAAAATCAAAGATGGCCAGAGACGAAGCTCACAGGAATGAACACAAAGATGGCCGAAGCCGTGGGAATCAAGAAGTAAACAAGTCAAAGAATAACAATACAGACGCAAAATAATCAATGCAGTGATAAAAATTCAAGTACGTATACAGTATTGGTGAAGTCAAAAATCAACACCATGATGACCACGGTAGCAATTCAAAACCGTGTCAACCAAGCAAGTATCCATTGAAGAAGTCAGTGAAATCTCAAGCATCAAAACTTAATCAAGCGGCCAAAGCATAGTATTGACAAATTCAAACAATTTTATACGAACGCAAATATAGGAATTCGACCTATATAAAAACCCACAAATCATCATCGGCAAAGCATCGAGTTCAAGCAAGCATTAAACCAGCAACGAAAGGGAAGTAAAGTACATACCGAAATCACAGAGGAACTCGATCCAAATTGGAGAAGCCGTGTGGTAAAAAGGAGAGCATCGATCGACAAAGGAAGCACGTCAATCATTATTCGATCGAGGAATTCAACCAGCGCTCCAATTTGTACAACCCTAATTTTAATCAGGAGAAAAGAGGATCGGCCGCCAGTTTACAGTAGAAAAGGAAAAGGGAACGAAGCCCTAATTTCAGAACGAACAAAGAATACAACGTCGGCCGCCACTTTCTTCACATAGCAAAAGAACAAAGGATCGGGTTGAAGAATAAAAGGGCCGGCCTAGTGTTATAAAAGGGGTCTTTATTATTATAAAGGGATTTTGATTTATTTAGGGTTTATTTTATTAAAGGGGTTTTTTTTTATTTGAGCAAAAATTAGGGATTCAAGTTTATATTTTAATTTTTGCTCCTGCTTGTATTTTTGAAGTTGTTTTGTTTTTTCTTTTCAAGTCAAAGAATTTGTAAATCACCACCTAGGTTGTAGGTAGTGTCAGATTGTCTAGTTAGAATTATTTCAGTGAGCAGGGTATGCGAGTTTGCAAAACTCTATAGGCGGGAGCAGAGTTTACGAGTAAGCGAAACTCTATAGGCGGAGCAGGGTGTGCGAGTCTAGTGGAGTGTTTGTGAGCGGGAGCAAAGGTTTGCGAGTCTAGTAGAGTGTTTGTAAGCGGGATACTGTTTAATTCTAATAGAAATCTGGGAATGCAGCAGTAGGCAGGGGTTGCCGAAGCTGGGTAAATTTTGTGTGTGATTTACTTTTCGGCATATTTATTTCTGTAGTCTGTTTTTACATTTAAATCGAGAAAATTTGCTATAACCCTATTCACCCCCCTCTAGGGTTAATCTAGATCCTACAAGTGGTATCAGAGCCCGGTATTTTTCTTTAACTCTACAGTCATGAATCCACCAAATAATGCTTTTTCTGAGGGGCAATCTATTGCTAGGCCACCCATGTTTAATGGGAATGATTATGCTTATTGGAAAGTTAGGATGGGTATTTATCTTAGTTCTGTTGATTATGATGTTTGGGATATTATTGAAACTGGCTATAAATCTCCCACTATAACTGTTGGTGATACCGAGATTCCTAAACCTAAGGATAGGTGTGATGCTAACGATAAGAAATTAAAAACTACAAATGCCAAAGCAATGAACGCTTTGATCTGTGCTCTTGATAAAAATGAATTTAATAGAATTTCTCATTGTACAACAGCACAGGAAATTTGGCACACTTTGGAGGTGACACACGAAGGAACTTCTCAAGTCAAGGAGTCTCGTCTAGCCCTATTCAGCAATGAATACGAAAACTTTGTAATGGACAAAGGCGAGAGCATAAAGGACATGTTTGGACACTTTTCAACCTTGGTATACAACGCTAGAGCGCTTGGGAAAGTATTCACTGAGGTAGAGCTTGTGAGGAAGGTGCTACGAGTTTTACCAATGAACTTTGAGGCAAAAGTCACGACAATACAAGAATCGAAAGATCTGAGTAAGCTAAGCATGGAGGAGTTGATTGGCAACTTGATGACATATGAGCTTGAGCTAAAAGCAAAGGAAGAACGCAACAACTCCGAACCAAAGAAGAAGACGATTGCCTTAAAGAGCAAAGAAGAGAGCGATGAAGATGAAGTAGATCCAATTAAAGAGCTTGCAATGGCTGTCAATAAACTTAGAAACTCATCAAGATTCAAGCCACGCAAGAAGAAAACAAGTAGTAATAGGTCAAAACATTCTGACAATTCCGATAATGAATTAACGTGCTTTAACTGCAAGAAGCCCGGACACTTCATACAAAAATGCCCACTTCTCAAAAACAACAAAGGAAAGAAGAAGAAGAAGAAGAAGAAGGCCTTTGCAGCGACATAGGATGATGAAGAAGGAGAGGAAGTTTCGGATAGCAGCTCAGAGGAGGCTAACTTGTGTTGTATGGCAAAATCAGAATCAGAAGCAAGCTCCGAGGAATCTAGTGAGGCAGGTGAGTATTCCTATAGAGATCTTGTTTTTATGTGCTTAGATCTTACTAAAACAATTGATAGTCTTGAATCAAAAATTGGAAAACTGAAATCTGAAAGGAGGAAACTCGCCCATGAAAATTTTAGGTTAGAAACTGAACTTGAAAACATTCAAAACCTAGACTGTAAAAATTGTAAGATTTTAGATTCAGAATTATCAAAACTTAGGAATAACTTTGAGAATCTTGAAAAACAAAACTTGAATCTTAAGGAAACCATCGACACTAGGAAAAAGGATTTTATAAATCGATGCACCTCACTTGTAACTGAAAACACATCACTTAAAACCAAAGTCCAAATTCTTGAGAAATCCCTGAACAACTTTTCAAGAGGAGAAAAATCATTTAACATGTTATTGGGAAATCAACTCTTTGCTAACAACAATAAAGGACTAGGTTTTGGGAAAACAGAAGTTGATGATAATGCAAAAGGTAGGAGTATCTTTGCTAGAAGTGAAATAATTGGACATCGGGTTGAAAAATATGGTCATAGGAACAAGAACACAAAATTTAAACAAGTTTGGGTTCCTAAGAATTCTACAAACAAATTTCACGTCTATTGGAACAAGAATAAAAGGACAAAACAAGTTTAGGTTCCAAAAGGTTTGTTTATTCACAATGCTTCAGCCACTAACAACCATGGACCTATAAAAACAAATAGGTCACAAAAATCTTTCATCGTGTAGGTGTGGTGGCAGGCTAAGGAACAACAATAGTGTTCTATGGATTTTGGCTGTTCCAGAAACACAACGGGCGACGAAGCAAAGTTTCTTAGCCTAGTATAAAGGTGACAGAATCACAATGGACAACAACGAAAAATTATCGTAAAGGTAAAACAGGTAAATTTGTTTTGAACGATATATTAAATGTGATAATTTGCACCGTAATCTGAAATAAATCAGCCAGTAATGTGATGATGAAATGAATGATGTCTTTAATTCTGACTTATTCTTAATCGATATGATTTTTTTTACTTGTTCTTATTTATGACCTTGATTTTTGCTTAAATGATGACCAATCAGATTTTCAACTTTGAACTAATCCATATAAATTTGTTCGGTCAAATGATGGTATTTTATTGATCTTTGATTACTCATGCTACACGTAGATATATTTGTTTTGACATTTTGGTCACTGCATGTAAATTTGCACGATTTCAAATTTCATGTGAAAGCTGTTAAAAAGGATTTTAAGAAATTGTTGAAACTTCAAGAAATTGTTTTTGAAATAATTATGATGTTGATTGACTGTTGATTACTCATGAATATAACTGTTTCTGAAACTGACACTATGATATTTGTTTGATTGTTAACACGGTCTCAATTCAAATCCAAGAGAATTTCATTTAAAAATTGTTGAAAACAATTATGAGATAACTTGTTGAAATTTCACAATCTGGTCTTTGACATCCAACGAGTGAATATTGAGTGAAATTTAAATTCAGATGCAGATTACACTAGTAATATAGTTGATAGAAAAATTACTAGTGGAACGTGATTAATTTTTTGAAACATTCATTTGCTGCATCGTTTTTCAAAGAAAATATCTACATATTTTTCACTTGAAATAATTTTTCAAATAGCAGAATTTTTCTCATATAACCCCTTCGAGAAAATCATTGTTGACCATATTTTCAGATTAGTCATTCTTATTTGATTTTAAATGACAAATTTTGACTAATCCGACTCCCTGCTGATTATCGAAAAGATAAATAGTGATTAAAAAGATGATAAGTGTTGATAATTAACATACATTACTCAAGAGAATATATTTGAAAATTTTCTTTAGGAATTTAAACAAGGGTTATAAAACTTTTTGTTGGGTAAAGATTCCATGACCATTCATATATCTATCATATTTCTATCGACCATTGTTTATCAAATCTTAAATATAGTTTGTCGATATGTGGTACTATAATCAGGGATCATTTGTTTTTCATTTCACATTTTTTTGTAAAAATAAATAAATATCCAAAGTATTCACTCTCATTTAAAAGTCCTCACGGTTATGCATGAGTGAATTACTTGGATTTTTGATTATGTGCTTCCATGCTCATTTAAAAGTCCTCACGGTTATGCATGTATGGAACGCATATCAAAATTAATTGATTTAATAGACAAGTTGATTCTAATCTCATTTAAAAGTCCTCATGGTTATGCGTGGTTAGAAGACACTTGAATTCATTTTTAAAATTAAATTGGAATACTACTAATCTCATTTAAAAGTCCTAACGGTTATGCATGATTAGTAGATATTCAAATTCTTGATATAAATGTACCACAAGAAGATTCAACTGTATGATTTTATATGAACATCATATCCATCATTTCTAAAAGTGGAATATGCGCCTAACAAGGGTAGTTATGTTTTTTGTTTGATTCTTATTGAAGTTTAATATTTATATTCAATTTGAGTTTAATGTTGGATTAATATCGATCACTTTATCTCTATTTTTCTCTCACACTATTATTCTTTTGCTGATAACAAAAGGGAGAGAGAAAGTTAAGATTTTGTCAAATAAAATCAAGCAAATGTCAAATAATTTTTCCATTTGCATCTAGGCTTAATTATATATTTCTATTTGTATGCATATATGTAGGGGGAGCATCATGTAGAGAGGAAGCATTTAAATAGGGGGAGCAATTAAAGTATATCATTGTTCAAATACATTTAACTCAGTCAAAATCTTAAATATATGTTTGTTATCATCAAAAGGGGAAGGTTGTGGAATATACGAGTATATGATTTTTGTTTGATGATAATAAACATATATATATATATATTCATTTAAATGTATTTGTTAATGTACTATTCTATTTTTCATAGATTAAATAAATATTTGTTGAATAAAATAAATAACACAGAATTTGAATTCAAACAAAAATTTTATTCAAACAAATATTTATTACAATCTTGAATAGTACAAATTCATGCTCTCACTATACATATACAATTTTGAATACATCACGATTTTATTTACATTAATAACCTCACTACATATCACTCACACTCGTATTTTGTCTTCAGCTGCATTCCAGTTTGAATCCAACATCTGAGCAATCTGCAAAAATATTCACTAACGCAGTAAAATTGAAAAAGAAATATTTTTGCAATATAAAATAAAATATGATTTTTGAAAATATGATTTGCCTCAGTTATTTGAGTTGTTCGTCATAATTTACATTTGAATTCATCACACACGAACAATGTGACATGCACAGTGTATCACTGTACATGCCACAAGGCCGTGCACATCGATATACACTTGATCGATTTACAGGGACAGGTGAGCACAGGTCAAACCCAAATGAAAAACCGGGTTCAACGCACGTGCAATATATTTAAAATCACGACACGAGCACAAGGTCAAACCCGAGTTTTGAAACTGGATTCAACGCAAGTGAAATTTCGAAAATCAACATGAATGGATGCAAAGACAATGGCTCAGTTTAACACAATGAAAACTACAGTGATCTCAATAGAACAAGCCAGCAAATACATGAATACTGCACCAACCAGAATGGATGCAGTGTTACAAGTGCACAAGCAACATCAATAAACCAAAGTGCAGACCAAACAAAGACCAACTCCAAATACATCAGTGATCAACACAGCAGCTCAAAGACACAGTACACAAATGCAAGACCAAAGTGTCCAAACAACAAATGAATGACCAGAACAATGACCAATGAACAAAGAACAGAGACCAAGCAATGACCAGAACACAAGTACAAGCAAATAAATGCAATTCGAAGTGATATAACAGCAACTACAAGTACTCAACAAGTTGAAGCAGTAGTAAATCAAAGTGTGCAACTCGAGAATATACACAAGTGCAGACCAAATGCACACGTCACAAGCATGAAACCACAAGTTACACAATCTAGTGATGCATACAGCAAAAAATGAAGACTGCATGAGTGATACAAGTCAGAGCAACAAAATCATCACAATGAAGACCACTATGCAGTGTACCGTAATACAACAGTGACATGCACATCAACTACAAGCCCAAGTGAAACCAAACCGCAAAGCCAAACATGTCCAGTTACAAGCTACAAATACCAATGATACAAAAGTATGGTTACAGCATCAAGGTGATCAAGGCTAAAATCAAAGATGGCCAGAGACGAAGCTCACAGGAATGAATACAAAGATGGCCGAAGCCGTGGGAATCAAGAAGTAAACAAGTCAAAGAATAACAATACAGACGCAAAATAATCAATGCAGTGATAAAAATTCAAGTACGTATACAGTATTGACGAAGTCAAAAATCAACACCGTGATGACCACGGTAGCAATTCAAAACCATGTCAACCAAGCAAGTATCCATTGAAGAAGTCGGTGAAATCTCAAGCATCAAAACATAATCAAGCGGCCAAAGCACAGTATTGACAAATTCAAACAATTTTATACGAACGCAAATATAGGAATTCGACCTATATAAAAACCCACAAATCATCATCGGCAAAGCATCGAGTTCAAGCAAGCATTAAACCAGCAACGAAAGGGAAGTAAAGTACATACCGAAATCACAGAGGAACTCGATCCAAATTGGAGAAGTCGTGTGGTAAAAAGGAGAGCATCGGTCGACAAAGGAAGCACGTCAATCATTATTCGATCGAGGAATTCAACCAGCGCTCCAATTTGTACAACCCTAATTTTAATCAGGAGAAAAGAGGATCGGCCGCCAGTTTACAGTAGCAAAGGAAAAGGGAACGAAGCCCTAATTTCAGAACAAACAAAGAATACAACGTCGGCCGCCACTTTCTTCGCATAGCAAAAGAACAAAGGATCGGGTTGAAGAATAAAAAGGCCGGCCTAGTGTTATAAAAGGGGTCTTTATTATTATAAAGGGATTTTGATTTATTTAGGGTTTATTTTATTAAAGGGTTATTTTTTATTTGAGCAAAAATTAGGGATTCAAGTTTATATTTTAATTTTTGCTCCTGCTTGTATTTTTGAAGTTGTTTTGTTTTTTCTTTTCAAGTCAAAGAATTTGTAAATCACCACCTAGGTTGTAGGTAGTGTCAGATTGTCTAGTTAGAATTAGTTCAGTGAGCAGGGTGTGCGAGTTTGCAAAACTCTATAGGCGGGAGCATAGTTTGCGAGTAAGCGAAACTCTATAGGCAGAGCAGGGTGTGCGAGTCTAGTAGAGTGTTTGTGAGCGGGAGCAAAGGTTTGCGAGTCTAGTAGAGTGTTTGTAAGCGGGATACTGTTTAATTCTAATAGAAATCTAAGAATGCAGCAGTAGGCAGGGGTTGCTGAAGCTGGGTAAATTTTGTATGTGATTTACTTTTCAGCATATTTATTTCTGTAGTCTGTTTTTACGTTTAAATCGAGAAAATTTGCTATAACCCTATTCACCCCCCCTCTAGGGTTAATCTAGATCCTACATATTTAACCGTGATACCAACCTCATAAACTGAGGTAAAACTCGATCTGATTATAATACCTTGATCTGCCTAATACCTCGAGATCAACTAGGAGAACCGTATTACTTACTACTTCTTGTTGACTTGACTAAGAACCACTACATAGCAATGTCTTCAATCGAACAGTGCTTCACTTCCAATGCTTCAACTTAGACCCATTATAATCGTTTGATGGATGGCAATGTCATGATTTAACTATAATTAAAGTTGATTATTCTCATTGAAGCTCAACAGTTTTTAAGTTGAGGGAACTATGCAACAACATCATCTTGAGATTCCATCGTTGGATCAGGTGCATTGGCAACGAGGTAAAAAGAGTAAAATTCAAAAAAAAAAATATTAATTTGCACAAGATCTTATTTTATGTGAATAAAATTTAATTTAAAGTGAATCAAATTTGGTATTTAATTAATATAAGTGTTTGAGTAATTTTAATTTGTTTTATTTATTTAAAATGTTTCTTTGTTTGTAAAATTTTGAAATAAATTTTTATTAATAATTTAATTAAACTTAATTTATTAATATAATTTATTTTAATTTTATATTTTATATTTTGATGTTATGTGATATTCATATTCATAATAAGAACATCACAACTATACTAATATGAAAACTATCTTAGGGGTATAATGAGAAAATTGACCATTGTGTCCTACGGTTAATAAAATGTTAATAGGGTGAAACAATGTTAAAAAATATTAAGATTAATTTGAATTAGTCTAAATTGAATAATATATATATGTAATATTGTTAGTAAATAATAATATATGTGTAATATTGTTTAAAAAATAATTTATCGTTAGAACTATAATTTTAATGAAATACATTAAACTTACATTTAAATTATTTCATTAAGTTATTAATATATTCCGGTTTTCCAAAATTATCTAAAATTCAAAATTCAAAATTTGACCATTTCAAAGTGTGTGTGTGTGTGTGTGTGTGAATAGTGTTATTACAAATATAGAAAATGTTACAAAAACAAATACAAAAAAAAAAACTAAAAACAATACTGAATCACCTACATCATAGGATGTAAACTCACCCTATAATCCATTATGATATCTTTGTCAGAAGCTTCATTTGCACTGCTACAATTAGCTCTCGATTAGAGAAAAATAAGTGTTGCTTTAGTTCAGGAAGAAATTTTGCATCAGTGCACCCTAGGAGGGCCAATACATGAAAAAAAATGATAAGCTAGGGAAACTTGTGTGAGGAAAATAATAACAAAGGAAAAAGTTGATGCGTGTTTTGCTCATACTAGCAGGTTTTGTTATAAAAATGAAATATATGCTAAAAAATTGAAAATTTTATTAGTTTTATTCTCTAATCGAAAATCAAGCTCTCGTTCAGCTTCTAATCCAAAATCACATTCTTTTGATTCTGATCCAATATCTTGCTCTTCTTCCTCAATTTTCATGACTAAATATACAGAATTTTTTTAAATTTTATTCTCGTTTCAGTTTTCAACTTAGAATTTAGGATTTAGTTTCGAGCGGGTCTAGCGTAATGTTAGATAGATGTTAAAGGCACCGGACCAGTGTGCTAACCACTACCAAGATTTTTTACACTGCGATTGACGGAATACGGCCAACCAAACAAATGTTTGATCGATGGTTCTCCGCTGACCGCGGTGCCATAAACATCAAACCTGGTGCCTTTAGCACAATTTTAATGTTATTTTTATTCTCAATTATTATATAAAAAATTGTGGGGTTTGATAGGTAAGTTGAGAAATAATTGTCGGTTTTAGTTGTTCGAGGTTTCGTTGGACCAGTTGAATCTTCATCACGCAATTATAATATTTTAATCAACTAAAATTAATATAAAAATAAAATGTACGTTGAAGATTGAATTGATCCACCGGATAGTTTCAATCTGGATCTACCTGATTTCCAGCCAAACGAAATTTGGTGTGACGTGATAGGAACGAAGAAAAACAGCACACGGTTTCAAAAAAAAAAGCACACGCATACAAAACGAATGACTGTTCACTCATCTTTCCCTTACCGTCTCGAACACCCCTCGTAATATGCAATACCTACCTGATCTAAAGAACTAAACACGGTGCTTATCGATCCAACTTCTGTCATCGCAGAAGCTTCCGATAGCCCAGTCTGGCAGTTTCCTCAACCAAAATACCACTCGGAGTAAAAATCATCGTTTTCTACTCCACTGCTGAACCAACGATCATCGATCACATCTATTAGTTCTGCAGTTGAAGGAGGAGAAGAGTTGCTCTTCCGACGGTGGAGAACGATTAGTCTGATATCAATTGTACATTTAGTGGCATCTACGAGGTATGTTACTAATTACTGTATTACCGCTTTATTTTGATCTTACTGGAGTTGGAAACGTTATATAGCTAAATTGTAGATCTATAATTTAGTTACCAACTGTAATTGAGTTGAAATTGATTGCGTCTTTTGAAGGAAAAGTTCGTATTTACTTCAGTGTGTGATCTGTATTGAGTTATTGAAGGAAAAGTCTCAGATATGACTGGAATATAGTGATTTAATATTTGGAACATATAAAATGGTAAATTTATTTTTCTTGTCGGATGGTATGTGTACTAGCATGTTGATTCTATTAATTAGCATCATGCATCTGTGGCTTACTTGGTTCATGGGGTTGGTGGGCTGGGGCTGTTTGTTCGTGTGTGCTTGCAAGAAAATGATATATAATTAAACTATCTGGGCAGCTGCATATTCTCTATTTCCGCAGCTCACAAGATAAACATACTGTAAAATAGTATGTTATTTTTGAGTTTTTGCTCCTCACTCTAGGTTTGTGAAGAAACAGTAGTTGAGCATTTTTAATGATAACTAGTATAATTGTTTTTGTGTGTTGTGTAAGGAAAAGTATTATCGGGTATTTCACAACCTCTGATTCATCTAGTCGGAGCTAAACATGATTGGAACAATCATCTTTAATGAAGCAGTTTAGTTTTTGCTCATGCTAGATTTATGAAGGAATGGTAAATATGAACATTTTCTATGTAAGAAGAAAATTTTAACATTTCCACAGTTATTTACCCCTAGTTCTTTTCTAATATTTTATATTCGAATCTTTGTATTTAAATTGCTTACGAAATCTCAAACTCGGACTATTTAAATAAATCTCAGTCAATAGTTTCTTTATTCTTCTAACAAATCCTACATATTTATGTCAATTTTATGATACACACACAAGTATGCAGCCCTTGCTGATGGCATGGATTCAAACATAATTTTGAATACACCTTGCAAATGTTATGCAATATGTGTTATGTTTATTGTATGTAAAAATTGTAAAGTAAAAATATAATTTAGTTAAGAATATACATTATCAGTCCGAAATCATTATTCACAATGTTACACTTAAATTGTTGAATGGGAATGCATTTCACTGTTTGTAATGGGCCATGGATTCTCACTCACCTATTCATACTTGGAATAAGTTAACATAATTGTCATATAAAAGAATGTTCAAAGTAGTTGCCTACCATAACCACATTAAAATACAATCAATAACCACACAGCATAAAATATAGATTTAAAGCAATTGCCTATCGTAACAATGTTAACTTTAAAACTGAAATAGTTTCATATTCAACAAATTTTAATATGAGACTTAAAATTTGCAACTCATGTGTATTGTGAAACAGAAATGTAGACATCAATGGCTTCCTTAAGAATAACATTTCATCAAAAACATGGATATGGATATCTATCATAAAATACATGTTTTAGGAAGTTTACATGCCCGCTTTAAAATTGAACTCTGCCAAAAGTTGGGCTCCAAATATATCCACTGAACTAAAAAATTCAAAAACTAACGTGCAAAATAAACATGTAAAAATTGTTACTTCTTAAGATGAAGTCCTAGAATTTTACGTTAGGATTCTCATTATAGTGCTATAAACTGGTAAAATGAAGAGAATAAGTATTATACACTTGTGCATCTATGATGATATATGATTAAACTATCCCGGATGCATAATGTTTTTTGACACAACTGACAAGATTAAGTATACTCAATTAAGTATGAAGGCGTAGGATTAATTTTAAAGAAATGGCGTTCTCACTTCATCATGGAGCAAATGCAGTTTAACCTACTAGGTTGTCTGTTATACAAGTATGCATGTGCAATGGCACGTAGGCAAACTATGTAGGCAAAGTTGCATGCTGTTCGTAGGCAAACTATGTAGGCAAAGTTGCATGCTGGTCATGGTTTCCAGAAGCAGTACAGGGTGAAATAGAGCAAAGCAGTTGATGTTTGTTTGATGGGAAAAAATATTGGGGTCTTTCAGACAACCTCGGATCCATCTAGCCGGGGGATGAACCCCAGGTAGAACGATCCTCTACAAGATGGACTAGGTTAGTAATCCAATAACCCGTTAATCACGCTATGGAAACGAGGCCATGTGTCATCATCAAGACTGAGTTGCCTTCCTCCTTAAGTTATAAGGATAAAGTAGTACGAGCCTATAGAACAGATCCTGTTCAAGTAAGGTCGTGCTTTGTGTGTTAACAAGTCGATATTTGTACTACGCAAGGAAAAATTAACGGGGGGTGTGGGACTAATATGAGTTTAATTAAAGGAGCAAACATGTATTCTAATCCTGAACACCACAGATCTGTGAATTTATGGAGAGTCGAAAATCTGAACATGCATCTATACACTATTACGTTGCCTAGTATGGAACTTGAACTTCAGTTTTCTCTTTCCTAACTCATGTTTGTATTGAATACCTTGTATGTATGTTCTATATATTTGCTTTGCTGTGAAACTTATTGAATACTAAATTAGTTAAGGAAAAAAAATATTTTTTATTTTTGGACTTGAGTTAAAATTCTAATAGTAGTAATTAGACATTTTTGCAGTTCCAAGCAATGAAATTGGAAGACCTGACCCGAGGCTGAAAGCTTGGAAGGTAAAAGGATATGGAGACAAAAGAGAAAGGAATGTTATAAGGTGGAATGAACATTGGTCATCCTTACAATTCCTCACAGGAGTGCGTGCATACCCTCCTCTGTCAAGTTATGGATATATTCTTATGGCTGCCCTACTGCACAACACAAGCTCCGTATCTGTTTGGATGTCTGCCGCCTGTTGCTTACCCAGCGGCTCATCGTTGTCGTCGTGGGCATGTTTCCAAATGAAAAGTTAATAATGTCAAGTTGGTAAATTCAAGCGTGGAAAGTTTTTAAATGCATGGTAAGCTCAGCAAGTGGAAGTTATCATTCTTTACTACTTGCGTTTGTATTGTTGCCTGTGTAATGCATCTTCATCCTTTAACTTCTATTCTAATAAACTGTATTATTTTCAAATGGATCTGTCATGTCTTGTGTTACCCATGGTTTTATTTTTGTTTTTATTTTTGCCATTATACCGTGCCTACATGCATGGGCACTAAAAGTAGTTGTTTGATGAGCAAGACTCCATGTTGTTATGTTTATCTTTCATTTTTTATACTGCCATTACATGCATATGTTGATGAATGTTCTTTGATGGGTTTCAAATTGCAATTCGAGGAAGATTCTTCTAATAAATCATGTACTGTAGTTGAATCTCAACCAGAGATGGGTTTCAAATATGTTAGAGAAGTTGCTAATTGATGCAAAGATGGAGCATAGTTATGTACTGTTGGTTCTAGTTTGCTTGCGTGTGAAGATGAAATAACAACAGAAGATGAGTTCCTTTCTTCTATATTTTTAGAGATCCATAATTGGAATGGTGGCGGTATTGTTGTGTCTAGTGTTTTATCTTCGTTTGCGTATAGATCAGTAGCTGATTTTGAAGCGTTTCAAACTGTGATTGGAGATGGTTCTTTGGTTAAGAGTTCCTTGAGGTCTGTTGTTCTTATAAAGGTCATTGATGTTATGGATGGGCTTGCTTGTCAAGATGATTGGGTGGTTGGAGATGTACCTTTAAGCAGTTCTAAGTGCAATGTTCAACATAAAGATAGGGCTTGTTATTTCTAGATGTTGGTTCTACTTTGATTGGAGAAGTCGGTTATGAGCAGGGAGTTTATTGTCGTACCAGGGGTTTTAGATTTATTATGTATTACTGTCTTGCATCTATAGGTAAATTTCTACGTTCTCATATTCATGCTAGTAATTCGGGTCATGCTTCTAGATCTGGTAGAAGAATAGTTGGATCTTTTCTGCAGTTAATATTAGGAGAAGTCCTCGTTTAAAAGTTAAAGCTTCTAAGTCTTATTCATGAGGGTTGAGGTTTTACTAGGGTGTTTTTTGGTAATCGTTGTCCGTGGTTTGTGTAGTTGCAGTTTTTTTTATAGTTTTTTTTTGATTTGGTTGTTGAGTTTGAGGTTGTGGAAGTTGTTTTAGATGACAGTTCACCTTTTAGAGTCGTTTCAAGCATTATTTTCTTGTTTAAGTTATTACTATAGGGTGAGTCTTCCATGGGCTTTAGTCCAAAAGAAACAACAAGTACATAATATGTAAGCCTGTGTATAATTACGTTCAAAAGATTTAGGGTATGACGCTACATAATATTCCGTTCGCATATTGACTGCGAACGATCGAAACAAAAATTTGATCGTGCGCAACAACATTACGCGATCACAAATCAGCAATAAAATGAAATGGTTAACTTATTCTGTAAAATTTCTAATGAACGACGTTTATAGCAAAACGCATCAAACAAAAATATTTTTATTTTCCAAGCTAAAAATTATAAAAAAAATTTATAAATTAAATTAAAATGACATTATCAAAAATCAAGTCTAAATTTAAAACGTATATTTTATTATAATTTAATTAAAATTCGAATATTTAAACAAATTAAATATTCAAATTTGAGGACCAATTGTTCGTTACAGCATATAACAATTTTTAATTAAATTGTATCTTGAGGAAGCGTTCTATTTCTATAGTTTGCCATATTCTCCTTCGCTTGACCTTGTAGGCTAGATGTTCGCCCTAGTAGCTGACTACGTGATCGCAACCTGAGTCACGGTATCTTTTGGTTTTTAGCCCTACACCACAAAAACCAATAATCAGTACCTCAAGCTAGATTTTCGATGTCATAAAACTCGCGTCACTTGTTATCAGACGCATCAGCTCAAAAATGCATTATTAGGTGGAACACATCTTATGGGGATCTGGTATATCGAATGCAGGAGTTTAGCGGTTTCATTCCTTCTTCGATTCGTGGAGCTTTTCTTACAAGTCTCCCCTTGGAAGAGAACATCTCGCATGAAGAATTCCTTTAAATCAACCGTCGTGATTCAGTTAGTCAACCGATTGCCTATTGTTGCCTTTTTTGTGTATTTTTCACTAATCTAATCACCTGACTTCATTTTTAAAGTGATTTTATGATTTAATATGTTATAGAAATGTCATACTATACTTTAATGGTTGTTTACCTTCACTCTTCTTTTTGTATTCAATGTTTTCATTGTTTTTCTTCTATTTAATCATCTTCTCCAATATCGATTAATCCAATTATGCCCAAAATCATTAGTAAGTTGTTTCATTACTAATTTATTATCAATCTGTTCATTTCAACAACAAAAGTTCCAGTTATACCTCCAAACCCCAATTTAAAAAGGTTTATATTTCCATTTCATATATCTATGTGCTTTTCATATAAAAATCCAAACTTTATCCATTTAGACCATCAATAATGAGTTAAGACCATAAATAGATCATATAACATAGAAAATAAAATCTCACTCGAAGTTTAACCTAATTAGCTTAGAGATCCCTTTTCCTTTTGCTCTTCGAATTTGGCCTAGCTGCCAATCTTCGTAAACCATTGAGAAGTTTATAAAATTTACAATCTATGATTTTTTTCCTTCCTATTTAGACTATTTAATTGTTACTTTTGGTGGAGAATTGTTGATTTAGTTTTCGATCTAAGGCCGTGTTTGTTTCGAACAAAATAAGGCTGAATGCTTAATTAGCTTGTTTGTTTTTAAATAAGTGTTTTCATTAAGTTCTTCTTTTTACTTAATTGAACGAGTAGGTTGGCACGTGCGATGCACGTGCACAGGAAGAACTGGTGTTATGAAACTATGGTTGTGGAGTTATGTTAAATTTTATAAAATGACTTTGACGTGTACGTAATGTTGCATTTTTTGGATGCTATCTAATTCAAAACACATCCATGTCTGGTAGACGTGTATGGAACTTTCGTATCAAACATGGAAATATGCTCTAAATCAAACCGATCATAGGCAGCTAAAAAGAAAAGTAATAAACTTATGGAATTATGAATTATTCCGGCTTGTTCATGCATATTGTAGACAACAGCTTTGATTTATAAAAGAAGTAGATTTTTTTTAATAGATATAATAGTTAAGCTGAAGTAGATAAGGTAGCATTTGAGAGGAGAAGGAGACAGTATGACATATTGTAGCTTGCATGCTATACGAAAGTAAATTGTAACAACGAAGTATAGTTGTGTTAATTATTTTCTTTCCACCTTGTTTCGGGCTTGAGCCCGGCATCAGTAGTAAGTTGATGGCGGAGTTAAAAACGTTTTTTAAGAGATTTTTTATGTTAAGTAAAACTGAATCGTAGTAACACAGTCATATAACGTATAAGTTGAAATACTCAAACACGATTACGTGCATACAGCCAAGTTATATAACACACATTCACAAATCACATGAGTATTAGAATTATGTCTGCAATCGGAAAATGTACATATATTTATAATTAATGCAACAAACAATGCAAATCTTGTTTACAAACATTTCACATGCAACTACATAAATTCACAAAGATAAAAGTAACTAATTCGAGCAAGAACATGAGAATCAAGTTCCACATAACATTCATTCAGATTCCATTCTATCTAAATGTACTGAACTTGAAATATAAAACATGTATATCCAACTCCAAACTTAAATTTAATAAAAGAAAAAATAAATCCAAATGATGATATAATATTGTTTCTAAAATTTAATATCTAAAGAATCACATCATAGATTTCACGACTGAATATTGGATCTGAGACTTACACAGATGGAGAGACATAATTGCAAAACCCATAGTAGATGACAATTTAAAGCTGAAGCGGCAAGCATTTTGCTTGCACCTCCTCCACTTGGGAAATCCCAAATTATTTCCCTTGCGATGCATGCCGATAGTTGCAGTTAGATCTCTAAGGAACCACAATGGCTGAGAGGACTATCACGTTAGCAAAGGACGTTGTTTGTGAGAGCCCATTATTTATGTACTCCTTAATCCGTTACAATAAATGCTTCTTTTCTATGTACACTACCCAAACACGGATCAAGATTTCTGATCAGTCTGACACCCTTTAAATTTTAATATTTTTAATGTTAGTTTCAATTCAGTTTTTCCCATATGAAATCCACATCAAATCAACTAACCATCTATATTCCGTTCATTTTCATAAGTTGCATGATCAAAGTTTGTCATAGCTTCCTTCCCGTTGTATATAATTGATGCTTTATCAAAAGCTCTGCAAACAACCACAAAGAAAGTGAGAACGCCATAATCTACATGCAGTATTCATTGCTAACTGGTCATAGGATCTAAACATCTTCAAATTATAGGTGATAAATCTATCACCTTGCGGCTTCTTCCTATGTATCAAACAGTCCCAAATACACATACTTGTTAAGAAAAAAAAGTTGCATTATAAAAAAATATGTGCATACCTCAATCGATAATAAGAAATGATACATTACTTTTAACCCATAAATTGACCTATTCTACCCTTCCATTTCCCAAATTTATGCAATGTGATGCCTTTATATTATGAAGTTCCTCTTGTGCTTTGTTATCCAAGCACGTGAACAAACTCTTCTTTTGTTAGATCTTTATTATATGCATATTTCCAAACATGTAAAACAAATATACCTTATTCATATTATTCTTATGGTCACTTAAAATGAAATTTATATCATCTTTGTTACCCCAAAATTTTATTTCAGCTCTACCATAAGCTCTGTTAAAGTAAGTGATAGAAGTTGGTCAAAAATTCAGTAAATTTGCATATAACTTAAGTCATAATATTTATAGTTTATTGAGTATTACCTTGTAGTGGCATGGGCTGTATCAAGACATCCTGAACATAAACGAAAATTTTACATACACAAAAATTAACAAAGATGTTCGACTATTGAAGTACCTATATAGACTTGCTTTCCATAATCCCTGCACATAATAAAGGGACAACAATTTTACAAAAAAAAGAAGATAAACATATCTATTAAGAAATAAAAAGTTTGTGGTTAAAAGACGTAAGACTAACCAAATATGATATTCCCATCTCCTTATTCTTCTATAGAAAGTAACACCTCTGTATTGAAAATTCTTCAAGCACGGGCCACTCGGCTCTTCTTAGCTGTCATTGCCACTTGAGAAGACTTACCAATGGAGGTAGCCTCACCAATTTGGTAGTAGTTGATGGTTATAAGTGATATACTCCCAATTTGGTAGTGTGGCATGCTAAGTGCCGCTAAGTGTTGTTAAGTGTTGCTGATCATTTGTTGATCAAAGCATGACTTTTGTGTAAATCGTAGCTTTGTGGATGAGACCTCATCGGACCTCACACCTCGGAAATGGTCGAAACAGGAAAGATGCGGCAAGATTATGAGGGTCACGCCCTTTAGGGTATGTCCATTCCCTTTTGAAAAAAGGTGATATCATGGTATGGAGCCCAGATATTTAACCTATGTGGTTGCTGCAAATTTATTACTTCATGGTTGTTGCTTTGTGGTTGAGGGCCCACGGATAAAGATCGGTAACGACCGGGGAATGGCATATTCGTGTAGTAGTCATCTAGTTATAGAGGTAAACCGGCCTTGTGTTGGCAGAGATCTAGTTAGGTTCTCGGGGCGTCCCTCCAGAGGCGTTCACATGTGGCATATGAAGTTCCTTAGCCCGACCATTTGTTTAAAATCCAATCATCAATACGCGCCCAGTACGGTGTTAATTGTATAACATGCCATTTACTTATGGTGGTAACCCACTGTTTAGATGGTAGCTATAGTAGACATAGTACAAAATGTCTATGCTGGCTAAGATTAATATTATACTTTCGAAATATTTTCTACACTATGCACTAATATTAATATTAAATGAATTTTCTCGTAGCAAGCATATTTGACTGTCATAAGGGAAAATCTCCTCCAATTGTGCGATTGCATTGTGTGTGTGCAGGGAGGCCTTACGACAGTTTTTTTTCCAAAAGCACGAACAGTTTTCTCTTATAAATTATTTTTGTTCAAACAACTGTTTTGTTTACTCATACCAGTCCCGTGATTGACCCAGAGTTTATTGTTCCTTTCCTGAACTCTGGGTGCCCATAATTTTCCACACGGGTAGCATAGAAGTAGGTATCCGTGTTTTGGAGCTAGCTTGGATCTAGAAGTCCTTTAGTAGCTGTCGTATTTTGGAAGCTTTAGTTTGAAGTCTTGGAAATCTTTTGAAGTGTTTGGAATTTGGAAGACCTTATCGAAGTATGTTGGGAACCTTTTTGAAGACTCTGTTATTCCGCTGTGGCGTTACCATTTTGTTGTTGTGTTATATATATATAGTACTCTGATGTTGGTGGTCGAATGTTGTAATGAATATTGTGATGAATATTGTATCCATGTTGTATCTGCATTATGATCAATGATGATTCATTTTGTTTCTGCTGCTCTGTATTTATCTAATGTTGTTATAAGCTCCATCCGAATTGGAGTTCAACGTTTGAATCTTCGGCAGTCGAATACAAGTGAGGTATTTGATGTCGATTTTTGAACGCTGGATTTTCGGTCGTGACATTGAACTACTTAATATTGTCGATAATTTCCTTCCTTCTACCATTTGTATGTTTATGCACTACAACAAAACAATCATATTACAACCTTTTTCTTTACAACTTGCACAAATTGGGAGTTATCATAGGTATTTTATAACAACTGTTTATATGTAGCAGCAGTAACAAATTTATTTGTTCAGCAGTTGTAATATATGTCTATAACAACTGTTTATTTGTGTCAGTTGTAAATATTTATCTATCACAACTGTTTTTGACAGTTGTTTGCCTAACTATAAAAAATTACAACTTCCCTCTTTTATCTTCTTCGGCACGCTCATGCTTTCGTGTAAACTAAAAAATTAGCCATAAAATTTCATAAATCTAAATAACCCTATCCCACTCTGCCATTGCTATCCACCGAAGTAAATCGTGCTTGCTAGAAACCCTCTTCCAAACCCTAACCCTTTACTCTCTATCATTTTCTCGCCTCGATGGCCGCATCTCCATTGCTACACACGTTCGCTCGCTTCGCCACCTTTGCCACCTGCGTTTGCTCGCCGTTGTTGTTGGTCGCCTTCGACAAAGTTGTGGGATGTTGCTATCCTACGATTTTCTTGATTTTATTTGGTTCTTAGTTATTTGTTTATTGAAATTGTTGATAGTTAAATGATTCTTTACTGTTATCCTACAATAACCCAAATTTCTTGAAACTAAACATAACCATCGATTCAAATCGCTTCCAATCTAGTATGAATTTATAACAATCTCATGAGTGATGGCTAAGCACAATAATTCACTGAATAGTACTAAAAATCACATACGGCAGTTATGTTTTGAATTAGGTGCATTGTATTGTGAATTAGGTCCATGTATGGAACCCATGCATAGATCCCACTTCGCTCACTCTATGGGGTCAAGTTTATTCCAAAATTTGAGAGATGTGTAGTATTTTTTGTTTATTATAAGCCTAATTTATACCAAATTTGCGCATATTATATAGCACAATCCAGTATTCCTATATCAAAATAGCAAATAGATGGTGTGAAATTATTCCGTTTATTCTTTTAATCAATAGGGAAAATTTCTAACTATACATTCAAAATAGTAAACGGATGGTGCGAAGTTCTGTTTATTTGTTTGATTAATCACAAGGGGAACTTTCTTTATATATGTGTGTGTGTAATGCAGATTAGGGAATGTGAAGTAGCTTGGGTTGATGGAGAAGTGGGAAAACCACATGATAAGCTTTCTCTACTCCCCTCGTGTCAAACCCTCCTAGCCATGATTCTGTACTTGTTGGCGATTTAAAGTTACCTGATTTAAAGAAATTCCTTGTGAGCAAAGGCATTCAGGTAATGATCCAGGTAATGTGTATTCTTGTCTAGCTTGTTTTTTCCCACCTGCTTTACTTGTCTAATGCATCTCTTTACTTAATTATGATACAAATATTTCACATGATAAGTAAAGAAAGTTCAGCAATTTTTCCATTTCCTTAAATTATTTGACATACAAGGTATTAAAAAACAAGATTCAAATCATAGATCGTAAATTTTCAATCTTTAAATTTAAATCATAGATTGAAAAAATTCATATTTAACATGCATACCTACTTGTATGCTCGATTTTTCTTCTTCATTGCGTTGGTTATTAAGTGATATTTAAGCGTTCGAAAGCATCAATTCTCCTTTTTATAGAGTAATTTGTACATTTGGAATTGAATTTGATGCTTCTTCTAAACCTGTAATCCGATTTTTATTCTTGTTCCATCTTTATTTTTTTTAGAAAACAATAAAATACGAGTCATAAATTCAAGTAGAAATCTTGATATTTTTTTATTCAGTATGGATTAATGCTTTTTCTCAGTCACAGTATTAATAGAGTAACAAGAGAAAGCAATGTACTTGTATATATTAAGTTTGGTTACATCATTTTAACATGATGTGTAATTATGTTACTTCATACCGTATCAATATTATATAAATCGCAGGTCTTGCTTAACACACACACACACACATCTTTATGTATGTATGTATGTTACATCTATACTCGCATATGAGCTCTTTCTTCAAGTTTCAAATTTTGCATCTTTACTCACTTGTATGAGAGATGCACATAATCATGTTAAATGTATTCATTGTTATATGTACCAATCAGGGATCTTATAGTACTGCAAATTTTGTATTAAAACATGGAAAATGCAGTGCATGTTAGGAAGTCACTTTAATCAGTTCTATGATGACATAATATATAGTCAAACGATCTCCTGTAATTTTCTCTGCTTCCAGGTTGAGCTTGCTGGGGGAATTTTGCGATGCGGTGAGCATGTCACGGTCAGAAAAATCATTGATGTGTCAGCAAGGTTATTTTTTTTATTAAAATGCTATGTTTGTTAACTTTTAGTAAGCATTTATAAACAATGAATAAAATGACTAATGGGGTCCACAATTCATTGAAGTTTTTTAGTCTATTTGATTGGTCTAACAATGATTTTGAGCACAATTGCAAATATTTTGCTAGTGTTCATCGGTTTTTTTTAGCGACAAAGGAACACATATTCATACATATGTATATAATTATACATATCCATAGCTTTATAAGTTTTATCGCTTTTCTTTTATGCCATCAGAATAAACAATGAATTCTATTTGATAATTTTCTAATTTTTCCAAATAGGAAGTTGAACTGTACTTTATAATATTAGTGGACTATCATTTCAATTTTCTCATGTACCCATCATCCAAACCCTAGCCCATACAAATTTTGGTATGTTCATATCAGTTCACAATACTAAACAAACCTCATTTTTAAACTTGCTTAAACAAATTTCTTGTGTGAAAGAATTATAACTTAATACAGGAATGCTTTATTTTAGATGTGTCCTTTTTAAAATAAGACATCAATACTACCTTGTGATATATGCATCTTTGATTGAACGTCGGAAGAATTAATAATCAAGAAAGTCCTTCAGGAAATGGCAGTATTTTAGGCCTCAAACATCATCATTGTGTTGCTTTCTATTGAAATATGGTGGATACCAAAAAGTAAAAACACTGTTACATTAAATAAGGGAAATGATTTAATAAAGGAACAATCGTTGAATTTCAGTACGGATAATTTGAATTTTTAGAATAGAAATTTCCTATTAATTCATGACTAATTATCCCTCATATGAAGATAACAATTGCATCTACTGATCCTACAGTTTTAGTGCATCATGTACCACTTGGAGCAACTGCTTGGAAGGTTTGGATTGATTCAGTGGTGGAGCCCGAAGCTATTTTATATAGGCCTACTTCGGATATGTATACTATTGGACAAGCGGTTGGAAGACTGTTGCTTGGCATAAGGAATTTATCTCTTTTAATTAGTATGTATATGTACTCTTACTGAAATATGTTATGAATTTAGTTGTGTTTTGTATTAAAATTATGAATTCATAAATGGTGTAAACTCGAATTGTTTTCGATTTTCTTGAATGCAAATGTTTGTGTTGTTTCAAGTAATTTGCATGATTGTGTATAATGTTAACGAAATATTGGTTTTAGTTATGATATTAAGAAATTTATAGCAGCTGTGAAAAGATGATTATAGTTGTTTGTAGCAGTTGTAAAAATATATGTTGCAACTGTCATTGTTAGTTGTATTTCATCCTTCTACAACTGCAAGCGGTAGTTGTAAAAAACCTTTTACAAGTGCTAAAAGCAGTTGTAACCAGTCATTTACAACTTGCATGTTGCAGTTGTAAATAGTTTTCCGCAGTGTAAATAAGTTTTCTACAACTAGCAGTGGTTGTTGTAAAAGACCTTTTGCAAGTGCTAAAAGCAGTTGTAACTAGTCATTTACAACTAACATGTCGCGGTTGTAAAATAAGTTTCTACAACTGTTCCGGCCAGTTGTAAAATAATTCGGATCTATTACAACTGCGGATATAACGACTGGCGGGTGCTAGTTGTAATAGACATATTACAACTGTTTTTGGCAGTTGCAAAAAGGTATTTTTGTTGTTGTGATGATTTCTCCGTTTCTTTCAATATTCAACTTTTTTACTGAATGGACGGATGATGCTTTTGGGAGTAGGGAAACAAATGCGAATAAATGTGTATTACGGTTATTACCGAAGAGGGGTCAAGGAAATTGCAACAAACTTAGATTCTTAACAGCATAGTAAGGAGAAAAACTGAAATGTAGAAATTGAACTTTCATATATAATCTTTTATTAAGTAGCTTCGATTCTAGATAAGAAATTTATAATAAGTTATGAAATTGCGTAGATATTGAAAATCAATTCCCCTTTCATAACCAAACCTAGCAATCAAAGCAATAAATTTCAAAATTAAAATGCAATAAAATCAAATAATCAAACGCAATTAAACCATAAGACAATCAAAAGGAAATAAAAAGTAATCAACGAACAAAGAAAGTACGGAGTAAAAAAAGGAGAATTCAAAGTGAAAAGAAAGCAGAACAAAATTCATACAAACCTATGAAATTTTTCAAGGAAGTTGGAGATCTTACCTTTGAGAAATAGCTTAGGCCTTTATCACAATTTTTCCAATATTTCCTGAATAGAGAAAGTACAGAGTAAAAAAGAAGAAGGAGAAATCAAAGTGAAAAGCAAGCAAAACAAAATTCAGACAAACCTACGAAAATGTCGAAGGAAGTTGGAGATCTCCTCAATTTATATGTAAAATCCCAAATTTGCAACTCAACCCCACAAATTGAGTTGGTGGAAGAAGAGAGAGGCACCCCCTTTCAATATCAAACCCGACCGAGTTGGAGGAAGAAGAGAGCTCGTTCCAGCCATCAATTTGATCGATCCTCGAATTTGGATCTGAAAAGCATCGTGATTCTAATTCTAAAAACAAAAGAAAAAGAAATTCTAAGCACAAAAGAAAAAGGAAGAAAATTGTAAGAGGTCGTTAGCTCCATTTTTTTAGTGGGGAAGAAAAGGTTTAGCAGAAGTTTGAAGAACAGAAGGAAAAAAGGAAGTTGGCAGAGACGGCTGACTACATCATGTAGTTTTTAGTGGGAAACGGAACATGGTAGGAGAATTGAGGCATATGCCTTGGATTTTTTTTCTACTGTATTCTTTTGCGACAACGTTAGGGATTGATTGGGAAGTTAAAAAAAGCTCCACCATCCTAAGGTATTTGCAATATTAGTGGAGATAAGCAAAATTTTAATGCTTATTGTAAATACTGATCACTTATTACACCACACATTCCGATACCCATATGCAACATAATATGTAAAAAAAATTAACTATATCAAACAATTAAAAAAGTTCAAACATAACGTCAGTTTTGTTTTCAATTGGTGAATTTTTTCGTTTAGTTTGGGTTTTAATTTATAGTATAGTTTCAATCACTAGAAATGAATGTACTAAAAATTTTAAAAAAATTTAATATCAACCTATCGCGATATTTGCATGCAATTCGAAGTTAAAGTATGATAATTTATAAATTGGCTGAAAAGAATGGAATTGAAAAAATAAATAAATAGTAATACATAACGTAGATGTTAAAAAATTATAAATAAATAGTTTCGACAAGCTGAAAAACGCTGATTTATTTAAGGTAAATAAAACAAACAAAATCTGCAATGCATACGTAGAAAATCAATATATTACATAATTATGAAAATTTGGACAAAATCATCTAATATTTTTATAACAACTTATTTCAATACATGTTTTATGTGTGTGTGTGTGTTAATAATGCTAAAATCATTAATTGATAATCCAAACATAACACAAACTTCAATTTTATTACAATGAAATATTTTCTTCTCGACCAAACTCTTATAAATATATTTACATTGTCAAATTGACTATTTTTGATATGTTTGTAGTACTTGCACACGTGGGCATTTATTATTTTTTCATTTGTGTATAAATATAAAACATAAAATAAGATGATTAAGTGTGTTATGTATGAAAATTACATTGAAGAATAATTAATTTTAACTTTTTGAGGGGTAATATTGTCAAAATGGTAATTTATATTCGCGGAACAAATTTCTAATTAGAATGTAAACAAATAATATTTTAAGTATTCAACAATCAGCATTTAGCATTTTAAACAAATGATGCCTAAGATTTTAAATCAAGTGCTTGTTCAGAGGAGGAGGAGAAGAAAAATGAATAGAACATATAGTTCTATCTCTATCAAGGAGGGATATTAATACCCTAGTTGGTGCTAATGGGTTGTTAGGTCTAACAAGCTTGTTTACACTTAATTTATTCTTTTAGTTGTAACTTTCTAGCCGTGTGCCTGTTCTAAACATGTTTATTATGGAACCTGACTAGAAAATACGCTCTATGCAACGGTGTAAGTTTCATTGTTTGATTTCTTCATTTATAGAAATTCATATGTTTGTACTTTTAGTAAAATTACCATTTTAACCTTTGATTAATATTTTAATTTATTATTAAACTTTACGACATGTTACATTCTCCTCTGTTGAAAGAATTTCATTCTTGAAATTCTAAAGGACAAAAAAATGTAACTCGCTCTATAGCGCTTAAACACATATTATATAGTCATACATTTAACATACATTCATACAAATACACCCGCTCTTAAGTGGCTATACTTTAACAAACACCATGGCACATACTACGAACACCAACAATGTGCGTTTTCGTCAGCATACGACTTCTGTTTGTCATGTTGAGTCTTTATCCTTTTCCTTGTCAGCTCTAGTTTTTCGAAAGTGTCCCTAGTCATGTCTAGCCCAAGTATAAACCTATCAGTCACCTCCCACAAACAAGATGGATTTGCATGGTCATCCATACAAAGCCTTGAATGGTGTCATGCTTATGCTCGCCCGATAGATGTTATCATAGGTAAATGCCACTAATGGTGAATGATCTTCTCATGCTCCACCAAAGCCAAGAATATCAGGTCTCTCGCTAAATCCTTCAACATCCTATTCACCATCTCCATTTGTTCATCTGTTTGTGGATGATACGTAGTCCTAAGATTTAACTCAGTCCCCGAGCCATCTTGAAGAGTTCTCCAAAATAAAGGATCTAGGCCGGGTCGCAGCGGGTTAAATGAGTGAATTTAAAAAAAAAAATCATTTTTAAATCTTTATTAGACCTATGAAGTCTAATCGATTTTTAGATTCAATCTAAAATATTTTATATAAAATCTTTATATTATTTTATATGCTTGTAAAAGGGTGTATTTTAATTTCTTGAAGTATGTTTCATAAGTGCATTAAATTCACTTATATATGTACAGTGCACATGCAATATATAAGAGGTGTATGTAGTCAATGTGATTGTTTATACACTACTAGAATACTTTAAAATGGGGACAGAGCCTGGAGTCGGCCGGAGTTGGCTCTGTCTCCATTATGGAGACGGCTGAGGATGGCGTAAAATTTTATTGAAGTTTGTGTCGGCTGGGGACGGCGCAAAATTTTATGAAGTTTGTGTCGGCTGGGGACGGCCTGCAACGGTCCGAGTCGGCTAGCGTCGGCTATTTAATTATTTTCCCAGTCTAATTCTTATATACGTCTATTTCGTTTGAAAAAATATAAAACACAACAAAAATGGCCAAAAAAATAAAATTGACATGTGTGGTTATTAATATTCACCCAATGACGGGTCATGATAGGTTAAACTGGTATTTTTGATGATATATGTTCGTGTAATTCGAAAAGTTATCGTTGTTGAAAATCTAACTCGTACGACAATTCGATGCAACTTTTAGTCGATCCATTGTACAAATTCGATAAAGGCGATTATATGTAACAATTTAAAGAAGTAAAATAATTTTTAAACCATTGGATAATCAACTATGAATTTTTAAATGTATTTGGTATAATAAAATTATATAAAATAAAATATGCGGTGTAAAAATAAATTCTTTGGATCTTATGTCGATCTAAGGTATTTTGGACATATTTTTAGAATATTGTTTAAAAATACACGAATCTGGGGTGTTGATCTTGAATGTCAAATTTATGGCCGTTCGTGGACTTTCAGACAAAAATCCTTCGTTCGAAGGCCGAACGACCTTCAAACAAGACCAAATTTGAACCAGTGATGATTTGTAGTGTTTTAATCGAAACCGTACAGTTGGATTCGAAAAAAAATCATCACATACAAAATTATCCAAGAAATATGTCATTTTCTAGGAGTTAGCTATAACACTTATAATTTTGTGGGTGATGATTTTTTTGCGAATCCAACCATACGGATTCGATTAAAATAGGATTTTTTTTCCATTTAGCCTCGTTTTGAAAATAATTATCACAAATAGCTCTGTTTGTAAACTATTATCAATTTTAGCCCTGTTTTGGCATGCTCAGCTCCGAGCTGGCCAAAACATACTGGCGACTTTTAAAAAGTCGCCAGTATTTTTTTTTTGTGACGAAATAATACGGGCGACTTTTGAGAAGTCGCCTACTGGCGACTTTCCAGAAGTCGCCCCATTTTGTTATTAAATAAACGGGCGACTTTTGGGAAGTAGTCAGTGGGCTACTTCCCAAAAGTCGCCCATTCGCGGCTCTGCAACAAAACCAGAGCCTCTATTTCTTCCTCTTCACTCTAAACCCTTCCTCTCCTTTTCTAAAAACCCTTCCTCTTCGAAATTTTTGCCCAAACTCAGAAATTTTTCGCATTTTGTTGAACAAATTAGAAGATGGCTAGCTCTTCAATGCCGGATGCGCCTGTAGGTATGGGAAAATAAAAAATATTTCAATTTAGGGTTTTAAATAAATTTGCAAAATAATAATTTTTAGTAATTGTAAGCAATAATTGATGGTTGAGGTATCTATGTATGGTTGAAATCATTGGTAAAATGTGAGAAAACAATGCGTAAATTCGTAGTGTTGATGCTGGAAAATAAATTTGAAAATATTGTGAACCTGTATATGTGTAGATTACGCGGAGATGCTACCTGGACCAGTTGATGGATCTGTCCTTTATTTGCAACCTCGGCATCGAACGAATAATCCGGAATTTGTCGTGGTAAATTTTTTAGTATTCGAAATGTACAAATATCGAAAGGTAATGTATGTTACATGTTGATAATATTTTTGTGATATTTTGATAGAATAATAATGCAGACAAAACCATAGATCATTCGTCCAAAATGAATAGATAACATCTGGTCATCCAGGCGTTATACAGTTGATAGACCAAGCTGGATTTGGACTAGTTTTTAGGATGGGGCGCATCCAGTTAGATCATCATTTTATCACTGCTTTGGTGGATAGATGGAGGCCAGAGACATTGACATTTCACCTACGAGCCGGAGAGATGACTATCACGTTGGGTGATGTTGCGTGCTTGCTTGGCATACCCATAGACGGTGCTCCGTTGATCAACCCCGATCCAGTTGATTATCTTACTTTATGCCAAGTGCTCCTAGGTTTAACTCCTCTAGCAAAGGAGTGGTGGAGAAACGAAATGATACGGACACTATGGTTTAGGGAACAATTTGCGGACGACATACCTGCAGATGCGACGGAGATTCAGATTCAGCAACGGGCTAGAGCCATTATATTGCATATTATATGCTCGAGGTTTATATGCGATCATTCGAAGATACGGATATGGCTTAGATGGCTTCCATTTTTAGAAAACTTTGAAGTTTGTCGCCAGTATTCGTAGGGCAGTGCAGTTCTAGCATATATGTACTGCGAGTTGACGAGGCTTGCTTTGCAAGAGAGCACAAGCATAGGTGGTTGTGTGAGTCTAGTACAGGTATGTCCATAATTTACTTTCGCCGACCGTTATTCCATATTCTTTTATCTGACTGAAACCATGTGTCCAATTTTATTTACAGCTTTGGTGTTGGACTTATCTACCCGTGGGTAGAATAACGATGAGGAGGACGGCGATTGATTTATCATTGCCATACGGTGCTAGGTATAATTAATTATGTAGTATACTAAGTATACGTGTTCGGATTTGAGAAGTCACAATTGAATATTTGTATAGGTGGGTAGGACCTAAAAGCACCGTTTCATCGCCGAGGCGTCATGTTGCCTTCTACCGTAATGAGTTCGATGTGCTAGACTATCAGTCTGTAAGTTGGACCCCGTACGTCGATGTGCTTGGACATCTTCCAAACTTATGCACCACTTCCATTCAGCTGTGGACTGCTCGGGTTCCTCTGATTTGCTTTAATGATGTCGCCTATCATCAACCTGACCGAGTGATGAGGCAGTTTGGTATGGCCCAACATTTACCAGAACAACCACCGCATTACAGGATTGATATTGAAGCTGGGGAGTATGCTATGGCGATTGAGACATGAACCGACCGCTACATGCACACGCAACAGGAACGCGAGTTCACATTGTCCGAACATGAATATCTGTCTTGGTACTGGAACATCACCCGTCGATATGTTCTTCGTGCCATCGATCCACCTACAGCGCCTCCTGTGGTTGCATACCCTTACACTCCTAGAGCACCTCTCGAAAGGAATGTGGTATGTACTACATATAGTCTTTATTTCAATATTTGAAATTTAAACCTTTTCTTGGATTTTATGTCATGGCAGGCGGACGGCATTTACCGTGCGATCGAAATTGTAGACGAGCTTGCACAAGAGGTTCCTGAATGGTCGCAGGGGAAATGCTTTAGTGTAAAACGCATCTTAGAGTCTATTTTGGGAAGAAACGGGTTAACAAGACCAAGACCGCCCCCACCGCCTCCTCCTCCACCAGCACAGGGGCTCATCGAATATGCCATAGAAGCCCATGGCGTTCCTCCCCCCACTACTCGTATGTATCAGCGACGTAGACATCGAAAGGCGCATCTTCATCTCAAGAAACACAGGTTGAAGTTGCTCCCGACCCTTCACAGCCTATAGATCCTACACAAGCAAGTGAAGAGGAGGATTCGCCGGATGAAATTCCACTGTCTATGAGAAAACCAAAACGAACTCCACGAGAACTTCGTAGATTGAAGAACTGAGGATGGTATAAGTGATTGATATGCTTTGTCCGGATTCCTTTTGTTTAATGAACTGCTGAAATATTAGGATTATTTGTTTTGTTGAATTGTTGGATGTGAATTGTTTGAAAATTTGTTGAATTGGTGGATGTTGTAATTTGAGTTGTGGATGATTGAGTTTGATAGAAATGTTGAATTAGGGGATGTTGTAATTTGAGTTGTGGATGATTGACTTCCATTGAAATTTTGAAGTAGTGTAAATGGTGATACAGAGTTTCTATTTTGAAACCCTGCACATTACTGGGGCAACTTTTCAAAAGTCGCCCCAGTAATGTGAATGTGCAGGGTTTCAAAACAGAAACCCAGACCTTCCACCTACCTCCTTCCGTACTTTACCAAATTGAAAATATAGAACCTAAAACCTAATCCACTTCTCTCTTCCACAAAATCTACATTTCCCGGCGGCAAAAGAATATCTTTTTGAGATTTGAAGACACAAAAAGAAGGTAAGATTCATAAGCACTATTAAATTTGTTTACTGTTTTGCGATTTAGTCTAACTCCAACATTGATATTTTCAAGAATGGATAATTGGGAGATTGACGACGAGACGATGATGAAAATGTATGAAGAATTTGAACAGCAACGAGGCTCTGCGCCGGTTAATGAAGAAAATGTTGCGGTTGATTTCGTCCCTGAGATGCAGGTTGAAAACTTGCCCCCCTCTAGGGTTGGCGTTACATCGACATTGGCCATGGATAGCGGTGAATCAAAACATCAATCACTTCATGGAAAATTAATGGATGTGCTTTCTCGTCGTAAAACTAACAATGCTAGTACAAGCCGGACACCGCCTCGGGTACTTTGTTATTGCGGAGCTGAATGTCAAGTGGTTGTGTGTCAGAATGAAAGGAATGCGGGCCGTCGCTTTTACCGTTGTGAATCGTACGACGATAATAAGATACGGCCAAACGATGTTGAATGTTGTAACTTTTTTAAATGGAAAGATCCGGAAATGTGTCCGAGGGGGGTTGCATATGCCCTTGAGATGCAAGCGGAAAACTCCCGTTTGGAGAAGTTGAATCTACAGTATCGCAACGCACTACTGAATAAGGGTTTACCGTTCGATAAGTTGAGTCCTCGTACGTTGTGGGAGGAGAAGTAAACACAAATTTGGGTGTTTATTTATATGTAATTTAATTAAGTACTTTGTATCGGTAGCTTTCATGTACTTTGTATCGGTTGCTTTCATGTATATGCAATTGTTTTATGTATCGTTGAACAAGTATTGTAAAGATGTGTGTAACACTAGCTTACATTTGCATATGTTTACATATCACATAACATTCATCATCACAAAGAACTTAGAAAATGAAATAAAAACACAAACTGTTCTTACATAAACAACATACGTCTTACAAACATCAAACCAATAATAACAGGCATACGTAAACTAAATAACTGAATTACAACGACTCTTTTTGTAACCGTGCATACCACATTTACTGCATTTATTAGGCCTTGGAGGCTGCATCTCGTCCATAACGCCTTTAATTCTAGTTGACTTAGGCCTTCCCGGAGCTCGCCTTGCGGGATATGGAAGTACCATTTGACCTTCGTGTGGAGACCAATACCTTTTATCGCGTACGGGATGAAATTCAGCAGAGTATGCAACTAGGTAATTCTGAATAGAGTACCAACGTGATGCAAAATCATGATGAGCTCTGTTTTCCCCACTGGCCACTGACGAACAAGCAGCCATCACATGGGCGCAGGGGAGATGCTGAAGCAATGGGATATTGCATGTACATGAATACGTGTTACCATCGATTATAACTTTGAATTCATCGCCGAAGTAATGAATCACTTGCCATTCAATTTGACTAAAACGAACAATCCGACAACGTCTAGCTTCACTTGCTCTCTCCGTTATTTTTGGTTCCCATTTTGGAGTGACACGAAGTGTGGAATTCTTAGCTAAGTCTCTTCTTTGGCAAAAGTAATCAACGGATCGATAGAAGGTACGTGCAACAAGTGCTCTAATAGGCAAAGATCTTGCACCCCTAGGTACACCATTAAAACTTTCTGACGCATTAGTCGTCATAACATGAAACAACCACCATCATCTTTACATAATATGCCCAATTTTCCTCCTTTCCACTCAAACTTCTCTCTATCCAGTTGTGTGCTCTTATACTACTGCTTTTAATTTCCTCACGAATCTTTAAATACTCAATCTCCTCAGAGGCACATGCAGCAGCGTAGAATAAACCGGTCAATCGTTTGTCTCTAAAACCCGCTGCTTGAAAATTTGCTTTCAAATGTCTGGCACAATATCTATGTTTATGTGCGGCTAGCCATTTGCTCTGCAACGCTGTAGGTATTCCTTTCATTCTATCAGAAATGAAAGTAATGCGACGATTGTTCACGCTGTGAATGAACCTTTGCATGCAGGCGAAAAACCAACCCCAACTGTCAATGGATTCGGACTCAACGATGGCAAATGCCAAGGGAAATAGCTGATCATTTGCATCAACGGCTGTTGCAACAAGTAAGGTGCCTTTGTATTTTCCATATAGATGTGTACCATCTATGCAAAGCAAAGGTCGACAATGGACAAATCCCTCAATACATGGCCCAAATGACCAAAATGCACGATCAAATACTCCATACTCATCAGTAGTCACATGTCCTACACTTTCGGGATTTGTTTTGCATATTTCACCAAAGTATTGTCGTGGGTTAGAATATGACTCTGCCCAATCGCCGTAAATTCTTTCAACAGCCTTGCTCAATGCTCTCCATGCTTTCAGATAGCTAATTTTAATAAATAATTGTTCCTCCATTAGAACTTGCACTTCCAGCTGTAATGTTCAAATCAGATTTCACGAAAGGCATGATCTTCGATACCATAAAGGATGATGTGGCTTGCCTATGATTTGAGTTCACTGTAGGGTTAACACATGTATGATCACTAGAATATTTTTTTATAGCCCACCATCCAGCCTGTGTCTTTTTTGAGTCAATAGCATGTATTGTCCAAGGACAACTGTCATCGACGTTGCAAATGGCGGTATATTTTTCTTTGTTCGACCTTATTGGCTTAAAGGACACCGCATGTAAGAATAACCATTCTGATAGCTGTTGCAGAAATTTAGCTTTACTCTCAAACACCATGCCAACTTTGAAACTAATCTGTACGCTGCAGGATAGAAATAATTCGCTGTTGAAGTTTACATTTTCTACAATCGACCTAGCCATTATTTGTGCACTGAACAAATCATCATCCAGCGTTATCTCCATTTCCGGTTCATCATTGTCCACGCAATCTGCTTCTGTACAGCCAAAATCATACTCTAGTGGATTATTGTTTACTTGCATATTTTCCACCCAAGTTGTATCAACCTCTGGTAATGACACAACAGACATACTATCAACTGTAGGAACATCTACAGCTTGTACATCTTCTTCATCTTCTACATCCATATCATCATTGCACATAGTTTGACCTGCTGGTTCATTTGGTGGTTGAACGTATGACTGTGTGGTAGTGTTATTTGCTGCCCAGCTGCAGTAAATTAATACACCATTTTTAGTTTATTTCTTTATACCAACGATTTTGCAACATGTTGCAATATTTTACTTACTTTTGGCTTAAATGGTAAAATTCGGGCCGAGTTGGTGGCATTCGTTCATTTGTACGACTACTCGATGCTTTACCACTTCTTTGAGTGAAATTCTGATTTGGAATAAAACTGCATGGGAATACAAATTAGGTTTAAGAATTATATAAATTCAATAAAACATAACTCTATGTAATCACAGCTAAACGATACCTCTGACTCATTCGTGGAAAGCTGTCCTGCGTAACATGTGGACAGATAAATTGGACATTTGGCTACAAACTCATGAATGGCTGAAAACCATAATACATTTTTTGTTGCCCGTATTGCGATATGTGCCGAGTCGGATTGCTAAAACTAGGTGACGGAATTCCTTGACCAGTACTCATGTTCCCCACCATTCTAGAATATTCTTCAACGCCAAAATTTGTTACGGGTGCCGGTGTTTGTTCTTCTACAACCGATCTCCTTTTTTTCCAACAAACAACTTAATAGATTTGATCGATGCAGCAAACATTAATTCATCATCGTCGTCGTCAACAATTTTGATTGCTTTGGAACCAGAATCTGTTGGCCAGTTGCAAACTATTTCAATCTCGTACTCTTCCTGTTTTATCTTTGTCGCTTTATAAACCGACTCTTTCAACTGCTCAAAAGTAGATCCTTTTCGAACTTTAGCCGGTTTGTAAGATCCACCGAGATATTTCCCATACATTAAATCGTCAATAACCAATTCACCATCAAAATAGCATATAGTTGGAATATAACTAGGAGCCATTCTACATCAAGACAAATAAATTTAGTTTGCAAACTAAATTCAAAACTTAGGGTTTCTACTACATACCTTGGTTGGATTCGACCGTACAACGTTTTGCTAGGCTTGAGGTAGCTCTTCGAAATCTACTACTTTTAACAATATTAAACGAAAAATTTCTGAATTTGGGCAAAAATTTCGGAGAGGAAGAGTTTTTAGAAAAGGAGAGGAAGGGTTTAGAGTGAAGAGGAAGAAAGAGGGGCTCTGGTTTTGTTGCAGAGCCCCAAATGGGCGACTTTTGGGAAGTCGCCCACTGGCGACTTTCCAAAAGTCGCCCGTTTATTTAATAAAAAATGACTTTTGGGAAGTCGCCAGTTGGCGACTTCTCAAAAGTCGCCCGTATTATTTCGTCACAAAAATAAATACTGCCGACTTTTCAAAAGTCGCCAGTATGTTTTGGCCAGCTCGATGCTGAGCCGACCAAAACAGGGCTAAAATTGATAATAGTTTACAAACAGGGTTATTTGTGATAATTAGTTTCAAAATGAGGCTAAATGGAAAACAATCCATTAAAATAATACAAAGCATCACTGGTTCAAATTTGGTCTCGTCTGAAGGTCGTTCGGCCTTCGAACGAAGGGTTTTTTGTCCGAAAATCCACGAACGGCCATAAATTTGAAATTCAAGATCGACTCCCCAAATTTGTGTATTTTTAAACCATATTCTGAAAACATGTCCAAAATACCTTAGATCGACATAAAATCCAAAGAATCTATTTTTACGTCACATATTTTATTTTATATAATTTTATTATACCAAATACATTTAAAAATTCATAATTGATTACCCAATGGTTTAAAAATTATTTTAATTCTTGAAAATGCTACATATAACCACCTTCATTGGATTTGTATAATGGATCGACTAAAGGTTGCATCGATTGGTCGTGCGAGTTAGATTTTCAACAACGAAAATTTTCGAATTATATGAACATATATCATCGAAAATACCAATTTAACCTATCATGACCCGTCATTAGGTCAATAATAATAATAATAAATGTCAATTTTTTTATGTTGTAGTAGTGTTTTTAATTTTTTTAAACGAAATAGGTGTAAAAAAAGAATTTAAAAAAATATACGCTGGCCGACCCTAAACGACTCAAGCCGTCACTAATCGGGACGACCAACCGACGCCAGCCGGCTCCATATCGAGTATACAGGTTTCAACCGAGATTTTCTTCTTTACTTTATTTGCTTAATAAAAAACGATTTTCTCCTTCCCCATCACCGTTTTCGACCCTCTCCAACCGTCACCCTCTGTCGTCATCGCCGTAGAAGCCTAGAACTCGACAGAACTTGCCGGAATCTCCTCTTCTCCTTGAATTTGGTAATTTTGTAAACCCTAATTTCGAATTAAATTGTTTAATTAGGTTTAAATGTACATTATTGTGATGATAATTGGGAGTAGGTATTGCTAATTTAGTGTATTAGGTTATTTTTAGTATGAAATCGTTGAATTTGAAAGTGTGAATTAGGAATAATTGGTTGTAAGTATTTATAATTTGAAAGGGTGAAATTGTGAATTAGGAATTGGGAATTTGAAAGTGTGAAAGTGTGCATTTGAATTTTATTCCCGATTGATCCCTTATGTTTTTTATTTGGATTGAGTGAGGACGACTTGGTCGTCGAGTGTTGTTTGACTGGCCTGTGCACCTTGTGTTTGGATTGAGTGAGGACGACTTGGTCGTCGAGTGTTGTTTGATTGGCCTGTGCGCCATGTGTTTGGGTATTTATACCTGGAAAGTCTCAGTATGGTCCATTCGGGTTGTGCCGATATTATATGAAGGGCGTATCGCCTCGATACGCTGCCGTTTATTTCTGGCACCTAGGTAAAGCGATTATTTGGATGTTTATTGCTTTATATGCAATAAACATCTTAATATAAATGATTTAAAGGAAATAATTTATAAATAAACTTCTTACTTATTTTAGCCTATCTCTAATTAATATAAATAATTTAATGAAAATAAGACAGCAACAAAGCCTTTAGTTCCAAAAGGCTTTGGTAGATTAGAAAATACGATAATAATCACAAGTCTGTATGCGTATAGGAATAGAAAAGAAATGCTGTCGAAATTTCTAATATATATATATATATATGTATGTTTTTAAATTAGGAAAAATGTTCAACTATATTCTCGACCGTACCTGGATGAGTGAAAATTTGTATGCGTGGTTTATGCAATATTGGGAAAACGAAGACGCGAAGATAAATTTTTTATTTTCGTATGCCTATAATTATAATTCGTTTAAATGTTTATATAATAATTAAATTATACAGGCGGTAGCATCGAGGACAGGATATTCGCTCGTATTACCGACCCGCCGACCAGAAATAGACAGTATGGATATGGCAATCAAGCGGTAATATCTATTAAATTTAATTAATTCATTAACCAGTTTATAAATTTTATTGAATATTACGTATAAACTATAACTATGAATTTATTAGTATACAGGCCACGATGCAAGCCGCTTACAATAAACAACAAGCTGAAGAAAAAATAGCGGACATGCAAGCACAAATCGCCGAGTTGAACGATTGGAAATAGACTGGATTGAAGCAAAAACTAGAAGAGGCGATTACTGCTTACTTGGTAGAGCACGAGTTGAATATGCCGCCATCATAGGGATCTGGCGCTACTGATAATTGGGGCGAGTGGTAGTATGTTCATATATATGTTTTCTGATGAACTTTGAATGTCTTGTATATTTGATGAACTTTTGGTTGAATTTTGTAAATATTATGGATATTTGTGAGGATGGACGTTTGAAGATGTATGTTGATGTTTTGTGGTTCTTAGTTGGGCATATATGAGATGTATATTGTTGTTTGGTAAAGTATATTTGAGGAATATATATGATTGTGTGGATGGAAGTAGAAACGGCTGCTGGAAATGCAGAAAAAATTACCCAGATTAGCGTCGGCTGGAGTCGGCTCGGGTCTGTCTATGGGTCATTTATTATTTTACACGTGGACTAAATTTAGTGTCAGTCGGAATCGGCAAACCGACTTTAGCCGAAGCTAAACTAGAGGACGGACCCATCCCCATTCCTGTCACCATTTCACTTGGCGACGAGCTACTTTGCGTCAGCATATAGCGTCGGCTCGAATCGGCCGAAGTCGGCTCGAGTCGGCTATATGCCGACGCTAAACAGCCTTCCTCTTGTAGTGATGTAACGACCCGTATTTTTGACCATTTTTTAAAAATTTAATTTAATTATCGAATAAAGATGGTTAGAAATGGAAATTTATATTGTTATTAATGAAAATATATTGAATGGAAGTGATAGTCTAAATTGAATCTGCAAATGACAAAATTCCAACAAGAGAAAAGTATTAATTAGTATCTGAATTGAAACAAACGATATTCAATTGTATTAAATTAATTACTGAAATATGAACAATAAATGTCATTTAAATAAAGATTGAATAAATGTGCAATAAGATAAAAGAGATAACAAATTTCAATATAACTTTTTGATATTGATTATAAGGAATTAATAATAGAATTCAAATTAACAAATGTTTATTCTTAAATATGAGATTGATTGGTTGTTAATAAAAGAAGAACATAAGTCGAATGAATAATATTTTTTAATATTTTAAATATCTGAATCTACAAATTTTGAAAGAAAAAAACTATATTTAAATTTTAAACGTAATTTTTGAATACGAAAAATGTCTATATATATATATATATATATATATATATATATAGCTTCACCATTTCAAATTTATGATAAAAAAATACATGTATATATACTTAGACAAGTTTCATGATGGAAAAGTGCAAACTTATGATAATATATGTATGTTTGTATGTATGTATGTATATGTAAACAAGTGTATATCTAAATGTATATGTAATGGGTAAAAATTTAAATATGTATATGATGAAAATATATATATCTGTGTGTGTGTGTGTGTGTATATAAAATGGTGAATAAGTAAATATGTACATATAGTAAAAATGGCGTATATGTAAGTCTATATATGTATACATGTAGGATATATATTCACATGGGAAGCATCATCATGAAAACTTCAAAGTCAAGCACAAAAATTTCAAGTCAAGCCCACAACTTGAATTCAAGCACACAATAAATCCAAGCGCACACAAAACATTAAATCAAGCCAAAAAGTAAATCAAATCAAATCAAACCATGAAATCACATAAGCCTACCTACGTAAGGAAATGAAAAAAAGTCTGATTACTTACTATTGATACATCATTATGTATAATTGAGAGGACTAACTTGGGACTGAATCTTATTCATTTCAATGTACTTTTGGAACTCATTTCCAATACACTCGCATATTTGATCAAATTGAATTTTTTATTTCCTTGACACTTTATGTTTTCTATTTTCTTCTTATATTCAATGAACTTATCAAAGATGTGCAACTTGTGTTACACATACACATATTCATGTCTATGATAATTCATCGTGAATTCAACAAAGTAAGTGGATTCATTTTGGTATCAATAGATATTGGATTACATGCATCTATATTTATTAATTCAAATAGCTTATTAACTCTTTTTCACTCCAACTGAATAGGTGCTTTGCCCTTAATCTTTTGGGATACAATTCACGAGTCCCAAAAATAATTCATAATAATAAAATTGAAGAATTATTTCTCAAATAAAATATGGCTTAGTCCATAATTCGTAGAAATATTTTGATACTTCTGTATTTTCCATAGCTAATCGTTATACAAACAAATGACGTTATTATAATAGGCTTATTTTATAATGAATATTCATAATATTCATATTAAAATAAAACTTTATCTATTTTCAATCAATATTGAAAATATCTATAAATTCATAAATAATATTTGTTATACATACGAACACAATCTTTCATAACTTGATCATTCCACTAATGAGTGTCATAAGTATGCTTCCACTATTGTTGCCATTATTATAACAGTACATGAAATATGAAGCTCCATTCAACCAGTTATTATAAACTGTTTATTTCATCCACTATAACTAATTTACTGTCGAGAGTTTTAGATCAAATATCTTAAACTCAAAGAAATAACACTTATTGAAAAAAAATACCTTTTATAATAAAATTACATTTGGGGTATAAACCACGTTTATCATTCCATATAAGTATATACATAGAATTTTATACAATTCTCGTTTGCAATATTTCTTCAAGAAGTAGGAGTGACCATTCAACATCCAAAATGTGCCTATTTTGCATCCATTGTCAAATATTAACTTTTCTTTTAAATGGTTAAACCATGCAAAAATAACTCCTACCAAAGACTACACTGAGTTCTTTACAAAAGCGCATTTCGATATCCCTAAAAATTCAAGGATATTGAATATGTTGCACTTGAGCAAACCGGTCGAAGCTAACATTTCACTGATCGAAATCCTTTGTTGATTTTTTAGTCCTTGGTATGGTGTAGTTTTCAACACAATAGGATTATCATTGTATTCAATCGTAGTGAACACATAACCTTGCATTATAGTTGCTTGCTCATTTCGAATGAACTAATTTCATCGGGATTTTATATATTACGAACACGACTGTTTACCTTACAACCTTTTTTAAGTGCTTGAATATGGATCAAATATTCTAATTCTTGTATTACTTTAGAGTTAAAAGCTCATAAAGCACAATACATTGTTTGAGCAAATAAACATTTAAGTGACCAAAGTAGGAATAATTAATTAATTTAATCAATTAAATATGTTTAATCTGAATATTTGGTCATGAGAAGCAGAGGAGGGAGTGGTTGGCCATAGATGAAAGAAGAAGAGTGAACCAAATTTAATTAAATGTATGTAGAACGTCTTATTATATTAAACTAAAAGAAACATTTTCATTTCTCTTTTTTAAAACTTCCCTTAGTCATAGATCTAACGTTTAACCACATCTTTCCAAGTGTGCTCGATCATATATTGTCTCGTATAAGAACTAAAATATCTAATATGTATTCATACAAATATTAATGGCATTTTGCACATAGTATGATGATATGACATATAATAACATAGTTAATATATACATGTATAGATAATAAAATTTATACCTACCATATATATATATGTGTGTGTGTGTGTGTGTGTGTGTTTGTGTGTGTGTATTCTCCATTTATATATGTATTATTTGCGTCAATTTTATAAAATCTAACATATGTTGACTAAGTTGAAGTTTTCAATCACACTTTTAAGTTGAAATGTTCAAGTTTTGATTTGGTAGAATTAAATTCAAATCTATATCAAGTTGACTAATATAAAATATCTACTAAATGACTATATTAACTTTTTCTAAATTTTAAAATAACCAAAAGGAATTTTGAGAAGAAAACCATTCGTCATTTTTCTCTTTTAAAACTTTCCATGTTAATTCCCACTAGTTAGAATTAAGATCTCATCCACGTTTCTTCTTCTCTCTCTTTCTCTTTTTCTATTATGGTCAGCCATACGATACGATTGCATAAATCTTTATTTTCAAAAGCCTGTTAAGCAATTAAGTATATTTAAGACCCATTTAAATATATATCGACATCGTATATCGATACCTGTTTATTTAACTTTAAAATATACTCCCAAATAATTAAGCAACATCCAAACACAGATAAATTAACAACTAATATTTCTTAAATACTAGTAAATTTTATTAGTTTTTATCATTTTATAAACTAATTGAATCTTATGGTTTTTTCGAGAACTCGCAGATGCTGTTGTGGAACTCAAAGGTGTGAATTCAGTGAGTGATTAATATTGCTTAATTCAAATATTAACGTTTACATATCACAATAGTTAGTGGTGTGACGGTTTGTTCGCATCGTTTATAGATCTTTTCGGTAAAATCATATTTTATACTATCTTAAGCATCCATAATAGTTAGAATAATTTACGCACATTCTCTTCGCAACATTATATCACATTAGGATATACGAAATCAGATATTGGTCAAAACTTCAGCATTGTCCATAGTCAATTCAATTAGTTCATAAAAAAATCATTGGTTCAATGATAACATTTATTTTTAACCATTATACTCTGGTCAAAAATTTTGACTTTGAGTTAACTACGGTTAACCGTACCAACCTTATAAACTGAGGTAAAACTCGATCTGATTATAATACCTTGATCTGCCTAATACCTTGAGATCAACTAGGAGAACCGTATTACTTGCTACTTCTTGTTGACTAAGAACCACTACATAGCAATGTCTTCAATCGAACAGTGCTTCACTTCCAATGCTTCAACTTAGACCCATTATAATCGTTTGATGGATGGCAATGTCATGATTTAACTATAATTAAAGTTGATTATTCACATTGAAGCTCAACAGTTCTTCAGTTGAGGGAACTATGTAACAACATCATCTTGAGATTCCATCGTTGGATCAGGTGCATTGGCAACGAGGTAAAAAGAGTAAATTTAAAAAAAAAAATTAATTTTTACAAGATCTTATTTTATGTGAATAAAATTTAATTTAAAGGGAATCAAATTTGGTATTTAATTAATATAAGTGTTTGAGTAATTTTAATTTGTTTTATTTATTTAAAATGTTTCTTTGTTTATAAAATTTTGAAATAAATTTTTATTATTAATTTAATTAAACTTAATTTATTAATATAATTTATTTTAATTTTATATTTTATATTTTGATGTTATGTGATATTCATATTCATAATAAGAACATCACAACTATACTAATATGAAAACTATCTTAGGGGTATAATGAGAAAATTGACCATTGTGTCCTACGGTTAATAAAATGTTAATAGGGTGAAACAATGTTAAAAAATATTAAGATTAATTTGAATTAGTCTAAATTCAATAATATATATATATATAATATTGTTAGTAAATAATAATATATGTGTAATATTGTTTAAAAAACAATTTATTGTACTTCATCAATAATTTATCGTTATAACTATAATTTTAATGAAATACATAAAACTTACATTTAAATTATTTCATCAAGTTATTAATATATTCCGGTTTTCCAAAATTATCTAAAATTCAAAATTCAAAATTTGACCATTTCAAAGTGTGTGTGTGAATAGTGTCTTTTAAACATTATGTATGTGTGTATCTACGGTGTATAATAAAAATAGTTTTGCAGTTGTTCTTTACGTTTTCCCCTAAATATGGGGCGGTAATACAAAATATATGGTTTTTCAATGTCACGCCAACAATTTTAAGCAATGACCTCTTATATCTACTAGTTTTATGCGTATAACTCATTATGATAACTTGAGGAAATGTATGTCCAAACTCTAAACTAGTTAGATGAGTCAAACTATATCTTTGGTAATATATGTTCCATCGAAAGTCCCACAATGCCATTCGAAAAAACCATATTCTCTAGGTTTACAAAAAAAATAGCTTGAGAACATCTCATTCTTTAAATATTTTTATGCACTATTATAACATTGTATATCGTTTTGATTGTGGTGTAATTTTATGATCACTTTGTTTATAAGTATGTCAATTTCTTACGGTCTAACCATATTTTTATGCATATCAGTAACTAGTTCGATCTTCTCTTAACTCTACCCATCGACAGACGAATGACCCTCATTATTTTGTAACTTGCAGGTTTATGAACCTTATTAAGCACTTCTAAGATCCACTCATTAACAATAGAAAAAACCTCTTAGTTTGAATGGACACGCATTTCTTAGTTCCTGTTAGTCTTGGGTTACAATCGAATTTCTTCGGTTTAGGCTCCTTAAACAATCCACTATGTTCAATTCCGAAGAAGATTCTTAACTTATTATGAGAATCATTCACATCCAACTTTAATATTATAATAAAAAAACCAGGTCATTTTTCAGTATCTTGGATCCGTTCCATTTTTTTTTACTCGGTGTTATTACAATTATAGAAAATGTTACAAAAATAAATACAATAAAAAAACTAAAAACAATACTGAATGACCTACATCATAGGATGTAAACTTACCCTATAATCCATTATGATATCTTTGTCAGAAGCTTCATTTGCACTGCTACAATTAACTCTCGTTAGAGAAAAATAAGTGTTGCTTTAGTTCAGGAAGAAATTTTGCATCAGTACACCCTAGGAGGGCCAATACATGGAAAAAATTGATAAGCTAGGGAAACTTGTGTGAGGAAAACAATAACAAAGGGAGTTGATGCATGGTTTGATCATACTAGCAGGTTTTATTATAAAAATGAAAAATATGCTAAAAAATTGAAAATTTCATTAGTTTTATTCTCTAATCGAAAACAAGCTTTCGTTCAGCTTCTAATCCAAAATCACATTCTTTTGATTCTAATCTAATATCTTGCTCTTCTTCCTCAATTTTCATGACTAAACATAAAGATTTTTTTTAATTTTTTTTTCGTTTCAGTTTTCAACTAAGAATTTAGGATTTAGTTTCGAGCGGGTCTAGTGTAATGTTAGATAGATGTTCAAGGCACCGAACCAGAGTGCTAACCACTACCAAGATTTTTTACACTGCAATTGACGGAATACGGCCAACCAAACAAATGTTTGATCGATGGTTCTCCGCTGACTGCGGTGCCATAAACATCAAACCTGGTGCCTTTAGCACAATTCTAATGTTATTTTTATTCTCAATTATTATATAAAAAATTGTGGGGTTTGATAGGTAAGTTAAGAAATAATTGTCGGCTTCAGTTGTTCGAGGATTCGTTGGACCAGTTGAATCTTCATCGCGCAATTATAATATTTTAATCAACTAAAATTAATATAAAAATAAAATGTACGTTGAAGATTGAATTGATCCACCGGATAGTTTCAATCTGGATCTACCTGATTTCCAGCCACACGAAATTTGGTGTGACGTGATAGGAATGAAGAAAAACAGCACAATGTTTCAAAAAAAAGCACACGCATACAAAACGAATGACTGTTCACTCATCTTTCCCTTAGGGCGTCTCCAATCGTTCTAATTCAGCACTGAATATTAAGAATTTCTTCCCCAATGGACAATTCAGCGTTGAATATTAAGCTTAATATTCAGTTTTCAATTCAGAAAACTGAATTGGTCTTGGGCGCCCATTTATTGGACGCCCAAGCCCTGGCGCCCATTAAATGGGCGCCAGGGCTTGGGCGCCCAATAAATGAGCGCCCAAGCCCCCCTACATAAGTTTATTATTTAGCTGTGGAAGGGGGCCAGGCGCCCGTTTAATGGGCGCCTAAATCCCAGGCGCCCATTAAATGGGCGCCTAAATCCCAGGCGCCCATTTAATGGGTGCCTGAAGCCAGGCGCCCATTAAATGGGCGCCTGGCCACTGGACTTTCCAGTCCAATTAAGGACTGAATATTCAGTGCCCTGAATATTCAGTCCTTAACCGACTGGAGATGCCCTTACCGCCTCGAACACCCCTCGTAATATTCAACACCTACCTGATCTAAAGAACTAAACACGGTGCTTATCGATCCAACTTCTGTCATCGCAGAAGCTTCCGATAGCCCAGCCTGGCAGTTTCCTCTACCAAAATACCACTCGGAGTAAAAATAATCGTTTTCTACTCCACAGCTGAACCAACTATCATCGATCACATCTATTAGTTCTGCAGTTGAAGGAGGAGAAGAGTTGCTCTTCTGGCGGAGGAGAACGATTAGTCTGATATCAATTGTACATTTAGTGGCATCTACGAGGTATGTTACTAATTACTGTATTACCGCTTTATTTTGATCTTACTGGAGTTGGAAACGTTATATAGCTAAATTGTAGATCTATAATTTGGTTACCAACTATAATTGAGTTGAAATTGATTGCGTCTTTTGAAGGAAAACTTCGTAATTACTTCAGTGTGTGATCTGCATTGAGTTATGGCAAGATAACATTACTTTACCATTTAAATTAGGAAAGTATATATAGTCTTAAAAAACAAACAGGAAGCACTATAATATCTTATACTTTTAAGTTGATTGTAGCTTAACTAAATAAATTTTGATCGACGTGCATTTGGCAATCATAAAAATCTAGGCTAGTTAATGAATGTCAGCCCGGCATTGTTGTGGATGGCATTTGCTAAATCCACTCGTGCATAAAGACACTCACGCATCAGTCAAGCGGTTATAGGTTGGGCCCGCCTAGTACGATTTAAAAAATAAAAAAGAAACAAGATAGCAAATCTGCGAGACCGTGCTTCGCCACTAGTGGTGCTAGAATATCTCTCGTCTGGATTGACGGTTGACCCAGCCAAATTAGTTAGAAGTAAGCTATAGTAGGAGTGGATGGAGCTAAGAATATGCTATCATATTTATACTTCTGTCAAGTGTAATGATTAAAAAGACGACCAAGAGATATTAATGTGGCTAAATGACAATATAATTTTGTGTCAGATTCCCTAAGTTTGTAATTAATCAATGATATATCCAATCTTAATGTGCTTATACACTCATTTCCTTGTGCTAAAAATTTAAAAGTTGCATTTTTCCCCATATTGATTGTTGATTGGTTGGCTTCTTATTTTTTTTACCATAATTAACCTAATAGGCATTGTTTTACAAGAATAACAAACTTATCTTTCCTAAAAAAAGTCTCAGATACGACTGGAATATAGTGATTTAATATTTGGAACATATAAAATGGTAAATTTATTTTTCTTGTCGGATGGTATGTGTACTAGCATGTTGATTCTATTAATTAGCATCATGCATCTGTGGCTTACTTGGATCATGGGGTTGGTGGGCTGGGGCTGTTTGTTCGTGTGTGCTTGCAAGAAAATGATAAATAATTAAACTATCTGGGCAGCTGCATATTCTCTATTTCCGCAGCTCACAAGATAAATATACTGTAAAATAGTATGTTATTTTTGAGTTTTTGTTCCTCACTCTAGGTTTGTGAAGAAACAGTACTTGAGCATTTTTAATGATAACTAGTATAATTGTTTTTGTATGTTGTGTAAGGAAAAGTATTATCGGGTATTTCACAACCTCTGATTCATCTAATCGGAGCTAAACATGATTGGAACAATCATCTTTAATGAAGCATTTGAGTTTTTACTCATGCTAGATTTACGAAGGAATGGTAAATATGAACATTTTCTATGTAATATGAAAATTTTAACATTTCCACAGTTATTTACCCCTAGTTCTTTTCTAATATTTTATATTCGAATCTTTGTATTTAAATTGCATACGAAATCTCAAACTCGGACCATTTAAATAAATCTCAGTCAATATTTTCTTTATTCTTCTAACAAATCCTACATATATATGTCAATTTTATGATACACACACAAGTATGCAACCCTTGCTAATGGCATGGATTCAAACATAATTTTGAATACACCTTGCAAATGTTATGCAATATGTGTTATGTTTATTGTATGTAAAAATTGTAAAGTAAAAATATATTTTGGTTAAGAATATACATTATCAGTCCGAAAGCATTATTCAAAATGTTACACTTAAATTGTTAAATGGGAATACATTTCACTGTTTGTAATGGGCCATGGATTCTCACTCACCTATTCATACTTGGAATAAGTTAACATAATTGTCATATAAAAGAATGTTCAAAGTAGTTGCCTACCATAACCACATTAAAATACAATCAATAACCACACAGCATAAAATATAGATTTAAAGCAATTGCCTATCGTAACAATGTTAACTTTAAAACTGAAATAGTTTCACATTCAACAAATTGTAATATGAGACTTAAAATTTGCAACTCATGTGTATTGTGAAACAGAAATGTAGACATCAATGGCTTCCTTAAGAATAAAATTTCATCAAAAACATGGATATGGATATCTATCATAAAATACATGTTTTAGGAAGTTTACATGCCCGCTTTAAAATTGAACTCTGCCAAAAGTTGGGCTCCAAATATATCCACTGAACTAAAAAATTCAAAAACTAACCTGCAAAATAAACATGTAAAAATTGTTACTTCTTAAGATGAAGTCCTAGAATTTTACATTAGGATTCTCATTATAGTGCTATAAACTGGTAAAATGAAGAGAATAAGTTATGTGAGAATGTCAACAATATTGATATAACACACGTGATAGCTTTACACCAATTTAAAAGTTTTATCCGCTGATAAACTAAAAGGTAAATTTCATGTTTTTAACTACTATAAGATATCATATTAGTGTCTAGCTTTAAGAAACTATAGTGTATGATAATGATAATGACTACGTGAATCTGACACATGATTATCGTTGATTGTAAGAACCGAACAAATTTAGTGCAAGCACTGAATTGATTAACTGCAACAATTTAACTCTTACAATATATAGATTGCCTTAGTTTCATAAATCATGTGGTTATATGTTTTCCTTAATTAGGAACTAAATCCTTATCGTGTACGTTTAGTATGACTTAGGACTTACACATGTTGTAGTCTGCAGACTATAAACAATTGGTCACGTACATTTAACAACATAGCATCGATGATGGGTTTCACGGTTAAGCCCTCTATATGTCTGTTATGAGTTGCACTGAATTTATATTGAATTTCATTATGGTGTGTTAGCATATCTTAGCTAAAATTGACATCATTTTAACCGTTTAATTTAAAAAGATAGCTAAATTATCTTAGTCAATAATTAAATTTTATCTCTTTCCAAGTGAAACGTCTATAATTGGGTTGAATTTCATTAATGAATCCTAACACATATTATAAGCGAGAGTTAACGTAATCCCACCAGTTAGCGGAAGGGGATAACAATATTATCTTAATTCATAAATTAAATTTAATCTCACCATTTACACATCATATGATAATGATTTGAACTCAACCTAATGAATTAGCCTTTTCTCAAAATTAAAGTGCCAAATTTGATGACTATATATTCAACGTAGAAATTTTTATAGAAAAAAACTACATGTATCAAATAGACATGGAAAATAAGTTTATCCCGTCACATCCAAGTCCACTATTAAATCACATCCACATGGATTTTGAAAATTAATTGACCGAGAATTAGAAAGTACAATATATATTTGATATGTATAATGAAAGAAAATTTTGTGTTAGGGAAGTGTTAAGAATGAAATGAGTGAGCATTGCCTAGACATGGATTTGAGAGTGGAAAACGAATTGAAGAAGTGGATTACTACCAACTTGTGATTTTCGAAATCGGTGGATGGAAGAATTTAAAAATAAGTCAAACAAATGAATGTGGAAATGATTTGACGGTCGTGTGTTTGCGTCGTTAAGTAGAATTTTATGGCAACCTGATTCAGTATTAAATCATGAGTGCTCTTTATCTTTTGTGTTTCGTACTAATCAGCATTAAAATAATTTGTCGTATGGATAAATGGCACAATGTATAAAATTAAAATACTCAAATTCTTGAAGGTCCATTAAATCTCTAATCCTAATATGAGTCAGTCTAACATCTAATATATAACTAAGGATTGAGGATGCGTTCCTGTGGTACACGGAAGCAACATGGGACATTTGAAAGGGAAATGAAAGAAGAATTTAGGGAAATGAGAATGTGTGTGTACTGTAAGAGGAATAAAAGGGATATTTGAAATGGGTAAAAATTGTTTTTTTTATACTATTAATTATGTTGTTAATATATTAATTATTTGGATCTGACATAGATCTAAAAAAATTATCTGTGATCAAAATTAAAAAAGATTACCTTGGAACGAATATAAAATTAGCGGAAGGGATCAATAGTTTATACTAGTTTCGGTAAAAACATTTGTAATACAAATCATACTCACGAGCCATAATCATAAAATATATGAAAATTTTGAACTTATGATTACCGTTAAAGAAAAGAAGATAAAAACGTAAATTTCAGTTGTGTTAGTCATGTAAATTAAAAGTACTTGGGAAAGTATTTAGGGTTTCGGCGAGGAAGAGAAAGTGAACACGGATCCAAAGAAATAATGGCATGAGATTGAGTATGAAGTGGAATGAATTCTAAAATGGTAATTAGATTTGATGAGAAGAAAAAGGAAAGAAGTTAGGAGTGGGATTAATGGCAGTTTGTCGATGGACTTCTTTTTTCCATACGTGGAAGTTACCAAATATTCTACTAACATGTCTATAATTAAATCTTAGCAATTCTTTTTTGAAAAGAGTGATGTGTACTATCATTTTCATAAGTCGCTGGATATTATTTTGTATAAATATTGCCTTGATTTTGTTTCATAGTGAACTCATGGAAGGTCGATGCTCAGTTGTTTAAACGGTAGATTGGTTAGCTGCATGTTATTTGGTAAGACCGACATTTATTCTATTATCCATGCGGTTGAATATGGCACAACTTTTTGATATTGTTAGTTTTTTTTGTTGATTCATGGGTTTTGATTCATGACACAAGCTTCAGAGATCATAAGACGAACTACAAAGAGAATACTATACAAAGGCGACAAAAAGAGAATAAAAGTAAATTGTGCACTACAAAGGAGACAAGACTACTTATATTGAGTCTTAGAATATTGTTAAAATCATTCCTCAAGAATCATCATTCACATTCAAATAAACTTGCTTGCATATTTTAATCAAAATCAAGTTTACAAAAAGTGCATGGAGCGGGGATCGAACCCGGGTCACTAGTTTGAAAGGCAAGTACTCTAACCAAATGAGCTACTACTATTTTTGTTTAACAACAGGTCGGCTGACCGACCAGTATCTTCGGTCGACCGACCCTGTAGTCAGTGCACAGATACTCTCTGTTTTATACACGATTACAAACTCAGCTGACCGGCCAGTTTTTCCGGTCGACCGACCTGCATATAACGGCTAGTTTTCTAAAGAGTTGCGATTGTTTCATGAAGAGATACGTCCCTCAATTCAAGAGATACGGACATAACTTTTGATTGAAACTCTTCACGAAAGATTGTAACTATTCTACAACTATATAAACATGTTCAAATCACTTCTACAATCACCGATTCTTGTTTATAATTCTGAAATCTATTCTCTATTTATTTCTGCAAATAAAAGCATTCATTCTTATTTAATATCACTAGAATCCTTGATTTAAATCATAAACTGCGATTCTACGTGATTATCTTCCTTCTAAATCTTCATACACTACATATTCTTGAGGATTTGATTATAGGAAAGTTGTACTATCAAAAGACAATCAGTGTTATTCAGAACACATTCGTCAACAAACTATTTGTATTGAAGTTAAAGTCCTCTTCAGCTGTTGAGGCGCAAAAATTCCTGTTCGGCTGCTCAGGTGTCGTATACCTATTCCTCGGGGTGAAGTGAGGGGTTTAGTTTAAATCCAGAGGGTATTCTGGGACTGGACGTAGAACGGGAAGTTCGAACCAGTATAAAAATTCCTGGTGTGCTTACTTTAATTTTTATTTTACTGCTATTATCAGTTTCCGCATTTATATACCATATTACACGATCCTTAGTACTACACGTACACTTTCATTTGGTATCAGAGCAAGGTCATCCTATAACCATCACAAAGTTATTTGATATTTATTTCTAGTAATATGGCAACGACACAAACTAACGATTTTGGCACTAACACTAATACTAATTTCACAGAGGGTCAATCAACTTCACGACCTCCATTTTTTAATGGTATAAATTATAATTATTAGTCAACTAGAATGAGAATCTATATACAATCTAGTGGATTTGATATCTGGAATATTATACAAAGAGAATACATAACTCCTACTGGAGAATACTCAACTTGGAGTAACACACAAAAACTAGATGCTACATCAAATGCAAAGGCTATGAATATTTTATTTTGTGCATTAGATAGAAATGAATTCAATAGAGTTAGCATATGCACTTCGGGTTATGAAATTTGGAGAACACTTAAGATAACACATGAAGGTACAGACAAAGTTAAATTAAGCAAAATCTCTATGTTGAAAAATCAATTTCAAAATGAGGCCAAATGAATCTATAAATGACATGTACTCTAGATTTCAGGATATTTATCATGCTTTATTATCACTAGAACAAAAGTTTACTGATTTTGATGTTGTTACAAAAATCTTGAATTCTTTAACGGACGAATGGGAAAGAAAAGTCTTAGCCATTGAAGAAGCAAGTGATTTGTCAACATTAAAACCAGAAGAATTGATAGGTAATCTAATGTCCTACGAAGTAAATTTGCAGGCAAAAAGAAATGGAGCACAAGAAAAGAAAATTGTGGCTTTTCAAGCAGAAAAAGACGATTCCGACTCAGATAATGAAAATATGGCGATGATCGCTAAAAATTTCAAATTTTTTTTGAAATTCAACAGAAACAAATTCAAGGGAAACAAAAATAATTCCAACAACAATTCTAATAGCAGCAAACCATCATCTTCAGCAATGGAATGTTATGAATGTCACAAGAAAGGTCACATGAAGAAAGACTGTCCAGAAAGCAAAAAGAGCAATTTTAAGAAGGACAAAACCAAACGAAGAGCTTTTTCTGTCACTTGGGACGACACTGACTCATCATCCTCTTCAGAGAGTGAAAGTGATAATGAACAAGCAAATGTGTGCTTCATGGCTTCATCAGACGATGTAAGTGATTTTACTTTTGAAGATTTAATTGAAATAAATTCTGAATTAGTAAATATAACAAAGCAACTTAAAAAGAAAAATAAGGAGTTGCAAAGAAAATTAGATAGAACAGTCTTAGAAGTAGATATGCTGAAAGATGAGAAGAAAATATTAGAAGAAGAACTTGAACGTTCTCAACAATCAAATTCTAACTTATCCTCTCAAATTTCGTCAATATCTGAAGAACTAGAAATTCAAAAGTATAAAAATGATGATTTACTTTTCAAAAATAATAGTTTAAACTCTAAGATTAAGGATTTAGAGTTAGAAAAATCTAGTCTTAAAATAAAATTTGATGATATATCTAAAAATGTATCTAATTTTAATAAAGGGAGAGAAAATTTATCCAGGATTATTGAAAATTCTCAACCTGCTTCAAATAAGAAGGGATTAGGTTATGTTAAGAATTCAAAAACTCACAATGATAAAAGTGGTTTAGGATATAATAAAACCGATCGTAGAAATAGCACAGATATGCTTTCATGTATAGTAAAAATGATAGTGCTAGTACTAAATTTCGAGTAAAGCCTAAATCCAATTTTTATAGAAATTCAAATACTACTATGACCTATAATGTTGATAATTTCTTTAGAAGTACAAAATCATTAACAGGAAATATGAATAAAAATTATCTAAGTATATGGGTTCCTGTTAATTGGAAAAATAGAGAAAAATACATTAATGATTATTTTGATATGGTAGTTAATAATGAAAATTATATTTATAAAGGTTCAACCACACCCAAATGGGTATGGTTTCCTAAAATTTAGGAAATTATAAGAAGCCTGGGTATCGCATGCTTGAAATGTTAATTTTTCTGATACCTTACATTATAAGTAGTAGTTATTTTGTTTTATATTGTTCTATGTTAACACTTATGTGAAATATAATTTATATCATCAGTTAAACTCTCCTTTTTGTCGATGACAAAGGGGGAGAAATATATAAAAGCTAATAAGTTTTTGCAGAAAAGTCGCCATATATTCGGGGGGAGAATTACAATATATACTACTTCGTCACATAAGTATTGTCATCAATCAAAAAGGGGGAGAATGTTGATTCATGACACAAGCTTCAGAGATCATAAGACGAACTACAAAGAAAATACTATACAAATGCGACAAAAAGAGAATAAAAGTAAATTGTGCACTACAAAGGAGACAAGACTACAATCCAGAGATTAGTATTAATATTTTATTATATTGAGTCTTAGAATATTATTAAAATCATTCCTCAAGAATCATCATTCACATTCAAATAAACTTGCTTGCATATTTTAATCAAAATCAAGTTTACAAAAAGTGCATGGAGCGGGGATCGAACCCGGTTCACTAGTTTGGAAGGCAAGTACTCTAACCAAATGAGCTACTACTATTTTTGTTTAACAACAGGTCGGCTGACCGACCAGTATCTTCGGTCGACCGACCCTGTAGTCAGTGCACAGATACTCTCTGTTTTATACACGATTACAAACTCAGCTGACCGGCCAGTTTTTCCGGTCGACCGACCTGCATATAACGGCTAGTTTTCTAAAGAGTTGCGATTATTTCATGAAGAGATACGTCCCTCAATTCAAGAGATACGGACACAACTTTTGATTGAAACTCTTCACGAAAGATTGTAACTATTCTACAACTATATAAACATGTTCAAATCACTTCTACAATCACCGATTCTTGTTTATAATTCTGAAATCTATTCTCTATTTATTTCTGCAAATAAAAGCATTCATTCTTATTTAATATCACTAGAATCCTTGATTTAAATCATAAACTTCGATTCTACGTGATTATCTTCCTTCTAAATCTTCATACACTACATATTCTTGAGGATTTGATTATAGGAAAGTTGTACTATCAAAAGACAATCAGTGTTATTCAGAACACATTCGTCAACAAACTATTTGTATTGAAGTTAAAGTCCTCTTCGGCTGTTGAGGCGGAAAAATTCCTGTTCGGCTGCTCAGGTGTCGTATACCTATTCCTCGGGGTGAAGTGAGGGGTTTAGTTTAAATCCAGAGGGTATTCTGGGACTGGACGTAGAACGGGAAGTTTGAACCAGTATAAAAATTCCTGGTGTGCTTACTTTAATTTTTATTTTACTGCTATTATCAGTTTCCGCATTTATATACCATATTACACGATCCTTAGTACTACACGTACACTTTCATTTGGTATCAGAGCAAGGTCATCATATAACCATCACAAAGTTATTTGTTATGTTTATCTTTCATTTTTTATACTGCCATTACATGCATATGTTGATGAATATTCTTTGATGGGTTTCAAATTGCAATTCGAGGAAGATTCTTCTAATAAATCATGTACTGTAGTTGAATCTCAACCAGAGATGGTTAGTGTTGACAGTGCTGATTATTGTGCTTATCATGTGACCAGAGAAGTGTCTAACCGTGCTTTTGTATCCATTTGTCACATATGTTAGAGAAGTTGGTAATTGATGCAAAGATGGAGCATAGTTATGTATTGTTGGTTCTAGTTTGCTTGCGTGTGAAGATGGAATAACAACAGAAGATGAGTTCCTTTCTTCTATATTTTTAGAGATCCATAATTGGAATGGTGGCGGTATTGTTGTGTCTAGTGTTTTATCTTCGTTTGCGTATAGATCAGTAGCTGATTTTGAAGCGTTTCAAACTGTGATTGGAGATGGTTCTTTGGTTAAGAGTTCCTTGAGGTCTGTTGTTCTTATAAAGGTCATTGATGTTATGGATGGGCTTGCTTGTCAAGATGATTGGGTGGTTGGAGATGTACCTTTAAGCAGTTCTAAGTGCAATGTTCAACATAAAGATAGGGGCTTGTTATTTCTAGATGTGGGTTCTACTTTGATTGGAGAAGTCGGTTATGAGAGGGGAGTTTATTATCGTACCAGGGGTTTTAGATTTATTATGTATTACTATCTTGCATCTATAGGTTAATTTCTACGATCTCATATTCATGCTAGTAATTCGGGTCATGCTTCTAGATCTGGTAGAAGAATAGTTGGATCTTTTCTGCAGTTAATATTAGGAGAAATCCTCGTTTAAAAGTTAAAGCTTGTAAGTTTTATTCATGAGGGTTGAGGTTTTACTAGGGTGTTTTTTGGTAATTGTTGTACGTGGTTTGTGTAGTTGCAGTTTTTTTTATAGTTTTTTTTGGATTTGGTTGTTGAGTTTGAGGTTGTGGAAGTTGTTTTATATGACAGTTCATCTTTTGGAGTCGTTTCAGGCTTTATTTTCTTGTTTAAGTTATTACTATAGGGTGAGTCTTCCATGGGCTTTAGTCCAAAAGAAACAACAAGTACATAATATGTAAGCGTGTGTATAATTATGTTTAAAAGATTTAAGGTATGACGCTACATAATATTCCGTTCGCATATTGACTGCGAACGATCGAAACAAAAATTTGATCGTGCGCAACAACATTACGCAATCACAAATCAGCAATAAAATGAAATGGTCAACTTATTCTGTAAAATTTCTAATGAACGACGTTTATAGCAAAACGCATCCAACAAAAATATTTTTATTTTCCAAGCTAAAAATTATAAAAAAATTCTATAAATTAAATTAAAATGACATTATCAAAAATCAAGTCTAAATTTAAAACGTATATTTTATTATAATTTAATTAAAATTCGAATATTTAAACAAATTAAATATTCAAATTTGAGGACCAATAAATACTGTTCGTTACAGCATATAACAATTTTTAATTAAATTGTATCTTGAGGAAGCGTTCTATTTCTACAGTTTGCCATATTCTCCTTCGCTTGACCTTGTAGGCTAGATGTTCGCCCTAGCAGCTGACTACGTGATCGCAACCTGAGTCACGGTATCTTTTGGTTTTTAGCCCTACACCACAAAAACCAACAATCAGTACCTCAAGCTAGATTTTCGATGTCATAAAACTCGCGTCACTTGTTATCAGACGCATCAGCTCAAAAATGCATTATTAGGTGGAACACATCTTATGAGGATCTGGTATATCGAATGCAGGAGTTTAGCGGTTTCATTCCTTCTTCGATTCGTGGAGCTTTTCTTACAAGTCTCCTCCCCTTGGAAGAGAACAACTCGCATGAAGAATTCCTTTAAATCAACCGTCGTGATTCAGTTAGTCAACCGATTGCCTATTGTTGCCTTTTTTGTGTATTTTTCACTAATCTAATCACCTGACTTCATTTTTAAAGTGATTTTATGATTTAATATGTTATAGAAATGTCATACTATACTTTAATGGTTGTTTACCTTCACTCTTCTTTTTGTATTCAATGTTTTCATTGTTTTTCTTCTATTTAATCATCTTCTCCAATATCGATTAATCCAATTATGCCCAAAATCATTAGTAAGTTGTTTCATTACTAATTTATTATCAATCTGTTCATTTCAACAACAAAAGTTCCAGTTATATCTCCAAACCCCAATTTAAAAAGGTTTATATTTCCATTTCATATATCTATGTGCTTTTCATATAAAAATCCAAACTTTATCCATTTAGACCATCAATAATGAGTTAAGAGCATAAATAGATCATATAACATAGAAAATAAAATCTCACTCGAATTTTAACCTAATTAGCTTAGAGATCCCTTTTCCTTTTGCTCTCCGAATTTGGCCTAGCTACCAATCTTCGTAAACCATTGAGAAGTTTATAAAATTTACAATCTATGATTTTTTTCCTTCCTATTTAGACTATTTAATTGTTACTTTTGGTGGAGAATTGTTGACTTAGTTTTCGATCTAAGGCCGTGTTTGTTTCGAACAAAATAAGGCTGAATGCTTAATTAGCTTGTTTGTTTTTAAATAAGTGCTTTCATTAAGTTCTTCTTTTTACTTAATTGAACGAGTAGGTTGGCACGTGCGATGCACGTGCACAGGAAGAACTGGTGTTATGAAACTATGGTTGTGGAGTTATGTTAAATTTTATAAAATGACTTTGACGTGTACGTAATGTTGCATTTTTTGGATGCTATCTAATTCAAAACACATCCATGTCTGGTAGACGTGTATGGAACTTTCGTATCAAACATGGAAATATGCTCTAAATCAAACCGATCATAGGCAGCTAAAAAGAAAAGTAATAAACTTATGGAATTATGAATTATTCCGGCTTGTTCATGCATATTGTAGACAACAGCTTTGATTTATAAAAGAAGTAGATTATTTTTTTTAATAGATATAATAGTTAAGCTGAAGTAGATAAGGTAGCATTTGAGAGGAGAAGGAGACTGTATGACATATTGTAGCTTGCATGCTATATGAAAGTAAATTGTAACGACGAAGTATAGTTGTGTTAATTATTTTCTCTCCACCTTGTTTCGGGCTTGAGCCCGGCATCAGTAGTAAGTTGATGGCGGAGTTAAAAACGTTTTTTAAGAGATTTTTTATGTTAAGTAAAACTGAATCGTAGTAACACAGTCATATAACGTATAAGTTGAAATACTCAAACACGATTACGTGCATACAGCCAAGTTATATAACACACATTCACAAATCACATGAGTATTAGAATTATGTCTGCAATCGGAAAATGTACATATATTTATAATTAATGCAACAAACAATGCAAATCTTGCTTACAAACATTTCACACGCAACTACATAAATTCACAAAGATAAAAGTAACTAATTCGAGCAAGAACATGAGAATCAAGTTCCACATAACATTCATTCAGATTACATTCTATCTAAGTGTACTGAACTTGAAATATAAAACATGTATATCCAACTCCAAACTTAAACTTAATAAAAGAAAAAATAAATCCAAATGATTAATATTGTTTCTAAAATTTAATATCCAAAGAATCTCATCATAGATTTCACGACTGAATATTGGATCTGAGACTTACACGGATGGAGAGACATAATTGCAAAACCTATAGTAGATGACAATTTTAAACCTGAAGCGGCAAGCATTTTGCTTGCACCTCCTCCGCTTGGGAAATCCCAAATTATTTCCCTTGCGATGCATGCCGATAGTTGCAGTTAGATCTCTAAGGAACCACAATGGCTGAGAGGACTATCACGTTAGCAAAGGACGTTGTTTGTGAGAGCCCGTTATTTATGTACTCCTTAATCCGTTACAATAAATGCTTCTTTTCTATTTACACTACCCAAACACGGATCAAGATTTCTGATCAGTCTGACACCCTTTAAATTTAAATATTTTTAGTATTAGTTTCAATTCAGTTTTTCCCATATTAAATCCACATCAAATCAACTAACCATCTACATTCGGTTCATTTTCATAAGTTGCATGATCAAAATTTGTCATAGCTTCCTTCCCATTGTATTTAATTGATACTTTATTAGTAGCTCTGGAAACAACCACAAAGAAAGTGAGAATGCCATAATCTACATGCAGTATTCATTGCTAACTGGTCATAGGATCTAAACATCTTCAAATTATAGGTGATAAATCTATCACCTTGCAGCTTCTTCCTAAGTATCAAGCAGTCCCAAATACACATACTTGTTAAGAAAAAAAAAGTTGCATTATAAAAAAATATGTGCCTACCTCAATCGATAATAAGAAATGATACATTACTTTTAACCCATAAATTGACCTATTCTACCCTTCCATTTCCCAAATTTATGCAATGTGATGCCTTTATATTATGAAGTTCCTCTTGTGCTTTGTTATCCAAGCATGTGAACAAACTCTTCTTTTGTTAGATCTTTATTATATGCATTTTTCCAAACATGTAAAACAAATATACCTGATTCATATTATTCTTATGGTCACTTAAAATGAAATTTATATCAGCTTTGTTACCCCAAAATTTTATTTTAGCTCTATCATAAGCTCTGTTAAAGTAAGTGATAGAAGTTGGTCAAAAATTTAGTAAATTTGCATATAACTTAAGTCATAATATTTATAGTTTATTGAGTATTACCTTGTAGTGGCATGGGCTGTATCAAGACATCCTGAACATAAACGAAAATTTTACATACACAAAAATTAACAAAGATGTTCAACTATTGAAGTACCTATATAGACTTGCTTTCCATAATCCCTGCACATAATAAAGGGATAACAATTTTACAAAAAAGAAGATAAACATATCTATTAAGAAATAAAAAGTTTGTGGTTAAAAGACGTAAGACTAACCAAATACGATATTCCCATCTCCTTTTTCTTCTATAGAAAGTAACACCTCTGTATTGAAAACTCTTCAAGCGCGGGACACTCGGCTCATCTTGCTGTCATTGCCACTTGAGAAGACTTACCAATGGAGGTAGCCTCACCACCTATGGTCCTCTACACCAACTACTGATTGACTGACTGGAAAGAACTGGAAGATGACTGGATCCCCCATCTTCCAATGTCTTTTTGAACTTAATAGATAATACAAACTTATACGCTTTTCACCATTATAATTCTCTTTTTATTCGGCGAGGTCTCAACTCCTTTATAATTTACATATATATGGAAAGAGTAGGTTATTGATTATAAAAGGGAGAAATTATTTATGAAATAAAACTTGGAAATCATCATAGTTATATTGACCGTAATTAACAGTCTATCTTTCCCACGTCAGTCAAATAATCATAAATACCTCCTCTTTCTGCTTTTACCTGACCCTGTAGAAAATTGATTGTCATAAGCAAACGATTATGTAGTTTCTCCTCTTTTGAAAGTGAAATCGCTTATTGATAAATCAGCACATTAAGTTAAATCTAGGTAGAAAATTAATTACATAAGCAAAATAAATATGTTTACAGATCTTGGATTGACTTGAAATAATATGAATCTGAACTTTAGGAACATTAAATTTTAGAATATTAGTTAAAGGATGAAATGATGAAGAGCAATCAAGCATAAAAGACAGTATAGAGAGTCAATGGATTAACAATGATAAAATTACCGTATGTACCTACTGTAAGAGCTAGAAAGCGACGTCTGAAATAGAAGGAGGTTGAGTGTAACATCCTAATTTTTGATAAAATTTAAAATTAGTGATTAATATAAATTTGGGATTAAATTGAAATTTATTTTAAAATTTCAAAACAAATAAAATAAATGTTAATTTGTATATACATAAATGAGATTGTGATTGCATTTGAGTTTAAAAATTTAAAATAATAAGTGTTTTAAAATTATTTGAATTTAAAGATATATATGTTTATGGATAGATTTGAATTTTAATTTGAATTTAAAATCTAAATAAATATTTTAGTAAAATATCTGGATTTGAAATTTATATATGTATGATTTTTATTAATGTGTAAATTAGGTTAAAAACCTTATTCTTTTTAAAGTTATATATATATATATATATATATATATATGATAAAGGAAATGTATTTATACAAATAAGAATATGTAATACAAAATCTTATTTAAAAACATGTAATCATGTAAAAAAAATTACAAGTGTTAAGCTTTTAGCACATAGATTAACAAGTGTAATCAATTTAATCATGGATGTAGATAAGTGTCCTATTTTTTATTTTCTTTTTATTTTTATTGAAGAAGAAAATATCAGGTATATACATCTTTTCCTCCTCTCCATCATTGCTTTTAGTCTTCATTTTCAAACTTCAAAGAAAAAAAAGAAGAAAACCTGTATACAAAGAAACCAGAAAAAAAAATCAAAGCAAGGCAAATTCTTCACGAATTCAACAAGTCAGATTCAAGCAAGTTATCAATTCAACAATTCCAGTATCAAGAGCAACATCAAATTTTTTAAAATCCAAGATCAAGATCAAAGTAGATTTCAAATTTCAACACCCAGGCTTCTTCTCTATTTTCATAAAAACAAACTGTAAGTAAATCCTTTTAAGAATTTGAGTTTCAATTTGTTGTTAAATAATCAAACAAGTTAATCCATCAGAAGCTAAGAAAATCAACATCAACTAGTTGCAGATAAAATTCCAAGATCAAAGCAATTTTCAAATTCTCGTTTCCAGTTTTCTAAAAAAAGCAGATATACAGGCCTCTTCCCTATCAACATAAATTGGTGAGTAAACCCTTGTGAGATCTGGATTTTTGAATGTTGTTTGAAATCATGCCTAAAGTGAAGTTAAGATTTATTTACATGTGTATAAATCTTTGTATTATGTGTGGTTTGGCTGTGCATGTCTGGAAAACAGATATATGCATCTCTGTTACAGGTTTACAAGCATCAAGCCTGTTCAAAAATCAACCTCTCTTCTTCTAACCATTATTTGACTTTAGGACCTAAACAAATTTTGTTTGTTTAACTATGATTCAAGTTCTAAAAATAAATTTAAGCAAAATTAATTCAAGCTTCTTCTAGAAGTTGAAAAATATAGGGAAACTTGCTATATGTTGAATTTTCAAGTATCATGATTTATGTTTTCAAATATATTATCAGAAATGCTTTCGAAAACAAAGATTTTTAAAAGTGAAATCATATTTTTTAAGTACATATTCACTGATAAAATCGAGGATGAACGATTTTGGGGTTATTGTCAAGTTCTGGTGATCGGCAGCGTGAGGGGTCTCGTGATCGGGGTTGGAGCTAGCATGATGGTCAGGGATCATCCGAAAATTATTGGACGAATTTATAAATCATCGTATTGGCCGGACATTGCCAATCTAGGGTTTAATCTCATGTCTTAGCTATGGTCGGAATTCGCATTGCTGGCTTCTCGTCGTTGCATCGGAGTCGATCGCACCGGTGACAATCGAAACAAGGGAGATAGGAAAAGCTTTGGCCGGAATCTCGACGCTTCTGGTGGCCTGAGAAGTCGGAGCAAGGCATTTCTTTGGTGATTATTTTTGTCCCAGTCTGGGTCGTGCAGCTTAATCACGAATTCATCATCGATTCATGTTGCTGGGTGGTCAGGGGCCTATGAGGAGTTGTCGTCGACCCGTCGACGATCAGCGTCGACCAGTGGTGGCTCGAATTATTGTGCATGTGCATAATGTATTTGGTTGTGTCGGGGATTTGGTTTGAATAAGGGAGGGATGACTCGAAGTAGTCTTCAAGGAAGCAGGTCACTGGCTCGAGGGTTGATTCGAGTATTTGTGTTGTACCAGGTTTTTATTAAACTTAAACAAATTCTATGTTTTTAAAATGAAAATATGGGGTTATCTCAGGGACAACTCAAAGTAAATAGGCATATAGCCCGGGCGATGCTCGAAGTAGGTCTCGGGTTTGTCATATAAAATAGTTTTCTTGGCTTTAAAAAAACCAAAATTCAAATTTAATCCATGTTTTTAAATAATGGTTTTAATTTTAGTGTTGGATAACAAATGTTTTAAGTAAGATATTTTTAAAGCAATTAAGTTTTAATTTATTTAATTTTGTGACATTAATTGTAAAATTAATTATTTTAATTAAGATGAAATGTTATTCTTATTAACCTTAATCTTTTGAATTAATGTGTTAATGATATTTAATTATAAAGTTTATTAAGTAAAGATTTTTATAATAATTGAATGATAAATTAGGATAAATGATTTATAATTACTTAATAATTAAAGAATTATTAATTAACGGTTAATTAATTATTAATTTAAAGTTAATTAATTTGTAATTAAGGATAGATTAATTAACATAATTAACTAAAGAATTATTAATTAATGAAAGTAATTAAGATTAATTAATAAATGATTAAGCATTAATTAAGAATAATTAATTAATTTATTAGTTAAAAATTAAAGGTTAATTAAATGATAATCTGTGTAGTTAATGCCCCGCTATTACCCTGCTACAAACGCGCTATATCTCATAGCGGATTTCTACCGCTACGATTTTTCCATATAGCCCCAAAATATAGCATTTCCGCTTTAATCCCCGCTATAACTGCTATATCCCATTATTTCCGCTATATTCCGCTATTTCCGCTATACCTTCTTTAACAAAATGAATGGAAAAATTGCATTTATACGTTATAAAATTATGAAACTGATTTATTTGATTTAATTTTTTAATATATTTTCAGAAATGAAAATACTCTAATATTCTACCAAATTCAATTATGTTATATAACAGTTTTTCGTTTATTTAAAGTATATCCGCACATGTTTTTATTTAAAATTATTTATGTATTATTTATAATTCAATTGAATGATAATTTTTCATTTAGTTACCATTTATATATTTTTTAAAACATTAAGTACGAGTTTTATATGCTATTTTAGAGCCATCTGCTATATCCCGCTATATCCTTGCTGTATCCCCGCTATGACTTTTTGCACCTCTACCGCTTTGAATCTACCGAGCGCATTAACTGCATAGATGATAATTAAGTTTAATTAATTATTAATTAAGATTAATTAATAAATCATTAAAGATTAATTACTTTATAATTAAGAATATTTAATCATTAATTAAGGTTAATTTGTGAAAATAATTATGTGATTAATTAATTATAATCACACGAATAGTTCATCTTAATTACAGATGATTGATTGTTGTTGAATGCTTTGTATTGATTGATATCTGTGATATGTGGTTGTGATACTATGTAATATGAACTGCTTTGTGCTGAACCGTGACATCTGTATATATATTACTGTATGAATGTGAAAACCCCTTAGCCCGTAAAACGACATTTGAATTTCGATGCGACAGGGAGTCGAATTCCGGTTGGTTATCCAAAACCCACATCGAACCTTAATGGTGAATCTTTGTGAATGATATATCCACGTGTTTTAAATTAAGCGCTCACTATTCGGTTTAGCCAGGAGAGGACTTTGTGTCATATAACCCATTCCGAATAGTGATATGACGAAACGGATAGCACTTCAAGATGGTGGTGATGTTTATTAGCTTAACACCTTTCTCTGAGATGTACGAGCTCAGAGGTTATGTAGTTGATGGTTATAAGTGATATACTCCCAATTTGGTAGTGTGGCATGCTGAGTGCCGCTAAGTGTTGTTGAGTGTTGCTGATCATTTGTTGATCAAAGCATGACTTTTGTGTAAATCGTAGCTTTGTGGACGAGACCTCGTCGGACCTCACACCCCGGAAATGGTCGAAACAGAAAAGATGCGGCAAGATTATGAGGGTCGCGCCCTTTAGGGTATGTCCATTCCCTTTTGAAAAAAGGTGATATCATGGTATGGAGCCCAGATATTTAACCTATGTGGTTGCTGCAAATTTATTACTTCATGGTTGTTGCTTTGTGGTTGAGGGCCACGGATAAAGGTCGGTAACGATCGGGGAATGGCATATTCGTGTAGTAGTTATCTAGTTATAGAGGTAAACCGGCCTTATGTTGGCAGAGATCTAGTTAGGTTCCCGGGGCGTCCCTCCAGAGGCGTACACATGTGGCATAGGAAGTTCCTTAGCCTGGCCATTTGTTTGAAATTCAATCATCAATACGCGCCCAGTACGGTTTTAATTGTATAACCTGTTATTTACTTATGGTGGTAACCCACTGTTTAGATGGTAGCTATAGCAGACATAGTACGAAATGTCTGTGCTGGCTAAGATTAATATTATACTTTCGAAATATTTTCTACACTATGCACTAATATTAATATTAAATGAATTTTCTCGTAGCAAGCATATTTGACTATCATAAGGGAAAATCTCCTCTAATTGTGCGATTGCATTGTGTGTGTGCAGGGAGGCCTTATGGCAGTTTTTTTTCTAAAAGCATGAACAGTTTTCTCTTATAAATTGTTTTTGTTCAAACAACTATTTTGTTTACTCATACCAGTCCCGTGATTGACCCAGAGTTTATTGTTCCTTTCCTGAACTCTGGGTGTCCATAATTTTCCACATGGGCAGCATAGAAGCAGGTATCCGTGTTTTGGAGCTAGCTTGGATCTAGAAGTCTTTTGGTAGCTGTCGTATTTTGGAAGCTTTTAGTTTGAAGTCTTGGAAATCTTTTGAAGTGTTTGGAATTTGAAAGACCTTATCGAAGTATGTTGGGAACCTTTTTGAAGACTCTGTTATTCTGTTGTGGCGTTACCATTTTGTTGTTGTGTTATATATATAGTACTCTGATGTTGGTGGTCGAATGTTGTAATGAATATTGTGATGAATATTGTATCCATGTTGTATCTGTATTATGATCAATGATGATTCATTTTGTTTCTGCTGCTCTGTATTTGTCTAATGCTGTTATAAGCTCCATCCGAACTGGAGTTCAATGTTTGAATCTTCGGCAGTCGAATACAAGTGAGGTATTTGATGTCGATTTTTGAACGCTGGATTTCCGGTCGTGACATTGAGCTACTTAATATTGTCGATAATTTCCTTCCTTCTACCATTTGTATGTTTATGCACTACAATAAAACAACCATATTACAACCTTTTCTTTACAACTTGCACAAATTGGCAGTTGTAGTAGGTATTTTATAACAACTGTTTATATGTAGCAGTAGTAACAAATTTATTTGTTCAGCAGTTGTAATATATGTCTGTAACAACTGTTTATTTGTGTCAGTTGTAAATATTTATCTATCACAACTATTTTTGACAGTTGTTTGCCTGCACTATAAAAAATTACAACTTCCATCTTTTATTTTCTTCGGCCCGCTCAATGCTTTCGTGTAAACTAAAAAATTAGCCGTAAAATTTCATAAATCTAAACTAACCATATCCCGCTCTGCCATTGCTTTCCACCGTAGTAAATCGCGCTTGCTAGAAACCCTCTTTCAAACCCTAACCCTTTACTCTCTGTCATTTTCTCGCCTCCGTGGCCGCATCTCCATTGCTACACACGTCCGCTCGCTTCGCCATCGTTGCTAACTGCGTTTGCTCGCCGTTGTTGTTGGTCGCCTTCGAAGAAGTTGTGGTATGTTGCTATCCTACGATTTTCTTGATTTTATTTGGTTCTTAGTTATTTGTTTATTGAAATTATTGATAGTTAAATGATTCTTTACTGCTATCCTACAATAACCCAAATTTCTCGAAACTAAACATAATCGTCGATTCAAATCGCTTCCAATCTAGTATGAATTTATAACAATCTCATGAGTGATGGCTAATCACAATAATTCACTGAATAGTACTAAAAATCACATACGGCAGTTATGTTTTGAATTAGGTGCATTGTATTGTGAATTAGGTCCATGTATGGAACCCATGCATAGATCCCACTTCGCTCACTCTATGGGGTAAAGTTTATTCCAAAATATGGGAGATGTGTAGTATTTATTGTTTATTATAAGCCTAATTTATACCAAATTTGCGCATATTATATAGCACAATCCAGTATTCCTATATCAAAATAGCAAATAGATGGTGTGAAATTATTCCGTTTATTCTTTTATCAATAGGGAAAATTTCTAACTATACATTCAAAATAGTAAACGGATGGTGCGAAGTTGTGTTTATTTGTTTAATTAATCACAAGGGGAACTTTCTTTATATATGTGTGTGTAATGCAGATTGGGAAATGTGAAGTAGCTTGGGTTGATGGAGAAGTGGGAAAACCACATGATAAGCTTTCTCTACTCCCCCCGCGTCAAACCCTCCTAGCCATGATAATGTACTTGTTGGCGATTTAAAGTTACCCGATTTAAAGCAATTCCTTGTGAGCAAAGGCATTCAGGTAATGATTCAGGTAATGTGTATTCTTGTCTAACTTGTTTTTTCCCACCTGCTTTACTTGTCTAATGCATCTCTTTACTTAATTATGATACAAAGACTTCACACGATAAGTAAAGAAAATTCAGCAATTTTTCCATTTCCTTAAATTATTTGACATACAAGGTATTAAAAAACAAGATTCAAATCGTAGATCGTAAATTTTCAATCTTTAAATTTAAATCATAGATTGAAAAAATTCATATTTAACATGCATACCTACTTGTATACTCGATTTTTCTTCTTCACTGCGTTGGTTATTAATTGATATTGAAGCGTTCGAAAGCATCAATTCTCCTTTTTATAGAGTAATTTGTACATTTGGAATTGAATTTGATGCTTCTTCTAAACCTGTAATCCGATTTTTATTCTTGTTCCATCTTTATTTTTTTTAGAAAACAATAAAATACGAGTCATAAACTCAAGTAGAAATCTTGATATTTTTTTATTCAGTATGGATTAATGCTTTCTCTCTGTCACAGTTTTAATAGAGTAACAAGAGAAAGCAATGTACTTGTATATATTAAGTTTGGTTACATCATTTTAACATGATGTGTAATTATGTTACTTCATACCGTATCAATATTATATAAACCAAAGGTCTTGCTTAACACACACACATGCCCACACACATCTTTATGTATGTATGTATGTTACATCTATACTCGCAGATGAGCTCTTTCTTCAAGTTTCAAATTTTGCATCTTTACTCGCTTGTATGAGAGATGCACATAATCGTGTTAAATGTATTTATTGTTATATGTACCAATCAGGGATCTTGTAGTACTGCACATTTCGTATTAAAACATGGAAAATGCAGTGCATGTTATGAAGATACTTTAATCAGTTCTATGATGACACAATATATAGTCAAACGATCTCCTGTAATTTTCTCTGCTTCCAGGTTGAGCTTGCTGGGGGAATTTTGCGATGCGGTGAGCATGTCACGGTAAGAAAAATCATTGATGTGTCAGCAAGGTTATTTTTTTATAAAATGCTATGTTTGTTAAGTTTTAGTAAGCATTTATAAATAATGAATAAAATGACTAATGGGGTCCACAATTCATTGAAGTTTTTTAGTCTATTTGATTGGTCTAACAATGATTTTGAGCACAATTGCAAATATTTTGCTAGTCTTCATCGTTTTTTGGCGACAAAGGAACACATATTCATACATATGTATATAATTATACATGTGCACAGCTTTATAAGTTTTATCGCTTTTCTTTTATGCCATCAGAATAAACAATGAATTCTATTTGATATTTTTCATATTTTTCCAAATAGGAAGTTGAACTGTACTTTATAATATTAGTGGAGTATCATTTCAATTTTCTCATGTACCCATCATCCAAACCCTAGCCCATACAAATTTTGGAATGTTCGTATCAGTTCACAATACTGAACAAACCTCATTTTTAAACTTTCTTAAACAAATTTCTTATGTGAAAGAATTATAACTTAATACAGGAATGCTTTATTTTAGATGTGTCCTTTTTAAAACAAGGCATCAATACTACCTTGTGATATATGCATCTTTGATTGGACGTCGGAAGAATTAAAAATCAAGAAAGTCGTTCAGGAAATGGCAGTATTTTAGGCCTCAAACATCATCATTGTGTTGCTTTCTATTGAAATATGGTGGATACCAAAAAGTAAAAACACTGTTAAATTAATTAAGGGAAATGATTTAATAGAAAAATCGTTGAATTTCAGCACGGAGAATTTGAATTTCTAGAACAGAAATTTCCTATTAATTCATGACTAATTATCCCTCATATGGAGATAACAATTACATCTACTGATCCTACAGTTTTAGTGCATCATGTACCACTTGGAGCAACTGCTTGGAAGGTTTGGATTGATTCAGTGGTGGAGCCCGAAGCTATTTTATATAGGCCTACTTCGGATATGTATACTATTGGACAAGCGGTTGGACGACTGTTGCTTGGCGTAAGGAATTTATCTCTTTTAATTAGTATGTATATGTACTCTTACTGAAATATGTTATGGATTTAGTTGTGTTTTGTATTGAAATTATGAATTCATAAATGGTGTAAACTCGAATTGTTTTCGATTTTCTTGAATGCAAATGTTTTGTGTTGTTTCAAGTAATTTGCATGATTGTGTGTAATGTTAACGAAATATTGGTTTTAGTTATGATATTAAGAAATTTATAGCAGTTGTGAAAAGATGATTATAGTTGTTTGTAGCAATTGTAAAAATATATGTTGTAACTGTCATTGTTAGTTGTATTTCATCCGTCTACAACTGCAAGCGGTAGTTGTAAAAACCTTTTACAAGTGCTAAAAGCAGTTGTAACCAGTCATTTACAACTTGCATGTTGCAGTTGTAAATAGTTTTCTGCAGTGTAAATAAGTTTTCTACAACTAGCAGTGGTAGTTGTAAAAGACCTTTTGCAAGTGCTAAAAGTAGTTGTAACTAGTCATTTGCAACTAACATGTCGCAGTTGTAAAATAAGTTTCTACAACTACTTCTATAACTGTTTCGGCCAGTTGTAAAATAATTCGGATCTATTACAACTGCGGATATAACGACTGGCGGGTGCTAGTTGTAATAGACATATTACAATTGTTTTTGGCAGTTGCAAAAAGGTATTTTTGTTGTTGTGATGATTTCTCCATTTCTTTCAATATTCAACTTTTTTACTGAATGGACGGATGATGCTTTTGGGAGTAGGGAAACAAATGTGAATAAATGTGTATTACGGTTATTACCGAAGAGGGGTCAAGGAAATTGCAACAAACTTAGATTCTTAACAGCATAGTAAGGAGAAAAACTGAAATGTAGAAATTGAACTTTCATATATAAATCTTTTATTAAGTAGCTTCGATTCTAGATAAGAAATTTATAATAAGTTATGAAATTGCGTAGATATTGAAAATCAATTCCCCTTTCATAAAACAAACCTAGCAATCAAAGCAATAAATCTCAAAATTAAAATGCAATAAAATCAAATAATCAAACGCAATTAAACCATAAGACAATCAAAAGGAAATAAAAAGTACTCAATGAACAAAGAAAGTACGGAGTAAAAAAAAGGAGAATTCAAAGTGAAAAGAAAGCAGAACAAAATTCATACAAACTTATGAAATTTTTGAAGGAAGTTGGAGATCTTACCTTTGAGAAATAGCTTAGGCCTTTATCACAATTTTTCCAATATTTCTTGAATAGAGAAAGTACAGAGTAAAAAAAAGGAGAAATCAAAGTGAAAAGCAAGCAGAACAAAATTCAGACAAACCTACGAAAATGTCGAAGGAAGTTGGAGATCTCCTCAATTTATATGTCAAATCCCAAATTTGCAACTCAACCCCACAAATTGAGTTGGCGGAAGAAGGGAGAGGCACCCCGTCAATATCAAACCTGACTGAGTTGGAGGAAGAAGAGAGCTCATTCCAGCCATCAATTTGCTCGATCCTCGAATTTGGATCTGAAAAGCATCGTGATTCTAATTATAAAAACAAAAGAAAAAGAAATTCTAAAAACAGAAGAAAAAGGAAGAAAATTGTAAGAGGTCGTTAACTCCATTTTTTTTCATGGGGAAGAAAAGGTTTAGCAGAAGTTTGAAGAACAGTAGGAAAAGAGGAAGTGGGCAGAGACGGCTGACTACATCGTGTAGTTTTTAGTGGGGAACGAACATGGTAGGAGAATTGAGGCATATGCCCTTGGATTTTTTTTCTACTGTAATCTTTTGCGACAACGTTAGGGACTGATTGGGAAGTTAAAAAAAGCTTCACCATCCTAAGGTATTTGCATTATTAGTAGAGATAAGAATTTCTTTAATGTTTCTTGTAAATACTGATCACTTATTACACCACACATTTCGATACCCATATGCAACATAATATGTAAAAAAAAATTAACTATATTAAACAATTAAAAAAGTTCAAACATAACGTCGGTTTTGTTTTCAATTGGTGAATTTTTTCGTTTAGTTTGGGTTTTAATTTTATAGTGTAGTTTCAATCACTAGAAATGAATGTACTAAAAAATTTAAAAAAAATTAATATCAACCTACCGCGATATTTGCATGCAATTCGAAGTTAAAGTATGATAATTTATAAATTGGTTGAAAACAATGGAAATGAGAAAATAAATAAATAGTAATACATAACGTAGATGTTAAAAAATTATAAATAAATAGTTTCGGCAAGCTGAAAAACGCTAATTTATTTAAGGTAAATAAAAAAAACAAAATCTGCAATGCATACGTAGAAAATCAATATATTACATAATTATGAAAAGTTGGACAAAATCTTCTAATATTTTTATAACAACTTATTTCAATAAAAAATTTATGTGTGTGCGTTAATAATGCTAAAATCATTAATTGATAATCCAAACACAATACAAACTTCAATTTTATCACAATGAAATATTTTATTCTCGACCAAACTCTTATAAATATATTTACATTGTCAAATTGACTATTTTTGATATGTTTGTAGTACTTGCACACGTGGGCATTTATAATTTTTTCATTTGTGTATAAATATAAGACATAAAATAAGATGATTAAGTGTGTTATGTATGACAATTACATCAAAGAATAATTAATTTTAACATTTTGAGGGGTAATATTGTCAAAGTGGTAATTTATATTCGCTGAACAAATTTCTAATTAGAATGTCAACAAATAGTATTTTAAGTATTCAACAATCTGCATTTAGCATTTTAAACAAATGATGCCTAAGATTTTAAATCAAGTGCTTGTTCAGAGGAGGAGGAGAAGAAAAATGAATAGAACGTATAGTTCTATCTCTATCAAGGAGGGATATTAATACCCTAGTTGGTGCTAATGGGTTGTTAGGTCTAACAAGCTTGTTTACACTTAATTTATTCTTTTAGTTGTAACTTTATAGCCGTGTGCCTGTTCTAAACATGTTTATTATGGAACCTGACAAGAAAATACGCTCTATGCAACGGTGTAAGTTTCATTGTTTGATTTCTTCATTTATAGAAATTCATATGTTTGTACTTTTTAGTAAAATTACCATTTTAACCTTTAATTAATATTTCAATTTATTATTAAACTTTACGGCGTGTTACATTCTCCTCTGTTGAAAGAATTTCATTCTTGAAATTCTAAAGGACCAAAAAATGTAACTCGCTCTATAGCGTTTAAACACATATTATATAGTCATACATTTAACATACATTCATACAAATACACCCGCTCTTAAGTGGCTATACTTTAACAAACACCATGGCACATACTACGAACACCAACATTGTGGTTTTCGTCATCATACGACTTCTGCTTATCATGGGGAGTCTTTATCCTTTTCCTTGTCAGCTCTAGTTTATCGGAAGTGTCCCTAGTCATGTCTAGTCGAAGTATAAACCTATCAGTCTTCTCCCGTGAACAAGATGGATTTGCATGGTCATCCATACAAAGCCTTGAACGTTGTCATGCTTATGCTCGCCTGATAGATGTTATCATAGGTAAATGCCACTAATGGTGAATGATCTTCTCATGCTCCACCAAAGCCAAGAATATCAGGTCTCTCGATAAATCCTTCAACATCCTATTCACCATCTCCATTTGTCATCTGTTTGTGGATGATACGTAGTCCTAAGATTTAACTCAGTCCCCGAGGCATCTTGAAGAGTTCTCCAAAATAAAGGATCTAGGCTGGCTCGCAGCGGGTTAAATGAGTGAATTTTAAAAAAAATCATTTTTAAATCTTTATTAGGCCTATGAAGTCTAATCAATTTTTAGATTCGATCTAAAATATTTTATATAAAATCTTTATATTATTTTATATGCTTGTAAAAGGGTGTATTTTAATTTCTTGAAGTATGTTTCATAAGTGCATTAAATTCACTTATATATGTACAGTGCACATGCAATATATAAGAAGTGTATATAGGCAATGTGACTGTTTATGCACTGCTAGAATACTTTAAAATGGGGATAGAGCCTGGAATCGGCCGGAGTTGGCTCTGTCTCCATTATGGAGTCGGCTGGGGATGGCGTAAAATTTTATTGAAGTTTGTGTCGGCTAGGGACGGCGCAAAATTTTATTGAAGCTTGTGTCGGCGGAGGACGGCTTGCAACGGTGCGAGTCGGCTAGCGTCGGTTATTTAATTAGTTTCCCAGTCTAATTCTTATATACGTCTATTTCGTTTGAAAAAATATAAAACACAACGAAAATGGCCAAAAAAATAAAATTGACATGTATGGTTATTAATATTCACCCAATGGCGGGTCGTGATAGGTTTAATTGGTATTTTCGATGATGTATGTTCTTGTAATTCGAAAAGTTATCGTTGTTGAAAATCTAACTCGTACGACAATTCAATGCAACTTTTAGTCGATCCGTTATACAAATTCGATAAAGGCGATTATATGTAACAATTTAAGGAATTAAAATAATTTTTAAACCATTAGATAATCAATTATGAATTTTTAAATGTATTTGGTATAATAAAATTATATAAAATAAAATATGCGGTGTAAAAATAGATTCTTTGGATCTTATGTCGATCTAAGGTATTTTTGACATATTTTTAGAATATTGTTTAAAAATACACGAATCTGGGGTGTCGATCTTGAATGTCAAATTTATGACCGTTCGTGGACTTTCAGACAAAAATCCTTCGTTCGAAGGCCGAACGACCTTCAAACGAGACCAAATTTGAACCAGTGATGCTTTGTAGTGTTTTAATCGAATCCGTACAGTTGGATTCGCAAAAAAATCATCACATACAAAATTATCCAAGAAATATGTCATTTTCTAGGAGTTAGCTATAACACTTATAATTTTGTGGGTGATGATTTTTTTGCGAATCCAACCATACGGATTCGATTAAAATAATACAAAGCATCACTGGTTCAAATTTGGTCTCGTTTGAAGGTCGTTCGGCCTTCGAACGAAGGGTTTTTTGTCCGAAAGTCCACGAACGGCCATAAATTTGAAATTCAAGATCGACACCCCAGATTCGTGTATTTTTAAACAATATTCTAAAAACATGTCCAAAATACCGTAGATCGACATAAGATCCAAAGAATCTATTTTTACACCGCATATTTTATTTTATATAATTTTTTTTTTGAATTACATAGAGAACCAAGCTTCGCTTGTAAACTCTAGGGAAGTATGTGCATGCCAAACACATACTCCGGGTACTTGTTACAGGGTTGTCAGTTTCGGGGCTCGAACTCGTGACCTTCGATCACGCAGTCCGGACCATCAACCAACTTCATCGGATTACCCAATGGTTTAAAAATTATTTTAATTCTTGAAAATGCTACATATAACCACCTTCATCGGATTTGTATAATGGATCGACCAAAGGTTGCATCGATTGGTCGTGCGAGTTAGATTTTCAACAACGAAAATTTTCAAATTATATGAACATATATCATCGAAAATACCAATTTAACCTATCATGACCTGTCATTAGGTCAATAATAATAATAATAAATGTCAATTTTTTTATGTTGTAGTAGTGTTTTTAATTTTTTTAAACGAAATAGGTGTAAAAAAAGAATTTAAAAAAAAATATACGCTGGCCGACCCTAAACGACTCAAGCCGTGACTAATCGGGACGATGCCAACCGACGCCAGCCGGCTCCATATCGAGTATACAGGTTTCAGCGGAGATTTTCTTCTTCACTTTCTTTGCTTAATAAAAAACGATTTTCTCCTTCCCCATCACCGTTTTCGACCCTCTCCAACCGTCACCCTTTGTCGATCATCGCTGTAGAAGCCTAGAACTCGACAGAACTTGCCGAAATCTCCTCTTCTTCTTGAATTTGGTAATTTTGTAAACCCTAATTTCAAATTAAATTGTTTAATTGGTTTAAATGTACATTATTGTGATGATAATTGGGAGTAGGTATTGCTAATTTAGTGTATTAGGTTATTTTTAGTATGAAATCGTTGAATTTGAAAGTGTGAATTGGGAATAATTGGTTGTAAGTATTTATAATTTGAAAGGGTGAAAGGGTGAAAGTGTGAATTGGGAATTTGAGAGTGTGAAAGTGTGCATTTGAATTTTATTCCCGATTGATCCCTTATGTTTTATATTTGGATTGAGTGAGGACACTTGGTCGTCGAGTGTTGTTTGACTGGCCTGTGCGCCTTGTATTTGGATTGAGTGAGGACGACTTGGTCGTCGAGTGTTGTTTGACTGGCCTATGCGCCATGTGTTTGGGTATTTATACCTGGAAAGTCTCAGTAGTTGGTCCATTCGAGCTGTGCCGATATTATACGAAGGGCATATCGCCTCGATACGCTGCCGTTTATTTCTAGCGCCTACGTGAAGCAACTATTTGGATGTTTATTGCTTTATATGCAATAAACATCTTAATATAAATGATTCAAAGGAAATAATTTATAAATAAACTTCTTACTTATTTTAGCCTATCTCTAATTACTATAAATAATTTAAATGAAAATAAGACAGCAACAAAGCCTTTAGTTCCAAAAGGCTTTGGTAGATTAGAAAATACGATAATAATCACAAGTCTGTATGCGTATAGGAATAGAAAAGAAATGCTGTCGAAATTTCTAATATATATGTATGTATGTTTTTAAATTAGGACAAATGTTCAACTATATTCTCGACCGTACCTGGATGAGTGAAAATTTGTATGCGTGGTTTGTGCAATATTGGGAAAGCGAAGACACGAAGATAATTTTTTTACTTTCGTATGTCTATAATTATAATTCGTTTAAATGTTTATATAATAATTAAATTATGCAGGCGGTAGCATCGAGGACCTCCGCAAACAGGCTTTGGAATCCTGCAACACACCACGGTGAATCCAAGTCTTTTCAGCGATATAGAAAAGAAATGGTAAATATAAAAATTATTATTTGTAATTTACTTATAACGTTGTTTAGTTATATATATGTATATATGTGTATACATATACATTTTTTCAATCATATCTAATTTCAGACGAGGGAGAGAGGTGGTGTTGCAACGTCTCATTTGGACGTCTTCACCCGAACACACGCTGTCGAGCATACAGATGAAGATTTCGTGGTAACATATGAATGGTCAAACGCAAAATCAACGAATATCCGGGTATAAGGACTATAAATTTTTTCTCTTATTTAACAATACATTAAATTGGATATTCATCTTATCAAAATTATATTTCTAAACACAGGAGAGATGCGATCAGGAGATTGGTCGCATGCTTGCAGAGTCTGGTAGAGATCAGTTGACCGTTGAGGAGACGGACAGGATATTCGCTCGTATTACCGACCCGCCGACCAGAAATAGACAGTATGGATATGGTAATCAAAAAGTAATATTTATTAAATTTAATTAATTCATTAACCAGTTTATAAGTTTTATTGAATATTACGTATAAACTATAACTATGAATTTATTAATATACAGGCCATGATGCAAGCCGCTTACAATAAACAACAAGCTGAAGAAAAAATAGCGAACATGCAAGCACAAGTCGCCGAGTTGAACGATTGGAAATAGATTGGATTGAAGCAGAAACTAGAAGAGGCGATTACTGCTTACTTGGTAGAGCACGAGATGAAAATGCCGCCATCATAGGGATCTGGCGCTACTGATAATTGGGGCGAGTGGTAGCATGTTCCTATATATATTTTCTGATGATCTTTGAATTTCTTGCATATTTGATGAACTTTTGGTTGAATTTTGTAAATATTATGGATATTTGTGACGATGGACGTTTAAAGATGTATGTTGATGTTTTGTGGTTCTTAGTTGGGCATATATGCGATGTATATTGTTGTTTGGTAAAGTATATTTGAGAAATATATATGATTGTGTGGATGAAGTAGAAATGGCTGCTGGAAATGCAGAAAAAATTACTCAGATTAGCATCGGCTGGAGTCGGCTCGGGTCTGCCTATGGGTCATTTATTATTTTACACGTGGACTAAATTTAGCGTCGGCCGGAATTGGCAAACCGACTCTAGCCGACGCTAAACTAGAGGACGGACTCATCCCCATTCCTATCACCATTTCACTTGGCGACGAGCTACTTTGCGTCGGCATATAGCGTCGGCTCGAATCAGCCGGAGTCGGCTATATGCCGACGCTAAACAGCCTTCTCCTTGTAGTGATGTAACGACACGTATTTTTGACCATTTTTTTTAAAATTTAATTTAATTATCGAATAAAGATGGTTAGAAATGGAAATTTATATTGTTATTAATGAAAATATATTGAATGGAAGTGATAGTCTAAATTGAATCTGCAAATGACAAAATTCCAACAAGAGAAAGGTATTAATTAGTATCTGAATTGAAACAAACGATATTCAATTGTATTAAATTAATTACTGAAATATGAACAATAAATGTCATTTAAATAAAGATTGAATAAATGTGCAATAAGATAAAAGAGATAACAAATTTCAATATAACTTTTTGATATTGATTATAAGGAATTAATAATAGAATTCGAATTAACAAATGTTTATTCTTAAATATGAGATTGATTGGTTGTTAATAAAAGAAGAACATAAGTCGAATGAATATTTTTTTTTAATATTTTAAATATCTGAATCTACAAATTTTGAAAGAAAAAAAACTATATTTAAATTTTGAACGTAATTTTTGAATGCGAAAAATGTCTATATATATATAGCTTCACCATTTCAAATTTATGATAAAAAATACATGTAAATATACTTAGACAAGTTTCATGATGGAAAAGTGCAAACTTATGATAATGTATGTATGTATGTATGTATGTATATGTAAACAAGTGTATATCTAAATGTATATGTAATAGGTAAAAATTTAAATATGTATATGATGACAATATATATATGTGTGTGTATGTATATAAAATAGTGAATAAGTAAATATGTACATATAGTAAAAATGGCGTATATGAAAGTCTATATATATATATATATATATATATACATGTAGGATAAATATTCACATGGGAAGCATCATTATGAAAACTTCAAAGTCAAGCACAAAAATTTCAAGTCAAGTCAAGCCCACAACTTAAATTCAAGCAGATAATAAATCCAAGTGCACACAAAACATTAAATCAAGCCAAAAAATAAATCAAATCAAATCAAACCATGAAATCACATCAGCCTACCTACGTAAGGAAATGAAAAAAAGTCTGATTACTTACTATTGATACATCATTATGTATAATTGAGAGGACTAACTTGGGACTGAATCTTATTCATTTCAATGTACTTTTGGAACTCATTTCCAATATACTCGCATATTTGATCAAATTGAATTTTTTATTTCCTTGACACTTTATGTTTTCTATTTTCGTTTTATATTCAATGAACTTATCAAAGATGTGCAACTTGTGTTACACATACACATATTCATGTCTATGATAATTCATCATGAATTCAACAAAGTAAGTGGATTCGTTTTGGTATCAATAGATCTTGGATTACATGCATCTATATTTATTAATTCAAATAGCTTATTAACTCATTTTCACTCCAACTGAATAGGTGCTTTGCCCTTAATCTTTTGGGATACAATTCACGAGTCCCAAAAATAATTCATAATAATAAAATTAAAGAATTATTTCTCAAATAAAATATGGCTTAGTCCATAATTCATAGAAATATTTTGATACTTATGTATTTTGCATAGCTAATCGTTATGAAAACAAATGACGTTATTATAATAGGCTTATTTTATAATGAATATTCATAATATTCATATTAAAATAAAACTTTATCTATCTTTAATCAATATTGAAAATATCTATAAATTCATAAATAATATTTGTTATACATACGAACGCAATCTTTCATAACTTGATCATTCCACTAATGAGTGTCATAAGTATGCTTCCACTATCGCTGCCATTATTATAACAGTACATGAAATATGAAGCTCCATTCAACCAGTTATTATAAACTGTTTATTTCATCCACTATAACTAATTTACTGTCGAGAGTTTCAGATCAAATATCTTAAACTCAAAGAAATAACTCTTATTGAAAAAAATACCTTTTATAATAAAATTACATTTGGGGTATAAACCACGTTTATCATTCCATATAAGTATATACATAGAATTTTATACAATTCTCGTTTGCAATATTTCTTCAAGAAGTAGGAGTGACCATTCAACATCCAAAATGTGCCTATTTTGCATCCATTGTCAAATATTAACTTTTCTTTTAAATGGTTAAACCATGCAAAAATAACTCCTACCAAAGACTACACTGAGTTCTTTACAAAAGTGCATTCGGATATCCCTAAAATTTCAAGGATATTGAATATGTTGCACTTGAGCAAACCAGTCGAAGCTAACATTTCACTGATCGAAATCCTTTATTGATTTTTTAGTCCTTGGTATGGTGTAGTTTTCAACACAACAGGATTATCATTGTATTCAATCGTAGTGAACACATAACCTTGCATTATAGTTGCTTGCTCATTTTGAATGAACTAATTTCATCGGGATTTTATATATTACGAACACGACTGTTTACCTTACAACCTTTTTTAAGTGCTTGAATATGGATCAAATATTCTAATTCTTGTATTACTTTAGAGTTAAAAGCTCATAAAGCACAATTCATGGTTTGAGAAAATAAACATTTAAGTGACCAAGGTAGGAATAATTAATTAATTTAATCAATTAAATATGTTTAATCTGAATATTTGGTCATGAGAAGCAAAGGAGGGAGTGGTTGGCCATAGATGAAAAAAGAAGAGTGAACCAAATTTAATTAAATGTATGTAGAATGTCTTATTATATTAAACTAAAAGAAACATTTTCATTTCTCTTTTTTAAAACTTCCCTTAGTCATAGATCTAACGTTTAGACCACGTCCTTCCAAGTGTGCTCGATTATATATTGTCTCGTATAAGAACTAAAATATCTAATATGTATTCATACAAATATTAATGACAGTTTGCACATAGTATGATGATATGACATATAATAACATAGTTAATATATACATGTATAGATAATAAGATTTATACCTACCATATTTATATATATATATGTATATATATATATATTCTCCATTTATATATGTATTATTTGCGTCAATTTTACAAAATCTAACATATGTTGACTAAGTTGAAGTTTTCAATCATGCTTTTAAGTTGGAATGTTCAAGTGTTGATTTGGTAGAATTAAATTCAAATCTAGATCAAGTTGACTGATATAGAATATCTACTAAATGACTATATTAACTTTTTCTGTATTTTAAAATAACCAAAAGGAATTTTGAGAAGAAAACCATTTATCATTTTTCTCTTTTAAAACTTTCCATTTTAATTCCCCCTAGTCAGAATTAAGATCTCATCCACGTTTCTTCTTCTCTCTTTCTCTTTTTCTATTATGGTCGGCCATACGATACCATTGCACAGATCTTTATTTTCAAAAGCCTGTTAAGCAATTAAGTATTAAGACCTATTTAAATATATATCGACATCGTATATCGATACCTGTTTATTTAACTTTAAAATATACTTCCAAATATTTAAGCAACATCCAAACACAGATAAATTAACAACTAATATTTCTTAAATACTAGTAAATTTTATTAGTTTTTAGCATTTTATAAACTAATTGAATCTTGTGGTTTTTTGGAGAACTCGCAGATGCGGTTGTGGGACTCAAAGGTGTGAATTCAGCTAGTGATTAATATTGCTTTATTCAAATATTAACGTTTACATATCACAATAGTTAGTGGTGTGACGGTTTGGTCGCATCGTTTATAGATCTTTTCGGTAAAATCATATTTTATACTATCTTAAGCGTCCATAATAGTGAGAATAATTTACGCACATTCTCTTCGCAACATTATATCACATTAGGATATATGGAATCAGATATTGGTCAAAACTTCTGCATTGTCCGTAGTCAATTCAATCAGTTCATAAAAAAAGTCATTGGTTCAATGATAAAATTTATTTTTAACCATTATACTCTGGTCAAAATTTTTGACTTTGAGTTAACTACAGTTAACCGTGATACCAACCTCATAAACTGAGGTAAAACTCGATCTGATTATAATGCCTTAATCTGCCTAATACCTTGAGATCAACTAGGACAACCGTATTACTTACTACTTCTTGTTGACTTGACTAAGAACCACTACATAGCAATTTCTTCAATCGAACAGTGCTTCACTTCCAGTGCTTCAACTTAGACCCATTATAATCGTTTGATGGATGGTAATGTCATGATTTAACTATAATTAAAGTTGATTATTCACATTGAAGCTCAACAGTTCTTAAGTTGAGGGAACTATGTAACAACATCATCTTGAAATTCCATCGTTGGATCAGGAGCATTGGCAACGAGGTAAAAAGAGTAAATTTCAAAAAAAAAAATTAATTTGCACAAGATCTTATTTTATGTGAATAAAATTTAATTTAAAGTGAACCAAATTTGGTATTTAATTAATATAAGTGTTTGAGTAATTTTAATTTGTTTTATTTATTTAAAATGTTTCTTTGTTTGTAAAATTTTGAAATAAATTTTTATTATTAATTTAAATAAACTTAATTTATTAATATAATTCATTTTATTTTTATATTTAATATTTTGATGTTATGTGATATTCATATTCATAATAAGAACATCACAACGATACTAATATGAAAACTACCTTAGGGGTATAATGAGAAAATTGACCATTGTGTCCTACGGTTAATAAAATGTTAATAGGGTGAAACAATGTTAAAAAATATTTTGATTAATTTGAATTAGTCTAAATTCAATAATATATATATATATATAATATTGTTAGTAAATAATAATATATGTGTAATATTGTTTAAAAAATAATTTGTTGTACTTCATCAATAATTTATCGTTATAACTATAATTTTAATTAAATACATAAAACTTACATTTAAATTATTTCATTAAGTTATCAATATATTCCGGTTTTCCAAAATTATCTAAAATTCAAAATTTGACCATTTCAAAGTGTGTGTGTGAATAGTGTCATTTAAACATTATGTATGTGTGTATCTACGTATGTATAATAAAAAATAGTTTTGTAGCTGTTCTTTACGTTTTTCCCCTAAATATGGGGCGGTAATACAAAATATATGGTTTTTCAATGTCACGCCAACAATTTTAAGCAATGACCTCTTATATCTACTAGTTTTATGCGTATAACTCATTATGATAACTTGAGGAAATGTATGTCCAAACTCTAAACTAGTTAGATGAATCAAACTATATCCGTGGTAATATATGTTCCATCGAAAGTCCCACAACGCCATTTGAAAAAACCATATTCTCTAGGTTTACAAAAAAAATAGACTTGAGAACATCTCATTCTTTAAATATTTTTATGCACTATTATAACATTGTATATCGTTTTGATTGTGGTGCAATTTTATGATCAATTTGTTTATAAGTATGTCAATTTCTTATGGTCTAACTATATTTTTATGCATATCAGTAACTAGTTCGATCTTCTCTTAACTCAACCCATCGACAGACGAATGACCCTCATTATTTTGTAACTTGCACGTTTATGAACCTTATAAACCACTTCTAAGATCCACTCATTAACAATAGAAAACTTAAAACCTCTTAGTTTGAATGGACATGCATTTCATTGTTCCTGTTAGTCTTGGGTTACAATCGAATTTCTTCGGTTTAGGCTCCTTAAACAATCCACTATGTTCAATTCCGAAGAAGATTCTTAACTTATTATGAGAATCATTCACATCCAAATTTAATATTATAATAAAAAACAAGGTCGTTTTTCAGTACGTTGGATCCATTCCATTATTTTTTTACTCGGTATTATTACAAATATAGAAAACGATACAAAAATAATTACAATAAAAAAACTAAAAACAATACTGAATCACCTACATCATAGGATGTAAACTCACCCTATAATCCATTATGATATCTTTGTCAGAAGCTTCATTTGCACTGCTACAATTAACTCTCGATTAGAGAAAAATAAGTGTTGCTTTAGTTCAAGAAGAAATTTTGCATCAGTACACCCTAGGAGGGCCAATACATTGAAAAAATTGATAAGCTAGGGAAATTTGTGTGAGGAAAGTAATAACAAAGGGAGTTGATGCGTGGTTTGCTCATACTAGCAGGTTTTATTATAAAAATGAAAAATATGCTAAAAAATTGAAAATTTTATTAGTTTTATTCTCTAATCGAAAATCAAGCCCTCGTTCAGCTTCTAATCCAAAATCACATTCTTTTGATTCTAATCCAATATCTTGCTCTTCTTCCTCAATTTTCATGACTAAATATACAGTTTTTTTTTGGTTTTTTTTTCGTTTCAGTTTTCAACTAAGAATTTAGGATTTAGTTTTGAGCGGGTCTAGTGTAATGTTAGATAGATGTTAAAGGCACCGGACCAGTATGCTAACCACTACCAAGATTTTTTACAATGCGATTGACGGAATACGGCCAACTAAACAAATGTTTGATCGATGGTTCTCTGCTGACCGCGGTGCCATAAACATCAAACCTGGTGCCTTTAGCACAATTCTAATGTTATTTTTATTCTCAATTATTATATAAAAAATTGTGGGGTTTGATAGGTTAGTTGAGAAATAATTGTCGGTTTCAGTTGTTCGAGGTTTCGTTGGACCAGTTGAATCTTCATCACGCAATTATAATATTTTAATCAACTAAAATTAATATAAAAATAAAATGTACGTTGAAGATTGAATAGATCCACCGGATAGTTTCAATCTGGATCTACCAGATTTCCAGCCACACGAAATTTGGTGCGACGAGATAGGAACGAAGAAAAACAGCACACGGTTTCAAAAAAAAGCGCACGCATACAAAACGATGACTGTTCGCTCATCTTTCCCTTATCGTCTCGAACACCCTTCGTAATATGCAATACCTACCTGATCTAAAGAACTAAACACGGTGCTTATCGATCCAACTTCTGTCATCGCAGAAGCTTCCGATAGCCCAGTCTGGCAGTTTCCTCAACCAAAATACCACTCGGAGTAAAAATCATCGTTTTCTACTCCACTGCTGAACCAAAGATCATCGATCACATCTATTAGTTCTGCAGTTGAAGGAGGAGAAGAGTTGCTCTTCCTGCGGAGGAGAATGATTAGTCTGATATCAATTGTACATTTAGTGGCATCTACGAGGTATGTTACTAATTACTGTATTACCGTTTTATTTTTGTCTTACTGGAGTTGGAAACGTTATATAGCTAAATTGTAGATCTATAATTTGGTTACCAACTGTAATTGAGTTGAAATTGATTGCGTCTTTTGAAGGAAAAGTTCGTATTTACTTCAGTGTGTGATCTGTATTGAGTTATGGAAAGATAACATTACTTTACCATTTAAATTAGGAAAGTATATATAGTCTGAAAAAACATACAGGAAGCACTATAATATCTTATATTTTTAAGTTGATTGTAGCTTAACTAAATAAATTTTGATCGACGTGCATTTGGCAATCAGAAAAATCTAGGCTAGTTAATGAATATCAGCCCGGCATTGTTATGGATGGCATTTGCTAAATCCACTCGTGCATAAAGACACTCACGCCTCAGTCAAGCGGTTATAGGTTGGGCCCGCCTAGTATGATTTAAAAAATAAAAAAGAAACGAGATAGCAAATCTGCGCGACCGTGCTTCGCCACTAGTGGTGCTAGAATATCTCTCGTCTGGATTGACGGTTGACCCAACCAAATTAGTTAGAAGTAAGCTATAGTAGGAGTGGATGGAGCTAAGAATATGCTATCATATTTATACTTCCTTCTAGTGTAATGATTAAAAAGACAACCAAGAGATATTAATGTGGCTAAATGACAATATAATTTTGTGTCAGATTCCCTAAGTTTGTAATTAATCAATGATATATCCCAATCTTAATGTGCTTATACACTCATTTCCTTGTGCTAAAAAGTTAAAAGTTGCATTTTTTTCCCATATTGATTGTTGATTGGTTGGCTTCTTATTTGTTTTTACCATAATTAACCTAATAGGCATTGTTTTACAAGAATAACAGACTTATCTTTTCTAAAAAAAGTCTCAGATATGACTGGAATATAGTGATTTAATATTTGGAACATATAAAATGGTAAATTTATTTTTCTTGTCGGATGGTATGTGTACTAGCATGTTGATTCTATTAATTAGCATCATGCATCTGTGGCTTACTTGGTTCATGGGGTTGGTGGGCTGGGGCTGTTTGTTCGTGTGTGCTTGCAAGAAAATGATATATAATTAAACTATCTGGGCAGCTGCATATTCTCTATTTCCGCAGCTCACAAGATAAACATACTGTAAAATAGTATGTTATTTTTGAGTTTTTGCTCCTCACTCTAGGTTTGTGAAGAAACAGTACTTGAGCATTTTTAATGATAACTAGTATAATTGTTTTTGTGTGTTGTGTAAGGAAAAGTATTATCGGGTATTTCACAACCTCTGATTCATCTAATCGGAGCTAAACATGATTGGAACAATCATCTTTAATGAAGCATTTGAGTTTTTGCTCATGCTAGATTTATGAAGGAATGGTAAATATGAACATTTTCTATGTAATATGAAAATTTTAACATTTCCACGGTTATTTACCCCTAGTTCTTTTCTAATATTTTATATTCGAATCTTTGTATTTAAATTGCTTACGAAATCTCAAACTCGGACTATTTAAATAAATATCAGTCAATAGTTTCTTTATTCTTCTAACAAATCCTACATATATATATGTCAATTTTATGATACACACAAGTATGCAGCCCTTGCTGATGGCATGGATTCAAACATAATTTTGAATACACCTTGCAAATGTTATGCAAGGATTTATGTTCCAAGCAAAATAAGTAAACAATCATTGCTTATTATAATTAATGGGAAAAACAATAAAATTCATAGCATCGTTAAAACCAAACATTTGTCACTTGGTTGGAAAAAAAAACCGACTGATCATAAGAATTAAACATATTTATAGGTAGACCTTTAGCGGTATCTATATGAATATACGCATTTTAAGTCCAAATTCCGCATGTATTTACATAGATGTTTATAAATACAAAGTATTATTTATGATAGTTGTTCATTCATATTTAATTTTGTTCATTTATGTATTAACATTTGATACTATGATGTAAATATTTCAAATTTATCCAATGCGTGTGTTAACATTCACTACAATCTACGTTTTCAACTTAGATCACTATCGATACAATTAATCCAGTTTAATTTCAGCAACAAAAAGTTTCTTGGAACTTCTCTCTCCTACCCAAACATGAAGCGTTGTTTTTATCCTCTTCTCCCACTTCTTAGTTAAAAGTAGGTAAACTCTATCACAGCTCACTCTCATTGCAACCCACTTCAAGACAGTATACACACTTATTCTTTCATCATTTTTATTATTCCTAATAATCTCCGCCGTTGTCTCCCTTCTTTGCTCTCCCATCAAAAAAGCAAATTAATGTGACATTCCTTCACATTAGATCCTAAAGCTAGGATGTTGTAAGAGGTTGGATAATGCAACCTTAAATGAATAGTGCGGTATTGGAGAGCATGGTGATGTGTATATTGGTTCGAAAGTAGAAGAAAATAGTTCGACAAATCTAAATATTTTTATAATTAAAAACTGGTTGTGGTGATTGATATAATCGAATTATAAACTTTGCATAGCAAAAAACTATTGGTTTGCACATTAGGGTTGATGAAAATGCAATTTGCCAGGTAAATTAAAATAAAGTATTGCATGAATACCTGAAGCATTAGCATAAAGAACCACATAAAGTCACTAAAAAAGGTACTTACATTGTTGCAACAACATGATCGACAAAGTATTCCATGTCACTGTCTTACTTATCATCTCTACTGTTAATGAAGAGAATCCAATAAACAGAATTTCTACGGTATTTGCAACCTTCATCACCATACCCTGACCAACCACCCATTAACAAAAACTTTTTTGTCAATTTACTTGAAATAAAAATGTCGTCACTATCAAAGCTTTTGCACTTATAGCATACATCCGTGTATAAATTTTATTATTAAATGAAAAGTAAATAATTCTAGCTATTAGATGCACGTACGTGCGATTTACACTAGTCGTACATAAAAACATCTACAACAAATTTGCTAAATGTGTCAAATATAGCACTAGGAGTTTCCAAGCTCCTTAAGAACCAAAATCATTTGAAACCCTCCGAGGTTTAATCAAATCTTGGTTTTTTGGATGACAACCTCAATCAATCGCACGTGCAAATCTTGTTGATTATGAACAACTTTAATTCATGAAAGCACGCCCTCTTTGAATTTACCCATGGCTTATGGATTAGTATTTCTTTTTTAACTCTTTCGGTGGCCTATCGATAAGTAGTTAATGAGACAAAATAAAGGTGTTATCAACGTGGAATGACAAAGTTATGATATGGGTCAACACACATGTTGCGTTATGAGGAACTGTAAATATTGTGCAAAATCATCTGTTAATGATGCACAATCAGTAGACAAAAGATATTAAGGTATGAAATCAGAAGGGCATAATTAAGTAAATTATTTTGTGTGGTCTTGGACTCTTATTAAATCCACATCTAACTATGGAGAGAATAGACGAAGTGCATCAGTAATTTGTGTAGTAATCGAGTTTCTTACGCGATACTCATACGTATATTTTCGTCAAGGTACTACACATAAGGTTAATATCATTACTCGATAACTACAACAAATAAATAGAGTTGGCCATAACATAAAAGAATATATATATATATATATATATATATATGCAAAAACATATATTCCAACGTTTGGTCGTTAATAATAATTTGAGATATAACACAAAAATGCTGGAGAAGATTATAGTAAGGCTCAATGATTAGTCAAAAGAATAATGTATCTTGTGATATTTAAACTTTATTTCATATAGTATAAACTCAATAAATATTCTACATTCACTTATCTTGTGCTTTCTAGGATGCTTATATATATGTTGGGTACAACTTGTTTAAGTATACACCACATATAGATTGTAGTTTAATTTGTTAAATCACAAAGAGATTATGCACGCTTAATATCAATAACATGTTAAAAAAGGATTTTTGGGTGGTCATGATCAAGAATTGTATTATAGAATTCTTTTTTAAGCATTTGCAAATCAAACATCGAATCAATACCAATCCAACATAATGGTAGTCAAATATAAAAAATGAATTAGAATAGAAAGTGGTAAAAGAAAAACCTCAAGCGTTGGTTGTCTAATATTCACATATCGAACAATGATCTGCACGTTTGACCACAATCTTCACCGGTATTTGTGGAGTCCCTTGAGGTTTAAAAACCTATCAAATAAAGTACTCCAGGTACGAAACCTTTTTATTGAAAATTTTAGGGGCCTTAATGATTATAGAAAGGAGATGACTAACATCATAGGAGGGAAGAAGCGGATGTTAAAAGTTAAAATATGAAGATCCCGTGATTATAATTCTATGAAACCATGATGATTTTAGAAAGGGAATGGCTTAGTTTAAAAGAGGAGTGAAGAGTTTCCAATCATGTAGAATTACAGATCGTGTGAATGGAGCGGTTGTAATAAACATTTTATTCACTTTTCTAACGCCGTTAAGCACAAGTTATATGAGACGAGTTGTGGCAATTATAACCATTTGATATCTATTGCGGCAATTATGATAATTTGGAGCCAGCCATAAGTTTCTATTCAAACATTTGTTCTCTCTCCTGTCAAATGGACCAAATATTTAGATACAAATTTGTGGAGCTACAAATGATGCTAAATAAGGGGGCTATGGATCCTAGCCCTATACACATGCGTGCGCGGGCGCACACATATGTATGTATGTTTGTATGCATGTATGTATATGTATATATAAACAAAAATAGTAATTATTTTTTTCATTTTACTATAAAGATACATAGATCGCATACATTAAATTATTTACATGAACAAATGACAAAGTTGGTTTGTAAATTAATCATGATCGTTTATCTCAAAAAAATTTCATCCACTGCATTAGTTTCGTAAATCATGTGGCTATATATTTCCCTTAATTATGAATTATAGTCTTATCGTGTGCATTTCGTATGACTTAGGACTACACATGTAGTCTGCATACTATAAATTTTGTCATCCATTTTACTATAAAGATACATAGATCGCATAAATTAAATTATTTACATGAACAATAATGGCAAAGTTAGTTTGTAAATTAATCATGATCGTTTATCTCCAAATTTTGTCATCCATTGCATTATAAAATTCTAATTTCATCTTCAAATATATGCATTAAGGTTTCTATAAAAAAAACTAAAATATTACAGTATGCAATGCATGTGCTACACACCAATCGACGTAGTATTTCTGTATACTCTAGCTTCTTCCTATAAGTGACCTTGAATTTGTTCTCATTCCATTTCTTCCAGAGGCAATAAATAAATATATTGATTTTGCAAGAGGTAGAAAAAACCTCTTTTAACATTTAAGATTAACTATGCCAGCCTAGCATTCATGTTTTATTATTAGTAACCTGCTGAGATAAGATGGCAAAAACGTAAACTGGAAGTAGGCAGTGCTGTTGAAAGAGTTACATAGTTTGAAGGTCAAATCCATCCATATCATGTATGAACAATAGAGTGTTACTGATGTTGTTAATGCTATTGCTAGCTATGTGCCTATCGAGTTTTAAGTATGTTTGAAACATCAATTACAGAGTACTATACACTTGTGCATCTATGATGATATATGATTAAACTATCCCGGATGCATAATGTTTTTTGACACTACTGACAAGATTAAGTATACTCAATTAAGTATGAAGGCGTAGGACGGTAGGAGTAATTTTAAAGAAATGGCGTTCTCACTTCATCATGGAGCAAATGCAGTTTAACCTACTAGGTTGTCTGTTATACAAGTATGCATGTGCAATGGCACATAGGCAAACTATGTGGGCAAAGTTGCATGCTCATGGTTTTCAGAAGCAGTACAAGATAAAATAGAGCAAAGCAGTTGATGTTTGTTCGAGGGGAAAAAAAGTATTGGGGTCTTTCAGACAACCTCGGATCCATCTAGCCGGGGGATGAACCCCAGGTAGAACGATCCTCTACAAGATGAACTAGGTTAGTAATCCAATAACCCGTTAATCACGCTGTGGAAATGAGGCCATGTGTCATCATCAAGACTGAGTTTCCTTCCTCCTTAAGTTATAAGGATAAAGTAGTACGAGCCTATAGAACAGATCCTGTTCAAGTAAGGTCGTGCTTTGTGTGTTAACAAGTCGATATTTGTACTACGCAAGGAAAAATTAACGGGGGGTGTGGGACTAATATGAGTTTAATTAAAGGTGCAAACATGTATTCTAATCCTGTACACCACAGATCTGTGAATTTATGGAGAGTCGAAAATCTGAACATGCGTCTATACACTATTACGTTGCCTAGTATGGAACTTGAACTTCAGTTTTCTCTTTCCTAACTCATGTTTGTATTGAATACCTTGTATGTATGTTCTATATATTTGCTGCGAAGCTTATTGAATACTAAATTAGTTAAGGAAACAAAATATTTTTTATTTTTGGACTTGAGTTAAAATTCTAATAGTAGTAATTAGACATTTTTGCAGTTCCAAGCAATGAAATTGGAAGACCTGACCTGAGGTTGAAAGCTTGGAAGGTAAAAGGATATGGAGACAAAAGAGAAAGGAATGCTATAAGGTGGAATGAACATTGGTTATCCTTACAATTCCTCACAGGAGTGCGTGCTTACCCTCCTCTGTCAAGTTATGGATATATTCTTATGGCTGCCCTACTGCACAACACAAGCTCCGTATCTGTTTGGATGTCTGCCGCCTGTTGCTTACCCAGCGGCTCATCGTTGTCGTCGTGGGCATGTTTCCAAATGAAAAGTTAGTAATGTCAAGTTGGTAAATTCAAGCGTGGAAAGTTTTTAAATGCATGGTAAGCTCAGCAAGTGGAAGTTATCATTCTTTACTACTTGCGTTTGTACTGTTGCCTATGTAATGCATCTTCATCCTTTAACTTCTATTCTAATAAACTGTATTATTTTCAAATGGATCTGTCATGTCTTGTGTTACCCATGGTTTTATGTGTGTTTTTATTTTTGCCATTATACGGTGCTGACGCAGCGGATAATAACAAAACGAAATAGATCGATGAAAGTAGCAATCGGTGGATTGAAGATACTGAAATGCCCAAATTCGTTGATCACAAAGATACCGAATTCTAGCTATCTTCGACACGTTGATCGCGCACGATACCGTGAAAGAAGATCTTCAATTCTTCAAGCGTTGATCAAGCGCACTTGATTCCGCGAATCGGCTTCAACAATCGTTGATTCGAGCGCACTCGAATAACCGAAAGTGGAGATAGGAGATTACACTCAACTACCAATTTAGGATGAAAGCACACAGCAATCAAACAAGAATTTTATTCAAAAATCAACCACCAAAAAAGTTACAACACACTCTCTATTTATAGAAGTTTCACACCCTGTCCCTTAAGTCGTATACGACTTACGACTCATTAAGTCGGCACCGACTTATCACAAGAGCGACCCAACCTCTTTACAACACAGCACAACGCAAACGACTTAACTAAGGTCGTTAGCGACCTAACGTATCACAATACTCACGATTCAAGCTTTTACATTCCCCAGTACACGACCTACGACTTATCATAAGTCGGCATAATCAACACGTTACAATACCTAGGTCGTATTAGACCTAACGACTTACGACTCAAAGAAAACAAATTACAACACATGTCACGACTCAAAAATACAACGACTCATACACAGACGACTTACTGAATGCAACGACATACGACTTACGAGACATCTTCAGGCGCATCTTCATGCGACTTAAACAGGGACGACTTATCATGAGTCGTAACTCGTTTGCGGTTTAACTCTTCGTTATCTTGCGTTGCTTCTCCCTTAGCTCCTATAGCTATAGGTCGTAAACGACTCATAGTAACCGAACGACTTAAGCCCTCGTTAAGTCGTAGCCCCTTTTCATCTTCTTTGTTGGGTCGTAGCCTTCCCCTCCGAGCTCTGTTAAGTCGTAGATGACTTAAGACCGTCTTCTTAGGTCGTGGTCGACTCATGTCTTCTTCCCTGTCTTGAGCTGCATCATCCTCCCCTGGTTGAGAGAAATTCGTCCTCAAATTTGTAAATTCTTCCACCTCAGATTGTTCATTTCCATAATATGGTACAAGATGCTTAAAATTGAACACGTCAGAAGTGTACACATCCTCCGGCAGCTTCAACTTATAAGCATTTTCATTAATCCATTTCATAACTTCTACAGGACCAATTTTTCTGGCTTTCAACTTATTATAGGCACCTACTGGAAAACGATCCATGGTTAACACAGCATATACCAAATCACCTTTATTAAATTCAACACTTCTTCGCTTCATATTTGCAGATCGTTTATATTTTTCATTTGCTTTTTCCAATCGTTCCTGAACGATTTTATGACATTCATTCAACCCATCAACAAAGTCTACAGCTCGTTTAACCATCCCCTTCGGTTGTGGTACTATTGCTAAATCCAACGGTCCCCTGGGTAAATTTGAATATACAATCTGAAATGGACTGAATCCCGTACTACGATTCACTGCATGATTATGAGCAAACTCTGCCTGGCATAACTTCATGTCCCAACTCTTCAGATTATCCTTCACAAGACGTCGCAACAAATTTCCCAACGATCTGTTAACAACTTCGGTCTGTCCATCTGTTTGCGGATGATAAGCGCTGCTGAAGTTTAATTTTGTTCCAACCATCCTCCATAAACTTAACCAAAAGTGACTCAGAAAACGAGTATCCCTATCTGACACAATAGATTCTGGCAATCCATGAAGTCGATAGATCTCCTTGAAAAATAATTGAGCAACATGAACAGCATCCGCCGTCTTCTTACAAGCAACGAAATGTACCATCTTCGAGAAACGATCCACCACAACATATATAGAGTCATTCCCCCTTTGAGTTCTCGGCAAACCCAATACGAAATCCATACTAACGTCCACCCATGGTTTTGTTGGTACAGGTAATGGCATATACAAACCCGTATTTGTAGCTGTCCCTTTCGAAACTTGACAAACATGACATCTCTGAACAAACCTTTCAACTTCCTTCCTCATCGATGGCCAATAGTAGGATTGAGAGATTAACTGCAAGGTTCAGCCTCTACCCACATGTCCTTCCTCATGAAGCTCCTTTACTATCTTCATTCGCAAGCTACAATCCAGTACACACAATTGATTCCCCTTAAATAAGAAACCATCATTCAACACAAATTCATTAGAACTTCCCTCCTTGACTTTCTCAACGAATTTCTTAAAGTAAGTATCTTCTTCAATAAGCTCTGGCAATAATTCAAAACCTATCACTTCAACTTTCATTATCGTTAATAAATGACTCCTCCTACTCAAAGCATCAGCCACACGATTCGTTATCCCTGATTTGTGCTTCACGACAAAAGTAAACTGTTGTAGATACGCGACCCATGAAGCGTGTCTCGCTGAAATCATATCCTGCCTTTGCAAATGCTTCAAAGCCTCATGATCAGTGTAAAGAACAAACTCTTTCTGAAATAGATAATGTCTCCAGTGCGTCACAACTTGAACAATTGCATGAAATTCAACATCATAAGTGCTATATCTCAACTTAGCTCCAGATAAATTCTCACTGAAATAAGCAACAGGTCTTCCTTTCTGACTCAAAACTCCACCAACCCCAACCTTCGATGCATCAGTATGTAATTCAAACAATAACTGAAAATCTGGTAAAACTAGAATTGGTGTTGTCGTCAATAGTGTCTTGATTTTCTCAAAAGCAACCCCTGCTTCCTCTGACCACTCAAATTTCTTTCCTTTCATGCAATCAGTAACTGGTGTCATCACGCTGCTGAAGTGTGGAATGAATCTTCGGTAGAATGATGCCAATCCATGAAAACTTCTAACTTCAGTGATAGTCCTCGGTTGTGGCCAATTCCTGACTGCTTCTACTTTACTTTCATCCACTTGAATTCCTTCCTTCGATAGAACATATCCCAGAAACAAAACACTGTCCGTCATAAACAGCACTTCTTTGTTGCAGCATAAAATTTTTCCTGTCGTAGAATCAACAGTACTTCACGCAAATGTTGGACATGCTTTTCCATACTCCCACTGTAGATCAAAATATCATCGTAGTAAACTACCACAAACTTCCCAATGCATGGTCTGAAAATTTGGTTTATCACTCTCATAAAAGTACTCGGTGCATTTGATAAACCAAACGGCATAACCAACCATTCGTACAAGCCTTCCTTGGTTTTGAAAGCAGTCTTCCACTCATCACCTGGTCTAATACGAATTTGATGGTATCCACTCTTCAAGTCAATCTTTGAAAACACAACAGCTCCACTCAACTGATCTATCAAATCATCAAACCTTGGCATAGGAAACCTATATCTTACAGTGATCTTGTTTAGAGCTCGACTATCCGTACACATTCTCCACGAACCATCCTTCTTTGGCACCAACAAAGCTGGTACTGCACAAGGACTCAAGCTCTCCTAAACACGCCCTTGTTCTAACAACTCCTCCACATGCCTTCTCAGTTCCTCATGCTCCTTAGGACTCATCCTATAATGTGGCCTGTGTGGTAATACTGCCCCTGACACAAGATCTATCTGATGTTGAATATCCCTCAATGGTGGTAACTCCGTTGGCAACTCTTCAGGAAACACATCACTGAATTCTTCCAATACCGGCTTTACTTCCTCTGGAACTTTTACAGATTCAGTGGCTTCATGTCCAATCAACAAAAATACCTCTGGACTCTCTTCTACTTCTTCAATAAATTCTTTCAAAGTCAATAAGGTTTTCAGCTCCTCAATCTCTTCTGACTTGCCTTCTTCTTGTTGTCTCTTCTTTGGAACCAAAATGATTTTAACACCTTCAAACATAAAGCTGTAACTATTGGTCCGACCGTCATGTTGCACTGCTCTATCAAACTGCCATGGTCTGCCCAACAACAGATGACACACATCCATGTCTACAACATCACACCAAATTTCATCTTTGTATTTCTTCCCAATTGAAAAATTCACACAAGCTCTTCGTCCGACTTTCACTTCACCACCCTTCCTTAACCATGCTAACTTGTACGGTTTAGGATGCTTCTCAGTTTTCAAGTTCAACTTCCTTACAGCTTCAGTAGAGATAATATTGTCACAACTCCCAGCATCAATGACGAACTTGCAAACCTTTCCCAAGATAGTGCATGTGGACTGAAATATGTTATTCCTCAACCAACTGTTTTCCTCTTCTTGTTTTGGTGCCAAATAACTTCTCCTCATTATCAAATTACACCCTTCATCTCCGGACAACTCTTCTTCCTCCTCAACATAAGGTGAATTAGAACATTCAGCTTCCACATCCTCTCCTTCAACCTCTGCAACCATTGCTCTCCTCTTTGGCTTTGGACATTCATTGCTTTTGTGACCCAACTCCTGACAATTGTAACATTTGAAACTGCTATTAACCTTTGCCTTCTCAGCCTCCTTCACAACTGGTTTACTGATAGGTTTAGAAACATTAGAACTTCCACTGGCACTCTTCACTGGATTATTTGAATTAGTAAACACACCACCTCCACGCCTTCCCTGCTTCTCCCAAGCCAACGCTTTCTGATGTGCCTCCGCCACAGATCTTGGATCGAACATATTAACCATATCCTGGATCTGCATTCGTAAACCTCCAACAAATCTTGCAGTCAACTGTTCTTCTGTCTCCATAATATCATTCCTGACAATGAGTTGGTAGAATTCATCAGCATAATCATTGACTTACTTCGTCCCTTGCCTCAGATTCTGCAATCTCTGGTACATAAGTGATTGATAGTTGTAAGGTAAAAATGTAGCTCTCATCAACTTCTTCATCTTATCCCAAGACTCAACCTTTGACTTCCTCATTCTCTCTCTCGTAAGTTTAGTTTGCTGCCACCATGCCAAAGCTCCCCCCCTCAACCTAGTAGCAACCAACTTCACTCGACGATTTTCCGGAATCTCTTTGAAATCAAAGATTTCTTCAACATTAGACAACCAATCCAAGAATTCTTCTGCAACCATTCCACCCTTAAATTCAGGAATTTCCATCTTCATACCCGATTCCCATCGACGATCTACTTCAACATCCCGATAAGAATTTCGAACTTGGTCTCGATCCCGATAATGAATGCTAGCTCTATCACCCTCTTCATTAAAATCAAATGTATGTCTATATCGATCTCGACCATCAACATCCCTTCGATCACGCATGTCTCTTCTACTATGTCTCTCTTCATCTCTATATGCTCATCTTCAAACTCACGTGGAGTTCTTCTCTCTTCATGTCCATAGTCATGGTGATCTCTCCTTGATGAAATTGATGTTTCTCTTCTTTCTCTAAAAGATTGCGGTGATACCCTTCTCGCTTCCGTAATCGATGGCGAAACTCTGTTTCCTCCATGGTTCGAGATTGGTGATCTCCTCCTTTGATTCTGATTCAAATCATTCATCAATTTCTCTAACTTTCCAATACCTTCATCAAATTTCTCATTAATGCGTTGTTCCATTTGCTCGGCTTCTTCTCTTCGATACAACACTTCAACATTATGATGACGATTAGCTCTTCTTGGCGGCATGATTTCACAATCACAAACGCTTCAAAACTTCACAAATCTTCTACACAAGTCAAACAAGCACGGCTCCAACTCAACTTGGCTCGGCCTCAACAAATGATGCACGACTCACACTCTTCTCCAAAAAGTCAAACACTTTCCAGGTTTTGATCCAAAATGAAATGAATCGAAAGCTTCTAAATTGTTGCAACTTCAAGATGAACATGATGAACTCCAAACTTCAAACTCCTTGGCTCCAAGACTCGTCTTAGCTATGATTGGCTAAGTCAAGCTCTGATACCAAACTGACGCAGCGGATAATAACAAAACGAAATAGATCGATGAAAGTAGCAATCGGTGGATTGTAGATACTGAAATGCCCAAATTCGTTGATCACAAAGATACCGAATTCTAGCTATCTTCGACACGTTGATCGCGCACGATACCATGAAAGAAGATCTTCAATTCTTCAAGCGTTGATCAAGCGCACTTGATTCCGCGAATCGGCTTCAACAATCGTTGATTCGAGCGCACTCGAATAACCGAAAGTGGAGATAGGAGATTACACTCAACTACCAATTTAGGATCAAAGCACACATCAATCAAACAAGAATTTTATTCAAAAATCAACCACCAAAAAAGTTACAACACACTCGCTATTTATAGAAGTTTCACACCCTGTCCCTTAAGTCGTATATGACTTACGACTCATTAAGTCGGCACCGACTTATCACAAGAGCGACCCAACCTCTTTACAACACAGCACAACGCAAACGACTTAACTAAGGTCGTTAGCGACCTAACATATCACAATACTCACGATTCAAGCTTTTACATTCCCCAGTACACGACCTACGACTTATCATAAGTCGGCATAATCAAAACGTTACAATACCTAGGTCGTATTGGACCTAACGACTTACAACTCAAAGAAAACAAATTACAACACATGTCACGACTCAAAAATACAACGACTCATACACAGACGACTTACTGAATGCAACGACATACGACTTACGAGACATCTTCACGCGCATCTTCATGCGACTTAAACAGGGACGACTTATCATGAGTCGTAACTCGTTTGCGGTTTAACTCTTCGTTATCTTGCGTTGCTTCTCCCTTAGCTCCTATAGCTATAGGTCGTAAACGACTCATAGTAACCGAACGACTTAAGCCCTCGTTAAGTCGTAGCCCCTTTTCATCTTCTTTGTTGGGTCGTAGCCTTCCCCTCCGAGCTCTGTTAAGTCGTAGATGACTTAAGACCGCCTTCTTAGGTCGTGGTCGACTCATGTCTTCTTCTCTGGCTTGAGCTGCATCATGTGCCTACATGCATGGGCACTACAAGTAGTTGTTTGATGAGTAAGACTCCGTGTTCTTATGTTTATCTTTCATTTTTATATTGCCATTACATGCATATGTTGATATGTTGATGAATGTTCTTTGATTATTTACTTGTAAGAACCATCATTTCTAGTGTTGGAGACCGACCAGTGAGCGTTATTACTAACTTTGGCCTTAGTTTTGAATACCCAACGCCATGGTTTTACTTAAAATCTTTTTTCAATATGTACCGCGCAAACAAAAATTTAATATGATTACTGCACCCACCATCAATCGTACTACACATCTCCACACCAGTGTTCCTAACATCCTCTACTTGTGGTATCATTCCACGTTTATCATATTGGCATCGTACAGTGCTCTAACATTGTTAACCAGTCGATGCAAGATACCCATAGTTGTTCTTTTTGGTCCAAACGGGTCCAAGTTCAAGGCATGTGAGATACAGACGTTCAGTCGACCGCTCATGATCCCATCAATCGATTGTTCGCCTAAACTTAATTATTTTTCTACATCAGCGGATCAGTTGCCCGACTTAAAGGGATCAACCGACTATTTGTCTGCCCATTCGACTGATGCCTCGAGTTCAGTCGACTATATGATAAAATTACCGTATGTACCTACTGTAAGAGCTAGAAAGTGACGTCTAAAATAGAAGGAGGTTGAGTGTAACATCCCAATTTTTGATAAAATTTAAAACTAGTGATTAATATAAATTTTGGGATTAAATTGAAATTTATTTGAAAATTTCAAAACAAATAAAATAAATGTTAATTTGTATATACATAAATAAGATTGTGATTGCATTTGAGTTTAAAAATTTAAAATAATAAGTGTTTTAAAATTATTTGAATTTAAACATATATATGTATATGGATAGATTTGAATTTGAATTTAAAATTTAAATAAATATTTTAGTAAAATATCTGGATTTGAAAATTATATATGTATGATTTTTATTAATGTGTAAATTAGTTTAAAAACCTTATTCTTTTTAAAATTATATATATATATATATATATATATATATGATAAAGGAAAGGTATTTATACAAATAAGACAATGTAATACAAAATTTTATTTAAAAACATGTAATCATGTAAAAAAATTTTACAAGTGTTAAGCTTTTAGCACATAGATTAACAAGTGTAATCAATTTAATTATGGATGTAGACAAGTGTCTTATTTTTTATTTTCTTTTTATTTTTATTGAAGAAGAAAATATCAGTTATATACATCTTTTCCTCCTCTCCGTCATTTCTTTTAGTCTTCATTTTCAAACTTCAAAGAAAAAAAAGAAGAAAACCTGTATACAAAGAAATCAAAAAAAATCAAAACAAGGCAAATTCTTCACGAATTCAACAAGTCAGATTCAAGCAAGTTATCAATTCAACAATTCCAGTATCAAGAGCAACATCAAATTTTTTAAAATCCAAGATCAAGATCAAAGTAGATTTCAAATTTCAACACCCAGGCTTCTTCTCTGTTTTCATAAAAACAAACTGTAAGTAAATCCTTTTAAGAATTTGAGTTCCAATTTGTTGTTAAATAATCAAACAAGTTAATCCATCAGAAGCTAAGAAAATCAACATCAACTAGTTGTAGATAAAATTCCAAGATCAAAGCAATTTTCAAATTCTCGTTTCCAGTTTTTTGAAAAAAGCAGATATACAGGCCTCTTCCCTGTCAACATAAATTGGTGAGTAAACCCTTGTGAGATCTGGATTTTTGAATGTTGTTTGAATTCATGCCTAAAGTGAAGTTAAGATTTATTTGCATGTGTATAAATCTTTGTATATATGTATGGTTTGGCTGTGCATGTCTGGAAAACAGATATATGCATCTTTGTTACAGGTTCATAGGCATCAAGCCTGTTCAAAAATCAACCTCTCTTCTTATAATCATTATTTGACTTTAGGACCTAAACAAATTTTGTTTGTTTAACTATGATTCAAGTTCTAAAAATAATTTTAAGCAAAATTAATTCATGCTTCTTCTAGAAGTTGAAAAATATAGGGAAACTTGCTATATGTTGAATTTTCAAGTATCATGATTTATGTTTTCAAATATATTATCTGAAATGCTTTCGAAAACAAAGATTTTTAAAAATGAAATCATATTTTTTAAGTACATATTCACTGATAAAATCGAGGATGAACGATTTTGGGGTTATTGTCAAGTTCTGGTGATCGGCAGCGTGAGGGGTCTCGTGATCGGGGTTGGAGCTAGCATGATGGTCAGGTATCGTCGGAAAATTATTGGACGAATTTATAAATCATCGTATTGGCCGGACATTGCCAATCTAGGGTTTATGCTCATGTCTTAGCTATGGTCGGAATTCGCGTTGCCGGCGTCTCGTCGTTGCATCGGAGTCGATCGCACCGGTGACAATCAAAACAAGGGAGATAGGCGAAGCTCTGGCCGGAATCTCGACGCTTCTGGTGGCCTGAGAAGTCGGAGCAAGGCATTTCTTTGGCGATCATTTTTGTCCCATTCTGGGTCGTGCAGCTTAATCACGAATTCGTCATTGATTTATGTTGCTGGGTGGTCAGGGGCCAATGAGGAGTTGTCGTCGACCTGTCGACGATCGTAGCGTCGACCAGTGGTGGCTGGAATCATTGTGCATGTGCATAATGTATTTGGTTGTGTCAGGGATTTGGTTTGAAGAAGGGAGGATGACTCGAAGTAGTCTTCAGGGAAGCAGGTCACTGGCTCGAGGGTTGATTCGAGTATTTGTGTTGTACAGGGTTTTTATTAAACTTAAACAAATTCTAAGTTTTTAAAATGAAAATATGGGGTTGTCTCAGGGACAACTCAAAGTAAATAGGCATGTAGCCCGGGCGATGCTCGAAGTAGATCTCGGGTTTGTCATATAAAATAGTTTTCTTGGCTGTAAAAAAAACAAAATTCAAATTTAATCCATGTTTTTAAATAATGGTTTTAATTTTAGTGTTGGATAACAAATGTTTTAAGTAAGATATTTTTAAAGTAATTAAGTTTTAACTTATTTAATTTTGTGATATTAATTGTAAAATTAATTATTTTAATTAAGATGAAATGTTATTCTTATTAACCTTAATCTTTTGAATTAATGTGTTAATGATATTTAATTATAAAGTTTACTAAGTAAAGATTTTTATAATAATTGAATGATAAATTAAGATAAATGATTTATAATTACTTAATAATTAAAGAATAATTAATTAACAGTTAATTAATTATTAATTTAAATTTAATTAATTTGTAATTAAGGATTGATTAATTGACATAATTAATTAAAGAATAATTAATTAATGAATGTAATTAAGATTAATTAATAAATGATGCATTAATTAAGAATAATTAATTAATTAGTTAGTTAAAAATTAAAGGTTAATTAAATGATAATCTGTGTAGTTAATTCCCCGCTACAACCGCGCTATATCTCATAGCGGATTTCTACCGCTACGATTTTTCCATATAGCCCCAAAATATAGCCTTTCCGCTTTAATCCCCGCTATTTCTGCTATATCCCGTTATTTCCGCTATATTCCGCTATAACTTCTTTAACAAAATGAATTGAAAAATTGCATTTATACATTATAAAATTATGAAACTAATTTATTTGATTTAATTTTTTAATATATTTTCAGAAATGAAGATACTCTAATATTCTTCCAAATTCAATTATGTTATATAACAGTTTTTCGTTTTTTTAAAGTATATCCGCACATGTTTTTATTTAAAATTATTTATGTATTATTTATAATTCAATTGAATGATAATTTTTCATTTAATTACCATTTATATATTTGTACAAACATTAAGTACGAGTTTTATATGCTATTTTAGAGTCATCCGCTATATCTCGCTATATCCCCGCTGTATCCCCGCTATGACTTTTTGCACCTCCACCGCTTTAAATCTACCGAGCGCATTAACTGAATAGATGATAATTAAGGTTAATTAATTATTAATTAAGATTAATTAATAAATCATTAAAGATTAATTACTTTATAATTAAGAATATTTAATCATTAATTAAGGTTAATTTGTGAAAATAATTATGTGATTAATTAATTATAATCACACGAATAGTTCATCTTAATTACAGATGATTGATTGTTGTTGAATGCTTTGTATCGATTGATATCTGTGATATGTGGTTGTGATACTATGTGATATGAAATGCTTTGTGCTGAACCGTGACATCTGTATATATATATTGCTGTATGAATGTGAAAACCCCTTAGCCCGTAAAACGACATTTGAATTTCGATGCGACAGGGAGTCGGATTCCAGTTGGTTATCCAAAACCCACATCGAACCTTAATGGTGAATCTTTGTGAATGATATATCCACGTGTTTTAAATTAAGCGCTCACTATTCGATTTAGCCAGGAGAGGACTTTGTATCATATAACCCATTCCGAATAGTGATATGACGAAATGGATAGCACTTCAAGATGGCGGTGATGTTTATTAGCTTAACACCTTTCTCTGAGATGTACGAGCTCAGAGGTTATGTAGTTGATGGTTATAAGTGATATACTCCCAATTTGGTAGTGTGGCATGCTGAGTGCCGCTAAGTGTTGTTGAGTGTTGCTGATCATTTGTTGATCAAAGCATGACTTTTGTGTAAATCGTAGCTTTGTGGGCCCTCAGATAAAGGTTGGTAATGACCGAGGAATGGCATATTCGTGTAGTAGTTGTCTAGTTATAGAGGTAAACCGGCCTTGTGTTGGCAGAGATCTAGTTAGGTTCTCGGGGCGTCCCTCCAGAGGCGTACACATGTGGCATAGGAAGTTCCTTAGCCCAACCATTTTTTTAAAATCCAATCATCAATACACGCCCAGTACAGTTTTAATTGTATAACCTGCCATTTACTTATGGTGGTAACCCACTGTTTAGATGGTAGCTATAGTAGACATAGTACGAAATGTCTATGCTGGCAAAGATTAATATTATACTTTCGAAATATTTTCTACACTATGCACTAATATTAATATTAAATGAAATTTCTCGTAGCAAGCATATTTGACTATCATAAGGGAAAATCTCCTCCAATTGTGCGATTGCATTGTGTGTGTGCAGGGAGGCCTTATGGCAGTTTTTTTTTCCAAAAGCATGAACAGTTTTCTCTTATAAATTGTTTTTGTTCAAACAACTGTTTTGTTTACTCATACCAGTCCCGTGATTGACCCAGAGTTTATTGTTCCTTTCCTGAACTCTGGGTGTCCATAATTTTTCACATGGGCAGCATAGAAGCAGGTATCCGTGTTTTGGAGCTAGCTTGGATCTAGAAGTCTTTTGGTAGCTGTCGTATTTTGGAAGCTTTAGTTCGAATTCTTGGAAATCTTTTAAAGTGTTTGGAATTTGGAAGACCTTATCAAAGTATGTTGGGAACCTTTTTGAAGACTCTGTTATTCCGCTGTGGCGTTACCATTTTGTTGTTGTGTTATATATATAGTACTCTGATGTTGGTAGTCGAATGTTGTAATGAATATTGTGATGAATATTGTATCCATGTTGTATCTGCATTATGATCAATGATGATTCATTTTGTTTCTGCTGCTCTGTATTTATCTAATGTTGTTATAAGCTCCATCCGAACTGGAGTTCAACGTTTGAATCTTCGATAGTCGAATACAAGTGAGGTATTTGATGTCGATTTTTGAACTCTGGATTTCCGGTCGTGACATTGAGCTACTTAATATTGTCGATAATTTCCTTCCTTCTACCATTTGTATGTTTATGCGCTACAACAAAACAACCATATTACAACCTTTTCTTTACAACTTGCACAAATTGGCAGTTGTAGTAGGTATTTTATAACAACTGTTTATATGTAGCAGTAGTAACAAATTTATTTGTTCAGCAGTTGTAATATATGTCTGTAACAACTGTTTATTTGTGTCAGTTATAAATATTTATCTATCACAACTGTTTTTGACAGTTGTTTGCCTGCACTATAAAAAATTACAACTTCCCTCTTTTATTTTCTTCGGCACGTTCAATGCTTTCGTGTAAACTAAAAAATTAGCCGTAAAATTTCATAAATCTAAACTAACCCTATCCCACTCTGCCATTGCTATCCACTGAAGTAAATCGCGCTTGCTAGAAACCCTCTTCCAAACCCTAACCCTTTACTCTCTGTCATTTTCTCGCCTCCGTGGCCGCATCTCCATTGCTACACACGTTCGCTCGCTTCGCCACCGTTGCTACCAGCGTTTGCTCGCCGTTGTTGTTGGTCGCCTTCGACGAAGTTGTGGTATGTTGCTATCCTACGATTTTCTTGATTTTATTTGGTTCTTAGTTATTTATTTATTAAATTGTTGATAGTTAAATGATTCTTTACTGCTATCCCACAATAACCCAAATTTCTCGAAACTAAACATAATTGTCGATTCAAATCGCTTCCAATCTAGTATGAATTTATAACAATCTCATGAGTGATGGCTAAGCACAATAATTCACTGAATAGTACTAAAAATCACATGCGGCAGTTATGTTTTGAATTAGGTGCATTGTATTGTGAATTAGGTCCATGTATGGAACCCATGCATATATCCCACTTCGCTCACTCTATGGGGTAAAGTTTATTCCAAAATTTGGGAGATGTGTAGTATTTTTTGTTTATTATAAGCCTAATTTATACCAAATTTGCGCATATTATATAGCACAATCCAGTATTCCTATATCAAAATAGCAAATAGATGGTGTGAAATTATTTCGTTTATTCTTTTAATCAATAGGGAAAATTTCTAACTATACATTCAAAATAGTAAACGGATGGTGTGAAGTTCTGTTTATTTGTTTAATTAATCACAAGGGGAACTTTCTTTATATATGTGTGTGTGTAATGCAGATTGGGGAATGTGAAGTAGCTTGGGTTGATGGAGAAGTGGGAAAACCACATGATAAGCTTTCTCTACTCCCCCCGCGTCAAACCCTCCTAGCCATGATTATGTACTTGTTGGCGATTTAAAGTTACCTGATTTAAAGCAATTCCTTGTGAGCAAAGGCATTCAGGTAATGATTCAGGTAATGTGTATTCTTGTCTAACTTGTTTTTTCCCACCTGCTTTACTTGTCTAATGCATCTCTTTACTTAATTATGATACAAAGATTTCACATGACAAGTAAGGAAAGTTCAGCAATTTTTCCATTTCCTTAAATTATTTGACATACAAGGTATTAAAAAACACGATTCAAATCGTAGATCGTAAATTTTCAATCTTTAAATTTAAATCATAGATTGAAAAAATTCATATTTAACAAGCATACCTACTTGTATGCTCGATTTTTCTTCTTCACTGCGTTGGTTATTAAGTGATATTTAAGCGTTCGAAAGCATCAATTCTCCTTTTTATAGAGTAATTTGTACATTTGGAATTGAATTTGATGCTTCTTCTAAACCTGTAATCCGATTTTTATTCTTGTTCCATCTTTTTTTTTAGAAAACAATAAAATACGAGTCATAAATTCAAGTAGAAATCTTGATATTTTTTTATTCAGTATGGATTAATGCTTTTTCTCAGTCATAGTTTTAATAGAGTAACAAGAGAAAGCAATGTACTTGTATATATTAAGTTTGGTTACATTATTTTAACATGATGTGTAATTATGTTACTTCATACCGTATCAATATTATATAAACCACAGGTCTTGCTTAACACACACACACATGCCCACACACATCTTTTATGTATGTATGTATGTTACATCTATACTCGCAGATGACCTCTTTCTTCAAGTTTCAAATTTTGCATCTTTACGGACTTGTATGAGAGATGCACATAATCGTGTTAAATGTATTTATTGTTATATGTACCAATCAGGGATCTTATAGTACTGCACATTTCGTATTAAAACATGGAAAATGCAGTGCATGTTATGAAGACACTTTAATCAGTTCTATGATGACACAATATATAGTCAAACGATCTCCTGTAATTTTCTCTGCTTCCAGATTGAGCTTGCTGGGGGAATTTTGCGATGCGGTAAGCATGTCACGGTCAGAAAAATCATTGATGTGTCAGCAAGGTAATTTTTTTTATTAAAATGCTATGTTTGTTAATTTTTTGTAAGCATTTATACAATGAATAAAATGACTAATGGGGTCCACAATTCATTGAAGTTTTTTAGTCTATTTGATCGGTCTAACAATGATTTTGAGCACAATTGCAAATATTTTGCTAGTCTTCATCGTTTTTTTTTGGCGACAAAGGAACACATATTCATACATATGTATATAATTATACATGTACATAGCTTTATATGTTTTATCGCTTTTCTTTTATGCCATCAGAATAAACAATGAATTCTATTTGATATTTTCCATATTTTTCCAAATAGGAAGTTGAACTGTACTTTATAATATTAGTGGAATATCATTTCAATTTTCTCATGTACCCATCATCCAAACCCTAGCCCATACAAATTTTGGTATGTTCGTATCAGTTCATAATACTAAACAAGCCTCATTTTTAAACTTGCTTAAACAAATTTCTTGTGTGAAAGAATTATAACTTAATACAGGAATGCTTTATTTTAGATGTGTCCTTTTTAAAATAAGACATCAATACTACCTTGTGATATATGCATCTTTGATTGGACGTCGGAAGAATTAAAAATCAAGAAAGTCCTTCAGGAAATGGCAGTATTTTAGGCCTCAAACATCATCATTGTGTTGCTTTCTATTAAAATATGGTGGATACCAAAAAGTAAAAACACTGTTAAATTAAATAAGGGAAATGATTTAATAGAGGAATAATCGTTGAATTTCAGTACGGATAATTTGAATTTTTAGAGCAGAAATTTCCTATTAATTCATGACTAATTATCCCTCATATGGAGATAACAATTGCATCTACTGATCCTACGGTTTTAGTGCATCATGTACCACTTGGAGCAACTACTTGGAAGGTTTTGATTGATTCAGTGGTGGAGCCCGAAGCTATTTTATGCAGGCCTACTTCGGATATGTATACTATTGGACAAGCGGTTGGACGACTGTTGCTTGGCATAAGGAATTTATCTCTTTTAATTAGTATGTATATGTACTCTTACTGAAATATGTTATGGATTTAGTTGTGTTTTGTATTGAAATTATGAATTCATAAATGGTGTAAACTCGAATTGTTTTCGATTTTCTTGAATGCAAATGTTTTGTGTTGTTTCAAGTAATTTGCATGATTGTGTATAATGTTAACGAAATATTGGTTTTAGCTATGATATTTAGAAATTTATAGCAGCTGTGAAAAGATGATTATAGTTGTTTGTAGAAATTGTAAAAATATATGTTGCAACTGTCACTGTTAGTTGCATTTCATCCTTCTACAACTGCAAGCGGTAGTTGTAAAAAACCTTTTACAAGTGCTAAAAGCAGTTGTAACCAGTCATTTACAACTTGCATGTTGCAGTTGTAAATAGTTATCCGTAGTGTAAATAAGTTTTCTACAACTAGCAGTGGTAATTTTAAAAGACCTTTTGCAAGTGCTAAAAGCAGTTGTAACTAGTCATTTACAACTAACATGTCGCAGTTGTAAAATAAGTTTCAACAACTACTTCTACAACTGTTCGGGCCAGTTGTAAAATAATTTGGATCTATCACAACAGCGGATATACGACTGGCGGGTGCTAGGTGTAATAGACATATTACAACTGTTTTTGGCAGTTGCAAAAAGGTATTTTTGTTGTTGTGATGATTTCTCCGTTTCTTTCAATATTCAACTTTTTTACTGAATGGACAGATGATGCTTTTGGGAGTAGGGAAACAAATGTGAATAAATGTATATGTAAAAAAAATTAACTATATCAAACAATTAAAAAAGTTCAAACATAACGTCGGTTTTGTTTTCAATTGGTGAATTTTTTCGTTTAGTTTGGGTTTTAATTTTATAGTGTAGTTTCAATCACTAGAAATGAATGTATTAAAAAATTTAAAAAAAATTAGTATCAACCTACCGCGATATTTGCATGAAATTCGAAGTTAAAGTATGGTAATTTATAAATTGGCTGAAAAGAATGGAAATGAAAAAATAAATAAATAGTAATACATAACGTAGATGTTAAAAAATTGTAAATAAATAGTTTCGACAAGCTGAAAAGCGCTGATTTATTTAAGGTAAATAAAACAAACAAAATCTGCAATGCGTACATAGAAAATCAATATATTACATAATTATGAAAAGTTGGACAAAATCTTCTAACATTTTTATAACAACTTATTTCAATACATGTTTTATGTGTGTGTGTGTGTGTGTTAATAATGCTAAAATCATTAATTGATAATCCAAACACAACACAAACTTCAATTTTATTACAATGAAATATTTTCTTCTCGACCAAACTCTTATAAATATATTTACATTGTCAAATTGACTATTTTTGATATGTTTGTAGTACTTGCACACGTGGGCATTTATTGTTTTTTCGTTTGTGTATAAATATAAGACATAAAATAAGATGATTAAGTGTGTTATGTATGACAATTACATCGAAGAATAATTAATTTTAACTTTGAGGGGTAATATTGTCAAAGTGGTAATTTATATTTGCGGAACAAATTTCTAATTAAAATGTAAACAAATAATATTTTAAGTATTCAACAATCAGCATTTAGCATTTTAAACAAATGATGCCTAAGATTTTAAATCAAGTGCTTGTTCAGAGGAGGAGGAGAAGAAAATTGAATAGAACGTATAGTTCTATCTCTATCAAGGAGGGATATTAATACCCTAGTTGGTGCTAATGGGTTGTTAGGTCTAACAAGCTTTTTTACACTTAATTTATTCTTTTAGTTGTAACTTTATAGCCGTGTGCCTGTTCTAAATAGTTGTTTATTATGTAACCTGACTAGAAAATACGCTCTATGCAACGGTGTAAGTTTCATTGTTTGATTTCTTCATTTATAGAAATTCATATGTTTGTACTTTTTAGTAAAATTACCATTTTAACCTTTAATTAATATTTTAATTTATTATTAAACTTTACGGCGTGTTTCATTCTCCTCTGTTGAAAGAATTTCATTCTTGAAATTCTAAAGGACAAAAAAATGTAACTCGCTCTATAACGTTTAAACACATATTATATAGTCATACATTTAACATACATTCATACAAATACTCCCGCTCTTAAGTGGCTATACTTTAACAAACACCATGGCATATGTATGTATGTATGTTACATCTATACTCGCAGATGAGCTCTTTCTTCAAGTTTAAAATTTTGCGTCTTTACTCACTTGTATGAGAGATGCGCATAATCGCGTTAAATGTATTTATTGTTATATGTACCAATCAGGGATCTTGTAGTACTGCACATTTCGTATTAAAACAAGGAAAATGCAGTGCATGTTATGAAGACACTTTAATCAGTTCTATGATGACACAATATATAGTCAAACGATCTCCTGTAATTTTCTCTGCTTCCAGGTTGAGCTTGCCAGGGGAATTTTGCGATGCGGTGAGCATGTCACGGTCAGAAAAATCATTGATGTGTCAGCAAGGTTATTTTTTTATTAAAACGCTATGGTTGTTAACTTTGTAGTAAGCATTTATAAACAATAAAATGACTAATGGCGTCCACAATTCATTGAAGTTTTTTAGTCTATTTGATTGGTCTAACAATGATTTTGAGCACAATTGCAAATATTTCGCTAGCCTTCATCGTTATTTTTGGCGACAAAGGAACACATATTCATACATATGTATATAATTATACATGTGCATAGCTTTATAAGTTTTATCGCTTTTCTTTTATGCCATCAGAATAAAAATGAATTCTATTTGATATTTTTCATATTTTTCCAAATAGGAAGTTGAACTGTACTTTATAATATTAGTGGAATATCATTTCAATTTTCTCATGTACCCATCATCCAAACCCTAGCCCATACAAATTTTGGTATGTTCGTACCAGTTCACAATACTAAACAAGCCTCATTTTTATACTTGCTTAAACAAATTTCTTGTGTGAAAGAATTATAACTTAATACAGGAATGCTTTATTTTAGATGTGTCCTTTTTAAAATAAGACATCAATACTACCTTGTGATATATGCATCTTTGATTGGACGTCGGAAGAATTAAAAATCAAGAAAGTCCTTCAGGAAATGGCAGTATTTTAGGCCTCAAACATCATCATTGTGTTGCTTTCTATTGAAATATGGTGGATACCAAAAAGTAAAAACACTGTTAAATTAAATAAGGGAAATGATTTAATAGAGGAATAATCGTTGAATTTTAGTACGGATAATTTGAATTTTTAGAGCATAAATTTCCTATTAATTCATGACTAATTATCCCTCATATGGAGATAACAATTGCATCTACTGATCCTACCATTTTAGTGCATCATGTACCACTTGGAGCAACTGCTTGGAAGGTTTGGATTGATTCAGTGGTGGAGCCCGAAGCTATTTTATATAGGCCTACTTCGGATATATATATACTATTGGACAAGCGGTTGGACGACTATTGCTTGGCATAAGGAATTTATCTCTTTTAATTAGTATGTATATGTACTCTTACTGAAATATGTTATGGATTTAGTTGTGTTTTGTATTGAAATTATGAATTCATAAATGGTGTAAACTCGAATTGTTTTCGATTTTCTTGAATGCAAATGTTTTGTGTTGTTTCAAGTAATTTGCATGATTGTGTATAATGTTAACGAAATATTGGTTTTAGCTATGATATTAAGAAATTTATAGCAGCTGTGAAAAGATGATTATAGTTATTTGTAGCAATTGTAAAAATATATGTTGCAACTGTCATTGTTAGTTGTATTTCATCCTTCTACAACTGCAAGCGGTAGTTGTAAAAAACCTTTTACAATTTCTAAAAGCAGTTGTAACCAGTCATTTACAACTTGCATGTTGCAGTTGTAAATAGTTTTCCGCAGTGTAAATAAGTTTTCTACAACTAGCAGTGGTAGTTGTAAAAGACCTTTTGCAAGTGCTAAAAGCAGTTGTAACTAGTCATTTACAACTAACATGTCGCAGTTGTAAAATAAGTTTCAACAACTACTTCTACAACTGTTCGGGCCAGTTGTAAAATAATTCGGATCTATTACAACAGCGGATATAACGACTGGCGGGTGCTAGTTGTAATAGACATATTACAACTGTTTTTGGCTGTTGCAAAAAGGTATTTTTGTTGTGATGATTTCTCCGTTTCTTTCAATATTCAACATTTTTACTGAATGGACGGATGATGCTTTTGGGAGTAGTGAAACAAATGTGAATAAATGTATATTACGGTTATTACCAAAGAGGGGTCAAGGAAATTGCAACAAACTTAGATTCTTAACACATAGTAAGGAGAAAAACTGAAATGTAGAAATTGAACTTTCATATATAAATCTTTTATTAAGTAGCTTCGATTCTAGGTAAGAAATTTATAATAAGTTATGAAATTGCGTAGATATTGAAAATCATTTCTCCTTTCATAACCAAACCTAGCAATCAAAGAAATAAATCTCAAAATTAAAATGCAATAAAATCAAATAATCAAACGCAATTAAACCATAAGACAATCAAAAGGAAATAAAAAGTAATCAATGAACAAAGAAAGTACGAAGTAAAAAAAGGAGAATTCAAAGTGAAAAGAAAGCTGAACAAAATTCATACAAACTTATGAAATTTTTGAAGGAAGTTGGAGATCTTACCTTTGAGAAATAGCTTAGGCCTTTATCATAATTTTTCCAATATTTCCTGAATAGAGAAAGTACAGAGTAAAAAAAAAAGGAGAAATCAAAGTGAAAAGCAAGCAAAACAAAATTCAGACAAACCTACGAAAATGTCGAAGGAAGTTGGAGATCTCCTCAATTTGAATTTCAAATCCCAAATTTGCAACTCAACCCCACAAATTGAGTTGGTGGAAGAAGAGAGAGGCACCCCGTTTCAATATCAAACCCGGTCGAGTTGGAGGAAGAAGAGAGCTTGTTCCAGCCATCAATTTGCTCGATCCTCGAATTTGGATCTGAAAAGCATCGTGATTCTAATTCTAAAAACAAAAGAAAAAGAAATTCTAAAAACAGAAGAAAAAGGAACAAAATTGTAAGAGGTCGTTAACTCCAGTTTTTTTAGTGGGGAAGAAAAGGTTTAGCAGAAGTTTGAAGAACAATAGGAAAAAAGGAAGTTGGCAGAGACGGCTGACTACATCGTGTAGTTTTTAGTGGGGAACGGAACATGGTAGGAGAATTGAGGCATATGCCCTTGGATTTTTTTTCTACTGTATTCTTTTGCGACAACATTAGGGACTGATTGGGAAGTTAAAAAAAGCTTCACCATCCTAAGGTATTTGCATTATTAGTAGAGATAAGCAAAATTTTATTGTTTATTGTAAATACTGATCACTTTTACACCACACATTCCGATACCCATATGCAACATAATATGTAAAAAAAATTAACTATATCAAACAATTAAAAAAGTTCAAACATAACGTCAGTTTTGTTTTCAATTGGTGAATTTTTTCGTTTAGTTTGGGTTTTAATTTTATAGTGTAGTTTGAATCACTAGAAATGAATGTACTAAAAAATTTAAAAAAAATTGGTATCAACCTACCGCGATATTTGCATGCAATTCGAAGTTAAAGTATGATAATTTATAAATTGGCTGAAAAGAATGGAAATGAAAAAATAAATAAATAGTAATACATAACGTAGATGTTAAAAAATTATAAATAAATAGTTTCGACAAGCTGAAAAACGCTGATTTATTTAAGGTAAATAAAACAAACAAAATCTGCAATGCGTACGTAGAAAATCAATATATTACATAATTATGAAAAGTTGGACAAAATCTTCTAATATTTTTATAACAACTTATTTCGATACATGTTTTATGTGTGTGTGTGTGTGTGTGTGTGTTAATAATGCTAAAACCATTAATTGATAATCCAAACACAACACAAACTTCAATTTTATTACAATGAAATATTTTCTTCTCGACCAAACTCTTATAAATATATTTACATTGTCAAATTGACTATTTTTGATATGTTTGTAGCACTTGCACACGTGGGCATTTATTGTTTTTTCGTTTGTGTATAAATATAAGACATAAAATAAGATGATTAAGTGTGTTATGTATGACAATTACATCGAAGAATAATTAATTTTAACTTTGAGGGGTAATATTGTCAAAGTGGTAATTTATATTTGCGAAACAAATTTCTAATTAGAATGTAAACAAATAATATTTTAAGTATTCAACAATCAGCATTTAGCATTTTAAACAAATGATGCCTAAGATTTTAAATCAAGTGCTTGTTCAGAGGAGGAGGAGAAAAAAATTGAATAGAACGTATAGTTCTATCTCTATCAAGGAGGGATATTAATACCCTAGTTGGTGCTAATGGGTTGTTAGGTCTAACAAGCTTGTTTACACATAATTTATTCTTTTAGTTGTAACTTTATAGCCGTGTGCCTGTTCAAAACAGTTGTTTATTATGGAACCTGGCTAGAAAATACGCTCTATGCAACGGTGTAAGTTTCATTGTTTGATTTCTTCATTTATAGAAATTCATATGTTTGTACTTTTTAGTATAATTACCATTTTAACCTTTAATTAATATTTTAGTTTATTATTAAACTTTACGGCGTGTTACATTTTCCTCTGTTGAAAGAATTTCATTCTTGAAATTCTAAAGGACAAAAAAATGTAACTCGCTCTATGGCGTTTAAACACATATTATATAGCCATACATTTAACATACATTCATAAAAATACACCCGCTCTTAAGTGGCTATACTTTAACAAACACCATGGCACATACTATGAACACCAACATTGTGCGTTTTCGTCAGCATACGACTTCTGTTTATCATGTGGAGTCTTTATCCTTTTCCTTGTCAGCTCTAGTTTTTCGGTAGTGTCCCTAGTCATGTCTAGCCCAAGTATAAACCTATCAGTCACCTCCCACGAACAAGATGGATTTGCATGGTCATCCATACAAAGCCTTGAACGGTGTCATGCTTATGCTCGCCTGATAGATGTTATCATAGGTAAATGCCACTAATGGTGAATGATCTTCTCATGCTCCACCAAAGCCAAGAATATCAGGTCTCTCGATAAATCCTTCAACATCCTATTCACCATCTCCATTTGTTCATCTGTTTGTGGATGATACGTAGTCCTAAGATTTAACTCAGTCCCCGAGGCATCTTGAAGAGTTCTCCAAAATAAAGGATCTAGGCCGGGTCGCAGCCGGTTAAATGAGTGAATTTAAAAAAAAAAATCATTTTTAAATCTTTATTCGGCCTATGAAGTCTAATCGATTTTTAGATTCAATATAAAATATTTTATATAAAATCTTTATATTGTTTTATTTGCTTGTAAAAGGGTGTATTTTAATTTCTTGAAGTATGTTTCATAAGTGCATTAAATTCACTTATATATGTACAGTGCACATGCAATATATAAGAAGTGTATATAGTCAATGTGATTGTTTATGCACTACTAGAGTACTTTAAAATGGGGATAGAGCCTGGAGTCGGCTAGGGACGGCGTAAAATTTTATTGAAGTTTGTGTCGGCTAGGGACGGCGCAAAATTTTATTGAAGTTTGTGTCGGCTAGGGAGGGCCTGCAACGGTCCGAGTCGGCTAGCGTCGGCTATTTAATTATTTTCCCAGTCTAATTCTTATATACGTCTATTTCGTTTGAAAAAATATAAAACACAACGAAAATGGCCAAAAAAATAAAATTGGCATGTATGGTTATTAATATTCACCCAATGACGGGTCGTGATATGTTAAATTGGTATTTTCGACGATATATGTTCGTGTAATTCGAAAAGTTATCGTTGTTGAAAATCTAACTCGTACGACAATTCGATGCAACTTTTAGTCAATCCGTTATACAAATTCGATAAAGGCGATTATATGTAACAATTTAAAGAATTAAAATAATTTTTAAACCATTGGATAATCAATTATGAATTTTTAAATGTATTTGGTATAATAAAATTATATAAATAAAAATATGCGGTGTAAAAATAAATTCTTTGGATCTTATGTCGATCTAAGGTATTTTGGACATATTTTTAGAACATTGTTTAAAAATACACGAATCTGGTGTGTCGATCTTGAATGTCAAATTTATGGCCGTTCGTGGACTTTCAGACAGAAATCCTTCGTTCGAAGGCCGAACGACCTTCAAACGAGACCAAATTTAAACTAATGATGCTTTGTAGTGTTTTAATCGAATCCGTACCGTTGGATTCGCAAAAAAATCATCACATACAAAATTATCCAAGAAATATGTCATTTTCTAGGAGTTAGCTATAACACTTATAATTTTGTGGGTGATGATTTTTTGGGAATCCAACCATACGGATTCGATTAAAATAATACAAAGCATCAATGGTTCAAATTTGGTCTCGTTTGAAGGTCGTTCGGCCTTCGAACGAAGAGTTTTTTGTCCAAAAGTCCATGAACGGTCATAAATTTGAAATTCAAGATCGACTGCCCAAATTTGTGTAATTTTAAACCATATTCTGAAAACATGTCCAAAATACCTTAGATCGACATAAGATCCAAAGAATCTATTTTTACGCCACATATTTTATTTTATATAATTTTATTATACCAAATACATTTAAAAATTCATAATTGATTACCCAATGGTTTAAAAATTATTTTAATTCTTGAAAACGCTACATATAACCACCTTCATCGGATTTGTATAATGGACCGACTAAAGGTTGCATCGATTGGTCGTGCGAGTTAGATTTTCAACAACGAAAATTTTCGAATTATATGAACATATATCATCGAAAATACCAAATTAACCTATCATGACCCGTCATTAGGTCAATAATAATAATAATAAATGTCAAATTTTTTATGTTGTAGTAGTGTTTTTAATTTTTTTAAACGAAATAGGTGTAAAAAAAGAATTTAAAAAAAAATATACGCTGGCCAACCCTAAACGACTCAAGCCGTCACTAATCGGGACGATGCCAACCGACGTCGGCCGGCTCCATATCGAGTATACAGGTTTCAGCCGAGATTTTCTTCTTCACTTTCTTTTCTTAATAAAAAACGATTTTCTCCTTCCCCATCACCGTTTTCGACCCTCTCCAACCGTCACCCTCTGTCGCCATCGCCATAGAAGCCTAGAACTCGACAGAACTTGCCAGAATCTCCTCTTCTTCTTGAATTTGGTAATTTTGTAAACCCTAATTTCGAATTAAATTGTTTAATTAGGTTTACATGTACATTATTGTGATGATAATTGGGAGTAGATATTGCTAATTTAGTGTATTAGGTTATTTTTAGTATGAAATCATTGAATTTGAAAGTGTGAATTGGGAATAATTGATTGTAAGTATTTATAATTTGAAAGGGTGAAAGTGTGAATTGAGAATTGGGAATTTGAAAATGTGAAAGTGTGCATTTGAATTTTATTCCCGATTGATCCCTTATGTTTTATATTTGGATTGAGTGAGGACGACTTGGTCGTCGAGTGTTGTTTGACCGGCCTGTGCGCCTTGTATTTGGATTGTGGGATGACGACTTGGTCGTCGAGTGTTGTTTGACTGGCCTGTGCACCATGTGTTTGGGTATTTATACCTGGAAAGTCTCAGTAGCTGGTCCATTCGGGCTGTGCTGATATTATACAAAGGGCGTATCGCCTCGATACGTTGCCGTTTATATCTGGCGCCTTGGTGAAGCGACTATTTGGATGTTTATTGCTTTATATGCAATAAACATCTTAATATAAATGATTTAAAGAAAATAATTTATAAATAAACTTCTTACTTATTTTAGCCTATCTCTAATTAATATAAATAATTTAAATGAAAATAAGACAGCAACAAAGCCTTTAGTTCCAAAAGGTTTTGGTAGATTAGAAAATACGATAATAATCACAAGTATGTATGCGTATAGGAATAGAAAAGAAATGTTGTCGAAATTTCATATATATATATATATATGTGTGTGTGTGTGTGTGTGTGTGTGTGTGTTTTTAAATTAGGAAAAATGTTCAACTATATTCTCGACCGTACCTGGATGAGTGAAAATTTGTATGCGTGGTTTGTGCAATATTGGGAAAGCGAAGACGCGAAGATAAATTTTTTACTTTCATATGTCTATAATTATAATTCGTTTAAATATTTATATAATAATTAAATTATACAGGCGGCAGCATCGAGGACCTCCGCAAACAGGCTTTGGAATCCTGCAACACACCACGGTGAATCCAAGTCTTTTCAGCAATATAGAAAAGAAATGGTAAATATAAAAATTATTATTTGTAATTTACTTATAACATTGTTTAGTTATATATATGTATGTATGTTTATACATATACATTTTTTAATCATATCTAATTTCAGACGAGGGAGAGAGGTGGTGTTGCAACGTCTCATTTGGACCTCTTCACCCGAACACACGCCTTCGAGCATACAGATGAAGATTTCGTGGTAACATATGAATGGTCAAACGCAAAATCAGCGAATATCCGGGTATAAGGACTATAAATTTTTTCTCTTATTTAGCAATAAATTAAATTGGATATTCATCTTCTCAAAATTATATTTCTAAACACAGGAGAGATGCGATCAGGAGATTGGTCGCATGCTTGCAGAGTCTGGTAGAGAGCAGTTGACCGTTGAGGAGACGAACAAGATATTCGCTCGTATTACCGACCCGCCGACCAGAATTAGACAGTATGGATATGGCAATCAAGCGGTAATATTTATTGAATTTGATTAATTCATTAACCAGTTTATAAATTTTATTGAATATTACGTATAAACTATAACTATGAATTTATTAATATACAAGCACGATGCAAGCCGCTTACAATAAACAACAAGCTGAAGAAAAAATAGCGGCCATTCAAGCATAAGTCGCCGAGTTGAACGATTAGAAATAGACTGGATTGAAGCAGAAACTAGAAGAGGCGATTACTGCTTACTTGGTAGAGCACGAGATGAATATGCCGCCATCATAGGGATCTGGCGCTAGTGATAATTGGTGCGAGTGGTAGTATGTTCCTATATATGTTTTATGATGAACTTTGAATGTCTTGTATATTTGATGAACTTTTGGTTGAATTTTGTAAATATTATGGATATTTGTGACGATGGACGTTTGAAGATGTATGTTGATGTTTTGTGGTTCTTAGTTGGGCATATATGTGATGCATATTGTTGTTTGGTAAAGTATATTTGGGGAATATATATGATTGTCTGGATGGAAGTAGAAATGGCTGCTGGAAATGCAGAAAAAATTACCCAGATTAGCGTCGGCTGGAGTTGGCTCGGGTCTGCCTATGAGTCATTTATTATTTTACACGTGGACTAAATTTAGCGTCGGCCGGAATCGGCAAACCGACTCTAGCCGACGCTAAACTAGAGGACGGACCCATCCCCATTCCTATCACCATTTCACTTGGCGACGAGCTACTTTGTGTCGGCATATAGCGCCGGCTCAAATTGGCCGGAGTCGGCTCGAGTCGGCTATATGCCGACGCTAAACAGCCTTCTCCTTGTAGTGATGTAACGACCCGTATTTTTGACCATTTTTTTTAAATTTAATTTAATTATCGCATAAAGATGGTTAGAGATGGAAATTTATATTGTTATTAATGAAAATATATTGAACGGAAGTGATAGTCTAAATTGAATCTGAAAATGAAAAAATTCCAACAAGAGAAAAGTATTAATTAGTATCTGAATTGAAACAAACGATATTCAATTGTATTAAATTAATTACTGATATATGAACAATAAATGTCATTTAAATAAAGATTGAATAAATGTGCAATAAGATAAAAGAGATAAAAAATTTCAATATAACTTTTTGATATTGATTATAAGGAATTAATAATAGAATTCGAATTAAAAAATGTTTATTCTTAAATATGAGATTGATTGGTTGTTAATAAAAGAAGAACATAAGTCGAATGAATAATATTTTTTTAATATTTTAAATATCTGAATCTACAAATTTTGAAAGAAAAAAACTATATTTAAATTTTAAACGTAAATTTTGAATACGAAAAATGTCTATATATATATAGCTTCACCATTTCAAATTTATGATAAAAAATACATGTATATATACTTAGACAAGTTTCATGATGGAAAAGTGCAAACTTATGATAATATATATATATATATATATATATATATATATATATATGTATCTATGTATGTATATGTAAACAAGTGTATATCTAAATATATATATGTAATAGGTAAAAATTTAAATATGTATATGATGACAATATATATATGTGTGTGTGTATGTATATATAAAATAGTGGATAAGTAAATATGTACATATAGTAAAAATGGCGTATATGTAAGTCTATATATATATATATATACATGTAGGATATATATTCACATGGGAAGCATCATCATGAAAACTTCAAAGTCAAGCACAAAAATTTCAAGTCAAGCCCACAACTTAAATTTAAGCACATAATAAATCCAAGCGCACACAAAACATTAAATCAAGCCAAAAAATAAATCAAATCAAATCAAACCATGAAATCACATCAGCCTACCTACGTAAGGAAATGAAAAAAAGTCTTATTACTTACTATTGATACATCATTATGTATAATTGAGAGGACTAACTTGGGACTGAATCTTATTCATTTCATGTACTTTTGGAACTCATTTCCAATACACTCACATATTTGATCAAATTGAATTTTTTATTTTCTTGACACTCTATGTTTTCTATTTTCGTCTTATATTCAATGAACTTATCAAAGATGTGCAACTTGTGTTACACATACACATATTCATGTCTATGACAATTCATCGTGAATTCAACAAAGTAAGTGGATTCGTTTTGGTATCAATAGATCTTGGATTACATGCATCTATATTTATTAATTCAAATAGCCTATTAACTCTTTTTCACTCCAACTGAATAGGTGCTTTACCCTTAATCTTTTGGGATACAATTCATGAGTCCCAAAAATAATTCATAATAATAAAATTAAAGAATTATTTCTCAAATAAAATATGGCTTAGTCCATAATTCGTAGAAATATTTTGATACTTCTGTATTTTCCATAGCTAATCGTTATGAAAACAAATGACATTATTATAATAGGCTTATTTTATAATGAATATTCATAATATTCATATTAAAATAAAACTTTATCTATTTTTAATCAATATTGAAAATATCTATAAATTCATAAATAATATTTGTTATACATACGAACACAGTCTTTCATAACTTGATCATTCCACTAATGAGTGTCATAAGTATGCTTCCACTATTGTTGCCATTATTATAACAGTACATGAAATATGAAGCTCCATTCAACCAGTTATTATAAACTGTTTATTTCATCCACTATAACTAATTTACTGTCGAGAGTTTTAGATCAAATATCTTAAACTCAAAGAAATAACTCTTATTGAAAAAAATACCTTTTATAATAAAATTACGTTTGGAGTATAAACCACGTTTATCATTCCATATAAGTATATACATAGAATTTTATACAATTCTCGTTTGCAATATTTCTTCAAGAAGTAGGAGTGACCATTCAACATCCAAAATGTGCCTATTTTGCATCCATTGTCAAATATTAACTTTTCTTATAAATGGTTAAACCATGCAAAAGTAACTCCTACCAAAGACTACACTGAGTTCTTTACAAAAGCGCATTCGGATATCCCTAAAAATTCAAGGATATTGAATATGTTGCACTTGAGCAAACCAGTCGAAGCTAACATTTCACTGATCGAAACCCTTTGTTGATTTTTTAGTCCTTGGTATGGTGTAGTTTTCAACACAACAGGATTATCATTGTATTCAATCGTAGTGAACACGTAACCTTACATTATAGTTGCTTGCTCATCTTGAATGAACTAATTTCATCGGGATTTTATATATTACGAACACGACTGTTTACCTTACAACCTTTTTTAAGTGCTTGAATATGGATCAAATATTCTAATTCTTGTATTACTTTAGAGTTAAAAGTTAAAAGCTCATAAAGCACAATACATGGTTTGAGCAAATAAACATTTAAGCGACCAAGGTAGGAATAATTAATTAATTTAATCAATTAAATATGTTTAATCTGAATATTTGGTCATGAGAAGCAGAGGAGGGATTGTTGGCCATACATGAAAGAAGAAGAGTGAACCAAATTTAATTAAATGTATGTAGAATGTCTTATTATATTAAACTAAAAGAAACATTTTCATTTCTCTTTTTTAAAACTTCCCTTAGTCATAGATCTAACGTTTAGACCACAACCTTCCAAGTGTGCTCGATCATATATTGTCTCCTATAAGAACTAAAATATCTAATATGTATTCATACAAATATTAATGACATTTTGCACATAGTATGATGATTTGACATATAATAACATAGTTAATATATACATGTATAGATGATAAGATTTATACCTACTATATATATATATGCATATATATATTCTCCATTTATATATGTATTATTTGCGTCAATTTTACAAAATCTAACATATGTTGACTAAGTTGAAGTTTTCAATCATACTTTTAAGTTGAAATGTTCAAGTTTTGATTTGGTAGAATTAAATTCAAATCTAGATCAAGTTGACTAATATAAAATATCTACTAAATGACTATATTAACTTTTTCTAAATTTTAAAATAACCAAAAGGAATTTTGAGAAGAAAACCATTTGTCATTTTTCTCTTTTAAAACTTTCCATTTTAATTCCCCCTAGTTAGAATTAAGATCTCATCCACGTTTCTTCTCCTCTCTCTTTCTCCTTTTCTATTATGGTCGGCCATACGATACCATTGCATAGATCTTTATTTTCAAAAGCATGTTAAGCAATTAAGTATATTTAAGACCCATTTAAATAGATATCGACATCGTATATCGATACCTGTTTAAAATATACTTCCAAATAACTAAGGAACATCCAAACACAGATAAATTAACAACTAATATTTCTTAAATACTAGTAAATTTTATTAGTTTTTAGCATTTTATAAACTAATTGAATCTTGTGGTTTTTTGGAGAACTCGCAGATGCGGTTGTGGGACTCAAAGGTGTGAATTCGCTCAGTGATTAATATTGCTTAATTCAAATATTAACGTTTACATATCACAATAGTTAGTGGTGTGACGGTTTGGTCGCATCGTTTATAGATCTTTTCGGTAAAATCATATTTTATACCATCTTAAGCGTCCATAATAGTGAGAATAATTTACGCACATTCTCTTCGCAACATTATATCACATTAGGATATACGGAATCAGATATTGGTCAAAACTTCAGCATTGTCCGTAGTCAATTCAGTCAGTTCATAAAAAAAGTCATTGGTTCAATGATAACATTTATTTTTAACCATTATACTCTGGTCAAAATTTTTGACTTTGAGTTAACTACAGTTAACCATGATACCAACCTCATAAACTGAGGTAAAACTCGATCTGATTATAATACCTTGATCTGCCTAATACCTTGAGATCAACTAGGAGAACCGTGTTACTTACTACTTCTTGTTGACTTGACTAAGAACCACTACATAGCAATGTCTTCAATCGAACAGTGCTTCACTTCCAATGCTTCAACTTAGACCCATTATAATCGTTTGATGGATGACAATGTCATGATTTAACTATAATTAAAGTTGATTATTCACATTGAAGCTCAACAGTTCTTAAGTTGAGGGAACTATGCAACAACATCATCTTGAGATTCCATCGTTGGATCAGGTGCATTGGCAACAAGGTAAAAAGAGTAAATTTAAAAAAAAAAAATTATTAATTTGCACAAGATCTTATTTTATGTGAATAGAATTTAATTTAAAGTGAATCAAATTTGGTATTTAATTAATATAAGTGTTTGAGTAATTTTAATTTGTTTTATTTATTTAAAATGTTTCTTTGTTTGAAAAATTTTGAAATAAATTTTTATTATTAATTTAATTAAACTTAATTTATTAATATAATTTATTTTAATTTTATATCTAATATTTTGATGTTATGTGATATTCATATTCATAATAAGAACGTCAGAACTATACTAATATGAAAACTATCTTAGGGGTATAATGAGAAAATTGACCATTGTGTCCTACGGTTAATAAAATGTTAATAGGGTGAAACAATATCAAAAGATATTAAGATTAATTTGAATTAGTCTAAATTCAAATATATATATATATATATATATATATAATATTGTTAGTAAATAATAATATATGTGTAATATTGTTTAAAAAATAATTTATTGTACTTCATCAATAATTTATCATTATAACTATAATTTTAATGAAATACATAAAACTTACATTTAAATTATTTCATTAAGTTATTAATATATTCCGGTTTTCCAAAATTATCTAAAATTCAAAATTCAAAATTTGACCATTTCAAAGTGTGTGTGAATAGTGTCTTTAACATTATGTATGTGTGTATCTACGTATGTATAATAAAAAATAGTTTTGTAGCTGTTCTTTACGTTTTTCCCCTAAATATGGGGCGGTAATACAAAATATATGGTTTTTCAATGTCACGCCAACAATTTTAAGCAATGACCTCTTATATCTACTAGTTTATGCGTATAACTCATTATGATAACTTGAGGAAATGTATGTCCAAACTCTAAACTAGTTAGATGAGTCACACTATATCTGCGGTAATATATGTTCCATCGAAAGTCCCACAATGCCATTTGAAAAAACCATATTCTCTAGGTTTACAAAAAAATAGACTTGAGAACATCTCATTCTTTAAATATTTTTATGCACTATTATAACATTGTATATCGTTTTTGATTGTGGTGCAATTTTATGATCAATTTGTTTATAAGTATGTCAATTTCTTATGGTCTAACCATATTTTTATGCATACCAGTAACTAGTTCGATCTTCTCTTAACTCAACCCATCGACAGACGAATGACCCTCATTATTTTGTAACTTGCACGTTTATGAACCGTATAAAGCACTTCTAAGATCCACTCATTAACAATAGAAAACTTAAAACCTCTTAGTTTGAATGTACACACATTTCTTAGTTCCTGTTAGTCTTGGGTTACAATCGAATTTCTTCGGTTTAGGCTCCTTAAGCAATCCACTATGTTCAATTGAAGATTCTTAACTTATTATGAGAATCATTCACATCCAACTTTAATATTATAATAAAAAACCAGGTCGTTTTTCAGTATCTTGGATCCATTCCATTATTATTTTTTTACTCGGTGTTATTACAAATATAGAAAATGTTACAAAAATAAATACAATAAAAAAACTAAAAACAATACTGAATCACCTACATCATAGGATGTAAACTCACCCTAAAATCCATTATGATATCTTTGTCAGAAGCTTCATTTGCACTGCTACAATTAACTCTCGATTAGAGAAAAATAAGTGTTGCTTTAGTTCAGGAAGAAATTTTGGATCAGTACACCCTAGGAGGGCCAATACATGGAAAAAATTGATAAGCTAGGGAAACTTGTGTGAGGAAAATAATAACAAAGGGAGTTGATGCGTGGTTTGCTCATACTAACAGGTTTTATTATAAAAATGAAAAATATGCTAAAAAATTGAAAATTTTATTAGTTTTATTCTCTAATCAAAAATCAAGCTCTCGTTCAGCTTCTAATCCAAAATCACATTCTTTTGAATCTAATCCAATATCTTGCTCTACTTCCTCAATTTTCATGACTAAATATACAGATTTATTTTTATATTTTTTTTTCGTTTCAATTTTCAACTAAGAATTTAGGATTTAGTTTCGAGCGGGTCTAGTATAATGTTAGATAGATGTTAAAGGCACCGAACCAGTGTGCTAACCACTACCAAGATTTTTTATACTGCGCTTTGCGGAATACTACCAACCAAACAAATGTTTGATCGATGGTTCTCCGCTGACCGCGGTGCCATAAACATCAAACCTGGTGCCTTTATCACAATTCTAATGTTATTTTTATTCTCAATTATTATATAATAAATTGTAGGGTTTGATAGGTAAGTTGAGAAATAATTGTCGGCTTCAGTTTTTCAAGGTTTCATTGGACCAGTTGAATCTTCATCACGCAATTATAATATTTTAATCAACTAAAATTAATATAAAAATAAAATGTAAGTTGAAGATTGAATTGAAGAAATAAACAGCACACGGTTTCAAAAAAAGCATACGCATGCAAAACGAATGACTGTTCACTCATCTTTCCCTTATCGTCTCGAGCACCCCTCGTAATATGCAATACCTACCTGATCTAAAGAACTAAACACGGTGCTTATCGATCCAACTTCTGTCATCGCAGAAGCTTCCGATAGCCCAGTTTGGCAGTTTCCTCTACCAAAATACCACTCGGAGTAAAAATCATCGTTTTCTACTCCACTGTTGAACCAACGATCATCGATCACATCTATTAGTTCTGCAGCTGAAAGAGGAGAAGAGTTGCTCTTCCGGCGGAGGAGAACGATTAGTCTGATATCAATTGTACATTTAGTGGCATCTACGAGGTATGTTACTAATTACTGTATTACCGCTTTATTTTGATCTTACTGGAGTTGGAAACGTTATATAGCTAAATTGTAGATCTATAATTTGGTTGCCAATTGTAATTGAGTTGAAATTGATTGCGTCTTTTGAAGGAAAAGTTCGTACTTACTTCAGTGTGTGATCTATATTGAGTTATGGCAAGATAACATTACTTTACCATTTAAATTAGGAAAGTATATATAGTCTGAAAAAACATACAGGAAGCACTATAATATCTTATATTTTTAAGTTGATTGTAGCTTAACTAAATAAATTTTGATCGACGTGCATTTGGCAATCAGAAAAATCTAGGCTAGTTAATGAATGTCAGCCCGACATTGTTATGGATGGCATTTGCTAAATCCATTCATGCATAAAGACACTCACGCCTCAGTCAAGCGGTTATAGGTTGGGCCCGCCTAGTATGATTTAAAAAATAAAAAATAAACGAGATAGCAAATCTGCGCGACCGTGCTTCGCCACTAGTGGTGCTAGAATATCTCTCGTCTGGATTGACGGTTGACCCAGCCAAATTAGTTAGAAGTAAGCTATAGTAGGAGTGGATGGAGCTAAGAATATGCTATCATATTTATACTTCTGTCAAGTGTAATGATTAAAAAGGCAACCAAGAGATATTAATGTGGCTAAATGACGATATAATTTTGTGTCAGATTCCCTAAGTTTGTAATTAATCAATGATATATCCCAATCTTAATGTGCTTATACACTCATTTCCTTGTGCTAAAAAGTTAAAAGTTGCATTTTTCCCCATATTGATTGTTGATTGGTTGGCTTCTTATTTGTTTTACCATAATTAACCTAATAGGCATTGTTTTACAAGAATAACACACTTATCTTTTCTAAAAAAAGTCTCAGATATGACTGGAATATAGTGATTTAATATTTGGAACATATAAAATGGTAAATTTATTTTTCTTGTCGGATGGTATGTGTACTAGCATGTTGATTCTATTAATTAGCATCATGCATCTGTGGCTTACTTGGTTCATGGGGTTGGTGGGCTGGGGCTGTTTGTTCGTGTATGCTTGCAAGAAAATGATATATAATTAAACTATCTGGGCAGCTGCATATTCTCTATTTCCGCAGCTCACAAGATAAACATACTGTAAAATAGTATGTTATTTTTGAGTTTTTGCTCCTCACTCTAGTTTTGTGAAGAAACAGTACTTGAGCATTTTTAATGATAACTAGTATAATTGTTTTTGTGTGTTGTGTAAGGAAAAGTATTATCGGGTATTTCACAACCTCTGATTCATCTAATCGGAGCTAAACATGATTGGAACAATCATCTTTAATGAAGCATTTGAGCTTTTGCTCATGCTAGATTTATGAATGAATGGTAAATATGAACATTTTCTATGTAATATGGAAATTTTAACATTTCCACAGTTATTTACCCCTAGTTCTTTTCTAATATTTCATATTCGAATCTTTGTATTTAAATTGCTTACGAAATCTCAAACTCAGACTATTTAAATAAATATCAGTCAATAGTTTCTTTATTCTTCTAACAAATCCTACATATATATGTCAATTTTATGATACACACACGAGTATGCAGCCCTTGCTGATGGCATGAATTCAAACATAATTTTGAATACACCTTGCAAATGTTATGCAAGGATTTACGTTCCAAGCAAAATAAGTAAACAATCATTGCTTATTATAATTAATGGTAAAAACAATAAAATTCATAGCACCGTTAAAACCAAACATTTATATGTCACTTGGTTGGAAAAAAAACCGACTGATCATAAGAATTAAACATAATTATAGGTAGACCTTTAGCGGTATCTGTATGAATACACGCATTTTAAGTCCAAATTCCATATGTATTTACATAGATGTTTAGAAATACAAAGTATTATTTATGATAGTTGTTCATTCATAATTAATTCTGTTCATTTATGTATTAACATTTGATACTATGATGTAAATATTTCAAATTTATCCAATGCGTGTGTTAACATTCACTACAATCTACGTTTTCAACTTAGATCACTATCGATACAATTAATCCAGTTTACTTTCAGCAACAAAAAGTTTCTTGGAACTTCTCTCTCCTACCCAAACATGAAGCGTTGTTTTTATCCTCTTCTCCCACTTCTTAGTTAAAAGTAGGTAAACTCTATCACAGCTCACTCTCATTACAACCCACTTCAAGACAGTATACACACTTATTCTTTTATCATTTTTATTATTCCTAATAATCTCCACCGTTGTCTCCCTTCTTTGCTCTCCCATCAAAAAAGCAAATTAATTTGACATTCCTTCACATCAGATCCTAAAGCTAGGATGTTGTAAGAGGTTGGATAATGCAGCCTTAAATGAATAGTGCAGTATTGGAGAGCATGGTGATGTGTATATTGGTTCGAAAGTAGAAGAAAATAGTTCGACAAATCTAAATATTTTTATAATTAAAACTGGTTATTTTCAACGGTAACATAACAATTTTGAAGAAATCAAATGCCGCATTAGCCTAACATTTAATGATTTATTTTTTAAATTGATTACAAATTTCATATTTCATGCTTGTACCTACATGTGATCGTGGTGATTGATATAATCGAATCATAAACTTTGCATAGCCAAAAACTATTGGTTTGCACATTAGGGTTGATGAAAATGCAGTTTGCCAGATAAATTAAAATAAAGTATTGCATGAATACCTGAAGCATTAGCATAAAGAACCACATAAAGTCACTAAAAAAGGTACTTAAATTGTTGCAACAACAGGATCGACAAAGTATTCCATGTCACTGTCTTACTTATCATCTCTACTGTTAATGAAGAGAATCCAATAAACAGAATTTCTACGGTATTTGCAACCTTCATCACCATACCCTGACCAGCCACCCATTAACAAAAACTTTTTTGTCAATTTACTTGAAATAAAAATGTCGTCACTATCAAAGCTTTTGCACTTATAGCATACATCCGTGTATAAATTTTATTATTAAATGAAAAGTAAATAATTCTAGCTATTAGATGCACGCGTGCGATTTACACTAGTCGTACATAAAAACATCTACAACAAATTTGCTAAATGTGTCAAATATAGCACTAGGAGTTTCCAAGCTACTTAAGAACCAAAATCATTTGAAACCCTCCGAGGTTTATTCAAATCTTGGTTTTTTGGATGACAACCTCAATCAATCGCACGTGCAAATCTTGTTGATTATGAACAACTTTAATTCATGAAAGCACGCCCTCTTTGAATTTACCCATGGCTTTTGGATTAGTATTTCTTTTTTAACTCTTTTGGTGGCCTATCGATAAGTAGTTAATGAGACAAAATAAAGGTGTTATCAACGTGGAATGACAAAGTTATGATATGGGTCAACACACATGTTACGTGATGAGGAACTGTAAATATTGAGCAAAATCATCCGTCAATGATGCACAGTCAGTAGACAAAAGATATTAAGGTATGAAATCAGGAGGGCATAATTAAGTAAATTATTTTGTGTGGTCTTGGACTCTTATTAAAACCACATCTAACTATGGAGAGAATAGACGAAGTGTATCAGTAATTTGTGTAGTAATCGAGTTTCTTACGCGATACTCATGCGTATATTTTCGTCAAGGTACTACACATAAGGTTAATATCATTACTCGATAACTACAACAAATAAATAGAGTTGGCCATAACATAAAAGAATATATATATATATATATATATATATATATATATATATTCCAACGTTTGGTCGTTAATAATAATTTGAGATATAACACAAAAATGCTGGAGAAGATTATAGTAAGGCTCAATGATTAGTCAAAAGAATAATGTATCTTGTGATATTTAAACTTTATTTCATAGTATAAACTCAATAAATATTCTACATTCACTTATCTTGTGCTTTCTAGGATGCTTATATATATGTTGGGTACAACTTGCTTAAGTATACACCACATATAGATTGTAGTTTAATTTGTTAAAACACAAAGAGATTATGCACGCTTAATATCAATAACATGTTAAAAAAGGATTTTTAGGTGGTCATGATCAAGAATTGTATTATAGAATTCTTTTTAAGCATTTGCAAATCAAACATCGAATCAATACCAATCCAACATAATGGTAGTCAAATATAAAAAAATGAATTAAAATAGAAAGTGGTAAAAGAAAAACCTCAAGCATTGGTTGTCTAATATTCACATATCGAATAATGATCTGCACGTTTGACCACAATCTTCGCCGGTATTCGTGGAATCCCTTGAGGTTTAAAAACCTATCAAATAAAGTACTACAGGTACGAAACCTTTTTATTGAAAATTTTAGGGACCTTAATGATTATAGAAAGGAGATGACTAACATCATAGGAGTGAAGAAGCAGATGTTAAAAGTTAAAATATGAAGATCCCGTGATTATAATTCTCTGAAACCATGATGATTGTAGAAAGGGAATGGCTTAGTTTAAAAGAGGAGTGAAGAGTTTCCAATCATGTAGAATTACAGATCGTGTGAATGGAGCGGTTGTAATAAACATTTTATTCACTTTTCTAACGCCGTTAAGCATAAGTTATATGAGACGAGTTGTGGCAATTATAACCATTTGATATCTATTGCGGCAATTATGATAATTTGAAGCCAGCCATAAGTTTCTATTCAAACATTTGTTCTCTCTCCTGTCAAATGGACCAAATATTTAGATACAAATTTGTGGAGCTACAAATGATGCTAAATAAGGGGGCTATGGATCCTAGCTCTATACACATGCGTGCGCGTGCGCACACATATGTATGTATGCATGTATGTATATGTATATATAAACAAAAATAGTAATTATTTTTTTCATTTTACTATAAAGATACATAGATCGCATACATTAAATTATTTACATGAACAAAAGACAAAGTTGGTTTGTAAATTAATCATGATCGTTTATCTCAAAAAAATTTCATCCACTGCATTAGTTTCGTAAATCATGTGGCTATATATTTCCCTTAATTATGAATTATAGTCTTATCGTGTGCATTTCGTATGACTTAGGACTACACATGTAGTCTGCAGACTATAAATTTTGTCATCCATTTTACTATAAAGACACATAGATCGCATAAATTAAATTATTTACATGAACAATAATGGCAAAGTTAGTTTGTAAATTAATCATGATCGTTTATCTCCAAATTTTGTCATCCATTGCATTATAAAATTCTAATTTCATCTTCAAATATATGCATTAAGGTTTCTATAAAAAAAACTAAAATATTACAGTATGCAATGCATGTGCTACACACCAATCGACGTAGTATTTCTGTATACTCTAGCTTCTTCCTATAACTGACCTTGAATTTGTTCTCATTCCATTTCTTCCAGAGGCAATAAATAAATATATTGATTTTGCAAGAGGTAGAAAAAACCTCTTTTAACATTTAAGATTTAACTATGCCAGCCTAGCATTCATGTTTTATTATTAATAACCTGCTGAGATAAGATGGCAGAAACGTAAATTGGAAGTAGGCAGTGCTGTTGAAAGAGTTACATAGTTTGAAGGTCAAATCCATCCATATCATGTATGAACAATAGAGTGTTACTGATGTTGTTAATGCTATTGCTAGCTATGTGCCTATCGAGTTTTAAGTATGTTTGAAACATCAATTACAGAGTACTATACACTTGTGCATCTATGATGATATATGATTAAACTATCCCGGATGCATAATGTTTTTTGACACGACTGACAAGATTAAGTATACTCAATTAAGTATGAAGGCGTAGGACGGTAGGAGTAATTTTAAAGAAATGGCGTTCTCACTTCATCATGGAGCAAATGCAGTTTAACCTACTAGGTTGTCTGTTATACAAGTATGAATGTGTAATGGCACATAGGCAAACTATGTGGGCAAAGTTGCATGCTCATGGTTTTCAGAAACAGTACAGGGTAAAATAGAGCAAAGCAGTTGATGTTTGTTCGAGGGGAAAAAAACGTATTGGGGTCTTTCAGACAACCTCGGATCCATCTAGCCGGGGGATGAACCCCAGGTAGAACGATCCTCTACAAGATGGACTAGGTTAGTAATCCAATAACCCGTTTATCACGCTGTGGAAACGAGGCCATGTATCATCATCAAGACTGAGTTGCCTTCCTCCTTAAGTTATAAGGATAAAGTAGTACGAGCCTATAGAACAGATCCTGTTCAAGTAAGGTCGTGCTTTGTGTGTTAACAAGTCGATATTTGTACTACGCAAGGAAAAATTAACGGGGGGTGTGGGACTAATATGAGTTTAATTAAAGGAGCAAACATGTATTCTAATCCTGAACACCACAGATCTGTGAATTTATGGAGAGTCGAAAATCTGAACATGCATCTATACACTATTACGTTGCCTAGTATGGAACTTGAACTTCAGTTTTCTCTTTCCTAACTCATGTTTGTATTGAATACCTTGTATGTATGTTCTATATATTTGCTTTGCTGTGAAACTTATTGAATACTAAATTAGTTAAGGAAACAAAATATTTTTTATTTTTGGACTTGAGTTAAAATTCTAATAGTAGTAATTAGACATTTTTGCAGTTCCAAGCAATGAAATTGGAAGACCTGACCCGAGGCTGAAAGCTTGGAAGGTAAAAGGATATGGAGACAAAAGAGAAAGGAATGTTATAAGGTGGAATGAACATTGGTCATCCTTACAATTCCTCACAGGAGTGCGTGCATACCCTCCTCTGTCAAGTTATGGATATATTCTTATGGCTGCCCTACTGCACAACACAAGCTCCGTATCTGTTTGGATGTCTGCCGCCTGTTGCTTACCCAGCGGCTCATCGTTGTCGTCGTGGGCATGTTTCCAAATGAAAAGTTAATAATGTCAAGTTGGTAAATTCAAGCGTGGAAAGTTTTTAAATGCATGGTAAGCTCAGCAAGTGGAAGTTATCATTCTTTACTACTTGCGTTTGTATTGTTGCCTGTGTAATGCATCTTCATCCTTTAACTTCTATTCTAATAAACTGTATTATTTTCAAATGGATCTGTCATGTCTTGTGTTACCCATGGTTTTATTTTTGTTTTTATTTTTGCCATTATACCGTGCCTACATGCATGGGCACTAAAAGTAGTTGTTTGATGAGCAAGACTCCATGTTGTTATGTTTATCTTTCATTTTTTATACTGCCATTACATGCATATGTTGATGAATATTCTTTGATGGGTTTCAAATTGCAATTCGAGGAAGATTCTTCTAATAAATCATGTACTGTAGTTGAATCTCAACCAGAGATGGTTAGTGTTGACAGTGCTGATTATTGTGCTTATCATGTGACCAGAGAAGTGTCTAACCGTGCTTTTGTATCCATTTGTCACATTTGTTAGAGAAGTTGGTAATTGATGCAAAGATGGAGCATAGTTATGTATTGTTGGTTCTAGTTTGCTTGCGTGTGAAGATGGAATAACAACAGAAGATGAGTTCCTTTCTTCTATATTTTTAGAGATCCATAATTGGAATGGTGGCGGTATTGTTGTGTCTAGTGTTTTATCTTCGTTTGCGTATAGATCAGTAGCTGATTTTGAAGCGTTTCAAACTGTGATTGGAGATGGTTCTTTGGTTAAGAGTTCCTTGAGGTCTGTTGTTCTTATAAAGGTCATTGATGTTATGGATGGGCTTGCTTGTCAAGATGATTGGGTGGTTGGAGATGTACCTTTAAGCAGTTCTAAGTGCAATGTTCAACATAAAGATAGGGGCTTGTTATTTCTAGATGTGGGTTCTACTTTGATTGGAGAAGTCGGTTATGAGAGGGGAGTTTATTATCGTACCAGGGGTTTTAGATTTATTATGTATTACTATCTTGCATCTATAGGTTAATTTCTACGATCTCATATTCATGCTAGTAATTCGGGTCATGCTTCTAGATCTGATAGAAGAATAGTTGGATCTTTTCTGCAGTTAATATTAGGAGAAATCCTCGTTTAAAAGTTAAAGCTTGTAAGTCTTATTCATGAGGGTTGAGGTTTTACTAGGGTGTTTTTTGGTAATTGTTGTACGTGGTTTGTGTAGTTGCAGTTTTTTTTATAGTTTTTTTTGGATTTGGTTGTTGAGTTTGAGGTTGTGGAAGTTGTTTTATATGACAGTTCATCTTTTGGAGTCGTTTCAGGCTTTATTTTCTTGTTTAAGTTATTACTATAGGGTGAGTCTTCCATGGGCTTTAGTCCAAAAGAAACAACAAGTACATAATATGTAAGCGTGTGTATAATTATGTTTAAAAGATTTAAGGTATGACGCTACATAATATTCCGTTCGCATATTGACTGCGAACGATCGAAACAAAAATTTGATCGTGCGCAACAACATTACGCAATCACAAATCAGCAATAAAATGAAATGATTAACTTATTCTGTAAAATTTCTAATGAACGACGTTTATAGCAAAACGCATCAAACAAAAATATTTTTATTTTCCAAGCTAAAAATTATAAAAAAATTCTATAAATTAAATTAAAATGACATTATCAAAAATCAAGTCTAAATTTAAAACGTATATTTTATTATAATTTAATTAAAATTCGAATATTTAAACAAATTAAATATTCAAATTTGAGGACCAATAAATACAGTTCGTTACAACATATAACAATTTTTAATTAAATTGTATCTTGAGGAAGCGTTCTATTTCTATAGTTTGCCATATTCTCCTTCGCTTGACCTTGTAGGCTAGATGTTCGCCCTAGCAGCTGACTACGTGATCGCAACCTGAGCCACGGTATCTTTTGGTTTTTAGCCCTACACCACAAAAACCAACAATCAGTACCTCAAGCTAGATTTTCGATGTCATAAAACTCGCGTCACTTGTTATCAGACGCATCAGCTCAAAAATGCATTATTAGGTGGAACACATCTTATGAGGATCTGGTATATCGAATGCAGGAGTTTAGCGGCTTCATTCCTTCTTCGATTCGTGGAGCTTTTCTTACAAGTCTCCCCTTGGAAGAGAACAACTCGCATGAAGAATTCCTTTAAATCAACTGTCGTGATTTAGTTAGTCAACCGATTGCCTATTGTTGCCTTTTTTGTGTATTTTTCACTAATCTAATCACCTGACTTCATTTTTAAAGTGGTTTTATGATTTAATATGTTATAGAAACGTCATACTATACTTTAATGGTTGTTTACCTTCACTCTTCTTTTTGTATTCAATGTTTTCATTGTTTTTCTTCTATTTAATCATCTTCTCCAATATCATTAATCCAATTATGCCCAAAATCATTAGTAAGTTGTTTCATTACTACTTTATTATCAATCTATTCATTTCAACAACAAAAGTTCCAGTTATATCTCCAAACCCCAATTTAAAAAGGTTTATATTTCCATTTCATATATCTATGTGCTTTTCATATAAAAATCCAAACTTTATCCATTTAGACCATCAATAATGAGTTAAGAGCATAAATAGATCATATAACATAGAAAATAAAATCTCACTCGAAGTTTAACCTAATTATCTTAGAGATCCCTTTTCCTTTTGCTCTCCGAATTTGGCCTAGCTGCCAATCTTCGTAAACCATTGAGAAGTTTATAAAATTTACAATCTATGATTTTTTTCCTTCCTATTTAGACTATTTAATTGTTACTTTTGGTGGAGAATTGTTGATTTAGTTTTCGATCTAAGGTCGTGTTTGTTTCGAACAAAATAAGGCTGAATGCTTAATTAGCTTGTTTGTTTTTAAATAAGTGCTTTCATTAAGTTCTTCTTTTTACTTAATTGAATGAGTATGTTGGCATGTGCGATGCACGTGCACAGGAAGAACTGGTGTTATGAAACTATGTTTGTGGAGTTATGTTAAAGTTTATAAAATGACTTTGACGTGTACGTAATGTTGCATTTTTTGGATGCTGTCTAATTCAAAACACATCCACGTCTGGTAGACGTGTATGGAACTTTCGTATCAAACATGGAAATATGCTCTAAATCAAACCGATCGTAGGCAGCTAAAAAGAAAAGTAATAAACTTATGGAATTATGAATTATTCTGGCTTGTTCATGCATATTGTAGACAACATCTTTGATTTATAACAGAAGTAGATTTTTTTTAACAGATATAATAGTTAAGCTGAAGTAGATAAGATAGCATTTGAGAGGAGAAGGAGACAATATGACGTATTGTAGCTTGCGTGCTATATGAAAGTAAATTGTAACGACGAACTATAGTTGTGTTAATTATTTTCTCTCCACCTTGTTTCGGGCTTGAGACCGGCATCAGTAGTAAGTTGATGGCGGAGTTAAAAACGTTTTTTAAGAGATTTTTTATGTTAAGTAAAACTGAATCGTAGTAACACAGTCATATAACGTATAAGTTGAAATACTCAAACACGATCACGTGCATACAGCCAAGTTATATAACACACATTCACAAATCACATGGGTATTAGAATTATGTCTACAATCGGAAAATGTACATATATTTATAATTAATGCAACAAACAATGCAAATCTTGTTTACAAACATTTCACACGCAACTACATAAATTCACAAAGATAAAAGTAACTAATTCGAGCAAGAACATGAGAATCAAGTTCCACATAACATTCATTCAGATTCCATTCTATCTAAATGTACTGAACTTGAAATATAAAACATGTATATCCAACTCCAAACTTAAACTTAATAAAAGAAAAAATAAATCCAAATGATTAATATTGTTTCTAAAATTTAATATCCAAAGAATCTCATCATAGATTTCACGACTGAATATTGGATCTGAGACTTACACGGATGGAGAGACATAATTGCAAAACCTATAGTAGATGACAATTTTAAACCTGAAGCGGCAAGCATTTTGCTTGCACCTCCTCCGCTTGGGAAATCCCAAATTATTTCCCTTGTGATGCATGCCGATAGTTGCAGTTAGATCTCTAAGGAACCACAATGGCTGAGAGGACTATCACATTAGCAAAGGACGTTGTTTGTGAGAGCCCGTTATTTATGTACTCGTTAATCCGTTACAATAAATGCTTCTTTTCTATTTACACTACCCAAGCACGGATCAAGATTTCTGATCAGTCTGACACCCTTTAAATTTTAATATTTTTAGTATTAGTTTCAATTCAGTTTTTCCCATATTAAATCCACATCAAATCAACTAACCATCTACATTCGGTTCATTTTCATAAGTTGCATGATCAAAATTTGTCATAGCTTCCTTCCCATTGTATTTAATTGATACTTTATTAGAAGCTCTGCAAACAACCACAAAGAAAGTGAGAACGCCATAATCTACATGCAGTATTCATTGCTAACTGGTCATAGGATCTAAACATCTTCAAATTATAGGTGATAAATCTATCACCTTGCAGCTTCTTCCTAGGTATCAAACAGTCCCAAATACACATACTTGTTAAGAAAAAAAGTTGCATTATAAAAAAATATGTGCCTACCTCAATCGATAATAAGAAATGATACATTACTTTTAACCCATAAATTTACCTATTCTACCCTTCCATTTCCCAGATTTATGCAATGTGATGCCTTTATATTATGAAGTTCCTCTTGTGCTTTGTTATCCAAGCACGTGAACAAACTCTTCTTTTGTTAGATCTTTATTATATGCATTTTTCCAAACATGTAAAACAAATATACCTGATTCATATTATTCTTATGGTCACTTAAAATGAAATTTATATCAGCTTTGTTACCCCAAAATTTTATTTCAGCTCTATCATAAGCTCTGTTAAAGTAAGTGATAGAAGTTGGTCAAAAATTCAGTAAATTTGCATATAACTTAAGTCATAATATTCATAGTTTATTGAGTATTACCTTGTAGTGGCATGGGCTGTATAAGGACATCCTAAACATAAACGAAAATTTTACATACACAAAAATTAACAAAGATGTTCAACTATTGAAGTACCTATATAGACTTTCTTTCCATAATCCCTGCACATAATAAAGGGACAACAATTTTACAAAAAAAGAAGATAAACATATCTATTAAGAAATAAAAAGTTTGTGGTTAAAAGACGTAAGACTAACCAAATATGATATTCCCATCTCCTTATTCTTCTATAGAAAGTAACACCTCTGTATTGAAAACTCTTCAAGCGCGGGCCACTCGGCTCTTCTTAGCTGTCATTGCCACTTGAGAAGACTTACCAATGGAGGTAGCCTCACCACCTATGGTCCTCTACACCAACTACTGATTGACTGACTAGAAAGAACTGGAAGATGACTGGATCCCCCATCTTCCAATGTCTTTTTGAACTTAATAGATAATACAAACTTATACGCTTTTTCACCATTATAATTCTCTATTTATCCGGCGAGGTCTCAACTCCTTTATAATTTACATATATATGGAAAAAGTAGGTAATTGATTATAAAAGGGAGAAATTATTTATGAAATAAAACTTGGAAATCATCATAGTTATATTGACCGTAATTAACAGTCTATCTTTCCCACGTCAGTCAAATAATCATAAATACCTCCTCTTTCTGCTTTTACCTGACCCTGCAGAAAATTGATTGTCATAAGCAAACGATTCTGTAGTTTCTCCTCTTTTGAAAGTGAAATCTCTTATTGATAAATCGGCACATTAAGTTAAATCTAGGTAAAAATTAATTACAAAAGCAAAATAAATATGTTTATAGATCTTGGATTGACTTGAAATAATATGAATCTGAACTTTAGGAACATTAAATTTTAGAATATTAGTTAAAGGATGAAATGATGAAGAGCAATCAAGCATAAAAGACAGTATAGAGAGTCAATGGATTAACAATGATAAAATTACCGTATGTACCTACTGTAAGAGCTAGAAAGCGACGTCTAAAATAGAAGGAGGTTGAGTGTAACATCCTAATTTTTGATAAAATTTAAAATTAGTGATTAATATAAATTTTGGGATTAAATTGAAATTTATTTGAAAATTTCCAAACAAATAAATAAATGTTAATTTGTATATACATAAATAAGATTGTGATTGCATTTGAGCTTAAAATTTTAAAATAATAAGTGTTTTAAAATTATTTGAATTTAAAGATATATATGTGTATGGATAGATTTGAATTTTAGTTTGAATTTAAAATTTAAATAAATATTTTAGTAAAATATCTGGATTTGAAAATTTTATATGTATGATTTTTATTAATGTGTAAATTAGTTAAAAACCTTATTCTTTTTAAAGTTATATATATATATATATATATATATATATATGATAAAGGAAATGTATTTATACAAATAAGAATATGTAATACAAAATTTTATTTAAAAACATGTAATCATGTAAAAAAAAATTACAAGTGTTAAGCTTTTAGCACATAGATTAACAAGTGTAATCAATTTAATTATGGATGTAGATAAGTGTCCTATTTTTTGTTTTATTTTTATTAAAGAAGAAAATATCAGGTATATACATCTTTTCCTCCTCTCCGTCATTGCTTTTAGTCTTCATTTTCAAACTTCAAAGAAAAAAAAGAAGAAAACCTGTATATAAAGAAACCAGAAAAAAAATCAAAGCAAGGCAAATTCTTCACGAATTCAACAAGTCAGATTCAAGCAAGTTATCAATTCAACAATTCCAGTATCAAGAGCAACATCAAATTTTTTAAAATCCAAGATCAAGATCAAAGTAGATTTCAAATTTCAACACCCAGGCTTCTTCTCTATTTTCATAAAAACAAACTGTAAGTAAATCCTTTTAAGAATTTGAGTTTCAATTTGTTGTTAAATAATCAAAGAAGTTAATCCATCAGAAGCTAAGAAAATCAACATCAACTAGTTGCAGATAAAATTCCAAGATCAAAGCAATTTTCAAATTCTCATTTCCAGTTTTCTAAAAAAAGCAGATATACAGGCCTCTTCCCTGTCAACATAAATTGGTGAGTAAACCCTTGTGAGATCTAGATTTTTGAATGTTGTTTGAAATCATGCCTAAAGTGAAGTTAAGATTTATTTTCATGTGTATAAATCTTTGTATTTATGTGTGGTTTGGCTGTGCATGTCTGGAAAACAGATATATGCATCTCTGTTACAGGTTTACAAGCATCAAGCCTGTTCAAAAATCAACCTCTCTTCTTCTAATCATTATTTGACTTTAGGACCTAAACAAATTTTGTTTGTTTAACTATGATTCAAGTTCTAAAAATAATTTTAAGCAAAATTAATTCAAGCTTCTTCTAGAAGTTGAAAAATATAGGGAAACTTGCTATATGTTGAATTTTCAAGTATCATGATTTATGTTTTCAAATATATTATCTGAAATGCTTTCGAAAACAAAGATTTTTAAAAGTGAAATCATATTTTTTAAGTACATATTCACTGATAAAATCGAGGATGAACGATTTTGGGGTTATTATCAAGTTCTGGTGATCGGCAACGTGAGGGGTCTCGTGATCGGGGTTGGAGCTAGCATGATGGTCAGCGATCATTAGAAAATTATTGGATGAATTTATAAATCATTGTATTGGCCGGACATTGCCAATCTAGGGTTTAAGCTTATGTCTTAGCGATGGTCGGAATTCGCATTGCTGGCTTCTCGTCGTTGCATCGGAGTCGATCGCACCGGTGACAATCGAAACAAGGGAGATAGGCGAAGCTCTGGCCGGAATCTCGACGCTTCCGGTGGCCTGAGAAGTCGGAGCAAGGCATTTCTTTGGCGATTATTTTTGTCCCAGTCTGGGTCGTGCAGCTTAATCACGAATTCGTCATCGATTCATGTTGTTGGGTGGTCAGGGGCCTATGAGGAGTTGTCGTCGACCTATCGACGATCAGCGTCGACCAGTGGTGGCTGGAATCATTTGTGCATGTGCATAATGTATTTGGTTGTGTCAGGGATTTGGTTTAAAGAAGGGAGGGATGACTCGAAGTAGTCTTTAAGGAAGCAGGTCACTGGCTCGAGGGTTAATTCGAGTATTTGTGTTGTACCGGGTTTTTATTAAACTTAAGCAAATTCTAAGTTTTCAAAATGAAAATATGGGGTTATCTCAGGGACAACTCAAAGTAAATAGGCATGTAGCCCGGGCGATGCTCGAAGTAGGTCTCGGGTTTGTCATATAAAATAGTTTTCTTGGCTTTGAAAAAAACAAAATTCAAATTTAATTCATGTTTTTAAATAATGGTTTTAATTTTAGTGTTGGATAACAAATGTTTTAAGTAAGATATTTTTAAAGTAATTAAGTTTTAATTTATTTAATTTTGTGACATTAATTGTAAAATTAATTATTTTAATTAAGATGAAATGTTGTTCTTATTAACCTTAATCTTTTGAATTAATGTGTTAATGATATTTAATTATAAAGTTTATTAAGTAAAGATTTTTATAATAATTGAATGATAAATTAAGATAAATGATTTATAATTACTTAATAATTAAAGAATAATTAATTAACGGTTAATTAATTATTAATTTAAAGTTAATTAATTTGTAATTAAGGATAGATTAATTAACATAATTAATTAAAGAATAATTAATTAATGAAAGTAATTAAGATTAATTAATAAATGATTAAGCATTAATTAAGAATAATTAATTAATTTATTAGTTAAAAATTAAAGGTTAAGTAAATGATAATCTCTGTAGTTAATGCCCCGCTATTACCCTGCTACAACCGCGCTATATCTCATAGCGGATTTCTACCGCTACGATTTTTCCATATAGCCCCAAAATATAGCATTTCCGCTTTAATCCCCGCTATATCTGCTATATCCCGTTATTTCCGCTATATTCCGCTATTTCCGCTATACCTTCTTTAACAAAATGAATTGAAAAATTGCATTTATACGTTATAAAATTATGAAACTGATTTATTTGATTTAATTTTTTAATATATTTTCAGAAATGAAAATACTCTAATATTCTACCAAATTCAATTATGTTATATAACATTTTTTCGTTTATTTAAAGTATATCCGCACATGTTTTTATTTAAAATTATTTATGTATTATTTATAATTCAATTGAATGATAATTTTTCATTTAATTACCATTTATATATTTGTAAAAACATTAAGTACGAGTTTTATATGCTATTTTAGAGTCATCTGCTATATCCCGCTATATCCTCGTTGTATCCCCGCTATGACTTTTTGCACATCCACCGCTTTGAATCTACCGAGCGCATAAACTGCATAGATGATAATTAAGGTTAATTAATTATTAATTAATATTAATTAATAAATCATTAAAGATTAATTACTTTATAATTAAGAATATTTAATCATTAATTAAGGTTAATTTATGAAAATAATTATGTGATTAATTAATTATAATCACACGAATTGTTCATCTTAATTACAGATGATTGATTGTTGTTGAATGCTTTGTATTGATTGATATCTGTGATATGTGGTTGTGATACTATGTGATATGAACTGCTTTGTGCTAAACCGTGACATTTGTATATATATATATTACTGTGAAAACCCCTTAGCCCGTAAAACGACATTTGAATTTCGACGCGACAGGGAGTCGGATTCCGGTTGGTTATCCAAAACCCACATCGAACCTTAATGGTGAATCTTTGTGAATGATATATCCACGTGTTTTAAATTAAGCGCTCACTATTCGGTTTAGCCAGGAGAGGACTTTGTGTCATATAACCCATTCCGAATAGTGATATGACGAAACGGATAGCACTTCAAGATGGTGGTGATATTTATTAGCTTAACACCTTTCTCTGAGATGTACGAGCTCAGAGGTTATGTAGTTGATGGTTATAAGTGATATACTCCCAATTTGGTAGTGTGGCATGTTGAGTGCCACTAAGTGTTGTTGAGTGTTGCTGATCATTTGTTGATCAAAGCATGACTTTTGTGTAAATCGTAGCTTTGTGGACGAGACCTCGTCGGACCTCACACCCCGGAAATGGTCGAAACAGAAAAGATGCGGCAAGATTATGAGGGTCACGCCCTTTAGGGTATGTCCATTCCCTTTTGAAAAAAGGTGATATCATGGTATGGAGCCCAGATATTTAACCTATGTGGTTGCTGCAAATTTATTACTTCATGGTTGTTGCTTTGTGGTTGAGGGCCCACGGATAAAGGTCGGTAACGACCGGGGAATGGCATATTCGTATAGTAGTCATCTAGTTATAGAGGTAAACCGGCCTTGTGTTTGCAGAGATCTAGTTAGGTTCTCGGGGCGTCCCTCCAGAGGCGTACACATGTCGCATAGGAAGTTCCTTAGCCTGGCCATTTGTTTAAAATCCAATCATCAATACGCGCCTAGTACGGTTTTAATTGTATAACCTGCCATTTACTTATGGTGGTAACCCACTGTTTAGATGGTAGTTATAGTAGACATAGTACGAAATGTCTGTGCTGGCTAAGATTAATATTATACTTTCGAAATATTTTCTACACTATGCACTAATATTAATATTAAATGAATTTTCTCGTAGCAAGCATATTTGACTATCATAAGGGAAAATCTCCTTCAATTGTGCGATTGCATTGTGTGTGTGCAGGGAGGCCTTATGGCAGTTTTTTTTTCCAAAAGCATGAACAGTTTTCTCTTATAAATTGTTTTTGTTTAAACAACTATTTTGTTTACTCATACCAGTTTCGTGATTGACCCAGAGTTTATTATTCCTTTTCTGAACTCTGGGTGTCCATAATTTTCCACATGGGCAGCATAGAAGCAGGTATCCGTGTTTTGGAGCTAGCTTGGTTCTAGAAGTCTTTTGGTAGCTGTCGTATTTTGGAAGCTTTTAGTTTGAAGTCTTGGAAATCATTTGAAGTGTTTGGAATTTGAAAGACCTTATCGAAGTATGTTGGGAACCTTTTTGAAGACTCCGTTATTCCGTTGTGGCGTTACCATTTTGTTGTTGTGTTATATATATAGTACTCTGATGTTGGTGGTCGAATGTTGTAATGAATATTGTGATGAATATTGTATCCATGTTGTATCTGTATTATGATCAATGATGATTCATTTTGTTTCTGCTGCTCTGTATTTGTCTAATGTTGTTATAAGCTCCATCCGAACTGGAGTTCAACGTTTGAATCTTCGGTAGTCGAATACAAGTGAGGTATTTGATGTCGATTTTTGAACGCTGGATTTCCGGTCGTGACATTAAGCTACTTAATATTGCCGATAATTTCCTTCCTTCTACCATTTTTATGTTTATGCACTACAACAAAACAACCATATTACAACCTTTTCTTTACAACTTGCACAAATTGGCAGTTGTAATAGGTATTTTATAACAACTGTTTATATGTAGCAGTAGTAACAAATTTATTTGTTCAGCAGTTGTAATATATGTCTGTAACAACTGTTTATTTGTGTCAGTTGTAAATATTTATCTATCACAACTGTTTTTGACAGTTGTTTGCCTGCACTATAAAAAATTACAACTTCCCTCTTTTATTTTCTTCGGCCCGCTCAATGTTTTCGTGTAAACTAAAAAATTAGCCGTAAAATTTCATAAATCTAAACTAACCCTATCCCGCTCTGCCATTGCTATCCACCGAAGTAAATCGCGCTTGCTAGAAACCCTCTTTCAAACCCTAACCCTTTACTCTCTGTCATTTTCTCGCCTCCGTGGCCGCATCTCCATTGCTACACACGTTCAATCGCTTCGCTATCGTTGCTACCTGCGTTTGCTCGCCGTTGTTGTTGGTCGCCTTCGAAGAAGTTGTGGTATGTTGCTATCCTACGATTTTATTGATTTTATTTGGTTCTTAGTTATTTGTTTATTGAAATTATTGATAGTTAAATGATTCTTTACTGCAATCCTACAATAACCCAAATTTCTCGAAACTAAACATAATCGTCGATTCAAATCGCTTCCAATCTAGTATGAATTTATAACAATCTCATGAGTGATGGCTAAGCACAATAATTCACTGAATAGTACTAAAAATCACATACGGCAGTTATGTTTTGAATTAGGTGCATTGTATTGTGAATTAGGTCCATGTATGGAACCCATGCATAGATCCCACTTCGCTCACTCTATGGGGTAAAGTTTATTCCAAAATTTGGGAGATGTGTAGTATTTTTTGTTTATTATAAGCCTAATTTATACCAAATTTGCGCATTTTATATAGCACAATCCAGTATTCCTATGTCAAAATAGCAAATAGATGGTGTGAAATTATTCCGTTAATTCTTTTATCAATAGGGAAAATTTCTAACTATACATTCAAAATAGTAAACGGATGGTGTGAAGTTCTGTTTATTTGTTTAATTAATCACAAGGGGAACTTTCTTTATATATGTGTGTGTAATGCAGATTGGGGAATGTGAAGTAGCTTGGGTTGATGGAGAAGTGGGAAAACCACATGATAAGCTTTCTCTACTCCCCCCGCGTCAAACCCTCCTAGCCATGATTCTGCACTTGTTGGCGATTTAAAGTTACCTAATTTAAAGCAATTCCTTGTGAGCAAAGGCATTCAGGCAACGATTCAGGTAATGCGTATTCTTGTCTAACTTGTTTTTTCCCACCTGCTTTACTTGTCTAATGCATCTCTTTACTTAATTATGATACAAAGATTTCACATGATAAGTAAAGAAAGTTCAGCAATTTTTCCATTTCCTTAAATTATTTGACATACAAGGTATTAAAAAACAAAATTCAAATCGTAGATCGTAAATTTTCAATCTTTAAATTTAAATCATAGATTGAAAAAATTCATATTTAACATGCATACCTACTTGTATACTCGATTTTTCTTCTTCACTGCGTTGGTTATTAAGTGATATTTAAGCGTTCGAAAGCATCAATTCTCCTTTTTATAGAGTAATTTGTACATTTGGAATTGAATTTGATGCTTCTTCTAAACCTGTAATTCGATTTTTATTCTTGTTCCATCTTTATTTTTTTTTAGAAAACAATAAAATACGAGTCATAAACTCAAGTAGAAATCTTGATATTTATTTATTCAATATGGATTAATGCTTTTTCTCAGTCACAGTTTTAATAAAGTAACAAGAGAAAGCAATGCACTTGTATATATTAAGTTTGGTTACATCATTTTAACATGATGTGTAATTATGTTACTTCATACCGTATCAATATTATATAAACCAAAGGTCTTTCTTAACACACACACACATGCCCACACACATCTTTATGTATGTATGTATGTTACATCTATACTCGCAGATGAGCTCTTTCTTCAAGTTTCAAATTTTGCATCTTTACTCACTTGTATGAGAGATGCACATAATCATGTTAAATGTACTTATTGTTATATGTACCAATCAGGGATCTTGTAGTACTGCACATTTTGTATTAAAACATGGAAAATGCAGTGCATGTTATGAAGACACTTTAATCAGTTCTATGATGACACAATATATAGTCAAACGATCTCCTGTAATTTTCTCTGCTTCCAGGTTGAGCTTGCTGGGGAATTTTGCGATGCGGTGAGCATGTCACGGTCAGAAAAATCATTGATGTGTCAGCAAGGTTATTTTTTTATAAAATGCTATGTTTGTTAAGTTTTAGTAAGCATTTATAAATAATGAATAAAATGACTAATGGGGTCCACAATTCATTGAAGTTTTTTAGTCTATTTGATTGGTCTAACAATGATTTTGAGCACAATTGCAAATATTTTGCTAGTCTTCATCGTTTTTTTGGCGACAAAGGAACACATATTCATACATATGTATATAATTATACATGTGCATAGCTTTATAAGTTTTATCGCTTTTCTTTTATGCCATCAGAATAAACAATGAATTCTATTTGATATTTTTCATATTTTTCCAAATAGGAAGTTGAACTGTACTTTATAATATTAGTGGAATATCATTTCAATTTTCTCATGCACCCATCATCCAAACCCTAGCCCATACAAATTTTGGAATGTTCGTATCAGTTCACAATACTAAACAAGCCTCATTTTTAAACTTGCTTAAACAAATTTCTTGTGTGAAAGAATTATAACTTAATACAGGAATGCTTTATTTTAGATGTGTCCTTTTTAAAATAAGACATCAATACTACCTTGTGATATATGCATCTTTGATTGGACGTCGGAAGAATTAAAAATCAAGAAAGTCCTTCAGGAAATGGCAGTATTTTAGGCCTCAAACATCATCATTGTGTTGCTTTCTATTGAAATATGGTGGATACCAAAAAGTAAAAACACTGTTAAATTAAATAAGGGAAATGATTTAATAGAGGAATAATCGTTGAATTTTAGTACGGATAATTTGAATTTCTAGAACAGAAATTCCCTATTAATTCATGACTAATTATCCCTCATATGGAGATAACAATTGCATCTACTGATCCTACAGTTTTAGTGCATCATGTACCATTTGGAGCAACTGCTTGGAAGGTTTGGATTGATTAAGTGGTGGAGCCCGAAGCTATTTTATATAGGCCTACTTCGGATATGTATACTATTGGACAAGCGGTTGGACGACTGTTGCTTGGCGTAAGGAATTTATCTCTGTTAATTAGTATGTATATGTACTCTTACTGAAATATGTTATGGATTTAGTTGTGTTTTGTATTGAAATTATGAATTCATAAATGGTGTAAACTCGAATTGTTTTCGATTTTCTTGAATGCAAATGTTTTGTGTTGTTTCAAGTAATTTGCATGATTGTGTATAATGTTAACGAAATATTGGTTTTAGTTATGATATTAAGAAATTTATAGCAGTTGTGAAAAGATGATTATAGTTGTTTGTAGCAATTGTAAAAATATATGTTGTAACTGTCATTGTTAGTTGTATTTCATCTGTCTACAACTGCAAGCAGTAGTTGTAAAAACCTTTTACAAGTGCTAAAAGCAGTTGTAACCAGTCACTTACAACTTGCATGTTGCAGTTGTAAATAGTTTTCCGCAGTGTAAATAAGTTTTCTACAACTAGCAGTGTTAGTTGTAAAAGACCTTTTGCAAGTGCTAAAAGCAGTTGTAACTAGTCATTTGCGACTAACATGTCGCAGTTGTAAAATAAGTTTCTACAACTACTTCTACAACTGTTCCAGTTGTAAAATAATTTGGATCTATTACAACTGCAGATATAACGACTGGCGGGTGCTAGTTGTAATAGACATATTACAACTGTTTTTGGCAGTTGCAAAAAGATATTTTTGTTGTTGTGATGATTTCTCCATTTCTTTCAATATTCAACTTTTTTACTGAATGGACGGATGATGCTTTTGGGAGTAGGGAAACAAATGTGAATAAATGTGTATTACGGTTATTACCGAAGAGGGGTCAAGGAAATTGCAACAAACTTAGATTCTTAACAGCATAGTAAGGAGAAAAACTGAAATGTAGAAATTGAACTTTCATATATAAATCTTTTATTAAGTAGCTTCGATTCTAGATAAGAAATTTATAATAAGTTATGAAATTGCGTAGATATTGAAAATCAATTCCCCTTTCATAAAAAAAACCTAGCAATCAAAGCAATAAATCTCAAAATTAAAATGCAATAAAATCAAATAATTAGACGCAATTAAACCATAAGACAATCAAAAGGAAATAAAAAGTACTCAATGAACAAAGAAAGTACGGAGTAAAAAAAGGAGAATTCAAAGTGAAAAGAAAGCAGAACAAAATTCATACAAACTTATGAAATTTTTGAAGGAAGTTGGAGATCTTACCTTTGAGAAATAGCTTAGGCCTTTATCACAATTTTTCCAATATTTCCTGAATAGAGAAAATACAGAGTAAAAAAAAGGAGAAATCAAAGTGAAAAGCAAGCAGAACAAAATTCAGACAAACCTACGAAAATGTCGAAGGAAATTGGAGATCTCCTCAATTTATATGTCAAATCCCAAATTTGCAACTCAACCCCACAAATTGAGTTGGTGGAAGAAGAGAGAGGCACCCCGTCAATATCAAACCTGACCGAGTTGGAGGAAGAAGAGAGCTCGTTCCAGCCATCAATTTGCTCGATCCTCGAATTTGGATCTGAAAAGCATCGTGATTCTAATTCTAAAAACAGAAGAAAAAGAAATTCTAAAAACAGAAGAAAAAGGAAGAAAATTGTAAGAGGTCGTTAACTCCATTTTTTTTAGTGGGGAAGAAAAGGTTTAGCAGAAGTTTGAAGAACAGTAGGAAAAAAGGAAGTGGGCAGAGACGGCTGACTACATCGTGTAGTTTTTAGTGGGGAACGAACATGGTAGGAGAATTGAGGCATATGCCCTTGGATTTTTTTTCTAATGTATTCTTTTGCGACAACGTTAGGGACTGATTGGGAAGTTAAAAAAAGCTTCACCATCCTAAGGTATTTGCATTATTAGTAGAGATAAGCAAAATTTTAATGTTATTGTAAATACTGATCACTTATTACACCACACATTCCGATACCCATATGCAACATAATATGTAAAAAAAATTAACTATATCAAACAATTAAAAAAGTTCAAACATAACGTCAGTTTTGTTTTCAATTGGTGAATTTTTTCGTTTAGTTTGCGTTTTAATTTTATAGTGTAGTTTAAATCACTAAAAATGAATGTACTAAAAATTTTAAAAAAATTTAGTATCAACCTACCGCGATATTTGCATGCAATTCGAAGTTAAAGTATGATAATTTATAAATTGGTTGAAAAGAATGGAAATGAAAAAATAAATAAATAGTAATACATAACGTAGATGTTAAAAAATTATAAATAAATAGTTTCGATAAGCTGAAAAACACTGATTTATTTAAGGTAAATAAAATAAACAAAATCCGCAATGCATACGTAGAAAATCAATATATTACATAATTATGAAAAGTTGGACAAAATCTTCTAATATTTTTATAACAACTTATTTCAATACATGTTTTATGTGTGTGTGTGTTAATAATGCTAAAATCATTAATTGATAACACAACGCAAACTTCAATTTTATTACAATGAAATATTTTCTTCTCGACCAAACTCTTATAAATATATTTACATTGTCAAATTGACTATTTTTGATATGTTTGTAGTACTTGCACACGTGGACATTTATTATTTTTTTGTTTGTATATAAATATAAGACATAAAATAAGATGATTAAGTGTGTTATGTAAGACAATTACATCGAAGAATAATTAATTTTAACTTTGAGGGGTAATATTGTCAAAGTGGTAATTTATATTCGCGGAACAAATTTCTAATTAGAATGTAAACAAATAATATTTTAAGTATTCAACAATCAGCATTTAGCATTTTAAACAAATGATGCCTAAGATTTTAAATCAAGTGCTTTCAGAGGAGGAGGAGAAGAAAAATGAATAGAACGTATAGTTCTATCTCTATCAAGGAGGGATATTAATACCCTAGTTGGTGCTAATGGGTTGTTAGGTCTAACAAGCTTGTTTACACTTAATTTATTCTTTTAGTTGTAACTTTATAGCCGTGTGCCTGTTCTAAACATGTTTATTATGGAACCTGACTAGAAAATACGCTCTATGCAACGGTGTAAGTTTCATTGTTTGATTTCTTCATTTATAGAAATTCATATATTTGTACTTTTTAGTAAAATTACCATTTTAACCTTTAATTAATATTTCAATTTATTATTAAACTTTACGGCATGTTACATTCTCCTCTGTTGAAAGAATTTCATTCTTGAAATTCTAAAGGACAAAAAAAAGTAACTCGCTCTATAGCGTTTAAACACATATTATATAGTCATACATTTAACATACATTCATACAAATACACCCGCTCTTAAGTGGCTATACTTTAACAAACACCATGGCACATACTACGAACACCAACATTGTGGTTTTCGTCAGCATACCACTTTTGTTTATCATGTGGAGTCTTTATCCTTTTCCTTGTCAGCTCTAGTTTTTCGAAAGTGTCCCTAGTCATGTCTAGCCGAAGTATAAACCTATCAGTCATCTCCCACGAACAAGATGGATTTGCATGGTCATCCATACAAAGCCTTGAACGTTGTCATGCTTATGCTCGCCTGATAGATGTTATCATAGGTAAATGCCACTAATGGTGAATGATCTTCTCATGCTCCACCAAAGCCAAGAATATCAGGTCTCTCGATAAATCCTTCAACATCCTATTCAGCATCTCCATTTGTTCATCTGTTTGTGGATGATACGTAGTCCTAAGATTTAACTCAGTCCCCGAGGCATCTTGAAGAGTTCTCCAAAATAAAGGATCTAGGCCGGGTTGCAACGGGTTAAATGAGTGAATTTAAAAAAAAATCATTTTTAAATCTTTATTAGGCCTATGAAGTCTAATCAATTTTTAGATTCGATCTAAAATATTTTATATAAAATCTTTATATTATGTTATATGCTTGTAAAAGGGTGTATTTTAATTTCTTGAAGTATGTTACATAAGTGCATTAAATTCACTTATATATGTACAGTGCACATGCAATATATAAGAAGTGTATATAGTCAATGTGACTGTTTATGCACTACTAGAATACTTTAAAATGGGGATAGAGCCTGGAGTCGGCCGACGTTGGCTCTGTCTCCATTATGGAGTCGAATGGGAACGGCGTAAAATTTTATTGAAGTTTGTGTCGGCTAGGGACGGCGCAAAATTTTATTGAAGTTTGTGTCGGCTGGGGACGGCCTGCAGCGATCCGAGTTGGCTAGCGTCGGCTATTTAATTATTTTCCCAGTCTAATTCTTATATACGTTATTTCGTTTGAAAAAATATAAAACACAACGAAAATGGCCAAAAAAATAAAATTGACATGTATGGTTATTAATGTTCGCCCAATGACGGGTCGTGATAGGTTAAGTTGGTATTTTCGATGATATATGTTCGTGTAATTCGAAAACTTATCGTTGTTGAAAATCTAAATCGTACGACAATTCGATGCAACTTTTAGTCGATCCGTTATACAAACTCGATAAAGGCGATTATATGTAACAATTTAGAGAATTAAAATAATTTTTAAACCATTGGATAATCAATTATGAATTTTTAAATGTATTTGGTATAATAAAATTATATAAAATAAAATATGCGGTGTAAAAATAAATTCTTTGGATCTTATGTCGATCTAAGGTATTTTGGACATATTTTTAGAATATTGTTTAAAAATACACGAATCTGGGGTGTCGATCTTGAATGTCAAATTTATGGCCGTTCGTGGACTTTCAGACAAAAATCCTTCGTTCGAAGGCCAAACGACCTTCAAACGAGACCAAATTTGAACCAGTGATGCTTTGTAGTGTTTTAATCGAATCCGTACAGTTGGATTTGCAAAAAAATCATCACATACAAAATTATCCAAGAAATATGTCATTTTCTAGGAGTTAGCTATAACACTTATAATTTTGTGGGTGATGATTTTTTTGCGAATCCAACCATACGGATTCGATTAAAATAATACAAAGCATCACTGGTTCAAATTTGGTCTCGTTTGAAGGGCGTTCGGCCTTCGAATGAAGGGTTTTTTGTCCGAAAGTCCACGAACGGCCATAAATTTGAAGTTCAAGATCGACTCCCCAAATTTGTGTATTTTTAAACCATATTCTGAAAACATGTCCAAAATACCTTAGATCGACATAAGATCCAAAGAATCTATTTTTATGCCACATATTTTATTTTATATAATTTTATTATACCAAATACATTTAAAAATTCATAATTGATTACCCAATGGTTTAAAAATTATTTTAATTCTTGAAAATGCTACATATAACCACCTTCATCGGATTTGTATAATGGATCAACTAAAGGTTGCATCGATTGGTTGTGCTAGTTAGATTTTCAACAACGAAAATTTTCGAATTATATGAACATATATCATCGAAAATACCAATTTAACCTATCATGACCCGTCATTAGGTCAATAATAATAATAATAAATGTCAATTTTTTTATGTTGTAGTAGTGTTTTTAATTTTTTTTAAACGAAATAGGTGTAAAAAAAGAATTTAAAAAAAATATACGCTGGCCGACCCTAAACGACTCAAGCCGTCACTAATCGGGACGATGCCAACCGACGCCAGCCGGCTCTATATCGAGTATACAGGTTTCAGCGGAGATTTTCTTCTTCACTTTCTTTGCTTAATAAAAAACGATTTTCTCCTTCCCCATCACCATTTTCGACCCTCTCCAACCGTCACCCTCTGTCGATCATCGCTGTAGAAGCCTAGAACTCGACAGAACTTGCCGGAATCTCCTCTTCTTCTTGAATTTGGTAATTTTGTAAACCCTAATTTCGAATTAAATTGTTTAATAGGTTTAAATGTACATTATTGTGATGATAATTAGGAGTAGGTATTGCTAATTTAGTGTATTAGGTTATTTTTAGTATGAAATCGTTGAATTTGAAAGTAAGAATTGGGAATAATTGGTTGTAAGTATTTATAATTTAAAAGGGTGAGAGTGTGAATAGGGAATTTGAAAGTGTGAAAGTGTGCATTTGAATTTTATTCCCGATTGATCCCTTATGTTTTATATTTGGATTGAGTGAGGACGACTTGGTCGTCGAGTGTTGTTTGACTGGCCTGTGCGCCTTGTATTTGGATTGAGTGAGGACGACTTGGTCGTCGAGTGTTGTTTGACTGGCCTGTGCGCCATATGTTTGGGTATTTATACCTATAAAGTCTCGGTAGCTGGTCCATTCGAGCTGTGCCGATATTATATGAAGGGCATATCGCCTCGATACGCTGCCGTTTATTTCTAGCGCCTAGGTGAAGCGACTATTTGGATGTTTATTGCTTTATATGCAATAAACATCTTAATATAAATGATTTAAAGGAAATAATTTATAAATAAACTTCTTACTTATTTTAGCCTATCTCTAATTACTATAAATAATTTAAAGGAAAATAAGACAGCAACAAAGCCTTTAGTTCCAAAAGGCTTTGGTAGATTAGAAAATACGATAATAATCACAAGTCTGTATGCGTCTAGGAATAGAAAAGAAATGCTGTCGAAATTTCTAATATATATATATATATGTATGTATGTATGTATGTATGTATGTATGTATGTTTGTTTTTAAATTAGGAAAAATGTTCAACTATATTCTCGACCGTACCTGGATGAGTGAAAATTTGTATGCGTGGTTTGTGCGATATTGGGAAAGCGAAGACACGAAGATAAATTTTTTACTTTCGTATGTCTATAATTATAATTCATTTAAATGTTTATATAATAATTAAATTATACAGGCGGTAGCATCGAGGACCTCCGCAAATAGGCTTTGGAATCCTGCAACACACCACGGTGAATCCAAGTCTTTTCAGCGATATAGAAAAGAAATGGTAAATATAAAAATTGTTATTTGTAATTTACTTATAACGTTGTTTAGTTATATATATGTATATATGTGTATACATATACATTTTTTCAATCATATGTAATTTCAGACGAGGGAGAGAGGTGGTGTTGCAACGTCTCATTTGGACGTCTTCACACGAACACACGCCGCCGAGCATACAGATGAAGATTTCGTGGTAACATATGAATGGTCAAACGCAAAATCAGCGAATATCCGGGTATAAGGACTATAAATTTTTTCTCTTATTTAACAATACATTAAATTGGATATTCATCTTATCAAAATTATATTTCTAAACATAGGAGAGATGCGATCAGGAGATTGGTCGCATGCTTGCGGAGTCTGGTAGAGAGCAGTTGACCGTTGAGGAGATGGACAGGATATTCGCTCGTATTACCGACCCGCCGACCAGAAATAGACAGTATGGATATGGCAATCAAGCGGTAATATTTATTGAATTTAATTAATTCATTAACCAGTTTATAAGTTTTATTGAATATTACGTATAAACTATAACTATGAATTTATTAATATAGAGGCCACGATGCAAGCCGCTTACAATAAACAACAAGCTGAAGAAAAAATAGCGGTCATGCAAGCACAAGTCGATGAGTTGAACGATTGGAAATAGATTGGATTGAAGCAGAAACTAGAAGAGGCGATTACTGCTTACTTGGTAGAGCACGAGATGAATATGCCGCCATCATAGGGATCTGGCGCTACTGATAATTGGGGCGAGTGGTAGTATGTTCCTATATATATTTTCTGATGAACTTTGAATGTCTTGTATATTTGATGAACTTTTGGTTGAATTTTGTAAATATTATGGATATTTGTGACGATGGACGTTTAAAGATGTATGTTGATGTTTTGTGGTTCTTAGTTGGACATATATGTGATGTACATTGTTGTTTGGTAAAGTATATTTGAGAAATATATATGATTGTGTGGATGAAGTAGAAATGGCTGCTGGAAATGCAGAAAAAATTACCCAGATTAGCGTCGGTTGGAGTCGGCTCGGGTCTGTCTATGAGTCATTTATTATTTTACAAGTGGACTAAATTTAGCGTCGGCCGGAATTGGCAAACCGACTCTAGCCGACGCTAAACTAGAGGACGGACTCATCCCCATTCCTGTCACCATTTCACTTGGCGACGAGCTACTTTGCGTCGGCATATAGCGTCGGCTCGAATCTGCCGGAGTCGGCTATATGCCGACGCTAAACAGCCTTCTCCTTGTAGTGATGTAACGACACGTATTTTTGACCATTTTTTTAAAATTTAATTTAATTATCGAATAAAGATGGTTAGAAATGGAAATTTATATTGTTATTAATGAAAATATATTGAATGGAAGTGATAGTCTAAATTGAATCTGCAAATGACAAAATTCCAACAAGAGAAAGGTATTAATTAGTATCTGAATTGAAACAAACGATATTCAATTGTATTAAATTAACTACTGAAATATGAACAATAAATGTCATTTAAATAAAGATTGAATAAATGTGCAATAAGATAAAAGAGATAACAAATTTCAATATAACTTTTTGATATTGGTTATAAGGAATTAATAATAGAATTCGAATTAACAAATGTTTATTCTTAAATATGAGATTGATTGGTTGTTAATAAAAGAGGAACATAAGTCGAATGAATAATATCTTTTTAATATTTTAAATATCTGAATCTACAAATTTTGAAAGAAAAAAACTATATTTAAATTTTAAACGTAATTTTTGAATGCGAAAAATGACTATATATATATATATGTGTGTGTGTGTGTGTGTGTGTGTGTGTGTATGTATATAGCTTCACCATTTCAAATTTATGATAAAAAATACATGTAAATATACTTAGACAAGTTTCATGATGGAAAAGTGCAAACTTATGATAATATATGTATGTATGTATGTATATGTAAACAAGTGTATATCTAAATGTATATGTAATAGGTAAAAATTTAAATATGTATATGATGACAATATATATATATATATATATATATATGTGTGTGTGTGTGTGTGTGTGTGTGTGTGTATGTGTGTGTGTATGTATATAAAATAGCGAATAAGTATATATGTACATATAGTAAAAATGGCGTATATGTGAGTCTATATATATATACACACACATGTAGGATAAATATTCACATGGGAAGCATCATCATGAAAACTTCAAAGTCAAGCACAAAAATTTCAAGTCAAGCCCACAACTTAAATTCAAGCACATAATAAATCCAAGCGCACACAAAACATTAAATCAAGCCAAAAAATAAATCAAATCAAATCAAACCATGAAATCACATCAGCCTACCTACGTAAGGAAATGAAGAAAAAGTCTGATTACTTACTATTGATACATCATTATGTATAATTGAGAGGACTAACTTGGGACTGAATCTTATTCATTTCAATGTACTTTTGGAACTCATTTCCAATATACTCGCATATTTGATCAAATTGAATTTTTTTATTTCCTTGACACTTTATGTTTTCTATTTTCGTCTTATATTCAATGAACTTATCAAAGATGTGCAACTTGTGTTACACATACACATATTCATGTCTATGATAATTCATCGTGAATTCAACAAAGTAAGTGGATTCGTTTTGGTATCAATAGATCTTGGATTACATGCATCTATATTTACTAATTCAAATAGCTTATTAACTCTTTTTCGCTCCAAGTGAATATTTGCTTTGCCCTTAATCTTTTGGGATACAATTCATGGGTCCCAAAAATAATTCATAATAATAAAATTAAAGAATTATTTCTCAAATAAAATATGGCTTAGTCCATAATTCATAGAAATATTTTGATACTTCTGTATTTTCCATAGCTAATCGTTATGAAAACAAATGACGTTATTATAATAGGCTTATTTATAATGAATATTCATAATATTCATATTAAAATAAAACTTTATCTATCTTTAATCAATATTGAAAATATCTATAAATTCATAAATAATATTTGTTATACATACGAACGCAATCTTTCATAACTTGATCATTCCACTAATGAGTGTCATAAGTATGCTTCCACTATTGTTGCCATTATTATAACAGTACATGAAATATGAAGCTCCATTCAACCAGTTATTATAAACTGTTTATTTCATCCACTATAACTAATTTACTGTCGAGAATTTTAGATCAAATATCTTAAACTCAAAGAAATAACTCTTATTGAAAAAAATACCTTTTATAATAAAATTACATTTGGGGTATAAACCACGTTTATCATTCCATATAAGTATATACATAGAATTTTATACAATTCTCGTTTGCAATATTTCTTTAAGAAGTAGGAGTGACCATTCAACATCCAAAATGTGCCTATTTTGCATCCATTGTCAAATATTAACTTTTCTTTTAAATGGTTAAACCATGAAAAAATAACTCCTACCAAAGACTACACTGAGTTCTTTACAAAAGCGCATTCGGATATCCCTAAAATTTCAAGGATATTGAATATGTTGCACTTGAGCAAACCAGTCGAAGCTAACATTTCACTGATCGAAATCCTTTGTTGATTTTTTAGTCCTTGGTATGGTGTAGTTTTCAACACAACAGGATTATCATTGTATTCAATCGTAGTGAACACATAACCTTGCATTATAGTTGCTTGCTCATTTTGAATGAACTAATTTCATCGGGATTTTATATATTACGAACACGACTGTTTACCCTACAACCTTTTTTAAGTGCTTGAATATGGATCAAATATTCTAATTCTTGTATTACTTTAGAGTTAAAAGCTCATAAAGCACAATACATGGTTTGAGAAAATAAACATTTAAGTGACCAAGGTAGGAATAATTAATTAATTTAATCAATTAAATATGTTTAATATGAATATTTGGCATTGAGAAGCAGAGGAGGGAGTGGTTGGCCATAGATGAAAGAAGAAGAGTGAACCAAATTTAATTAAATGTATGTAGAATGTCTTATTATATTAAACTAAAAGAAACATTTTCATTTCTCTTTTTTAAAACTTCCCTTGGTCATAGATCTAACGTTTAGACCACATCCTTCCAAGTGTGCTCGATCATATATTGTCTTGTATAAGAACTAAAATATCTAATATGTATTCATACAAATATTAATGACATTTTGCACATAGTATGATGATATGACATATAATAACATAGTTAATATATACATGTATAGATAATAAGATTTATACCTACCATATATATATATATATATATATGTATGTATATATTCTCCGTTTATATATGTATTATTTGCGTCAATTTTACAAAATCTAACATATGTTGACTAAGTTGAAGTTTTCAATCATGCTTTTAAGTTGGAATGTTCAATTTTTGATTTGGTAGAATTAAATTCAAATCTAGATCAAGTTGACTAATATAGAATATCTACTAAATGACTACATTAACTTTTTCTATATTTTAAATTAACCAAAAGGAATTTTGAGAAGAAAACCATTTGTCATTTTTCTCTTTTAAAACTTTCCATTTTAATTCCCACTAGTTAGAATTAAGATCTCATCCACGTTTCTTCTTCTCTCTCTTTCTCTTTTTCTATTATGGTCGGCCATACGATACCATTGCATAGATCTTTATTTTCAAAAGCCTGTTAAGCAATTAAGTATTAAGACCCATTTAAATATATATCGACATCGTATATCGATACCTGTTTATTTAACTTTAAAATATACTTCCAAATAATTAAGCAACATCCAAACACAGATAAATTAACAACTAATATTTCTTAAATACTAGTAAATTTTATTAGTTTTTAGCATTTTATAAACTAATTGAATCTTGTGGTTTTTTGGAGAACTCGCAGATGCGGTTGTGTGACTCAAAGGTGTGAATTCAGCTAGTGATTAATATTTTTTTATTCAAATATTAACGTTTACATATCACAATAGTTAGTGGTGTGACGGTTTGGTCACATCGTTTATAGATCTTTTCGGTAAAATCATATTTTATACTATCTTAAGCGTCCATAATAGTGAGAATAATTTACGCACATTCTCTTCGCAACATTATATCACATTAGGATATATGGAATCAGATATTGGTCAAAACTTCTGCATTGTCCGTAGTCAATTCAATCAGTTCATAAAAAAAGTCATTGGTTCAATGATAACATTTATTTTTAACCATTATACTCTGGTCAAATTTTTTGACTTTGAGTTAACTACAGTTAACCGTGATACCAACCTCATAAACTGAGGTAAAACTCGATCTGATTATAATGCCTTAATCTGCCTAATACCTTGAGATCAACTAGGACAACCGTATTACTTACTACTTCTTGTTGACTTGACTAAGAACCACTACATAGCAATGTCTTCAATCGAACACTGCTTCACTTCCAATTCTTCAACTTAGACCCATTATAATCGTTTGATGGATGGCAATGTCATGATTTAACTATAATTAAAGTTGATTATTCACATTGAAGCTCAACAGTTCTTAAGTTGAGGGAACTATGTAACAACATCATCTTGAGATTCCATCGTTAGATCAGGTGCATTGGCAACGAGGTAAAAAGAGTAAATTTCAAAAAAAAAAATATTAATTTGCACAAGATCTTATTTTATGTGAATAAAATTTAATTTAAAGTGAACCAAATTTGGTATTTAATTCATATAAGTGTTTGAGTAATTTTAATTTGTTTTATTTATTTAAAATGTTTCTTTGTTTGTAAAATTTTGAAATAAATTTTTATTATTAATTTAATTAAACTTAATTTATTAATATGATTTATTTTATTTTTATATTTAATATTTTGATGTTATGTGATATTCATATTCATAATAAGAACGTCACAACTATACTAATATGAAAACTACCTTAGGGGTATAATGAGAAAATTGACCATTGTGTCCTACGGTTAATAAAATGTTAATAGGGTGAAACAATGTTAAAAAATATTATGATTAATTTGAATTAGTCTAAATTCAATAATATATATATATAATATTGTTAGTAAATAATAATATATGTGTAATATTGTTTAAAAAATAATTTATTGTACTTCACCAATAATTTATCGTTATAACTATAATTTTAATGAAATACATAAAACTTACATTTAAATTATTTCATTAAGTTATTAATATATTCCGGTTTTCCAAAATTATCTGAAATTCAAAATTCAAAATTTGACCATTTCAATGTGTGTGTGTGTGTGAATAACGTCTTTTAAACATTATGTATGTGTGTATCTACGTGTGTATAATAAAAAATAGTTTTGTACCTGTTCTTTACATTTTTCCCCTAAATATGGGGCGGTAATACAAAATATATGGTTTTTCAATGTCACGCCAACAATTTTAAGCAATGACCTCTTATATCTACTAGTTTTATGCGTATAACTCATTATGATAACTTGAGGAAATGTATGTCCAAACTCTAAACTAGTTAGATGAGTCAAACTATATCTGTGGTAATATATGTTCCATCGAAAGTACCACAATGCCATTTGAAAAAACCATATTCTCTAGGTTTACAAAAAAATAGACTTGAGAACGTCTCATTCTTTAAATATTTTTATGCACTATTATAACATTGTATATCGTTTTGATTGTGGTGCAATTTTATGATCACTTTGTTTATAAGTATGTCAATTTCTTATGGTCTAACCATATTTTTATGCATATCAGTAACTAGTTCGATCTTCTCTTAACTCAACCCATCGACAGACGAACGACCCTCATTATTTTGTAACTTGCACGTTTATGAACCTTATAAAGCACTTCTAAGATCCACTCATTAACAATAGAAAACTTAAAACCTCTTAGTTTGAATGGACACACATTTCTTAGTTCCTGTTAGTCTTGGGTTACAATCGAATTTCTTCGGTTTAGGCTCCTTAAACAATCCACTATGTTCAATTCCGAAGAAGATTCTTAACTTATTATGAGAATCATTCACATCCAACTTTAATATTATAATAAAAAACAAGGACGTTTTTCAGTATCTTGGATCCATTCCATTATTTTTTTACTCGGTTTTATTACAAATATAGAAAACGTTACAAAAATAAACACAATAAAAAAACTAAAAACAATACTGAATCACCTACATCATAGGATGTAAACTCACCCTATAATCCATTATGATATCTTTGTCAGAAGCTTCATTTGCACTGCTACAATTAACTCTCGATTAGAGAAAAATAAGTGTTGCTTTAGTTCAGGAAGAAATTTTGCATCAGTACACCCTAGGAGGGCCAATACATTGAAAAAATTGAGAAGCTAGGGAAATTTGTGTGAGGAAAGTAATAACAAAGGGACTTGATGCGTGGTTTGCTCATACTAGCAGGTTTTATTATAAAAATGAAAAATATGCTAAAAAATTGAAAATTTTATTAGTTTTATTCTCTAATCGAAAATCAAGCTCTCGTTCAGCTTCTAATCCAAAATCACATTCTTTTGATTCTAATCCAATATCTTGCTCTTCTTCCTCAATTTTCATGACTAAATATACAGATTTTTTTTTGATTTTTTTTTCCGTTTCAGTTTTCAACTAAGAATTTAGGATTTAGTTTCGAGCGGGTCTAGTGTAATGTTAGATAGATGTTAAAGGCACCGGACCAGTGTGCTAACCACTACCAAGATTTTTTACAATGCGATTGACGGAATACGGCCAACCAAACAAATGTTTGATCGATGGTTCTCCGCTGATCGCGGTGCCATAAACATCAAACCTGGTGCCTTTAGCACAATTCTAATGTTATTTTTATTCTCAATTATTATATAAAAAATTGTGGGGTTTGATAGGTAAGTTGAGAAATAATTGTCGGCTGCAGTTATTCGAGGTTTCGTCGGACCAGTTGAATCTTCATCATGCAATTATAATATTTTAATCAACTAAAATTAATATAAAAATAAAATGTACATTGAAGATTGAATTGATCCACCGGATAGTTTCAATCTGGATCTACCTGATTTCCAGCCACATGAAATTTGGTGTGACGAGATAGGAACGAAGAAAAACAGCACACGGTTTCAAAAAAAAGCGCACGCATACAAAACGAATGACTGTTCACTCATCTTTCCCTTACCGTCTCGAACACCCCTCGTAATATGCAATACCTACCTGATCTAAAGAACTAAACACGGTGCTTATCGATCCAACTTCTGTCCTCGCAGAAGCTTCCGATAGCCCAGTGTGGCAGTTTCCTCAACCAAAATACCACTCGGAGTAAAAATCATCGTTTTCTACTCCACTGCTGAACCAACGATCATCGATCACATCTATTAGTTCTGCAGTTGAAGGAGGAGAAGAGGTGCTCTTCCGCCAGCGGAGAACGATTAGTCTGATATCAATTGTACATTTAGTGGCATCTACGAGGTATGTTACTAATTACTGTATTACCATTTTATTTTTGTCTTACTGGAGTTGGAAACGTTATATAGCTAAATTGTAGATCTATAATTTGGTTACCAACTGTAATTGAGTTGAAATTGATTGCATCTTTTGAAGGAAAAGTTCGTATTTACTTCAGTGTGTGATCTATAATTTATCGTTATAACTATAATTTTAATGAAATACATAAAACTTCAATTTAAATTATTTCATTAAGTTATTAATATATTTCGGTTTTCCAAAATTATCTAAAATTCAAAATTTGACCATTTCAAAGTGTGTGTGTGTGAATAGTGTCTTTTAAACATTATGTATGTGTGTATCTACGTGTGTATAATAAAAAATAGTTTTGTAGCTGTTCTTTACGTTTTCCCCCTAAATATGGGGCGGTAATACAAAATATATGTTTTTTCAATGTCACGCCAACAATTTTAAGCAATGACCTCTTATATCTACTAGTTTTATGCGTATAACTCATTATGATAACTTGAGGAAATGTATGTCCAAACTCTAAACTAGTTAGATGAGTCAAACTATATCTGTGGTAATATATGTTCCATCAAAAGTCCCACAATGCCATTTGAAAAAACCATATTCTCTAGGTTTACAAAAAAAATAGACTTGAGAACGTCTCATTCTTTAAATATTTTTATGCACTATTATAACATTGTATATCGTTTTGATTGTGGTTCAATTTTATGATCACTTTGTTTATAAGTATGTCAATTTCTTATGGTCTAACCATATTTTTATGCATATCAGTAACTAGTTCGATCTTCTCTTAACTCAACCCATCGACAGACGAATGACCCTCATTATTTTGTAACTTGCACGTTTATGAACCTTATCAAGCACTTCTAAGATCCACTCATTAACAATAGAAAACTTAAAACCTCTTAGTTTGAATGGACACGCATTTCTTAGTTCCTGTTAGTCTTGGGTTACAATCGAATTTCTTCGGTTTAGGCTTCTTAAACAATCCACTATGTTCAATTCCGAAGAAGATTCTTAACTTATCATGAGAATCATTCACATCCTACTTTAATATTATAATAAAAATCAGGTTGTTTTTAAGTATCTTGGATCCATTCCATTATTATTTTTACTCGGTGTTATTACAAATATAGAAAATGTTACAAAAACAAATACAAAAAAAAAAACTAAAAACAATACTGAATCACCTACATCATAGGATGTAAACTCACCCTATAATCCATTATGATATCTTTGTCAGAAGCTTCATTTGCACTGCTACAATTAGCTCTCGATTAGAGAAAAATAAGTGTTGCTTTAGTTCAGGAAGAAATTTTGCATCAGTGCACCCTAGGAGGGCCAATACATGAAAAAAAATGATAAGCTAGGCAAACTTGTGTGAGGAAAATAATAACAAAGGAAAAAGTTGATGCGTGTTTTGCTCATACTAGCAGGTTTTATTATAAAAATGAAATATATGCTAAAAAATTGAAAATTTTATTAGTTTTATTCTCTAATCGAAAATCAAGCTCTCGTTCAGCTTCTAATCTAAAATCACATTCTTTTGATTCTGATCCAATATCTTGCTCTTCTTCCTCAATTTTCATGACTAAATATACAAAAAAAATTTAAATTTTATTTTCGTTTCAGTTTTCAACTTAGAATTTAGGATTTAGTTTCGAGCGGGTCTAGCGTAATGTTAGATAGATGTTAAAGGCACCGGACCAGTGTGCTAACCACTACCAAGATTTTTTACACTGCGATTGACGGAATACGGCCAACCAAACAAATGTTTGATCGATGGTTCTCCGCTGACCGCGGTGCCATAAACATCAAACCTGGTGCCTTTAGCACAATTTTAATGTTATTTTTATTCTCAATTATTATATAAAAAATTGTGGGGTTTGATAGGTAAGTTGAGAAATAATTGTCGGTTTTAGTTGTTCGAGGTTTCGTTGGACCAGTTGAATCTTCATCACGCAATTATAATATTTTAATCAACTAAAATTAATATAAAAATAAAATGTATGTTGAAGATTGAATTGATCCACCGGATAGTTTCAATCTGGATCTACCTGATTTCCAGCCAAACGAAATTTGGTGTGACGTGATAGGAACGAAGAAAAACAGCACACGGTTTCAAAAAAAAAAGCACACGCATACAAAACGAATGACTGTTCACTCATCTTTCCCTTACCGTCTCGAACACCCCTCGTAATATGCAATACCTACCTGATCTAAAGAACTAAACACGGTGCTTATCGATCCAACTTCTGTCATCGCAGAAGCTTCCGATAGCCCAGTCTGGCAGTTTCCTCAACCAAAATACCACTCGGAGTAAAAATCATCGTTTTCTACTCCACTGCTGAACCAACGATCATCGATCACATCTATTAGTTCTGCAGTTGAAGGAGGAGAAGAGTTGCTCTTCCGACGGTGGAGAACGATTAGTCTGATATCAATTGTACATTTAGTGGCATCTACGAGGTATGTTACTAATTACTGTATTACCGCTTTATTTTGATCTTACTGGAGTTGGAAACGTTATATAGCTAAATTGTAGATCTATAATTTAGTTACCAACTGTAATTGAGTTGAAATTGATTGCGTCTTTTGAAGGAAAAGTTCGTATTTACTTCAGTGTGTGATCTGTATTGAGTTATTGAAGGAAAAGTCTCAGATATGACTGGAATATAGTGATTTAATATTTGGAACATATAAAATGTTAAATTTATTTTTCTTGTCGGATGGTATGTGTACTAGCATGTTGATTCTATTAATTAGCATCATGCATCTGTGGCTTACTTGGTTCATGGGGTTGGTGGGCTGGGGCTGTTTGTTCGTGTGTGCTTGCAAGAAAATGATATATAATTAAACTATCTGGGCAGCTGCATATTCTCTATTTCCGCAGCTCACAAGATAAACATACTGTAAAATAGTATGTTATTTTTGAGTTTTTGCTCCTCACTCTAGGTTTGTGAAGAAACAGTACTTGAGCATTTTTAATGATAACTAGTATAATTGTTTTTGTGTGTTGTGTAAGGAAAAGTATTATCGGGTATTTCACAACCTCTGATTCATCTAGTCGGAGCTAAACATGATTGGAACAATCATCTTTAATGAAGCATTTTAGTTTTTGCTCATGCTAGATTTATGAAGGAATGGTAAATATGAACATTTTCTATGTAATAAGAAAATTTTAACATTTCCACAGTTATTTACCCCTAGTTCTTTTCTAATATTTTATATTCGAATCTTTGTGTTTAAATTGCTTACGAAATCTCAAACTCGGACTATTTAAATAAATCTCAGTCAATAGTTTCTTTATTCTTCTAACAAATCCTACATATTTATGTCAATTTTATGATACACACACAAGTATGCAGACCTTGCTGATGGCATGGATTCAAACATAATTTTGAATACACCTTGCAAATGTTATGCAATATGTGTTATGTTTATTGTATGTAAAAATTGTAAAGTAAAAATATAATTTAGTTAAGAATATACATTATCAGTCCGAAATCATTATTCACAATGTTACACTTAAATTGTTGAATGGGAATGCATTTCACTGTTTGTAATGGGCCATGGATTCTCACTCACCTATTCATACTTGGAATAAGTTAACATAATTGTCATATAAAAGAATGTTCAAAGTAGTTGCCTACCATAACCACATTAAAATACAATCAATAACCACACAGCATAAAATATAGATTTAAAGCAATTGCCTATCGTAACAATGTTAACTTTAAAACGGAAATAGTTTCATATTCAACAAATTTTCATATGAGACTTAAAATTTGCAACACATGTGTATTGTGAAACAGAAATGTAGACATCAATGGCTTCCTTAAGAATAACATTTCATCAAAAACATGGATATGGATATCTATCATAAAATACATGTTTTAGGAAGTTTACATGCCCGCTTTAAAATTGAACTCTGCCAAAAGTTGGGCTCCAAATATATCCACTGAACTAAAAAATTCAAAAACTAACGTGCAAAATAAACATGTAAAAATTGTTACTTCTTAAGATGAAGTCCTAGAATTTTACGTTAGGATTCTCATTATAGTGCTATAAACTGGTAAAATGAAGAGAATAAGTATTATACACTTGTGCATCTATGATGATATATGATTAAACTATCCCGGATGCATAATGTTTTTTGACACAACTGACAAGATTAAGTATACTCAATTAAGTATGAAGGCGTAGGAGTAATTTTAAAGAAATGGCGTTCTCACTTCATCATGGAGCAAATGCAGTTTAACCTACTAGGTTGTCTGTTATACAAGTATGCATGTGCAATGGCACGTAGGCAAACTATGTAGGCAAAGTTGCATGCTGCTCATGGTTTCCAGAAGCAGTACAGGGTGAAATAGAGCAAAGCAGTTGATGTTTGTTCGATGGGAAAAAATATTGGGGTCTTTCAGACAACCTCGGATCCATCTAGCCGGGGGATGAACCCCAGGTAGAACGATCCTCTACAAGATGGACTAGGTTAGTAATCCAATAACCCGTTAATCACGCTATGGAAACGAGGCCATGTGTCATCATCAAGACTGAGTTGCCTTCCTCCTTAAGTTATAAGGATAAAGTAGTACGAGCCTATAGAACAGATCCTGTTCAAGTAAGGTCGTGCTTTGTGTGTTAACAAGTCGATATTTGTACTACGCAAGGAAAAATTAACGGGGGGGTGTGGGACTAATATGAGTTTAATTAAAGGAGCAAACATGTATTCTAATCCTGAACACCACAGATCTGTGAATTTATGGAGAGTCGAAAATCTGAACATGCATCTATACACTATTACGTTGCCTAGTATGGAACTTGAACTTCAGTTTTCTCTTTCCTAACTCATGTTTGTATTGAATACCTTGTATGTATGTTCTATATATTTGCTTTGCTGTGAAACTTATTGAATACTAAATTAGTTAAGGAAACAAAATATTTTTTATTTTTGGACTTGAGTTAAAATTCTAATAGTAGTAATTAGACATTTTTGCAGTTCCAAGCAATGAAATTGGAAGACCTGACCTGAGGCTGAAAGCTTGGAAGGTAAAAGGACATGGAGACAAAAGAGAAAGGAATGTTATAAGGTGGAATGAACATTGGTCATCCTTACAATTCCTCACAGGAGTGCGTGCATACCCTCCTCTGTCAAGTTATGGATATATTCTTATGGCTGCCCTACTGCACAACACAAGCTCCGTATCTGTTTGGATGTCTGCCGCCTGTTGCTTACCCAGCGGCTCATCGTTGTCGTCGTGGGCATGTTTCCAAATGAAAAGTTAATAATGTCAAGTTGGTAAATTCAAGCATGGAAAGTTTTTAAATGCATGGTAAGCTCAGCAAGTGGAAGTTATCATTCTTTACTACTTGCGTTTGTATTGTTGCCTGTGTAATGCATCTTCATCCTTTAACTTCTATTCTAATAAACTGTATTATTTTCAAATGAGACCGACCAGTGAGCGTTATTACTAACTTTGGCCTTAGTTTTGAATACCCAACGCCATGATTTTACTTAAAATCTTTTTTCAATATGTACCGCGTAAACAAAAATTTAATATGATTACTAAACCCACCATCAATCGTGCTACACATCTCCACGCAAGTGTTCCTAACATCCTCTACTTGTGGTTTCATTCCACGTTTATCATATTGGCATCGTACAGTGCTCTAACATTGTTAACCAGTCGATGCAAAATACCCACAGTTGTTCTTTTTGGTCCAAACGGGTCCAAGTTCAAGGCATGCGAGATACAGACGTTCAGTCGACCGCTCATGATCCCATCAATCGATTGTTCGCCTAAACTTATTTATTTTTCTACATCAGCAGATCAGTTGACCGACTTAAAGGGATCAACCGACTATTTGTCTGTCCATTCGACCGATGCCTCGAGTTCAGTCGAATATATGACCATTGTTTTCTTTGTGGTTTCTTCTATAGAAAATTGATCAACCGTCGTGATTCAGTTAGTCAACCGATTGCCTATTGTTGCCTTTTTTGTGTATTTTTCACTAATCTAATCACCTGACTTCATTTTTAAAGTGATTTTATGATTTAATATGTTATAGAAATGTCATACAATACTTTAATGGTTGTTTACCTTCACTCTTCTTTTTGTATTCAATGTTTTTCTTCTATTTAATCATCTTCTCCAATATCGATTAATCCAATTATGCCCAAAATCATTAGTAAGTTGTTTCATTACTAATTTATTATCAATCTGTTCATTTCAACAACAAAAGTTTCAGTTATATCTTCAAACCCCAATTTAAAAACGTTTATATTTCCATTTCATATATCTATGTGCTTTTCATATAAAAATCCAAACTTTATTCATTTAGACCATCAATAATGAGTTAAGAGCATAAATAGATCATATAACATAGAAAATAAAATCTCACTTAACCTAATTAGCTTAGAGATCCCTTTTCCTTTTGCTCTCCGAATTTGGCCTAGCTGCCAATCTTCGTAAACCATTGAGAAGTTTATAAAATTTACAATCTATGAGTTTTTCCTTCCTATTTAGACTATTTAATTGTTACTTTTGGTGGAGAATTGTTGATTTAGTTTTTGATCTAAGCCCGTGTTTGTTTCGAACAAAATAAGGCTGAATGCTTAATTAGCTTGTTTGTTTTTAAATAAGTGCTTTCATTAAGTTCTTCTTTTTACTTAATTGAACGAGTAGGCTGGCACGTACGATGCACGTGCATAGGAAGAACTGGTGTTATGAAACTATGGTTGTGGAGTTATGTTAAATTTTATAAAATGACTTTGACGTGTACGTAATGTTGCATTTTTTGGATGCTATCTAATTCAAAACACATCCACGTCTGTTGGACGTGTATGGAACTTTCGTATCAAACATGGAAATATGCTCTAAATCAAACCGATCGTAGGCAGCTAAAAAGAAAAGTAATAAACTTATGGAATTATGAATTATTCTGGCTTGTTCATGCATATTGTAGACAACATCATTGATTTATAACAGAAGTAGATTATTTTTTTAATAGATATAATAGTTAATCCGAAGTAGATAAGGTAGCATTTGAGAGGAGAATGAGACAATATGACATATTGTAGCTTGCATGCTATATGAAAGTAAATTGTAACGACGAAGTATAGTTGTGTTAATTATTTTCTCTCCACCATGTTTCGGGCTTGAGACCGACATCAGTAGTAAGTTGATGACGGAGTTAAAAACGTTTTTTAAGAGATTTTTTATATTAAGTAAAACTGAATCGTAGTAACACAGTCATATAACGTATAAGTTGAAATACTCAAACACGATTACATGCACACGGCCAAGTTATATAACACACATTCACAAATCACATGAGTATTAGAATTATGTCTGCAATCGGAAAATGTACATATATTTATAATTAATGCAACAAACAATGCAAATCTTGTTTACAAAAATTTCACACGCAACTACATAAATTCACAAAGATAAAAGTAACTAATTCGAGCAAGAACATGAGAATCAAGTTCCACATAACATTCATTCAGATTCCATTCTATCTAAGTGTACTGAACTTGAAATATAAAACATGTATATCCAACTCCAAACTTAAACTTAATAAAAGAAAAAATAAATCCAAATGATGATATAATATTGTTTCTCAAATTTAATATCCAAAGAATCTCATCATACATTTCACGACTGAATATTGGATCTGAGACTTACACAGATGGAGAGACATAATTGCAAAACCCATAGTAGATGACAATTTTAAACCTGAAGCGGCAAGCATTTTGCTTGCACATCCTCCGCTTGAGAAATCCCAAATTATTTCCCTTGCGATGCATGCCGATAGTTGCAGTTGGATCTCTAAGGAACCACAATGGCTGAGAGGACTATCACGTTAGCAAAGGACGTTGTTTGTGAGAGCCCGTTATTTATGTACTCCTTAATCCGTTACAATAAATGCTTCTTTTCTATTTACACTACCCAAACACGGATCAAGATTTCTGATCAGTCTGACACCCTTTAAATTTTAGTATATTTAGTATTAGTTTCAATTGAGTTTTTCCTATATTAAATCCACATCAAATCAACTAACCATCTACATTCGGTTCATTTTCATAAGTTGCATGATCAAAGTTTGTCATAGCTTTCTTCCCATTGTATTTAATTGATGCTTTATCAGAAGCTCTGCAAACAACCACAAAGAAAGTGAGAACGCCATAATCTACATGCAGTATTCGTTGCTAACTGGTCATAGGATCTAAACATCTTCAAATTATAGGTGATAAATCTATCACCTTGTAGCTTCTTCCTAGGTATCAAACAGTCCCAAATACACATACTTGTTAAAAAAAAGTTGCATTATAAAAAAATATATGCATACCTCAATCGATAATAAGAAATGATACATTACTTTTAACCCATAAATTGACCATTCTACCCTTCCATTTCCCAAATTTATGCAATGTGATGCCTTTATATTATGAAGTTCCTCTTGTGCTTTGTTATCCAAGCACGTGAACAAACTCTTCTTTTGTTAGATCTTTATTATATGCATTTTTCCAAACATGTAAAACAAATATACCTGATTCATATTATTCTTATGGTCACTTAAACTGAAATTTATATCAGCTTTGTTACCCCAAAATTTTATTTCAGCTCTATCATAAGCTCTGTTAAAGTAAGTGATAGAAGTTGGTCAAAAATTCAGTAAATTTGCATATAACTTAAGTCATGATATTTATAGTTTATTGAGTATTACCTTGTAGTGGCATAGGCTGTATCAAGACATCCTGAACATAAACGAAAATTTTACATACCCAAAAATTAACAAAGATGTTCAACTATTGAAGTACCTATATAGACTTGCTTTCCATAATCCCTGCACATAATAAAGGGACAACAATTTTACAAAAAAAGAAGATAAACATATCTATTAAGAAATAAAAAGTTTGTGGTTAAAAGATGTAAAACTAACCAAATATGATATTCCCATCTCCTTATTCTTCTACAGAAAGTAACACCTCTGTATTGAAAACTCTTCAAGCGCGGGCCACTCGGCTCTTCTTAGCTGTCATTGCCACTTGAGAAGACTTACCAATGGAGGTAGCCTCACCACCTATGGTCCTCTACACCATCTACTGATTGACTGACTGGAAAGAACTGGAAGATGACTGGATCCCCCATCTTCCAATGTCTTTTTTAACTTAATAGATAATACAAACTTATACGCTTTTTCACCATTATAATTCTCTATTTATTCGGCGAGATCTCAACTCCTTTATAATTTACATATATATGGAAAGAGTAGGTTATTGATTATAAAGGGGAGAAATTATTTATGAAATAAAACTTGGAAATCATCATAGTTATATTGACCGTAATTAACAGTCTATCTTTCCCACGTCAGTCAAATAATCATAAATACCTCCTCTTTCTGCTTTTACCCGACCCTGTAGAAAATTGATTGCCATAAGCAAACGATTCTGTTGTTTCTCCTCTTTTGAAAGTGAAATTGCTTATTGATAAATCAGCACATTAAGTTAAATCTTGGTAGAAAATTAATTACAAAAGAAAAATCAATATGTTTATAGATCTTGGATTGACTTGAAATAATATGAATCTAAACTTTAGGAACATTAAATTTTAGAATATTAGTTAAAGGATGAAATGATGAAGAGCAATCAAGCATAAAAGACAGTATAGAGAGTCAATGGATTAACAATGATAAAATTACCGTATGCACCTACTGTAAGAGCTAGAAAGCGACGTCTAAAATAGAAGGAGGTTGAGTGTAACATCCCAATTTTTGATAAAATTTGAAACTAGTGATTAATATAAATTTTGGGATTAAATTGAAATTTATTTGAAAATTTCAAAACAAATAAAATAAATGTTAATTTGTATATACATAAATAAGATTGTGATTGCATTTGAGTTTAAAAATTTAAAATAATAAGTGTTTTAAAATTATTTGAATTTAAAGATATATATGTATATGGATAGATTTGAATTTGAATTTGAATTTAAAATCTAAATAAATATTTTAGTAAAATATCTGGATTTGAAAATTATATATGTATGATTTTTATTAATGTGTAAATTATTTTAAAAACCTTATTCTTTTTAAAGTTATATATATATATATGATAAAGGAAAGGTATTTGTACAAATAAGAAAACGTAATACAAAATTTTATTTAAAAACATGTAATCATGTAAAAAAATTACAAGTGTTAAGCTTTTAGCACATAGATTAACAAGTATAATCAATTTAATTATGGATGTAGACAAGTGTCCTTTTTTTTATTTTATTTTTATTTTTATTGAAGAAGAAAATATCAGGTATATACATCTTTTCCTCCTCTTCGTCATTTCTTTTAGTCTTCATTTTCAAACTTTAAAGAAAAAAAAGAAGAAAACCTGTATACAAAGAAACCAGAAAAAAAAATCAAAACAAGGCAAATTCTTCACGAATTCAACAAGTTAGATTCAAGCAAGTTATCAATTCAACAATTCCAGTATCAAGAGCAACATCAAATTTTTTAAAATCCAAGATCAAGAACAAAGTAGATTTCAAATTTCAACACCCAGGCTTCTTCTCTGTTTTCATAAAAGTAAACTGTAAGTAAATCCTTTTAAGAATTTGAGTTTCAATTTGTTGTTAAATAATCAAACAAGTTAATCCATCAGAAGCTAAGAAAATCAACATCAACTAGTTGCAAATAAAATTCCAAGATCAAAGGAATTTTCAAATTCTCGTTTCCAGTTTTCTAAAAAAAGCAGATATACAGGCCACTTCCCTGTCAACATAAATTGGTGAGTAAACCCTTGTGAGATCTGGATTTTTGAATGTTGTTTTAATTCATGCCTAAAGTGAAGTTAAGATTTATTTGCATGTGTATAAATCTTTGTATTTATGTATGGTTTGGCTGTGCATGTCTGGAAAACAGATATATGCATCTCTGTTACAGGTTTACAGGCATCAAGCATGTTCAAAAATCAACCTCTCTTCTTCTAATCATTATTTGACTTTAGGACCTAAACAAATTTTGTTTGTTTACCTATGATTCAAGTTCTAAAAATAATTTTAAGCAAAATTAATTCAATCTTCTTCTAGAAGTTGAAAAATATAGGGAAACTTGCTATATGTTGAATTTTCAAGTATCATGATTTATGTTTTCAAATATATTATCTGAAATGCTTCCGAAAACAAAGATTTTTAAAAGTGAAATCATATTTTTTTAAGTACATATTCACTGATAAAATCGAGGATGAAGGATTTTGGGGTTATTGTCAAGTTCTGGTGATCGGCAGCGTGAGGGGTCTCGTGATCGGGGTTGGAGCTAGCATGATGGTCAGGGATCATCAGAAAATTATTGGACGAATTTATAAATCATCGTATTGGCCGGACATTGCCAATCTAGGGTTTAAGCTCATGTCTTAGCTATGGTCGGAATTCGTGCTGCTGGCGTCTCGTCATTGCATCGGAGTCGATCGCATTGGTGACAATCGAAACAAGGGAGATAGGCGAAGCTCTAGCCGGAATCTCGACGCTTCTGGTGGCCTGAGAAGTCGGAGCAAGGCATTTCTTTGGCGATCATTTTTGTCCCGGTCTGGGTCGTGCAGCTTAATCACGAATTCGTCATCGATTCATGTTGCTGGGTGGTCAGGGGCCTATGAGGAGTTGTCGTCGACTTGTCGACGATCGTAGCGTCGACCAGTGGTGGCTGGAATAATTGTGCATGTGCATACTGTATTTGGTTGCGTCAGGGATTTGGTTTGAAGAAGGGAGGGATGACTCGAAGTAGTCTTCAGGGAAGTAGGTCACTGGCTCGAGGGTTGATTCGAGTATTTGTGTTGTACCGGGTTTTTATTAAACTTAAACAAATTCTAAGTTTTTAAAATGAAAATATGGGGTTATCTCAGGGAAAACTCAAAGTAAATAGGCATGTAGCCCGGGCGATGCTCGAAGTAGGTCTCGGGTTTGTCATATAAAATAGTTTTCTTGGCTTTAAAAAAACAAAATTCAAATTTAATCCATGTTTTTAAATAATGGTTTTAATTTTAGTGTTGGATAACAAATGTTTTAAGTAAGATATTTTTAAAGTAAATAAATTTAATTTATTTAATTTCGTGACATTAATTGTAAAATTAATTATTTTAATTAAGATGAAATGTTATTCTTATTAACCTTAATCTTTTGAATTAATGTGTTAATGATATTTAATTATAAAGTTTATTAAGTAAAGATTTTTATAATAATTGAATGATAAATTAAGATAAATGATTTATAATTACTTAATAATTAAAGAATAATTAATTAACGGTTAATTAATTATTGATTTAAAGTTAAAGAATGATTAAAAATGATTAAAGAATGATTAACGGTTAATTATTACTTAATAATTAAAGAATGATTTCTACATGGGCAACATAGAAGCAGGTTTCCGTGTTTTGGAGCTAGCTTGGATCTAGAAGTCTTTTCGTAGCTGTCGTATTTTGGAAGCTTTTAGTTTGAAGTCTTGGAAATCTTATGAAGTGTTTGGAATTTGGAAGACCTTATCGAAGTATGTTGGGAACCTTTTTGAAGACTCTGTTATTCCGCTGTAGCGTTACCATTTTGTTGTTGTGTTATATATATTGTACTCTGATGTTGGTGGTCGAATGTTGTAATGAATATTGTGATGAATATTGTATCCATGTTGTATCTGCATTATGATCAATGATGATTCATTTTGTTTCTGCTGCTCTGTATTTATCTAATGTTGTTATAAGCTCCATCCGAACTGGAGTTCAACGTTTGAATCTTCGGCAGTCGAATACAAGTGAGATATTTGATGTTGATTTTTGAACGTTGGATTTCCGGTCGTGACATTGAGCTACTTAATATTGTCGATAATTTCCTTCCTTCTACCATTTATATGTTTATGCACTACAACAAAACAACCATATTACAACCTTTTCTTTACAACTTGCACAAATTGGCAGTTGTAATAGGTATTTTATAACAACTGTTTTTATGTAGCAGTAGTAATAAATTTATTTGTTCAGCAGTTATAATATATGTCTGTAACAACTGTTTATTTGTGTCAGTTGTAAATATTTATCTATCACAACTGTTTTTGACAGTTGTTTGCCTTCACTATAAAAAATTACAACTTCCCTCTTTTATTTTCATCGGCCCACTCAATGCTTTCGTGTAAACTAAAAAATTAGCCGTAAAATTTCATAAATCTAAACTAACCCTATCCCACTCTGCCATTGCTATCCACCGAAGTAAATCGCGCTTGCTAGAAACCCTCTTCCAAACCCTAACCCTTTACTCTCTGTCATTTTCTCGCCTCCATGGCCGCATCTCCATTGCTACACACGTTCGCTTGCTTCGCCACCGTTGCTACCTGCGTTTGCTCGCCGTTGTTGTCGGTCGCCTTCGACGAAGTTGTGGTATGTTGCTATCCTACGATTTTCTTGATTTTATTTGGTTCTTAGTTATTTGTTTATTGAAATTGTTGATAATTAAATGATTCTTTACTGCTATCCTACAATAACACAAATTTCTCGAAAATAAACATAATCGTCGATTCAAATCGCTTCCAATCTAGTATGAATTTATAACAATCTCATGAGTGATGGCTAAGCACAATAATTCACTGAATAGTACTAAAAATCACATACGGCAGTTATGTTTTGAATAAGGTGCATTGTATTGTGAATTAGGTCCATGTATGGAACCCATGCATAGATCCCACTTCACTCACTCTATGGGGTAAAATTTATTCCAAAATTTAGGAGATGTGTAGTATTTTTTGTTTATTATAAGCCTAATTTATACCAAATTTGTGCATATTATATAGCACAATCCAGTATTCCTATATCAAAATAGCAAATAGATGGTGTGAAATTATTCCGTTTATTCTTTTAATCAATAGGGAAAATTTCTAACTATACATTCAAAATAGTAAACGGATGGTGCGAAGTTCTGTTTATTTGTTTAATTAATCACAAGGGGAACTTTCTTTATATATGTGTGTGTGTAATGCAGATTGGGAAATGTGAAGTAGCTTGGGTTGATGGAGAAGTGGGAAAACCACATGATAAGCTTTCTCTACTCCCCCTGCGTCAAACCCTCCTAGCCATGATTCTGTACTTGTTGGCGATTTAAAGTTACCTGATTTAAAGCAATTCCTTGTGAGCAAAGGCATTCAGGTAATGATTCAGGTAATGTGTATTCTTATCTAACTTGTTTTTTCCCACTTGCTTTACTTGTCTAATGCATCTCTTTACTTAATTATGATACAAAGATTTCACATGATAAGTAAAGAAAGTTCAGCAATTTTTCCATTTCCTTAAATTATTTGACATACAAGGTATTAAAAAACAAGATTCAAATCGTAGATCATAAATTTTCAATCTTTAAATTTAAATCATAGATTGAAAAAATTCATATTTAACATGCATACCTACTTGAATGCTCGATTTTTCTTCTTCACTGCGTTGGTTATTAAGTGATATTTAAGCGTTTGAAAGCATCAATTCTCCTTTTTATAGAGTAATTTGTACATTTGGAATTGAATTTGATGCTTCTTCTAAACCTGTAATCCGATTTTTATTCTTGTTCCATCTTTATTTTTTTTAGAAAACAATAAAATACGAGTCATAAATTCAAGTAGAAATCTTGATATATTTTTATTCAGTATAGATTAATGCTTTTTCTCAGTCACGGTTTTAATAGAGTAACAAGAGAAAGCAATGTACTTGTATATATTAAGTTTGGTTACATCATTTTAACATGATGTGTAATTATGTTACTTCATACCGTATCAATATTATATAAACCACAGGTCTTGCTTAATACACACACATGCCCACACACATCTTTTATGTATGTATGTATGTTACATCTATACTCGCAGATGAGCTCTTTCTTCAAGTTTCAAATTTTGCATCTTTACTCACTTGTATGAGAGATGCACATAATCGTGTTAAATGTATTTATTGTTACATGTACCAATCAGGGATCTTGTAGTACGGCACATTTCGTATTAAAACATGGAAAATGCAGCGCATGTTATGAAGACACTTTAATCAGTTCTATGATGACACAATATATAGTCAAACGATCTCCTGTAATTTTCTCTGCTTCCAGATTGAGCTTGCCGGGGGAATTTTGCGATGCGGTGAGCATGTCACGGTCGGAAAAATCATTGATGTGTCAGCAAGGTTATTTTTTTATTAAAATGCTATGTTTGTTAACTTTTAGTAAGCATATATAAACAATGAATAAAATGACTAATTGGGGTCCACAATTCATTGAAGTTTTTTAGTCTATTTGATTGGTCTAACAATGATTTTGAGCACAATTGCAAATATTTTGCTAGTCTTCATCGTTTTTTTGGGCGACAAAGGAACACATACTCATACATATGTATATAATTATACATGTGCATAGCTTTATAAGTTTTATCGCTTTTCTTTTATGCCATCAGAATAAACAATGAATTCTATTTGATATTTTTCATATTTTTCCAAATAGGAAGTTGAACAGTACTTTATAATATTGGTGGAGTATCATTTCAATTTTCTCATGTACCCATCATCCAAACCCTAGCCCATACAAATTTTGGTATGTTTGTATCAGTTCACAATACTAAACAAGCCTCATTTTAAAACTTGCTTAAACAAATTTCTTGTGTGAAAGAATTATAACTTAATACAGGAATGCTTTATTTTAGATGTGTCCTTTTTAAAATAAGACATCAATACTACCTTGTGATATATGCATCTTTGATTGGACGTTGGAAGAATTAAAAATCAAGAAAGTCCTTCAGGAAATGGCAGTATTTTAGGCCCAAACATCATCATTGTGTTGCTTTCTATTGAAATATGGTGGATACCAAAAAGTAAAAACACTGTTATTTAAGGGAAATGATTTAATAGAGGAATAATCGTTGAATTTCAGTACGGATAATTTGAATTTAGAACAGAAATTTCCTATTAATTCATGACTAATTATCCCTCATATGGAGATAACAATTGCATCTACTGATCCTATAGTTTTAGTGCATCATGTACCACTTGGAGCAACTGCTTGGAAGGTTTGGATTAATTCAATGGTGGAGCCCGAAGCTATTTTATATAGGCCTACTTCGGATATGTATACTATTGGACAAGCGGTTGGACGACTGTTGCTTGGCATAAGGAATTCATCTCTTTTAATTAGTATGTATATGTACTCTTACTGAAATATGTTATGGATTTAGTTGTGTTTTGTATTGTAATTATGAATTCATAAATGGTGTAAACTCGAATTGTTTTCGATTTTCTTGAATGCAAATGTTTTGTGTTGTTTCAAGTAATTTGCATGATTGTGTATAATGTTAACGAAATATTGGTTTTAGTTATGATATTAAGAAATTTATAGCAGCTGTGAAAAGATGATTATAGTTGTTTGTAGCAATTGTAAAAATATATGTTGCAACTGTCATTGTTAGTTGTATTTCATCCTTCTACAACTGCAAGCGGTAGTTGTAAAAAAAACCTTTTACAAGTGCTAAAAGCAGTTGTAACCAGTCATTTACAACTTGCATGTTGTAGTTGTAAATAGTTTTCCGCAGTGTAAATAAGTTTTCTACAACTAGCAGTGGTAGTTGTAAAAGTCCTTTTGCAAGTGCTAAAAGCAGTTGTAACTAGTCATTTACAACTAACATGTCGCAGTTGTAAAATAAGTTTCTACAACTACTTCTACAACTGTTCCGGCCAGTTGTAAAATAACTCGGATCTATTATGAATGCGGATATAACGACTGGCGGGTGCTAGTTGTAATAGACATATTACAACTGTTTTTGGCAGTTGCAAAAAGGTATTTTTGTTGTTGCGATGATTTCTCCGTTTCTTTCAATATTCAACTTTTTTACTGAATGGACAGATGATGCTTTTGGGAGTAGGGAAACAAATGTGAATAAATGTGTATTACGGTTATTACCGAAGAGGGGTCAAGGAAATTGCAACAAATTTAGATTCTTAACAGCATAGTAAGGAGAAAAATTGAAATGTAGAAATTGAACTTTCATATATAAATCTTTTATTAAGTAGCTTCGATTCTAGATAAGAAATTTATAATAAGTTATGAAATTGCATAGATATTGAAAATCAATTCCCCTTTCATAAGCAAACCTAGCAATCAAAGCAATAAATCTCAAAATTAAAATGCAATAAAATCAAATAATCAAACGCAATTAAACCATAAGACAATCAAAAGGAAATAAAATTTAATCAATGAACAAAGAAAGTATGGAGTAAAAAAAGGGGAATTCAAAGTGAAAAGAAAGCAGAACAAAATTCATACAAACTTATGAAATTTTTGAAGGAAGTTGGAGATCTTACCTTTGAGAAATAGCTTAGGCCTTTATCACAATTTTTCCAATATTTCCTGAATAGAGAAAGTACAGAGTAAAAAAAAGGAGAAATCAAAGTGAAAAGCAAGCGGAACAAAATTCAGACAAACCTACGAAAATGTCGAAGGAAGTTGGAGATCTCCTCAATTTATATGTCAAATCCCAAATTTGCAACTCAACCCCCACAAATTGAGTTGGTGGAAGAAGAGAGAGGCACCCTGTTTCAATATCAAACCCGATCGAGTTGGAGGAAGAAGAGAGCTCGTTCCAACCATCAATTTGCTCGATCCTCGAATTTGGATCTGAAAAGCATCGTGATTCTAATTCTAAAAACAAAAGAAAAAGAAATTCTAAAAACAGAAGAAAAAGGAAGAAAATTGTAAGAGGTCGTTAACTCCATTTTTTTTAGTGGGGAAGAAATGGTTTGGCAGAAGTTTGAAGAGCAGTAGGAAAAAAGGAAGTTGGCAGAGACGGCTGACTACATCGTGTAGTTTTTAGTGGGGAACGGAACATGGTAGGAGAATTGAGGCATATGCCCTTGGATTTTTTTTCTACTGTATTCTTTTGCGACAACGTTAGGTACTGATTGGGAAGTTAAAAAAAGCTTCACCATCCTAAGGTATTTGCATTATTAGTAGAGATAAGCAAAATTTTAATGTTATTGTAAATACTGATCACTTATTACACCACACATTCCGATACCCATATGCAACATAATATGTAAAAAAAATTAACTATATCAAACAATTAAAAAATTTCAAACATAACGTCAGTTTTGTTTTCAATTGGTGAATTTTTTCGTTTAGTTTGCGTTTTAATTTTATAGTGTAGTTTAAATCACTAAAAATGAATGTACTAAAAATTTTAAAAAAATTTAGTATCAACCTACCGCGATATTTGCATGCAATTCGAAGTTAAAGTATGATAATTTATAAATTGGTTGAAAAGAATGGAAATGAAAAAATAAATAAATAGTAATACATAACGTAGATGTTAAAAAATTATAAATAAATAGTTTCGATAAGCTGAAAAACACTGATTTATTTAAGGTAAATAAAATAAACAAAATCCGCAATGCATACGTAGAAAATCAATATATTACATAATTATGAAAAGTTGGACAAAATCTTCTAATATTTTTATAACAACTTATTTCAATACATGTTTTATGTGTGTGTGTGTTAATAATGCTAAAATCATTAATTGATAACACAACGCAAACTTCAATTTTATTACAATGAAATATTTTCTTCTCGACCAAACTCTTATAAATATATTTACATTGTCAAATTGACTATTTTTGATATGTTTGTAGTACTTGCACACGTGGACATTTATTATTTTTTTGTTTGTATATAAATATAAGACATAAAATAAGATGATTAAGTGTGTTATGTAAGACAATTACATCGAAGAATAATTAATTTTAACTTTGAGGGGTAATATTGTCAAAGTGGTAATTTATATTCGCGGAACAAATTTCTAATTAGAATGTAAACAAATAATATTTTAAGTATTCAACAATCAGCGTTTAGCATTTTAAACAAATGATGCCTAAGATTTTAAATCAAGTGCTTGTTCGAAGGAGGAGGAGAAGAAAATTGAATAGAACGTATAGTTCTATCTCTATCAAGGAGGGATATTAATACCCTAGTTGGTGCTAATGGGTTTTAGGTCTAACAAGCTTGTTTACACTTAATTTATTCTTTTAGTTGTAATTTTATAGCCGTGTGCCTGTTCTAAACATGTTTATTATGGGACCTGATTAGAAAATACGCTCTATGCAACAGTGTAAGTTTCATTGTTTGAATTCTTCATTTATAGAAATTCATATGTTTGTACTTTTTAGTAAAATTACCATTTTAACCTTTAATTAATATTTTAATTTATTATTAAACTTTACGGCGTGTTACATTCTCCTCTGTTGAAAGAATTTCATTCTTGAAATTCTAAAGGACAAAAAAATGTAACTCGCTTTATAGCGTTTAAACACATATTATATAATCATACATTTAACATACATTCATAAAAATACACCCGCTCTTAAGTGGCTATACTTTAACAAACACCATGGCACATACTACGAACACCAACATTGTGCGTTTTCGTCAGCATACGACTTCTGTTTATCATGTGGAGTCTTTATCCTTTTCCTTGTCAGCTCTAGTTTTTCGGAAGTGTCCCTAGTCATGTCTAGCCCAAGTATAAACCTATCAGTCATCTCCCGCGAACAAGATGGATTTGCATGGTCATCCATACAAAGCCTTGAACGGTGTCATGCTTATGCTCGCCTGATAGATGTTATCATAGGTAAATGCCACTAATGGTGAATGATCTTCTCATGCTCCACCAAAGCCAAGAATATCAGGTCTCTCGATAAATCCTTCAACATCCTATTCACCATCTCCATTTGTTCATCTGTTTGTGGATGATACGTAGTCCTAAGATTTAACTCAGTCCCCGAGGCATCTTGAAGAATTCTCCAAAATAAAGGATCTAGGCCGGGTCGCAGCGGGTTAAATGAGTGAATTTAAAAAAAAATCATTTTTAAATCTTTATTAGGCCTATGAAGTCTAATCGATTTTTAGATTTAATCTAAAATATTTTATATAAAATCTTTATATTATTTTATATGCTTGTAAAAGGGTGTATTTTAATTTCTTGAAGTATGTTTCATAATTGCATTAAATTCACTTATATATGTGCAGTGCACATGCAATATATAAGAAGTGTATATAGTTAATGAGATTGTTTATGCACTAGTAGAATACTTTAAAATGGGGATAGAGCCTGGAGTCGGCCGGAGTTGGCTCTTTCTCCATTATGGAGTCGGCTGGGGACGGCGTAAAATTTTATTGAAGTTTGTGTCGGCTAGGGACGACGCAAAATTTTATTGAAGTTTGTGTTGGCTAGGGATGGCCTGCAACGGTCTGAGTCGGCTAGCGTCGGCTATTTAATTATTTTTCCAGTCTAATTCTTGTATACGTCTATTTCGTTTGAAAAAATATAAAACACAACAAAAATGGCCAAAAAAATAAAATTGACATGTATGGTTATTAATATTCATCCAATGACGGGTCGTGATAGGTTAAATTGGTATTTTCGATGATATATGTTCGTGTAATTAGAAAAGTTATCGTTGTTGAAAATCTAACTCGTACGACAATTCGATGCAATTTTTAGTCGATCCGTTATACAAATTCGATAAAGGCGATTATATGTAATAATCTAAAGAATTAAAATAATTTTTAAACCATTGGATAATCAATTATGAATTTTTAAATGTATTTGGTATAATAAAATTATATAAAATAAAAGATGCGGTGTAAAAATAAATTCTTTGGATCTTATGTCGATCTAAGGTACTTTGGACATATTTTTAGAATATTGTTTAAAAATACACGAATCTGGGGTGTCGATCTTGAATGTCAAATTTATGGCCGTTCGTGGACTTTCAGACAAAAATCCTTCGTTCGAAGGCTGAACGACCTTTAAATGAGACCAAATTTGAACCAGTGATGCTTTGTAGTGTTTTAATCGAATCCGTACAGTTGGATTCGCAAAAAAATCATCACATACAAAATTATCCAAGAAATATGTCATTTTCTAGGAGTTAGCTATAACACTTATAATTTTGTGATTGATATTTTTTTGCGAATCCAACCATACAGATTCGATTAAAATAATACAAAGCATCAATGGTTCAAATTTGGTCTCGTTTGAAGGTCGTTCGGCCTTCGAACGAAGGGTTTTTTGTCCGAAAGTCCACGAACGGCCATAAATTTGAAATTCAAGATCGACTCCCCAAATTTGTGTATTTTTAAACCATATTCTAAAAACATGTCCAAAATACCTTAGTTCGACATAAGATCCAAAGAATCTATTTTTACGCCACATATCTTATTTTATATAATTTTATTATACCAAATACATTTAAAAATTCATAATTGATTACCCAATGGTTTAAAAATTATTTTAATTCTTGAAAATGCTACATATAACCACCTTCATCGGATTTGTATAATGGATCGACTAAAGGTTGCATCGATTGGTCGTGCGAGTTTGTTTTTCAACAACGAAATTTTTCGAATTATATGAACATATATCATTGAGAATACCAATTTAACCTATCATGACCCGTCATCAGGTCAATAATAATAATAATAAATGTCAATTTTTTTATGTTGTAGTAGTGTTTTTAATTTTTTTGAACGAAATAGGTGTAAAAAAAGAATTTTAAAAAAAATACGCCGGCCGACCCTAAATGACTCAAGCCGTCACTAATCGGGACGATGCTAACCGACGCCAGCCAGCTCCATATCGAGTATACAGGTTTCAGCCAAGATTTTCTTCTTCACTTTCTTTGCTTAATAAAAAACGATTTTCTCCTTCCCCATCACCGTTTTCGACCCTCTCCAACCGTCACCCTCTGTCGTCATCACCGTAGAAGCCTAGAATTCGACAGAACTTGCCGGAATCTCCTCTTCTTCTTGAATTTGGTAATTTTGTAAATCCTAATTTCGAATTAAATTGTTTAATTAGGTTTAAATGAACATTATTGTGTTGATAATTGGGAGTAGGTATTGCTAATTTAGTGTATTAGGTTATTTTTAGTATGAAATCGTTGAATTTGAAAGTGTGAATTGGGAATAATTGGTTGTAAGTATTTATAATTTGAAAGGGTGAAGTGTGAATTGGGAATTGGGAATTTGAAAGTGTGAAAGTTGCATTTGAATTTTATTCCCGATTGATCCCTTATGTTTTATATTTGGATTGAGTGAGGACGACTTGGTCGTCGAGTGTTGTTTGACTGGCCCGTGCGCCATGTGCTTGGGTATTTATACCTGGAAAGTCTCAGTAGCTGGTCCATTCGGGCTGTGCCGATATTATACGAAGGGCGTATCGCCTCGATACGCTGCCGTTTATTTCTGGCGCCTAGGTGAAGCGACTATTTTGATGTTTATTGCTTTATATGCAATAAACATCTTAATATAAATGGTTTAAAGGAAATAATTTATAAATAAACTTCTTACTTATTTTAGCCTATCTCTAATTAATATAAATAATTTAAATGAAAATAAGACATCAACAAAGCCTTTAGTTCCAAAAGGCTTTGGTAGATTAGAAAATACGATAATAATCACAAGTCTGTATGCGTATAGGAATAGAAAAGAAATGCTGTCGAAATTTCTAATACATACATACATATATATATATATATATGTGTTTTTAAATTAGGAAAAATGTTCAACTATATTCTCGACCGTACCTGGATGAGTGAAAATTTGTATGCGTGGTTTGTGCAATATTGGGAACGCGAAGACGCGAAGATAAATTTTTTACTTTCGTATGTCTATAATTATAATTCGTTTAAATGTTTATATAATAATTAAATTATACAGACGATAGCATCGAGGACCTCCGCAAACAGGCTTTGGAATCCTGCAACACACCACGGTGAATCCAAGTCTTTTCAGCAATATAGAAAAGAAATGTAAATATAAAAATTATTATTTGTAATTTACTTATAACATTGTTTAGTTATATATATGTATATATGTGTACACATATACATTTTTTAATCATATCTAATTTCAAAAGAGGGAGAGAGGTGGTGTTGAAATGTCTCATTTGGACGTCTTAACCCGAACACACGCCGTCGAACATACAGATGAAGATTTGTGGTAACATATGATTGGTCAAACGCAAAATCAGCGAATATCCGAGTATATGGACTATAATTTTTTTCTCTTATTTAACAATACATTAAATTGGATATTCATCTTCTCAAAATTATATTTCTAAACACAGGAGAGAAGCGATCAGGAGATTGGTCGCATGCTTGCAGAGTCTGGTAGAGAGCAGTTGACCGTTGAGGAGACGGACATGATATTCGCTTGTATTACTGACCCGCCGACCAGAAATAGACAGTATGGATATGGCAATCAAGCGGTAATATTTATTGAATTTAATTAATTCACTAACCAGTTTATAAATTTTGTTGAATATTACGTATAAACTATAACTATGAATTTATTAATATATATGCCACGATGCAAGCCGCTTACAATAAACAACAAGTTGAAGAAAAAATAGCGGTCATGCAAGCACAAGTCGCCGAGTTGAACGATCGGAAATAAACTGGATTGAAGCAGAAAATAGAAGAGGCGATTACTGCTTACTTGGTAGAGCACGAGATGAATATGCCGCCATCATAGGGATCTGGCGCTACTGATAATTGGGGCAAGTGGTAGTATGTTCCTATATATGTTTTCTGAAGAACTTTGAATGTCTTGTATATTTGATGAACTTTTGGTTGAATTTTGTAAATATTATGGATATTTGTGACGATGGACGTTTGAAGATGTATATTGATGTTTTGTGGTTCTTAGTTGGGCATATATGTGATGTATATTGTTGTTTGGTAAAGTATATTTGAGGAATATATATGATTGTGTGGATGGAAGTAGAAATGGCTGCTGGAAATGCAGAAAAAATTATCCAGATTAGCGTCGGCTGGAGTCGGCTCGGGTCTGCCTACGGGTCATTTATTATTTTACACGTGGACTAAATTTAGCGTCGGCCTGAATCGACAAACCGACTCTAGCCGACGCTAAACTAGAGGACGGACCCATCCTCATTCCTGTCACCATTTCACTTGGCGACGAGCTACTTTGCGTCGGCATATAGTGTCGGCTCGAATCGGCCGGAATCGGCTCGAGTCGGCTATATGCCGACGCTAAACAGCCTTCTCCTTGTAGTGATGTAACGACCCGTATTTTTGACCTTTTTTTTTTAAATTTAATTTAATTATCGAATAAAGATGGTTAGAAATGGAAATTTATATTGTTATTATTGAAAATATATTGAATGGAAGTGATAGTCTAAATTGAATCTGCAAATGACAAAATTCCAACAAGAGAAAAGTATTAATTTGTATCTGAATTGAAACAAACGATATTCAATTGTATTAAATTAATTACTGAAATATGAACAATAAATGTCATTTAAATAAAGATTGAATAAATGTGCAATAAGATAAAAGAGATAACAAATTTCAATATAACTTTTTGATATTGATTATAAGGAATTAATAATAGAATTCAAATTAATAAATGTTTATTCTTAAATATGAGATTGATTGGTTGTTAATAAAAGAAGAACATAAGTCGAATGAATAATATTTTTTTAATATTTTAAATATCTGAATCTACAAATTTTGAAAGAAAAAAACTATATTTAAATTTTAAACGTAATTTTTGAATACGGAAAATGTCTCTCTCTCTCTCTCTCTCTCTATATATATATATATATATATATATATAGATTCACCATTTCAAATTTATGATAAAAAATACATGTATATATACTTAGACAAGTTTCATGATGAAAAAGTGCAAATTTATGATAATATATATGTATGTATGTATGTATGTATGTATGTATGTATGTATGTATGTGTAAACAAGTGTATATCTAAATGTATATGTAATAGGCAAAAATTTAAATATGTATATGATGACAATATATATATATATATATCTGTGTGTGTATATGTATATATAAAATAGTGAATAAGTAAATATGTACATATAGTAAAAATGGCGTATATGTAAGTCTATATATATATACATGTACGATATATATTCACATGGGAAGCATCATCATGAAAACTTCAAAGTCAAGCACAAAAATTTCAAGTCAAGCTCACAACTTAAATTCAAGCACATAATAAATCCAAGCGCACACAAAACATTAAATCAAGCCAAAAAATAAATCAAATTAAATCAAACCATGAAATCACATCAGCCTACCTACGTAAGGAAATGAAAAAAAGTCTGATTACTTACTATTGATACATCATTATGTATAATTGAGAGGACTAACATGGGACTGAATCTTATTCATTTCAATGTACTTTTGGAACTCATTTCCAATACACTCGCATATTTGATCAAATTGAATTTTTTATTTCCTTGACACTTTATGTTTTCTATTTTCGTCTTATATTCAATGAACTTATCAAAGATGTGCAACTTGTGTTACACATACACATATTCATGTCTATGATAATTCATCGTGAATTCAACAAAGTAAGTGGATTCGTTTTGGTATCAATAGATCTTGGATTACATGCATCTATATTTATTAATTCAAATAGCTTATTAACTCTTTTTCACTCCAACTAAATAGGTGCTTTTCCCTTAATCTTTTGGGATACAATTCACGAGTCCCAAAAATAATTCATAATAATAAAATTAAAGAATTATTTCTCAAATAAAATATGGCTTAGTCCATAATTCGTAGAAATATTTTGATACTTCTGTATTTTCCATAGCTAATCGTTATGAAAACAAATGACGTTATTATAATAGGCTTATTTTATAATGAATATTCATAATATTCATATTAAAATAAAACTTTATCTATTTTTAATCAATATTGAAAATATCTATAAATTCATAAATAATATTTGTTATACATACGAACGCAATCTTTCATAACTTGATCATTCCACTAATGAGTGTCATAAGTATGCTTCCACTATTGTTGCCATTATTATAACAGAACATGAAAAATAAAGCTCCATTCAACCAGTTATTACAAACTGTTTATTTCATCCACTATAACTAATTTACTGTCGAGAGTTTTAGATCAAATATCTTAAACTGAAAGAAATAACTCTTATTGAAAAAAATACCTTTTATAATAAAATTACATTTGGGGTATAAACCATGTTTATCATTCCATATAAGTATATACATAGAATTTTATACAATTCTCGTTTGCAATATTTCTTCAAGAAGTAGGAGTGACCATTCAACATCCAAAATGTGCCTATTTTGCATCCATTGTCAAATATTAACTTTTCTTTTAAATGGTTAAACCATGCAAAAATAACTCCTACCAAAGACTACACTGAGTTCTTTACAAAAGCGCATTCGGATATCCCTAAAAATTCAAGGATATTGAATATGTTGCACTTGAGCAAACCAGTCGAAGCTAACATTTCACTGATCGAAATCCTTTGTTGATTTTTTATTCCTTGGTATGGTGTAGTTTTCAACACAACAGGATTATCATTGTATTCAAACGTAGTGAACACATAACCTTGCATTATAGTTGCTTGCTCATTTTGAATGAACTAATTTTATCGGGATTTTATATATTACGAATACGACTGTTTACCTTACAACCTTTTTTAAGTGCTTGAATAAGGATCAAATATTCTAATTCTTGTATTACTTTAGAGTTAAAAGCTCATAAAGCACAATACTTGGTTTGAGAAAATAAACATTTAAGTGACCAAGGTAGGAATAATTAATTAATTTAATCAATTAAATATGTTTAATCTGAATATTTGGTCATGAGAAGCAGAGGAGGGAGTGGTTGGCCATAGATGAAAGAAGAAGAGTGAACCAAATTTAATTAAATGTATGTAGAATGTCTTATTATATTAAACTAAAAGAAACATTTTCATTTCTCTTTTTTAAAACTTCCCTTAGTCATAGATCTAACGTTTAGACCACATCCTTCCAAGTGTGCTCGATCATATATTGTCTCGTATAAGAACTAAAATATCTAATATGTATTCATACAAATATTAATGACATTTTGCACATAGTATGATGATATGACATATAATAACATAGTTAATATATACATGTATAGATAATAAGATTTATACCTACCATATATATATGTATATGTATATATATTCTCCATTTATATATGTATTATTTGCGTCAATTTTACAAAATCTAACATATATTGACTAAGTTGAAGTTTTCAATCATACTTTTAAGTTGAAATGTTCAAGTTTTGATTTGGTAGAATTAAATTCAAATCTCGATCAAGTTGACTAATTTAAAATATCTACTAAATGACTATATTAACTTTTTCTAAATTTTAAAATAACCAAAAGGAATTTTGAGAAGAAAACCATTTGTCATTTTTCTCTTTTAAAACTTTCCATTTTAATTCCCACTAGTTAGAATTAAGATCTCATCCACGTTTCTTCTTCTCTCTCTTTCTCTTTTTCTATTATGGTCGGCCATACGATACCATTGCATAGATCCTTATTTTCAAAAACCTGTTAAGCAATTGAGTATATTTAAGACCCATTTAAATATATATCGACATCGTATATCGATACCTGTTTATTTAACTTTAAAATATACTTCCAAATAATTAAGCAACATCCAAACACAGATAAATTAACAACTAATATTTCTTAAATACTAGTAAATTTTATTAGTTTTTAGCATTTTATAAACTAATTGAATCTTGTGGTTTTTGGAGAACTCGCAGATGTGGTTGTGGGACTGAGAATAATTTACGCACATTCTCTTCGCAACATTATATCACATTAGGATATACATAATCAGATATCGGTCAAAACTTCAGCATTGTCCGTAGTCAATTCAATCGGTTCATAAAAAAAGTCATTGGTTCAATGATAACATTTATTTTTAATCATTATACTCTGGTCAAAAATTTTGACTTTGAGTTAACTACAGTTAACCGTGATACCAACCTCATAAACTGAGGTAAAACTCGATCTGATTATAATACCTTGATCTGCCTAATACCTTGAGATCAACTAGGAGAACCATATTACTTACTACTTCTTGTTGACTTGACTAAGAACCACTACATAGCAATGTTTTCAATCGAACAGTGCTTCACTTCCAATGCTTCAACTTAGACCCATTATAATCGTTTGATGGATGGCAATGTCATGATTTAACTATAATTAAAGTTGATTATTCACATTGAAGCTCAACAGTTCTTAAGTTGAGGGAACTATGCAACAACATCATCTTGAGATTCCATCGTTGGATCAGGTGCATTGGCAACGAGGTAAAAAGAGTAAATTTCAAAAAAAAGTTTTTTTTATTAATTTGCACAAGATCTTATTTTATGTGAATAAAATTTAATTTAAAGTGAATCAAATTTGGTATTTAATTAATATAAGTGTTTGAGTAATTTTTTAAAATGTTTCTTTGATTGTTAAATTTTGAAATAAATTTTTATTATTAATTTAATTAAACTTAATTTATTAATATAATTTATTTTAATTTTATATTTAATATTTGATGTTATGTGATATTCATATTCATTATAAGAACATCACAACTATACTAATATGAAAACTATCTTAGAGGTATAATGAGAAAATTGACCATTATGTCCTACGGTTAATAAAATGTTAATAGGGTGAAACAATATTAAAAAATATTAAGATTAATTTGAATTAGTCTAAATTCAATAATATATATATATATATAATATTGTTAGTAAATAATAATATATGTGTAATATTGTTTAAAAAATAATTTATTGTACTTCATCAATAATTTATCGTTATAACTATAATTTTAATAAAATATAAAAAACTTACATTTAAATTATTTCATCAAGTTATTAATATATTCCGGTTTTCCAAAATTATCTAAAATTTAAAATTCAAAATTTGACCATTTCAAATTGTGTGTGTGAATAGTGCCTTTTAAACATTATGTATGTGTGTATCTACGTGTGTATAATAAAAAATAGTTTTGTAGTTGTTCTTTACGTTTTTTCCCCTAAATATGGGGCGGTAGTACAAAATATATGGTTTTTCATTGTCACGCCAACAATTTTAAGCAATGACCTCCTATATCTACTAGTTTTATGCGTATAACTCATTATGATAACTTGAGGAAATTTATGTCCAAACTCTAAACTAGTTAGATGAGTCAAACTATATCTGTGGTTTGAAAAAACCATATTCTCTAGGTTTACAAAAAAATAGACTTGAGAACATCTCATTCTTTAAATATTTTTATCCACTATTATAACATTGTATATCGTTTTGATTGTGGTGCAATTTTATGATCACTTTGTTTATAAGTATGTCAATTTCTTATGGTCTAACCATATTTTTATGCATATCAGTAACTACTTCGATCTTCTCTTAACTCAACCCATCGACAGACGAATGACCCTCATTATTTTGTAACTTGCACGTTTATGAACCTTATAAAGCACTTCTAAGATCCACTCATTAACAATAGAAAACTTAAAACCTCTTAGTTTGAATGGACACGCATTTCTTAGTTCCTGTTAGTCTTGGGTTACAATCGAATTTCTTCGGTTTAGGCTCCTTAAACAATCCACTATGTTCAATTCCGAAGAAGATTCTTAACTTATTATGAGAATCATTCACATCCAACTTTAACATTATAATAAAAAACTAGGTCGTTTTTCAGTATCTTGGATCCATTCCATCATTATTTTTTTACTCGGTGTTATTACAAATATAGAAAATGTTACAAAAATAAATACAATAAAAAAACTAAAAACAATACCGAATCACCTACATCATAGGATGTAAACTCACCCTATAATCCATTATGATATCTTTTTCAGAAGCTTCATTTGCACTGCTACAATTAACTCTCGATAAGAGAAAAATAAGTGTTGCTTTAGTTCAGGAAGAAATTTTGCATCAGTACACCCTAGGAGGGCCAATACATGGGAAAAATTGATAAGCTAGGGAAACTTGTGTGAGGAAAATAATAACAAAGGGAGTTGATGCGTGGTTTGCTCATACTAGCAGGTTTTATTATAAAAATGAAAAATATGCTAAAAATTGAAAATTTTATTAGTTTTATTCTCTAATCGAAAATCAAGCTCTCATTCAGCTTCTAATCCAAAATCACATTCTTTTGATTCTAATCCAATATCTTGCACTTCTTCCACAATTTTCATGAATAAATATATAGATTTTTTTTAATTTTTCTTCGTTTCAGTTTTCAACTAAGAATTTAGGATTTAGTTTCGAGTGGGTCTAGTGTAATGTTAGATAGATGTTAAAGGCATCGGACCAGTGTGCTAACCACTACCAAGATTTTTTACACTACGATTAACGGAATATGGCCAACCAAACAAATTTTTGATCGATGGTTCTCCGCTGACCGCGGTGCCATAAACATCAAACTTGGTGCCTTTAGCACAATTTTAATGTTATTTTTATTCTCAATTATTATATAAAAATTGTGGGGTTTGATAGGTAAGTTGAGAAATAATTGTCGGCTTCAGTTGTTCGAGGTTTCGTTGGACCAGTTGAATCTTCATCACGCAATTATAATATTTTAATCAACTAAAATTAATATAAAAATAAAATGTACGTTGAAGATTGAATTGATCCACCGGATAGTTTCAATCTGGATCTACCTGATTTCCAGCCACATGAAATTTGGTGTGACGAGATAGGAATGAAGAAAAACAGCACACGCATACAAAACGAATGACTGTTCACTCATCTTTCCCTTACCGTCTCGAACACCCCTCGTAATATGCAATACCTACCTGATCTAAAGAACTAAACATGGTGCTTATCGATCCAACTTCTGTCATCGCAGAAGCTTCCGATAGCCCAGTCTGGCAGTTTCCTCTACCAAAATACCACTCGGAGTAAAAGTCATCGTTTTCTACTCCATTGTTGAACCAACAATCATCGATCACATCTATTAATTCTGCAGTTGAAGGAGGAGAAGAGTTGCTCTTCCGGCGGAGGAGAACGATTAGTCTGATATCAATTGTACATTTAGTGGCATCTACGAGGTATGTTACTAATTACTGTATTACCGCTTTATTTTGATCTTACTGGAGTTGGAAACGTTATATAGCTAAATTGTAGATCTATAATTTGGTTACCAACTGTAATTGAGTTGAAATTGATTGCGTCTTTTGAAGGAAAAGTTCGTATTTACTTCAGTGTGTGATCTGTATTGAGTTATTGAAGGAAAAGTCTCAGATATGACTGGAATATAGTGATTTAATATTTGGAACATATAAAATGGTAAATTTATTTTTCTTGTCGGATGGTATGTGTACTAGCATATTGATTCTATTAATTAGCATCATGCATCTGTGGCTTACTTGGTTCATGGGGTTGGTGGGCTGGGGCTGTTTGTTCGTGTGTGCTTGCAAGAAAATGATATATAATTAAACTATCTGGGCAGCTGCATATTCTCTATTTCCGCAGCTCACAAGATAAACATACTGTAAAATAGTATGTTATTTTTGAGTTTTTGCTCCTCACTCTAGGTTTGTGAAGAAACAGTACTTGAGCATTTTTAATGATAACTAGTATAATTGTTTTTGTGTGTTGTGTAAGGAAAAGTATTATCGGGTATTTCACAACCTCTGATTCATCTAGTCGGAGCTAAACATGATTGGAACAATCATCTTTAATGAAGCATTTTAGTTTTTGCTCATGCTAGATTTATGAAGGAGTTGGAAACGTTATATTGCTAAATTATAGATCTATAATTTGGTTACCAACGGTAATTGAGTTGAAATTGATTGCGTCTTTTGAAGGAAAATTTCGTATTTACTTCAGTGTGTGATCTGTATTGAGTTATGGCAAGATAACATTACTTTACCACTTAAATTAGGAAAATATCTATAATATCTTATATTTTTAAGTTGATTGTAGCTTAACTAAATAAATTTTGATCGACGTGCATTTGGCAATCAGAAAAATCTAGGCTAGTTAATGAATGTCAGCCCGGCATTGTTATGGATGGCATTTGCTTAATCCACTTCTGCATAAAGACACTCACGCCTCAGTCAAGCGGTTATAGGTTGGGCCCGCCTAGTATGATTTAAAAAATAAAAAAGAAACGAGATAGAAAATCTACACGACCGTGCTTCGCCACTAGTGGTGCTAGAATATCTCTCGTTTGGATTGAGGGTTGACCCAACCAAATTAGTTAGAAGTAAGCTATAGTAGGAGTGGATGGAGCTAAGAATATGCTATCATATTTATACTTCTGTCAAGTGTAATGATTAAAAAGACGACCAAGAGATATTAATGTGGCTAAATGACAATATAATTTTGTGTCAGATTCCCTAAGTTTGTAATTAATCAATGATATAACCCAATCTTAATGTGCTTATACACTCATTTCCTTGTGCTAAAAAGTTAAAAGTTGCATATTTCCCCATGTTGATTGTTGATTGGTTGGCTTCTTATTTTTTTTACCATAATTAACCTAATAGGCATTGTTTTACAAGAATAACAGACTTATCTTTTCTAAAAAAAGTCTCAGATATGAATGGAATATAGTGATTTAATATTTGGAACATATAAAATGGTAAATTTATTTTTCTTGTCAGATGGTATGTGTACTAGCATGTTGATTCTATTAATTAGCATCATGCATCTGTGGCTTACTTGGTTCATGGGGTTGGTGGGCTGGGGCTGTTTGTTCGTGTGTGCTTGCAAGAAAATGTTATATAATTAAACTATCTGGGCAGCTGCATATTCTCTATTTCCGCAGCTCACAGGATAAACATACTGTAAAATAGTATGTTATTTTTGAATTTTTGCTCCTCACTCTAGGTTTGTGAAGAAACAATACTTGAGCATTTTTAATGATAACTAGTATAATTGTTTTTGTGTGTTGTGTAAGGAAAAGTAATATCGGGTATTTCACAACCTATGATTCATCTAATTGGAGCTAAACATGATTGGAACAATCATCTTTAATGAAGCATTTGAGTTTTTGCTCATGCTAGATTTATGAAGGAATGGTAAATATGAACATTTTCTATGTAATATGAAAATTTTAACATTTCCACAGTTATTTACCCCTAGTTCTTTTCTAATATATTATATTCGAATCTTTGTATTTAAATTGCTTACGAAATCTCAAACTCGGACTATTTAAATAAATCTCAGTCAATAGTTTCTTTATTCTTCTAACAAATCCTACATATATATGTCAATTTTATGATACACACACAAGTATGCAGCCCTTGCTGATGGCATGGATTCAAACATAATTTTGAATACACCTTGCAAATGTTATGCAATATGTGTTATGTTTATTGTATGTAAAAATTATAAAGTAATAATATAATTTAGTTAAGAATATACATTATTAGTTCGAAAGCATTATTCACAATGTTACACTTAAATTGTTGAATGGGAATGCATTTCACTGTTTGTAATGGGCCATGGATTCTCACTCACCTATTCATACTTGGAATAAGTTAACATAATCGCCATATAAAAAGTGTTCAAAGTAGTTGCCTACCATAACCACATTAAAATACAATCAATAACCACACAGCATAAAATATAGATTTAAAGCAATATCCTATCGTAACAATGTTAACTTTAAAACTGAAGTAGTTTCATATTCAACAAATTTTAATATGAGACTTAAAATTTGCAACTCATGTGTATTGTGAAACAGAAATGTAGACATCAATGGCTTCCTTAAGAATAACATTTCATAAAAAACATGGATATGGATATCTGAAAGAACCATATTTATGGTGTTTTGATGATAAAAACTATACAACAATGCTACTAATATGTTTGTTGAGTTATTTCCGGTCAAGTTGCTATTTACCGAATGATAAAATTTATACGGGGTATAATGGACATTACAACAACAACTAAAAAGAAAAAAGAAAAAAAATAATTTGCTTATGGTGGTGGGATTTGAATATAAGACATAGTACGCTTAGAAGAACCTTCCATCCAAGCAGCTGCCAAAAATGATTTGTTAGCACATTTTATCGTTGATGAGAAACGGAACAGTAAGTGTTAAAATAAAATATGAAGATAGGAGGACTTGATCCCTGGTCATCCATGAAGACTGCAATCAACAAACCAACCAAGCTACAACAACATTTGGAACAAAAGATGGTATTTTTTATTAAAAGGACAAAGCAAAAATGTAATTATTCAAAAGTAAATGAAGCAGGTTTTGAACCCTGGACAACTAATAGGAAGTGCGGCACTCTACCAAACAAGTCTTGCCCACTTTTGTGAAGTACGTATTGGCTAAATCTCTTATTGATAGAAGCTACAAATAAAATTGTTGAAAAATGAAGGGAGTGGAATTCGAACCCAACACGCGCCAAAGAGTTGCGCACATCTTACCACTGAACCACACAACAATTTGAAGTTATCAACAATAGCTACTTTACATTAGCATAGCAAAGCGAATAGTCAAGTGGCTATTCAAGTGCCTTTTCAACCAATTGCCAACTTCCAACGGATGCATCTCTTACAAACTGAAATGCTGAAGGATTGCTGCTGTTCAAAGACATCTTATCACTCATATATAAGTCTTCTATCATCCCCAAATCAAAGATAACAATCCTACTCTCTAATACCTTTCTCATATTGCTTACAAACGCTCCAAATTCAATATTTATTTCAAAAGCAAACTTAGACCAACCCTCTTTCCCTCCATAATATTTGAGTACGGTCTTAATTCACTTCCTAAGCTCTGCACACTTATTTTGCATCATTTTTGCTGGTTATAGAAGTTGTACTCCAGTTCGACTGCTCAGTGTATTGAAGACACAATAGTCAAGATTATTTCTTTGTAAAAGAAAATATTGAAGTCCCGTTCGGCTGCTCGGGCAAGTGTACTGAAATCCTGTTCTGCTTCTCAGGTGCTTATTCCTCTGGGCGAAGTGAGGGTGATAGTTAGTTGAAATTTCAGAAGGAGTCTGGGACTGAAAGTAGGACTGGAGGTCCGAACCAGTGTAAATTTTTTGATGTGATTGCTTCTTGCTTTACTTTTTTATTCGCGTTGCTATTATATTTATATTGCTGCTACTGTGATTACTGCACGTCAACTCTGTATCTATATATTTGGCCATCATCGATCCAGTGCATAGCGACTAACAATTGGTATCAGAGCTTGGAATTCTATTGATCGTCACAAAATCATAGAATAATGGCCAGAAAACGATCCAGTCGAAATACAACAAGCAAAATCCTTGTCAATGCCACCAGTGAGGACTACAAAAAGGTACTTTTTGATTTACAAATTTTAGTAAAAGATAATAATGAATTAGTTAGTATAAGCGATAAGTTTTCAAAGCTTAATTTTATTATTTTAGAAAAAATGAAATTTGTCGAACTTGAAAATAAGAAATTGAAAAATGAGAAATTAAATTTAGAAAATCAACTCGGTATTTAAAAAAATAATTTTGTAACTATTAAAGATTTTCTAGATGAACAAAACTCATTATTTGAAAAAGAGAGAGAAAAATTTTCAAAAGAAATTTTTAATTTGAAAAGACAAAATAATTTATTACAATCCTCTTTAGATAATTTAGAATCTCAAAATCTTCTTCTCAAAAATGAGAACTGTACGTTAAAAAATGAGAATTCTGAATTAAATGAGAAAATTAATATTTTGAAAAATAATATTTCTTTTGAAAATAACAATTTTGACTTTAAAGCTAAATTTGAACAACTTAAAAATGAAGTCATAAAATTTGATAAAGGTCAAAATGATTCAAACATGATTTTATTTTGTTCTCGACCTTTATGTGATAAAAGTGGAATATGATATAAAAGAAAAAATAATAACAGTACCAGATATGCGTTTTTATATTACAGAAAATTTAATGCTGGTGCTAAAAATAGAATTATCTCTAAATCTACTTCTCACAATCTTAGTACCAATCTTAGAAATAAAAAAAGTACTAATTTAATGATATGTGATTTTAAAATATGGGTTCCCACTAATATGAACGAAAATGATAAACAAATATATATTATTGATTATTTTAACGCTGTTATCAATAATGAAAATTATATATACAATGGGTCAACCACATACACTTGGATATGGTTTCCCAAAACGTGAACCATGTATTTTTAATATATGAGTATTGTGCTTAAATAGAAATGTATATTAGATACTCATTATTTAAAAGTGGTCAATGTTGCACTTTAAATTAAATATTTTTATTGACTTTATTACTCCTTATTTTAAGATTTTTTTAATAGGAAGCTTTAATTTAGGGGGAGTATATTAATTAGAGGGAGCTATTTAATCTATATCTACTAATGTTTAAAGCTCTTTTTAGTTGATGACAAAGGGGGAGAAAAACATATAAACATATATATTATGTCTTTAGTGGGAAAATATTATCCTACATTTTAGTTGTGTAGTTGTCATCATCAAAAAGGGGGAGAATGAAATAACCATATTTATGGTGTTTTGATGATAACAACTATACAACAATGCTACTAATATGTTTGTTGAGTTATTTCAGGTCAAGTTGCTATTTACCGAATGATAAAATTTATACGGGGTATAATGGACATTACAACAACAACAAAAAAAGAAAAAAGAAAAAAAATAATTTGCTTATGGTGGTGGGATTTGAATATAAGACATAGTACGCTTAGAAGAACCTTCCATCCAAGCAGCTGCCAAAAATGATTTGTTAGCACATTTTATCGTTGATGAGAAACGGAACAGTAAGTGTTAAAATAAAATATGAAGATAGGAGGACTTGATCCCTGGTCGTGCATGAAGACTGCAATCAACAAACCAACCAAGCTACAACAACATTTGGAACAAAAGATGGTATTTTTTATTAAAAGGACAAAGCAAAAATGTAATTATTCAAAAGTAAATGAAGCAGGTTTTGAACCCTGGACAACTAATAGGAAGTGCGGCACTCTACCAAACAAGTCTTGCCCACTTTTGTGAAGTACCTATTGGCTGAGTCTCTTATTGATAGAAGCTACAAATAAAATTGTTGAAAAATGAAGGGAGTGGGATTCAATCCCAGCACAGGCCAAAGAGTTGCGCACGTCTTACCATTGAACCACACAGCGATTTGAAGTTATCAACAACAGCTACTTTACATTAGCATAGCAAAGCGAATAGTCAAGTGGCTATTCAAGTGCCTTTTCAACCAATTGCCAACTTCCAACGGATGCATCTCTTCCAAACTGAAATGCTGAAGGATTGCTGCTGTTCAAAGACATCTTATCACTCATATATAGTCTTCTATCATCCTCAAATCAAAGGTAACAATCCTACTCTCTAATACCTTTCTCATATTGCTTACAAACGCTCCAAATTCAATATTTATTTCAAAAGCAAACTTAGACCAACCCTCTTTCACTCCATAATATTTGAGTACAGTCTTAATCTCACCATTTACACATCATATGATAATGATTTGAACTCGACCTAATGAATTAGCCTTTTCTCAAAATTAAAGTGCCAAATTTGATGACTATATATTCAACGTAGATATTTTTATAGAAAAAAACTACATGTATCAAATAGACATGGAAAATAAGTATATCCCGTCACATCCAAGTCCACTATTAAATCACATCCACATGGATTTTGAAAATTAATTGACCGAGAATTAGAAAGTAAAATATATATTTGATATGTATAATGAAAGAAATTTTTTTGTTAGGGAAGTGTTAAGAATGAAATGAGTGAGCATTGCGTAGACATGGATTTGAGAGTGGAAAACGAATTGAAGAAGTGGATTACTACCAACTTGTGATTTTCGAAATTGGTGGATGGAAGAATTTAAAAATAAGTCAAACAAATGAATGTGGAAATGGTTTGACGGTCGTGTGTTTGCGTCGTTAAGTAGAATTTTATGGCAACCTGATTCAGTATTAAATCGTGAGTGCTCTTTATCTTTTGTGTTTTGTACTAATCAGCATTAAATTAATTTGTTGTATGGATAATTGGCACAATGTATAAAATTAAAATACTCAAATTCTTGAAGGTCCACTAAATCTCTAATCCTAATATGAGTCAGTCTAACATCTAATATATAACTAAGGATTGAGGACACGTTCCTGTGGTACACGGAAGCAACATGGGACATTTGAAAGGGAAATGAAAGGAGAGTTTAGGGAAATGAGAACGTGTGTGTACTGTAAGAGGAATAAAAGGGATATTTGAAATGGGTAATAATTTTTTTTTTTATTATTAATTATGTTGTTAATATATTAATTATTTGGATCTGACATAGATCTAAAAAATTTATCTGTGATCAAAATTAAAAAAGATTACCTTGGAACGAACATAAAATTAGCGGAAGGGATCAATAGTTTATACTACTTTTGATAAAAACATTTGTAATACAAATCATACTCATGAGCCATAATCATAAAATATATGAAAAGTTTGAACTTATGATCGCCGTTAAAGAAAAGAAGATAAAAACGTAAATTTCAGTTGTGTTAGTCATGTAAATTAAAAGTACTTGGGAAAGTATTTAGGGTTTCGGCGAGGAAGGAAAAGTGAACACGGATCCAAAGAAATAATGGCATGAGATTGAGTATGAAGTGGAATGAATTCTAAAATGGTAATTAGATTTGATGAGAAGAAAAAAGAAAGAAGTTAGGAGTGGGATTAATGGCAGTTTGTCGATGGACTTCTTTTTTCCATACGTGGAAGTTACCAAATATTCTACTAACATGTCTATAATTAAATCTTAGCAATTCTTTTTTGAAAAGAGTGATGTATACTATCATTTTCGTAAGTCGCTGGATATTATTTTGTATAAATATTACCTTGATTTTGTTTCATAGTGAACTCATGGAAGGTCGATGCTCGGTTGTTTAAACGGTAGGTTGGTTAGCTGCACGTTATTTGGTAAGACCGACATTTGTTCTATTATCCATACGGTTGAATATGGCACAACTTTTTGGTATTTTTAGTTTTTTTGTGTACAATTTTGTTACACTAAGTAATAATTTTGAAAATATGACAAAAATTTATTTGTCTCCTTGATTGTGCCTTAGATCCTGTAAACCACGATCATAAATTTGTAGACATGATTAAACCAAGGTTCGAGAACTCGGTCTCGGTTTCGGTCTTTTGAAATTTTGTTGGTTTCGGCCGGTTTCGGTCATTTCGCTTGTTTCGGTTTTTGTTTCGGTCTTGATATTGGATTTTTGCATTTTTAATGAAAACGTAACGGATAAACGATTCAAATTCATATAGAAATATAGCATATAATAAAATAATAATGTTACATACAACACTACTACATCCAGAAACTATTACTCGAAGCTACATATGGTTTGTTTTTATAATTTTCTTCATCGTCTTGTATTGTATAATATGATGGATAACCATATTACATTTGTCCCGGGTCCATAAATGTCGCCATCATATTATCAAAAGACGATGGTTCATCATTTTGTGTTGTATATATAGCTCGACTATTTTGATCACTCGAGTTATCACTATAAGAGTTATCACATGTATAGTCAGAAGTAGAATACCTATAGGTTGGTGGATCAGTTGAAGTATATGGATTGCGGTGCTCATAATCATGTTGATGTCCAGATTCAACATTTAAATTACTATCTCTTCGGTTAGGATTGCCGCTCGCATCCCTTTTTCTTGAATATGTTTGAGTTGGTCTATATAATTCACCACCATCACTAGAATCAATGCCATAATTACTTGTTAAACCAACCCCACTTCCACCTGCATTAACATGATCATCATTTGACGCGCTGCTACTATTTTCATAGCTTTGACTCTTTGTTGCTCGTGCAGGTATACCATCGACTGCAGCGACTGCATCATTCAATGTATTGGCCATCCAAGGGTCGTTGTCCAACAAGGGTGGTTCAATTTCAGTAGTCCATTCTGCTAATGGATCCTCTTCATGGAATATATAGTCTAGATCGATCAACTGACTTTCAGTGTCGCGACGTCTTGTATTTTTTGCACTTAGTCTCATGTTGTAATGCACATATACCAATTTTTCAAGATTTTCCATTTTTATTCTATTTCGTAATTTTGTATGAATCATTGAAAATGTAGTCCAGTTTCTTTCGCAGTTTGAAGATGAAACTGTTTGGCTTAAAATATGCATTGCTAAACGTGTTAAATTTGGAGCATCATCTCTTCCAATTATGGACCACCATTGAGCGGGAAAACATGTCTTTACCGCTGCGTATGCTTGTGCAGAACTAAATGCACCAATTTTCATTCTATATCTTTCTACCTGTGATGTGAATTTAAATATTTAATATGTCTTAAACGTTAAATGTTTAACATAACTATTATATATGTTAGTTTTATCTCTTTTTCGATTTCAATCTGTTTTACGATGTCTGGCACCATTCTTTCAACGATGTTGTTAAATCCGTTTAATTCTTCTCCATCGTTTGTTGCATCCTCATATTGAATGATGGAATTAAGAAAATAACCTATATAGAAAAGATTTAAAATATTATTGAAATGTTATATATTTCATTATTTGTATGACGATAAGATAAAACAAATTACCTGCGGCGTGAAGAGGTCGATGTAACTGTCTTTCCCATCTTTTGTCTATTATATCCCACCATTTTTGGCATTGCCTTCCACCAACATTTTTTCTAATCGATTCTTTTGCTCGATACATTGCTTCATAAAGATATCTCATATCTGCTTTGTCATCACTATCTACCATTCGTAAAACCTTCACCAATGGCTCAAAAACAAGGATGACGGAAGCAGCACCAGTCCAAAAAGCATTGTTGTAAATCAGTGTAGAGACAATATTTGTTGTTCTATTGTCTTTAGTATTGAGTCTAGGAACTCTTGATGTCCACTCTCTTGAAGCAATCATCCGTCTCAAGTCATCTTTATGTTTATGAATAGAGTCCAGTGTGATGAAATGTGTTGCAAACCGTGTTACTGCCGGTCTAATCAATTTTTCATTGTTGGTCTCTTTTCTCATGATAGAAAGTAACCAACCATGATTGTATATAAACGTCGCTATTAATTGACAATTTGTGATAATAGCTGTTAGCTCTGGCTCTTTGGAAATATCTTCCAAAATCAAGTCAATGCAGTGTGCTGCACATGGTGTCCAATATAAATTCATTCTTTTCTACATCAATAATTGACCGGCAGCTTTGTAGTTTGCTCCATTATCTATAACAACTTGCACTATCCTATTTTCACCGATTGTTTCGACGACATCATCCATTAATCCACAAATATATTCTCCACTTTGGAATTCATTTGTAGCATCCACAGATTTGATAAATGCCGTTCCATGGGTAGAGTACACGAGAAAATTTATTATTTTTCGTCGATTCTGTGTACTCCAACCATCGCACATTAATGTGCAACCATATTCGTCCCAAAAATTGTGCAATGTTTTAATATATTGACCAACTTCTTATATTTCCATTTCAAGGTACGAGTGTGATATTTCATATGCAGTTGGTGGATCAATTCCACGACCACATTCTTCAATCGCATCAACCATTGTTATATAGTATGGACTATTAGCAACATTATGTGGAATATGGTTGAAAAAAAATAACTTAGAAATTGCTCGACCTATATGTTTTTTGGCATCTTTAATACCTTTCATTGCAGATTCGGTAGAAGGTTGAGTTCTACCTCCTCGTTTTTGCATATATGAGTCGATTCGTCCAGCAGCATTAGTGTCAAAATCACCACCACCCGATCATCCAGTGGTATTAGATCTGTGCAATGTTTGACTTGAACCACCACCCGATCGTCCTACAGTATGAGATTTACGCAGCTCTTCGTCTCTAAATTCATCTTTGCTTTGTCGTATGACACGTTGAAGTTGTTCATCATCTTCATTTTCATTGTCCGATAGTTGTTGCGGTCTGCTCATTAATTCCTCTTGTAAGCGTTGCTTGTCAAGCTTTCCTTTGTTTCGTTCATTTCTCTTTTGAACGATATGTGATCGTATAAGCTGTTTAACTTCTTTAGGGACAATTAAACATGCCGATACGTCGCCGCCTACTCCTGCCAGATGTTCCTTTAAACGTGTCACACCACTGCCATTAATTATTTTATTGCAAAAGTTACATTTTGTTTTTCGAAGATTGCTATCGATCGCAGTACCATAATTCCAACCAATTTCAGTCGGATTTGCCATGTGTACCTGAAATTATAATCAACAAAAGTTATTAAACAAATTAATAGTCCAAATCAAAATCAAAAATTAAATATGAATGAATTAAAAAAATAATAATCGAAGTCATCAAAGTTCAATGTTCAAGTCCACAATTTCGAGTCAAGTTCAATGTTCATGTTCAATATTCAAGTTCAATATATTCATGTTCATGTTCGATGTTCTAAATCCAAGATATGTAAGTCCACATTCAAATCGGCATATTCAAGGCTGATATTCAGGGCATAATACGATTTTCAGGTCCAACATGTGCCAGTTCAACTTATTCAGCAACATCATTCGTTCTGGCACTTTCCATATTATATAAATGAGATACTACATGACAATTGGCAATGCTAGCAAAGTATGTATGTTTTTTTGGAACATTTGTTCATATTTCGTATTGAAATGACTTATTTTTGGGAAGCAAAATTACAATAGCAAAGTATGTATGTTTTTTTGGAACATTTTTTTGATACTATGATGTAAATATTTCAAATTTATCCAATGCATGTGTTAACATTCACTACAATCTACGTTTTCAACTTAGATCACTATCGATACAATTAATCCAGTTTACTTTCAGCAACAAAAAGTTTCTTGGAACTTCTCTCTCCTACCCAAACATGAAGCGTTGTTTTTATCCTCTTCTCCCACTTCTTAGTTAAAAGTAGGTAAACTCTATCACAACTCACTCTCATTACAATCCACTTCAAGACAGTATACACACTTATTCTTTTATCATTTTTATTATTCCTAATAATCTCCACCGTTGTCTCCCTTCTTTTCTCTCCCATCAAAAAAGAAAATTAATGTGACCTTCCTTCACATTAGATCCTAAAGCTAAGATGTTGTAAGAGGTTGGATAATGCAGCCTTAAATGAGTAGTGCAATATTGGAGAGCATGGTGATGTGTATATTGGTTCGAAAGTAGAAGAAAATAGTTCGACAAATCTAAATATTTTTATAATTAAAAACTGGTTATTTTCAACGGTAACATAACATTTTTGAAGAAATCAAATGCCACATTAGCCTAACATTTAATGATTTATTTTTTGAATTGATTGCAAATTTCATATTTCATGCTGGTACCTACATGTGATCGTGGTGATTGATATAATCGAATTATAAACTTTGCATAGCCAAAAACTATTGGTTTGCACATTAGGGTTGATGAAAATGTAGTTTACCAGGTAAATTAAAATAAAGTATTGCATGAATACCTGAAGCAATAGCATAAAGAACCACATAAAGTCACTAAAAAAGGTACTTACATTGTTGCAACAAGAGGATCGACAAAGTATTCCATGTCACTGTCTTACTTATCATCTCTACTGTTAATGAAGAGAATCCAATGAACAGAATTTCTACGGTATTTGCAACCTTCATCACCATACCATGACCAACCACCCATTAACAAAAACGTTTTTGTCAATTTACTTGAAATAAAAATGTCGTGACTATCAGAGCTTTTGCACTTATAGCATACATCCATGTATAAATTTTATTATTAAATGAAAAGTAAATAATTCTAGCTATTAGATGCACGTACGTGAGATTTACACTAGTCGTACATAAAAACATCTACAACAAATTTGCTAAGTGTGTCAAATATAGCACTAGGAGTTTCCAAGCTCCTTAAGAACCAAAATCATTTCAAACCCTCCGAGGTTTAATCAAATCTTGGTTTTTTGGATGACAACCTTAGTCAATCGCACGTGCAAATCTTGTTGATTACGAACAACTTTAATTCATGAAAGCACGCCCTCTTTGAATTTACCCATGGCTTATGGATTAGTATTTCTTTTTTAACTCTTTAGGTGGCTAAGTAGTTAATGAGACAAAATAAAGGTGTTATCAATGTGGAATGACAAAGTTATGATATGGGTCAACACACATGTTGCGTTATGAGGAACTGTAAATATTGTGCAAAATCATCCGTCAATGATGCACAGTCAGTAGACAAAAGATATTAAGGTATGAAATCAGAAGGGCATAATTAAGTAAATTATTTTGTGTGGTCTTGGACTCTTATTAAATCCACATCTAACTATGGAGAGAATAGACGAAGTGCATCAGTAATTTGTGTAGTAATCGAGTCTCTTACGCGATATTCATACGTATATTTTCGTCAAGGTACTACACATAAGGTTAATATCATTACTCGATAACTACAACAAATAATTAGAGTTGGCCATAACATAAAAGAATATATATATATATATATATATATATATATATATATATGCAGAAACATATATTCCAATGTTTGGTCGTTAATAATAATTTGAGATATAACACAAAAATGCTGGAGAAAATTATAGTAAGTCGCAATGATTAGTCAAAAGAATAATTTATCTTGTGATATTTAAACTTTATTTCATAGTATAAACTCAATAAATATTCTACATTCACTTATCTTGTGCTTTCTAGGATGCTTATATATATGTTGGGTACAACTTGTTTAAGTATACACCACATATAGATTGTAGTTTAATTTGTTAAAACACAAAGAGATTATGCACGCTTAATATCAATAACATGATAAAAAAGGATTTTTAGGTGGTCATGATCAAGAATTGTATTATAGAATTCTTTTTAAGCATTTGCAAATCAAACATCGAATCAATACCAATCCAAAATAATGGTAGTCAAATATAAAAAATGAATTAAAATAGAAAGTGGTGAAAGAAAAACCTCAAGCGTTGGTTATCTAATATTCACATATCGAACAATGATCTACACGTTTGACCACAATCTTCGCCGGTATTCGTGGAGTCCCTTGAGGTTTAAAAACCAATCAAATAAAGTACTGCAGGTACGAAATCTTTTTGTTGAAAATTTTAGGGACCTTAATGATTATAGAAAGGAGATGACTTACATTATAGGAGGAAAGAAGCGGATGTTAAAATTTAAAATATGAAGATCCCGTGATTATAATTCTCTGAAACCATGATGATTGTAGAAAGGGAATGGCTTAGTTTAAAAGAGGAGTGAAGAGTTTCCAATCATGTAGAATTACAGATCATGTGAATGGAGGGGTTGTAATAAACATTTTATTCACTTTTCTAACGCCGTTAAGCACAAGTTATATGAGACGAGTTGTGGCAATTATAACCATTTGATATCTATTGCGGCAATTATGATAATTTGGAGCCGGCCATAAGTTCCTATTCAAACATTTGTTCTCTCTCCTGTTAAATGGACCAAATATTTAGATACAAATTTGTGGAGCTACAAATGATGCTAAATAAGGGGCTATGGATCCTAGCTCTATACACATGCGTGCGCGTGCGCACACATATGTATGTATGTTTGTATGCATGTATGTATATGTATATATAAACAAAAATAGTAATTATTTTTTTCATTTTACTATAAAGATACATAGATCACATACATTAAATTATTTACATGAACAAATGACAAAGTTGGTTTGTAAATTAATCAAGATCGTTTATCTCAAAATTTTGTCATCCATTGCATTAGTTTCGTAAATCATGTGGCTATATATTTCCCTTAATTATGAATTATAGTCTTATTGTGTGCGTTTATGACTTAGGACTACACATGTAGTCTGCAGACTATAAATATTGTCATCCATTTTACTATAAAGATACATAGATCACATACATTAAATTATTTACATGAACAATAATGGCAAAGTTAGTTTGTAAATTAATCATGATCGTTTATCTCAAAATTTTGTCATCCATTGCATTATAAAATTCTAATTTCAACTTCAAATATCTGCAGTAAGGTTTCTATTAAAAAAAACTAAAATATTACCGTATGCAATGCATGTGCTACACACCAATCAACGTAGTATTTCTGTATACTCTAGCTTCTTCCTATAACTGACCTTGAACTTGTTCTCATTCCATTTCTTCCAGAGGAAATAAATAAATATATTGATTTTGCAAGAGGTAGAAAAAACCTCTTTTAACATTTAAGATTAACTATGCCAGCCTAGCATTCATGTTTTATTATTAATAACCTGCTGAGATAAGATGGCAGAAACGTAAATTGGAAGTAGGCAGTGTTGTTGAAAGAGTTACATAGTTTGAAGGTCAAATCCATCCATATCATGTATGAACAATAGAGTGTTACTGTTGTTGTTAATGTTATTGCTAGCTATGTGCCTATCGAGTTTTAAGTATGTTTGAAACCTCAATTACAGAGTACTATACACTTGTGCATCTATGATGATATATGATTAAACTATCCCGGATGCATAATGTTTTTTGACACAACTGACAAGATTAAGTATACTCAATTAAGTATGAAGGCGCAGGAGTAATTTTAAAGAAATGGCATTCTCACTTCATCTGGGCAAAGTTGCATGCTCATGGTTTTCAAAAGCAGTACAGGGTAAAATAGAGCAAAACAGTTGATGTTTGTTCGAGGGGAAAAAGTATTGGGGTCTTTTAGACAACCTCGGATCCATCTAGCCAGGGGATGGACCCCAGGTAGAACGATCCTCTACAAGATGGACTAGGTTAGTAATCCAATAACTCGTTAATCACACTATGGAATCGAGGCCATGTGTCATCATCAAGACTGAGTTGCCTTCCTCCTTAAGTTATAAGGATAAAGTAGTACGAGCCTATAGAACGGATCCTGTTCAAGTAAGGTCGTGCTTTGTGTGTTAACAAGTCGATATTTGTACTACGCAAGGAAAAATTGAAGGGGGGTGTGGGACTAATATGAGTTTAATTAAAGGAGCAAACATGTATTCTAATCCTGAACACCATAGATCTGTGAATTTATGGAGAGTCGAAAATCTGAACATGCATCTATACACTATTACGTTGCCTAGTATGGAACTTGAACTTCAGTTTTCTCTTTCCTAACTCATGTTTGTATTGAATACCTTGTATATATGTTCTATATATTTGCTGTGAAGCTTATTGAATATTAAATTAGTTAAGGAAACAAAATATTTTTTATTTTTGGACTTGAGTTAAAATTCTAATAGTAGTAATTAGACATTTTTGCAGTTCCAAGCAATGAAATTGGAAGACCTGACCTGAGGCTGAAAGCTTGGAAGGTAAAAGGGTACGGAGACAAAAGAGAAAGGAATGTTATAAGGTGGAATGAACATTGGTTATCCTTACAATTCCTCACAGGAGTGCGTGCTTACCCTCCTCTGTCAAGTTATGGATATATTCTTATGGCTTCCCTACTGCACAACACAAGCTCCGTATCTGTTTGGATGTCTGCCGCCTGTTGCTTACCCAGCGGCTCATCGTTGTCGTCGTGGGCATGTTTCCAAATGAAAAGTTAATAATGTCAAGTTGGTAAATTCAAGCATGGAAAGTTTTTAAATGCATGGTAAGCTCAGCAAGTGGAAGTTAACATTCTTTACTACTTGCATTTGTATTGTTGCCTGTGTAATGCATCTTCATCCTTTAACTTCTATTCTAATAAACTGTATTATTTTCAAATGGATCTGTCATGTCTTGTGTTACCCATGGTTTTATTTTTGTTTTTATTTTTGCCATTATACCGTGCCTACATGCATGGGTACTAAAAGTTGTTTGATGAGCAAGACTCCATGTTGTTATGTTTATCTTTCATTTTTATACTGCCATTACATGCATATGTTGATGAATGTTCTTTGATTATTTACTTGTAAGAACCATCATTTCTAGTGTTGGAGACCGACCAGTGAGCATTATTACTAACTTTGGCCTTAGTTTTGAATACCCAACGCCATGGTTTTACTTAAAATCTTTTTTCAATACGTACCGCGTAAACAAAAATTTAATATGATTACTAAACCCAGCATCAATCGTACTACACATCTCCACGCAAGTGTTCCTAACATCCTCTACTTGTGGTTTCATTCCACGTTTATCATATTGGTATCGTACAGTGCTCTAACATTGTTAACCAGTCGATGCAAAATACCCACAGTTGTTCATTTTGGTCCAAACGGGTCCAAGTTCAAGGCATGCGAGATACAGACGTTCAGTCGACCGCTCATGATCCCATCAATCGATTGTTCGCCTAAACTTAATTATTTTTCTACATCAGCAGATCAGTTGACCGACTTAAAGGGATCAACCGACTATTTGTCTGTCCATTCGACTGATGCCTCGAGTTCAGTCGACTATATGACCATTGTTTTCTTTGTGGTTTCTTCTATAGAAAATCGATCAACCGTCGTGATTCAGTTAGTCAACCGATTGCCTATTGTTGCCTTTTCTTGTGTATTTTTCACTAATCTAATCACCTGACTTCATTTTTAAAGTGATTTTATGATTTAATATGTTATAGAAATGTCATACTATACTTTAATGGTTGTTTACCTTCAGTCTTCTTTTTGTATTCAATGTTTTCATTGTTTTTCTTCCATTTAATCATCTTCTCCAATATCAATTAATCCAATTATGCCCAAAATCATTAGTAAGTTGTTTCATTACTAATTTATTATCAATCTGTTCACTTCAACAACAAAAGTTCCAGTTATATCTCCAAACCCCAATTTAAAAACGTTTATATTTCCATTTCATATATCTATGTGCTTTTCATATAAAAATCCAAACTTTATTCATTTAGACCATCAATAATGAGTTAAGAGCATAAATAGATCATATAACATAGAAAATAAAATCTCACTCGAAGTTTAACCTAATTAGCTTAGAGATCCCTTTTCCTTTTGCTCTCCAAATTTGGCGTAGCTGCCAATCTTCGTAAACCATTGAGAAGTTTACAAAATTTACAATCTATGATTTTTTCCTTCCTATTTAGACTATTTAATTGTTACTTTTGGTGGAGAATTGTTGATTTAGTTTTCGATCTAAGGCCGTGTTTGTTTCGAACAAAATAAGGCTGAATGCTTAATTAGCTTGTTTGTTTTTAAATAAGTGCTTTCATTAAGTTCTTCTTTTTACTTAATTGAACGAGTAGGTTGGCACGTGCGATGCACGTGCACAGGAGGAACTGGTGTTATGAAACTATGGTCGTGGAGTTATGTTAAATTTTATAAAATGACTTTGACGTGTACGTAATGTTGCATTTTTTGGATGCTATCTAATTCAAAACACATCCACGTCTGGTAGACGTGTATGGAACTTTCATATCAAACATGGAAATATGCTCTAAATCAAACCGATCGTAGGCAGCTAAAAACAAAAGTAATAAACTTATGGAATTATGAATTATTCTGGCTTGTTCATGCATATTGTAGACAACAACTTTGATTTATAACAGAAGTAGATTTTTTTTAATAGATATAATAGTTAAGCTGAAGTAGATAAGGTAGCATTTTAGAGGAGAAGGAGACAATATGACATATTGTAGCTTGCATGCTATATGAAAGTAAATTGTAGCGACTAAGTATAGTTGTGTTAATTATTTTCTCTCCACCTTGTTTCGGGCTTGAGCCCGGCATCAGTAGTAAGTTGATGGCGGAGTTAAAAATGTATTTTATGAGATTTTTTATATTAAGTAAAACTGAATCGTAGTAACACGGTCATATAACGTATAAGTCGAAATACTCAAACACGATTACGTGCATGCAGCCAAGTTATATAACACACATTCACAAATCACATGAGTATTAGAATTATGTCAGCAATCGGAAAATGTACATATATTTATAATTAATGCAACAAACAATGCAAATCTTGTTTACAAACATTTCACTCACAACTACATAAATTCACAAAGATAAAAGTAACTAATTCGAGCAAGAACATGAGAATCAAGTTCCACATAACATTCATTCAGATTCCATTCTATCTAAATGTACTGAACTTGAAATATAAAACATGTATATCCAACTCCAAACTTAAACTTAATAAAAGAAAAAATAAATCCAAATGATGATATAATATTGTTTCTAAAATTTAATATCCAAAGAATCTGATCATAGATTTCACGACTGAATATTGGATCTGAACTTACACAGATGGAGAGACATAATTGCAAAACCCATAGTAGATGACAATTTTAAACCTGAAGCGGCAAGCATTTTGCTTGCACCTCCTCCGCTTGGGAAATCCCAAATTATTTCCCTTGCGATGCATGCCGATAGTTGCAGTTAGATCTCTAAGGAACCACAATGGCTGAGAGGACTATCACGTTAGCAAAGGACGGTTTTTGTGAGAGCCCGTTATTTATGTACTCCTTAATATGTTACAATAAATGCTTCTTTTCTATTTACACTACCCAAACACGGATCAAGATTTCTGAACAGTCTGACACCCTTTAAATTTTAATATTTTTAGTATTAGTTTCAATTCAGTTTTCCCCATATTAAATCCACATCAAATCAACTAACATCTACATTCGGTTCATTTTCATAAGTTGCATGATCAAAGTTTGCCATAGCTTCCTTCCCATTGTATTTAATTGATGCTTTATCAGAAGCTCTGCAAACAACCACAAAGAAAGTGAGAACGCCATAGTCTACATGCAGTATTCATTGCTAACTGGTCATAGGATCTAAACATCTTCAAATTATAGGTGATAAATCTATCACCTTGCAGCTTCTTCCTAGGTATCAAACAGCACCAAATACACATATTTGTTAAGGAAAAAAAGTTGCATTATAAAAAAATATGTTCATAGCTCAATCGATAATAAGAAATGATACATTACTTTTAACCCATAAATTGACCTATTCTACCTGTAACGCCCCACTCCGAGACCCACTCTAGTAAAGAGTATTACGGTGTAATACCGTCTACTAGAACGGAGAATAGAGTATAATGGAAGCGACCATGTGTAATAAAGCTATAACTAACTACTGAATACGTCGAATAGGTGTTATTCTTTTCTCAAGTGGTTCGACATATCCAATAGATATTTATAACGAAATTACAATGGCTAAGGAAAATAGGTTCAGAACAAACATAATACTAAGTAATAACATCATCATCACATAACAGTCACAGAACATAGGTACAATATATCGTCAATACAGATCCAAGTATCAGAAAGGTGGGTACAAAGCCACCGCTCACACATGTGAGTCAAAAATATGTACATAAGAGTATGAAATAACAGAGTAGCGGAATAGTAGACAAATAAAAGAGCTATCTATCAGCATAGCAGATAATGTCCAAGCGGAAGCACAGAAAGCTAAGTCCAGAGACCTAACCTGAACAACTCGGTCTGACCCGAGCGAAAACACTCGGGTCAGGCTAGCTAAACAATCAGTAATAACTGAGATATATATATTAATGCAGTACATAAATAAAACAGTACTTCTCCAGAGAAGAGTAATATGGACTACATGAACATAATGACGATACCTAATCATCAGTAAACAGTAAAAATCTCCAAAGAGAATATCAACACCAAAGTGTTAAATAAATAAAATCGCCTCATATCATCGGCGTAGCCAAAGCTATATAAAGTTGCCCATAGGCAATAATCCCAAGAGTGACCAGAGTCAATAATCAATGCCCAAGCAAAGATCGATGCTCCAAAGAGCAATAGGGATATAAAGAAAAATCAGAAATCGAATACAGAAATGCAGTGTCCAGAGACACTGTGAATCCACAAGGTAATCGCACTTACATCGCATGGTTCCATAGAACCAACACCGAATGGCGATACTCGAATGGATATAAAAATCATCAAATAATACAAGTATTGCACGTGCACCGACCAGAGTCGTTATTGCCAAGTACTGTAGAGTTGTGATCGATCACTCGCACAGATGCGGAACGCGCGAGACGTCGAGATCCTTCCCAGAAGGATAAAGGCCCTGAGGCACACGCTAAAAAACTGCTCCATAGAGCAGGTGTCCAGAGACGGTTGCCCAGAGGCGTGGTGACCCAGAGGTCCAGTACTGGCCGCCCAGAGGCTAATGTGTCACAAACTCCTTAGAGAGGAACACGTAAAGTGTTAACAATGAGTCTCATACCCCACGTTCGCACTAAACGGTTTACTAACCAATAGCATGCTCACACTCTAAACAATAAAAAGTCCACCTCGTATCATCGGTAAACTAGACACAAAGGTCAAAACGATCAATCGAATAGGTCAGGGATTAACCGGAAAGAAAATACACACGGTTCCATAGGCCGGAGATTTCCTAACCCTTTAAGCACCTTTCCACTTCGCTCGACGTGCTAAAAATGAGTGTGAGATTTTTATTATAGAAAATAATGGTGCGAAAAGGATTTATAATTGATTTTGAAATCACTTTAAAACGGCTTTTTAAAACTCTCCTATTATGGAGTAATTAATTTAATAATTAAAAATAATATTATATAATAATTTCGAAAGCCATTTAGGAGTGAAAAATCCTTTTAAAATAGTTTATAAAAACCCGTGCACGAAATCCAGAGACAAATCTCAAAGAAATCGATAAATCAGAAAATCATTGAAAATATTCTAAGTGTTGGAAAATAGTCCAAAACTGACGCGAACCCAAGTTCGGAAAATTATTTGAACCAGCAAACTGAATCCGAATGACATGAAAATTTATAGGAATGTAGTCTGACATTCCTACTTCAGAACACAAAAAGAATTACTCGATTCCGACTTGAAATGAAGTCGCAGCGACGCTCCAAAGTCAGGCCCGGCTGCACCAAGAGGGCGCAGTCCAAATTATACATATATATATATATATATATATATATATATATATATATATATATTTTAGGACCGGCTGCACCCCATGGTGCAGCCTGGTCCAGCCCCCAGCCCGCATGGACTGGGGAGCAATGCATAAGCCCCCAGCCCGCTTGGGCTGGGGAGCAATCATAAACCTCCAGCCCAATTGGGCTGGGGAGAAACAAAGCCCCCAGCCCAATTGGGCTGGGGCATAACACAAGTCCCCTAGCCCAATTGGGCTGGGCAGAACAGAAGTCCCCCAGCCCAATTGGGCTGGGGCGGAAAATATGCCCCCCAGCCCAATTGGGCTGGGGCGAAACACCAGCCCCCAGCCCAATTGGGCGAAACACCAGCCCCCCAGCCCAATTGGGCTGGGGCGACTTACCAGCCCCCAGCCCAATTGGCTGGGGCGGTGGGTGGTGCGCCAGCCCATGCGGGCTGGCCTGCTACTGGCTAGCCCAACCGGGCTAGCCCACTGCGCCTGGGCAGCAGCCTGGGTGCAGCCCAGGCCTGCCCTGGTGCACTCAGAATTGGGTTTTAGCCTGTTTTCAGCCTTTTGCATTTCCAGCCAGCAAATTTTTGTGTTTTTGGTGATTTTGGGGTGTTTTTTTTTCAGTTTTTGGCATCAAATTTTCACCAATATTACAACTAGCAATAATCACTAATCAATAGTAATTACCTCAAAGAAGCAAAGGATCAAGTAGTTTGTGTGCACAATATCAAGCAAGCCAAAATCCTCAACCCCAAAGCAAAAGATCAAGAGACTTCAAGGACCCAAAAATCAAAAAAACAAAACAAAGATTACAACAAGATGATAGAGATAAAATAGGGATTAAGAAGGATTAGAGAATAGGGGAGATTGCATTACCTTATTCAAAGATTAAACTAGTTTAGTTATATAGAGAAGGAGGTGGATCTTCTACCAAAGGGAGGCCATTAGTTATGTTTAGATCTAGGTTTAGGAATTATGAAGAGGAGGGTTAGGGTTTATGGAATGGGTTTAAGATATTATATAGAAGTGGGTAGGCTAATGGGCCATGTTACGAGGTTTTAAAACCCTTTAGGACTTAGTTTATTTTTCTAAGGTTATCATGTGAACAAAATCCTAAGTAGCAACCTAGTTTTAATTAAACCTATATAATTGTCTCATTTGGCCAATTAAACCTATAATCACATTTAAAAATTCCCCATTTTAAACCCCAAAATATTTTAATTTGCAAATCAAATTGCAAATTTAAATTCCCAAAAATTTGTTTAGCTCCCTTTTTAACTTAAAATCATAATTTTTAATTTATCATTCGGTAATTGCAATCTCATGGTTGTTACAGACTACCTCCCGTAAGAAAATTGCGTCCCCGCAATTCCTTAAATATAGAAGTCGTCTATAACATCTAATCCACAAAAGGAATACAGAAGATAAATTATAGATGCTCACCCGTGCCGGAAGATGAAAGAAAACCAGGATAAGTACGCTCGATAAACCCTCTGGTCTCCCAAGTGCAGTCCTTAGGATTAGACGACCATTGAATTTTCACGAGCGGGACCTCTTTGTTTCGAAGGCGTCTAACCTCCGAATCAAGCACACGAAGAGGTTGCTGCTCTATAGATAGATTGGGTGAGATCTCCAAATCAGGTACGATATGAGGCTCGATAATAGAATCAGGATCGCGCACACACTTGCGAAGCTGAGAAACATGGAACACATCATGTATTCCAGAGAAATGAGCAGGTAGAGCCACTCTATAGGCGACGAGGCCGATGCGTTCCGTGATAGGAAACGGTCCAATATAGCGAGGGGCCAATTTCCCTGTAGAACTAAAACGCACAACCCCTTTCATAGGAGATATCCGAATAAAGACATGATCACCAATGGAGAACTCAAGAGGCTTCCTACGGTTGTGCGCGTAGGATTTTTGGCGGTCCTGTGCCTCTTTCATTCTCTGATGGATAAGAACAATCTTTTCAGAAGATTCCCGAACTGAATCTGGACCAAGAATAAGCTTCTCGCCAGATTCTAACCAACAAGCAGGAGAGCGACATGGCCTCCCGTATAGAGCCTCGAAAGGTGCCATGCCGATACTAGACTGAAAGCTATTGTTGTAGGAGAACTCTACAAGCGGTAAGTGATCCTCCCAACTACCTCCGAAATCCAGAATACAACAACGCAAAAGATCCTCTAAAACACGATTCACCCTCTCCGTCTGACCGTCCGTCTGAGGATGATAAGCAATCGAGAGATTCAGTTTTGTGCCCAAAGCTGACTGTAGGCACTTCCAGAAGTGACTAGTAAAGATAGTGTCTCGATCACAGACGATAGAGCTAGAAATTCCATGAAGTCGAACGACTTCCTTCACATATAGCTTGGCCAACTGAGGTGCGGTCCGAGTGGATTTAATTGGAATGAAATGAGCCGCTTTGGTCAAGCGATCAACAATAACCCAGATAGAAGTATGGCCTGACCTCGATCGAGGCAGACCGTCAATAAAATCCATGGATATCTGATCCCATTTCCATAATGGAATCTCTAGCGGTTGAAGAAGACCAGATGGACGCTGATGCTCGGCCTTGATCTGTTGACAAGTCATGCAACCACTCACATAACTTGCCACATCCCTCTTCAACCCCTCCCAATAATATAGCCGACACATATCGGCATACATCTTACTCGAACCGGGATGTATAGTGTACTTAGTGCGATGGCACTCGTCCAGAATGTCACGCCTAAGTGATAAATCAGATGGTACAATAATACGGTTCTTCCTACGAAGACACCGATGAAAATCAAGAGAATAATCCAGCAATGTCTCATCACAGGATCCCGACTCGAGAAGATGAATAAGATGCAATAAGTCTGGATTCTGCCACTGAGCATGGGCAATGCGATCCAATAAGATAGGACGAGCTTCCAAGCTAAATAATAAGACAGGAGCATCAGAAGATGGAGCTCGATCTCTAATATCACATAAAGATAGAGTCTCAAGAACATCCCACTCGGCAATCATCATAGAAACTACCGCCGAGTGCTTGCGACTGAGCGCATCTGCAACACGATTACCCTTGCCAGGGGTATACTAAATATCCAAATCATATGAGGCGAGAAACTCAAGCCATCGCTGTTGCCTCATGTTGAGATCTCTCTGGCTGAAAAGATACTTCAGTGACTTATGATCGGTGTAAAGAGTGAAGCGTTCGCCTAATAGAAAGTGACGCCACGTCTTTAAGGCAAAGACGATAGCTGCTAACTCAAGATCATGAGTAGGATAGCGAACCTCATTCGGACGCAGTTGCCTGGAAGCATAAGCAACTACCCGATCCTTCTGCATAAGCACAGCACCGAGCCCGCTACCACAAGCATCGGTGTAAACAACCAGATCTTGGTTACTCTCAGGAACCACAAGAATAGGAGCATGAGTGAGAAGTTCCTTCAATCGCTGAAAAGAAGTTTCACACTTGTCAGACCAAATAAAGCGTACACCCTTATGAGTCAGCGTCGTAAGGGGAAGTGCAACTCGAGAGAAATCCTTGACAAACCGAGGGTAATAACCCGCCAGACCAAGGAAGCTGCGAATATCAGGAACGTTCTCGGGCTGCTTTCAATTCTGAATAGCTTCGATCTTGGCAGGATCGACAGAAACACCCTCAGATGATACAATATGGCCCAAGAACTTGACCTTGCTCTCCCAAAAATGGCACTTGGAGAGCTTGGCCTTAAGCTGATGCTGACGAAGAGTATCTAAGACGATCCGCAAATGATGAGCATGCTCTGCCTCGGATCTAGAATAAATAAGAATATCGTCGATGAAAACCAGAAAGAATCTATCGATGTATTCCCGGAATACTCGATTCATAAGATCGACAAAAAAAGCCGGTGCGTTCGTCAAACCGAATGGCATGACCAACCACTCAAAAGAACCATAACGAGTGCGGAAAGCGGTAAGAGGAATGCTATCTTCCGCAATTCGGAGCTGATGAAATCCGGTGGCAAGGTCGAGCTGGGAAAAGACCTTCGCACAGCTCAACTGATCAAACATATCGTCTATCCGTGGCAATGGATAACGATTTCTGATGGTCAACTCATTAAGCTTGCGATAGTCAATGCAAAGCCTAAGAGAGTCATCGGGCTTCTTAACGAAGACCACAGCAGCACCCCATGGCGAAGAACTGGACCGAATGAGCTGCTTCGCCTCAAGCTCAACTAACTGCTTCCTGAGTTCCTCATTCTCCTTAGTAGACATCCTCGTGGGAGGACGCCCAACTGGGTGGTAGCCTGGAATGAGATCGATGCGGAACTCAATGGCCCGCTTTGGCAGCAGGCCGGATACTGGCTCGAATATATCGGGGAAATCCCGAACAACAGGAATACGAGATATGTCCAAATCCTCATCTCGTGAATCAAGAGAAAATAAAGTAACATCAGAAATCCCAACATCCTGAAGAGAAATAGCTAACGGAGCGGACGAGTCAGGATGACGAAGAAATAATATCCGCTCCGAACAAATGATTTTGGCGTCGTACTGAGCGAGCCAATCCATGCCAAGAATCATGTCAAATTCCAAATACTCCATAACGTGCAGATTCGCACGGAAAGAAAATCCACAAAGATCAATATCTATATTCTCACAGAGCAGGCTAAGGGTCGTGGATCCGCCAATGGGATTCACAATCCTTAGTGAAGAAATCAGACAAGTAACATCCAAGGATGAAGCATCTACTAGCTCCTTTGATACGAATGAGTGAGAGGCACCCGTATCAAAGAGAACTCTACAAGATCTACCATGAAATAAAATAGAACCTTCGAGAACGGAAGGATGCGTACCTCGAGGCTGAGCTGAAGATGTAGGAGCCTTGGCAGCATTAAGCTTGCCAGGCTTGGCACTAGCTGGAGCAATAGGACAAGTGGAGATCATGTGTCCCTCCTTCTTGTAGAAGGTGCAATAGAGAGGTTTGGGACACTCTCGAATAAAGTGATCAGGAGAACCACAGTTGAAGCATTTCTTCGGAGGACGTGTCCCACTAGGCTGAGCAGGAGTCTGGGACTGAGGACGAGTCTGAGGCTGAGTCTGAAAAGTAGAACTGCCAGTTTTCTTCTTCTTGTTCCAAGGCTTGTTCTTCTAAAATGGACCCCGCTTCTGATTGGGGTTTTTGGAACCCCCACCATCTCCATCACTGTCTCTCTCACGCTCAACCGCTTGAAGGTGAAGCGCTGTGTCAACTAGCTCATCAAAAGGGAGCTTAAGCTGGAGCATAAGCTGCTTCTTCAAATATTTCTTCAGGCCTTCCACAAATTTGAGATTCTTCTTATAAGGAGTGCTGATGAACTCGAGGCCATACTTAGACAGGGCCTCGAAAGATGAAGAATAGTCAGCCACAGAGGTCTTCCCTTGCTTAAGGTCAATAAAGAGGCGTGCAAGGGCTATCTTCTCGGACTCGGGGACAAACTTGAGCAAGAAGCGGTCTCGGAACTGATCCCAAGTGAGAGTGGCCTCATCGATCTCAGAAATAAGGAGCTCGTACCAATCCAAGGCACGACCCTCAAGATGGCTAGAAGCAATAAGAACTCTGTCATGGTCAGGAAGGGTCATGCGAGTGAAATTACGCTCGCAAACTCTGATCCAAGCCTGGACCTCAAGAACAGTCTCGGAGCCATTGAACGACTTCCCTCCAAGATGAATAAAGTCGCTGCAGAGGCGCGCAAAAGCAGACTTGCGCGGTGCATCAGAAACTGGTGCAGGAAACTGAAAGTGCGACTGAGAGTTACGAACCAACTCCATGATCTGGTCCGTGGTCATGTATACGCCCTCAGGGTGAGGGTTGCTGGACTGTCCAGCATCAGCAGAACGGAGGTTCCTACCTCTCCCAACCATACTGAAAGGTAAGGTAAGATTTATTTAAGCACGATTCAAAGATAGATAATTCATTAAGGAATATTACGGAATATAATAGATTCCTACACATATTCGTAACTTTTTTTTAGCTAACGGTGGATATGCTCAATTTGGATCGTATTATAACGTATTGTACTACGTGTCTGTTCTGTGTTTGTTATGCTTAATTCTGAACCTTAGCTCTGATACCAAGATGTAACGCCCCACTCCGAGACCCACTCTAGTAAAGAGTATTACGGTGTAATACCGTCTACTAGAACGGAGAATAGAGTATAATGGAAGCGACCATGTGTAATCAAGCTATAACTAACTACTGAATACGTCGAATAGGTGTTATTCTTTTCTCAAGTGGTTCGACATATCCAATAGATATTTATAACGAAATTACAATGGCTAAGGAAAATAGGTTCAGAACAAACATAATACTAAGTGATAACATCATCATCACAGAACAGTCACAGAACATAGGTACAATATATCGTCAATACAGATCCAAGTATTAGAAAGGTGGGTACAAAGCCACTGCTCACACATATGAGTCAAAAATATGTACATAAGAGTCTGAAATAACAGAGTAGCGGAATAGTGGACAAATAAAAGAGCTATCTATCAGCATAGCAGATAATGTCCAAGCGAAAGCACAGAAAGCTAAGTCCAGAGACCTAACCTGAAACAACTCGGTCTGACCCGAGCGAAAACACTCGGGTCAGGCTAGCTAAACAATCAGTAATAACTGAGATATATATATTAATGCAGTACATAAATAAAACAGTACTTCTCCAGAGAAGAGTAATATGGACTACATGAACATAATGGCGATCCATAATCATCAGTAAACAGTAAAAATCTCCAAAGAGAATATCAACACCAAAGTGTTAAATAAATAAAATCGCCTCATATCATCGGCGTAGCCAAAGCTATATAAAGTTGCCCATAGACAATAATCCCTAGAGTGACCAGAGTCAATAATCAATGCCCAAGCAAAGATCGATGCTCCAAAGAGCAATAGGGATATAAAGAAAAATCAGAAATCGAATACAGAAATGCAATGTCCAGAGACACTGTGAATCCACAAGATAATCGCACTTACATCGTATGGTTCCATAGAACCAACACCGAATGGCGATACTCGAATGGATATAAAAATCATCAAATAATACAAGTATTGCACGTGCACCGACCAGAGTCGTTATTGTCAAGTACTGTAGAGTTGTGATCGATCACTCGCACAGATGCGCAACGCGCGAGACGGCGAGATCCTTCCCAGAAGGATAAAGGCCTAGAGGCACACGCCGAAAAACTGCTCCATAGAGCAGGTGTCCAGAGACGGTTGCCCAGAGGCGTGGTGACCCAGAGGTCTAGTACTGGCTGCCCAGAGGGTAATGTGTCACAAACTTCTTGGAGAGGAACCCGTAAAGTGTTAACAATGAGTCCCATACCCCACGTTCGCACTAAACGGTTTACTAACCGATAGCATGCTCACACTCTAAACAATAAAAAAGTCCACCTCGTATCATCGGTAAACTAGACACAAAGGTCGAAACGATCAATCGAATAGGTCATGGATTAACCGGAAAGAAAATACACACGGTTCCATAGGCCGGAGATTTCCTAACCGTTTAAGCACCTTTCCACTTCGCTCGACGTGCTAAAAATGAGTGTGAGATTTTTATTATAGAAAATAATGGTGCAAAAAGGATTTATAATTGATTTTGAAATCACTTTAAAACGGCTTTTTAAAACTCTCCTATTATGGAGTAATTAATTTAATAATTAAAAATAATATTATATAATAATTTCGAAAGCCATTTAGGAGTGAAAAATCCTTTTAAAATAGTTTATAAAAACCCGTGCATGAAATCCAGAGACAAATCTCAAAGAAATCGATAAATCAGAAAATCACTGAAAATATTCTAAGTGTTGGAAAATAGTCCAAAAATGACGCGAACCCAAGTTCGGAAAATTATTCGAACCAGCAAACTGAATCCGAATGACATGAAAATTTATACGAATGTAGTCTGACATTCCTACTTCAGAACACAAAAAGAATTACTCGATTCCGACTTGAAATGAAGTCGCAGCGACGCTCCAAAGTCGGGTTCGGCTGCACCAAGAGGGTGCAGTCCAAATTTTATATATAAATATATTTTTATTTTATTTTTTTTAGGACCGGCTGCAACCCATGGTGCAGCCTGGTCCAGCCCCTAGCCCGCATGGGCTGGGGAGCAATGCATAAGCCCCCAGCCCGCTTGGGCTGGGGCAGAACACAAGTCCCCCAGCCCAATTGGGCTGGGGAGAAACAAAGCCCCCAGCCCAATTGGGCTGGGGCAGAACACAAGTCCCCCAGCCCAATTGGGCTGGGCGGAACAGAAGTCCCCCAGCCCAATTGGGCTGGGGCGGAAAATATGCCCCCCAGCCCAATTGGGCTGCGGCGGAAATCATGCCCCCCAGCCCAATTGGGCTGGGGCGGAAATCATGCCCCCCAGCCCAATTGGGCTGGGGCGACTTACCAGCCCCCAGCCCAATTGGGCGAAACACCAGCCCCCCAGCCCAATTGGCTGGGGCGGTGGGTGGTGCGCCAGCCCATGCGGGCTGGCCTGCTACTGGCTAGCCCAACTGGGCTAGCCCACTGTGCCTGGGCAGCAGCCTGGGTGTAGCCCAGGCCTGCCCTGGTGCACTCAGAATTGGGTTTTAGCCTGTTTTCAGCCTTTTGCGTTGCCAGCCAGCAAATTTTTGTGTTTTTGGTGATTTTGGGGTGTTTTTTTTTCCAGTTTTTGGCATCAAATTTTCACCAATATTACAACTAGCAATAATCACTAATCAATAGTAATTACCTCAAAGAAGTAAAGGATCAAGTAGTTTGTGTGCACAATATCAAGCAAGCCAAAATCCTCAACCCCAAAGCAAAAGATCAAGAGACTTCAAGGACCCAAAATCAAAAAAACAAAACAAAGATTACAACAAGATGATAGAGATAAAATAGGGATTAAGAAGGATTAGAGAATAGGGGAGATTGCATTACCTTATTCAAAGATTAAACTAGTTTAGTTATATAGAGAAGGAGGTGGATCTTCTACCAAAGGGAGGCCATTAGTTATGTTTAGATCTAGGTTTAGGAATTATGAAGAGGAGGGTTAGGGTTTATGGAATGGATTTAAGATATTATATAGAAGTGGGTAGGCTAATGGGCCATGTTACGAGGTTTTAAAACCCTTTAGGACTTAGTTTATTTTTCTAAGGTTATCATGTGAACAAAATCCTAAGTAGCAACCTAGTTTTAATTAAAACCATATAATTGTCTCATTTGGCCAATTAAACCTATAATCACATTTAAAAATTCCCCATTTTAAACCCCAAAATATTTTAATTTGCAAATCAAATTGTAAATTTAAATTCCCAAAAATTTGTTTAGCTCCCTTTTTAACTTAAAATCATAATTTTTAATTTATCATTCGGTAATTGCAATCTCAGGGTTGTTACACTACCCTTCCATTTCCCAAATTTATGCAATGTGATGCCTTTATATTATGAAGTTCCTCTTGTGCTTTGTTATCCAAGCACGTGAACAAACTCTTCTTTTGTTAGATCTTTATTATATGCATTTTTCCAAACATGTAAAACAAATATACCTGATTCATATTATTCTTATGGTCACTTAAAATGAAATTTATATCAGCTTTGTTATCCCAAAATTTTATTTCAGCTCTATCATAAGCTCTGTTAAAGTAAGTGATAGAAGTTGGTCAAAAAATTCAGTAAATTTGCATATAACTTAAGTCATGATATTTATAGTTTATTGAGTATTACCTTGTAGTGGCATGGGCTGTATCAAGACATCCTGAACATAAACGAAAATGTTACATACACAAAATTTAACAAAGATGTTCAATTATTGAACTACCTATATAGACTGGCTTTCCATAATCCCTGCACATAATAAAGGGACAACAATTTTACAAAAAAAGAAGATAAACATATCTATTAAGAAATAAAAAGTTTGTGGTTAAAAGTCGTAAGACTAACCAAATATGATATTCCCATCTCCTTATTCTTCTATAGAAAGTAACACCTCTGTTTTGAAAACTCTTCAAGCGCGGGCCACTCGGCTCTTCTTAGCTGTCATTGCCACTTGAGAAGACTTACCAATGGAGGTAGCCTCACCACCTATGGTCCTCTACACCATCTACTAATTGACTGACTGGAAAGAACTGGAAGATGACTGGATCCCCCATCTTCCAATGTCTTTTTGAACTTAATAGATAATACAAACTTATACGCTTTTTCACCATTATAATTCTCTGTTTATTCGACGAGATCTCAACTCCTTTATAATTTACATATATATGGAAAGAGTAGGTTATTGATTATAAAGGGGAGAAATTATTTATGAAATAAAACTTGGAAATCATCATAGTTATATTGACCGTAATTAACAGTCTATCTTTCCCACATCAGTCAAATAATCAAAAATACCTCCTCTTTCTGCTTTTACCCGACCCTGTAGAAAATTGACTGTCATAAGCAAACGATTCTGTAGTTCTCCTCTTTTGAAAGTGAAATCGCTTATTGATAAATCAGCACATTAAGTTAAATCTAGGTAGAATTTAATTGCAAAAGCAAAATCAATATGTTTATAGATCTTAGATTGACTTGAAATAATATGAATCTGAACTTTAGGAACATTAAATTTTAGAATATTAGTTAAAGGATGAAATGATGAAGAGTAATCAAGCATAAAAGACAGTATAAAGAGTCAATGGATTAACAATGATAAAATTAACGTATGTACCTAATGTAAGAGCTAGAAAGCGACGTCTAAAATAGAAGGAGGTTGAGTGTAACATCCCAATTTTTGATAAAATTTAAAACTAGTGATTAATATAAATTTTGGGATTAAATTGAAAATTTCAAAACAAATAAAATAAATGTTAATTTGTATATACATAAATAAGATTGTGATTGCATTTGAGTTTAAAAATTTAAAATAATAAGTGTTTTAAAATTATTTGAATTTAAAGATATATATGTATATGGATAGATTTGAATTTGAATTTGAATTTAAAATTTAAATAAATATTTTATTAAAATATCTGGATTTGAAAATTATATATGTATGATTTTTATTAATGTGTAAATTAGTTTAAAAACCTTATTCTTTTTAAAGTTATATATATATATGTGTGTGATAAAGGAAAGGTATTTATACAAATAAGAAAATGTAATACAAAATTTTATTTAAAAACATGTAATCGTGTAAAAAAAAATTACAAGTGTTAAGCTTTTAGCACATAGATTAACAAGTGTAATCAATTTAATTATGGATGTAGATAAGTGTCCTATTTTTTATTTTATTTTTATTTTTATTGAAGAAGAAAATATCAGGTATATACATCTTTTCCTCCTCTCCGTCATTGCTTTTAGTCTTCATTTTCAAACTTCAAAGAAAAAAAAAAGAAAATCCATATACAAAGAAACCAGAAAAAAAATCAAAGCAAGGCAAATTCTTCACGAATTCAACAAGTCGGATTCAAGCAAGTTATCGGTTCAAAAATTCCAGTATCAAGAGCAACATCAAATTTTTTAAAATCCAAGATCAAGATCAAAGTAGATTTCAAATTTCAACACCCAGGATTCTTCTCTGTTTTCATAAAAACAAACTGTAAGTAAATCCTTTTAAGAATTTGAGTTTCAATTTGTTGTTAAATAATCAAACAAGTTAACCCATCAGAAGCTAAGAAAATCAACATCAACTAGTTGCAGATAAAATTCCAAGATCAAAGCAATTTTCAAATTCTCGTTTCCAGTTTTCTAAAAAAAGCAGATATACAGGCCTCTTCCCTGTCAACATAAATTGGTGAGTAAACCCTTGTGAGATCTGGATTTTTGAATGTTGTTTGAATTCATGCCTAAAGTGAAGTTAAGATTTATTTGCATGTGTATAAATCTTTGTATTTGTGAATGGTTTGGCTGTGCATGTCTGGAAAACAGATATATGCATCTCTGTTACAGGTTTACAGGCATCAAGCCTGTTCAAAAATCAACCTCTCTTCTTCTAATCATTATTTGACTTTAGGACCTAAACAAATTTTGTTTGTTTAACTATGATTCAAGTTCTAAAAATAATTTTAAGCAAAATTAATTCAAGCTTCTTCTATAAGTTGAAAAATATAGGGAAACTTGCTATATGTTGAATTTTCAAGTATCATGATTTATGTTTTCAAAATTATCTGAAATGCTTTCTAAAACAAAGATTTTTAAAAGTGAAATCATATTTTTTAAGTACATATCACTGATAAAATCGAGGATGAACGATTTTGGGGTTATTGTCAAGTTCTGGTGATCGGCAGCGTGAGGGGTCTCGTGATTGGGGTTGGAGCTAGCATGATGGTCATGGATCATCAGAAAATTATTGGATGAATTTATAAATCATCGTATTGGCCGGACATTGCCAATCTAGGGTTTAAGCTCATGTCTTAGCTATGGTCGGAATTCGCATTGCTGGCATCTCGTCGTTGCATCGGAGTTGATCGCACCGGTGACAATCAAAACAAGGGAGATAAGCGAAGCTCTGGCCGGAATTTCGACGCTTCTGTGGCCTGAGAAGTCGGAGCAAGGCATTTCTTTGGCGATCATTTTTGTCCCAGTCTGGGTCGTGCAGCTTAATCACGAATTCGTCATCGATTCATGTTGATGGGTGGTCAGGGGCCTATGAGGAGTTGTCGTCGACCTGTCGACGATCGTACCGTCGACCAGTGGTTGCTGGAATCATTGTGTATGTGCATAATGTATTTGGTTGTGTCGGAGATTTGGTTTGGAGAAGGGAGGGATGACTCGAAGTAGTCTTCAGGGAAGCAGGTCACTGGCTCGAGGGTTGTTTCGAGTATTTGTGTTGTATCGGGTTTTTATTAAACTTAAACAAATTCTAAGTTTTTAAAATGAAAATATGGGGTTATCTCAGGGACAACTCAAAGTAAATAAGCACGTAGCCCGGGCGATGCTCAAAGTAGGTCTCGGGTTTGTCATATAAAATAGTTTTCTTGGCTTTAAAAAAAACAAAATTCAAATTTAATCCATGTTTTTAAATAATGGTTTTAATTTTAGTGTTGGATAACAAATGTTTTAAGTAAGATATTTTTAAAGTAATTAAGTTTTAATTTATTTAATTTTGTGACATTAATTATAAAATTAATTATTTTAATTAAGATGAAATGTTATTCTAATTAACCTTAATCTTTTGAATTAATGTGTTAATGATATTTAATTATAAAGTTTATTAAGTAAAGATTTTTATAATAATTGAATGATAAATTAAGATAAATGATTTATAATTACTTAATAATTAAATAATAATTAATTAACGGTTAATTAATTATTAATTCAAAGTTAATTAATTTGTAGTTAAGGATTGATTAATTAACATAATTAATTGAAGAATAATTAATTAATGAAAGTAATTAAGATTAATTAATAAATGATTAAGCATTAATTAAGAATAATTAATTAATTAATTAGTTAAAAATTAAAGGTTAATTAAATGATAATCTGTGTAGTTAATGCCCCACTATTACCCCGCAACAACCGCGCTATATCTCATAGAGGATTTCTACCGCTATGATTTTTCCATATAGCCCCAAAATATAGCCTTTCCGCTTTAATCCCCGCTATTTCCGCTATATCCCGTTATTTCCGCTATATTCCGTTATTTCCGCTATATCTTCTTTAACAAAATGAATTGAAAAATTGCATTTGTACGTTATAAAATTATGAAACTAATTTATTTGATTTAATTTTTTAATATATTTTCAGAAATGAAAATACTCTAATATTCTACCAAATTCAATTATGTTATATAACAGTTTTTCGTTTATTTAAAGTATATCCGCACATGTTTTTATTTAAAATTATTTATGTATTATTTATAATTCAATTGAATTATAATTTTTCATTTAATTACCATTTATATAATTGTAAAAAAATTAAGTACGAGTTTTATATGCTATTTTAGAGTCATCCGCTATATCCCGCTATATCCTCGCTGTATCCCCGCTATGACTTTTTGCACCTCCACCGCTTTGAATCTACCGAGCGCGTTAACTGCATAGATGATAATTAAGGTTAATTAATTATTAATTAAGATTAATTAATAAATCATTAAAGATTAATTACTTTATAATTAAGAATATTTAATCATTAATTAAGGTTAATTTATGAAAATAATTATGTGATTAATTAATTATAATCACACGAATAGTTCATCTTAATTACAGATGATTGATTGTTGTTGAATGCTTTGTATTGATTGATATTTGTGATATGTGGTTGTGTACTTTATGATATGAACTGCTTTGTGCTGAACCGTGACATCTGCATGTGTGTGTGTGTGTGTGTGTGTGTGTGTTACTGTATGAATGTGAAAACCCCTTAGCCCGTAAAACGGCATTTGAATTTCGACGCGACAGGGAGTCGGATTCCAGTTCGTTATCCAAAACCCACATCGAACCTTAATGGTGAATCTTTGTGAATGATATATCCACCTGTTTTAAATTAAGCGCTCACTATTCGGTTTAGCCAGGAGAGGACTTTGTGTCATATAACCCATTCCGAATAGTGATATGACGAAATGGATAGCACTTCAAGATGGTGGTGATGTTTATTAGCTTAACACCTTTCTCTGAGATGTACGAGCTCAGAGGTTATGTAGTTGATGGTTATAAGTGATATACTCCCAATTTGGTAGTGTGGCATGTTGAGTGCCGCTAAATGTTGTTAAGTGTTGCTGATCATTTGTTGATCAAAGCATGGCTTTTGTGTAAATCGTAGCTTTGTGGACGAGACCTCGTCGGACCTCACACCCCGGAAATGGTCGAAACAGGAAAGATGCGGCAAGATTATGAGGGTCACTCCCTTTAGGGTATGTCCATTCCCTTTTGAAAAAAGCTGATATTATGGTATGGAGCCCAGATATTTAACCTATGTGGTTGCTGCAAATTTATTACTTCATGGTTGTTGCTTTGTGGCTGAGGGCCCTCGAATAAAGGTCGTAATGACTGGAGAATGACATATTCGTGTAGTAGTTATCTAGTTATAGAGGTAAACCGGCCTTGTGTTGGTAGAGATCTAGTTAGGTTCTCGAGGCGTCCCTCCAGAGGCGTACACATGTGGCATAGGAAGTTCCTTAGCCTGACCATTTGTTTAAAATCCAATCATCAATACGTGCTTAGTACGGTTTTAATTGTATAACCTGTCATTTACTTATGGTGGTAACCACTGTTTAGATGGTAACTATAGTAGACATAGTACGAAATGTCTATGTTGGCTAAGATTAATATTATACTTTCGAAATATTTTCTACACTATGCACTAATATTAATATTAAATGAATTTTCTCGTAGCAAGCATATTTGACTATCATAAGGGAAAATCTCCTCCAATTGTGTGATTGCATTGTGTGTGTGCAGGGAGGCCTTATGGCGGTTTTTTCCCAAAAGAATGAACAGTTTTCTCTTACAAATTGTTTTTGTTCAAACAACTATTTTGTTTACTCATACCAGTCCCGTGATTGATCCAGAGTTTATTGTACCTTTCCTGAACTCTGGTTGTCCATAATTTTCCATACAGGCAGCATAGAAGCAGGTATCCGTGTTTTGGAGCTAGCTTGGATCTAGAAGTCTTTTGGTAGCTGTCGTATTTTGGAAGCTTTTAGTTTGAAGTCTTAGAAATCTTTTGAAGTGTTTGGAATTTGGAAGACCTTATCGAAGTATGTTGGGAACCTTTTTGAAGACCCTGTTATTCCGCTGTGGCGTTACCATTTTGTTGTTGTGTTATATATATAGTACTCTGATGTTGGTGGTCGAATGTTGTGATGAATATTGTATCCATGTTGTATCTGCATTATGATCAATGATGATTCATTTTGTTTCTGTTGCTCTGTATTTATCTAATGTTGTTATAAGCTCCATCCGAACTGGAGTTCAACGTTTGAATCTTCGGCAGTCAAATACAAGTGAGGTATTTGATGTCGATTTTTGAACGCTGGATTTTCGGTCGTGACATTGAGCTACTTAATATTGTCGATAATTTCCTTCCTTCTACCATTTGTATGTTTATGCACCACAACAAAACAACCATATTACAACCTTTTCTTTACAACTTGCACAAATTGGCAGTTGTAATAGGTATTTTATAACAACTGTTTATATATAGCAGTAGTAACAAATTTATTTGTTCAGCAGTTGTAATATATGTCTGTAACAACTGTTTATTTGTGTCAGTTGTAAATATTTATCTATCACAACTGTTTTTGACAGTTGTTTGCCTGCATTACAAAAAATTACAACTTCCCTCTTTTATTTTCTTCGGCCCGCTCAATGCTTTCGTGTAAACTAAAAAATTAGCAGTAAAATTTCATAAATATAACTAACCCTATCCCACTCTGCCATTGCTATCCACCGAAGTAAATCGCGCTTGCTAGAAACCCTCTTCAAAACCCTAACCCTTTACTCTCTGTCATTATCTCGCCTCCGTGGCCGCATCTCCATTGCTACACACGTTCGCTCGCTTCGCCCCCGTTGCTACCTGCGTTTGCTCGCCATTATTATTGGTCGCCTTCGACGAAGTTGTGGTATGTTTCTATCCTACGATTTTCTTGATTTTATTTGGTTCTTAGTTATTTGTTTATTGAAATTGTCGATAGTTAAATGATTCTTTACTGCTATCCTACAATAACCCAAATTTCTCGAAATTAAACATAATCGTCGATTCAAATCGCTTCCAATCTAGTATGAATTTATAACAATCTCATGAGTGATGGCAAAGCATAATAATTCACTGAATAGTACTAAAAATCACATACGGCAGTTATGTTTTGAATTAGGTGCATTGTATTGTGAATTAGGTCCATGTATGGAACCCAAGCATATATCCCACTTCGCTCACTCTATAGGGTAAAGTTTATTCCAAAATTTGGGAGATATGTAGTATTTTTTGTTTATTATAAGCCTAATTTATACCAAATTTGCGCATATTATATAGCACAATCCAGTATTCCTATATCAAAATAGCAAATAGATGGTGTGAAATTATTCCGTTTATTCTTTTAATCAATAGGGAAAATTTCTAACTATACATTCAAAATAGTAAACGGATGGTGCGAAGTTCTGTTTATTTGTTTAATTAATCACAAGGGGAACTTTCTTTATATATGTGTGTGTGTAATGCAGATTGGGGAATGTGAAGTAGCTTGGGTTGATGGAGAAGTGGGAAAACCACATGATAAGCTTTCTCTACTCCCCCCGCGTCAAACCCTCCTAGCCATGATTCTGTGCTTGTTGGCGATTTAAAGTTACCCGATTTAAAGCAATTCCTTGTGAGCAAAGGCATTCAGGTAATGATTCAGGTAATTTGTATTCTTGTCTAACTTGTTTTTTCCCACCTGCTTTACTTGTCTAATGCATCTCTTTACTTAATTATGATACAAAGATTTCACATGATAAGTAAAGAAAGTTCAGCAATTTTTCCATTTCCTTAAATTATTTGACATACAAGGTATTAAAAAACAAGATTCAAATCGTAGATCGTAAATTTTCAATCTTTAAATTTAAATCATAGATTGAAAAAATTCATATTTAACATGCATACCTACTTGTATGCTCGATTTTTCTTCTTCACTGCGTTGGTTATTAAGTGATATTTAAGCGTTCGAAAGCATCAATTCTCCTTTTTATAGAGTAATTTGTACATTTGGAATTGAATTTGATGCATCTTCTAAACCCGTAATCCGATTTTTATTCTTGTTCCATCTTTATTTCATTTTTAGAAAACAATAAAATACGAGTCATAAATTCAAGCAGAAATCTTGATATTTTTTTATTCAGTATGAATTAATGCTTTTTCTCAGTCACAGTTTTAATAGAGTAACAATAGAAAGTAATGTACTTGTATATATTAAGTTTGGTTACATCATTTTAACATGATGTGTAATTATGTTACTTCATACCGTATCAATATTATATAAACCACAGGTCTTGCTTAGCACACACACACATGCCCACACACATCTTTTATGTATGTATGTATGTTACATCTATACTCGCAGATGAGCTCTTTCTTCAAGTTTCAAATTTTGCATCTTTACTCACTTGTATGAGAGATGCACATAATCGTGTTAAATGTATTTATTGTTATATGTACCAATCAGGGATCTTGTAGTACTGCACATTTCGTATTAAAACATGGGAAATGCAGCGCATGTTATGAAGACACTTTAATCAGTTCTATGATGGCACAATATATAGTCAAACGATCTCCCGTAATTTTCTCTGCTTCCAGATTGAGCTTGCTGGGGGAATTTTGCGATGCGGTGAGCATGTCACGGTCAGAAAAATCATTGATGTGCCAGCAAGGTTATTTTTTTTATTAAAATGCTATGTTTGTTAACTTTTAGTAAGCATTTATAAACAATGAATAAAATGACTAATGGGGTCCACAATTCATTGAAGTTTTTTAGTCTATTTGATTGGTCTAACAATGATTTCGGGCACAATTGCAAATATTTTGCTAGTCTTCATCGTTTTTTTGGGCGACAAAGGAACACATATTCATACATATGTATATAATTATACGTGTGCATAGCTTTATAAGTTTTATCGCTTTTCTTTTATGCCATCAGAATAAACAATGAATTCTATTTGATATTTTTCATATTTTTCCAAATAGGAAGTTGAACTGTACTTTATAATATTAGTGGAATATCAGTTCAATTTTCTCATGTACCCATCATCCAAACCCTAGCCCATACAAATTTTGGTATGTTCGTATCAGTTCACAATACTAAACAAGCCTCATTTTTAAACTTGCTTAAACAAATTTCTTGTGTGAAAGAATTATAACTTAATACAGGAATGCTTTATTTTAGATGTGTCCTTTTTAAAATAAGACATCAATTCTACCTTGTGACATATGCATCTTTGGTTGGACGTCGGAAGAATTAAAAATCAAGAAAGTCCTTCAGGAAATGGATGTATTTTAGGCCTCAAACATCATCATTGTGTTGCTTTCTATTGAAATATGGTGGATACCAAAAAGTAAAAACACTGTTAAATTAAATAAGGGAAATGATTTAATAGAGGAATAATCGTTGAATTTCAGTACGGATAATTTGAATTTGTAGAACAGAAATTTCCTATTAATTCATGACTAATTATCCCACACATGGAGATAACAATTGCATCTACTGATCCTACAGTTTTAGTGCATCATGTACCACTTGGAGAAACTGCTTTGAAGGTTTGGATTGATTCAATGGTGGAGCCCGAAGCTATTTTATATAGGCCTACTTCGGATATGTATACTATTGGACAAGCGGTTGGACGACTGTTGCTTGGTATAAGGAATTTATCTCTTTTAATTAGTACGTATATGTACTCTTACTGAAATATGTTATGGATTTAGTTGTGTTTTGTATGGAAATTATGAATTCATAAATGGTGTAAACTCGAATTGTTTTCGATTTTCTTGAATGCAAATGTTTTGTGTTGTTTCAAGTAATTTGCATGATTGTGTATAATGTTAACGAAATATTGGTTTTAGTTATGATATTAAGAAATTTATAGCAGCCGTGAAAAGACGATTATAGTTGTTTGTAGCAATTGTAAAAATATATGTTGCAACTGTCATTGTTAGTTGTATTTCATCCCTCTACAACTGCAAGCGGTAGTTATAAAAAACCTTTTACAAGTGCTAAAAGCAGTTGTAACCGGTCGTTTACAACTTGCATGTTGTAGTTGTAAATAGTTTTCCGCGGTGTAAATAAGTTTTCTACAACTAGCAGTGGTAGTTGTAAAAGACCTTTTGCAAGTGCTAAAAGCAGTTGTAACTAGTCATTTACAACTAACATGTCGCGGTTGTAAAATAAGTTTCTACAACCACTTCTACAACTATTCCGGCCAGTTGTAAAATAATTCGGATCTATTACAACCGCGGATATAACGACTGGCTGGTGCTAGTTGTAATAGACATATTACAACTGTTTTTGGCAGTTGCAAAAAGGAATTTTTGTTGTTGTGATGATTTCTTCGTTTCTTTCAATATTCAACTTTTTTACTGAATGGACGGATGATGCTTTTGGGAGTAGGGAAACAAATGTGAATAAATGTGTATTACGGTTATTACCGAAGAGGAGTCAAGGAAATTGCAACAAACTTAGATTCTTAACAGCGTAGTAAGGAGAAAAACTGAAATGTAGAAATTGAATTTTCATATATAAATCTTTTATTAAGTAGCTTCGATTCTAGATATGAAATTTATAATAAGTTATGAAATTGCGTAGATATTGAAAATCAATTCCCCTTTCATAACCAAACCTAGCAATCAAAGCAATAAATCTCAAAATTAAAATGCAATAAAATCAAATAATCAAACGCAATTAAACCATAAGACAATCAAAAGGAAATAAAAAGTAATCAATGAACAAAGAAAGTACGGAGTAAAAAAAGGAGAATTCAAAGTGAAAAGAAAGCAGAACAAAATTCATACAAACTTATGAAATTTTTGAAGGAAGTTGGAGATCTTACCTTTGAGAAATAGCTTAGGCCTTTATCACAATTTTTCCAATATTTCCTGAATAGAGAAAGTACAGAGTAAAAAAAGGAGAAATCAAAGTGAAATGAAAGCAGAACAAAATTCAGACAAACCTATGAAAATGTCGAAGGAAGTTGGGGATCTCCTCAATTTATATGTCAAATCCCAAATTTGCAACTCAACCCCACAAATTGAGTTGGTGGAAGTAGAGAGAGGCACCCCGTTTCAATATCAAACCCGATCGAGTTGGAGGAAGAAGAGAGCTCGTTCCATCCATCAATTTGCTCGATCCTCAAATTTGGATCTGAAAAGCATCGTGGTTCTAATTCTAAAAACAAAAGAAAAAGAAATTCTAAAAACAGAAGAAAAAGGAAGAAAATTGTAAGAGGTCGTTAACTCCATTTTTTTTAGTGGGGAAGAAAAGGTTTAGCAGAAGTTTAAAGAACAGTAAGAAAAAAGGAAGTTGGCAGAGACGGCTGACTACATCGTGTAGTTTTTAGTGGGGAACGAAACATGGTAGGTGAATTGAGGCATATGCCCTTGGATTTTTTTTCTACTGTATTCTTTTGCGACAACGTTAGGGACTGATTGGGAAGTTAAAAAAAGCTTCACCATCCTAAGGTATTTGCATTATTAGTAGAGATAAGCAAAATTTTAATGTTTATTGTAAATACTGATCACTTATTACACCACACATTCTGATACCCATATGCAAAATAATATGTAAAAAAAATTAACTATATCAAACAATTAAAGAAGTTCAAACATAACGTCAGTTTTGTTTTCAATTGGTGAATTTTTTCGTTTAGTTTGGGTTTTAATTTTATAGTGTAGTTTCAATCACTAGAAATGAATGTACTAAAAATTTAAAAAAAAAATTAGTATCAACCTACCGCGATATTTGCATGCAATTCGAAGTTAAAGTATGATAATTTATAAATTGGCTGAAAAGAATGGAAATGAAAAAATAAATAAATAGTAATACATAACATAGATGTTAAAAAATTATAAATAAATAGTTTCGACAAGCTGAAAAACGCTGATTTATTTAAGGTAAATAAAAATGCATACATAGAAAATCAATATATTACATAATTATGAAAAGTTGGACAAAATCTGCTAATATTTTTATAACAACTTATTTCAGTACATGTTTTATGCGTGTGTGTGTTAATAATGCTAAAATCATTAATTGATAATCCAAACACAACACAAACTTCAATTTTATTACAATGAAATATTTTCTTCTCGACCAAACTCTTATAAATATATTTACATTGTCAAATTGACTATTTTTGATATGTTTGTAGTACTTGCACACGTGGGCATTTATTATTTTTTCGTTTGTGTATAAATATAAGACATAAAATAAGATGATTAAGTGTGTTATGTATGACAATTACATCGAAGAATAATTAATTTTAACTTTGAGAGGGGTAATATTGTCAAAGTGGTAATTTATATTCGCGGAACAAATTTCTAATTAGAATGTAAACAAATAATATTTTAAGTATTCAACAATCAGCATTTAGCATTTTAAACAAATGATGCCTAAGATTTTAAATCAAGTGCTTGTTCAGAGGAGGAGGAGAAGAAAATTGAATAGAACGTATAGTTCTATCTCTATCAAGGAGGGATATTAATACCCTAGTTGGTGCTAATGGGTTGTTAGGTCTAACAAGCTTGTTTACACTTAATTTATTCTTTTAGTTGTAACTTTATAGCCGTGTGCCTGTTCTAAACATGTTTATTATGGGACCTGACTAGAAAATACGCTCTATGCAACGGTGTAAGTTTCATTGTTTGATTTCTTCATTTATAGAAATTCATATGTTTGTACTTTTTAGTAAAATTACCATTTTAACCTTTAATTAATATTTTAATTTATTATTAAACTTCACGGCGTGTTACATTCTCCTCTGTTGAAAGAATTTCATTCTTGAAATTCTAAAGGACAAAAAAATGTAACTCGCTCTATAGCGTTTAAACACATATTATATAGTCATACATTTAACATACATTCATAAAAATACACCCGCTCTTAAGTGGCTATACTTTAACAAACACCATGGCACATACTACGAACACCAACATTGTGCGTTTTCGTCAGCATACGACTTCTATTTATCATGTGGAGTCTTTGTCCTTTTCCTTGTCAGCTCTAGTTTTTCGGAAGTGTCCCTAGTCATGTCTAGCCCAAGTATAAACCTATCAGTCACCTCCCGTGAACAAGATGGATTTGCATGGTCATCCATATAAAGCCTTGAACGGAGTCATGCTTATGCTCGCCTGATAGATGTTATCATAGGTAAATGCCACTAATGGTGAATGATCTTCTCATGCTCCACCAAAGCCAAGAATATCAGGTCTCTCGATAAATCCTTCAACATCCTATTCACCATCTCCATTTGTTCATCTGTTTGTGGGTGATACGTAGTCCTAAGATTTAACTCAGTCCCCGAGTCATCTTGAAGAGTTCTCCAAAATAAAGGATCTAGGCCGGGTCGCAGCGGGTTAAATGAGTGAATTTAAAAAAAAATCATTTTTAAATCTTTATTAGGCCTATAAAGTCTAATCGATTTTTAGATTCAATCTAAAATATTTTATATAAATCTTTATATTGTTTTATATGCTTGTAAAAGGGTGTATTTTAATTTCTTGAAGTATGTTTCATAAGTGCATTAAATTCACTTATATATGTACAGTGCACATGCAATATATAAGAAGTATATATAGTCAATGTGACTGTTTATGCACTACTAGAATACTTTAAAATGGGGATAGAGCCTGGAGTCGGCCGGAGTTGGCACTGTCTCCATTATGGAGTCGGCTGGGGACGGCGTAAAATTTTATTGAAGTTTGTGTCGGCTAGGGACGGCGCAAAATTTTATTGAAGTTTATGTCGGCTAAGGACGGCCTGCAACAGTTCGAGTCGGCTAGCATCGGCTATTTAATTATTTTCCCAGTCTAGTTCTTATATACGTCTATTTCGTTTGAAAAAATATAAAACACAACGAAAATGGCCAAAAAAATAAAATTGACATGTATGGTTATTAATACTCACCCAATGACTGGTCGTGATAGGTTAAATTGGTATTTCGATGATATATGTTCGTGTAATTCGAAAAGTTATCGTTGTTGAAAATCTAACTCGTACGACAATTCGATGCAACTTTTAGTCGATCCGTTATACAAATTCGATAAAGGCGATTATATGTAACAATTTAAAGAATTAAAATAATTTTTAAACCATTGGATAATCAATTATGAATTTTTAAATGTATTTGGTATAATAAAATTATATAAAATAAAATATGCGGCGTAAAAATAGATTCTTTGGATCTTATGTCGATCTAAGGTATTTTGGACATGTTTTCAAAATATGGTTTAAAAATACACAAATTTGGGGGGTCGATCTTGAATTTCAAATTTATGGTCGTTAATGGACTTTCGGACAAAAAACCCTTCGTTCGAAGGCCGAATGACCTTCAAACGAGACCAAATTTGAACCATTGATGCTTTGTATTATTTTAATCGAATCCATATGGTTGAATTCGCAAAAAAATCATCACATACAAAATTATCCAAGAAATATGTCATTTTCTAGGAGTTAGCTATAACACTTATAATTTTGTGGGTGATGATTTTTTTGCGAATCCAACCATACGGATTCGATTAAAATAATACAAAGCATCAATGGTTCAAATTTAGTCTCGTTTGAAGGTCGTTCGGCCTTCGAACGAAGGGTTTTTTGTCCGAAAGTCCACGAACGACCATAAATTTGAAATTCAAGATCGACTCCCCAAATTTGTGTATTTTTAAACCATATTCTGAAAACATATCCAAAATACCTTAGATCGACATAAGATCCAAAGAATCTATTTTTACGCCACATATTTTATTTTATATAATTTTATTATACCAAATACATTTAAAAATTCATAATTGATTACCCAATGGTTTAAAAATTATTTTAATTCTTGAAAATGCTACATATAACCACCTTCATCGGATTTGTATAATGGATCGACTAAAGGTTGCATCCATTGGTCGTGCGAGTTAGATTTTCAACAACGAAAATTTTCGAATTATACGAACATATATCATTGAAAACATCAATTTAGCCTATCATGACCCGTCATTAGGTCAATAATAATAATAATAAATGTCAATTTTTTCATATTGTAGTAGTGTTTTTAATTTTTTTAAAAGAAATAGGTGTAAAAAAAGAATTTTAAAAAAAATATACGCTGGCCGACCCTAAACGACTCAAGCCGTCACTAATCGGGATGATGCCAACCGACGCCAGCCGGCTCCATATCGAGTATACAGGTTTCAGCCGAGATTTTCTTCTTCACTTTCTTTGCTTAATAAAAAACAATTTTCTCCTTCCCCATCACCGTTTTCGACCCTCTCCAACCGTCACCCTTTGTCGTCATCGCCGTAGAAGCATAGAACTCGACAGAACTTGCCGGAATCTCCTCTTCTTCTTGAATTTGGTAATTTTGTAAACCCTAATTTCGAATTAAATTGGTTAATTAGGTTTAAATGTACATTATTGTAATGATAATTGGGCGTAGGTATTGCTAATTTAGTGTATTAGGTTATTTTTAGTATGAAATCGTTGAATTTGAAAGTGTGAATTGGGAATAATTGGTTGTAAGTATTTATAATTTGAAAGGGTGAAAGTGTGAATTGGGAATTGGGAATTTGAAAGTGTGAAAGTGTGCATTTGAATTTTATTCCTGATTGATCCCTTATGTTTTATATTTGGATTGAGTGAGGACGACTTGGTCGTCGACTGTTGTTTGACTGGCCTGTGCGCCTTGTATTGGATTGAGTGAGGACGACTTGGTCGTCGAGTGTTGTTTGACTGCCCTATGCGCCATGTGTTTGGGTATTTATACCTGGAAAGTCTCAGTAGCTGGTCCATTCGGGCTGTGCCGATATTATACGAAGGGCGTATCGCCTCGATACGTTGCCGTTTATTTCTGGCGCCTAGGTGAAGCGACTATTTGGATGTTTACTGCTTTATATACAATAAACATCTTAATATAAATGATTTAAAGGAAATAATTTGTAAATAAACTTCTTACTTATTTTAGCCTATCTCTAATTAATATAAATAATTTAAATGAAAATAAGACAGCAACAAAGCCTTTAATTCCAAAAGACTTTGGTAGATTAGAAAATACGATAATAATCACAAGTCTATATGCGTATAGGAATAGAAAAGAAACGCTGTCAAAATTTCTAATATATATAAATATATATCTGTGTGTGTGTGTGTGTGTGTGTGTTTTTAAATTAGGAAAAATGTTCAACTATATTCTCGACTGTACCTGGATGAGTGAAAATTTGTATGCGTGGTTTGTGCAATATTGGGAAAGCGAAGACGCGAAGATAAATTTTTTACTTTCGTATGTCTATAATTATAATTCATTTAAATGTTTATATAATAATTAAATTATACAAGCGGTAGCATCGAGGACCTCCGCAAACAGGCTTTGGAATCCTGCAACACACCACGGTGAATCCAAGTCTTTTCAGCAATATAGAAAAGAAATGGTAAATATAAAAATTATTATTTGTAATTTACTTATAACATTGTTTAGTTATATATATGTATATATATGTATACATATACATTTTTTAATCATATCTAATTTCAGACGAGGGAGAGAGGTGGTGTTGCAACGTCTCATTTGGACGTCTTCACCTGAACACACGCCGTTGAGCATACAGATGAAGATTTCGTGGTAACATATGAATGGTCAAACGCAAAATCAGCAAATATCCGGGTATGTGGACTATAAATTTTTTCTCTTATTTAACAATACATTAAATTGGATATTCATCTTCTCAAAATTATATTTCTAAACACAGGAGAGATGCGATCAGGAGATTGGTCGCATGCTTGCAGAGTCTGGTAGAGTGCAGTTGAACGTTGAGGAGATGGACATGATATTCGCTCGTATTACCGACCCGCCGACCAGAAATAGACAGTATGGATATGGCAATCAAGCGGTAATATTTATTGAATTTAATTAATTCATTAACTAGTTTATAAATTTTATTGAATATTACGTATAAACTATAACTATGAATTTATTAATATACAGGCCACGATGCAAGCCGCTTACAATAAACAACAAGCTGAAGAAAAAATAGCGTCCATGCAAGCACAAGTCACCGAATTGAATGATTGGAAATAGACTGGATTGAAGCAGAAACTAGAAGAGGTGACTACTGCTTACTTGGTAGAGCACGAGATGAATATGCCGCCATCATAGGGATCTGGCGCTACTGATAATTAGGGCGAGTGGCAGTATGCTCCTATATATGTTTTTTATGAACTTTGAATGTCTTGTATATTTGATGAACTTTTGGTTGAATTTTGTAAACATTATGGATATTTGTGACGATGGACGTTTGAATATGTATGTTGATGTTTTGTGGTTCTTAGTTGGGCATATATGTGATGTATATTGTTGTTTGGTAAAGTATATTTGAGGAATATATATGATTGTGTGGATGGAAGTAGAAATGGCTGTTGGAAATGCAGAAAAAATTACCCAGATTAGCGTCGGCTGGAGTCGGCTCGGGTCTGCTTATGGGTCATTTATTATTTTACACGTGGACTAAATTTAGCGTCGGCCTGAATCGACAAACCGACTCTAGCCGACGCTAAACTAGAGGATGGACCCATCCCCATTCCTGTCACCATTTCACTTGGCGACGAGCTACTTTGTGTCGGCATATAGCGTCGGCTCGAATCGGCCAGAGTCAGCTCGAGTCGGCTATATGCCGACGCTAAACAGCCTTCTCCTTGTAGTGATGTAACGACCCGTATTTTTGACCATTTTTTTTAAATTTAATTTAATTATCGAATAAAGATGATTAGAAATGGAAATTTATATTGTTATTAATGAAAATATATTGAATGGAAGTGATAGTCTAAATTGAATCTGCAAATGACAAAATTCCAACAAGAGAACATCATTAATTAGTATCTGAATTGAAACAAACGATATTCAATTGTATTAAATTAATTACTGAAATATGAACAATAAATGTCATTTAAATAAAGATTGAATAAATGTGCAATAAGATAAAAAAGATAACAAATTCCAATATAAGTTTTTGATATTGATTATAAGGAATTAATAATAGAATTCGAATTAATAAATGTTTATTCTTAAATATGAGATTGATTGGTTGTTAATAAAAGAAGAACATAAGTCGAATGAATAATATTTTTTTAATATTTTAAATATCTGAATCTACAAATTTTGGAAGAAAAAAACTATATTTAAATTTTAAACGTAATTTTTGAATACGAAAAATGTGTGTGTATATATATATATAGCTTCACCATTTCAAATTTATGATAAAAAATACATTTATATATACTAAGACAAGTTTCATGAAGGAAAAGTGCAAACTTATGATAATATATATATATATGTATGTATGTATATATGTATATGTAAACAAGTGTATATCTAAATGTATATGTAATAGGTAAAAAATTAAATATGTATATGATGACAATATATATATGTGTGTGTGTGTGTATAAAATAGTGAATAAGTAAATATGTACATATAGTAAAAATGGCGTATATGTAAGTCTATATGTATATACATGTAGGATATATATTCACATGGGAAGCATCATCATGAAAACTTCAAAGTCAAGCACAAAAATTTCAAGTCAAGCCCACAACTTAAATTCAAGCACATAATAAATCCAAGCGCACACAAAACATTAAATCAAGCCAAAAAATAAATCAAATCAAATCAAACCATGAAATCACTTCAGCCTACCTACGTAAGGAAATGAAAAAAAGTCTGATTACTTTCTATTGATACATCATTATGTATAATTGAAAGGACTAACTTGGGACTGAATCTTATTCATTTCAATGTACTTTTGGAACTCATTTCCAATACACTCGCATATTTGATCAAATTGAATTTTTTATTTCCTTGACACTTTATGTTTTCTATTTTCGTCTTATATTCAATGAACTTATCAAAGATGTGCAACTTGTGTTACACATACACATATTCATGTCTATGATAATTCATCGTGAATTCAACAAAGTAAGTGGATTCGTTTTGGTATCAATAGATCTTGGATTACATGCATCTATATTTATTAATTCAAATAGCTTATTAACTCTTTTTCGCTCCAACTGAATATGTGCTTTGCCCTTAATCTTTTGGGATACAATTCATGGGTCCTAAAAATAATTCATAATAATAAAATTAAAGAATTATTTCTCAAATAAAATATGGCTTAGTCCATAATTCGTAGAAATATTTTGATACTTTTGTATTTTCCATAGCTAATCGTTATGAAAACAAATGACGTTATTATAATAGGCTTATTTTATAATGAATATTTATAATATTCATATTAAAATAAAACTTTATCTATTTTTAATCAATATTGAAATATCTATAAATTCATAAATAATATTTGTTATACATATGAACGCAATCTTTCATAACTTGATCATTCCACTAATGAGTGTCATAAGTATGCTTCCACTATTGTTGCCATTATTATAACAGTACATGAAATATGAAGCTCCATTCAACCAGTTATTATAAACTGTTTATTTCATCCACTATAACCAATTTACTGTCGAGAGTTTTAGATCAAATATCTTAAACTCAAAGAAATAACTCTTATTGAAAAAAAATACCTTTTATAATAAAATTACATTTGGGGTATAAACCACGTTTATCATTCCATATAAGTATATACATAGAATTTTATACAATTCTCGTTTGCAATATTTCTTCAAGAAGTAGGAGTGACCATTCAACATCCAAAATGTGCCTATTTTGCATCCATTGTCAAATATTAACTTTTCTTTTAAATGGTTAAACCATGCAAAAATAACTCCTACCAAAGACTACACTGAGTTCTTTACAAAAGCGCATTCGGATATCCCTAAAAATTCAAGGATATTGAATATGTTGCACTTGAGCAAACCAGTCGAAGCTAACATTTCACTGATCGAAATCCTTTGTTGATTTTTTAGTCCTTGGTATGGTGTAGTTTTCAACACAACAGGATTATCATTGTATTCAATCGTAGTGAACACATAACCTTGCATTATATTTGCTTGCTCATTTTGAATGAACTAATTTCATCGGGATTTTATATATTACGAACACGACTGTTTACCTTACAACCTTTTTTAAGTGCTTGAATATGGATCAAATATTCTAATTCTTGTATTACTTTAGAGTTAAAAGCTCATAAAGCACAATACATGGTTTGAGCAAATGAACATTTAAGTGACCAAGGTAGGAATAATTAATAAATTTGATCAATTAAATATGTTTAATCTGAATATTTGGTCATGAGAAGCAGAGGAGGGAGTGGTTGGCCATAGATGAAAGAAGAAGAGTGAACCAAATTTAATTAAATGTATGTAGAATGTCTTATTATATTAAACTAAAAGAAACATTTTCATTTCTCTTTTTTAAAACTTCCCTTAGTCATAGATCTAACGTTTAGACCACATCCTTCCAAGTGTGCTCGATCATATATTGTATCGTATAAGAACTAAAATGTCTAATATGTATTCATACAAATATTAATGACATTTTGCACATAGTATGATGATATGACATATAATAACATAGTTAATATATACATGTATAGATAATAAGATTTATACCTACCATATATATATATATATATATATATATATGTATATGTATATATATTCTCCATTTATATGTGTATTATTTGCGTCAATTTTTCAAAATCTAACATATGTTGACTAAGTTGAAGTTTTCAATCATACTTTTAAGTTGAAATGTTCAAGTTTTGATTTGGTAGAATTAAATTCAAATCTAGATCAAGTTGACTAATATAAAATATCTACTAAATGACTATATTAACTTTTTCTAAATTTTAAAATAACCAAAAGGAATTTTGAGAAGAAAACCATTTGTCATTTTTCTCTTTTAAAACTTTCCATCTTAATTCCCACTAGTTAGAATTAAGATCTCATCCACGTTTCTTCTTCTCTCTCTTTCTCTTTTTCTATTATGGTCGGCCATACGATACCATTGCATATATCTTTATTTTCAAAAGCCTGTTAAGCAATTAAGTATATTTAAGACCCATTTAAATATATATCGACATCGTATATCGATACCTGTTTATTTAACTTTAAAATATACTTCCAAATAATTAAGCAACATCCAAACACAGGTAAATTAACAACTAATATTTCTCAAATACTAGTAAATTTTATCAGTTTTTAGCATTTTATAAACTAATTGAATCTTGTGGTCTTTTGGAGAACTCGCAGATGCGGTTGTGGGACTCAAAGGTGTGAATTCAGTCAGTGATTAATATTACTTAATTCAAATATTAACGTTTACATATCACAATAGTTAGTGGTGTGACGATTTGGTCACATCGTTTATAGATCTTTTCGGTAAAATCATATTTTATACTATCTTAAGCGTCCATAATAGTGAGAATAATTTACGCACATTTTCTTCGCAACATTATATCACATTAGGATATACGAAATCGGATATTGGTCAAAACTTCAGCATTGTCCGTAGTCAATTCAATCAGTTCATAAAAAAAGTCATTGGTTCAATGATAACATTTATTTTTTACCATTATACTCTGGTCAAAATTTTTGACTTTGAGTTAACTACAGTTAACCGTGATACCAACCTCATAAACTGAGGTAAAAATCGATCTGATTATAATACCTTGATCTGCCTAATACCTTTAGATCAACTAGGAGAACCGTATTACTTACTACTTCTTGTTGACTTGACTAAGAACCACTACATAGCAATGTCTTCAATCGAACAGTGCTTCACTTCCAATGCTTCAACTTAGACCCATTATAATTGTTTGATGGATGGCAATGTCATGATTTAACTATAATTAAAGTTGATTATTCTCATTGAAGCTCAATAGTTTTTAAGTTGAGGGAACTATGCAACAACATCATCTTGAGATTCCATCGTTGGATCAGGTGCATTGGCAACGAGGTAAAAAGAGTAAAATTCAAAAAAAAATTATTAATTTGCACAAGATCTTATTTTATGTGAATAAAATTTAATTTAAAGTGAATCAAATTTGGTATTTAATTAATATAAGTGTTTGAGTAATTTTAATTTGTTTTATTTATTTAAAATGTTTCTTTGTTTGTAAAATTTTGAAATAAATTTTTATTATTAATTTAATTAAACTTAATTTATTAATATAATTTATTTTAATTTTATATTTAATATTTTGATGTTATGTGATATTCATATTCATAATAAGAACATCACAACTATACTAATATGAAAACTATCTTAGGGGTATAATGAGAAAATTGACCATTGTGTCCTACGGTTAATAAAATGTTAATAGGGTGAAACAATGTTAAAAAATATTAAGATTAGTTTGAATTAGTCTAAATTCAATAATATATATATATATAATATTGTTAGTAAATAATAATATACGTGTAATATTGTTTAAAAAATAATTTATCGTTAGAACTATAATTTTAATGAAATACATAAAACTTACATTTAAATTTTTTCATTAAGTTATTAATATATTTCGGTTTCCCAAAATTATCTAAAATTCAAAATTCAAAATTTGACCATTTCAAAGTGTGTGTGTGTGCGTGTGTGTGAATAGTGTCTTTTAAACATTATGTATGTGTGTATCTACGTGTGTATAATAAAAAATAGTTTTGTAGCTGTTCTTTACGTTTTTCCCCTAAATATGGGGCGGTAATACAAAATATATGGTTTTTCAATGTCACGCCAACAATTTTAAGCAATGACCTCTTATATCTACTAGTTTTAGGTGTATAACTCATTATGATAACTTAAGGAAATGTATGTCCAAACTCTAAACTAGTTAGATGAGTCAAACTATATCTGTGGTAATATATGTTCCATCGAAAGTACCACAATGCCATTTGAAAAAACCATATTCTCTAGGTTTACAAAAAAAATAGACTTGAGAACATCTCATTCTTTATATATTATTATGCACTATTATAACATTGTATATCGTTTTGATTGTGGTGCAATTTTATGATCACTTTGTTTATAAGTATGTCAATTTCTTATGGTCTAACCATATTTTTATGCATATCAGTAACTAGTTCGATCTTCTCTTAACTCAACCCATCGACGGACGAATGACCCTCATTATTTTGTAACATGCACGTTTATGAACCTTATCAAGCACTTCTAAGATCCACTCATTAACAATAGAAAACTTAAAACCTCTTAGTTTGAACGGACACGCATTTCTTAGTTCCTATTAGTCTTGGGTTACAATCGAATTTCTTCGGTTCAGGCTTCTCAAACAATCCACTATGTTCAATTTCGAAGAAGATTCTTAACTTATCATGAGAATCATTCACATCCAACTTTAATATTATAATAAAAAATCAGGTCGTTTTTCAGTATCTTGGATCCATTCCATTATTTTTTTTTACTCGGTGTTATTACAAATATAGAAAATGTTACAAAAATAAATACAATAAAAAAACTAAAAACAATACTGAATCACCTACATCATAGGATGTAAACTCACCGTATAATCCATTATGATATCTTTGTCAGAAGCTTCATTTGCACTGCTACAATTAACCCTCGATTAGAGAAAAATAATTGTTACTTTAGTTCAGGAAGAAATTTTGCATCAGTACACCCTAGGAGGGCCAATACATGGAAAAAAATGATAAGCTAGGGAAACTTGTGTGAGGAAAATAATAACAAAGGGAGTTGATGCGTGGTTTGCTCATACTAGCAGGTTTTATTATAAAAATGAAAAATATGCTAAAAAATTGAAAATTTTATTAGTTTTATTCTCTAATCGAAAATCAAGCTCTCGTTCAGCTTCTAATCCAAAATCACATTTTTTTTATTCTAATCCAATATCTTGCTCTTCTTCCTCAATTTTCTTGACTAAATATACAGATTTTTTTAATTTTTTTTTTCGTTCCAGTTTTCAACTTAGAATTTAGGATTTAGTTTCGAGCGGGTCTAGCGTAATGTTAGATAGATGTTAAAGGCACCGGACCAGTGTGCTAACCACTACCAAGATTTTTTACACTGCGATTGACGGAATACGGCCAACCAAACAAATGTTTGATCGATGGTTCTCCGCTGACCGCGGTGCCATGAACATCAAACCTGGTGCCTTTAGCACAATTTTAATGTTATTTTTATTCTTAATTATTATATAAAAAATTGTGGGGTTTGATAGGTAAGTTGAGAAATAATTGTCGGCTTCAGTTGTTCGAGGTTTCGTTGGACCAGTTGAATCTTCATCACGCAATTATAATATTTTAATCAACTAAAATTAATATAAAAATAAAATGTACGTTGAAGATTGAATTGATCCACCGGATAGTTTCAATCTGGATCTACGTGATTTCCAGCCAAACGAAATTTAGTGTGACGTGATAGGAACGAAGAAAAACAGCACACGGTTTCAAAAAAAAAAGCACACGCATACAAAACGAATGACTGTTCACTCATCTTTCCCTTACCGTCTCGAACACCCCTCGTAATATGCAATACCTACCTGATCTAAAGAACTAAACACGGTGCTTATCGATCCAACTTCTGTCATCGCAGAAGCTTCCGATTGCCCAGTCTGGCAGTTTCCTCTACCAAAATACCACTCGGAGTAAAAATCATCGTTTTCTACTCCACTGCTGAACCAACGATCATCGATCACATCTATTAGTTCTGCAGTTGAAGGAGGAGAAGAGGTGCTCTTCCGACGGAGGAGAACGATTAGTCTGATATCAATTGTACATTTAGTGGCATCTACGAGGTATGTTACTAATTGTTGTATTACCGCTTTATTTTGATCTTACTAGAGTTGGAAACGTTATATAGCTAAATTGTAGATCTATAATTTGGTTACCAACTGTAATTGAGTTGAAATTGATTGCGTCTTTTGAAGGAAAAGTTCGTATTTACTTCAGTGTGTGATCTGTATTGAGTTATGGCAAGATAACATTACTTTACCATTTAAATTAGGAAAATATCTATAATATCTTATATTTTTAAGTTGATTGTAGCTTAACTAAATAAATTTTGATCGACTTGCATTTGGCAATCAGAAAAATCTAGGCTAGTTAATGAATGTCAGCCCGGCATTGTTATGGATGGCATTTGCTAAATCCACTCGTGCATAAAGACACTCACGCCTCAGTCAAGCGGTTATAGGTTGGGCCCGCCTAGTATGATTTAAAAAATAAAAAAGAAACGAGATAGCAAATCTGCGCGACCGTGCTTCGCCACTAGTGTTGCTAGAATATCTCTCGTCTAGATTGAGGGTTGACCCAACCAAATTAGTTAGAAGTAAGCTATACTAGGAGTGGATGGAGCTATAAATATGCTATCATATTTATACTTCTGTCAAGTGTAATGATTAAAAAGATGACCAAGAGATATTAATGTGGCTAAATGACAATATAATTTTGTGTCAGATTCCCTAAGTTTGTAATTAATCAATGATATATCCCAATCTTAATGTGCTTATACACTCATTTCCTTGTGCTAAAAAGTTAAAAGTTGCATTTTCCCCCATATTGATTGTTGATTGGTTGGCTTCTTATTTTTTTTACCATAATTAACCTAATAGGCATTGTTTTACAAGAATAACAGACTTATCTTTTCTAAAAAAAGTTTCAGATATGACTGGAATATAGTGATTTAATATTTGGAACATATAAAATGGTAAATTTATTTTTCTTGTCGGATGGTATGTGTACTAGCATGTTGATTCTATTAGCATCATGCATCTGTGGCTGGCTTGGTTCATGGGGTTGGTGGGCTGGGGCTGTTTGTTCGTGTGTGCTTGAAAGAAAATGATATATAATTAAACTATCTGGGCAGCTGCATATTCTCTATTTCGGCAGCTCGCAAGATAAACATACTGTAAAGTAGTATGTTATTTTTGAGTTTTTGCTCCTCACTCTAGGTTTGTGAAGAAACAGTACTTGAGCATTTTTAATGATAACTAGTATAATTGTTTTTGTGTATTGTGTAAGGAAAAGTATTATCGGGTATTTCACAACCTCTGATTCATCTAATCGGAGCTAAACATGATTCGAACAATCATCTTTAATGAAGCATTTTAGTTTTTGCTCATGCTAGATTTATGAAGGAATGGTAAATATGAACATTTTCTATGTAACATGAAATTTTTAACATTTCCACAGTTATTTACCCCTAGTTCTTTTCTAATATTTTATATTCGAATCTTTGTATTTAAATTGCTTACGAAATCTCAAACTCGGACTATTTAAATAAATCTCAGTCAATAGTTTCTTTATTCTTCTAACAATCCTACATATATATGTCAATTTTATGATACACACACAAGTATGCAGACCTTGCTGATGGCATGGATTCAAACATAATTTTGAATACACCTTGCAAATGTTATGCAATATGTGTTATGTTTATTGTATGTAAAAATTGTAAAGTAAAAATATAATTTAGTTAAGAATATACATTATCAGTCCGAAATCATTATTCACAATGTTACACTTAAATTGTTGAATGGGAATGCATTTCACTGTTTGTAATGGGCCATGGATTCTCACTCACCTATTCATACTTGGAATAAGTTAACATAATTGTCATATAAAAGAATGTTCAAAGTAGTTGCCTACCATAACCACATTAAAATACAATCAATAACCACACAGCATAAAATATAGATTTAAAGCAATTGCCTATCGTAACAATGTTAACTTTAAAACGGAAATAGTTTCATATTCAACAAATTTTCATATGAGACTTAAAATTTGCAACACATGTGTATTGTGAAACAGAAATGTAGACATCAATGGCTTCCTTAAGAATAACATTTCGTCAAAAACATGGATATGGATATCTATCATAAAATACATGTTTTAGGAAGTTTACATGCCCGCTTTAAAATTGAACTCTGCCAAAAGTTGGGCTCCAAATATATCCACTGAACTAAAAAATTCAAAAACTAACGTGCAAAATAAACATGTAAAAATTGTTACTTCTTAAGATGAAGTCCTAGAATTTTACGTTAGGATTCTCATTATAGTGCTATAAACTGGTAAAATGAAGAGAATAAGTATTATACACTTGTGCATCTATGATGATATATGATTAAACTATCCCGGATGCATAATGTTTTTTGACACAACTGACAAGATTAAGTATACTCAATTAAGTATGAAGGCGTAGGAGTAATTTTAAAGAAATGGCGTTCTCACTTCATCATGGAGCAAATGCAGTTTAACCTACTAGGTTGTCTGTTATACAAGTATGCATGTGCAATGGCACGTAGGCAAACTATGTAGGCAAAGTTGCATGCTGCTCATGGTTTCCAGAAGCAGTACAGGGTGAAATAGAGCAAAGCAGTTGATGTTTGTTCGATGGGAAAAAATATTGGGGTCTTTCAGACAACCTCGGATCCATCTAGCCGGGGGATGAACCCCAGGTAGAACGATCCTCTACAAGATGGACTAGGTTAGTAATCCAATAACCCGTTAATCACGCTATGGAAACGAGGCCATGTGTCATCATCAAGACTGAGTTGCCTTCCTCCTTAAGTTATAAGGATAAAGTAGTACGAGCCTATAGAACAGATCCTGTTCAAGTAAGGTCGTGCTTTGTGTGTTAACAAGTCGATATTTGTACTACGCAAGGAAAAATTAACGGGGGGGGGGGGGGTGTGGGACTAATATGAGTTTAATTAAAGGAGCAAACATGTATTCTAATCCTGAACACCACAGATCTGTGAATTTATGGAGAGTCGAAAATCTGAACATGCATCTATACACTATTACGTTGCCTAGTATGGAACTTGAACTTCAGTTTTCTCTTTCCTAACTCATGTTTGTATTGAATACCTTGTATGTATGTTCTATATATTTGCTTTGCTGTGAAACTTATTGAATACTAAATTAGTTAAGGAAACAAAATATTTTTTATTTTTGGACTTGAGTTAAAATTCTAATAGTAGTAATTAGACATTTTTGCAGTTCCAAGCAATGAAATTGGAAGACCTGACCTGAGGCTGAAAGCTTGGAAGGTAAAAGGACATGGAGACAAAAGAGAAAGGAATGTTATAAGGTGGAATGAACATTGGTCATCCTTACAATTCCTCACAGGAGTGCGTGCATACCCTCCTCTGTCAAGTTATGGATATATTCTTATGGCTGCCCTACTGCACAACACAAGCTCCGTATCTGTTTGGATGTCTGCCGCCTGTTGCTTACCCAGCGGCTCATCGTTGTCGTCGTGGGCATGTTTCCAAATGAAAAGTTAATAATGTCAAGTTGGTAAATTCAAGCATGGAAAGTTTTTAAATGCATGGTAAGCTCAGCAAGTGGAAGTTATCATTCTTTACTACTTGCGTTTGTATTGTTGCCTGTGTAATGCATCTTCATCCTTTAACTTCTATTCTAATAAACTGTATTATTTTCAAATGAGACCGACCAGTGAGCGTTATTACTAACTTTGGCCTTAGTTTTGAATACCCAACGCCATGATTTTACTTAAAATCTTTTTTCAATATGTACCGCTTTAAAATCTTTTTTCAATATGTACCGCGTAAACAAAAATTTAATATGATTACTAAACCCACCATCAATCGTGCTACACATCTCCACGCAAGTGTTCCTAACATCCTCTACTTGTGGTTTCATTCCACGTTTATCATATTGGCATCGTACAGTGCTCTAACATTGTTAACCAGTCGATGCAAAATACCCACAGTTGTTCTTTTTGGTCCAAACGGGTCCAAGTTCAAGGCATGCGAGATACAGACGTTCAGCCGACCGCTCATGATCCCATCAATCGATTGTTCGCCTAAACTTATTTATTTTTCTACATCAGCAGATCAGTTGACCGACTTAAAGGGATCAACCGACTATTTGTCTGTCCATTCGACTGATGCCTCGATTTCAGTCGACTATATGACCATTGTTTTCTTTGTGGTTTCTTCTATAGAAAATCGATCAACCGTTGTGATTCAGTTAGTCAACCGATTGCCTATTGTTGCCTTTTCTTGTGTATTTTTCACTAATCTAATCACCTGACTTCATTTTTAAAGTGATTTTATGATTTAATATGTTATAGAAATGTCATACTATACTTTAATGGTTGTTTACCTTCAGTCTTCTTTTTGTATTCAATGTTTTCATTGTTTTTCTTCTATTTAATCATCTTCTCCAATATGGATTAATCCAATTATGCCCAAAATCGTTAGTAAATTGTTTCATTACTAATTTATTATCAATCTGTTCATTTCAACAACAAAAGTTCCAGTTATATCTCCAACCCCCAATTTAAAAACGTTTATATTTCCATTTCATATATCTTTGTGCTTTTCATATAAAAATCCAAACCTTATTCATTTAGACCATCAAGAATGAGTTAAGAGCATAAATAGATCATATAACATAGAAAATAAAATCTCACTCGAAGTTTAACCTAATTAGCTTAGAGATCCCTTTTCCTTTTTCTCTCTGAATTTGGCCTAGTTGCCAATCTTCGTAAACCATTGAGAAGTTTATAAAATTTACAATCTATGATTTTTTTCCTTCCTATTTAGACTATTTAATTGTTACTTTTGGTGGAGAATTGTTGATTTAGTTTTCGATCTAAGGCCGTGTTTGTTTTGAACAAAATAAGGCTGAATGCTTAATTAACTTGTTTGTTTTTAAGTAAGTTCTTCTTTTTACTTAATTGAACGAGTAGGTTGGCACGTGCAATGCACGTGCACCGGAAGAACTGGTGTTATGAAACTATGGTTGTGGAGTTATGTTAAATTTTATAAAATGACTTTGACGTGTACGTAATGTTGTATTTTTTGGATGCTATCTAATTCAAAACACATCCACGTCGGGTAGACGTGTATAGAACTTTCGTATCAAACATGGAAATATGCTCTAAATCAAACCGATCGTAGGCAGCTAAAAAGAAAAGTAATAAACTTATGGAAGTATGAATTATTCTGGCTTGTTCATGCATATTGTAGACAAAAGCTTTGATTTATAACAGAAGTAGATTTTTTTTAATAGATATAATAGTTAAGCTGAAGTAGATAAGGTAGCATTTGAGAGGAGAAGGAGACAATATGACATATTGTAGCTTGCATGTTATATGAAAGTAAATTGTAACGACGAAGTATAGTTGTGTTAATTATTATCTCTCCACCATGTTTCGGGCTTGAGCCCGGCATCAGTAGTAAGTTGATGGCGGAGTTAAAAACATTTTTTAAGAGATTTTTTATGTTAAGTAAAACTGAATCGTAGTAACACAGTCATATAACGTATAAGTTGAAATACTCAAACACGATTTCGTGCATACAACCAAGTTATATAACACACATTCACAAATCACATGAGTATTAGAATTTTGTCTGCAATCGGAAAATGTACATGTATTTATAATTAATGCAACAAACAATGAAAATCTTGTTTACAAACATTTCACACGGAACTACATAAATTCACAAAGATAAAAGTAACTAATTCGAGCAAGAACATGAGAATCAAGTTCCACATAACATTCATTCAGATTCCATTCTATCTAAATGTACTGAACTTGAAATATAAAACATGTATATCCAACTCCAAACTTAAACTTAATAAAAGAAAAAATAAATCCAAATGATGATTTAATATTGTTTCTAAAATTTAATACCCAAAGAATCTCATCATAGATTTCGCAACTGAATATTGGATCTGAGACTTACACAGATGGAGAGACATAATTGCAAAACCCATGGTAGATGACAATTTTAAACCTGAAGCGGCAAGCATTTTGCTTGCACCTCCTCCGCTTAGGAAATCCCAAATTATTTCCCTTGCGATGCATGCCGATAGTTGCAGTTAGATCACTAAGGAACCACAATGGCTGAGAGGACTATCACGTTAGCAAAGGATGTTGTTTGTGAGAGCCCGTTATTTATGTACTCCTTAATCCGTTATAATAAATGCTTCTTTTCTATTTACACTACCCAAACACGGATCAAGATTTCTGATCAGTCTGACACCCTTTAAATTTTATTATTTTTAGTATTAGTTTCAATTCAGTTTTTCCCATATTAAATCCACATCAAATCAACTAACCATCTACATTCGGTTCATTTTCATAAGTTGCATGATCAAAGTTTGTCATAGCTTCCTTCCCATTGTATTTAATTGATGCTTTATAAGAAGGTCTGCAAACAACCACAAAGAAAGTGAGAACGCCATAATCTACATGCAGTATTCATTGCTAACCGGTCATAGGATCTAAACATCTTCAAATTATAGGTGATAAATCTATCACCTTGCAGCTTCTTCCTAGGTATCAAACAGTCCCAAATACACATACTTGTTAAGAAAAAAAAGTTGCATTATAAAAAAATATGTGCATACCTCAATTGATAATACGAAGTGATACATTACTTTTAACCCATAAATTGACCAATTCTACCCTTCCATTTCCCAAATTTATACAATGTGATGCCTTTATATTATGAAGTTCCTCTTGTGCTTTGTTATCCAAGCACGTGAACAAACTCTTCTTTTTTTAGATCTTTATTATATGCATTTTTCCAAACATGTAAAACAAATATACCTTATTCATATTATTCTTATGGTCATTTAAAATGAAATTTATATCAGCTTTGTTACCCCAAATTTTTATTTCAGCTCTATCATAAGCTCTGTTAAAGTAAGTGATAGAAGTTGGTCAAAAATTCAGTAAATTTGCATATAACTTAAGTCATATTATTTATAGTTTATTGAGTATTGCCTTGTAGTGGCATGGGCTGTATCAAGACATCCTGAACATAAACGAAAATTTTACATACACAAAAATTAACAAAGATGTTCAACTATTGAAGTACCTATATAGACTTGCTTTCCATAATCCCTGCACATAATAAAGGGACAACAATTTTACAAAAAAAGAAGATAAACATATCTATTAAGAAATAAAAAGTTTGTGGTTAAAATACATAAGACTATCCAAATATGATATTCCCATCTCCTTATTCTTCTATAGAAAGTAACACCTCTGTATTGAAAACTCTTCAAGCGCGGGCCACTCGGCTCTTCTTAGCTGTCATTTCCACTTGAGAAGACTTACCAACGGAGGTAGCCTCACCACCTATGGTCCTCTACATCATTTACTGATTGACTGACTGGAAAGAACTGGAAGATGACTGGATCCCCCATCTTTCAATGTCTTTTTGAACTTAATAGATAATACAAACTTATACGCTTTTTCACCATTATAATTCTCTATTTATTCGACGAGATCTCAACTCCTTTATAATTTACATATATATGGAAAGAGTAGGTTATTGATTATAAAGGGGAGAAATTATTTATGAAATAAAACTTGGAAATCATCATAGTTATATTGACCGTAATTAACAGTCTATCTTTCCCACGTCAGTCAAATAATCATAAATACCTCCTCTTTCTGCTTTTACCCGACCCTGTAGAAAATTGATCGTCATAAGCAAACGATTCTGTAGTTTCTCCTCTTTTGAAAGTGAAATCGCTTATTGATAAATCAGCACATTAAGTTAAATCTAGGTAGAAAATTAATTACAAAAGCAAAATCAATATGTTTATAGATCTTGAATTGACTTGAAATAATATGAATCTGAACTTTAGGAGCATTAAATTTTAGAATATTAGTTAAAGGATGAAATGACGAAAAGCAATCAAGCATAAAAGACAGTATAGAGAGTCAATGGATTAACAATGATAAAATTACTGTATGTACCTACTGTAAGAGCTAGAAAGCGACGTCTAAAATAGAAGGAGGTTGAGTGTAACATCCCAATTTTTGATAAAATTTAAAACTAGTGATTAATATAAATTTTGGGATTAAATTGAAATTTATTTGAAAATTTCAAAACAAATAAAATAAATGTTAATTTGTATATACATAAATAAGATTGTGATTGCATTTGAGTTTAAAAATTTACAATAATAAGTGTTTTAAAATTATTTGAATCTAAAGATATATATGTATATGGATAGATTTGAATTTGAATTTGAATTTAAAATTTAAATAAATATTTTAGTAAAATATCTGGATTTGAAAATTATATATGTATGATTTTTATTAATGTGTAAATTAGTTTAAAAACCTTATTCTTTTTAAAGTTATATATATATATATATATATATATGATAAAGGAAAGGTATTTATACAAATAAAAAAATGTAATACAAAATTTTATTTAAAAACATGTAATCATGTAAAAAAAAGTACAAGTGTTAAGCTTTTAGCACATAGATTAACAAGTGTAATCGATTTAATTATGGATGTAGACATGTGTCCTATTTTTTATTTTCTTTTTCTTTTTATTGAAGAAGAAATATCAGGTATATACATCTTTTCCTCCTCTCCGTCATTTCTTTTAGTCTTGATTTTCAAACTTCAAAGAAGAAGAAAAAAGAAAACCTGTATACAAAGAAACCAGAAAAAATAATATCAAAACAAGGCAAATTCTTCACGAATTCAACAAGTCAGATTCAAGCAAGTTATCAATTCAACAATTCCAGTATCAAGACTGTGACGACCCGCCTTTCTAATCCCAGAAAGACGTTTCATCATTAAGAAAGAAAGGGATAGAAATAGAAAAGAATAGAAAGAAAGAAATAACAACATCAGAATCTCACAGCGGAATGGAACAAAATATAATACATCACATAACTATTACATAGTTATACATACATCAGAGTTATACAATATCATATAACAGGACTGTCATATACATATATGTCCATACATACATCCAAAATACAGCATACACTAACTACACAGTGGAACTACATATATAGATACATACGTCTGGTCTTCTTTTCCAAAGTTTCTCCAGAAAATCAACACTCCCAATACCTATCACTTGGCTACTCATAAAAATTTGAGTACCCAAGAGTTTATGAAAACGCAAAATATAAACTTCGGGTCAGACATGGGTCTGGTATGAGTAAACAGGTTAAAATTGCTTAACTTTGAAAATCATTTGAAATAAAGGTATCACGTAAGACTTCCCACAAATAAATACGGATAAGTTTTTACCTTACGCTAACCAAACATTTTTATAGGAAATTCAGTGATATTATAATAATGTCTAGGGTTTTCAAGTAAATAGAAAATAGACGAAATTGTTACATTCATTAAATTCCAGCTACTAGCCACGAAAGTGGGTAATACAAATCAAAACCGTAGGGTCTCGTAGGGAAAATGGGTTTCCAACAATGGCAGGGCTACTGGGGTACCGCCCGTCACAGTACGGGGCCTAGATCACCGTACCGAGGATCACTCCCGACCCCCTACAACACAAGACCGGAACCATTCCTTACTGAACACTCCCGAACAAGATAACCCCGCAGTTGTGGCCAATAACTGCTCACACAGCCGAAATAAAAAGGGACATCTAGACAGGGGAATATCTTGTCCTGCTTGGGCATGACCCACCTAACCTTGCTGCATCTCCCCTGTTTTAGCCATTCCCGGTTGATGAGGCTTGAGGCTGCGTGTGAGGACCCGCAAATCCGTACTCCTTGAATATACACTAATCTCCATAGATTAACTCAAGATGAACAGAAATACGAATTCTCAGTGTTTAAGAAAAAGAAATAGATAGAAGAAGAGAGAAAAGATAGAAAATAGAACAGAAGAAAACAGCAGAACAATAACAGAATCTCACAATCGCAGTGGAACAACATATAATAATAAATGAATAATCTTTAAACAAAGAACTATATCAGTTATTACATTACATCACATTACATTACATTATCATCAGAGTGTATAACAACAAATAATGCAGCGGAAAAGAAATACTATATACTAGTAATACGCCATGCCATCCATCTTGCCTCCAGCAACTCCTGAATTCCAGAATATCCTGGTAAACCTTAACTCTTGACTGCCCGTGTGGAAATTGGTGGGCACCCAGAGTTTAGGAAGGAAAACAATAAACTCCGAGTCAGTCATGTGACTGGTGTGAGAACTCAAAACAGTTTATTTATCTTTAAAATCAAAATAGAGGAATATTTTTAAAGTCAATTCGCAATGCTTTTAAAAATGAGACTACCATAAGGCCTCCCGCACACACACACAATGCAAACGCAGAATCGGAGGAGATTTCTCCTTATGATAGTCAAAGATGCTTGATACGCATTAAAAGAACATTTGATATTATTACTAGTGCATAGTGTAGGAAAAGTTCATTTCGAAAATAAAGATATAAATCTTAGCCAGCATAGGCATTCCGCACTTATGCCTACTATAGCTACCTTCCAAACAGTGGGGCGCCACCATAAGTGAATGATAAGTTCTACAACTAATACCGTACAAGATCGTATTGTTTCTTTGGATTTCCAACGAATGGTCAGGCCAAGGAACTTCCCATTGCCACATGAGAACGCCTCTAGAAGGACATCCCCGAGAACCAAACCGGATCTCTGCCAACACAAAGCCGGGTTACCCCTAACTGGGTAACTACTGACACGAGTATGCCATCCCTCGGTCCTTTGGGACCTTTATCCGAGCGCTCGTAACCAACATCACACCAAAATAATAAGTGTTTCAACATGAGTAAGTATCTGGGCTCCATACCATGATACCACCCTTTTCCAGAAGGAAATGCACATACCCTAAGGGGCGCTACCCCCAATAACCTTGCCGTATCTTTCCTGTTTTGACCATTCCGGGGTGTGAGGCTCGACGAAGTCTCGTCCACAAAGCCACGCTTTATACAAAAGCTGTGCTTTGGGTCAACAAATGATCATAGAAATGATCACAAAGATAAGTGATCAAACAAATGATCATATCACAAATGATCAAACAATGATCATTTCACAGCAACACTCAGCATGTCACATTACCAAATTGGGAATATATCGCTGATAACCTTCAACTACATAACCTCTGAGCTCGTACGTCTCAGAGAAGGGTGTTAAGCTAAGAGAATAAATTCTCCGCCACCAACAGAAATATATTTGAAAGAAATCAGCTTTATATCTCAATTTGTAATGTCATACATGCAATCCATACAAGTCTGTTCCGGGCTCGAACAGAACCGAAGGCACTTACAAAGAAGTCCTTGCAATCCGGATATCCACAATCCTGATCGGATTCCCCATCACATATGGAGAACTCTATACCGGAGCAACTCGGTGTAGAGTCAATCGACAGGTCATCCTATCGCTCTCGCAAATACCCGGTCTTCAACACCGGTCTTCAAATGCTATCCATAACGACGTATCACATACTCGAAATGGGTTATACGACCCCAAGGTCCTTTCCCGGATAACCCAAATAGTGAGCGCTTATTCAAAAATAAGTGTGGCATTCAAATTCAAGCAAATCACAACAAATACCTTTCAAAGGTAAATATTGATAGTCGGTTATTGAACTATCAATGGATATGCACAACATCACCCGATTCCAAATAATTTTCCAAATTATTTATTTCCCAAAAAATATCTTTACAAGATATAAAATTTCAATACCTCAAAAATAAATCAATATTTATTTTTAAACAAATTCCCCTTTCTTTTATAAATTCCATAGTGAATTTACATTCCAAAATATCTACGAATATACGATTTCAATTATTCATTTTTAATTTATCTTCAAAAAGATAAATTCTCAAAATATTCACTTTATATTGGAAACATTTCCATACTTACTTAATAAGTAATTCACAAATCTTTTTATTTTCTACACTTGGAAAATATTCAATATACTTAAATCTAAATTAAGTATATATTTCATTCTTTAAGGAAATCATTCTCTTAAACATATTTATTTGGACCAAAACGATGTTGCGTAAAACATCGTTACGATAACCCAAAATCACCAGTATAGGGATTCGAAATTTAAAATAGATATATAAATCTCAATACTATACAAAACATTTCCTTTCGGAAATCATTTACTATAACAACAGTGTTATAGTCCACCATTTCCTTCTATTTCTCGAAAAGGTCTATTTCAACAATGAATGTTGAAATCTATGGTTTCGAATCTCAACACATTTTAAAACATCGTTAGATCGTTTTAATTCTATTTAAAACATCATATCCAAAACATTTTCTTTAACATATTATTCACTATTCAAAAACGTGAATATACTTGTTAACCAATTTCATCATTTCTATTCATTTTACTTTAAAGGATTATTCACTGTCTAAAACGTGAATATAACTCTATTAATAAGTTACAACAATTTACTTATCAAAATAAGTCGTTTGCGGATTTATAAAACAACGTTTATAAATTCCTTTTCTATTTATTTTATAACAACTTCCTTTTGTAAATCTCCTTTATTAACCTATCCGATTTATAACTCAATTATATACCGAAAGTCCATATTATAAGTTAAATACTTATAATTTATTTGTTTATAAAATCGTTCTTTTTTAAACTTCCCAAATTATAAATCTTATAACTTATAAGACTCATTTATTTACCCAAATCTATTCCTTTAATAACTTTACAAATTTTATAAACCTACTGCTTATAAAATTCCATTTATAACTTCACCGTTTATAATTCTATAAATTTCATTCATTTATGAAATTCATTCACAATTCATTCTAACACTTATAAAAACTCGTTTTATAATTCCAATATTTTTAATTTATAAATATCAATTTATAAATTTCTTATATAAATCAATTTATACTATTATTTTAAAACGTCTTTAATCTCCTTTATAATTTCACCATTTTTGATTTATAAAATAATCAAATTTCATAAATCCTATATTTAAACCTTTTTACAATGAATTCAAAAATCCCAATTTAAACTATTTTACAAAACCATTAACCCCATATTTTCAAAAATCAACTTTTAACTACATTTCTCAAAAATTATAATTTTTATAACCTTAAAAATTATATCGTTATTTATTCAAGATGGATCAATTTCAAAAATATTTTATAACGTATACTTTCAAAAATCACTTTAAAAATCCTTTTAAAATTCCAAAATTTGGCCCAATGATGCTACACACCAAATAGTCAATCACGACAACAACGACATCATATATCGATATGATAATCAACGAATATCAAAATATCCATAATCAAATAAATACTATTGAGGAATCCAGTTGGATCCCTCCAACCTGTTTTCCTGCATCCAAAGATGTTAGCACAATACCAATTCCGTTCCAGTACGAAATTATCGCGGTATATGGGATTTATAATATTATCCGCTTAATAGACGGCGCAATAGGGTCTTATCCGCTATATACTGCATGAAATCAATTCCAAGTACATAAATAATACCAATTTCACTGTACTGTGAAATATTCGCGGTATATGTTTTTAATAAATAACATCCGCTTACTAACGGCGCATAATGTCTATTTTAACAATCAATAGATACAATCATCATTCAAACATACATTCAAGAATTTTAAATCTAACTATTTAAAATTAAAATCGAAACTGATTCGATTGAGTGAGAAGTTCTCACCTTGATTTCAATTTCGGTTTAGCGATTTATTTCGAATAAAATTAAACGCGCGTTTAATTTTACCCGAAATTCTCACTAATTCCAAACGACTCCAATCCAATTCCATCATGTAGTGCTCGTCCATACGATTCCAATGCAACTGATTTCGCGCGTTTTCAACCTCGTATGAAAAAGATATGAATTTTAGAAGTTACACGATTTATATACTTATAAATTTACAACCTATATTTTAAATTTTTAAACCTAAATCTAATCTCAGCCACAAGATCCATGCTTCCACATCTGAGCCGTCCCCTTCCATCTTCTTTCCCACGCAACTCCTTCTCCAGTAAATGACGCACGCGAGAACCCATATACGTTCGATTAGGGTTACGTGCCGCCGCCTCCTCGCTACACGAAACCCCATCAAACCACCCCCATTCGAACGCCATCGCCCAGAGCTACCATCGCCTCGATTTGCGTGAAGCTCGGCCCTTCCCTGGTTGAGAAAAACGTGCGCGACTTTGATGCGTTCAAACTCCATTTGCCATCAATCCAAAGCACTAGAAAAGATCTTAGCCATTTGATGTCTAGCTCTTGACGAGCTCTACAAGTTTGCTTCAGAAAGTTTTACGAATTAAAGCATGGATTTGAAGAAATCTGAGGGGAAAGAGAAGACATTTTCGGCCATTAAATATTTATGAAGGTGGCGGCTGCAGCTAATTGAAACCCTAGCCTTGTTTTGATGCAAATGAGAAAAGTGAAGGGCTTATATAGAAAATTTTGCAAACACTATTCATCCCGGAATTTTCGAACTCCAAACGAAGCGTGCCGGTTGGCGTTTATAAGTTTTAACCACGCGTTCCAAACACAATGGAACATGTTTCGGGAGCTAATTCGGTCATCTGTGCGAGTTATGGCAATAAACGTTCGATTTAAAATTAAACCGATTAAACGATTTTCTAGGCGTTTTGGCTTGCCCCGGACAAACGATAAATCCGATTGACACGAAATTTTAAACCATACAATAATATCACATTACGGATCCGATGAAACTAGTTTCGTCGAAATCCGAGACTGTTTGAAAAATAGCCATTTTAACTCGCCAAATTAATATTAAAACAATTTCAATGCGTTTCGAGCAGCCACGATCAAACGATAACACCGATTGCTATGAAAATTGAAATCCGATAATAACAAACTATTATGGATCCAATGGAACTAGTTTCATCCAATTCTGAGACTGTTCGAAAATTGGCTATTTTCACTAGTCGATTAAATATTAAAATATTCAATTTTCACAAATTAACTTCTAATTCGGTTTTAAAAGTTCCATAACATCATTCTAACTTTAATTTGATAAAATAAAATTTTACAAATCATTTTCAATCATATTTAACTCAATTTTCAATTATTTCTGTATTTTCACATATTAAATTATCGATTTAATTACTCAATTAAATCCAATTATTCGAAATAAAATTTATTCGACTTATAAATTTCACTTATTAATATTTAAAATTAATTAAATATTCAAATTTTAATTAATTAAATTCTGGGTCGTTACACTGCGATTACCTTTATTGAACATTATTCTTAGAATTCTCATCGTCCGCCTGACGATGTGTTGAAAGCATTCAATCCATACAAGTTCGTTCCGGGTTCGAACGAAACCGAAGGCATTATCTCGTTACACTCATTTTGGAATCACCCTCGGAGTTAACAACGATAACCCTTGCATTCTGAAACACCGTCTCGATCACCAAATGACAAGTCACGTCCTATCTTTTAATTTGGATCGATGTGGTTATCGGAGAATCAAAATTGATACTTCCGATCCCGGTATCATCGAAATCCAAACGCCATTTTAAGGGCCAAGTTGTCTATTTAACTTAACAGTTCAATTTAATATCAGAATTCACATAACAGATATCACAGATAAATCATATACAATTATCACAGTATATACAGAATATATTACAACATATCACAGAAATATTGTGTAACATCCCGGATTTTTAAGCCGTTGAATTTGAACATTTAACTCGTTTTAAATGTTAATGTGGATTCTTAATTGATTTTGAAATGGATGGATTCGGGTTCAATCAATGAAATAAGCTATAATTTTTAATTATAGTAATTCCGGTTGAATTTGAATAATGGGAAAATAATAATTTAAATATTCGGAATTGAAATAAAGTAAATCTGGATGTAAATAGTGATAAAAATAGTTTTAAAAATTCATTTTGAGTTATTTGAGTGTAAATAGTGTGGTGGAAATTTTAGATGAATTTTAAAGTTGATAAATTAATATTTGGAATTTTATATCAATTTAAAAATGAATTTAATATTATTAAAATGCAACTAATCAGATTTTGGGTCCGGAATGACTCAAAATGATTTTTTATGTGCTTATAAATTTCATATGATTTATTATTAAGTTAACAAAATTTTAAAAGTGAAATTTTGAGTGATTTCGACAATTATGAAAATCGCTCGATTTAATCGACGAGTTAAAATAGCCTTCCGGGGCACAGTCGCGGAATTCGACGAAACCAATTCCATTGGATCCGTAATAGTTAGTTATTATCGGATTTCAATTTTCGTAGCAATCGGAGTTGTCGTTTGACCGTGGCAACTCGAAACGCATAGAAATCGATTTAACAGATTTAATTTTAAATTGATCGTTTAATTCCGTAACTCGCACGTATGGTCGAATTAGCTTACAAAACATGTTCCATTGTGTCTGGAATGCTGATAAACTCTAGGAACGCCTATTGGTTCGTGAGAATTGGAGTTCGTTTGCAATACGATGTTAAATTGAGAATTATATTAATAAAATAATATTATATAACTTAAAACGTTTGCAAACCCTAATTTCATTCCACCGGCCGCCGCTTCCTTATGTTTTCATGGCCGAAAATTAATTTCATTCCCCCTCTAAAATATCTCAATCCATGCTTTAATTTGAGAAACTTTCTAAATGAAAGTTGTAGATCGTTGAGGGATCTATAGATCCAACGGGTGATTTCGCGTGAGGTGATCGTTTGGAGGAGTTTTGGTGTCGCGTACGTATAGGGCTCGAGCACGTATCGTGCGTGATTGCCTTGACCGAGCTCGAAGCTGTTAGGGCCGAAGGTGGAGCAGGCCGTGAGCGTCGAGGTGGTGGCTTTGGATCGACTTATGGGTGAGCGACGAGGGTGCGGTTGAAAACCTTAGGCGAACGTGGTGGGTTCGAGCGATCTGGGTATTGCGTTCGAAGGTGGGAGAAGATGCGGCCTTGACTTTGACTTGGGTTTTGAATGGCCTGTTATGTTGTGGTAAAAGTAAATTTAAAATTTTAAAGAAAATTTGTTTTAAATTGTTATTCAAACTTTATAAATTAATATCGGATGCGTACGTTATCAGATTTCGACAATTTTGGTGACGTCGGAATCGCAGTGACGGGGAGCACGCTGTGGCACAGATATGAATTCGATTCAAGCAAGTAGAAATTTGAGTTAAATCGAACGTCGTTCGGTTTAATTTAAATTTCGAACGTTCGCCGAAACACAAGGTGAGTTAATCTCACTCACATCTGGAATGTTAGCTGATTTAAGTAGTTAATATTTAAATATTTGTGTGATTGGTTGAAATGTTTATTTATGTCAGCCTGGATTGATATATATATATATATATATATATATATATTTGTGCTAATATTTGTGGATGCAAGAAAAAAAAACAGGTTGGAGGGATCCAACTGGATTCCTCACACTATAGTAATTATCTTTATAATTGATGTGGTAACCTGTTATATATTGTGATTGATAACTCTGAATTTAATTATACTGTGATATTGCTGAATAAGTATATACACAGAATTTAAAAATAAAATTAAATAAATTGGGTTTTTAAAGAAATAAAGAATTTGATAAATAAAGAATTTAAGGAAATAAAATTTGGAATCTGGGTTGAGTGGAGAATGGAAATTGTAAATTTGGAAATATAAATAAAGTGGAATATTTATTAGTTGATAAATATGAAAGTATGGATTTTTGGAGGTAAATCCTATAAGAAGTTAAATAGTATTTAAAATAACGATGGGTTATTTAGATAATGAAAAATGTTTTCCTGGAAATTAAATATGTATTCCCAGAAGCTTTTAAAAGTAAAATTAGAAGTGTAAATGTATGATTTATTTTACGATAATTAAACGTAAATTTGAATTGGGATAAATCGGGCTGGATTTATAAGAAGGATACTCTGGGTTGTTTGAATGGAAGTGTTTCCTTGGAAAACCAAGTTCGAGTTTTAAACAGATTTTGTTAAAAGAAAGTTTAAAAATTCAAACTTGTTTAAAAGAGTGTTTTGGAAATTATTATTATTTTAAAGTAATTATTGATAAATTAGCAATAGTAAATTTTATGAATACCCTAGTAATTATTTTTACAAATGAATTGTTTTAAAGGCTAGTTTTGACCTAAGGCATTGAAATTAGCATTAACCTTTTTAAAAACTCTACTTATAAGTTTAGTATAAACTATACCCTTATTATAATCAAGATTTATATCCTAATAAGTGGTTTTACCTTACATATTAGAAATTATATTTTTGAGTAATAATCAATAGTAAATTTTCGTATTTTAAAGTATATTTCAGAATAAAATGGTTTAACAGTTTTAAATCTAAATTGTTTTGAACTTGGTTATTTCCAATGGGAATAAAGGGTAAAGGATTTAGCTTGTAAAGGAAGAGATTTTGAGAATTGTTTTCAAATGAGTTTTGGAAATTTGAAAATATATCTTTTAAAGATATTTGAGGCAAATAAATAATGTGAAAATTATTTATTGTGTGATGGAAGTTTATGAATGTAAATTGATAGTTAAATCACCGACTATCAATATTGGACAAATACATTGATCGTTTCGAAGAGACCGGGATCGAGATTTATTTCTCGAAAACCACTTCAATCCGGTTTGTATGTTTCGTACGAAAAACGTGTTCGGAGTCGAAGATGGAGCAGTGAAGTGCAAGGGCTAGTCACTACTAATCCTGAGGATATTTCCAAAATGGATGTAACAGGAGTAGTGCCTTCGGTTCCGTTCGAACCCGGGACGGACTTGTATGGATGAATGCTTGCGAAACATCGTCAGGTGGGCGATGGGCATTCTAAGTGTAACGTTCTAAAGGTAACGTTTAGCCTCAAACCTCATCAAATGGGAATGACTGAAAATCAGGGGATATGCAGCAAGGCTTCGTAGGTAGCCCCCATTGGAGAGTAAGGTCATCCCTGTCTAGATGTTCCTTTTTATTTCGGCTTAGTGGGCGGTTGCTGATCCCAACCGTGGGGTGATCTTATTCGAAACTGTCCAGTAAGGGATGGGTCCGACCTTGTGTTGCTGGGGATCGGGAGTGGTCCTCGGTACGGTGATCTAGGTCCCGTACTGTGACATGTGGTACCCCAGTGCCTAGTCATTGTTGGAAATTCATTCTCCCTACGTGCCTTGTACGAGTTTTGTTTGTATTACCCACTTTTGTGGCTAGTAGCTGGAAATTAATCATATAACAATTTCGGCTAATTTATAAGTATTTGTATATAGACCCTATTATAATATCAGATGATTTCTATAAAAAGTGTTTTAGCTATCGTAAGGTAAAAACCCGACATGTTTATCTGTGGCGTGGTCTTACGAGATGCTTTTGTTTTCAAAAACCATTTTGAAACTTTAATAATCAATTTGTATGCATTATTATCAGCTGGTATTCCAGACTGACTCGGGTGTTATTTCATTATAATGCTCGGGTCAGACCGAGTATTATATGTACAGGACAGGATGCTTTGGAGCAGCAGAGGAGCTAGAGTCCGAGACGTATTTTCTATACATACATACATACATACATATATATATATATATTGCGCTGCTATGATTGTATGGCATGTCTGATAGGTAATTGTTGATGTATGAGACATTCATATGATATGATGTATAAAACCGGTATAGATTTCATTTTGTGTAAAGATCTATTATTTACTATTATATTTTATTCCGCTGCGACTGTGAGATTCTGATATTGTTTAGTTTCTTCTCCTTCTATCTCTTCTTCTTTAACCCTAATGGTTCGTAATTCTGTGCCACTTGAGTTAATAGAGGTAGAATAGTGTTGATTCAAGGGGTACGGATTTGCGGTGAAGTGCAAGGGCTAGTCACTACTAATCCTGAGGATATTTCCAAAATGGATGTAGTAGGAGCAGTGCCTTCGGTTTCGTTCGAACCCGGGATGTCACACTTGGTATCAGAGCTTAGGTTGACGACAACCTAGGCTTTGGTGGGGAAATTACTCATTAACTAGAGTCGATGGTACTCTATAATGAGTTGAGAGTAATAATAGATATGAGAGCGTACTTGTTAGTGGATATAAAATTGTTTTTATACTGTATTGACTTATCGGTTGAGTGTTTATGAATTCTGGTCGGTACGGGAAGTACAACCGTATCGATAGGGGTTTTTAAACTCTTAAACAAGATAAACCGACATAGTATTGTTTTAAAGTGGGTAAATGAAATAATTTTACCCAAAATTATATTTTGATATAAAAGAAATAATTTTTTGAAATTATTATATATATTTGGATGTTTGGTTGTTAATGTCTAAATCAAATAAGAATCTAAAATTTAATCTGGAATTTGAAATAGTTATATTGAAAATAAAATTCTACAAATATAAATTATATAAAGGGAAGAATAACTAAATTTGAATTGGACCAGAATTTACATTCCGGAAGTTTTGGAAAGGATTTTAAATGTAATGAAACCAAAGGTTTGGAAATTTAAAATCTTGGAAATGTTTGGTAATATTTTCCCAAGTGTTTAAAGGCAATAATGGAATGTTGATTTGGGAAGTATTTTTGAATGGAAACCGTTTTGGAATGAATTTGGGAAGTAAGAAAGCACTAAACTCACTTCAGTCGCTGGAAAATAATCCTGATGATGCTGGCCACATCATTAGAATTCATTTTCGAGTTTCTAAAGTGATGGATTGCTACCAAAATGGTTGGTTATAATATCGTTTGGATTTGTTGGGTAAAACAGTTGTTTTGGACATTTCAAAATGGGGAATTTGTTTTTGGTATAAACAAATTATTTTGGAAAATCTGGAGATTTGATTGATATACCAAATAGGTATATATATTGATATATTTCAAAATGGTTTTGGAATAAAACCGGGTAATTGAATTCTGGGAAATTCTATTTAAATAATGGGTAAAAATGAATCAACTATTGGACTTATTTGGTGAAGTTGATGCTAATAAGGAAGAAATGAAAATTTTAATCCTGAAATTAAAATTAATTTGGGTAAATGGAGGTAAATGAAATTATTGAAATGAATGGAAAGTTGAATTTAACCTGGGATAAGTTAAATAAAATTGGGAATTAGAATTAAATTGATTTGGGTTGAATGGAAATGTAAAATAACTTTGTAATTGTAGGTCATTGGGTAATGAATTGTACCCATAAGCTATTAAGAGTCATACTTATAATCTGAAATTGTGGTTTTAAAATTTTCAAAGGATTAAGGTGAAAGTAGATTTGTATCCTTAAAAATTCAGTGATGCATATATATAGAAAATTGAAATTGTGATTATAAGATGTATATGGATTAAAATGAGCAGTATGGCTTTAAAATAAATAAGTTAGTGAACTTATATAAATAGAAATGAAATTATAATCACAATTGGGGAATAGTTAAATGGCATGGTGAATTCAAATCTAGTCTCAAATAAAAGGTAAACTGAAATAAGGTAAGGTGAGATATAAAAGAAGTGAATGAACTTAAGTTAGTAAGTATGTTTTAAACTTGTATATGGAGATTAAAATTGAGAATTTGAATTGGATATAAAGGTGGAATGTAAATTGCTTAGAATTGCATAAAGAAATTCATATTCCTAAGTTATTAAGTGTTATAATTTGAATTTGTGATTATAAAATGGAAATGGACTTAAGTAAGCAATCTAAACTCTGAATGGAAGTGAAATTGTAATTCATTAATGGAAAGAGTTAAATGGTGTGGCAAATTCAAAACTTGACTGAATGAAATGTAAAGTGTAATGAAGCAAAGTGAGAATATAAAGGTGGATGTTCTTAAGTTAACTTATTTAAGTTAGCAAATAAGTCTTGAACTTATGTATTGTGAAGATGAAATTTGTTTCGATAATGAAATTGATATTAAATTTCAGTTGTGTAATAAATAATATTGAAAGAAATTTAGATTCTATTTAAAGGAGTGAAAAGGAAAGGTAGAAAATTTAAATTTGCTAAATGAAAAAATTGGAAAATGGTCATATTATAAATAAATTCAGGGTGAATTGAGGAAGCAAATTAAAACCTAATATGGATTAGGTTATTGACTAAATTGAAGTTACAATTTGATGGAATTTGTATTGAAATGAATAGAATTTTGATAGTTTGGTCAAAATTTGGAAAGTAAATAAAAATCCAATTGTGGCATGGGATTTAAATTTGTGGTAACAAATATTGAAGTGTAGATGAAAATTGGAATTGAATTATAATTGTGATGGTTTGAATTGTAAATAAATTCTAGTGAGTGAAATGATTTGAAGTGGCCACATTGTTAATAAAATAAATTCAGAAATGAATTGTGAAGGTGAATAAATTTAAAATGGATTGAATAAATAAATAAAGTGGATTAAAAGTTGTAAATGAAATGGAATTGATATGGATGAGAATCAAATGAAGAAAGGAAAAAAAATTGATGTAAGAAGATAATGGAAATATTGTATGATTTAAACAACACAAGCAAATTGAAAACGATAATGATGGATGAGATTTATTAAGTAATATTGAATGAAATTCGTTTGGATAATAAATTTGAAATGAATTTTAATTAAATATTGTGATGTGGATATAAGAGTGTAAATGACCCAGGATGGAATGATATTATTAAAAACTTGAATTGGTTAATGAAATAAAAATGTAAGGGAAGAATTTAATTTAATAATTGCAATGTGATAAGAATGCTTGGATTGTGAACCATGCAGAATTGAATAAAATTAATATAAATCTAAGTGGAAAATGATTTTAAATGGTTATAAGATGTAGTGATGGTCACTTGCTTGGATAACCTTAATTTGCATAAGAATCGGTTATATTGTAGAATTCAGAATTGAGTTGTTTAACAAGCAATTGAAACTGATTTTTTTTGAATAAATTAATATGGATTGGAATCCAATTCAAGAGTTTGTGAATGAATGCAAGTGAATTGGTTTAAAATAGCAAATGGAATTGATTTTGAATCAATTAGAATGAATTGACATTTTGATAAGTGATGTTTGCATATGAATGAGAAATGGATCATAACAGAAATGCGAATGTTTCCAGTTTAAAATAAAATTTGATTGTAAATCAACTTGGGAATGTAAGTTAAAATAGAAATGCAAGTAAGGCATATTTTAATCATATTGAAATAGAAATGAATTGGTTGCGATAAATATGGCTAACATCATTAAACTATGAAGTTTGGGTTTGTAAAGAGGATTTAAAATAATGTCGGAATTGTGAAATTGTTTATAAAGGAGGTTAGCATGCATAATTATGAAGTTGTTTGGTTAGGTTATGCAATGGATATGTTTGGCTTACATTTACATTGGAAATGTTGTTAAAATACTCATATCTTTAAAAACTGATGAGTTTGTTGAGTAAGTACAGGTACAGAAGGCGTTCGAGAGAGTTGGAGCGTGTATATGCGTTATATTAGCCGCTCGCTATTAAAAAAATTTGCTAAAAAGATACGCCTACGCAAATATAATTGGGAAATGATATATATATTGTGATATATTTTGGTTTCCGACCGTGTGGGTCGATGTATATATATTTGTTTGTATCGTGATATCGCGAAAGCTCCTCCGTGCAGGGGAGACTCTGCCAAAAAATTTCTGAAATTTTGGGAGTTAGAAGATTTTGGGAATTTTGAAAAATTTATTAACTTGGAAAGTTATTTTGAAATACGTTAGAATTTAAAGCTTTAGAGTAAGTAAAACAAATGAATGAGGGATTGGGCTAAAGGATTTTGGAAAGTGAATATAAGCTTTTACCTAAGCAAATTGGATGAGTAAGTAAGTTTGAGCATAGTTTCTACCTTAGCAAATTTCGGGGACGAAATTTTTATAAGGGGGAAGGAATGTAACATCCCCGATTTTAAAGCCGTTGAATTTGAACATTTAATTCGTTTCAAAATGTTAATGTGGATTCTTAATTGATTTTGAAATGGATGGATTCGGGTTTAATCAATGAAATAAGCTATAATTTTTAATTATAGTAATTCCGGTTGAATTTGAATAATGGGAAAATAATAATTTAAATATTCGGAATTGAAATAAAGTAAATCTGGATGTAAATAGTGATCAAAATGGTTTTAAAAATTCATTTTGAGTTATTTGAGTGTAAATAGTGTGGTGGGAATTTTAGATGAATTTTAAAGTTGATAAATTAATATTTGGAATTTTATATCAATTTAAAAATGAATTTAATATTATTAAAATGCAATTAATCAGATTTTGGGTCCAGAATGAGTCAAAATGATTTTTTATGTGCTTATAAATTTCATATGATTTATTATTAAGTTAACAAAATTTTTAAAGTGAAATTTTGAGTGATTTCGACAATTATGAAAATCGCTCGATTTAATCGACGAGTTAAAATAGCCTTCCGGGGCACAGTCTCGGAATTAGACGAAACCAGTTCCATTGGATCCGTAATAGTTAGTTATTATCGGATTTCAATTTTCGTAGCAATCGGAGTTGTCGTTTGACCGTGGCAACTCGAAACGCATAGAAATCGATTTAACCGATTTAATTTTAAATTGATCGTTTAATTCCGTAACTCGCACGTATGATCGAATTAGCTTACAAAACATGTTCCATTGTGTCCGGAAAGCTGAAAAACTCTAGGAACGCCTATTGGTTCGTGAGAATTGGAGTTCGTTTGCAATACGATGTTAAATTGAGAATTATATTAATAAAATAATATTATATAACTTAAAACGTTTGCAAACCCTAATTTCATTCCACCGGCCGCCGCTTCCTTATGTTTTCATGGCCGAAAATTGATTTCATTCCCCCTCTAAAATATCTCAATCCATGCTTTAATTTGAGAAACTTTCTAAATGAAAGTTGTAGATCGTTGAGGGATCTATAGATCCAACGGGTGATTTCGCGTGAGGTGATCGTTTGGAGGAGTTTTGGTGTCGCGTACGTATAGGGTTCGAGCACGTATCGTGCGTGATTGCCTTGATCGAGCCCGAAGCTGTTAGGGCCGAAGGTGGAGCAGGCCGTGAGCGTCGAGGTGGTGGCTTTGGATCGACTTATGGGTGAGCGACGAGGGTGCGGTTGTAAACCCTAGGCGAACGTGGTGGGTTCGAGCGATCTGGGTATTGCGTTCGAAGGTGGGAGAAGATGCGGCCTTGACTTTGACTTGGGTTTTGAACAGCCTGTTATGTTGTGGTAAAAGTAAATTTAAAATTTTAAAGAAAATTTGTTTTAAATTGTTATTCAAACTTTATAAATTAATATCGGATGCGTACGTTATCAGATTTCGACAATTTTGGTGACGTCGGAATCGCAGTGACGGGGAGCACGCTGTGGCACAAATATGAATTCAATTCAAGCAAGTAGAAATTTGAGTTAAATCGAACGTCGTTTGGTTTAATTTAAATTACGAACGCTCTCCGAAACGCAAGGTGAGTTAATCTCACTCACATCTGGAATGTTAGCTGATTTAAGTAGTTAATATTTAAATATTTGTGTGATTGGTTGAAATGTTTATTTATGTCAGCCAGGATTGATATATATATATATATATATATATATATATATATATATATATATTTGTGCTAATATTTGTGAATGCAGGAAAAAAATAGGTTGGAGGGATCCAACTGGATTCCTCACACTATAGTAATTATCTTTATAATCGATGTGGTAACCTGTTATATATTGCGATTGATAACTCTGAATTTAATTATACTTTGATATTGCTGGATAAGTATATACATAGAATTTAAAAATAAAATTAAATAAATTGGGTTTTTAAAGAAATAAAGAAATTGATAAATAAAGAATTTAAGGAAATAAAATTTGGAATCTGGGTTGAGTGAAGAATGGAAATTGTAAATTTGGAAATATAAATAAAGTGGAATATTTATTAGTTGATAAATATGAAAGTATGGATTTCTGGAGGTAAATCCTATAAGAAGTTAAATATTATTTAAAATAACGATGGGTTATTTAGATAATGAAAAATGTTTTACTGGAAATTAAATATGTATTCCCAGAAGCTTTTAAAAGTAAAATTAGAAGTGTAAATGTATGATTTATTTTACGATAATTAAACGTAAATTTGAATTGGGATAAATCGGGCTGGATTTATAAGAAGGATACTCCGGGTTGTTTGAATGGAAGTGTTTCCCTGGAAAACCAAGTTCGAGTTTTAAACAGATTTTATTAAAAGAAAGTTTAAAAATTCAAACTTGTTTAAAAGAGTGTTTTGGAAATTATTATTATTCTAAAGTAATTATTGATAAATTAGAAATAATAAATTTTATGAATACCCTAGTAATTATTTTTACAAATGAATTGTTTTAAAGGCTAGTTTTGACCTAAGGCATTGAAATTAGCATTAACCTTTTTAAAAACTCTACTTATAAGTTTAGCTTAAACTAAACCCTTATTATAATCAAGATTTATATCCTAATAAGTGGTTTTACCTTACATATTAGAAATTATATTTTTGAGTAATAATCAATAGTAAATTTTTGTATTTTAAAGTATATTTCAGAATAAAATGGTTTAACAGTTTTAAATCTAAATTGTTTTGAACTTGGTTATTTCCAATGGGAATAAAGGGTAAAGGATTTACCTTGTAAAGGAAGAGATTTTGGGAATTGTTTTCAAATGAGTTTTGGAAATTTGAAAATATATCTTTTAAAGATATTTGAGGCAAATAAATAATGTGAAAATTATTTATTGTGTGATGGATGTTTATGAATGTAAATTGATAGTTAAATCACCGACTATCAATATTGGACAAATACGTTGATCGTTTCGAAGAGACCGGGATCGAGATTTATTTCTCGAAAACCACTTCGATCCGGTTTGTACGTTTCGTACGAAAAACGTGTTCGGAGTCAAAATGGAGCAGTGAAGTGCAAGGGCTAGTCACTACTAATCCTGAGGATATTTCCAAAATGGATGTAGTAGGAGTAGTGCCTTCGGTTCCGTTCGAACCCGGGACGGACTTGTATGGATGAATGCTTGCGAAACATCGTCAGGTGGGCGATGGGCATTCTAAGTGTAACGTTCTAAAGGTAACGTTTAGCCTCAAGCCTCATCAAATGGGAATGACTGAAAATCAGGGGATATGCAGCAAGGCTTCGTGGGTAGCCCCCACTGGAGAGTAAGGTCATCCCTGTCTAGATGTTCCTTTTTATTTCGGCTTAGTGGCCGGTTGCTGATCCCAACCGCGGTGTGATCTTATTCGGAACTGTCCAGTAAGGGATGGGTCCGGCCTTGTGTTGCAAGGGATCGGCAGTGGTCCTCGGTACGGTGATCTTGTCCCTGTACTGTGACAGGTGGTACCCCAGTGCCTAGTCATTGTTGGAAATCCATTCTCCCTACGTGCCTTGTACGAGTTTTGTTTGTATTACCCACTTTTGTGGCTAGTAGCTGGAATTTAATCATGTAACAATTTCGGCTATTTTATAAGTATTTGTATATAGACCCTATTATAATATCAGAGGATTTCTATAAAAAGGGTTTTAGCTATCGTAAGGTAAAAACTCGACATGTTTATTTGTGGCGTGGTCTTACGAGATGCTTTTGTTTTCAAAAACCATTTTGAAACTTTAATAATCAATTTGTATGCATTATTATCAGCTGGTATTCAAGACTGACTCGAGTGTTATTTCATTATAATGCTCGGGTCAGACCGAGTATTATATGTACAGGACAGGATGCTTTGGAGCAGCAGAGGAGCTAGAGTCCGAGACGTATTTTCTGTACCTATATATATATATATATATATATATATATATTCCGCTGCTATGATTGTATGGCATGTCTGATTGGTAATTGTTGATGTATGAGACATTCATATGATATGATGTATAAAATTGGTATAGATTTCATTTTGTGTAAAGATCTATTATTTACTATTATAATTTATTCCGCTGCGACTGTGAGATTCTGATATTGTTTAGTTTCTTCTCCTTCTATCTCTTCTTCTTTAACCCTAATGGTTCGTAATTCTGTGCCACTTGAGTTAATAGAGGTAGAATAGTGTTGATTCAAGGGGTACGGATTTGCGGGACGTCACATATTGTCAACAGATATCAAAGTAATTCAAACAGAATTATCAATGCATACCAAACAGTTTATTCTACTTAATTTGTTAACTTAACTTAATTGATTGCTTAAGAATAAACTATTTTATTCTACTTAATTAATCACCGATTAATTAGCTTATTAATGATCAATTAATTAATTTGTTAATCATTAATTATTAATTTATTAATCATCTAATTTTTAATTAATTATTTAATTAAATAACTTTTATTCATTTATTGTTTAATTACTCAGTTAATTAATTTATTCTCAATTATTAATTCATAACTTTCTTAAAAATTAATTACTTATTTAATTACTTATATTAATCAATTTTTTTTCAATTCAATTAATTAATCACTTAAGTTAATTATTATTTATGACTTAACTTTTAAGTAATTAGCTAACATCCTTAAGATTTAAATTGTTTTAACATATGATTTATCTAGTTTTAATTACAAAATCAATTAAAAGTCATCAATTTAAAATTTCAAGTATAAATTAATTTACATTCTAATCACTTTATATTAATCACCTATCTCTACAGACACTTCTTAAATAAACTTTTAAATTAAATATTAACTTAACTAACTAACTATTGTTTAATTAACTTAGATATAACAAACACTTAAACAAAACATTATGTGCGTCCATTGGGTAATGGACCCGAGACAGCACCTACCTTTACTCGAGAAAACATCGAGTTTCCCTCCGTGCTTCCCGCGTCTCTCTCTCTCCCATTCCCCTTCTTCTCCCTTTCCTTGTTTCTTCTTCTTCTCATTTTATATTTTGTTTAGTTATAAATTTTTGAACTGCAGAAACAAAAATTCCCACGCGCAATCCCAAGGAAAACTCGAAGCTACAACCAAAAATCACGCGTACTAATACGCATCTCTCCCAGCAACTCGACAGGCACCACCTCACCACCGTGCACGTGCACGGTGGTCCACTACGTCTCCGGCGACTCGCGACAACGTCCACAAACCCCAAATTGACCACTCATACGAGTTCATCACACAAATCATCACGATTTGGTCGAAGGCAAAAATTTGCCTGTCGCTCGAACACGCGACACAAACACCCACCGAAATTCCCCACGCGCGGCCACCATCCATCACCGGAGGCCAAGCCTCTTTCCCCACGCCATGGCCAAACCTTCCTCGGCCTCCACCCCAAACCACGAACGGCTCGATCAAGCGACGGCGATACAAACGATGATTTACAGAACACAAGAAGAAAATGAACTGAAACCCTATATGCGACCCGTTCAAACAACCTGCATAATGAATAATTTTTCTGACATTTTTCCAGAGTTCGAAAATCACTAAGCTAACTTCGATATGAATTTCGACATCTAATTATTGTAAAATCATCAGAGATTGATGAAGACACACTTTTGTCCAATATTCGAACTACACCCTCATTACTCACTTAAAAATCATAATTTTTATACTAAAAATCCCAACCTTGTGTATGTATTCGAGATATGTTATTGAATTCCTAAATTTCAACATTCGAATTTTTTGACTTTGAATTCCTTTTACCTGTAATTTGAATAAACAGTGGTTATAAAATACTATAAACTTCAAAACAAGATTGCAGGCCTTGATTTGGATCAACAACTTAAATTAGCATTAATATCCAGGTTTAAACATTTACATGAAGAAGTATTTGCAATTTCTTCGTTTTACTTTGTTCAGATATTCAAAGTTCCTGAAGAACAACTTCATATATTACAGAGTAACAGGAAATACTCAAGGCTACTTATTTAAGCAAAATCAAAGCACACACCATTTATAAGCTAAAGATACAAGTTTAGATTGAAAATAGATAAGTTTACACACCAAGTAACTTTAAAACAGAAGGTAAGGTATTGATGAAGAACACTGCAGAAAGAAATTCCTTGAAGCCTTCTTTTTAGTTTCCTGTTTTGAACTAATTTTAAGTCTTCCAAAGCAACAAATGTTTATCTTCTCTCCTTATTTGATTCTCAGGTTTGTTTGTAGGTTTAGTCAAGTTTTATATACGAACATAATATATATTGGATATATATAGAAGCTACTTAACAGGTTGTATCTAGACAGTTTTATTTGTTTGTCATTTTTTTCTTTAATTGGTCAAGTATTATGTTCTGCAGAAAGAATTATCACAGAAATTCGGCTGTAGTACTAGCTTGAACAAATGTTGTGCTATTAAATGTTTATGCTCTTATTTATGATAACAAGTAATTAATGCTTACTAATACTTGCTTATGTGTTGTACAAAGATATTTATTTTTATTTTTTTATTTCAGCCAAGCATATCTTGTAAGATACAGATTTTGTTTTATTATATTTGAAGTGAAACTTTGTTTTTCTTATGCAAATTTATGACCTTCTACTCATCTATTATATTATACTAGCAGCAGCCTAACTTGGTTTATGAGAACATATGTATATAGTTTGCTTTGATTTCTTTATACTTAGCATTTTGTAGTGCAGCTAACTTATTTGCATATGTATGTTTAACTTACCTTTTTTATCATTGCAATTGTTTACAGGTTATTCCCCTTATTTTTTCTGATATGATTTTATGAAGTTGTCACACTATTAATTTTTTTTAGCTTATGTGTTGTTTGTCTAAGCTAAACAAAGAATAGTTTAAAATGTATATTTTTATCTTATGTTTTATTTATTTATATAGGTTATTAACAAAACTTCCTAATATTATTCCCAGTTAGTTTACTTTTAATTATTTAATTTATAACATATTTGTACTAAAAAAATTATATTTATATTAAATATGGACTTTTTTCATTCCAAATAATATTATTTAGGTATTTAAATATGTATCAAATCAAATGACTATAATGCAAAGCCCCATTAATTTTATCGAATAAGGAAATTCTATTTCAAATATTTTTGAAAGACTCTATTTTAAATTTTCAAATCAAAATTTCTTTTACTGACACAAATATACTGATAAATATACAAAGATCTTATTTGTTTGTAAAAGGTAAAGCTTGTATTTAATTTAAATTAGATTAAATATTCATTAAAATATGCTGTCAAAAATTCCAGGTTGTTACAAAGAGCAACATCAAATTTTTTAAAATCCAAGATCAAGATCAAAGTAGATTTCAAATTTCAACACCCAGGCTTCTTCTCTGTTTTCATAAAAACAAACTATAAGTAAATCCTTTTAAGAATTTGAGTTTCAATTTGTTGTTAAATAATCAAACAAGTTAATCCATCATAAGCTAAGAAAATCAACATCAACATCAACTAGATGCAGATAAAATTCCAAGATCAAAGCAATTTTCAAATTCTCGTTTCCAGTTTTCTAAAAAAAGCAGATATACAGGCCTCTTCCCTGTCAACATAAATTAGTGAGTAAACCCTTGTGAGATCTGGATTTTTGAATGTTGTTTGAATTCATGCCTAAAGTGAAGTTAAAATTTATTTGCATGTGTATAAATCTTCGTATTTATGTATGGTTTGGTTGTGCATGTCTGGAAAACAGATATATGCATCTCTGTTACAGGTTTACAGGCATCAAGCCTGTTCAAAAATCAACCTCTCTTCTTCTAATCATTATTTTGTTGAATCACTATTTTTAATTCATGACAAATCGGTTCAGAGGCCAAGAAAAGAATTTACATTCATACATAACACAAAGAAAGACAATAGAGGATCAAGGCCACAACTCTATGCTTAAAGTAACACTCATTTCTGTAGAGTCTTAGTTATATTTAAAAATCAATCCTCAAGTTTTCAACATTTTCTATTTTTTTTTAAAACAAGAAAATTCACTGTGCAAAATATGCACAGCCAGTCGACTGACTATGCATATGCACAGTCGTTAACTCTTTTAAAATTTAAAACGTACATGGTTTTTTAAATTTCAAATACCAGTCGACTGACCACAATCTCCAGTCGACTGAACCGACTTCAACTGCAAATTTTCTGAATAGACATCTTCTTCCATGAAGAGTTGCATACCATCAAAAGTCGTCTCTCTTGGCTGAAACTCTTCACCAAGGGTTGCAGTTTTCTGATAATTATATATAGGAGTTCTCTCTTCTTCAATTTTACCAATTTTCTAATTCTAACTCTCTATTTCTCTCTTGTGATTATTCTAAGTGCTCTCATACTTTAAATTGCTTTGAATCTTTGAGTCATACTCTATATACTTTGATTCTTAGCAATATTCTTCCTTCTCAAATATTCACATACTACTTATATACTTGAGGAATTGATTATAGGAAGTTTGTAATCTTAATTGACAAATCAGTGTTATCAAGAACACACTTAGTCAACTACTTTCATAGTTTGTTAAAGACCTGTTCTGCTGCTCAGGCAAGGGAAAGTCCTCTTCTGCTAATGAGGCAAAAATTCTGTTCTGCTGCATAGGTGTCTGTTCCGCTGCTCAGACCTATTCCTCCGGGTTAAGTGAGGGTATTGTTAGTTAAAGCCAGAAGTTAGTCTGGGACTGGACGTAGGACGGTGCTCCGAACCAGTATAAAATATCTGGTGTCATTTTACTTACTGCATTTATATTCTGCGTTATTTACTTTCTATACTTCTGTATTACTGTTTATCCATATTATACGGTCCTATACACTTTCATTTGGTATCAGAGCAAGGCATCTTATAACCGTTACAAAGTTATCTGATATCTTATTAATATGGAAAATAACACCAGAACTACCACTAACACAGTCACTAACACTAGTTTTATTGAAGGTCAATCCACTGCACGACCTCCTTTCTTTAATGGTTTAAACTATAATTATTGGTCTACTCTACGAGAATCTATATGCAATCAAATAGTTTTGAATCATGGAACATCACGCAAAATGAATACACTCCTCCTACTGGAGAATATTCCACTTGGTCAAACAAACAAAAACTAGATGCTACTGCCAATGTTAAAGCTATGAACATGTTATTCTGTGCACTAGATAGAAATGAATTTAATCGTGTTAGCATGTGTCAAACTGCTTATGAAATATGGAGAACGCTTAAAATCACTCATGAAGGAACTAATAAGGTCAAACAAAGTAAAATCTCTATGCTCAAAAATCAGTTTCAAAACTTTAGAATGAAACAAGATGAATCCATCAATGATATGTATTCTAGATTTCAAGATATTTATCATTCACTATTAGGATTAGGAGAGAAGTACACTGATTTTGATATTGTATAAAAAATCCTAAACTCTTTAACGGATGAATGGGAAAGAAAAGTCTTGGCTATTGAAGAAGCTAATGACCTCTCTACCATAAAACCAGAAGAGTTAATAGGAAACCTAATGTCCTATGAAGTAAATTTGCAGGCAAAACGAGTACAAGCACAAGCACAAGACAAAAAGAACATAGCTTTCCATGCTGAAGAAGAAAAGGATAAAGATTCGGATGAAGAAGATTTACCATTTATTGCTAAAAATTTCAAAAAATTCTTGAAATTCCAAAAAACTAACAAAAATAATGGAAAAAGGAATTTTCCAATCAAACCGTCATCTTCAGTTCTAGAATGTTATAATTGTCATAAGAAAGGTCACATTCAGTAGGAATGCCCAGAATTAAAGAAAAAATATGTCAAGGGCAGAAAAGACGAGAAAAAGAAAGCATTCTCAGTAACTTGGGATGACTCGAATACTTCTTCATAAGAAAACAGTAGTGACAGTGAAAACGAGCAAGCTAATGTCTGCTTCATGGCAACTGAAATGAGGTTAGTAATTTTACTTTTGATGACATGATTGAGATAAATTCAGAACTAGTTGATACTTTGAAAAATCTCAAAAGAAAATAAAAAGAGTCTCGTGAACTTCAGAACAAAACAGAATTCGAAAGAGATATGCTTAAAGATGAGAAAAAAATACTAAAGGAAGAACTTGAGAAATTACAAGAATCATTCTCTAATATCAATTCTCAACTCACTCTTTTGAGTCAAGAAATTGAAACTCAAAAAGAAAAGAATGACGCTCTTGTTTCTGAAAATCATGAACTAAAAACAGAAGTAAAATTGATAGAATTGGATAATACTAGTCTTAAAACTAAGTTAGAAAGCATTACTAAAAATGTTTCAAACTTTAACAAAGGAAGAGAAACTTTATCAAAAATTATTGATAGCTCTCAATCTATCTCAAGTAAGAAAGGATTAGGATATGTTAAGAAAACAACTGCTCCACCTAGAAAGAAAATTAGGAGAAATGTTGATCCTACTAAAATACACACAAAAAATCCTTTCTCAAAAAGAATAAAAATATGGGTTCCTAAAACAAACAACAATTTAATTAGGAAGAAATATATAAACACTTTTTTTGAAACTGTTCATAAAAATAAGGATTACATTTTTAAATGGGATACTGAGCCCTCTTGGGTTTGGTTTCCTAAGATTTAACTCTTAGGACCCTATCAAAAAGTGGGTACCAATATTATCGTTTATTTTATAGGTCCCGCTCAAGAAAAGAGGAAAATGGATACTCGATAGTGGTTGCTCAAAACACATGACAGGAGACAAAAATATGTTATCAAACATTATTTACTCAGATGGAGGATCTGTCACATTGGAGACAACTCCAAAGGATACATCATTGGCAAAGGCGATGTGGGCAATAATGGTATTTCAAAATTACCTCTTATTTCAAATGTTTTACTCGTTAAAAATTTAAAACATAATTTACTAAGCATCAGCCAATTGTGTGACAAAGGATTCAAAATCACTTTTTCTGAAAACAAATGTAGTATTTTTGATCAAAATCAAAATCTTATTTTTGAAGGATATAGAGACAGAAATATCTATGTTTTAAATATGAAAATAAATCATAATTCAAATATGTGTTTAATAGCCAAAGAAAATGATCCTTGGTTATGGCACAAACGTTTCTGTCATATTAATTTTCAAACAATAAATAAGCTCTTTAAAAATGATTTAGTAAAAGGTCTACCTAAAATGAATTTTAAAATAGAAAATATTTGATGCTTGTCAATTAGGAAAATTAACAAAATCATCATTTAAATCTAAAAAGGTTATTTCAACTTTACAACCACTTGAATTACTACATATGGATTTATTTGGACCAACACAAGTGCAATCCATCAATCACAGTAGATATGTGTTTGTGATTGTTGAAGATTTTTCTCGATATACTTGGACTATTTTTATGAAAAATAAAAGTGATACCTTTGATAATTTTAAAACTTTTGTCAAAAGAATTCAGAACTTTAAAAATTTAAAAATAAAAAATATAAGAAGTGATCATGGAGGTGAATATGAAAACAAAGCCTTTGAACATTTCTGTAAGAAAAAAGGAATATTCCATAATTTTTCGTTTCCTAGAACTCCACAACAAAATGGGGTTGTAGAACGTAAAAATAGAACCTTACAAGAATGTGCAAGGACATTGTTAAATGGAAGTACATTATCAAAACATTTTTGGGCTGAAGCAGTTGCAACAGCTTGTTATGTTTTGAATCGTGTTTCTATTTAACCACTAACTAAGAATACTCCTTATGAACTTCTTAATGGACGAAAACCAAATATTTTCTATTTTAAAGTTTTCGGTTCAAAATGTTTTATGTTAAACACAAAAGATCAGCTTGGTAAATTTGATCCAAAATCCGATGAAGGAATCTTTTTAGGATATTCGGATCGTAGCAAAGCTTATCGAATTTATAATAAAAGAACAAATATCATTGAAGAAACTCTTCATGTATCTTTTGATGAAAATTTTAAACCAACTCCAAGTATAATAGATGATGAAGATTTCCCTGATAATAACACAAATATAGAAACTGCATCTTTTGAAATTAATGAAAACATTGCTCACAATAACAATGAATTGAGATCTCCACCTAGAGTATTAAGAGATCATCCTTCTATTAATGTTATTAGAGAACTAAATTCATCTGTTAGGACAAGAAGTCAATTAAATCAAATGGGTCATATTGCTTTTCTTTCTCATATTGAACCTAAAAACATTAAAGAAGCATCTTCTGATGAAAACTGGTTAATCGCTATGCAAGAAGAACTAAACCAATTCGAAAGAAATGACGTTTGGGATTTAGTTCCACGACCTAGTGATCAATCAGTTATTGGTACAAAATGGGTTTTCAAAAATAAAGCAGATGAACAAGGAAATGTTACTAGAAATAAAGCTAGATTAGTTGCTCAAGGTTATAATCAAGAGGAAGGAATTGACTATGAAGAAACGTTTGCTCCAGTCGCTAGACTAGAAGCAATACGAATCTTACTAGCTTTTGCATGTTTTCATAATTTTAAATTATATCAAATGGATGTCAAAAGTGCTTTTTTAAATGGTTTTATAAAATTTTATGTTGAACAACCTCCTTTATTCATACACGAAAAATTTCCTGACCATGTCTATAAACTCAAAAAGGCTTTATACGGTTTAAAACAAGCACCCCGTGCTTGGTACGATCGTCTTAAAAATTATTTAATGAATTCTGGTTTTGTAATTGGAAAGGTTGATCAAACTCTTTTTATTAAACGAAATAAGCATGATATTTTAATTATCCAAATATATGTTGATGATATAATTTTTGGCTCTACAAATGAGAAACTGTGTCAAGAATTTTCTAACATAATGACCAATGAATTTGAGATGTCTCATATGGGTGAATTAAATTATTTTCTTGGTTTACAAATTAAACAACTAGAAAATGGTATTTTTATTAATCAAGAAAAATATTGTAACAATCTAATTAATCGCTTTGGTATGGAAAATACTTCTACCAAACCAACTCCTATGAGCACAACCATACATCTTGATAAAGATGAAAATGGCAAAAGTATTGACCAAAAATTATATTGAAGTATGATTGGATCATTACTATATTTAACAGCCGGTAGACCTGACATAATGATGAGTGTCTGTTTATGTGCAAGATTTCAAGCAGATCCCAAAGAATCACATTTACGAGCAGTAAAACGCATACTACGATATCTTAATAAAACCAAGGACTATGGACTATTCTATCCAAAGGAATGTCCTTTTGATTTAGTATCCTATAGTGATGCTGATTTTGGAGGAAGCCGGACAGATAGAAAAAGTACAAGTGGGACTTGTCACTTCATTGGACGGTCTCTTGTATCTTGGTTTAGTAAGAAACAAAGTTGTGTTTCATTATCGACTTGTGAAGCAGAATATATTTCTGCAGCTCTGGCATGTGCTCAAGTCATTTACATGCAACAAACACTACAAGATTTTGGTTTTAATTTAAACAAATCAACAATTTATTGTGATAACACTAGTGCTATTAATTTATCTAAAAATCCCGTTAATCACTCACGAACAAAACACATTTACATTCGTCATCATTTTCTTCGTGATAATATTGAAAAGGATTTAATAAATCTAGAATTTGTCTCCTCTGATAAACAATTGGCAGATATACTCACAAAACCTTTAAATGAAAATACTTTCATTCATTTAAGAAGAGAACTTGGTATTCTTTCATTTAAAAATTTATAAAATTATATATATATATATATATATATATATATATATACTTATATATTTGTGACCTCTAATATATAAATCAAATTTTTATCAAAATAAAAATAAAATTTTTATGACTACTAGCAAGATTTGAACTCATAACGTCTTCTATATGTTCACATACTTCTACCAGTTGAGCTATGAGTGTTTCTTATCTCACCTAGAAATTTTGGTTTTATTTGTTCTATTTTTTTTAAAAATAATATAACATAGACACCAGGATTTGAACTCAGGACTTCCAGCTGTAGTTCAATAGATTACCAGCTGAGCTATACATGTTTTTCTGCTGAACCACATGTTTTCAATCACTTTAAGCCGTTTATTTTGAAATTAATTTTCATCCACTATTCTAATCTCTGGTTATTAATCAATAGTTGCTTATAACCATTCAATATAAGCTAAATTGCAGCTATATAAATCACTCTTCAACTTTCATATTCACATTACAAATTATTTCAAACAAGCTTTTTAAATTCAAGCTTCTCAACAATGGCATCTCAAAACTCTTATGATTCATCAAACTCAAAGCTATCATTTGCTACTCCAACTTCCTCTAGTAGCTATAACTCATCCAGCAATTCTACACCGTCATTACCAACTCCGACCCCTGTTCATGAACCGGGAAGAAATCACACCGGATTTTCACCTAAACCAAAGAAGTCTAGAAGATCTTTGTTCCTTTCACCAAAAACTAAAGAGAAAATTGATGAAATACATCATTATCAACAGGAGCAAGTTAATCTACAAAGAGAAATGTTCTATGAACAGCGAATGAATTCAAATCGCCTTAGTCTTATTGAGTCAATCGCTCTTAAATTTTGTGGAAAATCGGACAAGCATAATGTTGTTCAACCTTCATCATCCCATCAGCCAAGCTCTTCTGGATGGAACAAATGGGAACAAACTTCATCTCAACATCAGGGATCTCCAAATACATGGGAACGCCAAAATTATTGGTCGCCTTTACAACCTTATGTTGAGAATACAAAAGTTGAACCACAAGAATCATCTCCTAAGACCCCTAAATAATAATCGATTCTTGTGTAGCATTGTTCCTAAAATATTTATATTTCAAATTTGTATTTGTTTCTTTAATAATACTTTCATTTTTTACCTTACAGCATTATTTACTCCCAGTCAGTCGATTGAAAATTTAAGTCAGTCGACTAATGTCAGGGTCTCAAACTCTCGGGAAACCATTCAGTCGACTGACCTAAATAATCAGTCGACTGACTAAGGAAATTTTTTAAAATTTTTATGCGCACCAGTCGATTGGATTATTCTTTCAATCGACTGGCTGTACGAGTTACCCTTTATCTCCCCTTTTTTCTTACCTTTTCCCCTTCTTACTTTACTCTTCTCAGTTTTTTTTCCCCAAATTTTTCCGTCCTCAAACCCTAGAAACCCAATTCCACTCAATTTTCGATTCAAAAATCGTTCAAATGGCTCCTCCAAAACGTCAAAGACAAGGCTCTTCATCCATCGATCCTACTGACGCTCAAATTGCTCAATGGTTGTACAATGATGTGGCAGTTACAAGATGGCACAAGATGAAAAATTCAAGGATATTTGAGGGTTCATTCATGGTTTACAGCGACTTCGCGGCTTATGGATTAAAAGAACTCATGCGTAGATCCGGTTTGGAGTCTCTACTTGATTTGAATTCAAATTCTCACAAGATCAATCACCTAATGGTAAAATTATTCTATGCCAATTTAAATCTACCTCATCAACGTCAATCAAACACAAATGATTGTGTTTGGAGTTTAGTATGTGGAAAACAAGTATTTTTTTCTTTAGATCGAATGGCACACATTCTTCAAACTCCTAATCATGGAATTCCACTTGATGATGTCGAATGTAATGTTCGACAAAGGGATCGAATTAGCCATATGTTCATGGGAGATAACATGACGGAACTAAAATTTAGCCTCCTTCGTCCAATAGCGAGAGTTGTTCACAAAGCTTTCATGAGGAGTATATTACCAAGAACTGGGTCATATGAATTAATCTACCCAGAAAACTTCAAAGCTCTATATGCGGTTTGGGGAGGAATTCAAGTAAATTGGCTACGAAGGATATTGGACGAGTTTCTCACTTTCAACAATGGTACTATGAAAACAATTTATTTCGGAGAATATATCATGCGATTGCTTTTAAATGTGGGTACTCATCAACCAGAATCTGAAACTTCTTCCGTTGGAGTTATCAATATTCGCACATTACGTCTCATGAAACTACCATCCGCTCCTCCAACTTTTACCTCCTTTGAAGAATGGCATCCACAGCAACATCAACGATCATCAGGCGGTCCAGTTATTCGAGAACGTGCTTCTCATCCCGAAGAAATTCGTCTTGCAACTTCAGCTAGTTTACGAGAATCCGTTGAAATTCTTTCTAAGAATCAACAAATATTAGGATCTCGTTTGAAGAAAGTGGATAAAAAATTGGACAAAGTAAAAGGATTCTTCTCTATTCTTTGGGATGCAATTTCATGTTCCACTTCCACAACTGCCTCTTCCACAGCTCATGGTAAACGACCAGAACCAAGGTTTACATGGTCAACTTCTGAAGAGCATACTAGTAGTGATACTAGTGGCACAGGCAGTGGTGCTCATGGAACTTCTAGGCCTGGAAAAGAACCAGCACCAGAGGAAGATTTCGATTGACATCTTGATGAGTAGGTTTTGTGATGAGTAAGTAGGGTATGCATTATCTATATGTAGTTTTTAATTCGAACATATTTGAATCTTGTCTTAAAACTCGTACTTTATTTAAATATTGAGACTTGTACTAAATAGTCTCCTTTTTCTATTTACATTTACATATTATGCTGTGTCTCCTTTTTTGTCGATGACAAGGGGGAGAAATGTATGTGCACTAACATATTTGATGCAGGAAAAAGATATCATGCATTCAGGGGGAGAAAAACATAAATTTTCCTTGAAAATATATACAGGTTATCATCAATCAAAAAGGGGGAGAATGTTGAATCACTATTTTCGATTCATGACAAATCAGTTCAGAGGCCAAGAAAAGAATTTACATTCATACATAACACAAAGAAAGACAATAGAGGATCAAGGCCACAACTCTATGCTTAAAGTAACACTCATTTATGTTGAGTCTTAGTTATATGTTAAAATCAATCCTCAAGTTTTCAAAGTTTTCTATTTTTTTTAAAAAAAGAAAATTCACTGTGCAAAATATGCACAGCCAGTCGACTGACTGGTTATGCCAGTCGACTGACTGTGCATATGCATAGTCGTGAACTCTTTTAAAATTTAAAACGTACATGGTTTTTTAAATTTCAAATACCAGTCGACTGACCACAATCTCCAGTCGACTGAACCGACTTCAACTGCAAATTTTCTGAATAGACATCTTCTTCCATGAAGAGTTGCATACCATCAAAAGTTGTCTCTCTTGACTGAAACTCTTCACCAAGGGTTGCAGTTTTCTGATAATTATATATAAGAGTTCTCTCTTCTTCAATTTTACCAATTTTCTGATTCTAACTCTCTATTTCTCTCTCGTGATTATTCTAAGTGCTCTCATACTTTAAATTGCTTTGAATCTTTGAGTCATACTCTATATACTTTGATTCTTAGCAATATTCTTCCTTCTCAAATCTTCACATACTACTTATATACTTGAGGAATTGATTATAGGAAGTTTGTAATCTTAATTGACAAATCAGTGTTATCAAGAACACACTTAGTCAACTACTTTCATAGTTTGTTAAAGACCTGTTCTGCTGCTCAGGCAAGGGAAAGTCCTCTTCTGCTGTTGAAGCAAAAATCCTGTTCTGCTGCTCAGGAGTCTGTTCCGCTGCTCAGACCTATTAATCCGGGTTAAGTGAGGGTATTGTTAGTTAAAGCCAGAAGTTAGTCTGGGACTGGACGTAGGACGGTGCACCGAACCAGTATAAAATATCTGGTGTCATTTTACTTACTGCATTTATATTCTGCGTTATTTTCTTTCCATACTTATGTATTACTGTTTATCCATATTATACGGTCATATACACTTTCATATTTGACTTTAGGACCTAAACAAATTTTGTTTGTTTAACTATGATTCAAGTTCTAAAAATAATTTTAAGCAAAATTAATTCAAGCTTCTTCTAGAAGTTGAAAAATATAGGGAAACTTGCTATATGTTGAATTTTCAAGTATCATGATTTATGTTTTCAAATATATTATTTAAAATGCTTTCGAAAAGAAAGATTTTTAAAAGTGAAATCATATTTTTTAAGTACATATTCACTGATAAAATCGAGGATGAACAATTTTGGGGTTATTGTCAAGTTCTGGTGATCGGCAGCGTGAGGGGTCTCGTGATCGGGGTTGGAGCTAGCATGATGGTCAGGGACCATCAGAAAATTATTGGACGAATTTATAAATCATCGTATTGGCCGGACATTGCCAATCTAGGGTTTAAGCTCATGTCTTAGCTATGGTCGGAATTAGCGTTGCTGGCGTCTCGTCGTTGCATCGGAGTCGATCGCACCGGTGACAATCGTAACAAGGGAGATAGGCGAAGCTCTGGCTGGAATCTCGACGCTTCTGGTGGCCTGAGAAGTCGGAGCAAGGCATTTCTTTGGCGATCATTTTTGTCCCAGTCTGGGTCGTGCAGCTTAGTCACGAATTCGTCATCGATTCATGTTGCTGGGTGGTCAGGGGCCTATGAGGAGTTGTCGTCGACCAGTGGTGGATGGAATCATTGTGCATGTGCATAATGTATTTGGTTGCGTCAGGGATTTGGTTTGAAGAAGGGAGGGATGACTCGAAGTAGTCTTCAGGGAAGCAGGTCACTGGCTCGAGGGTTGATTCGAGTATTTGTGTTGTACCGGGTTTTTATTAAACTTAAACAAATTCTAAGTTTTTAAAATGAAAATATGGGGTTATCTCAGGGACAACTCAAAGTAAATAGGCATGTAGCCCGGGCGATGCTCGAAGTAGGTCTCGGGTTTTTCATATAAAATAGTTTTCTTGGCTTAAAAAAAACAAAATTCAAATTTAATCCATGTTTTTAAATAATGGTTTTAATTTTAGTGTTGGATGACAAATGTTTTAAGTAAGATATTTTTAAAGTAATTAAGTTTTAATTTATTTAATTTTGTGACATCAATTGTAAAATTAATTATTTTAATTAAGATGAAATGTTATTCTTATTAACCTTAATCTTTTGAATTAATGTGTTAATGATATTTAATTATTAAGTTTATTAAGTAAAGATTTTTATAATAATTGAATGATAAATTAAGTTAAATAATTTATAATTACTTAATAATTAAAGAATAATTAATTAACGGTTAATTAATTATTAATTTAAAGTTAATTAATTTGTAATTAAGGATTGCTTAATTAACATAATTAATTAAAGAACAATTAATTAATGAAAGTAATTAAGATTAATTAATAAATGATTAAGCATTAATTCAGAATAATTAATTAATTTATTAGTTAAAAATTAATGGTTAATTAAATGATAATCTGTGTAGTTAATGCCCCGCTATTACCCCGCTACAACCGCGCTATATCTCATAGCGGATTTCTACCGCTACGATTTTTCCATATAGCCCCAAAATATAGCCTTTCCGCTTTAATCCCCGCTATTTCTGCTATATCCCATTATTTCCGCTATATTCCGCTATTTCCGCTATATCTTCTTTAACAAAATGAATTGAAAATTTGCATTTATACGTTATAAAATTATGAAACTAATTTATTTGATTTAATTTTTTAATATATTTTCAAAAATGAAAATACTCTAATATTCTACCAAATTCAATTATGTTATATAACAGTTTTTCGTTTATTTAAAGTATATCCGCACATGTTTTTATTTAAAATTATTTATGTATTATTTATAATTCAATTGAATGATGATTTTTCATTTAATTACCATTTATATATTTGTAAAAACATTAAGTACGAGTTTTATATGCTATTTTAGAGCCATCCGCTATATCCCGCTATATCCTCGCTATATCCCCGCTATGATTTTTTGCACCTCTACCGCTTTGAATCTACCGAGCGCATTAACTGCATAGATGATAATTAAGGTTAGTTAATTATTAATTAAGATTAATTAATAAATCATTAAAGATTAATTACTTTATAATTAAGAATATTTAATCATTAATTAAGGTTAATTTGTGAAAATAATTATGTGATTAATTAATTATAATCACATGAATAGTTCATCATAATTACAGATGATTGATTGTTGTTGAATGCTTTGTATTGATTGATATCTGTGATATGTGGTTGTGATACTATGTGATATGAAATGCTTTGTGCTGAACCGTGACATCTGTATATATATATATATATATATATATATATATATATATATATATATATATATATTACTGTATGAATGTGAAAACCCCTTAGCCCGTAAAACGGCATTTGAATTTCGATGCGATAGGGAGTCGGATTCCAATTGGTTATCCAAAACCCACATCGAACCTTAATGGTGAATCTTTGTGAATGATATATCCACGTGTTTTAAATTAAGCGTTCACTATTCGGTTTAGCCAAGAGAGGACTTTGTGTCATATAACCCATTCCGAATAGTGATATGACGAAATGGATAGCACTTCAAGACGGTGGTGATGTTTATTAGCTTAACACCTTTCTCGGAGATGTACGAGCTCAGAGGTTATGTAGTTGATGGTTATAAGTGATATACTTCCAATTTGGTAGTGTGGCATGCTAAGTGCACTACGTGTTGTTGAGTGTTGCTGATCATTTGTTGATCAAAGCATGGCTTTTGTGTAAATCGTAGCTTTGTGGACGAGACCTTGTCGGACCTCACACCCCGGAAATGGTCGAAACAGGAAAGATGCGACAAGATTATGAGGGTCACCCCCTTTAGGGTATGTCCATTCCCTTTTGATAAAAGGTGATATCATGGTATGGAGCCCAGATATTTAACCTATGTGGTTGCTGTAAATTTATTACTTCATGGTTGTTGCTTTGTGGTTGAGGGCCCTCGGATAAAGGTCGGTTACGACCGGGGAATGACATATTCGTGTAGTAGTTATCTAGTTATAGAGGTAAACCGGCCTTGTGTTGGCAGAGATCTAGTTAGGTTCTCGGGGCGTCCCTCCAGAGGAGTACACATGTGGCATAGGAAGTTCCTTAGCCCGACCATTTGTTTAAAATCCAATCATCAATACGCGCCCGGTACAGTTTTAATTGTATAACCTGCCATTTACTTATGGTGGTAACCCACTGTTTAGATGGTAGATATAGTTGTAAATATTTATCTATCACAACTGTTTTTGGCAGTTGTTTGCCTGCACTATAAAAAATTACAACTTCCCTCTTTTATTTTCTTCGGCCCGCTCAATGCTTTCGTGTAAACTAAAAAATTAGCCGTAAAATTTCATAAATCTAGACTAACCCTATCCCACTCTGCCATTGCTATCCACCAAAGTAAACCGCGCTTGCTAGAAACCTTCTTCCAAACCCTAACCCTTTACTCTCTTTCATTTTCTCGCCTCCATGGCCGCATCTCCATTGCTACACACGTTCGCTCGCTTCGCCACCGTTGCTACCTGCGTTTGCTCGCCGTTGTTGTTGGTCGCCTTCGACGAAGTTGTGGTATGTTGCTATCCTACGATTTTCTTGATTTTATTTGGTTCTTAGTTATTTGTTTATTGAAATTGTCGATAGTTAAATGATTCTTTACTGCTATCCTACAATAACCCAAATTTCTCGAAAATAAACATAATCGTCGATTCAAATCGATTCCAATCTAGTATGAATTTATAACAATCTGATGAGTGATGGCTAAGCACAATAATTCACTGAATAGTACTAAAAATCACATACGGCAATTTATGTTTTGAATTAGGTGCATTGTATTGTGAATTAGGTCCATATATGGAACCCATGCATAGATCCCACTTCGCTCACTCTATGGGGTAAAGTTTATTCCAAAATTTGGGAGATGTGTAGTATTTTTTGTTTATTATAAGCCTAATTTATACCAAATTTGCGCATATTATATAGCACAATCCAGTATCCCTATATCAAAATAGCAAACAGATGGTGTGAAATTATTCCGTTTATTCTTTTAATCAATAGGGAAAATTTCTAACTATACATTCAAAATAGTAAACGGATGGTGCGAAGTTCTGTTTATTTGTTTAATTAATCACAAGGGGAACTTTCTTTATATGTGTGTGTGTAATGCAGATTGGGGAATGTGAAGTAGCTTGGGTTGATGGAGAAGTGCGAAAACCACATGATAAGCTTTCTCTACTCCCCCCGCGTCAAACCCTCCTAGCCATGATTCCGTGCTTGTTGGCGATTTAAAGTTACCTGATTTAAAGCAATTCCTTATGAGCAAAGGCATTCAGGTAATGATTCAGGTAATGTGTATTCTTGTCTAACTTGTTTTTTCCCACCTGCTTTACTTGTCTAATGCATCTCTTTACTTAATTAGGATACAAAGATTTCACATGATAAGTAAAGAAAGTTCAGCAATTTTTCCATTTCCTTAAATTATTTGACATACAAGGTATTAAAAAACAAGATTCAAATCGTAGATCGTAAATTTTCAATCTTTAAATTTAAATCATAGATTGAAAAAATTCATATTTAACATGCATACCTACTTGTATGCTCGATTTTTCTTCTTCACTGCGTTGGTTATTAAGTGATATTTAAGCGTTCGAAAGCATCAATTCTCCTTTTTATAGAGTAATTTGTACATTTGGAATTGAATTTGATGCTTCTTCTAAACCTGTAATCCGATTTTTATTCTTGTTCCATCTTTATTTCATTTTTAGAAAACAATAAAATACGAGTCATAAATTCAAGCAGAAATCTTGATATTTTTTTATTCAGTATGAATTAATGCTTTTTCTCAGTCACAGTTTTAATAGAGTAACAAGAGAAAGCAATGTACTTGTATATATTAAGTTTGGTTACATCATTTTAACATGATGTGTAATTATGTTACTTCATACCGTATCAATATTATATAAACCACAGGTCTTGCTTAACACACACACATGCCCACACACATCTTTTATGTATGTATGTATGTATGTATGTATGTATGTATGTATGTATGTTACATCTATACTCGCAGATGAGCTCTTTCTTCAAGTTTCAAATTTTGCATCTTTACTCACTTGTATGAGAGATGCACATAATCGTGTTAAATGTATTTATTGTTATATGTACCAATCAGGGATCTTGTAGTACTGCACATTTCGTATTAAAACATGGAAAATGCAGCGCATGTTATGAAGACACTTTAATCAGTTCTATGATGGCACAATATATAGTCAAACGATCTCCTGTAATTTTCTCTGCTTCCAGATTGAGCTTGCTGGGGGAATTTTGCGATGCGGTGAGCATGTCACGGTTAGAAAAATCATTGATGTGTCAGCAAGGTTATTTTTTTATTAAAATGCTATGTTTGTTAACTTTTAGTAAGCATTTATAAACAATGAATAAAATGACTAATGGGGTCCATAATTCATTGATTTTTTTAGTCTATTTGATTGGTCTAACAATGATTTCGGGCACAATTGCAAATATTTTGCTAGTCTTCATCGTTTTTTTTGGCGACAAAGGAACACATATTCATACATATGTATATAATTGTACATGTGTATAGCTTTATAAGTTTTATCGCTTTTCTTTTACGCCATCAGAATAAAAAATGAATTCTATTTGATATTTTTCATATTTTTCCAAATAGGAAGCTGAACTGTACTTTATAATATTAGTGGAATATCATTTCAATTTTCTCATGTACCCATCATCCAAACCCTAGCCCATACAAATTTTGGTATGTTCGTATCAGTTCACAATACTAAACAAGCCTCATTTTTAAACTTGCTTAAACAAATTTCTTATGTGAAAGAATTATAACTTAATACAGGAATGCTTTATTTTAGATGTGTCCTTTTTAAAATAAGACATCAATACTACCTTGTGACATATGCATCTTTGGTTGGACGTCGGAAGAATTAAAAATCAACAAAGTCCTTCAGGAAATGGTAGCATTTTAGGCCTCAAACATCATCATTGTGTTGCTTTCTATTGAAATATGGTGGATACCAAAAAGTAAAAACACTGTTAAATTAAATAAGGGAAATGATTTAATAGAGGAATAATCGTTGAATTTCAGTACAGATAATTTGAATTTGTAGAATAGAAATTTTCTATTAATTCATGACTAATTATCCCACATATGGAGATAACAATTGCATCTACTGATCCTACAGTTTTAGTGCATCATGTACCACTTGGAGCAACTGCTTGGAAGGTTTGGATTGATTCAGTGGTGGAGCCCGAAGCTATTTTATATAGGCCTACTTCGGATATGTATGCTATTGGACAAGCGGTTGGACGACTGTTGCTTGGTATAAGGAATTTATCTCTTTTAATTAGTACGTATATGTACTCTTACTGAAATATGTTATGGATTTAGTTGTGTTTTGTATTGAAATTATGAATTCATAAATGGTGTAAACTCGAATTGTTTTCGATTTTCTTGAATGCAAATGTTTTGTGTTGTTTCAAGTAATTTGCATGATTGTGTATAATGTTAACGAAATATTGGTTTTAGTTATGATATTAAGAAATTTATAGCAGCCGTGAAAAGGTGATTATAGTTGTTTGTAGCAATTGTAAAAATATATGTTGCAACTGTCATTGTTAGTTGTATTTCAACCCTCTACAACTACAAGCGGTAGTTGTAAAAAACCTTTTACAAGTGCTAAAAGCAGTTGTAACCAGTCGTTTACAACTTGCATGTTGCAGTTGTAAATAGTTTTCCGCAGTGTAAATAAGTTTTCTACAACTAGCAGTGGTAGTTGTAAAAGACCTTTTGCAAGTGCTAAAAGCAGTTGTAACTAGTCATTTACAACTAACATGTCGCGGTTGTAAAATAAGTTTCTACAACTACTTCTACAACTGTTCCGGCCAGTTGTAAAATAATTCGGATCTATTACAACCGTGGATATAACGACTGGAGGGTGCTAGTTGTAATAGACATATTACAACTGTTTTTGGCAGTTGCAAAAAGGTATTTTTGTTGTTGTGATGATTTCTTCGTTTCTTTCAATATTCAACTTTTTTACTGAATGGACGGATGATGCTTTTGGGAGTAGGGAAACAAATGTGAATAAATGTGTATTACGGTTATTACGGAAGAGGAGTCAAGGAAATTGCAACAAACTTAGATTCTTAACAGCATAGTAAGGAGAAAAACTGAAATGTAGAAATTGAACTTTCATATATAAATATTTTATTAAGTAGCTTCGATTCTAGATAAGAAATTTATAATAAGTTATGAAATTGCGTAGATATTGAAAATCAATTCCCCTTTCATAACCAAACCTAGCAATCAAAGCAATAAATCTCAAAATTAAAATGCAATAAAATCAAATAATCAAACGCAATTAAACCATAAGACAATCAAAAGGAAATAAGAAGTAATCAATGAACAAAGAAAGTACGGAGTAAAAAAAGGAGAATTCAAAGTGAAAAGAAAGCAAAACAAAATTCATACAAACTTATGAAATTTTTGAAGGAAGTTGGAGATCTTACCTTTGAGAAATAGCTTAGGCCTTTATCACAATTTTCCCAATATTTCCTGAATAGAGAAAGTATAGAGTAAAAAAAAGGAGAAATCAAAGTGAAAAGCAAGCAGAACAAAATTCAGACAAACCTATGAAAATGTCGAAGGAAGTTGGGGACCTCCTCAATTTATATGTCAAATCCCAAATTTGCAACTCAACCCCACAAATTGAGTTGGTGGAAGAAGAGAGAGGAACCCCGTTTCAATATCAAACCCGATCGAGTTGGAGGAAGAAGAGAGCTCGTTCCAGCCATCCATTTGCTCGATCCTCGAATTTGGATCTGAAAAGCATCGTGGTTCTAATTCTAAAAACAAAAGAAAAAGAAATTCTAAAAACAGAAGAAAAAGGAAGAAAATTGTAAGAGGCCGTTAACTCCATTTTTTTTAGTGGGGAAGAAAAGGTTTAGCAGAAGTTTAAAGAACAGTAGGAAAAAAGGAAGTTGGCAGAGACGGCTGACTACATCGTGTAGTTTTTAGTGGGGAACGGAACATGGTAGGAGAATTGAGGCATATGCCCTTGGATTTTTTTTCTACTGTATTCTTTTACGACAACGTTAGGGACTGATTGGGAAGTTAAAAAAAGCTTCACCATCCTAAGGTATTTGCATTATTAGTAGAGATAAGCAAAATTTTAATGTTTATTGTAAATACTGATCACTTATTACACCACACATTCTGATACCCATATGCAACATAATATGTAAAAAAAATTAACTATATCAAACAATTAAAAAAGTTCAAACATAACGTCAGTTTTGTTTTCAATTGGTGAATTTTTTCGTTTAGTTTGGGTTTTAATTTTATAGTGTAGTTTCAATCACTAGAAATGAATGTACTAAAATTTTTTAAAAAAATTAGTATCAACCTACCGCGATATTTGCATGCAATTCGAAGTTAAAGTATGATAATTTATAAATTGGCTGAAAAGAATGGAAATGAAAAAATAAATAAATAGTAATACATAACGTAGATGTTAAAAAAATATTAATAAATAGTTTCGACAAGCTGAAAAACGCGGATTTATTTAAGGTAAATAAAACAAATAAAATCTGCAATGCATACATAGAAAATCAATATATTACATAATTATGAAAAGTTGGACAAAATCTGCTAATATTTTCATAACAACTTATTTCAGTACATGTTTTATGCGTGTGTGTGTCAATAATGCTAAAATCATTAATTGATAATCCAAACACAACACAAACTTCAATTTTATTACAATGAAATATTTTCTTCTCGACCAAACTCTTATAAATATATTTACATTGTGAAATTGACTATTTTTGATATGTTTGTAGTACTTGCACACGTGGGCATTTATTATTTTTTCGTTTGTGTATAAATATAAGACATAAAATAAGATGATGAAGTGTGTTATGTATGACAATTACATCGAAGAATAATTAATTTTAACTTTGAGGGGTAATATTGTCAAAGTGCTAATTTATATTTGCGGAACAAATTTCTAATTAGAATGTAAACAAATAATATTTTAAGTATTCAACAATCAGCATTTAGCATTTTAAACAAATGATGCCTAAGATTTTAAATTAAGTGCTTGTTCAGAGGAGGAGGAGAAGAAAATTGAATAGAACGTATAGTTCTATCTCTATCAAGGAGGGATATTAATACCCTAGTTGGTGCTAATGGGTTGTTAGGTCTAACAAGCTTGTTTACACTTAATTTATTCTTTTAGTTGTAACTTTATAGCCGTGTGCCAGTTCTAAACATGTTTATTATGGAACCTGACTAGAAAATACGCTCTATGCAACGGTGTAAGTTTCATTGTTTGATTTCTTCATTTATAGAAATTCATATGTTTGTACTTTTTAGTAAAATTACCATTTTAACCTTTAATTAATATTTTAATTTATTATTAAACTTCATGGCGTGTTACATTCTCCTCTGTTGAAAGAATTTCATTCTTGAAATTCTAAAGGACAAAAAAATGTATCTCGCTCTATAGCTTTTAAACACATATTATATAGTCATACATTTAACATACATTCATAAAAATACACCCGCTCTTAAGTGGCTATACTTTAACAAACACCATGGCACATACTACGAACACCAACATTGTGCGTTTTCGTCAGCATACGACTTCTGTTTATCATGTGGAGTCTTTGTCCTTTTCCTTGTCAGCTCTAGTTTTTCGGAAGTGTCCCTAGTCATGTCTAGCCCAAGTATAAACCTATCAGTCACCTCCCGCGAACAAGATGGATTTGCATGGTCATCCATATAAAGCCTTGAACGGTGACATGCTTATGCTCGCCTGATAGATGTTATCATAGGTTAATGCCACTAATGGTGAATGATCTTCTCATGCTCCACCAAAGCCAAGAATATCAGGTCTCTCGATAAATCCTTCAACATCCTATTCACCATCTCCATTTGTTCATCTGTTTGTGGATGATACGTAGTCCTAAGATTTAATTCAGTCCCCGAGTCATCTTGAAGAGTTCTCCAAAATAAAGGATCTAGGCCGGGTCGCAGCGGGTTAAATGAGTGAATTTAAAAAAAAATCATTTTTAAATCTTTATTAGGCCTATGAAGTCTAATCGATTTTTAGATTCAATCTAAAATATTTTATATAAATGTTTATATTGTTTTATATGCTTGTAAAAGGGTGTATTTTAATTTCTTGAAGTATGTTTCATAAGTGCATTAAATTCACTTATATATGTACAGTGCACATGCAATATATAAGAAGTGTATATAGTCAATGTGACTGTTTATGCACTACTAGAATACTTTAAAACGGGGATAGAGCCCGGAGTCGGTCGGAGTTGGCACTGTCTCCATTATGGAGTCGGCTGAGGACGACGTAATATTTTATTGAAGTTTGTGTCGGCTAGGGACGGCGTAGAATTTTATTGAAGTTTGTGTCGGCTAGGGACGGCCTGCAACGGTCTGAGTCGGCTAGCGTCGGCTATTTAATTATTTTCCCAGTCTAGTTCTTATATACGTCTATTTCGTTTGAAAAAATATAAAACACAACGAAAATGGCCAAAAAAATAAAATTGACATGTATGGTTATTAATACTCACCCAATGACTGGTCGTGATAGGTTAAATTGGTATTTTCGATGGTATATGTTCGTGTAATTCGAAAAGTTATCGTTGTTGAAAATCTAACTCGTACGACAATTCGATGCAACTTTTAGTCGATCCGTTATACAAATTCGATAAAGGCGATTATATGTAACAATTTAAAGAATTAAAATAATTTTTAAACCATTGGATAATCAATTATGAATTTTTAAATGTATTTGGTATAATAAAATTATATAAAATAAAATATGTGGCGTAAAAATAGATTCTTTGGATCTTATGTCGATCTAAGGTATTTTGGACATGTTTTCAGAATATGGTTTAAAAATACACAAATTTGGGAAGTCGATCTTGAATTTCAAATTTATGGTCGTTCGTGGACTTTCGGACAAAAAACCATTCGTTCGAAGGCCGAACGACCTTCAAACGAGACCAAATTTGAACCATTGATGCTTTGTATTATTTTAATCGAATCTGTATGGTTAGTCGGCTGAGGACGACGTAATATTTTATTGAAGTTTGTGTCGGCTAGGGACGGCGCAAAATTTTATTGAAGTTTGTGTCGGCTAGGGACGGCCTGCAACGGTCCGAATCGGCTAGCGTCGGCTATTTAATTATTTTCCCAGTCTAGTTCTTATATACGTCTATTTCGTTTGAAAAAATATAAAACACAACGAAAATGGCCAAAAAAATAAAATTGACATGTATGGTTATTAATACTCACCCAATGACTGGTCGTGATAGGTTAAATTGGTATTTTCGATGATATATGTTCGTGTAATTCGAAAAGTTATCGTTGTTGAAAATCTAACTCGTACGACAATTCGATGCAACTTTTAGTCGATCCGTTATACAAATTCAATAAAGGCGATTATATGTAACAATTTAAAGAATTAAAATAATTTTTAAACCATTGGATAATCAATTATGAATTTTTAAATGTATTTGGTATAATAAAATTATATAAAATAAAATATGTGGCGTAAAAATAGATTCTTTGGATCTTATGTCGATCTAAGGTATTTTGGACATGTTTTCAGAATATGGTTTAAAAATACACAAATTTGGGGAGTCGATCTTGAATTTCAAATTTATGGTCGTTCGTGGACTTTCGGACAAAAAACCATTCGTTCGAAGGCCGAACGACCTTCAAACGAGACCAAATTTGAACCATTGATGCTTTGTATTATTTTAATCGAATCCGTATGGTTGGATTCGCAAAAAAATCATCACATACAAAATTATCCAAGAAATATGTCATTTTCTAGGAGTTAGCTATGACACTTATAATTTTGTGGGTGATGATTTTTTTGCGAATCCAACCATACGGATTCGATTAAAATAATACAAAGCGTCAATGGTTCAAATTTGGTCTCGTTTGAAGGTCGTTCGGCCTTCGAACGAAGGGTTTTTTGTCCGAACGTCCACGAGCGACCATAAATTTGAAATTCAAGATCGACTCCCCAAATTTGTGTATTTTTAAACCATATTCTGAAAGCATGTCCAAAATACCTTAGATCGACATAAGATCCAAAGAATCTATTTTTACGCCACATATTTTATTTATATAATTTTATTATACCAAATACATTTAAAAATTCATAATTGATTACCCAATGGTTTAAAAATTATTTTAATTCTTGAAAATGCTACATATAACCACCTTCATCGGATTTGTATAATGGATCGACTAAAGGTTGCATCCATTGGTCGTGCGAGTTAGATTTTCAACAACGAAAATTTTCGAATTATATGAACATATATCATCGAAAATATCAATTTAGCCTATCATGACCCGTCATTAGGTCAATAATAATAATAATAAATGTCAATTTTTTTATGTTGTAGTAGTGTTTTTAATTTTTTTAAACGAAATAGGTGTAAAAAAAGAATTTTATAAAAAATATACGTTGGCCGACCCTAAACGACTCAAGCTGTCACTAATCGGGACGATGCCAACCGACGCCAGCCGGCTCCATATCGAGTATACAGGTTTCGGCCGAGATTTTCTTCTTCACTTTCTTTGCTTAATAAAAAAACAATTTTCTCCTTCCCCATCACCGTTTTCGACCCTCTCCAACCGTCACCTCTGTCATCATCGCCGTAGAAGCCTAGAACTCGACAAAACTTGCCGGAATCTCCTCTTCTTCTTGAATTTGGTAATTTTGTAAACCCTAATTTCGAATTAAATTGTTTAATTAGGTTTAAATGTACATTATTGTGATGATAATTGGGCGTAGGTATTGCTAATTTAGTGTATTAGGTTATTTTTAGTATGAAATCGTTGAATTTAAAAGTGTGAATTGGGAATAATTGGTTGTAAGTATTTATAATTTGAAAGGGTGAAAGTGTGAATTGAGAATTGGGAATTTGAAAGTGTGAAAGTGTGCATTTGAATTTTATTCCCGATTGATCCCTTATGTTTTATATTTGGATTGAGTGAGGACGACTTGGTCATCGAGTGTTGTTTGACTGGCATGTGCGCCTTATATTTGGATTGAGTGAGGACGACTTGGTCGTCGAGTGTTGTTTGACTGCCCTGTGCGCCATGTTTTTGGGTATTTATACCTGGAAAGTCTCAGTAGCTGGTCCATTCGGGCTGTGCCGATATTATACGAAGGGCGTATCGCCTCGATACGTTGCCGTTTATTTCTGGCGCCTAGGTGAAGCGACTATTTGGATGTTTATTGCTTTATATGCAATAAACATCTTAATATAAATGATTTAAAGGAAATAATTTGTAAATAAACTTCTTACTTATTTTAGCTTATCTCTAATTAATATAAATAATTTAAATGAAAATAAGACAACAACAAAGCCTTTAATTCCAAAAGACTTTGGTAGATTAGAAAATACGATAATAATCACAAGTCTGTATGCATATAGGAATAGAAAAGAAACGCTGTCGAAATTTCTAATATATATATATGTATATATATATATATATATATATCTGTGTGTGTGTGTGTTTTTTTAAATTAGGAAAAATGTTCAACTATATTCTCGACCGTACCTGGATGAGTGAAAATTTGTATGCGTGGTTTGTGCAATATTGGAAAAGCGAAGACGCGAAGATAAATTTTTTACTTTCGTATGTCTATAATTATAATTCGTTTAAATGTTTATATAATAATTAAATTATACAGGCGGTAGCATCGAGGACCTCCGCAAACAGGCTTTGGAATCCTGCAACACACCACGGTGAATCCAAGTCTTTTCAGCAATATAGAAAAGAAATGGTAAATATAAAAATTGTTATTTGTAATTTACTTATAACATTGTTTAGTTATATATATGTATATATGTGTATACATATACATTTTTTAATCATATCTAATTTCAGACGAGGGAGAGAGGTGGTGTTGCAACGTCTCATTTGGACGTCTTCACCTGAACACACGCCGTCGAGCATACAGATGAAGATTTCGTGGTAACATATGAATGGTCAAACGCAAAATCAGCGAATATCCGGGTATATGGACTATAATTTTTTTTTCTTATTTAACAATACATTAAATTGGATATTCATCTTCTCAAAATTATATTTCTAAACACAGGAGATATGCGATCAGGAGATCGGTCGCATGCTTGCAGAGTCTGGTAGAGAGCAGTTGAACGTTGAGGAGACGGACATGATATTCGCTCGTATTATCGACCCGCCGACCAGAAATAGACAGTATGGATATGGCAATCAAGCGGTAATATTTATTGAATTTAATTAATTCATTAACTAGTTTATAAATTTTATTGAATATTACGTATAAACTATAACTATGAATTTATTAATATACAGGCCACGATGCAAGCCGCTTACAATAAACAACAAGCCGAAGAAAAAATAGCGTCCATGCAAGCACAAGTCGCCGAGTTGAACGATTGGAAATAGACTGGATTGAAGCAGAAACTAGAAGAGGCGATTACTGCTTACTTGGTAGAGCACGAGATGAATATGCCGCCATCATAGGGATCTGGCGCTACTGATAATTGGGGCGAGTGGTAGTATGCTCCTATATATGTTTTCTGATGAACTTTGAATGTCTTGTATATTTGATGAACTTTTGGTTGAATTTTGTAAACATTATGGATATTTGTGACGATGGACGTTTGAATATGTATGTTGATGTTTTGTGGTTCTTAGTTGGGCATATATGTGATGTATATTGTTGTTTGGTAAAGTATATTTGAGGAATATATATGATTGTGTGGATGGAAGTAGAAATGGCCGTTGGAAATGCAGAAAAAATTACCCAGATTAGCGTCGGCTGGAGTCGGCTCGGGTCTGCTTATGGGTCATTTATTATTTTACACGTGGACTAAATTTAGCGTCGGCCTGAATCGACAAACCGACTCTAGCCGACGCTAAACTAGAGGACGGACCCATCTCCATTCCTGTCACCATTTCACTTGGCGACGAGCTACTTTGCGTCGGCATATAGCGTCGGCTCGAATCGGCCGGAGTCGGCTCGAGTCGGCTATATGCCGACGCTAAACAGCCTTCTCCTTGTAGTGATGTAACGACCCGTATTTTTGACCATTTTTTTTAAATTTAATTTAATTATCGAATAAAGATGGTTAGAAATGGAAATTTATATTGTTATTAATGAAAATATATTGAATGGAAGTGATAGTCTAAATTGAATCTGCAAATGACAAAATTCCAAGAAGAGAACATCATTAATTAGTATCTGAATTGAAACCAACGATATTCAATTGTATTAAATTAATTACTGAAATATGAACAATAAATGTCATTTAAATAAAGATTGAATAAATGTGCAATAAGATAAAAAAGATAACAAATTTCAATATAACTTTTTGATATTGATTATAAGGAATTAATAATAGAATTCGAATTAATAAATGTTTATTCTTAAATATGAGATTGATTGGTTGTTAATAAAAGAAGAACATAAGTCGAATGAATAATATTTTTTTAATATTTTAAATATCTGAATGTACAAATTTTGAAAGAAAAAAACTATATTAAAATTTTAAACGTAATTTTTGAATACGAAAAATCTATATATATATATATATATATATATATAGCTTCACCATTTCAAATTTATGATAAAAAATACATGTATATATACTTAGACAAGTTTCATGATGGAAAAGTGCAAACTTATGATAATATATATATATGTATGTATGTATATATGTATATGTAAACAAGAGTATATCTAAATGTATATGTAATAGGTAAAAATTTAAATATGTATATGATGACAATATATATATATGTATATGTATATGTATCTGTGTGTGTGTGTATGTATATATAAAATAGTGAATAGGTAAATATGTACATATAGTAAAAATGGCGTATATGTAAGTCTATATGTATATACATGTAGGATATATATTCACATGGGAAGCATCATCATGAAAACTTCAAAGTCAAGCACAAAAATTTCAAGTCAAGCCCACAACTTAAATTCAAGCACATAATAAATCCAAGCGCACACAAAACATTAAATCAAGCCAAAAAATAAATCAAATCAAATCAAACCATGAAATCACTTCAGCCTACCTACGTAAGGAAATGAAAAAAAGTCTGATTACTTTCTATTGATACATCATTATGTATAATTGAAAGGACTAACTTGGGACTGAATCTTATTCATTTCAATGTACTTTTGGAACTCATTTCCAATACACTCGCATATTTGATCAAATTGAATTTTTTATTTCCTTGACACTTTATGTTTTCTATTTTCGTCTTATATTCAATGAACTTATCAAAGATGTGCAACTTGTGTTACACATACACATATTCATGTCTATGATAATTCATCGTGAATTCAACAAAGTAAGTGGATTCGTTTTGGTATCAATAGATCTTGGATTACATGCATCTATATTTATTAATTCAAATAGCTTATTAACTCTTTTTCGCTCCAACTGAATATGTGCTTTGCCCTTAATCTTTTGGGATACAATTCATGGGTCCCAAAAATAATTCATAATAATAAAATTAAAGAATTATTTCTCAAATAAAATATGGCTTAGTCCATAATTCGTAGAAATATTTTGATACTTTTGTATTTTCCATAGCTAATCGTTATGAAAACAAATGACGTTATTATAATAGGCTTATTTTATAATGAATATTTATAATATTCATACTAAAATAAAACTTTATCTATTTTTAATCAATATTTAAATATCTATAAATTCATAAATAATATTTGTTATACATACGAACACAATCTTTCATAACTTGATCATTCCACTAATGAGTGTCATAAGTATGCTTCCACTATTGTTGCCATTATTATAACAGTACATGAAATATGAAGCTCCATTCAACCAGTTATTATAAACTGTTTATTTCATCCACTATAACCAATTTACTGTCGAAAGTTTTAGATCAAATATCTTAAACTCAAAGAAATAACTCTTATTGAAAAAAATACCTTTTATAATAAAATTACATTTGGGGTATAAACCACGTTTATCATTCCATATAAGTATATACATAGAATTTTATACAATTCTCGTTTGCAATATTTCTTCAAGAAGTAGGAGTGACCATTCAACATCCAAAATGTGCCTATTTTGCATCCATTGTCAAATATTAACTTTTCTTTTAAATGGTTAAACCATGCAAAAATAACTCCTACCAAAGACTACACTGAGTTCTTTATAAAAGCGCATTCGGATATCCCTAATAATTCAAGGATATTGAATATGTTGCACTTGAGCAAACCAGTCGAAGCTAATATTTCACTGATCGAAATCCTTTGTTGATTTTTTAGTCCTTGGTATGGTGTAGTTTTCAACACAACAGGATTATCATTGTATTCAATCGTAGTGAACACATAACCTTGCATTATATTTGCTTGCTCATTTTGAATGAACTAATTTCATCGGGATTTTATATATTACGAACACGACTGTTTACCTTACAACCTTTTTTAAGTGCTTGAATATGGATCAAATATTCTAATTCTTGTATTACTTTAGAGTTAAAAGCTCATAAAGCACAATACATGGTTTGAGAAAATAAACATTTAAGTGACCAAGGTAGGAATAATTAATTAATTTAAGCAATTAAATATGTTTAATCTGTATATTTGGTCATGAGAAGCAGAGGAGGGAGCGGTTGACCATAGATGAAAGAAGAAGAGTGAACCAAATTTAATTAAATGTTTGTAGAATGTCTTATTATATTAAGCTAAAAGAAACATTTTCATTTCTCTTTTTTAAAACTTCCCTTAGTCATAGATCTAACGTTTAGACCACATCCTTCCAAGTGTGCTCGATCATATATTGTATCGTATAGGAACTAAAATATCTAATATGTATTCATACAAATATTAATGACATTTTGCACATAGTATGATGATATGACATATAATAACATAGTTAATATATACATGTATAGATAATAAGATTTATACCTACCATATATATATATATATGTATATGTATATATATATTCTCCATTTATATATGTATTATTTGCGTCAATTTTACAAAATCTAACATATGTTGACTAAGTTGAAGTTTTCAATCATACTTTTAAGTTGAAATTTTCAAGTTTTGATTTGGTAGAATTAAATTCAAATCTAGATCAAGTTGACTAATATAAAATATCTACTAAATGACTATATTAACTTTTTCTAAATTTTAAAATAACCAAAAGGAATTTGAGAAGAAAACCATTTGTCATTTTTCTCTTTTAAAACTTTCCATTTTAATTCCCACTAGTTAGAATTAAGATCTCATCCACGTTTCTTTTTCTCTCTCTTTCTCTTTTTCTATTATGGTCGGCCATACGATGCCATTGCATATATCTTTATTTTCAAAAGCCTGTTAAGCAAATAAGTATATTTAAGACCCATTTAAATGTATATCGACATCGTATATCGATACCTGTTTATTTAACTTTAAAATATACTTCCAAATAATTAAGCAACATCCAAACACAGATAAATTAACAACTAATATTTCTCAAATACTAGTAAATTTTATCAGTTTTTAGCATTTTATAAACTAATTGAATCTTGTGGTTTTTTGGAGAACTCGCAGATGCGGTTGTGGGACTCAAAGGTGTGAATTCAGTCAGTGATTAATATTGCTTAATTCAAATATTAACGTTTACATATCACAATAGTTAGTGGTGTGACGGTTTGGTCGCATCGTTTATAGATCTTTTCGGTAAAATCATATTTTATACTATCTTAAGCGTCCATAATAGTGAGAATAATTTACGCACATTCTCTTGGCAACATTATATCACATTAGGATATACGAAATCAGATATTGGTCAAAACTTCAGCATTGTCCGTAGTCAATTCAATCAGTTCATAAAAAAAGTCATTGGTTCAATGATAACATTTATTTTTAACCATTATACTCTGGTCAAAAATTTTGACTTTGAGTTAACTACAGTTAACCGTGATACCAACCTCATAAACTGAGGTAAAACTCGATCTGATTATAATACCTTGATCTGCCTAATACCTTGAGATCAACTAGGAGAACCGTATTACTTACTACTTCTTGTTGACTTGACTAAGAACCACTACATAGCAATGTCTTCAATCGAACAGTGCTTCACTTCCAATGCTTCAACTTAGACCCATTATAATCGTTTGATGGATGGCAATGTTATGATTTAACTATAATTAAAGTTGATTATTCTCATTGAAGCTCAACAGTTTTTAAGTTGAGGGAATTATGCAACAACATCATCTTGAGATTCCATCGTTGGATCAGGTGCATTGGCAACGAGGTAAAAAGAGTAAAATTCAAAAAAAAAAATTATTAATTTGCACAAGATCTTATTTTATGTGAATAAAATTTTAATTTAAAGTGAATCAAATTTGGTATTTAATTAATATAAGTGTTTGAGTAATTTTAATTTGTTTTATTTATTTAAAATGTTTCTTTGTTTGTAAAATTTTGAAATAAATTTTTATTATTAATTTAATTAAACTTAATTTATTAATATAATTTATTTTTATTTTATATTTTATATTTTGATGTTATGTGATATTCATATTCATAATAAGAACATCACAACTATACTAATATCAAAACTATCTTAGGGGTATAATGAGAAAATTGACCATTGTGTCCTACGGTTAATAAAATGTTAATAGGGTGAAACAATGTTAAAAAATATTAAGATTAATTTGAATTAGTCTAAATTCAATAATATGTATATAATATTGTTAGTAAATAATAATATATGTGTAATATTGTTTAAAAAATAATTTATCGTTAGAACTATAATTTTAATGAAATACATAAAACTTCAATTTAAATTATTTCACTAAGTTATTAATATATTTCGGTTCTCCAAAATTATCTAAAATTCAAAATTCAAAATTTGACCATTTCAAAGTGTGTGTTTAAAAACGTTTATATTTCCATTTCATATATCTTTGTGCTTTTCATATAAAAATCCAAACCTTATTCATTTAGACCATCAAGAATGAGTTAAGAGCATAAATAGATCATATAACACAGAAAATAAAATCTCACTCGAAGTTTAACCTAATTAGCTTAGAGATCCCTTTTCCTTTTGCTCTCTGAATTTGGCCTAGCTGCCAATCTTCGTAAACCATTGAGAAGTTTATAAAATTTACAATCTATGATTTTTTTCCTTCCTATTTAGACTATTTAATTGTTACTTTTGGTGGAGAATTGTTGATTTAGTTTTCGATCTAAGGCCGTGTTTGTTTTGAACAAAATAAGGCTGAATGCTTAATTAGCTTGTTTGTTTTTATGTAAGTTCTACTTTTTACTTAATTGAACGAGTAGGTTGGCACGTGCAATGCACGTGCACAGGAAGAACTGGTGTTATGAAACTATGGTTGTGGAGTTATGTTAAATTTTATAAAATGACTTTGACGTGTACGTAATGTTGTATTTTTTGGATGCTATCTAATTCAAAACACATCCACGTCGGGTAGACGTGTATATAACTTTCGTATCAAATATGGAAATATGCTCTAAATCAAACCGATCGTAGGCAGCTAAAAAGAAAAGTAATAAACTTATGGAAGTATGAATTATTCTGGCTTGTTCATGCATATTGTAGACAAACGCTTTGATTTATAACAGAAGTAGATTTTTTTTAATAGATATAATAGTTAAGCTGAAGTAGATAAGGTAGCATTTGAGAGGAGAAGGAGACAATATGACATATTGTAGCTTGCATGTTATATGAAAGTAAATTGTAACGACGAAGTATAGTTGTGTTAATTATTATCTCTCCACCATGTTTCGGGCTTGAGCCCGGCATCAGTAGTAAGTTGATGGCGGAGTTAAAAACGTTTTTTAAGAGATTTTTTATGTTAAGTAAAACTGAATCGTAGTAACACAGTCATATAACGTATAAGTTGAAATACTCAAACACGATTACGTGCATACAACCAAGTTATATAACACACATTCACAAATCACATGAGTATTAGAATTATGTCTGCAATCGGAAAATGTACATGTATTTATAATTAATGCAACAAACAATGCAAATCTTGTTTACAAACATTTCACACGCAGCTACATAAATTCACAAAGATAAAAGTAACTAATTCGAGCAAGAACATGAGAATCAAGTTCCACATAACATTCATTCAGATTCCATTCTATCTAAATGTACTGAACTTGAAATATAAAACATGTATATCCAACTACAAACTTAAACTTAATAAAAGAAAAAATAAATCCAAATGATGATATAATATTGTTTCTAAAATTTAATATCCAAAGAATCTCATCATAGATTTCACAACTGAATATTGGATCTGAGACTTACACAGATGGAGAGACATAATTGCAAAACCCATGGTAGATGACAATTTTAAACCTGAAGCGGCAAGCATTTTGCTTGCACCTCCTCTTCTTAGGAAATCCCAAATTATTTCCCTTGCGATGCATGCCGATAGTTGCAGTTAGATCACTAAGGAACCACAATGGCTGAGAGGACTATCACGTTAGCAAAGGACGTTGTTTGTGAGAGCCCGTTATTTATGTACTCCTTAATCCGTTATAATAAATGCTTCTTTTCTATTTACACTACCTAAACACGGATCAAGATTTCTGATCAGTCTGACACCCTTGAAATTTTATTATTTTTAGTATTAGTTTAAATTCAGTTTTTACCATATTAAATCCACATCAAATCAACTAACCATCTACATTCGGTTCATTTTCATAAGTTGCATGATCAAAGTTTGTCATAGCTTCCTTCCCATTGTATTTAATTGATGCTTCATAAGAAGCTCTGCAAACAACCACAAAGAAAGTGAGAACGCCATAATCTACATGCAGTATTCATTGCTAACCGGTCATAGGATCTAAACATCTTCAAATTATAGGTGATAAATCTATCACCTTGCAGCTTCTTCCTAGGTATCAAACAGTCCCAAATACACATACTTGTTAAGAAAAAAAAGTTGCATTATAAAAAAATATGTGCATACCTCAATCGATAATACGAAATGATACATTACTTTTAACCCATAAATTGACCTATTCTACCCTTCCATTTCCCAAATTTATACAATGTGATGCCTTTATATTATGAATTTCCTCTTGTGCTTTGTTATCCAAGCACGTGAACAAACTCTTCTTTTTTTAGATCTTTATTATATGCATTTTTCCAAACATGTAAAACAAATATACCTTATTCATATTATTCTTGTGGTCATTTAAAATGAAATTTATATCAGCTTTGTTACCCCAAATTTTTATTTCAGCTCTATCATAAGCTCTGTTAAAGTAAGTGATAGAAGTTGGTCAAAAATTCAGTAAATTTGCATATAACTTAAGTCATATTATTTATAGTTTATTGAGTATTGCCTTGTAGTGGCATGGGCTGTATCAAGACATCCTGAACATAAACGAAAATTTTACATACACAAAAATTAACAAAGATGTTCAACTATTGAAGTACCTATATAGACTTGCTTTCCATAATCCCTGCACATAATAAAGGGACAACAATTTTACAAAAAAAGAAGATAAACATATCTATTAAGAAATAAAAAGTTTGTGGTTAAGACTATCCAAATATGATATTCCCATCTCCTTATTCTTCTATAGAAAGTAACACCTCTGTATTGAAAACTCTTCAAGCGCGGGCCACTCGGCTCTTCTTAGCTGTCATTTCCACTTGAGAAGACTTACCAATGGAGGTAGCCTCACCACCTATGGTCCTCTACATCATCTACTGATTGACTGACTGGAAAGAACTGGAAGATGACTGGATCCCCCATCTTCCAATGTCTTTTTGAACTTAATTGATAATACAAACTTATACGCTTTTTCACCATTATAATTCTCTATTTATTCGGCGAGATCTCAACTCCTTTATAATTTACATATATATGGAAAGAGTAGGTTATTGATTATAAAGGGGAGAAATTATTTATGAAATAAAACTTGGAAATCATCATAGTTATATTGACCGTAATTAACAGTCTATCTTTCCCACGTCAGTCAAATAATCATAAATACCTCCTCTTTCTGCTTTTACCCGACCCTGTAGAAAATTGATCGTCATAAGCAAACGATTCTGTAGTTTCTCCTCTTTTGAAAGTGAAATCGCTTATTGATAAATCAGCACATTAAGTTAAATCTAGGTAGAAAATTAATTACAAAAGCAAAATCAATATGTTTATAGATCTTGAATTGACTTGAAATAATATGAATCTGAACTTTAGGAACATTAAATTTTAGAATATTAGTTAAAGGATGAAATGATGAAAAGCAATCAAGCATAAAAGACAGTATAGAGAGTCAATGGATTAACAATGATAAAATTACCGTATGTACCTACTGTAAGAGCTAGAAAGCGACGTCTAAAATAGAAGGAGGTTGAGTGTAACATCCCAATTTTTGATAAAATTTAAAACTAGTGATTAATATAAATTTTGGGATTAAATTGAAATTTATTTGAAAATTTCAAAACAAATAAAATAAATGTTAATTTGTATATACATAAATAAGATTGTGATTGCATTTGAGTTTAAAAATTTAAAATAATAAGTGTTTTAAAATTATTTGAATCTATAGATATATATGTATATGGATAGATTTGAATTTGAATTTGAATTTAAAATTTAAATAAATATTTTAGTAAAATATCTGGATTTGAAAATTATATATGTATGATTTTTATTAATGTGTAAATTAGTTTAAAAACCTTATTCTTTTTAAAGTTATATATATATATATATATATGATAAAGGAAATGTATTTATACAAATAAGAAAATGTAATACAAAATTTTATTTAAAAACATGTAATCATGTAAAAAAAGTACAAGTGTTAAGCTTTTAGCACATAGATTAACAAGTGTAATCGATTTAATTATGGATGTAGACAAGTGTCCTATTTTTTATTTTCTTTTTCTTTTTATTGAAGAAGAAATATCAGGTATATACATCTTTTCCTCCTCTCCGTCATTTCTTTTAGTCTTGATTTTCAAACTTCAAAGAAAAAAAAAAGCCTGTATACAAAGAAACCAGAAAAAAAAAATATCAAAACAACGCAAATTCTTCACGAATTCAACAAGTCAGATTCAAGCAAGTTATCAATTCAACAATTCCAGTATCAAGACTGTGACAACCCGCCTTTCTAACCCCAGAAAGACGTTTCATCATTAAGAAAGAAAGGGATAGAAATAGAAAAGAATAGAAAGAAAGAAATAACAACATCAGAATCTCACAGCGGAATGGAACAAAATATAATACATCACATAACTATTACATAGTTATACATACATCAGAGTTATACAATATCATATAACATGACTGTCATATACATATATGTCCATACATACATCCAAAATACAGCATACACTAACTACACAGTGGAACTACATATATAGATACATACGTCTGGTCTTCTTTTCCAAAGTTTCTCCAAAAAATCAACACTCCCAATACCTATCACTTGGCTACTCATAAAAATTTGAGTACCCAAGAGTTTATGAAAACGCAAAATATAAACTCCGGGTCAGACATGGGTCTGGTATGAGTAAACAGGTTAAAATTGCTTAACTTTGAAAATCATTTGAAATAAAGGTATCACGTAAGACTTCCCACAAATAAATACGGGTAAGTTTTTACCTTACGCTAACCAAACATTTTTATAGGAAATTCAGTGATATTATAATAATGTCTAGGGTTTTCAAGTAAATAGAAAATAGCCGAAATTGTTACATTCATTAAATTCCAGCTACTAGCCACGAAAGTGGGTAATACAAATCAAAACCGTAGTGTCTCGTAGGGAAAATGGGTTTCCAACAATGGCAGGGCTACTGGGGTACCGCCCGTCACAGTACGGGGCCTAGATCACCGTACCGAGGATCACTTCCGACCCCCTACAACACAAGGCCGGAACCATTCCTTACTGAACAGTCCCGAACAAGATAACCCCGCAGTTGTGGCCAACAACTGCTCACACAGCCGAAATAAAAAGGGACATCTAGACAGGGGAATATCTTGTCCTGCTTGGGCATGACCCACCTAACCTTGCTGCATCTCCCCTGTTTTAGCCATTCCTGGTTGATGAGGCTTGAGGCTGCGTGTGAGGACCCGCAAATCCGTACTCCTTGAATATACACTAATCTCCATAGATTAACTCAAGATGAACAGAAATACGAATTCTCAGTGTTTAAGAAAAAGAAATAGATAGAAGAAGAGAGAAAAGATAGAAAATAGAACAGAAGAAAACAACAGAACAATAACAGAATCTCACAATCGCAGCGGAACAACATATAATAATAAATGAATAATCTTTAAACAAAGAACTATATCAGTTATTACATTACATCACATTACATTACATTATCATCAGAGTGTACAACAACAAACAATGCAGCGGAAAAGAAATACTATATACTAGTAATACGCCATGCCATCCATCTTGCCTCCAGCAACTCCTGAATTCCAGAATATCCTGGTAAACCTTAACTCTTGACTGCCCGTGTGGAAATTGGTGGGCACCCAGAGTTTAGGAAGGAAAACAATAAACTCCGAGTCAGTCATGTGACTGGTGTGAGAACTCAAAACAGTTTATTTATCTTTAAAATCAAAATAGAGGAATATTTTTAAAGTCAATTCGCAATGCTTTTAAAAATGAGACTACCATAAGGCCTCCCGCACACACACACAATGCAAACGCAGAATCGGAGGAGATTTCTCCTTATGATAGTCAAAGATGCTTGATACGCATTAAAAGAACATTTGATATTATTACTAGTGCATAGTGTAGGAAAAATTCATTTCGAAAATAAAGATATAAATCTTAGCCAGCATAGGCATTCTGCACTTATGCCTACTATAGCTACCTTCCAAACAGTGGGGCGCCACCATAAGTGAATGATAGGTTCTACAACTAATAACGTACAAGATCGTATTGTTTCTTTGGATTTCCAACGAATGGTCAGGCCAAGGAACTTCCCATTGCCACATGAGAACGTCTCTAGAAGGACGTCCCCGAGAACCAAACCGGATCTCTGCCAACACAAGGCCGGGTTACCCCTAACTGGGTAACTACTGACACGAGTATGCCATCCCTCGGTCCTTTGGGACCTTTATCCGAGCGCTCGTAACCAACATCACACCAAAATAATAAGTGTTTCAACATGAGTAAGTATCTGGGCTCCATACCATGATACCACCCTTTTCCAGAAGGAAATGCACATACCCTAAGGGGCGCTACCCCCAATAACCTTGCCGCATCTTTCCTGTTTTGACCATTCCGGGATGTGAGGCTCGACGAAGTCTCGTCCACAAAGCCACGCTTTATACAAAAGCTGTGCTTTGGGTCAACAAATGATCATAGAAATGATCACAAAGATAAGTGATCAAATAAATGATCATATCACAAATGATCAAACAATGATCATTTCACAGCAACACTCAGCATGTCACATTACCAAATTGGGAATATATCGCTGATAACCTTCAACTACATAACCTCTGAGCTCGTACGTTTCAGAGAAGGGTGTTAAGCTAAGAGAATAAATTCTCCGCCACCAACAGAAATATATTTGAAAGAAATCAGCTTTATATCTCAATTTGTAATGTCATACATACAATCCATACAAGTCTGTTCCGGGCTCGAACGGAACCGAAGGCACTTACAAAGAAGTCCTTGCAATCCGGATATCCACAATCCTGATCGGATTCCCCATCACATATGGAGAACTCTATACCGGAGCAACTCGGTGCAGAGTCAATCGACAGGTCATCCTATCGCTCTCGCAAATACCCGGTCTTCAACACCGGTCTTCAAATGCTATCCATAACGACGTATCACATACTCGGAATGGGTTATACGACCCCAAGGTCCTTTCCCGGATAACCCGAATAGTGAGCGCTTATTCAAAAATAAGTGTGGCATTCAAATTCAAGCAAATCACAACAAATACCTTCCAAAGGTAAATATTGATAATCGGTCATTGAACTATCAATGGATATGCACAACATCACCCGATTCCAAATAATTTTCCAAATTATTTATTTCCCAAAAAATATCTTTACAAGATATAAAATTTCAATACCTCAAAAATAAATCAATATTTATTTTTAAACAAATTCCCTTTTCTTTTATAAATTCCATAGTGAATTTACATTCCAAAATATCTACGAATATACGATTTCAATTATTCATTTTCAATTTATCTTCAAAAAGATAAATTCTCAAAATATTCACTTTATATTGGAAAACATTTCCATAGTTACTTAATAAGTAATTCACAAATCTTTTTATTTTCTACACTTGGAAAATATTCCATATACTTAAATCTAAATTAAGTATATATTTCATTCTTTAAGGAAATCATTCTCTTAAACATATTTATTTGGGCCAAAACGATGTTGCGTAAAACATCGTTACGATAACCCAAAATCACCAGTATAGGGATTCGAAATTTAAAATAGATATATAAATCCTAATACTATACAAAACATTTCCTTTCGGAAATCATTTACTATAACAACAGTGTTATAGTCCACCATTTCCTTCTATTTCTCGAAAACGTCTATTTCAACAATGAATGTTGAAATCTATGGTTTCGAATCTCAACACATTTTAAAACATCGTTAGATCGTTTTAATTCTATTTAAAACATCATATCCAAAACATTTTCTTTAACATATTATTCACTATTCAAAAACGTGAATATACTTGTTAACCAATTTCATCATTTCTATTCATTTTACTTTAAAGGATTATTCACTGTCTAAAACGTGAATATAACTCTACTAATAAGTTACAACAATTTACTTATCAAAATAAGTCGTTTGCAGATTTATAAAACAACGTTTATAAATTCCATTTCTATTTATTTTATAACAACTTCCTTTTATAAATCTCCTTTATTAACCTATCCGATTTATAACTCAATTATATACCGAAAGTCCATATTATAAGTTAAATACTTATAATTTATTTGTTTATAAAATCGTTCTTTTTTAAACTTCCCAAATTATAAATCTTATAACTTATAAGATTCATTTATTTACCCAAATCTATTCCTTTAATAACTTTACAAATTTTATAAACCTACTGCTTATAAAATTCCATTTATAACTTCACCGTTTATAATTCTATAAATTTCATTCATTTATGAAATTCATTCACAATTCATTCTAACGCTTATAAAAACTCGTTTTATAATTCCAATATTTTTAATTTATAAATATCAATTTATAAATTTCTTATATAAATCAATTTATACTATTATTTTAAAACGTCTTTAATCTCCTTTATAATTTCACCATTTTTGATTTATAAAATAATCAAATTTCATAAATCCTATATTTAAACCTTTTTACAATGAATTCAAAAATCCCAATTTAAACTATTTTACAAAACCATTAACCCCATATTTTCAAAAATCAACTTTTAACTACATTTCTCAAAAATTATAATTTTTATAACCTTAAAAATTATATCGTTATTTATTCAAGATGGATCAATTTCAAAAATATTTTATAACGTATACTTTCAAAAATCACTTTAAAAATCCTTTTAAAATTCCAAAATTTGGCCCAATGATGCTACACACCAAATAGTCAATCACGACAACAACGACATCATATATCGATATGATAATCAACGAATATCAAAATATCCATAATCAAATAAATACTATTGAGGAATCCAGTTGGATCCCTCCAACCTGTTTTCCTGCATCCAAAGATGTTAGCACAATACCAATTCCATTCCAGTACGAAATTATCGCGGTATATGGGATTTATAATATTATCCGCTTAATAGACGGCGCAATAGGGTCTTATCCGCTATATACTGCATGAAATCAATTCCAAGTACATAAATAATACCAATTTCACTGTACTGTGAAATATTCGCGGTATATGTTTTTAATAAATAACATCCGCTTACTAACGGCGCATAATGTCTATTTTAACAATCAATAGATACAATCATCATTCAAACATACATTCAAGAATTTTAAATCTAACTATTTAAAATTAAAATCGAAACTGATTCGATTGAGTGAGAAGTTCTCACCTTGATTTCAATTTCGGTTTAGCGATTTATTTCGAATAAAATTAAACGCGCGTTTAATTTTACCAAAAATTCTCACTAATTCCAAACGACTCCAATCCAATTCCATCACGTAGTGCTCGTCCCTACGATTCCAATGCAACTGATTTCGCGCGTTTTCACCCTCGTATGAAAAAGATATGAATTTTAGAAGTTACACGATTTATATACTTATAAATTTACAACCTATATTTTAATTTTTAAACCTAAATCTAATCTCAGCCACAAGATCCATGCTTCCACATCTGAGCCGTCCCCTTCCATCTTCTTTCCCACGCAACTCCTTCTCCAGTAAATGACGCACGCGAGAACCCATATACGTTCGATTAGGGTTACGTGTCGCCGCCTCCTCGCTACACGAAACCCCATCAAACCACCCCCATTCGAACGCCATCGCCCAGAGCTACCATCGCCTCGATTTGCGTGAAGCTCGGCCCTTCCCTGGTTGAGAAAAACGTGCGCGACTTTGATGCGTTCAAACTCCATTTGCCATCAATCCAAAGCACTAGAAACGATCTTAGCCATTTGATGTCTAGCTCTTGACGAGCTCTACAAGTTTGCTTCAGAAAGTTTTACGAATTAAAGCATGGATTTGAAGAAATCTGAGGGGAAAGAGAAGACATTTTCGGCCACTAAATATTTATGAAGGTGGCGGCTGCAGCTAATTGAAACCCTAGCCTTGTTTTGATGCAAATGAGAAAAGTGAAGGGCTTATATAGAAAATTTTGCAAACACTATTCATCCCGGAATTTCCGAATTCCAAACGAAGCATGCCGGTTGGCGTTTATAAGGTTTACCCCGCGTTTCGAACACAATGGAACGTGTTTTGGGAGCTAATTCGGTCATCTATGCGAGTTATGGCAATAAACGTTCGATTTAAAATTAAACCGATTAAACGATTTTCTAGGCGTTTTGGCTTGCCCCGGACAAACGATAAATCCGATTGACACGAAATTTTAAACCATACAATAATATCACATTACGGATCCGATGAAACTAGTTTCGTCGAAATCCGAGACTGTTTGAAAAATGGCCATTTTAACTCGCCAAATTAATATTAAAACAATTTCAATGCGTTTCGAGCTGCCATGATCAAACGATAACTCCGATTGCTATGAAAATTGAAATCCGATAATAAAAAACTATTACGGATCCAATGGAACTAGTTTCGTCCAATTCTGAGACTGTTCGAAAATTGGCTATTTTCACTAGTCGATTAAATATTAAAATATTCAATTTTCACAAATTAACTTCTAATTCGGTTTTAAAAGTTCCATAACATCATTCTAACTTCAATTTGATAAAATAAAATTTTACAAATCATTTTCAATCATATTTAACTCAATTTTCAATTATTTCTGTATTTTCACATATTAAATTATCGATTTAATTACTCAATTAAATCCAATTATTCGAAATAAAATTTATTCAACTTATAAATTTCACTTATTAATATTTAAAATTAATTAAATATTCAAATTTTAATTAATTAAATTCTGGGTCGTTACATTGCAATTACCTTTATTGAACATTATTCTTACAATGCTCATCGTCCGCCTGACGATGTGTTGAAAGCATTCAATCCATACAAGTTCGTTCCGGGTTCGAACGAAACCGAAGGCATTATCTCGTTACACTCATTTTGGAATCACCCTCGGAGTTAACAACGATAACCCTTGCATTCTGAAACACCATCTCGATCACCAAATGACAAGTCACGTCCTATCGTTTAATTTGGATCGATGTGGTTATCAGAGAATCAAAATTGATATTTCCGATCCCGGTATCATCGAAATCCAAACGCCATTTTAAGGGCCAAGTTGTCTATTTAACTTAACAATTCAATTTAATATCAGAATTCACATAACAGATATCACAGATAAATCATATACAATTATCACAGTATATACAGAATATATTACAACATATCACAGAAATATTGTGTAACATCCCGGATTTTTAAGCCGTTGAATTTGAACATTTAACTCGTTTTAAATGTTAATGTGGATTCTTAATTGATTTTGAAATGGATGGATTTGGGTTCAATCAATGAAATAAGCTATAATTTTTAATTATAGTAATTCCGGTTGAATTTGAATAATGGGAAAATAATAATTTAAATATTCGGAATTGAAATAAAGTAAATCTGGATGTAAATAGTGATAAAAATGGTTTTAAAAATTCATTTTGAGTTATTTGAGTGTAAATAGTGTGGTGGGAATTTTAGATGAATTTTAAAGTTGATAAATTAATATTTGGAATTTTATATCAATTTAAAAATGAATTTAATATTATTAAAATGCAACTAATCAGATTTTGGGTCCGGAATGACTCAAAATGATTTTTTATGTGCTTATAAATTTCATATGATTTATTATTAAGTTAACAAAGTTTTAAAAGTGAAATTTTGAGTGATTTCGACAATTATGAAAATCGCTCGATTTAATCGACGAGTTAAAATAGCCTTCCGGGGCACAGTCGCGGAATTCGACGAAACCAGTTCCATTAGATCCGTAATAGTTAGTTATTATCGGATTTCAATTTTCGTAGCAATCGGAGTTGTCGTTTGACCGTGGCAACTCGAAACGCATAGAAATCGATTTAACAGATTTAATTTTAAATTGATCGTTTAATTCCGTAACTCGCACGTATGATCGAATTAGCTTACAAAACATGTTCCATTGTGTCCGGAATTCTGAAAAACTCTAGGAACGCCTATTGGTTCGTGAGAATTGGAGTTCGTTTGCAATACGATGTTAAATTGAGAATTATATTAATAAAATAATATTATATAACTTAAAACGTTTGCAAACCCTAATTTCATTCCACCGGCCGCCGCTTCCTTATGTTTTCATGGACGAAAATTGATTTCATTCCCCCCTCTAAAATATCTCAATCCATGCTTTAATTTGAAAAACTTTCTAAATGAAAGTTGTAGATCGTTGAGGGATCTATAGATCCAACGGGTGATTTCGCGTGAGGTGATCGTTTGGAGGAGTTTTGGTGTTGCGTACGTATAGGGTTCAAGCACGTATTGTGCGTGATTGCCTTGACCGAGCTCGAAGCTGTTAGGGCCGAAGGTGGAGCAGGCCTTGAGCGTCGAGGTGGTGGCTTTGGATCGACTTATGGGTGAGCGACGAGGGTGCGGTTGTAAACCTTAGGCGAACGTGGTGGGTTCGAGCGATCTGGGTATTGCGTTCGAAGGTGGGAGAAGATGCGGCCTTGACTTTGACTTGGGTTTTGAACGGCCTGTTATGTTGTGGTAAAAGTAAATTTAAAATTTTAAAGAAAATTTGTTTTAAATTGTTATTCAAACTTTATAAATTAATATCGGATGCGTACGTTATCAGATTACGACAATTTTGGTGACGTCGGAATCGCAGTGACGGGGAGCACGCTGTGGCACAGATATGAATTCGATTCAAGCAAGTAGAAATTTGAGTTAAATCGAACGTTGTTCGGTTTAATTTAAATTTCGAACGCTCGCTGAAACACAAGGTGAGTTAATCTCACTCACATCTGGAATGTTAGCTGATTTAAGTAGTTAATATTTAAATATTTGTGTGATTGGTTGAAATGTTTATTTATGTCAGCCAGGATTGATATATATATATATATATATATATATATATATATATATTTGTGCTAATATTTGTGAATGCAGGAAAAAAATAGGTTGGAGGGATCCAACTGGATTCCTCACACTATAGTAATTATCTTTATAATTGATGTGGTAACTTGTTATATATTGTGATTGATAACTCTGAATTTAATTATACTGTGATATTGATGGATAAGTATATACACAGAATTTAAAAATAAAATTAAATAAATTGGGTTTTTAAAGAAATAAAGAAATTGATAAATAAAGAATTTAAGGAAATAAAATTTGGAATCTGGGTTGAGTGAAGAATGGAAATTGTAAATTTGGAAATATAAATAAAGTGGAATATTTATTAGTTGATAAATATGAAAGTATGGATTTCCGGAGGTAAATCCTATAAGAAGTTAAATAGTATTTAAAATAACGATGGGTTATTTAGATAATGAAAAATGTTTTCCTGGAAATTAAATATGTATTCCCACAAGCTTTTAAAAGTAAAACTAGAAGTGTAAATGTATGATTTATTTTACGATAATTAAACGTAAATTTGAATTGGGATAAATCGGGCTGGATTTATAAGAAGGATACTCTGGGTTGTTTGAATGGAAGTGTTTCCCTGGAAAACCAAGTTCGAGTTTTAAACAGATTTTGTTAAAAGAAAGTTTAAAAATTCAAACTTGTTTAAAAGAGTGTTTTGGAAATTATTATTATTATTTTAAAGTAATTATTGATAAATTAGCAATAGTAAATTTTATGAATACCCTAGTAATTATTTTTACAAATGAATTGCTTTAAAGGCTAGTTTTGACCTAAGGCATTGAAATTAGCATTAACCTTTTTAAAAACTCTACTTATAAGTTTAGTATAAACTATACCCTTATTATAATCAAGATTTATATCCTAATAAGTGGTTTTACCTTACATATTAGAAATTATATTTTTGAGTAATAATCAATAGTAAATTTCCGTATTTTAAAGTATATTTCAGAATAAAATTGTTTAACAGTTTTAAATCTAAATTGTTTTGAACTTGGTTATTTCCAATGGGAATAAAGGGTAAAGGATTTAGCTTGTAAAGGAAGAGTTTTGAGAATTGTTTTCAAATGAGTTTTGGAAATTTGAAAATATATCTTTTAAAGATATTTGCGGCAAATAAATAATGTGAAAATTATTTATTGTGTGATGGAAGTTTATGAATGTAAATTGATAGTTAAATCACCGACTATCAATATTGGACAAATACATTGATCGTTTCGAAGAGACCGGGATCGAGATTTATTTCTCGAAAACCACTTCGATCCGGTTTGTATGTTTCGTACGAAAAACGTGTTCGGAGTCGAAGATGGAGCAGTGAAGTGCAAGGGCTAGTCACTACTAATCTTGAGGATATTTCCAAAATGGATGTAGTAGGAGTAGTGCCTTCGGTTCCGTTCGAACTCGGGACGGACTTGTATGGATGAATGCTTGCGAAACATCGTCAGGTGGGCGATGGGCATTCTAAGTGTAACGTTCTAAAGGTAACGTTTAGCCTCAAACCTCATCAAATGGGAATGACTGAAAATCAGGGGATATGCAACCAGGCTTCGTAGGTAGCCCCCATTGGAGAGTAAGGTCATCCCTGTCTAGATGTTCCTTTTTATTTCGGCTTAGTGGACGGTTGCTGATCCCAACCGTGGGGTGATCTTATTCGAAACTGTCCAGTAAGGGATGGGTCCGACCTTGTGTTGCTGGGGATCAGGAGTGGTCCTCGGTACGGTGATCTAGGCCCCGTACTGTGACATGTGGTACCCCAGTGCCTAGTCATTGTTGGAAATCCATTCTCCCTACGTGCCTTGTACGAGTTTTGTTTGTATTACCCACTTTTGTGGCTAGTAGCTGGAAATTAATCATATAACAATTTCGGCTAATTTATAAGTATTTGTATATAGACCCTATTATAATATCAGATGATTTCTATAAAAAAGTGTTTTAGCTATCGTAAGGTAAAAACCCGACATGTTTATTTGTGGCGTGGTCTTACGAGATGCTTTTGTTTTCAAAAACCATTTTGAAACTTTAATAATCAATTTGTATGCATTATTATCAGCTGGTATTCCAGACTGACTCGGGTGTTATTTCATTATAATGCTCGGGTCAGACCGAGTATTATATGTACAGGACAGGATGCTTTGGAGCAGCAGAGGAGCTAGAGTCCGAGACGTATTTTCTGTACCTATATATATATATATATATATATATATATATATTGCGCTGCTATGATTGTATGGCATGTCTGATTGGTAATTGTTGATGTATGAGACATTCATATGATATGATGTATAAAACCGGTATAGATTTCATTTTGTGTAAAGATCTATTATTTACTATTATATTTTATTCCGCTGCGACTGTGAGATTCTGATATTGTTTAGTTTCTTCTCCTTCTATCTCTTCTTCTTTAACCCTAATGGTTCGTAATTCTATGCCACTTGAGTTAATAGAGGTAGAATAGTGTTGATTCAAGGGGTACGGATTTGCGGTGAAGTGCAAGGGCTAGTCACTACTAATCCTGAGGATATTTCCAAAATGGATGTAGTAGGAGTAGTGCCTTCGGTTTCGTTCGAACCCGGGATGTCACACTTGGTATCAGAGCTTAGGTTGACGACAACCTAGGCTTTGGTGGGGAAATTACTCCTTAACTAGAGTCGATGGTACTCTATAATGAGTTGAGAGTAATAATAGATATGAGAGCGTACTTGTTAGTGGATATAAAATTATTTTTATACTGTGTTGACTTATCGGTTGAGTGTTTATGAATTCTGGTCGGTACGGGAAGTACAACCGTATCGATAGGGGTTTTTAAACTCTTAAACAAGATAAACCGACATAGTATTGTTTTAAAGTGGGTAAATGAAATAATTTTACCCAAAATTATATTTTGATATAAAAGAAATAATTTTCTGAAATTATTATATATGTTTGGATGATTGGTTGTTAATGTCTAAATCAAATAAGAATCTAAAATTTAATCTGGAATTTGAAATAGTTATATTGAAAATAAAATTCTACAAATATAAATTATATAAAGGTAAGAATAACTAAATTTGAATTGGACCAGAATTTACATTCCGGAAGTTTTGGAAAGGATTTTAAATGTAATGAAACCAAAGGTTTGGAAATTTAAAATCTTGGAAATGTTTGGTAATATTTTCCCAAGTGTTTAAAGGCAATAATGGAATGTTGATTTGGGAAGTATTTTTGAATGGAAACTGTTTTGGAATGAATTTGGGAAGTAAGAAAGCACTGAACTCACTTCATTCGTTGGAAAATAATCCTGATGTTGCTGGCCACATCATTAGAATTCATTTTCGAGTTTCTAAAGTGATGGATTGCTACCAAAATGGTTGGTTATAATATCGTTTGGATTTGTTGGGTAAAACAGTTGTTTTGGACATTTCAAAATGGGGAATTTGTTTTTGGTATAAACAAATTGTTTTGGAAAATCTGGAGATTTGATTGATATACCAAATAGGTATATATATTGATATATTTCAAAATGGTTTTGGAATAAAACCGGGTAATTGAATTCTGGGAAATTCTATTTAAATAATGGGTAAAAATGAATCAACTATTGGACTTATTTGGTGAAGTTGATGCTAATAAGGAAGAAATGAAAATTTTAATCCTGAAATTAAAATTAATTTGGGTAAATGGAGGTAAATGAAATTATTGAAATGAATGGAAAGTTGAATTTAACCTGGGATAAGTTAAATAAAATTGGGAATTAGAATTAAATTGATTTGGGTTGAATGGAAATGTAAAATAACTTTGTAATTGTAGGTCATTGGGTAATGAATTGTACCCATAAGCTATTAAGAGTCATACTTATAATCTGAAATTGTGGATTTAAAATTTTCAAAGGATTAAGGTGAAAGTAGATTTGTATCCTTAAAAATTCAGTGATGCATATATATAGAAAATTGAAATTGTGATTATAAGATGTCGATGGATTAAAATGAGCAGTATGGCTTTAAAATAAATAAGTTAGTGAACTTATATAAATAGAAATGAAATTATAATCACAATTGGGGAATAGTTAAATGGCATGGTGAATTCAAACCTAGTCTCAAATAAAAGGTAAACTGAAATAAGGTAAGGTGAGATATAAAAGAAGTGAATGAACTTAAGTTAGTAAGTATGTTTTAAACTTGTATATGGAGATTAAAATTGAGAATTTGAATTGGATATAAAGGTGGAATGTAAATTGCTTAGAATTGCATAAAGAAATTCATATTCCTAAGTTATTAAGTGTTATAATTTGAATTTGTGATTATAAAATGGAAATGGACTTAAGTAAGCAATCTAAACTCTGAATGGAAGTGAAATTGTAATTCACTAATGGAAAGAGTTAAATGGTGTGGCAAATTCAAAACTTGACTGAATGAAATGTAAAGTGTAATGAAGCAAAGTGAGAATATAAAGGCGGATGTTCTTAAGTTAACTTATTTAAGTTAGCAAATAAGTCTTGAACTTATGTATTATGAAGATGAAATTTGTTTCGATAATGAAATTGATATTAAATTTCAGTTGTGTAATAAATAATATTGAAAGAAATTTAGATTCTATTTAAAGGAGTGAAAAGGAAAGGTAGAAAATTTAAATTTGCTAAATGAAAAAATTGGAAAATGGTCATATTATAAATAAATTCAGGGTGAATTGAGGAAGCAAATTAAAACCTAATATGGATTAGGTTATTGACTAAATTGAAGTTACAATTTGATGGAATTTGTACTGAAATGAATAGAATTTTGATAGTTTGGTCAAAATTTGGAAAGTAAATAAAAATCCAATTGTGGCATGGGATTTAAATTTGTGGTAACAAATATTGAAGTGTAGATGAAAATTGGAATTGAATTATAATTGTGATGGTTTGAATTGTAAATAAATTCTAGTGAGTGAAATGATTTGAAGTGGCCACATTGTTAATAAAATAAATTCAGAAATGAATTGTGAAGGTGAATAAATTTAAAATGGATTGAATAAATAAATAAAGTGGATTAAAAGTTGTAAATGAAATGGAATTGATATGGATGAGAATCAAATGAAGAAAGGAAAAAAATTGATGTAAGAAGATAATGGAAATATTGTATGATTTAAACAACACAAGCAAATTGAAAACGATAATGATGGATGAGCTTTATTAAGTAATATTGAATGAAATTGGTTTGGATAATAAATTTGAAATGAATTTTAATTAAATATTGTGATATGGATATAAGAGTGTAAATGACCCAGGATGGAATGATATTATTAAAAACTTGAATTGGTTAATGAAATAAAAATGTAAGGGAAGAATTTAATTTAATAATTGCAATGTGATAAGAATGCTTGGATTGTGAACCATGCAGAATTGAATAAAATTAATATAAATCTAAGTGGAAATTGATTTTAAATGGTTATAAGATGTAGTGATGGTCACTTGCTTGGATAACCTTAATTTGCATAAGAATTGGTTATATTGTAGAATTCAGAATTGAGTTGTTTAACAAGCAATTGAAACTGATTTTTTTTTGAATAAATTAATATGGATTGGAACCCAATTCAAGAGTTTGTGAATGAATGCAAGTGAATTGGTTTAAAATAGCAAATGGAATTGATTTTGAATCAATTAGAATGAATTGACATTTTGATAAGTGATGTTTGCATATGAATGAGAAATGGATCATAACAGAAATGCGAATGTTTCCAGTTTAAAATAAAATTTGATTGTAAATCAACTTGGGAATGTAAGTTAAAATAGAAATGCAAGTAAGGCATATTTTAATCATATTGAAATAGAAATGAATTGGTTGCAATAAATATGGCTAACATCATTAAACTATGAAGTTTGGGTTTGTAAAGAGGATTTAAAATAATGTCGGAATTGTGAAATTGTTTATAAAGGAGGTTAGCATGCATAATTATGAAGTTGTTTGGTTAGGTTATGCAATGGATATGTTTGGCTTACATTTAGATTGGAAATGTTGTTAAAATACTCATATCTTTAAAAACTGATGAGTTTGTTGAGTAAGCACAGGTACAGAAGGCGTTCGAGAGAGTTGGAGCGCGTATATGCGTTATATTAGCCGCTCGCTATTAAAAAAATTTGCTAAAAAGATACGCCTACGCAAATATAATTGGGAAATGATATATATATTGTGATATATTTTGGTTTCCGACCGTGTGGGTCGATGTATATATATTTGTTTGTATCGTGATATCGCGAAAGCTCCTCCGTGCAGGGGAGACTCTGCCAAAAAATTTCTGAAATTTTGGGAGTTAGAAGATTTTGGGAATTTTGAAAATTTTATTAACTTTGAAAGTTATTTTGAAATACGTTAGAATTTAAAGCTTTAGAGTAAGTAAAACAAATGAATAAGGGATTGGGCTAAAGGATTTTGGAAAGTGAATATAAGCTTTTAACTAAGCAAATTGGATGAGTAAGTAAGTTTGAGCATAGTTTCTACCTTAGCAAATTTCGGGGACGAAATTTTTATAAGGGGGAAGGAATGTAACATCCCCGATTTTTAAGCCGTTGAATTTGAACATTTAATTCGTTTTAAATGTTAATGTGGATTCTTAATTGATTTTGAAATGGATGGATTCGGGTTTAATCAATGAAATAAGCTATAATTTTTAATTATAGTAATTCCGGTTGAATTTGAATAATGGGAAAATAATAATTTAAATATTCAGAATTGAAATAAAGTAAATCTGGATGTAAATAGTAATAAAAATGGTTTTAAAAATTCATTTTGAGTTATTTGAGTGTAAATAGTGTGGTGGGAATTTTAGATGAATTTTAAAGTTGATAAATTAATATTTGGAATTTTATATCAATTTAAAAATGAATTTAATATTGTTAAAATGCAATTAATCAGATTTTGGGTCCGGAATGAGTCAAAATGATTTTTTATGTGCTTATAAATTTCATATGATTTATTATTAAGTTAACAAAAATTTTAAAGTGAAATTTTGAGTGATTTCGACAATTATGAAAATCGCTCGATTTAATCGACGAGTTAAAATAGCCTTCCGGGGCACAGTCTCGGAATTAGACGAAACCAGTTCCATTGGATCCGTAATAGTTAGTTATTATCGGATTTCAATTTTCATAGCAATCGGAGTTGTCGTTTGACCGTGGCAACTCGAAACGCATAGAAATCGATTTAACCGATTTAATCTTAAATTGATCGTTTAATTCCGTAACTCGCACGTATGATCGAATTAGCTTACAAAACATGTTCCATTGTGTCCGGAATGCTGAAAAACTCTAGGAACGCCTATTGGTTCATGAGAATTGGAGTTCGTTTGCAATACGATGTTAAATTGAGAATTATATTAATAAAATAATATTATATAACTTAAAACGTTTGCAAACCCTAATTTCATTCCACCGGCCGTTGCTTCCTTATGTTTTCATGGCCGAAAATTGATTTCATTCCCCCTCTAAAATATCTCAATCCATGCTTTAATTTGAGAAACTTTCTAAATGAAAGTTGTAGATCGTTGAGGGATCTATAGATCCAACGGGTGATTTCGCGTGAGGTGATCGTTTGGAGGAGTTTTGGTGTCGCGTACGTATAGGGTTCGAGCACGTATCGTGCATGATTGCCTTAATCGAGCTCGAAGCTGTTAGGGCCGAAGGTGGAGCAGGCCGTGAGCGTCGAGGTGGTGGCTTTGGATCGACTTATGGGTGAGCGACGAGGGTGCGGTTGTAAACCCTAGGCGAACGTGGTGGGTTCGAGCGATCTGGGTATTGCGTTCTAAGGTGGGAGAAGATGCGGCCTTGACTTTGACTTGGGTTTTGAACAGCCTGTTATGTTGTGGTAAAAGTAAATTTAAAATTTTAAAGAAAATTTGTTTTAAATTGTTATTCGAACTTTATAAATTAATATCGGATGCGTACGTTATCAGATTTCGACAATTTTGGTGACGTCGGAATCGCAGTGACGGGGAGCACGCTGTGGCACAGATATGAATTCGATTCAAGCAAGTAGAAATTTGAGTTAAATCGAACGTCGTTCGGTTTAATTTAAATTTCGAACGCTCTCCGAAACGCAAGGTGAGTTAATCTCACTCACATCTGGAATGTTAGCTGATTTAAGTAGTTAATATTTAAATATTTGTGTGATTGGTTGAAATGTTTATTTATGTCAGCCAGGATTGATATATATATATATATATATATATATATATATATATTTGTGCTAATATTTATGAATGCGGGAAAAAAATAGGTTGGAGGGATCCAACTGGATTCCTCACACTATAGTAATTATCTTTATAATTGATGTGGTAACTTGTTATATATTGTGATTGATAACTCTGAATTTAATTATACTGTGATATTGCTGGATAAGTATATACACAGAATTTAAAAATAAAATTAAATAAATTGGGTTTTTAAAGAAATAAAGAAATTGATAAATAAAGAATTTAAGGAAATAAAATTTGGAATCTGGGTTGAGTGAAGAATGGAAATTGTAAATTTGGAAATATAAATAAAGTGGAATATTTATTAGTTGATAAATATGAAAGTATGGATTTCTGGAGGTAAATCCTATAAGAAGTTAAATAGTATTTAAAATAACGATGGGTTATTTAGATAATGAAAAATGTTTTCCTGGAAATTAAATATGTATTCCCAGAAGCTTTTAAAAGTAAAATTAGAAGTGTAAATGTATGATTTATTTTACGATAATTAAACGTAAATTTGAATTGGGATAAATCGGGCTGGATTTATAAGAAGGATACTCTGGGTTGTTTGAATGGAAGTGTTTCCCTGGAAAACCAAGTTCGAGTTTTAAACAGATTTTATTAAAAGAAAGTTTAAAAATTCAAACTTGTTTAAAAGAGTGTTTTGGAAATTATTATTATTTTAAAGTAATTATTGATAAATTAGAAATAGTAAATTTTATGAATACCCTAGTAATTATTTTTACAAATGAATTGTTTTAAAGGCTAGTTTTGACCTAAGGCATTGAAATTAGCATTAACCTTTTTAAAAACTCTACTTATAAGTTTAGCTTAAACTAAACCCTTATTATAATCAAGATTTATTTCCTAATAAGTGGTTTTACCTTACATATTAGAAATTATATTTTTGAGTAATAATCAATAGTAAATTTCCGTATTTTAAAGTATATTTCAAAATAAAATGGTTTAACAGTTTTAAATCTAAATTGTTTTGAACTTGGTTATTTCCAATGGGAATAAAGGGTAAAGGATTTACCTTGTAAAGGAAGAGATTTTGGGAATTGTTTTCAAATGAGTTTTGGAAATTTGAAAATATATCTTTTATAGATATTTGAGGCAAATAAATAATGTGAAAATTATTTATTGTGTGATGGATGTTTATGAATGTAAATTGATAGTTAAATCACCGACTATCAATATTGGACAAATACGTTGATCGTTTCGAAGAGACCGGGATCGAGATTTATTTCTCAAAAACCACTTCGATCCGGTTTATACGTTTCGTACGAAAAACGTGTTCGGAGTCGAAAATGGAGCAGTGAAGTGCAAGGGCTAGTCACTACTAATCCTGAGGATATTTCCAAAATGGATGTAGTAGGAGTAGTGCCTTCGGTTCCGTTCGAACCCGAGACGGACTTGTATGGAGAATGCTTGCGAAACATCGTCAGGTGGGCGATGGGCATTCTAAGTGTAACGTTCTAAAGGTAACGTTTAGCCTCAAGCCTCATCAAATGGGAATGACTGAAAATCAGGGGATATGCAGCAAGGCTTCGTGGGTAGCCCCCACTGGAGAGTAAGGTCATCCCTGTCTAGATGTTCCTTTTTATTTCGGCTTAGTGGGCGGTTGCTGATCCCAACCGCGGGGTGATCATATTCGGAACTGTCCAGTAAGGGATGGGTCCGGCCTTGTGTTGCAAGGGATCGGCAGTGGTCCTCGGTACGGTGATCTTGTCCCTGTACTGTGACAGGTGGTACCCCAGTGCCTAGTCATTGTTGGAAATCCATTCTCCCTACGTGCCTTGTACGAGTTTTGTTTGTATTACCCACTTTTGTGGCTAGTAGCTGGAATTTAATCATGTAACAATTTCGGCTATTTTATAAGTATTTGTATATAGACCCTCTTATAATATCAGAGGATTTCTATAAAAAGGGTTTTAGCTATCGTAAGGTAAAAACCCGACATGTTTATTTGTGGCGTGGTCTTACGAGATGCTTTTGTTTTCAAAAACCATTTTGAAACTTTAATAATCAATTTGTATGCATTATTATCAGCTGGTATTCCAGACTGTCTCGGGTGTTATTTCATTATAATGCTCGGGTCAGACCGAGTATTATATGTACAGGACAGGATGCTTTGGAGCAGCAGAGGAGCTAGAGTCCGAGACGTATTTTCTGTACCTATATATATATATACATATACATATATATATATATATATATATATATATATTCCGCTGCTATGATTGTATGGCATGTCTGATTGGTAATTGTTGATGTATGAGACATTCATATGATATGATGTATAAAATTGGTATAGATTTCATTTTGTGTAAAGATCTATTATTTACTATTATATTTTATTCCGCTGCGACTGTGAGATTCTGATATTGTTTAGTTTCTTCTCCTTCTATCTCTTCTTCTTTAACCCTAATGGTTCGTAATTCTGTGCCACTTGAGTTAATAGAGGTAGAATAGTGTTGATTCAAGGGGTACGGATTTGCGGGACGTCACATATTGTCAACAGATATCAAAGTAAATCAAACAGAATTATCAATGCATACCAAACAGTTTATTCTACTTAATTTGTTAACTTAACTTAATTGATTGCTTAAGAATAAACTATTTTATTCTACTTAATTAATCACCGATTAATTAGCTTATTAATGATCAATTAATTAATTTGTTAATCATTAATTATCAATTTATTAATCATCTAATTTTTAATTAATTATTTAATTAAATAACTTTTATTCATTTATTGTTTAATTACTCAGTTAATTAATTTATTCTCAATTATTAATTCATAACTTTCTTAAAAATTAATTACTTATTTAATTACTTATATTAATCAATTTTTTTTCAATTCAATTAATTAATCACTTAAGTTAATTATTATTTATGACTTAACTTTTAAGTAATTAGCTAACATCCTTAAGATTTAAATTGTTTTAACATATGATTTATCTAGTTTTAATTACAAAATCAATTTAAAGTCATCAATTTAAAATTTCAAGTATAAATTAATTTACATTCTAATCACTTTATATTAATCACCTATCTCTACGGACACTTCTTAAATAAACTTTTAAATTAAATATTAACTTGACCAACTAACTATTGTTTAATTAACTTAGATATAACAAACACTTAAACAAAACATTATGTGCGTCCATTGGGTAATGGACCCGAGACAGCACCTACCTTTACTCGAGAAAACATCGAGTTTCCCTCCATGCTTCCCGCGTCTCTCTCTCTCCCATTCCCCTTCTTCTCCCTTTCCTTGTTTCTTCTTCTTCTCATTTTATATTTTGTTTAGTTATAAATTTTTGAACTGCAGAAACAAAAATTCCCACGCGCAATCCCAAGGAAAACTCGAAGCTACAACCAAAAATCACGCGTACTAATACGCATCTTTCCCAACAACTCGACAGGCACCACCTCACCACCGTGCACGTGCACGGTGGTCCACTACGTCTCCGGCGACTCGCGACAACGTCCACAAACCCCAAATTGACCACTCATACGAGTTCATCACACAAATCATCACGATTTGGTCGAAGGCAAAAATTTGCCTGTCGCTCGAACACGTGACACAAACACCCACCGAAATTCCCCACGCGAAGCCACCATCCATCACCGGAGGCCAAGCCTCTTTCCCCACGCCATGGCTAAACCTTCCTCGGCCTCCACCCCAAACCACGAACGGCTCGATCAAGCGACGGCGATACAAACGATGATATACAGAACACAAGAAGAAAATGAACTGAAACCCTATATGCGACCCGTTCAAACAACCTGCACAATGAATAATTTTTCTGACATTTTTCCAGAGTTCGAAAATCACTAAGCTAACTTCGATATGAATTTCGACATCTAATTATTGTAAAATCATCAGAGATTGATGAAGATACACTTTTGTCCAATATTCGAACTACACCCTCATTACTCACTTAAAAATCATAATTTTTATACTAAAAATCCCAACCTTGTGTATGTATTCGAGATATGTTATTGAATTCCTAAATTTCAACATTCGAATTTTTTGACTTTGAATTCCTTTTACCTGTAATTTGAATAAACAGTGGTTATAAAATACTGTAAACTTCAAAACAAGATTGCAGGCCTTGATTTGGATCAACAACATAAATTAGCATTAATATCCAGGTTTAAACATTTACATGAAGAAGTATTTGCAATTTCTTCGTTTTACTTTGTTCAGATATTCAAAGTTCCTGAAGAACAACTTCATATATTACAGAGTAACAGGAAATACTCAAGGCTACTTATTTAAGCAAAATCAAAGCACACACCATTTATAAGCTAAAGATACAAGTTTAGATTGAAAATAGATAAGTTTACTCACCAAGTAACTTTAAAACATAAGGTAAGGTATTGATGAAGAACATTGCAGAAAGAAATTCCCTGAAGCCTTCTTTTTAGTTTCCTGTTTTGAATTAATTTTAAGTCTTCCAAAGCAACAAATGTTTATCTTCTCTCCTTATTTGATTCTCAGGTTTGTTTGTAGGTTTAGTCAAGTTTTATATACGAACATAATATATATTGGATATATATATAGAAGCTACTTAACAGGTTGTATCTAGACAGTTTTATTTGTTTGTCATTTTTTTCTTTAGTTGGTCAAGTATTATGTTCTGCAGAAAGAATTATCACAGAAATTCGGCTATAGTACTAGCTTGAACAAATGTTGTGCTATTAAATGTTTATGCTCTTATTTATGATAACAAGTAATTAATGCTTACTGATACTTACTTATGTGTTGTACAAAGATATTTATTTTTATTTTTTTATTTCGGCCAAGCATATCTTGTAAGATACAGATTTTGTTTTATTATATTTGAAGTGAAACTTTGTTTTTCTTATGCAAATTTATGACCTTCTACTCATCTATTATATTATACTAGCAGCAGCCTAACTTGGTTTATGAGAACATATGTATATAGTTTGCTTTGATTTCTTTATACTTAGCATTTTGTAGTGCAGCTGACTTATTTGCATATGTATGTTTAACTTACCTTTTTTATCATTGCAATTGTTTACAGGTTATTCCCCTTATTTTTTCTGATATGTTTTTATGAAGTTGTCACACTATTAATTTTTTTTAGCTTATGTGTTGATTTGTCTAAGCTAAACAAAGAATAGTTTAAAATGTATATTCTTATCTTATGTTTTATTTATTTATATAGGTTATTAACAAAACTTCCTAATATTATTCCCAGTTAGTTTACTTTTAATTATTTAATTTATAACATATTTGTACTAAAAAAATATATTTATATTAAATATGGACTTTTTTCATTCCAAACAATATTATTTAGGTATTTAAATATGTATCAAATCAAATGACTATAATGCAAAGCCCCATTAATTTTATCGAATAAGGAAATTCTATTTCAAATATTTTTGAAAGACTCTATTTTAAATTTTCAAATCAAAATTTCTTTTACTGACACAAATATACTGATAAATATACAAAGATCTTATTTGTTTGTAAAATGTAAAGCTTGTATTTAATTTAAATTAGATTAAATATTCATTAAAATATGCTGTCAAAAATTCCGGATCGTTACAAAGAGCAACATCAAATTTTTTAAAATCCAAGATCAAGATCAAAGTGATTTCAAATTTCAACACCCAGGCTTCTTCTCTGTTTTCATAAAAACAAACTATAAGTAAATCCTTTTAAGAATTTGAGTTTCAATTTGTTGTTAAATAATCAAACAAGTTAATCCATCATAAGCTAAGAAAATCAACATCAACATCAACTAGTTGCAGATAAAATTCCAAGATCAAAGCAATTTTCAAATTCTCGTTTCCAGTTTTCTAAAAAAAGCAGATATACAGGCCTCTTCCCTGTCAACATAAATTAGTGAGTAAACCCTTGTGAGATCTGGATTTTTGAATGTTGTTTGAATTCATGCCTAAAGTGAAGTTAAAATTTATTTGCATGTGTATAAATCTTCGTATTTATGTATGGTTTGGTTGTGCATGTCTGGAAAACAGATATATATGCATCTCTGTTACAGGTTTACAGGCATCAAGCCTGTTCAAAAATCAACCTCTCTTCTTGTAATCATTATTTTGTTGAATCACTATTTTCGATTCATGACAAATCAGTTCAGAGGCCAAGAAAAGAATTTACATTCATACATAACACAAAGAAAGACAATAGAGGATCAAGGCCACAACTCTATGCTTAAAGTAACACTCATTTCTGTAGAGTCTTAGTTATATTTAAAAATCAATCCTCAAGTTTTCAACATTTTCTATTTTTTTCAAAAAAAGAAAATTCACTGTGCAAAATATGCACAGCCAGTCGACTGACTGGTTATGCCAGTCGACTGACTGTGCATATGCACAGTCGTGAACTCTTTTAAAATTTAAAACGTACATGGTTTTTTAAATTTCAAATACCAGTCGACTGACCACAATCTCCAGTCGACTGAACCGACTTCAACTGCAAATTTTCTGAATAGACATCTTCTTCCATGAAGAGTTGCATACCATCAAAAGTTGTCTCTCTTGGCTGAAACTCTTCACCAAGGGTTGCAGTTTTCTGATAATTATATATAGGAGTTCTCTCTTCTTCAATTTTACCAATTTTCTAATTCTAACTCTCTATTTCTCTCTTGTGATTATTCTAAGTGCTCTCATACTTTAAATTGCTTTGAATCTTTGAGTCATACTCTATATACTTTGATTCTTAGCAATATTCTTCCTTCTCAAATATTCACATACTACTTATATACTTGAGGAATTGATTATAGGAAGTTTGTAATCTTAACTGACAAATTAGTGTTATCAAGAACACACTTAGTCAACTACTTTCATAGTTTGTTAAAGACCTGTTCTGCTGCTCAGGCAAGGGAAAGTCCTCTTCTGCTATTGAGGCAAAAATTCTGTTCTGCTGCACAGGTGTCTGTTCCACTGCTCAGACCTATTCCTCCGGGTTAAGTGAGGGTATTGTTAGTTAAAGCCAGAAGTTAGTCTGGGACTGGACGTAGGACGGTGCTCCGAACCAGTATAAAATATCTGGTGTCATTTTACTTACTGCATTTATATTCTGCGTTATTTACTTTCTATACTTCTGTATTACTGTTTATCCATATTATACGGTCCTATACACTTTCATTTGGTATCAGAGCAAGGCATCTTATAACCGTTACAAAGTTATTTGATATCTTATTAATATGGAAAATAACACCAGAACTACCACTAACACTAGTTTTATTGAAGGTCAATCCACTGCACGACCTCCTTTCTTTAATGGTTTAAACTATAATTATTGGTCTACTCTGTGAGAATCTATATGCAATCAAATAGTTTTGAATCATGGAACATCACGCAAAATGAATACACTCCTCCTACTGGAGAATATTCCACTTGGTCAAACAAACAAAAACTAGATGCTACTGCCAATGCTAAAGCTATGAACATGTTATTCTGTGCACTAGATAGAAATGAATTTAATCGTGTTAGCATGTGTCAAACTGCTTATGAAATATGGAGAACGCTTAAATTCACTCATGAAGGAACTAATAAGGTCAAACTAAGTAAAATCTCTATGCTCAAAAATCAGTTTCAAAACTTTAGAATGAAACAAGATGAATCCATCAATGATATGTATTCTAGATTTCAAGATATTTATCATTCACTATTAGGATTAGGAGAGAAGTACACTGATTTTGATATTGTATAAAAAATCCTAAACTCTTTAACGGATGAATGGGAAAGAAAAGTCTTAGCTATTGAAGAAGCTAATGACCTCTCTACCATAAAACCAGAAGAGTTAATAGGAAACCTAATGTCCTATGAAGTAAATTTGCAGGCAAAACGAGTACAAGCACAAGACAAAAAGAACATAGCTTTCCATGCTGAAGAAGAAAAGGATGAAGATTCGGATGAAGAAGATTTAGCATTTATTGCTAAAAATTCCAAAAAATTCTTGAAATTCCAAAAAACTAACAAAAATAATGGAAAAAGGAATTTTCCAATCAAACCATCATCTTCAGTTCTAGAATGTTATAATTGTCATAAGAAAGGTCACATTCAGAAGGAATGCCCGGAATTAAAGAAAAAATATGTCAAGGGCAGAAAAGACAAGAAAAAGAAAGCATTCTCAGTAACTTGGGATGACTCGGATACTTCTTCATCAGAAAACAGTAGTGACAGTGAAAACGAGCAAGCTAATGTCTGCTTCATGGCTACTGAAATGAGGTTAGTAATTTTACTTTTGATGACATGATTGAGATAAATCCAGAACTAGTTGATACTTTGAAAAGTCTCAAAAGAAAATAAAAAGAGTCTCGTGAACTTCAGAACAAAACAGAATTCGAAAGAGATATGCTTAAAGATGAGAAAAAAATACTAAAGGAAGAACTTGAGAAATTACAAGAATCATTCTCTAATATCAATTCTCAACTCACTCTTTTGAGTCAAGAAATTGAAACTCAAAAAGAAAAGAATGACGCTCTTGTTTCTGAAAATCATGAACTAAAAACAGAAGTAAAATTGATAGAATTGGATAATACTAGTATTAAAACTAAGTTAGAAAGCATTACTAAAAATGTTTCAAACTTTAACAAAGGAAGAGAAACTTTATCAAAAATTATTGATAGCTCTCAATCTATCTCAACTAAGAAAGGATTAGGATATGTTAAGAAAACAACTGCTCCACCTAGAAAGAAAATTAGGAGAAATGTTGATCCTACTAAAATACACACAAAAAATCCTTTCTCAAAAAGAATAAAAATATGGGTTCCTAAAACAAACAACAATTTAATTAGGAAGAAATATATAAACACTTTTTTTGAAACTGTTCATAAAAATAAGGATTACATTTTTAAATGGGATACTGAGCCCTCTAGGGTTTGGTTTCCTAAGATTTAACTCTTAGGACCCTATCAAAAAGTGGATACCAATATTATCGTTTATTTTATAGGTCCCACTCAAGAAAAGAGGAAAATGGATACTCGATAGTGGTTGCTCAAAACACATGACAGGAGACAAAAATATGTTATCAAACATTATTTACTCAGATGGAGGATCTGTCACATTGGAGACAACTCCAAAGGATACATCATTGGCAAAGGCGATGTGGGCAATAATGGTATTTCAAAATTACCTCTTATTTCAAATGTTTTACTCGTTAAAAATTTAAAACATAATTTACTAAGCATCAGCCAATTGTGTGACAAAGGATTCAAAATCACTTTTTCTGAAAACAAATGTAGTATTTTTGATCAAAATCAAAATCTTATTTTTGAAGGATATAGAGACAGAAATATCTATGTTTTAAATATGAAAATAAATCATAATTCAAATATGTTTTTAATAGCCAAAGAAAATGATCCTTGGTTATGGCACAAACGTTTCTGTCATATTAATTTTCAAACAATAAATAAGCTCTTTAAAAATGATTTAGTAAAAGGTCTACCTAATATGAATTTTAAAATAGAAAATATTTGTGATGCTTGTCAATTAGGAAAATTAACAAAATCATCTTTTAAATCTAAAAAGGTTATTTCAACTTTACAACCACTTGAATTACTACATATGGATTTATTTGGACCAACACAAGTACAATCCATCAATCACAGTAGATATGTGTTTGTGATTGTTGATGATTTTTCTAGATATACTTGGACTATTTTTATGAAAAATAAAAGTGATACCTTTGATAATTTTAAAACTTTTGTCAAATGAATTCAGAACTTTAAAAATTTAAAAATAAAAAATATAAGAAGTGATCATGGAGGTGAATATGAAAACAAAGCCTTTGAACATTTCTGTAAGAAAAAAGGAATATTCCATAATTTTTCATTTCCTAGAACTCCACAACAAAATGGGGTTGTAGAACGTAAAAATAGAACCTTACAAGAATGTGCAAGGACTTTGTTAAATGGAAGTACATTATCAAAACATTTTTGGGCTGAAGCAGTTGCAACAGCTTGTTATGTTTTGAATCGTGTTTCTATTCAACCACTAACTAAGAATACTCCTTATGAACTTCTTAATGGATGAAAACCAAATATTTTCTATTTTAAAGTTTTCGGTTCAAAATGGTTTATGTTAAACACAAAAGATCAGCTTGGTAAATTTGATCCAAAATCCGATGAAGGAATCTTTTTAGGATATTCGGATCGTAGCAAAGCTTATCGAATTTATAATAAAGGAACAAATATCATTGAAGAAACTCTTCATGTATCTTTTGATGAAAATTTTAAACCAACTCCAAGTATAATAGATGATGAAGATTTCCCTGATAATAACACAAATACAGAAACTGCATCTTTTGAAATTAATGAAAACATTGCTCACAATAACAATGAATTGAGATCACCACCTAGAGTATTAAGAGATCATCCTTCTATTAATGTTATTGGAGAACTAAATTCATTTGTTAGGACAAGAAGTCAATTAAATCAAATGGGTCATATTGCTTTTCTTTCTCATATTGAACCTAAAAACATTAAAGAAGCATTTTCTGATGAAAACTGGTTAATCGCTATGCAAGAAGAACTAAACCAATTCGAAAGAAATGACGTTTGGGATTTAGTTCCACGACCTAGTGATCAATCAGTTATTGGTACAAAATGGGTTTTCAAAAATAAAGCAGATGAACAAGGAAATGTTACTAGAAATAAAGCTAGATTAGTTGCTCAAGGTTATAATCAAGAGGAAGGAATTGACTATGAAGAAACGTTTGCTCCAGTCGCTAGACTAGAAGCAATACGAATCTTACTAGCTTTTGCATGTTTTCATAATTTTAAATTATATCAAATGGATGTCAAAAGTGCTTTTTTAAATAGTTTTATAAAATTTTATGTTGAACAACCTCCTTTATTCATACACGAAAAATTTCCTGACCATGTCTATAAACTCAAAAAGGCTTTATACGGTTTAAAACAAGCACCCCGTGCTTGGTACGATCGTCTTAAAAATTATTTAATGAATTCTAGTTTTGAAATTGGAAAGGTTGATCAAACTCTTTTTATTAAACGAAATGAGCATGATATTTTAATTATCCAAATATATGTTGATGATATAATTTTTGGCTCTACAAATGAGAAACTGTGTCAAGAATTTTCTAACATAATGACCAATGAATTTGAGATGTCTCATATGGGTGAATTAAATTATTTTCTTGGTTTACAAATTAAACAACTAGAAAATGGTATTTTTATTAATCAATAAAAATATTGTAACAATCTAATTAATCGCTTTGGTATGGAAAATACTTCTACCAACCCAACTCCTATGAGCACAACCATACATCTTGATAAAGATGAAAATGGCAAAAGTATTGACCAAAAATAGTATTGAAGTATGATTGGATCATTACTATATTTAACAGCCGGTAGACCTGACATAATGATGAGTGTCTGTTTATGTGCAAGATTTCAAGCAGATCCCAAAGAATCACATTTACGAGCAGTAAAACGCATACTATGATATCTTAATAAAACCAAGGACTTTGGACTATTCTATCCAAAGGAATGTCCTTTTGATTTAGTATCCTATAGTGATACTGATTTTGGAGGAAGCCGGACAGATAGAAAAAGTACAAGTGGGACTTGTCACTTCATTGGACGGTCTCTTGTATCTTGGTTTAGTAAGAAACAAAGTTGTGTTTCATTATCGACTTGTGAAGCAGAATATATTTCTGCAGCTCTGGCATGTGCTCAAGTCATTTACATGCAACAAACACTACAAGATTTTGGTTTTAATTTAAACAAATCAACAATTTATTGTGATAACACTAGTGCTATTAATTTATCTAAAAATCCCGTTAATCACTCACGAACAAAACACATTGACATTCGGCATCATTTTCTTCGTGATAATATTGAAAAGGATTTAATAAATCTAGAATTTGTCTCATCTGATAAACAATTGGCAGATATATTCATAAAACCTTTAAATGAAAATACTTTCATTCATTTAAGAAGAGAACTTGGTATTCTTTCATTTAAAAATTTATAAAATTATATATATATATATATATATATATACTTATATATTTGTGACCTCTAATATATAAATCAAATTTTATCAAAATAAAAATAAAATTTTTATGACTACTAGCAAGATTTGAACTCATAACCTCTTCTATATGTTCACATACTTCTACCAGTTGAGCTATGAGTGTTTCTTATCTCACCTAGAAATTTTGGTTTTATTTGTTCTATTTTTTATTAAAATAATATAACATAGACACCAGGATTTGAACTCAGGACTTCCAGCTGTAGTTCAATAGATTACCAGCTGAGCTATACATGTTTTTCTGCTGAACCACATGTTTTCAATCACTTTAAGCCGTTTATTTTGAAATTAATTTTCATCCACTATTCTAATCTCTGGTTATTAATCAATAGTTGCTTATAACCATTGAATATAAGCTAAATTGCAGCTATATAAATCACTCTTCAACTTTCATATTCACATTACAAATTATTTCAAACAAGCTTTTTAAATTCAAGGTTCTCAACAATGGCATCTCAAAACTCTTATGATTCATCAAACTCAAAGCTATCATTTGCTACTCCAACTTCCTCTAGTAGCTATAACTCATCCAGCAATTCTACACCGTCACTACCAACTCCGACCCCTGTTCATGAACCGGGAAGAAATCACACCGGATTTTCACCTAAACCAAAGAAGTCTAGAAGATCTTTGTTCCTTTCACCAAAAACTAAAGAGAAAATTGATGAAATACATCATTATCAACAGGAGCAAGTTAATCTACAAAGAGAAATGTTCTATGAACAGCGAATGAATTCAAATCGCCTTAGTCTTATTGAGTCAATCGCTCTTAAATTTTGTGGAAAATCGGACAAGCATAATGTTGTTCAACCTTCATCATCCCATCAGCCAAGCTCTTCTGGATGGAACAAATGGGAACAAACTTCATCTCAACATCAGGGATCTCCAAATTCATGGGAACGCCAAAATTATTGGTCGCCTTTACAACCTTATGTTGAGAATACAAAAGTTAAACCACAAGAATCATCTCCTAAGACCCCTAAATAATAATCGATTCTTGTGTAGCATTGTTCCTAAAATATTTGTATTTCAAATTTGTATTTGTTTCTTTAATAATACTTTCATTTTTTTTACCTTACAGCATTATTTACACCCAGTCAGTCGATTGAAAATTTAAGTCAGTCGACTGATGTCAGGGTCTCAAACTCTCGGGAAACCATTCAGTCGACTGACCTAAATAATCAGTCGACTGACTAAGGAAATTTTTTAAAATTTTTATGCGCACCGGTCGATTGGATTATTCTTTCAATCGACTGGTTGTACGAGTTACCCTTTATCTCCCCTTTTTTCTTACCTTTTCCCCTTCTTACTTTACTCTTCTCAGTTTTTTTTTCCCCAAATTTTTCCGTCCTCAAACCCTAGAAACCCAATTCCACTCAATTTTCGATTCAAAAATCATTCAAATGGCTCCTCCAAAACATCAAAGACAAGGCTCTTCATCCATCGATCCTACTGACGCTCAAAATGCTCAATGGTTGTACAATGATGTGGCAGTTACAAGATGGCACAGGATGAAAAATTCAAGGATATTTGAAGGTTCATTCATGGTTTACAGCGACTTCGCGACTTATGGATTAAAAGATCTCATGCGTAGATCCGGTTTGGAGTCTCTACTTGATTTGAATTCAAATTCTCACAAGATCAATCACCTAATGGTAAAATTATTCTATGCCAATTTAAATCTACCTCATTAACGTCAATCAAACACAAATGATTGTGTTTGGAGTTTAGTATGTGGAAAACAAGTATTTTTTTCTTTAGATCGAATGGCACACATTCTTCAAACTCCTAATCATGGAATTCCACTTGATGATGTCGAATGTAATGTTCGACAAAGGGATCGAATTAGCCATATGTTCATGGGAGATAACATGACGGAACTAAAATCTAGCCTCCTTCGTCCAAAAGCGAGAGTTGTTCACAAAGCTTTCATGAGGAGTATATTACCAAGAACTGGGTCATATGAATTAATCTACCCAGAAAACTTCAAAGCTCTATATGCGGTTTGGGGAGGAATTCAAGTAAATTGGCTACGAAGGATATTGGACGAGTTTCTCACTTTCAACAATGGTACTATGAAAACAATTTATTTCGGAGAATATATCATGCGATTGCTTTTAAATGTGAGTACTCCTCAACCAGAATCTGAAACTTCTTCCGTTGAAGTTATCAATATTCGCACATTACGTCTCATGAAACTACCATCCGCTCCTCCAACTTTTACCTCCTTTGAAGAATGGCATCCACAGCAACATCAACGATCATCAGGCGGGCCAGTTATTCGAGAACGTGCTTCTCATCCCGAAGAAGACGAAGAAATTCGTCTTGCAACTTCAGCTAGTTTACGAGAATCCGTTGAAATTCTTTCTAAGAATCAACAAATATTAGGATCTCGTTTGAAGAAAGTGGATAAAAAATTTACATATTATGCTCATGTCTTAGCTATGGTCGGAATTCGCGTTGCATATTGAGACGTGTACTAAATAGTCTCCTTTTTCTATTTACATTTACATATTATGCTGTGTCTCCTTTTTTATCGATGACAAGGGGGAGAAATGTATGTGCACTAACATATTTGATGCAGGAAAAAGATATCATGCATTCAGGGGGAGAAAAACATAAATTTTCCTTGAAAATATATACAGGTAGTCATCAATCAAAAAGGGGGAGAATGTTGAATCACTATTTTCGATTCATGACAAATCAGTTCAGAGGCCAAGAAAAGAATTTACATTCATACATAACACAAAGAAAGACAATAGAGGATCAAGGCCATAACTCTATGCTTAAAGTAACACTCATTTATGTTGAGTCTTAGTTATATGTTAAAATCAATCCTCAAGTTTTCAAAGTTTTCTATTTTTAAAAAAAAAAAGAAAATTCACTGTGCAAAATATGCACAGCCAGTCGACTGACTGGTTATGCCAGTCGACTGACTGTGCATATGCATAGTCGTGAACTCTTTTAAAATTTAAAACGTACATGGTTTTTTAAATTTCAAATACCAGTCGACTGACCACAATCTCCAGTCGACTGAACCGACTTCAACTGCAAATTTTCTGAATAGACATCTTCTTCCATGAAGAGTTGCATACCATCAAAAGTTGTCTCTCTTGACTGAAACTCTTCACCAAGGGTTGCAGTTTTCTGATAATTATATATAGGAGTTCTCTCTTCTTCAATTTTACCAATTTTCTGATTCTAACTCTCTATTTCTCTCTTGTGATTATTCTAAGTGCTCTCATACTTTAAATTGCTTTGAATCTTTGAGTCATACTCTACATACTTTGATTCTTAGCAATATTCTTCCTTCTCAAATCTTCACATACTACTTATATACTTGAGGAATTGATTATAGGAAGTTTGTAATCTTAATTGGCAAATCAGTGTTATCAAGAACACACTTAGTCAACTACTTTCATAGTTTGTTAAAGACCTGTTCTGCTGCTCAGGCAAGGGAAAGTCCTCTTCTGCTGTTGAGGCAAAAATCATGTTCTGCTGCTCAGGTGTCTATTCCGCTGCTCAGACCTATTAATCCGGGTTAAGTGAGGGTATTGTTAGTTAAAGCCAGAAATTAGTCTGGGACTGGACGTAGGACGGTGCTCCGAACCAGTATAATATATCTGGTGTCATTTTACTTACTGCATTTATATTCTGCGTTATTTACTTTCCATACTTCTGTATTACTGTTTATCCATATTATACGGTCCTATACACTTTCATATTTGACTTTAGGACCTAAACAAATTTTGTTTGTTTAACTATGATTCAAGTTCTAAAAATAATTTTAAGCAAAATTAATTCAAGCTTCTTCTAGAAGTTGAAAAATATAGGGAAACTTGCTATATGTTGAATTTTCAAGTATCATGATTTATGTTTTCAAATATATTATTTAAAATGCTTTCGAAAAGAAATATTTTTAAAAGTGAAATCATATTTTTTAAGTACATATTCACTGATAAAATCGAGGATGAACAATTTTGGGGTTAGCGTCAAGTTCTGGCGATCGGCAGCGTGAGGGGTCTCGTGATCGGGGTTGGAGCTAGCATGATGGTCAGGGACCATCAGAAAATTATTGGACGAATTTATAAATCATCGTATTGGCCGGACATTGCCAATCTAGGGTTTAAGCTCATGTCTTAGCTATGGTCGGAATTCGCGTTGCTGGCGTCTCGTCGTTGCATCGGAGTCGATCGCACCAGTGACAATCGAAACAAGGGAGATAGGCGAAGCTCTGGCCGGAATCTCGACGCTTCTGGTGGCCTGAGAAGTCGGAGCAAGGCATTTCTTTGGCGATCATTTTTGTCCCAGTCTGGGTCGTGCAGCTTAGTCACGAATTCGTCATCGATTCATGTTGCTGGGTGGTCAGGGGCCTATGTGGAGTTGTCGTCGACCAGTGGTGGATGGAATCATTGTGCATGTGCATAATGTATTTGGTTGCGTCAGGGATTTGGTTTGAAGAAGGGAGGGATGACTCGAAGTAGTCTTCAGGGAAGCAGGTCACTGGCTCGAGGGTTGATTCGAGTATTTGTGTTGTACCGGGTTTTTATTAAACTTAAACAAATTCTAAGTTTTTAAAATGAAAATATGGGGTTATCTCAGGGACAACTCAAAGTAAATAGGCATGTAGCCCGAGCGATGCTCGAAGTAGGTCTCGGGATTTTCATATAAAATAGTTTTCTTGGCTTAAAAAAATCAAAATTCAAATTTAATCCATGTTTTTAAATAATGGTTTTAATTTTAGTGTTGGATAACAAATGTTTTAAGTAAGATATTTTTAAAGTAATTAAGTTTTAATTTATTTAATTTTGTGACATCAATTGTAAAATTAATTATTTTAATTAAGATGAAATGTTATTCTTATTAACCTTAATCTTTTGAATTAATGTGTTAATGATATTTAATTATACAGTTTATTAAGTAAAGATTTTTATAATAATTGAATGATAAATTAAGTTAAATGATTTATAATTACTTAATAATTAAAGAATAATTAATTAACGGTTAATTAATTATTAATTTAAAGTTAATTAATTTGTAATTAAGGATTGATTAATTAACATAATTAATTAAAGAACAATTAATTAATGAAAGTAATTAAGATTAATTAATAAATGATTAAGCATTAATTCAGAATAATTAATTAATTTATTAGTTAAAAATTAAAGGTTAATTAAATGATAATCTGTGTAGTTAATGCCCCTCTATTACCCCGCTACAACCGCGCTATATCTCATAGCGGATTTCTACCGCTACGATTTTTCCATATAGCCCCAAAATATAGCCTTTCCGCTTTAATCCCCGCTATTTCCGCTATATCCCATTATTTCCGCTATATTCCGCTATTTCCGCTATATCTTCTTTAACAAAATGAATTGAAAATTTGCATTTATACGTTATAAAATTATGAAACTAATTTATTTGATTTAATTTTTTAATATATTTTCAGAAATGGAAATACTCTAATATTCTACCAAATTCAATTATGTTATATAACAGTTTTTCGTTTATTTAAAGTATATCCGCACATGTTTTTATTTAAAATTATTTATGTATTATTTATAATTCAATTGAATGATGATTTTTCATTTAATTACCATTTATATATTTGTAAAAACATTAAGTACGAGTTTTATATGCTATTTTAGAGCCATCCACTATATCCCGCTATATCCTCGCTATATCCCCGCTATGATTTTTTGCACCTCTACCGCTTTGAATCTACCGAGCGCATTAACTGCATAGATGATAATTAAGGTTAATTAATTATTAATTAAGATTAATTAATAAATCATTAAAGATTAATTACTTTATAATTAAGAATATTTAATCATTAATTAAGGTTAATTTGTGAAAATAATTATGTGATTAATTAATTATAATCACATGAATAGTTCATCATAATTACAGATGATTGATTGTTGTTGAATGCTTTGTATTGATTGATATCTGTGATATGTGGTTGTGATACTATGTGATATGAAATGCTTTGTGCTGAACCGTGACATCTGTATACATACATATATATATATATATATATATATATATATATATATATATATATTACTGTATGAATGTGAAAACCCCTTAGCCCGTAAAACGGCATTTGAATTTCGATGCGACAGGGAGTCGGATTCCAATTAGTTATCCAAAACCCACATCGAACCTTAATGGTGAATCTTTGTGAATGATATATCCACGTGTTTTAAATTAAGCGCTCACTATTCGGTTTAGCCAAGAGAGGACTTTGTGTCATATAACCCATTCCGAATAGTGATATGACGAAATGGATAGCACTTCAAGATGGTGGTGATGTTTATTAGCTTAACACCTTTCTCGGAGATGTACGAGCTCAGAGGTTATGTAGTTGATGGTTATAAGTGATATACTTCCAATTTGGTAGTGTGGCATGCTAAGTGCACTACGTGTTGTTGAGTGTTGTTGAACATTTGTTGATCAAAGCATGGCTTTTGTGTAAATCGTAGCTTTGTGGACGAGACCTCGTCGGACCTCACACCGCGGAAATGGTCGAAACAGGAAAGATGCGACAAGATTATGAGGGTCACCCCCTTTAGGGTATGTCCATTCCCTTTTGATAAAAGGTGATATCATGGTATGTAGCCCAGATATTTAACCTATGTGGATGCTGCAAATTTATTACTTCATGGTTGTTGCTTTGTGGTTGAGGGCCCTCGGATAAAGGTCGGTTACGACCGGGGAATGGCATATTCATGTAGTAGTTATCTAGTTATAGAGGTAAACCGGCCTTGTGTTGGCAGAGATCTAGTTAGGTTCTCGGGGCGTCCCTCCAGAGGGGTACACATGTGGCATAGGAAGTTCCTTAGCCCGACCATTTGTTTAAAATCCAATCATCAATACGCGCCCGGTACGGTTTTAATTGTATAACCTGCCATTTACTTATGGTGGTAACCCACTGTTTAGATGGTAGATATAGTTGTAAATATTTATCTATCACAACTGTTTTTGGCAGTTGTTTGCCTGCACTATAAAAAATTACAACTTCCCTCTTTTATTTTCTTCGACCCTCTCAATGCTTTCGTGTAAACTAAAAAATTAGCCGTAAAATTTCATAAATCTAAACTAACCCTATCCCACTCTGCCATTGCTATCCACCGAAGTAAACCGCGCTTGCTAGAAACCTTCTTCCAAACCCTAACCCTTTACTCTCTTTCATTTTCTCACCTCCATGGCCGCATCTCCATTGCTACACACGTTCGCTCGCTTCGCCACCGTTGCTACCTGCGTTTGCTCGCCGTTGTTGTTGGTCGCCTTCGACGAAGTTGTGGTATGTTGCTATCCTACGATTTTCTTGATTTTATTTGGTTCTTAGTTATTTGTTTATTGAAATTGTCGATAGTTAAATGATTCTTTACTGCTATCCTACAATAACCCAAATTTCTCGAAAATAAACATAATCGTCGATTCAAATCGATTCCAATCTAGTATGAATTTATAACAATCTGATGAGTGATGGCTAAGCACAATAATTCACTGAATAGTACTAAAAATCACATACGGCAATTTATGTTTTGAATTAGGTGCATTGTATTGTGAATTAGGTCCATGTATGGAACCCATGCATAGATCCCACTTCGCTCACTCTATGGGATAAAGTTTATTCCAAAATTTAGGAGATGTGTAGTATTTTTTGTTTATTATAAGCCTAATTTATACCAAATTTGCGCATATTATATAGCACAATCCAGTATTCCTATATCAAAATAGCAAACAGATGGTGTGAAATTATTCCGTTTATTCTTTTAATCAATAGGGAAAATTTCTAACTATACATTCAAAATAGTAAATGGATGGTGCGAAGTTCTGTTTATTTGTTTAATTAATCACAAGGGGAACTTTCTTTATATATGTGTATGTGTAATGCAGATTGGGGAATGTGAAGTAGCTTGGGTTGATGGAGAAGTGCGAAAACCACATGATAAGCTTTCTCTACTCCCCCCGCGTCAAACCCTCCTAGCCATGATTCTGTGCTTGTTGGCGATTTAAAGTTACCTGATTTAAAGCAATTCCTTGTGAGCAAAGGCATTCAGGTAATGATTCAGGTAATGTGTATTCTTGTCTAACTTGTTTTTTCCCACCTTCTTTACTTGTCTAATGCATCTCTTTACTTAATTAGGATACAAAGATTTCACATGATAAGTAAAGAAAGTTCAGCAATTTTTCCATTTCCTTAAATTATTTGACATACAAGGTATTAAAAAACAAGATTCAAATCGTAGATCGTAAATTTTCAATCTTTAAATTTAAATCATAGATTGAAAAAATTCATATTTAACATGCATACCTACTTGTATGCTCGATTTTTCTTCTTCACTGCGTTGGTTATTAAGTGATATTTAAGCGTTCGAAAGCATCAATTCTCCTTTTTATAGAGTAATTTGTACATTTGGAATTGAATTTGATGCTTCTTCTAAACCTGTAATCCGATTTTTATTCTTGTTCCATCTTTATTTCATTTTTAGAAAACAATAAAATACGAGTCATAAATTCAAGCAGAAATCTTGATATTTTTTTATTCAGTATGAATTAATGCTTTTTCTCAGTCACAGTTTTAATAGAGTAACAAGAGAAAGCAATGTACTTGTATATATTAAGTTTGGTTACATCATTTTAACATGATGTGTAATTATGTTACTTCATACCGTATCAATATTATATAAACCACAGGTCTTGCTTAACACACACACATGCCCACACACATCTTTTATGTATGTATGTATGTATGTTACATCTATACTCGCAGATGAGCTCTTTCTTCAAGTTTTAAATTTTGCATCTTTACTCACTTGTATGAGAGATGCACATAATCGTGTTAAATGTATTTATTGTTATATGTACCAATCAGGGATCTTGTAGTACTGCACATTTCGTATTAAAACATGGAAAATGCAGCGCATGTTATGAAGACACTTTAATCAGTTCTATGATGGCACAATATATAGTCAAACGATCTCCTGTAATTTTCTCTGCTTCCAGATTGAGCTTGCTGGGGGAATTTTGCGATGCGGTGAGCATGTCACGGTCAGAAAAATCACTGATGTGTCAGCAAGGTTATTTTTTTATTAAAATGCTATGTTTGTTAACTTTTAGTAAGCATTTATAAACAATGAATAAAATGACTAATGGGGTCCATAATTCATTGAATTTTTTTAGTCTATTTGATTGGTCTAACAATGATTTCGGGCACAATTGCAAATATTTTGCTAGTCTTCATCGTTTTTTTTTGGCGACAAAGGAACACATATTCATACATATGTATATAATTGTACATGTGCATAGCTTTATAAGTTTTATCGCTTTCCTTTTATGCCATCAGAATAAAAAATGAATTCTATTTGATATTTTTCATATTTTTCGAAATAGGAAGCTGAACTGTACTTTATAATATTAGTGGAATATCATTTCAATTTTCTCATGTACCCATCATCCAAACCCTAGCCCATACAAATTTTGGTATGTTCGTATCAGTTCACAATACTAAACAAGCCTCATTTTTAAACTTGCTTAAACAAATTTCTTATGTGAAAGAATTATAACTTAATACAGGAATGCTTTATTTTAGATGTGTCCTTTTTAAAATAAGACATCAATACTACCTTGTGACATATGCATCTTTGGTTGGACGTCGGAAGAATTAAAAATCAAGAAAGTCCTTCAGGAAATGGTAGCATTTTAGGCCTCAAACATCATCATTGTGTTGCTTTCTATTGAAATATGGTGGATACCAAAAAGTAAAAACACTGTTAAATTAAATAAGGGAAATGATTTAATAGAGGAATAATCGTTGAATTTCAATACGGATAATTTGAATTTGTAGAATAGAAATTTTCTATTAATTCATGACTAATTATCCCACATATGGAGATAACAATTGCATCTACTGATCCTACAGTTTTAGTGCATCATGTACCACTTGGAGCAACTGCTTGGAAGGTTTGGATTGATTCAGTGGTGGAGCCCGAAGCTATTTTATATAGGCCTACTTCGGATATGTATACTATTGGACAAGCGGTTGGACGACTGTTGCTTGGTTTTAGGAATTTATCTCTTTTAATTAGTACGTATATGTACTCTTACTGAAATATGTTATGGATTTAGTTGTGTTTTGTATTGAAATTATGAATTCATAAATGGTGTAAACTCGAATTGTTTTCGATTTTCTTGAATGCAAATGTTTTGTGTTGTTTCAAGTAATTTGCATGATTGTGTATAATGTTAACGAAATATTGGTTTTAGTTATGATATTAAGAAATTTATAGCAGCCGTGAAAAGGTGATTATAGTTGTTTGTAGCAATTGTAAAAATATATGTTGCAACTGTCATTGTTAGTTGTATTTCATCCCTCTACAACTGCAAGCGGTAGTTGTAAAAAACCTTTTACAAGTGCTAAAAGCAGTTGTAACCAGTCGTTTACAACTTGCATGTTGCAGTTGTAAATAGTTTTCCGCAGTGTAAATAAGTTTTCTACAACTAGCAGTGGTAGTTGTAAAAGACCTTTTGCAAGTGCTAAAAGCAGTTGTAACTAGTCATTTACAACTAACATGTCGCGGTTGTAAAATAAGTTTCTACAACTACTTCTACAACTGTTCCGGCGAGTTGTAAAATAATTCGGATCTATTACAACCGCGGATATAACGACTGGCGGGTGCTAGTTGTGATAGACATATTACAACTGTTTTTGGCAGTTGCAAAAAGGTATTTTTGTTGTTGTGATGATTTCTTCGTTTCTTTCAATATTCAACTTTTTTACTGAATGGACGGATGATGCTTTTGGGAGTAGGGAAGCAAATGTGAATAAATGTGTATTACGGTTATTACCGAAGAGGAGTCAAGGAAATTGCAACAAACTTAGATTCTTAACAGCATAGTAAGGAGAAAAACTGAAATGTAGAAATTAAACTTTCATATATAAATATTTTATTAAGTAGCTTCGATTCTAGATAAGAAATTTATAATAAGTTATGAAATTGCGTAGATATTGAAAATCAATTCCCCTTTCATAACCAAACCTAGCAATCAAAGCAATAAATCTCAAAATTAAAATGCAATAAAATCAAATAATCAAACGCAGTTAAACCATAAGACAATCAAAAGGAAATAAAAAGTAATCAATGAACAAAGAAAGTACGGAGTAAAAAAAGGAGAATTCAAAGTGAAAAGAAAGCAAAACAAAATTCATACAAACTTATGAAATTTTTGAAGGAAGTTGGAGATCTTACCTTTGAGAAATAGCTTAGGCCTTTATCACAATTTTCCTAATATTTCCTGAATAGAGAAAGTACAGAGTAAAAAAAAGGAGAAATCAAAGTGAAAAGCAAGCAGAACAAAATTCAGACAAACCTATGAAAATGTCGAAGGAAGTTGGGGACCTCCTCAGTTTATATGTCAAATCCCAAATTTGCAACTCAACCCCACAAATTGAGTTGGTGGAAGAAGAGAGAGGCACCCCGTTTCAATATCAAACCCGATCGAGTTGGAGGAAGAAGAGAGCTCGTTCCAGCCATCAATTTGCTCGATCCTCGAATTTGGATCTGAAAAGCATCGTGGTTATAATTCTAAAAACAAAAGAAAAAGAAATTCTAAAAACAGAAGAAAAAGGAAGAAAATTGTAAGAGGCCGTTAACTCCATTTTTTTTAGTGGGGAAGAAAAGGTTTAGCAGAAGTTTAAAGAACAGTAGGAAAAAAGGAAGTTGGCAGAGACGGCTGACTACATCGTGTAGTTTTTAGTGGGGAACGGAACATGGTAGGAGAATTGAGGCATATGCCGTTGGATTTTTTTTCTACTGTATTCTTTTACGACAACGTTAGGGACTGATTGGGAAGTTAAAAAAAGCTTCACCATCCTAAGGTATTTGCATTATTAGTAGAGATAAGCAAAATTTTAATGTTTATTGTAAATACTGATCACTTATTACACCACACATTTTGATACCCATATGCAACATAATATGTAAAAAAAATTAACTATATCAAACAATTAAAAAAGTTCAAACATAACGTCAGTTTTGTTTTCAATTGGTGAATTTTTTCGCTTAGTTTGGGTTTTAATTTTATAGTGTAGTTTCAATCACTAGAAATGAATGTACTAAAAATTTAAAAAAAAATTAGTATCAACCTACCGCGATATTTGCATGCAATTCGAAGTTAAAGTATGATAATTTATAAATTGGCTGAAAAGAATGGAAATGAAAAAATAAATAAATAGTAATACATAACGTAGATGTTAAAAAATTATTAATAAATAGTTTCGACAAGCTGAAAAACGCGGATTTATTTAAGGTAAATAAAACAAATAAAATCTGCAATGCATACATAGAAAATCAATATATTACATAATTACGAAAAGTTGGACAAAATCTGCTAATATTTTTATAACAACTTATTTCAGTACATGTTTTATGCGTGTGTGTGTTAATAATGCTAAAATCATTAATTGATAATCCAAACACAACACAAACTTCAATTTTATTACAATGAAATATTTTCTTCTCGACCAAACTCTTATAAATATATTTACATTGTCAAATTGACTATTTTTGATATGTTTGTAGTACTTGCACATGTGGGCATTTATTATTTTTTCGTTTGTGTATAAATATAAGACATAAAATAAGATGATGAAGTGTGTTATGTATGACAATTACATCGAAGAATAATTAATTTTAACTTTGAGGGGTAATATTGTCAAAGTGCTAATTTATATTTGCGGAACAAATTTCTAATTAGAATGTAAACAAATAATATTTTAAGTATTCAACAATTAGCATTTAGCATTTTAAACAAATGATGCCTAAGATTTTAAACCAAGTGCTTGTTCAGAGGAGGAGGAGAAGAAAATTGAATAGAACGTATAGTTCTATCTCTATCAAGGAGGGATATTAATACCCTAGTTGGTGCTAATGGGTTGTTAGGTCTAACAAGCTTGTTTACACTTATTTTATTCTTTTAGTTGTAACTTTATAGCCATGTGCCTGTTCTAAACATGTTTATTATGGAACCTGACTAGAAAATACGCTCTATGCAACGGTGTAAGTTTCATTGTTTGATTTCTTCATTTATAGAAATTCATATGTTTGTACTTTTTAGTAAAATTACCATTTTAACCTTTAATTAATATTTTAATTTATTATTAAACTTCATGGCGTGTTACATTCTCCTCTGTTGAAAGAATTTCATTCTTGAAATTCTAAAGGACAAAAAAATGTAACTCGCTCTATAGCTTTTAAACACATATTATATAGTCATACATTTAACATACATTCATAAAAATACACCCGCTCTTAAGTGGCTATACTTTAACAAACACCATGGCACATACTACGAACACCAACATTGTGCGTTTTCGTCAGCATACTTCTGTTTATCATGTGGAGTCTTTGTCCTTTTCCTTGTCAGCTCTAGTTTTTCGGAAGTGTCCCTAGTCATGTCTAGCCCAAGTATAAATCTATCAGTCACCTCCCGCGAACAAGATGGATTTGCATGGTCATCCATATAAAGCCTTGAACGGTGACATGCTTATGCTCGCCTGATAGATGTTATCATAGGTTAATGCCACTAATGGTGAATGATCTTCTCATGCTCCACCAAAGCCAAGAATATCAGGTCTCTCGATAAATCCTTCAACATCCTATTCACCATCTCCATTTGTTCATCTGTTTGTGGATGATACGTAGTCCTAAGATTTAACTCAGTCCCCGAGTCATCTTGAAGAGTTCTCCAAAATAAAGGATCTAGGCCGGGTCGCAACGGGTTAAATGAGTGAATTTAAAAAAAAAAAAAATTTAAATCTTTATTAGGCTTATGAAGTCTAATCGATTTTTAGATTCAATCTAAAATATTTTATATAAATCTTTATATTGTTTTATATGCTTGTAAAAGGGTGTATTTTAATTTCTTGAAGTATGTTTCATAAGTGCATTAAATTCACTTATATATGTACAGTGCACATGCAATATATAAGAAGTGTATATAGTCAATGTGACTGTTTATGCACTACTAGAATACTTTAAAACGGGGATAGAGCCTGGAGTCGGTCGGAGTTGGCACTGTCTCCATTATGGAGTCGGCTGAGGACGACGTAATATTTTATTGAAGTTTGTGTCGGCTAGGGACGGCACAGAATTTTATTGAAGTTTGTGTCGGCTAGGGACGGCCTGCAACGGTCCGAGTCGGCTAGCGTCGGCTATTTAATTATTTTCCCTGTCTAGTTCTTATATACGTCTATTTCGTTTGAAAAAAATATAAAACACAACGAAAATGGCCAAAAAAATAAAATTGACATGTATGGTTATTAATACTACCCAATGACTGGTCGTGATAGGTTAAATTGGTATTTTCGATGATATATGTTCGTGTAATTCGAAAAGTTATCGTTGTTGAAAATCTAACTCGTACGACAATTCGATGCAACTTTTAGTCGATCCGTTATACAAATTCGATAAAGGCGATTATATGTAACAATTTAAAGAATTAAAATAATTTTTAAACCATTGGATAATCAATTATGAATTTTTAAATGTATTTGGTATAATAAAATTATATAAAATAAAATATGTGGCGTAAAAATAGATTCTTTGGATCTTATGTCGATCTAAGGTATTTTGGACATGTTTTCAGAATATGGTTTAAAAATACACAAATTTGGGGAGTCGATCTTGAATTTCAAATTTATGGTCGTTCGTGGACTTTCGGACAAAAAACCCTTCGTTCGAAGGCCGAACGACCTTCAAACGAGACCAAATTTGAACCATTGATGCTTTGTATTATTTTAATCGAATCCGTATGGTTGGATTCGCAAAAAAATCATCACATACAAAATTATCCAAGAAATATGTCATTTTCTAGGAGTTAGCTATAACACTTATAATTTTGTGGGTGATGATTTTTTTGCGAATCCAACCATACGGATTCGATTAAAATAATACAAAGCATCAATGGTTCAAATTTGGTCTCGTTTGAAGGTCGTTCGGCCTTCGAACGAAGGGTTTTTTGTGTCCGAACGACCATAAATTTGAAATTCAAGATCGACTCCCCAAATTTGTGTATTTTTAAACCATATTCTGAAAGCATGTCCAAAATACCTTAGATCGACATAAGATCCAAAGAATCTATTTTTATGCCACATATTTTATTTTATATAATTTTATTATACCAAATACATTTAAAAATTCATAATTGATTACCCAATGGTTTAAAAATTATTTTAATTCTTGTAAATGCTACATATAACCACCTTCATCAGATTTGTATAATGGATCGACTAAAGGTTGCATCCATTGGTCGTGCGAGTTAGATTTTCAACAACGAAAATTTTCGAATTATATGAACATATATCATCGAAAATATCAATTTAGCCTATCATGACCTGTCATTAGGTCAATAATAATAATAATAAATGTCAATTTTTTTATGTTGTAGTAGTGTTTTAAATTTTTTTAAACGAAATAGGTGTAAAAAAAGAATTTTATAAAAAATATACGTTGGCCGACCCTAAACGACTCAAGCTGTCACTAATCGGGACGATGCCAACCGACGCCAGCCGGCTCCATATCGAGTATACAGGTTTCGGCCGAGATTTTCTTCTTCACTTTCTTTGCTTAATAAAAAAACAATTTTCTCCTTCCCCATCACCGTTTTCGACCCTCTCCAACCGTCACCCTCTGTCGTCATCGCCGTAGAAGCCTAGAACTCGACAAAACTTGCCGGAATCTCCTCTTCTTCTTGAATTTGGTAATTTTGTAAACCCTAATTTCGAATTAAATTGTTTAATTAGGTTTAAGTGTACATTATTGTGATGATAATTGGGCGTAGGTATTGCTAATTTAGTGTATTAGGTTATTTTTAGTATGAAATCGTTGAATTTGAAAGTGTGAATTGGGAATAATTGGTTGTAAGTATTTATAATTTGAAAGGGTGAAAGTGTGAATTGAGAATTGGGAATTTGAAAGTGTGAAAGTGTGCATTTGAATTTTATTCCCGATTGATCCCTTATAATTTATATTTGGATTGAGTGAGGACGACTTGGTCGTCGAGTGTTGTTTGACTGACATGTGCGCCTTATATTTGGATTGAGTGAGGACGACTTGGTCGTCGAGTGTTGTTTGACTGCCCTGTGCGCCATGTTTTTGGGTATTTATACCTGGAAAGTCTCAGTAGTTGGTCCATTCGGGCTGTGCCGATATTATACGAAGGGCGTATCGCCTCGATACGTTGCCGTTTATTTCTGGCGCCTAGGTGAAGCGACTATTTGGATGTTTATTGCTTTATATGCCATAAACATCTTAATATAAATGATTTAAAGGAAATAATTTGTAAATAAACTTCTTACTTATTTTAGCCTATCTCTAATTAATATAAATAATTTAAATGAAAATAAGACAACAACAAAGCCTTTAATTCCAAAAGACTTTGGTAGATTAGAAAATACGATAATAATCACAAGTCTGTATGCATATAGGAATACAAAAGAAACGCTGTCGAAATTTCTAATATATATATATATATATATATATATATATATATATATATATATATCTGTGTGTGTGTGTTTTTAAATTAGGAAAAATGTTCAACTATATTCTTGACCGTACCTGGATGAGTGAAAATTTGTATGCGTGGTTTGTGCAATATTGGAAAAGCGAAGACGCGAAGATAAATTTTTTACTTTTGTATGTCTATAATTATAATTCGTTTAAATGTTTATATAATAATTAAATTATACAGGCGGTAGCATCGAGGACCTCCGCAAACAGGCTTTGGAATCCTGCAACACACCACGGTGAATCCAAGTTTTTTCAGCAATATAGAAAAGAAATGGTAAATATAAAAATTGTTATTTGTAATTTACTTATAACATTGTTTAGTTATATATATGTATATATGTGTATACATATACATTTTTTAATCATACCTAATTTCAGACGAGGGAGAGAGGTGGTGTTGCAACGTCTCATTTGGACGTCTTCACCTGAACACACGCCGTCGAGCATACAGATGAAGATTTCGTGGTAACATATGAATGGTCAAACGCAAAATCAGCGAATATCTGGGTATATGGACTATAAAATTTTTCTCTTATTTAACAATACATTAAATTGGATATTCATCTTCTCAAAATTATATTTCTAAACACAGGAGATATGCGATCAGGAGATCGGTCGCATGCTTGCAGAGTCTGGTAGAGAGCAGTTGAACGTTGAGGAGACGGACATGATATTCGCTCGTATTACCGACCCGCCGACCAGAAATAGACAGTATGGATATGGCAATCAAGCAGTAATATTTATTGAATTTAATTAATTCATTAACTAGTTTATAAATTTTATTGAATATTACGTATAAACTATAACTATGAATTTATTAATATACAGGCCACGATGCAAGCCGCTTACAATAAACAACAAGCTGAAGAAAAAATAGCGTCCATGCAAGCACAAGTCGCCGAGTTGAACGATTGGAAATAGACTGGATTGAAGCAGAAACTAGAAGAGGCGATTACTGCTTACTTGGTAGAGCACGAGATGAATATGCCGCCATCATAGGGATATGGCGCTACTGATAATTGGGGCGAGTGGTAGTATGCTCCTATATATGTTTTCTGATGAACTTTGAATGTCTTGTATATTTGATGAACTTTTGGTTGAATTTTGTAAACATTATGGATATTTGTGACGATGGACGTTTGAATATGTATGTTGATGTTTTGTGGTTCTTAGTTGGGCATATATGTGATGTATATTGTTGTTTGGTAAAGTATATTTGAGGAATATATATGATTGTGTGGATGGAAGTAGAAATGGCTGTTGGAAATGCAGAAAAAATTACCCAGATTAGCGTCGGCTGGAGTCGGCTCGGGTCTGCTTATGGGTCATTTATTATTTTACACGTGGACTAACTTTAGCGTCGGCCTGAATCGACAAACCGACTCTAGCCGACGCTAAACTAGAGGACGGACCCATCTCCATTCCTGTCACCATTTCACTTGGCGACGAGCTACTTTGCGTCGGCATATAGCGTCGGCTCGAATCGGCCGGAGTCGGCTCGAGTCGGCTATATGCCGACGCTAAACAGCCTTCTCCTTGTAGTGATGTAACGACCCGTATTTTTGACCATTTTTTTTAAATTTAATTTAATTATCGAATAAAGATGGTTAGAAATGGAAATTTATATTGTTATTAATGATAATATATTGAATGGAAGTGATAGTCTAAATTGAATCTGCAAATGACAAAATTCCAACATGAGAACATCATTAATTAGTATCTGAATTGAAACAAACGATATTCAATTGTATTAAATTAATTACTGAAATATGAACAATAAATGTCATTTAAATAAAGATTGAATAAATGTGCAATAAGATAAAAAAGATAACAAATTTCAATATAACTTTTTGATATTGATTATAAGGAATTAATAATAGAATTCGAATTAATAAATGTTTATTCTTAAATATGAGATTGATTGGTTGTTAATAAAAGAAGAACATAAGTCGAATGAATAATATTTTTTTAATATTTTAAATATCAGAATCTACAAATTTTGAAAGAAAAAAACTATATTTAAATTTTAAACGTAATTTTTGAATACGAAAAATGTCTCTCTCTCTCTCTCTCTATATATATATATATATATATATATATATATATATATATATATATATAGCTTCACCATTTCAAATTTATGATAAAAAATACATGTATATATACTTAGACAAGTTTCATGATGGAAAAGTGCAAACTTATGATAATATATGTATGTATGTATGTATGTATATATGTATATGTAAACAAGAGTATATCTAAATGTATATGTAATAGGTAAAAATTTAAATATCTATATGATGACAATATATATATATATATATATGTATATATATCTGTGTGTGTGTGTATGTATATATAAAATAGTGAATAAGTAAATATGTACATATAGTAAAAATGGCGTATATGTAAGTCTATATGTATATACATGTAGGATATATATTCACATGGGAAGCATCATCATGAAAACTTCAAAGTCAAGCACAAAAATTTCAAGTCAAGCCCACAACTTAAATTCAAGCACATAATAAATCCAAGCGCACACAAAATATTAAATCAAGCCAAAAAATAAATCAAATCAAATCAAACCATGAAATCACATCAGCCTACCTACGTAAGGAAATGAAAAAAAGTCTGATTACTTTCTATTGATACATCATTATGTATAATTGAAAGGACTAACTTGGGACTGAATCTTATTCATTTCAATGTACTTTTGGAACTCATTTCCAATACACTCGCATATTTGATCAAATTGATTTTTTTTATTTCCTTGACACTTTATGTTTTCTATTTTCGTCTTATATTCAATGAACTTATCAAAGACGTGCAACTTGTGTTACACATACACATATTCATGTCTATGATAATTCATCGTGAATTCAACAAAGTAAGTGGATTCGTTTTGGTATCAATAGATCTTGGATTACATGCATCTATATTTATTAATTCAAATAGCTTTTTAACTCTTTTTCGCTCCAACTGAATATGTGCTTTGCCCTTAATCTTTTGGGATACAATTCATGGGTCCCAAAAATAATTCATAATAATAAAATTAAAGAATTATTTCTCAAATAAAATATGGCTTAGTCCATAATTCGTAGAAATATTTTGATACTTTTGTATTTTCCATAGCTAATCGTTATGAAAACAAATGACGTTATTATAATAGGCTTATTTTATAATGAATATTTATAATATTCATATTAAAATAAAACTTTATCTATTTTTAATCAATATTTAAATATCTATAAATTCATAAATAATATTTGTTATACATACGAACACAATCTTTCATAACTTGATCATTCCACAAATGAGTGTCATAAGTATGCTTCCACTATTGTTGCCATTATTATAACAGTACATGAAATATGAAGCTCCATTCAACCAGTTATTATAAACTGTTTATTTCATCCACTATAACCAATTTACTGTCGAGAGTTTTAGATCAAATATCTTAAACTCAAAGAAATAACTCTTATTGAAAAAAATACCTTTTATAATAAAATTACATTTGGGGTATAAACCACGTTTATCATTCCATATAAGTATAGAATTTTATACAATTCTCGTTTGCAATATTTCTTCAAGAAGTAGGAGTGACCATTCAACATCCAAAATGTGCCTATTTTGCATCCATTGTCAAATATTAACTTTTATTTTAAATGGTTAAACCATGCAAAAATAACTCCTACCAGAGAGTACACTGAGTTCTTTACGAAAGCGCATTCGGATATCCCTAAAAATTCAAGGATATTGAATATGTTGCACTTGAGCAAACCAGTCGAAGCTAACATTTCACTGATCGAAATCCTTTGTTGATTTTTTAGTCCTTGGTATGGTGTAGTTTTCAACACAACAGGATTATCATTGTATTCAATCGTAGTGAACACATAACCTTGCATTATATTTGCTTGCTCATTTTGAATGAACTAATTTCATCGGGATTTTATATATTACGAACACGACTGTTTACCTTACAACCTTTTTTAAGTGCTTGAATATGGATCAAATATTCTAATTCTTGTATTACTTTAGAGTTAAAAGCTCATAAAGCACAATACATGGTTTGAGCAAATAAACATTTAAGTGACCAAGGTAGGAATAATTAATTAATTTAAGCAATTAAATATGTTTAATCTGTCTATTTGGTCATGAGAAGCAGAGGAGGGAGCGGTTGGCCATAGATGAAAGAAGAAGAGTGAACCAAATTTAATTAAATGTTTGTAGAATGTCTTATTATATTAAACTAAAAGAAACATTTTCATTTCTCTTTTTTAAAACTTCCCTTAGTCATAGATCTAACGTTTAGACCACATCCTTCCAAGTGTGCTCGATCATATACTGTATCGTATAGGAACTAAAATATCTAATATGTATTCATACAAATATTAATGACATTTTGCACATAGTATGATGATATGACATATAATAACATAGTTAATATATACATGTATAGATAATAAGATTTATACCTACCATATATATATATATATATATGTATATGTATATATATTCTCCATTTATATATGTATTATTTGCGTCAATTTTACAAAATCTAACATATGTTGACTAAGTTGAAGTTTTCAATCATACTTTTAAGTTGAAATTTTCAAGTTTTGATTTGGTATAATTAAATTCAAATCTAGATCAAGTTGACTAATATAAAATATCTACTAAATGACTATATTAACTTTTTCTAAATTTTAAAATAACCAAAAGGAATTTTGAGAAGAAAACCATTTGTCATTTTTCTCTTTTAAAACTTTCCATTTTAATTCCCACTAGTTAGAATTAAGATCTCATCCACGTTTCTTCTTCTCTCTCTTTCTCTTTTTCTATTATGGTCGGCCATACGATACCATTGCATATATCTTTATTTTCAAAAGCCTGTTAAGCAATTAAGTATATTTAAGACCCATTTAAATGTATATCGACATCGTATATCGATACCTGTTTATTTAACTTTAAAATATACTTCCAAATAATTAAGCAACATCCAAACACAGATAAATTAACAACTAATATTTCTCAAATACTAGTAAATTTTATCAGTTTTTAGCATTTTATAAACTAATTGAATCTTGTGGTTTTTTGGAGAACTCGCAGATGCGGTTGTGGGACTCAAAGGTGTGAATTCAGTCAGTGATTAATATTGCTTAATTCAAATATTAACGTTTACATATCACAATAGTTAGTGGTGTGACGGTTTGGTCGCATCGTTTATAGATCTTTTCGGTAAAATCATATTTTATACTATCTTAAGCGTCCATAATAGTGAGAATAATTTACGCACATTCTCTTGGCAACACTATATCACATTAGGATATACGAAATCAGATATTGGTCAAAACTTCAGCATTGTCCGTAGTCAATTCAATCAGTTCATAAAAAAAGTCATTGGTTCAATGATAACATTTATTTTTAACCATTATACTCTGGTCAAAAATTTTGACTTTGAGTTAACTACAGTTAACCGTGATACCAACCTCATAAACTGAGGTAAAACTCGATCTGATTATAATACCTTGATCTGCCTAATACCTTGAGATCAACTAGGATAACCGTATTACTTACTACTTCTTGTTGACTTGACTAAGAACCACTACATAGCAATGTCTTCAATCGAACAGTGCTTCACTTCCAATGCTTCAACTTAGACCCATTATAATCGTTTGATGGATGGCAATGTCATGATTTAACTATAATTAAAGTTGATTATTCTCATTGAAGCTCAACAGTTTTTAAGTTGAGGGAACTATGCAACAACATCATCTTGAGATTCCATCGTTGGATCAGGTGCATTGGCAACGAGGTAAAAAGAGTAAAATTCAAAAAAAAAATTATTAATTTGCACAAGATCTTATTTTATGTGAATAAAATTTAATTTAAAGTGAATCAAATTTGGTATTTAATTAATATAAGTGTTTGAGTAATTTTAATTTGTTTTATTTATTTAGAATGTTTCTTTGTTTGTAAAATTTTGAAATAAATTTTTATTATTAATTTAATTAAACTTAATTTATTAATATAATTTATTTTAATTTTATATTTTATATTTTATATTTTGATGTTATGTGATATTCATATTCATAATAAGAACATCACAACTATACTAATATGAAAACTATCTTAGGGGTATAATGAGAAAATTGACCATTGTGTCCTACGGTTAATAAAATGTTAATAGGGTGAAACAATGTTAAAAAATATTAAGATTAATTTGAATTAGTCTAAATTCAATAATATGTATATAATATTGTTAGTAAATAATAATATATGTGTAATATTGTTTAAAAAATAATTTATCGTTAGAACTATAATTTTAATGAAATACATAAAACTTCAATTTAAATTATTTCACTAAGTTATTAATATATTTCGGTTTTCCAAAATTATTCAAAATTCAAAATTTGACCATTTCAAAGTGTGTGTGTGTGAATAGTGTCTTTTAAACATTATGTATGTGTGTATCTACTTGTGTATAATAAAAAATAGTTTTGTAGCTGTTCTTTACGTTTTTCCCCTAAATATGGGGCGGTAATACAAAATATATGTTTTTTCAATGTCACGCCAACAATTTTAAGCAATGACCTCTTATATCTACTAGTTTTATGCGTATAACTCATTATGATAACTTGAGGAAATGTATGTCCAAACTCTAAACTAGTTAGATGAGTCAAACTATATCTGTGGTAATATATGTTCCATCGAAAATCCCACAATGCCATTTGAAAAAACCATATTCTCTAGGTTTACAAAAAAAATAGACTTGAGAACGTCTCATTCTTTAAATATTTTTATGCACTATTATAACATTGTATATCGTTTTGATTGTGGTGCAATTTTATGATCACTTTGTTTATAAGTATGTCAATTTCTTATGGTCTAACCATATTTTTATGCATATCAGTAACTAGTTCGATCTTCTCTTAACTCAACCCATCGACAGACGAATGACCCTCATTATTTTGTAACTTGCACGTTTATGAACCTTATCAAGCACTTCTAAGATCCACTCATTAACAATAGAAAACTTAAAACCTCTTAGTTTGAATGGACACGCATTTCTTAGTTCCTGTTAGTCTTGGGTTACAATCGAATTTCTTCGGTTTAGGCTTCTTAAACAATCCACTATGTTCAATTCCGAAGAAGATTCTTAACTTATCATGAGAATCATTCACATCCTACTTTAATATTATAATAAAAAATCAGGTTGTTTTTAAGTATCTTGGATCCATTCCATTATTATTTTTACTCGGTGTTATTACAAATATAGAAAATGTTGCAAAAACAAATACAAAAAAAAAAACTAAAAACAATACTGAATCACCTACATCATAGGATGTAAACTCACCCTATAATCCATTATGATATCTTTGTCAGAAGCTTCATTTGCACTGCTACAATTAACTCTCGATTAGAGAAAAATAAGTGTTGCTTTAGTTCAGGAAGAAATTTTGCATCAGTGCACCCTAGGAGGGCCAATACATGAAAAAAAATGATAAGCTAGGGAAACTTGTGTGAGGAAGACAAGCACCTTTGTCCAAGTGGTTAATTGATTCGGCTTTGGTGCAGGATGTCACAAGTTCGAAACTTGCTTTCGAACGTTTATTTGACATGGGATATGTTGTCCCAACGATTTGTTGTATATAAAGTACTAGTTCAAAAAAAAAAAAAAAAGTTGATGCGTGGTTTGCTCATACTAGCAGGTTTTATTATAAAAATGAAATATATGCTAAAAAATTGAAATTTTTATTAGTTTTATTCTCTAATCGAAAATCAAGCTCTCGTTCAGCTTCTAATCCAAAATCACATTCTTTTGATTCTGATCCACTATCTTGCTCTTCTTCCTCAATTTTCGTGACTAAATATACAGAATTTTTTTAATTTTTTTTTTCGTTTCAGTTTTCAACCTAGAATTTAGGATTTACTTTCGAGCGGGTCTAGCGTAATGTTAAATAGATGTTAAAGACACCGGACCAGTGTGCTAACCACTACCAAGATTTTTTACGCTGCGATTGACGGAATACGGCCAACCAAACAAATGTTTGATCGATGGTTCTCCGCTGACCGCGGTGCCATAAACATCAAACCTGGTGCCTTTAGCACAATTTTAATGTTATTTTTATTCTCGATTATTATATAAAAAATTGTGGGGTTTGATAGGTAAGTTGAGAAATAATTATCGGTTTCAGTTGTTCGAGGTTTCGTTGGACCATCTTCATCACGCAATTATAATATTTTAATCAACTAAAATTAATATAAAAATAAAATGTAGGTTGAAGATTGAATTGATCCACCGGATAGTTTCAATCTGGATCTACCTGATTTCCAGCCAAACGAAATTTGGTGTGACGTGATAGGAACGAAGAAAAACAGCACACGGTTTAAAAAAAAAAAAGCACACGCATACAAAACGAATGACTGTTCACTCATCTTTCCCTTACCGTCTCGAACACCCCTCGTAATATGCAATACCTACCTGATCTAAAGAACTAAACACGGTGCTTATCGATCCAACTTCTGTCATCGTAGAAGCTTCCGATAGCCCAGTCTGGCAGTTTCCTCAACCAAAATACCACTCGGAGTAAAAATCATCGTTTTCTACTCCACTGCTGAACCAACGATCATCGATCACATCTATTAGTTCTGCAGTTGAAGGAGGAGAAGAGTTGCTCTTCCGGCGGAGGAGAACGATTAGTCTGATATCAATTGTACATTTAGTGGCATCTACGAGGTATGTTACTAATTACTGTATTACCGCTTTATTTTGATCTTACTGGAGTTGGAAACGTTATATAGCTAAATTGTAGATCTATAATTTGGTTACTAACTGTAATTGAGTTGAAATTGATTGCGTCTTTTGAAGGAAAAGTTCGTATTTACTTCAGTGTGTGATCTGTATTGAGTTATTGAAGGAAAAGTCTCAGATATGACTAGAATATAGTGATTTAATATTTGGAACATATAAAATGGTAAATTTATTTTTCTTGTCGGATGGTATGTGTACTAGCATGTTGATTCTATTAATTAGCATCATGCATCTGTGGCTTACTTGGTTCATGGGGTTGGTGGGCTGGGGCTGTTTGTTCGTGTGTGCTTGCAAGAAAATGATATATAATTAAACTATCTGGGCAGCTGCATATTCTCTATTTCCGCAGCTCACAAGATAGACATACTGTAAAATAGTATGTTATTTTTGAGTTTTTGCTCCTCACTCTAGGTTTGTGAAGAAACAGTACTTGAGCATTTTTAATGATAACTAGTATAATTGTTTTTGTGTGTTGTGTAAGGAAAAGTATTATCGGGTATTTCACAACCTCTGATTCATCTCATCGGAGCTAAACATGATTGGAACAATCATCTTTAATGAAGCATTTTAGTTTTTGCTCATGCTAGATTTATGAAGGAATGGTAAATATGAACATTTTCTATGTAATATGAAAATTTTAACATTTCCACAGTTATTTACCCCTAGTTCTTTTCTAATATTTTATATTCGAATCTTTGTATTTAAATTGCTTACGAAATCTCAAACTCGGACTATTTAAATAAATCTCAGTCAATAGTTTCTTTATTCTTCTAACAAATCCTACATATATATGTCAATTTTATGATACACACACAAGTATGCAGCCCTTGCTGATGGCTTGGATTCAAACATAATTTTGAATACACCTTGCAAATGTTATGCAATATGTGTTATGTTTATTGTATGTAAAATTTGTAAAGTAAAAATATAATTTAGTTAAGAATATACATTATCAGTCCGAAATCATTATTCACAATGTTACACTTAAATTGTTGAATGGGAATGCATTTCACTGTTTGTAATGGGCCATGGATTCTCATTCACCTATTCATACTTGGAATAAATTAACATAATTGTCATATAAAAGAATGTTCAAAGTAGTTGCCTACCATAACCACATTAAAATACAATCAATAAGCACACAGCATAAAATATAGATTTAAAGCAATTGCCTATCGTAACAATGTTAACTTTAAAACTGAAATAGTTTCATATTCAACAAATTTTAATATGAGACTTAAAATTTGCAACTCATGTGTATTGTGAAACAGAAATGTAGACATCAATGGCTTCCTTAAGAATAACATTTCATCAAAAACATGGATATGGATATCTATCATAAAATACATGTTTTAGGAAGTTTACATGCCCGCTTTAAAATTGAACTCTGCCAAAAGTTGGGCTCCAAATATATCCACTGAACTAAAAAATTCAAAAACTAACCTGCAAAATAAACATGTAAAAATTGTTACTTCTTAAGATGAAGTCCTAGAATTTTACGTTAGGATTCTCATTATAGTGCTATAAACTGGTAAAATGAAGAGAATAAGTAGTATACACTTGTGCATCTATGATGATATATGATTAAACTATCCCGGATGCATAATGTTTTTTGACACAACTGACAAGATTAAGTATACTCAATTAAGTATGAAGGCGTAGGAGTAATTTTAAAGAAATGGCGTTCTCACTTCATCATGGAGCAAATGCAGTTTAACCTACTAGGTTGTCTGTTATACAAGTATGCATGTGCAATGGTACGTAGGCAAACTATGTGGGCAAAGTTGCATGCTCATTGTTTTCAGAAGCAGTACAGGGTAAAATAGAGCAAAGCAGTTGATGTTTGTTCGAGGGGAAAAAATATTGGGGTCTTTCAGACAACCTCGGATCCATCTAGCCGGGGGATGAACCCCAGGTAGAACGATCCTCTACAAGATGGACTAGGTTAGTAATCCAATAACCCGTTAATCACGCTATGGAAACGAGGCCATGTGTCATCATCAAGACTGAGTTGCCTTCCTCCTTAAGTTATAAGGATAAAGTAGTACGAGCCTATAGAACAGATCCTGTTCAAGTAAGGTCGTGCTTTGTGTGTTAACAAGTCGATATTTGTACTACGCCAGGAAAAATTAACGGGGGGTGTGGGACTAATATGAGTTTAATTAAAGGAGCAAACATGTATTCTAATCCTGAACACCACAGATCTGTGAATTTATGGAGAGTCGAAAATCTGAACATGCATCTATACACTATTACGTTGCCTAGTATGGAACTTGAACTTCAGTTTTCTCTTTCCTAACTCATGTTTGTATTGAATACCTTGTATGTATGTTCTATATATGTGCTGAAAGCTCCGTATCTGTTTGGATGTCTGCCGCCTGTTGCTTACCCAGCGGCTCATCGTTGTCGTCGTGGGCATGTTTCCAAATGAAAAGTTAATAATGTCAAGTTGGTAAATTCAAGCATGGAAAGTTTTTAAATGCATGGTAAGCTCAGCAAGTGGAAGTTATCATTCTTTACTACTTGCGTTTGTATTGTTGCCTGTGTAATGCATCTTCATCCTTTAACTTCTATTCTAATAAACTGTATTATTTTCAAATGGATCTGTCATGTCTTGTGTTACCCATGGTTTTATTTTTGTTTTTATTTTTGCCATTATACCGTGCCTACATGCTGGGCACTAAAAGTTGTTTGATGAGCAAGACTCCATGTCGTTATGTTTATCTTTCATTTTTATACTGCCATTACATGCATATGTTGATGAATGTTCTTTGATGGGTTTCAAATTGCAATTCGAGGAAGATTCTTCTAATAAATCGTGTACTGTAGTTGAATCTCAACCAGAGATGGGTTTCAAATATGTTAGAGAAGTTGCTAATTGATGCAAAGATGGAGCATAGTTATGTATTGTTGGTTCTAGTTTGCTTGCGTGTGAAGATGGAATAACAACAGAAGATGAGTTCCTTTCTTCTATATTTTTAGAGATCCATAATTGGAATGGTGGCGGTATTGTTGTGTCTAGTGTTTTATCTTCGTTTGCGTATAGATCAGTAGCTGATTTTGAAGCGTTTCAAACTGTGATTGGAGATGGTTCTTTGGTTAAGAGTTCCTTGAGGTCTGTTGTTCTTATAAAGGTCATTGATGTTATGGATGGGCTTGCTTGTCAAGATGATTGGGTGGTTGGAGATGTACCTTTAAGCAGTTCTAAGTGCAATGTTCAACATAAAGATAGGGGCTTGTTATTTCTAGATGTGGGTTCTACTTTGATTGGAGAAGTCGGTTATGAGCAGGGAGTTTATTATCGTACCAGGGGTTTTAGATTTATTATGTACTACTGTCTTGCATCTATAGGTAAATTTCTACGATCTCATATTCATGCTAGTAATTCGGCTCATGCTTCTAGATCTGGTAGAAGAATAGTTGGATCTTTTCTGCAGTTAATATTAGGAGAAATCCTCGTTTAAAAGTTAAAGCTTCTAAGTCTTATTCATGAGGGTTGAGGTTTTACTAGGGTGTTTTTTGGTAATTGTTGTACGTGGTTTGTGTAGTTGCAGTTTTTTTTATAGTTTTTTTTGGATTTGGTTGTTGAGTTTGAGGTTGTGGAAGTTGTTTTAGATGACAGTTCATCTTTTGGAGTCGTTTCAGGCTTTATTTTCTTGTTTAAGTTATTACTATAGGGTGAGTCTTCCATGGGCTTTAGTCCAAAAGAAACAACAAGTACATAATACGTAAGCGTGTGTATAATTATGTTTAAAAGATTTAAGGTATGACGCTACATAATATTCCGTTCGCATATTGACTGCGAACGATCGAAACAAAAATTTGATCGTGCGCAACAACATTACGCAATCACAAATCAGCAATAAAATGAAATGGTTAACTTATTCTGTAAAATTTCTAATGAACGACGTTTATAGCAAAACGCATCAAACAAAAATATTTTTATTTTCCAAGCTAAAAATTATAAAAAAATTCTATAAATTAAATAAAAATGACATTATCAAAAATCAAGTCTAAATTTAAAACGTATATTTTATTATAATTTAATTAAAATTCGAATATTTAAATAAATTAAATATTCAAATTTGAGGACCAATAAATACTGTTCGTTACAACATATAACAATTTTTAATTAAATTGTATCTTGAGGAAGCGTTCTATTTCTATAGTTTGCCATATTCTCCTTCGCTTGACCTTGTAGGCTAGATGTTCGCCCTAGCAGCTGACTACGTGATCGCAACCTGAGCCACGGTATCTTTTGGTTTTTAGCCCTACACCACAAAAACCAACAATCAGTACCTCAAGCTAGATTTTCGATGTCATAAAACTCGCGTCACTTGTTATCAGACGCATCAGCTCAATAATGCATTATTAGGTGGAACACATCTTATGAGGATCTGGTATATCGAATGCAGGAGTTTAGCGGCTTCATTCCTTCTTCGATTCGTGGAGCTTTTCTTACAAGTCTCCCCTTGGAAGAGAACAACTCGCATGAAGAATTCCTTTAAATCAACTGTCGTGATTTAGTTAGTCAACCGATTGCCTATTGTTGCCATTTTTGTGTATTTTTCACTAATCTAATCACCTGACTTCATTTTTAAAGTGATTTTATGATTTAATATGTTATAGAAACGTCATACTATACTTTAATGGTTGTTTACCTTCACTCTTCTTTTTGTATTCAATGTTTTCATTGTTTTTCTTCTATTTAATCATCTTCTCCAATATCATTAATCCAATTATGCCCAAAATCATCAGTAAGTTGTTTCATTACTACTTTACTATCAATCTATTCATTTCAACAACAAAAGTTCCAGTTATATCTCCAAACCCCAATTTAAAAAGGTTTATATTTCCATTTCATATATCTATGTGCTTTTCATATAAAAATCCAAACTTTATCCATTTAGACCATCAATAATGAGTTAAGAGCATAAATAGATCATATAACATAGAAAATAAAATCTCACTTGAAGTTTAACCTAATTAGCTTAGAGATCACTTTTCCTTTTGCTCTCCGAATTTGGCCTAGCTGCCAATCTTCGTAAACCATTGAGAAGTTTATAAAATTTACAATCTATGATTTTTTTCCTTCCTATTTAGACTATTTAATTGTTACTTTTGGTGGAGAATTGTTGATTTAGTTTTCGATCTAAGGCCGTGTTTGTTTCGAACAAAATAAGGCTGAATGCTTAATTAGCTTGTTTGTTTTTAAATAAGTGCTTTCATTAAGTTCTTCTTTTTACTAAATTGAACGAGTAGGTTGGCATGTGCGATGCACGTGCACAGGAAGAACTGGTGTTATGAAACTATGGTTGTGGAGTAATGTTAAAGTTTATAAAATGACTTTGGCGTGTACGTAATGTTGCATTTTTTGGATGCTATCTAATTCAAAACACATCCACGTCTGGTAGACGTGTATGGAACTTTCGTATAAAACATGGAAATATGCTCTAAATCAAACCGATCGTAGGCAGCTAAAAAGAAAAGTAATAAACTTATGGAATTATGAATTATTCTGGCTTGTTCATGCATATTGTAGACAACATCTTTGATTTATAACAGAAGTAGATTTTTTTTAACAGATATAATAGTTAAGCTGAAGTAGATAAGATAGCATTTGAGAGGAGAAGGAGACAATATGACGTATTGTAGCTTGCATGCTATATGAAAGTAAATTGTCACGACGAACTATAGTTGTGTTAATTATTTTCTCTCCACCTTGTTTTGGGCTTGAGACCGGCATCAGTAGTAAGTTGATGGCGGAGTTAAAAACGTTTTTTAAGAGATTTTTTATGTTAAGTAAAACTGAATCGTAGTAACACAGTCATATAACATATAAGTTGAAATACTCAAACACGATCACGTGCATACAGCCAAGTTATATAACACACATTCACAAATCACATGAGTATTAGAATTATGTCTACAATCGGAAAATGTACATATATTTATAATTAATGCAACAAACAATGCAAATCTTGTTTACAAACATTTCACACGCAACTACATAAATTCACAAAGATAAAAGTAACTAATTCGAGCAAGAACATGAGAATCAAGTTCCACGTAACATTCATTCAGATTCCATTCTATCTAAATGTACTGAACTTGAAATATAAAACATGTGTATCCAACTCCAAACTTAAACTTAATAAAAGAAAAAATAAATCCAAATGATTAATATTGTTTCTAAAATTTAATATCCAAAGAATCTCATCATAGATTTCACGACTGAATATTGGATCTGAGACTTACACGGATGGAGAGACATAATTGCAAAACCTATAGTCTTTTCCTCCTCTCCGTCATTGCTTTTAGTCTTCATTTTCAAACTTCAAAGAAAAAAAGAAGAAAACCTGTATACAAAGAAACCAGAAAAAAAAATCAAAGCAAGGCAAATTCTTCATGAATTCAACAAGTCAGATTCAAGCAAGTTATCAATTCAACAATTCCAGTATCAAGAGCAACATCAAATTTTTTAAAATCCAAGATCAAGATCAAAGTAGATTTCAAATTTCAACACCCAGGCTTCTTCTCTATTTTCATAAAAACAAACTTTAAGTAAATCCTTTTAAGAATTTGAGTTTCAATTTGTTGTTAAATAATCAAACAAGTTAATCCATCAGAAGCTAAGAAAATCAACATCAACTAGTTGCAGATAAAATTCCAAGATCAAAGCAATTTTCAAATTCTCATTTCCAGTTTTCTAAAAAAAGCAGATATACATGCCTCTTCCCTGTCAACATAAATTGGTGAGTAAACCCTTGTGAGATCTGGATTTTTGAATGTTGTTTGAAATCATGCCTAAAGTGAAGTTAAGATTTATTTTCATGTGTATAAATCTTTGTATTTATGTGTGGTTTGGCTGTGCATGTCTGGAAAACAGATATATGCATCTCTGTTACAGGTTTACAAGCATCAAGCCTGTTCAAAAATCAACCTCTCTTCTTCTAATCATTATTTGACTTTAGGACCTAAACAAATTTTGTTTGTTTAACTATGATTCAAGTTCTAAAAATAATTTTAAGCAAAATTAATTCAAGCTTCTTCTAGAAGTTGAAAAATATAGGGAAACTTGCTATATGTTGAATTTTCAAGTATCATGATTTATGTTTTCAAATATATTATCTGAAATGCTTTCGAAAACAAAGATTTTTAAAAGTGAAATCATATTTTTTAAGTACATATTCACTGATAAAATCGAGGATGAACGATTTTGGGGTTATTGCCAAGTTCTGGTGATCGGCAACGTGAGGGGTCTCGTGATCGGGGTTGGAGCTAGCATGATGGTCAGGGATCATCAGAAAATTATTGGACGAATTTATAAATCATTGTATTGGCCGGACATTGCCAATCTAGGGTTTAAGCTTATGTCTTAGCTATGGTCGGAATTCGCATTACTGGCTTCTCGTCGTTGCATCGGAGTCGATCGCACCGGTGACAATCGAAACCAGGGAGATAGGCGAAGCTCTGGCCGGAATCTCGACGCTTCCGGTGGCCTGAGAAGTCGGAGCAAGGCATTTCTTTGGCGATTATTTTTGTCCCAGTCTGGGTCGTGCAACTTAATCACGAATTCGTCATCGATTCATGTTGTTGGGTGGTCAGGGGCCTATGAGGAGTTGTCGTCGACCTATCGACGATCTGCGTCGACCAGTGGTGGCTGGAATCATTGTGCATGTGCATAATGTATTTGGTTGTGTCAGGGATTTGGTTTGAAGAAGGGAGGGATGACTCGAAGTAGTCTTCAAGGAAGCAGGTCACTGGCTCGAGGGTTGATTCGAGTATTTGTGTTGTACCGGGTTTTTATTAAACTTAAACAAATTCTAAGTTTTCAAAATGAAAATATGGGGTTATCTCAGGGACAACTCAAAGTAAATAGGCATGTAGCCCGGGCGATGCTCGAATGTGACGCCCCACCTCTATACCCACGCTAGACAAGAACACTACGGAGTAATGATGTCGACTAGCACGGAGAATAAGGCTGTTGAGGAGCGACCATCTGTATAATTGCTTTGTGCGAGTGCCGGTACGCCAGATAAAAATATAAATTTTCATCTCTAGAGGAAATCCAACATACAGATACAAACTCAAAGCTATCACACAGTGGCTATATAAAATCTTCGAAAACAAATATAGAAATAAACATAACATAAATCAGTCACAGATAATTCATATCACAAAGGCGGAAGAAGATATGAATAAATAATTAACACATGGCAGTGTATATCAGAGTTGTGGTCTAAAAAGATCCACAATATCACAAAAGAATAGTTACATGAACTACACAAAAGAATAAGTATACATTATGGAGTCTATATCTCAAATGTATACAACAAAAAACTACTAATCTAAGTAGTTAACCAAAAGCAAGAGAAATCAATCCCAAGAGAGAAGTCAAGCAGAAGCACCTGTAACATCTCGGTCTGACCCGAGTATTATTTAATAAGAAAATAATAAACGGATCAGTCTAACTATAAATATCAGATGAAACGATATAGAACCAGAGTTATGACTAAACACATAATAATCACAAGGCCAAGCTGTGATATATAAGTAGTTGATAATCAACAAGAGATTAATCAATATCACATAATCTACACAAGAATCCAAGAAGTGTCATACTCTTTATTTTGTTCATCAAACCACAAATATTGACGATAATCTCAATGTCAATTGCAAAAGTAAATGACGCACAAATTCCAGAAGACTACACAAGAAATCCAGAAATCACTAAAATCAATGACACACAAATTCCAGAAGACTACACAAGAAATCCAGAAATCACTAAAGTCAACGACACACAAATTCCAGAAGACTACACAAGAAATCCAGAAATCACTAAAATCAACGACACACAAATTCCAGAAGACTACATAAGAAATCCAGAAATCACAAAATAAGGGGGGGAGGCCTATCACATGAATGGGAGCATGAAAACTCACCAACAGCTGTAACACACGAACGAGAAGCTATCTCATGGCAGCTAGCCATTAATTTGACACACAAATGGTCCGAAGACCTGACACACGAATGGTCCGAAGACCGTGGGTTGCTACCCCACAAATATGACACACGAACGGGGTTTAGTCTCCCACGCAGACAAAGAGACATCGCACATTGCTAGTCTAAATCACAAAAATGATCGTCATGATCATAGAGAAGTGTTAATTACACTAAGCTAGTAAATATATGAGTTTAGTTTCATGTCCCATAACCACTTGCTTAACTTAAATATTTACGAACAAACTGTAAATCTCCACTAGAAAATTGTCACAAGAGGTTCAATCGAACAAGTCCAAGAATTAACCGACAAAGTAAACGCAAGCGTTTCATACCACTTGTTTTACTAAGCCGTTTAATTAGATTTCTCATACGAGTGAGGTAAAGGTTTGTATATACTAATAGATTGGAAAACGGTTTTATAAACGAATTTGGTATTAAAATAGTATTGAAATCGTTTGAGGAAAGAGTTTTGATATTTACTACTAGTATAGAAAACCTTTATATTTTTAAAGTGACAAATCACGAAGAAGATTGTAGAACAATCAATCACAAAAATTCACATACGAAGACGTGAATAAAATCCAAAGAAATTGATAAAGGATCCATCGAAATGGATATTCAAAAATCCCTAAAAAGAGTCATCAAAATCATAATAGATGATAACAACAAATAGGATTATCACGAATCGATTTAAATTGGAATTTCAATCTCAAAAAGGCAAATTGGACTCAAACAGCAGGTTCAGTCGACTGAACAGAGATTTTCAGTCGACTGACCCTGTACCTGGAAATTTTCCAGGTTCAGGAAACTTTCTGTTTCCAGTTTCAGTCGACTGTGCAGAAGTTTTCAGTCGACTGAATCATGCCTGGAAACTCTCGGGTTTCAGGTTCAGTCGACTGAACAGAGATATTCAGTCGACTGAATCATGCCTTGGCTGTTTTCCAGCCTTATACAAATGAAGAGAAAACTCCTCCAAAATGCAACCGGACGAACATTGGCTCTAAAGGTTTATGCCAATCGGCAACCCGGCCCTATATGCTCCTCGATGCATCACCAAAAGCATGATCAAACGTCCATAAAAGGATTTCACACAAATTTGACTTAAAAACTCAAAAATTGGAATATTCACAAAACCAATCCAAATCAAGAGCAAATGCACATGAAGAAGTGTTAGGAATTTATACCCAACAACCAAAGATAATTATAGTCATAGATGTGAGATAAAATTCTCACCTTTTCACAAAATCGAACAAGAAGAAGCTTGAGAGCAAATGGAGAATCAACCTCTCTTCAACACAACCCAAATGAGCTTGAATCTAAGCTCAAAAACAAGAACATTCCCAAGATTAGGTTTAGGAATTTCTGAAATTGGTAAGATAATAAGTTGGAGAAGAAGAAGAGAAGCTTACCAATGGGTTCTTCTTGAGTTTGGAGCAAGGAATTTGATTTGCAAGGGAAACTAGGATTTTGGAATTTTAATTTCCAATCTCTCCCACCATTAATACTCTAAAAACTGAAATGAGAAGAGAATGAGGGTGAGTGGGGAAGAGTGGCTCAGATTTGAGCATAAGTTAACATAGGGTTGAGCCCAAACCAAACCCAAAGTGAAAAGTAGCAAAAATCAACTTTCTCCAAACATATCGAAGCTTATACTCAAAAAGGTCGCAAATGGCATTTTAAACTCAATGGGAGTGGTCCCGAGTCCTAATTCGACCGTATGCAAAAAGTAGCTTTTCGGACTAAAATCCGACTAACGATAAAATATTTAAATAAAATATTTAAATATAAAATCGATAAATATGCGGGTTGTTACATCGAAGTAGGTCTCGGGTTTGTCATATAAAATAGTTTTCTTGGCTTTGAAAAAAACAAAATTCAAATTTAATTCATGTTTTTAAATAATGGTTTTAATTTTAGTGTTGGATAACAAATGTTTTAAGTAAGATATTTTTAAAGTAATTAAGTTTTAATTTATTTAATTTTGTGACATTAATTGTAAAATTAATTATTTTAATTAAGATGAAATGTTGTTCTTATTAACCTTAATCTTTTGAATTAATGTGTTAATGATATTTAATTATAAAGTTTATTAAGTAAAGATTTTTATAATAATTGAATGATAAATTAAGATAAATGATTTATAATTACTTAATAATTAAAGAATAATTAATTAACGGTTAATTAATTATTAATTTAAAAGTTAATTAATTTGTAATTAAGGATAGATTAATTAACATAATTAATTAAAGAATAATTAATTAATGAAAGTAATTAAGATTAATTAATAAATGATTAAGCATTAATTAAGAATAATTAATTAATTTATTAGTTAAAAATTAAAGGTTAAGTAAATGATAATCTCTGTAGTTAATGCCCCGCTATTACCCTGCTACAACCGCGCTATATCTCATAGCGGATTTGTACCGCTACGATTTTTCCATATAGCCCCAAAATATAGTATTTCCGCTTTAATCCCCGCTATATCTGCTATATCCCGTTATTTCCGCTATATTTCGCTATTTCCGCTATACCTTCTTTAACAAAATGAATTGAAAAATTGCATTTATACGTTATAAAATTATGAAACTGATTTATTTGATTTAATTTTTTAATATATTTTCAGAAATGAAAATACTCTAATATTCTACCAAATTCAATTATGTTATATAATAGTTTTTCGTTTATTTAAAGTATATCCGCATATGTTTTTATTTAAAATTATTTATGTATTATTTATAATTCAATTGAATGATAATTTTTCATTTAATTACCATTTATATATTTGTAAAAACATTAAGTACGAGTTTTATATGCTATTTTAGAGTCGTCTGCTATATCTCGCTATATCCTCGTTGTATCCCCGCTATGACTTTTTGCACATCCACCGCTTTGAATCTACCGAGCGCATAAACTGCATAGATGATAATTAAGGTTAATTAATTATTAATTAAGATTAATTAATAAATCATTAAAGATTAATTACTTTATAATTAAGAATATTTAATCATTAATTAAGGTTAATTTGTGAAAATAATTATGTGATTAATTAATTATAATCACACGAATTGTTCATCTTAATTACAGATGATTGATTATTATTGAATGCTTTGTATTGATTGATATCTGTGATATGTGGTTGTGATACTATGTGATATGAACTGCTTTGTGCTGAACCGTGACATTTGTATATATATATATTACTGTATGAATGTGAAAACCCCTTAGCCCGTAAAACGACATTTGAATTTCGATGCGACATGGAGTCGGATTCCGGTTGGTTATCCAAAACCCACATCGAACCTTAATGGTGAATCTTTGTGAATGATATATCCACGTGTTTTAAATTAAGCGCTCACTATTCGGTTTAGCCAGGAGAGGACTTTGTGTCATATAACCCATTCCGAATAGTGATATGACGAAACGGATAGCACTTCAAGATGGTGGTGATGTTTATTAGCTTAACACCTTTCTCTGAGATGTACAAGCTCAGAGGTTATGTAGTTGATGGTTATAAGTGATATACTCCCAATTTGGTAGTGTGGCATGTTGAGTGCCCCTAAGTGTTGTTGAGTGTTGCTGATCATTTGTTGATCAAAGCATGACTTTTGTGTAAATCGTAGCTTTGTGGACGAGACCTCGTCGGACCTCACACCCCGGAAATGGTCGAAACAGAAAAGATGCGGCAAGATTATGAGGGTCACGCCCTTTAGGGTATGTCCATTCCCTTTTGAAAAAAGGTGATATCATGGTATGGAGCCCAGATATTTAACCTATGTGGTTGCTGCAAATTTATTACTTCATGGTTGTTGCTTTGTGGTTGAGGGCCCACGGATAAAGGTCGGTAACGACCGAGGAATGGCATATTCGTGTAGTAGTCATCTAGTTATAGAGGTAAACCGGCCTTGTGTTGGCAGAGATCTAGTTAGGTTCTCGGGGCGTCCCTCCAGAGGCGTACACATGTCGCATAGGAAGTTTCTTAGCCTGGCCATTTGTTTAAAATCCAATCATCAATACGCGCCTAGTACGGTTTTAATTGTACAACCTGCCATTTACTTATGGTGGTAACCCACTGTTTAGATGGTAGTTATAGTAGACATAGTACGAAATGTCTGTGCTGGCTAAGATTAATATTATACTTTCGAAATATTTTCTACACTATGCACTAATATTAATATTAAATGAATTTTCTCGTAGCAAGCATATTTGACTATCATAAGGGAAAATCTCCTTCAATTGTGCGATTGCATTGTGTGTGTGCAGGGAGGCCTTATGGCAGTTTTTTTTTCCAAAAGCATGAACAGTTTTCTCTTATAAATTGTTTTTGTTTAAACAACTATTTTGTTTACTCATACCAGTTTCGTGATTGACCCAGAGTTTATTGTTCCTTTCCTGAACTCTGGGTGTCCATAATTTTCCACATGGGCAGCATAGAAGCAGGTATCCGCGTTTTGGAGCTAGCTTGGTTCTAGAAGTCTTTTGGTAGCTGTCGTATTTTGGAAGCTTTTAGTTTGAAGTCTTGGAATTCTTTTGAAGTGTTTGGAATTTGAAAGACCTTATCGAAGTATGTTGGGAACCTTTTTGAAGACTCTGTTATTCCATTGTGGCGTTACCATTTTGTTGTTGTGTTATATATATAGTACTCTGATGTTGGTGGTCGAATGTTGTAATGAATATTGTGATGAATATTGTATCCATGTTGTATCTGTATTATGATCAATGATGATTCATTTTGTTTCTGCTGCTCTGTATTTGTCTAATGTTGTTATAAGCTCCATCCGAACTGGAGTTCAACGTTTGAATCTTCGGTAGTCGAATACAAGTGAGGTATTGGATGTCGATTTTTGAACGCTGGATTTCCGGTCGTGACATTGAGCTACTTAATATTGCCGATAATTTCCTTCCTTCTACCATTTGTATGTTTACGCACTACAACAAAACAACCATATTACAACCTTTTCTTTACAACTTGCACAAATTGGCAGTTGTAATAGGTATTTTATAACAACTGTTTATATGTAGCAGTAGTAACAAATTTATTTGTTCAGCAGTTGTAATATATGTCTGTAACAACTATTTATTTGTGTCAGTTGTAAATATTTATCTATCACAACTGTTTTTGACAGTTGTTTGCCTGCACTATAAAAAATTACAACTTCCCTCTTTTATTTTCTTCGGCCCGCTCAATGTTTTCGTGTAAACTAAAAAATTAGCCATAAAATTTCATAAATCTAAACTAACCCTATCTCGCTCTGCCATTGCTATCCACCGAAGTAAATCGCGCTTGCTAGAAACCCTCTTTCAAACCCTAACCCTTTACTCTCTGTCATTTTCTCGCCTCCGTGGCCACATCTCCATTGCTACACACGTTCAATCGCTTCGCTATCGTTGCTACCTGCGTTTGCTCGCCGTTGTTGTTGGTCGCCTTCGAAGAAGTTGTGGTATGTTGCTATCCTACGATTTTATTGATTTTATTTGGTTCTTAGTTATTTGCTTATTGAAATTATTGATAGTTAAATGATTCTTTACTGCAATCCTACAATAACCCAAATTTCTCGAAACTAAACATAATCGTCGATTCAAATCGCTTCCAATCTAGTATGAATTTATAACAATCTCATGAGTGATGGCTAAGCACAATAATTCACTGAATAGTACTAAAAATCACATACGGCGGTTATGTTTTGAATTAGGTGCATTGTATTGTGAATTAGGTCCATGTATGGAACCCATGCATAGATCCCACTTCGCTCACTCTATGGGGTAAAGTTTATTCCAAAATTTGGGAGATGTGTAGTATTTTTTGTTTATTATAAGCCTAATTTATACCAAATTTGCACATATTATATAGCACAATCCATTATTCCTATATCAAAATAGCAAATAGATGGTGTGAAATTATTTCGTTTATTCTTTTATCAATAGGGAAAATTTCTAACTATACATTCAAAATAGTAAACGGATGGTGCGAAGTTCTGTTTATTTGTTTAATTAATCACAAGGGGAACTTTCTTTATATATGTGTGTGTAATGCAGATTGGGGAATGTGAAGTAGCTTGGGTTGATGGAGAAGTGGGAAAACCACATGATAAGCTTTCTCTACTCCCCCCGCGTCAAACCCTCCTAGCCATGATTCTGCACTTGTTGGCGATTTAAAGTTACCTAATTTAAAGCAATTCCTTGTGAGCAAAGGCATTCAGGTAACGATTCAGGTAATGTGTATTCTTGTCTAACTTGTTTTTTCCCACCTGCTTTACTTGTCTAATGCATCTCTTTACTTAATTATGATACAAAGATTTCACATGATAAGTAAAGAAAGTTCAACAATTTTTCCATTTCCTTAAATTATTTGACATACAAGGTATTAAAAAACAAGATTCAAATCGTAGATCGTAAATTTTCAATCTTTAAATTTAAATCATAGATTGAAAAAATTCATATTTAACATGCATACCTACTTGTATACTCGATTTTTCTTCTTCACTGCGTTGGTTATTAAGTGATATTTAAGCGTTCGAAAGCATCAATTCTCCTTTTTATAGAGTAATTTGTACATTTGGAATTGAATTTGATGCTTCTTCTAAACCTGTAATTCGATTTTTATTCTTGTTCCATCTTTATTTTTTTTTAGAAAACAATAAAATACGAGTCATAAACTCAAGTAGAAATCTTGATATTTATTTATTCAATATGGATTAATGCTTTTTCTCAGTCACAGTTTTAATAGAGTAACAAGAGAAAGCAATGCACTTGTATATATTAAGTTTGGTTACATCATTTTAACATGATGTGTAATTATGTTACTTCATACCGTATCAATATTATATAAACCAAAGGTCTTGCTTAACACACACACATGCCCACACACATCTTTATGTATGTATGTATGTTACATCTATACTCGCAGATGAGCTCTTTCTTCAAGTTTCAAATTTTGCATCTTTACTCACTTGTATGAGAGATGCACATAATTATGTTAAATGTACTTATTGTTATATGTACCAATCAGGGATCTTGTAGTACTGCACATTTCGTATTAAAACATGGAAAATGTAGTGCATGTTATGAAGACACTTTAATCAGTTCTATGATGACACAATATATAGTCAAACGATCTCCTGTAATTTTCTCTGCTTCCAGATTGAGCTTGCCGGGGGAATTTTGCGATGCGGTGAGCATGTCACGGTCGGAAAAATCATTGATGTGTCAGCAAGGTTATTTTTTTATAAAATGCTATGTTTGTTAAGTTTTAGTAAGCATTTATAAATAATGAATAAAATGACTAATGGGGTCCACAATTCATTGAAGTTTTTTAGTCTATTTGATTGGTCTAACAATGATTTTGAGCACAATTGCAAATATTTTGCTAGTCTTCATCGTTTTTTTGGCGACAAAGGAACACATATTCATACATATGTACATAATTATACATGTGCATAGCTTCATAAGTTTTATCGCTTTTCTTTTATGCCATCAGAATAAACAATGAATTCTATTTGATATTTTTCATATTTTTCCAAATGGGAAGTTGAACTGTACTTTATAATATTAGTGGAATATCATTTCAATTTTCTCATGCACCCATCATCCAAACCCTAGCCCATACAAATTTTGGAATGTTCGTATCAGTTCACAATACTAAACAAGCCTCATTTTTAAACTTGCTTAAACAAATTTCTTGTGTGAAAGAATTATAACTTAATACAGGAATGCTTTATTTTAGATGTGTCCTTTTTAAAATAAGACATCAATACTACCTTGTGATATATGCATCTTTGATTGGACGTCGGAAGAATTAAAAATCAAGAAAGTCCTTCAGGAAATGGTAGTATTTTAGGCCTCAAACATCATCATTGTGTTGCTTTCTATTGAAATATGGTGGATACCAAAAAGTAAAAACACTGTTAAATTAAATAAGGGAAATGATTTAATAGAGGAATAATCGTTGCATTTCAGTACGGATAATTTGAATTCAGAACAGAAATTTCCTATTAATTCATGACTAATTATCCCTCATATGGAGATAACAATTACATCTACTGATCCTATAGTTTTAGTGCATCATGTACCACTTGGAGGAACTGCTTGGAAGGTTTGGATTGATTCAATGGTGGAGCCCGAAGCTATTTTATATAGGCCTACTTCGGATATGTATACTATTGGACAAGCGGTTGGACGACTGTTGCTTGGCATAAGGAATTCATCTCTTTTAATTAGTATGTATATGTACTCTTACTGAAATATGTTATGGATTTAGTTGTGTTTTGTATTGAAATTATGAATTCATAAATGGTGTAAACTCGAATTGTTTTCGATTTTCTTGAATGCAAATGTTTTGTGTTGTTTCAAGTAATTTGCATGATTGTGTATAATGTTAACGAAATATTGGTTTTAGTTATGATATTAAGAAATTTATAGCAGCTGTGAAAAGATGATTATAGTTCTTTGTAGCAATTGTAAAAATATATGTTGCAACTGTCATTGTTAGTTGTATTTCATCCGTCTACAACTGCAAGCGGTAGTTGTAAAACCTTTTACAAGTGCTAAAAGCAGTTGTAACCAGTCACTTACAACTTGCATGTTGCAGTTGTAAATAGTTTTCCGCAGTGTAAATAAGTTTTCTACAACTAGCAGTGTTAGTTGTAAAAGACCTTTTGCAAGTGCTAAAAGCAGTTGTAACTAGTCATTTGCAACTAACATGTCGCAGTTGTAAAATAAGTTTCTACAACTACTTCTACAACTGTTCCAGCCAGTTGTAAAATAATTTGGATCTATTACAACTGCAGATATAACGACTGGCGGGTGCTAGTTGTAATAGACATATTACAACTGTTTTTGGCAGTTGCAAAAAGATATTTTTGTTATTGTGATGATTTCTCCATTTCTTTCAATATTCAACTTTTTTACTGAATGGACGGATGATGCTTTTGAGAGTAGGGAAACAAATGTGAATAAATGTGTATTACGGTTATTACCGAAGAGGGGTCAAGGAAATTGCAACAAATTTAGATTCTTAACAGCATAGTAAGGAGAAAAATTGAAATGTAGAAATTGAACTTTCATATATAAATCTTTTATTAAGTAGCTTCGATTCTAGATAAGAAATTTATAATAAGTTATGAAATTGCGTAGATATTGAAAATCAATTCCCCTTTCATAAAATAAACCTAGCAATCAAAGCAATAAATCTCAAAATTAAAATGCAATAAAATCAAATAATCAGACGCAATTAAAACATAAGACAATCAAAAGGAAATAAAAAGTACTCAATGAACAAAGAAAGTACGGAGTAAAAAAAGGAGAATTCAAAGTGAAAAGAAAGCAGAACAAAATTCATACAAACTTATGAAATTTTTGAAGGAAGTTGGAGATCTTACCTTTGAGAAATAGCTTAGGCCTTTATCACAATTTTTCCAATATTTCCTGAATAGAGAAAGTACAGAGTAAAAAAAAGGAGAAATCAAAGTGAAAAGCAAGCAGAACAAAATTCAGACAAACCTACGAAAATGTCGAAGGAAGTTGGAGATCTCCTCAATTTATATGTCAAATCCCAAATTTGCAAATCAACTCCACAAATTGAGTTGGTGGAAGAAGAGAGAGGCACCCCGTCAATATCAAACCCGACCGAGTTGGAGGAAGAAGAGAGCTCGTTCCAGCCATCAATTTGCTCGATCCTCGAATTTGGATCTGAAAAGCATCGTGATTCTAATTCTAAAAACAAAAGAAAAAGAAATTCTAAAAACAGAAGAAAAAGGAAGAAAATTGTAAGAGGTCGTTAACTCCATTTTTTTTAGTAGGGAAGAAAAGGTTTAGCAGAAGTTTGAAGAACAGTAGGAAAAAAGGAAGTGGGCAGAGACGGCTGACTACATCGTGTAGTTTTTAGTGGGGAACGAACATGGTAGGAGAATTGAGGCATATGCCCTTGGATTTTTTTTCTAATGTATTCTTTTGCGACAACGTTAGGGACTGATTGGGAAGTTAAAAAAAGCTTCACCATCCTAAGGTATTTGCATTATTAGTAGAGATAAGCAAAATTTTAATGTTTCTTGTAAATACTGATCACTTATTACACCACACATTCCGATACCCATATGCAACATAATATGTAAAAAAAATTAACTATATCAAACAATTAAAAAAGTTCAAACATAACGTCGGTTTTGTTTTCAATTGGTGAGTTTTTTCGTTTAGTTTGGGTTTTAATTTTATAGTATAGTTTCAATCACTAGAAATGAATGTACTAAAAAATTTAAAAAAAATTTAATATCAACCTACCGCGATATTTGCATGCAATTCGAAGTTAAAGTATGATAATTTATAAATTGGCTGAAAACAATGGAAATGAAAAAATAAATAAATAGTAATACATAACGTAGATGTTAAAAAATTATAAATAAATAGTTTCGACAAGCTGAAAAACGCTAATTTATTTAAGGTAAATAAAACAAACAAAATCTGCAATGCATACGTAGAAAATCAATATATTACATAATTATGAAAAGTTGGACAAAATCTTCTAATATTTTTATAACAACTTATTTCAATAAAATTTTTATGTGTGTGTGTTAATAATGCTAAAATCATTAATTGATAATCCAAACACAATACAAACTTCAATTTTATTACAATGAAATATTTTCTTCTCGACCAAACTCTTATAAATATATTTACATTGTCAAATTGACTATTTTTGATATGTTTGTAGTACTTGCACACGTGGGCATTTATAATTTTTTCATTTGTGTATAAATATAAGACATAAAATAAGATGATTAAGTGTGTTATGTATGACAATTACATCGAAGAATAATTAATTTTAACTTTTTGAGGGGTAATATTGTCAAAGTGGTAATTTATATTCGCTGAACAAATTTCTAATTAGAATGTAAACAAATAATATTTTAAGTATTCAACAATCAGCATTTAGCATTTTAAACAAATGATGCCTAAGATTTTAAATCAAGTGCTTGTTCGAAGGAGGAGGAGAAGAAAAATGAATAGAACGTATAGTTCTATCTCTATCAAGGAGGGATATTAATACCCTAGTTGGTGCTAATGGGTTGTTAGGCCTAACAAGCTTGTTTACACTTAATTTATTCTTTTAGTTGTAACTTTATAGCCGTGTGCCTGTTCTAAACATGTTTATTATGGAACCTGACTAGAAAATACGCTCTATGCAACGGTGTAAGTTTCATTGTTTGATTTCTTCATTTATAGAAATTCATATGTTTGTACTTTTTAGTAAAATTACCATTTTAACCTTTAATTAATATTTCAATTTATTATTAAACTTTACGGCATGTTACATTCTCCTCTGTTGAAAGAATTTCATTCTTGAAATTCTAAAGGACAAAAAAAAGTAACTCTCTCTATAGCGTTTAAACACATATTATATAGTCATACATTTAACATACATTCATACAAATACACCCGCTCTTAAGTGGCTATACTTTAACAAACACCATGGCACATACTACGAACACCAACATTGTGGTTTTCGTCAGCATACAACTTTTGTTTATCATGTGGAGTCTTTATCCTTTTCCTTGTCAGCTCTAGTTTTTCGAAAGTGTCCCTAGTCTTGTCTAGCCCAAGTATAAACCTATCAGTCATCTCCCACGAACAAGATGGATTTGCATGGTCATCCATACAAAGCCTTGAACGGTGTCATGCTTATGCTCGCCTGATAGATGTTATCATAGGTAAATGCCACTAATGGTGAATGATCTTCTCATGCTCCACCAAAGCCAAGAATATCAGGTCTCTCGATAAATCCTTCAACATCCTATTCAGCATCTCCATTTGTTCATCTGTTTGTGGATGATACGTAGTCCTAAGATTTAACTCAGTCCCCGAGGCATCTTGAAGAGTTCTCCAAAATAAAGGATCTAGGCCGGGTTGCAGCGGGTTAAATGAGTGAATTTAAAAAAAAATCATTTTTAAATCTTTATTAGGCCTATGAAGTCTAATCAATTTTTAGATTCGATCTAAAATATTTTATATAAAATCTTTATATTATTTTATATGCTTGTAAAAGGGTGTATTTTAATTTCTTGAGGTATGTTACATAAGTGCATTAAATTCACTTACATATGTACAATGCACATGCAATATATAAGAAGTGTATATAGTCAATGTGACTGTTTATGCACTACTAGAATACTTTAAAATGGGGATAGAGCCTGGAGTCGGCCGACGTTGGCTCTGTCTCCATTATGGAGTCGGATGGGAACGGCGTAAAATTTTATTGAAGTTTGTGTCGGCTAGGGACGACGCAAAATTTTATTGAAGTTTGTGTTGGCTAGGGATGGCCTGCAACGGTCTGAGTCGGCTAGCGTCGGCTATTTAATTATTTTCCCAGTCTAATTCTTGTATACGTCTATTTCGTTTGAAAAAATATAAAACACAACGAAAATGGCCAAAAAAATAAAATTGACATGTATGGTTATTAATATTCATCCAATGACGGGTCGTGATATGTTAAATTGGTATTTTCGATGATATATGTTCGTGTAATTAGAAAAGTTATCGTTGTTGAAAATCTAACTCGTACGACAATTCGATGCATAGTCGATCCGTTATACAAATTCGATAAAGGCGATTATATGTAATAATCTAAAGAATTAAAATAATTTTTAAACCATTGGACAATCTATTATGAATTTTTAAATCTATTTGGTATAATAAAATTATATAAAATAAAAGATGCGGTGTAAAAATAAATTCTTTGGATCTTATGTCGATCTAAGGTACTTTGGACATATTTTTAGAATATTGTTTAAAAATACACGAATCTGGGGTATCGATCTTGAATGTCAAATTTATGGTCGTTCGTGGACTTTCAGACAAAAATCCTTCGTTCGAAGGCCGAACGACCTTTAAACGAGACCAAATTTGAACCAGTGATGCTTTGTAGTGTTTTAATCGAATCCGTACAGTTGGATTCGCAAAAAAATCATCACATACAAAATTATCCAAGAAATATGTCATTTTCTAGGAGTTAGCTATAACACTTATAATTTTGTGATTGATGATTTTTTTGCGAATCCAACCATACAGATTCGATTAAAATAATACAAAGCATCAATGGTTCAAATTTGGTCTCGTTTGAAGGTCATTCGGCCTTCGAACGAAGGGTTTTTTGTCCGAAAGTCCACGAACGGCCATAAATTTGAAATTCAAGATCGACTCCCCAAATTTGTGTATTTTTAAACCATATTCTGAAAACATGTCCAAAATACCTTAGATCGACATAAGATCCAAAGAATCTATTTTTACGCCACATATCTTATTTTATATAATTTTATTATACCAAATACATTTAAAAATTCATAATTGATTACCCAATGGTTTAAAAATTATTTTAATTCTTGAAAATGCTACATATAACCACCTTCATCGGATTTGTATAATGGATCGACTAAAGGTTGCATCGATTGATCGTGCGAGTTTGTTTTTCAACAACGAAATTTTTCGAATTATATGAACATATATCATTGAAAATACCAATTTAACCTATCATGACCCGTCATTAGGTCAATAATAATAATAATAAATGTCAATTTTTTTATGTTGTAGTAGTGTTTTTAATTTTTTTAAACGAAATAGGTGTAAAAAAAGAATTTAAAAAAAAATACGCCGGCCGACCCTAAACGACTCAAGCCATCACTAATCGGGACGATGCCAACCGATGCCAACCGACGCCAGCCAGCTCCATATCGAGTATACAGGTTTCAGCCAAGATTTTCTTCTTCACTTTCTTTGCTTAATAAAAAACGTTTTTCTCCTTCCCCATCACCATTTTCGACCCTCTCCAACCGTCACCCTCTGTCGTCATCGCCGTAGAAGCCTAGAATTCGACAGAACTTGCCGGAATCTCCTCTTCTTCTTGAATTTGGTAATTTTGTAAATCCTAATTTCGAATTAAATTGTTTAATTAGGTTTAAATGAACATTATTGTGATGATAATTGGGAGTAGGTATTGCTAATTTAGTGTATTAGGTTATTTTTAGTATGAAATCGTTAAATTTGAAAGTGTGAATTGGGAATAATTGGTTGTAAGTATTTATAATTTGAAAGGGTGTAGTGTGAATTGGGAATTGGGAATTTGAAAGTGTGAAAGTTGCATTTGAATTTATTCCCGATTGATCCCTTACGTTTTATATTTGGATTGAGTGAGGACGACTTGGTCGTCGAGTGTTGTTTGAATGGCCTGTGCGCCATGTGTTTGGGTATTTATACCTGGAAAGTCTCAGTAGCTGGTCCATTCGGGCTGTGCCGATATTATACGAAGGGCGTATCGCCTCGATACGCTGCCGTTTATTTCTGGCGCCTAGGTGAAGCGACTATTTTGATGTTTATTGCTTTATATGCAATAAACATCTTAATATAAATGATTTAAAGGAAATAATTTATAAATAAACTTCTTACTTATTTTAGCCTATCTCTAATTAATATAAATAATTTAAATGAAAATAAGACAGCAACAAAGCCTTTAGTTCCAAAAGGCTTTGGTAGATTAGAAAATACGATAATAATCACAAGTCTGTATGCGTATAGGAATAGAAAAGAAATGCTGTCGAAATTTCTATTACATATATATATATGTGTGTGTTTTTAAATTAGGAAAAATGTTCAACTATATTCTCGACCGTACCTGGATGAGTGAAAATTTGTATGCGTGGTTTGTGCAATATTGGGAACGCGAAGATGCGAAGATAAATTTTTTACTTTCGTATGTCTATAATTATAATTCGTTTAAATGTTTATATAATAATTAAATTATACAGGCGATAGCATCGAGGACCTCCGCAAACAGGCTTTGGAATCCTGCAACACACCACGGTGAATCCAAGTCTTTTCAGCGGTATAGAAAAGAAATGGTAAATATAAAAATTATTATTTGTAATTTACTTATAACATTGTTTAGTTATATATATGTATATATGTGTATACATATACATTTTTTAATCATATCTAATTTCAAAAGAGGGAGAGAGGTGGTGTTGAAATGTCTCATTTGGACGTCTTAACCCGAACACACGCCGTCGAGCATACAGATGAAGATTTTGTGGTAACATATGATTGGTCAAACGCAAAATCAGTGAATATCCGAGTATATGGACTATAATTTTTTTCTCTTATTTAACAATACATTAAATTGGATATTCATCTTCTCAAAATTATATTTCTAAACACAGGAGAGATGCGATCAGGAGATTGGTCACATGCTTGCAGAGTCTGGTAGAGAGCAGTTGACCGTTGAGGAGACGGACATGATATTCGCTCGTATTACTGACCCGCCGACCAGAAATAGACAGTATGGATATGGCAATCAAGCGGTAATATTTATTGAATTTAATTAATTCACTAACCAGTTTATAAATTTTATTGAATATTACGTATAAACTATAACTATGAATTTATTAATATATATGCCACGATGCAAGCCGCTTACAATAAACAACAAGTTGAAGAAAAAATAGCGGCCATGCAAGCACAAGTCGCCGAGTTGAACGATTGGAAATAGACTGGATTGAAGTAGAAAATTGAAGGGGCGATTACTGCTTACTTGGTAGAGCACGAGATGATATGCCGCCATCATCGGGATCTGGCGCTACTGATAATTGGGGCGAGTGGTAGTATGTTCCAATATATGTTTTCTGAAGAACTTTGAATGTCTTGTATATTTGATGAACTTTTGGTTGAATTTTGTAAGTATTATGGATATTTGTGACGATGGACGTTTGAAGATGTATATTGATGTTTTGTGGTTCTTAGTTGGGCATATATGTGATGTATATTGTTGTTTGGTAAAGTATATTTGAGGAATATATATGATTGTGTGGATGGAAGTAGAAATGGCTGCTGGAAATGTAGAAAAAATTACCCAGATTAGCGTCGGCTGGAGTCGGCTCGGGTCTGCCTATGGGTCATTTATTATTTTACACGTGGACTAAATTTAGCGTCGGCCTGAATCGACAAACCGACTCTAGCCGACGCTAAACTAGAGGACGGACCCATCCTCATTCCTATCACCATTTCACTTGGCGACGAGCTACTTTGCGTCGGCATATAGTGTCGGCTCGAATCGGCCGGAGTCGACTCGAGTCGGCTATATGCCGACGCTAAACAACCTTCTCCTTGTAGTGATGTAACGACCCGTATTTTTGACCTTTTTTTTTAAATTTAATTTAATTATCGAATAAAGATGGTTAGAAATGGAAATTTATATTGTTATTAATGAAAATATATTGAATGGAAGTGATAGTCTAAATTGAATCTGCAAATGACAAAATTCCAACAAGAGAGAAGTATTAATTTGTATCTGAATTGAAACAAACGATATTCAATTGTATTAAATTAATTACTGAAATATGAACAATAAATGTCATTTAAATAAAGATTGAATAAATGTGCAATAAGATAAAAGAGATAACAAATTTCAATATAACTTTTTGATATTGATTATAAGGAATTAATAATAGAATTCAAATTAATAAATGTTTATTCTTAAATATGACATTGATTGGTTGTTAATAAAAGAAGAACATAAGTCGAATGAATAATATTTTTTTAATATTTTAAATATCTGAATCTACAAATTTTGAAAGAAAAAAACTATATTTAAATTTTAAACGTAATTTTTGAATACGGAAAATCTCTCTCTCTCTCTCTCTCTCTATATATATATATATATATATATATAGATTCACCATTTCAAATTTATGATAAAAAATACATGTATATATATTTAGACAAGTTTCATGATGAAAAAGTGCAAATTTATGATAATATATATGTATGTATGTATGTATATGTAAACAAGTGTATATCTAAATGTATATGTAATAGGCAAAAATTTAAATATGTATATGATGACAATATATATATATCTGTGTGTGTATATGTATATATAAAATAGTGAATAAGTAAATATGTACATATAGTAAAAATGGCGTGTATGTAAGTCTCTATATATATATACATGTACGATATATATTCACATGGGAAGCATCATCATGAAAACTTCAAAGTCAAGCACAAAAATTTCAAGTCAAGCTCACAACTTAAATTCAAGCACATAATAAATCCAAGCGCACACAAAACATTAAATCAAGCCAAAAAATAAATCAAATTAAATCAAACCATGAAATCACATCACCTACCTACGTAAGGAAATGAAAAAAGTCTGATTACTTACTATTGATACATCATTATGTATAATTGAGAGGACTAACATGGGACTGAATCTTATACATTTCAATGTACTTTTGGAACTCATTTCCAATACACTCGCATATTTGATCAAATTGAATTTTTTATTTCCTTGACACTTTATGTTTTCTATTTTCGTCTTATATTCAATGAACTTATCAAAGATGTGCAACTTGTGTTACACATACACATATTCATGTCTATGATAATTCATCGTGAATTCAACAAAGTAAGTGGATTCGTTTTGGTATCAATAGATCTTGGATTACGTGCATCTATATTTATTAATTCAAATAGCTTATTAACTCTTTTTCACTCCAACTAAATAGGTGCTTTTCCCTTAATCTTTTGGGATACAATTCACGAGTCCCAAAAATAATTCATAATAATAAAATTAAAGAATTATTTCTCAAATAAAATATGGCTTAGTCCATAATTCGTAGAAATATTTTGATACTTCTGTATTTTACATAGCTAATCGTTATGAAAACAAATGACGTTATTATAATAGGCTTATTTTATAATGAATATTCATAATATTCATATTAAAATAAAACTTTATCTATTTTTAATCAATATTGAAAATATCTATAAATTCATAAATAATATTTGTTATACATACGAACGCAATCTTTCATAACTTGATCATTCCACTAATGAGTGTCATAAGTATGCTTCCACTATTGTTGCCATTATTATAACAGTACATGAAATATAAAGCTCCATTCAACCAGTTATTATAAACTATTTATTTCATCCATATAACTAATTTACTGTCGAGAGTTTTAGATCAAATATCTTAAATTCAAAGAAATAACTCTTATTGAAAAAAATACCTTTTATAATAAAATTACATTTGGGGTATAAACCATGTTTATCATTCCATATAAGTATATACATAGAATTTTATACAATTCTCGTTTGCAATATTTCTTCAAGAAGTAGGAGTGACCATTCAACATCCAAAATGTGCCTATTTTGCATCCATTGTCAAATATTAACTTTTCTTTTAAATGGTTAAACCATGCAAAAATAACTCCTACCAAAGACTACACTGAGTTCTTTACAAAAGCGCATTCGGATATCCCTAAAAATTCAAGGATATTGAATATGTTGCACTTGAGCAAACCAGTCGAAGCTAACATTTCACTGATCGAAATCCTATGTTGATTTTTTATTCCTTGGTATGGTGTAGTTTTCAACACAACAGGATTATCATTGTATTCAAACGTAGTGAACACATAACCTTGCATTATAGTTGCTTGCTCATTTTAAATGAACTAATTTTATCGGGATTTTATATATTACGAATACGACTGTTTACCTTACAACCTTTTTTAAGTGCTTGAATAAGGATCAAATATTCTAATTCTTGTATTACTTTAGAGTTAAAAGCTCATAAAGCACAATACTTGGTTTGAGAAAATAAACATTTAAGTGACCAAGGTAGGAATAATTAATTAATTTAATCAATTAAATATGTTTAATCTGAATATTTGGTCATGAGAAGCAGAGGAGGGAGTGGTTGGCCATAGATGAAAGAAGAAGAGTGAACCAAATTTAATTAAATGTATGTAGAATGTCTTATTATATTAAACTAAAAGAAACATTTTCATTTCTCTTTTTTAAAACTTCCCTTAGTCATAGATCTAACGTTTAGACCACATCCTTCCAAGTGTGCTCGATCATATATTGTCTCGTATAAGAACTAAAATATCTAATATGTATTCATACAAATATTAATGACATTTTGCACATAGTATGATGATATGACATATAATAACATAGTTAATATATACATGTATAGATAATAAGATTTATACCTACCATATATATATGTATATGTATATATATTCTCCATTTATATATGTATTATTTGCGTCAATTTTACAAAATCTAACATATGTTGACTAAGTTGAAGTTTTCAACCATACTTTTAAGTTGAAATGTTCAAGTTTTGATTTGGTAGAATTAAATTCAAATCTAGATCAAGTTGACTAATATAAAATATCTACTAAATGACTATATTAACTTTTTCTAAATTTTAAAATAACCAAAAGGAATTTTGAGAAGAAAACCATTTGTCATTTTTCTCTTTTAAAACTTTCCATTTTAATTCCCACTAGTTAGAATTAAGATCTCATCCACGTTTCTTCTTCTCTCTCTTTCTCTTTTTCTATTATGGTCGGCCATACGATACCATTGCATAGATCTTTATTTTCAAAAACCTGTTAAGCAATTGAGTATATTTAAGACCCATTTAAATATATATCGACATCGTATATCGATACCTGTTTATTTAACTTTAAAATATACTTCCAAATAATTAAGCAACATCCAAACACAGATAAATTAACAACTAATATTTCTTAAATACTAGTAAATTTTATTAGTTTTTAGCATTTTATAAACTAATTGAATCTTGTGGTTTTTGGAGAACTCGCAGATGTGGTTGTGGGACTGAAAGGTGTGAATTCAGTCAGTGATTAATATTGCTTAATTCAAATATTAAGGTTTACATATCACAATAGTTAGTGGTGTGACGGTTTGGTCGCATCGTTTATAGATCTTTTAGGTACAATCATATTTTATACTATCTTAAGCATCCATAATAGTGAGAATAATTTACGCACATTCTCTTCGCAACATTATATCACATTAGGATATACATAATCAGATATTGGTCAAAACTTGAGCATTGTCCGTAGTCAATTCAATCGGTTCATAAAAAAAGTCATTGGTTCAATGATAACATTTATTTTTAATCATTATACTCTGGTCAAAAATTTTGACTTTGAGTTAACTACAGTTAACCGTGATACCAACCTCATAAACTGAGGTAAAACTCGATCTGATTATAATACCTTGATCTTCCTAATACCTTGAGATCAACTAGGAGAACCATATTACTTACTACTTCTTGTTGACTTGACTAAGAACCACTATATAGCAATGTTTTCAATCGAATAGTGCTTCACTTCCAGTGCTTCAACTTAGACCCATTATAATCGTTTGATGGATGGCAATGTCATGATTTAACTATAATTAAAGTTGATTATTCACATTGAAGCTCAACAGTTCTTAAGTTGAGGGAACTATGTAACAACATCATCTTGAGATTCCATCGTTGGATCAGGTGCATTGGCAACGAGGTAAAAAGAGTAAATTTCAAAAAAAAGTTTTTTTTATTAATTTGCACAAGATCTTATTTTATGTGAATAAAATTTAATTTAAAGTGAATCAAATTTGGTATTTAATTAATATAAGTGTTTGAGTAATTTTAATTTGTTTTATTTATTTAAAATGTTTCTTTGATTGTTAAATTTTGAAATAAATTTTTATTATTAATTTAATTAAACTTAATTTATTAATATAATTTATTTTGATTTTATATTTAATATTTTAATGTTATGTGATATTCATATTCATTATAAGAACATCACAACTATACTAATATGAAAATTATCTTAGGGGTATAATGAGAAAATTGACCATTATGTCCTACGATAATAAAATGTTAATAGGGTGAAAAAATATTAAAAAATATTAAGATTAATTTGAATTAGTCTAAATTCAATAATATATATATATATATAATATTGTTAGTAAATAATAATATATGTGTAATATTGTTTAAAAAATAATTTATTGTACTTCATCAATAATTTATCGTTATAACTATAATTTTAATAAAATATAAAAAACTTACATTTAAATTATTTCATTAAGTTATTAATATATTCCGGTTTTCCAAAATTATCTAAAATTTAAAATTCAAAATTTGACCATTTCAAATTGTGTGTGTGAATAGTGTCTTTTAAACATTATGTATGTGTGTATCTACGTGTGTATAATAAAAAATAGTTTTGTAGTTGTTCTTTACGTTTTTTCCTCTAAATATGGGACGGTAATACAAAATATATGGTTTTTCATTGTCACGCCAACAATTTTAAGCAATGACCTCTTATATCTACTAGTTTTATGCGTATAACTCATTATGATAACTTGAGGAAATTTATGTCCAAACTCTAAACTAGTTAGATGAGTCAAACTATGTGGTTTGAAAAAACCATATTCTCTAGGTTTACAAAAAAAATAGACTTGAGAACATCTCATTCTTTAAATATTTTTATCCACTATTATAACATTGTATATCATTTTGATTGTGGTGCAATTTGATGATCACCTTGTTTATAAGTATGTCAATTTCTTATGGTCTAACCATATTTTTATGCATATCAGTAACTACTTCGATCTTCTCTTAACTCAACCCATCGACAGACGAATGACCCTCATTATTTTGTAACTTGCACGTTTATGAACCTTATAAAGCACTTCTAAGATCCACTCATTAACAATAGAAAACTTAAAACCTCTTAGTTTGAATGGACACGCATTTCTTAGTTCCTGTTAGTCTTGGGTTACAATCGAATTTCTTCGGTTTAGGCTCCTTAAACAATCCACTATGTTCAATTCCGAAGAAGATTCTTAACTTATTATGAGAATCATTCACATCCAACTTTAATATTATAATAAAAAACTAGGTCGTTTTTCAGTATCTTGGATCCATTCCATTATATTTTTTTTACTCGGTGTTATTACAAATATAGAAAATGTTACAAAAATAAATACAATAAAAAAACTAAAAACAATACCGAATCACCTACATCATAGGATGTAAACTCACCCTATAATCCATTATGATATCTTTTTCAGAAGCTTCATTTGCACTGCTACAATTAACTCTCGATAAGAGAAAAATAAGTGTTGCTTTAGTTCAGGAAGAAATTTTGCATCAGTACACCCTAGGAGGGCCAATACATGGAAAAAATTGATAAGCTAGGGAAACTTGTGTGAGGAAAATAATAACAAAGGGAGTTGATGCGTGGTTTGCTCATACTAGCAAGTTTTATTATAAAAATGAAAAATATGCTAAAAATTGAAAGTTTTATTAGTTTTATTCTCTAATCGAAAATCAAGCTCTCATTCAGCTTCTAATCCAAAATCACATTCTTTTGATTCTAATCCAATATCTTGCTCTTCTTCCACAATTTTCATGAATAAATATACAGATTTTTTTTTAATTTTTTTTCGTTTCAGTTTTCAACTAAGAATTTAGGATCTAGTTTCGAGTGGGTCTAGTGTAATGTTAGATAGATGTTAAAGGCACCGGACCAGTGTGCTAACCACTACCAAGATTTTTTACACTACGATTAATGGAATATGGCCAACCAAACAAATTTTTGATCGATGGTTCTCAGCTGACCGCGGTGCCATAAACATCAAACCTGGTGCCTTTAGCACAATTCTAATGTTATTTTTATTCTCAATTATTATATAAAAAAATGTGGGGTTTGATAGGTAAGTTGAGAAATAATTGTCGGCTTCAGTTGTTCGAGGTTTCGTTGGACCAGTTGAATCTTCATCACGCAATTATAATATTTTAATCAACTAAAATTAATATAAAAATAAAATGTACGTTGAAGATTGAATTGATCCACCGGATAGTTTCAATCTGGATCTACCTGATTTCCAGCCACATGAAATTTGGTGTGACGAGATAGGAATGAAGAAAAACAGCACACGGTTTCAAAAAAAAGCACACGCATACAAAACGAATGACTGTTCACTCATCTTTCCCTTACTGTCTCGAACACCCCTCGTAATATGCAATACCTACCTGATCTAAAGAACTAAACACGGTGCTTATCGATCCAACTTCTGTCATCGCAGAAGCTTCCGATTGCCCAGTCTGGCAGTTTCCTCTACCAAAATACCACTCGGAGTAAAAATCATCGTTTTCTACTCCACTGCTGAACCAACGATCATCGATCACATCTATTAGTTCTGCAGTTGAAGGAGGAGAAGAGGTGCTCTTCCGACGGAGGAGAACGATTAGTCTGATATCAATTGTACATTTAGTGGCATCTACGAGGTATGTTACTAATTGCTGTATTACCGCTTTATTTTGATCTTACTGGAGTTGGAAACATTATATAGCTAAATTATAGATCTATAATTTTGTTACCAACTGTAATTGAGTTGAAATTGATTGCGTCTTTTGAAGGAAAAGTTCGTATTTACTTCAGTGTGTGATCTGTATTGAGTTATGGCAAGATAACATTACTTTACCATTTAAATTAGGAAAAATATCTATAATATCTTATATTTTTAAGTTGATTGTAGCTTAACTAAATAAATTCTGATCGACGTGCATTTGGCAATCAGAAAAATCTAGGCTAGTTAATGAATGTCAGCCCGACATTGTTATGGATGGCATTTGCTAAATCCACTTCTGCATAAAGACACTCACGCCTCAGTCAAGCGGTTATAGGTTGGGCCCGCCTAGTATGATTTAAAAAATAAAAAAGAAACGAGATAGAAAATCTACACGACCGTGCTTCGCCACTAGTGGTGCTAGAATATCTCTCGTTTGGATTGAGGGTTGACCCAACCAAATTAGTTAGAAGTAAGCTATAGTAGGAGTGGATGGAGCTGAGAATATGCTAAAATATTTATACTTCTGTCAAGTGTAATGATTAAAAAGACGACCAAGAGATATTAATGTGGCTAAATGACAATATAATTTTGTGTCAGATTCCCTAAGTTTGTAATTAATCAATGATATAACCCAATCTTAATGTGCTTATACACTCATTTCCTTGTGCTAAAAAGTTAAAAGTTGCATATTTCCCCATGTTGATTGTTGATTGGTTGGCTTCTTATTTTTTTTACCATAATTAACCTAATAGGCATTGTTTTACAAGAATAACAGACTTATCTTTTCTAAAAAAAGTCTCAGATATGAATGGAATATAGTGATTTAATATTTGGAACATATAAAATGGTAAATTTATTTTTCTTGTCGGATGGTATGTGTACTAGCATGTTGATTCTATTAATTAGCATCATGCATCTGTGGCTTACTTGGTTCATGGGGTTGGTGGGCTGGGGCTGTTTGTTCGTGTGTTCTTGCAAGAAAATGTTATATAATTAAACTATCTGGGCAGCTGCATATTCTTTATTTCCGCAGCTCACAAGATAAACATACTGTAAAATAGTATGTTATTTTTGAGTTTTTGCTCCTCACTCTAGGTTTGTGAAGAAACAATACTTGAGCATTTTTAATGATAACTAGTATAATTGTTTTTGTGTGTTGTGTAAGGAAAAGTATTATCGGGTATTTCACAACCTATGATTCATCTAATTGGAGCTAAACATGATTGGAACAATCATCTTTAATGAAGCATTTGAGTTTTTGCTCATGCTAGATTTATGAAGGAATGGTAAATATGAACATTTTCTATGTAATATGAAAATTTTAACATTTCCACAGTTATTTACCCCTAGTTCTTTTCTAATATTTTATATTCGAATATTTGTATTTAAATTGCTTACGAAATCTCAAACTCGGACTATTTAAATAAATCTCAGTCAATAGTTTCTTTATTCTTCTAATAAATCCTACATATATATGTCAATTTTATGATACACACACAAGTATGCAGCCCTTGCTGATGGCATGGATTCAAACATAATTTTGAATACACCTTGCAAATGTTATGCAATACGTGTTATGTTTATTGTATGTAAAAATTATAAAGTAATAATATAATTTAGTTAAGAATATACATTATTAGTCCGAAAGCATTATTCACAATGTTACACTTAAATTGCTGAATGAGAATGCATTTCACTGTTTGTAATGGGCCATGGATTCTCACTTACCTATTCATACTTGGAATAAGTTAACATAATCGTCATATAAAAAGTGTTCAAAGTAGTTGCCTACCATAACCACATTAAAATACAATCAATAACCACACAGCATAAAATATAGATTTAAAGCAATATCCTATCGTAACAATGTTAACTTTAAAACTGAAGTAGTTTCATATTCAACAAATTTTAATATGAGACTTAAAATTTGCAACTCATGTGTATTGTGAAACAGAAATGTAGACATCAATGGCTTCCTTAAGAATAGCATTTCATAAAAAACATGGATATGGATATATGAAAGAACCATATTTATGGTGTTTTGATGATAAAAACTATACAACAATGCTACTAATATGTTTGTTGAGTTATTTCAGGTCAAGTTGCTATTTACCGAATGATAAAATTTATACGGGGTATAATGGACATTACAACAACAACAAAAAAGAAAAAAGAAAAAAAATAATTTGCTTATGGTGGTGGGATTTGAATATAAGACATAGTACGCTTAGAAGAACCTTCCATCCAAGCAGCTGCCAAAAATGATTTGTTAGCACATTTTATCGTTGATGAGAAACGGAACAGTAAGTGTTAAAATAAAATATGAAGATAGGAGGACTTGATCCCTGGTCGTGCATGAAGACTGCAATCAACAAACCAACCAAGCTACAACAACATTTGGAACAAAAGATGGTATTTTTTTATTAAAAGGACAAAGCAAAAATGCAATTATTCAAAAGTAAATGAAGCAGGTTTTGAACCCTGGACAACTAATAGGAAGTGCGACACTCTACCAAACAAGTCTTGCCCACTTTTGTGAAGTACCTATTGGCTGAGTCTCTTATTGATAGAAGCTACAAATAAAATTGTTGAAAAATGAAGGGAGTGGGATTCAAACCCAGCACAGGCCAAAGAGTTGCGCACGTCTTACCATTGAACCACACAGCGATTTGAAGTTATCAACAATAGCTACTTTACATTAGCATAGCAAAGCGAATACTCAAGTGGCTATTCAAGTGCCTTTTCAACCAATTGCCAACTTCCAACGGATGCATCTCTTCCAAACTGAAATGCTGAAGGATTGCTGCTGTTCAAAGACATCTTATCACTCATATATAAGTCTTCTATCATCCCCAAATCAAAGATAACAATCCTACTCTCTAATACCTTTCTCATATTGCTTACAAACGCTCCAAATTCAATATTTATTTCAAAAGCAAACTTAGACCAACCCTCTTTCCCTCCATAATATTTGAGTACGGTCTTAATTCACTTCCTAACCTCTGCACACTTATTTTGCATCATTTTTGTTGGTTATAGAAGTTGTACTCCAGTTCGACTACTCAGTGTATTGAAGACACAATAGTCAAGATTATTTCTTTGTAAAAGAAAATATTGAAGTCCCGTTCGGCTGCTCGGGCAAGTGTACCGAAATCCTGTTCTGCTTCTCAGGTGCTTATTCCTCCGGGCGAAGTGAGGGTGATAGTTAGTTGAAATTTCAGAAGGAGTCTGGGACTGAAAGTAGGACTGGAGGTCCGAACCAGTATAATTTTTTTGATGTGATTGCTTCTTGCTTTACTTTTTTATTCGCGTTGCTATTATATTTATATTGATGCTACTGTGATTACTGCACGTCAACTCTGTATCTATATATTTGGCCATCATCGATCCAGTGCATAGCGACTAACAATTGGTATCAGAGCTTGGAATTCTATTGATCGTCACAAAATCATAGATTAATGGCCAGAAAACGATCCAGTCGAAATACAACAAGCAAAATCCTTGTCAATGCCACCAGTGAGGACTACAAAAAGGTACTTTTTGATTTACAAATTTTAGTAAAAGATAATAATGAATTAGTTAGTATAAGCGATAAGTTTTCAAAGCTTAATTTTATTATTTTAGAAAAAATGAAATCTGTCGAACTTGAAAATGAGAAATTGAAAAATGAGAAATTAAATTTAGAAAATCAACTCGGTATTTAAAAAAAAAAATTTGTAACTATTAAAGATTTTCTAGATGAACAAAACTCATTATTTGAAAAAGAGAGAGAAAAATTTTCAAGAGAAATTTTTAATTTGAAAAGACAAAATAATTTATTACAATCCTCTTTAGATAATTTAGAATCTCAAAATCTTCTTCTCAAAAATGAGAACTGTACGTTAAAAAATGAGAATTCTGAATTAAATGAGAAAATTAATATTTTGAAAAATAATATTTCTTTTGAAAATAACAATTTTGACTTTAAAGCTAAATTTGAACAACTTAAAAATGAAGTCATAAAATTTAATAAAGGTCAAAATGATTCAAACATGATTTTATTTTGTTCTCGACCTTTATGTGATAAAAGTGGAATATGATATAAAAGAAAAAATAATAACAGTACCAGATATGCGTTTTTATATTACAGAAAATTTAATGCTGGTGCTAAAAATAGAATTATCTCTAAATCTACTTCTCACAATCTTAGTACCAATCTTAGAAATAAAAAAGTACTAATCTAATGATATGTGATTTTAAAATATGGGTTCCCACTAATATGAACGAAAATGATAAACAAATATATATTATTGATTATTTTAACGCTGTTATCAATAATGAAAATTATATATACAATGGGTCAACCACATACACTTGGATATGGTTTCCCAAAACGTGAACCATGTATTTTTAATATATGAGTATTGTGCTTAAATAGAAATGTATATTAGATACTCATTATTTAAAAGTGGTCAATGTTGCACTTTAAATTAAATATTTTTATTGACTTTATTACTCCTTATTTTAAGATTTTTTTAATAGGAAGCTTTAATTTAGGGGGAGTATATTAATTAGAGGGAGCTATTTAATCTATATCTACTAATGTTTAAAGCTCTTTTTAGTTGATGACAAAGGGGGAGAAAAACGTATAAACATATATAATATGTCTTTAGTGGGAAAATATTATCCTACATTTTAGTTGTGTAGTTGTCATCATCAAAAAGGGGGAGAATGAAATAACCATATTTATGGTGTTTTGATGATAACAACTATACAACAATGCTACTAATATGTTTATTGAGTTATTTCAGGTCAAGTTGCTATTTACCGAATGATAAAATTTATACGGGGTATAATGGACATTACAACAACAACAAAAAAGAAAAAAGAAAAAAAATAATTTGCTTATGGTGGTGGGATTTGAATATAAGACATAGTACGCTTAGAAGAACCTTCCATCCAAGCAGCTGCCAAAAATGATTTGTTAGCACATTTTATCGTTGATGAGAAACGGAACAGTAAGTGTTAAAATAAAATATGAAGATAGGAGGACTTGATCCCTGGTCGTGCATGAAGACTGCAATCAACAAACCAACCAAGCTACAACAACATTTGGAACAAAAGATGGTATTTTTTTATTAAAAGGACAAAGCAAAAATGCAATTATTCAAAAGTAAATGAAGCAGGTTTTGAACCCTGGACAACTAATAGGAAGTGCGACACTCTACCAAACAAGTCTTGCCCACTTTTGTGAAGTACCTATTGGCTGAGTCTCTTATTGATAGAAGCTACAAATAAAATTGTTGAAAAATGAAGGGAGTGGGATTCAAACCCAGCACAGGCCAAAGAGTTGCGCACGTCTTACCATTGAACCACACAGCGATTTGAAGTTATCAACAACAGCTACTTTACATTATCATAGCAAAGCGAATAGTCAAGTGGCTATTCAAGTGCCTTTTCAACCAATTGCCAACTTCCAACGGATGCATCTCTTCCAAACTGAAATGCTGAAGGATTGCTGCTGTTCAAAGACATCTTATCACTCATATATAGTCTTCTATCATCCTCAAATCAAAGGTAACAATCCTACTCTCTAATACCTTTCTCATATTGCTTACAAACGCTCCAAATTCAATATTTATTTCAAAAGCAAACTTAGACCAACCCTCTTTCACTCCATAATATTTGAGTACAGTCTTAATCTCACCATTTACACATCATATGATAATGATTTGAACTCTACCTAATGAATTAGCCTTTTCTCAAAATTAAAGTGCCAAATTTGATGACTATATATTCAACGTAGAAATTTTTATAGAAAAAAACTACATGTATCAAATAGACATGGAAAATAAGTATATCCCGTCACATCCAAGTCCACTATTAAATCACATCCACATGGATTTTGAAAATTAATTGACCGAGAATTAGAAAGTAAAATATGTATTTGACATGTATAATGAAAGAAATTTTTTTGTTAGGGAAGTGTTAAGAATGAAATGAGTGAGCATTGCGTAGACATGGATTTGAGAGTGGAAAACGAATTGAAGAAGTGGATTACTACCAACTTGTGATTTTCGAAATTGGTGGATGGAAGAATTTAAAAATAAGTCAAACAAATGAATGTGGAAATGGTTTGACGGTCGTGTGTTTGCGTCGTTAAGTAGAATTTTATGGCAACCTGATTCAGTATTAAATCGTGAGTGCTCTTTATCTTTTGTGTTTTGTACTAATCAGCATTAAATTAATTTGTTGTATGGATAAATGGCACAATGTATAAAATTAAAATACTCAAATTCTTGAAGGTCCACTAAATCTCTAATCCTAATATGAGTCAGTCTAACATCTAATATATAACTAAGGATTGAGGACACGTTCCTGTGGTACACGGAAGCAACATGGGACATTTGAAAGGGAAATGAAAGGAGAGTTTAGGGAAATGAGAATGTGTGTGTACTGTAAGAGGAATAAAAGGGATATTTGAAATGGGTAATAATTTTTTTTATTATTATTATTAATTATGTTGTTAATATATTAATTATTTGGATCTGACATAGATCTAAAAAATTTATCTGTGATCAAAATTAAAAAAGATTACCTTGGAACGAACATAAAATTAGCGGAAGGGATCAATAGTTTATACTACTTTTGATAAAAACATTTGTAATACAAATCATACTCATGAGCCATAATCATAAAATATATGAAAAATTTGAACTTATGATCGCCGTTAAAGAAAAGAAGATAAAAACGTAAATTTCAGTTGTGTTAGTCATGTAAATTAAAAGTACTTGGGAAAGTATTTAGGGTTTTGGCGAGGAAGGAAAAGTGAACACGGATCCAAAGAAATAATGGCATGAGATTGAGTATGAAGTGGAATGAATTCTAAAATGGTAATTAGATTTGATGAGAAGAAAAAGGAAAGAAGTTAGGAGTGGGATTAATGGCAGTTTGTCGATGGACTTCTTTTTTCCATACGTGGAAGTTACCAAATATTCTACTAACATGTCTATAATTAAATCTTAGCAATTCTTTTTTGAAAAGAGTGATGTATACTATCATTTTCGTAAGTCGCTGGATATTATTTTGTATAAATATTACCTTGATTTTGTTTCATAGTGAACTCATGGAAGGTCGATGCTCGGTTGTTTAAACGGTAGGTTGGTTAGCTGTACGTTATTTGGTAAGACCGACATTTGTTATATTATCCATACGGTTGAATATGGCACAACTTTTTGGTATTTTTAGTTTTTTTGTGTACAATTTTGTTACACTAAGTAATAATTTTGAAAATATGACAAAAATTTATTTGTCTCCTTGATTGTGCCTTAGATCCTGTAAACCACGATCATAAATTTGTAGACATGATTAAACCAAGGTTCGAGAACTCGGTCTCGGTTTCGGTCTTTTGAAATTTTGTTGGTTTCGGCCGGTTTCGGTCATTTCGCTTGTTTCGGTTTTTGTTTCGGTTTCGGTCTTGATATTGGATTTTTGCATTTTTAATGAAAACGTAACGGATAAACGATTCAAATTCATATAGAAATATAGCATACAATAAAATAATAATGTTACATACAACACTACTACATCCAGAAACTATTACTCGAAGCTACATATGGTTTGTTTTTATAATTTTCTTCATCGTCTTGTGTTGTACAATATGATGGATAACCATATTACATTTGTCCTGGGTCCATAAATGTCGCCATCATATTATCAAAAGACGATGGTTCATCATTTTGTGTTGTATATATAGCTCGACTATTTTGATCACTCGAGTTATCACTATAAGAGTTATCACATGTATAGTCAGAAGTAGAATACCTATAGGTTGGTGGATCAGTTGAAGTATATGGATTGTGGTGCTCATAATCATGTTGATGTCCAGATTCAATATTTAAATTACTATCTCTTCGGTTAGGATTGCCGCTCGCACCCCTTTTTCTTGAATATGTTTGAGTTGGTCTATATAATTCACCACTATCACTAGAACCAATACCATAATTACTTGTTAAACCAACGCCACTTCCACCTGCATTAACATGATCGTCATTTGACGCGCTGCTACTATTTTCATTGCTTTGACTCTTTGTTGCTCGTGCAGGTATACCATCGACTGCAGCGACTGCATCATTCAATGTATTGGCCATCCAAGGGTCATTGTCCAACAAGGGTGGTTCAATTTCAGTAGTCCATTCTGCTAATGGATCCTCTTCATGTAATATATAGTCTAGATCGATCAACTAACTTTCAGTGTCGCGGCGTCTTGTATTTTTTGCACTTAGTATCATGTTGTAATGCACATATACCAATTTTTCAAGATTTTCCATTTTTATTCTATTTCGTAATTTTGTATGAATCATTGAAAATGTAGTCCAGTTTCTTTCGCAGTTTGAAGATGAAACTGTTTGGCTTAAAATATGCATTGCTAAACGTGTTAAATTTGGAGCATCATCTCTTCCAATTATGGACCACCATTGAGCGGGAAAACATGTCTTTACCGCTGCGTATGCTTGTGCAGAACCAAATGCACCAATTTTCATTCTATTCTTTCTACCTGTGATGTGAATTTAAATATTTAATATGTCTTAAACATTAAATGTTTAACATAACTATTATATATGTTAGTTTTATCTCTTTTTCGATTTCAATCTGTTTTACGATGTCTGGCACCATTCTTTCAACGACGTTGCTAAATCCGTTTAATACTTCTCCATCGTTTGTTGCATCCCCATATTGAATGATGGAATTAAGAAAATAACCTATATAGAAAAGATTTAAAATATTATTGAAATGTTATATATTTCATTATTTGTATGACGATAAGATAAAACAAATTACCTACGGCGTGAAGAGGTCGATGTAACTGTCTTTCCCATCTTTTGTCTATTATATCCCACCATTTTTGGCATTGCCTTCCACCAACATTTTTTCTAATCGATTCTTTTGCTCGATACATTTCTTCATAAAGATATCTCATATCTGCTTTGTCATCACTATCTACCATTCGTAAAACCTTCACCAATGGCTCAAAAACAAGGATGACGGAAGCAGCACCAGTCCAAAAAGCATTGTTGTAAATCAGTGTAGAGACAATATTTGTTGTTCTATTGTCTTTAGTATTGAGTCTAGGAACTCTTGATGTCCACTCTCTTGAAGCAATCATCCGTCTCAAGTCATCTTTATGTTTATGAATAGAGTCCAGTGCGATGAAATGTGTTGCAAACCGTGTTACTGCCGGTCTAATCAATTTTTCATTGTTGGTCTCTTTTCTCATGATAGAAAGTAACCAACCATGATTGTATATAAACGTCGCTATTAATTGATAATTTGTGATAATAGCTGTTAGCTCTGGCTCTTTGGAAATATCTTCCAAAATCAAGTCAATGCAGTGTGCTGCACATGGTGTCCAATATAAATTCATTCTTTTCTACATCAATAATTGACCGGCAACTTTGTAGTTTGCTCCATTATCTATAACAACTTGCACTATCCTATTTTCACCGATTGTTTCGACGACATCATCCATTAATCCACAAACATATTCTCCACTTTGGAATTCATTTGTAGCATCCACAGATTTGATAAATGCCGTTCCATGGGTAGAGTACACGAGAAAATTTATTATTTTTCGTCGATTCTGTGTACTCCAACCATCACACATTAATGTGCAACCATATTCGTCCCAAAAATTGTGCAATGTTTTAATATATTGACCAACTTCTTATATTTCCATTTCAAGGTACGGGTGTGATATTTCATATGCAGTTGGTGGATCAATTCCACAACCACATTCTTCAATCGCATCAACCATTGTTATATAGTATGGACTATTAGCAACATTATGTGGAATATGGTTGAAAAAAAATAACTTAGAAATTGCTCGACCTATATGTTTTTTGGCATCTTTAATACCTTTCATTGCAGATTCGGTAGAAGGTTGAGTTCTACCTCCTCGTTTTTGCATATATGAGTCGATTCGTCCAGCAGCATTAGTGTCAAAATCATCACCACCCGATCATCCAGTGGTATTAGATCTGTGCAATGTTTGACTTGAACCACCACCCGATCGTCCTACAGTATGAGATTTACGCAGCTCTTCGTCTCTAAATTCATCTCTGCTTTGTCGTATGACACGTTGAAGTTGTTCATCATCTTCATTTTCATTTTCCGATAGTTGTTGCGGTTTGCTCATTAATTCCTCTTGTAAGCGTTGCGTGTCAAGCTTTCCTTTGTTTCGTTCATTTCTCTTTTGAACGATATGTGATCGTATAAGCTGTTTAACTTCTTTAGGGACAATTAAACATGCCGATACGTCGCCGCCTACTCCTGCCAGATGTTCCTTTAAACGTGTCACACCACTACCATTAATTATTTTATTGCAAAAGTTACATTTTGTTTTTCGAAGATTGCTATCGATCGCAGTACCATAATTCCAACCAATTTCAGTCGGATTTGCCATGTGTACCTGAAATTATAATCAACAAAAGTTATTAAACAAATTAATAGTCCAAATCAAAATCAAAAATTAAATATGAATGAATTAAAAAAAAAATCGAAGTCATCAAAGTTCAATGTTCAAGTCCACAATTTCGAGTCAAGTTCAATGTTCATGTTCAATATTCAAGTTCAATATATTCACGTTCATGTTCGATGTTCTAAATCCAACATATGTAAGTCCACATTCAAATCGGCATATTCAAGGCTGATATTCAGGGCATAATAAGGTTTTCAGGTCCAACATGTGCCAGTTCAACTTATTCAGCAACATCATTCGTTCTGGCACTTTCCATATTATATAAATGAGATACTACATGACAATTGGCAGTGCTAGCAAAGTATGTATGTTTTTTTGGAACATTTGTTCATATTTCGTATTGAAATGACTTATTTTTGGGAAGCAAAATTACAATAGCAAAGTATGTATGTTTTTTTGGAACATTTTTTTTGATACTATGATGTAAATATTTCAAATTTATCCAATGCGTGTGTTAACATTCACTACAATCTACGTTTTTAACTTAGATCACTATCGATACAATTAATCCAGTTTACTTTCAGCAACAAAAAGTTTCTTGGAACTTCTCTCTCCTACCCAAACATGAAGCGTTGTTTTTATCCTCTTCTCCCACTTCTTAGTTAAAAGTAGGTAAACTCTATCACAGCTCACTCTCATTACAACCCACTTCAAGACAGTATACACACTTATTCTTTTATCATTTTTATTATTCCTAATAATCTCCACCGTTGTCTCCCTTCTTTTCTCTCCCATCAAAAAAGCAAATTAATGTGACCTTCCTTCACATTAGATCCTAAATCTAGGATGTTGTAAGAGGTTGGATAATGCAGCCTTAAATGAGTAGTGCAGTATTGGAGAGCATGGTGATGTGTATATTGGTTCGAAAGTAGAAGAAAATAGTTCGACAAATCTAAATATTTTTATAATTAAAAACTGGTTATTTTCAACAGTAACATAACATTTTTGAAGAAATCAAATGCCACATTAACCTAACATTTAATGATTTATTTTTTGAATTGATTGCAAATTTCATATTTCATGCTGGTACCTACATGTGATCGTGGTGATTGATATAATCGAATTATAAACTTTGCATAGCCAAAAACTATTGGTTTGCACATTAGGGTTGATGAAAATGCAGTTTACCAGGTAAATTAAAATAAAGTATTGCATGAATACCTAAAGCAATAGCATAAAGAACCACATAAAGTCACTAAAAAAGGTACTTACATTGTTGCAACAACAGGATCGACAAAGTATTCCATGTCACTGTCTTACTTATCATCTCTACTGTTAATGAAGAGAATCCAATGAACAGAATTTCTACGGTATTTGCAACCTTCATCACCATACCATGACCAACCACCCATTAACAAAAACTTTTTTGTCAATTTACTTGAAATAAAAATGTCGTGACTATCAGAGCTTTTGCACTTATAGCATACATCCATGTATAAATTTTATTATTAAATGAAAAGTAAATAATTCTAGCTATTATATGCACGTACGTGCGATTTACACTAGTCGTACATAAAAACATCTACAACAAATTTGCTAAATGTGTCAAATATAGCACTAGGAGTTTCCAAGCTCCTTAAGAACCAAAATCATTTCAAACCCTCCGAGGTTTAATCAAATCTTGGTTTTTTGGATGACAACCTCAGTCAATCGCACGTGCAAATCTTGTTGATTATGAACAACTTTAATTCATGAAAGCACGCCCTCTTTGAATTTACCCATGGCTTATGGATTAGTATTTCTTTTTTAACTCTTTCGGTGGCTAAGTAGTTAATGAGACAAAATAAAGGTGTTATCAATGTGGAATGACAAAGTTATGATATGGGTCAACACACATGTTGCGTTATGAGGAACTGTAAATATTGTGCAAAATCATCCGTCAATGATGCACAGTCAGTAGACAAAAGATATTAAGGTATGAAATCAGAAGGGCATAATTAAGTAAATTATTTTGTGTGGTCTTGGACTCTTATTAAATCCACATCTAACTATGGAGAGAATAGACGAAGTGCATCAGTAATTTGTGTAGTAATCGAGTCTCTTACGCGATACTCACACGTATATTTTCGTCAAGGTACTACACATAAGGTTAATATCATTACTCGATAACTACAACAAATAATTAGAGTTGGCCATAACATAAAAGAATATATATATATATATATATATATATATATGCAAAAACATATATTCCAACGTTTGGTCGTTAATAATAATTTGAGATATAACACAAAAATGCTGGAGAAGATTATAGTAAGTCTCAATGATTAGTCAAAAGAATAATTTATCTTGTGATACTTAAACTTTATTTCATAGTATAAACTCAATAAATATTCTACATTCACTTATCTTGTGCTTTCTAGGATGCTTATATATATGTTGGGTACAACTTGTTTAAGTATACACCACATATAGATTGTAGTTTAATTTGTTAAAACACAAAGAGATTATGCACGCTTAATATCAATAACATGATAAAAAAGGATTTTTAGGTGGTCATGATCAAGAATTGTATTATAGAATTCTTTTTAAGCATTTGCAAATCAAACATCGAATCAATACCAATCCAAAATAATGGTAGTCAAATATAAAAAATGAATTAAAATAGAAAGTGGTAAAAGAAAAACCTCAAGCGTTGGTTGTCTAATATTCACATATCGAACAATGATCTGCACGTTTGACCACAATCTTCACGGGTATTCGTGGAGTCCCTTGAGGTTTAAAAACTTATCAAATAAAGTACTGCAGGTACGAAATCTTTTTGTTGAAAATTTTAGGGACCTTAATGATTATAGAAAGGAGATGACTTACATTATAGGAGGGAAGAAGCGGATGTTAAAATTTAAAATATGAAGATCCCGTGATTATAATTCTCTGAAACCATGATGATTGTAGAAAGGGAATGGCTTAGTTTAAAAGAGGAGTGAAGAGTTTCCAATCATGTAGAATTACAGATCGTGTGAATGGAGCGGTTGTAATAAACATTTTATTCACTTTTCTAACGCCGTTAAGCACAAGTTATATGAGACGAGTTGTGGCAATTATAACCATTTGATATCTATTGCGGCAATTATGATAATTTGGAGCCGGCCATAAGTTCCTATTCAAACATTTGTTCTCTCTCCTGTCAAATGGACCAAATATTTAGATACAAATTTGTGGAGCTACAAATGATGCTAAATAAGGGGCTATGGATCCTAGCTCTATACACATGCGTGCGCGTGCGCACACATATGTATGTATGTTTGTATGCATGTATGTATATGTATATATAAACAAAAATAGTAATTATTTTTTTCATTTTACTATAAAGATACATAGATCGCATACATTAAATTATTTACATGAACAAATGACAAAGTTGGTTTGTAAATTAATCAAGATCGTTTATCTCAAAATTTTGTCATCCATTGCATTAGTTTCGTAAATCATGCGGCTATATATTTCCCTTAATTATGAATTATAGTCTTATTGTGTGCGTTTATGACTTAGGACTACACATGTAGTCTGCAGACTATAAATATTGTCATCCATTTTTACTATAAAGATACATAGATCACATACATTAAATTATTTACATGAACAATAATGGCAAAGTTAGTTTGTAAATTAATCATGATCGTTTATCTCAAAATTTTGTCATCCATTGCATTATAAAATTCTAATTTCAACTTCAAATATCTGCATTAAGGTTTCTATTAAAAAAAACTAAAATATTACCGTATGCAATGCATGTGCTACACACCAATCAACGTAGTATTTCTGTATACTCTAGCTTCTTCCTATAACTGACCTTGAATTTGTTCTCATTCCATTTCTTCCAGAGGCAATAAATAAATATATTGATTTTGCAAGAGGTAGAAAAAACCTCTTTTAACATTTAAGATTAACTATGCCAGCCTAGCATTCATGTTTTATTATTAATAACCTGGTGAGATAAGATGGCAGAAATGTAAATTGGAAGTAGGCAGTGTTGTTGAAAGAGTTACATAGTTTGAAGGTCAAATCCATCCATATCATGTATGAACAATAGAGTGTTACTGTTGTTGTTAATGTTATTGCTAGCTATGTGCCTATCGAGTTTTAAGTATGTTTGAAACCTCAATTACAGAGTACTATACACTTGTGCATCTATGATGATATATGATTAAACTATCCCGGATGCATAATGTTTTTTGACACAACTGACAAGATTAAGTATACTCAATTAAGTATGAAGGCGTAGGAGTAATTTTAAAGAAATGGCGTTCTCACTTCATCATGGAGCAAATGCAGTTTAACCTACTAGGTTGTCTGTTATACAAGTATGCATGTGCAATGGTACATAGGCAAACTATGTGGGCAAAGTTGCATGCTCATGGTTTTCAGAAGCAGTACAGGGTAAAATAGAGCAAAGTAGTTGATGTTTGTTCGAGGGGAAAAGGTATTGGGGTCTTTCAGACAACCTCGAATCCATCTAGCCGGGGGATGAACCTCAGGTAGAACGATCCTCTACAAGATGGACTAGGTTAGTAATCCATTAACCCGTTAATCACGCTATGGAAACAAGGCCATGTGTCATCATCAAGACTGAGTTGCCTTCCTCCTTAAGTTATAAGGATAAAGTAGTACGAGCCTATAGAACAGATCCTGTTCAAGTAAGGTCGTGCTTTGTGTGTTAACAAGTCGATATTTGTACTACGCAAGGAAAAATTAACGGGGGGTGTGGGACTAATATGAGTTTAATTAAAGGAGCAAACATGTATTCTAATCCTGAACACCACAGATCTGTGAATTTATGGAGAGTCGAAAATATGAACATGCATCTATACACTATTACGTTGCCTAGTATGGAACTTGAACTTCAGTTTTCTCTTTCCTAACTCATGTTTGTATTGAATACCTTGTATGTATGTTCTATATATGTGCTGAAAGCTCCGTATCTGTTTGGATGTCTGCCGCCTGTTGCTTACCCAGCGGCTCATCGTTGTCGTCGTGGGCATGTTTCCAAATGAAAAGTTAATAATGTCAAGTTGGTAAATTCAAGCATGGAAAGTTTTTAAATGCATGGTAAGCTCAGCAAGTGGAAGTTAACATTCTTTACTACTTGCATTTGTATTGTTGCCTGTGTAATGCATCTTCATCCTTTAACTTCTATTCTAATAAACTGTATTATTTTCAAATGGATATGTCATGTCTTGTGTTACCCATGGTTTTATTTTTGTTTTTATTTTTGCCATTATACCGTGCCTACATTCATGGGAACTAAAAGTTGTTTGATGAGCAAGACTCCATGTTGTTATGTTTATCTTTCATTTTTATACTGCCATTACATGCATATGTTGATGAATGTTCTTTGATTATTTACTTGTAAGAACCATCATTTCTAGTGTTGGAGACCGACCAGTGAGCATTATTACTAACTTTGGCCTTAGTTTTGAATACCCAACGCCATGGTTTTACTTAAAATCTTTTTTCAATATGTACCGTGTAAACAAAAATTTAATATGATTACTAAACCCAGCATCAATTGTACTACACATCTCCACGCAAGTGTTCCTAACATCCACTACTTGTGGTTTCATTCCACGTTTATCATATTGGTATCGTACAGTGCTCTAACATTGTTAACCAGTCGATGCAAAATACCCACAGTTGTTCTTTTTGGTCCAAACGGGTCCAAGTTCAAGGCATGCGAGATACAGACGTTCAGTCGACCGCTCATGATCCCATCAATCGATTGTTCGCCTAAACTTAATTATTTTTCTACATCAGCAGATCAGTTGACCGACTTAAAGGGATCAACCGACTATTTGTCTGTCCATTCGACTGATGCCTCGAGTTCAGTCGACTATATGACCATTGTTTTCTTTGTGGTTTCTTCTATAGAAAATTGATCAACCGTCGTAATTCAGTTAGTCAACCGATTGCCTATTGTTGCCTTTTCTTGTGTATTTTTCACTAATCTAATCACCTGACTTCATTTTTAAAGTGATTTTATGATTTAATATGTTATAGAAATGTCATACTATACTTTAATGGTTGTTTACCTTCAGTCTTCTTTTTGTATTCAATGTTTTCATTGTTTTTCTTCTATTTAATCATCTTCTCCAATATCAATTAATCCAATTATGCCCAAAATCATTAGTAAGTTGTTTCATTACTAATTTATTATCAATCTGTTCATTTCAACAACAAAAGTTCCAGTTATATCTCCAAACCCCAATTTAAAAACGTTTATATTTCCATTTCATATATCTATGTGCTTTTCATATAAAAATCCAAACTTTATTCATTTAGACCATCAATAATGAGTTAAGAGCATAAATAGATCATATAACATAGAAAATAAAATCTCACTCGAAGTTTAACCTAATTAGCTTAGAGATCCCTTTTCCTTTTGCTCTCCAAATTTGGCGTAGCTGCCAATCTTCGTAAACCATTGAGAAGTTTATAAAATTTACAATCTATGATTTTTTCCTTCCTATTTAGACTATTTAATTGTTACTTTTGGTGGAGAATTGTTGATTTAGTTTTCGATCTAAGGCCGTGTTTGTTTCGAACAAAATAAGGCTGAATGCTTAATTAGCTTGTTTGTTTTTAAATAAGTGCTTTCATTAAGTTCTTCTTTTTACTTAATTGAACGAGTAGGTTGGCACGTGCGATGCACGTGCACAGGAGGAACTGGTGTTATGAAACTATGGTCGTGGAGTTATGTTAAATTTTATAAAATGACTTTGACGTGTACGTAATGTTGCATTTTTTGGATGCTATCTAATTCAAAACACATCCACGTCTGGTAGACGTGTATGGAACTTTCATATCAAACATGGAAATATGCTCTAAATCAAACCGATCGTAGGCAGCTAAAAAGAAAAGTAATAAACTTATGGAATTATGAATTATTCTGACTTGTTCATGCATATTGTAGACAACAACTTTGATTTATAACAGAAGTAGATTTTTTTTAATAGATATAATAGTTAAGCTGAAGTAGATAAGGTAGCATTTTAGAGGAGAAGGAGATAATATGACATATTGTAGCTTGCATGCTATATGAAAGTAAATTGTAGCAACTAAGTATAGTTGTGTTAATTATTTTCTCTCTACCTTGTTTCGGGCTTGAGCCCGGCATCAGTAGTAAGTTGATGGCGGAGTTAAAAATGTATTTTATGAGATTTTTCATATTAAGTAAAACTGAATCGTAGTAACACAGTCATATAACGTATAAGTCGAAATACTCAAACACGTATGCAGCCAAGTTATATAACACACATTCACAAATCACATGAGTATTAGAATTATGTCAGCAATCGGAAAATGTACATATATTTATAATTAATGCAACAAACAATGCAAATCTTGTTTACAAACATTTCACTCACAACTACATAAATTCACAAAGATAAAAGTAACTAATTCGAGCAAGAACATGAGAATCAAGTTCCACATAACATTCATTCAGATTCCATTCTATCTAAATGTACTGAACTTGAAATATTAAACATGTATATCCAACTCCAAACTTAAACTTAATAAAAGAAAAAATAAATCCAAATGATGATATAATATTGTTTCTAAAATTTAATATCCAAAGAATCTGATCATAGATTTCATGACTGAATATTGGATCTGAACTTACACAGATGGAGAGACATAATTGCAAAACCCATAGTAGATGACAATTTTAAACCTGAAGCGGCAAGCATTTTGCTTGCACCTCCTCCGCTTGGGAAATCCCAAATTATTTCCCTTGCGATGCATGCCGATAGTTGCAGTTAGATCTCTAAGGAACCACAATGGCTGAGAGGACTATCACGTTAGCAAAGGACGGTTTTTGTGAGAGCCCGTTATTTATGTACTCCTTAATACGTTACAATAAATGCTTCTTTTCTATTTACACTACCCAAACACGGATCAAGATTTCTGAACAGTCTGATACCCTTTAAATTTTAATATTTTTAGTATTAGTTTCAATTCAGTTTTTCCCATATTAAATCCACATCAAATCAACTAACATCTACATTCGGTTCATTTTCATAAGTTGCATGATCAAAGTTTGCCATAGCTTCCTTCCCATTGTATTTAATTAATGCTTTATCAGAAGCTCTGCAAACAACCACAAAGAAAGTGAGAACGCCATAGTCTACATGCAGTATTCATTGCTAACTGGTCATAGGATCTAAACATCTTCAAATTATATGTGATAAATCTATCACCTTGCAGCTTCTTCCTAGGTATCAAACAGCCCCAAATACACATATTTGTTAAGAAAAAAAAGTTGCATTATAAAAAAATATGTGCATAGCTCAATCGATAATAAGAAATGATACATTACTTTTAACCCATAAATTGACCTATTCTACCTGTAACGCCCCACTCCGAGACCCACTCTAGTAAAGAGTATTACGGTGTAATACCGTCTACTAGAATGGGGAATAGAGTATAATGGAAGCGACCATGTGTAATAAAGCTATAACTAACTACTGAATACGTCGAATAGGTGTTATTCTTTTCTCAAGTGGTTCGACATATCCAATTGATATTTATAACGAAATTACAATGGCTAAGGAAAATAGGTTCAGAACAAACATAATACTAAGTGATAACATCATCATCACATAACAGTCACATAACAGTCACAGAACATAGGTACAATATATCGTCAATACAGATCCAAGTATTAGAAAGGTGGGTACAAAGCCACCGCTCACACATGTGAGTCAAAAATATGTACATATGTAACGACCCTGAATTTTGGCCCCGTTTATTTTAATAAATATTTAATATGATTAGATAAAATATGAACTAATTATTTTCAAATGAATATGATTTTGGAATAATTGTCAATTGTTTATGTAAATTTGTATTTCTTTTTTTTTTAAAAAAAAAGGGGATTTGATCCTAGAAATTTAAATAAAATTTCTTAACAATATTTACCTTATATAGTTGAATTAAAATACTGTACTTTGTTTACATTTGGAAATATACATATGTATGATAATGTTTAAATTTAAAATCTAATTCTAACAAAATAAAATATAAATGTAAAATATAAATGTAAAACATAAATCAAATATGTGTATATAACTTAATTTAAATAAGTAATAGTAAAGTACAAATGGATAATGAATACAAATATAAGTGAGAATCATTTTGAATATGACTTGAACATTGATAGTTAAATATAAAGTATTAATGTAAAATTTAAAATAAGAATTAATTAATTAAGAATTCTTACAACATAACTTAACAACTTGTAAACAAGACTAAAATATGAAACAAGGTATAAGAACTCAAAGTATAAAGTAAAACAAAATCAAATCTAAAACCAAACTAAAACATCTATATATATAACTTATATAAATTAGAAGTTAACTAAACAAGATATTTTCTTATACAAACTGACAACAACTATATGTGTATTAATTATTCAAGCTGGGAATAATGATACAAATGTTTTCAAAGCAAACCAATAAGTGAATGGACCTGACACATATGGTTTGATACAAGTATCTTCAGTAAATGGCTTTCTTGAAAATGTACTTTTCATATCCAATCTATATTCTCAGTAAACATATGTATTATTCAAATAAGCAATAAAATAACTTACCTTCCTATGTAAGCCTTTAGCTACTTGCTGAGTACATAATGCATACCAAATCTGTATACTCAGTAAACATAATTATGTAAATCAAGATTTAGCAACACAATCATTCAATGCTCCTCTGATTCAAGCACATCTTTGTGTTCATTTATAACATGCAAATCTTTATTTTGCAGTAATGAATCTGATTTACATGATTGAATAGCAGTGAGTTAAGTGTATAAAAAAATATAACAGGCTTGATAATATATGAAACCTGTAGGAGATTATGCAGACAAGACTAATAAGATATTTATGTACTAATAGAATTAAGAGTAGGCAATAAGTACAAGAGCATTTAATGTTTCATTCTCTCAGCAAAGCTTTGGGCCGAATTCAGGATCATATATAAAAGAAAAAAGAAAAAAAAGAGAAGCTTGCCTGATAAAACAAAAGTTGAAACAGTGTATTAACAGATAACACCTAACCTGGATGAAACATATTTCTTTCATAACTTCTTATATTCTATATATATAGATGTTCATCTTTTATTTAGTTTAGTCAGTAACATAACTATACCTGAAAGAAGGAAAAATAAAAATATAAAGAGGAAAACAGAAAAAAAAGAAGGGAAATTTGCAAACAAACTCAACATCAAACACAGAGAGTTTCCAGGGATTCAACTACAGATTCTAGAACCTCAGAGTGCTCTGTTCAACAGTTGTTTTTTTTTGAGTAAACAATCTATTTTCAAAATTTAATTTGTGAATTTTCTTTTTTGATGTTATGTGCTTGTTATAGTTTAAGCAAACTTCTCTGTGAATATTCTGTGCACTGGAAATTTATATGATTTGTTCTTCAGTGTTTCTAATTTCAGAACAAAGTAAAAGCAGGGACAAGTTTAAATACTTCTTCTTCATACAAATATTTGATACTTAAGAATATAAATTAAACACTTGTTAAACTGTAATCACGAACTGGAAGAATTGATGAAGGTGGTTAGTGAAAACTGAGGCACTGCAAACTCAAGTATCAGTAAATAGGAAATCAATATGTTCAAAATTCAAATATTTAATTTTGTTAATCTGATTTCATATCTTGATTCAACAAACAAAGTTAGGATTTTTAGTATAAAAATAATGATTTTTAGATAAGAATTCAAGGTGCAGTTTAAAAAGGGACTGAATTTGATTTTTGGTCAATAACTGTTGATTCAATCAATTCTTATATTTAAAATTTTAGTTGAAGCAAGCTTAAACATGTAGGATCACGTAAAAATTAGCAGAAAATTTTTATATCACGTGAATTAAGGAATTGGAATTGATTTAGGGTTTTACTCCAAAATTTTAATCTGTTTGTAAATGTGCCGAGTTCGACTTTCATTGAGGATCGAGTTGGTCGTAACTTTGGGGAAAGGAAAGGTGGAGTGTTGTCGAGGTTCGGCCAAAATTTGGAGGCTTACGGTGGTCACGGCGGCGGCGAAGAGGTGATATTGCTGGAGAGGTTTAGAGTTCTGTTTGGGTTGGACTGTCGATTTTCGTTTCGACGTTTCTGGAAAAATTTCGACTATGGATTCCCAATATGGGAGGAGATTGTGGTGTGTCTGCGTCGTGGGGGTTCGTCGGAGTCCGTTGGTGTTGCTGTGCACGTGCACGACGTGGGGGTGGATGCGGCATCGTGTCAGAGAGTTTGTCTCGAGTCGTACGCGAGCTTCTTGAACGATTTCTTCGGGTTAGTGATTAGTGGGTAGGTGCGTGAGTTAAGTTCCTAGAGCTGTAGCTTTTAGTGTAGTTTAAACTTTTAAAAAAAAAAAAGAAGAAGAAGAAGGGGTTTGTACAGGGGAGTCTCGGGGAAACATGGTGAAGACTCGAAGTGCACGCGGGATTTTAAAAGGGGGGACTCGGGTACCTTCCAACAACAGTATTTTATAAAATATAAATCTTAACTTAAAAGGATTTTAACAGTTTTTAGTTAAAACTTAGATACAAGGTTTAGATATTTAGTTAGTACTTAACAAATGTGATTAACACTTGATTATTATTTTTCTTAATTAAGCAATTAATGTAAGTTAAGAATAAAGTTAATCAACATTTAAGAATTCAAACTTAAGAAAATTCTTTCAAATGTTAATTAAAACCAATTGTAATTTACTATCAATTTTAGGAATAATTAAAAATGATTACTTTATAATTTTATTTAAAGATCGAATAATAATTAAGAAACAAGTTAATTTGTAATTAACCACTTAGGTAAATTAATGTACAATTAATAGTTAATTAATCAAGAAATTTAAATAAGAATTAAGAAATAATCAATGAAGCAATCAACAATTAAAAACTTGTTAATCAAGTTATTTGATTTATAATTAAGGTTTTCAACAAATGATTTAGGAAAAGCTAATTAAGTAATTAAGGTTAAACAAATTGATTTAAGTGGATTACTTGAGTAATTAAGGAATTAATTACTTATTGTAATTAATGAAGTTTAAAATGAATTGTTTAAGTTAATTAATCAAGTTTAATTGATTTAAATGATTATTTGATGATATGATGAATATAATTACTTGGAGAAGTAATTAATGATAATGACTAGAAGAAGTTGATTAAGAATGATAATGGAAGTAATTTGAGTATAATTACTTTGTGCAAATTTAATCAAGGGATTGATTAAAGGAAATCAGTTGAGGAGTAATTAGTGATGTGATAAGAGTAATTAAAGGTGATTGATTACTGAATAGTATTAATCAGGGATGATTAATAAATATAGTTTAATTGAAGATTTAATTACTTAAGGTAATTAATTTAACACAAGATAATGAAATGAAATGTAATTAGCAATCATTAAATAATGAAATGAATAATGAAAGATTAAAGAATAATTAATTGGTGAAATTTAGAAGTAATGTAATGTATGTAATTAAAGGTTAATCTCTAAATTTGGATAAGATAAATAATTTGGAAATAATTAAGAATGATTACTTGAATTTAATGTTAATTAATCAAAGTATGATTAAGTGAAATGGATTTATAAATTGATTGATAATTGGTTAATAGTTATATAAGCAAGAATTATAATGGTTAAGTAATTAATTTAATTTACTTTAAATTAATTAGAGATGCAAGTAATTAATTTAATTCATTTTAAATTAATTATAGCTGATATGATTGCTTATATATGGATGGATGATATTGTTTACTCTGAATGGTTTGAAATTCCTAGCATGAGATAAATGATGCTGTGTGAAATGTATGCTTGATTGTAGTATGATAATAATATGAATTATCTGTTATGATTGCTTATCTGTTATGGTGATAATGTTGATTATCTATTGTGATACTATGAATTATCTATCTGTGTGCATATGGATAATTACATTGTTTATTTGATAACTCTAAAACAACTTGGCCCTAAAAGACACGTTTTGGATTTCGATGAGACCGGGATCGGGTTTCCACATTTGGAATATCCGAAAACCACATCGATCCAAATTAACGTTAGGTCGTTAATCTAAAGTGAAGATGAAGATTCAGAATGCAAGGGTTGTCGTCGTTAACTCTGAGGGTGATTCCAAAATGAGTGTAACGAGATAATGCCTTCGGTTTCGTTCGAACCCGGAACGAACTTGTATGGATTGAATGCTTTCAACACATCGTCAGGTGGGCGATGAGCATTCTAAGAAAATATGTTCTTTAAAGGTAATCGTAGCCTCAAGCCTCATCAACCGGGAATGGCTAAAACAGGGGAGATGCAGCAAGGTTAGGTGGGTCATGCCCAAGCAGGACAAGACATTTCCCCTGTCTAGATGTCCCTTTTTATTCGGCTTAGTGGGTGGTTGGGCGCGCCAACCACGGGGTTTATCTTGTTCGGGACTGTTCAGTAAGGAATGGTTCCGGCCTTGTGTTGCAGGGGATGAAGGGAGTAATCCTCGGTACGGTGATCTAGGCCCCGTACTGTGACAGGCGGTACCCCAGTAGCCCTGCCATTGTATGGAATCCATTTTCCAATAAGTGCCCATGGTTTTGATTGTATTACCCACTTTTGTGGCTAGTAGCTGGAATTTAATCATGTAACAATTTCGGCTATTTTCTATTTACTTGAAAACCCTAGACACTATTATAATATCACAGAATTTCCTATGAAATGATTTGGTTAGCGTAAGGTAAAAACTTACCCGTATTTATGTGTGGGGAGTCTTACGTGATACCTTTATTTTCAAATATTTTTCAAGTTAAACAACCTTAAACTGTTTACTCATACCAGACCCATGTCTGACCCGGAGTTTATTTTTGTTTTTCATAAACTCTCGGGTACCCAAATTTTTTACGGGTAGTCAAGGGATTCAGGTTAGCTTTGACGAATTCTGGAGGAGCAATGGAGCAGGAGGCTTCAGCATTGTAGATATCTATCTAGTTCCGCTGTGTTAGTTAAAGTATGTTGTATTTGAGATCTATGTAGTGACTGATGTATATAAAATGGTCAAATGAAAAATATGGTATAACTCTGATATATGTAAGCTCTGTAATTGTTTATGTGATGTATTATATTTTATTCCATTCCGCTGTGAGATTCTGATGTTGTTGTTCTTTCTTTCTCTTTCTTTTCTATTTCTACCTCTTTCTTTCTTAATGATGATACGTCTTTCTGGTAGTAGAAGGGCGGGTCGTCACAACATAAGAGTATGAAATAACAGAGTAGCGGAATAGTAGACAAATAAAAGAGCTATCTATCAGCATAGCAGATAATGTCCAAGCGGAAGCACAGAAAGCTAAGTCCAGAGACCTAACCTGAAACAACTCGGTCTGACCCGAGCGAAAACACTCGGGTCAGGCTAGCTAAACAATCAGTAATAACTGAGATATATGTATTAATGCAGTACATAAATAAAACAGTACTTCTCCAGAGAAGAGTAATATGGACTACATGAACATAATGACGATCCATAATCATCAGTAAACAGTAAAAATCTCCAAAGAGAATATCAACACCAAAGTGTTAAATAAATAAAATCGCCTCATATCATCGGCGTAGCCAAAGCTATATAAAGTTGCCCATAGGCAATAATCCCAAGAGTGGCCAGAGTCAATAATCAATGCCCAAGCAAAGATCGATGCTCCAAAGAGCAATAGGGATATAAAGAAAAATCAGAAATCGAATACAGAAATGCAGTGTCCAGAGACACTGTGAATCCACAAGGTAATCGCACTTACATCGTATGGTTCCATAGAACCAACACCGAATGGCGATACTCGAATGGATATAAAAATCATCAAATAATACAAGTATTTCACGTGCACCGACCAGAGTTGTTATTGTCAAGTACTGTAGAGTTGTGATCGATCACTCGCACAGATGCGCAACGCGCGAGACGGCGAGATCCTTCCCAGAAGGATAAAGGCCCAGAGGCACACGCCGAAAAACTGCTCCATAGAGCAGGTGTCTAGAGACGGTTGCCCAGAGGCATGGTGACCCAGAGGTCCAGTACTGGCCGCCCAGAGGGTAATGTGTCACAAACTTCTTGGAGAGGAACCCGTAAAGTGTTAACAATGAGTCCCATACCCCACGTTCGCACTAAACGATTTACTAACCGATAGCATGCTCACACTCTAAACAATAAAAAGTCCACCTCGTATCATCGGTAAACTAGACACAAAGGTCAAAACGATCAATCGAATAGGTCAGGGATTAACCGAAAAGAAAATACACACGGTTCCATAGGCCGGAGATTTCCTAACCGTTTAAGCACCTTTCCACTTCGCTCGACGTGCTAAAAATGAGTGTGAGATTTTTATTATAGAAAATAATGGTGCGAAAAGGATTTATAATTGATTTTGAAATCACTTTAAAACGGCTTTTTAAAACTCTCCTATTATGGAGTAATTAATTTGATAATTAAAAATAATATTATATAATAATTTCGAAAGCCATTTAGGAGTGAAAAATCCTTTTAAAATAGTTTATAAAAACCCATGCACGAAATCCAGAGACAAATCTCAAAGAAATCGATAAATCAGAAAATCACTGAAAATATTTTAAGTGTTGGAAAATAGTCCAAAACTGACGCGAACCCAAGTTCGGAAAATTATTCGAACCAGCAAACTGAATCCGAATGACATGAAAATTTATACGAATGTAGTCTGACATTCCTACTTCAGAACACAAAAAGAATTACTCGATTCCGACTTGCAATGAAGTCGCAGCGACGCTCCAAAGTCGGGCCCGGCTGCACCAAGAGGGCGCAATCCAGATTTTATTTTATATATATATATTTATTTATTTTATTTTTTTTAGGACCGGCTGCAACCCATGGTGCAGCCTGGTCCAGCCCCCAGCCCGCATGGACTGAGAAGCAATGCATAAGCCCCCAGCCCGCTTGGGCTGGGGAGCAATCATAAACCCCCAGCCCAATTGGGCTGGGGAGAAACAAAGCCCCCAGCCCAATTGGGCTGGGGCAGAACACAAGTCCCCCAGCCCAATTGGGCTGGGCGGAACAGAAGTCCCCCAGTCCAATTGGGCTGGGGCGGAAAATATGCCCCCCAGCCCAATTGGGCTGGGGCGGAAATCATGCCCCCCAGCCCAATTGGGCTGGGGCGGATTACCAGCCCCCAACCCAATTGGGCTGGGGCGAAACACCAGCCCCCCAGCCCAATTGGGCTGGGGCGACTTACCAGCCCCCAGCCCAATTGGGCGAAACACCAGCCCCCCAGCCCAATTGGGCTGGGGCGAAACACCAGCCCCCCAGCCCAATTGGCTGGGGCGGTGGGTGGTGCGCCAGCCCATGCGGGCTGGCCTGCTACTGGCTAGCCCAACCGGGCTAGCCCACTGCGCCTGGGCAGCAGCTTGGGTGCAGCCCAGGCCTGCCCTGGTGCACTCAGAATTGGGTTTTAGCCTGTTTTCAGCCTTTTGCATTGCCAGCCAGCAAATTTTTGTGTTTTTGGTGATTTTGGGGTGTTTTTTTTTTTCAGTTTTTGGCATCAAATTTTCACCAATATTACAACTAGCAATAATCACTAATCAATAGTAATTACCTCAAAGAAGCAAAGGATCAAGTAGTTTGTGTGCACAATATCAAGTAAGCCAAAATCCTCAACCCCAAAGCAAAAGATCAAGAGACTTCAAGGACCCAAAAATCAAAAAAACAAAACAAAGATTACAACAAGATGATAGAGTTAAAATAGAGATTAAGAAGGATTAGAGAATAGGGGAGATTGAATTACCTTATTCAAAGATTAAACTAGTTTAGTTATGTAGAGAAGGAGGTGGATCTTCTACCAAAGGGAGGCCATTAGTTATGTTTAGATCTAGGTTTAGGAATTATGAAGAGGAGGGTTAGGGTTTATGGAATGGGTTTAAGATATTATATAGAAGTGGGTAGGCTAATGGGCCATGTTACGAGGTTTTAAAACCCTTTAGGACTTAGTTTATTTTTCTAAGGTTATCATGTGAACAAAATCCTAAGTAGCAACCTAGTTTTAATTAAAACCATATAATTGTCTCATTTGGCCAATTAAACCTATAATCACATTTGAAAATTCCCCATTTTAAACCCCAAAATATTTTAATTTGCAAATCAAATTGCAAATTTAAATTCCCAAAAATTTGTTTAGCTCCCTTTTTAACTTAAAATCATAATTTTTAATTTATCATTCGGTAATTGCAATCTCAGGGTTGTTACACTACCCTTCCATTTCCCAAATTTATGCAATGTGATGCCTTTATATTATGAAGTTCCTCTTGTGCTTTGTTATCCAAGAACGTGAACAAACTCTGCTTTTGTTAGATCTTTATTATATGCATTTTTCCAAACATGTAAAACAAATATACCCGATTCATATTATTCTTATGGTCACTTAAAATGAAATTTATATCAACTTTGTTATCCCAAAATTTTATTTCAGCTCTATCATAAGCTCTGTTAAAGTAAGTGATAGAAGTTGGTCAAAAATTCAGTAAATTTGCATATAACTTAAGTCATGATATTTATAGTTTATTGAGTATTACCTTGTAGTGGCATGGGCTGTATCAAGACATCCTGAACATAAACGAAAATGTTACATACACAAAATTTAACAAAGATGTTCACTTATTGAACTACCTATATAGACTTGCTTTCCATAATCCCTGCACATAATAAAGGGACAACAATTTTACAAAAAAAGAAGATAAACATATCTAATAAGAAATAAAAAGTTTGTGGTTAAAAGTCGTAAGACTAACCAAATATGATATTCCCATCTCCTTATTCTTCTATAGAAAGTAACACCTCTGTATTGAAAACTCTTCAAGCGCGGGCCACTCGGCTCTTCTTAGCTGTCATTGCCACTTGAGAAGACTTACCAATGGAGGTAGCCTCACCACCTATGGTCCTCTACACCATCTACTAATTGACTGACTAGAAAGAACTGGAAGATGACTGGATCCCCCATCTTCCAATGTCTTTTTGAACTTAATAGATAATACAAACTTATACGCTTTTTCACCATTATAATTCTCTGTTTATTCGACGAGATCTCAACTCCTTTATAATTTACATATATATGGAAAGAGTAGGTTATTGATTATAAAGGGGAGAAATTATTTATGAAATAAAACTTGGAAATCATCATAGTTATATTGACCGTAATTAACAGTCTATCTTTCCCACGTCAGTCAAATAATCATAAATACCTCCTCTTTCTGCTTTTACCCGACCCTGTAGAAAATTGATTGTCATAAGCAAACGATTCTGTAGTTCTCCTCTTTTGAAAGTGAAATCGCTTATTGATAAATCAGCACATTAAGTTAAATCTAGGTAGAATTTAATTACAAAAGCAAAATCAATATATTTATAGATCTTGGATTGACTTGAAATAATATGAATCTGAACTTTAGGAATTAAATTTTAGAATATTAGTTAAAGGATGAAATGATGAAGAGCAATCAAGCATAAAAGACAGTATAAAGAGTCAATGGATTAACAATGATAAAATTAACGTATGTACCTAATGTAAGAGCTAGAAAGCGACGTCTAAAATAGAAGGAGGTTGAGTGTAACATCCCAATTTTTGATAAAATTTAAAACTAGTGATTAATATAAATTTTGGGATTAAATTGAAAATTTCAAAACAAATAAAATAAATGTTAATTTGTATATACATAAATAAGATTGTGATTGCATTTGAGTTTAAAAATTTAAAATAATAAGTGTTTTAAAATTATTTGAATTTAAAGATATATATGTATATGGATAGATTTGAATTTGAATTTGAATTTAAAATTTAAATAAATATTTTATTAAAATATCTGGATTTGAAAATTATATATGTATGATTTTTATTAATGTGTAAATTAGTTTAAAAACCTTATTCTTTTTAAAGTTATATATATATATATATGTGTGTGTGTGTGATAAAGGAAAGGTATTATACAAATAAGAAAATGTAGTACAAAATTTTATTTAAAAACATGTAATCGTGTAAAAAAAAATACAAGTGTTAAGCTTTTAGCACATAGATTAACAAGTGTAATCAGTTTAATTATGGATGTAGATAAGTGTCCTATTTTTTATTTTCTTTTTATTTTTATTGAAGAAGAAAATATCAGGTATATACATCTTTTCCTCCTCTCCGTCATTGCTTTTAGTCTTCATTTTCAAACTTCAAAGAAAAAAAAGAAGAAAACCTGTATACAAAGAAACTAGAAAAAAAATCAAAGCAAGGCAAATTCTTCACGAATTCAACAAGTCAGATTCAAGCAAGTTATCGGTTCAAAAATTCCAGTATCAAGAGCAACATCAAATTTTTTAAAATCCAAGATCAAGATCAAAGTAGATTTCAAATTTCAACACCCAGGCTTCTTCTCTGTTTTCATAAAAACAAACTGTAAGTAAATCCTTTTAAGAATTTGAGTTTCAATTTGTTGTTAAATAATCAAACAAGTTAATCCATCAGAAGCTAAGAAAATCAACATCAACTAGTTGCAGATAAAATTCCAAGATCAAAGCAATTTTCAAATTCTCGTTTCCAGTTTTCTAAAAAAAGCAGATATACAGGCCTCTTCCCTGTCAACATAAATTGGTGAGTAAACCCTTGTGAGATCTGGATTTTTGAATGTTGTTTGAATTCATGCCTAAAGTGAAGTTAAGATTTATTTGCATGTGTATAAATCTTTGTATTTGTGAATGGTTTGGCTGTGCATGTCTGGAAAACAGATATATGCATCTCTGTTACAGGTTTACAGGCATCAAGCCTGTTCAAAAATCAACCTCTCTTCTTCTAATCATTATTTGACTTTAGGACCTAAACAAATTTTGTTTGTTTAACTATGATTCAAGTTCTAAAAATAATTTTAAGCAAAATTAATTCAAGCTTCTTCTATAAGTTGAAAAATATAGGGAAACTTGCTATATGTTGAATTTTCAAGTATCATGATTTATGTTTTCAAAATTATCTGAAATGCTTTCTAAAATAAAGATTTTTAAAAGTGAAATCATATTTTTTAAGTACATATCACTGATAAAATCGAGGATGAACGATTTTGGGGTTATTGTCAAGTTCTGGTGATCGGCAGCGTGAGGGGTCTCGTGATTGGGGTTGGAGCTAGCATGATGGTCATGGATCATCAGAAAATTATTGGACGAATTTATAAATCATCGTATTGGCCGGACATTGCCAATCTAGGGTTTAAGCTCATGTCTTAGCTATGGTCGGAATTCGCGTTGCTGGCATCTCGTCGTTGCATCGGAGTTGATCGCACCGGTGACAATCAAAACAAGGTAGATAAGCGAAGCTTTGGCCGGAATTTCGACGCTTCTGTGGCCTGAGAAGTCGGAGCAAGGCATTTCTTTGGCGATCATTTTGTCCCAGTTTGGGTCGTGTAGCTTAATCACGAATTCGTCATCGATTCATGTTGCTGGGTGGTCAGGGGCCTATGAGGAGTTGTCGTCGACCTGTCGACGATCGTACCGTCGACCAGTGGTTGCTGGAATCATTGTGCATGTGCATAATGTATTTGGTTGTGTCAGAGATTTGGTTTGGAGAAGGGAGGGATGACTCGAAGTAGTCTTCAGGGATGCAGGTCACTGGCTCGAGGGTTGATTCGAGTATTTGTGTTGTATCGGGTTTTTATTAAACTTAAACAAATTCTAAGTTTTTAAAATGAAAATATGGGGTTATCTCAGGGACAACTCAAAGTAAATAAGCATGTAGCCCGGGCGATGCTCAAAGTAGGTCTCGGGTTTGTCATATAAAATAGTTTTCATGGCTTTAAAAAAAACAAAATTCAAATTTAATCCATGTTTTTAAATAATGGTTTTAATTTTAGTGTTGGATAACAAATGTTTTAAGTAAGATATTTTTAAAGTAATTAAGTTTTAATTTATTTAATTTTGTGACATTAATTATAAAATTAATTATTTTAATTAAGATGAAATGTTATTCTAATTAACCTTAATCTTTTGAATTAATGCGTTAATGATATTTAATTATAAAGTTTATTAAGTAAAGATTTTTATAATAATTGAATGATAAATTAAGATAAATGATTTATGATTACTTAATAATTAAATAATAATTAATTAACGGTTAATTAATTATCAATTCAAAGTTAATTAATTTGTAATTAAGGATTGATTAATTAACATAATTAATTGAAGAATAATTAATTAATGAAAGTAATTAAGATTAATTAATAAATGATTAAGCATTAATTAAGAATAATTAATTAATTAATTAGTTAAAAATTAAAGGTTAATTAAATGATAATCTGTGTAGTTAATGCCCCACTATTACCCCGCTACAACCGCGCTATATCTCATAGAGGATTTCTACCGCTATGATTTTTCCATATAGCCCCAAAATATAGCCTTTCCGCTTTAATCCCCGCTATTTCTGCTATATCCCGTTATTTCCGCTATATTCCATTATTTCTGCTATATCTTCTTTAACAAAATGAATTGAAAAATTGCATTTGTACGTTATAAAATTATGAAACTAATTTATTTGATTTAATTTTTTAATATATTTTCAGAAATGAAAATACTCTAATATTCTACCAAATTCAATTATGTTATATAACAGTTTTTCGTTTATTTAAAGTATATCCGCACATGTTTTTATCTAAAATTATTTATGTATTATTTATAATTCAATTGAATTATAATTTTTCATTTAATTACCATTTATATCATTGTAAAAAAATTAAGTACGAGTTTTATATGCTATTTTAGAGCCATCCGCTATATCCCGCTATATCCTCGCTATGACTTTTTGCACCTCCACCGCTTTGAATCTACCGAGCGCGTTAACTGCATAGATGATAATTAAGGTTAATTAATTATTAATTAAGATTAATTAATAAATCATTAAAGATTAATTACTTTATAATTAAGAATATTTAATCATTAATTAAGGTTAATTTGTGAAAATAATTATGTGATTAATTAATTATAATCACACGAATAGTTCATCTTAATTACAGATGATTGATTGTTGTTGAATGCTTTGTATTGATTGATATTTGTGATATGTGGTTGTGATACTTTGTGATATGAACTGCTTTGTGCTGAACTGTGACATCTGCGTGTGTGTGTGTGTGTGTGTGTGTGTGTGTTACTGTATGAATGTGAAAACCCCTTAGCCCGTAAAACGGCATTTGAATTTCGATGCGACAGGGAGTCAGATTCCATTTAGTTATCCAAAACCCACATCGAACCTTAATGGTGAATCTTTGTGAATGATGTAACATCCCGCCTTTTCGCACACTTTAAACCGACACACGTGCCAATTCAATGCATACTCAAGGGCGGATTGTTATGGGGTAAATAAGAAAAACAGAGAAGAAATAAAAACAAAACAGAATCTCACAGCGGAAGGATAAAATATAATAATAAATATACAGCTCAAAACAGTTTACAAACACTTGATTTGCTTTATACAATAAATATCAGAGTTACACATACCAATACGATCAATGCAGCGGAACAGTATGAGTGTGGTGCAATACTATATATAATAATAATAATAATACGACTCCTTCGTCTTCGTCCTTCAAAGCTAAAGTCTTCGATCCTGAAACGCTCGGACTGACCCGAGCGAATTTGAAAAGATAAAAACACTCGAGTCAGAACTAAAAGATCTTATGTGAGTTAAATTAACAGAAATAAATATGAGTGCAGTAACTCAAGAGATGCTCGGGATTTACATCTCCTAAGGATCCGTTAAACTATTTACTATGTAGTATATTGCGCTATTATAATAGTGTCTATTTGTAAAGTAAACTTACTTTTTAATAGCGTTAAGGGGTTACCCATATAGCCCTTAACACAAATAATGCCAATAGTCTATACAGTACCGTAATACCTCCTGATCGGGAAGCTACCAGAGGATACTCCATAGGTATGACATAAAAAGAAACTCGTAGTAAAGGCTCGGTATGGTAGGTGACACGGCACAACTAGACAATGCCAGGGTAGATATACCAATTGCTATCCAGGCTGGTGGAAACGCGTAGCCGCAGTTACCGCCCACCTCGGACTAACTCCCCAAAATCAAAATATAGAAGTGGCCACTGAATCAATCCAAAATCAAAGTATAATATCGAAGAGGAGGGTCCGATCAGAGGAATGACCTCATTGGCCTGAGAATCGCTCCTGTTTTAGCCACCTTATGCCAACTCACGGGAGTCGGGTCCACGTATTTACCTTACAGGAAACGTCGCCACCACCTACTTCATTCTGGAATCTCCACCGCGTACACGGTTAGTCAAAGTGGTTTTCGGTATCGACAGAGAGTATGTCCATATCCGATCCCGGTCTCTTTGTCAACCCATCGTTATTATAACACCACGGTCATTTAAAAATAGCTCATACTTTAAAACCAGAATAAACATTTCCATTTTAAAATTATGAATACGATATCATTTTAAAACCCAAAACAATATGATATCCTTTATCCCAAATATAAACCTTTTCAAAAATCCAAATGCTTTAAAATTTATAACGTCTGAAAGCCAAATATCCTTTCAAAGCATAATATTTCGAAATTCATAATTTAAAACCATAACTTTTAAAACTTGAATGGTTTGGATATTCAACGGTATATGAATTAAAAGGTTTAACTTAAATGTTACTTTGTAAAGAAAATAGTTCAAATACATTTATTTATTAAAGTCTAAACCAAAATTTGTATTATCTCTCTCAAGTTCCAAAACCACTTCAATTTATATATATATATACGTATATCCATTTGGAGTATTAATATTTCAAACTAAAGTTGGATTTTATTCTTTCAACAAATCGAATGTTCTATTAATTAGTCTTGAATATTCATATAAAATCCATAAATAATAAGACTTCAATTTCTAGTAATAAAATATATATATTTTTCCCAATTCAAATTATACTAGAATATTCATTTCAATTTATTTTGAGAAAAATCCAATTATAAATATCATATCTTAAAATTTCCAAACTTAACATTTAAACATATGATATTATTAAACTCCATTTTCTTAATTTTCTTCCATTTTTAATAAAGATTTTTATACACCTTTTAAATTTCAAAATTTTCAACTTCATATGTATATATATGGAAGAAAAATATTTATACAATATAAAATTTAAGATTATTATAAACCGTATTCCATCCAAACCATAGAAATCACATTTAAATAGTTATATATATACCGCGGTGCCTGTATATAATTTTCTATCATATGGTCAAGTGATACGGATATTTATCATTTCAATCCGCAATTTAAAAGATATAAAATTTTGCGGTTATATATCATTTCAAACCACAATCCCGAATGAAATGAAATATGCATGATAATTTGCAATTTAATGATATACAATAAACATCCATTCATCAACATCATCCATCATCCAAATCGCAATCATCAATCAATATCAATCAATAACAATATTATTTTTGGTACTACATAACAGGTAATACTGGCAATTTTATTCAAATTAAATTTAGCAGCTATTAATCTACAGTCTATATTCAGAAATAAATTATATAAATGTTAACTAGCAGTTCATATACAAACAAATAAATTTTAACTGTAAATTTATACGCAATAAATTAATTAAATTAACAGTTAAACTTAATAAATGCAATTCAACAAATATGAGTGAAATAAACATGCCAAATACTCATAAATAAATTTCTATTCATTTCTAAAATTAATTTAACAAACATAAAAGCTTCTAGTAGTTGTGAGTGGGTTAAAACACTCACCTTTTGAATTTAAATCGAATTTAAATTCGATTTAAACCCAAAAATTCGTCCGTCTCGGAATTCGTCCAAACCAGCGTCATCAAGTCCGGAATTAAATTACGATCCTAACGCAAAAAAAATCGTGTGAAACGGAAAACATATGAGAAAGTTATGCGAATAAATCGATTTGAAAACAAAATTTAAAATTAGAAAGAAAGGAACACATTTCACCTAAAACAAAAGCCACGTCACTCCTATTCCCAGAAAGAAACGCACGGCTTCATCCTCCCACGCAGCGCTCGCATCAGGAACGACACGAACCCAAACCAAACGACGTTGACCCCATCTTTGACCACCCTGCACGACACCACCACGTCGCCGAGTGCCTCGCCACCGCCCCCCTAGGTTCGCGCGCCTCTGCCTAACCTCCTCCAGGGGTCGCGCACCCCATCTGAACGCCGCCGCCGCCGGTGATTAAAACCCAAATCGAATTTTAGCGCAAGATCCAACCGTCGATTTGCACGAATAACCATATAGATGTGATCTCCATCGTCCATTCTACAATACCCAGAAACCGTTTGACGATCTGACGAAGTTTGCGACGACGACGATGAATGGTCACGGACTGTTTGAATTAATTCTGGGTAAACGGTAACTCCAACTGAAAAACGAATTTCACCATGGGATTACGTGTTTCGAGAAGATCGACATATATTAATTTGGAATTTTTCTGGAGAGTTTGAATTTTCATTGAAATTTTGAATTGATTGAATCTAGGGTTTGCACCCATTGAAGAAGAAGAGGAGCTTGAAGAAAGTATACGCGCAGATGAAATGTAATTAGGCGGAGGCTAGGGCTGAATAGCTGGGTTTATATAGAGGGTTAGAGGTAGAGTAGATAGACCGTAGAATGAACGTGCGGAACAAACTAAGGTCCAAAAAGCCCGCTATGCCTCCGGAGTCGAATTGGTTATATCTATATATCCAGATAGGTATTTTAAAATATTCTGAACGCGATGGAAAAAGTTTCACGTCCAAATTTGATCGTATGAAGAAGTTATGCTGAAAACAAGATTTCCAAATTGATTTCAAATTGATTTTAATAAAATTGATTTCAAGGCGTTTCACGCCCGTACGATCAAACGACAAGTCCGATCGATACGAAACTTGAAACCCTATAATAATTCACCGATACGGATCCGATGAAACTGGTTTCGTCAAAATCCGAGTCCGTGGCCAAAATGGCTATTTTTAATATTCATTAAATAAATTAAATAAATTATAAAAATCCAAATTTTATATTAAATTCTAAAATTGGCCAAATTTTATTTCTTATATGATTCGTAATCAATTGAAAAGATTTAACAGGCTTAGCTGTGAATTAAAAGTTAACGGTATATTAATTGCAATGTTAATTTCTACACTTTCTTATATTTAAGAATTTTATAAATTATATTCTCAAAACCCATACTTTAGATTTTTAATCTTTATATTCTCAACTTTCACTTAAAATAAAGATGCCATAAACATTAGTTCCTGATTCACATCATTATTCTTTAAGTCTAATTTAAATCTCAATAACGTAGTATTTAACGTTAGAATCCATTTTATTATGCATAAATTACAAATTTTACTGACCCAAATTTTCTTCTTTTCATTCCATATCGATTGTCAATCCTATAAGAAAAATTAACATTAGGTTTATACTTATTGCAAATAACTCCAATTTCTTCCAAATAATAATTACATAACTATTAAATATTAAATCCATTTAATTGTAATAAATTCAATTGATTGCAATTAATTTCCAAATAAATTTGGATCTTTATTTGGTTATACAAAAAAAATCCGTTATCACTTACCTAACAAAGTTATTATTACTTAAGATCTCATTGCATCCACATTTTCACATTTTCATTTCTTGGTTTCTTTACTTTATTCTACATAAATTATTATGAATGGGATTTTTCTTGGTTACATCTTATTTGTATTTAACATTATTCATTCACCAATTCATTTCACTTTAACTGCGGTAAATTGGCGGATAAATTGAATTTGATTCCCAAAATTTAAATTAACAAGCAACAAGAATAGGTAACACACAATAGTCGCTACGCTAAATTCTAGTCACCTAAATAAGCTTTTATTACTTTACAAAATGGAATAACTTTTAAACTCATAAATGTTATACCAAAACCGTTATAAATCCAATAAATTTCCAAATCGAAGTTTGTACACATTTTACACAACTATTATGATTTCTCACAGAACGTTGAATTTATTAAATGACCATTTATTATAATTTAATTCCCTTAATTGAATCAAATGCTTATAATTTTTACATTCTTACCATTCCTTCCCATTATAAATTCATTAACGGATTTACAAATCTCTATCTTCCAAACATTAAATAACCAAACTGATTACAACCACTGTTCTTATCAAATTTTCATAAATTTGTTCAAATCTATACTCTTTTTCCATATAAATAAATTTTATGTTACTACTAGATTTTTTTATCCACTACAGCCATTAATTTTTTTTTACTATCTACACTTATTACATCTTTGTATTAATGAATCCCATTCAAGTTAATATTTATATTAATATTCACAAATTCAACATTTATATGTTTCTTAAAATTAACTTTCAACCAAATGTGCCAATTTACATTTCATTTCCATTCAATATATATTCATTTTATTCCGTTCATTCGGGTACTGCATTGAAATATATTTATTCTCTAATACTAACGTTATTATCATTAAATTATGATTGGATTCCAAGTTTTTATTCAATACCTTGAACAATAACTTACATATTAACCAAATCCTTCTTCTACTTAATTCAAATTGGATTATGTTCCAATTTCTATAACCTAGGTCTTGAGTCACCATTGACATAATTAAATTTATCGTTTATTTCAATCTTCATTTATAATTTAAAGTTCTACTAAACTAAATTACAAAACTTATGAACTTTAACAAATTTAATCTACCAATTAAATTTTTTTCATGTTTATATATTGCAATTAAATTCAGTTATTATTTCATTAATACCATTTTAATCAACTAATTATGACTTATAACCACAAACACAAATTTCCGTTATTTCAATCTATGTCATATAAACATTTTAAATTATTTACTTTTAATTACAGTTACTAGCTAACCCCTACATTTACTCCATTAAAAATCCTAAGACTTCTATTTCAATTTAAATTAGATTAGAAAACATATCAAATTGATTCATTTAATATCATTGAATTTAACGGGTCGTTACACTCTCCCCCACTCAAAACTTTTCGTCCCCGAAAAGGAAAAAGAAGGGAGAAGGAAGAATAAACAGTACATCTTATTTCAAACATTAACTTATAAACAATAATTTACTGGATTAATTTCCTTTAATGAAATATACCCGTTTATAATCGTTACAACCTTTTATACTTAAATCATTAAAGTTTGGAAAATATTCAACAAAATTCTAAGTCCAAAATTTACGGAAAATTTTGGCAGAGTCTCCTTTGTACGGAGAGACTCTGGAGAAAATATAATATCAAAATATACAAATATATTACATATATTATCAAAATATTATATCCCAACACGGGAAAATTATATAACATAGCGCTAAAACGTAATCCGGAAACGTACCTATTTGTTGGGCAATATACGCTTATTATTTTGGAACCAAAAGCAGTAGCAGTTGCTTCCATCACCTGTATTCACTTATATAATCTAAAAGGTTAAATATTTATACTAAAGTGAACTATTCAAGTGGATTCAATCATTAATCAACCAAACAATTCAACAACCATCAACCTTACAAACAACATACATACACAAACAAAGCAACCATTTAATCCATCAAACAAATAGTTGTTTGGGTTCAAACTTGAAATTTGTATGAAATGAAATTAACTATCAAGTGCATCCTTTACTCAACAGTCTTAGATGGAACAAGGATAGATTATTTATTCATCCAACAACTTCAAATTCCTTACCTAACAACATAAATCAAACAACACAATTCAAACCAACACCCAAATTTATTTATTATACATTTATCTCATGCTTCAATGGGTTGATTTTCTTTCTTTCATTCATGGAGGGATTTCTTTGTTTCTTACAATTTTATTTTCCATTTATTTCAAAATTCATTATATTTGTATTCCAATTTATTGACTAAAGTATATATCATCTATTTATACTACTTACCTTTACTTATATAGTAAAATTTCCAATTTATCTTAAGCTTATACAATTAATTCTCATTAACAATAGCAAATTAATAGAATACCTTTAGTACCTCAAGCTTCACTTGTAAGATTTCTCCTTTCATTTTCTTAATAACATTGCAACTTTTATTACATGGTAAGTTATGTATGTTTTAAGAATGTAAGTGAAAATTTACAAGTTTCTTCTCAATTCCATTTTGTTAATTTTAAACTAGTAGCTTTCATACCGTACTGAAGTTTATAACCCTCCACATCAATCCTTATTAAATAAAGAATTTCATTTTATCTACTTAAGTTCATATCACCTATTTATATTACTTATCTTTAACTTGAGATTTCAATTATAACTTAAGTTTATACCGATAATTTCTCATTTATAACAACGATTTATTGAATACTTCACTATTTCCAAAATTTCTACTTGTATAATATTCTAATCCAATTTCTTAATTAACATTTCAACTTTTATATTTGGTAAGTTATTTATGTCAAAGAAAAATGCAATTAAACTTATACAAGCTTTATCTCATCTTTTAATTAAATTTAATGTTAATCAATATTACTCTTTGTAACAATTTCAAATTTCTCTTTATAACTTTTCATTAATTCTCTTACCTACATTAGAGGTTTCAATTAATTACTTACCTTTTATTTCACTAAAATAATTTAAAATAATTAATTAATGGAAATTTAAGAATTAAATACCGGGTCAAACCTCAAAATTACTTTAAAAATAATAGATAATTAATTTCTTACAACTTTTATATCCCTAATTACCTTTAAACAATTAAAATTTTAAATAATTTCAAAACAAATCTGCAGTAGAATTTACTACAGTGGTCTTTCCCCTTCGAAACTCGAAAATGAAAGTCGATGATGCGGCCGTCATCACCGAAATTATTTTCCAGCGATAGAGAGGAAAGTACAAAATTATTTTCTTCAAAATCCTCTTTAAAATAATTTTTCCGAATTATCTAAATATTTATATAAGAAATTACTTATAAACCAAATCATTATATTTCATAAATCCTTTGAAAGAAGATTTTCAAAATCCCGGACTTAAGTTCTAAAATCTTCATTTGATTTATTATAATTTCAACTTAGCTTCAATTGTTATAAATATTTTTATTTCCTAACACCCAATCTATAGCAACCAAATATATATATATATATATATATATATATATATATATATTATATATAGAAAATATAATAGGCAAAATTATTTCATTCACCTATATTAAAAACAAATATTATGTCGGTCTGTCCTATTAAGTGTTTAGAAATCCCTATTGATGACATAGCGTCCCATGCATCAACCAGAATTTATAAATACAAAGCGGAACAGATTAACACAATATCAAAATCTTTTTATAACACTAACAAGTACACTCTCTCATATATATACGCTTAGTGACTCCCATAGGATATTTCTACCCTATTAACAAAGAGTCAAACCCCACAAAACCAAGGTTTATCGCTAAACCAAAGCTCTGATACCAACTGTAACATCCCGCCTTTTCGCACACTTTAAACCGACACACGTGCCAATTCAAAGCATACTCAAGGGCGGATTGTTATGGGGTAAATAAGAAAAACAGAGAAGAATTAAAAACAAAACAGAATGTCGAAGAAATCAAAAGAATAGAACATTTCATGGCATCGGACATATGAAAAAAAACAATGTAATGGCTGATACAATAAAAATGCAAGATAATCCTATTTTTGAAAAGCTTGATCAGATTGGAGTCTCTTCTTCTCCTCCATCTCTTCTTCCCCCATTATCAATATCTATCCCCCACTCACAGCAACCCAAACCCATAGTCAAACCCTCCATTGCGAGCAGTGCTGTTGTAAATGCTGATGCTGTTGTAGATGATGAGGGATTTCAGAAAGTTGTCTACAACAGGAGAGCAAGCAGAAAGAATCCTGTTTCTAATTTTCAGAGAAATATTCCAAGAAAACCAGAAAATGGTCGTAATTCTTTCTTTAATGGCAGGGCAGATTCAAGAAATGATTATTTACAGTCAAGAAATGTGATCAGGCAGAAACCGAACCCAAGAAATCAAATCTCTACTGCCCCAGTCAGCATTGACACTGCTCAGAAGACACACAAAGCCTCTTCATGGGCTGATCTTCTCAAGAAAGGAGGGTTAGGCTCTGAATTTGACTTGCATTATGTTGCTCCTATCAATATAAATGATAAGAAATTTGTTACTGTAAAGGAAGACATTGATAAACGTACAGAGAATAAATGGAGTCATTCAGTTATTGCATATGTATATGGTCCAAGGCCTCCATATCATCATTTCAAGACTTATATTACGCGAAATTGGAATCCCACAGGTAGCTTTGAGATTTATACTAGAAATAATGGCTTCTTTATAATAAGATTTTCAAAAACTGAAGATTGTGGAAAAATTTTAAATGGGGGGCCATATTTCATAAATGGCAAGTTGATTATTCTGAAAAAATGGAGCAAGAAATTTAATTTTGATAGGGATCTACTGTCTTCTATGCCAATTTGGATTAGATTACCTGAATTAAGCCTAAGATTGTGGGATAAGGAGGCTTTCAGTGCTATAGCAAGTTTGGTGGGTATGCCACTAAAATTAGATGAACCAACTGCTAAGGAAACGAGACTGAGTTATGCAAGAATTCTTGTTGAAATAAAAGCTGATGCAGAGCTACCAAATGAAGCTAACATCACAATGTATGATGGTGACAACATAGTGCAAAGTATCGAATATGAATGGATCCCACCTAGATGCAAATCTTGTAAATGTTTTGGTCATTCTGATGAAAATTGCTCGGCAAAAAAAATATGGAAAGAAAAATGTAGAGATAATGATACTTCAGTTCAGGATATTGCAGAAGAAAACAGTGTTACAACATTGAATGAATCTGTGCAGAAAAGTTCTTTTCAAGATTTGAAAATTCATGCCACAATGATAGATGCCAGCAAATCTAGTCATGATGAAAATCAAGAAAATATGCAATGTAAAATCAGTTACCCCCCTCAGAAAGTTGATGTAGTTCGAATTGCTTCACCTAAAGCATCAATGGAAGAAATTACAGATACTCAAGTCTCTGTTCAGGCAAATACTGTTGCTGATAGTATGAATATTGAGCAAAACTCTTCTGATTTGAATCTTGTAGATTTAATTGAACCTCCAAAGAACACTAGCTTGAATTTCCTCTCTGATTCATTATCCCCAGTAAAAAAAAAGTCTTTATCTGGAAAAACAATACAGGCAGCAGTGAATGCTGTTTCCTCACAATCTGCAGTTAATAAAAAAAATAGAAAGAAAGCCAGAAATAGAATTAAAAGCCTTAAAAGCCTTAATGATATCTCATCTTCTGAACAAGTAGAAGATACAACTGATAAAGAATTCAGAGAAAAATACATCTCAAAAAATGATAAGTGGGGAGAGCTTCTAAAAGTCAAAAGTGATTCTACATACAAAAGAAAGGAAAAGAAGCTGGAAGTGCAAGAGGATGAAGATAGTTACAGTGATTCACTGTAACTAATCACATATCCTTGTGTATCCTTATTTTTTTATTTCTTAATCTCTTTTACTATGTCTATTATCTCTTGGAATGTTAGAGGTCTTAATTCCCCAATTAGAAAATTGGATGTTTCTAATTTACTTATGTCTGAAAAACCTAGTATTATAGGTCTTTTAGAGCATAAATTAGATAATGATAAGATTGCTGACTATCATGTCAGACATATCCCTAATTGGAGAAGTGTGAATAATAATCATAAGGGGGGCAATGGTAGAATTCTTGTTTTATGGGATGATAATGTTTGGAGTTTAGATAACTGTATTTTTAATCTTCAATATGTCCACTGCTTGTTCTCTAATAAGGGTGGATTTGTCTTAAATATTTCTTTTATATATGCCTCAAACTTTGAAAATGAAAGATCTGACTTATGGAATCATATTGAGAATTTAAATAGGAATATTTCTCATCCTTGGATCATAATGGGTGATTTTAATACTATCATGCATTCATATGATAAGAGAGGTGGTATTTCAGTTCCTTTTAGTAAACTGGAATATATCAACAAATTTTTTTTAAGGACTGGTATAATTGAAGCTAATATGGTTGGTAATAGATATACTTGGAAGTCTGGGAAATTTAGAAACATTCATTGCAAACTTGATAGAATATTAATCAATCAAAATTTTGCTAATATATTTCCCCATTACAAGTGTTGCACTCTGCCACAAGCTACTAGTGACCACACACCTATTCAAATTTTCTTCACTGATAGTAGCAATTGCAAAAAAAACATACCATTCAGATTTAAGAATGGGTGGGTTTATGATGATAATTATAGAAGTGCCATCACCAAATGCTTGTCTTATAATATTCATGGCACTGCTCAATATAAATTTCACAAATTTTTACAAATTGCCAAAGGTCATATAAAAAACTGGAATAATAGTAGGAATAAAAATGAGCTTAAAAGTATTAGAGATGAATGTGAGAGGTTACAAAATGCTCTTGACAACAACTGCTCAGACAGTAATATCATTACCAATTTTTTTCAAGCTCAGAATAATCTCATTTCTTCCCTTCATATTCATTCAGTTAATATGAGGCAAAAGGCCAAGGTTGACTGGCTTACTAATGGTGATGAAGCTAGCAGTTTTTTTTATGCTAAAATGACCAATAGAAAAAACAGTAATACTATTAACAAACTTATTGATGCTAATGGTAATGCTTTAAAGAATTCTAATGATATTGAGAGGGAAGCCATTAAATACTTCACTGAGTTATTTAATTCTGAAAATTATCTGCATTCATTTCCTTACTTCAATATTAAATTTTCTTTAAAAGAGCTGAGTAAGGAAATTTTATTAGCCCCTGTTAATCTTTTGGAGATTAAAAATATTATTTTCAATGCTAACAATAACAAAAGCCCTGGTCCTGATGGTTTTGGGGCTTTATTTTACAAAACTCACTGGGCTGATATTAGCCCTAAAATTTTTGAAGTCATATCTGAATTTTTTAGAACAGGGAGGCTTTTAAAATCTTTCAATCATACCTTTATAACTCTTGTTCCTAAAACTCCTAATCCCAATGGTATGGAAGATTATAGGCCTATATCTTGTTGCAACTTTATTTACAAAATCATCTCTACCATTCTTTGCAACAGGATTAAACTGTTTCTGAAATTTTTAATTTCTGAAAATCAGTGTGCATTTATCCCTGGCAGGCTTATTACTGATAACATATTGCTTGCTCATGAGCTTATTAGGAATTTTAACATGAATAATAAAAAAATCATGTGTATCAAAATTGATTTACACAAAGCTTTTGACAAAATTAACAGGGATTTTATAATTCATATGATGAGTATTATGGGCTTTAATGAAAAATTTTGTGACCTTATTAAAGAATGCATTAACAATGTTACATACTCTGTGATGATTAATGGCTCCCCAACTGGATATATACATAGTAACAGGGGAATTAGACAAGGAGATCCCCTTTCTCCCTATCTTTTCACTATTGTTATGGAATACTTCACTGTTCTAATTGAAACTGAGCAAAACAAGGGGAATATAAAACCCATAAACAGAATCAAGCCATCCATTACTCATCTTTTATATGCTGATGACTTGCTTCTTTTTGTTGCTGCAGATATTAAAAATGCAAATGCTATTGCTGCTATTTTTAAAAAGCTAGAACTATTTACAGGGCTAAAAGTCAATGATTGCAAAAGCAAAGTATATTTCAGCAAAGGATGCAATTCCTAGGAAGAAATTTTAAGCATTCTCAATTTTAAAGAAGGAAATTTGCCAGTTAAATACCTTGGCCTTCCCCTAAGTATAAATCAACTGAATGATAGAGACTGTTCTAGATTATATGATATTATTCAAAGCAAGCTTGAAGGATGGTCTAGCAAGTTACTAACTCTAGCTGGCAGGCTAGAACTTACTCACACTGTCATCACTGCAATTGTCTTATATTGGATTCAAGCTCATAATTTACCAGCAAAGGCAATTCAAAAAATTGAGAAATTATGTGCTAATTTTATATGGCAAGGTAAACAGCACAAAATTGCTTGGGAGAAAGTATGCATGACTAAAAAGGCAGGGGGTTTAGGCATCAGAAACATCAAAGACTTGAGGGAAGCTGCTATATACAAGTTATTTTGGAAGTTTTTAGATGGTAAATCTTTGTGGGCCAGATGGATGAGAAACAAATATCTTAAAAACAAAAATCTCTGGACTGCTAAAGCTGCAAATTATCATTCATTCTCTTGGAAAACCATATTAGAATGCAGAGAAAATGGTAAAAATCTTGTAGAAAGGAAGATTAAGGATGGAAACTCAACTAGTTTATGGTTTGACCCCTGGATATTTGGTAAGTCCCTCATTGATCTACTGGGGTGGAATAATTTTTTCTTATTGGTGGTGCTAATGATAAAGTTCAAAATATTATTTCCAACCATAATTGGAATGTAAATACCCATCAAGCTGCTAATATTTTTAGAAATGCTATTGAGAAAGTTACTATTGATAATAATATTCAAAGAGACACTTGGGTTTGGAAGCTCTGTTCTAAAGGTTCCTTTTCTTTTAAAAAAGTTTGGAGCTTTGTGAAAGGTATAGAAACTGAAGTTTATTGGAGAAAAGTAATTTGGTGCAAATCTAACTGCCCAAAAATGGCTCACTGTTCTTACTTTGCCATCCTTAATAGACTTCCAACTCTTGAAAGATGTTCAAAGTGGAATAAGAACATTGACAAAACATGTATTTTATGCAAAAATGGTATGGAAAATGCAGACCATCTCTTTTTTGATTGTGCCTTTTCAAAACATATCTGGTTTATTGCCAAAAATGCTCTGGGTTTTAATCAAAATCTGCCAATTCAAAACATTAGTGAAAGCATAAAATACATTCAGCAATGCTTTAAGCCCAAGTCCAAAGAGTTTAAAAGAGCTTCAATTATGCTTACTACTGTCATCTATCATATTTGGAAAGAAAGAAATCAAAGAATTCACAACAAAAAAGAAAATGACAGTATTCAAATATGGAACAGAATTCTTTCTAAATTTCAGATTCTCATCAAAAAAGCTAGCAAGCTGTCAGATCACAAGAATGTTGATCTATCTGATATGAATAATTCTATTGACTATGAGAATTATGTTGAAGATCTCTTACTTAATGGGAAATACACCAAGTATATCCCTCATAGCAGTCGAAAAGATTGTCACTGCCATTTACATGATACTGACAAAGCTAAATTCTCGCTTATAAGAAGCGGCATGCCTCTGGACTATCTTCCTGGTGGTGGCCATTCTGCAGATGCAAAGGACAGTACCTGCAAGGGAAGTAGACACGTTAATAACAATCTTTACACTAATTTAATGCATTTAATGAATAGTAATAGTGGCTTACTACCTGTTGCAGAGCTGTCGAATTACCACACCCCCAGCTGCGTTTCCAAAGAGCTTACTTTGCTGTCAATCGATGATTTAAATCATACGAAAGTTAATGACAACAAAAAATTAGCCATTTTCTACAAGAGTTTGTTGAATAACAAGGTCTATCACTTATCTTGTTGGAGTAAAGGCGAGAGTAGCAGTTCTTCTCATCACCATCATTCTACGAAAGTTCATGTAGCTGCCTGTACTACTGCTGCGAGAAGAGAGATTAAAGTTCAAGCTAGTGGTTGCACCAATTCAGCTGATTGCACTACAAATCTGAAGAATGGCTATTCAAATTCAGATCTTGCGAGAAACCCTAGTATTGAGCTCCATCCTTTGGATAGGTACTGCAAGGATAAGAAGAATCTTCGTCCTCCTTGAGATCTGCTTGATTTTGGCTGTATTCTTTCTCATCGTCCTGCTTTTGGGTTGATTTTGGCTTGTCGCCATTTTCGAGTTTCTGTTGTTTTGTGTTTGGAGGCGTTGTCGTGTGTTTTTTAGGGTTTGTATTCTTGTTTGTTTTTTCTTCGGGTGAGTTTACCCGATTGTTACTTTATATTGGGCCGGGCCCTTTTACCTTTTTTCAAAAAAAAAAAAAAAAACAAAACAGAATCTCACAGCGGAAGGATAAAATATAATAATAAATATACAGTTCAAAACAGTTTACAAACACTTGATTTGCTTTATACAATAAATATCAGAGTTACACATACCAATACGATCAATGCAGCGGAACAGTATGAGTGTGGTGCAATACTATATATAATAATAATAATAATATGACTCCTTCGTCTTCGTCCTTCAAAGCTAAAGTCTTCGATCCTGAAACGCTCGGACTGACCCGAGCGAATTTGAAAAGATAAAAACACTCGAGTCAGAACTAAAAGATCTTATGTGAGTTAAATTAACAGAAATAAATATGAGTGCAGTAACTCAAGAGATGCTCGGGATTTACATCTCCTAAGGATCCGTTAAACTATTTACTATGTAGTATATTGCGCTATTATAATAGTGTCTATTTGTAAAGTAAACTTACTTTTTAATAGCGTTAAGGGGTTACCCATATAGCCCTTAACACAAATAATGCCAATAGTCTATACAGTACCGTAATACCTCCTGATCGGGAAGCTACCAGAGGATACTCCATAGGTACGACACAAATAGAAACTCGTAGTAAAGGCTCGGTATGGTAGGTGACACGGCACAACTAGGCAATGCCAGGGTAGATATACCAATTGCTATCCAGGCTGGTGGAAACGCGTAGCCGCAGTTACCGCCCACCTCGGACTAACTCCCCAAAATCAAAATATAGAAGTGGCCACTGAATCAATCCAAAATCAAAGTATAATATCGAAGAGGAGGGTCCGATCAGAGGAATGACCTCATTGGCCTGAGAATCACTCCTGTTTTAGCCACCTTATGCCAACTCACGGGAGTCGGGTCCACGTATTTACCTTACAGGAAACGTCGCCACCACCTACTTCATTCTGGAATCTCCACCGCGTACATGGTTAGTCAAAGTGGTTTTCGGTATCGACAGAGAGTATGTCCATATCCGATCCCGGTCTCTTTGCCAACCCATCGTTATTATAACACCGCGGTCATTTAAAAATAGCTCATACTTTAAAACCAGAATAAACATTTCCATTTTAAAATTATGAATACGATATCATTTTAAAACCCAAAACAATATGATATCCTTTATCCCAAATATAAACCTTTTCAAAAATCCAAATGCTTTAAAATTTATAACGTCTGAAAGCCAAATATCCTTTCAAAGCATAATATTTCGAAATTCATAATTTAAAACCATAACTTTTAAAACTTGAATGGTTTGGATATTCAACGGTATATGAATTAAAAGGTTTAACTTAAATGTTACTTTGTAAAGAAAATAGTTCAAATACATTTCTTTATTAAAGTCTAAACCAAAATTTGTATTATCTCTCTCAAGTTCCAAAACCACTTCAATTTATATATATATACGTATATCCATTTGGAGTATTAATATTTCAAACTAAAGTTGGATTTTATTCTTTCAACAAATCGAATGTTCTATTAATTAGTCTTGAATATTCATATAAAATCCATAAATAATAAGACTTCAATTTCTAGTAATAAAAAATATATATTTTTCCCAATTCAAATTATACTAGAATATTCATTTCAATTTATTTTGAGAAAAATCCAATTATAAATATCATATCTTAAAATTTCCAAACTTAACATTTAAACATATGATATTATTAAACTCCATTTTCTTAATTTTCTTCCATTTTTAATAAAGATTTTTATACACCTTTTAAATTTCAAAATTTTCAACTTCATATGTATATATATGGAAGAAAAATATTTATACAATATAAAATTTAAGATTATTATAAACCGTATTCCATCCAAACCATAGAAATCACATTTAAATAGTTATATATATACCGCGGTGCCTGTATATAATTTTCTATCCTATGGTCAAGTGATACGGATATTTATCATTTCAATCCGCAATTTAAAAGATATAAAATTTTGCGGTTATATATCATTTCAAACCACAATCCCGAATGAAATGAAATATGCATGATAATTTGCAATTTAATGATATACAATAAACATCCATTCATCAACATCATCCATCATCCAAATCGCAATCATCAATCAATATCAATCAATAACAATATTATTTTTGGTACTACATAACAGGTAATACTGGCAATTTTATTCAAATTAAATTTAGCAGCTATTAATCTACAGTCTATATTCAGAAATAAATTATATAAATGTTAACTAGCAGTTCATATACAAACAAATAAATTTTAACTGTAAATTTATACGCAATGAATTAATTAAATTAACAGTTAAACTTAATAAATGCAATTCAACAAATATGAGTGAAATAAACATGCCAAATACTCATAAATAAATTTCTATTCATTTCTAAAATTAATTTAACAAACATAAAAGCTTCTAGTAGTTGTGAGTGAGTTAAAACACTCACCTTTTGAATTTAAATCGAATTTAAATTCGATTTAAACCCAAAAATTCGTCCGTCTCGGAATTCGTCCAAACCAGCGTCATCAAGTCCGGAATTAAATTACGATCCTAACGCAAAAAAAATCGTGTGAAACGGATAACATATGAGAAAGTTATGCGAATAAATCGATTTGAAAACAAAATTTAAAATTAGAAAGAAAGGAACACATTTCACCTAAAACAAAAGCCACGTCACTCCTATTCCCAGAAAGAAACGCACGGCTTCATCCTCCCACGCAGCGCTCGCATCAGGAACGACACGAACCCAAACCAAACGACGTTGACCCCATCTTTGACCACCCTGCACGACACCACCACGCCGCCGAGTGCCTCGCCACCGCCCCCCTAGGTTCGCGCGCCTCTACCTAACCTCCTCCAGGGGTCGCGCACCCCATCTGAACGCCGCCGCCGCCGCCGCCGGTGATTAAAACCCAAATCGAATTTTAGCGCAAGATCCAACCGTCGATTTGCACGAATAACCATATAGATGTGATCTCCATCGTCCATTCTACAATACCCAGAAACCGTTTGACGATCTGACGAAGTTTGCGACGACGACGATGAATGGTCACGGACTGTTTGAATTAATTCTGGGTAAACGGTAACTCCAACTGAAAAACGAATTTCACCATGGGATTACGTGTTTCGAGAAGATCGACATATATTAATTTGGAATTTTTCTGGAGAGTTTGAATTTTCATTGAAATTTTGAATTGATTGAATCTAGGGTTTGCACCCATTGAAGAAGAAGAGGAGCTTGAAGAAAGTATACGCGCAGATGAAATGTAATTAGGCGGAGGCTAGGGCTGAATAGCTGGGTTTATATAGAGGGTTAGAGGTAGAGTAGATAGACCGTAGAATGAACGTGCGGAACAAACTAAGGTCCAAAAAGCCCGCTATGCCTCCGGAGTCGAATTGGTTATATCTATATATCCAGATAGGTATTTTAAAATATTCTGAACGCGATGGAAAAAGTTTCACGTCCAAATTTGATCGTATGAAGAAGTTATGCTGAAAACAAGATTTCCAAATTGATTTCAAATTGATTTTAATAAAATTGATTTCAAGGCGTTTCACGCCCGTACGATCAAACGACAAGTCCGGTCGATACGAAACTTGAAACCCTATAATAATTCACCGATACGGATCCGATGAAACTGGTTTCGTCGAAATCCGAGTCCGTGGCCAAAATGGCTATTTTTAATATTCATTAAATAAATTAAATAAATTATAAAAATCCAAATTTTATATTAAATTCTAAAATTGGCCAAATTTTATTTCTTATATGATTCGTAATCAATTGAAAAGATTTAACAGGCTTAGCTGTGAATTAAAAGTTGACGGTATATTAATTGCAATGTTAATTTCTACACTTTCTTATATTTAAGAATTTTATAAATTATATTCTCAAAACCCATACTTTAGATTTTTAATCTTTATATTCTCAACTTTCACTTAAAATAAAGATGCCATAAACATTAGTTCCTGATTCACATCATTATTCTTTAAGTCTAATTTAAATCTCAATAACGTAGTATTTAACGTTAGAATCCATTTTATTATGCATAAATTACAAATTTTACTGACCCAAATTTTCTTCTTTTCATTCCATATCGATTGTCAATCCTATAAGAAAAATTAACATTAGGTTCATACTTATTGCAAATAACTCCAATTTCTTCCAAATAATAATTACATAACTATTAAATATTAAATCCATTTAATTGTAATAAATTCAATTGATTGCAATTAATTTCTAAATAAATTTGGATCTTTATTTGGTTATACAAAAAAAATCCGTTATCACTTACCTAACAAAGTTATTATTACTTAAGATCTCATTGCATCCACATTTTCACATTTTCATTTCTTGGTTTCTTTACTTTATTCTACATAAATTATTATGAATGGGATTTTTCTTGGTTACATCTTATTTGTATTTAACATTATTCATTCACCAATTCATTTCACTTTAACTGCGGTAAATTGGCGGATAAATTGAATTTGATTCCCAAAATTTAAATTAACAAGCAACAAGAATAGGTAACACACAATAGTCGCTACGCTAAATTCTAGTCACCTAAATAAGCTTTTATTACTTTACAAAATGGAATAACTTTTAAACTCATAAATGTTATACCAAAACCGTTATAAATCCAATAAATTTCCAAATCGAAGTTTGTACACATTTTACACAACTATTATGATTTCTCACAGAACATTGAATTTATTAAATGACCATTTATTATAATTTAATTCCCTTAATTGAATCAAATGCTTATAATTTTTACATTCTTATCATTCCTTCCCATTATAAATTCATTAACGGATTTACAAATCTCTATCTTCCAAACATTAAATAACCAAACTGATTACAACCACTGTTCTTATCAAATTTTCATAAATTTGTTCAAATCTATACTCTTTTTCCATATAAATAAATTTTATGTTACTACTAGATTTTTTTATCCACTACAGCCATTAAATTTTTTTTACTATCTACACTTACTACATCTTTGTATTAATGAATCCCATTCAAGTTAATATTTATATTAATATTCACAAATTCAACATTTATATGTTTCTTAAAATTAACTTTCAACCAAATGTGCCAATTTACATTTCATTTCCATTCAATATATATTCATTTTATTCCGTTCATTCGGGTACTGCATTGAAATATATTTATTCTCTAATACTAACGTTATTATCATTAAATTATGATTGGATTCCAAGTTTTTATTCAATACCTTGAACAATAACTTACATATTAACCAAATCCTTCTTCTACTTAATTCAAATTGGATTATGTTCCAATTTCTATAACCTAGGTCTTGAGTCACCATTGACATAATTAAATTTATCGTTTATTTCAATCTTCATTTATAATTTAAAGTTCTACTAAACTAAATTACAAAACTTATGAACTTTAACAAATTTAATCCACCAATTAAATTTTTTTGATGTTTATATATTGCAATTAAATTCAGTTATTATTTCATTAATACCATTTTAATCAACTAATTATGACTTATAACCACAAACACAAATTTCCGTTATTTCAATCTATGTCATATAAACATTTTAAATTATTTACTTTTAATTACAGTTACTAGCTAACCCCTACATTTACTCCATTAAAAATCCTAAGACTTCTATTTCAATTTAAATTAGATTAGAAAACATATCAAATTGATTCATTTAATATCATTGAATTTAACGGGTCGTTACAAATGATATATCCACATGTTTTAAATTAAGCGCTCACTATTCGGTTTAGCCAGGAGAGGACTTTGTGTCATATAACCCATTCTGAATAGTGATATGACGAAATGGATAGCACTTCAAGATGGTGGTGATGTTTATTAGCTTAACACCTTTCTCTGAGATGTACGAGCTCAAAGGTTATGTAGTTGATGGTTATAAGTGATATACTCCCAATTTGGTAGTGTGGCATGCTGAGTGCCGCTAAATGTTGTTAAGTGTTGCTGATCATTTGTTGATCAAAGCATGGCTTTTGTGTAAATCGTAGCTTTGTGGACGAGACCTCGTCGGACCTCACACCCCGGAAATGGTCGAAACAGGAAAGATGCGGCAAGATTATGAGGGTCACTCCCTTTAGGGTATGTCCATTCCCTTTTGAAAAAAGGTGATATTATGGTATGAAGCCCAGATATTTAACCTATGTGGTTGCTGCAAATTTATTACTTCATGGTTGTTGCTTTGTGGCTGAGGGCCCTCGAATAAAGGTCGTAATGATCGGAGAATGACATATTCGTGTAGTAGTTATCTAGTTATAGAGGTAAACCGGCCTTGTGTAGGCAGAGATCTAGTTAGGTTCTCGAGGCGTCCCTCCAGAGGCGTACACATGTGGCATAGGAAGTTCCTTAGCCTGACCATTTGTTTAAAATCCAATCATCAATACGTGCCTAGTACGGTTTTAATTGTATAACCTGTCATTTACTTATGGTGGTAACCACTGTTTAGATGGTAACTATAGTAGACATAGTACGAAATGTCTATGTTGGCAAATATTAATATTATACTTTCGAAATATTTTCTACACTATGCACTAATATTAATATTAAATGAATTTTCTCGTAGCAAGCATATTTGACTATCATAAGGGAAAATCTCCTCCAATTGTGCGATTGCATTGTGTGTGTGCAGGGAGGCCTTATGGCGGTTTTTTCCCAAAAGCATGAACAGTTTTCTCTTACAAATTGTTTTTGTTCAAACAACTATTTTGTTTACTCATATCAGTCCCGTGATTGATCCAGAGTTTATTGTACCTTTCCTGAACTCTGGTTGTCCATAATTTTCCATACAAGCAGCATAGAAGCAGGTATCCGTGTTTTGGAGCTAGCTTGGATCTAGAAGTCTTTTGGTAGCTGTCGTATTTTGGAAGCTTTTAGTTTGAAGTCTTAGAAATCTTTTGAAGTGTTTGGAATTTGGAAGACCTTATCGAAGTATGTTGGGAACCTTTTTGAAGACCCTGTTATTCTGCTGTGGCGTTACCATTTTGTTGTTGTGTTATATATATAGTACTCTGATGTTGGTGGTCGAATGTTGTGATGAATATTGTATCCATGTTGTATCTGCATTATGATCAATGATGATTCATTTTGTTTCTGTTGCTCTGTATTTATCTAATGTTGTTATAAGCTCCATCCGAACTGGAGTTCAACGTTTGAATCTTCGGCAGTCGAATACAAGTGAGGTATTTGATGTCGATTTTTGAACGCTGGATTTTCGGTCGTGACATTGAGCTACTTAATATTGTCGATAATTTCCTTCCTTCTACCATTTGTATGTTTATGTACTACAACAAAACAACCATATTACAACCTTTTCTTTACAACTTGCACAAATTGGCAGTTGTAATAGGTATTTTATAACAACTGTTTATATGTAGCAGTAGTAACAAATTTATTTGTTCAGCAGTTGTAATATATGTCTGTAACAACTGTTTATTTGTGTCAGTTGTAAATATTTATCTATCACAACTGTTTTTGACAGTTGTTTGCCTTCACTATAAAAAATTACAACTTCCCTCTTTTATTTTCTTCGGCCCACTCAATGCTTTCGTGTAAACTAAAAAATTAGCCGTAAAATTTCATAAATCTAAACTAACCCTATCCCACTCTGCCATTGCTATCCACCGAAGTAAATCACGCTTGCTAGAAACCCTCTTCCAAACCCTAACCCTTTACTCTCTGTCATTTTCTCGCCTCCATGGCCGCATCTCCATTGCTACACACGTTCGCTCGCTTCGCCACCGTTGCTACCTGCGTTTGCTCGCCGTTGTTGTCAAATTGTCAAATTAACTTCAATTTTATTACAATGAAATATTTTCTTCTCGACCAAACTCTTATAAATATATTTACATTGTCAAATTGACTATTTTTGATATGTTTGTAGTACTTGCACACGTGGGCATTTATTATTTTTTCGTTTGTGTATAAATATAAGACATAAAATAAGATGATTAAGTGTGTTATGTATGACAATTACATCGAAGAATAATTAATTTTAACTTTGAGAGGGGTAATACTGTCAAAGTGCTAATTTATATTCGCGGAACAAATTTCTAATTAGAATGTAAACAAATAATATTTTAAGTATTCAACAATCAGCATTTAGCATTTTAAACAAATGATGCCTAAGATTTTAAATCAAGTGCTTGTTCAGAGGAGGAGGAGAAGAAAATTGAATAGAATGTATAGTTCTATCTCTATCAAGGAGGGATATTAATACCCTAGTTGGTGCTAATGGGTTGTTAGGTCTAACAAGCTTGTTTACACTTAATTTATTCTTTTAGTTGTAACTTTATAGCCGTGTGCCTGTTCTAAACATGTTTATTATGGAACCTGACTAGAAAATACGCTCTATGCAACGGTGTAAGTTTCATTGTTTGATTTCTTCATTTATAGAAATTCATATGTTTGTACTTTTTAGTAAAATTACCATTTTAACCTTTAATTAATATTTTAATTTATTATTAAACTTCACGGCGTGTTACATTCTCCTCTGTTGAAAGAATTTCATTCTTGAAATTCTAAAGGACAAAAAAATGTAACTCGCTCTATAGCGTTTAAACACATATTATATAGTCATACATTTAACATACATTCATAAAAATACACCCGCTCTTAAGTGGCTATACTTTAACAAACACCATGGCACATACTACAAACACCAACATTGTGCGTTTTCGTCAGCATACGACTTCTGTTTATCATGTGGAGTCTTTGTCCTTTTCCTTGTCAGCTCTAGTTTTTCGGAAGTGTCCCTAGTCATGTCTAGCCCAAGTATAAACCTATCAGTCACCTCCCGCGAACAAGATGGATTTGCATGGTCATCCATATAAAGCCTTGAACGGTGTCATGCTTATGCTCGCCTGATAGATGTTATCATAGGTAAATGCCACTAATGGTTAATGATCTTCTCATGCTCCACCAAAGCCAAGAATATCAGGTCTCTCGATAAATCCTTCAACATCCTATTCACCATCTCCATTTGTTCATCTGTTTGTGGATGATACGTAGTCCTAAGATTTAACTCAGTCCCCGAGTCATCTTGAAGAGTTCTCCAAAATAAAGGATCTAGGCCGGGTCGCAGCGGGTTAAATGAGTGAATTTAAAAAAAAAATCATTTTTAAATCTTTATTAGGCCTATAAAGTCTAATCGATTTTTAGATTCAATCTAAAATATTTTATATAAATCTTTATATTGTTTTATATGCTTGTAAAAGGGTGTATTTTAATTTCTTGAAGTATGTTTCATAAGTGCATTAAATTCACTTATATATGTACAGTGCACATGCAATATATAAAAAGTATATATAGTCAATGTGACTGTTTATGCACTACTAGAATACTTTAAAATGGGGATAGAGCCTGGAGTCGGCCGGAGTTGGCACTGTCTCCATTATGGAGTCGGCTGGGGACGGCGTAAAATTTTATTGAAGTTTGTGTCGGCTAGGGACGACGTAAAATTTTATTGAAGTTTGTGTCGGCTAGGGACGGCCTGCAACGGTCCGAGTCGGCTAGCGTTGGCTATTTAATTATTTTCCCAGTCTAGTTCTTATATACGTCTATTTCGTTTGAAAAAATATAAAACACAACGAAAATGGCCAAAAAAATAAAATTGACATGTATGGTTATTAATACTCACCCAATGACTGGTCGTGATAGGTTAAATTGGTATTTCGATGATATATGTTCGTGTAATTCGAAAAGTTATCATTGTTGAAAATCTAACTCGTACGACAATTCGATGCAACTTTTAGTCGATCCGTTATACAAATTCGATAAAGGCGATTATATATAACAATTTAAAGAATTAAAATAATTTTTAAACCATTGGATAATCAATTATGAATTTTTAAATGTATTTGGTATAATAAAATTATATAAAATAAAATATGTGGCGTAAAAATAGATTCTTTGGATCTTATGTCGATCTAAGGTATTTTGGACATGTTTTCAAAATATGGTTTAAAAATACACAAATTTGGGGAGTCGATCTTGAATTTCAAATTTATGGTCGTTCGTGGACTTTCGGACAAAAAACCCTTCGTTCGAAGGCCGAACGACCTTCAAACGAGACCAAATTTGAACCATTGATGCTTTGTATTATTTTAATCGAATCCATATGGTTGAATTCGCATAAAAATCATCACATACAAAATTATCCAAGAAATATGTCATTTTCTAGGAGTTAGCTATAACACTTATAATTTTGTGGGTGATGATTTTTTTGCGAATCCAACCACACGGATTCGATTAAAATAATACAAAGCATCAATGCTTCAAATTTGGTCTCGTTTGAAGGTCGTTCGGCCTTCGAACGAAGGGTTTTTTGTCCGAAAGTCCACGAACGACCATAAATTTGAAATTCAAGATCGACTCTCCAAATTTGTGTATTTTTAAACCATATTCTGAAAACATATCCAAAATACCTTAGATCGACATAAGATCCAAAGAATCTATTTTTACGCCACATATTTTATTTTATATAATTTTGTTATACCAAATACATTTAAAAATTCATAATTGATTACCCAATGGTTTAAAAATTATTTTAATTCTTGAAAATGCTACATATAACCACCTTCATCGGATTTGTATAATGGATCGACTAAAGGTTGCATCCATTGGTCGTGCGAGTTAGATTTTCAACAACGAAAATTTTCGAATTATATGAACATATATCATCGAAAACATCAATTTAGCCTATCATGACCCGTCATTAGGTCAATAATAATAATAATAAATGTCAATTTTTTCATGTTGTAGTAGTGTTTTTAATTTTTTTAAAACAAAAAGGTGTAAAAAAAGAATTTAAAAAAAAATATACGCTGGCCGACCCTAAACGACTCAAGCCGTCACTAATCGGGATGATGCCAACCGACGCCAGCCGGCTCCATATCGAGTATACAGGTTTCAGCCGAGATTTTCTTCTTCACTTTCTTTGCTTAATAAAAAACAATTTTCTCCTTCCCCATCACCGTTTTCGACCCTCTCCAACCGTCACCCTTTGTCGTCATCGCCGTAGAAGCATAGAACTCGACAGAACTTGCCGGAATCTCCTCTTCTTCTTGAATTTGGTAATTTTGTAAACCCTAATTTCGAATTAAATTGGTTAATTAGGTTTAAATGTACATTATTGTGATGATAATTGGGCGTAGGTATTGCTAATTTAGTGTATTAGGTTATTTTTAGTATGAAATCGTTGAATTTGAAAGTGTGAATTGGGAATAATTGGTTGTAAGTATTTATAATTTGAAAGGGTGAAAGTGTGAATTGGGAATTGGGAATTTGAAAGTGTGAAAGTGTGCATTTGAATTTTATTCCCGATTGATCCCTTATGTTTTATATTTGGATTGAGTGAGGACGACTTGGTCGTCGAGTGTTGTTTGACTAGCCTGTGCGCCTTGTATTTGGATTGAGTGAGGGCGACTTGGTCGTCGAGTGTTGTTTGACTGCCCTATGCGCCATGTGTTTGGGTATTTATACCTGGAAAGTCTCAGTAGCTGGTCCATTCGGGCTGTGCCGATATTATACGAAGGGCGTATCGCCTCGATACGTTGCCGTTTATTTCTGGCGCCTAGGTGAAGCGACTATTTGGATGTTTACTGCTTTATATGCAATAAACATCTTAATATAAATGATTTAAAGGAAATAATTTGTAAATAAACTTCTTACTTATTTTAGCCTATCTCTAATTAATATAAATAATTTAAATGAAAATAAGACAGCAACAAAGCCTTTAATTCCAAAAGACTTTGGTAGATTAGAAAATACGATAATAATCACAAGTCTGTATGCGTATAGGAATAGAAAAGAAACGCTGTCAAAATTTCTAATATATATATATATATATCTGTGTGTGTGTGTGTGTTTAAATTAGGAAAAATGTTCAACTATATTCTCGACCGTACCTGGATGAGTGAAAATTTGTATGCGTGGTTTGTGCAATATTGGGAAAGCGAAGACGCGAAGATAATTTTTTTACTTTCGTATGTCTATAATTATAATTCGTTTAAATGTTTATATAATAATTAAATTATACAAGCGGTAGCATCGAGGACCTCCGCAAACAGGCTTTGGAATCCTGCAACACACCACGGTGAATCCAAGTCTTTTCAGCAATATAGAAAAGAAATGGTAAATATAAAAATTATTATTTGTAATTTACTTATAACATTGTTTAGTTATATATATGTATATATGTGTATACATATACATTTTTTAATCATATCTAATTTCAGACGAGGGAGAGAGGTGGTGTTGCAACGTCTCATTTGGACGTCTTCACCTGAACACACGTCGTTGAGCATACAGATGAAGATTTCGTGGTAACATATGAATGGTCAAACGCAAAATCAGCAAATATCCGGGTATGTGGACTATAAATTTTTTCTCTTATTTAACAATACATTAAATTGGATATTCATCTTCTCAAAATTATATTTCTAAACACAGGAGAGATGCGATCAGGAGATTGGTCGCATGCTTGCAGAGTCTGGTAGAGTGCAGTTGAACGTTGAGGAGACAGACATGATATTCGCTCGTATTACCGACCCGCCGACCAGAAATAGACAGTATGGATATGGCAATCAAGCGGTAATATTTATTGAATTTAATTAATTCATTAACTAGTTTATAAATTTTATTGAATATTACGTATAAACTATAACTATGAATTTATTAATATACAGGCCACGATGCAAGCCGCTTACAATAAACAACAAGCTGAAGAAAAAATAGCGTCCATGCAAGCACAAGTCATCGAATTGAACGATTAGAAATAGACTGGATTGAAGCAGAAACTAGAAGAGGCGACTACTGCTTACTTGGTAGAGCACGAGATGAATATGCCGCCATCATAGGGATCTGGCGCTACTGATAATTAGGGCGAGTGGCAGTATGCTCCTATATATGTTTTCTGATGAACTTTGAATGTCTTGTATATTTGATGAACTTTTGGTTGAATTTTGTAAACATTATGGATATTTGTGACGATGGACGTTTGAATATGTATGTTGATGTTTTGTGGTTCTTAGTTGGGCATATATGTGATGTATATTGTTGTTTGGTAAAGTATATTTGAGGAATATATATGATTGTGTGGATGGAAGTAGAAATGGCTGTTGGAAATGCAGAAAAAATTACCCAGATTAGCGTCGGCTGGAGTCGGCTCGGGTCTGCTTATGGGTCATTTATTATTTTACACGTGGACTAAATTTAGCGTCGGCCTGAATCGACAAACCGACTCTAGCCGACGCTAGACTAGAGGACGGACCCATCCCCATTCCTGTCACCATTTCACTTGGCGACGAGCTACTTTGCGTCGGCATATAGCGTCGGCTCGAATCGGCCAGAGTCGGCTCGAGTCGGCTATATGCCGACGCTAAACAGCCTTCTCCTTGTAGTGATGTAACGACCCGTATTTTTGACCATTTTTTTTAAATTTAATTTAATTATCGAATAAAGATGGTTAGAAATGGAAATTTATATTGTTATTAATGAAAATATATTGAATGGAAGTGATAGTCTAAATTGAATCTGCAAATGACAAAATTCCAACAAGAGAACATCATTAATTAGTATCTGAATTGAAACAAACGATATTCAATTGTATTAAATTAATTACTGAAATATGAACAATAAATGTCATTTAAATAAAGATTGAATAAATGTGCAATAAGATAAAAAAGATAACAAATTTCAATATAAGTTTTTGATATTGATTATAAGGAATTAATAATAGAATTCGAATTAATAAATGTTTATTCTTAAATATGAGATTGATTGGTTGATAATAAAAGAAGAACATAAGTCGAATGAATAATATTTTTTTAATATTTTAAATATCTCAATCTACAAATTTTGAAAGAAAAAAACTATATTTAAATTTTAAACGTAATTTTTGAATACGAAAAATGTATGTATATATATATATATATATATATATATATATATATATATAGCTTCACCATTTCAAATTTATGATAAAAAATACATGTATATATACTTAGACAAGTTTCATGATGGAAAAGTGCAAACTTATGATAATATATATATATATGTATGTATGTATATATGTATATGTAAACAAGTGTATATCTAAATGTATATGTAATAGGTAAAAAATTAAATATGTATATGATGACAATATATATATATGTGTGTGTGTGTGTATAAAATAGTGAATAAGTAAATATGTACATATAGTAAAAATGGCGTATATGTAAGTCTATATGTATATACATGTAGGATATATATTCACATGGGAAGCATCATCATGAAAACTTCAAAGTCAAGCACAAAAATTTCAAGTCAAGCGCACAACTTAAATTCAAGCACATAATAAATCCAAGCGCACACAAAACATTAAATCAAGCCAAAAAATAAATCAAATCAAATCAAACCATGAAATCACTTCAGCCTACCTACGTAAGGAAATGAAAAAAAGTCTGATTACTTTCTATTGATACATCATTATGTATAATTGAAAGGACTAACTTGGGACTGAATCTTATTCATTTCAATGTACTTTTGGAACTCATTTCCAATACACTCGCATATTTGATCAAATTGAATTTTTTATTTCCTTGACACTTTATGTTTTCTATTTTCGTCTTATATTCAATGAACTTATCAAAGATGTGCAACTTGTGTTACACATACACATATTCATGTCTATGATAATTCATCGTGAATTCAACAAAGTGGATTCGTTTTGGTATCAATAGATCTTGGATTACATGCATCTATATTTATTAATTCAAATAGCTTATTAACTCTTTTTCGCTCCAACTGAATATGTGCTTTGCCCTTAATCTTTTGGGATACAATTCATGGGTCCTAAAAATAATTCATAATAATAAAATTAAAGAATTATTTCTCAAATAAAATATGGCTTAGTCCATAATTCGTAGAAATATTTTGATACTTTTGTATTTTCCATAGCTAATCGTTATGAAAACAAATGACGTTATTATAATAGGCTTATTTTATAATGAATATTTATAATATTCATATTAAAATAAAACTTTATCTATTTTTAATCAATATTGAAATATCTATAAATTCATAAATAATATTTGTTATACATATGAACGCAATCTTTCATAACTTGATCATTCCACTAATGAGTGTCATAAGTATGCTTCCACTATTGTTGCCATTATTATAACAGTACATGAAATATGAAGCTCCATTCAACCAGTTATTATAAACTGTTTATTTCATCCACTATAACCAATTTACTGTCGAGAGTTTTAGATCAAATATCTTAAACTCAAAGAAATAACTCTTATTGAAAAAAAAATACCTTTATAATAAAATTACATTTGGGGTATAAACCACGTTTATCATTCTATATAAGTATATACATAGAATTTTATACAATTCTCGTTTGCAATATTTCTTCAAGAAGTAGGAGTGACCATTCAACATCCAAAATGTGCCTATTTTGCATCCATTGTCAAATATTAACTTTTATTTTAAATGGTTAAACCATGCAAAAATAACTCCTACCAGAGAGTACACTGAGTTCTTTACGAAAGCGCATTCGGATATCCCTAAAAATTCAAGGATATTGAATATGTTGCACTTGAGCAAACCAGTCGAAGCTAACATTTCACTGATCGAAATCCTTTGTTGATTTTTTAGTCCTTGGTATGGTGTAGTTTTCAACACAACAGGATTATCATTGTATTCAATCGTAGTGAACACATAACCTTGCATTATATTTGCTTGCTCATTTTGAATGAACTAATTTCATCGGGATTTTATATATTATGAACACGACTGTTTACCTTACAACCTTTTTTAAGTGCTTGAATATGGATCAAATATTCTAATTCTTGTATTACTTTAGAGTTAAAAGCTCATAAAGCACAATACATGGTTTGAGCAAATGAACATTTAAGTGACCAAGGTAGGAATAATTAATTAATTTAATCAATTAAATATGTTTAATCTGAATATTTGGTCATGAGAAGCAGAGGAGGGAGTGGTTGGCCATAGATGAAAGAAGAAGAGTGAACCAAATTTAATTAAATGTATGTAGAATGTCTTATTATATTAAACTAAAAGAAACATTTTCATTTCTCTTTTTTAAAACTTCCCTTAGTCATAGATCTAACGTTTAGACCACATCCTTCCAAGTGTGCTCGATCATATATTGTATCGTATAAGAACTAAAATGTCTAATATGTATTCGTACAAATATTAATGACATTTTGCACATAGTATGATGATATGACATATAATAACATAGTTAATATATACATGTATAGATAATAAGATTTATACCTACCATATATATATATGTATGTATATGTATATGTATATATATTCTCCATTTATATGTGTATTATTTGCGTCAATTTTTCAAAATCTAACATATGTTGACTAAGTTGAAGTTTTCAATCATACTTTTAAGTTGAAATGTTCAAGTTCAGATTTGGTAGAATTAAATTCAAATCTAGATCAAGTTGACTAATATAAAATATCTACTAAATGACTATATTAACTTTTTCTAAATTTTAAAATAACCAAAAGGAATTTTGAGAAGAAAACCATTTGTCATTTTTCTCTTTTAAAACTTTCCATCTTAATTCCCACTAGTTAGAATTAAGATCTCATCCACGTTTCTTCTTCTCTCTCTTTCTCTTTTTCTATTATGGTCGGCCATACGATACCATTGCATATATCTTTATTTTCAAAAGCCTGTTAAGCAATTAAGTATATTTAAGACCCATTTAAATATATATCGACATCGTATATCGATACCTGTTTATTTAACTTTAAAATATACTTCCAAATAATTAAGCAACATCCAAACACAGGTAAATTAACAACTAATATTTCTCAAATACTAGTAAATTTTATTAGTTTTTAGCATTTTATAAACTAATTGAATCTTGTGGTTTTTTGGAGAACTCGCAGATGCGGTTGTGGGACTCAAAGGTGTGAATTCAGTCAGTGATTAATATTGCTTAATTCAAATATTAACGTTTACATATCACAATAGTTAGTGGTGTGACGGTTTGGTCACATCGTTTATAGATCTTTTCGGTAAAATCATATTTTATACTATCTTAAGCGTCCATAATAGTGAGAATAATTTACGCACATTCTCTTCGCAACATTATATCACATTAGGATATACGAAATCGGATATTGGTCAAAACTTCAGCATTGTCCGCAGTCAATTCAATCAGTTCATAAAAAAAGTCATTGGTTCAATGATAACATTTATTTTTTACCATTATACTCTGGTCAAAATTTTTGACTTTGAGTTAACTACAGTTAACCGTGATACCAACCTCATAAACTGAGGTAAAACTCGATCTGATTATAATACCTTGATCTGCCTAATACCTTGAGATCAACTAGGAGAACCGTATTACTTACTACTTCTTGTTGACTTGACTAAGAACCACTACATAGCAATGTCTTCAATCGAACAGTGCTTCACTTCCAATGCTTCAACTTAGACCCATTATAATTGTTTGATGGATGGCAATGTCATGATTTAACTATAATTAAAGTTGATTATTCTCATTAAAGCTCAATAGTTTTTAAGTTGAGGGAACTATGCAACAACATCATCTTGAGATTCCATCGTTGGATCAGGTGCATTGGCAACGAGGTAAAAAGAGTAAAATTCAAAAAAAAATTATTAATTTGCACAAGATCTTATTTTATGTGAATAAAATTTAATTTAAAGTGAATCAAATTTGGTATTTAATTAATATAAGTGTTTGAGTAATTTTAATTTGTTTTATTTATTTAAAATGTTTCTTTGTTTGTAAAATTTTGAAATAAATTTTTATTATTAATTTAATTAAACTTAATTTATTAATATAATTTATTTTAATTTTATATTTAATATTTTGATGTTATGTGATATTCATATTCATAATAAGAACATCACAACTATACTAATATGAAAACTATCTTAGGGGTATAATGAGAAAATTGACCATTGTGTCCTACGGTTAATAAAATGTTAATAGGGTGAAACAATGTTAAAAAATATTAAGATTTGTTTGAATTAGTCTAAATTCAATAATATATATATATAATATTGTTAGTAAATAATAATATACGTGTAATATTGTTTAAAAAATAATTTATCGTTAGAACTATAATTTTAATGAAATACATAAAACTTACATTTAAATTTTTTCATTAAGTTATTAATATATTTCGGTTTCCCAAAATTATCTAAAATTCAAAATTCAAAATTTGACCATTTCAAAGTGTGTGTGTGTGTGTGTGAATAGTGTCTTTTAAACATTATGTATGTGTGTATCTACGTGTGTATAATAAAAAATAGTTTTGTAGCTGTTCTTTACGTTTTTCCCCTAAATATGGGGCGGTAATACAAAATATATGGTTTTTCAATGTCACGCCAACAATTTTAAGCAATGATCTCTTATATCTACTAGTTTTATGTGAATAACTCATTATGATAACTTAAGGAAATGTATGTCCAAACTCTAAACTAGTTAGATGAGTCAAACTATATCTGTGGTAATATATGTTCCATCGAAAGTACCACAATGTCATATGAAAAAACCATATTCTCTAGGTTTACAAAAAAAATAGACTTGAGAACATCTCATTCTTTATATATTATTATGCACTATTATAACATTGTATATCGTTTTGATTGTGGTGCAATTTTATGATAACTTTGTTTATAAGTATGTCAATTTCTTATGGTCTAACCATATTTTTATGCATATCAGTAACTAGTTCGATCTTCTCTTAACTCAACCCATCGACGGGCGAATGACCCTCATTATTTTGTAACATGCACGTTTATGAACCTTATCAAGCACTTCTAAGATCCACTCATTAACAATAGAAAACTTAAAACCTCTTAGTTTGAATGGACACGCATTTCTTAGTTCCCGTTAGTCTTGTGTTACAATCGAATTTCTTCGGTTTAGGCTTCTTAAACAATCCACTATGTTCAATTTCGAAGAAGATTCTTAACTTATCATGAGAATCATTCACATCCAACTTTAATATTATAATAAAAAATCAGGTCGTTTTTCAGTATCTTGGATCCATTCCATTTTTTTTTTACTCGGTGTTATTACAAATATAGAAAATGTTACAAAAATAAATACAATAAAAAAACTAAAAACAATACTGAATCACCTACATCATAAGATGTAAACTCACCCTATAATCCATTATGATATCTTTGTCAGAAGCTTCATTTGCACTGCTACAATTAACCCTCGATTAGAGAAAAATAAGTGTTGCTTTAGTTCAGGAAGAAATTTTGCATCAGTACACCCTAGGAGGGCCAATACATGGAAAAAAATGATAAGCTAGGGAAACTTGTGTGAGGAAAATAATAACAGAGGGAGTTGATGCGTGGTTTGCTCATACTAGCAGGTTTTATTATAAAAATGAAAAATATGCTAAAAAGTTGAAAATCTTATTAGTTTTATTCTCTAATCGAAAATCAAGCTCTCGTTCAGCTTCTAATCCAAAATCACATTCTTTTTTATTCTAATCCAATATCTTGCTCTTCTTCCTCAATTTTCATGACTAAATATACAGATTTTTTTTAATTTTTTTTTTCGTTCCAGTTTTCAACTTAGAATTTAGGATTTAGTTTCGAGCGGGTCTAGCGTAATGTTAGATAGATGTTAAAGGCACCGGACCAGTGTGCTAACCACTACCAAGATTTTTTACACTGCGATTGACGGAATACGGCCAACCAAACAAATGTTTGATCGATGGTTCTCCGCTGACCGCGGTGCCATAAACATCAAACCTGCTGCCTTTAGCACAATTTTAATATTATTTTTATTCTCAATTATTATATAAAAAATTGTGGGGTTTGATAGGTAAGCTGAGAAATAATTGTCGGCTTCAGTTGTTCGAGGTTTCGTTGGACCAGTTGAATCTTCATCACGCAATTATAATATTTTAATCAACTAAAATTAATATAAAAATAAAATGTACGTTGAAGATTGAATTGATCCACCGGATAGTTTCAATCTGGATCGACCTGATTTCCAGCCAAACAAAATTTGGTGTGACGTGATAGGAACGAAGAAAAACAGCACACGGTTTCAAAAAAAAAAGCACACGCATACAAAACGAATGACTGTTCACTCATCGTCTCGAATACCCCTCGTCGTCGCAGAAGCTTCCGATTGCCCAGTCTGGCAGTTTCCTCTACCAAAATACCACTCGGAGTAAAAATCATCGTTTTCTACTCCACTGCTGAACCAACGATCATCGATCACATCTATTAGTTCTGCAGTTGAAGGAGGAGAAGAGGTGCTCTTCCGGCGGAGGAGAACGATTAGTCTGATATCAATTGTACATTTAGTGGCATCTACGAGGTATGTTACTAATTGTTGTATTACCGCTTTATTTTGATCTTACTAGAGTTGGAAACGTTATATAGCTAAATTGTAGATCTATAATTTGGTTACCAACTGTAATTGAGTTGAAATTGATTGCGTCTTTTGAAGGAAAAGTTCGTATTTACTTCAGTGTGTGATCTGTATTGAGTTATGGCAAGATAACATTACTTTACCATTTAAATTAGGAAAATATCTATAATATCTTATATTTTTAAGTTGATTGTAGCTTAACTAAATAAATTTTGATCGACTTGCATTTGGCAATCAGAAAAATCTAGGCTAGTTAATGAATGTCAGCCCGGCATTGTTATGGATGGCATTTGCTAAATCCACTCGTGCATAAAGACACTCACGCCTCAGTCAAGCGGTTATAGGTTGGGACCGCCTAGTATGATTTAAAAAATAAAAAAGAAACGAGATAGCAAATCTGCGCGACCGTGCTTCGCCGCTAGTGGTGCTAGAATATCTCTCGTCAAGATTGAGGGTTGACCCAACCAAATTAGTTAGAAGTAAGCTATAGTAGGAGTGAATGGAGCTAAAAATATGCTATCATATTTATACTTCTGTCAAGTGTAATGATTAAAAAGATGACCAAGAGATATTAATGTGGCTAAATGACAATATAATTTTGTGTCAGATTCCCTAAGTTTGTAATTAATCAATGATATATCCCAATCTTAATGTGCTTATACACTCATTTCCTTGTGCTAAAAAGTTAAAAGTTACATTTTCTATGTAATATGAAATTTTTAACATTTCCACAGTTATTTACCCCTAGTTCTTTTCTAATATTTTATATTCGAATCTTTGTATTTAAATTGCTTACGAAATCTCAAACTCGGACTATTTAAATAAATCTCAGTCAATAGTTTCTTTATTCTTCTAACAAATCCTACATATATATGTCAATTTTATGATACACACACAAGTATGCAGCCCTTGCTGATGGCATGGATTCAAACATAATTTTGAATACACCTTGCAAATGTTATGCAATATGTGTTATGTTTATTGTATGTAAAAATTGTAAAGTAAAAATATAATTTAGTTAAGAATATACATTATCAGTCCGAAATCATTATTCACAATGTTACACTTAAATTGTTGAATGGGAATGCATTTCACTGTTTGTAATGGGCCATGGATTCTCACTCACCTATTCATACTTGGAATAAGTTAACATAATTGTCATATAAAAGAATGTTCAAAGTAGTTGCCTACCATAACCACATTAAAATACAATCAATAGCCACGCAGCATAAAATATAGATTTAAAGCAATTGCCTATCGTAACAATGTTAACTTTAAAACTGAAATAGTTTCATATTCAACAAATTTTAATATGAGACTTAAAATTTGCAACACATGTGTATTGTGAAACAGAAATGTAGACATCAATGGCTTCCTTAAGAATAACATTTCATCAAAAACATGGATATGGATATCTATCATAAAATACATGTTTTAGGAAGTTTACATGCCCGCTTTAAAATTGAACTCTGCCAAAAGTTGGGCTCCAAATATATCCACTGAACTAAAAAATTCAAAAACTAACTTGCAAAATAAACATGTAAAAATTGTTACTTCTTAAGATGAAGTCCTAGAATTTTACGGTAGGATTCTCATTATAGTGCTATAAACTGGTAAAATGAAGAGAATAAGTACTATACACTTGTGCATCTATGATGATATATGATTAAACTATCCCGGCATGATGCATAAGGTTTTTTGACACAACTGACAAGATTAAGTATACTCAATTAAGTATGAAGGCGTAGGAGTAATTTTAAAGAAATGGCGTTCTCACTTCATCATGGAGCAAATGCAGTTTAACCTACTAGGTTGTCTGTTATACAAGTATGCATGTGCAAGGGTACATAGGCAAACTATGTGGGCAAAGTTGCATGCTCATGGTTTTCAGAAGCAGTACAGGGTAAAATAGAGCAAAGCAGTTGATGTTTGTTCGAGGGGAAAAAATATTGGGGTCTTTCAGACAACCTCGGATCCATCTAGCCGGGGGATGAACCCCAGGTAGAACGATCCTCTACAAGATGGACTAGGTTAGTAATCCAATAACCCGTTAATCACGCTAGTTAAGAATATACATTATCAGTCCGAAATCATTATTCACAATGTTACACTTAAATTGTTGAATGGGAATGCATTTCACTGTTTGTAATGGGCCATGGATTCTCACTCACCTATTCATACTTGGAATAAGTTAACATAATTGTCATATAAAAGAATGTTCAAAGTAGTTGCCTACCATAACCACATTAAAATACAATCAATAGCCACACAGCATAAAATATAGATTTAAAGCAATTGCCTATCGTAACAATGTTAACTTTAAAACTGAAATAGTTTCATATTCAACAAATTTTAATATGAGACTTAAAATTTGCAACACATGTGTATTGTGAAACAGAAATGTAGACATCAATGGCTTCCTTAAGAATAACATTTCATCAAAAACATGGATATGGATATCTATCATAAAATACATGTTTTAGGAAGTTTACATGCCCGCTTTAAAATTGAACTCTGCCAAAAGTTGGGCTCCAAATATATCCACTGAACTAAAAAATTCAAAAACTAACTTGCAAAATAAACATGTAAAAATTGTTACTTCTTAAGATGAAGTCCTAGAATTTTACGGTAGGATTCTCATTATAGTGCTATAAACTGGTAAAATGAAGAGAATAAGTACTATACACTTGTGCATCTATGATGATATATGATTAAACTATCCCGGCATGATGCATAAGGTTTTTTGACACAACTGACAAGATTAAGTATACTCAATTAAGTATGAAGGCGTAGGAGTAATTTTAAAGAAATGGCGTTCTCACTTCATCATGGAGCAAATGCAGTTTAACCTACTAGGTTGTCTGTTATACAAGTATGCATGTGCAATGGTACATAGGCAAACTATGTGGGCAAAGTTGCATGCTCATGGTTTTCAGAAGCAGTACAGGGTAAAATAGAGCAAAGCAGTTGATGTTTGTTCGAGGGGAAAAAATATTGGGGTCTTTCAGACAACCTCGGATCCATCTAGCCGGGGGATGAACCCCAGGTAGAACGATCCTCTACAAGATGGACTAGGTTAGTAATCCAATAACCCGTTAATCACGCTATGGAAACGAGGCCATGTGTCATCATCAAGACTGAGTTGCCTTCCTCCTTAAGTTATAAGGATAAAGTAGTACGAGCCTATAGAACAGATCCTGTTCAAGTAAGGTCGTGCTTTGTGTGTTAACAAGTCGATATTTGTACTACGCAAGGAAAAATTAACGGGGGGTGTGGGACTAATATGAGTTTAATTAAAGGAGCAAACATGTATTCTAATCCTGAACACCACAGATCTGTGAATTTATGGAGAGTCGAAAATCTGAACATGCATCTATACACTATTACGTTGCCTAGTATGGAACTTGAACTTCAGTTTTCTCTTTCCTAACTCATGTTTGTATTGAATACCTTGTATGTATGTTCTATATATTTGCTTTGCTGTGAAGCTTATTGAATGCTAAATTAGTTAAGGAAACAAAATATTTTTTATTTTTGGACTTGAGTTAAAATTCTAATAGTAGAAATTAGACATTTTTGCAGTTCCAAGCAATGAAATTGGAAGACCTGACCTGAGGCTGAAAGCTTGGAATGTAAAAGGATATGGAGACAAAAGAGAAAGGAATGTTATAAGGTGGAATGAACATTGGTTATCCTTACAATTCCTCACAGGAGTGCGTGCTTACCCTCCTCTGTCAAGTTATGGATATATTCTTATGGCTGCCCTACTGCACAACACAAGCTCCGTATCTGTTTGGATGTCTGCCGCCTGTTGCTTACCCAGCGGCTCATCGTTGTCGTCGTGGGCATGTTTCCAAATGAAAAGTTAATAATGTCAAGTTGGTAAATTCAAGCATGGAAAGTTTTTAAATGCATGGTAAGCTCAGCAAGTGGAAGTTATCATTCTTTACCACTTGCGTTTGTATTGTTGCCTGTGTAATGCATCTTCATCCTTTAACTTCTATTCTAATAAACTGTATTATTTTCAAATGAGACCGACCAGTGAGCGTTATTACTAACTTTGGCCTTAGTTTTGAATACCTAACGCCATGATTTTACTTAAAATCTTTTTTCAATATGTACCGCGTAAACAAAAATTTAATATGATTACAAAACCCACCATCAATCGTGCTACACATCTCCACGCAAGTGTTCCTAACATCCTCTACTTGTGGTTTCATTCCACGTTTATCATATTGGCATCGTACAGTGCTCTAACATTGTTAACCAGTCGATGCAAAATACCCACAGTTGTTCTTTTTGGTCCAAACGGGTCCAAGTTCAAGGCATGCGAGATACAGACGTTCAGTCGACCGCTCATGATCCCATCAATCGATTGTTCGCCTAAACTTATTTATTTTTCTACATCAGCAGATCAGTTGACCGACTTAAAGGGATCAACCGACTATTTGTCTGTCCATTCGACTGATGCCTCGAGTTCAGTCGACTATATGACCATTGTTTTCTTTGTGGTTTCTTCTATAGAAAATCGATCAACCGTTGTGATTCAGTTAGTCAACCGATTGCCTATTGTTGCCTTTTCTTATGTATTTTTCACTAATCTAATCACCTGACTTCATTTTTAAAGTGATTTTATGATTTAATATGTTATAGAAATGTCATACTATACTTTAATGGTTGTTTACCTTCGGTCTTCTTTTTGTATTCAATGCTTTCATTGTTTTTCTTCTATTTAATCATCTTCTCCAATATGGATTAATCCAATTATGCCCAAAATCGTTAGTAAATTGTTTCATTACTAATTTATTATCAATCTGTTCATTTCAACAACAAAAGTTCCAGTTATATCTCCAACCCCCAATTTAAAAACGTTTATATTTCCATTTCAAATTTAATATCCAAAGAATCTCATCATACATTTCACGACTGAATATTGGACCTGAGACTTACACAGATGGAGAGACATAATTGCAAAACCCATAGTAGATGACAATTTTAAACCTGAAGCGGCAAGCATTTTGCTTGCACATCCTCCGCTTGAGAAATCCCAAATTATTTCCCTTGCGATGCATGCCGATAGTTGCAGTTGGATCTCTAAGGAACCACAATGGCTGAGAGGACTATCACGTTAGCAAAGGACGTTGTTTGTGAGAGCCCGTTATTTATGTACTCCTTAATCCGTTATAATAAATGCTTCTTTTCTATTTACACTACCCAAACACGGATAAAGATTTCTGATCAGTCTGACACCCTTTAAATTTTATTATTTTTAGTATTAGTTTAAATTCAGTTTTTCCCATATTAAATCCACATCAAATCAACTAACCATCTACATTCGGTTCATTTTCATAAGTTGCATGATCAAAGTTTGTCATAGCTTCCTTCCCATTGTATTTAATTGATGCTTCATAAGAAGCTCTGCAAACAACCACAAAGAAAGTGAGAACGCCATAATCTACATGCAGTATTCATTGCTAACCGGTCATAGGATCTAAACATCTTCAAATTATAGGTGATAAATCTATCACCTTGCAGCTTCTTCCTAGGTATCAAACAGTCCCAAATACACATACTTGTTAAGAAAAAAAAGTTGCATTATAAAAAAATATGTGCATACCTCAATCGATAATACGAAATGATACATTACTTTTAACCCATAAATTGACCTATTCTACCCTTCCATTTCCCAAATTTATACAATGTGATGCCTTTATATTATGAATTTCCTCTTGTGCTTTGTTATCCAAGCACGTGAACAAACTCTTCTTTTTTTAGATCTTTATTATATGCATTTTTCCAAACATGTAAAACAAATATACCTTATTCATATTATTCTTATGGTCATTTAAAATGAAATTTATATCAGCTTTGTTACCCCAAATTTTTATTTCAGCTCTATCATAAGCTCTGTTAAAGTAAGTGATAGAAGTTGGTCAAAAATTCAGTAAATTTGCATATAACTTAAGTCATATTATTTATAGTTTATTGAGTATTGCCTTGTAGTGGCATGGGCTGTATCAAGACATCCTGAACATAAACGAAAATTTTACATACACAAAAATTAACAAAGATGTTCAACTATTGAAGTACCTATATAGACTTGCTTTCCATAATCCCTGCACATAATAAAGGGACAACAATTTTACAAAAAAAGAAGATAAACATATCTATTAAGAAATAAAAAGTTTGTGGTTAAAATACATAAGACTATCCAAATATGATATTCCCATCTCCTTATTCTTCTATAGAAAGTAACACCTCTGTATTGAAAACTCTTCAAGCGCGGGCCACTCGGCTCTTCTTAGCTGTCATTTCCACTTGAGAAGACTTACCAATGGAGGTAGCCTCACCACCTATGGTCCTCTACATCATCTACTGATTGACTGACTGGAAAGAACTGGAAGATGACTGGATCCCCCATCTTCCAATGTCTTTTTGAACTTAATTGATAATACAAACTTATACGCTTTTTCACCATTATAATTCTCTATTTATTCGGCGAGATCTCAACTCCTTTATAATTTACATATATATGGAAAGAGTAGGTTATTGATTATAAAGGGGAGAAATTATTTATGAAATAAAACTTGGAAATCATCATAGTTATATTGACCGTAATTAACAGTCTATCTTTCCCACGTCAGTCAAATAATCATAAATACCTCCTCTTTCTGCTTTTACCCGACCCTGTAGAAAATTGATCTTCATAAGCAAACGATTCTGTAGTTTCTCCTCTTTTGAAAGTGGAATCGCTTATTGATAAATCAGCACATTAAGTTAAATCTAGGTAGAAAATTAATTACAAAAGCAAAATCAATATGTTTATAGATCTTGAATTGACTTGAAATAATATGAATCTGAACTTTAGGAACATTAAATTTTAGAATATTAGTTAAAGGATGAAATGATGAAAAGCAATCAAGCATAAAAGACAGTATAGAGAGTCAATGGATTAACAATGATAAAATTACCGTATGTACCTACTGTAAGAGCTAGAAAGCGACGTCTAAAATAGAAGGAGGTTGAGTGTAACATCCCAATTTTTGATAAAATTTAAAACTAGTGATTAATATAAATTTTGGGATTAAATTGAAATTTATTTGAAAATTTCAAAACAAATAAAATAAATGTTAATTTGTATATACATAAATAAGATTGTGATTGCATTTGAGTTTAAAAATTTAAAATAATAAGTGTTTTAAAATTATTTGAATCTATAGATATATATGTATATGGATAGATTTGAATTTGAATTTGAATTTAAAATTTAAATAAATATTTTAGTAAAATATCTGGATTTGAAAATTATATATGTATGATTTTTATTAATGTGTAAATTAGTTTAAAAACCTTATTCTTTTTAAAGTTATATATATATATATATATATATATATGATAAAGGAAAGGTATTTATACAAATAAGAAAATGTAATACAAAATTTTATTTAAAAACATGTAATCATGTAAAAAAAGTACAAGTGTTAAGCTTTTAGCACATAGATTAACAAGTGTAATCGATTTAATTATGGATGTAGACAAGTGTCCTATTTTTTATTTTCTTTTTCTTTTTATTGAAGAAGAAATATCAGGTATATACATCTTTTCCTCCTCTCCGTCATTTCTTTTAGTCTTGATTTTCAAACTTCAAAGGAAAAAAAAAAGAAAACCTGTATACAAAGAAACCAGAAAAAAAATATCAAAACAAGGCAAAATCTTCACGAATTCAACAAGTCAGATTCAAGCAAGTTATCAATTCAACAATTCCAGTATCAAGACTGTGACAACCCGCCTTTCTAACCCCAGAAAGACGTTTCATCATTAAGAAAGAAAGGGATAGAAATAGAAAAGAATAGAAAGAAAGAAATAACAACATCGGAATATCACAGCGGAATGGAACAAAATATAATACATCACATAACTATTACATAGTTATACATACATCAGAGTTATACAATATCATATAACAGGACTGTCATATACATATATGTCCATACATACATCCAAAATACAGCATACACTAACTACACAGTGGAACTACATATATAGATACATACGTCTGGTCTTCTTTTCCAAAGTTTCTCCAGAAAATCAACACTCCCAATACCTATCACTTGGCTACTCATAAAAATTTGAGTACCCAAGAGTTTATGAAAACGCAAAATATAAACTCCGGGTCAGACATGGGTCTGGTATGAGTAAACAGGTTAAAATTGCTTAACTTTGAAAATCATTTGAAATAAAGGTATCACGTAAGACTTCCCACAAATAAATACGGGTAAGTTTTTACCTTACGCTAACCAAACATTTTTATAGGAAATTCAGTGATATTATAATAATGTCTAGGGTTTTCAAGTAAATAGAAAATAGCCGAAATTGTTACATTCATTAAATTCCAGCTACTAGCCACGAAAGTGGGTAATACAAATCAAAACCGTAGTGTCTCGTAGGGAAAATGGGTTTCCAACAATGGCAGGGCTACTGGGGTACCGCCCGTCACAGTACGGGGCCAAGATCACCGTACCGAGGATCACTCCCGACCCCCTACAACACAAGGCCGGAACCATTCCTTACTGAACAGTCCCGAACAAGATAACCCCGCAGTTGTGGCCAACAACTGCTCACACAGCCGAAATAAAAAGGGACATCTAGACAGGGGAATATCTTGTCCTGCTTGGGCATGACCCACCTAACCTTGCTGCATCTCCCCTGTTTTAGCCATTCCCGGTTGATGAGGCTTGAGGCTGCGTGTGAGGACCCACAAATCCGTACTCCTTGAATATACACTAATCTCCATAGATTAACTCAAGATGAACAGAAATATGAATTCTCAGTGTTTAAGAAAAAGAAATAGATAGAAGAAGAGAGAAAAGATAGAAAATAGAACAGAAGAAAACAACAGAACAATAACAGAATCTCACAATCGCAGCGGAACAACATATAATAATAAATGAATAATCTTTAAACAAAGAACTATATCAGTTATTACATTACATCACATTACATTACATTATCATCAGAGTGTACAACAACAAACAATGCAGCGGAAAAGAAATACTATATACTAGTAATACGCCATGCCATCCATCTTGCCTCCAGCAACTGCTGAATTCCAGAATATCCTGGTAAACCTTAACTCTTGACTGCCCGTGTGGAAATTGGTGGGCACTCAGAGTTTAGGAAGGAAAACAATAAACTCCGAGTCAGTCATGTGACTGGTGTGAGAACTCAAAACAGTTTATTTATCTTTAAAATCAAAATAGAGGAATATTTTTAAAGTCAATTCGCAATGCTTTTAAAAATGAGACTACCATAAGGCCTCCCGCACACACACACAATGCAAACGCAGAATCGGAGGAGATTTCTCCTTATGATAGTCAAAGATGCTTGATACGCATTAAAAGAACATTTGATATTATTACTAGTGCATAGTGTAGGAAAAATTCATTTCGAAAATAAAGATATAAATCTTAGCCAGCATAGGCATTCCGCACTTATGCCTACTATAGCTACCTTCCAAACAGTGGGGCGCCACCATAAGTGATTGATAGGTTCTACAACTAATACCGTACAAGATCGTATTGTTTCTTTGGATTTCCATCGAATGGTCAGGCCAAGGAACTTCCCATTGCCACATGAGAACGCCTCTAGAAGGACGTCCCCGAGAACCAAACCGGATCTCTGCCAACACAAGGCCGGGTTACCCCTAACTGGGTAACTACTGACACGAGTATGCCATCCCTCGGTCCTTTGGGACCTTTATCCGAGCGCTCGTAACCAATATCACACCAAAATAATAAGTGTTTCAACATGAGTAAGTATCTGGGCTCCATACCATGATACCACCCTTTTCCAGAAGGAAATGCACATACCCTAAGGGGCGCTGCCCCCAATAACCTTGCCGCATCTTTCCTGTTTTGACCATTCCGGGATGTGAGGCTCGACGAAGTCTCGTCCACAAAGCCACGCTTTATACAAAAGCTGTGCTTTGGGTCAACAAATGATCATAGAAATGATCACAAAGATAAGTGATCAAACAAATGATCATATCACAAATGATCAAACAATGATCATTTCACAGCAACACTCAGCATGTCACATTACCAAATTGGGAATATATCGCTGATAACCTTCAACTACATAACCTCTGAGCTCGTACGTCTCAGAGAAGGGTGTTAAGCTAAGAGAATAAATTCTCCACCACCAACAGAAATATATTTGAAAGAAATCAGCTTTATATCTCAATTTGTAATGTCATACATACAATCCATACAAGTCTGTTCCGGGCTCGAACGGAACCGAAGGCACTTACAAAGAAGTCCTTGCAATCCGGATATCCACATTCCTGATCGGATTCCCCATCACATATGGAGAACTCTATACCGGAGCAACTCGGTGCAGAGTCAATCGACAGGTCATCCTATCGCTCTCGCAAATACCCGGTCTTCAACACCGGTCTTCAAATGCTATCCATAACGACGTATCACATACTCGGAATGGGTTATACGACCCCAAGGTCCTTTCCCGGATAACCCGAATAGTGAGCGCTTATTCAAAAATAAGTGTGGCATTCAAATTCAAGCTAATCACAACAAATACCTTCCAAAGGTAAATATTGATAATCGGTCATTGAACTATCAATGGATATGCACAACATCACCCGATTCCAAATAATTTTCCAAATTATTTATTTCCCAAAAGATATCTTTACAAGATATAAATTTCAATACCTCAAAAATAAATCAATATTTATTTTTAAACAAATTCCCCTTTCTTTTATAAATTCCATAGTGAATTTACATTACAAAATATCTACGAATATACGATTTCAATTATTCATTTTCAATTTATCTTCAAAAAGATAAATTCTCAAAATATTCACTTTATATTGGAAAACATTTCCATAGTTACTTAATAAGTAATTCACAAATCTTTTTATTTTCTACACTTGGAAAATATTCAATATACTTAAATCTAAATTAAGTATATATTTCATTCTTTAAGGAAATCATTCTCTTAAACATATTTATTTGGGCCAAAACGATGTTGCGTAAAACATCGTTACGATAACCCAAAATCACCAGTATAGGGATTCGAAATTTAAAATAGATATATAAATCCTAATACTATACAAAACATTTCCTTTCGGAAATCATTTACTATAACAACAGTGTTATAGTCCACCATTTCCTTCTATTTCTCGAAAACGTCTATTTCAACAATGAATGTTGAAATCTATGGTTTCGAATCTCAACACATTTTAAAACATCGTTAGATCGTTTTAATTCTATTTAAAACATCATATCCAAAATATTTTCTTTAACATATTATTCACTATTCAAAAACGTGAATATACTTGTTAACCAATTTCATCATTTCTATTCATTTTACTTTAAAGGATTATTCACTGTGTAAAACGTGAATATAACTCTACTAATAAGTTACAACAATTTACTTATCAAAATAAGTCGTTTGCGGATTTATAAAACAACGTTTATAAATTCCATTTCTATTTATTTTATAACAACTTCCTTTTATAAATCTCCTTTATTAACCTATCCGATTTATAACTCAATTATATACCGAAAGTCCATATTATAAGTTAAATACTTATAATTTATTTGTTTATAAAATCGTTCTTTTTTAAACTTCCCAAATTATAAATCTTATAACTTATAAGATTCATTTATTTACCCAAATCTATTCCTTTAATAAATTTACAAATTTTATAAACCTACTGCTTATAAAATTCCATTTATAACTTCACCGTTTATAATTCTATAAATTTCATTCATTTATGAAATTCATTCACAATTCATTCTAACACTTATAAAAACTCGTTTTATAATTCCAATATTTTTAATTTATAAATATCAATTTATAAATTTCTTATATAAATCAATTTATACTATTATTTTAAAACGTCTTTAATCTCCTTTATAATTTCACCATTTTTGATTTATAAAATAATCAAATTTCATAAATCCTATATTTAAACCTTTTTACAATGAATTCAAAAATCCCAATTTAAACTATTTTACAAAACCATTAACCCCATATTTTCAAAAATCAACTTTTAACTACATTTCTCAAAAATTATAATTTTTATAACCTTAAAAATTATATCGTTATTTATTCAAGATGGATCAATTTCAAAAATATTTTATAACGTATACTTTCAAAAATCACTTTAAAAATCCTTTTAAAATTCCAAAATTTGGCCCAATGATGCTACACACCAAATAGTCAATCACGACAACAACGACATCATATATCGATACGATAATCAACGAATATCAAAATATCGATAATCAAATAAATACTATTGAGGAATCCAGTTGGATCCCTCCAACCTGTTTTCCTGCATCCAAAGATGTTAGCACAATACCAATTCCGTTCTAGTACGAAATTATCGCGGTATATGGGATTTATAATATTATCCGCTTAATAGACGGCGCAATAGGGTCTTATCCGCTATATACTGCATGAAATCAATTCCAAGTACATAAATAATACCAATTTCACTGTACTGTGAAATATTCGCGGTATATGTTTTTAATAAATAACATCCGCTTACTAACGGCGCATAATGTCTATTTTAACAATCAATAGATACAATCATCATTCAAACATACATTCAAGAATTTTAAATCTAACTATTTAAAATTAAAATCGAAACTGATTCGATTGAGTGAGAAGTTCTCACCTTGATTTCAATTTCGGTTTAGCGATTTATTTTGAATAAAATTAAACGCGCGTTTAATTTTACCCAAAATTCTCACTAATTCCAAACGACTCCAATCCAATTCCATCACGTAGTGCTCGTCCCTACGATTCCAATGCAACTGATTTCGCGCGTTTTCAACCTCGTATGAAAAAGATATGAATTTTAGAAGTTACACGATTTATATACTTATAAATTTACAACCTATATTTAAAATTTTTAAACCTAAATCTAATCTCAGCCACAAGATCCATGCTTCCACATCTGAGCCATCCCCTTCCATCTTCTTTCCCACGCAACTCCTTCTCCAGTAAATGACGCACGCGAGAACCCATATACGTTCGATTAGGGTTACGTGTCGCCGCCTCCTCGCTACACGAAACCCCATCAAACCACCCCCATTCGAACGCCATCGCCCAGAGCTACCATCGCCTCGATTTGCGTGAAGCTCGGCCCTTCCCTGGTTGAGAAAAACGTGCGCGACTTTGATGCGTTCAAACTCCATTTGCCATCAATCCAAAGCACTAGAAACGATCTTAGCCATTTGATGTCTAGCTCTTGACGAGCTCTACAAGTTTGCTTCAGAAAGTTTTACGAATTAAAGCATGGATTTGAAGAAATCTGAGGGGAAAGAGAAGACATTTTCGGCCATTAAATATTTATGAAGGTGGCGGCTGCAGCTAATTGAAACCCTAGCCTTGTTTTGATGCAAATGAGAAAAGTGAAGGGCTTATATAGAAAATTTTGCAAACACTATTCATCCCGGAATTTCCGAACTCCAAACGAAGCATGCCAGTTGGCGTTTATAAGGTTTACCCCGCGTTCCGAACACAATGGAACGTGTTTTGGGAGCTAATTCGGTCATCTGTGCGAGTTATGGCAATAAACGTTCGATTTAAAATTAAACCGATTAAACGATTTTCTAGGCGTTTTGGCTTGCCCCGGACAAACGATAAATCCGATTGACACGAAATTTTAAACCATACAATAATATCACATTACGGATCCGATGAAACTAGTTTCGTCGAAATCCGAGACTGTTTGAAAAATGGCCATTTTAACTCGCCAAATTAATATTAAAACAATTTCAATGTGTTTCGAGCTGCCACGATCAAACGATAACTCCGATTGCTATGAAAATTGAAATCCGATAATAAAAAACTATTACGGATCCAATGGAACTAGTTTCGTCCAATTCTGAGACTGTTCGAAAATTGGCTATTTTCACTAGTCGATTAAATATTAAAATATTCAATTTTCACAAATTAACTTCTAATTCGGTTTTAAAAGTTCCATAACATCATTCTAACTTCAATTTGATAAAATAAAATTTTACAAATCATTTTCAATCATATTTAACTCAATTTTCAATTATTTCTGTATTTTCACATATTAAATTATCGATTTAATTACTCAATTAAATCCAATTATTCGAAATAAAATTTATTCAACTTATAAATTTCACTTATTAATATTTAAAATTAATTAAATATTCAAATTTTAATTAATTAAATTATGGGTCGTTACATTGCGATTACCTTTATTGAACATTATTCTTACAATGCTCATCGTCCGCCTGACGATGTGTTGAAAGCATTCAATCCATACAAGTTCGTTCCGGGTTCGAACGAAACCGAAGGCATTATCTCGTTACACTCATTTTGGAATCACCCTCGGAGTTAACAACGATAACCCTTGCATTCTGAAACACCATCTCGATCACCAAATGACAAGTCACGTCCTATCGTTTAATTTGGATCGATGTGGTTATCGGAGAATCAAAATTGATACTTCCGATCCCGGTATCATCGAAATCCAAACGTCATTTTAAGGGCCAAGTTGTCTATTTAACTTAACAATTCAATTTAATATCAGAATTCACATAACAGATATCACAGATAAATCATATACAATTATCACAGTATATACAGAATATATTACAACATATCACAGAAATATTGTGTAACATCCCGGATTTTTAAGCCGTTGAATTTGAACATTTAACTCGTTTTAAATGTTAATGTGGATTCTTAATTGATTTTGAAATGGATGGATTTGGGTTCAATCAATGAAATAAGCTATAATTTTTAATTATAGTAATTCCGGTTGAATTTGAATAATGGGAAAATAATAATTTAAATATTCGGAATTGAAATAAAGTAAATCTGGATGTAAATAGTGATAAAAATGGTTTTAAAAATTCATTTTGAGTTATTTGAGTGTAAATAGTGTGGTGGGAATTTTAGATGAATTTTAAAGTTGATAAATTAATATTTGGAATTTTATATCAATTTAAAAATGAATTTAATATTATTAAAATGCAACTAATCAGATTTTGGGTCCGGAATGACTCAAAATGATTTTTTATGTGCTTATAAATTTCGTATGATTTATTATTAAGTTAATAAAATTTTAAAAGTGAAATTTTGAGTGATTTCGACAATTATGAAAATCGCTCGATTTAATCGACGAGTTAAAATAGCCTTCCGGGGCACAGTCGCGGAATTCGACGAAACCAGTTCCATTGGATCCGTAATAGTTAGTTATTATCGGATTTCAATTTTCGTAGCAATCGGAGTTGTCGTTTGACCGTGGCAACTCGAAACGCATAGAAATCGATTTAACAGATTTAATTTTAAATTGATCGTTTAATTCCGTAACTCGCACGTATGATCGAATTAGCTTACAAAACATGTTCCATTGTGTCCGGAATACTAAAAAACTCTAGGAACGCCTATTGGTTCGTGAGAATTGGAGTTCGTTTGCAATACGATGTTAAATTGAGAATTATATTAATAAAATAATATTATATAACTTAAAACGTTTGCAAACCCTAATTTCATTCCACCGGCCGCCGCTTCCTTATGTTTTCATGGCCGAAAATTGATTTCATTCCCCCTCTAAAATATCTCAATCCATGCTTTAATTTGAAAAACTTTCTAAATGAAAGTTGTAGATCGTTGAGGGATCTATAGATCCAACGGGTGATTTCGCGTGAGGTGATCGTTTGGAGGAGTTTTGGTGTTGCGTACGTATAGGGTTCGAGCACGTATTGTGCGTGATTGCCTTGACCGAGCTCGAAGCTGTTAGGGCCGAAGGTGGAGCAGGCCGTGAGCGTCGAGGTGGTGGCTTTGGATCGACTTATGGGTGAGCGACGAGGGTGCGGTTGTAAACCTTAGGCGAACGTGGTGGGTTCGAGCGATCTGGGTATTGCGTTCGAAGGTGGGAGAAGATGCGGCCTTGACTTTGACTTGGGTTTTGAACGGCCTGTTATGTTGTGGTAAAAGTAAATTTAAAATTTTAAAGAAAATTTGTTTTAAATTGTTATTCAAACTTTATAAATTAATATCGGATGCGTACGTTATCAGATTTCGACAATTTTGGTGACGTCGGAATCGCAGTGACGGGGAGCACGCTGTGGCACAGATATGAATTCGATTCAAGCAAGTAGAAATTTGAGTTAAATCGAACGTCGTTCGGTTTAATTTAAATTTCGAACGCTCGCCGAAACACAAGGTGAGTTAATCTCACTCACATCTGGAATGTTAGCTGATTTAAGTAGTTAATATTTAAATATTTGTGTGATTGGTTGAAATGTTTATTTATGTCAGCCTGGATTGATATATATATATATATATATATATATATATATATATATATATTTGTGCTAATATTTGTGGATGCAGGAAAAAAAAAACATGTTGGAGGGATCCAACTGGATTCCTCACACTATAGTAATTATCTTTATAATTGATGTGGTAACCTGTTATATATTGTGATTGATAACTCTGAATTTAATTATACTGTGATATTGCTGAAAAAGTATATACACAGAATTTAAAAATAAAATTAAATAAATTGGGTTTTTAAAGAAATAAAGAATTTGATAAATAAAGAATTTAAGGAAATAAAATTTGGAATCTGGGTTGAGTGAAGAATGGAAATTGTAAATTTGGAAATATAAATAAAGTGGAATATTTATTAGTTGATAAATATGAAAGTATGGATTTCTGGAGGTAAATCCTATAAGAAGTTAAATAGTATTTAAAATAACGATGGGTTATTTAGATAATGAAAAATGTTTTCCTGGAAATTAAATATGTATTCCCAAAAGCTTTTAAAAGTAAAATTAGAAGTGTAAATGTATGATTTATTTTACGATAATTAAACGTAAATTTGAATTGGGATAAATCGGGCTGGATTTATAAGAAGGATACTCTGGGTTGTTTGAATGGAAGTGTTTCCCTGGAAAACCAAGTTCGAGTTTTAAACAGATTTTGTTAAAAGAAAGTTTAAAAATTCAAACTTGTTTAAAAGAGTGTTTTGGAAATTATTATTATTATTTTAAAGTAATTATTGATAAACTAGCAATAGTAAATTTTATGAATACCCTAGTAATTATTTTTACAAATGAATTGTTTTAAAGGCTAGTTTTGACCTAAGGCATTGAAATTAGCATTAACCTTTTTAAAAACTCTACTTATAAGTTTAGTATAAACTATACCCTTATTATAATCAAGATTTATATCCTAATAAGTGGTTTTACCTTACATATTAGAAATTATATTTTTGAGTAATAATCAATAGTAAATTTCCGTATTTTAAAGTATATTTCAGAATAAAATGGTTTAACAGTTTTAAATCTAAATTGTTTTGAACTTGGTTATTTCCAATGGGAATAAAGGGTAAAGGATTTAGCTTGTAAAGGAAGAGTTTTGAGAATTGTTTTCAAATGAGTTTTGGAAATTTGAAAATATATCTTTTAAAGATTTGAGGCAAATAAATAATGTGAAAATTATTTATTGTGTGATGGAAGTTTATGAATGTAAATTGATAGTTAAATCACCGACTATCAATAGTGGACAAATACATTGATCGTTTCGAAGAGACCGGGATCGAGATTTATTTCTCGAAAACTACTTCGATCCGGTTTGTATGTTTCGTACGAAAAACGTGTTCGGAGTCGAAGATGGAGCAGTGAAGTGCAAGGGCTGGTCACTACTAATTCTGAGGATATTTCCAAAATGGATGTAGTAGGAGTAGTGCCTTCGGTTCCGTTCGAACCCGGGACGGACTTGTATGGATGAATGCTTGCGAAACATCGTCAGGTGGGCGATGGGCATTCTAAGTGTAACGTTCTAAAGGTAACGTTTAGCCTCAAACCTCATCAAATGGGAATGACTGAAAATCAGGGGATATGCAACAAGGCTTCGTAGGTAGCCCCCACTGGAGAGTAAGGTCATCCCTGTCTAGATGTTCCTTTTTATTTCGGCTTAGTGGGCGGTTGCTGATCCCAACCGTGGGGTGATCTTATTCGAAACTGTCCAGTAAGGGATGGGTCCGACCTTGTGTTGCTGGGGATCAGGAGTGGTCCTCGGTACGGTGATCTAGGCCCCGTACTGTGACATGTGGTACCCAGTGCCTAGTCATTGTTGGAAATCCATTCTCCCTACGTGCCTTGTACGAGTTTTGTTTGTATTACCCACTTTTGTGGCTAGTAGCTGGAAATTAATCATATAACAATTTCGGCTAATTTATAAGTATTTGTATATAGTCCCTATTATAATATCAGATGATTTCTATAAAAAAGTGTTTTAGCTATCGTAAGGTAAAAACCCGACATGTTTATTTGTGGCGTGGTCTTACGAGATGCTTTTGCTTTCAAAAACCATTTTGAAACTTTAATAATCAATTTGTATGCATTATTATCAGCTGGTATTTCAGACTGACTCGGGTGTTATTTCATTATAATGCTCGGGTCAGACCGAGTATTATATGTACAGGACAGGATGCTTTGAAGCAGCAGAGGAGCTAGAGTCCGAGACGTATTTTCTGTACCTATATATATATATATATATATATATATATATATATATATATATTGCGCTGCTATGATTGTATGGCATGTCTGATTGGTAATTGTTGATGTATGAGACATTCATATGATATGATGTATAAAACTGGTATAGATTTCATTTTGTGTAAAGATCTATTATTTACTATTATATTTTATTCCGCTGCGACTGTGAGATTCTGATATTGTTTAGTTTCTTCTCCTTCTATCTCTTCTTCTTTAACCCTAATGGTTCGTAATTCTGTGCCACTTGAGTTAATAGAGGTAGAATAGTGTTGATTCAAGGGGTACGGATTTGCGGTGAAGTGCAAGGGCTAGTCACTACTAATCCTGAGGATATTTCCAAAATGGATGTAGTAGGAGTAGTGCCTTCGGTTTCGTTCGAACCCAGGATGTCACACTTGGTATCAGAGCTTAGGTTGACGACAACCTAGGCTTTGGTGGGGAAATTACTCATTAACTAGAGTCGATGGTACTCTATAATGAGTTGAGAGTAATAATAGATATGAGAGCGTACTTGTTAGTGGATATAAAATTGTTTTTATACTGTGTTGACTTATCGGTTGAGTGTTTATGAATTCTGGTCGGTACGGGAAGTACAACCGTATCGATAGGGGTTTTTAAACTCTTAAACAAGATAAACCGACATAGTATTGTTTTAAAGTGGGTAAATGAAATAATTTTACCCAAAATTATATTTTGATATAAAAGAAATAATTTTCTGAAATTATTATATATATTTGGATGATTGGTTGTTAATGTCTAAATCAAATAAGAATCTAAAATTTAATCTGGAATTTGAAATAGTTATATTGAAAATAAAATTCTACAAATATAAATTATATAAAGGGAAGAATAACTAAATTTGAATTGGACCAGAATTTACATTCCGGAAGTTTTGGAAAGGATTTTAAATGTAATGAAACCAAAGGTTTGGAAATTTAAAATCTTGGAAATGTTTGGTAATATTTTCCCAAGTGTTTAAAGGCAATAATGGAATGTTGATTTGGGAAGTATTTTTGAATGGAAACCGTTTTGGAATGAATTTGGGAAGTAAGAAAGCACTGAACTCACTTCATTCGCTGGAAAATAATCCTGATGATGCTGGCCACATCATTAGAATTCATTTTCGAGTTTCTAAAGTGATGGATTGCTACCAAAATGGTTGGTTATAATATCGTTTGGATTTGTTGGGTAAAACAGTTGTTTTGGACATTTCAAAATGGGGAATTTGTTTTTGGTATAAACAAATTGTTTTGGAAAATCTGGAGATTTGATTGATATACCAAATAGGTATATATATTGATATATTTCAAAATGGTTTTGGAATAAAACCGGGTAATTGAATTCTGGGAAATTCTATTTAAATAATGGGTAAAAATGAATCAACTATTGGACTTATTTGGTGAAGTTGATGCTAATAAGGAAGAAATGAAAATTTTAATCCTGAAATTAAAATTAATTTGGGTAAATGGAGGTAAATGAAATTATTGAAATGAATGGAAAGTTGAATTTAACCTGGGATAAGTTAAATAAAATTGGGAATTAGAATTAAATTGATTTGGGTTGAATGGAAATGTAAAATAACTTTGTAATTGTAGGTCATTGGGTAATGAATTGTACCCATAAGCTATTAAGAGTCATACTTATAATCTGAAATTGTGGATTTAAAATTTTCAAAGGATTAAGGTGAAAGTAGATTTGTATCCTTAAAAATTCAGTGATGCATATATATAGAAAATTGAAATTGTGATTATAAGATGTCGATGGATTAAAATGAGCAGTATGGCTTTAAAATAAATAAGTTAGTGAACTTATATAAATAGAAATGAAATTATAATCACAATTGGGGAATAGTTATATGGCATGGTGAATTCAAACCTAGTCTCAAATAAAAGGTAAACTGAAATAAGGTAAGGTGAGATACAAAAGAAGTGAATGAACTTAAGTTAGTAAGTATGTTTTAAACTTGTATATGGAGATTAAAATTGAGAATTTGAATTGGATATAAAGGTGGAATGTAAATTGCTTAGAATTGCATAAAGAAATTCATATTCCTAAGTTATTAAGTGTTATAATTTGAATTTGTGATTATAAAATGGAAATGGACTTAAGTAAGCAATCTAAACTCTGAATGGAAGTGAAATTGTAATTCACTAATGGAAAGAGTTAAATGGTGTGGCAAATTCAAAACTTGACTGAATGAAATGTAAAGTGTAATGAAGCAAAGTGAGAATATAAAGGTGGATGTTCTTAAGTTAACTTATTTAAGTTAGCAAATAAGTCTTGAACTTATGTATTGTGAAGATGAAATTTGTTTCGATAATGAAATTGATATTAAATTTCAGTTGTGTAATAAATAATATTGAAAGAAATTTAGATTCTATTTAAAGGAGTGAAAAGGAAAGGTAGAAATTTTAAATTTGCTAAATGAAAAAATTGGAAAATGGTCATATTATAAATAAATTCAGGGTGAATTGAGGAAGCAAATTAAAACCTAATATGGATTAGGTTATTGACTAAATTGAAGTTACAATTTGATGGAATTTGTATTGAAATGAATAGAATTTTGATAGTTTGGTCAAAATTTGGAAAGTAAATAAAAATCCAATTGTGGCATGGGATTTAAATTTGTGGTAACAAATATTGAAGTGTAGATGAAAATTGGAATTGAATTATAATTGTGATGGTTTGAATTGTAAATAAATTCTAGTGAGTGAAATGATTTGAAGTGGCCACATTGTTAATAAAATAAATTCAGAAATGAATTGCGAAGGTGAATAAATTTAAAATGGATTGAATAAGTAAATAAAGTGGATAAAAAGTTGTAAATGAAATGGAATTGATATGGATGAGAATCAAATGAAGAAAGGAAAAAAATTGATGTAAGAAGATAATGGAAATATTGTATGATTTAAACAACACAAGCAAATTGAAAACGATAATGATGGATGAGCTTTATTAAGTAATATTGAATGAAATTGGTTTGGATAATAAATTTGAAATGAATTTTAATTAAATATTGTGATATGGATATAAGAGTGTAAATGACCCAGGATGGAATGATATTATTAAAAACTTGAATTGGTTAATGAAATAAAAATGTAAGGGAAGAATTTAATTTAATAATTGCAATGTGATAAGAATGCTTGGATTGTGAACCATGCAGAATTGAATAAAATTAATATAAATCTAAGTGGAAATTGATTTTAAATGGTTATAAGATGTAGTGATGGTCACTTGCTTGGATAACCTTAATTTGCATAAGAATTGGTTATATTGTAGAATTCAGAATTGAGTTGTTTAACAAGCAATTGAAACTGATTTTTTTTTGAATAAATTAATATGGATTGGAACCCAATTCAAGAGTTTGTGAATGAATGCAAGTGAATTGGTTTAAAATAGCAAATGGAATTGATTTTGAATCAATTAGAATGAATTGACATTTGATAAGTGATGTTTGCATATGAATGAGAAATGGATCATAACAGAAATGCGAATGTTTCCAGTTTAAAATAAAATTTGATTGTAAATCAACTTGGGAATGTAAGTTAAAATAGAAATGCAAGTAAGGCATATTTTAATCATATTGAAATAGAAATGAATTGGTTGCAATAAATATGGCTAACATCATTAAACTATGAAGTTTGGGTTTGTAAAGAGGATTTAAAATAATGTCGGAATTGTGAAATTGTTTATAAAGGAGGTTAGCATGCATAATTATGAAGTTGTTTGGTTAGGTTATGCAATGGACATGTTTGGCTTACATTTAGATTGGAAATGTTGTTAAAATACTCATATCTTTAAAAACTGATGAGTTTGTTGAGTAAGTACAGGTACAGAAGGCGTTCGAGAGAGTTGGAGCTCGTATATGCGTTATATTAGCCGCTTGCTATTAAAAAAATTTGCTAAAAAGATACGCCTACGCAAATATAATTGGGAAATGATATATATATTGTGATATATTTTGGTTTCCGACCGTGTGGGTCGATGTATATATATTTGTTTGTATCGTGATATCGCGAAAGCTCCTCCGTGCAGGGGAGACTCTGCCAAAAAATTTCTGAAATTTTGGGAGTTAGAAGATTTTGGGAATTTGAAAATTTTATTAACTTGGAAAGTTATTTTGAAATACGTTAGAATTTAAAGCTTTAGAGTAAGTAAAACAAATGAATGAGGGATTGGGCTAAAGGATTTTGGAAAGTGAATATAAACTTTTAACTAAGCAAATTGGATGAGTAAGTAAGTTTGAGCATAGTTTCTACCTTAGCAAATTTCGGCGACGAAATTTTTATAAGGGGGAAGGAATGTAACATCCCCGATTTTTAAGCCGTTGAATTTGAACATTTAATTCGTTTTAAATGTTAATGTGGATTCTTAATTGATTTTGAAATGGATGGATTCGGGTTTAATCAATGAAATAAGCTATAATTTTTAATTATAGTAATTCCGGTTGAATTTGAATAATGGGAAAATAATAATTTAAATATTCAGAATTGAAATAAAGTAAATCTGGATGTAAATAGTAATAAAAATGGTTTTAAAAATTCATTTTGAGTTATTTGAGTGTAAATAGTGTGGTGGGAATTTTAGATGAATTTTAAAGTTGATAAATTAATATTTGGAATTTTATATCAATTTAAAAATGAATTTAATATTGTTAAAATGCAATTAATCAGATTTTGGGTCCGGAATGACTCAAAATGATTTTTTATGTGCTTATAAATTTCATATGATTTATTATTAAGTTAACAAAAATTTTAAAGTGAAATTTTGAGTGATTTCGACAATTATGAAAATCGCTCGATTTAATCGACGAGTTAAAATAGCCTTTCGGGGCACAGTCTCGGAATTAGACGAAACCAGTTCCATTGGATCCGTAATAGTTAGTTATTATCGGATTTCAATTTTCATAGCAATCGGAGTTGTCGTTTGACCGTGGCAACTCGAAACGCATAGAAATCGATTTAACCGATTTAATTTTAAATTGATCGTTTAATTCCATAACTCGCACGTATGATCGAATTAGCTTACAAAACATGTTCCATTGTGTCCGGAATGCTGAAAAACTCTAGGAACGCCTATTGGTTCGTGAGAATTGGAGTTCGTTTGCAATACGATGTTAAATTGAGAATTATATTAATAAAATAATATTATATGACTTAAAACGTTTGCAAACCCTAATTTCATTCCACCGGCCGCCGCTTCCTTATGTTTTCATGGCCGAAAATTGATTTCATTCCCCCTCTAAAATATCTCAATCCATGCTTTAATTTGAGAAACTTTCTAAATGAAAGTAGTAGATCGTTGAGGGATCTATAGATCCAACGGGTGATTTCGCGTGAGGTGATCGTTTGGAGGAGTTTTGGTGTCGCGTACGTATAGGGCTCGAGCACGTATCGTGCGTGATTGCCTTGATCGAGCTCGAAGCTGTTAGGGCCGAAGGTGGAGCAGGCCGTGAGCGTCGAGGTGGTGGCTTTGGATCGACTTATGGGTGAGCGACGAGGGTGCGGTTGTAAACCCTAGGCGAACGTGGTGGGTTCGAGCGATCTGGGTATTGCGTTCGAAGGTGGGAGAAGATGCGGCCTTGACTTTGACTTGGGTTTTGAACAGCCTGTTATGTTGTGGTAAAAGTAAATTTAAAATTTTAAAGAAAATTTGTTTTAAATTGTTATTCAAACTTTATAAATTAATATCGGATGCGTACGTTATCAGATTTCGACAATTTTGGTGACGTCGGAATCGCAGTGACGGGGAGCACGCTGTGGCACAGATATGAATTCGATTCAAGCAAGTAGAAATTTGAGTTAAATCGAACGTCGTTCGGTTTAATTTAAATTTCGAACGCTCTCCGAAACGCAAGGTGAGTTAATCTCACTCACATCTGGAATGTTAGCTGATTTAAGTAGTTAATATTTAAATATTTGTGTGATTGGTTGAAATGTTTATTTATGTCAGCCAGGATTGATATATATATATATATATTTGTGCTAATATTTGTGAATGCAGGAAAAAAAATAGGTTGGAGGGATCCAACTGGATTCCTCACACTATAGTAATTATCTTTATAATTGATGTGGTAACCTGTTATATATTGTGATTGATAACTCTGAATTTAATTATACTGTGATATTGCTGGATAAGTATATACACAGAATTTAAAAATAAAATTAAATAAATTGGGTTTTTAAAGAAATAAAGAAATTGATAAATAAAGAATTTAAGGAAATAAAATTTGGAATCTGGGTTGAGTGAAGAATGGAAATTGTAAATTTGGAAATATAAATAAAGTGGAATATTTATTAGTTGATAAATATGAAAGTATGGATTTCTGGAGGTAAATCCTATAAGAAGTTAAATAGTATTTAAAATAACGATGGGTTATTTAGATAATGAAAAATGTTTTCCTGGAAATTAAATATGTATTCCCAGAAGCTTTTAAAAGTAAAATTAGAAGTGTAAATGTATGATTTATTTCACGATAATTAAACGTAAATTTGAATTGGGATAAATCGGGCTGGATTTATAAGAAGGCTACTCTGGGTTGTTTGAATGGAAGTGTTTCCCTGGAAAACCAAGTTCGAGTTTTAAACAGATTTTATTAAAAGAAAGTTTAGAAATTCAAACTTGTTTAAAAGAGTGTTTTGGAAATTATTATTATTTTAAAGTAATTATTGATAAATTAGAAATAGTAAATTTTATGAATACCCTAGTAATTATTTTTACAAATGAATTGTTTTAAAGGCTAGTTTTGACCTAAGGCATTGAAATTAGCATTAACCTTTTTAAAAACTCTACTTATAAGTTTAGCTTAAACTAAACCCTTATTATAATCAAGATTTATATCCTAATAAGTGGTTTTACCTTACATATTAGATATTATATTTTTGAGTAATAATCAATAGTAAATTTTCGTATTTTAAAGTATATTTCAGAATAAAATGGTTTAACAGTTTTAAATCTAAATTGTTTTGAACTTGGTTATTTCCAATGGGAATAAAGGGTAAAGGATTTACCTTGTAAAGGAAGAGATTTTGGGAATTGTTTTCAAATGAGTTTTGGAAATTTGAAAATATATCTTTTAAAGATATTTGAGGCAAATAAATAATGTGAAAATTATTTATTGTGTGATGGATGTTTATGAATGTAAATTGATAGTTAAATCACCGACTATCAATATTGGACAAATACGTTGATCGTTTCGAAGAGACCGGGATCGAGATTTATTTCTCGAAAACCACTTCGATCCGGTTTATACGTTTCATACGAAAAACGTGTTCGGAGTCGAAAATGGAGCAGTGAAGTGCAAGGGCTAGTCACTACTAATCCTGAGGATATTTCCAAAATGGATGTAGTAGGAGTGGTGCCTTCGGTTCCGTTCGAACCCGAGACGGACTTGTATGGATGAATGCTTGCGAAACATCGTCAGGTGGGCGATGGGCATTCTAAGTGTAACGTTCTAAAGGTAACGTTTAGCCTCAAGCCTCATCAAATGGGAATGACTGAAAATCAGGGGATATGCAGCAAGGCTTCGTGGGTAGCCCCCACTGGAGAGTAAGGTCATCCCTGTCTAGATGTTCCTTTTTATTTCGGCTTAGTGGGCGGTTGCTGATCCCAACCGCGGGGTGATCATATTCTGAACTGTCCAGTAAAGGATGGGTCCGGCCTTGTGTTGCAAGGGATCGGCAGTGGTCCTCTGTACGGTGATCTTGTCCCTGTACTGTGACAGGTGGTACCCCAGTGCCTAGTCATTGTTGGAAATCCATTCTCCCTACGTGCCTTGTACGAGTTTTGTTTGTATTACCCACTTTTGTGGCTAGTAGCTGGAATTTAATCATGTAACAATTTCGGCTATTTTATAAGTATTTGTATATAGACCCTATTATAATATCAGAGGATTTCTATAAAAAGGGTTTTAGCTATCGTAAGGTAAAAACCCGACATGTTTATTTGTGGCGTGGTCTTACGAGATGCTTTTGTTTTCAAAAACCATTTTGAAACTTTAATAATCAATTTGTATGCATTATTATCAGCTGGTATTCCAGACTGTCTCGGGTGTTATTTCATTATAATGCTCGGGTCAGACCGAGTATTATATGTACAGGACAGGATGCTTTGGAGCAGCAGAGGAGCTAGAGTCCGAGACGTATTTTCTGTACCTATATATATATATATACGTATATATATATATATATATATATATATTCCGCTGCTATGATTGTATGGCATGTCTGATTGGTAATTGTTGATGTATGAGACATTCATATGATATGATGTATAAAATTGGTATAGATTTCATTTTGTGTAAAGATCTATTATTTACTATTATATTTTATTCCGCTGCGACTGTGAGATTCTGATATTGTTTAGTTTCTTCTCCTTCTATCTCTTCTTCTTTAACCCTAATGGTTCGTAATTCTGTGCCACTTGAGTTAATAGAGGTAGATAGTGTTGATTCAAGGGGTACGGATTTGCGGGACGTCACATATTGTCAACAAATATCAAAGTAAATCAAACAGAATTATCAATGCATACCAAACAGTTTATTCTACTTAATTTGTTAACTTAACTTAATTGATTGCTTAAGAATAAACTATTTTATTCTACTTAATTAATCACCGATTAATTAGCTTATTAATGATCAATTAATTAATTTGTTAATCATTAATTATCAATTTATTAATCATCTAATTTTTAATTAATTATTTAATTAAATAACTTTTATTCATTTATTGTTTAATTACTCAGTTAATTAATTTATTCTCAATTATTAATTCATAACTTTCTTAAAAATTAATTACTTATTTAATTACTTATATTAATCAATTTTTTTTCAATTCAATTAATTAATCACTTAAGTTAATTATTATTTATGACTTAACTTTTAAGTAATTAGCTAACATCCTTAAGATTTAAATTGTTTTAACATATGATTTATCTAGTTTTAATTACAAAATCAATTTAAAGTCATCAATTTAAAATTTCAAGTATAAATTAATTTACATTCTAATCACTTTATATTAATCACCTATCTCTACAGACACTTCTTAAATAAACTTTTAAATTAAATATTAACTTAACCAACTAACTATTGTTTAATTGACTTAGATATAACAAACACTTAAACAAAACATTATGTGCGTCCATTGGGTAATGGACCCGAGACAGCACCTACCTTTACTCGAGAAAACATCGAGTTTCCCTCCATGCTTCCCGCGTCTCTCTCTCTCCCATTCCCCTTCTTCTCCCTTTCCTTGTTTCTTCTTCTTCTCATTTTATATTTTGTTTAGTTATAAATTTTTGAACTGCAGAAACAAAAATTCCCACGCGCAATCCCAAGGAAAACTCGAAGCTACAACCAAAAATCACGCGTACTAATACGCATCTTTCCCAACAACTCGACAGGCACCACCTCACCACCGTGCACGTGCACGGTGGTCCACTACGTCTCCGGCGACTCGCGACAACGTCCACAAACCCCAAATTGACCACTCATACGAGTTCATCACACAAATCATCACGATTTGGTCGAAGGCAAAAATTTGCCTGTCGCTCGAACACGCGACACAAACACCCACCGAAATTCCCCACGCGAAGCCACCATCCATCACCGGAGGCCAAGCCTCTTTCCCCATGCCATGGCCAAACCTTCCTCGGCCTCCACCCCAAACCACGAACGGCTCGATCAAGCGACGGCGATACAAACGATGATTTACAGAACACAAGAAGAAAATGAACTGAAACCCTATATGCGACCCGTTCAAACAACCTGCACAATGAATAATTTTTCTGACATTTTTCCAGAGTTCGAAAATCACTAAGCTAACTTCGATATGAATTTCGACATCTAATTATTGTAAAATCATCAGAGGTTGATGAAGATACACTTTTGTCCAATATTCGAACTACACCCTCATTACTCACTTAAAAATCATAATTTTTATACTAAAAATCCCAACCTTGTGTATGTATTCGAGATATGTTATTGAATTCCTAAATTTCAACATTCGAATTTTTTGACTTTGAATTCCTTTTACCTGTAATTTGAATAAACAGTGGTTATAAAATACTGTAAACTTCAAAACAAGATTGCAGGCCTTGATTTGGATCAACAACTTAAATTAGCATTAATATCCAGGTTTAAACATTTACATGAAGAAGTATTTGCAATTTCTTCGTTTTACTTTGTTCAGATATTTAAAGTTCCTGAAGAACAACTTCATATATTACAGAGTAACAGGAAATACTCAAGGCTACTTATTTAAGCAAAATCAAAGCACACACCATTTATAAGCTAAAGATACAAGTTTAGATTGAAAATAGATAAGTTTACTCACCAAGTAACTTTAAAACAGAAGGTAAGGTATTGATGAAGAACACTGCAGAAAGAAATTCCCTGAAGCCTTCTTTTTAGTTTCCTGTTTTGAATTAATTTTAAGTCTTCCAAAGCAACAAATGTTTATCTTCTCTCCTTATTTGATTCTCAGGTTTGTTTGTAGGTTTAGTCAAGTTTTATATACGAACATAATATATATTGGATATATATAGAAGCTACTTAACAGGTTGTATCTAGACAGTTTTATTTGTTTGTCATTTTTTTCTTTAGTTGGTCAAGTATTATGTTCTGCAGAAAGAATTATCACAGAAATTCGGCTGTAGTACTAGCTTGAACAAATGTTGTGCTATTAAATGTTTATGCTCTTATTTATGATAACAAGTAATTAATGCTTAATGATACTTACTTATGTGTTGTACAAAGATATTTATTTTTATTTTTTTATTTCGGCCAAGCATATCTTGTAAGATACAGATTTTGTTTTATTATATTTGAAGTGAAACTTTGTTTTTCTTATGCAAATTTATGACCTTCTACTCATCTATTATATTATACTAGCAGCAGCCTAACTTGGTTTATGAGAACATATGTATATAGTTTGCTTTGATTTCTTTATACTTAGCATTTTGTAGTGCAGCTGACTTATTTGCATATGTATGTTTAACTTACCTTTTTTATCATTGCAATTGTTTACAGGTTATTCCCCTTATTTTTTCTGATATGTTTTTATGAAGTTGTCACACTATTAATTTTTTTTAGCTTATGTGTTGATTTGTCTAAGCTAAACAAAGAATAGTTTAAAATGTATATTTTTATCTTATGTTTTATTTATTTATATAGGTTATTAACAAAACTTCCTAATATTATTCCCAGTTAGTTTACTTTTAATTATTTAATTTATAACATATTTGTACTAAAAAAATTATATTTATATTAAATATGGACTTTTTTCATTCCAAACAATATTATTTAGGTATTTAAATATGTATCAAATCAAATGACTATAATGCAAAGCCCCATTAATTTTATCGAATAAGGAAATTCTATTTCAAATATTTTTGAAAGACTCTATTTTAAATTTTCAAATCAAAATTTCTTTTACTGACACAAATATACTGATAAATATACAAAGATCTTATTTGTTTGTAAAATGTAAAGCTTGTATTTAATTTAAATTAGATTAAATATTCATTAAAATATGCTGTCAAAAATTCCGGATTGTTACAAAGAGCAACATCAAATTTTTTAAAATCCAAGATCAAGATCAAAGTGATTTCAAATTTCAACACCCAGGCTTCTTCTCTGTTTTCATAAAAACAAACTATAAGTAAATCCTTTTAAGAATTTGAATTTCAATTTGTTGTTAAATAATCAAACAAGTTAATCCATCATAAGCTAAGAAAATCAACATCAACATCAACTAGTTGCAGATAAAATTCCAAGATCAAAGCAATTTTCAAATTCTCGTTTCCAGTTTTCTAAAAAAAGCAGATATACAGGCCTCTTCCCTGTCAACATAAATTAGTGAGTAAACCCTTGTGAGATCTGGATTTTTGAATGTTGTTTGAATTCATGCCTAAAGTGAAGTTAAAATTTATTTGCATGTGTATAAATCTTCGTATTTATGTATGGTTTGGTTGTGCATGTCTGGAAAACAGATATATATGCATCTCTGTTACAGGTTTACAGGCATCAAGCCTGTTCAAAAATCAACCTCTCTTCTTGTAATCATTATTTTGTTGAATCACTATTTTCGATTCATGACAAATCATTTCAGAGGCCAAGAAAAGAATTTACATTCATACATAACACAAAGAAAGACAATAGAGGATCAAGGCCACAACTCTATGCTTAAAGTAACACTCATTTCTGTAGAGTCTTAGTTATATTTAAAAATCAATCCTCAAGTTTTCAACATTTTCTATTTTTTTTAAAAAAAAAAAAAAATTCACTGTGCAAAATATGCACAGCCAGTCGACTGACTGGTTATGCCAGTCGACTGACTGTGCATATGCACAGTCGTGAACTCTTTTAAAATTTAAAACGTACATGGTTTTTTAAATTTCAAATACCAGTCGACTGACCACAATCTCCAGTCGACTGAACCGACTTCAACTGCAAATTTTCTGAATAGACATCTTCTTCCATGAAGAGTTGCATACCATCAAAAGTTGTCTCTCTTGGCTGAAACTCTTCACCAAGGGTTGCAGTTTTCTGATAATTATATATAGGAGTTCTCTCTTCTTCAATTTTACCAATTTTCTAATTCTAACTCTCTATTTCTCTCTTGTGATTATTCTAAGTGCTCTCATACTTTAAATTGCTTTGAATCTTTGAGTCATACTCTATATACTTTGATTCTTAGCAATATTCTTCCTTCTCAAATATTCACATACTACTTATATACTTGAGGAATTGATTATAGGAAGTTTGTAATCTTAATTGACAAATCAGTGTTATCAAGAACACACTTAGTCAACTACTTTCATAGTTTGTTAAAGACCTGTTCTGCTGCTCAGGCAAGGGAAAGTCCTCTTCTGCTATTGAGGCAAAAATTCTGTTCTGCTGCACAGGTGTCTGTTCCGCTGCTCAGACCTATTCCTCTGGGTTAAGTGAGGGTATTGTTAGTTAAAGCCAGAAGTTAGTCTGGGACTGGACTTAGGACGGTGCTCCGAACCAGTATAAAATATCTGGTGTCATTTTACTTACTGCATTTATATTCTGCGTTATTTACTTTCTATACTTCTGTATTACTGTTTATCCATATTATACGGTCCTATACACTTTCATTTGGTATCAGAGCAAGGCATCTTATAACCGTTACAAAGTTATCTGATATCTTATTAATATGGAAAATAACACCAGAACTACCACTAACACAGTCACTAACACTAGTTTTATTGAAGGTCAATCCACTGCACGACCTCCTTTCTTTAATGGTTTAAACTATAATTATTGGTCTACTCTGTGAGAATCTATATGCAATCAAATAGTTTTGAATCATGGAACATCACGCAAAATGAATACACTCCTCCTACTGGAGAATATTCCACTTGGTCAAACAAATAAAAACTAGATGCTACTGCCAATGCTAAAGCTATGAACATGTTATTCTGTGCACTAGATAGAAATGAATTTAATCGTGTTAGCATGTGTCAAACTGCTTATGAAATATGGAGAACGCTTAAATTCACTCATGAAGGAACTAATAAGGTCAAACAAAGTAAAATCTCTATGCTCAAAAATCAGTTTCAAAACTTTAGAATGAAACAAGATGAATCCATCAATGATATGTATTCTAGATTTCAAGATATTTATCATTCACTATTAGGATTAGGAGAGAAGTACACTGATTTTGATATTGTATAAAAAATCCTAAACTCTTTAACGGATGAATGGGAAAGAAAAGTATTAGCTATTGAAGAAGCTAATGACCTCTCTACCATAAAACCAGAAGAGTTAATAGAAAACCTAATGTCCTATGAAGTAAATTTGCAGGCAAAACGAGTACAAGCACAAGACAAAAAGAACATAGCTTTCCATGCTGAAGAAGAAAAGGATGAAGATTCGGATGAAGAAGATTTAGCATTTATTGCTAAAAATTCCACAAAATTCTTGAAATTCCAAAAAATTAACAAAAATAATGGAAAAAGGAATTTTCCAATCAAACCATCATCTTCAGTTCTAGAATGTTATAATTGTCATAAGAAAGGTCACATTCAGAAGGAATGCCCGGAATTAAAGAAAAAATATGTCAAGGGCAGAAAAGACAAGAAAAAGAAAGCATTCTCAGTAACTTGGGATGACTCGGATACTTCTTCATCAGAAAACAGTAGTGACAGTGAAAACGAGCAAGCTAATGTCTGCTTCATGGCTACTGAAATGAGGTTAGTAATTTTACTTTTGATGACATGATTGAGATAAATTCAGAACTAGTTGATACTTTGAAAAATCTCAAAAGAAAATAAAAAGAGTCTCGTGAACTTCAGAACAAAACAGAATTCGAAAGAGATATGCTTAAAGATGAGAAAAAAATACTAAAGGAAGAACTTGAGAAATTACAAGAATCATTCTCTAATATCAATTCTCAACTCACTCTTTTGAGTCAAGAAATTGAAACTCAAAAAGAAAAGAATGACGCTCTTGTTTCTGAAAATCATGAACTAAAAACAGAAGTAAAATTGATAGAATTGGATAATACTAGTCTTAAAACTAAGTTAGAAAGCATTACTAAAAATGTTTCAAACTTTAACAAAGGAAGAGAAACTTTATCAAAAATTATTGATAGCTCTCAATCTATCTCAAGTAAGAAAGGATTAGGATATGTTAAGAAAACAACTGCTCCACCTAGAAAGAAAATTAGGAGAAATGTTGATCCTACTAAAATACACACAAAAAATCCTTTCTCAAAAAGAATAAAAATATGGGTTCCTAAAACAAACAACAATTTAATTAGGAAGAAATATATAAACACTTTTTTTGAAACTGTTCATAAAAATAAGGATTACATTTTTAATTGGGATACTGAGCCCTCTAGGGTTTGGTTTCCTAAGATTTAACTCTTAGGACCCTATCAAAAAGTGGGTACCAATATTATCGTTTATTTTATAGGTCCCACTCAAGAAAAGAGGAAAATGGATACTCGATAGTGGTTGCTCAAAACACATGACAGGAGACAAAAATATGTTATCAAACATTATTTACTCAGATGGAGGATCTGTCACATTGGAGACAACTCCAAAGGATACATCATTGGCAAAGGCGATGTGGGCAATAATGGTATTTCAAAATTACCTCTTATTTCAAATGTTTTACTCGTTAAAAATTTAAAACATAATTTACTAAGCATCAGCCAATTGTGTGACAAATGATTCAAAATCACTTTTTCTGAAAACAAATGTAGTATTTTTGATCAAAATCAAAATCTTATTTTTGAAGGATATAGAGACAGAAATATCTATGTTTTAAATATGAAAATAAATCATAATTCAAATATGTGTTTAATAGCCAAAGAAAATGATCCTTGGTTATGGCACAAACGTTTCTGTCATATTAATTTTCAAACAATAAATAAGCTCTTTAAAAATGATTTAGTAAAAGGTCTACCTAATATGAATTTTAAAATAGAAAATATTTGTGATGCTTGTCAATTAGGAAAATTAACAAAATCATCTTTTAAATCTAAAAAGGTTATTTCAACTTTACAACCACTTGAATTACTACATATGGATTTATTTGGACCAACACAAGTACAATCCATCAATCACAGTAGATATGTGTTTGTGATTGTTGATGATTTTTCTAGATATACTTGGACTATTTTTATGAAAAATAAAAGTGATCCCTTTGATAATTTTAAAACTTTTGTCAAATGAATTCAGAACTTTAAAAATTTAAAAATAAAAAATATAAGAAGTGATCGTGGAGGTGAATTTGAAAACAAAGCCTTTGAACATTTCTGTAAGAAAAAAGGAATATTCCATAATTTTTCGTTTCCTAGAACTCCACAACAAAATGGGGTTGTAGAACGTAAAAATAGAACCTTACAAGAATGTGCAAGGACTTTGTTAAATGGAAGTACATTATCAAAATATTTTTGGGCTGAAGCAGTTGCAACAGCTTGTTATGTTTTGAATCGTGTTTCTATTCAACCACTAACTAAGAATACTCCTTATGAACTTCTTAATGGATGAAAACTAAATATTTTCTATTTTAAAGTTTTCGGTTCAAAATGTTTTATGTTAAACACAAAAGATCAGCTTGGTAAATTTGATCCAAAATCCGATGAAGGAATCTTTTTAGGATATTCGGATTGTAGCAAAGCTTATCGAATTTATAATAAAAGAACAAATATCATCGAAGAAACTCTTCATGTATCTTTTGATGAAAATTTTAAACCAACTCCAAGTATAATAGATGATGAAGATTTCCCTGATAATAACACAAATACAGAAACTGCATCTTTTGAAATTAATGAAAACATTGCTCACAATAACAATGAATTGAGATCACCACCTAGAGTATTAAGAGATCATCCTTCTATTAATGTTATTGGAGAACTAAATTCATCTGTTAGGACAAGAAGTCAATTAAATCAAATGGGTCATATTGCTTTTCTTTCTCATATTGAACCTAAAAACATTAAAGAAGCATCTTCTGATGAAAACTGGTTAATCGCTATGCAAGAAGAACTAAACCAATTCGAAAGAAATGACGTTTGGGATTTAGTTCCACGACCTAGTGATCAATCAGTTATTGGTACAAAATGGGTTTTCAAAAATAAAGCAGATGAACAAGGAAATGTTACTAGAAATAAAGCTAGATTAGTTGCTCAAGGTTATAATCAAGAGGAAGGAATTGACTATGAAGAAACATTTGCTCCAGTCGCTAGACTAGAAGCAATACGAATCTTACTAGCTTTTGCATGTTTTCATAATTTTAAATTATATCAAATGGATGTCAAAAGTGCTTTTTTAAATGGTTTTATAAAATTTTATGTTGAACAACCTCCTTTATTCATACACGAAAAATTTCCTGACCATGTCTATAAACTCAAAAAGGCTTTATGCGGTTTAAAACAAGCACCCCGTGCTTGGTACGATCGTCTTAAAAATTATTTAATGAATTCTGGTTTTGAAATTGGAAAGGTTGATCAAACTCTTTTTAGTAAACGAAATAAGCATGATATTTTAATTATCCAAATATATGTTGATGATATAATTTTTGGCTCTACAAATGAGAAACTATGTCAAGAATTTTCTAACATAATGACCAATGAATTTGAGATGTCTCATATGGGTGAATTAAATTGTTTTCTTGGGTTACAAATTAAACAACTAGAAAATGGTATTTTTATTAATCAAGAAAAATATTGTAACAATCTAATTAATCGCTTTGGTATGGAAAATACTTCTACCAAACCAACTCCTATGAGCACAACCATACATCTTGATAAAGATGAAAATGGAAAAAGTATTGACCAAAAATTGTATTGAAGTATGATTGGATCATTACTATATTTAACAGCCGGTAGACCTGACATAATGATGAGTGTCTGTTTATGTGCAAGATTTCAAGCAGATCCCAAAGAATCACATTTACGAGCAGTAAAACGCATACTACGATATCTTAATAAAACCAAGGACTTTGGACTATTCTATCCAAAGGAATGTCCTTTTGATTTAGTATCCTATAGTGATACTGATTTTGGAGGAAGCCGGACAGATAGAAAAAGTACAAGTGGGACTTGTCACTTCATTGGACGGTCTCTTGTATCTTGGTTTAGTAAGAAACAAAGTTGTGTTTCATTATCGACTTGTGAAGCAGAATATATTTCTGCAGCTCTGGCATGTGCTCAAGTCATTTACATGCAACAAACACTACAAGATTTTGGTTTTAATTTAAACAAATCAACAATTTATTGTGATAACACTAGTGCTATTAATTTATCTAAAAATCCCGTTAATCACTCACGAACAAAACACATTGACATTCGTCATCATTTTCTTCGTGATAATATTGAAAAGGATTTAATAAATCTAGAATTTGTCTCCTCTGGTAAACAATTGGCAGATATATTCACAAAACCTTTAAATGAAAATACTTTCATTCATTTAAGAAGAGAACTTGGTATTCTTTCATTTAAAAATTTATAAAATTATATATATATATATATATATATATACTTATATATTTGTGACCTCTAATATATAAATCAAATTTTTATCAAAATAAAAATAAAATTTTTATGACTATTAGCAAGATTTGAACTCATAACCTCTTCTATATGTTCACATACTTCTACCAGTTGAGCTATGAGTGTTTCTTATCTCACCTAGAAATTTTGGTTTTATTTGTTCTATTTTTTTTTAAAATAATATAACATAGACACCAAGATTTGAACTCAGGACTTCCAACTGTAGTTCAATAGATTACCAGCTGAGCTATACATGTTTTTCTGCTGAACCACATGTTTTCAATCACTTTAAGCCGTTTATTTTGAAATTAATTTTCATCCACTATTCTAATCTCTGGTTATTAATCAATAGTTGCTTATAACCATTCAATATAAGCTAAATTGCAGCTATATAAATCACTCTTCAACTTTCATATTCACATTACAAATTATTTCAAACAAGCTTTTTAAATTCAAGCTTCTCAACAATGGCATCTCAAAACTCTTATGATTCATCAAACTCAAAGCTATCATTTGCTACTCCAACTTCCTCTAGTAGCTATAACTCATCCAGCAATTCTACACCGTCATTACCAACTCCGACCCCTGTTCATGAACCGGGAAGAAATCACACCGGATTTTCACCTAAACCAAAGAAGTCTAGAAGATCTTTGTTCCTTTCACCAAAAACTAAAGAGAAAATTGATGAAATACATCATTATCAACAGGAGCAAGTTAATCTACAAAGAGAAATGTTCTATGAACAGCGAATGAATTCAAATCGCCTTAGTCTTATTGAGTCAATCGCTCTTAAATTTTGTGGAAAATCGGACAAGCATAATGTTGTTCATCCTTCATCATCCCATCAGCCAAGCTCTTCTGGATGGAACAAATGGGAACAAACTTCATCTCAACATCAGGGATCTCCAAATTCATGGGAACGCCAAAATTATTGGTCGCCTTTACAACCTTATGTTGAGAATACAAAAGTTGAACCACAAGAATCATCTCCTAAGACCCCTAAATAATAATCGATTCTTGTGTAGCATTGTTCCTAAAATATTTGTATTTCAAATTTGTATTTGTTTCTTTAATAATACTTTCATTTTTTTACCTTACAGCATTATTTACTCCCAGTCAGTCGATTGAAAATTTAAGTCAGTCGACTGATGTCAGGGTCTCAAACTCTCGGGAAACCATTCAGTCGACTGACCTAAATAATCAGTCGACTGACTAAGGAAATTTTTTAAAATTTTTATGCGCACCAGTCGATTGGATTATTCTTTCAATCGACTGGCTATACGAGTTACCCTTTATCTCCCCTTTTTTCTTACCTTTTCCCCTTCTTACTTTACTCTTCTCAGTTTTTTTTTCCCCAAATTTTTCCGTCCTCAAACCCTAGAAACCCAATTCCACTCAATTTTCGATTCAAAAATCATTCAAATGGCTCCTCCAAAACGTCAAAGACAAGGCTCTTCATCCATCGATCCTACTGACGCTCAAAATGCTCAATGGTTGTACAATGATGTGGCAGTTACAAGATGGCACAAGATGAAAAATTCAAGGATATTTGAAGGTTCGTTCATGGTTTACAGCGACTTCACGGCTTACGGATTAAAAGAACTCATGCGTAGATCCAGTTTGGAGTCTCTACTTGATTTGAATTCAAATTCTCACAAGATCAATCACCTAATGGTAAAATTATTCTATGCCAATTTAAATCTACCTCATCAACGTCAATCAAACACAAATGATTGTGTTTGGAGTTTAGTATGTGGAAAACAAGTATTTTTTTCTTTAGATCGAATGGCACACATTCTTCAAACTCCTAATCATGGAATTCCACTTGATGATGTCGAATGTAATGTTCGACAAAGGGATCGAATTAGCCATATGTTCATGGGAGATAACATGACGGAACTAAAATCTAGCCTCCTTCGTCCAAAAGCGAGAGTTGTTCACAAAGCTTTCATGAGGAGTATATTACCAAGAACTGGGTCATATGAATTAATCTACCCAGAAAACTTCAAAGCTCTATATGCGGTTTGGGGAGGAATTCAAGTAAATTGGCTACGAAGGATATTGGACGAGTTTCTCACTTTCAACAATGGTACTATGAAAACAATTTATTTCGGAGAATATATCATGCGATTGCTTTTAAATGTGAGTACTCCTCAACCAGAATCTGAAACTTCTTCCGTTGAAGTTATCAATATTCGCACATTACGTCTCATGAAACTACCATCCGCTCCTCCAACTTTTACCTCCTTTGAAGAATGGCATCCACAGCAACATCAACGATCATCAGGCGGGCCAGTTATTCGAGAACGTGCTTCTCATCCCGAAGAAGACGAAGAAATTCGTCTTGCAACTTCAGCTAGTTTACGAGAATCCGTTGAAATTCTTTCTAAGAATCAACAAATATTAGGATCTCGTTTGAAGAAAGTGGATAAAAAATTGGACAAAGTAAAAGGATTCTTCTCTATTCTTTGGGATGCAATTTCATGTTCCACTTCCACAACTGCCTCTTCCACAGCTCATGGTAAACGACCAGAACCAAGGTTTACATAGTCAACTTCTGAAGAGCATACTAGTAGTGATACTAGTGGCACAGGCAGTGGTGCTCATGGAACTTCTAGGCCTGGAAAAGAACCAGCACCAGAGGAAGATTTCGATTAACATCTTGATGAGTAGGTTTTGTGATGAGTAAGTAGGGTATGCATTATCTATATGTAGTTTTTAATTCGAACATATTTGAATCTTGTCTTAAAACTCGTACTTTATTTAAATATTGAGACGTGTACTAAATAGTCTCCTTTTTCTATTTACATTTACATATTATGCTGTGTCTCCTTTTTTGTCGATGACAAGGGGGAGAAATGTATGTGCACTAACATATTTGTTGAAGGAAAAAGATATCATGCATTCAGGGGGAGAAAAACATAAATTTTCCTTGAAAATATATACAGGTTGTCATCAATCAAAAAGGGGGAGAATGTTGAATCACTATTTTCGATTCATGACAAATCAGTTCAGAGGCCAAGAAAAGAATTTACATTCATACATAACACAAAGAAAGACAATAGAGGATCAAGTCCACAACTCTATGCTTAAAGTAACATTCATTTATGTTGAGTCTTAGTTATATGTTAAAATCAATCCTCAAGTTTTCAAAGTTTTCTATTTTTTTTAAAAAAAGAAAATTCACTGTGCAAAATATGCACAGCCAGTCGACTGACTGGTTATGCCAGTCGACTGACTGTGCATATGCATAGTCGTGAACTCTTTTAAAATTTAAAACGTACATGGTTTTTTAAATTTCAAATACCAGTCGACTGACCACAATCTCCAGTCGACTGAACCGACTTCAACTGCAAATCTTCTGAATAGACATCTTCTTCCATGAAGAGTTGCATACCATCAAAAGTTGTCTCTCTTGACTGAAACTCTTCACCAAGGGTTGCAGTTTTCTGATAATTATATATAGGAGTTCTCTCTTCTTCAATTTTACCAATTTTCTGATTCTAACTCTCTATTTCTCTCTTGTGATTATTCTAAGTGCTCTCATACTTTAAATTGCTTTGAATCTTTGAGTCATACTCTACATACTTTGATTCTTAGCAATATTCTTCCTTCTCAAATCTTCACATACTACTTATATACTTGAGGAATTGATTATAGGAAGTTTGTAATCTTAATTGACAAATCAGTGTTATCAAGAACACACTTAGTCAACTACTTTCATAGTTTGTTAAAGACCTGTTCTGCTGCTCAGGCAAGGGAAAGTCCTCTTCTGCTGTTGAGGCAAAAATCCTGTTCTGCTGCTCAGGTGTCTGTTCCGCTGCTCAGACCTATTAATCCGGGTTAAGTGAAATGATATATCCACGTGTTTTAAATTAAGCGCTCACTATTCGGTTTAGCCAAGAGAGGACTTTGTGTCATATAACCCATTCCGAATAGTGATATGACGAAATGGATAGCACTTCAAGATGGTGGTGATGTTTATTAGCTTAACACCTTTCTCGGAGATGTACGAGCTCAGAGGTTATGTAGTTGATGGTTATAAGTGATATACTTCCAATTTGGTAGTGTGGCATGCTAAGTGCACTACGTGTTGTTGAGTGTTGTTGAACATTTGTTGATCAAAGCATGGCTTTTGTGTAAATCATAGCTTTGTGGACGAGACCTCGTCGGACCTCACACCGCGGAAATGGTCGAAACAGGAAAGATGCGACAAGATTATGAGGGTCACCCCCTTTAGGGTATGTCCATTCCCTTTTGATAAAAGGTGATATCATGGTATGGAGCCCAGATATTTAACCTATGTGGATGCTGCAAATTTATTACTTCATGGTTGTTGCTTTGTGGTTGAGGGCCCTCGGATAAAGGTCGGTTACGACCGGGGAATGGCATATTCGTGTAGTAGTTATCTAGTTATAGAGGTAAACCGGCCTTGTGTTGGCAGAGATCTAGTTAGGTTCTCGGGGCGTCCCTCCAGAGGGGTACACATGTGGCATAGGAAGTTCCTTAGCCCGACCATTTGTTTAAAATCCAATCATCAATACGCGCCCGGTACGGTTTTAATTGTATAACCTGCCATTTACTTATGGTGGTAACCCACTGTTTAGATGGTAGATATAGTTGTAAATATTTATCTATCACAACTGTTTTTGGCAGTTGTTTGCCTGCACTATAAAAAATTACAACTTCCCTCTTTTATTTTCTTCGGCCCTCTCAATGCTTTCGTGTAAACTAAAAAATTAGCCGTAAAATTTCATAAATCTAAACTAACCCTATCCCACTCTGCCATTGCTATCCACCGAAGTAAACCGCGCTTGCTAGAAACCTTCTTCCAAACCCTAACCCTTTACTCTCTTTCATTTTCTCGCCTCCATGGCCGCATCTCCATTGCTACACACGTTCGCTCGCTTCGCCACCGTTGCTACCTGCATTTGCTCGCCGTTGTTGTTGGTCGCCTTCGACGAAGTTGTGGTATGTTGCTATCCTACGATTTTCTTGATTTTATTTGGTTCTTAGTTATTTGTTTATTGAAATTGTCGATAGTTAAATGATTCTTTACTGCTATCCTACAATAACCCAAATTTCTCGAAAATAAACATAATCGTCGATTCAAATCGATTCCAATCTAGTATGAATTTATAACAATCTGATGAGTGATGGCTAAGCACAATAATTCACTGAATAGTACTAAAAATCACATACGGCAATTTATGTTTTGAATTAGGTGCATTGTATTGTGAATTAGGTCCATGTATGGAACCCATGCATAGATCCCACTTCGCTCACTCTATGGGATAAAGTTTATTCCAAAATTTAGGAGATGTGTAGTATTTTTTGTTTATTATAAGCCTAATTTATACCAAATTTGCGCATATTATATAGCACAATCCAGTATTCCTATATCAAAATAGCAAACAGATGGTGTGAAATTATTCCGTTTATTCTTTTAATCAATAGGGAAAATTTCTAACTATACATTCAAAATAGTAAACGGATGGTGCGAAGTTCTGTTTGTTTGTTTAATTAATCACAAGGGGAACTTTCTTTATATATGTGTGTGTGTAATGCAAATTGGGGAATGTGAAGTAGCTTGGGTTGATGGAGAAGTGCGAAAACCACATGATAAGCTTTCTCTACTCCCCCCGCGTCAAACCCTCCTAGCCATGATTCTGTGCTTGTTGGCGGTTTAAAGTTACCTGATTTAAAGCAATTCCTTGTGAGCAAAGGCATTCAGGTAATGATTCAGGTAATGTGTATTCTTGTCTAACTTGTTTTTTCCCACCTGCTTTACTTGTCTAATGCATCTCTTTACTTAATTAGGATACAAAGATTTCACATGATAAGTAAAGAAAGTTCAGCAATTTTTCCATTTCCTTAAATTATTTGACATACAAGGTATTAAAAAACAAGATTCAAATCGTAGATCGTAAATTTTCAATCTTTAAATTTAAATCATAGATTGAAAAAATTCATATTTAACATGCATACCTACTTGTATGCTCGATTTTTCTTCTTCACTGCGTTGGTTATTAAGTGATATTTAAGCGTTCGAAAGCATCAATTCTCCTTTTTATAGAGTAATTTGTACATTTGGAATTGAATTTGATGCTTCTTCTAAACCTGTAATCCGATTTTTATTCTTGTTCCATCTTTATTTCATTTTTAGAAAACAATAAAATACGAGTCATAAATTCAAGCAGAAATCTTGATATTTTTTATTCAGTATGAATTAATGCTTTTTCTCAGTCACAGTTTTAGTAGAGTAACAAGAGAAAGCAATGTACTTGTATATATTAAGTTTGGTTACATCATTTTAACATGATGTGTAATTATGTTACTTCATACCGTATCAATATTATATAAACCACAGGTCTTGCTTAACACACACACATGCCCACACACATCTTTTATGTATGTATGTATGTATGTTACATCTATACTCGCAGATGAGCTCTTTCTTCAAGTTTCAAATTTTGCATCTTTACTCACTTGTATGAGAGATGCACATAATCGTGTTAAATGTATTTATTGTTATATGTATCAATCAGGGATCTTGTAGTACTGCACATTTCGTATTAAAACATGGAAAATGCAGCGCATGTTATGAAGACACTTTAATCAGTTCTATGATGGCACAATATATAGTTTTCTCTGCTTCCAGATTGAGCTTGCTGGGGGAATTTTGCGATGCGGTGAGCATGTCACGGTCAGAAAAATCATTGATGTGTCAGCAAGGTTATTTTTTTATTAAAATGCTATGTTTGTTAACTTTTAGTAAGCATTTATAAACAATGAATAAAATGACTAATGGGGTCCATAATTCATTGAATTTTTTTAGTCTATTTGATTGGTCTAACAATGATTTCGGGCACAATTGCAAATATTTTGCTAGTCTTCATCGTTTTTTTTTGGCGACAAAGGAACACATATTCATACATATGTATATAATTGTACATGTGCATAGCTTTATAAGTTTTATCGCTTTTCTTTTATGCCATCAGAATAAAAAATGAATTCTATTTGATATTTTTCATATTTTTCCAAATAGGAAGCTGAACTGTACTTTATAATATTAGTGGAATATCATTTCAATTTTCTCATGTACCCATCATCCAAACCCTAGCCCATACAAATTTTGGTATGTTCGTATCAGTTCACAATACTAAACAAGCCTCATTTTAAACTTGCTTAAACAAATTTCTTATGTGAAAGAATTATAACTTAATACAGGAATGCTTTATTTTAGATGTGTCCTTTTTAAAATAAGACATCAATACTACCTTGTGACATATGCATCTTTGGTTGGACGTCGGAAGAATTAAAAATCAAGAAAGTCCTTCAGGAAATGGTAGCATTTTAGGCCTCAAACATCATCATTGTGTTGCTTTCTATTGAAATATGGTGGATACCAAAAAGTAAAAACACTATTAAATTAAATAAGGGAAATGATTTAATAGAGGAATAATCGTTGAATTTCAGTACGGATAATTTGAATTTGTAGAATAGAAATTTTCTATTAATTCATGACTAATTATCCCACATATGGAGATAACAATTGCATCTACTGATCCTACAGTTTTAGTGCATCATATACCACTTGGAGAAACTGCTTGGAAGGTTTGGATTGATTCAGTGGTGGAGCTCGAAGCTATTTTATATAGGCCTACTTCGGATATGTATACTATTGGACAAGCGGTTGGACGACTGTTGCTTGGTATAAGGAATTTATCTCTTTTAATTAGTACGTATATGTACTCTTACTGAAATATGTTATGGATTTAGTTGTGTTTTGTATTGAAATTATGAATTCATAAATGGTGTAAACTCGAATTGTTTTCGATTTTCTTGAATGCAAATGTTTTGTGTTGTTTCAAGTAATTTGCATGATTGTGTATAATGTTAACGAAATATTGGTTTTAGTTATGATATTAAGAAATTTATAGCAGCCGTGAAAAGGTGATTATAGTTGTTTGTAGCAATTGTAAACATATATGCTGCAACTGTCATTGTTAGTTGTATTTCATCCCTCTACAACTGCAAGCGGTAGTTGTAAAAAACCTTTTACAAGTGCTAAAAGCAGTTGTAACCAGTCGTTTACAACTTGCATGTTGCAGTTGTAAATAGTTTTCCGCAGTGTAAATAAGTTTTCTACAACTAGCAGTGGAAGTTGTAAAAGACCTTTTGCAAGTGCTAAAAGCAGTTGTAACTAGTCATTTACAACTAACATGTCGCGGTTGTAAAATAAGTTTCTACAACTACTTCTACAACTGTTCTGGCCAGTTGTAAAATAATTCGGATCTATTACAACCGCGGATATAACGACTGGCGGGTGCTAGTTGTAATAGACATATTACAACTGTTTTTGGCAGTTGCAAAAATGTATTTTTGTTGTTGTGATGATTTCTTCGTTTCTTTCAATATTCAACTTTTTTACTAAATGGACGGATGATGCTTTTGGGAGTAGGGAAACAAATGTGAATAAATGTGTATTACGGTTATTACCGAAGAGGAGTCAAGGAAATTGCAACAAACTTAGATTCTTAACAGCATAGTAAGGAGAAAAACTGAAATGTAGAAATTGAACTTTCATATATAAATATTTTATTAAGTAGCTTCGATTCTAGATAAGAAATTTATAATAAGTTATGAAATTGCGTAGATATTGAAAATCAATTCCCCTTTCATAACCAAACCTAGCAATCAAAGCAATAAATCTCAAAATTAAAATGCAATAAAATCAAATAATCAAACGCAGTTAAACCATAAGACAATCAAAAGGAAATAAAAAGTAATCAATGAACAAAGAAAGTACGGAGTAAAAAAAGGAGAATTCAAAGTGAAAAGAAAGCAAAACAAAATTCATACAAACTTATGAAATTTTTGAAGGAAGTTGGAGATCTTACCTTTGAGAAATAGCTTAGGCCTTTATCACAATTTTCCCAATATTTCCTGAATAGAGAAAGTACAGAGTAAAAAAAAGGAGAAATCAAAGTGAAAAGCAAGCAGAACAAAATTCAGACAAACCTATGAAAATGTCGAAGGAAGTGGGGGACCTCCTCAATTTATATGTCAAATCCCAAATTTGCAACTCAACCCCACAAATTGAGTTGGTGGAAGAAGAGAGAGGCACCCCGTTTCAATATCAAACCCGATCGAGTTGGAGGAAGAAGAGAGCTCGTTCCAGCCATCAATTTGCTCGATCCTCGAATTTGGATCTGAAAAGCATCGTGGTTATAATTCTAAAAACAAAAGAAAAAGAAATTCTAAAAACAGAAGAAAAAGGAAGAAAATTGTAAGAGGCCGTTAACTCCATTTTTTTTAGTGGGGAAGAAAAGGTTTAGCAGAAGTTTAAAGAACAGTAGGAAAAAAGGAAGTTGGCAGAGACGGCTGACTACATCGTGTAGTTTTTAGTGGGGAACGGAACATGGTAGGAGAATTGAGGCATATGCCCTTGGATTTTTTTTCTACTGTATTCTTTTACGACAACGTTAGGGACTGATTGGGAAGTTAAAAAAAGCTTCACCATCCTAAGGTATTTGCATTATTAGTAGAGATAAGCAAAATTTTAATGTTTATTGTAAATACTGATCACTTATTACACCACACATTTTGATACCCATATGCAACATAATATGTAAAAAAAAATTAACGATATCAAACAATTAAAAAAGTTCAAACATAACGTCAGTTTTGTTTTCAATTGGTGAATTTTTTCGTTTAGTTTGGGTTTTAATTTTATAGTGTAGTTTCAATCACTAGAAATGAATGTACTAAAAATTTTAAAAAAAATTAGTATCAACCTACCGCGATATTTGCATGCAATTCGAAGTTAAAGTATGATAATTTATAAATTGGCTGAAAAGAATGGAAATGAAAAAATAAATAAATAGTAATACATAACGTAGATGTTAAAAAATTATTAATAAATAGTTTCGACAAGCTGAAAAACGCGGATTTATTTAAGGTAAATAAAACAAATAAAATCTGCAATGCATACATAGAAAATCAATATATTACATAATTATGAAAAGTTGGACAAAATCTGCTAATATTTTTATAACAACTTATTTCAGTACATGTTTTATGCGCGTGTGTGTTAATAATGCTAAAATCATTAATTGATAATCCAAACACAACACAAACTTCAATTTTATTACAATGAAATATTTTCTTCTCGACCAAACTCTTATAAATATATTTACATTGTCAAATTGACTATTTTTGATATGTTTGTAGTACTTGCACATGTGGGCATTTATTATTTTTTCGTTTGTGTATAAATATAAGACATAAAATAAGATGATGAAGTGTGTTATGTATGACAATTACATCGAAGAATAATTAATTTTAACTTTGAGGGGTAATATTGTCAAAGTGCTAATTTATATTTGCGGAACAAATTTCTAATTAGAATGTAAACAAATAATATTTTAAGTATTCAACAATCAGCATTTAGCATTTTAAACAAATGATGCCTAAGATTTTAAACCAAGTGCTTGTTCAGAGGAGGAGGAGATGAAAATTGAATAGAACGTATAGTTCTATCTCTATCAAGGAGGGATATTAATACCCTAGTTGGTGCTAATGGGTTGTTAGGTCTAACAAGCTTGTTTACACTTATTTTATTCTTTTAGTTGTAACTTTATAGCCATGTGCCTGTTCTAAACATGTTTATTATGGAACCTGACTAGAAAATACGCTCTATGCAACGGTGTAAGTTTCATTGTTTGATTTCTTCATTTATAGAAATTCATATGTTTGTACTTTTTAGTAAAATTACCATTTTAACCTTTAATTAATATTTTAATTTATTATTAAACTTCATGGCGTGTTACATTCTCCTCTGTTGAAAGAATTTCATTCTTGAAATTCTAAAGGACAAAAAAATGCAACTCGCTCTATAGCTTTTAAACACATATTATATAGTCATACATTTAACATACATTCATAAAAATACACCCGCTCTTAAGTGGCTATACTTTAACAAACACCATGGCATATACTACGAACACCAACATTGTGCGTTTTCGTCAGCATACGACTTCTGTTTATCATGTGGAGTCTTTGTCCTTTTCCTTGTCAGCTCTAGTTTTTCGGAAGTGTCCCTAGTCATGTCTAGCCCAAGTATAAACCTATCAGTCACCTCCCGCGAACAAGATGGATTTGCATGGTCATCCATATAAAGCCTTGAACGGTGACATGCTTATGCTCGCCTGATAGATGTTATCTTAGGTTAATGCCACTAATGGTGAATGATCTTCTCATGCTCCACCAAAGCCAAGAATATCAGGTCTCTCGATAAATCCTTCAACATCCTATTCACCATCTCCATTTGTTCATCTGTTTGTGGATGATACGTAGTCCTAAGATTTAACTCAGTCCCCGAGTCATCTTGAAGAGTTCTCCAAAATAAAGGATCTAGGCCGGGTCGCAGCGGGTTAAATGAGTGAATTTAAAAAAAAAATCATTTTTAAAATCTTTATTAAGCCTATGAAGTCTAATCGATTTTTAGATTCAATCTAAAATATTTTATATAAATCTTTATATTGTTTTATATGCTTGTAAAAGGGTGTATTTTAATTTCTTGAAGTATGTTTCATAAGTGCATTAAATTCACTTATATATGTACAGTGCACATGCAATATATAAGAAGTGTATATAGTCAATGTGACTGTTTATGCACTACTAGAATACTTTAAAACGGGGATAGAGCCTGGAGTCGGTCGGAGTTGGCACTGTCTCCATTATGGAGTCGGCTGAGGACGACGTAATATTTTATTGAAGTTTGTGTCGGCTAGGGACGGCACAGAATTTTATTGAAGTTTGTGTCGGCTAGGGACGGCCTGCAACGGTCCGAGTCGGCTAGCGTCGGCTATTTAATTATTTTCCCTGTCTAGTTCTTATATACGTCTATTTCGTTTGAAAAAATATAAAACACAACGAAAATGGCCAAAAAAATAAAATTGACATGTATGGTTATTAATACTCACCCAATGACTGGTCGTGATAGGTTAAATTGGTATTTTCGATGATATATGTTCGTGTAATTCGAAAAGTTATCGTTGTTGAAAATCTAACTCGTACGACAATTCGATGCAACTTTTAGTCGATCCGTTATACAAATTCGATAAGGGCGATTATATGTAACAATTTAAAGAATTAAAATAATTTTTAAACCATTGGATAATCAATTATGAATTTTTAAATGTATTTGGTATAATAAAATTATATAAAATAAAATATGTGGCGTAAAAATAGATTCTTTGGATCTTATGTCGATCTAAGGTATTTTGGACATGTTTTCAGAATATGGTTTAAAAATACACAAATTTGGGGAGTCGATCTTGAATTTCAAATTTATGGTCGTTCGTGGACTTTCGGACAAAAACCCTTCGTTCGAAGGCCGAACGACCTTCAAACGAGAGCAAATTTGAACCATTGATGCTTTGTATTATTTTAATCGAATCCGTATGGTTGGATTCGCAAAAAAATCATCACATACAAAATTATCCAAGAAATATGTCATTTTCTAGGAGTTAGCTATAACACTTATAATTTTGTGGGTGATGACTTTTTTGCGAATCCAACCATACGGATTCGATTAAAATAATACAAAGCATCAATGGTTCAAATTTGGTCTCGTTTGAAGGTCGTTCGGCCTTCGAACGAAGGGTTTTTTGTCCGAACGTCCACGAACGACCATAAATTTGAAATTCAAGATCGACTCCCCAAATTTGTGTATTTTTAAACCATATTCTGAAAGCATGTCCAAAATACCTTAGATCGACATAAGATCCAAAGAATCTATTTTTATGCCACATATTTTATTTTATATAATTTTATTATACCAAATACATTTAAAAATTCATAATTGATTACCCAATGGTTTAAAAATTATTTTAATTCTTGAAAATGCTACATATAACCACCTTCATCAGATTTGTATAATGGATCGACTAAAGGTTTCATCCATTGGTCGTGCGAGCTAGATTTTCAACAACGAAAATTTTCGAATTATATGAACATACATCATCGAAAATATCAATTTAGCCTATCATGACCCGTCATTAGGTCAATAATAATAATAATAAATGTCAATTTTTTATGTTGTAGCAGTGTTTTAAATTTTTTTAAACGAAATAGGTGTAAAAAAAGAATTTTATAAAAAATATACGTTGGCCGACCCTAAACGACTCAAGCTGTCACTAATCGGGACGATGCCAACCGACGCCAGCCGGCTCCATATCGAGTATACAGGTTTCGGCCGAGATTTTCTTCTTCACTTTCTTTGCTTAATAAAAAAACAATTTTCTCCTTCCCCATCACCGTTTTCAACCCTCTCCAACCGTCATCCTCTGTCGTCATCGCCGTAGAAGTCTAGAACTCGACAAAACTTGCCGGAATCTCCTCTTCTTCTTGAATTTGGTAATTTTGTAAACCCTAATTTCGAATTAAATTGTTTAATTAGGTTTAAATGTACATTATTGTGATGATAATTGGGCGTAGGTATTGCTAATTTAGTGTATTAGGTTATTTTTAGTATGAAATCGTTGAATTTGAAAGTGTGAATTGGGAATAATTGGTTGTAAGTATTTATAATTTAAAAGGGTGAAAATGTGAATTGAGAATTGGGAATTTGAAAGTGTGAAAGTGTGCATTTGAATTTTATTCCCGATTGATCCCTTATATTTTATATTTGGATTGAGTGAGGACGACTTGGTCGTCGAGTGTTGTTTGACTGGCATGTGCGCCTTATATTTGGATTGAGTGAGGACGACTTGGTCGTCGAGTGTTGTTTGACTGCCCTGTGCGCCATGTTTTTGGGTATTTATACCTGGAAAGTCTCAGTAGTTGGTCCATTCGGGCTGTGCCGATATTATACGAAGGGCGTATCGCCTCGATACGTTGCCGTTTATTTCTGGCGCCTAGGTGAAGCGACTATTTCGATGTTTATTGCTTTATATGCAATAAACATCTTAATATAAATGATTTAAAGGAAATAATTTGTAAATAAACTTCTTACTTATTTTAGCCTATCTCTAATTAATATAAATAATTTAAATGAAAATAAGACAACAACAAAGCCTTTAATTCCAAAAGACTTTGGTAGATTAGAAAATACGATAATAATCACAAGTCTGTATGCATATAGGAATACAAAAGAAACGCTGTCGAAATTTCTAATATATATATATATATATATATATATATATATCTGTGTGTGTGTGTGTGTGTTTTTAAATTAGGAAAAATGTTCAACTATATTCTCGACCGTACCTGGATGAGTGAAAATTTGTATGCGTGGTTTGTGCAATATTGGAAAAGCGAAGACGCGAAGATAAATTTTTTACTTTCGTATGTCTATAATTATAATTCGTTTAAATGTTTATATAATAATTAAATTATACAGGCGGTAGCATCGAGGACCTCCGCAAACAGGCTTTGGAATCCTGCAACACACCACGGTGAATCCAAGTTTTTTCAGCAATATAGAAAAGAAATGGTAAATATAAAAATTGTTATTTGTAATTTACTTATAACATTGTTTAGTTATGTATATGTATATATGTGTATACATATACATTTTTTAATCATACCTAATTTCAGACGAGGGAGAGAGGTGGTGTTGCAACGTCTCATTTGGACGTCTTCACCTGAACACACGCCGTCGAGCATACAGATGAAGATTTCGTGATAACATATGAATGGTCAAATGCAAAATCAGCGAATATCTGGGTATATGGACTATAAATTTTTTCTCTTATTTAACAATACATTAAATTGGATATTCATCTTCTCAAAATTATATTTCTAAACACAGGAGATATGCGATCAGAAGATCGGTCGCATGCTTGCAGAGTCTGGTAGAGAGCAGTTGAACGTTGAGGAGACGGACATGATATTCGCTCGTATTACCGACCCGCCGACCAGAAATAGACAGTATGGATATGGAAATCAAGCGGTAATATTTATTGAATTTAATTAATTCATTAACTAGTTTATAAATTTTATTGAATATTACGTATAAACTATAACTATGAATTTATTAATATACAGGCCACGATGCAAGCCGCTTACAATAAACAACAAGCTGAAGAAAAAATAGCATCCATGCAAGCACAAGTCGCCGAGTTGAACGATTGGAAATAGACTGGATTGAAGCAGAAACTAGAAGAGGCGATTACTGCTTACTTGGTAGAGCACGAGATGAATATGCCGCCATCATAGGGATATGGCGCTACTGATAATTGGGGCGAGTGGTAGTATGCTCCTATATATGTTTTCTGATGAACTTTGAATGTCTTGTATATTTGATGAACTTTTGGTTGAATTTTGTAAACATTATGGATATTTGTGACGATGGACGTTTGAATATGTATGTTGATGTTTTGTGGTTCTTAGTTGGGCATATATGTGATGTATATTGTTGTTTGGTAAAGTATATTTGAGGAATATATATGATTGTGTGGATGGAAGTAGAAATGGATGTTGGAAATGCAGAAAAAATTACCCAGATTAGCGTCGGCTGGAGTCGGCTCGGGTCTGCTTATGGGTCATTTATTATTTTACACGTGGACTAAATTTAGCGTCGGCCTGAATCGACAAACCGACTCTAGCCGATGCTAAACTAGAGGACGGACCCATCTCCATTCCTGTCACCATTTCACTTGGCGACGAGCTACTTTGCGTCGGCATATAGCGTCGGCTCGAATCGGCCGGAGTCGGCTCGAGTCGGCTATATGCCGACGCTAAACAGCCTTCTCCTTGTAGTGATGTAACGACCCGTATTTTTGACCATTTTTTTAAAATTTAATTTAATTATCGAATAAAGATGGTTAGAAATGGAAATTTATATTGTTATTAATGATAATATATTGAATGGAAGTGATAGTCTAAATTGAATCTGCAAATGACAAAATTCCAACATGAGAACATCATTAATTAGTATCTGAATTGAAACAAACGATATTCAATTGTATTAAATTAATTACTGAAATATGAACAATAAATGTCATTTAAATAAAGATTGAATAAATGTGCAATAAGATAAAAAAGATAACAAATTTCAATATAACTTTTTGATATTGATTATAAGGAATTAATAATAGAATTCGAATTAATAAATGTTTATTCTTAAATATGAGATTGATTGGTTGTTAATAAAAGAAGAACATAAGTCGAATGAATAATATTTTTTTAATATTTTAAATATCTGAATCTACAAATTTTGAAAGAAAAAAACTATATTTAAATTTTAAACGTAATTTTTGAATACGAAAAATGTCTCTCTCTCTCTCTCTCTCTATATATATATATATATATATATATATATAGCTTCACCATTTCAAATTTATGATAAAAAATACATGTATATATACTTAGACAAGTTTCATGATGGAAAAGTGCAAACTTATGATAATATATGTATGTATGTATGTATATATGTATATGTAAACAAGAGTATATCTAAATGTATATGTAATAGGTAAAAATTTAAATATCTATATGATGACAATATATATATATATGTATATATATCTGTGTGTGTGTATGTATATATAAAATAGTGAATAAGTAAATATGTACATATAGTAAAAATGGCGTATATGTAAGTCTATATGTATATACATGTAGGATATATATTCACATGGGAAGCATCATCATGAAAACTTCAAAGTCAAGCACAAAAATTTCAAGTCAAGCCCACAACTTAAATTCAAGCACATAATAAATCCAAGCGCACACAAAATATTAAATCAAGCCAAAAAATAAATCAAATCAAATCAAACCATGAAATCACATCAGCCTACCTACGTAAGGAAATGAAAAAAAGTCTGATTACTTTCTATTGATACATCATTATGTATAATTGAAAGGACTAACTTGGGACTGAATCTTATTCATTTCAATGTACTTTTGGAACTCATTTCCAATACACTCGCATATTTGATCAAATTGATTTTTTTTATTTCCTTGACACTTTATGTTTTCTATTTTCGTCTTATATTCAATGAACTTATCAAAGATGTGCAACTTGTGTTACACATACACATATTCATGTCTATGATAATTCATCGTGAATTCAACAAAGTAAGTGGATTCGTTTTGGTATCAATAGATCTTGGATTACATGCATCTATATTTATTAATTCAAATAGCTTTTTAACTCTTTTTCGCTCCAACTGAATATGTGCTTTGCCCTTAATCTTTTGGGATACAATTCATGGGTCCCAAAAATAATTCATAATAATAAAATTAAAGAATTATTTCTCAAATAAAATATGGCTTAGTCCATAATTCGTAGAAATATTTTGATACTTTTGTATTTTCCATAGCTAATCGTTATGAAAACAAATGACGTTATTATAATAGGCTTATTTTATAATGAATATTTATAATATTCATATTAAAATAAAACTTTATCTATTTTTAATCAATATTTAAATATCTATAAATTCATAAATAATATTTGTTATACATACGAACACAATCTTTCATAACTTGATCATTCCACAAATGAGTGTCATAAGTATGCTTCCACTATTGTTGCCATTATTATAACAGTACATGAAATATGAAGCTCCATTCAACCAGTTATTATAAACTGTTTATTTCATCCACTATAACCAATTTACTGTCGAGAGTTTTAGATCAAATATCTTAAACTCAAAGAAATAACTCTTATTGAAAAAAATACCTTTTATAATAAAATTACATTTGGGGTATAAACCACGTTTATCATTCCATATAAGTATATACATAGAATTTTATACAATTCTCATTTGCAATATTTCTTCAAGAAGTAGGAGTGACCATTCAACATCCAAAATGGCCTATTTTACATCCATTGTCAAATATTAACTTTTCTTTTAAATGGTTAAACCATGCAAAAATAACTCCTACCAAAGACTACACTGAGTTCTTTACAAAAGCGCATTCGGATATCCCTAAAAATTCAAGGATATTGAATATGTTGCACTAGAGCAAACCAGTCGAAGCTAACATTTAACTGACCGAAATCCTTTGTTAATTTTTTAGTCCTTGGTATGGTGTAGTTTTCAACACAACAGGATTATCATTGTATTCAATCGTAGTGAACACATAACCTTGCATTATATTTGCTTGCTCATTTTGAATGAACTAATTTCATCGGGATTTTATATATTACGAACACGACTGTTTACCTTACAACCTTTTTTAAGTGCTTGAATATGGATCAAATATTCTAATTCTTGTATTACTTTAGAGTTAAAAGCTCATGAAGCACAATACATGGTTTGAGCAAATAAACATTTAAGTGACCAAGGTAGGAATAATTAATTATTTAAGCAATTAAATATGTTTAATCTGTATATTTGGTCATGAGAAGCAGAGGAGGGAGCGGTTGGCCATAGATGAAAGAAGAAGAGTGAACCAAATTTAATTAAATGTTTGTAGAATGTCTTATTATATTAAACTAAAAGAAACATTTTCATTTCTCTTTTTTAAAACTTCCCTTAGTCATAGATCTAACGTTTAGACCACATCCTTCCAAGTGTGCTCGATCATATATTGTATCGTATAGGGACTAAAATATCGAATATGTATTCATACAAATATTAATGACATTTTGCACATAGTATGATGATATGACATATAATAACATAGTTAATATATACATGTATAGATAATAAGATTTATACCTACCATATATATATATATGTATATATATTCTCCATTTATATATGTATTATTTGCGTCAATTTTACAAAATCTAACATATGTTGACTAAGTTGAAGTTTTCAATCATACTTTTAAGTTGAAATTTTCAAGTTTTGATTTGGTAGAATTAAATTCAAATCTAGATCAAGTTGACTAATATAAAATATCTACTAAATGACTATATTAACTTTTTCTAAATTTTAAAATAACCAAAAGGAATTTTGAGAAGAAAACCATTTGTCATTTTTCTCTTTTAAAACTTTCCATTTTAATTCCCACTAGTTAGAATTAAGATCTCATCCACGTTTCTTCTTCTCTCTCTTTCTCTTTCTCTTTTTCTATTATGGTCGGCCATACGATACCATTGCATATATCTTTATTTTCAAAAGCCTGTTAAGCAATTAAGTATATTTAAGACCCATTTAAATGTATATCGACATCGTATATCGATACCTGTTTATTTAACTTTAAAATATACTTCCAAATAATTAAGCAACATCCAAACACAGATAAATTAACAACTAATATTTCTCAAATACTAGTAAATTTTATCAGTTTTTAGCATTTTATAAACTAATTGAATCTTGTGGTTTTTTGGAGAACTCGCAGATGCGGTTGTGGGACTCAAAGGTGTGAATTCAGTCAGTGATTAATATTGCTTAATTCAAATATTAACGTTTACATATCACAATAGTTAGTGGTGTGACGGTTTGGTCGCATCGTTTATAGATCTTTTCGGTAAAATCATATTTTATACTATCTTAAGCGTCCATAATAGTGAGAATAATTTACGCACATTCTCTTGGCAACATTATATCACATTAGGATATACGAAATCAGATATTGGTCAAAACTTCAGCATTGTCCGTAGTCAATTCAATCAGTTCATAAAAAAAGTCATTGGTTCAATGATAACATTTATTTTTAACCATTATACTCTGGTCAAAAATTTTGACTTTGACTTAACTACAGTTAACCGTGATACCAACCTCATAAACTGAGGTAAAACTCGATCTGATTATAATACCTTGATCTGCCTAATACCTTGAGATCAACTAGGATAACCGTATTACTTACTACTTCTTGTTGACTTGACTAAGAACCACTACATAGCAATGTCTTCAATCGAACAGTGCTTCACTTCCAATGCTTCAACTTAGACCCATTATAATCGTTTGATGGATGGCAATGTCATGATTTAACTATAATTAAAGTTGATTATTCTCATTGAAGCTCAACAGTTTTTAAGTTGAGGGAACTATGCAACAACATCATCTTGAGATTCCATCGTTGGATCAGGTGCATTGGCAACGAGGTAAAAAGAGTAAAATTCAAAAAAAAAAATATTAATTTGCACAAGATCTTATTTTATGTGAATAAAATTTAATTTAAAGTGAATCAAATTTGGTATTTAATTAATATAAGTGTTTGAGTAATTTTAATTTGTTTAATTTATTTAGAATGTTTCTTTGTTTGTAAAATTTTAAAATAAATTTTTATTATTAATTTAATTAAACTTAATTTATTAATATAATTTATTTTATATTTTATATTTTATATTTTATATTTTGATGTTATGTGATATTCATATTCATAATAAGAACATCACAACTATACTAATATGAAAACTACCTTAGGGGTATAATGAGAAAATTGACCATTGTGTCCTACGGTTAATAAAATGTTAATAGGGTGAAACAATGTTAAAAAATATTATGATTAATTTGAATTAGTCTAAATTCAATAATATATATATAATATTGTTAGTAAATAATAATATATGTGTAATATTGTTTAAAAAATAATTTATTGTACTTCATCAATAATTTATCGTTATAACTATAATTTTAATGAAATACATAAAACTTACATTTAAATTATTTCATTAAGTTATTAATATATTCCGGTTTTCCAAAATTATCTAAAATTCAAAATTCAAAATTTGACCATTTCAAAGTTTGTGTGTGAATAGTGTCTTTTAAACATTATGTATGTGTGTATCTACGTGTGTATAATAAAAAATAGTTTTGCAGCCGTTCTTTACATTTTTCCCCTAAATATGGGGCGGTAATACAAAATATATGGTTTTTCAATGTCACGCCAACAATTTTAAGCAATGACCTCTTATATCTACTAGTTTTATGCGTATAACTCATTATGATAACTTGAGGAAATGTATGTCCAAACTCTAAACTAGTTAGATGAGTCAAACTATATCTGTGGTAATATATGTTCCATCGAAAGTCCCACAATGCCATTTGAAAAAACCATATTCTCTAGGTTTACAAAAAAAATAGACTTGAGAACGTCTCATTCTTTAAATATTTTTATGCACTATTATAACATTGTATATCGTTTTGATTGTGGTGCAATTTTATGATCACTTTGTTTATAAGTATGTCAATTTCTTATGGTCTAACCATATTTTTATGCATATCAGTAACTAGTTCGATCTTCTCTTAACTCAACCCATCGACAGACGAATGACCCTCATTATTTTGTAACTTGCACGTTTATGAACCTTATAAAGCACTTCTAAGATCCACTCATTAACAATAGAAAACTTAAAACCTCTTAGTTTGAATGGACACACATTTCTTAGTTCCTGTTAGTCTTGGGTTACAATCGAATTTCTTCGGTTTAGGCTCCTTAAACAATCCACTATGTTCAATTCCGAAGAAGATTCTTAACTTATTATGAGAATCATTCACATCCAACTTTAATATTATAATAAAAAACGAGGACGTTTTTCAGTATCTTGGATCCATTCCATTATTTTTTTACTCGGTATTATTACAAATATAGAAAACGTTACAAAAATAAACACAATAAAAAAACTAAAAACAATACTGAATCACATACATCATAGGATGTAAACTCACCCTATAATCCATTATGATATCTTTGTCGGAAGCTTCATTTGCACTGCTACAATTAACTCTCGATTAGAGAAAAATAAGTGTTGCTTTAGTCGAGGAAGAAATTTGGTGTGACGTGATAGGAACGAAGAAAAACAGCACACGGTTTCAAAAAAAAAAGCACACGCATACAAAACGAATGACTGTTCACTCATCTTTCCCTTACCGTCTCGAACACCCCTCGTAATATGCAATACCTACCTGATCTAAAGAACTAAACACGGTGCTTATCGATCCAACTTCTGTCATCGCAGAAGCTTCCGATAGCCCAGTCTGGCAGTTTCCTCAACCAAAATACCACTCGGAGTAAAAATCATCGTTTTCTACTCCACTGCTGAACCAACGATCATCGATCACATCTATTAGTTCTGCAGTTGAAGGAGGAGAAGAGTTGCTCTTCCGGCGGAGGAGAACGATTAGTCTGATATCAATTGTACATTTAGTGGCATCTACGAGGTATGTTACTAATTACTGTATTACTGCTTTATTTTGATCTTACTGGAGTTGGAAACGTTATATAGCTAAATTGTAGATCTATAATTTGGTTACCAACTGTAATTGAGTTGAAATTGATTGCGTCTTTTGAAGGAAAAGTTAGTATATACTTCAGTGTGTGATCTGTATTGAGTTATGGCAAGATAACATTACTTTACCTTTTAAATTAGGAAAGTATATATAGTCTGAAAAAACATACAGGAAGCACTATAATATCTTATATTTTTAAGTTGATTGTAGCTTAACTAAATAAATTTTGATCGACTTGCATTTGGCAATCAGAAAAATCTAGGCTAGCAGATCTTCGTTTGCGTATAGATCAGTAGCTGATTTTGAAGCGTTTCAAACTGTGATTGGAGATGGTTCTTTGGTTAAGAGTTCCTTGAGGTCTGTTGTTCTTATAAAGGTCATTGATGTTATGGATGGGCTTGCTTGTCAAGATGATTGGGTGGTTGGAGATGTACCTTTAAGCAGTTCTAAGTGCAATGTTCAACATAAAGATAGGGCTTGTTATTTCTAGATGTTGGTTCTACTTTGATTGGAGAAGTCGGTTATGAGCAGGGAGTTTATTATCGTACCAGGGGTTTTAGATTTATTATGTATTACTATCTTGCATCTATAGGTAAATTTCTACGATCTCATATTCATGCTAGTAATTCGGCTCATGCTTCTAGATCTGGTAGAAGAGTAGTTGGATCTTTTCTGCAGTTAATATTAGGAGAAATCCTCGTTTAAAAGTTAAAGCTTCCAAGTCTTATTCATGAGGGTTGAGGTTTTACTAGGGTGTTTTTTGGTAATTGTTATACGTGGTTTGTGTAGTTGCAGTTTTTTTATAGTTTTTTTTGGATTTGGTTGTTGAGTTTGAGGTTGTGGAAGTTGTTTTAGATGACAGTTCATCTTTTGGAGTCGTTTCAGGCTTTATTTTCTTGTTTAAGTTATTACTATAGGGTGAGTCTTCCATGGGCTTTAGTCCAAAAGAAACAACAAGTACATAATATGTAAGCGTGTGTATAATTATGTTTAAAAGATTTAAGGTATGACGCTACATAATATTCCGTTCGCATATTGACTGCGAACGATCGAAACAAAAATTTGATCGTGCGCAACAACATTACGCAATCACAAATCAGCAATAAAATGAAATGGTTAACTTATTCTGTAAAATTTCTAATGAACGACGTTTATAGCAAAACGCATCAAACAAAAATATTTTTATTTTCCAAGCTAAAAATTATAAAAAAATTCTATAAATTAAATTAAAATGACATTATCAAAAATCAAGTCTAAATTTAAAACGTATATTTTATTATAATTTAATTAAAATTCGAATATTTAAACAAATTAAATATTCAAATTTGAGGACCAATAAATACTGTTCGTTACAACATATAACAATTTTTAATTAAATTGTATCTTGAGGAAGCGTTCTATTTCTATAGTTTGCCATATTCTCCTTCGCTTGACCTTGTAGGCTAGATGTTCGCCCTAGCAGCTGACTACGTGATCGCAACCCGAGCCACGGTATCTTTTGGTTTTTAGCCCTACACCACAAAAACCAATAATCAGTACCTCAAGCTAGATTTTCGATGTCATAAAACTCGAGTCACTTGTTATCAGACGCATCAGCTCAAAAATGCATTATTAGGTGGAACACATCTTATGAGGATCTGGTATATCGAATGCAGGAGTTTAGCGGCTTCATTCCTTCTTCGATTCGTGGAGCTTTTCTTACAAGTCTCCCCTTGGAAGAGAACAACTCGCATGAAGAATTCCTTTAAATCAACTGTCGTGATTTTGTTAGTCAATCGATTGCCTATTGTTGCCTTTTTTGTGTATTTTTCACTAATCTAATCACCTGACTTCATTTTTAAAGTGATTTTATGATTTAATATGTTATAGAAATGTCATACTATACTTTAATGGTTGTTTACCTTCACTCTTCTTTTTGTATTCAATGTTTTCATTGTTTTTCTTCTATTTAATCATCTTCTCCAATATCATTAATCCAATTATGCCCAAAATCATTAGTAAGTTGTTTCATCACTACTTTATTATCAACTATTCATTTCAACAACAAAAGTTCCAGTTATATCTCCAAACCCCAATTTAAAAAGGTTTATATTTCCATTTCATATATCTATGTGCTTTTCATATAAAAATCCAAACTTTATCCATTTAGACCATCAATAATGAGTTAAGAGCATAAATATATCATATAACATAGAAAATAAAATCTCACTCGAAGTTTAACCTAATTAGCTTAGAGATCCCTTTTCCTTTTGCTCTCCGAATTTGGCCTAGCTGCCAATCTTCGTAAACCATTGAGAAGTTTATAAAATTTACAATCTATGATTTTTTTCCTTCCTATTTAGACTATTTAATTGTTACTTTTGGTGGAGAATTGTTGATTTAGTTTTCGATCTAAGGCCGTGTTTGTTTCGAACAAAATAAGGCTGAATGCTTAATTAGCTTGTTTGTTTTTAAATAAGTGCTTTCATTAAGTTCTTCTTTTTACTTAATTGAACGAGTAGGTTGGCATGTGCGATGCACGTGCACAGAAAAAACTGGTGTTATGAAACTATGGTTGTGGAGTTATGTTAAAGTTTATAAAATGACTTTGACGTGTACGTAATGTTGCATTTTTTGGATGCTATCTAATTCAAAACACATCCACGTCTGGTAGACGTGTATGGAACTTTCGTATCAAACATGGAAATATGCTCTAAATCAACCCGATCGTAGGCAGTTAAAAAGAAAAGTAATAAACTTATGGAATTATGAATTATTTTGGCTTGTTCATGCATATTGTAGACAACAGCTTTGATTTATAACAGAAGTAGATTTTTTTTTAACAGATATAATAGTTAAGCTGAAGTAGATAAGATAGCATTTGAGAGGAGAAGGAGACAATATGACGTATTGTAGCTTGCATGCTATATGAAAGTAAATTGTAACGACGAAGTATAGTTGTGTTAATTATTTTCTCTCCACCTTGTTTCGGGCTTGAGACCGGCATCAGTAGTAAGTTGATGGCGGAGTTAAAAACGTTTTTTAAGAGATTTTTTATGTTAAGTAAAACTGAATCGTAGTAACACAGTCATATAACGTATAAGTTGAAATACCCAAACACGATTACGTGCATACAGCCAAGTTATATAACACACATTCACAAATCACATGAGTATTAGAATTATGTCTGCAATCGGAAAATGTACATATATTTATAATTAATGCAACAAACAATGCAAATCTTGTTTACAAACATTTCACACGCAACTACATAAATTCACAAAGATAAAAGTAACTAATTCGAGCAAGAACATGAGAATCAAGTTCCACATAACATTCATTCAGATTCCATTCTATCTAAATGTACTGAACTTGAAATATAAAACATGTATGTCCAACTCCAAACTTAAACTTAATAAAAGAAAAAATAAATCCAAATGATTAATATTGTTTCTAAAATTTAATATCCAAAGAATCTCATCATAGATTTCACGACTGAATATTGGATCTGAGACTTACACGGATGGAGAGACATAATTGCAAAACCTATAGTAGATGACAATTTTAAACCTGAAGCGGCAAGCATTTTGCTTGCACCTCCTCCGCTTGGGAAATCCCAAATTATTTCCCTTGTGATGCATGCCGATAGTTGCAGTTAGATCTCTAAGGAACCACAATGGCTGAGAGGACTATCACGTTAGCAAAGGACGTTGTTTGTGAGAGCCCGTTATTTATGTACTCGTTAATCCGTTACAATAAATGCTTCTTTTCTATTTACACTACCCAAACACGGATCAAGATTTCTGATCAGTCTGACACCCTTTAAATTTTAATATTTTTAGTATTAGTTTCAATTCAGTTTTTCCCATATTAAATCCACATCAAATCAACTAACCATCTACATTCGGTTCATTTTCATAAGTTGCATGATCAAAATTTGTCATAGCTTCCTTCCCATTGTATTTAATTGATACTTTATTAGAAGCTCTGCAAACAACCAAAAAGAAAGTGAGAACGCCATAATCTACATGCAGTATTCATTGCTAACTGGTCATAGGATCTAAACATCTTCAAATTATAGGTGATAAATCTATCACCTTGCAGCTTCTTCCTAGGTATCAAACAGTCCCAAATACACATACTTGTTAAAAAAAAAGTTGCATTATAAAAAAATATGTGCCTATAAGAAATGATACATTACTTTTAACCCATAAATTTACCTATTCTACCCTTCCATTTCCCAAATTTATGCAATGTGATGCCTTTATATTATGAAGTTCCTCTTGTGCTTTGTTATCCAAGCACGTGAATAAACTCTTCTTTTGTTAGATCTTTATTATATGCATTTTTCCAAACATGTAAAACAAATATACCTGATTCATATTATTCTTATGGTCACTTAAAATGAAATTTATATCAGCTTTGTTACCCCAAAATTTTATTTCAGCTCTATCATAAGCTCTGTTAAAGTAAGTGATAGAAGTTGGTCAAAAATTCAGTAAATTTGCATATAACTTAAGTCATAATATTTATAGTTTATTGAGTATTACCTTGTAGTGGCATGGGCTGTATCAAGACATCCTGAACATAAACGAAAATTTTACATACACAAAAATTAACAAAGATGTTCAACTATTGAAGTACCTATATAGGCTTGCTTTCCATAATCCCTGCACATAATAAAGGGACAACAATTTTACAAAAAAAGAAGATAAACATATCTATTAAGAAATAAAAAGTTTGTGGTTAAAAGACGTAAGACTAACCAAATATGATATTCCCATCTCCTTATTCTTCTATAGAAAGTAACACCTCTGTATTGAAAACTCTTCAACCGCGGGCCACTCGGCTCTTCTTAGCTGTCATTGCCACTTGAGAAGACTTACCAATGGAGGTAGCCTCACCACCTATGGTCCTCTACACCAACTACTGATTGACTGACTGGAAAGAACTGGAAGATGACTGGATCCCCCATCTTCCAATGTCTTTTTGAACTTAATAGATAATACAAACTTATACGCTTTTTCACCATTATAATTCTCTATTTATTCGGCGAGGTCTCAACTCCTTTATAATTTACATATATATGGAAAGAGTAGGTTATTGATTATAAAAGGGAGAAATTATTTATGAAATAAAAATTGGAAATCATCATAGTTATATTGACCGTAATTAACAGTCTATCTTTCCCACGTCAGTCAAATAATCATAAATACCTCCTCTTTCTGCTTTTACCTGACCCTGTAGAAAATTGATTGTCATAAGCAAACGATTCTGTAGTTTCTCCTCTTTTGAAAGTGAAATCGCTTATTGATAAATCGGCACATTAAGTTAAATCTAGGTAGAAATTAATTACAAAAGCAAAATAAATATGTTTATAGATCTTGGATTGACTTGAAATAATATGAATCTGAACTTTAGGAACATTAAATTTTAGAATATTAGTTAAAGGATGAAATGATGAAGAGCAATCAAGCATAAAAGACAGTATAGAGAGTCAATGGATTAACAATGATAAAATTACCGTATGTACCTACTGTAAGAGCTAGAAAGCGACGTCTAAAATAGAAGGAGGTTGAGTGTAACATCCTAATTTTTGATAAAATTTAAAATTAGTGATTAATATAAATTTTGGGATTAAATTGAAATTTATTTGAAAATTTCCAAACAAATAAAATAAATGTTAATTTGTATATACATAAATAAGATTGTGATTGCATTTGAGTTTAAAAATTTAAAATAATAAGTGTTTTAAAATTATTTGAATTTAAAGATATATATGTGTATGGATAGATTTGAATTTTAATTTGAATTTAAAATTTAAATAAATATTTTAGTAAAATATCTGGATTTGAAAATTATATATGTATGATTTTTATTAATGTCTAAATTAGTTTAAAAACCTTATTCTTTTTAAAGTTATATATATATATATATATATATATATGATAAAGGAAATGTATTTATACAAATAAGAATATGTAATACAAAATTTTATTTAAAAACATGTAATCATGTAAAAAAAATTTACAAGTGTTAAGCTTTTAGCACATAGATTAACAAGTGTAATCAATTTAATTATGGATGTAGATAAGTGTCCCATTTTTTATTTTCTTTTTATTTTTATTGAAGAAGAAAATATCAGGTATATACATCTTTTCCTCCTCTCCGTCATTGCTTTTAGTCTTCATTTTCAAACTTCAAAGAAAAAAAAAGAAGAAAACCTGTATACAAAGAAACCAGAAAAAAATCAAAGCAAGGCAAATTCTTCACGAATTCAACAAGTCAGATTCAAGCAAGTTATCAATTCAACAATTCCAGTATCAAGAGCAACATCAAATTTTTTAAAATCCAAGATCAAGATCAAAGTAGATTTCAAATTTCAACACCCAGGCTTCTTCTCTATTTTCATAAAAACAAACTGTAAGTAAATCCTTTTAAGAATTTGAGTTTCAATTTGTTGTTAAATAATCAAACAAGTTAATCCATCAGAAGCTATGAAAATCAACATCAACTAGTTGCAGATAAAATTCCAAGGTCAAAGCAATTTTCAAATTCTCGTTCCAGTTTTCTAAAAAAAGCAGATATACAGGCCTCTTCCCTGTCAACATAAATTGGTGAGTAAACCCTTGTAAGATCTGGATTTTTGAATGTTGTTTGAAATCATGCCTAAAGTGAAGTTAAGATTTATTTTCATGTGTATAAATCTTTGTATTTATGTGTGGTTTGGCTGTGCATGTCTGGAAAACAGATATATGCATCTCTGTTACAGGTTTACAAGCATCAAGCCTGTTCAAAAATCAACCTCTCTTCTTCTAATCATTATTTGACTTTAGGACCTAAACAAATTTTGTTTGTTTAACTATGATTCAAGTTCTAAAAATAATTTTAAGCAAAATTAATTCAAGCTTCTTCTAGAAGTTGAAAAATATAGGGAAACTTGCTATATGTTGAATTTTCAAGTATCATGATTTATGTTTTCAAATATATTATCTGAAATGCTTTTGAAAACAAAGATTTTTAAAAGTGAAATCATATTTTTTAAGTACATATTCACTGATAAAATCGAGGATGAACGATTTTGGGGTTATTGTCAAGTTCTGGTGATCGGCAGCGTGAGGGGTCTCGTGATCGGGGTTGGAGCTAGCATGATGGTCAGGGATCATCAGAAAATTATTGGACGAATTTATAAATCATTGTATTGGCCGGACATTGCCAATCTAGGGTTTAAGCTTATGTCTTAGCTATGGTCGAAATTCGCATTGCTGGCTTCTCGTCGTTGCATCGGAGTCGATCGCACCGGTGACAATCGAAACAAGGGAGATAGGCGAAGCTCTGGCCGGAATCTCGACGCTTCTGGTGGCCTGAGAAGTCGGATCAAGGCATTTCTTTGGCGATTATTTTTGTCCCAGTCTGGGCCGTGCAGCTTAATCACGAATTTGTCATCGATTCATGTTGTTGGGTGGTCAGGGGCCTATGAGGAGTTGTCGTCGACCTATCGACGATCAGCGTCGACCAGTGGTGGTTGGAATCATTGTGCATGTGCATAATGTATTTGGTTATGTCAGGGATTTGGTTTGAAGAAGGGAGGGATGACTCGAAGTAGTCTTCAAGGAAGCAGGTCACTGGCTCGAGGGTTGATTCGAGTATTTGTGTTGTACCGGGTTTTTATTAAACTTAAACAAATTCTAAATTTTTAAAATGAAAATATGGGGTTATCTCAGGGACAACTCAAAGTAAATAGGCATGTAGCCCGGGCGATGCTCGAAGTAGGTCTCGGGTTTATCATATAAAATAGTTTTCTTGGCTTTGAAAAAAACAAAATTCAAATTTAATCCATGTTTTTAAATAATGGTTTTAATTTTAGTGTTGGATAACAAATGTTTTAAGTAAGATATTTTTAAAGTAATTAAGTTTTAATTTATTTAATTTTGTGACATTAACTGTAAAATTAATTATTTTAATTAAGATGAAATGTTGTTCTTATTAACCTTAATCTTTTGAATTAATGTGTTAATGATATTTAATTATAAAGTTTATTAAGTAAAGATTTTTATAATAATTGAATGATAAATTAATATAAATGATTTATAATTACTTAATAATTAAAGAATAATTAATTAACGGTTAATTAATTATTAATTTAAAGTTAATTAATTTGTAATTAAGGATAGATTAATTAACATAATTAATTAAAGAATAATTAATTAATGAAAGTAATTAAGATTAATTAATAAATGATTAAGCATTAATTAAGAATAATTAATTAATTTATTAGTTAAAAATTAAAGGTTAATTAAATGATAATCTGTGTAGTTAATGCCCCGCTATTACCCTGCTACAACCGCGCTATATCTCATAGCGGATTTCTACCGCTACGATTTTTCCATATAGCCCCAAAATATAGCATTTCCGCTTTAATCCCCGCTATATCTGCTATATCCCGTTATTTCCGCTATAGTCCGCTATTTCCGCTATACCTTCTATAACAAAATGAATTGAAAAATTGCATTTATACGTTATAAAATTATGAAACTGATTTATTTGATTTAATTTTTTAATATATTTTCAGAAATGAAAATACTCTAATATTCTACCAAATTCAATTATGTTATGTAACAGTTTTTCGTTTATTTAAAGTATATCCGCACATGTTTTTATTTAAAATTATTTATGAATTATTTATAATTCAATTGAATGATAATTTTTCATTTAATTACCATTTATATATTTGTAAAAACATTAAGTACGAGTTTTATATGCTATTTTAGAGTCATCTGCTATATCCCGCTATATCCTCGTTGTATCCCCGCTATGACTTTTTGCACCTCCACCACTTTGAATCTACCGAGCGCATAAACTGCATAGATGATAATTAAGGTTAATTAATTATTAATTAAGATTAATTAATAAATCATTAAAGATTAATTACTTTATAATTAAGAATATTTAATCATTAATTAAGGTTAATTTGTGAAAATAATTATGTGATTAATTAATTATAATCACACGAATTGTTCATCTTAATTACAGATGATTGATTGTTGTTGAATGCTTTGTATTGATTGATATCTGTGATATGTGGTTGTGATACTATGTGATATGAACTGCTTTGTGCTGAACCGTGACATCTGTGTGTGTGTGTATATATATATATATATATATATTACTGTATGAATGTGAAAACCCCTTAGCCCGTAAAACGACATTTGAATTTCGATGCAACAGGGAGTCGGATTCCGGTTGGTTATCCAAAACCCACATCGAACCTTAATGGTGAATCTTTGTGAATGATATATCCACGTGTTTTAAATTAAGCGCTCACTATTCGGTTTAGCCAGGAGAGGACTTTGTGTCATATAACCCATTCCGAATAGTGATATGACGAAACGGATAGCACTTCAAGATGGTGGTGATGTTTATTAGCTTAACACCTTTCTCTGAGATGTACGAGCTCAGAGGTTATGTAGTTGATGGTTATTGTAACGGCCTAATTTTTTTACAAGTATTTTTCACTTGTATTTTTTTTAAAAAAAACTTTGGGGTTTATTTAAAGTGATTAAAAATATAAAAAAAAACAATTAACCAAATTTTTAATTAAATAATAAGATCTCTGAAATTTTGACATGGTTAAGAATTAACTTTAATTTGGAAATTTAGGGTTTTGTCGAAGATGGTAAATAACTTAATGTCTAGCAAGATCAAGTTTTAATTAAGAAAACATTAATAGCTTAGCTGGTTAAGACATCTGGGCTATTCACGACAGGTCACGAGTTCGAGTCTCGGCATGGTCAGAATTTCTAATTTTTTTAGTATATAAATGAACTGGGTAATTACGCCTTAAAAAGGGCGCCTAAATTTAGGGAATAAATATCGTGTGTATATATATATATATATATATATAAGATTATATATAAGAAAACGTATAGAACTTTAATCCGTTATTTTTCTCTTTCCAGTCAAATTTACTTCCCAATTTATATACATATATAATTTGATTTAAATCATTTCCTTAAAATACTAAATATGGAAATTTAAAGTGTGAAACGGTTAAATTTGTTAAAAGACAACTCCATTTGAATTTTAATAAAAGGAATTTTGTATATATATATAATATGTGAAAACCAATTAAGTTTGTTAAGTAATAATTTTGAAGAATTTAGTGTATTAATGAACTGTTGGATTTCGCGTTTATAGGACGCGTAAAATTTATGGTACAAGTAACGTAATAAACGTATAAATTTAAAACGTTATTTTTATATAAATCTTGGGTGTTTTATATTACATCAGTTTGGCGTATTTTAAAAATCATATTTCAACATCCATATGTATTTAAAATATCGTATCAATGGTCTGTATACAAAATCAACGCTTGCTTTAATCACGCATATAAAGTATAGAATCCAAAGCTTTGTATAACTGGCAATTAATATTTTCGCAAGCCTTATCTCAAATCCAGAGGAATAACGTGCATATCCAGGCATCAAAAAAAAAAGCACGCAAATCTGAATTTAAAAAGGAAACGTTCAAATCTGTTTGTAACTGTTCTTTAAAATATAATGATAATAATCAACTCTTCCTTTTTTGATTTAAACATACCATATATTTCTTCTTAAATCACGCATATATCATTTGAGAGAAAATCAATTTTGCATTCTTTTGCGCGTGACACAAAATTTTATTCTTTTAACATTTTGGGCATTTGCCTCTTACCTTTTTGTTTCTTGAGCATGTCACTGTATTCATTTATTCACGCAACCTAAATGGACCAATATATTTGATTGCCTAAAATCAACTCATGCATTCAAATTTAACCTTGCCTATCTTTTCAAATTCTCACATTCCTATTTATATCTCTCTGTTTCCACTGCCTTTATTTTGCAAGATAAAATTTTTCGTTCCTATAATCACGCATATAAAGTAAAAATCATATTTAAATATACTTATCGATTAAAATATCAGTTAGTGATTTTTATAACAAACGTTACTTTTGTTTTAACTGTCAAAATTTGTTTTAAACATTTATAACAAACTTTTGTATCCAAATATCTTTTGCCTAAAATCAATCTCTTGCCTAATATCAGTTCTTCCAAATGCCGTTTCTTCAATCTACAATCACGCAACTATCAAAAAAAAAATGTTGAAATCAAAACTCATAAACTGGCAATGAATATCACGCATATAAAATCAAATCTAATTGCTAACCGTGGTCCCTAAAATCACACGAGCCTTATCCATTCAAACAAGATAAAAACTGGAAATAAATCACTGAGCTCTGCTTGCCTTTTCTTTTTCCATTGATTTCGCCTCAAATCAATTCTTTATCTGCAAAACGTTCAATCTTCTATCAATGCTGCCGTTTTTTTTTCAATCTCTTGCCAAGGTATTCACATTCAAACTTTTGAACGTACGAAATTTTGCTTTATCAATCAATTGTTTAGGCATGCCAAGATATGTTGCCATTTTTGTACCGAGCCCTTTTGATTTTCTTCACGTGTATATGTTTTCTTGCATCTAAAGCAAACTCTCCCCTCTATAAATATATTAGCCTGGTTCGTATTTTATCTCCTCATCTTGCATAACATCATCAACAAGGAGAAAAGCTTCTATCAGGTAATATTACTATTCCTCTTCTTCTTTTGCATCCTCTCCGTTTTCCTTCTTCAGTTTTTTTCCTTTGCTTTCCCATCTTTTGGCTCGGCCACTCCAACCCTGACTACCACTCTAGTGCTCAGCCAAGTTTCCTACGAGACATATATTTTGAAAAAAAAACCTTGTTTCTAATAGCAGTGGATATGTGTGTTGATGATGAGGTCTTAAGAGAAATGCATTACCTTGCAAATTCATTCAAGTCAGGTCAATAACCTGTAGGAAGCTAGGTTATGGAATTAGTGTAGTTATGATGTAGTAAGTGTTATTCTGGATGTACTTATCACTAATGATTTGTGCATGTTTTACCATCTTGTAACAGTAGATAGCAGAGAGACGCAAGTTGTAGGCAGAGAGTTGCGTGAGTTTTGTTTTGCATAGGATGTTAGACATGTTTAAAAAAAAATAAAAAAATAAATAAAAGAAAAATAAATAAATAAATATAAAACGAGAGTAAAGAAGAATATAACAGAGGGAGAGAAAGAGAGTTTTCGGAGAGAAAGAAAATAACATGTTGACATAGTGAGTGAGCCTTCAGTTGCATATAGGCATATCATATAGGCAGGCTTTTAGTGAAATCTTGACCGTGTTTTAGGTAACTGACTTGGGTAGTTATTCGTTGATGATAGTAAAATTTTTAAAGAAGAAATGATGTATCCGTGCATGTTTTATAAAATATATATATAAGATTCGGTTGAAAAAAAAGGGAGAAAGCCTGTAATACTTCAGATAACAGAAAAGATGTTAGGTGGAAATGTTTAGTTGCATATAAAAGCATATAACTGCAATATGCTTTATAGTTGTGTGGGACAGTGCATAAGCCTGTAGGTAGTAGAGTATTGGATGCACTTGTACATGCATAAATCACGGCCTATAGGAGAAAAACTTCACCATTTTGTTTTAGATGGCCTTTAGGTAAATTTTACCTTGATTTTTGAAATGGCATGGTTCAGTAATGGGTAGGAAAAGTTTCGTTATGTTTTGATAGTATACCCAGTGGAGTGGTCGAGCAAGTCGAACTAATTCTCGTCCTATTTTTAATTTTTGCTTTGACCGTAAATTTCTAAAGTCACGTATCCGGTATTTGGATCTTGTTATAGATTTGAATCTAGGCGTGACATCCGGGATATTTGATCGTTACTCTCTGTTCGTTTCTTTTCCGGTGGATTTTCGTTTTGAATCAAAAATTTTCTGCAGCCTTCAGGTGAGTTTTTCTCACCAGACAAACATGCCAATATTTCTGTGAATTATCGCAAGTGTATGTGTAAATTATTATTTAACTGTTATCTGTCTGTAATATAACGTAGGATGTTAAACTCCATTTAAATTGACACCTCATCAGTTATTTATCTGTTGTAATATTTCTGCAGTTATATTGTTAAATGTTTATTTACTGATTTAAATCATCACTGCAAGTTCCCTATAAATTTAAATCGTTAAGGCTGAAATGATAGGCCTAAAACGATGATTATTATGCATTTATTCAGTTAACTGTTTAATTTTAACTTGGGATTGCGGGTTTGAAATGATAGAACCCGGGGTTTGTAAAATTGCGGATTGAAATGATATAAATCCATATCACTTGACCTAGGCTAGAAAATTTTATACAGACCCGTGGTTCCTATAATATTTTTCTGAAATATTTTAAAATTATTTTTAAATGGAAGTTTATAATATTGTGGTTTAATGTATTTAAAGGATTTTTATAAAGATTTAAAAATGATTTTTGAATGAGTTAAGATTTTAAATAAATAAATATAACTTATTTGGAAAAATTCTGGATTTTTGTTAAGATGAGATTTCAGTTAAGAAATAATTGATAATAAGTTGTATTTGGAATTTAAACTAAATTGATAAGTTAATAACCTATTACAGCATTTAAATGCTATCTTTTAAAATTGGACTGTTTAACCCATAAACTTTAGGTAGCATTTCATAGGTGCTGCAGAAATTGAAATTTGATTTATTTAAATTTATAGAAATTTATTTTGGGAATAAGTTAAATTTTTGGAATTTAAATATGTAATTAATAAAAATTAAGAAATGGACTTTGGATAGTTTTAAAGGAAGAAATTGATTTTAAAGTTTGTTAAAAGCAATAAATTCCAAATTAAATTGAATAAGTTGAAATGGTATATTATCAAATGAAATGTTTTAATCAAGAATTTGATATTGAAGGTATTTGAAATATATTTGATTTGTAAAAATACCATTTTTAAACTATAACCACGGGGTATAATAACGTTTGGTTGGCAAAGAGACCGGGATCGGATATGGACATACTCTCTGTCGATACCGAAAACCACTTTGACTAACCGTGTACGCGGTGGAGATTCCAGAATGAAGTAGGATGGTGGTGACGGTTTCTTTAAGGTAAATACGTGGACCCGACTCCCGTGAGTTGGCATAAGGTGGCTAAAACAGGAGCGATTCTCGGATTAATGAGGTAGCACCTCTGATCGAACGCACTTCTTCGTATGCCATTCTATTACTCTTGTGATTGTTTTGGTGCGCACTTTTGATTTGGGAGTGTTGTTCGAGGTGGGCGGTAACTGCGGCTACGCGTTTCCACCGGTCCGGATAGCAATTGGTATATCTACCCTGGCATTGCCTAGTTGTGCCGTGTCACCTACCATAGCGAGCCTCCTACGAGTTTCTATTTGTGTCGTACCTATGGAGTACCCTCTGGTAGCTTCCCGATCAGGAGGTATTACGGTACTGTATAGCCATGGGTTGTTAGATCTAACAAGCTTGTTTAAACTTATTTTATTCTTTTAGTTGTAACTTTATAGCCATGTGCCTGTTCTAAACATGTTTATTATGGAACCTGACTAGAAAATACGCTCTATGCAACGGTGTAAGTTTCATTGTTTGATTTCTTCATTTATAGAAATTCATATGTTTGTACTTTTTAGTAAAATTACCATTTTAACCTTTAATTAATATTTTAATTTATTATTAAACTTCATGGCGTGTTACATTCTCCTCTGTTGAAAGAATTTCATTCTTGAAATTCTAAAGGACAAAAAAATGCAACTCGCTCTATAGCTTTTAAACACATATTATATAGTCATACATTTAACATACATTCATAAAAATACACCCGCTCTTAAGTGGCTATACTTTAACAAACACCATGGCATATACTACGAACACCAACATTGTGCGTTTTCGTCAGCATACGACTTCTGTTTATCATGTGGAGTCTTTGTCCTTTTCCTTGTCAGCTCTAGTTTTTCGGAAGTGTCCCTAGTCATGTCTAGCCCAAGTATAAACCTATCAGTCACCTCCCGCGAACAAGATGGATTTGCATGGTCATCCATATAAAGCCTTGAACGGTGACATGCTTATGCTCGCCTGATAGATGTTATCTTAGGTTAATGCCACTAATGGTGAATGATCTTCTCATGCTCCACCAAAGCCAAGAATATCAGGTCTCTCGATAAATCCTTCAACATCCTATTCACCATCTCCATTTGTTCATCTGTTTGTGGATGATACGTAGTCCTAAGATTTAACTCAGTCCCCGAGTCATCTTGAAGAGTTCTCCAAAATAAAGGATCTAGGCCGGGTCGCAGCGGGTTAAATGAGTGAATTTAAAAAAAAAATCATTTTTAAAATCTTTATTAGGCCTATGAAGTCTAATCGATTTTTAGATTCAATCTAAAATATTTTATATAAATCTTTATATTGTTTTATATGCTTGTAAAAGGGTGTATTTTAATTTCTTGAAGTATGTTTCATAAGTGCATTAAATTCACTTATATATGTACAGTGCACATGCAATATATAAGAAGTGTATATAGTCAATGTGACTGTTTATGCACTACTAGAATACTTTAAAACGGGGATAGAGCCTGGAGTCGGTCGGAGTTGGCACTGTCTCCATTATGGAGTCGGCTGAGGACGACGTAATATTTTATTGAAGTTTGTGTCGGCTAGGGACGGCACAGAATTTTATTGAAGTTTGTGTCGGCTAGGGACGGCCTGCAACGGTCCGAGTCGGCTAGCGTCGGCTATTTAATTATTTTCCCTGTCTAGTTCTTATATACGTCTATTTCGTTTGAAAAAATATAAAACACAACGAAAATGGCCAAAAAAATAAAATTGACATGTATGGTTATTAATACTCACCCAATGACTGGTCGTGATAGGTTAAATTGGTATTTTCGATGATATATGTTCGTGTAATTCGAAAAGTTATCGTTGTTGAAAATCTAACTCGTACGACAATTCGATGCAACTTTTAGTCGATCCGTTATACAAATTCGATAAGGGCGATTATATGTAACAATTTAAAGAATTAAAATAATTTTTAAACCATTGGATAATCAATTATGAATTTTTAAATGTATTTGGTATAATAAAATTATATAAAATAAAATATGTGGCGTAAAAATAGATTCTTTGGATCTTATGTCGATCTAAGGTATTTTGGACATGTTTTCAGAATATGGTTTAAAAATACACAAATTTGGGGAGTCGATCTTGAATTTCAAATTTATGGTCGTTCGTGGACTTTCGGACAAAAACCCTTCGTTCGAAGGCCGAACGACCTTCAAACGAGAGCAAATTTGAACCATTGATGCTTTGTATTATTTTAATCGAATCCGTATGGTTGGATTCGCAAAAAAATCATCACATACAAAATTATCCAAGAAATATGTCATTTTCTAGGAGTTAGCTATAACACTTATAATTTTGTGGGTGATGACTTTTTTGCGAATCCAACCATACGGATTCGATTAAAATAATACAAAGCATCAATGGTTCAAATTTGGTCTCGTTTGAAGGTCGTTCGGCCTTCGAACGAAGGGTTTTTTGTCCGAACGTCCACGAACGACCATAAATTTGAAATTCAAGATCGACTCCCCAAATTTGTGTATTTTTAAACCATATTCTGAAAGCATGTCCAAAATACCTTAGATCGACATAAGATCCAAAGAATCTATTTTTATGCCACATATTTTATTTTATATAATTTTATTATACCAAATACATTTAAAAATTCATAATTGATTACCCAATGGTTTAAAAATTATTTTAATTCTTGAAAATGCTACATATAACCACCTTCATCAGATTTGTATAATGGATCGACTAAAGGTTTCATCCATTGGTCGTGCGAGCTAGATTTTCAACAACGAAAATTTTCGAATTATATGAACATACATCATCGAAAATATCAATTTAGCCTATCATGACCCGTCATTAGGTCAATAATAATAATAATAAATGTCAATTTTTTATGTTGTAGCAGTGTTTTAAATTTTTTTAAACGAAATAGGTGTAAAAAAAGAATTTTATAAAAAATATACGTTGGCCGACCCTAAACGACTCAAGCTGTCACTAATCGGGACGATGCCAACCGACGCCAGCCGGCTCCATATCGAGTATACAGGTTTCGGCCGAGATTTTCTTCTTCACTTTCTTTGCTTAATAAAAAAACAATTTTCTCCTTCCCCATCACCGTTTTCAACCCTCTCCAACCGTCATCCTCTGTCGTCATCGCCGTAGAAGTCTAGAACTCGACAAAACTTGCCGGAATCTCCTCTTCTTCTTGAATTTGGTAATTTTGTAAACCCTAATTTCGAATTAAATTGTTTAATTAGGTTTAAATGTACATTATTGTGATGATAATTGGGCGTAGGTATTGCTAATTTAGTGTATTAGGTTATTTTTAGTATGAAATCGTTGAATTTGAAAGTGTGAATTGGGAATAATTGGTTGTAAGTATTTATAATTTAAAAGGGTGAAAATGTGAATTGAGAATTGGGAATTTGAAAGTGTGAAAGTGTGCATTTGAATTTTATTCCCGATTGATCCCTTATATTTTATATTTGGATTGAGTGAGGACGACTTGGTCGTCGAGTGTTGTTTGACTGGCATGTGCGCCTTATATTTGGATTGAGTGAGGACGACTTGGTCGTCGAGTGTTGTTTGACTGCCCTGTGCGCCATGTTTTTGGGTATTTATACCTGGAAAGTCTCAGTAGTTGGTCCATTCGGGCTGTGCCGATATTATACGAAGGGCGTATCGCCTCGATACGTTGCCGTTTATTTCTGGCGCCTAGGTGAAGCGACTATTTCGATGTTTATTGCTTTATATGCAATAAACATCTTAATATAAATGATTTAAAGGAAATAATTTGTAAATAAACTTCTTACTTATTTTAGCCTATCTCTAATTAATATAAATAATTTAAATGAAAATAAGACAACAACAAAGCCTTTAATTCCAAAAGACTTTGGTAGATTAGAAAATACGATAATAATCACAAGTCTGTATGCATATAGGAATACAAAAGAAACGCTGTCGAAATTTCTAATATATATATATATATATATATATATATCTGTGTGTGTGTGTGTGTTTTTAAATTAGGAAAAATGTTCAACTATATTCTCGACCGTACCTGGATGAGTGAAAATTTGTATGCGTGGTTTGTGCAATATTGGAAAAGCGAAGACGCGAAGATAAATTTTTTACTTTCGTATGTCTATAATTATAATTCGTTTAAATGTTTATATAATAATTAAATTATACAGGCGGTAGCATCGAGGACCTCCGCAAACAAGCTTTGGAATCCTGCAACACACCACGGTGAATCCAAGTTTTTTCAGCAATATAGAAAAGAAATGGTAAATATAAAAATTGTTATTTGTAATTTACTTATAACATTGTTTAGTTATATATATATATGTATATATGTGTATACATATACATTTTTTAATCATACCTAATTTCAGACGAGGGAGAGAGGTGGTGTTGCAACGTCTCATTTGGACGTCTTCACCTGAACACACGCCGTCGAGCATACAGATGAAGATTTCGTGGTAACATATGAATGGTCAAATGCAAAATCAGCGAATATCTGGGTATATGGATATAAAATTTTTCTCTTATTTAACAATACATTAAATTGGATATTCATCTTCTCAAAATTATATTTCTAAACACAGGAGATATGCGATCAGAAGATCGGTCGCATGCTTGCAGAGTCTGGTAGAGAGCAGTTGAACGTTGAGGAGACGGACATGATATTCGCTCGTATTACCGACCCGCCGACCAGAAATAGACAGTATGGATATGGCAATCAAGCGGTAATATTTATTGAATTTAATTAATTCATTAACTAGTTTATAAATTTTATTGAATATTACGTATAAACTATAACTATGAAATTATTAATATACAGGCCACGATGCAAGCCGCTTACAATAAACAACAAGCTGAAGAAAAAATAGCATCCATGCAAGCACAAGTCGCCGAGTTGAACGATTGGAAATAGACTGGATTGAAGCAGAAACTAGAAGAGGCGATTACTGCTTACTTGGTAGAGCACGAGATGAATATGCCGCCATCATAGGGATATGGCGCTACTGATAATTGGGGCGAGTGGTAGTATGCTCCTATATATGTTTTCTGATGAACTTTGAATGTCTTGTATATTTGATGAACTTTTGGTTGAATTTTGTAAACATTATGGATATTTGTGACGATGGACGTTTGAATATGTATGTTGATGTTTTGTGGTTCTTAGTTGGGCATATATGTGATGTATATTGTTGTTTGGTAAAGTATATTTGAGGAATATATATGATTGTGTGGATGGAAGTAGAAATGGATGTTGGAAATGCAGAAAAAATTACCCAGATTAGCGTCGGCTGGAGTCGGCTCGGGTCTGCTTATGGGTCATTTATTATTTTACACGTGGACTAAATTTAGCGTCGGCCTGAATCGACAAACCGACTCTAGCCGATGCTAAACTAGAGGACGGACCCATCTCCATTCCTGTCACCATTTCACTTGGCGACGAGCTACTTTGCGTCGGCATATAGCGTCGGCTCGAATCGGCCGGAGTCGGCTCGAGTCGGCTATATGCCGACGCTAAACAGCCTTCTCCTTGTAGTGATGTAACGACCCGTATTTTTGACCATTTTTTTAAAATTTAATTTAATTATCGAATAAAGATGGTTAGAAATGGAAATTTATATTGTTATTAATGATAATATATTGAATGGAAGTGATAGTCTAAATTGAATCTGCAAATGACAAAATTCCAACATGAGAACATCATTAATTAGTATCTGAATTGAAACAAACGATATTCAATTGTATTAAATTAATTACTGAAATATGAACAATAAATGTCATTTGAATAAAGATTGAATAAATGTGCAATAAGATAAAAAAGATAACAAATTTCAATATAACTTTTTGATATTGATTATAAGGAATTAATAATAGAATTCGAATTAATAAATGTTTATTCTTAAATATGAGATTGATTGGTTGTTAATAAAAGAAGAACATAAGTCGAATGAATAATATTTTTTTAATATTTTAAATATCTGAATCTACAAATTTTGAAAGAAAAAAACTATATTTAAATTTTAAACGTAATTTTTGAATACGAAAAATGTCTCTCTCTCTCTCTCTCTCTCTCTCTCTATATATATATATATATATATATATATATATATATAGCTTCACCATTTCAAATTTATGATAAAAAATACATGTATATATACTTAGACAAGTTTCATGATGGAAAAGTGCAAACTTATGATAATATATGTATGTATGTATGTATATATGTATATGTAAACAAGAGTATATCTAAATGTATATGTAATAGGTAAAAATTTAAATATCTATATGATGACAATATATATATATATGTATATATATCTGTGTGTGTGTATGTATATATAAAATAGTGAATAAGTAAATATGTACATATAGTAAAAATGGCGTATATGTAAGTCTATATGTATATACATGTAGGATATATATTCACATGGGAAGCATCATCATGAAAACTTCAAAGTCAAGCACAAAAATTTCAAGTCAAGCCCACAACTTAAATTCAAGCACATAATAAATCCAAGCGCACACAAAATATTAAATCAAGCCAAAAAATAAATCAAATCAAATCAAACCATGAAATCACATCAGCCTACCTACGTAAGGAAATGAAAAAAAGTCTGATTACTTTCTATTGATACATCATTATGTATAATTGAAAGGACTAACTTGGGACTGAATCTTATTCATTTCAATGTACTTTTGGAACTCATTTCCAATACACTCGCATATTTGATCAAATTGATTTTTTTTATTTCCTTGACACTTTATGTTTTCTATTTTCGTCTTATATTCAATGAACTTATCAAAGATGTGCAACTTGTGTTACACATACACATATTCATGTCTATGATAATTCATCGTGAATTCAACAAAGTAAGTGGATTCGTTTTGGTATCAATAGATCTTGGATTACATGCATCTATATTTATTAATTCAAATAGCTTTTTAACTCTTTTTCGCTCCAACTGAATATGTGCTTTGCCCTTAATCTTTTGGGATACAATTCATGGGTCCCAAAAATAATTCATAATAATAAAATTAAAGAATTATTTCTCAAATAAAATATGGCTTAGTCCATAATTCGTAGAAATATTTTGATACTTTTGTATTTTCCATAGCTAATCGTTATGAAAACAAATGACGTTATTATAATAGGCTTATTTTATAATGAATATTTATAATATTCATATTAAAATAAAACTTTATCTATTTTTAATCAATATTTAAATATCTATAAATTCATAAATAATATTTGTTATACATACGAACACAATCTTTCATAACTTGATCATTCCACAAATGAGTGTCATAAGTATGCTTCCACTATTGTTGCCATTATTATAACAGTACATGAAATATGAAGCTCCATTCAACCAGTTATTATAAACTGTTTATTTCATCCACTATAACCAATTTACTGTCGAGAGTTTTAGATCAAATATCTTAAACTCAAAGAAATAACTCTTATTGAAAAAAATACCTTTTATAATAAAATTACATTTGGGGTATAAACCACGTTTATCATTCCATATAAGTATATACATAGAATTTTATACAATTCTCATTTGCAATATTTCTTCAAGAAGTAGGAGTGACCATTCAACATCCAAAATGGCCTATTTTACATCCATTGTCAAATATTAACTTTTCTTTTAAATGGTTAAACCATGCAAAAATAACTCCTACCAAAGACTACACTGAGTTCTTTACAAAAGCGCATTCGGATATCCCTAAAAATTCAAGGATATTGAATATGTTGCACTAGAGCAAACCAGTCGAAGCTAACATTTCACTGACCGAAATCCTTTGTTAATTTTTTAGTCCTTGGTATGGTGTAGTTTTCAACACAACAGGATTATCATTGTATTCAATCGTAGTGAACACATAACCTTGCATTATATTTGCTTGCTCATTTTGAATGAACTAATTTCATCGGGATTTTATATATTACGAACACGACTGTTTACCTTACAACCTTTTTTAAGTGCTTGAATATGGATCAAATATTCTAATTCTTGTATTACTTTAGAGTTAAAAGCTCATGAAGCACAATACATGGTTTGAGCAAATAAACATTTAAGTGACCAAGGTAGGAATAATTAATTATTTAAGCAATTAAATATGTTTAATCTGTATATTTGGTCATGAGAAGCAGAGGAGGGAGCGGTTGGCCATAGATGAAAGAAGAAGAGTGAACCAAATTTAATTAAATGTTTGTAGAATGTCTTATTATATTAAACTAAAAGAAACATTTTCATTTCTCTTTTTTAAAACTTCCCTTAGTCATAGATCTTACGTTTAGACCACATCCTTCCAAGTGTGCTCGATCATATATTGTATCGTATAGGGACTAAAATATCGAATATGTATTCATACAAATATTAATGACATTTTGCACATAGTATGATGATATGACATATAATAACATAGTTAATATATACATGTATAGATAATAAGATTTATACCTACCATATATATATATATGTATATATATTCTCCATTTATATATGTATTATTTGCGTCAATTTTACAAAATCTAACATATGTTGACTAAGTTGAAGTTTTCAATCATACTTTTAAGTTGAAGTTTTCAAGTTTTGATTTGGTAGAATTAAATTCAAATCTAGATCAAGTTGACTAATATAAAATATCTACTAAATGACTATATTAACTTTTTCTAAATTTTAAAATAACCAAAAGGAATTTTGAGAAGAAAACCATTTGTCATTTTTCTCTTTTAAAACTTTCCATTTTAATTCCCACTAGTTAGAATTAAGATCTCATCCACGTTTCTTCTTCTCTCTCTTTCTCTTTCTCTTTTTCTATTATGGTCGGCCATACGATACCATTGCATATATCTTTATTTTCAAAAGCCTGTTAAGCAATTAAGTATATTTAAGACCCATTTAAATGTATATCGACATCGTATATCGATACCTGTTTATTTAACTTTAAAATATACTTCCAAATAATTAAGCAACATCCAAACACAGATAAATTAACAACTAATATTTCTCAAATACTAGTAAATTTTATCAGTTTTTAGCATTTTATAAACTAATTGAATCTTGTGGTTTTTTGGAGAACTCGCAGATGCGGTTGTGGGACTCAAAGGTGTGAATTCAGTCAGTGATTAATATTGCTTAATTCAAATATTAACGTTTACATATCACAATAGTTAGTGGTGTGACGGTTTGGTCGCATCGTTTATAGATCTTTTCGGTAAAATCATATTTTATACTATCTTAAGCGTCCATAATAGTGAGAATAATTTACGCACATTCTCTTGGCAACATTATATCACATTAGGATATACGAAATCAGATATTGGTCAAAACTTCAGCATTGTCCGTAGTCAATTCAATCAGTTCATAAAAAAAGTCATTGGTTCAATGATAACATTTATTTTTAACCATTATACTCTGGTCAAAAATTTTGACTTTGAGTTAACTACAGTTAACCGTGATACCAACCTCATAAACTGAGGTAAAACTCGATCTGATTATAATACCTTGATCTGCCTAATACCTTGAGATCAACTAGGAGAACCGTATTACTTACTACTTCTTGTTGACTTGACTAAGAACCACTACATAGCAATGTCTTCAATCGAACAGTGCTTCACTTCCAATGCTTCAACTTAGACCCATTATAATCGTTTGATGGATGGCAATGTCATGATTTAACTATAATTAAAGTTGATTATTCTCATTGAAGCTCAACAGTTTTTAAGTTGAGGGAACTATGCAACAACATCATCTTGAGATTCCATCGTTGGATCAGGTGCATTGGCAACGAGGTAAAAAGAGTAAAATTCAAAAAAAAAATTATTAATTTGCACAAGATCTTATTTTATGTGAATAAAATTTAATTTAAAGTGAATCAAATTTGGTATTTAATTAATATAAGTGTTTGAGTAATTTTAATTTGTTTTATTTATTTAGAATGTTTCTTTGTTTGTAAAATTTTAAAATAAATTTTTATTATTAATTTAATTAAACTTAATTTATTAATATAATTTATTTTAATTTTATATTTTATATTTAATATTTTGATGTTATGTGATATTCATATTCATAATAAGAACATCACAACTATACTAATATGAAAACTATCTTAGGGGTATAATGAGAAAATTGACCATTGTGTCCTACGGATAATAAAATGTTAATAGGGTGAAACAATGTTAAAAAATATTAAGATTAATTTGAATTAGTCTAAATTCAATAATATGTATATAATATTGTTAGTAAATAATAATATATGTGTAATATTGTTTAAAAAATAATTTATCGTTAGAACTATAATTTTAATGAAATACATAAAACTTCAATTTAAATTATTTCACTAAGTTATTAATATATTTCGGTTTTCCAAAATTATTCAAAATTCAAAATTTGACCATTTCAAAGTGTGTGTGTGTGAATAGTGTCTTTTAAACATTATGTATGTGTGTATCTACGTGTGTATAATAAAAAATAGTTTTGTAGCTGTTCTTTATGTTTTTCCCCTAAATATGGGGCGGTAATACAAAATATATGTTTTTTCAATGTCACGCCAACAATTTTAAGCAATGACCTCTTATATCTACTAGTTTTATGCGTATAACTCATTATGATAACTTGAGGAAATGTATGTCCAAACTCTAAACTAGTTAGATGAGTCAAACTATATCTGTGGTAATATATGTTCCATCGAAAGTCCCACAATGCCATTTGAAAAAACCATATTCTCTAGGTTTACAAAAAAAATAGACTTGAGAACGTCTCATTCTTTAAATATTTTTATGCACTATTATAACATTGTATATCGTTTTGATTGTGGTGCAATTTTATGATCACTTTGTTTATAAGTATGTCAATTTCTTATGGTCTAACCATATTTTTATGCATATCAGTAACTAGTTCGATCTTCTCTTAACTCAACCCATCGACAGACGAATGACCCTCATTATTTTGTAACTTGCACGTTTATGAACCTTATCAAGCACTTCTAAGATCCACTCATTAACAATAGAAAACTTAAAACCTCTTAGTTTGAATGGACACGCATTTCTTAGTTCCTGTTAGTCTTGGGTTACAATCGAATTTCTTCGGTTTAGGCTTATTAAACAATCCACTATGTTCAATTCCGAAGAAGATTCTTAACTTATCATGAGAATCATTCACATCCAACTTTAATATTATAATAAAAAATCAGGTCGTTTTTCAGTATCTTGGTTCCATTCCATTATTATTTTTTACTCGGTGTTATTTCAAATATAGAAAATGTTACAAAAATAAATACAATAAAAAAACTAAAAACAATACCGAATCACCTACATCATAGGATGTAAACTCACCCTATAATCCATTATGATATCTTTGTCGGAAGCTTCATTTGCACTGCTACAATTAACTCTCGATTAGAGAAAAATAAGTGTTGCTGTAGTCGAGGAAGAAATTTCGTGTGACGTGATAGGAACGAAGAAAAACAGCACACGGTTTAAAAAAAAAAAGCACACGCATACAAAACGAATGACTGTTCACTCATCTTTCCCTTACCGTCTCGAACACCCCTCGTAATATGCAATACCTACCTGATCTAAAGAACTAAACACGGTGCTTATCGATCCAACTTCTGTCATCGTAGAAGCTTCCGATAGCCCAGTCTGGCAGTTTCCTCAACCAAAATACCACTCGGAGTAAAAATCATCGATCACATCTATTAGTTCTGCAGTTGAAGGAGGAGAAGAGTTGCTCTTCCGACGGTGGAGAACGATTGGTCTGATATCAATTGTACATTTAGTGGCATCTACGAGGTATGTTACTAATTACTGTATTACCGCTTTATTTTGATCTTACTGGAGTTGGAAACGTTATATAGCTAAATTGTAGATCTATAATTTGGTTACTAACTGTAATTGAGTTGAAATTGATTGCGTCTTTTGAAGGAAAAGTTCGTATTTACTTCAGTGTGTGATCTGTATTGAGTTATTGAAGGAAAAGTCTCAGATATGACTAGAATATAGTGATTTAATATTTGGAACATATAAAATGGTAAATTTATTTTTCTTGTCGGATGGTATGTGTACTAGCATGTTGATTCTATTAATTAGCATCATGCATCTGTGGCTTACTTGGTTCATGGGGTTGGTGGGCTGGGGCTGTTTGTTCGTGTGTGCTTGCAAGAAAATGATATATAATTAAACTATCTGGGCAGCTGCATATTCTCTATTTCCGCAGCTCACAAGATAGACATACTGTAAAATAGTATGTTATTTTTGAGTTTTTGCTCCTCACTCTAGGTTTGTGAAGAAACAGTACTTGAGCATTTTTAATGATAACTAGTATAATTGTTTTTGTGTGTTGTGTAAGGAAAAGTATTATCGGGTATTTCACAACCTCTGATTCATCTCATCGGAGCTAAACATGATTGGAACAATCATCTTTAATGAAGCATTTTAGTTTTTGCTCATGCTAGATTTACGAAGGAATGGTAAATATGAACATTTTCTATGTAATATGAAAATTTTAACATTTCCACAGTTATTTACCCCTAGTTCTTTTCTAATATTTTATATTCGAATCTTTGTATTTAAATTGCTTACGAAATCTCAAACTCGGACTATTTAAATAAATCTCAGTCAATAGTTTCTTTATTCTTCTAACAAATCCTACATATATATGTCAATTTTATGATACACACACAAGTATGCAGCCCTTGCTGATGGCTTGGATTCAAACATAATTTTGAATACACCTTGCAAATGTTATGCAATATGTGTTATGTTTATTGTATGTAAAATTTGTAAAGTAAAAATATAATTTAGTTAAGAATATACATTATCAGTCCGAAATCATTATTCACAATGTTACACTTAAATTGTTGAATGGGAATGCATTTCACTGTTTGTAATGGGCCATGGATTCTCATTCACCTATTCATACTTGGAATAAATTAACATAATTGTCATATAAAAGAATGTTCAAAGTAGTTGCCTACCATAACCACATTAAAATACAATCAATAACCACACAGCATAAAATATAGATTTAAAGCAATTGCCTATCGTAACAATGTTAACTTTAAAACTGAAATAGTTTCATATTCAACAAATTTTAATATGAGACTTAAAATTTGCAACTCATGTGTATTGTGAAACAGAAATGTAGACATCAATGGCTTCCTTAAGAATAACATTTCATCAAAAACATGGATATGGATATCTATCATAAAATACATGTTTTAGGAAGTTTACATGCCCGCTTTAAAATTGAACTCTGCCAAAAGTTGGGCTCCAAATATATCCACTGAACTAAAAAATTCAAAAACTAACGTGCAAAATAAACATGTAAAAATTGTTACTTCTTAAGATGAAGTCCTAGAATTTTACGTTAGGATTCTCATTATAGTGCTATAAACTGGTAAAATGAAGAGAATAAGTACTATACACTTGTGCATCTATGATGATATATGATTAAACTATCCCGGATGCATAATGTTTTTTGACACAACTGACAAGATTAAGTATACTCAATCAAGTATGAAGGCGTAGGAGTAATTTTAAAGAAATGGCGTTCTCACTTCATCATGGAGCAAATGCAGTTTAACCTACTAGGTTGTCTGTTATACAAGTATGCATGTGCAATGGTACATAGGCAAACTATGTGGGCAAAGTTGCATGCTCATTGTTTTCAGAAGCAGTACAGGGTAAAATAGAGCAAAGCAGTTGATGTTTGTTCGAGGGGAAAAAGTATTGGGGTCTTTCAGACAACCTCGGATCCATCTAGCTGGGGGATGAACCCCAGGTAGAACGATCCTCTACAAGATGGACTAGGTTAGTAATCCAATAACCCGTTACCCCAGGTAGAACGATCCTCTACAAGATGGACTAGGTTAGTAATCCAATAACGATCCTCTACAAGATGGACTAGGTTAGTAATCCAATAACCCGTTACCCCAGGTAGAACGATCCTCTACAAGATGGACTATGGACTAGGTTAGTAATCCAATAACCCGTTACCCCAGGTAGAACGATCCTCTACAAGATGGACTAGGTTAGTAATCCAATAACCCGTTAATCACGCTATGGAAACGAGGCCATGTGTCATCATCAAGACTGAGTTGCCTTCCTCCTTAAGTTATAAGGATAAAGTAGTACGAGCCTATAGAACAGATCCTGTTCAAGTAAGGTCGTGCTTTGTGTGTTAACAAGTCGATATTTGTACTACGCAAGGAAAAATTAACGGGGGGTGTGGGACTAATATGAGTTTAATTAAAGGAGCAAACATGTATTCTAATCCTGAACACCACAGATCTGTGAATTTATGGAGAGTCGAAAATCTGAACATGCATCTATACACTATTACGTTGCCTAGTATGGAACTTGAACTTCAGTTTTCTCTTTCCTAACTCATGTTTGTATTGAATACCTTGTATGTATGTTCTATATATGTGCTGAAAGCTCCGTATCTGTTTGGATGTCTGCCGCCTGTTGCTTACCCAGCGGCTCATCGTTGTCGTCGTGGGCATGTTTCCAAATGAAAAGTTAATAATGTCAAGTTGGTAAATTCAAGCATGGAAAGTTTTTAAATGCATGGTAAGCTCAGCAAGTGGAAGTTATCATTCTTTACTACTTGCGTTTGTATTGTTGCCTGTGTAATGCATCTTCATCCTTTAACTTCTATTCTAATAAACTGTATTATTTTCAAATGGATCTGTCATGTCTTGTGTTACCCATGGTTTTATTTTTGTTTTTATTTTTGCCATTATACCGTGCCTACATGCTGGGCACTAAAAGTTGTTTGATGAGCAAGACTCCATGTCGTTATGTTTATCTTTCATTTTTATACTGCCATTACATGCATATGTTGATGAATGTTCTTTGATGGGTTTCAAATTGCAATTCGAGGAAGATTCTTCTAATAAATCGTGTACTGTAGTTGAATCTCAACCAGAGATGGGTTTCAAATATGTTAGAGAAGTTGGTAATTGATGCAAAGATGGAGCATAGTTATGTATTGTTGGTTCTAGTTTGCTTGCGTGTGAAGATGGAATAACAACAGAAGATGAGTTCCTTTCTTCTATATTTTTAGAGATCCATAATTGGAATGGTGGCGGTATTGTTGTGTCTAGTGTTTTATCTTCGTTTGCGTATAGATCAGTAGCTGATTTTGAAGCGTTTCAAACTGTGATTGGAGATGGTTCTTTGGTTAAGAGTTCCTTGAGGTCTGTTGTTCTTATAAAGGTCATTGATGTTATGGATGGGCTTGCTTGTCAAGATGATTGGGTGGTTGGAGATGTACCTTTAAGCAGTTCTAAGTGCAATGTTCAACATAAAGATAGGGGCTTGTTATTTCTGGATGTGGGTTCTACTTTGATTGGAGAAGTCGGTTATGAGCAGGGAGTTTATTATCGTACCCGGGGTTTTAGATTTATTATGTATTACTGTCTTGCATCTATAGGTAAATTTCTACGATCTCATATTCATGCTAGTAATTCGGCTCATGCTTCTAGATCTGGTAGAAGAATAGTTGGATCTTTTCTGCAGTTAATATTAGGAGAAATCCTCGTTTAAAAGTTAAAGCTTCTAAGTCTTATTCATGAGGGTTGAGGTTTTACTAGGGTGTTTTTTGGTAATTGTTGTACGTGGTTTGTGTAGTTGCAGTTTTTTTTATAGTTTTTTTTGGATTTGGTTGTTGAGTTTGAGGTTGTGAAAGTTGTTTTAGATGACAGTTCATCTTTTGGAGTCGTTTCAGGCTTTATTTTCTTGTTTAAGTTATTACTATAGGGTGAGTCTTTCATGAGCTTTAGTCCAAAAGAAACAACAAGTACATAACATGTAAGTGTGTGTATAATTATGTTTAAAAGATTTAAGGTATGACGCTACATAATATTCCGTTCGCATATTGATTGCGAACGATCGAAACAAAAATTTGATCGTGCGCAACAACATTACGCAATCACAAATCAGCAATAAAATGAAATGGTTAACTTATTCTGTAAAATTTCTAATGAACGACGTTTATAGCAAAACGCATCAAACAAAAATATTTTTATTTTCCAAGCTAAAAATTATAAAAAAATTCTATAAATTAAATTAAAATGACATTATCAAAAATCAAGTCTAAATTTAAAACGTATATTTTATTATAATTTAATTAAAATTCGAATATTTAAACAAATTAAATATTCAAATTTGAGGACCAATAAATACTGTTCGTTACAACATATAATAATTTTTAATTAAATTGTATCTTGAGGAAGCGTTCTATTTCTATAGTTTGCCATATTCTCCTTCGCTTGACCTTGTAGGCTAGATGTTCGCCCTAGCAACTGACTACGTGATCGCAACCTGAGCCACGGTATCTTTTGGTTTTTAGCCCTACACCACAAAAACCAACAATCAGTACCTCAAGCTAGATTTTCGATGTCATAAAACTCGCGTCACTTGTTATCAGACGCATCAGCTCAATAATGCATTATTAGGTGGAACACATCTTATGAGGATCTGGTATATCGAATGCAGGAGTTTAGCGGCTTCATTCCTTCTTCGATTCGTGGAGCTTTTCTTACAAGTCTCCCCTTGGAAGAGAACAACTCGCATGAAGAATTCCTTTAAATCAACTGTCGTGATTTAGTTAGTCAACCGATTGCCTATTGTTGCCTTTTTTGTGTATTTTTCACTAATCTAATCACCTGACTTCATTTTTAAAGTGATTTTATGATTTAATATGTTATAGAAATGTCATACTATCCTTTAATGGTTGTTTACCTTCACTCTTCTTTTTGTATTCAATGTTTTCATTGTTTTTCTTCTATTTAATCATCTTCTCCAATATCATTAATCCAATTATGCCCAAAATCATTAGTAAGTTGTTTCATTACTACTTTATTATCAATCTATTCATTTCAACAACAAAAGTTCCAGTTATATCTCCAAACCCCAATTTAAAAAGGTTTATATTTCCATTTCATATATCTATGTGCTTTTCATATAAAAATCCAAACTTTATCCATTTAGACCATCAATAATGAGTTAAGAGCATAAATAGATCATATAACATAGAAAATAAAATCTCACTCGAAGTTTAACCTAATTAGCTTAGAGATCCCTTTTCCTTTTGCTCTCCGAATTTGGCCTAGCTGCCAATCTTCGTAAACCATTGAGAAGTTTATAAAATTTACAATCTATGATTTTTTTCCTTCCTATTTAGACTATTTAATTGTTACTTTTGGTGGAGAATTGTTGATTTAGTTTTCGATCTAAGGCCGTGTTTGTTTCGAACAAAATAAGGCTGAATGCTTAATTAGCTTGTTTGTTTTTAAATAAGTGCTTTCATTAAGTTCTTCTTTTTTACTTAATTGAATGAGTAGGTTGGCATGTGCGATGCACGTGCACAGGAAGAACTGGTGTTATGAAACTATGGTTGTGGAGTTATGTTAAAGTTTATAAAATGACTTTGACGTGTACGTAATGTTGCAGTTTTTGGATGCTATCTAATTCAAAACACATCCACGTCTGGTAGACGTGTATGGAACTTTCGTATCAAACATGAAAATATGCTCTAAATCAAACCGATCGTAGGCAGCTAAAAAGAAAAGTAATAAACTTATGGAATTATGAATTATTCTGGCTTGTTCATGCATATTGTAGACAACAGCTTTGATTTATAACAGAAGTAGATTTTTTTTAATGGATATAATAGTTAAGCTGAAGTAGATAAGATAGCATTTGAGAGGAGAAGGAGACAATATGACGTATTGTAGCTTGCATGCTATATGAAAGTAAATTGTAACGACGAACTATAGTTGTGTTAATTATTTTCTCTCCACCTTGTTTCGGGCTTGAGACCGGCATCAGTAATAAGTTGATGGCGGAGTTAAAAACGTTTTTTAAGAGATTTTTTATGTTAAGTAAAACTGAATCGTAGTAACACAGTCATATAACGTATAAGTTGAAATACTCAAACACGATTACGTGCATACAGCCAAGTTATATAACACACATTCACAAATCACATGAGTATTAGAATTATTTCTGCAATCGGAAAATGTACATATATTTATAATTAATGCAACAAACAATGCAAATCTTGTTTACAAACATTTCACACGCAACTACATAAATTCACAAAGATAAAAGTAACTAATTCGAGCAAGAACATGAGAATCAAGTTCCACATAACATTCATTCAGATTCCATTCTATCTAAATGTACTGAACTTGAAATATAAAACATGTATGTCCAACTCCAAACTTAAACTTAATAAAAGAAAAAATAAATCCAAATGATTAATATTGTTTCTAAAATTTATTATCCAAAGAATCTCATCATAGATTTCACGACTGAATATTGGATCTGAGACTTACACGGATGGAGTGACATAATTGCAAAACCTATAGTAGATGACAATTTTAAACCTGAAGCGGCAAGCATTTTGCTTGCACCTCCTCCGCTTGGGAAATCCGAAATTATTTCCCTTGTGATGCATGCCGATAGTTGCAGTTAGATCTCTAAGGAACCACAATGGCTGAGAGGACTATCACGTTAGCAAAGGACGTTGTTTGTGAGAGCCCGTTATTTATGTACTCGTTAATCCGTTACAATAAATGCTTCTTTTCTATTTACACTACCCAAACACGGATCAAGATTTCTGATCAGTCTGACACCCTTTAAATTTTAATATTTTTAGTATTAGTTTCAATTCAGTTTTTCCCATATTAAATCCACATCAAATCAACTAACCATCTACATTCGGTTCATTTTCATAAGTTGCATGATCAAAATTTGTCATAGCTTCCTTCCCATTGTATTTAATTGATATTTTATTAGAAGCTCTGCAAACAACCACAAAGAAAGTGAGAACGCCATAATCTACATGCAGTATTCATTGCTAACTGGTCATAGGATCTAAACATCTTCAAATTATAGGTGATAAATCTATCACCTTGCAGCTTCTTCCTAGGTATCAAACAGTCCCAAATACACATACTGGTTAAGAAAAAAAGTTGCATTATAAAAAAATATGTGCCTACCTCAATCGATAATAAGAAATGATACATTACTTTTAACCCATAAATTTACCTATTCTACCCTTCCATTTCCCAAATTTATGCAATGTGATGCCTTTATATTATGAAGTTCCTCTTGTGCTTTGTTATCCAAGCACGTGAACAAACTCTTCTTTTGTTAGATCTTTATTATATGCATTTTTCCAAACATGTAAAAAAAATATACCTGATTCATATTATTCTTATGGTCACTTAAAATGAAATTTATATCAGCTTTGTTACCCCAAAATTTTATTTCAGCTCTATCATAAGCTCTGTTAAAGTAAGTGATAGAAGTTGGTCAAAAATTCAGTAAATTTGCATATAACTTAAGTCATAATATTTATAGTTTATTGAGTATTACCTTGTAGTGGCATGGGCTGTATCAAGACATCCTGAACATAAACGAAAATTTTACATACACAAAAATTAACAAAGATGTTCAACTATTGAAGTACCTATATAGACTTGCTTTCCATAATCCCTGCACATAATAAAGGGACGACAATTTTACAAAAAAAGAAGATGAACATATCTATTAAGAAATAAAAAGTTTGTGGTTAAAAGACGTAAGACTAACCAAATATGATATTCCCATCTCCTTATTCTTCTATAGAAAGTAACACCTCCGTATTGAAAACTCTTCAAGCGCGGGCCACTCGGCTCTTCTTAGCTGTCATTGCCACTTGAGAAGACTTACCAATGGAGGTAGCCTCACCACCTATGGTCCTCTACACCAACTACTGATTGACTGACTGGAAAGAACTGGAAGATGACTGGATCCCCCATCTTCCAATGTCTTTTTGAACTTAATAGATAATACAAACTTATACGCTTTTTCACCATTATAATTCTCTATTTATTCGGCGAGGTCTCAACTCCTTTATAATTTACATATATATGGAAAGAGTAGGTTATTGATTATAAAAGGGAGAAATTATTTATGAAATAAAACTTGGAAATCAGCATAGTTATATTGACCGTAATTAACAGTCTATCTTTCCCACGTCAGTCAAATAATCATAAATACCTCCTCTTTCTGCTTTTACCTGACCCTGTAGAAAATTGATTGTCATAAGCAAACGATTATGTAGTTTCTCCTCTTTTGAAAGTGAAATCGCTTATTGATAAATCGACACATTAAGTTAAATCTAGGTAGAAATTAATTACAAAAGCAAAATAAATATGTTTATAGATCTTGGATTGACTTGAAATAATATGAATCTGAACTTTAGGAACATTAAATTTTAGAATATTAGTTAAAGGATGAAATGATGAAGAGCAATCAAGCATAAAAGACAGTATAGAGAGTCAATGGATTAACAATGATAAAATTACCGTATGTACCTACTGTAAGAGCTAGAAAGCGACGTCTAAAATAGAAGGAGGTTGAGTGTAACATCCTAATTTTTGATAAAATTTAAAATTAGTGATTAATATAAATTTTGGGATTAAATTGAAATTTATTTGAAAATTTCCAAACAAATAAAATAAATGTTAATTTGTATATACATAAATAAGATTGTGATTGCATTTGAGTTTAAAATTTTAAAATAATAAGTGTTTTAAAATTATTTGAATTTAAAGATATATATGTGTATGGATAGATTTGAATTTTAATTTGAATTTAAAATTTAAATAAATATTTTAGTAAAATATCTGGATTTGAAAATTATATATGTATGATTTTTATTAATGTGTAAATTAGTTTAAAAACCTTATTCTTTTTAAAGTTATATATATATATATATATATATATGATAAAGGAAATGTATTTATACAAATAAGAATATGTAATACAAAATTTTATTTAAAAACATGTAATCATGTAAAAAAAAATACAAGTGCTAAGCTTTTAGCACATAGATTAGCAAGTGTAATCAATTTAATTATGGATGTAGATAAGTGTCCTATTTTTTATTTTCTTTTTATTTTTATTGAAGAAGAAAATATCAGGTATATACATCTTTTCCTCCTCTCCGTCATTGCTTTTAGTCTTCATTTTCAAACTTCAAAGAAAAAAAAAAAAACCGTATACAAAGAAACCAGAAAAAATAATCAAAGCAAGGCAAATTCTTAACGAATTCAACAAGTTAGATTCAAGCAAGTTATCAATTCAACAATTCCAGTATCAAGAGCAGCATCAAATTTTTTAAAATCCAAGATCAAGATCAAAGTAGATTTCAAATTTCAACACCCAGGCTTCTTCTCTATTTTCATAAAAACAAACTGTAAGTAAATCCTTTTAAGAATTTGAGTTTCAATTTGTTGTTAAATAATCAAACAAGTTAATCCATCAGAAGCTAAGAAAATCAACATCAACTAGTTGCAGATAAAATTCCAAGATCAAAGCAATTTTCAAATTCTCGTTTCCAGTTTTCTAAAAAAAGCAGATATACAGGCCTCTTCCCTGTCAACATAAATTGGTGAGTAAACCCTTGTGAGATCTGGATTTTTGAATGTTGTTTGAAATCATGCCTAAAGTGAAGTTAAGATTTATTTTCATGTGTATAAATCTTTGTATTTATGTGTGGTTTGGCTGTGCATGTCTGGAAAACAGATATATGCATCTCTGTTACAGGTTTACAAGCATCAAGCCTGTTCAAAAATCAACCTCTCTTCTTCTAATCATTATTTGACTTTAGGACCTAAACAAATTTTGTTTGTTTAACTATGATTCAAGTTCTAAAAATAATTTTAAGCAAAATTAATTCAAGCTTCTTCTAGAAGTTAAAAAATATAGGGAAACTTGCTATATGTTGAATTTTCAAGTATCATGATTTATGTTTTCAAATATATTATCTGAAATGCTTTCGAAAACAAAGATTTTTAAAAGTGAAATCATATTTTTTAAGTACATATTCACTGATAAAATCGAGGATGAACGATTTTGGGGTTATTGTCAAGTTCTGGTGATCGGCAGCGTGAGGGGTCTCGTGATCGGGGTTGGAGCTAGCATGATGGTCAGGGATCATCAGAAAATTATTGGACGAATTTATAAATCATTGTATTGGCCGGACATTGCCAATCTAGGGTTTAAGCTTATGTCTTAGCTATGGTCGGAATTCGCATTGCTGGCTTCTCGTCGTTGCATCGGAGTCGATCGCACCGGTGACAATCGAAACAAGGGAGATAGGCGAAGCTCTGGCCGGAATCTCGACGCTTCTGGTGGCCTGAGAAGTCGGAGCAAGGCATTTCTTTGGCGATTATTTTTGTCCCAGTCTGGGTCGTGCAGCTTAATCACGAATTCGTCATCGATTCATGTTGTTGGGTGGTCAGGGGCCTATGAGGAGTTGTCGTCGACCTATCGACGATCAGCGTCGACCAGTGGTGGCTGGAATCATTGTGCATGTGCATAATGTATTTGGTTGTGTCAGGGATTTGGTTTGAAGAAGGGAGGGATGACTCGAAGTAGTCTTCAAGGAAGCAGGTCACTGGCTCGAGGGTTGATTCGAGTATTTGTGTTGTACCGGGTTTTTATTAAACTTAAACAAATTCTAAGTTTTTAAAATGAAAATATGGGGTTATCTCAGGGATAACTCAAAGTAAATAGGCATGTAGCCCGGGCGATGCTCGAAGTAGGTCTCGGGTTTGTCATATAAAATAGTTTTCTTGGCTTTGAAAAAAACAAAATTCAAATTTAATCCATGTTTTTAAATAATGGTTTTAATTTTAGTGTTGGATAACAAATGTTTTAAGTAAGATATTTTTAAAGTAATTAAGTTTTAATTTATTTAATTTTGTGACATTAACTGTAAAATTAATTATTTTAATTAAGATGAAATGTTGTTCTTATTAACCTTAATCTTTTGAATTAATGTGTTAATGATATTTAATTATAAAGTTTATTAAGTAAAGATTTTTATAATAATTGAATGATAAATTAAGATAAATGATTTATAATTACTTAATAATTAAAGAATAATTAATTAACGGTTAATTAATTATTAATTTAAAGTTAATTAATTTGTAATTAAGGATAGATTAATTAACATAATTAATTAAAGAATAATTAATTAATGAAAGTAATTAAGATTAATTAATAAATGATTAAGCATTGATTAAGAATAATTAATTAATTTATTAGTTAAAAATTAAAGGTTAATTAAATGATAATCTGTGTAGTTAATGCCCCGCTATTACCTTGCTACAACCGCGCTATATCTCATAGCGGATTTCTACCGCTACGATTTTTCCATATAGCCCCAAAATATAGCATTTCCGCTTTAATCCCCGCTATATCTGCTATATCCCGTTATTTCCGCTATATTCCGCTATTTCCGCTATACCTTCTTTAACAAAATGAATTGAAAAATTGCATTTATACGTTATAAAATTATGAAACTGATTTATTTGATTTAATTTTTTAATATATTTTCAGAAATGAAAATACTCTAATATTCTACCAAATGCAATTATGTTATATAGCAGTTTTTCGTTTATTTAAAGTATATCCGCACATGTTTTTATTTAAAATTATTTATGTATTATTTATAATTCAATTGAATGATATTTTTTCATTTAATTACCATTTATATATTTGTAAAAACATTAAGTACGAGTTTTATATGCTATTTTAGAGGCATCTGCTATATCCCGCTATATCCTCGTTGTATCACCGCTATGACTTTTTGCACCTCCACCGCTTTGAATCTACCGAGCGCATAAACTGCATAGATGATAATTAAGGTTAATTAATTATTAATTAAGATTAATTAATAAATCATTAAAGATTAATTACTTTATAATTAAGAATATTTAATCATTAATTAAGGTTAATTTGTGAAAATAATTATGTGATTAATTAATTATAATCACACGAATTGTTCATCTTAATTACAAATGATTGATTTTTGTTGAATGCTTTGTATTGATTGATATCTGTGATATGTGGTTGTGATACTATGTGATATGAACTGCTTTTTGCTGAACCGTGACATCTGTATATTTATATATTACTGTATGAATGTGAAAACCCCTTAGCCCGTAAAACGACATTTGAATTTCGATGCGACAGGGAGTCGGATTCCGGTTGGTTATCCAAAACCCACATCGAACCTTAATGGTGAATCTTTGGGAATGATATATCCACGTGTTTTAAAGTAAGCCCTCACTATTCGGTTTAGCCAGGAGAGGACTTTGTGTCATATAACCCATTCCGAATAGTGATATGACGAAACGGATAACACTTCAAGATGGTGGTGATGTTTATTAGCTTAACACCTTTCTCTGAGATGTACGAGCTCAGAGGTTATGTAGTTGATGGTTATAAGTGATATACTCCCAATTTGGTAGTGTGGCATGCTGAGTGCCACTAAGTGTTGTTGAGTGTTGCTGATCATTTGTTGATCAAAGCATGACTTTTGTGTAAATCGTAGCTTTGTGGACGAGACCTCGTCGGACCTCATACCCCAGAAATGGTCGAAACAGAAAAGATGCGGCAAGATTATGAGGGTCACGCCCTTTAGGGTATGTCCATTGCCTTTTGAAAAAAGGTGATATCATGGTATGGAGCCCAGATATTTAACCTATGTGGTTGCTGCAAATTTATTACTTCATGATTGTTGCTTTGTGGTTGAGGGCCCACGGATAAAGGTCGGTAACGACCGGGGAATGGCATATTCGTGTAGTAGTCATCTAGTTATAGAGGTAAACCGGCCTTATGTTGGCAGAGATCTAGTTAGGTTCTCGGGGCGTCCCTCCAGAGGCGTACACATGTCGCATAGGAAGTTCCTTAGCCTGGCCATTTGTTTAAAATCCAATCATCAATACGCGCCTAGTACGGTTTTAATTGTATAACCTGCCATTTACTTATGGTGGTAACCCACTGTTTAGATGGTAGTTATAGTAGACATAGTACGAAATGTCTGTGCTGGCTAAGATTAATATTATACTTTCAAAATATTTTCTACACTATGCACTAATATTAATATTAAATGAATTTTCTCGTAGCAAGCATATTTGACTATCATAAGGGAAAATCTCCTTCAATTGTGTGATTGCATTGTGTGTGTGCAGGGAGGCCTTATGGCAGTTTTTTTTTTTCCAAAAGCATGAACAGTTTTCTCTTATAAATTGTTTTTGTTCAAACAACTATTTTGTTTACTCATACCAGTTTCGTGATTGACCCAGAGTTTATTGTTCCTTTCCTGAACTCTGGGTGTCCATAATTTTCCACATTGGCAGCATAGAAGCAGGTATCCGTGTTTTGGAGCTAGCTTGGTTCTAGAAGTCTTTTGGTAGCTGTCGTATTTTGGAAGCTTTTAGTTTGAAGTATTGGAAATCTTTTGAAGTGTTTGGAATTTGAAAGACCTTATCGAAGTATGTTGGGAACCTTTTTGAAGACTCTGTTATTCCGTTGTGGCGTTACCATTTTGTTGTTGTGTTATGTATATAGTACTCTGATGTTGGTGGTCGAATGTTGTAATGAATATTGTGATGAATATTGTATCCATGTTGTATCTGTATTATGATCAATGATGATTCATTTTGTTTCTGCTGCTCTGTATTTGTCTAATGTTGTTATAAGCTCCATCCAAACTGGAGTTCAACGTTTGAATCTTCGGTAGTCGAATACAAGTGAGGTATTTGATGTCGATTTTTGAACGCTGGATTTCCGGTCGTGACATTGAGCTACTTAATATTGCCGATAATTTCCTTCCTTCTACCATTTGTATGTTTATGCACTACAACAAAACAACCATATTACAACCTTTTCTTTACAACTTGCACAAATTGGCAGTTGCAATAGGTATTTTATAACAACTGTTTATATGTAGCAGTAGTAACAAATTTATTTGTTCAGCAGTTGTAATAATTGTTTGTAACAACTGTTTATTTGTGTCAGTTGTAAATATTTATCTATCACAACTGTTTTTGACAGTTGTTTGCCTGCACTATAAAAAATTACAACTTCCCTCTTTTATTTTCTTCGGCCCGCTCAATGCTTTCGTGTAAACTAAAAAATTAGCCATAAAATTTCATAAATCTAAACTAACCCTATCCCGCTCTGCCATTGCTATCCACCGAAGTAAATCGCGCTTGCTAGAAACCCTCTTTCAAACCCTAACCCTTTACTCTCTGTCATTTTCTCGCCTCCGTGGCCGCATCTCCATTGCTACACATGTTCAATCGCTTCGCTATCGTTGCTACCTGCGTTTGCTCGCCATTGTTGTTGGTCGCCTTCGAAGAAGTTGTGGTATGTTGCTATCCTACGATTTTATTGATTTTATTTGGTTCTTAGTTATTTGTTTATTGAAATTATTGATAGTTAAATGATTCTTTACTGCAATCCTATAATAACCCAAATTTCTCGAAACTAAACATAATCGTCGATTCAAATCGCTTCCAATCTAGTATGAATTTATAACAATCTCATGAGTGATGGCTAAGCACAATAATTCACTGAATAGTACTAAAAATCACATACGGCAGTTATGTTTTGAATTAGGTGCATTGTATTGTGAATTAGGTCCATGTATAGAACCCATGCATAGATCCCACTTCGCTCGCTCTATGGGGTAAAGTTTATTCCAAAATTTGGGAGATGTGTAGTATTTTTTTGTTTATTATAAGCCTAATTTATACCAAATTTGCGCATATTATATAGCACAATCCAGTATTCCTATATCAAAATAGCAAATAGATGGTGTGAAATTATTCCGTTTATTCTTTTATCAATAGGGAAAATTTCTAACTATACATTCAAAATAGTAAACGGATGGTGCGAAGTTCTGTTTATTTGTTTAATTAATCACAAGGGGAACTTTCTTTATATATGTGTGTGTAATGCAGATTGGGGAATGTGAAGTAGCTTGGGTTGATGGAGAAGTGGGAAAACCACATGATAAGCTTTCTCTACTCCCCCCGCGTCAAACCCTCCTAGCCATGATTCTGCACTTGTTGGCGATTTAAAGTTACCTAATTTAAAGCAATTCCTTGTGAGCAAAGGCATTCAGGTAATGATTCAGGTAATGTGTATTCTTGTCTAACTTGTTTTTTCCCACCTGCTTTACTTGTCTAATGCATCTCCTTACTTAATTATGATACAAAGATTTCACATGATAAGTAAAGAAAGTTCAGCAATTTTTCCATTTCCTTAAATTATTTGACATACAAGGTATTAAAAAACAAGATTCAAATCGTAGATCGTAAATTTTCAATCTTTAAATTTAAATCATAGATTGAAAAAATTCATATTTAACATGCATACCTACTTGTATACTCGATTTTTCTTCTTCACTGCGTTGGTTATTAAGTGATATTTAAGCGTTCGACAGCATCAATTCTCCTTTTTATAGAGTAATTTGTACATTTGGAATTGAATTTGATGCTTCTTCTAAACCTGTAATTCAATTTTTATTCTTGTTCCATCTTTATTTTTTTTTAGAAAACAATAAAATACGAGTCATAAACTCAAGTAGAAATCTTGATATTTTTTTATTCAATATGGATTAATGCTTTTTCTCAGTCACAGTTTTAATAGAGTAACAAGAGAAAGCAATGCACTTGTATATATTAAGTTTGGTTACATCATTTTAACATGATGTGTAATTATGTTCTTCATACCGTATCAATATTATATAAACCAAAGGTCTTGCTTAACACACACACATGCCCACACACATCTTTATGTATGTATGTATGTTACATCTATACTCGCAGATGAGCTCTTTCTTCAAGTTTCAAATTTTGCATCTTTACTCACTTGTATGAGAGATGCACATAATCATGTTAAATGCACTTATTGTTATATGTACCAATCAGGGATCTTGTAGTACTGCACATTTCGTATTAAAACATGGAAAATGCAGTGCATGTTATGAAGACACTTTAATCAGTTCTATGATGACACAATATATAGTCAAACGATCCCCTGTAATTTTCTCTGCTTCCAGGTTGAGCTTGCTGGGGGAATTTTGCGATGCGGTGAGCATGTCACGGTCAAAAAAATCATTGATGTGTCAGCAAGGTTATTTTTTTATAAAATGCTATGTTTGTTAAGTTTTAGTAAGCATTTATAAATAATGAATAAAATGACTAATGGGGTCCACAAGTCATTGAAGTTTTTTTAGTCTATTTGATTGGTCTAACAATGATTTTGAGCACAATTGCAAATATTTTGCTAGTCTTTATCGTTTTTTTGGCGACAAAGGAACACATATTCATACATATGTATATAATTATACATGTGCATAGCTTTATAAGTTTTATCGCTTTTCTTTTATGCCATCAGAATAAACAATGAATTCTATTTGATATTTTTCATATTTTTGCAAATAGGAAGTTGAACTGTACTTTATAATATTAGTGGAATATCATTTCAATTTTCTCATTCACCCATCATCCAAACCCTAGCCCATACAAATTTTGGAATGTTCGCATCAGTTCACAATACTAAACAAGCCTCATTTTTAAACTTGCTTAAACAAATTTCTTGTGTGAAAGAATTATAACTTAATACAGGAATGCTTTATTTTAGATGTGTCCTTTTTAAAATAAGACATCAATACTACCTTATGATATATGCATCTTTGATTGGACGTCGGAAGAATTAAAAATCAAGAAAGTCCTTCAGGAAATGGCAGTATTTTAGGCCTCAAACATCATCATTGTGTTGCTTTCTATTGAAATATGGTGGATACCAAAAAGTAAAAACACTGTTAAATTAAATAAGGGAAATGATTTTAATAGAGGAATAATCGTTGAATTTCAGTACGGATAATTTGAATTTCTAGAACAGAAATTCCCTATTAATTCATGACTAATTATCCCTCATATGGAGATAACAATTGCATCTACTGATCCTACAGTTTTAGTGCATCATGTACCATTTGGAGCAACTGCTTGGAAGGTTTGGATTGATTCAGTGGTGGAGCCCGAAGCTATTTTATATAGGCCTACTTCGGATATGTATACTATTGGACAAGCGGTTGGACGACTGTTGCTTGGCGTAAGGAATTTATCTCTGTTAATTAGTATGTATATGTACTCTTACTGAAATATGTTATGGATTTAGTTGTGTTTTGTATTGAAATTATGAATTCATAAATGGTGTAAACTCGAATTGTTTTCGATTTTCTTGAATGCAAATGTTTTGTGTTGTTTCAAGTAATTTGCATGATTGTGTATAATGTTAACGAAATATTGGTTTCAGTTATGATATTAAGAAATTTATAGCAGCTGTGAAAAGATGATTATAGTTGTTTGTAGCAATTGTAAAAATATATGTTGTAACTGTCATTGTTAGTTGTATTTCATCCGTCTACAACTGCAAGCAGTAGTTGTAAAAACCTTTTACAAGTGCTAAAAACAGTTGTAACCAGTCACTTACAACTTGCATGTTGCAGTTGTAAATAGTTTTCCGCAGTGTAAATAAGTTTTCTACAACTAGCAGTGTTAGTTGTAAAAGACCTTTTGCAAGTGCTAAAAGCAGTTGTAACTAGTCATTTGCAACTAACATGTCGCAGTTGTAAAATAAGTTTCTACAACTACTTCTACAACTGTTCCGGCCAGTTGTAAAATAATTTGGATCTATTACAACTGCAGATATAACGACTGACGGGTGCTAGTTGTAATAGACATATTACAAGTGTTTTTGGCAGTTGCAAAAAGATATTTTTGTTGTTGTGATGATTTCTCCATTTCTTTCAATATTCAACTTTTTTACTGAATGGACGGATGGTGCTTTTGGGAGTAGGGAAACAAATGTGAATAAATGTGTATTACGGTTATTACCGAAGAGGGGTCAAGGAAATTGCAACAAACTTAGATTCTTAACAGCATAGTAAGGAGAAAAACTGAAATGTAGAAATTGAACTTTCATATATAAATCTTTTATTAAGTAGCTTCGATTCTAGATAAGAAATTTATAATAAGTTATGAAATTGCGTAGATATTGAAAATCAATTCCCCTTTCATAAAAAAAACCTAGCAATCAAAGCAATAAATCTCAAAATTAAAATGCAATAAAATCAAATAATCAGACGCAATTAAACCATAAGACAATCAAAAGGAAATAAAAAGTACTCAATGAACAAAGAAAGTACGGAGTAAAAAAAAGGAGAATTCAAAGTGAAAAGAAAGCAGAACAAAATTCATACAAACTTATGAAATTTTTGAAGGAAGTTGGAGATCTTACCTTTGAGAAACAGCTTAGGCCTTTATCACAATTTTTCCAATATTTCCTGAATAGAGAAAATACAGAGTAAAAAAAAGGAGAAATCAAAGTGAAAAGCAAGCAGAACAAAATTCAGACAAACCTACGAAAATGTCGAAGGAAGTTGGAGATCTCCTCAATTTATATGTCAAATCCCAAATTTGCAACTCAACCCCACAAATTGAGTTGGTGGAAGAAGAGAGAGGCACCCCGTCAATATCAAACCTGACCGAGTTGGAGGAAGAAGAGAGCTCGTTCCAGCCATCAATTTGCTCGATCCTCGAATTTGGATCTGAAAAGCATCGTGATTCTAATTCTAAAAACAAAAGAAAAAGAAATTCTAAAAACAGAAGAAAAAGGAAGAAAATTGTAAGAGGTCGTTAACTCCATTTTTTTTAGTGGGGAAGAAAAGGTTTAGCAGAAGTTTGAAGAACAGTAGGAAAAAAGGAAGTGGGCAGAGACGGCTGACTACATTGTGTAGTTTTTAGTGGGGAACGAACATGGTAGGAGAATTGAGGCATATGCCCTTGGATTTTTTTTTCTAATGTATTCTTTTGCGACAACGTTAGGGACTGATTGGGAAGTTAAAAAAAAGCTTCACCATCCTAAGGTATTTGCATTATTAGTAGAGATAAGCAAAATTTTAATGTTTCTTGTAAATACTGATCACTTATTACACCACACATTCCGATACCCATATGCAACATAATATGTAAAAAAAATTAACTATATCAAACAATTAAAAAAGTTCAAACATAACGTCGGTTTTGTTTTCAATTGGTGAATTTTTTCGTTTAGTTTGGGTTTTAATTTTATAGTATAGTTTCAATCACTAGAAATGAATGTACTAAAAAAATTAAAAAAGTTTAATATCAACCTACCGCGATATTTGCATGCAATTCGAAGTTAAAGTATGATAATTTATAAATTGGCTAAAAACAATGGAAATGAAAAAATAAATAAATAGTAATACATAACGTAGATGTTAAAAAATTATAAATAAATAGTTTCGACAAGCTGAAAAACGCTAATTTATTTAAGGTAAATAAAACAAACAAAATCTGCAATGCATACGTAGAAAATCAATATATTACATAATTATGAAAAGTTGGAGAAAATCTTCTAATATTTTTATAACAACTTATTTCAATAATTTTTTTTATGTGTGTGTGTTAATAATGCTAAAATCATTAATTGATAATCCAAACACAATATAAACTTCAATTTTATTACAATGAAATACTTTCTTCTCGACCAAACTCTTATAAATATATTTACATTGTCAAATTGACTATTTTTGATATGTTTGTAGTACTTGCACACATGGGCATTTATAATTTTTTCATTTGTGTATAAATATAAGACATAAAACAAGATGATTAAGTGTATTATGTATGACAATTACATCGAAGAATAATTAATTTTAACTTTTTGAGGGGTAATATTGTCAAAGTGGTAATTTATATTCGCTGAACAAATTTCTAATTAGAATGTAAAAAAATAATATTTTAAGTATTCAACAATCAGCATTTAGCATTTTAAACAAATGATGCCTAAGATTTTAAATCAAGTGCTTGTTCAGAGGAGGAGGAGAAGAAAAATGAATAGAACGTATAGTTCTATCTCTATCAAGGAGGGATATTAATACCCTAGTTAGTGCTGATGGGTTGTTAGGTCTAACAAGCTTGTTTACACTTAATTTATTCTTTTAGTTGTAATTTTATAGCCGTGTGCCTGTTCTAAACATGTTTATTATGGAACCTGACTAGAAAATATGCTCTATGCAACGGTGTGAGTTTCATTGTTTGATTTCTTCATTTATAGAAATTCATATGTTTGTACTTTTTAGTAAAATTACCATTTTAACCTTTAATTAATATTTCAATTTATTATTAAACTTTACGGCGTGTTACAGTCTCCTCTGTTGAAAGAATTTCATTCTTGAAATTCTAAAGGACAAAAAAAAGTAACTCGCTCTATAGCGTTTAAACACATATTATATAGTCATACATTTAACATACATTCATACAAACACACCCGCTCTTAAGTGGCTATACTTTAACAAACACCATGGCACATACTACGAACACCAACATTGTGGTTTTCGTCAGCATACAACTTTTGTTTATCATGTGGAGTCTTTATCCTTTTCCTTGTCAGCTCTAGTTTTTCGAAAGTGTCCCTAGTCATGTCTAGCCGAAGTATAAACCTATCAGTCATCTCCCACGAACAAGATGGATTTGCATGGTCATCCATATAAAGCCTTGAACGTTGTCATGCTTATGCTCGCCTGATAGATGTTATCATAGGTAAATGCCACTAATGGTGAATGATCTTCTCATGCTCCACCAAAGCCAAGAATATCAGGTCTCTCGATAAATCCTTCAACATCCTATTCAGCATCTCCATTTGTTCATCTGTTTGTGGATGATACGTAGTCCTAAGATTTAACTCAGTCCCCGAGGCATCTTGAAGAGTTCTCCAAAGTAAAGGATCTAGGCCGGGTTGCAGCGGGTTAAATGAGTGAATTTAAAAAAAAAATCATTTTTAAATCTTTATTAGGCCTATGAAGTCTAATCAATTTTTAAATTCGATCTAAAATATTTTATATAAAATCTTTATATTATGTTATATGCTTGTAAAAGGGTGTATTTTAATTTCTTGAAGTATGTTACATAAGTGCATTAAATTCACTTATATATGTACAGTGCACATGCAATATATAAGAAGTGTATATAGTCAATGTGACTGTTTATGCCTACTAGAATACTTTAAAATGGGGATAGAGCCTGGAGTCGGCCGACGTTGGCTCTGTCTCCATTATGGAGTCGGATGGGAACGACGTAAAATTTTATTGAAGTTTGTGTCGGCTAGGGACGGCGCAAAATTTTATTGAAGTTTGTGTCGGCTGTGGACGGCCTGCAGCGATCCGAGTCGGCTAGCGTCGGCTATTTAATTATTTTCTCAGTCTAATTCTTATATACGTCTATTTCGTTTGAAAAAATATAAAACACAACGAAAATGGCCAAAAAAATAAAATTGACATGTATGGTTATTAATGTTCACCCAATGGCGGGTCGTGATAGGTTAAATTGGTATTTTCGATGATATATGTTCGTGTAATTCGAAAACTTATCGTTGTTGAAAATCTAACTCGTACGACAATTCGATGCAACTTTTAGTCGATCCGTTATACAAACTCGATAAAGGCGATTATATGTAACAATTTAAAGAATTAAAATAATTTTTAAACCATTGGATAATCAATTATGAATTTTTAAATGTATTTGGTATAATAAAATTATATAAAATAAAATATGCGGTGTAAAAATAAATTCTTTGGATCTTATGTCGATCTAAGGTATTTTGGACATATTTTTAGAATATTGTTTAAAAATACACGAATCTGGGGTTTCGATCTTGAATGTCAAATTTATGGCCGTTCGTGGACTTTCAGACAAAAATCCTTCGTTCGAAGGCCGAACGACCTTCAAACGAGACCAAATTTGAACCAGCGATGCTTTGTAGTGTTTTAATCGAATGCGTACAGTTGGATTTGCAAAAAAATCATCACATACAAAATTATCCAAGAAATATGTCATTTTCTATGAGTTAGCTATAGCACTTATAATTTTGTGGGTGATGATTTTTTTGCGAATCCAACCATACGGATTCGATTAAAATAATACAAAGCATCACTGATTCAAATTTGGTCTCGTTTGAAGGTCGTTCGGCCTTCGAATGAAGGGTTTTTTGTCCGAAAGTCCACGAACGGCCATAAATTTGAAGTTCAAGATCGACTCCCCAAATTTGTGTATTTTTAAACCATATTCTGAAAACATGTCCAAAATACCTTAGATCGACATAAAATCCAAAGAATCTATTTTTATGCCACATATTTTATTTTATATAATTTTATTATACCAAATACATTTAAAAATTCATAATTGATTACCCAATGGTTTAAAAATTATTTTAATTCTTGAAAATGCTACATATAACCACCTTCATCGGATTTGTATAATGGAACGACTAAAGGTTGCATTGATTGGTCGTGCGAGTTAGATTTTCAACAACGAAAATTTTCGAATTATATGAATATATATCATCGAAAATACCAATTTAACCTATCATGACCCGTCATTAGGTCAATAATAATAATAAATGTCAATTTTTTTTATGTTGTAGTAGTGTTTTTAATTTTTTTAAACGAAATAGGTGTAAAAAAAGAATTTAAAAAAAAATACGTTGGCCGACCCTAAATGACTCAAGCCGTCACTAATCGGGACGATGCCAACCGACGCCAGCCGGCTCCATATCGAGTATACAGGTTTCAGCGGAGATTTTCTTCTTCACTTTCTTTGCTTAATAAAAAACGATTTTCTCCTTCCCCATCACCGTTTTCGACCCTCTCCAACCGTCACCCTCTGTCGATCATCGCCGTAGAAGCCTAGAACTCGACAGAACTTGCCGGAATCTCCTTTTCTTCTTGAATTTGGTAATTTTGTAAACCCTAATTTCGAATTAAATTGTTTAATAGGTTTAAATGTACATTATTGTGATGATAATTGGGAGTAGGTATTGCTAATTTAGTGTATTAGGTTATTTTTAGTATGAAATCGTTGAATTTGAAAGTGTGAATTGAGAATAATTGGTTGTAAGTATTTTTAATTTGAAAGGGTGAAAGTGTGAATTGGGAATTTGAAAGTGTGAAAGTGTGCATTTGAATTTTATTCCCGATTGATCCCTTATGTTTTATATTTGGATTGAGTGAGGAGACTTGGTCGCCGAGTGTTATTTGACTGGCCTGTGCGTCTTGTATTTGGATTGAGTGAGGACGACTTGGTCGTCGAGTGTTGTTTGACTGGCCTGTGCGCCATGTGTTTGGGTATTTATACCTGGAAAGTCTCAGTAGTTGGTCCATTCGAGCTGTGCCGATATTATATGAAGGGCATATCGCCTCGATACGCTGCCGTTTATTTCTAGCGCCTAGGTGAAGCGACTATTTGGATGTTTATTGCTTTATATGCAATAAACATCTTAATATAAATGATTTAAAGGAAATAATTTATAAATAAACTTCTTACTTATTTTAGCCTATCTCTAATTACTATAAATAATTTAAATGAAGATAAGACAGCAACAAAGCCTTTAGTTCCAAAAGGCTTTGGTAGATTAGAAAATACGATAATAATCACAAGTCTGTATGCGTATAGGAATAGAAAAGAAATGCTGTCGGAATTTCTAATATGTATGTATGTATGTATGTATGTATGTATGTTTTTAAATTAGGAAAAATGTTCAACTATATTCTCGACCGTACCTGAATGAGTGAAAATTTGTATGCGTAGTTTGTGCGATATTGGGAAAGCGAAGACACGAAGATAAATTTTTAACTTTCGTATGTCTATAATTATAATTCGTTTAAATGTTTATATAATAATTAAATTATACAGGCGGTAACATCGAGGACCTCCGCAAACAGGCTTTGGAATCCTGCAACACACCACGGTGAATCCAAGTCTTTTCAGCGATATAGAAAAGAAATGGTAAATATAAAAATTATTATTTGTAATTTACTTATAACGTTGTTTAGTTATATATATGTATATATGTGTATACATATACATTTTTTCAATCATATCTAATTTCAGATGAGGGAGAGAGGTGGTGTTGCAACGTCTCATTTGGACGTCTTCACCCGAACACACGCCGTCGAGCATACAGATGAAGATTTCGTGGTAACATATGAATGGTCAAACGCAAAATCAGCGAATATCCGGGTATAAGGACTATAAATTTTTTCTCTTATTTAACAATACATTAAATTGGATATTCATCTTATCAAAATTATATTTCTAAACACAGGAGAGATGCGATCAGGAGATTGGTCGCATGCTTGCAAAGTGTGGTAGAGAGCAGTTGACCGTTGAGGAGATGGACAGGATATTCGCTCGTATTACCGACCTCCGACCAGAAATAGACAGTATGGATATGGCAATCAAGCGGTAATATTTATTGAATTTAATTAATTCATTAACCAGTTTATAAGTTTTATTGAATATTACGTATAAACTATAACTATGAATTTATTAATATAGAGGCCACGATGCAAGCCGCTTACAATAAACAACAAGCTGAAGAAAAAATAGCGGCCATGCAAGCACAAGTCGATGAGTTGAACGATTGGAAATAGATTGGATTGAAGCAGAAACTAGAAGAGGCGATTACTGCTTACTTAGTAGAGCACGAGATGAATATGCCGCCATCATAGGGATCTGGCGCTACTGATAATTGGGGCGAGTGGTAGTATGTTCCTATATATATTTTCTGATGAACTTTGAATGTCTTGTATATTTGATGAACTTTTGGTTGAATTTTGTAAATATTATGGATATTTGTGACGATGGACGTTTAAAGATGTATGTTGATGTTTTGTGGTTCTTAGTTGGGCATATATGTGATGTACATTGTTGTTTGGTAAAGTATATTTGAGAAATATATATGATTGTGTGGATGAAGTAGAAATGGCTGCTGGAAATGCAGAAAAAATTACCCAGATTAGCGTCGGCTGGAGTCGGCTCGGGTCTGTCTATGAGTCATTTATTATTTTACACGTGGACTAAATTTAGCGTCGGCCGGAATTGGCAAACCGACTCTAGCCGACGCTAAACTAGAGGACGGACTCATCCCCATTCCTGTCACCATTTCACTTGGCGACGAGCTACTTTGCGTCTGCATATAGCGTCGGCTCGAATCAGCCGGAGTCGGCTATATGCCGACGCTAAACAGCCTTCTCCTTGTAGTGATGTAACGACACGTATTTTTGACCATTTTTTTTAAAATTTAATTTAATTATCGAATAAAGATGGTTAGAAATGGAAATTTATATTGTTATTAATGAAAATATATTGAATGGAAGTGATAGTCTAAATTGAATCTGCAAATGACAAAATTCCAACAAGAGAAAGGTATTAATTAGTATCTGAATTGAAACAAACGATATTCAATTGTATTAAATTAATTACTGAAATATGAACAATAAATGTCATTTAAATAAAGATTGAATAAATGTGCAATAAGATAAAAAAGATAACAAATTTCAATATAACTTTTTGATATTGGTTATAAGGAATTAATAATAGAATTCGAATTAACAAATGTTTATTCTTAAATATGAGATTGATTGGTTGTTAATAAAAGAAGAACATAAGTCGAATGAATAATATCTTTTTAATATTTTAAATATCTGAATCTACAAATTTTGAAAGAAAAAAACTATATTTAAATTTTAAACGTAATTTTTGAATGCGAAAAATGACTATATATATATATATATACATAGCTTCACCATTTCAAATTTATGATAAAAAATACATGTAAATATACTTAGACAAGTTTCATGATGGAAAAGTGCAAACTTATGATAATATATGTATGTATGTATGTATATGTAAACAAGTGTATATCTAAATGTATATGTAATAGGTAAAAATTTAAATATGTATATGATGACAATATATATATATGTGTGTGTGTGTGTGTGTGTGTGTGTGTATATAAAATAGCGAATAAGTATATATGTACATATAGTAAAAATGGCGTATATGTGAGTCTATATATATATATATACATGTAGGATAAATATTCACATGGGAAGCATCATCATGAAAACTTCAAAGTCAAGCACAAAAATTTCAAGTCAAGCCCACAACTTAAATTCAAGCACATAATAAATCCAAGTGCACACAAAACATTAAATCAAGCCAAAAAATAAATCAAATCAAATCAAACCATGAAATCACATCAGCCTACCTACGTAAGGAAATGAAAAAAAGTCTGATTACCTACTATTGATACATCATTATGTATAATTGAGAGGACTAACTTGGGACTGAATCTTATTCATTTCAATGTACTTTTGGAACTCATTTCCAATATACTCGCATATTTGATCAAATTGAATTTTTTTATTTCCTTGACATTTATGTTTTCTATTTTCGTCTTATATTCAATGAACTTATCAAAGATGTGCAACTTGTGTTACACATACACATATTCATGTCTATGATAATTCATCGTGAATTCAACAAAGTAAGTGGATTCGTTTTGGTATCAATAGATCTTGGATTACATGCATCTATATTTATTAATTCAAATAGCTTATTAACTCATTTTCACTCCAACTGAATAGGTGCTTTGCCCTTAATCTTTTGGGATACAATTCACGAGTCCCAAAAATAATTCATAATAATAAAATTAAAGAATTATTTCTCAAATAAAATATGGCTTAGTCCATAATTCATAGAAATATTTTGATACTTCTGTATTTTCCATAGCTAATCGTTATGAAAACAAATGACGTTATTATAATAGGCTTATTTTATAATGAATATTCACAATATTCATATAAAATAAAACTTTATCTATCTTTAATCAATATTGAAAATATCTATAAATTCATAAATAATATTTGTTATACATACGAACGCAATCTTTCATAACTTGATCATTCCACTAATGAGTGTCATAAGTATGCTTCCACTATTGTTGCCATTATTATAACAGTACATGAAATATGAAGCTCCATTCAACCAGTTATTATAAACTGTTTATTTCATCCACTATAACTAATTTACTGTCGAGAGTTTTAGATCAAATATCTTAAACTCAAAGAAATAACTCTTATTGAAAAAAATACCTTTTATAATGAAATTACATTTGGGGTATAAACCACGTTTATCATTCCATATAAGTATATACATAGAATTTTATACAATTCTCGTTTGCAATATTTCTTTAAGAAGTAGGAGTGACCATTCAACATCCAAAATGTGCCTATTTGGCATCCATTGTCAAATATTAACTTTTCTTTTAAATGGTTAAACCATGAAAAAATAACTCCTACCAAAGACTACACTGAGTTCTTTACAAAAGCGCATTCGGATATCCCTAAAATTTCAAGGATATTGAATATGTTGCACTTGAGAAAACCAGTCGAAGCTAACATTTCACTGATCGAAATCCTTTGTTGATTTTTTAGTCCTTGGTATGGTGTAGTTTTCAACACAACAGGATTATCATTGTATTCAATCGTAGTGAACACATAACCTTGCATTATAGTTGCTTGCTCATTTTGAATGAACTAATTTCATCGGGATTTTATATATTACGAACACGACTGTTTACCTTACAACCTTTTTTAAGTGCTTGAATATGGATCAAATATTCTAATTCTTGTATTACGTTAGAGTTAAAAGCTCATAAAGCACAATACATGGTTTGAGAAAATAAACATTTAAGTGACCTAGGTAGGAATAATTAATTAATTAATCAATTAAATATGTTTAATCTGAATATTTGGCCATGAGAAGCAGAGGAGGGAGTGGTTGGCCATAGATGAAAGAAGAAGAGTGAACCAAATTTAATTAAATGTATGCAGAATGTCTTATTATATTAAACTAAAAGAAACATTTTCATTTCTCTTTTTTAAAACTTCCCTTGGTCATAGATCTAACGTTTAGACCACATCCTTCCAAGTGTGCTCGATCATATATTGTCTCGTATAAGAACTAAAATATCTAATATGTATTCATACAAATATTAATGACATTTTGCACATAGTATGATGATATGACATATAATAACATAGTTAATATATACATGTATAGATAATAAGATTTATACCTACCATATATATATATATGTATATATATATATATTCTCCATTTATATATGTATTATTTGTGTCAATTTTACAAAATCTAACATATGTTGACTAAGTTGAAGTTTTCAATCATGCTTTTAAGTTGGAATGTTCAAGTTTTGGTTTGGTAGAATTAAATTCAAATCTAGATCAAGTTGACTAATATAGAATATCTACTAAATGACTATATTAACTTTTTCTATATTTTAAATTAACCAAAAGGAATTTTGAGAAGAAAACCATTTGTCATTTTTCTCTTTTAAAACTTTCCATTTTAATTCCCACTAGTTAGAATTAAGATCTCATCCACGTTTCTTCTTCTCTCTCTTTCTCTTTTTCTATTATGGTCGGCCATACGATACCATTGCATAGATCTTTATTTTCAAAAGCCTGTTAAGCAATTAAGTATTAAGACCCATTTAAATATATATCGACATCGTATATCGATACCTGTTTATTTAACTTTAAAATATACTTCCAAATAATTAAGCAACATCCAAACACAGATAAATTAACAACTAATATTTCTTAAATACTAGTAAATTTTATAAGTTTTTTGCATTTTATAAACTAATTGAATCTTGTGGTTTTTTGGAGAACTCGCAGATGCGGTTGTGGGACTCAAAGGTGTGAATTCAGCTAGTGATTAATATTGCTTTATTCAAATATTAACGTTTACATATCACAATAGTTAGTGGTGTGACGGTTTGGTCACATCATTTATAGATCTTTTCGGTAAAATCATATTTTATACTATCTTAAGCGTCCATAATAGTGAGAATAATTTACGCACATTCTCTTCGCAACATTATATCACATTAGGATATATGGAATCAGATATTGGTCAAAACTTCTGCATTGTCCGTAGTCAATTCAATCAGTTCATAAAAAAGGTCATTGGTTCAATGATAACATTTATTTTTAACCATTATACTCTGGTCAAAATTTTTGACTTTGAGTTAACTACAGTTAACCGTGATACCAACCTCATAAACGGAAGTAAAACTTGATCTGATTATAATGCCTTAATCTGCCTAATACCTTGAGATCAACTAGGACAACCGTATTACTTACTACTTCTTGTTGACTTGACTAAGAACCACTACATAGCAATGACTTCAATCGAACAGTGCTTCACTTCCAATGCTTTAACTTAGACCCATTATAATCGTTTGATGGATGGCAATGTCATGATTTAACTATAATTAAAGTTGATTATTCTCATTGAAGCTCAACAGTTCTTAAGTTGAGGGACTATGTAACAACATCATCTTGAGATTCCATCGTTGGATCAGGTGCATTGGCAACGAGGTAAAAAGAGTAAATTTCAAAAAAAAAATATTAATTTGCACAAGATCTTATTTTATGTGAATAAAATTTAATTTAAAGTGAACCAAATTTGGTATTTAATTCATATAAGTGTTTGAGTAATTTTAATTTGTTTTATTTATTTAAAATGTTTCTTTGTTTGTAAAATTTTGAAATAAATTTTTATTATTAATTTAATTAAACTTAATTTATTAATATAATTTATTTTATTTTTATATTTAATATTTTGATGTTATGTGATATTCATATTCATAATAAGAACATCACAACTATACTAATATGAAAACTACCTTAGGGGTATAATGAGAAAATTGACCATTGTGTCCTACGGTTAATAAAATGTTAATAGGGTGAAACAATGTTAAAAAATATTATGATTAATTTGAATTAGTCTAAATTCAATAATATATATATAATATTGTTAGTAAATAATAATATATGTGTAATATTGTTTAAAAAATAATTTATTGTACTTCATCAATAATTTATCGTTATAACTATAATTTTAATGAAATACATAAAACTTACATTTAAATTATTTCATTAAGTTATTAGTATATTCCGGTTTTCCAAAATTATCTAAAATTCAAAATTCAAAATTTGACCATTTCAAAGTTTGTGTGTGAATAGTGTCTTTTAAACATTATGTATGTGTGTATCTACGTGTGTATAATAAAAAATAGTTTTGCAGCCGTTCTTTACATTTTTCCCCTAAATATGGGGCGGTAATACAAAATATATGGTTTTTCAATGTCACGCCAACAATTTTAAGCAATGACCTCTTATATCTACTAGTTTTATGCGTATAACTCATTATGATAACTTGAGGAAATGTATGTCCAAACTCTAAACTAGTTAGATGAGTCAAACTATATCTGTGGTAATATATGTTCCATCGAAAGTCCCACAATGCCATTTGAAAAAACCATATTCTCTAGGTTTACAAAAAAAATAGACTTGAGAACATCTCATTCTTTAAATATTTTTATGCACTATTATAACATTGTATATCGTTTTGATTGTGGTGCAATTTTATGATCACTTTGTTTATAAGTATGTCAATTTCTTATGGTCTAACCATATTTTTATGCATATCAGTAACTAGTTCGATCTTCTCTTAACTCAACCCATCAACAGACGAATGACCCTCATTATTTTGTAACTTGCACGTTTATGAACCTTATAAAGCACTTCTAAGATCCACTCATTAACAATAGAAAACTTAAAACCTCTTAGTTTGAATGGACACACATTTCTTAGTTCCTGTTAGTCTTGGGTTACAATCGAATTTCTTCGGTTTAGGCTCCTTAAACAATCCACTATGTTCAATTCCGAAGAAGATTCTTAACTTATTATGAGAATCATTCACATCCAACTTTAATATTATAATAAAAAACGAGGACGTTTTTCAGTATCTTGGATCCATTCCATTATTTTTTTACTCGGTATTATTACAAATATAGAAAACGTTACAAAAATAAACACAATAAAAAAACTAAAAACAATACTGAATCACATACATCATAGGATGTAAACTCACCCTATAATCCATTATGATATCTTTGTCGGAAGCTTCATTTGCACTGCTACAATTAACTCTCGATTAGAGAAAAATAAGTGTTGCTTTAGTCGAGGAAGAAATTTGGTGTGACGTGATAGGAACGAAGAAAAACAGCACACGGTTTCAAAAAAAAAAAGCACACGCATACAAAACGAATGACTGTTCACTCATCTTTCCCTTACCGTCTCGAACACCCCTCGTAATATGCAATACCTACCTGATCTAAAGAACTAAACACGGTGCTTATCGATCCAACTTCTGTCATCGTAGAAGCTTCCGATAGCCCAGTCTGGCAGTTTCCTCAACCAAAATACCACTCGGAGTAAAAATCATCGTTTTCTACTCCACTGCTGAACCAACGATCATCGATCACATCTATTAGTTCTGCAGTTGAAGGAGGAGAAGAGTTGCTCTTCCGGCGGAGGAGAACGATTAGTCTGATATCAATTGTACATTTAGTGGCATCTACGAGGTATGTTACTAATTACTGTATTACTGCTTTATTTTGATCTTACTGGAGTTGGAAACGTTATATAGCTAAATTGTAGATCTATAATTTGGTTACCAACTGTAATTGAGTTGAAATTGATTGCGTCTTTTGAAGGAAAAGTTAGTATATACTTCAGTGTGTGATCTGTATTGAGTTATGGCAAGATAACATTACTTTACCTTTTAAATTAGGAAAGTATATATAGTCTGAAAAAACATACAGGAAGCACTATAATATCTTATATTTTTAAGTTGATTGTAGCTTAACTAAATAAATTTTGATCGACTTGCATTTGGCAATCAGAAAAATCTAGGCTAGTAGATCTTCGTTTGCGTATAGATCAGTAGCTGATTTTGAAGCGTTTCAAACTGTGATTGGAGATGGTTCTTTGGTTAAGAGTTCCTTGAGGTCTGTTGTTCTTATAAAGGTCATTGATGTTATGGATGGGCTTGCTTGTCAAGATGATTGGGTGGTTGGAGATGTACCTTTAAGCAGTTCTAAGTGCAATGTTCAACATAAAGATAGGGGCTTGTTATTTCTGGATGTGGGTTCTACTTTGATTGGAGAAGTCGGTTATGAGCAGGGAGTTTATTATCGTACCAGGGGTTTTAGATTTATTATGTATTACTGTCTTGCATCTATAGGTAAATTTCTACGATCTCATATTCATGCTAGTAATTCGGCTCATGCTTCTAGATCTGGTAGAAGAGTAGTTGGATCTTTTCTGCAGTTAATATTAGGAGAAATCCTCGTTTAAAAGTTAAAGCTTCCAAGTCTTATTCATGAGGGTTGAGGTTTTACTAGGGTGTTTTTTGGTAATTGTTATACGTGGTTTGTGTAGTTGCAGTTTTTTTTATAGTTTTTTTTGGATTTGGTTGTTGAGTTTGAGGTTGTGGAAGTTGTTTTAGATGACAGTTCATCTTTTGGAGTCGTTTCAGGCTTTATTTTCTTGTTTAAGTTATTACTATAGGGTGAGTCTTCCATGGGCTTTAGTCCAAAAGAAACAACAAGTACATAATATGTAAGCGTGTGTATAATTATGTTTAAAAGATTTAAGGTATGACGCTACATAATATTCCGTTCGCATATTGACTGCGAACGATCGAAACAAAAATTTGATCGTGCGCAACAACATTACGCAATCACAAATCAGCAATAAAATGAAATGGTTAACTTATTCTGTAAAATTTCTAATGAACGACGTTTATAGCAAAACGACGCATCAAACAAAAATATTTTTATTTTCCAAGCTAAAAATTATAAAAAAATTCTATAAATTAAATTAAAATGACATTATCAAAAATCAAGTCTAAATTTAAAACGTATATTTTATTATAATTTAATTAAAATTCGAATATTTAAACAAATTAAATATTCAAATTTGAGGACCAATAAATACTGTTCGTTACAACATATAACAATTTTTAATTAAATTGTATCTTGAGGAAGCGTTCTATTTCTATAGTTTGCCATATTCTCCTTCGCTTGACCTTGTAGGCTAGATGTTCACCCTAGCAGCTGACTACGTGATCGCAACCCGAGCCACGGTATCTTTTGGTTTTTAGCCCTACACCACAAAAACCAATAATCAGTACCTCAAGCTAGATTTTCGATGTCATAAAACTCGAGTCACTTGTTATCAGACGCATCAGCTCAAAAATGCATTATTAGGTGGAACACATCTTATGAGGATCTGGTATATCGAATGCAGGAGTTTAGCGGCTTCATTCCTTCTTCGATTCGTGGAGCTTTTCTTACAAGTCTCCCCTTGGAAGAGAACAACTCGCATGAAGAATTCCTTTAAATCAACTGTCGTGATTTTGTTAGTCAACCGATTGCCTATTGTTTCCTTTTTTGTGTATTTTTCACTAATCTAATCACCTGACTTCATTTTTAAAGTGATTTTATGATTTAATATGTTATAGAAATGTCATACTATACTTTAATGGTTGTTTACCTTCACTCTTCTTTTTGTATTCAATGTTTTCATTGTTTTTCTTCTATTTAATCATCTTCTCCAATATCATTAATCCAATTATGCCCAAAATCATTAGTAAGTTGTTTCATCACTACTTTATTATCAACTATTCATTTCAACAACAAAAGTTCCAGTTATATCTCCAAACCCCAATTTAAAAAGGTTTATATTTCCATTTCATATATCTATGTGCTTTTCATATAAAAATCCAAACTTTATCCATTTAGACCATCAATAATGAGTTAAGAGCATAAATAGATCATATAACATAGAAAATAAAATCTCACTCGAAGTTTAACCTAATTAGCTTAGAGATCCCTTTTCCTTTTGCTCTCCGAATTTGGCCTAGCTGCCAATCTTCGTAAACCATTGAGAAGTTTATAAAATTTACAATCTATGATTTTTTTCCTTCCTATTTAGACTATTTAATTGTTACTTTTGGTGGAGAATTGTTGATTTAGTTTTCGATCTAAGGCCGTGTTTGTTTCGAACAAAATAAGGCTGAATGCTTAATTAGCTTGTTTGTTTTTAAATAAGTGCTTTCATTAAGTTCTTCTTTTTACTTAATTGAACGAGTAGGTTGGCATGTGCGATGCACGTGCACAGAAAAAACTGGTGTTATGAAACTATGGTTGTGGAGTTATGTTAAAGTTTATAAAATGACTTTGACGTGTACGTAATGTTGCATTTTTTGGATGCTATCTAATTCAATACACATCCACGTCTGGTAGACGTGTATGGAACTTTCGTATCAAACATGGAAATATGCTCTAAATCAACCCGATCGTAGGCAGTTAAAAAGAAAAGTAATAAACTTATGGAATTATGAATTATTTTGGCTTGTTCATGCATATTGTAGACAACAGCTTTGATTTATAACAGAAGTAGATTTTTTTTTAACAGATATAATAGTTAAGCTGAAGTAGATAAGATAGCATTTGAGAGGAGAAGGAGACAATATGACGTATTGTAGCTTGCATGCTATATGAAAGTAAATTGTAACGACGAAGTATAGTTGTGTTAATTATTTTCTCTCCACCTTGTTTCGGGCTTGAGACCGGCATCAGTAGTAAGTTGATGGCGGAGTTAAAAACGTTTTTTAAGAGATTTTTTATGTTAAGTAAAACTGAATCGTAGTAACACAGTCATATAACGTATAAGTTGAAATACCCAAACACGATTACGTGCATACAGCCAAGTTATATAACACACATTCACAAATCACATGAGTATTAGAATTATGTCTGCAATCGGAAAATGTACATATATTTATAATTAATGCAACAAACAATGCAAATCTTGTTTACAAACATTTCACACGCAACTACATAAATTCACAAAGATAAAAATAACTAATTCGAGCAAGAACATGAGAATCAAGTTCCACATAACATTCATTCAGATTCCATTCTATCTAAATGTACTGAACTTGAAATATAAAACATGTATATCCAACTCCAAACTTAAACTTAATAAAAGAAAAAATAAATCCAAATGATTAATATTGTTTCTAAAATTTAATATCCAAAGAATCTCATCATAGATTTCACGACTGAATATTGGATCTGAGACTTACACGGATGGAGAGACATAATTGCAAAACCTATAGTAGATGACAATTTTAAACCTGAAGCGGCAAGCATTTTGCTTGCACCTCCTCCGCTTGGGAAATCCCAAATTATTTCCCTTGTGATGCATGCCGATAGTTGCAGTTAGATCTCTAAGGAACCACAATGGCTGAGAGGACTATCACGTTAGCAAAGAACGTTGTTTGTGAGAGCCCGTTATTTATGTACTCGTTAATCCGTTACAATAAATGCTTCTTTTCTATTTACACTACCCAAACACGGATCATGATTTCTGATCAGTCTGACACCCTTTAAATTTTAATATTTTTAGTATTAGTTTCAATTCAGTTTTTCCCATATTAAATCCACATCAAATCAACTAACCATCTACATTCGGTTCATTTTCATAAGTTGCATGATCAAAATTTGTCATAGCTTCCTTCCCATTGTATTTAATTGATATTTTATTAGAAGCTCTGCAAACAACCACAAAGAAAGTGAGAACGCCATAATCTACATGCAGTATTCATTGCTAACTGGTCATAGGATCTAAACATCTTCAAATTATAGGTGATAAATCTATCACCTTGCAGCTTCTTCCTAGGTATCAAACAGTCCCAAATACACATACTTGTTAAAAAAAAAGTTGCATTATAAAAAAATATGTGCCTATAAGAAATGATACATTACTTTTAACCCATAAATTTACCTATTCTACCCTTCCATTTCCCAAATTTATGCAATGTGATGCCTTTATATTATGAAGTTCCTCTTGTGCTTTGTTATCCAAGCACGTGAATAAACTCTTCTTTTGTTAGATCTTTATTATATGCATTTTTCCAAACATGTAAAACAAATATACCTGATTCATATTATTCTTATGGTCACTTAAAATGAAATTTATATCAGCTTTGTTACCCCAAAATTTTATTTCAGCTCTATCATAAGCTCTGTTAAAGTAAGTGATAGAAGTTGGTCAAAAATTCAGTAAATTTGCATATAACTTAAGTCATAATATTTATAGTTTATTGAGTATTACCTTGTAGTGGCATGGGCTGTATCAAGACATCCTGAACATAAACGAAAATTTTACATACACAAAAATTAACAAAGATGTTCAACTATTGAAGTACCTATATAGGCTTGCTTTCCATAATCACTGCACATAATAAAGGGACAACAATTTTACAAAAAAAGAAGATAAACATATCTATTAAGAAATAAAAAGTTTGTGGTTAAAAGACGTAAGACTAACCAAATATGATATTCCCATCTCCTTATTCTTCTATAGAAAGTAACACCTCTGTATTGAAAACTCTTCAAGCGCGGGCCACTCGGCTCTTCTTAGCTGTCATTGCCACTTGAGAAGACTTACCAATGGAGGTAGCCTCACCACCTATGGTCCTCTACACCAACTACTGATTGACTGACTGGAAAGAACTGGAAGATGACTGGATCCCCCATCTTCCAATGTCTTTTTGAACTTAATAGATAATACAAACTTATACGCTTTTTCACCATTATAATTCTCTATTTATTCGGCGAGGTCTCAACTCCTTTATAATTTACATATATATGGAAAGAGTAGGTTATTGATTATAAAAGGGAGAAATTATTTATGAAATAAAACTTGGAAATCATCATAGTTATATTGACCATAATTAACAGTCTATCTTTCCCACGTCAGTCAAATAATCATAAATACCTCCTCTTTCTGCTTTTACCTGACCCTGTAGAAAATTGATTGTCATAAGCAAACGATTCTGTAGTTTCTCCTCTTTTGAAAGTGAAATCGCTTATTGATAAATCGGCACATTAAGTTAAATCTAGGTAGAAATTAATTACAAAAGCAAAATAAATATGTTTATAGATCTTGGATTGACTTGAAATAATATGAATCTGAACTTTAGGAACATTAAATTTTAGAATATTAGTTAAAGGATGAAATGATGAAGAGCAATCAAGCATAAAAGACAGTATAGAGAGTCAATGGATTAACAATGATAAAATTACCGTATGTACCTACTGTAAGAGCAAGAAAGCGACGTCTAAAATAGAAGGAGGTTGAGTGTAACATCCTAATTTTTGATAAAATTTAAAATTAGTGATTAATATAAATTTTGGGATTAAATTGAAATTTATTTGAAAATTTCCAAACAAATAAAATAAATGTTAATTTGTATATACATAAATAAGATTGTGATTGCATTTGAGTTTAAAAATTTAAAATAATAAGTGTTTTAAAATTATTTGAATTTAAAGATATATATGTGTATGGATAGATTTGAATTTTAATTTGAATTTAAAATTTAAATAAATATTTTAGTAAAATATCTGGATTTGAAAATTATATATGTATGATTTTTATTAATGTCTAAATTAGTTTAAAAACCTTATTCTTTTTAAAGTTATATATATATATATATATATATGATAAAGGAAATGTATTTATACAAATAAGAATATGTAATACAAAATTTTATTTAAGAACATGTAATCATGTAAAAAAAATTTACAAGTGTTAAGCTTTTAGCACATAGATTAACAAGTGTAATCAATTTAATTATGGATGTAGATAAGTGTCCTATTTTTTATTTTCTTTTTATTTTTATTGAAGAAGAAAATATCAGGTATATACATCTTTTCCTCCTCTCCGTCATTGCTTTTAGTCTTCATTTTCAAACTTCAAAGAAAAAAAAAGAAGAAAACCTGTATACAAAGAAACCAGAAAAAAAATCAAAGCAAGGCAAATTCTTCACGAATTCAACAAGTCAGATTCAAGCAAGTTATCAATTCAACAATTCCAGTATCAAGAGCAACATCAAATTTTTTAAAATCCAAGATCAAGATCAAAGTAGATTTCAAATTTCAACACCCAGGCTTCTTCTCTATTTTCATAAAAACAAACTGTAAGTAAATCCTTTTAAGAATTTGAGTTTCAATTTGTTGTTAAATAATCAAACAAGTTAATCCATCAGAAGCTATGAAAATCAACATCAACTAGTTGCAGATAAAATTCCAAGGTCAAAGCAATTTTCAAATTCTCGTTTCCAGTTTTCTAAAAAAAGCAGATATACAGGCCTCTTCCCTGTCAACATAAATTGGTGAGTAAACCCTTGTAAGATCTGGATTTTTGAATGTTGTTTGAAATCATGCCTAAAGTGAAGTTAAGATTTATTTTCATGTGTATAAATCTTTGTATTTATGTGTGGTTTGGCTGTGCATGTCTGGAAAACAGATATATGCATCTCTGTTACAGGTTTACAAGCATCAAGCCTGTTCAAAAATCAACCTCTCTTCTTCTAATCATTATTTGACTTTAGGACCTAAACAAATTTTGTTTGTTTAACTATGATTCAAGTTCTAAAAATAATTTTAAGCAAAATTAATTCAAGCTTCTTCTAGAAGTTGAAAAATATAGGGAAACTTGCTATATGTTGAATTTTCAAGTATCATGATTTATGTTTTCAAATATATTATCTGAAATGCTTTTGAAAACAAAGATTTTTAAAAGTGAAATCATATTTTTTAAGTACATATTCACTGATAAAATCGAGGATGAACGATTTTGGGGTTATTGTCAAGTTCTGGTGATCGGCAGCGTGAGGGGTCTCGTGATCGGGGTTGGAGCTAGCATGATGGTCAGGGATCATCAGAAAATTATTGGACGAATTTATAAATCATTGTATTGGCCGGACATTGCCAATCTAGGGTTTAAGCTTATGTCTTAGCTATGGTCGAAATTCGCATTGCTGGCTTCTCGTCGTTGCATCGGAGTCGATCACACCGGTGACAATCGAAACAAGGGAGATAGGCGAAGCTCTGGCCGGAATCTCGACGCTTCTGGTGGCCTGAGAAGTCGGATCAAGGCATTTCTTTGGCGATTATTTTTGTCCCAGTCTGGGCCGTGCAGCTTAATCACGAATTTGTCATCGATTCATGTTGTTGGGTGGTCAGGGGCCTATGAGGAGTTGTCGTCGACCTATCGACGATCAGCGTCGACCAGTGGTGGTTGGAATCATTGTGCATGTGCATAATGTATTTGGTTATGTCAGGGATTTGGTTTGAAGAAGGGAGGGATGACTCGAAGTAGTCTTCAAGGAAGCAGGTCACTGGCTCGAGGGTTGATTCGAGTATTTGTGTTGTACCGGGTTTTTATTAAACTTAAACAAATTCTAAATTTTTAAAATGAAAATATGGGGTTATCTCAGGGACAACTCAAAGTAAATAGGCATGTAGCCCGGGCGATGCTCGAAGTAGGTCTCGGGTTTATCATATAAAATAGTTTTCTTGGCTTTGAAAAAAACAAAATTCAAATTTAATCCATGTTTTTAAATAATGGTTTTAATTTTAGTGTTGGATAACAAATGTTTTAAGTAAGATATTTTTAAAGTAATTAAGTTTTAATTTATTTAATTTTGTGACATTAACTGTAAAATTAATTATTTTAATTAAGATGAAATGTTGTTCTTATTAACCTTAATCTTTTGAATTAATGTGTTAATGATATTTAATTATAAAGTTTATTAAGTAAAGATTTTTATAATAATTGAATGATAAATTAAGATAAATGATTTATAATTACTTAATAATTAAAGAATAATTAATTAACGGTTAATTAATTATTAATTTAAAGTTAATTAATTTGTAATTAAGGATAGATTAATTAACATAATTAATTAAAGAATAATTAATCAATGAAAGTAATTAAGATTAATTAATAAATGATTAAGCATTGATTAAGAATAATTAATTAATTTATTAGTTAAAAATTAAAGGTTAATTAAATGATAATCTGTGTAGTTAATGCCCCGCTATTACCTTGCTACAACCGCGCTATATCTCATAGCGGATTTCTACCGCTACGATTTTTCCATATAGCCCCAAAATATAGCATTTCCGCTTTAATCCCCGCTATATCTGCTATATCCCGTTATTTCCGCTATAGTCCGCTATTTCCGCTATACCTTCTTTAACAAAATGAATTGAAAAATTGCATTTATACGTTATAAAATTATGAAACTGATTTATTTGATTTAATTTTTTAATATATTTTCAGAAATGAAAATACTCTAATATTCTACCAAATTCAATTATGTTATATAACAGTTTTTCGTTTATTTAAAGTATATCCGCACATGTTTTTATTTAAAATTATTTATGAATTATTTATAATTCAATTGAATGATAATTTTTCATTTAATTACCATTTATATATTTGTAAAAACATTAAGTACGAGTTTTATATGCTATTTTAGAGTCATCTGCTATATCCCGCTATATCCTCGTTGTATCCCCGCTATGACTTTTTGCACCTCCACCACTTTGAATCTACCGAGCGCATAAACTGCATAGATGATAATTAAGGTTAATTAATTATTAATTAAGATTAATTAATAAATCATTAAAGATTAATTACTTTATAATTAAGAATATTTAATCATTAATTAAGGTTAATTTGTGAAAATAATTATGTGATTAATTAATTATAATCACACGAATTGTTCATCTTAATTACAGATGATTGATTGTTGTTGAATGCTTTGTATCGATTGATATCTGTGATATGTGGTTGTGATACTATGTGATATGAACTGCTTTGTGCTGAACCGTGACATCTGTGTGTATATATATATATATATATATATATATATATATATTACTGTATGAATGTGAAAACCCCTTAGCCCGTAAAACGACATTTGAATTTCGATGCAACAGGGAGTCGGATTCCGGTTGGTTATCCAAAACCCACATCGAACCTTAATGGTGAATCTTTGTGAATGATATATCCACGTGTTTTAAATTAAGCGCTCACTATTCGGTTTAGCCAGGAGAGGACTTTGTGTCATATAACCCATTCCGAATAGTGATATGACGAAACGGATAGCACTTCAAGATGGTGGTGATGTTTATTAGCTTAACACCTTTCTCTGAGATGTACGAGCTCAGAGGTTATGTAGTTGAAGGTTATTGTAACGGCCTAATTTTTTTACAAGTATTTTTCACTTGTATTTTTTTTTAAAAAAAACTTTAGGGTTTATTTAAAGTGATTAAAAATATAAAAAAAACAATTAACCAAATTTTTAATTAAATAATAAGATCTCTGAAATTTTGACATGGTTAAGAATTAACTTTAATTTGGAAATTTGGGGTTTTGTCGAAGATGGTAAATAATTTAATGTCTAGCAAGATCAAGTTTTAATTAAGAAAACATTAATAGCTTAGCTGGTTAAGACATCTGGGCTATTCACGACAGGTCACGAGTTCGAGTCTCGGCATGGTCAGAATTTCTAATTTTTTTAGTATATAAATGAACTGGGTAATTACGCCTTAAAAAGGGCGCCTAAATTTAGGGAATAAATATCGTGTGTGTATATATATATATATATATATATATATATATATATATATAAGATTATATATAAGAAAACGTATAGAACTTTAATCCGTTATTTTTCTCTTTCCAGTCAAATTTACTTCCCAATTTATATACATATATAATTTGATTTAAATCATTTCCTTAAAATACTAAATATGGAAATTTAAAGTGTGAAACGGTTAAATTTGTTAAAAGACAACTCCATTTGAATTTTAATAAAAGGAATTTTGTATATATATATATATAATATGTGAAAACCAATTAAGTTTGTTAAGTAATAATTTTGAAGAATTTAGTGTATTAATGAACTGTTGGATTTCGCGTTTATAGGACGCGTAAAATTTATGGTACAAGTAACGTAATAAACGTATAAATTTAAAACGTTATTTTTATATAAATCTTGGGTGTTTTATATTACATCAGTTTGGCGTATTTTAAAAATCATATTTCAACATCCATATGTATTTAAAATATCGTATCAATGGTCTGTATACAAAATCAACGCTTGCTTTAATCACGCATATAAAGTATAGAATCCAAAGCTTTGTATAACTGGCAATTAATATTTTCGCAAGCCTTATCTCAAATCCAAAGGAATAACGTGCATATCCAGGCATCAAAAAAAAAAAAGCACGCAAATCTGAATTTAAAAAGGAAACGTTCAAATCTGTTTGTAACTGTTCTTTAAAATATAATGATAATAATCAACTCTTCCTTTTTTGATTTAAACATACCATATATTTCTTCTTAAATCACGCATATATCATTTGAGAGAAAATCAATTTTGCATTCTTTTGCGCGTGACACAAAATTTTATTCTTTTAACATTTTTGGCATTTGCCTCTTACCTTTTTGTTTCTTGAGCATGTCACTGTATTCATTTATTCACGCAACCTAAATGGACCAATATATTTGATTGCCTAAAATCAACTCATGCATTCAAATTTAACCTTGCCTATATTTTCAAATTCTCACATTCCTATTTATATCTCTCTGTTTCCACTGCCTTTATTTTGCAAGATAAAATTTTTCGTTCCTATAATCACGCATATAAAGTAAAAATCATATTTAAATATACTTATCGATTAAAATATCAGTTAGTGATTTTTATAACAAACGTTACTTTTATTTTAACTGTCAAAATTTGTTTTAAACATTTATAACAAACTTTTGTATCCAAATATCTTTTGCCTAAAATCAATCTCTTGCCTAATATCAGTTCTTCCAAATGTCGTTTCTTCAATCTACAATCACGCAACTATCAAAAAAAAAATGTTGAAATCAAAACTCATAAACTGGCAATGAATATCACGCATATAAAATCAAATCTAATTGCTAACCGTGGTCCCTAAAATCACACGAGCCTTATCCATTCAAACAAGATAAAAACTGGAAATAAATCACTGAGCTCTGCTTGCTTTTTCTTTTTCCATTGATTTCGCCTCAAATCAATTCTTTATCTGCAAAACGTTCAATCTTCTATCAATGCTGCCGTTTTTTTTTCAATCTCTTGCCAAGGTATTCACATTCAAACTTTTGAACGTACGAAATTTTGCTTTATCAATCAATTGTTTAGGCATGCCAAGATATGTTGCCATTTTTGTACCGAGCCCTTTTGATTTTCTTCACGTGTATATGTTTTCTTGCATCTAAAGCAAACTCTCCCCTCTATAAATATATTAGCCTGGTTCGTATTTTATCTCCTCATCTTGCATAACATCATCAACAAGGAGAAAAGCTTCTATCAGGTAATATTACTATTCCTCTTCTTCTTTTGCATCCTCTCCGTTTTCCTTCTTCACTTTTTTTCCTTTGCTTTCCCATCTTTTGGCTCGGCCACTCCAACCCTGACTACCACTCTAGTGCTCAGCCAAGTTTCCTACGAGACATATATTTTGAAAAAAAAACCTTGTTTCTAGTAGCAGTGGATATGTGTGTTGATGATGAGGTCTTAAGAGAAATGCATTACCTTGCAAATTCATTCAAGTCAGGTCAATAACCTGTAGGAAGCTAGGTTATGGAATTAGTGTAGTTATGATGTAGTAAGTGTTATTCTGGATGTACTTATCACTAATGATTTGTGCATGTTTTACCATCTTGTAACAGTAGATAGCAGAGAGACGCAAGTTGTAGGCAGAGAGTTGCGTGAGTTTTGTTTTGCATAGGATGTTAGACATGTTTAAAAAAAAATAAAAAAAAAATAAAAGAAAAATAAATAAATAAATATAAAACGAGAGTAAAGAAGAATATAACAGAGGGAGAGAAAGAGAGTTTTCAGGGTTCATCAGAATATAACATGTTGACATAGTGAGTGAGCCTTCAGTTGCATATAGGCATATCATATAGGCAGGCTTTTAGTGAAATCTTGACCGTGTTTTAGGTAACTGACTTGGGTAGTTATTCGTTGATGATAGTAAAATTTTTAAAGAAGAAATGATGTATCCGTGCATGTTTTATAAAATATATATATAAGATTCGGTTGAAAAAAAAGGGAGAAAGCCTGTAATACTTCAGATAACAGAAAAGATGTTAGGTGGAAATGTTTAGTTGCATATAAAAGCATATAACTGCAATATGCTTTATAGTTGTGTGGGACAGTGCATAAGCCTGTAGGTAGTAGAGTATTGGATGCACTTGTACATGCATAAATCACGGCCTATAGGAGAAAAACTTCACCGTTTTGTTTTAGATGGCCTTTAGGTAAATTTTACCTTGATTTTTGAAATGGCATGGTTCAGTAATGGGTAGGAAAAGTTTCGTTATGTTTTGATAGTATACCCAGTGGAGTGGTCGAGCAAGTCGAACTAATTCTCGTCCTATTTTTAATTTTTGCTTTGACCGTAAATTTCTAAAGTCACGTATCCGGTATTTAGATCTTGTTATAGATTTGAATCTAGGCGTGACATCCGGGATATTTGATCGTTACTCTCTGTTCGTTTCTTTTCCGGTGGATTTTCGTTTTGAATCAAAAATTTTCTGCAGCCTTCAGGTGAGTTTTTCTCACCAGACAAACATGCCTATATTTCTGTGAATTATCGCAAGTGTATGTGTAAATTATTATTTAACTGTTATCTGTCTGTAATATAACGTAGGATGTTAAACTCCATTTAAATTGACACCTCATCAGTTATTTATCTGTTGTAATATTTCTGCAGTTATATTGTTAAATGTTTATTTACTGATTTAAATCATCACTGCAAGTTCCCTATAAATTTAAATCGTTAAGGCTGAAATGATAGGCCTAAAACGATGATTATTATGCATTTATTCAGTTAACTGTTTAATTTTAACTTGGGATTGCGGGTTTGAAATGATAGAACCCGGGGTTTGTAAAATTGCGGATTGAAATGATATAAATCCGTATCACTTGACCTAGGCTAGAAAATTTTATACAGACCCGTGGTTCCTATAATATTTTTCTGAAATATTTTAAAATTATTTTTAAATGGAAGTTTATAATATTGTGGTTTAATGTATTTAAAGGATTTTTATAAAGATTTAAAAATGATTTTTGAATGAGTTAAGATTTTAAATAAATAAATATAACTTATTTGGAAAAATTCTGGATTTTTGTTAAGATGAGATTTCAGTTAAGAAATAATTGATAATAAGTTGTATTTGGAATTTAAACTAAATTGATAAGTTAATAACCTATTACAGCATTTAAATGCTATCTTTTAAAATTGGACTGTTTAACCCATAAACTTTAGGTAGCATTTCATAGGTGCTGTAGAAATTGAAATTTGATTTATTTAAATTTATAGAAATTTATTTTGGGAATAAGTTAAATTTTTGGAATTTAAATATGTAATTAATAAAAATTAAGAAATGGACTTTGGATAGTTTTAAAGGAAGAAATTGATTTTAAAGTTTGTTAAAAGCAATAAATTCCAAATTAAATTGAATAAGTTGAAATGGTATATTATCAAATGAAATGTTTTAATCAAGAATTTGATATTGAAGGTATTTGAAATATATTTGATTTGTAAAAATACCATTTTTAAACTATAACCACGGGGTATAATAACGTTTGGTTGGCAAAGAGACCGGGATCGGATATGGACATACTCTCTGTCGATACCGAAAACCACTTTGACTAACCGTGTACGCGGTGGAGATTCCAGAATGAAGTAGGATGGTGGTGACGGTTTCTTTAAGGTAAATACGTGGACCCGACTCCCGTGAGTTGGCATAAGGTGGCTAAAACAGGAGCGATTCTCGGATTAATGAGGTAGCACCTCTGATCGAACGCACTTCTTCGTATGCCATTCTATTACTCTTGTGATTGTTTTGGTGCGCACTTTTGATTTGGGAGTGTTGTTCGAGGTGGGCGGTAACTGCGGCTACGCGTTTCCACCGGTCCGGATAGCAATTGGTATATCTACCCTGGCATTGCCTAGTTGTGCCGTGTCACCTACCATAGCGAGCCTCCTACGAGTTTCTATTTGTGTCGTACCTATGGAGTACCCTCTGGTAGCTTCCCGATCAGGAGGTATTACGGTACTGTATAGACTATTGGCATTATTTGTGTTAAGGTGGAAAATGTAAAGCCTTAACGCTATTTAAAAGTAAGTTTATTTTATAAATAGACACTATTATAATAGCGCAATATACTACATAGTAAATAGTTTAACGGATCCTTAGAGGATGGGCGATCCCAAGCATCCTTTAAGTTACTTGCTCTATATTACAGTACACTTGAATTAGCTTACACTATATAAGTATGTATGTCCTGACTCGAGTGTTTATGTTTTATGTTACGCTCGGGTCAGCCTGAGTTGCAGTTCAGTTTTCATCCTGGAGCTAGGATTTCTGTAGATCACTTTCAAGCTGCTGGCAAACTTCCTTTCCAGTTCTTTATCTAAAATTTTGAAATCAAGACTAGTGGACATTTGGACTGTTTACTGATAAGTTAAAACTATATTTGGATTTAAGACTATGTAAATTTTACTTGAGTAAGAATATTTAACTATGTAAATTTTACTTGAGTAAGAATATTTATAGTGGCTTCATGAACCACTAAGTATTTTTAATTCCGCTGCGAGTATTCTGATTCTGTGTCTGTGTTTCTGTGATTAATTATTTACTGCATATTCTGAGTTCTGCCAAATTTATTTTTACAACGCGGTATTTTGAACAATTCAAGTCCGACATGTGCGGATGCGAATGGTTGAAAACACCAGGTCGTTACTTCTGGTATCAGAGCTTTGGCTCTAGGCAAAACTTAGAATGTATGGTAAATTTGATTTACAGAATCACTTTCATTCGAGCTTGAATCTCTTCCTTTTTGAATTTTGGAACGTTCCCTGCGGTTCCGAAGTTCATTCGTGTCCCTCACTATTTATTTTTCTTTCGATTCGAGAGTATCCCATAACTCCACTTAGGATGATCTTTATAGTGAATTGGCGGTTTCGCCAATATTCTAATATAGCGGTGAAACTCCTTTACAACTAGCATTGATTCACCGGAGATTTATATTTATCCTCGGTTTAGATACTAGTATCTTTGGTTATTCTGAACTCTATCTCTTCAGACCGAATGTAGATTTACCCCAGAAAATCCACATCGATCTGACTCTTTAAGTCACGGTTGACCAGGTTAAGGTTGCCCGCGATTTATATAAACTTATCTGGTTTCTTATTCTGTTATTTAACCATCGGATCTTCTGATTCCAACTTATCTTTAAATCAAAATTCTATTTAATTTGAGTCCTTCAAAATTTGAATCTCTATCCTTGTTTTGAAAAAAATTTATTCCTATATTTGGGAAAATCTAATATTATATATATAAGTATAATTTTCAGAATTTAACTAGTTGTTTAGAGATAATAATGTTTGATTTTATTTATAGTTTTGTAAACCATTGGTTTTGTCTTAATGAATAATTGAACTATAAAACATGGTTATAAATTTATTTGGAAACAGAAATGGGTTTAAAACAAGAATTTAAGAATTTAATATCTGATAGTTTCAAACCTTGTGTTTAAAGTCTTAAAAGGATATATTATTATTTAAATTATTTTCGAATATAAATTTGTTTCCAAAGAATTTTAAAGTTTTAAAAATTAGTGCTCTTCTCTTTGTTGCTGGAAAATAATTTCGGTGATGACTACAACATCATCGACATTCATTTTCGAGTATCGAAGTAAAGAGACCACGATGTAGTTTTGCTACAAAAATTTAATTAATTTGAATTTCTAAAATATGACTTAATTTATAATATATATAGATATATGATTTAAATTTGATTTGACATATACTATATGTATGTATTTATTTATCTCTAAAGGGTTTGAAGTTAATTGGAAATTTAATTCATAAATTTATGTTAAAAGGTGATTCTAATGATAAAATAAAGTCAAATTTGGAATGAATATTTAAACTTGAATAATATAGTTGGAAAATTTTACTTGTATAAATCGCATGCCAATATAACTTACCTAAATCATTCAGAAATTAACTACGTAATTGGATAATGTATAATATAAAAGGATTTTATAAATAAAAATTTGAGTGGTTATAATAAATGTTATACACTTAAAGTTTCAGTTACAACAAGACAAATAGAGGTAAATAGAAATAAAATAATAATTGAATAATATACAATATCAAATGGTGTTAAAGGAAATTTAGAAATATATTGGAATAGTTATATTAAATATAATCTACTTAATATGTGCGATAAGATATATTAAGCAGAATATATTTAATAATAATCTGGAATAAAGAAAATTAAATTTGTTGAATAAAAGATGATTATTATAAATGACTATACAAATTTCTGATTTTAGAAAATAATTGGATAATAAAATAATTAATTTGGAAATAGTTAAGATTGATTTAACTTCTGTAAAAATCAAATGAATTAAATCAATTATTGAATATTAATTTAAATTGAATTTATATAGTTTAGATATTGAGAAAAATATTTGACATAGATGAGAAAAATATTGAGAAAAATAAATTTAATTATAGTTTGGAATAAAGAAGAAACTAAATGGGGAATTTAGTTTATTTTGGGAAATGGTAAATTTACTTTAACAATTAAGTTAAATTACCATTTCAAATTTGGATTAAAATTAAACATTTTAAATTAGAATGTTATAATACCTTGGGTAAAATTTGGATAAAAAAAAATTGAATGATTTTTTTTAAGTGTAGGGATATTATACAAGTAAATATGTAAATAAATAAATGTTAAAATTTTAAGTATAAATAGATGAAATCAATGATTAATTTAAAATTGAATTTTTATTGTTTAGATTAATGATTCTAATTTAAGTTTCAATTTAGTTTTATTTCAGGTTGTTTCTATTCCCCTACCTTCTTCCTTTTCGAGGACGAAAAGTTCTGAGTGGGGGAGAGTGTAACGGCCCAATTTTTTTACAAGTATTTTTCACTTGTATTTTTTTTTAAAAAAAAACTTTGGGGTTTATTTAAAGTGATTAAAAATATAAAAAAAAAAGAATTGACCAAATTTTTAATTAAATAATAAGATCTCTGAAATTTTGACATGGTTAAGAATTAACTTTAATTTGGAAATTTGGGGTTTTTTCGAAGATGGTAAATAACTTAATGTCTAGCAAGATCAAGTTTTCATTAAGAAAACATTAATAGCTTAGATGGTTAAGACATCTGGGCTATTCACGACAGGTCACGAGTTCGAGTCTCGGCATGGTCAGAATTTCTAATTTTTTTATTATATAAATGAACTGGGTAATTACGCCTTAAAAAGGGCGCCTAAATTTAGGGAATAAATACCGTATATATATATATATATATATATATATATATATATATATAATTATATATAAGAAAACGTATAGAACTTTAATCCGTTATTTTTCTCTTTCCAGTAAAATTTACTTCCCAATTTATATACATATATAATTTGATTTAAATCATTTCCTTAAAATACTAAATATGGAAATTTAAAGTGTGAAACGGTTAAATTTGTTAAAAGACAACTCCATTTGAATTTTAATAAAATGAATTTTGTATATATATATAATATGTGAAAACCAATTAAGTTTGTTAAGTAATAATTTTGAAGAATTTAGTGTATTAATGAACTGTTGGATTTCGCGTTTATAGGACGCGTAAAATTTATGGTACAAGTAACGTAATAAACGTATAAATTTAAAACGTTATTTTTATATAAATCTTGGGTGTTTTATATTACGTCAGTTTGGCGTATTTTAAAAATCATATTTCAACATCCATATGTATTTAAAATATCGTATCAATGGTCTGTATACAAAATCAACGCTTGCTTTAATCACGCATATAAAGTATAGAATCCAAAGCTTTGTATAACTGGCAATTAATATTTTCGCAAGCCTTATCTCAAATCCAGAGGAATAACGTGCATATCCAGGCATCAAAAAAAAAAAAGCACGCAAATCTGAATTTAAAAAGGAAATGTTCAAATCTGTTTGTAACTGTTCTTTAAAATATAATGATAATAATCAACTCTTCCTTTTTTGATTTAAACATACCATATATTTCTTCTTAAATCACGCATATATCATTTGAGAGAAAATCAATTTTGCATTCTTTTGCGCGTGACACAAAATTTTATTCTTTTAACATTTTTGGCATTTGCCTCTTACCTTTTTGTTTCTTGAGCATGTCACTGTATTCATTTATTCACGCAACCTAAATGGACCAATATATTTGATTGCCTAAAATCAACTCATGCATTCAAATTTAACCTTGCCTATCTTTTCAAATTCTCACATTCCTATTTATATCTCTCTGTTTCCACTGCCTTTATTTTGCGAGATAAAATTTTTCGTTCCTATAATCACGCATATAAAGTAAAAATCATATTTAAATATACTTATCGATTAAAATATCAGTTAGTGATTTTTATAACAAACGTTACTTTTGTTTTAACTGTCAAAATTTGTTTTAAACATTTATAACAAACTTTTGTATCCAAATATCTTTTGCCTAAAATCAATCTCCTGCCTAATATCAGTTCTTCCAAATGCCGTTTCTTCAATCTACAATCACGCAACTATCAAAAAAAAATATGTTGAAATCAAAACTCATAAACTGGCAATGAATATCACGCATATAAAATCAAATCTAATTGCTAACCGCGGTCCCTAAAATCACACGAGTCTTATCCATTCAAACAAGATAAAAACTGGAAATAAATCACTGAGCTCTGCTTGCTTTTTCCTTTTCCATTGATTTCGCCTCAAATCAATTCTTTATCTGCAAAACGTTCAATCTTCTATCAATGCTGCCATTTTTTTTCAATCTCTTGCCAAGGTATTCACATTCAAACTTTTGAACGTACGAAATGTTGCTTTATCAATCAATTGTTTAGGCATGCCAAGATATGTTGCCATTTTTGTACCGAGCCCTTTTGATTTTCTTCACGTGTATATGTTTTCTTGCATCTAAAGCAAACTCTCCCCTCTATAAATATATTAGCCTGGTTCGTATTTTATCTCCTCATCTTGCATAACATCATCCACAAGGAGAAAAGCTTCTATCAGGTAATATTACTATTCCTCTTCTTCTTTTGCATCCTCTCCGTTTTCCTTCTTCAGTTTTTTTTCCTTTGCTTTCCCATCTTTTGGCTCGGCCACTCCAACCCTGACTACCACTCTAGTGCTCAGCCAAGTTTCCTACGAGACATATATTTTGAAAAAAAAACCTTGTTTCTAGTAGCAGTGGATATGTGTGTTGATGATGAGGTCTTAAGAGAAATGCATTACCTTGCAAATTCATTCAAGTCAGGTCAATAACCTGTAGGAAGCTAGGTTATGGAATTAGTGTAGTTATGATGTAGTAAGTGTTATTCTGGATGTACTTATCACTAATGATTTGTGCATGTTTTACCATCTTGTAACAGTAGATAGCAGAGAGACGCAAGTTGTAGGCAGAGAGTTGCGTGAGTTTTGTTTTGCATAGGATGTTAGACATGTTTAAAAAAAAATAAAAAAATAAAAATAAAAAATAAATATAAAACGAGAGTAAAGAAGAATATAACAGAGGGAGAGAAAGAGAGTTTTCAGGGTTCATCAGAATATAACATGTTGACATAGTGAGTGAGCCTTCAGTTGCATATAGGCATATCATATAGGCAGGCTTTTAGTGAAATCTTGACCGTGTTTTAGGTAACTGACTTGGGTAGTTATTCGTTGATGATAGTAAAAATTTTAAAGAAGAAATGATGTATCCGTGCATGTTTTATAAAATATATATATAAGATTCGGTTGAAAAAAAAGGGAGAAAGCCTGTAATACTTCAGATAACAGAAAAGATGTTAGGTGGAAATGTTTAGTTGCATATAAAAGCATATAACTGCAATATGCTTTATAGTTGTGTGGGACAGTGCATAAGCCTGTAGGTAGTAGAGTATTGGATGCACTTGTACATGCATAAATCACGGCCTATAGGAGAAAAACTTCACCATTTTGTTTTAGATGGCCTTTAGGTAAATTTTACCTTGATTTTTGAAATGGCATGGTTCAGTAATGGGTAGGAAAAGTTTCGTTATGTTTTGATAGTATACCCAGTGGAGTGGTCGAGCAAGTCAAACTAATTCTCGTCCTATTTTTAATTTTTGCTTTGACCGTAAATTTCTAAAGTCACGTATCCGGTATTTGGATCTTGTTATAGATTTGAATCTAGGCGTGACATCCGGGATATTTGATCGTTACTCTCTGTTCGTTTCTTTTCCGGTGGATTTTCGTTTTGAATCAAAAATTTTCTGCAGCCTTCAGGTGAGTTTTTCTCACCAGACAAACATGCCTATATTTCTGTGAATTATCGCAAGTGTATGTGTAAATTATTATTTAACTGTTATCTGTCTGTAATATAACGTAGGATGTTAAACTCCATTTAAATTAACACCTCATCAGTTATTTATCTGTTGTAATATTTCTGCAGTTATATTGTTAAATGTTTATTTACTGATTTAAATCATCACTGCAAGTTCCCTATAAATTTAAATCGTTAAGGCTGAAATGATAGGCCTAAAACGATGATTATTATGCATTTATTCAGTTAACTGTTTAATTTTAACTTGGGATTGCGGGTTTGAAATGATAGAACCCGGGGTTTGTAAAATTGCGGATTGAAATGATATAAATCCGTATCACTTGACCTAGGCTAGAAAATTTTATACAGACCCGTGGTTCCTATAATATTTTTCTGAAATATTTTAAAATTATTTTTAAATGGAAGTTTATAATATTGTGGTTTAATGTATTTAAAGGATTTTTATAAAGATTTAAAAATGATTTTTGAATGAGTTAAGATTTTAAATAAATAAATATAACTTATTTGGAAAAATTCTGGATTTTTGTTAAGATGAGATTTCAGTTAAGAAATAATTGATAATAAGTTGTATTTGGAATTTAAACTAAATTGATAAGTTAATAACCTATTACAGCATTTAAATGCTATCTTTTAAAATTGGACTGTTTAACCCATAAACTTTAGGTAGCATTTCATAGGTGCTGCAGAAATTGAAATTTGATTTATTTAAATTTATAGAAATTTATTTTGGGAATAAGTTAAATTTTTGGAATTTAAATATGTAATTAATAAAAATTAAGAAATGGACTTTGGATAGTTTTAAAGGAAGAAATTGATTTTAAAGTTTGTTAAAAGCAATAAATTCCAAATTAAATTGAATAAGTTGAAATGGTATATTATCAAATGAAATGTTTTAATCAAGAATTTGATATTGAAGGTATTTGAAATATATTTGATTTGTAAAAATACCATTTTTAAACTATAACCACGGGGTATAATAACGTTTGGTTGGTAAAGAGACCGGGATCGGATATGGACATACTCTCTGTCGATACCGAAAACCACTTTGACTAACCGTGTACGCGGTGGAGATTCCAGAATGAAGTAGGATGGTGGTGACGGTTTCTTTAAGGTAAATACGTGGACCCGACTCCCATGAGTTGGCATAAGGTGGCTAAAACAGGAGCGATTCTCGGATTAATGAGGTAGCACCTCTGATCGAACGCACTTCTTCGTATGCCATTCTATTACTCTTGTGATTGTTTTGGTGCGCACTTTTGATTTGGGAGTGTTGTTCGAGGTGGGCGGTAACTGCGGCTACGCGTTTCCACCGGTCCGGATAGCAATTGGTATATCTACCATGGCATTGCCTAGTTGTGCCGTGTCACCTACCATAGCGAGCCTCCTACGAGTTTCTATTTGTGTCGTACCTATGGAGTACCCTCTGGTAGCTTCCCGATCAGGAGGTATTACGGTACTGTATAGACTATTAGCATTATTTGTGTTAAGGTGGAAAATGTAAAGCCTTAACGCTATTTAAAAGTAAGTTTATTTTATAAATAGACACTATTATAATAGCGCAATATACTACATAGTAAATAGTTTAACGGATCCTTAGAGGATGGGCGATCCCAAGCATCCTTTAAGTTACTTGCTCTATATTACAGTACACTTGAATTAGCTTACACTATATAAGTATGTATGTCCTGACTCGAGTGTTTATGTTTTATGTTACGCTCGGGTCAGCCTGAGTTGCAGTTCAGTTTTCATCCCGGAGCTAGGATTTCTGTAGATCACTTTCAAGCTGCTGGCAAACTTCCTTTCCAGTTCTTTATCTAAAATTTTGAAATCAAGACTAGTGGACATTTGGACTGTTTACTGATAAGTTAAAACTATATTTGGATTTAAGACTATGTAAATTTTACTTGAGTAAGAATATTTAACTATGTAAATTTTACTTGAGTAAGAATATTTATAGTGGCTTCATGAACCACTAAGTATTTTTAATTCCGCTGCGAGTATTCTGATTCTGTGTCTGTGATTCTGTGATTAATTATTTACTGCATATTCTGAGTTCTGCCAAATTTATTTTTACAACGCGGTATTTTGAACAATTCAAGTCCGACATGTGCGGATGCGAATGGTTGAAAACACCGGGTCGTTACAGTTATAAGTGATATACTCCTAATTTGGTAGTGTGACATGCTGAGTGCCACTAAGTGTTGTTGAGTGTTGCTGATCATTTGTTGATCAAAGCATGATTTTTGTGTAAATCGTAGCTTTGTGGACGAGACCTCATCGGACCTCACACCCCGGAAATGGTCGAAACAGAAAACATGCGGCAAGATTATGAGGGTCATGCCCTTTAGGGTATGTCCATTCCCTTTTGAAAAAAGGTGATATCATGGTATGGAGCCCAGATATTTAACCTATGTGGTTGCTGCAAATTTATTACTTCATGGTTGTTGCTTTGTGGTTGAGGGCCCACGGATAAAGGTCGGTAACGACCGGGGAATAGCATATTCGTGTAGTAGTCATCTAGTTATAGAGGTAAACCGGCCTTGTGTTGGCAGAGATCAATTAGGTTCTCGGGGCGTCCCTCCAGAGGCGTACAATTGTCGCATAGGAAGTTCCTTAGCCTGGCCATTTGTTTAAAATCCAATCATCAATACGCGCCTAGTACGGTTTTAATTGTATAACCTGCCATTTACTTATGGTGGTAACCCACTGTTTAGATGGTAGTTATAGTAGACATAGCACGAAATGTCTGTGCTGGCTAAGATTAATATTATACTTTCGAAATATTTTCTACACTATGCACTAATATTAATATTAAATGAATTTTCTCGTAGCAAGCATATTTGACTATCATAAGGGAAAATCTCCTTCAATTGTGCGATTGCATTGTGTGTGTGCAGGGAGGCCTTATGGCAGTTTTTTTTCCAAAAGCATGAACAGTTTTCTCTTATAAATTGTTTTTGTTCAAACAATTATTTTGTTTACTCATACTAGTTTCGTGATTGACCCAGAGTTTATTGTTCCTTTCCTGAACTCTGGGTGTCCATAATTTTCCACATGGGCAGCATAGAAGCAGGTATCCGTGTTTTGGAGCTAGCTTGGTTCTAGAAGTCTTTTGGTAGCTGTCGTATTTTGGAAGCTTTTAGTTTGAAGTCTTGGAAATCTTTTGAAGTGTTTGGAATTTGAAAGACCTTATCGAAGTATGTTGGGAACCTTTTTGAAGACTCTGTTATTCCGTTGTGGCGTTACCATTTTGTTGTTGTGTTATATATATAGTACTCTGATGTTGGTGGTCGAATGTTGTAATGAATATTGTGATGAATATTGTATCCATGTTGTATCTGTATTATGATCAATGATGATTCATTTTGTTTCTGCTGCTCTGTATTTGTCTAATGTTGTTATAAGCTCCATCCGAACTGGAGTTCAACGTTTGAATCTTCGGTAGTCGAATACAAGCGAGGTATTTGATGTCGATTTTTGAACGCTGGATTTCCGGTCGTGACATTGAGCTACTTAATATTGCCGATAATTTCCTTCCTTCTACCATTTGTATGTTTATGCACTACAACAAAACAACCATATTACAACCTTTTCTTTACAACTTGCACAAATTGGCAGTCGTAATAGGTATTTTATAACAACTGTTTATATGTAGCAGTAGTAACAAATTTATTTGTTCAGCAGTTGTAATATATGTCTGTAACAACTGTTTATTTGTGTCAGTTGTAAATATTCATCTATCACAACTGTTTTTGACAGTTGTTTGCCTGCACTATAAAAAATTACAACTTCCCTCTTTTATTTTCTTCGGCCCGCTCAATGCTTTCGTGTAAACTAAAAAATTAGACGTAAAATTTCATAAATCTAAACTAACCCTATCCCGCTCTGCCATTGCTGTAACGTACGCGGATTTTCGTTGCCGAAAAACCGAATAGTTATGGGTTTTTAAAAGATTTTAAGAAAAGAAAAGAGTAGAAAAGAAGAGATTAGGGAGGAGAGAAGACAGAAGATAGAAAATTTTAAAATAGAGGGAAAAAGAGAATAGAAGAGAAAGAAGATAGAACAGAAGAAAATAGAAAAAATAGGACGGAACAGAAAACAACAGAACAACATCAGAATCTCACAATTCGCAGCGGAACAACATATAATAATAAATGAATAATCTTTAAACAAAGAACTATATCAGTTATTACATTACATCACATTTCATTACATCATATCATCAGAGTGTACAACAACAAACAGTGCAGCGGAAAAAGAAATACTATATAAGTAATATGCCATGCCATCCATCTTGCCTCCAGCAACTCCAGAATATCCAGAATATCCTGATAAACCTTAACTCTTGACTGCCCGTGTGGAAATTGGTGGGCACCCAGAGTTTAGGAAGGAAAACAATAAACTCCAAGTCAGTCATGTGACTGGTGTGAGAACTCAAAACAGTTTATTTATCTTTAAAATCAAAATAGAGGAATATTTTTAAATTCAATTCGCAATGCTTTTAAAAATGAGACTACCATAAGGCCTCCCGCACACACACACATGCAAACGCAGAATCGGAGGAGATTTCTCCTTATGATAGTCAAAGATGCTTGATACGCATTTAAAAGAACATTTGATATTATTACTAGTGTATAGTGTAGGAAAAATTCATTTCGAAAGTAGAATATAAATCTTAGCCAACATACGACCATTATCGTATGCCTACTATAGCTAACTATGTTCAATAGCAGGTTACCGCCACATTCCATAGCAGGTTATACAACTAAAACCATACAAGTCACGTATTGTTTCTTTGGATTTCCAACAAATGGTCAGGCCAAGGAACTTCCCATTGCCACATGAGAATGCCTCTGGAAAGACATCCCCGAGAACCAAACCGGAACTCTGCCAACACAAGGCCGGGTTGCCCCTAACTGGGTAACTACTGACACGAGCACGCCATTCCCCGATCGTAAACGACCTTTCTCACGGGATCCCGAAAACCAACAACCACAAAGTAATAAATTCGTAGTAACCACATAGGTTAAATATCTGGGCTCCATACCATGATACCACCTCTATCCAGAAGGAAATGTACATACCCTAAAGGGTGCTACCCCTCATAACCTTGCCGCATCTTTCCTGTTTTGACCATTTCCGGGGTGTGAGGCTCGACGAAGTCACGTCCACAAAAACATACTTTATACAAAAGCCATGCTTTGGGTCAACAAATGATCAACACAATGATCACTAAGATAGACGATCAAATAAACGATCCTATCACAATAATCAACACAATGATCATTTCAGCATATCACATTACCAAATTGGGAATATATCGCTGATAACTTCAACTATATAACCTCTGAGCTCGTACGTCTCAGAGAAGGGTGTTAAGCTAAAAGAATAAATTCTTCGCCACCAACAGAAATATATTTGAAAGAAATCGGCTTTATATCTCAACTTGTAATGTCAGACACACAATCCATACAAGTCTGTTCCGGGATCGAACAAAACCGAAGGCACTTACAAAGAAGTCCTTGCAATCCGGATATTCACAATCCTGATCGGATTCACCATCACATATGGAGAACTCTATACCGGAGCAACTCGGTGCAGAGTAAATCGACAGGTCATCCTATCGCTCTCGCAAATACCGGGTCTTCAACACCGATCTTCAAATGCAATTCATAACGACGTATCACATATTCGGAATGGGTTATACGACCCCATGGTCCTTTTCCGGTTAACTCGAGTAGTGAGCGCTTATTCAAAAATAAGTGTAGCATTCACATTCAAACAAATCACATCAATTACCCATTCAAAGGGAAATATTGATAGTCGGCTATTGAACTATCACTGGATATGCACACATCACCAGTTTCCAAATAATTTTCCAAATTATTTATTTTCCAAAATATCTTCACTAGATATATAATTTCATACTTCAAAAATAAATCAATATTTTTTTTAAACAACTTCCACTTCCTTTATAAATTCCTTAGTGAATTTATAATTCCAAAATATCAATGAATATTCGATTTCGATCATTCATTTCAATTTATCTTCAAAAAGATCAATTCTAAATATCACTTCATATTGGAAAACATTTCCATACTTATTAAATAAGTAATTCACGAATTTTATTTATTTTCAACACTTAGAAAATATTCAATATACTTAAATCGAAATTAAGTATATATTTCATTCTTTAAGGAAATCGTTCTCTTAAACATATTTATTTGGGCCAAAACGAATGTTGCGTAAAACATCGTTACGACGTCCCAAAATCACTAGTATAGGGATTCGAAATTAAATAGATATATAAATCCCAATACTATACAAAACATTTCCTTTCGGAAATCATTTACTATAACAACAGTGTTATAGTCCACTATTTCCTTCTATTTCTCGAAAACGTCTATTTCAACAATCAATGTTGAAATCTATGGTTTCGAATCTCAACACATTTTAAAACATCGTTAGATCGTTTTAATTCAATTTCAATATCACATTCAAAACAATTTCTTTAACATCTTATTCACTATTTAAAAACGTGAATATACTACGTTAACACATTCATCCTTTTATTCATTTTAATTCAAAGGATTATTCACTATTCAAAAATGTGAATATAACTCCATTTATAGGTTTCAACAATTTACTTATCAAAATAAGTCATTTGCGGATTTATAAAACAACGTTTATAAATTCCATTTCTATTTACTTATAAAAACTTCCTTTTTATAAACTCTTTTATTAACCTATCCCAGTTTATAACTCAATTATAAACTAAAAGTTCATATTATAAGTTAAATACTTACAAAACGATTATTTTACAAAATCGTTCCTCTAAAGACTTTCCAAACCATAAATCTTATAACTTATAAGATTCATTTATTTAACCAAATCTATTCTTTCAATAACTTCACAAATTTATAAATCTTACTATTTATAAATTTTATTTATAACTTCACAGTTTATAATTTTATAAATTTCATTCACTTATGCAATCCATTTGCACTTCATTCAAACACTTATAAAAACTCGTTTTATAATGTCAACATTTCAATTTATAAATATCCATTTATAAATCTCTAAATATAATTCAATTTATATTCTTCTTTTAAAACGTCTTTAAATTCCTTTATTATTTCACCATTTTATTGATTTATAAAATAATTAAATTTCATAAATTCTATATTTAAACTTTTCACAATAAATCCTCAAATATCTCGATTAAATTATTTTATAAACTCAATAGCATCATATTCTCAAAAATCAGTTTTTAACTATTTTTCTCAAAAATCATAATTTTTATAACATTAAAAATTATAACGTTTATTTATTTAAAATAGATCAAATTCCAAACATATAGTATATTTTCAAAAATCACTTTATAAATCATTTTAAAATTCCAAAATCTGGGTCCAATGATGCTACATACCAAATAGTCAATCACGACTACAACGATATCATATATCGATATGATAATCCATCAAATATCAAAATATCTGAAATCAAATAAATACTGTTGAGGAATCCAGTTGGATCCCTCCAACCTGTTTTCCTGCATCCACAAACATTAGCACAATACCAATTTCGCTCCAGTACGAAATTATCGCGGTATATGGGATTTAAATATTATCCGCTTAATAGACGGCGTAATAGGGTCTCATCCGCTAAACAAAAAATGCGGGAAATCAATAACTCCAATATATACATATGCCAATATATATATATTGCTATTATATATAATAACAATTTCACTGTTTATGAAATATTCGCGGTATATGTTTTTATTAAATAACATCCGCTTACTAACGGCGTATAATGTCTATTTTAACAATCAATAGATATCAATCAACATTCAAACATGCATTCAAATATTTTAAATCTAACTATTTAAAATAAAATCGAAACTGATTCGATTGAGTGAGAAGTTCTCACCTTGATTTTATTTCCGTTTTAGCGATTTATTTCGAATAAAATTAAACGGACGTTTAATTTTACCCAAAATTCTCACTAACTCCAAATGACTCCAAACTAACTCCATCGCGTAGTGCTCGTCCATACGATTCCAACGCAACTGGTTTCGCGCGTTTTCGACCTCGTATGAAAAAGATATTAATATTTGAAGTTTTACACGATTTATACACATAAATTTATAACTTAAATTAAAATTTTATACCCTAAGTTAAACATCACCGTTAGATCCCCCATCACTCCATCATGACCGCATGCATCTTCACCTTCCCCCCACGCGCAAGAACACCCAGACGCAAAAGAACCCATAGCTCATAAATTAGGGTTCCATTTATCCACCATCCCGACGAACTCTAGCATGATCAGAGACTCTCGACGCGTGCGCCTACCCTAGCACCATGCTCGGCCTGAATGGCTCAAGGCTCGGCCCCCTCATCTGCGTTGAATCTCGTGCGCAAGCCCTAGAGAACGTGGCTAAAAATCTCACAATATACAACTCCATTCGCGATCATACCCGTTGGATATGTCAATCACACTATCCTCTACGTTTTTCTAGTTGAGCGATTCTTGAATCGATGCTTGGATTTTGAGAAATTGGAGGGGGAACATGTGAAACTTTCGGCCATTGATTCTGGCTGAGGCGGCTACGTATAAATTAGGTTTAGGTTTTTTTATTTATTTGTGAATTTAGGTCTATTTATAGAGTTTCGAACGACACTATTCATCCGGAAATTTCGAACTCCGATTTAGGCGCCGAAACTGACGTACCTAGGGTTTATCCCACGTTCCGGACACAATGGAACAGGTTTCGAAAGCTAATTCGGAAGTATGTGCGAGTTATGGCCATAAACGCTCAATTTGAATTAAACCGATTTAAGTCGATTTCTAGGCGTTTTAATTTGTACCGGACAAACGGTAAATCCAATTGACACGAAATTTGAAACCTTACAATAATATCACATTACGGATCCGATGAAACTGGTTTCGTCGAAATCCGAGACTTTTTGAAAAATGGCTATTTTAGCTCGCCAAATTAAAATTAAAAATAAATCGATGCGTTTTGAGCTGCCACGCTCAAACGATAACTCCGATTGACACGAAATTTGAAATCCGGTAATAACTAACTATTACGGATCCAATGGAACTGGTTTCGTTCAATTCTGAGACTGTTCAAAAATTGACTATTTTTACTAGTCGATTTAATATTAAAATATTCAATTTTCACAAATTAACTTTTAATTCGATTTTAAAAGTTCTAAAATATCATTCTAACTCCCATATGATAAAATAAAATTTTACAAATCATTTTCAATCATATTTAACCCAATTTTCAATTATTTCCATAATTTAACATATTAAATTATCGATTTAATTATTCAATTAAGTCCAAAAATTCAAATAAAAATTTATTCGACTTATAAATTCACTTATTAATATTTAAAATTAATTAAATATTCATATTTTAATCTCTAAAAATTCTGGGTCGTTACAATTGCTATCCACTGAAGTAAATCGCGCTTGCTAGAAACCCTCTTTCAAACCCTAACCCTTTACTCTTTGTCATTTTCTCGCCTCCGTGGCCGCATCCCATTGATACACACGTTCAATCGCTTCGCTATCGTTGCTACCTGCGTTTGCTCGCCGTTGTTGTTGGTCGCCTTCGAAGAAGTTGTGGTATGTTGCTATCCTACGATTTTATTGATTTTATTTGGTTCTTAGTTATTTTTTTATTGAAATTATTGATAGTTAAATGATTCTTTACTGCAATTCTACAATAACCCAAATTTCTCGAAACTAAACATAATCGACGATTCAAATCGCTTCCAATCTAGTATGAATTTATAACAATCTCATGAGTGATGGCTAAGCACAATAATTCACTGAATAGTACTAAAAATCACATACGGCGGTTATGTTTTGAATTAGGTGCATTGTATTGTGAATTTGGTCCATGTATGGAACCCATGCATAGATCCCACTTCGCTCACTCTATGGGGTAAAGTTTATTCCAAAATTTGGGAGATGTGTAGTATTTTTTGTTTATTATAAGCCTAATTTATACCAAATTTGCGCATATTATATAGCACAATCCAGTATTCCTACATCAAAATAGCAAATAGATGGTGTGAAATTATTCCGTTTATTCTTTTATCAATAGGGAAAATTTCTAACTATACATTCAAAATAGTAAACGGATGGTACGAAGTTCTGTTTATTTGTTTAATTAATCACAAGGGGAACTTTCTTTATATATGTGTGTGTAATGCAGATTGGGGAATGTGAAGTAGCTTGGGTTGATGGAGAAGTGGGAAAACCACATGATAAGCTTTCTCTACTCCCCCCGCGTCAAACCCTCCTAGCCATGATTTTGCACTTGTTGGCGATTTAAAGTTACCTAATTTAAAGCAATTCCTTGTGAGCAAAGGCATTCAGGTAATGATTCAGGTAATGTGTATTCTTGTCTAACTTGTTTTTTCCCACCTGCTTTACTTGTCTAATGCATCTCTTTACTTAATAATGATACAAAGATTTCACATGATAAGTAAAGAAAGTTCAGCAATTTTTCCATTTCCTTAAATTATTTGACATACAAGGTATTAAAAAACAAGATTCAAATCGTAGATCGTAAATTTTCAATCTTTAAATTTAAATCATAGATTGAAAAATTCATATTTAACATGCATACCTACTTGTATACTCGATTTTTCTTCTTCACTGCGTTGGTTATTAAGTGATATTTAAGCGTTCGAAAGCATCAATTCTCCTTTTTATAGAGTAATTTGTACATTTGGAATTGAATTTGATGCTTCTTCTAAACCTGTAATTCGATTTTTATTCTTGTTCCATCTTTTTTTTTAGAAAACAATAAAATACGAGTCATAAACTCAAGTAGAAATCTTGATATTTTTTTATTCAATATGGATTAATGCTTTTTCTCAGTCACAGTTTTAATAGAGTAACAAGAGAAAGCAATGCACTTGTATATATTAAGTTTGGTTACATCATTTTAACATGATGTGTAATTATGTTACTTCATACCGTATCAATATTATATAAACCAAAGGTCTTGCTTAACACACACACATGCCCACACACATCTTTATGTATGTATGTATGTTACATCTATACTCGTAGATGAGCTCTTTCTTCAAGTTTCAAATTTTGCATCTTTACTCACTTGTATGAGAGATGCACATAATCATGTTAAATGTACTTATTGTTATATGTACCACTCAGGGATCTTGTAGTACCGCACATTTCGTATTAAAACATGGAAAATGCAGTGCATGTTATGAAGACACTTTAATCAGTTCTATGATGACACAATATATAGTCAAACGATCTCCTGTAATTTTCTCTGCTTCCAGGTTGAGCTTGCTGGGGGAATTTTGCGATGCGGTGAGCATGTCACGGTCAGAAAAATCATTGATGTGCCAGCAAGGTTATTTTTTTATAAAATGCTATGTTTGTTAAGTTTTAGTAAGCATTTATAAATAATGAATAAAATGACTAATGGGGTCCACAATTCATTGAAGTTTTTTAGTCTATTTGATTGGTCTAACAATGATTTTGAGCACAATTGCAAATATTTTGCTAGTCTTCATCGTTTTTATGGCGACAAAGGAACACATATTCATACATATGTATATAATTATACATGTGCATAGCTTTATAAGTTTTATCGCTTTTCTTTTATGCCATCAGAATAAACAATGAATTCTATTTGATATTTTTCATATTTTTCCAAATAGGAAGTTGAACCGTACTTTATACTATTAGCGGAATATCATTTCAATTTTCTCATGCACCCATCATCCAAACCCTAGCCCATACAAATTTTGGAATGTTCGTATCAGTTCACAATACTAAACAAGCCTCATTTTTAAGCTTGCTTAAACAAATTTCTTTTGTGAAAGAATTATAACTTAATACAGAAATGCTTTATTTTAGATGTGTCCTTTTTAAAATAAGACATCAATACTACCTTGTGATATATGCATCTTTGATTGGACGTCGGAAGAATTAAAAATCAAGAAAGTCCTTCAGGAAATGGCAGTATTTTAGGCCTCAAACATCATCATTGTGTTGCTTTCTATTGAAATATGGTGGATACCAAAAAGTAAAAACACTGTTAAATTAAATAAGGGAAATGATTTAATAGAGGAATAATCGTTGAATTTCAGTATGGATAATTTGAATTTCTAGAACAGAAATTCCCTATTAATTCATGACTAATTATCCCTCATATGGAGATAACAATTGCATCTACTGATCCTACAGTTTTAGTGCATCATGTACCATTTGGAGCAACTGCTTGGAAGGTTTGGATTGATTCAGTGGTGGAGCCCGAAGCTATTTTATATAGGCCTACTTCGGATATGTATACTATTGGACAAGCGGTTGGACGACTGTTGCTTGGCGTAAGGAATTTATCTCTGTTAATTAGTATGTATATGTACTCTTATTGAAATATGTTATGGATTTAGTTGTGTTTTGTATTGAAATTATGAATTCATAAATGGTGTAAACTCGAATTGTTTTCGATTTTCTTGAATGCAAATGTTTTGTGTTGTTTCAAGTAATTTGCATGATTGTGTATAATGTTAACGAAATATTGGTTTCAGTTATGATATTAAGAAATTTATAGCAGCTGTGAAAAGATGATTATAGTTGTTTGTAGCAATTGTAAAAATATATGTTGTAACTGTCATTGTTAGTTGTATTTCATCCGTCTACAACTGCAAGCAGTAGTTGTAAAAACCTTTTACAAGTGCTAAATGCAGTTGTAACCAGTCACTTACAACTTGCATGTTGCAGTTGTAAATAGTTTTCCGCAGTGTAAATAAGTTTTCTACAACTAGCAGTGTTAGTTGTAAAAGACCTTTTGCAAGTGCTAAAAGCAGTTGTAACTAGTCATTTGCAACTAACATGTCGCAGTTGTAAAATAAGTTTCTACAACTACTTCTACAACTGTTCCGGCCAGTTGTAAAATAATTTGGATCTATTACAACTGTAGATATAACGACTGGCAGGTGCTAGTTGTAATAGACATATTACAATTGTTTTTGGCAGTTGCAAAAAGATATTTTTGTTGTTGTGATGATTTCTCCATTTCTTTCAATATTCAACTTTTCTACTGAATGGACGGATGATGCTTTTGGGAGTAGGGAAACAAATGTGAATAAATGTGTATTAGGTTATTACCGAAGAGGGGTCAAGGAAATTGCAACAAACTTAGATTCTTAACAACATAGTAAGGAGAAAAACTGAAATGTAGAAATTGAACTTTCATATATAAATCTTTTATTAAGTAGCTTCGATTCTAGATAAGAAATTTATAATAAGTTATGAAATTGCGTAGATATTGAAAATCAATTCCCCTTTCATAAAAAAAACCTAGCAATCAAAGCAATAAATCTCAAAATTAAAATGCAATAAAATCAAATAATCAGACGCAATTAAACCATAAGACAATCAAAAGGAAATAAAAAGTACTCAATGAACAAAGAAAGTACAGAGTAAAAAAAGGAGAATTCAAAATGAAAAGAAAGCAGAACAAAATTCATACAAAATTATGAAATTTTTGAAGGAAGTTGGAGATCTTACCTTTGAGAAATAGCTTAGGCCTTTATCAGAATTTTTCCAATATTTCCTGAATAGAGAAAATACAGAGTAAAAAAAAGGAGAAATCAAAGTGAAAAGCAAGCAGAACAAAATTCAGACAAACCTACGAAAATGTCGAAGGAAGTTGGAGATCTCCTCAATTTATATGTCAAATCCCAAATTTGCAACTCAACCCCACAAATTGAGTTGGTGGAAGAAGAGAGAGGCACCCCGTCAATATCAAACCTGACCGAGTTGGAGGAAGAAGAGAGCTCGTTCCAGCCATCAATTTGCTCGATCCTCGAATATGGATCTGAAAAGCATCGTGATTCTAATTCTAAAAACAAAAGAAAAAGAAATTCTAAAAACAGAAGAAAAAGGAAGAAAATTGTAAGAGGTCGTTAACTCCATTTTTTTTAGTGGGGAAGAAAAGGTTTAGCAGAAGTTTGAAGAACAGTAGGAAAAAAGGAAGTGGGCAGAGACGGTTGACTACATCGTGTAGTTTTTAGTGGGGAACGAACATGGTAGGAGAATTGAGGCATATGCCCTTGGATTTTTTTTCTACTGTATTCTTTTGCGACAACGTTAGGGACTGATTGGGAAGTTAAAAAAAGGTTCACCATCCTAAGGTATTTGCATTATTAGTAGAGATAAGCAAAATTTTAATGTTTCTTGTAAATACTGATCACTTATTACACCACACATTCCGATACCCATATGCAACATAATATGTAAAAAAAAATAACTATATCAAACAATTAAAAAAGTTCAAACATAACGTCGGTTTTGTTTTCAATTGGTGAATTTTTTCGTTTAGTTTGGGTTTTAATTTTATAGTATAGTTTCAATCACTAGAAATGAATGTACTAAAAAATTTAAAAAAATTTAATATCAACCTACCGCGATATTTGCATGCAATTCGAAGTTAAAGTATGATAATTTATAAATTGGCTGAAAACAATGGAAATGAAAAAATAAATAAATAGTAGTACATAACGTAGATGTTAAAAAATTATAAATAAATAGTTTCGACAAGCTGAAAAACGCTAATTTATTTAAGGTAAATAAAACAAACAAAATCTGCAATGCATACGTAGAAAATCAATATATTACATAATTATGAAAAGTTGGACAAAATCTTCTAATATTTTTATAACAACTTATTTCAATAATTTTTTTATGTGTGTGTGTTAATAATGCTAAAATCATTAATTGATAATCCAAACACAATACAAACTTCAATTTTATTACAATGAAATATTTTCTTCTCGACCAAACTCTTATAAATATATTTACATTGTCAAATTGACTATTTTTGATATGTTTGTAGTACTTGCACACATGGGCATTTATAATTTTTTCATTTGCGTATAAATATAAGACATAAAATAAGATGATTAAGTGTGTTATGTATGACAATTACATCGAAGAATAATTAATTTTAATTTTTTGAGGGGTAATATTGTCAAAGTGGTAATTTATATTCACTGAACAAAATTCTAATTAGAATGTAAACAAATTATATTTTAAGTATTCAACAATCAGCATTTAGCATTTTAAACAAATGATGCCTAAGATTTTAAATCAAGTGCTTGTTCAGAGGAGGAGGAGAAGAAAAATGAATAGAACGTATAGTTCTATCTCTATCAAGGAGGGATATTAATACCCTAGTTGGTGCTAATGGGTTGTTAGGTCTAACAAGCTTGTTTACACTTAATTTATTCTTTTAGTTGTAACTTTATAGCCGTGTGCCTGTTCTAAACATGTTTATTATGGAACCTGACTAGAAAATACGCTCTATGCAACGGTGTAAGTTTCATTGTTTGATTTCTTCATTTATAGAAATTCATATGTTTGTACTTTTTAGTAAAATTACCATTTTAACCTTTAATTAATATTTCAATTTATTATTAAACTTTACGGCGTGTTACATTCTCCTCTGTTGAAAGAATTTCATTCTTGAAATTCTAAAGGACAAAAAAAGTAACTCGCTCTATAGCGTTTAAACACATATTATATAGTCATACATTTAACATACATTCATACAAATACACCCGCTCTTAAGTGGCTATACTTTAACAAACACCATGGCACATACTACGAACACCAACATTGTGGTTTTCGTCAGCATACAACTTTTGTTTATCATGTGGAGTCTTTATCCTTTTCCTTGTCAGCTCTAGTTTTTCGAAAGTGTCCCTAGTCATGTCTACCTGATGTATAAACCTATCAGTCATCTCCCACGAACAAGATGGATTTGCATGGTCATCCATACAAAGCCTTGAACGTTGTCATGCTTATGCTCGCCTGATAGATGTTATCATAGGTAAATGCCACTAATGGTGAATGATCTTCTCATGCTCCACCAAAGCCAAGAATATCAGGTCTCTCGATAAATCCTTCAACATCCTATTCAGCATCTCCATTTGTTCATCTGTTTGTGGATGATACGTAGTCCTAAGATTTAACTCAGTCCCCGAGGCATCTTGAAGAGTTCTCTAAAATAAAGGATCTAGGCCGGGTTGCAGCGGGTTAAATGAGTGAATTTAAAAAAAAATCATTTTTAAATCTTTATTAGGCCTATGAAGTCTAATCAATTTTTAGATTCGATCTAAAATATTTTATATAAAATCTTTATATTATGTTCTATGCTTGTAAAAGGGTGTATTTTAATTTCTTGAAGTATGTTACATAAGTGCATTAAATTCACTTATATATGTATAGTGCACATGCAATATATAAGAAGTGTATATAGTCAATGTGACTGTTTATGCACTACTAGAATACTTTAAAATGGGGATAGAGCCTGGAGTCGGCCGACTTTGGCTCTGTCTCCATTATGGAGTCGGATGGGAACGACGTAAAATTTTATTGAAGTTTGTGTCGGCTAGGGACGGCGCAAAATTTTATTGAAGTTTGTGTCGGCTGGGGACGGCCTGCAGCGATCCGAGTCGGCTAGCGTCGGCTATTTAATTATTTTCCCAGTCTAATTCTTATATACGTCTATTTCGTTTGAAAAAAATATAAAACACAATGAAAATGGCCAAAAAAATAAAATTGACATGTATGGTTATTAATGTTCACCCAATGACGGGTCGTGATAGGTTAAATTGGTATTTTCGATGATATATGTTCATGTAATTCGAAAACTTATCGTTGTTGAAAATCTAACTCGTACGACAATTCGATGCAACTTTTAGTCGATCCGTTATACAAACTCGATAAAGGCGATTATATGTAACAATTTAAAGAATTAAAATAATTTTTAAACCATTGGATAATCAATTATGAATTTTTAAATGTATTTTATATAATAAAATTATATAAAATAAAATATGCGGTGTAAAAATAAATTCTTTGGATCTTATGTCGATCTAAGGTATTTTGGACATATTTTTAGAATATTGTTTAAAAATACACGAATCTGGGGTGTCGATCTTGAATGTCAAATTTATGGCCGTTCGTGGACTTTCAGACAAAAATCCTTCGTTCGAAGGCCAAACGACCTTCAAACGAGACCAAATTTGAACCAGTGATGCTTTGTAGTGTTTTAATCGAATCCGTACAGTTGGATTTGCAAAAAAATCATCACATACAAAATTATCCAAGAAATATGTCATTTTCTAGGAGTTAGCTATAACACTTATAATTTTATGGGTGATGAATTTTTTTCGAATCCAACCATACGGATTCGATTAAAATAACACAAAGCATCACTGGTTCAAATTTGGTCTCGTTTGAAGGGCATTCGGCCTTCGAATGAAGGGTTTTTTGTCCGAAAGTCCACGAACGGCCATAAATTTGAAGTTCAAGATCGACTCCCCAAATTTGTGTATTTTTAAACCATATTCTGAAAACATGTCCAAAATACCTTAGATCGACATAAGATCCAAAAAATCTATTTTTATGCCACATATTTTATTTTATATAATTTTATTATACCAAATACATTTAAAAATTCATAATTGATTACCCAATGGTTTAAAAATTATTTTAATTCTTGAAAATGCTACATATGACCACCTTCATCGGATTTGTATAATGGATCGACTAAAGGTTGCATTGATTGGTCGTGCGAGTTAGATTTTCAACAACGAAAATTTTCGAATTATATTAACATATATCATCGAAAATACCAATTTAACCTATCATGACCTGTCATTAGGTCAATAATAATAATAATAATAATAATAATAATAAATGTCAATTTTTTTATGTTGTAGTAGTGTTTTTAATTTTTTTAAATGAAATAGGTGTAAAAAAAGAATTTAAAAAAAAATACGCTGGCCGACCCTAAACGACTCAAGCCGTCACTAATCGGGACGATGCCAACCGACGCCAGCCGGCTCCATATCGAGTATACAGGTTTCAGCGGAGATTTTCTTCTTCACTTTCTTTGCTTAATATAAAACGATTTTCTCCTTCCCCATCACCGTTTTCGACCCTCTCCAACCGTCACCCTCTGTCGATCATCGCCGTAGAAGCCTAGAACTCGACAGAACTTGCCGGAATCTCCTCTTCTTCTTGAATTTGGTAATTTTGTAAACCCTAATTTCGAATTAAATTGTTTAATAGGTTTAAATGTACATTATTGTGATGATAATTGGGAGTAGGTATTGCTAATTTAGTGTATTAAGTTATTTTTAGTATGAAATCGTTGAATTTGAAAGTGTGAATTGGGAATAATTGGTTGTAAGTATTTATAATTTGAAAGGGTGAAAGTGTGAATTGGGAATTTGAAAGTGTGAAAGTGTGCATTTGAATTTTATTCCCGATTGATCCCTTATGTTTTATATTTGGATTGAGTGAGGACGACTTGGTCGTCGAGTGTTGTTTGACTGGCCTATGCGCCTTGTATTTGGATTGAGTGAGGACGACTTGGTCGTCGAGTGTTGTTTGACTGGCCTGTGCGCCATGTGTTTGGGTATTTATACCTGGAAATTCTCAGTAGCTGGTCCATTCGAGCTGTGCCGATATTATATGAAGGGCATATCGCCTCGATACACTGCCGTTTATTTCTAGCGCCTAGGTGAAGCGACTATTTGGATGTTTATTGCTTTATATGCAATAAACATCTTAATATAAATTATTTAAAGGAAATAATTTATAAATAAACTTCTTACTTATTTTAGCCTATCTCTAATTACTATAAATAATTTAAATGAAAATAAGACAGCAACAAAGCCTTTAATTCCAAAAGACTTTGGTAGATTAGAAAATACGATAATAATCACAAGTCTGTATGCGTATAGGAATAGAAAAGAAATGCTGTCGAAATTTCTAATATATATATATATATATGTGTATGTATGTATGTATGTATGTATGTATTTATGTATGTTTTTAAATTAGGAAAAATGTTCAACTATATTCTCGACCGTACCTGGATGAGTGAAAATTTGTATGCGTGGTTTGTGCGATATTGGGAAAGCGAAGACACGAAGATAAATTTTTTACTTTCGTATGTCTATAATTATAATTCGTTTAAATGTTTATATAATAATTAAATTATACAGGCGGTAGCATCGAGGACCTCAGCAAACAGGCTTTGGAATCCTGCAACACACCATGGTGAATCCAAGTCTTTTCAGCGATATAGAAAAGAAATGGTAAATATAAAAATTATTATTTGTAATTTACTTATAATGTTGTTTAGTTATATATATGTATATATGTGTATACATATACATTTTTTCAATCATATCTAATTTCAGACGAGGGAGAGAGGTGGTGTTGCAACGTCTCATTTGGACGTCTTCACCCGAACACACGCCATCGAGCATACAGATGAAGATTTCGTGGTAACATATGAATGGTCAAACGCAAAATCAGCGAATATCCGGGTATAAGGACTATAAATTTTTTCTCTTATTTAACAATACATTAAATTGGATATTCATCTTATCAAAAATATATTTCTAAGCACATGAGAGATGCGATCAGGAGATTGGTCGCATGCTTGCAGAGTCTGGTAGAGAGCAGTTGACCGTTGAGGAGATGGACAGGATATTCGCTCGTATTACTGACCCGCCGACCAGAAATAGACAGTATGGATATGGAAATCAAGCGGTAATATTTATTGAATTTAATTAATTCATTAACCAGTTTATAAGTTTTATTGAATATTACGTATAAACTATAACTATGAATTTATTAATATAAAGGCCACGATGCAAGCCGCTTACAATAAACAACAAGCTGAAGAAAAAATAGCGACCATGCAAGCACAAGTCGATGAGTTGAACGATTGGAAATAGATTGGATTGAAGCAGAAACTAGAAGAGGCGATTACTGCTTACTTGATAGAGCACGAGATGAATATGCCGCCATCATAGGGATCTTGCGCTACTGATAATTGGGGCGAGTGGTAGTATGTTCCTATATATATTTTCTGATGAACTTTGAATGTCTTGTATATTTGATGAACTTTTGGTTGAATTTTGTAAATATTATGGATATTTGTGACGATGGACGTTTAAAGATGTATGTTGATGTTTTGTGGTTCTTAGTTGGGCACATATGTGATGTACATTGTTGTTTGGTAAAGTATATTTGAGAAATATATATGATTGTGTGGATGAAGTAGAAATGGCTGCTGGAAATGCAGAAAAAATTACCCAGATTAGCGTCGGCTGGAGTCAGCTCGGGTCTGTCTATGAGTCATTTATTATTTTACACGTGGACTAAATTTAGTGTCGGTCGGAATTGGCAAACCGACTCTAGCCGACGCTAAACTAGAGGACGGACTCCTCCCCATTCCTGTCACCATTTCACTTGGCGACGAGCTACTTTGCGTCGGCATATAGCGTCGGCTCGAATCAGCCGGAGTCGGCTATATGCCGACGCTAAACAGCCTTCTCCTTGTAGTGATGTAACGACACGTATTTTTGGCCATTTTTTTTAAAATTTAATATAATTATCGAATAAAGATGGTTAGAAATGGAAATTTATATTGTTATTAATGAAAATATATTGAATGGAAGTGATAGTCTAAATTGAATCTGCAAATGACAAAATTCCAACAAGAGAAAGGTATTAATTAGTATCTGAATTGAAACAAACGATATTCAATTGTATTAAATTAATTACTGAAATATGAACAATAAATGTCATTTAAATAAAGATTGAATAAATGTGCAATAAGATAAAAGAGATAACAAATTTCAATATAACTTTTTGATATTGATTATAAGGAATTAATAATAGAATTCGAATTAACAAATGTTTATTCTTAAATATGAGATTGATTGGTTTTTAATAAAAGAAGAACATAAGTCGAACGAATAATATCTTTTTAATATTTTAAATATCTGAATCTACAAATTTTGAAAGAAAAAAACTATATTTAAATTTTAAACGTAATTTTTGAATGCGAAAAATGACTATATATATAGCTTCACCATTTCAAATTTATGATAAAAAATACATGTAAATATACTTAGACAAGTTTCATGATGGAAAAGTGCAAACTTATGATAATATATGTATGTATGTATGTATATGTAAACAAGTGTATATCTAAATGTATATGTAATAGGTAAAAATTTAAATATGTATATGATGACAATATATATATATATATCCTCTGTGTGTGTGTATGTATATAAAATAGCGAATAAGTATATATTTACATATAGTAAAAATGGCGTATATGTGAGTCTATATATATATATATATATATATGTAGGATAAATATTCACATGGGAAGCATCATCATGAAAACTTCAAAGTCAAACACAAAAATTTCAAGTCAAGCCCACAACTTAAATTCAAGCACATAATAAATCCAAGCGCACACAAAACATTAAATCAAGCCAAAAAATAAATCAAATCAAATCAAACCATGAAATCACATCAGCCTACCTACGTAAGGAAATGAAAAAAAGTCTGATTACTTACTATTGATACATCATTATGTATAATTAAGAGGACTAACTTGGGACTGAATCTTATTCATTTCAATGTACTTTTGGAACTCATTTCCAATATACTCGCATATTTGATCAAATTGAATTTTTTTATTTCCTTGACACTTTATGTTTTCTATTTTCGTCTTATATTCAATGAACTTATCAAAGATGTGCAACTTGTGTTACACATACACATATTCATGTCTATGATAATTCATCGTGAATTCAACAAAGTAAGTGGATTCGTTTTGGTATCAATAGATCTTGGATTACATGCATCTATATTTATTAATTCAAATAGCTTATTAACTCATTTTCACTCCAACTGAATAGGTGCTTTGCCCTTAATCTTTTGGGATACAATTCACGAGTCCCAAAAATAATTCATAATAACAAAATTAAAGAATTATTTCTCAAATAAAATATGGCTTAGTCCATAATTCATAGAAATATTTTGATACTTCTGTATTTTCCATAGCTAATCGTTATGAAAACAAATGACGTTATTATAATAGGCTTATTTTATAATGAATATTCACAATATTCATATTAAAATAAAACTTTATCTATCTTTAATCAATATTGAAAATATATATAAATTCATAAATAATATTTGTTATACATACGAACGCAATCTTTCATAACTTGATCATTCCACTAATGAGTGTCATAAGTATGCTTCCACTATTGTTGCCATTATTATAACAGTACATGAAATATGAAGCTCCATTCAACCAGTTATTATAAACTGTTTATTTCATCCACTATAACTAATTTACTGTCGAGAGTTTTAGATCAAATATCTTAAACTCAAAGAAATAACTCTTATTGAAAAAAATACCTTTTATAATGAAATTACATTTGGGGTATAAACCACGTTTATCATTCCATATAAGTATATACATAGAATTTTATACAATTCTCGTTTGCAATATTTCTTTAAGAAGTAGGAGTGACCATTCAACATCCAAAATGTGCCTATTTGGCATCCATTGTCAAATATTAACTTTTCTTTTAAATGGTTAAACCATGAAAAAATAACTCCTACCAAAGACTACACTGAGTTCTTTACAAAAGCGCATTCGGATATCCCTAAAATTTCAAGGATATTGAATATGTTACACTTGAGAAAACCAGTCGAAGCTAACATTTCACTGATCGAAATCCTTTGTTGATTTTTTAGTCCTTGGTATGGTGTAGTTTTCAACACAACAGGATTATCATTGTATTCAATCGTAGTGAACACATAACCTTGCATTATAGTTGCTTGCTCATTTTGAATGAACTAATTTCATCGGGATTTTATATATTACGAACACGACTGTTTACCTTACAACCTTTTTTAAGTGCTTGAATATGGATCAAATATTCTAGTTCTTGTATTACTTTAGAGTTAAAAGCTCATAAAGCATAATACATGGTTTGAGAAAATAAACATTTAAGTGACCAAGGTAGGAATAATTAATTAATTTAATCAATTAAATATGTTTAATCTGAATATTTGGCCATGAGAACCAGAGGAGGGAGTGGTTGGCCATAGATGAAAGAAGAAGAGTGAACCAAATTTAATTAAATGTATGTAGAATGTCTTATTATATTAAACTAAAAGAAACATTTTCATTTCTCTTTTTTAAAACTTCCCTTGGTCATAGATCTAACGTTTAGACCATATCCTTCCAAGTGTGCTCGATCATATATTGTCTCGTATAAGAACTAAAATATCTAATATGTATTCATACAAATATTAATGACATTTTGCACATAGTATGATGATATGACATATAATAACATAGTTAATATATACATGTATAGATAATAAGGATTATACCTACCATATATATATATATATGTATATATATATTCTCCATTTATATATGTATTATTTGCGTCAATTTTACAAAATCTAACATATGTTGACTAAGTTGAAGTTTTCAATCATGCTTTTAAGTTGGAATGTTCAAGTTTTGATTTGGTAGAATTAAATTCAAATCTGGATCAAGTTGACTAATATAGAATATCTACTAAATGACTATATTAACTTTTTCTATATTTTAAATTAACCAAAAGGAATTTTGAGAAGAAAACCATTTGTCAATTTTCTCTTTTAAAACTTTCCATTTTAATTCCCACTAGTTAGAATTAAGATCTCATCCACGTTTCTTCTTCTCTCTCTTTCTCTTTTTCTATTATGGTTGGCCATACGATACCATTGCATAGATCTTTATTTTCAAAAGCCTGTTAAGCAATTAAGTATTAAGACCCATTTAAATATATATCGACATCGTATATCGATGCCTGTTTATTTAACTTTAAAATATACTTCCAAATAATTAAGCAACATCCAAACACAGATAAATTAACAACTAATATTTCTTAAATACTAGTAAATTTTATTAGTTTTTAGCATTTTATAAACTAATTGAATCTTGTGGTTTTTTGGAGAACTCGCAAATGCGGTTGTGGGACTCAAAGGTGTGAATTCAGCTAGTGATTAATATTGCTTTATTCAAATATTAACGTTTACATATCACAATAGTTAGTGGTGTGACGGTTTGGTCACATCGTGTATAGATCTTTTCGGTAAAATCATATTTTATACTATCTTAAAACCTCTTAGTTTGAATGGACAGACATTTCTTAGTTCCTGTTAGTCTTGGGTTACAATCGAATTTCTTCGGTTTAGGCTCCTCAAACAATCCACTATGTTCAATTCCGAAGAAGATTCTTAACTTATTATGAGAATCATTCACATCCAACTTTAATATTATAATAAAAAACAAGGACGTTTTTCAGTATCTTGGATCCATTCCATTATTTTTTTACTCAGTATTATTACAAATATAGAAAACGTTACAAAAATAAACACAATAAAAAAACTAAAAACAATACTGAATCACCTACATCATAGGATGTAAACTCACCCCTATAATCCATTATGATATCTTTGTCAGAAGCTTCATTTGCACCGCTACAATTAACTCTCGATTAGAGAAAAATAAGCGTTGCTTTAGTTCAGGAAGAAATTTTGCATCAGTACACCCTAGGAGGGCCAATACATTGAAAAAATTGATAAGCTAGGGAAATTTGTGTGAGGAAAGTAATAACAAAGGGAGTTGATACGTGGTTTGCTCATACTAGCAGGTTTTATTATAAAAATGAAAAATATGCTAAAAAATTGAAAATTTTATTAGTTTTATTCTCTAATCGAAAATCAAGCTCTCGTTCAACTTCTAATCCAAAATCACATCTTTTGATTCTAATCCAATATCTTGCTCTTCTTCCTCAATTTTCATGACTAAATATACAGATTTTTTTTTGATTTTTTTTTGTTTCAGTTTTCAACTAAGAATTTAGGATTTAGTTTCGAGCGGGTCTAGTGTAATGTTAGATAGATGTTAAAGGCACCGGACCAGTGTGCTAACCACTACCAAGATTTTTTACAATGCGATTGACGGAATAAGGCCAACCAAACAAATGTTTGATCGATGGTTCTCCGCTGATCGCGGTGCCATAAACATCAAACCTGGTGCCTTTAGCACAATTCTAATGTTATTTTTATTCTCAATTATTATATAAAAAATTGTGGGGTTTGATAGGTAAGTTGAGAAATAATTGTCGGCTTCAGTTGTTCGAGGTTTCGTTGGACCAGTTGAATCTTCATCATGCAATTATAATATTTTAATCAACTAAAATTAATATAAAAATAAAATGTACGTTGAAGATTGAATTGATCCACCGGATAGTTTCAATTTCTTATGGTCTAACCATATTTTTATGCATATTAGTAACTAGTTCGATCTTCTCTTAACTCAACCCATCGACGGACGAATGACCCTCATTATTTTGTAACTTGCACATTTATGAACCTTATCAAGCACTTCTAAGATCCACTCATTAACAATAGAAAACTTAAAACCTCTTAGTTTGAATGGACACGCATTTCTTAGTTCCTGTTAGTCTTGGGTTACAATCGAATTTCTTCGGTTTAGGCTTATTAAACAATCCACTATGTTCAATTCCGAAGAAGATTCTTAACTTATCATGAGAATCATTCACATCCAACTTTAATATTATAATAAAAAATCAGGTCGTTTTTCAGTATCTTGGATCCATTCCATTATTATTTTTTACTCGGTGTTATTTCAAATATAGAAAATGTTACAAAAATAAATACAATAAAAAAACTAAAAACAACACTGAATCACCTACATCATAGGATGTAAACTCACCCTATAATCCATTATGATATCTTTGTCAGAAGCTTCATTTGCACTGCTACAATTAACTCTCGATTAGAGAAAAATAAGTGTTGCTTTAGTCGAGGAAGAAATTTGGTGTGACGTGATAGGAACGAAGAAAAACAGCAGACGGTTTCAAAAAAAAAAGCACACGCATACAAAACGAATGACTGTTCACTCATCTTTCCCTTACCGTCTCGAACACCCCTCGTAATATGCAATACCTACCTGATCTAAAGAACTAAACACGGTGCTTATCGATCCAACTTCTGTCGTCGCAGAAGCTTCCGATAGCCCAGTCTGGCAGTTTCCTCAACCAAAATACCACTCGGAGTAAAAATCATCGTTTTCTACTCCACTACTGAACCAACGATCATCGATCACATCTATTAGTTCTGCAGCTGAAGGAGGAGAAGAGTTGCTCTTCCGGCGGAGGAGAACGATTAGTCTGATATCAATTGTACATTTAGTGGCATCTACGAGGTATGTTACTAATTACTGTATTACCATTTTATTTTTGTCTTACTGGAGTTGGAAACGTTATATAGCTAAATTGTAGATCTATAATTTGGTTACCAACTGTAATTGAGTTGAAATTGATTGCGTCTTTTGAAGGAAAAGTTCGTATAAAATAGGCATAAGTGTCAGATATGACTGGAATATAGTGATTTAATATTTGGAACATATAAAATGGTAAATTTATTTTTCTTGTCGGATGGTATGTGTACTAGCATGTTGATTCTATTAATTAGCATCATGCATCTGTGGCTTACTTGGTTCATGGGGTTGGTGGGCTGGGGCTGTTTGTTCGTGTGTGCTTGCAAGAAAATGATATATAATTAAACTATCTGGGCAGTGCATATTCTCTATTTCCGCAGCTCACAAGATAAACATACTGTAAAATAGTATGTTATTTTTGAGTTTTTGCTCCTCACTCTAGGTTTGTGAAGAAACAGTACTTGAGCATTTTTAATGATAACTAGTATAATTGTTTTTGTGTGTTGTGTAAGGAAAAGTATTATCGGGTATTTCACAACCTCGATTCATCTAATCGGAGCTAAACATGATTGGAACAATCATCTTTAATGAAGCATTTGTGTTTTTGCTCATGCTAGATTTATGAAGGAATGGTAAATATGAACATTTTCTATGTAATATGAAAATTTTAACATTTCCACAGTTATTTACCCCTAGTTCTTTTCTAATATTTTATATTCGAATCTTTGTATTTAAATTGCTTACGAAATCTCAAAATCAGACTATTTAAATAAACCTCAGTCAATAGTTTCTTTATTCTTCTAACAAATCCTACATACATATGTCAATTTTATGATACACAAGTATGCAGCCCTTACTGATGGCATGGATTCAAACATAATTTTGAATACACCTTGCAAATGTTATGCAATATGTGTTATGTTTATTGTATGTAAAAATTGTAAAGTAGAAATATAATTTAGTTAAGAATATACATTATCAGTCCGAAAGCATTATTCACAATGTTACACTTAAATTGTTGAATGGGAATGCATTTCACTGTTTGTAATGGGCCATGGATTCTCACTCACCTATTCATACTTGGAATAAGTTAACATAATTGTCATATAAAAGAATGTTCAAAGTAGTTGCCTACCATAACCACATTAAAATACAATCAATAACCACACAACATAAAATATAGATTTAAAGCAATTGCCTATGGTAACAATGTTAACTTTAAAACTGAAATAGTTTCATATTCAAGAAATTTTAATATGAGACTTAAAATTTGCAACTCATGTGTATTGTGAAACAGAAATGTAGACATCAATGGCTTCCTTAAGAATAACATTTCATCAAAAACATGGATATGGATATCTATCATAAAATACATGTTTTAGGAAGTTTACATGCCCGCTTTAGAATTGAACTCTGCCAAAAGCTGGGCTCCAAATATGTCCACTGAACTAAAAAATTCAAAAACTAACCTGCAAAATAAACATGTAAAAATTGTTACTTCTTAGGATGAAGTCCTAGAATTTTACGTTATGATTCTCATTATAGTGCTATAAACTAGTAAAATGAAGAGAACAAGTTATGTGAGAATGTCAACAATATTGATATAACACACGTGATAGCTTTACACCAATTTAAAAGTTTTATCCGCTGATAAACTAAAAGGTAAATTTCATGTTTTTAACTACTATAAGATATCATATTAGTGTCTAGCTTTAAGAAACTATAGTGTATGATAATGATAATGACTACGTGAATCTGACACATGATTATCGTTGATTGTAAGAACCGAACAAATTTAGTGCAAGCACTGAATTGATTAACTGCAACAATTTAACTCTTACAATACATAGATTGCCTTAGTTTCATAAATCATGTGGTTATATGTTTTCCTTAATTAGGAACTAAATCCTTATCGTGTACGTTTATTATGACTTAGGACTTACACATGTTGTAGTCTGCAGACTGTAAACAACTGGCCACATACATTTAACAGCATAGCATCGATGATGGGTTTTACGGTTAAGCCCTCTATATGTCTGTTATGAGTTGCACTGAATTTATGTTGAATTTCATCCCGGTGTGTTAGCATATCTTAGCTAAAATTGACATCATTTTAACCGTTTAATTTAAAAAGATAACTAAATTATCTTAGTCAATAATTAAAATTTATCTCTTTCCAAGTGAAACGTCTATAATTGGGTTGAATTTCATTAATGAATCCTAACACATATTATAAGCGTGAGTTAACGTAATCCCACCAGTTAGCGGAAGGGGATAACAATATTATCTTAATTCATAAATTAAATTTAATCTCACCATTTACACATCATATGATAATGATTTGAACTCAACCTAATGAATTAGCCTTTTCTCAAAATTAAAGTGCCAAATTTGATGACTATATATTCAACGTAGAAATTTTTATAGAAAAAAACTACATGTATCAAATAGACATGGAAAATAAGTTTATCCCGTCACATCCAAGTCCACTATTAAATCACATCCACATGGATTTTGAAAATTAATTGACCGAGAATTAGAAAGTACAATATATATTTGATATGTGTAATGAAAGAAAATTTTGTGTTAGGGAAGTGTTAAGAATGAAACGAGTGAGCATTGCGTAGACATGGATTTGAGAGTGGAAAACGAATTGAAGAAGTGGATTACTACCAACTTGTGATTTTCGAAATTGGTGGATGGAAGAATTTAAAAATAAGTCAAACAAATGAATGTGGAAATGGTTTGACGGTCATGTGTTTGCATCGTTAAGTAGAATTTTATGGCAACCTGATTCAGTATTAAATCGTGAGTGCTCTTTATCTTTTGTGTTTTATACTAATCAGCATTAAATTAATTTGTTGTATGGATAAACGACACAATGTATAAAATTAAAATACCCAAATTCTTGAAGGTCTACTAAATCTCTAATCCTAATATGAGTCAGTCTAACGTCTAATATATAACTAAGGATTGAGGACGCATTCCTGTGGTACATGGAAGCAACATGGGACATTTGAAAGGGAAATGAAAGGAGAGTTTAGGGAAATGAGAATGTGTGTGTACTGTAAGAGGAATAAAAGGGATATTTAAAATGGGTAATAATTGTTTTATTATTATTATTAATTATGTTGTTAATATATTAATTATTTGGATCTGACATAGATCTAAAAAAATTATCTGTGATCAAAACTAAAACAGATTACCTTGAAACAAATATAAAATTAGCGGAAGGGATCAATAGTTCATACTACTTTCGATAAAAACATTTGTAATACAAATCATACTCACGAATCATAATCATAAAATATATGAAAATTTTGAACTTATGATTACCGTTAAAGAAAAGAAGATAAAAACGTAAATTTCAATTGTGTTAGTCATGTAAATTAAAAGTATTTAGGGTTTCGGCGAGGAAGGGAAAGTAACACGGATCCAAAGAAATAATGGCATGAGATTGAGTATGAAGTGGAATGAATTCTAAAATGGTAATTAGATTTGATGAGAAGAAAAAGGAAAGAAGTTAGGAGTGGGATTAATGGCAGTTTGTCAATGGACTTCTTTTTTCCATACGTGGAAGTTACCAAATATTCTACTAACATGTCTATAATTAAATCTTAGCAATTCTTTTTTGAAAAGAGTGATGTATACTATCATTTTCATAAGTCGCTGGATATTATTTTGTATAAATATTACCTTGATTTTGTTCCATAGTGAACTCATGGAAGGCCGATGCTCGGTTGTTTAAACGGTAGATTGGTTAGCTGCATGTTATTTGGTAAGACCGACATTTGTTCTATTATCCATACGGTTGAATATGGCACAACTTTTTGGTATTTTTAGTTTTTTTGTGTACAATTTTGTTACACTAATTAATAATTTTGAAAATATGACAAAAATTTATTTGTCTCCTTGATTGTGCCTTAGAGCCTGTAAACCTCGATCATAAATTTGTAGACATGATTAAACCAAGGTTCGAGAACTCGGTCTCAGTTCCGATCTTTTGAAATTTTGTTGGTTTCGGCTGGTTTCGGTCATTTCGCTTGTTTCGGTTTTTGTTTCAGTTTCGGTCTTGATATTGGATTTTTGCATTTTTAATGAAAACGTAACGGATAAACGATTCAAATTCATATAGAAATATAGCATACAATAAAATAATAATGTTACATACAACACTACTACGTCCAAAAACTATTTCTCGAAGCTACCTATGGATTGTTTTCATAATTTTCTTCATCGTCTTGTGTTGTATAATATGATGGATAACCATATTGCATTTGTCCTGGGCCCGTAAATGTCGCCATCATATTATCAAAAGACGATGGTTCGTCTCTAAATTCATCTCTGCTTTGTCGTATGACACGTTGAAGTTGTTCATCATCTTCATTTTCATTGTCCGATAGTTGTTGCGGTCTGCTCATTAATTCCTCTTGTAAGCGTTGCTTGTCAAGCTTTCTTTTGTTTCGTTCATTTCTCTTTTGAACGATATGTGATCGTATAAGCTGTTTAACTTCTTTAGGGACAATTAAACATGCCGATACGTCGCCACCCACTCCTTCCAGATGTTCCTTTAAACGTGTCACACCACCGCCATTAATTATTTTATTGCAAAAGTTACATTTTGTTTTTCGAAAATTGTCATCGATCGCAGTACCATAATTCCAACCAATTTCAGTCGGATTTGCCATAGTGTACCTGAAATTATTATCAACAAAAGTTATTAAACAAATTAGTAGTCCAAATCAAAATCAAAAATTAAATATGAATGAATTAAAAAACAATAATCGAAGTCATCAAAGTTCAATGTTCAAGTCCACAATTTCGAGTCAAGTTCAATGTTCATGTTCAATATTCAAGTCCAATATATTCACGTTCATGTTCGATGTTCTAAATCCAACATATGTAAGTCCACATTCAAATCGGCATATTCAAGGCTGATATTCAGGGCATAATAAGGCCAGTTCAATATATTCAGGTCCAACATGTGCCAGTTCAACTTATTCAGCAACATCAGCCGTTTCGGCACTTTCCATATTATATAAATGAGATACTACATGACAATTGGTAGTGCTAGCAAAGTATGTATGTTTTTTTTGGAACATTTGTTCATATTTCGTATTGAAATGACTTGGTTTTAGGAAGCAAAATTACAATAGCGAACTAAACAATAACAAACTGAACAATAGCGAAATGACTTATTGGGTTTGGTAATATATGTGAAAAAATATTGACAAGTCACGGCCCAAAAGCCCACCCTCGCCATTTTTTATTCACGGCAATTGTTATTCACGGCAACTCTCGGCAACTTTATTCAACCCAGATTAAAAAAATAAAATAAATGGAGATTGGAAAAACTAAAAAGAATTACCTGCGTCTTCGATTCGTCAAGCTCCTCGCCTCTCATCGACTTCGCCGTGCCTTCTCGACTTCGCCACGCCTTTACCCTTGCTTTGCGTTCGCCGTCGTTGCCTTCGACAGTGGCCAGTGAAGAGAATTAAATAATGTTTTTAATTTTTCTTACTCGATTTCGACTATATTTATACACACAAAATCGAATCGAATCTTCACTGTATGATTATGTTATTTCTGTTGTTGATCGTGATTGCTTTTGTTTTTCGATCTCGTGATTGCTTTTGTTTTTCGATCTCGTGTCTGCTTTTGATCTCGTGTGATTTTTTGAACACGCGATGGCGAAACGAAATTAGGGTTTAATTTCGTTTCGCCCTTCGCCGAGAACGATATGAGATAGCCGAGATTTCGGTATTTCGAACAATACCTCATACCTTGGATTAAACTCCCCCTCCCCCTCCATCCCCACTTTTTTTAACAAACTGTCAAATGTAGAGCTTTTTTATAAATAAAGAACATGTTTAAAAATCAAATATCGCTTAAGGTTCAAATCGATGCAAGATCAGCCCTTCCCTGATAGTCGAGTGTGAAAAATAGCGAATAAACGATTTGATGTGATTATCTAGTAAATGTGTAACTAGTTTCATTTATGTGTGTGATTGACAATTTCTTTTGGAATACCAATTACTTATATTTGTGTATCTATTGTTAACTAGCTTCTACATTTTTTGTCTGATTTCGAAAATATATTTTACCACAAGAGTTATTCTATATCTATCATAACATAAAACATTTAATAATATTATGTAGAAGCTATTATTCATGTTGAATCACTTTGGAAGGATTTATGTTCCAAGCAAAATAAGTAAACAATCATTGCTTATTATAATTAATGGGAAAAACAATAAAATTCATAGCATCGTTAAAACCAAGCATTTGTATGTCACTTGGTTGGAAAAAAAAACCGACTGATCATAAGAATTAAACATAATTATAGGTAGACCTTTAGCGGTATCTGTATGAATATACGCATTTTAAGTCTAAATTCCGTATGTATTTACATAGATGTTTAGAAAAACAAACTATTATTTATGATAGTTGTTCATTCATAATTAATTTTGTTCATTTATGTATTAACATTTGATACTATGATGTAAATATTTCAAATTTATCCAATGCGTGTGTTAACATTCACTACAATCTACGTTTTCAACTTAGATCATTATCGATACAATTAATCCATTTTACTTTCAGCAACAAAAAGTTTCTTGGAACTTCTCTCTCCTACCCAAACATGAAGCATTGTTTTTATCCTCTTCTCCCACTTCTTAGTTAAAAGTAGGTAAACTCTATCACAGCTCACTCTCATTACAACCCACTTCAAGACAGTATACACACTTATTCTTTTATCATTTTTATTATTCCTAATAATCTCCACCGTTGTCTCCCTTCTTTGCTCTCCCATCAAAAAAGCAAACTAATGTGACCTTCCTTCACATTAGATCCTAAAGCTAGGATGTTGTAAGAGGTTGGATAATGCAGCCTTAAATGAATAGTGTGCAGTATTGGAGAGCATGGTGATGTGTATATTGATTCGAAAGTAGAAGAAAATAGTTCGACAAATCTAAATATTTTTATAATTAAAAAGCTGGTTATTTTCAACGGTAACATAAGATTTTTGAAGAAATCAAATGCCGCATTAGCCTAACATTTAATTATTTATTTTTTAAATTGATTACAAATTTCATATTTCATGTTGGTACCTACATGTGATCGTGGTGATTGATATAATCGAATTTTAAACTTTGCATAGCCAAAAACTATTGGTTTGCACATTAGGGTTGATGAAAATGCAGTTTTCCAGGTAAATTAAAATAAAATATTGCATGTATACCTGAAGCAATAACATAAAGAACCACATAAAGTCACTAAAAAAAGTACTTACATTGTTGCAACAACAGGATCGACAAAGTATTCCATGTCATTGTCTTACTTATCATCTCTACTATTAATGAAGAGAATTCAATGAACAGAATTTATACGGTATTTGCAACCTTCATCACCATACCCTGACCAACCACCCATTAACAAAAACTTTTTTGTCAATTTACTTTAAATAAAATGTCGTAACTATCAAAGTTTTTGCACTTATAGCATACATCAGTGTATAATTTTTTATATTAAATGATAAGTAAATAATTCTAGCTATTAGATGCACGTACGTGCGATTTACACTAATCGTACATAAAAACATCTACAACAAATTTGTTAAATGTGTCAAATATAGCACTAGGAGTTTCTAAGCTCCTTAAGAACCAAAATCATTTCAAACCCTCCGAGGTTTAATCAAATCTTGGTTTTTTGGATGACAACCTCAGTCAATCGCACGTGCAAATCTTTTTGATTATGAACAACTTTAATTCATGAAAGCGCGCCCTCTTTGAATTTACCCATGGCTTATGGATTAGTATTTCTTTTTTAACTTTTTCGGTGGCCTATCGATAAGTAGTTAATGAGAAAAAATAAAGTTGTTATCAACGTGGAATGAAAAAGTTATGATATGGGTCAACACACATGTTGCGTTATGAGGAACTGTGAATATTGTGCAAAATCATCCGTCAGTGATGCACAGTCAGTAGACAAAAGATATTAAGGTATGAAATCAGAATGGCATAATTAAGTAAATTATTTTGTGTGGTCTTGGACTCTTATTAAATCCTCATCTAACTATGAAGAGAATAGACGAAGTGCATCAGTAATTTGTATAGTAATCGAGTTTCTTACGCGATACTCATACGTATATTTTCGTCAAGGTACTACACATAAGGTTAATATCATTACTCGATAACTACAACAAATAATTAGAGTTGGCCATAATATATATAAAAAAATATATGCAAAAACATATATTCCAACGTTTGGTCGTTAATAATAATTTGAGATATAACACAAAAATGCTGGAGAAGATTATAGTAAGGCTCAATGATTAGTCAAAAGAATAATGTATCTTGTGATATTTCAACTTTATTTCATAGTATAAACTCAATAAATATTCTACATTCACTTATCTTGTGCTTTCTAGGATGCTTATATATATGTTGGGTACAACTTGTTTAAGTATACACCACACATAGATTGTAGTTTAATTTGTTAAAACACAAAGAGATTATGCACTCTTAATATCAATAACATGTTAAAAAAGGATTTTTAGGTGGTTGTGATCAAGAATTGTATTATAGAATTCTTTTAAGCATTTGCAAATCAAACATCGAATCAATACCAATCCAAAATAACGGTAGTCAAATATAAAAAATGAATTAAAATAGAAAGTGGTAAAAGAAAAACCTCAAGCGTTGGTTGTCTAATATTCACATATCGAACAATGATCTGCACGTTTGACCACAATCTTCGCCGGTATTTGTGGAGTCCCTTGAGGTTTAAAAACCTATCATATAAAGCACTCCAGGTACGAAACCTTTTTATTGAAAATTTTAGGGACCTTAATGATTATAGAAAGGAGATGACTTACCTCATAGGAGGGAAGAAGTGGATGTTAAAAGTTAAAATATGAAGATCCCGTGATTATAATTCTCTGAAACCATGATGATTGTAGAAAGGGAATGGCTTAGTTTAAAAGAGGAGTGAGGAGTTTCCAATCATGTAGAATTACAGATCGTGTGAATGGAGCGGTTGTAATAAACATTTTATTCACTTTTCTAAAGCCGTTAAGCACAAGTTATATGAGACGAGTTGTGGCAATTATAACCATTTGATATCTATTGCGGCAATTATGATAATTTGGAGCCAGCCTAAGTTTCTATTCAAACATTTGTTCTCTCTCCTGTCAAATGGACCAAATATTTAGATACAAATTTGTGGAGCTACAAATGATGCTAAATAAGGGGGCTATGGATCCTAGCTATATACACATGCGTGCGCATGCGCACACATATGTATGTATATTTGTATGCATGTATGTATATGTATATATAAACAAAAATAGTAATTATTTTTTTCATTTTACTATAAAGATACATAGATCGCATACATTAAATTATTTACAAGAACAAATGACAAAGTAAATACATAGGAGATACTAGCATCTAAACTGATGATAAATATAAATCTCTGGTGAATCGATGCTAATTGTAAAGGAGTTTCACCCCTTTTACAAGAAAATTAGAATACTGGTGAGACCGCCAATTCACTATAAAGATCATTCGAAGTGGAGTTATGGGATACTCCGAAATCAAATGAAGATGAATATTGGGGAATAAGAATGGATTTTGGAACCGCAGGGAACGTTCCAAAATTCCAAGGAATCGAGTCAAAAGAAAGAGATTCAACTCGAATGAAAGTGATTCTGTAAATACATCTACTCTATATGCTGAGTTTTGCCTAGAGCTACCAAAGCTCTGATACCAACTGTAACGACCCGATATTTTCAACCATTCGCATCCGCACATGTCAGACTTGAATTGCTCAAAATACTGCGTTGTAAATAAAATTTGGCAAATCTCAGAATATACAGTAAATACATAACCACAGATCACAGACACAGAGTATTTAATAATGCAGCGGAATTTAAAAGATATAGTAGTTCATGAAGCTACTATATAAAAATAAGATACATCAGAGTTAAACATGATACAACAAAAAGTAACAAGATACATCAGGTACAAATCAGAATACATCACTGAAATCACTGGATACAGAAAGCAAAATAGATGGCTGGATCTTCAAGGAAAGCTCCAACTCCGAAGGTGAATCTTGAATGATAACTCACTCAATCTGACTCGAGCGTAAAGCAAAATACAAAACACTCGAGTCAGGACATAAATACTTATGAACTGTAAATAAACTCAAGTGAACAGTAACAAAAATGCATCAGTAACTTAAAGGATGCTTGGGATCGCCCATCCTTTAAGGATCCATTAAACTATTTACTATGTAGTAATATTGCGCTACTATAATAATGTCTACAGTAAAATAAACATACTTTTAAATAGCGTTCCGGGCTACCCATATCACCCTTCACACATAATAGTCCCAGTAGTCCATCCAATATCATGCCATCTCCACTCCGGGTGACTGTCAGAGGATACCACACGGGCTACGGAAGAAAAACAAACTCGTAGTAAAGGCTCGGTATGGTAGGTGACACGGCACACAAGGCAATGCCAGGGTAGATATACCAATTACGCACACGGGCTGGTGGTAACGCAGCAGCCACATACGCCCACCTCGGAACACACTCCTAAATCAAAATCGGAGGATGGCCATCTAATCAATCACCAGTAAGAGTATAGTATCGAAGGAATGTGTCCGATCGGAGGAATGACCTCACTTGGCCCGAGATCGCTCCTGTTTTAGCCACCTTATGCCAACTCACGGGAGTTGGGTCCACGTAATATACCTCAAGAACGTCGCCACCATCCTACTTCATTCTGGAATCTCCACCGCGTACACGGTTGTTAAAGTGGTTTTCGGAGTTGGCAGAGAGTATGACAACTTCCGATCCCGGTCTCTTCAACAACCAAACGTTATTATAACGCCGTGGTCATTTCAAAATAGTTTATATTTCAAAAGGATCAAATCATTTCATTTCAAAACTATATTCCTTTCAAAATAGTTTACGCCTCGAAACCAAAACCATTTTTATTTCAAAACTATTTATTCAATCAAAATAGTTTATACTTCAAAACCAAAATCATTTTTATTTCAAAACTATATTCAAATCAAAATAGTTTATACTTTATCATTTCCATCTCAAACTTATATTCACTTCCAAAAATCATAATACTTTCAAAGTTATAACTCTTTCGAAACCAAAATACTTGAAATCATTACACTTTGAAAATCATAACATTCTGAAATCATACATTTGAAATCATGAAACATTCATTTAATTCTTTACATTTTACAAATTTATTTCCAATTTAATTCAAAATTTTAAATTTCCAATTTAATTCAAATCAAACCATCAATTTCAATTCAATTCAGTTTTCTAACAAAACATTTCAAATCTTATAAATTTCAAATATAGATTTGATCTACAAAATAAGCTATCCAATTTTAATATGTTTCCAAACTTTAATATCCCACATTTCAAAACTAAACTTTATAATTCCATATATTCATATCTCAAATCTAATTTCATTATTATGTAGTTTTGAAATATTCATTTCATAAATCCAATATTATTAAAATAAACTTAAATTACAATTAAACCAAATATCTTTTCATACAAATATAAACTTCAAATATTCCTTTATCAAATAAAGCAAAATCAAATATCATTCAACATTCACATTCTTTATTAAAATAAAGATCAAATCATTTCCAAACCATTTCAAAATCATTAAAATATTACATCCTTTCAAAACTTCATAATCAAATCATTATTTGAATTCAAATCCCAATATTCAAAGTTAAATATCATTTAAAAATCAAATATGTCATTCATTTATTATTTCAAACATCATTACCAAAAATACATTCCAAAATTCCATTCAAAAATTCATTTATTATATTACATTTCATTCCGTTTAACACATAACTAAGTAAACTTTATTTAAATTCAAATTCAATTTAAATTCCTTAAAAATTCAAATTTAAATATTCAAAACTTCTAAAATTTCACAGATAATCCATTTCAAAAGTTAAATTACTTAACAATTTAAAATATAGCCCAAACAGTGTTAAAATCTATAACATTTCAAAACATTGTCAAATTATAGCAAGGACAGCATTTATAAAGTGCTATCGTAGCTTATAGCTTCCAAAAAAAGGTTTAGTTCAAGAATAATGGCATTTATAAAATGTCGTAATAGATATTTAGTTATTTCAAACATTGTTAGATTCAAAACAATAGCATTTAAAATTGCTGTCAAAAGACTACAACATTTTGAAAATGCTATAAAATTCCAGATTTTATTTTAGCTTTTCAAAAATAATAATAAAACTCCAAATTTTTATTATAACTTAAAAATCATATTTCTAGACTTCAAAGTTTCACATTTAAAATCATTTTAACATATGATTTAACACAATAAGATTTTTAAGATCAAATATTCAATTTTGCAAACTCCATTCATTTATTAAGTCAAAATTCACTGTTCATTAATTTATAAATTTAATAAACTTAAAATTTTACTTCAAATATCATTTCAAAACTTTAAATTTAATTTCATTATTTATTTACATCTTAAACTAAAATTTAAAGTCTAAAATCTCAATTATTTCACATTTACGTACTCAAATTCACAATTTCAAGACTTAATATTTAATTTTCTTAAAACCATAAAATATATATTTTTAAATCAAAATTTCATACTTTTAAAAATACATATTTTAATAAATATCATTTAAAAATATACCACGGGGTCTGTATATAATTTTCTAACCTAGGTCAAGTGATACGGATATATATCATTTCAATCCGCAGTTTACAAAGAAAACCCGGGTTCTATCATTTCAAACCCGCAATCCCAAGTCAAATAAAATACAATAAAAATCGCTCAGGCCTATCATTTCAGCCCATAACGATTTTTCCCTAATCTAAAGTCCATTTGGGTATGTATCATTTCAACCCATAGTGATTCTATTCTAACAGGGAACTTGCAGTGTGAATATATGCATAAACAATATAAACAATGTCAGTGTCATAATATAATGTCATATATCACATGTCAGGTGATAATTAACAGTTTTAACATGGTAATAACATGGCATAGCATATCATATAATCATCATTAACTTGCATAACATTTTATATTACTAAACACTTGTCATCAATTCACTATTTCATAAGTATAAATGTCAGAGTGAGAAAGACTCACCTTTTCGAAGCTAGAGACCAAAACAACAAACACAAGAGCGATTCCAGAAGCACGATAAACACGATTTGAATTGAATGAATGGAAAGCCTTGATAATGATCTTGTATACAACAAATAAACAAGACCATATAAACATATGCATACAATACAAATATGAATTTAAACGAAATGGAAATTTTAAATCAACAAAGAACATTACCCAGCTTTAACACGAAAGTGCCTGACCACGACAACATGGCTTGTCACATGATCAAATGGGCTTGTTCTCATGACTCTAGGCTCGGCATATGTGTCAACATGACTTGGGTTTAGCATCAAAACACATAGCAACAAGTGGATGAAGATGGAGGAGTTACAACATGAAGCATACTAAGGGTCAAGGCAACAATAGGTAGGGCTTTGGTGCATTTTTGGCTCGACCAAAAGCAAGTGAGGCTCGGCCAAAGGAAAGTACAGGTCTGGACAGTGGGGAGTGATGGTATACCAGCACCAAAAAGTCATGTAGTTGCTGGTGGTGGTGGTTCTAGGGGTGGCCAAAGTGTATAGGAAGAGGTAGGTGATGTTTTATGGCTAGGCTAGCATAGTTCCAAGGAGTTTTTGTGCAAATTTAAGGTGCTTGCATCATCTAATGATCACGACCTGACATGGACAGAGGAGAGGCTGATGTTGCAGCTGGAGATGGAGGAGGTGATGGTCGGTGATGATGGTGGAGAGTGGGGCCAAGCAAAGTTTTGCAAAGGAGGAAGCAAAATCATTGAAATTGTGAAGAAGAGAAGAGATAAAGGAAGCCATTTGCAATTTTATTTGTTTCTTCTCATGCCGTGAGTTTTGTTTGAGGAAGAGGAGAATATTTCACGTGAATGCTGAAAGAAATTCACGGCTAAAGCAAGAGATGTGAACGGTTAAAGCAATGAAGTGAAAAGGCAAGAAAACGAAAAGACAGAATGCACAAAGGCTTAAGCAAATAAAAGGTCACTAAACTCTTCAAATTTCCAATATTTCTTTTTAAATTTTATATAACTTTAAAATATATATAAATTCAGATAAAATACGAAAATTTAGTAAAAAAAAAAGAAAATTATTTAATTATTAATTATATATAGTTTAATTAAATAAAACAGTAAAATTTGCAACTAGTCTTGAAAATATGAAAAATAAGTGCAATGAACTTGGGAAATTTTTTTAATGTACTTAAAAATATTTATAAATAAAGATAAGAACACAAAATAAAAAGGAAATCACAAAAATAAATAAATAAATTTTAATTTAAATATAGTTTAGATGAAGAAAATAGCAGAAAAAGGAAAACAGCCTTTTAAAAATAGGAAACCATCATAGTAAATTTTAGAAAAATTCTATTATCATTTGAAAAATATTTAAAAGTTAAAATATACATAATATAACATATTAAAACATATTAAAATAAAATATGACAAAGAAAAATAAAATTTATACAATTTAAAATAACAAAATTGCAAAATAAACAATTTATACTCAAAATTGAAATGTACATATCTTTGCAGTTTAACTCCGTTTTCCACGAAACAAAAAACAATGTTCAAGTTATTAAATCTATTTTCATAATAAAAGATAAAATTCAAATTTTCAAACTTTTAAAATTTAAATTTAAAGGTAAAAGTTTGACCAGATTGACCAAAATTCACATTTTCTGGAAATATTCAATTTATGCATGTTTGAAATTCTAATCCACATCAAAATCAACATTTATATTTCAATTAACAAAATATATATTCATTTTAATAAATAAAATAAAGTTTTTAAATTAGGAATTTAAATTAAAATAATTAAAATATACAATTGCACTGATCAGAAAATACAGGGTTGTTACAGAGACAAAAGAGAAAGGAATGTTATAAGGTGGAATGAACATTGGTTATCCTTACAATTCCTCACAGGAGTGCGTGCTTACCCTCCTCTGTCAAGTTATGGATATATTCTTATGGCTGCCCTACTGCACAACACAAGCTCCGTATCTGTTTGGATGTCTGCCGCCTGTTGCTTACCCAGCGGCTCATCGTTGTCGTCGTGGGCATGTTTCCAAATGAAAAGTTAATAATGTCAAGTTGGTAAATTCAAGCATGGAAAGTTTTTAAATGCATGGTAAGCTCAGCAAGTGGAAGTTATCATTCTTTACTACTTGCGTTTGTATTGTTGCCTGTGTAATGCATCTTCATCCTTTAACTTCTATTCTAATAAACTGTATTATTTTCAAATGGATCTGTCATGTCTTGTGTTACCCATCGTTTTATTTTGTTTTTATTTTTTGCCATTATGTTTATCTTGTATTAAGCTCAGCAAGACTCCATGTTGTTATGTTTATCTTTCATTTTTATACTGCCATTACATGCATATGTTGATGAATGTTCTTTGATTATTTACTTGTAAGAACCATCATTTCTAGTGTTGGAGACCAACCAGTGAGCGTTATTACTAACTTTGGCCATAGTTTTGAATACCCAACGCCATGGTTTTACTTAAAGTCTTTTTTCAATATGTACCGCGTGAACAAAAATTTAATATGATTACTACACCCACCATCAATTGTACTACACATCTCCACACAAGTGTTCCTAACATCCTCTACTTGTGGTATCATTCCACGTTTATCATATTGGCATTGTACAGTGCTCTAACATTGTTAACCAGTCGATGCAAAATACCCACAGTTGTTCTTTTTGGTCCAAACGGGTCCAAATTCAAGGCATGTGAGATACAGACGTTCAGTCGACCGCTCATGATCCCATCAATTGATTGTTCGCCTAAACTTAATTATTTTTCTACATCAGCAGATCAGTTGACCGAATTAAAGGGATCAACCGACTATTTGTCTGTCCATTCGACCGATGCCTCGAGTTCAGTCGACTATATGACCATTGTTTTCTTTGTGGTTTCTTCTATAGAAAATCGATCAACCGTCGTGATTCAGTTAGTCAACCGATTGCCTATTGTTGCCTTTTTGTGTATTTTTCACTAATCTAATCATCTGACTTCATTTTTAAAGTGATTTTATGATTTAATATGTTATGGAAATGTCATACAATACTTTAATGGTTGTTTACCTTCACTCTTCTTTTTGTATTCAATGTTTTTCTTCTATTTAATCATCTTCTCCAATATCGATTAATCCAATTATGCCCAAAATCATTAGTAAGTTGTTTCATTACTAATTTATTATCAATCTGTTCATTTCAACAAAAAAAGTTCCAGTTATATCTCCAAACCCCAATTTAAAAACGTTTATATTTCCATTTCATATATCTATGTGCTTTTCATATAAAAATCCAAACTTTATTCATTTAGACCATCAATAATGAGTTAAGAGCATAAATAGATCATATAACATAGAAAATAAAATCTCACTCGAAGTTTAACCTAATTAGCTTAGAGATCCCTTTTCCTTTTGCTCTCCGAATTTGGCCTAGCTGCCAATCTTCGTAAACCATTGAGAAGTTTATAAAATTTACAATCTATGATTTTTTCCTTCCTATTTAGACTATTTAATTGTTACTTTTGGTGGAGAATTGTTGATTTAGTTTTTGATCTAAGGCCGTGTTTGTTTCGAACAAAATAAGGCTGAATGCTTAATTAGCTTGTTTGTTTTTAAATAAGTGCTTTCATTAAGTTCTTCTTTTTACTTAATTGAACGAGTAGGCTGGCACATACGATGAACGTGCATAGGAAGAACTGGTGTTATGAAACTATGATTGTGGAGTTATGTTAAATTTTATAAAATGACTTTGACGTGTACGTAATGTTGCATTTTTTGGATGCTATCTAATTCAAAACACATCCACGTCTGGTAGACGTGTATGGAACTTTCGTATCAAACATGGAAATATGCTCTAAATCAAACCGATCGTAGGCAGCTAAAAAGAAAAGTAATAAACTTATGGAATTATGAATTATTCTGGCTTGTTCATGCATATTGTAGACAACATCATTGATTTATAACAGAAGTAGATTATTTTTTTAATAGATATAATAGTTAATCCGAAGTAGATAAGGTAGCATTTGAGAGGAGAATGAGACAATATGACATATTGTAGCTTGCATGCTATATGAAAGTAAATTGTAACGACGAAGTATAGTTGTGTTAAATATTTTCTCTCCACCTTGTTTCGGGCTTGAGACCGGCATCAGTAGTAAGTTGATGGCGGAGTTGAAAACGTTTTTTAAGAGATTTTTTATATTAAGTAAAACTGAATCGTAGTAACACAGTCATATAACGTATAAGTTGAAATACTCAAACACGATTACATGCACACAGCCAAGTTATATAACACACATTCACAAATCACATGAGTATTAGAATTATGTCTGCAATCGGAAAATGTACATATATTTATAATTAATGCAACAAACAATGCAAATCTTGTTTACAAACATTTCACACGCAACTACATAAATTCACAAAGATAAAAGTAACTAATTCGAGCAAGAACATGAGAATCAAGTTCCACATAACATTCATTCAGATTCCATTCTATCTAAGTGTACTGAACTTGAAATATAAAACATGTATATCCAACTCCAAACTTAAACTTAATAAAAGAAAAAATAAATCCAAATGATGATATAATATTGTTTCTAAAATTTAATATCCAAAGAATCTCATCATACATTTCACGACTGAATATTGGATCTGAGACTTACACAGATGGAGAGACATAATTGCAAAACCCATAGTAGATGACAATTTTAAACCTGAAGCGGCAAGCATTTTGCTTGCACATCCTCCGCTTGAGAAATCCCAAATTATTTCCCTTGCGATGCATACCGATAGTTGCAGTTGGATCTCTAAGGAACCACAATGGCTGAGAGGACTATCACGTTAGCAAAGGACGTTGTTTGTGAGAGCCCATTATTTATGTACTCCTTAATCCGTTACAATAAATGCTTCTTTTCTATTTACACTACCCAAACATGGATCAAGATTTCTGATCAGTCTGACACCCTTTAAATTTTAGTATATTTAGTATTAGTTTCAATTGAGTTTTTCCTATATTAAATCCACATCAAATCAACTAACCGTCTACATTCGGTTCATTTTCATAAGTTGCATGATCAAAGTTTGTCATAGCTTTCTTCCCATTGTATTTAATTGATGCTTTATCAGAAGCTCTGCAAACAACCACAAAGAAAGTGAGAACGCCATAATCTACATGCAGTATTCGTTGCTAACTGGTCATAGGATCTAAACATCTTCAAATTATAGGTGATAAATCTATCACCTTGCAGCTTCTTCCTAGGTATCAAACAGTCCCAAATACACATACTTGTTAAAAAAAAGTTGCATTATAAAAAAAAATATGCATACCTCAATCGATAATAAGAAATGATACATTACTTTTAACCCATAAATTGACCATTCTACCCTTCCATTTCCCAAATTTATGCAATGTGATGCCTTTATATTATGAAGTTCCTCTTGTGCTTTGTTATCCAAGCACGTGAACAAACTCTTCTTTTGTTTGATCTTTATTATATGCATTTTTCCAAACATGTAAAACAAATATACCCGATTCATATTATTCTTATGGTCACTTAAACTGAAATTTATATCAGCTTTGTTACCCCAAAATTTTATTTCAGCTCTATCATAAGCTCTGTTAAAGTAAGTGATAGAAGTTGGTCAAAAATTCAGTAAATTTGCATATAACTTAAGTCATAATATTTATAGTTTATTGAGTATTACCTTGTAGTGGCATGGACTGTATCAAGACTTCCTGAACATAAATGAAAATTTTACATACCCAAAAATTAACAAAGATGTTCAACTATTGAAGTACCTATATAGACTTGCTTTCCATAATCCCTGCACATAATAAAGGGACAACAATTTTACAAAAAAAGAAGATAAACATATCTATTAAGAAATAAAAAGTTTGTGGTTAAAAGACATAAGACTAACCAAATATGATATTCCCATCTCCTTATTCTTCTACAGAAAGTAACACCTCTGTATTGAAAACTCTTCAAGCGCGGGCCACTCGACTCTTCTTAGCTGTCATTGCCACTTGAGAAGACTTACCAATGGAGGTAGCCTCACCACCTATGGTCCTCTACACCATCTACTGATTGACTGACTGGAAAGAACTGGAAGATGACTGGATCCCCCATCTTCCAATGTCTTTTTTAACTTAATAGATAATACAAACTTATACGCTTTTTCACCATTATAATTCTCTATTTATTCGGCGAGATCTCAACTCCTTTATAATTTACATATATATATGGAAAGAGTAGGTTATTGATTATAAAGGGGAGAAATTATTTATGAAATAAAACTTGGAAATTATCATAGTTATATTGACCGTAATTAACAGTCTATCTTTCCCACGTCAGTCAAATAATCATAAATACCTCCTCTTTCTGCTTTTACCCAACCCTGTAGAAAATTGATTGTCATAAGCAAACGATTCTGTAGTTTCTCCTCTTTTGAAAGTGAAATCGCTTATTGATAAATCAGCACATTAAGTTAAATCTAGGTAGAAAATTAATTACAAAAGAAAAATCAACATGTTTATAGATCTTGGATTGACTTGAAATAATATGAATCTAAACTTTAGGAACATTAAATTTTAGAATATTAGTTAAAGGATGAAATGATGAAGAGCAATCAAGCATAAAAGACAGTATAGAGAGTCAATGGATTAACAATGATAAAATTACCATATGTACCTACTGTAAGAGCTAGAAAGCGACGTCTAAAATAGAAGGAGGTTGAGTGTAACATCCCAATTTTTGATAAAATTTAAAACTAGTGATTAATATAAATTTTGGGATTAAATTGAAATTTATTTGAAAATTTCAAAACAAATAAAATAAATGTTAATTTGTATATACATAAATAAGATTGTGATTGCATTTGAGTTTAAAAATTTAAAATAATAAGTGTTTTAAAATTATTTGAATTTAAAGATATATATGTATATGGATAGATTTGAATTTGAATTTGAATTTAAAATCTAAATAAATATTTTAGTAAAATATCTGGATTTGAAAATTATATATGTATGATTTTTATTAATGTGTAAATTATTTTAAAAACCTTATTCTTTTTAAAGTTATATATATATATGATAAAGGAAAGGTATTTGTACAAATAAGAAAATGTAATACAAAATTTTATTTAAAAACATGTAATCATGTAAAAAAATTACAAGTGTTAAGCTTTTAGCACATAGTTTAACAAGTATAATCAATTTAATTATGGATGTAGACAAGTGTCCTATTTTTTTTTTTTTATTGAAGAAGAAAATATCAGGTATATACATCTTTTCCTCCTCTTCGTCATTTCTTTTAGTCTTCATTTTCAAACTTTAAAGAAAAAAAGAAGAAAATCTGTATACAAAGAAACCAGAAAAAAAATCTAAACAAGGCAAATTCTTCACGAATTCAACAAGTTAGATTCAAGCAAGTTATCAATTCAACAATTCCAGTATCAAGAGCAACATCAAATTTTTTAAAATCCAAGATCAAGAACAAAGTAGATTTCAAATTTCAACACCCAGGCTTCTTCTCTGTTTTCATAAAAGCAAACTGTACATAATTCCTTTTAAGAATTTGAGTTTCAATTTGTTGTTAAATAATCAAACAAGTTAATCCATCAGAAGCTAAGAAAATCAACATCAACTAGTTGCAAATAAAATTCCAAGATCAAAGGAATTTTCAAATTCTTGTTTCCAGTTTTCTAAAAAAAGCAGATATACAGGCCACTTCCCTATCAACATAAATTGGTGAGTAACCCCTTGTGAGATCTGGATTTTTGAATGTTGTTTTAATTCATGCCTAAAGTGAAGTTAAGATTTATTTGCATGTGTATAAATCTTTGTATTTATGTATGGTTTGGCTGTGCATGTCTGGAAAACAGATATATGCATCTCTGTTACAGGTTTACAGGCATCAAGCATGTTCAAAAATCAACCTCTCTTCTTCTAATCATTATTTGACTTTAGGACCTAAACAAATTTTGTTTGTTTACCTATGATTCAAGTTCTAAAAATAATTTTAAGCAAAATTAATTCAAGCTTCTTCTAGAAGTTGAAAAATATAGGGAAACTTGCTATATGTTGAATTTTCAAGTATCATGATTTATGTTTTCAAATATATTATCTGAAATGCTTCCGAAAACAAAGATTTTTAAAAGTGAAATCATATTTTTTAAGTACATATTCACTGATAAAATCGAGGATGAAGGATTTTGGGGTTATTGTCAAGTTCTGGTGATCGGAAGCGTGAGGGGTCTCGTGATCGGGGTTGGAGCTAGCATGATGGTCAGGGATCATCAGAAAATTATTGGACGAATTTATAAATCATCGTATTGGCCGGACATTGCCAATCTAGGGTTTAAGCTCATGTCTTAGCTATGGTCGGAATTCGTGTTGCTGGCGTCTCGTCATTGCATCGGAGTCGATCGCATTGGTGACAATCGAAACAAGGGAGATAGGCGAAGCTCTGGCTGGAATCTCGACGCTTCTGGTGGCCTGAGAAGTCGGAGCAAGGAATTTCTTTGGCGATCATTTTTGTCCCAGTCTGGGTCGTGCAGCTTAATCACGAATTCGTCATCGATTCATGTTGCTGGGTGGTCAGAGGCCTATGAGGAGTTGTCGTCGACTTGTCGACGATCGTAGCGTCGACCAGTGGTGGCTGGAATAATTGTGCATGTGCACAATGTATTTGGTTGCATCAAGGATTTGGTTTGAAGGAGGGAGGGATGACTCGAAGTAGTCTTCAGGGAAGTAGGTCACTGGCTCGAGGGTTGATTCGAGTATTTGTGTTGTACCGGGTTTTTATTAAACTTAAACAAATTCTAAGTTTTAAAAATGAAAATATGGGGGTTATCTCAGGGACAACTCAAAGTAAATAGGCATGTAGCCCGGGCGATGCTCGAAGTAGGTCTCGGGTTTGTCATATAAAATAGTTTTCTTGGCTTTAAAAAAACAAAATTAAAATTTAATCCATGTTTTTAAATAATGGTTTTAATTTTAGTGTTGGATAACAAATGTTTTAAGTAAGATATTTTTAAAGTAAATAAATTTAATTTATTTAATTTTGTGACATTAATTGTAAAATTAATTATTTTAATTAAGATGAAAAGTTATTCTTATTAACCTTAATCTTTTGAATTAATGTGTTAATGATATTTAATTATAAAGTTTATTAAGTAAAGATTTTTATAATAATTGAATGATAAATTAAGATAAATGATTTATAATTACTTAATAATTAAAGAATAATTAATTAACGGTTAATTAATTATTAATTTAAAGTTAAAGAATGATTAAAAAATGATTAAAGAATGATTAACGGTTAATTATTACTTAATAATTAAAGAATGATTTCCACATGGGCAGCATAGAAGCAGGTTTCCGTGTTTTGGAGCTAGCTTGGATCTAGAAGTCTTTTCGTAGCTGTCGTATTTTGGAAGCTTTTAGTTTGAAGTCTTGGAAATCTTATGAAGTGTTTGGAATTTGGAAGACCTTATCGAAGTATGTTGGGAATCTTTTTGAAGACACTGTTATTCCGCTGTAGCGTTACCATTTTGTTGTTGTGTTATATATATAGTACTCTGATGTTGGTGGTCGAATGTTGTAATGAATATTGTGATGAATATTGTATCCATGTTGTATCTGCATTATGATCAATGATGATTCATTTTGTTTCTGCTGCTCTGTATTTATCTAATGTTGTTATAAGCTCCATCCGAACTGGAGTTCAACGTTTGAATCTTCGGCAGCCGAATACAAGTGAGGTATTTGATGTTGATTTTTGAACGCTGGATTTCCGGTCGTGACATTGAGCTACTTAATATTGTCGATAATTTCCTTCCTTCTACCATTTGTATGTTTATGCACTACAACAAAACAACCATATTACAACCTTTTCTTTACAACTTGCACAAATTGGCAGTTGTAATAGGTATTTTATAACAACTGTTTTTATGTAGCAGTAGTAACAAATTTATTTGTTCAGCGGTTGTAATATATGTCTGTAACAACCGTTTATTTGTGTCAGTTGTAAATATTTATCTATCACAACTGTTTTTGACAGCTGTTTGCCTTCACTATAAAAAATTACAACTTCCCTCTTTTATTTTCTTCGGCCCACTCAATGCTTTCATGTAAACTAAAAAATTAGCCGTAAAATTTCATAAATCTAAACTAACCCTATCCCACTCTGCCATTGCTATCCACCGAAGTAAATCGCGCTTGCTAGAAACCCTCTTCCAAACCCTAACCCTTTACTCTCGGTCATTTTCTCGCCTCCATGGCCGCATCTCCATTGCTACACACGTTCGCTCACTTCGCCACCGTTGCTACCTGCGTTTGCTCGCCGTTGTTGTCGGTCGCCTTCGATGAAGTTGTGGTATGTTGCTATCCTACGATTTTCTTGATTTTATTTGGTTCTTAGTTATTTGTTTATTGAAATTGTTGATAATTAAATGATTCTTTACTGCTATCCTACAATAACCCAAATTTCTTGAAAATAAACATAATCGTCGATTCAAATCGCTTCCAATCTAGTATGAATTTATAACAATCTCATGAGTGATGGCTAAGCACAATAATTCACTGAATAGTACTAAAAATCACATACGGCAGTTATGTTTTGAATAAGGTGCATTGTATTGTGAATTAGGTCCATGTATGGAACCCATGCATAGATCCCACTTCACTCACTCTATGGGGTAAAGTTTATTCCAAAATTTAGGAGATGTGTAGTATTTTTTGTTTATTATAAGCCTAATTTATACCAAATTTGCGCATATTATATAGCACAATCCAGTATTCCTATATCAAAATAGCAAATAGATGGTGTGAAATTATTCTGTTTATTCTTTTAACCAATAGGGAAAATTTCTAACTATACATTCAAAATAGTAAACGGATGGTGCGAAGTTCTGTTTATTTGTTTAATTAATCACAAGGGGAACTTTCTTTATATATGTGTGTGTGTAATGCAGATTGGGAAATGCGAAGTAGCTTGGGTTGATGGAGAAGTGGGAAAACTAAGCTTTCTCTACTCCCCCTGCGTCAAACCCTCCTAGCCATGATTCTGTACTTGTTGGCGATTTAAAGTTACCTGATTTAAAGCAATTCCTTGTGAGCAAAGGCATTCAGGTAATGATTCAGGTAATGTGTATTCTTATCTAACTTGTTTTTTCCCACCTGCTTTACTTGTCTAATGCATCTCTTTACTTAATTATGATACAAAGATTTCACATGATAAGTAAAGAAAGTTCAGCAATTTTCCATTTCCTTAAATTATTTGACATACAAGGTATTAAAAAACAAGATTCAAATCGTAGATCGTAAATTTTCAATCTTTAAATTTAAATCATAGATTGAAAAAATTCATATTTAACATGCATACCTACTTGTATGCTCGATTTTTCTTCTTCACTGCGTTGGTTATTAAGTGATATTTAAGCGTTCGAAAGCATCAATTCTCCTTTTTATAGAGTAATTTGTACATTTGGAATTGAATTTGATGCTTCTTCTAAACCTGTAATCCGATTTTTATTCTTGTTCCATCTTTATTTTTTTTAGAAAACAATAAAATACGAGTCATAAATTCAAGTAGAAATCTTGATATATTTTTATTCAGTATAGATTAATGCTTTTTCTCAGTCATAGTTTTAATAGAGTAACAAGAGAAAGCAATGTACTTGTATATATTAAGTTTGGTTACATCATTTTAACATGATGTGTAATTATGTTACTTCATACCGTATCAATATTATATAAACCACAGGTCTTGCTTAACACACACACATCTTTTATGTATGTATGTATGTTACATCTATACTCGCAGATGAGCTCTTTCTTCAAGTTTCAAATTTTGCATCTTTACTCACTTGTATAAGAGATGCACATAATCGTGTTAAATGTATTTATTGTTACATGTACCAATCGGGGATCTTGTAGTACGGCACATTTCGTATTAAAACATGGAAAATGCAGCGCATGTTATGAAGACACTTTAATCAGTTCTATGATGACACAATATATAGTCAAACGATCTCCTGTAATTTTCTCTGCTTCCAGATTAAGCTTGCTGGGGGAATTTTGCGATGCGGTGAGCATGTCACGGTCGGAAAAATCATTGATGTGTCAGCAAGGTTATTTTTTTATTAAAATGCTACGTTTGTTAACTTTTAGTAAGCATTTATAAACAATAAATAAAATGACTAATTGGGGTCCACAATTCATTGAAGTTTTTTAGTCTATTTGATTGGTCTAATAATGATTTTGAGCACAATTGCAAATATTTTGCTAGTCTTCATCGTTTTTTTTGGCGACAAAGGAACACATACTCATACATATGTATATAATTATACATGTGCATAGCTTTATAAGTTTTATCGCTTTTCTTTTATGCCATCAGAATAAACAATGAATTCTATTTGATATTTTTCATATTTTTCCAAATAGGAAGTTGAACAGTACTTTATAATATTGGTGGAGTATCATTTCAATTTTCTCATGTACCCATCATCCAAACCCTAGCCCATACAAATTTTGGTATGTTTGTATCAGTTCACAATACTAAACAAGCCTCATTTTTAAACTTGCTTAAACAAATTTCTTGTGTGAAAGAATTATAACTTAATACAGGAATGCTTTATTTTAGATGTGTCCTTTTTAAAATAAGACATCAATACTACCTTGTGATATATGCATCTTTGATTGGACGTCGGAAGAATTAAAAATCAAGAAAGTCCTTCAGGAAATGGCAGTATTTTAGGCCTCAAACATCATCATTGTGTTGCTTTCTATTGAAATATGGTGGATACCAAAAAGTAAAAACACTGTTAAATTATATAAGGGAAATGATTTAATAGAGGAATAATCGTTGAATTTCAGTACGGATAATTTGAATTTAGAACAGAAATTTCCTATTAATTCATGACTAATTATCCCTCATATGGAGATAACAATTGCATCTACTGATCCTGTAGTTTTAGTGCATCATGTACCACTTGGAGCAACTGCTTGGAAGGTTTGGATTGATTCAATGGTGGAGCCCGAAGCTATTTTATATAGGCCTACTTCGGATATGTATACTATTGGAAAAGCGGTTGGACGACTGTTGCTTGGCATAAGGAATTCATCTCTTTTAATTAGTATGTATATGTACTCTTACTGAAATATGTTATGGATTTAGTTGTGTTTTGTATTGAAATTATGAATTCATAAATGGTGTAAACTCGAATTGTTTTCGATTTTCTTGAATGCAAATGTTTTGTGTTGTTTCAAGTAATTTGCATGATTGTGTATAATGTTAACGAAATATTGGTTTTAGTTATGATATTAAGAAATTTATAGCAGCTGTGAAAAGATGATTATAGTTGTTTGTAGCAATTGTAAAAATATATGTTGCAACTGTCATTGTTAGTTGTATTTCATCCTTCTACAACTGCAAGCGGTAGTTGTAAAAAAACCTTTTACAAGTGCTAAAAGCAGTTGTAACCAGTCATTTACAACTTGCATGTTGTAGTTGTAAATAGTTTTCCGCAGTGTAAATAACTTTTCTACAACTAGCAGTGGTAGTTGTAAAAGACCTTTTGCAAGTGCTAAAAGCAGTTGTAACTAGTCATTTACAACTAACATGTCGCAGTTGTAAAATAAGTTTCTACAACTACTTCTACAACTGTTCCGGCCAGTTGTAAAATAACTCGGATCTATTACGAATGCGGATATAACGATTGGCGGGTGCTAGTTGTAATAGACATATTACAACTGTTTTTGGCAGTTGCAAAAAGGTATTTTGTTGTTGTGATGATTTCTCCGTTTCTTTCAATATTCAACTTTTTTACTGAATGGACAGATGATGCTTTTGGGAGTAGGGAAACAAATGTGAATAAATGTGTATTACGGTTATTACCGAAGAGGGGTCAAGGAAATTGCAACAAATTTAGATTCTTAACAGCATAGTAAGGAGAAAAACTGAATTGTAGAAATTGAACTTTCATATATAAATCTTTTATTAAGTAGCTTCGATTCTAGATAAGAAATTTATAATAAGTTATGAAATTGCGTAGATATTGAAAATCAATTCCCCTTTCATAACCAAACCTAGCAATCAAAGCAATAAATCTCAAAATTAAAATGCAATAAAATCAAATAATCAAACGCAATTAAACCATAAGACAATCAAAAGGAAATAAAAAGTAATCAATGAACAAAGAAAGTACGGAGTAAAAAAAGGATAATTCAAAGTGAAAAGAAAGCAGAATAAAATTCATACAAACTTATGAAATTTTTGAAGGAAGTTGGAGATCTTACCTTTGAGAAATAGCTTAGGCCTTTATCACAATTTTTCCAATATTTCTTGAATAGAGAAAGTACAGAGTAAAAAAAAGGAGAAATCAATGTGAAAAGCAAGCGGAACAAAATTCAGACAAACCTACGAAAATGTCGAAGGAAGTTGGAGATCTCCTCAATTTATATGTCAAATCCCAAATTTGCAACTCAACCCCCACAAATTGAGTTGGTGGAAGAAGAGAGAGGCACCCTGTTTCAATATCGAGCCCAATCGAGTTGGAGGAAGAAGAGAGCTCGTTCCAACCATCAATTTGCTCGATCCTCTAATTTGGATCTGAAAAGCATCGTGATTCTAATTCTAAAAACAAAAGAAAAAGAAATTCTAAAAACAGAAGAAAAAGGAAGAAAATTGTAAGAGGTCGTTAACTCCATTTTTTTAGTGGGGAAGAAAAGGTTTAGCAGAAGTTTGAAGAACAGTAGGAAAAAAGGAAGTTGGCAGAGACGGCTGACTACATCGTGTAGTTTTTAGTGGGGAACGGAACATGGTAAGAGAATTGAGGCATATGCCCTTGGATTTTTTTTCTACTGTATTCTTTTGCGACAACGTTAGGGACTGATTGGGAAGTTAAAAAAAGCTTCACCATCCTAAGGTATTTGCATTATTAGTAGAGATAAGCAAAATTTTAATGTTATTGTAAATACTGATCACTTATTACACCACACATTCCGATACCCATATGCAACATAATATGTAAAAAAAAATTAACTATATCAAACAATTAAAAAAGTTCAAACATAACGTCAGTTTTGTTTTCAATTGGTGAATTTTTTCGTTTAGTTTGCGTTTTAATTTTATAGTGTAGTTTAAATCACTAGAAATGAATGTACTAAAAATTTAAAAAAAAATTAGTATCAACCTACCGCGATATTTGCATGCAATTCGAAGTTAAAGTATGATAATTTATAAATTGGCTGAAAAGAATGGAAATGAAAAAATAAATAAATAGTAATACATAACATAGATGTTAAAAAATTATAAATAAATAGTTTCGACAAGCTGAAAAACGCTGATTTATTTAAGGTAAATAAAATAAACAAAATCCGCAATGCATACGTAGAAAATCAATATATTACATAATTATGAAAAGTTGGACAAAATCTTCTAATATTTTTATAACAACTTATTTCAATACATGTTTTATGTGTGTGTGTGTTAATAATGCTAAAATCATTAATTAATAATCCAAACACAACACAAACTTCAATTTCATTACAATGAAATATTTTCTTCTCGACCAAACTCTTATAAATATATTTACATTGTCAAATTGACTATTTTTGATATGTTTGTAGTGCTTGCACACGTGGGCATTCATTATTTTTTCGTTTGTGTATAAATATAAGACACAAAATAAGATGATTAAGTGTGTTATGTATGACAATTACATTGAAGAATAATTAATTTTAACTTTGAGGGGTAATATTGTCAAAGTGGTAATTTATATTCGCGGAACAAATTTCTAATTAGAATGTAAACAAATAATATTTTAAGTATTCAACAATCAGCGTTTAGCATTTTAAACAAATGATGCCTAAGATTTTAAATCAAGTGCTTGTTCGAAGGAGGAGGAGAAGAAAATTGAATAGAACGTATAGTTCTATCTCTATCAAGGAGGGATATTAATACCCTAGTTGGTGCTAATGGGTTTTAGGTCTAACAAGCTTGTTTACACTTAATTTATTCTTTTAGTTGTAACTTTATAGCCGTGTGCCTGTTCTAAACATGTTTATTATGGAACCTGACTAGAAAATACGCTCTATGCAACGGTGTAAGTTTCATTGTTTGATTTCTTCATTTATAGAAATTCATATGTTTGTACTTTTTAGTAAAATTACCATTTTAACCTTTAATTAATATTTTAATTTATTATTAAACTTTACGGCGTGTGACATTCTCCTCTGTTGAAAGAATTTCATTCTTGAAATTCTAAAGGACAAAAAAATGTAACTCGCTCTATAGCGTTTAAACACATATTATATAATCATACATTTAACATACATTCATAAAAATACACCCGCTCTTAAGTGGCTATACTTTAACAAACACCATGGCACATACTACGAACACCAACATTGTGCGTTTTCGTCAGCATACGACTTCTGTTTATCATGTGGAGTCTTTATCCTTTTCCTTGTCAGCTCTAGTTTTTCGGAAGTGTCCCTAGTCATGTCTAGCCCAAGTATAAACCTATCAGTCATCTCCCGCGAACAAGATGGATTTTCATGGTCATCCATACAAAGCCTTGAACGGTGTCATGCTTATGCTCGCCTGATAGATGTTATCATAGGTAAATGCCATTAATGGTGAATGATCTTCTCATGCTCCACCAAAGCCAAGAATATCAGGTCTCTCGATAAATCCTTCAACATCCTATTCACCATCTCCATTTGTTCATCTGTTTGTGGATGATACGTAGTCCTATGATTTAACTCAGTCCCCGAGGCATCTTGAAGAATTCTCCAAAATAAAGGATCTAGGCCGGGTCGCAGCGGGTTAAATGAGTGAATTTAAAAAAAAAAATTATTTTTAAATCTTTATTAGGCCTATGAAGTCTAATCGATTTTTAGATTTAATCTAAAATATTTTATATAAAATCTTTATATTATTTTATATGCTTGTAAAAGGGTGTATTTTAATTTCTTGAAGTATGTTTCATAATTGCATTAAATTCACTTATATATGTGCAGTGCACATGCAATATATAAGAAGTGTATATAGTTAATGTGATTGTTTATGCACTAGTAGAATACTTTAAAATGCGGATAGAGCCTGGAGTCGGCCGGAGTTGGCTCTGTCTCCATTATGGAGTCGGCTGGGGACGGCGTAAAATTTTATTGAAGTTTGTGTTGGCTAGGGACGGCCTGCAACGGTCTGAGTCGGCTAGTGTCGGCTATTTAATTATTTTCCCAGTCTAATTCTTGTATACGTCTATTTCGTTTGAAAAAATATAAAACACAACGAAAATGGCCAAAAAAATAAAATTGACATGTATGGTTATTAATATTCACCCAATGACGGGTCGTGATAGGTTAAATTGGTATTTTCGATGATATATGTTCGTGTAATTAGAAAAGTTATCGTTGTTGAAAATCTAACTCGTATGACAATTCGATGCAACTTTTAGTCGATCCGTTATACAAATTTGATAAAGGCGATTATATGTAATAATCTAAAGAATTAAAATAATTTTTAAACCATTGGATAATCAATTATGAATTTTTAAATGTATTTGGTATAATAAAATTATATAAAATAAAAGATGCGGTGTAAAAATAAATTCTTTGGATCTTATGTCGATCTAAGGTATTTTGGACATATTTTTAGAATATTGTTTAAAAATACACGAATCTGGGGTGTCGATCTTGAATGTCAAATTTATGGCCGTTCGTGGACTTTCAGACAAAAATCCTTCGTTCGAAGGCCGAACGACCTTTAAACGAGACCAAATTTGAACCAGTGATGCTTTGTAGTGTTTTAATCGAATCCGTACAGTTGGATTCGCAAAAAAATCATCACATACAAAATTATCCAAGAAATATGTCATTTTCTAGGAGTTAGCTATAACACTTATAATTTTGTGATTGATGATTTTTTTGCGAATCCAACCATACAGATTCGATTAAAATACTGAAAACGAAGGGTTAAATTTGGTCTCGTTTGAAGGTCGTTCGGCCTTCGAACGAAGGGTTTTTTGTCCGAAAGTCCACGAACGGCCATAAATTTGAAATTCAAGATCGACTCCCCAAATTTGTGTATTTTTAAACCATATTTTGAAAACATGTCCAAAATACCTTAGATCGGCATAAGATCCAAAGAATCTGTTTTTACGCCACATATCTTATTTTATATAATTTTATTATACCAAATACATTTAAAAATTCATAATTGATTACCCAATGGTTTAAAAATTATTTTAATTCTTGAAAATGCTACATATAACCACCTTCATCGGATTTGTATAATGGATCGACTAAAGGTTGCATCGATTGGTCGTGCGAGTTAGATTTTCAACAACGAAATTTTTCGAATTATATGAACATATATCATTGAAAATACCAATTTAACCTATCATGACCCGTCATTAGGTCAATAATAATAATAATAAATGTCAATTTTTTTATGTTGTACTAGTGTTTTTAATTTTTTTAAACGAAATAGGTGTAAAAAAAGAATTTAAAAAAAAATACGTCGGCCGACCCTAAACGACTCAAGCCGTCACTAATTGGGACGATGCCAACCGACGCCAGCTGGCTCCATATCGAGTATACAGGTTTCAGCCAAGATTTTCTTCTTCACTTTCTTTGCTTAATAAAAAACGATTTTCTCCTTCCCCATCACCGTTTTCGACCCTCTCCAACCGTCACCCTCTGTCGTCATCGCCGTAGAAGCCTAGAACTCGACAGAACTTGCCGGAATCTCCTCTTCTTCTTGAATTTGGTAATTTTGTAAATCCTAATTTCGAATTAAATTGTTTAATTAGGTTTAAATGAACATTATTGTGATGATAATTGGGAGTAGGTATTGCTAATTTAGTGTATTAGGTTATTTTTAGTATGAAATCGTTGAATTTGAAAGTGTGAATTGGGAATAATTGGTTGTAAGTATTTATAATTTGAAAGGGTGAAGGTGTGAATTGGGAATTGGGAATTTGAAAGTGTGAAAGTTGCATTTGAATTTTATTCCTGATTGATCCCTTATGTTTTATATTTGGATTGAGTGAGGACGACTTGGTCGTCGAGTGTTGTTTGACTGGCCTGTGCGCCATGTGTTTGGGTATTTATACCTGGAAAGTCTCAGCAGCTGGTCCATTCGGGCTGTGCCGATATTATACGAAGGGCGTATCGCCTCGATACGCTGCCGTTTATTTCTGGCGCCTAGGTGAAGCGACTATTTGGATGTTTATTGCTTTATATGCAATAAACATCTTAATATAAATGATTTAAATGAAATAATTTATAAATAAACTTCTTACTTATTTTAGCCTATCTCTAATTAATATAAATAATTTAAATGAAAATAAGACAGCAACAAAGCCTTTAGTTCCAAAAGGCTTTGGTAGATTAGAAAATACGATAATAATCACAAGTCTGTATGCGTATAGGACTAGAAAAGAAATGCTGTCGAAATTTCTAATACATACATACATATATATATATATATATATATATCTGTGTGTTTTTAAATTAGGAAAAATGTTCAACTATATTCTCGACCGTACCTGGATGAGTGAAAATTTTTATGCGTGGTTTGTGCAATATTGGGAACGCGAAGACGCGAAGATAAATTTTTTACTTTCGTATGTCTATAATTATAATTCGTTTAAATGTTTATATAATAATTAAATTATACAGGCGATAGCATCGAGGACCTCCGCAAACAGGCTTTGGAATCCTGCAACACACCACGGTGAATCCAAGTCTTTTCAGCAGTATAGAAAAGAAATGGTAAATATAAAAATTATTATTTGTAATTTACTTATAACATTGTTTAGTTATATATATGTATATATGTGTATACATATACATTTTTTAATCATATCTAATTTCAAAAGAGGGAGAGAGGTGGTGTTGCAACGTCTCATTTGGACGTCTTAACCCGAACACACGCCGTCGAGCATACAGATGAAGATTTTGTGGTAACATATGATTGGTCAAACGCAAAATCAGCGAATATCCGGGTATATGGACTATAAATTTTTTCTCTTATTTAACAATACATTAAATTGGATATTCATCTTCTCAAAATTATATTTCTAAACACAGGAGAGATGCGATCAGGAGATTGGTCGCACGCTTGCAGAGTCTGGTAGAGAGCAGTTGACCGTTGAGGAGACGGACATGATATTCGCTCGTATTACTGACCCGCCGACCAGAAATAGACAGTATGGATATGGCAATCAAGCGGTAATATTTATTGAATTTAATTAATTCACTAACCAGTTTATAAATTTTATTGAATATTACGTATAAACTATAACTATGAATTTATTAATATATATGCCACGATGCAAGCCGCTTACAATAAACAACAAGTTGAAGAAAAAATAGCGGCCATGCAAGCACAAGTCGCCGAGTTGAACGATTGGAAATAGACTGGATTGAAGCAGAAAATAGAAGAGGCGATTACTGCTTACTTGGTAGAGCACGAGATGAATATGCCGCCATCATAGGGATCTGGCGCTACTGATAATTGGGACGAGTGGTAGTATGTTCCTATATATGTTTTCTGAAGAACTTTGAATGTCTTGTATATTTGATGAACTTTTGGTTGAATTTTGTAAATATTATGGATATTTGTGACGATGGACGTTTGAAGATGTATATTGATGTTTTGTGGTTCTTAGTTGGGCATATATGTGATGTATATTGTTGTTTGGTAAAGTATATTTGAGGAATATATATGATTGTGTGGATGGAAGTAGAAATGGCTGCTGGAAATGCAGAAAAAAATTACCCAGATTAGCGTCGGCCGGAGTCGGCTCGGGTCTGCCTATGGGTCATTTATTATTTTACACGTGGACTAAATTTAGCGTCGGCCTGAATCGACCAACCGACTCTAACCGACGCTAAACTAGAGGATGGACCCATCCTCATTCCTGTCACCATTTCACTTGGCGACGAGCTACTTTGCGTCGGCATATAGAGTCGGCTCGAATCGGCCGGAGTCGGCTCGAGTCGGCTATATGCCGACGCTAAACAACCTTCTCCTTGTAGTGATGCAACGACCCGTATTTTTGACCTTTTTTTTTAAATTTAATTTAATTATCGAATAAAGATGGTTAGAAATGGAAATTTATATTGTTATTAATGAAAATATATTTAATGGAAGTGATAGTCTAAATTGAATCTGCAAATGACAAAATTCCAACAAGAGAAAAGTATTAATTTGTATCTGAATTAAAACAAACGATATTCAATTGTATTAAATTAATTACTGAAATATGAACAATAAATGTCATTTAAATAAAGATTGAATAAATGTGCAATAAGATAAAAGAGATAACAAATTTCAATATAACTTTTTGATATTGATTATAAGGAATTAATAATAGAATTCAAATTAATAAATGTTTATTCTTAAATATGAGATTGATTGGTTGTTAATAAAAGAAGAACATAAGTCGAATGAATAATATTTTTTTAATATTTTAAATATCTGAATCTACAAATTTTGAAAGAAAAAAACTATATTTAAATTTTAAACGTAATTTTTGAATACGGAAAATGTCTCTCTCTCTCTCTCTCTCTCTCTCTCTCTATATATATATATATATATATATATATAGATTCACCATTTCAAATTTATGATAAAAAATACATGTATATATACTTAGACAAGTTTCATGATGGAAAAGTGCAAATTTATGATAATATATATGTATGTATGTATGTATGTATGTATATGTAAACAAGTGTATATCTAAATGTATATGTAATAGGCAAAAATTTAAATATGTATATGATGACAATATATATATATATATATATATATATATATATATATATATATATCTGTGTGTGTGTATGTATATATAAAATAGTGAATAAGTAAATATGTACATATAGTAAAAATGGCGTATATGTAAGTCTATATATATATATATATACATGTACGATATATATTCACATGGGAAGCATCATCATGAAAACTTCAAAGTCAAGCACAAAAATTTCAAGTCAGGCTCACAACTTAAATTCAAGCACATAATAAATCCAAGCGCACACAAAACATTAAATCAAGCCAAAAAATAAATCAAATTAAATCAAACCATGAAATCACATCAGCCTACCTACGTAAGGAAATGAAAAAAAGTCTGATTACTTACTATTGATACATCATTATGTATAATTGAGAGGACTAACATGGGACTGAATCTTATTCATTTCAATGTACTTTTGGAACTCATTTCCAATACACTCGCATATTTGATCAAATTGAATTTTTTATTTCCTTGACACTTTATGTTTTCTATTTTCGTCTTATATTCAATGAACTTATCAAAGATGTGCAACTTGTGTTACACATACACATATTCATGTCTATGATAATTCATCGTGAATTCAACAAAGTAAGTGGATTCGTTTTGGTATTAATAGATCTTGGATTACATGCATCTATATTTATTAATTCAAATAGCTTATTAACTCTTTTTCACTCCAACTAAATAGGCGCTTTTCCCTTAATCTTTTGGGATACAATTCACGAGTCCCAAAAATAATTCATAATAATAAAATTAAAGAATTATTTCTCAAATAAAATATGGCTTAGTCCATAATTCGTAGAAATATTTTGATACTTCTGTATTTTCCATAGCTAATCGTTATGAAAACAAATGACGTTATTATAATAGGCTTATTTTATAATGAATATTCATAATATTCATATTAAAATAAAACTTTATCTATTTTTAATCAATATTGAAAATATCTATAAATTCATAAATAATATTTGTTATACATACGAACGCAATCTTTCAAAACTTGATCATTCTACTAATGAGTGTCATAAGTATGCTTCCACTATTGTTGCCATTATTATAACAGTACATGAAATATAAAGCTCCATTCAACCAGTTATTATAAACTGTTTATTTCATCCATATAACTAATTTACTGTCGAGAGTTTTAGATCAAATATCTTAAATTCAAAGAAATAACTCTTATTGAAAAAAATACCTTTTATAATAAAATTACATTTGGGGTATAAACCATGTTTATCATTCCATATAAGTACATACATAGAATTTTATACAATTCTCGTTTGCAATATTTCTTCAAGAAGTAGGAGTGACCATTCAACATCCAAAATGTGCCTATTTTGCATCCATTGTCAAATATTAACTTTTCTTTTAAATGGTTAAACCATGCAAAAATAACTCCTACCAAAGACTACACTGAGTTCTTTACAAAAGCGCATACGGATATCCCTAAAAATTCAAGGATATTGAATATGTTGCACTTGAGCAAACCAGTCGAAGTTAACATTTCACTGATCGAAATCCTTTGTTGATTTTTTATTCCTTGGTATGGTGTAGTTTTCAACACAACAGGATTATCATTGTATTCAAACGTAGTGAACACATAACCTTACATTATAGTTGCTTGCTCATTTTGAATGAACTAATTTTATTGGGATTTTATATATTACGAATACGACTGTTTACCTTACAACCTTTTTTAAGTGCTTGAATAAGGATCAAATATTCTAATTCTTGTATTACTTTAGAGTTAAAAGCTCATAAAGCACAATACTTGGTTTGAGCAAATAAACATTTAAGTGACCAAGGTAGGAATAATTAATTAATTTAATCAATTAAATATGTTTAATCTGAATATTTGGTCATGAGAAGCAGAGGAGGGAGTGGTTGGCCATAGATGAAAGAAGAAGAGTGAACCAAATTTAATTAAATGTATGTAGAATGTCTTATTATATTAAACTAAAAAAAACATTTTCATTTCTCTTTTTTAAAACTTCCCTTAGTCATAGACCTGACGTTTAGACCACATCCTTCCAAGTGTGCTCGATCATATATTGTCTCGTATAAGAACTAAAATATCTAATATGTATTCATACAAATATTAATGACATTTTGCACATAGTATGATGATATGACATATAATAACATAGTTAATATATACATGTATAGATAATAAGATTTATACCTACCATATATATATGTATATGTATATATATTCTCCATTTATATATGTATTATTTGCGTCAATTTTACAAAATCTAACATATGTTGACTAAGTTGAAGTTTTCAATCATACTTTTAAGTTGAAATGTTCAAGTTTTGATTTGGTAGAATTAAATTCAAATATAGATCAAGTTGACTAATATAAAATATCTACTAAATAACTATATTAACTTTTTCTAAATTTTAAAATAACCAAAAGGAATTTTGAGAAGAAAACCATTTGTCATTTTTCTCTTTTAAAACTTTCCATTTTAATTCCCACTAGTTAGAATTAAGATCTCATCTCTGTTTCTCTTTTTCTATTATGGTCGGCCATACGATACCATTGCATAGATCTTTATTTTCAAAAACCTGTTAAGCAATTGAGTATATTTAAGACCCATTTAAATATATATCGACATCGTATATCGATACCTGTTTATTTAACTTTAAAATATACTTCCAAATAATTAAGCAACATCAAAACACTGATAAATTAACAACTAATATTTCTTAAATACCAGTAAATTTTATTAGTTTTTAGCATTTTATAAACTAATTGAATCTTGTGGTTTTTGGAGAACTCACAGATGTGGTTGTGGGACTGAAAGGTGTGAATTCAGTCAATGATTAATATTGCTTAATTCAAATATTAACGTTTACATATCACAATAGTTAGTGGTGTGACGGTTTGGTCGCATCGTTTATAGATCTTTTCGGTAAAATCATATTTTATACTATCTTAAGCATCCATAATAGTGAGAATAATTTACGCACATTCTCTTCGCAACATTATATCACATTAGGATATACATAATCAGATATTGGTCAAAACTTCAGCATTGTCCGTAGTCAATTCAATCGGTTCATAAAAAAAGTCATTGGTTCAATGATAACATTTATTTTTAACCATTATACTCTGGTCAAAATTTTTGACTTTGAGTTAACTACAGTTAACCGTGATACCAACCTCATAAACTGAGGTAAAACTCGATCTGATTATAATACCTTGATCTGCCTAATACCTTGAGATCAACTAGGAGAACCGTATTTCTTACTACTTCTTGTTGACTTGACTAAGAACCACTACATAGCAATGTTTTCAATCGAACAGTGCTTCACTTCCAATGCTTAAACTTAGACCCATTATAATCGTTTGATGGATGGCAATGTCATGATTTAACTATAATTAAAGTTGATTATTCACATTGAAGCTCAACAGTTCTTAAGTTGAGGGAACTATGTAACAACATCATCTTGAGATTCCATCGTTGGATCGGTGCATTGGCAACGAGGTAAAAAGAGTAAATTTCAAAAAAAAGTTTTTTTTATTAATTTGCACAAGATCTTATTTTATGTGAATAAAATTTAATTTAAAGTGAATCAAATTTGGTATTTAATTAATATAAGTTTTTGAGTAATTTTAATTTTTTTTATTTATTTAAAATGTTTCTTTGTTTGTTAAATTTTGAAATAAATTTTTATTATTAATTTAATTAAACTTAATTTATTAATATAATTTATTTTAATTTTATATTTAATATTTTGATGTTATGTGATATTCATATTCATTATAAGAACATCACAACTATACTAATATGAAAACTATCTTAGGGGTATAATGAGAAAATTGACCATTATGTCCTATGGTTAATAAAATGTTAATAGGGTGAAACAATATTAAAAAATATTAAGATTAATTTGAATTAGTCTAAATTCAATAATATATATTTATAATATTGTTAGTAAATAATAATATATGTGTAATATTGTTTAATGAATAATTTATTGTACTTTATCAATAATTTATCGTTATAACTATAATTTTAATAAAATATAAAAAACTTACATTTAAATTATTTCATTAAGTTATTAATATATTCCGGTTTTCCAAAATTATCTAAAATTTAAAATTCAAAATTTGACCATTTCAAAGTGTGTGTGTGAATAGTGTCTTTTAAACATTATGTATGTGTGTATCTACGTGTGTATAATAAAAAATAGTTTTGTAGTTGTTCTTTACGTTTTTTCCCCTAAATATGGGGCGGTAACACAAAATATATGGTTTTTCATTGTCACGCCAACAATTTTAAGCAATGACCTCTTATATCTACTAGTTTTATGCGTATAACTCATTATGATAACTTGAGGAAATTTATGTCCAAACTCTAAACTAGTTAGATGAGTCAAACTATATCTGTGGTTTAAAAAACCATATTCTCTAGGTTTACAAAAAAAATAGACTTGAGAACATCTCATTCTTTAAATATTTTTATCCACTATTATAACATTGTATATCGTTTTGATTGTGGTGCAATTTTATGATAACTTTGTTTATAAGTATGTCAATTTCTTATGGTCTAACCATATTTTTATGCATATCAGTAACTACTTCGATCTTCTCTTAACTCAACCCATCGACAGACGAATGACCCTCATTATTTTGTAACTTGCACGTTTATGAACCTTATAAAGCACTTCTAAGATCCACTCATTAACAATAGAAAACTTAAAACCTCTTAGTTTGAATGGACATGCATTTCTTAGTTCCTGTTAGTCTTGGGTTACAATCGAATTTCTTCGGTTTAGGCTCCTTAAACAATCCACTGTGTTCAATTCCGAAGAAGATTCTTAACTTATTATGAGAATCATTCACATCCAACTTTAATATTATAATAAAAAACTAGGTCGTTTTTCAGTATCTTGGATCCATTCCATTATTATTTTTTTACTCGGTGTTATTACAAATATAGAAAATGTTACAAAAATAAATACAATAAAAAAACTAAAAACAATACCGAATCACCTACATCATTGGATGTAAACTCACCCTATAATCCATTATGATATCTTTGTCAGAAGCTTCATTTGCACTGCTACAATTAACTCTCGATAAGAGAAAAATAAGTGTTGCTTTAGTTCAGGAAGAAATTTTGCATCAGTACACCCTAGGAGGGCCAATACATGGAAAAAATTGATAAGCTAGGGAAACTTGTGTGAGGAAAATAATAACAAAGGGAGTTGATGCGTGGTTTGCTCATACTAGCAGGTTTTATTATAAAAATGAAAAATATGCTAAAAATTGAAAATTTTATTAGTTTTATTCTCTAATCGAAAATCAAGCTCTCGTTCAGCTTCTAATCCAAAATCACATTCTTTTGATTCTAATCCAATATCTTGCTCTTCTTCCACAATTTTCATGAATAAATATACATATTTTTTTTAATTGTTTTTTCGTTTCAGTTTTCAACTAAGAATTTAGGATTTAGTTTCGAGCGGGACTAGTGTAATGTTAGATAGATGTTAAAGGCACCGGACCAGTGTGCTAACCACTACCAAGATTTTTTAAACTACGATTAACCGAATACGGCCAACCAAACAAATTTTTGATCGATGGTTCTCCGCTGACCGCGGTGCCATAAACATCAAACCTGGTGCCTTTAGCACAATTCTAATGTTATTTTTATTCTCAATTATTATATAAAAAATTGTGGGGTTTGATAGGTAAGTTGAGAAATAATTGTCGGCTTCAGTTGTTCGAGGTTTCGTTGGACCAGCTGAATCTTCATCACGCAATTTTAATATTTTAATCAACTAAAATTAATATAAAAATAAAATGTTCGTTGAAGATTGAATTGATCCACCGGATAGTTTCAATCTGGATCTACCTGATTTCCAGCCACATGAAATTTGGTGTGACGAGATAGGAATGAAGAAAAACAGCACACGGTTTCAAAAAAAAGCACACGCATACAAAACGAATGTCACTCATCTTTCCCTTACCGTCTCGAACACCCCTCGTAATATGCAATACCTACCTGATCTAAAGAACTAAACACGGTGCTTATCGATCCAACTTCTGTCATCGCAGAAGCTTCCGATAGCCCTCTGGCAGTTTCCTCTACCAAAATACCACTCGGAGTAAAAATCATCGTTTTCTACTCCACTGCTGAACCAACGATCATCGACCACATCTATTAGTTCTGCAGTTGAAGGAGGAGAAGAGTTGCTCTTCTGGCGGAGGAGAACGATTAGTCTGATATCAATTGTACATTTAGTGGCATCTACGAGGTATGTTACTAATTACTATATTACCGCTTTATTTTGATCTTACTGGAGTTGGAAACGTTATATAGCTAAATTATAGATCTATAATTTGGTTACCAACTGTAATTGAGTTGAAATTTATTGCGTCTTTTGAAGGAAAAGTTCGTATTTACTTCAGTGTGTGATCTGTATTGAGTTATGGCAAGATAACATTACTTTACCATTTAAATTAGGAAAATATCTATAATATCTTATATTTTTAAGTTAATTGTAGCTTAACTAAATAAATTTTGATCGACGTGCATTTAGCAATCAGAAAAATCTAGGCTATTTAATGAATGTCAGCCCGGCATTGTTATGGATGGCATTTGCTAAATCCACTTCTGCATAAAGACACTCACGCCTCAGTCAAGCGGTTATAGGTTGGGCCCGCCTAGTATGATTTAAAAAATAAAAAAGAAACGAGATAGAAAATCTACACGACCGTGCTTCGCCACTAGTGGTGCTAGAATATCTCTCGTTTGGATTGAGGGTTGACCTAACCAAATTAGTTAGAAGTAAGCTATAGTAGGAGTGGATGGAGCTAAGAATATGCTATCATATTTATACTTCTGTCAAGTGTAATGATTAAAAAGACGACCAAGAGATATTAATGTGGCTAAAAGACAATATAATTTTGTGTCAGATTCCCTAAGTTTGTAATTAATCAATGATATAACCTAATCTTAATGTGCTTATACACTCATTTCCTTGTGCTAAAAAGTTAAAAGTTGCATTTTTCCCCATGTTGATTGTTGATTGGTTGGCTTCTTATTTTTTTTACCATAATTAACCTAATAGGCATTGTTTTACAAGAATAACAGACTTATCTTTTCTAAAAAAAGTCTTAGATATGAATGGAATATAGTGATTTAATATTTGGAACATATAAAATGGTAAATTTATTTTTCTTGTCGGATGGTATGTGTACTAGCATGTTGATTCTATTAATTAACATCATGCATCTGTGGCTTACTTGGTTCATGGGGTTGGTGGGCTGGGGCTGTTTGTTTGTGTGTGCTTGCAAGAAAATGTTATATAATTAAACTATCTGGGCAGCTGCATATTCTCTATTTCCGCAGCTCACAAGATAAACATACTGTAAAATAGTATGTTATTTTTGAGTTTTTGCTCCTCACTCTAGGTTTGTGAAGAAACAGTACTTGAGCATTTTTAATGATAACTAGTATAATTGTTTTTGTGTGTTGTGTAAGGAAAAGTATTATTGGGTATTTCACAACCTATGATTCATCTAATCGGAGCTAAACATGATTGGAACAATCATCTTTAATGAAGCATTTGAGTTTTTGCTCATGCTAGATTTATGAAGGAATGGTAAATATGAACATTTTCTATGTAATATGAAAATTTTAACATTTCCACAGTTATTTACCCCTAGTTCTTTTCTAATATTTTATATTCGAATCTTTGTGTTTAAATTGCTTACGAAATCTCAAACTCGGACTATTTAAATAAATCTCAGTCAATAGTTTCTTTATTCTTCTAACAAATCCTACATATATATGTCAATTTTATGATACACACACAAGTATGCAGCCCTTGCTGATGGCATGGATTCAAACATAATTTTGAATACACCTTGCAAATGTTATGCAATATGTGTTATGTTTATTGTATGTAAAAATTATAAAGTAAAAATATAATTTAGTTAAGAATATACATTATTAGTTCGAAAGCATTATTCACAATGTTACACTTAAATTGTTGAATGGGAATGCATTTCACTGTTTGTAATGGGCCATGGATTCTCACTCACCTATTCATACTTGGAATAAGTTAACATAATCGTCATATAAAAAGTGTTCAAAGTAGTTGCCTACCATAACCACATTAAAATACAATCAATAACCACACAGCATAAAATATAGATTTAAAGCAATATCCTATCGTAACATTGTTAACTTTAAAACTGAAGTAGTTTCATATTCAACAAATTTTAATATGAGACTTAAAATTTGCAACTCATGTGTATTGTGAAACAGAAATGTAGACATCAATGGCTTCCTTAAGAATAACATTTCATCAAAAACATGGATATGGATATCTGAAAGAACCATATTTATGGTGTTTTGATGATAACAACTATACAACAATGCTACTAATATGTTTGTTGAGTTATTTCAGGTCAAGTTGCTATTTACCGAATGATAAAATTTATACGGGGTATAATGGACATTACAACAACAACAAAAAAGAAAAAGAAAAAAAAAATTGCTTATGGTGGTGGGATTTGAATATAAGACATAGTACGCTTAGAAGAACCTTCCATCCAAGCAGCTGCCAAAAATGATTTGTTAGCACATTTTATCGTTGATGAGAAACGGAATAGTAAGTGTTAAAATAAAATATGAAGATAGGAGGACTTGATCCCTGGTCATACATGAAGACTGCAATCAACAAACCAACCAAGCTACAACAACATTTGGAACAAAAGATGGTATTTTTTATTAGAACCACAAAGCAAAAATGTAATTATTCAAAAGTCAATGAAGTAGGTTTTGAACCCTGGACAACTAGTAGGAAGTGCGGCACTCTACCAAACAAGTCATGCCCACTTTTGTAAAGTACCTATTGGCTGAATCTCTTATTGATAGAAGCTACAAATAAAATTGTTGAAAAATGAAGGGAGTGGGATTCGAACCCAACACACGCCAAAGAGTTGCACACATCTCACCACTGAACCACACAACAATTTGAAGTTATCAACAACAGCTACTTTACATTAGCATAGCAAAGCGAATAGTCAAGTGGCTATTCAAGTGCCTTTTCAACCAATTGCCAACTTCCAACGGATGCATCTCTTCCAAACCGAAATGTTGAAGGATTGCTGCTGTTCAAAGACATCTTATCACTCATATATATGAAATTCTAAAATGGTAATTAGATTTGATGAGAAGAAAAAGCAAAGAAGTTAAGAGTGGGATTAATGGCAGTTTGTCGATGGACTTCTTTTTTCCATACGTGGAAGTTACCAAATATTCTACTAACATGTCTATAATTAAATCTTAGCAATTCTTTTTTGAAAAGAGTGATGTATACTATCATTTTCGTAAGTCGCCGGATATTATTTTGTATAAATATTACCTTGATTTTGTTTCATAGTGAACTCATGGAAGGTCGATGCTCGGTTGTTTAAACGGTAGGTTGGTTAGCTGCACGTTATTTGGTAAGACCGACATTTGTTCTATTATCCATACGGTTGAATATGGCACAACTTTTTGGTATTTTTAGTTTTTTTGTGTACAATTTTGTTACACTAAGTAATAATTTTGAAAATATGACAAAAATTTATTTGTCTCCTTGATTGTGCCTTAGATCCTGTAAACCACGATCATAAATTTGTAGACATGATTAAACCAAGGTTCGAGAACTCGGTCTCGGTTTCGGTCTTTTGAAATTTTGTTGGTTTCGGCCGGTTTCGGTCATTTCGCTTGTTTCGGTTTTTGTTTCGGTTTCGGTCTTGATATTGGATTTTTGCATTTTTAATGAAAACGTAACGGATAAATGATTCAAATTCATATAGAAATATAGCATACAATAAAATAATAATGTTACATACAACACTACTACATCCAGAAACTATTACTCGAAGCTACATATGGTTTGTTTTTATAATTTTCTTCATCGTCTTGCGTCGTATAATATGATGGATAACCATATTGCATTTGTCCTGGGTCTATAAATGTCGACAACATATTATCAAAAGACGATGGTTCATCATTTTGTGTTGTATATATAGCTCGACTATTTTGATCACTCGAGTTATCACTATATGAGTTATCACCTGTATAGTCAGAAGTAGAATACCTATAGGTTGGTGGATCAGTTGAAGTATATGGATTGCGGTGCTCATAATCATGTTGATGTCCAGATTCAACATTTAAATTACTATCTCTTCGGTTAGGATTGCCGCTCGCACCCCTTTTTCTTGAATATGTTTGAGCTGTTCTATATAATTCACCACCATCACTAGAACCAATACCATAATTACTTGTTAAACCAACGCCACTTCCACCTGCATTAACATGATCATCATTTGACGCGCTGCTACTATTTTCATTGCTTTGACTCTTTGTTGCTCGTGCAGGTATACCATCGACTGCAGCGACTGCATCATTCAATGTATTGGCCATCCAAGGGTCGTTGTCCAACAAGGGTGGTTCAATTTCAGTAGTCCATTCTGCTAATGGATCCTCTTCATGGAATATATAGTCTAGATTGATCAACTGACTTTCAGTGTCGCGGCGTCTTGTATTTTTTGCACTTAGTCTCATGTTGTAATGCACATATACCAATTTTTCAAGATTTTCCATTTTTATTCTATTTTGTAATTTTGTACGAATCATTGAAAATGTAGTCCAGTTTCTTTCGCAGTTTGAAGATGAAACTGTTTGGCTTAAAATATGCATGGCTAAACGTGTTAAATTTGGAGCATCATCTCTTCCAATTATGGACCACCATTGAGCGGGAAAACATGTCTTTACCGCTGCGTATGCTTGTGCAGAACCAAATGCACCAATTTTCATTCTATATCTTTCTACCTGTGATGTGAAGTTAAATATTTAATATGTCTTAAACGTTAAATGTTTAACATAACTATTATATATGTTAGTTTTATCTCTTTTTCGATTTCAATCTGTTTTACGATGTCTGGCACCATTCTTTCAACGACGTTGTTAAATCCGTTTAATACTTCTCCATCGTTTGTTGCATTCCCATATTGAATGATGGAATTAAGAAAATAACCTATATAGAAAAGATTTAAAATATTATTGAAATGTTATATATTTCATTATTTGTATGACGATAAGATAAAACAAATTACCTGCGGCGTGAAGAGGTCGATGTAACTGTCTTTCCCATATTTTGTCTATTATATCCCACCATTTTTGGCATTGCCTTCCACCAACATTTTTTCTAATCGATTCTTTTGCTCGATACATTGCTTCATAAAGATATCTCATATCTGCTTTGTCATCACTATCTACCATTCGTAAAACCTTCACCAATGGCTCAAAAACAAGGATGACGGAAGCAGCACCAGTCCAAAAAGCATTGTTGTAAATCAGTGTAAAGACAATATTTATTGTTCTATTGTCTTTAGTATTGAGTCTAGGAACTCTTGATGTCCACTCTCTTGAAGCAATCATCCGTCTCAAGTCATCTTTATGTTTATGAATAGAGTCCAGTGCGATGAAATGTGTTGCAAATCGTGTTACTGCCGGTCTAATCAATTTTTCATTGTTGGTCTCTTTTCTCATGATAGAAAGTAACCAACCATGATTGTATATAAACGTCGTTATTAATTGACAATTTGTGATAATAGCTGTTAGCTCTGGCTCTTTGGAAATATCTTTCAAAATCAAGTCAATGCAGTGTGCTGCACATGGTGTCCAATATAAATTCCTTCTTTTCTACATCAATAATTGACCGGCAGCTTTGTAGTTTGCTCCATTTTCTGTAACAACTTGCACTATCCTATTTTCACCGATTGTTTCGACGACATCATCCATTAATCCACAAATATATTCTCTACTTTGGAATTCATTTGTAGCATCCACAGATTTGATAAATACCGTTCCATGGGTAGAGTACACGAGAAAATTTATTATTTTTCGTCGATTCTGTGTACTCCAACCATCACACATTAATGTGCAACCATATTCGTCCCAAAAATTGTGCAATGTTTTAATATATTGACCAACTTTTTATATTTCCATTTCAAGGTACGAGTGTGATATTTCATATGCAGTTGGTGGATCAATTCCACGACCACATTCTTCAATCGCATCAACCATTGTTATATAGTATGGACTATTAGCAACATTATGTGGAATATGTTTGAAAAAAAATAACTTAGAAATTGTTCGACCTATATGTTTTTTGGCATCTTTAATACCTTTCATTGCAGATTCGGTAGAAGGTTGAGTTCTACCTCCTCGTTTTTGCATATATGAGTCGATTCGTCCAGCAGCATTAGTGTCAAAATCACCACCACTCGATCATCCAGTGGTATTAGATCTGTGCAATGTTTGACTTGAACCACCACCCGATCGTTCTACAGTATGAGATTTACGCAGCTCTTCGTCTCTAAATTCATCTCTGCTTTGTCGTATGACACGTTGAAGTTGTTCATCATCTTCATTTTCATTGTCCGATAGTTGTTGCGGTCTGCTCATTAATTCCTCTTGTAAGCATTGCTTGTCAAGCTTTCCTTTGTTTCGTTCATTTCTTTTTTGAACGATATGTGATCGTATAAGCTGTTTAACTTCTTTAGGGACAATTAAACATGCCGATACGTCGCCGCCTACTCCTGCCAGATGTTCCTTTAAACGTGTCACACCACTGCCATTAATTATTTTATTGCAAAAGTTACATTTTGTTTTTTGAAGATTGCTATCGATCGCAGTACCATAATTCCAACCAATTTCAGTCGGATTTGCCATGTGTACCTGAAATTATAATCAACAAAAGTTATTAAACAAATTAATAGTCCAAATCAAAATCAAAAATTAAATATGAATGAATTAAAAAAATAATAATCGAAGTCATCAAAGTTCAATGTTCAAGTCCACAATTTCGAGTCAAGTTCAATGTTCATGTTCAATATTCAAGTTCAATATATTCACGTTCATGTTCGATGTTCTAAATCCAACATATGTAAGTCCACATTCAAATCGGCATATTCAAGGCTGATATTCAGGGCATAATAAGGTTTTTAGGTCCAACATGTGCCAGTTCAACTTATTCAGCAACATCATTCGTTCTGGCACTTTCCATATTATATAAATGAGATACTACATGACAATTGGCAGTGCTAGCAAAGTACGTATGTTTTTTTGGAACATTTGTTCATATTTTGTATTGAAATGACTTATTTTTGGGAAGCAAAATTACAATAGCAAAGTATGTATGTTTTTTTGGAACATTTTTTTGATACTATGATGTAAATATTTCAAATTTATCCAATGCGTGTGTTAACATTCACTACAATCTACGTTTTCAACTTAGATCACTATCGATACAATTAATCCAGTTTACTTTCAGCAACAAAAAGTTTCTTGGAACTTCTCTCTCCTACCCAAACATGAAGCGTTGTTTTTATCCTCTTCTCCCACTTCTTAGTTAAAAGTAGGTAAACTCTATCACAGCTCACTCTCATTACAACCCACTTCAAGACAGTATACACACTTATTCTTTTATCATTTTTATTATTCCTAATAATCTCCACCGTTGTCTCCCTTCTTTGCTCTCCCATCAAAAAAGCAAATTAATGTGACCTTCCTTCACATTAGATCCTAAAGCTAGGATGTTGTAAGAGGTTGGATAATGCAGCCTTAAATGAGTAGTGCAGTATTGGAGAGCATGGTGATGTGTATATTGGTTCGAAAGTAGAAGAAAATAGTTCGACAAATCTAAATATTTTTATAATTAAAAACTGGTTATTTTCAACGGTAACATAACATTTTTGAAGAAATCAAATGCCACATTAGCCTAACATTTAATGATTTATTTTTTGAATTGATTGCAAATTTCATATTTCATGCTGGTACCTACATGTGATCGTGGTGATTGATATAATCGAATTATAAACTTTTCATAGCCAAAAACTATTGGTTTGCACATTAGGGTTGATGAAAATGCAATTTGCCAAGTAAATTAAAATAAAGTATTACATGAATACCTGAAGCAATAGCATAAAGAACCACATAAAGTCACTAAAAAAGGTACTTACATTGTTGCAACAACAGGATCGACAAAGTATTCCATGTCACTGTCTTACTTATCATCTCTACTGTTAATGAAGAGAATCCAATGAACAGAATTTCTACGGTATTTTCAACCTTCATCACCATACCCTGACCAACCACCCATTAATTTTTTTTTTTTTTGTCAATTTACTTGAAATAAAAATGTCGTGACTATCAGAGCTTTTGCACTTATAGCATACATCCATGTATAAATTTTATTATTAAATGAAAAGTAAATAATTCCAGCTATTAGATGCACGTACGTGCGATTTACACTAGTCGTACATAAAAACATCTACAACAAATTTGCTAAATGTGTCAAATATAGCACTAGGAGTTTCCAAGCTCCTTAAAAACCAAAATCATTTCAAACCCTCCGAGGTTTAATCAAATCTTGGTTTTTTGGATGACAACCTCAGTCAATCGCACGTGCAAATCTTGTTGATTATGAACAACTTTAATTCATGAAAGCACGCCCTCTTTGAATTTACCCATGGCTTATGGATTAGTATTTCTTTTTTAACTCTTTCGGTGGCTAAGTAGTTAATGAGACAAAATAAAGGTGTTATCAACGTGGAATGACAAAGTTATGATATGGGTCAACACACATGTTGCGTTATGAGGAACTGTAAATATTGTGCAAAATCATCCGTCAATGATGCATAGTCAGTAGACAAAAGATATTAAGGTATGAAATCAGAAGGGCATAATTAAGTAAATTATTTTGTGTGGTCTTGGACTCTTATTAAATCCACATCTGACTATGGAGAGAATAGACGAAGTGCATCAGTAATTTGTGTAGTAATCGAGTCTCTTACGCGATACTCATACGTATATTTTCGACAAGGTACTACACATAAGGTTAATATCATTACTCGATAACTACAACAAATAATTAGAGTTGGCCATAACAGAAAAGAATATATATATATATATGTATGTATATGTATATGCAAAAACATATATTCCAACGTTTGGTCGTTAATAATAATTTGAGATATAACACAAAAATGCTGGAGAAGATTATAGTAAGTCTCAATGATTAGTCAAAAGAATAATTTATCTTGTGATATTTAAACTTTATTTCATAGTATAAACTCAATAAATATTCTACATTCACTTATCTTGTGCTTTCTAGGATGCTTATATATATGTTGGGTACAACTTGTTTAAGTATACACCACATATAGATTGTAGTTTAATTTGTTAAAACAAAAAGAGATTATGCACGCTTAATATCAATAACATTATAAAAAAGGATTTTTAGGTGGTCATGATCAAGAATTGTATTATAGAATTCTTTTTAAGCATTTGCAAATCAAACATCGAATCAATACCAATCCAAAATAATGGTAGTCAAATATAAAAAATGAATTAAAATAGAAAGTGGTAAAAGAAAAACCTCAAGCATTGGTTGTCTAATATTCACATATCGAACAATGATCTGCACGTTTGACCACAATCTTCGCCGGTATTCGTGGAGTCCCTTGAGGTTTAAAAACCTATCAAATAAAGTACTGCAGGTACGAATTCTTTTTATTGAAAATTTTAGGGACCTTAATGATTATAGAAAGGAGATGACTTACATTATAGGAGGGAAGAAGCGGATGTTAAAATTTAAAATATGAAGATCCCGTGATTATAATTCTCTGAAACCATGATGATTGTAGAAAGGGAATGGCTTAGTTTAAAAGAGGAGTGAAGAGTTTCCAATCATGTAGAATTACAGATCGTGTGAATGGAGCGGTTGTAATAAACATTTTATTCACTTTTCTAACGCCGTTAAGCACAAGTTATATGGGACGAGTTGTGGCAATTATAACCATTTGATATCTATTGCGGCAATTATGATAATTTGGAGCCGGCCACAAGTTTCTATTCAAACATTTGTTCTCTCTCCTGTCAAATGGACCAAATATTTAGATACAAATTTGTGGAGCTACAAATGATGCTAAATAAGGGGCTATGGATCCTAGCTCTATACACATGCGTACGCGTGCGCACACATATGTATGTATGTTTGTATGCATGTATGTATATGTATATATAAACAAAAATAGTAATTATTTTTTTCATTTTACTATAAAGATACATAGATCGCATACATTAAATTATTTACATGAACAAATGACAAAGTTGGTTTGTAAATTAATCAAGATTGTTTATCTCAAAATTTTGTCATCCATTGCATTAGTTTCGTAAATCATGTGGCTATATACTCAATTAAGTACGAACGCGCAGGAGTAATTTTAAAGAAATGGCGTTCTCACTTCATCTGGGCAAAGTTGCATGCTCATGGTTTTCAGAAGCAGTATAGGGTAAAATAGAGCAAAACAGTTGATGTTTGTTCGAGGGGAAAAAGTATTGGGGTCTTTTAGACAACCTCGGATCCATCTAGCCAGGGGATGGACCCCAGGTAGAACGATCCTCTACAAGATGGACTAGGTTAGTAATCCAATAACTCGTTAATCACACTATGGAATTGAGGCCATGTGTCATCATCAAGACTGAGTTGCCTTCCTCCTTAAGTTATAAGGATAAAGTAGTACGGGCCTATAGAACAGATACTGTTCAAGTAAGGTCGTGCTTTGTGTGTTAACAAGTCGATATTTGTACTACGCAAGGAAAAATTGAAGGGGGGTGTGGGACTAATATGAGTTTAATTAAAGGAGCAAACATGTATTCTAATCCTGAACACCACAGATCTGTGAATTTATGGAGAGTCGAAAATCTGAACATGCATCTATACACTATTACGTTGCCTAGTATGGAACTTGAACTTCAGTTTTCTCTTTCCTAACTCATGTTTGTATTGAATACCTTGTATATATGTTCTATATATTTGCTGTGAAGCTTATTGAATATTAAATTAGTTAAGGAAACAAAATATTTTTTATTTTTGGACTTGAGTTAAAATTCTAATAGTAGTAATTAGACATTTTTGCAGTTCCAAGCAATGAAATTGGAAGACCTGACCCGAGGCTGAAAGCTTGGAAGGTAAAAGGATATGGAGACAAAAGAGAAAGGAATGTTATAAGGTGGAATGAACATTGGTTATCCTTACAATTCCTCACAGGAGTGCGTGCTTACCCTCCTCTGTCAAGTTATGGATATATTCTTATGGCTGCCCTACTGCACAACACAAGCTCCGTATCTGTTTGGATGTCTGCCGCCTGTTGCTTACCCAGCGGCTCATCGTTGTCGTCGTGGGCATGTTTCCAAATGAAAAGTTAATAATGTCAAGTTGGTAAATTCAAGCATGGAAAGTTTTTAAATGCATGGTAAGCTCAGCAAGTGGAAGTTAACATTCTTTACTACTTGCATTTGTATTGTTGCCTGTGTAATGCACCTTCATCCTTTAACTTCTATTCTAATAAACTGTATTATTTTCAAATGGATCTGTCATGTCTTGTGTTACCCATGGTTTTATTTTTGTTTTTATTTTTTCCATTATACCGTGCCTACATGCATGGGCACTAAAAGTTGTTTGATGAGCAAGACTCCATGTTGTTATGTTTATCTTTCATTTTTATACTGCCATTACATGCATATGTTGATGAATGTTCTTTGATTATTTACTTGTAAGAACCATCATTTCTAGTGTTGGAGACCGACCAGTGAGCATTATTACTAACTTTAGCCTTAGTTTTAAATACCCAACGCCATGGTTTTACTTAAAATCTTTTTTCAATATATACCGCGTAAACAAAAATTTAATATGATTACTAAATCCAGCATCAATCGTACTACACATCTCCACGCAAGTGTTCCTAACATCCTCTACTTGTGGTTTCATTCCACGTTTATCATATTGGCATCGTACAGTGCTCTAACATTGTTAACCAGTCGATGCAAAATACCCACAGTTGTTCTTTTTGGTCCAAACGGGTCCAAGTTCAAGGCATGCGAGATACAGACGTTCAGTCGACCGCTCATGATCCCATCAATCGATTGTTCGCCTAAACTTAATTATTTTTCTACATCAGCAGATCAGTTGACCGACTTAAAGGGATCAACCGACTATTTGTCTGTCCATTCGACTGATGCCTCGAGTTCAGTCGACTATATGACCATTGTTTTCTTTGTGGTTTCTTCTATAGAAAATCGATCAACCGTCGTGATTCAGTTAGTCGACCGATTGCCTATTGTTGCCTTTTCTTATGTATTTTTCACTAATCTAATCACCTGACTTCATTTTTAAAGTGATTTTATGATTTAATATGTTATAGAAATGTCATACTATACTTTAATGGTTGTTTACCTTCAGTCTTCTTTTTGTATTCAATGTTTTCATTGTTTTTCTTCTATTTAATCATCTTCTCCAATATCGATTAATCCAATTATGCCCAAAATCATTAGTAAGTTGTTTCATTACTAATTTATTATCAATCTGTTCATTTCAACAACAAAAGTTCCAGTTATATCTCCAAACCCCAATTTAAAAATGTTTATATTTCCATTTCATATATCTATGTGCTTTTCATATAAAAATCCAAACTTTATTCATTTAGACCATCAATAATGAGTTAAGAGCATAAATAGATCATATAACATAGAAAATAAAATCTCACTCGAAGTTTAACCTAATTAGCTTAGAGATCCCTTTTCCTTTTGCTCTCCAAATTTGGCGTAGCTGCCAATCTTCGTAAACCATTGAGAAGTTTATAAAATTTACAATCTATGATTTTTTTCTTCCTATTTAGACTATTTAATTGTTACTTTTGGTGGAGAATTGTTGATTTAGTTTTCGATCTAAGGCCGTGTTTGTTTCGAACAAAATAAGGCTGAATGCTTAATTAGCTTGTTTGTTTTTAAATAAGTGCTTTCATTAAGTTCTTCTTTTTACTTAATTGAATGAGTAGGTTGGCACGTGCGATGCACGTGCACAGGAGGAACTGGTGTTATGAAACTATGGTCGTGGAGTTATGTTAAATTTTATAAAATGACTTTGACGTGTACGTAATGTTGCATTTTTTGGATGCTATCTAATTCAAAACACATCCACGTCTGGTAGACGTGTATGGAACTTTCATATCAAACATGGAAATATGCTCTAAATCAAACCGATCGTAGGCAGCTAAAAAGAAAAGTAATAAACTTATGGAATTATCAATTATTCTGGCTTGTTCATGCATATTGTAGACAACAGCTTTGATTTATAACAGAAGTAGATTTTTTTTTAATAGATATAATAGTTAAGCTGAAGTAGATAAGGTAGCATTTTAGAGGAGAAGGAGACAATATGACATATTGTAGCTTGCATGCTATATGAAAGTAAATTGTAGCGACTAAGTATAGTTGTGTTAATTATTTTCTCTCCACCTTGTTTCGGGCTTGAGCCCGGCATCAGTAGTAAGTTGATGGCGGAGTTAAAAACGTTTTTATGAGATTTTTTATATTAAGTAAAACTGAATCGTAGTAACACAGTCATATAACGTATAAGTCGAAATACTCAAACACGATTACGTGTATGTAGCCAAGTTATATAACACACATTCACAAATCACATGAGTATTAGAATTATGTCAGCAATCGGAAAATGTACATATATTTATAATTAATGCAACAAACAATGCAAATCTTGTTTACAAACATTTCACACACAACTACATAAATTCACAAAGATAAAAGTAACTAATTCGAGCAAGAACATGAGAATCAAGTTCCACATAACATTCATTCAGATTCCATTCTATCTAAATGTACTGAACTTGAAATATAAAACATGTATATCCAACTCCAAACTTAAACTTAATAAAAGAAAAAATAAATCCAAATGATGATATAATATTGTTTCTAAAATTTAATATCCAAAGAATCTGATCATAGATTTTACGACTGAATATTGGATCTGAACTTACACAGATGGAGAGACATAATTGCAAAACCCATAGTAGATGACAATTTTAAACCTGAAGCGGCAAGCATTTTGCTTGCACCTCCTCCCTTGGGAAATCCCAAATTATTTCCCTTGCGATGCACGCCGATAGTTGCAGTTAGATTCTAAGGAACCACAATGGCTGAGAGGACTATCACGTTAGCAAAGGACGGTTTTTGTGAGAGCCCGTTATTTATGTACTCCTTAATACGTTACAATAAATGCTTCTTTTCTATTTACACTACCCAAACACGGATCAAGATTTCTGATCAGTCTGACACCCTTTAAATTTTAATATTTTTAGTATTAGTTTCAATTCAGTTTTTCCCATATTAAATCCACATCAAATCAACTAACATCTACATTCGGTTCATTTTCATAAGTTGCATGATCAAAGTTTGCCATAGCTTCCTTCCCATTGTATTTAATTGATGCTTTATCAGAAGCTCTGCAAACAACCACAAAGAAAGTGAGAACGCCATAGTCTACATGCAGTATTCATTGCTAACTGGTCATAGGATCTAAACATCTTCAAATTATAGGTGATAAATCTATCACCTTGCAGCTTCTTCCTAGGTATCAAACAGCCCCAAATACACATATTTGTTAAGAAAAAAAGTTGCATTATAAAAAAATATGTGCATAGCTCAATCGATAATAAGAAATGATACATTACTTTTAACCCATAAATTGACCTATTCTACCTGTAACGCCCCACTCCGAGACCCACTCTAGTAAAGAGTATTACGGTGTAATACCATCTATTAGAACGGAGAATAGAGTATAATGGAAGCGAACATGTGTAATCAAGCTATAACTAACTACTGAATACGTCGAATAGGTGTTATTCTTTTCTCAAGTGGTTCGACATATCCAATAGATATTTATAACGAAATTACAATGGCTAAGGAAAATAGGTTCAGAACAAACATAATACTAAGTGATAACATCATCATCACATAACAGCCACAGAACATAGGTACAATATATCGTCAATACAGATCCAAGTATCAGAAAGGTGGGTACAAAGCCACCGCTCACACATGTGAGTCAAAAATATGTACATAAGAGTCTGAAATAACAGAGTAGCGGAATAGTGGACAAATAAAAGAGCTATCTATCAGCATAGCAGATAATGTCCAAGCGGAAGCACAGAAGGCTAAGTCCAGAGACCTAACCTGAAACTACTCGGTCTGACCTGAGCGAAAACACTCGGGTCAGGCTGCTAAACAATCAGTAATAACTGAGATATATATATATTAATGCAGTACATAAATAAAACAGTACTTCTCTAGAGAAGAGTAATATGGACTACATGAACATAATGACGATCCCTAATCATCAGTAAACAGTAAAAATCTCCAAAGAGAATATCAACACCAAAGTGTTAAATAAATAAAATCGCCTCATATCATCGGCGTAGCCAAAGCTATATAAAGTTGCCCATAGGAAATAATCCCAAGAGTGACCAGAGTCAATAATCAATGCCCAAGCAAAGATCGATGCTCCAAAGAGCAATAGGGATATAAAGAAAAATCAGAAATCGAATACAGAAATGCAGTGTCCAGAGACACTGTGAATCCACAAGGTAATCGCACTTACATCGTATGGTTCCATAGAACCAACACCGAATGGCGATACTCGAATGGATATAAAAATCATCAAATAATACAAGTATTGCACGTGCACCGACTAGAGTCGTTATTGCCAAGTACTGTAGAGTTGTGATCGATCACTCGCACAGATGCGGAACGCACGAGACGGCGAGATCCTTCCCAGAAGGATAAAGGCCCAGAGGCACACGCCGAAAAACTGCTCCATAGAGCAGGTGTCCAGAGATGGTTGCCCAGAGGCATGGTGACCCAGAGGTCCAGTACTGGCCGCCCAGAGGCTAATGTGTCACAAACTTCTTGGAGAGGAACCCGTAAAGTGTTAACAATGAGTCTCATACCCCACGTTTGCACTAAACAGTTTACTAACCAATAGCATGCTCACACTCCAAACAATAAAAAGTCCACCTCGTATCATCGGTAAACTAGACTCAAAGGTCAAAACGATCAATCGAATAGGTCAGGGATTAACCGGAAAGAAAATACACACGGTTCCATAGGCCGGAGATTTCGTAACCGTTTAAGCACCTTTCCACTTCGCTCGACGTGTTAAAAATGAGTGTGAGATTTTTATTATAGAAAATAATGGTGCGAAAAGGATTTATAATTGATTTTGAAATCACTTTAAAACGGCTTTTTAAAACTCTCCTATTATGGAGTAATTAATTTAATAATTAAAAATAATATTATATAATAATTTCGAAAGCCATTTAGGAGTGAAAAATCCTTTTAAAATAGTTTATAAAAACCCGTGCATGAAATCCAGAGACAAATCTCAAAGAAATCGATAAATCAGAAAATCACTGAAAATATTCTAAGTGTTGGAAAATAGTCCAAAACTGACGCGAACCCATGTTCGGAAAATTATTCGAACCAGCAAACTGAATCCGAATGACATGAAAATTTATAGGAATGTAGTCTGACATTCCTACTTCAAAACACAAAAAGAATTACTCGATTCCGACTTGAAATAAAGTCGCAGCGACGCTCCAAAGTCAGGCCCGGCTGCACCAAGAGGGTGCAGTCCAAATTATATATATATATTTTAGGACCGGCTGCACCCCATGTTGCAGCCTGGTCCAGCCCCCAGCCCGCATGGACTGGGGAGCAATGCATAAGCCCCCAGCCCGCTTGGGCTGGGGAGCAATCATAAACCCCCAGCCCAATTGGGCTGGGGAGAAACAAAGCCCCCAGCCCAATTGGGCTGGGGCAGAACACAAGTCCCCCAGCCCAATTGGGCTGGGCGGAACAGAAGTCCCTCAGCCCAATTGGGCTGGGGCGGAAAATATGCCACCCAGCCCAATTGGGCTGGGGCGGAAATCATGCCCCCCCAGCCCAATTGGGCTGGGGCGAAACACCAGCCCCCAGCCCAATTGGGCGAAACACCAGCCCCCAGCCCAATTGGGCGAAACACCAGCCCCCCAGCCCAATTGGGCTGGGGCGACTTACCAGCCCCCAGCCCAATTGGCTGGGGCGGTGGGTGGTGCGCCAGCCCATGCGGGCTGGCCTGCTACTGGCTAGCCCAACCGGGCTAGCCCACTGCGCCTGGGCAGCAGCCTGGGTGCAGCCCAGGCCTGCCCTGGTGCACTCAGAATTGGGTTTTAGCCTGTTTTCAGCCTTTTGCATTTCCAGCCAGCAAATTTTTGTGTTTTTGGTGATTTTGGGGTGTTTTTTTTCTTCAGTTTTTGGCATCAAATTTTCACCAATATTACAACTAGTAATAATCACTAATCAATAGTAATTACCTCAAAGAAGCAAAGGATCAAGTAGTTTGTGCGCACAATATCAAGCAAGCCAAAATCCTCAACCCCAAAGCAAAAGATCAAGAGACTTCAAGGACCCAAAAATCAAAAAAACAAAACAAAGATTACAACAAGATGGTAGAGATAAAATAGGGATTAAGAAGGATTAGAGAATAGGGGAGATTGCATTATCTTATTCAAAGATTAAACTAGTTTAGTTATGTAGAGAAGGAGGTGGATCTTCTACCAAAGGGAGGCCATTAGTTATGTTTAGATCTAGGTTTAGGAATTATGAAGAGGAGGGTTAGGGTTTATGGAATGGGTTTAAGATATTATATAGAAGTGGGTAGGCTAATGGGCCATGTTAGGAGGTTTTAAAACCCTTTAGGACTTAGTTTATTTTTCTAAGGTTATCATGTGAACAAAATCCTAAGTAGCAACCTAGTTTTAATTAAAACCATATAATTGTCTCATTTGGCCAATTAAACCTATAATCACATTTAAAAATTCCCCATTTTAAACCCCAAAATATTTTAATTTGCAAATCAAATTGCAAATTTAAATTCCCAAAATTTGTTTAGCTCCCTTTTTAACTTAAAATCATAATTTTTAATTTATCATTCGGTAATTGCAATCTCAGGGTTGTTACAGACTCCCTCCCGTAAGAAAATTGCGTCCCCGCAATTCCTTAAATATAGAAGTCGTCTATAACATCTAATCCACAAAAGGAATACAGAAGACAAATTATAGATTCTCACCCGTGCCGGAAGATGAAAGAAAACCAGGATAAGTACGCTCGATAAACTCTCTGGTCTCCCAAGTGCAGTCCTTAGGATTAGACGACCATTGAATCTTCACGAGCGGGACCTCTTTGTTTCGAAGGCGTCTAACCTCCGAATCAAGCACACGAAGAGGTTGCTGCTCTATAGATAGATCGGGTGAGATCTCCAAATCAGGTACGATATGAGGCTCGATAATAGAATCAGGATCGCGCACACACTTGCGAAGCTGAGAAACATGGAACACATCATGTATTCTAGAGAAATGAGCAGGTAGAGCCACTCTATAGGCGACGAGGCCGATGCGTTCCGTGATAGGAAACGGTCCAATATAGCGAGGGGCCAATTTCCCTGTAGAACTGAAACGCACAACCCCTTTCATAGGAGATATCCGAATAAAGACATGATCACCAATGGAGAACTCAAGAGGCTTCCTACGGTTGTCCGCGTAGGATTTCTGGCGGTCATGTGCCTCTTTCATTCTTTGACGGATAAGAACAATCTTTTCAGAAGATTCCCGAACTGAATCTGGACCAAGAATAAGCTTCTCGCCAGATTCTAACCAACAAGCAGGAGAGCGACATGGCCTCCCGTATAGAGCCTCGAAAGGTGCCATGCCGATACAAGAATGAAAGCTATTGTTGTAGGAGAACTCTACAAGCGGTAAGTGATCCTCCCAACTACCTTCGAAATCCAGAATACAACAGCGCAAAAGATCCTCTAAAACACGATTCACCCTCTCCGTCTGACCGTCCGTCTGAGGATGATAAGCAGTCGAGAGATTCAGTTTTTTGCCCAAAGCTGACTGTAGGCACTTCCAGAAGTGACTAGTAAAGATAGTGTCTCGATCATAGACGATAGAGCTAGGAATGCCATGAAGTCGAACGACTTCCTTCACATATAGCTTGGCCAACTGAGGTGCAGTCCGAGTGGACTTAATCGGAATGAAATGAGCCGCTTTGGTCAAGCGATCAACAATAACCCAGATAGAAGTATGGCCTGACCTCGATCGAGGCAGACCGTCAATAAAATCCATGGATATCTGATCTCATTTCCATAATGGAATCTCTAGCGGCTGAAGAAGACCAGATGGACGCTGATGCTCGGCCTTGATCTGTTGACAAGTCATGCAACCACTCACATAACTTGCCACATCCCTCTTCAACCCCTCCCAATAATATAACCGGCACATATCGGCATACATCTTACTCGAACCAGGATGTATAGTGTACTTAGTACGATGGCACTCGTCCAGAATGTCACGCCTAAGTGATAAATCAGATGGTACAATAATACGGTTCTTCCTACGAAGACACCGATGAAAATCAAGAGAATAATCCAGCAATGTCTCATCACAGGATCCCGACTCGAGAAGATGAATAAGATGCAATAAGTCTGGATCCTGCCGCTGAGCATGGGCAATGCGATCCAATAAGATAGGACGAGCTTCCAAGCTAAATAATAAGACAGGAGCATCAGAAGATGGAGCTCGATCTCTAATATCACATAAAGATAGAGTCTCAAGAACATCCCACTCAGCAATCATCATAGAAACTACCGCCGAGTGCTTACGACTGAGCGCATCTGCAACACGATTACCCTTGCCAGGGGTATACTGAATATCCAAATCATATGAGGCGAGAAACTCAAGCCATCGCTGTTGCCTCATGTTGAGATCTCTCTGGCTGAAAAGATACTTCAGTGACTTATGATCGGTGTAAAGAGTGAAGCGTTCGCCTAATAGAAAGTGATGCCACGTCTTTAAGGCAAAGACGATAGCTGCTAACTCAAGATCATGAGTAGGATAGCGAACCTCATTCGGACGCAGTTGCCTGGAAGCATAAGCAACTACCCGATCCTTCTGCATAAGCACAGCACCGAGCCCGCTACCACAAGCATCGGTGTAAACAACCAGATCCTGGTTACTCTCAGGAACCACAAAAATAGGAGCATGAGTGAGAAGTTCCTTCAATCGCTGAAAAGAAGCTTCACACTTGTCAGACCAAATAAAGCGAACACCCTTACGAGTCAGCGTCGTAAGGGGAAGTGCAACTCGAGAGAAATCCTTGACAAACCGACGGTAATAACCCGCCAGACCAAGGAAGCTGCGAATATCATGAACGTTCTCGGGCTGCTTCCAATTTTGAATAGCTTCGATCTTGGCAGGATCGACAGAAACACCCTCAGATGATACAATATGGCCCAAGAACTTGACCTTTCTCTCCCAAAAATGGCACTTGGAGAGCTTGGCCTTAAGCTGATGCTGACGAAGAGTATCTAAGACGATCCGCAAATGATGAGCATGCTCTGCCTCGGATCTAGAATAAATAAGAATATCGTCGATGAAAACCAGAACGAATCTATCGATGTATTCCCGGAATACTCGATTCATAAGATCGACAAAGAAAGCCGATGCGTTCGTCAAAGCGAATGGCATGACCAACCACTCAAAAGAACCATAACGAGTGCGGAAAGCGGTAAGAGGAATGCTATCTTCCGCAACTCGAAGCTGATGAAATCCGGTGGCAAGGTCGAGCTGGGAAAAGACCTTCACACCGCTCAACTGATCAAACATATCGTCTATCCGTGGCAATGGATAACGATTTCTGATGGTCAACTCATTAAGCTTGCGATAGTCAATGCAAAGCCTAAGAGAGCCATCGGGCTTCTTAACGAAGACCACAGCAGCACCCCATGGCGAAGAACTGGACCGAATGAGCTACTTCGCCTCAAGCTCAACTAACTGCTTCCTGAGTTCCTCATTCTCCTTAGTAGACATCCTCGTGGGAGGACGCCCAACTGGGTGGGAGCCTGGAATGAGATCGATGCGGAGCTCAATGGCCCGCTTTGACGGCAGGCCGGATACTGGCTCGAATATATCGGGGAAATCCCGAACAACAGGAATACGAGATATGTCCAAATCCTCATCTCGTGAATCAAGAGAAAATAAAGTAACATCAGAAATCCCAACATCCTGAAGAGAAATAACTAACGGAGCGGACGAGTCAGGATGACGAAGAAATAATATCCGCTCCGAACAAATGATTTTGGCGTCGTACTGAGCGAGCCAATCCATGCCAAGAATCATGTCAAATCCCAAATACTCCATAACGTGCAGATTTGCACAGAAAGAAAATCCACAAAGATCAATATCTATATTCTCACAGAGCAGGCTAAGGGTCGTGGATCCGCCAATGGGATTCACAATCCTTAGTGAAGAAATCAGACAAGTAACATCCAAGGATAAAGCATCTACTAGCTCCTTTGATACGAATGAGTGATTGGCACCCGTATCAAAGAGAACTCTACAAGATCTACCATGAAATAAAATAGAACCTTCGAGAACGGAAAGATGCGTACCTCGAGGCTGAGCTGAAGATGTATGAGCCTTGGCAGCATTAAGCTTGCCAGGCTTGGCACTAGCTGGAGCAATAGGACAAGTGGAGATCCTGTGTCCCTCCTTCTTGCAGAAGGTGCAATAGAGAGGTTTGGGACACTCTCGAATAAAGTGATCAGGAGAACCACAGTTGAAGCATTTCTTCGGAGGACGTGTCCCACTAGGCTGAGCAGGAGTCTGGGACTGAGGACGAGTCTGAGGCTGAGTTTGAAAAGTAGAACTGCCAGTTTTCTTCTTCTTGTTCCAAGGATTGTTCTTTTGAAATGGACCGCGCTTCTGATTGGGGTTTTTGGAACCCCCACCATCTCCATCACTGTCTCTCTCACGCTCAACCGCTTGAAGGTGAAGCGCTGTGTCAACTAGCTCATCAAAAGGGAGCTTAAGCTGGAGCATAAGCTGCTTCTTCAAATATTTCTTCAGGCCTTCCACAAATTTGAGATTCTTCTTATATGGAGTGCTGATGAACTTGAGGCCATACTTAGACAGGGCCTCGAAAGATGAAGAATAGTCAGCCACAGAGGTCTTCCCTTGCTTAAGGTCAATAAAGCGGCGTGCAAGGGCTATCTTCTTGGACTCGGGGACAAACTGGAGCAAGAAGCGTTCTCGGAACTGATCCCAAGTGAGAGTGGCCTCATCGATCTCAGAAATAAGGAGCTCGTACCAATCCCAGGCACGGCTCTCAAGATGGCTAGAAGCAATAAGAACTCTGTCATGGTCAGGAAGGGTCATGCGAGTGAAATTACGCTTGCAAACTCTGATCCAAGCCTGGACCTCAAGAACAGTCTCGGAGCCATTGAACGGCTTCCCTCCAAGATGAATAAAGTCGCTGCAGAGGCGCGCAAAAGCAGACTTGCGCGGTGCATCAGAAACTGGTGCAGGAGACTGAGAGTGCGACTGAGAGTTACGAACCAGCTCCATGATCTGGTCCATGGTCATGTATACGCCCTCAGGGTGAGGGTTGCTGGACTGTCCAGCATCAGCAGAACGGAGGTTCCTACCTCTCCCAACCATACTAAAAGGTAAGGTAAGATTTAGTTAAGCACGATTCAAAGATAGATAATTCATTAAGGAATATTACGGAATATAATAGATTCCTACACATATTCCTAACTTTTTTTTTAGCTAACGGTGGATATGCTCAATTTGGATCGTATTATAACGTATTGTACTACGTGTCTGTTCTGTGTTTGCTATGCTTAATTCTGAAACTTAGCTCTGATACCAAGATGTAACGCCCCACTCCGAGACCCACTCTAGTAAAGAGTATTACGGTGTAATACCGTCTACTAGAACGGAGAATAGGGTATAATGGAAGCGACCATGTGTAATCAAGCTATAACTAACTACTGAATACGTCGAATAGGTGTTATTCTTTTCTCAAGTGGTTCGACATAACCAATAGATATTTATAACGAAATTACAATGGCTAAGGAAAATAGGTTCAGAACAAACATAATACTAAGTGATAACATCATCATAGAACAGTCACATAACAGTCACAGAACATAGGTACAATATATCGTCAATACAGATCCAAGTATTAGAAAGGTGGGTACAAAGCCACCGCTCACACATGTGAGTCAAAAATATGTACATAAGAGTCTGAAATAACAGAGTAGTGGAATAGTGGACAAATAAAAGAGCTATCTATCAGCAGAGCAGATAATGTCCAAGCGGAAGCACAGAAAACTAAGTCCAGAGACCTAACCTGAAACTACTCGGTCTGACCTGAGCGAAAACACTCGGGTCAGGCTAGCTAAACAATCAGTAATAACTGAGATATATATTAATGCAGTACATAAATAAAACAGTACTTCTCCAGAGAAGAGTAATATGGACAACATGAACATAATGATGATACCTAATCATCAGTAAACAGTAAAAATCTCCAAAGAGAATATCAACACCAAAGTGTTAAATAAATAAAATCGCCTCATATCATCGGCGTAGCCAAAGCTATATAAAGTTGCCCATAGGCAATAATCCCAAGAGTAACCAGAGTCAATAATCAATGCCCAAGCAAAGATCGATGCTCCAAAGAGCAATAGGGATATAAAGAAAAATCAGAAATCGAATACAGAAATGCAGTGTCCAGAGACACTGTGAATCCACAAGGTAATCGCACTTACATCGTATGGTTCCATAGAACCAACACCGAATGGCGATACTTGAATGGATATAAAAATCATCAAATAATACAAGTATTGCACGTGCACCGACCAGAGTCGTTATTGCCAAGTACTGTAGAGTTGTGATCGATTACTCGCACAGATGCGGAACGCGCGAGACGGCGAGCTCCTTCCCAGAAGGATAAAGGCCCAGAGGCACACGCCGAAAAACTGCTCCATAGAGCAGGTGTCCAGAGACGGTTGCCCAGAGGCGTGGTGACCCAGAGGTCCAGTACTGGCCGCCCAGAGGCTAATGTGTCACAAACTTCTTGGAGAGGAACCCGTAAAGTGTTAACAATGAGTCCCATACCCTACGTTCGCACTAAACGGTTTACTAACCAATAGCATGCTCACACTCTAAACAATAAAAAGTCCACCTCGTATCATCGGTAAACTAGACACAAAGGTCAAAACGATCAATCGAATAGGTCAGGGATTAACCGGAAAGAAAATACACACGGTTCCATAGGCCGGAGATTTCCTAACCGTTTACGCACTTTTCCACGTCGCTCGACGTGTTAAAAATGAGTGTGAGATTTTTATTATAGAAAATAATGGTGCGAAAAGGATTTATAATTGATTTTGAAATCACTTTAAAACGGCTTTTTAAAACTCTCCTATTATGGAGTAATTAATTTAATAGTTAAAAATAATATTATATAATAATTTCGAAAGCCATTTAGGAGTGAAAAATCCTTTTAAAATAGTTTATAAAATCCCTTGCACGAAATCCAGAGACAAATCTCAAAGAAATCGATAAATCAGAAAATCACTGAAAATATTCTAAGTGTTGGAAAATAGTCCAAAACTAACGCGAACCCAAGTTCGAAAAATTATTCGAACCAGCAAACTGAATCCGAATGACATGAAAATTTATAGGAATGTAGTCTGACATTCCTACTTCAGAACACAAAAAGAATTACTCGATTCCGACTTGAAATGAAGTCGCAGCGACGCTCCAAAGTCGGGTTCGGCTGCACCAAGAGGGTGCAGTCCAAATTTTATATATATATATATATATATATATATATTATTTTTTTTAGGACCGGCTGCAACCCATGGTGCAGCCTGGTCCAGCCCCTAGCCCGCATGGACTGGGGAGCAATGCATAAGCCCCCAGCCCGCTTGGGCTGGGGAGCAATCATAAACCCCCAGCCCAATTGGGCTGGGGAGAAACAAAGCCCCCAGCCCAATTGGGCTGGGGCAGAACAGAAGTCCCCCAGCCCAATTAGGCTGGGCGGAACAGAAGTCCCCCAGCCCAATTGGGCTGGGGCGGAAAATATGCCCCCCAGCCCAATTGGGCTGGGGCGGAAATCATGCCCCCTCAGCCCAATTGGGCTGGGGCGGATTACCAGCCCCCAGCCCAATTGGGCTGGGGCGCAACACCAGCCCCCCAGCCCAATTGGGCGAAACACCAGCCCCCCAGCCCAATTGGGCTGGGGCGAAACACCAGCCCCCCAGCCCAATTGGCTGGGGCAGTGGGTGGTGCGCCAGCCCATGCGGGCTGGCCTGCTACTGGCTAGCCCAACCGGGCTAGCCCACTGCGCCTGGGCAGCAGCCTGGGTGCAGCCCAGGCCTGCCCTAGTGCACTCAGAATTGGGTTTTAGCCTGTTTTCAGCCTTTTGCATTGCCAGCCAGCAAATTTTGTGTTTTTGGTGATTTTGGGGTGTTTTTTTTTCAGTTTTTGGCATCAAATTTTCACCAATATTACAACTAGCAATAATCACTAATCAATAGTAATTACCTCAAAGAAGCAAAGGATCAAGTAGTTTGTGTGCACAATATCAAGCAAGCCAAAATCCTCAAACCCAAAGCAAAAGATCAAGAGACTTCAAGGACCCAAAAATCAAAAAAACAAAACAAAGATTACAACAAGATGGTAGAGATAAAATAGGGATTAAGAAGGATTAGAGAATAGGGGAGATTGCATTACCTTATTCAAAGATTAAACTAGTTTAGTTATGTAGAGAAGGAGGTGGATCTTCTACCAAAGGGAGGCCATTAGTTATGTTTAGATCTAGGTTTAGGAATTATGAAGAGGAGGGTTAGGGTTTATGGAATGGGTTTAAGATATTATATAGAAGTGGGTAGGCTAATGGGCCATGTTACGAGGTTTTAAAACCCTTTAGGACTTAGTTTATTTTTCTAAGGTTATCATGTGAACAAAATCCTAAGTAGCAACCTAGTTTTAATTAAAACCATATAATTGTCTCATTTGGCCAATTAAACCTATAATCACATTTAAAAATTCCCCATTTTAAACCCCAAAATATTTTAATTTGCAAATCAAATTGCAAATTTAAATCCCCAAAAATTTGTTTAGCTCCCTTTTTAACTTAAAATCGTAATTTTTAATTTATCATTCGGTAATTGCAATCTCAGGGTTGTTACACTACCCTTCCGTTTCCAAAATTTATGCAATGTGATGCCTTTATATTATGAAGTTCCTCTTGTGCTTTGTTATCCAAGCACGTGAGCAAACTCTTCTTTTGTTAGATCTTTATTATATACATTTTTTCAAACATGTAAAACAAATACACCTGATTCATATTATTCTTATGGTCACTTAAAATGAAATTTATATTAGCTTTATTATCCCAAAATTTTATTTCAGCTCTATCATAAGCTCTGTTAAAGTAAGTGATAGAAGTTGGTCAAAAATTCAGTAAATTTGCATATAACTTAAGTCATGATATTTATAGTTTATTGAGTATTACCTTGTAGTGGCATGGGCTGTATCAAGACATCCTGAACATAAACGAAAATGTTACATACACAAAATTTAACAAAGATGTTCAATTATTGAACTACCTATATAGACTTGCTTTCCATAATCCCTGCACATAATAAAGGGACAACAATTTTACAAAAAAAGAAGATAAACATATCTATTAAGAAATAAAAAGTTTGTGGTTAAAAGTCGTAAGACTAACCAAATATGATATTTCCATCTCCTTATTCTTCTATAGAAAGTAACACCTCTGTATTGAAAACTCTTCAAGCGCGGGCCACTCGGCTCTTCTTAGCTGTCATTGCCACTAAGAAGACTTACCAATGGAGGTAGCCTCACCACCTATGGTCCTCTACACCATCTACTAATTGACTGACTGGAAAGAACTGGAAGATGACTGGATCCCCCATCTACCAATGTCTTTTTGAACTTAATAGATAATACAAACTTATACGCTTTTTCACCATTATAATTCTCTATTTATTCGACGAGATCTCAACTCCTTTATAATTTACATATATATGGAAAGAGTAGGTTATTGATTATAAAGGGGAGAAATTATTTATGAAATAAAACTTGGAAATCATCATAGTTATATTGACCGTAATTAACAGTCTATCTTTCCCACGTCAGTCAAATAATCATAAATACCTCCTCTTTCTGCTTTTACCCGACCCTGTAGAAAATTGATTGTCATAAGCAAACGATTCTGTAGTTCTCCTCTTTTGAAAGTGAAATCGCTTATTGATAAATCAGCACATTAAGTTAAATCTAGGTAGAATTTAATTACAAAAGCAAAATCAATATGTTTATAGATCTTGGATTGACTTGAAATAATATGAATCTGAACTTTAGGAACATTAAATTTTAGAATATTAGTTAAAGGATGAAATAATGAAGAGCAATCAAGCATAAAAGACAGTATAAAGAGTCAATGGATTAACAATGATAAAATTACCGTATGTACCTAATGTAAGAGCTAGAAAGCGACGTCTAAAATAGAAGGAGGTTGAGTGTAACTTCCCAATTTTTGATAAAATTTAAAACTAGTGATTAATATAAATTTTGGGATTAAATTGAAAATTTCAAAACAAATAAAATAAATGTTAATTTGTATATACATAAATAAGATTATGATTGCATTTGAGTTTAAAAATTTAAAATAATAAGTGTTTTAAAATTATTTGAATTTAAAGATATATATGTATATGGATAGATTTGAATTTGAATTTGAATTTAAAATTTAAATAAATATTTTAGTAAAATATCTGGATTTGAAAATTATATATGTATGATTTTTATTAATGTGTAAATTAGTTTAAAAACCTTATTCTTTTTAAAGTTATATATATATATGTGTGATAAAGGAAAGGTATTTATACAAATAAGAAAATGTAATACAAAATTTTATTTAAAAACATGTAATCGTGTAAAAAAAATTACAAGTGTTAAGCTTTTAGCACATAGATTAACAAGTGTAATCAATTTAATTATGGATGTAGATAAGTGTCCTATTTTTTATTTTCTTTTTATTTTTATTGAAGAAGAAAATATCAGGTATATACATCTTTTCCTCCTCTCCGTCATTGCTTTTAGTCTTTATTTTCAAACTTCAAAGAAAAAAAAGAAGAAAACCTGTATACAAAGAAACCAGAAAAAAAATCAAAGCAAGGCAAATTCTTCACGAATTCAACAAGTTAGATTCAAGCAAGTTATCAGTTCAAAAATTCCAGTATCAAGAGCAACATCAAATTTTTTAAAATCCAAGATCAAGATCAAAGTAGATTTCAAATTTCAACACCCAGGCTTCTTCTCTGTTTTCATAAAAACAAACTGTAAGTAAATCCTTTTAAGAATTTGAGTTTCAATTTGTTGTTAAATAATCAAACAAGTTAATCCATCAGAAGCTAATAAAATCAACATCAACTAGTTGTAGATAAAATTCCAAGATCAAAGCAATTTTCAAATTCTCGTTTCCAGTTTTCTAAAAAAAGCAGATATACAGGCCTCTTTCCTATCAACATAAATTGGTGAGTAAACCCTTGTGAGATCTGGATTTTTGAATGTTGTTTGAATTCATGCCTAAAGTGAAGTTAAGATTTATTTGCATGTGTATAAATCTTTGTATTTGTGAATGGTTTGGCTGTGCATGTCTGGAAAACAGATATATGCATCTCTGTTACAGGTTTACAGGCATCAAGCCTATTCAAAAATCAACCTCTCTTCTTCTAATCATTATTTGACTTTAGGACCTAAACAAATTTTGTTTGTTTAACTATGATTCAAGTTCTAAAAATAATTTTAAGCAAAATTAATTCAAGCTTCTTCTAGAAGTTGAAAAATATAGGGAAACTTGCTATATGTTGAATTTTCAGGTATCATGATTTATGTTTTCAAAATTATCTGAAATGCTTTCTAAAACAAAGATTTTTAAAAGTGAAATCATATTTTTTAAGTACATATTCACTGATAAAATCGAGGATGAACGATTTGGGGTTATTGCCAAGTTCTGGTGATCGGCAGCGTGAGGGGTCTCGTGATCGGGGTTGGAGCTAGCATGATGGTCATGGATCATCAGAAAATTATTGGACGAATTTATAAATCATCGTATTGGCCGTACATTGCCAATCTAGGGTTTAAGCTCATGTCTTAGCTATGGTCGGAATTCGCGTTGCTGGCATCTCGTCGTTGCATCGGAGTTGATCGCACCGGTGACAATCAAAACAAGGGAGATAAGCGAAGCTTTGGCCGGAATTTCGACGCTTCTGTGGCCTGAGAAGTCGGAGCAAGGCATTTCTTTGGCGATCATTTTTGTCCCAGTCTGGGTCGTGCAGCTTAATCACGAATTCGTCATCGATTCATGTTGCTGGGTGGTTAGGGGCCTATGAGGAGTTGTCGTCGACCTGTCGACGATCGTACCGTCGACCAGTGGTTGCTGGAATCATTGTGCATGTGCATAATGTATTTGGTTGTGTCAGGGATTTGGTTTGGAGAAGGGAGGGATGACTCGAAGTAGTCTTCAGGGAAGCAGGTCACTGGCTCGAGGGTTGATTCGAGTATTTGTGTTGTATCGGGTTTTTATTAAACTTAAACAAATTCTAAGTTTTTAAAATGAAAATATGGGGTTATCTTAAGGACAACTCAAAGTAAATAAGCATGTAGCCCGGGCGATGCTCAAAGTAGGTCTCGGGTTTGTCATATAAAATAGTTTTCTTGGCTTTAAAAAAAACAAAATTCAAATTTAATCCATGTTTTTAAATAATGGTTTTAATTTTAGTGCTGGATAACAAATGTTTTAAGTAAGATATTTTTAAAGTAATTAAGTTTTAATTTATTTAATTTTGTGACATTAATTATAAAATTAATTATTTTAATTAAGATGAAATGTTATTCTAATTAACCTTAATCTTTTGAATTAATGTGTTAATGATATTTAATTATAAAGTTTATTAAGTAAAGATTTTTATAATAATTGAATGATAAATTAAGATAAATGATTTATAATTACTTAATAATTAAAGAATAATTAATTAACGGTTAATTAATTATTAATTCAAAGTTAATTAATTTGTAATTAAGGATTGATTAATTAACATAATTAATTAAAGAATAATTAATTAATGAAAGTAATTAAGATTAATTAATAAATGATTAAGCATTAATTAAGAATAATTAATTAATTTATTAGTTAAAAATTAAAGGTTAATTAAATGATAATCTGTGTACTTAATGCCCCACTATTACCCCGCTACAACCGCACTATTACCCCGCTACAACCGCGCTATATCTCATAGCGGATTTCTACCGCTATGATTTTTCCATATAGCCCCAAAATATAGCCTTTCCGCTTTAATCCCCGCTATTTCTGCTATATCCCGTTATTTCCGCTATATTCCGTTATTTCCGCTATATCTTCTTTAACAAAATGAATTGAAAAATTGCATTTGTACGTTATAAAATTATGAAACTAATTTATTTGATTTAATTTTTTAATATATTTTCAGAAATGAAAATACTCTAATATTCTACCAAATTCAATTATGTTATATAACAGTTTTTCGTTTATTTAAAGTATATCCGCACATGTTTTTATTTAAAATTATTTATGTATTATTTATAATTCAATTGAATTATAATTTTTCATTTAATTATAATTGTAAAAAAATTAAGTACGAGTTTTATATGCTATTTTAGAGCCATCCGCTATCTCCCGCTATATCCTCGCTGTATCCTCGCTATGACTTTTTGCACCTCCACCGCTTTGAATCTACCGAGCGCATATAGATGATAATTAAGGTTAATTAATTATTAATTAAGATTAATTAATAAATCATTAAAGATTAATTACTTTGTAATTAAGAATATTTAATCATTAATTAAGGTTAATTTGTGAAAATAATTATGTGATTAATTAATTATAATCACACGAATAGTTCATCTTAATTACAGATGATTGACTGTTGTTGAATGCTTTGTATTTATTGATATCTGTGATATGTGGTTGTGATAATATGTGATATGAACTGCTTTGTGCTGAACCGTGACATCTGTGCGTGCGTGTGTGTGTGTGTGTTACTGTATGAATGTGAAAACCCCTTAACCCGTAAAACGGCATTTGAATTTCGATGCGACAGGGAGTCGGATTCCAGTTGGTTATCCAAAACCCACATCGAACCTTAATGGTGAATCTTTGTGAATGATATATCCACATGTTTTAAATTAAGCGCTCACTATTCGGTTTAGCCAGGAGAGGACTTTGTGTCATATAACCCATTCCGAATAGTGATATGACGAAATGGATAGCACTTCAAGATGGTGGTGATGTTTATTATCTTAACACCTTTCTCTGAGATGTACGAGCTCAGAGGTTATGTAGTTGATGGTTATAAGTGATATACTCCCAATTTGGTAGTGTGGCATGCTGAGTGCCGCTAAATGTTGTTAAGTGTTGCTGATCATTTGTTGATCAAAGCATGGCTTTTGTGTAAATCGTAGCTTTGTGGACGAGACCTCGTCGGACCTCACACCCCGGAAATGGTCGAAACAGGAAAGATGCGGCAAGATTACGAGGGTCACTCCCTTTAGGGTATGTCCATTCCCTTTTGAAAAAAGGTGATATTATGGTATGGAGCCCAGATATTTAACCTATGTGGTTGCTGCAAATTTATTACTTCATGGTTGTTGCTTTGTGGCTGAGGGCCCTCGGATAAAGTTCTGTTTATTTGTTTAATTAATCACAAGGGGAACTTTCTTTATATATGTGTGTGTGTAATGCAGATTGGGGAATGTGAAGTAGCTTGGGTTGATGGAGAAGTGAGAAAACCACATGATAAGCTTTCTCTACTCCCCCCGCGTCAAACCCTCCTAGCCATGATTCTGTGCTTGTTGGCGATTTAAAGTTACCCGATTTAAAGCAATTCCTTGTGAGCAAAGGCATTCAGGTAATGATTCAGGTAATTTGTATTCTTGTCTAACTTGTTTTTTCCCACCTGCTTTACTTGTCTAATGCATCCCTTTACTTAATTATGATACAAAGATTTCATATGATAAGTAAAGAAAGTTCAGCAATTTTTCCATTTCCTTAAATTATTTGACATACAAGGTATTAAAAAACAAGATTCAAATCGTAGATCGTAAATTTTCAATCTTTAAATTTAAATCATAGATTGAAAAAATTCATATTTAACATGCATACCTACTTGTATGCTTGATTTTTCTTCTTCACTGCGTTGGTTATTAAGTGATATTTAAGCGTTCGAAAGCATCAATTCTCCTTTTTATAGAGTAATTTGTACATTTGGAATTGAATTTGATGCTTCTTCTAAACCTGTAATCCGATTTTTATTCTTGTTCCATCTTTATTTCATTTTTAGAAAACAATAAAATACGAGTCATAAATTCAAGCAGAAATCTTGATATTTTTTTATTCAGTATGAATTAATGCTTTTTCTCAGTTACAGTTTTAATAGAGTAACAATAGAAAGCAATGTACTTGTATATATTAAGTTTGGTTACATCATTTTAACATGATGTGTAATTATGTTACTTCATACCGTATCAATATTATATAAACCACAGGTCTTGCTTAACACACACACACATGCCCACACACATCTTTTATGTATGTATGTATGTTACATCTATACTCGCAGATGAACTCTTTCTTCAAGTTTCAAATTTTGCATCTTTACTCACTTGTATGAGAGAGGCACATAATCGTGTTAAATGTATTTATTGTTATATGTACCAATCAGGGATCTTGTAGTACTGCACATTTCGTATTAAAACATGGAAAATGCAGCGCATGTTATGAAGACACTTTAATCAGTTCTATGATGGCACAATATATAGTCAAACGATCTCCTGTAATTTTCTCTGCTTCCAGATTGAGCTTGCTGGGGGAATTTTGGGATGCGGTGAGCATGTCACGGTCAGAAAAATCATTGATGTGTCAGCAAGGTTATTTTTTTATTAAAATGCTATGTTTGTTAACTTTTAGTAAGCATTTATAAACAATGAATAAAATGACTAATGGGGTCCACAATTCATTGAAGGTTTTTAGTCTATTTGATTGGTCTAACAATGATTTCGGGCACAATTGCAAATATTTTGCTAGTCTTCATCGTTTTTTTTGGCGACAAAGGAACACATATTCATACATATGTATATAATTATACATGTGCATAGCTTTATAAGTTTTATCGCTTTTCTTTTATGCCATCAGAATAAACAATGAATTCAATTTGATATTTTTCATATTTTTCCAAATAGGAAGTTGAACTGTACTTTATAATATTAGTGGAATATCATTTCAATTTTCCCATGTACCCATCATCCAAACCCTAGCCAATACAAATTTTGGTATGTTCGTATCAGTTCACAATACTAAACAAGCCTCATTTTTAAACTTGCTTAAACAAATTTCTTGTGTTAAAGAATTATAACTTAATACAGGAATGCTTTATTTTAGATGTGTCCTTTTTAAAATAAGACATCAATCTACCTTGTGACATATGCATCTTTGGTTGGACGTCGGAAGAATTAAAAATCAAGAAAGTCCTTCAGGAAATGGCTGTATTTTAGGCCTCAAACATCATCATTGTGTTGCTTTCTATTGAAATATGGTGGATGCCAAAAAGTAAAAACACTGTTAAATTAAATAAGGGAAATGATTTAATAGAGGAATAATCGTTGAATTTCAGTATGGATAATTTGAATTTGTAGAACAGAAATTTCCTATTAATTCATGACTAACTCACACATGGAGATAACAATTGCATCTACTGATCCTACAGTTTTAGTGCATCATATACCACTTGGAGCAACTGCTTTGAAGGTTTGGATTGATTCAATGGTGGAGCCCGAAACTATTTTATATAGGCCTACTTCGGATATGTATACCATTGGACAAGCGGTTGGACGACTGTTGCTTGGTATAAGGAATTTATCGCTTTCAATTAGTACGTATATGTACTCTTACTGAAATATGTTATGGATTTAGTTGTGTTTTGTATTGAAATTATGAATTCATAAATGGTGTAAACTCGAATTGTTTTCGATTTTCTTGAATGCAAATATTTTGTGTTGTTTCAAGTAATTTGCATGATTGTGTATAATGTTAACGAAATATTGGTTTTAGTTATGATATTAAGAAATTTATAGCAGCCGTGAAAAGACGATTATAGTTGTTTGTAGCAATTGTAAAAATATATGTTGCAACTGTCATTGTTAGTTGTATTTCATCCCTCTACAACTGCAAGCGGTAGTTATAAAAAACCTTTTACAAGTGCTAAAAGCAGTTGTAACCGGTCGTTTACAACTTGCATGTTGCAGTTGTAAATAGTTTTCCGCGGTGTAAATAAGTTTTCTACAACTAGCAGTGGTAGTTGTAAAAGACCTTTTGCAAGTGCTAAAAGCAGTTGTAACTAGTCATTTGCAACTAACATGTCGCAGTTGTAAAATAATTTTCTACAACTACTTCTACAACTGTTCCGGCCAGTTGTAAAATAATTCGGATCTATTACAACCGCGAATATAACGACTGGCGGGTGCTAGTTGTAATAGACATATTACAACTGTTTTTGGCAGTTGCAAAAAGGAATTTTTGTTTTTGTGATGATTTCTTCGTTTCTTTCAATATTCAACTTTTTTACTGAATGGACGGATGATGCTTTTGGGAGTAGGGAAACAAATGTGAATAAATGTGTATTACGGTTATTACCGAAGAGGAGTCAAGGAAATTGCAACAAACTTAGATTCTTAACAGCATAGTAAGGAGAAAAACTGAAATGTAGAAATTGAACTTTCATATATAAATCTTTTATTAAGTAGCTTCGATTCTAGATAAGAAATTTATAATAAGTTATGAAATTGCGTAGATATTGAAAATCAATTCCCCTTTCATAACCAAACCTAGCAATCAAAGCAATAAATCTCAAAATTAAAATGCAATAAAATCAAATAATCAAACGCAATTAAACCATAAGACAATCAAAAGGAAATAAAAAGTAATCAATGAACAAAGAAAGTACGGAGTAAAAAAAGGAGAATTCAAATTGAAAAGAAACCATAACAAAATTCATACAAACTTATGAAATTTTTGAAGGAAGTTGGAGATCTTACCTTTGAGAAATAGCTTAGGCCTTTATCACAATTTTTCCAATATTTCCTGAATAGAGAAAGTACAGAGTAAAAAAAGGAGAAATCAAAGTGAAAAGAAAGTAGAACAAAATTCAGACAAACCTATGAAAATGTCGAAGGAAGTTGAGGATCTCCTCAATTTATATGTCAAATCCCAAATTTGCAATTCAACCCCACAAATTGAGTTGGTGGAAGAAGAGAGAGGCACCCCGTTTCAATATCAAACCCGATCGAGTTGGAGGAAGAAGAGAGCTCGTTCCAGCCATCAATTTGCTCGATCCTCGAATTTGGATCTGAAAAGCATCGTGGTTCTAATTCTAAAAACAAAAGAAAAGGAAATTCTAAAAACAGAAGAAAAAGGAAGAAAATTTTAAGAGGTCGTTAACTCCATTATTTTTAGTGGGGAAGAAAAGGTTTAGCAGAAGTTTAAAGAACAGTAGGAAAAAAGGAAGTTGGCAGAGACGGCTGACTACATCGTGTAGTTTTTAGTGGGGAACGAAACATGGTAGGAGAATTGAGGCATATGCCCTTGGATTTTTTTTCAACTGTATTCTTTTGCGACAACGTTAGGGACTGACTGGGAAGTTAAAAAAAGCTTCACCATCCTAAGGTATTTGCATTATTAGTAGAGATAAGCAAAATTTTAATGTTTATTGTAAATACTAATCACTTATTACACCACACATTCTGATACCCATATGCAACATAATATGTAAAAAAAATTAACTATATCAAACAATTAAAAAAGTTCAAACATAACGTCAGTTTTGTTTTCAATTGGTGAATTTTTTCGTTTAGTTTGGATTTTAATTTTATAGTGTAGTTTCAATCACTAGAAATGAATGTACTAAAAAATTTAAAAAAAATTATTATCAACCTACCGCGATATTTGCATGCAATTCGAAGTTAAAGTATGATAATTTATAAATTGGCTGAAAAGAATGGAAATGAAAAAATAAATAAATAGTAATACATAACGTAGATGTTAAAAAATTATAAATAAATAGTTTCGACAAGCTGAAAAACGCTGATTTATTTAAGGTAAATAAAACAAATAAAATCTGCAATGCATGCATAGAAAATCAATATATTACATAATTATGAAAAGTTGGACAAAATCTGCTAATATTTTTATAACAACTTATTTCAGTACATGTTTTATGCGTGTGTGTGTTAATAATGCTAAAATCATTAATTGATAATCCAAACACAACACAAACTTCAATTTTATTACAATGAAATATTTTCTTCTCGACCAAACTCTTATAAATATATTTACATTGTCAAATTGACTATTTTTGATATGTTTGTTGTACTTGCACACGTGGGCATTTATTATTTTTTCGTTTGTGTATAAATATAAGACATAAAATAAGATGATTAAGTGTGTTATGTATGACAATTACATCGAAGAATAATTAATTTTAACTTTGAGGGGTAATATTGTCAAAGTGGTAATTTATATTCGCGGAACAAATTTCTAATTAGAATGTAAACAAATAATATTTTAAGTATTCAACAATCAGCATTTAGCATTTTAAATAAATGATGCCTAAGATTTTAAATCAATTGCTTGTTCAGAGGAGGAGGAGAATAAAATTGAATAGAACGTATAGTTCTATCTCTATCAAGGAGGGATATTAATACCCTAGTTGGTGCTAATGGGTTGTTAGGTCTAACAAGCTTGTTTACACTTAATTTATTCTTTTAGTTGTAACTTATAGCCGTGTGCCTGTTCTAAACATGTTTATTATGGAACCTGACTAGAAAATACGCTCTATGCAACGGTGTAAGTTTCATTGTTTGATTTCTTCATTTATAGAAATTCATATGTTTGTACTTTTTAGTAAAATTACCATTTTAACCTTTAATTAATATTTAAATTTATTATTAAACTTCACGGCGTGTTACATTCTCCTCTGTTGAAAGAATTTCATTCTTGAAATTCTAAAGGACAAAAAAATGTAACTCGCTCTATAGCGTTTAAACACATATTATATAGTCATACATTTAACATACATTCATAAAAATACACCCGCTCTTAAGTGGCTATACTTTAACAAACACCATGGCACATACTACGAACACCAACATTGTGCGTTTTCGTCAGCATACGACTTCTATTTATCATGTGGAGTCTTTGTCCTTTTCCTTGTCAGCTCTAGTTTTTTGGAAGTGTCCCTAGTCATGTCTAGCCCAAGTATAAACCTATCAGTCACCTCCCGCGAACAAGATGGATTTGCATGGTCATCCATATAAAGCCTTGAACGGTGTCATGCTTATGCTCGCCTGATAGATGTTATCATAGGTAAATGCCACTAATGGTGAATGATCTTCTCATGCTCCACCAAAGCCAAGAATATCAGGTCTCTCGATAAATCCTTCAACATCCTATTCACCATCTCCATTTGTTCATCTGTTTGTGGATGATACGTAGTCCTAAGATTTAACTCAGTCCCCGAGTCATCTTAAAGAGTTCTCCAAAATAAAGGATCTAGGCCGGGTCGGAGCGGGTTAAATGAGTGAATTTAAAAAAAAAATCATTTTTAAATCTTTATTAGGCCTATGAAGTCTAATCGATTTTTAGATTCAATCTAAAATATTTCATATAAATCTTTATATTGTTTTATATGCTTGTAAAAGGGTGTATTTTAATTTCTTGAAGTATGTTTCATAAGTGCATTAAATTCACTTATATATGTACAGTGCACATGCAATATATAAGAAGTGTATATAGTCAATGTGACTGTTTATGCACAACTAGAATACTTTAAAATGGGGATAGAGCCTGGAGTCGGCCGGAGTTGGCACTGTCTCCATTATGGAGTCGGCTGGGGACGGCGTAAAATTTTATTGAAGTTTGTGTCGGCTAGGGATGGCGCAAAATTTTATTGAAGTTTGTGTCGGCTAGGGACGGCCTACAATGGTCCGAATCGGCTAGCGTCGGCTATTTAATTATTTTCCCAGTCTAGTTCTTATATACGTCTATTTCGTTTGAAAAAATATAAAACACAACGAAAATGGCCAAAAAAATAAAATTGACATGTATGGTTATTAATACTCACCCAATGACTGGTCGTGATAGGTTAAATTGGTATTTCGATGATATATGTTCGTGTAATTCGAAAAGTTATCGTTGTTGAAAATCTAACTCGTACGACAATTCGATGCAACTTTTAGTCGATCCGTTATACAAATTCGATAAAGGCGATTATATGTAACAATTTAAAGAATTAAAATAATTTTTAAACCATTGGATAATCAATTATGAATTTTTAAATGTATTTGGTATAATAAAATTACATAAAATAAAATATGTGGCGTAAAAATAGATTCTTTGGATCTTATGTCGATCTAAGGTATTTTGGACATGTTTTCAGAATATGGTTTAAAAATACACAAATTTGGGGAGTCGATCTTGAATTTCAAATTTATGGTCGTTCGTGGACTTTCGGACAAAAAACCCTTCGTTCGAAGGCCGAACGACCTTCAAACGAGACCAAATTTGAACCATTGATGCTTTGTATTATTTTAATCGAATCTGTATGGTTGAATTCGCAAAAAAATCATCACATACAAAATTATCCATTGGTCGTGCGAGTTAGATTTTCAACAACGAAAATTTTCGAATTATATGAACATATATCATCGAAAACATCAATTTAGCCTATCATGACCCGTCATTAGGTCAATAATAATAATAATAATAAATGTCAATTTTTTCATGTTGTAGTAGTGTTTTTAATTTTTTTAAACGAAATAGGTGTAAAAAAAGAATTTTAAAAAAAATATACGCTGGCCGACCCTAAACGACTCAAGCCGTCACTAATCGGGATGATGCCAACCGACGCCAGCCGGCTCCATATCGAGTATACAGGTTTCAGCCGAGATTTTCTTCTTCACTTTCTTTGCTTAATAAAAAAAAATTTCTCCTTCCCCATCACCGTTTTCGACCCTCTCCAACCGTCACCCTCTGTCGTCATCGCCGTAGAAGCATAGAACTCGACAGAACTTGCCGGAATCTCCTCATCTTCTTGAATTTGGTAATTTTGTAAACCCTAATTTCGAATTAAATTGTTTAATTAGGTTTAAATGTACATTATAGTGATGATAATTGGGCGTAGGTATTGCTAATTTAGTGTAATCGGTTATTTTTAGTATGAAATCGTTGAATTTGAAAGTGTGAATTGGGAATAATTGGTTGTAAGTATTTATAATTTGAAAGGGTGAAAGTGTGAATTGGGAATCTGAAAGTGTGAAAGTGTGCATTTGAATTTTATTCCTGATTGATCCCTTATGTTTTATATTTGGATTGAGTGAGGACGACTTGGTCGTCGAGTGTTGTTTGACTGGCCTGTGCGCCTTGTATTTGGATTGAGTGAGGACGACTTGGTCGTCGAGTGTTGTTTGACTGCCCTGTGCGTCATGTGTTTGGGTATTTATACCTAGAAAGTCTCAGTAGCTGGTCCATTCGGGCTGTGCCGACATTATACGAAGGGCGTATCGCCTCGATACGTTGCCGTTTATTTCTGGCGCCTAGGTGAAGCGAATATTTGGATGTTTATTGCTTTATATGCAATAAACATCTTAATATAAATGATTTAAAGGAAATAATTTGTAAATAAACTTCTTACTTATTTTAGCCTATCTCTAATTAATATAAATAATTTAAATGAAAATAAGACAGCAACAAAGCCTTTAATTCCAAAAGACTTTGGTAGATTAGAAAATACGATAATAATCACAAGTCTGTATGCGTATAGGAATAGAAAAGAAACGCTGTCAAAATTTCTAATATATATATATATATATATATTTGTGTGTGTGTGTGTTTTTAAATTAGGAAAAATGTTCAACTATATTCTCGACCGTACCTGGATGAGTGAAAATTTGTATGCGTGGTTTGTGCAATATTGGGAAAGCGAAGACGCGAAGATAAATTTTTTACTTTCGTATGTCTATAATTATAATTCGTTTAAATGTTTATATAATAATTAAATTATACAAGCGGTAGCATCGAGGACCTCCGCAAACAGGCTTTGGAATCCTGCAACACACCACGGTGAATCCAAGTCTTTTCAGCAATATAGAAAAGAAATGCTAAATATAAAAATTATTATTTGTAATTTACTTATAACATTGTTTAGTTATATATATGTATATATGTGTATACATATACATTTTTTAATCATATCTAATTTCAGACGAGGGAGAGAGGTGGTGTTGCAACGTCTCATTTGGACGTCTTCACCTGAACACACGCCGTCGAGCATACAGATGAAGATTTCGTGGTAACATATGAATAGTTAAACGCAAAATCAGCAAATATCCGGGTATATGGACTATAAATTTTTTATCTTATTTAACAATACATTAAATTGGATATTCATCTTCTCAAAATTATATTTCTAAACACAGGAGAGATGCGATCAGGAGATTGCTCGCATGCTTGCAGAGTCTGGTAGAGTGCAGTTGAACGTTGAGGAGACGGACATGATATTCGCTCGTATTACCGACCCGCCGACCAGAAATAGACAGTATGGATATGGCAATCAAGCGGTAATATTTATTGAATTTAATTAATTCATTAACTAGTTTATAAATTTTATTGAATATTACGTATAAACTATAACTATGAATTTATTAATATACAGGCCACGATGCAAGCCGCTTACAATAAACAACAAGCTGAAGAAAAAATAGCGTCCATGCAAGCATAAGTCGCCGAGTTGAACGATTGGAAATAGACTGGATTGAAGCAGAAACTAGAAGAGGCGATTACTGCTTACTTGGTAGAGCACGAGATGAATATGCCGCCATCATAGGGATCTGGCGCTACTGATAATTGGGGCGAGTGGTAGTATGCTCCTATATATGTTTTCTTATGAACTTTGAATGTCTTGTATATTTAATGAACTTTTGGTTGAATTTTGTAAACATTATGGATATTTGTGATGATGGACGTTTGAATATGTATGTTGATGTTTTGTGGTTCTTAGTTGGGCATATATGTGATGTATATTGTTGTTTGGTAAAGTATATTTGAGGAATATATATGATTGTGTGGATGGAAGTAGAAATGGCTGTTGGAAATGCAGAAAAAATTACCCAGATTAGCGTCGGCTGGAGTCGGCTCGGGTCTGCTTATGGGTCATTTATTATTTTACACATGGACTAAATTTAGCGTCGGCCTGAATCGACAAACCGACTCTAGCCGATGCTAAACTAGAGGACGGACCCATCCCCATTCCTGTCACCATTTCACTTGGCGACGAGCTACTTTGCGTCGGCATATAGCGTCGGCTCGAATCGGCCAGAGTCGGCTCGAGTCGGCTATATGCCGACGCTAAACAGCCTTCTCCTTGTAGTGATGTAACGACCCGTATTTTTGACCATTTTTTTTAAATTTAATTTAATTATCGAATAAAGATGGTTAGAAATGGAAATTTATATTGTTATTAATGAAAATATATTGAATGGAAGTGATAGTCTAAATTGAATCTGCAAATGACAAAATTCCAACAAGAGAACATCATTAATTAGTATCTGAATTGAAACAAATGATATTCAATTGTATTAAATTAATTACTGAAATATGAACAATAAATGTCATTTAAATAAAGATTGAATAAATGTGCAATAAGATAAAAAAGATAACAAATTTCAATATAACTTTTTGATATTGATTATAAGGAATTAATAATAGAATTCGAATTAATAAATGTTTATTCTTAAATATGAGATTGATTGGTTGTTAATAAAAGAAGAACATAAGTCGAATGAATAATATTTTTTTAATATTTTAAATATATGAATCTACAAATTTTGAAAGAAAAAAACTATATTTAAATTTTAAACGTAATTTTTGAATACGAAAAATGTCTATATATATATATATATATATATATATATATATATATATAGCTTCACCATTTCAAATTTATGATAAAAAATACATGTATATATACTTAGACAAGTTTCATGATGGAAAAGTGCAAACTTATGATAATATATGTATGTATGTATGTATGTATGTATGTATGTATATGTAAACAAGTGTATATCTAAATGTATATGTAATAGGTAAAAATTTAAATATGTATATGATGACAATATATATATATATATATATATATCTGTGTGTGTGTGTGTATGTATATATAAAATAGTGAATAAGTTAATATGTACATATAGTAAAAATGGCATATATGTAAGTCTATATGTATATACATGTGGGATATATATTCACATGGGAAGCATCATCATGAAAACTTCAAAGTCAAGCACAAAAATTTCAAGTCAAGCCCACAACTTAAATTCAAGCACATAATAAATCCAAGCTCACACAAAACATTAAATCAAGCCAAAAAATAAATCAAATCAAATCAAACCATGAAATCACTTCAGCCTACCTACGTAAGGAAATGAAAAAAAGTCTGATTACTTTCTATTGATACATCATTATGTATAATTGAAAGGACTAACTTGGGACTGAATCTTATTCATTTCAATGTACTTTTGGAACTCATTTCCAATACACTCGCATATTTGATCAAATTGAATTTTTTATTTCCTTGACACTTTATGTTTTCTATTTTCGTCTTATATTCAATGAACTTATCAAAGATGTGCAACTTGTGTTACACAGACACATATTCATGTCTATGATAATTCATCGTGAATTCAACAAAGTAAGTGGATTCGTTTTGGTATCAATAGATCTTGGATTACATGCATCTATATTTATTAATTCAAATAGCTTATTAACTCTTTTTCGCTCCAACTGAATATGTGCTTTGCCCTTAATCTATTGGGATACAATTCATGGGTCCTTAAAATAATTCATAATAATAAAATTAAAGAATTATTTCTCAAATAAAATATGGCTTAGTCCATAATTCGTAGAAATATTTTGATACTTTTGTATTTTCCATAGCTAATCGTTATGAAAACAAATGACGTTATTATAATAGGCTTATTTTATAATGAATATTTATAATATTCATATTAAAATAAAACTTTATCTATTTTTAATCAATATTGAAATATCTATAAATTCATAAATAATATTTGTTATACATATGAACGCAATCTTTCATAACTTGATCATTCCACTAATGAGTGTCATAAGTATGCTTCCACTATTGTTGCCATTATTATAACAGTACATGAAATATGAAGCTCCATTCAACCAGTTATTATAAACTGTTTATTTCATCCACTATAACCAATTTACTGTCGAGAGTTTTAGATCAAATATCTTAAACTCAAAGAAATAACTCTTATTGAAAAAAATACCTTTTATAATTAAATTACATTTGGGGTATAAACCACGTTTATCATTCCATATAAGTATATACATAGAATTTTATACAATTCTCGTTTGCAATATTTCTTCAAGAAGTAGGAGTGACCATTCAACATCCAAAATGTGCCTATTTTGCATCCAATGTCAAATATTAACTTTTCTTTTAAATGGTTAAACCATGCAAAAATAACTCCTACCAAAGACTACACTGAGTTCTTTACAAAAGCGCATTCGGATATCCCTAAAAATTCAAGGATATTGAATATGTTGCACTTGAGCAAACCAGTCGAAGCTAACATTTCACTGATCGGAATCCTTTGTTGATTTTTTAGTCCTTGGTATGGTGTAGTTTTCAACACAACAGGATTATCATTGTATTCAATCGTAGTGAACACATAAACCTTGCATTATATTTGCTTGCTTATTTTGAATGAACTAATTTCATCGGGATTTTATATATTACGAACACGACTGTTTACCTTACAACCTTTTTTAAGTGCTTGAATATGGATCAAATATTCTAATTCTTGTATTACTTTAGAGTTAAAAGCTCATAAAGCACAATACATGGTTTGAGCAAATGAACATTTAAGTGACCAAGGTAGGAATAATTAATTAATTTAATCAATTAAATATGTTTAATCTGAATATTTGGTCATGAGAAGCAGAGGAGGGAGTGGTTGGCCATAGATGAAAGAAGAAGAGTGAACCAAATTTAATTAAATGTATGTAGAATGTCTTATTATATTAAACTAAAAGAAACATTTTCATTTCTCTTTTTTAAAACTTCCCTTAGTCATAGATCTAACGTTTAGACCACATCCTTCCAAGTGTGCTCGATCATATATTGTATCGTATAAGAACTAAAATGTCTAATATGTATTCATACAAATATTAATGACATTTTGCACATAGTATGATGATATGACATATAATAACATAGTTAATATATACATGTATAGATAATAAGATTTATACCTACCATATATATATATATATATATGTATATGTATATGTATGTATATGTATATATATTCTCCATTTATATGTGTATTATTTGCGTCAATTTTACAAAATCTAACATATGTTGACTAAGTTGAAGTTTTTAATCATACTTTTAAGTTGAAATGTTCAAGTTTTGATTTGGTAGAATTAAATTCAAATCTAGATCAAGTTGACTAATATAAAATATCTACTAAATGACTACATTAACTTTTTCTAAATTTTAAAATAACCAAAAGGAATTTTGAGAAGAAAACCATTTGTCATTTTTCTCTTTTAAAACTTTCCATTTTAATTCCCACTAGTTAGAATTAAGATCTCATCCACGTTTCTTCTTCTCTCTCTCTTTTTCTTTTTCTATTATGGTCGGCCATACGATACCATTGCATATATCTTTATTTTCAAAAGCCTGTTAAGCAATTAAGTATATTTAAGACCCATTTAAATATATATCGACATCGTATATCGATACCTGTTTATTTAACTTTAAAATATACTTCCAAATAATTAAGCAACATCCAAACACAGGTAAATTAACAACTAATATTTCTCAAATACTAGTAAATTTTATCAGTTTTTAGCATTTTATAAACTAGTTGAATCTTGTGGTTTTTTGGAGAACTCGCAGATGCGGTTGTGGGACTCAAAGGTGTGAACTCAGTCAGTGATTAATATTGCTTAATTCAAATATTAACGTTTACATATCACAATAGTTAGTGGTGTGACGGTTTGGTCGCATCGTTTATAGATCTTTTCGGTAAAATCATATTTTATACTATCTTAAGCGTCCATAATAGTGAGAATAATTTACGCACATTCTCTTCGCAACATTATATCACATTAGGATATACGAAATCGGATATTGGTCAAAACTTCAGCATTGTCCGTAGTCAATTCAATCAGTTCATAAAAAAAGTCATTGGTTCAATGATAACATTTATTTTTTACCATTATACTCTGGTCAAAATTTTTGACTTTGAGTTAACTACAGTTAACCGTGATACCAACCTCATAAACTGAGGTAAAACTCGATCTGATTATAATACCTTGATCTGCCTAATACCTTGAGATCAACTAGGAGAACCATATTACTTACTACTTCTTGTTGACTTGACTAAGAACCACTACATAGCAATGTCTTTAATCGAACAATGCTTCACTTCCAATGCTTCAACTTAGACCCATTATAATCGTTTGATGGATGGCAATGTCATGATTTAACTATAATTAAAGTTGATTATTCTCATTGAAGCTCAACAGGTTTTAAGTTGAGGGAACTATGCAACAACATCATCTTGAGATTCCATCGTTGGATCAGGTGCATTGGCAACGAGGTAAAAAGAGTAAAATTCAAAAAAAATTTATTAATTTGCACAAGATCTTATTTTATGTGAATAAAATTTAATTCAAAGTGAATCAAATTTGGTATTTAATTAATGTAAGTGTTTGAGTAATTTTAATTTGTTTTATTTATTTAAAATGTTTCTTTGTTTGTAATATTTTGAAATAAATTTTTATTATTAATTTAATTAAACTTAATTTATTAATATAATTTATTTTAATTTTATATTTAATATTTTGATGTTATGTGATATTCATATTCATAATAAGAACATCAAAACTATACTAATATGAAAACTATCTTAGGGGAATAATGAGAAAATTGACCATTGTGTCCTACGGTTAATAAAATGTTAATAGGGTGAAACAATGTTAAAAAATATTAAGATTAATTTGAATTAGTCTAAATTCAATAATATATATATAATATTGTTAGTAAATAATAATATACGTGTAATATTGTTTAAAAAATAATTTATCATTAGAACTATAATTTTAATGAAATACATAAAACTTACATTTAAATTATTTCATTAAGTTATTAATATATTTCGGTTTTCCAAAATTATCTAAAATTCAAAATTTGACCATTTCAAAGTGTGTGTGTGTGTGAATAGTGTCTTTTAAACATTATGTATGTGTGTATCTACGTGTGTATAATAAAAATTAGTTTTGTAGCTGTTCTTTACGTTTTTCCCCTGAATATGGGGCGGTAATACAAAATATATGGTTTTTCAATGTCACGCCAACAATTTTAAGCAATAACCTCTTATATCTACTAGTTTTATGTGTATAACTCATTATGATAACTTGAGGAAATGTATGTCCAAACTCTAAACTAGTTAGATGAGTCAAACTATATCTGTGGTAATATATGTTCCATCGAAAGTCCCACAATGCCATTTGAAAAAACCATATTCTCTAGGTTTACAAAATAAAATAGACTTGAGAACATCTCATTCTTTATATATTTTTATGCACTATTATAACATTGTATATCGTTTTGATTGTGGTGCAATTTTATGATCACTTTGTTTATAAGTATGTCAATTTCTTATGGTCTCACCATATTTTTATGCATATTAGTAACTAGTTCGATCTTCTCTTAACTCAACCCATCGACGGACGAATGACCCTCATTATTTTGTAACTTGCACGTTTATGAACCTTATCAAGCACTTCTAAGATCCACTCATTAACAATAGAAAACTTAAAACCTCTTAGTTTGAATGGACACGCATTTCTTAGTTCCTGTAAGTCTTGGGTTACAATCGAATTTCTTCGGTTTAGGCTTCTTAAACAATCCACTATGTTCAATTCCGAAGAAGATTCTTAACTTATCATGAGAATCATTCACATCCAACTTTAATATTATAATAAAAAATCAGGTCGTTTTTCGGTATCTTGGATCCATTCCATTATTATTTTTTACTCGGTGTTATTACAAATATAGAAAATGTTACAAAAATAAATACAATAAAAAAACTAAAAACAATACTGAATCACCTACATCATAGGATGTAAACTCACCCTATAATCCATTATGATATCTTTGTCCGAAGCTTCATTTGCACTGCTACAATTAACTCTCGATTAGAGAAAAATAAGTGTTGCTTTAGTTCAGGAAGAAATTTTGAATCAGTACACCCTAGGAGGGCCAATACATGGAAAAAAATGATAAGCTAGGGAAACTTGTGTGAGGAAAATAATAACAAAGGGAGTTGATGCGTGGTTTGCTCATACTAGCAGGTTTTATTATAAAAATGAAAAATATGCTAAAAAATTGAAAATTTTATTAGTTTTATTCTCTAATCGAAAATCAAGCTCTCGTTCAGCTTCTAATCCAAAATCACATTCTTTTTGATTCTAATCCAATATCTTGCTTTTCTTCCTCAATTTTCATGACTAAATATAAATATTTTTTTAAATTTTTTTTTCGTTTCAGTTTTCAACTTATAATTTAGTTTCGAGCGGGTCTAGCGTAATGTTAGATAGATGTTAAAGGCACCGGACCAGTGTGCTAACCACTACCAAGATTTTTTACACTGCGATTGACGGAATACGGCCAGCCAAACAAATGTTTGATCGATGGTTCTCCGCTGACCGCGGTGCCATAAACATCATACCTGGTGCCTTTAGCACAATTTTAATGTTATTTTTATTCTCAATTATTATATAAAAAATTGTGGGGTTTGATAGGTAAGTTGAGAAATAATTGTCGGCTTCAGTTGTTCAAGGTTTCGTTGGACCAGATGAATCTTCATCACGCAATTGTAATATTTTAATCAACTAAAATTAATATAAAAATAAAATGTACGTTGAAGATTGAATTGATCCACCGAATAGTTTCAATCTGGATCTACCTGATTTCCAGCCAAACGAAATTTGGTGTGACGTGATAGGAACGAAGAAAAACAGCACACGGTTTCAAAAAAAAAGCACACGCATACAAAACGAATGACTGTTCACGCATCTTTCCCTTACCGTCTCGAATACCCCTCGTAATATGCAATACCTACCTGATCTAAAGAACTAAACACGGTGCTTATCGATCCAACTTCTGTCGTCGCAGAAGCTTCCGATAGCCCAGTCTGGCAGTTTCCTCAACCAAAATACCACTCGGAGTAAAAATCATCGTTTTCTACTCCACTGCTGAACCAACGATCATCGATCACATCTATTAGTTCTGCAGTTGAAGGAGGAGAAGAGTTGCTCTTCCGGCGGAGGAGAACGATTAGTCTGATATCAATTGTACATTTAGTGGCATCTACGAGGTATGTTACTAATTACTGTATTACCGCTTTATTTTGATCTTACTGGAGTTGGAAACGTTATATAGCTAAATTGTAGATCTATAATTTGGTTACCAACTGTAATTGAGTTGAAATTGATTGCGTCTTTTGAAGGAAAAGTTCGTATATACTTCAGTGTGTGATCTGTATTGAGTTATGGCAAGATAACATTACTTTACCTTTTAAATTAGGAAAGTATATATAGTCTGAAAAAACATACAGGAAGCACTATAATATCTTATATTTTTAAGTTGATTGTAGCTTAACTAAATAAATTTTGATCGACTTGCATTTGGCAATCAGAAAAATCTAGGCTAGTTAATGAATGTCAGCTCGGCATTGTTATGGATGGCATTTGCTAAATCCACTCATGCATAAAGACACTCACGCCTCAGTCGAGCGGTTATAGGTTGGGCCCGCCTAGTATGATTTAAAAAATAAAAAAGAAACGAGATAGCAATTCTACGCGACCGTGCTTCGCCACTAGTGGTGCTAGAATATCTCTCGTCTGGATTGAGGGTTGACCCAACCAAATTAGTTAGAAGTAAGCTATAGTAGGAGTGGATGGAGCTAAAAATATGCTATCATATTTATACTTCTGTCAAGTGTAATGATTAAAAAGACGGCCAAGAGATATTAATGTGGCTAAGTGACAATATAATTTTGTGTCAGATTCCCTAAGTTTGTAATTAATCAATGATATATCCCAATCTTAATGTGCTTATACACTCATTTCCTTGTGCTAAAAAGTTAAAAGTTGCATTTTTCCCCATATTGATTGTTGATTGGTTGGCTTTTTATTTTTTTTTACCATAATTAACCTAATAGGCATTGTTTTACAAGAATAACAGACTTATCTTTTCTAAAAAAAGTCTCAGATATGACTGGAATATAGTGATTTAATATTTGGAACATATAAAATGGTAAATTTATTCTTCTTGTCGGATGGTATGTGTACTAGCATGTTGATTCTATTAATTAGCATCATGCATCTGTGGCTTACTTGGTTCATGGGGTTGGTGGGCTGGGGCTGTTTGTTCGTGTGTGCTTGCAAGAAAATGATATATAATTAAACTATCTGGGCAGCTGCATATTCTCTATTTCCGCAGCTCACAAGATAAACATACTGTAAAATAGTATGTTATTTTTGAGTTTTTGCTCCTCACTCTAGGTTTGTGAAGAAATAGTACTTGAGCATTTTTAATGATAACTAGTATAATTGTTTTTGTGTGTTGTGTAAGGAAAAGTATTATCGGGTATTTCACAACCTCTGATTCATCTCATCGGAGCTAAGCATGATTGGAACAATCATCTTTAATGAAGCATTTTAGTTTTTGCTCATGCTAGATTTATGAAGGAATGGTAAATATGAACATTTTCTATGTAATATGAAAATTTTAACATTTCCACAGTTATTTACCCCTAGTTCTTTTCTAATATTTTATATTCGAATCTTTGTATTTAAATTGCTTACGAAATCTCAAACCCGGACTATTTAAATAAATCTCAGTCAATAGTTTCTTTATTCTTCTAACAAATCCTACATATATATGTCAATTTTATGATACACACACAAGTATGCAGCCCTTGCTGATGGCATGGATTCAAACATAATTTTGAATACACCTTGCAAATGTTATGCAATATGTGTTATGTTTATTGTATGTAAAATTTGTAAAGTAAAAATATAATTTAGTTAAGAATATACATTATCAGTCCGAAATCATTATTCACAATGTTACACTTAAATTGTTGAATGGGAATGCATTTCACTGTTTGTAATGGGCCATGGATTCTCATTCACCTATTCATACTTGGATTAAATTAACATAATTGTCATATAAAAGAATGTTCAAAGTAGTTGCCTACCATAACCACATTAAAATACAATCAATAACCACACAGCATAAAATATAGATTTAGGGCAATTGCCTATCGTAACAATGTTAACTTTAAAACTGAAATAGTTTCATATTCAACAAATTTTAATATGAGACTTAAAATTTGCAACTCATGTGTATTGTGAAACAGAAATGTAGACATCAATGGCTTCCTTAAGAATAACATTTCATCAAAAACATGGATATGGATATCTATCATAAAATACATGTTTTAGGAAGTTTACATGCCCGCTTTAAAATTGAACTCTGCCAAAAGTTGGGCTCCAAGTATATCCACTGAACTAAAAAATTCAAAAACTAACCTGCAAAATAAACATGTAAAAATTGTTACTTCTTAAGATGAAGTCCTAGAATTTTACGTTTGGATTCTCATTATAGTGCTATAAACTGGTAAAATGAAGAGAATAAGTACTATACACTTGTGCATCTATGATGATATATGATTAAACTATCCCGGATGCATAATGTTTTTTGACACGACTGACAAGATTAAGTATACTCAATTAAGTATGAAGGCGTAGGAGTAATTTTAAAGAAATGGCATTCTCACTTCATCATGGAGCAAATGCAGTTTAACCTACTAGGTTGTCTGTTATACAAGTATGCATGTGCAATGGCACATAGGCAAACTATGTGGGCAAAGTTGCATGCTCATTGTTTTCAGAAGCAGTACAGGGTAAAATAGAGCAAAGCAGTTGATGTTTGTTCGAGGGGAAAAAGTATTGGGGTCTTTCAGACAACCTCGGATCCATCTAGCCGGGGGATGAAGCCCAGGTAGAACGATCCTCTACAAGATGGACTAGGTTAGTAATCCAATAACCCGTTAATCACGCTATGGAAACGAGGCCATGTGTCATCATCAAGACTGGGTTGCCTTCCTCCTTAAGTTATAAGGATAAAGTAGTACGAGCCTATAGAACAGATCCTGTTCAAGTAAGGTCGTGCTTTGTGTGTTAACAAATCGATATTTGTACTACGCAAGGAAAAATCAACGGGGGGTGTGGGACTAATATGAGTTTAATTAAAGGAGCAAACATGTATTCTAATCCTGAACACCACAGATCTGTGAATTTATGGAGAGTCGAAAATCTGAACTATTACGTTGCCTAGTATGGAACTTGAACTTCTGTTTTCTCTTTCCTAACTCATGTTTGTATTGAATACCTTGTATGTATGTTCTATATATTTGCTGTGAAGCTTATTGAATACTAAATTAGTTAAGGAAACAAAATATTTTTTATTTTTGGACTTGAGTTAAAATTCTAATAGTAGTAATTAGACATTTTTGCAGTTCCAAGCAATGAAATTGGAAGACCTGACCTGAGGCTGAAAGCTTGGAAGGTAAAAGGACATGGAGACAAAAGAGAAAGGAATGTTATAAGGTGGAATGAACATTGGTCATCCTTACAATTCCTCACAGGAGTGCGTGCATACCCTCCTCTGTCAAGTTATGGATATATTCTTATGGCTGCCCTACTGCACAACACAAGCTCCGTATCTGTTTGGATGTCTGCCGCCTGTTGCTTACCCAGCGGCGCATCGTTGTCGTCGTGGGCATGTTTCCAAATGAAAAGTTAATAATGTCAAGTTGGTAAATTCAAGCATGGAAAGTTTTTAAATGCATGGTAAGCTCAGCAAGTGGAAGTTAACATTCTTTACTACTTGCATTTGTATTGTTGCCTGTGTAATGCACCTTCATCCTTTAACTTCTATTCTAATAAACTGTATTATTTTCAAATGGATTTGTCATGTCTTGTGTTACCCATGGTTTTATTTTTGTTTTTATTTTTGCCATTATACCGTGCCTACATGCATGGGCACTAAAAGTTGTTTGATGAGCAAGGCTCCATGTTGTTATGTTTATCTTTCATTTTTATACTGCCATTACATGCATATGTTGATGAATGTTCTTTGATTATTTACTTGTAAGAACCATCATTTCTAGTGTTGGAGACCGACCAGTGAGCATTATTACTAACTTTAGCCTTAGTTTTAAATACCCAACGCCATGGTTTTACTTAAAATCTTTTTTCAATATGTACCGCGTAAACAAAAATTTAATATGATTACTAAACCCAGCATCAATCGTACTACACATCTCCACGCAAGTGTTCCTAACATCCTCTACTTGTGGTTTCATTCCACGTTTATCATATTGGCATCGTACAGTGCTCTAACATTGTTAACCAGTCGATGCAACATACCCACAGTTGTTCTTTTTGGTCCAAACGGGTCCAAGTTCAAGGCATGCGAGATACAGACGTTCAGCCGACCGCTCATGATCCCATCAATCGATTGTTCGCCTAAACTTAATTATTTTTCTACATCAGCAGATCAGTTGACCGACTTAAAGGGATCAACCGACTATTTGTCTGTCCATTCGACTGATGCCTCGAGTTCAGTCGACTATATGACCATTGTTTTTTTTGTGGTTTCTTCTATAGAAAATCGATCAACCGTCGTGATTCAGTTAGTCGACCGATTGCCTATTGTTGCCTTTTCTTATGTATTTTTCACTAATCTAATCACCTGACTTCATTTTTAAAGTGATTTTATGATTTAATATGTTATAGAAATGTCGTACTATACTTTAATGGTTGTTTACCTTCAGTCTTCTTTTTGTATTCAATGTTTTCATTGTTTTTCTTCTATTTAATCATCTTCTCCAATATCGATTAATCCAATTATGCCCAAAATCATTAGTAAGTTGTTTCATTACTAATTTATTATCAATCTGTTCATTTCAACAACAAAAGTTCCAGTTATATCTCCAAACCCCAATTTAAAAACGTTTATATTTCCATTTCATATATCTATGTGCTTTTCATATAAAAATCCAAACTTTATTCATTTAGACCATCAATAATGAGTTAAGAGCATAAATAGATCATATAACATAGAAAATAAAATCTCACTCGAAGTTTAACCTAATTAGCTTAGAGATCGCTTTTCCTTTTGCTCTCCGAATTTGGCCTAGCTGCCAATCTTCGTAAACCATTGAGAAGTTTATAAATTTTACAATCTATGATTTTTTTTCCTTCCTATTTAGACTATTTAATTGTTACTTTTGGTGGAGAATTGTTGATTTAGTTTTCGATCTAAGGCCGTGTTTGTTTCGAACAAGATAAGGCCGAATGCTTAATTAGCTTGTTTGTTTTTAAATAAGTTCTTCTTTTTACTTAATTGAACGAGTAGGTTGGCACGTGCAATGCACGTGCACAGGAAGAACTGGTGTTATGAAACTATGGTTGTGGAGTTATGTTAAATTTTATAAAATGACTTTGACGTGTACGTAATGTTGTATTTTTTTGGATGCTATCTAATTCAAAACACATCCACGTCGGGAAGACGTGTATAGAACTTTCGTATCAAACATGGAAATATGCTCTAAATCAAACCGATCGTAGGCAGCTAAAAAGAAAAGTAATAAACTTATGGAAGTATGAATTATTCTGGCTTGTTCATGCATATTGTAGACAACAGCTTTGATTTATAACAGAAGTAGATTTTTTTTTAATAGATATAATAGTTAAGATGAAGTAGATAAGGTAGCATTTGAGAGGAGAAGGAGACAATATGACATATTGTAGCTTGCATGTTATATGAAAGTAAATTGTTACGACGAAGTATAGTTGTGTTAATTACTATCTCTCCACCATGTTTCGGGCTTGAGCCCGGCATCAGTAGTAAGTTGATGGCGGAGTTAAAAACGTTTTTTAAGAGATTTTTTATGTTAAGTAAAACTGAATCGTAGTAACACAGTCATATAACGTATAAGTTGAAATACTCAAACACGTTGATTACGTGCATACAACCAAGTTATATAACACACATTCACAAATCACATGAGTATTAGAATTATGTCTGCAATCGGAAAATGTACATGTATTTATAATTAATGCAACAAATAATGCAACTCTTGTTTTCAAACATTTCACACGCAACTACATAAATTCACAAAGATAAAAGTAACTAATTCGAGCAAGAACATGAGAATCAAGTTCCACATAACATTCATTCAGATTCCATTCTATCTAAATGTACTGAACTTGAAATATAAAACATGTATATCCAACTCCAAACTTAAACTTAATAAAAGAAAAAATAAATCCAAATGATGATATAATATTGTTTCTAAAATTTAATATCCAAAGAATCTCATCATAGATTTCACGACTGAATATCGGATCTGAACTTACACAGATGGAGAGACATAATTGCAAAACCCATGGTAGATGACAATTTTAAACCTGAAGCGGCAAGCATTTTGCTTGCACCTCCTCCGCTTAGGAAATCCCAAATTATTTCCCTTGCGATGCATGCCGATAGTTGCAGTTAGATCACTAAGGAACCACAATGGCTGAGAGGACTATCACGTTAGCAAAGGACGTTGTTTGTGAGAGCCCATTATTTATGTACTCCTTAATCCGTTACAATAAATGCTTCTTTTCTATTTACACTACCCAAACACGGATCAAGATTTCTGAACAGTCTGACACCCTTTAAATTTTAATATTTTTAGTATTAGTTTCAATTCAGTTTTTCCCATATTAAATCCACATCAAATCAACTAACATCTACATTTGGTTCATTTTCATAAGTTGCATGATCAAAGTTTGCCATAGCTTCCTTCCCATTGTATTTAATTGATGCTTTATCAGAAGCTCTGCAAACAACCACAAAGAAAGTGAGAACACCATAGTCTACATGCAGTATTCATTGCTAACTGGTCATAGGATCTAAACATCTTCAAATTATAGGTGATAAATCTATCACCTTGCAGCTTCTTCCTAGGTATCAAACAGCCCCAAATACACATATTTGTTTAGAAAAAAAAGTTGCATTATAAAAAAATATGTGCATAGCTCAATCGATAATAAGAAATGATACATTACTTTTAACCCATAAATTGACCTATTCTACCTGTAACGCCCCACTCCGAGATCCACTCTAGTAAAGAGTATTACGGTGTAATACCGTCTATTAGAACGGAGAATAGAGTATAATAGAAGCGACCATGTGTAATCAAGCTATAACTAACTACTGAATACGTCGAATAGGTATTATTCTTTTCTCAAGTGGTTCGACATATCCAATAGATATTTATAACGAAATTACAATGGCTAAGGAAAATAGGTTCAGAACAAACATAATACTAAGTGATAACATCATCATCACATAACAGTCACATAACAGTCACAGAACATAGGTACAATATATCGTCAATACAGATCCAAGTATCAGAAAGGTGGGTACAAAGCCACCACTCACACATGTGAGTCAAAAATATGTACATAAGAGTCTGAAATAACAGAGTAGCGGAATAGTGGACAAATAAAAGAGCTATCTATCAGCATAGCAGATAATGTCCAAGCGGAAGCACAGAAGGCTAAGTCTAGAGACCTAACCTGAAACTACTCGGTCTGACCCGAGCGAAAACACTCGGGTCAGGCTAGCTAAACAATCAGTAATAACTGAGATATATATATTAATGCAGTACATAAATAAAACAGTACTTCTCCAGAGAAGAGTAATATGGACTACATGAACATAATGACGATCCCTAATCATCAGTAAACTGTAAAAATCTCCAAAGAGAATATCAACACCAAAGTGTTAAATAAATAAAATCGCCTCATATCATCGGCGTAGCCAAAGCTATATAAAGTTGCCCATAGGCAATAATCCCAAGAGTGACCAGAGTCAATAATCAATGCCCAAGCAAAGATCGATGCTCCAAAGAGCAATAGGGATATAAAGAAAAATCAGAAATCGAATACAGAAATGCATTGTCCAGAGACACTTTGAATCCACAAGGTAATCGCACTTACATCGTATGGTTCCATAGAACCAACACCGAATGGCGATACTCGAATGGATATAAAAATCATCAAATAATACAAGTATTGCACGTGCACCGACCAGAGTCGTTATTGCCAAGTACTGTAGAGTTGTGATCGATCACTCGCACAGATGCGGAACGCACGAGACGGCGAGATCCTTCCCAGAAGGATAAAGGCCCAGAGGCACACGCCGAAAAACTGCTCCATAGAGCAGGTGTCCAGAGACGGTTGCCCAGAGGCATGGTGACCCAGAGGTCCAGTACTGGCCGCCCAGAGGCTAATGTGTCACGAACTTCTTGGAGAGGAACCCGTAAAGTGTTAACAATGAGTCTCATACCCCACGTTCGCACTAAACAGTTTACTAACCAATAGCATGCTCACACTCCAAACAATAAAAAGTCCACTTCGTAGCATCGGTAAACTAGACCCAAAGGTCAAAACGATCAATCGAATAGGTCAGGGATTAACCGGAAAGAAAATACACACAGTTCTATAGGCCGGAGATTTCGTAACCGTTTAAGCACCTTTCCACTTCGCTCGACATGCTAAAAATGAGTGTGAGATTTTTATTATAGAAAATAATGGTGCGAAAAGGATTTATAATTGATTTTGAAATCACTTTAAAACAGCTTTTTAAAACTCTCCTATTATGGAGTAATTAATTTAATAATTAAAAATAATATTATATAATAATTTCGAAAGCCATTTAGGAGTGAAAAATCCTTTTAAAATAGTTTATAAAAACCCGTGCACGAAATCCAGAGACAAATCTCAAAGAAATCGATAAATCAGAAAATCACTGAAAATATTCTAAGTGTTGGAAAATAGTCCAAAACTGACGCGAACCCAAGTTCGGAAAATTATTCGAACCAGCAAACTGAATCCGAATGACATGAAAATTTATAGGAATGTAGTCTGGCATTCCTACTTCAGAACACAAAAAGAATTACTCGATTCCGACTTGAAATGAAGTCGTAGCGACGCTCCATAGTCAGGCCCGGCTGCACCAAGAGGGTGCAGTCCAAATTATATATATATATATATATATATATATATATATATTAGGACCGGCTGCACCCCATGGTGCAGCCTGGTCCAGCCCCCAGCCCGCATGGACTGGGGAGCAATGCATAAGCCCCAAGCCCGCTTGGGCTGGGGTGCAATCATAAAACCCCAGCCCAATTGGGCTGGGCGGAACAGAAGTCCCTCAGCCCAATTGGGCTGGAGCGGAAAATATGTCCCCCAGCCCAATTGGGCTGGGGCGGAAATCATGCCCCCCAGCCCAATTGGGCTGGGGCGAAACACCAGCCCCCAGCCCAATTGGGCGAAACACCAGCCCCTCAGCCCAATTGGGCTGGGGCGACTTACCAGCCCCCAGCCCAATTGGCTGGGGCGGTGGGTGGTGCGCCAGCCCATGCGGGCTGGCCTGCTACTGGCTAGCCCAACCGGGCTAGCCCACTGCGCCTGGGCAGCAGCCTGGGTGCAGCCCAGGCCTGCCCTGGTGCACTCAGAATTGGGTTTTAGCCTGTTTTCAGCCTTTTGCATTTCCAACCAGCAAATTTTTGTGTTTTTGGTGATTTTGGGGTGTTTTTTTTCTTCAGTTTTTGGCATCAAATTTTCACCAATATTACAACTAGTAATAATCACTAATCAATAGTAATTACCTCAAAGAAGCAAAGGATCAAGTAGTTTGTGCGCACAATATCAAGCAAGCCAAAATCCTCAACCCCAAAGCAAAAGATCAAGAGACTTCAAGGACCCAAAAATCAAAAAAACAAAACAAAGATTACAACAGGATAGTAGAGATAAAATAGGGATTAAGAAGGATTAGAGAATAAGGGAGATTGCATTACCTTATTTAAAGATTAAACTAGTTTAGTTATGTAGAGAAGGAGGTGGATCTTCTACCAAAGGGAGGCCATTAGTTATGTTTAGATCTAGGTTTAGGAATTATGAAGAGGAGGGTTAGGGTTTATGGAATGGGTTTAAGATATTATATAGAAGTGGGTAGGTTAATGGGCCATGTTAGGAGGTTTTACAACCCTTTAGGACTTAGTTTATTTTTCTAAGGTTATCATGTGAACAAAATCCTAAGTAGCAACCTAGTTTTAATTAAAACCATATAATTGTCTCATTTGGCCAATTAAACCTATAATCACATTTAAAAATTCCCCATTTTAAACCCCAAAATATTTTAATTTGCAAATCAAATTGCAAATTTAAATTCCCAAAAAATTTTTTAGCTCCCCTTTTAACTTAAAATCATAAATTTTAATTTATCATTCGGTAATTGCAATCTCAGGGTTGTTACAGACTCCCTCCCGTAAGAAAATTGCGTCCTCGCAATTCCTTAAATATAGAAGTCGTCTATAACATCTAATCCACAAAAGGAATACAGAAGATAAATTATAGATGCTCACCCGTGCCGGAAGATGAAAGAAAACCAGGATAAGTATGCTCGATAAACTCTCTGGTCTCCCAAGTGCAGTCCTTAGGATTAGACGACCATTGAATCTTCACGAGCGGGACCTTTTTGTTTCGAAGGCGTCTAACCTCCGAATCAAGCACACGAAGAGGTTGTTGCTCTATAGATAGATCGGGTGAGATCTCCAAATCAGGTACGATATGAGGCTCGATAATAGAATCAGGATCGCGCACACACTTGCGAAGCTGAGAAACATGGAACACATCATGTATTCTAGAGAAATGAGCAGGTAGAGCCACTCTATAGGCGACGAGGCCGATGCGTTCCGTGATAGGAAACGGTCCAATATAGCGAGGGGCCAATTTCCCTGTAGAACTGAAACGCACAACCCCTTTCATAGGAGATATCCGAATAAAGACATGATCACTAATGGAGAACTCAAGAGGCTTCCTACGGTTGTCCGCGTAGGATTTCTGGCGGTCCTGTGCCTCTTTCATTCTCTGACGGATAAGAACAATCTTTTCAGAAGATTCCCGAACTGAATCTGGACCAAGAATAAGCTTCTCGCCAGATTCTAACCAACAAGCAGGAGAGCGACATGGCCTCCCGTATAGAGCCTCGAAAGGTGCCATGCCGATACAAGAATGAAAGCTATTGTTGTAGGAGAACTCTACAAGCGGTAAGTTATCCTCCCAACTACCTCCGAAATCCAGAATACAACAGCGCAAAAGATCCTCTAAAACACGATTCACCCTCTCCGTCTGACCGTCCGTCTGAGGATGATAAGCAGTCGATAGATTCAGTTTTGTGCCCAAAGCTGACTGTAGGCACTTCCATAAGTGACTAGTAAAGATAGTGTCTCGATCATAGACGATAGAGCTAGGAATGCCATGAAGTCGAACGACTTCCTTCACATATAGCTTGGCCAACCGAGGTGCAGTCCGAGTGGACTTAATCGGAATGAAATGAGCCGCTTTGGTCAAGCGATCAACAATAACCCAGATAGAAGTATGGCCTGACCTCGATCGAGGCAGACCGTCAATAAAATCCATAGATATCTGATCCCATTTCCATAATGGAATCTCTAGCGGCTGAAGAAGACCAGATGGACGCTGATGCTCGGCCTTGATCTGTTGACAAGTCATGCAACCACTCACATAACTTGCCACATCCCTCTTCAACCCCTTTGTAACAACCCGATATTTTCAACCATTCGCATCCGCACATGTCGGACTTGAATTGCTCAAAATACCGCATTGTAAATAAAATTTGGCAAATCTCAGAATATACAGTAAATAAAATCACAGATTACAGACACAGAGTATTTAATAATGCAGTGGAAGTAAAAGAAATAGTAGTTCATGAAGCCACTATATAAATATATCAGAGTTAAATAAAATACAACAGACTAAATAAAGTACAACAGAACTCTTAAGATGATAACCAAGTACAAGCTGAATAGAACAACAAAACTGGAATAGATAAAACTAGATAAGCAGATAATCTCCAGCGATTCCAATCTCCAGAAAGTGGAATCCAAATCTATGAATAACTCAGGCTGACCCGAGCGTAAATAAAAATACAAACACTCGAGTCAGGACAATATATACTTATATAATGTAAACCAACTCAAATGAACTGTAATAAGGTACAAGTAACTTAAAGGATGCCTGAGACCGCCCATCCTTTAAGGATCCGTTAAACTATTTACTATGTAGTAATATTTCGCTATTATAATAATGTCTACAGTAAAATAAACTTACTTTTAAATAGCGTTCCGGGCTACCCATACCACCCTTCACACATAATAGTCCCAGTAGTCCATCCAATATCATGCCATCTCCACTCCGGGTGACTGTCAGAGGATACCACACGGGCTGCGGGAGAAAAACAAACTCGTAGTAAAGGCTCGGTATGGTAGGTGACACGGCACATAAGACAATGCCAGGGTAGATATACCAATTACGCACACGGGCTGGTGGTAACGCAGCAGCCACATACGCCCACCTCGGAACACACTCCCAATCAAAATCGGAGGTTGGCCATCTAATCAATCACAAGTAAGAGTATAGTATCGAAGGAATGTGTCCGATCGGAGGAATGACCTCACTTGGCCCGAGATCGCTCCTGTTTTAGCCAACTTATGCCAACTCACGGGAGTTGGGTCCACGTAATATACCTCAAGAACGTCGCAACCATCCTACTTCATTCTGGAATCTCCACCGCGTACACGGTTGTCAAAGTGGTTTTCGGTATCGATAGAGAGTATGCCAGATATCCGATCCCGGTCTCTTTGCCAACCAATCGTTATTATAACCCGTAGTTATAACTTTTAAAATAATGTTTATACTTCAAAATAGGATATCATTTCAAATCCAAATCTTTATCAAAATAATGATTAAATTAATTCCAAACCATTTTAAAACATCATATCTTTCCAGAAATTCTTGTCAAATCATTTTAATATATCAAAATATCATATCTTTTCAAAACCACATTTCAAATCATTTTAATATATCAAAATATCATATCATTTCAAAACCACATTTCAAATCATTTTAATATATCAAAATATCATATCATTTCAAAACCTCATTTCAATCATTTTAATATATCAAAAATATCATATCCATTTCAAGTCATTTCAATCATTTTAATATATCAAAAATATCATATCTTTCCAAAACTTCATTTCAAATCATTTTAATAAACCAAAATATCATATCTTTTCAAAACCACATTCATTTCAAATCATTATTCATTTTATTCAATTTAAAATACCATTTCAATTTACATTTCCAAACAGTTTATATTTCAAAAATCATTTTAAATCATTAAAATGAAGTTATTATATTTAATAATTAAATTATTAAATTTCCAAAAATTTCAACTTCCAAAGTTCATTTATTCACTTAAGTTTATCAAAACAGTGAAAATTAACTTTTCGCAACATTTAGAAAACGCTACGGAAAGTTACATTCAAAACAGTTCAATTTAACAAAAGACAGCATTTTTAAAAATGTTGTAATAGGGTTTACTTAATATTTCAAATAAACTTAGTTAAATTCAACAATTATAGCACTTAAAAAGATTTCTATAATAGCATTTAATTCAATTTAGCTTTTTAGTTCATTATCATCAACTACATCATTTACAAATGCTGTAATATCATTTAAATTGCAATTAATAGCATTTCAAAAATGCAGTTAATTAACTTCAAATATTCAATATAATTTCACAACCAATTATATTTTAATTTAAAACATTTTTAACTTATAAAATCATACATTTTCACATTTATAAACAACATTTAATTTTCCTTAAGTTTATGATTTTATAAAGTTAAATTTCCATTCAAAAATCAAGATTTAATAATAATTCACTTATTAAATTTCAACATTCAAATTTAAATTCATTAAATTAAATTTCAACTTAACACTTAAGTTTAAATTTCAAAATATAACTTAATTTCAATTTTATTCACTTAAATTAAAATTCACTTTTAAGCCAAATTCGCAAATTCCCATTTGGTTATATTTCAAAATTTCAACTTAAATAATCATCCCTTTCATTTTTTAACTTTACTCAAAAATCATTAATATATTATAAAATCATTTTAAATTCATTTCAAATTCAAATTATCATAAATTTATCATAATTTCATATTTAATTTAATTTCCAATTATAATTAAATCAAAATTTCCAAAATAACTTACATTTAAATTTTCTAACTTTTCCATAATTTATTTAACCTATAAATTTCCAAAAAAAACAATAATACTTTACAAAAATCATTTTTAATTATGTTTTAAATCAAAATATTATAATATTTACATTTCAAACATATTTTTAAAAATTTTAGAAAAATATATTTTAACTACGGGTCTGTATATAATTTTCTAGCCCAGGTAAAGTGATACGGGTAATGTATCATTTCAACCCGTAATTTACAAAGAAAATCCGGGTTTTATCATTTCAAACCCGCAGTCCCAAGTAAATGAAATAAAATGAAAATCGCTCAGGCCTATCATTTCAGCCCATAACGATTTTCCCCTATTCTAAAGTCTGTTCGGGTATGTATCATTTCAACCCATAGTGATTCTAATCTAAAGGGAACTTGCAGTGTGATAAACTGATAAAAATAACAGAACAACATAATATAACAGTAACAGATGTTATAATAGGTGTTTAAGCATGGGTGAACATCATATAATCATAATATAGCATATGTAACATGATAATGCATTTTGAAGATTCAAAAGGGGTCAATTTACTAGTTATATATGTACATATTGTCTGGTGAGGATAACTCACTTGTTTGAGCTGGAGACACAACAACGAATGCACGAATGAGATCCCAACAAGAACGATAACATGACACAAAGATGAGTGGGAGAGCCAAAGTATCAATTCCCTTAGATACATTTAACAAAACAAGTATAACAACACATAAGTTTCAATACAAAATACCATTAAACAATGATAGAATTGGATGCATAAACAAATCCAAAGTGTTTGCACTTGCTTTCTACCACCTATGCTTCAGCTCCAGATCTGAAATGGCACGGCTAAAGGCATGGTTTGGATCTGGTCTGGGTTCCTAAAGGTCGGCCTAGCATGGAAAAATGATGGAGCAAAGTATGGTAGGGAGATAGGTGCATGGAACTAACACTACAATGCAACTACCATGGATCCTATGCAACATATACGTTCGGCCACAAGCTAGCATGGTGCGGCCATCACTGTAGTGGGCTGTAGGATATTGTGGCAGTGGGTTCCAGGTCATCCATGGATGGTGGAGGTGGAGTAGGTGGCGGCCAACGGGTGGTTGAAAGTGATGAAGGCATAGGTGATTGGCTATGGTGCATATAGGTGAGTTTGTGTAGATATTGTTGGATTTGGTCACATGGGTGCATGGCCAGTGGCTTGGGGCTGTAGAGGAGGTGGTGGAGGCTGGCTCAGGTGGTGGTGGCGGCAGCCATGGTGAAGGAGGAGCAAGGGGCTGAGCTACAAGGGTGAGAAAGCAAGTGAAAACAACATAAACAAGTAGAAAAGCAATGGAAAAGAAAAAGAATTTTACCAAACTCTTGGAGATGATGGAGGCTAAAATTTTCAGAGATGAGGAGGAAGAAATTTCGTGAAAAATGAAGAGAAAAAAAATACGGCTGAAGATGGTATAAGGAACAGCCCCAATTGAATGCATATGATGAAATTGAAAAGGCAGGGAGGTGAAAAGTCAAAGGTAAATGAAAGGTTTTAAACTCTTCATATTTCTCTAATTCTTTTTGTAATTTTAAATAAATTTAAAATACTGATAAATAAAGATAAAATAAACTCAGAAATAAATTAAACAAGTAAACAAAATAAATAAATATTAATTACATATAATTTAATTAATAAAACAGCAAAAATTGCAAACTAGTCTTGAAAATATGAAAAATAAATGCAATGAACTTTGGAAAATCTTTATGTACTTGTAAAAATATTTATAACAAAGATAATAACATAAAATAAAATGCATTCACAAATAAATATATAAATTTTAATTTAAATATAATTTAAATGAAGAAAATAGCAAAGAAAATAGAAACTAGGCTTTAAAAATAGAAAATAAATTCAATAAGCTTTGGAAAATTTCAAACATCTCTTTAAAAATATTTAAATGGTAAAAATATATGTAACATAACATATAATACAATTTATAATAAGATATGACAAATAAAAATTATCTATATAATTTAAAATAAATAATATTGTTAAATAAAACAATTTACACCCAATTTTGTAAAAGCATAACTTTCACAGTATTATTCGGATTTCAACGAAACGAAAAGCATTGTTCTTGAAATTTTATTTATTTTCATAACAAAAGGTAAAATTAAAAATTTAAAACTTTTAAAATTTAAATTTAAAAGTCAAAGTTTGACCAGATTGACCAAAATTCACTTTTCTGGAAATATTCAATTTATGCATGATTGAAATTCAAATCCACATCAAAATCAACATTTATATTTCAATTAACAAAATATATTCATTTTAATAAATAAAATAAAGTTTTTTTTAAATTAGGAATTTAAATTAAAATAATTAAAATATACAATTACAATAATCAGAAAATACAGGGTTGTTACACTCTCCCCCACTCAAAACTTTTCGTCCCCGAAAAGGAATGAGGTAAGGGAAAGCACAGAAAAAGATAGAATGAAATAGTATTAAGACAAGATGACAAGAAGATTAAAATCATACCTGATAACTGTTGCTATAGGTAAGTTTAACAATGTGGAGATGATCTTTCCAAGATCTTCTAGAATTCAAGAACACAAGCATGGAAAAAAAATCTTTTAGAATCTGATTCACCCTTCCCGTTTGACCGACGGTCTGTGGATGGCAAGCAGTGCTTAGATTCAAAGATGAGTACCAAAGATTTTTAAAGATTATAGAAAGATTTCTAAACAGACTGGTATATGCAATAGCCTCCCATTCTGTAGCAAGATAAGGGAAATTAGGACAACCAAAAGATAGTTTGAAAAACAAAATAAAATAATAAATTTGAAACCATAAAATTTCAACTTAAACTGAAAATTAATTTTACATAAGTCAAATAAATCTTAAGCATCTCTAATTTCATTATCTTATCATCCAATTATCTTAAATTAACAAATCCCTAAAATCATGTATTTGAAAAATCTTTTATTATACTCAAAATGTACCAAATAAAATTTGATTCTTCTTCACTACTAATTAAAATTAAATTTATTCCTCTCAATATATTTTATCACCTATGTTAAATATATTTACACTCATTGTAACTGCCTTAAATTTATTCTTAGTTCCTCCATCATCATTTTATATTGTAAATTATTCCATTACACTTTTTCTTTATTTTCCTCTGTTAATCCTTTTATAACAAAAATTTAAGTATATAACATTTATAATAACCACTCAAATTTTATTTATAAAATCCTTTTTTTTATATTGTATATTATCCAATTACATATTCAACTTCTGAAAATTAAGGTAAGTTATATTGGAATGAAATTGTGTATTATACAAATAAAACTTTCTAATTCAATTATTTCAAGCTTGAATATTTATCCAAATCTCAAAATTATACTTAGAAATTATCCTTGAAGATAAAATTTAGGAATTAAATTTCCGATAAATTCCAAACTATTTAGAGATAAATAAATGCTCATATACACTATATATATATATATATCCATTGAAATTCAAATCATATATCAGCATATGTTATAAATCCAGTCTTATTTTAGAAATTAAAACCAACAAAATTTTCCCAAATCAAAACTGTAGCAAGACTACAGAATGGTCACTTTACTTCGAAACTCGAAAATGAATGTCGGTGATGCTGCAGTCATCACCGAAGTTATTTTCCAGCGACAAAGAGAAGAGCACTAGTTTTAAACTTTAAAATTCTTGGGAAACAAATTTCTATTCCAAAATACTTTAAATAATATATCCTTTAAAACTTTAAACACAAAGTTTGAAATCCATCGGAAATTAAATTCTCAAATTCTTGTTTTACATTCATTTTGAATTTCCAAATAAATTTATAACCATGTTTTATAGTTCAATTAGATATATGAAACAATAGAAAATGATATATAAAATCAAATATTATTTCTTAACAACCAATTCAAATAAAATCCATATAAATATTTATAATATAGTTACAAAATTTATTTCACAAAAATTTATTTCATTACTAAATTTTAAAAACATATTGTGTCAGTTTGCTCTGTTCAAGTGTTTTGGAAATCTTATCGATAGCGTTGATCAGACGAATCGATTAGAAACCCAAATCAACTTCAACAACTCAAACAACACAATATATAAAACATTTTAAATATTTGTTTACAAATACACTTCAAGAACGATTTGAAGATAAGTTGGAAACAAAGATGAGATGATTACATAACAGAATAGGGAGATGGATGAGTTTATATAAATCGCGGGCAACCTTAACCAGGTCAACCGTGACTTAAAGAATAAGATCGATGTGGATTTCTTTGGTAAATCAACATTCGGTCTCAAGAGATAGAGTTCGGGATTATAAGAGGTACTAGCACCTAAACCAAGGATATAGAATCTCTGGTGAATCGATACTGTTGTAAAGGAGTTTCCCCCTTTACAAATAAATTTGAGGTTGGCGAGACCGCCGACTCATTATGAAGATCTTGAATTGGAGTTATGGGATACTCCAGAAACAAAAGAAGATAAATAGTGAGGGACACGAATGGATTTTGGAACCACAGGGAACGTTCCAAAATTCAAAGGAATCGAGTCAAAAAGGAAGAGGTTTGAACTCGAATGAAAGTGATTCTGTAAATACATTTACCCTATATACTGAGTTTTGCCTAGAGCTACCAAAGCTCTGATACCAACTGTAACAACCCGATATTTTCAACCATTCACATCCGCACATGTCGGACTTGAATTGCTCAAAATACCGCATTGTAAATAAAATTTGGCAAATCTCAGAATATACAGTAAATAAAATCACAGATCACAGACACGGAGTATTTAATAATGCAGCGGAAGTAAAAGAAATAGTAGTTCATGAAGCCACTATATAAATATATCAGAGTTAAATAAAATACAACAGACTAAATAAAGTACAACAGAACTCTTAAGATGATAACCAAGTACAAGCTGAATAGAACAACAGAACTGGAATAGATAAAACTAGATAAGCAGATAATCTCCAGCGATTCCAATCTCCAGAAAGTGGAATCCAAATCTGTGAATAACTCAGGCTGACCCGAGCGTAAATAAAAATACAAACACTCGAGTCAGGACAATATATACTTATATAATGTAAACCAACTCAAATGAACTGTAATAAGGTACAAGTAACTTAAAGGATGCCTGAGACCGCCCATCCTTTAAGGATCCGTTAAACTATTTACTATGTAGTAATATTTCGCTATTATAATAATGTCTACAGTAAAATAAACTTACTTTTAAATAGCGTTCCGGGCTACCAATATCACCCTTCACACATAATAGTCCCAGTAGTCCATCCAATATCATGCAATCTCCACTCCGGGTGACTGTCAGAGGATACCACACGGGCTACGGGAGAAAAACAAACTCGTAGTCAAGGCTCGGTATGGTAGATGACACGGCACACAAGGCAATGCCAGGGTAGATATACCAATTACGCACACGGGCTGGTGGTAACGCAGCAGCCACATACGCCCACCTCGGAACACACTCCCAATCAAAATCGGAGGATGGCCATCTAATCAATCACAAGTAAGAGTATAGTATCGAAGGAATGTGTCCGATCGAAGGAATGACCTCACTTGGCCCGAGATCGCTCCTGTTTTAGCCACCTTATGCCAACTCACGGGAGTTGGGTCCACGTAGTATACCTCAAGAACGTCGCCACCATCCTACTTCATTCTGAAATCTCCACCGCGTACACGGTTGTCACAGTGGTTTTCGGTATCGACAGAGAGTATGCCAGATATCCGATCCCGGTCTCTTTGCCAACCAATCGTTATTATAACCCGTAGTTATAACTTTTAAAATAATGTTTATACTTCAAAATAGGATATTATTTCAAATTCAAATCTTTATCAAAATAATGATTAAATTAATTCCAAACCATTTTAAAACATCATATCTTTCCAGAAATTCTTGTCAAATCATTTTAATATATCAAAATATCATATCTTTTCAAAACCACATTTCAAATCATTTTAATATATCAAAATATCATATCATTTCAAAACCACATTTCAAATCATTTTAATATATCAAAATATCATATCATTTCAAAACCACATTTCAAATCATTTAAATATATCAAAATATCATATCATTTCAAAACCTCATTTCAATCATTTTAATATATCAAAAATATCATATCCATTTCAAGTCATTTCAATCATTTTAATATATCAAAAATATCATATCTTTCCAAAACTTCATTTCAAATCATTTTAATAAACCAAAATATCATATCTTTTCAAAACCACATTCATTTCAAATCATTATTCATTTTATTCAATTTAAAATACCATTTCAATTTACATTTCCAAACAGTTTATATTTCAAAAATCATTTTAAATCATTAAAATGAAGTTATTATATTTAATAATTAAATTATTAAATTTCCAAAAATTTCAACTTCCAAAGTTCATTTATTCACTTAAGTTTATCAAAATAGTGAAAATTCACTTTTCGCAACATTTAGAAAACGCTACGGAAAGTTACATTCAAAACAGTTCAATTTAACAAAAGACAGCATTTTTAAAAATGTTGTAATAGGGTTTACTTAATATTTCAAATAAACTTAGTTAAATTCAACAATTATAGCACTTAAAAAGATTGCTATAATAGCCTTTAATTCAATTTAGCTTTTTAGTTCATTATCATCAACTACATCATTTACAAATGTTGTAATATCATTTAAATTGCAATTAATAGCATTTCAAAAATGCAGTTAATTAACTTCAAATATTCAATATAATTTCACAACCAATTATATTTTTATTTAAGACATTTTTAACTTATAAAATCATACATTTTCACATTTATAAACAACATTTAATTTTCCTTAAGTTCATGATTTTATAAAGTTAAATTTCCATTAAAAAATCAAGATTTAATAATAATTCACTTATTAAATTTCAACATTCAAATTTAAATTCATTAAATTAAATTTCAACTTAACACTTAAGTTTAAATTTCAAAATATAACTTAATTTCAATTTTATTCACTTAACTTAAAATTCACTTTTAAGCCAAATTCACAAATTCCCATTTGGTTATATTTCAAAATTTCAACTTAAATAATCATCCCTTTCATTTTTTAACTTTAATCAAAAATCATTAATATATTATAAAATCATTTTAAATTCAAATTATCATAAATTTATCATAATTTCATATTTAATTTAATTTCCAATTATAATTAAATCAAAATTTCCAAAATAACTTACATTTAAATTTTCTAACTTTTCCGTAATTTATTTAACCTATAAATTTCCAAAAAAATCAATAATACTTTACAAAAATCATTTTTAATTATGTTTTAAATCAAAATATTATAATATTTACATTTCAAACATATTTTTAAAAATTTTAGAAAAATATATTTTAACTACGGGTCTGTATATAATTTTCTAGCCTAGGTAAAGTGATACGGGTAATGTATCATTTCAACCCGTAATTTACAAAGAAAAACCGGGTTTTATCATTTCAAACCCGCAGTCCCAAGTAAATGAAATAAAATGAAAATCGCTCAGGCCTATCATTTCAGCCCATAACGATTTTCCCCTATTCTAAAGTCTGTTCGGGTATGTATCATTTTAACCCATAGTGATTCTAATCTAAAGGGAACTTGCAGTGTGATAAACTGATAAAAATAACAGAACAACATAATATAACAGTAACAGATGTTATAATAGGTGTTTAAGCATGGGTGAACATCATATAATCATAATATAGCATATGTAACATGATAATGCATTTTACAGATTCAAAAGGGGTCAATTTACTAGTTATATATGTACATATTGTCTGGTGAGGATAACTCACTTGTTTGAGCTGGAGACACAACAACGAATGCATGAATGAGATTCCAACAAGAACGATAACACGACACAAAGATGAGTGGGAGAGCCAAAGTATCAATTCCCTTAGATACATTCAACAAAACAAGTATAACAACACATAAGTTTCAATACAAAATACCATTAAACAATGATAGAATTGGATGCATAAACAAATCCAAAGTGTTTGCACTTGCTTTCTACCACCTATGCTTCAGCTCCAGATCTGAAATGGCACGGCTAAAGGCATGGTTTGGATCTGGTCTGGGTTCCTAAAGGTCGGCCTAGCATGGGAAAATGATGGAGCAAAGTATGGTAGAGAGATAGGTGCATGGAACTAACACTACAATGCAACTACCATGGATCCTATGCAACATATACGTTCGGCCACAAGCTAGCATGGTGCGGCCATCACTGTAGTGGGCTGTAGGATGGTGTGGCAGCGGGTTCCAGGTCATCCATGGATGGTGGAGGCGGAGTAGGTGGCGGCCAACGGGTGGTTGAAAGTGATGAAGGCATAGGTGATTGGCTATGGTGCATATAGGTGAAGTTTGTGTAGATATTGTTGGATTTGGTCACATGGGTGCATGGCCAGTGGCTTGGGGCTGTAGAGGAGGTGGTGGAGGCTGGCTCAGGTGGTGGTGGCGGCAGCCATGGTGAAGGAGGAGCAAGGGGCTGAGCTACAAGGGTGAGAAAGCAAGTGAAAACAACATAAACAAGTAGAAAAGCAATGGAAAAGAAAAAGAATTTTACCAAACTCTTGGAGATGATGGAGGCTAATATTTTCAGAGATGAGGTGGAAGAAATTTCGTGAAAAATGAAGGAAAAAAAAATACGGCTGAAGATGGTATAAGGAACAGCCCCAATTGAAATGCATGTGATGAAATTGAAAAGGCAGGGAGGTGAAAAGTCAAAGGTAAATGAAAGGTTTTAAACTCTTCATATTTCTCTAATTCTTTTTGTAATTTTAAATACATTTAAAATACTGATAAATAAAGATAAAATAAACTCAGAAATAAATTAAACAAGTAAACAAAATAAATAAATATTAATTACATATAATTTAATTAATAAAACAGCAAAAATTGCTAACTAGTCTTGAAAATATGAAAAATAAATGCAATGAACTTTGGAAAATCTTTATGTACTTGTAAAAATATTTATAACAAAGATAATAACATAAACTAAAATGCATTCACAAATAAATATATAAATTTTAATTTAAATATAATTTAAATGAAGAAAATAGCAAAGAAAATAGAAACTAGGCTTTAAAAATAGAAAATAAATTCAATAAGCTTTGGAAAATTTCAAACATCTCTTTAAAAATATTTAAATGGTAAAAATATATGTAACATAACATATAATAAAATTTATAATAAGATATGACAAATAAAAATTATCTATATAATTTAAAATAAACAATATTGTTAAATAAAACAATTTACACCCAATTTTGTAAAAGCATAACTTTCACAGTATTATTCGGATTTCAACGAAACGAAAAGCATTGTTCTTGAAATTTTATTTACTTTCATAACAAAAGGTAAAATTAAAAATTTAAAACTTTTAAAATTTAAATTTAAAAGTCAAAGTTTGACCAGATTGACCAAAATTCACTTTTCTGGAAATATTCAATTTATGCATGATTGAAATTCAAATCCACATCAAAATCAACATTTGTATTTCAATTAACAAAATATATTCATTTTAATAAATAAAATAAAGTTTTTTTTTTAAATTAGGAATTTAAATTAAAATAATTAAAATATACAATTACAATAATCAGAAAATACAGGGTTGTTACACCCTCCCAATAATATAGCCGGCACATATCGGCATACATCTTACTCGAACCAGGATGTATAGTGTACTTAGTGCGATGGCACTCGTCCAGAATGTCACGCCTAAGTGATAAATCAGATGGTACAATAATACGGTTCTTCCTACGAAGACACCGATGAAAATCAAGAGAATAATCCAGCAATGTCTCATCACAGGATCCCGATTAGAGAAGATGAATAAGATGCAATAAGCCTGGATCCTGCCGCTGAGCATGGGCAATGCGATCCAATAAGATAGGACGAGCTTCCAAGCTAAATAATAAGACAGGAGCATCAGAAGATGGAGCTCGATCTCTAATATCACATAAAGATAGAGTCTCAAGAACATCCCACTCAGCAATCATCATAGAAACTACCGCCGAGTGCTTGCGACTGAGCGCATCTGCAACACGATTACCCTTTCCTGGGGTATATTGAATATCCAAATCATATGAGGCGAGAAACTCAAGCCATCGCTGTTGCCTCATGTTGAGATCTCTCTGGCTGAAAAGATACTTCAGTGACTTATGATCGGTGTAAAGAGTGAAGCGTTCGCCTAATAGAAAGTGATGCCACGTCTTTAAGGCAAAGACGATAGCTGCTAACTCAAGATCATGAGTAGGATAGCGAACCTCATTCGGACGCAGTTGCCTGGAAGCATAAGCAACTACCCGATCCTTCTGCATAAGCACAGCACCGAGCCCGCTACCACAAGCATCGGTGTAAACAACCAGATCCTGGTTACTCTCAGGAACCACAAGAATAGGAGCATGAGTGAGAAGTTTCTTCAATCGCTGAAAAGAAGCTTCACACTTGTCAGACCAAATAAAGCGAACACCCTTACGAGTCAGCGTCGTAAGGGGAAGTGCAACTCGAGAGAAATCCTTGACAAACCGACGGTAATAACCCGCCAGACCAAGGAAGCTGCGAATATCATGAACGTTCTCGGGCTGCTTCCAATTCTGAATAGCTTCGATCTTGGCAGGATCGACAGAAACACCCTCAGATGATACAATATGGCCCAAGAACTTGACCTTTCTCTCCCAAAAATGGCACTTGGAGAGCTTGGCCTTAAGCTGATGCTGACGAAGAGTATCTAAGACGATCCGCAAATGATGAGCATGCTCTGCCTCGGATCTAGAATAAATAAGAATATCGTCGATGAAACCAGAACGAATCTATCGATGTATTCCCGGAATACTCGATTCATAAGATCGACAAAGAAAGTCGGTGCGTTCGTCAAAGCGAATGGCATGACCAACCACTCAAAAGAACCATAACGAGTGCGGAAAGCGGTAAGAGGAATGCTATCTTCCGCAACTCGGAGCTGATGAAATCCGGTGGCAAGGTCGAGCTGGGAAAAGACCTTCGCACCGCTCAACTGATCAAACATATCGTCTATCCGTGGCAATGGATAACGATTTCTGATGGTCAACTCATTAAGCTTGCGATAGTCAATGCAAAGCCTAAGAGATCCATCGGGCTTCTTAACGAAGACCACAGCAGCACCCCATGGCGAAGAACTGGACCGAATGAGCTGCTTCGCCTCAAGCTCAACTAACTGCTTCCTGAGTTCCTCATTCTCCTTAGTAGACATCCTCGTGGGAGGACGCCCAACTGGGTGGGAGCCTAGAATGAGATCGATGCGGAACTCAATGGCCCGCTTTGACGGCAGGCCGGATACTGGCTCGAATATATCGGGGAAATCCCGAACAACAGGAATACGAGATATGTCCAAATCCTCATCTCGTGAATCAAGAGAAAATAAAGTAACATCAAAAATCCCAACATCCTGAAGAGAAATAGCTAACGGAGCGGACGAGTCAGGATGACGAAGAAATAATATCTGCTCCGAACAAATGATTTTGGCGTCATACTGAGCGAGCCAATCCATGCCAAGAATCATGTCAAATCCCAAATACTCCATAACGTGAAGATTTGCACGGAAAGAAAATCCACAAAGATCAATATCTATATTCTCACAGAGCAGGCTAAGGGTCGTGGATCCGCCAATGGGATTCACAATCCTTAGTGAAGAAATCAGACAAGTAACATCCAAGGATAAAGCATCTACTAGCTCCTTTGATACGAATGAGTGATTGGCACCCATATCAAAGAGAACTCTACAAGATCTACCATGAAATAAAATAGAACCTTCGAGAACGGAAAGATGCGTACCTCGAGGCTGAGCTGAAGATGTAGGAGCCTTGGCAGCATTAAGCTTGCCAGGCTTGGCACTAGCTGGAGCAATAGGACAAGTGGAGATCCTGTGTCCCTCCTTCTTGCAGAAGGTGCAATAGAGAGGTTTGGGATACTCTCGAATAAAGTGATCAGGAGAACCACAGTTGAAGCATTTCTTCGGAGGACGTGTCCCACTAGGCTGAGCAGGAGTCTAGGACTGAGGACGAGTCTGAGGCTGAGTCTGAAAAGTAGAACTACCAGTTTTCTTCTTCTTGTTCCAAGGCTTGTTCTTCTGAAATGGACCCCGCTTCTGATTGGGGTTTTTGGAACCCCCACCATCTCCATCACTGTCTCTCTCACGCTCAACCGCTTGAAGGTGAAGCGCTGTGTCAACTAGCTCATCAAAAGGGAGCTTAAGCTGGAGCATAAGCTGCTTCTTCAAATATTTCTTCAGGCCTTCCACAAATTTGAGATTCTTCTTATAAGGAGTGCTGATGAACTTGAGGCCATACTTAGACAGGGCCTCGAAAGATGAAGAATAGTCAGCCACAGAGGTCTTCCCTTGCTTAAGGTCAATAAAGCGGCGTGCAAGGGCTATCTTCTCGGACTCGGGGACAAACTTGAGCAAGAAGCGCTCTTGGAACTGATCCCAAGTGAGAGTGGCCTCATCGATCTCAGAAATAAGGAGCTCGTACCAATCCCAGGCACGGCTCTCAAGATGGCTAGAAGCAATAAGAACTCTGTCATGGTCAGGAAGGGTCATGCGAGTGAAATTACGCTCGCAAACTCTGATCCAAGCCTGGACCTCAAGAACAGTCTCGGAGCCATTGAACGACTTCCCTCTAAGATGAATAAAGTCGCTGCAGAGGCGCGCAAAAGCAGACTTGCGCGGTGCATCAGAAACTGGTGCAGGAGACTGAGAGTGCGACTGAGAGTTATGAACCAGCTCCATGATCTGGTCCGTGGTCATGTATACGCCCTCAGGGTGAGGGTTGCTGGACTGTCCAGCATCAGCAGAACGGAGGTTCCTACCTCTCCCAACCATACTGAAAGGTAAGGTAAGATTTTGTTAAGCACGATTCAAAGATAGATAATTCATTAAGGAATATTACGGAATATAATAGATTCCTACACATATTCCTAACTTTTTTTTAGCTAACGGTGGATATGCTCAATTTGGATCGTATTATAACGTATTGTACTACGTGTCTGTTCTGTGTTTGTTATGCTTAATTCTGAACCTTAGCTCTGATACCCAGATGTAACGCCCCACTCCGAGACTCACTCTAGTAAAGAGTATTACGGTGTAATACCGTCTACTAGAACGGAGAATAGAGTATAATGGAAGCGACCATGTGTAATCAAGCTATAACTAACTACTGAATACGTCGAATAGGTGTTATTCTTTTCTCAAGTGGTTCGACATATCCAATAGATATTTATAACGAAATTACAATGGCTAAGGAAAATAGGTTCAGAACAAACATAATACTAAGTGATAACATCATCATCACAGAACAGTCACAGTACATAGGTACAATATATCGTCAATACAGATCCAAGTATTAGAAAGGTGGGTACAAAGCCACCGCTCACACATGTGAGTCAAAAATATGTACATAAGAGTCTGAAATAACAGAGTGGCAGAATAGTGGACAAATAAAAGAGCTATCTATCAGCATAGCAGAAAATGTCCAAGCGGAAGCACAGAAAGCTAAGTCCAGAGACCTAACCTGAAACTACTCGGTCTGACCCGAGCGAAAACACTCGGGTCAGGCTAGCTAAACAATCAGTAATAACTGAGATATATATGTATTAATGCAGTACATAAATAAAACAGTACTTCTCCAGAGAAGAGTAATATGGACTACATGAACATAATGACGATCCCTAATCATCAGTAAACTGTAAAAATCTCCAAAGAGAATATCAACACCAAAGTGTTAAATAAATAAAATCGCCTCATATCATCGGCGTAGCCAAAGCTATATAAAGTTGCCCATAGGCAATAATCCCAAGAGTGGCCAGAGTCAATAATCAATGCCCAAGCAAAGATCGATGCTCCAAAGAGCAATAGGGATATAAAGAAAAATCAAAAATCGAATACAGAAATGCAGTGTCCAGAGACACTGTGAATCCACAAGGTAATCGCACTTACATCGTATGGTTCCATAGAACCAACACCGAATGGCGATACTCGAATGGATATAAAAATCATCAAATAATACAAGTATTGCACGTGCACCGACCAGAGTCGTTATTGCCAAGTACTGTAGAGTTGTGATCGATCACTCGCACAGATGCGGAACGCGCGAGACGGCGAGATCCTTCCCAGAAGGATAAAGGCCTAGAGGCACACGCCGAAAAACTGCTCCGTAGAGCAGGTGTCCAGAGACGGTTGCCCAGAGGCGTGGTGACCCAGAGGTCCAGTACTGGCCGCCCAGAGGCTAATGTGTCACAAACTTCTTAGAGAGGAACCCGTAAAGTGTTAACAATGAGTCACATACCCTACGTTCGCACTAAACGGTTTACTAACCAATAGCATGCTCACACTCTAAACAATAAAAAGTCCACCTCGTATCATCGGTAAACTAGACACAAAGGTCAAAACGATCAATCGAATAGGTCAGGAATTAACCGGAAAGAAAATACACACGGTTCCATAGGCCGGAGATTTCCTAACCGTTTACGCACTTTTCCACTTCGCTCGACGTGTTAAAAATGAGTGTGAGATTTTTATTATAGAAAATAATGGTGCGAAAAGGATTTATAATTGATTTTGAAATCACTTTAAAACGGCTTTTTAAAACTCTCCTATTATGGAGTAATTAATTTAATAATTAAAAATAATATTATATAATAATTTCGAAAGCCATTTAGGAGTGAAAAATCCTTTTAAAATAGTTTATAAAAACCCGTGCACGAAATCCAGAGACAAATCTCAAAGAAATCGAAAAATCAGAAAATCACTGAAAATATTCTAAGTGTTGGAAAACAGTCCAAAACTGACGCGAACCCAAGTTCGGAAAATTATTCGAACCAGCAAACTGAATCCGAATGACATGAAAATTTATAGGAATGTAGTCTGACATTCCTACTTCAGAACACAAAAAGAATTACTCGATTCCGACTTGAAATGAAGTCGCAGCGACGCTCCAAAGTCGGGTTCGGCTGCACCAAGAGGGTGCAGTCCAAATTTTATATATATATATATATATATATATATATTTTAGGACCGGCTGCGACCCATGGTGCAGCCTGGTCCAGCCCCCAGCCCGCATGGACTGGGGAGCAATGCATAAGCCCCCAGCCCGCTTGGGCTGGGGAGCAATCATAAACCCCCAGCCTAATTGGGCTGGGGAGAAACAAAGCCCCCAGCCCAATTGGGATGGGGCAGAACACAAGTCCCCCAGCCCAATTGGGCTGGGCGGAACAGAAGTCCCCCAGCCCAATTGGGCTGGGGCGGAAAATATGCCCCCCAGCCCAATTGGGCTGGGGCGGAAATCATGCCCCCCCAGCCCAATTGGGCTGGGGCGGATTACCAGCCCCCAGCCCAATTGGGCTGGGCGAAACACCAGCCCCCCAGCCCAATATGGCTGGGGCGACTTACCAGCCCCCAGCCCAATTGGGCGAAACACCAGCCCCCCAGCCCAATTGGGCTGGGGCGAAACACCAGCCCCCCAGCCCAATTGGCTGGGGCGGTGGGTGGTGCGCCAGCCCATGCGGGCTGGCCTGCTACTGGCTAGCCCAACCGGGCTAGCCCATTGCGCCTGGGCAGCAGCCTGGGTGCAGCCCAGGCCTGCCCTGGTGCACTCAGAATTGGGTTTTAGCCTGTTTTCAGCCTTTTGCATTGCCAGCCAGCAAATTTTTGTGTTTTTGGTGATTTTGGGGTGTTTTTTTCTTCAGTTTTTGGCATCAAATTTTCACCAATATTACAACTAGCAATAATCACTAATCAATAGTAATTACCTCAAAGAAGCAAAGGATCAAGTAGTTTGTGTGCACAATATCAAGCAAGCCAAAATCCTCAAACCCAAAGCAAAAGATCAAGAGACTTCAAGGACCCAAAAATCAAAAAAACAAAACAAAGATTACAACAAGATGGTAGAGATAAAATAGGGATTAAGAAGGATTAGAGAATAGGGGAGATTGCATTACCTTATTCAAAGATTAAACTAGTTTAGTTATGTAGAGAAGGAGTTGGATCTTCTACCAAAGGGAGGCCATTAGTTATGTTTAGATCTAGGTTTAGGAATTATGAAGAGGAGGGTTAGGGTTTATGGAATGGGTTTAAGATATTATATAGAAGTGGGTAGGCTAATGGGCCATGTTACGAGGTTTTAAAACCCTTTAGGACTTAGTTTATTTTTCTAAGGTTATCATGTGAACAAAATCCTAAGTAGCAACCTAGTTTTAATTAAAACCATATAATTGTCTCATTTGGCCAATTAAACCTATAATCACATTTAAAAATTCCCCATTTTAAACCCCAAAATATTTTAATTTGCAAATCAAATTGCAAATTTAAATTCCCAAAAATTTGTTTAGCTCCCTTTTTAACTTAAAATCGTAATTTTTAATTTATCATTCGGTAATTGCAATCTCAGGGTTGTTACACTACCCTTCCATTTCCAAAATTTATGCAATGTGATGCCTTTATATTATGAAGTTCCTCTTGTGCTTTGTTATCCAAGCACGTGAACAAACTCTTCTTTTGTTAGATCTTTATTATATGCATTTTTTCAAACATGTAAAACAAATATACCTGATTCATATTATTCTTATGGTCACTTAAAATGAAATTTATATCAGCTTTGTTATCCCAAAATTTTATTTCAGCTCTATCATAAGCTCTGTTAAAGTAAGTGATAGAAGTTGGTCAAAAATTCAGTAAATTTGCATATAACTTAAGTCATGATATTTATAGTTTTTTGAGTATTACCTTGTTGTGGCATGGGCTGTATCAAGACATCCTGAACATAAACGAAATGGTTACATACACAAAATTTAACAAAGATGTTCAATTATTGAACTACCTATATAGACTTGCTTTCCATAATCCCTGCACATAATAAAGGGACAACAATTTTACGAAAAAAGAAGATAAACATATCTATTAAGAAATAAAAAGTTTGTGGTTAAAAGTCGTAAGACTAACCAAATATGATATTTCCATCTCCTTATTCTTCTATAGAAAGTTATGTTAAATTTTATAAAATGACTTTGACGTGTACGTAATGTTGTATTTTTTTGGATGCTATCTAATTCAAAACACATCCACGTCGGGAAGACGTGTATAGAACTTTCGTATCAAACATGGAAATATGCTCTAAATCAAACCGATCGTAGGCAGCTAAAAAGAAAAGTAATAAACTTATGGAAGTATGAATTATTCTGGCTTGTTCATGCATATTGTAGACAACAGCTTTGATTTATAACAGAAGTAGATTTTTTTTTAATAGATATAATAGTTAAGCTGAAGTAGATAAGGTAGCATTTGAGAGGAGAAGGAGACAATATGACATATTGTAGCTTGCATGTTATATGAAAGTAAATTGTTACGACGAAGTATAGTTGTGTTAATTACTATCTCTCCACCATGTTTCGGGCTTGAGCCCGGCATCAGTAGTAAGTTGATGGCGGAGTTAAAAACGTTTTTTAAGAGATTTTTTATGTTAAGTAAAACTGAATCGTAGTAACACAGTCATATAACGTATAAGTTGAAATACTCAAACACGTTGATTACGTGCATACAACCAAGTTATATAACACACATTCACAAATCACATGAGTATTAGAATTATGTCTGCAATCGGAAAATGTACATGTATTTATAATTAATGCAACAAATAATGCAACTCTTGTTTTCAAACATTTCACACGCAACTACATAAATTCACAAAGATAAAAGTAACTAATTCGAGCAAGAACATGAGAATCAAGTTCCACATAACATTCATTCAGATTCCATTCTATCTAAATGTACTGAACTTGAAATATAAAACATGTATATCCAACTCCAAACTTAAACTTAATAAAAGAAAAAATAAATCCAAATGATGATATAATATTGTTTCTAAAATTTAATATCCAAAGAATCTCATCATAGATTTCACGACTGAATATCGGATCTGAACTTACACAGATGGAGAGACATAATTGCAAAACCCATGGTAGATGACAATTTTAAACCTGAAGCGGCAAGCATTTTGCTTGCACCTCCTCCGCTTAGGAAATCCCAAATTATTTCCCTTGCGATGCATGCCGATAGTTGCAGTTAGATCACTAAGGAACCACAATGGCTGAGAGGACTATCACGTTAGCAAAGGACGTTGTTTGTGAGAGCCCATTATTTATGTACTCCTTAATCCGTTACAATAAATGCTTCTTTTCTATTTACACTACCCAAACACGGATCAAGATTTCTGAACAGTCTGACACCCTTTAAATTTTAATATTTTTAGTATTAGTTTCAATTCAGTTTTTCCCATATTAAATCCACATCAAATCAACTAACATCTACATTTGGTTCATTTTCATAAGTTGCATGATCAAAGTTTGCCATAGCTTCCTTCCCATTGTATTTAATTGATGCTTTATCAGAAGCTCTGCAAACAACCACAAAGAAAGTGAGAACACCATAGTCTACATGCAGTATTCATTGCTAACTGGTCATAGGATCTAAACATCTTCAAATTATAGGTGATAAATCTATCACCTTGCAGCTTCTTCCTAGGTATCAAACAGCCCCAAATACACATATTTGTTTAGAAAAAAAAGTTGCATTATAAAAAAATATGTGCATAGCTCAATCGATAATAAGAAATGATACATTACTTTTAACCCATAAATTGACCTATTCTACCTGTAACGCCCCACTCCGAGATCCACTCTAGTAAAGAGTATTACGGTGTAATACCGTCTATTAGAACGGAGAATAGAGTATAATAGAAGCGACCATGTGTAATCAAGCTATAACTAACTACTGAATACGTCGAATAGGTATTATTCTTTTCTCAAGTGGTTCGACATATCCAATAGATATTTATAACGAAATTACAATGGCTAAGGAAAATAGGTTCAGAACAAACATAATACTAAGTGATAACATCATCATCACATAACAGTCACATAACAGTCACAGAACATAGGTACAATATATCGTCAATACAGATCCAAGTATCAGAAAGGTGGGTACAAAGCCACCGCTCACACATGTGAGTCAAAAATATGTACATAAGAGTCTGAAATAACAGAGTAGCGGAATAGTGGACAAATAAAAGAGCTATCTATCAGCATAGCAGATAATGTCCAAGCGGAAGCACAGAAGGCTAAGTCTAGAGACCTAACCTGAAACTACTCGGTCTGACCCGAGCGAAAACACTCGGGTCAGGCTAGCTAAACAATCAGTAATAACTGAGATATATATATTAATGCAGTACATAAATAAAACAGTACTTCTCCAGAGAAGAGTAATATGGACTACATGAACATAATGACGATCCCTAATCATCAGTAAACTGTAAAAATCTCCAAAGAGAATATCAACACCAAAGTGTTAAATAAATAAAATCGCCTCATATCATCGGCGTAGCCAAAGCTATATAAAGTTGCCCATAGGCAATAATCCCAAGAGTGACCAGAGTCAATAATCAATGCCCAAGCAAAGATCGATGCTCCAAAGAGCAATAGGGATATAAAGAAAAATCAGAAATCGAATACAGAAATGCATTGTCCAGAGACACTTTGAATCCACAAGGTAATCGCACTTACATCGTATGGTTCCATAGAACCAACACCGAATGGCGATACTCGAATGGATATAAAAATCATCAAATAATACAAGTATTGCACGTGCACCGACCAGAGTCGTTATTGCCAAGTACTGTAGAGTTGTGATCGATCACTCGCACAGATGCGGAACGCACGAGACGGCGAGATCCTTCCCAGAAGGATAAAGGCCCAGAGGCACACGCCGAAAAACTGCTCCATAGAGCAGGTGTCCAGAGACGGTTGCCCAGAGGCATGGTGACCCAGAGGTCCAGTACTGGCCGCCCAGAGGCTAATGTGTCACGAACTTCTTGGAGAGGAACCCGTAAAGTGTTAACAATGAGTCTCATACCCCACGTTCGCACTAAACAGTTTACTAACCAATAGCATGCTCACACTCCAAACAATAAAAAGTCCACTTCGTAGCATCGGTAAACTAGACCCAAAGGTCAAAACGATCAATCGAATAGGTCAGGGATTAACCAGAAAGAAAATACACACGGTTCTATAGGCCGGAGATTTCGTAACCGTTTAAGCACCTTTCCACTTCGCTCGACATGCTAAAAATGAGTGTGAGATTTTTATTATAGAAAATAATGGTGCGAAAAGGATTTATAATTGATTTTGAAATCACTTTAAAACAGCTTTTTAAAACTCTCCTATTATGGAGTAATTAATTTAATAATTAAAAATAATATTATATAATAATTTCGAAAGCCATTTAGGAGTGAAAAATCCTTTTAAAATAGTTTATAAAAACCCATGCACGAAATCCAGAGACAAATCTCAAAGAAATCGATAAATCAGAAAATCACTGAAAATATTCTAAGTGTTGGAAAATAGTCCAAAACTGACGCGAACCCAAGTTCGGAAAATTATTCGAACCAGCAAACTGAATCCGAATGACATGAAAATTTATAGGAATGTAGTCTGGCATTCCTACTTCAGAACACAAAAAGAATTACTCGATTCCGACTTGAAATGAAGTCGTAGCGACGCTCCATAGTCAGGCCCGGCTGCACCAAGAGGGTGCAGTCCAAATTATATATATATATATATATATATATATATATATATATATATATATATATTAGGACCGGCTGCACCCCATGGTGCAGCCTGGTCCAGCCCCCAGCCCGCATGGACTGGGGAGCAATGCATAAGCCCCAAGCCCGCTTGGGATGGGGTGCAATCATAAAACCCCAGCCCAATTGGGCTGGGCGGAACAGAAGTCCCTCAGCCCAATTGGGCTGGAGCGGAAAATATGTCCCCCAGCCCAATTGGGCTGGGGCGGAAATCATGCCCCCCAGCCCAATTGGGCTGGGGCGAAACACCAGCCCCCAGCCCAATTGGGCGAAACACCAGCCCCTCAGCCCAATTGGGCTGGGGCGACTTACCAGCCCCCAGCCCAATTGGCTGGGGCGGTGGGTGGTGCGCCAGCCCATGCGGGCTGGCCTGCTACTGGCTAGCCCAACCGGGCTAGCCCACTGCGCCTGGGCAGCAGCCTGGGTGCAGCCCAGGCCTGCCCTGGTGCACTCAGAATTGGGTTTTAGCCTGTTTTCAGCCTTTTGCATTTCCAACCAGCAAATTTTTGTGTTTTTGGTGATTTTGGGGTGTTTTTTTTCTTCAGTTTTTGGCATCAAATTTTCACCAATATTACAACTAGTAATAATCACTAATCAATAGTAATTACCTCAAAGAAGCAAAGGATCAAGTAGTTTGTGCGCACAATATCAAGCAAGCCAAAATCCTCAACCCCAAAGCAAAAGATCAAGAGACTTCAAGGACCCAAAAATCAAAAAAACAAAACAAAGATTACAACAGGATAGTAGAGATAAAATAGGGATTAAGAAGGATTAGAGAATAAGGGAGATTGCATTACCTTATTTAAAGATTAAACTAGTTTAGTTATGTAGAGAAGGAGGTGGATCTTCTACCAAAGGGAGGCCATTAGTTATGTTTAGATCTAGGTTTAGGAATTATGAAGAGGAGGGTTAGGGTTTATGGAATGGGTTTAAGATATTATATAGAAGTGGGTAGGTTAATGGGCCATGTTAGGAGGTTTTACAACCCTTTAGGACTTAGTTTATTTTTCTAAGGTTATCATGTGAACAAAATCCTAAGTAGCAACCTAGTTTTAATTAAAACCATATAATTGTCTCATTTGGCCAATTAAACCTATAATCACATTTAAAAATTCCCCATTTTAAACCCCAAAATATTTTAATTTGCAAATCAAATTGCAAATTTAAATTCCCAAAAAATTTTTTAGCTCCCCTTTTAACTTAAAATCATAAATTTTAATTTATCATTCGGTAATTGCAATCTCAGGGTTGTTATAGACTCCCTCCCGTAAGAAAATTGCGTCCTCGCAATTCCTTAAATATAGAAGTCGTCTATAACATCTAATCCACAAAAGGAATACAGAAGATAAATTATAGATGCTCACCCGTGCCGGAAGATGAAAGAAAACCAGGATAAGTATGCTCGATAAACTCTCTGGTCTCCCAAGTGCAGTCCTTAGGATTAGACGACCATTGAATCTTCACGAGCGGGACCTTTTTGTTTCGAAGGCGTCTAACCTCCGAATCAAGCACACGAAGAGGTTGTTGCTCTATAGATAGATCGGGTGAGATCTCCAAATCAGGTACGATATGAGGCTCGATAATAGAATCAGGATCGCGCACACACTTGCGAAGCTGAGAAACATGGAACACATCATGTATTCTAGAGAAATGAGCAGGTAGAGCCACTCTATAGGCGACGAGGCCGATGCGTTCCGTGATAGGAAACGGTCCAATATAGCGAGGGGCCAATTTCCCTGTAGAACTGAAACGCACAACCCCTTTCATAGGAGATATCCGAATAAAGACATGATCACTAATGGAGAACTCAAGAGGCTTCCTACGGTTGTCCGCGTAGGATTTCTGGCGGTCCTGTGCCTCTTTCATTCTCTGACGGATAAGAACAATCTTTTCAGAAGATTCCCGAACTGAATCTGGACCAAGAATAAGCTTCTCGCCAGATTCTAACCAACAAGCAGGAGAGCGACATGGCCTCCCGTATAGAGCCTCGAAAGGTGCCATGCCGATACAAGAATGAAAGCTATTGTTGTAGGAGAACTCTACAAGCGGTAAGTTATCCTCCCAACTACCTCCGAAATCCAGAATACAACAGCGCAAAAGATCCTCTAAAACACGATTCACCCTCTCCGTCTGACCGTCCGTCTGAGGATGATAAGCAGTCGAGAGATTCAGTTTTGTGCCCAAAGCTGACTGTAGGCACTTCCAGAAGTGACTAGTAAAGATAGTGTCTCGATCATAGACGATAGAGCTAGGAATGCCATGAAGTCGAACGACTTCCTTCACATATAGCTTGGCCAACCGAGGTGCAGTCCGAGTGGACTTAATCGGAATGAAATGAGCCGCTTTGGTCAAGCGATCAACAATAACCCAGATAGAAGTATGGCCTGACCTCGATCGAGGCAGACCGTCAATAAAATCCATAGATATCTGATCCCATTTCCATAATGGAATCTCTAGCGGCTGAAGAAGACCAGATGGACGCTGATGCTCGGCCTTGATCTGTTGACAAGTCATGCAACCACTCACATAACTTGCCACATCCCTCTTCAACCCCTTTGTAACAACCCGATATTTTCAACCATTCGCATCCGCACATGTCGGACTTGAATTGCTCAAAATACCGCATTGTAAATAAAATTTGGCAAATCTCAGAATATACAGTAAATAAAATCACAGATTACAGACACAGAGTATTTAATAATGCAGTGGAAGTAAAAGAAATAGTAGTTCATGAAGCCACTATATAAATATATCAGAGTTAAATAAAATACAACAGACTAAATAAAGTACAACAGAACTCTTAAGATGATAACCAAGTACAAGCTGAATAGAACAACAAAACTGGAATAGATAAAACTAGATAAGCAGATAATCTCCAGCGATTCCAATCTCCAGAAAGTGGAATCCAAATCTATGAATAACTCAGGCTGACCCGAGCGTAAATAAAAATACAAACACTCGAGTCAGGACAATATATACTTATATAATGTAAACCAACTCAAATGAACTGTAATAAGGTACAAGTAACTTAAAGGATGCCTGAGACCGCCCATCCTTTAAGGATCCGTTAAACTATTTACTATGTAGTAATATTTCGCTATTATAATAATGTCTACAGTAAAATAAACTTACTTTTAAATAGCGTTCCGGGCTACCCATACCACCCTTCACACATAATAGTCCCAGTAGTCCATCCAATATCATGCCATCTCCACTCCGGGTGACTGTCAGAGGATACCACACGGGCTGCGGGAGAAAAACAAACTCGTAGTAAAGGCTCGGTATGGTAGGTGACACGGCACATAAGACAATGCCAGGGTAGATATACCAATTACGCACACGGGCTGGTGGTAACGCAGCAGCCACATACGCCCACCTCGGAACACACTCCCAATCAAAATCGGAGGTTGGCCATCTAATCAATCACAAGTAAGAGTATAGTATCGAAGGAATGTGTCCGATCGGAGGAATGACCTCACTTGGCCCGAGATCGCTCCTGTTTTAGCCAACTTATGCCAACTCACGGGAGTTGGGTCCACGTAATATACCTCAAGAACGTCGCAACCATCCTACTTCATTCTGGAATCTCCACCGCGTACACGGTTGTCAAAGTGGTTTTCGGTATCGATAGAGAGTATGCCAGATATCCGATCCCGGTCTCTTTGCCAACCAATCGTTATTATAACCCGTAGTTATAACTTTTAAAATAATGTTTATACTTCAAAATAGGATATCATTTCAAATCCAAATCTTTATCAAAATAATGATTAAATTAATTCCAAACCATTTTAAAACATCATATCTTTCCAGAAATTCTTGTCAAATCATTTTAATATATCAAAATATCATATCTTTTCAAAACCACATTTCAAATCATTTTAATATATCAAAATATCATATCATTTCAAAACCACATTTCAAATCATTTTAATATATCAAAATATCATATCATTTCAAAACCTCATTTCAATCATTTTAATATATCAAAAATATCATATCCATTTCAAGTCATTTCAATCATTTTAATATATCAAAAATATCATATCTTTCCAAAACTTCATTTCAAATCATTTTAATAAACCAAAATATCATATCTTTTCAAAACCACATTCATTTCAAATCATTATTCATTTTATTCAATTTAAAATACCATTTCAATTTACATTTCCAAACAGTTTATATTTCAAAAATCATTTTAAATCATTAAAATGAAGTTATTATATTTAATAATTAAATTATTAAATTTCCAAAAATTTCAACTTCCAAAGTTCATTTATTCACTTAAGTTTATCAAAACAGTGAAAATTAACTTTTCGCAACATTTAGAAAACGCTACGGAAAGTTACATTCAAAACAGTTCAATTTAACAAAAGACAGCATTTTTAAAAATGTTGTAATAGGGTTTACTTAATATTTCAAATAAACTTAGTTAAATTCAACAATTATAGCACTTAAAAAGATTGCTATAATAGCATTTAATTCAATTTAGCTTTTTAGTTCATTATCATCAACTACATCATTTACAAATGCTGTAATATCATTTAAATTGCAATTAATAGCATTTCAAAAATGCAGTTAATTAACTTCAAATATTCAATATAATTTCACAACCAATTATATTTTAATTTAAAACATTTTTAACTTATAAAATCATACATTTTCACATTTATAAACAACATTTAATTTTCCTTAAGTTTATGATTTTATAAAGTTAAATTTCCATTCAAAAATCAAGATTTAATAATAATTCACTTATTAAATTTCAACATTCAAATTTAAATTCATTAAATTAAATTTCAACTTAACACTTAAGTTTAAATTTCAAAATATAACTTAATTTCAATTTTATTCACTTAACTTAAAATTCACTTTTAAGCCAAATTCGCAAATTCCCATTTGGTTATATTTCAAAATTTCAACTTAAATAATCATCCCTTTCATTTTTTAACTTTACTCAAAAATCATTAATATATTATAAAATCATTTTAAATTCATTTCAAATTCAAATTATCATAAATTTATCATAATTTCATATTTAATTTAATTTCCAATTATAATTAAATCAAAATTTCCAAAATAACTTACATTTAAATTTTCTAACTTTTCCATAATTTATTTAACCTATAAATTTCCAAAAAAAACAATAATACTTTACAAAAATCATTTTTAATTATGTTTTAAATCAAAATATTATAATATTTACATTTCAAACATATTTTTAAAAATTTTAGAAAAATATATTTTAACTACGGGTCTGTATATAATTTTCTAGCCCAGGTAAAGTGATACGGGTAATGTATCATTTCAACCCGTAATTTACAAAGAAAATCCGGGTTTTATCATTTCAAACCCGCAGTCCCAAGTAAATGAAATAAAATGAAAATCGCTCAGGCCTATCATTTCAGCCCATAACGATTTTCCCCTATTCTAAAGTCTGTTCGGGTATGTATCATTTCAACCCATAGTGATTCTAATCTAAAGGGAACTTGCAGTGTGATAAACTGATAAAAATAACAGAACAACATAATATAACAGTAACAGATGTTATAATAGGTGTTTAAGCATGGGTGAACATCATATAATCATAATATAGCATATGTAACATGATAATGCATTTTGAAGATTCAAAAGGGGTCAATTTACTAGTTATATATGTACATATTGTCTGGTGAGGATAACTCACTTGTTTGAGCTGGAGACACAACAACGAATGCACGAATGAGATCCCAACAAGAACGATAACACGACACAAAGATGAGTGGGAGAGCCAAAGTATCAATTCCCTTAGATACATTTAACAAAACAAGTATAACAACACATAAGTTTCAATACAAAATACCATTAAACAATGATAGAATTGGATGCATAAACAAATCCAAAGTGTTTGCACTTGCTTTCTACCACCTATGCTTCAGCTCCAGATCTGAAATGGCACGGCTAAAGGCATGGTTTGGATCTGGTCTGGGTTCCTAAAGGTCGGCCTAGCATGGAAAAATGATGGAGCAAAGTATGGTAGGGAGATAGGTGCATGGAACTAACACTACAATGCAACTACCATGGATCCTATGCAACATATACGTTCGGCCACAAGCTAGCATGGTGCGGCCATCACTGTAGTGGGCTGTAGGATATTGTGGCAGCGGGTTCCAGGTCATCCATGGATGGTGGAGGTGGAGTAGGTGGCGGCCAACGGGTGGTTGAAAGTGATGAAGGCATAGGTGATTGGCTATGGTGCATATAGGTGAGTTTGTGTAGATATTGTTGGATTTGGTCACATGGGTGCATGGCCAGTGGCTTGGGGCTGTAGAGGAGGTGGTGGAGGCTGGCTCAGGTGGTGGTGGCGGCAGCCATGGTGAAGGAGGAGCAAGGGGCTGAGCTACAAGGGTGAGAAAGCAAGTGAAAACAACATAAACAAGTAGAAAAGCAATGGAAAAGAAAAAGAATTTTACCAAACTCTTGGAGATGATGGAGGCTAAAATTTTCAGAGATGAGGAGGAAGAAATTTCGTGAAAAATGAAGAGAAAAAAAATACGGCTGAAGATGGTATAAGGAACAGCCCCAATTGAATGCATATGATGAAATTGAAAAGGCAGGGAGGTGAAAAGTCAAAGGTAAATGAAAGGTTTTAAACTCTTCATATTTCTCTAATTCTTTTTGTAATTTTAAATAAATTTAAAATACTGATAAATAAAGATAAAATAAACTCAGAAATAAATTAAACAAGTAAACAAAATAAATAAATATTAATTACATATAATTTAATTAATAAAACAGCAAAAATTGCAAACTAGTCTTGAAAATATGAAAAATAAATGCAATGAACTTTGGAAAATCTTTATGTACTTGTAAAAATATTTATAACAAAGATAATAACATAAAATAAAATGCATTCACAAATAAATATATAAATTTTAATTTAAATATAATTTAAATGAAGAAAATAGCAAAGAAAATAGAAACTAGGCTTTAAAAATAGAAAATAAATTCAATAAGCTTTGGAAAATTTCAAACATCTCTTTAAAAATATTTAAATGGTAAAAATATATGTAACATAACATATAATACAATTTATAATAAGATATGACAAATAAAAATTATCTATATAATTTAAAATAAATAATATTGTTAAATAAAACAATTTACACCCAATTTTGTAAAAGCATAACTTTCACAGTATTATTCGGATTTCAACGAAACGAAAAGCATTGTTCTTGAAATTTTATTTACTTTCATAACAAAAGGTAAAATTAAAAATTTAAAACTTTTAAAATTTAAATTTAAAAGTCAAAGTTTGACCAGATTGACCAAAATTCACTTTTCTGGAAATATTCAATTTATGCATGATTGAAATTCAAATCCACATCAAAATCAACATTTATATTTCAATTAACAAAATATATTCATTTTAATAAATAAAATAAAGTTTTTTTTTAACTTAGGAATTTAAATTAAAATAATTAAAATATACAATTACAATAATCAGAAAATACAGGGTTGTTACACTCTCCCCCACTCAAAACTTTTCGTCCCCGAAAAGGAATGAGGTAAGGGAAAGCACAGAAAAAGATAGAATGAAATAGTATTAAGACAAGATGACAAGAAGATTAAAATCATACCTGATAACTGTTGCTATAGGTAAGTTTAACAATGTGGAGATGATCTTTCCAAGATCTTCTAGAATTCAAGAACACAAGCATGGAAAAAAAATCTTTTAGAATCTGATTCACCCTTCCCGTTTGACCGACGGTCTGTGGATGGCAAGCAGTGCTTAGATTCAAAGATGAGTACCAAAGATTTTTAAAGATTATAGAAAGATTTCTAAACAGACTGGTATATGCAATAGCCTCCCATTCTGTAGCAAGATAAGGGAAATTAGGACAACCAAAAGATAGTTTGAAAAACAAAATAAAATAATAAATTTGAAACCATAAAATTTCAACTTAAACTGAAAATTAATTTTACATAAGTCAAATAAATCTTAAGCATCTCTAATTTCATTATCTTATCATCCAATTATCTTAAATTAACAAATCCCTAAAATCATGTATTTGAAAAATCTTTTATTATACTCAAAATGTACCAAATAAAATTTGATTCTTCTTCACTACTAATTAAAATTAAATTTATTCCTCTCAATATATTTTATCACCTATGTTAAATATATTTACACTCATTGTAACTGCCTTAAATTTATTCTTAGTTCCTCCATCATCATTTTATATTGTAAATTATTCCATTACACTTTTTCTTTATTTTCCTCTGTTAATCCTTTTATAACAAAAATTTAAGTATATAACATTTATAATAACCACTCAAATTTTATTTATAAAATCCTTTTTTTTATATTGTATATTATCCAATTACATATTCAACTTCTGAAAATTAAGGTAAGTTATATTGGAATGAAATTGTGTATTATACAAATAAAACTTTCTAATTCAATTATTTCAAGCTTGAATATTTATCCAAATCTCAAAATTATACTTAGAAATTATCCTTGAAGATAAAATTTAGGAATTAAATTTCCGATAAATTCCAAACTATTTAGAGATAAATAAATGCTCATATACACTATATATATATATATATCCATTGAAATTCAAATCATATATCAGCATATGTTATAAATCCAGTCTTATTTTAGAAATTAAAACCAACAAAATTTTCCCAAATCAAAACTGTAGCAAGACTACAGAATGGTCACTTTACTTCGAAACTCGAAAATGAATGTCGGTGATGCTGCAGTCATCACCGAAGTTATTTTCCAGCGACAAAGAGAAGAGCACTAGTTTTAAACTTTAAAATTCTTGGGAAACAAATTTCTATTCCAAAATACTTTAAATAATATATCCTTTAAAACTTTAAACACAAAGTTTGAAATCCATCGGAAATTAAATTCTCAAATTCTTGTTTTACATTCATTTTGAATTTCCAAATAAATTTATAACCATGTTTTATAGTTCAATTAGATATATGAAACAATAGAAAATGATATATAAAATCAAATATTATTTCTTAACAACCAATTCAAATAAAATCCATATAAATATTTATAATATAGTTACAAAATTTATTTCACAAAAATTTATTTCATTACTAAATTTTAAAAACATATTGTGTCAGTTTGCTCTGTTCAAGTGTTTTGGAAATCTTATCGATAGCGTTGATCAGACGAATCGATTAGAAACCCAAATCAACTTCAACAACTCAAACAACACAATATATAAAACATTTTAAATATTTGTTTACAAATACACTTCAAGAACGATTTGAAGATAAGTTGGAAACAAAGATGAGATGATTACATAACAGAATAGGGAGATGGATGAGTTTATATAAATCGCGGGCAACCTTAACCAGGTCAACCGTGACTTAAAGAATAAGATCGATGTGGATTTCTTTGGTAAATCAACATTCGGTCTCAAGAGATAGAGTTCGGGATTATAAGAGGTACTAGCACCTAAACCAAGGATATAGAATCTCTGGTGAATCGATACTGTTGTAAAGGAGTTTCCCCCTTTACAAATAAATTTGAGGTTGGCGAGACCGCCGACTCATTATGAAGATCTTGAATTGGAGTTATGGGATACTCCAGAAACAAAAGAAGATAAATAGTGAGGGACACGAATGGATTTTGGAACCACAGGGAACGTTCCAAAATTCAAAGGAATCGAGTCAAAAAGGAAGAGGTTTGAACTCGAATGAAAGTGATTCTGTAAATACATTTACCCTATATACTGAGTTTTGCCTAGAGCTACCAAAGCTCTGATACCAACTGTAACAACCCGATATTTTCAACCATTCACATCCGCACATGTCGGACTTGAATTGCTCAAAATACCGCATTGTAAATAAAATTTGGCAAATCTCAGAATATACAGTAAATAAAATCACAGATCACAGACACGGAGTATTTAATAATGCAGCGGAAGTAAAAGAAATAGTAGTTCATGAAGCCACTATATAAATATATCAGAGTTAAATAAAATACAACAGACTAAATAAAGTACAACAGAACTCTTAAGATGATAACCAAGTACAAGCTGAATAGAACAACAGAACTGGAATAGATAAAACTAGATAAGCAGATAATCTCCAGCGATTCCAATCTCCAGAAAGTGGAATCCAAATCTGTGAATAACTCAGGCTGACCCGAGCGTAAATAAAAATACAAACACTCGAGTCAGGACAATATATACTTATATAATGTAAACCAACTCAAATGAACTGTAATAAGGTACAAGTAACTTAAAGGATGCCTGAGACCGCCCATCCTTTAAGGATCCGTTAAACTATTTACTATGTAGTAATATTTCGCTATTATAATAATGTCTACAGTAAAATAAACTTACTTTTAAATAGCGTTCCGGGCTACCAATATCACCCTTCACACATAATAGTCCCAGTAGTCCATCCAATATCATGCAATCTCCACTCCGGGTGACTGTCAGAGGATACCACACGGGCTACGGGAGAAAAACAAACTCGTAGTCAAGGCTCGGTATGGTAGATGACACGGCACACAAGGCAATGCCAGGGTAGATATACCAATTACGCACACGGGCTGGTGGTAACGCAGCAGCCACATACGCCCACCTCGGAACACACTCCCAATCAAAATCGGAGGATGGCCATCTAATCAATCACAAGTAAGAGTATAGTATCGAAGGAATGTGTCCGATCGAAGGAATGACCTCACTTGGCCCGAGATCGCTCCTGTTTTAGCCACCTTATGCCAACTCACGGGAGTTGGGTCCACGTAGTATACCTCAAGAACGTCGCCACCATCCTACTTCATTCTGAAATCTCCACCGCGTACACGGTTGTCACAGTGGTTTTCGGTATCGACAGAGAGTATGCCAGATATCCGATCCCGGTCTCTTTGCCAACCAATCGTTATTATAACCCGTAGTTATAACTTTTAAAATAATGTTTATACTTCAAAATAGGATATCATTTCAAATTCAAATCTTTATCAAAATAATGATTAAATTAATTCCAAACCATTTTAAAACATCATATCTTTCCAGAAATTCTTGTCAAATCATTTTAATATATCAAAATATCATATCTTTTCAAAACCACATTTCAAATCATTTTAATATATCAAAATATCATATCATTTCAAAACCACATTTCAAATCATTTTAATATATCAAAATATCATATCATTTCAAAACCACATTTCAAATCATTTAAATATATCAAAATATCATATCATTTCAAAACCTCATTTCAATCATTTTAATATATCAAAAATATCATATCCATTTCAAGTCATTTCAATCATTTTAATATATCAAAAATATCATATCTTTCCAAAACTTCATTTCAAATCATTTTAATAAACCAAAATATCATATCTTTTCAAAACCACATTCATTTCAAATCATTATTCATTTTATTCAATTTAAAATACCATTTCAATTTACATTTCCAAACAGTTTATATTTCAAAAATCATTTTAAATCATTAAAATGAAGTTATTATATTTAATAATTAAATTATTAAATTTCCAAAAATTTCAACTTCCAAAGTTCATTTATTCACTTAAGTTTATCAAAATAGTGAAAATTCACTTTTCGCAGCATTTAGAAAACGCTACGGAAAGTTACATTCAAAACAGTTCAATTTAACAAAAGACAGCATTTTTAAAAATGTTGTAATAGGGTTTACTTAATATTTCAAATAAACTTAGTTAAATTCAACAATTATAGCACTTAAAAAGATTGCTATAATAGCCTTTAATTCAATTTAGCTTTTTAGTTCATTATCATCAACTACATCATTTACAAATGTTGTAATATCATTTAAATTGCAATTAATAGCATTTCAAAAATGCAGTTAATTAACTTCAAATATTCAATATAATTTCACAACCAATTATATTTTTATTTAAGACATTTTTAACTTATAAAATCATACATTTTCACATTTATAAACAACATTTAATTTTCCTTAAGTTCATGATTTTATAAAGTTAAATTTCCATTAAAAAATCAAGATTTAATAATAATTCACTTATTAAATTTCAACATTCAAATTTAAATTCATTAAATTAAATTTCAACTTAACACTTAAGTTTAAATTTCAAAATATAACTTAATTTCAATTTTATTCACTTAACTTAAAATTCACTTTTAAGCCAAATTCACAAATTCCCATTTGGTTATATTTCAAAATTTCAACTTAAATAATCATCCCTTTCATTTTTTAACTTTAATCAAAAATCATTAATATATTATAAAATCATTTTAAATTCAAATTATCATAAATTTATCATAATTTCATATTTAATTTAATTTCCAATTATAATTAAATCAAAATTTCCAAAATAACTTACATTTAAATTTTCTAACTTTTCCGTAATTTATTTAACCTATAAATTTCCAAAAAAATCAATAATACTTTACAAAAATCATTTTTAATTATGTTTTAAATCAAAATATTATAATATTTACATTTCAAACATATTTTTAAAAATTTTAGAAAAATATATTTTAACTACGGGTCTGTATATAATTTTCTAGCCTAGGTAAAGTGATACGGGTAATGTATCATTTCAACCCGTAATTTACAAAGAAAAACCGGGTTTTATCATTTCAAACCCGCAGTCCCAAGTAAATGAAATAAAATGAAAATCGCTCAGGCCTATCATTTCAGCCCATAACGATTTTCCCCTATTCTAAAGTCTGTTCGGGTATGTATCATTTTAACCCATAGTGATTCTAATCTAAAGGGAACTTGCAGTGTGATAAACTGATAAAAATAACAGAACAACATAATATAACAGTAACAGATGTTATAATAGGTGTTTAAGCATGGGTGAACATCATATAATCATAATATAGCATATGTAACATGATAATGCATTTTACAGATTCAAAAGGGGTCAATTTACTAGTTATATATGTACATATTGTCTGGTGAGGATAACTCACTTGTTTGAGCTGGAGACACAACAACGAATGCATGAATGAGATTCCAACAAGAACGATAACACGACACAAAGATGAGTGGGAGAGCCAAAGTATCAATTCCCTTAGATACATTCAACAAAACAAGTATAACAACACATAAGTTTCAATACAAAATACCATTAAACAATGATAGAATTGGATGCATAAACAAATCCAAAGTGTTTGCACTTGCTTTCTACCACCTATGCTTCAGCTCCAGATCTGAAATGGCACGGCTAAAGGCATGGTTTGGATCTGGTCTGGGTTCCTAAAGGTCGGCCTAGCATGGGAAAATGATGGAGCAAAGTATGGTAGAGAGATAGGTGCATGGAACTAACACTACAATGCAACTACCATGGATCCTATGCAACATATACGTTCGGCCACAAGCTAGCATGGTGCGGCCATCACTGTAGTGGGCTGTAGGATGGTGTGGCAGCGGGTTCCAGGTCATCCATGGATGGTGGAGGCGGAGTAGGTGGCGGCCAACGGGTGGTTGAAAGTGATGAAGGCATAGGTGATTGGCTATGGTGCATATAGGTGAAGTTTGTGTAGATATTGTTGGATTTGGTCACATGGGTGCATGGCCAGTGGCTTGGGGCTGTAGAGGAGGTGGTGGAGGCTGGCTCAGGTGGTGGTGGCGGCAGCCATGGTGAAGGAGGAGCAAGGGGCTGAGCTACAAGGGTGAGAAAGCAAGTGAAAACAACATAAACAAGTAGAAAAGCAATGGAAAAGAAAAAGAATTTTACCAAACTCTTGGAGATGATAGAGGCTAATATTTTCAGAGATGAGGTGGAAGAAATTTCGTGAAAAATGAAGGAAAAAAAAATACGGCTGAAGATGGTATAAGGAACAGCCCCAATTGAAATGCATGTGATGAAATTGAAAAGGCAGGGAGGTGAAAAGTCAAAGGTAAATGAAAGGTTTTAAACTCTTCATATTTCTCTAATTCTTTTTGTAATTTTAAATACATTTAAAATACTGATAAATAAAGATAAAATAAACTCAGAAATAAATTAAACAAGTAAACAAAATAAATAAATATTAATTACATATAATTTAATTAATAAAACAGCAAAAATTGCTAACTAGTCTTGAAAATATGAAAAATAAATGCAATGAACTTTGGAAAATCTTTATGTACTTGTAAAAATATTTATAACAAAGATAATAACATAAACTAAAATGCATTCACAAATAAATATATAAATTTTAATTTAAATATAATTTAAATGAAGAAAATAGCAAAGAAAATAGAAACTAGGCTTTAAAAATAGAAAATAAATTCAATAAGCTTTGGAAAATTTCAAACATCTCTTTAAAAATATTTAAATGGTAAAAATATATGTAACATAACATATAATAAAATTTATAATAAGATATGACAAATAAAAATTATCTATATAATTTAAAATAAACAATATTGTTAAATAAAACAATTTACACCCAATTTTGTAAAAGCATAACTTTCACAGTATTATTCGGATTTCAACGAAACGAAAAGCATTGTTCTTGAAATTTTATTTACTTTCATAACAAAAGGTAAAATTAAAAATTTAAAACTTTTAAAATTTAAATTTAAAAGTCAAAGTTTGACCAGATTGACCAAAATTCACTTTTCTGGAAATATTCAATTTATGCATGATTGAAATTCAAATCCACATCAAAATCAACATTTGTATTTCAATTAACAAAATATATTCATTTTAATAAATAAAATAAAGTTTTTTTTTAAATTAGGAATTTAAATTAAAATAATTAAAATATACAATTACAATAATCAGAAAATACAGGGTTGTTACACCCTCCCAATAATATAGCCGGCACATATCGGCATACATCTTACTCGAACCAGGATGTATAGTGTACTTAGTGCGATGGCACTCGTCCAGAATGTCACGCCTAAGTGATAAATCAGATGGTACAATAATACGGTTCTTCCTACGAAGACACCGATGAAAATCAAGAGAATAATCCAGCAATGTCTCATCACAGGATCCCGATTAGAGAAGATGAATAAGATGCAATAAGCCTGGATCCTGCCGCTGAGCATGGGCAATGCGATCCAATAAGATAGGACGAGCTTCCAAGCTAAATAATAAGACAGGAGCATCAGAAGATGGAGCTCGATCTCTAATATCACATAAAGATAGAGTCTCAAGAACATCCCACTCAGCAATCATCATAGAAACTACCGCCGAGTGCTTGCGACTGAGCGCATCTGCAACACGATTACCCTTTCCTGGGGTATATTGAATATCCAAATCATATGAGGCGAGAAACTCAAGCCATCGCTGTTGCCTCATGTTGAGATCTCTCTGGCTGAAAAGATACTTCAGTGACTTATGATCGGTGTAAAGAGTGAAGCGTTCGCCTAATAGAAAGTGATGCCACGTCTTTAAGGCAAAGACGATAGCTGCTAACTCAAGATCATGAGTAGGATAGCGAACCTCATTCGGACGCAGTTGCCTGGAAGCATAAGCAACTACCCGATCCTTCTGCATAAGCACAGCACCGAGCCCGCTACCACAAGCATCGGTGTAAACAACCAGATCCTGGTTACTCTCAGGAACCACAAGAATAGGAGCATGAGTGAGAAGTTTCTTCAATCGCTGAAAAGAAGCTTCACACTTGTCAGACCAAATAAAGCGAACACCCTTACGAGTCAGCGTCGTAAGGGGAAGTACAACTCGAGAGAAATCCTTGACAAACCGACGGTAATAACCCGCCAGACCAAGGAAGCTGCGAATATCATGAACGTTCTCGGGCTGCTTCCAATTCTGAATAGCTTCGATCTTGGCAGGATCGACAGAAACACCCTCAGATGATACAATATGGCCCAAGAACTTGACCTTTCTCTCCCAAAAATGGCACTTGGAGAGCTTGGCCTTAAGCTGATGCTGACGAAGAGTATCTAAGACGATCCGCAAATGATGAGCATGCTCTGCCTCGGATCTAGAATAAATAAGAATATCGTCGATGAAACCAGAACGAATCTATCGATGTATTCCCGGAATACTCGATTCATAAGATCGACAAAGAAAGTCGGTGCGTTCGTCAAAGCGAATGGCATGACCAACCACTCAAAAGAACCATAACGAGTGCGGAAAGCGGTAAGAGGAATGCTATCTTCCGCAACTCGGAGCTGATGAAATCCGGTGGCAAGGTCGAGCTGGGAAAAGACCTTCGCACCGCTCAACTGATCAAACATATCGTCTATCCGTGGCAATGGATAACGATTTCTGATGGTCAACTCATTAAGCTTGCGATAGTCAATGCAAAGCCTAAGAGATCCATCGGGCTTCTTAACGAAGACCACAGCAGCACCCCATGGCGAAGAACTGGACCGAATGAGCTGCTTCGCCTCAAGCTCAACTAACTGCTTCCTGAGTTCCTCATTCTCCTTAGTAGACATCCTCGTGGGAGGACGCCCAACTGGGTGGGAGCCTAGAATGAGATCGATGCGGAACTCAATGGCCCGCTTTGACGGCAGGCCGGATACTGGCTCGAATATATCGGGGAAATCCCGAACAACAGGAATACGAGATATGTCCAAATCCTCATCTCGTGAATCAAGAGAAAATAAAGTAACATCAAAAATCCCAACATCCTGAAGAGAAATAGCTAACGGAGCGGACGAGTCAGGATGACGAAGAAATAATATCTGCTCCGAACAAATGATTTTGGCGTCATACTGAGCGAGCCAATCCATGCCAAGAATCATGTCAAATCCCAAATACTCCATAACGTGAAGATTTGCACGGAAAGAAAATCCACAAAGATCAATATCTATATTCTCACAGAGCAGGCTAAGGGTCGTGGATCCGCCAATGGGATTCACAATCCTTAGTGAAGAAATCAGACAAGTAACATCCAAGGATAAAGCATCTACTAGCTCCTTTGATACGAATGAGTGATTGGCACCCATATCAAAGAGAACTCTACAAGATCTACCATGAAATAAAATAGAACCTTCGAGAACGGAAAGATGCGTACCTCGAGGCTGAGCTGAAGATGTAGGAGCCTTGGCAGCATTAAGCTTGCCAGGCTTGGCACTAGCTGGAGCAATAGGACAAGTGGAGATCCTGTGTCCCTCCTTCTTGCAGAAGGTGCAATAGAGAGGTTTGGGACACTCTCGAATAAAGTGATCAGGAGAACCACAGTTGAAGCATTTCTTCGGAGGACGTGTCCCACTAGGCTGAGCAGGAGTCTAGGACTGAGGACGAGTCTGAGGCTGAGTCTGAAAAGTAGAACTACCAGTTTTCTTCTTCTTGTTCCAAGGCTTGTTCTTCTGAAATGGACCCCGCTTCTGATTGGGGTTTTTGGAACCCCCACCATCTCCATCACTGTCTCTCTCACGCTCAACCGCTTGAAGGTGAAGCGCTGTGTCAACTAGCTCATCAAAAGGGAGCTTAAGCTGGAGCATAAGCTGCTTCTTCAAATATTTCTTCAGGCCTTCCACAAATTTGAGATTCTTCTTATAAGGAGTGCTGATGAACTTGAGGCCATACTTAGACAGGGCCTCGAAAGATGAAGAATAGTCAGCCACAGAGGTCTTCCCTTGCTTAAGGTCAATAAAGCGGCGTGCAAGGGCTATCTTCTCGGACTCGGGGACAAACTTGAGCAAGAAGCGCTCTTGGAACTGATCCCAAGTGAGAGTGGCCTCATCGATCTCAGAAATAAGGAGCTCGTACCAATCCCAGGCACGGCTCTCAAGATGGCTAGAAGCAATAAGAACTCTGTCATGGTCAGGAAGGGTCATGCGAGTGAAATTACGCTCGCAAACTCTGATCCAAGCCTGGACCTCAAGAACAGTCTCGGAGCCATTGAACGACTTCCCTCTAAGATGAATAAAGTCGCTGCAGAGGCGCGCAAAAGCAGACTTGCGCGGTGCATCAGAAACTGGTGCAGGAGACTGAGAGTGCGACTGAGAGTTACGAACCAGCTCCATGATCTGGTCCGTGGTCATGTATACGCCCTCAGGGTGAGGGTTGCTGGACTGTCCAGCATCAGCAGAACGGAGGTTCCTACCTCTCCCAACCATACTGAAAGGTAAGGTAAGATTTTGTTAAGCACGATTCAAAGATAGATAATTCATTAAGGAATATTACGGAATATAATAGATTCCTACACATATTCCTAACTTTTTTTTAGCTAACGGTGGATATGCTCAATTTGGATCGTATTATAACGTATTGTACTACGTGTCTGTTCTGTGTTTGTTATGCTTAATTCTGAACCTTAGCTCTGATACCCAGATGTAACGCCCCACTCCGAGACTCACTCTAGTAAAGAGTATTACGGTGTAATACCGTCTACTAGAACGGAGAATAGAGTATAATGGAAGCGACCATGTGTAATCAAGCTATAACTAACTACTGAATACGTCGAATAGGTGTTATTCTTTTCTCAAGTGGTTCGACATATCCAATAGATATTTATAACGAAATTACAATGGCTAAGGAAAATAGGTTCAGAACAAACATAATACTAAGTGATAACATCATCATCACAGAACAGTCACAGTACATAGGTACAATATATCGTCAATACAGATCCAAGTATTAGAAAGGTGGGTACAAAGCCACCGCTCACACATGTGAGTCAAAAATATGTACATAAGAGTCTGAAATAACAGAGTGGCAGAATAGTGGACAAATAAAAGAGCTATCTATCAGCATAGCAGAAAATGTCCAAGCGGAAGCACAGAAAGCTAAGTCCAGAGACCTAACCTGAAACTACTCGGTCTGACCCGAGCGAAAACACTCGGGTCAGGCTAGCTAAACAATCAGTAATAACTGAGATATATATGTATTAATGCAGTACATAAATAAAACAGTACTTCTCCAGAGAAGAGTAATATGGACTACATGAACATAATGACGATCCCTAATCATCAGTAAACTGTAAAAATCTCCAAAGAGAATATCAACACCAAAGTGTTAAATAAATAAAATCGCCTCATATCATCGGCGTAGCCAAAGCTATATAAAGTTGCCCATAGGCAATAATCCCAAGAGTGGCCAGAGTCAATAATCAATGCCCAAGCAAAGATCGATGCTCCAAAGAGCAATAGGGATATAAAGAAAAATCAAAAATCGAATACAGAAATGCAGTGTCCAGAGACACTGTGAATCCACAAGGTAATCGCACTTACATCGTATGGTTCCATAGAACCAACACCGAATGGCGATACTCGAATGGATATAAAAATCATCAAATAATACAAGTATTGCACGTGCACCGACCAGAGTCGTTATTGCCAAGTACTGTAGAGTTGTGATCGATCACTCGCACAGATGCGGAACGCGCGAGACGGCGAGATCCTTCCCAGAAGGATAAAGGCCTAGAGGCACACGCCGAAAAACTGCTCCGTAGAGAAGGTGTCCAGAGACGGTTGCCCAGAGGCGTGGTGACCCAGAGGTCCAGTACTGGCCGCCCAGAGGCTAATGTGTCACAAACTTCTTAGAGAGGAACCCGTAAAGTGTTAACAATGAGTCACATACCCTACGTTCGCACTAAACGGTTTACTAACCAATAGCATGCTCACACTCTAAACAATAAAAAGTCCACCTCGTATCATCGGTAAACTAGACACAAAGGTCAAAACGATCAATCGAATAGGTCAGGAATTAACCGGAAAGAAAATACACACGGTTCCATAGGCCGGAGATTTCCTAACCGTTTACGCACTTTTCCACTTCGCTCGACGTGTTAAAAATGAGTGTGAGATTTTTATTATAGAAAATAATGGTGCGAAAAGGATTTATAATTGATTTTGAAATCACTTTAAAACGGCTTTTTAAAACTCTCCTATTATGGAGTAATTAATTTAATAATTAAAAATAATATTATATAATAATTTCGAAAGCCATTTAGGAGTGAAAAATCCTTTTAAAATAGTTTATAAAAACCCGTGCACGAAATCCAGAGACAAATCTCAAAGAAATCGAAAAATCAGAAAATCACTGAAAATATTCTAAGTGTTGGAAAACAGTCCAAAACTGACGCGAACCCAAGTTCGGAAAATTATTCGAACCAGCAAACTGAATCCGAATGACATGAAAATTTATAGGAATGTAGTCTGACATTCCTACTTCAGAACACAAAAAGAATTACTCGATTCCGACTTGAAATGAAGTCGCAGCGACGCTCCAAAGTCGGGTTCGGCTGCACCAAGAGGGTGCAGTCCAAATTTTATATATATATATATATATATATATTTTAGGACCGGCTGCGACCCATGGTGCAGCCTGGTCCAGCCCCCAGCCCGCATGGACTGGGGAGCAATGCATAAGCCCCCAGCCCGCTTGGGCTGGGGAGCAATCATAAACCCCCAGCCCAATTGGGCTGGGGAGAAACAAAGCCCCCAGCCCAATTGGGATGGGGCAGAACACAAGTCCCCCAGCCCAATTGGGCTGGGCGGAACAGAAGTCCCCCAGCCCAATTGGGCTGGGGCGGAAAATATGCCCCCCAGCCCAATTGGGCTGGGGCGGAAATCATGCCCCCCCAGCCCAATTGGGCTGGGGCGGATTACCAGCCCCCAGCCCAATTGGGCTGGGCGAAACACCAGCCCCCCAGCCCAATATGGCTGGGGCGACTTACCAGCCCCCAGCCCAATTGGGCGAAACACCAGCCCCCCAGCCCAATTGGGCTGGGGCGAAACACCAGCCCCCCAGCCCAATTGGCTGGGGCGGTGGGTGGTGCGCCAGCCCATGCGGGCTGGCCTGCTACTGGCTAGCCCAACCGGGCTAGCCCATTGCGCCTGGGCAGCAGCCTGGGTGCAGCCCAGGCCTGCCCTGGTGCACTCAGAATTGGGTTTTAGCCTGTTTTCAGCCTTTTGCATTGCCAGCCAGCAAATTTTTGTGTTTTTGGTGATTTTGGGGTGTTTTTTTCTTCAGTTTTTGGCATCAAATTTTCACCAATATTACAACTAGCAATAATCACTAATCAATAGTAATTACCTCAAAGAAGCAAAGGATCAAGTAGTTTGTGTGCACAATATCAAGCAAGCCAAAATCCTCAAACCCAAAGCAAAAGATCAAGAGACTTCAAGGACCCAAAAATCAAAAAAACAAAACAAAGATTACAACAAGATGGTAGAGATAAAATAGGGATTAAGAAGGATTAGAGAATAGGGGAGATTGCATTACCTTATTCAAAGATTAAACTAGTTTAGTTATGTAGAGAAGGAGTTGGATCTTCTACCAAAGGGAGGCCATTAGTTATGTTTAGATCTAGGTTTAGGAATTATGAAGAGGAGGGTTAGGGTTTATGGAATGGGTTTAAGATATTATATAGAAGTGGGTAGGCTAATGGGCCATGTTACGAGGTTTTAAAACCCTTTAGGACTTAGTTTATTTTTCTAAGGTTATCATGTGAACAAAATCCTAAGTAGCAACCTAGTTTTAATTAAAACCATATAATTGTCTCATTTGGCCAATTAAACCTATAATCACATTTAAAAATTCCCCATTTTAAACCCCAAAATATTTTAATTTGCAAATCAAATTGCAAATTTAAATTCCCAAAAATTTGTTTAGCTCCCTTTTTAACTTAAAATCGTAATTTTTAATTTATCATTCGGTAATTGCAATCTCAGGGTTGTTACACTACCCTTCCATTTCCAAAATTTATGCAATGTGATGCCTTTATATTATGAAGTTCCTCTTGTGCTTTGTTATCCAAGCACGTGAACAAACTCTTCTTTTGTTAGATCTTTATTATATGCATTTTTTCAAACATGTAAAACAAATATACCTGATTCATATTATTCTTATGGTCACTTAAAATGAAATTTATATCAGCTTTGTTATCCCAAAATTTTATTTCAGCTCTATCATAAGCTCTGTTAAAGTAAGTGATAGAAGTTGGTCAAAAATTCAGTAAATTTGCATATAACTTAAGTCATGATATTTATAGTTTTTTGAGTATTACCTTGTTGTGGCATGGGCTGTATCAAGACATCCTGAACATAAACGAAATGGTTACATACACAAAATTTAACAAAGATGTTCAATTATTGAACTACCTATATAGACTTGCTTTCCATAATCCCTGCACATAATAAAGGGACAACAATTTTACGAAAAAAGAAGATAAACATATCTATTAAGAAATAAAAAGTTTGTGGTTAAAAGTCGTAAGACTAACCAAATATGATATTTCCATCTCCTTATTCTTCTATAGAAAGTAACACCTCTGTATTGAAAACTCTTCAAGCGCGGGCCACTCGGCTCTTCTTAGCTGTCATTGCCACTAAGAAGACTTACCAATGGAGGTAGCCTCACCACCTATGGTCCTCTACACCATCTACTAATTGACTGACTGGAAAGAACTGGAAGATGACTGGATCCCCCATCTTCCAATGTCTTTTTGAACTTAATAGATAATACAAACTTATACGCTTTTTCACCATTATAATTCTCTATTTATTCGACGAGATCTCAACTCCTTTATAATTTACATATATATGGAAAGAGTAGGTTATTGATTATAAAGGGGAGAAATTATTTATGAAATAAAACTTGGAAATCATCATAGTTGTATTGACCGTAATTAACAGTCTATCTTTCCTACGTCAGTCAAATAATCATAAATACCTCCTCTTTCTACTTTTACCCGACCCTGTAGAAAATTGATTGTCATAAGCAAATGATTCTGTAGTTCTCCTCTTTTGAAAGTGAAATCGCTTATTGATAAATCAGCACATTAAGTTAAATCTAGGTAGAATTTAATTACAAAAGCAAAATCAATATGTTTATAGATCTTGGATTGACTTGAAATAATATGAATCTGAACTTTAGGAACATTAAATTTTAGAATATTAGTTAAAGGATGAAATAATGAAGAGCAATCAAGCATAAAAGACAGTATAAAGAGTCAATGGATTAACAATGATAAAATTACCGTATGTACCTAATGTAAGAGCTAGAAAGCGACGTCTAAAATAGAAGGAGGTTGAGTGTAACTTCCCAATTTTTGATAAAATTTAAAACTAGTGATTAATATAAATTTTGGGATTAAATTGAAAATTTCAAAACAAATAAAATAAATGTTAATTTGTATATACATAAATAAGATTGTGATTGCATTTGAGTTTAAAAATTTAAAATAATAAGTGTTTTAAAATTATTTGAATTTAAAGATATATATGTATATGGATAGATTTGAATTTGAATTTGAATTTAAAATTTAAATAAATATTTTAGTAAAATATCTGGATTTGAAAATTATATATGTAAGATTTTTATTAATGTGTAAATTAGTTTAAAAACCTTATTCTTTTTAAAGTTATATATATATGTGTGTGTGTGATAAAGGAAAGGTATTTATACAAATAAGAAAATGTAATACAAAATTTTATTTAAAAACATGTAATCGTGTAAAAAAAATTACAAGTGTTAAGCTTTTAGCACATAGATTAACAAGTGTAATCAATTTAATTATGGATGTAGATAAGTGTTCTATTTTTTATTTTATTTTTATTTTTATTGAAGAAGAAAATATCAGGTATATACATCTTTTCCTCCTCTCCGTCATTGCTTTTAGTCTTCATTTTCAAACTTCAAAGAAAAAAAAGAAGAAAACCTGTATACAAAGAAACCAGAAAAAAACAAACCAAGGCAAATTCTTCACGAATTCAACAAGTCAGATTCAAGAAAGTTATCAATTCAACAATTCCAGTATCAAGAGCAACATCAAATTTTTTAAAATCCAAGATCAAGATCAAAGTAGATTTCAAATTTCAACACCCAGGCTTCTTCTCTATTTTCATAAAAACAAACTGTAAGTAAATCCTTTTAAGAATTTGAGTTTCAATTTGTTGTTAAATAATCAAACAAGTTAATCCATCAGAAGCTAAGAAAATCAACATCAACTAGTTGCAGATAAAATTCCAAGATCAAAGCAATTTTCAAATTCTCGTTTCCAGTTTTCTAAAAAAAGCAGATATACAGGCCTCTTTCCTGTCAACATAAATTGGTGAGTAAACCCTTGTGAGATCTGGATTTTTGAATGTTGTTTGAATTCATGCCTAAAGTGAAGTTAAGATTTATTTGCATGTGTATAAATCTTTGTATTTGTGAATGGTTTGGCTGTGCATGTCTGGAAAACAGATATATGCATCTCTGTTACAGGTGTACAGGCATCAAGCCTGTTCAAAAATCAACCTCTCTTCTTCTAATCATTATTTGACTTTAGGACCTAAACAAATTTTGTTTGTTTAACTATGATTCAAGTTCTAAAAATAATTTTAAGCAAAATTAATTCAAGCTTCTTCTAGAAGTTGAAAAATATAGGGAAACTTGCTATATGTTGAATTTTCAGGTATCATGATTTATGTTTTCAAAATTATCTGAAATGCTTGCTAAAACAAAGATTTTTAAAAGTAAAATCATATTTTTAAAGTACATATTCACTGATAAAATCGAGGATGAACGATTTTGGGGTTATTGTCAAGTTCTGGTGATCGGCAACGTGAGGGGTCTCGTGATCGGGGTTGGAGCTAGCATGATGGTCATGGATCATCAGAAAATTATTGGACGAATTTATAAATCATCGTATTGGCCGGACATTGCCAATCTAGGGTTTAAGCTCATGTCTTAGCTATGGTCGGAATTCGCGTTGCTGGCATCTCGTCGTTGCATCGGAGTTGATCGCATCGGTGACAATCAAAACAAGGGAGATAAGCGAAGCTTTGGCCGGAATTTCGACGCTTCTGTGGCCTGAGAAGTCGGAGCAAGGCATTTCTTTGGCGATCATTTTTGTCCCAGTCTGGGTCGTGCAGCTTAATCACGAATTCGTCATCGATTCATGTTGCTGGGTGGTTAGGGGCCTATGAGGAGTTGTCGTCGACCTGTCGACGATCGTACCGTCGACCAGTGGTTGCTGGAATCATTGTGCATGTGCATAATGTATTTGGTTGTGTCAGGGATTTGGTTTGGAGAAGGGAGGGATGACTCGAAGTAGTCTTCAGGGAAGCAGGTCACTGGCTCGAGGGTTGATTCGAGTATTTGTGTTGTATCGGGTTTTTATTAAACTTAAACAAATTCTAAGTTTTTAAAATGAAAATATGGGGTTATCTCAGGGACAACTCAAAGTAAATAAGCATGTAGCCCGGGCGATGCTCAAAGTAGGTCTCGGGTTTGTCATATAAAATAGTTTTCTTGGCTTTAAAAAAAACAAAATTCAAATTTAATCCATGTTTTTAAATAATGGTTTTAATTTTAGTGCTGGATAACAAATGTTTTAAGTAAGATATTTTTAAAGTAATTAAGTTTTAATTTATTTAATTTTGTGACATTAGTTATAAAATTAATTATTTTAATTAAGATGAAATGTTATTCTAATTAACCTTAATCTTTTGAATTAATGTGTTAATGATATTTAATTATAAAGTTTATTAAGCAAAGATTTTTATAATAATTGAATGATAAATTAAGATAAATGATTTATAATTACTTAATAATTAAAGAATAATTAATTAACGGTTAATTAATTATTAATTCAAAGTTAATTAATTTGTAATTACGGATTGATTGATTAACATAATTAATTAAAGAATAACTAATTAATGAAAGTAATCAAGATTAATTAATAAATGATTAAGCATTAATTAAGAATAATTAATTAATTTATTAGTTAAAAATTAAAGGTTAATTAAATGATAATCTGTGTAGTTAATGCCCCACTATTACCCCGCTACAACCGCGCTATATCTCATAGCGGATTTCTACCGCTATGATTTTTCCATATAGCCCCAAAATATAGCCTTTCCGCTTTAATCCCGGCTATTTCTGCTATATCCCGTTATTTCCGCTATATTCCGTTATTTCCGCTATATCTTCTTTAACAAAATGAATTGAAAAAATGCATTTGTACGTTATAAAATTATGAAACTAATTTATTTGATTTAATTTTTTAATATATTTTCAGAAATGAAAATACTCTAATATTCTACCAAATTCAATTATATTATATAACAGTTTTTCGTTTATTTAAAGTATATCCGCACATGTTTTTATTTAAAATTATTTATGTATTATTTATAATTCAATTGAATTATAATTTTTCATTTAATTACCATTTATATAATTGTAAAAAAATTAAGTACGAGTTTTATATGCTATTTTAGAGTCATCCGCTATATCCCGCTATATCCTCGCTGTATCCTCGCTATGACTTTTTGCACCTCCACCGCTTTGAATCTACCGAGCGCATATAGATGATAATTAAGGTTAATTAATTATTAATTAAGATTAATTAATAAATCATTAAAGATTAATTACTTTGTAATTAAGAATATTTAATCATTAATTAAGGTTAATTTGTGAAAATAATTATGTGATTAATTAATTATAATCACACGAATAGTTCATCTTAATTACAGATGATTGATTGTTGTTGAATGCTTTGTATTGATTGATATCTGTGATATGTGGTTGTGATACTATGTGATATGAACTGCTTTGTGCTGAACCGTGACATCTGTGCGTGTGTGTGTGTGTATATATATATTACTGTATGAATGTGAAAACCCCTTAGCCCATAAAACGGCATTTGAATTTCGATGCGATAGGGAGTCGGATTCCAGTTGGTTATCCAAAACCCACATCGAACCTTAATGGTGAATCTTTGTGAATGATATATCCACATGTTTTAAATTAAGCGCTCACTATTCGGTTTAGCCAGGAGAGGACTTTGTGTCATATAACCCATTCCGAATAGTGATATGACGAAATGGATAGCACTTCAAGATGGTGGTGATGTTTATTAGCTTAACACCTTTCTCTGAGATGTACGAGCTCAGAGGTTATGTAGTTGATGGTTATAAGTGACATACTCCCAATTTGGTAGTGTGGCATGCTGAGTGCCGCTAAATGTTGTTAAGTGTTACTGATCATTTGTTGATCAAAGCATGGCTTTTGTGTAAATCGTAGCTTTGTGGACGAGACCTCGTCGGACCTCACACCCCGGAAATGGTCGAAACAGGAAAGATGCGGCAAGATTATGAGGGTCACTCCCTTTAGGGTATGTCCATTCCCTTTTGAAAAAAGGTGATATTATGGTATGGAGCCCAGATATTTAACCTATGTGGTTGCTGCAAATTTATTACTTCATGGTTGTTGCTTTGTGGCTGAGGGCCCTCGGATAAAGGTCGTAATGACCGGAGAATGACATATTCGTGTTGTAGTTATCTATTTATAGAGGTAAACCGGCCTTGTGGTGGTAGAGATCTAGTTAGGTTCTCGAGGCGTCCCTCCAGAGACGTACACATGTGGCATAGGAAGTTCCTTAGCCTGACCATTTGTTTAAAATCCAATCATCAATACGTGCCTAGTACGGTTTTAATTGTATAACCTGTCATTTACTTATGGTGGTAACCCACTGTTTAGATGGTAACTATAGTAGACATGGTACGAAATGTCTATGTTGGCTAAGATTAATATTATACTTTCGAAATATTTTCTACACTATGCACTAATATTAATATTAAATGAATTTTCTCGTAGCAAGCATATTTGACTATCATAAGGGAAAATCTCCTCCAATTGTGCGATTGCATTGTGTGTGTGCAGGGAGGCCTTATGGCGGGTTTTTTCCCAAAAGCATGAACAGTTTTCTCTTACAAATTGTTTTTGTTCAAACAACTATTTTGTTTACTCATACCAGTCCCGTGATTGATCCAGAGTTTATTGTACCTTTCCTGAACTCTGGTTGTCCATAATTTTCCATACAGGCAGCATAGAAGCAGGTATCCGTGTTTTGGAGCTAGCTTGGATCTAGAAGTCTTTTGGTAGCTGTCGTATTTTGGAAGCTTTTAGTTTGAAGTCTTAGAAATCTTTTGAAGTGTTTGGAATTTGGAAGACCTTATCGAAGTATGTTGGGAACCTTTTTGAAGACCCTGTTATTCCGCTGTGGCGTTACCATTTTGTTGTTGTGTTATATATATAGTACTCTGATGTTGGTGGTCGAATGTTGTGATGAATATTGTATCCATGTTGTATCTGCATTATGATCAATGATGATTCATTTTGTTTCTGTTGCTCTGTATTTATCTAATGTTGTTATAAGCTCCATCTGAACTGGAGTTCAACGTTTGAATCTTCGGCAGTCGAATACAAGTGAGGTATTTGATGTCGATTTTTGAACGCTGGATTTTCGGTCGTGACATTGAGCTACTTAATATTGTCGATAATTTCCTTCCTTCTACCATTTGTATGTTTATGCACTACAATAAAACAACCATATTACAACCTTTTCTTTACAACTTGCACAAATTGGAAGTTGTAATAGGTATTTTATAACAACTGTTTATATGTAGCAGTAGTAACAAATTTATTTGTTCAGCAGTTGTAATATATGTCTGTAACAACTGTTTATTTGTGTCAGTTGTAAATATTTGTCTATCACAACTGTTTTTGACAGTTATTTGCCTACATTACAAAAAATTACAACTTCCCTCTTTTATTTTCTTCGGCCCGCTCAATGCTTTCGTGTAAACTAAAAAATTAGCAGTAAAATTTCATAAATCTAAACTAACCCTATCCCACTCTGCCATTGCTATCCACCGAAGTAAATCGCGCTTGCTAGAAACCCTCTTCAAAACCCTAACCCTTTACTCTCTGTCATTATCTCGCCTCCGTGGCCGCATCTCCATTGCTACACACGTTCGCTCGCTTCGCCCCCGTTGCTACCTGCGTTTGCTCGCCGTTATTATTGGTCGCCTTCGACGAAGTTGTGGTATGTTTCTATCCTACGATTTTCTTGATTTTATTTGGTTCTTAGTTATTTGTTTATTGAAATTGTCGATAGTTAAATGATTCTTTACTGCTATCCTACAATAACCCAAATTTCTCGAAATTAAACATAATCGTCGATTCAACTCGCTTCCAATCTAGTATGAATTTATAACAATCTCATGAGTGATGGAAAAGCACAATAATTCACTGAATAGTACTAAAAATCACATACGACACTTATGTTTTGAATTAGGTGCATTGTATTGTGAATTAGGTCCATGTATGGAACCCATGCATAGATCCCACTTCGCTCACTCTATAGGGTAAAGTTTATTCCAAAATTTGGGAGATATGTAGTATTTTTTGTTTATTATAAGCCTAATTTATACCAAATTTGCCCATATTATATAGCACAATCCAGTATTCCTATATCAAAATAGCAAATAGATGGTGTGAAATTATTCCGTTTATTCTTTTAATCAATAGGGAAAATTTCTAACTATACATTCAAAATAGTAAACGGATGGTGCAAAGTTCTGTTTATTTGTTTAATTAATCACAAGGGGAACTTTCTTTATATATGTGTGTGTGTAATGCAGATTGGGGAATGTGAAGTAGCTTGGGTTGATGGAGAAGTGGGAAAACCACATGATAAGCTTTCTCTACTCCCCCCGCGTCAAACCCTCCTAGCCATGATTCTGTGCTTGTTGGCGATTTAAAGTTACCCGATTTAAAGCAATTCCTTGTGAGCAAAGGCATTCAGGTAATGATTCAGGTAATTTGTATTCTTGTCTAACTTGTTTTTTCCCACCTGCTTTACTTGTCTAATGCATCTCTTTACTTAATTATGATACAAAGATTTCACATGATAAGTAAAGAAAGTTCAGCAATTTTTCCATTTCCTTAAATTATTTGACATACAAGGTATTAAAAAACAAGATTCAAATCGTAGATCGTAAATTTTCAATCTTTAAATTTAAATCATAGATTGAAAAAATTCATATTTAACATGCATACCTACTTGTATGCTCGATTTTTCTTCTTCACTGCGTTGGTTATTAAGTGATATTTAAGCGTTCGAAAGCATCAATTCTCCTTTTTATAGAGTAATTTGTACATTTGGAATTGAATTTGATGCTTCTTCTAAACCTGTAATCCGATTTTTATTCTTGTTCCATCTTTATTTCATTTTTAGAAAACAATAAAATATGAGTCATAAATTCAAGCAGAAATCTTGATATTTTTTTATTCAGTATGAATTAATGCTTTTTCTCAGTTACAGTTTTAATAGAGTAACAATAGAAAGCAATGTACTTGTATATATTAAGTTTGGTTACATCATTTTAACATGATGTGTAATTATGTTACTTCATACCGTATCAATATTATATAAACCACAGGTCTTGCTTAACACACACACACATGCCCACACACATCTTTTATGTATGTATGTATGTTACATCTATACTCCCAGATGAACTCTTTCTTCAAGTTTCAAATTTTGCATCTTTACTCACTTGTATGAGAGATGCACATAATCGTGTTAAATGTATTTATTGTTATATGTACCAATCAGGGATCTTGTAGTACTGCACATTTCGTATTAAACATGAAAAATGCAGCGCATGTTATGAAGACACTTTAATCAGTTCTATGATGGCACAATATATAGTCAAACGATCTCCTGTAATTTTCTCTGCTTCCAGATTGAGCTTGCTGGGGGAATTTTGCGATGCGGTGAGCATGTCACTGTAACGTATACGGATTTTCGTTGCCGAAAAACCGAATAGTTATGGGTTTTAAAAAGAAAAGAAAAGAAAGAAGAGAGAAAAAGAAGAAAGAAAAAGAAAAATAGAGGGAAAAGAAGATAGACAATTTTTAGAAAACAGAGAATTAGAAAAACAGAGAATTTTTTTTAAAATAGAAGATAGAAGCATTTTAATAATAGAACGGACAAGAGAAAAGAAAAATAGAACGGAACGGGACAGAAAGGAAACAACAGAACAGAAAGAACAACAACAGAATCTCACAATTCGCAGCGGAACAACATATAATAATAAATGAATAATCTTTAAACAAAGAACTACAGTTATTACATTTCATCATATTTCATTACATCATATCATCAGAGTATACAACATCAACAACATCAAACAGTGCAGCGGAAAAAGAAATACTATATAAGTAATATGCCATGCCATCCATCTTGCCTCCAGCAAATCCAGAATATCCAGAATATCCTGATAAACCTAACTCTTAACTGCCCGTGTGGAAAATTGGTGGGCACCCAGAGTTTAGGAAGGAAAACAATAAACTCCAAGTCAGTCATGTGACTGGTGTGAGAACTCAAAACAGTTTATTTACTTTAAAATCAAAATAGAGGAATATTTTTAAAGTCAATTCGCAATGCTTTTAAAAATGAGACTACCATAAGACCTCCCACCACACACACAATGCAAACGCAGACTTGGAGGAGATTTCTTCTTATGTGAGTCAAAGATGCTTGATACGCATTTAAAATAACATTTGATATTATTACTAGTGCATAGTGTAGAACAAATCCTTTCGAAAGTAAAGATATAAATCATAGCCAGCATAGGTACCATTATATTATGCCTACTATAGCTACCTCCTGAGGAAGTAGGTTCTACAACTAAAACCGTACAAGATCGTATTGTTTCTTTGGATTTCCAACGAATGATCAGGCCAAGGAACTTCCCATTGCCACTGAGAATGCCTCTGGATGGACATCCCCGAGAACCAAACCGGATCTCTACCAACACAAGGCCGGGTTACTCCTAACTGAGCAACAACTGACCGAATATGCCATCCCCCGGTCCTTTGGGACCTTTATCCGAGAGCTCTCTAATCAATTCACACAATCATAAAAACAAAGTGTTTCAACATGAGTAAGTATCTGGGCTCCATACCATGATACCACCCTTTTCCAGAAGGAAATGCACATATCCTAAAGGGTGCTACCCCTCATAACCTTGCTGCTTCTTTCCTGTTTTGACCATTCACGGGGTGTGAGGCTCGACGAAGTCACGTCCACAAAAAACATACTTTATACAAAAGCCATGCTTTGGGTCAATAAATGATCAACACAATGATCACTAAGATAGACGATCAAATAAATGATCCTATCACAAATAATCAACACAATGATCATTTCAGCATCACTCAGCATGTCACATTACCAAAATGGGATATATCGCTGATAACTTCAACTATATAACCTTTGAGCTCGTACGTCTCAAAGAAGGGTGTTAAGCAAAGAATAAATTCTCCGCCACCAACAGAAATATATTTGAAAGAAATCGGCTTTATATCTCAAATTGTAATGTCAGGCATACAATCCATACAAGTCTGTTCCGGGCTCGAACAAAACCGAAGGCACTTCTTACGAAGCCCTTGCAATACGGGTATTCACAATCCCGATCGAATTTCCCATCACTTAAGAGATCTCTATACCAGGAGCTACCCAGTGCAGAGACAATCGATAGGTCATCCTATCGCTTTCACAAATACTCGGTCTTCAACACCGATCTTCAAATGCAATTCATAACGACGTATCACATATTCGGAATGGGTTATACGACCCCATGGTCCTTTCCCGGTTAACCCGAATAGTGAGCGCTTATTCAAAAATAAGTGTGCATTCAAATTCAATCATATTCACATCAAATACCCATTCAAAGGGAAATACTGATAGTCGGTTATTGAACTATCACTGGATATGCATACATCACCAGATTCCAAATAATTTTCCAAATTATTTATTTTCCAAAATATCTTTACTAGATATATAATTTCAACACTTCAAAAATAAATCAATATTTATTTTTAAACAAATTTCACTTTCACATGTAAATTCCATAATGAATTTATATTTCAAAATATTCATGCATATACGATTTCAATTATTCATTTTCAATTTATCTTCAAAAAGATAAATTCTAAATATTCACTTCATATTGGAAAATATTTCCATACTTATTTATTCATAAGTAATTCACAAATCTCTTTTATTTTCAACACTTAGAAAATATTCAATATACTTAAATCGAATTAAGTATATATTTCATTCTTTAAGGAAATCATTCACTTAAACATTTTTATTTGGGCCAAAACGAATGTTGCGTAAAACATCGTTACGACAACCCAAAATCATTAGTATAGGGATTCGAAATTAAATAGATATATAAATCCCAATACTATACAAAACATTTCCTTTCAGAAATCATTTACTATAACAACAGTGTTATAGTCTACCATTTCCTTTTATTTCTCGAAAACGTCTATTTCAACAATAAATGTTGAAATCTATGGTTTCGAATTTCAACATGTTTTAAAACATCGTTAGATCGTTTTAATTATGTTTAAAACATCACATTCAAAAACATTTTCTTTAACGTATTATTCACTATTCAAAAATGTGAATAAACTTCATTAACAAATCTCATCCTTTTATTCGTTTTAATTCAAAGGATTATTCACTATTCAAAAATGTGAATATAACTCCATTAATAGGTTTCAACACTTTTCTTATCAAAATAAGTCGTTTGCGAATTTATAAAACAACGTTTATAAATTCCATTTCTATTTATTTATAAAAACTTCTTTTTTTATAAATTCTTTTATTAACCTGTTAAATTTCATATCTCCATTATAAACTAAAAGTTCATATTATAAGTTAAATACTTATAAAACGATTATTTTACAAAATCGTTCTTTTTATCTTCCCAAATTATAAATCTTATAACTTATAAGATTCATTCATTTATCCAAAACCATTATTCACATAATTTCACCAAATTTATAAATCTACTATTTATAAATTTCATTTATAACCTCCCAGTTTATAATTCTACAAATTTCATTCATTTATGAAATTCATTTTCACTTCATTTAAACATTTATAAAGACTCGTTTTATAATGTCAATATTTCGATTTATAAATATCTATTTATAAATCTCTTAATATAAATCAATTTATATTATTCTTTTAAAACGTCTTTAAATTCCTTTATAATTTCATCATTCTGATTTATAAAATAATCAAATTTTATAAATTCTAAATTCAAACTTTTATAATAAATTCAAAAATCCAATTTAACCTATTTTATAACATCATTAACCCATATTTCTCAAAATCAGCTTTTAACTATATTTCACAAAAATTATAATTTTTATAACTTTAAAAATTATAACGTTCATTTATTTATAATGGATCAATTCCAAAAAAATATTTTATCTTTTCAAAAATCACTTTAAAGACATTTTAAAATCCCAAAATCTGGGTCCAATGATGCTACACACCAAATAGTCAATCACGACTACAACGATCCATCATATATCGTATATGATAATCATCAAATATCAAAATATCTGAAATAAAATAAATACTGTTGAGGAATCCAGTTGGATCACTCCAGCCTGTTTTCCTGCATCACAAACATTAGCACAATACCAATTTCGCTCCAGTACGAAATTATCGCGGTATATGTTCTTAATAAATATTATCCGCTTACTAACGGCGCATAATGTCTATTTTAACAATCAATAGATATTAATTATCATTCAAACATGCATTCAAATATTTTAAATCTAACTATTTAAAATAAAATCGAAATCTATTCGATTGAGTGAGAAGTTCTCACCTTGGTTTTAAATTCCGTTTAAGCTTTTATTTCGAATAAAATTAAACGCGCGTTTAATTTTACCCGAAATTCTCACTAACTCCAAACGACTCCAAACCAACTCCATCGCGTAGTGCTCGTCCATACGATTCCAACGCAACTGAGTTTGCATTTTTTCGACCTCGTATGAAAAAGTTACGAATTTATGAAGTTCGTACACGAATTTTATAACTTAATTTACAACCTAACAATATAACTTTAAACCCAAACTCACAATAGCCATTGGATCCTAATCCTGCAGATCTTGGCCGTCCCCATCCTCATCTTCTCCCACGTTACAAGCTACAGAACATCAAAACGCAAAAGAACCCATCACTTGATTTCTAGGGTTTAAATTTGCAAACAAAATACTCGATGTAAACTCGATCAAGACGTTGTAACACAAAGCCCTACACCTAAGCTAAGTTCGGCCCCAACCATGGCAAGCTCGGCCATCTATGTTGCGTGGGAATGCGTGCGCAGGTCTGAACTGTCGGCCCCACCTATCTCTCCCTCCGTCGCACCATTTCCGATCATATCCGTATGGATTTAAAGCTCATCTCGTGCTCTTCGATTCTTTAGTTAACAACTTTGGCCAATTCTTGATGGATTGGAAGAGATTGATGAATGAAAATGGAGCATTTCTGGCCCTTCATAATGTTACTGGCGGCTACTATTATTAGGGTTAGGGTTTGTGAATATTTTAGCAAATTATGAAGAGGTGGGTCTATTTATAAGGAACGAGCGACACTATTCATCCCGGATTTTCCGAACTCCGATTTAGACGCCGTAACCAGCGTACCTAGGGTTTATCCCGCGTTCCGGACACAATGGAACAGGTTTCGGAAGCTAATTCGGAAGTATGTGCGAGTTATGGCTGAAAACGTTCAATTTAAATTAAACCGATTTAAATCGATTTCTAGGCGTTTTAATTTGTACCGGACAAACGGTAAATCCAATTGACTTGAAATTTGAAACCTAACAATAATATCACATTACGGATCCGATGAAACTGGTTTCGTCGAAATCCGAGACTTTTTGAAAAATGGCTATTTTGACTCGCCAAATTTAAATTAAAAACGATTCGATGCGTTTCGAGCTGCCACGATCAAATGATAACTCCGATTGACACGAAAATTGAAATCCGGTAATAACTAACTATTACGGATCCAATGAAACTGGTTTCGTTCAATTCTGAGACTGTTCAAAAATTGACTATTTTACAGTCGATTATTAAATATTAAAATATTCAATTTTCACAGATTAACTTTTAATTCGATTTTAAAAGTTCTAAAATATTTCTATAACTCCAGTATGATTATATAAAATCTTAAAAATTATTTTCAATCATATTTAACTCAATTTTTCAATTATTTCCATAATTTAACATATTAAATTATCGATTTAATTATCCAATTAAATCCAATAATTCAAATAAAAATTTATTTGACTTATAAATCCACTTATTAATATTTAAAAATTAATTAAATATTCAAATTTTAATTATTAAAAAATCTGGGTCGTTACAGTCACGGTCAGAAAAATCATTGATGTGTCAGCAAGGTTATTTTTTTATTAAAATGCTATGTTTGTTAACTTTTAGTAAGCATTTATAAACAATGAATAAAATGACTAATGGGGTCCACAATTCATTGAAGTTTTTTAGTCTATTTGATTGGTCTAACAATGATTTCGGGCACAATTGCAAATATTTTGCTAGTCTTCATCGTTTTTTTTGGCGACAAAGGAACACATATTCATACATATGTATATAATTATACATGTGCATAGCTTTATAAGTTTTATCGCTTTTCTTTTATGCCATCAGAATAAACAATGAATTTTATTTGATATTTTTCATATTTTTCCAAATAGGAAGTTGAACTGTACTTTATAATATTAGTGGAATATCATTTCAATTTTCTCATGTACCCATCATCCAAACCCTAGCCCATACAAATTTTGGTATGTTCGTATCAGTTCACAATACTAAACAAGCCTCATTTTTAAACTTGCTTAAACAAATTTCTTGTGTTAAAGAATTATAACTTAATATAGGAATGCTTTATTTTAGATGTGTCCTTTTTAAAATAAGACATCAATTCTACCTTGTGACATATGCATCTTTGGTTGGACGTCGGAAGAATTAAAAATCAAGAAAGTCCTTCAGGAAATGGATGTATTTTAGGCCTCAAACACCATCATTGTGTTGCTTTCTATTGAAATATGGTGGATGCCAAAAAGTAAAAACACTGTTAAATTAAATAAGGGAAATGATTTAATAGAGGAATAATCGTTGAATTTCAGTACGGATAATTTGAATTTGTAGAACAGAAATTTCCTATTAATTCATGACTAATTATCCCACACATGGAGATAACAATTGCATCTACTGATCCTACAGTTTTAGTGCATCATGTACCACTTGGAGCAACTGCTTTGAAGGATTGGGTTGATTCAATGGTGGAGCCTGAAGCTATTTTATATAGGCCTACTTCGGATATGTATACCATTGGACAAGCGGTTGGACGACTGTTGCTTGGTATAAGGAATTTATCGCTTTTAATTAGTACGTATATGTACTCTTACTGAAATATGTTATGGATTTAGTTGTGTTTTGTATTGAAATTATGAATTCATAAATGGTGTAAACTCGAATTGTTTTCGATTTTCTTGAATGCAAATGTTTTGTGTTTTTTCAAGTAATTTGCATGATTGTGTATAATGTTAACGAAATATTGGTTTTAGTTATGATATTAAGAAATTTATAGTAGCCGTGAAAAGACGATTATAGTTGTTTGTAGCAATTGTAAAAATATATGTTGCAACTGTCATTGTTAGTTGTATTTCATCCCTCTACAAGTGCAAGCGGTAGTTATAAAAAACCTTTTACAAGTGCTAAAAGCAGTTGTAACCGGTCGTTTACAACTTGCATGTTGCAGTTGTAAATAGTTTTCCGCGGTGTAAATAAGTTTTCTACAACTAGCAGTGGTAGTTGTAAAAGACCTTTTGCAAGTGCTAAAAGCAGTTGTAACTAGTCATTTACAACTAACATGTCGCGGTTGTAAAATAAGTTTCTACATCCACTTCTACAACTATTCCGGCCAGTTGTAAAATAATTCGGATCTATTACAACCGCGAATATAACGACTGGCGGGTGCTAGTTGTAATAGACATATTACAACTGTTTTTGGCAGTTGCAAAAAGGAATTTTTGTTGTTGTGATGATTTCTTCGTTTCTTTCAATATTCAACTTTTTTACTGAATGGACGGATGATGCTTTTGGGAGTAGGGAAACAAATGTGAATAAATGTGTATTACGGTTATTACCGAAGAGGAGTCAAGGAAATTGCAACAACTTAGATTCTTAACAGCTTAGTAAGGAGAAAAACTGATATGTAGAAATTGAACTTTCATATATAAATCTTTTATTAAGTAGCTTTGATTCTAGATAAGAAATTTATAGTAAGTTATGAAATTGCGTAGATATTGAAAATCAATTCCCCTTTCATAACAAAACCTAGCAATCAAAGCAATAAATCTCAAAATTAAAATGCAATAAAATCAAATAATCAAACGCAATTAAACCATAAGACAATCAAAAGGAAATAAAAAGTAATCAATGAACAAAGAAAGTACGGAGTAAAAAAAGGAGAATTCAAAGTGAAAAGAAACCATAACAAAATTCATACAAACTTATGAAATTTTTGAAGGAAGTTGGAGATCTTACCTTTGAGAAATAGCTTAGGCCTTTATCACAATTTTTCCAATATTTCCTGAATAGAGAAAGTACAGAGTAAAGAAAGGAGAAATCAAAGTGAAAAGAAAGCAGAACAAAATTCAGACAAACCTATGAAAATGTCGAAGAAAGTTGGGGATCTTCTCAATTTATATGTCAAATCCCAAATTTGCAACTCAACCCCACAAATTGAGTTGGTGGAAGAAGAGAGAGGCACCCCGTTTCAATATCAAACCCGATCGAGTTGGAGGAAGAAGAGAGCTCGTTCCAGCCATCAATTTGCTCGATCCTCGAATTTGGATCTGAAAAGCATCGTGGTTCTAATTCTAAAAACAAAAGAAAAAGAAATTCTAAAAACAGAAGAAAAAGGAAGAAAATTGTAAGAGGTCGTTAACTCCATTTTTTTTAGTGGGGAAGAAAAGGTTTAGCAGAAGTTTAAAGAACAGTAGGAAAAAAGGAAGTTGGCAGAGACGGCTGACTACATCGTGCAGTTTTTAGTGGGGAACGAAACATGGTAGGAGAATTGAGGCATATGCCCTTGGATTTTTTTTCTACTGTATTCTTTTGCGACAACGTTAGGGACTGATTGGGAAGTTAAAAAAAGCTTCACCATCCTAAGGTATTTGCATTATTAGTAGAGATAAGCAAAATTTTAATGTTTATTGTAAATACTGATCACTTATTACACCACACATTCTGATACCTATGTAACGACCCAGAATTTTTATTAATTAAAATTTGAATATTTAATTAATTTTAAATATTAATAAGTGAATTTATAAGTCAAATAAATTTTTATTTGAATTATTGGATTTTATTGAATAATTAAATCAATAATTTAATACGTTAAATTATAGAAATAATTGAAAATTGAGTTAAATATGATTGAAAATGATTTGTAAAATTTTATTTTATCATATTGAAGTTAGAAAGATATTTTAGAACTTTTAAAATCGATTTAAAAGTTAATTTGTGAAAATTGAATATTTTAATATTAAAATCGACTAGTGAAAATAGTCAATTTTTGAACAGTCTCAGAATTGAACGAAACCAGTTCCATTGGATCCGTAATAGTTAGTTATTATCGGATTTCAAATTTCGTGTCAATCGGAGTTATCGTTTGATCGTGGCAACTCGAAACGCATCGATTTATTTTTAATTTAAATTTGGCGAGTGAAAATAGCCATTTTTCAAAAAGTCTCGGATTTCGACGAAACCAGTTTCATCGGATCCGTAATGTGATATTATTGTAAGGTTTCAAATTTCAAGTCAATTGGATTTACCGTTTGTCCGGTACAAATTAAAACGCCTAGAAATCGACTTAAATCGGTTTAATTCAAATTGAGCGTTTACAGCCATAACTCGCACAGATGTCCGAATTAGCCTTCGAAACCTGTTCCATTGTGTCCAGGACGCGGGATAAACCCTAGGTACGTCAGTTTCGGCGCCTAAATCGGAGTTCGGAATTTCCGGGATGAATAGTGTTCGTCGGTTCCTTATAAATAGCCCACTATCTCAAAAATTTATAAAAAAAATATACAAAACCCTAGTTTTAACGTTGCAGCCACCACCTCCTTTTCAACGGCCAGAAAATCATCAACTTCTCCTCCTCTTTTCTCTTCATCCATCAATCGATTCACGAAATCATCAACACGAAAGTTCTAGAGCTTCACGAGTGCTTTAAATCCATACGGATATGATCGTAAATGGAGCAATGTAGGGGGAGATAATCGACCGCATTCGTGTGCGTTTTGGGCACGGTTTCCCATGCCTGGGAGTGGCCGAGTCTCACGTGATTGCTGGTGGTGGTGGAGTTCGTGCCGAGCTTTGAAATGGAGCTACCTGATCGTGTTCAAAATCGTTTGAAATGGTTGCATAAATTAAACCCTAAGATTGAAATGGGTTCGGCTGTAAACGTAAGAGAAGAAGAAAGGGGGGGGAGGGGTGTTGCGCATGGCCTGATGGTGATGGGTTTAGATCCAACAGCCCATGTTTGAGTAGGTTTAAAATTTAATTAAAAGTTGTAAATTTATATTAGTTTAAATACGTGTAAACTTTAAAATATTGTAACTTTTTCATACGAGGTTGAAAAAATGCAAACTCAGTTGCGTTGGAATCGTATGGACGAGCACTACGCGATGGAGTTGGTTTGGAGTCGTTTGGAGTTAGTGAGAATTTCGGGTAAAATTAAACGCGCGTTTAATTTTATTCGAAATAAATCGCTAAAACGGAATTTAAAATCAAGGTGAGAATTTCTCACTCAATCGAATCAGTTTCGATTTTATTTTAAATAGTTAGATTTAAAATATTTGAATGCATGTATGAATGATGATTGATATCTATTGATTGTTAAAATAGACATTATGCGCCGTTAGTAAGCGGATGTTATTTATTAAAAACATATACCGCGAATATTTCATAAACAGTGAAATTGGTATTATATATAATATCAATATATATATATATTGGCATATGTATATATTGCAGTTGTTGATTTCCCGTATTTTTTAGCGGATGAGACCCTATTACGCCGTTATTAAGCGGATAATATTTAATAAAAACATATACCGCGATAATTTCGTACTGGAGCGAAATTGGTATCGTGCTAATGTTTGTGGATGCAGGAAAACAGGTTGGAGGGATCCAACTGGATTCCTCAACAGTATTTATTAGATTCAGATATTTTGATATTTGATGGATTTTCATATTGATATATGATATCGTTGTAGTCGTGATTGACTATTTGGTGTGTAGCATCATTGGACCCAGATTTTGGGATTTTAAAATGATTTTAAAGTGATTTTTGAAAATATGCTATATTTTTGGAATTGATTCATTTTAAATAAATAAACGTTATAATTTTTAAAGTTATAAAAATTATGATTTTTGAGAAATATAGTTAAAAACTGATTTTTGAGAATATGATGCTAATGATTTTATAAAATAGTTAAATCGGAATTTTGAAATTTATTATGAAAAGTTGAAATATAGGGTTTATAAAATTTAATTATTTTATGAATCAAAAGGAAGAAGTTTTTAAAGGAATTTAAAGACGTTTAAAAAGAATAATATAAATTGATTTATATTAAGAGATTTATAAATGGATATTTATAAATTAGAATATAGACATTATAAAACGAATTTTTATAAGTGTTTGAATGAAGTGAAAATGAATTTCATTAAAGAATGAAATTTATAGAATTTAAATGGTGAAGTTATAAGAATGAAATTTATAGAATTTAAATGGTGAAGTTATAAGAATGGAATTTATAGAATTTTATACGGTGAAGTTATAAATGGAATTTTATAAGCAGTAGGTTTATAAAATTTATTAAGTTATTAAAATAATGATTTTGGATAAATGAATGAATCTTATAAGTTATAAGATTTATAATTTGGGAAGTTAAAAAGAACGATTTTGTAAAATAATCGTTTTTATAAGTATTTAACTTATAATATGAACTTTTGGTTTATAATGGAGATATGAAATTGAATAGGTTAATAAAAGAATTTATAAAAAAGGAAGTTTTTATAAATAAATAGAAATGGAATTTATAAACGTTGTTTTATAAATCCGCAAACGACTTATTTTGATAAGTAAAATTGTCATAACTTGTAAATGGGGTTATATTCACATTTTTGACCGTGAATGATCCTTTGAATTAAAATGAATAAAAGGATGAAATTGTTAATGGGTATATTCACGTTTTGAATAGTGAATAATATGTTAAAGAAATTGTTTTGAATTTGGATGTTTTAAATAGAATTAAAACGATCGAACAATGTTTTAATTGTGTTGAGATTCGAAACCATAGATTTCAACATTCATTGTTGAAATAGACGTTTTCGAGAAATAAAAGGAGATGATGGACTATAACACTGTTGTTATAGTAAATGATTTCCGAAAGGAAATGTTTTGTATAGTATTGGGATTTATATATATATCTTAATTTCGAATCCCTATACTAGTGATTTTGGGTTGTCGTAACAATGTTTTACGCAACATTCGTTTTGGCCCAAATAAATATGTTTAAGAGAATGATTTCCTTAAAGAATGAAATATATACTTAATCTCGATTTAAGTATATTGAATATTTTCCAAGTGTTGAAGATAAATAAAATTTATGAATTACTTATGAATGTATAAGTATGGAAATGTTTTCCAATATAAGGTGAATATTTTGAGAATTTATCTTTTTGAAGATAAATTGAAATGAATAATTGAAATCGAATATTGATAGATGTTTTGGATTATAAATTCACTAAGGAATTTATAAAAGAAAGTAGAAGTGGTTTAAAAATAAATATTGATTTATTTTTGAAGTATGAAATTATATATCTAGTGAAGATATTTTGGAAAATAAATAATTTGGAAAATTATTTGGAAACTGGTGATGTGTGCATATCCAGTGATAGTTCAATAACCGACTATCAATATTTCCCTTTGAATGGGTAATTGACGTGATTTGTTTGAATGTGAATGCCACACTTATTTTTTGAATAAGCGCTCACTATTCGGGTTAACCGGGAAAGGACCATGGGGTCGTATAACCCATTCCGAATATGTGATACGTCGTTATAATTGCATTAAAGATCGGTGTTGAAGACCCGGTATTTGCGAGAGCGATAGGATGACCTGTCGATTTACTCTGCACCGAGTTGCTCCGGTATAGAGTTCTCCATATGTGATGGTGAATCCGATCAGGATTGTGAATATCCGGATTGCAAGGACTTCTTTGTAAGTGCCTTCGGTTTTGTTCGAGCCCGGAACAGACTTGTATGGATTGTGTGTCTGACATTACAAGTTGAGATGTAAAGCCGATTTCTTTCAAATATATTTCTGTTGGTGGCGAAGAATTTATTCTTTTAGCTTAACACCCTTCTCTGAGACGTACGAGCTCAGAGGTTATGTAGTTGAATGTTATCAGCGATATATTCCCAATTTGGTAATGTGACATGCTGAGTGTTGCTGAAATGATCATTGTGTTGATTATTGTGATAGGATCGTTTATTTGATCGTCTATCTTGGTGATCATTGTGTTGATCATTTGTTGACCCAAAGCATGGCTTTTGTATAAAGTATGTTTTTGTGGACGTGACTTCGTCGAACCTCACACCCCGGAAATGGTCAAAACAGGAAAGATGCGGCAAGTTTATGAGGGGTAGCACCCTTTAGGGTATGTACATTTCCTTCTGGATAGAGGTTGTATCATGGTATGGAGCCCAGATATTTAACCTATGTGGTTACTACGAATTTATTACTTTGTGGTTGTTGGTTTTCGGGATCCCGTGAGAAAGGTCGTTTACGATCGAGGAATGGCGTGCTCGTGTCAGTAGTTACCCAGTTAGGGGTAACCCGGCCTTGTGTTGGCAGAGTTCCGGTTTGGTTCTCGGGGATGTCTTTCCAGAGGCATTCTCATGTGGCAATGGGAAGTTCCTTGGCCTGACCATTTGTTGGAAATCCAATTCCCAATACGAAACTTGTACGGTATTAGTTGTAGAACCTATCATTCACTTATGGTGGTCACCACTGTTTGGATGGTAGCTATAGTAGGCATAGTTCGAAATGTCTATGTTGGCTAAGATTTATATTCTACTTTCAAAATGAATTTCTTCTACACTATGCACTAGTAATAATATCAAATGTTATTTTAAATGCGTATCAAGCATCTTTGACTATCATAAGGAGAAATCTCCTCCGATTCTGCGTTTGCATTGTGTGTGTGTGCGGGAGGCCTTATGGTAGTCTCATTTTTAAAAGCATTGCGAATTGAAATAAAAATATCTCTCTATTTTGTTTTCAAAGATAAATAAACTGTTTTGAGTTCTCACACCAGTCACGTGACTGACTTGGAGTTTATTGTTTTCCTTCCTAAACTCTGGGTGCCCACCAATTTCCACACGGGCAGTCAAGAGTTAAGGTTTATCAGGATAATCTGGATATTCTGGATTTGCTGGAGGCAAGCTGGATGGCATGGCGTATTACTAGTTTATATAGTGTTTCTTTTTCCGCTGCACTATTTGTTGTATATTGTTGTACACTCTGATGATATGATGTAATGTAATATAATGAGATGTAATAACTGATATAGTTCTTTGTTTAAAGATTATTCATTTATCTATTATATGTTGTTCCGCTGCGAATTGTGAGATTCTGTTGTTGTTCTGTTTTGTTTCTTCTGTTCCGTCCTATTTTCTTCTGTTTCTCTCTTCCTTCTATTTTAAAATGTTCTATCTTCTTTCCTCTCTTCTTCTGCCTTTTTCTTTTTTTTTTCTTAAAACCCCTAAGGGTTCGTATTTTCGTTCATCTTGAATTAAACAAAGGAGATTAGTGTCTATTCAAGTAGTACGGATTTACGGGTCTTTACAATGTGGTATCAGAGCTTATGGTTAAGCGACAACCATGGTTCTGTTGGGTATTACTCATTAGAGATAGAGTCAGCAGTACTCTAGAATGAGTTTGAGTGTAATAATAGCTATGAGAGCGTATTTGTTAGTGAATATAAAATTGTTTTATATTGTGATGATTGGTTTATTTAGTGGTATATGAACTTTCGTCAGCGTGGTCCGCAAGACTATGCCGAAGGAGTTTCTAAACACTTGAATAGAACAATTCGGCACAGTATTGTTTTAAATTGGGTAAATGAAATAATTTTACCTTGAGTATATTTTGTATATAAAGAAATAATTTTTCAGAATTATAAAAGTGTATATAAGTTGATTGTTTAGTTGTTTGAATAATCTAAATAAAAGAATAATTGTATAAGTAAAAAGAATTATAAGAATTGAATTATAATTAAAGTGATTTACAATTGTGAAATAAACTTATATATAAGAAGTGAAACTATATGAATATAACTTAAGTGATATGGAATGAAGTTGATATTAGTATCAAAGTAAATTAATAAAGTTAAGTGGTGGATGTGAACTTGAGTTATATAAATGAAATTCAATTTTGTAATTGAATTGAATTAATGGATTAAATATTAATCAATTGAATGTAAATTAAGTTGATATGGAATAATGAATGTAGGTGTTAATTCATTAAAATCTTATGTTATTAGAAGTTGAAAGATTTAATGAAAATCAATTTAAGTGAACCAACTTGAAAATGAATTAGTGAATATAAACTAATTGAAAATGAATGTTAGTAAAGAACATCCACTGTATATGAATCAAATGTGATTAAATTGAAAACCAATTCATTGAATATTAATGAGAATATAAATGAATATATATTGATTATGAATTTGTTGAATGCTAGTTGGTTGATGTTTGAATATGTTGCATTTGCTATGTTGACATATATAGTTATTATGTTGCTATATGTTGTATTTTGAGATTATTATCATATATGCATGATTCTCATGTTGTTTGTTGAGTGATTAGTAGGTGCGGATCGCGTTTGCTTCGCATTTGGAGCTCGCTTTTGCGCTATATTAGCCGTATATGCTTGCTAATAAAATATAAGGTACATATCTCGGATTAAATACTGTACTTTTACATTTTTTTCCCTGCGGGATGCCTCATTACTTGATGAGATGTATATTTGTGATATATATACTGTCATTTTTTTTTCGGATCGAGCCGCGCAAAGGAGACTATGGCGAATTTTTCCGAAAATTTAAGGCGTTAGAAAAATTTGAGAAAATTGGAAAATTTTGAAAACTTTAAACTTTGATTTGAATTGAAAGTTAAACAATAGTAATTTGTTTTTGAAAAGATAACTAAGTATGATTTGAAAACTTAGTAAAGTATTGTAAGAAGTTTAACTATGAATTTTGGAAAGTTAATAAATTCTGTAACTTTTCTTACTTGTTAATTTCGAGGACGAAATTCTTTTAAGTAGGGAAGATTGTAACGACCCAGAATTTTTATTAATTAAAATTTTAATATTTAATTAATTTTAAATATTAATAAGTGAATTTATAAGTCAAATAAATTTTTATTTGAATTATTGGATTTTATTGAATAATTAAATCAATAATTTAATACGTTAAATTATAGAAATAATTGAAAATTGAGTTAAATATGATTGAAAATGATTTGTAAAATTTTATTTTATCATATTGAAGTTAGAAAGATATTTTAGAACTTTTAAAATCGATTTAAAAGTTAATTTGTGAAAATTGAATATTTTAATATTAAAATCGACTAGTGAAAATAGTCAATTTTTGAACAGTCTCAGAATTGAACGAAATCAGTTCCATTAGATCTGTAATAGTTAGTTATTATCGGATTTCAAATTTCGTGTCAATCGGAGTTATCGTTTGATCGTGGCAACTCGAAACGCATCGATTTATTTTTAATTTAAATTTGGCGAGTGAAAATAGCCATTTTTCAAAAAGTCTCGGATTTCGACGAAACCAGTTTCATCGGATCCGTAATGTGATATTATTGTAAGGTTTCAAATTTCAAGTCAATTGGATTTACCGTTTGTCCGGTACAAATTAAAACGCCTAGAAATCGACTTAAATCGGTTTAATTCAAATTGAGCGTTTACAGCCATAACTCGCACAGATGTCCGAATTAGCCTTCGAAACCTGTTCCATTGTGTCCGGGACGCGGGATAAACCCTAGATACGTCAGTTTCGGCGCCTAAATCGGAGTTCGGAATTTCCGGGATGAATAGTGTTCGTCGGTTCCTTATAAATAGCCCACTATCTCAAAAATTTATAAAAAAAATATACAAAACCCTAGTTTTAACGTTGCAGCCGCCACCTCCTTTTCAACGGCCAGAAAATCATCAACTTCTCCTCCTCTTTTCTCTTCATCCATCAATCGATTCACGAAATCATCAACACGAAAGTTCTAGAGCTTCACGAGTGCTTTAAATCCATACGGATATGATCGTAAATGGAGCAATGTAGGGGGAGATAATCGACCGCGTTCGTGTGCGTTTTGGGCACGGTTTCCCATGCCTGGGAGTGGCCGAGTCTCACGTGATTGCTGGTGGTGGTGGAGTTCGTGCCGAGCTTTGAAATGGAGCTACCTGATCGTGTTCAAAATCGTTTGAAATGGTTGCATAAATTAAACCCTAAGATTGAAATGGGTTCGGTTGTAAACGTAAGAGAAGAAGAAAGGGGGGGGAGGGGTGTTGCGCACGGCCTGATGGTGATGGGTTTAGATCCAACGGCCCATGTTTGAGTAGGTTTAAAATTTAATTAAAAATTGTAAATTTATATTAGTTTAAATACGTGTAAACTTTAAAATATTGTAACTTTTTCATACGAGGTCGAAAAAATGCAAACTCAGTTGCGTTGGAATCGTATGGACGAGCACTACGCGATGGAGTTGGTTTGGAGTCGTTTGGAGTTAGTGAGAATTTCGGATAAAATTAAACGCGCGTTTAATTTTATTCGAAATAAATCGCTAAAACGGAATTTAAAATCAAGGTGAGAATTTCTCACTCAATCGAATCAGTTTCGATTTTATTTTAAATAGTTAGATTTAAAATATTTGAATGCATGTATGAATGATGATTGATATTTATTGATTGTTAAAATAGACATTATGCGCCGTTAGTAAGCGGATGTTATTTATTAAAAACATATACCGCGAATATTTCATAAACAGTGAAATTGGTATTATATATAATATCAATATATATATATATTGGCATATGTATATATTGCAGTTGTTGATTTCCCGTATTTTTTAGCGGATGAGACCCTATTACGCCGTTATTAAGCGGATAATATTTAATAAAAACATATACCACGATAATTTCGTACTGGAGCGAAATTGGTATTGTGCTAATGTTTGTGGATGCAGGAAAACAGGTTGGAGGGATCCAATTGGATTCCTCAACAGTATTTATTAGATTCAGATATTTTGATATTTGATGGATTTTCATATTGATATATGATATCGTTGTAGTCGTGATTGACTATTTGGTGTGCAGCATCATTGGACCCAGATTTTGGGATTTTAAAATGATTTTAAAGTGATTTTTGAAAATATGCTATATTTTTGGAATTGATTCATTTTAAATAAATAAACGTTATAATTTTTAAAGTTATAAAAATTATGATTTTTGAGAAATATAGTTAAAAACTGATTTTTGAGAATATGATGCTAATGATTTTATAAAATAGTTAAATCGGAATTTTGAAATTTATTATGAAAAGTTGAAATATAGGGTTTATAAAATTTAATTATTTTATGAATCAAAAGGAAGAAGTTTTTAAAGGAATTTAAAGACGTTTAAAAAGAATAATATAAATTGATTTATATTAAGAGATTTATAAATGGATATTTATAAATTAGAATATAGACATTATAAAACGAGTTTTTATAAGTGTTTGAATGAAGTGAAAATGAATTTCATTAAAGAATGAAATTTATAGAATTTAAATGGTGAAGTTATAAGAATGAAATTTATAGAATTTAAATGGTGAAGTTATAAGAATGGAATTAATAGAATTTTATACGGTGAAGTTATAAATGGAATTTTATAAGCAGTAGGTTTATAAAATTTATTAAGTTATTAAAATAATGATTTTGGATAAATGAATGAATCTTATAAGTTATAAGATTTATAATTTGGGAAGTTAAAAAGAACGATTTTGTAAAATAATCGTTTTTATAAGTATTTAACTTATAATATGAACTTTTGGTTTATAATGGAGATATGAAATTGAATAGGTTAATAAAAGAATTTATAAAAAAGGAAGTTTTTATAAATAAATAGAAATGGAATTTATAAACGTTGTTTTATAAATCCGCAAACGAACTATTTTGATAAGTAAAATTATTATAACTTGTAAATGGGGTTATATTCACATTTTTGACCGTGAATGATCCTTTGAATTAAAATAAATAAAAGGATGAAATTGTTAATGAAGTATATTCACGTTTTGAATAGTGAATAATATGTTAAAGAAATTGTTTTGAATTTGGATGTTTTAAATAGAATTAAAACGATCGAACAATGTTTTAATTGTGTTGAGATTCGAAACCATAGATTTCAACATTCATTGTTGAAATAGACGTTTTCGAGAAATAAAAGGAGATGATGGACTATAACACTGTTGTTATAGTAAATGATTTCCGAAAGGAAATGTTTTGTATAGTATTGGGATTTATATATATATCTTAATTTCGAATCCCTATACTAGTGATTTTGGGTTGTCGTAACAATGTTTTACGCAACATTCGTTTTGGCCCAAATAAATATGTTTAAGAGAATGATTTCCTTAAAGAATGAAATATATACTTAATCTCGATTTAAGTATATTGAATATTTTCCAAGTGTTGAAAATAAATAAAATTTGTGAATTACTTATGAATGTATAAGTATGGAAATGTTTTCCAATATAAGGTGAATATTTTGAGAATTTATCTTTTTGAAGATAAATTGAAATGAATAATTGAAATCGAATATTCATAGATGTTTTGGATTATAAATTCACTAAGGAATTTATAAAAGAAAGTAGAAGTGGTTTAAAAATAAATATTGATTTATTTTTGAAGTATGAAATTATATATCTAGTGAAGATATTTTGGAAAATAAATAATTTGGAAAATTATTTGGAAACTGGTGATGTGTGCATATCCAGTGATAGTTCAATAATCGACTATCAATATTTCCCTTTGAATGGGTAATTGACGTGATTTGTTTGAATGTGAATGCCACACTTATTTTTTGAATAAGCGCTCACTATTCGGGTTAACCGGGAAAGGACCATGGGGTCGTATAACCCATTCCGAATATGTGATACGTCGTTATAATTGCATTAAAGATCGGTGTTGAAGACCCGGTATTTGCGAGAGCGATAGGATGACCAGTCGATTTACTCTGCACCGAGTTGCTCCGGTATAGAGTTCTCCATATGTGATGGTGAATCCGATCAGGATTGTGAATATCCGGATTGCAAGGACTTCTTTGTAAGTGCCTTCGGTTTTGTTCGAGCCCGGAACAGACTTGTATGGATTGTGTGTCTGACATTACAAGTTGAGATGTAAAGCCGATTTCTTTCAAATATATTTCTGTTGGTGGCGAAGAATTTATTCTTTTAGCTTAACACCATTCTCTGAGACGTACGAGCTCAGAGGTTATGTAGTTGAATGTTATCAGCGATATATTCCCAATTTGGTAATGTGACATGCTGAGTGTTGCTGAAATGATCATTGTGTTGATTATTGTGATAGGATCGTTTATTTGATCGTCTATCTTGGTGATCATTGTGTTGATCATTTGTTGACCCAAAGCATGGCTTTTGTATAAAGTATGTTTTTGTGGACGTGACTTCGTCGAACCTCACACCCCGGAAATGGTCAAAACAGGAAAGATGCGGCAAGGTTATGAGGGGTAGCACCCTTTAGGGTATGTACATTTCCTTCTGGATAGAGGTTGTATCATGATATGGAGCCCAGATATTTAACCTATGTGGTTACTACGAATTTATTACTTTGTGGTTGTTGGTTTTCGGAATCCCGTGAGAAAGGTCGTTTACGATCGGGGAATGGCGTGCTCGTGTCAGTAGTTACCCAGTTAGGGGTAACCCGGCCTTGTGTTGGCAGAGTTCCGGTTTGGTTCTCGGGGATGTCTTTCCAGAGGCATTCTCATGTGGCAATGGGAAGTTCCTTGGCCTGACCATTTGTTGGAAATCCAATTCCCAATACGAAACTTGTACGGTATTAGTTGTAGAACCTATCATTCACTTATGGTGGTCACCACTGTTTGGATGGTAGCTATAGTAGGCATAGTTCGAAATGTCTATGTTGGCTAAGATTTATATTCTACTTTCGAAATGAATTTCTTCTACACTATGCACTAGTAATAATATCAAATGTTATTTTAAATGCGTATCAAGCATCTTTGACTATCATAAGGAGAAATCTCCTCCGATTCTGCGTTTGCATTGTGTGTGTGTGCGGGAGGCCTTATGGTAGTCTCATTTTTAAAAGCATTGCGAATTGAAATAAAAATATCTCTCTATTTTGTTTTCAAAGATAAATAAACTGTTTTGAGTTCTCACACCAGTCACATGACTGACTTGGAGTTTATTGTTTTCCTTCCTAAACTCTGGGTGCCCACCAATTTCCACACGGGCAGTCAAGAGTTAAGGTTTATCAGGATATTCTGGATATTCTGGATTTGCTGGAGGCAAGCTGGAAGGCATGGCGTATTACTAGTTTATATAGTATTTCTTTTTCCGCTGCACTATTTGTTGTATATTGTTGTACACTCTGATGATATGATGTAATGTAATATAATGAGATGTAATAACTGATATAGTTCTTTGTTTAAAGATTATTCATTTATCTATTATATGTTGTTCTGCTGCGAATTGTGAGATTCTGTTGTTGTTCTGTTTTGTTTCTTCTGTTCCGTCCTATTTTCTTCTGCTTCTCTCTTCCTTCTATTTTAAAATGTTCTATCTTCTTTCCTCTCTTCTTCTGCCTTTTTCTTTTTTTTTTCTTAAAACCCCTAAGGGTTCGTATTTTCGTTCATCTTGAATTAAACAAAGGAGATCAGTGTCTATTCAAGGAGTACGGATTTACGGGTCTTTACAACCCATATGCAACATAATATGTAAAAAAATTTAACTATATCAAACAATTAAAAATGTTCAAACATAACGTCAGTTTTGTTTTCAATTGGTGAATTTTTTCGTTTAGTTTGGGTTTTAATTTTATAGTGTAGTTTCAATCACTAAAAATGAATGTACTAAAAATTTTAAAAAAAATTTAGTATCAACCTACCGCGATATTTGCATGCAATTCGAAGTTAAAGTATGATAATTTATAAATTGGCTGAAAAGAATGGAAATGAAAAAATAAATAAATAGTAATACATAACATAGATGTTAAAAAATTATAAATAAATAGTTTCGACAAGCTGAAAAACGCTGATTTATTTAAGGTAAATAAAACAAATAAAATCTGCAATGCATGCATAGAAAATCAATATATTACATAATTATGAAAAGTTGGACAAAATCTGCTAATATTTTTATAACAACTTATTTCAGTACATGTTTTATGCGTGTGTGTGTTAATAATGCTAAAATTATTAATTGATAATCCAAACACAACACAAACTTCAATTTTATTACAATGAAATATTTTCTTCTCGACCAAACTCTTATAAATATATTTACATTGTCAAATTGACTATTTTTGATATGTTTGTAGTACTTGCACACGTGGGCATTTATTATTTTTTCGTTTGTGTATAAATATAAGACATAAAATAAGATGATTAAGTGTGTTATGTATGACAATTACATCGAAGAATAATTAATTTTAACTTTGAGGGGTAATATTGTCAAAGTGGTAATTTATATTCGCGGAACAAATTTCTAATTAGAATGTAAACAAATAATATTTTAAGTATTCAACAATCATCATTTAGCATTTTAAACAAATGATGCCTAAGATTTTAAATCAAGTGCTTGTTCAGAGGAGGAGGAGAAGAAAATTGAATAGAACGTATAGTTCTATCTCTATCAAGGAGGGATATTAATACCCTAGTTGGTGCTAATGGGTTGTTAGGTCTAACAAGCTTGTTTACACTTAATTTATTCTTTTAGTTGTAACTTTATAGCCGTGTGCCTGTTCTAAACATGTTTATTATGGAACCTGACTAGAAAATACGCTCTATGCAACGGTGTAAGTTTCATTGTTTGATTTCTTCATTTATAGAAATTCATATGTTTGTACTTTTTAGTAAAATTATCATTTTAACCTTTAATTAATATTTAAATTTATTATTAAACTTCACGGCGTGTTACATTCTCCTCTGTTGAAAGAATTTCATTCTTGAAATTCTAAAGGACAAAAAAATGTAACTCGCTCTATAGCGTTTAAACACATATTATATAGTCATACATTTAACATACATTCATAAAAATACACCCGCTCTTAAGTGGCTATACTTTAACAAACACCATGGCACATACTACGAACACCAACATTGTGCGTTTTCGTCAGCATACGACTTCTATTTATCATGTGGAGTCTTTGTCCTTTTCCTTGTCAGCTCTAGTTTTTTGGAAGTGTCCCTAGTCATGTCTAGCCCAAGTATAAACCTATCAGTCACCTCCCGCGAACAAGATGGATTTGCATGGTCATCCATATAAAGCCTTGAATGGTGTCATGCTTATGCTCGCCTGATAGATGTTATCATAGGTAAATGCCACTAATGGTGAATGATCTTCTCATGCTCCACCAAAGCCAAGAATATCAGGTCTCTCGATAAATCCTTCAACATCCTATTCACCATCTCCATTTGTTCATCTGTTTGTGGATGATACGTAGTCCTAAGATTTAACTTAGTCCCCGAGTCATCTTAAAGAGTTCTCCAAAATAAAGGATCTAGGCCGGGTCGGAGCGGGTTAAATGAGTGAATTTAAAAAAAAAAATCATTTTTAAATCTTTATTAGGCCTATGAAGTCTAATCGATTTTAGATTCAATCTAAAATATTTTATATAAATCTTTATATTGTTTTATATGCTTGTAAAAGGGTGTATTTTAATTTCTTGAAGTATGTTTCATAAGTGCATTAAATTCACTTATATATGTACAGTGCACATGCAATATATAAGAAGTGTATATAGTCAATGTGACTGTTTATGCACAACTAGAATACTTTAAAATGGGGATAGAGCCTGGAGTTGGCCGGAGTTGGCACTGTCTCCATTATGGAGTCGGTTGGGGACGGCGTAAAATTTTATTGAAGTTTGTGTCGGCTAGGGACGGCGTAAAATTTTATTGAAGTTTGTGTCGGCTAGGGACGGCGCAAAATTTTATTGAAGTTTGTGTCGGCTAGGGACGGCCTGCAACGGTCCGAATCGGCTAGCGTCGGCTATTTAATTATTTTCCCAGTCTAGTTCTTATATACGTCTATTTCGTTTGAAAAAATATAAAACACAACGAAAATGGCCAAAAAAATAAAATTGACATGTATGGTTATTAATACTCTCCCAATGACTGGTCGTGATAGGTTAAATTGGTATTTCGATGATATATGTTCGTGTAATTCGAAAAGTTATCGTTGTTGAAAATCTAACTCGTACGACAATTCGATGCAACTTTTAGTCGATCCATTATACAAATTCGATAAAGGCGATTATATGTAACAATTTAAAAAATTAAAATAATTTTTAAACCATTGGATAATCAATTATGAATTTTTAAATGTATTTGGTATAATAAAATTACATAAAATAAAATATGTGGCGTAAAAATAGATTCTTTGGATCTTATGTCGATCTAAGGTATTTTGGACATGTTTTCAGAATATGGTTTAAAAATACACAAATTTGGGGAGTCGATCTTGAATTTCAAATTTATGGTCGTTCGTGGACTTTCGGACAAAAAACCCTTCGTTCGAAGGCCGAACGACCTTCAAACGAGACCAAATTTGAACCATTGATGCTTTGTATTATTTTAATCGAATCTGTATGGTTGAATTCGCAAAAAAATCATCACATACAAAATTATCCAAGAAATATGTCATTTTCTAGGAGTTAGCTATAACACTTATAATTTTAATCGAAATCCTTTGTTGATTTTTTAGTCCTTGGTATGGTGTAGTTTTCAACACAACAGGATTATCATTATATTCAATCGTAGTGAACACATAACCTTGCATTATATTTGCTTGCTATTGAATGAACTAATTTCATCGGGATTTTATATATTACGAACACGACTGTTTACCTTACAACCTTTTTTAAGTGCTTGAATATGGATCAAATATTCTAATTCTTGTATTACTTTAGAGTTAAAAGCTCATAAAGCACAATACATGGTTTGAGCAAATGAACATTTAAGTGACCAAGGTAGGAATAATTAATTAATTTAATCAATTAAATATGTTTAATCTGAATATTTGGTCATGAGAAGCAGAGGAGGGAGTGGTTGGCCATAGATGAAAGAAGAAGAGTGAACCAAATTTAATTAAATGTATGTAGAATGTCTTATTATATTAAACTAAAAGAAACATTTTCATTTCTCTTTTTTAAAACTTCCCTTAGTCATAGATCTAACGTTTAGACCACATCCTTCTAAGTGTGCTCGATCATATATTGTATCGTATAAGAACTAAAATGTCTAATATGTATTCATACAAATATTAATGACATTTTGCACATAGTATGATGATATAACATATATAATAACATAGTTAATATATACATGTATAGATAATAAGATTTATTCCTACCATATATATATATATATATGTATGTATGTATGTATGTATGTATATATATTCTCCATTTATATGTGTATTATTTGCGTCAATTTTACAAAATCTAACATATGTTGACTAAGTTGAAGTTTTCAATCATACTTTTAAGTTGAAATGTTCAAGTTTTGATTTGGTAGAATTAAATTCAAATCTAGATCAAGTTGACTAATATAAAATATCTACTAAATGACTATATTAACTTTTTCTAAATTTTAAAATAACCAAAAGGAATTTTGAGAAGAAAACCATTTGTCATTTTTCTCTTTTAAAACTTTCCATTTTAATTCCCACTAGTTAGAATTAAGATCTCATCCACGTTTCTTCTTCTCACTCTTTCTCTTTTTCTATTATGGTCGGCCATACGATACCATTGCATATATCTTTATTTTCAAAAGCCTGTTAAGCAATTAAGTATATTTAAGACCCATTTAAATATATATCGACATCGTATATCGATACCTGTTTATTTAACTTTAAAATATACTTCCAAATAATTAAGCAACATCCAAACACAGGTAAATTAACAACTAATATTTCTCAAATACTAGTAAATTTTATCAGTTTTTAGCATTTTATAAACTAGTTGAATCTTGTGGTTTTTTGGAGAACTCGCAGATGCGGTTGTGGGACTCAAAGGTGTGAATTCAGTCAGTGATTAATATTGCTTAATTCAAATATTAACGTTTACATATCACAATAGTTAGTGGTGTGACGGTTTGGTCGCATCGTTTATAGATCTTTTCGGTAAAATCATATTTTATACTATCTTAAGCGTCCATAATAGTGAGAATAATTTACGCACATTCTCTTCGCAACATTATATCACATTAGGATATACGAAATCGGATATTGGTCAAAACTTCAGCATTGTCCGTAGTCAATTCAATCAGTTCATAAAAAACGTCATTGGTTCAATGATAACATTTATTTTTTACCATTATACTCTGGTCAAAATTTTTGACTTTGAGTTAACTATAGTTAACCGTGATACCAACCTCATAAACTGAGGTAAAACTCGATCTGATTATAATACCTTGATCTGCCTAATACCTTGAGATCAACTAGGAGAACCATATTGCTTACTACTTCTTGTTGACTTGACTAAGAACCACTACATAGCAATGTCTTCAACCGAACAGTGCTTCACTTCCAATGCTTCAACTTAGACCCATTATAATCGTTTGATGGATGACAATGTCATGATTTAACTATAATTAAAGTTGATTATTCTCATTGAAGCTCAACAGGTTTTAAGTTGAGGGAACTATGCAACAACATCATCTTGAGATTCCATCGTTGGATCAGGTGCATTGGCAACGAGGTAAAAAGAGTAAAATTCAAAAAAAAATTATTAATTTGCACAAGATCTTATTTTATGTGAATAAAATTTAATTTAAAGTGAATCAAATTTGGTATTTAATTAATATAAGTGTTTGAGTAATTTTAATTTGTTTTATTTATTTAAAATGTTTCTTTGTTTGTAAAATTTTGAAATAAATTTTTATTATTAATTTAATTAAACTTAATTTATTAATATAATTTATTTTAATTTTATAGTTAATATTTTGATGTTATGTGATATTCATATTCATAATAAGAACATCACAACTATACTAATATGAAAACTATCTTAGGGGTATAATGAGAAAATTGACCATTGTGTCCTACGGTTAATAAAATGTTAATAGGGTGAAACAATGTTAAAAAATATTAAGATTAATTTGAATTAGTCTAAATTCAATAATATATATATATAATATTGTTAGTAAATAATAATATACATGTAATATTGTTTAAAAAATAATTTATCGTTAGAACTATAATTTTAATGAAATACATAAAACTTACATTTAAATTATTTCATTAAGTTATTAATATATTTCGGTTTTCCAAAATTATCTAAAATTCAAAATTTGACCATTTCAAAGTGTGTGTGTGTGTGTGAATAGTGTCTTTTAAACATTATGTATGTGTGTATCTACGTGTGTATAATAAAAATTAGTTTTGTAGCTGTTCTTTACGTTTTTCCCCTAAATATGGGGCGGTAATACAAAATATATGGTTTTTCAATGTCACGCCAACAATTTTAAGCAATGACCTCTTATATCTACTAGTTTTATGTGTCTAACTCATTATGATAACTTGAGGAAATGTATGTCCAAACTCTAAACTAGTTAGATGAGTCAAACTATATCTGTGGTAATATATGTTCCATCGAAAGTCCCACAATGCCATTTGAAAAAACCATATTCTCTAGGTTTACAAAAAAAAAATAGACTTGAGAACATCTCATTCTTTATATATTTTTATGCACTATTATAACATTGTATATCGTTTTGATTGTGGTGCAATTTTATGATCACTTTGTTTATAAGTATGTCAATTTCTTATGGTCTAACCATATTTTTATGCATATTAGTAACTAGTTCGATCTTCTCTTAACTCAACCCATCGACGGACGAATGACCCTCATTATTTTGTAACTTGCACGTTTATGAACCTTATCAAGCACTTCTAAGATCCACTCATTAACAATAGAAAACTTAAAACCTCTTAGTTTGAATGGACACGCATTTCTTAGTTCCTGTTAGTCTTGGGTTACAATCGAATTTCTTCGGTTTAGGCTTATTAAACAATCCACTATGTTCAATTCCGAAGAAGATTCTTAACTTATCATGAGAATCATTCACATCCAACTTTAATATTATAATAAAAAATCAGGTCGTTTTTCAGTATCTTGGATCCATTCCATTATTATTTTTTACTCGGTGTTATTTCAAATATAGAAAATGTTACAAAAATAAATACAATAAAAAAACTAAAAACAATACCGAATCACCTACATCATAGGATGTAAACTCACCCTATAATCCATTATGATATCTTTGTCGGAAGCTTCATTTGCACTGCTACAATTAACTCTCGATTAGAGAAAAATAAGTGTTGCTTTAGTCGAGGAAGAAATTTGGTGTGACGTGATAGGAACGAAGAAAAACAGCACACGGTTTAAAAAAAAAAAAGCACACGCATACAAAACGAATGACTGTTCACTCATCTTTCCCTTACCGTCTCGAACACCCCTCGTAATATGCAATACCTACCTGATCTAAAGAACTAAACACGGTGCTTATCGATCCAACTTCTGTCATCGCAGAAGCTTCCGATTGCCCAGTCTGGCAGTTTCCTCAACCAAAATACCACTCGGAGTAAAAATCATCGTTTTCTACTCCACTGCTGAACCAACGATCATCGATCACATCTATTAGTTCTGCAGTTGAAGGAGGAGAAGAGTTGCTCTTCCGGCGGAGGAGAACGATTAGTCTGATATCAATTGTACATTTAGTGGCATCTACGAGGTATGTTACTAATTACTGTATTACTGCTTTATTTTGATCTTACTGGAGTTGGAAACGTTATATAGCTAAATTGTAGATCTATAATTTGGTTACCAACTGTAATTGAGTTGAAATTGATTGCGTCTTTTGAAGGAAAAGTTAGTATATACTTCAGTGTGTGATCTGTATTGAGTTATGGCAAGATAACATTACTTTACCTTTTAAATTAGGAAAGTATATATAGTCTGAAAAAACATACAGGAAGCACTATAATATCTTATATTTTTAAGTTGATTGTAGCTTAACTAAATAAATTTTGATCGACTTGCATTTGGCAATCAGAAAAATCTAGGCTAGTTAATGAATGTCAGCCCGGCATTGTTATGGATGGCATTTGCTAAATCCACTCGTGCATAAAGACACTCACGCCTCAGTCGAGCGGTTATAGGTTGGGCCCGCCTAGTATGATTTAAAAAATAAAAAAGAAACGAGATAGCAAATCTGCGCGACCGTGCTTCGCCACTAGTGGTGGTAGAATATCTCTCGTCTGGATTGAGGGTTGACCCAACCAAATTAGTTAGAAGTAAGCTATAGTAGGAGTGGATGGAGCTAAAAATATGCTATCATATTTATACTTCTGTCAAGTGTAATGATTAAAAAGACGACCAAGAGATATTAATGTGGCTAAATGACAATATAATTTTGTGTCAGATTCCCTAAGTTTGTAATTAATCAATGATATATCCCAATCTTAATGTGCTTATACACTCATTTCCTTGTGCTAAAAAGTTAAAAGTTGCATTTTTCCCCATATTGATTGTTGATTGGTTGGCTTCTTATTTTTTTTTACCATAATTAACCTAATAGGCATTGTTTTACAAGAATAACAGACTTATCTTTTCTAAAAAAAGTCTCAGATATGACTGGAATATAGTGATTTAATATTTGGAACATATAAAATGGTAAATTTATTCTTCTTGTCGGATGGTATGTGTACTAGCATGTTGATTCTATTAATTAGCATCATGCATCCGTGGCTTACTTGGTTCATGGGGTTGGTGGGCTGGGGCTGTTTGTTCGTGTGTGCTTGCAAGAAAATGATATATAATTAAACTATCTGGGCAGCTGCATATTCTCTATTTCCGCAGCTCACAAGATAAACATACTGTAAAATAGTATGTTATTTTTGAGTTTTTGCTCCTCACTCTAGGTTTGTGAAGAAACAGTACTTGAGCATTTTTAATGATAACTAGTATAATTGTTTTTGTGTGTTGTGTAAGGAAAAGTATTATCGGGTATTTCACAACCTCTGATTCATCTCATCGGAGCTAAACATGATTGGAACAATCATCTTTAATGAAGCATTTTAGTTTTTGCTCATGCTAGATTTATGAAGGAATGGTAAATATGAACATTTTCTATGTAATATGAAAATTTTAACATTTTCACAGTTATTTACCCCTAGTTCTTTTCTAATATTTTATATTCGAATCTTTGTATTTAAATTGCTTACGAAATCTCAAACTCGGACTATTTAAATAAATCTCAGTCAATAGTTTCTTTATTCTTCTAACAAATCCTACATATATATGTCAATTTTATGATACACACACAAGTATGCAGCCCTTGCTGATGGCATGGATTCAAACATAATTTTGAATACACCTTGCAAATGTTATGCAATATGTGTTATGTTTATTGTATGTAAAATTTGTAAAGTAAAAATATAATTTAGTTAAGAATATACATTATCAGTCCGAAATCATTATTCACAATGTTACACTTAAATTGTTGAATGGGAATGCATTTCACTGTTTGTAATGGGCCATGGATTCTCATTCACCTATTCATACTTGGAATAAATTAACATAATTGTCATATAAAAGAATGTTCAAAGTAGTTGCCTACCATAACCACATTAAAATACAATCAATAACCACACAGCATAAAATATAGATTTAAAGCAATTGCCTATCGTAACAATGTTAACTTTAAAACTGAAATAGTTTCATATTCAACAAATTTTAATATGAGACTTAAAATTTGCAACTCATGTGTATTGTGAAACAGAAATGTAGACATCAATGGCTTCCTTAAGAATAACATTTCATCAAAAACATGGATATGGATATCTATCATAAAATACATGTTTTAGGAAGTTTACATGCCCGCTTTAAAATTGAACTCTGCCAAAAGTTGGGCTCCAAATATATCCACTGAACTAAAAAATTCAAAAACTAACCTGCAAAATAAACATGTAAAAATTGTTACTTCTTAAGATGAAGTCCTAGAATTTTACGTTAGGATTCTCATTATAGTGCTATAAACTGGTAAAATGAAGAGAATAAGTAGTATACACTTGTGCATCTATGATGATATATGATTAAACTATCCCGGATGCATAATGTTTTTTGACACAACTGACAAGATTAAGTATACTCAATTAAGTATGAAGGCGTAGGAGTAATTTTAAAGAAATGGCGTTCTCACTTCATCATGGAGCAAATGCAGTTTAACCTACTAGGTTGTCTGTTATACAAGTATGCATGTGCAATGGTACGTAGGCAAACTATGTGGGCAAAGTTGCATGCTCATTGTTTTCAGAAGCAGTACAGGGTAAAATAGAGCAAAGCAGTTGATGTTTGTTCGAGGGGAAAAAGTATTGGGGTCTTTCAGACAACCTCGGTTCCATCTAGCTGGGGGATGAACCCCAGGTAGAACGATCCTCTACAAGATGGACTAGGTTAGTAATCCAATAACCCGTTAATCACGCTATGGAAACGAGGCCATGTGTCATCATCAAGACTGAGTTGCCTTCCTCCTTAAGTTATAAGGATAAAGTAGTACGAGCCTATAGAACAGATCCTGTTCAAGTAAGGTCGTGCTTTGTGTGTTAACAAGTCGATATTTGTACTACGCCAGGAAAAATTAACGGGGGGTGTGGGACTAATATGAGTTTAATTAAAGGAGCAAACATGTATTCTAATCCTGAACACCACAGATCTGTGAATTTATGGAGAGTCGAAAATCTGAACATGCATCTATACACTATTACGTTGCCTAGTATGGAACTTGAACTTCAGTTTTCTCTTTCCTAACTCATGTTTGTATTGAATACCTTGTATGTATGTTCTATATATGTGCTGAAAGCTCCGTATCTGTTTGGATGTCTGCCGCCTGTTGCTTACCCAGCGGCTCATCGTTGTCGTCGTGGGCATGTTTCCAAATGAAAAGTTAATAATGTCAAGTTGGTAAATTCAAGCATGGAAAGTTTTTAAATGCATGGTAAGCTCAGCAAGTGGAAGTTATCATTCTTTACTACTTGCGTTTGTATTGTTGCCTATGTAATGCATCTTCATCCTTTAACTTCTATTCTAATAAACTGTATTATTTTCAAATGGATCTGTCATGTCTTGTGTTACCCATGGTTTTATTTTTGTTTTTATTTTTGCCCTTATACCGTGCCTACATGCATGGGCACTAAAAGTTGTTTGTTGAGCAAGACTCCATGTTGTTATGTTTATCTTTCATTTTTATACTGCCATTACATGCATATGTTGATGAATGTTCTTTGATGGGTTTCAAATTGCAATTCGAGGAAGATTCTTCTAATAAATCATGTACTGTAGTTGAATCTCAACCAGAGATGGTTAGTGTTGACAGTGCTGATTATTGTGCTTATCATGTTACCAGAGAAGTGTCTAACCGTGCTTTTGTATCCATTTGTCACATATGTTAGAGAAGTTGGTAATTGATGCAAAGATGGAGCATAGTTATGTATTGTTGGTTCTAGTTTGCTTGCGTGTGAAGATGGAATAACAACAGAAGATGAGTTCCTTTCTTCTATATTTTTAGAGATCCATAATTGGAATGGTGGCGGTATTGTTGTGTCTAGTGTTTTATCTTCGTTTGCGTATAGATCAGTAGCTGATTTTGAAGCGTTTCAAACTGTGATTGGAGATGGTTCTTTGGTTAAGAGTTCCTTGAGGTCTGTTGTTCTTATAAAGGTCATTGATGTTATGGATGGGCTTGCTTGTCAAGATGATTGGGTGGTTGGAGATGTACCTTTAAGCAGTTCTAAGTGCAATGTTCAACATAAAGATAGGGGCTTGTTATTTCTGGATGTGGGTTCTACTTTGATTGGAGAAGTCGGTTATGAGCAGGGAGTTTATTATCGTACCAGGGTTTTAGATTTATTATGTATTACTGTCTTGCATCTATAGGTAAATTTCTACGATCTCATATTCATGCTAGTAATTCGGCTCATGCTTCTAGATCTGGTAGAAGAATAGTTGGATCTTTTCTGCAGTTAATATTAGGAGAAATCCTCGTTTAAAAGTTAAAGCTTCTAAGTCTTATTCATGAGGGTTGAGGTTTTACTAGGGTGTTTTTTGGTAATTGTTGTACGTGGTTTGTGTAGTTGCAGTTTTTTTTATAGTTTTTTTTGGATTTGGTTGTTGAGTTTGAGGTTGTGGAAGTTGTTTTAGATGACAGTTCATCTTTTGGAGTCGTTTCAGGCTTTATTTTCTTGTTTAAGTTATTACTATAGGGTGAGTCTTTCATGGGCTTTAGTCCAAAAGAAACAACAAGTACATAATATGTAAGTGTGTGTATAATTATGTTTAAAAGATTTAAGGTATGACGCTACATAATATTCCGTTCGCATATTGATTGCGAACGATCGAAACAAAAATTTGATCGTGCGCAACAACATTACGCAATCACAAATCAGCAATAAAATGAAATGGTTAACTTATTCTGTAAAATTTCTAATGAACGACGTTTATAGCAAAACGCATCAAACAAAAATATTTTTATTTTCCAAGCTAAAAATTATAAAAAAATTCTATAAATTAAATTAAAATGACATTATCAAAAATCAAGTCTAAATTTAAAACGTATATTTTATTATAATTTAATTAAAATTCGAATATTTAAACAAATTAAATATTCAAATTTGAGGACCAATAAATACTGTTCGTTACAACATATAACAATTTTTAATTAAATTGTATCTTGAGGAAGCGTTCTATTTCTATAGTTTGCCATATTCTCCTTCGCTTGACCTTGTAGGCTAGATGTTCGCCCTAGCAGCTGACTACGTGATCGCAACCTGAGCCACGGTATCTTTTGGTTTTTAGCCCTACACCACAAAAACCAACAATCAGTACCTCAAGCTAGATTTTCGATGTCATAAAACTCGCGTCACTTGTTATCAGACGCATCAGCTCAATAATGCATTATTAGGTGGAACACATCTTATGAGGATCTGGTATATCGAATGCAGGAGTTTAGCGGCTTCATTCCTTCTTCGATTCGTGGAGCTTTTCTTACAAGTCTCCCCTTGGAAGAGAACAACTCGCATGAAGAATTCCTTTAAATCAACTGTCGTGATTTAGTTAGTCAACCGATTGCCTATTGTTGCCTTTTTTGTGTATTTTTCACTAATCTAATCACCTGACTTCATTTTTAAAGTGATTTTATGATTTAATATGTTATAGAAACGTCATACTATACTTTAATGGTTGTTTACCTTCACTCTTCTTTTTGTATTCAATGTTTTCATTGTTTTTCTTCTATTTAATCATCTTCTCCAATATCATTAATCCAATTATGCCCAAAATCATTAGTAAGTTGTTTCATTACTACTTTATTATCAATCTATTCATTTCAACAACAAAAGTTCCAGTTATATCTCCAAACCCCAATTTAAAAAGGTTTATATTTCCATTTCATATATCTATGTGCTTTTCATATAAAAATCCAAACTTTATCCATTTAGACCATCAATAATGAGTTAAGAGCATAAATAGATCATATAACATAGAAAATAAAATCTCACTCGAAGTTTAACCTAATTAGCTTAGAGATCCCTTTTCCTTTTGCTCTCCGAATTTGGCCTAGCTGCCAATCTTCGTAAACCATTGAGAAGTTTATAAAATTTACAATCTATGATTTTTTTCCTTCCTATTTAGACTATTTAATTGTTACTTTTGGTGGAGAATTGTTGATTTAGTTTTCGATCTAAGGCCGTGTTTGTTTCGAACAAAATAAGGCTGAATGCTTAATTAGCTTGTTTGTTTTTAAATAAGTGCTTTCATTAAGTTCTTCTTTTTACTTAATTGAACGAGTAGGTTGGCATGTGCGATGCACGTGCACAGGAAGAACTGGTGTTATGAAACTATGGTTGTGGAGTTATGTTAAAGTTTATAAAATGACTTTGACGTGTACGTAATGTTGCATTTTTTGGATGCTATCTAATTCAAAACACATCCACGTCTGGTAGACGTGTATGGAACTTTCGTATCAAACATGGAAATATGCTCTAAATCAAACCGATCGTAGGCAGCTAGAAAGAAAAGTAATAAACTTATGGAATTATGAATTATTCTGGCTTGTTCATGCATATTGTAGACAACAGCTTTGATTTATAACAGAAGTAGATTTTTTTTAACAGATATAATAGTTAAGCTGAAGTAGATAAGATAGCATTTGAGAGGAGAAGGAGACAATATGACGTATTGTAGCTTGCATGCTATATGAAAGTAAATTGTAATGACGAACTATAGTTGTGTTAATTATTTTCTCTCCACCTTGTTTCGGGCTTGAGACCGGCATCAGTAGTAAATTGATGGCGGAGTTAAAAACGTTTTTTAAGAGATTTTTTATGTTAAGTAAAACTGAATCGTAGTAACACGGTCATATAACGTATAAGTTGAAATACTCAAACACGATCACGTGCATACAGCCAAGTTATATAACACACATTCACAAATCACATGAGTATTAGAATTATGTCTGCAATCGGAAAATGTACATATATTTATAATTAATGCAACAAACAATGCAAATCTTGTTTACAAACATTTCACATGCAACTACATAAATTCACAAAGATAAAAGTAACTAATTCGAGCAAGAACATGAGAATCAAGTTCCACATAACATTCATTCAGATTCCATTCTATCTAAATGTACTGAACTTGAAATATAAAACATGTATATCCAACTCCAAACTTAAACTTAATAAAAGAAAAAATAAATCCAAATGATTAATATTGTTTCTAAAATTTAATATCCAAAGAATCTCATCATAGATTTCACGACTGAATATTGGATCTGAGACTTACACGGATGGAGAGACATAATTGCAAAACCTATAGTAGATGACAATTTTAAACCTGAAGCGGCAAGCATTTTGCTTGCACCTCCTCCGCTTGGGAAATCCCAAATTATTTCCCTTGTGATGCATGCCGATAGTTGCAGTTAGATCTCTAAGGAACCACAATGGCTGAGAGGACTATCACGTTAGCAAAGGACGTTGTTTGTGAGAGCCCGTTATTTATGTACTCGTTAATCCGTTACAATAAATGCTTCTTTTCTATTTACACTACCCAAACACGGATCAAGATTTCTGATCAGTCTGACACCCTTTAAATTTAAATATTTTTAGTATTAGTTTCAATTCAGTTTTTCCCATATTAAATCCACATCAAATCAACTAACCATCTACATTCGGTTCATTTTCATAAGTTGCATGATCAAAATTTGTCATAGCTTCCTTCCCATTGTATTTAATTGATACTTTATTAGAAGCTCTGCAAACAACCACAAAGAAAGTGAGAACGCCATAATCTACATGCAGTATTCATTGCTAACTGGTCATAGGATCTAAACATCTTCAAATTATAGGTGATAAATCTATCACCTTGCAGCTTCTTCCTAGGTATCAAACAGTCCCAAATACACATACTTGTTAAGAAAAAAAGTTGCATAATAAAAAAATATGTGCCTACCTCAATCGATAATAAGAAATGATACATTACTTTTAACCCATAAATTTACCTATTCTACCCTTCCATTTCCCAAATTTATGCAATGTGATGTCTTTATATTATGAAGTTCCTCTTGTGCTTTGTTATCCAAGCACGTGAACAAACTCTTCTTTTGTTTTTTTTTTGAAATGGTACTTTATATACAACAAATCATTGGGACAACATATCCCATGTCAATAAACGTTCGAAAGCAAGTTTCAAACTTGTGACCTCGTGCACCAAAGCTGAACCATTTAACCACTTGGACAATGGTGCTTGTCAACTCTTCTTTTGTTAGATCTTTATTATATGCATTTTTCCAAACATGTAAAACAAATATACCTGATTCATATTATTCTTATGGTCACTTAAAATGAAATTTATATCAGCTTTGTTACCCAAAATTTTATTTCAGCTCTATCATAAGCTCTGTTAAAGTAAGTGATAGAAGTTGGTCAAAAATTCAGTAAATTTGCATATAACTTAAGTCATAATATTTATAGTTTATTGAGTATTACCTTGTAGTGGCATGGGCTGTATCAAGACATCCTGAACATAAACGAAAATTTTACATACACAAAAATTAACAAAGATGTTCAACTATTGAAGTACCTATATAGACTTTCTTTCCATAATCCCTGCACATAATAAAGGGACAACAATTTTACAAAAAAAGAAGATAAACATATCTATTAAGAAATAAAAAGTTTGTGGTTAAAAGACGTAAGACTAACCAAATATGATATCCCCATCTCCTTATTCTTCTATAGAAAGTAACACCTCTGTATTGAAAACTCTTCAAGCGCGGGCCACTCGGCTCTTCTTAGCTGTCATTGCCACTTGAGAAGACTTACCAATGGTGGTAGCCTCACCACCTATGGTCCTCTACACCAACTACTGATTGACTGACTGGAAAGAACTGGAAGATGACTGGATCCCCCATCTTCCAATGTCTTTTTGAACTTAATAGATAATACAAACTTATACGCTTTTTCACCATTATAATTCTCTATTTATTCGGCGAGGTCTCAAATCCTTTATAATTTACATATATATGGAAAGAGTAGGTAATTGATTATAAAAGGGAGAAATTATTTATGAAATAAAACTTGGAAATCATCATAGTTATATTGACCGTAATTAACAGTCTATCTTTCCCACGTCAGTCAAATAATCATAAATACCTCCTCTTTCTGCTTTTACCTGATCCTGTAGAAAATTGATTGTCATAAGCAAACGATTCTGTAGTTTCTCCTCTTTTGAAAGTGAAATCGCTTATTGATAAATCGGCACATTAAGTTAAATCTAGGTAGAAATTAATTACAAAAGCAAAATAAATATGTTTATAGATCTTGGATTGACTTGAAATAATATGAATCTGAACTTTAGGAACATTAAATTTTAGAATATTAGTTAAAGGATGAAATGATGAAGAGCAATCAAGCATAAAAGACAGTATAGAGAGTCAATGGATTAACAATGATAAAATTACCGTAGGTACCTACTGTAAGAGCTAGAAAGCGACGTCTAAAATAGAAGGAGGTTGAATGTAACATCCTAATTTTTGATAAAATTTAAAATTAGTGACTAATATAAATTTTGGGATTAAATTGAAATTTATTTGAAAATTTCCAAACAAATAAAATAAATGTTAATTTGTATATACATAAATAAGATTGTGATTGCATTTGAGTTTAAAAATTTAAAATAATAAGTGTTTTAAAATTATTTGAATTTAAAGATATATATGTGTATGGATAGATTTGAATTTTAATTTGAATTTAAAATTTAAATAAATATTTTAGTAAAATATCTGGATTTGAAAATTTTATATGTATGATTTTTATTAATGTGTAAATTAGTTAAAAACCTTATTCTTTTTAAAGTTATATATATATATATATATATATATATATATATATATATGATAAAGGAAATGTATTTATACAAATAAGAATATGTAATACAAAATTTTATTTAAAAACATGTAATCATGTAAAAAAAAAATTACAAGTGTTAAGCTTTTAGCACATAGATTAACAAGTGTAATCAATTTAATTATGGATGTAGATAAGTGTCCTATTTTTTATTTTATTTTTATTGAAGAAGAAAATATCAGGTATATACATCTTTTCCTCCTCTCCGTCATTGCTTTTAGTCTTCATTTTCAAACTTCAAAGAAAAAAAAGAAGAAAACCTGTATACAAAGAAACCAGAAAAAAAAATCAAAGCAAGGCAAATTCTTCACGAATTCAACAAGTCAGATTCAAGAAAGTTATCAATTCAACAATTCCAGTATCAAGAGCAACATCAAATTTTTTAAAATCCAAGATCAAGATCAAAGTAGATTTCAAATTTCAACACCCAGGCTTCTTCTCTATTTTCATAAAAACAAACTGTAAGTAAATCCTTTTAAGAATTTGAGTTTCAATTTGTTGTTAAATAATCAAACAAGTTAATCCATCAGAAGCTAAGAAAATCAACATCAACTAGTTGCAGATAAAATTCCAAGATCAAAGCAATTTTCAAATTCTCGTTTCCAGTTTTCTAAAAAAAGCAGATATACAGGCCTCTTCCCTGTCAACATAAATTGGTGAGTAAACCCTTGTGAGATCTGGATTTTTGAATGTTGTTTGAAATCATGCCTAAAGTGAAGTTAAGATTTATTTTCATGTGTATAAATCTTTGTATTTATGTGTGGTTTGGCTGTGCATGTCTGGAAAACAGATATATGCATCTCTGTTACAGGTTTACAAGCATCAAGCCTGTTCAAAAATCAACCTCTCTTCTTCTAATCATTATTTGACTTTAGGACCTAAACAAATTTTGTTTGTTTAACTATGATTCAAGTTCTAAAAATAATTTTAAGCAAAATTAATTCAAGCTTCTTCTAGAAGTTGAAAAATATAGGGAAACTTGCTATATGTTGAATTTTCAAGTATCATGATTTATGTTTTCAAATATATTATCTGAAATACTTTCTAAAACAAAGATTTTTAAAAGTGAAATCATATTTTTTAAGTACATATTCACTGATAAAATCGAGGATGAACGATTTTGGGGTTATTGTCAAGTTCTGGTGATCGGCAGCGTGAGGGGTCTCGTGATCGGGGTTGGAGCTAGCATGATGGTCAGGGATCATCAGAAAATTATTGGATGAATTTATAAATCATTGTATTGGCCGGACATTGCCAATCTAGGGTTTAAGCTTATGTCTTAGCTATGGTCGGAATTCGCATTGCTGGCTTCTCGTCGTTGCATCGGAGTCGATTGCACCGGTGACAATCAAAACAAGGGAGATAGGCGAAGCTCTGGCCGGAATCTCGACGCTTCCGGTGGCCTGAGAAGTCAGAGCAAGGCATTTCTTTGGCGATTATTTTTGCCCCATTCTGGGTCGTGCAGCTTAATCACGAATTCGTCATCGATTCATGTTGTTGGGTGGTCAGGGGCCTATGAGGAGTTGTCGTCGACCTATCGACGATCAGTGTCGACCAGTGGTGGTTGGAATTATTGTGCATGTGCATAATGTATTTGGTTGTGTCAGGGATTTGGTTTGAAGAAGGGAGGGATGACTCGAAGTAGTCTTCAAGGAAGCAGGTCACTGGCTCGAGGGTTGATTCGAGTATTTGTGTTGTACCGGGTTTTTATTAAACTTAAACAAATTCTAAGTTTTCAAAATGAAAATATGGGGTTATCTCAGGGACAACTCAAAGTAAATAGGCATGTAGCCCGGGCGATGCTCGAAGTAGGTCTCGGGTTTGTCATATAAAATAGTTTTCTTGGCTTTGAAAAAAACAAAATTCAAATTTGATTCATGTTTTTAAATAATGGTTTTAATTTTAGTGTTGGATAACAAATGTTTTAAGTAAGATATTTTTAAAGTAATTAAGTTTTAATTTATTTAATTTTGTGACATTAATTGTAAAATTAATTATTTTAATTAAGATGAAATGTTGTTCTTATTAACCTTAATCTTTTGAATTAATGTGTTAATGATATTTAATTATAAAGTTTATTAAGTAAAGATTTTTATAATAATTGAATGATAAATTAAGATAAATGATTTATAATTACTTAATAATTAAAGAATAATTAATTAACGGTTAATTAATTATTAATTTAAAGTTAATTAATTTGTAATTAAGGATAGATTAATTAACATAATTAATTAAAGAATAATTAATTAATGAAAGTAATTAAGATTAATTAATAAATGATTAAGCATTAATTAAGAATAATTAATTAATTTATTAGTTAAAAATTAAAGTTTAAGTAAATGATAATCTCTGTAGTTAATGCCCCGCTATTACCCTGCTACAACCGCGCTATATCTCATAGCGTATTTCTACTGCTACGATTTTTCCATATAGCCCCAAAATATAGCATTTCCGCTTTAATCCCCGCTATATCTGCTATATCCCGTTATTTCCGCTATATTCCGCTATTTCCGCTATACCTTCTTTAACAAAATGAATTGAAAAATTGCATTTATACGTTATAAAATTATGAAACTGATTTATTTGATTTAATTTTTTAATATATTTTCAGAAATGAAAATACTCTAATATTCTACCAAATTCAATTATGTTATATAACAGTTTTTCGTTTATTTAAAGTATATCCGCACATGTTTTTATTTAAAATTATTTATGTATTATTTATAATTCAATTGAATGATAATTTTTCATTTAATTACCATTTATATATTTGTAAAAACATTAAGTACGAGTTTTATATGCTATTTTAGAGTCATCTGCTATATCCCGCTATATCCTCGTTGTATCCCCGCTATGACTTTTTGCACCTCCACCGCTTTGAATCTACCGAGCGCATAAACTACATAGATGATAATTAAGGTTAATTAATTATTAATTAAGATTAATTAATAAATCATTAAATATTAATTACTTTATAATTAAGAATATTTAATCATTAATTAAGGTTAATTTGTGAAAATAATTATGTGATTAATTAATTATAATCACACGAATTGTTCATCTTAATTACAGATGATTGATTGTTGTTGAATGCCTTGTATTGATTGATATCTGTGATATGTGGTTGTGATACTATGTGATATGAACTGCTTTGTGTTGAACCGTGCCATCTGTATATATATATATATATATATATATATATATATATATATATATATATATATATTACTGTATGAATGTGAAAACCCCTTAGCCCGTAAAACGACATTTGAATTTCGATGCGACAGGGAGTCGGATTCCGGTTGGTTATCCAAAACCCACATCGAACCTTAATGGTGAATCTTTGTGAATGATATATCCACGTGTTTTAAATTAAGCGCTCACTATTCGGTTTAGCTAGGAGAGGACTTTGTGTCATATAACCCATTCCGAATAGTGATATGACGAAACGGATAGCACTTCAAGATGGTGGTGATGTTTATTAGCTTAACACCTTTCTCTGAGATGTACGAGCTCAGAGGTTATGTAGTTGATGGTTATAAGTGATATACTCCCAATTTGGTAGTGTGGCATGCTGAGTGCCACTAAGTGTTGTTGAGTGTTGCTGATCATTTGTTGATCAAAGTATGACTTTTGTGTAAATCGTAGCTTTGTGTACGAGACCTCGTCGGACCTCACACCCCGGAAATGGTCGAAACAGAAAAGATGCGGCAAGATTATGAGGGTCACGCCCTTAAGGGTATGTCCATTCCCTTTTGAAAAAAGGTGATATCATGGTATGGAGCCCAGATATTTAACCTATGTGGTTGTTGCAAATTTATTACTTCATGGTTGTTGCTTTGTGGTTGAGGGCCCACGGATAAAGGTCGGTAACGACCGGGGAATGGCATATTCGTGTAGTAGTCATCTAGTTATAGAGGTAAACCGGCCTTGTGTTGGTAGAGATCTAGTTAGGTTCTCGGGGCGTCCCTCCAGAGGCGTACACATGTCGCATAGGAAGTTCCTTAGCCTGGCCATTTGTTTAAAATCCAATCATCAATACGCGCCTAGTACGGTTTTAATTGTATAACCTGCCATTTACTTATGGTGGTAACCCACTGTTTAGATGGTAGTTATAGTAGACATAGTACGAAATGTCTGTGCTGGCTAAGATTAATATTATACTTTCGAAATATTTTCTACACTATGCACTAATATTAATATTAAATGAATTTTCTCGTAGCAAGCATATTTGACTATCATAAGGGAAAATCTCCTTCAATTGTGCGATTGCATTGTGTGTGTGCAGGGAGGCCTTATGGCAGTTTTTTTTCCAAAAGCATGAACAGTTTTCTCTTATAAATTGTTTTTGTTCGAACAACGATTTTGTTTACTCATACCAGTTTCGTGATTGACCCAGAGTTTATTGTTCCTTTCCTGAACTCTGGGTGTCCATAATTTTCCACATGGGCAGCATAGAAGCAGGTATCCGTGTTTTGGAGCTAGCTTGGTTCTAGAAGTCTTTTGGTAGCTGTCGTATTTTGGAAGCCTTTAGTTTGAAGTCTTGGAAATCTTTTGAAGTGTTTGGAATTTGAAAGACCTTATCGACGTATGTTGGGAACCTTTTTGAAGACTCTGTTATTCCGTTGTGGCGTTACCATTTTGTTGTTGTGTTATATATATAGTACTCTGATGTTGGTGGTCGAATGTTGTAATGAATATTGTGATGAATATTGTATCCATGTTGTATCTGTATTATGATCAATAATGATTCATTTTGTTTCTGCTGCTCTGTATTTGTCTAATGTTGTTATAAGCTCCATCCGAACTGGTGTTCAACGTTTGAATCTTCGGTAGTCGAATACAAGTGAGGTATTTGATGTCGATTTTTGAACGCTGGATTTCCGGTCGTGACATTGAGCTACTTAATATTGCCGATAATTTCCTTCCTTCTACCATTTGTATGTTTATGCACTACAACAAAACAACCATATTACAACCTTTTCTTTACAACTTGCAGAAATTGGCAGTTGTAATAGGTATTTTATAACAACTGTTTATATGTAGCAGTAGTAACAAATTTATTTGTTCAGCAGTTGTAATATATGTCTGTAACAACTGTTTATTTGTGTCAGTTGTAAATATTTATCTATCACAACTGTTTTTGACAGTTGTTTGCCTGCACTATAAAAAATTACAACTTCCCTCTTTTATTTTCTTCGGCCCGCTCAATGTTTTCGTGTAAACTAAAAAATTAGCCGTAAAATTTCATAAATCTAAACTAACCCTATCCCGCTCTGCCATTGCTATCCACCGAAGTAAATCGCGCTTGCTAGAAACCCTCTTTCAAACCCTAACCCTTTACTCTCTGTCATTTTCTCGCCTCCGTGGCCGCATCTCCATTGCTACACACGTTCAATCGCTTCGCTATCGTTGCTACCTGCGTTTGCTCGCCGTTGTTGTTTGTCGCCTTCGAAGAAGTTGTGGTATGTTGCTATCCTACGATTTTATTGATTTTATTTGGTTCTTAGTTATTTGTTTATTGAAATTATTGATAGTTAAATGATTCTTTACTGCAATCCTACAATAACCCAAATTTCTCGAAACTAAACATAATCGTCGATTCAAATCGCTTCCAATCTAGTATGAATTTATAACAATCTCATGAGTGATGGCTAAGAACAATAATTCACTGAATAGTACTAAAAATCACATACGGCAGTTATGTTTTGAATTAGGTGCATTGTATTGTGAATTAGGTCCATGTATGGAACCCATGCATAGATCCCACTTCGCTCACTCTATGGGGTAAAGTTTATTCCAAAATTTGGGAGATGTGTAGTATTTTTGTTTATTATAAGCCTAATTTATACCAAATTTGCGCATATTATATAGCACAATCCAGTATTCCTATATCAAAATAGCAAATAGATGGTGTGAAATTATTTCGTTTATTCTTTTATCAATAGGGAAAATTTCTAACTATACATTCAAAATAGTAAACGGATGGTGCGAAGTTCTGTTTATTTGTTTAATTAATCACAAGGGGAACTTTCTTTATATATGTGTGTGTAATGCAGATTGGGGAATGTGAAGTAGCTTGGGTTGATGGAGAAGTGGGAAAACCACATGATAAGCTTTCTCTACTCCCCCCGCGTCAAACCCTCCTAGCCATGATTCTGCACTTGTTGGCGATTTAAAGTTACCTAATTTAAAGCAATTCCATGTGAGCAAAGGCATTCAGGTAACGATTCAGGTAATGTGTATTCTTGTCTAACTTGTTTTTTCCCACCTGCTTTACTTGTCTAATGCATCTCTTTACTTAATTATGATACAAAGATTTCACATGATAAGTAAAGAAAGTTCAGCAATTTTTCCATTTGCTTAAATTATTTGACATACAAGGTATTAAAAAACAAGATTCAAATCGTAGATCGTAAATTTTCAATCTTTAAATTTAAATCATAGATTAAAAAAATTCATATTTAACATGCATACCTACTTGTATACTCGATTTTTCTTCTTCACTGCGTTGGTTATTAAGTGATATTTAAGCGTTCGAAAGCATCAATTCTCCTTTTTATAGAGTAATTTGTACATTTGGAATTGAATTTGATGCTTCTTCTAAACCTGTAATTCGATTTTTATTCTTGTTCCATCTTTATTTTTTTTTAGAAAAAAATAAAATACGAGTCACAAACTCAAGTAGAAATCTTGATATTTTTTTATTCAATACGGATTAATGCTTTTTCTCAGTCACAGTTTTAATAGAGTAACAAGAGAAAGCAATGCACTTGTATATATTAAGTTTGGTTACATCATTTTAACATGATGTGTAATTATGTTACTTCATACCGTATCAATATTATATAAACCAAAGGTCTTGCTTAACACACACACATGCCCACACACATCTTTATGTATGTATGTATGTTACATCTATACTCGCAGATGAGCACTTTCTTCAAGTTTCAAATTTTGCATCTTTACGCACTTGTATGAGAGATGCACATAATCATGTTAAATGTACTTATTGTTATATGTACCAATCAGGGATCTTGTAGTACTGCACATTTCGTATTAAAACATGGAAAATGCAGTGCATGTTATGAAGACACTTTAATCAGTTCTATGATGACACAATATATAGTCAAACGATCTCCTGTAATTTTCTCTGCTTCCAGGTTGAGCTTGCTGGGGGAATTTTGCGATGCGGTGAGCATGTCACGGTCAGAAAAATCATTGATCTGTCAGCAAGGTTATTTTTTTATAAAATGCTATGTTTGTTAAGTTTTAGTAAGCATTTATAAATAATGAATAAAATGACTAATGGGGTCCACAATTCATTGAAGTTTTTTAGTCTATTTGATTGGTCTAACAATGATTTTGAGCACAATTGCAAATATTTTGCTAGTCTTCATCGTTTTTTTGGCGACAAAGGAACACAAATTCATACATATGTATATAATTATACATGTGCATAGCTTTATAAGTTTTATTGCTTTTCTTTTATGCCATCAGAATAAACAATGAATTCTATTTGATATTTTTCATATTTTTCCAAATAGGAAGTTGAACTGTACTTTATAATATTAGTGGAATATCATTTCAATTTTCTCATGCACCCATCATCCAAACCCTAGCCCATACAAATTTTGGAATGTTCGTATCAGTTCACAATACTAAACAAGCCTCATTTTTAAACTTGCTTAAACAAATTTCTTGTGTGAAAGAATTATAACTTAATACAGGAATGCTTTATTTTAGATGTGTCCTTTTTAAAATAAGACATCAATACTACCTTGTGATATATGCATCTTTGATTGGACGTCGGAAGAATTAAAAATCAAGAAAGTCCTTCATGAAATGGCAGTATTTTAGGCCTCAAACATCATCATTGTGTTGCTTTCTATTGAAATATGGTGGATACCAAAAAGTAAAAACACTGTTAAATTAAATAAGGGAAATGATTTAATAGAGGAATAATCGTTGAATTTTAGTACGGATAATTTGAATTTCTAGAACAGAAATTCCCTATTAATTCATGACTAATTATCCCTCATATGGAGATAACAATTGCATCTACTGATCCTACAGTTTTAGTGCATCATGTACCATTTGGAGCAACTGCTTGGAAGGTTTGGATTGATTCAGTGGTGGAGCCCGAAGCTATTTTATATAGGTCTACTTCGGATATGTATACTATTGGACAAGCGGTTGGACGACTGTTGCTTGGCGTAAGGAATTTATCTCTGTTAATTAGTATGTATATGTACTCTTACTGAAATATGTTATGGATTTAGTTGTGTTTTTTATTGAAATTATGAATTCATAAATGGTGTAAACTTGAATTGTTTTCGATTTTCTTGAATGCAAATGTTTTGTGTTGTTTCAAGTAATTTGCATGACTGTGTATAATGTTAACGAAATATTGGTTTTAGTTATGATATTAAGAAATTTATAGCAGTTGTGAAAAGATGATTATAGTGTTTGTAGCAATTGTAAAAATATATGTTGTAACTGTCATTGTTAGTTGTATTTCATCCGTCTACAACTGCAAGCAGTAGTTGTAAAAACCTTTTACAAGTGCTAAAAGCAGTTGTAACCAGTCACTTACAACTTGCATATTGCTGTTGTAAATAGTTTTCCGCAATGTAAATAAGTTTTCTACAACTAGCAGTGTTAGTTGTAAAAGACCTTTTGCAAGTGCTAAAAGCAGTTGTAACTAGTCATTTGCAACTAACATGTCGCAGTTGTAAAATAAGTTTCTACAACTACTTCTACAACTGTTCCAGCCAGTTGTAAAATAATTTGGATCTATTACAACTGCAGATATAACGACTGGCGGGTGCTAGTTGTAATAGACATATTACAACTGTTTTTGGCAGTTGCAAAAAGATATTTTTGTTGTTGTGATGATTTCTCCATTTCTTTCAATATTCAACTTTTTTACTGAATGGACGGATGATGCTTTTGGGAGTAGGGAAACAAATGTGAATAAATGTGTATTACGGTTATTACCGAAGAGGGGTCAAGGAAATTGCAACAAACTTAGATTCTTTACAGCATAGTAAGGAGAAAAACTGAAATGTAGAAATTGAACTTTCATATATAAATCTTTTATTAAGTAGCTTCGATTCTAGATAAGAAATTTATAATAAGTTATGAAATTGCGTAGATATTGAAAATCAATTCCCCTTTCATAAAAAAAACCTAGCAATCAAAGCAATAAATCTCAAAATTAAAATGCAATAAAATCAAATAATCAGATGCAATTAAACCATAAGACAATCAAAAGGAAATAAAAAGTACTCAATGAACAAAGAAAGTACGGAGTAAAAAAAGGAGAATTCAAAGTGAAAAGAAAGCAGAACAAAATTCATACAAACTTATGAAATTTTTGAAAGAAGTTGGAGATCTTACCTTTGAGAAATAGCTTAGGCCTTTATCACAATTTTTCCAATATTTCCTGAATAGAGAAAATACAGAGTAAAAAAAAGAAGAAATCAAAGTGAAAAGCAAGCAGAACAAAATTCAGACAAACCTATGAAAATGTCGAAGGAAGTTGGAGATCTCCTCAATTTATATGTCAAATCCCAAATTTTCAACTCAACCCCACAAATTGAGTTGGTGGAAGAAGAGAGAGGCACCCCGTCAATATCAAACTTGACCGAGTTGGAGGAAGAAGAGAGCTCGTTCCAGCCATCAATTTGCTCGATCCTCGAATTTGGATCTGAAAAGCATCGTGATTCTAATTCTAAAAACAAAAGAAAAAGAAATTCTAAAAACAGAAGAAAAAGGAAGAAAATTGTAAGAGGTCGTTAACTCCATTTTTTTTAGTGGGGAAGAAAAGGTTTAGCAGAAGTTTGAAGAACAGTAGGAAAAAAGGAAGTGGGCAGAGACGGCTGACTACATCGTGTAGTTTTTAGTGGGGAACGAACATGGTAGGAGAATTGAGGCATATGCCCTTGGATTTTTTTTCTAATGTATTCTTTTGCGACAACGTTAGGGACTGATTGGGAAGTTAAAAAAAGCTTCACCATCCTAAGGTATTTGCATTATTAGTAGAGATAAGCAAAATTTTAATGTTTCTTGTAAATACTGATCACTTATTACACCACACATTCTGATACCCATATGCAACATAATATGTAAAAAAAATTAACTATATCAAACAATTAAAAAAGTTCAATCATAACGTCGGTTTTGTTTTCAATTGGTGAATTTTTTCGTTTAGTTTGGGTTTTAATTTTATAGTATAGTTTCAATCACTAGAAATGAATGTACTAAAAAATTTAAAAAAATTTAATATCAACCTACCGCGATATTTGCATGCAATTCGAAGTTAAAGTATGATAATTTATAAATTGGCTGAAAACAATGGAAATGAAAAAATAAATAAATAGTAATACATAACGTAGATGTTAAAAAATTATAAATAAATAGTTTCGACAAGCTGAAAAACGCTAATTTATTTAAGGTAAATAAAACAAACAAAATCTGCAATGCATATGTAGAAAATCAATATATTACATAATTATGAAAAGTTGGACAAAATCTTCTAATATTTTTATAACAACTTATTTAAATAAATTTTTTATGTGTGTGTGTTAATAATGCTAAAATCATTAATTGATAATCCAAACACAATACAAACTTCAATTTTATTACAATGAAATATTTTCTTCTCGACCAAACTCTTATAAATATATTTACATTGTCAAATTGACTATTTTTGATATGTTTGTAGTACTTGCACACGTGGGCATTTATAATTTTTTCATTTGTGTATAAATATAAGACATAAAATAAGATGATTAAGTGTGTTATGTATGACAATTACATCGAAGAATAATTAATTTTAACTTTTTGAGGGGTAATATTGTCAAAGTGGTAATTTATATTCGCTGAACAAATTTCTAATTAGAATGTAAACAAATAATATTTTAAGTATTCAACAATCAGCATTTAGCATTTTAAACAAATGATGCCTAAGATTTTAAATCAAGTGCTTGTTCAGAGGAGGAGGAGAAGAAAAATGAATAGAACGTATAGTTCTATCTCTATCAAGGAGGGATATTAATACCCTAGTTGGTGCTAATGGGTTGTTAGGTCTAACAAGCTTGTTTACACTTAATTTATTCTTTTAGTTGTAACTTTATAGCCGTGTGCCTGTTCTAAACATGTTTATTATGGAACCTGACTAGAAAATACGCTCTATGCAACGGTGTAAGTTTCATTGTTTGATTTCTTCATTTATAGAAATTCATATGTTTGTACTTTTTAGTAAAATTACCATTTTAACCTTTAATTAATATTTCAATTTATTATTAAACTTTACGGCATGTTACATTCTCCTCTGTTGAAAGAATTTCATTCTTGAAATTCTAAAGGACAAAAAAAAGTAACTCGCTCTGTAGCGTTTAAACACATATTATATAGTCTTACATTTAACATACATTCATACAAATACACCCGCTCTTAAGTGGCTATACTTTAACAAACACCATGGCACATACTACGAACACCAACGTTGTGGTTTTCGTCAGCATACAACTTTTGTTTATCATGTGGAGTCTTTATCCTTTTCCTTGTCAGCTCTAGTTTTTCGAAAGTGTCCCTAGTCATGTCTAGCCGAAGTATAAACCTATCAGTCATCTCCCACGAACAAGATGGATTTGCAGGGTCATCCATACAAAGCCTTGAACGTTGTCATTCTTATGCTCGCCTGATAGATGTTATCATAGGTAAATGCCACTAATGGTGAATGATCTTCTCATGCTCCACCAAAGCCAAGAATATCAGGTCTCTCGATAAATCCTTCAGCATCCTATTCAGCATCTCCATTTGTTCATCTGTTTGTGGATGATACGTAGTCCTAAGATTTAACTCAGTCCCCGAGGCATCTTGAAGAGTTCTCCAAAATAAAGGATCTAGGCCGGGTTGCAGCGGGTTAAATGAGTGAATTTAAAAAAAAAATCATTTTTAAATCTTTATTAGGCCTATGAAGTCTAATCAATTTTTAGATTCGATCTAAAATATTTTATATAAAATCTTTATATTATGTTATATGCTTGTAAAAGGGTGTATTTTAATTTCTTGAAGTATGTTACATAAGTGCATTAAATTCATTTATATATGTACAGTGTACATGCAATATATAAGAAGTGTATATAGTCAATGTGACTGTTTATGCACTACTAGAATACTTTAAAATGGGGATAGAGCCTGGAGTCGGCCGACGTTGGCTCTGTCTCCATTATGGAGTCGGATGGGAACGGCGTAAAATTTTATTGAAGTTTGTGTCGGCTAGGGACGGCGCAAAATTTTATTGAAGTTTGTGTCGGCTGGGGACGGCCTGCAGCGATCCGAGTCGGCTAGCATCGGCTATTTAATTATTTTCCCAGTCTAATTCTTATATACGTCTATTTCGTTTGAAAAAATATAAAACACAACGAAAATGGCCAAAAAAATAAAATTGACATGTATGGTTATTAATGTTCACCCAATGACGGGTCGTGATAGGTTAAATTGGTATTTTCGATGATATATGTTCGTGTAATTCGAAAATTTATCGTTGTTGAAAATCTAACTCGTACGACAATTCGATGCAACTTTTAGTCGATCCGTTATACAAACTCGATAAAGGCGATTATATGTAACAATTTAAAGAATTAAAATAATTTTTAAACCATTGGATAATCAATTATGAATTTTTAAATGTATTTGGTATAATAAAATTATATAAAATAAAATATGCGGTGTAAAAATAAATTCTTTGGATCTTATGTCGATCTAAGGTATTTTGGACATATTTTTAGAATATTGTTTAAAAATACACGAATCTGGGGTGTCGATCTTGAATGTCAAATTTATGGCCGTTCGTGGACTTTCAGACAAAAATCCTTCGTTCGAAGGCCGAACGACCTTCAAACGAGACCAAATTTGAACCAGTGATGCTTTGTAGTGTTTTAATCGAATCAGTACAAATGGATTTGCAAAAAAATCATCACATACAAAATTATCCAAGAAATATGTCATTTTCTAGGAGTTAGCTATAACACTTATAATTTTGTGGGTGATGATTTTTTTGCGAATCCAACCATACGGATTCGATTAAAATAATACAAAGCATTACTGGTTCAAATTTGGTCTCGTTTGAAGGGCGTTCGGCCTTCGAATGAAGGGTTTTTTGTCCGAAAGTCCACCAACGGCCATAAATTTGAAGTTCAAGATCGACTCCCCAAATTTGTGTATTTTTAAACCATATTCTGAAAACATGTCCAAAATACCTTAGATCGACATAAGATCCAAAGAATCTATTTTTATGCCACATATTTTATTTTATATAATTTTATTATACCAAATACATTTAAAAATTCATAATTGATTACTTAATGGTTTAAAAATTAATTTAATTCTTGAAAATGCTACATATAACCACCTTCATCGGATTTGTATAATGGATCAACTAAAGGTTGCATCGATTGGTCGTGCTAGTTAGATTTTCAACAACGAAAATTTTCGAATTATATGAACATATATCATCGAAAATACTAATTTAACCTATCATGACCCGTCATTAGGTCAATAATAATAATAATAATAAATGTCAATTTTTTTATGCTGTAGTAGTGTTTTTAATTTTTTTTAAACGAAATAGGTGTAAAAAAAGAATTTAAAAAAAATATACGCTGGCCGACCCTAAACGACTCAAGCCGTCACTAATCGGGACGATGCCAACCGACGCCAGCCGGCTCTATATCGAGTATACAGGTTTCAGCGGAGATTTTCTTCTTCACTTTCTTTGCTTAATAAAAAACGATTTTCTCCTTCCCCATCACCATTTTCGACCCTCTCCAACCGTCACCCTCTGTCGATCATCGCTGTAGAAGCCTAGAACTCGACAGAACTTGCCGGAATCTCCTCTTCTTCTTGAATTTGGTAATTTTGTAAACCCTAATTTCGAATTAAATTGTTTAATAGGTTTAAATGTACATTATTGTGATGATAATTGGGAGTAGGTATTGCTAATTTAGTGTATTTGGTTATTTTTAGTATGAAATCGTTGAATTTGAAAGTGTGAATTGGGAATAATTGGTTGTAAGTATTTATAATTTAAAAGGGTGAAAGTGTGAATTGGGAATTTGAAAGTGTGAAAGTGTGCATTTGAATTTTATTCCCGATTGATCCCTTATGTTTTATATTTGGATTGAGTGAGGACGACTTGGTCGTCGAGTGTTGTTTGACTGGCCTGTGCAACATGTGTTTGGGTATTTATACCTGGAAAGTCTCAGTAGCTGGTCCATTCGAGCTGTGCCGATATTATATGAAGGACATATCGCCTCGATACGCTGCCGTTTATTTCTAGCGCCTAGGTGAAGCGACTATTTGGATGTTTATTGCTTTATATGCAATAAACGTCTTAATATAAATGATTTAAAGGAAATAATTTATAAATAAACTTCTTACTTATTTTAGCCTATCTCTAATTACTATAAATAATTTAAAGGAAAATAAGACAGCAACAAAGCCTTTAGTTCCAAAAGGCTTTGGTAGATTAGAAAATACGATAATAATCACAAGTCTGTATGCGTCTAGGAATAGAAAAGAAATGCTGTCGAAATTTCTAATATATGTATGTATGTATGTATGTATGTATGTTTTTAAATTAGGAAAAATGTTCAACTATATTCTCGACCGTACCTGGATGAGTGAAAATTTGTATGCGTGGTTTGTGCGATATTGGGAAAGCGAAGACACGAAGATAAACTTTTTACTTTCGTATGTCTATAATTATAATTCGTTTAAATGTTTATATAATAATTAAATTATACAGGCGGTAGCATCGAGGACCTCCGCAAACAGGCTTTGGAATCCTGCAACACACCACGGTGAATCCAAGTCTTTTCAGCGATATAGAAAAGAAATGGTAAATATAAAAATTATTATTTGTAATTTACTTATAACGTTGTTTAGTTATATATATGTATATATGTGTATACATATACATTTTTTCAATCATATCTAATTTCAGACGAGGGAGAGAGGTGGTGTTGCAACGTCTCATTTGGACGTCTTCACCCGAACACACGCCGTCGAGCATACAGATGAAGATTTCGTGGTAACATATGAATGGTCAAACGCAAAATCAGCGAATATCCGGGTATAAGGACTATAAATTTTTTCTCTTATTTAACAATACATTAAATTGGATATTCATCTTATCAAAATTATATTTCTAAACATAGGAGAGATGCGATCAGGAGATTGGTCGCATGTTTGCAGAGTCTGGTAGAGAGCAGTTGACCGTTGAGGAGATGGACAGGATATTCGCTCGTATTACCGACCCGCCGACCAGAAATAGACAGTATGGATATGGCAATCAAGCGGTAATATTTATTGAATTTAATTAATTCATTAACCAGTTTATAAGTTTTATTGAATATTACGTATAAACTATAACTATGAATTTATTAATATAGAGGCCACGATGCAAGCCGCTTACAATAAACAACAAGCTGAAGAAAAAATAACGGTCATGCAAGCACAAGTCGATGAGTTGAACGATTGGAAATAGATTGGATTGAAGCAAAAACTAGAAGAGGCGATTACTGCTTACTTGGTAGAGCACGAGATGAATATGCCGCCATCATAGGGATCTAGCGCTACTGATAATTGGGGCGAGTGGTAGTATGTTCCTATATATATTTTCTGATGAACTTTGAATGTCTTGTATATTTGATGAACTTTTGGTTGAATTTTGTAAATATTATGGATATTTGTGATGATGGACGTTTAAAGATGTATGTTGATGTTTTGTGGTTCTTAGTTGGGCATATATGTGATGTACATTGTTGTTTGGTAAAGTATATTTGAGAAATATATATGATTGTGTGGATGAAGTAGAAATGACTGTTGGAAATGCAGAAAAAATTACCCAGATTAGCGTCGGCTGGAGTCGGCTCGGGTCTGTCTATGAGTCATTTATTATTTTACAAGTGGACTAAATTTAGCGTCGGCCGGAATTGGCAAACCGACTCTAGCCGACGCTAAACTAGAGGACGGACTCATCCCCATTCCTGTCACCATTTCACTTGGCGACGAGCTACTTTGCGTCGGCATATAGCGTCGGCTCGAATCAGCCGGAGTCGGCTATATGCCGACGCTAAACAGCCTTCTCCTTGTAGTGATGTAACGACACGTATTTTTGACCATTTTTTTAAAAATTTAATTTAATTATCGAATAAAGAAGGTTAGAAATGGAAATTTATATTGTTATTAATGAAAATATATTGAATGGAAGTGATAGTCTAAATTGAATCTGCAAATGACAAAATTCCAACAAGAGAAAGGTATTAATTAGTATCTGAATTGAAACAAACGATATTCAATTGTATTAAATTAATTACTAAAATATGAACAATAAATGTCATTTAAATAAAGATTGAATAAATGTGCAATAAGATAAAAGAGATAACAAATTTCAATATAACTTTTTGATATTGGTTATAAGGAATTAATAATAGAATTCGAATTAACAAATGTTTATTCTTAAATATGAGATTGATTGGTTGTTAATAAAAGAAGAACATAAGTCGAATGAATAATATCTTTTTAATATTTTAAATATCTGAATTTACAGATTTTGAAAGAAAAAAACTATATTTAAATTTTAAACGTAATTTTTGAATGCGAAAAATGACTATATATATATATATATAGCTTCACCATTTCAAATTTATGATAAAAAATACATGTAAATATACTTAGACAAGTTTCATGATGGAAAAGTGCAAACTTATGATAATATATGTATGTATGTATGTATATGTAAACAAGTGTATATCTAAATGTATATGTAATAGGTAAAAATTTAAATATGTATATGATGACAATATATATATATATATATATATGTGTGTGTGTGTGTGTGTGTGTGTATAAAATAGCGAATAAGTATATATGTACATATAGTAAAAATGGCGTATATGTGAGTCTATATATATATATATATATATATATATATACACACACACATGTAGGATAAATATTCACATGGGAAGCATCATCATGAAAACTTCAAAGTCAAGCACAAAAATTTCAAGTCAAGCCCACAACTTAAATTCAAGCACATAATAAATCCAAGCGCACACAAATCATTAAATCAAATCAAATCAAACCATGAAATCACATCAGCCTACCTACGTAAGGAAATGAAAAAAAAGTCTGATTACTTACTATTGATACATCATTATGTATAATTGAGAAGACTAACTTGGGACTGAATCTTATTCATTTCAATGTACTTTTGGAACTCATTTCCAATACACTCGCATATTTGATCAAATTGAATTTTTTATTTCCTTGACACTTTATGTTTTCTATTTTCGTCTTATATTCAATGAACTTATCAAAGATGTGCAACTTGTGTTACACATACACATATTCATGTCTATGATAATTCATCGTGAATTCAACAAAGTAAGTGGATTCGTTTTGGTATCAATAGATCTTGGATTACATGCATCTATATTTATTAATTCAAATAGCTTATTAACTCATTTTCACTCCAACTGAATAGGTGCTTTGCCCTTAATCTTTTGGGATACAATTCACGAGTCCCAAAAATAATTCATAATAATAAAATTAAAGAATTATTTCTCAAATAAAATATGGCTTAGTCCATAATTCATAGAAATATTTTGATACTTCTGTATTTTCCATAGCTAATCGTTATGAAAACAAATGACGTTATTATAATAGGCTTATTTTATAATGAATATTCACAATATTCATATTAAAATAAAACTTTATCTATCTTTAATCAATATTGAAAATATCTATAAATTCATAAATAATATTTGTTATACATACGAACGCAATCTTTCATAACTTGATCATTCCACTAATGAGTGTCATAAGTATGCTTCCACTATTGTGGTTTTTTGGAGAACTCGCAAATGCGGTTGTGGGACTCAAAGGTGTGAATTCAGCTAGTGATTAATATTGCTTTATTCAAATATTAACGTTTACATATCACAATAGTTAGTGGTGTGACGGTTTGGTCGCATCGTTTATAGATCTTTTCGGTAAAATCATATTTTATACTATCTTAAGCGTCCATAATAGTGAGAATAATTTACGCACATTCTCTTCGCAACATTATATCACATTAGGATATATGGAATCAGATATTGGTTAAAACTTCTGCATTGTCCGTAGTCAATTCAATCAGTTCATAAAAAAAGTCATTGGTTCAATGATAACATTTATTTTTAACAATTATACTCTGGTCAAATTTTTTGACTTTGAGTTAACTACAGTTAACCGTGATACCAACCTCATAAACTGAGGTAAAACTCGATCTGATTATAGTGCCTTAATCTGCCTAATACCTTGAGATCAACTAGGACAACCGTATTACTTACTACTTCTTGTTGACTTGACTAAGAACCACTACATAGCAATGTCTTCAATCGAACAGTGCTTCACTTCCAATGCTTCAACTTAGACCCATTATAATCGTTTGATGGATGGCAATGTCATGATTTAACTATAATTAAAGTTGATTATTCACATTGAAGCTCAACAGTTCTTAAGTTGAGGGAACTATGTAACAACATCATCTTGAGATTCCATCGTTGGATCAGGTGCATTGGCAACGAGGTAAAAAGAGTAAATTTCAAAAAAATATATATATTAATTTGCACAAGATCTTATTTTATGTGAATAAAATTTAATTTAAAGTGAACCAAATTTGGTATTTAATTCATATAAGTGTTTGAGTAATTTTAATTTGTTTTATTTATTTAAAATGTTTCTTTGTTTGTAAAATTTTGAAATAAATTTTTATTATTAATTTAATTAAACTTAATTTATTAATATAATTTATTTTATTTTTATATTTAATATTTTGATGTTATGTGATATTCATATTCATAATAAGAATGTCACAACTATACTAATATGAAAACTACCTTAGGGGTATAATGAGAAAATTGACCATTGTGTCCTACGGTTAATAAAATGTTAATAGGGTGAAACAATGTTAAAAAATATTATGATTAATTTGAATTAGTCTAAATTCAATAATATATATATATATAATATTGTTAGTAAATAATAATATATCTGTAATATTGTTTAAAAAATAATTTATTGTACTTCATCAATAATTTATCGTTATAACTATAATTTTAATGAAATACATAAAACTTACATTTAAATTATTTTATTAAGTTATTAATATATTCCGGTTTTCCAAAATTATCTAAAATTCAAAATTTGACCATTTCAAAGTGTGTGTGTGTGTGAATAACGTCTTTTAAACATTATGTATGTGTGTATCTACGTGTGTATAATAAAAAATAGTTTTGTAGCTGTTCTTTACATTTTTCCCCTAAATATGGGGTGGTAATACAAAATATATGGTTTTTCAATGTCACGCCAACAATTTTAAGCAATGACCTCTTATATCTACTAGTTTTATGCGTATAACTCATTATGATAACTTGAGGAAATGTATGTCCAAACTCTAAACTAGTTAGATGAGTCAAACTATATCTGTGGTAATATATGTTCCATCGAAAGTCCCACAATGCCATTTGAAAAAACCATATTCTCTAGGTTTACAAAAAAAATAGACTTGAGAACATCTCATTCTTTAAATATTTTTATGCACTATTATAACATTGTACATCGTTTTGATTGTGGTGCAATTTTATGATCACTTTGTTTATAAGTATGTCAATTTCTTATGGTCTAACCATATTTTTATGCATATCATTAACTAGTTCGATCTTCTCTTAACTCAACCCATCGACAGACGAATGACCCTCATTATTTTATAAATTGCACGTTTATGAACCTTATAAAGCACTTCTAAGATCCACTCATTAACAATAGAAAACTTAAAACCTCTTAGTTTGAATGGACACACATTTCTTAGTTCCTGTTAGTCTTGGGTTACAATCGAATTTCTTCGGTTTAGGCTCCTTAAACAATCCACTATGTTCAATTCCGAAGAAGATTCTTAACTTATTATGAGAATCATTCACATCCAACTTTAATATTATAATAAAAAACAAGGACGTTTTTCAGTATCTTGGATCCATTCCATTATTATTTTTACTCGGTATTATTACAAATATAGAAAACGTTACAAAAATAAACACAATAAAAAAACTAAAAACAATACTGAATCACCTACATCATAGGATGTAAACTCACCCTATAATCCATTATGATATCTTTGTCAGAAGCTTCATTTGCACTGCTACAATTAACTCTCGATTAGAGAAAAATAAGTGTTGCTTTAGTTCAGGAAGAAATTTTGCATCAGTACACCCTAGGAGGGCCAATACATTGAAAAAATTGAGAAGCTAGGGAAATTTGTGTAAGGAAAGTAATAACAAAGGGAGTTGATGCGTGGTTTGCTCATACTAGCAGGTTTTATTATAAAAATGAAAAATATGCTAAAAAATTGAAAATTTTATTAGTTTTATTCTCTAATCGAAAATCAAGCTCTCGTTCAGCTTCTAATCCAAAATCACATTCTTTTGATTCTAATCCAATATCTTGCTCTTCTTCCTCAATTTTCATGACTAAATATACAGATTTTTTTTTGATTTTTTTTTTCGTTTCAGTTTTCAACTAAGAATTTAGGATTTAGTTTCGAGCGGGACTAGTGTAATGTTAGATAGATGTTAAAGGCACCGGACCAGTGTGCTAACCACTACCAAGATTTTTTACAATGCGATTGACGGAATACGGCCAACCAAACAAATGTTTGATCGATGGTTCTCCGCTGATCGCGGTGCCATAAACATCAAACCTGGTGCCTTTAGCACAATTCTAATGTTATTTTTATTCTCAATTATTATATAAAAAATTGTGGGGTTTGATAGGTAAGTTGAGAAATAATTGTCGGCTTCAGTTATTCGAGGTTTCGTTGGACCAGTTGAATCTTCATCATGCAATTATAATATTTTAATCAACTAAAATTAATATAAAAAATAAAATGTACGTTGAAGATTGAATTGATCCACCGGATAGTTTCAATCTGCATCTACCTGATTTCCAGCCACACGAAATTTGGTGTGACGAGATAGGAACGAAGAAAAACAGCACACGGTTTCCAAAAAAAGCGCACGCATACAAAACGAATGACCGTTCACTCATCTTTCCCTTACCGTCTCGAACACCCCTCGTAATATGCAATACCTACCTGATCTAAAGAACTAAACACGGTGCTTATCGATCCAACTTCTGTCGTCGCAGAAGCTTCCGATAGCCCAGTCTGGCAGTTTCCTCAACCAAAATACCACTCGGAGTAAAAATCATCGTTTTCTACTCCACTGCTGAACCAACGATCATCGATCACATCTATTAGTTCTGCAGTTGAAGGAGGAGAAGAGTTGCTCTTCCGACGGTGGAGAACGATTAGTCTGATATCAATTGTACATTTAGTGGCATCTACGAGGTATGTTACTAATTACTGTATTACCATTTTATTTTTGTCTTACTGGAGTTGGAAACGTTATATAGCTAAACTGTAGATCTATAATTTGGTTACCAACTGTAATTGAGTTGAAATTGATTGCGTCTTTTGAAGGAAAAGTTCGTATTTACTTCAGTGTGTGATCTGTATTGAGTTATTGAAGGAAAAGTCTCAGATATGACTGGAATATAGTGATTTAATATTTGGAACATATAAAATGGTAAATAATGCATCATGCATCTGTGGCTTACTTGGTTCATGGGGTTGGTGGGCTGAGGCTGTTTGTTCGTGTGTGCTTGCAAGAAAATGATATATAATTAAACTATCTGGGCAGCTGCATATTCTCTATTTCCGCAGCTCATAAGATAAACATACTGTAAAATAGTATGTTATTTTTGAGTTTTTGCTCCTCACTCTAGGTTTGTGAAGAAACAGTACTTGAGCATTTTTAATGATAACTAGTATAATTGTTTTTGTGTGTTGTGTAAGGAAAAGTATTATCGGGTATTTCACAACCTCTGATTCATCTAGTCGGAGCTAAACATGATTGGAACAATCATCTTTAATGAAGCATTTTAGTTTTTGCTCATGCTAGATTTATGAAGGAATGGTAAATATGAACATTTTCTATGTAATAAGAAAATTTTAACATTTCCACAGTTATTTACCCCTAGTTCTTTTCTAATATTTTATATTCGAATCTTTGTATTTAAATTGCTTACGAAATCTCAAACTCGGACTATTTAAATAAATCTCAGTCAATAGTTTCTTTATTCTTCTAACAAATCCTACATATTTATGTCAATTTTATGATACACACACAAGTATGCAGCCCTTGCTGATGGCATGGATTCAAACATAATTTTGAATACACCTTGCAAATGTTATGCAATATGTGTTATGTTTATTGTATGTAAAAATTGTAAAGTAAAAATATAATTTAGTTAAGAATATACATTATCAGTCCGAAATCATTATTCACAATGTTACACTTAAATTGTTGAATGGGAATGCATTTCACTGTTTGTAATGGGCCATGGATTCTCACTCACCTATTCATACTTGGAATAAGTTAACATAATTGTCATATAAAAGAATGTTCAAAGTAGTTGCCTACCATAACCACATTAAAATACAATCAATAACCACACAGCATAAAATATAGATTTAAAGCAATTGCCTATCGTAACAATGTTAACTTTAAAACTGAAATAGTTTCATATTCAACAAATTTTAATATGAGACTTAAAATTTGCAACTCATGTGTATTGTGAAACAGAAATGTAGACATCAATGGCTTCCTTAAGAATAACATTTCATCAAAAACATGGATATGGATATCTATCATAAAATACGTGTTTTAGGAAGTTTACATGCCCGCTTTAAAATTGAACTCTGCCAAAAGTTGGGCTCCAAATATATCCACTAAACTAAAAAATTCAAAAACTAACCTGCAAAATAAACATGTAAAAATTGTTACTTCTTAAGATGAAGTCCTAGAATTTTACGTTAGGATTCTCATTATAGTGCTATAAACTGGTAAAATGAAGAGAATAAGTACTATACACTTGTGCATCTATGATGATATATGATTAAACTATCCCGGATGCATAATGTTTTTTGACACAACTGACAAGATTAAGTATACTCAATTAAGTATGAAGGCGTAGGAGTAATTTTAAAGAAATGGCGTTCTCACTTCATCATGGAGCAAACGCAGTTTAACCTACTAGGTTGTCTGTTATACAAGTATGCATGTGCAATGGCACGTAGGCAAACTATGTAGGCAAAGTTGCATGCTGCTCATGGTTTCCAGAAGCAGTACAGGGTGAAATAGAGCAAAGCAACGGGAAAAAATATTGGGGTCTTTCAGACAACCTCGGATCCATCTAGCCGGGGGATGAACCCCAGGTAGAACGATCCTCTACAAGATGGACTAGGTTAGTAATCCAATAACCCGTTAGTCACGCTATGGAAACGAGGCCATGTGTCATCATCAAGACTGAGTTGCCTTCCTCCTTAAGTTATAAGGATAAAGTAGTACGAGCCTATAGAACAGATCCTGTTCAAGTAAGGTCGTGCTTTGTGTGTTAACAAGTCGATATTTGTACTACGCAAGGAAAAATTAACGGGGGGTGTGGGACTAATATGAGTTTAATTAAAGGAGCAAACATGTATTCTAATCCTGAACACCACAGATCTGTGAATTTATGGAGAGTCGAAAATCTGAACATGCATCTATACACTATTACGTTGCCTAGTATGGAACTTGAACTTCAGTTTTCTCTTTCCTAACTCATGTTTGTATTGAATACCTTGTATGTATGTTCTATATATTTGCTTTGCTGTGAAACTTATTGAATACTAAATTAGTTAAGGAAACAAAATATTTTTTATTTTTGGACTTGAGTTAAAATTCTAATAGTAGTAATTAGACATTTTTGCAGTTCCAAGCAATGAAATTGGAAGACCTGACCTGAGGCTGAAAGCTTGGAAGGTAAAAGGATATGGAGACAAAAGAGAAAGGAATGTTATAAGGTGGAATGAACATTGGTTATCCTTACAATTCCTCACAGGAGTGCGTGCTTACCCTCCTCTGTCAAGTTATGGATATATTCTTATGGCTGCCCTACTGCACAACACAAGCTCCGTATCTGTTTGGATGTCTGCCGCCTGTTGCTTACCCAGCGGCTCATCGTTGTCATCGTGGGCATGTTTCCAAATGAAAAGTTAATAATGTCAAGTTGGTAAATTCAAGCATGGAAAGTTTTTAAATGCATGGTAAGCTCAGCAAGTGGAAGTTATCATTCTTTACTACTTGCGTTTGTATTGTTGCCTGTGTAATGCATCTTCATCCTTTAACTTCTATTCTAATATACTGTATTATTTTCAAATGGATCTGTCATGTCTTGTGTTACCCATCGTTTTATTTTTGCCATTATACCGTGCCTACATGCATGGGCACTAAAAGTAGTTGTTTGATGAGTAAGACTCCGTGTTCTTATGTTTATCTTTCATTTTTATACTACCATTACATGCATATGTTGATGAATGTTCTTTGATTATTTACTTGTAAGAACCATCATTTCTAGTGTTGGAGACCGACCAGTGAGCGTTATTACTAACTTTGGCCTTAGTTTTGAATACCCAACGCCATGGTTTTACTTAAAATCTTTTTTCAATATGTACCGCGTAAACAAAAATTTACTTGTGGTATCATTCCACGTTTATAAAAAGTTGAATGGCAATTATATTTTTCGTATTTGATATATGTATTTTGATGTATTAAAAGTTTATAAAAATACGTGGGACTTGATTTCGATTTTCCATATGCGGATTTAATTTTCAAAATATGATTGCAACCCCAATTTCCACCACTATGCACAAAGCATGAGTTGAGTTATCACTTATCATAGCCAATGTCATAATCCCATTCATTCAACTGAAATGCAACTAACATGACTTGAACTCATGAAGTTGAATCGAATGTTTTTACTTCGAAACGTTTTAATATGAACATTTATAGGTTGAAGGGAAATTAGAGCTATTGGAAGTTCTTCGGTGCCTACTTAGTAATGCTGAAGAATTAGCAGAATGCCAAAATGCTGCAAAAGAAGCATATGCAACCCTTTTAAAAGGCGTGTTGCAAAGAGTATGGGATCTTATTGATACTTATGTTCTTAGCAAGTAAGAATCTTCATTTACTGCAGATAAACAGATGCAAGTAGTCAAGCCTGAAGGTTCCCAGTAGAGTTTTCAGAATGTTCAAGGTTTTATAAGGTTAGCCTGATCCACCCCAAAGATTCTAGAAAGTGAATTTGGGTTGATTTGCTTTAAAATAGTCCGACTTACAAGCATTATCTAATATATTTAATTCATTCTTGTTGTTTCCAGTAATGCTTATTCACTCACCCAAAGATTTTGTAAATTATTTGAGTTCACTTAGAGCATCTCCAAACCCATGAATTTTTTTAATGTAATGTCAATTACACATCATCAACATGTAATTTAGTTCAAAGTTTCACCTCCAATGTCAATGTTAATGACAATATTACGATGAATTGGTAAATTTTTTATTAAACACCCACCATCAATCGTACTACACATCTCCACACAAGTGTTCCTAACATCCTCTACTTGTGGTATCATTCCACGTTTATCATATTGGCATTGTACAGTGCTCTAACATTGTTAACCAGTCGATGCAAAATACCCACAGTTGTTCTTTTTGGTCCAAACGGGTCCAAATTCAAGGCATGCGAGATACAGACGTTCAGTCGACCGCTCATGATCCCATCAATCGATTGTTCGCCTAAACTTAATTATTTTTCTACATCAGCAGATCAGTTGACTGACTTAAAGGGATCAACCGACTATTTGTCTGTCCATTCGACCGATGCCTCGAGTTCAGTCGATTATATGACCATTGTTTTCTTTGTGGTTTCTTCTATAGAAAATCGATCAACCGTCGTGATTCAGTTAGTCAACCGATTGCCTATTGTTGCCTTTTTTGTGTATTTTTCACTAATCTAATCACCTGACTTCATTTTTAAAGTGATTTTATGATTTAATATGTTATAGAAATGTCATACAATACTTTAATGGTTGTTTACCTTCACTCTTCTTTTTGTATTCAATGTTTTTCTTCTATTTAATCATCTTCTCCAATATCGATTAATCCAATTATGCCCAAAATCATTAGTAAGTTGTTTCATTACTAATTTATTATCAATCTGTTCATTTCAACAACAAAAGTTCCAGTTATATCTCCAAACCCCAATTTAAAAACTTTTATATTTCCATTTCATATATCTATGTGCTTTTCATATAAAAATCCAAACTTTATTCATTTAGACCATCAATAATGAGTTAAGAGCATAAATAGATCATATAACATAGAAAATAAAATCTCACTCGAAGTTTAACCTAATTAGCTTAGAGATCCCTTTTCCTTTTGCTCTCCGAATTTGGCCTAGCTGCCAATCTTCGTAAACCATTGAGAAGTTTATAAAATTTACAATCTATGATTTTTTCCTTCCTATTTAGACTATTTAATTGTTACTTTTGGTGGAGAATTGTTGATTTAGTTTTTGATCTAAGCCCGTGTTTGTTTCGAACAAAATAAGGCTGAATGCTTAATTAGCTTGTTTGTTTTTAAATAAGTGCTTTCATTAAGTTCTTCTTTTTTACTTTATTGAACGAGTAGACTGGCACGTACGATGCACGTGCATAGGAAGAACTGGTGTTATGAAACTATGGTTGTGGAGTTATGTTAAATTTTATAAAATGACTTTGACGTGTATGTAATGTTGCATTTTTTGGATGCTATCTAATTCAAAACACATCCACGTCTGGTAGACGTGTATGGAACTTTCGTATCAAGCATGGAAATATGCTCTAAATCAAACTGATCGTAGGAAGCTAAAAAGAAAAGTAATAAACTTATGGAATTATGAATTATTCTGGCTTGTTCATGCATATTGTAGACAACATCATTGATTTATAACAGAAGTAGATTATTTTTTTAATAGATATAATAGTTAATCCGAAGTAGATAAGGTAGCATTTGAGAGGAGAATGAGACAATATGACATATTGTAGCTTGCATGCGATATGAGAGTAAATTGTAACGACGAAGTATAGTTGTGTTAATTATTTTCTCTCCACCATGTTTCGGGCTTGAGACCGGCATCAGTAGTAAGTTGATGGCGGAGTTAAAAACGTTTTTTAAGTGATTTTTTATATTAAGTAAAACTGAATCGTAGTAACACAGTCATATAACGTATAAGTTGAAATACTCAAACACGATTACATGCACACAGCCAAGTTATATAACACACATTCACAAATCACATGAGTATTAGAATTATGTCTGCAATCGGAAAATGTACATATATTTATAATTAATGCAACAAACAATGCAAATCTTGTTTACAAACATTTCACACGCAACTATATAAATTCACAAAGATAGAAGTAACTAATTCGAGCAAGAACATGAGAATCAAGTTCCACATAACATTCATTCAGATTCCATTCTATCTAAGTGTACTGAACTTGAAATATAAAACATGTATATCCAACTCCAAACTTAAACTTAATAAAAGAAAAAATAAATCCAAATGATGATATAATATTGTTTCTAAAATTTAATATCCAAAGAATCTCATCATACATTTCACGACTGAATATTGGATCTGAGACTTACACCGATGGAGAGACATAATTGCAAAACCCATAGTAGATGACAATTTTAAACCTGAAGCGGCAAGCATTTTGCTTGCACATCCTCCGCTTGAGAAATCCCAAATTATTTCCCTTGCGATGCATGCCGATAGTTGCAGTTGGATCTCTAAGGAACCACAATGGCTGAGAGGACTATCACGTTAGCAAAGGACGTTGTTTGTGAGAGCCCGTTATTTATGTACTCCTTAATCCGTTACAATAAATGCTTCTTTTCTATTTACACTACCCAAACACGGATCAAGATTTCTGATCAGTCTGACACCCTTTAAATTTTAGTATATTTAGTATTAGTTTCAATTGAGTTTTTCCTATATTAAATCCACATCAAATCAACTAACCATCTACATTCGGTTCATTTTCATAAGTTACATGATCAAAGTTTGTCATAGCTTTCTTCCCATTGTATTTAATTGATGCTTTATCAGAAGCTCTGCAAACAACCACAAAGAAAGTGAGAACGCCATAATCTACATGCAGTATTCGTTGCTAACTGGTCATAGGATCTAAACATCTTCAAATTATAGGTGATAAATCTATCACCTTGCAGCTTCTTCCTAGGTATCAAACAGTTCCAAATACACATACTTGTTAAAAAAAAGTTGCATTATAAAAAAATATATGCATACCTCAATCGATAATAAGAAATGATACATTACTTTTAACCCATAAATTGACCATTCTACCCTTCCATTTCCCAAATTTATGCAATGTGATGCCTTTATATTATGAAGTTCCTCTTGTGCTTTGTTATCCAAGCACGTGAACAAACTCTTCTTTTGTTAGATCTTTATTATATGCATTTTTCCAAACATGTAAAACAAATATACCTGATTCATATTATTCTTATGGTCACTTAAACTGAAATTTATATCAGCTTTGTTACCCCAAAATTTTATTTCAGCTCTATCATAAGCTCTGTTAAAGTAAGCGATAGAAGTTGGTCAAAAATTCAGTAAATTTGCATATAAATTAAGTCATAATATTTATAGTTTATTGAGTATTATCTTGTAGTGGCATGGGCTGTATCAAGACATCCTGAACATAAACGAAAATTTTACATACCCAAAAATTAACAAAGATGTTCAACTATTGAAGTACCTATATAGACTTGCTTTCCATAATCCCTGCACATAATAAAGGGACAACAATTTTACAAAAAAAGAAGATAAACATATCTATTAATAAATAAAAAGTTTGTGGTTAAAAGACATAAAACTAACCAAATATGATATTCCCATCTCCTTATTCTTCTACAGAAAGTAACACCTCTGTATTGAAAACTCTTCAAGCGCGGGCCACTCGGCTCTTCTTAGCTGTCATTGCCACTTGAGAAGACTTACCAATGGAGGTAGCCTCACCACCTATGGTCCTCTACACCATCTACTGATTGACTGACTGGAAAGTACTGGAAGATGACTGGATCCCCCATCTTCCAATGTCTTTTTTAACTTAATAGATAATACAAACTTATACGCTTTTTCACCATTATAATTCTCTATTTATTCGGCGAGATCTCAACTCCTTTACAATTTACATATATATGGAAAGAGTAGGTTATTGATTATAAAGGGGAGAAATTATTTATGAAATAAAACTTGGAAATCATCATAGTTATATTGACCGTAATTAACAGTCTATCTTTCCCACGTTAGTCAAATAATCATAAATACCTCCTCTTTCTGCTTTTTCCCGACCCTGTAGAAAATTGATTGCCATAAGCAAACGATTCTGTAGTTTCTCCTCTTTTGAAAGTGAAATCGCTTATTGATAAATCAGCACATTAAGTTAAATCTTGGTAGAAAATTAATTACAAAAGAAAAATCAATATGTTTATAGATCTTGGATTGACTTGAAATAATATGAATCTAAACTTTAGGAACATTAAATTTTAGAATATTAGTTAAAGGATGAAATGATGAAGAGCAATCAAGCATAAAAGACAGTATAGAGAGTCAATGGATTAACAATGATAAAATTACCGTATGTACCTACTGTAAGAGCTAGAAAGCGACGTCTAAAATAGAAGGAGGTTGAGTGTAACATCCCAATTTTTGATAAAATTTGAAACTAGTGATTAATATAAATTTTGGGATTAAATTGAAATTTATTTGAAAATTTCAAAACAAATAAAATAAATGTTAATTTGTATATACATAAATAAGATTGTGATTGCATTTGAGTTTAAAAATTTAAAATAATAGGTGTTTTAAAATTATTTGAATTTAAAGATATATATGTATATGGATAGATTTGAATTTGAATTTGAATTTAAAATCTAAATAAATATTTTAGTAAAATATCTGGATTTGAAAATTATATATGTATGATTTTTATTAATGTGTAAATTATTTTAAAAACCTTATTCTTTTTAAAGTTATATATATATATGATAAAGGAAAGGTATTTGTACAAATAAGAAAATGTAATACAAAATTTTATTTAAAAACATGTAATCATGTAAAAAAATTACAAGTGTTAAGCTTTTAGCACATAGATTAACAAGTATAATCAATTTAATTATGGATGTAGACAAGTGTCCTATTTTTTATTTTATTTTTATTTTTATTGAAGAAGAAAATATCAGGTATATACATCTTTTCCTCCTCTTCGTCATTTCTTTTAGTCTTCATTTTCAAACTTTAAAGAAAAAAAAGAAGAAAACCTATATACAAAGAAACCAGAAAAAAAAATCAAAACAAGGCAAATTCTTCACGAATTCAACAAGTTAGATTCAAGCAAGTTATCAATTCAACAATTCCAGTATCAAGAGCAACATCAAATTTTTTAAAATCCAAGATCAAGAACAAAGTAGATTTCAATTTTCAACACCCAGGCTTCTTCTCTGTTTTCATAAAAGCAAACTGTAAGTAAATCCTTTTAAGAATTTGAGTTTCAATTTGTTGTTAAATAATCAAACAAGTTAATCCATCAGAAGCTAAGAAAATCAACATCAACTAGTTGCAAATAAAATTCCAAGATCAAAGGAATTTTCAAATTCTCGTTTCCAGTTTTCTAAAAAAAGCAGATATACAGGCCACTTCCCTGTCAACATAAATTGGTGAGTAAACCCTTGTGAGATCTGGATTTTTGAATGTTGTTTTAATTCATGCCTAAAGTGAAGTTAAGATTTATTTGCATGTGTATAAATCTTTGTATTTATGTATGGTTTGGCTGTGCATGTCTGGAAAACAGATATATGCATCTCTGTTACAGGTTTACAGGCATCAAGCATGTTCAAAAATCAACCTCTCTTCTTCTAATCATTATTTGACTTTAGGACCTAAACAAATTTTGTTTGTTTACCTATGAAACAAGTTCTAAAAATAATTTTAAGCAAAATTAATTCAAGATTCTTCTAGAAGTTGAAAAATATAGGGAAACTTGCTATATGTTGAATTTTCAAGTATCATGATTTATGTTTTCAAATATATTATCTGAAATGCTTCCGAAAACAAAGATTTTTAAAAGTGAAATCATATTTTTAAGTACATATTCACCGATAAAATCGAGGATGAAGGATTTTGGGGTTATTGTCAAGTTCTGGTGATCGGCAGCGTGAGGGGTCTCGTGATCGGGGTTGGAGCTAGCATGATGGTCAGGGATCATCAGAAAATTATTGGATGAATTTATAAATCATCGTTTTGGCCGGACATTGCCAATCTAGGGTTTAAGCTCATGTCTTAGCTATGGTCGGAATTCGTGTTGCTGGCGTCTCGTCATTGCATCGGAGTCGATCGCATTGGTGACAATCGAAACAAGGGAGATAGGCGAAGCTCTAGCCGAAATCTCGACGCTTCTGGTGGCCTGAGAAGTCGGAGCAAGGCATTTCTTTGGCGATCATTTTTGTCCCAGTCTGGATCGTGCAGCTTAATCACGAATTCGTCATCGATTCATGTTGCTGGGTGGTCAGGGGCCTATGAGGAGTTGTCGTCGACTTGTCGACGATCGTAGCGTCGACCAGTGGTGGCTGGAATAATTGTGCATGTGCATACTGTATTTGGTTGCGTCAGGGATTTGGTTTGAAGAAGGGAGGGATGACTCGAAGTAGTCTTCAGGGAAGTAGGTCACTGGCTCGAGGGTTGATTCGAGTATTTGTGTTGTACCGGGTTTTTATTAAACTTAAACAAATTCTAAGTTTTTAAAATGAAAATATGGGGTTATCTCAGGGAAAACTCAAAGTAAATAGGCATGTAGCCCGGGCGATGCTCGAAGTAGGTCTCGGGTTTGTCATATAAAATAGTTTTCTTGGCTTTAAAAAAACAAAATTCAAATTTAATCCATGTTTTTAAATAATGGTTTTAATTTTAGTGTTGGATAACAAATGTTTTAAGTAAGATATTTTTAAAGTAAATAAATTTAATTTATTTAATTTTGTGACATTAATTGTAAAATGAATTATTTTAATTAAGATGAAATGTTATTCTTATTAACCTTAATCTTTTGAATTAATGTGTTAATGATATTTAATTATAAAGTTTATTAAGTAAAGATTTTTATAATAATTGAATGATAAATTAAGATAAATGATTTATAATTACTTAATAATTAAAGAATAATTAATTAACGGTTAATTAATTATTAATTTAAAGTTAAAGAATGATTAAAAATGATTAAAGAATGATTAACGGTTAATTATTACTTAATAATTAAAGAATGATTTCCACATGGGCAGCATAGAAGCAGGTTTCCGTGTTTTGGACCTAGCTTGGATCTAGAAGTCTTTTCGTAGCTGTCGTATTTTGGAAGCTTTTAGTTTGAAGTCTTGGAAATCTTATGAAGTGTTTGGAATTTGGAAGACCTTATCGAAGTATGTTGGGAACCTTTTTGAAGACTCTGTTATTCCGCTGTAGCGTTACCATTTTGTTGTTGTGTTATATATATTGTACTCTGATGTTGGTGGTCGAATGTTGTAATGAATATTGTGATGAATATTGTATCCATGTTGTATCTGCATTATGATCAATGATGATTCATTTTGTTTCTGCTGCTCTGTATTTATCTAAAGTTGTTATAAGCTCCATCCGAACTGGAGTTCAACGTTTGAATCTTCGGCAGTCGAATACAAGTGAGATATTTGATGTTGATTTTTGAACGCTGGATTTCCGGTCGTGACATTGAGCTACTTAATATTGTCGATAATTTCCTTCCTTCTACCATTTATATGTTTATGCACTACAACAAAACAACCATATTGCAACCTTTTCTTTACAACTTGCACAAATTGGCAGTTGTAATAGGTATTTTATAACAACTGTTTTTATGTAGCAGTAGTAATAAATTTATTTGTTCAGCAGTTGTAATATATGTCTGTAACAACTGTTTATTTGTGTCAGTTGTAAATATTTATCTATCACAACTGTTTTTGACAGTTGTTTGCCTTCACTATAAAAAATTACAACTTCCCTCTTTTATTTTCTTCGGCCCACTCAATGCTTTCGTGTAAACTAAAAAATTAGCCGTAAAATTTCATAAATCTAAACTAACCCTATCCCACTCTGCCATTGCTATCCACCGAAGTAAATCGCGCTTGCTAGAAACCCTCTTCCAAACCCTAACCCTTTACTCTCTGTCATTTTCTCGCCTCCATGGCCGCATCTCCATTGCTACACACGTTCGCTCGCTTCGCCACCGTTGCTACCTGCGTTTGCTCGCCGTTGTTGTCGGTCGCCTTCGACGAAGTTGTGGTATGTTGCTATCCTACGATTTTCTTGATTTTATTTGGTTCTTATTTATTTGTTTATTGAAATTGTTGATAATTAAATGATTCTTTACTGCTCTCCTACAATAACCCAAATTTCTCGAAAATAAACATAATCGTCGATTCAAATCGCTTCCAATCTAGTATGAATTTATAACAATCTCATGAGTAATGGCTAAGCACAATAATTCACTGAATAGTACTAAAAATCACATACGGCAGTTATGTTTTGAATAAGGTGCATTGTATTGTGAATTAGGTCCATGTATGGAACCCATGCATAGATCCCACTTCACTCACTCTATGGGGTAAAATTTATTCCAAAATTTAGGAGATGTGTAGTATTTTTTGTTTATTATAAGCCTAATTTATACCAAATTTGTGCATATTATATAGCACAATCCAGTATTCCTATATCAAAATAGCAAATAGATGGTGTGAAATTATTCCGTTTATTCTTTTAATCAATAGGGAAAATTTCTAACTATACATTCAAAATAGTAAACGGATGGTGCGAAGTTCTGTTTATTTGTTTAATTAATCACAAGGGGAACTTTCTTTATATATATGCGTGTGTGTAATGCAGATTGGGAAATGTGAAGTAGCTTGGGTTGATGGAGAAGTGGGAAAACCACATGATAAGCTTTCTCTACTCCCCCTGCGTCAAACCCTCCTAGCCATGATTCTGTACTTGTTGGCGATTTAAAGTTACCTGATTTAAAGCAATTCCTTGTGAGCAAAGGCATTCAGGTAATGATTCAGGTAATGTGTATTCTTATCTAACTTGTTTTTTCCCACTTGCTTTACTTGTCTAATGCATCTCTTTACTTAATTATGATACAAAGATTTCACATGATAAGTAAAGAAAGTTCAGCAATTTTTCCATTTCCTTAAATTATTTGACATACAAGGTATTAAAAAACAAGATTCAAATCGTAGATCGTAAATTTTCAATATTTAAATTTAAATCATAGATTGAAAAAATTCATATTTAACATGCATACCTACTTGAATGCTCGATTTTTCTTCTTCACTGCGTTGGTTATTAAGTGATATTGAAGCGTTCGAAAGCATCAATTCTCCTTTTTATAGAGTAATTTGTACATTTGGAATTGAATTTGATGCTTCTTCTAAACCTGTAATCCGATTTTTATTCTTGTTCCATCATTATTTTTTTTGGAAAACAATAAAATACGAGTCATAAATTCAAGTAGAAATCTTGATATATTTTTATTCAGTATAGATTAATGCTTTTTCTCAGTCACAGTTTTAATAGAGTAACAAGAGAAAGCAATGTACTTGTATATATTAAGTTTGGTTACATCATTTTAACATGATGTGTAATTATGTTACTTCATACCGTATCAATATTATATAAACCACAGGTCTTGCTTAACACACACACATGCCCACACACATCTTTTATGTATGTATGTATGTTACATCTATACTCGCAGATGAGCTCTTTCTTCAAGTTTCAAATTTTGCATCTTTACTCACTTGTATGAGAGATGCACATAATCATGTTAAATGTATTTATTGTTACATGTACCAATCAGGGATCTTGTAGTACGGCACATTTCGTATTAAAACATGGAAAATGCAGCGCATGTTATGAAGACACTTTAATCAGTTCTATGATGACACAATATATAGTCAAACGATCTCCTGTAATTTTCTCTGCTTCCAGATTGAGCTTGCTGGGGGAATTTTGCGATGCGGTGAGCATGTCACGGTCGGAAAAATCATTGATGTGTCAGCAAGGTTATTTTTTTATTAAAATGCTATGTTTGTTAACTTTTAGTAAGCATATATAAACAATGAATAAAATGACTAATTGGGGTCCACAATTCATTGAAGTTTTTTAGTCTATTTGATTGGTCTAACAATGATTTTGAGCACAATTGCAAATATTTTGCTAGTCTTCATCGTTTTTTTGGGCGACAAAGGAACACATACTCATACATATGTATATAATTATACATGTGCATAGCTTTATAAGTTTTATCGCTTTTCTTTTATGCCATCAGAATAAACAATGAATTCTATTTGATATTTTTCATATTTTTCCAAATAGGAAGTTGAACAGTACTTTATAATATTGGTGGAGTATCATTTCAATTTTCTCATGTACCCATCATCCAAACCCTAGCCCATACAAATTTTGGTATGTTTGTATCAGTTCACAATACTAAACAAGCCTCATTTTTAAACTTGCTTAAACAAATTTCTTGTGTGAAAGAATTATAACTTAATACAGGAATGCTTTATTTTAGATGTGTCCTTTTTAAAATAAGACATCAATACTACCTTGTGATATATGCATCTTTGATTGGACGTTGGAAGAATTAAAAATCAAGAAAGTCCTTCATGAAATGGCAGTATTTTAGGCCAAAACATCATCATTGTGTTGCTTTCTATTGAAATATGGTGGATACCAAAAAGTAAAAACACTGTTAAATTAAATAAGGGAAATGATTTAATAGAGGAATAATCGTTGAATTTCAGTACGGATAATTTGAATTTAGAACAGAAATTTCCTATTAATTCATGACTAATTATCCCTCATATGGAGATAACAATTGCATCTACTGATCTTATAGTTTTAGTGCATCATGTACCACTTGGAGCAACTGCTTGGAAGGTTTGGATTGATTCAATGGTGGAGCCCGAAGCTATTTTATATAGGCCTACTCGGATATGTATACTATTGGACAAGCGGTTGGACGACTGTTGCTTGGCATAAGGAATTCATCTCTTTTAATTAGTATGTATATGTACTCTTACTGAAATATGTTATGGATTTAGTTGTGTTTTGTATTGAAATTATGAATTCATAAATGGTGTAAACTCGAATTGTTTTCGATTTTCTTGAATGCAAATGTTTTGTGTTGTTTCAAGTAATTTGCATGATTGTGTATAATGTTAACGAAATATTGGTTTTAGTTATGATATTAAGAAATTTATAGCAGCTGTGAAAAGATGATTATAGTTGTTTGTAGCAATTGTAAAAATATATGTTGCAACTGTCATTGTTAGTTGTATTTCATCCTTCTACAACTGCAAACGGTAGTTGTAAAAAAACCTTTTACAAGTGCTAAAAGCAGTTGTAACCAGTCATTTACAACTTGCTTGTTGTAGTTGTAAATAGTTTTCCACAGTGTAAATAAGTTTTCTACAACTAGTAGTGGTAGTTGTAAAAGACCTTTTGCAAGTGCTAAAAGCAGTTGTAACTAGTCATTTACAACTAACATGTCGCAGTTGTAAAATAAGTTTCTACAACTACTTCTACAACTGTTCCGGCCAGTTGTAAAATAACTCGGATCTATTATGAATGCGGATATAACGACTGGCGGGTGCTAGTTGTAATAGACATATTACAACTGTTTTTGGCAGTTGCAAAAAGGTATTTTTTTTGTTGCGATGATTTCTCCGTTTCTTTCAATATTCAACTTTTTTACTGAATGGACGGATGACGCTTTTGGGAGTAAGGAAACAAATGTGAATAAATGTGTATTACGGTTATTACCGAAGAGGGGTCAAGGAAATTGCAACAAATTTAGATTCTTAACAGCATAGTAAGGAGAAAAATTGAAATGTAGAAATTGAACTTTCATATATAAATCTTTTATTAAGTAGCTTCGATTCTAGATAAGAAATTTATAATAAGTTATGAAATTGCGTAGACATTGAAAATCAATTCCCCTTTCATAACCAAACCTAGCAATCAAAGCAATAAATCTCAAAATTAAAATGCAATAAAATCAAATAATCAAACGCAATTAAACCATAAGACAATCAAAAGGAAATAAAAAGTAATCAATGAACAAAGAAAGTACGGAGTAAAAAAAGGAGAATTCAAAGTAAAAAGAAAGCAGAACAAAATTCATACAAACTTATGAAATTTTTGAAGGAAGTTGGAGATCTTACCTTTGAGAAATAGCTTAGGCCTTTATCATAATTTTTCCAATATTTCCTGAATAGAGAAAGTACAGAGTAAAAAAAAGGAGAAATCAAAGTGAAAAGCAAGCGGAACAAAATTCAGACAAACCTACGAAAATGTCGAAGGAAGTTGGAGATCTCCTCAATTTATATGTCAAATCCCAAATTTGCTACTCAACCCCCACAAATTGAGTTGCTGGAAGAAGAGAGAGGCACCCTGTTTCAATATCAAACCCGATCGAGTTGGAGGAAGAAGAGAGCTCGTTCCAACCATCAATTTGCTCGATCCTCGAATTTGGATCTGAAAAGCATCGTGATTCTAATTCTAAAAACAAAAGAAAAATAAATTCTAAAAATAGAAGAAAAAGGAAGAAAATTGTAAGAGGTCGTTAACTCCATTTTTTTTAGTGGGGAAGAAATGGTTTAGCAGAAGTTTGAAGAACAGTAGGAAAAAAGGAAGTTGGCAGAGACGGCTGACTACATCGTGTCGTTTTTAGTGGGGAACGGAACATGGTAGGAGAATTGAGGCATATGCCCTTGGATTTTTTTTCTACTGTATTCTTTTGCGACAACGTTAGGGACTGATTGGGAAGTTAAAAAAAGCTTCACCATCCTAAGGTATTTGCATTATTAGTAGAGATAAGCAAAATTTTAATGTTATTGTAAATACTGATCACTTATTACACCACACATTCTGATACCCATATGCAACATAATATGTAAAAAAATTAACTATATCAAACAATTAAAAAAGTTCAAACATAACGTCAGTTTTATTTTCAATTGGTGAATTTTTTCGTTTAGTGTGCGTTTTAATTTTATAGTGTAGTTTAAATCACTAAAAATGAATGTACTAAAAATTTTAAAAAATTTTAGTATCAACCTACCGCGATATTTGCATGCAATTCGAAGTTAAAGTATGATAATTTATAAATTGGCTGAAAAGAATGGAAATGAAAAAATAAATAAATAGTAATACATAACGTAGATGTTAAAAAATTATAAATAAATAGTTTCGATAAGCTGAAAAACACTGATTTATTTAAGGTAAATAAAATAAACAAAATCCGCAATGCATACATAGAAAATCAATATATTACATAATTATGAAAAGTTGGACAAAATCTTCTAATATTTTTATAACAACTTATTTCAATACATGTTTTATGTGTGTGTGTGTTAATAATGCTAAAATCATTAATTTATAATCCAAACACAACACAAACTTCAATTTTATTACAATGAAATATTTTCTTCTCGACCAAACTCTTATAAACATATTTACATTGTCAAATTGACTATTTTTGATATGTTTGTAGTACTTGCACACGTGGACATTTATTATTTTTTCGTTCGTATATAAATATAAGACATAAAATAAGATGATTAAGTGTGTTATGTATGACAATTACATCGAAGAATAATTAATTTTAACTTTGAGGGGTAATATTGTCAAAGTGGTAATTTATATCCGCGGAACAAATTTCTAATTAGAATGTAGACAAATAATATTTTAAGTATTCAACAATCAGCATTTAGCATTTTAAATAAATGATGCCTAAGATTTTAAATCAAGTGCTTGTTCGAAGGAGGAGGAGAAGAAAATTGAATAGAACGTATAATTCTATCTCTATCAAGGAGGGATATTAATACCCTAGTTGGTGCTAATGGGTTTTAGGTCTAACAAGCTTGTTTACACTTAATTTATTCTTTTAGTTGTAACTTTATAGCTGTGTGCCTGTTCTAAACATGTTTATTATGGGACCTGACTAGAAAATACGCTCTATGCAACGGTGTAAGTTTCATTGTTTGATTTCTTCATTTATAGAAATTCATATGTTTGTACTTTTTAGTAAAATTACCATTTTAACCTTTAATTAATATTTAAATTTATTATTAAACTTCACGGCGTGTTACATTCTCCTCTGTTGAAAGAATTTCATTCTTGAAATTCTAAAGGACAAAAAAATGTAACTCGCTTTATAGCGTTTAAACACATATTATATAATCATACATTTAACATACATTCATAAAAATACACCCGCTCTTAAGTGGCTATACTTTAACAAACACCATGGCACATACTACGAACACCAACATTGTGCGTTTTCGTCAGCATACGACTTCTGTTTATCATGTGGAGTCTTTATCCTTTTCCTTGTCTGCTCTAGTTTTTCCGAAGTGTCCCTAGTCATGTCTAGCCCAAGTATAAACCTATCAGTCATCTCCCGCGAACAAGATGGATTTGCATGGTCATCCATACAAAGCCTTGAACGGTGTCATGCTTATGCTCGCCTGATAGATGTTATCATAGGTAAATGCCACTAATGGTGAATGATCTTCTCATGCTCCACCATAGCCAAGAATACCAGGTCTCTCGATAAATCCTTCAACATCCTATTCACCATCTCCATTTGTTCATCTGTTTGTGGATGATACGTAGTCCTAAGATTTAACTCAGTCCCCGAGGCATCTTGAAGAATTCTCCAAAATAAAGGATCTAGGCCGGGTCGCAGCGGGTTAAATGAGTGAATTTAAAAAAATCATTTTTAAATCTTTATTAGGCCTACGAAGTCTAATCGATTTTTAGATTTAATCTAAAATATTTTATATAAAATCTTTATATTATTTTATACGCTTGTAAAAGGGTGTATTTTAATTTCTTGAAGTATGTTTCATAATTGCATTAAATTCACTTATATATGTGCAGTGCACATGCAATATATAAGAAGTGTATATAGTTAATGTGATTGTTTATGCACTAGTAGAATACTTTAAAATGGGGATAGAGCCTGGAGTCGGCCGGAGTTGGCTCTGTCTCCATTATGGAGTCGGCTGGGGACGGCGTAAAATTTTATTGAAGTTTGTGTCGGCTAGGGACGACGCAAAATTTTATTGAAGTTTGTGTTGGCTAGGGATGGCCTGCAACGGTCTGAGTCGGCTAGCGTTGGCTATTTAATTATTTTCCCAGTCTAATTCTTGTATACGTCTATTTCATTTGAAAAAATATAAAACACAACGAAAATGGCCAAAAAAATAAAATTGACATGTATGGTTATTAATATTCATCCAATGACGGGTCGTGATAGGCTAAATTGGTATTTTCGATGATATATGTTCGTGTAATTAGTAAAGTTATCGTTGTTGAAAATCTAACTCGTACGACAATTCGATGCAACTTTTAGTCGATCCGTTATACAAATTCGATAAAGGCGATTATATGTAATAATCTAAAGAATTAAAATAATTTTTAAACCATTGGATAATCAATTATGAATTTTAAATGTATTTGGTATAATAAAATTATATAAAATAAAAGATGCGGTGTAAAAATAAATTCTTAGGATCTTATGTCGATCTAAGGTACTTTGGACATATTTTTAGAATATTGTTTAAAAATACACGAATCTGGGGTGTCGATCTTGAATGTCAAATTTATGGCCGTTCGTGGACTTTCAGACAAAAATCCTTCGTTCGAAGGCCGAACGACCTTTAAACGAGACCAAATTTGAACCAGTGATGCTTTGTAGTGTTTTAATCGAATCCGTACAGTTGGATTCGCAAAAAAATCATCACATACAAAATTATCCAAGAAATATGTCATTTTCTAGGAGTTAGCTATAACACTTATAATTTTGTGATTGAAGATTTTTTTGCGAATCCAACCATACAGATTCGATTAAAATAATACAAAGCATCAATGCTTCAAATTTGGTCTCGTTTGAAGGTCGTTCGGCCTTCGAACGAAGGGTTTTTTGTCCAAAAGTCCACGAACGGCCATAAATTTGAAATTCAAGATCGACTCCCCAAATTTGTGTATTTTTAAACCATATTCTGAAAACATGTCCAAAATACCTTAGATCGACATAAGATCCAAAGAATCTATTTTTACGCCACATATCTTATTTTATATAATTTTATTATACCAAATACATTTAAAAATTCATAATTGATTACCCAATGGTTTAAAAATTATTTTAATTCTTGAAAATGCTACATATAACCACCTTCATCGGATTTGTATAATGGATCGACTAAAGGTTGCATCGATTGGTCGTGCGAGTTTGTTTTTCAACAACGAATTATATGGACATATATCAATGAAAATACCAATTTAACCTATCATGACCCGTCATTAGGTCAATAATAATAATAATAAATGTCAATTTTTTTATGTTGTAGTAGTGTTTTTAATTTTTTTAAACGAAATAGGTGTAAAAAAAGAATTTAAAAAAAAATACGCCGGCCGACCCTAAACGACTCAAGCCGTCACTAATCGGGACGATGCCAACCGACGCCAGCCAGCTCCATATCGAGTATATAGGTTTCAGCCAAGATTTTCTTCTTCACTTTCTTTGCTTAATAAAAAACGATTTTCTCCTTCCCCATCACCGTTTTTGACCCTCTCCAACCGTCACCCTCTGTCGTCATCGCCGTAGAAGCCTAGAATTCGACAGAACTTGCCGGAATCTCCTCTTCTTCTTGAATTTGGTAATTTTGTAAATCCTAATTTCGAATTAAATTGTTAAATTAGGTTTAAATGAACATTATTGTGATGATAATTGGGAGTAGGTATTGCTAATTTAGTGTATTAGGTTATTTTTAGTATGAAATCGTTGAATTTGAAAGTGTGAATTGGGAATAATTGGTTGTAAGTATTTATAATTTGAAAGGGTGAAGTGTGAATTGGGAATTTGAAAGTGTGAAAGTTGCATTTGAATTTTATTCCCGATTGATCCCTTATGTTTTATATTTGGATTGAGTGAGGACGACTTGGTCGTCGAGTGTTGTTTGACTGGCCTGTGCGCCATGTGTTTGGGTATTTATACCTGGAAAGTCTCAGTAGCTGGTCCATTCGGGCTGTGCCGATATTATACGAAGGGCGTATCGCCTCGATACACTGCCGTTTATTTCTGGCGCCTAGGTGAAGCGCCTATTTGGATGTTTATTGCTTTATATGCAATAAACATCCTAATATAAATGATTTAAAGGAAATAATTTATAAATAAACTTCTTACTTATTTTAGCCTATCTCTAATTAATATAAATAATTTAAATGAAAATAAGACAGCAACAAAGCCTTTAGTTCCAAAAGGCTTTGGTAGATTAGAAAATACGATACTAATCACAAGTCTGTATGCGTATAGGAATAGAAAAGAAATGCTGTCGAAATTTCTAATACATATATATATATATATATATATATATATATATATATTTGTGTGTTTTTAAATTAGGAAAAATGTTCAACTATATTCTCGACCGTACCTGGATGAGTGAAAATTTGTATGCGTGGTTTGTGCAATATTGGGAACGCGAAGACGCGAAGATAAATTTTTTACTTTCGTATGTCTATAATTATAATTCGTTTAAATGTTTATATAATAATTAAATTATACAGGCGATAGCATCGAGGACCTCCGCAAACAGGCTTTGGAATCCTGCAACACACCACGGTGAATCCAAGTCTTTTCAGCAGTATAGAAAAGAAATGGTAAATATAAAAATTATTATTTGTAATTTACTTATAACATTGTTAGTTATATATATGTATATATGTGTATACATATACATTTTTTAATCATATCTAATTTCAAAAGAGGGAGAGAGGTGGTGTTGAAATGTCTTATTTGGACGTCTTAACCCGAACACACGCCGTCGAGCATACAGATGAAGATTTTGTGGTAACATATGATTGGTCAAACGCAAAATCAGCGAATATCCGAGTATATGGACTATAATTTTTTTCTCTTATTTAACAATACATTAAATTGGATATTCATCTTCTCAAAATTATATTTCTAAACACAGGAGAGATGCGATCAGGAGATTGGTCGCATGCTTGCAGAGTCTGGTAGAGAGCAGTTGACCGTTGAGGAGACGGACATGATATTCGCTCGTATTACTGACCCGCCGACCAGAAATAGACAGTATGGATATGGCAATCAAGCGGTAATATTTATTGAATTTCATTAATTCACTAACCAGTTTATAAATTTTATTGAATATTACGTATAAACTATAACTATGAATTTATTAATATATATGCCACGATGCAAGCCGCTTACAATAAACAACAAGTTGAAGAAAAAATAGCGGCCATGCAAGCACAAGTCGCCGAGTTGAACGATTGGAAATAGACTGGATGAAGCAGAAAATAGAAGAGGCGATTACTGCTTACTTGGTAGAGCACGAGATGAATATGCCGCCATCATAGGGATCTGGCGCTACTGATAATTGGGGCGAGTGGTAGTATGTTCCTATATATGTTTTCTGAAGAACTTTGAATGTCTTGTATATTTGATGAACTTTTGGTTGAATTTTGTAAATATTATGGATATTTGTGACGATGGATGTTTGAAGATGTATATTGATGTATTGTGGTTCTTAGTTGGGCATATATGTGATGTATATTGTTGTTTGGTAAAGTATATTTGAGGAATATATATGATTGTGTGGATGGAAGTAGAAATGGCTGCTGGAAATGCAGAAAAAATTACCCAGATTAGCGTCGGCTGGAGTCGGCTCGGGTCTGCCTATGGGTCATTTATTATTTTACACGTGGACTAAATTTAGCGTCGGCCTGAATCGACAAACCGACTCTAGCCGACGCTAAACTAGAGGACGGACCCATCCTCATTCCTGTCACCATTTCACTTGGCGACGAGCTACTTTGCGTCGGCATATAGTGTCGGCTCGAATCGGCCGGAGTCGGCTCGAGTCGGCTATATGCCGACGCTAAACAGCCTTCTCCTTGTAGTGATGTAACGATCCGTATTTTTGACCTTTTTTTCTAAATTTAATTTAATTATCGAATAAAGATGGTTAGAAATGGATATTTATATTGTTATTAATGAAAATATATTGAATGGAAGTGATAGTCTAAATTCAATCTGCAAATGACAAAATTCCAACAAGAGAAAAGTATTAATTTGTATCTGAATTGAAACAAACGATATTCAATTGTATTAAATTAATTACTGAAATATGAACAATAAATGTCATTTAAATAAAGATTGAATAAATGTGCAATAAGATAAAAGAGATAACAAATTTCAATATAACTTTTTGATATTGATTATAAGGAATTAATAATAGAATTCAAATTAATAAATGTTTATTCTTAAATATGAGATTGATTGGTTGTTAATAAAAGAAGAACATAAGTCGAATGAATAATATTTTTTTAATATTTTAAATATCTGAATCTGCAAATTTTGAAAGAAAAAAACTATATTTAATTTTTAAACGTAATTTTTGAATACGGAAAATGTCTCTCTCTCTCTCTCTTTTTCTCTCTCTCTCTCTCTCTCTCTCTATATATATATATATATATATATATATATAGATTCACCATTTCAAATTTATGATAAAAAATACATGTATATATACTTAGACAAGTTTCATGATGAAAAAGTGCAAATTTATGATAATATATATGTATGTATGTATGTATGTATGTGTATGTAAACAAGTGTATATCTTAATGTATATGTAATAGGCAAAAATTTAAATATGTATATGACGGCAATATATATATATATATCTGTGTGTGTATATGTATATATAAAATAGTGAATAAGTAAATATGTACATATAGTAAAAATGGCGTATATGTAAGTCTATATATATATATATATACATGTACGATATATATTCACATGGGAAGCATCATTATGAAAACTTCAAAGTCAAGCACAAAAATTTCAAGTCAAGCTCACAACTTAAATTCAAGCACATAATAAATCCAAGCGCACACAAAACATTAAATCAAGCCAAAAAATAAATCAAATTAAATCAAACCATGAAATCACATCAGCCTACCTACGTAAGGAAATGAAAAAAAGTCCGATTACTTACTATTGATACATCATTATGTATAATTGAGAGGACTAACATGGGACTGAATCTTATTCATTTCAATGTACTTTTGGAACTCATTTCCAATACACTCGCATATTTGATCAAATTGAATTTTTTATTTCCTTGACACTTTATATTTTCTATTTTCGTCTTATATTCAATGAACTTATCAAAGATGTCCAACTTGTGTTACACATACACATATTCATGTCTATGATAATTCATTGTGAATTCAACAAAGTAAGTGGATTCGTTTTGGTATCAATAGATCTTGGATTACATGCATCTATATTTATTAATTCAAATAGCTTATTAACTCTTTTTCACTCCAACTAAATAGGTGCTTTTCCCTTAATCTTTTGGGATACAATTCACGAGTCCCAAAAATAATTCATAATAATAAAATTAAAGAATTATTTCTCAAATAAAATATGGCTTAGTCCATAATTCGTAGAAATATTTTGATACTTCTGTATTTTCCATAGCTAATCGTTATGAAAACAAATGACGTTATTATAATAGGCTTATTTTATAATGAATATTCATAATATTCATATTAAAATAAAACTTTATCTATTTTTAATCAATACTGAAAATATCTATAAATTCATAAATAATATTTGTTATACATACGAACGCAATCTTTCATAACTTGATCATTCCACTAATGAGTGTCATAAGTATGCTTCCACTATTGTTGCCATTATTATAACAGTACATGAAATATAAAGCTCCATTCAACCAGTTATTATAAACTATTTATTTCATCCATATAACTAATTTACTGTCGAGAGTTTTAGATCAAATATCTTAAACTCAAAGAAATAACTCTTATTGAAAAAATACCTTTTATAATAAAATTACATTTGGGGTATAAACCATGTTTATCATTCCATATAAGTATATACATAGAATTTTATACAATTCTCGTTTGCAATATTTCTTCAAGAAGTAGGAGTGACCATTCAACATCCAAAATGTGCCTATTTTGCATCCATTGTCAAATATTAACTTTTCTTTTAAATGGTTAAACCATGCAAAAATAACTCCTACCAAAGACTACACTGAGTTCTTTACAAAAGCGCATTCGGATATCCCTAAAAATTCAAGGATATTGAATATGTTGTACTTGAGCAAACCAGTCGAAGCTAACATTTCACTGATCGAAATCCTTTGTTGATTTTTTATTCCTTGGTATGGTGTAGTTTTCAACACAACAGGATTATCATTGTATTCAAACGTAGTGAACACATAACCTTGCATTATAGTTGCTTTCTCATTTTGAATGAACTAATTTTATCGGGATTTTATATATTACGAATACGACTATTTACCTTACAACCTTTTTTAAGTGCTTGAATAAGGATCAAATATTCTAATTCTTGTATTACTTTAGAGTTAAAAGCTCATAAAGCACAATACTTGGTTTGAGAAAATAAACATTTAAGTGACCAAGGTAGGAATAATTAATTAATTTAATCAATTAAATATGTTTAATCTGAATATTTGGTCATGAGAAGCAGAGGAGGGAGTGGTTGGCCATAGATGAAAGAAGAAGAGTGAACCAAATTTAATTAAATGTATGTAGAATGTCTTATTATATTAAACTAAAAGAAACATTTTCATTTCTCTTTTTTAAAACTTCCCTTAGTCATAGATCTAACGTTTAGACCGCATCCTTCCAAGTGTGCTCGATCATATATTGTCTCGTATAAGAACTAAAATATCTAATATGTATTCATACAAATATTAATGACATTTTGCACATAGTATGATGATATGACATATAATAACATAGTTAATATATACATGTATAGATAATAAGATTTATACCTACCATATGTATATGTATATGTATATATATTCTCCATTTATATATGTATTATTTGCGTCAATTTTACAAAATCTAACATATGTTGACTAAGTTGAAGTTTTCAATCATACTTTTAAGTTGAAATGTTCAAGTTTTGATTTGGTAGAATTAAATTCAAATCTAGATCAAGTTGACTAATATAAAATATCTACTAAATGACTATATTAACTTTTTCTAAATTTTAAAATAACCAAAAGGAATTTTGAGAAGAAAACCATTTGTCATTTTTCTCTTTTAAAACTTTCCATTTTAATTCCCACTAGTTAGAATTAAGATCTCATCCACGTTTCTTCTTCTCTCTCTTTCTCTTTTTCTATTATGGTCGGCCATACGATACCATTGCATAGATCTTTATTTTCAAAAACCTGTTAAGCAATTGAGTATATTTAAGACCCATTTAAATATATATCGACATCGTATATCGATACCTGTTTATTTAACTTTAAAATATACTTCCAAATAATTAAGCAACATCCAAACACAGATAAATTAAGAACTAATATTTCTTAAATACTAGTAAATTTTATTAGTTTTTAGCATTTTATAAACTAATTGAATCTTGTGGTTTTTGGAGAACTCGCAGATGTGGTTGTGGGACTGAAAGGTGTGAATTCAGTCGGTGATTAATATTGCTTAATTCAAATATTAACGTTTAGATATCACAATAGTTAGTGGTGTGACGGTTTGGTCGCATCGTTTATAGATCTTTTCGGTAAAATCATATTTTATACTATCTTAAGCATCCATAACAGTGAGAATAATTTACGCACATTCTCTTCGCAACATTATATCACATTAGGATATACATAATCAGATATTGGTCAAAACTTCAGCATTGTCCGTAGTCAATTCAATCGGTTCATAAAAAAAGTCATTGGTTCAACGATAACATTTATTTTTAATCATTATACTCTGGTCAAATTTTTTGACTTTGAGTTAACTATAGTTAACCGTGATACCAACCTCATAAACTGAGGTAAAACTCGATCTGATTATAATACCTTGATCTGCCTAATACCTTGAGATCAACTAGGAGAACCATATTACTTACTACTTCTTGTTGACTTGACTAAGAACCACTACATAGCAATGTTTTCAATCGAACAGTGCTTCACTTCCAATGCTTCAACTTAGACCCATTATAATAGTTTGATGGATGGCAATGTCATGATTTAACTATAATTAAAGTTGATTATTCACATTGAAGCTCAACAGTTCTTAAGTTGAGGGAACTATGTAACAACATCATCTTGAGATTCCATCGTTGGATCAGGTGCATTGGCAACGAGGTAAAAAGAGTAAATTTCAAAAAAAAGTTTTTTTTATTAATTTGCACAAGATCTTATTTTATGTGAATAAAATTTAATTTAAAGTGAATCAAATTTGGTATTTAATTAATATAAGTGTTTGAGTAATTTTAATTTGTTTTATTTATTTAAAATGTTTCTTTGATTGTTAAATTTTGAAATAAATTTTTATTATTAATTTAATTAAACTTAATTTATTAATATAATTTATTTTAATTTTATATTTAATATTTTGATGTTATGTGATATTCATATTCATTATAAGAACATCACAACTATACTAATATGAAAACTATCTTAGGGGTATAATGAGAAAATTGACCATTATGTCCTACGGTTAATAAAATGTTAATAGGGTGAAACAATATTAAAAAATATTAAGATTAATTTGAATTAGTCTAAATTCAATAATATATATATATATATATAATATTGTTAGTAAACAATAATATATGTGTAATATTGTTTAAAAAATAATTTATTGTACTTCATCAATAATTTATCGTTATAACTATAATTTTAATAAAATATAAAAAACTTACATTTAAATTATTTCATTAAGTTATTAATATATTCCAGCTTTCCAAAATTATCTAAAATTTAAAATTCAAAATTTGACCATTTCAAATTGTGTGTGTGAATAGTGTCTTTTAAACATTATGTATGTGTGTATCTACGTGTGTATAATAAAAAATAGTTTTGTAGTTGTTCTTTACGTTTTTTCCCCTAAATATGGGGCGGTAATACAAAATATATGGTTTTTCATTGTCACGCCAACAATTTTAAGCAATGACCTCTTATATCTACTAGTTTTATGCGTATAACTCAATATGATAACTTGAGGAAATTTATGTGCAAACTCTAAACTAGTTAGATGAGTCAAACTATATCTGTGGTTTGAAAAAACCATATTCTCTAGGTTTACAAAAAAAATAGACTTGAGAACATCTCATTCTTTAAATATTTTTATCCACTATTATAACATTGTATATCGTTTTGATTGTGGTGCAATTTTATGATCACTTTGTTTATAAGTATGTCAATTTCTTATGGTCTAACCATATTTTTATGCATATCAGTAACTACTTCGATCTTCTCTTAACTCAACCCATCGACAGACGAATGACCCTCATTATTTTGTAACTTGCACGTTTATGAACCTTATAAAGCACTTCTAAGATCCACTCATTAACAATAGAAAACTTAAAACCTCTTAGTTTGAATGGACACGCATTTCTTAGTTCCTGTTAGTCTTGGGTTACAATCGAATTTCTTCGGTTTAGGCTCCTTAAACAATTCACTATGTTCAATTCCGAAGAAGATTCTTAACTTATTATGAGAATCATTCACATCCAACTTTAATATTATAATAAAAAACTAGGTCGTTTTTCAGTATCTTGGATCCATTCCATTATTATTTTTTTACTCGGTGTTATTACAAATATAGAAAATGTTACAAAAATAAATACAATAAAAAAACTAAAAACAATACCGAATCACCTACATCATAGGATGTAAACTCATCCTATAATCCATTATGATATCTTTTTCAGAAGCTTCATTTGCACTGCTACAATTAACTCTCGATAAGAGAAAAATAAGTGTTGCTTTAGTTCAGGAAGAAATTTTGCATCAGTACACCCTAGGTGGGCCAATACGTGGAAAAAATTGATAAGCTAGGGAAACTTGTGTGAGGAAAATAATAACAAAGGGAGTTGATGCGTGGTTTGCTCATACTAGCAGGTTTTATTATAAAAATGAAAAATGTGCTAAAAATTGAAAATTTTATTAGTTTTATTCTCTAATCGAAAATCACGCTCTCATTTAGCTTCTAATCCAAAATCACATTCTTTTGATTCTAATCCAATATCTTGCTCTTCTTCCACAATTTTCATGAATAAATATACAGATTTTTTTTAATTTTTTTTCGTTTCAGTTTTCAACTAAGAATTTAGGATTTAGTTTCGAGTGGGTCTAGTGTAATTTTAGATAGATGTTAAAGGCACCGGACCAGTGTGCTAACCACTACCAAAATTTTTTACACTACGATTAACGGAATATGGCCAACCAAACAAATTTTTGATCGATGGTTCTCCGCTGACCGCGGTGCCATAAACATCAAACCTGGTGCCTTTAGCACAATTCTAATGTTATTTTTATTCTCAATTATTATATAAAAAATTGTGGGGTTTGATAGGTAAATTGAGAAATAATTGTCGGCTTCAGTTGTTCGAGGTTTCGTTGGACCAGTTGAATCTTCATCACGCAATTATAATATTTTAATCAACTAAAATTAATATAAAAATAAAATGTATGTTGAAGATTGAATTGATCCACCGGATAGTTTCAATCTGGATCTACCTGATTTCCAGCCACATGAAATTTGGTGTGACGAGATAGGAATGAAGAAAAACAGCACACGGTTTCAAAAAAAAGCACACGCATACAAAACGAATGACTGTTCACTCATCTTTCCCTTACCGTCTCGAACACCCCTCGTAATATGCAATACCTACCTGATCTAAAGAACTAAACACGGTGCTTATCGATCCAACTTCTGTCATCGCAGAAGCTTCCGATAGCCCAGTCTGGCAGTTTCCTCTACCAAAATACCACTCGGAGTAAAAATCATCGTTTTCTACTCCACTGTTGAACCAACGATCATCGATCACATCTATTAATTCTGCAGTTGAAGGAGGAGAAGAGTTGCTCTTCCGGCGGAGGAGAACGATTAGTTTGATATCAATTGTACATTTAGTGGCATCTACGAGGTATGTTACTAATTACTGTATTTCCGCTTTATTTTGATCTTACTGGAGTTGGAAACATTATATAGCTAAATTATAGATCTATAATTTGGTTACCAACTGTAATTGAGTTGAAATTGATTGCGTCTTTTGAAGGAAAAGTTCGTATTTACTTCGGTGTGTGATCTGTATTGAGTTATGGCAAGATAACATTACTTTACCATTTAAATTAGGAAAATATCTATAATATCTTATATTTTTAAGTTGATTGTAGCTTAACTAAATAAATTTTGATCGACGTGCATTTGGCAATCAGAAAAATCTAGGCTAGTTAATGAATGTCAGCCCGGCATTGTTATGGATGGCATTTGCTAAATCCACTTCTGCACAAAGACACTCACGCCTCAGTCAAGCGGTTATAGGTTGGGCCCGCCTAGTATGATTTAAAAAATAAAAAAGAAACGAGATAGAAAATCTACACGACCGTGCTTCGCCACTAGTGGTGCTAGAATATCTCTCGTTTGGATTGAGGGTTGACCCAACCAAATTAGTTAGAAGTAAGCTATAGTAGGAGTGGATGGAGCTAAGAATATGCTATCATATTTATACTTCTGTCAAGTGTAATGATTAAAAAGACGACCAAGAGATATTAATGTGGCTAAATGACAATATAATTTTGTGTCAGATTCCCTAAGTTTGTAATTAATCAATGATATAACCCAATCTTAATGTGCTTATACACTCATTTCCTTGTGCTAAAAAGTTAAAAGTTGCATATTTCCTCATGTTGATTGTTGATTGGTTGGCTTCTTATTTTTTTTACCATAATTAACCTAATAGGCATTGTTTTACAATAATAACAGACTTATCTTTTCTAAAAAAAAGTCTCAGATATGAATGGAATATAGTGATTTAATATTTGGAACATATAAAATGGTAAATTTATTTTTCTTGTCGGATGGTATGTGTACTAGCATGTTGATTCTATTAATTAGCATCATGCATCTGTGGCTTACTTGGTTCATGGGGTTGGTGGGCTGGGGCTGTTTGTTCGTGTGTGCTTGCAAGAAAATGTTATATAATTAAACTATCTGGGCAGCTGCATATTCTCTATTTCCGTAGCTCACAAGATAAACATACTGTAAAATAGTATGTTATTTTTGAGTTTTTGCTCCTCACTCTAGGTTTGTGAAGAAACAATACTTGAGCATTTTTAATGATAACTAGTATAATTGTTTTTGTGTGTTGTGTAAGGAAAAGTATTATCGGGTATTTCACAAACTATGATTCATCTAATTGGAGCTAAACATGATTGGAACAATCATCTTTAATGAAGCATTTGAGTTTTTGCTCATGCTAGATTTATGAAGGAATGGTAAATATGAACATTTTCTATGTAATATGAAAATTTTAACATTTCCACAGTTATTTACCCCTAGTTCTTTTCTAATATTTTATAGTCGAATCTTTGTATTTAAATTGCTTACGAAATCTCAAACTCGGACTATTTAAATAAATCTCAGTCAATAGTTTCTTTATTCTTCTAACAAATCCTACATATATATGTCAATTTTATGATACACACACAAGTATGCAGCCCTTGCTGATGGCATGGATTCAAACATAATTTTGAATACACCTTGCAAATGTTATGCAATATGTGTTATGTTTATTGTATGTAAAAATTATAAAGTAATAATATAATTTAGTTAAGAATATACATTATTAGTTCGAAAGCATTATTCACAATGTTACACTTAAATTGTTGAATGGGAATGCATTTCACTGTTTGTAATGGGCCATGGATTCTCACTCACCTATTCATACTTGGAATAAGTTAACATAATCGTCATATAAAAAGTGTTCAAAGTAGTTGCCTACCATAACCACATTAAAATACAATCAATAACCACACAGCATAAAATATAGATTTAAAGCAATATCCTATCGTAACAATGTTAATTTAAAACTGAAGTAGTTTCATATTCAACAAATTTTAATATGAGACTTAAAATTTGCAACTCATGTGTATTGTGAAATAGAAATGTAGACATCAATGGCTTCCTTAAGAATAACATTTCATAAAAAACATGGATATGAATATCTGAAAGAACCATATTTATGGTGTTTTGATGATAAAAACTATACAACAATGCTACTAATATGTTTGTTTAGTTATTTCAGGTCAAGTTGCTATTTACCGAATGATAAAATTTATACGGGGTATAATGGACATTACAACAACAACAAAAAAGAAAAAAGAAAAAAGAAAAAAAATAATTTGCTTATGGTGGTGGGATTTGAATATAAGACATAGTACGCTTAGAAGAACCTTCCATCCAAGCAGCTGCCAAAAATGATTTGTTAGCACATTTTATCGTTGATGAGAAACGGAACAGTAAGTGTTAAAATAAAATATGAATATAGGAGGACTTGATCCCTGGTCGCGCATGAAGACTGCAATCAACAAACCAACCAAGCTACAACAACATTTGGAACAAAAGATGGTATTTTATATTGAAAGGACAAAGCAAAAATGTAGTAAATGAAGCAGGATTTGAACCCTGGACAACTAATAGGAAGTGCGGCACTCTACCAAACAAGTCTTGCCCACTTTTGTAAAGTACGTATTGGCTGAATCTCTTATTGATAGAAGCTACAAATAAAGTTGTTGAAAAATGAAGGGAGTGGGATTCGAACCCAACACGCGCCAAAGAGTTGCGCACATCTTACCACTGAACCACACAACGACTTGAAGTTATCAACAATAGCTACTTTACATTAGCATAGCAAAGCGAATAGTCAAGTGGCTATTCAAGTGCCTTTTCAACCAATTGCCAACTTCCAACGGATGCATCTTTTCCAAACTGAAATGCTGAAGGATTGCTGCTGTTCAAAGACATCTTATCACTCATATATAAGTCTTCTATCATCCCCAAATCAAAGATAACAATCCTACTCTCTAATACCTTTCTCATATTGCTTACAAACGCTCCAAATTCAATATTTATTTCAAAAGCAAACTTAGACCAACCCTCTTTCCCTCCATAATATTTGAGTACGGTCTTAATTCACTTCCTAACCTCTGCACCTTATTTTGCATCATTTTTGCTGGTTATAGAAGTTGTACTCCAGTTCGACTACTCAGTGTATTGAAGACACAATAGTCAAGATTATTTCTTTGTAAAAGAAAATATTGAAGTCCCGTTCGGCTGCTCGGGCAAGTGTACTGAAATCCTGTTCTGCTTCTCAGGTGCTTATTCCTCCGGGCGAAGTGAGGGTGATAGTTAGTTGAAATTTCAGAAGGAGTCTGAGACTGAAAGTAGGACTGGAGGTCCGAACCAGTATAAATTTTTTGATGTGATTGCTTCTTGCTTTACTTTTTTATTCGCGTTGCTATTATATTTATATTGCTGCTACTGTGATTACTGCACGTCAACTCTGTATCTATATATTTGGCCATCATCGATCCAGTGCATAGCGACTAACAATTGGTATCAGAGCTTGGAATTCTATTGATCGTCACAAAATCATAGAATAATGGCCAGAAAACGATCCAGTCGAAATACAACAAGCAAAATCCTTGTCAATGCCACCAGTGAGGACTACAAAAAGGTACTTTTTGACTTACATATTTTAGTAAAAGATAATAATGAATTAGTTAGTATAAGCGATAAGTTTTCAAAGCTTAATTTTATTATTTTAGAAAAAATGAAATCTGTCGAACTTGAAAATGAGAAATTGAAAAATGAGAAATTAAATTTAGAAAATCAACTCGGTATTTAAAAAAATAATTTTGTAACTATTAAAGATTTTCTAGATGAACAAAACTCATTATTTGAAAAAGAGAGAGAAAAATTTTCAAGAGAAATTTTTAATTTGAAAAGACAAAATAATTTATTACAATCCTCTTTAGATAATTTAGAATCTCAAAATCTTCTTCTCAAAAATGAGAACTGTACGTTAAAAAAATGAGAATTCTGAATTAAATGAGAAAATTAATATTTTGAAAAATAATATTTCTTTTGAAAATAACAATTTTGACTTTAAAGCTAAATTTGAACAACTTAAAAATGAAGTCATAAAATTTAATAAAGGTCAAAATGATTCAAACATGATTTTATTTTGTTCTCGACCTTTATGTGATAAAAGTGGAATATGATATAAAAGAAAAAATAATAACAGTACCAGATATGCGTTTTTATATTACAGAAAATTTAATGCTGGTGCTAAAAATAGAATTATCTCTAAATCTACTTCTCACAATCTTAGTACCAATCTTAGAAATAAAAAAGTACTAATCTAATGATATGTGATTTTAAAATATGGGTTCCCACTAATATGAACGAAAATGATAAACAAATATATATTATTGATTATTTTAATGCTGTTATCAATAATGAAAATTATATATACAATGGGTCAACCACATACACTTGGATATGGTTTCCCAAAACGTGAACCATGTATTTTTAATATATGAGTATTGTGCTTAAATAGAAATGTATATTAGATACTCATTATTTAAAAGTGGTCAATGTTGCACTTTAAATTAAATATTTTTATTGACTTTATTACTCCTTATTTTAAGATTTTTTTAATAGGAAGCTTTAATTTAGGGGGAGTATATTAATTAGAGGGAGCTATTTAATCTATATCTACTAATGTTTAAAGCTCTTTTTAGTTGATGACAAAGGGGGAGAAAAACGTATAAACATATATAATATGTCTTTAGTGGGAAAATATTATCCTACATTTTAGTTGTGTAGTTGTCATCATCAAAAAGGGGGAGAATGAAATAACCATATTTATGGTGTTTTGATGATAACAACTATACAACAATGCTACTAATATGTTTATTGAGTTATTTCAGGTCAAGTTGCTATTTACCGAATGATAAAATTTATACGGGGTATAATGGACATTACAACAACAACAAAAAAGAAAAAAGAAAAAAAATAATTTGCTTATGGTGGTGGGATTTGAATATAAGACATAGTACGCTTAGAAGAACCTTCCATCCAAGCAGCTGCCAAAAATGATTTGTTAGCACATTTTATCGTTGATGAGAAACGGAACAGTAAGTGTTAAAATAAAATATGAAGATAGGAGGACTTGATCCCTGGTCGTGCATGAAGACTGCAATCAACAAACCAACCAAGCTACAACAACATTTGGAACAAAAGATGGTATTTTTTTATTAAAAGGACAAAGCAAAAATGCAATTATTCAAAAGTAAATGAAGCAGGTTTTGAACCCTGGACAACTAATAGGAAGTGCAACACTCTACCAAACAAGTCTTGCCCACTTTTGTGAAGTACCTATTGGCTGAGTCTCTTATTGATAGAAGCTACAAATAAAATTGTTGAAAAATGAAGGGAGTGGGATTCAAACCCAGCACAGGCCAAAGAGTTGCGCACGTCTTACCATTGAACCACACAGCGATTTGAAGTTATCAACAACAGCTACTTTACATTATCATAGCAAAGCGAATAGTCAAGTGGCTATTCAAGTGCCTTTTCAACCAATTGCCAACTTCCAACGGATGCATCTCTTCCAAACTGAAATGCTGAAGGATTGCTGCTGTTCAAAGACATCTTATCACTCATATATAGTCTTCTATCATCCTCAAATCGAAGGTAACAATCCTACTCTCTAATACCTTTCTCATATTGCTTACAAACGCTCCAAATTCAATATTTATTTCAAAAGCAAACTTAGACCAACCCTCTTTCACTCCATAATATTTGAGTACAGTCTTAATCTCACCATTTACACATCATATGATAATGATTTGAACTCTACCTAATGAATTAGCCTTTTCTCAAAATTAAAGTGCCAAATTTGATGACTATATATTCAACGTAGAAATTTTTATAGAAAAAAACTACATGTATCAAATAGACATGGAAAATAAGTATATCCCGTCACATCCAAGTCCACTATTAAATCACATCCACATGGATTTTGAAAATTAATTGACCGAGAATTAGAAAGTAAAATATGTATTTGACATGTATAATGAAAGAAATTTTTTTGTTAGGGAAGTGTTAAGAATGAAATGAGTGAGCATTGCGTAGACATGGATTTGAGAGTGGAAAACGAATTGAAGAAGTGGATTACTACCAACTTGTGATTTTCGAAATTGGTGGATGGAAGAATTTAAAAATAAGTCAAACAAATGAATGTGGAAATGGTTTGACGGTCGTGTGTTTGCGTCGTTAAGTAGAATTTTATGGCAACCTGATTCAGTATTAAATCGTGAGTGCTCTTTATCTTTTGTGTTTTGTACTAATCAGCATTAAATTAATTTGTTGTATGGATAAATGGCACAATGTATAAAATTAAAATACTCAAATTCTTGAAGGTCCACTAAATCTCTAATCCTAATATGAGTCAGTCTAACATCTAATATATAACTAAGGATTGAGGACACGTTCCTGTGGTACACGGAAGCAACATGGGACATTTGAAAGGGAAATGAAAGGGGAGTTTAGGGAAATGAGAATGTGTGTGTACTGTAAGAGGAATAAAAGGGATATTTGAAATGGGTAATAATTTTTTTTATTATTATTAATTATGTTGTTAATATATTAATTATTTGGATCTGACATAGATCTAAAAAATTTATCTGTGATCAAAATTAAAATAGATTACCTTGGAACGAACATAAAATTAGCAGAAGGGATCAATAGTTTATACTACTTTTGATAAAAACATTTGTAATACAAATCATACTCATGAGCCATAATCATAAAATATATGAAAAATTTGAACTTATGATCGCCGTTAAAGAAAAGAAGATAAAAACGTAAATTTCAGTTGTGTTAGTCATGTAAATTAAAAGTACTTGGGAAAGTATTTAGGGTTTCGGCGAGGAAGGAAAAGTGAACACGGATCCAAAGAAATAATGGCATGAGATTGAGTATGAAGTGGAATGAATTCTAAAATGGTAATTAGATTTGATGAGAAGAAAAAGGAAAGAAGTTAGGAGTGGGATTAATGGCGGTTTATCGATGGACTTCTTTTTTCCATACGTGGAAGTTACCAAATATTCTACTAACATGTCTATAATTAAATCTTAGCAATTCTTTTTTGAAAAGAGTGATGTATACTATCATTTTCGTAAGTCGCTGGATATTATTTTGTATAAATATTACCTTGATTTTGTTTCATAGTGAACTCATGGAAGGTCGATGCTCGGTTGTTTAAACGGTAGGTTGGTTAGCTGCACGTTATTTGGTAAGACCGACATTTGTTCTATTATCCATACGGTTGAATATGGCACAACTTTTTGGTATTTTTAGTTTTTTTGTGTACAATTTTGTTACACTAAGTAATAATTTTGAAAATATGACAAAAATTTATTTGTCTCCTTGATTGTGCCTTAGATCCTGTAAACCACGATCATAAATTTGTAGACATGATTAAACCAAGGTTCGAGAACTCGGTCTCGGTTTTGGTCTTTTGAAATTTTGTTGGTTTCGGCCGGTTTCGGTCATTTCGCTTGTTTCGGTTTTTGTTTCGGTTTCGGTCTTGATATTGGATTTTTGCATTTTTAATGAAAACGTAACGGATAAACGATTCAAATTCATATAGAAATATAGCATACAATAAAATAATAATGTTACATACAACACTACTACATCCAGAAACTATTACTCGAAGCTACATATGGTTTGTTTTTATAATTTTCTTCATCGTCTTGTGTTGTATAATATGATGGATAACCATATTACATTTGTCCAGGGTCCATAAATGTCGCCATCATATTATCAAAAGACGATGGTTCATCATTTTGTGTTGTATATATAGCTCGACTATTTTGATCACTCGAGTTATCACTATAAGAGTTATCACATGTATAGTCAGAAGTAGAATACCTATAGGTTGGTGGATCAGTTGAAGTATATGGATTGCGGTGCTCATAATCATGTTGATGTCCAGATTCAACATTTAAATTACTATCTCTTCGGTTAGGATTGCCGCTCGCACCCCTTTTTCTTGAATATGTTTGAGTTGGTCTATATAATTCACCACCATCACTAGAACCAATACCATAATTACTTGTTAAACCAACGCCACTTCCACCTGCATTAACATGACCATCATTTGACGCGCTGCTACTATTTTCATTGCTTTGACTCTTTGTTGCTCGTGCAGGTATACCATCGACTGCACCGACTGCATCATTCAATGTATTGGCCATCCAAGTGTCGTTGTCCAACAAGGGTGGTTCAATTTCAGTAGTCCATTCTGCTAATGGATCCTCTTCATGGAATATATAGTCTAGATCGATCAACTGACTTTCAGTGTCGCGGCGTCTTGTATTTTTTGCACTTAGTCTCATGTTGTAATGCACATATACCAATTTTTCAAGATTTTCCATTTTTATTCTATTTCGTAATTTTGTATGAATCATTGAAAATGTAGTCCAGTTTCTTTCGCAGTTTGAAGATGAAACTGTTTGGCTTAAAATATGCATTGCTAAACGTGTTAAATTTGGAGCATCATCTCTTCCAATTATGGACCACCATTGAGCGAGAAAACATGTCTTTACCGCTGCGTATGCTTGTGCAGAACCAAATGCACCAATTTTCATTCTATATCTTTCTACCTGTGATGTGAATTTAAATATTTAATATGTATTAAACGTTAAATGTTTAACATAACTATTATATATGTTAGTTTTATCTCTTTTTCGATTTCAATCTGTTTTACGATGTCTGGCACCATTCTTTCAACGACGTTGTTAAATCCGTTTAATACTTCTCCATCGTTTGTTGCATCCCCATATTGAATGATGGAATTAAGAAAATAACCTATATAGAAAAGATTTAAAATATTATTGAAATGTTATATATTTCATTATTTGTATGACGATAAGATAAAACAAATTACCTGCGGCGTGAAGAGGTCGATGTAACTGTCTTTCCCATCTTTTGTCTATTATATCCCACCATTTTTGGCATTGCCTTCCACCAACATTTTTTCTAATCGATTCTTTTGCTCGATACATTGCTTCATAAAGATATCTCATATCTGCTTTGTCATCACTATCTACCATTCGTAAAACCTTCACCAATGGCTCAAAAACAAGGATGACGGAAGCAGCACCAGTCCAAAAAGCATTGTTGTAAATCAGTGTAGAGACAATATTTGTTGTTCTATTGTCTTTAGTATTGAGTCTAGGAACTCTTGATGTCCACTCTCTTGAAGCAATCATCCGTCTCAAGTCATCTTTATGTTTATGAATAGAGTCCAGTGCGATGAAATGTGTTGCAAACCGTGTTACTGCCGGTCTAATCAATTTTTCATTATTGGTCTCTTTTCTCATGATAGAAAGTAACCAACCATGATTGTATATAAACGTCGCTATTAATTGACAATTTGTGATAATAGCTGTTAGCTCTGGCTCTTTGGAAATATCTTCCAAAATCAAGTCAATGCAGTGTGCTGCACATGGTGTCCAATATAAATTCATTCTTTTCTACATCAATAATTGACCGACAGCTTTGTAGTTTGCTCCATTATCTATAACAACTTGCACTATCCTATTTTCACCGATTGTTTCGACGACATCATCCATTAATCCACAAATATATTCTACACTTTGGAATTCATTTGTAGCATCCACAGATTTGATAAATGCCGTTCCATGGGTAGAGTACACGAGAAAATTTATTATTTTTCGTCGATTCTGTGTACTCCAACCATCACACATTAATGTGCAACCATATTCGTCCCAAAAATTATGCAATGTTTTAGTATATTGACCAACTTCTTATATTTCCATTTCAAGGTACGAGTGTGATATTTCATATGCAGTTAGTGGATCAATTCCACGACCACATTCTTCAATCGCATCAACCATTGTTATATAGTATGGACTATTAGCAACATTATGTGGAATATGGTTGAAAAAAAATAACTTGGAAATTGCTCGGCCTATATGTTTTTTGGCATCTTTAATACCTTTCATTGCAGATTCGGTAGAAGGTTGAGTTCTACCTCCTCGTTTTTGCATATATGAGTCGATTCGTCCAGCAGCATTAGTGTCAAAATCACCACCACCCGATCATCCAGTGGTATTAGATCTGTGCAATGTTTGACTTGAACCACCACCCGATCGTCCTACAGTATGAGATTTACGCAGCTCTTCGTCTCTAAATTCATCTCTGCTTTGTCGTATGACACGTTGAAGTTGTTCATCATCTTCATTTTCATTGTCCGATAGTTGTTGCGGTCTGCTCATTAATTCCTCTTGTAAGCGTTGCTTGTCAAGCTTTCCTTTGTTTCGTTCATTTCTCTTTTGAACGATATGTGATCGTATAAGCTGTTTAACTTCTTTAGGGACAATTAAACATGCCGATACGTCGCCGCCTACTCCTGCCAGATGTTCCTTTAAACGTGTCACACCACTGCCATTAATTATTTTATTGCAAAAGTTACATTTTGTTTTTCGAAGATTGCTATCGATCGCAGTACTATAATTCCAACCAATTTCAGTCGGATTTGCCATGTGTACCTGAAATTATAATCAACAAAAGTTATTAAACAAATTAATAGTCCAAATCAAAATCAAAAATTAAATATGAATGAATAAAAAAAAAATCGAAGTCATCAAAGTTCAATGTTCAAGTCCACAATTTCGAGTCAAGTTCAATGTTCATGTTCAATATTCAAGTTCAATATATTCACGTTCATGTTCGATGTTCTAAATCCAACATATGTAAGTCCACATTCAAATCGGCATATTCAAGGCTGATATTCAGGGCATAATAAGGTTTTCAGGTCCAACATGTGCCAGTTCAACTTATTCAGCAACATCATTCGTTCTGGCACTTTCCATATTATATAAATGAGATACTACATGACAATTGGCAGTGCTAGCAAAGTATGTATGTTTTTTTGGAACATTTGTTCATATTTCGTATTGAAATGACTTATTTTTGGGAAGCAAAATTACAATAGCAAAGTATGTATGTTTTTTTGGAACATTTTTTTGATACTATGATGTAAATATTTCAAATTTATCCAATGTGTGTGTTAACATTCACTATAATCTACGTTTTCAACTTAGATCACTATCGATACAATTAATCCAGTTTACTTTCAGCAACAAAAAGTTTCTTGGAACTTCTCTCTCCTACCCAAACATGAAGCGTTGTTTTTATCCTCTTCTCCCACTTCTTAGTTAAAAGTAGGTAAACTCTATCACAGCTCACTCTCATTACAACCCACTTCAAGACAGTATACACACTTATTCTTTTATCATTTTTATTATTCCTAATAATCTCCACCGTTGTCTCCCTTCTTTTCTCTCCCATCAAAAAAGAAAATTAATGTGACCTTCCTTCACATTAGATCCTAAAGCTAGGATGTTGTAAGAGGTTGGATAATGCAGCCTTAAATGAGTAGTGCAGTATTGGAGAGCATGGTGATGTGTATATTGGTTCGAAAGTAGAAGAAAATAGTTCGACAAATCTAAATATTTTTATAATTAAAAACTGGTTATTTTCAACAGTAACATAACATTTTTGAAGAAATCAAATGCCACATTAGCCTAACATTTAATGATTTATTTTTTGAATTGATTGCAAATTTCATATTTCATGCTGGTACCTACATGTGATCGTGGTGATTGATATAATCGAATTATAAACTTTGCATAGCCAAAAACTATTGGTTTGCACATTAGGGTTGATGAAAATGTAGTTTACCAGGTAAATTAAAATAAAGTATTGCATGAATACCTGAAGCAATAGCATAAAGAACCACATAAAGTCACTAAAAAAGGTACTTACATTGTTGCAACAACAGGATCGACAAAGTATTCCATGTCACTGTCTTACTTATCATCTCTACTGTTAATGAAGAGAATCCAATGAACAGAATTTCTACGGTATTTGCAACCTTCATGACCATACCATGACCAACCACCCATTAACAAAAACTTTTTTGTCAATTTACTTGAAATAAAAATGTCGTGACTATCAGAGCTTTTGCACTTATAGCATACATCCATGTATAAATTTTATTATTAAATAAAAAGTAAATAATTCTAGCTATTAGATGCACGTACGTGCGATTTACACTAGTCGTACATAAAAACATCTACAACAAATTTGCTAAATGTGTCAAATATAGCACTAGGAGTTTCCAAGCTCCTTAAGAACCAAAATCATTTCAAACCCTCCGAGGTTTAATCAAATCTTGGTTTTTTGGATGACAACCTCAGTCAATCGCACGTGCAAATCTTGTTGATTATGAACAACTTTAATTCATGAAAGCACGCCCTCTTTGAATTTACCCATGGCTTATGGATTAGTATTTCTTTTTTAACTCTTTCGGTGGCTAAGTAGTTAATGAGACAAAATAAAGGTGTTATCAATGTGGAATGACAAAGTTATGATATGGGTCAACACACATGTTGCGTTATGAGGAACTGTAAATATTGTGCAAAATCATCCGTCAATGATGCACAGTCAGTAGACAAAAGATATCAAGGTATGAAATCAGAAGGGCATAATTAAGTAAATTATTTTGTGTGGTCTTGGACTCTTATTAAATCCACATCTAACTATGGAGAGAATAGACGAAGTGCATCAGTAATTTGTGTAGTAATCGAGTCTCTTACGCGATACTCATACGTATATTTTCGTCAAGGTACTACACATAAGGTTAATATCATTACTCGATAACTACAACAAATAATTAGAGTTGGCCATAACATAAAAGAATATACATACATACATATATATATATATATATATATATATATATATATATGCAAAAACATATATTCCAACGTTTGGTCGTTAATAATAATTTGAGATATAACACAAAAATGCTGGAGAAGATTATACTAAGTCTCAATGATTAGTCAAAAGAATAATTTATCTTGTGATATTTAAACTTTATTTCATAGTATAAACTCAATAAATATTCTACATTCACTTATCCTGTGCTTTGTAGGATGCTTATATATATGTTGGGTACAACTTGTTTAAGTATACACCACATATAGATTGTAGTTTAATTTGTTAAAACACAAAGAGATTATGCACGCTTAATATCAATAACATGATAAAAAAGGATTTTTAGGTGGTCATGATCAAGAATTGTATTATAGAATTCTTTTTAAGCATTTGCAAATCAAACATCGAATCAATACCAATCCAAAATAATGGTAGTCAAATATAAAAAATGAATTAAAATAGAAAGTGGTAAAGAAAAACCTCAAGCGTTGGTTGTCTAATATTCACATATTGAACAATGATCTGCACGTTTGACCACAATCTTCGCCGGTATTCGTGGAGTCCCTTGAGGTTTAAAAACCTATCAAATAAAGTACTGCAGGTACGAAATCTTTTTATTGAAAATTTTAGGGACCTTAATGATTATAGAAAGGAGATGACTTACATTATAGGAGGGAAGAAGCGGATGTTAAAATTTAAAATATGAAGATCCCGTGATTATAATTCTCTGAAACCATGATGATTGTAGAAAGGGAATGGCTTAGTTTAAAAGAGGAGTGAAGAGTTTCCAATCATGTAGAATTACAGATCGTGTGAATGGAGCGGTTGTAATAAACATTTTATTCACTTTTCTAACGCCGTTAAGCACAAGTTATATGAGACGAGTTGTGGCAATTATAACCATTTGATATCTATTGCGGCAATTATGATAATTTGGAGCCGGCCATAAGTTCCTATTCAAACATTTGTTCTCTCTCCTGTCAAATGGACCAAATATTTAGATACAAATTTGTGGAGCTACAAATGATGCTAAATAAGGGGCTATGGATCCTAGCTCTATACACATGCGTGCGCGTGTGCACACATATGTATGTATGTTTGTATGCATGTATGTATATGTATATATAAACAAAAATAGTAATTATTTTTTTCATTTTACTATAAAGATACATAGATCGCATACATTAAATTATTTACATGAACAAATGACAAAGTTGGTTTGTAAATTAATCAAGATCGTTTATCTCAAAATTTTGTCATCCATTGCATTAGTTTCGTAAATCATGTGGCTATATATTTCCCTTAATTATGAATTATAGTCTTATTGTGTGCGTTTATGACTTAGGACTACACATGTAATCTGCATACTATAAATATTGTCATCCATTTTACTATAAAGATACATAGATCACATACATTAAATTATTTACATGAACAATAATGGCAAAGTTAGTTTGTAAATTAATCATGATCGTTTATCTCAAAATTTTGTCATCCATTGCATTATAAAATTCTAATTTCAACTTCAAATATCTGCATTAAGGTTTCTATTAAAAAAAACTAAAATATTACCGTATGCAATGCATGTGCTACACACCAATCAACGTAGTATTTCTGTATACTCTAGCTTCTTCCTATAAATGACCTTGAATTTGTTCTCATTCCATTTCTTCCAGAGGCAATAAATAAATATATTGATTTTGCAAGAGGTAGAAAAAACCTCTTTTAACATTTAAGATTAACTATGCCAGCCTAACATTCATGTTTTATTATTAATAACCTGCTGAGATAAGATGGCAGAAACGTAAATTGGAAGTAGGCAGTGTTGTTGAAAGAGTTACATAGTTTGAAGGTCAAATCCATCCATATCATGTATGAACAATAGAGTGTTACTGTTGTTGTTAATGTTATTGCTAGCTATGTGCCTATCGAGTTTTAAGTATGTTTGAAACCTCAATTACAGAGTACTATACACTTGTGCATCTATGATGATATATGATTAAACTATCCCGGACGCATAATGTTTTTTGACACAACTGACAAGATTAAGTATACTCAATTAAGTATGAAGGCGCAGGAGTAATTTTAAAGAAATGGCGTTCTCACTTCATCTAGGCAAAGTTGCATGCTCATGGTTTTCAGAAGCAGTACAGGGTAAAATAGAGCAAAACAGTTGATGTTTGTTTGAGGGGAAAAAGTATTGGGGTCTTTTAGACAACCTCGGATCCATCTAGCCAGGGGATGGACCCCAGGTAGAACGATCCTCTACAAGATGGACTAGGTTAGTAATCCAATAACTCGTTAATCACACTATGGAATCGAGGCCATGTGTCATCATCAAGACTGAGTTGCCTTCCTCCTTAAGTTATAGGGATAAAGTAGTACGAGCCTATAGAACGGATCCTGTTCAAGTAAGGTCGTGCTTTGTGTGTTAACAAGTCGATATTTGTACTACGCAAGGAAAAATTGAAGGGGGGTGTGGGACTAATATGAGTTTAATTAAAGGAGCAAACATGTATTCTAATCCTGAACACCATAGATCTGTGAATTTATGGAGAGTCGAAAATCTGAACATGCATCTATACACTGTTACGTTGCCTAGTATGGAACTTGAACTTCAGTTTTCTCTTTCCTAACTCATGTTTGTATTGAATACCTTGTATATATGTTCTATATAATTGCTGTGAAGCTTATTGAATATTAAATTAGTTAAGGAAACAAAATATTTTTTATTTTTGGACTTGAGTTAAAATTCTAATAGTAGTAATTAGACATTTTTGCAGTTCCAAGCAATGAAATTGGAAGACCTGACCTGAGGCTGAAAGCTTGGAAGGTAAAAGGGTACGGAGACAAAAGAGAAAGGAATGTTATAAGGTGGAATGAACATTGGTTATCCTTACAATTCCTCACAGGAGTGCGTGCTTACCCTCCTCTGTCAAGTTATGGATATATTCTTATGACTGCCCTACTGCACAACACAAGCTCCGTATCTGTTTGGATGTCTGCCGCCTGTTGCTTACCCAGCGGCTCATCGTTGTCGTCGTGGGCATGTTTCCAAATGAAAAGTTAATAATGTCAAGTTGGTAAATTCAAGCATGGAAAGTTTTTAAATGCATGGTAAGCTCAGCAAGTGGAAGTTAACATTCTTTACTACTTGCATTTGTATTGTTGCCTGTGTAATGCATCTTCATCCTTTAACTTCTATTCTAATAAACTGTATTATTTTCAAATGGATCTGTCATGTCTTGTGTTACCCATGGTTTTTTTTTTGTTTTTTTTTGCCATTATACCATGCCTACATGCATGGGCACTAAAAGTTGTTTGATGAGCAAGACTCCATGTTGTTATGTTTATCTTTCATTTTTATACTGCCATTACATGCATATGTTGATAAATGTTCTTTGATTATTTACTTGTAAGAACCATCATTTCTAGTGTTGGAGACCGACCAGTGAGCATTATTACTAACTTTGGCCTTAGTTTTGAATACCCAACGCCATGGTTTTACTTAAAATCTTTTTTCAATATGTACCGCGTAAACAAAAATTTAATATGGTTACTAAACCCAGCATCAATCGTACTACACATCTCCACGCAAGTGTTCCTAATATCCTCTACTTGTGGTTTCATTCCACGTTTATCATATTGGTATCGTACAGTTCTCTAACATTGTTAACCAGTCGATGCAAAATACCCACAGTTGTTCTTTTTGGTCCAAACGGGTCCAAGTTCAAGGCATGCGAGATACAGACGTTCAGTCGACCGCTCATGATCCCATCAATCGATTGTTCGCCTAAACTTAATTATTTTTCTACATCAGCAGATCAGTTGACCGATTTAAAGGGATCAACCGACTATTTGTCTGTCCATTCGACTGATGCCTCGAGTTCAGTCGACTATATGACCATTGTTTTCTTTGTGGTTTCTTCTATAGAAAATCGATCAACCATCGTGATTCAGTTAGTCAACCGATTGCCTATTGTTGCCTTTTCTTGTGTATTTTTCACTAATCTAATCACCTGACTTCATTTTTAAAGTGATTTTATGATTTAATATGTTATAGAAATGTCATACTATACTTTAATGGTTGTTTACCTTCAGTCTTCTTTTTGTATTCAATGTTTTCATTGTTTTTCTTCTATTTAATCATCTTCTCCAATATCAATTAATCCAATTATGCCCAAAATCATTAGTAAGTTGTTTCATTACTAATTTATTACCAATCTGTTCATTTGAACAACAAAATATCCAGTTATATCTCCAAACCCCAATTTAAAAACGTTTATATTTCCATTTCATATATCTATGTGCTTTTCATATAAAAATCCAAACTTTATTCATTTAGACCATCAACAATGAGTTAAGAGCATAAATAGATCATATAACATAGAAAATAAAATCTCACTCGAAGTTTAACATAATTAGCTTAGAGATCCCTTTTCCTTTTGCTCTCCAAATTTGGCGTAGCTGCCAATCTTCGTAAACCATTGAGAAGTTTATAAAATTTACAATCTATGATTTTTTCCTTCCTATTTAGACTATTTAATTGTTACTTTTGGTGGAGAATTGTTGATTTAGTTTTCGATCTAAGGCCGTGTTTGTTTCGAACAAAATAAGGCTGAATGCTTAATTAGCTTGTTTGTTTTTAAATAAGTGCTTTCATTAAGTTCTTCTTTTTACTTAATTAAACGAGTAGGTTGGCACGTGCGATGCACGTGCACAGGAGGAACTGGTGTTATGAAACTATGGTAGTGGAGTTATGTTAAATTTTATAAAATGACTTTGACGTGTACGTAATGTTGCATTTTTTGGATGCTATCTAATTCAAAACACATCCACGTCTGGTAGACGTGTATGGAACTTTCATATCAAACATGGAAATATGCTCTAAATCTAACCGATCGTAGGCAGCTAAAAAGAAAAGAAATAAACTTATGGAATTATGAATTATTCTGGCTTGTTCATGCATATTGTAGACAACAGCTTTGATTTATAACAGAAGTAGATTTTTTTTAATAGATATAATAGTTAAGCTGAAGTAGATAAGGTAGCATTTTAGAGGAGAAGGAGACAATATGACATATTGTAGCTTTCATGCTATATGAAAGTAAATTGTAGCGACTAAGTATAGTTGTGTTAATTATTTTCTCTCCACCTTGTTTCGGGCTTGAGCCCGACATCAGTAGTAAGTTGATGGCGGAGTTAAAAATGTATTTTATGAGATTTTTTATATTAAGTAAAACTGAATCGTAGTAATACAGTCATATAACGTATAAGTCGAAATACTCAAACACGATTACGTGCATGCAGCCAAGTTATATAACACACATTCACAAATCACATAAGTATTAGAATTATGTCAGCAATCGGAAAATGTACATATATTTATAATTAATGCAACAAACAATGCAAATCTTGTTTACAAACATTTCACTCACAACTACATAAATTCACAAAGATAAAAGTAACTAATTCGAGCAAGAACATGAGAATCAAGTTCCACATAACATTCATTCAGATTCCATTCTATCTAAATGTACTAAACTTGAAATATAAAACATGTATATCCAACTCCAAACTTAAACTTAATAAAAGAAAAAATAAATCCAAATGATGATATAATATTGTTTCTAAAATTTAATATCCAAAGAATCTTATCATAGATTTCACGACTGAATATTGGATCTGAACTTACACAGATGGAGAGACATAATTGCAAAACCCATAGTAGATGACAATTTTAAACCTGAAGCGGCAAGCATTTTGCTTGCACCTCCTCCGCTTGGGAAATTCCATATTATTTCCCTTGCGATGCATGCCGATAGTTGCAGTTAGATCTCTAAGGAACCACAATGGCTGAGAGGACTATCACGTTAGCAAAGGACGGTTTTTGTGAGAGCCCGTTATTTATGTACTCCTTAATACGTTACAATAAATGCTTCTTTTCTATTTACACTACCCAAACACGGATCAAGATTTCTGAACAGTCTGATACCCTTTGAATTTTAATATTTTTAGTATTAGTTTCAATTCAATTTTTCCCATATTAAATCCACATCAAATCAACTAACATCTACATTCGGTTCATTTTCATAAGTTGCATGATCAAAGTTTGCCATAGCTTCCTTCCCATTGTATTTAATTGATGCTTTATCAGAAGCTCTGCAAACAACCACAAAGAAAGTGAGAATGCCATAGTCTACATGCAGTATTCATTGCTAACTGGTCATAGGATCTAAACATCTTCAAATTATAGGTGATAAATCTATCACCTTGCAGCTTCTTCCTAGGTATCAAACAGCCCCAAAAACACATATTTGTTAAGAAAAAAAGTTGCATTATAAAAAAATATGTGCATAGCTCAATCGATAATAAGAAATGATACATTACTTTTAACCCATAAATTGACCTATTCTACCTGTAACGCCCCACTCCGAGACCCACTCTAGTAAAGAGTATTACGGTGTAATACCGTCTACTAGAACGGAGAATAGAGTATAATGGAAGCGACCATGTGTAATAAAGCTATAACTAACTACGTCGAATAGGTGTTATTCTTTTCTCAAGTGGTTCGACATATCCAATAGATATTTATAACGAAATTACAATGGCTAAGGAAAATAGGTTCAGAACAAACATAATACTAAGTGATAACATCATCATCACATAACAGTCACATAACAGTCACAGAACATAGGTACAATATATCATCAATACAGATCCAAGTATTAGAAAGGTGGGTACAAAGCCACCGCTCACACATGTGAGTCAAAAATATGTACATAAGAGTATGAAATAACAGAGTAGCGGAATAGTAGACAAATAAAAGAGATATCTATCAGCATAGCAGATAATGTCCAAGCGGAAGCACAGAAAGCTAAGTCCAGAGACCTAACCTGAAACTACTCGGTCTGACCCTAACGAAAACACTCGGGTCAGGCTAGCTAAACAATCAGTAATAACTGAGATATATATATTAATGCAGTACATAGATAAAACAGTACTTCTCCAGAGAAGAGTAATATGGACTACATGAACATAATGACGATACCTAATCATCAGTAAACAGTAAAAATCTCCAAAGAGAATATCAACACCAAAGTGTTAAATAAATAAAATCGCCTCATATCATCGGCGTAGCCAAAGCTATATAAAGTTGCCCATAGGCAATAATCCCAAGAGTGACCAGAGTCAATAATCAATGCCCAAGCAAAGATCGATGCTCCAAAGAGCAATAGGGATATAAAGAAAAATCAGAAATCGAATACAGAAATGCAGTGTCCAGAGACACTGTGAATCCACAAGGTAATCGCACTTACATCGTATGGTTCCATAGAACCAACACCGAATGGCGATACTCGAATGGATATAAAAATCATCAAATAATACAAGTATTGCATGTGCACCGACCAGAGTCGTTATTGCCAAGTACTGTAGAGTTGTGATCGATCACTCGCACAGATGCGGAACGCGCGAGATGGCGAGATCCTTCCCAGAAGGATAAAGGCCCTGAGGCACACGCCGAAAAACTGCTCCATAGACCAGGTGTCCAGAGACGGTTGCCCAGAGGCGTGGTGACCCAGAGGTCCAGTACTGGTCGCCCAGAGGCTAATGTGTCACAAACTCCTTGGAGAGGAATCCGTAAAGTGTTAACAATGAGTCTCATACCCCACGTTCGCACTAAACGGTTTACTAACCAATAGCATGCTCACACTCTAAACAATAAAAAGTCCACCTCGTATCATCGGTAAACTAGACACAAAGGTCAAAACGATCAATCGAATAGGTCAGGGATTAACCGGAAAGAAAATACACACGGTTCCATAGGCCGGAGATTTCCTAACCGTTTAAGCACCTTTCCACTTCGCTCGACGTGCTAAAAATGAGTGTGAGAATTTTATTATAGAAAATAATGGTGCGAAAAGGATTTATAATTGATTTTGAAATCACTTTAAAACGGCTTTTTAAAACTCTCCTATTATGGAGTAATTAATTTAATAATTAAAAATAATATTATATAATAATTTCGAAAGCCATTTAGGAGTGAAAAATCCTTTTAAAATAGTTTATAAAAACCCGTGCACGAAATCCAGAGACAAATCTCAAAGAAATCGATAAATCAGAAAATCACTGAAAATATTCTAAGTGTTGGAAAATAGTCCAAAACTGACGCGAACCCAAGTTCGGAAAATTATTTGAACCAGCAAACTGAATCCGAATGACATGAAAATTTATAGGAATGTATTCTGACATTCCTACTTCAGAACACAAAAAGAATTACTCGATTCCGACTTGAAATGAAGTCGCAACGACGCTCCAAAGTCGGGCCCGGCTGCACCAAGAGGGCGCAGTCCAAATTTTATATATATGTATATATATATATATATATATATATATATATTTTAGGACCGGCTGCACCCCATGGTGCAGCCTGGTCCAGCCCCCAGCCCGCATGGACTGGGGAGCAATGCATAAGCCCCCAGCCCGCTTGGGCTGGGGAGCAATCATAAACCCCCAGCCCAATTGGGCTGGGGAGAAACAAAGCCCCCAGCCCAATTGGGCTGGGGCATAACACAAGTCCCCTAGCCCAATTGGGCTGGGCAGAACAGAAGTCCCCCAGCCCAATTAGGCTGGGGCGGAAAATATGCTCCCCAGCCCAATTGGGCTGGGGCGAAACACCAGCCCCCAGCCCAATTGGGCGAAACACCAGCCCCCCAGCCCAATTGGGCTGGGGCGACTTACCAGCCCCCAGCCCAATTGGCTGGGGCGGTGGGTGGTGCGCCAGCCCATGCGGGCTGGCCTGCTACTGGCTAGCCCAACCGGGCTAGCCCACTGCGCCTGGGCAGCAGTCTGGGTGCAGCCCAGGCCTGCCCTGGTGCACTCAGAATTGGGTTTTAGCCTGTTTTCAGCCTTTTGCATTTCCAGCCAGCAAATTTTTGTGTTTTTGGTGATTTTGGGGTGTTTTTTTTTCAGTTTTTGGCATCAAATTTTCACCAATATTACAACTAGCAATAATCACTAATCAATAGTAATTACCTCAAAGAAGCAAAGGATCAAGTAGTTTGTGTGCAAAATATCAAGCAAGCCAAAATCCTCAACCCCAAAGCAAAAGATCAAGAGACTTCAAGGACCCAAAAATCAAAAAAACAAAACAAAGATTACAACAAGATGGTAGAGATAAAATAGGGATTAAGAAGGATTAGAGAATAGGGGAGATTGCATTACCTTATTCAAAGATTAAACTAGTTTAGTTATGTAGAGAAGGAGGTGGATCTTCTACCAAAGGGAGGCCATTAGTTATGTTTAGATCTAGGTTTAGGAATTATGAAGAGGAGGGTTAGGGTTTATGGAATGGGTTTAAGATATTATATAGAAGTGGGTAGGCTAATGGGCCATGTTAGGAGGTTTTAAAACCCTTTAGGACTTAGTTTATTTTTCTAAGGTTATCATGTGAACAAAATCCTAAGTAGCAACCTAGTTTTAATTAAACCCATATAATTGTCTCATTTGGCCAATTAAACCTATAATCACATTTAAAAATTCCCCATTTTAAACCCCAAAATATTTTAATTTGCAAATCAAATTGCAAATTTAAATTCCCAAAAATTTGTTTAGCTCCCTTTTTAACTTAAAATCATAATTTTTAATTTATCATTCGGTAATTGCAATCTCAAGGTTGTTACAGACTACCTCCCGTAAGAAAATTGCGTCCCCGCAATTCCTTAAATATAGAAGTCGTCTATAACATCTAATCCACAAAAGGAATACAGAAGATAAATTATAGATGCTCACCCGTGCCGGAAGATGAAAGAAAACCAGGATAAGTACGCTCGATAAACTCTCTGATCTCCCAAGTGCAGTCCTTAGGATTAGACGACCATTGAATTTTCACGAGCGGGACCTCTTTGTTTCGAAGGCGTCTAACCTCCGAATCAAGCACACGAAGAGGTTGCTGCTCTATAGATAGATTGGGTGAGATCTCCAAATCAGGTACGATATGAGGCTCGATAATAGAATCAGGATCGCGCACACACTTGCGAAGCTGAGAAACATGGAACACATCATGTATTCCAGAGAAATGAGCAGGTAGAGCCACTCTATAGGCGACGAGGCCGATGCGTTCCGTGATAGGAAACAGTCCAATATAGCGAGGGGCCAATTTCCCTGTAGAACTGAAACGCACAACCCCTTTCATAGGAGATATCCGAATAAAGACATGATCACCAATGGAGAACTCAAGAGGCTTCCTACGGTTGTCCGCGTAGGATTTCTGGCGGTCCTGTGCCTCTTTCATTCTCTGACGGATAAGAACAATCTTTTCAGAAGATTCCCGAACTGAATCTGGACCAAGAATAAGCTTCTCGCCAGATTCTAACCAACAAGCAGGAGAGCGACATGGCCTCCCGTATAGAGCCTCGAAAGGTGCCATGCCGATACTAGACTGAAAGCTATTGTTGTAGGAGAACTCTACAAGCGGTAAGTGATCCTCCCAACTACCTCCGAAATCCAGAATACAACAACGCAAAAGATCCTCTAAAACACGATTCACCCTCTCCGTCTGACCGTCCGTCTGAGGATGATAAGCAGTCGAGAGATTCAGTTTTGTGCCCAAAGCTGACTGTAGGCACTTCCAGAAGTGACTAGTAAAGATAGTGTCTCGATCACAGACGATAGAGCTAGGAATTCCATGAAGTCGAACGACTTCCTTCACATATAGCTTGGCCAACTGAGGTGCAGTCCGAGTGGATTTAATCGGAATGAAATGAGCCGCTTTGGTCAAGCGATCAACAATAACCTAGATAGAAGTATGGCCTGACCTCGATCGAGGCAGACCGTCAATAAAATCCATGGATATCTGATCCCATTTTCATAATGGAATCTCTAGCGGTTGAAGAAGACCAGATGGACGCTGATGCTCGGCCTTGATCTGTTGACAAGTCATGCAACCACTCACATAACTTGCCACATCCCTCTTCAACCCCTCCCAATAATATAGCCGGCACATATCGGCATACATCTTACTCGAACCGGGATGTATAGTGTACTTAGTGTGATGGCACTCGTCCAGAATGTCACGCCTAAGTGATAAATCAGATGGTACAATAATACGGTTCTTCCTACGAAGACACCGATGAAAATCAAGAAAATAATCCAGCAATGTCTCATCACAGGATCCCGACTCGAGAAGATGAATAAGATGCAATAAGTCTGGATCCTGCCACTGAGCATGGGCAATGCGATCCAATAAGATAGGACGAGCTTCCAAGCTAAATAATAAGACAGGAGCATCAGAAGATGGAGCTCGATCTCTAATATCACACAAAGATAGAGTCTCAAGAACATCCCACTCGGCAATCATCATAGAAACTACCGCCGAGTGCTTGCGACTGAGCGCATCTGCAACACGATTACCCTTGCCAGGGGTATACTGAATATCCAAATCATATGAGGCGAGAAACTCAAGCCATCGCTGTTGCCTCATGTTGAGATCTCTCTGGCTGAAAAGATACTTCAGTGACTTATGATCGGTGTAAAGAGTGAAGCGTTCGCCTAATAGAAAGTGACGCCACGTCTTTAAGGCAAAGAGGATAGCTACTAACTCAAGATCATGAGTAGGATAGCGAACCTCATTCGGACGCAGTTGCCTGGAAGCATAAGCAACTACCCGATCCTTCTGCATAAGCACAGCACCGAGCCCGCTACCACAAGCATCGGTGTAAACAACCAGATCCTGGTTACTCTCAGGAACCACAAGAATAGGAGCATGAGTGAGAAGTTCCTTCAATCGCTGAAAAGAAGTTTCACACTTGTCAGACCAAATAAAGCGAACACCCTTACGAGTCAGCGTCGTAAGGGGAAGTGCAACTCGAGAGAAATCCTTGACAAACCGACGGTAATAACCCGCCAGACCAAGGAAGCTGCGAATATCATGAACGTTCTCGGGCTGCTTCCAATTCTGAATAGCTTCGATCTTGGCAGGGTCGACAGAAACACCCTCAGATGATACAATATGGCCCAAGAACTTGACCTTGCTCTCCCAAAAATGGCACTTGGAGAGCTTGGCCTTAAGCTGATGCTGACGAAGAGTATCAAAGACGATCCGTAAATGATGAGCATGCTCTGCCTCGGATCTAGAATAAATAAGAATATCGTCGATGAAAACCAGAACGAATCTATCGATGTATTCCCGGAATACTGGATTCATAAGATCGACAAAGAAAGCCGGTGCGTTCGTCAAACCGAATGGCATGACCAACCACTCAAAAGAACCATAACGAGTGCGGAAAGCGGTCAGAGGAATGCTATCTTCCGCAACTCGGAGCTGATGAAATCCGGTGGCAAGGTCGAGCTGGGAAAAGACCTTCGCACTGCTCAACTGATCAAACATATCGTCTATCCGTGGCAATGGATAACGATTTCTGATGGTCAACTCATGAAGCTTGTGATAGTCAATGCAAAGCCTAAGAGAGCCATCGGGCTTCTTAACGAAGACCACAGCAGCACCCCATGGCGAAGAACTGGACCGAATGAGCTGCTTCGCCTCAAGCTCAACTAACTTCTTCCTGAGTTCCTCATTCTCCTTAGTAGACATCCTCGTGGGAGGACGCCCAACTGGGTGGGAGCCTGGAATGAGATCGATGCGGAACTCAATGGCCTGCTTTGGCAGCAGGCCGGATACTGGCTCGAATATATCGGGGAAATCCCGAACAACAGGAATACGAGATATGTCCAAATCCTCATCTCGTGAATCAAGAGAAAATAAAGTAACATCATAAATCCCAACATCCTGAAGAGAAATAGCTAACGGAGCGGACGAGTCAGGATGACGAAGAAATAATATCCGCTCCGAACAAATGATTTTGGCGTCGTACTGAGCGAGCCAATCCATGCCAAGAATCATGTCAAATCCCAAATACTCCATAACGTGCAGATTCGCACGGAAAGAAAATCCACAAAGATCAATATCTATATTCTCACAGAGCAGGCTAAGGGTCGTGGATCCGCCAATGGAATTCACAATCCTTAGTGAAGAAATCAGACAAGTAACATCCAAGGATAAAGCATCTACTAGCTCCTTTGATACAAATGAGTGATAGGCACCCGTATCAAAGAGAACTCTACAAGATCTACCATGAAATAAAATAGAACCTTCGAGAATGGAAGGATGCGTACCTCGAGGCTGAGCTGAAGATGTAGGAGCCTTGGCAGCATTAAGCTTGCCAGGCTTGGCACTAGCTGGAGCAATAGGACAAGTGGAGATCCTGTGTCCCTCCTTCTTGCAGAAGGTGCAATAGAGAGGTTTGGGACACTCTCGAATAAAGTGATCAGGAGAACCACAGTTGAAGCATTTCTTCGGCGGACGTGTCCCACTAGGCTGAGCAGGAGTCTGGGACTGAGGACGAGTCTGAGGCTGAGTCTGAAAAGTAGAACTGCCAGTTTCTTCTTCTTGTTCCACGGCTTGTTCTTCTAAAATGGACCCCGCTTCTGATTGGGGTTTTTGGAACCCCCACCATCTCCATCACTGTCTCTCTCACGCTCAACCGCTTGAAGGTGAAGCGCTGTGTCAACTAGCTCATCAAAAGGGAGCTTAAGCTGGAGCATAAGCTGCTTCTTCAAATATTTCTTCAGGCCTTCCACAAATTTGAGATTCTTCTTATAAGGAGTGCTGATGAACTCGAGGCCATACTTAGACAGGGCCTCGAAAGATGAAGAATAGTCAGCCACAGAGGTCTTCCCTTGCTTAAGGTCAATAAAGCGGCGTGCAAGGGCTATCTTCTCGGACTCGGGGACAAACTTGAGCAAGAAGCGGTCTCGGAACTGATCCCAAGTGAGAGTGGCCTCATCGATCTCATAAATAAGGAGCTCGTACCAATCCAAGGCACGGCCCTCAAGATGGCTAGAAGCAATAAGAACTCTATCATGGTCAGAAAGGGTCATGCGAGTGAAATTATGCTCGCAAACTCTGATCCAAGCCTGGACCTCAAGAACAGTCTCGGAGCCATTGAACGACTTCCCTCCAAGATGAATAAAGTCGCTGCAGAGGCGCGCAAAAGCAGACTTGCGCGGTGCATCAGAAACTGGTGCAGGAAACTGAGAGTGCGACTGAGAGTTACGAACCAGCTCCATGATCTGGTCCGTGGTCATGTATACGCCCTCAGGGTGAGGGTTGCTGGACTGTCCAGCATCAGCAGAACGAAGGTTCCTACCTCTCCCAACCATACTGAAAGGTAAGGTAAGATTTAGTTAAGCATGATTCAAAGATAGATAATTCATTAAGGAATATTACGGAATATAATAGATTCCTACACATATTCGTAACTTTTTTTTTAGCTAACGGTGGATATGCTCAATTTGGATCGTATTATAACGTATTGTACTACGTGTCTGTTCAGTGTTTGTTATGCTTAATTCTGAACCTTAGCTCTGATACCAAGATGTAACGCCCCACTCCGAGACCCACTCTAGTAAAGAGTATTACGGTGTAATACCGTCTACTAGAACGGAGAATAGAGTATAATGGAAGCGACCATGTGTAATCAAGCTATAACTAACTACTGAATACGTCGAATAGGTGTTATTCTTTTCTCAAGTGGTTCGACATATCCAATAGATATTTATAACGAAATTACAATGGCTAAGGAAAATAGGTTCAGAACAAACATAATACTAAGTGATAACATCATCATCACAGAACAGTCACAGAACATAGGTACAATATATCGTCAATACAGATCCAAGTATTAGAAAGGTGGGTACAAAGCCACCGCTCACACATGTGAGTCAAAAATATGTACATAAGAGTCTGAAATAACAGAGTAGCGGAATAGTGGACAAATAAAAGAGCTATCTATCAGCATAGCAGATAATGTCCAAGCGGAAGCACAGAAAGCTAAGTCCAGAGACCTAACCTGAAACAACTCGGTCTGACCCGAGCGAAAACACTCGGGTCAGGCTAGCTAAACAATCAGTAATAACTGAGATATATATATTAATGCAGTACATAAATAAAACAGTACTTCTCCAGAGAAAAGTAATATGGACTACATGAACATAATGACGATCCATAATCATCAGTAAAGAGTAAAAATATCCAAAGAGAATATCAACACCAAAGTGTTAAATAAATAAAATCGCCTCATATCATCGGCGTAGCCAAAGCTATATAAAGTTGCCCATAGGCAATAATCCCAAGAGTGACCAGAGTCAATAATCAATGCCCAAGCAAAGATCGATGCTCCAAAGAGCAATAGGGATATAAAGAAAAATCAGAAATCGAATACAGAAATGCAATATCCAGAGACACTGTGAATCCACAAGGTAATCGCACTTACATCGTATGGTTCCATAGAACCAACACCGAATGGCGATACTCGAATGGATATAAAAATCATCAAATAATACAAGTATTGCACGTGCACCGACCAGAGTTGTTATTGTCAAGTACTGTAGAGTTGTGATCGATCACTCGCACAGATGCGCAACGCGCGAGACGGCGGGATCCTTCCCACAAGGATAAAGGCCCAGAGGCACACGCCGAAAAACTGCTCCATAGAGCAGGTGTCCAGAGACGGTTGCCCAGAGGCGTGGTGACCCAGAGGTCCAGTACTGGCCGCCCAGAGGGTAATGTGTCACAAACTTCTTGGAGAGGAACCCGTAAAGTGTTAACAATGAGTCCCATACCCTACGTTCGCACTAAACGGTTTACTAACCGATAGCATGCTCACACTCTAAACAATAAAATGTCCACCTCGTATCATCGGTAAATTAGACACAAAGGTCAAAACGATCAATCGAATAGGTCAGGGATTAACCGGAAAGAAAATACACACGGTTCCATAGGCCGGAGATTTCCTAACCGTTTAAGCACCTTTCCACTTCGCTCGACGTGCTAAAAATGAGTGTGAGATTTTTATTATAGAAAATAATGGTGCAAAAAGGATTTATAATTGATTTTGAAATCACTTTAAAACGGCTTTTTAAAACTCTCCTATTATGGAGTAATTAATTTAATAATTAAAAATAATATTATATAATAATTTCGAAAGCCATTTAGGAGTGAAAAATCCATTTAAAATAGTTTATAAAAACCCGTGCACGAAATCCAGAGACAAATCTCAAAGAAATCGATAAATCCGAAAATCACTGAAAATATTCTAAGTGTTGGAAAATAGTCCAAAAATGACGCGAACCCAAGTTCGGAAAATTATTCGAACCAGCAAACTGAATCCGAATGACATGAAAATTTATACGAATGTAGTCTGACATTCCTACTTCAGAACACAAAAAGAATTACTCGATTCCGACTTGAAATGAAGTCGCAGCGACGCTCCAAAGTCGGGTTCGGCTGCACCAAGAGGGTGCAGTCCAAATTTTATATATATATATATATATACATATATATATATATATATATATATATATATATATATATATATTATTTTTTTAGGACCGGCTGCAACCCATGGTGCAGCCTGGTCCAGCCTCCAGCCCGCATGGATTGGGGAGCAATGCATAAGCCCCCAGCCCGCTTGGGCTGGGGAGCAATCATAAACCCCCAGCCCAATTGGGCTGGGGAGAAACAAAGCCCCCAGCCCAATTGGGCTGGGGCAGAACACAAGTCCCCCAGCCCAATTGGGCTGGGCGGAACACAAGTCCCCCAGCCCAATTGGGCTGGGCGGAACAGAAGTCCCCCAGCCCAATTGGGTTGGGCGGAACAGAAGTCCCCCAGCCCAATTGGGCTGGGGCGGAAAATATGCCCCCCAGCCCAATTGGGCTGGGGCGGAAATCATGCCCCCCAGCCCAATTGGGCTGGGGCGGATTACTAGCCCCTAACCCAATTGGGCTGGGGCGAAACACCAGCCCCCCAGCCCAATTGGGCTGGGGCGATTTACCAGCCCCCAGCCCAATTGGGCTGGGGCGAAACACCAGCCCCCCAGCCCAATTGGCTGGGGCGATGGGTTGTGCGCCAGCCCATGCGGGCTGGCCTGCTACTGGCTAGCCCAACCGGGCTAGCCCACTGCGCCTGGGCAGCAGCCTGGGTGCAGCCCAGGCCTGCCCTGGTGCACTCAGAATTGGGTTTTAGCCTGTTTTCACCCTTTTGCATTGCCAGCCAGCAAATTTTTGTGTTTTTGGTGATTTTGGGGTGTTTTTTTTTCAGTTTTTGGCATCAAATTTTCACCAATAGTACAACTATCAATAATCACTAATCAATAGTAATTACCTCAAAGAAGCAAAGGATCAAGTAGTTTGTGTGCACAATATCAAGCAAGCCAAAATCCTCAACCCCAAAGCAAAAGATCAAGAGACTTCAAGGACCCAAAAATCAAAAAAACAAAACAAAGATTACAACAAGATGATAGAGATAAAATAGGGATTAAGAAGGATTAGAGAATAGGGGAGATTGCATTACCTTATTCAAAGATTAAACTAGTTTAGTTATGTAGAGAAGAAGGTGGATCTTCTACCAAAGGGAGGCCATTAGTTATGTTTAGATCTAGGTTTAGGAATTATGAAGAGGAGGGTTAGAGTTTATAGAATGGGTTTAAGATATTATATAGAAGTGGGTAGGCTAATGGGCCATGTTACGAGGTTTTAAATCCCATTAGGACTTAGTTTATTTTTCTAAGGTTATCATGTGAACAAAATCCTAAGTAGCAACCTAGTTTTAATTAAAACCATATAATTGTCTCATTTGGCCAATTAAACCTATAATCACATTTAAAAATTCCCCATTTTAAACCCCAAAATATTTTAATTTGCAAATCAAATTGCAAATTTAAATTCCCAAAAATTTGTTTAGCTCCCTTTTTAACTTAAAATCAAAATTTTTAATTTATCATTCGGTAATTGCAATCTCAGGGTTGTTACACTACCCTTCCATTTCCCAAATTTATGCAATGTGATGCCTTTATATTATGAAGTTCCTCTTGTGCTTTGTTATCCAAGCACGTAAACAAACTCTTCTTTTGTTAGATCTTTATTATATGCATTTTTCCAAACATGTAAAACAAATATACCTGATTCATATTATTCTTATGGTCACTTAAAATGAAATTTATATCAGCTTTGTTATCCCAAAATTTTATTTCAGCTCTATCATAAGCTCTGTTAAAGTAAGTGATAGAAGTTGGTCAAAAATTCAGTAAATTTGCATATAACTTAAGTCATGATATTTATAGTTTATTGGGTATTACCTTGTAGTGGCATGGGCTGTATCAAGACATCCTGAACATAAACGAAAATGTTACATACACAAAATTTAACAAAGATGTTCAATTATTGAACTACCTATATAGACTTGCTTTCCATAATCCCTGCACATAATAAAGGGACAACAATTTTACAAAAAAAGAAGATAAACATATCTATTAAGAAATAAAAAGTTTGTGGTTAAAAGTCGTAAGACTAACCAAATATGATATTCCCATCTCCTTATTCTTCTATAGAAAGTAACACCTCTGTATTGAAAACTCTTCAAGCGCGGGCCACTCGGCTCTTCTTAGCTGTCATTGCCACTTGAGAAGACTTACCAATGGAGGTAGCCTCACCACCTATGGTCCTCTACACCATCTACTAATTGACTAACTGGAAAGAACTGGAAGATGACTGGATCCCCCATCTTCCAATGTCTTTTTGAACTTAATAGATAATACAAACTTATACGCTTTTTCACCATTATAATTCTCTGTTTATTCGACAAGATCTCAACTCCTTTATAATTTACATATATATGGAAAGAGTAGGTTATTGATTATAAAGGGGAGAAATTATTTATGAAATAAAACTTGGAAATCATCATAGTTATATTGACCGTAATTAACAGTCTATCTTTCCCACGTCAGTCAAATAATCATAAATACCTCCTCTTTCTGCTTTTACCCGACCCTATAGAAAATTGATTGTCATAAGCAAACGATTCTGTAGTTCTCCTCTTTTGAAAGTGAAATCGCTTATTGATAAATCAGCACATTAAGTTAAATCTAGGTAGAATTTAATTACAAAAGCAAAATCAATATGTTTATAGATCTTGGATTGACTTGAAATAATATGAATCTGAACTTTAGTAACATTAAATTTTAGAATATTAGTTAAAGGATGAAATGATGAAGAGCAATCAAGCATAAAAGACAGTATAAAGAGTCAATGGATTAACAATGATAAAATTAACGTATGTACCTAATGTAAGAGCTAGAAAGCGACGTCTAAAATAGAAGGAGGTTGAGTGTAACATCCCAATTTTTGATAAAATTTAAAACTAGTGATTAATATAAATTTTGGGATTAAATTCAAAATTTCAAAACAAATAAAATAAATGTTAATTTGTATATACATAAATAAGATTGTGATTGCATTTGAGTTTAAAAATTTAAAATAATAAGTGTTTTAAAATTATTTGAATTTAAAGATATATATGTATATGGATAGATTTGAATTTGAATTTGAATTTAAAATTTAAATAAATATTTTATTAAAATATCTGGATTTGAAAATTATATATGTATGACTTTTATTAATGTGTAAATTAGTTTAAAAACCTTATTCTTTTTAAAGTTATATATATATATATATGTGATAAAGGAAAGGTATTTATACAAATAAGAAAATGTAATATAAAATTTTATTTAAAAACATGTAACCGTGTAAAAAAAATTACAAGTGTTAAGCTTTTAGCACATAGATTAATAAGTGTAATCAATTTAATTATGGATGTAGATAAGTGTCCTATTTTTTATTTTCTTTTTATTTTTATTGAAGAAGAAAATATCAGGTATATACATCTTTTCCTCCTCTCCGTCATTGCTTTTAGTCTTCATTTTCAAACTTCAAAGAAAAAAAAGAAGAAAACCTGTATACAAAGAAACCAGAAAAAAAATCAAAGCAAGGCAAATTCTTCACGAATTCAACAAGTCAGATTCAAACAAGTTATCGGTTCAAAAATTCCAGTATCAAGAGCAACATCAAATTTTTTAAAATCCAAGATCAAGATCAAAGTAGATTTCAAATTTCAACACCCAGGCTTCTTCTCTGTTTTCATAAAAACAAACTATAAGTAAATCCTTTTAAGAATTTGAGTTTCAATTTGTTGTTAAATAATCAAACAAGTTAATCCATCAGAAGCTAAGAAAATCAACATCAACTAGTTGCAGATAAAATTCCAAGATCAAAGCAATTTTCAAATTCTCGTTTCCAATTTTCTAAAAAAAGCAGATATACAGGCCTCTTCCCTGTCAACATAAATTGGTGAGTAAACCCTTGTGAGATCTGGATTTTTGAATGTTGTTTGAATTCATGCCTAAAGTGAAGTTAAGATTTATTCGCATGTGTATAAATCTTTGTATTTGTGAATGGTTTGGCTGTGCATGTCTGGAAAACAGATATATGCATCTCTGTTACAGGTTTACAAGCATCAAGCCTGTTCAAAAATCAACCTCTCTTCTTCTAATCATTATTTGACTTTAGGACCTAAACAAATTTTGTTTGTTTAACTATGATTCAAGTTCTAAAGATAATTTTAAGCAAAATTAATTCAAGCTTCTTCTATAAGTTGAAAAATATAGGGAAACTTGCTATATGTTGAATTTTCAAGTATCATGATTTATGTTTTCAAAATTATCTAAAATGCTTTCTAAAACAAAGATTTTTAAAAGTGAAATCATATTTTTTTAAGTACATATTCACTGATAGAATCGAGGATGAACGATTTTGGGGTTATTGTCAAGTTCTGGTGATCGACAGCGTGAGGGGTCTCGTGATTAGGGTTGGAGCTAGCATGATGGTCATGGATCATCAGAAAATTATTGGACGAATTTATAAATCATCGTATTGGCCAGACATTTCCAATCTAGGGTTTAAGCTCATGTCTTAGCTATGGTCGGAATTCGCGTTGCTGGCATCTCGTCGTTGCATCGGAGTTGATCGCACTGGAGACAATCAAAACAAGGGAGATAAGCAAAGCTTTGGCCGGAATTTCGACGCTTCTGTGTCCTGAGAAGTCGGAGCAAGGCATTTCTTTGGCGATCATTTTTGTCCCAGTCTGGGTCGTGCAGCTTAATCACGAATTCGTCATCGATTCATGTTGCTGGGTGGTCAGGGGCCTATGAGGAGTTGTCGTCGACCTGTCGACGATCGTACCGTCGACCAGTGGTTACTGGAATCATTGTGCATGTGCATAATGTATTTGGTTGTGTCAGAGATTTGGTTTGGAGAAGGGAGGGATGACTCGAAGTAGTCTTCAGGGAAGCAGGTCACTGGCTCGAGGGTTGATTCGAGTATTTGTGTTGTATCAGGTTTTTATTAAACTTAAACAAATTCTAAGTTTTTAAAATGAAAATATGGGGTTATCTTAGGGACAACTCAAAGTAAATAAGCATGTAGCCCGGGCGATGCTCAAAGTAGGTCTCGGGTTTGTCATATAAAATAGTTTTCTTGGCTTTAAAAAAAACAAAATTCAAATTTAATCCTTGTTTTTAAATAATGGTTTTAATTTTAGTGTTGGATAACAAATGTTTTAAGTAAGATATTTTTAAAGTAGTTAAGTTTTAATTTATTTAATTTTGTGACATTAATTATAAAATTAATTATTTTAATTAAGATGAAATGTTATTCTAATTAACCTTAATCTTTTGAATTAATGTGTTAATGATATTTAATTATAAAGTTTATTAAGTAAAGATTTTTATAATAATTGAATGATAAATTAAGATAAATGATTTATAATTACTTAATAATTAAATAATAATTAATTAACGGTTAATTAATTATTAATTCAAAGTTAATTAATTTGTAATTAAGGATTGATTAATTAACATAATTAATTAAAGAATAATTAATTAATGAAAGTAATTAAGATGATTAAGCATTAATTAAGAATAATTAATTAATTTATTAGTTAAAAATTAAAGGTTAATTAAATGATAATCTGTGTAGTTAATGCCCCACTATTACCCCGCTACAACCGCGCTATATCTCATAGCGGATTTCTACCGCTATGATTTTTCCACATAGCCCCAAAATATAGCATTTCCGCTTTAATCCCCACTATTTCAGCTATATCCCGTTATTTCCGCTATATTCCGTTATTTCCGCTATATCTTCTTTAACAAAATGAATTGAAAAATTGCATTTGTACGTTATAAAATTATGAAACTAATTTATTTGATTTAATTTTTTAATATATTTTCAGAAATGAAAATACTCTAATATTCTACCAAATTCAATTATGTTATATAACAGTTTTTCGTTTATTTAAAGTATATCCGCACATGTTTTTATTTAAATTTATTTATGTATTATTTATAATTCAATTGAATTATAATTTTTCATTTAATTACCATTTATATAATTGTAAAAAAATTAAGTACGAGTTTTATATGCTATTTTAGAGTCATCCGCTATATCCCGCTATATACTCGCTATGACTTTTTGCACCTCCACCGCTTTGAATCTACCGAGCGCGTTAACTGCATAGATGATGATTAAGGTTAATTAATTATTAATTAAGATTAATTAATAAATCATTAAATATTAATTACTTTATAATTAAGAATATTTAATCATTAATTAAGGTTAATTTGTGAAAATAATTATGTGATTAATTAATTATAATCACACGAATAGTTTATCTTAATTACAGATGATTGATTGTTGTTGAATGCTTTGTATTGATTGATATCTGTGATATGTGGTTGTGATACTTTGTGATATGAACTACTTTGTGCTGAACCGTGACATCTGTGCGTGTGTGTGTGTGTGTGTGTGTGTGTGTGTATTACTGTATGAATGTGAAAACCCCTTAGCCCGTAAAACGACATTTGAATTTCGATGCGACAGGGAGTCGGATTCCAGTTAGTTATCCAAAACCCACATCGAACCTTAATGGTGAATCTTTGTGAATGATGTATCCACATGTTTTAAATTAAGCTCTCACTATTCGGTTTAGCTAGGAGAGGACTTTGTGTCATATAACCCATTCCGAATAGTGATATGACGAAATGGATAGCACTTCAAGATGGTGGTGATGTTTATTAGCTTAACACCTTTCTCTGAGATGTACGAGCTCAGAGGTTATGTAGTTGATGGTTATAAGTGATATACTCCCAATTTGGTAGTGTGGCATGCTGAGTGCCGCTAAATGTTGTTAAGTGTTGCTGATCATTTGTTGATCAAAGCATGGCTTTTGTGTAAATCGTAGCTTTGTGGACGAGACCTCGTCGGACCTCACACCCCGGAAATGGTCGAAACAGGAAAGATGCGGCAAGATTATGAGGGTCACTCCCTTTAGGGTATGTCCATTCCCTTTTGAAAAAAGGTGATATTATGGTATGGAGCCCAGATATTTAACCTATGTGGTTGCTGCAAATTTATTACTTCATGGTTGTTGCTTTGTGGCTGAGGGCCCTCGAATAAAGGTCGTAATGACCGGAGAATGACATATTCGTGTAGTAGTTATCTAGTTATAGAGGTAAACCGGCCTTGTGTTGGCAGAGATCTAGTTATGTTCTCGAGGCGTCCCTCCAGAGGCGTACACATGTGGCATAGGAAGTTCCTTAGCCTGACCATTTGTTTAAAATCCAATCATCAATACGTGCCTAGTACGGTTTTAATTGTATAACCTGTCATTTACTTATGGTGGTAACCACTATTTAGATGGTAACTATAGTAGACATAGTACGAAATGTCTATGTTGGCTAAGATTAATATTATACTTTCGAAATATTTTCTACACTATGCACTAATATTAATATTAAATGAATTTTCTCGTAGCAAGCATATTTGACTATCATAAGGGAAAATCTCCTCCAATTGTGCGATTGCATTGTGTGTGTGCAGGGAGGCCTTATGGCGGTTTTTTCCCAAAAGCATGAACAGTTTTCTCTTACAAATTGTTTTTGTTCAAACAACTATTTTGTTTACTCATACCAGTCCCGTGATTGATCCAGAGTTTATTGTACCTTTCCTGAACTCTGGTTGTCCATAATTTTCCATACAGGCAGCATAGAAGCAGGTATCCGTGTTTTGGAGCTAGCTTGGATCTAGAAGTCTTTTGGTAGCTGTCGTATTTTGGAAGCTTTTAGTTTGAAGTCTTAGAAATCTTTTGAAGTGTTTGGAATTTGGAAGACCTTATCGAAGTATGTTGGGAACCTTTTTGAAGACCCTGTTATTCCGCTGTGGCGTTACCATTTTGTTGTTGTGTTATATATATAGTACTCTGATGTTGGTGGTCGAATGTTGTGATGAATATTGTATCCATGTTGTATCTGCATTATGATCAATGATGATTCATTTTGTTTCTGTTGCTCTGTATTTATCTAATGTTGTTATAAGCTCCATCCGAACTGGAGTTCAACGTTTGAATCTTCGGCGGTCGAATACAAGTGAGGTATTTGATGTCGATTTTTGAACGCTGGATTTTCGGTCGTGACATTGAGCTACTTAATATTGTCGATAATTTCCTTCCTTCTACCATTTGTATGTTTATGCACTACAACAAAACAACCATATTACAACCTTTTCTTTACAACTTGCACAAATTGGCAGTTGTAATAGGTATTTTATAACAACTGTTTATATGTAGCAGTAGTAACAAATTTATTTGTTCAGCAGTTGTAATATATGTCTGTAACAACTGTTTATTTGTGTCAGTTGTAAATATTTATCTATCACAGCTGTTTTTGACAGTTGTTTGCCTGCATTACAAAAAATTACAACTTCCCTCTTTTATTTTCTTCGGCCCGCTCAATGCTTTCGTGTAAACTAAAAAAATTAGCAGTAAAATTTCATAAATCTAAACTAACCCTATCCCACTCTGCCATTGCTATCCACCGAAGTAAATCGCGCTTGCTAGAAACCCTCTTCAAAACCCTAACCCTTTACTCTCTGTCATTATCTCGCCTCCGTGGCCGCATCTCCATTGCTACACACGTTCGCTCGCTTCGCCCCCGTTGCTACCTGCGTTTGCTCGCCGTTATTATTGGTCGCCTTCGACGAAGTTGTGGTATGTTTCTATCCTACGATTTTCTTGATTTTATTTGGTTCTTAGTTATTTGTTTATTGAAATTGTCGATAGTTAAATGATTCTTTACTGCTATCCTACAATAACCCAAATTTCTCGAAATTAAACATAATCGTCGATTCAAATCGCTTCCAATCTAGTATGAATTTATAACAATCTCATGAGTGATGGCAAAGCACGACAATTCACTGAATAGTACTAAAAATCACATACGGCAGTTATGTTTTGAATTAGGTGCATTGTATTGTGAATTAGGTCCATGTATGGAACCCATGCATAGGTCCCACTTCGCTCACTCTATAGGGTAAAGTTTATTCCAAAATTTGGGAGATATGTAGTATTTTTTGTTTATTATAAGCCTAATTTACACCAAATTTGCGCATATTATATAGCACAATCCAGTATTCCTATATCAAAATAGAAAATAGATGGTGTGAAATTATTCCGTTTATTCTTTTAATCAATAGGGAAAATTTCTAACTATACATTCAAAATAGTAAACGGATGGTGCGAAGTTCTGTTTGTTTGTTTAATTAATCACAAGGGGAACTTTCTTTATATATGTGTGTGTGTAATGCAGATTGGGGAATGTGAAGTAGCTTGGGTTGATGGAGAAGTGGGAAAACCACATGATAAGCTTTCTCTACTCCCCCCGCGTCAAACCCTCCTAGCCATGATTCTGTGCTTGTTGGCGATTTAAAGTTACTCGATTTAAAGCAATTCCTTGTGAGCAAAGGCATTCAGGTAATGATTCAGGTAATTTGTATTCTTGTCTAACTTGTTTTTTCCCACCTGCTTTACTTGTCTAATGCATCTCTTTACTTAATTATGATACAAAGATTTCACATGATAAGTAAAGAAAGTTCAGCAATTTTTCCATTTCCTTAAATTATTTGACATACAAGGTATTAAAAAACAAGATTCAAATCGTAGATCGTAAATTTTCAATCTTTAAATTTAAATCATAGATTGAAAAAATTCATATTTAACATGCATACCTACTTGTATGCTCGATTTTTCTTCTTCACTGCGTTGGTTATTAAGTGATATTTAAGCGTTCGAAAGAATCAATTCTCCTTTTTATAGAGTAATTTGTACATTTGGAATTGAATTTGATGCTTCTTCTAAACCTGTAATCCGATTTTTATTCTTGTTCCATCTTTATTTCATTTTTAGAAAACAATAAAATACGAGTCATAAATTCAAGCAGAAATCTTGATATTTTTTTATTTGGTATGAATTAATGCTTTTTCTCAGTCACAGTTTTAATAGAGTAACAATAGAAAGCAATGTACTTGTATATATTAAGTTTGGTTACATCATTTTAACATGATGTGTAATTATGTTACTTCATACCGTATCAATATTATATAAACCACAGGTCTTGCTTAACACACACACATGCCCACACACATCTTTTATGTATGTATGTATGTTACGTCTATACTCGCAGATGAGCTCTTTCTTCAAGTTTCAAATTTTGCATCTTTACTCACTTGTATGAGAGATGCACATAATCGTGTTAAATGTATTTATTGTTAAATGTACCAATCAGGGATCTTGTAGTACTGCACATTTCGTATTAAAACATGGAAAATGCAGCGCATGTTATGAAGACGCTTTAATCAGTTCTATGATGGCACAATATATAGTCAAACGATCTCCTGTAATTTTCTCTACTTCCAGATTGAGCTTGCAGGGGGAATTTTGCGATGCGGTGAGCATGTCACGGTCAGAAAAATCATTGATGTGTCAGCAAGGTTATTTTTTTATTAAAATCCTATGTTTGTTAACTTTTAGTAAGCATTTATAAACAATGAATAAAATGACTAATGGGGTCCACAATTCATTGAAGTTTTTTAGTCTATTTGATTGGTCTAACAATGATTTTGGGCACAATTGCAAATATTTTGCTAGTCTTCATCGTTTTTTTGGGCGACAAAGGAACACATATTCATACATATGTATATAATTATACATGTGCATAGCTTTATAAGTTTTATCGCTTTTCTTTTATGCCATCAGAATAAACAATGAATTCTATTTGATATTTTTCATATTTTTCCAAATAGGAAGTTGAACTGTACTTTATAATATTAGTGGAATATCAGTTCAATTTTCTCATGTACCCATCATCCAAACCCCAGCCCATACAAATTTTGGTATGTTCGTATCAGTTCACAATACTAAACAAGCCTCATTTTTAAACTCGCTTAAACAAATTTCTTGTGTGAAAGAATTATAACTTAATACAGGAATGCTTTATTTTAGATGTGTCCTTTTTAAAATAGGACATCAATTCTACCTTGTGACATATGCATCTTTGGTTGGACGTCGGAAGAATTAAAAATCAAGAAAGTCCTTCAGGAAATGGCTGTATTTTAGGCCTCAAACATCATCATTGTGTTGCTTTCTATTGAAATATGGTGGATACCAAAAAGTAAAAACACTGTTAAATTAAATAAGGGAAATGATTTAATAGAGGGATAATCGTTGAATTTCAGTACGGATAATTTAAATTTGTAGAACAGAAATTTCCTATTAATTCATGACTAATTATCCCACACATGGAGATAACAATTGCATCTACTGATCCTACAGTTTTAGTGCATCATGTACCACTTGGAGCAACTGCTTTGAAGGTTTGGATTGATTCAATGGTGGAGCCCGAAGCTATTTTATATAGGCCTACTTCAGATATGTATACTATTGGACAAGCGGTTGGACGACTGTTGCTTGGTATAAGGAATTTATCTCTTTTAATTAGTACGTATATGTACTCTTACTGAAATATGTTATGGATTTAGTTGTGTTTTGTATGGAAATTATGAATTCATAAATGGTGTAAACTCGAATTGTTTTCGATTTTCTTGAATGCAAATGTTTTGTGTTGTTTCAAGTAATTTACATGATTGTGTATAATGTTAACGAAATATTGGTTTTAGTTATGATATTAAGAAATTTATAGCAGCCGTGAAAAGACGATTATAGTTGTTTGTAGCAATTGTAAAAATATATGTTACAATTGTCATTGTTAGTTGTATTTCATCCCTCTACAACTGCAAGCGGTAGTTATAAAAAACCTTTTACAAGTGCTAAAAGCAGTTGTAACCGGTCGTTTACAACTTGCATGTTGCAGTTGTAAATAGTTTTCCGCGGTGTAAATAAGTTTTCTACAACTAGCAGTGGTAGTTGTAAAAGACCTTTTGCAAGTGCTAAAAGCAGTTGTAACTAGTCATTTACAACTAACATGTCGCGGTTGTAAAATAAGTTTCTACAACCACTTCTACAACTATTCCGGCCAATTGTAAAATAATTCGGATCTATTACAACCGCGGATATAACGACTGGCGGGTGCTAGTTGTAATAGACATATTACAACTGTTTTTGGCAGTTGCAAAAAGGAATTTTTGTTGTTGTAATGATTTCTTTGTTTCTTTCAATATTCAACTTTTTTACTGAATGGACGGATGATGCTTTTGGGAGTAGGGAAACAAATGTGAATAAATGTGTATTACGGTTATTACCGAAGAGGAGTCAAGGAAATTGCAACAAACTTAGATTCTTAACAGCATAGTAAGGAGAAAAACTGAAATGTAGAAATTGAATTTTCATATATAAATCTTTTATTAAGTAGCTTCGATTCTAGATAAGAAATTTATAATAAGTTATGAAATTGCGTAGATATTGAAAATCAATTCCCCTTTCATAACCAAACCTAGCAATCAAAGCAATAAATCTCAAAAATAAAATGCAATAAAATCAAATAATCAAACGCAATTAAACCATAAGACAATCAAAAGGAAATAAAAAGTAATCAATGAACAAAGAAAGTACGGAGTAAAAAAAGGAGAATTCAAAGTGAAAAGAAAGCAGAACAAAATTCATACAAACTTATGAAATTTTTGAAGGAAGTTGGAGACCTTACCTTTGAGAAATAGCTTAGGCCTTTATCACAATTTTTCCAATATTTCCTGAATAGAGAAAGTACAGAGTAAAAAAAGGAGAAATCAAAGTGAAAAGAAAGCAGAACAAAATTCAGACAAACCTATGAAAATGTCGAAGGAAGTTGGGGATCTCCTCAATTTATATGTCAAATCCCAAATTTGCAACTCAACCCACAAATTGAGTTGGTGGAAGAAGAGAGAGGCACCCCGTTTCAATATCAAACCCGATCGAGTTGGAGGAAGAAGAGAGCTCGTTCCAGCCATCAATTTGCTCGATCCTCAAATTTGGATCTGAAAAGCATCGTGGTTCTAATTCTAAAAACAAAAGAAAAAGAAATTCTAAAAACAGAAGAAAAAGGAAGAAAATTGTAAGAGGTCGTTAACTCCATTTTTTTTAGTGGAGAAGAAAAGGTTTAGCAGAAGTTTAAAGAACAGTAGGCAAAAAGGAAGTTGGCAGAGACGGCTGACTACATCGTGTAGTTTTTAGTGGGGAACGAAACATGGTAGGAGAATTGAGGCATATGCCCTTGGATTTTTTTTTCTACTGTATTCTTTTGCGACAACGTTAGGGACTGATTGGGAAGTTAAAAAAAGCTTCACCATCCTAAGGTATTTGCATTATTAGTAGAGATAAGCAAAATTTTAATGTTTATTGTAAATACTGATCACTTATTACACCACACATTCTGATACCCATATGCAACATAATATGTAAAAAAAATTAACTATATCAAACAATTAAAAAAGTTCAAACATAACGTCAGTTTTGTTTTCAATTGGTGAATTTTTTCGTTTAGTTTGGGTTTTAATTTTATAGTGTAGTTTCAATCACTAGAAATGAATGTACTAAAAAATTTAAAAAAATTTAGTATCAACCTACCGCGATATTTGCATGCAATTCGAAGTTAAAGTATGATAATTTATAAATTGGCTGAAAAGAATGGAAATGAAAAAATAAATAAATAGTAATACATAACGTAGATGTTAAAAAATTATAAATAAATAGTTTCGACAAGCTAAAAAACGCTGATTTATTTAAGGTAAATAAATTAATTAAATCTGCAATGCATACATAGAAAATCAATATATTACATAATTATGAAAAGTTGGACAAAATCTGCTAATATTTTTATAACAACTTATTTCAGTACATGTTTTATGCGTGTGTGTGTTAATAATGCTAAAATCATTAATTGATAATCCAAATACAACACAAACTTCAATTTTATTACAATGAAATATTTTCTTCTCGACCAAACTCTTATAAACATATTTACATTGTCAAATTGACTATTTTTGATATGTTTGTAGTACTTGCACACGTGGGAATTTATTATTTTTTCGTTTGTGTATAAATATAAGACATAAAATAAGATGATTAAGTGTGTTATGTATGACAATAACATCGAAGAATAATTAATTTTAACTTTGAGAGGGGTAATATTGTCAAAGTGGTAATTTATATTCGCGGAACAAATTTCTAATTAGAATGTAAACAAATAATATTTTAAGTATTCAACAATCAGCATTTAGCATTTTAAACAAATGATGCCTAAGATTTTAAATCAAGTGCTTGTTCAGAGGAGGAGGAGAAGAAAATTGAATAGAACGTATAGTTCTATCTCTATCAAGGAGGGATATTAATACCCTAGTTGGTGCTAATGGGTTGTTAGGTCTAACAAGCTTGTTTACACTTAATTTATTCTTTTAGTTGTAACTTTATAGCCGTGTGCCTGTTCTAAACATGTTTATTATGGAACCTGACTAGAAAATACGCGCTATGCAACGGTGTAAGTTTCATTGTTTGATTTCTTCATTTATAGAAATTCATATGTTTGTACTTTTTAGTAAAATTACCATTTTAACCTTTAATTAATATTTTAATTTATTATTAAACTTCACGGCGTGTTACATTCTCCTCTGTTGAAAGAATTTCATTCTTGAAATTCTAAAGGACAAAAAAAATGTAACTCGCTCTATAGCGTTTAAACACATATTATATAGTCATACATTTAACACACATTCATAAAAATACACCCGCTCTTAAGTGGCTATACTTTAACAAACACCATGGCACATACTACGAACACCAACATTGTGCGTTTTCGTCAGCATACGACTTCTATTTATCATGTGGAGTCTTTCTTCTTTTCCTTGTCAGCTCTAGTTTTTCAGAAGTGTCCCTAGTCATGTCTAGCCCAAGTATAAACCTATCAGTCACCTCCCGCGAACAAGATGGATTTGCATGGTCATCCATATAAAGCCTTGAACGGTGTCATGCTTATGCTCGCCTGATAGATGTTATCATAGGTAAATGCCACTAATGGTGAATGATCTTCTCATGCTCCACCAAAGCCAAGAATATCAGGTCTCTCGATAAATCCTTCAACATCCTATTCACCATCTCCATTTGTTCATCTGTTTGTGGATGATACGTAGTCCCAAGATTTAACTCAGTCCCCGAGTCATCTTGAAGAGTTCTCCAAAATAAAGGATCTAGGCCGAGTCGCAGCGGGTTAAATGAGTGAATTTTAAAAAAAAATCATTTTTAAATCTTTATTAGGCCTATAAAGTCTAATCGATTTTTAGATTCAATCTAAAATATTTTATATAAATCTTTATATTGTTTTATGTGCTTGTAAAAGGGTGTATTTTAATTTCTTGAAGTATGTTTCATAAGTGCATTAAATTCACTTATATATGTACAGTGCACATGCAATATATAAGAAGTATATATAGTCAATGTGACTGTTTATGCACTACTAGAATACTTTAAAATGGGGATAGAGCCTGGAGTCGGCCGGAGTTGGCACTGTCTCCATTATGGAGTCGGCTGGGGACGGCGTTAAATTTTATTGAAGTTTGTGTCGGCTAGGGACGGCGCAAATTTTTATTGAAGTTTGTGTCGGCTAGGGACGGCCTGCAACGGTCCGAGTCGGCTAGCGTCGGCTATTTAATTATTTTCCCAGTCTAGTTTTTATATACATCTATTTCGTTTGAAAAAATATAAAACACAACGAAAATGGCCAAAAAAATAAAATTGACATGTATGGTTATTAATACTCACCCAATGACTGGTCGTGATAGGTTAAATTGGTATTTCGATGATATATATTCGTGTAATTCGAAAAGTTATCATTGTTGAAAATCTAACTCGTACGACAATTCGATGCAACTTTTAGTCGATCCGTTATACAAATTCGATAAAGGCGATTATATGTAACAATTTAAAGAATTAAAATAATTTTTAAACCATTGGATAATCAATTATGAATTTTTAAATGTATTTGGTATAATAAAATTATATAAAATAAAATATGTGGCGTAAAAATAGATTCTTTGGATCTTATGTCGATCTAAGGTATTTTGGACATGTTTTCAAAATATGGTTTAAAAATACACAAATTTGGGGAGTCGATCTTGAATTTCAAATTTATGGTCGTTCGTGGACTTTTGGACAAAAAACCCTTCGTTCGAAGGCCAAACGACCTTCAAACGAGACCAAATTTGAACCATTGATGCTTTGTATTCTTTTAATCGAATCCATATGGTTGAATTCGCAAAAAAATCATCACATACAAAATTATCCAAGAAATATGTCATTTTCTAGGAGTTAGCTATAACACTTATAATTTTGTGGGTGATGATTTTTTTGCGAATCCAACCATACGGATTCGATTAAAATAATACAAAGCATCAATGGTTCAAATTTGGTCTCGTTTGAAGGTCGTTCGGCCTTCGAACGAAAGATTTTTTGTCCGAAAGTCCACGAATGACCATAAATTTGAAATTCAAGATCGACTCCCCAAATTTGTGTATTTTTAAACCATATTCTGAAAACATATCCAAAATATCTTAGATCGACATAAGATCCAAAGAATCTATTTTTACGCCACATATTTTATTTTATATAATTTTATTATACCAAATACATTTAAAAATTCATAATTGATTACCCAATGGTTTAAAAATTATTTTAATTCTTGAAAATGCTACATATAACCACCTTCATCGGATTTGTATAATGGATCGACTAAAGGTTGCATCCATTGGTCGTGCGAGTTAGATTTTCAACAACGAAAATTTTCGAATTATATGAACATATATCATCTAAAACATCAATTTAGCCTATCATGACCCGTCATTAGGTCAATAATAATAATAATAAATGTCAATTTTTTCATGTTGTAGTAGTGTTTTTAATTTTTTAAAAGAAATAGGTGTAAAAAAAGAATTTTAAAAAAAATATACGCTGGCCGACCCTAAACGACTCAAGCCGTCACTAATGGGGATGATGCCAACCGACGCCAGCCGGCTCCATATCGAGTATACAGGTTTCAGCCGAGATTTTCTTCTTCACTTTCTTTGCTTAATAAAAAACAATTTTCTCCTTCCCCATCACCGTTTTCGACCCTCTCCAACCGTCACCCTTTGTCGTCATCGCCGTAGAAGCATAGAACTCGACAGAACTTGCCGGAATCTCCTCTTCTTCTTGAATTTGGTAATTTTGTAAACCCTAATTTCGAATTAAATTGGTTAATTAGGTTTAAATGTACATTATTGTGATGATAATTGGGCGTAGGTATTGCTAATTTAGTGTATTAGGTTATTTTTAGTATGAAATCGTTGAATTTGAAAGTGTGAATTGGGAATAATTGGTTGTAAGTATTTATAATTTGAAAGGGTGAAAGTGTGAATTGGGAATTGGGAATTTGAAAGTGTGAAAGTGTGCATTTGAATTTTATTCCCGATTGATCCCTTATGTTTTATATTTGGATTGAGTGAGGACGACTTGGTCGTCGAGTGTTGTTTGACTGGCCTGTGCGCCTTGTATTTGGATTGAGTGAGGATGACTTGGTCGTCGAGTGTTGTTTGACTGCCCTATACGCCATGTGTTTGGGTATTTATACCTGGAAAGTCTCAGTAGCTGGTCCATTCGGGCTGTGCCGATATTATACGAAGGGCGTATCGCCTCGATACGTTGCCGTTTATTTCTGGCTCCTAGGTGAAGCGACTATTTGGATGTTTATTGCTTTATATGCAATAAACATCTTAATATAAATGATTTAAAGGAAATAATTTGTAAATAAACTTCTTACTTATTTTAGCCTATCTCTAATTAATATAAATAATTTAAATGAAAATAAGACGGCAACAAAGCCTTTAATTCCAAAAGACTTTGGTAGATTAGAAAATACGATAATAATCACAAGTCTGTATGCGTATAGGAATAGAAAAGAAACGCTGTCAAAATTTCTAATATATATATATATATATATATATCTGTGTGTGTGTGTGTTTTTAAATTAGGAAAAATGTTCAACTATATTCTCGACCGTACCTAGATGAGTGAAAATTTGTATGCGTGGTTTGTGCAATATTGGAAAAGCGAAGACGCGAAGATAAATTTTTTACTTTCGTATGTCTATAATTATAATTCGTTTAAATGTTTATATAATAATTAAATTATACAAGCGGTAGCATCGAGGACCTCCGCAAACAGGCTTTCGAATCCTGCAACACACCACGGTGAATCCAAGTCTTTTCAGCAATATAGAAAAGAAATGGTAAATATAAAAATTATTATTTGTAATTTACTTATAACATTGTTTAGTTATATATATGTATATATGTGTATACATATACATTTTTTAATCATATCTAATTTCAGATGAGGGAGAGAGGTGGTGTTGCAACGTCTCATTTGGACGTCTTCACCTGAACACACGCCGTTGAGCATACAGATGAAGATTTCGTGGTAACATATGAATGGTCAAACGCAAAATCAGCAAATATCCGGGTATGTGGACTATAAATTTTTTCTCTTATTTAACAATACATTAAATTGGATATTCATCTTCTCAAAATTATATTTCTAAACACAGGAGAGATGCGATCAGGAGATTGGTCGCATGCTTGCAGAGTCTGGTAGAGTGCAGTTGAACGTTGAGGAGACAGACATGATATTCGCTCGTATTACCGACCCGCCGACCAGAAATAGACAGTATGGATATGGCAATCAAGCGGTAATATTTATTGAATTTAATTAATTCATTAACTAGTTTATAAATTTTATTGAATATTACGTATAAACTATAACTATGAATTTATTAATATACAGGCCACGATGCAAGCCGCTTACAATAAACAACAAGCTGAAGAAAAAATAGCGTCCATGCAAGCACAAGTCACCGAATTGAATGATTGGAAATAGACTGGATTGAAGTAGAAACTAGAAGAGGCGACTACTGCTTACTTGGTAGAGCACGAGATGAATATGCCGCCATCATTGGGATCTGGCGCTACTGATAATTAGGGCGAGTGGCAGTATGCTCCTATATATGTTTTCTGATGAACTTTGAATGTCTTGTATATTTGATGAACTTTTGGTTGAATTTTGTAAACATTATAGATATTTGTGACGATGGACGTTTGAATATGTATGTTGATGTTTTGTGGTTCTTAGTTGGGCATATATGTGATGTATATTGTTGTTTGGTAAATTATATTTGAGGAATATATATGATTGTGTGGATGGAAGTAGAAATGGCTGTTGGAAATGCAGAAAAAATTACCCAGATTAGCGTCGGCTGGAGTCGGCTCGGGTCTGCTTATGGGTCATTTATTATTTTACACGTGGACTAAATTTAGCGTCGGCCTGAATCGACAAACCGACTCTAGCCGACGCTAAATTAGAGGACGGACCCATCCCCATTCCTGTCACCATTTCACTTGGCGACGAGCTACTTTGCGTCGGCATATAGCGTCGGCTCGAATCGGCCAGAGTCGGCTCGAGTCGGCTATATGCCGACGCTAAACAGCCTTCTCTTTGTAGTGACGTAACGACCCGTATTTTTGACCATTTTTTTAAATTTAATTTAATTATCGAATAAAGATGGTTAGAAATGGAAATTTATATTGTTATTAATGAAAATATATTGAATGGAAGTGATAGTCTAAATTGAATCTGCAAATGACAAAATTCCAACAAGAGAACATCATTAATTAGTATCTGAATTGAAACAAACGATATTCAATTGTATTAAATTAATTACTGAAATATGAACAATAAATGTCATTTAAATAAAGATTGAATAAATGTGCAATAAGATAAAAAAGATAACAAATTTCAATATAACTTTTTGATATTGATTATAAGGAATTAATAAAAGAATTCGAATTAATAAATGTTTATTCTTAAATATGAGATTGATTGGTTGTTAATAAAAGAAGAACATAAGTCGAATGAATAATATTTTTTTAATATTTTAAATATCTGAATCTACAAATTTTGAAAGAAAAAAACTATATTTAAATTTTAAACGTAATTTTTGAATACGAAAAATGTATATATATATATATATATATATATATATATATATAGCTTCACCATTTCAAATTTATGATAAAAAATACATGTATATATACTTAGACAAGTTTCATGATGGAAAAGTGCAAACTTATGATAATATATATATATATATATATATATATATATATGTATGTATGTATGTATGTATGTATGTATGTATATATGTATATGTAAACAAGTGTATATCTAAATGTATATGTAATAGGTAAAAAATTAAATATGTATATGATGACAATATATATATATATATATATATATATATATGTGTGTGTGTGTGTGTGTGTGTGTGTGTGTGTGTATAAAATAGTGAATAAGTAAATATGTACATATAGTAAAAATGGCGTATATGTAAGTCTATATGTATATACATGTAGGATATATATTCACATGGGAAGCATCATCATGAAAACTTCAAAGTCAAGCACAAAAATTTCAAGTCAAGCCCACAACTTAAATTCAAGCACATAATAAATCCAAGCGCCCACAAAACATTAAATCAAGCCAAAAAATAAATCAAATCAAATAAAACCATGAAATCACTTAAGCCTACCTACGTAAGGAAATGAAAAAAAGTCTGATTACTTTCTATTGATACATCATTATGTATAATTGAAAGGACTAACTTGGGACTGAATCTTATTCATTTCAATGTACTTTTGGAACTCATTTCCAATACACTCGCATATTTGATCAAATTGAATTTTTTATTTCCTTGACACTTTATGTTTTCTATTTTCGTCTTATATTCAATGAACTTATCAAAGATGTGCAACTTGTGTTACACATACACATATTCATGTCTATGATAATTCATCGTGAATTCAACAAAGTAAGTGGATTCGTTTTGGTATCAATAGATCTTGGATTACATGCATCTATATTTATTAATTCAAATAGCTTATTAACTCTTTTTCGCTCCAACTGAATATGTGCTTTGCCCTTAATCTTTTGGGATACAATTCATGGGTCCTAAAAATAATTCATAATAATAAAATTAAAGAATTATTTCTCAAATAAAATATGGCTTAGTCCATAATTCGTAGAAATATTTTGATACTTTTGTATTTTCCATAGCTAATCGTTATGAAAACAAATGACGTTATTATAATAGGCTTATTTTATAATGAATATTTATAATATTCATATTAAAATAAAACTTTATCTATTTTTAATCAATATTGAAATATCTATAAATTCATAAATAATATTTGTTATACATATGAACGCAATCTTTCATAACTTGATCATTCCACTAATGAGTGTCATAAGTATGCTTCCACTATTGTTGCCATTATTATAACAGTACATGAAATATGAAGCTCCATTCAACCAGTTATTATAAACTGTTTATTTCATCCACTATAACCAATTTACTGTCGAGAGTTTTAGATCAAATATCTTAAACTCAAAGAAATAACTCTTATTGAAAAAAATACCTTTTATAATAAAATTACATTTGGGGTATAAACCACGTTTATCATTCCATATAAGTATATACATAGAATTTTATACAATTCTCGTTTGCAATATTTCTTCAAGAAGTAGGAGTGACCATTCAACATCCAAAATGTGCCTATTTTGCATCCATTGTCAAATATTAACTTTTCTTTTAAATGGTTAAACCATGCAAAAATAACTCCTACCAAAGACTACACTGAGTTCTTTACAAAAGCGCATTCGGATATCCCTAAAAATTCAAGGATATTGAATATGTTGCACTTGAGCAAACCAGTCGAAGCTAACATTTCACTGATCGAAATCCTTTGTTGATTTTTTAGTCCTTGGTATGGTGTAGTTTTCACCACAACAGGATTATCATTGTATTCAATCGTAGTGAACACATAACCTTGCATTATATTTGCTTGCTCATTTTGAATGAACTAATTTCATCGGGATTTTATATATTACGAACACGACTGTTTACCTTACAACCTTTTTTAAGTGCTTAAATATGGATCAAATATTCTAATTCTTGTATTACTTTAGAGTTAAAAGCTCTTAAAGCACAATACATGGTTTGAGCAAATAAACATTTAAGTGACCAAGGTAGGAATAATTAATTAATTTAAGCAATTAAATATGTTTAATCTGTATATTTGGTCATGAGAAGCAGAGGAGGGAGCGGTTGGCCATAGATGAAAGAAGAAGAGTGAACCAAATTTAATTAAATGTTTGTAGAATGTCTTATTATATTAAACTAAATGAAACATTTTCATTTCTCTTTTTTAAAACATCCCTTAGTCATAGATCTAACGTTTAGACCACATCCTTCCAAGTGTGCTCGATCATATATTGTATCGTATAGGAACTAAAATATCTAATATGTATTCATACAAATATTAATGACATTTTGCACATTGTATGATGATATGACATATAATAACATAGTTAATATATACATGTATAGATAATAAGATTTATACCTACCATATATATATATATATATGTATATGTATATGTATATGTATATATATTCTCCATTTATATGTGTATTATTTGCGTCAATTTTTCAAAATCTAACATATGTTGACTAAGTTGAAGTTTTCAATCATACTTTTAAGTTGAAATGTTCAAGTTTAGATTTGGTAGAATTAAATTCAAATCTAGATCAAGTTGACTAATATAAAATATCTACTAAATGACTATATTAACTTTTTCTAAATTTTAAAATAACCAAAAGGAATTTTGAGAAGAAAACCATTTGTCATTTTTATCTTTTAAAACTTTCCATCTTAATTCCCACTTGTTAGAATTAAGATCTCATCCATGTTTCTTCTTCTCTCTCTTTCTCTTTTTCTATTATGGTCGGCCATACGATACCATTGCATATATCTTTATTTTCAAAAGCCTGTTAAGCAATTAAGTATATTTAAGACCCATTTAAATATATATCGACATCGTATATCGATACCTGTTTATTTAACTTTAAAATATACTTCCAAATAATTAAGCAACATCCAAACACAGGTAAATTAACAACTAATATTTCTCAAATACTAGTAAATTTTATCAGTTTTTAGCATTTTATAAACTAATTGAATCTTGTGGTTTTTTGGAGAACTCGCAGATGCGGTTGTGGGACTCAAAGGTGTGAATTCAGTCAGTGATTAATATTGCTTAATTCAAATATTAACGTTTACATATCACAATAGTTAGTGGTCTGACGGTTTGGTCACATCGTTTATAGATCTTTTCGGTAAAATCATATTTTATACTATCTTAAGCGTCCATAATAGTGAGAATAATTTACGCACAATCTCTTCGCAACATTATATCACATTAGGATATACGAAATCGGATATTGGTCAAAACTTCAGCATTGTCCGTAGTCAATTCAATCAGTTCATAAAAAAAGTCATTGGTTCAATGATAACATTTATTTTTTACCATTATACTCTGGTCAAAATTTTTGACTTTGAGTTAACTACAGTTAACCGTGATACCAACCTCATAAACTGAGGTAAAACTCGATCTGATTATAATACCTTGATCTGCCTAATACCTTGAGATCAACTAGGAGAACCGTATTACTTACTACTTCTTGTTGACTTGACTAAGAACCACTACATAGCAATGTCTTCAATCGAACAGTGCTTCACTTCCAATGCGTCAACTTAGACCCATTATAATTGTTTGATGGATGGCAATGTCATGATTTAACTATAATTAAAGTTGATTATTCTCATTGAAGCTCAATTGTTTTTAAGTTGAGGGAACTATGCAACAACATCATCTTGAGATTCCATCGTTGGATCAGGTGCATTGGCAACGAGGTAAAAAGAGTAAAATTCATGAAAAAAATTATTAATTTGCACAAGATCTTATTTTATGTGAATAAAATTTAATTTAAAGTGAATCAAATTTGGTATTTAATTAATATAAGTGTTTGAGTAATTTTAATTTGTTTTATTTATTTAAAATGTTTCTTTGTTTGTAAAATTTTGAAATAAATTTTTATTATTAATTTAATTAAACTTAATTTATTAATATAATTTATTTTAATTTTATATTTAATATTTTGATGTTATGTGATATTCATATTCATAATAAGAACATCACAACTATACTAATATGAAAACTATCTTAGGGGTAAAATGAGAAAATTGACCATTGTGTCCTACGGTTAATAAAATGTTAATAGGGTGAAACAATGTTAAAAAATATTAAGATTAGTTTGAATTAGTCTAAATTCAATAATATATATATATATATAATATTGTTAGTAAATAATAATATACGTGTAATATTGTTTAAAAAATAATTTACCGTTAGAACTATAATTTTAATGAAATACATAAAACTTACATTTAAATTTTTTCATTAAGTTATTAATATATTTCGGTTTTCCAAAATTACCTAAAATTCAAAATTCAAAATTTGACCATTTCAAAGTGTGTGTGTGTGAATAGTGTCTTTTAAACATTATGTATGTGTGTATCTACGTGTGTATAATAAAAAATAGTTTTGTAGCTGTTCTTTACGTTTTTCCCCTAAATATGGGGCGGTAATACAAAATATATGGTTTTTCAATGTCACGCCAACAATTTTAAGCAATGACCTCTTATATCTACTAGTTTTATGTGTATAACTCATTATGATAACTTAAGGAAATGTATGTCCAAACTCTAAACAAGTTAGATGAGTCAACTATATCTGTGGTAATATATGTTCCATCGAAAGTACCACAATGCCATTTGAAAAAACCATATTCTCTAGGTTTACAAAAAAAATAGACTTGAGAACATCTCATTCTTTATATATTATTATGCACTATTATAACATTGTATATCGTTTTGATTGTGGTGCAATTTTATGATCACTTTGTTTATAAGTATGTCAATTTCTTATGGTCTAACCTTATTTTTATGCATATCAGTAACTAGTTCGATCTTCTCTTAACTCAACCCATCGACGGACGAATGACCCTCATTATTTTGTAACTTGCACGTTTATGAACCTTATCAAGCACTTCTAAGATCCACTCATTAATAATAGAAAACTTAAAACCTCTTAGTTTGAATGGACACGCATTTCTTAGTTCCTGTTAGTCTTGGGTTACAATCGAATTTCTTCGGTTTAGGCTTCTTAAACAATCCATTATGTTCAATTTCGAAGAAGATTCTTAACTTATCATGAGAATCATTCACATCCAACTTTAATATTATAATAAAAAATCAGGTCGTTTTTCAGTATCTTGGATCCATTCCATTATTATTTTTTACTTGGTGTTATTACAAATATAGAAAATGTTACAAAAATAAATACAATAAAAAAACTAAAAACAATACTGAATCACCTACATCATAGGATGTAAACTCACCCTATAATCCATTATGATATCTTTGTCAGAAGCTTCATTTGCACTGCTACAATTAACCCTCGATTAGAGAAAAATAAGTGTTGCTTTAGTTCAGGAAGAAATTTTGCATCAGTACACCCTAGGAGGGCCAATACATGGAAAAAAATGATAAGCTAGGGAAACTTGTGTGAGGAAAATAATAACAAAGGGAGTTGATGCGTGGTTTGCTCATACTAGCAGGTTTTATTATAAAAATGAAAAATATGCTAAAAAATTGAAAATTTTATTAGTTTTATTCTCTAATCGAAAATCAAGCTCTCGTTCAGCTTCTAATCCAAAATCACATTCTTTTTTATTCTAATCCAATATCTTGCTCTTCTTACTCAATTTTCATGACTAAATATACAGATTTTTTTAATTTTTTTTTCGTTCCAGTTTTCAACTTAGAATTTCGGATTTAGTTTCGAGCGGGTCTAGCGTAATGTTAGATAGATGTTAAAGGCACCGGACCAGTGTGCTAACCACTACCAAGATTTTTTACACTGCGATTGACGAAATACGGCCAACTAAACAAATGTTTGATCGATGGTTCTCCGCTGACCGCGGTGCCATAAACATCAAACCTGGTGCCTTTAGCACAATTTTAATGTTATTTTTATTCTCAATTATTATATAAAACATTGTGGGGTTTGATAGGTAAGTTGAGAAATAATTGTCGACTTCAGTTGTTCGAGGTTTCGTTGGACCAGTTGAATCTTCATCACGCAATTATAATATTTAATCAACTAAAATTAATATAAAAATAAAATGTACGTTGAAGATTGAATTGATCCACCGGATAGTTTCAATCTGGTTTCAAAAAAAAAAGCACACGCATACAAAACGAATGACTGTTCACTCATCTTTCCCTTACCGTCTCGAACACCCCTCGTAATATGCAATACCTACCTGATCTAAAGAACTAAACACGGTGCTTATCGATCCAACTTCTGTCATCGCAGAAGCTTCCGATAGCCCAGTCTGGCAGTTTCCTCAACCAAAATACCACTCGGAGTAAAAATCATCGTTTTCTACTCCACTGCTGAACCAACGATCATCGATCACATCTATTAGTTCTGCAGTTGAAGGAGGAGAAGAGTTGCTCTTCCGACGGTGGAGAACGATTAGTCTGATATCAATTGTACATTTAGTGGCATCTACGAGGTATGTTACTAATTACTGTATTACCGCTTTATTTTGATCTTACTGGAGTTGGAAACGTTATATAGCTAAATTGTAGATCTATAATTTGGTTACCAACTGTAATTGAGTTGAAATTGATTGCGTCTTTTGAAGGAAAAGTTCGTATTTACTTCAGTGTGTGATCTGTATTGAGTTATGGCAAGATAACATTACTTTACCATTTAAATTAGGAAAATATCTATAATATCTTATATTTTTTAGTTGATTGTAGCTTAACTAAATAAATTTTGATCGACTTGCATTTGGCAATCAGAAAAATCTAGGCTAGTTAATGAATGTCAGCCCGGCATTGTTATGGATGGCATTTGCAAAATCCACTCGTGCATAAAGACACTCACGCCTCAGTCAAGCGGTTATAGGTTGGGCCCGCCTAGTATGATTTAAAAAATAAAAAAGAAACGAGATAGCAAATCTGTGCGACCGTGCTTCGCCACTAGTGGTGCTAGAATATCTCTCGTCTAGATTGAGGGTTGACCCAACCAAATTAGTTAGAAGTAAGCTATAGTAGGAGTGCATGGAGCTAAAAATATGCTATCATATTTATACTTCTGTCAAGTGTAATGATTAAAAAGATGACCAAGAGATATTAATGTGGCTAAATGACAATATAATTTTGTGTCAGATTCCCTAAGTTTGTAATTAATCAATGATATATCCCAATATTAATGTGCTTATACACTCATTTCCTTGTGCTAAAAAGTTAAAAGTTGCATTTTCCCCCATATTGATTGTTGATTGGTTGGCTTCTTATTTTTTTACCATAATTAACCTAATAGGCATTGTTTTACAAGAATAACAGACTTATCTTTTCAAAAAAAAAGTCTCAGATATGACTGGAATATAGTGATTTAATATTTGGAACATATAAAATGGTAAATTTATTTTTCTTGTCGGATGGTATGTGTACTAGCATGTTGATTCTATTAATTAGCATCATGCATCTGTGGCTGGCTTGGTTCATGGGGTTGGTGGGCTGGGGCTGTTTGTTCGTGTGTGCTTGAAAGAAAATGATATATAATTAAACTATCTGGGCAGCTGCATATTCTCTATTTCGGCAGCTCGCAAGATAAACATACTGTAAAATAGTATGTTATTTCTGTGTTTTTGCTCCTCACTCTAGGTTTGTGAAGAAACAGTACTTGAGCATTTTTAATGATAACTAGTATAATTGTTTTTGTGTATTGTGTAAGGAAAAGTATTATCGGGTATTTCACAACCTCTGATTCATCTAATCGGAGCTAAACATGATTGGAACAATCATCTTTAATGAAGCATTTTAGTTTTTGCTCATGCTAGATTTATGAAGGAATGGTAAATATGAACATTTTCTATGTAATATGAAATTTTTAACATTTCCACAGTTATTTACCCCTAGTTCTTTTCTAATATTTTATATTCGAATCTTTGTATTTAAATTGCTTACGAAATCTCAAACTCGGACTATTTAAATAAATCTCAGTCAATAGTTTCTTTATTCTTCTAACAAATCCTACATATATATGTCAATTTTATGATACACACACAAGTATGCAGCCCTTGCTGATGGCATGGATTCAAACATAATTTTGAATACTACTTGCAAATGTTATGCAATATGTGTTATGTTTATTGTATGTAAAAATTGTAAAGTAAAAATATATTTTAGTTAAGAATATACATTATCAGTCCGAAATCATTATTCACAATGTTACACTTAAATTGTTGAATGGGAATGCATTTCACTGTTTGTAATGGGCCATGGATTCTCACTCACCTATTCATACTTGGAATAAGTTAACATAATTGTCATATAAAAGAATGTTCAAAGTAGTTGCCTACCATAACCACATTAAAATACAATCAATAACCACACAGCATAAAATATAGATTTAAAGCAATTGCCTATCGTAACAATGTTAACTTTAAAACCGAAATAGTTTCATATTCAACAAATTTTAATATGAGACTTAAAATTTGCAACTCATGTGTATTGTGAAACAGAAATGTAGACATCAATGGCTTCCTTAAGAATAACATTTCATCAAAAACATGGATATGGATATCTATCATAAAATACATGTTTTAGGAAGTTTACATGCCCGCTTTAAAATTGAACTCTGCCAAAAGTTGGGCTCCAAATATATCCACTGAACTAAAAAATTCAAAAACTAACCTGCAAAATAAACATGTAAAAATTGTTACTTCTTAAGATGAAGTCCTAGAATTTTACGGTAGGATTCTCATTATAGTGCTATAAACTGGTAAAATGAAGAGAATAAGTACTATACACTTGTGCATCTATGATGATATATGATTCTCACTTCATCATGTAGCAAATGCAGTTTAACCTACTAGGTTGTCTGTTATACAAGTATGCATGTGCAATGGCAGGTAGGCAAACTATGTGGGCAAAGTTTTCAGAAGCAGTACAGGGTAAAATAGAGCAAAGCAGTTGATGTTTGTTCGAGGGGAAAAAGTATTGGGGTCTTTCAGACAACCTCGAATCCATCTAGCCGGGGGATGAACCCCAGGTAGAACGATCCTCTACAAGATGGACTAGGTTAGTAATCCAATAACCCGTTAATCACGCTATGGAAACGAGGCCATGTGTCATCATCAAGACTGAGTTGCCTTCCTCCTTAAGTTATAAGGATAAAGTAGTACGAGCCTATAGAACAGATCCTGTTCAAGTAAGGTCGTGCTTTGTGTGTTAACAAGTCGATATTTGTACTACGCAAGGAAAAATTAACGGGGGGTGTGGGACTAATATGAGTTTAATTAAAGGAGCAAACATGTATTCTAATCCTGAACACCACAGATCTGTGAATTTATGGAGAGTCGAAAATCTGAACATGCATCTATACACTATTATGTTGCCTAGTATGGAACTTGAACTTCAGTTTTCTTTTTCCTAACTCATGTTTGTATTGAATACCTTGTATGTATGTTCTATATATTTGCTTTGCTGTGAAATTTATTGAATACTAAACTAGTTAAGGAAACAAAATATTTTTTATTTTTGGACTTGAGTTAAAATTCTAATAGTAGAAATTAGACATTTTTGCAGTTCCAAGCAATGAAATTGGAAGACCTGACCCGAGGCTGAAAGCTTGGAAGGTAAAAGGATATGGAGACAAAAGAGAAAGGAATGTTATAAGGTGGAATGAACATTGGTCATCCTTACAATTCCTCACAGGAGTGCGTGCTTACCCTCCTCTGTCAAGTTATGGATATATTCTTATGGCTGCCCTACTGCTACACATCTCCACGCAAGTGTTCCTAACATCCTCTACTTGTGGTTTCATTCCACGTTTATCATATTGGCATCGTACAGTGCTCTAACATTGTTAACCAGTCGATGCAAAATACCCACAGTTGTTCTTTTTGGTCCAAACGGGTCCAAGTTCAAGGCATGCGAGATACAGACGTTCAGTCGATCGCTCATGATCCCATCAATCGATTGTTCGCCTAAACTTATTTATTTTTCTACATCAGCAGATCAGTTGACCGACTTAAAGGGATCAACCGACTATTTGTCTGTCCATTCGACTGATGCCTCGAGTTCAGTCGACTATATGACCATTGTTTTCTTTGTGGTTTCTTCTATAGAAAATCGATCAACCGTTGTGATTCGGTTAGTCAACCGATTGCCTATTGTTGCCTTTTCTTGTGTATTTTTCACTAATCTAATCACCTGACTTCATTTTTAAAGTGATTTTATGATTTAATATGTTATAGAAATGTCATACTATACTTTAATGGTTGTTTACCTTCAGTCTTCTTTTTGTATTCAATGTTTTCATTGTTTTTCTTCTATTTAATCATCTTCTCCAATATGGATTAATCCAATTATGCCCAAAATCGTTAGTAAATTGTTTCATTACTAATTTATTATCAATCTGTTCATTTCAACAACAAAAGTTCCAGTTATATCTCCAACCCCCAATTTAAAAACGTTTATATTTCCATTTCATATATCTTTGTGCTTTTCATATAAAAATCCAAACCTTATTCATTTAGACCATCAAGAATGAGTTAAGAGCATAAATAGATCATATAACATAGAAAATAAAATCTCACTCGAAGTTTAACCTAATTAGCTTAGAGATCCCTTTTCCTTTTGCTCTCTGAATTTGGCCTAGCTGCCAATCTTCGTAAACCATTGAGAAGTTTATAAAATTTACAATCTATGATTTTTTTCCTTCCTATTTAGACTATTTAATTGTTACTTTTGGTGGAGAATTGTTGATTTAGTTTTCAATCTAAGGCCGTGTTTGTTTTGAATAAAATAAGGCTGAATGCTTAATTAGCTTGTTTGTTTTTAAGTAAGTTCTTCTTTTTACTTAATTGAACGAGTAGGTTGGCACGTGCAATGCACGTGCACAGGAAGAACTGGTGTTATGAAACTATGGTTGTGGAGTTATGTTAAATTTTATAAAATGACTTTGACGTGTACGTAATGTTGTATTTTTTAGATGCTATCTAATTCAAAACACATCCACGTCGGGTAGACGTGTATAGAACTTTCGTATCAAACATGGAAATATGCTCTAAATCAAACCGATCGTAGGCAGCTAAAAAGAAAAGTAATAAACTTATGGAAGTATGAATTATTCTGGCTTGTTCATGCATATTGTAGACAAAAGATTTGATTTATAACAGAAGTAGATTTTTTTTAATAGATATAATAGTTAAGCTGAAGTAGATAAGGTAGCATTTGAGAGGAGAAGGAGACAATATGACATATTGTAGCTTGCATGTTATATGAAAGTAAATTGTAACGACGAAGTATAGTTGTGTTAATTATTATCTCTCCACCATGTTTCGGGCTTGAGCCCGGCATCAGTAGTAAGTTGATGGCGGAGTTAAAAACGTTTTTTAAGAGATTTTTTATGTTAAGTAAAACTGAATCGTAGTAACACAGTCATATAACGTATAAGTTGAAATACTCAAACACGATTACGTGCATACAACCAAGTTATATAACACACATTCACAAATCACATGAGTATTAGAATTATGTCTGCAATCGGAAAATGTACATGTATTTATAATTAATGCAACAAACAATGCAAATCATGTTTACAAACATTTCACACGCAGCTACATAAATTCACAAAGATAAAAGTAACTAATTCGAGCAAGAACATGAGAATCAAGTTCCACATAACATTCATTCAGATTCCATTCTATCTAAATGTACCGAACTTGAAATATAAAACATGTATATCCAACTCCAAACTTAAACTTAATAAAAGAAAAAATAAATCCAAATGATGATATAATATTGTTTCTAAAATTTAATATCCAAAGAATCTCATCATAGATTTCACAACTGAATATTGGATCTGAGACTTACACAGATGGAGAGACATAATTGCAAAACCCATGGTAGATGACAATTTTAAACCTGAAGCGGCAAGCATTTTGCTTGCACCTCCTCCGCTTAGGAAATCCCAAATTATTTCCCTTGCGATGCATGCCGATAGTTGCAGTTAGATCACTAAGGAACCACAATGGCTGAGAGGACTATCACGTTAGCAAAGGACGTTGTTTGTGAGAGCCCGTTATTTATGTACTCCTTAATCCGTTATAATAAATGCTTCTTTTCTATTTACACTACCCAAACACGGATCAAGATTTCTGATCAGTCTGACACCCTTTAAATTTTATTATTTTTAGTATTAGTTTCAATTCAGTTTTTCCCATATTAAATCCACATCAAATCAACTAACCATCTACATTCGGTTCATTTTCATAAGTTGCATGATCAAAGTTTGTCATAGCTTCCTTCCCGTTGTATTTAATTGAAGCTTTATAAGAAGCTCTGCAAACAACCACAAAGAAAGTGAGAACGCCATAATCTACATGCAGTATTCATTGCTAACCGGTCATAGGATCTAAACATCTTCAAATTATAGGTGATAAATCTATCACCTTGCAGCTTCTTCCTAGGTATCAAACAGTCCCAAATACACATACTTGTTAAGAAAAAAAAGTTGCATTATAAAAAAATATGTGCATACCTCAATCGATAATACGAAATGATACATTACTTTTAACCCATAAATTGACCTATTCTACCCTTCCATTTCCCAAATTTATACAATGTGATGCCTTTATATTATGAAGTTCCTCTTGTGCTTTGTTATCCAAGCACGTGAACAAACTCTTCTTTTTTTAGATCTTTATTATATGCATTTTTCCAAACATGTAAAACAAATATACCTTATTCATATTATTCTTATGGTCATTTAAAATGAAATTTATATCAGCTTTGTTACCCCAAATTTTTATTTCAGCTCTATCATAAGCTCTGTTAAAGTAAGTGATAGAAGTTGGTCAAAAATTCAGTAAATTTGCATATAACTTAAGTCATATTATTTATAGTTTATTGAGTATTGCCTTGTAGTGGCATGGGCTGTATCAAGACATCCTGAACATAAACGAAAATTTTACATACACAAAAATTAACAAAGATGTTCAACTATTGAAGTACCTATATAGACTTGCTTTCCATAATCCCTGCACATAATAAAGGGACAACAATTTTACAAAAAAAGAAGATAAACATATCTATTAAGAAATAAAAAGTTTGTGGTTAAAATACATAAGACTATCCAAATATGATATTCGCATCTCCTTATTCTTCTATAGAAAGTAACACCTCTGTATTGAAAACTCTTCAAGCGCGGGCCACTCGGCTCTTCTTAGCTGTCATTTCCACTTGAGAAGACTTACCAATGGAGGTAGCCTCACCACCTATGGTCCTCTACATCATCTACTGATTGACTGACTGGAAAGAACTGGAAGATGACTGGATCCCCCATCTTCCAATGTCTTTTTGAACTTATTTGATAATACAAACTTATACGCTTTTTCAACATTATAATTCTCTATTTATTCGGCGAGATCTCAACTCCTTTATAATTTACATATATATGGAAAGAGTAGGTTATTGATTATAAAGGGGAGAAATTATTTATGAAATAAAACTTGGAAATCATCATAGTTATATTGACCGTAATTAACAGTCTATCTTTCCCACGTCAGTCAAATAATCATAAATACCTCCTCTTTCTGCTTTTACCCGACCCTGTAGAAAATTGATCGTCATAAGCAAACGATTCTGTAGTTTCTCCTCTTTTGAAAGTGAAATCGCTTATTGATAAATCAGCACATTAAGTTAAATCTAGGTAGAAAATTAATTACAAAAGCAAAATCAATATGTTTATAGATCTTGAATTGACTTGAAATAATATGAATCTGAACTTTAGGAACATTAAATTTTAGAATATTAGTTAAAGGATGAAATGATGAAAAGCAATCAAGCATAAAAGACAGTATAGAGAGTCAATGGATTAACAATGATAAAATTACCGTATGTACCTACTGTAAGAGCTAGAAAGCGACGTCTAAAATAAAAGGAGGTTGAGTGTAACATCCCAATTTTTGATAAAATTTAAAACTAGTGATTAATATAAATTTTGGGATTAAATTGAAATTTATTTGAAAATTTCAAAACAAATAAAATAAATGTTAATTTGTATATACATAAATAAGATTGTGATTGCATTTGAGTTTAAAATTTTAAAATAATAAGTGTTTTAAAATTATTTGAATCTAAAGATATATATGTATATGGATAGATTTGAATTTGAATTTGAATTTAAAATTTAAATAGATATTTTAGTAAAATATCTGGATTTGAAAATTATATATGCATGATTTTTATTAATGTGTAAATTAGTTTAAAAACCTTATTCTTTTTAAAGTTATATATATATATATATATATATATATGATAAAGGAAAGGTATTTATACAAATAAGAAAATGTAATATAAAATTTTATTTAAAAACATGTAATCATGTAAAAAAAAAGTACAAGTGTTAAGCTTTTAGCACATAGATTAACAAGTGTAATCGATTTAATTATGGATGTAGACAAGTGTCCTATTTTTTATTTTCTTTTTCTTTTTATTGAAGAAGAAATATCAGGTATATACATCTTTTCCTCCTCTCCGTCATTTCTTTTAGTCTTGATTTTCAAACTTCAAAGAGAAAAAAAAACCTGTATACAAAGAAACCAGAAAAAAATATGTCAAAACAAGGCAAATTCTTCACGAATTCAACAAGTCAGATTCAAGCAAGTTATCAATTCAACAATTCCAGTATCAAGACAGTGACGACCCGCCTTTCTAACCCCAGAAAGACGTTTCATCATTAAGAAAGAAAGGGATAGAAATAGAAAAGAATAGAAAGAAAGAAATAACAACATCAGAATCTCACAGCGGAATGGAACAAAATATAATACATCACATAACTATTACATAGTTATACATACATCAGAGTTATACAATATCATATAACAGGACTGTCATATACATATATGTCCATACATACATCCAAAATACAACATACACTAACTACACAGTGGAACTACATATATAGATACATACGTCTGGTCTTCTTTTCCAAAGTTTCTGCAGAAAATCAACACTCCCAATACCTATCACTTGGCTACTCATAAAAATTTGAGTACCCAAGAGTTTATGAAAACGCAAAATATAAACTCCGGGTCAGACATGGATCTGGTATGAGTAAACAGGTTAAAATTGCTTAACTTTGAAAATCATTTGAAATAAAGGTATCACGTAAGACTTCCCACAAATAAATACGGGTAAGTTTTTACCTTACGCTAACCAAACATTTTTATAGGAAATTCAGTGATATTATAATAATGTCTAGGGTTTTCAAGTAAATAGAAAATAGCCGAAATTGTTACATTCATTAAATTCCAGCTACTAGCCACGAAAGTGGGTAATACAAATCAAAACCGTAGGGTCTCGTAGGGAAAATGGGTTTCCAACAATGGCAGGGCTATTGGGGTACCGCCCGTCACAGTACGGGGCCTAGATCACCGTACCGAGGATCACTCCCGACCCCCTACAACACAAGGCCGCAACCATTCCTTACTGAACAGTCCCGAACAAGATAACCCCGCAGTTGTGGCCAACAACTGCTCACACAGCCGAAATAAAAAGGGACATCTAGACAGGGGAATATCTTGTCCTGCTTGGGCATGACCCACCTAACCTTGCTGCATCTCCCCTGTTTTAGCCATTTCCGGTTGATGAGGCTTGAGGCTGCGTGTGAGGACCCGCAAATCCGTAACTAATCTCCATAGATTAACTCAAGATGAACAGAAATACGAATTCTCAGTGTTTAAGAAAAAGAAATAGATAGAAGAAGAGAGAAAAGATAGAAAATAGAACAGAAGAAAACAGCAGAACAATAACAGAATCTCACAATCGCAGCGGAACAACATATAATAATAAATGAATAATCTTTAAACAAAGAACTATATCAGTTATTACATTACATCACATTACATTACATTATCATCAGAGTGTACAGCAACAAACAATGCAGCGGAAAAGAAATACTATATACTAGTAATACGCCATGCCATCCATCTTGCCTCCAGCAACTCCTGAATTTCAGAATATCCTGGTAAACCTTAACTCTTGACTGCCCGTGTGGAAATTGGTGGGCACCCAGAGTTTTAGGAAGGAAAACAATAAACTCCGAGTCAGTCATGTGACTGGTGTGAGAACTCAAAACAGTTTATTTATCTTTAAAATCAAAATAGAGGAATATTTTTAAAGTCAACTCGCAATGCTTTTAAAAATGAGACTACCATAAGGCCTCCCGCACACACACACAATGCAAACGCAGAATCGGAGGAGATTTCTCCTTATGATAGTCAAAGATGCTTGATACGCATTAAAAGAACATTTGATATTATTACTAGTGCATAGTGTAGGAAAAATTCATTTCGAAAATAAAGATATAAATCTTAGCCAGCATAGGCATTCCGCACTTATGCCTACTATAGTTACCTTCCAAACAGTGGGGCGCCACCATAAGCGAATGATAGGTTCTACAACTAATACCGTACAAGATCGTATTGTTTCTTTGGATTTCCAACGAATGGTCAGGCCAAGGAACTTCCCATTGCCACATGAGAACGCCTCTAGAAGGACGTCCCCGAGAACCAAAACGGATCTCTGCCAACACAAGGCCGGGTTACCCCTAACTGGGTAACTACTGACACGAGTATGCCATCCCTCGGTCCTTTGGGACCTTTATCCGAGCGCTCGTAACCAACATCACACCAAAATAATAAGTGTTTCAACATGAGTAAGTATCTGGGCTCCATACCATGATACCACCCTTTTCCAGAAAGAAATGCACATACCCTAAGGGGCGCTACCCCCAATAACCTTGCCGCATCTTTCCTATTTTGACCATTCCGAGGTGTGAGGCTCGACGAAGTCTCGTCCACAAAGCCACGCTTTATACAAAAGCTATGCTTTGGGTCAACAAATGATCATAGAAATGATCACAAAGATAAGTGATCAAAAAAATGATCATATCACAAATGATCAAACAATGATCATTTCACAGCAACACTCAGCATGTCACATTACCAAATTGGGAATATATCGCTGATAACCTTCAACTACATAACCTCTGAGCTCGTACGTCTCAGAGAAGGGTGTTAAGCTAAGAGAATAAATTTTCCGCCACCAACAGAAATATATTTGAAAGAAATCAGCTTTATATCTCAATTTGTAATGTCAGACATACAATCCATACAAGTCTGTTCCGGGCTCGAACAGAACCGAAGGCACTTACAAAGAAGTCCTTGCAATCCGGATATCCACAATCCTGATCGGATTCCCCATCCCATATGGAGAACTCTATACCGGAGCAACTCGGTGCAGAGTCAATCGACAGGTCATCCTATCGCTCTCGCAAATACCCGGTCTTCAACACCGATCTTCAAATGCTATCCATAACGACGTATCACATACTCGGAATGGGTTATACGACCCCAAGGTCCTTTCCCGGATAACCCGAATAGTGAGCGCTTATTCAAAAATAAGTGTGGCATTCAAATTCAAGAAAATCACAACAAATACCTTTCAAAGGTAAAGATTGATAGTCGGTTATTGAACTATCAATGGATATGAACAACATCACCCGATTCCAAATAATTTTCCAAATTATTTATTTCCCAAAAAATATCTTTACAAGATATAAAATTTCAATACCTCAAAAATAAATCAATATTTATTTTTAAACAAATTCCCCTTTCTTTTATAAATTCCATAGTGAATTTACATTCCAAAATATCTATGAATATACGATTTCAATTATTCATTTTCAATTTATCTTCAAAAAGATAAATTCTCAAAATATTCACTTTATATTGGAAAACATTTCCATACTTACTTAATAAGTAATTCACAAATCTTTTTATTTTCTACACTTGGAAAATGTTCAATATACTTAAATCTAAATTAAGTATATATTTCATTCTTTAAGGAAATCATTCTCTTAAACATATTTATTTGGGCCAAAACGATGTTGCGTAAAACATCGTTACGATAACCCAAAATCACCAGTATAGGGATTCGAAATTTAAAATAGATATATAAATCCCAATACTATACAAAACATTTCCTTTCGGAAATCATTTACTATAACAACAGTGTTATAGTCCACCATTTCCTTCTATTTCTCGAAAACGTCTATTTCAACAATGAATGTTGAAATCTATGGTTTCGAATCTCAACACATTTTAAAACATCGTTAGATCGTTTTAATTCTATTTAAAACATCATATCCAAAACATTTTCTTTAACATATTATTCACTATTCAAAAACGTGAATATACTTGTTAACCAATTTCATCATTTCTATTCATTTTACTTCAAAGGATTATTCACTGTCTAAAACGTGAATATAACTCTAGTAATAAGTTACAACAATTTACTTATCAAAATAAGTCGTTTGCGGATTTATAAAACAACGTTTATAAATTCCATTTCTATTTATTTTATAACAACTTCCTTTTATAAATCTCCTTTATTAACCTATCCGATTAATAACTCAATTATATACCGAAAGTCCATATTATAAGTTAAATACTTATAATTTATTTGTTTTTAAAATCGTTCTTTTTTAAACTTCCCAAATTGTAAATCTTATAACTTATAAGATTCATTTATTTACCCAAATCTATTCCTTTAATAACTTTACAAATTTTATAAACCTACTGCTTATAAAATTCCATTTATAACTTCACCGTTTATAATTCTATAAATTTCATTCATTTATGAAATTCATTCACAATTCATTCTAACACTTATAAAAACTCGTTTTATAATTCCAATATTTTTAATTTATAAATATCAATTTATAAATTTCTTATATAAATCAATTTATACTATTATTTTAAAACATCTTTAATCTCCTTTATAATTTCACCATTTTTGATTTATAAAATAATCAAATTTCATAAATCCTATATTTAAACCTTTTTACAATGAATTCAAAAATCCCAATTTAAACTATTTTACAAAACCATTAACCCCATATTTTCAAAAATCAACTTTTAACTACATTTCTCAAAAATTATAATTTTTATAACCTTAAAAATTATATCGTTATTTATTCAAGATGGATCAATTTCAAAAATATTTTATAACGTATACTTTCAAAAATCACTTTAAAAATCCTTTTAAAATTCCAAAATTTGGCCCAATGATGCTACACACCAAATAGTCAATCACGACAACAACGACATCATATATCGATATGATAATCAACGAATATCAAAATATCTATAATCAACTAAATACTATTGAGGAATCCAGTTGGATCCCTCCAACCTGTTTTCCTGCATCCAAAGATGTTAGCACAATACCAATTCCGTTCCAGTACGAAATTATCGCGGTATATGGGATTTATAATATTATCCGCTTAATAGACGGCGCAATAGGGTCTTATCCGCTATATACTGCATGAAATCAATTCCAAGTACATAAATAATACCAATTTCACTGTACTGTGAAATATTCGTGGTATATGTTTTTAATAAATAACATCCGCTTACTAACGGCGCATAATGTCTATTTTAACAATCAATAGATACAATCATTATTCAAACATACATTCAAGAATTTTAAATCTAACTATTTAAAATTAAAATCGAAACTGATTCGATTGAGTGAGAAGTTCTCACCTTGATTTCAATTTCGGTTTAGCGATTTATTTCGAATAAAATTAAACGCGCGTTTAATTTTACCCGAAATTCTCACTAATTCCAAACAACTCCAATCCAATTCCATCACGTAGTGCTCGTCCATACGATTCCAATGCAACTGATTTCGCGCGTTTTCAACCTCGTATGAAAAAGATATGAATTTTAGAAGTTACACGATTTATATACTTATAAATTTACAACCTATATTTTAAATTTTTAAACCTAAATCTAATCTCAACCACAAGATCCATGCTTCCACATCTGAGCCGTCCCCTTCCATCTTCTTTCCCACGCAACTCCTTCTCCAGTAAATGACGCACGCGAGAACCCATATACGTTCGATTCGGGTTACGTGCCGCCGCCTCCTCGCTACACGAAACCCCATCAAACCACCCCCATTCGAACGCCATCGCCCAGAGCTACCATCGCCTCGATTTGCATGAAGCTCGGCCCTTCCCTGGTTGAGAAAAACGTGCGTGACTTTGATGCGTTCAAACTCCATTTGCCATCAATCCAAAGCACTAGAAACGATCTTAGCCATTTGATGTCTAGCTCTTGACGAGCTCTACAAGTTTGCTTCAGAAAGTTTTACGAATTAAAGCATGGATTTGAAGAAATCTGAGGGGAAAGAGAAGACATTTTCGGCCATTAAATATTTATGAAGGTGGCGGCTGCAGCTAATTGAAACCCTAGCCTTGTTTTGATGCAAATGAGAAAAGTGAAGGGCTTATATAGAAAATTTTGCAAACACTATTCATCCCGGAATTTCCGAACTCCAAACGAAGCGTGCCGGTTGGCGTTTATAAGGTTTACCCCGCGTTCCGAACACAATGGAACGTGTTTCGGGAGCTAATTCGGTCATCTGTGCGAGTTATGGCAATAAACGTTCGATTTAAAATTAAACCGATTAAACGATTTTCTAGGCGTTTTGGCTTGCCCCGGACAAACGATAAATCCGATTGACACGAAATTTTAAACCATACAATAATATCACATTACGGATCCGATGAAACTAGTTTCGTCGAAATCCGAGACTGTTTGAAAAATGGCCATTTTAACTCGCCAAATTAATGTTAAAACAATTTCAATGCGTTTCGAACTGCCACGATCAAACGATAACTCCGATTGCTATGAAAATTGAAATCCCATAATAAAAAACTATTACGGATCCAATGGAACTAGTTTCGTCCAATTCTGAGACTGTTCGAAAATTGGCTATTTTCACTAGTCGATTAAATATTAAAATATTCAATTTTCACAAATTAACTTCTAATTCGATTTTAAAAGTTCCTTAACATCATTCTAACTTCAATTTGATAAAATAAAATTTTACAAATCATTTTCAATCATATTTAACTCAATTTTCAATTATTTCTGTATTTTCACATATTAAATTATCGATTTAATTACTCAATTAAATCCAATTATTCGAAATAAAATTTATTCGACTTATAAATTTCACTTATTAATATTTAAAATTAATTAAATATTCAAATTTTAATTAATTAAATTCTGGATCGTTACATACTTCCCCCCTTAAAAGAATTTCGTCCCCGAAATTATCAAGTAAGAAAGTTACAGAATTTATTAACTTTCCATAAATCCGTAGTTAAACTTCTTACAAAATCTTTACTAAGTTTTCAAATCATACTTAGTTATCTTTTCAAAAGCAACTACTATTGTTTAACTTTCAACTCCAAATCAAAGTTAAAGTTTTCAAAATTTTCCAATTTTCTCAAAAAAAAATTCTAACGCCTTAAATTTTCGGAAAAATTCGCCATAGTCACCTTTGCGCGGCTCGATCCGAAAAAAAATGACAGTATATATATCACAAATATACATCTCATCAAGTGATGAGGCATCCCGCAGGGAAAAAAGTGTAAAAGTACGATATGTAATCCGAGATATGTACCTTATTTATTATTAGCTAGCATATACGGCTAATATAGAGCGAAAGCGAGCTCCAAATGCGAAGCAAACGCGATCCGCACCTACTAAACACTCAACAAACAAATGAGAAACATGTATATAGACAATAGGATCGATTTACAACATTTAGCAATATAATAACTATATATGCCAACATAGCAAATGCAGTAAAAGCAATAAATGCAACTACCAAATCAATATAAATTTACTTCTCATTAATATTTAATGAATTAGTTATCCAATTAATTCATTAACATTGGATTTTATCAACATTTATTCATATCCAGTTTCAATTAGTTTGCATTTACTAATTTACATTCAAGTCGGTGCATTTCCAAATCAAATTTCAATTCTATTTAAGATTCACTTAACTTCCAATTGGATTTCAATTACTTTAGCTTCCAATTTCATTAACACTTAATGAATTATATACAATCAACTAACAACCATATAACAACCAATGTATATTAATTTCAACCAAATTCCTTTGCTTATATTCATTTTCATTCAATTATTCAACTTCCAATAACATTAGATTTTAATGAATTAACACTTACATCCATTATTTCATATCAACTTAATTTACATACAATTTGATTAACATTCAATTCATTAATTCAATTCAATTACAATTCATTTATATAACTCAAGTTCACATCTATCACTTAACTTTATTAATTTACTTCGATACCAATATCAACTTCATTCAACATCTCTTAAGTTATACTTCATTTTATAAACATCACTTGGTTTTACTTAGCTTAAATTCCCACTTATAAATCAATTCAGATTCCAAATTCTAAAGTAAATTTCCATTTAACTTTAAATTCATTTTTATTTACAACTCATATTCATAAATATATTCATATAGTTTCACTTCTTATATATATAAGTTTATTTCTCAATTGTAAATCACATTAATTATAATTCCATTCTTATAATTCATTTTACTTATACAATTATTCTTTTATTTAGATTATTCAAACATCTTATTCAACAACCAAACAATCAACTTATATACACTTTAATAATTCTGAAAAATTATTCCTTTATATATATAAAATATAATCAAGGTAAAATTTATTTCATTTACCCAAATTTTAAAACAATACTATGTCGATTTATCTTGTTTAAGAGTTTAGAAACCCCTATCTACGATAGTTAGCAAGACTACATCGACCGGAATCTATAAACAATCAACCGATAAGTCAACACAATACAAAACAATTTTATATTCACCAACAATTACGCTCTCATAGCTATTATTACACTCAAACTCATTCTAGAGTACTACTGACTCTATCTCTAATGAATAATACCCAACAGAGCCATGGTTGTCGCTTAACCATATGCTCTGATACCAGATGTGAGGACCCGCAAATCCGTACTCCTTGAATATACACTAATCTCCATAGATTAACTCAAGATGAACAGAAATACGAATTCTCAGTGTTTAAGAAAAAGAAATAGATAGAAGAAGAGAGAAAAGATAGAAAATAGAACAGAAGAAAACAGCAGAACAATAACAGAATCTCACAATCGCAGCGGAACAACATATAATAATAAATGAATAATCTTTAAACAAAGCTATATCAGTTATTACATTACATCACATTACATTACATTATCATCAGAGTGTACAACAACAAACAATGCAGCGGAAAAGAAATACTATATACTAGTATACGCCATGCCATCCATCTTGCCTCCAGCAACTCCTGAATTCCAGAATATCCTGGTAAACCTTAACTCTTGACTGCCCGTGTGGAAATTGGTGGGCACCCAGAGTTTAGGAAGGAAAACAATAAACTCTGAGTCAGTCATGTGACTGGTGTGAGAACTCAAAACAGTTTATTTATCTTTAAAATCAAAATAGAGGAATATTTTTAAAGTCAATTCGCAATGCTTTTAAAAATGAGACTACCATAAGGCCTCCCGCACACACACACAATGCAAACGCAGAATCGGAGGAGATTTCTCCTTATGATAGTCAAAGATGCTTGATACGCATTAAAAGAACATTTGATATTATTACTAGTGCATAGTGTAGGAAAAATTCATTTCGAAAATAAAGATATAAATCTTAGCCAGCATAGGCATTCCGCACTTATGCCTACTATAACGACCATCCAAACAGGGGGGCGCCACCATAAGTGAATGATAGGTTCTACAACTAATACCGTACAAGATCGTATTGTTTCTTTGAATTTCCAACGAATGGTCAGGCCAATGAACTTCCCATTGCCACATGAGAACGCCTCTGGAAGGACGTCCTCGAGAACCAAATCGGATCTCTGCCAACACAAGGCCGGGTTACCCCTAACTGGGTAACTACTGACACAAGTATGCCATCCCCGGGTCCTTTGGGACCTTTATCCGAGCGCTCGTAACCAACATCACACCAAAATAATAAGTGTTTCAACATGAGTAAGTATCTGGGCTCCATACCATGATACCACCCTTTTCCAGAAGGAAATGCACATACCCTAAGGGGCGCTACCCCCAATAACCTTGCCCCAACAAATGATCATAGAAATGATCACAAAAATAAGTGATCAAACAAATGATCATATCACAAATGATCAAACAATGATCATTTCACAGCAACACTCAGCATGTCACATTACCAAATTGGGAATATATCGCTGATAACCTTCAACTACATAACCTCTGAGCTCGTACGTCTCAGAGAAGGGTGTTAAGCTAAGAGAATAAATTCTCCGCCACCAACAGAAATATATTTGAAAGAAATCAGCTTTAATCTCAATTTGTAATGTCAGACATACAATCCATACAAGTCTGTTTCGGGCTCGAACAGAACCGAAGGCACTTACAAAGAAGTCCTTGCAATTCGGATATCCACAATCCTTATCGGATTCCCCATCACATATGGAGAACTCTATACCGGAGCAACTTGGTGCAGAGTCAATCGACAGGTCATCCTATCGCTCTCTCAAATACCCGGTCTTCAACACCGGTCTTCAAATGCTATCCATAACGACGTATCACATACTCGGAATGGGTTATACGACCCCAAGGTCCTTTCCCGGATAACCCGAATAGTGAGCGCTTATTCAAAAATAAGTGTGGCATTCAAATTCAAGCAAATCACAACAAATACCTTTCAAAGGTAAATATTGATAGTCGGTTATTGAACTATTAATGGATATGCACATCATCACCCGATTCCAAATAATTTTCCAAATTATTTATTTCCCAAAAAATATATTTACAAGATATAAAATTTCAATACCTCAAAAATAAATCAATATTTATTTTTAAACAAATTCCCCTTTATTTTATAAATTCCATAGTGAATTTACATTCCAAAATATCTATGAATACACGATTTCAATTATTCATTTTCAATTTATCTTCAAAAAGATAAATTCTCAAAATATTCACTTTATATTGGAAAACATTTCCATGCTTACTTAATAAGTAATTCACAAATATTTTTATTTTCTACACTTGGAAAATATTCAATATACTTAAATCTAAATTAAGTATATATTTCATTCTTTAAGGAAATCATTCTCTTAAACATATTTATTTGGGCCAAAACGAATGTTGCGTAAAACATCGTTACGACAACCCAAAATCACCAGTATAGGGATTCGAAATTTAAAATAGATATATAAATCCTAATACTATACAAAACATTTCCTTTCGGAAATCATTTACTATAACAACAGTGTTATAGCCCACCATTTGCTTCTATTTCTCGAAAACGTCTATTTCAACAATGAATGTTGAAATCTATGGTTTCGAATCTCAACACATTTTAAAACATCGTTAGATCGTTTTAATTCTATTTAAAACATCATATCCAAAACATTTTCTTTAACATATTATTCACTATTCAAAAACGTGAATATACTTGTTAACCAATTTCATCATTTCTATTCATTTTACTTTAAAGGATTATTCACTGTCTAAAACGTGAATATAACTCCATTAATAAGTTACAACAATTTACTTATTAAAATAAGTCGTTTGCGGATTTATAAAACAACGTTTATAAATTCCATTTCTATTTATTTTATAACAACTTCCTTTTATAAATCTCTTTTATTAACCTATCCGATTTATAACTCAATTATATACCGAAAGTCCATATTATAAGTTAAATACTTATAATTTATTTGTTTATAAAATCGTTCTTTTTTAAACTTCCCAAATTATAAATCTTATAACTTATAAGATTCATTTATTTACCCAAATCTATTCCTTTAATAACTTTACAAATTTTATAAACCTACTGCTTATAAAATTCCATTTATAACTTCACCGTTTATAATTCTATAAATTTCATTCATTTATGAAATTCATTCACAATTCATTCTAACACTTATAAAAACTCGTTTTATAATTCCAATATTTTTAATTTATAAATATCAATTTATAAATTTCTTATATAAATCAATTTATACTATTATTTTAAAACATCTTTAATCTCCTTTATAATTTCAACATTTTTTATTTATAAAATAATCAAATTTCATAAATCCTATATTTAAACCTTTTTACAATGAATTCAAAAATCCCAATTTAAACTATTTTATAAAACCATTAACCCCATATTTTCAAAAATCAACTTTTAACCACATTTCTCAAAAATTATAATTTTTATAACCTTAAAAATTATATCGTTATTTATTCAAGATGGATCAATTTCAAAAATATTTTATAACGTATACTTTCAAAAATCCTTTTAAAATTCCAAAATTTGGCCCAATGATGCTACACACCAAATAGTCAATCACGACAACAACGACATCATATATCGATATGATAATCAACGAATATCAAAATATCCATAATCAAATAAATACTGTTGAGGAATCCAGTTGGATCCCTCCAACCTGTTTTCCTGCATCCAAAGATGTTAGCACAATACCAATTCCGTTCCAGTACGAAATTATCGCGGTATATGAGATTTATAATATTATCCGCTTAATAGATGGCGCAATAGGGTCTCATCCGCTATATACTGCGGAAAATCAATTCCAAGTACATAAATAATACCAATTTCACTGTACTGTGAAATATTCGCGGTATATGTTTTTAATAAATAACATCCGCTTACTAACGGCGCATAATGTCTATTTTAACAATCAATAGATACAATCATCATTCAAACATACATTCAAGAATTTTAAATCTAACTATTTAAAATTAAAATCGAAACTGATTTGATTGAGTGAGAAGTTCTCACCTTGATTTCAATTTCGTTTTAGCGATTTATTTCGAATAAAATTAAACGCGCGTTTAATTTTACCCGAAATTCTCACTAATTCCAAACGACTCCAATCCAATTCCATCACGTAGTGCTCGTCCATACGATTCCAATGCAACTGATTTCGCGCGTTTTCAACCTCGTATGAAAAAGATATGAATTTTAGAAGTTACACGATTTATATACTTATAAATTTACAACCTATATTTCAAATTTTTAAACCTAAATCTAATCTCAGCCACAAGATCCATGCTTCCACATCTGAGCCGTCCCCTTCCATCTTCTTTCCCACGCAACTCCTTCTCCAGTAAATGACGCACGCGAGAACCCATATACGTTCGATTCGGGTTACGTGCCGCCGCCTCCTCGCTACACGAAACCCCATCAAACCACCCCCATTCGAACGCCATCGCCCAGAGCTACCATCGCCTCGATTTGCATGAAGCTCGGCCCTTCCCTGGTTGAGAAAAACGTGCGTGACTTTGATGCGTTCAAACTCCATTTGCCATCAATCCAAAGCACTAGAAACGATCTTAGCCATTTGATGTCTAGCTCTTGACGAGCTCTACAAGTTTGCTTTAGAAAGTTTTACGAATTAAAGCATGGATTTGAAGAAATCTGAGGGGAAAGAGAAGACATTTTCGGCCATTAAATATTTATGAAGGTGGCGGCTGCAGCTAATTGAAACCCTAGCCTTGTTTTGATGCAAATGAGAAAAGTGAAGGGCTTATATAGAAAATTTTGCAAACACTATTCATCCCGGAATTTCCGAACTCCAAACGAAGCGTGCCGGTTGGCGTTTATAAGGTTTACCCCGCGTTCCGAACACAATGGAACGTGTTTCGGGAGCTAATTCGGTCATCTGTGCGAGTTATGGAAATAAACGTTCGATTTAAAATTAAACCGATTAAACGATTTTCTAGGCGTTTTGGCTTGCCCCGGACAAACGATAAATCCGATTGACACGAAATTTTAAACCATACAATAATATCACATTACGGATCCGATGAAACTAGTTTCGTCGAAATCCGAGACTGTTTGAAAAATGGACATTTTAACTCGCCAAATTAATGTTAAAACAATTTCAATGCGTTTCGAACTGCCACGATCAAACGATAACTCCGATTGCTATGAAAATTGAAATCCCATAATAACAAACTATTACGGATCCAATGGAACTAGTTTCGTCCAATTCTGAGACTGTTCGAAAATTGGCTATTTTCACTAGTCGATTAAATATTAAAATATTCAATTTTCACAAATTAACTTCTAATTCGATTTTAAAAGTTCCATAACATCATTCTAACTTCAATTTGATAAAATAAAATTTTACAAATCATTTTCAATCATATTTAACTCAATTTTCAATTATTTCTGTATTTTCACATATTAAATTATCGATTTAATTACTCAATTAAATCCAATTATTCGAAATAAAATTTATTCGACTTATAAATTTCACTTATTAATATTTAAAATTAATTAAATATTCAAATTTTAATTAATTAAATTCTGGATCGTTACATACTTCCCCCCTTAAAAGAATTTCGTCCCCGAAATTATCAAGTAAGAAAGTTACAGAATTTATTAACTTTCCATAAATCCGTAGTTAAACTTCTTACAAAATCTTTACTAAGTTTTCAAATCATACTTAGTTATCTTTTCAAAAGAAACTACTATTGTTTAACTTTCAACTCCAAATCAAAGTTAAAGTTTTCAAAATTTTCCAATTTTCTCAAAAAAAAAATCTAACGCCTTAAATTTTCGGAAAAATTCGCCATAGTCACCTTTGCGCGGCTCGATCCGAAAAAAAATGACAGTATATATATCACAAATATACATCTCATCAAGTGATGAGGCATCCCGCAGGGAAAAAAGTGTAAAAGTACGATATGTAATCCGAGATATGTACCTTATTTATTATTAGCGAGCATATACGGCTAATATAGAGCGAAAGCGAGCTCCAAATGCGAAGCAAACGCGATCCGCACCTACTAAACACTCAACAAACAAATGAGAAACATGTATATAGACAATAGGATCGATTTACAACATATAGCAATATAATAACTATATATGCCAACATAGCAAATGCAGTAAAAGCAATAAATGCAACTACCAAATCAATATAAATTTACTTCTCATTAATATTTAATGAATTAGTTATCCAATTAATTCATTAACATTGGATTTTATCAACATTTATTCATATCCAGTTTCAATTAGTTTTCATTTACTAATTTACATTCAAGTCGGTGCATTTCCAAATCAAATTTCAATTCTATTTAAGATTCACTTAACTTCCAATTGGATTTCAATTACTTTAGCTTCCAATTTCATTAACACTTAATGAATTATATACAATCAACTAACAACCATATAACAACCAATGTATATTAATTTCAACCAAATTCCTTTGCTTATATTCATTTTCATTCAATTATTCAACTTCCAATAACATTAGATTTTAATGAATTAACACTTACATCCATTATTTCATATCAACTTAATTTACATACAATTTGATTAACATTCAATTCATTAATTCAATTCAATTACAATTCATTTATATAACTCAAGTTCACATCTATCACTTAACTTTATTAATTTACTTCGATACCAATATCAACTTCATTCAACATCTCTTAAGTTATACTTCATTTTATAAACATCACTTGGTTTTACTTAGCTTAAATTCCCACTTATAAATCAATTCAGATTCCAAATTCTAAAGTAAATTTCCATTTAACTTTAAATTCATTTTTATTTACAACTCATATTCATAAATATATTCATATAGTTTCACTTCTTATATATATAAGTTTATTTCTCAATTGTAAATCACATTAATTATAATTCCATTCTTATAATTCATTTTACTTATACAATTATTCTTTTATTTAGATTATTCAAACATCTTATTCAACAACCAAACAATCAACTTATATACACTTTAATAATTCTGAAAAATTATTCCTTTATATATATAAAATATAATCAAGGTAAAATTTATTTCATTTACCCAAATTTTAAAACAATACTATGTCGATTTATCTTGTTTAAGAGTTTAGAAACCCCTATCTACGATAGTTAGCAAGACTACATCGACCGAAATCTATAAACAATCAACCGATAAGTCAACACAATACAAAACAATTTTATATTCACCAACAATTACGCTCTCATAGCTATTATTACACTCAAACTCATTCTAGAGTACTACTGACTCTATCTCTAATGAATAATACCCAACAGAGCCATGGTTGTCGCTTAACCATATGCTCTGATACCAGATGTGAGGACCCGCAAATCCGTACTCCTTGAATATACACTAATCTCCATAGATTAACTCAAGATGAACAGAAATACGAATTCTCAGTGTTTAAGAAAAAGAAATAGATAGAAGAAGAGAGAAAAGATAGAAAATAGAACAGAAGAAAACAGCAGAACAATAACAGAATCTCACAATCGCAGCGGAACAACATATAATAATAAATGAATAATCTTTAAACAAAGCTATATCAGTTATTACATTACATCACATTACATTACATTATCATCAGAGTGTACAACAACAAACAATGCAGCGGAAAAGAAATACTATATACTAGTATACGCCATGCCATCCATCTTGCCTCCAGCAACTCCTGAATTCCAGAATATCCTGGTAAACCTTAACTCTTGACTGCCCGTGTGGAAATTGGTGGGCACCCAGAGTTTAGGAAGGAAAACAATAAACTCTGAGTCAGTCATGTGACTGGTGTGAGAACTCAAAACAGTTTATTTATCTTTAAAATCAAAATAGAGGAATATTTTTAAAGTCAATTCGCAATGCTTTTAAAAATGAGACTACCATAAGGCCTCCCGCACACACACACAATGCAAACGCAGAATCGGAGGAGATTTCTCCTTATGATAGTCAAAGATGCTTGATACGCATTAAAAGAACATTTGATATTATTACTAGTGCATAGTGTAGGAAAAATTCATTTCGAAAATAAAGATATAAATCTTAGCCAGCATAGGCATTCCGCACTTATGCCTACTATAGCGACCATCCAAACAGGGGGGCGCCACCATAAGTGAATGATAGGTTCTACAACTAATACCGTACAAGATCGTATTGTTTCTTTGGATTTCCAACGAATGGTCAGGCCAATGAACTTCCCATTGCCACATGAGAACGCCTCTGGAAGGACGTCCTCGAGAACCAAATCGGATCTCTGCCAACACAAGGCCGGGTTACCCCTAACTGGGTAACTACTGACACAAGTATGCCATCCCCGGGTCCTTTGGGACCTTTATCCGAGCGCTCGTAACCAACATCACACCAAAATAATAAGTGTTTCAACATGAGTAAGTATCTGGGCTCCATACCATGATACCACCCTTTTCCAGAAGGAAATGCACATACCCTAAGGGGCGCTACCCCCAATAACCTTGCCCCAACAAATGATCATAGAAATGATCACAAAGATAAGTGATCAAACAAATGATCATATCACAAATGATCAAACAATGATCATTTCACAGCAACACTCGGCATGTCACATTACCAAATTGGGAATATATCGCTGATAACCTTCAACTACATAACCTCTGAGCTCGTACGTCTCAGAGAAGGGTGTTAAGCTAAGAGAATAAATTCTCCGCCACCAACAGAAATATATTTGAAAGAAATTAGCTTTAATCTCAATTTGTAATGTCAGACATACAATCCATACAAGTCTGTTCCGGGCTCGAACAGAACCGAAGGCACTTACAAAGAAGTCCTTGCAATTCGGATATCCACAATCCTGATCGGATTCCCCATCACATATGGAGAACTCTATACCGGAGCAACTTGGTGCAGAGTCAATCGACAGGTCATCCTATCGCTCTCGCAAATACCCGGTCTTCAACACCGGTCTTCAAATGCTATCCATAACGACGTATCACATACTCGGAATGGGTTATACGACCCCAAGGTCCTTTCCCGGATAACCCGAATAGTGAGCGCTTATTCAAAAATAAGTGTGGCATTCAAATTCAAGCAAATCACAACAAATACCTTTCAAAGGTAAATATTGATAGTCGGTTATTGAACTATTAATGGATATGCACAGCATCACCCGATTCCAAATAATTTTCCAAATTATTTATTTCCCAAAAAATATATTTACAAGATATAAAATTTCAATACCTCAAAAATAAATCAATATTTATTTTTAAACAAATTCCCCTTTCTTTTATAAATTCCATAGTGAATTTACATTCCAAAATATCTATGAATACACGATTTCAATTATTCATTTTCAATTTATCTTCAAAAAGATAAATTCTCAAAATATTCACTTTATATTGGAAAACATTTCCATGCTTACTTAATAAGTAATTCACAAATATTTTTATTTTCTACACTTGGAAAATATTCAATATACTTAAATCTAAATTAAGTATATATTTCATTCTTTAAGGAAATCATTCTCTTAAACATATTTATTTGGGCCAAAACGAATGTTGCGTAAAACATCGTTACGACAACCCAAAATCACCAGTATAGGGATTCGAAATTTAAAATAGATATATAAATCCTAATACTATACAAAACATTTCCTTTCGGAAATCATTTACTATAACAACAGTGTTATAGTCCACCATTTGCTTCTATTTCTCGAAAACGTCTATTTCAACAATGAATGTTGAAATCTATGGTTTCGAATCTCAACACATTTTAAAACATCGTTAGATCGTTTTAATTCTATTTAAAACATCATATCCAAAACATTTTCTTTAACATATTATTCACTATTCAAAAACGTGAATATACTTGTTAACCAATTTCATCATTTCTATTCATTTTACTTTAAAGGATTATTCACTGTCTAAAACGTGAATATAACTCCATTAATAAGTTACAACAATTTACTTATTAAAATAAGTCGTTTGCGGATTTATAAAACAACGTTTATAAATTCCATTTCTATTTATTTTATAACAACTTCCTTTTATAAATCTCCTTTATTAACCTATCCGATTTATAACTCAATTATATACCGAAAGTCCATATTATAAGTTAAATACTTATAATTTATTTGTTTATAAAATCGTTCTTTTTTAAACTTCCCAAATTATAAATCTTATAACTTATAAGATTCATTTATTTACCCAAATCTATTCCTTTAATAACTTTACAAATTTTATAAACCTACTGCTTATAAAATTCCATTTATAACTTCACCGTTTATAATTCTATAAATTTCATTCATTTATGAAATTCATTCACAATTCATTCTAACACTTATAAAAACTCGTTTTATAATTCCAATATTTTTAATTTATAAATATCAATTTATAAATTTCTTATATAAATCAATTTATACTATTATTTTAAAACATCTTTAATCTCCTTTATAATTTCAACATTTTTGATTTATAAAATCATCAAATTTCATAAATCCTATATTTAAACCTTTTTACAATGAATTCAAAAATCCCAATTTAAACTATTTTATAAAACCATTAACCCCATATTTTCAAAAATCAACTTTTAACCACATTTCTCAAAAATTATAAATTTTATAACCTTAAAAATTATATCGTTATTTATTCAAGATGGATCAATTTCAAAAATATTTTATAACGTATACTTTCAAAAATCCTTTTAAAATTCCAAAATTTGGCCCAATGATGCTACACACCAAATAGTCAATCACGACAACAACGACATCATATATCGATATGATAATCAACGAATATCAAAATATCCATAATCAAATAAATACTGTTGAGGAATCCAGTTGGATCCCTCCAACCTGTTTTCCTGCATCCAAAGATGTTAGCACAATACCAATTCCGTTCCAGTACGAAATTATCGCGGTATATGAGATTTATAATATTATCCGCTTAATAGATGGCGCAATAGGGTCTCATCCGCTATATACTGCGGAAAATCAATTCCAAGTACATAAATAATACCAATTTCACTGTACTGTGAAATTTTCGCGGTATATGTTTTTAATAAATAACATCCGCTTACTAACGGCGCATAATGTCTATTTTAACAATCAATAGATACAATCATCATTCAAACATACATTCAAGAATTTTAAATCTAACTATTTAAAATTAAAATCGAAACTGATTCGATTGAGTGAGAAGTTCTCACCTTGATTTCAATTTCGTTTTAGCGATTTATTTCGAATAAAATTAAACGCACGTTTAATTTTACCCGAAATTCTCACTAATTCCAAACGACTCCAATCCAATTCCATCACGTAGTGCTCGTCCATACGATTCCAATGCAACTGATTTCGTGCGTTTTCAACCTCGTATGAAAAAGATATGAATTTTAGAAGTTACACGATTTATATACTTATAAATTTACAACCTATATTTTAAATTTTTAAACCTAAATCTAATCTCAGCCACAAGATCCATGCTTCCACATCTGAGCCGTCCCCTTCCATCTTCTTTCCCACGCAACTCCTTCTCCAGTAAATGACGCACGCGAGAACCCATATACGTTCGATTCGGGTTACGTGCCGCCGCCTCCTCGCTACACGAAACCCCATCAAACGACCCCCATTCGAACGCCATCGCCCAGAGCTACCATCGCCTCGATTTGCATGAAGCTCGGCCCTTCCCTGGTTGAGAAAAACGTGCGTGACTTTGATGCGTTCAAACTCCATTTGCCATCAATCCAAAGCACTAGAAACGATCTTAGCCATTTGATGTCTAGCTCTTGACGAGCTCTACAAGTTTGCTTCAGAAAGTTTTACGAATTAAAGCATGGATTTGAAGAAATCTGAGGGGAAAGAGAAGACATTTTCGGCCATTAAATATTTATGAAGGTGGCGGCTGCAGCTAATTGAAACCCTAGCCTTGTTTTGATGCAAATGAGAAAAGTGAAGGGCTTATATAGAAAATTTTGCAAACACTATTCATCCCGGAATTTCCGAACTCCAAACGAAGCGTGCCGGTTGGCGTTTATAAGGTTTACCCCGCGTTCCGAACACAATGGAACGTGTTTCGGGAGCTAATTCGGTCATCTGTGCGAGTTATGGAAATAAACGTTCGATTTAAAATTAAACCGATTAAACGATTTTCTAGGCGTTTTGGCTTGCCCCGGAAAAACGATAAATCCGATTGACACGAAATTTTAAACCATACAATAATATCACATTACGAATCCGATGAAACTAGTTTCGTCGAAATCCGAGACTGTTTGAAAAATGGCCATTTTAACTCGCCAAATTAATGTTAAAACAATTTCAATGCGTTTCGAACTGCCACGATCAAACGATAACTCCGATTGCTATGAAAATTGAAATCCCATAATAACAAACTATTACGGATCCAATGGAACTAGTTTCGTCCAATTCTGAGACTGTTCGAAAATTGGCTATTTTCACTAGTCGAGTGAATATTAAAATATTCAATTTTCACAAATTAACTTCTAATTCGATTTTAAAAGTTCCATAACATCATTCTAACTTCAATTTGATAAAATAAAATTTTACAAATCATTTTCAATCATATTTAACTCAATTTTCAATTATTTCTGTATTTTCACATATTAAATTATCGATTTAATTACTCAATTAAATCCAATTATTCGAAATAAAATTTATTCGACTTATAAATTTCACTTATTAATATTTAAAATTAATTAAATATTCAAATTTTAATTAATTAAATTCTGGATCGTTACATACTTCCCCCCCTTAAAAGAATTTCGTCCCCGAAATTATCAAGTAAGAAAGTTACAGAATTTATTAACTTTCCATAAATCCATAGTTAAACTTCTTACAAAATCTTTACTAAGTTTTCAAATCATACTTAGTTATCTTTTCAAAAGAAACTACTATTGTTTAACTTTCAACTCCAAATCAAAGTTAAAGTTTTCAAAATTTTCCAATTTTGTCAAAAAAAAATTCTAACGCCTTAAATTTTCGGAAAAATTCGCCATAGTCACCTTTGCGCAGCTCGATCCGAAAAAAAAATGACAGTATATATATCACAAATATACATCTCATCAAGTGATGAGGCATCCCGCAGGGAAAAAAGTGTAAAAGTACGATATGTAATCCGAGATATGTACCTTATTTATTATTAGCGAGCATATACGGCTAATATAGAGCGAAAGCGAGCTCCAAATGCGAAGCAAACGCGATCCGCACCTACTAAACACTCAACAAACAAATGAGAAACATGTATATAGACAATAGGATCGATTTACAACATATAGCAATATAATAACTATATATGCCAACATAGCAAATGCAGTAAAAGCAATAAATGCAACTACCAAATCAATATAAATTTACTTCTCATTAATATTTAATGAATTAGTTATCCAATTAATTCATTAACATTGGATTTTATCAACATTTATTCATATCCAGTTTCAATTAGTTTGCATTTACTAATTTACATTCAAGTCGGTGCATTTCCAAATCAAATTTCAATTCTATTTAAGATTCACTTAACTTCCAATTGGATTTCAATTACTTTAGCTTCCAATTTCATTAACACTTAATGAATTATATACAATCAACTAACAACCATATAACAACCAATGTATATTAATTTCAACCAAATTCCTTTGCTTATATTCATTTTCATTCAATTATTCAACTTCCAATAACATTAGATTTTAATGAATTAACACTTACATCCATTATTTCATATCAACTTAATTTACATACAATTTGATTAACATTCAATTCATTAATTCAATTCAATTACAATTCATTTATATAACTCAAGTTCACATCTATCACTTAACTTTATTAATTTACTTCGATACCAATATCAACTTCATTCAACATCTCTTAAGTTATACTTCATTTTATAAACATCACTTGGTTTTACTTAGCTTAAATTCCCACTTATAAATCAATTCAGATTCCAAATTCTAAAGTAAATTTCCATTTAACTTTAAATTCATTTTTATTTACAACTCATATTCATAAATATATTCATATAGTTTCACTTCTTATATATATAAGTTTATTTCTCAATTGTAAATCACATTAATTATAATTCCATTCTTATAATTCATTTTACTTATACAATTATTCTTTTATTTAGATTATTCAAACATCTTATTCAACAACCAAACAATCAACTTATATACACTTTAATAATTCTGAAAAATTATTCCTTTATATATATAAAATATAATCAAGGTAAAATTTATTTCATTTACCCAAATTTTAAAACAATACTATGTCGATTTATCTTGTTTAAGAGTTTAGAAACCCCTATCTACGATAGTTAGCAAGACTACATCGACCGAAATCTATAAACAATCAACCGATAAGTCAACACAATACAAAACAATTTTATATTCACCAACAATTACGCTCTCATAGCTATTATTACACTCAAACTCATTCTAGAGTACTACTGACTCTATCTCTAATGAATAATACCCAACAGAGCCATGGTTGTCGCTTAACCATATGCTCTGATACCAGATGTGAGGACCCGCAAATCCGTACTCCTTGAATATACACTAATCTCCATAGATTAACTCAAGATGAACAGAAATACGAATTCTCAGTGTTTAAGAAAAAGAAATAGATAGAAGAAGAGAGAAAAGATAGAAAATAGAACAGAAGAAAACAGCAGAACAATAACAGAATCTCACAATCGCAGCGGAACAACATATAATAATAAATGAATAATCTTTAAACAAAGCTATATCAGTTATTACATTACATCACATTACATTACATTATCATCAGAGTGTACAACAACAAACAATGCAGCGGAAAAGAAATACTATATACTAGTATACGCCATGCCATCCATCTTGCCTCCAGCAACTCCTGAATTCCAGAATATCCTGGTAAACCTTAACTCTTGACTGCCCGTGTGGAAATTGGTGGGCACCCAGAGTTTAGGAAGGAAAACAATAAACTCTGAGTCAGTCATGTGACTGGTGTGAGAACTCAAAACAGTTTATTTATCTTTAAAATCAAAATAGAGGAATATTTTTAAAGTCAATTCGCAATGCTTTTAAAAATGAGACTACCATAAGGCCTCCCGCACACACACACAATGCAAACGCAGAATCGGAGGAGATTTCTCCTTATGATAGTCAAAGATGCTTGATACGCATTAAAAGAACATTTGATATTATTACTAGTGCATAGTGTAGGAAAAATTCATTTCGAAAATAAAGATATAAATCTTAGCCAGCATAGGCATTCCGCACTTATGCCTACTATAGCGACCATCCAAACAGGGGGGCGCCACCATAAGTGAATGATAGGTTCTACAACTAATACCGTACAAGATCGTATTGTTTCTTTGGATTTCCAACGAATGGTCAGGCCAATGAACTTCCCATTGCCACATGAGAACGCCTCTGGAAGGACGTCCTCGAGAACCAAATCGGATCTCTGCCAACACAAGGCCGGGTTACCCCTAACTGGGTAACTACTGACACAAGTATGCCATCCCCGGGTCCTTTGGGACCTTTATCCGAGCGCTCGTAACCAACATCACACCAAAATAATAAGTGTTTCAACATGAGTAAGTATCTGGGCTCCATACCATGATACCACCCTTTTCCAGAAGGAAATGCACATACCCTAAGGGGCGCTACCCCCAATAACCTTGCCCCAACAAATGATCATAGAAATGATCACAAAGATAAGTGATCAAACAAATGATCATATCACAAATGATCAAACAATGATCATTTCACAGCAACACTCAGTATGTCACATTACCAAATTGGGAATATATCGCTGATAACCTTCAACTACATAACCTCTGAGCTCGTACGTCTCAGAGAAGGGTGTTAAGCTAAGAGAATAAATTCTCCGCCACCAACAGAAATATATTTGAAAGAAATCAGCTTTAATCTCAATTTGTAATGTCAGACATACAATCCATACAAGTCTGTTCCGGGCTCGAACAGAACCGAAGGCATTTACAAAGAAGTCCTTGCAATTCGGATATCCACAATCCTGATCGGATTCCCCATCACATATGGAGAACTCTATACCGGAGCAACTTGGTGCAGAGTCAATCGACAGGTCATCCTATCGCTCTCGCAAATACCCGATCTTCAACACCGGTCTTCAAATGCTATCCATAACGACGTATCACATACTCGGAATGGGTTATACGACCCCAAGGTCCTTTCCCGGATAACCCGAATAGTGAGCGCTTATTCAAAAATAAGTGTGGCATTCAAATTCAAGCAAATCACAACAAATACCTTTCAAAGGTAAATATTGATAGTCGGTTATTGAACTATTAATGGATATGCACAGCATCACCCGATTCCAAATAATTTTCCAAATTATTTATTTCCCAAAAAATATATTTACAAGATATAAAATTTCAATACCTCAAAAATAAATCAATATTTATTTTTAAACAAATTCCCCCTTCTTTTATAAATTCCATAGTGAATTTACATTCCAAAATATCTATGAATACACGATTTCAATTATTCATTTTCAATTTATCTTCAAAAAGATAAATTCTCAAAATATTCACTTTATATTGGAAAACATTTCCATGCTTACTTAATAAGTAATTCACAAATATTTTTATTTTCTACACTTGGAAAATATTCAATATACTTAAATCTAAATTAAGTATATATTTCATTCTTTAAGGAAATCATTCTCTTAAACATATTTATTTGGGCCAAAACGAATGTTGCGTAAAACATCGTTACGACAACCCAAAATCACCAGTATAGGGATTCGAAATTTAAAATAGATATATAAATCCTAATACTATACAAAACATTTCCTTTTGGAAATCATTTACTATAACAACAGTGTTATAGTCCACCATTTGCTTCTATTTCTCGAAAACGTCTATTTCAACAATGAATGTTGAAATCTATGGTTTCGAATCTCAACACATTTTAAAACATCGTTAGATCATTTTAATTCTATTTAAAACATCATATCCAAAACATTTTCTTTAACATATTATTCACTATTCAAAAACGTGAATATACTTGTTAACCAATTTCATCATTTCTATTCATTTTACTTTAAAGGATTATTCACTGTCTAAAACGTGAATATAACTCCATTAATAAGTTACAACAATTTACTTATTAAAATAAGTCGTTTGCGGATTTATAAAACAACGTTTATAAATTCCATTTCTATTTATTTTATAACAACTTCCTTTTATAAATCTCCTTTATTAACCTATCCGATTTATAACTCAATTATATACCGAAAGTCCATATTATAAGTTAAATACTTATAATTTATTTGTTTATAAAATCGTTCTTTTTTAAACTTCCCAAATTATAAATCTTATAACTTATAAGATTCATTTATTTACCCAAATCTATTCCTTTAATAACTTTACAAATTTTATAAACCTACTGCTTATAAAATTCCATTTATAACTTCACCGTTTATAATTCTATAAATTTCATTCATTTATGAAATTCATTCACAATTCATTCTAACACTTATAAAAACTCGTTTTATAATTCCAATATTTTTAATTTATAAATATCAATTTATAAATTTCTTATATAAATCAATTTATACTATTATTTTAAAACATCTTTAATCTCCTTTATAATTTCAACATTTTTGATTTATAAAATAATCAAATTTCATAAATCCTATATTTAAACCTTTTTACAATGAATTCAAAAATCCCAATTTAAACTATTTTATAAAACCATTAACCCCATATTTTCAAAAATCAACTTTTAACCACATTTCTCAAAAATTATAATTTTTATAACCTTAAAAATTATATCGTTATTTATTCAAGATGGATCAATTTCAAAAATATTTTATAACGTATACTTTCAAAAATCCTTTTAAAATTCCAAAATTTGGCCCAATGATGCTACACACCAAATAGTCAATCACGACAACAACGACATCATATATCGATATGATAATCAACGAATATCAAAATATCCATAATCAAATAAATACTGTTGAGGAATCCAGTTGGATCCCTCCAACCTGTTTTCCTGCATCCAAAGATGTTAGCACAATACCAATTCCGTTCCAGTACGAAATTATCGCGGTATATGAGATTTATAATATTATCCGCTTAATAGATGGCGCAATAGGGTCTCATCCGCTATATACTGCGGAAAATCAATTCCAAGTACATAAATAATACCAATTTCACTGTACTGTGAAATATTCACGGTATATGTTTTTAATAAATAACATCCGCTTACTAACGGCGCATAATGTCTATTTTAACAATCAATAGATACAATCATCATTCAAACATACATTCAAGAATTTTAAATCTAACTATTTAAAATTAAAATCGAAACTGATTCGATTGAGTGAGAAGTTCTCACCTTGATTTCAATTTCGTTTTAGCGATTTATTTCGAATAAAATTAAACGCGCGTTTAATTTTACCCGAAATTCTCACTAATTCCAAACGACTTCAATCCAATTCTATCGCGTAGTGCTCGTCCATACGATAATAATGCAACTGATTTCGCGCATTTTCGACCTCGTATGAAAAAGATATGAATTTTAGAAGTTACACGATTTATATACTTATAAATTTACAACCTATGTTTTAAATTTTTAAACCTAAATCTAATCTCAGCCACAAGATCCATGCTTCCACATCTGAGCCGTCCCCTTCCAGCTTCTTTCCCACGCAACTCCTTCTCCAGTAAATGACGCACGCGAGAACCCATATACGTTCGATTAGGGTTACATGCCACCACCTCCTCGCTACACGAAACCCCATCAAACCACCTCCATTCGAACGCCATCGCCCAGAGCTACCATCGCCTCGATTTGCGTGAAGCTCGGCCCTTCCCTGGTTGAGAAAAACGTGCGTGACTTTGATGCGTTCAAACTCCATTTTCCATCAATCCAAAGCACTAGAAACGATCTTAGCCGTTGGATGTCTAGCTCTTGACGAGCTCTACAAGTTTGCTTCAGAAAGTTTTACGAATTAAAGCATGGATTTGAAGAAATCTGAGGGGAAAGAGAAGATATTTTCGGCCATTAAATATTTATGAAGGTGGCGGATGTAGCTAATTGAAACCCTAGCCTTGTTTTGATGCAAATGAGAAAAGTGAAGGGCTTATATAGAAAATTTTGCAAACACTATTCATCCCGGAATTTCCGAACTCCAAACGAAGCGTGCCGGTTGGCATTTCTAAAGTTTACCCCGCGTTCCGAACACAATGGAACGTGTTTCAGGAGCTAATTCGGTCATCTGTGCGAGTTATGGCAATAAACGTTCGATTTAAAATTAAACCGATTAAACGATTTTCTAGGCGTTTTGGCTTGCCCCGCACAAACGATAAATCCGATTGACACGAAATTTTGAACCATACAATAACATCACATTACGGATCCGATTAAACTGGTTTCGTCGAAATCCGAGACTGTTTGAAAAATGGCCATTTTAACTCGCTAAATTAATATTAAAACAATTTCAATGCGTTTTAAGCTGCCACGATCAAACGATAACTCCGATTGCTATGAAAATTGAAATCCGATAATAACAAACTATTATGGATCCAATGGAACTAGTTTCGTCCAATTCTGAGACTCTTCGAAAATTGGCTATTTTCACTAGTCGATTAAATATTAAAATATTCAATTTTCACAAATTAACTTCTAATTCGGTTTTAAAAGTTCCATAACATCATTCTAACTTCAATTTGATAAATTAAAATTTTACAAATCATTTTCAATCATATTTAACTCAATTTTCAATTATTTCTGTATTTTCACATATTAAATTATCGATTTAATTACTCAATTAAATCCAATTATTCGAAATAAAATTTATTCGACTTATAAATTTCACTTATTAATATTTAAAATTAATTAAATATTCAAATTTTAATTAATTAAATTCTGGGTCGTTACAATGCGATTACCTTTATTGAACATTATTCTTAGAATGCTCATCGTCCGCCTGACGATGTGTTGAAAGCATTCAATCCATACAAGTTCGTTCCGGGTTCGAACGAAACCGAAGGCATTATCTCGTTACACTCATTTTGGAATCACCCTCGGAGTTAACAACGATAACCCTTGCATTCTGAAACACCATCTCGATCACCAAATGACAAGTCACGTCCTATCGTTTAATTTGGATCGATGTGGTTATCGGAGAATCAAAATTGATACTTCCGATCCCGGTATCATCGAAATCCAAACACCATTTTAAGGGCCAAGCTGTCTATTTAACTTAACAGTTCAATTTAATATCAGAATTCACATAACAGATATCACAGATAAATCATATACAATTATCACAGTATATACAGAATATATTACAACATATCACAGAAATATTGTGTAACATCCCGGATTTTTAAGCCGTTGAATTTGAACATTTAACTCGTTTTAAATGTTAATGTGGATTCTTAATTGATTTTGAAATGGATGGATTCGGGTTCAATCAATGAAATAAGCTATAATTTTTAATTATAGTAATTCCGGTTGAATTTGAATAATGGAAAAATAATAATTTAAATATTCGGAATTGAAATAAAGTAAATCTGGATGTAAATAGTGATAAAAATGGTTTTAAAAATTCATTTTGAGTTATTTGAGTGTAAATAGTGTGGTGGAAATTTTAGATGAATTTTAAAGTTGATAAATTAATATTTGGAATTTTATATCAATTTAAAAATGAATTTAATATTATTAAAATGCAACTAATCAGATTTTGGGTCCGGAATGACTCAAAATGATTTTTTATGTGCTTATAAATTTCATATGATTTATTATTAAGTTAACAAAATTTTAAAAGTGAAATTTTGAGTGATTTCGACAATTATGAAAATCGCTCGATTTAATCGACGAGTTAAAATAGCCTTCCGGGGCACAGTTGCGGAATTCGACGAAACCAGTTCCATTGGATCCGTAATAGTTAGTTATTATCGGATTTCAATTTTCGTAGCAATCGGAGTTGTCGTTTGACCGTGGCAACTCGAAACGCATAGAAATCGATTTAACAGATTTAATTTTAAATTGATCGTTTAATTCCGTAACTCGCACGTATGATCGAATTAGCTTACAAAACATGTTCCATTGTGTCCGGAATGCTGAAAAACTCTAGGAACGCCTATTGGTTCGTGAGAATTGGAGTTCGTTTGCAATACGATGTTAAATTGAGAATTATATTAATAAAATAATATTATATAACTTAAAACGTTTACAAACCCTAATTTCATTCCACCGGCCGCCGCTTCCTTATGTTTTCATGGCCGAAAATTGATTTCATTCCCCCTCTAAAATATCTCAATCCATGCTTTAATTTGAGAAACTTTCTAAATGAAAGTTGTAGATCGTTGAGGGATCTATAGATCCAACGGGTGATTTCGCGTGAGGTGATCGTTTGGAGGAGTTTTGGTGTCGCGTACGTATAGGGTTCGGGTACGTATCGTGCGTGATTGCCTTGACCGAGCTCGAAGCTGTTAGGGCCGAAGGTGGAGCAGGCCGTGAGCGTCGAGGTGGTGGCTTTGGATCGACTTATGGGTGAGCGACGAGGGTGCGGTTGTAAACCCTAGGCGAACGTGGTGGGTTCGAGCGATCTGGGTATTGCGTTCGAAGATGGGAGAAGATGCGGCCTTGACTTTGACTTGGGTTTTGAACGGCCTGTTATGTTGTGGTAAAAGTAAATTTAAAATTTTAAAGAAAATTTGTTTTAAATTGTTATTCAAACTTTATAAATTAATATCGGATGCGTACGTTATCAGATTTCGACAATTTTGGTGACGTCGGAATCGCAGTGACGGGGAGCACGCTGTGGCACAGATATGAATTCGATTCAAGCAAGTAGAAATTTGAGTTAAATCGAACGTCGTTCGGTTTAATTTAAATTTCGAACGCTCGCCGAAACACAAGGTGAGTTAATCTCACTCACATCTGGAATGTTAGCTGATTTAAGTAGTTAATATTTAAATATTTGTGTGATTGGTTGAAATGTTTATTTATGTCGGCCTGGATTGATATATATATATATATATATATATTTGTGCTAATATTTGTGGATGCAGGAAAAAAAAACAGGTTGGAGGGATCCAACTGGATTCCTCACACTATAGTAATTATCTTTATAATTGATGTGGTAACCTGTTATATATTGTGATTGATAACTCTGAATTTAATTATACTGTGATATTGCTGGATAAGTATATACACAGAATTTAAAAATAAAATTAAATAAATTGGGTTTTTAAAGAAATAAAGAATTTGATAAATAAAGAATTTAAGGAAATAAAATTTGGAATCTGGGTTGAGTGAAGAATGGAAATTGTAAATTTGGAAATATAAATAAAGTAGAATATTTATTAGTTGATAAATATGAAAGTATGGATTTCTGGAGGTAAATCCTATAAGAAGTTAAATAGTATTTAAAATAACGATGGGTTATTTAGATAATGAAAAATGTTTTCCTGGAAATTAAATATGTATTCCCAGAAGCTTTTAAAAGTAAAATTAGAAGTGTAAATGTATGATTTATTTTACGATAATTAAACGTAAATTTGAATTGGGATAAATCGGGCTGGATTTATAAGAAGGATACTCTGGGTTGTTTGAATGGAAGTGTTTCCCTGGAAAACCAAGTTCGAGTTTTAAACCGATTTTGTTAAAAGAAAGTTTAAAAATTCAAACTTGTTTAAAAGAGTGTTTTGGAAATTATTATTATTTTAAAGTAATTATTGATAAATTAGCAATAGTAAATTTTATGAATACCCTAGTAATTATTTTTACAAATGAATTGTTTTAAAGGCTAGTTTTGACCTAAGGCATTGAAATTAGCATTAACCTTTTTAAAAACTCTACTTATAAGTTTAGTATAAACTATACCCTTATTATAATCAAGATTTATATCCTAATAAGTGGTTTTACCTTACATATTAGAAATTATATTTTTGAGTAATAATCAATAGTAAATTTCCGTATTTTAAAGTATATTTCAGAATAAAATGGTTTAACAGTTTTAAATCTAAATTGTTTTGAACTTGGTTATTTCCAATGGGAATAAAGGGTAAAGGATTTAGCTTGTAAAGGAAGAGATTTTGAGAATTGTTTTCAAATGAGTTTTGGAAATTTGAAAATATATCTTTTAAAGATATTTGAGGCAAATAAATAATGTGAAAATTATTTATTGTGTGATGGAAGTTTATGAATGTAAATTGATAGTTAAATCACCGACTATCAATATTGGACAAATACATTGATCGTTTCGAAGAGACCGGGATCGAGATTTATTTCTTGAAAACCACTTCGATCCGGTTTGTATGTTTCGTACGAAAAACGTGTTCGGAGTCGAAGATGGAGCAGTGAAGTGCAAGGGCTAGTCACTACTAATCCTGAGGATATTTCCAAAATGGATGTAGTAGGAGTAGTGCCTTCGGTTCCGTTCGAACCCGGGACGGACTTGTATGGATGAATGCTTGCGAAACATCGTCAGGTGGGCGATGGGCATTCTAAGTGTAATGTTCTAAAGGTAACGTTTAGCCTCAAACCTCATCAAACGGGAATGACTGAAAATCAGGGGATATGCCGCAAGGCTTCGTAGGTAGCCCCCACTGGAGAGTAAGGTCATCCCTGTCTAGATGTTCCTTTTTATTTCGGCTTAGTGGGCGGTTGCTGATCCCAACCGTGGGGTGATCTTATTCGAAACTGTCCAGTAAGGGATGGGTCCGACCTTTTGTTGCTGGGGATCGGGAGTGGTCCTCGGTACGGTGATCTAGGCCCCGTACTGTGACATGTGGTACCCCAGTGCCTAGTCATTGTTGGAAATCCATTCTCCCTACGTGCCTTGTACGAGTTTTGTTTGTATTACCCACTTTTGTGGCTAGTAGCTGGAAATTAATCATATAACAATTTCGGCTAATTTATAAGTATTTGTATATAGACCCTATTATAATATCAGATGATTTCTATAAAAAGTGTTTTAGCTATCGTAAGGTAAAAACCCGACATGTTTATTTGTGGCGTGGTCTTACGAGATGCTTTTGTTTTCAAAAACCATTTTGAAACTTTAATAATCAATTTGTATGCATTATTATCAGCTGGTATTCCAGACTGACTCGGGTGTTATTTCATTATAATGCTCGGGTCAGACCGAGTATTATATGTACAGGACAGGATGCTTTGGAGCAGCAGAGGAGCTAGAGTCCGAGACGTATTTTCTGTACCTATATATATATATATATATATATATATATATATATATATATATATTGCGCTGCTATGATTGTATGGCATGTCTGATTGGTAATTGTTGATGTATGAGACATTCATATGATATGATGTATAAAACTGGTATAGATTTCATTTTGTGTAAAGATCTATTATTTACTATTATATTTTATTCCGCTGCGACTGTGAGATTCTGATATTGTTTAGTTTCTTCTCCTTCTATCTCTTCTTCTTTAACCCTAATGGTTCGTAATTCTGTGCCACTTGAGTTAATAGAGGTAGAATAGTGTTGATTCAAGGGGTACAGATTTGCGGTGAAGTGCAAGGGCTAGTCACTACTAATCCTGAGGATATTTCCAAAATGGATGTAGTAGGAGTAGTGCCTTCGGTTTCGTTCGAACCCGGGATGTCACACTTGGTATCAGAGCTTAGGTTGACGACAACCTAGGCTTTGGTGGGGAAATTACTCATTAACTAGAGTCGATGGTACTCTATAATGAGTTGAGAGTAATAATAGATATGAGAGCGTACTTGTTAGTGGATATAAAATTGTTTTTATACTATGTTGACTTATCGGTTGAGTGTTTATGAATTCTGGTCGGTACGGGAAGTACAACCGTATCGATAGGGGTTTTTAAACTCTTAAATAAGATAAACCGACATAGTATTGTTTTAAAGTGGGTAAATGAAATAATTTTACCCAAAATTATATTTTGATATAAAAGAAATAATTTTCTGAAATTATTATATATATTTGGATGATTGGTTGTTAATGTCTAAATCAAATAAGAATCTAAAATTTAATCTGGAATTTGAAATAGTTATATTGAAAATAAAATTCTACAAATATAAATTATATAAAGGGAAGAATAACTAAATTTGAATTGGACCAGAATTTACATTCCGGAAGTTTTGGAAAGGATTTTAAATGTAATGAAACCAAAGGTTTGGAAATTTAAAATCTTGGAAATGTTTGGTAATATTTTCCCAAGTGTTTAAAGGCAATAATGGAATGTTGATTTGGGAAGTATTTTTGAATGGAAACCGTTTTGGAATGAATTTGGGAAGTAAGAAAGCACTGAACTCACTTCAGTCGTTGGAAAATAATCCTGATAATGCTGGCCACATCATTAGAATTCATTTTCGAGTTTCTAAAGTGATGGATTGCTACCAAAATGGTTGGTTATAATATCGTTTGGATTTGTTGGGTAAAATAGTTGTTTTGGACATTTCAAAATGGGGAATTTGTTTTTGGTATAAACAAATTGTTTTGGAAAATCTGGAGATTTGATTGATATACCAAATAGGTATATATATTGATATATTTCAAAATGGTTTTGGAATAAAACCGGGTAATTGAATTCTGGGAAATTCTATTTAAATAATGGGTAAAAATGAATCAACTATTGGACTTATTTGGTGAAGTTGATGCTAATAAGGAAGAAATGAAAATTTTAATCCTGAAATTAAAATTAATTTGGGTAAATGGAGGTAAATGAAATTATTGAAATGAATGGAAAGTTGAATTTAACCTGGGATAAGTTAAATAAAATTGGGAATTAGAATTAAATTGATTTGGGTTGAATGGAAATGTAAAATAACTTTGTAATTGTAGGCCATTGGGTAATGAATTGTACCCATAAGCTATTAAGAGTCATACTTATAATCTGAAATTGTGGATTTAAAATTTTCAAAGGATTAAGGTGAAAGTAGATTTGTATCCTTAAAAATTCAGTGATGCATATATATAGAAAATTGAAATTGTGATTATAAGATGTAGATGGATTAAAATGAGCAGTATGGCTTTAAAATAAATAAGTTAGTGAACTTATATAAATAGAAATGAAATTATAATCACAATTAGGGAATAGTTAAATGGCATGGTGAATTCAAACCTAGTCTCAAATAAAAGGTAAACTGAAATAAGGTAAGGTGAGATATAAAAGAAGTGAATGAACTTAAGTTAGTAAGTATGTTTTAAACTTGTATATGGAGATTAAAATTGAGAATTTGAATTGGATATAAAGGTGGAATGTAAATTGCTTAGAATTGCACAAAGAAATTCATATTCCTAAGTTATTAAGTGTTATAATTTGAATTTGTGATTATAAAATGGAAATGGACTTAAGTAAGCAATCTAAACTCTGAATGGAAGTGAAATTGTAATTCATTAATGGAAAGAGTTAAATGGTGTGGCAAATTCAAAACTTGACTGAATGAAATGTAAAGTGTAATGAAGCAAAGTGAGAATATAAAGGTGGATGTTCTTAAGTTAACTTATTTAAGTTAGCAAATAAGTCTTGAACTTATGTATTGTGAAGATGAAATTTGTTTCGATAATGAAATTGATATTAAATTTCAGTTGTGTAATAAATAATATTGAAAGAAATTTAGATTCTATTTAAAGGAGTGAAAAGGAAAGGTAGAAAATTTAAATTTGCTAAATGAAAAAATTGGAAAATGGTCATATTATAAATAAATTCAGGGTGAATTGAGGAAGCAAATTAAAACCTAATATGGATTAGGTTATTGACTAAATTGAAGTTACAATTTGATGGAATTTGTATTGAAATGAATAGAATTTTGATAGTTTGGTCAAAATTTGGAAAGTAAATAAAAATCCAATGTGGCATGGGATTTAAATTTGTGGTAACAAATATTGAAGTGTAGATGAAAATTGGAATTGAATTATAATTGTGATGGTTTGAATTGTAAATAAATTCTAGTGAGTGAAATGATTTGAAGTGGCCACATTGTTAATAAAATAAATTCAGAAATGAATTGTGAAGGTGAATAAATTTAAAATGGATTGAATAAATAAATAAAGTGGATTAAAAGTTGTAAATGAAATGGAATTGATATGGATGAGAATCAAATGAAGAAAGGAAAAAAAATTGATGTAAGAAGATAATGGAAATATTGTATGATTTAAACAACACAAGCAAATTGAAAACGATAATGATGGATGAGCTTTATTAAGTAATATTGAATGAAATTGGTTTGGATAATAAATTTGAAATGAATTTTAATTAAATATTGTGATATGGATATAAGAGTGTAAATGACCCAGGATGGAATGATATTATTAAAAACTTGAATTGGTTAATGAAATAAAAATGTAAGGGAAGAATTTAATTTAATAATTGCAATGTGATAAGAATGCTTGGATTGTGAACCATGCAGAATTGAATAAAATTAATATAAATCTAAGTGGAAATTGATTTTAAATGGTTATAAGATGTAGTGATGGTCACTTGCTTGGATAACCTTAATTTGCATAAGAATTGGTTATATTGTAGAATTCAGAATTGAATTGTTTAACAAGCAATTGAAACTGATTTTTTTTGAATAAATTAATATGGATTGGAATCCAATTCAAGAGTTTGAGAATGAATGCAAGTGAATTGGTTTAAAATAGCAAATGGAATTGAGTTTGAATCAATTAGAATGAATTGACATTTTGATAAGTGATGTTTGCATATGAATGAGAAATGGATCATAACAGAAATGCGAATGTTTCCAGTTTAAAATAAAATTTGATTGTAAATCAACTTAGGACTGTAAGTTAAAATAGAAATGCAAGTAAGGCATATTTTAATCATATTGAAATAGAAATGAATTGGTTGCAATAAATATGGCTAACATCATTAAACTATGAAGTTTGGGTTTGTAAAGAGGATTTAAAATAATGTCGGAATTGTGAAATTGTTTATAAAGGAGGTTAGCATGCATAATTATGAAGTTGTTTGGTTAGGTTATGCAATGGATATGTTTGGCTTACATTTACATTGGAAATGTTGTTAAAATACTCATATCTTTAAAAACTGATGAGTTTGTTGAGTAAGTACAGGTACAGAAGGCGTTCGAGAGAGTTGGAGCGCGTATATGCGTTATATTAGCCGCTCGCTATTAAAAAAATTTGCTAAAAAGATACGCCTACGCAAATATAATTGGGAAATGATATATATATTGTGATATATTTTGGTTTCCGACCGTGTGGGTCGATGTATATATATTTGTTTGTATCGTGATATCGCGAAAGCTCCTCCGTGCAGAGGTGACTCTGCCAAAAAATTTCTGAAATTTTGGGAGTTAGAAGATTTTGGGAATTTTGAAAAATTTATTAACTTGGAAAGTTATTTTGAAATACGTTAGAATTTAAAGCTTTAGAGTAAGTAAAACAAATGAATGAGGGATTGGGCTAAAGGATTTTGGAAAGTGAATATAAGCTTTAACTAAGCAAATTGGATGAGTAAGTAAGTTTGAGCATAGTTTCTACCTCAGCAAATTTCGGGGATGAAATTTTTATAAGGGGGAAGGAATGTAACATCCCCGATTTTTAAGCCGTTGAATTTGAACATTTAATTCGTTTTAAATGTTAATGTGGATTCTTAATTGATTTTGAAATGGATGGATTCGGGTTTAATCAATGAAATAAGCTATAATTTTTAATTATAGTAATTCCGGTTGAATTTGAATAATGGGAAAATAATAATTTAAATATTCGGAATTGAAATAAAGTAAATATGGATGTAAATAGTGATAAAAATGGTTTTAAAAATTCATTTTGAGTTATTTGAGTGTAAATAGTGTGGTGGGAATTTTAGATGAATTTTAAAGTTGATAAATTAATATTTGGAATTTTATATCAATTTAAAAATGAATTTAATATTATTAAAATGCAATTAATCAGATTTTGGGTCCGGAATGAGTCAAAATGATTTTTATGTGCTTATAAATTTCATATGATTTATTATTAAGTTAACAAAATTTTTAAAGTGAAATTTTTAGTGATTTCGACAATTATGAAAATCGCTCGATTTAATCGACGAGTTAAAATAGCCTTCCGGGGCACAGTCTCGGAATTAGACGAAACCAGTTCCATTGGATCCGTAATAGTTAGTTATTATCGGATTTCAATTTTCATAGCAATCGGATTTGTCGTTTGACAGTGGCAACTCGAAACGCATAGAAATCGATTTAACCGATTTAATTTTAAATTGATCGTTTAATTCCGTAACTCGCACATATGATCGAATTAGCTTACAAAACATGTTCCATTGTGTCCGGAATGCTGAAAAACTCTAGGAACGCCTATTGGTTCGTGAGAATTGGAGTTCGTTTGCAATACGATGTTAAATTGAGAATTATATTAATAAAATAATATTATATAACTTAAAACGTTTGCAAACCCTAATTTCATTCCACCGGCCGCCGCTTCCTTATGTTTTCATGGCCGAAAATTGATTTCATTCCCCCTCTAAAATATCTCAATCCATGCTTTAATTTGAGAAACTTTCTAAATGAAAGTTGTAGATCGTTGAGGGATCTATAGATCCAACGGGTGATTTCGCGTGAGGTGATCGTTTGGAGGAGTTTTGGTGTCGCGTACGCATAGGGTTCGAGCACGTATCGTGCATGATTGCCTTGATCGAGCTCGAAGCTGTTAGGGCCGAAGGTGGAGCAGGCCGTGAGCGTCGAGGTGGTGGCTTTGGATCGACTTATGGGTGAGCGACGAGGGTGCGGTTGTAAACCCTAGGCGAACGTGGTGGGTTCGAGCGATCTGGGTATTGCGTTCGAAGGTGGGAGAAGATGCGGCCTTGACTTTGACTTGGGTTTTGAACAGCCTGTTATGTTGTGGTAAAAGTAAATTTAAAATTTTAAAGAATTTTTTTTTTAAATTGTTATTCAAACTTTATAAATTAATATCGGATGCGTACGTTATCAGATTTCGACAATTTTGGTGACGTCGGAATCGCAGTGACGGGGAGCACGCTGTGGCACAGATATGAATTCAATTCAAGCAAGTAGAAATTTGAGTTAAATCGAACGTCGTCTGGTTTAATTTAAATTTCGAACGCTCTCCGAAACGCAAGGTGAGTTAATCTCACTCACATCTGGAATGTTAGCTGATTTAAGTAGTTAATATTTAAATATTTGTGTGATTGGTTGAAATGTTTATTTATGTCAGCCAGGATTGATATATATATATATATTTGTGCTAATATTTGTGAATGAAGGAAAAAAAATAGGTTGGAGGGATCCAACTAGATTCCTCACACTATAGTAATTATCTTTATAATTGATGTGGTAACCTGTTATATATTGTGATTGATAACTCTGAATTTAATTATACTATGATATTGCTGGATAAGTATATACACAGAATTTAAAAATAAAATTAAATAAATTGGGTTTTTAAAGAAATAAAGAAATTGATAAATAAAGAATTTAAGGAAATAAAATTTGGAATCTGGGTTGAGTGAAGAATGGAAATTGTAAATTTGGAAATATAAATAAAGTGGAATATTTATTAGTTGATAAATATGAAAGTATGGATTTCTGGAGGTAAATCCTATAAGAAGTTAAATAGTATTTAAAATAACGATGGGTTATTTAGATAATGAAAAATGTTTTCCTGGAAATTAAATATGTATTCCCAGAAGCTTTTAAAAGTAAAATTAGAAGTGTAAATGTATGATTTATTTTACGATAATTAAACGTAAATTTGAATTGGGATGAATCGGGCTGGATTTATAAGAAGGATACTCTGGGTTATTTGAATGGAAGTGTTTCCCTGGAAAACCAAGTTCGAGTTTTAAACAGATTTTATTAAAAGAAAGTTTAAAAATTCAAACTTGTTTAAAAGAGTGTTTTGGAAATTATTATTATTTTAAAGTAATTATTGATAAATTAGAAATAGTAAATTTTATGAATACCCTAGTAATTATTTTTACAAATGAATTGTTTTAAAGGCTAGTTTTGACCTAAGGCATTGAAATTAGCATTAACCTTTTTAAAAACTCTACTTATAAGTTTAGCTTAAACTAAACCCTTATTATAATCAAGATTTATATCCTAATAAGTGGTTTTACCTTACATATTAGAAATTATATTTTTGAGTAATAATCAATAGTAAATTTCCGTATTTTAAAGTATATTTCAGAATAAAATGGTTTAACAGTTTTAAATCTAAATTGTTTTGAACTTGGTTATTTCCAATGGGAATAAAGGGTAAAGGATTTACCTTGTAAAGGAAGAGATTTTGGGAATTGTTTTCAAATGAGTTTTGGAAATTTGAAAATATATCTTTTAAAGATATTTGAGGCAAATAAATAATGTGAAAATTATTTATTGTGTGATGGATGTTTATGAATGTAAATTGATAGTTAAATCACCGACTATCAATATTGGACAAATACGTTGATCGTTTCGAAGAGACCGGGATCGAGATTTATTTCTCGCAAACCACTTCGATCCGGTTTGTACGTTTCGTACGAAAAACGTGTTCGGAGTCGAAAATGGAGCAGTGAAGTGCAAGGGCTAGTCACTACTAATCCTGGGGATATTTCCAAAATGGATGTAGTAGGAGTAGTGCCTTCGGTTCCGTTCGAACCCGGGACGGACTTGCATGGATGAATGCTTGCGAAACATCGTCAGGTGGGCGATGGGCATTCTAAGTGTAACGTTCTAAAGGTAACGTTTAGCCTCAAGCCTCATCAAATGGGAATGACTGAAAATCAGGGGATATGCAGCAAGGCTTTGTGGGTAGCCCCCACTGGGGAGTAAGGTCATCCCTGTCTAGATGTTCCTTTTTATTTCGGCTTAGTGGGCGGTTGCTGATCCCAACCGCGGGGTGATCTTATTCGGAACTGTCCAGCAAGGGATGGGTCCGGCCTTGTGTTGCAAGGGATCGGCAGTGGTCCTCGGTACGGTGATCTTGTCCCTGTACTGTGACAGGTGGTACCCCAGTGCCTAGTCATTGTTGGAAATCCATTCTCCCTACGTGCCTTGTACGAGTTTTGTTTGTATTACCCACTTTTGTGGCTAGTAGCTGGAATTTAATCATGTAACAATTTCGGCTATTTTATAAGTATTTGTATATAGACCCTATTATAATATCAGAGGATTTCTATCAAAAGGGTTTTAGCTATCGTAAGGTAAAAATCCGACATGTTTATTTGTGGCGTGGTCTTACGAGATGCTTTTGTTTTCAAAAACCATTTTGAAACTTTAATAATCAATTTGTATGCATTATTATCAGCTGGTATTCCAGACTGACTCGGGTGTTATTTCATTATAATGCTCGGGTCAGACCGAGTATTATATGTACAGGACAGGATGCTTTGGAGCAGCAGAGGAGCTAGAGTCCGAGACGTATTTTCTGTACCTATATATATATATATATATATATATATTCCGCTGCTATGATTGTATGACATGTCTGATTGGTATTTGTTGATGTATGAGACATTCATATGATATGATGTATAAAATTGGTATAGATTTCATTTTGTGTAAAGATCTATTATTTACTATTATATTTTATTCCGCTGCGACTGTGAGATTCTGATATTGTTTAGTTTCTTCTCCTTCTATCTCTTCTTCTTTAACCCTAAAGGTTCGTAATTCTGTGCCACTTGAGTTAACAGAGGTAAAATAGTGTTGATTCAAGGGTTACGGATTTGCGGGACGTCACATATTGTCAACAGATATCAAAGTAAATCAAACAGAATTATCAATGCATACCAAACAGTTTATTCTACTTAATTTGTTAACTTAACTTAATTCATTGCTTAAGAATAAACTATTTTATTCTACTTAATTAATCACCGATTAATTAGCTTATTAATGATCAATTAATTAATTTGTTAATCATTAATTATCAATTTATTAATCACCTAATTTTTAATTAATTATTTAATTAAATAACTTTTATTCATTTATTGTTTAGTTACTCAGTTAATTAATTTATTCTCAATTATTAATTCATAACTTTCTTAAAAATTAATTACTTATTTAATTACTTATATTAATCAATTTTTTTTCAATTCAATTAATTAATCACTTAAGTTAATTATTATTTATGACTTAACTTTTAAGTAATTAGCTAACATCCTTAAGATTTAAATTGTTTTAACATATGATTTATCTAGTTTTAATTACAAAATCAATTTAAAGTCATCAATTTAAAATTTCAAGTATAAATTAATTTACATTCTAATCACTTTATATTAATCACCTATCTCTACAGACACTTCTTAAATAAACTTTTAAATTAAATATTAACTTAACTAACTAACTATTGTTTAATTAACTTAGATATAACAAACACTTAAACAAAACATTATGTGCGTCCATTGGGTAATGGACCCGAGACAGCACCTACCTTTACTCGAGAAAACATCGAGTTTCCCTCCGTGCTTCCCGCGTCTCTCTCTCTCCCATTCCCCTTCTTCTCCCTTTCCTTGTTTCTTCTTCTTCTCATTTTATATTTTGTTTAGTTATAAATTTTTGAACTGCAGAAACAAAAATTCCCACGCGCAATCCCAAGGAAAACTCGAAGCTACAACCAAAAATCACGCGTACTAATACGCATCTCTCCCAGCAACTCGACAGGCACCACCTCACCACCGTGCACGTGCACGGTGGTCCACTACGTCTCCGGCGACTCGCGACAACGTCCACAAACCCCAAATTGACCACTCATACGAGTTCATCACACAAATCATCACGATTTGGTCGAAGGCAAAAATTTGCCTGTCGCTCGAACACGCGACACAAACACCCACCGAAATTCCCCAAGCGCGGCCACCATCCATCACAGGAGGCCAAGCCTCTTTCCCCACGCCACGGCCAAACCTTCCTCGGCCTCCACCCCAAACCACGAACGACTCGATCAAGCGAAGGCGATACAAACGATGATTTACAGAACACAAGAAGAAAATGAACTGAAACCCTATATGCGACCCGTTCAAACAACCTGCACAATGAATAATTTTTCTGACATTTTTCCAGAGTTCGAAAATCACTAAGCTAACTTCGATATGAATTTCGACATCTAATTATTGTAAAATCATCAGAGATTGATGAAGATACACTTTTGTCCAATATTCGAACTACACCCTCATTACTCACTTAAAAATCATAATTTTTATACTAAAAATCCCAACCTTGTGTATGTATTCGAGATATGTTATTGAATTCCTAAATTTCAACATTCGAATTTTTTGACTTTGAATTCCTTTTACCTGTAATTTGAATAAACAGTGGTTATAAAATACTGTAAACTTCAAAACAAGATTGCAGGCCTTGATTTGGATCAACAACTTAAATTAGCATTAATATCCAGGTTTAAACATTTACATGAAGAAGTATTTGCAATTTCTTCGTTTTACTTTGTTCAGATATTCAAAGTTCCTAAAGAACAACTTCATATATTACAAAGTAACAGGAAATACTCAAGGCTACTTATTTAAGTAAAAACAAAGCACACACCATTTATAAGCTAAAGATACAAGTTTAGATTGAATATAGATAAGTTTACTCACCAAGTAACTTTAAAACAGAAGGTAAGGTATTGATGAAGAACACTGCAGAAAGAAATTCCCTGAAGCCTTCTTTTTAGTTTCCTGTTTTGAATTAATTTTAAGTCTTCCAAAGCAACAAATGTTTATCTTCTCTCCTTATTTGATTCTCAGGTTTGTTTGTAGGTTTAGTCAAGTTTTATATACGAACATAATATATATTGGATATATATAGAAGCTACTTAACAGGTTGTATCTAGACAGTTTTATTTGTTTGTCATTTTTTTCTTTAATTGGTCAAGTATTATGTTCTGCAGAAAGAATTATCACAGAAATTCGGCTGTAGTACTAGCTTGAACAAATGTTGTGCTATTAAATGTTTATGCTCTTATTTATGATAACAAGTAATTAATGCTTACTGATACTTACTTATGTGTTGTACAAAGATGTTTATTTTTATTTTTTTATTCGGCCAAGCATATCTTGTAAGATACAGATTTTGTTTTATTATATTTGAAGTGAAACTTTGTTTTTCTTATGCAAATTTATGACCTTCTACTCATCTATTATATTATACTAGCAGCAGCCTAACTTGGTTTATGAGAACATATGTATATAGTTTGCTTTGATTTCTTTATACTTAGCATTTTGTAGGGCAGCTGACTTATTTGCATATGTATGTTTAACTTACCTTTTTTATCACTGCAATTGTTTACAGGTTATTCCCCTTATTTTTTCTGATATGTTTTTATGAAGTTGTCACACTATTAATTTTTTTTAGCTTATGTGTTGATTTGTCTAAGCTAAACAAAGAATAGTTTAAAATGTATATTTTTATCTTATGTTTTATTTATTTATATAGGTTATCAACCAAACTTCCTAATATTATTCCCAGTTAGTTTACTTTTAATTATTTAATTTATAACATATTTGTACTAAAAAAATTATATTTGTATTAAATATGGACTTTTTTCATTCCAAACAATATTATTTAGGTATTTAAATATGTATCAAATCAAATGACTATAATGCAAAGCCCCATTAATTTTATCGAATAAGGAAATTCTATTTCAAATATTTTTGAAAGACTCTATTTTAAATTTTCAAATCAAAATTTCTTTTACTGACACAAATATACTGATAAATATACAAAGATCTTATTTGTTTGTAAAATGTAAAGCTTGTGTTTAATTTAAATTAGATTAAATATTCATTAAAATATGCTGTCAAAAATTCCGGGTTGTTACAAAGAGCAACATCAAATTTTTTAAAATCCAAGATCAAGATCAAAGTAGATTTCAAATTTCAACACCCAGGCTTCTTCTCTGTTTTCATAAAAACAAACTATAAGTAAATCCTTTTAAGAATTTGAGTTTCAATTTGTTGTCAAATAATCAAACAAGTTAATCCATCATAAGCTAAGAAAATCAACATCAACATCAACTAGTTGCAGATAAAATTCCAAGATCAAAGCAATTTTCAAATTCTCGTTTCCAGTTTTCTAAAAAAAGCAGATATACAGGCCTCTTCCCTGTCAACATAAATTAGTGAGTTAACCCTTGTGAGATCTGGATTTTTGAATGTTGTTTGAATTCATGCCTAAAGTAAAGTTAAAATTTATTTGCATGTGTATAAATCTTCGTATTTATGTATGGTTTGGTTGTGCATGTCTGGAAAACAGATATATGCATCTCTGTTACAGGTTTACAGGCATCAAGCCTGTTCAAAAATCAACCTCTCTTCTTCTAATCATTATTTTGTTGAATCACTATTTTCGATTCATGACAAATCAGTTCAGAGGCCAAGAAAAGAATTTACATTCATACATAACACAAAGAAAGACAATAGAGGATCAAGGCCACAACTCTATGCTTAAAGTAACACTCATTTCTGTAGAGTCTTAGTTATATTTAAAAATCAATCCTCAAGTTTTCAACATTTTCTATTTTTAAAAAAAAAGAAAATTCACTGTGCAAAATATGCACAGCCAGTCGATTGACTGTGCATATGCACAGTCGTGAACTCTTTTAAAATTTAAAACGTACATGGTTTTTTAAATTTCAAATACCAGTCGACTGACCACAATCTCCAGTCGACTGAACCGATTTCAACTGCAAATTTTCTGAATAGACATCTTCTTCCATGAAGAGTTGCATACCATCAAAAGTTGTCTCTCTTGGCTGAAACTCTTCACCAAGGGTTGCAGTTTTCTGATAATTATATATAGGAGTTCTCTCTTCTTCAATTTTACCAATTTTCTAATTCTAACTCTCTATTTCTCTCTTGTGATTATTCTAAGTGCTCTCATACTTTAAATTGCTTTGAATCTTTGAGTCATACTCTATATACTTTGATTCTTAGCAATATTCTTCCTTCTCAAATATTCACATACTACTTATATACTTGAGGAATTGATTATAGGAAGTTTGTAATCTTAATTGACAAATCAGTGTTATCAAGAACACACTTAGTCAACTACTTTCATAGTTTGTTAAAGACCTGTTCTGCTGCTCAGGCAAGGGAAAGTCCTCTTCTGCTGTTGAGGCAAAAATTATGTTCTGCTGCATAGGTGTCTGTTCCGCTGTTCAGACCTATTCCTCCGGGTTAATTGAGGGTATTGTTAGTTAAAGCCAGAAGTTAGTCTGGGACTGGACGTAGGACGGTGCTCCGAACCAGTATAAAATATCTGGTGTCATTTTACTTACTGCATTTATATTCTGCGTTATTTACTTTCTATACTTCTGTATTACTGTTTATCCATATTATACTGTCCTATACACTTTCATTTGGTATCAGAGCAAGGCATCTTATAACCGTTACAAAGTTATCTGATATCTTATTAATATGGAAAATAACACCAGAACTACCACTAACACAGTCACTAACACTAGTTTTATTGAAGGTCAATCCACTGCACGACCTCCTTTCTTTAATGGTTTAAACTATAATTATTGGTCTACTATATGAGAATCTATATGCAATCAAATAGTTTTGAACCATGGAACATCACGCAAAATGAATACACTCCTCCTACTGGAGAATATTCCACTTGGTCAAACAAACAAAAACTAGATGCTACTGCCAATGCTAAAGCTATGAACATGTTATTCTGTGCATTAGATAGAAATGAATTTAATCGTGTTAGCATGTGTCAAACTGCTTATGAAATATGGAGAACGCTTAAAATCACTCATGAAGGAACTAATAAGGTCAAACAAAGTAAAATCTCTATGCTCAAAAATCAGTTTCAAAACTTTAGAATGAAACAAGATGAATCCATCAATGATATGTATTCTAGATTTCAAGATATTTATCATTCACTATTAGGATTAGGAGAGAAGTACACTGATTTTGATATTGTATAAAAAATCCTAAACTCTTTAACGGATGAATGGGAAAGAAAAGTCTTAGCTATTGAAGAAGCTAATGACCTCTCTACCATAAAACCAGAAGAGTTAATAGGAAACCTAATGTCCTATGAAGTAAATTTGCAGGCAAAACGAGTACAAGCACAAGACAAAAAGAACATAGCTTTCCATGCTGAAGAAGAAAAGGATGAAGATTCGGATAAAGAAGATTTAGCATTTATTGCTAAAAATTTCAAAAAATTCTTGAAATTCCAAAAAACTAACAAAAATAATGGAAAAAGGAATTTTCCAATCAAACCATCATCTTCAGTTCTAGAATGTTATAATTGTCATAAGAAAGGTCACATTCAGAAGGAATGCCCAGAATTAAAGAAAAAATATGTCAAGGGCAGAAAAGACAAGAAAAAGAAAGCATTCTCAGTGACTTGGGATGACTCGGATACTTCTTCATCAGAAAACAGTAGTGACAGTGAAAACGAGCAAGCTAATGTCTGCTTCATGGCTACTGAAATGAGGTTAGTAATTTTACTTTTGATGACATGATTGAAATAAATTCAGAACTAGTTGATACTTTGAAAAATCTCAAAAGAAAATAAAAAGAGTCTCGTGAACTTCAGAACAAAACAGAATTCGAAAGAGATATGCTTAAAGATGAGAAAAAAATACTAGAGGAAGAACTTGAGAAATTACAAGAATCATTCTCTAATATCAATTCTCAACTCACTCTTTTGAGTCAAGAAATTGAAACTCAAAAAGAAAAGAATGACGCTCTTGTTTCTGAAAATCATGAACTAAAAACAGAAGTAAAATTGATAGAATTGGATAATACTAGTCTTAAAACTAAGTTAGAAAGCATTACTAAAAATGTTTCAAACTTGAACAAAGGAAGAGAAACTTTATCAAAAATTATTGATAGCTCTCAATCTATCTCAAGTAAGAAAGGATTAGGATATGTTAAGAAAACAACTGCTCCACCTAGAAAGAAAATTAGGAGAAATGTTGATCCTACTAAAATACACACAAAAAATCATTTCTCAAAAAGAATAAAAATATGGGTTCCTAAAACAAACAACAATTTAATTAGGAAGAAATATATAAACACTTTTTTTGAAACTGTTCATAAAAATAAGGATTACATTTTTAAATGGGATACTGAGCCCTCTTGGGTTTGGTTTCCTAAGATTTAACTCTTAGGACCCTATAAAAAAGTGGGTACCAATATTATCGTTTATTTTATATGTCCCACTCAAGAAAATAGGAAAATGGATACTCGATAGTGGTTGCTCAAAACACATGACAGGAGACAAAAATATGTTATCAAACATTATTTACTCAGATGGAGGATCTGTCACATTGGAGACAACTCCAAAGGATACATCATTGGCAAAGGCGATGTGGGCAATAATGGTATTTCAAAATTACCTCTTATTTCAAATGTTTTACTCGTTAAAAATTTAAAACATAATTTACTAAGCATCAGCCAATTGTGTGACAAAGGATTCAAAATCACTTTTTCTGAAAACAAATGTAGTATTTTTGATCAAAATCAAAATCTTATTTTTGAAGGATATAGAGACAGAAATATCTATGTTTTAAATATGAAAATAAATCATAATTCAAATATGTGTTTAATAGCCAAAGAAAATGATCCTTGGTTATGGCACAAACATTTCTGTCATATTAATTTTCAAACAATAAATAAGCTCTTTAAAAATGATTTAGTAAAACGTCTACCTAAAATTAATTTTAAAATAGAAAATATTTGTGATGCTTGTCAATTAAGAAAATTAACAAAATCATCTTTTAAATCTAAAAAGGTTATTTCAACTTTACAACCACTTGAATTACTACATATGGATTTGTTTGGACCAACACAAGTACAATCCATCAATCACAGTAGATATGTGTTTGTGATTGTTGATGATTTTTCTAGATATACTTGGACTATTTTTATGAAAAATAAAAGTGATACCTTTGATAATTTTAAAACTTTTGTCAAAAGAATTCAGAACTTTAAAAATTTTAAAATAAAAAATATAAGAAGTGATCATGGAGGTGAATTTGAAAACAAAGCCTTTGAGCATTTCTGTAAGAAAAAAGGAATATTCCATAATTTTTCGTTTCCTAGAACTCCACAACAAAATGGGGTTGTAGAACGTAAAAATAGAACCTTACAAGAATGTGCAAGGACTTTGTTAAATGGAAGTACATTATCAAAACATTTTTGGGCTGAAGCAGTTGCAACAGCTTGTTATGTTTTGAATCGTGTTTCTATTCAACCACTAACTAAGAATACTCCTTATGAACTTCTTAATGGACGAAAACCAAATATTTTCTATTTTAAAGTTTTCGGTTCAAAATTTTTTATGTTAAACACAAAAGATCAGCTTGGTAAATTTGATCCAAAATCCGATGAAGGAATCTTTTTAGGATATTCGGATCGTAGCAAAGCTTATCGAATTTATAATAAAAGAACAAATATCATTGAAGAAACTCTTCATGTATCTTTTGATGAAAATTTTAAACCAACTCCAAGTATAATAGATGATGAAGATTTCCCTGATAATAACACAAATACAGAAACTGCATCTTTTGAAATTAATGAAAACATTGCTTACAATAACAATGAATTGAGATCTCCACCTAGAGTATTAAGAGATCATCCTTCTATTAATGTTATTGGAGAACTAAATTCATCTGTTAGGACAAGAAGTCAATTAAATCAAATGGGTCATATTGCTTTTCTTTCTCATATTGAACCTAAATACATTAAAGAAGCATCTTCTGATGAAAACTGGTTAATCGCTATGCAAGAAGAACTAAACCAATTCGAAAGAAATGACGTTTGGGATTTAGTTCCACGACCTAGTGATCAATCAGTTATTGGTACAAAATGGGTTTTCAAAAATAAAGCAGATGAACAAGGAAATGTTACTAGAAATAAAGCTAGATTAGTTGCTCAAGGTTATAATCAAGAGGAAGGAATTGACTATGAAGAAACGTTTGCTCCAGTCGCTAGACTAGAAGCAATACGAATCTTACTAGCTTTTGCATGTTTTCGTAATTTTAAATTATATCGAATGGATGTCAAAAGTGCTTTTTTAAATGGTTTTATAAAATTTTATGTTGAACAACCTCCTTTATTCATACACGAAAAATTTCCTGACCATGTCTATAAACTCAAAAAGGCTTTATACGGTTTAAAACAAGCACCCCGTGCTTGGTACGATCGTCTTAAAAATTATTTAATGAATTCTGGTTTTGAAATTGGAAAGGTTGATAAACTCTTTTTATTAAACGAAATAAGCATGATATTTTAATTATCCAAATATATGTTGATGATATAATTTTTGGCTCTACAAATGAGAAACTGTGTCAAGAATTTTCTAACATAATGACCAATGAATTTGAGATGTCTCATATGGGTGAATTAAATTATTTTCTTGGTTTACAAATTAAACAACTAGAAAATGGTATTTTTATTAATCAAGAAAAATATTGTAACAATCTAATTAATCGCTTTGGTATGGAAAATACTTCTACCAAACCAACTCCTATGAGCACAACCATACATCTTGATAAAGATGAAAATGGAAAAAGTATTGACCAAAAATTATATTGAAGTATGATTGGATCATTACTATATTTAACAGCCGGTAGACCTGACATAATGATGAGTGTCTGTTTATGTGCAAGATTTCAAGCAGATCCCAAAGAATCACATTTACGAGCAGTAAAACGCATACTACGATATCTTAATAAAACCAAGGGCTTTGGACTATTCTATCCAAAGGAATGTCCTTTTGATTTAGTATCCTATAGTGATGCTGATTTTGGAGGAAGCCGGACAGATAGAAAAAGTACAAGTGGGACTTGTCACTTCATTGGACGGTCTCTTGTATCTTGGTTTAGTAAGAAACAAAGTTGTGTTTCATTATCGACTTGTGAAGCAGAATATATTTCTGCAGCTCTGGCATGTGCTCAAGTCATTTACATGCAACAAACACTACAAGATTTTGGTTTTAATTTAAACAAATCAACAATTTATTGTGATAACACTAGTGCTATTAATTTATCTAAAAGTCCCGTTAATCACTCACGAACAAAACACATTGACATTCGTCATCATTTTCTTCGTGATAATATTGAAAAGGATTTAATAAATCTAGAATTTGTCTCCTCTGATAAACAATTGGCAGATATATTCACAAAACCTTTAAATGAAAATACTTTCATTCATTTAAGAAGAGAACTTGGTATTCTTTCATTTAAAAATTTATAAAATTATATATATATATATACTTATATATTTGTGACCTCTAATATATAAATCAAATTTTTATCAAAATAAAAATAAAATTTTTATGACTACTAGCAAGATTTGAACTCATAACCTCTTCTATATGTTCACATACTTCTACCAGTTGAGCTATGAGTGTTTCTTATCTCACCTAGAAATTTTGGTTTTATTTGTTCTATTTTTTTAAAAAATAATATAACATAGACACCAGGATTTGAACTCAGGACTTCCAGCTGTAGTTCAACAGATTACCAGCTGAGCTATACATGTTTTTCTGCTGAACCACATGTTTTCAATCACTTTAAGCCGTTTATTTTGAAATTAATTTTCATCCACTATTCTAATCTCTGGTTATTAATCAATAGTTGCTTATAACCATTCAATATAAGCTAAATTGCAACTATATAAATCACTCTTCAACTTTCATATTCACATTACAAATTATTTCAAACAAGCTTTTTAAATTCAAGCTTCTCAACAATGGCATCTCAAAACTCTTATGATTCATCAAACTCAAAGCTATCATTTGCTACTCCAACTTCCTCTAGTAGCTATAACTCATCCAGCAATTCTACACCGTCATTACCAACTCCGACCCCTGTTCATGAACCGGGAAGAAATCATACCGGATTTTCACCTAAACCAAAGAAGTCTAGAAGATCTTTGTTCCTTTCACCAAAAACTAAAGAGAAAATTGATGAAATACATTATTATCAACAGGAGCAAGTTAATCTACAAAGAGAAATGTTCTATGAACAGCGAATGAATTCAAATCGCCTTAGTCTTAATGAGTCAATCGCTCTTAAATTTTGTGGAAAATCGGACAAGCATAATGTTGTTCAACCTTCATCATCCCATCAGCCAAGCTCTTATGGATGGAACAAATGGGAACAAACTTCATCTCAACATCAGGGATCTCCAAATTCATGGGAACACCAAAATTATTGGTCGCCTTTACAACCTTATGTTGAGAATACAAAAGTTGAACCACAAGAATCATCTCCTAAGACCCCTAAATAATAATCGATTCTTGTGTAGCATTGTTCCTAAAATATTTGTATTTCAAATTTGTATTTGTTTCTTTAATAATACTTTCATTTTTTTTACCTTACAGCATTATTTACTCCCAGTCAGTCGACTTAAAATTTCAGTCAGTCGACTGATGTCAGGGTCTCAAACTCTTGGGAAACCATTCAGTCGACTGACCTAAATAATCAGTCGACCGACTAAGGAAATTTTTTAAAATTTTTATGCGCACCAGTCGATTGGATTATTCTTTCAATTGACTGGCTGTACGAGTTACCCTTTATCTCCCCTTTTTTCTTACCTTTTCCCCTTCTTACTTTACTCTTCTCAGTTTTTTTTCCCCAAATTTTTCCGTCCTCAAACCCTAGAAACCCAATTCCACTCAATTTTCGATTCAAAAATCGTTCAAATGGCTCCTCCAAAACGTCAAAGACAAGGCTCTTCATCCATCGATCCTACTGACGCTCAAATTGCTCAATGGTTGTACAATGATGTGGCAGTTACAAGATGGCACAAGATGAAAAATTCAAGGATATTTGAGGGTTCATTCATGGTTTACAGCGACTTCGCGGCTTATGGATTAAAAGAACTCATGCGTAGATCCGGTTTGGAGTCTCTACTTGATTTGAATTCAAATTCTCACAAGATCAATCACCTAATGGTAAAATTATTCTATGCCAATTTAAATCTACCTCATCAACGTCAATCAAACACAAATGATTGTGTTTGGAGTTTAGTATGTGGAAAACAAGTATATTTTTCTTTAGATCGAATGGCACACATTCTTCAAACTCCTAATCATGGAATTCCACTTGATGATGTCGAATGTAATGTTCGACAAAGGGATCGAACTAGCCATATGTTCATGGGAGATAACATGACGGAACTAAAATCTAGCCTCCTTCGTCCAAAAGCGAGAGTTGTTCACAAAGCTTCCATGAGGAGTATATTACCAAGAACTGGGTCATATGAATTAATCTACCCAGAAAACTTCAAAGCTCTATATGCGGTTTGGGGAGGAATTCAAGTAAATTGGCTACGAAGGATATTGGACGAGTTTCTCACTTTCAACAATGGTACTATGAAAACAATTTATTTCGGAGAATATATCATGCGATTGCTTTTAAATGTGGGTACTCCTCAACCAGAATCTGAAACTTCTTCCGTTGGAGTTATCAATATTCGCACATTACGTCTCATGAAACTACCATCCGCTCCTCCAACTTTTACCTCCTTTGAAGAATGGCATCCACAGCAACATCAACGATCATTCGGCGGGCCAGTTATTCGAGAACGTGCTTCTCATCCCGAAGAAGACGAAGAAATTCGTCTTGCAACTTCAGCTAGTTTACGAGAATCCGTTGAAATTCTTTCTAAGAACCAACAAATATTAGGATCTCGTTTGAAGAAAGTGGATAAAAAATTGGACAAACTAAAAGGATTCTTCTCTATTCTTTGGGATGCAATTTCATGTTCCACTTCCACAACTGCCTCTTCCACAGCTCATGGTAAACGACCAGAACCAAGGTTTACATGGTCAACTTCTGAAGAGCATACTAGTAGTGATACTAGTGGCACAGGCAGTGGTGCTCATGGAACTTCTAGGCCTGGAAAAGAACCAGCACCAGAGGAAGATTTCGATTGACATCTTGATGAGTAGGTTTTGTGATGAGTAAGTAGGGTATGCATTATCTATATGTAGTTTTTAATTCGAACATATTTGAATCTTGTCTTAAAACTCGTACTTTATTTAAATATTGAGATGTGTACTAAATAGTCTCCTTTTTCTATTTACATTTACATATTATGCTGTGTCTCCTTTTTTGTCGATGACAAGGGGGAGAAATGTATGTGCACTAACATATTTGATGCAGGAAAAAGATATCATGCATTCAGGGGGAGAAAAACATAAATTTTCCTTGAAAATATATACAGGTTGTCATCAATCAAAAAGGGGGAGAATGTAGAATCACTATTTTCGATTCATGACAAATTAGTTCAGAGGCCAAGAAAAGAATTTACATTCATACATAACACAAAGAAAGACAATAGAGGATCAAGGCCACAACTCTATGCTTAAAGTAACACTCATTTATGTTGAGTCTTAGTTATATGTTAAAATCAATCCTCAAGTTTTCAACGTTTTCTATTTTTTTTTAAAAAAGAAAATTCACTGTGCAAAATATGCACAGCCAGTCGACTGACTGGTTATGCCAGTCGACTGACTGTGCATATGCATAGTCGTGAACTCTTTTAAAATTTAAAACGTACATGGTTTTTTAAATTTCAAATACCAGTCGACTGACCACAATCTCTAGTCGACTGAACCGACTTCAACTGCAAATTTTCTGAATAGACATCTTCTTCCATGAAGAGTTGCATACCATCAAAAGTTGTCTCTCTTGACTGAAACTCTTCACCAAGGGTTGCAGTTTTCTGATAATTATATATAGGAGTTCTCTCTTCTTCAATTTTACCAATTTTCTGATTCTAACCCTCTATTTCTCTCTTGTGATTATTCTAAGTGCTCTCATACTTTAAATTGCTTTGAATCTTTGAGTCATACTCTATATACTTTGATTCTTAGCAATATTCTTCCTTCTCAAATCTTCACATACTACTTATATACTTGAGGAATTGATTATAGGAAGTTTGTAATCTTAATTGACAAATCAGTGTTATCAAGAACACACTTAGTCAACTACTTTCATAGTTTGTTAAAGACCTGTTCTGCTGCTCAGGCAAGGGAAAGTCCTCTTCTGCTGTTGAGGCAAAAATCATATTCTGCTGCTCAGGTGTCTGTTCCGCTGCTCAGACCTATTAATCCGGGTTAAGTGAGGGTATTGTTAGTTAAAGCCAAAAGTTAGTCTGGGACTGGACGTAGGACGGTGCTCCGAACTAGTATAAAATATCTGGTGTCATTTTACTTACTGCATTTATATTCTGCGTTATTTACTTTCCATACTTCTGTATTACTGTTTATCCATATTATACGGTCCTATACACTTTCATATTTGACTTTAGGACCTAAACAAATTTTGTTTGTTTAACTATGATTCAAGTTCTAAAAATAATTTTAAGCAAAATTAATTCAAGCTTCTTCTAGAAGTTGAAAAATATAGGGAAACTTGCTATATGTTGAATTTTCAAGTATCATGATTTATGTTTTCAAATATATTATTTAAAATGCTTTCGAAAACAAAGATTTTTAAAAGTGAAATCATATTTTTTAAGTACATATTCACTGATAAAATCGAGGATGAACAATTTTGGGGTTATTGTCAAGTTCTGGTGATCGGCAGCGTGAGGGGTCTCGTGATCGGGGTTGGAGCTAGCATAATGGTCAGGGACCATCAGAAAATTATTGGACGAATTTATAAATCATCGTATTGGCCGGACATTGCCAATCTAGGGTTTAAGCTCATGTCTTAGCTATGGTCGGAATTCGCGTTGCTGTTGTCTCGTCGTTGCATCGGAGTCGATCGCACCGGTGACAATCGAAACAAGGGAGATAGGCGAAGCTCTGGCCGGAATCTCGACGCTTCTGGTGGCCTGAGAAGTCGGAGCAAGGCATTTCTTTGGCGATCATTTTTGTCCCAGTCTGGGTCGTGCAGCTTAGTCACGAATTCGTCATCGATTCATGTTGCTGGGTGGTCAGGGGCCTATGAGGAGTTGTCGTCGACCAGTGGTGGATGGAATCATTGTGCATGTGCATAATGTATTTGGTTGCGTCAGGGATTTGGTTTGAAGAAGTGAGGGATGACTTGAAGTAGTCTTCAGGGAAGCAGGTCACTGGCTCGAGGGTTGATTCGAGTATTTGTGTTGTACCGGGTTTTTATTAAACTTAAACAAATTCTAAGTTTTTAAAATGAAAATATGGGGTTATCTCAGGGACAACTCAAAGTAAATAGGCATGTAGCCCGGGCGATGCTCGAAGCAGGTCTCGGATTTTTCATATAAAATAGTTTTCTTGGCTTAAAAAAAACAAAATTCAAATTTAATCCATGTTTTTAAATAATGGTTTTAATTTTAGTGTTGGATAACAAATGTTTTAAGTAAGATATTTTTAAAGTAATTAAGTTTTAATTTATTTAATTTTGTGACATCAATTGTAAAATTAATTATTTTAATTAAGATGAAATGTTATTCTTATTAACCTTAATCTTTTGAATTAATGTGTTAATGATATTTAATTATACAGTTTATTAAGTAAAGATTTTTATAATAATTGAATGATAAATTAAGTTAAATGATTTATAATTACTTAATAATTAAAGAATAATTAATTAACGGTTAATTAATTATTAATTTAAAGTTAATTAATTTGTAATTACGGATTGATTAATTAACATAATTAATTAAAGAACAATTAATTAATGAAAGTAATTAAGATTAATTAATTAATGATTAAGCATTAATTCAGAATAATTAATTAATTTATTAGTTAAAAATTAAAGGTTAATTAAATGATAATCTGTGTAGTTAATGCCCCGCTATTACCCCGCTACAACCGCGCTATATCTCATAGCGGAGTTCTACCGCTACGATTTTTCCATATAGCCCCAAAATATAGCCATTCCGCTTTAATCCCCGCTATTTCTGCTATATCCCATTATTTCCGCTATATTCCGCTATTTCCGCTATATCTTCTTTAACAAAATGAATTGAAAATTTGCATTTATACGTTATAAAATTATGAAACTAATTTATTTGATTTAATTTTTTAATATATTTTCAGAAATGAAAATACTCTAATATTCTACCAAATTCAATTATGTTATATAACAGTTTTTCGTTTATTTAAAGTATATCCGCACATGTTTTTATTTAAAATTATTTATGTATTATTTATAATTCAATTGAATGATGATTTTTCATTTAATTACCATTTATATATTTGTAAAAACATTAAGTACGAGTTTTATATGCTATTTTAGAGCCATCCGCTATATCCTCGCTGTATCCCCGCTATGATTTTTTGCGCCTCTACCGCTTTGAATCTACCGAGCGCATTAACTGCATAGATGATAATTAAGGTTAATTAATTATTAATTAAGATTAATTAATAAATCATTAAAGATTAATTAATTTATAATTAAGAATATTTAATCATTAATTAAGGTTAATTTGTGAAAATAATTATGTGATTAATTAATTATAATCACATGAATAGTTCATCATAATTACAGATGATTGATTGTTGTTGAATACTTTGTATTGATTGATATCTGTGATATGTGGTTGTGATACTATGTGATATGAAATGCTTTGTGCTGAACCGTGACATCTGTATATATATATATATATATTACTGTATGAATGTGAAAACCCCTTAGCCCGTAAAACGGCATTTGAATTTCGATGCGACAGGGAGTCGGATTCCAATTGGTTATCCAAAACCCACATCGAACCTTAATGGTGAATCTTTGTGAATGATATATCCACATGTTTTAAATTAAGCGCTCACTATTCGGTTTAGCCAAGAGAGGACTTTGTGTCATATAACCCATTCCGAATAGTGATATGATGAAATGGATAGCACTTCAAGATGGTGGTGATGTTTATTAGCTTAACACCTTTCTTGGAGATGTACGAGCTCAGAGGTTATGTAGTTGATGGTTATAAGTGATATACTTCCAATTTGGTAGTGTGGCATGCTAAGTGCACTACGTGTTGTTGAGTGTTGTTGATCATTTGTTGATCAAAGCATGGCTTTTGTGTAAATCGTAGCTTTGTGGACGAGACCTCGTCGGACCTCACACCCCGGAAATGGTCGAAACAGGAAAGATGCGACAAGATTATGAGGGTCACCCCCTTTAGGGTATGTCCATTCCCTTTTGATAAAAGGTGATATCATGGTATGGAGCCCAGATATTTAACCCATGTGGTTGCTGCAAATTTATTACTTCATGGTTGTTGCTTTGTGGTTGAGGGCCCTCGAATAAAGGTCGGTTACGATCGGGGAATGGCATATTCGTGTAGTAGTTATCTAGTTATAGAGGTAAACCGGCCTTGTGTTGGCAGAGATATAGTTAGGTTCTCGGGGCGTCCCTCCAGAGGAGTACACATGTGGCATAGGAAGTTCCTTAACCCGACCATTTGTTTAAAATCCAATCATCAATACGCGCCCGGTACGGTTTTAATTGTATAACCTGCCATTTACTTATGGTGGTAACCCACTGTTTAGATGGTAGATATAGTTGTAAATATTTATCTATCACAACTGTTTTTGGCAGTTGTTTGCCTGCACTATAAAAAATTACAACTTCCCTCTTTTATTTTCTTCGGCCCGCTCAATGCTTTCGTGTAAACTAAAAAATTAGCCGTAAAATTTCATAAATCTAAACTAACCCTATCCCACTCTGCCATTGCTATCCACCGAAGTAAACCGCGCTTGCTAGAAACCTTCTTCCAAACCCTAACCCTTTACTCTCTTTCATTTTCTCGCCTCCATGGCCGCATCTCCATTGCTACACACGTTCGCTCGCTTCGCCACCGTTGCTACCTGCGTTTGCTCGCCGTTGTTGTTGGTCGCCTTCGACGAAGTTGTGGTATGTTGCTATCCTACGATTTTCTTGATTTTATTTGGTTCTTAGTTATTTGTTTATTGAAATTGTCGATAGTTAAATGATTCTTTACTGCTATCCTACAATAACCCAAATTTCTCGAAAATAAACATAATCGTCGATTCAAATCGATTCCAATCTAGTATGAATTTATAACAATCTGATGAGTGATGGCTAAGCACAATAATTCACTGAACAGTACTAAAAATCACATACGGCAATTTATGTTTTGAATTAGGTGCATTGTATTGTGAATTAGGTCCATGTATGGAACCCATGCATAGATCCCACTTCGCTCACTCTATGGGGTAAAGTTTATTCCAAAATTTGGGAGATGTGTAGTATTTTTTGTTTATTATAAGCCTAATTTATACCAAATTTGCGCATATTATATAGCACAATCCAGTATTCCTATATCAAAATAGCAAACAGATGGTGTGAAATTATTCCGTTTATTCTTTTAATCAATAGGGAAAATTTCTAACTATACATTCAAAATAGTAAACGGATGGTGCGAAGTTCTGTTTATTTGTTTAATTAATCACAAGGGGAACTTTCTTTATATATGTGTGTGTGTAATGCAGATTGGGGAATGTGAAGTAGCTTGGGTTGATGGAGAAGTACGAAAACCACATGATAAGCTTTCTCTACTCCCCCCACGTCAAACCCTCCTAGCCATGATTCTGTGCTTGTTGGCGATTTAAAGTTACCTGATTTAAAGCAATTCCTTGTGAGCAAAGGCATTCAGGTAATGATTCAGGTAATGTGTATTCTTGTCTAACTTGTTTTTTCCCACCTGCTTTACTTTTCTAATGCATCTCTTTACTTAATTAGGATACAAAGATTTCACATGATAAGTAAAGAAAGTTCAGCAATTTTTCCATTTCCTTAAATTATTTGACATACAAGGTATTAAAAAACAAGATTCAAAACGTAGATCGTAAATTTTCAATCTTTAAATTTAAATCATAGATTGAAAAAATTCATATTTAACATGCATACCTACTTGTATGCTCGATTTTTCTTCTTCACTGCGTTGGTTATTAAGTGATATTTAAGCGTTCGAAAGCATCAATTCTCCTTTTTATAGAGTAATTTGTACATTTGGAATTGAATTTGATGCTTCTTCTAAACCTGTAATCCAATTTTTATTCTTGTTCCATCTTTATTTCATTTTTAGAAAACAATAAAATACGAGTCATAAATTCAAGCAGAAATCTTGATATTTTTTATTCAGTATGAATTAATGCTTTTTCTCAGTCACAGTTTTAATAGAGTAACAAGAGAAAGCAATGTACTTGTATATATTAAGTTTGGTTACATCATTTTAACATGATGTGTAATTATGTTACTTCATACCGTATCAATATTATATAAACCACAGGTCTTGCTTAACACACACACATGCCCACACACATCTTTTATGTATGTATGTATGAATGAATGTTACATCTATACTCGCAGATGAGCTCTTTCTTCAAGTTTCAAATTTTGCATCTTTACTCACTTGTATGAGAGATGCACATAATCGTGTTAAATGTATTTATTGTTATATGTACCGATCAGGGATCTTGTAGTACTGCACATTTCGTATTAAAACATGGAAAATGCAGCATATGTTATGAAGACACTTTAATCAGTTCTATGATGGCACAATATATAGTCAAACGATCTCCTGTAATTTTCTCTGCTTCCAGATTGAGCTTGCTGGGGGAATTTTGCGATGCGGTGAGCATGTCACGGTCAGAAAAATCATTGATGTGTCAGCAAGGTTATTTTTTTATTAAAATGCTATGTTTGTTAACTTTTAGTAAGCATTTATAAACAATGAATAAAATGACTAATGGGGTCCATAATTCATTGAAGTTTTTTAGTCTATTTGATTGGTCTAACAATGATTTCGGGCACAATTGCAAATATTTTGCTAGTCTTCATCGTTTTTTTTGGCGACAAAGGAACACATATTCATACATATGTATATAATTGTACATGTGCATAGCTTTATAAGTTTTATCGCTTTTCTTTTATGCCATCAGAATAAAAAATGAATTCTATTTGATATTTTTCATATTTTTTCCAAATAGGAAGCTGAACTGTACTTTATAATATTAGTGGAATATCATTTCAATTTTCTCATGTACCCATCATCCAAACCCTAGCCCATACAAATTTTGGTATGTTCGTATCAGTTCACAATACTAAACAAGCCTCATTTTTAAACTTGCTTAAACAAATTTCTTATGTGAAAGAATTATAACTTAATACAGGAATGCTTTATTTTAGATGTGTCCTTTTTAAAATAAGACATCAATACTACCTTGTGACATATGCATCTTTGGTTGGACGTCGGAAGAATTAAAAATCAAGAAAGTCCTTCAGGAAATGGTAGCATTTTAGGCCTCAAACATCATCATTGTGTTGCTTTCTATTGAAATATGGTGGATACCAAAAAGTAAAAACACTGTTAAATTAAATAAGGGAAATGATTTAATAGAGGAATAATCGTTGAATTTCAGTACGGATAATTTGAATTTGTAGAATAGAAATTTTCTATTAATTCATGACTAATTATCCCACATATGGAGATAACAATTGCATCTACTGATCCTACAGTTTTAGTGCATCATGTACCACTTGGAGCAACTGCTTGGAAGGTTTGGATTGATTCAGTGGTGGAGCCCGAAGCTATTTTATATAGGCCTACTTCGGATATGTATACTATTGGACAAGCGGTTGGACGACTGTTGCTTGGTATAAGGAATTTATCTCTTTTAATTAGTACGTATATGTACTCTTACGGAAATATGTTATGGATTTAGTTGTGTTTTGTATTGAAATTATGAATTCATAAATGGTGTAAACTCGAACTGTTTTCGATTTTCTTGAATGCAAATGTTTTGTGTTGTTTCAAGTAATTTGCATGATTGTGTATATTGTTAACGAAATATTGGTTTTAGTTATGATATTAAGAAATTTATAGCAGCCGTGAAAAGGTGATTATAGTTGTTTGTAGCAATTGTAAAAATATATGTTGCAACTGTCATTGTTAGTTGTATTTCATCCCTCTACAACTGCAAGCAGTAGTTGTAAAAAACCTTTTACAAGTGCTAAAAGCAGTTGTAACCAATCGTTTACAACTTGCATGTTGCAGTTGTAAATAGTTTTCCGCAGTGTAAATAAGTTTTCTACAACTAGCAGTGGTAGTTGTAAAAGACCTTTTGCAAGTGCTAAAAGCAGTTGTAACTAGTCATTTACAACTAACATGTCGCGGTTGTAAAATAAGTTTCTACAACTACTTCTACAACTGTTCCGGCCAGTTGTAAAATAATTCGGATCTATTACAACCGCGGATATAACGACTGGCGGGTGCTAGTTGTAATAGACATATTACAACTGTTTTTGGCAGTTGCAAAAATGTATTTTTGTTGTTGTGATTATTTCTTCGTTTCTTTCAATATTCAACTTTTTTACTGAATGGACGGATGATGCTTTTGGGAGTAGGGAAACAAATGTGAATAAATGTGTATTACGGTTATTACCGAAGAGTAGTCAAGGAAATTGCAACAAACTTAGATTCTTAACAGCATAGTAAGGAGAAAAACTGAAATGTAGAAATTGAACTTTCATATATAAATATTTTATTAAGTAGCTTCGATTCTAGATAAGAAATTTATAATAAGTTATGAAATTGCGTAGATATTGAAAATCAATTCCCCTTTCATAACCAAACCTAGCAATCAAAGCAATAAATCTCAAAATTAAAATGCAATAAAATCAAATAATCAAACGCAATTAAACCATAAGACAATCAAAAGGAAATAAAAAGTAATCAATGAACAAAGAAAGTACGGAGTAAAAAAAGGAGAATTCAAAGTGAAAAGAAAGCAAAACAAAATTCATACAAACCTATGAAATTTTTGAAGGAAGTTGGAGATCTTACCTTTGAGAAATAGCTTAGGCCTTTATCACAATTTTCCCAATATTTCCTGAATAGAGAAAGTACAGAGTAAAAAAAAGGAGAAATCAAAGTGAAAAGCAAGCAGAACAAAATTCAGACAAACCTATGACAATGTCGAAGGAAGTTGAGGACCTCCTCAATTTATATGTCAAATCCCAAATTTGCAACTCAACCCCACAAATTGAGTTGGTGGAAGAAGAGAGAAGCACCCCGTTTCAATATCAAACCCGATCGAGTTGGAGGAAGAAGAGAGCTCGTTCCAGCCATCAATTTGCTCGATCCTCGAATTTGGATCTGAAAAGCATCGTGGTTCTAATTCTAAAAACAAAAGAAAAAGAAATTCTAAAAACAAAAGAAAAAGGAAGAAAATTGTAAGAGGCCGTTAACTCCATTTTTTTTAGTGGGGAAGAAAAGGTTTAGCAGAAGTTTAAAGAACAGTAGGAAAAAAGGAAGTTGGCAGAGACGGCTGACTACATCGTGTAGTTTTTAGTGGGGAACGGAACATGGTAGGAGAATTGAGGCATATGCCCTTGGATTTTTTTTCTACTGTATTCTTTTACGACAACGTTAGGGACTGATTGGGAAGTTAAAAAAAGCTTCACCATCCTAAGGTATTTGCATTATTAGTAGAGATAAGCAAAATTTTAATGTTTATTGTAAATACCGATCACTTATTACACCACACATTCTGATACGCATATGCAACATAATATGTAAAAAAAATTAACTATATCAAACAATTAAAAAAGTTCAAACATAACGTCAGTTTTGTTTTCAATTGGTGAATTTTTTCGTTTAGTTTGGGTTTTAATTTTATAGTGTAGTTTCAATCACTAGAAATGAATGTACTAAAAATTTTAAAAAAAATTAGTATCAACCTACCGTGATATTTGCATGCAATTCGAAGTTAAAGTATGATAATTTATAAATTGGCTGAAAAAATGGAAATGAAAAAATAAATAAATAGTAATACATAACGTAGATGTTAAAAAATTATTAATAAATAGTTTCGACAAGCTGAAAAACGCAGATTTATTTAACGTAAATAAAACAAATAAAATCTGCAATGCATACATAGAAAATCAATATATTACATAATTATGAAAAGTTGGACAAAATCTGCTAATATTTTTATAACAACTTATTTCAGTACATGTTTTATGCGTGTGTGTGTTAATAATGCTAAAATCATTAATTGATAATCCAAACACAACACAAACTTCAATTTTATTACAATGAAATATTTTCTTCTCGACCAAACTCTTATAAATATATTTACATTGTCAAATTGACTATTTTTGATATGTTTGTAGTACTTGCACACGTGGGCATTTATTATTTTTTCGTTTGTGTATAAATATAAGACATAAAATAAGATAATGAAGTGTGTTATGTATGACAATTACATCGAAGAATAATTAATTTTAACTTTGAGGGGTAATATTGTCAAAGTGCTAATTTATATTTGCGGAACAAATTTCTAATTAGAATGTAAACAAATAATATTTTAAGTATTCAACAATCAGCATTTAGCATTTTAAACAAATGATGCCTAAGATTTTAAATCAAGTGCTTGTTCAGAGGAGGAGGAGAAGAAAATTGAATAGAACAGTTCTATCTCTATCAAGGAGGGATATTAATACCCTAGTTGGTGCTAATGGGTTGTTAGGTCTAACAAGCTTGTTTACACTTAATTTATTCTTTTAGTTGTAACTTTATAGCCGTGTGCCTGTTCTAAACATGTTTATTATGGAACCTGACTAGAAAATACGCTCTATGCAACGGTGTAAGTATCATTGTTTGATTTCTTCATTTATAGAAATTCATATGTTTGTACTTTTTAGTAAAATTACCATTTTAACCTTTAATTAATATTTTAATTTATTATTAAACTTCATGGCGTGTTACATTCTCCTCTGTTGAAAGAATTTCATTCTTGAAATTCTAAAGGGCAAAAAAATGTAACTCGCTCTATAGCTTTTAAACACATATTATATAGTCATACATTTAACATACATTCATAAAAATACACCCGCTCTTAAGTGGCTATACTTTAACAAACACCATGGCACATACTACGAACACCAACATTGTGCGTTTTCGTCAGCATACGACTTCTGTTTATCATGTGGAGTCTTTGTCCTTTTCCTTGTCATCTCTAGTTTTTCGGAAGTGTCCCTAGTCATGTCTAGCCCAAGTATAAACCTATCAGTCACCTCCCGCGAACAAGATGGATTTGCATGGTCATCCATATAAAGCCTTGAACGGTGACATGCTTATGCTCGCCTGATAGATGTTATCATAGGTTAATGCCACTAATGGTGAATGATCTTCTCATACTCCACCAAAGCCAAGAATATCAGGTCTCTCAATAAATCCTTCAACATCCTATTCACCATCTCCATTTGTTCATCTGTTTGTGGATGATACGTAGTCCTAAGATTTAACTCAGTCCCCGAGTCATCTTGAAGAGTTCTCCAAAATAAAGGATCTAGGCCGGGTCGCAGCGGGTTAAATGAGTGAATTTAAAAAAAAATCATTTTTAAATCTTTATTAGGCCTATGAAGTCTAATCGATTTTTAGATTTAATCTAAAATATTTTATATAAATCTTTATATTGTTTTATATGCTTGTAAAAGGGTGTATTTTAATTTCTTGAAGTATGTTTCATAAGTGCATTAAATTCACTTATATATGCACAGTGCACATGCAATATATAAGAAGTGTATATAGTCAATGTGACTGTTTATGCACTACTAGAATACTTTAAAACGGGGATAGAGCCTGGAGTCGGTCGGAGTTGGCACTGTCTCCATTATGGAGTCGGTTGAGGACGACGTAATATTTTATTGAAGTTTGTGTCGGCTAGGGACGGCGCAGAATTTTATTGAAGTTTATGTCGGCTAGGGACGGCCTGCAACGGTCCGAGTCGGCTAGCGTCGGCTATTTAATTATTTTCCCAGTCTAGTTCTTATATACGTCTATTTCGTTTGAAAAAATATAAAACACAACGAAAATGGCCAAAAAAATAAAATTGACATGTATGGTTATTAATACTCACCCAATGACTGGTCGTGATAGGTTAAATTGGTATTTTCGATGATATATGTTCGTGTAATTCGAAAAGTTATCGTTGTTGAAAATCTAACTCGTACGACAATTCGATGCAACTTTTAGTCGATCCGTTATACAAATTCGATAAAGGCGATTATATGTAACAATTTAAAGAATTAAAACAATTTTTAAACCATTGGATAATCAATTATGAATTTTTAAATGTATTTGGTATAATAAAATTATATAAAATAAAATATGTGGCGTAAAAATAGATTCTTTGGATCTTATGTCGATCTAAGGTATTTTGGACATGTTTTCAGAATATGGTTTAAAAATACACAAATTTGGAGAGTCGATCTTGAATTTCAAATTTATGGTCGTTCGTGGACTTTCGGACAAAAAACCCTTCGTTCGAAGGCCGAACGACCTTCAAACGAGACCAAATTTGAACCATTGATGCTTTGTATTATTTTAATCGAATTCGTATGGTTGGATTCGCAAAAAAATCATCACATACAAAATTATCCAAGAAATATGTCATTTTCTAGGAGTTAGCTATAACACTTATAATTTTGTGGGTGATGATTTTCTTCGAGTATACAGGTTTCAGCCGAGATTTTCTTCTTCACTTTCTTTGCTTAATAAAAAAACAATTTTCTCCTTCCCCATCACCGTTTTCGACCCTCTCCAACCGTCACCCTCTGTCGTCATCGCCGTAGAAGCCTAGAACTCGACAAAACTTGCCGGAATCTCCTCTTCTTCTTGAATTTGGTAATTTTGTAAACCCTAATTTCGAATTAAATTGTTTAATTAGGTTTAAATGTACATTATTGTGATGATAATTGGGCGTAGATATTGCTAATTTAGTGTATTAGGTTATTTTTAGTATGAAATTGTTGAATTTGAAAGTGTGAATTGGGAATAATTGGTTGTAAGTATTTATAATTTGAAAGTGTGAAAGTGTTGTTTAGTTATATATATGTATATATGTGTATACATATACATTTTTTAATCATATCTAATTTCAGACGAGGGAGAGAGGTGGTGCTGTAACGTCTCATTTGGACGTCTTCACCTGAACACACGCCGTTGAGCATACAGATGAAGATTTCGTGGTAACATATGAATGGTCAAACGCAAAATCAGCAAATATCCGGGTATGTGGACTATAAATTTTTTCTCTTATTTAACAATACATTAAATTGGATATTCATCTTCTCAAAATTATATTTCTAAACACAGGAGAGATGCGATCAGGAGATTGGTCGCATGCTTGCAGAGTCTGGTAGAGAGCAGTTGAACGTTGAGGAGACGGACATGATATTCGCTCGTATTACCGACCCGCCGACCAGAAATAGACAGTATGGATATGGAAATCAAGCGGTAATATTTATTGAATTTAATTAATTCATTAACTAGTTTATAAATTTTATTGAATATTACGTATAAACTATAACTATGAATTTATTAATATACAGGCCACGATGCAAGCCGCTTACAATAAACAACAAGCTGAAGAAAAAATAGCGTCCATGCAAGCACAAGTCGCCGAGTTGAACGATTGGAAATAGACTGGATTGAAGCAGAAACTAGAAGAGGCGATTACTGCTTACTTGGTAGAGCACGAGATGAATATGCCGCCATCATAGGGATCTGGCGCTACTGATAATTGGGGCGAGTGGTAGTATGCTCCTATATATGTTTTCTGATGAACTTTGAATGTCTTGTATATTTGATGAACTTTTGGTTGAATTTTGTAAACATTATGGATATTTGTGACGATGGACGTTTGAATATGTATGTTGATGTTTTGTGGTTCTTAGTTGGGCATATATGTGATGTATATTGTTGTTTGGTAAAGTATATTTGAGGAATATATATGATTGTGTGGATGGAAGTAGAAATGGCTATTGGAAATGCAGAAAAAATTACCCAGATTAGTGTCGGCTGGAGTCTGCTCGGGTCTGCTTATGGGTCATTTATTATTTTACACGTGGACTAAATTTAGCGTCGGCCTGAATCGACAAACCGACTCTAGCCGACGCTAAACTAGAGGACGGACCCATCTCCATTCCTGTCACCATTTCACTTGGCGACGAGCTACTTTGCGTCGGCATATAGCGTCGGCTCGAATCGGCCGGAGTCGGCTCGAGTCGGCTATATGCCGACGCTAAACAGCCTTCTCCTTGTAGTGATGTAACGACCCGTATTTTTGACCATTTTTTTTAAATTTAATTTAATTATCGAATAAAGATGGTTAGAAATGGAAATTTATATTGTTATTAATGAAAATATATTGAATGGAAGTGATAGTCTAAATTGAATCTGCAAATGACAAAATTCCAACAAGAGAACATCATTAATTAGTATCTGAATTGAAACAAACGATATTCAATTGTATTAAATTAATTACTGAAATATGAACAATAAATGTCATTTAAATAAAGATTGAATAAATGTGCAATAAGGTAAAAAAGATAACAAATTTCAATATAACTTTTTGATATTGATTATAAGGAATTAATAATAGAATTCGAATTAATAAATGTTTATTTTTAATATTTTAAATATCTGAATCTACAAATTTTGAAAGAAAAAAACTATATTTAAATTTTAAACGTAATTTTTGAATACGAAAAATGTATATATATATATATATATATATAGCTTCACCATTTCAAATTTATGATAAAAAATACATGTATATATACTTAGACAAGTTTCATGATGGAAAAGTGCAAACTTATGATAATATGTATATGTATGTATGTATATATGTATATGTAAACAAGAGTATATCTAAATGTATATGTAATAGGTAAAAATTTAAATATGTATATGATGACAATATGTATATATATGTATATATATCTGTGTGTGTGTATGTATATATAAAATAGTGAATAAGTAAATATGTACATATAGTAAAAATGGCGTATATGTAAGTCTATATGTATATACATGTTGGATATATATTCATATGGGAAGCATCATCATGAAAACTTCAAAGTCAAGCACAAAAATTTCAAGTCAAGCCCACAACTTAAATTCAAGCACATAATAAATCCAAGCGCACACAAAATATTAAATCAAGCCAAAAAATAAATCAAATCAAATCAAACCACGAAATCACATCAGCCTACCTACGTAAGGAAATGAAAAAAAGTCTGATTACTTTCTATTGATACATCATTATGTATAATTGAAAGGACTAACTTGGGACTGAATCTTATTCATTTCAATGTACTTTTGGAACTCATTTCCAATACACTCGCATATTTGATCAAATTGATTTTTTTTATTTCCTTGACACTTTATGTTTTCTATTTTCGTCTTATATTCAATGAACTTATCAAAGATGTGCAACTTGTGTTACACATACACATATTCATGTCTATGATAATTCATCGTGAATTCAACAAAGTAAGTGGATTCGTTTTGGTATCAATAGATCTTGGATTACATGCATCTATATTTATTAATTCAAATAGCTTATTAACTCTTTTTCGCTCCAACTGAATATGTGCTTTGCCCTTAATCTTTTGGGATACAATTCATGGGTCCCAAAAATAATTCATAATAATAAAATTAAAGAATTATTTCTCAAATAAAATATGGCTTAGTCCATAATTCGTAGAAATATTTTGATACTTTTGTATTTTCCATAGCTAATCGTTATGAAAACAAATGACGTTATTATAATAGGCTTATTTTATAATGAATATTTATAATATTCATATTAAAATAAAACTTTATCTATTTTTAATCAATATTTAAATATCTATAAATTCATAAATAATATTTGTTATACATACGAACACAATCTTTCTTAACTTGATCATTCCACTAATGAGTGTCATAAGTATGCTTCCACTATTGTTGCCATTATTATAATAGTACATGAAATATGAAGCTCCATTCAACCAGTTATTATAAACTGTTTATTTCATCCACTATAACCAATTTACTGTCGAGAGTTTTAGATCAAATATCTTAAACTCAAAGAAATAATTCTTATTGAAAAAAATACCTTTTATAATAAAATTACATTTGGGGTATAAACCACGTTTATCATTCCATATAAGTATATACATAGAATTTTATACAATTCTCGTTTGCAATATTTCTTCAAGAAGTAGGAGTGACCATTCAACATCCAAAATGTGCCTATTTTGCATCCATTGTCAAATATTAACTTTTCTTTTAAATGGTTAAACCATGCAAAAATAACTCCTGCCAAAGACTACACTGAGTTCTTTACAAAAGCGCATTCGGATATCCCTAAAAATTCAAGGATATTGAATATGTTGCACTTGAGCAAACCAGTCGAAGCTAACATTTCACTGATCGAAATCCTTTGTTGATTTTTTAGTCCTTGGTATGGTGTAGTTTTCAACACAACAGGATTATCATTGTATTCAATCGTAGTGAACACATAACCTTGCATTATATTTGCTTGCTCATTTTGAATGAACTAATTTCATCGGGATTTTATATATTACGAACACGACTGTTTACCTTACAACCTTTTTTAAGTGCTTAAATATGGATCAAATATTCTAATTATTGTATTACTTTAGAGTTAAAAGCTCTTAAAGCACAATACATGGTTTGAGCAAATAAACATTTAAGTGACCAAGGTAGGAATAATTAATTAATTTAAGCAATTAAATATGTTTAATCTGTATATTTGGTCATGAGAAGCAGAGGAGGGAGCGGTTGGCCATAGATGAAAGAAGAAGAGTGAACCAAATTTAATTAAATGTTTGTAGAATGTCTTATTATATTAAACTAAATGAAACATTTTCATTTCTCTTTTTTAAAACTTCCCTTAGTCATAGATCTAACGTTTAGACCACATCCTTCCAAGTGTGCTCGATCATATATTGTATCGTATAGGAACTAAAATATCTAATATGTATTCATACAAATATTAATGACATTTTGCACATAGTATGATGATATGACATATAATAACATAGTTAATATATACATGTATAGATAATAAGATTTATACCTACCATATATATATATATATATCTATATGTATATATATTCTCCATTTATATATGTATTATTTGCGTCAATTTTACAAAATCTAACATATGTTGACTAAGTTGAAGTTTTCAATCATATTTTTAAGTTGAAATTTTCAAGTTTTGATTTGGTAGAATTAAATTCAAATCTAGATCAAGTTGACTAATATAAAATATCTACTAAATGACTATATTAACTTTTTCTAAATTTTAAAATAACCAAAAGGAATTTTGAGAAGAAAACCATTTGTCATTTTTCTCTTTTAAAACTTTCCATTTTAATTCCCACTAGTTAGAATTAAGATCTCATCCACGTTTCTTCTTCTCTCTCTTTCTCTTTTTCTATTATGGTCGGCCATACGATACCATTGCATATATCTTTATTTTCAAAAGCCTGTTAAGCAATTAAGTATATTTAAGACCCATTTAAATATATATCGACATCGTATATCGATACCTGTTTATTTAACTTTAAAATATACTTCCAAATAATTAAGCAACATCCAAACACAGATAAATTAACAACTAATATTTCTCAAATACTAGTAAATTTTATCAGTTTTTAGCATTTTATAAACTAATTGAATCTTGTGGTTTTTTTGGAGAACTCGCAGATGCGGTTGTGGGACTCAAAGGTGTGAATTCAGTCAGTGATTAATATTGCTTAATTCAAATATTAACGTTTACATATCACAATAGTTAGTGGTGTGACGGTTTGGTCGCATCGTTTATAGATCTTTTCAGTAAAATCATATTTTATACTATCTTAAGCGTCCATAATAGTGAGAATAATTTACGCATATTCTCTTGGCAACATTATATCACATTAGGATATACGAAATCAGATATTGGTCAAAACTTCAGCATTGTCCGTAGTCAATTCAATCAGTTCATAAAAAAAGTCATTGGTTCAATGATAACATTTATTTTTAACCATTATACTCTGGTCAAAAATTTTGACTTTGAGTTAACTACAGTTAACCGTGATACCAACCTCATAAACTGAGGTAAAACTCGATCTGATTATAATACCTTGATCTGCCTAATACCTTGAGATCAACTAGGAGAACCGTATTACTTACTACTTCTTGTTGACTTGACTAAGAACCACTACATAGCAATGTCTTCAATCGAACAGTGCTTCACTTCCAATGCTTCAACTTAGACCCATTATAATCGTTTGATGGATGGCAATGTCATGATTTAACTATAATTAAAGTTGATTATTCTCATTGAAGCTCAACAGTTTTTAAGTTGAGGGAACTATGCAACAACATCATCTTGAGATTCCATCGTTGGATCAGGTGCATTGGCAACGAGGTAAAAAGAGTAAAATTCAAAAAAAAAATTATTAATTTGCACAAGATCTTATTTTATGTGAATAAAATTTAATTTAAAGTGAATCAAATTTGGTATTTAATTAATATAAGTGTTTGAGTAATTTTAATTTGTTTTATTTATTTAAAATGTTTCTTTGTTTGTAAAATTTTGATTCGATAATGGGTCAATACTCTGTAACAACAGTGGAAACAACTTTCTTCTCAATCTCTTTTGATTCGTTTCCAAAATTCTTTTGATTACTTCGTGACAGCTCCAGAAAGAAGTTTCAGTGCGATGATGGCTCTACGAATCGTTGTAGGAAATTCTTACCTTGTATCTTCATCAGTTTCTTATCAGTTTTTGATTTAAACCTTAATGAATATGAATTAGAAATTTTAAATAAATTGGAAATTTTAAATTGAGTTAAAGTAGATTAATAGAATATGAAGGCTAAATTGAATTATATCGATAAAACAATTTCGTTTAAAAACAAATTAGAAATTCTATTGTAATTTATTGTAAATATTGAAGTCCGAAGAGGGACAAATTGGTATGTATTTTGAGATATTCCGACTTGAGTTTGGAATTCATATCTTAAGTTTGAGGAATTATAAGAGATCGAATCTATTATCTATCTTTGTTGTTTTCGTGCCTGCGAATTTCGAGGACGAAATTCTTTTAAGGGGGGAAGTTTGTAACGACCCCGGATTTTTATGAATTTAAATTTATAATTTAAATGAATTTTTGAATTAAAATTTGTAAAATTGATTTTTAAAAGGCAGCGAGTTTCCCCGATTCAAATAGAATATATATTAAGTCATATAAATTTGAAAATTTGTATATATGTGAATATAAGTATATATTGGATTAGAAATGAAATCTTAAATAAATGGTTTTAAAATAAATAGAAATAAAAAAAATAAGTAGTCAAGTGAGAATAAAAAATAAATATAACAACTTTTAAAATATGTACATAAAGTAAAATAAATATATTTAAGTATAAACAAATCAAACATAATAAATACAAACAAATATAAAAGTAAGTATGCACAATTGTAATATGAAACAAGTAAACAAGAAAAATGTAAATATATTCAATAGCTTGCAAAAGAAAGGATAAGCATACATTCAAGTATGGTTCAAACAAATGAAAGTGTAAGTACATAACATATTAGCCACCACATTTTCATAAAAATACGTGTTGCCTGTAAAGTGAACATTGGTTTTGCACATAATAAACTAAAGTGTTTATGTATAGAAGGAACAAAAGAGCCTGTACAAAAGTCAAATGGAAATAGAAAAAAAAAAGTGATATGCATAGGCAATATAAAACAAGACAAAAGAAATTTATACAAGTATCTTTAGTACACTTAAACTAGAAACAAAATTGCATATGCATTTAAAATAGCATAAGACAGCAAATATCTCTAGCACACAAAATCTATCAGCCGAGACAAGAAGATATAATCAAGTATGGGCAAATTAAATAAGGATAGATTTGTACAATGGCATTTAATGTTTATACCTCTAGCCATTAATACAAGCATGGTCAGCCACCCTTTGAAGAAAGAAAATCTCTGATATAATTTTACAAAACATTATAATATGCCTATTGTACTAAGTAATATAATCCACCTGCACTACCTTATTTCGTTCAAGAAAAAAAAAAGGGAAAGAAATTTAAATTCTTCAAACCTGGAAACTACAATCTGTTAACTTCAAATTCATGAAGCAAAGCAAGTAGCAGACCAAATAAGCTAAAAACAAACCATTGTATGTCAAAAGCATTTCCAGATTTTTGTTCAAAGCCCCTCTGTTCTTTTTCTGGAAACCACGGTGAGCAACTCTTCCTTTAAAAGCCTAATCCTATTGATATATTTTGATGGTATGATGATTGTTTGATTTGTGTGATGCTTGAATATCTTAGTGAATGCAATATGACAGTATGAATATCATTGCATGTCTGCATATATATAAAAATGTTTGTGTGTATATGACTGTAAATACATGAGCCTCTGTCTAAACTAACAGTTTTTAAACAAATTCAAAACCTGTCTCAAATAATGGACTCTGTTCTTTATTTCTGGAATATCAAGGTGGGAAAACTTTTGAATCTGAATTTAGCTGGTTGTTTTAATAATCATGATAAAGTAAAAGTGATGAAGTATTGTATGCATACAGATAGGTATGTATATGAGTATGAGTGAACTATGCCTGTCAGAAAACAGACATGTCTCAGTTTGAACATAACAAGTTTCCAAATATGTTTTGAAATCAAATTCCCTCTCTTCTGATTATTGTTAAACTTGAGACCTTAAATAAAAGTTGTTAGTTTTAATATGGTTCAAATATAAAAAATAGATTTAAGTAAAACAAAGGAAGTCTCTCTTGAAAATTTTGAAAATACAGACATCATTTAAATTATGTCGAAATTTCAAACATCATAAATCTTAGTTTCAGGTGGGCCATCTTAAATGACATCGAAGATAATGATTTTTGAAAGGAAAATCACGATTTTTAATGAACTATGGAACGAGAAAATCGAAGTGGAACAATATTTGGGTTTTTGATGAATTCGAGTGATCTCGTCGTTGAGGGACCTCAGGGTTTCGAGTGAAGGTAGAGGGGAGTACTGTGTGCCTGCATATGCACAGTGGGTTGTCGGTGTCAGTGGGTATGGCGTGGGTTTGAGGAAGATGAGTACTCGGGTGTTCTCGAGTTAAAAAAAAGGTGTGGCTCGAGTAATCCATGTGTTTGACTCGAAGCATTCGAGTATTGGACCCAAAATAAAAATGGTTTTGTCTTGGGTCAATTTTGTTTGCGTAACTCGCTTTCCAAATTAAAAAAGGGTTTAAGCAATTAAGTGAAATAGAAGATTTGTATTCAAAATAAATCTGAAAGTTAAATAAAAAAAACTTGAAAACTGAACCTGAATCAAAACTGAATCCCAAATTTTGAAACAAAAATAGATTTTTTAAATTTAAATGTTCAAAAAAAAATTGATTTGTTTCTAAAAGGAGTATGCGATAGGTCAATTTCATTAACTTCTGAATGTTTACGAATGGGATTTTAATGATACTAATTAAAGAATGATTAATTTAAGGATAATTAATCAAGGGATTTAAGTATAATTACTCGATGTAATTTAATTTTGATTTATTAGAATAAGTGATCGGGATAAACACTTATTGTTGCCAGTTAAGGATAATTAATGGAATAATAGTTAATTAAAGATTACTTAATTAATGAGTTATAATTAATTGAAGATTTATTAGTTATTGTAAGTGGTTAATTTTTAAGGTTAATTTATCAAGTGATTAAGATAAAATTACATTTAATGTAATTAAAATGTTGATTCATTATAAAGATAATAAATTACTTAAAGATAATTATTTAATGAAATTAATTAAGGTTAAATGATTTTGTGATCAACTTAAGGTTAATCTAATTAATATGATTAATAAAAAAAAAATTAACTTATTTAAACGTTTGATGAATTTATTGATATCAAATGATTTGTAATTAATTAATCAAGATTGGGTAATTTATTCGCAAGAAATTAATTTACTTGGAAATAAATTGAATTAATTAGGATTATACGATTAATAAATCCTAATTATAAATGATTATTGAATGTTTGACCTACTTATAAATGATTTTATTGTATGAGATGCTTTGAATTGATTGTCCTATCTGATCTGTGATATTTTGTTCTGTGGATTGAGCTGTGTATTTTATTCATTTATTTACATTCGTATATTATCTGTAAATCTGTGAATAGACGATAAACGTTATAGCTTATATCGCTTATCGACTATATTTCTGTGTTTTGATCTATGATGATTGAATGATGTTGCACTATTGTGTTGAACCCTTGGACCACACCATACACACACAATTATGGATTTCACGAGGAAATCGGTTAAGTCACAGATTTTTGAAATAGTTTAAAATTTGAATTTTTAAATTCAAATATTTTGGAAATGGAATTGGAATAGAAGTGAAAAGCTTTTGAAATGGAATTTCAAAGATGGAAATTTATGTTGAATAACTGGATTAAGTGTTGTAATTTAAATACTTTAATTTAAATTTGAATTCAATATTCAAATTGAATTCTGTAATTTGAAACTAGGGATTAATGATATTATACTAGTCATTATGAGTTAAATCATTTTTAAAGTATTATTTTTGGGAATTTGAATTTAACCCAAGGATTTCAACTCGTATAAATGAATCAGATTTCCAAAATGAAAACTGTTGTTTTCAAATGATAAACACTTTTAGATAAGAAATGAGATTCCAGTTAATTAGGGGAATTTCAAGATTGAATAGAGAAATGATTTTCCTAAGTTATGAATGAATTCTTTTTGAAAGCTATGAATTAAATCTGTTTATTTTTAACAGATTTAAATTGATGATTTGTTTAAATCAAATTGAAATGAAATTGTTTTGAAGGCTATAAGTTAAATCTTTGATTTAAAGATTTAACGAGTTAATCAAATTGAAATGAAATTGTTTTGAAGGCTATAAGTTAAATCTTTGATTTAAAGATTTAACGAGTAAATCAAATTGAAATGAAAATTGATTTGGAAAATCTGTGAATGAATCTTTTGTTTAAAAGATTAAAATATGAAAATTGTTTAAACCGTTAAAGGTTGTGAAAATGAATCTTTTTGTTTAAAGATTGAAAATGGTAATTTATTTAAACCATTTGAAAGAAAGTTTTGAATTATTAAGTTGTGACTTAATTGAAATCCCATATCCATATGTTTTAAATGTTTTCGCTCACTATTCGGTTTAGCTGGGAAAGGACCTTTGTGTCGTATAACCCATTCTGAATATGTGATTTGACGTTATGGATAGCATTTGGAGACCGGTGATGAAGACCGAGAATTTGCGAAAGCGATAGGATGACCTATCGATTGTTTCTGCACCGAGTCGCGCCGGTATAGAGACTCCATATGTGATGGGAAGTCCGAACGTGATTAGTGAATATCCGGATTGCAAGGACTTCTTTGTAAGTGCCTTCGGTTCTGTTCGAGCCTGGAACAGACTTGTATGGATTGTATGTCTGACATTACAATTGAGATATAAAGCTGATTTCTTTCAAATATATTTCTGTTGGTGGCGGAGAATTTATTCTCTTAGCTTAACACCCTTCTCTTAGACGTACGAGCTCAGAGGTTATGTAGTTGAAGGTTATCAGCGATATATTCCCAATTTGGTAATGTGACATGCTGAGTGTTGCTGTGAAATGATCATTGTGTTGATCATTTGTGATAAGATCATTTGTTTGATCGTTTATCTTTGTGATCATTTTTATGATCATTTGTTGACCCAAAGCACGGCTTTTGTATAAAGTGTGTCTTTGTGGACGAGACTTCGTCGAACCTCACACCCCGGAATGGTCAAAACAGGAAAGATGCGGCAAGGTTATGAGGGGTAGCTCCCTTTAGGGTATGTGCATTTCCTTCTGGAAAAGGGTGGTATCATGGTATGGAGCCCAGATACTTACTCATGTTGAAACACTTTATTTATGATTGTGTGATGTTGATTAGAGAGCTCTCGGATAAAGGTCCCAAAGGACCGGGGGATGGCATACTCGTGTCAGTAGTTACCCAGTTAGGGGTAACCCGGCCTTGTGTTAGCGGAGATCCGGTTTGGTTCTCGGGGACGTCCTTCCAGAGGCGTTCTCATGTGGCAATGGGAAGTTCCTTGGCCTGACCATTTGTTGGAAATCCAAAGAAACAATACGAGCCTTGTACGATATTAGTTGTAGAACCTGCCATCTAATATGGTAGCGATAGTAGGCATAATATAATGGTACCTATGCTGGCTAAGATTTATATTCTACTTTCGAAATGATTTGTCCTACACTATGCACTAGTAATAATATCAAATGTTTCTTTTTAATGCGTATCAAGCATCTTTGACTATCATAAGAAGAAATCTCCTCCAAGTCTGCGTTTGCATTGTGTGTGTGGCGGGAGGTCTTATGGTAGTTACATTTTCAAAAAGCATTGCGAATTGATTTTTGGATACTTCTTGGTTTGTTTTTAAAGATAAACTATTTTTGTTGCTCACACCAGTCTCACGACTGATCCGGAGTTTATCGTTTCTTTCCTAAACTCTGGGTGCTCATTATTTTCTACACGAGCAGTCTAGAGTTGGGTTTTTCAGATAGTTAGATATAGTGGATTATCTGGAGTTAGTTCAGTCTTTGGATCACACCAGTCTTGCTGAGCTTGGTGCATCGTTATTGGGGGTTCGAGCTATTGCTGGATTGGTTTTTGGAGATGGAGTTGCAGTTCTCGGAGTTCCTTTTGAAGACTATCTTAGAGTTATATTGTTCCGCTTCTATTTTATTGTATCATGTCTCTGATGTATATTGATATCTACTGGATCATCTGTTGTATCAGATATTTTATCAAAGCTGTATATCAATGTATTATTCTTTTATTCCGCTATATTATTTACTTAATGTTGTTATAAACTCCGGCGAATCGGATTTGAACGTTCGAATCTATGGCATTCGAATACGATATGAAGTATGGATGTCGATTTTCGAGCGGGTAAAATCCATCTCGTTACATTTGGTATCAGAGCTAAGGGTTGAACTTTAGCTCAGGAGTATAACACATTAAGTAACTCATTAGAGATAGGGTGAAGTATACCCTAGAATGAGTAATCCCTAAGATATCCGTTTTAACGCCTCAGTAAATTCTCTTACTATCCACTGATAGTAAGTATGAGTGCAAGAAGAGAACGAGATAGGGGACAGGGAAATACGACTATAATGGGTCAATACTCTGTAACAACAGTGGAAACAACTTTCTTCTCAATCTCTTTTGATTCGTTTCCAAAATTCTTTTGATTACTTCGTGACAGCTCCAGAAAGAAGTTTCAGTGCGATGATGGCTCTACGAATCGTTGTAGGAAATTCTTACCTTGTATCTTCATCAGTTTCTTATCAGTTTTTGATTTAAACCTTAATGAATATGAATTAGAAATTTTAAATAAATTGGAAATTTTAAATTGAGTTAAAGTTGATTAATAGAATATGAAGGCTAAATTGAATTATATCGATAAAACAATTTCGTTTAAAACCAAATTAGAAATTCTATTGTAATTTATTGTAAATATTGAAGTCCGAAGAGGGACAAATTGGTATGTATTTTGAGATATTCCGACTTGAGTTTGGAATTCATATCTTAAGTTTGAGGAATTATAAGAGATCGAATCTATTATCTATCTTTGTTGTTTTCGTGCCTGCGAATTTCGAGGACGAAATTCTTTTAATGGGGGAAGTTTGTAACGACCCCGGATTTTTATGAATTTAAATTTATAATTTAAATGAATTTTTGAATTAAAATTTGTAAAATTGATTTTTAAAAGGCAGCGAGTTTCCCCGATTCAAATAGAATATATATTAAGTCATATAAATTTGAAAATTTGTATATATGTGAATATAAGTATATATTGGATTAGAAATAAAATCTTAAATAAATGGTTTTAAAATAAATAGAAATAAAAAAAATAAGTAGTCAAGTGAGAATAAAAAAATAAATATAACAACTTTTAAAATATGTACATAAAGTAAAATAAATATATTTAAGTATAAACAAATCAAACATAATAAATACAAACAAATATAAAAGTAAGTATGCACACTTGTAGTATGAAACAAGTAAACAAGAAAAATGTAAATATATTCAATAGCTTGCAAAAGAAAGGATAAGCATACATTCAAGTATGGTTCAAACAAATGAAAGTGTAAGTACATAACATATTAGCCACCACATTTTCATAAAAATACGTGTTGCCTGTAAAGTGAACATTGGTTTTGCACATAATAAACTAAAGTGTTTATGTATAGAAGAAACAAAAGAGCCTGTACAAAAGTCAAATGGAAATAGAAAAAAAAAAGTGATATGCATAGGCAATATAAAACAAGACAAAAGAAATTTATACAAGTATCTTTAGTACACTTAAACTAGAAACAAAATTGCATATGCATTTAAAATAGCATAAGACAGCAAATATCTCTAGCACACAAAATCTATCAGCCGAGACAAGAAGATATAATCAAGTATGGGCAAATTAAATAAGGATAGATTTGTACAATGGCATTTAATGTTTATACCTCTAGCCATTAATACAAGCATGGTCAGCCACCCTTTGAAGAAAGAAAATCTCTGATATAATTTTACAAAACATTATAATATGCCTATTGTACTAAGTAATATAATCCACCTGCACTACCTTATTTCGTTCAAGAAAAAAAAAAGGGAAAGAAATTTAAATTCTTCAAACCTGGAAACTACAATCTGTTAACTTCAAATTCATGAAGCAAAGCAAGTAGCAGACCAAATAAGCTAAAAACAAACCATTGTATGTCAAAAGCATTTCCAGATTTTTGTTCAAAGCCCCTCTGTTCTTTTTCTGGAAACCACGGTGAGCAACTCTTCCTTTAAAAGCCTAATCCTATTGATATATTTTGATGGTATGATGATTGTTTGATTTGTGTGATGCTTGAATATCTTAGTGAATGCAATATGACAGTATGAATATCATTGCATGTCTGCATATATATAAAAATGTTTGTGTGTATATGACTGTAAATACATGAGCCTCTGTCTAAACTAACAGTTTTTAAACAAATTCAAAACCTGTCTCAAATAATGGACTCTGTTCTTTATTTCTGGAATATCAAGGTGGGAAAACTTTTGAATCTGAATTTAGCTGGTTGTTTTAATAATCATGATAAAGTAAAAGTGATGAAGTATTGTATGCATACAGATAGGTATGTATATGAGTATGAGTGAACTATGCCTGTCAGAAAACAGACATGTTCTCAGTTTGAACATAACAAGTTTCCAAATATGTTTTGAAATCAAATTCCCTCTCTTCTGATTATTGTTAAACTTCAGACCTTAAATAAAAGTTGTTAGTTTTAATATGGTTCAAATATAAAAAATAGATTTAAGTAAAACAAAGGAAGTCTCTCTTGAAAATTTTGAAAATACAGACATCATTTAAATTATGTCGAAATTTCAAACATCATAAATCTTAGTTTCAGGTGGGCCATCTTAAATGACATCGAAGATAATGATTTTTGAAAGGAAAATCACGATTTTTAATGAACTATGGAACGAGAAAATCGAAGTGGAACAATATTTGGGTTTTTGATGAATTCGAGTGATCTCGTCGTTGAGGGACCTTGGGGTTTCGAGTGAAGGTAGAGGGGAGTACTGTGTGCCGGGGAAAAATGAGGGGAAGTGCTCCAGTTCAACGTGGAAGCGGCGGCGAACGTTTTAAATTTCTAAACCTAATTTTGACTGGGTCGAGTGTTTCAATTGGCTCGTCCTCGTCGCGCGATCGAGTACGGCGAGTTTTGGGGTGATGGTAGGGGGAACGTGGACGAGTAGAGGGTCAAAGTTTGAGGCTCTCTAGTGGACGGGATTTCGAGAACGTCGACGAGGGGCAGATTGATGTAAGGTCTGTTCTTGTGTTCCAGGTTTCCATTTTTGCGTGATTTTGATTCGAGGCCGATGGTGATGGTTTGGCAATCGGAGATGGTCGCAGTGATGATGTCTGATATGTTGGAAGGTTCGTTGGTGGTGGTAGGCGACTCCGGTGATGTGCATATGCACAGTGGGTTGTCGGTGTCAGTGGGTATGGCGTGGGTTTGAGGAAGATGAGTACTCGGGTGTTCTCGAGTTAAAAAAAAGGTGTGGCTCGAGTAATCCATGTGTTTGACTCGAAGCATTCGAGTATTGGACCCAAAATAAAAATGGTTTTGTCTTGGGTCAATTTTGTTTGCGTAACTCGGTTTCCAAATTAAAAAAGGGTTTAAGCAATTAAGTGAAATAGAAGATTTGTATTCAAAATAAATCTGAAAGTTAAATAAAAAAAACTTGAAAACTGAACCTGAATCAAAACTGAATCCCAAATTTTGAAACAAAAATAGATTTTTTAAATTTAAATGTTCAAAAAAAAATTGATTTGTTTCTAAAAAGAGTATGCGATAGGTCAATTTCATTAACTTCTGAATGTTTACGTATGGGATTTTAATGATACTAATTAAAGAATGATTAATTTAAGGATAATTAATCAAGGGATTTAAGTATAATTACTCGATGTAATTTAATTTTGATTTATTAGAATAAGTGATCGGGATAAACACTTATTGTTGCCAGTTAAGGATAATTAATGGAATAATAGTTAATTAAAGATTACTTAGTTAATGAGTTATAATTAATTGAAGATTTATTAGTTATTGTAAGCGGTTAATTTTTAAGGTTAATTTATCAAGTGATTAAGATAAAATTACATTTAATGTAATTAAAATGTTGATTCATTATAAAGATAATAAATTACTTAAAGATAATTATTTAATGAAATTAATTAAGGTTAAATGATTTTGTGATCAACTTAAGGTTAATCTAATTAATATGATTAATAAAAAAAAATTTAACTTATTTAAACGTTTGATGAATTTATTGATATCAAATGATTTGTAATTAATTAATCAAGAATTGGTAATTTATTCGCAAGAAATTAATTTACTTGGAAATAAATTGAATTAATTAGGATTATACGATTAATAAATCCTAATTATAAATGATTATTGAATGTTTGCCCTACTTATAAATGATTTTATTGTATGAGATGCTTTGAATTGATTGTCCTATCTGATCTGTGATATTTTGTTCTGTGGATTGAGCTGTGTATTTTATTCATTTATTTACATTCGTATATTATCTGTAAATCTGTGAATAGACGATAAGCGTTATAGCTTATATCGCTTATCGACTATATTTCTGTGTTTTGATCTATGATGATTGAATGATGTTGCACTATTGTGTTGAACCCTTGGACCACACCATACACACACAATTATGGATTTCACGAGGAAATCGGTTAAGTCACAGATTTTTGAAATAGTTTAAAATTTGAATTTTTAAATTCAAATGTTTTGGAAATGGAATTGGAATAGAAGTGAAAAGCTTTTGAAATGGAATTTCAAAGATGGAAATTTATTTTGAATAACTGGATTAAGTGTTGGAATTTAAATACTTTAATTTAAATTTGAATTCAATATTCAAATTGAATTCTGTAATTTGAAACTAGGGATTAATGATATTATACTAGTCATTATGAGTTAAATCATTTTTAAAGTATTATTTTTGGGAATTTGAATTTAACCCAAGGATTTCAACTCGTATAAATGAATCAGATTTCCAAAATGAAAACTGTTGTTTTCAAATGATAAACACTTTTAGATAAGAACTGAGATTCCAGTTAATTAGGGGAATTTCAAGATTAAATAGAGAAATGATTTTCCTAAGTTATGAATGAATTCTTTTTGAAAGCTATGAATTAAATCTGTTTATTTTTAACAGATTTAAATTGATGATTTGTTTAAATCAAATTGAAATGAAATTGTTTTGAAGGCTATAAGTTAAATCTTTGATTTAAAGATTTAACGAGTTAATCAAATTGAAATGAAATTGTTTTGAAGGCTATAAGTTAAATCTTTGATTTAAAGATTTAACGAGTAAATCAAATTGAAATGAAAATTGATTTGGAAAATCTGTGAATGAATCTTTTGTTTAAAAGATTAAAATGTGAAAATTGTTTAAACCATTAAAGGTTGTGAAAATGAATCTTTTTGTTTAAAGATTGAAAATGGTAATTTATTTAAACCATTTGAAAAAAAGTTTTGAATTATTAAGTTGTGACTTAATTGAAATCCCATATCCATATGTTTTAAATGCTTTCGCTCACTATTCGGTTTAGCCGGGAAAGGACCTTTGTGTCGTATAACCCATTCTGAATATGTGATTTGACGTTATGGATAGCATTTGGAGACCGGTGATGAAGACCGGGTATTTGCGAAAGCGATAGGATGACCTATCGATTGTTTCTACACCGAGTCGCGCCGGTATAGAGACTCCATATGTGATGGGAAGTCCGAACGTGATTAGTGAATATCCGGAATGCAAGGACTTCTTTGTAAGTGCCTTCGGTTCTGTTCGAGCCCGGAACAGACTTGTATGGATTGTATGTCTGACATTACAATTGAGATATAAAGCTGATGAGATATAAAGCTGATTTCTTTCAAATATATTTCTGTTGGTGGCGGAGAATTTATTCTCTTAGCTTAACACCCTTCTCTTAGACGTACGAGCTCAGAGGTTATGTAGTTGAAGGTTATCAGCGATATATTCCCAATTTGGTAATGTGACTTGCTGAGTGTTGCTGTGAAATGATCATTGTGTTGATCATTTGTGATAAGATCATTTGTTTGATCGTTTATCTTTGTGATCATTTCTATGATCATTTGTTGACCCAAAGCATGGCTTTTGTATAAAGTGTGTCTTTGTGGACGAGACTTCGTCGAACCTCACACCCCGGAATGGTCAAAACAGGAAAGATGCGGCAAGGTTATGAGGGGTAGCTCCCTTTAGGGTATGTGCATTTCCTTCTGGAAAAGGGTGGTATCATGGTATGGAGCCCAGATACTTACTCATGTTGAAACACTTTATTTATGATTGTGTGATGTTGATTAGAGAGCTCTCGGATAAAGGTCCCAAAGGACCGGGGGATGGCATACTCGTGTCAGTAGTTACCCAGTTAGGGGTAACCCGGCCTTGTGTTGGCAGAGATCCGGTTTGGTTCTCGGGGACGTCCTTCCAAAGGCATTCTCATGTGGCAATGGGAAGTTCCTTGGCCTGACCATTTGTTGGAAATCCAAAGAAACAATACGAGCCTTGTACGGTATTAGTTGTAGAACCTGCCATCTAATATGGTAGCTATAGTAGGCATAATATAATGGTACCTATGCTGGCTAAGATTTATATTCTACTTTCGAAATGATTTGTCCTACACTATGCACTAGTAATAATATCAAATGTTTCTTTTTAATGCGTATCAAGCATCTTTGACTATCATAAGAAGAAATCTCCTCTAAGTCTGCGTTTGCATTGTGTGTGTGGCGGGAGGTCTTATGGTAGTTACATTTTCAAAAAGCATTGCGAATTGATTTTTGATACTTCTTGGTTTGTTTTTAAAGATAAACTATTTTTGTTGCTCACACCAGTCCCACGACTGATCCGGAGTTTATCGTTTCTTTCCTAAACTCTGGGTGCTCATTATTTTCTACACGAGCAGTCAAGAGTTGGGTTTTTCAGATAGTTAGATATAGTGGATTATCTGGAGTTAGTTCAGTCTTTGGATCACACCAGTCTTGCTGAGCTTGGTGCATCGTTATTGGGGGTTCGAGCTATTGCTGGATTGGTTTTTGGAGATGAAGTTGCAGTTCTTGGAGTTCCTTTTGAAGACTATCTTAGAGTTATATTGTTCCGCTGCTATTTTATTGTATCATGTCTCTGATGTATATTGATATCTACTGGATCATCTGTTGTATCAGATATTTTATCAAAGCTGTATATCAATGTATTATTCTTTTATTCCGCTGTATTATTTACTTAATGTTGTTATAAACTCCGGCGAATCGGATTTGAACGTTCGAATCTATGGCATTCGAATACGATATGAAGTATGGATGTCGATTTTCGAGCGGGTAAAATCCATCTCGTTACATTTGGTATCAGAGCTAAGGGTTGAACTTTAGCTCAGGAGTATAACACATTAAGTAACTCATTAGAGATAGGGTGAAGTATACCCTAGAATGAGTAATCCCTAAGATATCCGTTTTAACGCCTCAGTAAATTCTCTTACTATCCACTGATAGTAAGTATGAGTGCAAGAAGAGAACGAGATAGGGGACAGGGAAATACGACTATAATGGGTCAATACTCTGTAACAACAGTGGAAACAACTTTCTTCTCAATCTCTTTTGATTCGTTTCCAAAATTCTTTTGATTACTTCGTGACAGCTCCAGAAAGAAGTTTCAGTGCGATGATGGCTCTACGAATCGTTGTAGGAAATTCTTACCTTGTATCTTCATCAGTTTCTTATCAGTTTTTGATTTAAACCTTAATGAATATGAATTAGAAATTTTAAATAAATTGGAAATTTTAAATTGAGTTAAAGTTGATTAATAGAATATGAAGGCTAAATTGAATTATATCGATAAAACAATTTCGTTTAAAACCAAATTAGAAATTCTATTGTAATTTATTGTAAATATTGAAGTCCGAAGAGGGACAAATTGGTATGTATTTTGAGATATTCCGACTTGAGTTTGGAATTCATATCTTAAGTTTGAGGAATTATAAGAGATCGAATCTATTATCTATCTTTGTTGTTTTCGTGCCTGCGAATTTCGAGGACGAAATTCTTTTAAGGGGGGAAGTTTGTAACGACCCCGGATTTTTATGAATTTAAATTTATAATTTAAATGAATTTTTGAATTAAAATTTGTAAAATTGATTTTTAAAAGGCAGCGAGTTTCCCCGATTCAAATAGAATATATATTAAGTCATATAAATTTGAAAATTTGTATATATGTGAATATAAGTATATATTTGATTAGAAATAAAATCTTAAATAAATGGTTTTAAAATAAATAGAAATAAAAAAAATAAGTAGTCAAGTAAGAATAAAAAAATAAATATAACAACTTTTAAAATATGTACATAAAGTAAAATAAATATATTTAAGTATAAACAAATCAAACATAATAAATACAAACAAATATAAAAGTAAGTATGCACACTTGTAATATGAAACAAGTAAACAAGAAAAATGTAAATATATTCAATAGCTTGCAAAAGAAAGGATAAGCATACATTCAAGTATGGTACAAACAAATGAAAGTGTAAGTACATAACATATTAGCCACCACATTTTCATAAAAATACGTGTTGCCTGTAAAGTGAACATTGGTTTTGCACATAATAAACTAAAGTGTTTATGTATAGAAGGAACAAAAGAGCCTGTACAAAAGTCAAATGGAAATAGAAAAAAAAAGTGATATGCATAGGCAATATAAAACAAGACAAAAGAAATTTATACAAGTATCTTTAGTACACTTAAACTAGAAACAAAATTGCATATGCATTTAAAATAGCATAAGACAGCAAATATCTCTAGCACACAAAATCTATCAGCCGAGACAAGAAGATATAATCAAGTATGGGCAAATTAAATAAGGATAGATTTGTACAATGGCATTTAATGTTTATACCTCTAGCCATTAATACAAGCATGGTCAGCCACCCTTTGAAGAAAGAAAATCTCTGATATAATTTTACAAAACATTATAATATGCCTATTGTACTAAGTAATATAATCCACCTGCACTACCTTATTTCGTTCAAGAAAAAAAAAGGGAAAGAAATTTAAATTCTTCAAACCTGGAAACTACAATCTGTTAACTTCAAATTCATGAAGCAAAGCAAGTAGCAGACCAAATAAGCTAAAAACAAACCATTGTATGTCAAAAGCATTTCCAGATTTTTGTTCAAAGCCCCTCTGTTCTTTTTCTGGAAACCACGGTGAGCAACTCTTCCTTTAAAAGCCTAATCCTATTGATATATTTTGATGGTATGATGATTGTTTGATTTGTGTGATGGTTGAATATCTTAGTGAATGCAATATGACAGTATGAATATCATTGCATGTCTGCATATATATAAAAATGTTTGTGTGTATATGACTGTAAATACATGAGCCTCTGTCTAAACTAACAGTTTTTAAACAAATTCAAAACCTGTCTCAAATAATGGACTCTGTTCTTTATTTCTGGAATATCAAGGTGGGAAAACTTTTGAATCTGAATTTAGCTGGTTGTTTTAATAATCATGATAAAGTAAAAGTGATGAAGTATTGTATGCATACAGATAGGTATGTATATGAGTATGAGTGAACTATGCCTGTCAGAAAACAGACATGTTCTCAGTTTGAACATAACAAGTTTCCAAATATGTTTTGAAATCAAATTCCCTCTCTTCTGATTATTGTTAAACTTCAGACCTTAAATAAAAGTTGTTAGTTTTAATATGGTTCAAATATAAAAAATAGATTTAAGTAAAACAAAGGAAGTCTCTCTTGAAAATTTTGAAAATACAGACATCATTTAAATTATGTCGAAATTTCAAACATCATAAATCTTAGTTTCAGGTGGGCCATCTTAAATGACATCGAAGATAATGATTTTTGAAAGGAAAATCACGATTTTTAATGAACTATGGAACGAGAAAATCGAAGTGGAACAATATTTGGGTTTTTGATGAATTCGAGTGATCTCGTCGTTGAGGGACCTTGGGGTTTCGAGTGAAGGTAGAGGGGAGTACTGTGTGCCAGGGAAAAATGAGGGGAAGTGCTCCAGTTCAACGTGGAAGCGGCGGCGAACGTTTTAAATTTCTAAACCTAATTTTGACTGGGTCGAGTGTTTCAATTGGCTCGTCCTCGTCGCGCGATCGAGTACGGCGAGTTTTGGGGTGATGGTAGGGGGAACGTGGACGAGTAGAGGGTCGAAGTTTGAGGCTCTCTAGTGGACGGGATTTCGAGAACGTCGACGAGTTCCAGATTGATGTAAGGTCTGTTCTTGTGTTCCAGGTTTCCATTTTTGCGTGATTTTGATTCGAGGCCGATGGTGATGGTTTGGCAATCGGAGATGGTCGCAGTGATGATGTCTGATATGTTGGAAGGTTCGTTGGTGGTGGTAGGCGACTCCGGTGATGTGCATATGCACAGTGGGTTGTCGGTGTCAGTGGGTATGGCGTGGGTTTGAGGAAGATGAGTACTCGGGTGTTCTCGAGTTAAAAAAAAGGTGTGGCTCGAGTAATCCATGTGTTTGACTCGAAGCATTCGAGTATTGGACCCAAAATAAAAATGGTTTTGTCTTGGGTCAATTTTGTTTGCGTAACTCGCTTTCCAAATTAAAAAAGGGTTTAAGCAATTAAGTGAAATAGAAGATTTGTATTCAAAATAAATCTGAAAGTTAAATAAAAAAAAAACTTGAAAACTGAACCTGAATCAAAACTGAATCCCAAATTTTGAAACAAAAATAGATTTTTTAAATTTAAATGTTCAAAAAAAAATTGATTTGTTTCTAAAAGGAGTATGCGATAGGTTAATTTCATTAACTTCTGAATGTTTACGAATGGGATTTTAATGATACTAATTAAAGAATGATTAATTTAAGGATAATTAATCAAGGGATTTAAGTATAATTACTCGATGTAATTTAATTTTGATTTATTAGAATAAGTGATCGGGATAAACACTTATTGTTGCCAGTTAAGGATAATTAATGGAATAATAGTTAATTAAAGATTACTTAATTAATGAGTTATAATTAATTGAAGATTTATTAGTTATTGTAAGTGGTTAATTTTTAAGGTTAATTTATCAAGTGATTAAGATAAAATTACATTTAATGTAATTAAAATGTTGATTCATTATAAAGATAATAAATTACTTAAAGATAATTATTTAATGAAATTAATTAAGGTTAAATGATTTTGTGATCAACTTAAGGTTAATCTAATTAATATGATTAATAAAAAAAATAATTTAACTTATTTAAACGTTTGATGAATTTATTGATATCAAATGATTTGTAATTAATTAATCAAGATTGGGTAATTTATTCGCAAGAAATTAATTTACTTGGAAATAAATTGAATTAATTAGGATTATACGATTAATAAATCCTAATTATAAATGATTATTGAATGTTTTCCCTACTTATAAATGATTTTATTGTATGAGATGCTTTGACTTGATTGTCCTATCTGATCTGTGATATTTTGTTCTGTGGATTGAGCTGTGTATTTTATTCATTTATTTACATTCGTATATTATCTGTAAATCTGTGAATAGACGATAAGCGTTATAGCTTATATCGCTTATCGACTATATTTCTGTGTTTTGATCTATGATGATTGAATGATGTTGCACTATTGTGTTGAACCCTTGGACCACACCATACACACACAATTATGGATTTCACGAGGAAATCGGTTAAGTCACAGATTTTTGAAATAGTTTAAAATTTGAATTTTTAAATTCAAATGTTTTGGAAATGGAATTGGAATAGAAGTGAAAAGCTTTTGAAATGGAATTTCAAAGATGGAAATTTATTTTGAATAACTGGATTAAGTGTTGGAATTTAAATACTTTAATTTAAATTTGAATTCAATATTCAAATTGAATTCTGTAATTTGAAACTAGGGATTAATGATATTATACTAGTCATTATGAGTTAAATCATTTTTAAAGTATTATTTTTGGGAATTTGAATTTAACCCAAGGATTTCAACTCGTATAAATGAATCAGATTTCCAAAATGAAAACTGTTGTTTTCAAATGATAAACACTTTTAGATAAGAACTGAGATTCCAGTTAATTAGGGGAATTTCAAAATTGAATAGAGAAATGATTTTCCTAAGTTATGAATGAATTCTTTTTGAAAGCTATGAATTAAATCTGTTTATTTTTAACAGATTTAAATTGATGATTTGTTTAAATCAAATTGAAATGAAATTGTTTTGAAGGCTATAAGTTAAATCTTTGATTTAAAGATTTAACGAGTTAATCAAATTGAAATGAAATTGTTTTGAAGGCTATAAGTTAAATCTTTGATTTAAAGATTTAACGAGTAAATCAAATTGAAATGAAAATTGATTTGGAAAATCTGTGAATGAATCTTTTGTTTAAAAGATTAAAATGTGAAAATTGTTTAAACCGTTAAAGGTTGTGAAAATGAATCTTTTTGTTTAAAGATTGAAAATGGTAATTTATTTAAACCATTTGAAAGAAAGTTTTGAATTATTAAGTTGTGACTTAATTGAAATCCCATATCCATATGTTTTAAATGTTTTCGCTCACTATTCGGTTTAGCCGGGAAAGGACCTTTGTGTCGTATAACCCATTCTGAATATGTGATTTGACGTTATGGATAGCATTTGGAGACCGGTGATGAAGACCGGGAATTTGCGAAAGCGATAGGATGACCTATCGATTGTTTCTGCATCGAGTCGCGCCGGTATAGAGACTCCATATGTGATGGGAAGTCCGAACGTGATTAGTGAATATCCGGATTGCAAGGACTTCTTTGTAAGTGCCTTTGGTTCTGTTCGAGCCCGGAACAGACTTGTATGGATTGTATGTCTGACATTACAATTGAGATATAAAGCTGTTTTCTTTCAAATATATTTCTGTTGGTGGCGGAGAATTTATTCTCTTAGCTTAACACCCTTCTCTTAGACGTACGAGCTCAGAGGTTATGTAGTTGAAGGTTATCAGCGATATATTCCCAATTTGGTAATGTGACATGCTGAGTGTTGCTGTGAAATGATCATTGTGTTGATCATTTGTGATAAGATCATTTGTTTGATCGTTTATCTTTGTGATCATTTCTATGATCATTTGTTGACCCAAAGCACGGCTTTTGTATAAAGTGTGTCTTTGTGGACGAGACTTCATCGAACCTCACACCCCGGAATGGTCAAAACAGGAAAGATGCGGCAAGGTTATGAGGGGTAGCTCCCTTTAGGGTATGTGCATTTCCTTCTGGAAAAGGGTGGTATCATGGTATGGAGCCCAGATACTTACTCATGTTGAAACACTTTATTTATGATTGTGTGATGTTGATTAGAGAGCTCTCGGATAAAGGTCCCAAAGGACCGGGGGATGGCATACTCGTGTCAGTAGTTACCCAGTTAGGGGTAACCCGGCCTTGTGTTGGCAGAGATCCGGTTTGGTTCTCGGGGACGTCCTTCCAGAGGCGTTCTCATGTGGCAATGGGAAGTTCCTTGGCCTGACCATTTGTTGGAAATCCAAAGAAACAATACGAGCCTTGTACGGTATTAGTTGTAGAACCTGCCATCTAATATGGTAGCTATAGTAGGCATAATATAATGGTACCTATGCTGGCTAAGATTTATATTCTACTTTCGAAATGATTGTAGGATCGATTTCACCCTAGAGGGGGGGTGTAGGGTGATAGTGTAAATTATAAAAATTAATCGCGGAAGCTTATCAATTAATTTCAATTCAGATCACAGAATAGCAGCACTGATATCGCAGAATATAAATAACAGAATAAAACAGAACAACACAGAATTTACCCAGCTTCGGCAAAACCCTGCCTACGTGCTGCCCTCAAGGTTTCTACTAGAAATTAGATAGTCCCTCGCTTACACACGTAAACTCGCTATACCCGCTATTGACTAATCTAACTCTACGCTCAAAACCCTGACCACAACTCAACCACCGAGTTGCGAAATCCCAAACTACACACCGTAGTTTGTCCCCTAGTCACACGACTAGAAAATTAAAAACAGTTTAAAAGAAAAATATAAATTAAAAACAAATTAAAATAACAAAACCCTATTAAAAAACAAAGCCCAAATTAATAAACCAAAGGCCGGCCCCTTATTCTCTTCAACCCGTTCCTTTTATTTTTTATTTTTCTCGTTCGTGAAAAATGGCCGCTCCTCAACTCAATTAGGGCTTTTGTTTGCTCCTTGCAATTCAAGCTAGGGTTGTGCAAAATTGAAGCACCGCTTGATACAGTTTGATTGTATGCTTCGATGCAGTTTGCTTTGCTCACGGCTCTTCAATTTTGATCGAGTTCGATTCGTGATTTCGGTATGTATTTTATCCTTTTGCTTGTCTGATTTTGGCTTGTTCGAACTCTATCAATTGCCGATGATGATTTGTGGTAATTTATAGGATTCCAGTTCCTATAATTGCGTTCGTATATTCGTGTTTGAATTTTTCATTGAATCATTTCGGCCACTTGATGATGCTTGAATGAATGAGATTGATTCTGACTACTTCAAATCGTATATTGATGGTCACGGCTTTGATCATATGACTTGTTCGATTCCTTGATTCATACGGCAGAGACTTTCTACTTTTACTTTTCTTTGACTATTTCAAAGAATACGCGTACGCACTTGATTTCTTTTTTCATTCGTGAATTTTGACTTCTATGACACTTGAATTTTGTAACTTGACTTCTGGTTTCTCTGTTTCGTATGTATGCTGTGCATTTGTAGTTGGTTTGAAAACTTTTGTGTTGTAGCTGTCTTGTATAACTTGAACTTGATCTGTGCCTTGTCCATTCTCATGTGTTCATCCCTGTAATATATGCTACTGATACATTTGGAGTTGGTTCATGTTGCATTGACTTGTTTTGTACTGGTGCACTTCTATTTGCTGTCATGTTGCTGGAATAACTTCGACATTGTTTTGATGCATTTGCATGTTGTAAGTGTAAGTGTTCATTCATGTTTTGATTATGACTTCATTATAGTTCCAGTTGATCATTAGGTAGTTGTCACTGTATTGCATTGAGCTCGACATTGTTGTTTACTTCACTTGTGTATTGCCTTCACTGTCCTCTTGAACTTGGAGTCTGCCTTGTTGCTGTGTCATTGCTGTAATATTGGCTTGTGACATTCATGTTGCAGTCCATATTCTTCATTTGATATCGAGTTGCACACTGCTGCAATGTTGAAAATGTTTCATTGTATCACTGCATATTGTAGTGTATTGCTTGCATTCATATTCTTGCTGTTGTTTGGATATTGTGGGATGCCATCTTCATGTACTCGATATTGTGGCATGTGGTCTTTGCTGTCCACTGCAGTTTGTGTTGTTGTGCACTTTTGTGCTTTGGTTTGAACTTGCGGTTAAGAACAGTTGCTTTGTCTCGACTTTATTGGTGCATTGTTGCTGTAGCTTTTTGAAGCTTGAGTTTCTGGTCTTGATACTTGCAGTTGTATCACTTGATATTCATTCCTGTTGTTTGCAACTGTGTTGCACTTGCTTTTGATGTAGCTGATGGTCTTTGTGGTCACTTGTGCAGTTTGGTCTTGCTGTTTGTCGAGTTGCATTTGTGTTACCATATTGATGCCTCTGTTTGCTATGGCTCTGACCATCTGATTGTTGTATTGCATGTTGCTGTTTCATTTCATGCATGTTGAACTGATTTTGCTTGGTGGTCTTGTACTTGTATACTGCTGGTTTGAGGCTGTGTCATGTTTGAACATAGCATTCATGTCATGTCGCCTTGTGTTGAATCCAGTTTTACAGCTCGGGTTTGACCTTGTGCTCGTGTCGTGATTTGAAATATATTGCATGTGAGTTGAAACCCGGCTTTGCATTTGGGTTTGACCTGTGCTCACCTGTCCCTGTAGCATTATCAAGTGTATATCGGTGTGCACGGCCTTGTGGCATATACAGTGATACACTGTGTATGTCACAAGTTGTTCGTGTATGATGAATTCAAATTTAAATTATGACGAACAACCCAAATAACTGAGGCAAATCATATATTCAAAAATTATCTTCTATTTTTGAATTGCAAAAATATTTCTTTTTCAATTTTACTGCGTTAGTTTATATTTTTGCAGATTGCTCAGATGCTGAATTCAAACTGGAATGCAGTTGAAGATAGATACGAGTGTGAGTGATATGTAGTGAGGTGCTGATGTAAAATAGTGATGTAATTGAATTTGTATCAAAGTTGTATAGTGAATAGTGAGAGCTTGAATTTGTATACTATTCAAAATTGTGATAAATATTTGTTTGAATAAAATATTCGTTTGAATTCAAATTCTGTGTTATTTATTTTATTCAGCAAATATTTATTTAATCTGTGAAAAACAAAATAGTATATTATCAAATACATTTAAACGAATGAATATATGTTTATTATCATCAAACAAAAATCATATAAGCGCATATTCAACAATCTCCCCCTTTTGATGATAACAAACATATATTTAAGATTTTGAATATGTTAAATGTATATGATCATTGATATATCCTAATTGCTCCCCCTATTTAAATGCTTTCTCTCTACACAAAGCTCCCCCTACATATATGCATACAAATAGAAATATATAAATGAGCCTATATGCAAATGGAAAATTATTTGACTTTTGCTTGATTCTATTTGACAAAATCTTAACTTTTCTCTCCCCCTTTTGTTATCAGCAAAAGAATAATAGTGTTAGAGAAAATAGAGATAAAGTAAATGATATCAAATCAACATTAAAACTCAATTGAATATAAATATTAAATTTCAATAAAAAGTCAAACAAAAATCATAAATATTTTGTTACGCGCATATTCCACTTTTAGAATGATGGAAATGATGTCATCATATAAAACCATACAGTTGTGTCTATTTGTGGTATATTTATATCAGGAATTTGAATATCTACTAACCATGCATAACCATTAGGACTTTTAAATGAGATTAGTAGTATTCCAATTTTATTTTAAAAAAAAATGAATTCAAGTATCTTCTAACCACGCATAACCGTGAGGACTTTTAAATGGGATTAGAATCAACTTGTTTATTTTACAAATCAACTTTTGATATGCGTTCCATACATGCATAACCGCGAGGACTTTTAAATGAGCATGGAAGCACATAACAAATTCCAAGTAATTCACCCATGCATAACCGTGAGGACTTTTAAATGAGAGTGAATACTTTGGTATTTATTTATTATTATTATTAATTAATTTTTTTATTTTTTAAAAAAAATGTGAAAATGAAAAACGAATGATTCCTGTTTAAAGTACCACATATCGACAACCTATATAGAATTTTGATGAGTAATGGTTGATAGAAATATGATAGGTATAGAGATGGTCATGGAATTTTTACCAATAAAAAGTTTTATAACTCTTGTTTACATTTCTAAAGAAATTTTCTAATTATACTTTCTCGAGTTATAATATATAATCAATATCAACACTCATCACTTTTTTATTCACTATTTTTCTTTTCGATAATCATTTGGGAGTCAGATTAGTCATAATAGTCATTTAAAATCAAATTCAAAAATAATTATGAAATTAATTTTTCAAAAATGAATAATCTGAAAATATGGTCAAAAATGATTTTCTCCAGGGGGTTTTTTAAAAGAAAATTTTCTGCTATTTGAAAATTATTTGAAATGAAAAATATGCAGATATTTTCTTTGAAAAACAATGCAGTTACTAAGTGTCTCAAAAATCACGTTTCACTAGTAATTTTTCTATCAACTAGATTACCAGTGTAATCTGCATCTGGATTTCTTTTTCACTCACAATTCTCATCAATTGAATTTTATTGACCAAAACATGAAGTTTGCACCAAAACTTTCAAATTCAATTTTAACAACAATTTAAATGACATTCTTTTGAATTTGAAATGAAACCGTGTAAATAATCGAAAACCGTGAATATAGAGTCAGTCATATTATATCCAATTGTAATATCCAACAAAACACTATTTTTAATCCAAAATGATATATATGAAGTAGTTCAAAGAATTTAGAGATTTTTATAGTGTTTTTGGCATAAGAATATAATTGGCTTAACTATTTTGAATAAATCAGAATCAAAAATCATCATCTTTTCATCAATCACAATATTGCCTGAATTAATTCAAAATACGGTGCAGATTATCACATTTAATATATCATTTAAAACATACCATACCTGTTTTACCTTTATGATATTTTTCGTTGTTGTCCGTTGTGACTCTGTCACCTTTATACTAGGCTAAGGAACTTTGCTTTGTCGCCCGTTGTGTTTCTGGAACAGCCAAAATCCAGAGAACACTATTGCTGTTCCTTAGCCTGCCACCACACCTACACGGTAAAGGATTTATGTGACCTATTTGTTTTTATAGGTCCATGGTTGTTAGTGGCAGAAAATTTTGAAAAATAATTTTGTGTAGACCCAAAACTATTTATAATTGTTCCCTTCGGCACCCAAATTTGTTTAACTTTGAAAGATTTTATATTTGTGCCTTTTGGAACCCAAATCGGTATAGTTTTCACATGTTTGGGTCTATACCAACAATTATTGTGATCGTGTCCAAATTTTCTACAAATCGTGCACATTGAATTTTCTTGATTAATCTTGTTTTCAACAATTTTCGAACTATTATATCCAAGTCCTTGTTTAACCGTATTAACAGTTTGCTTTCCTAATAGCATATTCAACGATTTTTCACTTTTTGAAAATTTATCTAAAGTCGTTGACAATTATTGGAGTTGTGTTTTGAGAGATTCATTTTCGTTTAACAACTGTGTGCACTTTTTAATAGAATTCTCTCTCCTAGTATTTTCATTCTCCTTTAAAATCAGAATTTCATTTTTAAGTGATTTTATATTGATTTCCGATTTTTTAATTTCTTCTTTGAATGTTGGACACTTATCACACTTAGGGATCCTACTTTGATAGGTTTTAACTAGTTGATCAAGTTGTTTATTGCATTCTATCAAAGTATCCTTTTGAGATTCAAGTTTGGCGTATTTTTCCCTAAGTCGTTCATAACAGCCATTTATTTCATGAAAATATATAAGCAACTCAGAATGGGTAAGTTTTGATATCTCACTTGGCTCGTCATCGTCACTGTCAGTTGTATCACCTCGAAGACACAATTCTTCCTTTTCGCTTTCACTGCCAGTGCTTTGATCATTCTCGTCTATTTCATCCCAAGTGGCTGCAAAACTTTTCTTTTTCTGTTTCTTTCCGTGGCTGGATTTAATTTGTGGACAATCGGGCTTGATATGGCCGGGTTTGTTGCAATTATAACAAATAAACTTTTGTTCTTCCGAGTAGTCTAGTGCTTTGGCTATTCTGCTTTTTGCTTTTTGAATTCGAGCTGAATTTCCATGTTTTTGATTCCATTTTTTGAATTTTCTTATTAACAGCTCCAATTCTGCTGCTCCATCATCTTCATCGTTATCATCATCACTTTTGGTTGTTCCTTTGAGAGCTATTGATTTCTTTTGAGTGTCACCTCCTTCACGCTCTTCTTTGAATTTCATTTCTAGCTCATAAGTGGTGAGATTTCCGATGAGTTCCTCAACTTTAAGTTGTTTTAAATCTTTCGATTCTTGTATGACAGTTACTTTTGCTTCAAAGCTTCGTGGAAGGACTCTGAGGATTTTCCGGACTATTTCTAATTCGGTGTATGTTTTTCCGAGAGCTTTTGATTTGTATACGATATTGGAGAGTCGTCCATACATCTCTTTGACATTTTCTTCCTTCGCCATTTTGAAGTTCTCGTATTCGCAGCTTAGCATTGCAAGGCGAGATTCTTTGACTTGAGATGTTCCTTCGTGAGTCACTTCTAGTATGTGCCATATTTCCTGCGCAGTTAGACAATGTGAGACACGATTAAATTCAAATTGATCCAATGAACAGATAATAGAATTCATAGCTTTGGCATTAGTATTCTGTAATTTATTTTCTAGTTCTGTCCATTGTTCCTTTGGTTTCTCTATTTCCTGATTATCTACAGTTATAGTTGGTATACTATAACCTGTCTCAACAATATTCCAAGCGTCAATGGTTTTCAGAAAAATTTGCATTCTATTTTTCCAGTAAGCATATTCACCATTGAACATTGGTGGTCTAACTATGGATTGTCCTTCTGCAAAAGCATTATTAAAAGAAGCCATTTTAAAAATTCGAATTTTTAAAACAAAAATTGATTTTTGAAACACGAATTTTTAAACAAAAATTGGTTTTTGTAAAATCAAAATTTTAAAAACAAAAATGGCTTTTGATCCTAGCTCTGATACCACTTGTAGGATCGATTTCACCCTAGAGGGGGGGTGAATAGGGTGATAGTGTAAATTATAAAAATTAATCGCGGAAGCTTATCAATTAATTTCAATTCAGATCACAGAATAGCAGCACTGATATCGCAGAATATAAATAACAGAATAAAACAGAACAACACAGAATTTACCCAGCTTCGGCAAAACCCTGCCTACGTGCTGCCCTCAAGGTTTCTACTAGAAATTAGATAGTCCCTCGCTTACACACGTAAACTCGCTATACCCGCTATTGACTAATCTAACTCTACGCTCAAAACCCTGACCACAACTCAACCACCGAGTTGCGAAATCCCAAACTACACACCGTAGTTTGTCCCCTAGTCACACGACTAGAAAATTAAAAACAGTTTAAAAGAAAAATATAAATTAAAAACAAATTAAAATAACAAAACCCTATTAAAAAACAAAGCCCAAATTAATAAACCAAAGGCCGGCCCCTTATTCTCTTCAACCCGTTCCTTTTATTTTTTATTTTTCTCGTTCGTGAAAAATGGCCGCTCCTCAACTCAATTAGGGCTTTTGTTTGCTCCTTGCAATTCAAGCTAGGGTTGTGCAAAATTGAAGCACCGCTCGATACAGTTTGATTGTATGCTTCGATGCAGTTTTCTTTGCTCACGGCTCTTCAATTTTGATCGAGTTCGATTCGTGATTTCGGTATGTATTTTATCCTTTTGCTTGTCTGATTTTGGCTTATTCGAACTCTATCAATTGCCGATGATGATTTGTGGTAATTTATAGGATTCCAGTTCCTATAATTGCGTTCGTATATTCGTGTTTGAATTTTTCATTGAATCATTTCGGCCACTTGATGATGCTTGAATGAATGAGATTGATTCTGACTACTTCAAATCGTATATTGATGGTCACGGCTTTGATCATATGACTTGTTCGATTCCTTGATTCATACGGCAGAGACTTTCTACTTTTACTTTTCTTTGACTATTTCAAAGAATACGCGTACGCACTTGATTTCTTTTTTCATTCGTGAATTTTGACTTCTCTGACACTTGAATTTTATAACTTGACTTCTGGTTTCTCTGTTTCGTATGTATGTTGTGCATTTGTAGTTGGTTTGAAAACTTTTGTGTTGTAGCTGTCTTGTATAACTTGAACTTGATCTGTGCCTTGTCCATTCTCATGTGTTCATCCCTGTAATATATGCTACTGATACATTTGGAGTTGGTTCATGTTGCATTGACTTGTTTTGTACTGGTGCACTTCTATTTGCTGTCATGTTGCTGGAATAACTTCGACATTGTTTTGATGCATTTGCATGTTGTAAGTGTAAGTGTTCATTCATGTTTTGATTATGACTTCATTATAGTTCCAGTTGATCATTAGGTAGTTGTCACTGTATTGCATTGAGCTCGACATTGTTGTTTACTTCACTTGTGTATTGCCTTTACTGTCCTCTTGAACTTGGAGTCTGCCTTGTTGCTGTGTCATTGCTGTAATATTGGCTTGTGACATTCATGTTGCAGTCCATATTCTTCATTTGATATCGAGTTGCACACTGCTGCAATGTTGAAAATGTTTCATTGTATCACTGCATATTGTAGTGTATTGCTTGCATTCATATTCTTGCTGTTGTTTGGATATTGTGGGATGCCATCTTCATGTACTCGATATTGTGGCATGTGGTCTTTGCTGTCCACTGCAGTTTGTGTTGCTGTGCACTTTTGTGCTTTGGTTTGAACTTGCGGTTAAGAACAGTTGCTTTGTCTCGACTTTATTGGTGCATTGTTGCTGTAGCTTTTTGAAGCTTGAGTTTCTGGTCTTGATACTTGCAGTTGTATCACTTGATATTCATTCCTGTTGTTTGCAACTGTGTTGCACTTGCTTTTGATGTAGCTGATGGTCTTTGTGGTCACTTGTGCAGTTTGGTCTTGCTGTTTGTCGAGTTGCATTTGTGTTACCATATTGATGCCTCTGTTTGCTATGGCTCTGACCATCTGATTGTTGTATTGCATGTTGCTGTTTCATTTCATGCATGTTGAACTGATTTTGCTTGGTGGTCTTGTACTTGTATACTGCTGGTTTGAGGCTGTGTCATGTTTGAACATAGCATTCATGTCATGTCGCCTTGTGTTGAATCCAGTTTTACAGCTCGGGTTTGACCTTGTGCTCGTGTCGTGATTTTAAATATATTGCACGTGAGTTGAAACCCGGCTTTGCATTTGGGTTTGACCTGTGCTCACTTGTCCCTGTAGCATTATCAAGTGTATATCGGTGTGCACGGCCTTGTGGCATATACAGTGATACACTGTGTATGTCACAAGTTGTTCGTGTATGATGAATTCAAATTTAAATTATGACGAACAACCCAAATAACTGAGGCAAATCATATATTCAAAAATTATCTTCTATTTTTGAATTGCAAAAATATTTCTTTTTCAATTTTACTGCGTTAGTTTATATTTTTGTAGATTGCTCAGATGCTGGATTCAAACTGGAATGCAGTTGAAGATAGATACGAGTGTGAGTGATATGTAGTGAGGTGCTGATGTAAAATAGTGATGTAATTGAATTTGTATCAAAGTTGTATAGTGAATAGTGAGAGCTTGAATTTGTATACTATTCAAAATTGTGATAAATATTTGTTTGAATAAAATATTCGTTTGAATTCAAATTCTGTGTTATTTATTTTATTCAGCAAATATTTATTTAATCTGTGAAAAACAAAATAGTATATTATCAAATACATTTAAACGAATGAATATATGTTTATTATCATCAAACAAAAATCATATAAGCGCATATTCAACAATGATTTGTCCTACACTATGCACTAGTAATAATATCAAATGTTTCTTTTTAATGCAATCAAGCATCTTTGACTATCATAAGAAGAAATCTCCTCCAAGTCTGCGTTTGCATTGTGTGTGTGGCAGGAGGTCTTATGGTAGTTACATTTTCAAAAAGCATTGCGAATTGATTTTTGGATACTTCTTGGTTTATTTTTAAAGGTAAACTATTTTTGTTGCTCACACCAGTCCCACGACTGATCCGGAGTTTATCGTTTCTTTCCTAAACTCTGGGTGCTCATTATTTTCTACACGAGCAGTCTAGAGTTGGGTTTTTCAGATAGTTAGATATAGTGGATTATCTGGAGTTAGTTCAGTCTTTGGATCACACCAGTCTTGCTGAGCTTGGTGCATCGTTATTGGGGGTTCGAGCTATTGCTGGATTGGTTTTTGGAGATGGAGTTGCAGTTCTCGGAGTTCCTTTTGAAGACTATCTTAGAGTTATATTGTTCCGCTGCTATTTTATTGTATCATGTCTCTGATGTATATTGATATCTACTGGATCATCTGTTGTATCAGATATTTTATCAAAGCTGTATATCAATGTATTATTCTTTTATTCCGCTGTATTATTTACTTAATGTTGTTATAAACTCCGGCGAATCGGATTTGAACGTTCGAATCTATGGCATTCGAATACGATATGAAGTATGGATGTCGATTTTCGAGCGGGTAAAATCCGTCTCGTTACAACTCATTAACAATAGAAAACTTAAAACCTCTTAGTTTGAATGGACACGCATTTCTTAGTTCCTGTTAGTCTTGGATTACAATCGAATTTCTTCGGTTTAGGCTTCTTAAACAATCCACTATGTTCAATTTCGAAGAAGATTCTTAACTTATCATGAGAATCATTCACATCCTACTTTAATATTATAATAAAAAATCAGGTTGTTTTTAAGTATCTTGGATCCATTCCATTATTATTTTTACTCGGTGTTATTACAAATATAGAAAATGTTACAAAAACAAATACAAAAAAAAAACTAAAAACAATATTGAATCACCTACATCATAGGATGTAAACTCACCCTATAATCCATTATCACTAGTGTGTTACCCGTGCGTTGCACACGGTGTGTTGTAGAAAAATAATATTTTAACTATATTTGAAGAATATAATTTATTATGCAACATCTCATGAATTTGTTAAGATAAATGATTCATAAAATGAAATTACTATATTATATGTGTGTATGTTTTATGAGATTCGTATATTTTAATAAAAATGAAATTATCATTTTTGCTGATAAAAATGAATAATTTATTAATTTATTATTTTTTAGGATTCATTATTTATTAATCAAATAAATGAAAATAAACATTCTTAATAAATTTTGAAATTAATATTTTTTATAAAATTTCATAAATTAATATTCATGTACATATATCCTGAAATTGACATTTAGTTTTTGATACATTTGGCTAAAAGATAAATGATGTATACATTAGATATCAAATATTATTTGAGAGAATGACGGCTATTACCTAAAAATAAAAGTGTAATACAAAGACTCAATGTAATTGTATGCATTTAAAATTCTTGCAACACACATTTATAAATATTTATTTATATTAAAAGAAATATTAAGCGAAAATAAGATCTAAAACGTTACAAATCATATTGTTTCATGCCTTACTATTTTTATTTTATCGTAAAACTTTTCAATTTTTTTTAACATTCATGTAAAAAAGATAATAAAATATGAAAGAAAAATATTTCTAATCAAAATATGGTATAACGTTTGTCCATTGATCAACTCATATTACGAATATAAATAATCAAGTTGTAACTTTTTGTACAAAAACATACTAATTGAAAATATTTTTCTTTTTTCAATAATACAAAATACAAACATTCATCAGTTATCATTAATTGTAACGTTATTGTTCATAAAATATAATTTAATAATGATAAAGAGTCCATTTGATTTACCAATTTTAGGAAGAAAAAACGTTGTATATGTTTGTAATCATGTACCAATTTAGAAGAAAAATTTGTATATATTTTTCTGTATTGAAATAACAACTTTAAAAAGAAATAATTATGTATATATTTCTTTGTATTAAATAACTAATTTTAGAAAGAAAAAACTATGCATATATTTCTTTATATTAAATAACTAATTTTAGAAAGAAAGAAATTTATGAACTTAAATGTAGAAAAATGTAAAAGTATTAAAGATAATTTTGTATATAATTATGAAAATATTAGATCATACGGACTTGAGTGAAAAAATAGTTTTACCATTTATATCAGTGCAAATGCGGTATACACATTGAATTATCATTTTTTATGATTTATTAGATCAATCAATAAATATTTGTTAATTGGATTTAGTTAAAAAGTTTAGATTCAAGATCAATTAATAAATTCAAAATACGGAGTTAAATGTAAAATAATATAGGAAAATTTAGGAGAAATTCGTAAACAATTGTAAAAATTATTGAATGTTGGTATTTAAATGCAAAATGATAGGAGAGAATATTAGTAGAACATTGTATAATTTATATATAGTTGTGGAAAATTAAAGCTATATGGACTTGAATAAAAAACCAATTTTATCATTTTTATCAATATGAATGCAGTATGCATGTAGAATTGTTATTTTTCAAAATTTATTAGATCAACTAATGAATATTCGTTAATTGTATTTATTTAAAAACTTAAATTTAAGATCGTCTAACTAAATTTAATATATATAGACTTAAATGTGAAAATAACAGAAAAAACTTGCAAGAAATATGCAAACAATTGTAAAAATTCGTATTAAATTTTAATGGTAGAAAAGAGAACCAATAAAAACATTGTAATAATTATAATAACAATAAATTGTGGGATAGGGAAATAAAATATCTGGAGTGAATTAAGGAGAAAGGAGGAAATACCTAGAATTAATAAGAAAGCTTTAAATTCTTCTGCTTTACTGTTATTTAATAGATAGGATGTAAACAAATACAAAATTTTATTAGTTTTATTCTCTAATCGAAAATCAAGCTCTCGTTCAGCTTCTAATCCAAAATCACATTCTTTTGATTCTGATCCACTATCTTGCTCATCTTCCTCAATTTTCATGACTAAATATACAGAATTTTTTTAATTTTTTTTTTCGTTTCAGTTTTCAACTTAGAATTTAGGATTTAGTTTCGAGCGGGTCTAGCGTAATGTTAGATAGATGTTAAAGGCACCGGACCAGTGTGCTAACCACTACCAAGATTTTTTACACTGCGATTGACGGAATACGGCCAACCAAACAAATGTTTGATCGATGGTTCTCCGCTGACCGCGGTGCCATAAACATCAAACCTGGTGCCTTTAGCATAATTTTAATGTTATTTTTATTCTCAATTATTATATAAAAAATTGTGGGGTTTGATAGGTAAGTTGAGAAATAATTGTCGGTTTCAGTTGTTCGAGGTTTCGTTGGACCAGTTGAATCTTCATCACGCAATTATAATATTTTAATCAACTAAAATTAATATAAAAATAAAATGTACGTTGAAGATTGAATTGATCCACCGGATAGTTTCAATCTGGATCTACCTGATTTCCAGCCAAACAAAATTTGGTGTGACGTGATAGGAACGAAGAAAAACAGCACACGGTTTAAAAAAAAAAAAGCACACGCATACAAAACGAATGACTGTTCACTCATCTTTCCCTTACCGTCTCGAACACCCCTCGTAATATGCAATACCTACCTGATCTAAAGAACTAAACACGGTGCTTATCGATCCAACTTCTGTCATCGTAGAAGCTTCCGATAGCCCAGTCTGGCAGTTTCCTCAACCAAAATACCACTCGGAGTAAAAATCATCGTTTTCTACTCCACTGCTGAACCAACGATCATCGATCACATCTATTAGTTCTGCAGTTGAAGGAGGAGAAGAGTTGCTCTTCCGGCGGAGGAGAACGATTAGTCTGATATCAATTGTACATTTAGTGGCATCTACGAGGTATGTTACTAATTACTGTATTACCGCTTTATTTTGATCTTACTGGAGTTGGAAACGTTATATAGCTAAATTGTAGATCTATAATTTGGTTACCAACTGTAATTGAGTTGAAATTGATTGCGTCTTTTGGAGGAAAAGTTCGTATTTACTTCAGTGTGTGATCTGTATTGAGTTATTGAAGGAAAAGTCTCAGATATGACTGGAATATAGTGATTTAATATTTGGAACATATAAAATGGTAAATTTATTTTTCTTGTCGGATGGTATGTGTACTAGCATGTTGATTCTATTAATTAGCATCATGCATCTGTGGCTTACTTGGTTCATGGGGTTGGTGGGCTGGGGCTGTTTGTTCGTGTGTGCTTGCAAGAAAATGATATATAATTAAACTATCTGGGCAGCTGCATATTCTCTATTTCTGCAGCTCACAAGATAAACATACTGTAAAATAGTATGTTATTTTTGAGTTTTTGCTCCTCACTCTAGGTTTGTGAAGAAACAGTACTTGAGCATTTTTAATGATAACTAGTATAATTGTTTTTGTGTGTTGTGTAAGGAAAAGTATTATCGGGTATTTCACAACCTCTGATTCATCTAGTCAGAGCTAAACATGATTGGAACAATCATCTTTAATGAAGCATTTTAGTTTTTGCTCATGCTAGATTTATGAAGGAATGGTAAATATGAACATTTTCTATGTAATAAGAAAATTTTAACATTTCCACAGTTATTTACCCCTAGTTCTTTTCTAATATTTTATATTCGAATCTTTGTATTTAAATTGCTTACGAAATCTCAAACTCGGACTATTTAAATAAATCTCAGTCAATAGTTTCTTTATTCTTCTAACAAATCCTACATATTTATGTCAATTTTATGATACACACACAAGTATGCAGCCCTTGCTGATGGCATGGATTCAAACATAATTTTGAATACACCTTGCAAATGTTATGCAATATGTGTTATGTTTATTGTATGTAAAAATTGTAAAGTAAAAATATAATTTAGTTAAGAATATACATTATCAGTCCGAAATCATTATTCACAATGTTACACTTAAATTGTTGAATGGGAATGCATTTCACTGTTTGTAATGGGCCATGGATTCTCACTCACCTATTCATACTTGGAATAAGTTAACATAATTGTCATATAAAAGAATGTTCAAAGTAGTTGCCTACCATAACCACATTAAAATACAATCAATAACCACACAGCATAAAATATAGATTTAAAGCAATTGCCTATCGTAACAATGTTAACTTTAAAACTGAAATAGTTTCATATTCAACAAATTTTAATATGAGACTTAAAATTTGCAACTCATGTGTATTGTGAAACAGAAATGTAGACATCAATGGCTTCCTTAAGAATAACATTTCATCAAAAACATGGATATGGATATCTATCATAAAATACATGTTTTAGGAAGTTTACATGCCCGCTTTAAAATTGAACTCTGCCAAAAGTTGGGCTCCAAATATATCCACTGAACTAAAAAATTCAAAAACTAACCTGCAAAATAAACATGTAAAAATTGTTACTTCTTTAGATGAAGTCCTATAATTTTACGTTAGGATTCTCATTATATTGCTATAAACTGGTAAAATGAAGAGAATAAGTACTATACACTTGTGCATCTATGATGATATATGATTAAACTATCCCGGATGCATAATGTTTTTTGACACAACTGACAAGATTAAGTATACTCAATTAAGTATGAAGGCGTAGGAGTAATTTTAAAGAAATGGCGTTCTCACTTCATCATGGAGAAAATGCAGTTTAACCTACTAGGTTGTCTGTTATACAAGTATGCATGTGCAATGGCACGTAGGCAAACTATGTAGGCAAAGTTGCATGCTGCTCATGGTTTCCAGAAGCAGTACAGGGTGAAATAGAGCAAAGGGTGAAATAGAGCAAAGCAACGGGAAAAAATATTGGGGTCTTTCAGACAACCTCGGATCCATCTAGCCGGGGGATGAACCCCAGGTAGAACGATCCTCTACAAGATGGACTAGGTTAGTAATCCAATAACCCGTTAATCACGCTATGGAAACGAGGCCAACGGGAAAAAATATTGGGGTCTTTCAGACAACCTCGGATCCATCTAGCCGGGGGATGAACCCCAGGTAGAACGATCCTCTACAAGATGGACTAGGTTAGTAATCCAATAACCCGTTAATCACGCTATGGAAACGAGGCCATGTGTCATCATCAAGACTGAGTTGCCTTCCTCCTTAAGTTATAAGGATAAAGTAGTACGAGCCTATAGAACAGATCCTGTTCAAGTAAGGTCGTGCTTTGTGTGTTAACAAGTCGATATTTGTACTACGCAAGGAAAAATTAACGGGGGGTGTGGGACTAATATGAGTTTAATTAAAGGAGCAAACATGTATTCTAATCCTGAACACCACAGATCTGTGAATTTATGGAGAGTCGAAAATCTGAACATGCATCTATACACTATTACGTTGCCTAGTATGGAACTTGAACTTCAGTTTTCTCTTTCCTAACTCATGTTTGTATTGAATACCTTGTATGTATGTTCTATATATGTGCTGAAAGCTCCGTATCTGTTTGGATGTCTGCCGCCTGTTGCTTACCCAGCGGCTCATCGTTGTCGTCGTGGGCATGTTTCCAAATGAAAAGTTAATAATGTCAAGTTGGTAAATTCAAGCATGGAAAGTTTTTAAATGCATGGTAAGCTCAGCAAGTGGAAGTTATCATTCTTTACTACTTGCGTTTGTATTGTTGCCTGTGTAATGCATCTTCATCCTTTAACTTCTATTCTAATAAACTGTATTATTTTCAAATGGATCTGTCATGTCTTGTGTTACCCATGGTTTTATTTTTGTTTTTATTTTTGCCATTATACCGTGCCTACATGCATGGGCACTAAAAGTAGTTGTTTGATGAGTAAGACTCCGTGTTCTTATGTTTATCTTTCATTTTTATACTGCCATTACATGCATATGTTGATGAATGTTCTTTGATTATTTACTTGTAAGAACCATCATTTCTAGTGTTGGAGACCGACCAGTGAGCGTTATTACTAACTTTGGCCTTAGTTTTGAATACCCAACGCCATGGTTTTACTTAAAATCTTTTTTCAATATGTACCGCGTGAACAAAAATTTACTTGTGGTATCATTCCACGTTTATAAAAAGTTGAATGGCAATTATATTTTTCGTATTTGATATATGTATTTTGATGTATAAAAAGTTTATAAAAATACGTGGGACTTGATTTCGATTTTCCATATGCGGATTTAATTTTTAGAATATGATTGCAACCCCAATTTCCACCACTATGCACAAAGCATGAGTTGAGTTATCACTTATCATAGCCGATGCCATAATCCCATTCATTCAATTGAAATGCAACTAACATGACTTGAACTCATGAAGTTGAATCGAATGTTTTTACTTCGAAACGTTTTAATATGAACATTTATAGGTTGAAGGGAAATTAGAGCTATTGGAAGTTCTTCGGTGCCTACTTAGTAATGCTGAAGAATTAGCAGAATGCCAAAATGCTGCAAAAGAAGCATATGCAACCCTTTTAAAAGGCGTGTTGCAAAGAGTATGGGATCTTATTGATACTTATGTTCTTAGCAAGCAAGAATCTTCATTTACTGCAGATAAACAGATGCAAGTAGTCAAGCCTGAAGGTTCCCAGTAGAGTTTTCAGAATGTTCAAGGTTTTATAAGGTTAGCCTGATTCATCCCAAAGATTCTAGAAAGTGAATTTGGGTTGATTTGCTTTAAAATAGTCCGACTTACAAGCATTATCTAATATATTTAATTCATTCTTGTTGTTTCCAGTAATGCTTATTCACTCACCCAAAGATTTTGTAAATTATTTGAGTTCACTTAGAGCATCTCCAAACCCATGAATTTTTTTAATGTAATGTCAATTACACATCATCAACATGTTATTTAGTTCAAAGTTTCACCTCCAATGTCAATGTTAATGACAATATTACGATGAATTGGTAAATTTTTTATTAAACACCCACCATCAATCGTACTACACATCTCCACACAAGTGTTCCTAACATCCTCTACTTGTGGTATCATTCCACGTTTATCATATTGGCATTGTACAGTGCTCTAACATTGTTAACCAGTCGATGCAAAATACCCACAGTTGTTCTTTTTGGTCCAAACGGGTCCAAATTCAAGGCATGCGAGATACATACGTTCAGTCGACTGCTCATGATCCCATCAATCGATTGTTCGCCTAAACTTAATTATTTTTCTACATCAGCAGATCAGTTGACCGACTTAAAGGGATCAACCGACTATTTGTCTGTCCATTCGACCGATGCCTCGAGTTCAGTCGACTATATGACCATTGTTTTCTTTGTGTTTCTTCTATAGAAAATCGATCAACCGTCGTGATTCAGTTAGTCAACCGATTGCCTATTGTTGCCTTTTTTGTGTATTTTTCACTAATCTAATCACCTGACTTCATTTTTAAAGTGATTTTATGATTTAATATGTTATAGAAATGTCATACAATACTTTAATGGTTGTTTACCTTCACTCTTCTTTTTGTATTCAATGTTTTTCTTCTATTTAATCATCTTCTCCAATATCGATTAATCCAATTATGCCCAAAATCATTAGTAAGTTGTTTCATTACTAATTTATTATCAATCTGTTCATTTCAACAACAAAAGTTCCAGTTATATCTCCAAACCCCAATTTAAAAACGTTTATATTTCCATTTCATATATCTATGTGCTTTTCATATAAAAATCCAAACTTTATTCATTTAGACCATCAATAATGAGTTAAGAGCATAAATAGATCATATAACATAGAAAATAAAATCTCGCTCGAAGTTTAACCTAATTAGCTTAGAGATCGCTTTTCCTTTTGCTCTCCGAATTTGGCCTAGCTGCCAATCTTCGTAAACCATTGAGAAGTTTATAAATTTTACAATCTATGATTTTTTTTCCTTCCTATTTAGACTATTTAATTGTTACTTTTGGTGGAGAATTGTTGATTTAGTTTTCGATCTAAGGCCGTGTTTGTTTCGAACAAAATAAGGCCGAATGCTTAATTAGCTTGTTTGTTTTTAAATAAGTTCTTCTTTTTACTTAATTGAACGAGTAGGTTGGCACGTGCAATGCACGTGCACAGGAAGAACTGGTGTTATGAAACTATGGTTGTGGAGTTATGTTAAATTTTATAAAATGACTTTGACGTGTACGTAATGTTGTATTTTTTTGGATGCTATCTAATTCAAAACACATCCACGTCGGGAAGACGTGTATAGAACTTTCGTATCAAACATGGAAATATGCTCTAAATCAAACCGATCGTAGGCAGCTAAAAAGAAAAGTAATAAACTTATGGAAGTATGAATTATTCTGGCTTGTTCATGCATATTGTAGACAACAGCTTTGATTTATAACAGAAGTAGATTTTTTTTTAATAGATATAATAGTTAAGCTGAAGTAGATAAGGTAGCATTTGAGAGGAGAAGGAGACAATATGACATATTGTAGCTTGCATGTTATATGAAAGTAAATTGTTACGACGAAGTATAGTTGTGTTAATTACTATCTCTCCACCATGTTTCGGGCTTGAGCCCGGCATCAGTAGTAAGTTGATGGCGGAGTTAAAAACATTTTTTAAGAGATTTTTTATGTTAAGTAAAACTGAATCGTAGTAACACAGTCATATAACGTATAAGTTGAAATACTCAAGCACGTTGATTACGTGCATACAACCAAGTTATATAACACACATTCACAAATCACATGAGTATTAGAATTATGTCTGCAATCGGAAAATGTACATGTATTTATAATTAATGCAACAAATAATGCAACTCTTGTTTTCAAACATTTCACACGCAACTACATAAATTCACAAAGATAAAAGTAACTAATTCGAGCAAGAACATGAGAATCAAGTTCCACATAACATTCATTCAGATTCCATTCTATCTAAATGTACTGAACTTGAAATATAAAACATGTATGTCCAACTCCAAACTTAAACTTAATAAAAGAAAAAATAAATCCAAATGATGATATAATATTGTTTCTAAAATTTAATATCCAAAGAATCTCATCATAGATTTCACGGCTGAATATTGGATCTGAGACTTACACAGATGGAGAGACATAATTGCAAAACCCATGGTAGATGACAATTTTAAACCTGAAGCGGCAAGCATTTTGCTTGCACCTCCTCCGCTTAGGAAATCCCAAATTATTTCCCTTGCGATGCATGCCGATAGTTGCAGTTAGATCACTAAGGAACCACAATGGCTGAGAGGACTATCACGTTAGCAAAGGACGTTGTTTGTGAGAGCCCATTATTTATGTACTCCTTAATCCGTTATAATAAATGCTTCTTTTCTATTTACACTACCCAAACACGGATCAAGATTTCTGATCAGTCTGACACCCTTTAAATTTTATTATTTTTAGTATTAGTTTCAATTCAGTTTTTCCCATATTAAATCAACATCAAATCAACTAACCATCTACATTCGATTCATTTTCATAAGTTGCATGATCAAAGTTTGTCATAGCTTCCTTCCCATTGTATTTAATTGATGCTTTATAAGAAGCTCTGCAAACAACCACAAAGAAAGTGAGAACGCCATAATCTACATGCAGTATTCATTGCTAACTGGTCATAGGATCTAAACATCTTCAAATTATAGGTGATAAATCTATCACCTTGTAGCTTCTTCCTAGGTATCAAACAGTCCCAAATACACATACTTGTTAAGAAAAAAAAAGTTGCATTATAACAAAATATGTGCATACCTCAATCGATAATACGAAATGATACATTACTTTTAACCCATAAATTGACCTATTCTACCCTTCGATTTCCCAAATTTATGCAATGTGATGCCTTTATATTATGAAGTTCCTCTTGTGCTTTGTTATCCAAGCACGTGAACAAACTCTTCTTTTGTTAGATCTTTATTATATGCATTTTTCCAAACATGTAAAACAAATATACCTGATTCATATTATTCTTATGGTCATTTAAAATGAAATTTATATCAGCTTTGTTACCCCAAAATTTTATTTCAACTCTATCATAAGCTCTGTTGAAGTAAGTGATAGAAGTTGGTCAAAAATTCAGTAAATTTGCATATGACTTAAGTCATATTATTTATAGTTTATTGAGTATTGCCTTGTAGTGGCATGGGCTGTATCAAGACATCCTAAACATAAACGAAAATTTTACATACACAAAAATTAACAAAGATGTTCAACTATTGAAGTACCTATATAGACTTGCTTTCCATAATCCCTGCACATAATAAAGGGACAACAATTTTACAAAAAAAGAAGATAAACATAGCTATTAAGAAATAAAAAGTTTGTGGTTAAAAGACGTAAGACTAACCAAATATGATATTCCCATCTCCTTATTCTTCTATAGAAAGTAACACCTCTGTATTGAAAACTCTTCAAGCGCGGGCCACTCGGCTCTTCTTAGCTGTCATTTCCACTTGAGAAGACTTACCAATGGAGGTAGCCTCACCACCTATGGTCCTCTACACCATCTACTGATTGACTGACTGGAAAGAACTGGAAGATGACCGGATCCCCCATCTTCCACTGTCTTTTTGAACTTAATAGATAATACAAACTTATACGCTTTTTCACCATTATAATTCTCTATTTATTCGGCGAGATCTCAACTCCTTTATAATTTACATATATATGGAAAGAGTAGGTTATTGATTATAAAGGGGAGAAATTATTTATGAAATAAAACTTGGAAATTATCATAGTTATATTGACCGTAATTAACAGTCTATCTTTTCCACGTCAGTCAAATAATCATAAATACCTCCTCTTTCTGCTTTTACCCGACCCTGTAGAAAATTGATTGCCATAAGCAAACGATTCTGTAGTTTCTCCTCTTTTGAAAGTGAAATCGCTTATTGATAAATCAGCACATTAAGTTAAATCTAGGTAGAAAATTAATTACAAAAGCAAAATCATATGTTTATAGATCTTGAATTGACTTGAAATAATATGAATCTGAACTTTAGGAACATTAAATTTTAGAATATTAGTTAAAGGATGAAATGATGAAGAGCAATCAAGCATAAAAGACAGTATAGAGAGTCAATGGATTAACAATGATAAAATTACCGTATGTACCTACAGTAAGAGCTAGAAAGCGATGTCTAAAATAGAAGGAGGTTGAGTGTAACATCCCAATTTTTGATAAAATTTAAAACTAGTGATTAATATAAATTTTGGGAGTAAATTGAAATTTATTTGAAAATTTCAAAACAAATAAAATAAATGTTAATTTGTATATACATAAATAAGATTGTGATTGCATTTGAGTTTAAAAATTTAAAATAATAAGTGTTTTAAAATTATTTGAATCCAAAGATATATATGTATATGGATAGATTTGAATTTGAAATTTAAATAAATATTTTAGTAAAATATCTGGATTTGAAAATTATATATGTATGATTTTTATTAATGTGTAAATTAGTTTAAAAACCTTATTCTTTTTAAAGTTATATATATATATATATATATATATATATATATATATGATAAAGGAAAGGTATTTATACAAATAAGAAAAGGTAATACAAAATTTTATTTAAAAACATGTAATCATGTAAAAAAAAGTACAAGTGTTAAGCTTTTAGCACATAGGTTAACAAGTGTAATCAATTTAATTATGGATGTGGACAAGTGTCCTATTTTTTATTTTCTTTTTATTTTTATTGAAGAAGAAAATATCAGGTATATACATCTTTTCCTCCTCTCCGTCATTTCTTTTAGTCTTCATTTTCAAACTTCAAAGAAAAAAAAGAAGAAAACCTGTATACAAAGAAACCAGAAAAAAATATATATCAAAACAAGGCAAATTCTTCACGAATTCAACAAGTCAGATTCAAGCAAGTTATCAATTCAACAATTCCAGTATCAAGACTGTGACGACCCACCTTTCTAACCCCAGAAAGATGTTTCATCATTAAGAAAGAAAGGGATAGAAATAGAAAAGAATAGGAAGAAAGAAATAACAACATCAGAATCTCACAGCGGAATGGAACAAAATATAATACATCACATAACTATTACATAGTTATACATACATCAGAGTTATACAATATCATATAATAGGACTGTCATATACATATATGTCCATACATACATCCAAAATACAGCATACACTAACTACACAGTGGAACTACATATATAGATACGTACGTCTGGTCTTCTTTTCCAAAGCTTCTCTAGAAAATCAACACTCCCAATACCTATCACTTGGCTACTCATAAAAATTTGAGTACCCAAGAGTTTATGAAAACACAAAATATAAACTCCGGGTCAGACATGGGTCTGGTATGAGTAAACAGGTTAAAATTGCTAAACTTTGAAAGTCATTTGAAATAAAGGTATCACGTAAGACTCCCCACAAATAAATACGGGTAAGTTTTTACCTTACGCTAACCAAACATTTTTATAGGAAATTCAGTGATATTATAATAATGTCTAGGGTTTTCAAGTAAATAGAAAATAGCCGAAATTGTTACATTCATTAAATTCCAGCTACTAGCCACGAAAGTGGGTAATACAAATCAAAACCGTAGGGTCTCGTAGGGAAAATGGGTTTCCAACAATGGCAGGGCCACTGGGGTACCGCCCGTCACAGTACGGGGTCTAGATCACCGTATCGAGGATCACTCCCGACCCCCTACAACACAAGGCCGGAACCATTCCTTACTGAACAGTCCCGAACAAGATAACCCCGCAGTTGTGGCCAACAACTGCTCACACAGCCGAAATAAAAAGGGACATCTAGACAAGGGAATATCTTGTCCTGCTTGGGCATGACCCACATAACATTGCTGCATCTCCCCTGTTTTAGCCATTCCCGGTTGATGAGTCTTGAGGCTGCGATTACCTTTATTGAACATTATTCGTAGAATGCTCATCGTCCGCCTGACGATGTGTTGAAAGCATTCAATCCATACAAGTTCGTTCCGGGTTCGAACGAAACCGAAGGCATTATCTCGTTACACTTATTTTGGAATCACCCTCAGAGTTAACAACGATAACCCTTGCATTCTGAAACATCATCTCGATCACCAATGACAAGTCACGTCCTATCGTTTAATTTGTATCGATGTGGTTTTCGGAGAATCAAAATTGATTCTTCCGATCCCGGTCTCATCGAAACCCAAACGCCATTTTAAGGGCCAAGTTGTCTATTTAACTTAACAGTTCAATTTAATATCAGAATTCACATAACAGATATCACAGATAAATCATATATAGTTATCACAGTATATACAGAATATATTAGAACATATCACAGAAATATTGTCAACAGATATCAAAGTAAATCAAACAGAATTATCAATGCATACCAAACAGTTTATTCTACTTAATTTGTTAACTTAACTTAATTGATTGCTTAAGAATAAACTATTTTATTCTACTTAATTAATCACCGATTAATTAGCTTATTAATGATCAATTAATTAATTTGTTAATCATTAATTATCAATTTATTAATCATCTAATTTTTAATTAATTATTTAATTGAATAACTTTTATTCATTTATTATTTAATTACTCAGTTAATTAATTTATTCTCAATTATTAATTCATAACTTTCTTAAAAATTAATTGCTTATTTAATTAATTATATTAATCAATTTTTTTTCAATTCAATTAATTAATCACTTAAGTTAATTATTATTTATGACCTAACTTTTAAGTAATTAGCTAACATCCTTAAGATTTAAATTGTTTTAACATATGATTTATCTAGTTTTAATTACAAAATCAATTTAAAGTCATCCATTTAAAATTTCAAGTATAAATTAATTTACATTCTAATCACTTTATATGAATCACCTATCTCTACAGACACTTCTTAAATAAACTTTTAAATTAAATATTAACTTAACTAACTAACTATTGTTTAATTAACTTAGATATAACAAACACTTAAACAAAACATTATGTGCGTCCATTGGGTAATGGACCGAGACAACACCTACCTTTACTCGAGAAAACATCGAGTTTCCCTCCGTGCTTCCCGCGTCTCTCTCTCTCCCATTCCCCTTCTTCTCCCTTTCCTTGTTTCTTCTTCTTCTCATTTTATATTTTGTTTAGTTATAAATTTTTGAACTGCAGAAACAAAAATTCCCACGCGCAACCCCAAGGAAAACTCGAAGCTACAACCAAAAATCACGCGTACTAATACGCATCTCTCCCAGCAACTCGACAGACACCACCTCGCCACCGTGCACGTGCACGTGCACGGTGGTCCACTACGTCTCCGGCGACTCGCGACAACGTCCACAAACCCCAAATTGACCACTCATACGAGTTCATCACACAAATCATCACGATTTGGTCGAAGGCAAAAATTTGCTTGTAGCTCGAACACGCGACACAAACACCCACCGAAATTCCCCACGCGCGGCCACCATCCATCACCGGAGGCCAAGCCTCTTTCCCCACGCCATGGCCAAACCTTCCTCGGCCTCCACCCCAAACCACGAACGGCTCGATCAAGCGACGGCGATACAAACGATGATTTACAGAACACAAGAAGAAAATGAACTGAAACCCTATATGCGACCCGTTCAAACAACCTGCACAATGAATACTTTTTCTGACATTTTTCCAGAGTTCGAAAATCACTAAGCTAACTTCGATATGAATTTCGACATCTAATTATTGTAAAATCATCAGAGATTGATGAAGATACACTTTTGTCCAATATTCGAACTACACCCTCATTACTCACTTAAAAATCATAATTTTTATACTAAAAATCCTAACTTTGTGTATGTATTCGAGATATGTTATTGAATTCCTAAATTTCAACATTCGAATTTTTTGACTTTGAATTCCTTTTACCTGTAATTTGAATAAACAGTGGTTATAAAATACTGTAAACTTCAAAACAAGATTGCAGGCCTTGATTTGGATCAACAACTTAAATTAGCATTAATATCCAGGTTTAAACATTTACATGAAGAAGTATTTGCAATTTCTTCGTTTTACTTTGTTCAGATATTCAAAGTTCCTGAAGAACAACTTCATATATTACAGAGTAACAGGAAATACTCAAGGCTGCTTATTTGAGCAAAATCAAAGCACACACCATTTATAAGCTAAAGATACAAGTTTAGATTGAAAATAGATAAGTTTACTCACCAATTAACTTTAAAACAGAAGGTAAGGTATTGATGAAGAACACTGCAGGAAAAAATTCCCTGAAGCCTTCTTTTTAGTTTCCTGTTTTGAATTAATTTTAAGTTTTCCAAAGCAACAAATGTTTATCTTCTCTCCTTATTTGATTCTCAGGTTTGTTTGTAGGTTTAGTCAAGTTTTATATACGAACATAATATATATTGGATATATATAGAAGCTACTTAACAGGTTGTATCTAGACAGTTTTATTTGTTTGTCATTTTTTTCTTTAATTGGTCAAGTATTATGTTCTGCAGAAAGAATTATCACAGAAATTCGGTTGTAGTACTAGCTTGAACAAATGTTGTGCTATTAAATGTTTATGCTCTTATTTATGATAACAAGTAATTAATGCTTACTGATACTTACTTATGTGTTGTACAAAGATTTTTATTTTTTTATTTCGGCCAAGCATATCTTGTAAGACACATATTTTGTTTTATTATATTTGAAGTGAAACTTTGTTTTTCTTATGCAAATTTATGACCTTCTACTCATCTATTATATTATACTAGCAGCAGCCTAACTTGGTTTGTGAGAACATATGTATATAGTTTGCTTTGATTTCTTTATACTTAGCATTTTGTAGTGCAGCTGACTTATTTGCATATGTATGTTTAACTTACCTTTCTTATCATTGCAATTGTTTACAGGTTATTCCCCTTATTTTTTCTGATATGTTTTTATGAAGTTGTCACACTATTGATTTTTTTTAGCTTATGTGTTGATTTGTCTAAGCTAAACAAAGAATAGTTAAAAATGTATATTTTTATCTTATGTTTTATTTATTTATATAGTTTATTAACAAAACTTCCTAATATTATTCCCAGTTAGTTTACTTTTAATTATTTAATTTATAACATATTTGTACTAAAAAAATATATTTATATTAAATATGGACTTGTTTCATTCCAAACAATATTATTTAGGTATTTAAATATGTATCAAATCAAATGACTATAATGCAAAGCCCCATTAATTTTATCGAATAAGGAAATTCTATTTCAAATATTTTTGAAAGACTCTATTTTAAATTTTCAAATCAAAATTTCTTTTACTGACACAAATATACTGATAAATATACAAAGATCTTATTTGTTTGTAAAATGTAAAGCTTGTATTTAATTTAAATTACATTAAATATTCATTGAAATATGCTGTCAAAAATTCTGGGTTGTTACAAAGAGCAACATCAAATTTTTTAAAATCCAAGATCAAGATCAAAGTAGATTTCAAATTTCAACACCCAGGCTTCTTCTCTGTTTTCATAAACAAACTATAAGTAAATCCTTTTAAGAATTTGAGTTTCAATTTGTTGTTAAATAATCAAACAAGTTAATCCATCATAAGCTAAGAAAATCAACATCAACATCAACTAGTTGCAGATAAAATTCGAAGATCAAAGCAATTTTCAAATTCTCGTTTCCAGTTTTCTAAAAAAAGCAGATATACAGGCCTCTTCCCTGTCAACATAAATTGGTGTGTAAACCCTTGTGAGATCTGGATTTTTGAATGCTGTTTGAATTAATGCCTAAAGTGAAGTAAAGATTTATTTGGATGTAAATCTTCGTATTTATGTATGGTCTGGCTGTGCATGTCTGGAAAACAGATATATGCATCTCTGTTACAGGTTTACAGGCATCAAGCCTGTTCAAAAATCAACCTCTCTTCTTCTAATCATTATTTTGTTGAATCACTATTTTCGATTCATGACAAATCAGTTCAGAGGCCAAGAAAAGAATTTACATTCATACATAACACAAAGAAAGACAATAGAGGACCAAGGCCACAACTCTATGCTTAAAGTAACACTCATTTATGTTGAGTCTTAGTTATATGTTAAAATCAATCCTCAAGTTTTCAACGTTTTCTATTTTTTTTTAAAAAGAAAATTCACTGTGCAAAATATGCACAGCCAGTCGACTGACTGGTTATGCCAGTCGACTGACTGTGCATATGCACAGTCGTGAACTCTTTTAAAATTTAAAACGTACATGGTTTTTTAAATTTCAAATACCAGTCGACTGACCACAATCTCCAGTCGACTGAACCGACTTCAACTGCAAATTTTCTGAATAGACATCTTCTTCCATGAAGAGTTGCATACCATCAAAAGTTGTCTCTCTTGGCTGAAACTCTTCACCAAGGGTTGCAGTTTTCTGATAATTATATATAGGAGTTCTCTCTTCTTCAATTTTACCAATTTTCTAATTCTAACTCTCTATTTCTCTCTTGTGATTATTCTAAGTGCTCTCATACTTTAAATTGCTTTGAATCTTTGAGTCATACTCTATATACTTTGATTCTTAGCAATATTCTTCCTTCTCAAATCTTCACATACTACTTATATACTTGAGGAACTGATTATAGGAAGTTTGTAATCTTAATTGACAAATCAGTGTTATCAAGAACACACTTAGTCAACTACTTTCATAGTTTGTTAAAGACCTGTTCTGCTACTCAGGCAAGGGAAAGTCCTCTTCTACTGTTGAGGCAAAAATCCTGTTCTGCTGCTCAGGTGTCTGTTCCGCTGCTCAGACCTATTCCTCTGGGTTAAGTGAGGGTATTGTTAGTTAAAGCCAAAAGTTAGTCTGGGACTGGACGTAGGACGGTGCTCCGAACCAGTATAAAATATCTGGTGTCATTTTACTTACTGCATTTATATTATGCGTTATTTACTTTCTATACTTCTGTATTACTGTTTATCCATATTATACGGTCCTATACACTTTCATTTGGTATCAGAATAAGGCATCTTATAAGCGTTACAAAGTTATCTGATATCTTATTAATATGGAAAATAACACCAGCACTACCACTAACACTAGTTTTATTGAAGGTCAATCCACTGCACGACCTCCTTTCTTTAATAGTTTAAACTATAATTATTGGTCTACTCGTATGAGAATCTATATGCAATCAAATAGTTTTGAATCATGGAACATCACGCAAAATGAATACACTCCTCCTACCGGAGAATGTTCCACTTGGTCAAACACACAAAAACTAGATGCTACTGCCAATGCTAAAGCTATGAACATGTTATTCTGTGCACTAGATAGAAATGAATTTAATCGTGTTAGCATGTGTCAAACTGCTTATGAAATATGGAGAACGCTTAAAATCACTCATGAAGGAACTAATAAGGTCAAACAAAGTAAAATCTCTATGCTCGAAAATCAGTTTCAAAACTTTAGAATGAAACAAGATGAATCCATCAATGATATGTATTCTAGATTTCAAGATATTTATCATTCACTATTAGGATTAGAAGAGAAGTACACTGATTTTGATATTGTATCAAAAATCCTAAACTCTTTAACGGATGAATGGGAAAGAAAAGTCTTAGCTATTGAAGAAGCTAATGACCACTCTACCATAAAACCAGAAGAGTTAATAGGAAATCTAATGTCCTATGAAGTAAATTTGCAGGCAAAACGAGTACAAGCACAAGACAAAAAGAATATAGCTTTCCATGCTGAAGAAGAAAAGGATGAAGATTTGGATGAAGAAGATTTAGCATTTATTGCTAAAAATTTCAAAAAATTCTTGAAATTCCGAAAAACTAACAAAAATAATGGAAAAAGGAATTTTCTAATCAAACCATCATCTTCAGTTCTAGAATGTTATAATTGTCATAAGAAAGGTCACATCCAGAAGGAATGCCCAGAATTAAAGAAAAAATATGTCAAGGGCAGAAAAGACAAGAAAAAGAAAGCATTCTCAGTAACTTGGGATGACTCAGCTACTTCTTCATCAGAAAACAGTAGTGACAGTGAAAACGAGCAAGCTAATGTCTGCTTCATGGCTACTGAAAATGAGGTTAGTAATTTTACTTTTGATGACATGATTGAGATAAATTCAGAACTAGTTGATACTTTGAAAAATCTCAAAAGAAAATATAAAGAGTCTCGTGAACTTCAGAACAAAACAGAATTCGAAAGAGATATGCTTAAAGATGAGAAAAAAATACTAGAGGAAAACTTGAGAAATTACAAGAATCATTCTCTAATATCAATTCTCAACTTACTCTTTTGAGTCAAGAAATTGAAACTCAAAAAGAAAAGAATGACGCTCTTGTTTCTGAAAATCATGAACTAAAAACAAAAGTAAAATTGATAGAATTGGATAATACTAGTCTTAAAACTAAGTTAGAAAGCATTACTAAAAATGTTTCAAACTTTAACAAAGGAAGAGAAACTTTATCAAAAATTATTGATAGCTCTCAATCTATCTCAAGTAAGAAAGGATTAGGATATGTTAAGAAAACAACTAGTCCGCCTAGAAAGAAAATTAGGAGAAATGTTGATCCTACTAAAATACACAAAAAAATCCTTTCTCAAAAAGAATAAAAATATGGGTTCCTAAAAAAAACAACAATTTAATTAGGAAGAAATATATAAACACTTTTTTTGAATCTGTTCATAAAAATAAGGATTACATTTTTAAATGGGATACTTAGCCCTCTTGGGTTTGGTTTCCTAAGATTTAACTCTTATGACCCTATCAAAAAGTGGGTACCAATATTATCGTTTATTTTATGGGTCCTACTCAAGAAAAGAGGAAAATGGATACTCGATAGTGGTTGCTCAAAACACATGACAGGAGACAAAAATATGTTATCAAACATTATTTACTCAGATGGAGGATCTGTCACATTTGGAGACAACTCCAAAGGATACATCATCGGCAAAGGCGATGTGGGCAATAATGGTATTTCAAAATTACCTCTTATTTCAAATGTTTTACTCGTTAAAAATTTAAAACATAATTTACTAAGCATCAGCCAATTGTGTGACAAAGGATTCAAAATCACTTTTTCTGAAAACAAATATAGTATTTTTGATCAAAATCAAAATCTTATTTTTGAAGGATATAGAGGCAGGAATATCTATGTTTTAAATATGAAAATAAATCATAATTTAGATATGTGTTTAATTGCCAAAGAAAATGATCCTTGGTTATGGCACAAACGTTTCTGTCATATTAATTTTCAAACAATAAATAAGCTCTCTAAAAATGATTTAGTAAAAGGTCTACCTAAAATGAATTTTAAAATAGAAAATATTTGTGATGCTTGTCAATTAGGAAAATTAACAAAATCATCTTTTAAATCTAAAAAGGTTATTTCAACTTTACAACCACTTGAATTACTACATATGGATTTATTTGGACCAACACAAGTACAATCCATCAATCACAGTAGATATGTGTTTGTGATTGTTGATAATTTTTCTAGATATACTTGGACTATTTTTATGAAAAATAAAAGTGATACCTTTGATAATTTTAAAACTTTTGTCAAAAGAATTCAGAACTTGAAAATTTTAAAAATAAAAAATATAAGAAGTGATCATGGAGGTGAATTTGAAAACGAAGCCTTTGAACATTTCTGTAAGAAAAAAGGAATATTCCATAATTTTTCGTTTCCTAGAACTCCACAACAAAATGGGGTTGTAAAACGTAAAAATAGAACCTTACAAGAATGTGCAAGGACTTTGTTAAATGGAAGTACATTATCAAAACATTTTTGGGCTGAAGCAGTTGCAACAGCTTGTTATGTTTTGAATCGTGTTTCTATTCGACCACTAACTAAGAATACTCCCACGACAAGAAAAATATTTATTAACGACATTATATATCAGCGTTTCAAGCAATAATGCTGTTTTAGGACCGATAGAAATACGTAAAACGCTGTATAATTAACCCGACTAAAATTAAATGGCGGTTCTTCCAATTAAGTTCAAAGGCCGCGTTCTTTCACGATTACTTCCCTCTTGTTTCCCCCACTTCACACAATCTTCTCCTTCCTCCCTGAAAACCCTAAAATAGATCTACTCTTCTTCCGATTCTATTTAACTGTACAAAGATCAGATCTACGCGATAAAGTATCCCTCTACATCCGCTCCGTCTTTCTCACGTCTACCCAAATGTCTCTATACTTTTTTTTGCTTTACTTCATCACGCTTCATGCCTTTCATGCCACCGTCACCGACCCCTGCATCTGCAATTGTTGACCGAATTTGCACAGAGAGACGCATGACAAACTTAGGCATCCGAGGCAAATCCACTTAATCCAATTTTTGACTTCATCACCTAATTCGGACTCCAATTTTCTGGTATTACGCATTCTACTTTTTTCTAATTTTAGTTTGTTTGAAATTAATATTGTTTTTATTCTTTTAACTATTTTCTACTTTTAACTTGTAAAAATATGGATTCATAAGACTGAAACATGGAAGTTGAGAGATTGTATAGGCTATGAAGTTAAGGAAGTTCAACTTTATGCGATTACTTATTTAGTAGGTTAAATTGTAGGATGTTGGTAGTGTGGATAAAACCAAAATAACTGAATTTACTCTCGATGTCTTAAAGATTTTTTGACTTCGGTCTATCTATTTCAGTTTCTATGTTTAAATGATAATGTTGGATGTTACTGTATATCTTTAATCTCAAGGTTGATTTAGGCTATATATTTTATTTGTAGCCCGAATCATGGAAGATTAAATAACTCTTTGTTTTGAAATCATTGACCAATTTTGTTAGACTGAATTCAAGTATGCTAGATTGAATTCTATTCTCTATGCTTTGAAATGATTGACCAGTTTTCCAGTTTATCAATGCTTTGAAATAAGTTTAAATACGTCATCATGGTACCTGAATCTTTACTGATTAATGCATGGAATCAAATACTAATGTTTCAGATACAGAAGACTTGCAAAATGAAGCTGAGAATTTGGAAACTGATGTGAGTTAGCATACACCAAGGTAGGATGAAGTTAAGGCACGGATTGAAAAAACTTGCAAGCTTTTGTTTCTCGGAAAGATAGGATAGGTTTAGAGACTTGCACAACAGCATATGCATTATCATGTACATCAAGTATTGATAGTAAGGAGGTGATAGCAGATGTGGAAACTGGTTGGGTATGCCATCTAACATTGACCGATATCAAAATGGTGTAATAAAGAGTTGCTTATAAACTTGTTTTCCTATTATTCGAGTAGGAAGTAAAAGATTTTGTAGCTGAATTAACCAAGGTGATGGAAAAACAAGGTCTTGGTACGTGTGTTATAGCACTGGTAAGTGCTCACTTAATTATATTTTGCTTTCTTTTTTCCTCGCTTGTAAATTTTGAACTATTGTTGTACTTGTGAGATGTGAAATTAGGGTGTTGATGTAGGTCAATGATACCATTGGAATTTTTTATTTTCTTGTATGCATTTGTGTTAGTTTGGCTTTATGCTATCAGGAAATGGTTTCAAATAGATTGTGGGAGTATAATAAGTTATTGGATATACAGGATAAGACCGGTGTGCACAAGAACTTGCTTCAAGAAACAACTTACAAAGCAGGTTTGAAACTACGGTTTATACAACCATTCAGTTTGGTCCATGTCACTCACCTTCATTTTCATGCACAGTTGAGCTTGCTAGAATATGCTTTAGTGGTAAGCTAGCTAAGACAAAGAAGCAGGCGTAAAAAGGTGCTGCATTGGCTGCATGGTGTGCATTAAAACAAAGTGAGTGATCTTGTTCATTTTGGTTTACCTATTTTTATCACAAAGTGTAGTTGAATGAAGAGACTTAGAACTTAAGAATATGAATTGAAATATTTTTAGACTGATTTTGGTATGGTTCCTACTTTCGTAATGTATTATTAGTAGCTGAACCGTGAAGCATCATGTGTTGAACGATACATACGCTACTTTCTCAGGAAAGATGTTAGGTATTAAAATAAACTAGTGGGACTTGAGCTATGTACATGTATTTTATTTTCATGTAAGGGCAATATGTTAACGTTTTCCCGTAGAGCACAATTTGACTTCAAAAATGATTTAATTGCATTGTTAACCGAAGCTTTTATCAAATCTCGTGAATTGAAAATTGTAAATAATAGAAATTAATGCATACGAAATAGAAATCGCCATCACTGGTAGGACACCCGGTATGAGTTGCCAAGGGTCATGGATTCTAAGTATTATAAGAATTTAAATAATATAAATAATAAAGTTAACTAAGATTTCTAAATATTAAGTAAGCTTATAAAAATTAGTCAAGTATTATAGAAATTTAAATAAGTTAACCAAGTTTTATAAAAATTAACAAGTTTAGTTTATAAACATTAACCAAGTATATAAAAATATAATATACAACAAAATCTTCTATAGTATGATTATTATAAAAAAATTAACTAAGTTAACCAAGTTTTATAAAACTTAACAAGTTTAATTTGTAAAAATTAACTAAGTAAATAAAAATTTAAAACATAACCAAATAATAATAATTATTATTATTACTATTAACTAAGATTTATAATAATAATACTAAGTTAACTAATGTTTATAAATATTAAATAAGTTTATGAAAATTAACCAAGTTTCATGAAATTTTAACTAAATTAACTAAGTTTTATATAATTTAACAGGATTAGTTTATAAAATTATAACATATAACTTAATATTTTTATACTACTAATAATAATAAACTAGATTTATAATAATAATATGTTAGCTATGATTTATAAATATTAAATAAATTTATAAAAATTAACCAAATATCATAAAAATTTGACTAAGTTAACTAAGTATGATTTATAAATATTAAATAAATTTATATTATTTTATATCATCTTAATTAATTAAATACAAAGATGGAGTTCAAAGTACAACACAATGAGATTGATTGCGGTGAATGCTACATATTGCTTGAACGTCCAAGTCTTCAAATTTTGACAATTCAGTTGACACACTGCTTAATTGTCAAATGAGCTATATCGATTTATGTTGAAATTTGATGGATTCATTATCCATTCATGTTGAAATTGTCAACTTCTAATTTGTGGGTGTAATTGCTCTTTTGTGCATCAGTACAAGTGGTAGCTTATTCATAAACAAGAGATATATAAGATGCTACATCAGTGGTGGATGTACTATACTACAGTACAAGTGGTAGCTTATCCATAGTATCTCTCTGTGTTGGTTCACTGCCAGTGGGAAGAACAAAACCTGTAGAAATGGTTGGATCAGTTCCAGCATTTGACAGTATTCCAGGCTATAAGGTTTGGCTGCATTTGTTTGCAATTGTGAATGTAGGCCAATGCGCTTGTTTTGCTGCATGACATCTTCAAGATCACCACATTCGTATGAAATACCATTAAGATCTAAGTCAATAGTTCCTTAGTTTCATTATCTTATTTTGGTGAAGTAGTTATTGAATTTAATTCTTACCGTAGTTCCAAAAAAATGAAATATCCCTACTGTCAATCTTTTTTGGCAGTGACTCATGTGGAACCTGGAGTTGTGGCATGGCTAATAATGGACCTAATACTAACGGAAGCCAGTATTTTATTTGCACTGCTAAGGTATCATCTTTTACTTGAGGCAATATATCAACTTATTTAGCTTAAAATCATCCTATAGGGTTTAAAATTTTCTGAGTTTGTTTATGTAAGTAAGCTTTCATGTTAGGACTTACGACACATTGCAATTCAATGTAAATAAATTTTATATTGGATTAATAATACACATGCAGAGACTAAAACTGAAATGGTCAGACTAAAATTGAGTAATAAATTTGGAATTAGTGTGTGCAAAGGGGCAGAAATATGTGAGAGACTGAGTATTAGGTAGCTTTGAATGAAAATAAGACTGTGTTATGGGTGAAGATAACGAAGAATTGGACTTATCCTATATGAATTATATTATGTATTTTTAAGGAATCTTACTAGAGTTAATAACACTGAATTATTTTTGACATTTACATGTCAAGAATGTTGTTATCATAGAAATTATTTACATGGTTATGAAAAGGACAAATATAATAAAACAATCTATTCATGAGATACTCTCTAGGTTGGCAACTGGTTGCATGGGCATAAAAAATGAAAAGTCTAAGGATCTAGTTAAAGTAATTTTGGTAATTTATGTTGTTAAGTTTAAATTAGTTGCTTTATGTTTATATGTAGTACGTTATGTGGTAATAGATACAGATATTGACACTGCTTGAAGCTGAAGTATAACACACTCTCTACTGGTGATAGCTTGGGTTCAAACTTCAAACCCTGTAAAATTGTTCACAGGCCATCTTTTTCGGTATTTTTACAAAGAATGGCAACTAGCTGTAGCAAAAATAATATCTGGATCCACCAAAACAAAAATTAACTAATTTGATTTGTTTAGCCATTCATGTAACCTATTTTACAGCCATTGGCAATACCCATCATCATGTATTTCTCATTATCTTTTATGTAAACGTATGCATATGTTTGGATTAACATCTCCAATGTAATTCAAGTAATTTTCTCATAGCTATGTATTATCTTTTATGTAAACGTATGCATATCTTTTACAAAATTTGTTTATTACTGCACTTAAAAACAGCGTCCGTTGCTATATGCCGTTGAAAATCTTCTATGAATTGAAAAAACACTAAAACACGCTGTAATAAGGACTCCCTCCAGTTAATTTTTAAGCCCGCCTAAGTTTTTCGTTCACCGCTTAAAGCATGTCCTCTTCTCCCCCACAATAACAAACCTCAAATCTCAAATTACATCTCTAATCCAAAATTCGCCACCGATCTCCACGGATTTTGCCAATCATCCGGAGTTGCGAATCCATCAAAACTCCTTATTATGCTCTAGCATTCATCAAATTATTCCAATTAATTTCGTGCAATGTCCTGATTAGAGGTTTCAGATCCGAGTTATTATGAATATGTTTCTCGCTGTCTTTGCTTGAGAGATGCTACCGTTTGCTTTTCTTGGTCCGAAATTTGAGATACTTGCTGCTTGTTTCTGCTTGTATTTGAGATGTCAACAGGTTGTTGATTAAATTGTTATTGGCTGGAGATGTTCGAAAATGATGTGCAGTGGTGCCGATGAACCAGTTTCATCCGTTGATGGTGCTTTGGCTGAAGCTGCTCTAACAGGTAAGCTTCAGATTAGATTATTGCATTTGCTTGTAAATGATGAGAGTATGAATCTATGCACTGATAATGGTAGTTGCCATGTTTGGATTCTCAGAACAGTCTGGGGTTGTATATGAACCTATTTACTTCGTTTATTTTCCATAATTCCAAACCACACCTTGTAAATTAAATCACAAATTATAAATTTAAATTAACGAATGCATTACTTTTCAATTTTTTATTTTATTATATTTGACACCAGTTTTCATCCATAGTTCCAAATTGAACCATGTGTCCCAATTCACATGATATAACATTTGAATTGATTAATACAGTATCCTTCAATTTTTATTTTTACCATTTATAGATGTATTCACTTCAGCTGCCTTTAAAAAATCCAAAATGAATATGTAAATTAATCATGTGGTTGCAAGAATATGAACTATACTTACCACTGCTACCAATCTGTGATAGCACAAAGTACAGACTTTGCGAAAATGAAAATGGTTTTGATGGATTGAGATTTGGTTAATATAGAATATATTACATAAATCATATATTTTCCTGGTAATAGCTAACTGTCATTATTTTTTTCTTGCTAGAAGTTCAATGTTGCATTTTAAAATTAATGAGAATGATAAATCATGTGGTTGCAAGAATATGAACTATACTTACCACTGCTGCCAATCTGTAATAGCACAAAGTATAGACTTTGAGAAAATGAAAATGGATTTGTTGGATTGAGCTCTGGTTAATATAGAATATATTACATAAATCATATATTTTCCTGGTGATAGCTAACTGTCATTATTTTTTTCTTGCTAAAAGTTCAATGTTGCATGTTAAAATTAATGAGAATGATAAATCATGTGGTTACAAGAATATGAACTATACTTACTACTGCTGCCAATCTGTAATAGCACAAAGTATAGACTTTGAGAAAATGAAAATGGATTTGTTGGATTGAGCTCTGGTTAATATAGAATATATTACATAAATCATATATTTTCCTGGTAATAGCTAACTGTCATTATTTTGAGAATGATAAAATTAGTGAGAATGATAACCATTGGCATTCAAGATGGTATACGTGATTTAGTTCAGTGTGTGTATGATGGGTCCAGTTTATAATCTCACATTACGATGTGTAGAACAAACTATGAAATAAAAATGAAATAAGAGAAAAAAATTAATTTCTAAATTTAGTTGTAAAGTTAAAACATCAAAATCAATTTCCAAGCGTGCAGAAACCTTAATAATAAAGCAAAGATGTGTGTTTTTATTTATTTAAAACCTTTTGAGTTAACTCTAGTAAAAACTTTGTTAGGTTGTCTTATTTAAGTGTGGGCACAATTTTATGCCAATTATGTTATGCTTGTTTAGTTGCAGCATATTTCCCAGATCAACACCTTCATCCCAAATTACAGTGATGCTAATTTAGATCACCGGTGCCTTTTAGAGCTGTAATTTTGCTCGTAAGCTATTTATTCGCTTATGTTCAGAGCCATACTATTCCTAAAAATCTAAAGCTATGGCACTAGCGGTTTAAACTCCAATTGTCTATTGTTTATTCTATTCTATTGTTCATTCTATTCATACATGAGTTTTATATTTGACACTTTCTGTTAGTCAATAGAAGTATGGTACAAACATTTATGTAATCTAAACACCATATAACCTAACTTTATAGATAATCTATTATCGATCACATGGAAAAGATGTTGAGGGTTTTCCAATTTTACCGACATTTTGGTTGTAGCATTTATATTTTTGGTTCATACTAGCATGTTACGGTTAATAAATAATTTACTTGTCCCAATGATTTGTTGTATATAAAGTACCAGTTCAAAAAAAAAACTTCCCATTTTGATCAAGCTACATGCTTATGGTTTATTTGAAATTAAGGTTTCAAGCAATGTAATTGCTAGCTTGGAGTTATGAACATATGATCATGTAGTAATAATATAATATTTTTATCTTTTATTAGGAAAAAGAAATAGTATTAATAGCTTCTATTAATTTTTTCACAACTATCTCTATTTCAGTTTCCGCAGAGTATCATAAATTTGACCTTAAAGATGGAGGATGCAGCTTGGAGGATGAAGCTTGGAGGATCATAGCGCTAGTTGGAACAGCATCAGACTCTGGTAGGGTTTCTGATGGGGCTTGTAAGAAGTTTCTATTTGATAGTTGGTCAAGTTTACTGATGCTGGAGCTTCTACGTTTACTGTGCTTGGAGTTTTTGATGGCAAGCTGATGGGAAGATGGCCAACATGAGGGGGAAGAACTTGTAGTCCTCTCAGGTAATTTCTGCTTCACCACTGTTGTTGGACATCAGCTTCGTCCATGCTTGCGATTTAATTCCCTTAGTACTCTACAAATTATATTAGTATCACACTTCTACCAATTTAATTAAATCAGTTTTTGTTTAGCCGTTCTCAATTGTTCCGGCTTAATAATCCTCATGTTTGCTTTCTGATTTTTTGTTTTATATTAGTTTCAATTTATGGTGTGTTTCAAATATAAATGATTAAAAACACAAAGAAGTGGCCGTAATGGATTTTTCATTCACGGTGCGCATTCATTTGATTGAGAAACATCGTCTGCATATTTTATAATTGCACCAGCATTGAATCATTATATTGATTTGCAAAGTATCTCACATTGCTGCTATAACTATAGTATGATTATAATCAACAATATAACTAATATGGGTTTAATTTAATAATGGTGATTGTTTTCTACCTACCGATAAATATAGGCAATTGGTAGATAATGCAAACTTCAAGGTTTCCTGCGATATAGCCTTCAAATTGACGCTTCTTAGCATAAATGTAATCGATGTTAGTTAAAATAGTATTTTTTAATATTTTACTATTGCTGGTTTTGCTTTTTGTATTCTAGATTAGTTATCTTTAAGCCCATCATATATGTACATTTTCGGGTTGATATAATTAAACTGTAGATAACTTACCACTTCATCATATGGTGTTGTTCTTTTTGAAAGAAAAACAGAATGAAGGATGGATATTACAGAATGAGTATGGGTATGAATTATTTTGTTACGTTGTTTGTTTTTGCATTCTTTTATAATAAAACTGAATTAGAAGCCACGTTGAATTTGTTGTTACTTTTAAACCATTAATCCATGCATCTGCTTTTCATATCTGTCACGTAATTAAAATTTTTAGATGGCGTTTACTCACTGATCATTTCAAATTTCTTCATTCCAGGTAATTAAAGATGACGATGACACATTCTTCTTCCGTACAAGTAGCAAGTAGCAAGCATATGAAACTTTTTAGATGCACGTTTTGTTGTTGGCATTTGGTGTGGACTTACTGTATTGATGTTATACTTTTACTTAACATATAACGTGTCTTTGTTTAACAGAATTTGTGGCAACTTGGTTTACTTTGTTATTTTTGTTTATGGATATTATTGAAACTTGGTTTATGGATGTCTTTTGTTTATTAATATTGTCTTAACTAGTTTATGTAACCAATTAATAGTTATTAGAACCTGTTATATATACTAGTTGCTTGAATATGCTTAAAATACAGTTTTGGAATATTCAAAAATAGAGTGGAATGTTAAAGCTGTTATATAAATAGAAGACAGCGTTTGATTAATGCTGTCAATGAAGAAACAACAGCGTTCAATTCGTGCTGTAATTATCTTGAAATTATCAATAACAGCGTTTTTTACATGCTGTCGAAATAGTTGATGATTCAATAACAGCGTTTTTAACATGCTGTCGAAATTGTTGATGATTCAATAACAGTGTTTAGAAAAAGTTGTTGTAAACAGTTAAAATAGAATTTGAACATGTTCGACAACTAAATTATAAACGCTGTTGAAACATAATACAACACGTCTGAAAACGTTGTAAAAACATTATTGACAGCTCGTAATAAACGCTGTCACAGAGATGTTACAATAGCGTTTATAGAAAAGTTGTTGTAAGTTATGTATATACGACAGCATGTCGTTATACAGCGTTTGAAATAACGCTGTTGTATCATATTACAGCTTTTATCAAACGCTGTTAAAAGCCTTTTGTGGTGTAGTGTCCTTATGAACTTCTTAATGGATGAAAACCAAATATTTTCTATTTTAAAGTTTTCGGTTCAAAATGTTTTATGTTACACACAAAAGATCAGCTTGGTAAATTTGATCCAAAATCCGATAAAGGAATCTTTTTAGGATATTCGGATCGTAGCAAAGCTTATCGAATTTATAATAAAATAACAAATATCATTGAAGAAACTCTTCATGTATCTTTTGATGAAAATTTTAAACCAACTCCAAGTATAATAGATGATGAAGATTTCCCTGATAATAACACAAATACAGAAACTACATCTTTTGAAATTAATGAAAACATTGCTCACAATAACAATGAATTGAGATCTCCACCTAGAGTATTAAGAGATCATCCTTCTATTAATGTTATTGGAGAACTAAATTCATCTGTTAGGACAAGAAGTCAATTAAATCAAATGGGTCATATTGCTTTTATTTCTCATATTGAACCTAAAAACATTAAAGAAGCATCTTCTGATGAAAACTGGTTAATCGCTATGCAAGAAGAACTAAACCAATTCGAAAGAAATGACGTTTGGGATTTAGTTCCACGACCTAGTGATCAATCAGTTATTGGTACAAAATGGGTTTTCAAAAATAAAGCAGATGAACAAGGAAATGTTACTAGAAATAAAGCTAGATTAGTTGCTCAAGGTTATAATCAAGAGGAAGGAATTGACTATGAAGAAACGTTTGCTCCAGTCGCTAGACTAGAAGCAATACGAATCTTACTAGCTTTTGCATGTTTTCGTAATTTTAAATTATATCAAATGGATGTCAAAAGTGCTTTTTTAAATGGTTTTATAAAAGAAAATGTTTATGTTGAACAACCTCCTTTATTCATACACGAAAAATTTCCTGACCATGTCTATAAACTCAAAAAGGCTTTATACGGTTTAAAACAAGCACCCCTTGCTTGGTACGATCGTCTTAAAAATTATTTAATGAATTCTGGTTTTGAAAATGGAAAGGTTGATCAAACTCTTTTTATTAAACGAAATAAGCATGATATTTTAATTATCCAAATATATGTTGATGATATAATTTTTGGCTCTACAAATGAGAAACTGTGTCAAGAATTTTCTAACATAATGACCAATGAATTTGAGATGTCTCATATGGGTGAATTAAATTATTTTCTTGGTTTACAAATTAAACAACTAGAAAATGGTATTTTTATTAATCAAGGAAAATATTGTAATAATCTAATTAATCGCTTTGGTATGGAAAATACTTCTACCAAACCAACTCCTATGAGCACAACCATACATCTTGATAAAGATGAAAATGGCAAAAGTATTGACCAAAAATTATATCGAAGTATGATTGGATCATCACTATATTTAACAGCCAGTAGACCTGACATAATGATGAGTGTCTGTTTATGTGCAAGATTTCAAGCAGATCCCAAAGAATCACATTTACGAGCAGTAAAACGCATACTACGATATCTTAATAAAACCAAGGACTTTGGTCTATTCTATCCAAAGGAATGTCCTTTTGATTTAGTATCCTATAGTGGTGCTGATTTTTGAGGAAGCCGGACAGATAGAAAAAGTACAAGTGGGACTTGTCACTTCATTGGACGGTCTCTTGTATCTTGGTTTAGTAAGAAACAAAGTTGTGTTTCATTATTGACTTGTGAAGCAGAATATATTTCTGCAGCTCTGGCATGTGCTCAAGTCATTTACATGCAACAAACACTACAAGATTTTGGTTTTAATTTAAACAAATCAACAAATTATTGTGATAACACTAGTGCTATTAATTTATCTAAAAATCACGTTAATCACTCACGAACAAAACACATTGACATTCGTCGTCATTTTCTTCGTGAAAATATTGAAAAGGATTTAATAAATCTAGAATTTGTCTCCTCTGATAAACAATTGGCAGATATATTCACAAAACCTTTAAATGAAAATACTTTCATTCATTTAAGAAGAGAACTTGGTATTCTTTCATTTAAAAATTTATAAAATTATGTATATATACTTATATATTTGTGACCTCTAATATATAAATCAAATTTTATCAAAATAAAAATAAAAATTTTATGACTACTAGCAAGATTTGAACTCATAACCTCTTCTGTATGTTCACATACTTCTACCAGTTGAGCTATGAGTGTTTCTTATCTCACCTAGAAATTTTGGTTTTTTTTGTTCTATTTTTTTAAAAAAAAAATATAACATAGACACCAGGATTTGAACTCAGGACTTCCAGCTGATAATTCAATAGATTACCAGCTGAGCTATACATGTTTTTCTGCTGAACCACATGTTTTCAATCACTTTAAGCCGTTTATTTGAAATTAATTTTCATCCACTATTCTAATCTCTGGTTATTAATCAATAGTTGCTTATAACCATTCAATATAAGCTAAATTGCAACTATATAAATCACTCTTCAACTTTCATATTCACATTACAAATTATTTCAAACAAGCTTTTTAAATTCAAGCTTCTCAACAATGGCATCTCAAAACTCTTATGATTCATCAAACTCAAAGCTATCATTTGCTACTCCAACTTCCTCTAGTAGCTATAACTCATCCAGCAATTCTACACCATCATTACCAACTCCGACCCCTGTTCATGAATCGGGAAGAAATCACACCGGATTTTCACCTAAACCAAAGAAGTCTAGAAGATCTTTGTTCCTTTCACCAAAAAATAAAGAGAAAATTGATGAAATACATCATTATCAACAGGAGCAAGTTAATCTACAAAGAGAAATGTTCTCTGAACAACGAATGAATTCAAATCGCCTTAGTCTTATTGAGTCAATCGCTCTTAAATTTTGTGGAAAATCGGACAAGCATAATGTTGTTCAACCTTCATCATCCCATCAGCCAAGCTCTTCTGGATGGAACAAATGGGAACAAACTTCATCTCAACATCAGGGATCTCCAAATTCATGGGAATGCCAAAATTATTTGTCGCCTTTACAACCTTATGTTGAGAATACAAAAGTTGAACCACAAGAATCACTCCTAAGACCCCTAAATAATAATCGATTCTTGTGTATCATTGTTCCTAAAATATTTGTATTTCAAATTTGTATTTGTTTCTTTAATAATACTTTCATTTTTTTACCTTACAGCATTATTTACTCCCAGTCAGTCGACTAAAAATTTAAGTCAGTCGACTGATGTCAGGGTCTCAAACTCTCGGGAAACCATTCAGTCGACTGACTAAGGAAATTTTTTAAAATTTTTATGCGCACCAGTCGAGTGGATTATTCTTTCAGTCGACTGGCTGTATGAGTTACCCTTTATCTCCCCTTTTTTCTTACCTTTTCCCCTTCTTACTTTACTCTTCTCAGTTTTTTTTCCCCAAATTTTTCCGTCCTCAAACCCTAGAAACCCAATTCCACTCAATTTTCGATTCAAAAATCGTTCAAATGGCTCCTCCAAAACGTCAAAGACAAGGCTCTTCATCCATCGATCCTACCGACGCTCAAATTGCTCAATGGTTGTACAATGATGTGGTAGTTACAAGATGGCACAAGATGAAAAATTCAAGGATATTTGAGGGTTCATTCATGGTTTACAGCGACTTCGCGGCTTATGGATTACAAGAACTCATGCGTAGATCCGGTTTGGAGTCTCTACTTGATTTGAATTCAAATTCTCACAAGATCAATCACCTAATGCTAAAATTATTCTATGTCAATTTAAATCTACCTCATCAACGTCCATCAAACACAAATGATTGTGTTTGGAGTTTAGTATGTGGAAAACAAGTATTTTTTTCTTTAGATCGAATGACACACATTCTTCAAACTCCTAATCATGGAATTCCACTTGATGATGTCGAATGTAATGTTCGACAAAGGGATCGAATTAGCCATATGTTCATGGGAGATAACATGACGGAACTAAAATCTAGCCTCCTTCGTCCAAAAGCGAGAGTTGTTCACAAAGCTCTCATGAGGAGTATATTACCAAGAACTGGGTCATATGAATTAATCTACCCAGAAAACTTTAAAGCTCTATATGCGGTTTGGGGAGGAATTCAAGTAAATTGGCTACGAAGGATATTGGACGAGTTTCTCACTTTCAACAATGGTACTATGAAAACAATTTATTTCGGAGAATATATCATGTGATTGCTTTTAAATGTGGGTACTCCTCAACCAGAATCTGAAACTTCTTCCGTTGGAGTTATCAATATTCGCACATTAAGTCTCATGAAACTACCATCCGCTCCTCCAACTTTTACCTCCTTTGAAGAATGGCATCCACAGCAACATCAACGATCATCAGGCGGGCCAGTTATTCGAGAACGTGCTTCTCATCCCGAAGAAGACGAAGAAATTCGTCTTGCAACTTCAGCTAGTTTACGAGAATCTGTTGAAATTCTTTCTAAGAATCAACAAATATTAGGATCTCGTTTGAAGAAAGTGGATAAAAAATTGGACAAAGTAAAAGGATTCTTCTCTATTCTTTGGGATGCAATTTCATGTTCCAATTCCACAACTGCCTCTTCCACAGCTCATGGTAAACGACCAGAACCAAGGTTTACATGGTCAACTTATGAAGAGCATACTAGTAGTGATACTAGTGGCACAGGTAGTGGTGCTCATGGAACTTCTAGTCCTGGAAAAGAACCAGCACCAGAGGAAGATTTCGACTGACATCTTGATGAGTAGGTTTTGTGATGAGTAAGTAGGGTATGCATTATCTATCTGTAGTTTTTAATTCGAACATATTTGAATCTTGTCTTAAAACTCGTACTTTATTTAAATATTGAGACGTGTACTAAATAGTCTCCTTTCTCTATTTACATTTACATATTATGTTGTGTCTCCTTTTTTTGTCGATGACAAGGGAGAGAAATGTATGTGCACTAACATATTTGATGCAGGAAAAAGATATCATACATTCAGGGGGAGAAAAACATAAATTTTCTCTGAAAATATATACAGGTTGTCATCAATCAAAAAGGGGGAGAATGTTGAATTACTATTTTCGATTCATGACAAATCAGTTCAGAGGCCAAGAAAAGAATTTACATTCATACATAACACAAAGAAAGACAATAGAGGATTAAGGCCACAACTCTATGCTTAAAGTAACACTCATTTATGTTGAGTCTTAGTTATATGTTAAAATCAATCCTCAAGTTTTCAACGTTTTCTATTTTTTTTTTAAAAAAGAAAATTCACTACGCAAAATATGCATAGCCAGTCGACTGACTGGTTATGCCAGTCGACTGACTGTGCATATGCACATTCATGAACTCTTTTAAAATTTAAAACGTACATGGTTTTTTTAAATTTTAAATACCAGTCGACTGACCACAATCTCCAGTCGACTGAACCGACTTCAACTGCAAATTTTCTGAATAGACATCTTCTTCCATGAAGAGTTGCATACCATCAAAAGTTGTCTCTCTTGGCTGAAACTCTTCACCAAGGGTTGCAGTTTTCTGATAATTATATATAGGAGTTCTCTCTTCTTCAGTTTTACCAATTTTCTAATTCTAACTCTCTATTTCTCTCTTGTGATTATTCTAAGTGCTCTCATACTTTAAATTGCTTTGAATCTTTGAGTCATACTCTATATACTTTGATTCTTAGCAATATTCTTCCTTCTCAAATCTTCACATACTACTTATATACTTGAGGAATTGATTATAGGAAGTTTGTAATCTTAATTGACAAATCAGTGTTATCAAGAACACACTTAGTCAACTACTTTCATAGTTTGTTAAAGACCTGTTCTGCTGCTCAGGCAAGGGAAAGTCCTCTTCTGCTGTAGAGGCAAAAATCCTGTTCTGCTTCTCAGGTGTCTGTTCCGCTGCTCAGACCTATTCCTCTGGGTTAAGTGAGGGTACTGTTAGTTAAAGCCAGAAGTTAGTCTGGGACTGGACGTAGGACGGTGCTCTGAACCAGTATAAAATATCTGGTGTCATTTTACTTACTGCATTTATATTCTGCGTTATTTACTTTCCATACTTCTGTATTACTGTTTATCCATATTATACGGTCCTATACACTTTCATATTTGACTTTAGGACCTAAACAAATTTTGTTTGTTTAACTATGATTCAAGTTCTAAAAATAATTTTAAGCAAAATTAATTCAAGCTTCTTCTAGAAGTTGAAAAATATAGGGAAACTTGCTATATGTTGAATTTTCAAGTATCATGATTTATGTTTTCAAATATATTATTTGAAATGCTTTCGAAAAAAAAAGATTTTTAAAAGTGAAATCATATTTTTTAAGTACATATTCACTGATAAAATCGAGGATGAATGATTTTGGGGTTATTGTCAAGTTCTGGTGATCGGCAGCGTGAGGGGTCTCGTGATCGGGGGTGGAGCTAGCATGATGGTCAGGGACCATCAGAAAATTATTGGATGAAGTTATAAATCATCGTATTGGACGGACATTGCCAATCTAGGGTTTAAGCTCATGTCTTAGCTATGGTCGGAATTCGCGTTGCTGGCGTCTCGTCGTTGCATCGGAGTCGATCGCACCGGTGACAATCGAAACAAGGGAGATAGGAGAAGCTCTGGCCGGAATCTCGACGCTTCTGGTGGCCTGAGAAGTCGGAGCAAGGAATTTATTTGGCGATCATTTTTGTCCCAGTCTGGGTCGTGCAGCTTAGTCACGAATTCGTCATCGATTCATGTTGCTGGGTGGTCAGGGGCCTATGAGGAGTTGTCGTCGACTAGTGGTGGCTGGAATCATTGTGCATGTGCATAATGTATTTGGTTGCGTCAGGGATTTGGTTTGAAGAAGGGAGGGATGACTCGAAGTAGTCTTCAGGGAAGCAGGTCACTGGCTCGAGGGTTGATTCGAGTATTTGTGTTGTACCAGGTTTTTATTAAACTTAAACAAATTCTAAGTTTTTAAAATGAAAATATGGGGTTATCTCAGGGACAACTCAAAGTAAATAGGCATGTAGCCCGGGCGATGCTCGAAGTAGGTCTCGGGTTTGTCATATAAAATAGTTTTCTTGGCTTTAAAAAAAACAAAATTCAAATTTAATCCATGTTTTTAAATAATGGTTTTAATTTTAGTGTTGGATAACAAATGTTTTAAGTAAGATATTTTTAAAGTAATTAAGTTTCAATTTATTTAATTTTGTGACATTAATTGTAAAATTAATTATTTTAATTAAGATGAAATGTTATTCTTATTAACCTTAATCTTTTGAATTAATGTGTTAATGATATTTAATTATAAAGTTTATTAAGTAAAGATTTTTATAATAATTGAATGATAAATTAAGTTAAATGATTTATAATTACTTAATAATTAAAGAATAATTAATTAACGGTTAATTAATTATTAATTTAAAGTTAATTAATTTGTAATTAAGGATTGATTAATTAACATAATTAATTAAAGAACAATTAATTAATGAAAGTAATTAAGATTAATTAATAAATGATTAAGCATTAATTTAGAATAATTAATTAATTTATTAGTTAAAAATTAAAGGTTAATTAATGCCCCGCTATTACCCCGCTACAACCGCGCTATATCTCATAGCGGATTTCTACCGCTACGATTTTTCCATATAGCCCCAAAATATAGCATTTCCGCTTTAATTCCCGCTATTTCTGCTATATCCCATTATTTCCGCTATATTCCGCTATATCTTCTTTAACAAAATGAATTGAAAATTTGCATTTATACGTTATAAAATTATGAAACTAATTTATTTGATTTAATTTTTTAATATATTTTCAGAAATGAAAATACTCTAATATTCTACCAAATTCAATTATGTTATATAACAGTTTTTCGTTTATTTAAAGTATATCCGCACATGTTTTTATTTAAAATTATTTATGTATTATTTATAATTCAATTGAATGATAATTTTTCATTTAATTACCATTTATATATTTGTAAAAACATTAAGTACGAGTTTTATATGCTATTTTAGAGTCATCCGCTATATCTCGCTATATCCTCGCTGTATCCCCGCTATGATTTTTGCACCTCCACCGCTTTGAATCTACCGAGCGCATTAACTGCATAGATAATAATTAAGGTTAATTAATTATTAATTAAGATTAATTAATAAATCATTAAAGATTAATTACTTTATAATTAAGAATATTTAATCATTAATTAAGGTTAATTTGTGAAAATAATTATGTGATTAATTAATTATAATCACACGAATAGTTCATCTTAATTACAGATGATTGATTGTTGTTGAATGCTTTGTATTGATTGATATCTGTGATATGTGGTTGTGATACTATGTGATATGAAATGCTTTGTGCTGAACCGTGACATCTGTGTGTATATATATATATATTACTGTATGAATGTGAAAACCCCTTAGCCCGTAAAACGGCATTTGAATTTCGATGCGACAGGGAGTCGGATTCCAATTGGTTATCCCAAATCCACATCGAACCTTAATGGTGAATCTTTGTGAATGATATATCCACGTGTTTTAAATTAAGCGCTCACTATTCGGTTTAGCCAAGAGAGGACTTTGTGTCATATAACCCATTCCGAATAGTGGTATGACGAAATGGATAGCACTTCAAGATGGTGGTGATGTTTATTAGCTTAACACCTTTCTCGGAGATGTACGAGCTCAGAGGTTATGTAGTTGATGGTTATAAGTGATATACTTCCAATTTGGTAGTGTGGCATGCTTAGTGCCGCTAAGTGTTGTTGAGTGTTGCTGATCATTTGTTGATCAAAGCATGGATTTTGTGTAAATCGTAGCTTTGTGGACGAGACCTCGTCGGACCTCACACGCCGGAAATGGTCGAAACAGGAAAGATGTGGCAAGATTATGAGGGTCACGCCCTTTAGGGTATGTCCATTCCCTTTTGAAAAAAGGTGATATCATGGTATGGAGCCCAGATATTTAACCTATGTGGTTTCTGCAAATTTATTACTTGATGGTTGTTGCTTTGTGGTTGAGGGCCCTCGGATAAAGGTCGGTAACGACCAGGGAATGACATATTCGTGTAGTAGTTATCTAGTTATAGAGGTAAATCGGCCTTGTGTTGGCAGAGATCTAGTTAGGTTCTCGGGGCATCCCTCCAGAGGCGTACATATGTGGCATAGGAAGCTCCTTAGCCTGACCATTTGTTTAAAATCCAATCATCAATACGTGCCCAGTACAGTTCAAATTGTATAACCTGTCATTTACTTATGGTGGTAACCCACTGTTTAGATGGTAGATATAGTTGTAAATATTTATCTATCACAACTGTTTTTGACAGTTGTTTGCCTGCACTATAAAAATTACAACTTCCCTCTTTTATTTTCTTCGGCCCGCTCAATGCTTTCGTGTAAACTAAAAAATTAGCCGTAAAATTTCATAAATCTAAACTAACCCTATCCCACTCTGCCATAGCTATCCACCGAAGTAAATCGCGCTTGCTAGAAACCTTCTTCCAAACCCTAACCCTTTACTCTCTTTCATTTTCTCGCCTCCATGGCCGCATCTCCATTGCTACACACGTTCGCTCGCTTCGCCACCGTTGCTACCTGCGTTTGCTCGCCGTTGTTGTTGGTCGCCTTCGACGAAGTTGTGGTATGTTGTTATCCTACGATTTTCTTGATTTTATTTGGTTCTTAGTTATTTGTTTATTGAAATTGTCGATAGTTAAATGATTCTTTACTGCTATCCTACAATAACCCAAATTTCTTGAAAATAAACATAATCGTCGAATCAAATCGCTTCCAATCTAGTATGAATTTATAACAATCTGATGAGTGATGGCTAAGCACAATAATTCTCTGAATAGTACTAAAAATCACATACGGCAATTTATGTTTTGAATTAGGTGCATTGTATTGTGAATTAGGTCTATGTATGGAACCCATGCATAGATCCCACTTCGCTCACTCTATGGGGTAAAGTTTATTCCAAAATTTGGGAGATGTGTAGTATTTTTTGTTTATTATAAGCCTAATTTATACCAAATTTGCGCATATTATATAGCACAATCCAGTATTCCTATATCAAAATAGCAAATAGATGGTGTGAAATTATTCCGTTTATTATTTTAATCAATAGGGAAATTTTCTATACATTCAAAATAGTAAACGGATGGCGCGAAGTTCTGTTTATTTGTTTAATTAATCACAAGGGGAACTTTCTTTATATATGTGTGTGTGTAATGCAGATTGGGGAATGTGAAGTAGCTTGGGTTGATGGAGAAGTGCGAAAACCACATGATAAGCTTTCTCTACTCCCCCCGCGTCAAACCCTCCTAGCCATGATTCTGTGCTTGTTGGCGATTTAAAGTTACCTGATTTAAAGCAATTCCTTGTGAGCAAAGGCATTCAGGTAATGATTCAGGTAATGTGTAATCTTGTCTAACTTATTTTTTCCCACCTGCTTTACTTGTCTAATGCATCTCTTTACTTAATTAGGATACAAAGATTTCACATGATAAGTAAAGAAAGTTCAGCAATTTTTCCATTTCCTTAAATTATTTGACATACAAGGTATTAAAAAACAAGATTCAAATCGTAGATCGTAAATTTTCAATCTTTAAATTTAAATCATAGATTGAAAAAATTCATATTTAACATGCATACCTACTTGTATGCTCGATTTTTCTTCTTCACTGCGTTGGTTATTAAGTGATATTTAAGCGTTCGAAAGCATCAATTCTCCTTTTTATAGAGTAATTTGTACATTTGGAATTGAATTTGATGCTTCTTCTACCTGTAATCCGGTTTTTATTCTTGTTCCATCTTTATTTCATTTTTAGAAAACAATAAAATACGAGTCATAAATTCAAGCAGAAATCTTGATATTTTTTTATTCAGTATGAATTAATGCTTTTTCTCAGTCACAGTTTTAATAGAGTAACAAGAGAAAGCAATGTACTTGTATATATTAAGTTTGGTTACATCATTTTAACATGATGTGTAATTATGTTACTTCATACCGTATCAATATTATATAAACCACATGTCTTGCTTAACACACACACATGCCCACACACATCTTTTATGTATGTATGTATGTATGTTACATCTATACTCACAGATGAGCTCTTTCTTCAAGTTTCAAATTTTGCATCTTTACTCACTTGTATGAGAGATGCACATAATCGTGTTAAATGTATTTATTGTTATATGTACCAATCAGGGATCTTGTAGTACTGCACATTTCGTATTAAAACATGGAAAATGCAGCGCATGTTATGAAGACACTTTAATCAGTTCTATGATGGCACAATATATAGTCAAACGATCTCCTGTAATTTTCTCTACTTCCAGATTGAGCTTGCTGGGGGAATTTTGCGATGCGGTGAGCATGTCACGGTCAGAAAAATCATTGATGTGTCAGCAGGGTTATTTTTATTTATTAAAATGCTATGTTTGTTAAATTTTAGTAAGCATTTATAAACAATGAATAAAATGACTAATGGGGTCCACAATTCATTGAAGTTTTTTAGTCTATTTGATTGGTCTAATAATGATTTCGGGCACAATTGCAAATATTTTGCTAGTCTTCATCGTTTTTTTTTTGGCGACAAAGGAACACATATTCATACATATGTATATAATTATACATGTGCATAGCTTTATAAGTTTTATCGCTTTTCTTTTATGCCATCAGAATAAACAATGAATTCTATTTGATATTTTTCATATTTTTCCAAATAGGAAGTTGAACTGTACTTTATAATATTAGTGGAATATCATTTCAATTTTCTCATGTACCCATCATCCAAACCCTAGCCCATACAAATTTTGGTAAGTTCGTATCAGTTCACAGTACTAAACAAGCCTCATTTTTAAACTTTCTTAAACAAATTTCTTGTGTGAAAGAATTATAACTTAATACAGGAATGCTTTATTTGAGATGTTCCTTTTTAAAATAAGACATCAATACTACGTTGTGACATATGCATCTTTGGTTGGACGTCGGAAGAATTAAAAATCAAGAAAGTCCTTCAGGAAATGGCAGTATTTTAGGCCTCAAATATCATCATTGTGTTGCTTTCTATTGAAATATGGTGGACACCAAAAAGTAAAAACACTGCTAAATTAAAAAAGGGAAATGATTTAATAGAGGAATAATCGTTGAATTTCAGTACGGATAATTTGAATTTGTAGAATAGAAATTTTCTATTAATTCATGACTAATTATCCCACATATGGAGATAACAATTGCATCTACTGATGCTACAGTTTTAGTGCATCATGTACCACTTGGAGCAACTGCTTGGAAGGTTTGCATTGATTCAGTGGTGGAGCCCGAAGCTATTTTATATAGGCCTACTTCGGATATGTTTACTATTGGACAAGCGGTTGGACGACTGTTGCTTGGTATAAGGAATTTATCTCTTTTAATTAGTATGTATATGTACTCTTACTGAAATATGTTATGGATTTAGTTGTGTTTTGTATTGAAATTATGAATTCATAAATGGTGTAAACTCGAATTGTTTTCGATTTTCTTGAATGCAACTGTTTTGTGTTGTTTCAAGTAATTTGCATGATTGTGTATAATGTTAACGAAATATTGGTTTTAGTTATGATATTAAGAAATTTATAGCAGCCATGAAAAGATGATTATAGTTGTTTGTAGCAATTGTAAAAATATATGTTGCAACTGTCATTGTTAGTTGTTTTTCATCCCTCTACAACTGCAAGCGGTAGTTGTAAAAAACCTTTTACAAGTGCTAAAAGCAGTTGTAACCAGTCGTTTACAACTTGCATGTTGCAGTTGTAAATAGTTTTCCGCAGTGTAAATAAGTTTTCTACAACTAGCAGTGGTAGTTGTAAAAGACCTTTTGTAAGTGCTAAAAGCAGTTGTAACTAGTCATTTACAACCAACATGTCGCGATTGTAAAATAAGTTTCTACAACTACTTCTACAACTGTTCCGGCCAGTTGTAAAATAATTCGGATCTATTACAACTGCGGATATAACGACTGGCGGGTGCTAGTTGTAATAGACATATTACAACTGTTTTTGGCAGTTGCAAAAAGGTATTTTTGTTGTTGTGATGATTTCTCCGTTTCTTTCAATATTCAACTTTTTTACTGAATGGACGGATGATGCTTTTGGGAGTAGGGAAACAAATGCGAATAAATGTGTATTACGGTTATTACCGAAGAGGGGTCAAGGAAATTGCAACAAACTTAGATTCTTAACAGCATAGTAAGGAGAAAAACTGAAATGTAGAAATTGAACTTTCATATATAATCTTTTATTAAGTAGCTTCGATTATAGATAAGAAATTTATAATAAGTTATGAAATTGCGTAGATATTGAAAACCAATTCCGCTTTCATAACCAAACCTAGCAATCAAAGCAATAAATCTCAAAATTAAAATGCAATAAAATCAAATAATCAAACGCAATTAAACCATAAGACAATCAAAAGGAAATAAAAAGTAATCAATGAACAAAGAAAGTACGGAGTAAAAAAAGGAGAATTCAAAGTGAAAAGAAAGCAGAACAAAATTCATACAAACCTATGAAATTTTTGAAGGAAGTTGGAGATCTTACCTTTGAGAAATAGCTTAGGCCTTTATCACAATTTTTCCAATATTTCCTGAATAGAGAAAGTACAGAGTAAAAAAAAAGAAGGAGAAATCAAAGTGAAAAGCAAGCAAAACAAAATTCAGACAAACCTACGAAAATGTCGAAGGAAGTTGGAGATCTCCTCAATTTATATGTCAAATCCCAAATTTGCAACTCAACCCCACAAATTGAGTTGGTGGAAGAAGAGAGAGGCACCCCCTTTCAATATCGAACCCGACCGAGTTGGAGGAAGAAAAGAGCTTGTTCCAGCCATCAATTTGTTCGATCCTCGAATTTGGATCTGAAAAGCATCGTGATTCTAATTCTAAAAACAAAAGAAAAAGGAAATTCTAAACACAAAAGAAAAAGGAAGAAAATTGTAAGAGGTCGTTAGCTCCATTTTTTTAGTGGGGAAGAAAAGGTTTAGCAGAAGTTTGAAGAACAGAAGGAAAAAAGGAAGTTGGCAGAGACGACTGACTACATCATGTAGTTTTTAGTGGGGAACGGAACATGGTAGGAGAATTGAGGCATATGCCTTGGATTTTTTTTCTACTGTATTCTTTTTCGACAACGTTAGGGATTGATTGGGAAGTTAAAAAAAGCTCCACCATCCTAAGGTATTTGCAATATTAGTGGAGATAAGCAAAATTTTAATGTTTATTGTAAATACTGATCACTTATTACACCACACATTCCGATACCCATATGCAACATAATATGTAAAAAAAATTAACTATATCAAACAATTAAAAAAGTTCAAACATAACGTCAGTTTTGTTTTCAATTGGTGAATTTTTCCGTTTAGTTTGGGTTTTAATTTTATAGTATAGTTTCAATCACTAGAAATGAATGTACTAAAAATTTTAAAAAATTTTAATATCAACCTATCGCGATATTTGCATGCAATTCGAAGTTAAAGTATGATAATTTATAAATTGGCTGAAAAGAATGGAATTGAAAAAATAAATAAATAGTAATACATAACGTAGATGTTAAAAAATTATAAATAAATAGTTTCGACAAGCTGAAAAACGCTGATTTATTTAAGGTAAATAAAACAAACAAAATCTGCAATGCATACGTAGAAAATCAATATATTACATAATTATGAAAAGTTGGACAAAATCTTCTAATTTTTTTATAACAACTTATTTCAATACATGTTTTATGTGTGTGTGTGTGTGTTAATAATGCTAAAATCATTAATTGATAATCCAAACACAACACAAACTTCAATTTTATTACAATGAAATATTTTCTTCTCGACCAAACTCTTATAAATATATTTACATTGTCAAATTGACTATTTTTGATATGTTTGTAGTACTTGCACACGTGGGCATTTATTATTTTTTTCATTTGTGTATAAATATAAAACATAAAATAAGATGATTAAGTGTGTTATGTATGACAATTACATTGAAGAATAATTAATTTTAACTTTTTGAGGGGTAATATTGTCAAAGTGGTAATTTATATTTGCGGAACAAATTTCTAATTAGAATGTAAACAAATAATATTTAAGTATTCAACAATCAGCATTTAGCATTTTAAACAAATGATGCCTAAGATTTTAAATCAAGTGCTTGTTCAGAGGAGGAGGAGAAGAAAAATGAATAGAACATATAGTTCTATCTCTATCAAGGAGGGATATTAATACCCTAGTTGGTGCTAATGGGTTGTTAGGTCTAACAAGCTTGTTTACACTTAATTTATTCTTTTAGTTGTAACTTTCTAGCCGTGTGCCTGTTCTAAACATGTTTATTATGGAACCTGACTAGAAAATACGCTCTATGCAACAGTGTAAGTTTCATTGTTTGATTTCTTCATTTATAGAAATTCATATGCTTGTACTTTTAGTAAAATTACCATTTTAACCTTTAATTAATATTTTAATTTATTATTAAACTTTACGACATGTTACATTCTCCTCTGTTGAAAGAATTTCATTCTTGAAATTCTAAAGGACAAAAAAATGTAACTCGCTCTATAACGCTTAAACACATATTATATAGTCATACATTTAACATACATTCATACAAATACACCCGCTCTTAAGTGGCTATACTTTAACAAACACCATGGCACATACTACGAACACCAACAATGTGCGTTTTCGTCAGCATACGACTTCTGTTTATCATGTTGAGTCTTTATCCTTTTCCTTGTCAGCTCTAGTTTTTCGAAAGTGTCCCTAGTCATGTCTGGCCCAAGTATAAACCTATCAGTCACCTCCCACAAACAAGATGGATTTGCATGGTCATCCATACAAAGCCTTGAACGGTGTCATGCTTATGCTCGCCTGATAGATGTTATCATAGGTAAATGCCACTAATGGTGAATGATCTTCTCATGCTCCACCAAAGCCAAGAATATCAGGTCTCTCGATAAATCCTTCAACATCCTATTCACCATCTCCATTTGTTCATCTGTTTGTGGATGATACGTAGTCCTAAGATTTAACTCAGTCCCCGAGCCATCTTGAAGAGTTCTCCAAAATAAAGGATCTAGGACGGGTCGCAGCGGGTTAAATGAGTGAATTTAAAAAAAAAATCATTTTTAAATCTTTATTAGACCTATGAAGTCTAATCGATTTTTAGATTCAATCTAAAATATTTTATATAAAATCTTTATATTATTTTATATGCTTGTAAAAGGGTGTATTTTAATTTCTTGAAATATGTTTCATAAGTGCATTAAATTCACTTATATATGTACAGTGCACATGCAATATATAAGAGGTGTATGTAGTCAATGTGACTGTTTATACACTACTAGAATACTTTAAAATGGGGACAGAGCCTGGAGTCGGCCGGAGTTGGCTCTGTCTCCATTATGGAGTCGGCTGAGGACGGCGTAAAATTTTATTGAAGTTTGTGTCGGCTAGGGACGGCGCAAAATTTTATGAAGTTTGTGTCGGCTGGGGACGGCCTGCAACGGTCCGAGTCGGCTAGCGTCAGCTATTTAATTATTTTCCCAGTCTAATTCTTATATACGTCTATTTCGTTTGAAAAAATATAAAACACAACAAAAATGACCAAAAAAATAAAATTGACTTGTGTGGTTATTAATATTCACCCAATGACGGGTCATGATAGGTTAAACTGGTATTTTCGATGATATATGTTCGTGTAATTCGAAAAGTTATCGTTGTTGAAAATCTAACTCGTACGACAATTCGATGCAACTTTTAGTCGATCCGTTGTACAAATTCGATAAAGGCGATTATATGCAACAATTTAAAGAAGTAAAATAATTTTTAAACCATTGGATAATCAACTATGAATTTTTAAATGTATTTGGTATAATAAAATTATATAAAATAAAATATGCGGTGTAAAAATAAATTCTTTGGATCTTATGTCGATCTAAGGTATTTTGGACATATTTTTAGAATATTGCTTAAAAATACACGAATCTGGGGTGTCGATCTTGAACGTCAAATTTATGGCCGTTCGTGGACTTTCAGACAAAAATCCTTCGTTCGAAGGCCGAACGACCTTCAAACAAGACCAAATTTGAACCAGTGATGATTTGTAGTGTTTTAATCGAAACCGTACAGTTGGATTCAAAAAAAATCATCACATACAAAATTATCCAAGAAATATGTCATTTTCTAGGAGTTAGCTATAACACTTATAATTTTGTGGGTGATGATTTTTTTGCGAATCCAACCATACGGATTCGATTAAAATAGGATTTTTTTTCCATTTAGCCTCGTTTGGAAAATAATTATCACAAATAGCTCTGTTTGTAAACTATTATCAATTTTAGCCCTGTTTTGGCCTGCTCAGCTCCGAGCTGGCCAAAACATACTGGCGAATTTTAAAAAGTCGCCAGTATTTTTTTTGTGACGAAATAATACGGCCGACTTTTGAGAAGTCGCCTACTGGCGACTTCCCAGAAGTCGCCCCATTTTGTTATTAAATAAACGGGCGACTTTTGGGAAGTAGTCAGTGGGCGACTTCCCAAAAGTCGCCCATTCGCGGCTCTGCAACAAAACCAGAGCCTCTATTTCTTCCTCTTCACTCTAAACCCTTCCTCTCCTTTTCTAAAAACCCTTCCTCTTCGAAATTTTTGCCCAAACTCAGAAATTTTTCGAATTTTGTTGAACAAATTAGAAGATGGCTAGCTCTTCAATGCCGGATGCGCCTGTAGGTATGGGAAAATAAAAAATATTTCAATTTAGGGTTTTAAATAAATTTGCAAAATAATAATTTTTAGTAATTGTAAGCAATAATTGATGGTTGAGGTATCTATGTATGGTTGAAATCATTGGTAAAATGTGAGAAAACAATGCGTAAATTCGTAGTGTTGATGTTGGAAAATAAATTTGAAAATATTGTGCTCTTGTATATGTGTAGATTACGTGGAGATGCTACCTGGACCAGTTGATGGATCTGTCCTTTATTTGCAACAACGGCATCGAACGAATAATCCGGAATTTGTCGTGGTAAATTTTTTAGTATTCGAAATGTACAAATATCGAAAGGTAATGTATGTTACATGTTGATAATATTTTTGTGATATTTTGACAGAGTAATAATGCAGACAAAACCATAGATCATTCGTCCAAAATGAATAGATAACATCTGGTCATCCAGGCGTTATACAGTTGATAGACCAAGCTGGATTTGGACTAGTTTTTAGGATGGAGCGCATCCAGTTAGATCATCATTTTATCACTGCTTTGGTGGATAGATGGAGGCCAGAGACATTGACATTTCACCTACGAGCCGGAGAGATGACTATCACGTTGGGTGATGTTGCGTGCTTGCTTGGCATACCTATAGACGGTGCTCCGTTGATCAACCCCGATCCAGTTGATTATCTTACTTTATGCCAAGTGCTCCTAGGTTTAACTCCTCTAGCAAAGGAGTGGTGGGGAAACGAAATGATACGGCCACTATGGTTTAGGGAACAATTTGCGGACGACATACCTGCAGATGCGATGGAGATTCAGATTCAGCAACGGGCTAGAGCCATTATATTGCATATTATATGCTCGAGGTTGATATGCGATCATTCGAAGATACGGATATGGCTTAGATGGCTTCCATTTTTATAAAACTTTGAAGTTTGTCGCCAGTATTCGTAGGGCAGTGCAGTTCTAGCATATACGTACTGCGAGTTGATGAGGCTTGCTTTGCAAGAGAGCACAAGCATAGGTGGTTGTGTGAGTCTAGTACAGGTATGTCCATAATTTACTTTCGCCGACCGTTATTCCATATTCTTTTATCTGACTGAAACCATGTGTCCAATTTTATTTACAGCTTTGGTGTTGGACTTATCTACCCGTGGGTAGAATAACGATGAGGAGGACGGCGATTGATTTATCATTGCCATACGGTGCTAGGTATAATTAATTATGTAGTATACTAAGTATACGTGTTCGGATTTGAGAAGTCACAATTGAATATTTGTACAGGTGGGTAGGACCTAAAAGCACCGTTTCATCGCCGAGGCGTCATGTTGCCTTCTACCGTAATGAGTTCGATGTGCTAGACTATCAGTCTGTGAGTTGGACCCCGTACGTCGATGTGCTTGGACATCTTCCAAACTTATGCACCACTTCCATTCAGCTGTGGACTGCTCGGGTTCCTCTGATTTGCTTTAATGATGTCGCCTATCATCAACCTGACCGAGTGATGAGGCAGTTTGGTATGGCCCAACATTTACCAGAACAACCACCGCATTACAGGATTGATATTGAAGCTGGGGAGTATGCTATGGCGATTGAGACATGAACAGACCGCTACATGCACACGCAACAGGAATGCGAGTTCACATTGTCCGAACAAGAATATCTGTCTTGGTACTGGAACATCACCCGTCGATATGTTCTTCGTGCCATCGATCCACCTACAGCGCCTCCTGTGGTTGCATACCCTTACACTCCTAGAGCACCTCTCGAAAGGAATGTGGTATGTACTACATATAGTCTTTATTTCAATATTTGAAATTTAAACTTTTTCTTGGATTTTATGTCATGGCAGGCGGACGGCATTTACCGTGCGATCGAAATTGTAGACGAGCTTGCACAAGAGGTTCCTGAATGGTCGCAGGGGAAATGCTTTAGTGTAAAACGCATCTTAGAGTCTATTTTGGGAAGAAACGGGTTAACAAGACCAAGACCGCCCCCACCGCCTCCTCCTCCACCAGCACAGGGGCTCATCGAATATGCCATAGAAGCCCATGGCGTTCCTCCCCCCACTACTCGTACGTATCAGCGACGTAGACATCGAAAAGGCGCATCTTCATCTCAAGAAACACAGGTTGAAGTTGCTCCCGACCCTTCACAGCCTATAGATCCTACACAAGCAAGTGAAGAGGAGGATTCGCCGGATGAAATTCCACTGTCTACGAGAAAACCAAAACGAACTCCACGAGAACTTCGTAGATTGAAGAACTGAGGATGGTATAAGTGATTGATATGCTTTGTCCGGATTCCTTTTGTTTAATGAACTGCTGAAATATTAGGATTATTTGTTTTGTTGAATTGTTGGATGTGAATTGTTTGAAAATTTGTTGAATTGGTGGATGTTGTAATTTGAGTTGTGGATGATTGAGTTTGATAGAAATGTTGAATTAGGGGATGTTGTAATTTGAGTTGTGGATGATTGACTTCCATTGAAATTTTGAAGTAGTGTAAATGGTGATATAGAGTTTCTGTTTTGAAACCCTGCACATTACTGGGGCAACTTTTCAAAAGTCGCCCCGGTAATGTGAATGTGCAGGGTTTCAAAACAGAAACCCAGACCTTCCACCTACCTCCTTCCGTACTTTACCAAATTGCAAATATAGAACCTAAAACCTAACCCACTTCTCTCTTCCACAAAATCTACATTTCCCGGCGGCAAAAGAATATCTTTTTGAGATTTGAAGACACCAAAAGAAGGTAAGATTCATAAGCACTATTAAATTTGTTTACTGTTTTGCGATTTAGTCTAACTCCAACATTGATATTTTCAAGAATGGATAATTGGGAGATTGACGACGAGACGATGATGAAAATATATGAAGAATTTGAACAGCAACGAGGCTCTGCGCCGGTTAATGAAGAAAATGTTGCGGTTGATTTCGTCCCTGAGATGCAGGTTGAAAACTTGCTCCCCTCTAAGGTTGGCGGTACATCGACATTGGCCATGGATAGTGGTGAATCAAAACATCAATCACTTCATGGAAAATTAATGGATGTGCTTGCTCGTCATAAAACTAACAATGCTAGTACAAGCCAGACACCGCCTCGGGTACTTTGTTATTGCGGAGCTGAATGTCAAGTGGTTGTGTGTCAGAATGAAAGGAATGCGGGCCGTCGCTTTTACCGTTGTGAATCGTACGACGATAATAAGATACGGCCAAACGATGTTGAATGTTGTAACTTTTTTAAATGGAAAGATCCGAAAATGTGTCCGAGGGGGGTTGCATATGCCCTTGAGATGCAAGCGGAAAACGCCCGTTTGGAGAAGTTGAATCTACAGTATCGCAACGCACTACTGAATAAGGGTGTACCGTTTGATAAGTTGAGTCCTCGTACCTTGTGGGAGGAGAAGTAAACACAAATTTGGGTGTTTATTTATATGTAATTTAATTAAGTACTTTGTATCGGTAGCTTTCATGTACTTTGTATCGGTTGCTTTCATGTATATGCAATTGTTTTATGTATCGTTGAACAAGTATTGTAAAGATGTGTGTAACACTAGCTTACATTTGCATATGTTTACATATCACATAACATTCATCATCACAAAGAACTTAGAAAATGAAATAAAAACACAAACTGTTCTTACATAAACAACATACGGCTTACAAACATCAAACCAATAATAACAGGCATACGTAAACTAAATAACTGAATTACAACGACTCCTTTTGTAACCGTGCATACCACATTTACTGCATTTATTAGGCCTTGGAGGCTGCATCTCGTCCATAACGCCTTTAATTCTAGTTGACTTAGGCCTTCCCGGAGCTCGCCTTGCGGGATATGGAAGTACCATTTGACCTTCGTGTGGAGACCAATACCTTTTATCGTGTACGGGATGAAATTCAGCAGAGTATGCAACTAGGTAATTCTGAATAGAGTAGCAACGTGATGCAAAATCATGATGAGCTCTGTTTTCCCCACTGGCCACTGACGAACAAGCAGCCATCACATGGGCGCAGGGGAGATGCTGAAGCAATGGGATATTGCATGTACATGAACACGTGTTACCATCGATTATAACTTTGAATTCATCGCCGAAGTAATGAATCACTTGCCATTCAATTTGACTAAAACGAACAATCCGACAACGTCTAGCTTCACTTGCTCTCTCCATTATTTTTGGTTCCCATTTTGGAGTGACACGAAGTGTGGAATTCTTAGCTAAGTCTCTTCTTTGGCGAAAGTAATCAACGGATCGATAGAAGGTACGTGCAACAAGTGCTCTAATAGGCAAAGATCTTGCACCCCTAGGTACACCATTAAAACTTTCTGACGCATTAGTCGTCATAACATGAAAACAACCACCATCATCTTTACATAATATGCCCAATTTTCCTCCTTTCCACTCAAACTTCTCTCTATCCAGTTGTGTGCTCTTATACTACTACTTTTAATTTCCTCACGAATCTTTAAATATTCAATCTCCTCAGAGGCACATGCAGCAGCGTATAATAAACCGGTCAATCGTTTGTCTCTAAAACCCGCTGCTTGAAAATTTGCTTTCAAATGTCTGGCACAATATCTATGTTTATGTGCGGCTAGCCATTTTCTCTGCAACGCTGTAGGTATTCCTTTCATTCTATCAGAAATGAAAGTAATACGACGATTGTTCACGCTGTGAATGAACCTTTGCATGCAGGCGAAAAACCAACCCCAACTGTCAATGGATTCGGACTCAACGATGGCAAATGCCAAGGGAAATAGCTGATCATTTGCATCAACGGCTGTTGCAACAAGTAAGGGCCTTTGTATTTTCCATATAGATGTGTACCATCTATGCAAAGCAAAGGTCGACAATGGACAAATCCCTCAATACATGGCCCAAATGACCAAAATGCACGATCAAATACTCCATACTCATCAGTAGTCACGTGTCCTACACTTTCGGGATTTGTTTTGCATATTTCACCAAAGTATTGCCGTGGGTTAGAATATGACTCTGCCCAATCGCCGTAAATTCTTTCAACAGCCTTGCTCAATGCTCTCCATGCTTTCAGATAGCTAATTTTAATAAATAATTGTTCCTCCATTAGAACTTGCACTTCCGGCTGTAATGTTCAAATCAGATTTCACGAAAGGCATGATCTTCGATACCATAAAGGATGATGTGGCTTGCCTATGATTTGAGTTCACTGTAGGGTTAACACATGTATGATCACTAGAATATTTTTTTATAACCCACCATCCAGCCTGTGTCTTTTTTGAGTCAATAGCATGTATTGTCCAAGGACAACTGTCATCGACGTTGCAAATGGCGGTATATTTTTCTTTGTTCGACCTTATTGGCTTAAAGGACACCGCATGTAAGAATAACCATTCTGATAGCTGTTGCAGAAATTTAGCTTTACTCTCAAACACCATGCCAACTTTGAAACCAATCTGTACGCTGCAGGATAGAAATAATTCGCTGTTGAAGTTTACATTTTCTACAATCGACCTAGCCATTATTTGTGCACTGCACAAATCATCATCCAGCGTTATCTCCATTTCCGGTTCATCATTGTCCACGCAATCTGCTTCTGCACAGCCAAAATCATACTCTAGTGGATTATTGTTTACTTGCATATTTTCCACCCAAGTTGTATCAACCTCTGGTAATGACACAACAGACATACTATCAACTGTAGGAACATCTACAGCTTGTACATCTTCTTCATCTTCTACATCCATATCATCATTGCACATAGTTTGACCTGCTGGTTCATTTGGTGGTTGAACGTATGACTGTGTGGTAGTGTTATTTGCTGCCCAGCTGCAGTAAATTAATACACCATTTTTAGTTTATTTCTTTATACCAACGATTTTGCAACATGTTGCAATATTTTACTTACTTTTGGCTTAAATGGTAAAATTCGGGCCGAGTTGGCGGCATTCGTTCATTTGTACGACTACTCGATGCTTTACCACTTCTTTGAGTGAAATTCTGATTTGGAATAAAACTGCATGGGAATACAAATTAGGTTTAAGAATTATATAAATTCAATAAAACATAACTCTATGTAATCACGGCTAAACGATACCTCTGACTCATTCGTGGAAAGCTGTCCTGCGTAACATGTGGATACGTAAATTGGACATTTGGCTGCAAACTCATGAATGGCTGAAAACCATAATACATTTGTTGTTTCCCGTTTTGCGATATGTGCCGAGTCGGATTGCTAAAACTAGGTGACGGAATTCCTTGACCAGTACTCATGTTCCCCACCATTCTAGAATATTCTTCAACGCCAAAATTTGTTATGGGTGCCGGTGTTTGTTCTTCTACAACCGATCTCCTTTTTTCCAACAAACAACTTAATAGATTTGATCGATGCAGCAAACATTAATTCATCATCGTCGTCGTCAACAATTTTGATTGCTTTGGAACCAGAATCTGTTGGCCAGTTGCAAACTATTTCAATCTCGTACTCTTCCTGTTTTATCTTTGTCGCTTTATAAACCGACTCTTTCAACTGCTCAAAAGTAGATCCTTTTCGAACTTTAGCCGGTTTGTAAGATCCACCGAGATATTTCCCATACATTAAATCGTCAATAACCAATTCACCATCAAAATAGCATATAGTTGGAATATAACTAGGAGCCATTCTACATCAAGACAAATAAATTTAGTTTGCAAACTAAATTCAAAACTTAGGGTTTCTACTACATACCTTGATTGGATTCGACCGTACAACGTTTTGCTAGGCTTGAGGTAGCTCTTCGAAATCTACTACTTTTAACAATATTAAACGAAAAATTTCTGAATTTGGGCAAAAATTTCGGAGAGGAAGGGTTTTTAGAAAAGGAGAGGAAGGGTTTAGAGTGAAGAGGAACAAAGGGGGGCTCTGGTTTTGTTGCAGAGCCCCAAATGGGCGACTTTTGGGAAGTCGCCCACTGGCGACTTTCCAAAAGTCGCCCGTTTATTTAATAAAAAATGACTTTTGGGAAGTCGCCAATGGCGACTTCCCAAAAGTCGCCCGTATTATTTCGTCACAAAAATAAATACTGCCGACTTTTCAAAAGTCGCCAGTATGTTTTGGCCAGCTCGACGCTGAGCCGGCCAAAACAGGGCTAAAATTGATAATAGTTTACAAACAAGGTTATTTGTGATAATTAGTTTCAAAACGAGGCTAAATGGAAAAAAATCCATTAAAATAATACAAAGCATCACTGGTTCAAATTTGGTCTCGTCTGAAGGTCGTTCGACCTTCGAACGAAGGGTTTTTTGTCCGAAAGTCCACGAACGGCCATAAATTTGAAATTCAAGATCGACTCCCCAAATTTGTGTATTTTTAAACCATATTCTGAAAACATGTCCAAAATACCTTAGATCGACATAAGATCCAAAGAATCTATTTTTACGTCACATATTTTATTTTATATAATTTTATTATACCAAATACATTTAAAAATTCATAATTGATTACCCAATGGTTTAAAAATTATTTTAATTCTTGAAAATGCTACATATAACCACCTTCATTGGATTTGTATAATGGATCGACTAAAGGTTGCATCGATTGGTCGTGCGAGTTAGATTTTCAACAACGAAAATTTTCGAATTATATGAACATATATCATCGAAAATACCAATTTAACCTATCATGACCCGTCATTAGGTCAATAATAATAATAATAAATGTCAATTTTTTTATGTTGTAGTAGTGTTTTTAATTTTTTTAAACGAAATAGGTGTAAAAAAAGAATTTAAAAAAAATATACGCTGGCCGACCCTAAACGACTCAAGCCGTCACTAATCGGGACGACCAACCGACGCCAGCCGGCTCCATATCGAGTATACAGGTTTCAACCGAGATTTTCTTCTTCACTTTCTTTGCTTAATAAAAAACGATTTTCTCCTTCCCCATCACCGTTTTCGACCCTCTCCAACCGTCACCCTATGTCGTCATCGCCGTAGAAGCCTAGAACTCGACAGAACTTGCCGGAATCTCCTCTTCTCCTTGAATTTGGTAATTTTGTAAACCCTAATTTCGAATTAAATTGTTTAATTATGTTTAAATGTACATTATTGTGATGATAATTGGGAGTAGGTATTGCTAATTTAGTGTATTAGGTTATTTTTAGTATGAAATCGTTGAATTTGAAAATGTGAATTAGGAATAATTGGTTGTAAGTATTTATAATTTGAAAGGGTGAAAGTGTGAATTAGGAATTGGGAATTTGAAAGTGTGAAAGTGTGCATTTGAATTTTATTCCTGATTCATCCCTTATGTTTTTTATTTGGATTGAGTGAGGACGACTTGGTCGTCGAGTGTTGTTTGACTGGCCTGTGCACCTTGTGTTTGGATTGAGTGAGGACGACTTGGTCGTTGAGTGTTATTTGATTGGCCTGTGCGCCATGTGTTTGGGTATTTATACCTGGAAAGTCTCAGTATGGTCCATTCGGGTTGTGCCGATATTATATGAAGGGCGTATCGCCTCGATACGCTGCCGTTTATTTCTGGCACCTAGGTGAAGCGATTATTTGGATGTTTATTGCTTTATATGCAATAAACATCTTAATATAAATGATTTAAAGGAAATAATTTATAAATAAACTTCTTACTTATTTTGTCCTATCTCTAATTAATATAAATAATTTAATGAAAATAAGACAGCAACAAAGCCTTTAGTTCCAAAAGGCTTTGGTAGATTAGAAAATACGATAATAATCACAAGTCTGTATGCGTATAGGAATAGAAAAGAAATGCTGTCGAAATTTCTAATATATATACATATATATATATGTATGTTTTTAAATTAGGAAAAATGTTCAACTATATTCTCGACCGTACCTGGATGAATGAAAATTTGTATGCGTGGTTTATGCAATATTGGGAAAGCGAAGACGCGAAGATAAATTTTTTATTTTCGTATGCCTATAATTATAATTCGTTTAAATGTTTATATAATAATTAAATTATACAGGCGGTAGCATCGAGGACAGGATATTCGCTCGTATTACCGACCCGCCGACCAGAAATAGACAGTATGGATATGGCAATCAAGCGGTAATATCTATTAAATTTAATTAATTCATTAACCAGTTTATAAATTTTATTGAATATTACGTATAAACTATAACTATGAATTTATTAGTATACAGGCCACGATGCAAGCCGCTTACAATAAACAACAAGCTGAAGAAAAAATAGCGGACATGCAAGCACAAGTCGCCGAGTTGAACGATTGGAAATAGACTGGATTGAAGCAAAAACTAGAAGAGGCGATTACTGCTTACTTGGTAGAGCACGAGTTGAATATGCTGCCATCATAGGGATCTGGCGCTACTGATAATTGGGGCGAGTGGTAGTATGTTCATATATATGTTTTCCGATGAACTTTGAATGTCTTGTATATTTGATGAACTTTTGGTTGAATTTTGTAAATATTATGGATATTTGTGAGGATGGACGTTTGAAGATGTATGTTGATGTTTTGTGGTTCTTAGTTGGGCATATATGTGATGTATATTGTTGTTTGGTAAAGTATATTTGAGGAATATATATGATTGTGTGGATGGAAGTAGAAATGGCTGCTGGAAATGCAGAAAAAATTACCCAGATTAGCGTCGGCTGGAGTCGGCTCGGGTCAGTCTATGAGTCATTTATTATTTTACACGTGGACTAAATTTAGCGTCAGTCGGAATCGGCAAACCGACTTTAGCCAAAGCTAAACTAGAGGACGGACCCATCCCCATTCCTGTCACCATTTCACTTGGCGACGAGCTGCTTTGCGTCAGCATATAGCGTCGGCTCGAATCGGCCGAAGTCGGCTCGAGTCGGCTATATGCCGACGCTAAACAGCCTTCTCCTTGTAGTGATGTAACGACCCGTATTTTTGACCATTTATTTAAAATTTAATTATCAAATAAAGATGGTTAGAAATGGAAATTTATATTGTTATTAATGAAAATATATTGAATGGAAGTGATAGTCTAAATTGAATCTGCAAATGACAAAATTCCAACAAGAGAAAAGTATTAATTAGTATCTGAATTGAAACAAACGATATTCAATTGTATTAAATTAATTACTGAAATATGAACAATAAATGTCATTTAAATAAAGATTGAATAAATGTGCAATAAGATAAAAGAGATAACAAATTTCAATATAAATTTTTGATATTGATTATAAGGAATTAATAATAGAATTCGAATTAACAAATGTTTATTCTTAAATATGGGATTGATTGGTTGTTAATAAAAGAAGAACATAAGTCGAATGAATAATATTTTTTTAATATTTTAAATATCTGAATCTACAAATTTTGAAAGAAAAAAACTATATTTAAATTTTAAACGTAATTTTTGAATACAAAAAATGTCTATATATATATATATAGCTTCACCATTTCAAATTTATGATAAAAAAAATACATGTATATATACTTAGACAAGTTTCATGATGGAAAAGTGCAAACTTATGATAATATATGTATGTTTGTATGTATGTATGTATATGTAAACAAGTATATATCTAAATGTATATGTAATGGGTAAAAATTTAAATATGTATATGATGACAATATATATATATATGTGTGTGTGTGTGTGTGTGTGTATGTATATATAAAATGGTGAATAAGTAAATATGTACATATAGTAAAAATGGCGTATATGTAAGTCTATATATGTATACATGTAGGATATATATTCACATGGGAAGCATCATCATGAAAACTTCAAAGTCAAGCACAAAAATTTCAAGTCAAGCCCACAACTTAAATTCAAGCACACAATAAATCCAAGCGCACACAAAACATTAAATCAAGCCAAAAAATAAATCAAATCAAATCAAACCATGAAATCACATAAGCCTACCTACGTAAGGAAATGAAAAAAAGTCTGATTACTTACTATTGATACATCATTATGTATAATTGAGAGGACTAACTTGGGACTGAATCTTATTCATTTCAATGTACTTTTGGAACTCATTTCCAATACACTCGCATATTTGATCAAATTGAATTTTTTATTTCCTTGACACTTTATGTTTTCTATTTTCTTCTTATATTCAATGAACTTATCAAAGATGTGCAACTTGTGTTACACATACACATATTCATGTCTATGATAATTCATCGTGAATTCAACAAAGTAAGTGGATTCGTTTTGGTATCAATAGATCTTGGATTACATGCATCTATATTTATTAATTCAAATAGCTTATTAACTCTTTTTCACTCCAACTGAATAGGTGCTTTGCCCTTAATCTTTTGGGATACAATTCACGAGTCCCAAAAATAATTCATAATAATAAAATTAAAGAATTATTTCTCAAATAAAATATGGCTTAGTCCATAATTCGTAGAAATATTTTGATACTTCTGTATTTTCCATAGCTAATCGTTATACAAACAAATGACGTTATTATAATAGGCTTATTTTATAATGAATATTCATAATATTCATATTAAAATAAAACTTTAGATATTTTCAATCAATATTGAAAATATCTATAAATTCATAAATAATATTTGTTATACATACGAACACAATCTTTCATAACTTGATCATTCCACTAATGAGTGTCATAAGTATGCTTCCACTATTGTTGCCATTATTATAACAGTACATGAAATATGAAGCTCCATTCAACCAGTTATTATAAACTGTTTATTTCATCCACTATAACTAATTTACTGTCGAGAGTTTTAGGTCAAATATCTTAAACTCAAAGAAATAACACTTATTGAAAAAAAATACCTTTTATAATAAAATTACATTTGGGGTATAAACCACGTTTATCATTCCATATAAGTATATACATAGAATTTTATACAATTCTCGTTTGCAATATTTCTTCAAGAAGTAGGAGTGACCATTCAACATCCAAAATGTGCCTATTTTGCATCCATTGTCAAATATTAACTTTTCTATTAAATGGTTAAACCATGCAAAAATAACTCCTACCAAAGACTACACTGAGTTCTTTACAAAAGCGCATTTGGATATCCCTAAAAATTCAAGGATATTGAATATGTTGCACTTGAGCAAACCGGTCGAAGCTAACATTTCACTGATCAAAATCCTTTGTTGATTTTTTAGTCCTTGGTATGGTGTAGTTTTCAACACAATAGGATTATCATTGTATTCAATCGTAGTGAACACATAACCTTGCATTATAGTTGCTTGCTCATTTCGAATGAACTAATTTCATCGGGATTTTATATATTATGAACACGACTGTTTACCTTATAACCTTTTTTAAGTGCTTGAATATGGATCAAATATTCTAATTCTTGTATTACTTTAGAGTTAAAAGCTCATAAAGCACAATACATTGTTTGAGCAAATAAACATTTAAGTGACCAAAGTAGGAATAATTAATTAATTTAATCAATTAAATATGTTTAATCTGAATATTTGGTCATGAGAAGCAGAGGAGGGAGTGGTTGGCCATAGATGAAAGAAGAAGAGTGAACCAAATTTAATTAAATGTATGTAGAACGTCTTATTATATTAAACTAAAAGAAACATTTTCATTTCTCTTTTTTAAAACTTCCCTTAGTCATAGATCTAACATTTAACCACATCTTTCCAAGTGTGCTCGATCATATATTGTCTCGTATAAGAACTAAAATATCTAATATGTATTCATACAAATATTAATGGCATTTTGCACATAGTATGATGATATGACATATAATAACATAGTTAATATATACATGTATAGATAATAAAATTTATACCTAACATATATATATATGTGTGTGTGTGTGTGTGTGTGTGTGTGTGTGTGTGTATTCTCCATTTATATATGTATTATTTGCGTCAATTTTACAAAATCTAACATATGTTGACTAAGTTGAAGTTTTCAATCATACTTTTAAGTTGAAATGTTCAAGTTTTGATTTGGTAGAATTAAATTCAAATCTATATCAAGTTGACTAATATAAAATATCTACTAAATGACTATATTAACTTTTTCTAAATTTTAAAATAACCAAAAGGAATTTTGAGAAGAAAACCATTCGTCATTTTTCTCTTTTAAAACTTTCCATGTTAATTCCCACTAGTTAGAATTAAGATCTCATCCACGTTTCTTCTTCTCTCTCTTTCTCTTTTTCTATTATGGTCAGCCATACGATACGATTGCATAAATCTTTATTTTCAAAAGCCTGTTAAGCAATTAAGTATATTTAAGACCCATTTAAATATATATCGACATCGTATATCGATACCTATTTATTTAACTTTAAAATATACTTCCAAATAATTAAGCAACATCCAAACACAGATAAATTAACAACTAATATTTCTTAAATACTAGTAAATTTTATTAGTTTTTAGCATTTTATAAACTAATTGAATCTTGTGGTTTTTTCGAGAACTCGCAGATGCGGTTGTGGAACTCAAAGGTGTGAATTCAAAGAGTGATTAATATTGCTTAATTCAAATATTAACGTTTACATATCACAATAGTTAGTGGTGTGACGGTTTGTTCGCATCGTTTATAGATCTTTTCGGTAAAATCATATTTTATACTATCTTAAGCATCCATAATAGTTAGAATAATTTACGCACATTCTCTTCGCAACATTATATCACATTAGGATATACGAAATCAGATATTGGTCAAAACTTCAGCATTGTCCATAGTCAATTCAATCAGTTCATAAAAAATCATTGGTTCAATGATAACATTTATTTTTAACCATTATACTCTGGTCAAAAATTTTGACTTTGAGTTAACTACGGTTAACCGTACCAACCTTATAAACTGAGGTAAAACTTGATCTGATTATAATACCTTGATCTGCCTAATACCTTGAGATCAACTAGGAGAACCGTATTACTTGCTACTTCTTGTTGACTAAGAACTACTACATAGCAATGTCTTCAATCGAACAGTGCTTCACTTCCAATGCTTCAACTTAGACCCATTATAATCATTTGATGGATGGCAATGTCATGATTTAACTATAATTAAAGTTGATTATTCACATTGAAGCTCAACAGTTCTTCAGTTGAGGGAACTATGTAACAACATCTTGAGATTCCATCGTTGGATCAGGTGCATTGGCAACGAGGTAAAAAGAGTAAATTTCAAAAAAAAAAATATTAATTTGTACAAGATCTTATTTTATGTGAATAAAATTTAATTTAAAGGGAATCAAATTTGGTATTTAATTAATATAAGTGTTTGAGTAATTTTAATTTGTTTTATTTATTTAAAATGTTTCTTTGTTTATAAAATTTTGAAATAAATTTTTATTATTAATTTAACTAAACTTAATTTATTAATATAATTTATTTTAATTTTATATTTAATATTTTGATGTTATGTGATATTCATATTCATAATAAGAACGTCACAACTATACTAATATGAAAACTATCTTAGGGGTATAATGAGAAAATTGACCATTGTGTCCTACGGTTAATAAAATGTTAATAGGGTGAAACAATGTTAAAAAATATTAAGATTAATTTGAATTAGTCTAAATTCAATAATATATATATATATATATATAATATTGTTAGTAAATAATAATATATGTGTAATATTGTTTAAAAAACAATTTATTGTACTTCATCAATAATTTATCGTTATAACTATAATTTTAATGAAATACATAAAACTTACATTTAAATTATTTCATCAAGTTATTAATATATTCCGGTTTTCCAAAATTATCTAAAATTCAAAATTCAAAATTTGACCATTTCAAAGTGTGTGTGTGAATAGTGTCTTTTAAACATTATGTACGTGTGTATCTACGGTGTATAATAAAAATAGTTTTGCAGTTGTTCTTTACGTTTTTCCCCTAAATATGGGGCGGTAATACAAAATATATGGTTTTTCAATGTCACGCCAACAATTTTAAGCAATGACCTCTTATATCTACTAGTTTTATGCGTATAACTCATTATGATAACTTGAGGAAATGTATGTCCAAACTCTAAACTAGTTAGATGAGTCAAACTATATCTGTGGTAATATATGTTCCATCGAAAGTCCCACAATGCCATTTGAAAAAACCATATTCTCTAGGTTTACAAAAAAAATAGACTTGAGAACTTCTCATTCTTTAAATATTTTTATGCACTATTATAACATTGTATATCGTTTTGATTGTGGTGTAATTTTATGATCACTTTGTTTATAAGTATGTCAATTTCTTATGGTCTAACCATATTTTTATGCATATCAGTAACTAGTTCGATCTTCTCTTAACTCAACCCATCGACAGACGAATGACCCTCATTATTTTGTAACTTGCAGGTTTATGAACCTTATAAAGCACTTCTAAGATCCACTCATTAACAATAGAAAAACCTCTTAGTTTGAATGGACACGCATTTCTTAGTTCCTGTCAGTCTTGGGTTACAATCGAATTTCTTCGGTTTAGGCACCTTAAACAACCCACTATGTTCAATTCCGAAGAAGATTCTTAACTTATTATGAGAATCATTCACATCCAACTTTAATATTATAATAAAAAAACCAGGTCATTTTTCAGTATCTTGGATCCGTTCCATTATTATTTTTTTACTCGGTGTTATTACAATTATAGAAAATGTTACAAAAATAAATACAATAAAAAAACTAAAAACAATACTGAATGACCTACATCATAGGATGTAAACTTACCCTATAATCCATTATGATATCTTTGTCAGAAGCTTCATTTGCACTGCTACAATTAACTCTCGATTAGAGAAAAATAAGTGTTGCTTTAGTTCAGGAAGAAATTTTGCATCAGTACACCCTAGGAGGGCCAATACATGGAAAAAATTGATAAGCTAGGGAAACTTGTGTGAGGAAAACAATAACAAAGGGAGTTGATGCGTGGTTTGATCATACTAGCAGGTTTTATTATAAAAATGAAAAATATGCTAAAAAATTGAAAATTTCATTAGTTTTATTCTCTAATCGAAAATCAAGCTTTCGTTCAGCTTCTAATCCAAAATCACATTCTTTTGATTCTAATCCAATATCTTGCTCTTCTTCCTCAATTTTCATGACTAAACATACAGATTTTTTTTAATTTTTTTTTTTCGTTTCAGTTTTCAACTAAGAATTTAGGATTTAGTTTCGAGCGGGTCTAGTGTAATGTTAGATAGATGTTCAAGGCACCGAACCAGAGTGCTAACCACTACCAAGGTTTTTTACACTGCAATTGACGGAATACGGCCAACCAAACAAATGTTTGATTGATGGTTCTCCGCTGACCGCGGTGCCATAAACATCAAACCTGGTGCCTTTAGCACAATTCTAATGTTATTTTTATTCTCAATTATTATATAAAAAATTGTGGGGTTTGATAGGTAAGTTGAGAAATAATTGTCGGCTTCAGTTGTTCGAGGATTCGTTGGACCAGTTGAATCTTCATCGCGCAATTATAATATTTTAATCAACTAAAATTAATATAAAAATAAAATGTACATTGAAGATTGAATTGATCCACCGGATAGTTTCAATCTGGATCTACCTGATTTCCAGCCACACGAAGTTTGGTGTGACGTGATAGGAATGAAGAAAAACAACACACGGTTTCAAAAAAAAGCACACGCATACAAAACGAATGACTATTCACTCATCTTTCCCTAAGGGCATCTCCAATCGTTCTAATTCAGCACTGAATATTAAGAATTTCTTCCTCAATGGTCAATTCAGCGTTGAATATTAAGCTTAATATTCAGTTTTCAATTCAGAAAACTGAATTGGTCTTGGGCGCCCATTTATTGGACGCCCAAGCCCTGGCGCCCATTAAATGGGCGCCAGGGCTTGGGCGCCCAATAAATGAGCGTCCAAGCCCCCCTCCATAAGTTTATTATTTAGCTGTGGAGGGGGGCCAGGCGCCCGTTTAATGGGCGCCCATTAAATGGGCGTCTGATGTCAGGCGCCCATTTAATGGGTGCCTGAAGCCAAGCGCCCATTAAATGGGCGCCTGGCCACTGGACTTTCCAGTCCAATTAAGGACTGAATATTCAGTGCCCTGAATATTTAGTCCTTAACCGACTGGAGATGCCCTTACCGCCTCGAACACCCCTCGTAATATGCAACACCTACCTGATCTAAAGAACTAAACACGGTGCTTATCGATCCAACTTCTGTCATCGCAGAAGCTTCCGATAGCCCAGTCTGGCAGTTTCCTCTACCAAAATACCACTCGAAGTAAAAATAATCGTTTTCTACTCCACTGCTGAACCAACTATCATCGATCACATCTATTAGTTCTGCAGTTGAAGGAGGAGAAGAGTTGCTCTTCTGGCGGAGGAGAACGATTAGTCTGATATCAATTGTACATTTAGTGGCATCTACGAGGTATGTTACTAATTACTGTATTACCGCTTTATTTTGATCTTACTGGAGTTGGAAACGTTATATAGCTAAATTGTAGATCTATAATTTGGTTACCAACTATAATTGAGTTGAAATTGATTGCGTCTTTTGAAGGAAAACTTCGTAATTACTTCAGTGTGTGATCTGTATTGAGTTATGGCAAGATAACATTACTTTACCATTTAAATTAGGAAAGTATATATAGTCTAAAAAAACAAATAGGAAGCACTATAATATCTTATACTTTTAAGTTGATTGTAGCTTAACTAAATAAATTTTGATCGACGTGCATTTGGCAATCATAAAAATCTAGGCTAGTTAATGAATGTCAGCCCGGCATTGTTGTGGATGGCATTTGCTAAATCCACTCGTGCATAAAGACACTCACGCATCAGTTAAGCGGTTATAGGTTGGGCCCGCATAGTACGATTTAAAAAATAAAAAAGAAACGAGATAGAAAATCTGTGAGACCGTGCTTCGCCACTAGTGGTGCTAGAATATCTCTCGTCTGGATTGAGGGTTGACCCAACCAAATTAGTTAGAAGTAGGCTATAGTAGGAGTGGATGGACCTAAGAATATGCTATCATATTTATACTTCTGTCAAGTGTAATGATTAAAAAGACGACCAAGAGATATTAATGTGGCTAAATGACAATATAATTTTGTGTCAGATTCCCTAAGTTTGTAATTAATCAATGATATATCCAATCTTAATGTGCTTATACACTCATTTCCTTGTGCTAAAAAGTTAAAAGTTGCATTTTTCCCCATATTGATTGTTGATTGGTTGGCTTCTTATTTTTTTTACCATAATTAACCTAATAGGCATTGTTTTACAAGAATAACAAACTTATCTTTTCTAAAAAAAGTCTCAGATACGACTGGAATATAGTGATTTAATATTTGGAACATATAAAATGGTAAATTTATTTTTCTTGTCGGATGGTATGTGTACTAGCATGTTGATTCTATTAATTAGCATCATGCATCTGTGGCTTACTTGGTTCATGGGGTTGGTGGGCTGGGGCTGTTTGTTCGTGTGTGCTTGCAAGAAAATGATAAATAATTAAACTATCTGGGCAGCTGCATATTCTCTATTTCCGCAGCTCACAAGATAAATATACTGTAAAATAGTATGTTATTTTTGAGTTTTTGCTCCTCACTCTAGGTTTGTGAAGAAACAGTACTTGAGCATTTTTAATGATAACTGGTATAATTGTTTTTGTATGTTGTGTAAGGAAAAGTATTATCGGGTATTTCACAACCTCTGATTCATCTAATCGGAGCTAAACATGATTGGAACAATCATCTTTAATGAAGCATTTGAGTTTTTGCTCATGCTAGATTTACGAAGGAATGGTAAATATGAACATTTTCTATGTAATATGAAAATTTTAGCATTTCCACAGTTATTTACCCCTAGTTCTTTTCTAATATTTTATATTCGAATCTTTGTATTTAAATTGCTTACGAAATCTCAAACTCGGACCATTTAAATAAATCTCAGTCAATATTTTCTTTATTCTTCTAACAAATCCTACATATATATGTCAATTTTATGATACACACACAAGTATGCAACCCTTGCTAATGGCATGGATTCAAACATAATTTTGAATACACCTTGCAAATGTTATGCAATATGTGTTATGTTTATTGTATGTAAAAATTGTAAAGTAAAAATATATTTTGGTTAAGAATATACATTATCAGTCCGAAAGCATTATTCAAAATGTTACACTTAAATTGTTAAATGGGAATGCATTTCACTGTTTGTAATGGGCCATGGATTCTCACTCACCTATTCATACTTGGAATAAGTTAACATAATTGTCATATAAAAGAATGTTCAAAGTAGTTGCCTACCATAACCACATTAAAATACAATCAATAACCACACAGCATAAAATATAGATTTAAAGCAATTGCCTATCGTAACAATGTTAACTTTAAAACTGAAATAGTTTCACATTCAACAAATTGTAATATGAGACTTAAAATTTGCAACTCATGTGTATTGTGAAACAGAAATGTAGACATCAATGGCTTCCTTAAGAATAAAATTTCATCAAAAGCATGGATATGGATATCTATCATAAAATACATGTTTTAGGAAGTTTACATTCCCGCTTTAAAATTGAACTCTGCCAAAAGTTGGGCTCCAAATATATCCACTGAACTAAAAAATTCAAAAACTAACCTGCAAAATAAACATGTAAAAATTGTTACTTCTTAAGATGAAGTCCTAGAATTTTACGTTAGGATTCTCATTATAGTGCTATAAACTGGTAAAATGAAGAGAATAAGTTATGTGAGAATGTCAACAATATTGATATAACACACGTGATAGCTTTACACCAATTTAAAAGTTTTATCCGCTGATAAACTAAAAGGTAAATTTCATGTTTTTAACTACTATAAGATATCATATTAGTGTCTAGATTTAAGAAACTATAGTGTATGATAATGATAATGACTACGTGAATCTGACACATGATTATCGTTGATTGTAAGAACCGAACAAATTTAGTGCAAGCACTGAATTGATTAACTGCAACAATTTAACTCTTACAATATATAGATTGCCTTAGTTTCATAAATCATGTGGTTATATGTTTTCCTTAATTAGGAACTAAATCCTTATCGTGTACGTTTAGTGTGACTTAGGACTTACGCATGTTGTAGTCTGCAGACTATAAACAACTGGTCACGTACATTTAACAACATAGCATCGATGATGGGTTTCACGGTTAAGCCCTCTAATGTCTGTTATGAGTTGCATTGAATTTATATTGAATTTCATCATGGTGCGTTAGCATATCTTAGCTAAAATTGACATCATTTTAACCGTTTAATTTAAAAAGATAGCTAAATTATCTTAGTCAATAATTAAATTTTATCTCTTTCCAAGTGAAACGTCTATAATTGGGTTGAATTTCATTAATGAATCCTAACACATATTATAAGCGAGAGTTAACATAATCCCACCAGTTAGCGGAAGGGGATAACAATATTATCTTAATTCATAAATTAAATTTAATCTCACCATTTGCACATCATATGATAATGATTTGAACTCAACCTAATGAATTAGCCTTTTCTCAAAATTAAAGTGCCAAATTTGATGACTATATATTCAACGTAGAAATTTTTATAGAAAAAAACTACATGTATCAAATAGACATGGAAAATAAGTTTATCCCGTCACATCCAAGTCCACTATTAAATCACATCCACATGGATTTTGAAAATTAATTGACCGAGAATTAGAAAGTACAATATATATTTGATATGTATAATGAAAGAAAATTTTGTGTTAGGGAAATGTTAAGAATGAAATGAGTGAGCATTGCGTAGACATGGATTTGAGAGTGGAAAACGAATTGAAGAAGTGGATTACTACCAACTTGTGATTTTCGAAATCGGTGGATGGAAGAATTTAAAAATAAGTCAAACAAATGAATGTGGAAATGATTTAACGGTCGTGTGTTTGCGTTGTTAAGTAGAATTTTATGGCAACCTGATTCAGTATTAAATCATGAGTGCTCTTTATCTTTTGTGTTTCGTACTAATCAGCATTAAAATAATTTGTTGTATGGATAAATGGCACAATGTATAAAATTAAAATACTCAAATTCTTGAAGGTCCATTAAATCTCTAATCCTAATATGAGTCAGTCTAACATCTAATATATAACTAAGGATTGAGGATGCGTTCCTGTGGTACACGGAAGCAACATGGGACATTTGAAAGGGAAATGAAAGAAGAATTTAGGGAAATGAGAATGTGTGTGTACTGTAAGTGGAATAAAAGGGATATTTGAAATGGGTAAAAATTGTTTTTTTTATACTATTAATTATGTTGTTAATATATTAATTATTTGGATCTGACATAGATCTAAAAAAATTATCTGTGATCAAAATTAAAAAAGATTACCTTGGAACGAATATAAAATTAGCGGAAGGGATCAATAGTTTATACTACTTTCGGTAAAAACATTTGTAATACAAATCATACTCACGAGCCATAATCATAAAATATATGAAAAATTTGAACTTATGATTACCGTTAAAGAAAAGAAGATAAAAACGTAAATTTCAGTTGTGTTAGTCATGTAAATTAAAAGTACTTGGGAAAGTATTTAGGGTTTCGACGAGGAAGAGAAAGTGAACACGGATCCAAAAAAATAATGGCATGAGATTGAGTATGAAGTGGAATGAATTCTAAAATTGTAATTAGATTTGATGAGAAGAAAAAGGAAAGAAGTTAGGAGTGGGATTAATGGTAGTTTGTCGATGGACTTCTTTTTTCCATACGTGGAAGTTACCAAATATTCTACTAACATGTCTATAATTAAATCTTAGCAATTCTTTTTTGAAAAGAGTGATGTGTACTATCATTTTCATAAGTCGCTGGATATTATTTTGTATAAATATTGCCTTGATTTTGTTTCATAGTGAACTCATGGAAGGTCGATGCTCAGTTGTTTAAACGGTAGATTGGTTAGCTGCATGTTATTTGGTAAGACCAACATTTATTCTATTATCCATGCGGTTGAATATGGCACAACTTTTTGATATTTTTAGTTTTTTTGTTGATTCATGGGTTTTGATTCATGGCACAAGCTTCAGAGATCATAAGACGAACTACAAAGAGAATACTATACAAAGGTGACAAAAAGAGAATAAAAGTAAATTGTGCACTACAAAGGAGACAAGACTACAATCCAGAGATTAGTATTAATAATTTATTATACTGAGTCTTAGAATATTGTTAAAACCATTCCTCAAGAATCATTATTCACATTCAAATAAACTTGCTTGCATATTTTAATCAAAATCAAGTTTACAAAAAGTGCATGGAGCGGGGATCGAACTCAGGTCACTAGTTTGGAAGGCAAGTACTCTAACCAAATGAGCTACTACTGTTTTTGTTTAACAATAGGTCGGCTGACCGACCAGTATCTTCGGTCGACCGACCCTGTAGTCAGTGCACAGATACTCTCTATTTTATACACGATTTCAAACTCAGCTGACCGGCCAGTTTTTCCGGTCGACCGACCTGCATATAACGGCTAGTTTTCTGAAGAGTTGCGATTGTTTCATGAAGAGATACGTCCCTCAATTCAATAGATACGGACACAACTTTTGATTGAAACTCTTCATGAAAGATTGTAACTATCCTACAACTATATAAACATGTTCAAATTACTTCTACAATCATCGATTCTTGTTTATAATTCTGAAATCTATTCTCTATTTATTTCTGCAAATAAAAGCATTCATTCTTATTTAATATCACTAGAATCCTTGATTTAAATTATAAACTTCGATTCTACGTGATTATCTTCCTTCTAAATCTTCATACACTACATATTCTTGAGGATTTGATTATAGGAAAGTTGTACTATCAAAAGACAATCAGTGTTATTCAGAACACATTCGTCAACAAACTATTTGTATTGAAGTTAAAGTCCTCTTCGGCTGTTGAGGCGGAAAAATTCCTATTCGGCTGCTCAGGTGTCGTATACCTATTCCTCCGAGTGAAGTGAGGGGTTTAGTTTAAATTCAGAGGGTATTCTGGGACTGGACGTAGAACGGGAAGTTTGAACCAGTATAAAAATTCCTGGTGTGCTTACTTTAATTTTTATTTTACTGCTATTATCAGTTTCCGCATTTATATACCATATTACACGATCCTTAGTACTACACGTACACTTTCATTTGGTATCAGAGCAAGGTCATCCTATAACCGTCACAAAGTTATTTGATATTTATTTCTAGTAATATGGCAACGACACAAACTAACGATTTTGGCACTAACACTAATACTAATTTCACAAAGGGCCAATCAACTTCACGACCTCCATTTTTTAATGGTATAAATTATAATTATTGGTCAACTAGAATGAGAATCTATATACAATCTAGTGGATTTGATATCTGGAATATTATACAAAGAGAATACATAACTCCTACTGGAGAATACTCAACTTGGAGTAACACACAAAAACTAGATGCTACATCAAATGCAAAGGCTATGAATATTTTATTTTGTGCATTAGATAAAAATGAATTCAATAGAGTTAGCATGTGCACTTCAGGTTATGAAATTTAGAGAACACTTAAGATAACACATGAAGGTACAGACAAAGTTAAATTAAGAAAAATCTCTATGTTGAAAAATCAATTTGAAAATTTCAAAATGAGGCCAAATGAATCTATAAATGACATGTACTCTAGATTTCAGGATATTTATCATGCTTTATTATCACTAGAACAAAAGTTTACTGATTTTGATGTTGTTACAAAAATCTTGAATTCTTTAACGGACGAATGGGAAAGAAAAGTCTTAGCCATTGAAGAAGCAAGTGATTTGTCAACATTAAAACCAGAAGAATTGATAGGTAATCTAATGTCCTACGAAGTAAATTTGCAGGCAAAAAGAAATGGAGCACAAGAAAAGAAAAATGTGGCTTTTCAAGCAGAAAAAGACGATTCCGACTCAGATAATGAAAATATGGCGATGATCGCTAAAAATTTCAAATTTTTTTTGAAATTCAACAGAAACAAATTCAAGGGAAACAAAAATAATTCCAACAACAATTCTAATAGCAGCAAACCATCATCTTCAGCAATGGAATGTTATGAATGTCACAAGAAAGGTCACATGAAGAAAGACTGTCCAGAAAGCCAAAAGAGCAATTTTAAGAAGGACAAAACCAAACGAAGAGCTTTTTCTGTCACTTGGGACGACACTGACTCATCATCCTCTTCAGAGAGTGAAAGTGATAATGAACAAGCAAATGTGTGCTTCATGGCTTCATCATACGATGTAAGTGATTTTACTTTTGAAGATTTAATTGAAATAAATTCTGAATTAGTAAATATAACAAAGCAACTTAAAAAGAAAAATAAGGAGTTGCAAAGAAAATTAGATAGAACAGTCTTAGAAGTAGATATGCTGAAAGATGAGAAGAAAATATTAGAAGAAGAACTTGAAAGTTCTCAACAATCAAATTCTAACTTATCCTCTCAAATTTCGTCAATATCTGAAGAACTAGAAATTCAAAAGTATAAAAATGATGATTTACTTTTCAAAAATAATAGTTTAAACTCTAAGATTAAGGATTTAGAGTTAGAAAAATCTAGTCTTAAAATAAAATTTGATGATATATCTAAAAATGTATCTAATTTTAATAAAGGGAGAGAAAATTTATCCAGGATTATTGAAAATTCTCAACCTGCTTCAAATAAGAAGGGATTAGGTTATGTTAAGAATTCAAAAACTCACAATGATAAAAGTGGTTTAGGATATAATAAAACCGATCGTAGAAATAGCACAGATATGCTTTCATGTATAGTAAAAATGATAGTGCTAGTACTAAATTTCGAGTAAAGCCTAAATCCAATTTTTATAGAAATTCAAATACTACTATGACCTATAATGTTGATAATTTCTTTAGAAGTACAAAATCATTAACAGGAAATATGAATAAAAATTATCTAAGTATATGGGTTCCTGTTAATTGGAAAAATAGAGAAAAATACATTAATGATTATTTTGATATGGTAGTTAATAATGAAAATTATATTTATAAAGGTTCAATCACACCCAAATGGGTATGGTTTCCTAAAATTTAGAAAATTATAAGAAGCCTGGGTATCACATGCTTGAAATGTTAATTTTTCTGATACCTTACATTATAAGTAGTAGTTATTTTGTTTTATATTGTTCTATGTTAACACTTATGTGAAATATAATTTATATCATCAGTTAAACTCTCCTTTTTGTCGATGACAAAGGGGGAGAAATATATAAAAGCTAACAAGTTTTTGCAGAAAAGTCGCCATATATTCAGGGGGAGAATTATAATATATACTACTTCGTCACATAAGTATTGTCATCAATCAAAAAGGGGGAGAATGTTGATTCATGGATTTTGATTCATGACACAAGCTTCAGAGATCATAAGACGAACTACAAAGAGAATACTATACAAAGGCGACAAAAAGAGAATAAAAGTAAATTGTGCACTACAAAGGAGACAAGACTACAATCCAGAGATTAATATTAATATTTTATTATATTGAGTCTTAGAATATTGTTAAAATCATTCCTCAAGAATCATCATTCACATTCAAATAAACTTGCTTGCATATTTTAATCAAAATCAAGTTTACAAAAAATGCATGGAGCGGGGATCAAACCCGGGTCACTAGTTTGGAAGGAAAGTACTCTAACCAAATGAGCTACTACTGTTTTTGTTTAACAACAGGTCGGCTGACCGACCAGTATCTTCGGTCGACCGACCCTGTAGTCAGTGCACAAATACTCTCTGTTTTATACACGATTTCAAACTCAGCTGACCGGCCAGTTTTTCCGGTCGACCGACCTGCATATAACGGCTAGTTTTCTGAAGAGTTGCGATTGTTCCATGAAGAGATACGTCCCTCAATTCAAGAGATACGGACACAACTTTTGATTGAAACTCTTCATGAAAGATTGTAACTATTCTACAACTATATAAACATGTTCAAATCACTTCTACAATCACCGATTCTTGTTTATAATTCTGAAATCTATTCTCTATTTATTTCTGCAAATAAAAGCATTCATTCTTATTTAATATCACTAGAATCCTTGATTTAAATCATAAACTTCGATTCTACGTGATTATCTTCCTTCTAAATCTTCATACACTACATATTCTTGAGGATTTGATTATAGGAAAGTTGTACTATCAAAAGACAATCAGTGTTATTCAGAACACATTCGTCAACAAACTATTTGTATTGAAGTTAAAGTCCTCTTCGGCTGTTGAGGCGGAAAAATTCCTGTTCGGCTGCTCAGGTGTCGTATACCTATTCCTCCGGGTGAAGTGAGGGGTTTAGTTTAAATCCAGAGGGTATTCTGGGACTGGATGTAGAACGGGAAGTTCGAACCAGTATAAAAATTCCTGGTGTGCTTAATTTAATTTTTATTTTACTGCTATTATCAGTTTCCGCATTTATATACCATATTACACGATCCTTAGTACTACACGTACACTTTCATTTTTTGTGTACAATTTTGTTACACTAATTAATAATTTTGAAAATATGACAAAAATTTATTTGTCTCCTTGATTGTGCCTTAGAGCCCGTAAACCACGATCATAAATTTGTAGACATGATTAAACCAAGGTTAGAGAACTCGGTCTCGGTTTCGGTCTTTTGAAATTTTGTTGGTTTCGGCCGGTTTCGGTCATTTCGCTTGTTTCGGTTTTTGTTTCGGTTTCGGTCTTGATATTAGATTTTTGCATCTTTAATGAAAACGTAACGGATAAACGATTCAAATTCATATAGAAATATAGCATACAATAAAATAATAATGTTACATACAACACTACTACATCCAGAAACTATTTCTCGAAGCTACATATGGATTGTTTTCATAATTTTCTTCATCGTCTTGTGTTGTATAATATGATAGATAACCATATTGCATTTGTCCTGGGTCCATAAATGTCGCCATCATATTATCAAAAGACGATGGTTCATCATTTTGTGTTGTATATGTAGCTCGACTATTTTGATCACTCGAGTTATCACTATATGAGTTATCACCTGTATAGTCAGAAGTAAAATACCTATAGGTTGGTGGATCAGTTGAAGTATATGGATTATGGTGCTCTTAATCATGTTGATGTCCAGATTCAACATTTAAATTACTATCTCTTCGATTAGGATTGCCGCTCGCACCCCTTCTTCTTGAATATGTTTGAGTTGGTCTTTATAATTCACCACCATCACTAGAACCAATACCATAATTACTTGTTAAACCAATGCCACTTCCACCTGCATTAACATGATCATCATTTGACGCGCTGCTACTATTTTCATTGCTTTGACTCTTTATTGCTCGTGCAGGTATACCATCGACAGCAGCGACTGCATCATTCAATGTATTGGCTATCCAAGGGTCGTTGTCCAACAAGGATGGTTCAATTTCAGTAGTCCATTCTGCTAATGGATCATCTTCATGGAATATATAGCCTAGATTGATCAACTGACTTTCAGTGTCGCGGCGTCTTGAATTTTTTGCTCTTAGTCTCATGTTGTAAGGAATATATATACCAATTTTTTAAGATTTTCCATTTTTATTCTATTTCGTAATTTTGTATGAATCATTGAAAATGTAGTGCAGTTCCTTTCGTAGTTTGAAGATGAAACTGTTTGGCTTAAAATATGCATTGCAAAACGTGTTAAATTTGGAGCACCCTCTCTTCCAATTATGGACCACCATTAAGCGGGAAAACATGTCTTTACCGCTGCGTATGCTTTTGCAGAACCAAATGCACTAATTTTCATTTTATATCTTTCTACCTGTGATGTGAAGTTAAATATTTAATATGTCTTAAAGATTAAATGTTTAACATAACTATTATATATGTTAGTTTTATCTCTTTTCCGATTTCAATCTGTTTTACAATGTCTGGCACCATTCTTTCAACGACGTTGTTAAATCCGTTTAATACTTCTCCATCGTTTGTTGCATCCCTATATTGAATGATGAGATTAAGAAAATAACATATATATGAAAGATTTAAAATATTATTGAAATGTTATATATTTCATTATTTGTATGACGATAAGATAAAACAAATTACCTGCAGCGTGAAGAGGTCGATGTAACTATCTTTCCCATCTTTTGTTTATTATATCCCACCATTTTTGGCATTGCCTTCCACTAACATTTTTTCTAATCGATTCTTTTGCTCGATCCATTGCTTCATAAAGATATCACATATCTGCTTTGTCATCACTATCTACCATTCGTAAAACTTTCACCAATGGCTCAAAAACAAGGATGACGGAAGCAGCACCAGTCCAAAAAGCATTGTTGTAAATCAGTATAGAGACAATATTTGCTGTTCTTTTGTCTTTAGTATTGAGTCTAGGAACTCTTGATGTCCACTCTCTTGAAGCAATCATCCGTCTCAAGTCAGCTTTATGTTTATGAATAGAGTCCAGTGCGATGAAATGTGTTGCAAACCGTGTTATTGCCGGTCTAATCAATTCTTTATTGTTGGTCTCTTCTCTCATGATAGAAAGTAACCAACCGTGATTGTATATAAACGTCGTTATTAATTGACAATTTATGATAATAGCTGTTAGCTCTGGCTCTTTGGAAATATCTTCCAAAATCATGTCAATGCAGTGTGCTGCACATGGTGTCCAATATAAATGTCTTCTTTTCTGCATCAATAATTGACCGGCAGCTTTGTAGTTTGCTCCATTATTTGTAACAACTTGCACTATCCTATTTTCACCGATTGTTTCGACGACATCATCCATTAGTCCACAAATATATTCTCCACTTTGGAATTCATTTGTAGCATCCACAGATTTGATAAATACCATTCCATGGATAGAGTACACGAGAAAATTTATTATTTTTCGTCGATTCTGCGTACTCCAACCATCACACATTAATGTGCAACCATATTCGTCCCAGAAATTGTGCAATGTTTTAATATATTGACCAACTTCTTCTATTTTCATTTCAAGGTACGAGTGTGATATTTCATATGCAGTTGGTGGATCAATTTCACGACCACATTCTGCAATCGCATCAACCATTGTTGTATAGTATTGACTATTAACAACATTATGTGGAATATGGTTGAAAAAAATAACTTAGAAATTGCTCGAGCTATATGTTTTTTGGCATCTTTAATACCTTTCATTGCAGATTTGATAGAAGGTTGAGTTCTACCTCCTCGTTTTTGCATATATGAGTCGATTCGTCCAGCAACATTAGTGTAAAAATCACCACCACCCGATCGTCCAGTGGTATTAGATCTGTGCAATGTTTGACTTGAACCACCACTCGATCGTCCTACAGTATGAGATTTACGCAGCTCTTCGTCTCTAAATTCATCTCTGCTTTGTCGTATGACACGTTGAAGTTGTTCATCATCTTCATTTTCATTGTCCGATAGTTGTTGCGGTCTGCTCATTAATTCCTCTTGCAAGTGTTGCTTGTCAAGCTTTCCTTTGTTTCGTTCATTTCTCTTTTGAACGATATGTGATCGTATAAGCTGTTTAACTTCTTTAAGGACAATTACATTTTGTTTTTCGAAGATTGCCATCAATCGCAATACCATAATTCCAACCAATTTCAGTCGGATTTGCCATAGTGTACCTGAAATTATAATCAACAAAAGTTATTAAACAAATTAATAGTCCAAATCAAAATCAAAAATTAAATATGAATGAATTAAAAAAACAATAAACGAAGTCATCAAAGTTCAATGTTCAAGTCCACAATTTCGAGTCAAGTTCAATGTTCATGTTCAATATTCAAGTCCAATATATTCAAGTTCGATGTTCTAAATCCAACATATGTAAGTCCACATTCAAATCGGCATATTCAAGGCTGATATTCAGGGCATAATAAGGTCAGTTCAATATATTCAGGTCCAACATGTGCCAGTTCAACTTATTCAGCAACATCAGTCGTTTCGGCACTTTTCATATTATATAAATGAGATACTACATGACAATTGGCAGTGCTAGCAAAGTATGTATGTTTTTTTGGAATATTTGTTCATATTTCGTATTGAAATGACTTATTTGTAGGAAGCAAAATTACAATAGCGAACTGAACAATAACGAACTGAACAATAGCGAAATGACTTATTGGGTTTGATAATATATGTGAAAAAATATTGACAAGTCACAGCCCAAAAGCCCACCCTCTCCATTTTTTACTCTCGGCAACTTTATTCAACCCAGATTAAAAAAATAAAATAAATGGCGATTGGAAAAACTAAAAAGAATTACCTGCGTCTTCGATTCGTCAAGCTCCTCGCCTCTCATCGACTTCGCCGTGCCTTCTCGACTTCGCCACGCCTTTACCCTTGCTTTGCGTTCGCCGTCGTTGCCTTCGACAGTGGCCAGTGAAGAGAATTAAACAATGTTTTTAATTTTTCTTACTCGATTTCGACTATATTTATACACACAAAATCGAATCGAATCTTCACTGTATGCTTATGTTATTTCTGTTGTTGATCGTGATTGCTTTTGTTTTTCGATCTCGTGTCTGCTTTTGATCTCGTGCGATTTTTTGAACACGCGATGGCGAAACGAAATTAGGGTTTAATTTCGTTTCGCCCTTCGCCGAGAACGATATGAGATAGGCGAGATTTCGGTATTTCGAACAATACCTCATACCTTGGATTAAACTCCCCCTCCCCCTCCATCCCCACTTTTTTTAACAAACTCTCAAATGTAGAGCTTTTTTATAAATAAAGAACATGTTTAAAAATCAAATATCGCTTAAGGTTCAAATCGATGCAAGATCAGCCCTTCCCTGATAGTCGAGTGTGAAAAATAGCGAATAAACGATTTGATGTGATTATCTAGTAAATGTGTAACTAGTTTCATTTATGTGTGTGATTGACAATTTCTTTTGGAATACCAATTACTTATATTTGTGTATCTATTGTTAACTAGCTTCTACATTTTTTGTCTGATTTCGAAAATATATTTTACCACAAGAGTTATTCTATATCTATCATAACATAAAACATTTAATAATATTATGTAGAAGCTATCAACAAATTTTAATATGAGACTTAAAATTTGCAACTCATGTGTATTGTGAAACAGAAATGTAGACATCAATGGCTTCCTTAAGAATAACATTTCATCAAAAACATGGATATGGATATCTATCATAAAATACATGTTTTAGGAAGTTTACATGCCCGCTTTAAAATTGAACTCTGCCAAAAGTTGGGCTCCAAATATATCCACTGAACTAAAAAATTCAAAAACTAACCTGCAAAATAAACATGTAAAAATTGTTACTTCTTAAGATGAAGTCCTAGAATTTTACGTTAGGATTCTCATTATAGTGCTATAAACTGGTAAAATGAAGAGAATAAGTAGTATACACTTGTGCATCTATGATGATATATGATTAAACTATCCCGGATGCATAATGTTTTTTGACACAACTGACAAGATTAAGTATACTCAATTAAGTATGAAGGCGTAGGAGTAATTTTAAAGAAATGGCGTTCTCACTTCATCATGGAGCAAATGCAGTTTAACCTACTAGGTTGTCTGTTATACAAGTATGCATGTGCAATGGTACATAGGCAAACTATGTGGGCAAAGTTGCATGCTCATTGTTTTCAGAAGCAGTACAGGGTAAAATAGAGCAAAGCAGTTGATGTTTGTTCGAGGGGAAAAAGTATTGGGGTCTTTCAGACAACCTCGGATCCATCTAGCATCTATAGGTTAATTTCTACGATCTCATCTTCATGCTAGTGATTCGGGTCATGCTTCTAGATCTGGTAGAAGAATAGTTGGATCTTTTCTGCAGTTAATATTAGGAGAAGTCCTCGTTTAAAAGTTAAAGCTTCTAAGTCTTATTCATGAGTGTTGAGGTTTTACTAGGGTGTTTTTTGGTAATCGTTGTACGTGGTTTGTGTAGTTGCAGTTTTTTTTATAGTTTTTTTTGGATTTGGTTGTTGAGTTTGAGGTTGTGGAAGTTGTTTTAGATGACAGTTCATCTTTTGGAATCGTTTCAGGCTTTATTTTCTTGTTTAAGTTATTACTATGGGGTGAGTCTTCCATGGGCTTTAGTCCAAAAGAAACAACAAGTGCATAATATGTAAGCGTGTGTATAATTACGTTTAAAAGATTTAGGGTATGACGCTACATAATATTCCGTTCGCATATTGACCGCGAACGATCGAAACAAAAATTTGATCGTGCGCAACAACATTACGCGATCACAAATCAGCAATAAAATGAAATGGTTAACTTATTCTGTAAAATTTCTAATGAACGACGTTTATAGCAAAACGCATCAAACAAAAATATTTTTATTTTCCAAGCTAAAAATTATAAAAAAATTCGATAAATTAAATTAAAATGACATTATCAAAAATCAAGTCTAAATTTAAAACGTATATTTTATTATAATTTAATTAAAATTCGAATATTTAAACAAATTAAATATTCAAATTTGAGGACCAATAAATACTGTTCGTTACAACATATAACAATTTTTAATTAAATTGTATCTTGAGGAAGCGTTCTATTTCTATAGTTTGTCATATTCTCCTTCGCTTGACCTTGTAGGCTAGATGTTCGCCCTAGCAGCTGACTACGTGATCGCAACCTGAGTCACGGTATCTTTTGGTTTTTAGCCCTACACCACAAAAACCAACAATCAGTACCTCAAGCTAGATTTTCGATGTCATAAAACTCGCGTCACTTGTTATCAGACGCATCAGCTCAAAAATGCATTATTAGGTGGAACACATCTTATGAGGATCTGGTATATCGAATGCAGGAGTTTAGCGGTTTCATTCCTTCTTCGATTCGTGGAGCTTTTCTTACAAGTCTCCTCCCCTTGGAAGAGAACAACTCGCATGAAGAATTCCTTTAAATCAACCGTCGTGATTCAGTTAGTCAACCGATTGCCTATTGTTGCCTTTTTTGTGTATTTTTCACTAATCTAATCACCTGACTTCATTTTTAAAGTGATTTTATGATTTAATATGTTATAGAAATGTCATACTATACTTTAATGGTTGTTTACCTTCACTCTTCTTTTTGTATTCAATGTTTTCATTGTTTTTCTTCTATTTAATCATCTTCTCCAATATCGGTTAATCCAATTATGCCCAAAATCATTAGTAAGTTGTTTTATTACTAATTTATTATCAATCTGTTCATTTCAACAACAAAAGTTCCAGTTATATCTCCAAACCCCAATTTAAAAAGGTTTATATTTCCATTTCATATATCTATGTGCTTTTCATATAAAAATCCAAACTTTATCCATTTAGACCATCAATAATGAGTTAAGAGCATAAATAGATCATATAACATAGAAAATAAAATCTCACTCGAATTTTAACCTAATTAGCTTAGAGATCCCTTTTCCTTTTGCTCTCCGAATTTGGCCTAGCTGTCAATCTTCGTAAACCATTGAGAAGTTTATAAAATTTACAATCTATGATTTTTTTCCTTCCTATTTAGACTATTTAATTGTTACTTTTGGTGGAGAATTGTTGACTTAGTTTTCGATCTAAGGTCGTGTTTGTTTCGAACAAAATAAGGCTGAATGCTTAATTAGCTTGTTTGTTTTTAAATAAGTGCTTTCATTAAGTTCTTCTTTTTACTTAATTGAACGAGTAGGTTGGCACGTGCGATGCACGTGCACAGGAAGAACTGGTGTTATGAAACTATGGTTGTGGAGTTATGTTAAATTTTATAAAATGACTTTGACGTGTACGTAATATTGCATTTTTTGGATGCTATCTAATTCAAAACACATCCATGTCTGGTAGACGTGTATGGAACTTTCGTATCAAACATGGAAATATGCTCTAAATCAAACCGATCATAGGCAGCTAAAAAGAAAAGTAATAAACTTATGGAATTATGAATTATTCCGGCTTGTTCATGCATATTGTAGACAACAGCTTTGATTTATAAAAGAAGTAGATTTTTTTTTTCATAGATATAATAGTTAAGCTGAAGTAGATAAGGTAGCATTTGAGAGGAGAAGGAGACTGTATGACATATTGTAGCTTGCATGCTATATGAAAGTAAATTGTAACGACGAAGTATAGTTGTGTTAATTATTTTCTCTCCACCTTGTTTCGGCTTGAGCCCGGCATCACTAGTAAGTTGATGGCGGAGTTAAAAACGTTTTTTAAGAGATTTTTTATGTTAAGTAAAACTGAATCGTAGTAACACAGTCATATCACGTATAAGTTGAAATACTCAAACATGATTACGTGCATACAGCCAAGTTATATAACACACATTCACAAATCACATGAGTATTAGAATTATGTCTGCAATCGGAAAATGTACATATATTTATAATTAATGCAACAAACAATGCAAATCTTGTTTACAAACATTTCACACGCAACTACATAAATTCACAAAGATAAAAGTAACTAATTCGAGCAAGAACATGAGAATCAAGTTCCACATAACATTCATTCAGATTCCATTCTATCTAAATGTACTGAACTTGAAATATAAAACATGTATATCCAACTCCAAACTTAAACTTAATAAAAGAAAAAATAAATCCAAATGATTAATATTGTTTCTAAAATTTAATATCCAAAGAATCTCATCATAGATTTCACGACTGAATATTGTATCTGAGACTTACACAGATGGAGAGACATAATTGCAAAACCTATAGTAGATGACAATTTTAAACCTGAAGCGGCAAGCATTTTGCTTGCACCTCCTCCGCTTGGGAAATCCCAAATTATTTCCCTTGTGATGCATGCCGATAGTTGCAGTTAGATCTCTAAGGAACCACAATGGCTGAGAGGACTATCACGTTAGCAAAGGACGTTGTTTGTGAGAGCCCGTTATTTATGTACTCCTTAATCCGTTACAATAAATGCTTCTTTTCTATTTACACTACCCAAACACGGATCAAGATTTCTGATCAGTCTGACACCCTTTAAATTTAAATATTTTTAGTATTAGTTTCAATTCAGTTTTTCCCATATTAAATCCACATCAAATCAACTAACCATCTACATTCGGTTCATTTTCATAAGTTGCATGATCAAAATTTGTCATAGCTTCCTTCCCATTGTATTTAATTGATACTTTATTAGAAGCTCTGCAAACAACCACAAAGAAAGTGAGAACGCCATAATCTACATGCAGTATTCATTGCTAACTGGTCATAGGATCTAAACATCTTCAAATTATAGGTGATAAATCTATCACCTTGCAGCTTCTTCCTAAGTATCAAACAGTCCCAAATACACATACTTGTTAAGAAAAAAAAGTTGCATTATAAAAAAATATGTGCCTACCTCAATCGATAATAAGAAATGATACATTACTTTTAACCCATAAATTGACCTATTCTACCCTTCCATTTCCCAAATTTATGCAATGTGATGCCGTTATATTATGAAGTTCCTCTTGTGCTTTGTTATCCAAGCACGTGAACAAACTCTTCTTTTGTTAGATCTTTATTATATGCATTTTTCCAAACATGTAAAACAAATATACCTGATTCATATTATTCTTATGGTCACTTAAAATGAAATTTATATCAGCTTTGTTACCCCAAAATTTTATTTTTGCTCTATCATAAGCTCTGTTAAAATAAGTGATAGAAGTTGGTCAAAAATTTAGTAAATTTGCATATAACTTAAGTCATAATATTTATAGTTTATTGAGTATTACCTTGTAGTGGCATGGGCTGTATCAAGACATCCTGAACATAAACGAAAATTTTACATACACAAAAATTAACAAAGATGTTCAACTATTGAAGTACCTATATAGACTTGCTTTCCATAATCCCTGCACATAATAAAGGGACAACAATTTTACAAAAAAGAAGATAAACATATCTATTAAGAAATAAAAAGTTTGTGGTTAAAAGACGTAAGACTAACCAAATATGATATTCCCATCTCCTTATTCTTCTATAGAAAGTAACACCTCTGTATTGAAAACTCTTCAAGCGCGGGACACTCGGCTCTTCTTGCTGTCATTGCCACTTGAGAAGACTTACCAATGGAGGTAGCCTCACCACCTATGGTCCTCTACACCAACTACTGATTGACTGACTGGAAAGAACTGGAAGATGACTGGATCCCCCATCTTCCAATGTCTTTTTGAACTTAATAGATAATACAAACTTATACGCTTTTTCACCATTATAATTCTCTATTTATTCGGCGAGGTCTCAACTCCTTTATAATTTACATATATATGGAAAGAGTAGGTTATTGATTATAAAAGGGAGAAATTATTTATGAAATAAAACTTGGAAATCATCATAGTTATATTGACCGTAATTAACAGTCTATCTTTCCCACGTCAGTCAAATAATCATAAATACCTCCTCTTTCTGCTTTTACCTGACCCTGTAGAAAATTGATTGTCATAAGCAAACGATTCTGTAGTTTCTCCTCTTTTGAACGTGAAATCGCTTATTGATAAATCAGCACATTAAGTTAAATCTAGGTAGAAAATTAATTACAAAAGCAAAATAAATATGTTTATAGATCTTGGATTGACTTGAAATAATATGAATCTGAACTTTAGGAACATTAAATTTTAGAATATTAGTTAAAGGATGAAATGATGAAGAGCAATCAAGCATAAAAGACAGTATAGAGAGTCAATGGATTAACAATGATAAAATTACCGTATGTACCTACTGTAAGAGCTAGAAAGCGACGTCTGAAATAGAAGGAGGTTGAGTGTAACATCCTAATTTTTGATAAAATTTAAAATTAGTGATTAATATAAATTTGGGATTAAATTGAAATTTATTTTAAAATTTCAAAACAAATAAAATAAATGTTAATTTGTATATACATAAATAAGATTGTGATTGCATTTGAGTTTAAAATTTTAAAATAATAAGTGTTTTAAAATTATTTGAATTTAAAGATATATATGTATATGGATAGATTTGAATTTTAATTTGAATTTAAAATCTAAATAAATATTTTAGTAAAATATCTGGATTTGAAATTTATATATGTATGATTTTTATTAATGTGTAAATTAGTTTAAAAACCTTATTCTTTTTAAAGTTATATATATATATATATATATATATATATATGATAAAGGAAATGTATTTATACAAATAAGAATATGTAATACAAAATCTTATTTAAAAACATGTAATCATGTAAAAAAAATTACAAGTGTTAAGCTTTTAGCACATAGATTAACAAGTGTAATCAATTTAATTATGGATGTAGATAAGTGTCCTATTTTTTATTTTCTTTTTATTTTTATTGAAGAAGAAAATATCAGGTATATACATCTTTTCCTCCTCTCCATCATTGCTTTTAGTCTTCATTTTCAAACTTCAAAGAAAAAAAAGAAGAAAACCTGTATACAAAGAAACCAGAAAAAAAAATCAAAGCAAGGCAAATTCTTCACGAATTCAACAAGTCAGATTCAAGCAAGTTATCAATTCAACAATTCCAGTATCAAGAGCAACATCAAATTTTTTAAAATCCAAGATCAAGATCAAAGTAGATTTCAAATTTCAACACCCAGGCTTCTTCTCTATTTTCATAAAAACAAACTGTAAGTAAATCCTTTTAAGAATTTGAGTTTCAATTTGTTGTTAAATAATCAAACAAGTTAATCCATCAGAAGCTAAGAAAATCAACATCAACTAGTTGCAGATAAAATTCCAAGATCAAAGCAATTTTCAAATTCTCGTTTCCAGTTTTCTAAAAAAAGAAAATATACAGGCCTCTTCCCTGTCAACATAAATTGGTGAGTAAACCCTTGTGAGATCTGGATTTTTGAATGTTGTTTGAAATCATGCCTAAAGTGAAGTTAAGATTTATTTACATGTGTATAAATCTTTGTATTTATGTGTGGTTTGGCTGTGCATGTCTGGAAAACAGATATATGCATCTCTGTTACAGGTTTACAAGCATCTAGCCTGTTCAAAAATCAACCTCTCTTCTTCTAACCATTATTTGACTTTAGGACCTAAACAAATTTTGTTTGTTTAACTATGATTCAAGTTCTAAAAATAAATTTAAGCAAAATTAATTCAAGCTTCTTCTAGAAGTTGAAAAATATAGGGAAACTTGCTATATGTTGAATTTTCAAGTATCATGATTTATGTTTTCAAATATATTATCAGAAATGCTTTCGAAAACAAAGATTTTTAAAAGTGAAATCATATTTTTTAAGTACATATTCATTGATAAAATCGAGGATGAACGATTTTGGGGTTATTGTCAAGTTCTGGTGATCGGCAGCGTGAGGGGTCTCGTGATCGGGGTTGGAGCTAGCATGATGGTCAGGGATCATCAGAAAATTATTGGATGAATTTATAAATCATCGTATTGGCCGGACATTGCCAATCTAGGGTTTAAGCTCATGTCTTAGCTATGGTCGGAATTCGCATTGCTGGCTTCTCGTCGTTGCATCGGAGTCGATCGCACCGGTGACAATCGAAACAAGGGAGATAGGCAAAGCTCTGGCCGGAATCTCGACGCTTCTGGTGGCCTGAGAAGTCGGAGCAAGGCATTTCTTTGGTGATTATTTTTGTCCCAGTCTGGGTCGTGCAGCTTAATCACGAATTCATCATCGATTCATGTTACTGGGTGGTCAGGGGCCTATGAGGAGTTGTCGTCGACCTGTCGACGATCAGCGTTGACCAGTGGTGGCTCGAATTATTGTGCATGTGCATAATGTATTTGGTTGTGTCGGGGATTTGGTTTGAAGAAGGGAGGGATGACTCGAAGTAGTCTTCAAGGAAGCAGGTCACTGGCTCGAGGGTTGATTCGAGTATTTGTGTTGTACCAGGTTTTTATTAAACTTAAACAAATTCTAAGTTTTTAAAATGAAAATATGGGGTTATCTCAGGGACAACTCAAAGTAAATAGGCATATAGCCCGGGCGATGCTCGAAGTAGGTCTCGAGTTTGTCATATAAAATAGTTTTCTTGGCTTAAAAAAAACAAAATTCAAATTTAATCCATGTTTTTAAATAATGGTTTTAATTTTAGTGTTGGATAACAAATGTTTTAAGTAAGATATTTTTAAAGCAATTAAGTTTTAATTTATTTAATTTTGTGACATTAATTGTAAAATTAATTATTTTAATTAAGATGAAATGTTATTCTTATTAACCTTAATCTTTTGAATTAATGTGTTAATGATATTTAATTATAAAGTTTATTAAGTAAAGATTTTTATAATAATTGAATGATAAATTAGGATAAATGATTTATAATTACTTAATAATTAAAGAATAATTAATTAACGGTTAATTAATTATTAATTTAAAGTTAATTAATTTGTAATTAAGGATAGATTAATTAACATAATTAACTAAAGAATAATTAATTAATGAAAGTAATTAAGATTAATTAATAAATGATTAAGCATTAATTAAGAATAATTAATTTATTTATTAGTTAAAAATTAAAGGTTAATTAAATGATAATCTGTGTAGTTAATGCCCCGCTATTACCCTGCTACAACCGCGCTATATCTCATAGCGGATTTCTACCACTACGATTTTTCCATATAGCCCCAAAATATAGCATTTCCGCTTTAATCCCCGCTATATCTGCTATATCCCATTATTTCCGCTATATTCCGCTATTTCCGCTATACCTTCTTTAACAAAATGAATGGAAAAATTGCATTTATACGTTATAAAATTATGAAACTGATTTATTTGATTTAATTTTTTAATATATTTTCAGAAATGAAAATACTCTAATATTCTACCAAATTCAATTATGTTATATAACAGTTTTTCGTTTATTTAAAGTATATCCGCACATGTTTTTATTTAAAATTATTTATGTATTATTTATAATTCAATTGAATGATAATTTTTCATTTAGTTACCATTTATATATTTTTTAAAACATTAAGTACGATTTTTATATGCTATTTTAGAGCCATCTGCTATATCCCGCTATATCCTCGCTGTATCCCCGCTATGACTTTTTGCACCTCCACCGCTTTGAATCTACCGAGCGCATTAACTGCATAGATAATAATTAAGGTTAATTAATTATTAATTAAGATTAATTAATAAATCATTAAAGATTAATTACTTTATAATTAAGAATATTTAATCATTAATTAAGGTTAATTTGTGAAAATAATTATGTGATTAATTAATTATAATCACACGAATAGTTCATCTTAATTACAGATGATTGATTGTTGTTGAATGCTTTGTATTGATTGATATATGTGATATGTGGTTGTGATACTATGTGATATGAACTGCTTTGTGCTGAACCGTGACATCTGTATATATATTACTGTATGAATGTGAAAACCTCTTAGCCCGTAAAACGACATTTGAATTTCGATGCGACAGGGAGTCGGATTCCGGTTGGTTATCCAAAACCCACATCGAACCTTAATGGTGAATCTTTGTGAATGATATATCCACGTGTTTTAAATTAAGCGCTCACTATTCGGTTTAGCCAGGAGAGGACTTTGTGTCATATAACCCATTCCGAATAGTGATATGACGAAACGGATAGCACTTCAAGATGGTGGTGATGTTTATTAGCTTAACACCTTTCTCTGAGATGTACGAGCTCAGAGGTTATGTAGTTGATGGTTATAAGTGATATACTCCCAATTTGGTTGTGTGGCATGCTGAGTGCCGCTAAGTGTTGTTGAGTGTTGCTGATCATTTGTTGATCAAAGCATGACTTTTGTGTAAATCGTAGCTTTGTGGACGAGACCTCGTCGGACCTCACACCCCGGAAATGGTCGAAACAGAAAAGATGCGGCAAGATTATGAGGGTCGCGCCCTTTAGGGTATGTCCATTCCCTTTTGAAAAAAGGTGATATCATGGTATGGAGCCCAGATATTTAACCTATGTGGTTGCTGCAAATTTATTACTTCATGGTTGTTGCTTTGTGGTTGAGGGCCACGGATAAAGGTCGGTAACGATCGGGGAATGGCATATTCGTGTAGTAGTTATCTAGTTATAGAGGTAAACCGGCCTTGTGTTGGCAGAGATCTAGTTAGGTTCCCGGGGCGTCCCTCCAGAGGCGTACACATGTGGCATAGGAAGTTCCTTAGCCTGGCCATTTGTTTAAAATTCAATCATCAATACGCGCCCAGTACGGTTTTAATTGTATAACCTGTCATTTACTTATGGTGGTAACCCACTATTTAGATGGTAGCTATAGCAGACATAGTACGAAATGTCTGTGCTGACTAAGATTAATATTATACTTTCGAAATATTTTCTACACTATGCACTAATATTAATATTAAATGAATTTTCTCGTAGCAAGCATATTTGACTATCATAAGGGAAAATCTCCTCTAATTGTGCGATTGCATTGTGTGTGTGCAGGGAGGCCTTATGGCAGTTTTTTTTCTAAAAGCATGAACAGTTTTCTCTTTTAAATTGTTTTTGTTCAAACAACTATTTTGTTTACTCATACCAGTCCCGTGATTGACCCAGAGTTTATTGTTCCTTTCCTGAACTCTGGGTGTCCATAATTTTCCACATGGGCAGCATAGAAGCAGGTATCCGTGTTTTGGAGCTAGCTTGGATCTTGAAGTCTTTTGGTAGCTGTCGTATTTTGGAAGCTTTTAGTTTGAAGTCTTGGAAATCTTTTGAAGTGTTTGGAATTTGAAAGACCTTATCGAAGTATGTTGGGAACCTTTTTGAAGACTCTGTTATTCCGTTGTGGCGTTACCATTTCGTTGTTGTGTTATATATATAGTACTCTGATGTTGGTGGTCGAATGTTGTAATGAATATTGTGATGAATATTGTATCCATGTTGTATCTGTATTATGATCAATGATGATTCATTTTGTTTCTGCTGCTCTGTATTTGTCTAATGCTGTTATAAGCTCCATCCAAACTGGAGTTCAACGTTTGAATCTTCGGCAGTCGAATACAAGTGAGGTATTTGATGTCGATTTTTGAACGCTGGATTTCCGGTCGTGACATGAGCTACTTAATATTGTTGATAATTTCCTTCTTTCTACCATTTGTATGTTTATGCACTACAACAAAACAACCATATTACAACCTTTTCTTTACAAATTGCACAAATTGGCAGTTGTAATAGGTATTTTATAACAACTGTTTATATGTAGCAGTAGTAACAAATTTATTTGTTCAGCAGTTGTAATATATGTCTGTAACAACTGTTTATTTGTGTCAGTTGTAAATATTTATCTATCACAACTGTTTTTGACAGTTGTTTGCCTGCACTATAAAAAAGTACAACTTCCCTCTTTTATTTTCTTCGGCCCGCTCAGTGCTTTCGTGTAAACTAAAAAATTAGCCGTAAAATTTCATAAATCTAAACTAACCATATCCCGCTCTGCCATTGCTTTCCACCGAAGTAAATCGCGCTTGCTAGAAACCCTCTTTCAAACCCTAACCCTTTACTCTCTGTCATTTTCTCGCCTCCGTGGCCGCATCTCCATTGCTACACACGTCCGCTTGCTTCGCAATCGTTGCTACCTGCGTTTGCTCACCGTTGTTGTTGGTCGCCTTCGAAGAAGTTGTGGTATGTTGCTATCCTACGATTTTCTTGATTTTATTTGGTTCTTAGTTATTTGTTTATTGAAATTATTGATAGTTAAATGATTCTTTACTTCTATCCTACAATAACCCAAATTTCTCGAAACTAAACATAATCGTCGATTCAAATCGCTTCCAATCTAGTATGAATTTATAACAATCTCATGAGTGATGGCTAATCACAATAATTCACTGAATAGTACTAAAAATCACATACGGCAGTTATGTTTTGAATTAGGTGCATTGTATTGTGAATTAGGTCCATGTATGGAACCCATGCATAGATCCCACTTCGCTCACTCTATGGGGTAAAGTTTATTCCAAAATATGGGAGATGTGTAGTATTTATTGTTTATTATAAGCCTAATTTATACCAAATTTGCGCATATTATATAGCACAATCCAGTATTCCTATATCAAAATAGCAAATAGATGGTGTGAAATTATTCCGTTTATTCTTTTATCAATAGGGAAAATTTCTAACTATACATTCAAAATAGTAAACGGATGGTGCGAAGTTCTGTTTATTTGTTTAATTAATCACAAGGGGAACTTTCTTTATATATGTGTGTGTAATGCAGATTGGGGAATGTGAAGTAGCTTGGGTTGATGGAGAAGTGGGAAAACCACATGATAAGCTTTCTCTACTCCCCCCGCGTCAAACCCTCCTAGCCATGATTCTGTACTTGTTGGCGATTTAAAGTTACCCGATTTAAAGCAATTCCTTGTGAGCAAAGGCATTCAGGTAATGATTCAGGTAATGTGTATTCTTGTCTAACTTGTTTTTTCCCACCTGCTTTACTTGTCTAATGCATCTCTTTACTTAATTATGATACAAAGACTTCACATGATAAGTAAAGAAAGTTCAGCAATTTTTCCATTTCCTTAAATTATTTTACATACAAGGTATTAAAAAACAAGATTCAAATCGTAGATCGTAAATTTTCAATCTTTAAATTTAAATCATAGATTGAAAAAATTCATATTTAACATGCATACCTACTTGTATACTCGATTTTTCTTCTTCACTGCGTTGGTTATTAATTGATATTGAAGCGTTCGAAAGCATCAATTCTCCTTTTTATAGAGTAATTTGTACATTTGGAATTGAATTTGATGCTTCTTCTAAACCTGTAATTCGATTTTTATTCTTGTTCCATCTTTATTTTTTTTAGAAAACAATAAAATACGAGTCATAAACTCAAGTAGAAATCTTGATATTTTTTTATTCAATATGGAGTAATGCTTTTTCTCAGTCACAGTTTTAATAGAGTAACAAGAGAAAGCAATGTACTTGTATATATTAAGTTTGGTTACATCATTTTAACATGATGTGTAATTATGTTACTTCATACCGTATCAATATTATATAAACCAAAGGTCTTGCTTAACACACACACATGCCCACACACATCTTTATGTATGTATATATGTTACATCTATACTCGCAGATGAGCTCTTTCTTCAAGTTTCAAATTTTGCATCTTTACTCACTTGTATGAGAGATGCACATAATCGTGTTAAATGTATTTATTGTTATATGTACCAATCAGGGATCTTGTAGTACTGCACATTTCGTATTAAAACATGGAAAATGCAGTGCATGTTATGAAGATACTTTAATCAGTTCTATGATGACACAATATATAGTCAAACGATCTCCTGTAATTTTCTCTGCTTCCAGGTTAAGCTTGCTGGGGGAATTTTGCGATGCGGTGAGCATGTCACGGTCAGAAAAATCATTGATGTGTCAGCAAGGTTATTTTTTTATAAAATGCTATGTTTGTTAAGTTTTAGTAAGCATTTATAAATAATGAATAAAATGACTAATGGGGTCCACAATTGATTGAAGTTTTTTAGTCTATTTGATTGGTCTAACAATGATTTTGAGCACAATTGCAAATATTTTGCTAGTCTTCATCGTTTTTTGGCGACAAAGGAACACATATTCATACATATGTATATAATTATACATGTGCATAGCTTTATAAGTTTTATCGCTTTTCTTTTATGCCATCAAATAGGAAGTTGAACTGTACTTTATAATATTAGTGGAGTATCATTTCAATTTTCTCATGTACCCATCATCCAAACCCTAGCCCATACAAATTTTGGAATGTTCGTATCAGTTCACAATACTAAACAAACCTCATTTTTAAACTTTCTTAAACAAATTTCTTATGTGAAAGAATTATAACTTAATACAGGAATGCTTTATTTTAGATGTGTCCTTTTTAAAATAAGGCATCAATACTACCTTGTGATATATGCATCTTTGATTGGACGTCGGAAGAATTAAAAATCAAGAAAGTCGTTCAGGAAATGGCAGTATTTTAGGCCTCAAACATCATCATTGTGTTGCTTTCTATTGAAATATGGTGGATACCAAAAAGTAAAAACACTGTTAAATTAATTAAGGGAAATGATTTAATAGAAAAATCGTTGAATTTCAGTACGGATAATTTGAATTTCTAGAACAGAAATTTCCTATTAATTCATGACTAATTATCCCTCATATGGAGATAACAATTACATCTACTGATCCTACAGTTTTACTGCATCATGTACCACTTGGAGCAACTGCTTGGAAGGTTTGGATTGATTCAGTGGTGGAGCCCGAAGCTATTTTATATAGGCCTACTTCGGATATGTATACTATTGGACAAGCGGTTGGACGACTGTTGCTTGGCGTAAGGAATTTATCTCTTTTAATTAGTATGTATATGTACTCTTACTGAAATATGTTATGGATTTAGTTGTGTTTTGCATTGAAATTATGAATTCATAAATGGTGTAAACTCGAATTGTTTTCGATTTTCTTGAATGCAAATGTTTTGCGTTGTTTCAAGTAATTTGCATGATTGTGTGTAATGTTAACGAAATATTGGTTTTAGTTATGATATTAAGAAATTTATAGCAGTTGTGAAAAGATGATTATAGTTGTTTGTAGCAATTGTAAAAATATATGTTGTAACTGTCATTGTTAGTTGTATTTCATCCGTCTACAACTGCAAGCGGTAGTTGTAAAAACCTTTTACAAGTGCTAAAAGAAGTTGTAACCAGTCATTTACAACTTGCATGTTGCAGTTGTAAATAGTTTTCCGCAGTGTAAATAAGTTTTCTACAACTAGCAGTGGTAGTTGTAAAAGACCTTTTGCAAGTGCTAAAAGCAGTTGTAACTAGTCATTTGCAACTAACATGTCGCAGTTGTAAAATAAGTTTCTACAACTACTTCTATAACTGTTTCGGCCAGTTGTAAAATAATTCGGATCTATTACAACCGCGGATATAACGACTGGCGGGTGCTAGTTGTAATAGACATATTACAATTGTTTTTGGCAGTTGCAAAAAGGTATTTTTGTTGTTGTGATGATTTCTCCATTTCTTTCAATATTCAACTTTTTTACTGAATGGACGGATGATGCTTTTGGGAGTAGGGAAACAAATGTGAATAAATGTTTATTACGGTTATTACCGAAGAGGGGTCAAGGAAATTGCAACAAACTTAGATTTTTAACAGCATAGTAAGGAGAAAAACTGAAATGTAGAAATTGAACTTTCATATATAAATCTTTTATTAAGTAGCTTCGATTCTAGATAAGAAATTTATAATAAGTTATGAAATTGCGTAGATATTGAAAATCAATTCCCCTTTCATAAAACAAACCTAGCTATCAAAGCAATAAATCTCAAAGTTAAAATGCAATAAAATCAAATAATCAAACGCAATTAAACCATAAGACAATCAAAAGGAAATAAAAAGTACTCAATGAACAAAGAAAGTACGGAGTAAAAAAAAGGAGAATTCAAAGTGAAAAGAAAGCAGAACAAAATTCATACAAACTTATGAAATTTTTGAAGGAAGTTGGAGATCTTACCTTTGAGAAATAGCTTAGGCCTTTATCACAATTTTTCCAATATTTCCTGAATAGAGAAAGTACAGAGTAAAAAAAAGGAGAAATCAAAGTGAAAAGCAAGCAGAACAAAATTCAGACAAACCTACGAAAATGTCGAAGGAAGTTGGAGATCTCCTCAATTTATATGTCAAATCCCAAATTTGCAACTCAACCCCACAAATTGAGTTGGCGGAAGAAGAGAGAGGCACCCCGTCAATATCAAACCTGACCGAGTTGGAGGAAGAAGAGAGCTTATTCCAGCCATCAATTTGCTCGATCCTCGATTTTGGATCTGAATAGCATCGTGATTCTAATTCTAAAAACAAAAGAAAAAGAAATTCTAAAAACAGAAGAAAAAGGAAGAAAATTGTAAGAGGTCGTTAACTCTATTTTTATTCATGGGGAAGAAAAGGTTTAGCAGAAGTTTGAAGAACAGTAGGAAAAGAGGAAGTGGGCAGAGACGGCTGACTACATCGTGTAGTTCTTAGTGGGGAACGAACATGGTAGGAGAATTGAGGCATATGCCCTTGGATTTTTTTTCTACTGTAATCTTTTGCGACAACATTAGGGACTGATTGGGAAGTTAAAAAAAGCTTCACCATCCTAAGGTATTTGCATTATTAGTAGAGATAAGAATTTTTTTAATGTTTCTTGTAAATACTGATCACTTATTACACCACACATTCCGATACCCATATGCAACATAATATGTAAAAAAAATTAACTATATCAAACAATTAAAAAAGTTCAAACATAACGTCGGTTTTGTTTTCAATTGGTGAATTTTTTCTTTTAGTTTGGGTTTTAATTTTATAGTGTAGTTTCAATCACTAGAAATGAATGTACTAAAAAATTTAAAAAAATTTAATATCAACCTACCGCGATATTTGCATGCAATTCGAAGTTAAAGTATGATAATTTATAAATTGGCTGAAAACAATGGAAATGAAAAAATAAATAAATAGTAATACATAACGTAGATGTTAAAAAATTATAAATAAATAGTTTCGACAAGCTGAAAAACGCTAATTTATTTAAGGTAAATAAAACAAACAAAATCTGCAATGCATATGTAGAAAATCAATATATTACATAATTATGAAAAGTTGGACAAAATCTTCTAATATTTTTATAACAACTTATTTAAATAAATTTTTTATGTGTGTGTGTTAATAATGCTAAAATCATTAATTGATAATCCAAACACAATACAAACTTCAATTTTATTACAATGAAATATTTTCTTCTCGACCAAACTCTTATAAATATATTTACATTGTCAAATTGACTATTTTTGATATGTTTGTAGTACTTGCACACGTGGGCATTTATAATTTTTTCATTTGTGTATAAATATAAGACATAAAATAAGATGATTAAGTGTGTTATGTATGACAATTACATCGAAGAATAATTAATTTTAACTTTTTGAGGGGTAATATTGTCAAAGTGGTAATTTATATTCGCTGAACAAATTTCTAATTAGAATGTAAACAAATAATATTTTAAGTATTCAACAATCAGCATTTAGCATTTTAAACAAATGATGCCTAAGATTTTAAATCAAGTGCTTGTTCAGAGGAGGAGGAGAAGAAAAATGAATAGAACGTATAGTTCTATCTCTATCAAGGAGGGATATTAATACCCTAGTTGGTGCTAATGGGTTGTTAGGTCTAACAAGCTTGTTTACACTTAATTTATTCTTTTAGTTGTAACTTTATAGCCGTGTGCCTGTTCTAAACATGTTTATTATGGAACCTGACTAGAAAATACGCTCTATGCAACGGTGTAAGTTTCATTGTTTGATTTCTTCATTTATAGAAATTCATATGTTTGTACTTTTTAGTAAAATTACCATTTTAACCTTTAATTAATATTTCAATTTATTATTAAACTTTACGGCATGTTACATTCTCCTCTGTTGAAAGAATTTCATTCTTGAAATTCTAAAGGACAAAAAAAAGTAACTCGCTCTGTAGCGTTTAAACACATATTATATAGTCTTACATTTAACATACATTCATACAAATACACCCGCTCTTAAGTGGCTATACTTTAACAAACACCATGGCACATACTACGAACACCAACGTTGTGGTTTTCGTCAGCATACAACTTTTGTTTATCATGTGGAGTCTTTATCCTTTTCCTTGTCAGCTCTAGTTTTTCGAAAGTGTCCCTAGTCATGTCTAGCCGAAGTATAAACCTATCAGTCATCTCCCGTGAACAAGATGGATTTGCATGGTCATCCATACAAAGCCTTGAACGTTGTCATGCTTATGCTCGCCTGATAGATGTTATCATAGGTAAATGCCACTAATGGTGAATGATCTTCTCATGCTCCACCAAAGCCAAGAATATTAGGTCTCTCGATAAATCCTTCAACATCCTATTCACCATCTCCATTTGTCATCTGTTTGTGGATGATACGTAGTCCTAAGATTTAACTCAGTCCCCGAGGCATCTTGAAGAGTTCTCCAAAATAAAGGATCTAGGCTAGCTCGCAGCGGGTTAAATGAGTGAATTTAAAAAAAATCATTTTTAAATCTTTATTAGGCCTATGAAGTCTAATCAATTTTTAGATTCGATCTAAAATATTTTATATAAAATCTTTATATTATTTTATATGCTTGTAAAAGGGTGTATTTCAATTTCTTGAAGTATGTTTCATAAGTGCATTAAATTCACTTATATATGTACAGTGCACATGCAATATATAAGAAGTGTATATAGGCAATGTGACTGTTTATGCACTACTAGAATACTTTAAAATGGGGATAGAGCCTGGAGTCGGCCGAAGTTGGCTCTGTCTTCATTATGGAGTCGGCTGGGGACGACGTAAAATTTTATTGAAGTTTGTGTTGGCTAGGGACGGCGCAAAATTTTATTGAAGCTTGTGTCGGCGGAGGACGGCTTGCAACGGTGCGAGTCGGCTAGCGTCGGTTATTTAATTAGTTTTCTAGTCTAATTCTTATATACGTCTATTTCGTTTGAAAAAATATAAAACACAACGAAAATGGCCAAAAAAATAAAATTGACATGTATGGTTATTAATATTCACCCAATGGCGGGTCGTGATAGGTTTAATTGGTATTTTCGATGATGTATGTTCTTGTAATTCGAAAAGTTATCGTTGTTGAAAATCTAACTCGTACGACAATTCGATGCAACTTTTAGTCGATCCGTTATACAAATTCGATAAAGGCGATTATATGTAACAATTTAAGGAATTAAAATAATTTTTAAACCATTGGATAAACAATTATGAATTTTTAAATGTATTTGGTATAATAAAATTATATAAAATAAAATATGCGGTGTAAAAATAGATTCTTTGGATCTTATGTCGATCTAAGGTATTTTTGACATATTTTTAGAATATTGTTTAAAAATACACGAATCTGGGGTGTCGATCTTGAATGTCAAATTTATGACCGTTCGTGGACTTTCAGACAAAAATCCTTCGTTCGAAGGCCGAACGACCTTCAAACGAGACCAAATTTGAACCAGTGATGCTTTGTAGTGTTTTAATCGAATCCGTACAGTTGGATTCGCAAAAAAATCATCACATACAAAATTATCCAAGAAATATGTCATTTTCTAGGAGTTAGCTATAACACTTATAATTTTGTGGGTGATGATTTTTTTGCGAATCCAACCATACGGATTCGATTAAAATAATACAAAGCATCACTGGTTCAAATTTGGTCTCGTTTGAAGGTCGTTCGGCCTTCGAACGAAGGGTTTTTTGTCCGAAAGTCCATGAACGGCCATAAATTTGAAATTCAAGATCGACACCCCAGATTCGTGTATTTTTAAACAATATTCTAAAAACATGTCCAAAATACCGTAGATCGACATAAGATCCAAAGAATCTATTTTTACACCGCATATTTTATTTTATATAATTTTTTTTTTGAATTACCTAGAGAACCAAGCTTCGCTTGTAAACTCTAGGGAAGTATGTGCCTGCCAAACACATACTCCGGGTACTTGTTACAGGGTTGTCAGTTTCGGGGCTCGAACTCGTGACCTTCGATCACGCAGTCCGGACCATCAACCAACTTCATCGGATTACCCAATGGTTTAAAAATTATTTTAATTCTTGAAAATGCTACATATAACCACCTTCATCGGATTTGTATAATGGATCGACCAAAGGTTGCATCGATTGGTCGTGCGAGTTAGATTTTCAACAACGAAAATTTTCAAATTATATGAACATATATCATCGAAAATACCAATTTAACCTATCATGACCCGTCATTAGGTCAATAATAATAATAATAATAAATGTCAATTTTTTTATGTTGTAGTAGTGTTTTTAATTTTTTTAAACGAAATAGGTGTAAAAAAAGAATTTAAAAAAAAATATACGCTGGCCGACCCTAAACGACTCAAGCCGTGACTAATCAGGACGATGCCAACCGACGCCAGCCGGCTCCATATCGAGTATACAGGTTTCAGCGGAGATTTCCTTCTTCACTTTCTTTGCTTAATAAAAAACGATTTTCTCCTTCCCCATCACCGTTTTCGACCCTCTCCAACCGTCACCCTTTGTCGATCATCGCTGTAGAAGCCTAGAACTCGACAGAACTTGCCGAAATCTCCTCTTCTTCTTGAATTTGGTAATTTTGTAAACCCTAATTTCGAATTAAATTGTTTAATTGGTTTAAATGTACATTATTGTGATGATAATTGGGAGTAGGTATTGCTAATTTAGTGTATTAGGTTATTTTTAGTATGAAATCGTTGAATTTGAAAGTGTGAATTGGGAATAATTGGTTGTAAGTATTTATAATTTGAAAGGGTGAAAGTGTGAATTGGGAATTTGAAAGTGTGAAAGTGTGCATTTGAATTTTATTCCCGATTGATCCCTTATGTTTTATATTTGGATTGAGTGAGGACACTTGGTCGTCGAGTGTTGTTTGACTGGCCTGTGCGCCTTATATTTGGATTGAGTGAGGACGACTTGGTCGTCGAGTGTTGTTTGACTGGCCTATGCGCCATGTGTTTGGGTATTTATACCTGGAAAGTCTCAGTAGCTAGTCCATTCGAGATGTGCCGATATTATACGAAGGGCGTATCGCCTCGATACGCTGCCGTTTATTTCTAGCGCCTACGTGAAGCAACTATTTGGATGTTTATTGCTTTATATGCAATAAACATCTTAATATAAATGATTCAAAGGAAATAATTTATAAATAAACTTCTTACTTATTTTAGCCTATCTCTAATTACTATAAATAATTTAAATGAAAATAAGACAGCAACAAAGCCTTTAGTTCCAAAAGGCTTTGGTAGATTAGAAAATACGATAATAATCACAAGTCTTTATGCGTATCGGAATAGAAAAGAAATGCTGTCGAAATTTCTAATATATATATATGTATGTATGTTTTTAAATTAGGAAAAATGTTCAACTATATTCTCGACCGTACCTGGATGAGTGAAAATTTGTATGCGTGGTTTGTGCAATATTGGGAAAGCGAAGACATGAAGATAATTTTTTTACTTTCGTATGTCTATAATTATAATTTGTTTAAATTTTTGTATAATAATTAAATTATACAGGCGGTAGCATCGAGGACCTCCGCAAACAGGCATTGGAATCCTGCAACACACCACGGTGAATCCAAGTCTTTTCAGCGATATAGAAAAGAAATGGTAAATATAAAAATTATTATTTGTAATTTACTTATAACGTTGTTTAGTTATATATATGTATATATGTGTATACGTATACATTTTTTCAATCATATCTAATTTCAGACGAGGGAGAGAGGTGGTGTTGCAACGTCTCATTTGGACGTCTTCACCCGAACACACGCTGTCGAGCATACAGATGAAGATTTCGTGGTAACATATGAATGGTCAAACGCAAAATCAACGAATATCCGGGTATAAGGACTATAAATTTTTTCTCTTATTTAACAATACATTAAATTGGATATTCATCTTATCAAAATTATATTTCTAAACACAGGAGAGATGCGATCAGGAGATTGGTCGCATGCTTGCAGAGTCTGGTAGAGATCAGTTGACCGTTGAGGAGACGGACAAGATATTCGCTCGTATTACCGACCCGCCGACCAGAAATAGACAGTATGGATATGGTAATCAAAAAGTAATATTTATTAAATTTAATTAATTCATTAACCAGTTTATAAGTTTTATTGAATATTACGTATAAACTATAACTATGAATTTATTAATATACAGGCCACGATGCAAGCCGCTTACAATAAACAACAAGCTGAAGAAAAAATAGCGGACATGCAAGCACAAGTCGCCGAGTTGAACGATTGGAAATAGATTGGATTGAAGCAGAAACTAGAAGAGGCGATTACTGCTTACTTGGTAGAGCATGAGATGAAAATGCCGCCATCATAGGGATCTGGCGCTACTGATAATTGGGGCGAGTGGTAGTATGTTCCTATATATATTTTCTGATGAACTTTGAATGTCTTGCATATTTGATGAACTTTTGGTTGAATTTTGTAAATATTATGGATATTTGTGACGATGGACGTTTAAAGATGTATGTTGATGTTTTGTGGTTCTTAGTTGGGCATATATGTGATGTATATTGTTGTTTGGTAAAGTATATTTGAGAAATATATATGATTGTGTGGATGAAGTAGAAATGGCTGCTGGAAATGTAGAAAAAATTACCCAGATTAGCATCGGCTGGAGTCGGCTCGGGTCTGTCTATGGGTCATTTATTATTTTACACGTGGACTAAATTTAGCGTCGGCTGGAATTGGCAAACCGACTCTAGCCGACGCTAAACTAGAGGACGGACTCATCACCATTCCTGTCACCATTTCACTTGGCGACGAGCTACTTTGCGTCGGCATATAGCGTCGGCTCGAATCAGCCGGAGTCGGCTATATGCCGACGCTAAACAGCCTTCTCCTTGTAGTGATGTAACGACACGTATTTTTGACCATTTTTTTTGAAATTTAATTTAATTATCGAATAAAGATGGTTAGAAATGGAAATTTGTATTGTTATTAATGAAAATATATTGAATGGAAGTGATAGTCTAAATTGAATCTGCAAATGACAAAATTCCAACAAGAGAAAGGTATTAATTAGTATCTGAATTGAAACAAACGATATTCAATTGTATTAAATTAATTACTGAAATATGAACAATAAATGTCATTTAAATAAAGATTGAATAAATGTGCAATAAGATAAAAGAGATAACAAATTTCAATATAACTTTTTGATATTGATTATAAGGAATTAATAATAGAATTCGAATTAACAAATGTTTATTCTTAAATATGAGATTGATTGGTTGTTAATAAAAGAAGAACATAAGTCGAATGAATATTTTTTTTTAATATTTTAAATATCTGAATCTACAAATTTTGAAAGAAAAAAACTATATTTAAATTTTGAACGTAATTTTTGAATGCGAAAAATGTCTATATATATATAGCTTCACCATTTCAAATTTATGATAAAAAATACATGTAAATATACTTAGACAAGTTTCATGATGGAAAAGTGCAAACTTATGATAATGTATGTATGTATGTATGTATATGTAAACAAGTGTATATCTAAATGTATATGTAATAGGTAAAAATTTAAATATGTATATGATGACAATATATATATGTGTGTGTATGTATATAAAATAGTGAATAAGTAAATATGTACATATAGTAAAAATGGCGTATATGTAAGTCTATATATATATATATATATATACATGTAGGATAAATATTCACATGGGAAGCATCATCATGAAAACTTCAAAGTCAAGCACAAAAATTTCAAGTCAAGCCCACAACTTAAATTCAAGCAGATAATAAATCCAAGTGCACACAAAACATTAAATCAAGCCAAAAAATAAATCAAATCAAATCAAACCATGAAATCACATCAGCCTACCTACGTAAGGAAGTGAAAAAAAGTCTGATTACTTACTATTGATACATCATTATGTATAATTGAGAGGACTAACTTGGGACTGAATCTTATTCATTTCAATGTACTTTTGGAACTCATTTCCAATATACTCGCATATTTGATCAAATTGAATTTTTTATTTCCTTGACACTTTATGTTTTCTATTTTCGTCTTATATTCAATGAACTTATCAAAGATGTGCAACTTGTGTTACACATACACATATTCATGTCTATGATAATTCATCGTGAATTCAACAAAGTAAGTGGATTCGTTTTGGTATCAATAGATCTTGGATTACATGCATCTATATTTATTAATTCAAATAGCTTATTAACTCATTTTCACTCCAACTGAATAGGTGCTTTGCCCTTAATCTTTTGGGATACAATTCACGAGTCCTAAAAATAATTCATAATAATAAAATTAAAGAATTATTTCTCAAATAAAATATGGCTTAGTCCATAATTCATAGAAATATTTTGATACTTATGTATTTTCCATAGCTAATCGTTATGAAAACAAATGACGTTATTATAATAGGCTTATTTTATAATGAATATTCATAATATTCATATTAAAATAAAACTTTATCTATCTTTAATCAATATTGAAAATATCTATAAATTCATAAATAATATTTGTTATACATACGAACGCAATCTTTCATAACTTGATCATTCCACTAATGAGTGTCATAAGTATGCTTCCACTATCGTTGCCATTATTATAACAGTACATGAAATATGAAGCTCCATTCAACCAGTTATTATAAACTGTTTATTTCATCCACTATAACTAATTTACTGTCGAGAGTTTTAGATCAAATATCTTAAACTCAAAGAAATAACTCTTATTGAAAAAAAAATACCTTTTATAATAAAATTACATTTGGGGTATAAACCACGTTTATCATTCCATATAAGTATAACATAGAATTTTATACAATTCTCGTTTGCAATATTTCTTCAAGAAGTAGGAGTGACCATTCAACATCCAAAATGTGCCTATTTTGCATCCATTGTCAAATATTAACTTTTCTTTTAAATGGTTAAACCATGCAAAAATAACTCCTACCAAAGACTACACTGAGTTCTTTACAAAAGCACATTCGAATATTCCTAAAAATTCAAGGATATTGAATATGTTGCACTTGAGCAAACTAGTCGAAGCTAACATTTCACTGGTCGAAATCCTTTGTTGATTTTTTAGTCTTTGGTATGGTGTAGTTTTCAACACAACAGGATTATCATTGTATTCAATCGTAGTGAACACATAACCTTGCATTATAGTTGCTTGCTCATTTTGAATGAACTAATTTCATCGGGATTTTATATATTACGAACACGACTGTTTACCTTACAACCTTTTTTAAGTGCTTGAATATGGATCAAATATTCTAATTCTTGTATTACTTTAGAGTTAAAAGCTCATAAAGCACAATACATAGTCTGAGCAAATAAACATTTAAGTGACCAAGGTAGGAATAATCAATTAATTTAATCAATTAAATATGTTTAATCTGAATGTTTGGTCATGAGAAGCAGAGGAGGGAGTGGTTGGCCATAGATGAAAGAAGAAGAGTGAACCAAATTTAATTAAATGTATGTAGGATGCCTTATTATATTAAACTAAAAGAAACATTTTCATTTCTCTTTTTTAAAACTTCCCTTAGTCATAGATCTAACATTTAGACCACATCCTTCCAAGTGTGCTCCATCATATATTGTCTCGTATAAGAACTAAAATGTCTAATATGTATTCATACAAATATTAATGACAGTTTGCACATAGTATGATGATATGACATATAATAACATAGTTAATATATACATGTATAGATAATAAGATTTATACCTACCATATTTATATATATATGTATATATATATATATATATATTCTCCATTTATATATGTATTATTTGCGTCAATTTTACAAAATCTAACATATGTTGACTAAGTTGAAGTTTTCAATCATGCTTTTAAGTTGGAATGTTCAAGTTTTGATTTGGTAGAATTAAATTCAAATCTAGATCAAGTTGACTGATATAGAATATCTACTAAATGACTATATTAACTTTATCTATATTTTAAAATAACCAAAAGGAATTTTGAGAAGAAAACCATTTATCATTTTTCTCTTTTAAAACTTTCCATTTTAATTCCCACTAGTCAGAATTAAGATCTCATCCACGTTTCTTCTTCTCTCTTTCTCTTTTTCTATTATGGTCGGCCATACGATACCATTGCACAGATCTTTATTTTCAAAAGCCTGTTAAGCAATTAAGTATTAAGACCTATTTAAATATATATCGACATCGTATATCGATACCTGTTTATTTAACTTTAAAATATACTTCCAAATATTTAAGCAACATCCAAACACAGATAAATTAACAACTAATATTTCTTAAATACTAGTAAATTTTATTAGTTTTAGCATTTTATAAACTAATTGAATCTTGTGGTTTTTGGAGAACTCGCAGATGCGGTTGTGGGACTCAAAGGTGTGAATTCAGCTAGTGATTAATATTGCTTTATTCAAATATTAACGTTTACATATCACAATAGTTAGTGGTGTGACGGTTTGGTCGCATCGTTTATAGATCTTTTCGGTAAAATCATATTTTATACCATCTTAAGCATCCATAATAGTGAGAATAATTTACGCACATTCTCTTCGCAACATTATATCACATTAGGATATACGGAATCAGATATTGGTCAAAACTTCAGCATTGTCCGTAGTCAATTCAATCAGTTCATAAAAAAAGTCATTGGTTCAATGATAAAATTTATTTTTAACCATTATACTCTGGTCAAAATTTTTGACTTTGAGTTAACTACAGTTAACCGTGATACCAACCTCATAAACTGAGGTAAAACTCGATCTGATTATAATGCCTTAATCTGCCTAATACCTTGAGATCAACTAGGACAACCGTATTACTTACTACTTCTTGTTGACTTGACTAAGAACCACTACATAGCAATTTCTTCAATCGAACAGTGCTTCACTTCCAATGCTTCAACTTAGACCCATTATAATCGTTTGATGGATGGTAATGTCATGATTTAACTATAATTAAAGTTGATTATTCACATTGAAGCTCAACAGTTCTTAAGTTGAGGGAACTATGTAACAACATCATCTTGAGATTCCATCGTTGGATCAGGAGCATTGGCAACGAGGTAAAAAGAGTAAATTTCAAAAAAAAAAAAATTAATTTGCACAATATCTTATTTTATGTGAATAAAATTTAATTTAAAGTGAACCAAATTTGGTATTTAATTAATATAAGTGTTTGAGTAATTTTAATTTGTTTTATTTATTTAAAATGTTTCTTTGTTTGTAAAATTTTGAAATAAATTTTTATTATTAATTTAAATAAACTTAATTTATTAATATAATTCATTTTATTTTTATATTTAATATTTTGATGTTATGTGATATTCATATTCATAATAAGAACATCACAACTATACTAATATGAAAACTACCTTAGGGGTATAATGAGAAAATTGACCATTGTGTCCTACGGTTAATAAAATGTTAATAGGGTGAAACAATGTTAAAAAATATTATGATTAATTTGAATTAGTCTAAATTCAATAATATATATATAATATTGTAAGTAAATAATAATATATGTGTAATATTGTTTAAAAAATAATTTGTTGTACTTCATCAATAATTTATCGTTATAACTATAATTTTAATGAAATACATAAAACTTACATTTAAATTATTTCATTAAGTTATCAATATATTCCGGTTTTCCAAAATTATCTAAAATTCAAAATTCAAAAGTTGACCATTTCAAAGTGTGTGTGTGAATAGTGTCATTTAAACATTATGTATGTGTGTATCTACGTATGTATAATAAAAAATAGTTTTGTAGCTGTTCTTTACGTTTTTCCCCTAAATATTGGGCGGTAATACAAAATATATGGCTTTTCAATGTCACGCCAACAATTTTAAGCAATGACCTCTTATATCTACTAGTTTTATGCGTATAACTCATTATGATAACTTGAGGAAATGTATGTCCAAACTCTAAACTAGTTAGATGAGTCAAACTATATCCGTGGTAATATGTGTTCCATCGAAAGTTCCACAACGCCATTTGAAAAAACCATATTCTCTAGGTTTACAAAAAAATAGACTTGAGAACATCTCATTCTTTAAATATTTTTATGCACTATTATAACATTGTATATCGTTTTGATTGTGGTGCAATTTTATGATCACTTTGTTTATAAGTATGTCAATTTCTTATGGTCTAACTATATTTTTATGCATATCAGTAACTAGTTCGATCTTCTCTTAACTCAACCCATCGACAGACGAATGACCCTCATTATTTTGTAACTTGCACGTTTATGAACCTTATAAAGCACTTCTAAGATCCACTCATTAACAATAGAAAACTTAAAACCTCTTAGTTTGAATGGACACGCATTTCTTAGTTCCTGTTAGTCTTGGGTTACAATCGAATTTCTTCGGTTTAGGCTCCTTAAACAATCCACTATGTTCAATTCCGAAGAAGATTCTTAACTTATTATGAGAATCATTCACATCCAAATTTAATATTATAATAAAAAACAAGGTCGTTTTTCAGTATGTTGGATCCATTCCATTATTTTTTTACTCGGTATTATTACAAATATAGAAAACGTTACAAAAATAAATACAATAAAAAAACTAAAAACAATACTGAATCACCTACATCATAGGATGTAAACTCACCCTATAATCCATTATGATATCTTTGTCAGAAGCTTCATTTGCACTGCTACAATTAACTCTCGATTAGAGAAAAATAAGTGTTGCTTTAGTTCAAGAAGAAATTTTGCATCAGTACACCCTAGGAGGGCCAATACATTGAAAAAATTGATAAGCTAGGGAAATTTGTGTGAGGAAAGTAATAACAAAGGGAGTTGATGCGTGGTTTGCTCATACTAGCAGGTTTTATTATAAAAATGAAAAATATGCTAAAAAATTGAAAATTTTATTAGTTTTATTCTCTAATCGAAAATCAAGCTCTCGTTCAGCTTCTAATCCAAAATCACATTCTTTTGATTCTAATCCAATATCTTGGTCTTCTTCCTCAATTTTCATGACTAAATATACAATTTTTTTTTTGATTTTTTTTTCGTTTCAGTTTTCAACTAAGAATTTAGGATTTAGTTTTGAGCGGGTCTAGTGTAATGTTAGATAGATGTTAAAGGCACCGGACCAGTATGCTAACCACTACCAAGATTTTTTACAATGCGATTGACGGAATATGGCCAACTAAACAAATGTTTGATCGATGGTCCTCTGCTGACCGCGGTGCCATAAACATCAAACCTGGTGCCTTTAGCACAATTCTAATGTTATTTTTATTCTCAATTATTATATAAAAAATTGTGGGGTTTGATAGGTTAGTTGAGAAATAATTATCGGTTTCAGTTGTTCGAGGTTTCGTTGGACCATTTGAATCTTCATCACGCAATTATAATATTTTAATCAACTAAAATTAATATAAAAATAAAATGTACGTTGAAGATTGAATAGATCCACCGGATAGTTTCAATCTGGATCTACCTGATTTCCAGCCACACGAAATTTGGTGCGACGAGATAGGAACGAAGAAAAACAGCACACGGTTTCAAAAAAAAGCGCACGCATACAAAATGATGACTGTTCACTCATCTTTCCCTTACCGTCTCGAACACCCTTCGTAATATGCAATACCTACCTGATCTAAAGAACTAAACACGGTGCTTATCGATCCAACTTCTGTCATCGCAGAAGCTTCCGATAGCCCAGTCTGGTAGTTTCCTCAACCAAAATACCACTCGGAGTAAAAATCATCGTTTTCTACTCCACTGCTGAACCAACGATCATCGATCACATCTATTAGTTCTGCAGTTGAAGGAGGAGAAGAGTTGCTCTTCCTGCGGAGGAGAACGATTAGTCTGATATCAATTGTACATTTAGTGGCATCTACGAGGTATGTTACTAATTACTGTATTACCGTTTTATTTTTGTCTTACTGGAGTTGGAAACGTTATATAGCTAAATTGTAGATCTATAATTTGGTTACCAACTGTAATTGAGTTGAAATTGATTGCGTCTTTTGAAGGAAAAGTTCGTATTTACTTCAGTGTGTGATCTGTATTGAGTTATGGAAAGATAACATTACTTTACCATTTAAATTAGGAAAGTATATATAGTCTGAAAAAACATACAGGAAGCACTATAATATCTTATATTTTTAAGTTGATTGTAGCTTAACTAAATAAATTTTGATCGACGTGCATTTGGCAACCAGAAAAATCTAGGCTAGTTAATGAATATCAGCCCGGCATTGTTATGGATGGCATTTGCTAAATCCACTCGTGCATAAAGACACTCACGCCTCAGTCAAGCGGTTATAGGTTGGGCCCGCCTAGTATGATTTAAAAAATAAAAAAGAAACGAGATAGCAAATCTACGCGACCGTGCTTCGCCACTAGTGGTGCTAGAATATCTCTCGTCTGGATTGATGGTTGACCCAACCAAATTAGTTAGAAGTAAGCTATAGTAGGAGTGGATGGAGCTAAGAATATGCTATCATATTTATACTTCCGTCTAGTGTAATGATTAAAAAGACAACCAAGAGATATTAATGTGGCTAAATGACAATATAATTTTGTGTCAGATTCCCTAAGTTTGTAATTAATCAATGATATATCCCAATCTTAATGTGCTTATACACTCATTTCCTTGTGCTAAAAAGTTAAAAGTTGCATTTTCCCCCATATTGATTGTTGATTGGTTGGCTTCTTATTTTTTTTAACCATAATTAACCTAATAGGCATTGTTTTACAAGAATAACAGACTTATCTTTTCTAAAAAAAGTCTCAGATATGACTGGAATATAGTGATTTAATATTTGGAACATATAAAATGGTAAATTTATTTTTCTTGTCGGATGGTATGTGTACTAGCATGTTGATTCTATTAATTAGCATCATGCATCTGTGGCTTACTTGGTTCATGGGGTTGGTGGGCTGGGGCTGTTTGTTCGTGTGTGCTTGCAAGAAAATGATATATAATTAAACTATCTGGGCAGCTGCATATTCTCTATTTCCGCAGCTCACAAGATAAACATACTGTAAAATAGTATGTTATTTTTGAGTTTTTGCTCCTCACTCTAGGTTTGTGAAGAAACAGTACTTGAGCATTTTTAATGATAACTAGTATAATTGTTTTTGTGTGTTGTGTAAGGAAAAGTATTATCGGGTATTTCACAACCTCTGATTCATCTAATCGGAGCTAAACATGATTGGAACAATCATCTTTAATGAAGCATTTGAGTTTTTTCTCATGCTACATTTATGAAGGAATGGTAAATATGAACATTTTCTATGTAATATAAAATTTTTAACATTTCCACAGTTATTTACCCCTAGTTCTTTTCTAATATTTTATATTCGAATCTTTGTATTTAAATTGCTTACGAAATCTCAAACTCGGACTATTTAAATAAATATCAGTCAATAGTTTCTTTATTCTTCTAACAAATCCTACATATATATGTCAATTTTATGATACACACACAAGTATGCAGCCCTTGCTGATGGCATGGATTCAAACATAATTTTGAATACACCTTGCAAATGTTATGCAAGGATTTATGTTCCAAGCAAAATAAGTAAACAATCATTGCTTATTATAATTAATGGGAAAAACAATAAAATTCATAGCATCGTTAAAACCAAACATTTGTATGTCACTTGGTTGGAAAAAAAACCGACTGATCATAAGAATTAAACATATTTATAGGTAGACCTTTAGCGGTATCTGTATGAATATACGCATTTTAAGTCCAAATTCCGTATGTATTTACATAGATGTTTAGAAATACAAAGTATTATTTATGATAGTTGTTCATTCATAATTAATTCTGTTCATTTATGTATTAACATTTGATACTATGATGTAAATATTTCAAATTTATCCAATGCGTGTGTTAACATTCACTACAATCTACGTTTTCAACTTAGATCACTATCGATACAATTAATCCAGTTTAATTTCAGCAACAAAAAGTTTCTTGGAACTTCTCTCTCCTACCCAAACATGAAGCGTTGTTTTTATCCTCTTCTCCCACTTCTTAGTTAAAAGTAGGTAAACTCTATCACAGCTCACTCTCATTACAACCCACTTCAAGACAGTGTACACACTTATTCTTTCATCATTTTTATTATTCCTAATAATCTCCACCGTTGTCTCCCTTCTTTGCTCTCCCATCAAAAAAGCAAATTAATGTGACATTCCTTCACATTAGATCCTAAAGCTAGGATGTTGTAAGAGGTTGGATAATGCAGCCTTAAATGAATAGTGCAGTATTGGAGAGCATGGTGATGTGTATATTGGTTCGAAAGTAGAAGAAAATAGTTCGACAAATCTAAATATTTTTATAATTAAAAACAGGTTGTGGTGATTGATATTATCGAATTATAAACTTTGCATAGCAAAAAACTATTGGTTTGCACATTAGGGTTGATGAAAATGCAATTTGCCAGGTAAATTAAAATAAAGTATTGCATGAATACCTGAAGCATTAGCATAAAGAACCACATAAAGTCACTAAAAAAGGTACTTACATTGTTGCAACAACAGGATCGACAAAGTATTCCATGTCACTGTCTTACTTATCATCTCTACTGTTAATGAAGAGAATCCAATAAACAGAATTTCTACGGTATTTGCAACCTTCATCACCATACCCTGACCAACCACCCATTAACAAAAACTTTTTTGTCAATTTACTTGAAATAAAAATGTCGTCACTATCAAAGCTTTTGCACTTATATCATACATCCGTGTATAAATTTTATTATTAAATGAAAAGTAAATAATTCTAGCTATTAGATGCACGTACGTGCGATTTACACTAGTCGTACATAAAAACATCTACAACAAATTTGCTAAATGTGTCAAATATAGCACTAGGAGTTTCCAAGCTCCTTAAGAACCAAAATCATTTGAAACCCTCCGAGGTTTAATCAAATCTTGGTTTTTTGGTTGACAACCTCAATCAATCGCACGTGCAAATCTTGTTGATTATGAACAACTTTAATTCATGAAAGCACGCCCTCTTTGAATTTACCCATGGCTTATGGATTAGTATTTCTTTTTTAACTCTTTCGGTGGCCTATCGATAAGTAGTTAATGAGACAAAATAAAGGTGTTATCAACGTGGAATGACAAAGTTATGATATGGGTCAACACACATGTTGCGTTATGAGAAACTGTAAATATTGTGCAAAATCATCCGTTAATGATGCACAATCAGTAGACAAAAGATATTAAGGTATGAAATCAGAAGGGCATAATTAAGTAAATTATTTTGTGTTGTCTTGGACTCTTATTAAATCCACATCTAACTATGGAGAGAATAGACGAAGTGCATCAGTAATTTGTGTAGTAATCGAGTTTCTTACGCGATACTCATACGTATATTTTCGTCAAGGTACTACACATAAGGTTAATATCATTACTCGATAACTACAACAAATAAATAGAGTTGGCCATAACATAAAAGAATATATATATATATATATATATATATATGCAAAAACATATATTCCAACGTTTGGTCGTTAATAATAATTTGAGATATAACACAAAAATGCTGTAGAAGATTATAGTAAGGCTCAATGATTAGTCAAAAGAATAATGTACCTTGTGATATTTAAACTTTATTTCATATAGTATAAACTCAATAAATATTCTACATTCACTTATCTTGTGCTTTCTAGGATGCTTATATATATGTTGGGTACAACTTGTTTAAGTATACACCACATATAGATTGTAGTTTAATTTGTTAAATCACAAAGAGATTATGCACGCTTAATATCAATAACATGTTAAAAAAGGATTTTTGGGTGGTCATGATCAAGAATTGTATAATAGAATTCTTTTTAAGCATTTGCAAATCAAACATCGAATCAATACCAATCCAACATAATGGTAGTCAAATATAAAAAATGAATTAAAATAGAAAGTGGTAAAAGAAAAACCTCAAGCGTCGGTTGTCTAATATTCACATATCGTACAATGATCTGCACGTTTGACCACAATCTTCGCCGGTATTTGTGGAGTCCCTTGAGGTTTTAAAACCTATCAAATAAAGTACTCCAGGTACGAAACCTTTTTATTGAAAATTTTAGGGACCTTAATGATTATAGAAAGGAGATGACTAACATCATAGGAGGGAAGAAGCGGATGTTAAAAGTTAAAATATGAAGATCCCGTGATTATAATTCTCTGAAACCATGATGATTTTAGAAAGGGAATGACTTAGTTTAAAAGAGGAGTGAAGAGTTTCCAATCATGTAGAATTACAGATCGTGTGAATGGAGCGGTTGTAATAAACATTTTATTCAATTTTCTAACGTCGTTAAGCACAAGTTATATGAGACGAGTTGTGGCAATTATAACCATTTGATATCTATTGCGGCAATTATGATAATTTGGAGCCAGCCATAAGTTTCTATTCAAACATTTGTTCTCTCTCCTGTCAAATGGACCAAATATTTAGATTCAAATTTGTGGAGCTACAAATGATGCTAAATAAGGGGGCTATGGATCCTAGCTCTATACACATGCGTGCGCGTGCGCACACATATGTATGTATGTTTGTATGCATGTATGTATATGTATATATAAACAAAAATAGTAATTATTTTTTTCATTTTACTATAAAGATACATAGATCGCATACATTAAATTATTTACATGAACAAATGACAAAGTTGGTTTGTAAATTAATCATGATCGTTTATCTCAAAAAAATTTCATCCACTGCATTAGTTTCGTAAATCATGTGGCTACATATTTCCCTTAATTATGAATTATAGTCTTATCGTGTGCATTTCGTATGACTTAGGACTACACATGTAGTCTGCAGACTATAAATTTTGTCATCCATTTTACTATAAAGATACATAGATCGCATAAATTAAATTATTTACATGAACAATAATGGCAAAGTTAGTTTGTAAATTAATCATGATCGTTTATCTCCAAATTTTGTCATCCATTGCATTATAAAATTCTAATTTCATCTTCAAATATATGCATTAAGGTTTCTATAGAAAAAAACTAAAATATTACAATATGCAATGCATGTGCTACACACCAATCGACGTAGTATTTCTGTATACTCTAGCTTCTTCCTATAACTGACTTTGAATTTGTTCTCATTCCATTTCTTCCAGAGGCAATAAATAAATATATTGATTTTGCAAGAGGTAGAAAAAACCTCTTTTAACATTTAAGATTAACTATCATGTTTTATTATTAGTAACCTGCTGAGATAAGATGGCAGAAACGTAAATTGGAAGTAGGCAGTGCTGTTGAAAGAGTTACATAGTTTGAAGGTCAAATCCATCCATATCATGTATGAACAATAGAGTGTTACTGATGTTGTTAATGCTATTGCTAGCTATGTGCCTATCGAGTTTTAAGTATGTTTGAAACATCAATTACAGAGTACTATACACTTGTGCATCTATGATGATATATGATTAAACTATCCCGGATGCATAATGTTTTTTGACACTACTGACAAGATTAAGTATACTCAATTAAGTATGAAGGCGTAGGACGGTAGGAGTAATTTTAAAGAAATGGCGTTCTCACTTCATCATGGAGCAAATGCAGTTTAACCTACTAGGTTGTCTGTTATACAAGTATGCATGTGCAATGGCACATAGGCAAACTATGTGGGCAAAGTTGCATGCTCATGGTTTTCAGAAGCAGTACAGGATAAAATAGAGCAAAGCAGTTGATGTTTGTTCGAGGGGAAAAAAAGTATTGGGGTCTTTCAGAGAACCTCGGATCCATCTAGCCGGGGGATGAACCCCAGGTAGAACGATCCTCTACAAGATGAACTAGGTTAGTAATCCAATAACCCGTTAGTCACGCTGTGGAAATGAGGCCATGTGTCATCATCAAGACTGAGTTTCCTTCCTCCTTAAGTTATAAGGATAAAGTAGTACGAGCCTATAGAACAGATCCTGTTCAAGTAAGGTCGTGCTTTGTGTGTTAACAAGTCGATATTTGTACTACGCAAGGAAAAATTAACGGGGGGTGTGGGACTAATATGAGTTTAATTAAAGGAGCAAACATGTATTCTAATCCTGAACACCACAGATCTGTGAATTTATGGAGAGTCAAAAATCTGAACATGCATCTATACACTATTACGTTGCCTAGTATGGAACTTGAACTTCAGTTTTCTCTTTCCTAACTCATGTTTGTATTGAATACCTTGTATGTATGTTCTATATATTTGCTGCGAAGCTTATTGAATACTAAATTAGTTAAGGAAACAAAATATTTTTTATTTTTGGACTTGAGTTAAAATTCTAATAGTAGTAATTAGACATTTTTGCAGTTCCAAGCAATGAAATTGGAAGACCTGACCTGAGGCTGAAAGCTTGGAAGGTAAAAGGATATGGAGACAAAAGAGAAAGGAATGCTATAAGGTGGAATGAACATTGGTTATCCTTACAATTCCTCACAGGAGTGCGTGCTTACCCTCCTCTGTCAAGTTATGGATATATTCTTATGGCTGCCCTACTGCACAACACAAGCTCCGTATCTGTTTGGATGTCTGCCGCCTGTTGCTTACCCAGCGGCTCATCGTTGTCGTCGTGGGCATGTTTCCAAATGAAAAGTTAGTAATGTCAAGTTGGTAAATTCAAGCGTGGAAAGTTTTTAAATGCATGGTAAGCTCAGCAAGTGGAAGTTATCATTCTTTACTACTTGCGTTTGTATTGTTGCCTATGTAATGCATCTTCATCCTTTAACTTCTATTCTAATAAACTGTATTATTTTCAAATGGATCTGTCATGTCTTGTGTTGCCCATGGTTTTATGTGTGTTTTTATTTTTGCCATTATACTGTGCCGACGCTGCGGATAATAACAAAATGAAATAGATCGATGAAAGTAGCAATCGGTGGATTGAAGATACTAAATTGCCCAAATTCGTTGATCACAAAGATACCGAATTCTAGCTATCTTCGACACGTTGATCGCGCACGATACCGTGAAAGAAGATCTTCAATTCTTCAAGCGTTGATCAAGCGCACTTGATTCCGCGAATCGGCTTCAACAATCATTGATTCGAGCGCACTCGAATAACCGAAAGTGGAGATAGGAGATTACACTCAACTACCAATTTAGGATGAAAGCACACAACAATCAAACAAGAATTTTATTCAAAAATCAACCACCAAAAAAGTTACAACACACTCGCTATTTATAGAAGTTTCACACCCTGTCCCTTAAGTCGTATACGACTTACGACTCATTAAGTCGGCACCGACTTATCACAAGAGCGACCCAACCTCTTTACAACACAGCACAACGCAAACGACTTAACTAAGGTCGTTAGCGACCTAACATATCACAATACTCACGATTCAAGCTTTTACATTCCCCAGTACACGACCTACGACTTATCATAAGTCGGCATAATCAACACGTTACAATACCTAGGTCGTATTAGACCTAACGACTTACGACTCAAAGAATACAAATTACAACACATGTCACGACTCAAAAATACAACGACTCATACACAGACGACTTACTGAATGCAACGACATACGACTTACTAGACATCTTCAGGCGCATCTTCATGCGACTTAAACAGGGACGACTTATCATGAGTCGTAACTCGTTTGCGGTTTAACTCTTCGTTATCTTGCGTTGCTTCTCCCTTAGCTCCTATAGCTATAGGTCGTAAACGACTCATAGTAACCGAACGACTTAAGCCCTCGTTAAGTCGTAGCCCCTTTTCATCTTCTTTGTTGGGTCGTAGCCTTCCCCTCCGAGCTCTGTTAAGTCGTAGATGACTTAAGACCGCCTTCTTAGGTCGTGGTCGACTCATGTCTTCTTCTCTGGCTTGAGCTGCATCATCCTCCCCTGGTTGAGAGAAATTCGTCCTCGAATTTGTAAATTCTTCCACCTCAGATTGTTCATTTCCATAATATGGTACAAGACGCTTAAAATTGAACACGTCAGAAGTGTACACATCCTCCGGCAGCTTCAACTTATAAGCATTTTCATTAATCCATTTCATAACTTCTACAGGACCAATTTTTCTGGCTTTCAACTTATTATAGGCACCTACTGGAAAACGATCCTTGGTTAACACATCATATACCAAATCACCTTTATTAAATTCAACACTTCTTCGCTTCATATTTGCAGATCGTTTATATTTTTCATTTGCTTTTTCCAATCGTTCCTGAACGATTTTATGACATTCAGTCAACCCATCAACAAAGTCTACAGCTCGTTTAACCATCCCCTTCGGTTGTGGTACTATTGCTAAATCCAACGGTCCCCTGGGTAAATTTGAATATACAATCTGAAATGGACTAAATCCCGTACTACGATTGACTGCATGATTATGAGCAAACTCTGCCTGGCATAACTTCATGTCCCAACTCTTCAGATTATCCTTCACAAGACATCGCAACAAATTTCCCAACGATCTGTTAACAACTTCGGTCAGTCCATCTGTTTGCGGATGATAAGCGCTGCTAAAGTTTAACTTTTTTCCAACCATTCTCCACAAACTTAACCAAAAGTGACTCAGAAAACGAGTATCCCTATCTGACACAATAGATTCTGGCAATCCATGAAGTCGATAGATCTCCTTGAAAGATAATTGAGCAACATGAACAGCATCCGCCGTCTTCTTACAAGCAACGAAATGTACCATCTTCGAGAAACGATCCACCACAACATATATAGAGTCATTCCCCCTTTGAGTTCTCGGCAAACCCAATACGAAATCCATACTAACATCCACCCATGGTTTTGTTGGTACAAGTAATGGCATATACAAACCCGTATTTGTAGCTGTCCCTTTCGAAACTTGACAAACATGACATCTCTGAACAAACCTTTCAACTTCCTTCCTCATCGATGGCCAATAGTAGGATTGAGAGATTAACTGCAAGGTTCGGTCTCTACCCACATGTCCTTCCTCATGAAGCTCCTTTACTATCATCATTCGCAAGCTACAATCCGGTACACACAATTGATTCCCTTTAAATAAGAAACCATCATTCAACACAAATTCATTAGAACTTCCCTCCTTGACTTTCTCAACGAATTTCTTAAAGTAAGGATCTTCTTCAATAAGCTCTGGCAATAATTCAAAACCTATCACTTCAACTTTCATTGTCGTTAATAAATGACTCCTCCTACTCAAAGCATCAGCCACACGATTCGTTATCCCTGATTTGTGCTTCACGACAAAAGTAAACTGTTGTAGATACGCGACCCATGAAGCGTATCTCGCTGAAATCATATCCTGCCTCTGCAAATGCTTCAAAGCCTCATGATCAGTGTAAAGAACAAACTCTTTCTGAAATAGATAATGTCTCTAGTGCTTCACAACTTGAACAATTGCATGAAATTCAACATCATAAGTGCTATATCTCAACTTAGCTCCAGATAACTTCTCACTGAAATAAGCAACCGGTCTTCCTTTTTGACTCAAAACTCCACCAACCCCAACCTTCGATGCATCAGTATGTAATTCAAACAATAACTGAAAATCTGGTAAAACTAGAATTGGTGTTGTCGTCAATAGTGTCTTGATTTTCTCAAAAGCAACCCCTGCTTCCTCTGACCACTCAAACTTCTTTCCTTTCATGCAATCAGTAACTGGTGCCATCACGCTACTGAAGTGTGGAATGAATCTTCGGTAGAATGATGCCAATCCATGAAAACTTCTAACTTCAGTGATAGTCCTCGGTTGTGGCCAATTCCTGACTGCTTCTACTTTACTCTCATCCACTTGAATTCCTTCCTTCGATAGAACATATCCCAGAAACAAAACACTGTCCGTCATAAACACGCACTTCTTTGTTGCAGCATAAAAAATTTCCTGTCGTAGAATCAACAGTACTTCACGCAAATGTTGGACATGCTTTTCCATACTCCCACTGTAGATCAAAATATCATCGTAGTAAACTACCACAAACTTCCCAATGTATGGTCTGAAAATCTGGTTCATCACTCTCATAAAAGTACTCGGTGCATTTGATAAACCAAACGGCATAACCAACCATTCGTACAAGCCTTCCCTGGTTTTGAAAGCAGTCTTCCACTCATCACCTGGTCTAATACGAATTTGATGGTATCCACTCTTCAAGTCAATCTTTGAAAACACAACAGCTCCACTCAACTGATCTATCAAATCATCAAACCTTGGCATAGGAAACCTGTATCTTACAGTGATCTTGTTTAGAGCTCGACTATCCGTACACATTCTCCACGAACCATCCTTCTTTGGCACCAACAAAGCTGGCACTGCACAAGGACTCAAGCTCTCCTGAACACGCCCTTGTTCTAACAACTCCTCCACCTGCCTTCTCAGTTCCTCATGCTCCTTAGGACTCATCCTATAATGTGGCCTGTGTGGTAATACTGCCCCTGGCACAAGATCTATCTGATGTTGAATATCCCTCAATGGTGGTAACTCCGTTGGCAACTCTTCAGCAAACACATCACTGAATTCTTCCAATACCGGCTTTACTTCCTCTGGAACTTTTACAGATTCAGTGGCTTCATGTCCAATCAACAAAAATACCTCTAGACTCTCTTCTACTTCTTCAATAAATTCTTTCAAAGTCAATAAGGTTTTCAGCTCCTCAATCTCTTCTGACTTGCCTTCTTCTTGCTGTCTCTTCTTTGGAACCAAAATGATTTTAACACCTTCAAACATAAAGCTGTAACTATTGGTCCGACCATCATGCTGCACTGCTCTATCAAACTGCCATGGTCTGCCCAACAACAGATGACACACATCCATGTCTACAACGTCACACCAAATTTCATCTTTGTATTTCTTCCCAATTGAAAATTTCACACAAGCTCTTCGTCCGACTTTCACTTCACCACCCTTCCTTAACCATGCTAACTTGTACGGTTTAGGATGCTTCTCAGTTTTCAAGTTCAACTTCCTTACTACTTCAGTAGAGATAATATTGTCACAACTCTCAGCATCAATGACGAACTTGCAAACCTTTCCCAAGATAGTGCATGTGGACTGAAATATGTTATTCCTCAACCAACTGTTTTCCTCTTCTTGTTTTGGTGCCAAATAACTTCTCCTCATCATCAAATTACACCCTTCATCTCCGGACAACTCTTCTTCCTCCTCAACATAAGGTGAATTAGAACATTCATCTTCCACATCCTCTCCTTCAACCTCTGCAACCATTGCTCTCCTCTTTGGCTTCGAACATTCATTGCTTTTGTGACCCAACTCCTGACAATTGTAACATTTGAAACTGCTATTAACCTTTGCCTTCTCAGCCTCCTTCACAACTGGTTTACTGATAGGTTTAGAAACATTAGAACTTCCACTGGCACTCTTCACTGGATTATTTGAATTAGTAAACACACCACCTCCACGCCTTCCCTGCTTCTCCTAAGCCAACGCCTTCTGATGTGCCTCCGCCACAGATCTTGGATCGAACATATTAACCATATCCTGGATCTGCATTCGTAAACCTCCAACAAATCTTGCAGTCAACTGTTCTTTTGTCTCCATAATATCATTCCTGGCAATGAGTTGGTAGAATTCATCAGCATAATCATTGACTTACTTCGTCCCTTGCCTCAGATTCTGCAATCTCTGGTACATAAGTGATTGATAGTTGTAAGGTAAAAATGTAGCTCTCATCAACTTCTTCATCTTATCCCAAGACTCAACCTTTGACTTCCCCATTCTCTCTCTCTCGTAAGTTTAGTTTGCTGCCACCATGCCAAAGCTCTCCCCCTCAACCTAGTAGCAACCAACTTCACTCGACGATTTTCCGGAATCTCTTTGAAATCAAAGATTTCTTCAACATTAGACAACCAATCCAAGAATTCTTCTGCAACCATTCCACCCTTAAATTCAGGAATTTCCATCTTCATACCCGATTCCCATCGACGATCTTCTTCAACATCCCGATAAGAATTTCGAACTTGGTCTCGATCCCGATAATGAATGCTAGCTCTATCACCCTCTTCATTAAAATCAAATGTATGTCTATATCGATCTCGACCATCAACATCCCTTCGATCACGCATGTCTCTTCTACTATGTCTCTCTTCATCTCTATATGCTCATCTTCAAACTCACGTGGAGTTCTTCTCTCTTCATGTCCATATTCATGGTGATCTCTCCTTGATGAAATTGATGTTTCTCTTCTTTCTCTAAAAGATTGCGGTGATACCCTTCTCGCTTCCGTAACCGATGGCGAAACTCTGTTTCCTCCATGGTTCGAGATTGGTGATCTCCTCCTTTGATTCTGATTCAAATCATTCATCAATTTCTCTAACTTTCCAATACCTTCATCAAATTTCTCATTAATGCGTTGTTCCATTTGCTCGGCTTCTTCTCTTCGATACAACACTTCAACATTATGATGACGATTAGCTCTTCTTGGTGGCATGATTTCACAATCACAAACGCTTCAAAACTTCACAAATCTTCTACACAAGTCAAACAAGCACGGCTCCAACTCAACTTGGCTCGGCCTCAACAAATGATGCACGGCTCACACTCTTCTCCAAAAAGTCAAACACTTTCCAGGTTTTGATCCAAAATGAAATGAATCGAAAGCTTCTAACTTGTTGCAACTTCAAGATGAACACGATGAACTCCAAACTTCAAACTCCTTGGCTCCAAGACTCGTCTTAGCTATGATTGGCTAAGTCAAGCTCTGATACCAAACTGACGCAGCAGATAATAACAAAACGAAATAGATCGATGAAAGTAGAAATCGGTGGATTGTAGATACTGAAATGTCCAAATTCGTTGATCACAAAGATACCGAATTCTAGCTATCTTCGACACGTTGATCGCGCACGATACCGTGAAAGAAGATCTTCAATTCTTCAAGCGTTGATCAAGCGCACTTGATTCCGCGAATCGGCTTCAACAATCGTTGATTCGAGCGCACTCGAATAACCGAAAGTGGAGATAGGAGATTACACTCAACTACCAATTTAGGATCAAAGCACACAGCAATCAAACAAGAATTTTATTCAAAAATCAACCACCAAAAAAGTTACAACACACTCGTTATTTATAGAAGTTTCACACCCTGTCCCTTAAGTCGTATATGACTTACGACTCATTAAGTCGGCACCGACTTATCACAAGAGCGACCCAACCTCTTTACAACACAGCACAATGCAAACGACTTAACTAAGGTCGTTAGCGACCTAACATATCACAATACTCACGATTCAAGCTTTTACATTCCCCAGTACATGACCTACGACTTATCATAAGTCGGCATAATCAACACGTTACAATACCTAGGTCGTATTGGACCTAACGACTTACAACTCAAAGAAAACAAATTACAACACATGTCACGACTCAAAAATACAACGACTCATACACAGACGACTTACTGAATGCAACGACATACGACTTACGAGACATCTTCAGGCGCATCTTCATGCGACTTAAACAGGGACGACTTATCATGAGTCGTAACTCGTTTGCGGTTTAACTCTTCGTTATCTTGCGTTGCTTCTCCCTTAGCTCCTATAGCTATAGGTAGTAAACGACTCATAGTAACCGAACGACTTAACCCTCGTTAAGTCGTAGCCCCTTTTCACCTTCTTTGTTGGGTCGTAGCCTTCCCCTCCGAGCTCTGTTAAGTCGTAGATGACTTAAGACCGCCTTCTTAGGTCATGGTCGACTCATGTCTTCTTCTCTGGCTTGAGCTGCATCATGTGCCTACATGCATGGGCACTACAAGTAGTTGTTTGATGAGTAAGACTCCGTGTTCTTATGTTTATCTTTCATTTTTATATTGCCATTACATGCATATGTTGATATGTTGATGAATGTTCTTTGATTATTTACTTGTAAGAACCATCATTTCTAGTGTTGGAGACCGACCAGTGAGCGTTATTACTAACTTTGGCCTTAGTTTTGAATACCCAACGCCATGGTTTTACTTAAAATCTTTTTTCAATATGTACCGCGCAAACAAAAATTTAATATGATTACTGCACCCACCATCAATCGTACTACACATCTCTACACAAGTGTTCCTAACATCCTCTACTTGTGGTATCATTCCATGTTTATCATATTGGCATCGTACAGTGCTCTAACATTGTTAACCAGTCGATGCAAGATACCCACAGTTGTTCTTTTTGGTCCAAACGGGTCCAAGTTCAAGGCATGCGAGATACAGACGTTCAGTCGACCGCTCATGATCCCATCAATCGATTGTTCGCCTAAACTTAATTATTTTTCTACATCAGCAGATCAGTTGCCCGACTTAAAGGGATCAACCGACTATTTGTCTGTCCATTCAACTGATGCCTCGAGTTCAGTCGACTATATGATAAAATTATCGTATGTACCTACTGTAAGAGCTAGAAAGCGACGTCTAAAATAGAAGGAGGTTGAGTGTAACATCCCAATTTTTGATAAAATTTAAAACTAGTGATTAATATAAATTTTGGGATTAAATTGAAATTTATTTGAAAATTTCAAAACAAATAAAATAAATGTTAATTTGTATATACATAAATAAGATTGTGATTGCATTTGAGTTTAAAAATTTAAAATAATAAGTGTTTTAAAATTATTTGAATTTAAACATATATATGTATATGGATAGATTTGAATTTGAATTTAAAATTTAAATAAATATTTTAGTAAAATATCTGGATTTGAAAATTATATATGTATGATTTTTATTAATGTGTAAATTAGTTTAAAAACCTTATTCTTTTTAAAATTATATATATATATATATATATACATATATATATGATAAAGGAAAGGTATTTCTACAAATAAGACAATGTAATACAAAATTTTATTTAAAAACATGTAATCATGTAAAAAAAATGTACAAGTGTTAAGCTTTTAGCACATAGATTAACAAGTGTAATCAATTTAATTATGGATGTAGACAAGTGTCTTATTTTTTATTTTCTTTTTATTTTTATTGAAGAAGAAAATATCAGTTATATACATCTTTTCCTCCTCTCCGTCACTTCTTTTAGTCTTCATTTTCAAACTTCAAAGAAAAAAAAGAAGAAAACCTGTATACAAAGAAATCAAAAAAAAATCAAAACAAGGCAAATTCTTCACGAATTCAACAAGTCAGATTCAAGCAAGTTATCAATTCAACAATTCCAGTATCAAGAGCAACATCAAATTTTTTAAAATCCAAGATCAAGATCAAAGTAGATTTCAAATTTCAACACCCAGGCTTCTTCTCTGTTTTCATAAAAACAAACTGTAAGTAAATCCTTTTAAGAATTTGAGTTCCAATTTGTTGTTAAATAATCAAACAAGTTAATCCATCAGAAGCTAAGAAAATCAACATCAACTAGTTGCAGATAAAATTCCAAGATCAAAGCAATTTTCAAATTCTCGTTTCCAGTTTTTTGAAAAAAGCAGATATACAGGCCTCTTCCCTGTCAACATAAATTGGTGAGTAAACCCTTCTGAGATCTGGATTTTTGAATGTTGTTTGAATTCATGCCTAAAGTGAAGTTAATATTTATTTGCATGTGTATAAATCTTTGTATTTATGTATGGTTTGGCTGTGCATGTCTGGAAAACAGATATATGCATCTTTGTTACAGGTTCACAGGCATCAAGCCTGTTCAAAAATCAACCTCTCTTCTTCTAATCATTATTTGACTTTAGGACCTAAACAAATTTTGTTTGTTTAACTATGATTCAAGTTCTAAAAATAATTTTAAGCAAAATTAATTCATGCTTCTTCTAGAAGTTGAAAAATATAGGGAAACTTGCTATATGTTGAATTTTCAAGTATCATGATTTATGTTTTCAAATATATTATCTGAAATGCTTTCGAAAACAAAGATTTTTAAAAATGAAATCATATTTTTAAGTACATATTCACTGATAAAATCGAGGATGAACGATTTTGGGGTTATTGTCAAGTTCTGGTGATCGGCAGCGTGAGGGGTCTCGTGATCGGGGTTAGAGCTAGCATGATGGTCAGGGATCATCGGAAAATTATTGGACGAATTTATAAATCATCGTATTAGCCGGACATTGCCAATCTAGGGTTTATGCTCATGTCTTAGATATGGTCGGAATTCGCGTTGCCGGCGTCTCGTCGTTGCATCGGAGTCGATCGCACCGGTGACAATCAAAACAAGGGAGATAGGCGAAGCTCTGGCCGGAATCTCGACGCTTCTGGTGGCCTGAGAAGTCGGAGCAAGGCATTTCTTTGGCGATCATTTTTGTCCCAGTCTGGGTCGTGCAGCTTAATCACGAATTCGTCATTGATTTATGTTGCTGGGTGGTCAGGGGCCAATGAGGAGTTGTCGTCGACCTGTCGACGATCGTAGCGTCGACCAGTGGTGGCTGGAATCATTGTGCATGTGCATAATGTATTTGGTTGTGTCAGGGATTTGGTTTGAAGAAGGGAGGATGACTCGAAGTAGTCTTCAGGGAAGCAGGTCACTGGCTCGAGGGTTGATTCGAGTATTTGTGTTGTACAGGGTTTTTATTAAACTTAAACAAATTCTAAGTTTTTAAAATGAAAATATGGGGTTGTCTCAGGGACAACTCAAAGTAAATAGGCATGTAGCCCGGGCGATGCTCGAAGTAGATCTCGGGTTTGTCATATAAAATAGTTTTCTTGGCTTTAAAAAAAACAAAATTCAAATTTAATCCATGTTTTTAAATAATGGTTTTAATTTTAGTGTTGGATAACAAATGTTTTAAGTAAGATATTTTTAAAGTAATTAAGTTTTAACTTATTTAATTTTGTGACATTAATTGTAAAATTAATTATTTTAATTAAGATGAAATGTTATTCTTATTAACCTTAATCTTTTGAATTAATGTGTTAATGATATTTAATTATAAAGTTTACTAAGTAAAGATTTTTATAATAATTGAATGATAAATTAAGATAAATGATTTATAATTACTAATAATTAAAGAATAATTAATTAACGGTTAATTAATTATTAATTTAAATTTAATTAATTTGTAATTAAGGATTGATTAATTAACATAATTAATTAAAGAATAATTAATTAATGAATGTAATTAAGATTAATTAATAAATGATGCATTAATTAAGAATAATTAATTAATTTATTAGTTAAAAATTAAAGGTTAATTAAATGATAATCTGTGTAGTTAATTCCCCGCTACAACCGCGCTATATCTCATAGCGGATTTCTACCGCTACGATTTTTCCATATAGCCCCAAAATATAGCCTTTCCGCTTTAATCCCCGCTATTTCTGCTATATCCCGTTATTTCCGCTATATTCCGCTATAACTTCTTTAACAAAATGAATTGAAAAATTGCATTTATACATTATAAAATTATGAAACTAATTTATTTGATTTTATTTTTTAATATATTTTCAGAAATGAAGATACTTTAATATTCTTCCAAATTCAATTATGTTATATAACAGTTTTTCGTTTATTTAAAGTATATCCGCACATGTTTTTATTTAAAATTATTTATGTATTATTTATATTTCAATTGAATGATAATTTTTCATTTAATTACCATTTATATATTTGTACAAACATTAAGTACGAGTTTTATATGCTATTTTAGAGTCATCCGCTATATCCCGCTATATCCTCGATGTATCCCCGCTATGACTTTTTGCACCTCCACCGCTTTGAATCTACCGAGCGCATTAACTGCATAGATGATTATTAAGGTTAATTAATTATTAATTAATATTAATTAATAAATCATTAAAGATTAATTACTTTATAATTAAGAATATTTAATCATTAATTAAGGTTAATTTGTGAAAATAATTATGTGATTAATTAATTATAATCACATGAATAGTTCATCTTAATTACAGATGATTGATTGTTGTTGAATGCTTTGTATCGATTGATATCTGTGATATGTGGTTGTGATACTATGTGATATGAAATGCTTTGTGCTGAACCGTGACATCTGTATATATATATTACTGTATGAATGTGAAAACCCCTTAGCCCGTAAAACGACATTTGAATTTCGATGCGACAGGGAGTCGGATTCCAGTTGGTTATCCAAAACCAACATCGAACCTTAATGGTGAATCTTTGTGAATGATATATCCACGTGTTTTAAATTAAGCGCTCACTATTCGATTTATCCAGGAGAGGACTTTGTATCATATAACCCATTCCGAATAGTGATATGACGAAATGGATAGCACTTCAAGATGGCGGTGATGTTTATTAGCTTAACACCTTTCTCTGAGATGTACGAGCTCAGAGGTTATGTAGTTGATGGTTATAAGTGATATACTCCCAATTTGGTAGTGTGGCATGCTGAGTGCCGCTAAGTGTTGTTGAGTGTTGCTGATCATTTGTTGATCACAGCATGACTTTTGTGTAAATCGTAGCTTTGTGGGCCCTCAGATAAAGGTTGGTAACGACCGAGGAATGGCATATTCATGTAGTAGTTGTCTAGTAATAGAGGTAAACCGGCCTTGTGTTGGCAGAGATCTAGTTAGGTTCTCGGGGCGTCCCTCCAGAGGCGTACACATGTGGCATATGAAGTTCCTTAGCCCAACCATTTGTTTAAAATCCAATCATCAATACGCGCCCAGTACAGTTTTAATTGTATAACCTGCCATTTACTTATGGTGGTAACCCATTGTTTAGATGGTAGCTATAGTAGACATAGTACGAAATGTCTATGCTGGCAAAGATTAATATTATACTTTCGAAATATTTTCTACACTATGCACTAATATTAATATTAAATGAATTTTCTCGTAGCAGGCATATTTTACTATCATAAGGGAAAATCTCCTCCAATTGTGCGATTGCATTGTGTGTGTGCAGGGAGGCCTTATGGCAGTTTTTTTTTCCAAAAGCATGAACAGTTTTCTCTTATAAATTGTTTTTGTTCAAACAACTGTTTTGTTTACTCATACCAGTCCCGTGATTGACCCAGAGTTTATTGTTCCTTTCCTGAACTCTGGGTGTCCATAATTTTTCACATGGGCAGCATAGAAGCAGGTATCCGTGTTTTGGAGCTAGCTTGGATCTAGAAGTCTTTTGGTAGCTGTCGTATTTTGGAAGCTTTAGTTCGAATTCTTGGAAATCTTTTAAAGTGTTTGGAATTTGGAAGACCTTATCGAAGTATGTTGGGAACCTTTTTGAAGACTCTGTTATTCCGCTGTGGCGTTACCATTTTGTTGTTGTGTTATATATATAGTACTCTGATGTTGGTAGTCGAATGTTGTAATGAATATTGTGATGAATATTGTATCCATGTTGTATCTGCATTATGATCAATGATGATTCATTTTGTTTCTACTGCTCTGTATTTATCTAATGTTGTTATAAGCTCCATCCGAACTGGAGTTCAACGTTTGAATCTTCGATAGTCGAATACAAGTGAGGTATTTGATGTCGATTTTTGAACTCTGGATTTCCGGTCGTGACATTGAGCTACTTAATATTGTCGATAATTTCCTTCCTTCTACCATTTGTATGTTTATGCGCTACAACAAAACAACCATATTACAACCTTTTCTTTACAACTTGCACAAATTGGCAGTTGTAGTAGGTATTTTATAACAACTGTTTATATGTAGCAGTAGTAACAAATTTATTTGTTCAGCAGTTGTAATATATGTCTGTAACAACTGTTTATTTGTGTCATAAATATTTATCTATCACAACTGTTTTTGACAGTTGTTTACCTGCACTATAAAAAATTACAACTTCCCTCTTTTATTTTCTTCGGCCCGTTCAATGCTTTCGTGTAAACTAAAAAATTAGCCGTAAAATTTCATAAATCTAAACTAACCCTATCCCACTCTGCCATTGCTATCCATCGAAGTAAATCGCCCTTGCTAGAAACCCTCTTCCAAACCCTAACCCTTTACTCTCTGTCATTTTCTCGCCTCCGTGGCCGCATCTCCATTGCTACACACATTCGCTCGCTTCGCCACCGTTGCTACCAGCGTTTGCTCGCCGTTGTTGTTGGTCGCCTTCGACGAAGTTGTGGTATGTTGCTATCCTACGATTTTCTTGATTTTATTTGGTTCTTAGTTATTTGTTTATTGAAATTGTTGATAGTTAAATGATTCTTTACTGCTATCCTACAATAACCCAAATTTCTCGAAACTAAACATAATTGTCGATTCAAATCGCTTCCAATCTAGTATGAATTTATAACAATCTCATGAGTGATGGCTAAGCACAATAATTCGCTGAATAGTACTAAAAATCACATGCGGCAGTTATGTTTTGAATTAGGTGCATTGTATTGTGAATTAGGTCCATGTATGGAACCCATGCATATATCCCACTTTGCTCACTCTATGGGGTAAAGTTTATTCCAAATTTGGGAGATGTGTAGTATTTTTTGTTTATTATAAGCCTAATTTATACCAAATTTGCGCATATTATATAGCACAATCCAGTATTCCTATGTCAAAATAGCAAATAGATGGTGTGAAATTATTTCGTTTATTCTTTTAATCAATAGGGAAAATTTCTAACTATACATTCAAAATAGTAAACGGATGGCGCAAAGTTCTGTTTATTTGTTTAATTAATCACAAGGGGAACTTTCTTTATATATGTGTGTGTGTAATGCAGATTGGGGAATGTGAAGTAGCTTGGGTTGATGGAGAAGTGGGAAAACCACATGATAAGCTTTCTCTACTCCCCCTGCGTCAAACCCTCCTAGCCATGACTATGTACTTGTTGGCGATTTAAAGTTACCTTATTTAAAGCAATTCCTTGTGAGCAAAGGCATTCAGGTAATGATTCAGGTAATGTGTATTCTTGTCTAACTTGTTTTTTCCCACCTGCTTTACTTGTCTAATGCATCTCTTTACTTAATTATGATACAAAGATTTCACATGACAAGTAAAGAAAGTTCAGCAATTTTTCCATTTCCTTAAATTATTTGACATACAAGGTATTAAAAAACAAGATTCAAATCATAGATCGTAAATTTTCAATCTTTAAATTTAAATCATAGATTGAAAAAATTCATATTTAACATGCATACCTACTTGTATGCTCGATTTTTCTTCTTCACTGCGTTGGTTATTAAGTGATATTTAAGTGTTCGAAAGCATCAATTCTCCTTTTTATAGAGTAATTTGTACATTTGGAATTGAATTTGATGCTTCTTCTAAACCTGTAATCCGATTTTTATTCTTATTCCATCTTTTTTTTTAGAAAACAATAAAATACGAGTCATAAATTCAAGTAGAAATCTTGATATTTTTTTATTCAGTATGGATTAATGCTTTTTCTCAGTCACAGTTTTAATAGAGTAACAAGAGAAAGCAATGTACTTGTATATATTAAGTTTGGTTACATTATTTTAACATGATGTGTAATTATGTTACTTCATACCGTATCAATATTATATAAACCACAGGTCTTGCTTAACACACACACACATGCCCACACACATCTTTTATGTATGTATGTATGTTACATCTATACTCGCAGATGAGCTCTTTCTTCAAGTTTCAAATTTTGCATCTTTACGCACTTGTATGAGAGATGCACATAATCGTGTTAAATGTATTTATTGTTATATGTACCAATCAGGGATCTTATAGTACTGCACATTTCGTATTAAAACATGGAAAATGCAGTGCATGTTATGAAGACACTTTAATCAGTTCTATGATGACACAATATATAGTCAAACGATCTCCTGTAATTTTCTCTGCTTCCAGATTGAGCTTGCTGGGGGAATTTTGCGATGCGGTAAGCATGTCACGGTCAGAAAAATCATTGATGTGTCAGCAAGGTAATTTTTTATATTAAAATGCTATGTTTGTTAACTTTTTGTAAGCATTTATACAATGAATAAAATGACTAATGGGGTCCACAATTCATTGAAGTTTTTTAGTCTATTTGATCGGTCTAACAATGATTTTGAGCACAATTGCAAATATTTTGCTAGTCTTCATCGTTTTTTTTGGCGACAAAGGAACACATATTCATACATATGTATATAATTATACATGTGCATAGCTTTATAAGTTTTATCGCTTTTCTTTTATGCCATCAGAATAAACAATGAATTCTATTTGATATTTTTCATATTTTTCCAAATAGGAAGTTGAACTGTACTTTATAATATTAGTGGAATATCATTTCAATTTTCTCATCTACCCATCATCCAAACCCTAGCCCATACAAATTTTGGTATGTTCGTATCAGTTCATAATACTAAACAAGCCTTATTTTTAAACTTGCTTAAACAAATTTCTTGTGTGAAAGAATTATAACTTAATATAGGAATGCTTTATTTTAGATGTGTCCTTTTTAAAATAAGACATCAATACTACCTTGTGATATATGCATCTTTGATTGGACGTCGGAAGAATTAAAAATCAATAAAGTCCTTCAGGAAATGGCAGTATTTTAGGCCTCAAACATCATCATTGTGTTGCTTTCTATTAAAATATGGTGGATACCAAAAAGTAAAAACACTGTTAAATTAAATAAGGGAAATGATTTAATAGAGGAATAATCGTTGAATTTCAGTACGTATAATTTGAATTTTTAGAGCAGAAATTTCCTGTTAATTCATGACTAATTATCCCTCATATGGAGGTAACAATTGCATCTACTGATCCTACAGTTTTAGTGCATCATGTACCACTTGGAGCAACTACTTGGAAGGTTTTGATTGATTCAGTGGTGGAGCCCGAAGCTATTTTATGCAGGCCTACTTCGGATATGTATACTATTGGACAAGCGGTTGGACGACTGTTGCTTGGCATAAGGAATTTATCTCTTTTAATTAGTATGCATATGTACTCTTACTGAAATATGTTATGGATTTAGTTGTGTTTTGTATTGAAATTATGAATTCATAAATGGTGTAAACTCGAATTGTTTTCGATTTTCTTGAATGCAAATGTTTTGTGTTGTTTCAAGTAATTTGCATGATTGTGTATAATGTTAACGAAATATTGGTTTTAGCTATGATATTAAGAAATTTATAGCAGCTGTGAAAAGATGATTATAGTTGTTTGTAGAAATTGTAAAAATATATGTTGCAATTGTCATTGTTAGTTGCATTTCATCCTTCTACAACTGCAAGCGGTAGTTGTAAAAAACCTTTTACAAGTGCTAAAAGTAGTTGTAACCAGTCATTTACAACTTGCATGTTGCAGTTGTAAATAGTTATCCGTAGTGTAAATAAGTTTTCTACAACTAGCAGTGGTAATTTTAAAAGATCTTTTGCAAGTGCTAAAAGCAGTTGTAACTAGTCATTTACAACTAACATGTCGCAGTTGTAAAATAAGTTTCAACAACTACTTCTACAACTGTTCGGGCCAGTTGTAAAATAATTTGGATCTATTATAACAGCGGATATACGACTGGCGGGTGCTAGTTGTAATAGACATATTACAACTGTTTTTGGCAGTTGCAAAAAGGTATTTTTGTTGTTGTGATGATTTCTCCGTTTCTTTCAATATTCAACTTTTTTACTGAATGGACAGATGATGCTTTTGGGAGTAGGGAAACAAATGTGAATAAATGTATATTACGGTTATTACCGAAGAGGGGTCAAGGAAATTGCAACAAACTTAGATTCTTAACACATAGTAAGGAGAAAAACTGAAATGTAGAAATTGAACTTTCATATATAAATCTTTTATTAAGTAGCTTCGATTCTAGGTAAGAAATTTATAATAAGTTATGAAATTGCGTAGATATTGAAAATCAATTCTCCTTTCATAACCAAACCTAGCAATCAAAGCAATAAATCTCAAAATTAAAATGCAATAAAATCAAATAATCAAACGCAATTAAACCATAAGACAATCAAAAGGAAATAAAAAGTAATCAATGAACGAAGAAAGTACGGAGTAAAAAAAGGAGAATTCAAAGTGAAAAGAAAGCTGAACAAAATTCATACAAACTTATGAAATTTTTGAAGGAAGTTGAAGATCTTACCTTTGAGAAATAGCTTAGGCCTTTATCACAATTTTTCCAATATTTCCTGAATAGAGAAAGTACAGAGTAAAAAAAAGGAGAAATCAAAGTGAAAAGCAAGCAGAACAAAATTCAGACAAACCTACGAAAATGTCGAAGGAAGTTGGAGATCTCCTCAATTTATATTTCAAATCCCAAATTTGCAACTCAACCCCACAAATTGAGTTGGTGGAAGAAGAGAGAGGCACCCAGTTTCAATATCAAACCCGGTCGAGTTGGAGGAAGAAGAGAGCTCGTTCCAGCCATCAATTTGCTCGATCCTCGAATTTGGATCTGAAAAGCATCGTGATTCTAATTCTAAAAACAAAAGAAAAAGAAATTCTAAAAACAGAAGAAAAAGGAACAAAATTGTAAGAGGTCGTTTACTCCAGTTTTTTTAGAGGGGAAGAAAAGGTTTGGCAGAAGTTTGAAGAACAATAGGAAAAAAGGAAGTTGGCAGAGACGGCGGACTACATCGTGTAGTTTTTAGTGGGGAACGGAACATGGTAGGAGAATTGAGGCATATGCCCTTGGATTTTATTTTTCTGCTGTATTCTTTTGCGACAACATTAGGGACTGATTGGGAAGTTAAAAAAAGCTTCACCATCCTAAGGTATTTGCATTATTAGTAGAGATAAGCAAAATTTTATTGTCTATTGTAAATACTGATCACTTATTACACCACACATTCCAATACCCATATGCAACATAATATGTAAAAAAAATTAACTATATCAAACAATTAAAAAAGTTCAAACATAACGTCAGTTTTGTTTTCAATTGGTGAATTTTTTCGTTTAGTTTGGGTTTTAATTTTATAGTGTAGTTTCAATCACTAGAAATGAATGTATTAAAAAATTTAAAAAAAAATTAGTATCAACCTACCGCGATATTTGCATGAAATTCGAAGTTAAAGTATGGTAATTTATAAATTGGCTGAAAAGAATGGAAATGAAAAAATAAATAAATAATAATACATAACGTAGATGTTAAAAAATTGTAAATAAATAGTTTCGACAAGCTGAAAAGCGCTGATTTATTTAAGGTAAATAAAACAAACAAAATCTGCAATGCGTACGTAGAAAATCAATATATTACATAATTATGAAAAGTTGGACAAAATCTTCTAACATTTTTATAACAACTTATTTCAATACATGTTTTATGTGTGTGTGTGTGTGTGTGTGTGTTAATAATGCTAAAATCATTAATTGATAATCCAAACACAACACAAACTTCAATTTTATTACAATGAAATATTTTCTTCTCGACCAAACTCTTATAAACATATTTACATTGTCAAATTGACTATTTTTGATATGTTTGTAGTACTTGCACACGTGGGCATTTATTGTTTTTTCGTTTGTGTATAAATATAAGACATAAAATAAGATGATTAAGTGTGTTATGTATGACAATTACATCGAAGAATAATTAATTTTAACTTTGAGGGGTAATATTGTCAAAGTGGTAATTTATATTTGCGGAACAAATTTCTAATTAAAATGTAAACAAATAATATTTTAAGTATTCAACAATCAGCATTTAGCATTTTAAACAAATGATGCCTAAGATTTTAAATCAAGTGCTTGTTCAGAGGAGGAGGAGAAGAAAATTGAATAGAACGTATAGTTCTATCTCTATCAAGGAGGGATATTAATACCCTAGTTGGTGCTAATGGGTTGTTAGGTCTAACAAGCTTGTTTACACTTAATTTATTCTTTTAGTTGTAACTTTATAGCCGTGTGCCTGTTCTAAACAGTTGTTTATTATGTAACCTGACTAGAAAATACGCTCTATGCAACGGTGTAAGTTTCATTGTTTGATTTCTTCATTTATAGAAATTCATATGTTTGTACTCTTTAGTAAAATTACCATTTTAACCTTTAATTAATATTTTAATTTATTATTAAACTTTACGGCGTGTTTCATTCTCCTTTGTTGAAAGAATTTCATTGTTGAAATTCTAAAGGACAAAAAAATGTAACTCGCTCTATAACGTTTAAACACATATTATATAGTCATACATTTAACATACATTCATACAAATACTCCCGCTCTTAAGTGGCTATACTTTAACAAACACCATGGCATATGTATGTATGTATGTTACATCTATACTCGCAGATGAGCTCTTTCTTCAAGTTTAAAATTTTACGTCTTTACTCACTTGTATGAGAGATGCGCATAATCGCGTTAAATGTATTTATTGTTATATGTACCAATCAGGGATCTTGTAGTACTGCACATTTCGTATTAAAACAAGGAAAATGCAGTGCATGTTATGAAGACACTTTAATCAGTTCTATGATGACACAATATATAGTCAAACGATCTCCTGTAATTTTCTCTGCTTCCAGGTTGAGCTTGCCAGGGGAATTTTGCGTTGCGGTGAGCGTGTCACGGTCAGAAAAATCATTGATGTGTCAGCAAGGTTATTTTTTTATTAAAATGCTATGGTTGTTAACTTTGTAGTAAGCATTTATAAACAATAAAATGACTAATGGCGTCCACAATTCATTGAAGTTTTTTAGTCTATTTGATTGGTCTAACAATGATTTTGAGCACAATTGCAAATATTTCGCTAGCCTTCATCGTTATTTTTGGCGACAAAGGAACACATATTCATACATATGTATATAATTATACATGTGCATAGCTTTATAAGTTTTATCGCTTTTCTTTTATGCCATCAGAATAAAAATGAATTCTATTTGATATTTTTCATATTTTTCCAAATAGGAAGTTGAACTGTACTTTATAATATTAGTGGAATATCATTTCAATTTTCTCATGTACCCATCATCCAAACCCTAGCCCATACAAATTTTGGTATGTTCGTACCAGTTCACAATACTAAACTAGCCTCATTTTTATACTTGCTTAAACAAATTTCTTGTGTGAAAGAATTATAACTTAATACAGGAATGCTTTATTTTAGATGTGTCCTTTTTAAAATAAGACATCAATACTACCTTGTGATATATGCATCTTTGATTGGACGTCGGAAGAATTAAAAATCAAGAAAGTCATTCAGGAAATGGCAGTATTTTAGGCCTCAAACATCATCATTGTGTTGCTTTCTATTGAAATATGGTGGATACCAAAAAGTAAAAACACTGTTAAACTAAATAAGGGAAATGATTTAATAGAGGAATAATCGTTGAATTTCAGTACGGATAATTTGAATTTTTAGAGCAGAAATTTCCTATTAATTCATGACTAATTATCCCTCATATGGAGATAACAATTGCATCTACTGATCCTACCGTTTTAGTGCATCATGTACCACTTGGAGCAACTGCTTGAAAGGTTTGGATTGATTCAGTGCCCGAAGCTATTTTATATAGGCCTACTTCGGATATATATATACTATTGGACAAGCGGTTGGACGACTATTGCTTGGCATAAGGAATTTATCTCTTTTAATTAGTATGTATATGTACTCTTACTGAAATATGTTATGGATTTAGTTGTGTTTTGTATTGAAATTATGAATTCATAAATGGTGTAAACTCGAATTGTTTTCGATTTTCTTGAATGCAAATGTTGTTTCAAGTAATTTGCATGATTGTGTATAATGTTAACGAAATATTGGTTTGAGCTATGATATTAAGAAATTTATAGCAGCTGTAAAAAGATGATTATAGTTATTTGTAGCAATTGTAAAAATATATGTTGCAACTGTCATTGTTAGTTGTATTTCATCCTTCTACAACTGCAAGCGGTAGTTGTAAAAAACCTTTTACAAGTGCTAAAAGCAGTTGTAACCAGTCATTTACAACTTGCATGTTGCAGTTGTAAATAGTTTTCCGTAGTGTAAATAAGTTTTCTACAACTAGCAGTGGTAGTTGTAAAAGACCTTTTGCAAGTGCTAAAAGCAGTTGTAACTAGTCATTTACAACTAACATGTCGCGGTTGTAAAATAAGTTTCAACAACTACTTCTACAACTATTCGGGCCAGTTGTAAAATAATTCGGATCTATTACAACAGCGGATATAACGACTGGCGGGTGCTAGTTGTAATAGACATATTACAACTGTTTTTGGCTGTTGCAAAAAGGTATTTTTGTTGTTGTGATGATTTCTCCTTTTCTTTCAATATTCAACATTTTTACTGAATGGACGGATGATGCTTTTGGGAGTAGTGAAACAAATGTGAAAAAATGTATATTACGGTTATTACCGAAGAGGGGTCAAGGAAATTGCAACAAACTTAGATTCTTAACACATAGTAAGGAGAAAAACTGAAATGTAGAAATTGAACTTTCATATATAAATCTTTTATTAAGTAGCTTCGATTCTAGGTAAGAAATTTATAATAAGTTATGAAATTGCGTAGATATTGAAAATAATTTCTCCTTTCATAACCAAACCTAGCAATCAAAGCAATAAATCTCAAAAATAAAATGCAATAAAATCAAATAATCAAACGCAATTAAACCATAAGACAATCAAAAGGAAATAAAAAGTAATCAATGAACAAAGAAAGTATGGAGTAAAAAAAGGAGAATTCAAAGTGAAAAGAAAGCTGAACAAAATTCATACAAACTTATGAAATTTTTGAAGGAAGTTGGAGATCTTACCTTTGAGAAATAGCTTAGGCCTTTATCATAATTTTTCCAATATTTCCTGAATAGAGAAAGTACAGAGTAAAAAAAAAAGGAGAAATCAAAGTGAAAAGCAAGCAAAACAAAATTCAGACAAACCTACGAAAATGTCGAAGGAAGTTGGAGATCTCCTCAATTTGAATTTCAAATCCCAAATTTGCAACTCAACCCCACAAATTGAGTTGGTGGAAGAAGAGAGAGGCACCCCGTTTCAATATCAAACCCGGTCGAGTTGGAGGAAGAAGAGAGCTCGTTCCAGCCATCAATTTGCTCGATCCTCGAATTTGGATCTGAAAAGCATTGTGATAATTCTAAAAACAAAAGAAAATGAAATTCTAAAAACAGAAGAAAAAGGAACAAAATTGTAAGAGGTCGTTAACTCCAGTTTTTTTAGTGGGGAAGAAAAGGTTTAGCAGAAGTTTGAAGAACAATAGGAAAAAAGGAAGTTGGCAGAGACGGCTGACTACATCGTGTAGTTTTTAGTGGGGAACGGAACATGGTAGGAGAATTGAGGCATATGCCCTTGGATTTTTTTTCTACTGTATTCTTTTGCGACAACATTAGGGACTGATTGGGAAGTTAAAAAAAGCTTCACCATCCTAAGGTATTTGCATTATTAGTAGAGATAAGCAAAATTTTATTGTTTATTGTAAATACTGATCACTTTTACACCACACATTCCGATACCCATATGCAACATAATATGTAAAAAAAATTAACTATATCAAACAATTAAAAAAGTTCAAACATAACGTCGGTTTTGTTTTCAATTGGTGAATTTTTTCGTTTAGTATGGGTTTTAATTTTATAGTGTAGTTTCAATCACTAGAAATGAATGTACTAAAAAATTTAAAAAAAATTGGTATCAACCTACCGCGATATTTGCATGCAATTCGAAGTTAAAGTATGATAATTTATAAATTGGCTGAAAAGAATGGAAATGAAAAAATAAATAAATAGTAATACATAACGTAGATGTTAAAAAATTATAAATAAATAGTTTCGACAAGTTGAAAAACGCTGATTTATTTAAGGTAAATAAAACAAACAAAATCTGCAATGCGTACGTAGAAAATCAATATATTACATAATTATGAAAAGTTGGACAAAATCTTCTAATATTTTTATAACAACTTATTTCGATACATGTTTTATGTGTGTGTGTGTTAATAATGCTAAAACCATTAATTGATAATCCAAACACAACACAAACTTGTCCGAGGCCTTGGTGCAGTGGTAAAACGCCAGGCTGTTGACGACAAGGTCGGCAGTTCGATCCCTGCCTCTGGCATATTAAAACTGTGCGCCATGCTGATTCTTGCAGACTTGTGTGCTGCCTACTTTGTAAATATAAGTACCCAGTTTCAAAAAAAAAAAAAAAAAAAAAAAAAAAAAAAAAAAACACAACACAAACTTCAATTTTATTACAATGAAATATTTTCTTCTCGACCAAACTCTTATAAATATATTTACATTGTCAAATTGACTATTTTTGATATGTTTGTAGCACTTGCACACGTGGGCATTTATTGTTTTTTCGTTTGTGTATAAATATAAGACATAAAATAAGATGATTAAGTGTGTTATGTATGATAATTACATCGAAGAATAATTAATTTTAACTTTGAGGGGTAATATTGTCAAAGTGGTAATTTATATTTGCGAAAGAAATTTCTAATTAAAATGTAAACAAATAATATTTTAAGTATTCAACAATCAGCATTTAGCATTTTAAACAAATGATGCCTAAGATTTTAAATCAAGTGCTTGTTCAGAGGAGGAGGAGAAAAAAATTGAATAGAACGTATAGTTCTATCTCTATCAAGGAGGGATATTAATACCCTAGTTGGTGCTAATGGGTTGTTAGGTCTAACAAGCTTGTTTACACATAATTTATTCTTTTAGTTGTAACTTTATAGCCGTGTGCCTGTTCAAAACAGTTGTTTATTATGGAACCTGACTAGAAAATACGCTCTATGCAACGGTTTAAGTTTCATTGTTTGATTTCTTCATTTATAGAAATTCATATGTTTGTACTTTTTAGTAAAATTACCATTTTAACCTTTAATTAATATTTTAGTTTATTATTACACTTTACGGCGTGTTACATTTTCCTCTGTTGAAAGAATTTCATTCTTGAAATTCTAAAGGACAAAAAAATGTAACTCGCTCTATGGCGTTTAAACACATATTATATAGTCATACATTTAACATACATTTATAAAAATACACCCGCTCTTAAGTGGCTATACTTTAACAAACACCATGGCACATACTATGAACACCAACATTGTGCGTTTTCGTCAGCATACGACTTCTGTTTATCATGTGGAGTCTTTATCCTTTTCCTTATCAGCTCTAGTTTTTCGGTAGTGTCCCTAGTCATGTCTAGCCCAAGTATAAACCTATCAGTCACCTCCCACAAACAAGATGGATTTGCATGGTCATCCATACAAAGCCTTGAACGGTGTCATGCTTATGCTCGCCTGATAGATGTTATCATAGGTAAATGCCACTAATGGTGAATGATCTTCTCATGCTCCACCAAAGCCAAGAATATCAGGTCTCTCGATAAATCCTTCAACATCCTATTCACCATCTCCATTTGTTCATCTGTTTGTGGATGATACGTAGTCCTAAGATTTAACTCAGTCCCCGAGGCATCTTGAAGAGTTCTCCAAAATAAAGGATCTAGGCCGGGTCGCAGCCGGTTAAATGAGTGAATTTAAAAAAAAAATCATTTTTAAATCTTTATTCGGCCTATGAAGTCTAATCGATTTTTAGATTCAATCTAAAATATTTTATATAAAATCTTTATATTGTTTTATTTGCTTCTAAAAGGGTGTATTTTAATTTCTTGAAGTATGTTTCATAAGTGCATTAAATTCACTTATATATGTACAGTGCACATGCAATATATAAGAAGTGTATATAGTCAATGTGACTGTTTATGCACTACTAGAATACTTTAAAATGGGGATAGAGCCTGGAGTCGGCTAGGGACGGCGTAAAATTTTATTGAATTTTGTGTTGGCTAGGGACGGCGCAAAATTTTATTGAAGTTTGTGTCGGCTAGGGAGGGCCTGCAACGGTCCGAGTCGGCTAGCATCGGCTATTTAATTATTTTCCCAGTCTAATTCTTATATACGTCTATTTCGTTTGAAAAAATATAAAACACAACGAAAATGGCCAAAAAAATAAAATTGACATGTATGGTTATTAATATTCACCCAATGACGGGTCGTGATATGTTAAATTGGTATTTTCGATGATATATGTTCGTGTAATTCGAAAAGTTATCGTTGTTGAAAATCTAACTCGTACGACAATTCGATGCAACTTTTAGTCAATCCGTTATACAAATTCGATAAAGGCGATTATATGTAACAATTTAAAGAATTAAAATAATTTTTAAACCATTGGATAATCAATTATGAATTTTTAAATGTATTTGGTATAATAAAATTATATAAATAAAAATATGCGGTGTAAAAATAAATTCTTTGGATCTTATGTCGATCTAAGGTATTTTGGACATATTTTTAGAACATTGTTTAAAAATACACGAATCTGGTGTGTCGGTCTTGAATGTCAACTTTATGGCCGTTCATGGACTTTCAGACAGAAATCCTTCGTTCGAAGGCCGAACGACCTTCAAACGAGACCAAATTTAAACTAATGATGCTTTGTAGTGTTTTAATCGAATCTGTACCGTTGGATTCGCAAAAAAATCATCACATACAAAATTATCCAAGAAATATGTCATTTTCTAGGAGTTAGCTATAACACTTATAATTTTGTGGGTGATGATTTTATGGGAATCCAACCATATGGATTCGATTAAAATAATACAAAGCATCAATGGTTCAAATTTGGTCTCGTTTGAAGGTCGTTCGGCCTTCGAACAAAGAGTTTTTTGTCCAAAAGTCCATGAACGGTCATAAATTTGAAATTCAAGATCGACTGCCCAAATTTGTGTAATTTTAAACCATATTCTGAAAACATGTCCAAAATACCTTAGATCGACATAAGATCCAAAGAATCTATTTTTACGCCACATATTTTATTTTATATAATTTTATTATACCAAATACATTTAAAAATTCATAATTGATTACCCAATGGTTTAAAAATTATTTTAATTCTTGAAAACGCTACATATAACCACCTTCATCGGATTTGTATAATGGACCGACTAAAGGTTGCATCGATTGGTCGTGCGAGTTAGATTTTCAACAACGAAAATTTTCGAATTATATGAACATATATCATCGAAAATACCAAATTAACCTATCATGACCCGTCATTAGGTCAATAATAATAATAATAATAAATGTCAAATTTTTTATGTTGTAGTAGTGTTTTTAATTTTTTTAAACGAAATAGGTGTAAAAAAAGAATTTAAAAAAAAATATACGCTGGCCGACCCTAAACGACTCAAGCCGTCACTAATCGGGACGATGCCAACCGACGCCGGCCGGCTCCATATCGAGTATACAGGTTTCAGCCGAGATTTTCTTCTTCACTTTCTTTGCTTAATAAAAAACGATTTTCTCCTTCCCCATCACCGTTTTCGACCCTCTCCAACCGTCACCCTCTGTCGCCATCGTCGTAGAAGCCTAGAACTCGACAGAACTTGCCGGAATCTCCTCTTTTTCTTGAATTTGGTAATTTTGTAAACCCTAATTTCGAATTAAATTGTTTAATTAGGTTTACATGTACATTATTGTGATGATAATTGGGAGTAGATATTGCTAATTTAGTGTATTAGGTTATTTTTAGTATAAAATCATTGAATTTGAAAGTGTGAATTGGGAATAATTGATTGTAAGTATTTATAATTTGAAAGGGTGAAAGTGTGAATTGAGAATTGGGAATTTGAAAGTGTGAAAGTGTGCATTTGAATTTTATTCCCGATTGATCCCTTATGTTTTATATTTGGATTGAGTGAGGACGACTTGGTCGTCGAGTGTTGTTTGACCGGCCTGTGCGCCTTGTATTTGGATTGAGGGATGACGACTTGGTCGTCGAGTGTTGTTTGACTGGCCTGTGCACCATGTGTTTGGGTATTTATACCTGGAAAGTCTCAGTAGCTGGTCCATTCGGGCTGTGCCGATATTATACAAAGGGCGTATCGCCTCGATACGTTGCCGTTTATATCTGGCGCCTAGGTGAAGCGACTATTTGGAAGTTTATTGCTTTATATGCAATAAACATCTTAATATAAATGATTTAAAGAAAATAATTTATAAATAAAATTCTTACTTATTTTAGCCTATCTCTAATTAATATAAATAATTTAAATGAAAATAAGACAGCAACAAAGCCTTTAGTTCCAAAAGGTTTTGGTAGATTAGAAAATACAATAATAATCACAAGTATGTATGCGTATAGGAATAGAAAAGAAATGTTGTCGAAATTTCATATATATATATATATATATGTTTTTAAATTGGGAAAAATGTTCAACTATATTATCGACCGTACCTGGATGAGTGAAAATTTGTATGCGTGGTTTGTGCAATATTGGGAAAGCGAAGACGCGAAGATAAATTTTTTACTTTCATATGTCTATAATTATAATTCGTTTAAATATTTATATAATAATTAAATTATACAGGCGGTAGCATCGAGGACCTCCGCAAACAGGCTTTGGAATCCTGCAACACACCACGGTGAATCCAAGTCTTTTCAGCAATATAGAAAAGAAATGGTAAATATAAAAATTATTATTTGTAATTTACTTATAACATTGTTTAGTTATATATATGTATATATGTTTATACATATACATTTTTTAATCATATCTAATTTCAGACGAGGGAGAGAGGTGGTGTTGCAACGTCTCATTTGGACCTCTTCACCCGAACACACGCCGTCGGGCATACAGATGAAGATTTCGTGGTAACATATGAATGGTCAAACGCAAAATCAGCGAATATCCGGGTATAAGGACTATAAATTTTTTCTCTTATTTAGCAATAAATTAAATTGGATATTCATCTTCTCAAAATTATATTTCTAAACACAGGAGAGATTCGATCAGGAGATTGGTCGCATGCTTGCAGAGTCTGGTAGAGAGCTGTTGACCGTTGAGGAGACGAAAAGGATATTCGCTCGTATTACCGACCCACCGACCAGAATTAGACAGTATGGATATGGCAATCAAGCGGTAATATTTGTTGAATTTGATTAATTCATTAACCAGTTTATAAATTTTATTGAATATTACGTATAAACTATAACTATGAATTTATTAATATACAAGCACGATGCAAGCCGCTTACAATAAACAACAAGCTGAAGAAAAAATAGCGGCCATTCAAGCATAAGTCGCCGAGTTGAACGATTATAAATAGACTGGATTGAAGCAGAAACTAGAAGAGGCGATTACTGCTTACTTGGTAGAGCACGAGATGAATATGCCGCCATCATAGGGATCTGGCGCTAGTGATGATTGGGGCGAGTGGTAGTATGTTCCTATATATGTTTTATGATGAACTTTGAATGTCTTGTATATTTGATGAACTTTTGGTTGAATTTTGTAAATATTATGGATATTTGTGACGATGGACGTTTGAAGATGTATGTTGAAGTTTTGTGGTTCTTAGTTGGGCATATATGTGATGCATATTGTTGTTTGGTAAAGTATATTTGAGGAATATATATATGATTGTGTGGATGGAAGTAGAAATGGCTGCCGGAAATGCAGAAAAAATTACCCAGATTAGCGTCGGCTGGAGTTGGCTCGGGTCTGCCTATGAGTCATTTATTATTTTACACGTGGACTAAATTTAGCGTCGGCCAGAATCGGCAAACCTACTCTAGCCGACGCTAAACTAGAGGACGGACCCATCCCCATTTCTATCACCATTTCACTTGGCGACGAGCTACTTTGTGTCGGCATATAGCGCCGGCTCAAATTGGCCGGAGTCGGCTCGAGTCGGCTATATGCCGACGCTAAACAGCCTTCTCCTTGTAGTGATGTAACGACCCATATTTTTGACCATTTTTTTTAAATTTAATTTAATTATCGCATAAAGATGGTTAGAAATGGAAATTTATATTGTTATTAATGAAAATATATTGAATGGAAGTGATAGTCCAAATTGAATCTGAAAATGACAAAATTCCAACAAGAGAAAAGTATTAATTAGTATCTGAATTGAAACAAACGATATTTAATTGTATTAAATTAATTACTGATATATGAACAATAAATGTCATTTAAATAAAGATTGAATAAATGTGCAATAAGATAAAAGAGATAACAAATTTCAATATAACTTTTTGATATTGATTATAAGGAATTAATAATAGAATTCGAATTAAAAAATGTTTATTCTTAAATATGAGATTGATTGGTTGTTAATAAAAGAAGAACATAAGTCGAATGAATAATATTTTTTTAATATTTTAAATATCTGAATCTACAAATTTTGAAAGAAAAAAACTACATTTAAATTTTAAACGTAATTTTTGAATACGAAAAATGTCTATATATATATAGCTTCACCATTTCAAATTTATGATAAAAAATACATGTATATATACTTAGACAAGTTTCATGATGGAAAAGTGCAAACTTATGATAATATATATATGTATCTATGTATGTATATGTAAACAAGTGTATATCTAAATATATATGTAATAGGTAAAAATTTAAATATGTATATGATGACAATATATATATGTGTGTGTGTGTGTGTATATAAAATAGTGGATAAGTAAATATGTACATATAGTAAAAATGGCGTATATGTAAGTCTATATATATATACATGTAGGATATATATTCACATGGGAAGCATCATCATGAAAACTTCAAAGTCAAGCACAAAAATTTCAAGTCAAGCCCACAACTTAAATTCAAGCACATAATAAATCCAAGCGCACACAAAACATTAAATCAAGCCAAAAAATAAATCAAATCAAACCATGAAATCACATCAGCCTACCTACGTAAGGAAATGAAAAAAAGTCTTATTACTTACTATTGATACATCATTATGTATAATTGAGAGGACTAACTTGGGACTGAATCTTATTCATTTCATGTACTTTTGGAACTCATTTCCAATACACTCGCATATTTGATCAAATTGAATTTTTTATTTTCTTGACACTTTATGTTTTCTATTTTCGTCTTATATTCAATGAACTTATCAAAGATATGCAACTTGTGTTACACATACACATATTCATGTCTATGACAATTCATCGTGAATTCAACAAAGTAAGTGGATTCGTTTTGGTATCAATAGATCTTGGATTACATGCATCTATATTTATTAATTCAAATAGCCTATTAACTCTTTTTCACTCCAACTGAATAGGTGCTTTACCCTTAATCTTTTGGGATACAATTCATGAGTCCCAAAAATAATTCATAATAATAAAATTAAAGAATTATTTCTCAAATAAAATATGGCTTAGTCCATAATTCGTAGAAATATTTTGATACTTCTGTATTTTCCATAGCTAATCGTTATGAAAACAAATGACGTTATTATAATAGGCTTATTTTATAATGAATATTCATAATATTCATATTAAAATAAAGCTTTATCTATTTTTAATCAATATTGAAAATATCTATAAATTCATAAATAATATTTGTTATACATACGAACACAGTCTTTCATAACTTGATCATTCCACTAATGAGTGTCATAAGTATGCTTCCACTATTGTTGCCATTATTATAACAGTACATGAAATATTAAGCTCCATTCAACCAGTTATTATAAACTGTTTATTTCATCCACTATAACTAATTTACTGTCGAGAGTTTTAGATCAAATATCTTAAACTCAAAGAAATAACTCTTATTGAAAAAAATACCTTTTATAATAAAATTACGTTTGGAGTATAAACCACGTTTATCATTCCATATAAGTATATACATAGGATTTTATACAATTCTCGTTTGCAATATTTCTTCAAGAAGTAGGAGTGACCATTCAACATCCAAAATGTGCCTATTTTGCATCCATTGTCAAATATTAACTTTTCTTTTAAATGGTTAAACCATGCAAAAGTAACTCCTACCAAAGACTACACTGAGTTCTTTACAAAAGCGCATTCGGATATCCCTAAAAATTCAAGGATATTGAATATGTTGCACTTGAGCAAACCAGTCGAAGCTAACATTTCACTGATCGAAACCCTTTGTTGATTTTTTAGTCCTTGGTATGGTGTAGTTTTCAACACAACAGGATTATCATTGTATTCAATCGTAGTGAACACGTAACCTTACATTATAGTTGCTTGCTCATCTTGAATGAACTAATTTCATCGGGATTTTATATATTACGAACACGACTGTTTACCTTACAACCTTTTTTAAGTGCTTGAATATGGATCAAATATTCTAATTCTTGTATTACTTTAGAGTTAAAAGTTAAAAGCTCATAAAGCACAATACATGGTTTGAGCAAATAAACATTTAAGTGACCAAGGTAGGAATAATTAATTAATTTAATCAATTAAATATGTTTAATCTGAATATTTGGTCATGAGAAGCAGAGGAGGGATTGTTGGCCATACATGAAAGAAGAAGAGTGAACCAAATTTAATTAAATGTATGTAGAATGTCTTATTATATTAAACTAAAAGAAACATTTTCATTTCTCTTTTTTAAAACTTCCCTTAGTCATAGATCTAACGTTTAGACCACAACCTTCCAAGTGTGCTCGATCATATATTGTCTCGTATAAGAACTAAAATATCTAATATGTATTCATACAAATATTAATGACATTTTGCACATAGTATGATGATTTGACATATAATAACATAGTTAATATATACATGTATAGATAATAAGATTTATACCTACTATATATATATATGCATATATATTCTCCATTTATATATATATTATTTGCGTCAATTTTACAAAATCTAACATATGTTGACTAAGTTGAAGTTTTCAATCATACTTTTAAGTTGAAATGTTCAAGTTTTGATTTGGTAGAATTAAATTCAAATCTAGATCAAGTTGACTAATATAAAATATCTACTAAATGACTATATTAACTTTTTCTAAATTTTAAAATAACCAAAAGGAATTTTGAGAAGAAAACCATTTGTCATTTTTCTCTTTTAAAACTTTCCATTTTAATTCCCCCTAGTTAGAATTAAGATCTCATCCACGTTTCTTCTCCTCTCTCTTTCTCCTTTTCTATTATGGTCGGCCATACGATACCATTGCATAGATCTTTATTTTCAAAAGCATGTTAAGCAATTAAGTATATTTAAGACCCATTTAAATAGATATCGACATCGTATATCGATACCTGTTTAAAATATACTTCCAAATAACTAAGGAACATCCAAACACAGATAAATTAACAACTAATATTTCTTAAATACTAGTAAATTTTATTAGTTTTTAGCATTTTATAAACTAATTGAATCTTGTGGTTTTTTGGAGAACTCGCAGATGCGGTTGTGGGACTCAAAGGTGTGAATTCACTCAGTGATTAATATTGCTTAATTCAAATATTAACGTTTACATATCACAATAGTTAGTGGTGTGACGGTTTGGTCGCATCGTTTATAGATCTTTTCGGTAAAATCATATTTTATACCATCTTAAGCGTCCATAATAGTGAGAATAATTTACGCACATTCTCTTCGCAACATTATATCACATTAGGATATACGGAATCAGATATTGGTCAAAACTTCAACATTGTCCGTAGTCAATTCAATCAGTTCATAAAAAAAGTCATTGGTTCAATGATAACATTTATTTTTAACCATTATACTCTGGTCAAAATTTTTGACTTTGAGTTAACTACAGTTAACCATGATACCAACCTCATAAACTGAGGTAAAACTCGATCTGATTATAATACCTTGATCTGCCTAATACCTTGAGATCAACTAGGAGAACCGTGTTACTTACTACTTCTTGTTGACTTGACTAAGAACCACTACATAGCATTATCTTCAATCGAACAATGCTTCACTTCCAATGCTTCAACTTAGACCCATTATAATCGTTTGATGGATGACAATGTCATGATTTAACTATAATTAAAGTTGATTATTCACATTGAAGCTCAACAGTTCTTAAGTTGAGGGAACTATGCAACAACATCATCTTGAGATTCCATCGTTGGATCAAGTGCATTGGCAACGAGGTAAAAAGAGTAAATTTCAAAAAAAAATTATTAATTTGCACAAGATCTTATTTTATGTGAATAGAATTTAATTTAAAGTGAATCAAATTTGGTATTTAATTAATATAAGTGTTTGAGTAATTTTAATTTGTTTTATTTATTTAAAATGTTTCTTTGTTTGAAAAATTTTGAAATAAATTTTTATTATTAGTTTAATTAAACTTAATTTATTAATATAATTTATTTTAATTTTATATCTAATATTTTGATGCTATGTGATATTCATATTCATAATAAGAACGTCACAACTATACTAATATGAAAACTATCTTAGGGGTATAATGAGAAAATTGACCATTGTGTCCTACGGTTAATAAAATGTTAATAGGGTGAAACAATATCAAAAAATATTAAGATTAGTTTGAATTAGTCTAAATTCAAATATATATATATATATAATATTGTTAGTAAATAATAATATATGTGTAATATTGTTTAAAAAATAATTTATTGTACTTCATCAATAATTTATCATTATAACTATAATTTTAATGAAATACATAAAACTTACATTTAAATTATTTCATTAAGTTATTAATATATTCCGGTTTTCCAAAATTATCTAAAATTCAAAATTCAAAATTTGACCATTTCAAAGTGTGTGTGAATAGTGTCTTTAACATTATGTATGTGTGTATCTACGTATGTATAATAAAAAATAGTTTTGTAGCTGTTCTTTACGCTTTTCCCCTAAATATGGGGCGGTAATACAAAATATATGGTTTTTCAATGTCACGCCAACAATTTTAAGCAATGACCTCTTATATCTACTAGTTTTATGCGTATAACTCATTATGATAACTTGAGGAAATGTATGTCCAAACTCTAAACTAGTTAGATGAGTCACACTATACCTGCGGTAATATATGTTCCATCGAAAGTCCAACAATGCCATTTGAAAAAACCATATTCTCTAGGTTTACAAAAAAATAGACTTGAGAACATCTCATTCTTTAAATATTTTTATGCACTATTATAACATTGTATATCGTTTTTGATTGTGGTGCAATTTTATGATCATTTTGTTTATAAGTATGTCAATTTCTTATGGTCTAACCATATTTTTATGCATATCAGTAACTAGTTCGATCTTCTCTTAACTCAACCCATCGACAGACGAATGACCCTCATTATTTTGTAACTTGCACGTTTATGAACCGTATAAAGCACTTCTAAGATCCACTCATTAACAATAGAAAACTTAAAACCTCTTAGTTTGAATGTACACACATTTCTTAGTTCCTGTTAGTCTTGGGTTACAATCGAATTTCTTCGGTTTAGGCTCCTTAAGCAATCCACTATGTTCAATTGAAGATTCTTAACTTATTATGAGAATCATTCACATCCAACTTTAATATTATAATAAAAAACCAGGTCGTTTTTCAGTATCTTGGATCCATTCCATTATTATTTTTTTACTCGGTGTTATTACAAATATAGAAAATGTTACAAAAATAAATACAATAAAAAAACTAAAAACAATACTGAATCACCTACATCATAGGATGTAAACTCACCCTAAAATCCATTATGATATCTTTGTCAGAAGCTTCATTTGCACTGCTACAATTAACTCTCGATTAGAGAAAAATAAGTGTTGCTTTAGTTCAGGAAGAAATTTTGGATCAGTAAACCCTAGGAGGGCCAATACATGGAAAAAATTGATAAGCTAGGGAAACTTGTGTGAGGAAAATAATAACAAAGGGAGTTGATACGTGGTTTGCTCATACTAGCAGGTTTTATTATAAAAATGAAAAATATGCTAAAAAATTGAAAATTTTATTAGTTTTATTCTCTAATTGAAAATCAAGCTCTCGTCAGCTTCTAATCCAAAATCACATTCTTTTGAATCTAATCCAATATCTTGCTCTACTTCCTCAATTTTCATGACTAAATATACAGATTTTTTTTATATTTTTTTTTCGTTTCAATTTTCAACTAAGAATTTAAGATTTAGTTTCGAGCGGGTCTAGTGTAATGTTAGATAGATGTTAAAGGCACCGAACCAGTGTGCTAACCACTACCAAGATTTTTTATACTGCGCTTTGCGGACTACGACCAACCAAACAAATGTTTGATCGATGGTTCTCCGCTGACCGCGGTGCCATAAACATCAAATCTGGTGCATTTAGCACAATTCTAATGTTATTTTTATTCTCAATTATTATATAATAAATTGTAGGGTTTGATAGGTAAGTTGAGAAATAATTGTCGGCTTCAGTTTTTCGAGGTTTCATTGGACCAGTTGAATCTTCATCACGCAATTATAATATTTTAATCAACTAAAATTAATATAAAAATAAAATGTAAGTTGAATATTGAATTGAAGAAATAAACAGCACACGGTTTCAAAAAAAAGCACACGCATGCAAAACGAATGACTGTTCACTCATCTTTCCCTTATCGTCTCGAGCACCCCTCGTAATATGCAATACCTACCTGATCTAAAGAACTAAACACGGTGCTTATCGATCCAACTTCTGTCATCGCAGAAGCTTCCGATAGCCCAGTTTGGCAGTTTCCTCTACCAAAATACCACTCGGAGTAAAAATCATCGTTTTCTACTCCACTGCTGAACCAACGATCATCGATCACATCTATTAGTTCTGCAGTTGAAGGAGGAGAAGAGTTGCTCTTCCGACGGAGGAGAACGATTAGTCTGATATCAATTGTACATTTAGTGGCATCTACGAGGTATGTTACTAATTACTGTATTACCGCTTTATTTTGATCTTACTGGAGTTGGAAACGTTATATAGATAAATTGTAGATCTATAATTTGGTTGCCAATTGTAATTGAGTTGAAATTGATTGCGTCTTTCGAAGGAAAAGTTCGTACTTACTTCAGTGTGTGATCTGTATTGAGTTATGGCAAGATAACATTACTTTACCATTTAAATTAGGAAAGTATATATAGTCTGAAAAAACATACAGGAAGCACTATATATCTTATATTTTTAAGTTGACTGTAGCTTAACTAAATAAATTTTGATCGACGTGCATTTGGCAATCAGAAAAATCTAGGCTAGTTAATGAATGTCAGCCCGGCATTGTTATGGATGGCATTTGCTAAATCCACTCGTGCATAAAGACACTCACGCCTCAGTCAAGCGGTTATAGGTTGGGCCCACCTAGTATGATTTAAAAAATAAAAAAGAAACGAGATAGCAAATCTGCGCGGCCGTGCTTCGCCACTAGTGGTGCTAGAATATCTCTCGTCTGGATTGACTGTTGACCCAACCAAATTAGTTAGAAGTAAGCTATAGTAGGAGTGGATGGAGCTAAGAATATGCTATCATATTTATACTTCTTTCAAGTGTAATGATTAAAAAGACGACCAAGAGATATTAATGTGGCTAAATGACAATATAATTTTGTGTCAGATTCCCTAAGTTTGTAATTAATCAATGATATATCCCAATCTTAATGTGCTTATACACTCAGTTCCTTGTGCTAAAAAGTTAAAAGTTGCATTTTCCCCCATATTGATTGTTGATTGGTTGGCTTCTTATTTTTTTTTACCATAATTAACCTAATAGGCATTGTTTTACAAGAATAACAGACTTATCTTTTCTAAAAAAAAGTCTCAGATATGACTGGAATATAGTGATTTAATATTTGGAACATTTAAAATGGTGAATTTATTTTTCTTGTCGGATGGTATGTGTACTAGCATGTTGATTCTATTAATTAGCATCATGCATCTGTGGCTTACTTGGTTCATGGGGTTGGTGGGCTGGGGCTGTTTGTTCGTGTGTGCTTGCAAGAAAATGATATATAATTAAACTATCTGGGCAGCTGCATATTCTCTATTTCCGCAGCTCACAAGATAAACATACTGTAAAATAGTATGTTGTTTTTGAGTTTTTGCTCCTCACTCTAGGTTTGTGAAGAAACAGTACTTGAGCATTTTTAATGATAACAAGTATAATTGTTTTTGAGTGTTGTGTAAGGAAAAGTATTATCGGGTATTTCACAACCTCTGATTCATCTAATCGGAGCTAAACATGATTGGAACAATCATCTTTAATGAAGCATTTGAGTTTTTGCTCATGCTAGATTTATGAAGGAATGGTAAATATGAACATTTTCTATGTAATATGAAAATTTTAACATTTCCACAGTTATTTACCCCTAGTTCTTTTCTAATATTTTATATTCGAATCTTTGTATTTAAATTGCTTACGAAATCTCAAACTCGGACTATTTAAATAAATCTCAGTCAATAGTTTCTTTATTCTTCTAACAAATCCTACATATATATGTCAATTTTATGATACACACACAAGTATGCAGCCCTTGCTGATGACATGGATTCAAACATAATTTTGAATACACCTTGCAAATGTTTTGCAATATGTGTTATGTTTATTGTATGTAAAAATTGTAAAGTAAAAATATAATTTAGTTAAGAATATACATTATCAGTCCAAAAGCATTATTCACAATGTTACACTTAAATTGTTGAATGGGAATGCATTTCACTGTTTGTAATGGGCCATGGATTCTCATTCACCTATTCATACTTGGAATAAGTTAACATAATTGTCATATAAAAGAATGTTCAAAGTAGTTGCCTACCATAACCACATTAAAATACAATCAATAACCACACAGCATAAAATATAGATTTAAAGCAATTGCCTATCGTAACAATGTTAACTTTAAAACTGAAATAGTTTCATATTCAACAAATTTTAATATGAGACTTAAAATTTGCAACTCATGTGTATTGTGAAACAGAAATGTAGACATCAATGGCTTCCTTAAGAATAACATTTCATCAAAAACATGGATATGGATATCTATCATAAAATACATGTTTTAGGAAATTTACATGCCCGCTTTAAAATTGAACTCTGCCAAAAGTTGGGCTCCAAATATATCCACTGAACTAAAAAATCCAAAAACTAACCTGCAAAATATATATTAATATATATATATATATATATATATATATATATAATATTGTTTCAAAAAACAGCACACGGTTTCAAAAAAAAGCGCACGCATACAAAACAGTGACTGTTCACTCATCTTTCCCTTACCGTCTCGAACACCCCTCGAAATATGCAATACCTACCTGATCTAAAGAACTAAACACGGTGCTTATCGATCCAACTTCTGTCATCGCAGAAGCTTCCGATAGTCCAGTCTGGCAGTTTCCTCTACCAAAATACCACTCGGAGTAAAAATCATCGTTTTCTACTCCACTGCTGAACCAACGATCATCGATCACATCTATTAGTTCTGCAGTTGAAGGAGGAGAAGAGTTGCTCTTCCGGCGGAGGAGAACGATTAGTCTGATATCAATTGTACATTTAGTGGCATCTACGAGGTATGTTACTAATTACTGTATTACCACTTTATTTTGATCTTACTGGAGTTGGAAACGTTATATAGCTAAATTGTAGATCTATAATTTGGTTGCCAATTGTAATTGAGTTGAAATTGATTGCGTCTTTTGAAGGAAAAGTTCGTACTTACTTCAGTGTGTGATCTGTATTGAGTTATGGCAAGATAACATTACTTTACCATTTAAATTAAGAAAGTATATATAGTCTGAAAAAACATACAGGAAGCACTATAATATCTTATATTTTTAAGTTGATTGTAGCTTAACTAAATAAATTTTGATCGACGTGCATTTGGCAATCAGAAAAATCTAGGCTAGTTAATGAATGTCAGCCCGACATTGTTATGGATGGCATTTGCTAAATCCACTCATGCATAAAGACACTCACGCCTCAGTCAAGCGGTTATAGGTTGGGCCCGCCTAGTATGATTTAAAAAATAAAAAATAAACGAGATAGCAAATCTGCGCGACCGTGCTTCGCCACTAGTGGTGCTAGAATATCTCTCGTCTGGATTGACGGTTGACCCAACCAAATTAGTTAGAAGTAAGCTATAGTAGGAGTGGATGGAGCTAAGAATATGCTATCATATTTATACTTCCGTCAAGTGTAATGATTAAAAAGACAACCAAGAGATATTAATGTGGCTAAATGACAATATAATTTTGTGTCAGATTCCCTAAGTTTGTAATTAATCAATGATATATCCCAATCTTAATGTGCTTATACACTCATTTCCTTGTGCTAAAAAGTTAAAAGTTGCATTTTCCCCCATATTGATTGTTCATTGGTTGGCTTCTTATTTTTTTTTTTACCATAATTAACTTAATAGGCATTGTTTTACAAGAATAACAGACTTATCTTTTCTAAAAAAAAGTCTCAGATATGACTGGAATATAGTGATTTAATATTTGGAACATATAAAATGGTAAATTTATTTTTCTTGTCGGATGGTATGTGTACTAGCATGTTGATTCTATTAATTAGCATCATGCATCTGTGGCTTACTTGGTTCATGGGGTTGGTGGGCTGGGGCTGTTTGTTCGTGTGTGCTTGCAAGAAAATGATATACAATTAAACTATCTGGGCAGCTGCATATTCTCTATTTCCGCAGCTCACAAGATAAACATACTGTAAAATAGTATGTTATTTTTGAGTTTTTGCTCCTCACTCTAGGTTTGTGAAGAAACAGTACTTGAGCATTTTTAACGATAACTAGTATAATTGTTTTTGTGTGTTGTGTAAGGAAAAGTATTATCTGGTATTTCACAACCTCTGATTCATCTAATCGGAGCTAAACATGATTGGAACAATCATCTTTAATGAAGCATTTGAGTTTTTGCTCATGCTAGATTTATGAAGGAATGGTAAATATGAACATTTTCTGTGTAATATGAAAATTTTAACATTTCCACAGTTATTTACCCCTAGTTCTTTTCTAATATTTTATATTCGAATCTTTGTATTTAAATTGCTTACGAAATCTCAAACTCGGACTATTTAAATAAATATCAGTCAATAGTTTCTTTATTCTTCTAACAAATCCTACATATATATGTCAATTTTATGATACACACACAAGTATGCAGCCCTTGCTGATGGCATGGATTCAAACATAATTTTGAATACACCTTGCAAATGTTATGCAAGGATTTATGTTCCAAGCAAAATAAGTAAACAATCATTGCTTATTATAATTAATGGGAAAAACAATAAAATTCATAGCATCGTTAAAACCAAACATTTGTATGTCACTTGGTTGGAAAAAAAACCGACTGATCATAAGAATTAAACATATTTATAGGTAGACCTTTAGCGGTATCTGTATGAATATACGCATTTTAAGTCCAAATTCTGTATGTATTTACATAGATGTTTAGAAATACAAAGTATTATTTATGATAGTTGTTCATTCATAATTAATTCTTTTCATTTATGTATTAACATTTGATACTATGATGTAAATATTTCAAATTTAGCCAATGCGTGTGTTAACATTCACTACAATCTACGTTTTCAACTTAGATCACTATCGATACAATTAATCCAGTTTACTTTCAGCAACAAAAAGTTTCTTGGAACTTCTCTCTCCTACCCAAACATGAAGCGTTGTTTTTATCCTCTTCTCCCACTTCTTAGTTAAAAGTAGGTAAACTCTATCACAGCTCACTCTCATTACAACCCACTTCAAGACAATATACACACTTATTCTTTTATCATTTTTATTATTCCTAATAATCTCCACCGTTGTCTCCCTTCTTTGCTCTCCCATCAAAAAAGCAAATTAATGTGACATTCCTTCACATTAGATCTTAAAGCTAGGATGTTGTAAGAGGTTGGATAATACAGCCTTAAATGAATAGTGCAGTATTGGAGAGCATGGTGATGTGTATATTGGTTCGAAAGTAGAAGAAAATAGTTCGACAAATCTAAATATTTTTATAATTAAAAACTGGTTATTTTCAATGGTAACATAACATTTTTGAAGAAATCAAATGCCGCATTAGCCTAACATTTAATGATTTATTTTTTAAATTGATTACAAATTTCATATTTCATGCTGGTACCTACATGTGATCGTGGTGATTGATATAATCGAATTATAAACTTTGCATAGCCAAAAACTATTGGTTTGCACATTAGGGTTGATGAAAATGCAGTTTGCCAGGTAAATTAAAATAAAGTATTGCATGAATACCTGAAGCATTAGCATAAAGAACCACATAAAGTCACTAAAAAAGGTACTTACATTGTTGCAACAACAGGATCGACAAAGTATTCCATGTCACTGTCTTACTTATCATCTCTACTGTTAATGAAGAGAATCCAATAAACAGAATTTCTACGGTATTTGCAACCTTCATCACCATACCCTGACCAACCACCCATTAACAAAAACTTTTTTGTCAATTTACTTGAAATAAAAATGTCGTCACTATCAAAGCTTTTGCACTTATAGCATACATCCGTGTATAAATTTTATTATTAAATAAAAAGTAAATAATTCTAGCTATTAGATGCACATACGTGCGATTTACACTAGTCGTACATAAAAACATCTACAACAAATTTGCTAAATGTGTCAAATATAGCACTAGGAGTTTCCAAGCTCCTTAAGAACCAAAATCATTTGAAACCCTCCGAGGTTTAATCAAATCTTGGTTTTTTGGATGACAACCTCAATCAATCGCACGTGCAAATCTTGTTGATTATGAACAACTTTAATTCATGAAAGCACGCCCTCTTTGAATTTACCCATGGCTTATGGATTAGTATTTCTTTTTAAACTCTTTCGGTGGCCTATCGATAAGTAGTTAATGAGACAAAATAAAGGTGTTATCGACGTGCAATGACAAAGTTATGATATGGGTCAACACACATGTTGCGTTATGAGGAACTGTAAATATTGTGCAAAATCATCCGTCAATGATGCACAGTCAGTAGACAAAAGATATTAAGGTATGAAATCAGAAGGGCATAATTAAGTAAATTATTTTGTGTGGTCTTGGACTCTTATTAAAACCACATCTAACTATGGAGAGAATAGACGAAGTGTATCAGTAATTTGTGTAGTAATCGAGTTTCTTACGCGATACTCATGCGTATATTTTCGTCAAGGTACTACACATAAGGTTAATATCATTACTCGATAACTACAACAAATAAATAGAGTTGGCCATAACATAAAAGAATATATATATATATATATATATTCCAACGTTTGGTCATTAATAATAATTTGAGATATAACACAAAAATGCTGGAGAAGATTATAGTAAGGCTCAATGATTAGTCAAAAGAATAATGTATCTTGTGATATTTAAACTTTATTTCATAGTATAAACTCAATAAATATTCTACATTCACTTATCTTGTGCTTTCTAGGATGCTTTTATATATGTTGAGTACAACTTGCTTAAGTATACACCACATATAGATTGTAGTTTAATTTGTTAAAACACAAAGAGATTATGCACGCTTAATATCAATAACATGTTAAAAAAGGATTTTTAGGTGGTCATGATCAAGAATTGTATTGTAGAATTCTTTTTAAGCATTTGCAAATCAAACATCGAATCAATACCAATCCAACATAATGGTAGTCAAATATAAAAAATGAATTAAAATAGAAAGTGGTAAAAGAAAAACCTCAAGCATTGGTTGTCTAATATTCACATATCGAACAATGATCTGCACGTTTGACCACAATCTTCGCCGGTATTCGTGGAATCCCTTGAGGTTTAAAAACCTATCAAATAAAGTACTCCAGGTACGAAACCTTTTTATTGAAAATTTTAGGGACCTTAATGATTATAGAAAGGAGATGACTAACATCATAGGAGTGAAGAAGCGGATGTTAAAAGTTAAAATATGAAGATCCCGTGATTATAATTCTCTGAAACCATGATGATTGTAGAAAGGGAATGGCTTAGTTTAAAAAAGGAGTGAAGAGTTTCCAATCATGTAGAATTACAGATCGTGTGAATGGAGCGGTTGTAATAAACATTTTATTCACTTTTCTAACGCCGTTAAACATAAGTTATATGAGACGAGTTGTGGCAATTATAACCATTTGATATCTATTGCGGCAATTATGATAATTTGAAGCCAGCCATAAGTTTCTATTCAAACATTTGTTCTCTCTCCTGTCAAATGGACCAAATATTTAGATACAAATTTGTGGAGCTACAAATGATGCTAAATAAGGGGGCTATGGATCCTAGCTCTATACACATGCGTGCGTGTGCGCACACATATGTTTGTATGCATGTATGTATATGTATATATAAACAAAAATAGTAATTATTTTTTTCATTTTACTATAAAGATACATAGATCGCATACATTAAATTATTTACATGAACAAATGACAAAGTTGGTTTGTAAATTAATCATGATCGTTTATCTCAAAAAAAATTCATCCACTGCATTAGTTTCGTAAATCATGTGGCTATATATTTCTCTTAATTATGAATTATAGTCTTATCGTGTGCATTTCGTATGACTTAGGACTACACATGTAGTCTGCAGACTATAAATTTTGTCATTCATTTTACTATAAAGACACATAGATCGCATAAATTAAATTATTTACATGAACAATAATGGCAAAGTTAGTTTGTAAATTAATTATGATCGTTTATCTCCAAATTTTGTCATCCATTGCATTATAAAATTCTAATTTCATCTTCAAATATATGCATTAAGGTTTCTATAAAAAAAACTAAAATATTACAGTATGCAATGCATGTGCTACACACCAATCGACGTAGTATTTCTGTATACTCTAGCTTCTTCCTATAACTGACCTTGAATTTGTTCTCATTCTATTTCTTCCAGAGGCAATAAATAAATATATTGATTTTGCAAGAGGTAGAAAAAACCTCTTTTAACATTTAAGATTAACTATGCCAGCCTGGCATTCATGTTTTATTATTAATAACCTGCTGAGATAAGATGGCAGAAACGTAAATTGGAAGTAGGAAGTGCTGTTGAAAGAGTTACATAGTTTGAAGGTCAAATCCATCCATATCATGTATGAACAATAGAGTGTTACTGATGTTGTTAATGCTATTGCTAGCTATGTGCCTATCGAGTTTTAAGTATGTTTGAAACATCAATTACAGAGTACTATACACTTGTGCATCTATGATGATATATGATTAAACTATCCCGGATGCATAATGTTTTTTGACACGACTGACAAGATTAAGTATACTCAATTAAGTATGAAGGCGTAGGACGGTAGGAGTAATTTTAAAGAAATGGCATTCTCACTTCATCATGGAGCAAATGCAGTTTAACCTACTAGGTTGTCTGTTATACAAGTATGCATGTGCAATGGCACATAGGCAAACTATGTGGGCAAAGTTGCATGCTCATGGTTTTTAGAAACAGTACAGGGTAAAATAGAGCAAAGCAGTTGATGTTTGTTCGAGGGGAAAAAAAGTATTGGGGTCTTTCAGACAACCTCGGATCCATCTAGCCGGGGGATGAACCCCAGGTAGAACGATCCTCTACAAGATGGACTAGGTTAGTAATCCAATAACCCGTTAATCACGCTATGGAAACGAGGCCATGTGTCATCATCAAGACTGAGTTGCCTTCCTCCTTAAGTTATAAGGATAAAGTAGTACGAGCCTATAGAACAGATCCTGTTCAAGTAAGGTCGTGCTTTGTGTGTTAACAAGTCGATATTTGTACTACGCAAGGAAAAATTAACGGGGGGTGTGGGACTAATATGAGTTTAATTAAAGGAGCAAACATGTATTCTAATCCTGAACACCACAGATCTGTGAATTTATGGGGAGTCGAAAATCTGAACATGCATCTATACACTATTACGTTGCCTAGTATGGAACTTGAACTTCAGTTTTCTCTTTCCTAACTCATGTTTGTATTGAATACCTTGTATGTATGTTCTATATATTTGCTTTGCTGTGAAACTTATTGAATACTAAATTAGTTAAGGAACAAAATATTTTTTATTTTTGGACTTGAGTTAAAATTCTAATAGTAGTAATTAGACATTTTTGCAGTTCCAAGCAATGAAATTGGAAGACCTGACCTGAGGCTGAAAGCTTGGAAGGTAAAAGGACATGGAGACAAAAGAGAAAGGAATGTTATAAGGTGGAATGAACATTGGTCATCCTTACAATTCCTCACAGGAGTGCGTGCATACCCTCCTCTGTCAAGTTATGGATATATTCTTATGGCTGCCCTACTGCACAACACAAGCTCCGTATCTGTTTGGATGTCTGCCGCCTGTTGCTTACCCAGCGGCTCATCGTTGTCGTCGTGGGCATGTTTCCAAATGAAAAGTTAATAATGTCAAGTTGGTAAATTCAAGCATGGAAAGTTTTTAAATGCATGGTAAGCTCAGCAAGTGGAAGTTATCATTCTTTACTACTTGCGTTTGTATTGTTGCCTGTGTAATGCATCTTCATCCTTTAACTTCTATTCTAATAAACTGTATTATTTTCAAATGAATCTGACATGTCTTGTGTTACCCATGGTTTTATGTGTGTTTTTATTTTTGCCATTATACTGTGCCTACATGCATGGGCACTAGAAGTAGTTGTTTGATGAGTAAGACTCCATGTTGATATGTTAATGAATGTTCTTTGATTATTTACTTGTAAGAACCATCATTTCTAGTGTTGGAGACCGACCAGTGAGCGTTATTACTAACTTTGGCCTTAGTTTTGAATGCCCAGCGCCATGGTTTTACTTAAAATCATTTTTCAATATGTACCACGTAAACAAAAATTTAGATTACTACACTTTTCTTGGATAATTTTATTTTCGATGATTTTTTTGCGAATCCAACCGTACGAATTCGATTAAAACACTACAAAGCATTACTGGTTCAAATTTAGTCTCGTTTGAAGGTCGTTCGGCCATCGAACAAAGAGTTTTTGTTCCGAAAGTTGTCCACGAACGGCCATAAATTTGAAATTTAAGATCGACATCCTAGATTCGTTTATTTTTAAACCATATTCTGTAAACATGTCCAAAATACCTTAGATCGACATAAGGTCCAAAGAATTTATTTTTACGCCGCATATTTTATTTTATATAATTTTATTATACCAAATATATTTAAAAATTCATAATTGATTACCCAACGGTTTAAAAAATTATTTTAATTCTTGAAAATGTTACATATAACAACCTTTATCGAATTTGTATAACGGATCGACTAAAAGTTGCATCGATCGGTCGTGCGAGTTAGATTTTCAACAACGAAAATTTTCGAATTATACGAACATATATGATCGAAAATACCAATTTAACCTATCATGACCTTTCATTCGGTCAATAATAATAGCAATAAATGACAATTTTTTTTATATTGCAGTAGTGTTTTTTATTTTTTTAAACGAAATAGGTGTAAAAAAAGAATTTTTAAAAAAAAAAGTATATACGGGACGACCCTAAACAACTCAAACCGTCACTAATCGGGCCGATGCCAGCCGACTCCATATCGAGTATACAGGTTTCAGCCGAGATCTTCTTCACTTTCTTTGCTTAATAAAAAAAACAATTTTTTTCTTCACCATCATCGATTCTGACCCTCTCCAGCCGTCACCCTCCGTCGTCGTCGCCGTGGAAGCCTAGAACTCGTCGGAACCTCCTCTTCTTCTTGAATTTGGTAATTTCTAAACCATAATTTCGAATTAAATTGTTTAATTGAGTTTAAATGTACACTATTGTGATGATAATTGGGTGTAGGTATTGCTAATTTAATGTATTAGGTTATTTTTAGGATGAAATCGTTGAATTTGAAAGTGTGAATTGGGAATAATAGGGTGTAGGTTTTAGAATTTGAAAGTGTGAATTGGGAATTGGGAATATGAAAGTGTGAATTTGAATTTTATTCCTGACCAATCCCTTATATTTTATATTTGGATTGAATGAGGATGACTTGGTCGTCGAGTGTTGTTTGACTGGCCTGCGCGTCTTGCATTTGGATTGAGTGAGGACGACTTGGTCGTCGAGTATTGTTTGACTGGCTTGTGCGCCATGTGTTTGGGTATTTATACCTGGAAAGTTTCAGTAGCCGGTCCATTCGAGCTGTACCGATATTATACGAAGGGCATATCGCCTCGATACGCTACCGTTTATTTCTGGCACCTAGGTGAAGCGAGTATTTGGATGTTTATTGCTTTATATGCAATAAATATCTTGATATAAATGATTTAAATGAAATAATTTATAAATAAAATTCTTACTTATTTTAGTCTATCTCTAACTAATATAAATAATTTAAACAAAAATAAGACAGCAACAAAGCCTTTAGTCGCAAAAGGCTTTGGTAGATTAGAAAATACGATAATAATCACATAAAACTTCAGATGCAAAGTCTGTATGCGTATAGGAATAGAAAAGAAATGCTGTCGAAATTTCTAATATATATATGTTTTTAAATTAGGAAAAATGTTCAACTATCTTATCGACCGTACCTAGATGAGTGAAAATTTGTATGTGCGGTTTGTGCAATATTGGGAAAGCGAAGACGCGAAGGTAAATTTTCTACTTTCATATGTCTGTAATTATAATTCGTTTAAATGTATATATAATAGTTAAATTATACAAGTGGTAGCATCGAGGAACTCCGCAAACAGGCTTAAGAATCCTGCAACACACCGCGGTGAATCCAAGTCTTTTCAGCAATATAGAGAAGAAATGGTAAATATAAAAATTGTTATTTGTAATTTACTTATAACATTGTTTAGTTATATATATGTGTGTATATATACATTCTTTAATCATATCTAATTTCAGACGAGGGAGAGAGGTGGCGTTGCACCGTCTCATTTGGACGTCTTCACCCGAACACACGCCATCGAGCATACAGATGAAGATGGCATGGTAACATATGAATGGTCAGACTCCAAATCAACGAATATCCGGGTATAAAGACTATAAATTTTTTCTCTTATTTAACAATACATTAGATTGAATATTCATCTTCTCAAAATTATATTTCTAAACACATGAGAGATGCGATCAGGAGATTGCTCGCGTGCTTGCAGAGTCTGGCAGGAAGCAGTTGACCGTTGAGGAGACGGACATGATATTCGCTTTTATTACCGACCCGTCGACCAGAAATAGACAGTATGAATATGGCAATCAAGCGGTAATATTTATTGAATTTAATTAATTCATTAACCAGTTTATAAATTTTATTGAATATTACATATAAACTATAACTATGAATTTATTAATATACATGCCACGACGCAAGCCGCTTACAATAAACAACAGGATGAAGAAACAATAGTGGCCCTGCAAGCACAAGTCGCCGAGTTGAACGATTGGAGAAAGACTGGATTGAAGAAGCAACTAGACGAGGCGATTGCTACTTACTTGGCAGAGCACGGGACGAATATGCCGCCATCATAGGGATCTGGCGATGCCGATGATTAGGGTGAGTGGTAGCATGTTTTTATACATGGTTTCTGATGAACTTTGAATGTCTTGTATATTTGATGAACTTTTGGTTGAATTTTATAAATATTATGGATATTTGTGATGATGGACGTTTGGATATTTATATCGATGTTTTGTGGTTCTTAGTTGGACATATATGATGTATATTGTTGTTTGAGGAATATATATGATTGTATGGATGGAAGGTAGAAATGGCTGCTAGAAATGCAGAAAAATTTACCCAGATTAGCGTCCGCTCGAGTCGGCTTATGGGTCATTTATTATTTTACACGTGGACTAAGTTTAGCGTCTTCCGGTGTCAGCTGGCCGACTCTAGTCGACGCTAAACTAGGGGACTGACCCATCTCCATTCCCGTCACCATTTCACTTGGCGACGAGCTATTTAACATCGGTTCGAGTCGGCTATACGTCGACGCTAAACAGCCTTCTCCTTGTAGTGATGTAACGAATCCGTATTTTTGAACATTTAATTTTTTTAATTTAATTTAATTATCGAATAAAGATGGTTAGAAACGGAAATTTATATTGTTATTAATGAACATATATCAAATGGAAGCGATAGTCTAAATTGTATCTGTAAATGACAAAATTGCAACAAGAGAAAAGTATAAATTAGTATCTGAATTGAAACAAACGATATTCAATTGTATTAAATTAATTACTGAAATATGAACAATAAATGTCATTTAAATAAAGATTGAATAAATGTGCAATAAGATAGAAGAGATAACAAATTTCAATATAACCTTTTGATATTGATTGTAAGGAATTAATAATAGAATTAGAATTAACAAATGTTTATTCTTAAATACGAGATTGATTGCTTGTTAATAAAAGAAGAACATAAGTCAAATAAATAAAAAAATTCGATATTTTAAATATTCGATTCTACAAATTTTGAAAGGAAAAAACTATATTTAAATTTTAAAATGTAATTTTTAAATATGAAAAACGTGTGTGTGTGTGTGTATATATATATATATATATATATATATATATATATATATATATATATAGCTTCACCATTTCAAATTTATGATAAAAAATATATGTATATATGCTTAGAAGAGTTTCATGATGGAAAATTGCAAACTTATGATTATATATATATATGTATGTATGTATGTATGTATGTATGTATGTATGTATGTATGTATGTATGGATATGTAAACATGTGTATATCTAAATGTATATGTAATAGGTAAAAATGTAAATATGTATATGATGACAAAATATATGTACAAGTGTATATATATGTATATATAAGATAGTGAATAGGTAAATATATACATATAGTAAAAATGGTGTATATGTAAGTCTATATATATATACATGTAGGATATATATTCACATGGAAAGCATCATCATGAAAACTTCAAAGTCAAGCATAAAAATTTCAAGTCAAGCCCACAACTTAAATTCAAGCATCCAATCGCACACAAAACATTAAATCAAGCCAAAAAATAAATCAAATCAAATCAAACCATGAAATCACATCAGCCTACCTACGTAAGGAAATGAAAAAAAAAGTCTGCTTACTTGCTATTGATACATCATTATGTATTGTTGAGAGGACTGACTTGGGACTGAATCCTATTCATTTCTATGTACTTTTGGAACTCATTTCCAATACACTCGCATATTTGATCAAATCGAATTTTTTATTTCCTTGACACTTTATGCTTTCTATTTTCGTCTTATATTCACCTAACTTATTAAAGATGTGCTACTTGGGTTACAAATACACATATTCATGTCAATGATAATTCATCGTGAATTCAACAAAGTAAGTGGATCCGTTTTGGTATCAATAGATCTTGGATTAGATGCATCTATATTTATTAATTCAAAGAGCTTATTAACTCTTTTTCACTCCAACTGAATAAGTGCTTTGCCCTTCTTTTGGGATACAATTCAGGAGTCCCAAAAATAGTTCATAATAATAAAATTAAAGAACTATTTCTTAAATAAAGTATGGCTTAGTCCATAATTCGTAGAAATATTTTGATACTTCTATATTTTCCATAGCTAATCGTTTTGAAAACAAATAACGTTATTATAATAGGCTTATTTTATAACGAATATTCATAATATTCATATTAAAATAAAAAAATTTATATTTTTAATCAATATTGAAAATAGCTATAAATTCATAAATAATATTTGTTATACATACGAACGCAATCTTTCATAACTTGATCCATCCACTAATGAGTGTTAAGTATGCTTACTATTGTTGCCATTACTATAACAGTACATGAAATATGAAGCTCCATTCAACCAGTTATTATGAACTGTTTAATTTATCCGCTATAACTAGTTTACTGTCGAGCGTTTTAGATCAAATATCTTAAACTCAAAGAAATGACTCTTATTGAAAAAATACTTTTTATAATAAAATCACATTTGGGATATAAACCACGTTTATCATTCCATATTAAGTATATAAATAGAATTTTATACAATTCTTTTTCGCAATATCTCTTCAATAAGTAGGAATGACCATTCAACATCCAAAATGTGCCTATTTTGCATCCATTATCAAATATTCACTTTTCTTTCAAATGGTTAAACCATTCAAAAATAACTCCTACCAAAGACTACACTGAGTTCTTTACAAAAGTGCATTCGGATATCCTTAAAAATTCAAGGATATCGAATATGTCGCACTTGAGCAAACCAGTCGAAGCTAACATTTCACTGATTGAAATCCTTTGTTGATTTTTTTAGTCCTTGTTATGGTGTAGTTTTCAACACAACAAGATTGTCATTATATTCAATCGTAGTGAACACATAACCTTGCATTATAGTTGCTTCCTCATTTTGAATGAACTAGTTTCATCGTGATTTTATATATTACGAACACGACTGTTTACCATACAACCTTTTTTATGTGCTTGAATATGAATCAAATATTCATATTCTTGTATTACTTATCACTAAATTTTTAAATTAAAACCACTGGCCAAAAAAATGTTTCACCACCCTTTTTAATTTTATAACCTCTTTTCCAACATTTTATAAAACAAACGATGGTATAATTCAAAGTCAACTAAAATCATCTTTTATCAAAAATTTCTAACTCATAAGATTTTCATTCTAAAATCTTTTGAAAGGCACTTTAAAATTTTTAAGGGGTTTCCAAAGATACCTTTTTTCAAATTATCTCACAAAGGGTAAGATTAAAATTTGTTCTTTCTTTAAAACCTTGGTACTCCACCTTTGAAAAATCTAATTTCTTCATTGTGGGGATAAATGTATTCCTTCTTATGGAAGTTTGCATCTTTCCTTAGTTCTGTATTTTATTAGTGCCTAACACCTTCATTTGTTACCTCCATAAATGTTAATTTGTCTATATTAATTGTCAGCCTAATTGACGTTTCTTTATGATCTTTTATTTCCTACCAACCTCTTCATCTACAATTCTTATCCTTATTATCTTAACACTTATAGAGCCTACAATAATAAGGAAGTCTAGGTTCTATAAAGAAGTATAAATTTAACTCTATTTATTTTCCAACTCATAGTTGCTTTGTCCATCCTTTTGGAATATGGTAGTAGCTACTTCTGTTGTTGGAATTTATAGAGTCAAGCGTAAATTCAAAATAAGTATATACATAGAGATATGGTATGAGTTTTAAAAAATCTTTTGCAAAACCTTTTCAGAAATAATAAGTATGCCAATCTACCTATAGTGTACTTTCTTGCTAATTGGATAACCTAGGTTCTGATACCAAATGTAACAATCAACACCAGAACAGGCCTGAATTTCGACCCACAAAAGGCTCATCAAAAATTAGATCCATTCTATGGTAATTTGTTGGTACTAAGAAAAAAATAGTATAGAGCCATAAAATGAAACTTTTAGAACTCACAGTGGACGGAACAAAATATAATAGCAAAGTGTACCCATTTATTATAAAACCATAAAATGTCATGATATAAAGTACCATCATATCGCATCATATATCTGTTACAACAATTTTCTATATATAGGGGTACACATAAAAGCAAGTGATAATGATAAATACTTCCACTATCCAAGCTTCTCTATCTATAAGCATCGGCACCGCTTCTACTCCGTCCTTAACCTATATTGTAATGAGAAGGGAGTCATAATTACAAGTGTTTAGTGAATAAAACCTCGAGACTTACCTTTTTAGTACTTGGATAGTTTATTTCAAAATAATAATATGTCTAGAACATAAGACCATTTAATATTTCTTTATAAGGAAAGGAGGCGAGTCCAACAACTTAATATCTTCCACTTTAGAAGCTAGTTTCTAGAATCTCATATCCCAATCATACGTCATAAACATCTAATATTGTGAGAGACAATATCCAAGCCACTTCATACCATTTATTGGAAAATAGGCAGACTCTGGTCATTTAATACCCTAATTAAGGTAGACCCCATCATTTAATGCCTATTTCCAAGGCGTGCTCCTTAATGGTACTTTCTAACTGACATCATATGGAATCTCTTAGGCTATTTAACACCTCCCTGTGGAGTATATGCAGACTCTGGTCATTTAATACCTTAATTACTGCAGCCCCCATCATTAATACCTATTTCCTAAAGCAGACCTCCATTGAGATACCACCTAATGTTACTCCTTGACCATTTAATACTTTATCTAGGAAAAAGAGGCGGGCCTTCAAACAACCACTTAATACCTCAAGGCCCCAAAGCAGGCCCTTCATCTTGTGGCCCATACTCATAATGATGTCTCATATTAGCTCGATTATCCATAGGAATCGGTAGCCAAACTAGCTGGGTAGATTTCCCCTATTGAATTTGGGACTAACCTCACGCCATTATAATTATTTATCATAAAGATATCTAATGTCCATAGAAAGTGTGCACAACTGCTATATCCCCAAAGTGAAGGGCAGACTTCCATTATGTACCTCTAATAACCTTGTATCCTTATGACTTAGCTATAAATTAAATACAATATATGTATATATAATAATACTCATATCACGTTTCATAAATAAGGTCTTGTAAGGAATCTTCCTTATTATGCCTCAAAATAATAATTAGGCTAAATAATAGTTTCCTCTTATTTTCACCTAACAATCAAATTACATTCCTAATGGGGAAAATAAATGAAAATAAATATCTAACTAACTATGCCTTGTACGAATAATTATACGTTAATTGCGCTAATAAAGATAAATAAATATTCATGCCTAATAAATTCTAAACGCATAGATTTTACGCCCTAAACTAGTAAATGTCAGTTCCCTGACCAAATACTACTACAAGTCGTTTTTCTTCAAATTTCGAAGATTTCAACATACCAAAATAAGGGATTCTAATAACCAAAATATGCAATAAATATTTATAATAGAAACTACAATAATAGACTTGTAAATAAAATAGAAAACTCAATTTATTACACTAATTCAATGGAATATCCTAAACAATATAAATTACAATCTAAAATCCATATTCTATATGACACCTCTTTTACAAAAAAATAGTTAAGAATAAGTAGCGTAAACTATAAATAAAATTTGTAACCTAAATCCATTATTTCATTAAAGAATCACAATTTAAACCAAAGAAGAAGGAGAAGTGGAATAGACTATGACATTATCAAAAATTGCATAAAGAAACAAATTCCATCAAATTAATGTTAACTAAGAAGCTCAACATAAAATTAACATTTCGAAATAAAAAGGAATTTTTGGGGATTTTATCTATCGTAATTTCGCAATCCCAAAATCCCATAGGCATATTCAATCCCAAAAGGAGATATACTAAACAATTACTGAAAAAGAAATGCTAAGATTTCCAGTCACAGATAGGTTTAGCTTCGCCTTCCTTGGATCTGCGTGCCTCATAATCTCTTCTAGAATTTCTCTCTTTTAATATGTGTATATACATATATAAACATACACACATATAACATAGGGAAGAGGTATATGTATTTATTAGATTTAGAATGGTTGGAGGAGAATAGAATAAGAACAGGTTGAAGGAAGAAGAAGAAATAATTAGAAAGTAGATTGAATTCTTACCTGAATTTTCTATGGAGTTTCTAAATCTCATTTGGGGAGATAACAATAGTAGAGTTTCGCTATTGTTTCCAAAATATCTGTGGATAAAAGTGAAAGATCTAGGGTCTAATTTATAGTGGTTAGAAATGCACCATACCGTTGAATGAGAATAGACCAAAAACGGGTATATACGGAACATACAACTCATCAAAATAGGCTCCACAACAAGGAAGTGGTCGACCCATATTGCTCCAAGCGGTTGACCCCTACGGTCGACCCCTATGATTGATCTCTAGGTCAACCCCTTGAGGCATTGGGTCGACTTCTTCCCTTATTTTAGGAAGGTATTTATTTTATTTTTACCGTTGCTTGATTATTTTTTGATTTCATACCCTAATTAACTTTTAACATTAGTTGCTAATTTTTAACGTTAGTTAAAGCCTAAGTCTAAATACAATTAATTTCAAATTAGGGAATTAATTATTTATTTAAATCCTATTTAAATTATTTTAAATTTGAGAACTTCATACGCTCATAGCTTCTTCATTCAACTTCGTTTTCAGCATATTATACATGGAAATTATCCTGAATTTTGCTACAAATGCAACGATATAACTTTCATAGTCAAATTTTATTGCATTTTAATTTTTTACCTATCATGTTTAATTTGATTTACTTCATTTATTTATGGTTCATTTTATGGGGTGTTACATTCTCCCCCCTTAAAAAGGATTTCGTCTCAAAGTCTTTCAAGGGACGAGCAGTCTAATGTGCAATAACATCCATGTTATACAACCAAGTTATCTATGCAAGCATCTACTCAATAAATAGTGCAATGTGATTACATATTGTAGACATACTAAAATGAGTTTAATCCTAGCATGAGTGTGTAATCATGTCATGAAAGTATGTATGCAAATACCCTAAACATGCATAAAAATTTCTACATGAGTGTAAAGTGATTGTGAAAAGTGTAGCAACCATCTCCTACCATCCAATCTAGTAATCACTGCGCATCCATAACCCTAATTTTAGAGAGAATATTTTTCAATGAAAAGCTTTATGTGAGTGATCTTCATCTTCTCTTCGATTTTCCAAGTGCTTTCTACTACATTGCCTCCCCATTGCACTCGGAGTAGTCTAATTATTTTGTTGTGGAGCTTCTGAGTTCTGTGCTCTATAGTGCATGCAGTAGCATGAGTCGCTATTGGTTCCATCTTAAAATCTGCTAATTTATTAGGCTCTACAACAATTGTTATGCTAAGAAGGCATTTCCTCAAATGCAAAAACATCATGGACACTAGGCAACATAAAGTACTCTTGTTTTTCCCAATATTGGGAAAAGGCCCAATAAATCTGGTGCCTACTTACCAACAATCCAATTCGTATGACCTTCACACGCTGCCTAATAAATTCTAACTTTCCAAAGTCTTGTAATACAATTCTAGTCCGAGTAGAATTTATCGGTGGTTTCCCACCCACAATTTGGAGATTTGCATGGCCTCCCAAAAAAATGCTTCAAGGGTGCCATACCAATTATCTATTGATGATTACAATCCTACATAAATTTTTACTAAGTGTAAGCGCTAATCCTAACGTCTTCCAAAATCCAAGATGCAAGCTCTCAACAAATCCTCCAAGTTCTCATCCACTCCTTCAGTTTATCCATCGGTCTTTAGTCGATAAGCGATGCTTCGATTCAACGAATTTCATAAAGCTAGTTCCTAAAACAACTAGAAAACTCCTATAAAATTTAGTAGTAAACTAAGGGTCTCTATCATTAACAATGCAAAGCGCAACTCCATAAAGCTATGTTGGAGTTCTGGGGTTCCTCTACTTCTAACGAAAAATTTCTACCAACCTTGACAATAGGAAACTCCATTCTCATTCATATACATTCTCTCTTTTTCTTGCATGGTGGCATTTTGTGAGCTAAATCCCTTATGTTTCCCAAAATCTAAAGCTTTTGGATTGAAACATTTACTCATTTTAGGCTACTAATCTAATTTTCTCATTTACTTAAAAGTTTACCTATGGTCTATCGCTAGTTAAGTGTTCCTATAAATTTTCCTTATTTACTTTGCTTTCCAACATATACCAAGTGGTTTAAATCCCATTCATAACGCCTACATAGGAATAAAACGAGGATATATCTTATACTACATCATCTACTTTTCCAACAACTAAAGAAGAAAACTAGCGACTATAATCCAAGAACTCTAAAATTAATTTTAACTAGAAGTTGTCATTTATGATCGGTTATTATAAATGGTGTTCAGGTCCTAACACCCCTTTCTAAATTAAGATGGGCTATTTTAATATTTCATTATATTGCTATACATTTTCTTAATTTACCTTTTTCGGTCTTTAATAAATGTGGTCCATTTATTGCTTAAATTAAATTCTATAGCAATTGATCATTGCTGTCAAAATTAAACCATTTCCAATTATCTTTCTTCGATCTTTTTAACCTTCTTCAGGTTTACAAAATCCATTCATTACTCAAATTTCTTTCTTCGACAAATGCAATACAGATTTCTTTAATAGGTCCTCATTAGATTACTTTTCTTCTCATTAATTACAAATTTATTACCTGTTAAATTTGTAATTAACATCTATTAATCCTAATCCTTCAATTAATAACTAACACGCATATAGTCATAATCAATGCTATCTATATATATTCTTGTCACTTACCGGAGCTGTACAATATCTATATCTAGCTGCTAAATCAAGAATACTCATGTCTATATTTTAATTTATTGAAGCCATCCTTCCAAAAAGATTACCGTTATAAATTAACCGCAACTGAGATTTTTGCTTTATTGAAATTACAAGGAATTGTTTCTTTTCTTATTATTGAAATAGGTAGTATAAATTGTGGAAAAGAATATTCATCTCTTGCACATCTCTTTCCCTTTTAGCGTATTCCTTGTTACTTCAAACAAGGCTCTTTTATACAAATTTTTGGGAATTAAATAATTTATGGAAATTACATGGAAATTGATCCAAATTTAAAATATAGAAATTCATATCCTATGGCAACCTAATTCACAACCTAATTACAAATCTGGAATATTTTATACTCTACTAACTTTTTCAAAAGGAGGTTTAGGACTGAATTAAATTTTCTAAATCAGGTTGTATATTCTACTTCTATTTTATTCATATCCTAAAACCCCAGTCTATCCTACCTTGATCAAGATCCATATCTAGTCCATAAAAATTATAAAATCAAAACTTTCGTACATAAAATAAAATATCTTCATACAAATAAACTTAATTAAAAATAAGCATTTATTTCTTCATTTATTACAATACTTAAAATATTAAGTATCAAATTCAATATCTCCATCTTCAAGAATGTAGATGTAAAAAAAACCTTTATCAAAGATTCAAAATATTTTGTTCCCAAATAGGAATAAAATAATCTCCTTTTTTTAAATTTTTTTTATTTAGAATTTTTCTCTTAAAAGTTAAACTTTCTAATTTGTGGCTATCAAAATTTTCTTGCTTTTCTAAAAAGGAACTTATGGAAAACTTTACTTTTCAATAGCTTACTAAAATAAGGGTTTACTCTTTTTTGGAAATAGGATTTTTAACATAAAAGATTCAAAAGTTAATTATCTTTACAAAATAATATGGTAGACCATTTTTTTTCAAAAAGTTTTCTAGTTACAAGAATTATGGTTTACAAAATAGTAAATTTTCTACAATTATCATTTCAAAATAACAATTATTTCCTTATAAAGCATAGAATAATATTTATTACCTTATTACTCAAACTATACAGTTGTTTGACGAAATATATCACGTAACTTTGCTCAAAAACTCTTAAAATCTCTTGCAACACTTTTCTTTATCAAATCCATTATTGTTACTATTCAAATAACTTTTGTATTCAAATTGGTAAAAACATATAAAATTCTCATCTTTAAATAAATCTTTCTCCTTATATTAAAAACATATAACTTATTTATCAATCATCATTTGAATCCACTCGATGGTCAAAGATACCTTTTATAACTTGATATGATAGAAAAATAGATGGAGTAGATGAAGATGACTTCTACCTTATTCTACTACTCCTTTTAATAACTCATCTACTGTAATTCATAATCCTATTATTACCTATATTGCCGCCATTACCTTATAAAGGAATGCCCCTCCTACCTATCTTATCGGACATTCATTTCTTTCTATTTTTGGTTTCTCTATTTGAAAATAGGTGTTATTTCTATTTCTAAATCCCTAAAAAGAGTTCTACAGAAAGTTTTTTAAGTGTATAAACAAGAAAAAATCACATAAAAAATATAAGAATCAAAAAAACAAAAATTGAAATCATTTTAATCAAATTAAAAAGTTAATAAATGAAAAAAAATTCAAGTAATTAATTTACAACTAAAACCATCCACCATTTTATCTTTAAAGAAATTCACCATTTTTAGAAACTACATTGCCTCTCCAAACTTTTCTAAAACTAATGGTTGTATATTTCCAAAGTAGTCTAAAACTATATTTATATCTTCAAAATTTTCCAATTTATGCAGCCTCTAAGAAGTTATAGAGGAAAGAACTTTAAATTTGTTGCGTATGAAATATATCATAGAAAAATAGAATAATAAAAAATAAGTAATAAAAAGTTCAAAGCTTTTCTAATTCAATCAATAATTTTTAACTGAAAAGTTAATAAATGGGAACTTCTCTTTCTTTCTTTTTTTCAACTTATCAAGTCAACAAATTTTAAATTAAAATCACCTACCTAAAAAATGTTTCACCGCCCATTTTAAATTTATTACCTATTTTCCAACTTTATACAATACAAACGATGGTATAATTCAAAAGTCAACTAAAATCATTTTTTATCAAAGATTTCTAACTCATAGGATTTTCATTTTAAATCTTTTGAAAGGCACTTTAAAATTTTCAAGGGGTTTTCAAAGATACCTTTTTCAAATTATCTCCCAAGGGGATTAAAATTTGTTCTTTCTTTTAAACCTTTGTACTCCACCTTTAAAAATCTATTTTCCTCCTTGTGGTGATAACTGTATTCCTTCTTACGGAAGTTTGCATCATTCCTTTCTTCTGTATTCTATTAATGCCAAACACCTTTAAATGTTACCTCCATAAATGTTAATTTGTCTATATTGATTGTCAGCCTAACGGATGTTCCCTTAAGGTCATTTATTCCCTATGAACCTCTTCATCTACAATTCCTATCCCTATTACCTTAACACTTATAGAGCCTACAATAATAAGGACGTCTAGGTTCTACAAAGAAGTACAAATTTAACTCTATTTATTTTCCAACTCATAGTTGCTTTGTCCATCCTTTCAGAATATGGTAGCAGCTACTTTTATAGTTGGAATTTATAGAGCTAAGCGTAAATTCAAAATAAGTATATATAGATATATCGTATGAGTTTTAAAATATCTTTTTGCAAAACCTTTTAAAAATAACAAGTACTCCAATCATACCTATAGTATACTTTCCCCGCTGATCGGGTAACCTAGGCTCTGATACCAAATGTAGTAACCCACACCAGAACAGGCCAAAATTTCGACCTAAAAAAGGCTCATCAAAAATTTGATCCATTCTAAGGTTAGCTATTGGTAGAACTAAGAAAATAATAGTCTAGAGCCATGAAATGAATCTTTTAGAACTATAGTAGATGGAGCAAAATATAATAGCAAAGTGTACCCATTATTACAAAACCATAAAATGTCATAATACAAAGTACCATCAAATCACATCATAAATCCGTTACAACAATTGTCTATATAGAGGGGTACACATAAAAGCAAGTGATAATGATAAATATTCAACAAGCCAAGCTTCTCCATCTCTAAGCATCATCACCGCCACTTAATACTTCTTTATAAGAAATTAAGGTGGGTCAAACCACTTATTACCTTCCATTCCCAAAGCATGTTTCTAGAATATCATATCCCATTCATACGTCATAAACAGATAATAATGTGAGAGACGGTAACCAAGCCACTTAATACCTTTTATTGGAAAATAGGTAGACTCTAGTCATTTAAGAGCTTAATTAAGGCAGACCCCATCATTTAATACTTATTTCCAAGGTGTGCTCCTTAATGGTTCTATCTAACTGACCTTATATGGAATCTGTTAGGCTACTTAATACTTCCTTGTGGAAAATAGGCAGAATGCCGTTGGGACACCACATAATGCAACCCCTTGACCATTTGATACTTCATCCGGGAAAAAGAGGAAGGCCCTCAAACAACCACTTAATACCTCAAGATCTCGAAGCAGGCCCTTCGTCTTATGGCACATACTTATAATGACATCTGAGATTAGTTCGACCATTCGTAGGAACTGGTAGCCAAATTCCTGGGTAGATTTACACTTCATAATTTGGGACTAACCTCGCATTATTATAAACATTTATCATAAGGATAGCTCACATCCATAAGAAGCGTACACAACTGCTGGAAGCCATAAAGTGATGGTCAGACTTCCATCATGTAACGCTATTGATCTCGCATCCTTAGGACTTAGCCATAAATTAAATACACACCATATGTATAATAATACGCATCTCACCATTTCATGAATAAGGCCTTATAAGGAATCTTCCTTACTATGCCTTAGAATAATAATTAGGCTAAATAAAAGTTTCTCTTATTTTTACCTAACAATCAATTTACATTCCTAATGGAGGAAATAAATGGAAAAAAAACCTAATTAACTACACCATAAATGCAATAATTATACGTTAATTATGCTAATAAAGATAAATAATTATTTGTGCCTAACAATTCTAAACGCATGGATCTTATGCCCTAAACTAGCGTTAAATGTCAATTTCTTAATCAAATACTATTACAAGTCCTTTTTCTTCAAATTTTCAAGATTTTAACATACCAAAATAAGAGACCTATTATTCAAAATAGCGAATAAATATTCGTAACCAAAACTGCAATAACAGACTTGTAAATAAATAAAAAACTCAATTTACCACACCATATCAATGGAATATCCTTAATAATAGAAATTATAATCTAAGCTCCATATTCTACTCAACTCTTCTTTTACAAAGAAAGTGGTAAGAATAAGTGCTATAAACTACAAACAGAATTCATAATCTAAACCCTTTGTTGTATTGAAAAATCACAATTTAAAGCAAAGAAGAAAGAGAAGTGGAATGGACTATGAAATTGTCAAAAATTGCATAAACGAAACAAATTCCATCTAATTAATATAAATAATTGAGAATCTCAACATAGTATTAACATTTTGAAATAGAAGGAATTGAAAGGGATTTTATCTATCATATTTTTGCAATCCCAAATTCCCTTAGGCATATTCAAATCCAAAACGAGTCATATTAAACAATTACTAAAAAAGAAATAATAAAGTTTCCACCCGTAGAATAGCCTTAGCTTCGCCTTCCTTGGATTTGCATGCCTCACAATCTCTTCCAGAATCTCTCTGTTTTGATACACACACAAAATAAGGAAGATGTATATATATATATATATATTTATTTATTTATTAGATTTAGAACAGTTGGGGGAGAATAGAATAAGAATAGGTTGGAGGAAGAAGAAAAAAATTGATTGAATTCTTACCTGAATTTTCTATGGAGTTTCTGAATCTAATTTGGAGAGATAATAATGGCAGCGTTTCACTATTGTTCCTGAATTATTTGTGGATAAACGTAAAAGGTAGGGTCTAATTTATAGTGGTTGGAAATGCTCCAGAACGTTGAATGAGAATAGGTCAAAAATGGATAAATCCGGTACATATAACCCATCAAAATAGGCTCCACAATAAGGAAGTGGTCTACCCTCATTGCTCCAAGCGATCGACCTCTATAATCAACGTAACAACTCGATTTTTAACTACCTTGATTAGAAATTATTAATTAAGTAAACTGGATTTAAATTGATTTTAAATTGAGAAATAAGGTTAATAATGAATATTTTTGTAAATTTGAGAGTGTGATCTTTTTAAAGATTAATGTGGAAAATTTTGAAGTGTTTTAACTTATTTATAAAGGCAAACAAGTTAGAGAATAATTTGGATTAATAAAATGTGTATTTTTCCTAATATTGGTTGTTAGTGAAAATAATTGATAATGAGGGGTTTTTGTAAAAGATTCCCGATGAGAACTCGGGTAAAAATTTGTTTATGTTTTAAAAGTGATTTATGATTTTTATTTTTGAAGAAAGAATAATTTGGATGATTAAAATCCATTTTTGACATGTTTTGCAATGTAGTAAAAACATGAAAAGGTCAATTTTCAATAAGTCATTTAAAGGGTCAAATGACCTTAGAAATTAGAAATTTTTGGTTCGTTAGAAAGATTAGTTGACGAACTTATTTTTACTATATTCACATAAAATTTTGTTTGTTTTAATCTAAGAGATAATTAATATTGAAGTTAAGTTAAAATGTGTTTTGTGCTAAATCTAATACATGTTTTAATTATTTAATTTAAGGGTTTAGGCTTTGGGTATTGGTTCAGCCCATTTAGGACATATGCAAATTAGCTAAAGGAGAAATCATTCTCCTGTATGTTCAGTAAACAAACCACAGAAACTATTTCTCAAATCAAAAGCTCAAGAACTAAAACCTAGAATGCAAGCAAATTGCATGTTTTAAAATCAAATAAATAGCAATTAAATCAAGGTTTTGAATTGGGAAATTTGAGTTGTAGCTTGAAGATGAAAGCAAATTAGAGTAATAGCAAGGCTTTAAGTGAGTTCACCTCACACTATATTTATATGTTGTTGTTTAAAGCTCAAAACTTGCTGCTACAATTTAGAATAACTTGCATATTCTATGAATTGAGAAATTAGTTGTAGGAATTGCTTGCATGTTGCTGATTTCGTGATATAGAATTAGTAAAATAGAAATCTGGGTCGAAAAACGTAGGTCAGTAATAAATTCGTAACTAATTCTAGAAAAATCGGAAAATTCCGAGATTTGGATATGTTATTTCCCAACATATATAACTACCAACCAAAAATTTCATAGGAAATATTGCATTTTGATGTGCCAAATCCTTTCTGCATTGAAGGTTAAAATGCATGAATTTTCTATGTGGTTGGTTGCAAGTTTAAGATGAGTTTTTCATACTCACAAATCTATATCTAAAGTTATTAGGATTGTATTGCTACTTGAATTCAAGTACTATGAGCATGAATTGAATCGTGGAATTTAATTTTATGATTACATATTAGTTTAAAGTATTGCATCTTAGAAACAAAGCAGATAGTTGAAATAATTTGTTTGGAGAGTGTGCTGTAGTAAAATAGCAATAACTTGCACTTCCAAATCCTTTTGTGGTCAATCTTTTTGACTTGGAAAATAGATTAATGACAAACAATTTTCCTTCTGATCACTTTTTGATATTTTTCAAGTTAAATGACCTAAAACGGGTATGAACACAGAATCATAGTTCTGTCTATAAACGAATTTCCTAAATTTATACTTGAAATTGAAACAGCCATAACTTATTCATTTCTTATCAGAATTTGATCATTCTTGATGTTCTGGAAAGTATGGAATCTTTGCTACAATTCTGGAAAGTGTGGAATCTTTGCTAGAACTTTCATGTTTTATGTTTTATCAAATTCTAGGTTTTAAAGTGACTAACTGGCTCTTTAAGCCGCAACCTTGTTATTATGTTAATTGTTCGGAGTTTTACAATTTTAGAACTGAGAATTGAAATTGCCATTACTTTTGACTCTTAAATCCAAATTAGGCGATTCTTTTTCTGACTTCGAGCTATAGCAATCATCTTCAACTTTATGTTTTCTATTTTATTAGATTTTGGGTTTTAAAAGGGGAAATTGGCTAAATAAGCTACAGTCCTGAGTTCAATTGCTAAGTTTTGTGTGATTTGAATTGATGTTTCATGACCATTTCTTTGTGAATTCAGAAATTAAACATTATAGAATTTATGGATTTTTATGAGTATTTAGTGTAAGACTTTTGGATTGAATTGCTCTTGAACTCAATGTTTTCGTGCACGTGATTTGGAAACGATTTTCTCCAGTAAATTTTGGATTAAAAGCTAGTTTTGAATTAATATTTTTCTAAATAGATTTCTATTAGAAATAATATCTTTCTAAAGCATATTTTATGTATTTATAAACATAGGTTTCTCAATAATAAAGAGATTTTGAAGAAAAGAATTTTTATAATATTTTGAAAAATAGTTTTAAAAATTAGTTTTCTCAAAGCAAAGTATTTTCTATATAAAATACACATTTTTTCACTCTTCGAGCGTATGAGAAAGAGAACTAAACGATTAAGTAAAACATATGGTATGGGACACATGCATTTACTTTTTCAGTTAATTCTGAACTTATTCGTTCGATGCTACACATTCATTGACCTTCGAGTTGTATATGTCGATGAATAAGGTAATTATTATGATTTAAATGATTTTTTTTCTAGTATGGCATTGACTAATAGTTAGTAAACCTTTAAGTGAGAACATGTGGTATGTGGCGAACTTCTGTCACTTTTCGGGTTACTATATGGAAGTTGGTGACATATTCCGCGGTGCTAGGCTAGTGGGCCATGCATTTACTAGTGGGTCAAACATTCGACTGTTGGGTCGATTAAAAGTTTGGTGGGACTTTCTTCAGACTTTTGGGTCTATTATAGTACTCGGCAGGCTTCAGCCATTTGTTAAAAAGCATGCAACAGTGATATGGATCAATTTTTATTATATATTTTGGTGATTTCTAATGTTTTCACCTTTTATTTGGTGTTGGTGTTATAAATAGCCTTAGTGCTATACGGTGATTTTTCCATATACAAGGTGATTACATTTATGGTGTTTTGAACTCTTATACGAGTTCTATATGGTGTTTTGGTGTTTTCCATGTTGGTGTTTATTGGTGCTAAGATTTTGTAACGACCCGGAATTTTCGAAGCCGAAAATTCCAGATAGTTATGAAAAGAAGAAAGAGATAGAAGAAGAAGAAGAACAGAAACACTAAACATCTCACATTCGCAGCGGATAAAATATAATAACAAATAATAACTGTTTACAAAAGAATACATATCTGTCGATTACATTTAATATACATCAGAGTTTCACATATGTACAGTCACTGCATATACACAATTATCATACTCAGATTAATAATAATATATATACAGCGGATATACTATATATGCTATTGCCATCCAGCTCGCCTCTTGAGCTCCAGAACGTACCTACCTGAAAATCTGTAATACTCGGTCTGACCCGAGCATTACACCAAAGTAACACCCGGGTCAGGCTGGAAACCAGCGTGAGTAAACCCAACTAACAAGGAATACCAAACAAACAACTTATATAAACCCGGGGTAACTTATATCAATTCACAAGTTGCTATAAATAACGTTTATTTCATATATAAATTTCTAAGTACCAAACTTAGATAAAACCATCCAATTTACTTAACTTACCCCATTTCAGCCTTTTGATTTCACAAATCAATTTATAAAATTCGAAGTGGAATCGGTTATTTCCTAATACCCGATCCCGGCCTCTTCGCCTCAAGTCATCCCAACCAAAATTTCCCAATTGAAATACATAACAAATCAAATCAGAGATATTAACTCATTCAAACATCCAATCTCATTCAATTATCCATCAACAAAGGTTAATCACATACAAATTTGGTTTAATTAATTCTGATTGAATTCCCAACCTCAACCACTTAAATTTCTTCATTTAACATTAAATCGTTTCTCATCAATTAATCAACCATTCCTTCACTTTTCATCTTAATTAATCACCCTGGATTAATTATCCTTTCAATTTTTATTCAAGAAATTGACTTAAATTAATTTCACGATATTAATTATACTTAACCAAAATTAACAAGTAATCTTATTAATTAATTATTTTAATTACGTTAATCATTAATAACTCATATTAAATTAACTTCTCTTAAGTCTCTTATTCCTGATTAATTTATCTTAATCGATCGGTCTTTAATTACATCATTGATTTTATAAATTAATGATTCCCAATTATATCTCAGTTTATCCTAATCCAAACTAATTACATTAATTAAACCACAACATTAACAACTCTTGATTTAACTCAACCTATAATTAGCAATCCATTTATTTCCTTCATTTAATAAATCAATTTCTCCTTAGTTAATCATCTGAATTAATCTCTTGAATAATTATACAAATTGATTATATATTATTAATTGCATTTAGTAATTACTTAACAAACCATCCAATAAATATATTTTTTTCTGAATTACTTACACTCAATCAGTTAAGTTAAAACTTAATAAATTAACTAATTCAACCCTTTAATTTCTAAATTAATTAAATTTGAGTTCAAAACTATTCAAAAACCGAATACCTCGAGTCAAACAACAACCCACTCACGAATCAACCAAAACCAAGTTACCAGATAATTATTTCACGGTGCATATCAAATCAACTCAATCATTCAACGGTTATTTAAATTAGCCATCAAAATTTATATAAAATACAGCTGAGTGAGATTTACTCACCTTTGCGTTTATTGCAATCCACTTCCATCTTGTCTTGTTTTATCCACAATTTGACCTTGTATAAATATTTACACAGGTTATTAATATTCGAAACAAATCGAACTATCAATTGCCATTTACTTTGATTTACTTAAATTTAATTCTGAATAATAAATTTCCTTTTTATTCTGGAAAATACATACCCTGTTTAAAATTTTCTTGACAATACACATATTTATTATTATTATTATTTTTATATATGGATAAACTAAAATAGAGATGTTTACAATCAGCTGCTACATATTTATCCTCTGATCTTTACGTAGGTAAAAAAAAAATTCTGTTTAAATCCAAGAACATTTTATTATAGTTAAATCAAAAAAACATACCTACTGCTAAGATCGAGCATAGCTACCTCCTATCACCAAGTTCATCGATGATCTGGATCGCTTGTAAACAGCGCCCCTCCCCCTTGAGCCCACTGGCCATCTCACCTCAGAGCGCATGCTCTTCACGCAGCCGATGCCCAACTCCAACACACTCGAATCGCCCCTGAAACGATTGCCGAGACCTTGATTCTCACTCGCGAACCTCACCATCGCGAACGAGTCACCCAGTCGCTGCTTCGTTCGAGATACGAAATCAACTTCCCCTTATAGCCGATTTGAAATTGTAAGAAAAAGGAAAAATCTCGGCTCCGTCCTTGATTTCGAATCGCAAGCCGTTGCAAGTATAATTTTTTTTTTAAATAGCGAACGATGCCGATCTCGTTCGAGTTTGAAGAGAAGGGAAAAGAGAGAGGATTATTCGAAGGAAAAGTGATTTGCAATGCTATTAGCTCGGCCATTAATCTTTCGTTTTGATATCCATTTTTTTTTATGTATATACAAATGAGTTCAATTTTGCTGTTCCAGGTTAGAGAGAGGACGGGAATAAGGTACAAGGTTGGAGAAGCTTCCTGAGAACGATTGTGAATAAAATATCTTTGACTTTAATTATATTATATTATAAAACTCCCAAAACGTCCCATTGACTGCCATTTAAAATTTCAAACTCCTCTTAAGGAATGCCGCTAGGTGATAATAAAGTTTTACCCGCATTCCGAACGAATTGGAACTTGTTTCGAAAGCTAATTCAATCATATGCGCGAGTTACAGAAGAAAACGATCGATTTTAAATTAAATCGATTAAATAGTTTCTAGGCGTTTTGAGCTGCCAGGGTCAAACGACAAATCCGATGGCTACGAAAATTGAAATCCGATAATAACTAACTATTACGGATTCAATGGAACTAGTTTCGTCGAATTCCGAGACTATGCCTCGGAAGGCTATTTTTAAATTCAATTTAGACGATATATTTTCAAAATTGAACAAATCACCTTTAAATTAAATTTCAACCTTTCTATTATCTTCAATATCATCATTATAAATTGTACAAGTCTTCAAATTATTTTTAAACAGGCTTAGAATCTCAGATTCAATAATTTACCCAATTTCAATTATGAGGTTCAATAATTTAATTATCAAGTACATATTAATATTCGGGAGTCAAGTTTAAAATTAACTTTTAAATATTTAAAATCAATTTATTATTCCAATTTAAATTGGTAAAAATATCGGGTTGTCACATTCCTCCCACCTTAAAAGAATTTCGTCCCCGAAATTATTAGTTAGGAAGAATGGTACTAAACCCGTTTACCCTTTTTCCAAACCTACAACTCAACATCCTACCAATTATCTTTTATTAAACTCCACTATCACCTCAACCAACTTTCCAAAACCTTTTATAGTTCTCAATCAAAACTCTCTTGCTCAATAATTTAGATTTCGATTTAAAATCAAGTTTTAAATTATCAAAATTTTCTCAAAATTTTTCTAACTCCCTAAATTTCTGAAAATTTTTGCCAGCGTCTCCTTTGCGCGGCTAGCTCGGTACAACTACAAAAGGCCTCTACGGGCTCCCAAATTCCAAAAAGAAAACAAAAGCCAAGTGGCTACATCAAAAACCCAATCCAATTTCATACAGAAATGTAAATACATACCTTCTTGTCGAGCAATTCAAATTTATCTTTTGAAATCAAATCCAATTTTCTCTTATCTCTTTAATACCTGCATATCTCACTTAGCCACAATATCCAATTGAATTTTACAAATCATTTTTATACATTCTCTTACATAAGTTGCATATCTATTCAAATTAGTTTTCATTTCCCATATGCTTTCAATTTATCTTCAATTCTAAATTATTGAATTTCATCTTCCATTTATAACGGATTCACATCATTATTTTAAGTAGTTTCATTTGCTAATTTATTTCAGTTTCATATTTAAAATCATTTTGTTACTACCACAAATTTTCTAACTCCCAAAATTTTCGAAATTTTTTGGCAGAGTCCCCTTTGTACGGAGGAGCTTTTGCAATATGACAAAATATATAAATATATACACATCGACCCACCCGGTCGGAAAAAGCAAAAACAGTTCATATTTCCTATTTTTATTGCGTAGGCGTACCTTATTTAGCATTTTAAGAAAGCAGCTTATTAATTTAAGCAATTAGCGCAATCCAAACCAACCAAACAGTCTTCAGGTACCTGTACTTACTCAATTTAAATATGTAAGTGCCATATATATGAAGTTTATAACATTTCCCTTGCTTAAACAACTACAACACATCAATTCTAATAGAAATGCATTCTAACTAACTTCCACAAGCACTTTATATGATTTCAAAACTAATTCCATTATTTTCAACCAATTTATATACCATTTCATTCAATTTTAATGGCTTACTACTCAAGTGCTTATAATTTATTTTTAATCCCATCAAGCTCAGATTCACTTCAATTGATTCAAAAATCAATTATATTTGGTTCCACTAATTCATAGAATTTAATTAAATCTCGTTTACGTTAAACGACATTTATTTCTACGCAATTTGATAATATCCATGTGAATAAATAATTACTTAAGCTTTATAACCAATTAAAATTGTTTCCAACTCAATTTTATTTAATCAATTCCTTTTTAATTTATCCACAATTATTTTATTTAGCTCGACACATTCCATGCTTGTGTACTGCTACTATTCCCAAATTAATTTGAACCGAGCTTTTATTCAATGGCTTTTACCCTTATTCGAAGGCAAGCTTCCTTAAATTTAAATTTAAGTTACTCTACTTTAATTTATTCCAACATCAAACTTAAGTTTACTTCTATTTGATTCTCATTTAAGCAACTTCCATTAAATTTAGTTAACTTACCCATTTTAAATTTTGATTTTAAATTCACCTTCACGATTTCCAAAATAATATCCAACCACATACTTATCTCATTTATACTTTAAATTAATGTACCACCAAATTTAAGTTCAGTCTGATAATCTTATTCCAATCATAATTTTGATTCAGTTTTTATTCTATCAGACTTCATCCATTTATTATTTAACTCAATAAACCCATCTAAAATTTTTAATTGCTTACTTAATTCGTTATCGAATTTATTTTATTAATACAAGGCCACTCTCAATTTATTTCTATTCATTTGGATTTTGCTTTGCAACTTAAACTATTTCTATTATAATCACTTCTCTTATATCCAACTACTTACAAATCTCATTAAATATTATTCAAATCACCCTTGAATTTTATTTATAATCAAACCATCACATTTTTTTTCAATCCAACCCTATTTTATTTTTACAACATCTCTTCTAATTTATTTCATTATTAAATCCAAGTCGAGTTCTATTTACAATTTGAATTCATTTCCAAACTCCATTATTAATTTACAATCCATTTATTAACCAAAGTTAAATTTTATTAACATACTCCATCAAGTAATTATTTTGTTAATTAGCTTACTTCCAACTTTCAAATCAATATGCGATTTTATTTCAAAGAATCGCTTCATTGAAATTTTTCGAGTCCAATTTTATTTTATAATTCCAGTTTGAAATCCCCTTTTTACTTTAAAATTTAGGAATGCCTTCAAATTTAGACAATACAATTAAAATATCTTTTTATAAAAATATTTCTTATAACTCGATGTCTCAACCAGTCCATCCTTGTTCTCACAGAAATTCAGTCATACGTTGATCAGGCGTAGGACTGAAAATCTATAAGTACTTGGTAAACCCGTTTTCAACACCAAGTGAAAATACTTGGAAAACAATTTTATTGAAATATAGAAAACAATTTTGAAAATAGAGGAAATATTTTTTTTTAGTGAGGATGCTCTGGAAATCATCACCCCCATTCCATGGTCACAGTTACATACCAGGGTTACGTTGTAGTCACAACAAAAGTCCATGTAACTGCAGGCTCTCCGCGGCCTCTTGATTATGCCATGGAACCCACACAACAGATCACAGTTACATCCAGGGTTACGTTGCAGTCACAACAAAAGTCCATGTAACTGCAGGATCTCCGCGGCCTCTCGATCGCGCTATCAAAATGAAACTTCTCCACTCTTACATAGGTCGCAGTCTACCGAGATAAACTCAAACGCAGACTGTTGGCTTTCAGCGGCACACACGACTTTCGCTATGTTATACCATAGGTCGCAGCCTACTGATATAGAATCAAACGTAAACTGTTGGCTCTCCGCGACACACACGACTTCCGCTATGGTATACACTACTCATAATCCCCAGAAACTAGTTTTGTCCGGACTCCTCACAGGATCAACTTTAGAACCCCCTCGGGCTCCAGGCAGTACCACCCAGTGGCACTCCTGAGAAGTTCATTTCAAAGGGACGCCTTTTTCCCCAGAGCCATCATCAAAATATTTTATACTATACACATATAGTATCTTCAAATCATACACCTAGTATGATATCATACAAAGCTCCTTTACACAAAATTGATTATCTTAAAATCGATAATTCTTAAAATAAGCTTTCCAAAACTCAATATTGATTTTTTCCCAAAAATCAAAAGCCTTTCCCAAAATCCTCATAAGATCCTTTATATATATTCAGATATATATAAATTTTTAAAACTTTGGATCCTTACTTTCTTGTATAAAACACCTTTTATACTCCAAACACTTTCAAAAACCATAGAAATATCCAATTTCCATCTTTATTCATTTCATATTTCTCAAAATATTCTTTCAGTTCAAAAGAACCATTTCACATTCCTTATTCACCTTTACATTAATCCCCATTTGGATTATTACTTCAATCCTTATCTCAGTTGGGTGCTTTAATCAATAACAGTTTGAACTCCGACCAATTTAGAAAAATAGCTTGAAATTTTTTAAAAATAGTTAAGTAGTTGAAAAATAATTATTAGTTTGCAAAATAATTGTAAAATAGTTAACTAATTATAAAATAGTTGGAAAATAGTTAAATAGTTATAGAAATCTTAATAATTGCAAAATAGTTGTAAATTAGTAATTAATTTGTAACATAGTTAAAATATAGTAATAAGTTTAGAAAACAGTTGAAAAAATGTTAAATTGTTCCAAAATAATTGTAAAATAAGTATAAAATAACTTGGCTTTAAGAAAGAAAGGTTGTATATATTTAATAGCTTAGAAAAATAAGTTCATATTAAGACAATTTATATTAAAAATAGCCCAGAGTCAAAACTGTTCACTTTCCCAACAATTCAATTTAAATAATCTTCAATTTCCATTGAAATTGATTTAACTCCAATTCAAGTTGAATCAATCATGATTTCTTTTCCAATTCAATTAAATTCTATTTGATCTTTAAACTTGTATAACTTTATTATAATTACAATTTTACAATTATTATTTAATATCAATTACATTCACATTTTACTTTTAACTCGGAATTATACATTTCATTTAGTCAATATATTTTTATTATTCCATAAACATTTAATCAAGGTTCCAGAGTTTAAACAAATTTCCAAAATTTCAATGTCACCTTAGAATTCAACTATATCCAAAATTCTTTGGCAAATTCAATTATCCCTTTTGAATTTCAAAACCAAACCCAGTTCACAAACAATTCCAATTTAAAACAATTTGGTAGTAGTTTCTCTTTTAGAAACTCGAAAATAAACACCAATGATGCTGCAGTCATCACCGACGCTATTTTCCAGTGACCGAAAGAGTTCAATGCTTTTATCTCTCTAAAGAAAACACTTCCAATGTTTTTGAAATAATGCTATTATTTCTCCAAAACCTTTGGAAACCACTTTCAACCCAAAGGAATTTTAGATTCTCCCAAAAATTCCAAATTCCCAATCCATCCAATTCATAATTAAACATTACTCTGGAATTTTCATCCTACTTTATTTTTAAATATTCTCTGGAATTCTATTCCAAATTATAATCTCATTTATTTATAAAGTTTATTTCAATTAATAAATTACATTTACAATCTATATTTCAAATTCCTTTTTTTTTAAACCAATTCCACTTTAATTACAATTCCAAAGTTATTCTAATTACTTTGGACTAATATCCATTCAATTGAATCCACTTCAATTTCAATCATTACAATTCTATCCAAATCTTCCATTTAAATTTTTGAACTTTTACATCTTCAAACCCAAATTTAATTAATTCAAATCGGGTTCAATTTGAATGAATTCAATTCCAACTTCAAGTTTAAACCATCTCGAATTATATAATTCGAGCTATATTCTCAAAGATTGGTTTAGCCATTTTAAACCAAATTTAACTTTGTTCATTTAAAGTTTCAAACAATTCTAATTTCTGAGTTCTAATTCTAGAATTTCACTTTTAATTAATTTAATTTTAATTTGGTTGTATTATATTCCTACTTAACTTAATTTCCAATAATTTAACACCCAATCACCTTAATATTTATTTGAAAGAAATATTGTTTTATATATCAAAATATACTTTTATATAAAACCATTTAAAACCTTTATATAAGAAAATAACAAGTACGCGCTCATATATATACTCAACTCATTTTAGAGTACTTCAGACCCTATTTAATGAGTAATCCCCACCAGAGCCAAGGTTCTCGCTTAACCTTTCAACTCTGATACCAAATGTAACGACCCGGAATTTTCAAAGCCGAAAATTCCAGATAGTTATGAAAAGAAGAAAGAGATAGAAGAAGAAGAAGAACAGAAACACTAAACATCTCACATTCGCAGCGGATAAAATATAATAACAAATAATAACTGTTTACAAAAGAATACATATCTGTCGATTACATTTAATATACATCAGAGTTTCACATATGTACAGTCACTGCATATACACAATTATCATACTCAGATTAATAATAATATATATACAGCGGATATACTATATATGCTATTGCCATCCAGCTCGCCTCTTGAGCTCCAGAACGTACCTACCTGAAAATCTGTAATACTCGGTCTGACCCGAGCATTACACCAAAGTAACACCCGGGTCAGGCTGGAAACCAGCGTGAGTAAACCCAACTAACAAGGAATACCAAACAAACAACTTATATAAACCCGGGGTAACTTATATCAATTCACAAGTTGCTATAAATAACGTTTATTTCACATATAAATTTCTAAGTACCAAACTTAGATAAAACCATCCAATTTACTTAACTTACCCCATTTCAGCCTTTTGATTTCACAAATCAATTTATAAAATTCGAAGTGGAATCGGTTATTTCCTAATACCCGATCCCGGCCTCTTCGCCTCAAGTCATCCCAACCAAAATTTCCCAATTGAAATACATAACAAATCAAATCAGAGATATTAACTCATTCAAACATCCAATCTCATTCAATCATCCATCAACAAAGGTTAATCACATACAAATTTGGTTTAATTAATTCTGATTGAATTCCCAACCTCAACCACTTAAATTTCTTCATTTAACATTAAATCGTTTCTCATCAATTAATCAACCATTCCTTCACTTTTCATCTTAATTAATCACCCTGGATTAATTATCCTTTCAATTTTTATTCAAGAAATTGACTTAAATTAATTTCACGATATTAATTATACTTAACCAAAATTAACAAGTAATCTTATTAATTAATTATTTTAATTACGTTAATCATTAATAACTCATATTAAATTAACTTCTCTTAAGTCTCTTATTCCCGATTAATTTATCTTAATCGATCGGTCTTTAATTACATCATTGATTTTATAAATTAATGATTCCCAATTATATCTCAGTTTATCCTAATCCAAACTAATTACATTAATTAAACCACAACATTAACAACTCTTGATTTAACTCAACCTATAATTAGCAATCCATTTATTTCCTTCATTTAATAAATCAATTTCTCCTTAGTTAATCATCTGAATTAATCTCTTGAATAATTATACAAATTGATTATATATTATTAATTGCATTTAGTAATTACTTAACAAACCATCCAATAAATATATTTTTTTCTGAATTACTTACACTCAATCAGTTAAGTTAAAACTTAATAAATTAACTAATTCAACCCTTTAATTTCTAAATTAATTAAATTTGAGTTCAAAACTATTCAAAAACCGAATACCTCGAGTCAAACAACAACCCACTCACGAATCAACCAAAACCAAGTTACCAGATAATTATTTCACAGTGCATATCAAATCAACTCAATCATTCAACGGTTATTTAAATTAACCATCAAAATTTATATAAAATACAACTGAGTGAGATTTACTCACCTTTGCGTTTATTGCAATCCACTTCCATCTCGTCTTGTTTTATCCACAATTTGACCTTGTATAAATATTTACACGGGTTATTAATATTCGAAACAAATCGAACTATCAATTGCCATTTACTTTGATTTACTTAAATTTAATTCTGACTAATAAATTTCCTTTTTATTCTGGAAAATACATAACCTGTTTAAAATTTTCTTGACAATACACATATTTATTATTATTATTATTTTTATATATGGATAAACTAAAATAGAGATGTTTATACTCAGCTGCTACATATTTATCCTCTGATCTTTACGTAGGTAAAAAAAATTCAATTTAAATCCAGGAACATTTTATTATAGTTAAATAAAAAAAACATACCTACTGCTAAGATCGAGCATAGCTACCTCCTATCACCAAGTTCATCGATGATCTGGATCGCTTGTAAACAGCGCCCCTCCCCCTTGAGCCCATTGGCCTTCTCACCTCAGAGCGCATGCTCTTCACGCAGCCGACGCCCAACTCCAACACACTCGAATCGCCCCTGAAACGATTGCCGAGACCTTGATTCTCACTCGCGAACCTCACCATCGTGAACGAGTCACCCAGTCGCTGCTTCGTTCGAGAATACGAAATCAACTTCCCCTTATAGCCGATTTGAAATTGTAAGAAAAAGGAAAAATCTCGGCTCCGTCCTTGATTTCGAATCGCAAGCCGTTGCAAGTATAATTTTTTTTTAAATATCGAACGATGCCGATCTCGTTCGAGTTTGAAGAGAAGGGAAAAGAGAGAGGATTATTCGAAGGAAAAGTGATTTGCAATGCTATTAGCTCGGCCATTAATCTTTCGTTTTGATTTCCATTTTTTTTTATGTATATACAAATGAGTTCAATTTTGCTATTCCAGGTTAGAGAGAGGACGGGAATAAGGTACAAGGTTGGAGAAGCTTCCTGAGAATGATTGTGAATAAAATATCTTTGACTTTAATTATATTATATTATAAAACTCCCAAAACGTCCCATTGACTGCCATTTAAAATTTCGAACTCCTCTTAAGAAATGCCGCTAGGTGATAATAAAGTTTTACCCGCATTCCGAACGAATTGGAACTTGTTTCGAAAGCTAATTCAATCATATGCGCGAGTTACAGAAGAAAACGATCGATTTTAAATTAAATCGATTAAATAGTTTCAAGGCGTTTTGAGCTGCCAAGGTCAAACGACAACTCCGATGACTACAAAAATTGAAATCCGATAATAACTAACTATTACGGATCCAATGGAACTGGTTTCGTCGAATTCCGAGACTGTGCCTCGGAAGGCTATTTTTAAATTCAATTTAGACGATATATTTTCAAAATTGAACAAATCACCTTTAAATTAAATTTCAACCTTTCTATTATCTTCAATATCATCATTATAAATTGTACAAGTCTTCAAATTATTTTTAAACAGGCTTAGAATCTCAGATTCAACAATTTACCCAATTTCAATTATGAGATTCAATAATTTAATTATCAAGTACATATTAATATTCGGGAGTCAAGTTTAAAATTAACTTTTAAATATTTAAAATCAATTTATTATTCCAATTTAAATTGGTAAAAATATCGGGTTGTCACAGATTTTCTATCGCTTAACCTAAACAAGTAAGCAAAATTGGTGTTGATGAATATAGATGTTATTTATTACATGAGATTTATGTGTTTTAACTGAGCTCCATGAGTTATGAGATTTTTGTGGTTTTCTTCTGTGATTGTATATGATTTTATCAGAATTATACTATAAGTAACTTTCAAAGAAGGAAACATCAGTATTGAACAGGTGTCATTCATGAGTCAATTTGTGTGACAATTTAGTGTTTTCCATCACTTGGAATCTGAGTAAATCTGAGTTTATATCACTCCTTTTGATTAAAGGGATGCTTCCTTATGAGAAATTATATCTCATGTATCATCTACTACTCAGTTTTTTAAGCTAGGCTGACCCGTGTATTTTTATATACTTGGGTCAGACCGAGTTATTTCATGTTAGCCATCTGCTATTAATTACTGCTTAGCTACTTCCACATTAGATTATCTACTAGTGGTCTTCTATATAGTTTTGTGGTCTTTCTGTAAACTCTAATTTGTACTTATTCATTTTGACTCGATGTATTTTATTTTGGTTTATGTACCACTTTTTTATATCACTATGTAGTGTACTATGATGTATCCGTGTATATGTATATATATATATTTGACTGTTGTTCTATGGTCTATTATATTTATTATTGTTATATTTTGTTCTGATGGATCCATTAGCCACCATAGTTTTGTATTAAACATTTATTGGTTATGTCGATTCACTTGAGAAAGATAAAAATAAAAAAATTTAGAGCATCAAATTGACGTATTCAATAGATGTTTAAGACAAAACTTACAGATGGTCGCTCCTAAACAGCCCTATTCTCTTCACTAGCAGACAGTATTACCCAGTAATACTCCTTATTAGTGGGTCTCGGGATGGGCAGTCACAGCTTGGTATCAGAGCTGAGTTCGGAGAAAAATATGATAAACACAGAACAGAACATGTATCACAGTACGTCGAAGTATAATACAAGTGTTAACATAGTTCCCAATCATCGTTATCCTTAATCATGCCTTAAATCTTTTCGTGTTCTTGGGTGGTAGATAATAACTTTTGGAAATATTATAAGATTTAGAATGTCACCTTTGCTAAAAAGTGATATTTATAAAATAGTAGAAATTAAAACTCATATGACTTGGATTTAAATTGTGTGTCCGGATTTATTAGTGATCAGAGTTGCGCAGCAGAAACGGTAGGACTATTTTCGCTGAGCGCTTGGGGTAATTGTTTTAATAAATGTTCGTTTGGTTGACAGTTACATGGATTTTTAATAAAATAGTAATTGTAAAAAATATAATTTCATATTGAGTAAGCATTATAATAGAGAATTAGAAACCTACTCAATAGGAATTTGCGGTATCACCAAAGTGGGGCTACCACAAGGAGTATTAAAGGGATTAAATTGAGAAAATGAAATTTAACTCATAAGTGAAATTAAACTAAGGGTTAAATTGGATATATATATATATATATCATGTGATGCATTGTTTAATAAAATGATGTATTCAAAAATAAGAAAATGCATTGTTTAGAAATCCAAAATATTGGTCAAAAAGGATATTTTAGTAAAAAAATAAAATGAAGATTACGAAAACTTAGTTTGGACACATAGTTTTTTGATTGATAACTGCAAGAAAAAATAAATGCATAAGGCAACAAGAAAACATTATTTAAATTGGGAGAACAATTTAAAAATCGATGTGGATTTATAAAGGGATTAATAACTGCTATTTGTTAACAGAGGAGATTAACTATCTCAATTAAAAAAATGAGTTTTCAATAAAAACTTGTTTGTGTAATTTGTGAAAATGTTTTATTGAATAACTTGATTTGTGAAAGTTGATTGCATGAAGTAAATTGTAAATTTTGATGTCTTCAGCTTTCCAAAAAGTGGATTATGTAATCAATAAATTAGTATAAAGATTTGTCTAGAAATATGTAGTTTGGATTTAAAAATGATTTGAAAGTGGTAACTTTAATTTGATTTTAGTGCTGAAAATTTAGTTGGAAAGTGCTATACTAAAACAGCGATAACTTGATATTTATAACTTCAAAAGAGTTCAATCTTTTTGTAAATGAAAGTGCTTTCAGTAAGCTATAAGTTTTGTATAGCACTTTGGAAAATTTTGCATTTTTTTCAGTAAAAGTAGGTTTTAAAATGAATGGACATCTCTGTCCTATTAAAAAAAATTGAGATTGAAGTTAAAAGTAAATTGAGCATAATTTCAAACCATAAATCCAATTTTGATGATCTTTATATTGCCGAAAAGCTTAGAATGAGTAGAATAAATTTAATTTTATGAGCTTTAGTAGATTTCGTGATTTACTATGATGAAACATGAATTTTTACAGCTAACCTGAGATTACGTTTTTGAATGTAATGTTTCTTATATTCATAAATGCAATCTAATATGATTCATTTAAGTTGAGTACAAGTGCACGAGAATAGTTGGACTTTATTTTACGCATAAGCATGTATAAAGTTAAGCAATCTCGCTTAAAAATGCTAACAATAAAGGTATGTTTTCAGATTAAATTTAGAAATGATAAATATTGATACATACATACATACATACATACATACATACATACATACATACATACATATATATATATATATATTGTTTTTTCGACCTTATGGTCGTTTCAAATTATATAAATCATATTTGTGAAATTGTAAATGGTTCTCCGTACAAAGGAGACTCCGCTAAATTTTTTGAAAAACTTTGACACTTCGAAAATATTTTTGGTAATAGGCAAAGGTAGGAACTTTTAATAAATGTTATTTTATTAGTTTTGTGTGGTTATGAATTTTCATTCACCGTATTTGAAATGATTGTCGTTGCTTGGCATGATATGACTTTTTACTAATAAGGTGAATATATTTCAGAAATGATAATAAATTAGAGTAATAATTAGCAACAATTAGTAGTAAGCGCAATTTGGAAATGAGTTTTTGAGAGAAAATAATACTCCTAGTATATTTTCTCGTAACACATAAGTTAAAAGAGACTTTCTTGTATGTTTATTTGTTGTTTTTTGTACATGGTTGTTGCTAAGATTTTATTAATAGTGTAGTTAAGTAATAACTTATTAAGATGATTCTATATGTAAGTCAAATTGCGAGGACGCAATTTTATTAGGTGAGGAGTTTTGTAACAACCCGATTTTTAATCACCTTGATTAGCAATTATTAATTAATTAAACTGGATTTAAATTGATTTTACATTGAGAAATAAGGTTCATAATGAATATATTTTTTAAATTTGAGAGTGTTATCTTTTTAAAGATTAATGTGGAAATTTTGAAGTGTTTTAACTTATTTATAAAGGTAAATAAGTTAGAATAATTTGAATTGATAAAATGTGTATTTTTCCTACTATTGGTTGTTAGTGAAAATAATAGATAATAAGGGGTTTTTGTGAAAAAATTCTCGATGAGAACTCGGGTAAAAATTTATTTATGTTTTAAAAGTGATTTATGATTTTTATTTTTGAAGAAAGAATAATTTGGATGCTTAAAATCCATTTTTGACGTGTTTTGCAATTTAGTAAAAACATGAAAAGGTCAATTTTCAATAAATCATTTAAAGGGTCAAATGACGACGAAAATTAGTAATTTTTGGTTCATTAGAAAGATTAGTTGACGAACTTATTTTTAGTATATTCGCATAAATTTTTATTTGTCTTAATCTAAAAGATAATTAATATTGAAGTTAGGCTAAAATGTGTTTTATGCTAAATCTAATACATGTTTTAATTATTTAATTTAAGGGTTTGGGCTTTGGGTATTGGTTCAGCCCATTTAGGACGTAGGAAAATTAGCTAAAGAAGGAGAAATCATTCTCCTGTACGTTCAGTAAACAAACCACAGAAACTATTTCTCAAACCAAAAGCTCAAGAACTAAAACCTAGAATACAAGCAAAGTGCAAGTTTTAAAATCAAATATTGCTTCAATTAAATCAAGTAAAATCAAGGTTTTAAATTGGGAAATTTGAGCTGTAGCTTGAAGATGAAAGCAAATTAGAGTAATAGCAAGGATTTAAGGTGAGATCACCTCACAGTATATCTATATATTGTTGTCTAAAGCTCAAAACTGGCTGTCACAATTGAGAATAACTTGCATATTCTATGAATTGATAAATTAGTTGTAGGAATTGCTTGCATGTTGCTAATTTCACGATATAGAATTAGTAAAATAGAAATCTAGGTCGAAAAACATAGGTCAGTAATAAATTCATAACTAACCTAGAAAAATCGGAAAATTCCGAGATTTGGTAATGTTATTCCCAACACATATACCAACCAATTATAAAATTTCATAGGAAAATATTGCATTTTGATGCGCCAAATCCTCTCTGCACTGAAGGTTAAAATGCAGGAATTTTCTATGTGGTTGCAAGTTTAAGATGAGTTTTTCATACTCACAAATCTATATCTAAAGTTATTAGGATTGTATTGCTACTTGAATTCAAGTACTACAAGTATGAATTGAATCATGGAATTGGATTTCTATGATTACATATTGGTTTAAAGTATTGCATCTTAGAAATAAAGAGGATAGCCAAAATAATTTGTTAGGATAGTGTGTTGTAGTAAAATAGCAATAACTTGCACTACCCAAATCATTTTGTGGTCAGTCTTTTTGACTTAAAAAATAGATTCAATGACAAACATTTTTCCTTCTGGTCACTTTTTGATATTTTTCGAGTTAAATGACCTAAAACGGGTATGAACACAGAATCATAGTTCTGTAAATGAATTTCCTCAGCTTATACTTGAAAATGAAATAGCCATAACTTATTCGTTTCTTATTGGAATTTGATCATTCTTGATGTTCTGGAAATTATAGACTCTTTGCTACAACTTTCATATTTTATGTTTTATCAAATTCTAGGTTCTAAAGTGACTAACTGGCTCTTTATGCCGCAACCTGTTGTTATGTTAATTGTTCAGAGTTTTGTAATTTTAGACTTGAGAATTGAAATTGCCATATATTTTGACTCTTAAGTCCGAATTAGGTGATTCTTTTTCTAACTTTGAGCTATTGCAATCATCTTCAACTTTTGTGTTTTCTATTTTATCAGATTTTGGGTTTTAAAAGGGGAAATTGGCTAAATAAGCTACAGTCCTGAGTTCTATTACTAAGTTTTGTGCGATTTGAATTGATGTTTCTTGACTATATGAATTCTGAAATTAAGTATTATTGAATTTATGGATTTTCATGAGTATTTGGTGTAAGAGTTTTGGATTGAATTGCTCTTGAATTTAATGTTTTCGTCACATGCTTTGGAAATGATTTTCTTAAGTAAATTTTGGATTAATAGCTAGTTTTGAATTAACATTTTTCTAAATCGATTTCTATTAGAAATAATATCTTCCTAAAATATATTTTACGTATTTATAAATATAGATTTCTCAATAATAAAGAGATTTTGAAGAAAAGAACCTTTATAATGTTTTGAAAAATAGTTTTAAAAACTAGTTTTCTCAAAGTAAAGTATTTTCTATATAAAATGAACAATTTTGCACTCTTCGAGCATCTGAGAAAGAGAATTAAATGATTTAGTAAAATATATAGTATGGGACACATGCTTTTGGTTAATTCTGGGCTTGTTCGTTTGAAGCTACACATTCATTGACCTTCAGGTTGTATATGCCGATGAGTGAGGCAATTATTGTGATTTAAATGATTTTGTTTTCTAGTGTGCCATTAACTAACAGTTAGTAAACCGTTAAGTGAGAACATGTAGGATGTGACACATTGTTGTCACTTTTCAAGTTACTATATGGAAGTTGGTGACACATTCTGATGGTGGTGATGCCGGTACTAGGCTGATGGGCCACACATTGACTGGTGGGTCAAACATTCGACTGGTGGGTTGAATATCGACTGGTGGGTCTATTAAAAGTCTAGTGGGACTTTATTTAGACTAGTGGGTCTATTATAGTACTCGGAAGGCTTCGACCATTTGTTAAAAAGCATGCGACGGTGATATGGATCCATTTTTATTATATATTTTGGTGATTTTTAAATGTTTTCACCTTCTATTTGGTGTTGGTGTTATTCATAGCCTAAGTGCTATAGGTGATTTATCTATGTACAAGGTGATTACATTTATGATGCTTTGAACTCTTATACGAGTTTTATATGGTGTTTTGGTGATTTCCATCTTAGTGTTTATAGGTGCTAAAATTTTCTATCGCTTAACCTAAACAAGTAAGCGAAATTGGTGTTGACGAAAATAGATGTTATTTATTACATAAGATTTATGTATTTTGAACTCTTAACTGAGTTCCATGAGTTATGAGATTTCTGAGATTTCTATGGTTTTCTTATGAGATTTTATATGATTTTATCACAATTTATATTACGAGTAACATTCTAAAAGGGAAACATCTGTATTGCGTAGGTGTCATTCATGAGTTAATCCGTGTGATAATTCGGTGTTTTCCATCACTTGGAATCTGAATAAATCAGAGTTTATATCATTCCTTTTGATTAAAGGAATGTTTCCTTATGAGAAATTATATCTCATTTATCATCCACTAATCGATTTATTTAAGCTAGACTGACCCATGTATTTTTATACACTTGGGTCAGACAGAATTATTTCAAGTTAGTCATCTGCTGTTAATTACTGCTTAGTTGCTTCCGCATTGGATTATCTACTAGTGGTCTTCTGTATAGTTTTGTGGTCTTTCTGTAAACTCTAATTTGTACTTATTCATTTTGACTCGATGTATTTTATTGTGGTTTATGTACCACTTCTGTTGTATCACTATGTTGTGTGTTATGATGTATCCGCGTATATAATATATATATATATATATATTATTGATCGTTGTTCTGTTGTTTGTTATATTTATTATTGTTATATTTTATTCTGATAGATCCATTCGCCACTGTAGTTTTGTATTAAACATTTATTGGGTATGTCAATCCACTTGAGAAAGATAAAAAGAAAAAAAAATTGTGCACCAAATCGACGTATTCAATAGACGTTTAAGACAAAACTTACAGATGGTCGCTCCTAAACAGCCCTATTCTCTGCACTAGTAGACAATATTACCCAGTAATACTCTTTGTTGGTGTGGGTCTCGCATTGGGGCGTCACAGTCAACCTTTGGGTCGACCCCTGAGGTGCTGGGTTTATTTCTTTTCTTATTTTGGGAAAGTACTAATTTTATTTTACTGTTGCTTAATTATTTATTAATTTCATACCCTAATTAACTTTTAACAATAATTGCTAATTTTTAGTGTTACTTAACCCTATAAGTCTAATCATAATTAATTGAAATTTCAAATTAGGGAATTAATTATTTATTTGAATCCTATGCAAATTATTTTTAATCTGAAAACTTCAAACTCTAATAACTTCTTCGTCCGAGCTCCATTTTCAGCATATTACATATTGAAATTAACCAAAATTTTGCCACGAGCACAATGGTATAACTTTCGTGGTCAAATTCCCATTTCTATAAAATTTCCATTTTTCTTCTTATCACATTTAATTTGCTCCATATATTTTTAGTTATTTTATGGGGTGTTATAGTCGCTAAGGCAGGTACAAAATCCACAGAAATTGAGTAGTAAAGGAACTTCCTATCCCATGAGACATCCGATAGAATAGATTGATTCATATCACCTAACTAGCCAAGCATTAATAGCGTAAAGCCTCCATCCTCAACATGATAAAATAATAGCCATTCTTTTTCATCTCCACCATCGTACTTATAAAACCTACCACCCTTAGGATCAAACCTCATTTCAAAAGGCTCATGAATCCAAGCCTGCTCAAACGAACCCCAAAAGAATCATCTGAGGAAGGAAGAGCTGCATCTGAATTAACCTTAGAACTATCATTAATAATGACATTGGAGAATCATCGATTACCAAAGCAGTCATCTCGGAAGAAGGAACAACACTAGCTGGGCAAACTTTTGGACCCCACTTCATGGCAGGTGGACGCGGGAATGGGATCCTAAGAGAAAGTGGAATAAGAACAGTGTTAGAATATAGAGTATAGGCTTTCATAAGGTGACCAAATATGTGACAAGATGAGCAAATATCTAGTTTCAACTGTAATGGACATCAACAACTGAAATATGCCCCTCGACAATACGAATAGAAATCATGAAGGAAAGAGGCTTTTAAGGAGTTACTTTAGTAAATGCCTTAGCATACACTAGCTTATTTCTGATAGAGTTAGGGGTATGCCATAGGGGCAATTCTGTAGTTTATTGTATATTAATAACTCTGAAATCAATTCTTGTTCAAAATAAAGGTGTTTCTTCTTTTTGTTATATATTTGTTATAATGTGTAACAAACATTAAATGTTTAATTAAAATATATTAACAGAAAATCCATAAATGGTAGTTTTTATGATAGTAGTTATAGAGTGTCGTAACCATGAGTAATTTATCACAATAAAATTAAATTACCATTTTAATGTTCCTAGTCAATATGCATCGAGACTGGATATCAATGTATCCGTTGAGACTAAAGTACGTAACGCTCTTCAAATGTTGGGCAGTGTATTACTCATGACTGCTGAGGGTACCTAGGAGTTATGTACTAATAGTTATTGGATAACTATGGAACAACTTATTCAATAGTTTTTTGTTAGTTAATATAACTAAGGTCAAACAAAAAATATCGGTGTGAATATTTTACACAGTTCTTTCGACTTGAGAATACTGTAACGACCCGTAAATTTTGGTAAAGAAATTGGTTCATTTAATTAAGATTTTGAAAGTTAATTTAGAATGAAGCAAATGTCGAAAATGAAATGAAACCATGGAAATTAAAGCTAAGTATTAACAGTTGAAATAAAATTACGAATAAATTGAAGTGATGTAAATTGTTATACTAGGCTAAGAATTGAATATAAGAAAACAAAGGTAAGTAGTGAATTTATTTAATGAATTAATAATATTAAATAGTAAACTGAATTAAATCAATGTCCTGTAGTAATTGAAATATTGTTTGAGAATGAAAACCTATAAAGATAAGCATTTAATTTACAAATAAAATCAATGTATTAATTTATTTGTAACTGAATGTAAATTAATGCAATTATGTTAATGTAAGTTAATAAATAATTAATTGGCGCAACACCAATTAATTGAAATAACTGAAAGGTCAAAATAGATTGCATTAAATAAATTGGGGATTTAATTTCATTAAAGGTAATTAAATATTATCTTAGTGTAAAATTTAGATAAATTTTGATTAAATGCTAACTCCATTCAGAATATGACAATTGGTGTAATATTTGGATTGTAAGCATATATTATAAGTTACCTGTTTAATTTGTTAATGGAATAATAATAATATAGTAAAGGGTAATTAAATGAAAACAGAAGTATTTAAGAATTAAAACATTTGCTTGATAATAGGGAATTCATAGGTGTAATTAAAATCATGCTAACACATGTTATAAGTTACCCATTTATTTGGTTAATAATTAAAATGTGAATCAATTGGAATTAAATGAACTTTAATGTATATTAATGAGAATTTACGCTATAACTAAAGGTATAAATGTAATAAATACAAAACAGTGTAATTCTAACTATGAGATGACAATTTAGTGAATAATAGGATTTAAAAACCAAATAAATAAATTCCTTGGGAATTTAAGTTTTAATTACTGGATAAATTGAAAATGTAATTTAATATTTTAAATTGTAAATTATTCAATGATAAATTGATGTAGAAAGTTGTTTAAAGGATTCTAAATTTACCAAGTAATCCAAACTGACAAAATTTGCAAATAATTAAAGTTGAATTGTAAATTTGATTTAATTAACTTATTAATTTATTTATTAATTTATTTGGAATTTAAATTGTAATAATAGGATTAATTGCAAATAAAGGTAATTTAATTTGTACGTTAATTGAAATTAAGTCAAAATTCGTGGATATTAGGAACCAAGACTTAAAAGCAATGTTAGCTACATTCTTATTGTAGTAAGACTCGAATAACAAGGGTTAAGAATTTAATAAATGGATTTTTGGAGTTTTATTTTATAATTTCAAAATTTAATAAATATTGAAATTGAGGTTAACATTGGAATTTATGAATTAATCAACTCAAAATTTACATTTAAATTTATTTAAATCATTGTAAATGTTTGAGAAATATAAGGGTGATAAATTTTGTCAATTTTAGAATTGAAATTTAAATTTGGATTTAATCAATTAATTATAAATTTATTTAATTAGTGTAAAAATAGCCATTTTGGCCAATGACTCAGATTTTGACGAGCGGATCCGTAACGGTGAATTATTGTAGGATTTCAAGTTTCGTAGTGATCGGACTTGTCATTTGATCGTACGGGCTCGAAACGCCTTGAAATTTATGAAATTGAAATCAATTTGAAAAATATTGATTTTAGCATAACTTCTTAATACGATGGAATTTGGACTTGAAACCTGTTCCATCGCGTTTAAAATATTTTAAAACATCTATTTTGATATATGGGTTGACCCAATTTCGTTCCGGAGTCGAAACGGGCTTTTTGGGCCACTTTGGAGTTAGCGCGTATATCCAACCTTATCCATCCATTCTAATTTCTGACCTGCCTATATATATCCTGCTATAAACCCTAGCAACCTCTATTCCTCATTTTATACGTACAGAAAGCTCCTCTTCCTCAATGGCTGTAAACCCTAATTTATCCAATTCACCTTTCAATTCAAAAATCAAAGTCAAAAATCCAAACTCTTCAGAAAAATTCAGAAAAAATATATGTTGAAGCTCTCGAAGTGCGTAATCTTCTGGTGAAATTCGTTTTTCATTTTGGGTTGTTGTTTGACCGGTAAAAATTGAAGAAGTCTCGGTCGTTCATCACGTCGAAATCAAACTCGACGGATCGACGAACCGTTTCTGGGTTTTGTAGAGGGGACCGAGGGAGTTGATCTGTGTTGTTCGTTCATGGAGTTGACGGTTAGATCGTGCGATTAAATTGGATTAGGGTTTCGAATCTAAGGGGCGGCGGCGGTCTCGTGGCTAATTTGGTGCGACTGTGGGTTGCCGTGGGGGTTTGTGGAGGCGGCGTGGCCTCAGGGGTTGGTCGGCGTGGCTGCGGTAGGTTGGGGAAGCGGGAGCGATGAGCTTTTGATAGCGGCTGTTGCGCGTGGTACAGGGCTCGAAAGAGTAGGGCAGGAAGATGAAGGACGTGTTTAGCTGCTGACGTGTAACATATTTCCTTTTTATTTTATTTCACTTAAATTTAATTTTCATTCGTTCTAAATGCAATAACTTTTACATACGAACACCAATTCACGAGCGGTTTTTTTGTTAGGATCGTATTGAAATTTCGAACACTTTGACGCTGGTTTGGACGAATTTAGTGACTGTCAAATTTTTGGGTTTAAATTCAAAAGGTGAGTGTTTTAACCCACTCACAACGTCTAAAATTTCTTATGTTTGTTAAATTGATATATGATGTGATTTAAAATTTATTTATGGTTGTTTGGCATATTTTTAATCATCATCTCAGTTAATTTCATTTATTTAAATTAGATTGCTATTTAATTTATTCATTGCATTTAAACTGCCAGTTAAATTGTTAATTAATTATTCATTGCATATAAACTGCCAGTTAAACAGTTATTTAAATTATTATTGAATATAAACTGCTATTTAATACCTGTTGTTTATTATCCGTTCTATATTGATGCTATTGTTTGAATTTGATGATGATTGTGATAAATGGTTGATGGTTGATATTGGATGAATGGATGTTGTATTTTATATGGTTATAAACTGCATGTTATTATGCATTTTCATTTCATTCGGGATTGCGGTTTGAAATGATATATAACCGCAAATTTTCATTTTTAAATTACGGATTGAAATGATAAATATCCGTATCATTTGACCATATGGTAGAAAATTGCATACAGACACCGCGGTCTATATATAAAAATATTTTGAAATGTTTTCTATGGTTTCGTAAAGAAATATATATGGTTTTATGGGATATCGATTCGGATATTTGATAAAGGTTATTTGATATATAGTAAAATTCTTGGTTTAAGCTAGGTATAAAATTGTTTAAAGTATGAATAATTTTAATAATAAAGTTGATTTTATTAAATTATATTATGGGAAGTATTTACTTAAATATTATTTTTGTATAGAGTTTATATTGATTTTATAAATCAAGTATGAGAAAATAGTTTTGAAATTGACTTGAGATTTTATTTAATTAAGAATTTTATTTAATAAAAATCCATTGGAACTTATTGAAATTTAGATTTTTAAAAGAATATGGTTTTAAAACTAAATTCGGGGTTAAGGTGGTTTAAGTAAAAATATCAAATCTAAATGAATTGAGGAACATTCAATTTTTGAAATTTGGAATTTTACTAAAGGGATACTAGATTATTAAGTACATATTTCAAACTAAATAATAGAAAAAGTGAAATTGGTGTGTGTGTGTGTGTGTGTGTATGAATTATAAAATTTAGTTTTGAAATATTGAATTTTAAGCTTTGAAAATATCAAATTAGAAATGGTTTATTTGGAGGTTCAAATCGATATTTGGAATTTATTTATGAAATTAAAGAAGCATTTTATTTTATAAAGTAATTTAATAGTTAAACCATTTAAGTGGTGTACTATGTTTCAAAGTTATGAAATTTAAAGTTTTACGTTTTGAAAGGCGATATTTCAAGTTGGTTTCGAAATATTATAACTTTGAAATATTATAGTTTAGAAAAGGATATATTTGAAAATGTTATCAAAAATTGATTTGGGTTTTAAAAGAGGAAATGATATCGTATTTATATGGGTTTGAAATGGATATTATATTCTGGTCTTAAAGTATAAACTATTTTGATAAGACCGCGGTGTTATAATAACGTTTGGTTGTTGAAGAGACCGGGATCGGAAGTTGTCATACTCTCTGCCAACCCCAAAACCACTTTAACAACCGTGTACGCGGTGGAGATTCCAGAATGAAGTAGGATGGCGGCGGCGTTTCCTTTGAGGTAAATACGTGGACCCGACTCCCGTGAGTTGACATAAGGTGACTAAAACAGGAGCGATTCTCGGGCCAACGAGGTCATTCCTCTGATCGGACGCACTCCTTCAATATTATACTCTGACATTTGGATTTGATTCGGTGGCCACTTTTGATTTTTGATTTTAGGGGTGTTGTTCGAGGTGGGCGGTAGTAACTGCTACGCATTACCACCAGGCCGGATGCGTAATTGGTATATCTACCCTGGCATTTCCTAGTTGTGCCGTGTCACCTACCCTATCGCGCCTTGTACGAGTTTCTATTTGTGTCTACCTATGGAGTATCCTCTGGTAGCCTCCCGATCAGGAGGTATTACGGTACTGTATATACTATTGGCATTATTACGTGTTAAGGTGGAAAATGTAAAGCCTTAACGCTACTTAAAAGTAAATTTATTTTACTAATAGACACTATTAAAATAGCGAAATATTACTACATAGTAAATAGTTTAACGGATCCTTAGGAGATGTGAATCCCGAGCATCTCTTAAGTTACTGCACTCATATTTATTTTTGTTGATTTAACTCACATAAGATATTTTAGTTCCGACTCGAGTGTTTTGTCTTTTCAGTTCGCTCGGGTCAGTCCGAGCATTTCAGGATGTGGAAGACCGTATTCTGGAGGACGAAGACGAAGATATTATTATTATTTATTATAGTATTCCACGACATTCATATTGTTCCGCTGCATTGTTATTGGTATGTGCAACTCTGATATATGTTGTATAAGTATAATCGAATATTTTGTAAAACAGCTTTATAAACTGTATATTTGATTATTATATTTTATCGTTCCACTGCAAGATTCTATTTTGTTCTTTTTCTTTCTCTATTTTTTCTTATTTACCCATAACAATCCGCCCTTCCGTATGGTTTAAATCGGCATGTGTGTCGATTAAAGCGTGCGAAAAGGCGGGATGTTACAAATACTATGAGTCTTCAATATAAAAGCTCCACTTTAATTATAGTAATACCATGGCACAGCGTCTATCAAGTGACTATAGTTGGGTCAGGTGGAAGTATTGGAAGTGAAGTACTACTCAAGAGAGGATTCGTCTCCTCAGCTCACTACAAAAAAAGAACCTCTGATAGCGTTTAAAAAATACTATAAAAGGATTCTATGGCGTTTTTATAAACGTTGTAAATCAATAAGTTATAATAAGTCAGTGAGCTATTATTGCAACATAAGAAACGCTATAAAAAAGCACGTCTTTTGTGTGTTTTCAAAATGTTATAAAAAGTTTTATTAATGGCATTCAAAAAATGCTATAAAAACCCTTTATTATAACAACATGTTGGTGTACAACGGTCATAACAGGCTATTATTAACTGTAATTGCATTTCATAAATGCTATTATAGGCTTTAATAGCGTCATAGCGTTTTGGAAACACTATCAAATCCTTTAACAGCGTTTCGAAAATCATTTTTGTAGTACGTACATATCCATTATCGCACTATATTCGACAAATTTACATAAACGCAATGTATCATTTCACACAATCATATAGATCATATTAAACAAAAAATAACTAATCATTTAACATTCACTTGGAATAATGCATAATATATCATTATATTTAATGAACATTACATTAAAATTGTAAATAGTACAAGTGATAAAAGATCGTACTACACATGACGATTAAATGTGCAAACCAAAAAATTTTGTTACTTCAAAAGAACTTCAAATCGCTAATATACCGCAGCATATTGCCATTTGTATGCACCAAAGGTGAGTAATTACCTATGAAAAAGAAATTCAATAATTAGCAATTATAACTATACATATATACATATATGTGTGCGTGAAACTTAATTATATAAATTTAATTAATTTATATAGAACTTAATTAATTTATATGAAACTTGATTAACTTAGTAAACTTTTATAAAATAAAATTGATTTATATAAACTTTAGTTAATTTTATAGAATTTATTTAATTTATATAATCATATAAAAATGATATCAATAACATATGGAATTCCTTGAAATGGATGTAAATTATGTTAAAAATACTTTATTCAACAATTGCATGTATATTGATACAGACTTGTTAATTTTTTTAATACTTAATTAAATTTTATAAACTTATTTAATTTAAAAAAAACAGTTGGCTTATTTAATTATTATAAAACTTAATTAACTTAGTTATTTATTTTAAACTTAGTTAATTTTTTATTATTGTTATATTATTTAATGTTATTATTTTATTTTATTACTACTATTATTATATTATATTATTATTATTCTTATAAATTTAGTTAATTATTATAAACTTAATTAATTTTTATAAAACTTAGTCAATATTTGTAGCAATTTAACAAAGATTTCAAAAGAGAGAACATGATTTTTATAAAACTAATTTTTATAAAACTTAATTAAATTTTATAACCTTATTTAGTTAAAAAAAAGTTAGCTTATTTAATTATTATAAAACATAATTAACTTAGTTACTTATTTTAAACTTAGTTAATTTATTATTATTATTATAACATTATTTTATTATAACTATTATTATTATGTTATATTATTATTCTTCTCTTAAATTTAGTTAATTTTTATAAACTTAGTTAACTTTTATAAAACTCAATTAACTTAGTTAATTTTTATATCCTTTATTAATTTTTATATATTCACCTAATTAACTTAGTTGAATGTTTATAAGACTTAGTTTCTAAATTAGTTAAGTAATTTTAGTTAATTTTTATATAACTTAGTTAAATTTTATAAGAATTAGTTAGTTTTTATAAATTTTTAGTTAATCTAGTTAAATTTGTGCAAAACTTGATAATGTAGTTAACTTTTATAAAAAAATTAACTTTTAAAAAAACAGTATGCTTATTTAATTATTATAAAACTTAATTAACTTAGTTACTTATTTTAAACTTAGTTAATTTATTATTATTATATTATTATTATTATTATATTGTTTTATTACTATTAATATTATTATATTATATTATTATTCTTCTTTTAAATTTAGTTAATTTTTATAAACTTAATTAATTTTTATAAATCTTATTTAAATTTTATAAAAATTAGATAATTTTTATAAAACTTAGTCAATTTTTATTACACCCTAACAAATATTCAAAATAGAGAACATGATTTTTATAAAACTAAATTAATTTTCATAAACTTTAGTTAATTTAATTAAAAAAAATTGTTGGTTTTTATAAAACTCAATTAACTTAGTCAATTTTTATATTACTTATTTAGTTTTTATATCTTTAATTAATTTTTTAGAACTCACTTAGTTAAAGTAGTTGAATATTTATAAGACTTAGTTTATAAATTAGTTAAATAATTTTAATTAATTTTTATATAACTTAGTTAAATTTTATAAGAATTAGTTAATCTAGTTAAATTTGTATAAAACTTGATAATGTTGTTAACTTTTATAAAAATTAATTAATTTTTATAAATTAAGTAAAAAAATTATTTTAAGTATTTTTTATATAACCTAGTTATCTTAGTTAAATTTATATACTTAGTAAATTTTCATAAATTTTATAAACTTTTATTGATATTTAGATATTAATTTAATTTTATAAAACTTAGTTAATTTTTAGAAAATTATTTAATTTTTACAAAACATGGTTAACTTAGTTAATTATTATAAACTTTGTTGATTTTTATAAACTTGTCGGATTTCATGAATTTTCGAAAGCGCCTCCTTTGCGTAGTTAGTGTTTTATTGCACACCCTAATTCAATATACATTTACATGATCAAACAAGATCGGATTTATATTATATATAACAAAATATACTTTATAATAGCGTACACATTCAAATTCATAAAAACATACCTTTTATTAGCAATTTTGGCTTCCAATCTTCCATATAGCAAAGGAATGTTTTGTATACCAATATAGCAAAGTAAATGAAATAATTAGGGTGCAAATCTATAAAAGAGTTATGTAATTATGCAAAAGGTGTGAATGCCAATATTATATATCAAGTAATATTTGCACACTTAGAGATAGAGCGCAAGTTGTTTCATAAATTGAGCGAAAAATAAGCTTAATGATAATTCAAGTCTTCTAGTCAGTGATCGCTATTCCTTTCATTGTTGGAAAGTATAGCTACACCATGAGACAGTGTTTTTGCATTAAAAATTAAAGCTCGGTCATGAACCTTAAATCTTGAATTATATCATGAATACTGATCAAAAGATATAGAAATAATTTTTTTAGAAAAATTTCACAAAAATGAAGCCCACTGTGCTATTCTTTACTCATGATGTTAATTAGTTTGGCAAGAGAAATGACATTAATTGCTAGGTCAGAAGGAATATTAATTCTTTATGTTTTTTGATGAAAATATATACAACTACACAAATTAACAACAATTAGTCACCAAAGACTTGACAGTTCAGACTTTACCTCAAACCATAGATTGCAAATAAACATACAATATATTTTAGAATATTTAGAATTCTACGCTTTCGCGGTTTTAAGTAGGAGCAGCCTGTATTGCATAATACTTGATAAAAGAAATCTACCACTCTATTTACGGTTCCAATGTATATACTGAAAAAGTTAACTAAGGCGGTTCCTCGGTTAATAATGAGGCAGTTCCTCGGTTAATACTGAGGAAAACGATAAAATTGCGTATGTTTTATACTTTGAATATGGATGGTTATCATTTCAAAAGGTGCACAAAATTGTTTGTTACGATGGTTTTTCAATAGAGCTGAATATTGTGTTAGGAATATGCAATCAAGCCAGGGTCCAGAAAAAGAGTAAAAAGAGGATACATAATTATTGAACCTTCTGGAATGTAGTTACATGTATGACATACTTCAAGATAATGACACCAGTGAAATACCTGAGCATTTAGTTATTGAACCTTATGGCAAGGCACTTATTACTAAACTTTCTGGTAATGCATCCATTCTTTCTCCAACATCCTAAATTCCTAATATTTAATCAAGCAAACAAAAGTAGCATTTAGTTATGCAATAGAATATAGAACTTAAGCATATATCATGATAGAAAATATAAGGTTACACATTCTTTAGAAAGAACAAAAATGGACATAAATTGCTTTGTTGCAGTGGAGTATTTTTCTTTCGAAACAACTAGAATGGTGCAACTATACGGTGAAGAAAATAATATTGTAGTCGATACTAAAGAATGCATTTAAATGGAATGAACATCGCATATTTGTTAGCTTTTTTGGTGAACTATGAAAATTCAGTAAAATGAATGCCAATTACTTAGCCATCTATACTATGAAAATCTGACTTAACTACAGTATATTTTATTCTCGGTGTTGCCTGGTTCCACTAACTTAGTTGGATGCAACCCACTCTCAAACCTTGTATCAGCTTATTTATATTTAGTTGAGTTTATAGACGCCCCTTTTGGATTTCATAAATTGATGGTTAAGATATATATACCATTAGATGCAACCAAGCCAACTTGAATTTCTTGCTAAAAGAAACTTGGATTTATATACATATAATTAGCAAGAAATTAAAAATGTAATTAAGAATTAGTGTTCCATGCCTGTATAAGAGTTCCACAAGCCCCTCCAGGAACTACAACATCCCAACTAGAAGATCCTTTGGCAGTCCACACTGCTTTCAAAAGAAGAGTATAGATTTTTGGAGTCCACGTTACAACAACGTAAGCAGTCATGTTAATACAAGTTAGTGTATGTTCTACCAATATCATATCAAGCATTGCACATAATGTTACTATATTGCAGTTCAACGGCTCCATTAATAAATATGGTACTTACAGCAATGGTTTTGTTGTAAGAACACATACAATATGCATATAAGAATAAACTTACCTTATCAAATTAATGAAATAAAATGACCTTGTGCTAAGGATGAGCTTTGATCTCAGGAAAATTGAACTCATGTGATTTAGATTCATCTACCTAATTTCTTCTCTTGTTGGCATACCTAACACCTAATTTATATGAGCAGAGAGAAACTTTATCTTTTATTCAATCAGTAATTGTTTACAGTGATAATACTTTGTATTTATAACAATATCATGGGCTTTGAATAAATTGTTACAGTCCAGCCCAATAATAAAGATAAACAGGTAACAACCGGGTTAACCCCTTATTCTCATTATTACCCCGCAAAACAAGCTAGGGTTTCCATCTGCCTAAGACTCTTCTTCAAAAATCATGGCGGCGGAAAAACTCTAAGTCCTTCTCTGAGGCGAGTAAAATTCTTTGACGAAATGGCTTTCGTCAGTATATCAGCTTGCTGGTAGAAAGATGGAATATGTCGGATCTGGAGTTTTCCACTGCTAGTTCGCTCTCTAATGAAGTGAAGGTCTATTTCGAGATGCTTCGTTCTCGAGTGTTGGACAGGGTTCATAGATAGTGAAATTGCACTCAGATTGTCCACCCAGATGATCGGCCTTTGCTTAGGTTCAAGACCCAACTCTCCGAGAAGAGCTTCTATCCATGTAACTTCAGCAGTCGCGCTTGCAATAGCTCTGTACTCCGCCTCTGTGCTTGACCTAGAGATGGTCGTCTGCTTCTTTGTACACCACGATATGGGGTTGCTGCCGAGGTACACACGGTACCCGGTAGTGGCCGATAGTGGATCTCCTATCATCCATGTCGTTGGCCCAATCTGAATCACTGTAAGCCTGAACATTTATATTTTTGCACGATTCTAATTTCAATACATAGTGAGAGGTTCCTCTTAGATATCTAAGAATACGTTTAACAGCACGCCAATGTTCATTTGTTGGTGCTTGCATGTACTGGCAGACCTTGTTCACACTAAAACAGATGTCTGGCCTTGTGATAGTCACATACCGGAGTGCCCCAACTATTCTCCGGTATTGCGTGACATTATCAATCGGTTCACCTTTGTCTTTAGATAATTTTAGATTACCTGTCATGGGTGTGTGGTAGTGCTTTCGCTTTGTCCATATTTGCTCTCACTAGAATGTCTGATATGTATTGTTTTTGAGACAAGTTGATGCTTGAATCTGTGTTTTTTTGAATACATATGCCTAGTAAGTAATTAGCTTCTCCCAAGTCCTTTATAGCAAACTGCTTGTCTAAACATCCAATAACTATTTCAATTTCTTGGTGATTGTCCCATGTAATAAGGATGTCATCAACATATACTAATATGTAGATGCTATTGCCCCTTTGTTTTCTTATGTAGAAAGAATTATCAGATTTGGTAGCATTGAATCCTAACATGACCAAAGTAGTCTTCAATTTTTCATATCATGCCCTTGAAGCTTGTTTCAATCCGTATATAGCTTTGTGTAACTTGCATACTTGATTGCTATTATCCTTAGAACTGTAGCCTCTTGGTTGCTGCATGTACACTTCTTCTACTAAATCCCCATTTAAAAAAGCATTATGCACATCTAATTGCCTTATCTGCCAATGCTTATGCAATGCTAGTGTTAATATAATTCTTATTGTTGTTGGCTTGATGACTGGGGAGAATGTCTCATTGAAATCATAGCCATACTGTTGAGTATAACCCTTTGCCACAAGTCTTGCCTTATGTTTAATTATATTGCCTTCTGCATCTCTTTTGATTTTGTAAGTCCACTTGCTTCCGACAATATTCTTGTGCTTTGGTGTGTCAACTAAGATCCATGTTTTGTTCTTAATCAATGCATTATACTCTTCATCCATGGCTTTTCTCCACCTCTCATCTTTAACTTCTGATTCATATGATGTTGGCTCTATTTCATTGATTTGAGTATTAAATCATTTGGGTTTAAAAATTCCACTTTTGGATCTAATGATCATGGGGTGTTGACTGGTGGTTGATTGTGACACTTGATGTTCATCCCTGTTGTGGTCAGAAGCTTCACTAATTGAGTCATCATTGATTTGATTTTGCTGTTGTTCATTATGTTGTGAACCGTCCACTGCACCTTGCTCTGAATTGTCATTATGAATGTTCTTTGTTGACTCACAACTTATTTTGTTTTCTTTGCTGATCCAATCAGACAGGTTAGGCATTTGACTTGCTCCTGCATTGCTCATATCAATTGCTTGCTTATGTTTTTCCTTTTCTGCAAAAGGGAAAACATTTTCATTAAAAACTACATGCCTAGAAAAATATAGCCTGCCTTGATTGTCTAGACATTTGTAGCCTTTCTGATTTTCTGCATAACCCAGAAAAGTACATTGTCTAGATCTCAGGCTCAATTTGTGCTTGTTGTATGGTCTGAGGCAAGGGAAACACAGACATCCAAAATTTCTTAACTGATTATAATCTGGTTTAACACCAAAAGTTTTTCAAAGGGGCAGACATGGTTTAACACTCTGGTTGGCGTTCTATTGATGAGATACACTGCTGTGGCAAATGCCTCCCTCCAATATCTCATAGGTAGATTTTCTTGTGACATAAGTATTAAACCAGTCTCCACTATGTGTCTGTGTTTCCTTTCCACTAGTCCATTTTGTTCTGATGTGTGTGGGCATGTCATCCTATGCATGATTCCTTTCATAGCAAAGAAATCTTTTAGGGATTTAAATTCACCCCCACCATCTGTTTGTATTATTTTCACACTGCTATTCAGCTGTTTTTCAATGCAAGTGATGAAGTGTTTCATTGCACTGCATGTGTCTGATTTAGCTTTTAAAAAATATATCCAAGTATATCTGCTATGTGCATCAACAAGAGATAGATAATACCTGTCTCCCTGTGTCGAATTATGTGGAGATGGCCCCCACAAATCAGCTGCAACTAGTTCAAGGGGCTTCTCATACGCAGTCTCAGAGTATTTAAAAGGTAATTTGTGACTTTTACCAATTTGGCAATGTGTACATATATTAAATTTACACAATTTTGAAAAAGATATTTTTTTCTCATTCAATACTTGTTTGCCTACATCAAATCTTGGATGCCCCAATTTGCAATGCCACATATCAAGAACATTTACATTTTTATCATTTTTACTGACTTCATTACACCAAACTGCATTGTTACAAAAAGGTCTTTTTCTCATGTTGCTGAATTTATATAAACCTTGATCCACTTTACCCTGTAACAATATGTTTTTATTTAGCAAATCCCTAACAAGGCAAAAATTGGGGTGAAACTCAAAATATACATTGTTTTCTTTGGCAAACTGTGAGACACTAATTAAATTCTTTTTGATACTTGGTACTCTCAACAAATTATTAAGAAAGAGTGACCTTGTACCTTCAATAGTGCATGTTCCTACATGAGATATATTTATTGTTTCACCATTTCGCATTGCAACAGAATGCTTACCTGTGTAGCTTTTGTTTCCCAAATTCAAATTCTGCAAGTTGTTGGTCATGTGATTGGTAGCCCCTGAGTCAGGGAACCATTCCTCTGTGTAAATATCTTCAGATTTATTTGCGTCATCTGTTGAATTGTCTGCATTGTTTCTGGATTGATTGCTAGTGTGTGCCATGTTTGCTGTTGGTCCTTTATTGTTCTGACTTTGCTGAGTAACATTGTAATCCTCCTTGAATCTGAAGTAACACTTATTTGCCATGTGACCAAGTTTCTCATAGATTTGACATTTGATTCTATTGCTGTTTGGATATTTTCCTCTGCCTCTTCCCCTTTGACTGTTGTTCCCTCTGGCATTTTGACTTTCTTGTTTATTTTGATTGTGCTTCTAGTTTCTATTCTTCATGGATGATGCAAAGTTGGCAGAATAGTCTTCTTGCATCAGTTTTCTTTGTTCAACTCTACCTTCATGAGCAAGGAGTGCTGAGTGAACATACTCTAAGTCTGGCAATGTTTGCTGTGTAGCAAGATATGTCACTAATGACTCATATTCTTGATCAAGACCATTTGTGATGATGAGAATCTGCTCACTATTTGATATCTCATGACCCACTGATTTCAATTTATCACAAAGGTTCTTGATCTTGGCAAGATACTCTCTCATACTTGTATCATTCTTTCTTGCATTTTGTAGTTCTCTTCGGTAGTGCATTACTCTAGCTGCTGATTGTGAACTGAAAATTCTTTGAATTGTTGACCATATCTTATATGATGTATAGCACCCAACAAGTTGTGATACAAGATTTTGACTAACTGAAGATAACAACCAAGATGCAAGCAAATTGTCTTGTTTTTTATATTGGGTATAGTCTGGATTGCTAATAAGGGTCCCTTTATCATCAGTGATGTTAATAGGATGAATTACCTTAGTTCCCTTCACATAGTCTTGCAGATCATAACCCATTAATGCAATCTCTACTTGATATTTCCATGTTATGTAATTGTCTTCATCTAATGGTGTGTTGACTGCCTGATTTTTAGGTCTGATCAAGATAGGTTCGATGCTTTGCCCATTTCTGGATACATTGCCTGTGTTAACTGAGGTAACATCATCATCTTGATTCGCCATGGTGGATCAAGAATGCTAATATTCGAGTATCTTGGTCAGGAAACTATGCTTTTGGCAAGGCAATGATACTTGCAGCCAATGCAGATGAGAACTGTATGATTAGATGCAGTGATCTTAATCAAGAAAGCAGTGCTTTGGCGAGGCAATGATACTTGCAGCCAAGGCAGACTATAAGGATTGAGATCTGTGCAAGCAGATGAGGAGATGATGATTCTGGATTTGATCCTCTTCTTGGATGGCACACAATGCAAGAATGGATGAGAAACCGATGCTATTTTGATCGTGAGAGGGGTATTCCTCCCCTGTGATGAAAATATTCTGAGGGGAGAAAAGTGAAATCACTTTCTCTTTGTTAATGATTGCCTTTTGGCAATTGCTCAGATACCATATGAGCAGAGAGAAACTTTTATCTTTTATTCAATCAGTAATTGTTTACAATGATAATACTTTGTATTATAACAATATCATGGGCTTTGAATAAATTGTTACAGTCCAGCCCAATAATAAAGATAAACAGGTAACAACCGGGTTAACCCCTTATTCTCATTATTATAAACATTAACTGGTAAGATATTTCCTTTATGAAAAGGAAACAACAACTATGGTGGATATGCGAATATTTCTAATGAATATCACACTTTAATAATTTCCACAAGTTGATTTACAGAGCTCTCTATAGGAAACAAAGGTTGCTATATCATATTGAATTTTTAGTGGATGCGGGAAATTAGTATATCAGAAACAATTTGCAATTTTCAAGTCGAATTTATTATTATTCAACTAATGGATGAAAATTTAGTGTATTGATGAATTAAAAAAATATGTGCCTTTAATTGCTTTACATCTCACTTAAAACCCTACCTCCTATCTCATTCGAGTAAAAAATAATCCAACAAGCAGCAAAGAAAGAAAATCCTTGCAACAGTAGTATCAAAAAATAATCTAACAACCTGTTTGGCCAAAGTGCAGCCCTGTCAAGTGAGTTAAGGATCTCATAATAAGACACAGTGAAGTTAAGTGCTAACCATAGGCGGTTCGAGTGAGATGGTGCTAAACCAACAGCTGCAATGTCTACTATATCACTAATTAATTCTTAAGATGGTAGCAGCAATTATATATCAAGTAAAGAAAAAGTTTCTAATAATTTCACCTTTATACATAGTGCATTATGACATAAGTTTTGTGTAAATATAATAAATTTTTTAGAAAAAAAAGGTAAAAACCATTTCAAAATTAAGATTATCTAGTTTAGAAATATAGTATAAAAGTTCCTTAGATTGTATTGTAATATTAATAGGTGAAAATAAGTATGAAACTGAGAACTATCAAGGCATACATCAAATCCTTGGTAATTTCTCTAATTATCATGAGTATCAACTAATTAGTATAGAAAATAATTTAACGTTCATTACTCCATGATAAACATAAAATAAGAAAAAAAATTCAGCAATGAATTCAAAACTTCTTGTTTTCAAACAACTCTCCTAAAGAAAACTATCAGCCTGATAGCCTTTGATTATTATGTTGTTGCAGCAATGTAGTTTAAGTAAGTAACCATTGAATTAACTCGTGTTATGTATATATTAATTTCTTTTCTGTAAGAGACAGTAATACATAAATCCTATAGATGTATGAATATCTTATATGTTTCAAATTGCAACTAGATCAGAATTCATATTACTTAGCTTGGTTATGTATAGAAACAGACAGAACAGAATCACTATGTGAAATCCTAAATTACTCTAAGATCCACTTCGTTAAAATAAAATCATCAAAATTAATAAAAATAAATGATAAATCCAATAATAAATCCAATAGATCCAAAGCTTTGTAGTTTCGAAATTATTACAGTTATAAAAAATAGTCATAAGCGCCTTGTATGCAAAAGGCATACACTCTAATGTAGCTTCCCTTTCATTCCCAGTCTTGAATTCTGCCAATTATTGATGATAATCACCTTCAACTTCAGATAGAACGCTTTGGAATCACTACCACTCGTCGTAAAAACTAAACTGTCATCAAGCAACTTCAAAGTCCCATTACAAATCGAAGTACTCCAATTTGATCAGTAGCTTCTGATTGCTGCCATGTTGTCCTCCTTCTCATGAGACTCCTCCTTCTGCTCGATCACTGACATTCTGGGTCTAAACAATATTTCATTTCTGAAATGACAATAAGGAAGCATTAAGCATTATCTTCGGCTATACAAGGACATGCACACACATATAAACACATAGGAGAAACTTTGAATATGATATTATCTTTAGCAATATTGTCAGTTGTAAGCAATAATTATTATGTCATATATGCAAGATCTGAATAAAAATAAGGTAAACTTTCAACTTGATTTGACAACAAACAATCATTTGAAATCGAATTAAAACCTAGGGTAAAAAAATGCCCACCAAATTATCTGTTCTCGGCTGAGTTTAGGGCAACCACGAATAGGGAAAGTAAAGTAGAAAGTGAAGCCGCCAAGTTTAGTGCAATCGTAGGTAGGGAAACCGAAGTGGAAAGAGAAACCACCAAGTTTAGCTAGAGAAATCAACATGGAGGATTAAGGATTGAAATCAAAATCCACCTAAGAGAAAGTGGAAACTGAGGGAGGGGGAAATGAATACAAAAATGCTGCTTGGACCGAAAATCAGTAGGTCATTTAATGTGAATCTGCCACGAGCCGTTAGATTATTTAGCCCCCCTGATTTCCTCCCCTTCGTTCTAAGATCCGCACTATTTCACCGCTTATTTTCGGTCCATGTAGCATGCTCCAAATGAATATTGTGTGAAGAGATGGGAAAATGGGCTTTTTTCCAACTTACACGGGGATGAATACCGTGTTAAGAGGCGGTAAACCAAAATGTTTTTGTCAGTGTTAAACCTTGAAAAGAATACCGCCAAATATGTTTTCTACAGCTTTTACTGTTTGAACGCTGAGACTAATTGCAGTAAAAAGTCACTTTTGTTGTAATGGTTATAAGAGGTTGGTATCATGGTAACTCAAGTCAAACCAAAGTCAAAATATCTAGACATAGTAGTATGACTAATAATAATTGTTATTATTGAACCAAGGAATGTGTGTTTGGACTATAGAGTTGAATGTGGACGATGTTGGAATTTTGACCATTACCAAATTCAATAAGTCCAAAGTGATATAGTTTTGACGAAGGGAATTGATGTAAATAATTATCACAACTGAGTAACGCTTATTAAATCAAAATAAGATTTTTTTTTGATAATGGTAAGCGATAAACTTGGCTATATTATCACACCACCTATTAAGTGAAGTGTGAACGTTAACGTTTAAATAGTTCGACGTTAACTGACGAATTTACACCCAAGAGTCACACAACCGAATCGATGAATTCTATTAAGACCAAATGATCTAATTAGTTTATAGTTGTTATAAATTGATTAAATTAATTAATATTTATGAAATATTAGTTATAAAATTTGGACATTATTTGAGAAATAAATTTGTTGCGTGTATTTATAAAAGGAAATAAATATGCTGATCGATATGAGATATCGACAACAAATTTAATTGAATATAGTGATGTATACTTAAATTAGGTTAAATGGGCTCATAACCCATGAATTTTAGAGGTGGAAGTTATTGGTTTTGATAGAGGAAGGGGGCAACTACTATGCATGAGATTAGGGTTTTTGAGATGTGTGGTTGAGACTATTATTTTCGCTCTTATCCTACATATATAAAAGCTAATCTCAAAACCCTAGTCAAAGGTTAATTCATTTTTGAGCCACCATTTTCTTCTTCTTCTTCCTCGTTTTAGTGGCAGAAACCATCCTCTAAAATAGTCCCAAAACTTCTCAAATCCAAATTCAAATTAAAAATACTAATTTGTAGTAGGTCTTCAACCTTGGATTAACAACCTGATGGATTAGGAATTGTTCTAAGAAGAGAAATCATTATTCAACATGGACTCAAAGGCTTCGTTAGAAGGTAAAATTTCATTTATTATTATTGTTTTGATTTTATGTTTATCATATAAAAGTCAATTTACATACAAATTATCTATTTGTACTTAGATCTATTTATTGCTTAGGTTACGTGAGATTTTTATGGGTACATGAGTTTGTTACAATTGTATTGGTTATATGCTTACTGTAATATATTATTTTTGATTTGTTGTTGAATTAATTTTATTGAAAAAAAATTAATTTTATTTATATCAATATATATATAGATTAAATGTATACAGATCTACAAATTATCAAAATATATAATTATATATCGTACATATTTAATCTTAAAATTTTCTTATGATGATTTATACCTATTATGAATTATAAAATATTTTTATATATGTATATACTTATTTTATTATTATTTAATCATTTTGTGAATTTTCCATTATGTATAGAATAATTAATGGTTTAAAATTTCAATTTTAAAATTTTTTGTTTGCTGCAGCATGTGAGAGGTTCGCTGTAATTTTTTCAGACTTTTTAAATTTAATTTAATATTTTATAAAATTAATTTACTTTCGACCTATAAACAATCATTAATTAAAAATATAATTTTAACTGATAAAATTTTAGAAATTTATCTTAAGCCTTATATATGTGTAAGGTACCTTTAAAAAAAAGTTTGGATTTTCATAACTTAATTTAATATTTTTTATTAATTTATTTTTACTTGCAAATTATTATTTAATTTAAATATAATTTCAATTGAGAAAATTTCAAAAAAAAAATTAAGCCCAAAAAACATCTAAGATACCATTTGAAAAAAGTTTAGAATTTTTCCAACTTGATTTAATATTTTTAAGAATTAACTTTATTATAAGCTATTATCAATTATTTAACAATAAATACTATATTTTAAATAAGATAATTCTGTAATTTAATATTAAGCCAAAATGTGTTTGAATATTTTCAAAAACTATAAAACTTATATTTTGTATATAATTATTTTACATTAACTTATTAAGGTGGAAAATGTTTTATTTAATAATATATATATATATATATATATATATATATATATATATATATATATTCGTTTACATATATTAATATTTTGTTTTAACATATTATACAAGCACATATTTGAACAAATTACAATACACACAAAATGAGCTAATGTGTCTGTTGCAATGTAAATCCCAGCATCTATATACGGACACATTATACCCTTCATGAATTACGATGTTACACACGCACCCTCACACACACACACATATATTTGGAAAGGCCAGCCGGTTTTATAGTGGATCGTCCACTTTTATTACGAACGTAATAAAAATTGAAGTACAGGAGAAAGGCAAAGCACCTTAACTACTAAATAGGAAAATAAAGCATAGGAATGTGACCGACATGTCACAGTTACTAAAAATAACACCAAGACTAAGACTCCTCCGAAGAGGTAGAATCGCCTTCTTCCACAGGCACCCGGGAAGAGTCCATAGGGACTTTCCCAAGAAAACCAGCAAATGGGCAGAAGAGGCTAGCAAGATAAGGATCATAATCAACAGTATCAGGAGAGTAAACAAAGGAACGATCCCAAGAAGAATCAGCTAACATGATGGCATTCGCTCTCGCATACAGACCATCTATATCAAGGACTAAGGAATCACCAGAAGGAACATAATGAAGGCATCTAAGGTCCAGATGATCATCGGAAACAAATCTAAAAAAGGAATCAGCAATGGGGTTAAATCTCACATCAGACTTGAGATCTACCCAACACCTCTCAGACTCGTCCCAAACAATAGGCAATCGCGAAGAAGCTGGAACCGGAGCAACTAAAGGTATTGCAGAATCCTAACAAGGGACCACGCGAGCAGAAAGAGAGGCATGCCTATCAACAGGACAAGGAGGCGAACCCGGGACAGATAATGGAACTGAAGGAGGAGGGAAAGAGGTAGGAACCTTAGGAACCCATTTCCGGAGCGGGGGGCGAGGCAAAGGGATCTTAGGAGCAGCCGTGGAGACAATAGAGTGCAAGCAGGCAGTAGCCAGGTGGCCAAAGGAGTGACAGGAAGTGCAGATATCCAGAACCCAACCGTAGCGAACGCGGACTTCCTCAACATGCCCAACAGCTAGCTGGACAGGAATAGAGGAAGGCAGAGGCTTATCTGGGGAAATCTCAATCAGAGCTTTAGCATACACCAATTTTTCTCGAGCAACAGTATTAGAGTCAAAACATCTCGGTTTTCCTACATTACAGGCTAGCCAATTCAAACCAAGCAAAGGTTGAAGAGCAGAGGGAATATGCGAAAAATTGACCCAAACGGGGATGGAAAGAACTTGCTCACGAGCTATAGCAACAATAGGCGACCAAGGAGTAATAATAAATGGTTTCCCATCAAAAAAGGAAGGCTCGGCTTCAAGAACAAGACGACGCTCCTCAGCGGATGAAAACTTAATGAAATACATGGAGTCAACCAGCTTAATACGTAAATCGCCACGAAGTTTCCACGCCCGATGACAAACAGAAGACGCATCATGTAGACGATGATTAGGGTCCAGAACGAAGCTAACCAAATGATCAGACCAAAAGTCCAAACCAGCTTGAATGACAATAGGAGGAGGAATCATCACTCCATTCTCCGCAACAATATCAAAGACAATCGGCTTGTAATCACTCGCATTACGGGGAAGAGTAGTGAAAAGGGAAGACCATGACTTGGAGCAAGCCTGGGCAGGAGCAGTAGCGGTACAAAATTTAGGAGAAGGAACAGGGAGCTCCATAGAAAAGGGATTAGGAACTGAGGCAGAACGGATATTTCCACCAGAACACATAATACTGGGAATGGGAGCACAATTGTCAAAGGCAATAACACAAGCATTTGAAGAACAACGACAAATGCCAAAAGACACAGCAATTGAAATAAACATTTCTCTTCCAATCACACCTACTTCCTCAATAACATCATGAGGGACACCATTCACCACATTCGTATCAGTGGCATCGTTCACAGAAATAGTTAAACCCAAATCACAATTCAAATTCTTTTCCAAACACGCCGCAAATCAACGGGAACAGAGAGAAGAAGGCGGCATATCATTCACTATCGAATCCAGAGCAACTAAACCATAAGAGACGACTTCACTTGGCAGAGAAGCAATGGGAAGACCAACAGAGGCAGAAACAACATTCTCAGAGGAATTAACACATACACCAGAGGAGCATTGGGCAATGCCAGAAAAAACAGCAATATCAAAACGATTATCACTGCTAGCCAAAACTACCTTCGCACTAACATTATCATACACAACGCGCACAACAGGCACACCAACATCATCAGACACCTCGCATTTAAAAGGCGATACACACACTTCAATTTCAGACCCAATAAAACCCGAATAACATTTCGAAACCACGTCAGTATCAGACATACCACCGCAAGCAACTGGAGACAAGGACTGCAAACCGGTCACGGACGAAGGCGCAACCCCAAGCATAGATTGACAACAAACCTGACCAGGCTTGGAAGTCGCAAGGACTGCTGGAATCAAAGCATGGAGGGCTGGAAACTCATAGGCGGAAAGGAGTTGAGGCATAGGGCGAACGGGGACAGAGGGAAGGTCGTTGAATACGCAACCAGATCTGGTAGAAGAGGGGGGTAGGGGGAAGCGAAATAGAAGGGGGATGTGGAGGAGAGACGGGCATGGAAGGGGAAGGGAGTGGAGAAGGGAACAGATTGTTGAAGAGAAGTCAACGGGGAGGACCGTGAGAATTCATATATATATATATATATATATATATATATATGATACGTGTGTATATATGTGTATGTGTATACTTATCTAAATAAATAAACCAAAATTTAATAAATCTTAAACTATAATTTATACTCAGAATAAATATTGACATAGTAATAAAATTTGCCATGAATAACTTAGTAATTAATTACATTTAATGAATCATTCAATTCGGATTAAAGAAAGAAAATCAAAGGTCTCTCTCCATTTAATATAATTAATACTCTCAATTAATTCTTGTTTTAGGGAAAGAAATGAAAGGTTTCATTCCCTATACATTACTCTTATAAATAAATGTTAAGTTGTATTTCATACACTATACATTTGAAATTAAATTTATTTAAACTTCCCTTCAACTATTTTAAATAGAATCCATGATTTTGTATAGACCAGATTTAGAAAAGTTCTAAATGAAGTTTTAACTTCGTAGGCCCATTAAAAATCAAAAATGAATTATTATTTTTTTTGAAATTCAACCATTTCTTCCGCTGTAAGCTGGCCCAGTTCCTTCTGTGGTATCAGAGCGAGGTTGGTTGAGGCATCACCTTATACATTGGATGTCCCAGGTTCGATCCCTACAACTGGCGTGATAGGGGGTTCTCACATTGTAATCTGTGATGAAGCATTGCCTCTTGCCCCTACATCTCCTGCGATGGTTATGGTAGTCTAGAGACTTCATGTGAAACTTGCCCATGAGGTGCCTAGTTGTGTCACCCCAAAGGTGTTTGGGCAGGAGGAACAATGGTATCGAAGCTGACGCAGCGGATATTTAACAAAACGATATAGATCGGTGAAAGTAGCAATCCGTGGATTGATGAATACTGAAATGCCCAAATTCGTTGATCCAAAGATACCGAATTCTAGCTATCCTCGTCACGTTGATCGCGCACGATACCGTGAAATAAGATCTTCAATTCTTCTAGCGTTGATCATGCGCACTTGATTCCGCGAATCGGCTTCAACAATCGTTGATTCGAGCGCACTCGAATAACCGAAAGTGGAGATAGGAGATTACACTCAACTACCAATTTTAGATGAAAGCACACAGCAATCAACAAGAAATCTTATTCAAAAATCAACAACCTTCAAATATACAACACACTCCCTATTTATAGCATTTTACAACCGGCTCCTTAAGTCGTACACGACTTACGACTCAACATAGGTCGTTAACGACTTAAAATACAAGACACAACACAACCCAACACTAGCCCGCGACTTACAGTAGTTCGTGACCTAACAACACCAACGACTCAACTAATACCAGTTACAACATGTAGCGACCTAGCAATTACCAACGACTCAACTGATTACAACACACACTGTACAATATAGCGACTCAAGACACAACGACTTAAAATGAAACGACTTAACTCTTCAGCGACTTATCCTGGGTCGGTAGGTCGTATGAATGACCTAAAGAAGCGGCATTAGGAATTCTTCGGGTGACCTATGTGTTAGGTTGTAGATGACCTAAAGATACCGAGCGACTTATGACTTCGTTAGGTCGTGGCTCTTTTAGGTCGTAACTCGCAACTTCTTTAAGTCGTGTACTCAGTGCAACTCCCATCTCTTGTTCTTGGTTAGGTCATGGGTCTTTTAGGTCGTGAATCGTGAGCTTTTTAGGTCGTGTACTCAGCGCAACTTCCCCCTCTGGTCTCCAGTTAGGTCGGGAACGACCTAAACTTTCCTCCTTAGGTCGTGGACGACCTAGGCTTTCTCCTTCTGGGTTCCAGTTAGGTCGGAAGCGACTCAAATCTTCCTCCTTAGGTCGTGGGCGACCTAAGTCTTCACCTTGCTTAGGTCGTGAATGACTTATGCCTTGGAAAATGACAGCTTGCAATTCTTCGACCCTGGTCTGAGCTGCATCATCCTCCCCTGATTGACAGAAATTCGACCTCGAATTTTCACCATCGTCTTCTACAACAAGTTCAGCTCCATGGTACGGAATTAAATATTTGACGTTGAATACATCAGAAGTATGAACATCTTCTGGTAACTTCAATTGATACGCATTCTCATTGATTTTCTTTAGAATTTCAACTGGACCAATTTTCCGCGCCTTCAATTTATTGTACGTTCCCACCGGAAAACGATCTTTTGTCAACACTGCGTAAACCAAATCACCTTCGTTAAATTCAACACTTCGTCGCTTTAAATCTGAAGTTCGCTTATACTTCTCATTTGTCTTCTCCAATCGTTCCTGAACGATTCTATGACACTCCTTCAAAGCATCAACAAAATCAGTAGCTCGTTTAACGGTCCCCTTTGGTTGTGGCACTACCGTTAATTCCAACGGCCCCTTTGGTAAGTTTGAATAAACAATCTGAAATGGACTGAAACCTATACTACGATTCACCGCACGATTATGAGCAAACTCTGCCTAACATAACTTCACATGCCATCTTTTCAGGTTATCTTTCACCAAGCATCTCAATAAATTCCCCAACGATCTGTTCACAACCTCCGTTTGTCCATCTGTTTGCGGATGGTAAGCGCTACTAAAATTCAGCTTTGTTCCGACCATCTTCCACAAACTCAACCAAAAATGACTCAGAAAACGAGTATCCCTATCCGACACAATAGATTCTGGCAATCCATGAAGTCGATAGCTCTCTTTGAAAACTAACTGAGCAACATGAACAGCATCCGCCGTCTTCTTACAAGCGACAAAATGTACCATCTTCGAGAAACGATCCACCACAACATATATCGAGTCATTTCCCCTTTGCGTTCTCGGTAAACCCAATACGAAATCCATACTAACGTCCACCCAAGGTTTTGTAGGTACAGGTAAAGGCATATACAAACCCGCATTTGTAGCTGTCCCTTTCGAAACTTGACAAACATGACATCTCTGAACAAACCTTTTAACTTCCTTCCTCATCGATGGCCAATAGTAGGATTGAGAGATTAACTGCAATGTTCGATCTCTACCCACATGTCCTTCCTCATGAAGCTCCTTTACTATCTTCATTCGCAAGCTACAATCCGGTACACACAATTGATTCCCCTTAAATAAGAAACCATCAATCAACACAAATTCATCAGAACTTCCCTCGTTGACTTTCTCAACAAATTTCTGAAAGTAAGGATCTTCTTCAATCAGTTCTGGCAATAATTCAAACCCTGTCACCTCAACCTTCATTGTAGTCAACAAGTGATTCCTTCTGCTCAATGCATCCGCTACACGATTCGTAATTCCCGATTTATGTTTCACAACAAACGTAAATTGCTGCAGATAGGAAATCCATGATGCATGCCTTGCTGAAATCTTGTCCTGCCCCTACAAATGCTTCAAAGCTTCATGGACTGTGTAAAGAACAAACTCCTTATGGAACAGATAGTGTCTCCAATGTTTCACTGCTTGCACTACGGCATAAAACTCCACATCATACGTGCTATATCTCATCTTTGCCCCTGATAATTTTTCGCTAAAGTATGCAATAGGACGCCCCTTCTGACTCAACACCCCTCCAATCCCAACCTTAGAAGCATCAGTGTGTAACTCAAATAACAACTAAAAGTCTGGTAATACAAGAATTGGTGCTGTCGTCAAAAGTCTTTTAATTTGTTCAAAAGCAAACCCTGCTTCCTCCGACCAAGAAAACTGTTTCCCTTTCATACCATCAGTAACTGGAGCCATCACGCTACTGAAGTGTGGAATGAATCTTCTGTAGAATGACGCTAGCCCATGAAAACTTCTCACTTCTGTAATTGTCCTCGGTTGCAGCCAATTCCTGACTGCTTTAACTTTATTCTGGTCCACCTGTATACCTTCCTCCGAAACAACATAACCCAGAAATAAAACACTATGCGTCATAAACACGCATTTCTTCGTAGCAGCATAAAATTGTTCCTCACGAAGAATAATCAGCATTTCCCTCAAATGTTGAACATGCTCCTCCATACTTCTGCTATATATCAGAATATCATCAAAATTTACCACCACGAATTTCCCAATGAATGGTCTAAAGATTTGATTCATCACCCGCATGAACGTACTAGGTGCATTTGATAAACCAAATGGCATAACCAACCATTCGTATAGATCCTCCCTGGTTTTAAAAGCAGTCTTCCACTCATCACCTGGTCTAATACGAATTTGATGATATCCGCTCTTCAAATCAATCTTCGAGAATATAGCAGCCCCACTCAACTGATCTAGTAAATCATCCAACCTTGGCATAGGAAATCTGTAGCGAATAGTAATCTTGTTCAAAGCTCTACTATCGGTACACATTCTCCATGTTCCATCCTTCTTCGGCACCAACAAAGCTGGTACTTCACAAGGACTCAAGCTTTCCTGAACACGTCCCTGCTCCAATAACTCTTCCACCTGCCTTCGTAACTCCTCATGTTCCTTCGGACTCATTCGGTAATGTGGTCGATGTGGTAAAACTGCTCCCGGAACAAAATCACTTTGATGTTGAATGTCTCTCAGTGGAGGTAACTCCTTAGGCAACTCTTCTGGAAATACATCTTCAAATTCTTTCAAAACTGGCTTTGCTTCTTCTGGAATTTCAACCCCTTCACTGCACTCTCGCCCAATCAACAAAAAGACTTCAGGCTCCTCTTCAACCTCCTTAACAAACTCCTTCAAAGATAATAAGGTTTTCAGCTCTTCAATCTCCTCCAACTTGCTTTCCTTCTGTTGTTGCTTCTTAGGAACTAAAATAATCTTAGTACCTTCAAACATGAAACTATAACTATTAGCACGACCATTATGTTGCACTGCTCTATCAAACTGCCATGGTCTGCCCAACAACAGATGACACACATCCATGTCTACAATGTCACACCAAATTTCATCTTTGTACTTCTTTCCAACAGAAAAATTCACACAAGCTCTTCGACACACCTTCACTTCACCACCCTTCCTCAACCATCCTAACTTGTACGGTTTAGGATGCTTCTCAGTTTTCAAGTTCAACTTTTTTACTGCTTCTGTAGAGATAATATTGTCACAGCTTTCAGCATCAATAACGAACTTGCAAACCTTCCCCAGAATAGTGCATGTCGACTGAAAAATATTGCTTCTCAACCAACTAGTATCATCCTCTTGTTTTGGTGTAAGACAAGATCTCCTCATCATAAGATTACAACGTTCATCTCCGGACAATAAGTCTTCCTCCTCAACTGGTAATGAATTAGAACATTCTGCATCTTCATCCTCTTCTTCAATCTCAGTAACCATTGCTCTCTTCTTCGGCTTCGGACATTCATTGCTTTTGTGACCCAGCCCCTGGCAATTATAACATTTGAAACCACTGTTATCCTTCGTCTTCTCAGCCTCCTTCACAACTAGTTTACTGATAGGTTTAGAAACATTAGAACTTCCACTAGCACCCTTCACTGGATTATTTGAATTAGTAAACACACCACCTCCACGCCTTCCCTGCTTCTCCCAAGCCAACGCTTTCTGATGTGCCTCTGCCACAGATCTTGGATCGAACATATTAACCATATCCTAGATCTGCATTCGCAACCTTCCAACAAATCTGGCAGTCAGCTGTTCTTCTGTCTCCATAATATCATTCCTGGCAATGAGTTGGTAAAATTCATCTGCATAATCATTAACCGACTTCGTCCCCTGCCTCAGATTCTGCAATCTCTGGTACATGAGTGATTGATAATTATACGGTAAGAATGTAGCCTTCATCAACTTCTTCATCTTCTCCCATGATTCAATCTTTGACTTTCCCATTCTCTCCCGTGTAAGTTTAGTTTGCTGCCACCATGCTAAAGCTCTTCCCCTCAATCTAGTAGCAACCAACTTCACCCTTCTATGCTCGGGAATCTCCTTAAAGTCAAAAATCTCTTCAACATTAGACAACCAATCAAGAAATTCTTCAGCTACCAGTCCACCCTTAAATTCAGGAATTTCCATCTTCATACCTGATTCCCATCGACGATCTTCTTCAACATCCCGATAAGAATTTCGAACTTGGTCTCGATCTCGATAATGAATGCTAGCTCTATCACCCTCTTCATTAAAATCAAATGTACGTCTATATCGATCTCGACCATCAACATCCCTTCGATCACGCATGTCTCTTCTACTATGTCTCTCTTCATCTCTATATGACTCACCTTCAAACTCACGTGGAGTTCTTCTCTCTTCGTGTCCATAGTCATGGTGATCTATTCTTGACGAAATTGATGTTTCTCTTCTCTCTCTAAAAGATTGCGGTGATACCCTCCTCGCTTCCATAACCGATGGCGAAACTCTGTTTCCTCCATGGTTCGAGATTGGTGATCTCCTCCTTTGATTCTGATTCAAATCATTCATCAACTTCTCTAACTTTCCAATGCCTTCATCAAATTTCTCATTAATGCGTTGTTCCATTTGCTCGGCTTCTTCTCTTCTATACAACGCTTCAACATTTTGATGACGATTATCTCTTCTTGGCGGCATGATTTCACAATCACAAACGCTTCAAAACTTCACAAATCTTCTACAAATCAAACTTCAAAACAAACTTCACCTAGGCTCGGCTACTTCTCACAAGTATACACGGCCTACTCTTCAAACTCTCGGCTTAAAACAAGTGATGCGCGGATCAAATTCAAACACTTTCCAAACTTTGATCCAAAGTGAGATGGATCGAATCTCCCAACTTGTTGCAACTTCAAGATGAAAACGATGAATACCAAACTTCAAACTCCTTGGCTCCAAGACTCGTCTTAGCTATGATTGGCTAAGTCAAGCTTTGATACCAAAACTGACGCAGCGGATATTTAACAAAACGATATAGATCGGTGAAAGTAGCAATCGGTGGATTGATGAATACTGAAATGCCCAAATTCGTTGATCCGAAGATACCGAATTCTAGCTATCCTCGTCACGTTGATCGTGCACGATACCGTGAAATAAGATCTTCAATTCTTCTAGCGCTGATCAAGCGCACTTGATTCCGCGAATCGGCTTCAACAATCGTTGATTCGAGCGCACTCGAATAACCGAAAGTGGAGATAGGAGATTACACTCAACTACCAATTTTAGATGAAAGCACACAGCAATCAACAAGAAATCTTATTCAAAAATCAACAACCTTCAAATATACAACACACTCCCTATTTATAGCATTTTACAACCGGCTCCTTAAGTCGTACACGACTTACGACTCAACATAGGTCGTTAACGACTTAAAATACAAGACACAACACAACCCAACACTAGCCCGCGACTTACAGTAGTTCGTGACCTAACAACACCAACGACTCAACTAATACCAGTTACAACATGTAGCGACCTAGCAATTACCAACGACTCAACTGATTACAACACACACTGTACAATATAGCGACTCAAGACACAACGACTTAAAATGAAATGACTTAACTCTTCAGCGACTTATCCTGGGTCGGTAGGTCGTGTGAACAACCTAAAGAAGCGGCATTAGGAATTCTTTGGGTGACCTATGTGTTAGGTCGTAGACGACCTAAAGATACCGAGCGACTTATGACTTCGTTAGGTCGTGGCTCTTTTAGGTCGTAACTCGCAACTTCGTTAAGTCGTGTACTCAGTGCAACTCCCATCTCTTGTTCTTGGTTAGGTCGTGGGTCTTTTAGGTCGTGACTCGTGAGCTTTTTAGGTCGTGTACTCAGCGCAACTTCCCCCTCTGGTCTCCAGTTAGGTCGGGAACGACCTAAACTTTCCTCCTTAGGTCGTGGACGACCTAGGCTTTCTCCTTCTGGGTTCCAGTTAGGTCGGAAGCGACTCAAATCTTCCTCCTTAGGTCATGGACGACCTAAGTCTTCACCTTGCTTAGGTCGTGAATGACTTATGCCTTGGAAAATGACAGCTTGCAATTCTTCGACCCTGGTCTGAGCTGCATCAGAAGCTCAATAGCATATGTAGTCTAAGTTAACCAATTAAACTTTCCCACTTAGTATGGTGTCTAGAAAGGTAATATCTAGGATTGGAATTAGGTAATCAAGTACCATTTCCTATCTGGTTACCAGTCTGGCTTGAAAGGTGAAGTGAGCCCAAAGGTTGTCCCTAATAGAAAAGGCCTAACTTGAATTGGGCCTTCGACTAACTTTCAAAGCCTTTTTAAAAATTAAAGTTAAGGACTTTCAATTTATTGTTAAATTAAAAATGAAATACGTTTATTATAAAAATTATAATATAGCATAATTTTTCAAAATGTTTGAAAGCTTATTCACGTTAATTTCAAATTTATTAATAAGATCGATAAAATTAAATTAATTAAACAAGTTAATTAATCAATGAACATGTGCATGTATTATATATTGAGATATATGTTATGTTGTTTTAAATTGTTTAAAGTAACATAAGTATACATGTATGTGTATGAATTGAAGTTCGAAATTAATATAATTTAACTAAAATAGTTTAATTAAATAATTTAATTAAAAGGTTAATTAATTAAATTACATATGTATATGATACATGTGTTATACTATAATTGTTATAAAGTATACTTATTCATGGATATAACTGTTATATCAATGTCAAATTAATTAAAGTGTTAATCAGTAAAATTAATTAAATATGATTTAATTAATACTAAAGGTGGAACCTAAGAGAATCCATAATAGATTAAGAAATAAATATATACGTGATTGTATGTATATCGTGATTTCAGATGTGTTTGACACTTGAATCACGAGGGTTGTTCATAAAATTACATTATTTCATAAGTCGATGTCACTCAATTTAATGTTGTCCTCTACCATACACACATACATACATACATACATATATATTATTTTCTTCCTCCTTAGTTGTTGAGAAAACTCAAGCTAGGGATGTTATGTGTAGTACTATTAATATATTGGGTAGATGAGATAAGATAACTGTATGTATTTGTTGAGCAAACTCAAGGTACATATGCTATATATAGGCCATCACTATATGGTATGTACGGGCGAATAATTTTCATTTTAATTCATTGAGCAAACTTAAGGTCAGGCAGTATATGATACAACTGATAAGGGGTTATACATTTTCTGTGTAGCTATGACTTGTTGAGCAAATTCTAGATCAAAATTCCAAGATGGAAGAGTCTTAACACCTACTAGTGAAGTCAAAAGACTTCTATGTTTCGATTTAGGGTTTGGAGAAATATAAAAGACCAGTAGGAACTTAGTAGTAATATGAAACATAAAGTTTGACTCTAATAATATTATTAGAACATCCACTATGATTTGTCCTAATGATCTACCACTTAAACTTGCAGAAAATGTCAACTCCAAAACTGTTTTCTGAAAGCAAAAAGCTCATTGGTCCTAATTATATAGATTGGCTAAGATGAATTAAGATAGAGTTAACTTACAAGCACCTTTGGACTTCTATTACATATGAACCCAAAACTGAACCCGCTAATGATGCAAACCCTGAAGAACAACTTGCTTATTTAAAGTGGCAATCAGACATAGAGATCACCTAAGTTTTCATGTTGTCCACCTTAGGCAAAACGTTGCAAAGGAAACACAAGAACATGTCTGTCCATAAGATTTTTAATATTCTCGAAGCTCTTTTTGGTGAACAGTCTCTTTCCATAAAGTATGAACTTTCGAAGAAACTATTCAATGCCAAAATAACCAAGGGACAGAAAGTAACGACTACGTTCTAATGATGAAATGCTGTATTGATAGACTTGCATAATTAGACGTAGAGATAAGCAACAAAATTCAAGTAGACTTGATCATTGGTTCTCTCACTTCTCAGCATGAACTGCTCATATTGAATTACAACATGAACTAATCAAATGTAAATCTCATGGAGCTCCTTAATATGTTGGGGTCAGCTGAGTCTTCATCTAAGGATCAAGGTGTCGTTTGCCGTGAAAGGTAATGCATTATCATCGAAAGATTCGAATAAGAGGAAAAGAGATGGTAAGAAAAAGAAAAGTAAGAAGACCGATGACATGGGTGAATGTCACCACTGCCACAAGAAAGGTCATTGGAAAAGGAACTATCCTGAGTACCTAAAGATTGTTAGAGAAAGGAAACAATAGTTCTACGGTTCCATCAGGTACATTTATGGTTAAAAATTGTTTTGAAATCATCAAAACATCTTGGGTTTTTGATACTGGACATGGAACTCATATATGTAATACATTATAGGTTCTTAGGAACTGGCGCCGCGTGGAAAAAGGAGAAATGAGCCTCCAAGTTGCTAAAGGATATATTGTAAATGCAACGGTGGTAGGAGATTATCATTTATTTTTTCTTAGTGGTTTAGTGTTGATATTAAATAATTGCTATTTTGTGAAAGAATTTATTTGTGGAATTATATCTATTTCTAGATTGTTTGAGGTTGGATATGTTTTTCATTGTGTAAACAATGTTATGAACATTAGTCTGAATGGAAATAAGATCTGTGTTAGTGTTCTTGAAAATGGCATTTTTGTGATCAATACTAATTATGTATGTTCAATGAATAAATTTTCTAACAATATAAATGAAAATTATCTTTGGCAGTGTAGGATAGGTCATATCAGTAAGAAACGACTTCACAAATTGAAAACTGAAGGTTTTCTCCCATCACTTGATTTTGAATAATTTGACACATATAAGTTGTGTCTCAAAGGTAAAATGAAAAAGCACCCCTTCGGTGGGAGTAATGAAAGAGTTGATGAACTCTTAGTGCTAATACATAGTGATGTATGCGGCCCAATGCCTATAGTTACCAAAGATAATAGTTCTTACTTTGTTACCTTCACTGATTATTTCTCAAGACTGTGATATATATATATATATATATATATATATATGAAGAACAAATTTGAAGTCTATAAGAAGTTTATTGAGTACAAAAATGTAGTAGAAAATCAAATGGGAAGTAAGATTAAAAAAATTCAATCAGATCGAGGAGATGAGTATGTTGGACAGGATTTCCAACAATACTAAAAAGATAATGGGATTATCTCTTAGGTTACTCCATCCTATACTCCGCAACACAATGGTGTGTCGAAGTGAAGGAATCATACCCTGTTAGATATGATTCGTTCCATGATGAGTAAGGCTGAATTATCTCTGTCCTACTGGGGATATGCGCTAAAAACAGCAACACATATGTTGAACTTATTACCCACTAAATATGTGCCCAAAACACCATAGGAGATGTGGTTTCGTAAGAAACCCCAACTCAAATATTTGAATGTATGGGGTTGTCTGATATACGTTAAGAACTTTAGTCCGAATAAACTAGAGGCAAGATCGTTACTACGTAAGTTTATAGGATATATCCAAAAACTCGATGGGATATATATTCTATAATATAGAGGAACAAAAGGTCATTGTATGTCGACATGTTGTCATTTTAGAAAAGGAATTTCTGTTAAAAGAAATTAATAGCGAAGTTGAAGACTTGGAGGAAATCCAAGAAACTAACACTGAGGCCGAAATAATGGGAGAAACAAGTCATACGAAAACACACAACCAATTGGAAGGTCTAGCAGGGACTCGCACACTAGAGTGCTCTTGTGGATGGCGAAAAGGAGGACTGCGTCTTAGATGACAATACTCCTTTGACATTCCAACAAGCACTATAGAGTAAAGACTCTACACTCTATCCTAAAGCTATGAAATTTGAAATGGACTCCATGTACGAAAAAACTTGGGCTTTGTCGGTCATACCCGAGGGATAAAACCCATCGGCTGCAAATGGATTTTTAAGAAAAAACTAAATGCAGATGGGGAATTGGAGACTTATAAGGCTAGACTAGTTATGAAAGGATTTCGTCAAATTCAAGGTGTTGATTATGACGAAACCTTTTCACCCATAGTCATGCTTAAATTAATTCGGATTATGCTAGCCATTACTGCATTCTATGACTATTAAATATGGCAAATGGAATAAAGGTTGGCTTTTCTAAATGGTGATTTAGAAGAAACCGTTTATATGTCGTAGCCAGAGGGTTTTGTGGTCAGTGGGAGTGAAGGCAAAGCTTGCAAGTTGTTAAAGTCCATTTATGGGCTCAAACAAGCTTCAAGTAGTTGGAACAAGTGCTTTGATAAAGTAATCAAACAGTTTGGTTTTTATCAGAATACAAAGGAAGCATGCATATACAGAAAGGAACAGGGCAATGCTATTGTTTTCTTAGTACTCTATGTCGATGATCTATTGTTGATTGGCAATGACACTTAATTATTGCAATCAGCGAAAGCACTCGAGCAAAGGCCCAGGCACTGGTTGTCAATCTTCAGTGGCTTGGATGCGGAGAGACATGTCCACATGCTTACCTTTCTCCTTCCGTTGAGCATCCCACAATTTAGTTACATAAAAAGCACGTCCGGTCCCTGATCACCATGTACAACTCCAACACTGTTATCAGTTGGGAACTTCAAAGTCAATCACCATAAGGCAAGGAGTGCTCGAAATTCAACTAGGGCCGATCAACCAAAAAGGCATTGTATGGAGAGTCAACATCCAAGACAACAAATGGTAACATCCGCACTCTCATGTTGTCGCCTTATCCCAACTCCACGGGCAATTCAACATAACCGACAACTTTGGTTGCAGCACCATTAAAGCCTTGGATGCTTGATTCACAGTTTTAAGTCCTTGGCTTTCATTCTCATCTAATCATAAGCCTATTTGAAAATTATATTCACGAAACTACCATAGTCAATCAAGATCCTCCTTACTAAGGTGGGGCCGGTCATGGCTAAAATGACCATGGGGTCGACCGTTGGCTCCTCCACCTTATCAACATATCTACTTCTGAATACAATGTCATCTGCTATTGTGCGCTATTATTTGGCCAGAGGTCCATCTTCTGTATTTAAACAGCACTCATAATTCATATGCTTTATTGCGACAGCATAGCGCTCCATCTCATGCTAACTCTTATCAGCTGGATGTGATCCTCCAGCTATCATAGCGATCACAACTCTTCCACCAGTCCATGCAGGCTCCTCAACCTTGTGCGGCGCTTATCCTCATTTGGGATTGGATGTCCCTTTCCTGCCATCCTATGGGGCTTTAACAAACTGCTGCAGTTTTATTTCCTAAATCGGTTTCTCGATAACATCTTGGAAATGCCTATGTTCATTCATGTTGCGACCATAGCATTCGTGGAATCGGCAATATTTTCTAGTCTGCTTTTGTTTCTCCATCCATTCTTTTGGATGTGGCTTCCTATACTGCATGGTATAGACAAGTAGACATTCTCTAAAGATGTATCCCATGGTGTGTAGGTATCATATATTAAATCCTAGACTTTTCTCTTCTAGAATCCCTCTTTCGTTCACGGTTCCTATCACAGACTTTATTTTGCTGATTCGGTTCATTTTGGACATTTACTCTACACTCCCACTCCACTTGATCCCACAACATTCTTCTTCCTAGAGCACCTAGCTTCCTCTTTCCTCAAATACTAAGTTGCTTCTGCATAAAAACACTCCAACATCGTGGGTGATGGGCCAGCGAACTAATCGCCAAATTCAGATTCCTGGTCAATCCCTCTTATTACCGCCATCTATACTGAATGGTCATTCGAATTGCTGACTTCTATGACAGTTGTATAAAATCACTCTAAATAGTCTTTCAGTGATTCTCCAAAGCTTGCATCATGCTTGATAGGGACATTGCATCTTTAGGGTGAGTTGCATGCATACAGAACTGCTCCACAATTTTTTTGCTAAATCATCAAATATAGAGATTGACCTTGGGGCCAATCTCGTGAACTACATCGTTGCTATGCTAGAAATAATGATGGGAAAAAATCTACATTTTATGGCATCATCGGCTCTTGCGGAGTCCTTCAGCCATTCATATATCATGATGTGTTGCTTGGGGTTGGTCTTTCCCTCGTAGGCGAGAATCGATGGCAAGTCGAATCTCCTTAGATACTCCATGTGTATGATATCTTCGGTGAAAGGGGTATGTCTTCTCGAGATCCCCCAATCATCATTGGTCAAACCTTGGCTTTCCCTGACTACTGTTTGATCATAGCAGATAAGTCTAGCAATTGGATAGTTGGAGCTAAGCGGTAATCATGCTCCACCTCATGTAAATGGTCCGATCGATGCCTACAAGCCACCCCATGTCACCTTGGCTCAACATTTTCTTAATGCATATCTCGTGCGTTCACTTCATTGTCATTCTGGAGAGGTAACTGGCCTACATTCACTAGAACTCCACCATCTAAATCAATTACAATGGTTCCAGCTTGTGCTCCATCGAGAATAGGAAAATTTCCTCCTCTAGAGGATGGATTGGGTACCATCGATCCTAGTAACCCAGGTAGGTTTGTTTGTTGATGTCCAAATTCTTATGTGTGAAATACATCAGTTCTACGGCATCTGCTTCTATGATAATCATCTAATGAAGTAGAGCTTTCCAACGCAATAAAGGGAGTTAGCTCCCTTCTAGCTTTCCCGCGTTGTTGATCCCTAAGTTGAGTCATTAGAACAATATTGGCTTGAATCTACTAATTCAACTATTGGCAGCTATCCATGAGCTCTCTTGTCAGGTTTTGTTAATTAGCTCTTGTGATGGACTCAACTAGATTCTGGACATGAACTGGATTGGTAGCATTAACATCTACTATATTACTCTGTCCTTCTTGTTGGATGCTGGTGTTCTCATTTCCTTTTGTGTTTTGAGAGGTAGATCTGGTGTTCCTAACCATTGTTGATAGCTTTCCTTAGACTTTCACAAATATTAATTGAATGGAAAAACTATTTAAGGATAGTTCTAGATCTCTTCCTTGGATTTATGCAATCCAACAGTAGCAAAAGGATCCAAATGAAGTTGAGAATCTTGTTTCTTAGTGAAAGCATCAAAAAATTTATAGCAAAATTTGGCACAACACCCAATAGAAATTTTGTAGGGGAATAAATGTAGAATAATAAATGTAAACAAAGATAATATAGCAGTAAAGTAATCATAAACAAGCTAATAACAGAGACACGGCAGTTTATAGTGATTTGACGTTGTTTGCCTACGTCCAATTTGAAGAGATGGCTATATTAATCACTTTGTAAACTGATTACAATATGGGTCGGATTAGAATCCTTTGTTACAAAAGATTACAAAGCAACAAGCAATGTAAAGACCTATAAAATCAATAATCAAGCTTGTATTTAAAGACGAAGATAGTGAAATATCTCGAGAATTCGTCAGAAGGATCTCCAAAGTCATAGGGGCCCATAGGAGGGATCACATGGCCCAAACCCCAAGAAATAAGGATCGAGGCCGATCCCTATGATTGGTAATTTTGGGGTTGCGATCCCCAAGGAGCTTCTCTATGTTGTATTATGCTTAGCCTCCAAGTTTCATGTCAATTGGACTTGTAGATTTTGAGTTATTAATCGATCATCGCTGCAATGTGCGATGTTGCCAGATTATATTCAATCTCTATGGAGGGAAGAGGGTCGATCCCCTTTTCTTGCTCCTTTTGGGGTGTGATCCCTAGGATGCACTCCTGAGGGTACCCACATCTTGTTCCTAAAGTTTCATGTGCATCTGACTCCTGGATTTTGGAATTTCGATTGTTTTCCATTAATTTGTACTTGTTTAGCTGAAGTAATCCGATCCCCTTGATAGAGAAAGATCATACCCAATCCCTTTTCTTAATTAAACTACATTCCATACTTATAAAGCTCTGTATAGCATATCCCTTAATTCCGTTTGCGTGCAACTGCATATTATCATCTGTACTTGAATTATGGACCCCATAATCGTCGCTCTAGGCTTACTGGCCTTAATGACTGTCGAGTCTAACTTGTCCAATCAGTTTGGATATAGCGGAGTCAAAATGCTAGATAACAGCAACATCAATATATATATATATATATATATATATATATATAAGAATCATCACCTAACTAACAATATAATAATAATAGTATATGAATAATAAAATATTATTTAGAAATTATTAAATATATAGTACAATAAAAACATACCTAAAATCAATGTCTCGAAAGCTTTTCGATTCGACAGACTGCTAATCCTTGAACCACGGACTTTGACTATCAATAGCGATTTCCTTTTTAATTGATTTGATTTGGAATTGCTTGAGCTTCTAGGGGATGAAATTGGCTTGCAATGGATGGGAATAGTGGCAGCCAAAAATATCCTTTTTTAATTAGAAGGCGTTTAAATTATGGACGAGAGAGAGAAAATAATGGATCATATCTCATACCAATTCTCACTAATTATAACCATCCTAGCACCCCTAACCTATTTTAGCTACCCCCTATAGCCCTTATTATAATCAAAATTATCAACCTCTCATCATGGACCAATATCCTATTTAAGCCCAAAGAAATATTATTGATTAAACCTAATTTACTAAATATCACATATCGATCGATATATTTATAACTATTATAAAGATATTGAATAATATTTATTCCTTAAATCATATAAAAAAATTATAATAAATATTTTATAAATATTAATTAATTTAATTAATATATAAAAATTATAAAATAATTAATAGTTTGGTCTAAAGAGAATTAATCATTTCGCTTGTGTGACTCATTAGGTGTGAATTTGGTCAGCGCTTAACATCGAACTATTCGAATATTAATGTTCACGGATCACTTAATAGGTGGTGGAACATTTTGGCCAAATTTATCGCCTAATTGGTTTTGGTAAAATCCAATTTCATTTTGTTAAGTGTTACCCGATTGTGACCTTTATTTACAGCAATTCTCTTGGTCAAACTATATCATTTAGGACTTATGGAATTCGGTAATGGTCAAATTCCAATATAATCTATATTCAGCTCTATAGTCCAGTCCTTGCTTCAATAATAACAATAATTATTAATCGAAATGCTTTGATCGAAGACATTGACTTTGAATTGACCATGATACTAACCACATATAGCCAAGGAGATGTATCCTCTCTTGAACAGTGCTTCACTTCCAATACTTCCACTCGACCCAACTATAGTCACTCAATGGACAATGTGCAATGATTTGAATATAATCAAAGCGGAGCATTCATATTGAAGATCCACTACATTCTCAATCGAGAGAACTGTGCAAATTAGTTACATCGATATTTCTATTTGACCTTAGTTATATTAACCAATGGAAAATTATCAAGTGAGTCGCTCCATAGTTATCCAATAACTATCATGTGTAACCCCTAGGTGGTTACAACAGTCATAAGTAATATACTACCCATTATTTGGACAGCATTACATACTATAATCTTAACGGATACATCGATATCCAGTCTTGATGCATCTTGACTAGGAATATTTAAAATGGAATAAGTTTTCATTGTGATAAATTACTCATGGTTACAACACTTTCTTACTACTATCACAAAACATACCATTTATGGATTTTCTATTAAATATACCATTAATTAGATTAAATAATATACCAACTTTTGGAGAGTATTACGTAATCTAGTCTCAACGGATACATTGATTTCTAGTCCCGATGCATCCTGACTAGGAAGATTTAAAATGGTATGTTTGTTTTCATTGTGATAAATACTTATGGTTATAACACTCTGTAACTACTATCACAAAGCATACCATTTATGGATTTTCTATCACATGCACTTAGTTAAATTAAATCAAATTTTTTGTTAAAGTCACGATTACCGTGGAGTCCTACGATGGACAAAGTTAAGAAATAGATTCTCTCTATTTCAGTATAAGTTCATTTCACACATATTTCGTCTGTGCTGCAGCCCATGGTTAGGGTAAATTGGTTACCGAATGTTGTTGGCAAGCTCAGATGCTTTGATGCACATACTATAGCTCGGAATAGGTTAGTGTATGCTAAGACACTCTTTGACCTAACTTCAGATAAGCCTTTACCATTCAAGATTCCCATTCGCATTGCTAAGAGGAATGTTTCTATTTTTGATGTCCATTACATTTAGAAACTTAATATCTGCTCATCTTGTCACTCATTTGGTCACCTCATGGAAGCTTGTACTATATAGTATGAGATTGCTCTTGTTCCGCCTTTCGATAGGATCCCTCTTCCTCGTCTTGCTGCTATGAAATTGGTTTCGAAGTCTTGCCCAGTTTACGTTTCGAGATTCTACCTTTGTACTTTGTTGATCACTATAATGATATTATTAATGCTACCCTGGTTTCTCCTGTTGCGGTTCTTCCTTCCTCTAACATTTCATAGGATCTGTATGACCGGCATGGCTACATGGGCCTTCTGAAATACGACTTGGCCCACAAATGGAAGCTTTTATAGGTTTGTTGGTGGAGTTGAAGAAGATAGAAGACTATTTTATCACGTTGAGGGGGAGGGTCTATCCCTCATGGTGGTTGGTCAATTTGGTGGTTTCAATCCCTCTTTTCTTAAGGTGACTCTTGAGATAGGAAATTATTTTACTAACCTGATTTGGTCGACTTTGTTCCTTCTTTAGCTAATATTTTTTTCTATAGGTTCTTTCATGTTATTGGACCTGAATCTTCGACTGAGGGGAGTGACTCTTCCTCTTTGGAGGGGAACTAGTTCTAGGGTTGTTGTTTAGTAGTTTCGTAATTTTTCCAAACCCATGCGTTTCACTTAATTTAGCTCCTCTAGTTCTTATACCGAACAGCTATTTTCCCATTCATTTATATATGTGGATGACCCACTTTAACTGCCGACTAGTTTTGCTAAAAAAATATAACACATTATATCAAGTAAATATTAGAAAGGAAACACCTTTTATTTCGAACAAGTTTGGTTATGGAGTTAGATATACGTAACAAATTACATAATTGCCCCTAGGTCTTACCCTTAACTATATCATAAATTGGGCCGAAGTCTCTGTATACTAAATAACTATATTATAATTTAAGGTTTATCCTTTTATTTAATATTGTATTTACTTTTTATTTTTAAAAACTCTAGTTTGTAACTACGAATGAACTACAGGGCGTAGTTCAAAAAATTCTCTATTCGGGGATAGAGTTGAGGCATGGTTTCGATCTTAGGTTGAAATAATTAAGTAAGCGATAGTCATGAGATTACAAGGTTTGTAAGTGGTTGATTGTTTAATCTTAGCAGAAATTTTGGGGATAGCAGTAGGCAAGTATTGCCGAAGCTGGATAAATTTATGTGTTGCTTCTGCTTTTACATTTACTTTATTTATTATATGTGGTGTGATTTTTCTTACTCTGTAGATTTATAATACAACCTATTCACCCTCCTTTTGGGGTTAATTCAACCCTATAAGTGGTATCGGAGCTAGGTGGTCAAATTCACTTTTTAACTATGGCTAGTTTTAATAATGCTTTTTTGAAGGTTATTCTATTGCTTGGCCACCCATGTTTAACGACATTGATTACTCATATTAGAAATCTAGGAATTTTTTTATAGATATTATAGATGCATGGGATATAAATGAAATTGGTTATAGTCTGCCTATAATAAATATAGACGGTTACAAGCTCCTAAGACTAAAGATAAGTGGGAAATACAAATGAGTTTAGTCTATATCGGTCAAATGCTAAAGCTATGAATTTTATTATCTATGCCTTAGATAAAATTGAATACGATCATATTATGTGACTGGACAGGAAATTTGACATACACTTGAAATGACTCATGAAGGTACATCATAGGTCAAGGAATCTCATCTAGGCATGCCCAGTAATGGATACAAGAATTTAATGATGACAAAAGATGAAAATATAAAGGAGATGTATAGACGTTCTTCAAATATAGTATTCAAATCCAAAATGCTAAAAAAATCTTATACAGAATTGGAGATGGTCTAAAAAATTCAAAGAATCCTCCTAAGAAGTTTTGAAGCAAAGGCGTCGGTAAATGCTAGAATCCAAAGGCTTGAAATGGCTTAGACTAGAGGAACTAATAGGAAATCTCATTAGCTATGAGATAAAGCTGAAAGTTGGGGGGCAAGAAAATGGTGATTCAAAAAAAAATCAATTGCCTTAAAAAGTACAGCCGATAATGAGGAAGAAGATGACGTTGCAGCTGAGCTAGCACTATTGATGAAGCAATTCAAAATGTGAACTAGAAAGCATGGAAATCCAGCAATAAACCAATGAATAAAAACTAGCATTACCAAAGTTTTGGGTGATTCTGAAGAGCAAACCATAGAAGAGAAGGAGTTTCGTAGCCACTTGGGATGATATTGAAGAAGAGGAGTACCAGAAAACTGGTAGTGAGAAAAAGAAGCAAATTTGTGCATGATGGTAGAATCAAGTGACAGTGATGATGAACTAAATGAGGTAGCTCACTTATCTCGTGATGAAATACGCTTGCTATAGCACAAGTTAAACTTAAACATTGATAGACTTCGATAAAAATGTAACAAAGTAGAATCTAAGAAAAACAGTTCACTTGAGTTAAATAATGATTTTGAGCTAATGATTCGAAATATAAGAAATTTTAACTCAGAATGTGAGAAGTGTCAATCTCTTGGAGAAAAAATTAATAAGTCTAATACTAAAATTGAAACATGCAAAAATGAAATTTGACTCTAAAAAACAAAGATGAAACAAAAAGAGAAAATTCCATTAAAAGAAGCACCTCGTTTTTGAATGAAAATGATGTTCTTAGATATAAGTTTTAACAACTTGAATCGGTAATAAGAATTTTTTTAAGGGAGAAAAATAATTGAATATGATGTTAGGAAGTCGACTATCACTGAAAATAGAAAAGGAATCAGATATGATAGAGTTGAAAAAATTAAGAGAAAGAACCGTGGCAATATCAGGTTTCACAAAGAATTTTCAAAGTATTTAATTTATGGAAAAATTAGGCATAAATAAAATAAATATTAAAATAGGAACAAACACAAAACCATTAAACAAATTTGGGTTCTAAAAGGCACAAACGTAAATTTTCTTAAATTTAAACAAGTTTGGATTCCCAAGGGTACAATCATAAATACTAACGGTTTGCTATGTAAAATATTTGGGTACCAAAGGTTGCAAATAAAAATGAGACTGGTCCTACATCCATTGTTAGGCCACTCTCTTTTTCTAACATTTAGGCATACAAACGGGCTAAGGAATAACTATGATAAAGGGAGGCTTCGAATTGTTCTATGTGTGATTGAAGAGAAATAATTCCAACTTTCCTTAGCCTAGTAATATGAGGCGGAGATCTCCGTGTTTTGGTTAAAATGGTTGACTAAGAGATGACATCTAAGTTATGTAAAGGTGTGATCTCTAAACCTTATTTTCTTTTCTTGTTGTTAATCTATTTTTGTTGGCACTGTTGTAATATAATTGCCATACCTTGAACTCCTTAACTCCAATTTGCAAAATTTAAGATGTTATGAAAAATAATAGAAAATTCTATAATTTTTGTGTTTTTTCCTCTTCTAGAATTTAAATAAAACCCTTGAAAAACAGCAATCATGTCATCACATTACTTGAGAAGTATTTCGGATATATGCAAACAAGTTTTAGTACTTTGGCCATAACTTTTGATTGATTTATCATTTTGACTTAAAAGCAATTTTGTTGATTAGAAATATTTAAGGTCTAAATCTTCTAAGTTTAGTGTTAAATCAAATTAAGAACTTATAGTTTTCAAATAGTGATTTCAAATGGATTGAATTTATAAAATAATAATGGTCAGTTTTCTATATATGATGAAAATTTTCATTACCTTTAGTAACGAGTAATAAATCATTAGTTGGAGAAATTTTAGTTGTGTTTGCCTTTGTTCGATATAAATGACTTTGCCTTTGCTTGATGTAGATGATTTTGCTGAACAATTTCGAATTTAAACCAACTCGAATGATGTTGTGGAGTATATAGTGTACTCGTTTAATAATATACCATTGTATGCCACCATTGGGCAGCCAAAGTATAAGTGGTATAAGACATCACTTCGAGATCTTATTTGCATTTGATTGATTCAACTGATTTAAAATTAGCAGACATTGTTTTACAAAAACCCTTCTAAAAAATTGTTTATACACAACTTCGTTTGAATCTAGAAATTTCATGGATAACACAGTTTTTTACTTCAGTCTTCTTTAACAAAAAGGCTCTTGTTTTACTACAGTAAGAAATTTTGCTCGAAAACGATAGTAGTAAATGCTTGAACCTTTTGAAATTTATCAAAAATTATTAATAGTGAGAAAGTGATGAGTATTGATTAAATTATACTTCATAACTAAAGGAAGGATATGTTAAAATTTCTTAAAAATTGAACAGATTTTATACTATTTTTTAATCGGTACATATTCCATGATCATTTCTATTGCTGTCATCTTTCTTACAATCCATACACCAAAATTTAATATAGTGTGTAGAAGTTGGTATTTCTAAAAATGAGAAATAATATTTTTAGTGCAATTTATAATTCTATCCTAAAGTATTCTCTCACATTTAAAAGTCATCACGGTTATGCATGGGTAAATAACTTTAATCTCTATACATGTGCTTCCATTCTTATTTAAAAGTCCTTATGGTTAGGCATGGGTGGAACATTTATACAAGAAAGGGATAAATATTCAAATATTTTCTAACCTTATTTAAAAGTCCAAACAGTTATGCATGGTTAGAAAATGCTTGACATTTTTTAAGTAACTACTAACCTTATTTAAAATTCCTAACGATTATGCATGGCTAGTAAGTGCTTTACATTATTTGTATAATTTTTAAAGAGAAGATTGCAAAAAAAATTCCTTTATTGAAATACCACACCGCTGTCGCTATATAAAAACTTCTCCTTAAACCATCATCCATTCATCATTCTAAAATGGAATATGTGTCCAATTAAAAAAAAATTGATTGATTGAAATTTTCGATATATATTTATCTCTATATGATTTATAGTATAAAAACAAGTTCATCACTATATCAATTATTATTATTATTATGTTGATGATAACAAAAGGATGAGAAAGGTTAATATTTTAGTGGCTGAGTAATAACCTTACTAATATTCAAGAGTTGGTTTAATTTTTCAATAGTTGTTTTAGTCTTTGTAATTATTTTGACATCAAATTTTCTTTGGCATTTAATATTTTCTAAATTGCATGCATCTGTGAAGGGGAAGTCTAGTTGTAGGAGGAATATGCAAATAAGGAAAGCATGAGCACGGCACTTCAAACATATTTCTTTGATGGAATATCATAGTATATGTTTGATATCATCAAAATGGGGAGATTGTAGAATATGGTAGTTTATGTTTTTTGTTTGATGATAATAAAAATATGTGTGTATGTGTGTGTATGTGTGTATTGAAGTATTATTACATCATCACCAATAGAAGTAAACAAAAATGAAACTTTATTTCAACAAATATTTTATTTCAGAAGAAGTTTAACAGTACACACAAGTACGACAAAAGCTTTCCAAAATTTTCATATACTATTTGTATACAACATTTTTTGTACTCTCTTATACACTACATCTTTTCAAATACAACATTTTATACACTACACTTTCTACTTAAATATAGTGGTTATGTTCTTGCTTCGGCTTTTGTCTAGACATCTGCTTTACCTATCAATTAACAATGTAGCAAAATGGAAAACAAAACATGTTGGAACTACACAAACATGAATATATTAATGTTTTGGTTTCTTCAGTGCCCTAGATGTTGCTATTGATGTTTTGGTTGCTCCTATTGTTCCTCCCTCCTCCTGCTAGAAATGCTTTGCCATGGATTTCCTACGAGCAAACTTGGGTTCATGAGAAATCTGATATAAGATATAATACGTCTTGTGCTAGTTACCAATTGTTTGTTGGAGGTGATGGTGATGGTTATCATTTGTATTATCATGTTTTAGGGGAAGATCTTGCTCTTTTAATGCATGGTGAAGAAGGTGACGAAAATTGTATTCTCTTAGAGGATTCCTCTTGGGATAGGAATTATTTTTACTTCAAAAATTTGATCGATTATGTTCCTAACTTAGCCGTGCTATTTTTAGGGTTTCTAAACATTATTGGGTTGAATTCTGAGGATGATGGCAGTGGATCCTCCACTTGAGGGCGGACTGGTGGCTTTTATCTTTTTTGTTAGTAGCTCTGGCACTTCTCCTAGGTTCTGTTATTTATTTCTATGTTAGCTGTTCTGGTGCATGTGTCGAACAACTGTTTACTATTATTTTTAATAAAAGTGGATGACCCACTCTAAATCTAGCTTGCCTTGCCAATTTAAAAATATAAATATATTTAAATTCGTCATTAACTCAATTTATTGGTCATGTTCTTTTCATATTTTAAATAGGCACCAAAAATAACGAACATACACTAGTAAAATAGGTATATATATATATATAAGGACTAATACAACATATTTGTATGGAACAAAAGGTTAAAATCAAGTCAATAATTTGCACAAGTAACCTACGATAAGCAAAGTATATCACTGTACATGCCATAAGGCTGAGGAATTTAAAATAAGCAAGCACATTAAAAAGGCTATGCATATACGATTGCACACATTTCACATTTTCACACATCATTAGAGGGTATTTGGATGTGTTTAACGAAGTTACCGGATTCTCGCCATACAAAGAGATTAAGTTCCACATAGACTTCGTAAAGGATGTTAAGTCGATAGTTATGACTTTGAGGCATATGACATCCACATATTTAAAGGAATTAGAGGTGCAAGCGAATGACCTATTGAGGAGAGGGTGTATTCGTATGAGCATAATTGAGTGGGGCACACCTGTAGTATTTGCACTAAGATGGATGGTTCTCTGAGGCTGTGTGTACTGAGATGATTAAGGTGATGAGGAAGAAAAAGTTTCCACTTCCACATATTGATGACTTGTTCGATCAAATCTATGGTGCAAAGGTGTTCTCTCAATTGGATTTGGTGATGAGATTTCACTAGTTTAGAGTAGAGAAGGAGAGTGTTCCAATCACCACATATCTATAAGTGGTTGGTAATGTCATTCGGGCTAACCATTGCTCTAGCATAATTTATTGATCTCATGAACCATATCTTCAAGGATCAATTGAACAAGTTTGAGCTTGTCTTTTTAGATAATATTCTAGTCTATTTTAGGACAAAGGAAGAACATAAGAAGCGCTGGAGGATTGTGCTTAAAGTGTTAAGGAAGCAAAGGCTGAGAGCAAAGTTTTTGAAGTTTCACTTTTAGAGGAGAGAAGTGAGAATCTTGGGTCATGTCATCTCTTAGAAGAGCATCCCAGTAGATTCTATCAAGGTTTAGTGGTTTAGGATTGGAACCAACCCAAGAACGCTACTGATGCGAGGAGTTTCCTAGGATTAGCCTATAAACGTTTTATTATGGACTTCTAGAAAGGAACAACGTCGTTGACCAATTTGATGAAGAAGAATTAGGCTTTGTTTGGGATGCAAAGTGTGAGCCTGTGTTTGTAAGTTTGAAGGAGAGGTTAACGAGTGTACCGATACTGACTATTCTAAGTTGAAATGAGAAGCTGATGGTATATGCAGATGTCCGTGGTACTGGACTAGGTGCGGTGTTGATGCAGCAAGGAAATTTGTCACTAACGCAAGTCTAACTAAAACTGTACCAAGAAGAAGTATCTCACTCATGATTTGGAGTTGATGGTGATAGTGTTTGCTTTAAAGATTTGGAGGCATTATCTATTACGAGAAAGGTTCGAGCTGTTCATAGACCAAAAATCCATGAAGTGCATTTTCTCCCAAACGGATCTCAACCTTTGCCGACAACAATGGTTAGAATTTTTGGCTACTTATAACTTTGGCATTTCTTACATGCCTCGTAAGGGAAATGCAGTCGTCGATGCATTACGTATAATGCATGCCAGTTTAGGAGCAATGTTCCTAGAGTGGAAGTAGTTGGAGTATATTGTTGGTTATGACTTCAGACCTCATTGTGTGTTAAAGCCAAAGGTATTGGTGCGTTTGACCAACAAACATATGATGATTGAGTGGATCGGTACTACTCAAAGGCGAGATGTTAGACTAGAAGAGCTCATGGTGAAGATAAAAGGATTACTGTCTAACAAGATAAAGCGATACAGACTCGACCGAGACGGTTGACTCCATAAGGATGGACGATTGTTTGTTCTTGATGTAAATGGATTGCAAGATGAGGTGCTACGGGAGTTCCATCATTCTTGATTGACTATGTATGTCGACGGTAATAATATGTATCGTGGTATGAAGCAGATGTATTATTAGGAAGGGATGAAAAAGGAAGTCGAGGCATTCATTTTGAAGTGTGTGAACTACCTGTTGATGAAGGCATAGCAGAAGAAGTCAGTAGGTTGACGCAACCACTTAAAGTTCTTGAGTGGAAGTGGAAGCAAGTTTTATGTATTTGATTGATGGATTATCGAGGATTAAATAAGGGTACGATAACATTTGTGTCATAGTCGGAGGATTGATGAAGTGTGCTCGATTCATACCTGTTAAATCTAGTATGACGACAATTAGATTGGCCAAGTTGTATGTGAAATGGGCGGTGCTATGATATGCCAAAGAGCATTGTGAGTGACCGAGACCTTTTGTTTATTAGTGGGTTTTGGAAGAGCTTACAAACGTAGAGGGTGGAGCAGCATCTTAATACAGTATATCACCCGCAAACCGATGAGCATATTAAAAGAGTGAATCATATATTGGAAGATCTTTTGAGAGCTTGCATTCTCAATTTTGGATGCTCATAGGGTAATCACTTGCATTTGGTAGAGTTCGCATACAACAATAGCTATCAATCTAGTATCAATATGGCAATGTACAGAGATCGTATGGTCAACCGTGTAGAGCTCCTTCATGTTGGTGGGAAGCGGAAAGAAACTAGTACTAGGGCCAAATATGATTAGAGAAACAATGAAGAAGATTGAGATCATTTGATATTGAGTGAAAGTTGTTTAGGATAGGTAGAAGAACTACACTGATAAGAGACATCAAGATTTAGGTTCTTTATTGATGATATGGTATTGTGAAGATTTCACCATTGAAGAATATTATTTTATTCGGTAATAAGAGGAAGTTGGCGTTGAGATTTGAAGGTTCTTTTCTGATAATAGAGAGGATTGGGAGCCTAGCATATACGGTCAACATACCTTAGGAGATTGCAGGCGTCCACAACGTCTTCCATGTATCCCATTTATGGAAATTTGTGCACGACTCAGGCATGACGATTGCATCAAATCAACTTGACGGTATCGAGGTAGAATCAGAATCCTTGAGACCTCATGGGCTGGTTTGTATTGTCGGACACGATATGAAATATCTTAGAAAGAAGATGGTGGAGTAGTGAAGGTTCAATAGGGCGAAAGTGAAGGCGATTACATGTCAAAAATCAAGGAGAGCATGAAGGCCGCATATCTAGAGCTTTTTGCATGGTAAGGCCTACCATTTATTACATTTTCCTTCGTTTTGATATCATATAGGATAGTTTTGTATCTCGCATGCTAGGATAGGTTTATCTATACTATTGGTTGCTGGTTATTTATTTGAGGTGTTTGATGGTTGCATATAACGGTTAGGCATGCGGGTTAATGATGGTTAATTAGTCCTTGATTTATTTAGGTAGTTCAAGGTGAAATTCCTAGGGGACGAGAGTATAAGAACCCATATTTTAGGTATCAAAGGATCACAAAATATTATCATTTAATTCATATAATGTCATATGACTCTAAAATTTTTAGAAATGACTACTAGGGACATTTTCCATACTATGAATTTTTATCGGAAGTTTCGAACCCAAAATTATTGTAAGGCCTATAGTTTTTATAAGGATCGAATTAAAGTCTGAAACTACTTCCATTAGATCGGGCTTTTGGTTTTTCTTTCCGTAGAGTGGTTATAATAAGAAAATAGACCAACTATTTTCAGGATATGACCCTTTTAAAATTTGTTTGCTGCTGGACATATTAGTGGGTAATTAGAGAGGTTTAGGGTAAGCCCAAGGCCCAACTCAAGGTTTGTGCCAATAGGGGCTGAAACAATGGCCCCCAAAATCATTTATCTTCTTCAAAAATAAGATAAAAACCTCCATCAACCTTAAATTCATCAAAAAAACTTCCCTTTTTATTACTGATCTTAGCCTAAATCATTATTGAAAGTGTAACTAACAAAGGAGACTGTAGATCTATCACTTTTATGCTTTTAGATTCGTGTTTTTTTGCTGTTCATCAAGGATCTATGAAGAAAAGTGGTAATTTGGGTATTAGATGAGTGATTCTTGACTTCTTGATATCCAATGCTTGTCCATATTATGAAAGTAAATGTTTTAACATCATTTTGACATTAAAACGTTTTATAACTTTACTTACATTTTTATACATGTTTATGGCAAAATTTAAAATTTAAAAAGGTTTTTATATGGTTTTCCAATCCATTTTGATCATATTGACATGCTAGAGTAAAAGTTAGATCTATATTAGGATTTGGTCAAAGCAAGACAGATTTATGGCGCTTGATACTAGCCCCCTTGTTATCGAAGGAAAACCTTTTATTATGACTCCTTGGAGCTTTGGTACAGACATAGCTAGAGAATAGATTCTATCTATATCGGTTTGGGCCTCTCTCTCCAATGTTCTGTCTGTCCTTCAATCTTTGAGTGGTCTGAATTGGCTTGCTAGCCTTATTGGGGATTTCAAATGCTTTTGATGCTAATATCATTGCGTGCAATAACTTATTATTTGCAAGGGCATTGATTGAGATTACCCCTAAGAAACTGTTGTCGTCTATATTAAAAGTAAGAATCATAGAAGGTCATGAGGTGGAAATAAAAGTTAACTATAGTTGGAAGCCTGACATTTGTACTAACTGCCAATCTTTTGGTCATCATGTGATAAAGTGTTCTAGGATAGCTCCCCTATCCCCTCCTGGGAAAATTCCCCTCCCAAGGCAAATAATAAAATGGGTTCCCAAGGCTAGTGATCCACCTGTCCCTCATCCTGTTATTTCTCCTACTCCAGCTGTGGAGACATATATTGTTTCACTAGCGGATAGCGTTTCTAATGATGAGGCTATGACTTGGGAACCAAAAGAGAGTTATTGGATTCACAAACTGTCGAAAATGAGATATGACCCATAGATGCATAGTTATCATATGTTCTTAGGTGGCCCTGATGAGACTTGGAGGATAGTGTATCATGTTGATGGTGATGGTCTTTCTCTATCGACCAGTGGTATTGATGTGCTAGGAATTGGTGGCTATTCTTAAATCCTACATGGGACCAGATTTATTTCTACTCTCCTCTCTCGAGATCTTATGATCCAAACCTGGCTAAATACTTTTCTGCTGTACAGCATGTTATTGGTCCAGGTACTAATGTAGATATCAGTAATGACAGGGGGGCCTTGTTACCTTCTGTGTAGTTTAGATCTATTGTCTAGCTCCTTTGTTTTTCCTTTTGCTTATGTTCTAAGTGATTTGGCCACTATAAAGCCAGACTTAGCTGTTCTATGCATGTATGGAACACCGGTTCCTTATTATATTCATAGTGGCACATCCCACTTTAAAGTTGGCTGGCTTTTCCAAAAAAATCATATTTTAAATTACATGTTTGCATAGATGTATATGGATGATATCTCAATTTTATATGTTGTGCTTTGATATGGTTTGCTAATGCTTTTAGGTAGTTACGAAAAAGGTTGTCGAATTGGGAAAATCAAAGGAAAAAAATAATCGAAATTGGATGAAACTTGAAGAAGGGGCTGTGGAGAATGGGGCAAGCCTCTGATTCAAGTCGCATAAACTTTAGGCGATGGGATTCATTGTCGGTAATGAGAAGAATGCCTGGTGGAGTGTTTTTAAATCTATTCGGCAATAAGGCAAAGTCTCTGACTTGAGGCACAAAACTTCGAGGAAGGCTTCGGATTGATGGTAGAAAGAGGTCTAGAAGTTCGAAGTTGAAAAATTGGCTAAGTGTAGTGATTGGTGTCTAGATTACTACCGAGGTTTTTCTAGCATTTGTGTAAAGCTTGGAGATTGAGGAATGAAGAATGGAGCTCTAAGCATGCGAAGAAGATGTTGTCAGGGACGAAATTACTTAGCCAAATCTTGGATAAGTAAAAATAAAGGAATTCATATCAGTAGAGATCTCCTTCGGCTCGCGTGGACATGAAATTAAGATGGCATGGTTTGTGGAATTTCCAAATGGGAATGTAGGTGATCTACAGGTCATGTTGTAGGTGTTTATTCATTCGCTTGGGCTCCAATGGCGATGTAGTGGCATAATAAAGGATGATAGTTTTGGGCCTTCCGAAATGGTAACTGATGGAAAACGGAGTTAGGTTCCGATGTTGGCAGCTCGATGTTGAAAGTAGTCATGAGAATGATTGTCCACAAAGGGTGTGTTCTTGAAAGGGTAGCCCATGAATAGATGGTTGAATGATTCTATCGTGGGAAGAAGCAATGGGGAATGGTTCCTTGAGGATAATGGAAACAAGATGGATTAAGGGAATGGCTCGAATATGTGTGCTAAGGGATCGTTGGTACTTGGAGTGTTTTTTGATGTACTCGAAGGTAAGGGTATTGTGAGGATGCGCATGGGTATTTTGTTTGGCTACCCCGGATCGGTTGAATGGGTCCAGATCGGCTTAGAGCAAAAGGTGAGCACGCTAAAATTAAGATCTATCCATTAGTCCCTGGCAGAGGAATGGTCATACAAATTATCATATATTCGGCGCACACTGGGTAATAGTGGGGATTGTTTGATGGATGCTATGTTTGGTTTGCTTGCTTTTCGTCTATCACTCTAGGGATGTCACTTGAGATATGTATGGTGGATAGGGAATGTGGACACCCGTCATTGTACTTAGTTTGTAGTACACCTTTATGATGTTGTAGAGTAACATATTATATTCATTATGTGCTAACTCTTTGGTAGTAGGGACATATCATGCATGGTTTGTATACCCTTGTTCCTTACTATATCGGCTTGTACAGTATTTTGAGATTCATTTATCGCTCGCACTAAATTATTCTCTGACTCAAGGTTTCATGCTCTACTTCTTATTTTCTCGGGTACTCTTATGTGGGTAGACTAGATAGCATGTTTAAGTGATATGCGATGGCAATACAGAGAATGAGCAAGATGGAGCTTTCTTGTATTATATATGGATACCGTTGCTTACTCCGCTGTGCAAAACTTTAAATCATAAGCGGTGTCTACTTTACTATTGAAATAGTTTTATTTGAGTTTATTTTCATTTGTATGAACTATGTTATTATGTTGTATTACTCTATAAATTTATACTATGATATTTAGTTCACTTCGTTCTTACTATCTCTCCTTTTTTGTATTTGTGATAATTATTATATTTTATTCGATGTGCTATGAGATATACGGTAGGTTTTATGATGTTTTATTTCTTTTAACCCTTGAAAATCATCCTACGTTGGTCGGGCGCTGTAGCAGTGCACTATTTAGTTATATTGTATGCTTGTAGTGTAGGACGATCATCACGGTAAGTGTCAACATGATTCAACTACTATGGTCAAGCTAAGTTAGTTGGAAGAAGTTGAAGGGGAGAAATGGTCATGTGTTCACCGTGCACCTAGCCGTATTATTGAGCATGAGACAAGACGGCTCTACAACAATGTAATTAAACTATTGGAGTCCAGTGGGAAGACGATCCAGTTGAGAGCATGTAGAAGCCTGAGGAGAAAATTCCAAGCGATCTATCAAGAGCTCTTTTCTAGTACATTTCCATAAGTTAGTATAATTACTAATGCATATAGTATTTAACTTGGTATATTCCATAGGAAGAAGTGATTGAATGTTGGGTATGGTTGTGACAATGTCATTAGGACATGTTTTAGATGATGGTTGCTAGTGGATATATTTTATTAGTTGGGATCACACATATAGGTTTATATGTTCATGCTGGCCTATGAACAGATCGCATTATCCATTTTATTACATTAATCATATGCATAATGGTTGTTGTGATTTTTCATATGTATTAAATGGTTGTTCATCCATACAGAATTGCAAGTATAGGATATTACATACATCTTGGATACATGACATAACCGCTTGCATTTTAGGAGGTCACTAGTTTAAGAGACCGCGTAATTTCACCTTATTTGTATGTTCATATGCATTCCATACCAATATGCACATACTGCATTAAAAATTCGAATTTAAGGACAATGTTTACAAATGGTTGATGGTTAAGTAGATGGCTATAGATATTGGTTGTATGAGCGAATTATGTTTTCTCGTCCTTAGAGATTTCGAGGACAAAATCATTTTAAGGGGGAGAAAAAAAGTAACACCCCAGAAATTTAATAATAATCTAAAATATTAATAAAGGTAAAAATATAATTTACAAAAAGGACAAAATAGTAGATTTTTGCAAACACTGAAATTAGGCTACAAGATTTATTCCATTACGACTTGAATGTCGTTTATAGTTAGGAAACATATATAACTCGTTAAATTTGATAAAGTAGGTCAAAATTAGCGAAAACTATAACAAATGACATTTTTGTAATTATTAATTTTGGACTTAGGCTAGATAATCGTAGACTTCGACTATAAATAGGACTCTAACCCTCACTTCTTTCACTCTAAACCTTAATTGTGCCTCCTCATTTCTATATGTTCTTTTTCTTATTCTTCTTCCTCCTTAAAAACTCCAATTTATGAAATTAAAACAAAAATTAAATCAAATTAAAGAAATAAGGAGAGGCAGAAGATTAATCTTGGAGAAAGAGACTCAAATTAAAGAAAGGAGAGAAGCACTAATCAAAAGAAAATCTTCTACAAACAAGGTGAGTTTGTTTATCTACAAAGTGTACATGATGTTGATAAGAAATTGACTTTCAATTATATGACTGTTAGAATTTAAAATTATTATTTTAATATTAAATCGGTGTTTATTCCAAAATTATCTATGAATTGAAAGGAATAAGAAAACAATAATTGATAAGTTAGTAAGATAACCACTATGATTTGGGAGGAAAGGGTAATTTGAGTTGGAATTACGCTACTTGTATTGATATGATTTTTTTATAAAATTTTGATTAACCTTTGATGAATGAAATTGAATAAGCATACTCTATTGAATTTAACTAAGATTTAATACTATTAATTCTGAATTCACCTATGAGTATTGTTGAAAAAAAATATAGATAGTCGATTTAAACCATTGGAATTTAAATAGAAACATTATACATGATCAATGAAAAAGAACTACTTGGGGTTAGGTATGAACGATAATGGAAATATGCAATCGAACCTTTGAAGAAGTCAAACTTAGCGTATACATTCGAAACCAAAAGTTTGGAATTTTAATTAGACGTCTGAAATCATTTTCAAACTACTGTATTTCTGACTGTTCTAACCTAAGAGAATCAGTTCTAATTTAGTTTGATTCGGATGTCTAAATTCATTTTCAGACATATGGAATCGAAATTAGACATGTGAGGAAGAATCCAAACCTCTGAGTACCTAACAGATATGTTTGTAATATACAGTCAAACGTCTTGTAAAATCCTCTATCTTGAGGCCTGAAGCTAAGCACTACAGATACTGCAGTCATCTATAGTATTAACTTCCGATGGCAAAATATAGTAATTGTTTGTGCCAAAATTGGTCACAAACACCCAATACCGTGAAAGCACCAGCATATGAATATAAATTAGTGATATTCAAACGCAAATAACAAATCTCAGCAAATAATAGACAGCAATCCAAAAGTAAAGAACAGAGACACAAGTTTTATAGTGGTTCGGCTATCTCCGGCCTACGTCCACTCCAATTTTTTTTATTGATTATCCTTGAAGATTACAAGTGATTACAACAGTTGTAGTGACCAAATCTGAAGAAAATAGCAGTAATGATGCTATGGAATGATTCTAGCAGCGTCTGGGCTTGTCTCTTCTCTCCAAATTTTCCGACCCCTTTTCTGAATGACCAGGGGTTCTATTTATAGGCGTGGAAGGCTGAAATCCCGCCTAAAACCTGGGGAGACTGCTTGGCACGTGAGGGGGCCCACAGGCCCGTGTTCTCGGAATCCGTGCCCAGTTTGGGATCGATTCGAAGTGACGTTCGAATCGATCAAGAATCCATCAATTGAGCTGAAATTTGGTGTGAACATTCTTCGACATGTATGTAAGCTCCTGTAAAAATTTCATTGCATTTGGATCAACGGTTTGGAAGATATGATCGATCCAAGTTCAAGAATCCGTGCGTCCTGAATGGTTCGAACCCATGCTTCGAAACCATCTACTTCGAAACCATCCTCTTCGAATCCATAGGGCCGACTCCTTCGAATCCATACCCTTCGAACCCATGCTGTTCGAATCCATGCTTTCTGAAGCCGCCTCCTTCGAGTCCATATACTACGAGTCCATCCTCTTTGAATCCATCCCTTTCGAATCCTCGTCCTTCGAATCCATGTCCCTTGCTTCGTATCCATCATCTTCGAATCCATGTCCTCTTCGAATCCATCCCCTTCTTCGAATCCATGTCCACTTCGAATCCATCTCCTTCTTCGAATCCATGTCTACTTCGACTCCATCTCCTTCTTCGAATCCATGTCTACTTCGACTCCATCTCCTTCTTCGAATCCATGTCTACTTCGATTCCATCTCCTTCTTCGAATCCATGCCCACTTCGACTCCATCTCCTTCTTCGAATCCATGTCTACTTCGACTCCATCTCCATTGCATTGAAGCTACTCCTTTCGAACCCATCATGTTCCCATCGATTCGAAGCGTCATCGATGCGAACCTCCTGGGTTCGAACCTGATGGGTTCGAACCTGATGGGTTCGAACCTGATGGGTTCGAACTACGTACTATTCCTACTTTGAATCCATCATATTTCCTTCATACGAACTCCGATTAACCTGAAATTCGAAACATAGCCTTTCATAGTCCTTATCATCATTTCCAATCAATTTCGTCCCGATCGGAGTTCAACAAAATTTTGACGATATCCATTGTAGCCTTATCTCCAGTCCTGATATCCATAATTCCTTGCCAATTTGTTGATATTCCAGTTTTGACCAAAAAATGGGATAACATTTTGCCCCCCAAAACATGCCTTGTGATAACAAGGCGTGTTTTGAATAATTACGAATCCAATATCCGAAGTCCACAGCCATATTGCCAGAGTATATCGTCCTTGACTGCTTCGAGTCGATGTCCAATTCCATATCCAATAGCCAAAGCCTTAGCCAATTCCGTATCCATTCGAACTCGACAACCAAGTTCGAATCCATCCTTATCCAATAGCCAATAACCGGAGCCAGGACCTCTCCGGGTCGATATCCAAATCCATAACCTCTCTGGGTTCCTGCCAAGCGTGATCCACATCCGACGACCGTGGTCCAGTGTCCCTAGACGTTGAGTTAACCTCTCCGGGTTCTTGCCAAGCGCAATCCATACTTGACGACCTTGATCCAGTGTCCCTAGACGTTGAGCCAACTTCTCCGGGTTCTTGCCAAGCGCAATCCATACTTGACGACCTTGGTCCAGTGTCCCTGGGCGCTATAAAATGCCATGGCTTAAGTCCTAAGCCGAATCCTGATCTCTCCGGACCCTTGCCGAGCATAGTCCATACTCGACGACCTGAAAATAATAAATGATAACAGAGGGCCTAAGTCCTAGGCCGAATCCTGGTCACTCCGGACCCTTGCCAAGCATTGTCCATACTTGACGACCTGAATGAGTCAATCTACCTTGTTTGGGTAAAGTGACTCATCCCTTGCCAGGCATAATCCATACCCGACGACCAATTACCAAAAACCAGATAAAAGTCCAACCAAAATTTATTCCAAAGTCCAAATCCGAAATTCAAATTCGAAATCCAAATCCAAAATCCAAATCCAAATCCAAAATTCAAATCCAAACCAAAAAACCAGAAATCCAAACCAGCATCCAAAACCAAAAACAATCATCCAAAGGAAAATCCAAAATAAAAAAGCAAGAAAAACCAGGAGCTCAATCCAAGCTCCAAAACCAAATCCAAAAAAGAAAAGCAATGTCCAATCTAAAAAGCAAGAAATAAATTTCACAAACCATAGCATCCCGGTTTATCATCATTCAGAGCATGCCTAGGGGCTATCTCCGTCCCCGTACATGTGTAAATGACTTTACCGTTTGCTAGTAGCTTGCTACTTATTCCATATTATCCTGGTCAATGGATGATCAATCGACGATCATCCCTGGGCCTCCCATCATCACGGCGTGAAGTGGTCGGTGGTTGCTCCTGCTCCACCGTTGCATCCCGAGTTCCAACGTATTGCTGTAACTGTCCATTCCTTACATGCTCCTCGATTATGTCCTTTAGGTGCCTGCAGCTGTTGGTATCGTGTCCATCCAGATCATGGAAGAGACAGTGCCTTCCTGATGTCCTTTCCCGCTCTGTTGGTTCCCTCCTAGCCGGCCTTCGGTAGGGAAGGCGATTCCGAGTTTCCAGGTATATCCGCTCCAGCGTCTCATTCAATTCTGTGTATGTGGAAAACTTTGGATCCTTCCATCGCTTCCTAGCGTTTCCAGAGTCGTCGTCTAACTTCCTTTTCCCTTTATCCTTATCCAAACCATTTTTGGATACCGCTCCAACCTCGATTGCATTAGCCTTCTTCACCTTTAAATCCGTACTTGCATCTTCTTGCCGAAGGAACCTTTCTGCCTCATGAAAGAATTCGTCGAGATTTTGCGGGGGATCTCGTATCAGAGATACCTTGAAATCCGAATTCTCCTTGACTCCTGATACTGCTGCCATTAAAACCATTGATGGATCAGGCCGATCTACCGAAGCGACTGCCGCACTGAATCGAGTTAAAAAAGCTCTAAGCGATTCGTCCATCCTTTGCTTCACCGATGTTAAAGTCATCACGTTCTTCGGCCTCTTGACGTGAACCCGAAACTGTCCCAGAAACTTTTCCACTAATTCCTTCCAAGTCCTGATAGATCCTTCTTCCAGCTGCCTAAACCACATTGCAGCTAAGTCCTTCAAATACAAAGGGAAACATCGGGCCATCACTTCCTCCGATGCCCCCAGCACCTCCATGTGTCTGGTGTACCTCATTAAGTGATCTGTTGGATCCGTCTTACCATCATATACTTCCACGCTAGGTAGCTTGAACTTAGGTGGATTCTGAGCCATCCTTATCTCCCGAGCGAATGGACTTCTATTCACTCCTTCCAAATCTCCGTTTTTCAAACCACCTCGTACAGTCTTCCTGATCATTTCTACTAATCCTGTATTGTCTGGTAGGGGTTGCCCCCCATGCCCCCAAGGGAACTCTGGTACATATTCCTCGTGTGGCTCACTAGCAGCAACGTTAGCTCTAGCTTGTTGAATTCCTTCCAAAGGTTCTCCTGCATTGAATCCTGTGGGCCTGCCCCCAAGCCCTTGTTGATTGCCTTCTGGCTCCGTATCCTGTCCTTCATTGGGTTCCACAACCCTAGCTCCTTGTCCTACATCCGCAGTTGCTGTAGCTGTTCCTAAGTTCTGCATCCCTGCAGCTCTCATTTGTTCCAAGAAAGTTTGCATCATTTCCTGTTGACTTTTCAACAATCTCTCTTGCAAAGAATTGGTCATAGCTTCCATCTCATCCCGAGTTATGTAGACCGAAGCCTGTCCTTCCTCACCTCCGGAGGATGCTTGTTGACTTCCTCCTTGTTGGCTTCTCTCAGCCCTCAGCCTTCTGCTATTCTGCCTAGTCATTGTCTTCCAGATCCAAACTCCTCAAACTCTTCAAATCCGATGTAGCGGGTGCTAGTTGTTCTCAGTGAAAGCACCAAAAATGTTTGTGCCAAAATTGGTCACAAACACCCAATACCGTGAAAGCACCAGCATATGAATATAAATTAGTGATATTCAAACGCAAATAACAAATCTCAGCAAATAATAGACAGCAATCCAAAAGTAAAGAACAGAGACACAAGTTTTATAGTGGTTCGGCTATCTCCGGCCTACGTCCACTCCAATTTTTTTTATTGATTATCCTTGAAGATTACAAGTGATTACAACAGTTGTAGTGACCAAATCTGAAGAAAATAGCAGTAATGATGCTATGGAATGATTCTAGCAGCGTCTGGGCTTGTCTCTTCTCTCCAAATTTTCCGACCCCTTTTCTGAATGACCAGGGGTTCTATTTATAGGCGTGGAAGGCTGAAATCCCGCCTAAAACCTGGGGAGACTGCTTGGCACGTGAGGGGGGCCCACAGGCCCGTGTTCTCGGAATCCGTGCCCAGTTTGGGATCGATTCGAAGTGACGTTCGAATCGATCAAGAATCCATCAATTGAGCTGAAATTTGGTGTGAACATTCTTCGACATGTATGTAAGCTCCTGTAAAAATTTCATTGCATTTGGATCAACGGTTTGGAAGATATGATCGATCCAAGTTCAAGAATCCGTGCGTCCTGAATGGTTCGAACCCATGCTTCGAAACCATCTACTTCGAAACCATCCTCTTCGAATCCATAGGGCCGACTCCTTCGAATCCATACCCTTCGAACCCATGCTGTTCGAATCCATGCTTTCTGAAGCCGCCTCCTTCGAGTCCATATCCTACGAGTCCATCCTCTTCGAATCCATCCCTTTCGAATCCTCGTCCTTCGAATCCATGTCCCTTGCTTCGTATCCATCATCTTCGAATCCATGTCCTCTTCGAATCCATCCCCTTCTTCGAATCCATGTCCACTTCGAATCCATCTCCTTCTTCGAATCCATGTCTACTTCGACTCCATCTCCTTCTTCGAATCCATGTCTACTTCGACTCCATCTCCTTCTTCGAATCCATGTCTACTTCGATTCCATCTCCTTCTTCGAATCCATGCCCACTTCGACTCCATCTCCTTCTTCGAATCCATGTCTACTTCGACTCCATCTCCATTGCATTGAAGCTACTCCTTTCGAACCCATCATGTTCCCATCGATTCGAAGCGTCATCGATGCGAACCTCCTGGGTTCGAACCTGATGGGTTCGAACCTGATGGGTTCGAACCTGATGGGTTCGAACTACGTACTATTCCTACTTTGAATCCATCATATTTCCTTCATACGAACTCCGATTAACCTGAAATTCGAAACATAGCCTTTCATAGTCCTTATCATCATTTCCAATCAATTTCGTCCCGATCGGAGTTCAACAAAATTTTGACGATATCCATTGTAGCCTTATCTCCAGTCCTGATATCCATAATTCCTTGCCAATTTGTTGATATTCCAGTTTTGACCAAAAAATGGGATAACAGTAATGTTAATGGTATCCATAATATCAGAAGCGCTTGAATATGAAACCAAATCGCAGATTTAAAAAACAATTTTACTTATTACATTTCAAAACCACGTTTCATATTCCAGTACATAATCCTAAACATCATTCCAGGTTTTGATCAAACATAATCATTACAAAATATGCCAAAAGCGACATATGAAGACGCCCCCATGGATGATCAGAGTACTTAATTGACATAACTGTCTTAATACATCACAGCGGGGAATACATAAACTTCGAGTCAGACATAAAGCCTGGTGTGAATAATACTATTATATCTCGGTTTTCTAATATTAAGTGAGACTATGCTGCTTGGTGGAATGGGTTTCCCCTCACTTATATCCCTTTAAAACATATCTTTTGCAAATCAGATCCTACAACCAAGCTGATTAAAGCAATAATAGAAATATTATATATGCATATAAATTAGGTAACAAATGGACCATCTGTTCGAACAATATAGTTTTATTTGGATAACTACTAACCATTGGCTGACTCGGGCCTACCAGACAGAAATAAATAAATAATCTAACTTATGTCAGACACACTTCTGGATGGTCTGTCCTTAACTTACTTATCCTAGGGTCTACTAATCCTAATGGTTTTGTGGGCTCGCCAATAACCTATCCTTTTTCTATGTATATATTCTTTTCTGTGTGTAAACATCATTTAAGTCCTACCTGTGACTAAGCCTTATACGCAGAAATTTTGGACTAAAATTAGCTATGGGAAATAGCTAATGTATAGGGCGCGACCCTATACCAGTCTCATCGGGTATTCAAATATCCGAGTCATTTACTTAGAGTTAACTACCTTATCTAAATCCTCCTAGAAAACGTTTCTCTTAAATTAATTTAACCCTTTAAATCATTCTTAAATAGGGAAAACATACTTTTGCTTTACTCAAATCTCTTTGCCATGATATATGCTTTACAGGAAACATTATTGATGAAAACCTTTGAAACCCTTGTTTAAAAACTTTAAACAATCTCTTTCAAAACCTTTAAAAAGTATCCCTTTTGAAACCATTTAATTACCTTACCCTGTAACACTAGGCCGAAAGGCTAAAACATACCTTTCGAATCCATTTATAATAGACCTTTCGAAACCATTGGAAGTGTTCTTTTGAAAGATTTATAAAACCTTAGACATCCTCTTTCTAAAACACTTCAAACTTTCCTTTTGAAAGCATTGGAAACCTTCCACTTAAATAATCAAAGTACCTTTCGAAAACATTAGGGTTTCTCGCTTCAAAATCTTCATTTATACCTTTCGAAGGTACCAAAGTCCTTTGTTTAAAACAAATTTTTGAAAGCATCGGGTTCAAGTAAAAGCTTGTGGAACATAGTTTCGAAACCATTAAAACATTCTTACGAAACCATTGGGTTTATCTTTCAATTGAACAAAGGGGCCTAAAAGAACTAGGTCGAAAGCAATTCTTTCGAAAATAGTTTCCTAAGTAAAAGAAAGTAGACGGTTTCAAAACCATCCCTTTCGAAAGCATTGGAGAAGCGGCTTCTTGGTGAAAATGAAAGCATCCTTTCAAAACCTTTATTTCAAAGGCAAAAGCGGCCTTAACTATGTCGAAAGGTAGAATGCGGCAGCAGGGGTTTGAACCTGTCGAATGCTTATTTTAAAACAAAAGGGGGTAACCTATGTCAAAATCTATATTAAACCCTTTCAAAACCTTTCCTTTAAAAGAAAGCCAAGCGGCATCTCTTTCAAAATCAAAGTAAAGGCTTCGACCCCTTTGAAAACATGGTTTCGACCTTATACGTTTCGCCTATCTTCAATCCACTACCAAATCATTGATACCCTGTGTATTGGTTTCAACTGGGTTGGAGGCAGCAGTATGAAGTCGAAATGTGCTGCCGAAAGTGGTGAAATAGCAATCGCTTACAAAAATTAATTTTTAAATTTTAAAAGTAATATCTTTTTAACTAACCTGCCTTATTTGTTGAAATTTTATTGGTTGCAATTTCTTTTCCAAAATATTTTCTAAAAGTGCTGCCAAATTTAATATTTGATAATTTAAAATATTTAGAAAATTGCCACTTCTCCTTTTATAAACATATAAAAAATTTAAGTCCCATACCTTAAATAATTTTATATATTTAATAAAACACTTTGGATAATTTCTAAAAATTCACTTTCAAATTTCTAACATATTTAAATTTCTAACCCAAAGCTAATATAAAATAGCCGAAAATAATTTAAACCCAATTTAATCGTTTTCTTCACTATAAAATTCATAATAAATCCACATTAATTTAGAAAATTATGAAACTTGAAACCCATCTCTAAAATATTGTTTCTGACCTCATATCCAAAATGCAAGGCATTTGGATGTAATTTGATAGGTTTTTCAAATTAAAACTTATCAAAAAGTCTATATGAAAAAACAAAATTCGTCAATAAGAATATATATCTATTTAACATTCAAAACATGACATAAAACTTTACAAACCATATTTGGATTTGATCTATAACCGAAAATAAGAAATATGAGATGTAACCTATTATTCACCTTAGCTTGTTGTTGAGTTGAGATTTGCGCTTGATTAAATTGACTAAGCTTCTTTCTCTTGATTTTAGCGTATTTTCCTCTTGCTTTCTCCTAATTATGTCTGGTCTCTCTTGAATTTAGTTTTGTTTGTGAATATGGAAATGAAAATGGCATGAAGGTTTAGGGTATAGGAACATAACCTATTCCAATTTTGCCTTTATCTATTACCCTTCCTTATTTCATGTTAATTCCCTTATGTTCATTGGTTAATTAGGCACGGCTACCTCTAATTATACCAATCTCAATCCCTTAATCATTTACATTATTCATTTAATTTATCTAATTAAATGTCTAAATAATGTTAATCAAAATTAGGGTCGTTACAGAACCTCGCCTTAAATAATTTCATCCTCGAAATTATGATAAGGTACTCGTAACAATCAATCATAAAGGCAAAACGTACCATTAAATAAGTCAGGATAGGTATCTCTAGTTTTGCTCTCAGTTTCCCAAGTATAGTGTCTCTCGTCCTCACTTCATGGGACATTGACTAATTAGACTATCTTGTTCCTTAGTCTCTTCTCATCTCTCGCGACTATACGAACTAGTTTTCTAAACATCGTCACTCCATTCCACTACTAAGTCATCTAACACAGTCAGTGCAATAGTAGTTTCTGGATCTCGAATGCACTTCCTTTGATGAGAAATATGAAATCGTTATAGACTCCTGCCAAACTACTTTGTAACTCCAACCTATACACGAGTTTCCCAATCCTTTCTAAAATAGGAAATGGTCCAATGAATCTCAGCACCAACTTTCCTGGCTTCCCAAACCGGATTACACTTTTTATTGGTTACATCTTGATGAAAACATGATCTCCAACAGAGAATTCTAAGTCTTTCCATCTTCTATCCGCATAGCTCTTCTGCCTAAACTAAGCTTCCTTCATTCTGGCTTGAATGAGTTCAATCGTTTCTACAACTTCTCTAGCCAAATTTGTGTAGGAAATGCGGATTACTTACCTTGAGGCATAATCAACACTAGAAGGGGGTGAATAATATTTAATTAATTTTATGAATTTTTTTGAAATCTTTCAAAACCCAAACAGATGCAATTCACTAATACAGAGCAATCACAGAACTAGACACAGATGAAATAGTAAATAAAAGCAGTAAACTAAAGAACACAGCAGAATTTTATACTGGTTCGGAGTTACCCTACATCCAGTCCCACAAAAGTTCTTGTGTAGATTTCTTTTCAAATATAATGTCGATATTACATCCTCGATTTCAAGGCTATGAGATACACCCTTCTGTCTCCGAGTCCAAGGAAAACTCTCTTGATTTAACTAGGCTACAAGATCGCCTAATTGATTTATGGGCTACAATCACACCCAATTGATTTACGGGCCACAATCACACATTTCCAATCACACTTTGATAGAGAGCAACTCGGTACACTTCGGTCTTTCAATTTTTTATTATAAATGATCCTATAACTCTGAATAGCACTAAGATCTTTGAAAGAGAGTGGTAGAGAATAAAACTAGAGACGATCGAGTTTGATTCTCTTTGGATTTCGGCAGAGTTTTGTTAAGAATGTTTGAAAATAAGAATAGAAGAGAAAGTGGAGAGGAAACAAAGAAATATTAAGTGAAATTCATTGAAAACTACTGGTATATATAGGAGAATAACGGTCATGTCCATTCGTGAAAGCTTATGACGAATAGACACTTCTTTTGAAAATTTGAATTTTAATATCTATGGCTACCATGTCGACATGGGGGGTATAGGCATGTCGACATCCCTTATTATTTTTTGAAAATTGATTTTTTTTTAAAAGAGATTTTATTTCTAAAGTTTGTCGAAACAATCTTAGAACTTTGTAAACTATTTTGAATATACTTTACGATTATAAAAACCCTTGGAAAGTGATCTTACGAAATATAAAAGTAATAAAAACTAAATTTATAAATATTTTGAGATTAAAGCTAAAACATTAAAACCAGGAGATAGTTTAAAAACAAGAAATGATTTTGAAATTAATATGATTAAAAATAGTTTTTGAATTAAGACTAAAATACTTAAACCAAGAGATATATGTCTTTTCAAAAAGATAGTCTTGAAAAAAATCTTAAAAAAAATCATTTTGAAAATTTCATGGATTCCATTCCATTAGATAAGGCTGTGGGTTCCATCCCACTATTAAAGCGAGAAGGTAGATTCCATTCCACAATTAAAATCCGAATAAAGATTTCACTGCTATTATGTAGTTTTAACATAAATCTAGACTCTATCACTTATCTAGATATCTTGAACTCTTGATAACCTTAATACTCATGAGTCTTCAGTCTTGATTTCTACAATCTTGAATTCGTCAGTCTTGAATCTCTATATTGTACAGTCTTAATTCTCAGTACCTGCATATGTATATCCTACATATACATATATATCTAGACAAAGATATTAGTGTTTATATTTTATAACAAGTCCTAAGGTTGTTTTCATCAAAACATCATCTCAAGAACTAACAATCTCCCTCTTTTTGATGATGACAACCTATGTTTACAAAATGTACTCCACCAAACTCTGATTCTACTCTAACTGCCCCTTATTCCAACAACTCCCCCTTGATCTACTGACTCCCCCTTAATCTAAGCCTAACTATCCTATTATGTAATTTTTCCTCTTTATCATCAATAAAAACTAAGCCTAAACTACATGACTCCCTTTTAAACTAATACTATGGAACTAAATCCTATTTTATAAAAAAATTCAAATTTCTAAGAATCTTGCCTTGTTTCTCTTGTTCCTCTGCCATCCTTATTTGCATGACTTATAATTCGATTAGCATTTCGAGAGAATCCTTCAGAATTTCCTCGATCTTCATTACTCGATCCAATGTAGTACGTTGGAATGGACCAGGATTAGGAGAAGGGAAGGAAATGGTTACATTTTGGTTTGATTTATAAGAGTAGGCCGTTACTTTGTATTTTCAGAAGTTTATTACAGAAAATGAAGTAAGGAGATAGATGAATTTGAATTATTGTGGTTATATAACTACCAAACTGATTTTAGATGGAAAATCAAATTTTCAAATCTGACCATTGTATGTCGACAGGTGATGTGCACGTAAATGTGCATATTTTTACCACCATATATATTCTATTTAAATTAAATAAATGATCATATTGGGTATTTTAACTTGTTTTAACCAAAATTCATATTAATTCCAAATTTTCACATATTCATCTTCATATAGGGGCAAAACTGTCATTTAAGTGCATATATTTCTTTGAGAAAAATTAATTGAAAATTTATATATATTTTTGTAGGAAATTGATCTCAAATAGAAGTGGTTTCATGAAGATATGCATGCACAAAATTAATACAAAGGAATGAAGATGGAAATAATTCAAAGTGAAGAACATGGAGGACCCCACCTACCCATCTACCTTAATGTACAAATTAAAGGCTAATGCACATGCTTTTGGACTTAATGGTTTCATGTACACTTAATGGAGGATTAAGACATGTTAATGGTTACTTGGCCTCCACACTTCCTAAGGGGCATTTTGGGTATTCCCCAAAAATATGAATTAGGGTTTCATACATGTATAAATACCCATATGTTTCATGTAACATGATCTCTTCTCTTAGTCTCTCTTAGGCCTCTTTCTCTTTAGTTTAGTTTAGATCAAAAATAAAATGAAAGCTCCTCTTTTTCTTTTCATGGATACTTAGCCATTTTTATTTTATGTAATCTTTTTTATTTTATGCAATTTACTACATGCTCTTTCCTTTTCATGTTCATTTACTTTCATGTTGTAGTGAGATCTCTTTTCTTTTATGCAAGTTAATTAGCTTATCTTTTCATTTTGCTCTCTTTTTCCTCTTCATTTTGCTTTCATGTTGTTAGCTACATTTGTTAATAAAATGACAAATATGAGAAGCTAAACCCCTTCAATTTAGGGGTAATGAAGCTCTCTAATTAATGTAGCTTCAACATTTTGTTAATTCATGCTCTCTTTTTGTGCTTAATGAATGATCAAAGAAGTGGTTTAATTGTTGTTTTTGCTTTGAATTTGATAGCCTATATTGTTGACACCAAATAGGCTATGCTTAAACAATCACTAACACTAATTGCCTCTTCATCAATATATGATTATGGCAAAAGAAAGTGATTTGAAATTAAAATTTGATGGTCTATGTTTCTAATCAATAGTTAATAGGCCATACTTAAAATAGATTTCATTTTCATTTTCTTTGTCAAGTTTCATGAAAGTTAGTAAGTGTTTTAAGGGGTGTGTTATAGTTTGATGACTTATGTTGGCTAATTAATAGCTCAAATATGTCATACTTATGATAAATACATCAATTAAAACACTAATGACCATAAAAGAGAGATCATGATTTCATGTGTTGAACTACATGATCTAGAGAGTGGATTTATTCTCTAAATTGATATTTAACTCTCATATTTGCATTTCTTTTCTTTTTGTTAGTTAGTTCATTTTCTAGCTTAAATACACTCTCGACTTTGGTATAATTTGATTGAGTAGGAAATTTAAATCATCAATTCCCTGCAGATCGACCCGTATTCGCCACGTGCTACATTCGTACACCGTGCGCTTGCGGTTATTTTTAATTTAAATTCGTTCGACGGTTTTCTAAACCGATAGAATTTCCGTCGACGAACAAGTTTTTGGCGCCGTTGCCGGGGAATTGTTTTGATTTTAAATTTTTATTCTTTGGATTATTTTTCTTTGTTTGATTTTTGTGTGCTTTTTATTTTGTGTGTGTTTGCATTTTCCTTGTAAAAAAAAAAAAAAAAATTGTGTTTGTGTATTTTTGTGTGTGTTGTTCTTGTTTTCTTTTCATTTGCATATTAAAAAAAAAATACAAAATCACAATTCAAAAAAAAACACTGTTCATTGCATTTCTGTTTTCTGCTACAATCTCCGTTACAATTTTCAAAACAACTTCTGTTTTCTGCTACACATTCTGTTTTTATTTCTCCTCTGTTCCTCTGTTTTGCACATCTGTGCACATACCAGTGCAGATAGCAGCTACCCCAACTTCTTGCAACCACCATCTTGCTTCAACACTTCACTGTCACACCTTCACAACTCCCCTTCACCATACCATTCTATCTACTGCACACATCACCAACTTCACATTCACCGTCCACTACCCCTTCCCTGTCTGCCCAAACCACTGCACAGTGCTCAAACATCTCCAATCCTTCCCTTTGCTGTCATCAATAAACCCTCTAAAATCAACTGCCTCATATTTCATCTGCCCACTGTTCTACTTTCTGCAGTTCTACAACTCATTCCAACCTATCACTCACCTTCAGATACTCTCCTGACCTGCCTGAACTTCAATCATCACTCCCCCTTCACCACTACATTTCACCGACCAATACTGCACTTCCATAACCATTCTTACAACCTTGAACGCTGCCAACCCCTATCCCCTTCTCAACAGTTTCAACAACCATCCCCTTCTCCTCTGCATCCTCACCACCTCATTCAAAATCCAACCACTTCTCAAACCAACCTCATCACATACATCATCACAGTCTTCACTTCACGCCATCTACACAACTGCACCACTCCAGTCCATTTGCAACTACAGCCTTCGGCAACCACTGCAGCACCCCTTCGCGAACCAAATCGAACCAACAAGCAACATCTTCTTTCCACTACTGCTTCAACACATCCCATACTTCAAATACCACCACCAAATACTAGCAGTTCCTTCACAACCCACTGCTACAACACAAACATACAACTCCCTGACCATCATACCACTTTACCCATCAATCTTTAAACACTTTCCATAACCACTTTCAACTGCAAACAACTCATTTCACATAATAAACTATCAAACACCCATCACTTCTGCACCTCCGCACTCTTCTAGCCTCGACAGACTTCATCATCAAACTTACCACTTCCATCGACCAAATCGCAACAATCTCCAACCATACCCAGTCACCACAAACCCCTACATAACAACTTCATCCACTGCCTGCCTTCTGCCTTCACATCCCACTGCATAAACACACAGTGCACACTACAAACTTCTTGCAATATACAATCATTCTCAATTGTGCACTACTGCCTGACAGCAAGTCATCATCACCATTTCTGCCTTACCACACATACATCTCATTACCACATAAATACAATTCATCACCAACCCACAGTTCAACTACTTCTCTGCAATACTGTCTTCACTTCCAAACCATCTCCTACATTTCCCAAACTTCTACAACATCCCTTGCCTCAGCAGCCTCCATGCTACTGCAAATACCATCGGCCACTACAGAAGTCACTCCCCACTTCGAATTCCAACACAACCGCGAGCAACAGAACAATCTCCTCGCCTATACATCACCGCGACCTTGCCAATCACCCAATTCGACATCGAGCCTCTCAGATACTCGCGCCTAGACTTCATCAATTCGGAAACCACCTTCCTCAGCCTAAATGTCCTTGGGTATTATGAAGTTTTAACATAAATCTAGACTCTTTTACTTTTCTTGATATCTTGAACTCTTGAACTCTTTATAATCTTGATACTCATGAGCCTTCAGTCTTGATTTCTACGATCTTGAATTCATCAGTCTTGAATCTCTATATTGTACAGCCTCCTGCACATATAGATATATACATATATATATATATATATATATATATCCTCCATATACATATATATCTAGACAAAGATATTAGTATTTATATTTTATAACAAGTCATAAGGTTGTTGTCATTAAAACCATCATCCTAGGAACCAACAATTTGGACCAAGAACTAACTTATCCTCGTTCTCTAACCAACAAACGGGAAATTTATATGGCCTTCCATACAAAGTTCCAAACGGTACCATCCCTATACTAGTTTGATAACCGTTGTTATACAAAAACTCGACTAAGTGTAGATGGTCCTCCCATGATCCTCCAAAGTCTAGCATACAAGCTTTTAACATATCTTTTAAGACTTTGTTGACTCTTTCTGTTTTCCAATCTATCTGTAAATGGTAAGCGGTACTCATCTTGAGCTTGATACCCAAAGTCTCCTGTAGATTCTTCCAAAATTCGCCAGTAAATAAGAAATCTCTATCACTTACTATACTACTTGGAATTCCATGCAGTTAAACTATATTCTTCATAAACAACTTAACTAAAAAAGGTGCCATCCTGGTTGACTTAACTGGAATGAAATGGGCATTCTTGGTCAATCTGTCCACTATCATCCATATGCTTTCATTTCTCTGTTTGACCTTGGCAACCCATCAATAAAATCCATCGATATAGAATCACATTTCCATACTAAAACATCTAAAGGCTGAAGTAACCCACTTGGTTTTTGATGTTCCACTTTTATCTATTAACGGTTCAAACATTGCTTCACCCATAAGCCAATATCCCTTTTCATGCATTCTCAGGAGAAACTCCTTTTCATATCTTGATACATCTTAGTTCCTCCCAAATGATTAGTGAACTTTGAACAACGTCATTCTCCAAGAACTTCTTTTCTAATGTTTCCCACATTGGGAACACACGGTTTTCCTTTCTTCCTTAACCACCTATTCCAGTCAAGACTGAAATCTTTCAAGTCATCGCTCTTTATTCCATCCCTAAACTTTTTGATCCGTTCAATTAATACTGGATCCTCTCCTTTCTTAGAAAAAATCCTTTCGATCACCACTGTTCAAACTTCTAAACATGACAACATAGCAGTTTATGTACTAGAACTACTCTTAGACCTCAACTGTACTCTTCATGTAGTCAACATCTCTAAATCTTTGCACTCAGCTATCATTATCAATACTACATTCATATGTTTTTTGCTAAGTGCATCTGCAACTTTATTCCCCTTCCTAGTGTACACTCAATACCAAAGTCATAAGCGGCTAAAAACTCAACCACCTCTGCTGCCTCATATTCAACTCCTTCTGAGAAAATAAATACCTCAATGAATTATGATTCGTATACAACTCGAATCTTTCTCCCAAAAGGTAATGTCTCTACATCTTCAATGCAAAAATTACTGTAGCTAACCCTAAATCCTATGCTGGGTATCTAACCTCATGCGGTCTAAGCTATCGCGAAGCATAGGTAATCACTCTACCTCTTTGCATTAACACAGCTCTAAATCATGTTCCACATGCATACGTATATACTACTAAGTTCTTATTCCCCTTTGGAACAACTAACACAGGTGCATTAGTCAATAAGTGTTTCAATTTCTAGAACGCTTCCTCACACTTATCGATCTAAACAAACTTTACATCCTTTCGTGTTAGTTTAGTCATCGGTGCAGCTATCCATGAAAATCCTTAATGAATCTTCGATAGTACCCAAGTAATCCAAGAAACTCTTTATCTCGGTCACTTTCTCGGACCTCTTCCAATTATTTACTACCTCGATCTTAGCCGAATATATAGACAACCCTTTTTTTAGACCACATGACCAAGTAACTTCACTTCCTTTTTCTAAAAATGGCACTTCGAAAACATTGCTTTTAGTTGATGCTGCCTCAACATCTCAAGCATCACTCTAAGATGAACATCATGCTCTCTTTCATCCTTAGAGTAAATCAGAATATAATCTATAAATACCAATACGAATATATCCAGGTGCTCTCAAAAAATTCGGTTTATTAGATCTACGAAGAATGCCTGCACGTTAGTTAGTCCGAATGGCATTACTAACCATTCATATGATCCATATCTGGTTCTAAATGTCGTCAAAGGAATGATACCCCCAGCCACTCTAAGCTAATGGAAACATGTCGCCAAAACCAACTAGGAAACGCTTTAGCTCCACTCAACTAGTCAAATAAATCGTCAATTCTAGGTTGCGGATATCGATTCTGTATCGCCTTCTTATTCAACTTTCGATAATCAATGCATAACCTTAATGATCCATTCGGTTTCTTTACAAACACTATGGCTGCTTCCCAAGGCGAACTGCTTGGTCTGACAAAATTCTTACTTTCCAAATCCACCAACTGCACCTTTAGCTCCCTTATCTTGGTAGGCATTATTCTACTTAGCGGTCTGCTCACTAGTTCAGCTCCTAGAATTAAATCTATTTGAAACTCAATAGCTTGTTACGGTGGTTGTCCTATTATAGGTTCAAAGACATCCGTGAATTCTCTAACAACGAAAACTCGATTCAACTCACCTTTTGCTCCATAACACCCATAAAAGCATTAACCCCAAACTAGGGTTTTCTATTGAGTATATAATCTGATCACTACAGTTAGGGTGTCTAAGTGATATTTTGCTATCATGGAAAAATATCCTAACATCGTATTTACTTAACTAATCCATACCCAAATAATTATGAAACCTACAAAAACAAACACATGCATATTGCAAACAAATGAATAACCTAACAACTCAAACTCTAACTGGTCACACTTCATCCCAAGTGTTGCATGCCCTCCTATAGAATTTGCAACCCTTAAGGAAGAAACTAGGTATGAGGGTTCTAGGTTAAGCTTATCTGCCAAACAATGAGATACAAAAGAATGCGATGCACTAATTTCAAATAGAACTCTAACTGATACACCATGAATCAAAAGCTCACCTCCCAACACAGCTTTTCCCTTCTCCTCTGCTATTAGTCTCGAGGTAGCTAGTTCCAATGGAAACACCTTGCCTTTTCCATCCTTGACTGGCTCCTTGCACTGGTTCTTATAGTGACCAATCTGATCGCAGTCAAAGCATCTAATATTCTTCTTTTCAACGGCTTTCTTTCCTTTGCATGTTCAACACTCATGAGCATAGTGTTCCTTCATATCACACGTATAACAGGCAACTTCTTTCTTTCCCTTCTTGGCAGCTCCACTCTTCTGAGACCCTTTCTTATGGTAAAAACCTCCTCTTCCAGTTCATCCTCCTTGAACTCCTCCTACCTTGTTGCCCTCAAGAAAAGCAAGCATCTCTTCATATCTTAAAGCCATTTCAACGACTACATCACACGGATCTCTAACATATGGTAATATGGCCTTAGCAAACCCAGGCTTCAGCCTGCGAATGAACTTCTCATTCCTCTTAAAGACAATATCAACTGTAGCATACCCTATCTCGGTGGCTCCTCAAATCTTATTGCATACTCAAGCACTATCATATCTCCCTGCTCTAATTCAGCAAACTTCCTGAGCAGAGCAGACTTCATAACCTCCGACATAAATCTTCCTTTAAACCTCCTTCTGAACTCAACCCATGTCATAGTCCCCTCATTGACTCTAACCGTAACACTGTTCCACCAATACAGTGCTACGTCCTGTAACTGCCTAGAAGCAAGTCTCCTTTTCTACTCATCATTGAGCCCTAAGTCGACAAAAATCATCTCGCAATAAAGTAACCAATTCTTTAGTTCAATTTCATCTTCAGTCCTAATGAACGTCTTTCCTTCCAACCTAGCATAATCTCTACTCAATACAGCAAGTTATTAACCACTGGAGCTCTCTGATATCCTCCTTCCGCATTACCTCCAACTACCCCTACAACAATTACTGCCTACACTATGTTTATGAAAAATTGGTACATTGCTCCCATATCAACCTGCAGCATACCAACAACCACATTAGCCGCTTGTGCTTGACCGAGATTCCTTCTATTATTTGGTCTAGCATTCCCATTGGTTGTGGTGCTTCCCCATCTAAATGTTAACTCTTTGAGCATCTATATCTTACGTCAATAAAATCTGCATTTGAGTCTTTGTAAGATACGGAAGAATAACCTAACAGAGTTGGGAGAATAGAGATAAAGCGTATACTTATATATAGCAAATACAAGTACGTTACAATAGTGTTATCCCATACCCAGTCTTTTCTCTATTTCCTTAGGATTGTGTTTTCAAAATCATTTTAATTTAAAATTTTCATAAACCTATGCTCTGATACCAAGTTGTAACATCTCCTATCATGAGGCCCGAAGCTAAGCGCTACAGATGCTGATGTCATTTGTAGTATTAACTTCTGATGATAAAATATAGTAATGTTAATGGTATCCATAATATCAGAAGCACATGAATATGAAACAAAATCACAGATTTCAAAAATAATTTTACGGATTACATTTCAAAACTATGTTTCATATTCCATTACATAATCCCAAACTTCAACCCAGGTTTTGATCAAATATAATTATTACAAAATACGCCATGAGCGACATATGAAGATGCCATCTTGGATGATCAGAGTACTCAATAGACATAACTGTCTTAATACATCACAGCGGCAATAAAATTAAAACCCCTAAATAGCTAGCTTTGTCTCCTGCTCGTCTTCAAAAACTTTATCCATCCATCTACTAAAACCTAAAAAACCTTAGCTATCAATCTAATCAAATTAATTATGAGCACCGGAGAGTTTAAGGGAGAAACATGAGCTTCGAATCAGACACAAAGCCTGGTGTGAAAAATACTTTTACATCTCGGTTATATAAGGTTAGTATCACGGTTAACTGTAGTCAACTCATAGTTAAAGTCTTTGGTAGAGCAGTATGATTAATAATAAAATTTATTACTAAATGAAGGATTTTGTGATCAGACTACTCAAGTTAAATGTGACCAATGTTGGAATTTTAACCCAAAAAAATTCCAAAAGTCTTAGTGTGACATAGTGTAGATGAAGGGAATTAATGTAAGTGATTGTTACTATCTGGTCTTGCTAAAATCTATAAAATTGGATTTTACAACAAGATGTGAACGTGATAAATTCAACCAAAATATCACACCACTAGCCTAGATGACGTGTGAATGTTATATTCGAACTTTGCCACATTAATTGCCGACTAAACTTACACCTTTGACTCGCACAATCGTAATGATGAATATTTCAAAAAAATGCACGATTTAATTAATTTATTACCATTGTAAATTAATTAATATCTATTAAATATTAATTATTAAATTTTATTTGATTTGTTTGAATACCATTAATATTGATAAAATAAAAGTTTATTGATATATGACATCGATGGAATATTTAAATGGATTAAACGCTAAGTGGTATTGGGAATTTTAAGGGCCTATATGCTAGCTTTTATGTCCAGCCATGCATGACAAAGGGGAAATAAGATTTGATGACATTTGATGAGGAATTAAAAAGAAATGGTTCTAAAGGAGGGAATAAAAAGATTTCAATGTTTCCTTTAGAAAAAGTTCTCTTTCGTTTATTTATTTTACTCTTCTTACAATTCATTTTTCTTTCTCTCCTCTCTCTCTCTCTCTTCCCCTCAAGGATGAAAATCCATGTCTTTTGGGTAAAAATAATTCCCAAAATATAGTGTTTCATATCATTGGAACTTATGAAGGATGATTTAATGCAATCTATGAGCTCCATTCTTCATCAAAGGTACGATTTTTCGTTACATTTATAAAGTAATCTCTAATTTTATTTGAGTATGAAATATATGATATTTGTACAGCCCAGGTCCTAATCATGTTGTATCTCCTTTGATTATTTGATCATCCTATATGTATAATTTATATCCTAATTTGCAACGAATTTATATATTTCTATGTTGTCTGATTTAATTTTGTTTGTTTTAGAAATTAATTGAAATACCGCACCTCTATACCTATCTATCCAAGAGTATTCTGCCAGATGATAAAGAGAATTAGGCTATATGGGGACGTGCATGAATATTCCCTTGGACTAATACTGGTATCTATTAAAACATTAAATGAATACCTCGCCTGTATGTGCACAGTCTTTGTGCAAAGCAATAAACACGTGTGCCTGCAAGGTAGAAAAATACATAATATACATTAAATCATAAAGGGCACAAAGTTAGAATCATAGCGATACCACATATAATATATAATACAATAATACAATAGGGGAGTAGTTCATCTCAAATGCCAATTATCTCAATGCAATGTGAATAATCAATATACAGCTTAATGTCATATATACACACACATACACGGTGAATCAATGTTATACAAATATCGTATAACAATCCTAATTTAAGACTCCTCTTAACCTAATAAAATACAAGCTGGTCATGACGTCCATATACATGAAATGTCTCAGATTGACTAGAGTAGTACATAAATAACCACGGGTCAGACTATGTCTAATCAAGAATTCACAATAAGGGTAACATAGTGTAAACAAGGAATAGCTATATAATATCACAACCAAAGATACTGTAACCATTAGGTGGCATGTCAACATATGTATATAAATATAGAAATGTACACCTAAGATAAATGTTTGATATCATAGATAAAAATCAAGGCATCACGTCTCCCAATAACTCAAAACCATATGAAAAAACCAACTCAAATACTGAAAAAAGTCATCACCCATATAGAAACATGTCAAATCAAAAATCATAGAATAAACATAAATGAGTGAATTATACATATCCACAAATCATCATCAAATCAAGAAATATCAATAAATGAGATATCACCAAGTATAATTAGGCTAGCACGAAGCATTGCCTGAATATATCTCTCAATCTTGATAATACACCATCATCAATATATATATATATATATATATATATATAAGATATAGGGTAAGATAGACTGCCAATCAATATACTGACAATCTACTATACATAAGTTATACATCATAAGCATAATCTCATTTCCCCATATATAAACTATCAGAAAGTATCGTGATGGGATATGACTGTACGAAAGGCGCGAAGTCCCAAGTAGAGTCATATATATAACACCACGTAGGTCATCAAACCCATAACTATACTCAAGTGAGGTGTATCAATAGTATATGCTATCTACTACTCCGTTAATACCAGAAGGAAGATTGATAGCACTAAACAAGCTCTAAAGACACTTAGTCTTTACAATCTTTGTTACCATAATAGATCATAACACATATCCACCGGTCTGCTCATCAATATGAGGACTCAATAGTCACGTCCGATTCTAGCCCCTATATGTAACAGGCTTCTAGCCTACGTGACACAAGAGAAAATGCATGTATAAGAGTAGCACATAGCATTATATTATAGTGTCACGCATTTGGGGTGCAACCCCATGATCGAGCCGCTAGGGTGGATTTTAGCCATTTGGTCATCTCCAATCTCCAATACACATAATTGGTCCACATCATAATAGTGGCATATAGAAATAATACACTAAATTAAACAATCACTAAATATTCACAATAACATTAGAAAACTCATTATACTCATTTAAATTACCAAAGTAGTTTATAAAACTCAATATTACATATAAGAGTTATTTCATACTTTTCTACAATCAAATTCTATTTTTGAGTAATTTTAAACTATCCAAATTAATTTAATATATTCATAAATAATTAAATATATTTTCCAAAACTTAAATTATGTATATCAAAATTTAATAAAATATAGTTTGAAAACTCTTAAACATCAATTAAAAATAATATCATATTTTCCTAGAATTATATAGGATTTTTATAAGTTTAATTAAAATCAAAACTAAATATTTTTACTATGTAATTTATTTAATTATTAGTTATTATTAAGCTCAACTATTCTTAATTAAATTTACAATATACTAAAACATTCTTTTACATATAAACCTTATATTTACATAAGTTATTAATATATATATATATATACACACACTACTAATAAAGAAAATTCATTGAACTAATCTACTCGGTGTCTTTTTGAAATTCCGAAAATGCCATTGCCCATGTGCGAAGCACGGGCCCATACTAGTATATATATTATAATAAAAGCACTCACTTAGTTACACAAAAACATAACTCATACCATCATAGCCACACTCTCTCACATACGTACGGTAGCATCGCTCTTTCATACACACAGAAATACCCACACGGACACACATAAGCTAACTCATACACACATAAAATCACATGAAAGAAGGTTGATCGGTCGCCTCCACCGGTCTACCGCAAGTCCGCAACAGTTGACCGATGGCCCTAAAGGGTCAACCGGTCAAAAGCGAATTCTTATGGAGTTGATCACCTGTTTTTGACGATCTCTCCTTCTACTTTGGTCATTCCATAGCCGACTAAATGCACACAACGAATTCTCTCAAACAATATAAATATCATGATTTATATGATTAGAACATAAGTGTGTGAGTGGAAAACACTCACATGTGATTGCGCTTCCTCTTCCTCTACCCTCACACACTTACGCACATAGCATATTCTCTGAGTAACGCAACCTAAATTCCTCTCACCATAGATGCATACGAGTATCAAAAAAACATATTCAAGTTTGGGAATATTGATAATTTATTATATATGTATTTTATTTTCTAAACGAAGAGGGTCTGGTTAATTTTGCTTAGGAAGATGAAAATAAGGTGATAAAGCATGTGTATGATTTACTAATAAAAGATAAGTCTCAAAATAGAAGTGTCTGGAAATGAATTTGGGCTATGAAGTCTTAGGCTTAGGCTATGAAGCATAAGCGTCGTGTAAAAATAAATATATCTATTTTTCTTTTATATATAAAACCAAATTCTTTATAATTTTAAATAAACACAAGTTTCTATTAAAAATCACTTCTTCTCCGAATTAATATTTTTTTTCAAATTACATCATCTTTATGAAATATGATTTTCACATTTTATCTTATTTAAATTTCAATTATCATATTTTCACAATTTAAATCTCTTTATTAAATAATTTCCAAATCTAATAAATCTCCAAATTCTTATTTAATCGCTAAATTACCATTATTAACTTTAATTAATCACTATTAAAATTCGAGTTGTAATAGACTTCCTCCTTTAAGAAAATTTCATCCTTGCAATTTCTCATAAGAAAGAATCTATAACAAACCAATTATACTAAACATAATCATTTTATTTAAATATCATTTTTAAATACCAAACATTTAGCAAATATAATAATTACTTTTTCAATGTTATAAAATATTTTATTTAAATAATTCACTTTACAAATATTATATATTTTCCCAGATTTCATTTCATTTTAATTCAAACATAATTGAAATTCAAACTTTCATCAAATAACTTTAAACAATTGTGACAAAAATCCAAAATTTTATCAACAAAATTTCTACTAAAATCTCATTTCTCTATTAAATAGAAATACCTTTCAATATATTGTTTAGTTTCATACATCTTATTATAAATAAAATTAATTTAGAATATTATTTTGCAAAAATTTCATAGATTTATACAAATATTTGACCCTCTTCGAATATATAATTGGAGGGAAGTTTAAACTTATTCTCAAAATTTAACATTTCGAAACTATTTCTATATTCTTTTATCTAAATAATTCTCAATTTAATAACTTCATTAAATTTCATGAACTTTATAAATTCCAAAATACTATATTATTGGAAATTTCAGTTCCATCCAAAAGTTAAAATTATCGAAATCCATACTTTATCAAATTTCAAAACAAAGCCCAACTTAAATTTTCATTCTTAAGGAATTAATCATATATACAAGCCCAATAGACACATATTTATATTCACAAATTTTCAAACATAATAAAATATAAAGATGCTGCCCCAACATTTATTATAGTGATTTACTACTATCAATTGGTTGCAATATTGATTGGACAATCAATACTGCCTAGCCAGTAATCTTAGCCATCACTAATGTCTAATGGCTACAAAGATCACTTAGAATACATAGAAACATATAAAATATCCTTTTAATAAATTTTATCAAAATAATAAATATAACACTTATTTCTAAAAATCATTTCAAATATTTGTTCCAAAAAATTTCTTTTCCAAACTAACTTTAATTAAAATATTATTTCAAATATATAACATTTACAAAGTACTATAATTTTCACAAAATATTCATATCTTTTCAAAACACTATGTCTAAATATCTCATTTTAGGTTTTAGGAATCCCTATCGATAACGTCGATCTAGCACATCGACTGCAATTCTTAAACTACCTAAGGAACGATTAAAACAATTTCATTTAAAAAAATTACAAGCAAATATACTTACTTTCAATGAAAAAAATTACTAATTCATCTTTAAATTTTAACTTAATATTATACTTATGATATGTTTGTGTGTATGTGCATGTGTGTATTATAAACCTTTACTTCTACCAAAAAATTATCAACTTTAAAACAAATTTCCTTTAATCACAACTATATATATAAGTATACTACAAATAAACCATTACAATAGGCATTTTATAATATCGAATATATATCATTCATATTTATCTATAATTAGTATAAATCAATACTTAGATTCATCTTCACAACTTTAATAAATGCATTCAAATTTTCAAAGTAAAATCCAATACCCAAAAATTTCCAACTATCAAAAAAATATAAAAGGCTAGAGTCAATACATTTAGCGGAATCTGATAATAAATTTTCCACTATGCACTCTGGTTAAAATCATTCACAACTCAACAGCCGATATCAAACCAATCCATAATAATACAGTACTAAATCACAAAATATTGTACTTGATACAAATATAAATATCACTGGTTAGACCAACTCCTTTCTCCTTGTTGCTCAAACCTTTGATATTACATATTCATAAGAAATAAAAAAAAGTGATTATATAATTTTAAATTATATCGATATGTCCCTAGATGATTATCCCAATAATCATCATATATGTACACACTATCCTATATTACAAGGAACTGCCCAACACAACCAAGGGATTAGGAACTCTAAGCTCATCTAAGGTCTTGACTTGTGTTTCTAATATTGTTCTAAACTTTCTTTGATACCAAAATGAAACACACCACCTCTACACCCATACTATACAAGAGTGTTACTGAGAAATATTATCATATAATATGGTGAATGAGGCAATATGGGGTACATACACAAATATTCCCTTAGACTAACACCGGTACGTATTAAAACATCAAATAAATATCTCACCTACAAGTACATAATCTTAGTGCAAAGCAATGAATAAATGTGCCTCCAGGATAGGATAATACACAACATATAACAAATCACAAAGAACACGGAGTCAAAATTGCAACGATAACATATAATATATAATATAAAAATACAATAAGGGAACAACTCGTCTCAAATGTCAAATGTAATGTGATGAAAAATCAATACATAACTATCTTAATGTAATGTGATGAATAATCAATACATAGCTCGATGTCATATATATATATATATATATATATATATATAGTGAATCAATGTCATAGAAATATCGTATAACAATCCTAATATAAAACTCCTCTAAGCCTAATAAAATACATGCTGGTCATGATGTCCTTATACCTAAAATATGTGATAACCCGGATTTCGGGTATTAGGTAATTGAATAATTATCTGATTTAGCTATTTGAAATACCGATTTATAGCTTAAAATAAATAATAATGATTGTTTATTTATATATAGATATGAATAGATTTTAAATAGGATTATTGTTTACAAACTGAATTTATGATTGTTTAAATATATATCTGAGTAGATTTAAAATTGGATTTTTAAGTTTGGATTTGAATTTGAATTTGAAATTCAAAAGATAGATATTTGTAAATATTTTGAATTTAAAAATATATGTATAATATTTTTATTGGTATATAATTTGTTTTATATTATTTTCTATAAAGGATTTTATTTATATAAAAAAATGTATTTTATTAAATAGGAAATTGAATGTAAAAGTTAAAAAAACATTTAAATTTTATTTGCACATGCATATTACATATGTAATTTGTACAAGCCTTGGAAATAACAAGTGGCGATATGTTTCTTTAAGTTGAGAAATAAAATAATGACTAGAGAATTAAGCTGTAAAACAGTTCCAAAATTTTCCATACTCTCTTCTCTCAATTTCAGTTACCTTCATCTTTCTTTTGAAAAACAAAACCAAAAATCTGAACAATTAAGATAAAGCTAAACTAAACAACTACCAGGCTTACAACTGAACAATTCGAGATCATCTAAAACAAGTGCGAATTCAGATTCAAATAGCAGCAGATTCAAATCAACAAATCAAGTTACAAATTCAAAGTCAAGCTTCAATCGACTGTCGGTTCCAGTAGTAGGCCGTTGTTCAACAATTATGTGAGTAAACTTTATCCTTTGACTAGATCTACCTGTTTAAAACAATGCATGTGGTAATGTTTGAAAAAAATTGATGAAATGTTGGCAAGAATGTTCGAATAATGCTTATATATTTTAAGATGAGTATAGTGTGAATATCTGAGGATATTTCTGTTAAATTTAAACAGACCAAAAATAATCTAAATCAAATATCTTTTCATGTAAGCTAATTTAGATTATGATGTTAAAAGGGAAGTAAACAAGGACAGTGCATGGTTTGTAAGGGGAAATTTGATGGCAATCAGGGGGTTTCTAAACGATGTAGTTATACGAGATAGTTGTGATTGGAAAACAGAAGTTTAACAGTGGAATGGTAGAATGCTGATGTGGATTCAGGAAGGAAATTGCATGAAGTAGCAAGCAGTTTTGTAATGTGGATATGCAGTTGGAATGTGTTGTATGAAGAGGTGGCTAAGGGTGAAGAAATGTTTCTAAAGAGGAAGTCGGCAGAGACAGGGAGGGATGACTTGCTGTGCACTGAAGTATTTGTGCCCAGATGGAAATTTAGTGTGAGGTTGTATTGGGAATGGCAGTAGTTAGCAGCAATTTTGTTGTAGTGTTATGGTGAAATTGCTGCAGGGAGGTGGTGAAGTGGGCAAAAGAGATACTGCTGGAATAGTGGTGATAGGTAGGATATTGTTGATGTGAGTGAAGGGTTCTAGTGATGTATGGATGTGGTTTGTGAAATGCATATGCCGTAAGTAGCAGTTGAATGAAGCTGTATAGTTGTATGTAGAAGTGTGCGCTGGTAGTTTTGATGGCAGAAGCTAATGATGAAGTTGAATGAAGTTGTATAATTATACATAGAAGTGTGCACTAGTAGCAAGTGATGAAGTGGGATGTTGCAGCACTGTGGATGGAAGGTAGAAAGGTGGGATTCAGGGGAATGTGTATTATGAGATAGTGTCACCATTGGTCAGTGATGAGCGTATGTTTATGGAATGAAGTGGGGTGACTGGTGGGGAGACTGTTATGCTACTGTATTGTGTAGCTGATGTCTGGTGTGTAGTGATGCAATGGTGTTTTGTTGGAATTATGTGGTGCTGTTTGTTCACAGTGAGTTATAATGTTGGATTTGTAGTGTTGGTTGTGGATGAGGCTTGTAAACGAGGAAGTGATAGGTGCAGCAAGTTTGAGAAGGATGTGAATATTGTATGTGTTTGCATGCAGAGGAAGTGGATGTATTTTGTTGTAGCAGGATAAGGGTGATGATGGTTGATTGAAATTGATGGGAATTTATGTATGTATGTATATTGATGGGTAGAACTGTGTTAATGATGGTAGTTTTGGGATGATGGTTAGGGGAGTATGTGCTTGATGGTTGTCAGTGGGATGTGGTGTGGGAGTAGTAGAGGGTTGGTGCACAGATATGTGTACACTTGAATAGTGACTGGTGGTATGGTGTGTAGCAATGAACAGAGATGGATGTGAAGATGCGTGATTTATTTGCTGGAAGAGTAAAGCAATTTTGTAGGGGGTCTTGAGGTGGGACAGTGGTGGGTATGTGAAACTGAAATGTTGTTTGTTGTATGAAGTTTATCAAGCAGCATTTAGGTGATGAAGTGGTATGTGTAGAAGTTTAAAGTATGGTTTGATTCGTGTTCATGAGTTTTTTTTAATCTAACAGTTTTCAAAATAAATCATAAACAATTTATCAAACATTTCTTAATGGAGGATAATTAAATAATTACTGGATGAAAGTGATTTAAGGAAATTTCTTAATGGAAGCAGTAAAGGATTAATTACCTAGTGTAATCAATTAAGGGATATATTAAATAAGAAATTAATTAATGGGTAGTTAATTAATGAGTGGGGTAAATAAATGGTTAATTAATCATTATAAGTGATCAATTTGAGTGATTAATTAGGGATTAATGTAATTAATGTGAATAGGTAAAGATTAATTAATTTGTGTGATTAATTAAAAGTTAATTACTTAATGTAATTAGAGAGGATAATTTAGGCATGATTTATTAATGGTTCAAATTTAATCAATGTTAATAAGCAGGATTAAAAGCAATTAAAGTAATTAATTTAATTCATGATGTGATTAATTCATCTTGCTTATGAATAGTTGATTGATATTTCTGATATGAAATGTTTTGTGATATGATTGGATTGAACATAGTAAATGTGATTATCTTTCGAGATGAATTGTTGTGTAAGTGACATCCTGTATTTAAAGTTTGTATTGAACTTCACTAGAATAATTTGGTTTTTAAGATGAAATTGGGTTCAAAGAGACCGGGGTTGGGTACAGGTAAGTACCCGAAACCACTTCAATTCTTTATAGATTTGATATGTGAAATCAATTGGCTGGAGTGGAATTGACAGGATCATTTAAACTAAGTAAAGGTACTTAGGAATTGATTTGTGAAAATAAGTGTTGATTATATCAAGTTGTTAACTTGTAATGAAGTACGAGTTACCCCGGGTTTTTTTTAATTAAGTTTCATGCTTTTGTATTTTTGTTAAAGGGTTTACTCACGCTGGTTTCCAGCCTGACCCGGGTGTTACTTTGATGTAATGCTCGGGTCAGACCGAGTATTACAGATTTTCAGGTAAGGTCGTTCTGGAGCTCAGGAGGCGAGTTGGATGGCAGTAACGTATGGAGAGTATCCGCTGTGTCATGTTGTAGTTTACCTGGAACTAGTTAATCTTAACTGTCCAGAGTTCATATGAATATTGTAACTCTGATGTATTGTATGAATTAACTGATGTAGTTTCTTTGTATAAATGTTATTTTGTGAGATATTATATTTTATCCGCTGCGAATGTGAGAATCTGTATTTTGTTTCTGTTTCTTCTTCTTTCTCTTTTCTTCTTTTCTTAACTATCTGGAAATATCGGGATCGAAATTTTCTGGGTCGTTACATAAAATATCTCAAACTGACCAGAGTATTACATAAATAACACACGGGTTGGACTATGTCTACTTAAGAACCCACAATAAGGGTAACATAGTCTAAACAATGAAAAACTATAAAATAATCAGAACCAAAGATACTCTAATCTTCAGATGACATGTCAACGTATGTATATAAATATAGAAATGTACGCTTGAAATAAGTGTATAATATCATAGATAAACATTAAGGCGTCACATCTCCCGAATAACTCAAATCCGTATGAAACAACCAGCTCTGATACTAAAAGTTGTCATCACCAATACAAAAACACATCAAATTAGAAATCATAGAATAAACATAAATGGGTGAATCATACATATCCATAAACCATCATCAAATCCAAAATATCAGTAAATGAGACATCAACAAGTATAAGCAGGCTAGCACGAAGTATTGCTCAAATATATCTCTCAATCTCGATAAAATATCATCATCAATATATTATAAGATATAGGATATGATAGGTTACCTATCAATATAATGAGAATCCACTATATATTGCATATATATCATAGGTATAATCTTATTTATATAAACTATCAAAACGTATCATGATGGGATATGACTATACGACAGATGCAAAGTCCCAACTAGGTTCATATATATAACGCCATGTGGGTAATTAAACCCATACCTATACTTCAACTGTGGTACATTAATAGTATATGCTAGTCGACTACTCAGTTAGTACCAGAAGGAAGACTGATAGTACTAAGCAAGCTCCATAGGCATTAAGTCTCTACAGTATTTGTTACTATCATGGATCATGACACGCATTCACCGGTGTGCTTGTTAGCGCGAGGACTCAATAGTCATGTCTGACTCTTGACTGTTTTCCTAAGTGATACAAGGGAAAATGCACACATAGGGATAGCATATAGCTATATAACATAGTGTCACAGATCTGGGGTGCGACCCTACGATCAGGCTACTAAGGTGGATTCTAGCCATCTACTCCTCTCCAACACATGTTGTAGGATCGATTTCACCCAAGAGGGGGGTGAATAGGGTGGTACTATTAATTATAAAAATTTATGGCGAAAGTATATTAAATAATTTCAGCACAGATAATAGTCGAATAATAGCAAAATAATGGAAACAGAAAATAGAACACGTAGATTTAGCCAGCTTTGGAAAAATCCTGCCTACGTGCTACCCCCAAGGTTTCTACTAGAAATTAAGTAGTCAGACGCTTTGACACGTAAATTCGCGACACCCGCTATCGAATAACCTAACTGTGTGCTCAAAACCCTGCCCCAACTCAGCCACTGATTTGTGAATTCTCAAACTACACCACCGTAGTTCATCCCCTAGTCACACGACTAGAAATTACAAAAGTTTTAAAAGAAATTTATAAATTAAAAAATGTTTAAACACACAAAACCCTAACTATAAAATATAAGCACAAAAGAAATGTTGGCCCAAAATAAAAGATGAAACCAGCCAAAATAAACTAAGTAAAATAATCCCTTATGTTTTATTCCATTAGCCGGTGTCTTTCTTCGTGAAAAATGGCTGCTTAGATTTCTCGTTCATTCCTCTTTGCTCTAAAATTAGGGATTTGAATTTCGAAGAAGTCGACTTCAGTTGCTCGATTGAAAAACAGATTTATCGTTCCTAGCTTTGTCGATCGAGTGTTTCTTTGATCTACACACGGCTCCTTCTCAATTGAGTTCGGCTTGAATTGGTATGTGCTTTAAGCTCTTTGCTTTACTGGTTAATTTGCTTGAACTCAATCTGATTCGAGTTATTGATTTGATTCTTTGCTCTCTTTTATTGCTTAAATTTGAATGGATTATTGTCGATGATGTTTAAGTGTTTATATAGGGTTCGAATCCCTTTATTTTTGTTCGAATATATTATTCGAATTCGTCCGATAATTTTGCTCTGGCCATTCGATTCAACTTGAAAGTTGGTGATTTGTACTGACTTGTTCAATTTGTGTATCTTCGTTACTTAATTGTCATGGCTTGTTTGATTCTGACTTTCGTTTTCTTGGCCACCACGTCTCTGAATTTGATTTGAAACTGCTTCTTTAATTTTTGTAAAAACCTGCTGTGCGAATTTCTTTTGTTCAAACTCTACTTTGATGACCCATGGCATCTGAATTTGTTATTTGATATTGTTAGATAGAAGTTCGATTCTTGCTGTTTTGAGTACATGTTGGTTTTGTTGCATTTGAGCTAGCTCATGATATCTTCATGTTGTTGCCAGACTTGTTTATGTGCAGTTCACCACTGTTGCACTGATTTCGTACATTTTATACTTGTGTCTAATCTCAGTGTCGATGTTCATTTGTTTGAATTTTGACTTCGGGTTGCACTGCTACTAGCCTGAACAGTTTAATTGTTTGGTGCACAACTTCATATATGCATGTTGCACTCTCTGTTGCATATTCACTTGGTTGTGTTCATTGTGTAGCCTGGTTTTGGTTTCTTGATTTCTTTTTAGTCTGGTTGTAGTATGACTATGCATGTTGAATCTGGCTTCACTGCGTATGTGTGTGTGTGTGTGTACGTATATGTGTGTGTGTGTGTGTTCAAACATATGTATATATGTAGTTTGAAAGCATTTGTGTTGCTGTTTGCATATCAACTTTGAAGTTGTTGAGTTTCTTGTCTTGATGCCATTTTAGCTGATGTTGTTTTTTGGTTTTCTGGCATTGTGCCATGCCACTGAACTTTGAACTTAATTTCTCATTGTTGTAGTGCATATAGGTTATTTACTGATTCAACCCAAATCATATTGATCATGTTGTCTGGATAAGTGCAGTTTCATTGTGGCTTCACTTTGAACTTCATGTGTACATTTGGATTGCACCTATGTTGAATCCAGCTTATAGCTCGCGTTTGACATTGTGATGATATCGTGACTTAAAATGTATTGCACTTAAGTTGAAACCGGCTTTTGATTGGGTTTGACCATGTGCTCACATGTCCCTGTAATTTTATCAAGTGTATATCGGTATGCATGGCCTTATGGCATGTACAGTGATACAGTATGCATGTCACAAGTTGTTCATGTATGATGAATTCAAATATAAATGATGATGAATAACCCAAATAACATAGGCAAATAATATTTTCAAAATACATTTTATTTTACACTGCAAAAATATTTTCTTTTCAATTTTACTATGTTAGTGTTTATTTTGCAGATTGCTTAGATGCTGGATTCAATCTGGAATAGAGTTTAAGTTCAAATACGAGTGAACGAGTGAAATGTAGTGAGGTGCAAACGTATGTGATGTGATTGAAATTGTAATGTAATTGATATTTGTGTATATATCATGAGAGCACAACTTTGTACTATTCAAAATTGTAAAAATATATTTGTTTGAATAAAATATCTGTTTGAATTTAAATTCTGTATCATGTATTTTATTCAGTAAATATTTATTTAATTCTATGAAAATAAAATAGTATATTAACAAATACATTTAAATGAATTTATATATATGTTTATTATCATCAAACAAAAATCATATACTTGCATATTCAATAATCTTCCCCTTTTGATGATTACAAACATATTTTTAAGATTTTGAATATACTACATGTATTTGATCATTCAATTTTCTCCCGCTATTTGAATGCTCCCTCTCTACAACAAAGTTCCCCCTTCATATACGCATGAAAATAAATAAAATATGCAAATGGATCTTGATGCAAATAAATAAAATATTTGACTTTTATTTGCCAAAATCTTAACTTTTCTCTCTCTCTCTCTTTTGTTATCAGCAAAAGAGTAATAGTGTTAGGAAAAACAGAGAAAAAATGTTAGACATTAATACAACATTAATACCCAAACGAGTATAAATATTAAATTTCAATAAAAAAATCAAACAAAAATCATAAATACTCATTTAGGTGCATATTTCACTTTTAGAATGATAGGAATGATGTCATCATATAAAACCATATAGTTGTGTCTATTTGTGGTATATTTATATCAGGAATTTGAATATCTACTAACCATGCATAACCGTTAGGACATTTAAATGAGATTAGTGGTATTCCAAGTTTTTATGAAAAAAAAAGGATTCAAGCATCTTCTAACCACGCATAACCGTGAGGACTTTTAAATGGGATTAGAATCAACTTGTCTATTTAATTAGTCAATTTTGATATGCGTTCCATACATGCAAAACCATGATGACTTTTAAATGAGCATGGAAGCATATAATCAAACATTCTAAGTAATTCACCCATGTATAACCGTGAGGACTTTTAAATGAGAGCGAAAATTTGCATGTTTTTATTTCTTAAAAATATAATAAAATGAAAAAAAGATGATTTCCCGTTTAAAATACCACATACTGACATACTATATTCGATTTTGATGAGTGATGGTGGATAGAAATATGATAGAAATAGAAATGGTCATGGAATTTTTACCAATAATTTTTTTTACAACTCTTGTTTAAATTTCTAAAGAAATTTACTAAGTATACTGTCTCAAGTTATAATATATGATCAATATCAACACTCATCACTTTTTCAAAAGTATTTATCTTTTCGATAATCAATAGGGAGTCAGATTAGTTAATGTAGTCATTTAAGGTCAAATCCAAAAATAATTATAAAATCAGATTTTACAAAATGACTAATTTGAAACAAGGTCAACAAAAAATGATTTTTTGAAAGGGGTTTTATAAAGAAAAAAGTGTCTGCTAATTGAAAATTATTTGAAATGAAAAATATGCAGATTTTTTCTTTAAACGACGCGATGCAGCTAATGAATGTCTCAACATAAAACTCGTTCCACTAATACTTTTTCTATCAACTAGACTACCAGTGTAATCTGCATCTGAATTCCCCTTTAACTCAAGGTTATCATTAGATAGATATCATTACAAAAATAAGTGAAAATCAATGACTTCATGTTCAAAATCAATATAAATGATTAAATTGTTGCAGAAATGATTTCAACATGAGATCATATAAGATACCACTTGTATTTTAGATATTCACTGTGATATATAGTGGTTAAAAAAGGTGTATTCCACAACACTTGAATTTGTTTTGAAATTTTCAGCACATCCATTTATATCAAGCACAAGTAATCTAAAGTAAGCAAAAAAACACATATTCGAAAAATTTGTCAAAGCCATTTTTCATGACATTCTGAAGTGAATTAAAAGTTAGAGAAGTTGCAGCATTATCAATTAGCTTTTCAAAAAACTTCATGAATTTCACAAATCAAAGTTGAGATGATCGAGATATGTTAGAAATACTTCAACAATGACGATCAAAACATAATTTTCAATATATGAACAAAAATTGAGTTGAGAGATCATACCTCACTTTCCTTCTATTTTGTGATATCCAAAATGCGATGATCTCCATCTAATCTTTATAGGCTAAGGAACGTTTAAATTCTAGTTTATCAACAACATGAAATCTATCTGCATCAAGGTTGTTCCTTAGCCTACTTGTGTGTCTAAATTTTGGGGAAGGCAAGTGGTCTAACTAAGGATGTAGGACCACTTTTATTATCTATTGAAATCTTTGGTACCCAAATTTGTCTATATAACAAACCGTTCGTATTTACAATTATACCCTTTGGAATCCAAACCTATTTTAATTTCAAACCATTTATATTTGAACCTTTTGGAATCCATATTTGTTTAACGAATTTGCGATTGTATATATTTCGACAATTATTCTTGCTATGTCCAATAGTTTCACGCTTTACACGTTTGGGTATCACATATTTCCCCTTCACATTGTTATTACTTGTTTGTTCATATTTTGACACTTTTGCAAACCCAAACGCATTCCTTTTATTCTCGAAGAGTTGATTTTCTAATGATTTATCTCCATTGAAAATTTTTTGAGTAACCAACTCAAGTTTATTAATTTTGGATTTTAAATGTTTATTTTCATTTATAAGCTTTGAACAACAACTAATGCTATTATCTATCTTTTCAAAACTATTCATTTTTAATCGCATATTTTCATTTTGAAGCTATCTAATTTTATTCTCAATTTCAAGCATCTCAGTTTCAAAGAGTTGGAGTTTTTTATATTAATTTTTTTAAATCCTTGAATTCTTAAATCTCCTTTTCAAATTCGTGATTTAATATAATAAGTTCATAATTTCTCATAATCATATTTTCTTTTTCAAGAGTTTTGAAATTTTCGTTGATCTCATTTCTTTTCAAAAGTTGCACTTTTAGAACTTTCCAACTTCTTAAAATTATCCAACTCTTTTTGCAAAATATTATTTTTACAAATCAACTCAGTTTTGATTTTCTCTGGAATTAAAATTTCGTTTTCTAACTTTTGAAAGTTTTCATGTAAACGGGAAAATTATTTTTCTTGGGCCAAAAACTTTTTGCGTTAGAACTTTTATCTTTAAGCTTATTTTCCAGATCATTATTTTTTCGATGAAGTTTAGTTTGTTCCCGTTTCAAATTATTATTTTTCAGCTCAAGAGCTTTATTATTTTCAATTAATTTTCGACACAAGAGAACTAAATCATTAAATGAAAAATCACTTATTTCATTGGCCATTGCATCTTCATCACTGTTGCCCTTTGCCAATCCTGTTAAGCACGTTTCTTAGTCGATTATGGGTGATCTCTCATGGTTGTTGACTTTTGCACCATATATTGCATCAAAAGTATTCCATATTTCCTATGCATTTTCACAATGGGAGATAAAGTTAAAATTATCTTGATTAATATGAGAACATAGTATATGCATAGCAAGAGCATTATTCAAAGTATTTTTCTCATCTATAATATCACACCCATTTTCAATAATATCCCAAAATTTAAAATTAACAGATTTTAAATAATATTCCGTTTTTAATTTCCAATTCAAAAAATCTGTTCCATCAAAAGCAGGAGGAATAATATTCGACCTACCCTCAGTAAAATCATTATTAAAAGAAGCTATTTTAAAAATTCAAATTTGTAAAACAAAATTGGTTTTTTAAAAATCAAAATTTTAAGAAACAAAAATGGCTTTTGTTCCTAGCTTTGATACTACTTGTAGGATCGATTTCACCCTAGAGGGGTGGAGAATAGGGTAATACTATTAATTATAAAAATTTATTGCGGAAATATATAAAATAATTTCAGTACAGATAATAGTCGAATAATAGAAACAAAGATAATAGCAGAATAATAAAAGCAAAAAACAGAACACGCAAATTTACCCAGCTTCGACAAAACCCTGCCTACGTGTTTCCCCTAAGGTTTCTACTAGAAATTAAGTAGTCATACGCTTACACATAAACCCACGACACTCGCTATTGACTAACCTAACTCTACGTTCAAAACTCTGCCACAACTCAGCCACTGAGTTGCGAATTCTCGAACTACACCACCGTAGTTCGTCCCCTAGTCACACGACTAGAAATTACAAAAGTTTTAAAAGAAAATTACAAATTAAAAAAAAGATTAAACACACAAAACGCTAATTAGAAAATATAAGAACAAAAGAAATATCAGCCCAAAATAAAAGATGAAACTGGACAAAATAAACTAAGTAAAAAAATCCCTTTTCTTTTATTCCTTTGGCCGGTGTCTTTCTTCATGAAAAATGGTTGCTTAGATTTCTCGTCTGTTCCTCTTTGCTCTAAAAATTAGGGCTTTTGATTTTCGAAGAAGTCGACTTCAGTTTCTCAATCAAATAACTGATTTATCGTTCCTAGCTTTGTCGATCGAGTGTTTCTTCGATCAGCACATGGCTTCTTCTCGATTGAGTTCGACTTGAATTGGTATATGCTTTACGCTCTTTGCTTTACTTGTTAATTTGCTTGAACTCAATCTAATTCGAGTTATTGATTTGATTCTTTGCTCTCTGTTATTGCTTAAACTCGAATGGATTATTGCCGATGATGTTTAAGGGTTTATATAGGGTTCGATTCCCTTTATTTTCGTTCGAATATATTATTCGAATTTGTCTGATAATTTTGCTCTAGCCATTCAATTCAACTTGGAAGTTGGTGATTTGAACTGACTTGTTCAATTTGTATTCTTCATTACTTGATTGTCACGGCTTGTTTGATTCTGACTTTCATTTTCTAGCCACCATAGCTCTGACTTTGATATGAAACTGCTTCTTTGATTTTTGTAAAACCTGCTATGCGAATTTCTTTTGTTCGAACTCTACTTTGATGACCCACGACATCTGACTTTGTTATTTGGTATTGTTAGATAGAAGTTCGATTCTTTTTTGGTTCTACTTGAGTTTTGTGATAATATTTACTTGTTAAATTCTGCCTTGACTTGATTTGAAACTTGTAAAACCTGCTTTTTTGAGTACATGTTGGTTTTGTTGCATTTGAGCTGGTTCATGATATCTTCATGTTGTTGCCAGACTTGTTTATGTGTAGTTCATCACTGTTGCACTGATTTCGTACATTTCGTACTTGAGTCTAATCTCGGTGTTGATGTTCATTTGTTTTCATTTTGAGTTCGGGTTGCATTGCTACTAGCCTTAATAGTTTAACTACTTGGTGCACAACTTCATATATGCACGTTGCACTCTCTGTTGCATATTCATTTGGTTGTGTTCATTGTGTAGCCTGGTTTTGGTTTCTTGATTTCTTCGTAGTCTGGTTGCAGTGTGACTATGCATATTGCCTCTGGCTTCACTGCGCATATACATGTGTGTGTGTGTGTGTGTGTTCAACCATATGTATATATGTAATCTGAAAGCATTTGTGTTGTTGTCTGCATATCAACTTTGAAGTTGTTGAGCTTCTTGTCTTGATGCCATTTTAGCCTATGTTGTTTTTTTGCTTTTCTGGCATTGCGCCCTGCCACTGAACTTTGAACTCAATTTGCTCATTGCTGTAGAGTATATAGGTTGTTTACTGATTCGACCCACATCACATTGTTTATGTTGTCTGGATTAGTGCATTTTCATTGTAGCTTCACATTAAACTTCATGGGTACATTTGGATTGCACCTGTGTTGAATCCAGTTATAGCTCAGGTTTGACCTTGTGTTGATATCGTGACTTAATATGTATTTCACTTGAGTTGAACCCGGCTTTTGATTGGGTTTAACCTTGTGCTCACATGTCCCTGTAATTTTATCAAGTGTATATCAGTATGCATAGCCTTGTGGCATGTACAGTGATACACTGTGCATGTCACAAGTTTTTCGTGTATGATGAATTCAAATTTAAATGATGATGATCAACCCAAATAATCGAGGTAAATAATATTTTCAAAATACATTTTATTTACACTGCAAATATATTTTCTTTTTAATTTTACCGCGTTGGAGTTTATTTTGCAGATTGCTCAAATGCTGGATTCAATCTGGAATATAGTTGAAATTCAAATACGAGTGAACGAGTGAAATGTAGTGAGGCGCAAATGTATGTGATGTAATTGAAATTGTAATGTAATTGAAATTTGTATATATATAGATAGAGCACCACTTTGTACTATTCAAAATTGTAATAAAATATTTGTTTGAATAAAATGTCTGTTCGAATTTAAATTCTGTGTTATGTATTTTATTCGGCAAAAATTTATTTAATTCTATGAAAATAAAATAGTACATTAACAAATACATTTAAATAAATATATAGACATATACGTTTATTATCATCAAACAAAAATCATATACTTGCATATTCAACACATATAATAGGACTACATCAAAATAGTGGCATACAGAGCTAATATGTAAAGACACTAAGTCTTGGTCATCGCCAGGTATAGAGCTAGGCATAGAGCCATGCTCGTTGAATATAGGCACAGAGCCTAACTCATCACTACATGTATCACCTAACACTATGTAATATATTCATGTTACGTGAGTGTCATCTACTTACAATATATTATCCGGGTTTTTAATCCAGTAAAATTCAAAGGAAGGCGGAACAGTATTGTAGTTAACTCGTTATGAAATCTAGTTCAACGTTACGTAGTTTATTGATTTTGAATGTAAATTATTTTGATTATTATTTACATATGTTTAAAGATTGCTTTGATTCAAAATTTATAAAAGGACGTTTATGACTAACCTACTTTGATTCTTCTTTAATTTATAGCTAGTTTTCAATTTGTTGTATCTAAGTTTAAAACTTATACTATAAACTTTATATATACTAGTACATGTCGTTAATCCTATATGCTTACCCATCATTTATTATTATGAACAACTATCATGATTTGATTTTAATATGCTTGTGTTTTTATGACAATAATATATAAATTCAACATCTTTATATGTCAAGTATGGAAACGTTGCTTTTACTATACTTCACTCTCTCAATGGGAAAATGTTCGATTGGCAATGCCTAGACTTAATCTGAATGGAATTCTTTAGAAAGATAAAAGGAAATTATTATAAATAGTTATTAGTTTGTACTTATCATTTAGTTCTGTTATATATACTAATCTAATCGCACATATGTACATCTAATAATTATTTGTATTTATTTTTGTTTGATACAATTTAATGGGGATGTATGCTATAAGCGCAAAAGCTTTGGTCATCGCAACATATTTATTTCATGCAGTACTATTGGTGGTGTCGGATGCAAATTGATAGTGAAATTTCGTTAATGGGTAGTTGGGAATGGGTTAATGGTAGAGGATACAATAGTGAGACTCTGTTTATGGATGATCACGAAGGTTACTATCTAAGGTATTTTTGAAATAATAAAATGAGAAATTGGAAATTGTATTGATTAAAATTTAATTATTAATGGTAGAGATATGCCATTATAAATTTAAAATGTAATTTTCGATTATTTGTGTAGTTATATATGCATGTGCAGGTTATTTCATCTTAAACTTTGTAAAAGGACTCATGTGTAAAATCTTAAATCTACTTTTAAATCTTTCCTAGGTTAAAACTAGATTAAATTTTGTTCCTTCCTTAATTTTCAAAACGTGTCAGTTAGTTAAAATCAATCTTAATGTATATGTGTATATGTATGTGCATGTGTCGTTTTGTTTATAATTGAAAAAAAATATTAGTCAAAATTAGATGAGACTGAGTGTTCAAAATTATTTTAAAATGGCATTAAAAGGAGAGTAAATGAAAGAAGATAACTTCTCAACATTTTCTCCTTATTATTAATTGCCTACATAAACACAATTGATTGACGGTTTAAACGTAAGTAAAATTTTGATTAGTTAAAATAACTTTATAACAAATTATATATATAAACATAAGTAAACTATATAGATACATTGGCTGTTATTTTATATTATTTTCAAAAGTAACGTATATAAAACAAAGACATATATAAAGGGACAAATGAGTCTGTTGTGGTACAATCCTAGCATTTATATACGATCACATTGGCTATGTACATTACTTAAATCTTTTGATACACTTATTGCAATATATATTTGAATTCGAATTATATTCTAAATCTTTTAAAATAATTAAACAAAATAAAGATTTTATTTAAAATATTTTAAATTGGATCTAAAATCTATTTATACTTCATGCACCCAATAAATATTTAAAATGGAAAATTTTGAAATTCATCCATTTAGCCGACTTTCCACTAGCCTATTTCTTTCAGTAGGATCAGAACTAAAATGGTCTATATGGTGGGCTAACTGATTAAAGCCTACTAATTTAGCAGGATGTCTAAAAATGTAGTGTCTAAAGTTTGGTTTTGGTGACAAGTACTCCATCCTATCTAACTATCGGCCTAGCTCGTAGGATGAGGTAAACCGAAAGGTTACCCACAGTATAAAGGCCCTAATTGATTTTAGGTCTTAGGCTAATTCAAAATTTTGTTTGAAAAATTAAATGGTTAAATTTAAAATATAAAAGGAAATTTAATAAAAGTTATAAAATGCATTCAAATATTTCAAAATTATTCTGATAAATTAAATAATTAGTTTTGAACTTTTAAAATTTAAAATTTAATAAATATGATTAATTAAACTAAATTAAATAATTAATTAAAAGTTAACCGATTAAAACATATATATTAATATATGTGTATAACTATAAACGTTGTAGTTATGAAAATTATTTATGATAAATTAAATTAAGTATTCAAATTAATTGAACTATTTAACTAAATTGTTTTATTAAATTATTTTTTCGAATAAAATCAATTAAAAGTTAATTTATTAAAATGTATACATATATTGATATGTATACATAAACAAACTATAAATGTTATAGTCGACCAACCATCTTAAATAGTTTAAGGTGGGTAATATAAAATTTTATAAAAAATAAATTAAGTCAATTAAATATTATTTAATTAATAAAAATTAATTTTAATTAAATATGATTTAATTAGTAATATATATAAGAATATTATGTAGATTAAATAAATTATAAATAGTTACAAATAAATTAAACTTGTATAATATGAATGTTTAATATAAGTAGAACTGAAATAAACCCAAAATAGATTTTTGAAATAATAAAGTATGTGTACCATGTGTTTGACACTCGAACCATAAGGGTGTTTCATAAAAACACATTATTCATTAAATCGATAACATTTAAAATATATATTAAAAAAATATAAATCTTAATTGTAAGTTTTCCTCTATCATCTATGTATTAATAGATTACTTGCATACTCGTTAGTTGTTAAGCTTTCCTCAAGCTAGAGATATTATGTGTAGTACTATAAATATATTGAGTTGATGAGCTAAGATACATGTATGTAACACTACTCTTTTTACCCTTCCAGATAACTTTTTTGCATAATTGATTGATTTTTTGAATAGTTAAGCTAGGGAGCATAAAACACTGCATCCAAAAACTGACCATAGGATAAACTACAGCCTTAATCAATTGTATTCTTCCTGGAACTGTGAGAAATTTGCACTCCCAACCTTGCATCTTTTTTAGCACTTTGTCAATCAGTTGCTTACAATTTGAGTGTTTGATATATGTCACAGATAGGGGTAACCCAAGATATCTAACAGGTAATTCTCCTTCTTGAATATCTAGAATGTTACGCACTTGATCCTTGTTATTGCAAAACTTGTTGAAAAATACCTGAGTCTTGAGATTATTCATTTCCAAGCCAGTGACTCTCTTTAATTTCTTGAAACAATTCTTAACAGCTTTAGCTCCAATTTCAGTTGCATTTACGAAAATTAACAGATCATCAGCATAAATTAGATGTGTTATGTTAGAATTGTTCTTGATAATTGATTCCACTTTTCCTTTAATAGCTTTAGCATCCATCAACAAAGTGAAATATTCCATGCATAAAGTAAACAGATAAGGGGATAAGGGATCTCCTTGCCTTAAAACATTGCTGCCTTTAAAATATCCCTTATGATATCCTTCAATAGACAATGAAAAGCTAGGGGAACTTATCATTTCTTGAATAATTTTTACCCATTTAACTGGAAAGTCCATGCTTCTCATCATGTGAAGAATGAAATGTCTGTTTACTGAATCATATGCCTTCTTAAGGTCCACCTTTATGCACATTTTGTTACTCCCATGCTTGTTAAAATTTCTGATGTGTTCATGTGCAATTATTATCCCATCTTTGATCTGCCTGTTTGGTAAGTAGGCTGTTTGATTATCAGAAATCAATTCTCCAAGCACAAACTTCATTCTATCACATAACAATTTAGATAGGATTTTGTACAGCATGGAACAACAGGCTATGGGTCTGAAATCTGCAACAGATTCAGGGGTTTTTACCTTAGGGATTAAGGAGATAATGGTGTGATTAATTTCTCTCACAATTCTGCCATTGTCAAAAGAAGACTGCATAGCTTTCAAAAGCGGTTCTTTTAATTCATTCCATTGTCTTTTATAGAATTTAGCATTAAAACCATCATAGCCTAGAGCAGTATCATTATGCACACTGAAAATAGCTCTTTTCAATTCTTTTTCATCAAATGCAGCATTAAGAAATATTTTTCCCCATTCGTTAAATTTTCTTTTTGGAGTAATGTTAGGAAACTGATTCATCATGTTGCCTCTATTGTATATGTTTGTAAAATACTTGACAGCCTCTTCCTCCATCTCCTTTTGTGATTTGAAAACTTCTCCATTTCCTTTTACAATGTTGTGGCAGCTATTAACAAAACACCTATTAGTTTGTTTTGCATAGAAAAATTTAGAACAACTATCATCCCACTTGATCCATTGACATTTTGATTTTTGTTTGTTATCAATAGCTAATAGCTCCATACTTTTAGCCAGATTCACTTGAGCATCATGCAACTTTTGTGCATTTAATGAGTTTTGATCTGATTCTAATATCTGTAGAGCAATGTTGACCTCTTGCTTGCATTTTGAAACTTGTGACTGTAAATCATTTTTTCCACTGCACCACTTTTTAATTTCCTTTTTGATGTTTTTCTGCATATGAATAAGGTTGAATAACTGATTTCCTTCAGGGAAAACAAAACACTTTTCAACCGCTTCCTTGTACCCCTCACACATAACCCAGTGATTCATGAATTTAAATGGTTTTGGACCTTCATATGTTTGAATGCAATTAAAGTGGAACATAATAGGTACATGATCACTTGTTGATAGATCTTAATATTTTGCATGAGATTTTTTAAACATGTTCATCCATTCAACATTGCAAAAAAGTCTATCAATCTTTGTAGCAATATTCTTGTTAGGCCCTGATCTCCATGAAAAATTAACCCCTGAAATGCTAATTTCTTTAACCCCTGCAGAGTTAACAAAATTGTTGAGCTCTTGAATGTTTCTGATTGTCAAATTATTTCCTCCTATTTTCTCCTTCAAACATCTAACACAGTTAAAATCCCCTATGATGCACCATGGAGTAATAAAAGTGTTAGCTTCTTTTACCAGTTGTTTCCATAAACTTTTCCTTTCAGTTTTAAGGTTTAGTGCGTAAATGACAGTAACAATGCATTGGGCCCCTGCAGTATTATTTAGCATACAAGTAATGTGTTGTTTGCTCATAGAAATTACATAACTGCTCCAAATGTCTGAATTGATCATAATAAGGATTCTGCACTTGTGATGATACTCAATGTTATTTATGCATGTCCATTTACTTCCCCAAGATTCTATATATAGCTGAAGTTTATTGATTCTCAATTTATTTTCAACTAAGCAAAAAATAGAAGGTTTTTGTGAAAACACAATATTTTTTACCTCCAAAACATGTGCTGCCTTGTTAAGACCCCGCACATTTCAACACAAGATAGACATTATTTGGATGAGTTTGCTTGACTCCTGGTCCTTATAGTGGGAGCCACACTTTCATGGATCAGAGGTCCTTCTTCAATGTTTTGGATATGAGACATATCAGAAAGTTGAGTAGAGGATCCCTTTGCAATTGTAGCAGCCATGCTGATTTGTGGAAGCAAACCAGATACTACACATTCTTCTGCACCAGCTGATGGCGAGGCCGCAATTGCAACTGCGGGCTCCTTTAAAGACTTCTGAACTATCTCATCATTCACAGCATTCATATCTGATGGAGAAACATCGTTACCCTTATTTGAATTATTTGTATTTTGATTCCTGTGAGCTTTATCAACTATTGTATGATCTTGGACATTTGACTCATCAATTGTAATAACATCTACATTGTTATACACTACTCCTTCTGAATTGATATAAAGATTCTGCTGAGTTGTATAATCCTCTGAAATAATGCCCGTGCTATTAGTCTCATTATTATTAGTTATAGACTTTGGTATCCATTGTTGCGTAAATGATATAGGGCACTCTTTATCCACATGACCAAAACATACACAGTTATGACAAACTGGAGGTATAAACTCGTATTCAACATTTTGCATAACAACATCCCCTCTAGGCAGTTTAATTTGCACTTCTCTTTCAAATTTAAATGACGCATCCACCTCAATAAGCATTCTAGCAAAGGCTATTCTGCTTCTATTTTTAGTATGTTCGTCCATTGCAATAGATCTTCCAATGGTGCTAGCAATTTTACACAATGAAATGTGGTTCCAATATGCAAAATTGAGATTTGGAAATCTCACCCAAATAGGAATGGATAATAATAGATCTTTCTCATATTTGATAGTACTGCTACACTTCTTCATAATGATAAACTTCCCATCCATCAACCATGGTCCTCCTTCTAGTGTTTTGTTACAATCTTCTTCTAGTTCAAATTGAACCAAATAGAAACCATTGTCTCTAGCAAAAACTTCAAATTTACCTTTTGGAAGCCACGTTCTCCTGATATATGCTTTAAAAAACATATAATACGGTCTTTTCCCCACCAAATAGATCAGAATAGAATTAGACCACATCTTCTCTGCAGTTAACAGCTCCTCCTCTCCAATTATTGTAGTTTTCCTGTCATTAACAATTGTTGGATCAAAGAATTGCATGGTTTCACATTGCTTCTTTTCCTTAACCAAATCACACCAACTTTTAGGTGTAGCCTTTGAGTTAACAGCAAACACACCCGAAGAATTGAATCCATTCTTTTTGATAAGCGAATCACGTGATCCAGCATTAGTTGACCCAGATCCAATTGAGGCCGACCTATTTTTCATGCGAGAAAAATAGGGATTCGCCTTTTGCACTTTCGCTGATACACCTGAAGCTTCCATCCTCTTCCTCCGATCCATCACCTTTGTCCAGCCCTCATCCTCTGCTTCCTCCCCTCCTAGATCTGAACTTTGAACGCCGGCTGATTGTGACGCCATTATCTCCTAGATTTATTAATGAGTTATTAATGAAATGAAATGAACAGTTACAAGTGTTAAATCTGAAGGAGGAATGGGGCTGAAAAAACTATCTGATATAAACATTACTTTTTGCAACAAAAGAATTTTGGAGACTCTTACCAATTCAACATATAGTGCTAAGTGGCTGAATGTGAAATATGCTAATAATGAGACACTGTGGGAATCTAACTTTAATAACAATTTCTCATGCACTTGGAAAAAAATGCTATACCATAGAAAAGATGCACAAAAACTAATTGATAGAAGAATTGTGGATGGTAAATCTACAAGCTTGTGGTTTACACCATGGATTAATGGTTCAACTTTATTGGAAAAGCTGGGGCATGAAACTTTATCATACACAAGAGGTCACAAACACAAAGTAGAGCAAATTATATCTGGAAATATTTGGAGGCCTAAAAACATCTCATATCTTGGTAATATAAGTGAGGAAATAAAGCAAGTACCCATTCATTATGACAAAACAGCAGACTATTGGTTTTGTAAAAGCAGTAAAAATGGCCTATTTACTTTTCATGATGTATGGAATGATTTTAGAATTAAGCTACAGGAAATCAGTGACTACAAAATCATATGGAATAACATCTCACTCCCAAAAATGAATGTATGTTTATACAGAGCCACTTTCAATTTCCTACCTACAAAGGACAAATTAAAAATGCAAGGAGTGACTGAAGATGACGTTTGTGTTCTATGCAAAAGAGAAGTGGAAACTTGCAATCCTTTATTTTTTAAATGTTCCTTTTCTAAGCATGTGTGGTGTTGGATCAGAATAATGATGGGTGACCCTATAACATAAAGAAACTTCCATACTTCTCTCATAGATGCCATTGCCTACATGAGTCAGAAGTTTGCAGCTAACAATATTAAGAAGGACATCATAACAGTTGCGCTTAGCTCATCTATCTGGTTCATTTGGAAAAGCAGGAATTCTATCATTTTTAATAATGAAAAGATAGACAAAATCACAGTTTGCAATACCATAAAATCCAATGTTCGTGACCTCATCATTAATAGATCCAAGTTTCTCGGTCATAGTATGAACAATCTTGAGGATATCATTGAAAGATGGGAGATTTTACCTCTGCGAGTTGACAACCCTATTAACCTTACCTTGACCCCGAACCCTAATTTCCCAAACACAGCATCATCCTCGAGATACATGATTGATGGAGAAGACAATGAAGCTGAGAGCTCTAGATTGTCCAGACGCACTGATAGTTTTATCGCTAATGTTGAAAGAGAGGAAGTCTTGCCTGGAAGAGAAAACGAGCAGCCATGAAAAGACAAGGTTGCTAGGTTTACGCAGAGTGTTTAGGGCATTGTTTGTGGGTATGCATATTATCTGTGTGTGACCCGTATATATGTTGGAATGATTCTTGTGTAAATAGTGTTTGTATTGTTTTTATCATTATCAATAAAATGTTTGACCCTTCTTCAAAAAAAAAGATACATGTATGTGTTCGTCGAGCTTTCCTCAAGGTACATGCATTATGCTTAGGCTATTGTGAAATGGTGTGTATGAGTGGATAAACTCTTTCGATTTGTTGAGCTTTCCTCCAGGTCGATATGAGACTAGGACAAAGACCATGGGTTAGGAGTCATATATGATACAACCGATTAGGTGTTATTCATCGCTTGTAGACCTATGATTTGTTGAGTTTTCCATTAGGTCAAATTCCAAGGCAAGCGAGTCCTAACACTCACTACAGAATTCGAAAGATTTCTATGAATCTCTTAAGTTTTCAAGAAACATAAAAGTCCGGTGGGTGCCTTATTTGAAAAATGAAATGAACATTTAACCTTTCTAATACTGTAAGAATGTTTGATATATAAATTTAAAATAGTCTGCATCGATAAATTTGAGCAACTAATAAAATTGGTAAAAATGCCTTCCAGTTAAGGTATGCAAATGAATTAAATTAAAGATTAATGAAGAAATATAAAATAAATTTACCTTTAATCATTTGGCATGTTGCCCTTCAAGAACCTTGCAAAATCTACTTGCATACTACTAAATACATTTGTAACTTGGTTGCTTAGTTGCTTATTTGCTAAGATTGTGTATTGTTTTCATGAGTTATGAACTATAAAGCAATACAAAATATGGATACTTGATCCATATTATATAATGCACAAAAGTTGTATAACAGTCATATTCGTAGTGTATGAAATATCAATGAAATCGTTTCATTTAAAATGAAAAAGTAAACCATAATTCTAGGTAATGTGTTCAATGCGATTAGATACAATAAGAATCTTGTCCGTAGACCAAGAGCTACAAGATGTACTTAGGAACTCGATTACTAAAACATCAGTTTGATCAGTTTACGTAAATTATAACTTATTTGATATCCTTAAAAATTAAGGATAACCAAATGCACTTTTGTAAAGAGTTATGGTACTTTAGTAAGATTTTGCTTTTGAATGATTCGACTATTTTGAAAGAAAAACAAATGTACAAGGGTGATTGTAACTTAGGCACAATTGGGATAAAGGAAGTATGTAGTCAACTCTGATTAATGAAGATACGTCGGAAATGAGAATTGTACAAATCAAAAAAGATACTTATTATGGAATGAAAATTTTGATTTCTATTCCAAATATATTTTCATATGGAAAATTGTTTCCTATGAAAGTTATTTCTTTGAGTTCAAAATATTTGATCTGAATATAGTGATTATAAACTAGTTACAATCTATGAAATAAATCCCATATTAAGTGATTGATTGGAGCTTTGTATTTCATATGCTACTATAGTAAAGGCGGAAATAATGGAAGCATACCATGGACTCATCAAGCTATGAATTTTATGTTCCACAAATATACCAAATATTGTGTATAAAATAATAGTGTTTTTTTAGTATTGACTAAAAATAGATATAGTTTTATTTCAATATGAGTATTACGAAACTTCATTATAAGATAACTATAATTCAAGTGAAGTCCAAAGAATCGGTGCTGAACCTTGCTTGCCACTCGGAGACAGTTGACCATTTACCAAATGAATCAAGTGATTCAGGAAGTCAAAAGTGAAGCTCACAACTTGGTACCAAATTATACCCCTCAACTCAGTACTAAGCTAAGATGTTGAGTCACTGTCGCATGTTTTAAGGAATTGGAGATGAAGCAAAGCGAACATATGAAGTCCAGAGTGACGCGTCAATACTGAGCTTTCAAAAGTGCAACATCCCCTATACAGAGGACCAAAGCTAAGCGCTACAAATGCTACAGTCATCCATAGTTTTAACTTCCATTGACTAAATACGGCTACATTAACGGTATTTATAATATCAGAAGCAAATGAACAAGAAATATAATCACAGATTCACAAAAGAACAATCATTTTACTGATTACATTTCCAAAACAGTTCCATATTGTAATTACATAATATCATCGCTCTTCCAGGTTCAGATAAAATATAGTTATTACATAAATACGCCAAGAGTAACATATGACGATGCCCCCTTGGTTGACAAGAGTACTATATATACAATATAGCGGAATCGATCCAAATATAACAGCAACTGCTAATTAGTTATCCATCAGCCACATGCTCATCTCTAGAAGCTTTATTCGGTAACCTACAAAAACCTATAAACCTCAACCCTCATCCTACTCAAATCAATTTTTGAGAACCCGAGAGTTTAAGGAAAATAAACTTCAAGTCAGACATAAAACCTGGTGTGAATAATATTATACATCTCGGCTATCTCATATTAAGCGAGACAACCCGCTTAGTAGAATGGGTTTCCATTCACTAACATCCTTTTTTAAAACATATTTTTTCAATTTATAATTCAACAACCAAAACCGATTGAATCCGTAAAGCAATATCATGGATATGTACATTTCAAATATCATATGAACTATCTGTCCGTACACTAGTTTTGTCTGGCTAACTACTAACTCTAGGCTGACTCGGGCCTACCAGATAACATAAAAATTCTTACATCTATTAAATACTCCTCTTTTGGATGGTCTATCCTTATTTTTTCGGGTCTAACTGATCCTAATGGTTTTGCAGCTTACCAGTAACTAGTCTCTGTACAAATATTCCTTTCTGTGTGTAACCATAATTTTAGTCTATATGACAAAGCCTTACATACTGAAATTTTTGATTAAATTAGCTAGGGGCTAATAGCTAATGATTATATGGCGTCACCCTACACAAGTCCCATTTGGTCTTCTAATCTTAGTCATTTTCTTAGGGTTAACTACTCTTTAAAAAAAATTTCCTTGAAAACCTTTCCAAAATGATTTAAATCTTTAAATCATACACATACAAGGAAAATATACTCTTTGCTTTACTCTAAGATATGTTCCATGTTACATATACTTCACTCAAGATAATGTGGATGAAATTATTAAGGATTTCCCATCCTTCCAAAATAAGTTGAATCCTTTTTTAACTTAAAAACACTTTGGCTATATTGCCAAAAAAAATTCATTCGAAACCTTTGTTTAAAAACTTTAAACAACCCTTTTGAAACCACCAAATGTACCCCTTTCAAAACCTTTGAAAGTTTCCCTTTCAATAAAACTAAAACCTTAAGCCGAAGGACAAAACATACCTTTCAAAATCATACCTTTCGAAACCATTCATTTCCATCTTTTCGAAAGTATTGAAAAACATCTTCTTCGAAAGTTTTAAAACCTCAGACATCCTCATTTAAAACCTTTAAACATGGCCTTTTGAAACTATTGGAAAGCCTTTCCTTTTAAACCTTTCAAAATAGTTGGGAAACCTATCTTCTTAGACCTTTCGAAACCATTGGGGAACCACCCCTTAGAAACCTTTCTTTAAACCTTTCGAAGGCATCTAAACCTTTATAAACAAAAACCTTTCGAATGCGTCTATGTTCAATTTAAAACACGTGGAAGCACCTTTCGAAACCATTAAAACTATCTCTTTCGAAACCATTTGGGTTCTACCTTTAATAGAGCAAAAAGGGTCGTCAAAACATTTTAGTCGAAAGCATCTCTTTTGAAAACATTTCCTAAGTAAAAAAGTAATGGTGTCAAAACCATCCCTCCGAAAGCATTGGAGAAGCGGCATGGTTTTATAAACAAGAGAACCCTTTCGAAACCAATCAGGGTCGAAAGGTAAAAAGCAGCAGTCCGAGGCTTCAACCTAGACGGAAGCATTTATTTAAAAAGAAAGGCGCAGCCTCTTAAAACTATTTTTTGTAAAGTCACTGACCCAGTTGAAAGTAGGTAAAGTCGAAAGCTATTCAGTCGAAAGCGATGCAGGCGCATTTTCATTTGAAAGGCAAAGTAATGCTTCGACCCCTTCGAAACCCCTCGTTTCGACCCAATATTTTCCGCTTATACCCAATTCACTACGTACCACATATCCGATACCATGTGCATTGGTTTCGATGGAGTCGGAGATGGAGGTAAGAAGTCGGAAGCCTGGTGCCGAAAGCATTGAAACAGGAAAAAGCATGTAGATTTGACTTTTTAAAGTATATCTTTGTGCCAACCTGCCTTGTATGTCAAATTATTATTGGTCGCACATTTTTCTTTTATAAACGTACTATCGATTTTCTGAAATAAGAATTTGAATTATTTACAAAATATCCCTTCTCCTTTTAGTGAATATATAAAATATTTAAGTCTCATACCTTAAATAATTTTATATACCCATTTAAATTCCATAAAAATTACAGAAAATCATTTTTAATATGTCTTCTAACATATATAAATTTCAAACTCTTAGCCGATATAATTTAGCCATAATTAATTTTTAACCAAAAATATAATTTTCTTCACTAGAAAATTCATATGAAATGCACATAAATTCAAAAAATTATAAAAATTGAAACATGTTTCCAAATTATCATTTCTGATCTAAATCTAAATTCGCAAGGCAATTGGATGTCATGTAATAGGGTTTTCATATTAAAACATATCATATTATCCATATGAAATACCATAAATCATCAACAAGTGTGTGTGTGTGTGTGTGTATCCATCTATCATTCAAAACATGGCAAAACAATTGCAAATACTTTCGGAATTTATCTAACACTGAAATCAATCAAAAATATGAGATGTAGTCTTTATTCACCTTAGCTTTTGATTAAGGATGTGAGATTTGTTGTTCATTAAGTGGTTTGATTCTTCCTCTTGAATTCTTCTTCTTTGCTTTTCCTAATGGTGGCGGGCCTTAGCTCCATATTTTTTATTTTTGAAAAATGAATGAACGTGTAGAATGAATTCCTAAGGGGTTTAGGGTATAAGGATATGCTTTGTTTTTATTTTTCCCTTGCATATTTCCTAACCCCTTTTATTCTCTTTTTTTCTTTAGTTCACTTAATTAACATGGCACGGCTACTCCTTATTTAATCACAAATCTCAATAATCATCTTACATTATTTTATTTATTTGACTAATTAAATATCCTAAATAATGTACTAAAAATATGAATGGGCTGTTACAAACTACCCTCCTTAAAGAATTTCATCCTCGAAATTACGATAAGGTACACATCAAAACATTCAAAGGTAAAACATACCATCAATAAATCAGGATAAGTATCTCTCATCCTATTCTCAACCTCCCAAGTACAGTCTCTATCAACGTCACTTCACTGGACTTTAACTAATCTGACTGTCTTGTTCCTAAACCACTTCTCATCTCTTACGACTATGCGAACTGGCTTTCTATCTATAGTCAAATTCGGCTCTATGACTAAGTCATCTAAAATAGTTGATGGTACAGTAGCATCCTAATCTCAAATACACTTCCGTAGATGAGAAACATGGAAAACATCATGGACTCCTCCAAATTGCTTGGTAACTCTACTCTATACGCGAGTTTTTCAATCCTCTCAATAATAGGAAATGGTCTAACGAACCTCAGTGCCAAATTCCCTAATTTCCCAAATCTGATTACATCCTTCATCAGTGACACTTTGAGGAAAAATCGATCTCCAACTGAGAAATCTATGTCTTTTGTCTCTTGTTCGCATAACTCTTTCGCCTAGATTGAGCTTCCTTCATCCTAGCTCGAATTAACTCAATCTTTTCTGCAGCTTCTCTGACTAAATCTGGACCAAAAATCAACCTATCCCCGATCTCTAGGCAACATACGGGAGATTTGCATGGCCTTTCATATAAATCTTCAAACAGTATCATCCCTATACTAGTCTGATAACTTTTGTTATACGAAGACTCGACTAGATGTAGATGGTCTTCCCATGATTCCTCGAAATCTAGCACACAAGCTCGTAACAAATCCTCCAAGATTTTATTAACTCTCTCCATTTATCCATCAGTATATGGATGGTAAGCGGCACTCATCTTAAGCTTGGTACCTAAGGAATCCTGTAGACTCGTTTAGAACTTGCTAGTGAATAAAGAATCTCTATCAATTTCTATACTACCTAGAATTACGTGCATTCTAACCATGTTATTCATAGACAACTTCGCTAACACAGGTGTCGTTCTGGTTAACTTAACTACAGTGAAATGGGCATACTTAGTCAACCTATCCACACTGACCCATATGCTTTCATTTCGTCCGTTAGACCTCGGCAACCTGTCGACGAAATCCATGGAAATAGAATTCCGCTTCCACACTGGAATGTCCAAAAGTTAAAGAAACCCACTTGGTTTCTGATGTTCGGCTTTTACCCATTGGCAGTTCAAACGCTGCATCACACATAAGCCTACACCCCTCTTCATACCTTCCCAGAAGAAACATCTCTTCATGTCTTGATATATCTTTGTTCCTTCCAAATGAATAGTGAACTTTGAGCAATGGAATTCCTCTAAAACCTCCTTCCTAATGTCTCCCACACTCAAAACACACAATCTTACTTTCTTTCTCAGCCATCTGTTTGCACGAAAAATGGGCAAACACCTCCAAGATGATGTAATAGGAATGTGAATACAGTTTGTAGTGTACGGCTATTGTTTGATGAATTTTAGTTGCGAGTGTGTATGGCAGAGAATCAATAATTTGCAATAAAGAATAAATAAAGGATTGAAATGTAAAAGGACACAGAATTTATAATGGTTCTGCCTGAATGTGCCAACGTCCACTTTTCCTCTTTTATTATCTCTTTCATATTTGATTACAAGTACAAGCTTTAAATATGAATAAACTTATTGTTAGGACTAAGGATTTTCTTTCTCAAAGTTGTCTGCCATTGTTGGTGGAAGTTTCACTATTTTCCATACATCCCCTCTTTATGATGCCACATGCCTAGTATTTATAGAGTGAGGTTGTGAGGAGAAGAAGCTAAATACATGGCTTCTAACCTTTGGTTCAACCTCACTGTTGTTCCACTGCTCTAGAAAGCTAGCTGAGTACTACTTTATTAGCTCCCTTCAGTCGCACATCCAAACCTTAGAGTTTTGAATGTCGAATAACTAGGTTTATCCTGAAAGCACGAAAAAGAGTGGGTCATGCCCCAGAAAGAATGGGCTGAATATGCCTAGTGGGTCCAACCCCATAAGGGCTGGACCAAGTGGGTCCGGTGGGTACAGCCTCGGAAGGGCTGGACCACATGGGTGCGACCAAGAACTAGGTAGGTCCGGGTCAGGCGGTTCTAACCTAGGACTAGACCGGGGGGTCCAGCTCCAGCCTGGACTAGGTGGGTCTCGCCTGGTTCCAGATAAGGTGGGTCCGGCTAGGACCAGACCATGTGGTCTGGCACCAAGGGGCTGGACCATGTTGTTCGGCACACAGGTGTCGGACCATGTGTGTCCGGCCTGGGGCAGGACCAGGTTAGTTCGGCACCAGGATGTCGAAACAGGTGGGTCCGGCACCGGGGTGCCAGACTACGGGTCCCGGTCCCAAAGGACCGGACCTGTGCCTGGGCCCGATCCTAGGTCCCAGGGACCGGACCACGAGGCCCGGTCCCAAGGCTCAATTTTAGGGTCTGGCCCTGTTGGGCTGGACTCTGCTAGGTCCGGCCAAGCTAGGCCAGACTCAGATGGGCTGAACCCATGCGGGTCCGGCCTGGGCTGTCAAGCCCTGCGGGGTGGGGCAAGTGTAGGTCCGGCTCTGCTGGGCTGGATTTGGCAAGTCTGGCCCTACCGGGCTTTGCTGGCCAGTGCGGACCTAATTTTGTAAAGTAGTTTCTTTGCTGGCTTAGGCGGGGTCGAGCCTTGGCAGAAAGCGGTCTTCGAGGCTTTATTTTTGGATTATGTTAGACAAATCTTAGAATAACCATATCTTTCAAACCGTTATTCAAATTGAGACGCGGTTTAGATTGATGCTCACACCTTGACCTTGCAAACATTTCTAAGCTACTCTGAGTCTATTTCAAGACTTTGATAATTTTTTCTCTGACATTTCATATTCACTATGCGATAGGCGAGAGTGCCCACAACATTTGCCCCCAAAGTATACTTTCGGGAATGCAGAGTATGCTTTATTTAATCTAAGGTCGCCTCCCCAGTAGTATAGGTGTCATCCTGGTGTTTGACTATCCACATCTCATCATCGTTCCCAAGATGAGCTTCCTTTCATTAGCTGGATGTGATGCTTTCTTTGTCTTAATGAGGACTCGTTGGTCACTTGATGCCGTTTTTAATTATCCTTCATTTGGCAGGGTGGTATTTCTCCTTAGCCTTCCTGTTTCTAGCTTCAAGGCCTTGAGTAGATGTGAACCCAGTGATATTCCCTTCCTGGTATTTGACTTAGGACCCATGATGTGGAATTTATGGTTCCGACCATCGTATGGCCAGCTTGAGTGAGCACGGCCTTACCATCTAATTGCTGAGTTTGTATATTTCTTCATTAAATTTTTCATGCTTGGTCAAGGTCAATTATTGATGGAGTAATGATTTTCCATCGGAGGGTATTTTTATGTACAGTATTATGCATAGCGTTGTTGGGTGGATATTGGCTACGTCTGACCAAGCTAGGCTATTAGGCTTACGTTACATCTAGTCTGGTCAAGTGATGGCATTTGGAGTAATTCCTCGCTCCTCTGTTAGCTCTTCCAGGATGTGCCCCCAGGCATATTTGTATAATATTATCTTAGCCAATTTCCTTGGTAGTTTGCCTGTTGATGTCTCATGTATCTGTTTGGAGTCGACTACTAGTAAGCGTTAATAGGGTAAGCGTTGGGTCTGAGCGAGTGGTCTTGGCTCTTTTGAGCGGAGCTCAAGAAATTTGTCGGTATTGTGAATTAGGAGTCCAATTGCCGAACCTTTTTATGCCGATCATCGTAGTCAGATGTCTTCGATGTAGGGTATCTATTAGTGACGTTGGCTTGCTTTCTCTACATTGATCTGGTAGGATCAACCATTCAACTCAAATGTCCCGTTGGCTTTGGCAATAGGGTGTCGTCCTATTTTGTTAACTTTACCTACAAGTTTAGGGTCCTTTAGAACCTAGAGAGTTTAAGGACTTTCATCCTTGCCTTAGAATTAGTTACAGACTATTAATACAATTTTATTTGTAATTTTACCATAGATATGTGTTAGAGTCATCACACATGTCCTCGGTATTGTTTTATTAGGTAAAGGTATCAAGATATTTGTAGTAAAATAGACTTTGTAAATTAATTACATTTGGAAGGTTAGAGATCGAATCACTTCTGCTTTAAGAGGTCATCATCATTGGAAGTGATTCCCTATTACTAAGGTTTAGAGAGTAATTTCGGGGATGTGGCAGTTCACAAATACACATCACATCCTCCAGAGCTCCTTCTAGCGACCTTGTCAAAAGTCGACTGAGAGCGCCCATTATTTGTTTGGATTTGCCTCAACATAGTGCAATTGGTTGCTTCTCACAACATACTGCCTTGTATCATGAATGGGTTTTAAACTTACGAACTTAAGGTTATGATTCCAATGTGCTATTACCAAGCTAAGAGGTAGTGTACGTGTATGATTAGGGGGTGAGGTGGTGCTATGCCCCGAAGTATTTTTTATCGAATTTAAATTATCTTACAAAAGTTAGTCATACGTTTGCATTGAGTTTTTCTAAGGTTCTATAAGTGTACTCGGGTTTGGGAGAATTCTTACAATTTTTTGAGCAAAGTTGGCTGGAAGGGATACTCTAATTCTTGTGGCAATATTGGACTGAAGTTTCGCTATCTCTGACGGAGTTGAGCCGATGCTCCATTTCCTCTAAAGGAGTGAAAGCGAATGAATGTCCTGTTGTGGTTGGCAGAGTTGAATTCATATTTCTACTATCTATATGTAATGCCATAGGACTAAAAGAAATTGTTAGAATCATCTAGTTCAAGTAATACGAACTATATTCTCCATCAAGAGGGTCCTTCTAAACTTAAGATTCATGGCATGTAAGCTACTTGCCCTGATTGTTGATTTTGACATATGGTTTGTCAGCCTAACCCTGTGTTCCAAGGGAGGGATAGCCGTACTTAAGATTTAGAGTCGGGTTTTGCATATAGTCACTACCTAGGCCATTATGGCCTATATCATGAGTATTATTCGATTTACTGCGGCCCGGCTAGCATGGGTGTCGATCATTAACTACGAACTATCCCTGGCTACAGTCATGCCTTAATCGTGGGATTTATTATCGGTTCGTAGTTGTCGGCGAGTCCAACACCAATGATAAACTGCATAGGTTATAATCGTGCCTAATATGTGGCTTATAGTTGGTTTATCATTGCTGGCTGGGGGGCCGATCGTTAGCAGTGAACTACCCAGGCTACCTTCATGCCTTTAATCATGGTTATCTTGCTTCTACTACTGCCGGTGAGAGCTTGCGATTGGTCTCAATAGGAATAATTTCTGATGAGCAAAACATCAATTCTTTTAGTGGTTTCAGGTGATACATGCTTTTTACAAGCTAAGAGAAGTAATGGCGGAGATGCTGGAGATTCCTTCCTTTTCCAAACACCTTTTCTGTTAACTATCAATGGAATGTAAGTTCTGTTGTGGAGATCCTTATAAACAACAAATGGCCCTTCCAAAACTGGATCTAGTGCACCTGGATGGGGAAAGACTTGCTTGAGAATAATGTCTCCCACTTGTAACTTTACAGGCTTCATCTTAGATTTGTATTGTTTTGCCACTTTCTATTCGTATGTGGTGGTCTTGAAGGCGACATTACTACTTCCCTCCTCAACTTGTTTGGCCCGGTATGCTTAAAGCAAATAGAATATGTCCCGTTATAGTTATATAGGAGGCCTGGTAGGCCCCCATTGCCGCGGGTAGTTTGTCAATTCACAATTCTTTGGATTTATCTAGTTTTTCCTTAATTAGTGTTTGCAAGATTTAGTTGACAGCTTCAAAATTCCCATTATCCTGGGCAACTCCTGTTATGAGTCAATCCATTCTACGCTTCGAATGCGTCTGTTCTTTGAGTTACTCAAGTTGTCTGTATGCCTGATTGGTATGTCATTGCCAGGGAAAGGGGCGATCGTCGATAGTGAACTGCCTAGGCTATTGCCCTTAGTCATGGCTATCTTATTTTCGCTACTGCCAACACAAGCTTGTGATCTAGGTTGCTAATCACAAAAGAAGGAATGGTTATAACAGCATTAAGTGAATATAACTATGTGTGTTAAGTGCATATAACTACATATGTGTTAAGTGAATGCATAGTCTCTTGCCTATGTCAAAGGGAAAGAGTAGTTTATACCAAACCTGTTGCTTCGAAAGAAGCGGAAAGTACCAGGTTGTGTAGTATGCATGCTTTAAGATTTTATCTTAGATAGGAATTCTGGCTTGGTATTTTTGACTCTATGGAACCTAGAGCCGATGGCATTGTCCTGAAATTGCAACAACCGAATTAGATAAAAACGAAAGAAGAGGTTTGTCATGGTACCTCCTTTACAGGACCATCTGTTGTCATCTGCATGACATGTTTTTATGGGCATATCATATGATCGGAGAGCTCCTCATAAAAAATTTCCCATGGAAATCTTGGACTAGTCATCTAGTCATGTTGATTTCGATTAGTTTAGTGGACTTATAGTGGATGCCCCTAGTGTGCATCCTACTATCTTTAGTCCTCGATCAATTTTAATTGCGTTTTCTATGTATTGGATCAGACGGAGTTGTAAAGCTAGTATCTTGATTGGTGACTGCAATGTCCAAGCAGTTTATTATATATATTGCTGATTCGTGTTGACTTATGGTATGAGGAGTAGTGTTGGTGGTTCTTAATATCTCATGCCTTCTTGGTGTAGGCTAAGTATGTTGGAATTGTTGGAGCTTGGTCTTTCAAAGCCTTTCTTATAAACTATTATGTTATTTAAGTTCTCGACAAAAGTCGTCTTCATTGCATCCTCTTCCTTACCCTTTAAGGTAACACCATACTCAAATGCATGGCTTCTCTTTGATCATTGATCATTCGAGTCCTAGAGGCAAAGAGTTGTATCCCTTCCATTTTTCTATAGCATTTGTGCAGCAAGCTGTGTTGGCTTCCCTGGGTGACCATTTATCTGAACTCCTGATAGTGATATTTTTCTCATCTTTATGTGCCTTGCTGACCCAATAGAGAGGTCATGCGTAGTTGTAGGGGTTAGTTGGAAATTTTTTCCTTTGTTTCATGTAGCGTGTAAGCACCCTCGGGTCAATCAACACATGCAACAGATTTACGAATCCTTCCTTCACTTTTTCCAAGGATGGACATTCAAGAGTAGATGATAGAGCCCTGAAACTGCTTAAGATTGATTACAATGAAAGAAAAGGAATTATATAGTACCTCCTTTGTGCCCCTAGTTTATCAACAAGCATGAAGATCTCGGCAAGCGTCTATAGGTCCAAATAGCTCCTTATAAAGGTTGTGGTGGGCACTTGGAAGTTTTTGTCAATCTGGAGGGTGAACCAGTAACTCTTGCTATTATCTCGTTCTCTTTTAATATTTTTTAAACATATCCCTAGGCAAGAAGAGCTATTGACATTATATGAGTCAAGTTTGGTTTGGCACGCGCTGTATTGGTTATGCCTTCGCGCATGATAGGAGTGATGAAGAGTCATGCTTGTCATATCTAGACTATTAGTATTCAATCATCATGACTTTGGTATTCAAGTTGTGATATTTCGATTCATCAGTGGAATCCCAATAGTAGTACTTTGATTTGATGTTGGATGGAAAAAGGCTGGGCTTGGGGTTCATTTGGTTAAATGGAATACCCCATTTGTTCTCTAGACTGGGACTTTCCTTGTATTATAACGTTGAGATCAAAAACTAATGTCTGCCTTAAGCATTCAAGAGTTTATCCACCAAAGCTTTATGCTGAGCAGTGAAGTGTTTACTAATTTCAATGACAACCATGTCGAATTTACATCGGACAATTTTTAACACCGAGAGATTATTAGACTAGTCTTCCTGCTTTTTCATATTTGAATAGTTGTTGCATTCTTTTGTAGTGGAGTTCTCTTACTTTCGGCGGCACATTGGGAAGTTGTTTCTCCTTCCCTTTCTAGAGAGTTTTTACTTTTCGAGAGAGATAATTCAATTTTCGGAAAGGATTGGAAGGTTTTGTATCTTCGAGATAGATAATTCAATTTTCAGAAAGGATTGGGAGTTTTGTAGCTTCAAAGGGTTGATGGTTCAACTCTTAAAATAAAGAGAGAATCTTGAGATAGGAGGTATAGTTCTCAATCCGAGAAATGGTGATTACAAATGTGAAGCAAAAAAAGAGTGAAACTCTAATTTCAAAGAGACAATGGTTTTAGATCAAGGGAAAGGATTTCGAGTTTTCAAGGGAAAAAGGATTTTCATAGAACCGTAATTTTATATTTTACTAGGGGAATATAATCCTCTTATACAAAAGAGGAAGATGGTTTTATTATGTTAAAGAAGCAATGGTTCCAGGTGGAAAGAGAATATGATTTGATTTTAGGTCTAAAAAATTACTAAGTGCTTCATTTGGTCTAAATAGTGTTTTTTTTCTGATCTGAAGTGAGAAGCAGAAGATAGAATGATTTCAGATCTGAGAAATAAATATATGGTTCTTTTTGGTTGAGAAACGGTGTTTGCAGATCTGAAAGGAGAAATAGTGATTTCAGATCTAAGCAGTGAATGCATGTTCCTTGTTAGTTAAGGAACAACGTTTGAAGATCTAAAATAAGAGAAAAGAGATATATTTTTTTATCTTCAAGGAATAGTGATTGCAGTTTTGAAAAGAGAAATAGATTTGCTAAAGTAATGACTTCAAATCTAGAAGATATATAGTATGTTAATCCAAGAAACAATGATCTCAAACTGGGAAAGTAAGGGAGAATAGAATCTCTCATGCTAAGGAGAAAGTGACTTTAGATCTGAAAAGAAAAAGGTATAAATTTAATTAAAAAATACAATTTCAGATCTAAGGACTAGAAATAAGTTTTCTTTTGTAAATGAAAATAATGATCCAGATCTAAATAAAGGGGAAAAGTGGTTTCTTATGCCAAGAAACCATGTTTTTGGATTCCAAGTAAGAAAAGAGAGGCGACTTGATTTTAGATCCAAAGAATGGGTACATATTTTTTTTCTCAAAGGACTTGAGTTTATGGATCTGGAATAGTAAAAGCAATATCTAAGGATTTAATATCTAAAAGATGACATTTTCTTAATAAACAGTTTCTGTGGATAGTAAAAGTAGGATCTAAAAAGCGGACAAGAGAATTTCTCCATGTAGTAAAATGGATGTTCAGATCTGAAGAGAAAAGGATGATTTTTTGTTTCATGTAAAACATTTAGGGTGGATCTGAAAAGAAACATAGATTTCAGATCTTAGAAAAGGTGAAAGATTTTCCTAAGAGAAGAAATGATAATCTCTAGTAAAATATTAGAAATAATAGGTTTCAAAATAAAAAGGAAAGTAAGAAAGAGAGAATTTCCTTTTAAAAAAGGAAAGTTCATCTCCCAGCGAAAGCACCAAAATGTTTGCATGAAAAATAGGCAAACACCTGCAAAACGACGTAAGAGGACTGTGAATACTGTTTGTAGTATACAGCTATTATTTGATGAATTTTAGTTGCGAGTGTGCATGATAGAGAATCAATAATTTGCAATAAAGAACAAATAAAGGATCGAAATATAAAAAACATAGAATTTATAGTGGTTCGGCCTGAATATGCCTACGTCCACTGTTCCTCTTTTATTATCTCTTTTATATCTGATTACATATATAATCTTTGAATATGAATAAACTTATTGTTAAGACTGAGGATTTTCTTTCTCAAAGCCATCTGTCATTGTTGATGGAAGTTTCACTATTTTCCATCCATCCCCTCTTTATAATGCCACGTGCCTAGTATTTATAGAGTGGGGTTGTGAGGAGAGGTAGCTGAATACATGGCTTGTTAGCTTTGGTTCAACCTTGTTGTTGTTCCACTTCTTTGGAATGCTAGTTAAGTGCTATCCTGTTAGCTCCCTTCAGTGGCCATCCAGACCTTGGAATCTTGAATGCCGGAACTGGTAGGTACATCCTGAAAGCATAGAAAAGAGTGGATCCAGCCCCAGAAAGGTTGGATCGGATATGCCCGGTGGGTCCAGCCTTAGAAGGGCTGGACCAAGTGGGTCTGGTGGGTCCAGCTCAGGCGGGTCCCGCCTAGGACAGGACCAGCTGGTTCCGGCCCTAGGCCGGACCAGGCGAGTCCGGCCAGGACCGGCCCAGGTGGTCCGGACTAACTTAGTGCCTGATGTGGGGAAGAGGTCTCCTGTAAATGGACCTTTGATTCTTTTTTTAAGAATAAAAAATATCCTACCTATTTTCTATTATGGATTGGAAACTAATGTGTAGAAGAAACAGTACACTGACAAAAAAAATTCCAAAGTCAGTAGAGTGATCGGGTTACAAAAATAAAAGATGTTTTATCTTCTGATAATTTATTTAATAGAACGAAGATAAACCTATTGGATAGTAGAAGGAGAGAGGAAAAAGATCCAAACCCAGCCGGACCAGGTTGGTCCGACACTTGGGGTCGGACCAGGTCTGGTCTGACACTGTGTCGGACCAGAAGGTGGATTCGGCACCGGGGTGCCGGACCATGGGGCCAGCTCCCCAGGGCCGAACCTGTACCAGGGCCCGGTCCCAGACTTGGTCCGAGGTCCCTAGGGGTGGACCACGGTGCCCAGTCCCAGGGCCCGGCTCCAGGGACCGCCCTGTCAGGCCGGGCTTTTTGGCCCAGCCCTGCTGGGTCGGAACCATGCGAATCCAGCCTGGACTGTCAGGCCCTGTAGGGCTGGACTCAGCTGGACCGAACCCATGCGGGTCCGGCTTGGGCCGTCAGGACCTAAGGGGCCGGGAACATGCGGATCCAGCTCTGTTGGGCTGGATTTGACGAGTCCGGCACTGTTGGGCTGGGCTTTGCTGTGCCTGTGCGGACCTGATTTTGTAGGGCGGTTTTTTTGCTGGTTTAGGCGGGGCCCGGCCTTGGCAGAAAGTGGTCTTCGAGGGCTTTATTGTCGGACCTTGCTAGGCAAATCTTAGTATAATGATATCTTTCAAACAGTTATTCGGATTGAGATGCGGTATGAACCGGTACTCACATCTTGACCTTGTGGACATTTCTAAGCTGCTTTAATTTTATTTCAGGACTTTGACAATTTTTCCACTGACTTTCATATTCACTATGCGGTGGGCGAGAATGTGCACAACACCACCTATCTGGTCAAGACTAAAATCCTTCAAGTCATCGCTCTCCATCCCATCTCTTAGCTTTCTGATTCGTCCAGCCAACACTAGATCCTCTAGCTGTTTAGAAGCAACTTTTTGGTCATACCTGGTCGAACTTCCAAACTTCATAACAAAGTAGTTTCTATACTTGAACTACTCTTAATTCTTCACTTTACCCTGCAAGTCATTAGTGCTTCCAAATCTTTCCACTCATCCATCATCGCTAACACCACATTTGATGTTTTTTGCTAAGTGCATCTGCAACCCTGTTGCCTTTTTCGATGTGTACTCGATACCGAAATCATAAGCAGCTAAGAACTCTAACCATTTCTGCTGTCTCATGTTCGGCTCCTTCTGAGAGAACAAATACTTCAATGACTTATGATCCGTATGAAGATCAAACCTCTCTCCCAAAAGGTAATGTCTCCACACCTTTAGCGCAAAAATCCCCGCAACTAACTCCAAGTCATGGCTTGAGTATTTGACTACATGCGGTCTAAACTGACGAGAAACATAGGCAATTACTTTACCCTTCTGCATTAACAGCGCTCCTAACCCTATCCCACATGCATACGTGTACACCACCAAATCCTGATTCTTCTCTGAAACAACCAACACAGGTGCATTAGTCAATAAGTGTTTCAACTTCTGGAATGCCTCCTCACACTTATCGGTCCAAACGAACTTCATATCCTTTTGAGTTGGCTTAGTCATTGGTGTCGTTATCCACCTCCGATAGTAACCAACCAATCCCAGAAAACTTCTTATCTCAGTTACCATTTGTGGTCTCTTCCAACTATTCATGGCCATGATCTTTGTTGGATCTACATATAACCCATTCCCTGAAACTACATGGGCAAGAAACTTTACTTCATTCATTCAAAAATGACATTTTGAGAACTTCGCTTTCAGCTGATGCAGCCTCAGCGTCTCTAGCACTATCCTAGATGAATTTCATGCTCTCTTTCATCCTTAGAGTACACCAAAATATAATCTATGAAAACCAATACGAACCTATCCAAGTGCTCTCGGAAAATCCGGTTCATCAAATCTATAAAGAAAGTTGGCGCACTAGTCAGTCCGAACGACATCACTAACCATTCATATGATCCATATTTGTATCTAAACGTTGTCAAAAGAAAACTATCCTCTGCTACACTAAGCTGATAGAAACCTGTTGCTAAATCCAACTACGAAAATATCTTGGCTCCACTCAACTAATCAAAAAAATCGTCAATCATAGGCAATGGATGTCAATTCTTTATCATTTTCTCATTCAACCTGTGCTAATCAATACATAACCTTAACGATCTGTTTGGCTTCTTAGAAAACACTGTGGTTGCTCCCCAAGGTGAACTATTAGGCCTAATAAAACTCTTTCCTTCCAAATCCCCCAACTGTACTTTAAGTTTCCTCATTTCGGTAGGTGTCATTCTACTTGGCGGTCTACCAACCGGTTCTGCTTCAGGCACCAAATCTATCTGAAACTCAATGGCTCGTTTCAGTGGCAATCCTACTACGGGTTCAAAAATATTTACAAACTCTCTAACCACAAAACACGATTCAGTTCATCTTCTATCTCCACAATAACCAACAAAGTATTCACCTCACAGCTAGGGTTTTCTACGTTAGATACAATCCGCTCCTTATAGTCTGGGTGTCTAAGCAATATTTTTCCACCATGAAAAAATATCCTAGCATCATACTTACTTAACCAATCCATACCCAAAACGATTTTGAATCCTACGAAATCAAACACATGCCAACTACAAACAAAAGTATGACCTAACTAGTCAAACATTAAGTGATCACATCTCATCCCAAGTGTTGCATATCCTCCTATCGAATTTGCAACCCTTAAGGAAGTAACTAGGTATAAGGGTTCTAGGTTAAGCTTATCTACCAAACAACTAGATATAAAAGAATGCGATGCACCAGTATCAAACTAAACACTAACTGCCATACCAAGAATCATAAGTGTACCTTCCAATATAGCTTTCCCTTTTTTCCACAGCCGTTGGTCTCGAGGTAGCTGGCTCTAATGCATATACTTTGCCCTTCCCGTCCGTAGTAGGCTCCTTGCATTGGCTCTTGTAATGACCCATCTGATCGCAATTGAAGCATTTGATACTCCTCTTCTTAGTCACCTTCTTTGCCTCTCTAGAACGAAATTCATTTGGATAATGCCCTTTCTTGTCATGTTTAAAACAGACAATCTCTGACTTTCCTTTCTTCATGGCTCCACCTTTTGGTCTCCCTTCTTAGGAAAGAACTTACTTTTCTGACTTTTCCCTACCCGGACCTCCTTCACCTTATTCTTCTCTACAAAAGCAATAATTTCTTCATGTCTTAGAGCCATCTCTACTACAACATCACAAGGATCCCTGAAATGAGGTAATGTAGCCCTGGCCAACTCAGGTTTCAACCTCATAATGAACTTCTCGTTTCTCTTAATCACGGTACCCACAGTGGCATGACCATATCTTACCAACTCCTCAAACCTTATGGAATACTCTAACACAGTCATCTCTCCCTGCTCTAACTCGGCAAACTTCCTGAGCAAGGTAGACTTTGCCATCATAAACATGAATCTCTCCTCGAAACTCCTCTTAAACTCAGCCCATGTCATCGTTCCTTTATCCACTCCAGTTGTTACACTATTCCACCGGTATAAAGCCGCTTCTTGAAGCTACCTTGATGCGGGCCTTCTTTTCTACTCATCACTGGCCCCAGTTTTGTGAAAATTCTCTCATAATGCAACAACCAGTTCCCCACTTCTGTGGCATCTTCAGTCCCAACGAATGGTTTTCCTCCCAACCTAGCATAGTCCCTACTCAAAGAAGCATAATTGTTGACTACTTTAACTTCCTGGACTCCTCCTCCAACCACTCGAGTAGCAACTTCTGCCTGCATCATATTCACGAAAAACTGGTACATGGCTCCCATATCAACTTGGGGGACTTCAGCACCAGTATTTCCAGCTTGTACCTGAGCTGGGTTCCTTCTAGTATTAGTTCTGGCACTTCCATCTGTAGCGGTGCCTTTCCCTCTAACATTATGTCTTCGAGAATCCATATCTGCATTCGAACCTTCATAAGATACGAAAAGATAACCTAATAGAGATAGGAGACTAAAGATAAAGCACATACTTATGTATGGCAAATACAAGTACGTTACTATATCGTTATCCCGTACCCCGATCTTATCCTTAATTCTTTTGGATTATGTTTTCAAAAATTATTTTTAGTTAAAGTTTTTCATAAACCTATGCTCTGATACCAAGCTGTAACATCCCCTATTTAAAGGCTAAAAGTTAAGCGCTACAAATGCTACAGTCATCAATAGTATTAACTTCCGGCGACTAAATACCGCTATCTTAATGGTATTCATAATATCAGAAGCTAATGAATATGAAAGAAAATCATAGATTCACAAAAGGGCAATCATTTTAACGATTACATTTCCAAAACATGCTCCATGTTCAAATTACATATTTCCATTGCTTTCCCAAGTTTAGATAAAATATAGTTATTATATAAATATGCTAAGAGCGACATATGATGATGCCCCCTTGGTTGACCAGAGTACTGTATATATAATACAGCAGAATCAGTCCAAAATATAACAGCAACTGCTAATTAGCTATCCATCAGCCACCTGTTCGTCTCGAAAGCTTTATTTTCCAACCTAATAAAACCTGTAAACCTCGACCCTCAACCCACTCAAATCAATTTTTTGAGCACCCAGTAGTTTAAGGAAAATAAACTTCGAGTCGGACATAAAGCCTAGTGTGAATAATACTATACATCTTGGTTATGTGATATTAAGTGAGGCCACGCCGCTTAGCGGAACCGGTTTCCCCTCACTAACGTCCTTTGTTAAAACATATCTTTTGCAATTTATAATTTTGTAACAAAAACTGGTAAAATCTGTAAAGCTATATCATGTATATGTATATTTCAAATATCATATGGACTATTTGTCCATACACATCTAGCTAGCTACTAACCCTTGGCCAACTTGGGCCTACCAGATAACATAAAAATTCTAACATCTATTAGATACTTCTTTTATGGAGGTATGTCCTTAATTACTTCTCCGGGTCTAGCTGATCATAATAGTTTTGCGGCTTACCAATAACCTGTCTCTATACAAATATTCCTTTCTGTGTGTAAACATAATTTTAGTCCATCTAACAAAGCCATACACACTAGAATTTTTCACTAAATTAGCTAGGGGTTAATAGCTAATGAGTATATGGTGCGATCATACACAAGTCCCATCCAGTCTTCTAGTTTGAGTCATTTTCTTAAGGTTAACTACCCTTTAAAAAAAATTCTTGAAAAGCTTTCCAAAATGATTAAATCTTTAAATCATACATATACAAGGAAAATATACTCTTTGTTTTACTCCAAGCTATTTTCCATGTTATATATACTTTACCCAAGATAATGTTTATGAAATCATTAAGGATTTCCCATCCTTCCAAAATAAGTTAAATCCCTTTTTAACTTAAAAACACTTAGGCTATATTGCCAAAACAATTCATTCGAAACCTTAGTTTAAAACCTTTAAATAGTCCTTTCAAAAACATCAAAAGTACCTTTTTCGAAACTTTTGAAAGTATCCCTTTTAATACAAGTAAAACCTTAGGCCAAAAGCCAAAACATACCTTTTGAAACCATTCATTTCCATCCTTTCGAAAGTATTGAAAAACATCTTATTCGAAAGCTTTAAAACCTTAGACATCCTCCTTTAAAACCTTTAAACATTCCCTTTCGAAACCTTTGGAAAATCTTTCCTTTTAAACCTTTCTAAATAGTTGGGAAACCTTTCCTCTTAGACCATTTGAAACCATTGGGGAACCATCCCTTAGAAACCTTTCTTTAAACCTTCCGAAACCATCAAAACTTTTGTAAACAACAAACCTTTCGAAAGCATCTGAGTTCAATTTAAAACATGTGGAAGCACCTTTCGAAACCATTAAAACTATCTCTTTCGAAACCATTAGTGTTCTACCTTTAATAGAGCAAAAAAGGTCTTTAAAGCATTTTAGTCGAAAGCATCTCTTTCGAAAACATTCCTAAGTAAAGAAGTGATGATGTTGAAACCATCCCACCAAAAGCATTGGAGAAGCGGCTTGGTTTTAAACAAGATAATCCTTTCGAAACCAATCTGGGTCGAAAGGTAAAAAACGTCAGTCAGGGGCTTCGACCTAGTCGGAAGCATTTATTTAAAAATAAAGACAATTTCTTAAAACCATTCTTTTCAAAGTCATTGACCAAATCAAAAGTAGGCCAAGTCGAAAGCTATTCAGTCGAAAGCAATGTAGGCATGTTTTCATTTAAAAGGCAAAGTAGTGCTTCAACCCCTTCGGAACACCTCATTTCAGCCCAATACCTTCCGCCTATACCCAATTCACTATGTACCATGTATTTGATACCATGTGCATTGGTTTCTATGGAGTCGGAGGCGGAGGTAAGAAGTCGGCAGCCTGGTGTCGAAAGTATTGAAACGGGAAAAAGCATTTAGATTTGACTTTTTAAACTATTTCTTTATACCAACCTGCCTTATTTTTTAAATTATGATTGGTTGCAAATTTTTCTTTTATAAAAGTACTGTCGATTTTCAGAAATAATAATATGAATTATTTACAAAATACCCCTTCTCCTTTAATAGATATATAATACATTCAAGTCTCATACATTAAATAATTTTATATATCCATTAAAACACTTAGGAAAATTCTAAAAAATTCTAAAAAATCATTTTTAATATGTTTTCTAACATACATAAATTTCAGACCCCTAGCCAATATAATTTGGATGCAATTAATTTTTAACCCAAAATAACATTTTCTTCACTAGAAAATTCATATAATATCCACATAAATTCAGAAAGTTATAAAAAATGAAACCCATTTCCAAATTATCATTTCTGATCTAAATCTAAATTCGCAAGGCAATTGGATGTCATATAATAGGGTTTTCACATTAAAATATATCATATTACACATATGAAATATCATAAATCATCAACAAGTATGTGTGTGTGTATCCATTTGTCATTCAAAACATGGAAAAACAATTGCAAATACTTTTGGAATTTATCTAAAATCGAAATTAATCAAAAATATGAGATGTAGTCATTATTCACCTTAGCTTTTTGATTAAGGACATGAGATTTGTTCTTGATTAAGCGATTTATTCTTCCACTTGAATTCTTCTTCTTTGCTCTTCCTAACGATGGCCGACCTTAACTCTATATTTTTGATTTATGAAAAATGAATTAATGTGTAGAATGAGTTCCTAAAGGATTTAAGGTATAAGGATATGCCTTGTTCCTTTTTTGCCCTTGCATATTTTCTAACCCCTTTTATTCTCTTTTTATTCTTTAGTTCACTTATTTAACATGGCACGGTTACCCCTTATTTAATCACAAATCTCAATCCATTAATCATTTACATTATTTTATTTGACTAATTAAATATCCTAAATAATGTTACTAAAAATATGGGGTGTTACAAAAAGTGTGAAGGGGTGAAGCAAAAAGAAGAATTTACGAAACTAGATACACCACAACTCAACACCGTGTCATGAAGCACAATTCGATACGGAGTTAAGAAAAGTGGTGAGTTGGCCATAATCTACCTCTAGAGTCTCCTACTGAACGTGAAGAAGTGCGGAGAAGGTTTCAAAGCTAAATTCATTGATCTTCGTCAATAAATAGGAGGAGAGGTGCACAAAAACATGATTTTTTCTTGCTTTTTGAATGATTAGATTTGACGCCGATACTCTATCGGATTCTTACTCGAGTTGTAAGCAACTGAGTTGTAAAATCACTACTTTAAAGAAAGTCAGAAGCTATTATAAAGTTGATAGTGGACGTAGATCAGAGTATTTGCTGAACCACATAAATCTCTTGTGTTGTTTTCCTTATTTTAATTTCCTCATTTCCACTACTATTGCTTATATATATGATTGGAAATCTCTTATGTTGTTTTCCTTATTTTAATTTCCTCATTTCAACTACTATTGCTTATATATATGATTGGGTGTTTGTCGGTGTAAACAACACACACATATACACACATATATACATACATACATATATATATATATATATATAATTCTATTTGAACACAAAACATATACATAAAATTGGACATAAGAGAACTTGACCATTTGATCTACCTCTAATTTCCATCTCCCATGTAAAGATAAAAGGATCCGACGGTTTATATTTGTTGTGTCAGATTTTATGTCCCAATAGTCGCTCCCTATATATAAGTTTAAGTACTTAACTATTAACCGTTTGTTATTGTTTACATCAAAAATGGCACAAACGCCCAATTGAATAATAGAAATGGAAACTATCAAAGAAAAGAAAGAGATAGTAAGAAGAAGATAAAAGTCTCTTTTGAAGTGCTCTCCACCTCTATTTATAGGTGAAAACCTCCGAGATAATATATGAAAATTCTCCATACATTGACCACATCATGCACGTCCTTTCTTAAGAGTAGCTCGACTAACCTCCAGCCCCACTATCATAGTTCAATGTAGAACCATGAGGCATAGGTGGGTGCCGACCTAACTCGAGTCCAACTCCAGGTTACTACATCATTTGCTCCCAATCTTGCTTTGGGTTTTTGCGCTTTGTGCCTTATGTCACCTACTCTAAGTTTTCTTCTCTTTACCTCAAGTTCGACTCGAGTGCTTTGCTAGCTCACTCCAAGCCATGGTTTGGTGCCGACTTGGCATGCCCTAACTATAAACTTGAGCCAATTATTCCTTTCACAATTCTTGCTAGTTCCACCATCTTGCCTTTGCATGATATTTCCTAAGTATTCATGTCCATTCTTCACTGTTCGTTTGTTCAATTTGATCATTTAAGTTTGTTCAAGGACTGCAAAAAAATACGACCGTAACCCTTGCCCCTATAAGTACGTCTTGTGAATGGAAGGTGCGCTTTGCTAAATGGAAGTTGGCAAATCATTAGTTCCCGAAGTTTCTGGCTATTAACTGATCAAACCACGAGGAATCGTCTGGTTCTTACAGATTCACTTGTAAATCTAAGGTAGTTTTGGACCATCATAGCTAAGGAATTGAGTCCTTGCTTGAGTGTTAGACGTAATACAATAGCATTCCATGTTCTTCCGAAATTACTATATTATGTATCATATCATTAATCAGAATGTCCCGTGTTTGTCTAAAGGTTAACAATCATATATCAAAATCAATGTCATCCCATGTTCATCCATGATTCCATTATCATAGGTAAATCATATATTGGGTAATCAAGAACTAATAACTATGGAAGTTTATCGCCATCGGTTGAAGTGTTAATTATAAATCGTCAAGTATCCTATTATAAGAACATCCAACCAAATCAAAGCAATGACTTTCATCAATCACTTGGTTATCACAAGTTATTAATCAGGGTAATGCATTGCCATTGATTGGAGCATCTTTTATAAATCGCTCTGCATCCTATCATAAATGAGTCCGATCAAATTAAGGCAATGACATAACTTAGTAATCATCATCAAATCATTTCAAAGTGAGTTGACATTCAAATCCAAAGTATAGTTCTCGATCTTTTCAAATCTTATGATCAATGTCTAATTAAATTTTTGATGGATCGTTAATGCAATCTTCGATCTCTCTAGATTGTAAATTCATGTTGAGTCTAAACCGATCACTGTCCAATGAGGGGACACAAAGACCGAGCTAGTCAATCCGTTAACTCTCTAATCAGGGATTCTCTATCCTGCATAAGTCTAATCCACTCATTCTTAGCAAGAGGACTCACACCTTATGGTTTGTTGTCCCCATCTCTCTAGTCGGGAGAACTACAGTTAATCAGTTTACAAATCAATATTAAGCAATAACCAATCAACGTTTGTGTTTCGCATTCAATATCAGTCATCATATTCAAATGATTTTACAAATCAAATATTCGTTCATAACATCTGTAACGACCCAATTTTTTCGATGCACGAAAGTCGACATCGATACATCCACTATATCCAATGCCGCACAGCTGAAATGCCGGAAAGTCGAACCGTTAGGGTTTAAGAAGAAGAAGATAGAGGAACAAATAGAAGCAATAACAGAATCTCACATTTCGCAACGGAACAATATATAATAGATAAATGAATAATCTTTAAAACAAAAACACTATATCTGTTTATACATACATCATCAGAGTTTACAACGACACCATTCAACACCAGATATTTACAACAACTAATCCATATGCAATAGACACTACATAGTTAAGAGATATGTCTCGCCATCCAGCTTTAACTCCAGATCTCCACAACAACTTCTTTTCTGACTTCGCTCCAGAATAATGATAACCTGACTCTAGGCTGTCCGTGTGGAAAATTGTGGGCACCTAGAGTTTAGAAAGGGAATAATAAACTCCAGGTCGGCCATGTGACTGGTGTGAGATCTTAAAAACAGTTTATCTTTAACAAGAAGAAAACAAAAGGGGAATAAAAGAAATTCGCAATGCTTTTTGGAAAATGAAACTACCATAAGGCCTCCCGGTACACACACAATGCAATCGCACACTTGGGGAAGATTTCTCCTTATGATAGTAAAACATGCTTGATATGCAAAATTCTTTTTAATATTATCATTAGTGCATAGTGCAGAAAACCTTTCGAAATTATAATATTAATCTTAGCCAGCATAGGTACCATTATATTATGCCTGCTATAGCTACCATTTAAGAATGGCAGGTTATACAATTGCAATCGTAAAGGGCGCGTATTGGTGATTGGATTTCCAACAAATGGTCAGGCTAAGGAACTTCCTGGGCCACATAGGCACGCCTCTGGAAGGACGTCCCGAGAACCTAACCGGATCTCTACCAACACAAAGCCGGGTTACCTCTGCAAAAATAGGTAACTATTACACGAGTATGCCATCCCCCGGTCATAAACAACCTTTATCCGAGGATCCTCAATACCAACAACCACAAAGTAATAAATTTGCAGCAACCACATAGGTTAAGTATCTGGGCTCCATACAATGATATCACCTCTTCCAGAAGGAAATGAACATACCCTAAGGGGCACTACCCCCTATAACCTTACTACATCCTTCCTGTTTCGACCATTCTGGGGTGCGAGGTCCGACGAAGTCTCGTCCCACAAAGCTACGCTTTTCACGAAAGTCATGCTTCGATCAACCAATGATCAACAACACTTAGTATGCCATATTACCAAATTGGGAATATATCACTAATATCCATCAACTACATAACCACTGAGCTCGTACGTCTCAGAGAAGGGTGTTAAGCTAAGAGAATAAATTCTCCGCCACCAACAGAAATGTATTTGATAGAAACCAGCTTTACATCTCAAAGTGTAACGTTAGACACACATCCATACAAGTCCGTTCCGGGATCGAACGAAACTGAAGGCACTTTAAAGAAGCCCTTGCAATCCGGATATTCACTAATCACGTCCGGAATCCCCATCACAAAGGGTGATAAAATCTCTATACTGGAGCAACCCGGTGCAGAGACATTCGACAGGTAATCCTTTCGCTTTCGAAAATACCCGGTCTTCAACACCATCTTCAAATGCGATCCCATTTCGTCGTATTATTATTCAGAATGGGTTTTATGACACAAAGTCCTCTCCCGGCTAATCCAAATAATGAGCGCTTATTTCAAAAATAAGTGTTACATTCAGATTTCAAACAAATCACAACAAATTTCCACTTTGATCTTTTAAATAAAAGATCTGTCACAATCACAAAGGTTTGACGTGGTTTTCGAATATCCATTTGGAATCCGACCCCCGGTCGCATCGAAATTCAAATGCCATTTAAAGGCTAATATTGATAGCCGGTTATTTAACTATCAATCGATATTTCACAACAATCACATACTTAAATAATTTTTCCCTAAATTATTTATTTTCAAAATTTCTTCGCAAGATATAATTTTAACACTTCAACCACTTGAAAACAAATTTCAAATCAATTTCTTTATGTGGAATATATTTCCAGATATTTATTCATTTCCACTGAAAATCTACCGAGTCCAATTACTTTTCAAAAATTTAAATCACTTATCCAGAAACATATATTTGAAAACATCTAAAATAAAAAAACCATTTTGGAACACTCTATTTAAAATACTCGTTATGAAATCTTATATCAATATCTTATACAAAAACTTCAAGTCCAAACTAGTTTTAAAATTAAAATTAGTAGATAAAGTATAAATATTTAATTAACTATTTTCTAAATCAAATATCAATTTAAACTTTAAAGCAATCCCCTCTATAATAAATTAAATAAATCTTTACTTAAAAGATTTAAAATAATTCCCAAAAATAATTTCTCCAACAATATTCTTTTAAAACCAAATATAGAACTTTTAATTTTATTTCAAAAGCTACTTCAAAAATATACTCGGCTTTCCAAGGGAGAATTCACTTTCCATTACAAAATGGTCCATTTAAAATAAATTAATATATCCTTTTCGATTTATTTTAAATCTACATTTCGAATCCGTAGATTTCTTTCCACACTTAGAAACAAACCGATATTTTTTTTTTTTAAATTCCCATTTCCCTTTATAAATTTTCATTGTGAATTTAAATTTTCAAATGTCCACTAATATACGATTTTCAAATCGTTTTCCAAATATTCACTTTCAACACCAAATCAATTTTCAAATTGATTTCAAAATTTATTTCAATCACCAAATCAAATTCCGAATTGATTTCTAAATTTATTTCAATCAATAATCAATTTTCATACCGATTTCCCAAAGGTTTATTTTTAAACCCAAATTAATTTTCAAATTGATTTCTAAAATCTTTTCAAACACCAAATTAAATCCTAAATTTAATTTTTTTTAATTTATTTCCCTATAAAAATAAACCCCTTTATCTTTCCAAACTATTTATAATCCATATCTTAAATAAATTCTTCAACTTTTGAATAATATTACCCGAAATCCATTTATTGAATTTTTTACCCATATTTTGGAATTTATTCAATAAGTTTTCAAAAATAAACTTTATCTATTTAAATTTCTTCTTGTAAATTCACCCAATTCTTTTAAATGAATTTATTATAAATTTTCTACTTGAATTTCAAAATCCAATTTTTATTTCTGGTATCCTACGATACCAAAAATATATTCGGCTAAACTATAGCCTTCAACGTTTTCAATTACAAATATAATCACACATGGATTATAAATAATCAACACACAATATTGAAACAAATTTAAATATTTGAGAAATCCAGTTGGATCCCTCCAACCTGTTTCCCTGCATCCACAGACATTAGCACAGCAATTAAATACCAATTCCACTTCGAGGTGGAATATCGCGGTATATGGGATTTATAAAATATCATCCGCTATTATGTGGCGCATAGGGTCTCATCCACTATATAATGCGGGAAATCAATCACTCCAAATACATATATAATACCAATTCCACTTCGATGTGGAATATCGTGGTATATGGGTTTAATATAATATCATCCGCTTTTATGCGGCGCATAGGGTCTAATTCAATACAACTGATAAGAAATTATCATCCAAATACACAATCAACAATTTAAATTTAACTATTTAAAATTAAATCAGAAGAATCTGATTGAGTGAGAAGATCTCACCTTAGCTTTTATTTTGCAATCCACTTCAACTCATTTCCATTCCGGCTTGTTTCTCCATTTTATACCTTGTATAAACATTTATACAATTCATTAATATTCGAAACAATCGAATAATCAATTTCGTTCGGTAATTTTAAATATCCAATGATTTTATTCTAAACCAGTTTCTTTTAATAAATTTATTTAACTAAAAAATTAATTTCAAACTAATGGTTTAATCTTTTAAACAAATTTTCCTTTTAAAAAAACCTTTTAGTAATTAAAATAATTAAATAGGTAAGTTAAACAGGTTAATTACTAATATACATTATTTCAAAATAAGCTAGTAAAGATGAGTATGTATATTTATTTTATCTTCAAAATAAACTATATATGTTTTAATAATCTAACTTTACATATTCATCTATACTGTATATATATATATTTATATATATATATATATATATATATACCTACTGTTTTATTTTTAGTTTAAAATTTTTATAATCTATATATATATATATATATATTAGATAAAACAGAAATGGTTTCACTTTACTGCATATATTTTTAAATCTTTAAATTGAAAAAGGTAAACTGTTTTAACTTTACATATAATTTTTTTTCCAAATATGTGTGTGTATATATATATTTCAAATCAAATTGAATCGGAAATTAAAAGAATTTGAATACCTCACGGTTCTCGAACACGAGAATAACACCAAATCGAACAGCGAGCTATCTCTTGCTCCGGCTAGCTCTGCCCTGCCTCACGCCCGCCATCTTCAGATCGCTCGAATTCCCACTGACATCTCCACGTCGACTTGCTCCTCCCAAATACAAGCCCTATCTTCATCGCCATCCTCCCTGGCATGTCGCCAGCTATCAACGAACTCGAGCTCCGACCATCCCTAGCTGTTGCGATGCCACGCCGATGCCCTAGCCTACATCGCGATTCGACATCGATGCCCTCTACGCAAACGAGCACGGCCATTTACTGAAGGAGACGAGCACGATTTCTTCTCGGCTGCTTCGAATTCGATTTAGATATGGGCATTATCTTTGGCCATTTTTAAATGAGAGGAGGAAATTTGAATTTGCATCGGCAATGATTTTTTTAAGGAGCGAATTCGATTACAAAGTGATATGTTCGGCCATTTTTTTCCTTTGAAACTGCTGTTGATTTTTGAACGAAAGAAGAAAATGTTTTTGTTTGTTTTATTATATATATTTTTTATTAACGAAAGTGAACACTTGTATGTGATTCATAAAGGTGGAGAAACACGTGGTAAAAATTGCAATACGTGTTTATTCAGGGACCCAACACAATATTTTAATGCAACCATAATATTTAAATTCAAATCATCTCGATTTCCGTAACTCAAAATCTCGAACTCCAATCGAGGCGTGCCGCCAGGCGTTTATAATGTTTAACCAATATTCCAAACGAAATGGAAAAGGTTCCGTATCCAAATTCGATCGTACGGAGAAGATAGCTTTTTGAACAAGTTATTAAATTAAATTCCAATATAAATTTTAGCGCGTTTGCAATCCGTACGACCACACAACAACTCCGAATGCTACAGAAATTGAAATTCGATGATAATACAATATTGCGGATCCAATAGAACTAGTTCCATCAAATTCGAAGACTGTGCCTCGAAGGCTATTTTTAATTATCGATTTAAACGATAAATTTTTAAAACTGAACAAATCATTTTCAAATTCAATTCTGAAGCTTCTATTGTTTTCAGTATTATCAATATAGATTTTTCAAAAGTTTCAAATTATTTTTAACAAGTTCGGAATTTCAGATTTCATATTTTACCCGATTCCATATTATTAAATTAAAAAATTAAATTGCCAAATCACCAGATATTTTTGAAATTCAAGTTAAACCAATTTCCAAATATTTAAATTCAATTAAATATTTCAATTTCAATTGTTCAAAATTCTGGGTCATAACATTCTTCCCTCCTTAAAAGAATTTCGTCCTGAAATTACTAGTTAGGAAGAATGATCCTTATCCCATTACTATTTTTCCCAAAACCAACAGTTTTATCAATTTGCTATTACAAATCTTTTTATTAAAGATCATTATTTCAACTAACTTTCCAAATCTAAACCATAGTTTCCAAACAACTTTATCTACTTCATAATTTAAATTTAAATTTTCTAAATTTTCTCAAAATTTTTCTAACTCCCTAAATTTTTGAAAATTTCACTAGTGTCTCCTTTGCGTAGCTAGCTCGGTACGACTACAGAATGGCACCACTAGCCCCCAGATTTCAAAAGAAAACGAAAAGCCAAGTGGCTAAACAAGAAAGTCATCAAATTTTATACTGAAATTTAAATACATACCTTTTTGAGCAATTCAAATTCATCTTCGAAATCAAAATCCTAATTCCTCTTCCTTAATAATACATGTATGATATATGTCAATCATTTCCAATCTCTACATTCAAAAATCATTTTGCACATTCCATTACAAAAGTTTGAATACTTACTTCTTATACCATTTTTAATTCACTATTGAAGTTATATATCCATTTTCATTCAATCTTGCATTATTAATTTCATTTGAATTCAATTCACACTTTCAATTTTATTTGGATTCAATTTACCTTCTGAATATTGAACTTTTTTATCAACTATTTTTTTCATTCACAACTGATTCATATCACTATTTTAAATTAGTTTCATTTACTAATTCATTACAAATTCCAATTCATTTTATCTCAAACCATTTTTTATATTTCCACCTTTATTATCTTTAGTTCACTTCGAAAAAAATTTACAACTTCATTTTATTTTACACAATTCAAATTGGTTTTCAATATTCAGTTTCAATTCCAGTTCTATTCTTTTGTTCATTCCCAAACACAATTCAATTTCAATTCACCATTTTGGTTTACAACCACTTATATTTAAACTGGATTTCAAATTTCATATGAATTTAATGTATCTTTTATTTATAAATATAGAATTCAATTCATTTCAAACCATATCAAATTTGTCATTCCTTCAATTAGCTTCACTCGCTAATTTTATTTCAATACTTTGCTTTGTTTATCACAAATCAAATTCAATTCCAATTCCAGATCTATTTATTTACAAATTAGAAATGAATTTCAACATTCAATTTCACTTTCATTTACTTGAAATTGTAAATTCATTTATTCATTCATAATTTTATTTTCCACCTTAATAAACTTTTTATTCCATAACTATTTTTATTAGATTCCAGAGCCTTTCTAACATTTCAAAATCATTTCTGAAATCAATTTGAATTACCTTTTGAATATTCAAAACCAAACCCAAATTTTACAAACAACTTCTATTTAAAAACAATTTGGCAGCAATTCCTCTCCTGAAAACTCGAAAATGAACACCATGATGTCGCGATCATCATCAGAATTATTTTCCAACGACCGAAAAGAGTTTAGAGCTTTCATTCTTTTTAAAACATTTTTCCAAACCTTTGAAAATCATTTTCAAATCAAATGGATTTAATTTCCATAATTCCAAATCCTTTCAAAAACATTTTCAAATATCCCTCTGGAATTCTATTTCAAATTACAAATCACATTTACAATTTACATTTTCAAATTCCATTTTTATATGGATTTTATTTCTTAATTATGATTTCAATTTCTTATTCAATTCCAATGATAATAATTTAATATTATCACTAGAAACAAGCAACCATATACTATATAATAATTTCTGAAAAATGATTTCTTTTCTATACAAAAATAGTTTTAGGTAAAATTATTTCATTCACCCTATTTTAAACAATATCATGTCGAATTGTTCTGTACAAGTGTTTAGAGATCCCTAACGATAGAGTTGTATAGACTATACCGACTAGAATCCATATACCACTCAACAAACCAATCATCACAATATAAAACAATTTTATATTCACTAACAAATACGCGCTTATATCTATTAATACACTCAAACTTATTCTAGAGTACTGCTGACTCTATCTCTAATGAGTAACACCCACCAGAGCCAAGGTTGTCACTTAACCAAATGCTCTGATACCAAATTTGTAACGACCCAATTTTTCGATGTCCAAAAGTCGACATCGATACGTCCACTGTATCCAATGCCGCACAGTCGAAATGCCGGAAAATCGAACCGTTAGGGTTTGAGAAGAAAACGATAGAAGAACAAACAGAAGCAATAACAGAATCTCATATTTTGCAGCGGAACAATATATAACAGATAAATGAATAATCTTTAAAACAAAAATACTATATCTGTTTATACATACATCATCGGAGTTTACAACGACACCATTCAACACCAGACATTTACAACAACTAATCAATATGCAACGTATACTACATAGTAAAGAGATACGTCTCGCCATCCAGCTTTAACTCCAGATCTCCACAACAACTTCTTTTCTGACTTCGCTCCAGAATAATGATAACCTGACTCTAAGCTGCCCGTGTGGAAAATTATGGGCACCCAGAGTTTAGAAAGGGAACAATAAACTCCAGGTCAGTCATGGGACTGGTGTGAGATCATAAAAACAGTTTGTCTTTAACAAGAAGAAAATAAAAGGGGAATAAAAGAAATTCGCAATTCTTTTTGAAAAATGAAACTACCACAAGGCCTCCCGGCGCACACACAATGCAATCACACACTTGGGGAGATTTCTCCTTATGATAGTCAAACAGGCTTGATACGCAGAATTCTTTTTAATATTATCATTAGTGCATAGTGCAGAAAACTTTTCGAAAGTATAATATTAATCTTAGTCAACATCGATACCATTATATTATGCCTGCTATAGCTACCTTTTAAGAATGGAAGGTTATACAATTGCAATCGTAAAGAGCGCATATTGGTGATTGGATTTCCAACAAATGACCAGGCTAAGGAACTTCTTGGGCCACATGGGTACACTTCTGAAGGGATGTCCCGAGAACCTAACCGGATCTCTGTCAACACAAGGCCGGGTTACCTCTGCAAAAATGAGTAAATACTACCGGAGTATACCATCCCCCGGTCGTAAACAACCTTTATCCGAGGATCCTCAATACCAACAACCACAAAGTAATAAATTTGCAACAACCGCATAGGTTAAGTATCTGGGCTCCATATCATGATACCACTTCTATCCAGAAGGAAATGAACATACCCTAAGGAGCACTACCCCTATAACCTTACTGCATCTTTCCTGTTTCGACCATTCCCAGGTGTGAGGTCCAACGAAGTCTCGTCCCACAAAGCCACGCTTTTCACAAAAGCCATGCTTCGATCAACCAATGATTAGAAACGCTTAGTATGCCACATTACCAAATTAGGAATATATCACTAATATCCATCAACTACATAACCTCTGAGCTCGTATGTCTTAGAGAAGGGTGTTAAGCTAAGAGAATAAATTCTCCGCCACCAACAAAAATGTATTTGATAGAAACCAGCTTTACATCTCAAAGTGTGACGTCAGACACACATCCACACAAGTCCGTTTCGGGATCGAACGAAACCAAAGGCACTTTAAAGAAGCCCTTGCAATCCCGATATTCATAAATCACGTCCGGAATCCCCATCACAAAGGGTGATAAAATATGTATACCGGAGCAACCCGGTGTAGAGATATTCGACGGGTAATCCTTTCGCTTTCGAAAATACCTGGTCTTCAACACCATCTTCAAATGTGATCCCATTATCATTATTCGGAATGGGTTTTATGACACAAAGTCCTCTTCCGACTAATCCGAATAATGAGCACTTATTTTAAAAATAAAAATAAGTGTTACATTCAGATTTCAAACAAATCGCAACAAATTTCCACTTTGATCTTTTAAATAAAAGATCCATCTCAATCACAAAGGTTCGATGTGGTTTTCGAATATCCATTTGGAATCCGGCCCCCGGTCGCATCGAAATTCAAATGCCATTTAAAGGCTAATATTGATAGTCTGTTATTTAACTATCAATCAATATTTCACAACAATCACAGATTTAAATAATTTTTCCCCAAATTATTTATTTTCAAAATATCTTCGCAGGATATAATTTTAACACTTCAACCATTTGAAAACAAATTTCAAATCAATTTCTTTACGCGGAATATATTCCCAAATATTTATTCATCTCACTGAAAATCTACTGAGTCCAAATACTTTTCAAAAATTTAAATCACTTATCCAAAAACATATATTTAGAAACATCTAAAATAAGAAAAACCATTTTGGAACACTCTATTTAAAATACTCGTTATGAAATCTTATATCAATATCTTATATAAAAACTTCAAGTCCAAACTATTTTCGAAATTAGTAGATAGAGTATAAATATTTAAATAACTATTTTCTAAATCAAATATCAACTAAATCTTTAAAGTAATCCCCTCTATAATAAATTAAATAAATCTTTACTTAAAAGATCTAAAACAATTCCTAAAAGTAATTTCTCCAACAATATTCTTTTAAAACCAAATATTGAACTTTTAATTTTTATTTCAAAAGCTACTTTAAAAATATACTCGACTTTCCAAGGGAGAATTCACTTTCCATTACAAAATGGTCCATTTAAAATAAATTAATAAATCCTTTCCGATTTATTTTAAATCTACATTTCAATCCGCAGATTTCTTCCATACTTAAAAACAAACCGATATTTATTTTTTAAAACAAATTCCCCTTTCCTTTATAAATTTTCATTGCGAATTTAAATTTTCAAATGTCCACTGATATACGATTTTCAAATCGTTTTCCAAATATTCACTTTCAACACCAAATCAATTTTCAAATTTATTTCAAAATTTATTTCAATCACCAAATCAAATTTTGAATTGATTTCTAAATTTATTTCAATCAACAAATCAAATTTTCATATCGATTTCCCAAAGGTTTATTTTTAAACACCAAATTAATTTTCAAATTGATTTCTAAAATCTTTTCAAACACCAAATTAAATCCTAAATTTAATTTTTTTAAAATTTATTTCCCTTTAAAAATAAACCCCTTTATCTCTTCCAAACTATTTATAATCCATATCTTTAATAAATTATTTAACTTTTGAATAATATTACCCCAAATCCATTTATTAAAAAAAATTCCCATATTTTGGAATTTATTCAATAAGTTTTCAAAAATAAAACTTTATCATTTTAAATTTATTCTTTTAAATTCACCCATTCCTTTAAATGAATTTATTATAAATTTTCTACTTGAATTTCAAAATCCAATTTTATTTATTTCTTGTATCCTACGATACCAAAAATATATTCGGCTAAACTATAGCCTTCAACGTTTTCAATTACAAATATAATCACACACGGATTATAAATAATCAACACACAATATTGAAACAAATTTAAATATTTGAGAAATCCAGTTGGATCCCTCCAACCTGTTTCCCTGCATCGACAGACATTAGCACAACAATTAAATACCAATTCTACTTTGAGGTGGAATATTACGGTATATGGGATTTATAAAATATCATCCGCTATTCTACGGCGCGTAGGGTCTCATCCGCTATATAATGCGGGAAATCAATCACTCCAAATACATATATAATACCAATTCCACTTCGAGGTGGAATATCGCGGTATATGGGTTTAATATAATATCATCTGCTATTATGCGGCGCATAGGGTCTAATTCAATACAACTGATAATAAATATCATCCAAGCACACAATCAACAATTTAAATTTAACTATCTAAAATTAAATCAGAAGAATCTGATTGAGTGAGAAGATCTCACCTTAGCTTTTATTTTGCAATCCATTTCAACTCATTTCCATTCTGACTTGTTTCTCCATTTTAAACCTTGTATAAACATTTGTACAATTCATTAATATTCGAAATAATCGAATAATCAATTTTCGTTTGGTAATTTTAATTATCCAATGATTTTATTTTAAACCAATTTCTTTTAATAAATTTATTTAACTAAAAACTTAATTTCAAATTAATGATTTAATCTTTTAAACAAATTTTCCTTTTTAAAAAAAACCTTTTAGTAATTAAAATAATTAAATAGGTAAATTAAACAGGTTAATTACTAACATACATTATTTTAAAATAAGCTAGTAAAGATGAGTATGTATATTTATTTTATCTTCAAAATAAACTATATAGGTTTTAATAATCTAACTTTACATGTTCATATATATATATATATACACACACACACACACACCTACTGATTTATTTTTAGTTTAACAATTTTCTAATATATATATATATATATATATATATATATATTAGATAAAACAGAAATGGTTTCACTTTAATGCATATAAATCTTTAAATTAAAAAAGATAAACTGTTTTAACTTTACATATAATTTATTTTTCCAAATCTGTATATATATATATATATATATTTCAAATCAAATTGAATCAGAAATAAAAATAATTCAAATACCTTACTGTTCCCGAACACGAGAATAACCCCAAATCGAACAGCGAGCTATCGCTTGCTCTGGCTAACTCTACCCTGCCTCACGCCGGCCATCTTCAGATCGCTCAAATTCCCACTGACATCTCCACGTCGACTTGCCCCTCTCAAATACAAGCCCTAGCTTCATCGCCATCCTCTCTAACATACCGCCGCCTATCAACGAACTCGAGCTCCGACCATCTCTAGCTGTTGCGACGCCACTCCAATGCCCTAGCCTGCATCACGATTCGACATCTATGCCCTCTATGCGAATGAGCTCGGTCATTTATTAAAGGAGACGAGCAGATTTCTTCTCGGCTGCTTCGAATTCGATTTAGATCTGGGTATTATCTTCGGCCATTTTTAAATGAGAGGAGGAAATTTGAATTTGCATCGGCCATGATTTTTTTAAGGAGCAGATTTGGTTATAAAGTGATATGTTTGGCCATTTTTTTCCTTTAAAACTGCTGTTGATTTTTGAACGAAAGAAGAAAATGTTTTCGTTTGTTTTATTATATTTTTTTATTAACGAAAGTGAACACTTGTACGTGATTCATAAAGGTGGAGAAACACGTGATAAAAATTGCAATACGTGTTTATTAAGGGACCCAACACAATATTTTAATGCAACCATACTATTTAAATTTGAATTTAAATTTAAATTCAAATCATCTCGATTTTCGTAACTCAAAATCTCGATCTCCAATCGAGGCGTGCCGCTAGGCGTTTATAATGTTTAACTCCTATTCCAAACGCAATGGAAAAAGGTTCCGAATCCAAATTTGATCATACGGAGAAGATAGCTTTTTGAACCAGTTATTAAATTAAATTCCAATACAAATTTTAGCGTTTGCAATCCGTACGACCACACAACAACTCCGAATGCTACGGAAATTGAAATCTAATATAATACAATATTACGGATCCAATGGAACTGGTTCCATCGAATTCCGAGACTACACCTCGGAAGGCTATTTTTAATTATCGATTTAAATGATAAATTTTCAAAACTGAACAAATCATTTTCAAATTCAATTATGAAGCTTCTATTATTTTCAGTATTACCAATATAGATTTTTCAAAGCTTCAAATTATTTTTAACAAGCTCAGAATTTCAGATTTCATATTTTACCCGATTCCATATTATTAAATTAAAAATTAAATTGCCAAATCACCAGATATTTTTGAAATTCAAGTTAAACCAACTTTCAAATATTTAAATTCAATTAAATATTTCAATTTCAATTGTTCAAAATTCTGGATCGTCACAACATCTACATCACAGGAACAAAAAAAATTCCAAACATACATCCTACCAAGCACTACCATTAGACATCCAACTTAGAGCATGCCTGGGAACCGATTGAGGACCCCTACATGAGTAAGTGGCCTGATTGTAATAATATATCATTTATTTGTAAACAAAGCAAAGTACGGTAATCAAACCAGACTCCTTACCATCTCGATCATGGGATAACCATTCTCAACCTAGATCTAAGGTCGCTTCCGAATACATTTGCCGTAGATGGTGGTTGCTCCTGCTACACCACTACGGTTTGGTTTTTCACTTACTGATATAGTCGGTTGTTCTCAACTTGCTCTCAATCAAATGTCATAGGTGCCTACATTCATTTGTTGCATTCCCATCCAGGTCATAGAATAGGCAAAACATTCCAGACCTCCTCTATGGATTAGTAGGCTCTCTTTTCTCTGGTTTTCGATAAAAAATTTGGCCCATGTATCCAAGTAAATCCACTTCGAGGTTTTGCACAGTTCTGTATGTGAAGAAAACTTTGGTTCCCTATTCACATGCTTCGATCCCCTAAAGCTATCATTAGCCATATGCTTTCCTTTGTCTTTTCCATATCTTTCTCTGGACGGTCCTCCATCATCCATAGCATTAAGCTCGACATTCTCAGCTTCAGTGTCCTCCTACGGTAAGTATACTTCGACTTCATGGTAAAATTCCATAAAATGAATCAGTGGATCCCTTTCTAAAGCAACTTTAAAATCTGCTTTATTCGTAACTCCAAAAACTCCGCAACCGGTACTATCGATTGATCCGACTTATGAACTTCAGTAGTTGCTGCATTAAATTTAGTCAAATAACTTCTTAGGGTCTCCTTGGTCCTCTGCTTTTTGGGCATGAAATGTGAACTCTAAACTATATCATGAATTTATCCACTATTTCGGTTCATGTGCCGATGGACCCATTTTCTAGCGGTCTGCACTACATTATTGCTAAATCTTTTAAATATAACTAGAAGCACCACCCCATTACCTCCTTAGAAGTGCCCAGTACCTCCATATTTTGGATGCATCATTAGATAGACTATTGGATCTGTCTTTTCGTCATACATTTCCAGAGTCGGAAGTTTGAAGTCGGGTGGATTTCTTACATACCAGATTTTAGGGATGAATGGATTTCTGTTTGCATCTTCCAAACTCTGCTCTGGCAGTCCACTTCTTAGCACATATCTGACTATTTCAACAATTCTGCTACTATTGTCTAATGGAAGCCTTTATTCCATGTTGTCATTCTACGCCCCGTTCCTATAACAAGCTTTCGGTTTCAAATCCAGTTGATGTGAATTCTGATTTATGCTATGTTGTTCAACATCATTTTCAAGCATGCTTTAAGTTTGCCCAAGTTTAAGTATATCATCTCCTCTTGTCTCATCTCCTCTTGTCCTCTTGGGTCGGCACCAATTAAGCTTATGGATTGGTACCAAGTTGACGTACCTCTTCAAGGATTGCTTCACTTCATCTTGTTCTGTTTTAAGGTGCACTTCTTCTGCCTTCTGTCCTTATGTTCTAGTTTCTAAGGATTCTACATGTTTCCTGCTATTCCATTCTTCTAAAGAATGCGTTTAGCATTTCCTCCTAGTGAGCTATCATCCTTTTGTTATCCAAACAGAAACCCTAATCTATCAATTAGGGAAAAATCAATTTGGACAAAAAAAACCTAACCCTAATTTTGCAATTGGGTTAACAAGAAAAAGAATAGTTGAAATGCAATTCGTACCGTCTAGTACTTTGGTTGCAAGTTGAATTATCCGAGTCCAGCACAGTCGCTGTTCCCTTAAAACAGATTTGCTCCCCCTACGGCGCAGCGGGTTGGCGAGCAACTGTTTCCCAAGGTGAAACGGAACGGGAGCCTGCAAGTCTGCACTGACGATGCAGGCGACGACGAACTCAAGAGAGCGGTTTATTTTAGAACAGAATACGCAGAGAGAAGGAGAGGTAAAACTTAATATTCTGATTTCGGTTCTGCATTCCCTTAAATAGGGTTGGGGATTTGCCTGTTCGGGAAGAGGCGCGGCTGTTGCAAAGGTTGCGACCCTTTAACCAACGGATGCAACCGTTTCTGACAGCAAAAAAAGGTATAATTCGGATCAAAAAATTAGCCGTTTTAGCGCAGCCCAGGTAGCAAACGAAGGCCCATTTAATCATCAGACCCCAAGAGCCCCAAGGCCCAAGGCCCAATTTTTGACCATATAATATTAAATATGTAGGATTTTTCATGCCTACATTGCCTCTTCCCTTTCATTGCCTCATTCTTTCTATCTCCTCATTCTCTTTTGATATAGCTTATTAAGATTTAGTATATATAGTGAAATTTGGATGTGTATTTCCCGATGTGAGACATTGTTACCTCCTTAGCCACTTATTCATTTTCTAACAATCCCCCACATGAATGAGTGGTTATCTTATTCTGTTCTGAAATATTGCGAAAGATTTATCATATCAGTAAAAGTAGCACAGAAGCCTTGAACTTTTCCTAGTGTTTTATCATTATAACTTACTGGCGAATCAGTGGACTAGATTGTCTTTGAACTGTAAGCCTTTTGTGTAAACTTTATAAAGATAACACATGATAAGTGTTTTTAACTCCTTGGTTCTCTGTTTGTGTTCGTTTTAGCCATGAACACCTGCTTGGTCTCATGAGTACTTAAGAGAATCAGGCCTCGTTAATTCTCCTTGAAGTGGCGCCTTCATACTCACGTAGGTGATTCTATAAAGAGTATTCCGCAATACTCCACTTGGTTCTTTATAGCTCCAAGTATAGACATCATTAAAAGCTGAGCTTATCCTTTTCTCCGACGGCATGTGCACTGACTTATCTTAGGAATGTCTAAATGTTTGATTTCTCCAGTGCTTCTAAGTTTTAACCTTAACTTAGTTGTCCCTTTGAACCTAAATCTTGGGATCTCCAGTCAATTAGGTGGGTTTCCGTTGAGGAAAACTTTTTAGTCAATAGGCCTTAAGCCCATTCCTATCGATAAGGTTTGAACTCTCTCTAGGCAAGCCTTTCGTTAGTGGATCCGCAATGTTATCTTTCGACCTTACATAGTCTATAGTGATAACTCCATTAGAGAATAGTTGTCTCACGGTTTTATGTCTACGACGAATATGTCTAGACTTACCATTGTATAGTGTACTGTTAGCTCTTCCAATAGCTGACTGACTATCACAATGTATACAGATTGGTGGAACAGGTTTATTCCAATTCGGAATATCTTCTAGAAAACTTCTAAGCCAATCTGCTTCTTCAGTGGCTTTGTCTAAAGCAATGAATTCTGACTCCATTGTTGACCTTGCTATACACGTTTGTTTAGAAGACTTCCATGATATAGCTCCATTTCCTAGGGTAAATACATATCCACTTGTGGATTTGGTGTCATTTGAACCAGTTATCCAATTTGCATCACTATATCCTTCTACTACGGAAGGATATTTAGTGTAATGCAAGCTGTAGTTCTGAGTATATTTTAAATATCCTAGAACCCTTATTATTTCTTTCCAATGATTTTTACCAGGATTGCTTGTATACCTACTTAGCTTACTTACAGCATATGCAATATCTGGTCTAGTACAATTCATTACATACATTATACTTCCCAGTATTCGAGAGTATTCAAGTTGGTAGATTCCATCACCAGTATTTTTAACCCAATTTCGGTTCATTCAATTGACGATTTAGCAACAGTTATATTATGTTGTTTGAACTTTTCAAGTATTTTGGCCACATAGTGTGATTGAGATAGTACATAACCTTCTGACGTCTTTAAAATTTTAACGCCCAAAATCACATCAGCCAATCCTAGATCTTTCATATCAAATCTTGATGACAACATATCCTTTGTTGATTTGATTATGGCATTATTATTGCCTAGTATCAATTAGTCATCAACATATAGGCAAACTATGACATATCCCAAATCTACATTCTTCATATAGACACATTTATCAGATTCATTTATTTTGAATCCATTTGTCATCATAGTTTCATCAAATTTTTCATGCCATTGTTTTGGCGCTTGTTTGAGACCATAAAGTGATTTTACTAACTTACACACTTTATTCTCATTTCCTGGGCTTAGGAACCCTTCAGGTTGCTGCATGTATATTTCTTCCTCTAACTCACCATTCAGAAATGCAGTTTCTACATCCATTTGATGTATTTCTAAATTTAGTATAGAAGCAATAGCAATAAGCATCCTAATGGATGTTATTCTAGTTACTAGTGAGTAAGTATCAAAGTAATCTAGATCTTCCTTTTGTCTAAATCTTTTGACTACCAGTCGGGCTTTATATTTATCTATTGAGCCATTAGCTTTAACTTTTTTCTTAAAGGTCCATTTATACCCTAATGGTTTCGATCTTTTAGGAAGATCTACTAGTTCTCATGTGTGGTTTTGTAAAATGGATTCAATTTCGCTATTGGCAGCTTCTTTCCAATAAGGAGCATCAGGTGATGACATTGCTTGTTTATATGTTAGAGGTTCATTTTCTGCCATATATGCATAGAACTCAGGCCCAAAGGTTTTTGATGTCCTTTGTCGTTTGCTCCTTCTTGGTTCCTCTAACTCTTGATCATTTTCATGATCAACACGATGTTCAAGAGTTTCTTCTTCTCTTGATCTCTTTTGGACACTAGTACCATTGGATTCTTTTAGTGGAAATATGTTTTCAAAGAATCTTGCATTTCGAGATTCGATTATGGTGTTTTCATGAATGTCATCAATTTCAGATTTCTGCACCAAGAATCGATATGCACTACTATTACGAGCATATCCAATAAATATGCAATCTATAGTTTTGGGACCAATTTTGACCTTTTTAGGCTTAGGTATTTCTACCTTTGCTAAGAACCCCCACACTTTTAAGCATTTGTAAGATGGAGGTCTGTTTTTCCACAGTTCATGTGGTGACTTAAAGGTCTTTTTGTGAGGTACTTTGTTCGGTATATGATTAGCTGAAAGTATCGCTTCACCCCAGAAATTGTCTGGTAATCCAGAACTAATAAGCAGAGCATTCATCATTTCCTTCAGGGTACGATTCTTACGTTCTGCTATTCCATTGGATTGAGGAGAATACAGTGCTGTTGTTTGATGGATTATACCATTTTGAGCGCAAAATTCATCAAATGGAAATTCATATTCTCCACCTCTATCACTTCGCAAGGCTTTTATCTTTTTATTTAGTTGATTTTCAACTTCTGCCTTGTATTGTTTAAACGTTTCAAAGGCCTCATCCTTGCTTCTTAGTAGGTACACATAACAGTACCTAGTGCAATCATCGATAAAGGTAATAAAATACCTTTTACCTCCTCTGGTTTGACACATCTTTAGATCACACACATCAGTATGTATTAAATCTAACGGCTCAGTATTCCTTTCAACATGATGAAATGAAGTTCTAGTTAACTTTGCTTCAGCACATGTTTCACATTTATAGTTGTGATCTATAGTAAACTTAGGTATAAAATCTAAGTTAACCATTTTTCGCAAAGTATCAAAATTCACATGGCCTAGTCTAGCATGCCATATATTAAATGACTCAGCGATATAAACAGAAGATTCCATTTTATTCATATCTTTTGGTACAACAGTCATTACATTCATCTTGAATAGACCATCGCTAACATACCCTTTACCCACATACACTCCATTTTTAGACAATACAAAATTATCAGAAACAAAAACCAACTTGAAACCATTCTTGCTCAGTAATGATCTCAAAACTAAGTTCTTACGAATGTCTGGTACATGCAGAACATCATTCAAAGTGAGTTCTTTTCCAAAAGTCATTTTGAGAACCACTTTTCCTTTTCCTTCAACCTTCGACGTGGAGGAGTTTCCCATGAAGAGTTGCTCTTCTTGCGTCGCAGGCTTGTAGTTGGAAAACATTCACTTGTTGGCGCAAATGTGTTTTGTGGCACCAGTGTCCACAAACCATTCCTTCGTGTTGCCAACTAAGTTGCATTCTGAGATCACGGCTGACAAGTTCATTTTTGAAACTCCATCCGAAAGCCTATCATGCTCCGTAACATTGGCTTGGTCTTTCTGCTTCTTTGGTCCTCGGCACTCACTTGCCTTATGGTCTTTCTTCCCGCAATTATGGCAGTTCCCTTTGAACTTCTTAGCCTTCTTTGCATTTGGATTATTTTCTCTCTTTCTTTTGTTGTTCCTGTCGGTCTCAACAACATTTGCTTTTGCCACCATGGTGTTGGTTGACTTCTTTTCAGATTTTCTGTTATCCTCTTCAATTCTGAGTCGAACAACAAGATCTTCCATAGTCATTTCTTTCCGTTTGTGCTTCAGATAGTTCTTGAAGTCCTTCCATGATGGAGGCAACTTCTCGATAGCAGCAGCAACTTGAAATGATTCGCTTAACTCCATCTTCTCATCATGAATCTCATGGATGACAACCTGAAGTTCCTGAATCTGGTTGACTACTGTTTTGGTGTCGACCATCTTGAAGTCTAGGAATTTGCCGACTATGAACTTCTTCATCTCGGCGTCTTCCGTTTTGTACTTTTTCACGAGGGACAACCAAAGAGTCTTTGCAGTTTGGACAGTGCAGTACACATTGTACAGACTATTCTCCAAACCGTTGAAAATATAATTCTTGCAAATGAAGTCAGAACCCTTCCAGGCTGTGAGAGCCTCGACCTTGGTGGCGTCGGGCTCGAGTTCATCTACTTGTGGAGGGTACTCTGTTAGGTATTTGGCCAGACCTAACGTAGTCAAGTAGAAGAGCATCTTCTGTTGCCAGCGCTTAAAATCCTGGCCATTGAATTTTTTCGGCCTCTCTCCATGTGAGAATGGTACAGCCTGTGTGACAAGTGGTCCTGTCGGAGCGGAGGGCAATGGCTGCTTTGTTGTGGAAGTGTTACTGTCTTGAGCCATCGTCTGAAACGATACGACTTCAATTAGTACACAGAACAGAATCAAACAAAACACAAATCTGTTTTAAGAATGTTATCCACACAGAAACCCTAATCTATCAATTAGGGCAAAATCAATTTGGGAAAAAAACCCTAACCCTAATTTTGCAATTGGGTTAACAAGAAAAAGAATAGTTGAAATGCAATTCGTACCGTCTAGTACTTTGGTTGCAAGTTGAATTATCCGAGTCCAGCACAGTCGTTGTTCTCTTAAAACAGATTTGCTCCCCCTACGGCGCAGCGGGTTGGCGAGCAACTGTTTCCCAAAGTGAAACGGAACGGGAGCCTGCAAGTCTGCGCTGACGATGCAGGCGACGACGAACTCAAGAGAGCGGTTTATTTCAGAACAGAATTCGCAGAGAGAAGGAGAGGTAAAACTTAATATTCTGATTTCGGTTCTGCATTCCCTTAAATAGGGTTGGGGAGTTGCCTGTTCGGGAAGAGGCGCGGCTGTTGGAAAGGTTGCGACCCTTTAACCAACGGATGCATCCGTTTCTGGCAGCAAAAAAGGGTACAATTCGGATCAAAAAATTAGCCGTTTTAGCGCAGCCCAGGTGGCAAACGAATGCCCATTTAATCATCAGACCCCAAGAGTCTCAAGGCCCAAGGCCCAATCTTTGACCATATAATATTAAATATGTAGGATTTTTCATGCCTACATTGCCTCTTCCCTTTCATTGCCTCATTCTTTCTATCTCCTCATTCTCTTTTGATATAGCTTATTAAGCTTTAGTATATATAGTGAAATTTGGATGTGTATTTCCCGATGTGGGACATTGTTCCCTCCTTAGCCACTTATTCATTTTCTAACACCTTTCTTGTTGCTCCTTCATAATTCCTTCCATCTCATCTCTAGTTACATGATGAATGTGAGGTTTGATCTCGAGGGTATCTTATGGCTGCCTCTTGTTCTTGTTAACTTCCTCCACTCATAAATATGGTGTTAGACTTCTTCATCTTATTCAAATTCAATAATTTGTTAGACCATTGTTCAATTCTCGGTGAAGCACCAAAATGTTCATGCCAAAAATGACATAAATACCTAATTGAATAATCATAATGGAAAATATCAAAGAAAAGAAAGAAATAATAAGAAAATAACATAAGAATTTTATAGTGGTTTAGCGAATACTCCGGTCTATGCACACTTCGTCAATTTCTATTGATTATTCTCTATTTTTACAAAGCTATTTTTACAACTTAGTAGTCACAACTCGGTAGGAATCCAGCTCAGTAATTTTTGGAGTTATGATTTTACACCTCATCATCATTGTTAAAGTACAAAATCAAGTATAAATTTATTTAACTAAAAAATTAATTTCAAACTAATGGTTTAATCTTTTAAACAAATTTTCCTTTTAAAAAAACCTTTTAGTAATTAAAATAATTAAATAGGTAAGTTAAACAGGTTAATTACTAATATACATTATTTCAAAATAAGCTAGTAAAGATGAGTATGTATATTTATTTTATCTTCAAAATAAACTATATATGTTTTAATAATCTAACTTTACATATTCATCTATACTGTATATATATATATTTATATATATATATATATATATACCTACTGTTTTATTTTTAGTTTAAAATTTTTATAATCTATATATATATATATTAGATAAAACAGAAATGGTTTCACTTTACTACATATATTTTTAAATCTTTAAATTGAAAAAGGTAAACTGTTTTAACTTTACATATAATTTTTTTTCCAAATATGTGTGTGTATATATATATATTTCAAATCAAATTGAATCGGAAATTAAAAGAATTTGAATACCTCACGGTTCTCGAACACGAGAATAACACCAAATCGAACAGCGAGCTATCTCTTGCTCCGGCTAGCTCTGCCCTTCCTCACGCCCGCCATCTTCAGATCGCTCGAATTCCCACTGACATCTCCACGTCGACTTGCTCCTCCCAAATACAAGCCCTATCTTCATCGCCATCCTCCCTGGCATGTCGCCAGCTATCAACGAACTCGAGCTCCGACCATCCCTAGCTGTTGCGATGCCACGCCGATGCCCTAGCCTACATCACGATTCGACATCGATGCCCTCTACGCGAACGAGCACGGCCATTTACTGAAGGAGACGAGCACGATTTCTTCTCGGCTGCTTCGAATTCGATTTAGATATGGGCATTATCTTTGGCCATTTTTAAATGAGAGGAGGAAATTTGAATTTGCATCGGCAATGATTTTTTTAAGGAGCGAATTCGATTACAAAGTGATATGTTCGGCCATTTTTTTCCTTTGAAACTGCTGTTGATTTTTGAACGAAAGAAGAAAATGTTTTTGTTTGTTTTATTATATATATTTTTTATTAACGAAAGTGAACACTTGTATGTGATTCATAAAGGTGGAGAAACACGTGGTAAAAATTGCAATACGTGTTTATTCAGGGACCCAACACAATATTTTAATGCAACCATAATATTTAAATTCAAATCATCTCGATTTCCGTAACTCAAAATCTCGAACTCCAATCGAGGCGTGCCGCCAGGCGTTTATAATGTTTAACCAATATTCCAAACGAAATGGAAAAGGTTCCGTATCCAAATTCGATCGTACGGAGAAGATAGCTTTTTGAACAAGTTATTAAATTAAATTCCAATATAAATTTTAGCGCGTTTGCAATCCGTACGACCACACAACAACTCCGAATGCTACAGAAATTGAAATTCGATGATAATACAATATTGCGGATCCAATAGAACTAGTTCCATCAAATTCGAAGACTGTGCCTCGAAGGCTATTTTTAATTATCGATTTAAACGATAAATTTTTAAAACTGAACAAATCATTTTCAAATTCAATTCTGAAGCTTCTATTGTTTTCAGTATTATCAATATAGATTTTTCAAAGTTTCAAATTATTTTTAACAAGTTCGGAATTTCAGATTTCATATTTTACCCGATTCCATATTATTAAATTAAAAAATTAAATTGCCAAATCACCAGATATTTTTGAAATTCAAGTTAAACCAATTTCCAAATATTTAAATTCAATTAAATATTTCAATTTCAATTGTTCAAAATTCTGGGTCATAACATTCTTCCCTCCTTAAAAGAATTTCGTCCTGAAATTACTAGTTAGGAAGAATGATCCTTATCCCATTACTATTTTTCCCAAAACCAACAGTTTTATCAATTTGCTATTACAAATCTTTTTATTAAAGATCATTATTTCAACTAACTTTCCAAATCTAAACCATAGTTTCCAAACAACTTTATCTACTTCATAATTTAAATTTAAATTTTCTAAATTTTCTCAAAATTTTTCTAACTCCCTAAATTTTTGAAAATTTCACTAGTGTCTCCTTTGCGTAGCTAGCTCGGTACGACTACAGAATGGCACCACTAGCCCCCAGATTTCAAAAGAAAACGAAAAGCCAAGTGGCTAAACAAGAAAGTCATCAAATTTTATACTGAAATTTAAATACATACCTTTTTGAGCAATTCAAATTCATCTTCGAAATCAAAATCCTGATTCCTCTTCCTTAATAATACATGTATGATATATGTCAATCATTTCCAATCTCTACATTCAAAAATCATTTTGCACATTCCATTACAAAAGTTTGAATACTTACTTCTTATACCATTTTTAATTCACTATTGAAGTTATATATCCATTTTCATTCAATCTTGCATTATTAATTTCATTTGAATTCAATTCACACTTTCAATTTTATTTGGATTCAATTTACCTTCTGAATATTGAACTTTTTTATCAACTATTTTTTTCATTCACAACTGATTCATATCACTATTTTAAATTAGTTTCATTTACTAATTCATTACAAATTCCAATTCATTTTATCTCAAACCATTTTTTATATTTCCACCTTTATTATCTTTAGTTCACTTCGAAAAAAATTTACAACTTCATTTTATTTTACACAATTCAAATTGGTTTTCAATATTCAGTTTCAATTCCAGTTCTATTCTTTTGTTCATTCCCAAACACAATTCAATTTCAATTCACCATTTTGGTTTACAACCACTTATATTTAAACTGGATTTCAAATTTCATATGAATTTAATGTATCTTTTATTTATAAATATAGAATTCAATTCATTTCAAACCATATCAAATTTGTCATTCCTTCAATTAGCTTCACTCGCTAATTTTATTTCAATACTTTGCTTTGTTTATCACAAATCAAATTCAATTCCAATTCCAGATCTATTTATTTACAAATTAGAAATGAATTTCAACATTCAATTTCACTTTCATTTACTTGAAATTGTAAATTCATTTATTCATTCATAATTTTATTTTCCACCTTAATAAACTTTTTATTCCATAACTATTTTTATTAGATTCCAGAGCCTTTCTAACATTTCAAAATCATTTCTGAAATCAATTTGAATTACCTTTTGAATATTCAAAACCAAACCCAAATTTTACAAACAACTTCTATTTAAAAACAATTTGGCAGCAATTCCTCTCCTGAAAACTCGAAAATGAACACCATGATGTCGCGATCATCATCAGAATTATTTTCCAACGACCGAAAAGAGTTTAGAGCTTTCATTCTTTTTAAAACATTTTTCCAAACCTTTGAAAATCATTTTCAAATCAAATGGATTTAATTTCCATAATTCCAAATCCTTTCAAAAACATTTTCAAATATCCCTCTGGAATTCTATTTCAAATTACAAATCACATTTACAATTTACATTTTCAAATTCCATTTTTATATGGATTTTATTTCTTAATTATGATTTCAATTTCTTATTCAATTCCAATGATAATAATTTAATATTATCACTAGAAACAAGCAACCATATACTATATAATAATTTCTGAAAAATGATTTCTTTTCTATACAAAAATAGTTTTAGGTAAAATTATTTCATTCACCCTATTTTAAACAATATCATGTCGAATTGTTCTGTACAAGTGTTTAGAGATCCCTAACGATAGAGTTGTATAGACTATACCGACTAGAATCCATATACCACTCAACAAACCAATCATCACAATATAAAACAATTTTATATTCACTAACAAATACGCGCTTATATCTATTAATACACTCAAACTTATTCTAGAGTACTGCTGACTCTATCTCTAATGAGTAACACCCACCAGAGCCAAGGTTGTCACTTAACCAAATGCTCTGATACCAAATTTGTAACGACCCAATTTTTCGATGTCCAAAAGTCGACATCGATACGTCCACTGTATCCAATGCCGCACAGTCGAAATGCCGGAAAATCGAACCGTTAGGGTTTGAGAAGAAAACGATAGAAGAACAAACAGAAGCAATAACAGAATCTCATATTTTGCAGCGGAACAATATATAACAGATAAATGAATAATCTTTAAAACAAAAATACTATATCTGTTTATACATACATCATCGGAGTTTACAACGACACCATTCAACACCAGACATTTACAACAACTAATCAATATGCAACGTATACTACATAGTAAAGAGATACGTCTCGCCATCCAGCTTTAACTCCAGATCTCCACAACAACTTCTTTTCTGACTTCGCTCCAGAATAATGATAACCTGACTCTAAGCTGCCCGTGTGGAAAATTATGGGCACCCAGAGTTTAGAAAGGGAACAATAAACTCCAGGTCAGTCATGGGACTGGTGTGAGATCATAAAAACAGTTTGTCTTTAACAAGAAGAAAATAAAAGGGGAATAAAAGAAATTCGCAATTCTTTTTGAAAAATGAAACTACCACAAGGCCTCCCGGCGCACACACAATGCAATCACACACTTGGGGAGATTTCTCCTTATGATAGTCAAACAGGCTTGATACGCAGAATTCTTTTTAATATTATCATTAGTGCATAGTGCAGAAAACTTTTCGAAAGTATAATATTAATCTTAGTCAACATCGATACCATTATATTATGCCTGCTATAGCTACCTTTTAAGAATGGAAGGTTATACAATTGCAATCGTAAAGAGCGCATATTGGTGATTGGATTTCCAACAAATGACCAGGCTAAGGAACTTCTTGGGCCACATGGGTACACTTCTGAAGGGATGTCCCGAGAACCTAACCGGATCTCTGTCAACACAAGGCCGGGTTACCTCTGCAAAAATGAGTAAATACTACCGGAGTATACCATCCCCCGGTCGTAAACAACCTTTATCCGAGGATCCTCAATACCAACAACCACAAAGTAATAAATTTGCAACAACCGCATAGGTTAAGTATCTGGGCTCCATATCATGATACCACTTCTATCCAGAAGGAAATGAACATACCCTAAGGAGCACTACCCCTATAACCTTACTGCATCTTTCCTGTTTCGACCATTCCCAGGTGTGAGGTCCAACGAAGTCTCGTCCCACAAAGCCACGCTTTTCACAAAAGCCATGCTTCGATCAACCAATGATTAGAAACGCTTAGTATGCCACATTACCAAATTAGGAATATATCACTAATATCCATCAACTACATAACCTCTGAGCTCGTATGTCTTAGAGAAGGGTGTTAAGCTAAGAGAATAAATTCTCCGCCACCAACAAAAATGTATTTGATAGAAACCAGCTTTACATCTCAAAGTGTGACGTCAGACACACATCCACACAAGTCCGTTTCGGGATCGAACGAAACCAAAGGCACTTTAAAGAAGCCCTTGCAATCCCGATATTCATAAATCACGTCCGGAATCCCCATCACAAAGGGTGATAAAATATGTATACCGGAGCAACCCGGTGTAGAGATATTCGACGGGTAATCCTTTCGCTTTCGAAAATACCTGGTCTTCAACACCATCTTCAAATGTGATCCCATTATCATTATTCGGAATGGGTTTTATGACACAAAGTCCTCTTCCGACTAATCCGAATAATGAGCACTTATTTTAAAAATAAAAATAAGTGTTACATTCAGATTTCAAACAAATCGCAACAAATTTCCACTTTGATCTTTTAAATAAAAGATCCATCTCAATCACAAAGGTTCGATGTGGTTTTCGAATATCCATTTGGAATCCGGCCCCCGGTCGCATCGAAATTCAAATGCCATTTAAAGGCTAATATTGATAGTCTGTTATTTAACTATCAATCAATATTTCACAACAATCACAGATTTAAATAATTTTTCCCCAAATTATTTATTTTCAAAATATCTTCGCAGGATATAATTTTAACACTTCAACCATTTGAAAACAAATTTCAAATCAATTTCTTTACGCGGAATATATTCCCAAATATTTATTCATCTCACTGAAAATCTACTGAGTCCAAATACTTTTCAAAAATTTAAATCACTTATCCAAAAACATATATTTAGAAACATCTAAAATAAGAAAAACCATTTTGGAACACTCTATTTAAAATACTCGTTATGAAATCTTATATCAATATCTTATATAAAAACTTCAAGTCCAAACTATTTTCGAAATTAGTAGATAGAGTATAAATATTTAAATAACTATTTTCTAAATCAAATATCAACTAAATCTTTAAAGTAATCCCCTCTATAATAAATTAAATAAATCTTTACTTAAAAGATCTAAAACAATTCCTAAAAGTAATTTCTCCAACAATATTCTTTTAAAACCAAATATTGAACTTTTAATTTTTATTTCAAAAGCTACTTTAAAAATATACTCGACTTTCCAAGGGAGAATTCACTTTCCATTACAAAATGGTCCATTTAAAATAAATTAATAAATCCTTTCCGATTTATTTTAAATCTACATTTCAATCCGCAGATTTCTTCCATACTTAAAAACAAACCGATATTTATTTTTTAAAACAAATTCCCCTTTCCTTTATAAATTTTCATTGCGAATTTAAATTTTCAAATGTCCACTGATATACGATTTTCAAATCGTTTTCCAAATATTCACTTTCAACACCAAATCAATTTTCAAATTTATTTCAAAATTTATTTCAATCACCAAATCAAATTTTGAATTGATTTCTAAATTTATTTCAATCAACAAATCAAATTTTCATATCGATTTCCCAAAGGTTTATTTTTAAACACCAAATTAATTTTCAAATTGATTTCTAAAATCTTTTCAAACACCAAATTAAATCCTAAATTTAATTTTTTTAAAATTTATTTCCCTTTAAAAATAAACCCCTTTATCTCTTCCAAACTATTTATAATCCATATCTTTAATAAATTATTTAACTTTTGAATAATATTACCCCAAATCCATTTATTAAAAAAAAATCCCATATTTTGGAATTTATTCAATAAGTTTTCAAAAATAAAACTTTATCATTTTAAATTTATTCTTTTAAATTCACCCATTCCTTTAAATGAATTTATTATAAATTTTCTACTTGAATTTCAAAATCCAATTTTATTTATTTCTTGTATCCTACGATACCAAAAATATATTCGGCTAAACTATAGCCTTCAACGTTTTCAATTACAAATATAATCACACACGGATTATAAATAATCAACACACAATATTGAAACAAATTTAAATATTTGAGAAATCCAGTTGGATCCCTCCAACCTGTTTCCCTGCATCGACAGACATTAGCACAACAATTAAATACCAATTCTACTTTGAGGTGGAATATTACGGTATATGGGATTTATAAAATATCATCCGCTATTCTACGGCGCGTAGGGTCTCATCCGCTATATAATGCGGGAAATCAATCACTCCAAATACATATATAATACCAATTCCACTTCGAGGTGGAATATCGCGGTATATGGGTTTAATATAATATCATCTGCTATTATGCGGCGCATAGGGTCTAATTCAATACAACTGATAATAAATATCATCCAAGCACACAATCAACAATTTAAATTTAACTATCTAAAATTAAATCAGAAGAATCTGATTGAGTGAGAAGATCTCACCTTAGCTTTTATTTTGCAATCCATTTCAACTCATTTCCATTCTGACTTGTTTCTCCATTTTAAACCTTGTATAAACATTTGTACAATTCATTAATATTCGAAATAATCGAATAATCAATTTTCGTTTGGTAATTTTAATTATCCAATGATTTTATTTTAAACCAATTTCTTTTAATAAATTTATTTAACTAAAAACTTAATTTCAAATTAATGATTTAATCTTTTAAACAAATTTTCCTTTTTAAAAAAAACCTTTTAGTAATTAAAATAATTAAATAGGTAAATTAAACAGGTTAATTACTAACATACATTATTTTAAAATAAGCTAGTAAAGATGAGTATGTATATTTATTTTATCTTCAAAATAAACTATATAGGTTTTAATAATCTAACTTTACATGTTCATATATATATATATATATATATATATACACACACACACACACCTACTGATTTATTTTTAGTTTAACAATTTTCTAATATATATATATATATATATATATTAGATAAAACAGAAATGGTTTCACTTTAATGCATATAAATCTTTAAATTAAAAAAGATAAACTGTTTTAACTTTACATATAATTTATTTTTCCAAATCTGTATATATATATATATATATATATTTCAAATCAAATTGAATCAGAAATAAAAATAATTCAAATACCTTACTGTTCCCGAACACGAGAATAACCCCAAATCGAACAGCGAGCTATCGCTTGCTCTGGCTAACTCTACCCTGCCTCACGCCGGCCATCTTCAGATCGCTCAAATTCCCACTGACATCTCCACGTCGACTTGCCCCTCTCAAATACAAGCCCTAGCTTCATCGCCATCCTCTCTAACATACCGCCGCCTATCAACGAACTCGAGCTCCGACCATCTCTAGCTGTTGCGACGCCACTCCAATGCCCTAGCCTGCATCACGATTCGACATCTATGCCCTCTATGCGAATGAGCTCGGTCATTTATTAAAGGAGACGAGCAGATTTCTTCTCGGCTGCTTCGAATTCGATTTAGATCTGGGTATTATCTTCGGCCATTTTTAAATGAGAGGAGGAAATTTGAATTTGCATCGGCCATGATTTTTTTAAGGAGCAGATTTGGTTATAAAGTGATATGTTTGGCCATTTTTTTCCTTTAAAACTGCTGTTGATTTTTGAACGAAAGAAGAAAATGTTTTCGTTTGTTTTATTATATTTTTTTATTAACGAAAGTGAACACTTGTACGTGATTCATAAAGGTGGAGAAACACGTGATAAAAATTGCAATACGTGTTTATTAAGGGACCCAACACAATATTTTAATGCAACCATACTATTTAAATTTGAATTTAAATTTAAATTCAAATCATCTCGATTTTCGTAACTCAAAATCTCGATCTCCAATCGAGGCGTGCCGCTAGGCGTTTATAATGTTTAACTCCTATTCCAAACGCAATGGAAAAAGGTTCCGAATCCAAATTTGATCATACGGAGAAGATAGCTTTTTGAACCAGTTATTAAATTAAATTCCAATACAAATTTTAGCGTTTGCAATCCGTACGACCACACAACAACTCCGAATGCTACGGAAATTGAAATCTAATATAATACAATATTACGGATCCAATGGAACTGGTTCCATCGAATTCCGAGACTACACCTCGGAAGGCTATTTTTAATTATCGATTTAAATGATAAATTTTCAAAACTGAACAAATCATTTTCAAATTCAATTATGAAGCTTCTATTATTTTCAGTATTACCAATATAGATTTTTCAAAGCTTCAAATTATTTTTAACAAGCTCAGAATTTCAGATTTCATATTTTACCCGATTCCATATTATTAAATTAAAAATTAAATTGCCAAATCACCAGATATTTTTGAAATTCAAGTTAAACCAACTTTCAAATATTTAAATTCAATTAAATATTTCAATTTCAATTGTTCAAAATTCTGGATCGTCACAACATCTACATCACAGGAACAAAAAAAATTCCAAACATACATCCTACCAAGCACTACCATTAGACATCCAACTTAGAGCATGCCTGGGAACCGATTGAGGACCCCTACATGAGTAAGTGGCCTGATTGTAATAATATATCATTTATTTGTAAACAAAGCAAAGTACGGTAATCAAACCAGACTCCTTACCATCTCGATCATGGGATAACCATTCTCAACCTAGATCTAAGGTCGCTTCCGAATACATTTGCCGTAGATGGTGGTTGCTCCTGCTACACCACTACGGTTTGGTTTTTCACTTACTGATATAGTCGGTTGTTCTCAACTTGCTCTCAATCAAATGTCATAGGTGCCTACATTCATTTGTTGCATTCCCATCCAGGTCATAGAATAGGCAAAACATTCCAGACCTCCTCTATGGATTAGTAGGCTCTCTTTTCTCTGGTTTTCGATAAAAAATTTGGCCCATGTATCCAAGTAAATCCACTTCGAGGTTTTGCACAGTTCTGTATGTGAAGAAAACTTTGGTTCCCTATTCACATGCTTCGATCCCCTAAAGCTATCATTAGCCATATGCTTTCCTTTGTCTTTTCCATATCTTTCTCTGGACGGTCCTCCATCATCCATAGCATTAAGCTCGACATTCTCAGCTTCAGTGTCCTCCTACGGTAAGTATACTTCGACTTCATGGTAAAATTCCATAAAATGAATCAGTGGATCCCTTTCTAAAGCAACTTTAAAATCTGCTTTATTCGTAACTCCAAAAACTCCGCAACCGGTACTATCGATTGATCCGACTTATGAACTTCAGTAGTTGCTGCATTAAATTTAGTCAAATAACTTCTTAGGGTCTCCTTGGTCCTCTGCTTTTTGGGCATGAAATGTGAACTCTAAACTATATCATGAATTTATCCACTATTTCGGTTCATGTGCCGATGGACCCATTTTCTAGCGGTCTGCACTACATTATTGCTAAATCTTTTAAATATAACTAGAAGCACCACCCCATTACCTCCTTAGAAGTGCCCAGTACCTCCATATTTTGGATGCATCATTAGATAGACTATTGGATCTGTCTTTTCGTCATACATTTCCAGAGTCGGAAGTTTGAAGTCGGGTGGATTTCTTACATACCAGATTTTAGGGATGAATGGATTTTTGTTTGCATCTTCCAAACTCTGCTCTGGCAGTCCACTTCTTAGCACATATCTGACTATTTCAACAATTCTGCTACTATTGTCTAATGGAAGCCTTTATTCCATGTTGTCATTCTACGCCCCGTTCCTATAACAAGCTTTCGGTTTCAAATCCAGTTGATGTGAATTCTGATTTATGCTATGTTGTTCAACATCATTTTCAAGCATGCTTTAAGTTTGCCCAAGTTTAAGTATATCATCTCCTCTTGTCTCATCTCCTCTTGTCCTCTTGGGTCGGCACCAATTAAGCTTATGGATTGGTACCAAGTTGACGTACCTCTTCAAGGATTGCTTCACTTCATCTTGTTCTGTTTTAAGGTGCACTTCTTCTGCCTTCTGTCCTTATGTTCTAGTTTCTAAGGATTCTACATGTTTCCTGCTATTCCATTCTTCTAAAGAATGCGTTTAGCATTTCCTCCTAGTGAGCTATCATCCTTTTGTTATCCAAACAGAAACCCTAATCTATCAATTAGGGAAAAATCAATTTGGACAAAAAAAACCTAACCCTAATTTTGCAATTGGGTTAACAAGAAAAAGAATAGTTGAAATGCAATTCGTACCGTCTAGTACTTTGGTTGCAAGTTGAATTATCCGAGTCCAGCACAGTCGCTGTTCCCTTAAAACAGATTTGCTCCCCCTACGGCGCAGCGGGTTGGCGAGCAACTGTTTCCCAAGGTGAAACGGAACGGGAGCCTGCAAGTCTGCACTGACGATGCAGGCGACGACGAACTCAAGAGAGCGGTTTATTTTAGAACAGAATACGCAGAGAGAAGGAGAGGTAAAACTTAATATTCTGATTTCGGTTCTGCATTCCCTTAAATAGGGTTGGGGATTTGCCTGTTCGGGAAGAGGCGCGGCTGTTGGAAAGGTTGCGACCCTTTAACCAACGGATGCAACCGTTTCTGACAGCAAAAAAAGGTATAATTCGGATCAAAAAATTAGCCGTTTTAGCGCAGCCCAGGTAGCAAACGAAGGCCCATTTAATCATCAGACCCCAAGAGCCCCAAGGCCCAAGGCCCAATTTTTGACCATATAATATTAAATATGTAGGATTTTTCATGCCTACATTGCCTCTTCCCTTTCATTGCCTCATTCTTTCTATCTCCTCATTCTCTTTTGATATAGCTTATTAAGATTTAGTATATATAGTGAAATTTGGATGTGTATTTCCCGATGTGAGACATTGTTACCTCCTTAGCCACTTATTCATTTTCTAACAATCCCCCACATGAATGAGTGGTTATCTTATTCTGTTCTGAAATATTGCGAAAGATTTATCATATCAGTAAAAGTAGCACAGAAGCCTTGAACTTTTCCTAGTGTTTTATCATTATAACTTACTGGCGAATCAGTGGACTAGATTGTCTTTGAACTGTAAGCCTTTTGTGTAAACTTTATAAAGATAACACATGATAAGTGTTTTTAACTCCTTGGTTCTCTGTTTGTGTTCGTTTTAGCCATGAACACCTGCTTGGTCTCATGAGTACTTAAGAGAATCAGGCCTCGTTAATTCTCCTTGAAGTGGCGCCTTCATACTCACGTAGGTGATTCTATAAAGAGTATTCCGCAATACTCCACTTGGTTCTTTATAGCTCCAAGTATAGACATCATTAAAAGCTGAGCTTATCCTTTTCTCCGACGGCATGTGCACTGACTTATCTTAGGAATGTCTAAATGTTTGATTTCTCCAGTGCTTCTAAGTTTTAACCTTAACTTAGTTGTCCCTTTGAACCTAAATCTTGGGATCTCCAGTCAATTAGGTGGGTTTCCGTTGAGGAAAACTTTTTAGTCAATAGGCCTTAAGCCCATTCCTATCGATAAGGTTTGAACTCTCTCTAGGCAAGCCTTTCGTTAGTGGATCCGCAATGTTATCTTTCGACCTTACATAGTCTATAGTGATAACTCCATTAGAGAATAGTTGTCTCACGGTTTTATGTCTACGACGAATATGTCTAGACTTACCATTGTATAGTGTACTGTTAGCTCTTCCAATAGCTGACTGACTATCACAATGTATACAGATTGGTGGAACAGGTTTATTCCAATTCGGAATATCTTCTAGAAAACTTCTAAGCCAATCTGCTTCTTCAGTGGCTTTGTCTAAAGCAATGAATTCTGACTCCATTGTTGACCTTGCTATACACGTTTGTTTAGAAGACTTCCATGATATAGCTCCATTTCCTAGGGTAAATACATATCCACTTGTGGATTTGGTGTCATTTGAACCAGTTATCCAATTTGCATCACTATATCCTTCTACTACGGAAGGATATTTAGTGTAATGCAAGCTGTAGTTCTGAGTATATTTTAAATATCCTAGAACCCTTATTATTTCTTTCCAATGATTTTTACCAGGATTGCTTGTATACCTACTTAGCTTACTTACAGCATATGCAATATCTGGTCTAGTACAATTCATTACATACATTATACTTCCCAGTATTCGAGAGTATTCAAGTTGGTAGATTCCATCACCAGTATTTTTAACCCAATTTCGGTTCATTCAATTGACGATTTAGCAACAGTTATATTATGTTGTTTGAACTTTTCAAGTATTTTGGCCACATAGTGTGATTGAGATAGTACATAACCTTCTGACGTCTTTAAAATTTTAACGCCCAAAATCACATCAGCCAATCCTAGATCTTTCATATCAAATCTTGATGACAACATATCCTTTGTTGATTTGATTATGGCATTATTATTGCCTAGTATCAATTAGTCATCAACATATAGGCAAACTATGACATATCCCAAATCTACATTCTTCATATAGACACATTTATCAGATTCATTTATTTTGAATCCATTTGTCATCATAGTTTCATCAAATTTTTCATGCCATTGTTTTGGCGCTTGTTTGAGACCATAAAGTGATTTTACTAACTTACACACTTTATTCTCATTTCCTGGGCTTAGGAACCCTTCAGGTTGCTGCATGTATATTTCTTCCTCTAACTCACCATTCAGAAATGCAGTTTCTACATCCATTTGATGTATTTCTAAATTTAGTATAGAAGCAATAGCAATAAGCATCCTAATGGATGTTATTCTAGTTACTAGTGAGTAAGTATCAAAGTAATCTAGATCTTCCTTTTGTCTAAATCTTTTGACTACCAGTCGGGCTTTATATTTATCTATTGAGCCATTAGCTTTAACTTTTTTCTTAAAGGTCCATTTATACCCTAATGGTTTCGATCTTTTAGGAAGATCTACTAGTTCTCATGTGTGGTTTTGTAAAATGGATTCAATTTCGCTATTGGCAGCTTCTTTCCAATAAGGAGCATCAGGTGATGACATTGCTTGTTTATATGTTAGAGGTTCATTTTCTGCCATATATGCATAGAACTCAGGCCCAAAGGTTTTTGATGTCCTTTGTCGTTTGCTCCTTCTTGGTTCCTCTAACTCTTGATCATTTTCATGATCAACACGATGTTCAAGAGTTTCTTCTTCTCTTGATCTCTTTTGGACACTAGTACCATTGGATTCTTTTAGTGGAAATATGTTTTCAAAGAATCTTGCATTTCGAGATTCGATTATGGTGTTTTCATGAATGTCATCAATTTCAGATTTCTGCACCAAGAATCGATATGCACTACTATTACGAGCATATCCAATAAATATGCAATCTATAGTTTTGGGACCAATTTTGACCTTTTTAGGCTTAGGTATTTCTACCTTTGCTAAGAACCCCCACACTTTTAAGCATTTGTAAGATGGAGGTCTGTTTTTCCACAGTTCATGTGGTGACTTAAAGGTCTTTTTGTGAGGTACTTTGTTCAGTATATGATTAGCTGAAAGTATCGCTTCACCCCAGAAATTGTCTGGTAATCCAGAACTAATAAGCAGAGCATTCATCATTTCCTTCAGGGTACGATTCTTACGTTCTGCTATTCCATTGGATTGAGGAGAATACAGTGCTGTTGTTTGATGGATTATACCATTTTGAGCGCAAAATTCATCAAATGGAAATTCATATTCTCCACCTCTATCACTTCGCAAGGCTTTTATCTTTTTATTTAGTTGATTTTCAACTTCTGCCTTGTATTGTTTAAACGTTTCAAAGGCCTCATCCTTGCTTCTTAGTAGGTACACATAACAGTACCTAGTGCAATCATCGATAAAGGTAATAAAATACCTTTTACCTCCTCTGGTTTGACACATCTTTAGATCACACACATCAGTATGTATTAAATCTAACGGCTCAGTATTCCTTTCAACATGATGAAATGAAGTTCTAGTTAACTTTGCTTCAGCACATGTTTCACATTTATAGTTGTGATCTATAGTAAACTTAGGTATAAAATCTAAGTTAACCATTTTTCGCAAAGTATCAAAATTCACATGGCCTAGTCTAGCATGCCATATATTAAATGACTCAGCGATATAAACAGAAGATTCCATTTTATTCATATCTTTTGGTACAACAGTCATTACATTCATCTTGAATAGACCATCGCTAACATACCCTTTACCCACATACACTCCATTTTTAGACAATACAAAATTATCAGAAACAAAAACCAACTTGAAACCATTCTTGCTCAGTAATGATCTCAAAACTAAGTTCTTACGAATGTCTGGTACATGCAGAACATCATTCAAAGTGAGTTCTTTTCCAAAAGTCATTTTGAGAACCACTTTTCCTTTTCCTTCAACCTTCGACGTGGAGGAGTTTCCCATGAAGAGTTGCTCTTCTTGCGTCGCAGGCTTGTAGTTGGAAAACATTCACTTGTTGGCGCAAATGTGTTTTGTGGCACCAGTGTCCACAAACCATTCCTTCGTGTTGCCAACTAAGTTGCATTCTGAGATCACGGCTGACAAGTTCATTTTTGAAACTCCATCCGAAAGCCTATCATGCTCCGTAACATTGGCTTGGTCTTTCTGCTTCTTTGGTCCTCGGCACTCACTTGCCTTATGGTCTTTCTTCCCGCAATTATGGCAGTTCCCTTTGAACTTCTTAGCCTTCTTTGCATTTGGATTATTTTCTCTCTTTCTTTTGTTGTTCCTGTCGGTCTCAACAACATTTGCTTTTGCCACCATGGTGTTGGTTGACTTCTTTTCAGATTTTCTGTTATCCTCTTCAATTCTGAGTCGAACAACAAGATCTTCCATAGTCATTTCTTTCCGTTTGTGCTTCAGATAGTTCTTGAAGTCCTTCCATGATGGAGGCAACTTCTCGATAGCAGCAGCAACTTGAAATGATTCGCTTAACTCCATCTTCTCATCATGAATCTCATGGATGACAACCTGAAGTTCCTGAATCTGGTTGACTACTGTTTTGGTGTCGACCATCTTGAAGTCTAGGAATTTGCCGACTATGAACTTCTTCATCTCGGCGTCTTCCGTTTTGTACTTTTTCACGAGGGACAACCAAAGAGTCTTTGCAGTTTGGACAGTGCAGTACACATTGTACAGACTATTCTCCAAACCGTTGAAAATATAATTCTTGCAAATGAAGTCAGAACCCTTCCAGGCTGTGAGAGCCTCGACCTTGGTGGCGTCGGGCTCGAGTTCATCTACTTGTGGAGGGTACTCTGTTAGGTATTTGGCCAGACCTAACGTAGTCAAGTAGAAGAGCATCTTCTGTTGCCAGCGCTTAAAATCCTGGCCATTGAATTTTTTCGGCCTCTCTCCATGTGAGAATGGTACAGCCTGTGTGACAAGTGGTCCTGTCGGAGCGGAGGGCAATGGCTGCTTTGTTGTGGAAGTGTTACTGTCTTGAACCATCGTCTGAAACGATACGACTTCAATTAGTACACAGAACAGAATCAAACAAAACACAAATCTGTTTTAAGAATGTTATCCACACAGAAACCCTAATCTATCAATTAGGGCAAAATCAATTTGGGAAAAAAACCCTAACCCTAATTTTGCAATTGGGTTAACAAGAAAAAGAATAGTTGAAATGCAATTCGTACCGTCTAGTACTTTGGTTGCAAGTTGAATTATCCGAGTCCAGCACAGTCGTTGTTCTCTTAAAACAGATTTGCTCCCCCTACGGCGCAGCGGGTTGGCGAGCAACTGTTTCCCAAAGTGAAACGGAACGGGAGCCTGCAAGTCTGCGCTGACGATGCAGGCGACGACGAACTCAAGAGAGCGGTTTATTTCAGAACAGAATTCGCAGAGAGAAGGAGAGGTAAAACTTAATATTCTGATTTCGGTTCTGCATTCCCTTAAATAGGGTTGGGGAGTTGCCTGTTCGGGAAGAGGCGCGGCTGTTGGAAAGGTTGCGACCCTTTAACCAACGGATGCATCCGTTTCTGGCAGCAAAAAAGGGTACAATTCGGATCAAAAAATTAGCCGTTTTAGCGCAGCCCAGGTGGCAAACGAATGCCCATTTAATCATCAGACCCCAAGAGTCTCAAGGCCCAAGGCCCAATCTTTGACCATATAATATTAAATATGTAGGATTTTTCATGCCTACATTGCCTCTTCCCTTTCATTGCCTCATTCTTTCTATCTCCTCATTCTCTTTTGATATAGCTTATTAAGCTTTAGTATATATAGTGAAATTTGGATGTGTATTTCCCGATGTGGGACATTGTTCCCTCCTTAGCCACTTATTCATTTTCTAACACCTTTCTTGTTGCTCCTTCATAATTCCTTCCATCTCATCTCTAGTTACATGATGAATGTGAGGTTTGATCTCGAGGGTATCTTATGGCTGCCTCTTGTTCTTGTTAACTTCCTCCACTCATAAATATGGTGTTAGACTTCTTCATCTTATTCAAATTCAATAATTTGTTAGACCATTGTTCAATTCTCGGTGAAGCACCAAAATGTTCATGCCAAAAATGACATAAATACCTAATTGAATAATCATAATGGAAAATATCAAAGAAAAGAAAGAAATAATAAGAAAATAACATAAGAATTTTATAGTGGTTTAGCGAATACTCCGGTCTATGCACACTTCGTCAATTTCTATTGATTATTCTCTATTTTTACAAAGCTATTTTTACAACTTAGTAGTCACAACTCGGTAGGAATCCAGCTCAGTAATTTTTGGAGTTATGATTTTACACCTCATCATCATTGTTAAAGTACAAAATCAAGAAGAGAAACGTATCTTCAAAATGCTCTCCACCTCTATTTATAGACGAAAACCTACGAGATAATCTTCAAAAATTGCTCCACACGTTTACCACGTTGTGCATGTTCTTCCATGAAAGTTACTCAACCAACCTCCGACCCCACCACCATGGTTCGCTGTCGAACCATGAGGCAGGTGTTAGTGCCGACCTGACTCGAGTCAACTTCGGGCCACCACTTCATTTGCTCTGAATCTTTCTTTGGGTTGTTGCACTTCGTGCCTTACGTTACATACTCTAAGTTTTCTTCCCCTTGCCTTGAGTCCAACCCGAGTGATTTGTCTGCTCGCTTTGAGCCATGGTTCAGTACCGCATAACCGAACTATAAACTAGAGCCAACTCTTCCTTTCTCATTCTTGCTAGTTCCATTATCTTGCTTTCGCACGATATTTCTTAAGTTTTATGTCCATTCCTCGTTGTTTGTTCGTCTATGTCAATCATTTAAGTCTGTTCGAAAACTGTAGAAAATTCGACCATAACCGTTACTGTACATTTTTTAAAAATCTTTATTTTTATGCAAATAAGTTTTCGTTAAACATATTATAGCTATGTATTTAATTAAAGATATTGAAAAGCTAATATAAATGTTTTTTCTCTCCTCTAAACTATACAGCTAGCTTTACTTGAAGATGCTCTTAAAAACCAACGGTATTAGATATGAGCTCATTCCTTGAAATGACTAGTACAACCCCACTGCCACGCATACGATGTTTTATAGAGTTACATATAATAAACTACTAAATGTGCATTTGAAATAATTCTGAAGATGAAAACTTCATATTGACACTCCTTATTTATTATCGAAATTGTAAATCACGATTGATTGGAAAGACATAATTGTCTTAAATTCAAAATAAAACATCATCTGTTATGATCAGTCACTACAAACGAAATTTAGAACCATATAACGTAGAAATGAAAATGAAGAAAAAATCGAAGTAAAAAACCCACTTTACATCATGAGCATGACCAAAATCGCAAAACTAAAAGGTAAAATTATAATAAAGGGGGTAAAGCACCAATCAGGCAAATGATTCTACTGACTTATCCGACTTTGAAGCTCTACCCATCCTCTGTTAACATCACCCCAATGAATACTTTAAAAGTATTAAGGATGCAAGCACTTGCCAGTGTTCTCAATTTTCATCATCTTTTTTAGAAGCTCGATCAATATATCCACTCTCGAATGTTCAGATCCTTCAGTCTACATCATAGGTGTTAAGGGAATTCATTCAAGTATTGAAACATCTTCAACTACACAAATTTATAAGAAAAGATAATATGTAGCGAAATAATAATTGGTATTAGAAAGAAAATTTAAAATAAAATAGTACAAATTTTTTTCAAAGGTAAAGCAAACAGATGAATTCATTCAAGCCTTATAAGCCTGTAGGGTTTTCGATAATGACACTACAAATACATTTGATAATAGATGTTGAATATTCCATACTTTAGATTACTGATTTTACATCCATTTATGTTTGATTAATTTGCGAACACTATGCAAATGGTTCTGGACGTTAAATTTTTTGGAGGTATTATAAAGTTAAGATAAACTTTCTTAAGGTTAAACTTGTGTTACTGCTTAGTGGAAACTAAGGTAGCTAGAATGTTTGAAGAAGTGAAGAAGTTAATCACTAAATTCCTATGAAACCCTCAGAGAGCCTAGCAGAGATTTATTAAGTGGATGATGATTGCAAACTATTTCCTAAAAGAAGAGAATTAAAAAGAAGTAAACAGGGGAAGGCTTCTCATCCATAAAAAATGTAGTTAGAGAAAAGTCATCTTGTAGCTCAATTGCGATTAATGGAGATAGAATTGAATTCACGGTATGCAAAGTCAGTAAAGATTACGCAATGCTAGATGTGGTGAATGGTAAGTCAAGAAATGCAGGAAATGAAGCATATATATAATAAATTTTACTAAATACAGGTTAAAGAAAAGGCGATATATCAACCTACCAAATTATTCTTTTGGCAGTGAAACAACCACATATCAGCGTCCATATCAATAAAATAAGTTACCATACCAATAGCTAGTAGAATAGTACATGAATCACATGGTTATACTTTGGGTATGTGTGGTTACCTTTGTTTGAATGCTGCCCATTTAGTGTTAGGATTGCTCTAGTTTGTTTGGTCAGCTGCTATGTGGATATTTAACACACATGGAACTTAACGTCTGTCATTTTAGTTAAGGTGCACCAAATAAGTTGCATACCAAGATCTTAATATTCATGCATTGAACTGGATGGCATAAACTATAAAAACCAAAATTTAGTTAAAAAGCTGGAAGTGTAAGGTCAACTTTATCTATGTTGGATAAAAAAATTCATGCATTGAAACCACATGTTATAGTATATGTGAACTATGCCATATAAATATATTGTTGCAACGAAAAACCTTATGGGTACTAACTGAAGTGAAAGCTAAGTAATGAGTTGAGTTATCTTGTGAACTGAAAGCCAAATATGAAAACCATATCGTTTCAACTAAATATAAAATTTATGCAAACATGAAACTATATAACATATCTGAGTAGTAACTGACCTTTAAATCCATAGCAATAGTGTATTGCAAGATGTTATCGAGGTTTGAACCTTTCCATCTATTATATGAAATGTTTGTAACAGTAAAAGAACATGCATTTCATTGAACTGAGTGAACTGAAAGCAAAACAATAGGTTGAGTTACCTATAGAGAGCAAAGCTATGAAGAATATAAAATTTCAAGTGCAAGATATGAAATATATAAAATAAAATTGGGAGAACCAATTATGTTTATGAATTTTTGTTGCCATGCTCCTAGTTCAACAATATGAAAAAGACAAAAAGATGAAAACCGTGCTAAATATTTTTCACATCCATTTCGGTTGCAAGTTTATTTACTATTCCATTGTTTTGATTCATCCATTAGTGGACTTTGTGTGGACTTGCGTCCATGTAAAGAATAAGAATCTGAAGCAAAGAATATAAACCTGGGGTCTGCATTGAGGATATATAATCTAATAATTCAAACTATGCACCTTTTTTTAACAAAAAGAAACAATTAAAAATCAAATAAGAATCATTAAAGTGTATTATCACATTTCATCAAACATATTTTAATTCTTCTTGGATACAATTTAGTCCAAAAATGTGATAGCTGTTAGGAAAAATGTCATTGGTATTGGAAAAGATCCAATGTGAAAAAAAAAACATAAACAGATGATAAAACTCCAAAAAGAATAATTTACCAATTCATGTAAACTCACTACCATTACATCAACTTGTTAACTGTTTAAATTAGCAATGGAAAGCAATAGAAGAATACACTTAGATGCTTCAGATCATTAATCTTACTCTATAAGTCAATCGATCAAGCCTCGAATGCCAGTTTCTTCAATTGGAACTGAGAAAATTTTAATAATAAAAAGAATAAATAGCTTTGATTGAACTCGGTTGTATATAGTGATCATCTATATCAGATTCACATAACTAATCATATATACTGTTGCATCCTCAAAAAATAGATCCGTCCTATTCTCCTCTCCATTAGGTTAAACGCCAGTGACATTGCAGATAAATTAAGAGAGAAACCTAACAAACATAAACAATAATTTTAGTGAAATCCTAAGACTTGGACTTGATTTAAATGGGATTTGTGAAGAGACATTTACTATCAAGGAATGCGAAGCGATGAAATGTATGAGGAAATTTTATTAACAAAGATTTTTTAAAGGATAGTTAATGAGGAAGAAACAGAGAAGAAACTGTTTCAACTTTCAATAAAAGATAAAGAAGGGAAACAATGTAATGACAAATCAAGCATTCTGATATGCAATCAAGATTAATGTGGATAGTTAACTTGGGAATGGTGGAAGGGGTAAAACATAAAATAGACAGCTGAAATGCTAAAAAATAGTATTTTTTTCCTCCAAAGTGTGAGAGTGAAAAATAGAAAGAGACACCAGTTCACTTACACACGCACGAGTACTTCAGCACGTGCGGCGCACGTGCGTACATGTAAACATCGTTTATAAGCTTTCTTGGATTTTACAATATAAATTTGAAGTATATGTAATTTCGTATTTTTTTATGTATATACACTCACAGATCAACCTTTTGTCGAAACACTAATGAGACTAAGTTAGTTTAGAGAATAACAAAACACTAACCGTTTGTCGAATTTAGCTTTAGATTAATATCATTGCTACAATTTGTAAGACCAAGATTGATGTAATTTTTGTTTTCTTTGCTTTTTTCAAGGTAGATATAAACAACGGTAGCTTATAAAAGGATCTGCAACAACTTTGTACCGATTGTTTTCTCTTCTCCTTTTCTTAGGCATAAGACCGACATACGTAGTATGTAGATGGCGGAGTTAAAAACGTTGTATAAGGGATAGTTTTATGTAACCACAATTTTATGTGAGTGGTAAACGTGGAACAAATTTCATATGTTTATAATATGATTAACTTAATGATGTAATTTATAAGAGTAATGTATGAAAATCTAGAAAAAAACATTGAAATGGAGAAAACAGTGATATGCAAGTTTTACCCGCTTATGGTTATATTAAAAACTCTTATATAAAAAAATGTTCTCCATAGTAAGTTTTTTTTCTCACCGATTTGGACCAAAAGTATAACAAACATCTAATCAAGTAATCAATGAAAATCACAAAAGAAAAGAGGTTAAAAAAGAAAAAAGAACACATAATTTTTATACAGGTAATTAGGCACAAGAAAAAAGTTGCAAAAAAATTTAGTCTTAGAGACAACATGTTTGCTTTTTAGTCTGAAGGACAGTTTCTAGTGTAAACTGAAAATGATAGTTACAACTATCATTCTATAATTTGCACTAAAAAGTGTCCTTCGGCCTAAAAAACAAAATTCTTGTCCCTGAAACTAAATTTTTCTCTAACTTTTTCTTTAAGCCTAAAAACCCCATTTTTATAGTGGTTCGGCAGATACTCTGGTCTATATTCACTTAATAGTTTTCTATTGATCTTACTTTGCTTGTACAAAGTATATTTTATAGCTCGGGTATGAGGTATACAACTTTTAATTTAGAAGCGTATATCTCTAACTTGTCATTCATTCCGAGTTCAAAAAAATGTTCTTCTTTGAAGTGCATCTCCTCCTCTTTTTACGGAAGAATCCGCCTTTAAAATTTGAAATCTCCAAAAATTCTCAGCTACGCTCTCCAAGTCATCAAAAAGCTAGGGTAAAAAGATCGTGGGTCAAAACCCACTCTCATTTATAACTCAGTACTGACTTGAGGGGCTCAACTCGGTGCTAAGTTGACTCTTTTTGTCAACTTTTGTCTTTATCTCCTTTTGCTTTCCAATCTTTATAGTGCTTGTTAACTTGTCTCTTGTAACATCTCAACTTGGTGCCAACTTGAAGGGTGCCGAGTTGTGCTTCCTTGTTGATTTTTAGCTATGTTTTTTTAGAGTTCCACTTTATCATCTCATGATGTTCTCCAAGTGTTTGTATCCAGTTCCTTATCATTTATTTAATTCAGTTTGATTGTTCGAGAATTTATAAAATCTACAGATAACATCAACAGTGGAGACTTAGAAAATTTTATGTTTCTTTGGTATTATTTCAATGATGTATAACATGATACTGTTTACAGTTGGAAAGACCAAATATTGATAAGAAGAAGTTGTTTGTAGTTATACGTGATCAAAATTTTGATGTATAGATTCCCTAAAATAAAGGGATAAGAATTCCACAAAAAAACAAATTCAAATTAGCACACTATCATCATTTATTCATCCGATCAAAAGTGAAAAAGGAGATACTATGGAAATTATTGTCTTAATTAATAACCTAGGATGTTGAAAAAATGATAATTCTTCTGCTTAGCTTGAACTTATACAGCGTTATTTCGATGAAAGTTGCATCTTGTACCAAACATAACACATGTGAGGAGTAAGATGAAAATATCAATAATGAATATATCAATAAATTATAATATTGATTTAAACAATATTAATATATCTACAGCATACAAATGAAACATTGATATGTTTTGCTCTATATATGCTCTACATTGAAAGGCTAAAATAACACAATACATTTGTCTCTTGCCTACAAACAATGAAGCTTCCATTGAAGCACTTTAGCTCCACCTACTATTGAATTTAGAGTTATTTGCTGAAGCCTTCCTACAACATGCCATCTCCTAAAATGTCTTCATCTTTGTTTAGGTTTTCTAATTGCTCTCGCAACACGATTAGTCTTGTTAACTCTACCTCATCATGTGCTAACTCTTCTTCTTGATACGTATCAGTAAAAACAATATCCTGGAGAAGATGAAAATTTTACCTGTCTAATATGCTTACATGTGAGTTACTACCGCCTTACAAACTACATTTTTGTCTGTATTAGTAATAACATTTCAATAAAATTAAGTAATTTTTTTTATGTTTACAGGCACGAAACTATATAGAAAGAGCTTCTTCTTATTCTATTGTTGAAGAAAAGAAGCAAACATGAGAATAAAATACAAATATTATATTATCCGTTAAAACAATAAATCATAATGGTTGTTTAGAATATCAGTGTTTAACATACCCAAAAGCAGAGCTTCAACTTCAAAGCACCAGATTCAAAAACTTGCAATTGATATGTGCCTTGATTTAGTGGACTGCAAAATGATTAGGCAATTTGAAGGCTAGTTAGCTAATAGGAAATTCTTTAATTACATATTCAAAAATTAAACTCCTAGCAATATTACCTAAAACTAAGTGATTAAAATGTCAGTAAATACTAGAAAAAAAATAACAGTAGCTCTGGGACCAATGCAAATAATTAAAATTTACCACAAAAAAGGATCCATAAAGTCATAACATAGTTTCTTATATGATATCAAATCTCTCAATTTATTTTGATGAACATCACCGGTAGTCAGTTGGTATAATAGATGAATTCTACCAATATACTTAAGTCTAGGAAACTAATTCACGAATTCATCTAATTTGATCTGGATATAAACATATTATTTCAGAAAAAGGAGAGGTCTGTATGTAAATATTATACCATTAATAGTAGATGAATCGCTTTCCGATATAAGACTTACAAGACCACTTTAAGAGAGCTTTTCCTTTCTAAAACAATATACATCATAGCCATTGCAAGACTTCTGTTTGAGATTTTGTAGATGAATAATCATATATGTGTGTGTGTGTATACATACATATACACACACACACACACACACATATGTATGTATATATATATATATATATATATATATATATATATATATATATATATATTGAAGTTAGTGTGATATTTAAATTAATTTTTTGCCGATTCTTGTAAACATGCAGTGATATCATTATGTTGCTAGTGGAAATAGAAACCTATATAACACATATGAATTTAACATGATTATTCTAGTACAAAGACAATAATTAAGTATGAGACCGAACATAAATTGTACATATTTAGTGTAATTACATTTATACGATGAGTCTAACCAAATTGTTGAATGCATTTGCACTCACTTATCCTTGTCTTACTTGCAGCTCTCGAACTTATCCTTGCCAGCCAAAAATGGTCACCTTTACTATACGAAACTATGGATTATTAAGGACTTCATAATAAGAAAACCAAAAAATATAAACTATAAACTCATCTGAAACAATTCTGTAACTTTCTAATGCATGTATAGGTTCATGGTTACAATGACATATAATAATGAATTTGGACAAATATTTCTCTACCTTAGCTGGTTTTGCTGTCAATCCAAACATTCCATGGTTAATTGTTATGAAAGGGATTCATCTGCTTTGATCGGAAACTAAAGCATGACTAAACCATCAGATCAAATATCTAGATTTTGATCAATCAGTGTGTTACAACCTATTTGATTTACTAAAATTCATTCTCATATTTTAAATAATAAGATGAAACTTTCTTATTTTTGTCTTCAGCTCAATAATGATGCTGCACTATAGAAAAAAAAATCAAATTGCATACTTCAAAGGCTATTTACTAACTCATGCTAACCAAAGCAGCCAAGGTTTTGAATGACTACTGTCGTAAAATTATTAAAAAAAGAACAAAAAGGGGCTGCTCAAAAGGACCTTTTTTCTTTATAGTCTTCAGATGCCATGGTTGTAGTCCATCATCTGATAAATACAGAGCAGGAGATTGATTTGGAATAAAATTAAACCTGTAAAAGAGTAGTTTGAAATTTACCTAAGTCGTTATTAGCACTTATCACCCTAATTTCAAATTCCTCAACCGAATCCCTAGCACCATCAGAAAAGAAAACATTAAAATAATTGAAGGAAAAGAACAAATTCTGTAAACAATAATTCAAAAAGTTGGTGAAGGAAGAAGAGAGGAGAAGCTAATCTTTTGTATTGTAGGTCTAGCCCTTGCCAGTTCAAAGCCAACCGTCTCGCATATTGAAGATTCAACACGAAATTGGAAGGTGGATCGAATTGGTTTTGTAGAGTGTGAAAAAAATAGGGAAGAAGAAGATAAAATCGAGGGAAGTGAGCAGAATTATGCGCATACGTGAATTGATCATCAAGCGTGTGAAGGAAAATGACGAAAATAGCTCCACTATATAATATCATTAGTAGTGTAAATGCTGAGTAATTTAGGAAACATGAAAAATGCTTCGCTTTGACTTGGTTTGACCAAGTATTTACTTTATATATAAGAAAGATATAAGAGACATATGTATACATATATTTGTATATCTTTATTAATAGTTGGATTCGAAGCGCAAACTTTAGCTTTGACCGCAAACTTCCAAAAATATTCTTATATGTATTATTTTCAATAATAGTTGTAATACGTTTAATGTCACGTTCTCTTGGCGTTAGCGTGAAATAACAAAAATGTCTCTCTCTCTAGATATTATCAAAATCAAAATTTAATATCACTTAAAAATAGGATCAGACAATTAAGATTCGTTTACAAATTCAAATTTTCCTTATAAGTATTTTTCAAGTCTTTCGTATTACTTAAAAATAGGATCTAACAAACAAAATACTTTACAAATTTTTTTATAAATTAATAATATAAATAAAATTTTAAACTAACAGAAAATTAGATATTGCAACTTAGAAATAAAAATTCAAATTAACTATTCAATATAGAAATATGGTTAAGTATTTGTAGAAAATGTTTTTTATTTTTTGGACGTATTAAACAATTACAATATGCCTTCTTTGCGTGTTGTAACACTTGCAAATCTATTAAATAATAGTAAAGCGGAAGAATTTGAAGCCCTCTCCTTAATTCTAGAACTTATCTCTATTCTCCTTAATTCTCTCAAATTCTGTATATTTTATTTTTAAAATCCTATGATTTATCATTTTACAATTTTTTTACTAAATTTCTCATACTATTCTACATTCAAATGCCTGTTGTTTTTTTTCGAATCCATATATTTAACTACGTGTGATCGTAAAATTAAACTATTTAAATAAATACGATTAACTAATATTCATTAATCCATGTAATAATCCTAAAAATACGAGGATTTCAAATTTACAATATTCATATATATGGATTTGCAATGAGTCATTTCTAATTTGAAGCCTTCTCCTTAATTCTAGAACTTTTCTCTATTCTTTTTAATTCTCTCAAAGTGTAGATATTTTATTTTTAAAATCCTATGTTACCATTTTACAATTATTTTACTAAATTTCTCGTACTATTCCACATTCAAATGCCTATCTTTTAAAAAAAAAAAATTGCAAATCTTTCACGGTTCTCTATCAAATTTTTTACATTAAAGTCCACGCATTTAAATTACTTACATAATCTAAATTTTAAACTAATTGTTAAATTTAGTCAAATGATATTTATAATAAACCTAAAGGGTGAAAGTTTCAATATCTGTGCTACATGCACATCAACAAATAGGATAGAAAACTTATTGAGATGCAAACATATATAAATCGCATAACATAAATTACATACGTTAATGACAATAATAAAGTTATTTTATAATTTATTTAATAAATGAATTTATCATACATTGCACTGTAAAATTCTATTAACTTTAAATACCTGAATTTTATTTTTGTTACAATTACGTTGGAACCCTTCTCAATTATCTTCTAAAATTTTACATTCAAATCTATACATTTAACTATATGTAATCGTAAATTTAAACTATTTAAATAAATCTGATTAACTAATATTCATTAATCCATGTACTAAATCCTAAAAATACGAGAATTTTAATACATACAACATTCATATATATGGATTTGCAATGAGTCGTTTTTAAAATAACGAGAATTTGCAATGAGTCATTTCTAATTTGAAGTCCTCTACTTAATTTTAGAGCTTATCTCTGTTCTCCTTAATTCTTTCAAAGTCTAGATATTTTATTTTTAAAATCCTATGATTTACCATTTTACAATTATTTTGCTAAATTTCTCATACTATTCCACATTCATATGCCTACCTTTTTTTAAAAAGTACAATTATTTATAAATCTTTCACGGTTCTCTAACAATTTTTTTACATTAAAGTCCACACATTTAAATTACTTACATAATCCAAATTTTAAACTAATTATTAAACTTAGTCAAATGATATTTTATAATAAACCTAAAAGATAAAAGTTTCAATATCTATACTACATGCACATCAACAAATTGGTTAGAAAACTTATTCACATGCAAATATATATAAATCACATAACATAAATTATATACGTTAATGACAAAAACAAAGTTATTTTATAATTTAGTTAATAAATGAATTTATCATACATTGCACTGTAAAATTCTATCTATTAACTTCAAATACCTAAATTTTACTTTTGTTACAATTAAGTTGGAACCCTTCTCAATTATCTTCTAAAATTTTACATTCAAATCTATACATTTAACTATATGTAGTCGTAAATTTAAACTATTTAAATAAATCTGATTAACTAATATTCTAATCCATGTACTAAATCCTAAAAATACGAGAATTTTAATATATACAACATTCATGTATATGGATTTGCAATGAGTCATTTTTAAAATAACGAGAATTTGCAATGAGTTGTTTCTAATTTGAAGCCCTTTAGAGCTTATCTCTATTCTCCTTAATTTCCTCAAAGTCTAGATATTTTATTTTAAAAATCCTATGATTTACCATTTTACAAATATTTTACTAAATTTCTCATACTATTCCACATTCAAATGCCTACCTTTTAAAAAAATTACAATTATTTACTAATCTTTCACGGTTCTCTATCAAATTTTTTACATTAAAGTTCACACATTTAAATTACTTACATAATTCAAATTTTAAACTAATTGTTAAACTTAGACAAATGATTTTTATAATAAACGTAAAAGATGAAAGTTTCAATATCTATGCTACATGCACATCAATAAATTGGTTAGAAAACTTATTCAGATGCAAATATATATAAATCACATAACATAAATTATATATGTTAATGACAATAATAAAGTTATTTTATAATTTATTTAATAAATGAATTTATCATACATTGCACTGTAAAATTCTATTAACTTCAAATACCTAAATTTTACTTTTTTTACAATTACGTTGAAACCCTTCTCAATTATTTCTAATATTTTACATTCAAATCCATACATTTAACTATATGTAGTCGTAAATTTAAACTATTTAAATAAATATGATTAACTAATACTCATTAATCCATATACCAAATCCTAAAAATACGATAATTTTAATATATACAATATTCATATATATGGATTTGCAATGAGTCATTTCTAAAATAACGAGAATTTGCAATGAGTCATTTCTAATTTGAAGTCCTCTCCTTAATTCTAGAGCTTATCTCTATTCTCCTTAATTCTCTCAAAGTCTGGATATTTTATCTTTAAAATCCAAAGATTTACCATTTTATAATTATTTTACTAAATTTCTCATACTATTCCACATTCAAATGCCTATTTTTTTAGAAAAGATTGCAATTATTTACAAATCTTTCACGGTTCTCTATCAAAAAATTTACATTAAAGTCCACACATAAATTACTTACATAATCCAAATTTTAAACTATTGTTAAACTTAGTCAAATGATATTTATAATAAACATAAAGATGAAAGTTTCAATATCTATGCTACATGCACATCAACAAATTGGTTAGAAAAATTATTCAAATGCAAATATATATAAATCACATAACATAAATTATATACGTTAATGAAATAATAAAATTATTTTATAATTTATTTAATAAATGAATTTATTATACATTGCACTGTAAAATTCTATTGACTTCAAATACCTAAATCTTACTTTTTTTACAATTACGTTGAAACCCTTCTCAATTATCCTCTAATATTTTACATTCAATTCCATATATTTAACTTTGTGTAATCGTAAATTTAAACTATTTAAATAAATATAGTTAGAAAATCAATTCTATGGTTTCGATGACAACAACTATACAATGGAAATCGAATATGCATATATATTTCTATTCATAGGTAAGTGCTAAAGTAACATCACTAAAGAGACAAGAACAAGACTCAAAGAACGTATCAATAGGCTACAAGTCGATAGAATCAGAAAAGCAATGACACAGACACAAGAAAAGCAATATGCACAAGATTAGACGTCTGGGTGCACTGGCCAGATGTCTGAATGAATCTTCTGGATCACAAACCAGACAGAATCAGACGTCTGGTTAATGTACCTAGACATCTGAAAAGCTACTGTATACAAAAAAAATATAGAGTCAGACGTCTGAGACTTATTCCATACGTCTGAAACTGAACTCGGGTATTGATATTTAAATTACAACTGGCACAATTGAAAAGCCACTTTCGTTTCTCTTCGCTGCAACTCTTCATCATCATCAGAAGCGATCATAGAACACTTGTTAATGGATGCAACTACTCAAGGAATCTCTCTACCGATATAAATAGCATCAAGAATCCAAGAGAAGATTTCACCTTACTTACCTATGCTCTTTACTTTTATACTCTGGTATATTCTTGATCTCTAGCAATCATACATTTGTATTCCACTCTTTCATATATACATAACTCTTCAATCGATATCCTCTAGATATATATATTGGAAGCATTTGTACTTAATAGTCAATATTCGTGTTATAGAACACACATTTGACAAGAACAAGCTTTTGTAACCAAGCCTATTCCTCCGGGCGAAGTGAGGGTGTTTGATAGTCGAATTCCGAAGAGGAGCTTCGAGACTGGACGTAGGGTAGGAGGTCCGATCTAGTATAAAATCCTAGTGTGCTTAGTTTATATTTTACTAGATTAACGTTATATTAGTTACATCACATAGTTAGTCACATATACCTGCATATATACACTACACGATCCATTATATAAACTTTCAATTGGTATCAGAGCAAGGTTTGATCAAAGAACAGTAACACGTTTTTGAATCACTTTAATATGACAAGTATTTTTAAAAGAAGGAAAGTTCAACACAACAAACCTATCTCAAATCAAGTGCTATGAATGTGATCAATATGGACATATGAAGAAGGATTGCCCCAAACTCAATAACGATAAAAAGAAAAACAAATTTGAAAAATTCAAAAAGAAGAAGGCTTTCAAAATAACATGGGATGACTCGGATTCTTCATCATCTGAAAGTGATAGCGATAGTGACGGAGAACAAGCTAATGTGTGTTTTATGGCACAAACTGATGAGGTATGCCCGGAACTTAGCTACAGCGAATTATTAGAACTTAGCATGGAACTAGATGATAAATTTAGACGAATTAAAAAATTGAACAAAGAATATATAGTCAAAATAAATAGTTTATAACTTGAAGTAGGAATGTTAAAAGATGAAAAGATTATCTTAGAAGAAGAACTAGAATTATCTCAAGAGAAAATTAAAAATAATTTGATAGAAAGTGAGGCTACTGCTATTGATTTTGAAAACATTAAAATAGTAAAGGATAATTTGTTAAAAGAAAGTGTCAATTTGAAAAGCAATACTGAATTATTGAAAATTGAAATTTTAGAATTAAAAGAAAAATTAGATAAAATTACAAATAATGTGTCAAAATTTAATAAGGAAAACAAGATTTGGAAAATCTTATCAAAACTTCAAAACCATTAGATATATTAATAATTTCTTAGAAAATGTAGTCTATAATAAAAAAAAATATTTATAAAGGTACCAAACTATCTTGGGTATGGCTACCTTCGCCTAACAATTAGGATCCTAACAAAATATATGGGTATCAATTAAAACATCTTTTATTTTACAGGTACCAAACAAAAAAATAATGAGAAATGGATACTAGATAACAGATGTTCCAAGCATATGACCGGAAATTCAAAAATGTTATCAAATATAACATACATCGATGGTGGAACGATAACCTTTGGAGATAACTCAAAAGGATATGTCGTGGGCATTGGAGAAGTCATCAACTCTGGTATATCTAATTCTCTTATCATTTCAAATGTTTTATTAGTAGAAAATCTAAAACACAACCTGCTAAGTATTAATCAATTATGCGATAAAGGTTTTCAAATAAATTTCGAAAAAGATAGATGTAATATTTTCAATAATAACAAACCACTTGTATTTGAAGGTTTTAGAAACAAAAATATTTATGTATTAAAACATGAATATAAATAAAAAATCAAATTTATGTTTAACCGCCAAACATGACTATCCATGGTTAAGGCATAAACGATTTTGTCATTTCAATTTTAAAAATATTAATAAATTGGCAAAATATGAGCTAGTCAGAGGTCTAACTAAAATAAATTACAAAGTAGAAAACTTATGTGATGATCGTCAAATTGAAAAACTAAAGAAAAACACTTTTAAATCTAAAAATAATATTTCTACAAAACAACCATTAGAATTATTACATTTAGATTTATTTGGTCCAACACAAATACGATCTATAAATCACAACAAATATGTTTTCATAATAGTTGATGATTTTTCGAGATATACATGGACTTTGTTTTCAAAACATAAAAGCGATACTTTTGGTATGTTTAAAATATTTGCTAAAAGAATTAAAACACAAATGGACTTGAAAATTAAAAATATTCGAAGTGATCATGGAGGAGAATTTGAAAACGATCTTTTTACTAATTTTTGCAATAAGAAAGGAATAAGTCATTATTTTTCTTTTCCTCGCACACCTCAACAAAATGGTGTCGTAGAAAGAAAAAATCGAACGTTATAAGAACGTGCACGAACATTATTAAATAGTAGTGGTCTACCAAAACACTTTTGGGTTGAAGCTATTGCTACAGCTTGTTATGTGTTGAATCGAGTAACTGTACGTCCAACGACTAAACGAACTTGTTTTGAAATATGTTTTGGAAGAAAACCTAAAGTATCATATTTTAAAACTTTTGGTTCAAAATGTTTTATATTAAATACAAAAGATAACTTAGAAAAATTTGGCACGAAGGCAGATGAAGGTATCTTTGTTGGATATTCGGATCGTAGCAAAGCATATAAAAATTTTAATAAATGAAATAATACCATTGAAGAAAGTTTACATGTTTCGTTCGACGAAAATCTTTTTAATCATCATACTAACGATGAAGAAGAAATTATTCCACTAACAAATTCTATTAATAATGAAACAAATTGCAAAATAACACTTTGATTTCATCCCCTAGAATTCTTAAGAATCATCCAAAAGATGATATCATTGGAGATCTCAATTCTAGAGTAACTAGAAATAAACTTAATCAAATAAGCCATATAGCATTCATGTGAAATTTTGAACCAAAAAATTATAAAGAAGCTTCAAATGATAATTTTTGGATAATCGCTATGCAAGAAGAATTAAATCAATTTGAACGTAATAATGTTTGGGAATTAGTACCATGACCTGAAGAACAATCAGTTATAGGAACAAAATGGGTATTTAAAAACAAAGTAAACGAGAATGGAAATATTGTTAGAAATAATGCACGTTTAGTTGCTCAAGGCCATAATCAAGAAGAAGGTATCAATTATGATGAAACCTTTGCTCCAGTAGCTAGATTAGAGGCCATTCGTACATTACTCGCATTTGCAACTCATCACAATTTTAAACTATTTCAAATGGATGTCAAAAGTACCTTTTTAAAAGGTTTTACTAAAGAAAATGTTTATGTAGAACAACCCCCATTATTTGTTCACGAAAAATATCTCGATCATGTTTTTAAATTACACAAAGCATTATATGGATTAAAACAAACTCCACGAGCATGGTACGAACGTCTTAAAAATTATTTAATTACATCTGGTTTCCAAATAGGCAAAATAGACACAACTTTATTTATTAAAAGAGAAAATAATGATATTTTAGTTGTACAAATTTATGTTGACGATATCATTTTTGGTTCAACCAACGAAAACCTACTAATCAAGTTTCAAATATTATGAAAAATGGATTTGAAATGTCACATATGGAAGAATTAAATTTCTTCTTAGGTTTACAAATAAAGCAATTTGAAAATGGAATTTTTATTTACCAAGAAAAATATTGTAACGATTTGTTACGTCATTTTGAAATGGATAAAACTTCGAGCAAACCAACACCAATGAGTACCACTGTTCACTTAAAAAAGGATGATAACGAAAAAGATTTTGACCAAAAATTATATCGTAGCATGATTGGTTCTTTACTTTATTTAACGGCTAGTCGATCCGATATTATAATGAGTGTATGTCTTTATGCTCGATTTCAAGCAAAACCAAAAGAATCCCATCTAAGAGCTGTTAAGCGTATTTTATGTTATCTATCTAATACTGGAGATTATGGTTTATTCTAGCCTAAAGGATCACCGTTTAAACTAGTTTCATATAGCGATGCGGATTTCGGTGGATGTAGAACAGATCGTAAGAAACTAGTGGAACATGTCACTTTATCGGATAATCATTAGTTTCATGATTTAGCAAAAAGCAAAATTGTGTTTCTTTATCTACTTGCGAAGCCGAATTTGTCTCAGCAGCTCTAGCCTGTGCATAAGTGATATACATGCGACAAACACTTACGGATTTTGGCAAAATTATCAACATATCTTTAATATATTGTGATAACACAAGTGCTATAAATTTATCAAAAAATCCTGTCAATCATTCACGAACTAAGCATATAGATATACGGCATCATTTTTTATGAGATAATGTTGAAAAAGGAACTATTTCATTAGAATACGTAAATACCGAAAATCAAATAGCAGACATCTTTACAAAACCACTAAATGAGCAAACTTTTATTAAACTACGACGGAATTTAGGGATTTGCTCACTTCATGATCTTCTCCCTTAAATAATCACTGCTTCATTTAGGCTATGATTAGTCATTTATTTTACTATCCACAAATTATAATTAATAATTTTTGAACCTTTAATTTTTTAGATAATTAGTTTTTCTATAAATAATTTTTTCAACTTATATAAACAGTTATACAACAAGAAAAACTATATACACACAATTCATATTCTCTTCAAGAAACAAAATATAGCCATGTCTTCTGAGAACTCTTATATATCCGTCTCGACACCTACGACGGATAGCTCAGCCGATACACCACAACAGCTTCCTACACCTACACCAAAGTAGGAACCGACGTATAGGTGGTCCTCATATCACACGGGATCTACCCCTGATAGTAACAAAACCAAAAGACCTATGTTTGTCTCTCCAAACACAAAGGAGAAAATTGATGAAATTCATCACTATCAGAAACAACAGATAGATCTACAACGAGAACTATATTTTGAATAAAAAGTTACAGCACGTCGGCTAAGCTTTTTGAAGCAAGTAGCGATAAAGTTTTGTATGTCACGGAAGAAAGATGTCCATGAACCACTTTCAAAACCTTGTAGTTTTTTGGATCCCTCGTCTTCGTATCGTACTCCTTTAGCCCTGCACCAAAACGATTTTCTGGCTCCTCGAGAACCCACGAACGTGGAAATACATGGTCTCCACTTAAAACATGGAAGGATAACAAGTCATGAGATTATAAAACTCTATCGCCTTCTAAATAAATTATATTTGTTATTGTATGTATCTATGTTTATTTGTTATTTTTCACACAAATAATAATATTTTTTCATAAAATAGAGAATCGAAAAATAAGCAAAACCATCAAATTTTAGGCTATTTTTAGAAAAATTGCCTATTTCGGACGTCTGGATATGGACCTCAGACGTCTGACACTCTGATATACGTCTATTTTTTAAGCACTATGCATATGTCAAACGTCTGATATACCCTCTAGACGTTTGAAAATTTGTTGTCCCCTCTAAATAAAATCCAGAAAATATTCAGATGTCTAAAATTCAACCCAGGCATCTGAATTAGTTCTCTGCCACAAAATTTGCAACATTGACCTATTTTAGACGTCTGTTTTTTAACCCAGACGTCTGGTAAAACCCTATGACTATCAAATTTTATAAATTCGACCAAACTAGACATCTAACCCAAAAAACCAGACGTTTGAATTTATCTACTATACTCAATTTAGGGCAAACCGGACGTCTGATTTGGATTCCAGACGTCTGAAATTAAATCGACTCTTTAAATTAGCCCATATAACGTCATTTTTTTCTTTCATCTCAAAATTTTCAAAGCTTCGATTTCCCTAGTGACGATTTCTTTCTCAAAAACTTCCTCTTTACACAAGAAAATCTCAATGCCTCCTCGAACTAAGAATCCCAAGATTTCCAAACGAAAAAAAGACCAACAAACATCATCTTCAAATCCTCAAGTTTGCTCGGATGATCAAATTGAAAGATGGATGAATAGAGCACCACATTCAATCAAGAGGTATGAAGATATACAAAAGAAAAGGCTTCACACATGTCCATTCTATAATCTACTTAAATTTCCAATGTATGATTTGGATGAAATGTGTGAGAATGCCGGGCTAGAAACCTTGATTTCATTCACTCCTAATGACATCCAAATCGATCAATTGACAATATTTCTTTTCTATGCGAATTTGGATAGCACTTCAGCGTGGAACACTGAAGATGAAGATAACTGGCTTTGGTGTAGCGTGTATGGCAACACGATTAGACTAACTCCTGGCATAATAGGTAGAACCCAGAACCCTGGGATGTTCTGACACGGAGAAAGATTTATACAACATTCTCGATATGTGCTTCAAGCCAAGAAATAGTATAACACATCAAATTTAGGAAGATGAAATGCCGAAGTTTGCCTCTAAATATCTACGTCCAAAAGCTCGACTCCTTACTCGAATGGTAATCAATACTATTGTTCCACGTATGGGAAGCCACGAGCAAATAACCGAGTTAGAGCACAAAGCCCTATATGCTCTATTTAGTGGAACAAGGTGAATTTTGCCAAATTCATCTTTGACGAGCTCAAGCATTTTTGTACTCGATCACGACCATCAATTATTTACCCAACATATATTATGAGACTTTTTCGTGCACATAACATCCCGTCCTACCTATCGACCTTCGAAAAAATCTCACCAAAATATGTTTCCATAAAAATTTTCTCACTTATGCACATACCTGAGAGTCCCCCAGAATTTATACCGCTCGAAGATTGGACGCACAATCGTCAATCTAGACAAGTTGAGCCTCCGTCTCAGCCACACAATGAACCATTTCAAGAGGAGGAACAACATCGAGAAGCAACTCTACCTCCTCCTGCACCATTTGATTATCCAGGACAGGATGAGATTATGAAGACTCGAATGGATACAAATCCAAATGGAAGTGTTCGAGATCTCACCCTTTGAAATCAACACATATTATCTCAAAATCAAAAACTTTTGGCTAAGCGGATTGACAACTTCGAAACACCATTTGCTACACGCCTAGCCACAGTTGAAGAATCACTTTCGACTGTCTTATCGGTTCTCAAAGAAGTACTACAACGGGTTCGCGGTCCAATACCACCTTTTGAAGATTGGCCAACCCCAATACATTCTCCTCCCGCAAAACATTACCAACTTTCTGAGGACAAACCTCTCAAGCAACATTTGACATCTCATACAAAGGCTAACACTTCTGAAAAAGAAGAAACAAATGAAGATGACCAAGATAAAGCTTCTCCAAAGGAATCATAGATTTTAGGAATCATAGATTTTAGGATTTTGGGATTTCAACTTTTGTAAAATTGATAAAATCTATGTATGCATTCACTTTCGAATTATTAATGAAATTTTCCTTTTGTGTTTGACGATTGGTTAAATTATTTATAATTCTTTTTGATAATGCCAAATGGGGAGAAATATATGTATAATTATAAAACATTAAAAATAAGCACATATTCATGGGAAGATTTATAATTTATATATAAGTACATTGAATAGTTGCCATCATCAAAAGGGGAAGATTGTTAGGAAATCAATTCTATGGTTTCGATGACGACAACTATACAATGGAAATCGAATATGCATATATATATATTTCTATTCACAAGTAATTGCTAAAGTAACATCACTGAAGAGACAAGAACAAGTCTCAAAGAACGTATCAAGAGGCTACAAGTCGATTGAACCAGAAGAGCAATGACACAGACACAAGGAAAGCAACATGCACAAGATCAGACGTTTGGGTGCACTAGCCAAACGTCTGAATGAATCTTCTGGATCACAAATCAGACAGAATTAGACGTCTAGTTAATGTACTTAAACGTCTGGTTAATGTACTCAGACGTCTGAAAAGCTACTATATACAAAAATATATAGAGCCAGACGTCTAAAACTGAACTCGGGTATTGATATTTAAATTACAACTGCCACAATTGAAAAGTCACTTTCGTTTCTCTTCGCTGCAACTCTTCATCACCATCAGAAGCGATCATAAAACACTTGTTAATGGATACAACCACTCAAGGAATCTCTTTACCATTATAAATAGCATCAAGAATCCAAGAGAAGATTTCACCTTACTTGTGCTCTTTACTCTTATACTCTGATATTCTTGATCTCTAGCAATCATACATTTGTATTCCACTCTTCCATATATACATAACTCTTCAATCGATATCCTCTCTCTCTATATATATATTGGAAGCATTTGTACTTAATAGTCGATATTCGTGTTATAGAACACACACTTGACAAGAACAAGCTTTTGTAATGTAACCAAGCCTATTCCTTCGGGCGAAGTGAGGGTGTTTGATAGTCAAATTCCGAAGAGGAGCTTCGGGACTGGACGTAGGACAAGAGGTCCGAACCAGTATAAAATCCTGGTGTGCTTAGTTTATATTTTACTAGAGTAACTTTACATTAGTTATATCATATAGTTAGTCACATATACTTGCATATATACACTACACGATCCATCATATAGACTTTCAAACATGATTAACTAATATTCAATAATCCACGTAATAAATCCTAAAAATATGCGAATTTCAATACATACAATATTCATATATATGGGAAAATATGGTAAAATTATTTCTTCTTGATTCAGATATATAAAAAATATATCTAAATCATGTAACATAAAACATATACATAAATAATACTAACCCTTTTAATTTCTGGTTCATTTATATCAAAAAATTATCATACATTATATAACATAATTTCATTCTGAACAATTTATAAAAGATAAATTTATATTTTATAATATTACAATGTGAACGCACAAGTTACATCAATATTAGATTATATAAACATTCTCGCTTTCAACATGTTCTCAAACCATATCCAACTCATAACTCAATTAAACGCTACTTACATTATTTTGAAATTATCACGACCCTTCTACAACAGTATAAATTATATGGTTAATTACAAGAATAATATTGTTTTAAAATGAAAAATAAATACGAATAGAAGTTCAGATGTTGATAAGCTAACCATAAGACTAATAATCTTCTATATTACAATATGTATAAAGCTCTACTCAATTTTCTTCTATGTTTACATTTGACTTCTTATATTTAATTAGCTATGTTGATAATTAATTCAAATTATTTAAATAAATTCAATTTTTTAATGTTCATTAATCCATTTATAATCCTTTAAAAAAGATGACAATTCAATATATATATTAATATATACAATAATCATATTAATAAATTAGTAAAATTACTAATTCACTCATACATATAAAAATATACATCACATAACATCAATTATTTTTGTCATTAAGAAAAAACATAAATTATTTACATATACAATATTAACAAATTTAATTTATAGTTTTTTTGAGTTAGTACATTAATTTTTACAGAGATATGTAGCTATATAGTTAATGCCCCGTTATTACCCCGCTATAACCCCGCTATATCTCATAGCGGATTTCTACCGCTACGATTTTTCCATATAACCCCAAAATATAGTCTTTCCGCTTTAATCCCCGCTATTTCCGCTATATCCCGTTATTCCCGCTATATTTTGCTATTTCCGATATATCTTCTTTAATAAAATGAATTAAAAAATTACATTTATACATTATAAAAATTATATTTAATTTTTAATATATTTTAAAAAATTAAAATACTATAATATTCTACTAAATTCAATTATGTTATATAACATCTTTACGTTTATTTAAAGTATATTCGCACATGTTTTTTGTTAAAAATTATTTATGCATTAATTATAATTCAATTGAATGATAATTTTTTATTTAATTACCATTTATATATTTGTAAAAACATTAAGTACGAGTTTTTATGCTATTTTAGAGCCATCCGCTATATTCTCACTGTATCCCGCTATGACTTTTTGCACCTCCACCGTTTCGAATTTGCCGAACGCATTAACTGTACAGAGTTAGAGAAGATTGAACCCTCAACCTTATATCCGAGCATCGCATGTCATCTTAATTTATGATTAATATATAACGATAAATTTATCGTATATTGCATAATAAGATATATTTTAGCAATCTATTACTTAAACCTAAAAGCACAATCCAGACATTGCTGATGTGGCAACACTAATATTCGTTATTTCAAAATAACACACTGACGTACCTTCAACTTTAACTTTTCAACAATACAGACATTTTCTCCATCCCACTCTCTTTCCAAACCGTTACCACACTTTCTCTATCCCACGGTCTTTGCAAACCATTTCCCCTATATTTCCTTTCCCCTCTTTCTACATTAGAAACTCTGCATTAATGTTAGTACATAAACCGACAGCTGTTGAAGCCAAAGTTTACTCCTCAAATCACATTGTCATTGTCTACACCAGGTAATTTCTCCTTCCCTGTTTCCTAAAGCTAATGAAATTTTGTTTGACTGTTAGGTTTTCACATGTTTTCATTCGTATTCCTGTAATCGGTAATGCTTGAAATAAGCGTTGGCCTTTGATTTGCTACATTAGTTGTAAAGTAGTTCTACCATTTGATTTGAACATAGTCAACTTTCTGGTTGTAACTCGCACAGTTAGATTTTTTATAAATTACTTCTAACATTTGTTTTGCACCCAGTTAATTTTTGATCGTTCTTCATATTCAAAAATTTGTTCTTGGAGAAAGTAAAATGTTTTCGTTAATTTTTCTTTCACCTCTTCCTTAGGTTATAAACCCCTCATTCTTAGAGAAGCAGTATACCCACTGAAATCTTTACTACTCAACATCTTCATTGTATGCATTGAAGGTTATTTCTCTCCCTTATTCAATAATCTGAATGAATTTTTATGAAACTGTTAGGTTTTCTCATATGTTCATTTATATTCTTCTATCAGATAATGGTTAAAAGTTAAAACGTAATTAATCATGTTGACATTAAATATGAAAGTACAAACATGAAGAGGTAGGTTACTGTATTACATGGTTAAGTTGAACATAATAAAGCATAAAACACATGGATACTCATTCTACGAGGTGTTACTCTTTATTCATTCATTGATGTTTTAAAGCGCAAGTTGTTGACAGTTATCATGTGAGGCATTATCCTTTATTCGTTCATTTAATATTTAATACTTAAACTTTGCAACATGTATCGTTGTTACTTAATGCTCAATTTTGGTGTTATGAATTGCACTATTTACTGCACCTTACTTCACTGTTTCACTTTACTTTGGCATTACAAGGTGGGTAAGCGTTGTGTGTATGTGTATATATCTGATCTTTATGTCATTTAGATAGGCAATCCATTTGAATTTTGTGATGAGGAAAAGACATGAAACCACATTCGATGTGTCCAACCATGAACATTTAACTAACTTACACTACAAGCATCTGATCTTTTTGTTGGGTTTAATATGTGCAGTAGCTCTGGTTTAACATACTGCGCTCACTTGGAATGAAATTGAGATAACATCACTTATATACATATAGTATTATTTTCATTTTCCAATATACTATGCTAATATTGTATCCTTATTCGTATTTTAAACTTGAAATTCAATCAAAAACTAACATTCATTTCTACCACTGAGATTCAGTTTGTTCAGACTACTGTATTCCAATATCTATCAATCATTTTGAATCAATGCTAATTAAGCTAAAGTAGTATTTATTAGAATCATCAAACAATAAGATAAACCAAAATATGTTGACTTGATTTGCTCATGCGGTACAAAGTTTTTAGAGTCCACTGGAGGCATTTATATCTATTCAAAGATTCTCTATTTTTCAAAAAGATAAATTCATAAATCTATGCTATAATAGATAATTACTTGTTGTATCTTTATTGTATACGAGCATGTGGTTTTCTGTACAGTGTAGGTTTAATGAATACTACTTAATTTTCACATCAACCATTTTATGTTGCATTTAATACAAATTATATCCAACTGATGCGTATCCAACCGATGCATATTTGGTCGGTACATTTACATCATTAATAACTGATGTACTTGAAATTTCTTACGGTAATTTATTCTGAATTTAGTAAAAGTGAATTCATGGAGTTTCACAGTTGATTTATGCAAGCTGACCCATGAATTCACCTTATATTCAAACTTAGTCAGTTTATTGTAACTGATAAACAAACCAAATTTTGTTTGTCCTGGAAAACTATGTAATAAAAATTAATGACCTGAAAATGGTATTTGAGCATTGTTATCATCTACATACCTATGTTATTCATTTTCTTCCTTGGTTTTTATTTGAGTGTTGCTACCATTTGGTTTATTATCATGACATGTTATGTGTTTTCCTTACACACACACAATTGCACCACTGCGTAGAACTTTATGTATTCTTATAATATAGGAACCTAAAAATAATATATTATCATCAAATAATAGCTATAATACCACTATAAATTTCTATATTATTGGTTTGCATTATTACTACTATTCAAACTGCTGAAAGGTATGAGAAATACAATATACTATTAAGTCGCTATATTTAAGATTTTAGTGTACAATAATCTGATCAATATGATAATTAAGTATTGAATGAACTGACTTAAATAATCAGTGGAACATGATGTTTGAACAAGATAAATGTATTCTTATCAATAGTATATGTATATTTTGTTCTTATAAGCTTACATTACTAACTAAATGACCTCAAAATGTTCTATTGTCTTCACATAACATTGCAAATTATTACGCGAACTGGAAATATATTCTTCTTTATCAACTACATGCATACATTAGACTATGAACAAATTGATTATTTTAGTCTTAGTACTCAATTTACTTAAATGTTTCAGAATTCGTGTGACTTTGGATATACTTGATGCCATCATGTCGGTAACTATAACTGCACATCTGCTAACAGTAAAGCTAGAAGATAGAAAGATTTTTGGGCATTTTACTACGTATTCTGATATAAAATATTAGAACTCTCAAATTCCTACTTTTTAACTTATTTTTTGTCCCTAAACTCACTTCCCTCATCTTTCTTTTTCGGACCTTATAGAACGGTTCATTTTGATAAATAAGTTGTAGCAATTATAGACTAAAATTTTGATCAGCTGCTTAAGATTTCGGACATGGTTAGTTTAACAGATTCAATACTATATTCACCTATATTTAACATGTGAGATTTTACAGGAAAATGAAGCAGCAACGATTCATAAGATTTCAAACAAAATAGTGGGGACTGACACGGTATGTTAGTTCAGGCTGACACACCATGAAATCAAAAATATTACCAAGGTTTGAAGTGCAAGAAGAGTAAGTATACAAACAATAGGTAAGCATGCAAATGTACTACTATTCGCACTAAACGTTATAGTATGAGTGCATTGTGTTTTTTTATGGATATGATATTAGTTAATGATTCTTTATACGAACCAAGATAGCATGAATATTGATGAATAACGGTTAATGAATGAGCCATAAATGATGTTAAACAAGAGCTAAGTGACCGCAAAATTGAATGTATGAGTCAGGTCAATGTGTGCACATTCTGTAGTGTACCATTTGTGTTTTAACGTTGTTTTGCAAATGTCATCATGGCACTTGATTTAAGATTTCGAACGGATTGCAAAATTAAAGAGGCTTTTCCCCCACTGTTGGTGCCCAAATTTCTCAATGTATCTCGCATGCATTTCATTTTTTTATATCTTAATTGATTTTTGAGAGAGTGGAGACATAGAAGACAGAAAAACTATCCACCCTCATGTAATTTTCTTTAAGAAATGCTAGGTAGTACACTCGCTTGAAGCGAGTGTACTTCCACTCTAGGCCATCTATGAATTCAATCTTATTTTGTTTTTTCATATAAGTTCACAGTTGAAATTTTTCAATGTCTTCTAAGTGGTAAAAATTAGCAACCTTCCACAATATATTCCAACCATTGTCCCTGTGCGAAGCACGGGAGCATGTGCGCGATTACCACTGTCGGTAATTGAATTTTTTTTTTGATTAGTTATAATTTGCACCAACTGTAGTTAGTTTGTACCAATCGGTGTGCACATTGATGTTTCCTGAGCTTATGTCTGAAGCACGGTAAGTGTTGAATAGTTTCACGTAAAAAATGTGATCACCGAACTAAGTTTTATCACGATATGAATACAAAAGTTTTGTTCAGCACATGTGTGTTAAATTGTTATTACATATATAATTGACCTTTGGCAAATCTAATTAACTACCTTATGTTGGCAAGAGTCGATGTTGAGATCTGAAACTAAGTCATATACGTCAGTGTGTTATTATTTGTGCTTATGTAAAATCATCTTAAATTTCCACAATGTATATAGATAATCTGCGTTGCTCCTTACGTGAACTTCAACTGTAATTTGACTTGATGAAATATCACTGAATACGTTATTTATTTCTTCCAACTTTCAAGTTGTTGTCATAGTTAACAAATTGATCTTTGGTGTTGTTCTGATGCTGCAGTCTACCACTGTCATAATGGACCGATGCTTAGCGGAAATGGCGGTACTCACACTACTCAAATTTCTTTTTTTTGTCCATTTTTCTCTATCGCCAATATCTCTCCATATGTGCTCAATTTTACTTCAAAAATATTAAACATGTGAGTTGCTCCTTTTATTACGATGTTTACTGCATTTAGTCGTTGTGTTCATTCAATGTCCATAGGTTAGCTTACCTGGAAATTGGTTACAATAGCGTGTCTCCTTTCGTTCCTACAGACTGAGCAATTTTCCAAACGACACATTCAAATTATATACCTTATTGACAATTGAAATTCAAAGTACCTTGCTGACTTAATGTGTTAAATGAAATATACATATAATCAAAACCGTGCTATTATTATGGTTGTACTTAGAAACGATTCCTCTATTTTCCTAATGCTAAGTTTAATTGTTGCATTAGGTACTATCGAACTTTATTGCTTTTAAGATCTGACATTGTTTACTAACCTTATATGTATTACAAGGATCTCAAAGAACAGCCAATTATGCGGATTCTAATTAAAATAAAATGACAACATGACTATGGCAGTAGAGATTCAACAATCTGAAAATCTGGACAAACAGAAGATAACTTTTATAGTGGTTAACATCCTTTGTAATGAGAATTGGAATTGGTATTAAATTGAAGTACCAACGATTTTTTAGTTTTGTACTTATGTTATGTTTAACATCCATAGATCCTATAAATGTTTCAAAAGTTTTTAGAACTACCATGATATTAGCCAGTACATGCTTAGTTAACTAATGATATATGCAATGAACATCATTTTCAAGTACAAGTCCTTTCATTTTCATTCAGAATATATTGTTAGTTCTGTACATAAAATTGTCCACGTATTGGAGTATGTATACTTTACCGGATTAACCATTAGGTTACTCCACCTAGCTAACCATGTTATGATACCTATTCTAATTGTGTGCAACTTGGATATTCAAATATATTGTGCACGCTAATATTTTCATCATCATACATCACCGCTAACACTAGAATATGCTATTGAAAACACACCACGCTTGACAAGCATAGAAAACACATTATATTTTTCACAAAATCACATTACATTCTCCACAATTACCCGTGTACGAAGCACGGGTTCCAGTAATTAAAATATAAATAACATTTTTTAATAACGTTGCCATGCGCAACGCATCTTACACACTACTAGAATAGAATAAGAGTATGAATATCTATCTCCATCCTTCCTCCTCACAAACCCTCACCCGACTTTTCATTCTTATCTTTTCTCCGAATCCTTCCGTTGAAAGCATAAAACAACGGCATGTCGCATTTCGGCCGATCTGGACCTCCCGATATTAAGGATACTTTCTCTCTTCTCGTCCTCAACATTACTTTTCGTAACTCTCTTCTCTCTCCTTTTCTGTCTTCTTTCCGTCTCCGTATTTTATTTTATGTTATTTCTTCTGCAGGTACCTCTGCTGATGATCTGTATCCACTCTTCGACAAGTATGGAAAAGTCGTTGATATTTTCATTCCTCGAGATCGCAGGTAAGACCTGTTTTTCCAATTTTGAGGATTTTAAGCAATTTTAGGGTTTTGAGGAGGCATACGTGCTGGGACTAGTGATAAATGTTCTTTAATTTATCTGAAGGACCGGAGAATCGCGGGGTTTTGCGTTTGTGAGATACAAGTATGCTGATGAAGCACAGAAGGCTGTGGACAAACTTGATGGTAACTTTTACCTCTTTATTCACTTTTTATTCATTTTAGGTAGATTTATTAGTGTTATTATTAATATTACGTGACTACATGACCAGGGAGAAACGTGGACGGTAGAGACATCATGGTTCAGTTTGCAAAATATGGCCCTAACTCCGAACGCATGTAAGTTTGAATACGATTTCACTTATTGTTGCTTGTACTTGTTAAGAAAGATGATTTACGTGGACGTGCCATATTTTTGATACTATGCGTATGTATCATTACACAATGGCTTAAAAGACTCTTTCAGTTGCTTGGTTTCACATCTGTCACTTGAGTTTACAATTTTATTCCATATATATCCTTGCAGAGTAGGATACAAATAAATAGTTTATTACCAAATATTATCTAGGAAATTAGAATAAAATAAACATTTATTATCTTATAACTCAAATATGAAATGTCCTTAAACCCTACTTATAAGAGATTGTGATTTGTTATGTGGGAATGAACATGAAAATGTCACTTGTAGTAATTCATTACTACCAACGATCTGAAATACACTCTAGATATTCCTTCGTCGTTTTCACATATGTTATTATGTATGAATATATCATTTTGATACTCCTTTTGCTCTTAGTTTCTTCTCTTTTTACTCAATTTTTGTGCAGTACTAAATTCACCATATTTCTTACTCCATTTTACGCAATTGCCGAACTAGGTAATATGTATATTTTTCTTTTTTTTACTTTTTATTCTTGGTAAAAGAGAATATATTTTGGGGATGCAAGTAAAACCTCTTCATTTCTTTTCCTTCTTATAATGGCTCAATGCTCAACACGACATAATAAAATAATAACGATTTTTCCCTCCAAGTGATTATTTCAAATTTGACACATCAAATAAATAAAAATAGAATTGAAATGAAAGCAAATCTTTCCCTATATACGGGAAGAAGATTCAATTGCATTATACCATTCACGAGTATTGAAAGAAATGTTTCCTTTTAAAACATCACAAAAACGAATGAAGGGGATTCAGACTTGAACTTTAGTACCATCCAAACAAAAAATCATTAAAATGTTTCTCACCAATTTAAAATACCACGACGCACGTCTACTTTCAAATAGTTTTCTCTCTCTTCCTTTTTTCTTCCAATAAAACCAAAAGAAAACCGGCCCGCGGTGTGTAAGGTCATTAGCTTCTCACAGAAAGCTAGTAAAATAGGCAACTTCACATTCATCTGGTTTAGTTTTTGTCCTTTATGTCTTCGAACATTGCTGTTGCGAATTTCATCCTGAAATTATATATTTCTGCGATACTTGAAATCACAATATAACAATTGTAGGCATGCATTTCAATACCGATAATCCACCCGTGCACATTTGAGAAAAGTTCACATATGCTCGAGTCTTACTAAAACAACTTAGCTTTGCAATTGACCAAAGACAATCCACCCATGCAATTAAAGCCCCGCTAAATCCCCGTAAAATCTCTGCTATAGCACATAACACTCTTCGACCGCTATGCTATTTCAATTTAGCGCTATTAAATAGTAGAACCGCTTTAAGCTCTGATATATTCCGCTACACCTGCTTTAACAATATTAATACAAAGGTTATCTGATTAGTTGTCTTTTTTTAAAAATCAGTAAAGTTATGGTAAAGAACTAATTTTAAGGCATAAGTGCTCAATATAAGTTAGAAATTTATTATAGTCACTAAATCTAGTTTGCATAAATCATGATATTATTCGGTTCTACTATATAAGATTAAACAATATTTCTTTTTTTTGCACAAATGATGTAAGAATGAGAATAAATTAACTTCAAATATTTGGTTTTGTATCTAATGAAGCCTTTTGCACCTTCGCTATTTTTCGTTATATCCCCATTACAACTTTTTGCACCTCCACCGCCATAGAACCGCTAAACGCGTTAACTGCATAACAATCCACGTGCCATGCACATTCAAACGAAATATGCTAGCTAAACATAAAGCCTCGGTAATACCTGCTTGTCTTCATCTAGACCCCAATTTATCCACCCTCTATATACAATAATACAAATTTACACCGGTTAAAGTAGTTAAGGCGAAAAAGCCCTAGGTTGGTGCCTAGTGTTTTTTTGCACCTGGGGTATTTTCGGCTGTCTTGAGCATCAGTTTTCTAGTTTAAAAAAAAAACTAAATTTAAAAAAATGCTTCTAAAGTTGAATTTTGGATTTCAAAAAAATTGCATATACATGCAATATTGGTAAAAAAAAGCATCATGGGTTCATCTCAAGTCAGAATTTTAAATGCAATTTAAAATTAAAACTGTAAACTTTAAATTCAATTTAAAATTAATTAAACTTTAAACTCAAAATTCAATTTAAAATTAAGATTTGAAACTTTAAATTCAATTTAAAATTTAAACTTGAAACTTTAAAATTTCAAATTAGGTTTAAAATCAAAACTTAGAACTTTAAATTCAATTTAAAATTTTAACTTAAAATTTTATAAGCCTAAAATTCAATTTAAAGTTAGGCTTAAACTTTAAACTCAATTTAATTTATAATGTTAACCTAAAACATAAAACATTGGACTTAAATTTTTGGTCTTAAATTTTAGCTAACTAAAATTTAAATTTAAAATTTAAACTTCAACTAAATTAAACTAAACTAAAATTTAACATTTTATACTAAACTTTAAAGTAACTTCGATTTAAAATTTAAATCGGTTTATATTTTATGAAGTATTAAAATTTAATCTAAACATAATTAAAGCTAATCCAAACAAGAATTAAAAGTTATTTACAGTGTTATGCATGATAACCATTTCAGAGAAAAAATTGTATGTTGTACTCAGCTGGAGATCAGGTTCGACAAGATGGTTGTCAATGTGAGTAGGTGAAGGTGGCATGCAGTTCAATGTGCTGGTCGGCGACTTCAACGACGGTGGGCAACTTCGATGACGAGTTAAGGCAAATTGAGATCTGAGAGTTTTTTGTATGCTATGTCATAATTTTGTTCGACATTTCAAAATAAGCCTTGGTTAGGTCGATTTTGGGCTGAAGCCCTTAATTTTTTTCATAGGAATGAAACATGCTTTTTTAGTATTGCAGCATATGAGGCGCTTTTTAGGCCCTTGAGAAGGAGAAAAACACCAAGGCCGACACCTAGGACTTTTTGGCACCAGACGAGCGGTTTAATGATAGAGCACTTGACAATTATTTATCATTTTATCATGACAATTTATATAAAAGATGCGATATATTGATGAAAGGCGTGCGTCGTGGCGCATGGCGCGACATGGCGTTTGCATCTTTTTTCTCTATGGTGTGGCTTAAATGGAAAGACACATCGAATGACGCAAATAGCGTTTACGGAGCAAAAAAATAATCTAGACCGCATAAAAGGTAATAGGCTAGCTAAAGCTAAACTAAATGATTTGGTATTTGTTAAATACAATTGAGCACCAAAAAGAAGGTACAATGTGATATGATTGATTCAATATCGTTAAAAGATATTGATAGTTGTAATGAATGGTAAATGAGAAATATGTATGATGCATCTGATGCTAAAGATGAGCTTGCGTTAGATGATGATAATGATGATTTGACTTGAAACATTGCTGCTAGAGCAACATGGGTGGATGAAACTAGATGTCCAAGTAGAAGTACATCCACATCTGGAGGTTTTTTAATACGCGCTTCGACTTCTTTACTTTTCCACGGAGAGGAAACGAATCTTAATGGGACAGATGCGGAAGATGTTGAAGTTTATGAACCTGATGATGTACATATTGATTTGGAAAATATAATTACTGAATCAGATTTAGATTTCTAGTTTATTAGTAATATGTACCATTATCTTGGATTTTGACTTTTGAAGACTGTTATGTTTGAAACTTTATGCTTGTGATACTATATTAATATATTTGATGATGTTTTATTACAAAATATCCTTTTTACATATGTTTTAGTAAAAATATATAAATTATATAACTTTTTAAGTTAATTGTTATATATATTAAATTTAAAGAAAAATTCAAAATATGCACAGTAAATTAAAAAGACGCACGCCATTTGACACCCTGTGCGTCATTTATAATTACGGGATGCAATAATTTTTTATATTACATTATAACCATGTTACTATTTTCTCCAATAAAAAGAATTAATTACATTATAACCATGCTACTATTTTCTCCAATGCCAATGGGTGCTTTATTAACACTTTTTGCTCCTGTTTACTGATGGCAATTGACCTGTATAATTTGTGCAAATGTTGTTGTCATTGCATGAATGATTGACTACTTGTTGACTGCTTGCAACGATCTTTATTGATTTCATTAGTCTTATTTGTTGCAAAAATGATAAAGTAAATAACACATGCCAATTTATTTGTACATGGCGCCATAGTTCTCAATTTTTCCTGGTTCCTAATATCAAGCAAATGATATTATTTTGGTAGATACCGCCTTTACTCGATTTCCCGTCCCCTTGCATCTTAATTTTGGCGGATTATTGCATCTGTGCCTAAAGGCAGTTCCCATGAGTTATAAATTTCGAACAACCATTCAAGTTCATTTAGATAAGTGGAATGGTATGATAGGGATGCTAATTCACTATTCAAGTGATAAGCCCCTTGACAAAACAAAATTTGCATCACGTGCTTGCCGTCCACCATGATGTTTAGTGCGAGTGTTATTTTTAATAATAATGTGATTTATGTGTTTTCTTCTAGGGGTGGGCACGATTAGTTAATTAACGGGTCAAAACTTCCAGTTCGGTTAACCGAACTGAAACTAAATCTTGACGGTTCATACCGATCGAATCACCCAGATTTAACCACGGTTAGTGCGGTTAACCGTTGAACCCTAACCAGTTAACCACCAATCGGTTAAGTGTGATAATTGAATATTTAACCGCATATCTTAATGCAATTGATAATATAACATACAAATATAAATGTTCATATTCTTGACTTGATAGTCCGTAACGGGCAATTAAAATACAAATTATAATGACTTTCTCACTCTTCAACTTCAAAAACAATAGTCCATAAGCAGCAAATAATATTTATAGTACAATGCTACATAAGATGCATTGTTAGAGCATAGAAAAGTTCATAACAATATATGTTCATAAACCAGAATAAGTGCATTGCTACTTGTTTAAAAGCTCTCAAAGCATGAAACTTCAAGTTGCAGCATGCATGGAACTCTCAAAACCTCCAACTCCATGGTATACACTACATGATATATAAATCTGAATGATGAGAACAATGTAAAATTAAAATAATATATGTAAAAATCTCATAGCAATTTGTAGATATGATATGTAAAACTCTCAAACCATTAAGGACTATAAATGATATATGTAAAACTGAATTATGATATACACTACATGATACCGGCAAGTTGCGAAATTGAAATAATATATACAAATGTGGATGATATTACAAGGAATATAACGGAAACATATTAGAGTTATATATGATTGAAGCATATGTTATAACTACATTACACTATATTATATATTATTCGATATTACTATGAATACCTACCACTTCATGATTGATGTATGAAATTCTCATTATCAATACACACATACATAATTATAACAAACACACAAATTTCGCTATACATAAGGCTGACTGAACCGTAAGTTTGGCTGGTTAAATCGGTTAATTAGCCGATTGGTTCGATTAACTAACCGCGCCCACTCAAGAGACGAGTTTTTGAGGTTTTCCAAAAAAATATTAATTTGAGGAGAGAGGCGGTGGATAACGATTAATGAGAGTTTTAGTTGAGGTATAAGCTATCAGTTATATCGGATTCCGGTTTACTAACCGTGTGGCCTAAAATGCAAAACCAAAAAAAAAAAAAACGGTGAATGGTTAGTTGTCCAACTAAAACCATTAACCGTTAACCGACCCAAAGTTAATTGGTTCAGGTCGGTCGGTTAATCGATTATACGGTTAACCGATTCTGGTTGTTAAGTGCCCACCCCTATTATCTTCAATACGTCAACATTTTTTCATCTTTTAGAGTGCTTATGCTTCATTTTGTTATTCAATTATCATAATTCTAAGTATATTTATTTGCAGTCGTCAGGGTAGGATTGTTGAAGACGTTTCCAAGAGCAAGCGGTCTAGAAGCCGCAGCCCCAGACCGAGGTATGTTCATTAATTTTTCATCTATACATTTCTTTCTTGTTTCGAAATGACAGTTGCTAACTAGCATCTTTTGATAGCAAATTCTTGAATCTTGACCACAACACTAATCCAGGTTGGTATTTGTTACATGATGACAAAACTAACCTAACAAATAACAACCACATAGCTAGGAATCTCACACACATATGTATCTATGTGCATGTGTGCACGTGTGTGTTTGTGTTTGTATGTGTGTTTAGAGAAAAGTTATTGGGATAAAAATTGAAAAACAATTGGTGACACAACGGATTTCAGTCGGTAGATCTCCATCACCTGCACTCGTGCTCTCTTAGATTGTTTCGAAATGACAGTTGCTAACTAGCATCTTTTGATAGCAAATTCTTGAATCTTGACCACAACACTAATCCAGGTTGGTATTTGTTACATGATGACAAAACTAACCTAACAAATAACAACCACATAGCTAGGAATCTCACACACATATGTATCTATGTGCATGTGTGCACGTGTGTGTTTGTGTTTGTATGTGTGTTTAGAGAAAAGTTATTGGGATAAAAATTGAAAAACAATTGGTGACACAACGGATTTCAGTCGGTAGATCTCCATCACCTGCACTCGTGCTCTCTTAGACCCACATAGCTACCTTTTTCGATTCGATGACTTTAAGATATGAATGATAACACGACCAGATCTGACGGTTGGGATATTTTGTGTCACTAATTTGTGTTTCAATTGACTTTCCCATATGCATGTTTATACATATACATACATATATATATATATATACATACATACATACATATATATATATATATATATAACTCGTAAAAGGGGCAGATGGTATTAAGAACTACCTTAATGGCAAGTTGAAGGTTTAAAACAACCCAAGGGTTTATTAAGTGGAGGCCTAAATAAGGAATTGGGAATCTAATTAGTTTTTTAGTTTTGTTTTTATTGTCAGAGTCTTCTAATTTTTCATTTAGACTCCTGTAGTCTCTCTGTCCTAACAGTATATTTTTACCAATCATGGTAAAGATCTATGTCAAAGTCAAATTCTCCATCTCTTTATTCTTGTTGAATTATTAGTTCCATTCATTTTTTATGACATTGTTTTAAAAATCTTTGAGTTAAAGTTACTTTTTTCTTCTGTGTTATAGTAAGTAATGAAATATATCTATTTCATTTACTATATTATATAAGTTTAGTGCAGAATCATCTATGTCTATTAGTTCTGTTACATATTTATTTTTGAATATGTTTGTTATAGCGTACTGGTCTTTTTGACTTAATTCTGTATCCTTTAAGATTATAAGTAATTTTGTTATAAATTCTTCTCCTAAATAGTTCTGTAAGTATTCCATGGTAAGTTGATAGTTTCTAAAACTTTTCGGAAAACATACATGAATCTTAGAGTGCTTAGTGAGGACGGACATATTTATTATCTTCTTCAACCATTTCAATCTGAGAACTAGATGTTTTCTTTTTAGAAATTATTAAGATTATTTTAACAAACTCTCACCTTGTCACTCTAAGAATTACTTCCCTTGGAATGCCTAACGTCCTCATGACTAACGGATAATATATGTACTTTACTCTATCAAACGAGTTTATATCTTTTGAATTTAGTTACATTAAGAGTGAAAATAGCTCATAAAATGCAAGCATCTCATCAACATTAATAATCAAGTCAGGAAGAAAAACAAATGAAAACCATACCTAAGCCGAATCACCTTTTGTCTTTGATTCACGTCTTAAATGTTTAGCTCATAAGAAAACTAAGGTTTGCCAAGAAAAAGATTTTCATTACAATACTTGGAGGATTTTACAATGGATGATTCTTATTACAATTCGAGATATCTGTTCTGCCTTACATGCCTATATATAGACTTGCTCAGAACATTCTCGACTTACAACGTGATAACTTACAATTGTGGGTAATATTCCCACTTTATTGATACATAATGGCGCACTCAAAAAAGAAAATTACTTTATACCATTTATAAATGTTAGAACAAAAAGTAAACATCCACCTAGCTTTATCTTTTCCACATATGTACTTTAGTGGATACTTTTCTTTTTGCCGTCGGTTCTTGTCATCTTCTTTTGTTGTTTTGTTGCTGCTGGTAGAACCTTTTCTTTGTCGTCTTCTAGCAATAGCATTTGTAATTTTCTATAGATTTTTATAGTGTTTGGCCTAGAATGGAAAATCTCAGAAGGCTTGTATTCTATTTCAAATTCTTCTATGTTCTTAGAGATATATATTTTTGTGACTGGGGATTCGGCATGTAATTTGAAACATTTGTTATCTGCACTGATCCAGTTTAAGTTTTTTCCGATTATGTAGGCTCTATATCTTTCATAGTGTTGTTCATTCATCCTAGGTGTGGAGTTGTCGACGAATTGTGTAGGCTCTTCCCAAAGTGGATGGTTGTGGGGGAACTGTTGTTATGTCTAGATGTAGTTCTGTGTCAAGAACCTCTGTAGAATAATTTGAAATTGAACACAAAGGCTCTGATAGTTTTGTTGGATGCCAGCCATTTATGTAAATATCTTTGATGAAACCATGATTCAGTATGGTTGTTGGATCCAGAGTGAATTTGTCGTGGACTTAATACTTGTATTGTGATAGTTTGAGACCGATAAGTGGCATTGATGCAACTGTTGTGTACTTGTGTAAATATCTTTGATGAAACCATGGTTCAGTAGGTTTGTTGGATCCAGAGTGAATTTGTCGTGGACTAAGTACTTGTATTGTGATAGTTTGAGACTGATAAGTGGCGTTGATGCAACTATTGTGCACATATAATATGTCAAGAATTCTTTACAATCTGCAAACTGTTTGGTACAAGGGATATTCTGATTTATCAGTATTTTTCAAGTTATCTTGAATCTGGAAATTCTTTGTGAAGAAAATTTTGTGATTAGAGTAAATTTCTCCGTATGTTGAAGCATTTTGTTTCTTTGTAATTAATTTCCTGATTTTTTATTTGTACTCGAGGGACTTGTGGGATATGTCCAAGCTATATCATTTTTCTTTTGTTGACCTTCTTTGTGATAGCCGCAAATGTTGTTTAGAGCTTTAAATATATGATTGTGGGAGTTGTTAACTCCTCTCTTATTTGTATTCCCGATGCTATTTTGTATTTGTTTTATTGTATCAGAGACTGTAATCTTTTCCAAGAATCTTTTCTATAGCAATCTTGGCTGTCTCGTAAATGTAATAACCTTCATAATATGGTCTTCCATATTTCGGATTATGTTCAAGTTCCTTTAGTTTGGAAACCATTTCTTTCCAAGTAAGGTATATGTCGGCATTGGGTCCGTTAAACAGACAATAGTATGTAAATTTCTGTGGTTTTTGTATATATGAATAGCTCAACCAAAGTATACAAAATACCGAACTTTTGTTTGTTTTCTTGTGGAGTTGTGGATATGTTCTATATATTGTCTAATATCATTTGTTGCTATTCAAATAATTGGGCATTTATAACAAATCTGTTTTGTACATATGTCATGAGGAATCTTTTGCTATTTATTAGGTGATTTGTAGTAGCCATTTCTATTTTTTCTTCTCTGTAAATAAGATCACAACCTTCAAAGAAGTTAATAAGATTACAGTCTTTAAAGGAGTTAATAAACAATCTTGATAATTTGTCTGTCAGCATATTTGAAGTTTTTTTAACATGTTCCCATATTATCCTAGTCCCATAATTCAAAATTGCATTTTTAAATTTTAGTCATCTGTTATTTATTATACTTGTTTCTTTTTTATTATTGGCATATTTTACTATGCATTCAAGGTCTGTTCTTATAGTAACTTCTTTTTATGATATTATAAAGAGTTTAAAAGATTTCAAGACATATAGTATGACAAATATTTCATAATCTAACGATGTCATGTATCTTTTTTTTTATATGTACATGATGTGTATATACAAATTCTTTCTGTTGTTTTTGAATCAGTTTTGTATTTTTACTTAATAATATTCCTCCTCATCCTAAAGAGGAACCGTCAGTTTTTATAATTAAATAATCTGTACTTAATGGTAATGTTAATGGTTTTAAATTTTTTGCTAGTTCTTTAATTTTTTGAACTTGTTTTATGTCTTCGTTATTGAATTCTCTTTTACCTTTAGGGCTTTCTTTGTTATATAGTGGTACAGTATATTTGGATAAATTTTGTTAAGGTCTAGCATAATTTATAAGTCCAAGAAATTATTGTAGTTGTTTTAAGTTTTTATTTTATTTGGAAATTCTAGTATTTTTCTGGATATATGAGGTTAAAGTGCTATTTGTCCTTTTTCTATTTTTACTCATAGGAAATTTATAGAATTTTTAAATAATTCTATTTTCTTTTTGAAAATTATTAATCCATAAGCTTCAAAGAGTTTAAATATTGTATATAGGTGTGATATATGTTCTTTTTCTATTTTTGAAAAAACTAATATGTCATCTATACATACACAAGTGAACTTACTACAATTTTATAGGTGTCATCCATTTTTCTTTGAAATATTTGTGGAGCATTTTTAAATCCAAAAAGCATTACAAGCCATTCATAATATCATTCTGAACAGGTAAATGCTGTCTAGAATATAAAATCTGGGTGCATTTTAACTTGTCAGAAAACAAATTTAGTATACCAATAATTATTTTGTATTTTGTTAATTAATATATCTTTGTCAGGGATACAATATTCATCTTTATTTGTATTGTCATTGAGTCTGGTATAATATATGACCATTTTACTTTGTCCTTTTTTTTTTCAGATTCTTTTTGTACTATGAAAGCTGAGGTTCTTTGTCTAGAATTTGTAGATACACATCATGTGCATATAAAGAAAAAGAATATATGACATCATTAGATTATGAAATATTTGTCATAACATATGTGTTAGACTCTTTTAAACTCTTTATAATATCACAAAAAGAAATTACTACAGACTGTAAATCCATAGTAAAATATGCCAATAATAAAAAAGAAAAAAATATAATAAATAACAGATGACTAAAATTCAAAAATGTAATTTTGAATTGTGGGACTAGGATAATATGTGAACATATTAAAAAAACTTAAAATATGCTGCCAGACAAATTATCAAAATTGTTTATTAACTCCTTTAAAGACTGTATTCTTATTAACTTTGGTTGTGATCTTATTTACAGAGAAGAAGAAATAGAAATGACTACTACAAATCAGCTAACAAATAGCAAAAGATTCTTCGTGACATATGTACAAAACATATTTTTTACAAATCCTCAATTGTTTGAAGAGTAACCAATGATATTAGACAATATATGGAACCTATCCACAACTCCACAAGAAAAAAATAAAAGCTCGGTATTTTATATTCTTTGGTTGAGCTATTCACAAATACAAAAACCACAAAGAAATTTACACACTATTGTCTGTTTAACGGACCCGGTGCTGGCATATACCTTACTATGTAAGAAATGGTTCCATAACTAAAGAAACTTGAACAAAACCCGAAATATGAAAAACCATATTACAAAGGCTATTACACTTAGAGACAACCAAGATTGCTATAGAAAAAATACTTGGAAAAGATTGCAGTTTCTGATACAATAAAACTAATATAAAATATAGCCTCGAAAATACAAATAGAAAAGGAGTTAATAACTCCAATGGACTTGTTTAAAGCCCAAAACAACATTTGTGACCATGACAAAGGAGGTCAACAAAGGGAAAATGATACATCTTGGACATATCCCTCAGGCCCCTCCAGTACAAATACAAAATCATGAAATTAATTTTCCTGAGACATTTGACAAAGAAATACAGTTTTTATATGTCACAGTGAAACAAAATGCTTCAACATACAGAAATTTATCCTCTAATCACAAAAATTTCTTCACAAAGAATTCCTGGATTCAAGATAACTTGGGTAATACTGAGAAATCAGAATATCTCTTGTACTTAAACAGTTTGCAGATTGCAAAGAATTCTTGACAGATTGTAGGTGCACAATAGTTGCATTCATGTCACTTATCAGTCTCAAACTACCACAATACAAGTACTTAGTCCACGACAAATTCACTCTGGATCCAACAACCATACTGAACTATGGTTTAATCAAAGATATTTACATAAATGGCTGGCATCCAACAGTACTACCAGAGCCTTTGTGTTTAATTTCAGATTATTTTACAGAGGTTCTTAACACAGAACTACATCTAGACATAGCCACGGTTTCCTCACATTATGACAGTAACATTCTTGACCCTGCTAGACATATAATAAAGATCAAAGCACAAGGTTTTGATCATGACTATCCGCTTTGGGAAGAGCCTGTAGAATTCGTCAACAACTCCACACCTAGGATGAATGAACAACTCTATAAAAGAAGAATATAGCCTACATAATCAGAAAAAATCTAAACTGGATCAGTACAGATAACAAATGTTTCAAATTACATACTGAATCCCAGTCATAAAAATATATATCTCCAAGAACATAAAAGAATTTGAACCAGAATAGAATGCATGCCTTTTGAGATTTTCCATCCTAGATCAAATACTATAAAAATCTATAGAAAATTACTAATGCTATTGCTAGAAGACGACAAAGAAGGTTCTACCAGCAGCAACAAAAGAAGATGATGACTCGATGAAATGATGTGACAAGAACCGACAACACAAAGAAAAGTATTCATTAAAGCACATACGTGGAAAAGATAAAGCTAGATGGATGCTTACTTTTTTATTTTAATATTCATAAGTGGTTATAAAGTAATTTTCTTTTTTGAGTGCGTCATTATGTATTAATAAAGTGGGAATATTACATACAATTATAAGTTATCAGGTTGTAAGTCGAGAATGTTCTGAACAAGGCTATATAGACATGTAAGGCCTTCAGAACAGATATCTCGAATTGTAATAAGAATCCTCCATTGTAAAATCCTCCAAGTATTGTGATGAAAATCTTTTTCTTGGCACACCTTAATTTTCTTATGAGTTAGACACTTAAGACCTGAATCAAAGACGAAAGGTGAAGCGGCTTAGGTATGGTTCTTATTTATTTTTCTTCCTGGTTTGATTATTGACGTTGATGAGATGTTTGCATTTTATGAGCCATTTTCATTGTTAATGTAACTAAATTCAAAAGATGTAAACTCGTTTGAAAAAGTACCAATTTTAGCCGTTAGTCATGAGGACGTTAGACGTTCCAGTAACTCTTAAAGTGACAAGGTGAGAATTTGTTACAAAAGAATCTTAATAGTTTCTAAAAAGAAAACATGTAGTTCTGAGATTTAAATGGTTGAAGAAGATAATAAATAATACATGCATAATGCCTGTCCTCACTAAGTACTCTAAAATTCATGTATGTTTTCCGAAAAGGTTTTAAAAACTATCAATTTACCATGGAATACTTACAAAACTACTTAGAGAAAGAATTTCTAACAAAAATTACTTATAATTCTAAAGGATACAGAGTTAAGTCAAAAAGACCAGTACGCTATATCAAACATATTCAAAAATAAATATGTAAAAGAATTAATAGACATAGATGATTCTACACTAAACTTATATAATATAATAGATGAAATAAATGTATTTCATTACTTTACTATAACATGGAAGAAAAAAGCGACTTTAAGTCAAAGATTTTAAAATAATTCTGCAAAAAATGGATGGAACTAATAATTCAACAAGAACAAAGAGACAGAGAATTTGACTTTGACATGGATCTTTACCATGATTGGTAAAAAACTACTGTTAGGACAGAGAGACTACAGAAGTCTAAATAAAAAATTTGAAGACTCTGACAATAAAGACAAAACTAAAAAACTAATTAGGTTCCGAATTCCTTGTTTAGGTCTCCACTTAATAAACTTCAAGTTGCCATTAAGGTAGTTCTAAATACCCTCTGCCCCTTTTATTGGTATCAAAGCCATTGATCAACAATTATGAATAAACTAAAACCTCCTGAAACGACTGACTATAAAAGTTCGAATACCTAAATTTAGAAATAAACAATTCCCAAAAAAATTATCTCATTAGACAAACAAAAACATATATGTTATATGAATAGCAGTTATAAACATATGCTACATTCTGGAATCATATCATTTAAATTCAATAACAGATTTGGTTATTGAACTAGGAGACTCTCTACATTGGTACAATGAAAAGTTCTACAAATTAGTTGAACTTATTTTCGAAAGTACGGTTTCAAGAAATAAAAAACTTCAACAGATACAGGATAACCAGAATTATCTAAAAATAGGATTACAAAAAATAGATAAGTTTGATGGTACTATACAAAAACTAACTAAGAGATTTAAAGCTCTACAGCTCAAAAATTTCTCAAATAAACAAGATATAATTTCTTTAAGACAAATGATTGAAGAAAATAAAGCTAAAGAAATTGAGATACAGTCTAAGAACTTAATTTTATAAATTAAAAACCAATCTGAGGCAAATAAAAAACATTTTGAATTACAAATACAAAAACTTGAACAAATGTTACAAGAAATAAAATACATACAATTGAATTAATATGGAATATGATAATAAACATTATTCTGAAGCCAAAGAATGTGTTAACATGTTATTAAAACAAACTGATCCATTAACGACAGGATATAATAAAGACAATTTTGCGAATAAAGCGGATAATGTATTATGCTTAATGACTAATACTATAATGGCAATGTTAACACAAATACATGATAGACTAGACTTGATAGACAAACAAATTACAAATCTAGGCAGAAAATTAAATAACTTAGACAAATCTACATAAGAAAGGATTATGATATCAATCAGCTAACTGAAAAAATATCAAATCTAAATCTAGGACCACTAGACACAGACAAAGATGAGTAGACACAGACAAAGATAAAAAGACCAAAATAAGTTTTCTAACATTTATAAAAAATTAGATAACATATGATGAATATAAGATGTTTTATAGGAACATACAGAACTATAATGGACAGACCTACAGAAAGTAATAGCTTAGCCACAAATACTTGGATATATAGCATTCTAAGGAGATATGTGAGTTCACAATCCCAACTAGAAGAAATAATAAATGTAGAAAATGACCTAGAAGTATTTTCAAACAACCAACTAAATACCCTAAATCCAAGGGAACTGTATAGAACATGCATATTTACAATAAACACAACATTATATAGACACCACGGGGAAGAAACTCTCTCCTTAAGTGATGGAAATCAATAGATTATTAATTTAATGTCTAATGAAGCCATTAAACAATTAAGAATACAAAATTATAAATTAATCCACCTAGGACTTATTGTTATAGGAATGAAAGGATTAGTCAGACAAAAGATAGGAGTCAAATTACTGATAGTTCTAATAGACGATAGACATCAAGATTTAGACAAAGCTATATTTGGAATAATAGAAGTTGATATGAACAATAACATTCGTATTGTTTATATATCACCAAATTTTACAATGACATTACAAGATTTTTATAAACATATAGAAGTACATGTCCAAATCAAAAGATTTGAAAATTAAGACCAATGAAAATAGACTCATCTATATTGGCGGGACATGAATGTAATATTCAAAATCCTAATGAAAACAGAGACACTAAAATCAAATGATGTTGTAACTTATACAAATTCTAATGGGGCATTATTCTTAAGATTTAAAGATTAGACACTGATGATGAATCTAATTCTGAACTCCAAAGAAATTTATAGTGGATAAAATAATTTACTCCAAGAAACTAGGAATGGTTCTTGAACCATTCGAGCTATATGAATTAGAACAACTTAAAAAGAATAACCAAATAGACAATAACACATTTGTCTATACAGATGATGGAAATAATGTTAGGATTAAAACAATACATACATTAGAAATCTTTTTGAAAGATTCAAACGAAGTACTCAGCTTAAATACTAATAAAACAAAAGATTCTAACACAATTGAAGAACTAGATAGTGAATACACTTATCACATAGAGCTAATGGAAGGATAAAGGAAAAGTTCAACAGTAACTTATCCTAAAGAATATCCCCATAAAATGGATTATCCTCTAGGTCATTCTCATAGGATAAATGTTAATCCGTATACTAACGAAATAAAAAATTTAGAACCATAGGAAAAAAGGTACCCACCGAAAATAAATTTTTTGAAAAAGATTCTGTAATACTTAGCGTTACAGATTGTCATCCACAATTATTAGATGCATATCTAGAACCATGGACTGCTGTAATAGCTATAGACTATTCAGCCAATCATACAAACATAATAACTGGAGAGGAAATTGTTAGAATAGCGGAAAACTATCTAGGTGACATAGCTAAAGGTGCGTGGGAAGCATACAAAAGCAATTTTTCGGATGAAATAGCCTCCCTAGTAGCACAAGGAGGAAACATATACAATTTTGCATACTTGATACATAGAATAATAACCGACAGAGGTAAATACTGGACTTACGCTCAGACAACAAGAAGCAATGAACGACTTAAAACAAATACACTATTAGATTGGAAGTACATAATAAAATTTTTAAATGAATTTTTATATTATGCCATAACCTCTGGTAACTATTATTCTAAAGAAATAGAAAATGGACTATTTTTCAAATTACTTGATGACTTAGGAAAAGAAATACATAAATCCTGGAATGAAACATATACTAATATCCCTAAAACCTATGACAACATAGGAATCAGGATAACTCGTATCATTTCTGAACTAAATTTTTTTTTTACATATATACAAATTCAAAGAGAATTGAAACAGAAGAATTATGGATTCTGTTTACAAATATCAATATGAATTTAAGGATTTCATTGTTTGAAAACATAAACTTTAGAAGCAATACACCAAGAAATACTATTTAAGAAAATCCATCGCGAGAAAACCATATTTACATAAAGAAAAACATGTTAGAAAGTATAACCCTAGAAAAACATATACAAACACTATTACATGTTTTGCATGTAATGAGAAAGGACATTTGTCTTCAACATGCCCTAAAAAACATAACTTATATACTAGAGAATCAAATCTAGTAGACTCTGTCAAAGAAGATATACTTGAAGTAGCCTCAGATGTATCCGAGACATCTACAATATATTCTATTGTATCATTAGTAGGATTAGAAGAACAAGAAGGAACTTCTAATTCAAATTACTCTCTAATAGAAAAACTAACAAATGAACAAGCAAAGTTAACAGATTATACAAGTTTTCCAATTGAACAATTTTTAAATCTAATGAATCATGAAGAGTGTATACATGATTTCAAATATAAAATGGGAACTGATACTACAAAATGCTATTTTTGTCCTTGGTACCCAGCCTTTGGCAAAAGATTTAAATGCATAAAATATACTACAGAAATATGTTATAAATGTGCAAGAACATATTTCAACTTAGAAATACCAAACCAACACAAGTTACAATATACTGATAAAAACAAGATCAATGAAGATAGAATAAAACCTCAGAAGATAGAGTAAACAACTTTGAAATTGAAATAAATGAAATAAGAAAACTAGTAAACGAAATAGACCAACATAATAAAAAGAAAATTATTATTGAAGATCTACAAGAAAACAGTCTTACTGATACGGATAAAATAATACAAATATCTTTAATATGTAATCCTGAATGCCTAAGAGAACTTCGAATATTAACCTTGGTAGATATCAAAGGCTTAGAAGTTAAACTATTAGCATTTATAGATACTGGAGCCACAAGCTCAACAATAAACTCTGAGCTGATACCCTGATACCCCAATATCTAATAACAAAGGCTAGCAAACCAAAACGAAGTACGCAATTTGATGGTACAACTGATATTATAACAGACATAATTACCAATGTACAACTAAGATTTCATACTACTTGTGATGAATGGTCACAACATTATAACTTAAAACAATTATGAGTTACTAAATTAAACTTAGGCAATATAAATCTAATACTTGGATTAGACTTCTTATCAAGTGACAATGGAAGCTTTTCTTTTAACAAACACTACTTACAAAGAGCTAAAAAGACAACATTAACACCCCTTATATCAGAGTTTCTGCGTGAAAAGCGCGCGTGCATGCGTGCGAGCTAAACGAGCTAAGCTAGCTAGCTAGCTACTTATAAATAGACAATACTAACACTCTATATGCCCAAGCTTTTATTGTAGTTGGATATTCACACTTTGCAGCAAATCTATACACAGAAACTCATTATTTTTAAAAAACCCATCCACTAATTTGATTTTAAATTAGTTTATTATTTGATCCCAAGAGGCTAAGCATTTAATATTAGATAATATCGTAAACATATCCACAATATATCGCGCATCGGCTTTTAGCAATTTTTTTTGAAAGGAAATTTGGCTTAAATAAAAATGGTGATATATTGATCAATGATTGCCAATGTATCACTCCAATATTATGTGTAAAATATATGATATTTTTTATGAACACCTACCACTATTCTAAATGATGAAAATTAGAAAAATGACAGAAATCTTTTCACGTTCATGAAACGTCTTTTGTGCTTTGAATATGCACCATTTTAGGAATCCAAATAGGCTACTTCTTAAACTCAACCATACATTTTTTTTCTTCTTCCTCATTTAGTCTCTTACCAAAGGAGGCTATTTCTTTCATTGTTTCTTACGGTTGATTTTCTGTGAACTTTTTAATATTAGAAATGAAATCATATAAAAGTTACCTCTCTTTTATTTATTTTCCTTTATTTGTTATTTTTAAAGTAATTTATAAAATTTTATCTTTTTTGTTTTTATTGGTATCATGCACCAAGAACTAGAGGTATAATCCATATAACTTATATATTTAGCCTTTTCCATATGAATCATTAGCTATAAGTAAAATTCAAATATCAAATCAGCGTCCCTCGTCCAATTATTAAGTGAAGATGAAAATGAAAAAATGATAAATATGAACAATGCTAAAAATTATTTGAGGTACCAAGCGCATGTAGAAGGTGATGACGGAGATGGAGATAATTATAAAGATGTAAATTATCTCTATTCATTTGTGTTTTTTGGACCAAGTTTATAACTTGTAGTCCAGTGGAATATGCTAGTATGATAGGTTGTAATGTATAAGCCATGCGGTGTTATGTGACTAGTATTTAGTAGTAATTCTACAATATAGATCCAAGTCTTTAAAAGACTCGCATATTGAGGATGTTATTGCAGTTTAATAGCATGTTCATAATTTGTTACTAGCATGTCCGATATTTTGCCAATATTATTTGTAATTATCTTGATTTTTTTAATTATCGTATAATTTTACTTAACCAATATGCAGCCGGTTCCTAATATTAACTTTTTAACCAAGTGGAGCCGGTACCTATATTAACATTTTAACCAAGCGGAGCCGGTACCAATTAGCGTATGGTTTCTTAACATCTCAGTTTTATGCCAAGAGGAATCACTGTGTCATTTATCCATTGTAGCTATAATAAAAGATAAAGTTTAATATTATCATAGCTAGTCCCAAATCACATATTACTTTTCCTTCTGGTTTCACAATGGATAAATAATCAACAGTAGATCTCCTTTGTCATCATTTGTTAACCTCCTCCTTATTAGCGAAATAACCATTACTTAGTTTTCCACTAATACATCATTTTCATAATTCATCAGGCATCGCGATGATCATCGTGATAGAGACTACAAAAGACGAAGCCGGAGTCGTAGCAGGGATAGGTATCGTCGTCAAAGTAGAAGCCGTAGTTTGAGCCCAGATTATTCTAGGGGCCGAGGAAGAGGCAAATATGAAGATGAAAGGCGAAGGAGCAGCAGGAGTCACTCAGATGATGATAGGTGCGATTTTAAGATTATCATGCTATTGTAAGGCCTTACTTGTCTCAGCATTTAACTTTCATGTGTTTCCAGTGCTTCTCCTGTTAGACGCAGGAGCCCTAGTCCTCGAAGGAGCTTATCTCCTCGAAGGAGCTTATCTCCTCGAAGGAAGCCTTCTAGTAACCAAAGCCCTGATAAGAAACGATCTCTTTCTCGTAGTGTTTCACCACATCCTCGTCGTCGTGTTGGTTCTCGTAGTCCATCTCTATCAGATTAGGGTAAGTATCCCAATCTTATTGTTTTATGGTGTGTAGCAAGAGATAAAATTCCAGTCTTTTTTGTTCCGTTTTGGTCGTTTGGAAATTTCGAAATTTCTGTTTCATTTTAGAAATTCTGGATATTCTGTTCCAATATCAGTTTTGAATTTTTGTATCTTTACCTTTTTCTATATACATTGATAAATATCACAAACAAACAACAAAAGTGTGTACTTTATTTCAATAAATGAAATAATCAGATAATGAATTGAGGGCTTCTATTTTGAATTATATTTTTGAAGTTTTTTATGTGTTCTCTGTTTATATAATTTGTGGTACATTTTTATTCTATTTATTTCTTTTGAATTTCTCTTCTTTTGTAGGCATATTGCAAGTGGATTTGGGCATTTGGTTAAACTGTTTGAGCATTTATTTTTGAACAAACCTGAATTTGAGTTGATTGAACCGAAGATAATGGATTTTCCTCTTGAATTCTATTTTTAAATGATATAGTATTCAATTATCACCAGAAGACTATGGCATGTAGGGTGTTTTCTGTCCACAGCGTTGTGTATTTATTCATCACACTTATATATGATACATTACATCATTCATTGGCAATCAAACCTCATTGATCATATAAAGAAGGTGTAATAACAGTAATTTGAATGTTTCATATGTTTATATGTAGACAACAGTGTCCTAAAGTAAAAATTTACTGCGACACAACGGTTATTTATATGAGCTGAGTGTGCATTATGGAAACTGTGGTGGTATTTCTTGTAAAACGAACCATTTTTAATCAAATTGATATTTGTTCAACACAGCAACATTTCTTCTGTTATTATTTGGCAGAATTAAATAAAGCTTGGATGAAACAGCTCAGGAAAGGTCTGCGTTGCTTTAATGGTGGAATGCACTTTGTAATCCTGCTGAAGTAGTACGTTTCTTCTATATTATTTGTTATTGCAGTATTTATCTTTAAGGTATGTTGTGGTGACTCAAAAGCAAACTTTGTGCTACTGCTGCTCTTATTCCTTCTTTGTACCTTCAGAGCTTGTTTGTTAATTTGCCTTCAGTATAGTATACATTAACTTATATTAATGCGATATCATGTTGCACTTTCTAGCTATGTACCAGAGGTGATAACGAGTATACAGTAAGATGATGCTAAGAATTAACCTTGCTGATGCTGTTTGTACGTGTTGATAATTGAATGATGATGATTATAACGATCGTGATGATGATGTTAATTTTGATCGTGACGACGACGACGATTATAACAATCGTGATGATGATGTTAATTTTGATCGTGACGACGATGATGATACCAGGTGTAATACATACTGGCGGTCTTGCGATTGGTAAGCAAGCATGGTATCCCACCCCCTGTTTCCTTATTTTGTGAAATGAAGGTAAATTTTGTGGCACTGTTGCTCTTTAACTTTCTTCATGTTATGCTTTCTAGTAATGTAGAAATAACTAGTTGTAGCTGATTTTAGGATAAAGTAAGATGATGCAAAGAATAACTTGCTGATGCTGTTTGTACACGATGATAATTGAATGATGATATCGTGATTATAATGACAATGATGGCGATACCAGGCTTAACACACTGCAGTTGGTCTTGCAATTACCAAGGATGGTATTTTACCAGCTGGCTTTAACGTTTAATTGAGCACTCGTTGCTTTGATGGTGTTATGATGCTCTCTTATGAATGCAAATTCAGTGCTACTCTGAACATCATTCCAAAATATACCAGTTCTTTTAAATACAGAAATTTTGGTGGTTTTATTTTACAAGTGTTTAATTCCAAAATAACAAGTCTTACGTTACGTTCTCCTTTTTAGTTTGGCCTGGACTGCATCGTTTTGTATTTTTTAAGCTGTGATTGTGCACACGCATTGACTGATGCTTTCTGAAGAAAAGTATAAACGAATTAGAAGGCGTGATCTTTTGCAAATAGCCGATACAACAAATTCAATGTCCTATGTCACTCTGTAATTTTTAGAAATATGATACGCCAGCAAAGTAAGATTCTTAAGACATAAACGAGAAAAGGATGAATGATATGAAAGTATCATGGATGAATTGATTATCATTTCCAAATTCGTTATGCTTATCCAATTCGTTATGCTTAGGACGTCTCAAACCATTATGGCTGGCATTTATACGGTGCTAAATTGGGAGAAAACCCCAATAGTTAGCTGGCATTTCTTAGTTAATGTTTGTCTGTTTAAAAATGATATCTAAATGGTATAAATTATTAAATATTGTAAAATCGGTAGTATATTATGTGTTGTCAGTCAAATATTAACTGTGAACTGTTATTTTGTTATCTAGTCAATAAACATTGGTTTATGTGGTGGTTGGATGCTCATTTTTTATTTTTATCACGCTCTCTTTTATTAGACTTGAGGTTAGTCCATTTGTTAAATTTCTACTAATTGGGCATGTTTAGTCACATGATCGTTGCCTATTTCGTCCTTTACCAAAGAGAGAGAATGTTCAGCCCTCAAACATTTCATTTTTCTGACTTTGTGTAGTGAACGTAGAAATAGTGTAGCTATGGTTGATGTGCAGCTGGCAGCGGTTGGGGGTGAAACTTGATCCATTGGAGTCCCATTCATAGTTAGACACGCAGATGTAGGGAAATCTTGTTTGTACTCCTTGGCATGTAGCAAAAGACCACTTTACACACATCGACTTTAGTTCTTGTATGATATTTTGGAGAGATATGTTGGTTCTAATTCACCAGTATTTTGCGTATGCCTTCTGATCCCTAACTTGTGCTTGGAGGAGATTACGATGCTCATTGGTCTTTAAGTGGCGCCATTTCATTTTATGTTACCTAATTATTCATGTGCTGAACTCCGATCTAATGTATCCCCACATATCATTTGATTATGGTATATAAAGACATCCGTATTCGGAGATTGTCCATCCGATTTTGTTAAAGATTATGGTATAAAATATGTATATTTTAGTCCAAAAGATAGATATTTATTATTTTATTAAGTTAATGGTTGATATTATAAGCATTTCATCCATATTAATAGCTCAAAACTATTTACTATCATCATATTTGTTTCTTTTTCACACTTTTCAGATTGAATTTTTTTATGCTAAACTAAAAGTTTCTATTTATATTTATCGATTGTTAAAGAATATGATAATTACCCGATATCTGTCTGCATCCTTAAATGCGGAAATCCGACATCCAAAAACAATTTCAGATGTGAATATAGATATGACATTACCCGCATACGAAAGTATCTATCAATAATCCTAATCTCAGTCAAAATCAGTACACGTGTAAATACCTAAACCTATGCAAGACTTAGGGTGCATTCTTTTACGAATCGAAAGGGCAAACGAAAGAGGTTAAGTTCGCGAAAGGATGATGCATTTTTTTATGAAAGGAGCAAAGTTATTATTTTATTGTTTGTTTATGTTATTATTTTACTTACGTTAATTGTTTTTAAATACAGAATACATAATACAAAAATAAAAATTTATAGTTCGGAATTCACAATACAAATGCAGAAATAGAATTACCGAATAAAAATTTAGAAAATAAAATACAGATAAAACAAACTAGCTTCTCCTTCTCAACTTGTTTCACTCTAAGGGATCATCGTTCGAACTTATTTCATGTATCGACGCAGATTTCGGTGGATATAAAACATGTCATAAGAGTACTAGCGGAACGTGTCATTTTACCTGACAATTGTTGGTTTCATGGTTTAGCAAAAAGCAAAACTGTATCTCTTTATCCACTTGCGAAGTCGAATATATTTCAGCGGCCTTAGCATGTGCATAAGTGATATACATGCAACAAACGCTTAAGGATTTAGGAAAATTTATCAATAAATCACCAATATATTGCGATAGTACAAGTGCAATAAATTTATCGAAAAACCCTATAAATCACTCACGTACTAAACACATAGATATACGACACAACTTTTTACCAACAATGTAGAGAAAGGAATTATTACATTAGAATACGTAAATACTGAGAATCAAATAGTAGATATATTCATAAAACCACTAAATGAACAAACGTTTGTTAAACTACGACGCGATTTATGAATATGTTTTCTTAATGATCTTATTAACTAATTCTAAATTTCATTCATTCTATTTTTTGGTTAAAAAGTTTTTAATCCACAAACAAAATCTTTTAACACCGACTAACAATTTCTTTAGAATGTGTTTTCTGAAAATAACAATTTATAACCTTTTAAAACATGAATAAATAACTTCTCCTTATATAAATATATTATAGATTGTAGGTTGGTTCTTTTTAAAACAAACAAAAGCAAAACAAAAACATGTCTTCCGACAACTCTCATCTCTCTTTTTCAACACCAACCTCGGATAGTTCAGTGGATACCCCTCATCGACTTCCTACTACTACATCACGTCAAGAGCCGACCTATAAATGGTCCTCCTATCACAGGGGATTCACTTCCGGCAAAAAACGGTCCAAATGATCGCTATTTGTCTCCACCAAAGAAAAAATCGATGATATACATCATTATCAAAAGCAAAAATGGATTTACAACGAGAATTATACTTTGAACAAAAGTCACTGCGAGACGACTGAGTTTTTCTAGAGCAAGTAGCTATCAAAATTTGCAATTCACGAAAAAAAGATGTACATGAACCACTTCCGATTCCTTGCAATCCTTTGGATCCTTCTTTCTCTTATCGTACACCTTGAGATCCTCCACCTAGGCAATTCTTTGATTCCCCAAGAACCAACGAACATGGAAATATTTGGTCCGCACTCAAGCCATGGAAGAATAACAAATCTGAAGATCGCAATGCTCCATCTTCCTCTAAATAAACTTGTCTATTTTTATTGTATTTTCATCTAATTATATTTGTATTTATTTTCAAAAATAATAATATTATGTTTTAATAAAATCGATCCCTCGAAAATCAAGCAAAGACTATTTTTACACATACTAGAGATTTCAAACGTCTAAACAATACAATCAGACGTCTGACACCCTTGTATCACACCATTTTTTAATCCTGTGCATATATCAGATGTCTTATATAAACAACCAGACATCTGAAAATTGTCCCTGCCTTCTTTACATAAAAAACAGGCTAATTTCAGACGTTTGATATTATTTCCAAACGTCGACAAAACTCTCTGTCTTCAAAATTTCCAATTCTGCCCATTTCAGACGTTTGCCTATAACACCCAAACGTCTGAAAATGTTTACTATGTTCAAACTAGGGTTAAATCAGACCTCTGATTCACTTTGCAGATGTCTAAAATTCAATCGACACATATTCGTGCACTTAAAACAACTATTTTTCCAAATTTTCAATTCACATTTCATTTCGTTTCCTCTTTCAAATCCGAAACCCTAATTCTCCAAATCACTACCTCCTTAATTTTGCTCGATTTCGTGGCGCCCAAAACTAAAAACCCTAGAATTTCTAAGAGAAAGCAAGAACAAGCTACATCCTCCAATCCACAAGTATGCTCCGATGATCAAATTGAGAAGTGGTTGAATCGAGTGCCTTATTCTATCAAAAGATATGAAGATATCCATAAGAAAAAGCTACACACAAGTCCCTTCTATAATTTGCTTAAAATCCCTATGTATAATTTGGTTAAAATATTTGAAAATGCTGGGTTACAACAGTTGATTTTCTACAATTCGAATAATGTCCAAATCGATCAGCTTGCAATATTCTTTTTTTACGCTAATCTAGATAGCACTACCGTATGGAATACCGATAATGATGATAATTGGCTTTGGTCGAGTGTTTACGGCAACACTATTCGACTTAATTCGGGAAATATAGGCCGTACTCTAGGTTGTTCTGACTCCGGAGAAGATTTGAATGACATCCCGGATATACGCTTCAAACCAAGGAATAATAATACTCTTCAAGTTTGGAAAGATGAAATGCCACGATTTGCTTCAAAATACTTACGACCTAGGGAAAGACTACTCACCAGGATGATTATCAACACAATCATTCATCGACTTGGCAGCCATGAGCAAATAACAGAGTTGGAGCACAAAGCTCTATATTCTATCTTTAGTGGTACATGAGTAAATTGGGCGAAATTTATATTTGACGAGCTTAAACATTATTGGACTCGATCCCGTCCATCAATCGTTTACCCTACCTACATCATGCGCCTTCTGCAAGCCCACAACATTCCATCATATTTATCGACTTTTGAGGAAATTTCCTCGAAATGCGCCTCCATAAAATTCTTCTCTCTTATGCACTTACCAGAAAATCCTTCGGATTTTATTTCATTTGACGAATGGACGCTACGTCGTAACAAGCTGGACAAGCTTGGCCTCAACCACAACACCAACCACCACAACCATCACAAGAAGAAGAACACATTCCTCCTCCTTCTACACCTTTTGACTATCCAGGGCAAGACGACATTTTGGAGACTCACACTGTCACGACCCGAACTCGATGTCCGACAACAACATCAATTTCGTATCGCGGGAGCTTGCAACACCATTAGATGATAAATAACACAGCGAAAAATAAAAGATGATATCACTGATATAACATGAATACAATATCCGATACATCAATTTGATACAATGATAATCATCAATATCAGAGAATATACAACACAGAATACAGTGGAACATGATACAATATGAGATAAGTCTTCCCAGATATCCAATACTGCAACTCTGATCCAATGGCTCCAAAGACAAAGCTCCAAAACTCCAAGCTCGGTCCACCGTCAAGATTTCACCAAGATAAGCAAGACTAGCGTGCATCCAAAAACTGAACTAGCTCCAGATGATCTACTGAACCTAACTATCTGAAAAACCAAACTCTAAACTGCCCGTGTGGAAAATTTGTGGGCACCCAGAGTTTAGGAAAGGGACAATAAATTCCGGGTCAGTCATGGGACTGATATTAGCAAACAAAAAAAACGGTTTGTCTTTAAAAACAATCAAAAGATTTAAATTTGATAACCGCAATACTTTTCGAAAATGGAACTACCATAAGGCCTCCCTCCACACACACCATGCAAACGCAGAATTGAAGGAGATTTCTCCTTATGATAGTCAAACATGCTTACTACGCAAAATTCTTCTTTTTATATTATTATTATAAGTGCATGGTGCAGAAAATATTTCAAAAGTATAATATAAATCTTAGCCAGCATAGACATTTCGAACTATGCCTACTATAGCTACCATCCAAACAGTGGGGCGCCACAATAAGTGATTGGCAGGTAATACAACTAAAACCGTACAAGGCGCGTATTGTTTTGTTTGGATTTCCAACAAATGGTCAGGCTAAGGAACTTCCTACTGCCACATGGGAACGCCTCTGGCGGGACGCCCTGAGAACCTACCCGGCTCTCTGCCAACACAAGGCTGGGTTCCTCCTTGCCCGGGAGTAATACCTACAGATATGCCATTCCCGGTCCTTTGGGACCTTTATCCGAGAGCTCTCAACACCAACAACATCACACAATAATAAATATACTACAGTGCCCACATGAGTAAGTATCTGGGCTCCATACCATGATACTACCCTTTTCCAGAAGGAGTGGTCACATCCTAGGGGAGCTACCCCTGAAACCTTGCCGCATCATTCCTGTTTCGACCATTACCGGTTTGTGAGGCTCGACGAGGTTTTGTCCACAAAGCTACGCTTTATACGAAAGCCATGCTTTTATCACAAATGATCAACCAATGATCATCAACACACAGCAGCACTTAGCATGCCACACTACCAAATTGGAAGTATATTGTTGATAACCTTCAACTACATAACTTCTGAGTTCGTACGTCTCAAAAAAGGGTGTTTAGCTAAGAGAATAAATTCTCCGCCACCAACAGATTTGTATTTGAAAGAAATCTGCTTTATATCTCAATTTGTAATGTCAGACACACAATCCATACAAGTCTGTTCTGGGTTTGAACAGAACGGGAGGCACTTCCAAAGAAGTCCTTGCAATACGGGTATTCACAATCTCGATCGGACTTCCCATCACTTAGGGAGTCTCTATACCGGCGCGACTCAGTGCAAAGACAATCGATACGTCATCCTATCGCTCTCGCAAATACCCGGCCTTCACCACCGGTCTTCAAATGCTATCCATAACAACGTATCATTATTCGGAGTGGGTTATGTGACACAAAGGTCCTTCCCCGGCTAAACTGAAAAATGAGCGTAATATTTAAAAACAGATGGATATGGGGTTTCAATTAAGTCACAACTTAATAATTCCAAACTTTCTTTCAAATGGCTTAAACCAATTACCATTTCAAATCTTTTAAACAAAAGATTTATTTCATAAAGTTCACCTACTTTCACAAATATTCATTCCCGGATTTCAAAACAATTCCATTTCAAAAGGATCAATTCATTAAATCTTTAAATCAAAGAATTGTCTCATAGTTTTCAAATCGTTCCAAAATATTTATTTTCGAATATTCATCTATAACTTGGAAAACTATTTTAGTTTAAAACTCGAAATCCCTTTTTATAAAATTTGAAACGAAAGCTTTTTATCTTTTAGAAACAATAGTTTTATTTTTGCAAAAAAAACCCGATTTCATTTATACAAGTTACTATCTTTGGGTTAATTTGAATTCCCAAAACAATACTTTAAATATGGTTTCAAACCCGTATATAACTAGCATAACATTTTTAATTCCTAATTTCAAATCATAGAATTCAATTTCAAATCTTGAATTTAAGTTATTCAAAATAACTTACACTTTTAAAACAGCTTTTCAAAAGCTTTTCACTTTAAACCCAATCCATTTCCAAAATATTTGAATTAAAATATTCAAATTTAAAAATATTTCAAACATCTGTGACTTAACCGATTTCCTCGTGAAATCCATATTTGTGTGTGTATGGTGTAGTCCAGGGGTTTAGCACAATAGTGCAACATCATTCAACCATCACAGATCAAATACAGAAATTTATTTGATAAGCGGTATAAACTAAAACGCTTACATTTGATAAGCGGTATAAACCATAACGCTTATCTTCTATTCAAAGAACACAGATATATAATAATTACATTTATCTCAGATAAATAAATTACATTTCAGATCATACACAAATCAGGATATATCACAAAGCATCAATACCAGGGATATCAAACCATTTAATTATTCAGTCAAGTTCAAACATTCACAAGTAAAATTCATTAGTTGATCGATAAATTTGAATCAACTGTATTAATTATAAATCTGGGTTAATCATCATTAGTTAATTACAATTTATTTAGAATAAAGTCCCCTTTCATTTATTAGTTCACTTTTAATTATGGACTAATCAATCTTAATTAATGAATCAATTTAACCTTTAATTATTTAATCTATCTTATTTAATCATAATTATTAATTAATTCTTTAATTAATAAATTAAACAAACCCCTTAACAAATAATTATACCCAAATTACCGATTATCATTTAATTAATTACATCCGGTAATTATCAATTAATTACTTTTCTAAGTAATTATAATTTCTAAAACTTTCAGGTGGTTATTCTAAATTAATTAACTTAAGTGATAAATCTGAACTAATCCAATTAACTCACTTAATTATATTTAATAATTAATTCTTTAATTACTGTCATTAAGTAATTACTCTTCACAATTCCACAAATAATTATTATTAAATTAATCAATCTAATTTATTGTTTTCAAATTCTCTTTTCAATTCCATTTTAAATTCAAGATTGAAATGAATTCTTATTTATTTTTAAATAATTTTAAAATAGAATTTTCTAACATTTTAAAATTTACATGTTAAGAAAAGCAATTTATTTTAAAGGAAATTCTTAAAGAGTTAAAAATCAATTTTCCTTTCCTCTTTTTTTAACTTTAGTATATTTAATTTATTTTAAACACTTAAGTTATAAACTAAAATTTATTTTAAAATTTAACATCTGATTTAAAATTTATTTTAGGTTTAAACTTTTAAATCTTCAACTTGTTTAAATTTCCATTTATAATTTCAATATTCATTTTAAATTTCAAGTTACTTTCAATACACTTAATTATATTTCCAAGTCATTTGAAACAAATTGAATTTCAAAACTTTATTTATATTCAATAGTAAATTCCAATTTTAAAGAAATTAACATTCTTAATTATAACATTTTAAACTTATAACTTTTATTTTCTTTTCAAACCTAAGATTCAAATTCAAATTTGAATTCAGATCTAAAATTTAAACTTAAATTTAAAATCCTATTTAAATCTCATTTTCAGATTTTTAAAACAGTTTATAAAAATACCGTAACAATTTAAAATGGTTAGAAACATTTCATTTTTTATAAACTTATTTATTTAAAAAAAACTAGAATTCAAACTTGATTGAATTCAGATTTAAGCTTGTTTCAAACTTTTGTTTTAAAGTTGCTTTGATTCTTTATTTAAATTTAGTTTTAAATTTTTAAATTTCAAAACTGCACACTGACAGTTTTAACAAAAGCCTGTAACTAAGTAATTTACTAGAGTTAACAAAATAGGCTTCAACTAAACCTCTCAGGCACAACACCGTGCACTGTGCATATGCACGGTGGCGATGATCGTCATCGATCATCTTTGATGATCTCCCCCCATCACCCATCACCCATCACCCATCACCCATCACCCATCACCCAAACACCCCAGCCAAACCATCAACCACCACTCCAGATTTCGAGAATTGAAAACGTGTGATCGGCCCAAACCTGGAAACACAACATCCACCTCTACCCAAACCTGTCATCACCGCATTCTTCCAACCCCGACCACCTGATGGTCAACAGCTCCGGCCATGAACTCGACTAAGACCGAGCTACCTCCTCTCGAAACCCCCCTGCACTCGATCGCCTTACGGTGATGAACGAGACCAATTCTCTCGACCACTCCAAACTAGGTTTAGAAACTTACTACACTCGCCACCGCCACCGCCGAGGTCTGACCACCTCCCTGCTATTTTTCCCAGATGCTCCGCTCGCTCCTCTACCACTCCAGAGAGCCACGACCTTCCCCTTCACCGAGATCACCGGAAAATGGTCGAAAATCCATTTCTGTTCAACCCAAGATTGCTCTCTCCTCCCACTTCGAAAAATCATGATTCCTACCTTAAAATTCAAGTTAAAGCATGAGAATTCAGTTCGCAAACCTGAATTCATGATTTGAGATATTCGAAATTTTGATAAAAATCAAAATTTGCACAGTTCTGGATCTTCCAGTGATATATACATATTGTTTCTACTTAAATTTATTTTTAGAACATAGTTTAGGGTCAAACAACCATTATTTGTTTTAATCTTAAGTCCTCATATTTCGTAGTTTTTACAGAAATGTTTTTTTTTAAAACAAAACATGTCATTGGAAAAAAAAAATTCAAACAGAGAGTTTATAATGTAAACAGTCTGCACTTAAAATGTCACCATTCACAGAGCATCCATGTACAAAGATATAACACACTTATTCACATACATATGCATCAGAATTATATGTTAAAATTGTTATTAAGTTATGTTACTCACAGGTAAAAACGAAGAAGTCAAATAAATAAAAAAGAAGAAGAAAGTTTGCTCACCTGTTTTCCAGGAAAGAACAGAGTTTGCTTTTATTTACATTAGGCTTTGAATTTTCTAGCTAAATCCTTTCTCTTGATCCCTGGTTTGCATTGATTGTTTATGTTGTATTTTGTTTAAGTATGAGATGATGTTATCTTATATTTTCTTCTTAGCTTATGGACGAACAAATGAAGAGTTTGATGTATATATAAAAAGAAAAACAGTGTGCAGGTTAATATATATAAAAGAATGTACAGGTTGATAATATATTTTGTTGTGAGAGGATGGGGGCATTAAATGCAATGTCCTATTTGGTTTACAAACTTATACCATTTGTTATCATGTATGTACTACTGTGTTTCAGCCCTCTTGCATTGCTTAATGTAATATTGTTTTATAAACTGAAATGAAGTTTACATTTTAGTTGAGATAAAACCAATTCGTGCTGAGGAGATGAGCATTAAATGCAAATCCTATTTTTTTTCTGCATGTACAGGTTTGGTACTGTTTATTACTTTCTTTATTTATACTAGTGTCTTCTTTTGCATGTTGACTAGTTGAAATGATTTATGGTGGCTTGCATTTATTTACATTGTCTTATTTCACCAGCTAATATCTATTATTCACTTTCATATTGTACATAAACTAATTTATTTTGGGTGAGCATATTCATAAACAAGTTTGGCTTGTATTTAACAATCTGTATTCATTTTATTCCTCTTGCCATGTTTTGATTTCATAACTACTTGTGTCTCACTAGTATACATATATATACTTCTAGAATTCTTTTGTGTGTTCATCTTATATTTTCATAACTAAATTTTATTATTGACATACTTCTTATAACTTCATAAGGAAGATGGAGTAAAACACAACCTATACATTTAATAAATAATTATACATATTATTTTTCCAAAGTATGATTTATAAATCCAATTCATTTTATTGTGAGTTTCAAATCAAATTCATAAACAAATAAGTATAGATTTCTTGTTAATTTGAAAATTCAAATAAATCCGTAATTTAATCCAAGAATTCAATTAAATTACAAATTTAAATTCGTCATTAAACTGGGATCGTAATAGATTCTCCTCCTTAAGAAATTTCGTCCTCGAAATTTTCCTAGGAGACAACTAAGGTAGATGAAAGATAGAGAAATATCTTTCCAAATCAAACTGGATATCAATTCTGCATTTGGCTTACCAAATCAGAATATCAACAATAGATATGAGAACAACTCAATCAATCTCGAAACAATTGGGTTGTCTGATCTACGAAGTATACAGGGGTATTGGTCAGTTCGAAGGAATAATTAGCCATTCATAGATTTTATCGAAACCCAATGAAATAGAAAGAAATAGATTCGATTACGATTTTAGATTCAAGATTTAACTCATTTACGATTTGCTGAAAATAGAACTAAGGATAGTTCCAGTGTCGAACAAAATTCGGACAATTTAATCGTAAACGAGATAATTACCTTATAAAATTTCATTTCCTTAACTAAATATTAAGTTTGAAGAATCACCTTTGATTTCACAGGCCCTCGCTGCTTGAACTTGCTTCAGTGTTGGGCAATTCATGATCCTATGTCCCGGTTTGTGGCGGTAACAACATTCCCTACATTCCTATTCTGGCTTCATAAATGGCTCTCTCTTTCCTCGTTCCCTGGGATTCTTACAATTGTTCAAGTAATGGCCTTTCTCCAAGCAGTTGAAACAAGTAACGTTTTTCACCTTTTTCTTCCGTATATTCTTCTTTCCTTTATCCTTTCTCGATTTCTTCCCACCAAATTTCTTTTTTCTCCAATTCAGATTAGTTGTATCTCCATTCTCCTCTGGATCTTTTTGCTTATCCAGAGTATCGTATCGATAGCCCATATCAATTAATTCAGAAAAAGATTCCTTTACGTGAGTAGTCATCCTTTCCTGAAGCTCCTGGTTCATTCCCCGAACAAACTTTTCATTCCTTTTAACAGTGAACTTACCAATTCTGGACCAAATCGAGATAATTCAATAAATTTGTTCAAGTATTCCTCAACTGATAAACTTCTGTGCTTCAAATCTATGAACTCCTAGTACATCCTAGAGATACCAGCAGACGACATATATCACTGCTCGAACACTTCTTTGAAACGACTCCAAGTAAATTCATCCGCCGGCTCATCTAATGTAACCGTTTCCCACCAAATTAAAGCCTCATCCTGGAGTTGCCAAGAAGCTATCAACCGCATTTGATCATTTTCTAATTTTAGTCCTTTGAAAATCTTTTCACACAATCGAATCCATGCTTGTGCTTCGATAACACATTCTTTGCCTGTGAATGGCTTTCCACCAAGTCTAGAAAAACTTCGATATAAATCAGCCAGATTTGATTGAGATTGAATGGGAATATCTGTCGTTGCAGGGTTTTGACCAGTTGAAGTGGCATGTCTCCTATTTCGTCCTCTTCTTCCACTCATTCTTACTATCTGTAATAGTAAGAAGACCAATTTAGGCATTTGGACGAAATATCTTGGAGAATAACAACAGATAAAAAGAATAGATCAAGAAAGTTGGGTTTTGATTCCACTGGTTGTAGGGTATACTTCACCCTATCTCTAATGAGCCATCTAAGGTGTTACACTCCGTAGCTAAAGTTCTTACTCAACCTTCAACTCTGATACCAATTCTGTCACGACCCAAACTCGATGTCCGACAACAACATCAATTTCGTATCGCGGGAGCTTGCAACACCATTAGATGATAAATAACACAACAGAAAATAAAAGATGATATCACTGATATAACATGAATAAAATATCCGATACATCAATTTGATATAATGATAATAATCAATATCAGAGAATATACAACACAAAATACAGCGGAACATGATACAATATGAGATAAGTCTTCACAGATATCCAATACTGCAACTCTGATCCAATGGCTCCAAAGACAAAGCTCCAAAACTCCAAGCTCGGTCCACTATCAAGATTTCACCAAGATAAGCAAGACTGGTGTGCATCCAAAAACTGAACTAGCTCAAGATGATCTACTGAACCTAACTATCTGAAAAACCAAACTCTATACTGCCCGTGTGGAAAATTTGTAGGCACCCAGAGTTTAGGAAAGGGACAATAAATTCAGGATCAGTCATGAGACTGGTATGAGAAAATAAAAAAAATGGTTTGTCTTTGAAAACAATCGAAAGATTTAAATTTGATAACTGCAATGCTTTTCGAAAATGGAACTACCATAAGGCCTCCTGCTACACACACCATGCAAACACAGAATTAGAGGAGATTTCTCCTTATGATAGTCAAACATGCTCACTACGCAAAATTCTTCTTTTTGTATTATTATAAGTGCATAGTGCAGAAAACATTTCGAAATAAATCTTAGCCAGCATAGACATTTCGAACTATGCCTACTATAGCTACCATACAAATAGTGGGGCGCCACCATAAGTGAATGGTAGGTAATACAACTAAAACCGTATAAGGCGCGTATTGTTTTGTTTGGATTTCCAACAAATGGTCAGGCTAAGGAACTTCCTACTGCCACATGATAACGCCTCTGGCGGGACGCCTCGAGAACCTACCCGGCTCTCTGCCAACACAAGGCAGGGTTCCTCCCTGCCCGGGAGTAATACCTACAGAAATGCCATTCCCGATCCTTTGGGATCTTTATCCGAGATTTCTCAACACCAACAACATCACACAGTAATAAATATACTACAGTGCCCACACGAGTAGGTATCTGGGCTCCATACCATGATACTACCCTTTTCCAGAAGGAATGGTCACACCCTAGGGGAGCTACCCCTGAAACCTTGCCGCATCGTTCCTGTTTCGACCATTACCGGTTTGTGAGGTTCGACGAGGTTTCGTCCACAAAGCTATGCTTTACACGAAAGCCATGCTTTGATCACAAATGATCAACCAATGATCATCAACACACAGCAGCACTTAGCATGCCACACTACCAAATTGGGAGTATATTGTTGATAACCTTCAACTACATAACTTCTGAGTTCGTACGTCTCAGAGAAGGGTGTTAAGCTAAGAGAATAAATTCTCCGCCACCAACAGATATGTATTTGAAAGAAATCTGCTTTATATCTCAATTTGTAATGTCAGACACACAATCCATACAAGTCTGTTCTGGGTTTGAACAGAACGGAAGGCACTTCGAAAGAAGTCCTTGCAATCCGGGTATTCACAATCTCGATCGGACTTCCCATCACTTAGGGAGTCTCTATACCGACGCGACTCAGTGCAGAGACAATCGATACGTCATCCTATCACTCTCGCAAATACCCAGTTTTCAAATGCCACCCATAACGACGTATCATTATTCGGAGTGGGTTATGTGACACAAAGGTCCTTCCCCGGCTAAACCGAAAAATGAGCGTAATATTTAAAAATAGATGGATATGGGGTTTCAATTAAGTCACAACTTAATTCTAAACTTTCTTTCAAATGGGTCAAACCAATTACCATTTCAAATCTTTTAAACAAAAGATTTATTTCATAAAGTTCACCTACTTTTACAAATATTCATTCCCGGATTTCAAAACAATTCCGTTTCAAAAGGATCAATTCATTAAATCTTTAAATCAAAGATTTGTCTCATAGTTTTCAAATCGTTCCAAAATATTTATTTTCAAAATTCGTTTCCGAATATTCGTTTATAACTTGGAAAACTATTTTAGTTTAAAACTTGAAATCCCTTTTCATAAAATTTGAAACGAAAGCTTTTTATCTTTTAGAAACAATAGTTTTATTTTTGGAAAAAAAACCCGATTTCATTTATACAAGTTACAATCTTTGGGTTAATTTGAATTCCCAAAACAATACTTTAAATATGGTTTCAAACCCGTATATAACTAGCATAACATTTTTAATTCATAATTTCAAATCAAAGAATTCAATTTCAAATGTTGAATTCAAGTTATTCAGAATAACTTACACTTTTAAAACAGCTTTTCAAAAGCTTTCCACTTTAAACCCAATCCATTTCCAAAATATTTGAATTAAAATATTCAAATTTAAAACTATTTCAAACATTTGTGACTTAACCGATTTCCTCGTGAAATCCATATTTGTGTGTGTATGGTGTAGTCCAGGGGTTTAGCATAATAGTGCAACATCATTCAACCATCACAGATCAAATACAGAAATATATTTGATAAGCGGTATAAACTAAAACGCTTACATTTGATAAGCGGTATAAACCATAACGCTTATCTTCTATTCAAAGAACACAGATATATAATAATTACATTTATCTCATATAAATGAATTACATTTCAGATCATAACACAAATCAGGATATATCACAAAGCATCAATATCAGGGATATCAAACCATTTAATTATTCAGTCAAGTTCAAACATTCACAAGTAAAATTCATTAGTTGACTGATAAATTTGAATCAACCGTATTAATTATAAATCTGGGTTAATCATCATAAGTTAATTACAATTTATTTAAAATAAAATCCCCTTTTATCATTTATTAGTTCACTTTTAATTATGGACTAATCAATCTTAATTAATGAATCAATTTAACCTTTAATTATTTAATTTATCTTATTTAATCACAATTATTAATTAATTCTTTAATTAATAAATTAAACTAACCCCTTAACAAATAATTATACCCAAATTACCGATTATCATTTAATTAATTACATCCGGTAATTATCAATTAATTACTTTTCTAAGTAATTATAATTTCTAAAATTTTCAGGTGGTTATTCTAAATTAATTAACTTAAGTGATAAATCTGAACTAATCCAATTAACTCACTTAATTATATTTAATAATTAATTCTTTAATTACTGTCATTAAGTAATGACTCTTCACAATTCCACAAATAATTATTATTAAATTAATCAATCTAATTTATTGTTTTCAAATTCCCTTTTCAATTCCATTTTAAATTCAAGATTGAAATGAATTCTTATTTATTTTTAAATAAGTTTAAAATAGAATTTTCTAACATTTTAAAATTTACATGTTAAAAAACAATTTATTTTAAAGGAAATTCTTAAAGAGTTAAAAATCAATTTTCCTTTCCTCTTTTTTTTAACTTTAGTATATTTAATTTATTTTAAACACTTAAGTTATAAACTAAAATTTATTTTAAAATTTAAAATCTGATTTAAAATTTATTTCAGGTTTAAACTTTTAAATCTTCAACTTGTTTAAATTTCCATTTATAATTTCAAAATTCATTTTAAATTTCAAGTTACTTTCAATACACTTAATTATATTTCCAAGTCATTTGAAACAAATTGAATTTCAAAACTTTATTTATATTCAATAGTAAATTCCAATTTTAAAGAAATTAACATTCTTAATTATAACATTTTAAACTTATAACTTTTATTTTCTTTTCAAACCTAAGATTCAAATTCAAATTTGAATTTAGATCTAAAATTTAAACTTAAATTTAAAATCCTATTTAAATCTCATTTTTAGATTTTTAAAACAGTTTATAAAAATACCTTAACATTTTAAAGTGGTTAGAAACATTTCATTTTTTATAAACTTATTTATTTAAAAAAAAACTAGAATTCAAACTTGATTGAATTCATATTTAAGCTTGTTTCAAACTTTTGTTTTAAACTTGCTTTGCTTCTTTATTTAAATTTAGTTTTAAATTTCAAAACTGCACACTGACAGTTTTAACAAAAGCCTGTAACTAAGTAATTTACTAGAGTTAACAAAATAGGCTTCAACTAAACCTCTCAGGCACAACACCGTGCACCGTGCATATGCACGGTGGCGATGAACGTCATCGATCATCTCCGATGATCTCCCCTCATCACCCATCACCCATCACCCATCACCCAAACACCCCAGCCAAACCATCAACCACCACTCCAGATTTCGAGAATTGAAAACTTGTGATCGGCCCAAACCTGGAAACACAACATCCACCTCTACCCAAACCTGTCATCACCGCATTCTTCCAACCCTGACCACCTGATGGTCAACAGCTCCGGCCATGAACTCGACTACGACCGAGCTACCTCCTCTCGAAACCCCCTTTCACTCGATCGCCCGACGGTGACGAACGAGACCAATTCCCTCGACCACTTCAAACTAGGTTTAAAAACTTACTACACTCGCCGCTGCCAACGCCGAGGTCTGACCACCTCCCTGCTATTTTTCCTAGATGCTCCGCTCGCTCCTCTACCACTCCGGAGAGCCACGACCTTCCCCTTCACCGAGATCACCGGGAAATGGTCGAAAAGCCATTTCCGTTCAACCCAAGATTGCTCTCTCCTCCCACTTCGAAAAATCGCGATTCCTACCTTAAAATTCAAGTTAAAGCATGAGAATTCAGTTTGCAAACCTGCATTCATGATTTGAGATATTCAAAATTTTGATAAAAATCAAAATTTGCACAGTTCTGGATCTTCCAGTGATATATACATATTGTTTCTACTTAAATTTATTTTTAGAACATAGTTTAGGGTCAAACAACCATTATTTGTTTTAATCTTAAGTCCTCATATTTCGTAGTTTTTACAGAAATGATTTTTTTTAAAACAAAACATGTCATTGGGAAAAATTCAAATAAAGAGTTTATAATGTAAACAGTCTGCACTTAAAATGTCACCATTCACAGAGCATCCATGTACAAAGATATAACACACTTATTCACATACATATGCATCAGAATTATATGTTAAAATCGTTATTAAGTGATGTTACTCACAGGTAAAAACAAAGAAGTCAAATAAATAAAAAAAAAGAAAGTTTGCTCACCTATTTTCCAGGAAAGAACAGAGTTTGCTTTTATTTGCATTAGGCTTTGAATTTGCTAGCTAAATCCTTTCTATTGATCCCTGGTTTGCATTGATTGTTTATGTTGTATTTTGTTTAAGTATGAGATGATGTTATCTTATATTTTCTTCTTAGCTTATGGACGAACAAATGAAGAGTTTGATGTATATATAAAAAGAAAAACAGTGTGCAGGTTAATATATATAAAAGAATGTACAGGTTGATAATATATTTTGTTGTGAGAGGATGGGGGCATTAAATGCAATGTCCTATTTGGTTTACAAACTTATACCATTTGTTATCATGTATGTACTACTGTGTTTCAGCCCTCTTGCATTGCTTAATGTAATATTATTTTATAAACTGAAATGAAGTTTACATTTTAGCTGAGATAAAACCAATTCGTGCTGAGGAGATGAGCATTAAATGCAAATCCTATTTTTTTTCTGCATGTACAGGTTTGGTACTGTTTATTACTTTCTTTGTTTATACTAGTGTCTTCTTTTGCATGTTGACTAGTTGAAATGATTTATAGTAGCTTGCATTTATTTACATTGTCTTATTTCACCAGCTAATATCTATTATTCACTTTCATATTGTACATAAACTAATTTATTTTGGGTGAGCATATTCATAAACAAGTTTGGCTTGTATTTAACAATCTATATTCATTTTATTCCTCTTGCCATGTTTTGATTTCATAACTACTTGTGTCTCACTAGTATACATATATATACTTCTAGAATTATTTTGTGTGTTCATCTTATATTTTCATAACTAAATTTTATTATTGACATACTTCTTATAACTTCATAAGGAAAATGGAGTAAAACACAACCTATACATTTAGTAAATAATTATACATATTATTTTTCCAAAGTATGATTTATAAATCCAATTCATTTTATTGTGAGTTTCAAATCAAATTCATAAACAAATAAGTTTACATTTCTTGTTAATTTGAAAATTCAAATAAATCCGTAATTTAATCCAAGAATTCAATTAAATTACAAATTTAAATTCGTCATTAAACTGGGATCGTTACACACACCGAAACTAATCCAAATGAACGCATTCAAGATTTAACCCTCCGAAATCAACTTATCTTATCAATAAATCAAAAATTATTGGCTAAGCGTATCGATAGCTTCGAAACAACATTTGCTTCTCGCCTTCAACAACATTGTCTGTTTTAAAAGAGGTTCTCCAACGAGTCCATGGCCCTACACCACCTTCGGAAGATTGGCCAACTCCAATGCCTTCTCCTCTACCTTCAAAACATTCTAAACTTTTTGAAGAGGAAAAAGAACCTCTAGAACATACTCTTAAATCTCCTACAATACAAGCTAGTTCTTCCAAGAATATAGATGAAGGAGATGATCAAGCCAAAGCTTCCCCTAAAAATCCTTAGATATTTTTTTAGGTTCCATCTTTTGAATTATAATAAAAAATCTATGCATGTAATCACTATGTTTAATGGTTATAAAAATGCTTTTTTGGCTTGTTACTTTGCGTAATTAGTTACCTCTCGTCTATTCATGATTATTGATTATATCATACATATTCTTGTACTAATGCTTTTGATAATGCCAAAGGGGGAGAAATAATGGTAAGCACATAAAATAATGGTAAGCACATATTCAGGGGGAGATTTATAAAATTATATCTAAGTATATTGTATAGTTGTCATCATCAAAAAGTGAGAGAATGTTAGAAAATCCAATCTACGGTTTCGATGACAACAACTATACAATGGAAATCGAATATACATATATATTTATATATATAGATTCTTGTTAGAACAACATTGCTAGAAAGACAAGAACGAGTCTCAAAGGACACTACAAGAGACTACAAGTCGATAGGTACAAGAAAGTAAAAGAAAAGATACACAAAAACTGACATGCATCATATCAAACGTCTAGGTGCACAAGCCAGATGTCTAAAATAGTTCTTTGGAACAACAAACAGGCTAAACCAAACATCTGGTAATAGCACTCAGACGTCCGATCCTCCACTATATACAAAAAAATATATAGTATCAGACGTCTGAAACAAATACCAGATGTCTGAATTCAAACTCGAACTTCATAAATGCAACTGCCATATGTGAATGGACATCTCCGCTTCTCTTCGCCACAACTCTTCACCATTAAGAGAAGCAACCTTAGAGAATTCATTAATGGTTGGAATTCATTAATGGTTGTGACTACTCAAGATACCTATCTACAACTATATATAGCATCAAGAATCAAGAGAACAAACACTTCAATTACTTACGCTTTCTAATTCTATTCTCTATCCTACATTCTTGATCTTTGCACTCTAGCAATCTTTACTTGATTCACTCTTCCATATACTCAGTTCTTCATAGACAATATTCCTTAAAAATATATTGGAAGTAATTGTAGTAATTAGTCAACATCCGTGTTATATTAGAACACACATTTGACAAGAACAACTCATTGTAGCCAAGCCTATTCCTCCCGTGAAGCGAGGGTTTTTAGATAGTCGAATTCTGAAGGAGAGCTTCGAGACTGGACGTAGGACGGGAGGTCCGAACCAGTAAAAAATTATGGTGTTATTATTATATATTTACTTAGATTAATATTATTTTAGTTGCATCATATATTCTATCACATATACTTGCATATACACTACACGATCCACCCCGTAGACTTTCAACTCACTCCTTTGCAACTCTCTTATTTGAACAAGTCAGTCTATAGTGTGTGGCCACGCCTGGAGTTCTTGGTGAGTAGCCAGAAGTAGAAAATAGAGGGACTTTTCCTATTCTTCGACTGAATTCGGATGCTCAAGGCTCTAGGCTGAGTAGCAGGAGCAACTTTTAATTTGTTATGAGCCCAAACAATGGATTCAATGAGTTCTTGCCAATAACCGTGACCGTTGAATAGAAACATCAAACTAAAATCCCAAACAAAATAAGTCTGAGTTTGATCCTGGCTCAGAAGGAAGGCTAGGGAGAGGACGTGTAATTATTACTCTTAGACCTACCATTCAAATAACTGGAATTTTATTTTTGAATTCGCTCAGAAAAAGACTATTAAAAAAGTCCGATGTGCCGATTCGATGATTTTGGTTTTCCATGCTACTGCAAAAAAGCTTACCACTTATGTTTTCTTGGAATATGTATGGGTATACGATGGTTATCCATCTTGGCTTGAAATTACAATGGACATACATGATTTCTTAATTGTTTATATGTTTTTATTCTTGCATTAAATTATTTGGGTATATGTTTTCATTTGTAAATTTAAACATGCAAGTGGGACTGTAGTTTTGCATTGATTTATAAACACAATTATTTCATTCTAAAATTATTATCTCAATTCTTTCGATTTGAAAGAAAAAAAAGGAAAAGAAAAGACAGTAAAATTATTATCTCTTTTATTCTATTCTATTTCAAGCTCGGTGTGTGCAAATGCATGATCTTTCTATTAAATAGAAATAAGGGCATTTTATTCAATAGCTTGAGTATACAAATCAACAGCTTGATTATGTTTGTTTGCTGTGAAGTCAAAATTCAAAAATTTCTTTATAAATGGAAGAATAAAAGATTCAATAACAATACAGAAATCACAAAGCATCTTTTTGAGAAATATTACAAAACAAGGATATGTAGCATTCAAGGCATTGCCGGTAAAACCATTTAAGTGGCAAAGTCAAAATTTATAGGCAACTTACAACAGAAGGAAATACTACCTGTAGACCGCCCAGGTTCTTTATTTATTTTTTGTTTTATTATTTTATTTTTGACTTGATGCTAAATTTCCAACTACCTCATGACAGTTTACTGTTGACACAATGTTCCAAGTTGTCGGTAACATAGTAAAATTATTTCATTAAATTTTATGAGGTAGTTGTGTCAACTAGTAAATGGTCACCACTTTAACACCACATTTTAAATTTGACCTTTAAATTTTGACAATCCTTCATATGTAGTAAATTCATAAGTAGATTGATATTTCCCTTTGCCCTATCCAGGAAGAGTTAGCAACAAAACAGAGGACTTGACATTTTTGTACTATACATTCATATAATCCAATTCTTTCACATAACAAGAAATTTGAGTTTTAGTTCAAACATTATAATGAACATGAGAATTTTCAGATTTATTATTAGCTGAAGTATTCACGACTGCAATTGAATGAATTATTTTGAAACACACCTAGACTTAACTAAAAAGGAAAATTTTAAAATATATTTATATGTTGTAAATAAATCCATAGATAAGTATTAACACATTTGACTAATCTTCTTAGAGCATATACATGTTTTAACACACTCAAACAATCGCAAGCTATTATTTCTCTCTTGAATCCATTAGACTGTGTTTGATTGTAGTAATGCTTTACGCACCAAAAGTTGTACTCTTTAGCGTAGTAGGTCTTTCAACTATAACACTAGTGTTCAATAAATACATGACATTAAATATTGTTTTAAATGTTGGTAAACTCTCTATTTATCATGTATTAAAATTTGGCTACTAAATGTCATATACATTAGCTTATCAATTAGTGTTTGCAAGTAGCAGTTGACAAGATGAAGTTTTCAAGTGAAAAATAATTATTAAAAACTCATTGATAACCTCATCTCTCACCTAATTATATATATAGGTAACAACCATTGTTCCCCAGTTTTCCAACCACAACCATGACCAAATAACCTTTCGATTCTCTTATTTATAAAATCTTTTTCTCCTTGATATGTTATTAACTCCATTGGTTAATCTGCTATAAGCTAAATTAAGTTCAATACTTTGGTGCTCCATCGATTACTTATAGCTTGTTTTGATCGTCAGCCATGTTGCGTTACTGTCACTTCCTCCACTTTGGTCGGAAAATCACATGGTTTAAGTGTTGATTTCAGATCTAACATTATTCCTCTCCATTTTGGTAGGTCTAATTGCAATTTTTTTTCTTCTTCAATACCATTCCAAAGGCATCTTTGATATAAATTGACATATTATGGTATACTAATCTTATTCTCTTTTTAGTCCTTTTATAGTTATAAAACAAGTTTTGGTACAATGAGATTAGTATAAATTGTTTCTAGAAAGGACTTAAATTGATAAAATCTGATGCTTCAAATTAGTATCGAATATAATGATGTAATTATGTTGCTTAATTAAAGTGATGTCATGGTAAATAAATTAAAAAACTTTAATACATAGTAAAATTATTGCATTAAATTTTGACGTCGAGACATATTTCTATTAAAATAGAATAGTGCCTTATAAAAATTACTTTGGAAATAAAGGAAAAAACAACATGGGTTTTGTATTTGCTAGGAAGCCATTGAAAATTCTCATGATGCGGTTTCTTATCTAATTATGCATTTGTATTAAATGGGTAATGCTACTCATAGTAATTAGAATTACTTTTTCATATTTGATTAGGATACACTAATTACATTTGTGAAGACCCGTAAATCCGTACTCCTTGAATATATACTAATCTCCATAGATTAACTCAAGATGAACAGAAATACGAATTCTCAATGTTTAAGAAAAAGAAAAAGGTAGAAGAGAGAAGAAGAAGATAGAAAATAGAGAGAAAAGAAAATAGAACGGAACAGAAAACACAACACAACAATATCAGAATCTCACAATTCACAGCGGAACAACATATAATAAATAAATGAATAATCTTTAAACAAAGAACTATATCAGTTATTACATTTTAAACATTACATTACATCATCATCAGAGTGTACAACAACAGACAACATCAAACAGCGGAAAAAGAAATACTATATACTAGTAATACGCCATGTCATCCAGCTTGCCTCCAGCAACTCCAGAATATCCAGAATATCCTGATATACCTTAACTCTTGACTGCCCGTGTGGAAATTGGTGGGCACCCAGAGTTTAGGAAGGAAAACAATAAACTCCGAGTCAGTCATGTGACTGGTGTGAGAACTCAAAACAGTTTATTTATCTTTAAAATCAAAATAGAGGAATATTTTTAAAGTCAATTCGCAATGCTTTTAAAAATGAGACTACCATAAGGCCTCCCGCACACACACACAATGCAAACGCAGAATCGGAGGAGATTTCTCCTTATGATAGTCAAAGATGCTTGATACGCATTAAAAAGAACATTTGATATTATTACTAGTGCATAGTGTAGGAAAAATTCATTTCGAAAATAAAGATATAAATCTTAGCCAGCATAGACATTCCGCACTTATGCCTACTATAGCTACCATGTTCAATAGCAGGTTACCGCCACATTCCATGGCAGGTTATACAACTAAAACCGTACAAGATCGCATTGTTTCTTTGGATTTCCAACGAATGATCAGGCCAAGGAACTTCCCATTGCCACATGAGAATGCCTCTGGAAGGACATTCCCGAGAACCAAACCGGATCTCTGCCAACACAAGGCCGGGTTACCCCTAACTGGGTAACAACTGACACGAGTATGTCATCCCCCGGTCCCATTGAACCTTTATCCGAGCGCTCGTCATCAACATCACACAATCATAAATAAAGTGTTTCAACATGAGTAAGTATCTGGGCTCCATACTATGATACCACCCTTTCCAGAAGGAAATGCACATACCCTAAAGGGAGCTACCCCTCATAACCTTGCTGCATCTTTCCTGTTTTGACCATTCCGGGGTATGAGGCTCGACGAAGTCACGTCCACAAAAACATACTTTATACAAAAGTCATGCTTTGGGTCAACAAATGATCATAGAAATGATCACCAAGATAGACGATCAAATAAATGATCCTATCACAAATAATCAACACAATGATCATTTCACAGCAACACTCAGCATGTCACATTACCAAATTGGGAATATATCGCTGATAACATTCAACTACATAACCTCTGAGCTCGTACGTCTCAGAGAAGGGTGTTAAGCTAAAAGAATAAATTCTCCGCCACCAACAGAAATATATTTGAAAGAAATCGGCTTTACATCTCAATTTGTAATGTCAGACATACAATCCATACAAGTCTGTTCCGGGCTCGAACAGAACCGAAGGCACTTACAAAGAATTCCTTGCAATCCGGATATCCACAATCCTGATCGGATTCCCCGTCACATATGGAGAACTCTATACCGGAGCAACTCGGTGCAGAGTCAATCGACAGGTCATCCTATCGCTCTTGCAAATACCCGGTCTTCAACACCGGTCTTCAATGCTATCCATTACGTCGTATCACTATTCGGAATGGGTAATCCGAATAACGAGCGCAATAATTTAAAAATAAGTGTAGCATTCAAATTCAACAAATCCCAACAAATACCTTTCAAAGGTAAATATTGATAGTCGGTTATTGAACTATCCATGGATATGCACACATCACCAGATTCCAAATAATTTTCCAAATAATTTATTTCCCAAAAATATCTTTACTAGATATATAGTTTTCACACCTCAAAAATAAATCAATATTTATTTTTAAACAAATTCCCCTTTTCATTTATAAATTCCATAATGAATTTATATTTCACAATATCTATGAATATACGATTTTAATTATTCATTTTCAATTTATCTTCAAAAAGATAAATTCTCAACATATTCACTTTGCATTGGAAAAACATTTCCATACTTATTTATTCATAAGTAATTCACAAATTTTATTTATTTTCAACACTTGGAAAATATTCAATATACTTAAATCGAGATTAAGTACATATTTCATTCTTTAAGGAAATCGTTCTCTTAAACCTATTTATTTGGGCCAAAACGAATGTTGCGTAAAACATCGTTACGACAACCCAAAATCACTAGTATAGGGATTCTAAATTAAAATAGATATATAAATCCCAATACTATACAAAACATTTCCTTTCGGAAATCATTTACTATAACAACAGTGTTATAGTCCACTATTTCCTTTTATTTCTCGAAAACGTCTATTTCAACAATGAATGTTGAAATCTATGGTTTCGAATCTCAACGCATTTTAAAACATCGTTAGATCGTTTTAATTCTATTTCAAATATCACATCCAAAACATTTTCCTTAACATATTATTCACTATTCAAAAACGTGAATATACTTGTTAACCAATTTCATCATTTCTATTCATTTTATATTAAAGGATTATTCACTGTCTAAAACGTGAATATAACTCCATTTATAAGTTATAACAATTTACTTATCAAAATAAGTCGTTTGCGAATTTATAAAACAACGTTTATAAACTCCATTTCTATTTATTTTATAACAAATTCCTTTTATAAATTCCTTTATTAACCTATTCAATTCATAACTCAATTATAAACCATAAGTTCATATTATAAGTGAAATACTTATAATTTATTTGTTTGCAAAATCATTCCTTTGAACTTCATAATTATAAATCTTATAACTTATAAGATTCAATTATTTATCCAAAACCATTCTTTTAACAACTTTATGAATTTTATAAACCTACTGCTTATAAAATTCCATTTATAACTTCACCGTTTATAATTCTATAAATTTCATTCATTTATGAAATTCATTCACAATTCATTCTAACACTTATAAAAAATCGTTTTATAATTCCAATATTTTAATTTATAAATATCAATTTATAATCTTTTATATAAATCAATTTATATTATTATTTCAAAACGTCTTTAAAGACCTTTATAATTTCACCATTTTGATTTATAAAATAATTAAATTTTATAAATCCTATATTTTCAACTTTTTATAATAAATCCAAAAATCCCAATTTAAACTATTTTATAAAATCATTAATCTATATTTTCAAAAATCAACTTTTAACTATATTTCTAAAAAAACCATAATTTTTATAACATTAAAATTATAACGTTTCAATTCTAAACATATAGTATATTTTCAAAAATCACTTTAAAAATCATTTTAAAATTCCAAAACTTGGTCCAATGATGCTACATACCAAATAGTCAATCACGACAACAACGATATCATATATCGATATGATAATCCATCAAATATGAAAATATCTGAAATCAAATAAATACTGTTGAGGAATCCAGTTGGATCCCTCCAACCTGTTTTCTGCGTCCAAAAACATTAGCACAATACCAATTCCGTTCCAGTACGAAATTATCGCGGTATATGGGATTTAAAATATTATCCGCTTAATAGACGGCGCAATAGGGTCTCATCCGCTATACAATGCAGGAAATCAATAACTGCAATATATACATATGCCAATATATATATATTGCTATTATATATAATACCAATTTCACTGTTTATGAAATATTCGCGGTATATGTTTTTAATAAATAACATCTGCTTACTAACGGCGCATAATGTATATTTTAACAATCAATAGATAACAATCATCATTCAAACATACAATTAACAATTTTAAATCTAACTATTTAAAATAAAAATCGAAACCGATTCGATTGAGTGAGAAGTTCTCACCTTGATTTCAATTTCGTTTTAGCGATTTATTTCGAATAAAATTAAACGGACGTTTAATTTTACCCGAAATTCTCACTAATTCCAAACGACTCCAATCCAATTCCATAGCGTAGTGCTCGTCCATACGATTCCAACGCAACTGGTTTCGCGCGTTTTCGACCTCGTATGAAAAAGTTATGATTTTTAGAAGTTTACACGATTTTATATAAACAATTTACAACTTTTATTATAAAATTCTAAACCTAAAAGAATCTGGGCCCTTGGATCTAAACCCTGCAACATCAGGCCGCACGCATCATCTTCCCAAACTCACATTCCTCCTTCAGGAAGATAGCACGCACACAACCCACTTAGCTCCAAACTAGGGTTTATCCCCACGGCCTCCACGAACATCGAAAGTTCATCAAACCACCACCATACGAACCACCATGCAAAGCTCCACCTTCGGCTACATCCTCATAGAACTCGGCCTCCCCTATGTCTGGAATTCCATGCATGAAAATGTGGCCTTTATCACCTTTTTGCCGCCAATCCGTCGCGTGAAACCCCATCATCACCGTATGGATTCGAAGCTCTCGAGATGCTCTTCAAGTTTGTAGTTGAAAGTTCTAGCTAATTCTTCACGGATTGGAAGAGATTGAGGGGGGAAAGAGATGAATTTCTGGCCATGCATCAGGTAGGAGGCGGCCAGGGTTTAAAAGAATTAGGGTTTTGCAAATTTATGAAGAGGGGGGGGGGGGCTTTTATAGAAAATTTGCGCGACACTATTCATCCCGGATTTTCCGAACTCCAAACGAAGCGTGCCGGTTGGCGTTCCTAAGGTTTACCCCACGTTCCGAACACAATGGAACATGTTTCGGGAGCTAATTCGGTCATCTGTGTGAGTTATGGCAATAAACGTTCGATTTAAATTAAACCGATTTAAACGATTTTCTAGGCGTTTTAGCTTGCACCGGACAAACGGTGAATCCGATTGACACGAAATTTGAAACCATACAATAATATCACATTACGGATCCGATGAAACTGGTTTCTTCAAAATCCAAGACTTTTTGAAAAATGGCTATTTTAACTCGCCAAATTAATATTAAAAACAATTCGATGCGTTTCGAGCTGCCACGATCAAACGATAACTCCGATTGCTACGAAAATTGAAATCTGGTAATAACAAAGTATTACGGATCCAATGGAACTAGTTTCGTCCAATTCTGAGACTGTTCAAAAATTGGCTAATTTCACTTGTCAATTAAATATTAAAATATTCAATTTTCACAAATAAACTTTTAATTCGATTTTAAAAGTTCTAAAATATCATTCTAACTTCAATATGATAAAATAAAATTTTACAAATCATTTTCAATCATATTTAACCCAATTTTCAATTATTTCTGTAATTTAACATATTAAATTATCGATTTAATTATTCAATTAAATCCAATTATTCAAATAAAATTTATTCGACTTATAAATTTCACTTATTAATATTTAAAATTAATTAAATATTCAAATTTTAATAAATTAAAATTCTGGGTCGTTACAGACTTCCCCCCTTAAAAGAATTTTGTCCTCGAAATTACTAAGTAAGAAAAGTTACAGGATCTATTAATTTTCCCAAAATTCATAGTTAAATTTCTTAAAAAACTTTAATAAGTTTTCAAATCATACTTAGTTATCTTTTCAAAAATAAACTACTATTGTTTAACTTTCAATTCCAAATCAAAGTTATAATTTTCAAAATATTTCCAATTTCCTCAAATTTTTTCTAACGCCTTAAATTTCCGGAAAAATTCGCCATAGTCTCCTTTGCGCGGCTCGATCCAAAAAAATGACAGTATATATATCACAAATATACATCTCATCAAGTAATGAGGCATCCCGCAGGAAAAAAAATGTAAAAGTACGATATTTAATCCGAGATATATACCTTATTTTATTAGCAAGCATATACGGCTAATATAGCGCGAAAGCGAGCTCCAAATGCAAAGCAAACGCAATCCGCACCTACTAAACACTCAACAACAACATGAGAATCATGCATATATGAAAATAGTATCGATATACAACATATAGCAACATAATAACTATATATGCCAACATAGCAAATGCAATAAAAGCAATATATTCAACCATCAACCAACTAGCATTCATAACCAATAAATATTCATTCATATTCTCATTAATATTCAATGAAATGGGTTTTCAATTTAATCACATTTGATTCATTACAGTGGATGTTTTTACTAACATTCATTTTCGATTAGTTTATATTCACTAATTCATATTCAAGTTGGTTCACTTCCAAATCAAATTCAATTCTACTCAAGATTCACTTAAGTTCCACTTGAATTCCAATTACTTTAGCTTTCTATTTCATTAACTCTTAATGAATTATATACAATCAACTAACAATCATATAACAACCAATGTATATTAATTTCAACCAAATTACTTTGCTTATATTCATTCAATTTGGTTTAACACCATCACTTTTAATTGGTTTAATTAAATTGATTTTCATTCAACTATTCAACTTTCCAATAACCTAAGATTTTAATGAATTAACACTTACATTCATTATTTCATATCAAATTAATTTACATTTAATTGATAAACATTCAATCCATTCATTCAATTCAATTTCTAAAGTTGAATTTCATTTATAAAACTCAAGTTCACATTTATCACTTAACTTTATTAATTTACTTTGATACCAATATCAACTTCATTCAACATCACTTAAGTTATACTTCCATTTAACTTTAAATTCACTTTTATTTACAACTCATATTCATAAATATATCCATATAGTTTCACTTCTTATATATATAAGTTTATTTTTCAATTGCAAATCACTTTAATTATAATTCAATTCTTATAATTCTTTTGCTTATACAATTATTCTTAAATTTAGATTATTCAAACATCTTAACAATCATCTTATATACACTTTAATAATTCTGAAAAATTATTCCTTTATATATAAAAATAATCAAGGTAAAATTATTTCATTTACCCAATTTTAAAACAATATTGTGTCGAATTGTTCTGTACAAGTGTTTAGAGATCCCTATCAACAACGTTAATTACTCGTATTAACCAGAATCCATACACCACTCAACAAACTAATCATCACAATATAAAACAATTTTATATTCACTAACAAATACGCTCTCTTAGCTATTATTACACACAAACTCATTCTAGAGTACTACTGACTCTATCTCTAATGAGTAATACCCAACAGAACCATGGTTGTCGCTTAACCATATGCTCTGATACCACCTGTGAAGACCCGTAAACCCGTACTCCTTGAATATATACCAATCTCCATAGATTAACTCAAGATGAACAGAAATACGAATTCTCAATGTTTAAGAAAAAGAAAAAGGTAGAAGAGAGAAGAAGAGGATAGAAAATAGAAAGAAAAGAAAATAGAACGGAACAGAAAACACAACACAACAATATCAGAATCTCACAATTCGCAGCGGAACAACATATAATAAATAAATGAATAATCTTTAAACAAAGAACTATATCACTTATTACATTTTAAACATTACATTACATCATCATCAAAGTGTACAACAATAGACAACATCAAACAGAGGAAAAAGAAATACTATATACTAGTAATACGCCATGTCATCCAGCTTGCCTCCAGCAACTCCAGAATATCCAGAATATCCTGATATACCTTAAACTCTTGACTGCCCGTGTGGAAATTGGTGGGCACCCAGAGTTTAGGAAGGAAAACAATAAACTCCGAGTCAGTCATGTGACTGGTGTGAGAACTCAAAACAGTTTATTTATCTTTAAAATCAAAATAGAGGAATATTTTTAAAGTCAATTCGCAATGCTTTTAAAAATGAGACTACCATAAGGCCTCCCGCACACACACACAATGCAAACGCAGAATCAGAGGAGATTTCTCCTTATGATAGGCAAAGATGCTTGATACGCATTAAAAAGAACATTTGATATTATTACTAGTGCATAGTGTAGGAAAAATTCATTTCGAAAATAAAGATATAAATCTTAGCCAGCATAGACATTCCGCACTTATGCCTACTATAGCTACCATGTTCAATAGCAGTTTACCGCCACATTCCATGGCAGGTTATACAACTAAAACCGTACAAGATCGTATTGTTTCTTTGGATTTGCAACGAATGATCAGGCCAAGGAACTTCCCATTGCCACATGAGAACGCCTCTGGAAGGACATTCTTGAGAACCAAACCGGATCTCTGCCAACACAAGGCCGGGTTACCCCTAACTGGGTAACAACTGACACGAGTATGTCATCCCCCGGTCCCATTGGACCTTTATCCAAGCGCTCGTCATCAACATCACACAATCATAAATAAAGTGTTTCAACATGAGTAAGTATCCGGGCTTCATTCCATGATACCACCCTTTCCAGAAGGAAATGCACATACCCTAAAGGGAGCTACCCCTCATAACCTTGCTGCATCTTTCCTGTTTTGACCATTCCGGGGTGTGAGGCTCGACGAAGTCACGTCCACAAAAACATACTTTATACAAAAGCCATGCTTTGGGTCAACAAATGATCATAGAAATGATCACCAAGATAGACGATCAAATAAATGATCCTATCACAAATAATCAACACAATGATCATTTCACAGCAACACTCAGCATGTCACATTACCAAATTGGGAATATATCGCTGATAACATTCAACTACATAACCTCTGAGCTCGTACGTCTCAGAGAAGGGTGTTAAGCTAAAAGAATAAATTCTCCGCCACCAACAGAAATATATTTGAAAGAAATCGGCTTTACATCTCAATTTGAAATGTCAGACATACAATACATACAAGTCTGTTCCGGGCTCGAACAGAACCGAAGGCACTTACAAAAAAGTCCTTGCAATCCGGATATCCACAATCCTGATCGGATTCCCCATCACATATGGAGAACTCTATACCGGAGCAACTCGGTGCAGAGTCAATCGACAGGTCATCCTATCGCTCTTGCAAATACCCGGTCTTCAACACCGGTCTTCAATGCTATCCATTACGTCGTATCACTATTCGGAATGGGTAATCCGAATAACGAGCGCAATAATTTAAAAATAAGTGTAGCATTCAAATTCAACAAATCCCAACAAATACCTTTTAAAGGTAAATATTGATAGTCGGTTATTGAACTATCCATGGATATGCACACATCACCAGATTCCAAATAATTTTCCAAATTATTTATTTTCCAAAAATATCTTTACTAGATATATAGTTTTCATACCTCAAAAATAAATCAATATTTATTTTTAAACAAATTCCCCTTTTCATTTATAAATTCCATAATGAATTTATATTTCACAATATCTATGAATATACGATTTTAATTATTCATTTTCAATTTATCTTCAAAAAGATAAATTCTCAACATATTCACTTTGCATTGGAAAAACATTTCCATACTTATTTATTCATAAGTAATTCACAAATTTTATTTATTTTCAACACTTGGAAAATATTCAATATACTTAAATCGAGATTAAGTACATATTTCATTCTTTAAGGAAATCGTTCTCTTAAACCTATTTATTTGGGCCAAAACGAATGTTGCGTAAAACATCGTTACAACAACCTAAAATCACTAGTATAGGGATTCTAAATTAAAATAGATATATAAATCCCAATACTATACAAAACATTTCCTTTCGGAAATCATTTACTATAACAACAGTGTTATAGTCCACTATTTCCTTTTATTTCTCGAAAACGTCTATTTCAACAATGAATGTTGAAATCTATGGTTTCGAATCTCAACGCATTTTAAAACATCGTTAGATCGTTTTAATTCTATTTCAAATATCACATCCAAAACATTTTCCTTAACATATTATTCACTATTCAAAAACGTGAATATACTTGTTAACCAATTTCATCATTTCTATTCATTTTATATTAAAGGATTATTCACTGTCTAAAACGTGAATATAACTCCATTTATAAGTTATAACAATTTACTTATCAAAATAAGTCGTTTGCGAATTTATAAAACAACGTTTATAAACTCCATTTCTATTTATTTTATGACAACTTCCTTTTATAAATTCCTTTATTAACCTTTTCAATTCATAACTCAATTATAAACCAAAAGTTCATATTATAAGTGAAATACTTATAATTTATTTGTTTGCAAAATCGTTCCTTTGAACTTCATAATTATAAATCTTATAACTTATAAGATTCAATTATTTATCCAAAACCATTCATTTAACAATTTTACGAATTTTATAAACCTACTGCTTATAAAATTCCATTTATAACTTCACCGTTTATAATTCTATAAATTTCATTCATTTATGAAATTCATTCACAATTCATTCTAACACTTATAAAAACTCATTTTATAATTCCAATATTTTAATTTATAAATATCAATTTATAAAACTTTTATATAAATCAATTTATATTATTATTTCAAAACGTCTTTAAAGTCCTTTATAATTTCACCATTTTGATTTATAAAATAATTAAATTTTATAAATCCTATATTTTCAACTTTTTATAATAAATCCAAAAATCCCAATTTAAACTATTTTATAAAATCATTAATCTATATTTTCAAAAATCAACTTTTAACTATATTTCTAAAAAAAAACCATAATTTTTATAACATTAAAATTATAACGTTTCAATTCCAAACATATAGTATATTTTCAAAAATCACTTTAAAAATCATTTTAAAATTCCAAAACTTGGTCCAATGATGCTACATACCAAATAGTCAATCACGACAACAACGATATCATATATCGATATGATAATCCATCAAATATCAAAATATCTGAAATCAAATAAATACTGTTGAGGAATCCAGTTGGATCCCTCCAACCTGTTTTCTGCATCCAAAAACATTAGCACAATACCTATTCCGTTCCAGTACGAAATTATCGCGGTATATGGGATTTAAAATATTATCCGCTTAATAGACGGCGCAATAGGGTCTCATCCGCTATACAATGCGGGAAATCAATAACTGCAATATATACATATGCCAATATATATATATTGCTATTATATATAATACCAATTTCACTGTTTATGAAATATTCGCGGTATATGTTTTTAATAAATAACATCCGCTTACTAACGGCGCATAATGTCTATTTTAACAATCAATAGATAACAATCATCATTCAAACATACAATTAACAATTTTAAATCTAACTATTTAAAATAAAAATCGAAACCGATTCGATTGAGTGAGAAGTTCTCACCTTGATTTCAATTTCGTTTTAGCGATTTATTTCGAATAAAATTAAACGGATGTTTAATTTTACCCGAAATTCTCACTAACTCCAAATGACTCCAATCCAATTCCATAGCGTAGTGCTCGTCCATACGATTCCAACGCAACTGGTTTCGCGCGTTTTCGACCTCGTATGAAAAAGTTATGATTTTTAGAAGTTTACACGATTTTATATAAACAATTTACAACTTTTATTATAAAATTCTAAACCTAAAAGAATCTGGGCCCTTGGATCTAAACCCTGCAACATCAGGCCGCACGCATCATCTTCCCAAACTCGTGTTCTTCCTTCAGGAAGATAGCACGCACACAACCTACTTAGCTCCAAACTAGGGTTTATCCCCACGGCCTCCACGAACATCGAAAGTTCATCAAACCACCACCATACGAACCACCATGCAAAGCTCCACCTTCGGCTACATCCTCATAGAACTCGGCCTCCCCTATGTATGGAATTCCGTGCATGAAAACGTGGCCTTTATCACCTTTTTGCTGCCAATCCGTCGCGTGAAACCCCATCATCACCGTATGGATTCGAAGCTCTCGAGCTGCTCTTCAAGTTTGTAGTTGAAAGTTCTAGCTAATTCTTCACGGATTGGAAGAGATTGAGGGGGGAAAGAGTTGAATTTATGTCCATGCATCAGGTAGGAGGCGGCTAGGGTGTAAAAGAATTAGGGTTTTACAAATTTATGAAGGGGGGGGGGGGCTTTTATAGAAAATTTGCGCGACACTATTCATCCCGGATTTTCGGAACTCCAAACGAAGCGTGCCGGTTGGCGTTCCTAATACCCCCGTTCCGAACACAATGGAACATGTTTCGGGAGCTAATTCGGTCATCTGTGCGAGTTATGGCAATAAACGTTCGATTTAAATTAAACCGATTTAAACGATTTTCTAGGCGTTTTAGCTTGCACCAGACAAACGGTGAATCCGATTGACACGAAATTTGAAACCATACAATAATATCACATTACGGATCCGATGAAACTAGTTTCGTCAAAATCCGAGACTTTTTGAAAATTGGCTATTTTAACTCGCCAAATTAATATTAAAAACAATTCGATGCGTTTCGAGCTGCCACGATCAAACGATAACTCCGATTGCTACGAAAATTGAAATCCGATAATAACAAACTATTACGGATCCAATGGAACTAGTTTCGTCCAATTCTGAGACTGTTCAAAAATTGGCTAATTTCACTAGTCGATTAAATATTAAAATATTCAATTTTCACAAATAAACTTTTAATTCGATTTTAAAAGTTCTAAAATATCATTCTAACTTCAATATAATAAAATAAAATTTTACAAATCATTTTCAATCATATTTAACCCAATTTTCAATTATTTCTGTAATTTAACATATTAAATTATTGATTTAATTACTTAATTAAATCCAATTATTCAAATAAAATTTATTCGACTTATAAATTTCACTTATTAATATTTAAAATTAATTAAATATTCAAATTTTAATAAATTAAAATTCTGGGTCGTTACAACATTTGTTGTATTTCTTTTACTAGTTTAATGTGTTACATTGTGAAGGAGCAAATGATACCCATAATGAACTGATGTATCAAATACATGCTATGGTTAAGGTATACTTTTGTATCATTTTGGTTAATTTTCAGTGTTGGACATGCCTTTCGAGATATAAGTAAATGGTCTACTGAAATCACACAGACACATACATATGTAGGTGTGAATGTATGCTCAGACCTAACATTTTCCCCCTCTTTACTACGTATAATCATTTGGTGTTGTATTGACCAAGTCATGGTTTAGAATCAAAAGAGTAATATGGTTGAAAATTAAGTATGTGTAAATGGTATTAGTCTATCTCATGAATTCTTGGTTCTTATAATTCTTTTACCAGTGGTCCCAATAGAAAGAGCTACTTTAAAATTTTAAAGTATGGAACCAATGGATAAATTTTTATGCCGCAAGTGAATAAATATCCTTTGATTTTTAAGAAACCCGAACCTTTCTAGTGATTAAAGTTTAAATATGAATGTTACCAAAACCTCTACAAAGAAAAGGTTGTGTTTATTTTATGTCCTCGATCCTTTATTGGTTCAACCCTATTTGTGTGTATCTTTTGATTTTTGGTCCAACTCAATAGTCGTATGTAGGTGTATTTCATAGTTAAGCTTAGTCAATGGAAACTTATGCATACCTGAATTATTTTGAAAAAATATTAACAGATGTTTGAAGAAAGTCCAGGGTACATATATGATCAGCTATAAAAGGTAAAAATGGACAGTAAAAAATAATTAATTTATGGTATGAAATTGCATAATATACTTATAATATTTTATGCAAATTAATATAGTCATTATTAACGAAGAGTTTAAATTTTATATATGTTATGAAATTCTTTTAGTGGAATGCATGATACCCAAATTACCCTATTGCAGGATGCTTTATAAAGACCAAAAATTATTGTCTATACATTTATATAGCTATTGACACTTGATTAACAATTATAACTTATATAACTATGAACACTTGACTGAGTTTATAGCTACATGGGTAATGATTATCATAGTGGAATCTGTGGTTTTCTGGTTCCTGTTTTAAATAGCACAACAAAGATGTTGCTTTGCCATAGATTAGCTACTTCCTGTCCTTCTAATGTGATTGTTTTTCAACTTTACTTTCTATTTACTGAATTATAATGATGACTTTGAATATTACATTATATTACTTTAACTTATTATGATTCATGGAGAATAAAATATTATCATACTATAAGTATAACACCTTCATATTTCTCTCTCTTACTCAATGTTGTTTCAGTTATGTCTAATCTGATTATTGATACTTTCATTTTTATAACTTTGCAGGGAGAATGGGTAATCTCACAATCAATATAACATGGACGAAGAGATTGTGTGAATAGATTCCTTTAATATTGATGGTTCATAATTTCATACTTATTGGTTTCTTATGTGCATTTAAATAAATATTGTATGAATAGTGCCATGTTTTATATGTTCGTGTACATGTATATAAATATTTACGTATAGGTGCTACTTCCATTTTTTTATTAATCTATTCTTTTGGACTAAAGTTGAATGTATTTTGCTGACAAATTTCTTTCATGCGTCATTTTCTTTAGTAAATAATTCACAAACAGCCATGTAAGATATTATTTGAAAAATGGTATAATATTGGTATAAGAAATGGAAAACATGTACATACTGTGATTTTTATATTATAAAAATTGAAAATCAACTCATATAATACTCGACCATTATGCTACCTTATTTTTCAAAAATATGATACTAAAATTGCCTATATCTTTAAAAAAAATCAAAAAACTACATCAAGATGAGATTATTTCACTCATAGTGGTGCAGTTTCATACTTAGGTGGCAACATAATCTGAGATTATTTTGCTCACAACAATTGCAATTTTATATCCTTGGGTGTTTGCATTGCATAACATAAGAATTTTTTTTATGTCTTGAATAATTCTTTTCTCAGTACTTGGGTTTGTTTTATAGCTCGAGGAGTAACCATGAAAATTATCTAGGTTATCCTTAAACAAACAAACGTTATTATATCATAGGAACAATTGGTTGTTTTCTCTTTGAAGTTTTTCCATATTTCATTATGACTCCTCTAATTTAGTATCCATATAAGAAGGTATTTTATATATATGATGTGTTATTATTTTGATTTGTTGTACCCATGACAAACCCTTCATTGGTTGTGTACCGCACAACGCATGCGTCCTTTATATGAGTATTGGGGTTGGAGAGGGCACTGTAAGTAGTTTCAATTTTAATCATATTACAACTCAAATTAAACCGTTTATTAAGTAATAAATTAAATGATATAAATAATATCTCTATATAGTTTTGTCAGAGGAAAAACGAATAATTAATAATTGCAAAATATTTAATTATAATCCGTATGCGAAGCAAGGGTTCACACTAGTTTTTTCCTTAAATGATTATGTTATTTTGCCGACAATTGATACTATTTTTCCTACTTTTCTTTGTTTTATATAGTGGGGTAATGTCTTTGAGCAAGGGATTGATTGACCGACTTTGAAAAATCGATGTTGATCGATCAACACCAGAATGTTTGCTAGTCACCTGAAAAACTTAAGTAGATATTTCAAAATTACTGAATTTCCCATCCTTCCTTGGTTAGAAAAAATGCCTTTTTAACCGTGTTGTATGTTTGGACCTGAGAGAGTAGTAAACGTGCAAGTGGCGCGAGCTACACGACCCACTTAGGATCGTAACGAGTTTAAGAGTGGGACCTTGCATAGTGGTCGACCCTTCTTGTGTGACGCCTTTAGGGGATGGGCCAGATATTGAGTCAGCCATGTGTGGGTTAGGGAAGCTTACCCCTAATTTTTGTCTAACCCTATACTTTTGTTAGGACGGTTCAGTAACTAAGTTATTTTATAAATGCAGATGACTAGAGGAAAGAGAACAACATATGGGGCTTTCTTAAGTAGGTATACTTTTGTATTCGGTTCGGTAAAAGTCAAGAAGGATAGGGATGACTTAGCTGATGCTTTAGCTTAGTATGGGGCATCAAGATTAAGACTTTATGCCCACTAGGCATAGATAAGCCCAATCAATCCCCAGTCGGTTACTTGGTCACTTCCATATGTACATAGTAGGGTTATTGTTTCCATTTTCCCTATTTCATTTGCTTCCTAAATGACCACCCAATGTCCTTCCATGGATCTCTCCCAATAGCTACAATCTCCCAATGGGGTTGTATTTTGTATGCCACGACATAGGGATACATGATCATAGCCCGCTTTTTATTAAGCGTATGTCCAAACTATCAAAGCAAGCTCATTATAACAACTTGCACCTTCGGATACAATGATCCAAAGTCCAAAATGACGTTTGGACTCACATCATGGTAAGAATTATAGATCATTAGGTTTTCTTTATGGTTTTTATAATATAGAGACAGATATAATTTTTAAATATTGTATATGTTGATCTCATACTGGAAGAATTAAAATATAAATGATGAAATATCCCAAATTCATCACCGCTTCAAAAAAGTATAAAAAACAGTAGTATGTACAAGAAATGTCCAAATAGTATCTCCAATAGAAATATATATAAGTAAAGTGAAATAAGATACATAAAGAACGACAATAATAAATATAGCTCCAAAGCACACGACCACCTCTTCTAAACATCTTATTCTCACCATAGCATGTACTTCCATGTCATCCTATTATAGGTAAAACGAGGGAAAATAGAGTGGATCAGACAAGATCTGGTGAATGGGTAATATCACTAGTAGTATGGTGTCAACAGACAATTAAATTTCATTTATAATCTATGCAGCCTAAAGGTGTCTGTTTTTGTGCGTATCATACGTGAATTTATCTTCAAAGGTTTCCTCTTAAATATGGAACATCCAGAAATTGAGCATACCTAGGAATACCTTAAATACACGGTCTCGGTAGCAAACCTTAACAATACATTGGGCAAACATTCTCAATGGTAAACTGCTAAATTTGCACACGCCCTAAATATACATCCAATGATTGAGCACAAACACCGAGTACACAATTCTGATGGTAACTTTGTAGGATCGATTTCACCCTAGAGGGGGGGTGAATAGGGTGATAGTGTAAATTATAAAACTTAATTGCAGAAGCTAATTAATATTAACACAGATCACAGAATAGCAGCACAGATATAGCAGAATATAAATAACAGAACAGAACAACACAGAATTTACCCAGCTTCGGCAAAACCCTGCCTACGTGCTGCCCCCAAGGTTTCTACTAGAAATTAGATAGTCCCTCGCTTACACACGTAAACTCGCTATACCCGCTATTGACTAATCTAACTCTATGCTCAAAACCCTGACCACAACTCAACCACCGAGTTGCGAATTCCCAAACTACACACCGTAGTTTGTCCCCTAGTCACACGACTAGAAAATTACAACGGTTTAAAAGAGAATTTTAAAACTAAAAGAAAAACAAACATAAAAAGCAAATAACCCTAATTTAAAACAACTAAGCCCAAAAATAAACGGCCCACTAAAAAAAATATGTCTCCCTTTTTCTCCCTTTTATTTTATCGGCCCGGTTCTTTTTCTTTGCTTGAGTATAATGGCGACCGTTCCTTTTGCAAAATTGGGGCTTTCGTTCTTGATGCCGTGCTCTTAAATTAGAGTTTTAAATTGAAGTTGCTTCCTTTGTTGGTTGATTGCAATCACTGTTTCTCTGATTTGCTTCAATTTGTTTGCGGCTTCTCCTCCTTGATCGAGTTCGATTGCTTCGGTATGTATTTTCCTCCTTTTGCTTTGCTGGTTGATTCTTGAACTCAATGCCTTATGCCGATGATGATTTTGGGTATTTATAGGATTCGAAATTCTATTTTTGCGTTCGTATTTTCGTGTTTGAATTTGTCTACTGAATCACCTCAGCCACTTGATGATGCTTGAATGTTTGAGATTTATCTGACTTTGTCAATTTCGTATTTTTGATGCTTGGTTGACACGGCTTCGATTTTGACTTGTTCAACATTGAAATTCTTGCTATCCACGGCACAGCTCCGATCATATTTCTGTTGATTTTATTCTCATGGTTTCACGAAAAATAAATAACCACTACACTTTGAAACTACTCCTTGACTTGTGTTCACTGTGGCACTATGTCACTGTGTTTGTTTATGCGATTCCATGATTTTGGTTTAACTTTGTACCATTGACTTGATATTCTTAACTGCCTGTATTTTGCATTCATGTACTTGCTGCTATGTTGGTGGCAATCTTGTGTAAGTGCTTGTGTCATCACTTGTTTGCGGTGACATTGTGGTTTGCATTGAGCATTTTGTATGCTTGAAATTTTGGTTTTACAGTTGCACTTGGTTTTGTTGAGTTTGCACTGCTTCACTATATATTTAGGTTGCTGCACCATGTTGTTTGCTGTGGATACTGTGTTCATGTTTGTCGTGCTTGTAGTCTGGTCCATTGAGTTTGATCATCCATTGTAGCTTTTGTGCATTTCTGTGTGTTCATGTTGCTGGACTGGACATTTGCCGGAGTCTTCATTTTGTAGTTGTATTCCCTTCATGTGTTTGTACTGGGCTCGACATTGCTGATACTTTGGTTTTACTGGCCACACATGTGCATGCTTGCATCTTTGAACTTGGTTAGATGGTACTGTCCAGTTGATCTTGTTTTGTAGTGATGCACTTGATTGCTTCTGATTCATTTTTGAGGCAGTTTGCATGTATGGGCATTATTTCTTGTGTGCTGGTTGAAGTTCTGATGCCTTTGGTTTGAACCATGCTTTGATTCATTGTCAACCTGTATCATTTACTGATTTAGTTGATTTCATGGTTCACCTTGCTTTGTTCACTGTGTACTTGATGGTTGCTGTGCACTTTTGTGCTTTGAGACAGTTTCATTGTTTTAGTTTTATTGTTGCCGTGCAGTTGCTATGCCTTGCTTGGTCTCTGTTGCCTTGCTTCCATGTTTATTACTGCAATACTTGTTGCACTTTTGTGGTCTGCACTGCTTGTTTTGCTGTTGGCTTGTATATTATTGCTATATATGCATTGTGCTTGCTTGTTGTACTCTGGTCTGTCCACTGCAGTTTGTGTCTTGCCACTGACTTGCTGCCTTCATGTATATGTCGAACTGATCGGTTGCATCTGTGGTATGTATATGTGTAGTTGTTATTGCCAGTTGCCACTTTGATGATTCATTGGTGAATATGTTGCATGCATGAGTCTGGTTCTCGGCCTATTGCATTTGACCACTGAACTTGATTGTTTAGTTTCATATTCATGTGTACTTTTGATTTGCGCTTGAGTTGAATCCAGTTACAAAAACTCGGATTTGACCTTGTGCTCGTGTCGTATTCTTGAATTTATTGCATCTGAGTTGAACCTGTTCGTATATTTGGGTTTGACCTTGTGCTCACATGTCCCTGTAGCATTATCAAGTGTATATATCGGCGTGCACGGCCTTGTGACATATACAGTAATACACTGTGTATGTCACAAGTTGTTCGTGTATGATGAATTCAAATATAAATGATGACGAACAACCCAAATAACCGAGGCAAAAATTATTTTCAAAAAATATTTTATTTTATTATTGCAAAAATATTTCTTTTTCAATTTTACTGCGTTAGTGAATATTTTTGCAGATTTCTCAGATGCTGGATTCAAACTGGAATGAAGTTGAAGATAAATATGAGTGTGAGTGATATGTAGTGAGGTGATGATATGTAAAATAGTGATGTAATTGAATTTGTATCAAAGTTGTATAGTGAATAGTGAGAGCTTGAATTTGTATACTATTCAAAATTGTAATAAATATTTGTTTGAATAAAATATTCGTTTGAATTCAAATTTCGTGTTATTTATTTTATTCTGCACATATTTATTTAATCTGTGAAAAATAAAATAGTATATTATCAAATACATTTAAACGAATGTATATATGTTTATTATCATCAAACAAAAATCATATAAGCGCATATTCAACAATCTCCCCCTTTTGATGATAACAAACATATATTTAAGATTTTGAATATGTTAAATGTATTTGATCATGATATATCCTAATTGCTCCCCCTATTTAAATGGTTCCTCTCTACACAGAGCTGCCCCTACATATATGCATACAAATAAAAATATATAAATGAGCCTATATGCAAATGGAAAAATTATTTGACCTTTGCTTGATTCTATTTGACAAAATCTTAACTTTTCTCTCCCCCTTTTGTTATCAGCAAAAGAATAATAGTGTTAGAGAAAATAGAGATAAAGTTATCGATATTAACCAACATTAAAACTCAATTGAATATAAATATTAAATTTCAATAAAAATCAAACAAAAATCATAAATATTTTGTTAGGCGCATATTCCACTTTTAGAATGATGGAAATGATGTCATCATATAAAACCATACAGTTGTGTCTATTTGTGGTATATTTATATCAGGAATTTGAATATCTACTAACCATGCATAACCGTTAGGACTTTTAAATGAGATTAGTAGTATTCCAATTTTATTTTAAAGAAAAATGAATTCAAGTATCTTCTAACCACGCATAACCGTAAGGACTTTTAAATGGGATTAGAATCAACTTGTTTATTTTACAAATCAACCTTTGATATGCGTTCCATACATGCATAACCGCGAGGACTTTTAAATGAGCATGGAAGCACATAACAAATTCCAAGTAATTCACCCATGCATAACCGTGAGGACTTTTAAATGAGAGTGAATACTTTGGTATTTATTTATTTATTTAAATTTTTTTTATTTTAAAAAATGTAAAAACGAAAAACGAACGATTCCTGTTTAAAGTACCACATATTGACAAACTATATAGAATTTTGATGAGTGATGGTCGTTAGAAATATGATAGAAATCGAGATGGTCATGGAATTTTTTACCAACAAAATTTATGACTCTTGTTTAATTTAAAAAATTTACTAATTATACCGTCTCGAGTAATAATATATGATAAATATCAATACTCATCAATTTTTCAATCACTATTTATTTCTTCGATGATTTGTAGGGAGAAAAAAAATGTTAAATATTCAGCAAATTTCTAAAACACCTAGACTGAGTCGTAGTTTGCAAAAACTATTTTCTGGTAGGGGTTTTGTAAAGATGTCTGCCAATTGAGAATTAGTTGAAATAAAATTTATGCAGATATTTTCTTTGGAAATATGATCTCTAATAAAATGATGTCTTACATCTATATGTTTTGTTCGCGAGTGATGTACAAGATTATTTGTGAGATCAATTGCGCTTTTGCTATCACACATTAGTGGTACACGTTTAAAATTTAGGCCATAGTCATGTAAAGTTTGTATCATCCATAAGATTTGAGCAGAGCAACCGCTCAAAGCAATATACTCTGCCTCTGTTGTGGATAATGCAATACAATTTTGTTTTCTACTCGACCATGCAACTAATGAATGTCCTAACATAAAACATGCTCCACTAGTACTTTTTCTATCAACCAAATTTCCAGCATAATCAGCATCTGAAAAACCTTTCAATTCAAAATTATCATTTGATGGATACCAAAGACCAAATCGTGGGGTGTGCAATAAATATCTTATAATTCTTTTAACAGCTTTTAAATGAGATTCTTTTGGGTTAGATTGAAAACGCGCACATAAGAAGACAGAAAACATGATGTCAGGTCTAGAGGCGGTAAGATAAAGGAGTGATCCAATCATACCTCTGTACTGCTTTTGATCAACTGTCTTACCCTTTTCATCCTTGTCAAGTTTAAGTGTTGTACTCATGGGAGTTCTTGCTGGTTTAGCATCTTTCAATCCAAATTTGTTGACAAGTTCCCTAATATATTTTGTTTGAGAAATGAATGTGCCTTTATTGCTTTGTTGGATTTGAAATCCAAAAAAAAAATTTAACTCTCCAACCAAGCTCATTTCAAATTTTTCCTGCATGACTTTTTCAAATTTCTCATACAATAACTTGTTAGTAGCACCATAAATGATGTCATCAACATATATTTGAACAATCAAAATATCATTGTTTTCATGCAACAGAAATAGTGTGGTATCTACACATCCCTTTTTGAACCCATTTTCAAGGAGATAAGAAGTAAGACATTCATACCAAGCTCTGGGAGCTTGTTTTAATCCATATAATGCCTTCTTTAGTTTGTATACATGGTTTGGATATTCATGACTTTCAAAACCTTCTGGTTGTTCAACAAACACATCTTCTTTTAAAACTCCGTTAAGAAAAGCACTCTTAATGTCCATTTGTCTTAGTTTAAATCCTTTGTAATAAGCAAAAGCTAACAATATTCTAATTGATTCTAGTCTAGCTACAGGCGCAAAAGTTTCATCAAAGTCAACTCCTTCAATTTGATTGTATCCTTTAGCAACTAGTCTAGCTTTATTTCTAATTATATTTTCAGATTCATCATATTTATTTTTTAAAAATCCATTTTGTTCCTATAACTGGATAATCCTTAGGTCTAGGTGCTAGACTCCAAACATTATTTCGTTCAAACTGATTTAGCTCTTCTTGCATGGCCATGAACCAGTTTTCATCATTAAGGGCTGAATCTATGCTATTTGGTTCTATTTCTGAAATAAATCCACTATATAAGCACAGATCACATAGATTTTTAAAGGATGAACGAGTTTGTATACCTGCTATAGGGTTTCCAATTACCAATTCTGGTGGATGGTCTGTTTTGTATTTCAGCTTTTCTGGATCCAGATTTCTTCGGACTTCTTGAGTTGTGGTAGTTTCTCTAGCATCAGCAGTTTCTTTTGGTTTTTCGAACTCATCTTTTTCTTTCTCCTCTTCAACGTTGCTTTTGGATGTATCCTGTTCGTCAATGCCTTCATCAAATTTCACATTGATTGACTCTACGATTGTTTTAGTCTTTTTGTTGTAGATTCTATAAGCTTTGCTTCTCGAAGAGTAATCCATGAAGATGCCATCATCAGCCTTTGCTTCAAATTTTCCTAACTGATCACCTGTATTAAGAATATAGCAAGGACATCCAAACACTTTGAAGTAAGCGATGTTTGGTTTTTTGTTGAACCATAGCTCATAGGGGGTTTTGTTAAGAATCGGTCTGATGATAACTCTATTCATTACATAACATGCTGTATTTACAGCTTCTGCCCAGAGATGCAGAGGTAGTTCATATTCATTTAACATAGACCTAGCCAATTCTTGTAAAATTCGATTCTTTCTCTCAACTACCCCATTTTGTTGTGGAATACGTGGTGCAGAGAACTCATGTTTGATTCCGATTTCATCACAGAAAGTTTCAAATTCATAATTTTCAAATTCTCCACCATGATCACTTCTTAACGAAACAATAGAGACTTCTTTTTCATTTTGCACAAATTTTGCGAATCTTGTGAAGTATGAAAAAGTTTCTGATTTTTTAGCTAAGAAATATACCCATGTATATCTTGAGTAATCATCAACTAACACAAAGCAATATTTCTTACCTCCTAAGCTAGCAATGTCATTAGGTCCAAATAGATCCATATGAATTAGTTCAAGAACTCTAGAAGTGCTTACATTGTTTTTGGCATGAAACGATGATTTTCTAAGTTTTCCCAAAGTACATGCTTTACAGATGTTTTCAGTTTCAAACTCATGTGGTGGCAACCCTCTTACCAAACTTTTCCTTTTTAATTTGTTTAATAAGTTCATACTAGCATGCCCTAAACGTCTATGCCATAAATTCACTTCTATATCCTTAGCTACCAAACATTTAGAGAGAATGAGATCATCAAAAAATAGAGAATATATATTACCTTTCCTTTTTCCTGAAAATAAGATTTCTTTTGATGATTTGTCCACAATTTTGCACATGTCAGAATCAAAGATAACATTCATACCTTTATCACATAGCTGGCTGATTGATATCAAATTGTGGTGCAGATTTTTAACATATAGTACGTCATTTAAGGTAAATGTATTGTTACCTACTTTACCTTTACCGACAATTTTACACTTGTCATTGTTCCCCATTGTGACTCTGCCACCTTTGTACTTTTCTAGGCTAAGGAACTTCGATTTATCGCCTGTCATGTGCCTGGAACAGCCAGAATCCAAGTACCATTGCTGTTGTTCTTTAGCCTGCCAGCATACCTACACGAGAAGAGAGTTTAGTGACCTATTTGTTTTTATAGGTCCATGATTGTTAGTGGCAAAATATTTAGAATGATAATTTTGTGGATACCCAAAACTATTTATAATTGTTCCCTTCGGCACCCAAATTTGTTTAACTTTGAGAGATTTTATATTTGTGCCTTTTGGAACCCAAATCGGTATTGTTTTCATATGTTTGGGTCTATTCCAACAATTATTGTGATTGTGTCCAATTTTTTTACAAATTGTGCTCATAGAATTAACTTGATTAATATTGCTTTCAACAATTTTCGAATTATTATATCCAAGTCCTTGTCTAACCATATTAACAGTTTGCTTTCCTAATAGCATATTCAACGATTTTTCACTTTTTGAAAATTTATCTAAGGTCGTTGACAGTTGTTGGACTTGTGTTTTGAGAGATTCATTTTCGTTTAACAACTGTGTGCATTTTTTAATAGAAATCTCTCTCCTAGTATTTTCATTCTCTTTTAAAATCAGAATTTCATTTTCAAGTGATTTTATATTGATTTCCGATTTTTTAATTTCTTCTTCGAATGTTGGACAGTTATCACACTTAGGAATTCTACGTTGATAGTTCTTAACTAATTGATCAAGTTGTTTATTGCATTCTATCAAAGTATCCTTTTGAGATTCAAGTTTAGCATATTTTTCCCTAAGTCGTTCATAACAGCCATTTACTTCATGGAAATAAATTAGTAATTCAGAATGAGTGTGAGTGATATGTAGTGAGGTGATGATATGTAAAATAGTGATGTAATTGAATTTGTATCAAAGTTGTATAGTGAATAGTGAGTGCTTGAATTTGTATACTATTCAAAATTGTAATAAATATTTGTTTGAATAAAATATTCGTTTGAATTCAAATTCCGTGTTATTTATTTTATTCTGCACATATTTATTTAATCTGTGAAAAATAAAATAGTATATTATCAAATACATTTAAACGAATGTATATATGTTTATTATCATCAAACAAAAATCATATAAGTGCATATTCAACAAACTTACCACCAAAGCATCAAGTAAACTACCTCAATTGTTCCCGTATCCTACGCCCTATACCATTCAACCTGCAACAAAAAGGGTTAACAATAATTCGATACCCCTGCATGTGCACCTACTTATCCGCTCGCCCATCCTGCTGTTGGTGGACATCGTTACTCCACTCTTGCTATGGTTTGCAAATCAGAATGTGCGATTAAGGACGCTACAGTAATGATAAGAGCATCTAATTGCGATATAATCTCATATCGCGTTGAGTATCACATTATACAGCGTCATGAAATGCAAACCTAAGTACATTACCAAGTGTGAAACAAGGCCAGCATATTACACAGCTCCGTATAGTTACGTGAAATACGGAAGTGAGAATAAGTTTCCTTGAACTATCCTACTTGGCCTACATAAGTCTAGGTTCTTACTGGGCTACCTACAACAATTCAGGTATCTAAACATGTCATTCAAACAGTGGGACAACTTTTAAACCTTTGAACATTTGGTTCAGATGTCTGACTTCCTATACCAAAATATCTATAGGTAATCATACGTTCAAATCCACTTCCAAATGTCTGACTCCCATTTAGACATCTGAATGTGAATTTTATATGTTTAAACCTATTCAAAAATCAACGTCTTACTTTTGGGTCTCATTTCACTTATTTTAGAAAAATCTCAGATGCTCGGACAATATTTTCAGACATCTGAACTGGTGTATGATTTTTCCCTCTTCTCTTTTATTTTGTTTATCTTTATTCTGGACTTAATTATGACCGCATAGTTCACCTTTAAACAAATTTATGCATAATTTCAACTTTATTCATTCCCAAACTTTTTTTGTAATTTGTCTAATTTATTGTATATAGCTAATAATATATCTACGTATTTTAAATTTTATTCAAAGTTGATAGAATCTGATATATATGAATTTAAAGGATATATACGTAAATTTACTTTTATCAATTTAGTTTTATTACATAAATTATATCTTATGGCTTTGAGGGTGAATTTTATTCAATCTTTCACCCCAAGTTTCATTAATTATATTACCAAAATCATTTTTCTAGAGTTTTCCAAATGTTTCAATTCATATAAGTTATCAACCGAAAACATCAATTTACCTTTTAATTATTATTAAATCAAAATAGAGGTGTAAATGTGATTTAACGCATATATAAATACATAACCATTTTGTAGATAAACTCACTCATCTTATATGTTGTTTTGGTAAATTTTTAATAGAAAGCCTCAAGCTTTTCCCCTTTGATTTGATTTGTATATAAGTATTCAACTTCTATTTATTTTGCTAAGTATTTTGATTAGATCTTTTTTTATATTTGAATTGAGATTTATTTAAAGAACTTTGACTTAGAAATATGAAAGAAAAAGAAAAAGAATAAAGTTTCATGGTGGCTTTGGAATGAAATTAGAATGAATTAGAATTATGTATCCCTCCCTTTTATGAAAAAACCTAAAATTCCTCCTCAACCCACTTGAGCTCGACCCGTTTCACCTTAAAATGCATGCTGCGTTAAGTAAATCGTATCTCCATCATTCGTTATTCTTTTTTGACGTCTTACATATAAATTTGGATGAGAAAAATCTACTTAATGTAATGCAAAAGTAAGATTTTCTAAATTCTTTCATTTACAAAATTCATTTTTTAAGCTTTATGTAATATTACCAAAATGTCTTTTCCAATCAAACCTTTATTTTTATTGAAAAATACAAGGTGTTGCATTCTCCCCGCTTAAATGAATTTCATCCCCGAAATTCCAAATGATGAAAAAAAGTACAAATCATAGATTCAACTATACTCTCGCAACCATGTGTGTCCATAATGCGTAAACTCAAACCATACCACACACAGCATCCAAACAATCGATATTAAACATATGTTTCCTAATCATTCTGGCAATCAGATATAATATCCATTGGGATACCACTAAAATATGGATAAGAGCATCAATATACAACAATGGTAAAATAAGTGCAAAAAACAATGCACATCCATCACTCAACATTTGTCATGAATATGATGTGATAAATATATAAAATATACTGATAATTTCTATATGTATGCAACATGACGTATGATAAATCAAGTCACGTAGCAGTACATACATCATACCATAAAGCATACCACACCATTCAATTTCCTAATTTAACTAAGCAAACAAAAATAGGGAAGACGTTCCAGAAAAGAGTGAGGGATGGAAAGCTCTAATCTTCTCCTCTGGCTTCCCAGTACTCTTAATCAGATCATCACCCTACTGGACTCTGACCAGTCTAATTACTTTATTACGGAGTCACTTTGTCCCTCTCTCAACAATGCTGGTAGGTGCATGGCAAACAAGTGTCTCCCTTTCCACCTCAACCTCTTCTAAATGACTTGGCTCGACTACAGTGGCTGAATCGTGCAAACACTTTTGCAAGTGCGACACAAGAAAAACAATATGGACCCCTGCCAACTTTTCAAGAAGCTCTACCAAATAATCCAACTTTCCTACTCTTTCCAAAATCGTAAAAGGCCTTACAAACTTCAATGCCAACTTTTCGGAACTACCAAACCCCATAACATGTCCACGTAGCGAGATCTATATGAAAACCATATTGCTTACTGCAAACTTCAACTTCGTGCATCTCTTGTCAGCATAAGATTTTTATTTTTCTTGCACGACCTTCATCCTCCAACAGATCAAATCTACTTTCTTTGAAGTATCTCTAACCATATCTGACCCAAGAATAATCCTATCCATAGTGTCCCACAAACAGGTAGGGGTCTACATGGCCTTCCGTACAATGCCTCTAAAGGTGCCATCTCAATACTTGCATAGTAGCTATTATTATATTCAAACTCTACTAATGAAAATTGTTCCTCCCAAGAACCTCCAAAGTTCAAAAGACACATCGACAACAAATATTCCAACACCAGATTCACCCACTCAGCCCGTCCATCCGTTTATGGGTGATAGGATGTACTCACAACTATCTCAGTGCCCAATGCCTCTTAAGACTCCTCCAAAATTCATTAGTGAAAATAAAGTCTCAATCACTAACAATATTGGAAGGAACTTCATGCAAGCGAACAATCTCCCTTACATATAAGGTTGCTAAAGGTGCAGCTATCCTCGTACTCCTAATCAGAACAATACGAGCACATTTGGTTAGTTGATCGATAATGACCCAAACAGTCTCATTCCCCCTTCTACTCCTAGGTAATCCATCAACAAAATCTAGAGAGATGCTCTCCCATTTCCACTATGGAATATCCAAAGGCTGCAATAATCCACCGTGCTTCTTCTGCTCCACCTTTACTTTCCGACATTTCATATACTTTAAAACAAACTCCACAACATGTCTCTTCATATTTGGCCAGTAAAAAACCCTCTTTATTTCTCGATACATTTTTGTCACCATCAAATAAATAGTCATCCTGGAATGATGTGACCTTACTAGTACCAAATCAACTAACTCCTTAATAAGAAGAACATACAATCTACAATCTCTTCATAGCAATCCCCTAGTATCAATGGAATAGAGATCCAGATGACTCCGTTGCTCTTCTTTGTTTAGCTTGTCAAATGTATCAAACAATTGCTTCTGACTTGAACAAATACAGTTCATAAATAAAGGTCGAACAAGTAAAAGTGATAATAATTCCATTTTAAGATCCGATGATGGTTGGAAATCAAATGCAGAAATCAACTTCAATTGTTTTCACTTGAAAAACATAGAGCCTAATAACATATCTTCTTCTCAAGGCATCAACTACAACATTGTGTTTGCCTTTGCTTGAGGTATAAAAAAAATACTAAAATTGTTGGGCGAATTCTCACCCATGTGATCACGAGGCCAAGGAGCATCAATTTCGTCTAGAATCACCATTTACATACTGTCCATTCGGTACCTATGCCTGGTCGAACCAAACCTCGCATCTACAAATACCGAACCAAGCACACCCCTTCGGCACCGGACCAACACGAGGCTGTTGCCACCGAATCAACCTCTACCACCGAACCAACACCCCTGCCGGACTAAGGCCTCTCCTCCATCACCGAACCACTCCGCCTACTACCGAACCAAACGACACAACAACTCCCTACCGAGCCAAAGCATGGCCGAACCAACCTCACCTCCATCTCACCACCGGACCAACGTCCTACCGGACCAAAACCACTCCAACCACGACCGAACCAAGCTCCGCCGAACCAGATGTGCCAGACCAGACTGCTTCAGCCCAGGCCCACCAGCAGCTATATACATCCAAGACCCCTGCCCCCAACCTCACTCTATAAATAGAGGGGCAGGGGTACAACAATGGCAGACAAGTTTGAGAGCTCAAGCACGGAAGGAACTTTCAAACAACTTTCATATACTTGTATACAAAGCTTTTTACTTGTAATCCGAAAGAAAGGAAAGAATAACATATAAAGTGGACGTAGGCACGTTCTGGCCGAACCACTATAAATCTACGTGTCTTTTTACAATTTAGCCTCTGTTTTTTTACTTATTTGCATAACTCACCCAAACCACTAAGAACAACATAAAACCAACAAAACCATACGACCTTGAGGTGTTTGTCCATTTTTTGTGTAAACATTTTTGGTGCTTTCACTGAGAGCGGCTTGGAACTCGAAGCTTCAGCTTCCCTCATTCAACCTTCTTTCCCAATAGCACCCTTCATTGCCTAGGAAACATGACTTCCAGGCCGAGAAAAGACGCCAACAGGGGAAAGAACGTTGCAACCAGCAGCGCTTCAGATCCAGCGAATCCAGATCAAGAGAACCATCCCACTACGACAACAGTGCCAAATGTAGATCAGGAAAATCAGACAGCCCCTGCCGCGGAACAACCGACAGCAATCACTAGGGCGGACCTAGACAGAGTTGTGGTTGAAGTGACTAACTGCTTCGCATCCCAACAAGAAGCTTTGGTAAACCAACTCATGTCACGCTTGAGGGATGCCGAAGAATCCAACCGCAACACTGAATCATGGGGTGAGTCTCAATCTGGAGGATCTCGGAGACAACAAAGGTCTTTCCTCTTCGAAGAAGCTATCAACGGAAACAACAATGATAGGGACCGCGCCCGGACTCAACCCGAACTCCGACCTGAGGAAGCACTTGGAACCGAACCCAATGGGGGAGGCACCAGGCAAGGGTCGGATGTAGCTGAGCCAGTCATGCCGCCTAATTATAGAAACCCCGCTGAACGAAGCCGAGCTAGAACCTAGCCCGAAGTTGACCCCATGGAAACACTCGAAGCAGAACCCCGTAGGGGAAGATCAAGGCAGAGGCCAACTGTAGCTGGTCCTAGCATGCATCCGAGCAGCCGAGGACAGCCATTGGATAACGTCAGGAGTGATAGACTATACCATCCCTATAGGTCATCTGGACGAGATCGATCCCGTAGGGAAGAACCAAGCTCTTTCTTATCTGCCCCATATTCTGATGAGAGGATGGCACGATTGTTCAGAGAATGCGTCCAACGGGACCAAAGAGATCGTGGGATAGGTGCTAGGGTAACCAGCCCTTTCACCCGCGAAATTGAAATTGCCATCACCCATCGGGAGTGGAAAATGCCGACAATGGAACCATACAAGGGAACCTCTGACCCTGTTGTACACCTGCAAAGATACACACAGCATATGCTCATGAGTGGGGCAACGGAAGGATGTTGTGTAAATGCTTTCCGCTATTCCTAGCAGACCTAGCTACCTCCTGGTTCTGCCATCTACCCCAAGGATCTATCAGCTCATGGGAGATGTTGAAAGAAAAGTTCATTAGCCAGTTCCGCATTCATGTGGAACAACCCAAGGATGCTTATTCCCTATCTATTGTCAAACAGAAATCCGGAGAGACACTGCAACAATATCTAACCCGATTCAACGCCGCAGCGGCCGCAGTCCATGATGCCGATGAGAAACTCACCCTAATGGCCCTCTGTAGCGGTGTGCACCCAGATACCAAGTTTGCCAGAAGACTAACTAAAGAAAAACCAGCTACCATGCCCGATTTCTTCCATGAAGCTGGGAAGTACATGAGACTCGAAGAGGCCGCCACTGAAAGGCAGACATGACCACAGGCTAAGACGGCTCATGGAAACGCCCCGCCGCAGCGAAGGACATTCGGAGAAATGACTCCAGAGACAATGCAGAGGGCAAGAAGGGAGAAAAGTGCTTGTACCGACCAGGACCGAGATTTGACGCTTACACTCCCTTGAATGAAACGGTCGAGAACATATTCCTGGCCACCCAGGACGAACTTACATACAAGCGCCCCCGTACAAGAAAGAGTCAGATCGCGCAATCCAGTCCGGAAAATTCTGCCGTTTCCAAGAGTCTCATGGGCACGATACCAATGAATGCCGCCATCTCCGAGACCTAATTGAAGAACATATCAGGAGAAGGAGGCTGGAACGCTATGTAAAGGGCCAGGATAGGACTCCAGCTCCCGCCAAGGAAAACCCAGGGCAGCTCCACCCAGAGACAGGCGGAGGAAATCGCAACACCAGTGGTTCCAGCCAAGAGAAGATAGTGGTCCGTACAATATCTGGAGGGCCATACATCGCTGACAAGAGCTGGGCAGAAATGGAAAGGTATGGAAACTCACTCAGAAGCGAGGGAGACTGTGTCAATTCTGTTATGGAAGAACGCCGCCCTAAGCGGAGGGAAAATAATGACATCACATTCAGTGGGCGCGGCCTAGAAGGAAGACAATACCCTCATATGGATCCTATGGTCATCTCTGCCTGGTTTGGCCCAACCAAAGTTTTTCGAATCCTAGTAGACACTGGAAGCTCAGTGAATATTCTGTTCAAGCATGCTTTTGACAAAATGAAGCTGTCAATGAAGGACGTATCTCCCTGCAACAAACCGCTACATGGTTTCACTGGAGAAGCAAAGATTCCCCTCGGACAATTGGATCTCTTTGTTGAATTGGGAAGTCATCCCCGCTCCGCCGTTCGGAAACAAACATTCGTGCTAATAGACAACCACTCGGCCTACAATGCCTTTTTGGGAAGACCAGCCTTGTCCGACTTCCAAATCGTCCTCGCCCCATGGTGCCTGAAGATGAAGTTCCCAACGGATAATGGAGTGGGAGAAGTAGATGGGGATCAAGACGCCGCTCGGGACTGCTATGTAACCGAACTTCGCAATAATCGCAGGAGAGATAAAGGGAAAAATGCAAAGACTATTCTCTGCATGAAAAGCTTGGAAGCATAGCAACTAAAGAAAGCCCCTCCTCTTCGGTATGACAGTGATCCTTTCAATGAATTAGACCCCAGGGACAAAGAGGAGGAGGCTACCGCCGAGCCTGTAGAGGCTATGGAATTCGTATCTGTAGACAAACGCGATCCAAGTAAACTGCTGTGAGTCGGATCTCAGTTAAAAAGAGAATTAAAGAATCAACTCATTGATTTTCTTCGCCATAACGTGGATGTATTTGCATGGACGCACGCTGATATGACTGGAATCTCCCCAGACATAGCATGCCACGCACTGAATATCGATCCTACCAAGGTACCGGTAAAGCAAATGAATAGAAGTATGGGGGCAGAACGATCAGCAGCCCTCGAGGAAGAAGTAAAGAACTTACTTGCCAATGACTTCATACATGAAGCCATCTACCCGGAATGGATCGCCGACCCGGTACTGGTAAAGAAAGCTAATGGGAAGTCGCGAACGTGCATCGATTTCTCCAACTTAAATGATGCTTGCCCGAAAGACTGCTTCCCACTCCCTCGAATCGACCAACTCGTGGACAGCACTGCCGGACACGAACTTTTATCCTTTATGGACGCATACTCAGGATATAACCAGATCCCTATGCATGCCCCCGATCAAGACCACACTAGCTTCATTACTGACCGAGGATTGTACTGCTACAAGGTAATGCCGTTCGGACTTAAAAATGCCGGAGCTACTTATCAGCGCCTCGTCAACAAGATGTTTGCAGAGCTAATAGGACGAACTATGGAGGTTTACGTGGATGACATGCTGGTAAAATCAAGGAAAGCCAACAACCATATAAACCATCTGGACGAGATGTTTCAAGTACTTCGCCAATATGGAATGAAGCTGAACCCTCTAAAGTGCTCCTTCGGAGTATCATCGGGAAAGTTTTTGGGATTCATTGTTCACGCCAGGGGGATTGAAGCAAACCCCGAACAAGTCTGGGCCTTGCAAGATATCAAGATACCATCCACTCGAAAAGAGATGCAAAGCCTAAACGGAAAAGTGGCCGCCCTAAGCCGGTTCATCTCTAAAGCAACTGACAAATGCATTCCTTTCTTCGAAGCCCTGAAGAAAGACAAAGGAAAATTTGAATGGACCGATGAATGTTCAACAACCTTTCTTAACCTAATCAAACACCTCCAGCGGCCACCAGTACTCTCAACTCCTAATGAAGGCGAAGAGCTATACCTATACCTTGCTGTGTCACCACATGCCCTAAGCGCCGCTTTGATAAGAGAAGAAAACCGCACACAACGGCCAGTGTACTTCATAAGCAAAAGGTTCACGGGAGCAGAGGCCCGGTATCCCAAAATCGAGAAACTGGCGTACTGTTTGCTAATCACATCAAGGAAGCTGCGACACTATTTCCAACCTCATCCCATCAGAGTCCTAACCGACCAACCATTGAGGCAAGTGCTCCATCGTCCTGACACCTCTGGGCGATTGCTCAAGTGGTGCATCGAGTTAAGCCAATATGATATCACCTACCATCCTCGCACTGACATTAAGGGACAAGCCATAGCCGATTTCATCGCCGAATTCACTATCAACGAAGGAAGGGAGCAGCCTGAAATAACAAAGGACATCAAGTGGAGTCACTTTGTGGATGGAGCATCGAACGAACAAGGCTCGGGGGCAGGCGTTGTGATCATCACTCCCAGGGGAAGAAAGCTGCGTTATGCACTAAGGCTGGAATTCGCTGCCACCAACAATGATGCCGAATATGAAGCAGTAATAGCCGAATTAGAGCTCGCCCTGGAGATCGGAGTCAGTTCCTTATGTCTTCATAGTGATTCACAACTCATCGTAAATCAAATACTAGGGGAGTTCCAGACTCGAGGAGAGCGGCTCACGGCATATCTGAAAAAGACCAAGCGGCTGCTCAATCAATTGGAGCACTACTCAATCAAACACATTCCTCGAGAAGAAAATCAAGAGGCCGACGAGCTGGCAAAACAAGCTAGCATGGGAAATGATACCACTTCTGGAGCGATAACTGTCTCAAGGCTACTAACCCCGAGTTTCGAGCAAGTAAATCTGATAGCTGCAACCGAAGAAGAAACATGGATGACCCCTATCCGGGAATACTTACAAAATGGCACCCTACCCGACGGGAGAAATGAAATTAAGAGAATTCTAAGGAAAGCCTCCCGCTACACGATACAAGAAGGCATCCTCTATCAGCGCGGCTTCTCTAACCCTTTATTGAGGTGCGTTGCCGAGAGAGAAGCCAAGGAAATTCTATCCAATATCCACCAGGGAAGTTGTGGAGACCACACCGGAGGGCAGACCCTGGCAAAGAAGATACTCTGATATGGGTATTTCTGGCCTACCTTGAACAAAGATGCTTTAGACTTCGTCAAAAGATGCGATAGATGTCAGAAATTTGCTAAGATTCCTCGACTACCAACCAATGAAATTACTCAAATGACCAGCCCTTGGCCCTTTGCAGTATGGGGAATTGACTTAATTGGCGAACTGCTAGCAGGCCGAGGCGGAGCCAAATATGCTATAGTGGCGGTGGACTATTTCACCAAATGGGTGGAGGCGGAACCACTGAATAACATATCTTCAACAAAAGTTATCAACTTCTTGATCAAAAATATTCTGTGCAGGTACGGAGTCCCACTCAAGATCATATCAGACAACGGACTTCAATTTGACAGCGAAGAATTCGCCGATTGGTGCCAAGATTACGGGATTCACAAAAGCTTCTCATCTGTAGCTTATCCTCAAGCGAACGGCCAAGTCGAAGCTGTCAACAAAATCCTCAAGACTCTAATCAAGAAGAAGCTTGAAAAGTCAAAAGGCGTTTGGGTGGACGAACTTCCTACAACACTTTGGGCCTACCGCACATCCTTCAGAACATCAACAGGGCATACTCCTTTCTCTTTGGCATACGGATCAGAGGCAATGCTCCCAGTTGAGACTATTGTGCCTTCCCACCGTAGGATCCACTACAACCCAGAAGAAAATGAAGAACTCCTCCACATGTCTTTGGATCTAATTGAGGAGAGAAGAAATGATGCAGCACTCAAAGCAGCAGCTCACAGACAAAAAGTGGCAGCACTATACAACTCCAAAGTCAAATATCGTAGCTTATAAGAAGGAGATCTTGTCCTCAAGCGAATCTTTCCGCGCCCAAGAGCGCTGGATCCAATCTGGGATGGACCATATGTAATTCATAAAGATCTCCACAACGGAGCTTACATTTTGTCAACAGTGGACGGAGAGGTGTTCCAGAGGGCATGGAACATCCGACACCTCCGTCGATACTTTTCTTAACTTGTACTGCCCAAATGAAGTGAAATAACAAAGAGAATCAGTGGACGAAGGCATTTTCGTGCCGAACCACTTTAAAAAACTTGGCTCTTGTTAACTTGTTTCTTTATATCTTGGCTACTTGTTAAGCTTTATCCTTTGCTGTTGAACAAAATCCTTTGCAGATGACATTTCAATTCAGAGCTTCACAACACAACTCCACTTGGACAAAATCTAACAGGTACGCTGCGATCCTATGCCCTCGCCAATGAGACACTTTGCTCTGGTATTCCTCTACCGCGAGTTAACTCATTGTTTGCCTCGGCCCTTAAAGCCGACTGTAATAAGCCGAGTATAAGCCACAGAGAAGGCCGATTATGCCATGGCAGCTCATTACAACGATTCGGCTCGCCGACAACTGTGAACCGATCATAAGCCCCAACATAAGGTGTGGCCAGCCAGGGGCAGTTCACAGTTGACGATCGGCCCCCACGCTAGCCGGCCATAGTAAATCGAATAATACCCACGATTACGGACCATAATGGTTCGGGTAGTTACTGTGCGCGATCGGCTCCGATGTGTCTTAAGTGCGGCTGTGGTAAAAAAGAAAACTCCCCGCAGAGGCGTAAGATGGGTGACAAATGTCTCCAAGACCCACAGCTAGGGAAAGTGACTACAAAACCCGTTTGCCACGAACTTAAGCACATCGACGGCCTTCCGTGACTGGAAGTTTTACCTTTCCTATATTTCCATTTCATTTAAAACTTTTCTCCTATTCTCCGTAACGGTGCTTGAAAGTACAGGACATGAAATAGGGAACGCTCGCTAATGGGAACAGAAACTTACAACCGGATGACGAGACACTCATCAGCATTCCGTACTTAGTCTTGCAGGGCGCGCAAAGTTGCCGTCCACAGCCGAAACATAAAGGGCGGTACCTTCCACTTTTATACATTAATGCATAGCTGCAATTCATATTCATACATCACACTAACATTGCAAAACATGAAATTAGATTACAAGCAGAAACTTAGTGTCAAACACAATCAAGTCACAGGCATATGCATGGTTATATCTCTTATACAACACATCAAAAGCAATGACAGCATTCAAAATATAACAAAATCAGCTCGTATTATAAAATTACGTAGAATCGTTCACTGACATAATTACAATCCGAAAATACACTAATGTTTTTGACTAAGTATAGACAGGAAAGTCAAGAAAACCAAAAACTATATGGATCGGATCAAGTAGCCAACTGCATCAGTGCTCCACCCCCAACTCACTAGCTCTCCGAATCTACTTGACAGCAGGATCGGAGCTCCTAGCATGTTGACCAGAAGTCCCACCTGCCCAATTCAGAGAAAGAGTCCATTAAAACCGGCGACGAACGATCAAGTTATGAAAAGCTAAAAAGAGAAAACTCACCAACACCTGCTTCTTGGTCCTCATCCCCCAACTGCACACCGGCTTCCTCCGCAGCGAGTAGCCGCATCCCCTCCTTCACCGCTACCTTCTCCTCCTTTGAAAACTGGGCAGTAACCATATCCATACTAAATGCCGCTCCACCTTCCTTCTCTGCATCGGCCCTGGCCTCCTCCAAAGTCCGGAGATATATCCTGGCCATGATCCGGGGATAGTCATCCATCCAGGATAGATTACCCTGCTTCCAGGTACGGAAGTACATGTCCTGCAGCATCTCATCCATCATCCCCTCATTCTCCTCAAACTCCCTCACCCGGGCCTCAGAGGACAGCAACTTAGCGACGGCAACATCCCTCTCCCGCCGGTATCTCGAGCACTCAGCCTGAAGGGATCTCCTCATCTCCTCCATCTCTTCTTTCAACTTGGCTTGAGCAAGTTCTGCAGCTTCGAGCCTCCCAGATATTTTTTCAACCTGCTCAAGATCCGCCCTCCTAACCTCATCAACCGTGGTAATGGCCATGTCAATGCGCTTCTTGCAAGCGGCCTCCATTTTCCGCAACTCGGCTCTGCTAGCCTCCTCCATGGTCTTCTTCAGTCGTCGGGAGTCGGCTTCATGCTGCAAAATTTGAATAGCCTGGTCGGCAAGTTGCTTGGCCTGATCAGCGACCACTAACCGCAGCCGTATATTGGCACTCCCTATCTCCTCCCCGGCCTTGGCCAATCGAGCGTGATGTTCCATTAACTTCTTGGCCTCCTTCGCGACCCGGTTAGTGTTGGCCTTAGCTTCGTCCCCCATAGCAGCTATCCGGGTAGTGAGCAGATCCAGATCTAGAGACTTAGCCTCATCAAGAACCCGAACCATGGGATTGCGAGGGAGAAGATGCTCGCCCGTGGCCTCGTCAAATAAGATATCCTTAGAGCCGGGGTCCAAATCCGGGTGGCCGGTAAAGGGATTGCGAGGCACGTCGGGACGTTTTATGCGGATGACGGTAGGATTTTCAAACGGATGCGGGGAGGGAATATACTCAGTGTCTTCCTCCGTGATATCATGAATAGGTTGAGGTGGAAGCTGCGGACCGGGTGAAGATTCAAATAAGGAGCGACTCCTCTTCTTTTTCTGAATACTCTCTTCAATGACCCCAAGAAGAGGACGGTAGCTAACTACGTCTCCTGGACGACTAGTGGGAGGCTTAGGCTTGGCAGAGGCTCTGAGTAACTTGTATTGTTCAAGGCGGCGTTGAACGTCTGAAGTTTTGGCCACCTCGCCTGCCCCTGTGATAAAGAACAAGTGTTACAAACAAACAATGGTCCATAATTCAAGAAATATGTTAACTTAAAGAGAATGAGAAGGCATGTCTGTTATACAAACCCTACGGAGGAGTAGAATACTGCAATAAGTCCTGAATCTCAGTCCAGGACGGAAGCGAACCATAAAATATTCCTAAGTCCCTATCATAAATGGAGTCTGCAGAAGTCGAAAGTTCACCTTGAATCGCTGGAGTCGCCTTGGCTGAAGAACTCTTAGAGAGTGGATCGGCACCAGCCCCAGCCTTGTCAACTTCCTTCGCCTTCTCCACCGCGGCTGATCCTTCCTCCAACCCCTCAAAAGCCTGGCAAAAGGCATCATCCTTCTACTCTTGGATCTCCCCTGCCTGCTCAGGAGACAAAGCTCCGACACCACTACCACCCTGTCCTTCACCTCCTCCATCTCCTTCACTCTCCTCCTCGCCTCTTTCCTCCTCTCCATCTTCCTCCTCCTGAATGTCTGGACACGTGCTGGGAGAGGGTCCATCAGACTTCTTAAGCTTCTTTCCCCCAACGACCGGAGGTATCAAAAAAGGTCTCCTCTTGCTACTCTTCGCGATAGCCCCATCCTTGGCTTTAGCAGCCCTCTCCTCGGCTGTATCTCTCTGTTTAACCACAGATTGATGTGGCAGAATCAGGTTATACTCCATGAGAGTGGCATTCCTGATCAGGTAGGAAGCCGACCTATCCCTTCCCGAAATGACCTTTATTTTAGCAGCCATCCGCGCCAAAGAATCATTCTCCACAACCGCGAAGCCACCTGTTGCTAGCAAGAAATAAAAGCATATAAGAAGAAGCGTCGCGATCGGGACGAGGAAAATATAAATGAAGTTCAACTTACAGCCGGAAGTGAAAAGGCGGAAAGAAACAGAGTCGTCCTTAATGAAAAACCATTCTTTCTTGAACATACTAAACTTCAAGTACAAATCCAGAACAGGCTTGAAGGGCACGGCCGCTTCCAAACTGATATATGGAGACCCCTTCTTATAGCCTCTCAAGTTGTACAGATACCGGATCTCCTGGTTGGAAGGAGGACGCCCATATTTCCTCTGAAAGATGACGAAAAGACTGACCAGAATGGCGTATGAGTTAGGCTGAAGCTGGAATGGAGCCACCTTCAGATATGTGATAAAGCTAACTATCCAAGCGTTGAGAGGCGGGATAGCACCACACATGCAATGATATCTGTTGTAAGCAAAGTAGCCTTGGGGGGGGGGGGGTCATACGGCATCACTCCTTCCCCCGACAACAGCATGCACGCTCTATCAATCCCGAAGGAGAGGGAGATAACGTCAAGTTGCTCCTCTCTGAGAGAGCTCGGAAAGCAATCAGGAGGAGAGTTCAGAAGCTCTTGGGGACCATACCCGTCTACTAGCGACCTCGGGGTAGGTCCATGACGTTCCGGTCCTGGCTAGGCAGGAGACACGACGGAAGACTCACTTCTGTCCGTAGATTTTTTCTTTTCCGATCGGGTTTCCACCTTGTGAGACATTTATCTGCAACACCAAAGCAAAAGCACATCGTTAGAACAAGGAGTATGGAAATGTAAACCCGTAGGTACATGCAGCCTGTAGACTTGCTCACAATTCAAAACTCATTCGCATAAATAAAAGTCTTTAAGTTTCATTCGGTAGTGAAAGTTCAAGTTTCATTCGGTAGTGAAAGTTCGAGTTTCATTCGGTAGTGAAAGTTCAAGTTTCATTCGGTAGTGAAAGTTCGAGTTTCATTCGGTATGGAAAGTTCGAGTCTCATTCGGTATTGAAGGTTTCAAATTCATCCGGTACTGAAAGTCTATAAAATTCATTCGGCAGCAAGGGGGTCTCACCTGGTTCGGCTAGCGTCTTGATTCGGCGAAGCTAAGGGTTTGATTCGGCAAAAGGTTCGGCTTGTTTGGTAAGAAATAACGAAGGCGTATAGCCCCTATTTATAGGAAAATGTAGGAAACCGGACCAATTGGTTCGGCACTCTGGACCGAATGAAGCTACACCAACTAGAAGAAAAACAAAGCGCGACACATGCAAGCACGTGCCCCACTTTGGGGGGCAAATGTTGGGCGAATTCTCACCCATGTGATCACGAGGCCAAGGAGCATCAATTTCGTCTAGAATCACCATTTACATACTGTCCATTCGGTACCTATGCCTGGCCGAACCAAACCTCGCATCTACAAATACCGAACCAAGCACACCCCTTCGGCACCGGACCAACACGAGGCTGTTGCCACCGAATCAACCTCTACCACCGAACCAACACCCCTGCCGGACCAAGGCCTCTCCTCCATCACCGGACCACTCCGCCTACTACCGAACCAAACGACACAACAACTCCCTACCGAGCCAAAGCATGGCCGAACCAACCTCACTTCCATCTCACCACCGGACCAACGTCCTACCGGACCAAAACCACTCCAACCACGACCGAACCAAGCTCCGCCGAACCAGATGTGCCGGACCAGACTGCTTCAGCCCAGGCCCACCAGCAGCTATATACATCCAAGACCCCTGCCCCCAACCTCACTCTATAAATAGAGGGGCAGGGGTACAACAATGGCAGACAAGTTTGAGAGCTCAAGCACGGAAGGAACTTTCAAACAACTTTCATATACTTGTATACAAAGCTTTGTACTTGTAATCCGAAAGAAAGGAAAGAATAACATATAAAGTGGACGTAGGCACGTTCTGGCCGAACCACTATAAATCTGCGTGTCTTTTTACAATTTAGCCCTTGTTTTTTTACTTATTTGCATAACTCACCCAAACCACTAAGAACAACATAAAACCAACAAAACCATACGACCTTGAGGTGTTTGTCCATTTTTTGTGCAAACAAAAATCATATGATGCCGAGAACTCTATCTAGCTCTAATGCCTTAAATACAAATATTTTTGGAAGAACGAATATTTTAGGGACTTATGATGTGCAAACAACTCAAATCGTTCCTTAAAAGATAAATTTCTCATGATTTGAGAGCAAAAACAATAGCTTCCAACTCAAGGTCATGAGTAAGATAATTTCTCTCTTGTACTTTCAACTGTTGGCTGGCATAATAAATAACTTTACGCTCATGTATCAAAAACATCACCTAGTCATGTACCGCAAGCACTAGTCAACAATTCCTTTAACTTAACAAAAGCGTGCTTGCATTCCGAGTTCCATAAGAAAACAAAACCCTTCTTAGTTAGGCTGGTCAGCAGTGTAGAAATCTTTAATAAACTTTCTATAATTGAGAGTCATACCAAGAAAACTTCTTATTTCTATAGCACTTTTTGGTACATGCCAATCCAGCACTACAACAACTTTACTAGGATCAACTGCTTGTCTACCCTCAAAAATAACATTACCGAGAAAGTGAATCTCCTTGTGCCAAAATTGAAAAACGGAAAGCACACTTTAAACTTATGTCTGCGAAGAGTATTGAGCATTTCTCTCAAATGCAACTTGGGATCCTCCTTGCTTCTCAAATAAACAAGTATATCATCAATAAATATCATCCTAAATATGTTCAGTAACCCTCTAGTGACTCGACAAACGAGGACGAAAAAATATGCTGATGCATTTTTCAGTCCAAATAGCATGACTAACCATTCATAAACACTGTCATGTGTACAAAAAGCAGTTTTATGAATACTAGTATCGACCACATGCAACTAATGAAATCCGATAGCCATGTCAAGTTGAAAAAAATACCCGTGCCCTAATTAACCAATCAAATAGGTCATCAATTCATGGAAATGAATAATGATTCTTCTTTGTCAGCTTGTTCAATTCACGGTAATTAACACAGAGCCTTAAAGAGCCATCTGCTTTGGTAGCAATGACAACAAGTACTCCCCATTCCAAGATATTGCTTCGAATAAAATCCTTCTTCATAATCAATCACCTATTTACGAAGCTCACATCTTTCTCTATGAGCCATAAGCCTGAGGGGCAAGGCAACAGGTCTAAAATCCTTTTCTAAATAAATTCAAAATTTGATCTCCCTATGAGGAGGAAGACCAGAAAATTCGGTAAAGACACTTAGGAAGTCATGAACTACGGGTACAGAAGCTAACTCATCATGTGACAGATCTAGGTAAGACAAGTAACTTAACATAATAGAACTTTTGGGATCACAATAAACCTCTATGCCGTGCCACTACAAGTAGCTTAACGAACCACATTCCTATCACAGTCTAACGTCGCTTCATACATAGACATCCGATTCATCCCCAGAATTAAAAACCTAGAAAATCCCACTGCAAAAGCATCAAAATTAAAATCGAACCCAAATATATAACTTCAAACCCCTACATGCAATTGATAAATGGATCAATCCCCCAATGTGGTTTCATAATATAACATGATCTGTAGCTATACTAGTCTTTAAGTGTACTTCATCAACTATCTTACTTAAAATAAATGAATGGGATGTTCCGGTGTCAAATAAAATGTGAATAGATAAATTAAAAACAGTTAACACACCTTGCAAGTTGATTTTCTTCCCTTTTTCCATAGCTATGGCTACACTTGAGTTAGGAACAACATTAAGTGAATAAGTTGGAACCACTTGGGTAGAAGTCTTAGGCAAAGTCAGATACTCCCTCTTAAGATGTCTAAACTGGTTGTAGTTGTCACATTTGATCTCTAAATTTCAATCCTTAGCCATATGCCTCTTGAAACTGCACTCCCCACACTTGAATCATTATTTCCTTTTCCTTCCTTGAGCATGCATTCCACTCTTGTGTTGATTCTGCTAAATTGTCTTCTGTTCTACCTTCTTAGGTTATTCCTTAGCAATTGAATTTAGCACTGTCATCTCAACTAAGCTCTCAAAAGTAGATCTAGTTGCTACCTGACTCAATGCAATATCCCTCAAGGGGTCAACCCCTTGGAAAATTTGTCTCCTACTTCAGTGATGTATTGATGATGTAACATCCCTCTTTTTGGGGCTCGAAAATAGTATCGTTAATGTTGAAGTCATCCTTAGCATTATTTTCTACTGACGTAGTGAGATCCATTATTAGATCATTAACATTGAGAGCACTAGAGTTTACATAATTTTAACAAAACATTTCATTAAATTTTTTGCAAATTCATTAAATTTCATTTTCATAACCCCATGAATACATCGTTCAGTTAAAATATAATAATTACATATAGTTCCAAGAGCGACATATGGTGATGCCTCCTTGGATGATCAGAGTTTCAACTACTTAGATGGTTACGGTACCCATCATTATATATATATATATATATATATATTCAATATAAATAAAAAGTAATTAAACTACCGCACAGTGGAAATACAATCTTATAGATAGTAGTTTTCCTTCTACACATCTCTGAATGCTTATTCATCTAAATCTGAAGTACACTACTCTCAACCTACCCAATTTTAAATTGAGCACTCGAGAGTTTAGGGGGAAATCAAAAATTTAGATCATACAATTTTTTTGGTGTGAATAACATTATACCATCTCGAACCAAAATAGATATATAGTGAGACAGTGCCGTTGAGGGGAATGAGTTTTCCCTTACTAGTATCATTAAAATCATATCATATCTGCAACTGAAATGATTAGAACATAATCACTATATAGTCATGCAATAATGTGTATAATGCAAAGCCCGATGCATATTAAAGTTAAAAGGTCACACATTTCCATAGTCACCCAATCCCAAAACAGTCCACGACATAGTCCACCTAGGGTCACTATAATCTATATTTGTTCTCTTAAGCTAATTAGAAATCTATAATAGTTTTGTAAGCTGACTAGAAACCTGTTGGTTGGCTTGGGCCAATAATATAACTAGATTATCCAAAATTTCTTGTCCAACAAGAAGAGTAAATAACATCGGCCTCTATTCAATAGAAAAATATAATGGCAAGCATAGTTTCTACGAGTTCCTTTCTTTGCATAATCTCAATTTCACTTATCCTTCCACTAAGCCCTACGTAATGAAACCACGGACCTGACCAATCATAGGCTAAGCTGTTAGAGGATAGGGTGCAACCCTAGTCTCCACCTTTAAATATTAATCTGGCTTTCAAAATGTCGATGAGTCATGGATTTTGATCAATTAGGGAATCCTAACACAATTTTTGATCTTCAAGATCTCCTTGATGTAGTTATGCTTAGTTAGGTGCTTTAGTCCGATCACACCCAGTATTGGAACAACCCTAATTGGTTATATGTTCCCCAAACCTCCAAGGTCACAATGTTGGATTATATCATATAACATATAAACGATTAAGTCAACAATTCAGTATATGCAATACTAATCAATCAAGATATAAATATGAACATACAACATCTCAACAATCAATTAAATAAATGTTCAATATGATAGCCAATTTTTACACAAGTTACTTTTTCAAAGAAATAGCTTCCTTCTTAAAAACTTTCAAAAATGGGCTAATACACTTTTCCTTTCTTTTGAAGTCTCATAAAAATACTTAACAAAATCATCATTTTGTTTAGGTAAAATTTAGTCCTAAAATAAAGTGAAAATCTTCCAAATATTATAAAATAGTTATTATGCCCACCTTTTCAAAATCACAGGCTATCATGCCCTAATTATTTATTTGCTTTTACACTTTAAAATATAAACTGCCTTAAAAATTTTCATAGTCATCGCCTGCTAAAAATAAAATTCATCGTGTTCAAACCCGCTTGGAGTCATCATGTCTAATTTTGAAGCCATCGCACGCTATCATTCCCAAATCCATCGTGTTTAATTCTTTTGCACCCAGCATGTCATTTTGCATGCATTTGTGTTTTGTTTACCTGAAGCCTTCATGATATATGCCCTTTTGTGAATAGTTTTAATGCTGTAGCGTATTATTTCTTTAAAGCCTTCGTGAATTATTTCCAGCATGCAGATATATAGATTTCATGTGCTGACATTTCAACGTTTATATACCTATTTACTATTCATTTTTCTGTGTTATATACAACACTTTCCTATCAGCCTTCACAACGCATGCATAGACCATCATATGTTATATATAAATGTCATCGTGTAATATATGTTGTCCTACAATCATCGTGATTGATCATTCAAGCTTTCATGCTTAATTGTCTTTATGCTATATTCTTTTCTTTATCGCCCTTCATGTTTAATAATAAGTGTGAAATTTGGTGTGCTAAAATAAGACTTCGGATGAAATAATATGTCATCTGAGGAATCCCCATTGAGCTATCGTGAAGTTCCAACATGCCTTCGTGCACTATGCTATCTGAACAATGTATATTTATATGGGTCATCGTGATTTAAAATGAGCCTTCATGAGTTAAAATGCTGGGTCCCCCGTATGGTGCCTTTCCTATTCCAGCTTTCAGGTTCTTGGCCCAGTGTAAAGTTTAGTCTTGGATGTTAACTTTTACTTGGTCAACAATAGTTCAATGACAATTTTATAATTAAATTAAAATTGATTTATTACCTTTTTAAGCAAATTCTTTGTACAAAACCTCATATGGTGTTAGATTTATATTGGCCAAACTCATTCTTCTTAGTTCTCTTTCCAAAAAATGTTAACCTCAATAATTAACTTAATTAATTAATTATTTTTTTCCATAACTATTAATGTTTTCGTTCACTAAATAATTCGTATAAAATGGAAAATTAACAGGAAAAATCCTAAAATTCAATTTTTTTTTACCATTTTCTACCTCCGGTAAGGGACTAAAATAGTTATTTATTATATTTTTAATAATTAATTTTAAAATTGTAACCGTCTTTTTCACTTAGAAAATTCGTAATAAATTCATATTATTTACAAAAATTTTAAAACTTAAATCTCATATCCAAAATTATTATTTGAATATCATGTCTAAATTTTAAATCATTTGAAGATAATAAACTTTGTTTTTCACAATAAAACCCTTTAGGAAAATTCCTAAATTTTTATAATTAATATCCAATCATCCAAAAATCCATGTCCATTAATTGGTTTGGCCATGTACACGAGTTAATATAAGCGCAAAAGGGTTTTTGGATGATTAAATATCCAAAAATCTATCCCTTTGATATCTCGTATCTACACAACGCAATGTACACGAGTTAAGAATTAAATAATACAGTATTAGAGACAAATAAAAATGTCCCGACTAATAGAATCGAGGCGAACAAAAACGATGAATTCAATATCACATCTATAAATTTGCTATATTATCTCATCATATATACAACACTTCACACAATTACATTACATTGTGAAATCTCAATAGCTGAACAAACAACGTAAATACTCGTCGTCATCATTTGCTCCAACTTCATATAGTAGCCCAAAAAGTATATACAAATGTAATACTGACCTATAAAACCCTTAGTCCAACCCAAGACTGTTAAACAAATAATAAACCACGAGTCAGGCTAGAAATCTAGCTGTGAGTGTAACCGAGCTTAAAAACAACATATTGAATATGACAAGTTTAATATACTCTATTTAGTTATAAACTCAAATTTATCACTATAGTCAACACTTTATGCATAAAAATATTTCAAAATAGATTTCAAATTCCTTTTCTTTCAAATCATTTTCTCGAAATCACTTCAAGATGGATTTCCAACTCACTTTTACAAAATCACTTTATTTATGGAAATTCCATATATTTAGAAATCATGCCAGAGGTCTACTTTGCAAATGTTATCAAAATATTGGTTTTAAATACAAATAATTTACCATTATATTTCCCAACTTGTATAAAATCAATTTTTGCAACATATTTCTCAAAACAATCTACAAATACGATTTATCCCAATATAGCTTTCCAAAACACCGTGCAAAATAGTATTTCCCCTTTATTTTTTATTGTTACTTTTCATTATTGAAACCATTCCCAAAATATTTGAGAATTTCATCAAAACTAAATTTTAAAATACAATAAAATTTCATTGAATCTTATTCTATCCACATCATGTGAATTCTCATAAACATAGATCATAACTTATCATAACAAATCATAACATCATTCATTTATAACCGACGCCCATGGACGGAACCTTACAATTCAACCTTTACGATACAGGCTCGGGCATTACCTTTGAGCCATATCAAAAGCAATAATATCCAGATGGATTATAAAATAACTAGCAATCCCTTTTAAAAAGGTAAAATCATCAAAACTATTTCCAAATTGGGAACTACACAGAATCACACTTTTATACTTTCAAATTGGGAATTTTCAATAGTAGAAATACTTTCAAAATATCTCTGGTTTATTTTATACAAAATCTTTAAAACAACCTTTTGAATAATTATCCAAAATTCCTTATATAGAAAAGCTTATACAAATAAGCCATTCAATCTTTATGGTTTAAATTCAAATTCAAATAATTTATTAAAATAAAAAATATCTTTATGTTAAAAAAAGCTTTTCTACATCAAAATCCAAACAAGTATATTCATGTAGGATTTTAAATTAAATTTTAATCGAAATCTCATTATTTTCCAGTACAAAATAATTCACACTCTAAAATTTGTTTTAAATAAAAATCCCATATAAGTTAACTAAAAAAGAATCATTTCAAATAACAATATTTGCACTTCTTTTTAAAAAACTCATTGTAAAATCTTATTCCCAAATAAATTTCAAATAAAAATAAAAATCTTTTAGATACCATTCTAGCTTTAATATCCATACCATATTTTTCATTTTCATCAAACAAATTATCATAATATATTTATATATTTTGTATTACTTATTTATTTTCAATCAAAAAAAAAAATCATCAACTGCATATAATTTAGTTCAACCAATCGTCGATCAAGCAATTTAACCATTAATTATCTACTAATGGCAATCAAGCATACCAAGCTATATTCATTCATTTTGATCGAAATATAAATTAACTTCATCAATTTGCAATCATATAACCAATGGATAGATTAATTAACTACCTTGAAATATCCCAAATATCAAACCTAACTTCTATATTGCAAAGATCTGATACTTCCATGTACCTTGGTATTCCTATAGCTACTTTTCGTATCTCTTATGCTCAATGTATACCTCTGTATGAGAGGATCACTGCTAGATTATCTTTGTGGTCTAAAAGGTTGCTTAGTCAGGCTGGAAGGCTTACTCTTATCAACTCAATTATTTTCTCTATGTCAGTGTACTGGGCTTGATCGTTTATTCTTCCCACCAAGCTGATTAATATGATAAAGAGTGCTATGTCTAACTTCTTCTGGCATGGTTTTATGAACTCTAACAAGCTAACGCCTTGTGCCTTCTCCAAACTTGAAATCCGAAAGTCCAGAGGTGGCTTAGGTATCAAAAATATGCTACTGTGGAATCGTGCCACCATGGTTATACATATTGACAACCTTCTGAATCATAAGGAGAATATATGGGTGAAATGGTCGCATAGGTATGTAATTCGAAATAAGAATTTCTGGACCATGCCTGTTCCTCAATCTTGTAGCTGGACGTGGAGGTGTATTCTGAAACTTAGATCTGATATACTTCCATATGCTAGATGTAGAATTAGTATTAATAGTCGCGTGTCTTTCTGGAATGACCCTTGGGTGAAATATGGTGCTATTCTGAGTCACCTACTCACTTACAATCAGCAAGCTCAAACTAGGATTAGTACTAATGCTCTGGCTATTGATTATATTTCTAATGAAAGTGTAGTCCTTCCATATTCTAGTAATCAGAGTGTTCGTCACCTATGGAATCTCCTCCTTGGCTGTCATGTCCCCTTATCTCAGTATGATGGCATCTCATGGACTTTCTGTCAAGGCAGGTATAATATAGGAGGCATGTACAAGCTGCTGGTGAGTCACAATAATTGTGTGACTCTCAGCTGGCACAAGGGTATATGACTTAATCATAGCAGTGAGAGGCATAACCTTTTTCTCTGGAAGATCTTCAGTGATAGCTTGAAAACCAAGATTAAGTTGAGTCAGAAAGGAATTAATCTTGATATTATGTGCAGTTTTTGTTTTGCTGCAAATGAGGATACGCTGCACTTATACTTCAACTGCCCATATGTCAATAAGTTATGGTCTCCTATTAATACTATCACCACTGGTAAGTCGGTTGCCATGATCAGTGAAATTGAATGGGACCTCATCTACAAAGCAACGCGATGGAAAAATGAATCTTCTTACTTTCTTCTCTTTACCCTTAAAATTTTCATCTCGATGATTTGGGATTAGAGGAATGCAATAATTTTTACTGGGAAAAGGAAATCGTTCGTTCAAATGAAAGGGAGTATTATGGAGGGAATAAGGTTTGGTATATCAACTTCCAGTCATGCTTTTGGTAATGCATTTTTGAATGCTCTTCGCTGATCTTGCTTGGCTGGTTTTGGTGTTAATTGCCTTTTTTCTTTTTTAGCTTCTGTTTTTGATATGCCTATCTTCTTTGTTTTCTTGTTCCTGTGTGTCTTGCTTGCCTATTTGTTATGGGCTGCATTGTTTCCCCCGACTTTGTAATTCTTTCTTGGTATATCAATAAAATGGTAAGGGCCCATTTTTACGCCGCTGGCTTTGCCAAAAATAATTAAAGCAAAAAGGATTTGAATTACGCTAACCGAAATTTAATTTTGGGTTATACCGGATATAAATTAAAATCGACTATGTCAATTCACCAAACGAGCTCAAAATCTTCCTCACCTTGTTAGAACCACTAGTAGTCAAATTTAGCCCAACCACCACCTATCACAACATTCTCCTTCAAAGCGCACGCTTCAGCTTCCACCTGCATCATTTATGATCTTATCGAGGTTGCTTCTCTAAATAAGAAAATTGCATCCCTCTAAGTCACGTGTCTTCTTCCCTTTCTAACTGAATCAGACATGCCATCCCTAGTTATATGCGCTACCTCATGACCATTGACATGGTTGCCTCGAGCTATCATCGTGCATGCCTCTCCATTAATTTCCATTATTGCTTTTTATGATTTGGGATTTTTGAAAAATGGGATTAGGGTTTGGGGTTTAAACAAAAGAGGGAACATATAAGGATAGTGGGATTTGGGTTGCGCATGAGTTTAAGTTGTATATATGGTCTAGTAAGAGAAGATGAATATTTCAAATTTTATATTAATTCATTTTCTAACCCTTAACCTCTTTATTACCCATCCGATATTCGATCCTATTAAAATTTCGATTGAGGTGTTCTAATTCGAAATTTATTTTTAATTTATAACTAGTTTTCTTTTATTAAAACATTACTTTTCGATTTAAACAGATCTATAATAACCATTTAAATTTTTAAAGCAACTTCAAAATTTCACAAATATTATTTATCTTGCAAAAATAAAATTTCAGATAACTTTTGGATTTTAAAGCTTAATTCAAATTTCAAATTTGAATTTTAAATAAATACTTTATTTTTATATTCAAATAAATCCAATAATTCAATTTGTAGAATAAAATATCCATTTTAATATATTTATTTTATTTTATTTTATTTCAGAACATGATGTTACGGACGAGGTCTAGGCCATACTTCGCTAGTTGATTGAACTCATTGAAGTAATCCTTGACAGTATGGTTTCCTTACTCTAAATGAATGAACTTCTCCAACTCCACTCCCCGTTTGACCTCCAATATAAGTTTAACCTCAAAGTGCTTCTTATTATTAATCCAAGTAATCCCAGTACTTCTGTCTCAGCAATAACGATATCTCACCAATTCAAGATCTCTTCTTGCAAGTGTCATTATCTCTTCATCACATCCTCCCAATCTATCATAGCAAATACCTAATCACATTTCCTCTGCTATGCCCAAGTCTAAACAAATGGTTCAATCCCAAAGTAATTCTTTCCACCCAGACTTTGGAAATCCCGACATAATTGGGAAATTCCAAAGAAGGAACTAGGGTTGCACCTTATGCTTGTGCTACATGCCCTTCATTAGGGTTAAGTTCAGTCCTGCTTCTTGTTGAAATACCAATCGAACCATATTGGAACATTTACGCTTGGAACCATGGCTGCCTAACTAGATCCACCTCCGTTTGATAACTCATTTTCACTTATCTATAAACATGAATTTTTAGTAACTCCTTCAGATAATAGTAAGCATTACTGGAATTTATGCGGGTGTTTGTGTCATACTTATATATATTCATAATAACCTTTGAAATATATAAATACTCCCTTAATGCGCACTAATTCCTAAGAAATCCTAAATCTAAGCTCTGATACCAAGTATAATAGTCACCCTAAATGGTGGTGGCCATAAACGATAACCTAGGTTGCTAATTTTATGACCATCCTCTCGACTGCCTAGCCAACTCCCTCATTATCAAGACATGTAGGGTTAAGAGACAAGTTTTTCCATAGGTCTTAACGTGAAAACCATCTCTCATGAAGCAACAACGTGCAACCAGCTCTGATATCAGGTGTAATAACTCGTACCTTCGGACATATTGATCCAAAGCCCAGAAATGATGTTTGACTCATGTCGAGTAGATTACGAATCATTAGGTTTTATTTGTGGCGTATATGATATAGAGACAATTTTTTTTAATAAATATTCTATACTTTTAGATCTCATAACGAAAGAAATAAAATATAAATATTGAAATATCTTAAATGGGCATTTGAATAGAAGGACAAACTTTGCAATCTAATTAGTTTCTAGGATACACATCCACAAAAATTAATTTCAAGACTAAAGTTAGTAGAATAATCACTTTTAGGGACAAAGTCAGTAGTCCAACATAATTTCATAGGTTTTTAGGCCTTAGAAACTAATTATTTTGCATTTTGTCCTCAAAAGTAATTATTTCAGTTGTGTGTTCTAGAAACTAATTGCACTTGCTAAAGAGGCCCTTGTGGCTAATTTCCACTATCTTAAATTCATCAATGTCCCAAAAACAATAGTAATCCATACAACAAATGTCTAAATGGCATCTTCAGATAATAACATACATAAATTTGAAGTGAAATAATATACATAGTGAATGATTAAAAATAAAGATAGCTCCATAGCGCACAGTTACCTCTTCTATGCATCTTATTCTCACCGTACCATCTACTACCCTTTCATCCTACAATAGATATAAAGAGGTAAAAATAAAGGTGATAAGACAAGTTTTAGTGAGTGAGTAATATCACTAGTGATATGGTGTCAGCATGAATTAAATTTTTTGAGGGAAATGTGTGATCCTCTAAGAATAGAAGGGAGCACACATATAGCTATATATATAACACAGAAATAAGGAGCTGCCAACATGTCTGGCAGGTGACAAAATCGAGGTACAAAAACAAAAACAAAATAAGGCACCCCTAAGATGAGGTCCGACAAAGTCTCTACCCATCACACCCTAATATCGAGCACAGGCATGACAACCGCCCGATATTAAAGTGTTTGAAGTACCTAAAAAGCACTAGAAAAACCAAAAATACAAGGCGACGTCACAAGCTAAATAAGAATCTCCCTGCTACAATGGAACAAGTGCCAAGTCGAAAAGCAGATCCTCTAGATGTAAGAGCTCCATAAAGGAGATGAAGGCGCCCTAAGATGAAAATTCTGTGCCTAAGCCCTCTACGCAATCCAAAGCCCTACAATTTGAAGTCGTGAGAACCTACAAAGTGAACCAAAACACCCTATCGCTCGAACCTGCATCTGCAGAAAGACTAAAAAAGGAGTTAGATTGATACATATCTATGTATATTAAAAAGTTAATATACATACATATGTATAAAAAGGGAGGAGGGGAAGATTATATGTCAAAGTAAAACCATCTATCTAAACTAAGCCACATACTGAAAATAGTACAATAACAAAAAACTTAAGCGCCTTTGATCCTAAGCAAATTATGGTTGACAGTGAGATCATTATGTAAGTTTGGATAAATATAAATACTATTATTATTAGTGTTAAAAATATTATTATTGAGTTTAAATGAATTAATATTATACCTAACTTTATTAAGGAACCCTCTAAAGAATTTGTTTTTAGCTAATTTATATTTGGGGTTAGAAATCCAATTAAACAAAAAGAAGAAATAGTGTAAATCAGTTTATTGCCCTGACTATTATTATTGTTAAAAATTCTTTGATTTCTTTCAAACCAAATATACCAACAAATAATAGAGAATAAAGTATCTAGTAAGAATCTAATATTCTTTTTGAACCTGAATCTATATCTGCTCCAGTAGAATTCACAATCACTGATTTTAGTTGTAATATTAAAATTAAAAATTCTGAGAGTATTGTTTAGGATGTAATAAGACTCCAAGTAGTCATAGTAAATGTGTTTAATATCTTCAGCATGCAAATTACAAAAATAACATTTGTTGTCATTATGAATTGTTTTTCTCTTTAGTAATTCTATAGTACTAAGTTTTCCATGGAGTACTAACCACATATGAATTTTAGATTTAGGAGGAGCATTTGCTTTCCAACTAAAGTTAAAAGAGATGTTTGATGTGCCTGAAAAATTAATAAATTTATAAAAAGAATTTGGAGTATATTTCTTACTCTTATCCCATTCCCACCTAATAGTGTCATTATCATTATCAATATTATAAAGACTTAATTTAGCATAAAGCAAGGAAAGCTGCCTAAGGGTTGAGCCTACTAGAATTCTGTTAAAAGTAAAGTTCCAAGGAGGAACGTTATTAGGAGAAAAAACATCACTAATTAACGCATACTTAAAGTTGCAGATTTCATAAAGCTCTTTCAATTCTAACTTAAGAGGTAAAACAGAAATCCAACGGTCATGCCAAAAAGAAGTACAATTACCAGAGTGGACAATCGTACTAAGGCCTAGGTTGAAAATATCCTGACATTCCAAAATGGATTTCCAAAATTTAGAAAGATTTTGATTGTCAGGAGAAATGATTTGATATGAGTTAATACAACCATTATAGTAATATTTTATAACGATCTCTTTCCAAGTAGCATTATCGTTTATATCCTTAAACTTCCATAACCATTTACTAAGCAAAGACAAGTTCATATTACGCAAGTTAATTACTCCTAAGCCACCTTCCTTTCTAGCTTTGCAAACAGTTTCCCAGTTTACTTAACATTTTATGCTATTGTTAGTATTTTTCCCACTCCATAAGAAATCTCTTCTAATTTTGTCAATTACCCAATCAGGAAATAAATGCATGGACATCCAGTATATTAGAAGGGCAGTTAGAATAGAATTTATTAAAACTAATCTACCTGCTCTAGATAATAATCTCCCATTCCAATTGTATATTCTATTTTTGGTTTTATCAATGATTGTAAACCAGTCATCATGTTTGAGTTTAGAAGGCCAAATCAAAAAGCCGAGATAATCAAAAGGAAAGTTCATAGTCTTGCAGTGAGAGTATTTGCAACTAAACTTTCAACATTATCATGATCGTTTAGGACTAGAACAGAACTTTTATCAAAGTTTATTTTCAAACCCGATAGGAGTTCGAAACAATATAAGATAAACTTAAGAGAAATGATATGTCTAGGTAAATGAGAAGAGAAAAGCATGGTATCATCAGCAAATTGGAGGACTGATATACCATTATGCGATATATCATTACCTATATTTCCCAATGATCCATTATCAACCGCTTTTTTAATTATCTTAGCAAAAACGTCTGCGGCGAGGTTAAATAGAAGAGGCGATAAAGAGTCCCCTTGCCTTAAACCTCTCTTAGATTGAATTATATTACCTAAAATACCATTAACCATTATACTAGAGTTCCCAGTTTTGAGCAAATTCATGATCCAGCTAATCCATCTAGGACTAAAACCTCTAGCATGAAAAATATCAATTAAAAAATCCCAATCGACGGATTCAAAAGCCTTGGCGAAATCTAATTTAAGGATAGCACAGGTAATATTGTTTTTACAGCAGTGATTAATATATTCTTGAACAACAGCAACATCGTCAGTGATATTTCTTCCTTTAATGAAAGCAGATTGTGAATAGTCAATTAGATCATTCATTCTCATACTCAGCCTATTAGCTAAGACTTTTGAAAATTTATTAACAACAATTAATCAAAGAAATAGGTCTAAAATATTTTAAATTATTTGCGCCTACTTTTTTGTGTAATAAAATAACATTTGCAAAATTGAATCTTCCTAATTGAAAGCTTCCATTATAAAAATCAGAAAACATATTAATTAGGTCTAATTTCAAGACATCCCAAAAAGTTTTATAAAATAAAATGGGGAACCCATCTGGACCCGGAGATTTATCACTAGGCATGTCGTTAATAGCTTTCCAAATTTCCTCTACGGTGAAAGGTTTATCTAGTTCCGAAAGATCCACATTGGATTCAGGCTGGTAAATATCATTCCCGTTAACATTTATTGTAAATTTATTTTTCGCACCAAATATATCTCTATTATAATCAGTAAAAGCCTTATTAATATCTCTCTGATCAACTAAAGTTTCATTATTAATAGAAATAGAATTAATTGTATTTATTCGTTTTCTACCATTAGCCATGTTATGAAAAAAATTTGTATTACGCATCCTAAGGGTGTTCATTTGTGCACATGTATTACGCATATGAATTAATCAACTTACACACTATTGCTAACAATTTTTAACATACCTAAATCCCATAATAACCTATGATGGTTTCTACCCGAAGATGGAACTTCTAGAAACCAAATAAACGTAGGAATACCTTGAGTATACAGTCCCGAGAGTAAATCACCAAACTATACATTGAGCAAACATTCTCAATGGTAAACTGCTTATATTGTAAACGCTTTGAATGTACTTCCAATGCCTGAGCACACACCAAGCATACAATTTCAATGATAACTTGCCACCAAAGCATTACAGAAACAAACTCGTTGACTCCCGTATACTACGCAGCACATCATTCAACTTGTAGAAAAAAGGGTCTACAAAATTTCAACTCCCCCATAGCTGCATCCACTTTCCCATCCTATTATTGGCAGATGTCTCCACTCCTCTCCCCTTGTAGTCTTCAAACCAAAATATGCGACCGAGGCCAGCAATAATAATGATATGAACATTTAATTAAAATATCCCCCGTAGGTGAGACCTACAACAATTTAAACATTTGAACACGTCATTTAGATGTTTCAACATCTTCCAAATGTCTGAATATTTGGTTCAAACGTCTGTCTTCTTCTAGCTAAATATCTACATGAAATTAGACATATGAATCCACTTTCAAACGTCTAACTCCCATTTTAGACATTTGAATGTAGATTTGAAATTTCTAAACCTATTCAAAAATCAATGTCTTTCTTTCGGGTTTCATTTTATTTAACTTTAGAAAATTTTCAAATGCTTGGACAATATTTTCATATGTCTAAACTGATGTTTTCCTCTATTCACTTATATTTTATTTATCTTTATTCTAGACTTAAGTATAATTGTATTGTTCATCTTTAAAAAAGTATTCATGTACAATTTCAACTCTATTCATTTCTAAACTTTTTACGTACCAATTTATTGTATATAACTATCAACCATCTATATTAAATTTTATTCAAAGTTGATAGAGTTAGATCTATATGAATTTAAAGGATGCATACATAGATTCACTCAATTCAAATATATTACATAAGTCAAATTTATATGACTTTAAGGGCGAATTTATCCTCTAACATTCCTTAAGTTTCATCAATTATCCTACCAAAATCATTTTTATAGGATTTTCAAATTATTTCAATTTATATAAATTATCAGTTGAAAACATCAATTGAACTTTAAATTATTTTTGAAACCTAAATAGGTGTATAAAAGCAAATTAATGCATATATATGACCACGTAACCATTTTATAAATAAACCAACTCACCTTATATGCTACTTTGGTAAACTTCCAATACAAATCCTCAAGCTTTTCCACTTTGGTTTGATTTGCATATATCTTATTCTTCTATCTATCTTGCTGTGTATTTTGATTAGATTTTTTCTATTTGTATTGAAATTTATCTGGTTTAGAAATATGGAAGACGGAGAAGAAAAAATAGAGTTTGATGTTAGGTTTTGTGGCGGCTTTGGAATGAATTACAGTTAATAATAGTAAAAAAAACATGAAATTCTACCTCAGCCAACTTGGGCCTCGACCTATTTTTCCTTGAAAGGCGTGCTAGGTTAATCACTCATATCTTCTTCATCCGGTATCTATTTTTGATGTTTTATATATGAATTTAGGCTAGAAAAATCTATTTGATGCAATCAAAGAGTTATATTTTCCAAATTTCTTCATTTTATAAAAATTTAATTTTTCAGCTTTATGTAAAATTACCAAAATATCATTTTCAATTAAACATTTATTTGTATTTAAAAAATACGGTGACTTATCCTCCACCAAATGGTACTACCATATTTGGGCCTGTAGTCTTCCACCTCTATTCTATGTCTTGCTAGGCAAGGTGGCGGGGTATTAAGGCTGTTATTTTTATGCACCAACGACCACCAACTCCACTCTCCTGTTAAGGGCTTTCCAAAATCTAGGCATTTGTTATACCCTAAACTTTCGTTCAACTCTACACTTTTTTTTATTAATTTCTAACTTTCCATATTCAATGCAGTGACCCATACTAGACTAGGAGGAGGGAGGCGAAGCTATTTTCATGGACTATCCCAAAAGGATAACAAGGATAGAAGATGCAACTTGAAACCTAGCTACCATATAATGGATGTGAACATACATATTACTGGAAAATCGGTTGTCTATAACATGGGAGGATCTTCAGACTATTTATACACTAGAGGGGGCAAAGTGTGTATTTCAACTACTTATGAATTTTAAACTTTATCTACTCAAATTGCAAATAATTACAAAATAAGCAAGTAGTAAAGTGAGATGCAGTAAAATAAATAACACCAATAATTTTTATGCTGTTTCGGAATAATCAATACTTTATCCAGTCCTGTACTACACCATACAATATCTCACAATCACCACTTTCTTTCCATGGGTAGAAAAAATACCCTTATAATCTTGATTTCATAGACTATAAGATGCACCCTCTTAATTTACCGGGCGATAAGATCACCCTCTTGATTTTACAGGCCATAAGGATACCTTCTTCTTTTCACAATCAACTGTAGTGTATGATAAGAAGTTGTATCTTCAATATAGATTCTTGTAGTTTCAGTACCATGATCCTATAGACATTCAATAGGAATATATCTTTGAACTCTTTAACGAATAAGATGAAATCAGATAAAATGATATGAATTCAAGTACAGATTCTTTAATCTTGTGTGGTTTACAAATACTTAATGAATTGAAGTGAAAGAGAGAGTGGAAGAAATGTAATGGGCCTTTCTGATAAAAGAGTGGAAATGAAAGAGCAAGAGAAAATGAGAGTGTTGTGTGTGGAATTTCATTTTCCAGAGCCATTATGTAGTGGTTGAAGAGAAATGTCCATTGGTGAAGGAATAGTAGAAAAAAAATCCCTTTATTTGAATTTTAGAAAACATATTAACGGTCGATATGTCGACATACTTTTGGAGATATGTCTGCATACATGTATTTCAAAAATTAGGTTGATATGTCGACGTACTTGTGGAGGATATGTCGACATACATGTAAGATTTTCATATTTTAAATTTCTTTATATCAACGGATATTTTGTGATTTTATTAAGGTCAATGGTAGATGATCTTTACATATAATAGCCATGGGTTCTTTAACAAAGATTTCTAAGAAATAGCACTTTTGTTATTGCATTTTCATTTTTTTCTTATTCAATCGGTTTTGATCTTCCATTTTCTTCGATTAATCTTCATATATATATATATATGTGTATCATTTGCTTCCGTTTAGTTCTTTTTTACCCTTTAAAATACCTCTATAGTATATTTGAAAGAATTGAATAACTCGGAGATATGTTAGTAGTACTATTTATATGGTTATTCATCAAAATCCATACTTAGGGTACTAACAATCTCCCCATTTTTTATGATGACAACCATAAAAATACTTCAGAGATAAAATAAAATATTTTTATATTTGACTCCCCTTAACTTTATGCACTTCCCCTACCATTTTGCCTAGTATATGTATGCATTTTCTCCCCCTTTTTGGTCAACCAAAAGGGAGAAAAAGTAGATTTTGTATGTAAATACCTATATATAAATGTATTTAAATGGAACTTATTAGGGAAATCAAAATCGATGTGGAGCATGAAATAAATTTATCAAGTAAAACATTTAAAATAAGAGGAGTTTTAGAGTTACCGACGTTGTCGATGCTAATAAAATTTCCTTTTGGATTATATCCATAGTTCACAATCTTACCATCTTTGTATATAGTATTCGCTCAGTCTCTATGGATTTCTTTTCATATGCTTTAAACATCCATTGTCCAGTATCCCTATTTGGTACCTGAAAAACATAGAATATGCGCACTGGTACCCAATTTTATTGTAACAACCCGTATATTTGTACCATTTAAATTGACAATAATCCACACATGTCAACTTAAATAGCACAAAACACGAATCGTTAATGGAGTATATGTATATAAATGAGTGTCATCACAGAATCACAGAGATACAACATAACAGAATAATGCAGCAGAATTACAACAATGTCATAATAGTAGTTCACGAAGCTACTAAGTAAATACAACAATGTCTTAAGCAAATAGTGAAATAGAAATACATAGATGTCAGATAATATCAAAGTAGAAAAGAGAAATACTGATAAAGATAAAGATAAATGATAGTCTTCAAGTCTTCAGCTTCCAAGCAGCGGAGCAACAGAAATCCTCAGATTGACCCGAGCATAAGCACAAACAAGCACTCGAGTCAGGACATATATTCTTATACAGATAATATGGTTCAAATTTGAAATAGTGTTAAGGCGTTGCCGTTTTCCCCTTAACACATTTATATAGCATTATAGTCTATACAGCACTGTAAACTCCACCGTAAACTAGTGGGATATCAGGGAGTACTCCATAGGTAAAATACAAAACAAAACGTAGTGGTCACATATAAGGATACAAGTATGACAAGGCACATGAGACAATACCCAGGGTAGTGAAACTACCGTTTGCTTGATCCGGACTGGTGAGAACGCATCGCCGCAACGATCGCAACACCATGAAACAACACTCCAAATTCAAGGGTGTGCACCAATCAATAACAAGTAATGAATAGTTTACGAAGAAATATGTTCGCTCGAGGTAGCTAACCCCATTTGGCCCGGCACGGCTCCTGTTTTAGTCATTTCCAATTTGACACAAGTGTCAAGGTCATCCATTATCGTTCTCTTTCTTCAGTCATCAACGTACATCATTCCAACTACTTCATTCTGGATCACACTCCGCGTATAGTTATTAAAGTGGTATTCGGTTTAGACAGTGAGTATGTCCCATTTGAAATTTCTATAATTTACATTTCAAAACTTCCAAATTTACCATTTCAAAACTCTATAATTCAATTTCAGTTTCAATTTAAACCAAATTCAAATATTGATTTAAATTCATATATAGGTTTCATTCCATAATCATTTAAATTAAGCTAATTTAACATTCAAATCAATTTAAATTCATTGATGGATTTAATTCAATATTCATTAAAATTATGTTAACTTAACATTCAAATAATTTTAATTTAATTTCCAATTCATTAAATCAATTTAAGTTTACCTGTATTATCTCAAACCTACAAATTTAATTAAATTAAATCCGTCAAATTAAATTCTTTAAATTACATGTCTTATATATATTTCAACAAATAAATCACACTTTATTTTCTTATTAAAGAAATTCAATTCCACTTATTTACTTATTTTATTTAAACAAATTTCAAAACTTAATTATTAAAGAACTCAATTTCACTTATTAAAGAAGTTCAATTTCACTTATTAAAGAAGTTCAATTTCACTTATTAAAGAATTCAATTTTATTTAATTATTAAATAATTCAATCTTATTTAATTATTAAATAATTCAAACTTAATTATAAAATAATTTCAAAACTTAATAATTTACTTAAATTTAAACAACATTTTTTCATCAACTACTTTGTTAATATTTTGTTTTATATTATTAAATATTAATATTTAAATTTCACTAGTTCAAATTTCAAACTTTAGTTTAAAAACCTTTATTATTTTATTCAAATAAAACCCTTATTCATTTATTTAAACCGAATTGTTTGACCAATCGGGTTTTTATTTAATTCTCTGTCCTAAGTCAATTGTTGTATTTGGGTATTTATCATTTCAACCCGATTCCATTTCAATTCAAAATCAAAACATAGTAAAAGGAACTTGCAGTGTGATAACTGGGATGGTGTGAAAGTAAATAAACAAGCAATAACAACAATCAATAACAATCCAATAATTAATTCAAATAATCCCGAAATAATCGTATTAATTTAAATTATTGTTTATGCGAATTAATATAATTATTTCTAGTATCTACACTATCATTTCATGTAGATTAAAGAGTATTACACTTACTATTTTATGCAATTCTACACTTGGTTTCTACTTATTCAATTTCATACTACATTAATTTATACAACATAAATTTAATGGTTCAAGGTGTACTTAACCATATTCCTACGTGTCAATTTATTAGACATTTAAAGGAGTTATATTATGCAAAATTTTATCTAATCAAATTCAACACATATATCAATTTCAAATTGTTTACTATCCTATGTCAAACTCAATCGTATATTATTTATCACTTCATGCATTAACAATCTTAACGTCCAATGTCAACATCAAATATTCAATCATTTATCAACCAAACTTGATTATCATTGTATAAGAATATAAGTCGTGAAATTAAACTTACCTTTTGTGGTTAGAGAGATGAACGACGAAGCACGAAGAGGCACAAATGGAATTGGTACAAACACAGCTCAAACACGAACAATGGAACACTGCAAGCATCGACAAAAGAAAGATGGTATTAGTTTCAAAATGAACATTCATATATATTTTATAAAATTTTATATATGCACTTACCAACGATGAAGAAAAGGAAGGAAGCTGAGAATTTTTGGTGCTGCTGCAAAGTGTGACTTTTAACCGGTTGTTGCTTTACACAACAAGAAAAATGGTTACCATTATTCAGTAACAAAATATACACTGCATATATATTTTTTCTGAAACAATTTGAAAGTGACAGCATTACGTTCCCCTTATAAATCAACACAGTTTCATTCATCATCCTTTTTTTTATGAATGAGACCGTTGCTTCAATTTTTTTTAATATATCTATGCCAACATCTCATGCATGCATGCATTCACCGTGCATACGCCTGCACGAAGTGGCACAACGAGTTCAGGGAAGGGGGTGATGCGTGGAAGCTACTGCGCAAGCGAGGCAAGGTGGCTGGAGGTGCGACGGCGGTGACTGGGGATCTCGTGCGTGCGTGCAGAGGAGTGGTGGAAGGGCAGTGAGTAGATGTGGTGCTCGGTACGGTGGTTTTGCGTGATGGTCGAAGAATTCAGGCGAATGGAATGATGGCTCAGGCACTGGAAGTGATGAGGTGGAGTGTGGCGTCATTGCGCATGGCTGGAGTGGTCGTGTTCAGGTGAAGGGGTGGCTCGGTCGACTGGGGTGTTGCAGGGCCAGAGGAGTGGTGATGCGGCGTCTGGAAGGGCGATGAAGGTGGTGATGGAGATGTGGGTAGGTGGAGGGGAAACCGAGTTTGGGTGATGATGGGACGGTAGGTCGTCAACACCGGTTGGTAGCGGCCAGGTTGATGGCACACCTGCCGCAAATGTGTGGGTATGAGGTTGTGGTCGTGCGTTCACTGATGGGGAGGTGGGCTAGAGGGTCAGGTAGGCGTGGAGACTGCTCGACGAAGTTCGGGCAGTGGCAGACAAGGGAGTAGGCTGTGGCGTGGGTTTCGGAGCATGGCAGGTGGAGGAGGGTTGGAGACAAAAGAAATGGGTAAGGGGAGAAGACGAGGAACGATGGTTCGACATGAAAAGGAGTGAAGCGGGCTTTGAAAGGAGGGGAGGTGGAGTTGTCTGGGTTTATAAATTCTTCTTTGCAAACCCATTTTTTTTACAGAGGAAGAATGTGACGATCGCCCATGACTCCTGTACCAAACATGGGAATAGTGCGCTGAAAGGTGTGCCAGGCAGCCATGGATGATCGTCAGGGTAAGGTAAAACAATAAACTCTATCGTATTACTCACAGCGCATGGATAAAATACAATAGAAAGTATACATAGTGAAGCTTTATAGAACAGAATTCTCATCATATAAGCTCACAATAATTTGATACAAACGTCTGAATAGTCAATACATCAAGCATCACTACATAACACTCAGAGAATCATACAAACAGCGGAACATCCAGTAAATATAGTAAGAAAACAATATGCAAAAGCCTCCAGCTCGTCTTCGTCATCAACAACGTTAGTCACTAAGAACAGTACCTGTCACCTGCTACCTAGTCTGCCCATCCCAGCATGGATGAACAACCCAAGGTAATAAGAGTTGAACATAATACCTTGAGTCAGACAAAAATCTTAGTGAGCAGTAAATCAACTATCAAACATACCAAAAGAGCATAAAGGGTAAAAGGAATAGGAACCCAACCATCCCACTCCACCTCTTTCTACAGTGATAGCCCCCAGACCCACTAGCAGAAATAAACATAGCAAATCAGGCATTTAAAGTAAAGCAATTATCACTCGAGTCAAGGTCGATGTTTTCCAAGCACAAACCCCCAAGGCCTAAACCAAGATCAGATAAGCACTCACAAAACATCGCTCTTGAGACCGAGTGACGATACAACCAAACATCCAAACATTCATGACTCTGGCTATCACTGTTATCATTGCCTCGATATCACCGTTAATTGAATGACCGGCTCATTATTTCATCCGTCCGCCAAGGGCTAATGGTAACCCCGGTTCTAGACAGATCTCCGCACGTCGTCGCAGCCCGTGCCTAGGACTATCGAATCTGCCCAGAGTACTTAGCACGTCGTCGCAGCCCGTGCCTGGGACTATCGAATCTGCCCAGCGTACTCTCGCTTTGAGCCTGCTAGAACCTTCAATAACTATGAGATCTCAGCCTTCTAGTCATCCTCCTCGACGACTATTCACATACTAGCTCAAGCACCTCTCTAGCCAACCATTATCCACAAACTCGAACCATATCACCGAGTTATCAACATGCTTGGGATGATCCCGTCTGGATTAAACCAAGGCTATCTCATATCATGCTTTGCTTCATCGCATCATAGCAAAGTCCCATCTCAACATCATGATCAAATCTATCCATATGAGCTTCATCATCCGCTTCATATGCCACGAGCAGCTTTCCTTATTCAAGAGCCTTTCCACTTAGCTTTTGAATCATCTTCGACCAACTTGTCCAAATTCAATCACTAATCAACTAATCAATCAAACCAATCATTAATCCAAGTAATCAAGCATTTAAACAAGATCTAAATAAGCAGTTATAACAATAATGGCAATTTCGTAAATAAAGAGTCCAAATCTAACAAACATGAATTCTAAGTAATATCTTGATGAATGAACTAGCATAGGTTAACATGTAGTAAAATGGATATCAAAACTTTATGAACAGTGGATCTACATGAAGACTTAAGGAAAATGCATGGAATCGCTATTTTTAACACACAAACAAGTCACCAATCCAATATACTCCTCTGGGTCTGTGTGAAAGATAACCACCACTCACCGAATCACCTAAACACCTCAAAAGCAACTAACTTCAGATCTGGACAACAAAGGATCTAGCTTTATCCGACAAGATTTCCCTTCAAACGATGAAATCTCTCTACAATGGATGGAGATCTTCAACTTTGGCTCTTGGATCTTCGATTTGATCTTCAATCTTGGATGGAAGGAAGCACTAGATTAGAGTGGAGAAAAGAAATGTTGAAGTCGAGCTCTCAAAATAGCAGCACTTCGTCGCTTTAAAATCCGGACACCAAAAATGAAGATAGGCACTTCTATTTATAGACTGGAAATCCCTTAAGTCGGCCGTCCCCTTAAGTCGTCCACGACCTAACCCTTGCCGACCTAATGACCTACGACTCATCTCACACTACCGACCTAACGACTCAACTACATAGCCGACCTAACCACCTAACCATATAGCCGACCTAACGACCTAACTGGTTGCCGACTTAACGAGTCCACTATCTACGACCTAAGCCTGAACACACGGCCTAACACACCCAGCCGACCTAACCAAACATAGGACCTAACACAAGTGATGACCCAACGACTTAAGGCTTCCACGACCTATCTCAACACAGCATTAACTACTAGGTCGCTAACTCATTAACCCTCTCACACCCTTAAGCCGCTAGCTTTTAGGTCGGCCCATCTTCTATAGGTCGTTGACTCCTATATGTCGGTCAACCTCAAAATCGCTAACCTACTAACTTCCTTAAGCCGGTCACTCTCTTAAGTCAGCCAACTACTAAGTCGGCTACCTCCTTAACTCGGCCACGCTTCTCTAAGTCGCTCCAATCTACTCTGGACGACTTAAACTCTAGACGACATAACCAATACTAACGACCTAGTGGCAACTATTCTACGATTTATCGACATGTAAAATACAGGTCGTTACATTCTTTCCCCCTTAGGAATTTCGCCCCCGAAATTCCAAACAAATAAGAGCAATCAAAACTATTCTGCATGCCTACTATCCATAGAAATCAACAAACCATGCATCCAATTACTAGCCTAGCATGCAGAATTCTAAGACTAGAACAAGTTACAAATTCATGAGATGTCACGACACCTTAGGGCCATACCTCGAAGAGTTCACGATGAGCTGCCTTCATCCTCTCTTCCTCTTCCCATGTACAGTCGTTAACATCATCACTCCATTGTACCTTGAGCAACTTGACTACCTTCCTCCTAAGCTGTTTCGTGTCAGTCTCCACAACACGAAGCGGCTTACTAGGTCTCTTAACTACTGAATCAACCTCTAGATCTTCATAGTTATCAGCAGAAACCACTGTATTCGAGTCGTGCACATACTTCCGTAGATACGATATATGAAAAACATTGTGCACACTCGACATCTTTTCCGGTAACTCCAATTTATATGCGAGCTTTCCAATTCGCTCGATGATCGGGAATGGTCCAACAAATCTCGGAGTCAACTTTCCTTTCTTCTCGAATCGAATAACATCCTTCAATGGAGAAACCTTCACGAAAACCATATCGCCTACGTCGAATTCCAAATCCTTACGATGTTTATCGGCATAACTTTTCTGACAATCTTGGGCTGCCTTGTCGAATGATCTCTATGCAATCCGAAGTCTGTCGAATCATTTCGGGCCCAAGTATCAGCTTTTCTCCAGTTTCCAACCAACATGTCGGAGAGTTACACGGTCTTCCATACAATGCTTCATACGGTGCCATACCAATACTTGACTGGTAACTGTTATTATATGCAAATTCCACCAAATGAAGATGATCTTCCCATGATCCTCCGAAATCTAAAACACACGCTCTAAGGAGATCTTCCAAAACTCTATTGACTCTCTCGGTCTGACCATCTGTTTGGGGGTGGTAAGCTGTACTCAAACACAACTTAGTCCCCAAAACTTCTTGGAAGCTCTTCCAAAATCCACTAGTGAACAATGGGTCTCGATCGCTCACTATACTCTTCGGAATACCATGGAATCGAACTATCCACTTAACATACAACTCAGCCAATTTCGATGCAGTCCTAGTTGATCGAACAAGAATGAATCTTGCACTCTTAGTCAAATGATCTACGATTACCCAAATCCCTTCATTCCCTGCTCTGGTTCTAGGTAACCCATCGATAAAATCCATCGATATTTGCTCCCACTTTCATGTAGGAACTTCTAATGGCTGAAGCAATCCACTTGGCTTCTTCTGCTCGGCTTTTACCAACTGGCAGTTCATGCACTTGGAAATAAAATTTCCAACATCCTTCTTCATACCTTCCCAGTAATAGGTTCTCTTCATATCCCGATACATCTTATTTCCGCCTGGATGAATTGTCAACTTCGAGTGATGACTTTCCTTAATAACTTCATCTCTCAATTCATCTATATCGAGAACAACTAGTCGTCCTTGTTTCCGAAGCCAACCCTCTCGATCGACTTCGAATCCTTTATCCTTCTCTGGGTCTGATCCAGATTCCAAATCTCGGATAATCTTGACAAGCTTATCATCTCGCTTTTGGCTCTCGCCAATTCTTTCCACCAGAGTAGGTCTTATCGATAAGTTTGCCAACATCTCAGGTTCCAATTCACATCTAGGCCTGAAGTCAAATCCAGCCAAATACTCGAGACTCTTCCATTCTGAAAACATGGCTCCCAATCCTGCATGTCTTTGACTTAACGCATCTGCCACTGCGTTACCTTTTCCCGGAGTATAGGCTATACCAAAATCATATGATGCCAAAAACTCTAGCCATCGTTGCTGACGAAGATTCAAATCCTTTTGGGAGAACATATACTTCAACGACTTATGATCTGTAAACAACTCGAATCGAACTCCCAATAGGTAATGTCTCCACATCTTCAGAGCAAATATAATCGCCGCTAACTCCAAATCATGAGTCGAATAATTCCTTTCATGCGGCTTCAGTTGTCGACTTGCATATGCAACAACTTTATCCTTTTGCATCAGCACTGCTCCAAGTCCAGTATCACATGCATCGGTGTAAACCACCATCTCATCATATCCACTTCGAATAGTCAAAACAGGAGCACTTGTCAGTCGCTCTTTCAGGATTCCGAAAGCTTGCTCACACTTAGCTTCCCATTTGAATACTTGATTCTTTTTCGTCAATCCTGTTAACGGTGCAGCTATCTTGGAAAAGTCTTTGATAAACCGACGATAGTATCCTGCTAATCCAAGAAAACTTCTCACATCAGATGCATTCTTAGGTCTAACCCAATCCTGGATCGCTGCCACCTTGGCGGGATCAACCGCTATTCCACTTCCAGAGATAACATGGCCTAAGAACCTCACTTCGCTCTTCTTCGAAAACTTAACCCCCAGATGTTGTTTTCGCAGGATTTCCAAAACAATCCGCAAGTGCGTCTTGTGCTCTTCTTCAGTTCTGAAATAAATCAAAATATCATCCACGAACACAAGTACGAACTTGTTCAACTGATCCCTGAACACTCTATTCATAAGATCCACAAAATATGCTGGTGCATTAGTCAATCCAAACGGCATTACCAGCCACTCATAGAATCCGGATGGTGTCCTAAAAGCAGTCTTTGGAACACTATCCTTTTCCACTCTCAACTGGTGAAATCCCATTGCCAAATCCATCTGAGAAAACACCTTAGCTTCGTGAAGCTGATCAAACAAGTCATCTATCCTCGGCAATGGATACTTGTTCTTCTTAGTCACTTTATTCAGCTCACGATAATCCACACACAACCTCAACGATCCATCCGCTTTGGTTGCAAACACAACTGGTGCAACTCATTCGGACACACTACACCGAATGAATCCTTTCTGTAAAAGGTCATCAACTTGCACCTTCAACTCTTGCTATTCCCTAGGTGCCATCCTCCTAAGAGGCATCACAACAGGTCTGGCTCATTCAACTAGATCGATACGAAACTCGATCTCTCTATGCGGCGGTAACCCTTTGAACTCGTCAAAGACATCCTCAAATCCATTCACAATAGGCACCGATGACAGTCCATCCCGTGGAACAACCAGCGAATACATGAAGCTCATAAAGACGCCTTCCTCATGCTTACATCGTATCACAATTCTTTCGCCCTTCCACATTCTCGACTGTCACCTCTAGCCTTTCACAATCAATTCTTGCCGCATACTTCCTAAGCCAGTCCATACCCAGAATAATTCCGAACCCCGCAAAGTTCAGAACAAAAAAATCACAAACAAAAGAGCAATCATGACTCGAGACAACTAGACCACAGCATATCATACAAAAACAAGACGAACCCCCAACTGGATTAGTCACAACCAATGGTCTATCAACAATATCCGGTTCCAAACCCAACCGGCCTACAAGTTTACTACAAACAAAGGAGTGCGACGCCCCAGTATCAAATAACACTCTAACTGGAACACCACAAATGGAAAGAGTACCTTGTACCACCACACTCTTTCCTTTCTCTTCAGCAGTAGGAGCTTTCAAAGATGATGGCACAACCCCCAAAGCATAAGCTTGCACAATCTGCTTGTCCTTCCTCGGTTCCGGACAATTCTTCCTGAAATGCCCCGGTTTGTCACAGTTGTGGCACTTCGCTGGCACCTTCGGATTCTTACAATCTCTGGAGAGATGACCCTTCTGCTGACAGTTGTAGCAGGTCACTTCACCCTTCGGCTTCTTCTGGCCATCCTTACCCTTCTGCTGCTGCTGCTTCCTCTTCTTGTTTCCACTTTGCTCCTTGGTCACAGCAACAACATATCCTTCCTTAGGAAACATATTCTCGTGCCTGAGAGCTTTCTCTACAAGCTTCTCAAATGGGTCATCCAAATGATCCACCAACTGTCTCCCAAGATAAGTGTCCAGGCCTGTCACAAACTTCTCATTTTTCTGATAGGGAGATTCAATATACGACCGAGCATACTTGGACAAGGCTTCAAACTCAGAAACATACTCAAGAACTGGCCTACCACCTTGCTTGAGCTCTACAAACTTCTTGAATAGAACAGATTTCTGAGCTGTAGAAATGAACTTAGCTTCAAATCTGGCTTGGAATTGCTCCCAAGTAATCTCTTCCTCCGGAGTATCAATGGTGATAGAATTCCACCAATCAGAAGCTCTTCCTTGAAGCTGTCTTGATGCAAGCTTCCTCTTAGTTGCATCCTCGATTCCCAAGTCACCAAAGATCCTTCTACAAGAATCTATCCATCTCTGAACTTCTATGGTTGATTCTGTCCCCAAGAAAACCTTTCCTCCAAGAGCAGTATAGTCTTTACACAACTAAGCAAAATCCACTGGTTTTGAGGCTTGAACTTGAACTCCAACATCTACTGATGGCCCTGGAACTGGCTTCCTTCTCATGATCGAAGTCATCATGGCCTCAAACATAGCAGCATAATCAACAGTCTCTTCAGTAGCACGGCTTTCCCTAGCAGCTTGTCTCTCTCTTCGACTCATTCTTAATATCGATAAAAAGAATGATTAGAACACCTTGAGAAACAACTACATAAGGAGTTCAAATCCTTCTAAGCTACTATATTATATATAGTAATCATCCATCAAAATTACAATTACGTCTCTCATACGTAGTTATGTCAGCGAGCGTTGGCTAAAATCGATTAACCAAAGCTCTGATACCAAATGTGACGATCGCCCATGACTCCTGCACCAAACATGGGAATAGTGCGCTGAAAGGTGTGCCAGGCAGCCATGAATGATCGTCAGGGTAAGGTAAAACAATAAACTCTATCGTATTACTCACAGCGCATGGATAAAATACAATAGAAAGTATACATAGTGAAGCTCTATAGAACAGAATTCTCATCATATAAGCTCACAACAATTTGATACAAACATCTGAATAGTCAATACATCAAGCCTCACTACATAACACTCAGAGAATCATACAAACAGCGGAACATCCAGTACATATAGTAAGAAAACAATATGCAAAAGCCTCCAGCTCGTCTTCGTCATCAACAGCATTAGTCACTAAGAACAGCACCTGTCACCTGCTACCTAGTCTGCCCATCCCAACATGGATGAACAACCCAAGGTAATAAGAGTTGAACATAAAACCTTGAGTCAGACAAAAATCTTAGTGAGCAGTAAATCAACTATCAAACATACCAAAAGAGCATAAAGGGTAAAAGGAATAGGAACCCAACCATCCCACTCTACCTCTTTCTACAGTGATAGCCCCCAGACCCACTAGCAGAAATAAATATAGCAAAGCAGGCATTTAAAGTAAAGCAATTATCACTTGAGTCAAGGTCGATGTTTTCCAAGCACAAACCCCCAAGGCCTAAACCAAGATCGGATAAGCACTCACAAAACATCGCTCTTGAGACCGAGTGACGATACAACCAAACATCCAAACATTCATGACTCTGGCTATCACTGTTATCATTGCCTCAATATCACCGTTAATTGAATGACTGGCTCATTATTTCATCCGTCCGCCAAGGGCTAATGGTAACCCCGGTTCTAGACAGAACTCCGCATGTCGTCGCAGCCCGTGCCTAGGACTATCGAATCTGCCCAGAGTACTTAGCACGTCGTCGCAGCCCGTGCCTGGGACTATCGAATCTGCCCAGCGTACTCTCGCTTTGAGCCTGCTAGAACCTTCAATAACTATGAGATCTCAGCCTTCTAGTCATCCTCCTCGACGACAATTCACATGCTAGCTCAAGCGCCTCTCGAGCCAACCATTATCCACAAACTCGAACCATATCACCGAGTTATCAACATGCTTGGGATGATCCCGTCTGGATTAAACCAAGGCTATCTCATATCTGCTTTGCTTCATCGTATCATAGCAAAGTCCCATCTCAACATCATGATCAAATCTATCCATATGAGCTTTATCATCCGCTTCATATGCCACGAGCAGCTTTCCTTATTCAAGAGCCTTTCCACTTAGCTTTTGAATCATCTTCGACCAACTTGTCCAAATTCAATCACTAATCAACTAATCAATCAAACCAATCATTAATCCAAGTAATCAAGCATTCAAACAAGATCTAAATAAGCAGTTATAACAATAATGGCAATTTCGTAAATAAAGAGTCCAAATCTAACAAGCATGAATTCTAAATAATATCTTGATGAATGAACTAGCATAGGTTAATATGTAGTAAAATGGATATCAAAACTTTATGAACAATGGATCTACATGCAGACTTAAGGAAAATGCATGAAATCACTATTTTTAACACACAAACAAGTCACCAATCCAATATACTCCTCTGGGTCCGTGTGAAAGATAACCACCACTCACCGAATCACCTAAACACCTCAAAAGCAACTAACTTCAGATCTGGACAGCAAAGGATCTAGCTTGATCCGAAAAGATTTCACTTCAAACGATGAAATCTCTCTACAATGGATGGAGATCTTCAACTTTGGCTCTTGGATCTTCGATTTGATCTTCAATCTTGGATGGAAGGAAGCACTAGATTAGAGTGGAGAAAAGAAGTGAAGAAGTGTTGAAGTCGAGCTCTCAAAATAGCAGCACTTCGTCGCTTCAAAATCCGGACACCAAAAATGAAGATAGACACTTCTATTTATAGACTGGAAATCCCTTAAGTCGGCCGTCCCCTTAAGTCGTCCACGACCTAACCCTTGCCGACCTAACGACCTACGACTCATCTCACACTGCCGACCTAACGACTCAACTACATAGCCGACCTAACTACCTAACCATATAGCCGACCTAACGACCTAACTAGTTGTCGACTTAACGAGTCCACTATCTACGACCTAAGCCTGAACACACGGCCTAACACACCCAGCCGACCTAACCAAACATAGGACCTAACACAAGTGCTGATCCAACGACTTAAGGCTTCCACGACCTATCTCAACACAGCATTAACTACTAGGTCGCTAACTCGTTAACCCGCTCACACCCTTAAGCCGCTAGCTTTTAGGTCGGCCCATCTTCTATAGGTCGTTGACTCCTATATGTCGGTCAACCTCTAAATCGCTAACCTACTAACTTCCTTAAGCCGGTCACTCTCTTAAGTCGGCCAACTACTAAGTCGGCTACCTCCTTAACTCGGCCACACTTCTCTAAGTCGCTCCAATCTACTCTGGACGACTTAAACTCTAGACGACATAACCAATACTAATGACCTAGTGGCAACTATTCTACGATTTATCGACACGTAAAATACAGGTCGTTACAAAGAAAATATAGAACGTGGAAAAAAAAGATGAAAGAGGAGAGAAGGCAGAGAGGAAGCTACCGGTAGCAGTTTGAAATGAGCGAATACGTTTTCATTACTTTTAATTTTTATAATTTCGCAGCAGTAAATATTGTTTTGAACTTCGAAACGTCATTCCTATTTCCAAGTCAACCACCACCAGCCAACTACCAGCATTACCTTCTCTTCAGCTCAAAATCTATTTTTTTATTTTTATTTATTTTTATTTTTTTTGAATGCAAACAGGCTGCTAATCGGGGCTGACTACGACTTAACTGGTCCGCTTGGATCGGTTAAATTAGCACGGCGTCTTAGGTCGACTCCGATTCGTACGAATGAATATACCATTTTAATCAGCGCGACGAGGCGCTTACAATGATACACAGATAATTGTGATACAACAGTCTTATCAAAACTCGAAATTTACGCCGATTAAATTATTCATTTGACAAAACAATTTAAATGAAGCAGGCGATGACGGAATTAGACGAAATGAATTGCGACGTCTAAATGAGATAAATTTTTACAACATTACCGTGTAAAAATATTTGGATTCAAAAGATGAATTTTTCGCAGTTTAAAATGAACTGATATACAACAAAAACGCGAATGGAATTTTCTACAATATTTTGCGACGAAACTTTTCCTATATCCATAACTAACGAGACGCATCTTATAAACGAAGTTTGGACGTTTATTGAGAACGTATATAAATTTCAAATTTTTAGATTAAAATAATGGATTTAAAATTTTAAATTAGGTCGGAAATTCAGGGTCGTCACAATCTCCCCCATCAAAACTTTTCGTCCTCGAAAAGGAACGAGACGGTAGAAGTAGGGAAGAAACAAGCAGAAAAGTCAAGGTTGATTTAAGAAAATTGAATTTATACCTGAAATTAGCAATTCGGGTTTTGAATCCCGAATACTATCCTCAGTTTCCCATGTGCAATCTCGGTCATCTGCACTCCATTGAACTTTGACGAGATTGACCGACTTCCTTCTAAGTTGCTTCGTCTCACGATCGACTATCCGAAGTGGCTTCCGCTCAATGGTCAAGTCAGGCTCAATAACTAACTCTTCCAACTGAGCAGTGGGATTGGTCATAGATGGATCACACACAACTTTGCAGAGACGTGGAACACATTGTGCACACTAGCAAACTTTTCTGGTAATGCGATTCTATAGGCTAAGGTTCCAACCCTTTTCGTTTTCTCAAACGGACCAACAAATCTGGGAGCAAGCTTCCTCTTTCTTCCAAATCGAATAACATTCTTCAAAGGCGAAACTTTGAGAAATACTTCATCTCCTACACTGAATTCGAGATCTCTCCTCCTTCTGTCAGCGTAGCACTTCTGTCTGTCTTGTGCCATCTTTATCTTCTTCCTGATTTCTTCAACTTTCTCGAAAGCTTACATAATTATTTTTGGACCAAGAACTAATTGATCTCCAGACTCGATCCAACAAGATGGTGATTTGCACGGCCGTCCATATAATGCTTCGAACGGTGCCATACCAATGCTTGCCTAATTTATTAAAGATATTTAATTCCAATTCAAATATACTTATTCAAATTTGAAATTCGGTTTCTTTACCTGATAACTATTATTATAAGTGAATTTAACCAAATGTAGACGGTCTTCTCAGGATCCACCAAAGTCTATAATACAAGCTCGGAGAAGGTCTTTCAAAATCTGATTCATCCTCTAAGTTTGGCCATCTGTCTGAGCATGATAAGCTATGCTCAGATTCAGTTTAGTGCCCAAAGTATCCTGAAATGCCTTCCAGAATTTACTAGTGAAAATAGGATCTCTATTGCATACGATACTAGATGGTACACCATGAAGTTTAACAACTTCTCTCATGTATATCTCGGCCAAACTCGAAGCGGTACGAGTGGTCTTGACTGGAATAAAATGAGCGGATTTCATCAGTCCATCGACAATCACCCAAATGCTTTCGTTACCCTTTCTAGTCCTTAGTAGCCCATCAATAAAGTCCCTAGAAATCTGCTCCCACTTCCAACCTGGAATCTCTAGAGGTTGACGCAATCCTGTCGTCTTTCTATGATCAGCCTTAACTTGTTGACAAGTTGTGCATATTCTAACATAGGTCGAAATATCATGCTTTATCCCACTCCACCAATATAACTTCTTCATATTTTGGTACATCTTTATGACTCCTAGATGAAATGAAAGTGAAGATTGATAGTTTTCTCTCAGCACTTTCTGTCTTAGACCATCAACATTGGGAATATAAATTCTATTATTAATTCTCTAGACTCCGTTACTATCGACTTGTGCACCCATTTTACTGTTAGCATTTCCGACTCTACCGAGAACTATTTCTTTAATATGATAGAGCAAGGTGTCTTCATATTGCTTAGCTATAATGCGATCCATAAGCGCTGGGGAGATGACGAGATGGACTAACATTCCTTCAACAAGATTACAACGTGCCATTGCTTGGTTTTTTCTCAAAGCATCGGCTACGACGTTTGCTTTCCCTGGGATGTAGTTAATATCAAGATCATATGCAGCTAGAAATTCGAGCCATCGGACTTGTCTCTGATTCAAATCCTTTTGTGAGAAAATATATCTCAATGACTTATGGTCTGTGAATAATTCGAATTTGGTTCCCAATAGATAGTGCCTGCATAGCTTAAGAGCAAATACAACCGCAAGAAGCTCTAAATCATGAGTTGCGTAATTTGCTTCATGGGTCTTTAACTGACGACCAGCATAGGCAATGACCTTTCCTTTCTTCATTAAAACTGCTCCTAATCCATCACAGCAGGCATCAGTATAGACGGTCAAAGCTTCGTTTCCGTCAATAACTGTGAGAACTGGGGCAGAGGTCAACCTTCGCTTCATCTCATTGAAAGCTGATTCACACTTTTCACTCCAATTAAATTTGATATTCTTTTTGGTCAATGCGGTGAGTGGTGCGGCAATACGAGCAAAATTTTCTATAAATCTTCAATAATAGCCTGTCAAGCCCTAGAAGCTATGAATATCTGTAGGAGTTTTGGGAGTCTCCCAATCCTGCAAATTCAAAGGATTCGAGTTTAGATAGAGATAGATATTCGGATAGAACCGGCAAGTGAGGATAGAACTTATATTGATCACGATGATCTTAGCTGGATCGACCGAAATTCCATTCTCCGAGACAATATGGCCAAGAAATCGAACTTTGTCTCTCCAAAAGTGGCATTTCGAAAACTTGGCTTTAAGCTGATGACTGCAAAGAGTTTCAAGAACAAAAGCCAAATGTGACCTATGTTGTGTCTCATCTTTAGAGAAGACGAGAATATCATCAATGAGAACAAGAACAAACTTGTTAAGAACATCACGAAAAACTCTATTCATCAAGTTGACGAAATAAGCTGGAGCATTAGTAAGACCGAACGGCATAACCAGCCATTCAAAGAAACCATTTTTAGTGCGGAATGCTGTTTTAAGAATACTCTCCTCAACGATTTTGAGTTGGTGAAAGCCGGTAGGCAGATTGAGTTGAGAGAAAACTTTGGCCCCATGGGGCTGGTCGAATAGATCATTGATGCGGGCATTGGATATCTGTTCTTGTGTATGAGCTTGTTTAGCTCTCTATAGTCCACACACATTCTGAGAGAACCATAAGACTTTGTGATGAATGCAACTGCAGCTCCCCATTCTGAATAACTTCGCCGTATCAAACCTTTAGCAAATAAATCTTCAATCTGAACATTCAATTCTGCCTTCTCTTTAGGAGCCATTCTCCTGGGAGGGAGAACTACTGGTCGAGCACTAGGGATAAGATCAATGCAGAATTCGATTTCCCACGGAGATGGTAGAGAATTTACTTCTCTAAACACATCAGAAAAGAGTTGAACAACCGGGGTAGAGCTTAGATCATTCGGATGGGAGTCAAGAGAGAATATAAAACTCCCAGCACATTCTTGAGGCGATTTACCTTCAATAACTAAAGCTATACTCTTGTCTTCAATTAGAGAAACAGTTCGATCTTTGCAAGAAATAACGGCTTCGAACTTCCATAGCCAATCAACACCTAATAGGATATCGAATGCTTTGAGTCCATGGACATAGAAATCCCAAGTGAAACGGTGCATGCCATACATAAGCGTGACATATTTGCATACCCTTTTGAGGCTAGTGGGTCGTCCAATATGGTTTGATACGCATAAAAAAGTAGATGAAAGGATGGATTCCAATCCAAATTTATTGCACAAATCAATAGATATGAAACTATGTGTTGCTCCGGCGTCAAATAGAACTCTAACGGGTCAAGTATGCAACATAAAAGTACTCTGTAATGTACCTTGGCCATCCTGAACTTCCGGGGTAGGTGTGGTAATAGAAAAAACTCCTGATGGGGCACCCTTCTCCTGAGTTGGGCAATCTTTCTTAAAATGTCCTGGCTGTAAGCAAATGTAGCACACATCTCTCTTGGCCATCTAAGTCGGTGGCAGAATAGCTGCTCCCTTTTGGGGATGGGAAACTACTGGCATAATGATCTTTCTAATTGCAGTTGAAATAGGTGATAGAGGATATGTCAATGGGCTTCTTTTGAGAATAGCCAAGCCTGGATTTCTTCTGTCATTTCTTCTTCTATTGCTCAAAATTTGGCTTTCTCTTTCCAGTCTGACTAGAAGATGGCTGAGTAACTGGAGCCTTGGTGGCTGATGTTCCCTTAGGCTTTCCCTCATACCTAAGAGCATAATGCATCAGCTCGGTGAAAGTGCCATGGACATGAGCCGTGAGGAGATCGTAATACTGTGGAGGTGCTCCATGGATGAATTTCTCATTCTTCAGCAGTGGCGTATCAATCAAGCCAGGTCCGAACTTGGAGAGTTTGTTAAACTTTCTTTCATACTCGGAGAAAGTCATGTTGCCCTGCTTGAGGTCCATAAATAATCGATAAAGCTGAGTCTTTTCGGCTGTTGGCATCCACTGAGCCATAAACGAATCCCTATTTACAAGCGATATAAAGATGAGTAAATTGACGAGATAGAAGAAGTTTATTTGGATGAAATTTCAGTTACATTTCTACCTAAACTGATCCCAGGTGATAGTTTCCTCGTCAGTACGGAAGGTTACTGACTCCCACCAATCCCGTGCCGCATCCTGAAGCTACCAAGCGGCCAAATGACGCTTCTGCGTGTCAGTAATCTCAAGCCCAGTGAAGATCCTTTCGAGGCTCTTCTTCCACTGTTGCGCTCCAATGATGCTCTAGGAACCAGTAAATTTGATGCCGCCAAGCTGGGTGTATTCCTTGCTAAGAGTAGAGAACTTGACTGCGGGAGCTGGGGCACGTGGTTCGGGAGCATTCCCTTTACCCCCACCTCTAGCATTCCTTCTGGTACTCATCCTGGAATACCAAAAGTGTTTTAGAATCAAAGATAGAGATTTTATAGAACTTAAGGAAATTCTAATCAACGAATTCAATAAGAAAGATGGAATCAAAGGATATGGATTCTGAAATGATTCTCCTCATTCTAGGGTATGGTTACCCTATCTCTAATGAGCTTTAAAACTCCATAGGCTAAGGTTTTCGGGAACCAAAGCTCTGATACCAACTGTAACAACCCGTATATTTGTACCATTTAAATTGACAATAATCCATACATGTCAACTTAAATAGTACAAAACACGAATCGTTAATGGAGTATATGTATATAAATGAGAATCATCACAGAATCACAGAGATACAACATAACAGAATATTGCAGCGGAGTTACAACAATGTCATAATAGTAGTTCACGAAGCTACTAAGTAAATACTACAATGTCTTAAGCAAATAGTGAAATAGAAATACATAGATGTCCGATAATATCAAAATAGAAAAGAGCAATACTGATAAAGATAAAGATAAATGATAGTCTTCAAGTCTTCAGCTTCCAAGCAGCAGAGCAACAGAAATCCTCAGATTGACCCGAGCATAAGCACAAACAAGCACTCGAGTCAGGACATATATTCTTATACAGATAATATGGTTCAAATTTGAAATAACAATAACTCAAAGATGAATGGAATAACATCTTTCAGGATTCGTTAAACTATATATATATATATATATATATATATATATATATATATATTAGTGTACGCTAAGTAGATAATGTCTAACAGTAACATAAAGTATCAAAATAGTGTTAAGGCGTTACCGTTTTCCCTTTAACACATTTATATAGCATTATAGTCTATACAGCACTGTAAACACCCGTAAACTAGTGGGATATCAGGGAGTACTCCATGGGTATAATACAAAACAAAAGGTCACGTATAAGGATACAAGTATGACAAGGCACATGAGGCAATACCCAAGGTAGTGAAAGTATCGTTTGCCTAATCCGGACTGGTAAGAATGCATCGCCGCAATGATCATAACACCGCGACACAACACCCCAAATTCAAGGGTGTGCACCAATGAATAACAAGTAATGAGTAGTTTATGAAGAAGTGTGTTCGCTCGAGGTAGCTAACCCCATTTGGTCCGACACGGCTCATGTTTTAGTCATTTCCAATTTGACACAAATGTCAAGGTCATCCATTATTGTTCTCTTTCTTCAGTCATCAACGTACATCATTCCAACCACTTCATTCTGAATCACACTCCGTGTATAGTTATTAAAGTGGTATTCGATTTAGACGGTCAGTATGTCCCTAACCGATTCCGGTCTCTTTAATAACTTTCGTAATTATTACACCGATTGGTCGTTTAATAAATTTCAAAACTAAATCAATTTCAATCTCACTTAGAATTTGAAAGCCAATATTTCATTTGTCTTTCTATATAAATTTCTATAACTTACGTTTCAAAACTTCTAAATTTACCATTTCAAAAGTCTATAGTTCAATTTCAATTTTAATTTAAACCAAATTCAAATATTGATTTAAATTCATATATAGGTTTCATTCCATAATCATTTAAATTAAGTTAATTTAACATTCAAATCAATTTAAATTCATTGATGGATTTAATACAATGATCATTAAAATTAAGTTAACTTAACATTCAAACAATTTCAATTTAATTTCCAATTCATTAAATCAATTTAAGTTTACCTGTATTATCTCAAACCTACAAATTTAAGTAAATTAAATTCGTCAAATTAAATTCTTTAAATTACAAGTCTTGTATTTATTTCAACAAATAAATCACACTTTATTTTCTTATTAAAGAAATTCAATTCCACTTATTTACTTATTTTATTTAAACAAATTTCAAAACTTAATTATTAGAGAACTCAATTTCACTTATTAAAGAAGTTCAATTTCACTTATTAAAGAATTCAATTTTATTTAATTATTAAATAATTCAATCTTATTTAATTATTAAATAATTCAAACTTAATTATAAAATAATTTCAAAACTTAATAATTTACTTAAATTTAAACAACATTCTTTCATCAACTACTTTGTTAATATTTTGTTTCAGATTATTAAATATTAACATTTAAATTACACTAGAATTCAAATTTCAAACTTTAATTTAAAAACCTCTATTATTTTTTTTAAATAAAATCTTTATTCACTTATTTAAATCGAATTATTTGACCAATCGGGTTTCTATTTAATTCTCTATCCTAAGTCAATTGTTTTATTTGGGTATTTATCATTTCAACCCGATTCCATTTCAATTCAAAATCAAAACATAGTAAAGGGAACTTACAGTGTGATAACTGGGATGGTGTCAAAGTAAATAAACAAGCAATAGCAACAATCAATAACAATCCAATAATTAATTCAAATAATCCTGAAATAATCGTATTAATTTACGTTGTTGTTTATGTAAATTAATATAATTATTTTTAGAATCTACACATCAGTTCATGTAGATTAAAGATTATTACACTTCTTATTGTATGCAATTCTACACTTGGTTTCTACTTATTCAATTTCATACTACATTAATTTATACAACATAAATTTATACAACATAAATTTAAATGGTTCAATGTGTAATTAACCATATTCCTACGTGTCAATTTATTAGGAATTTGAAGGGGTCATATTATAAAAAAAATTATTTAATCAAATTCAACACATATATCAATTTCAAATTGTTAACTAACCCACGTCAAATTCAATCGTATATTATTTATCACTTCATACATTAACAATTTAAACATCCAATGAAACAATCAATCATTTATCAACCAAACTTGATTATCATTGTATAAGAATATAAGTCGTGAAATTAAATTCACCTTTCATGGTTAGAGAGATGAACGACGAAGCACGAAGAGGCACTAATGGAATTGGTACAAACACAGCTCAAACACGAACAATGGAACACTGCAACCATCGACAAAAGAAAGATGGTATTAATTTTAAAATGAACGTTCATATATATTTTATAGAATTATATATATGTGCTTACCAACGACGAAGAAAAGGAAGGAAGCTGAGAATTTTTGGTGCTGCTGCAAAGTGGGACTTTTAACCGGTTGCTGCTGTACACAACAGGAAAAATGGTTACTATTATTCAATAACAAAATATACACTGCATATATATATTTTCTAAAACAATTTGAAAGTGACAGCATCACGTTCCCCTTATAAGTCAACACAGTTTCATTCATCGTCCTTCTTCTCTTTTTATTATGTAAGAGACTGTTGCTTCAATTTTTTTAATATATCTATGCCAACATCTCATGCACGCATGCATTCATCGTGCACATGCTTGCACGAAGTGGCATAGCGAGGTGAGGGAAGGGGTTGATGTGCTGGAAGCTACTGCATAGGCGAGGCAAGGTGGCTGGAGGTGCGGCGGCGACCGGGGATGTCGCACGTGCGTGTAGAGGAGTGATGGAGGGGCGGTAAGTGAATGTGGTGCTCGATACGGTGGTTTTGCGCGATGGCCGGAGGATTCAAGCGAATGGAACGGTGGCTCAGGCACTGGAAGTGATGAGGTGGAGTGCGGCATCGTAGCACGTGGCCGGAGTGGTCGTGTTCAGGTGATGGGGTGGCTCGGTCGACTGGGGTGTTGCGCGGCCAGAGGAGTGGTGATGCGGCGTCTGGATGAGCGGTGAAGGTGGTGATGGAGACGTGGGTAGGTAGTGGGGCAACCGAGTTTGGGTGATGATGGGACGGTAGGTTGTCGACAATGGTTGGTGGCGGTCCTGCTGCAAATGTGTGGGCATGAGGCTGTGGTCGTGCGTTCACTGATGGGGAGGTGGGCTAGAGGGTCAGGGAGGCGTGGAGACTACTCGGCGAAGTTCGGGCAGTGGCAGACAAGGGAGCAGGCTGTGGCGTTGGTTTCGGAGCATGGCAGGTGGAGGAGGGTTGGAGACAAAAGAAATGGGTAAGGGGAGAAGACGTGGGACGATGATTCGACATGAAAAGGAGTGAAGCAGGCTTTGAAAGGAGGGGAGGTGGAGTGGTCTGGGTTTATAAATTTTTCTTTGCTAACCCTTTTTTTTACAGAGGAAGAAAATATAGAATGAGGAAAAAAAAGAGAAGATGAAAGAGGAGAGAAGGCAGAGAGGAAGTTACCTGTAGCAATTTGAAATGAGTGAATACGTTCTTTTTACTTTTAATTTTTATAATTTCGCATCAGTAAATATTGTTTTGAACTTCGAAACGTCATTTCTATTTCCAAGTCAACCACCACCTGCTAACTACCCACATTACCTTCTCTTCAGCTCAAAATCTATTTTTATTTTTTTATATTCTTTTTTGAACGCAAACGGGCTGCTAATCTGGGCTGACTATGATTTAACCGGTCCGCTTGGATCGGTTAAATTAGTACGACGTCTTACGTCGACTCCGATTTGTAAGAATGAATATACCATTTTAATCAGCGTGACGATACGCTTATAACGGTACACAGATAATTGCAATACGACAGTCTTATCAAAAATCTAAATTTACGCCAATTAAATTGTTCATTTGATAAAACAATTTAAATGAAGCAGGCGACGACGGAATTAAACGAAACGAATTGCGATGTCTAAATGTGATAAATTTTTACAACATTACCGTGTAAAAATATTTGGATTCGAAAGATAATTTTTTCGTAGTTTAAAATGTACCGATATACAATAAAAACGCGAACGGAATTTTTGCAATATTTTGTGACGAAACTTTTCCTATATCCATAACTAACTAGACGCATCTTATAAACGAAGTTTGGACGTTTATTGAGAACGTATATAAATTTCAAAATTTTATATTAAAATAATATATTTTAAATTTTAAATTGGGTTGGAAATTCAGGGTTATCACATTTAGTTTTGGGTTTATAGGATTAAGTTTTGAGAAGCCAAACCCATGAAGAGTTTTAACGCCTTTTCAAAGTATAATCATTAGATAAATGAACTTTATTAATAAACTTATCAATATATTTTTCTTTCTCATTGTTATCTAACCGTCAAGAAACCCATAATTAATGAACTTATTTCGAGGTTTTAACTTTAATTTTATAGATTTTAGTTTGACCTTGGCAACCTTAACAAATTTAGTACTTTGAGTACTATTTTTCTTTAATTTTAGCTTAGGGATGTATCGAAGTCCATGTAGTTATTAGTGGGTTTAGATGTAAACAATAAATTTTCTAGATTATCCTTTCTTTTGTTAAATTTATCAACATCTATTTTAATTTTATCAAAATCCTTATTACAGTTAAGAATAACATTATCCAGATATGTTATTTTTTCATTTTTGGATTAGTGATCTCTGACTTCGTTGAAATAACATTTGATTTTAATGATTCGGTTTCAGTTTTTTTTTTTAAACTTCAAGTTTTAAATCCTTTCCATCATTACGTCTTTCAATTTCATCATTTAAACAATGTTTTTCTTTAGTTAATATTTCATTAAATATTTTTAATCTATCCATATCTGCTAGACTAATCTTGTAGTCTTTTTTAAGCATTTTATGCCTCTTTTACATATCACTTAAAACATTCATATTTTCTTCATTAGAATTTCATACTTGGTCATCATTTGTCATGAAGCACATGTTGGCATTTTCAATTTTTGGGTCATTACTTATTGACGTATCTGAATCATCTCATATTGCATTGAAAGCATGTTTCCTCTTATTATTGCAAGTGTTTGAAGAGTATTTTGATTTCTTCAATTTGGACAACCTCTTTTCAAACGACCGACTTTATCACATTCGAAATACTTAACAACATTCCCATTTCTTGAAATACAGCGTTAGTTTTTTAAAGACTGTTCATTTTCCTATATCTCAAGAATTTCTTGACATTTCCATCATGTTTGTTAATTTTTTGAAGTTTGTTAATTTTTCTATATTTCAAGGATTTCTTGAGATTCTTGGTCATCAAATTGATTTCGTAACGACCTGTAATTTTATCACTTTGGATTGGAACATTTAATTAATTTTAAATATTAAAATATAAATTATTTCAAACAAATATCATGTCTTGTATAATAAATAATAACGGTGAACTAATTTCTAAAATTCGTTTATGAAAATAGATATTCTGGATTTTCGTTAGAATAGTGACAAAAATCGGTTTTCGATGAAAATGAGTTTTTCTCGAAATAATTATTTTAAATGTTAAATAATCCATTTTAAATGTTATATAATGATAATAATTGTTTTTAATAGTTTTATAATTTATAAACTTGTTTTATAAAAATATACAAACTTAGTCGCACGTTGGCAAATCGACGTCGTATTTTTGCAATTGGATTTTAATATTATTTAAAATGGTTTTATGACTCAGATAAACTTGTTTCAAATTTTTTTAGAGATGATACAAATTTATTTTCATGTTTTATTTACATAAATAAATAGTATGATTTATAAATTAAAATGTGACCAGAAAACATTTTTTTTTTTAAAATCGACTTTTTATCAAACGGAAATTGTCACAACATTGTTGCACCTTTGTTAACATGTATGTGTACGCACACACACGTATATATAACATGACATATAAGACAAAATAACTAAACAAGTTTATTTTTACTAAGCATGATTAGAAAATTCTAGAATGTAATTAGTAAAAGTAAGCAAGGAAGATATTTTTTTACAAAAAGGAAATATCAAATCATGTCATTTCATGTCATTACTTAAGTGTTAAGAAGGGAGACAAAGAACAATGTGATGTAGTAATGGTACTTGTTAAAAATGGCAATGTGAAGTTTAAAAGAAATATCCAAGGATGTTTTGATAATTTGTTGAGAGGTTAATTTAGTAAACTACCACTTTTTACTTGGCCACAGGCCTTACCTTCTCATTTCTTCACATCATTCTCTACTTCTTCTTCTTCTTCCAAACCTACTCTAATAGCTTCTCTTATTTAGAAAATTAATGAAGAAAAATATAACGATGAAAAATAAAAATATACATATATAATACCACATCATTTCAAGATCGAAACAAGTCCAAGTTCCTCCACTTCACTTCTAAAACCCACGGCCCACCCTAGTTCAGCCATCAAGGCTGAGCACCACCCTCCTCCAAGTCAAGGCTAAGCTTCCACGGAGGCAAGGAGGTGAGCCAGAGACTCCAGTGCAAAGAAAAGTGAAGGAGGTGCTGCTGAAATCAATTCAATGAGCTTCGAAAAAGTTTGGTGAAGTGGAAACAAATAGAGAGTACTTGACATTCATAATTATTTAATAACATCTATAATTATTTCTAGTATGATAACATGACCATTAAATATCTTGGATGACTTATATGGATATTTGAAAATTGGTTGATTATATGGTTAATAACTTGGTTCTGATAATCAATAATGGAAAAATCATAATTATCCAAAATAGAAATGGTTAATTAATTAACCATAGTTAATTAATGGAAAAATAATTCCCTATTAATATGTGTATGTGAGTTAGTAAGCCTCTTTATGGTTTTGAATATAAAAAGGTTGAAAAATGAATATTATAATAATATAATATTATAGTATGGTATAAAGTGGAAAATGAGTTTTAATGTAGTAAAAATAGTTTGAAATGATTCAAAATGATTTATTATGGTATTTTAAACACTTTAACATGTTTCGGCAAAGTTTAACGAAGTTTGAATAACTGAGCCGAATCGAGCTCGTCGCGTAGTGGTAGTTCGTCATTTTCCTACCTAAAAAATTAAATCAATGTGTAGAATAATATAATATGGAATTCTTTGAAATAAGAATTTACCGGATTCATGTCAATATAGTTTTCAAACAAAAGAAGAAACATTTTGCAGAGTTGAAATATGTCTAAATCAAGTTCTCAAAATCATCGTGTTTTGACAGTTCGGAAATCAAAAGGATAAATTCTTCAAATTGAATTTAAATCTTTCAAAGTATAAAATAAATTCCCCAAATATGATTAAATATTTTTAAAGATTTTGGAACAAAAAATTGGACATTATGAGGTGGAATATATATATAGAGCCGAGAAGCTCTAAAAACACTATTCAAAGCGGTTTTTGCGACCGTCTTTGGTAACTTTTGTAAATAATGATTTTAACTTAATTATTCTTTCCCAATCTTTTTAGAAATCTTTTCAAATGTATAATTAAGTATTTTGAAGATGATTTGGAATTTTTATGAGTATTTTAAAGGAGTTTAAAATAAATTATTAAAGAAAATTATTTTAAACAATATTCGAAATAGTGTTAAGCAAATGAAAATCGTCTATAAAAAATATTATATAAAGGATTTAGTTTTGATCAAATAACTTAATTGTCATATGGGTGATAGAGAGATAGACTCTTGACCCAAGCTTGGACAACTAGTGTTTCGGTTCTGCTCTAGCTATCCGGACTGGCCCGATGGTGTAACGACCCGAAAATTTCGATCCCGAAAATTCAAAATAGTTAGTAAAGAAAGAAAAGAGATAGAAGAAGAAACAGAAAAGAAACGGAGATTCTCACATTCGCAGCGGATCAAATATAATATCACATAAAATAATAGTTTACAAAGGAAAAAATGTATCAGACGATTACATTTTAATACATCAGAGTTACAATATTTACACAATCACTGGACAGTTAAAATAACTTGTCCCAGATAGATAACAATATATCATAGCGGAAAAACACTCCATACGTTCCTGCCATCCAGCTCGCCTCCTAAGCTCCAGAATGTCCTTACCTGAAATTCTATAATACTCGGTCTGACCTGAGCATTACATCAAAGTAACACCCTGGTTAGGCTGGAAACCACCATGAGCAAACTCATCTAACAAGAAATACCAATGCATATAGACTATTTAAAACCCGGGTAACTCATACTGCTTTATAAGTTCACAATTTTTTAGTCAATGCTTATTTCACAAATCAATCCCTTAGTTTCAAGGTCCATATTATTCCATTCCAACCTCTTGATTTCATATATCAATCTATAAAGAATCATTGTAGGTTACAAATCGAAGTGGGTTCGGGTATTTACTGATACCTGACTCCAGTCTCTTCGAATTCAATACCATCTTTAACCCAAGTTATTCAAGTGAAATACAATTCAACTTTAAATACAGGATGTCACTTTTATACATAGAAATTTATCAACAATAGATAACCATATTATCACAGTCCATCCAAACATATTATATCAAAAATCATTTCATATCGGAGATATCAACCAATTCGAGGCATTTTCATATATTTGAATCATTCATAAGCAAGATTGATCACTTCCAAAATTATTTAAATTTATCCCTACTCAAATTAATCACTAACTTTAATCACTTGGATTACTTTTACTTAACATTAATTAATTACACATCAATTAATTAATCATCTTTTAATTATCCATCTTAATTAATCATTCTTGCTTAATTATCCTTTAATTACAATAAGTAAATAATTCTCAATTAATCACAAAGATTAATTAGCCTTCCCTCATCACATTAAAAAATCCCTTAATTACTCTTATAAAGTAATTAACAATGACTTCTTACATTTAACCTTAATTAATTACTCAAATTAATTATCCTATAACTACTTTCATTGATTGATTATCCCTTAATGAATCATACTCATTAATTAACTATCCCTTAATTAATTTCCTTAATCAATCTTTTAATTAATTACACTAAGTAATTAATCCATAATTACTTTCCTTAAGTGATTTACCTTTAATTACTTTCATCAAGGGATTATCCCATTGGACAATTCCTCAATTAATTAACCTTAATCATTATATAATTTAGCCTTTAATTACTAATTTATTAAATTAACCCTCAACAGATTAGTCCTTTAATTACTTAATTAAGTAATTAATCATCTCTTAACCATTTCAACCCAGTAATTATCCAAATCACTCATGTTAAATAAACTAACCCTTAGTTACTTTCATTAGTTAATTATCTTTAACTAATTACATTCATTTATTTACTTTAAATTTATCACATCAAATAATTAACTTTCCTTTAATGAATTCCATTCAATAATTATTCTTTAATTATTTATACTAAGTAATTAACTGCCCATTAATTTATATTAATAGATTATATTTCAATTTGTAAAATCTTAAATAATTAAGATAATCCACATACTTAAATTAATTACTTAGTTCATCAATAAGCTTATTTGAAATCCAAAAGCTTTGAAATTAATTTAGTAAAAACATTTCCTATTAAAGTTTTTAATATACTATATTTGAAACCTATTTGATATTGGCTGTGAGAACTCGTTCATTTTAACTTGTTTTGAAAACTGGATTCAATTTTCTTGTTTTTAAACATTAAAATTAAAGCCCACCTAATCGCCTAAAGGAAAATACCCGAGCCACATATCAAAATACTCGGGTCAAAACTCGAGTAAAATCCTCCATTTCCCAGAGATAACATTCGAGCATAACTACCCCTACTCCCTCTCCTTTTCTCCCTCTTCTTCTTCCTGTCCTTCCATCCACCTACACACCATATCACGGTGTACATGCACACCATCCCCTGGATGCGACCATGCCTCCGATCATCTTCACAAGTCTCGTACGATCATCCCATCCCGTCCAACCACCGAGACATCGACGAACTACCTTGTTCGACAAAAACAACCTTTGACTCACCTACTGGAAATGAACAGAATCCATCGATCACCCCACTCCGACCATTCCTATCATCTTATACCCTCAAACCTCATCGGAAGATCCGCCACCATCTCCTACATCGTTTCCCCCACGTACGAAGCCTTCTATTCTTCCCTTTGCTTCGCTTTTCAACTTGAAACCTAAGGCCAGTCGAAGATCCCCTAAACCCTATTATTCGATTGACCCACTTCCACAAGCACTTGAAAATTCCAGAGACATTTTTCCCATGTTCCCCATATCCTATTCCTCCTCCACATCAAGTGCCACATCTTCGAATCAACCCAGTCGCCCCAATTCGCCGACTTGTCGAAATCCGTTCAACCTCAAATTCCTCACTCGATCTAGCACTAAAAATCTAGATTAGACGCTTAAAATTCATGATTTTAGATAACAAAACAGGTTATATACCTGAAAGCATGAATTGTTTGAGTCGGAATTTTGATATGTTTAAAAATTTCACTGTCTTTCATAATTTCAAGATAATTTCCATACTTATTATGCTAAATTATATTCTAAAAACTTAGCTTATATTTTAAACAAATATATCTGGTTTGTATTTCACAACTTATAAGATTTTTAAAGATGAAATTTAATTTTTCATTTTGTTTCAAAACCCTGAGAACTAAGAACAGTGCAACTCAGACATGCATACTTATACATATATACAGAAATTCACATTTGATACAAACATGCAAGCATAATTCATATCATACCCTTAAAAATAATCACAAGCATCTAGTTTTTAGAATAAATTATAGCTTGTTTACTCACTGTTTCAATCTGAACAGAGATTTACCTTTTATGTTCCAGTTAGGTATAATTGTTAACACACATATATATACGCTTAAAATCATTTTTAAACAACATGCACAGAAAAATTCAGACCATACTTATAAGATCATCGCATACTAGTTCAAGATTCATCAGATTTACCAAGTTTACTCACTTGTTAATAAGTGAACAGAGGAGTTTGAAACTGGAATTGAAAGCTTGAGACTGCAGTTTGAATATCCTTCGAATTGAACCATATCTGCTTTGATCTTGCTTTGATTCATGTTTGATTGTTGAGGTGATCAAATCTTCTTTTGCAACATGAATTTTTGAACTGAATTTGCTTTAAACCGAACCTGAAACTTAATTTTCTTTTGATGTTAATCTGGATTGGATTTCTGGAGTCGATTCTTGCTTTTGTTCAGATTTTGAATTTGTGAAGAAATCTATTTTTTTTTAGGTTTAAATGTTTAATTTGTTTAATTTGTCTCAGATCTGAGTTTCCTTAATGATTTTTTTTGTGTTAAAAGTAGGAAATAGAAAAAGAAACGAAGAAAGAAATTTTAGATGTTTATATAGGTTTTCAATTAAAATTATTAAAAGTATAAAGAAAATAAAATAGAAAGTGACACTTGTTAAATCACTTAACATTTGTTAATCTAATGATGCATTTCTCTTACACTTGTTTGAAAGTATTTTATCTTGTTTACACTTGTAATTTTCATATTATAATGTATTAAATTTATTTATTAACTCTTTTATGTACTTAAATTGTGTATATATATATACACTTTATTTATATTTTTAAATGTTTCTACAAAATTTTATATTAAATTTTTATTTAGTAATTACTTTCCTTAACTTATATAATATGATCTTTAAAAGAAAATAACAAACTATATATAATAAAACCATATACATATATATCTTATATCCAATTTGTTTAAAATATTTATTCTTTGAATTTCCAATTCAAATTTAATTTAAAATCAACTCATATATAGATATATACACTTAAACATACCCATATTTATTTTGTTTGAAAATAAAGAAAAATTTTCTATTTAAAATCTACTTATCTCTATATATAAACCATCATTATTATTTGCTTTAAAAGAATAATTTTTCAAATTTTAAATAATTATATTAGGTGATTATCAAATAAATATTTATCCAGATATGAATATTTATTATCAGATTTATTTTTTTAATTTATAAATCAGTATTTCTTATAGTTAACCCAGTTAATTATCAATTAACCACTTACTCCGAAATTCGAGTTATCACAGATCGAGGGGATAGTTACTTTGATTAATAAGGACGACGTTTTCAGAAGTTAAAAGAAAAGAGATTTGGAGTTTTTCAAAAGTTAAATAAGATTTTGAAATATGATTTTGGTGGTATAGAGAATACCCTAATTAAACTCTATATTAAATTCCGAGGAGGTAACTCATACTATCCTATAAGTTTAACAGGCGATTCATCATTATTCGACGAACAATATAGGTTAAATACGAAAATAGGTATTTAGTGTAATTAGTCTAATCTCGATGGATCCTTTTCTACTCAATACTAATTGATTTAGGCTAACTGTAAATGATGTCTTAAATAACAACGTTTTTGGCCCATTTAAAAGTTATGATTTAAAAATGAGAAATCTTTGTTAAGATTTAAATAAATGATTTGGAAATTTTTTCCTAAATAAAAGGTGAAATAATTTGGAATTATTCCAAGATTAAAGAGGTTTAATCAACCAGAGAATTTGATAAATAAGGCTAAATGACTCCATATACTCTTAAAAAATAAATGAATAGTTTAAAAGAATATATCTATGAAAGATATTTGATTTGATAAAAGATAAATTGATTGGTTGTTGTTTGATAATCACCTATCTACTTGACATCTTTTTATCATTGATTAGTTCGAAGAGACGGGGATCATTTTTTGTGATTCCTATCCGAAAACCACTTCGAATCAACATATACATTCGAAAGTGAATACATATTAAAGATAATGATTTTGAAGATAGAGATCTTTATAATCTAATGCTGCTAGGCACTAACCTTTGGGGTGATTCCCATATTAAATATATGATGGTAGTAGAGCCTTATTTTTGGAAATTTCGATTTGCAAGGACTACTAACTGTTAATTCTAGGGGTGATTTCCAAACAAGATATAGTAGGAGGAGTGTCTTTGGTTTGTCCTTCACTTGTACAACTTATGTGGATGAATGTCTAACATTGCATTTCTAAAAATACATACATTGATCTCTACAAACATACATCTGTTTGGCAGGAGGTAACCCCTCCGATACTTACATTCTTTTCTGAGACGTACAAGCTTAAAGGCTATACTTTTATGGAAATCTATAATGTGTTGTTAGAAATGGAAACGTGGCATTCGACTGAGAAAGTCGAAGCTACTGAAATATACTGTCCATAGTAGTGTAATAATGTAGTACAGAGGTGCTTAAGAAAAGCGAATAGCCATCAGAGACAAGGATGATATTTGTGGATTTTGCATTGGAGCAAATGACCACTAGTTCCCTATCATCTTGAAAATCCAATTCCAATACGAGCTTTACGGTTTTGGTTGTATTTCCAAAATAATTGTAATGCTTTGCAAACATTTCAGCCAACCCTTTGGCATTATATACACCATTTGACATTATCCAAGTATTGATACCTACTTTGTGTATATATTTATTTGAAAAGTGTTTTCAAATCAATGCCATTAATGGTAATATCAGTTTTTTTTTATTATAAAGTATTTTTGTTATCATAAGGTAAAAACCCATCTGTATTTATATGCGGCAAGGTCTTATAAGATACCCTTCTTTTCAAAGTTTTGATTGACATCAATCTGATCTATGCACTGCCGTACATTTATAATTTGAGTTTTCTCACGCTGGTTTATCAAGCTTGATCCATACTTGGGTTAGATCCAAGTAGTTTCAGGTTTAATTAAAGATGCTCGGAGTTTCCAGATGAGAGCTGGAGATCCTCATCAACGTATGGATGTATTCTATTTTTCCGTTGCATTAGTTTTGTTGTTTTTCAGCTTTTGTGAGGACAAAGGATTTATAGCTGTTCAAACCGTCGAATCTAGGTTAAACTTTGGTATCATATTCAAAATTTTCTGCTATAAAAGATTTTGTGGTTAATAATATATGATTATTCCATTCGTGTGAGATTCTATTTCCTTCTCTGTTATATATTATTTTCTTTTTACCCTTGATCAATTGCCTTTCTGGCACTTAAACTTAGGACATGTGAATATGGATGATGTATTAGTGTCAACTTTCAAGAGTTGAAAATGCGTGTCATCATAGATTTCCTCATCTTCACCATCATCATTTGGTTTATGATTGTCATTTTTAGCATTGGGTGCTAGTTATTTCCTCTCATTTGCTTGATTCTCTTTCTAACCTGCAACTGTACTTTATAGGAAATTAGATTACCAATTAAATCTTCTATTTTTATAGCACTAATATCACTAGCTTCTTCGAATGTCAGGGTCGTCTGATCCCATTCAATAGAAAGAGAATTCAAGGCCTTTCTAACTTGGTCCATTTTAGTAATATTCTTTTCCAATGATATTAGTGCATGAAATATATCCTGAAATCTAGACTACATATCAAAAATGGATTTATTTTGTTTCATTCCAAACAATTGAAATTGATCAGTTAAAATGGATATAATTGTCTGTTAAACATTGCCAGTGCCTTTGTGTATTACTTGCAATTTTCTCCAAATTTCATATGCACTTTACTAATAAACACTTTGTTAAACTCATTTTTATCCAAGGTGTAGAATGAAATATTCATATCCATTGAATTGTTGAGTTCCTGTGTCTTTTGATTCCTGGTCCATTATGCATGATTTATTTGGGGCATAGTGTACTTTATTTGGGTAAAGTTTTACCTAAACCATTAGATTGTAAATAAATTCTCATCCTACAAGTCTAGTAAGCATAATTATTACCGTTAAATACTAACGGTCTGGCTGTAGATTATCCTTCTACAAAAGTGTTAAAAAAAGTGTTATTGGTATTATTATTAGCCATTTATATTTTTCAAAATCAAGTTATGAATTTTAAAAAACAGCCCATCTAAGACCAAATTTGGGAAAACGGGTGTTCTATAACACAATGCAGAATGTGTCTTACGGCTATTTATAGAGTAGAGGGGGTAAAGTGTGTATTTCAACTACTTACCTATGAACTTAAAACTTTATCAACTCAAATTGCAAATAATCAAAAAATAAGTAAGTAGTAATGTAAGATAGAGTAAAAAAGTAATACTAGGAATTATATTATTATTTTGGTTTGGATCAAACTATCCTACATCCAGTCCTACACCATACAAAATTTCACAATCACCGCTTGCTTTTCACGAAGGGCAAGAACACCTTTACAATTTTGTTTTCATGGGATACATGATGCAACCTCTTGGTTTACCAAACTGCATAATCAGCCTTTTGATTTCACAGACTATAAGAACACATTCTTCTCTTTACAATCAAATGTAGAGTATGACAAGTAGTTATGTCTTCAATACAGATTCTTACAGATTCGGTACAATGATCCTATAGACCTCTAATGGTATATCTTTGAACACTTTGACAAATAGGTTGAAATCAAAGAGAGAATGATATGAATTCAAGTACAGACTCACTGATCTTGTATGGTTTGCAAACCCTTGAAGAATTGAAGTGGAAAAGTATGGATATGGAAAAGGAGAGGAAGAATATGTAATGGATCTTTCTCACAAAAGAATAGAAATGCAAGAGTAATAGAAAATGGGAATATTGTGTGTGAATTTTTTTCCTGAGCTATTATATAATGGTTGAAGAGACACATCCATTGGGGAAGGGATGGACGGAAAATCCCTTCATTTGAATTTTAAAAACCAGATTAACGGTCGATACGTCGAAATACTTAGGGGAATATTTCTACATACATGTGTTTCAAAAATTAGGTTGTTATGTCGACGTGCTTGGGGAGGAAATGTCGACAAACATGTTAAATTTTCATGTTTCAAATTTCTTCATATTTTTGGATATTCTGTGATTCGATTGAGGTTAATGGTTGATGATCTTCAAGTATGATTTCCATGGGGTTTTTAACAAAGGTTTCTAAGAAATATTTTTGTCGTTACAACATTTGCATTTCATTCTTCTTCAATCAGTTTTGTTCTTCCATTTTCTCAGATTAATCTAGATACGTACTATATTTACATAAATAATTTATTTGACTGAGTTCTTGTTTATCTCTACAAAATGTCTTCATAATATATCTAAAAGTACTACATGACTAAAAGATATGTTAGTAGTAATATTTATATGGTTGCTCATTAAAATCATTACTTAGGATATTAACACACATAGTTGGGCTTCTAGGGCCCAACCAGTGAATGAGAATGAGAGAAGGGGTCGCTTGGCTTCCAACAAGAAGGCCAGCTGCAACACATGCTACTGTGGTGATGAAGAAGGACTCCAAATGGTTGTTGTTGATGTGGATGAGACCATAGGGATCGATCAAGGGAAGGAGATTGGCTTAGACAACTAGGGGAAATGGATGAGTGGTAGACATACAATCTATGGATTTATGAATACTCGAATGGAGAGATGCGAGGAACATCCACCGGTCTGGAGCGCTTGTGGATGGAGGCCTCGATTGTCGAAAGTAAAATCTCATGGCGTACCGATTATACAAGTACCCCTGAGGCACCTATTTTTGAATATACTAGTATATGATTTTTGTTTGATGATAATATATATATATATATATATATTCATTTGAATTTATTTATTAATATACCATTTTATTTTTTGAATAATTAAATAAATATTTGCTAAATAAATAAATAACATAGAATTTAAATTCAAATAGATATTTTATTCAAACAAATATTTTATTACAATTTAAGTTGATCTTTCACTATATATACAATTTTCAGCTACAATACAATTTAAATTACATCACATTTAACTATACATACATTATCACCTTACTACATATCACTTTTTCACTCATATTTGATCTTCAACTCTATTCTAGATTGAATCCAGCATCTTAATTATTTGCAAAATACACACTGACGTAGTAAAATTGAAAAAGAAATATTTTTGCAGTGTAAAACAAAGTGTATATTTTTGAAAAATTATATGCCATGGTTATTTGGGTTGTTCGTCATCATTTAATTTTGTATTCATCATACACGTACAACTTGTGACATGCACAGTGTATCACCGTACATGCCACAAGGCCATACGCACCTATATACACTTAATAAAATTATAGGGACAGGTGAGCACAAGGTTAAAGCCAATTAAAAACCAGGTCCAACTCAAGTGAAATACAAATAAAGTCACAATACGAACACAAGGTCAAACCCGAGCTATAAGCTGAACTCAACTCAGGTGCGATTTCAAAAACCAACGTGAAGTTCAAAGTGATCCAGAAAAATCTAAAATAGTACCAAAACAGTTTTGAACACAAATGATTCAAAGCACATGATACAACAACTTAGACTCCAAGAGGAACCAACACACATGCACATAGCAAAACAACACTATATATACATATGAAGATGTAACATGTTCCATGAACTGGTTAGAGCAAAGGCAAGTCCAGACACCACATGATGACTTGAATACTGCAAACAAATGAAGACTTATGGGCAGTACAAAGATTCAAAAGCATTTCAGTGCACGACATTTCAGTGCAGACTGCACAATCAGAGTCAAATACATATAAACTTATGTGGACGTGGTGAACAAACAAACCATGCAACATAAAGATAAAGGCAGTGGATGTATACATATGCGTATGGAATAGACATGATGAACATCACATGAGACAAGTTACTGGACATAGGACTTCAAACAAGTACACAATGTCACACAACAACAAAGGCAACAGTGGTAACTAGAAACTATATGGTGATACAGCAATGAGCAGTCGAGACAAGTCAATACTAACATCAAGTGCGACATCAACATGGCAGTGGACAATGACGTCAGAAAATCAAGACCAAATGCAGTTAGGCACAAAGTGAACCCAGACCACTATCACATTCGAACAAAGCCTCAACAGCAAAATTCACATGAAGCCATGAGCAATTGACCGAAGCCAAAGGGAATAAAAAATTGAACAAGTCGGTGCTGAAATCAAAATATTTGCACAAAATCAATTAACCAAGCCAACGGAGAATCAAAGCCATGATGACCAAGGAATCGAGCAAGTTCGAAATCGAAGCCATGAGAATCAAGTAACAAAATATATGAAATTGAACTAGTCTAAAGAAATCACAATCATTCAAGAATAATCGAATGGCCAGCTTAAAAATATCAAACGAATTCAAACATTATATTCGATCGAAAATTTAGGGTTTTTCAATCATATAAAATCCGTAACATCATCGACATTTTCAAGGTATTCGAGTTTAAGCAATAACACAAAACAAAGTATCAAATCAATAACTCAAATCAAATTGAGATCAAGCATATCTACAAGAATAGCAAAGCAATTCACATACCAAATCAAATTCGAATTCGATTCGTTGAAGCAGTTGAGAAATCAATCAAAGAAAGAAAACCAAGCATTATTGAATCTACAACTGTAAGCGGCAGCTTCGCATTTCCGAAGCCCTAACTATTGAAAGAGGAACGAGCAAGTAAAGGAACGAGGCCATCATGTTTTACAGAGCAAAGCAGGTCGAAGAAATATAAGAAAGGGAGACAGTTTATTTTCACATCAACATATTTAGGCCGGACTTGTTTTGAATTTATAATTATATGAGGCTTGATTTTATAAATTAGGGTTTCATGGTTTTTAAATTGTTTTTAAATTTGTATTTTTATAAACTTTTGTAATTTACTAGTCATGTGACTAGGGGACGAACTATGGTGGTGTAGTTCGAGAATTCGCAACTCAGTGGCTGAGTTGTGGCCGGATTTTGAGCGTAGAGTTAGATTAGTTGTTAGCGACTGTTGTGAGTTTACGTGTGTAAGCGTCTAACTACTTAATTTCTAGTAGAAACCTTAGGGGAAGCACATAGGCATGGTTTTTCCAAAGCTGGGTAAATTTGTGTTGTTTTATTTCTGCATTTATTATTCTGCTATTTTCTGTGCTCTACTATTCTGTTATATCTATGTTGAAATTATTTTATATACTTCCACATTAAATTTTTTTAATTGATAGTATCACCCTTTTCACCCCCTCTAGGGTGAAATCGATCCTACAAGTGGTATCAAAGCTAGGGACAAAAGTGAATGGTTGTTTTAAAATTTTGATTTTTTCAAAAAACAAATTTTGTTTTTCTAAATAGCTTATTTTAATAATGCTTTTGGCGAGGGTCAGTCAATAGTTAGACCACCAATGATCAATGGTGAAAATACTTACTGGAAAAATAGAATAATTTTTTCTGAAAACTATTGATGCTTGGAATATTGTTGAGACGGGTTGTAGAGCACCAACGATAGTGGTAGATAATCGAGAAATAAATAAACCGATGGATCAATGGACTGATCTAGAAAATAGACTACAGAATGCTAATGCTAAAGTTATGAATTCTATTTTTTGTTCATTGGATCAAATTGAATTTAATCGTGTCCCACATTGTCTAACTGCACAGGAAATATGGCACACACTTGAAGTGACTCACGAAGGAACATCTCAATTCAAAGAATCTCAAATTGCCATGCTGAGTAGAAAATATGAGAATTTCACAATGGCCATGGAAGAAACAGTCAAAGAGATGTATGGGCGACTTTCCAATATCTTATACAAATCAAAAGCCCTTGGAAAATCATATACAGAGGTGGAAATAGTCCGAAAAATCCTCAGAGTCCTTCATGAAGTTTTGTTGCAAAAGTTACAGCCATTCAAGATCAAAGGATTTGAAAAAAATCAAAGTTGAAGAACTCATTGGAAATCTCATCACTTATGGGCTAGGAATGAAATTCAAGGAAGAGCGTGAAGAAGGCGATACTCGAAAGAAACCAATAGCTCTCAAAAGAACAACCGAAAGCGAAGATTACGATGATGATGATGGTGCGGCAGAACTAGAGATGTTAATGAAGAAATTCAAAAAGTTGAATCGCAGATATGGGAATCCAGCTCTAAATCAACAATTGAAAAGCAGAATAGCCAAAGCAATAGACAACTTAGACGAGCAAGAGATCATCTGTCACAAATGCAATAATTTACCTAGCTACATCAAGCCCAATTATCCTCAAAATCGATTCAGCCAAGAAAAGAAATAAAAACAGAGAAGTTTTGCAGTCACGTGGAATAAAAGTAATGATGATAAAAGACTAGAAGTGAGAGTGAAAATGCAGATCTATGCCCTCTAGGTGATATAACTGTTAGCGATGATGATGAGCCAAGCAAGGTATCAAAACTTACTCACTCGGAATTACTTATATATTTCCATAAAATAAGTGGCTGTTTTGAACGAATTAGAGAGAAATACGCTAAAATTGAATCAAAAAAAGATACTTTGACAGAATTAAATAAACAGCTTGATCAATTGGTTAAAACTATCAAAGCAAGAGCCCTAAGTGTGACAAGTGTCCAACATTCAAAGAAGAAATTAAAAAATCAGAAAATAAAATTAAATCGCTGGAAAAATGAAATTCCGATTTTAAAAGAAAGTGAAAATATGAGGAGAGAGAATTCTATTAAAAAATGCACACAATTATTAAATGAAAATGAATTTCTCAAAACACAAGTCCAAAAACTGTCTACGACTTTAGGAAAATTTTCAAAAAGTGAAAGATCAATAAATATGCTATTGGGGAAACAATCTGTTAATACTATTAGAAAGGACTTGGGTATAATCAATCAGAACGTGATAGAAATGAAATTAATCAAGTCAATTCAAAGTGCACAATATGTGGAAATACTAGACATAATCAGAATACTTGTTAGTACAGACCCAAATACGTAAAAACCATTCCAATTTGGGTTCCTAAAGGCATAAATATAAAATCCCTTAAAGGTACACAAATCTAGGTGCCGAAAGGAACAAATATAAATAGTTCTGGATCTACTCAAACATATTTTTCAAAATTATTTGCCACTACTAACCATGGAACTATAAAAACAAATAGGTCACAAAAATCTTTTATCGTGCAGGTGTGGTGGAAGGATAAGGAACAACAATAGTGTTATCTGGATTATGGCTGTTCTAGAAACATAACGGGCGTCAAATTAAAGTTCCTTAGTCTAGTACAAAGGTGGAAAAATCATAATGGTTAACAACGAAAAATTATCATAAAGGTAAAAGAGGTAACCGTATATTTATTTTGAAACGATATATTAATGTGAAAATCTGCACCATAATCTAATCAGCCAGTTATGTGATAATAAAATAAATGTTGATTTTGATTCTGACTTATGAAATTTGTTGGCCAATTACATTTTTATGCTGAGAACACTATAAGTACATCTATAATCTCTGGACTAGTTAATATAGATTTGTTTGAACTAATGATGTTGTTTTATTGATTGATGATTACTCATGATACAAGTGGATATATTTATTTTCTGAATCCAACACTATGTTCATTGTTTGTACGGTTTCAATTCAACTCCAAAACAATTTCACTTAAAAGCCGTTAAAAATGATTTTGAGATATTTTGCTGCACATTTCATGGTGTGGTCTATGACATCAATCTAATCCCGAGTCTAAGAGAAATTCAAATGTAGATTAAACTAGTACATAGTTGGTAGAAAAATTACTGGTGGAACGTGATTTATGTTAAGACATTCAGTAATTGCATCATTTTCAAAGAAAAAATCTGCATTTTTTCATTTCAAATAATTTTCAATTAGCAGACATTTTTCTTTTATAAAACCCCTTTCAGAGAATCATTTTTGTTGAACTTGTTTCAGATTAGTCATTTCGAAAAATCTGATTTTATAATTATTTTTGGATTTGATCTTAAATGATTACATTAACTAATCTGGCTCCCTACTAATTATCAAAAAGATAAATAGTGATTGAAAAAGTGACGACTGTTGATATTAATCATATATTATAACGTGAGACGGTATAATTAGTAAATTTCTTTAGATTTAAACAAGAGTTATAAAAACTTTTTTTAATAAAAATTCCATGACCATTTCTATTTCTATCATATTTCTATCAACCATCACTCATCAAAATCCAAAATAGTATGTCAATATGTGGTATTTTTAAACGGAAGTTTTTCATTTTATTATATTTTTTAAGCATTAAAAACATCCAAAGTATTCACTCTCATTTCATTAATTATGAGAAAAATAAAATAGTACATTAGCAAATACATTTAAATGAATATATATGTTTATTATCATCAAACAAAAATCATATACTAGCATATTCAACAATGTCCCCCTTTTGATGATAACAAATATACATATACTCATTTAAATGTATTTGTTAGTGTACTTTTTTATTTTTCACATAATTAAATAAATATTTGCTTGATAATAACACAGAATTTAAATTCAAACAGATATTTTATTCAAACAAATATTTTATTCAAACAAATATTTTATTACAATTTTAAGTAGTATAAAGTTGAGCTCTCACTATATATACAATTTTCAACTACAATACAATTTCAACTACATCACATTTTTCGCTATACATACATTAGCACCTCACTACATATCACTCTTTCACTCGTATTCGATCTTCAACTCTATTCCAGATTGAATCCGGCATCTGAATTATCTGCAAAATACACACTAATGCAGCAAAATCGAATAAGAAATATTTTTACAGTATAAAATAAAGTGTATATTTTGAAAAAATTATATGCCTCAGTTATTTGGGTTATTCGTCATCGTTTAATTTTGAATTCATCATACACGAACAGCTTGTGACATGCACAGTGTATCACTGTACATGCCACAGGGCCGTGTACACCGATATACACTTGATAAAATTACAGGGACATGTGAGCACAAGGTCAAACCCAATCGAAAGCTGGGTTCAACTCAAGTGAAATACAAATAAAGTCATAATACTAGCACAAGGTCATATAAGCTGGATTCAACTCAGGTGCAATTTCAAAAATCAACATGAAGTTCAAAGTGAACCAGACAAAATTGAAACAGTACCAAAACAATTTTGAACACAAATGATTCAAAGCACATGATACAACAACTTAGACTCCAAAAGGAACCAGTACACATGCACAAAGCAAAACAACACTGTATTTACATATGAAGATGTAACATGTTCCATGAACCGGTCAGAGAAAAGGCAAGTCCAGATACCACATGATGACTCGAAGACTACAAACAAATGAAGAACTATGGGCAGTACAAAACTTCGAAAGCATTTCAGTGCATGGCATTTCAGTGCAGACTGCATAATCAAAGTCAAATACATATAAACTCATGTGGACAGTGTAACCAAGAAACATATATATGAAGTGCAACAAAGTGACAACTGACCAGTTTCAACATCAACTAAATGAGTCAAAGCAATGCAATGAACAGAGGCAATACTCGAGATACATGAAGACTGAAATAAAATGATGTATTTATGAAGCCCAAAATCAATAACAGCTTAACGTGCTCATATGTACACAGTGAAGTCATGAAACATCTTCAACCAGATTAATGAGTAAAGCTTCAACATAACAATCATATCAAGCTACATCAAAGGCATGCATAACTACAAGCAATCTACTTAACTGGAAATACCAACAAAATGGAGCAAGTCATATACAACTCAATAGTTCAGGTTCAACTCAATCTATACCAGTCCACAAAGAAAACAAGTACCAACTCAAATCCAAACAACACGAAGTATGAATTCAATGACCAAAGACAACCCCAGTTATAATATGAAACTAGTTTGAAGCAATAAATGCAACTTAATACAGCATGCATTTATATATATATATATATATATATATATATATATATATGAGACAGCAGCTGTTTTGATAAAGAAAGGCAGTCAAGTTCACATGCAAACTAGCTCAAGGCTACAAGGCTCAGCACAAAACAGAAGCATGGATGAACACTAATGCATATATACCAGAGCACTAATATAATACATGAATGCAATAGTAAATGAATCATATAACAACAGTATTCGGTGTATATGCTACAGAGATGAACCAGATAAGGTACAAGACTCTAATGTACAACTTCAAGTTCACATACATGACAACAATGCAGACACAGTTCTAATAAACAAACTCATGATGGCACAAAGGCACAGACCACACCCAAGATAACTACATGAAGCACACGTGCCCAGATACAATATGAACTCATGTGGAACAATTGAAGTGCAGACCATCAGAAAATGTGCAAATATACATAGGCAGTGCACATGTAAACAGTGATGAACCAACAAAACATGCAACATAATGATGATGGCAGTGGATATATACATATGCTTATGGAACAAACATGATGAACATTACATGAGATAGGTTACTAGACATAGAACTTCAAACAAGTACACAATGTCACATAACAACAAAGGCAACAGTGGTAACTAGAAACTATATGGTGATACAACAATGAGCATTCGAGACAAGTCAATACTACATCAAGTGTAACATCAACACGGCAGTGGAAAATGATGCTAGAAAATCAAGACGAAATGTAGTCAAACATAAAGTGAACCCAGACCAGTATCACATTCGAACAAAGTCTCAACAGTAAAATTCACATGAAGGCATGAGCAATTGACCAAAGTCAAAGGGAATAAAGAATTGAACAATTCAGTGCCGAAATCAAAATATTTTCAGAAATTCAAGTAACCAAAGTCAACAGAGAATCAAAGCCATGATAACCAAGGAATCGAGCAAGTTCAAAATCGAAGAGGTGAGAATCAAGTAACAAAATATACAAAATTGAACTACTCCAAAGAAATCACAATCATTCAAGAATAATCGAATGGCCAGCTTAAAAATACCAGACGAATTCAAACACTATACTCGATCGAAAATTTAAGGTTTCCAATCATATAAAACTCGTAATATCATCGGCAATTTCAAGGTATTTGAATTTAAGAAATAACATAGAACAAAATTTCAAATCAATAAATCAAATCAACTCGAGATCAAGCATATCTACAAGAATAGCAAAGCAATTCACATACCAGGTCAAATTCCAACTCAATTCGTTGAAGCAGCCGAGAAATCAGTCAAAGAAAGCAAACGAAGCATCATTCAATCTATACTGAAAGCGGAAGCTTCGAATTTCCAAAGCCCTAATTATTGAAAGAGGAACGAGCAAGTAAAGGAAATAGGCCATCATTTTTTACAGTGCAAAGCAGGCCGAAGAAATATAAGAAAAGGAGGCAGTTTATTTTCACATCAATATATTTGGGCTGGACTTGTTTTGAGTTTATAATTATACAAGGATTTAGTTTATAAATTAGGGTTTCATTGTTTTTAAATTGTTATTAGATTTGTGTTTTTTTAAACTTTTGTAATTTACTAGTCGTGTGACTAAGGAACAAACTATGGTGGTGTAGTTCGAGAATTCGCAACTCATTGGCAGAGTAGTGGCAAAGTTTTGAGCGTAGAGTTAGGTTAGTCGTTAACGGGTGTCGTGAGTTTATGTGTGTAAGCGTTTGACTACTTAATTTCTTGTAGAAACCTTGGGGGCAGTACATAGGCAGGGTTTTGCCGAAGCTGGGTAAATCTGTATTGTTCTACTTTTGTATTTATTATTCTTCTATTATTTGTGTCGCTACTATTCTGTTATATCCGTGTTGAAATTATTTTATATACCTCCAAATTAAAATTTTATAATTGATAGTATCACCCTATTCACCCACCTTTTAGGGTGAAATTGATCTTACACCTACGATGGAGAGGACAGATTGGTGGGCATGAGCTCTAAACATGTCGGTAAGCATATGCAAATCCATCAAAGTCCTTCCTTTCCCAGGGTCTTGTCAATAGGAAACACATAGTATCTTGACCATTGGCATAAACCTTCGAATGGGCACAAACTAGTAGTAGTGACGTAGGGTCTCTCTGTTTTCTCTTGTTAGGAGACGGTAGTAAGGCCAGTAGAGGGTAGGTCCATTTAGTTTCCCTTATAGTTAGTAGTTTTATAGTTTTCCTACTTCTTTATATTTTACTTAATGCTTTTCTTTTTGTTTGCAATAGCACATTTTAATTTTGTCAAGCTGGTCGGCTCTACAAGCACCGGGAACACCTCCTCTCAGACCTCATAGACGTAGCCTAAAGGTATAATCAACTTGCAACAACAGACACCTCCGTCGCCCTCACAAACTCAATCGAAGGGGTACCCCCATGCCTTAACATTACTCCACTCCTAGTGCTTTCGTAATAACACCAACTCAACACTTGCGACCTTTCCCCTCAGGGTTATAGCCAATCCTGACCCAAATCGCTTCAGGAGACTGTAGGGAGGAGCCGTAGAGGTCGAGTGGAGGGCCCACTACTCATTTTCTCAAGAGGCTAATTTACTTGGGGCTAAAGAGAGGTGATAGAGGCTACTAGTTGGTCAATGGTCCATGAGATGGACAAAATGCCTTTGCTTGGGTTGCTTCTAACCCTGGTTTCATAGGTACAGATGTCCTAGTGCAATCTGGCCTACTCTAGTCCGAATAGACTAGCTACAACCTAGAGTCAGTGCTGGATGTCGACATTCAAGAGGCTTTTTTGGTAAAATATTATTGTACTTAAATTTCTTTTCCCAATTCCACTTATTATTTTTTAGATTTGTTTTGTTGCAGCCCTTGTCTCATGCCCTTTAAATCCACCCAGCAGTAGTGGTGTTGAAGAAGCATATAATGGACGAAGCCATGACATGGTGCTTAGATTAGGAAAGAATGGCAGAGGTTAAGAGGTGGGCTATAAAGACAAAGGTGTCAAGAGCTACTATAGAGACAGCTAGGAATATAACCATAAGGGGCCGGGCTAATGAAGTGGCTCTTAAGGAAAAGGTAGAAGCAGAGCTATTTCAGTTGAGGGCCCATATGGAGTGAAAGGTGAAGGAGGTGGAGGAACTAAAGGCATTGCTTCTTTAACATCAGTGCTGCATAACATTCAAGCATCATAAGGACGAGAAAACCAAATTAAATAGGGAGCGGAATGAGTGGATGACTAAGATGCTTAAGATCTTTGATGCTGACTACATTTAGCCCTGGTCATTCATTTTCTCAGCCCCATCCCATATGCTGAAGTTCGAAGAGAGAGGGTAAAGGAAGTGGAATCCACAAGTCAGGTCCTCTCCCAATCCTATCACATATTTCCTTTCTCTTAAGCACCTCCAACAACCCACCTCTACCCGACGTCCCTATGGTTGAGAACTCGATGACATATGAAGATGAATTCGACATCATTGAACAATGAGTGTAGTCTAGTTTATGTATTTTTTCCAATAGGTGTTTTTATAATTTTTCTTAAACCCCCTTTTTTTGCAGTGAACATGATATTTCTTATTGCATGTAATTTGAATGATTTATTTTTGCTGCCATGTTCTATGTTTGTTCTTTACTTTTCTGCTAGCTAGTATCTTACATGCATGCCTGTCTGTTATGCTTGATTTTAGACCATTTGCATAGGATTAGATTTATTTTTGGTTTGTGATGGGAAGCTCAAGTTCTTGACCTTGTTAAGAAGGCACCTAGACTCGGACACAAACGAAAAACACTAGAAATAAATAAAAAGAGAACAAAGATAGGAAATAAAGAACAAAATTATCATTTTTGTCAAGACAATTCGTCCCCAATCATCATGTATGTGTGGACATGAGTTCATGTCAAGGTATCCTTTGGTTGATATCGTGCCCTCATATTGTCGATCTACTTATTGATTGGGTGTTGATAGGCCCTTAATGGTCGATTTTTGCTATGATGAGGTCGTGTCAGTTGTTTTAGGTGGACAACACTATGGATACTAGAATCCCGATGGTTGACAAAATTAGGATTACTTCGTGGGTAATCGCCCCCATCTTAGCACCATTGCCTTATCCCACCATTGAGCGATGTGTAGCATCACGGGTGAATGAATCAAAACCATGCTTAGGTGGTCATGTAATCCGTTCATCGATTTCTATGACATAGATGGGAGCGTTGTTTGGCTCGCACATCCTCATAGGTAAGTACCCCATAGAGACACGAACCAAGATGACTTCGTGGGTGGACATTCCATCAGTTCCCATGTTTCCACAACTTGGAAGGGAGAATTGTTTGGCCTGGGCATTCTTATGGAGCGATACACCACAGATGCATGAATCAGGACCATTTCATTGATAGTTGCACCATTAGTGTGCCGGTGTACTCGACATGGATGTGAGCGTTGTTTAGCTCTTGCATCCTCATCGAGCGATCTTAATGTAACATCCCCTACTTGAAGGCCTACAAAAAATGGTTACGGATGCTACAGTCATCCATAATTATTAATTCTCGATGACCAAATGCGATAATGTAAGATACATTGATATGATAGAAACATATGAATATGAAAAAAAATAGCCTCATAAAACAAATTACTCATTCCACTTCCAATCATATTCCAGATTCATTACATAATCCCAGTTTTGTAAGCCTGTTCAAAGAAATATAATTATTGCAAAATACGCCAAGTATGACATGTGAAGATACCCATTGAATGATCATAGTCTAAACATAGGCAATTAAACAACTTTCCCATTACAACCAAAATACAACGGCATGAAACAGAAAGAACTCCTAATAGCTAACTTGTCTCCCACATGTGTCTGAAAGTTCATTCATCTAAAGGAGAACCTAAAAAACTCAACTCTAAAAACTAATCAAAATTAATTGAGCAATAGAGAGTTTAAGGGGAAAATATAAACTTCATTTCAGATAAAAAGTCTAGTATGAATAATAACCTACCATCTCGAACCATATAGGTATCTAGTGAGACCACGCCACTTAGCGGAACAGATTTTCTCTTCACTAGTATCTTAACTCAATTTATAATAACCATATATTTTGCACTGCATCTATAATGGTTAAAACATAATGTAATAGAATTTTTTTTTGATGATATGCAAACATGAAATATGCATTGGATTACCCATCCCCATTTATCTGACAATCTATCTCAAGTTATAGTTTCTAGATGTACTATTAACCTATTATCTTTATGGGATGACGAATAACTTGTTAATTCTTTATGGAATTCCTATCCACTTTTGTAGTGTTCATAGAGTCACTATGAACCTATTGGTTTCTACCTATACTATCATTCAGTCATAGTTTTCATCAGGTCTCTATGAACCTATTTGTATCTACCAATAAATTTCTCCAATCATAGTTTACATCGGCTGACTATGAACATATGGGGTTCTCCAGTAACTTCTCTTATGCCATAGTTTTCATGGGATCACTATGAACTTACTAATCTCTTTCTGTAACTTATCCAGACAAAGTTTTCATGGAATCACTAAGAACCTATTGGCCTCTGCCAATAACAATCTCTATATATATTTTTCATGGGCTTACTATGAACCTGTCTAAACCAATAATTCTTTGATTAGTCTTTGGGCATCTTACTTTCTGGTCCGTCTGATCTCCTGAATGCAATTCTACTCACAGAAGAGTTAACTCAATATATATTCGCTACTACATCAACCTGGCTGTCCCTTAACACCCCAAAAATTACAGTTATGGGTTGATTATAAAGTGAATATGTCTACAGAAGGAGCACACATGATGATTGATCATAACATAATAATATAAACATCTAAGGTTTATTTTCCTTATAACTGTTTTTCAAATGAAACATGGTTAATGCCTTTAACCTATTATCTTTAACAAGGAAAACTTCTTCAAAAACACAAGTTAAATGCCATTTCAAAACTCTTTCATATTACCATGGGTTTACTTTTAAAATTGAGATTGGGTCTCTTGTTTGAAAACTAAGGCTTTCAAAACCTTAGGCCTTTTCTTTCAAATCCATAAAAACGTACCATTCGAAACTATTCAAACCTTCCTTTCAAAACACTTAAAAAGGTACCTTTCGAAACACTCAAATCATTCCTTTCAAAAGCATTAAGCATTGTAACTTTCTTTCGAAACCTTTAAAGATTTACCTTTCGAAATGCTTAAAGTTTATCTTTTGAAATACCTAAAATATAACTTTTAAAATGCCTAAAACATACCCTTTGAAAGACTTAAGGCATTTCCTTTGAAAGCTTCACAAAAACCTTTGAAAAGTGTTCCTTTCGAAACCATTAAGTTTAACATTAAATATAACTACTGGGTCAAAGAAAACGAAAGTGAAAGTAGCCATTTCGAAAGCATTGATCTTCAATTAAAAGAATTAGGAAAAAGGATAGCTTTGTAACCACCTTCGCGAAAGCATATATTTAAAATTATGAAGAAAGCAGCCTTTAACTAATTAAAAAGGCATGAATGCACCAGCTAGGTTTCGAATAGGTTCACCAACGACTACTCATTCGCAAGCTCCTTTTTAAAACTAAATATGCGGCAACTCATTTGGAAGCTCCTTTTACAACAAAGACAAGTGACAATCCATTCGAAAGCTATTTAAAAGTAAGTTCAGCCCCTTCGAAAGCATCTTTTAAAAGCAAAGGCAAGTAATATATTCGAAATCTTATAAACTTACCTCTACCTCTTCGAAAGCTTGCCTTCGCCGCAGTCCCTTCCACCTTTCGCCAATCCACTACGTATCATTGGCATGATGTCATGTGTAATAGTTTCGAATGGGTTTATTAGCAAAAGTATTTTGATGAAAGGTAGCAGTTGGAAGTGGCAAAGCGGTAAATTATGTCAAAATTGATTTTATGCATTACAAAGTAACTTATTTTCATTTAACTTGCCAATTTGTCAAAATATAATTGGTTGCCATTTCTTTATCACAAATCTTTTTGTTCTAAAAAGGCTGTTGAATACAATAATTTAAATTTGAAATTATTTTAACAAATAAGCCATTCCCTTCTATAAAACATTTAAGCCCTTCAACTTAAATAATTTAATAACCATATTAAAACAATTAGGAAAAATCCTCAAAAATCAACATAATTCATTTTAATATGTTTTCCAACATACATAAATTTCAGATCTAAACTCCTTTATATAATAGCCGTAATTAATTTTAAACCCAAATTGTCCATTTATTTCATTTAAAATTCATAATAAATTGTCTATAGCTTGGAATATTATAAAAATTCAAACCCATCTCCAAAATAATGTTTTACAAAACATATTCAATCATCATGGCATTCGAAACCCATTTGTACGATTTTAACCTTAAAAATGAATTATTCCTTTACATAAGAATCCTTGTTTAAATCAAACATGGTATATAATCAAAGCATATCATCATTCAATCCATCCAAACGGTTTTATAAACTAAAACCCAAAATTAAATTGTTCAAATAAACATATATAAGATGGTTTAGATTATTATTCAATAAACATATATAAGATGGTTTAGATTATTATTCACTTTGTTTGGATAAGGAACTTGAGATTTGTTCTTGCTTGATTCTTCCTTGCTTAAATCTTTAGCTTCTAATCAATTTGATCCCCTTTTCCCCTATGGTTATAGCTGACCTTGATCTCGTTTTGTTTAATGTTTTGATTTGTGATCGTTTGAAAGGAAAATGTGGTGAGGATTTAGGGGTTATGGGGTTATGGTATACGGCTATTTCCATATTACCCTTGCCATACTTAATTCATCTTATAAACCATTCTTATGAATTTACTTATGAACCATATTATAAAATCATTTAATTAAGGCACGACCCTAATTAATTTTCAAATCTCAGTTCCTTTATCAATCTAGTCTCCACCTTATTTTATTTGATTTATATAATTAAATCTCCTAAATAATGTAATTTAAACTTAGGGGTGCTATAGGCTCCCTTCTTAAAGAATTTCACCTCAAAATTTAGCAAGGACTAAATACTAACCATAGCAATCATATGAAACATTTTCTAACTACCATACTGGCCTACCTGATTAGAAAACAGTCTATATAAAGCAAATATTGAACATACCCTTATAGTAGATCAGGATAAGTATCTCTAATCCTATCTTCTGTCTTCTAAGTACAGTTTCTCGTTGTTTCACTACTGAACTTTCACCAACTTGACTGTCTTGTTTCTTAACTTCTTCTCATCTCTTGCTACAACCCGAACTAGTTTCTTAACAAAAGTTAGATCTGGTTCTACTATTAAGTCTTCCAATGCAGTTGGAGGAATAGTAGTCTTTGGATCATGCACACACTTACGAAGATGAGACACATAAAAAACATTATGGACACCTTCCAAACTGCTCGGCAACTCTACTCTATACGCGAGTTTTTCGATCCTCTCTATAACTAGGTATGGTCTAACATATCTGGGTGCCAGTTTCCCTGACTTTTCGAATTGCGTCACACCCTTCACTGGTGATACTTTAATGAAAACCCTATCTCCAACTGAGAACTCTAGATCTTTATGCCACTTATCTATGTAACTCTTTTGTCTAGACTGAGCTTCCATCCTACCTCGGATAAATTCAGTCTTCTCTATTGCCTCTCTTACCAAATTTGGTCCTAAGACCAATTTGCTCCATTTTCAACCAACATGCTAGTGACTTGCATGGTCTCCCACACAAAGATTACAAAGACATCATTCCTATACTAGTATATTAACTATTATCATAGGAAAATTCAACTAAATGTAGGCGTAAGATCCACCAAAATCTAGCACACAAGCTCTCAACTAATCCTCGAGTACCTTGTTGACTCTTTCTGTCTGCCCATATGTTTGAGGGTGATATGCAGTACTCATCTTGAGCTTGGTACCTAAAACATCCAGTAGACTCTTCCATAATTCGTTAGTAAACAAAGTATCTCTATCACTTACTATACTAGAATGAATTACATATAGTCTAACTATGTTCATCATAAACAATTTGACCAAAACAGGTGCGATCCTAGTTGACTTAACTAGAATTAAATGGGCACTCTTAGTCAACCTGTCCACTATGACCCATATACTTTTATTTCCTTGATTCAACCTTAGAAATCCGTCTATAAAATCCATGAATATCCAATCCTATTTCCAAAATGATGTCTCCAAAGGTTGAAGCAACCCACTTGGCTTCTAATGTTCGGCCTTCACTTGTACATAGGTCACACACTGCTTTACCCTTAAGCTAACCTCTTCATACCTCCCTAGTAAAAATTCCTCTTCATGTCCCGATACATCTTGGTTCCCCCACGGTGAATCGTAAATTTGGATCGATGACATTCGCTAAGAACTTTCTCCTTAAGTCCTCAACATTCAAAACAAACAACTGTGCCTTCTTTCTCAACCATACCCTTCAGTCAAGATTAAAATCTTTTAGATCATCAATCTTTGATCTAATCTCAAGCCTTCTGATCTTCTCAGCTAACAATGGGTCTTCTTTCTGCTTAGAAGCAATCCTTTCAATCAGAACTGGTCGATCTTTCAAGAAGGATAACATGGTGGTGCTTTGACTAGAACTAGCAGTCTATCTTAACTGCACACTATAAGTAGTCAATGTAACGACCCGGGAATTTCGATCCTGAAATTTCCAGATAGTTAGAAAAAGAAGAAAGAGACAGAAGAAAGAAACAGAACACAACATAGAAACTCACATTTGCAGCGGATCAAAATATAATATCAAATAAATAATAGTTATACAAGGAAAACTGTACTTGTCAAATTACACTTTAATATATATCAGAGTTACAACATATTTACAAACACAAGACAGATAAATCAATCTGTTCCAGATACTATAATATATCACTGTAGAAACTCTCCATATGTTCCTGCCCTACAGCTTGCCTTCTGAGCTCTAGAACGTCCTTACCTGAAAATCTGTAATACTCGGTCTGACCAGAGCATTATATCAAAGTAACACCCGGATCAGGCTGGAAACCAGCGTGAGTAAACTCATCTAACAAGGAATACAAAAACATACAGCTTATATAACCCGGGTAACTTGCATCAATATACAATTACACAAGCTGTCATAGTCATTACTTATTTCTCACATCAATTTCTAAGTACCAAAAATTTGATTAAATAGTCCAATTTTCTTAGATCATTCCATTCCAGCTTATTGATTTCAACATATAAATTAAATATGAATCGAAGTGGTTCCGGATATTTACTAATACCCGACTCCGGTCTCTTCGAATCCACTGTCAATCTAAATCTAGGTTATCCAATTAAATACCATTCAATTTAATTACTGGATAACACTTTTATATAGAAATTTATAATAGGTAGGTAATCACATTATCATCATCCATCTAACATATCATATCACAAGCAATTCATATCGGAGATATCAACCAATTCAAACACTCATCATCATTCAATCATTAATAAGCAAGAATGATCACTTCCATTAATCACATAAATTAATGATCCTCTAATTTATTTCATTAGTTAATTATTCTTAAATTTCATTTAATAATTAACCTTTAACTTAATTATGTTCATTAATCAACCTTGATTAATCACAATCAGAATTTAACTTTCCTAATTTACTTCATCAATTAGATCATCTCCTTGATTAATTGTATTAAATAATATCTTTAATTACACTGAATAATTATCACTTAGTTCCTTCCACCAAGTAATTATCCTTTAATTACTTCCCATTAAGTATTTCCTTTAACTAATTACATCCAGTAATTAGCCACTAATTACTTCCCAAAGTAATTATACCTCATTAATTACCTTAAGTGATTATACTTAACTCAACATCAAATGATTACCTTTAATTAATTAAATTTAATTAATTAACTAGTATTAACCATTATAACTAAATTAATTACACAAATTAATTTAACCTTACCCATACACATTGATTATATTGATCCATAATTAATTACTCGAATTAATTCTTCTATAATTACTTACGTTGATTAATTATCCTCTAATTAATCTTCTTCCTTAATTAACTAACCCTTTTATTAATTCCCTTAATTAAACAATCCTTTAAGTAATTAATTAGTCACTGATTACAACTTAATTACTTAATTAACTAACCTTTAACTATTAATTAAACTTTATTAAATTAAACTAATTAATTACTCTTAATTACATTCTTTAATTGATTAGTCATTAATCATTCAAACCTTACTTATCTCTTAAGATAAATCTTTATTTTTATTAACGACTTACTTATCATTAACAAAATTTAAATACATTTCCAAAACATTCCACTTTAAAAATTGAACTTTGGATTTGAAATAAATTAAAATTTAACTTAACGAATTTAAGTTAAACAAATTTCAAATCTTCTAAATTAAATGTTTCAAGAAAAACATTTATCTTGCATAATAGCTTTAAAATTAAATTCAATTTAAATTTTAAAACTAGTTTTATAAAAACCTTCAAATTCCAGCACTTTGAACCAACTTCGGGTCCAACCCGAGAATAGCTCGGGTCCTGACCCGAGTTTCACCAACCTCATCCATTTTTACCAAAAATTTTGCTAATGATTTTAAAACTTGAAAAAAACACGTTTACACTCTCGAACTACACGTAAATGAGCCCGTGCCTCCAGCTCAATTACTCGAGCTTCCCTTCGAGGCTTCTTTCCCAAACCAAAACTGGCACCACTGATACGCGATGCACTTGCACTTAACGTCGACGATGAGCGGACCTCCAAGTCCATCTCCTACGAGTCGCCTACAGCTACCTCCATCATTCCCTAGCATCCAAATTCCCAAATATGCTTGAAATCAAAATTGAAGCAACCAGTCCAACAGGAACCAAAAATACTCTGACCAAAATCAACTCGTCCAATCCACGCCGAACACCGGAGGCATCGCCACCTCGTCCAAGGCCTCACCCAAGACTAAGCTTCATTTTCCCCCTGGTGCGAATGAGTCCAGTCCATCATTGCCGACACACCAACCTCGATTACCCTGACATCCCAATTAGGTCATCGAACCCTAAATCATCTTCGTCAACTAACTTCGGCCATCAGAAAAATCCCACACCAATTTTCTCGAGTTCCCCTACTCCTCATCCTCCTCTAGCCTAAGTTTCGACCACTAACTTGCCTCCGATCGACTATGATCGACCAAAAACCCAATATTGATCATCACAGCATCACCCAACAATCACCATACTAAAAATCCTAATGTTACCTCCTAAAATCATCATCTTTCATTAATAATCTGATCTGAAATTCAAATTACTAAATTATGATGATTTATTTTTGACATATATATTTGTATTTACTGTAGAATCCAAATTCGAAATAATGTCTTAATATATATTTTTGAAATGATTTTAAGAATAAGGTTATAACCCTTCAATCATCTTTTATTTAAAAATCGAAGCTTAAATCCGATCACAGGAAGAGACTTGAATTTTTTTTTTCCTGTAGCCTGCAAATTGACAGAGGAGCATATACAGACATATCATAGACACATGCATGCTTATAAATCTGCATATTGATATCATGCAAGTCAAAATTCACTTATGTAAACAAATTTTCACATCATTATATAACATAGACATCATATGCAACAGATTAAACAAGTAATAGTTCAGTTTACTGACAAATTAAAGAGATGCAGGCTTTGAAAAAAAAATTGGAAGCTACACTGGTACTTGAAACTGGAAAATTTGAATCAGGTGAAATTCTTGAAATTTTGAAACTGCATATTTGCTTGATTTCTGGTTTTTGACTCAGATTTGAGTTTGCTCTTTGAAATTCCTGGTTTCAAAGTTGTTAACATCCTTGCTTACAAATTTTGAGTTGAAGCTTGCTTTGATGTTTTGAAATTCTGCTCAGATTTTTATTTAACAGATTTTAATTTCCTCTTGAAAATGTGTGATAAAAGAAAAATGAAAGAGAAGAAGGTCTGTTTCCACAAAAAATGAATACAGCTCTAATCTTGATTTTTTTACATAAAAAAACAAGATTGCCACTTGTTGCCATGCATGATATCCTATATTACAAATGTTTAAATTCATTATTGCATTAGTTACTTTTTTTTAAAAAATAAATCATATGTTATGTTATATTTATTCATATATACAACTATCTTAATTTCAAGAAAATTTAAAAAAGAAACATTTCAAACTTTTTTTTTAAATCTTATTTAAATTTAAACTAAAGCTAGGATATACTTTAAACACTTAAACATTTACCTTAAATATTTTAAAACTATATAAGTAACCTCTTAAATAGCATTGAAAAGTTTTATTTTTAAATTTAATCATGATTTCTAAATTACCAAAATACATTATAATTTGAAAACATGATTTTTATTTATTAAATTAAAATCAAAGATATTCTATTTACAATATATACAAATACACACACACACATTAGAAATAGAAAATACTTTATTAACTTTAAAAGATAAAATTTACCAATTAAAAATTTATTTACTTTATATTTACATATGTGTTGTATATTTTAAATAACTCTTGAAATCAGTTTCTATATTTTTAAATAGAATTTAACTTTAATTACCATGTGAAAATTATTGAATTCAAAACAATGCCTCCTAATTACTGTACATATACATACATATATCTATATATACTTATATACTTGTATGTATATATTTGAATTTTCTAACATTATAAAGTTTGCCTAAACTTATATTTGAATTTTCTTTAGATTTCCATTTATTCATTTATCCAAACAAAAATCAGATAATTATCCAATTATTAGATGACCAAAATCCGAGTTATCACATCCCTTCCCCCTTTGAATCTTTTCGTCCTCGAAAAGGAACGAAGCCAGAATTTATTAAAATACTTATTTTTAGAAAAATTATTCTTTGAAACACTTTTTAAAACACTTTTAAAATTTACATAATATTATAAAATGGTTTTATAGAAATACGTTTTATAACTCGATGTTTCAACAAGTCCATCCTTATTCTCCCAGAAATTCGGTCGTACGTTGATCAGGCGTAGGACTGAAAATCTATAAGTTCTTAGCAGACCCGTTTTCAACACCCGGTGAAAATACTTGAAAAATAATTTTATTGAAAATATAGAAAACATTTTTGAAAATAGAGGAATATCTTTGGTGAGAATGCTCTAGAAATCATTACCCCCATCCATGGTCGTAGTTACATTTCAGGGTTACGTTGCCATCGCAGCAAAAGTCCATGTAACTGCAGGCTCTCCGCGGCCTCTCGATTACGTCATGGAACCCACAACAGATCACATCTACATTCCATGGTTACGTTGCCATCGCAGCAAAATTCCATGTAACTGCAGGCTCTCCGCGGCCTCTGATTTTCGCTGTCGAAGTGAAACTTCTCCACTCCTACATAGGTCGCAGTCTACCGATATAAAATCAAACGCAGACTGTTGGCTCTCAGCGGCACACACGACTTTTACTATGTTACCATAGGTCGCCGTCTACCGATATAAAATCAAACGCAGACTGTTGGCTCTCAGAGGCACACACGACTTTCACTATGGTATACTTTACTCATAATCCTCAGGAACTAGTTTTGTCCGGACTCCTCACAGGATCAACTTTAGAACCCCCCCTTGGGACTCAATGCAGCACCACCCGGTGGTACTCCTGAGAAGTTCATTTCAAGGGAGCACCTTTTTCCCCAGAGCAATCATAAAAACATTTTATACTATACACATATAGTATCTTCAAATCATACACCTAGTATGATCTCATACAAAGCTCCTTTACACAAAATCGATTATTCTAAAATCGATAATTCTAAAGTCGATAATTCTCAAATTAGGCTTTCCAAATTCTCATATTGATTTTACCCAAAAATCAAAAGCCTTTCCTAAATCTGAAGGTTCCCAAAACCTTTTCTATAATCCTCATAAGATCCTTTATATATATATATATATGTGTGTGTGTGTGTGTGTGTGTGTGTGTATGTATGTATGTATGTATATATATGCAGACATATATAATTTTTAAAACTTTGGATCATTTCAAACTTGTATAAAACTCCTTTTATACTTCAAAACACCTCCAAAATCCTTTTCTTCTGGCAATAGATTCAACAAGGGGAGATTTATCTTATATATAACAAAGATATATAACTTCATTTGATCCAAATCAAATATTTAAATTTGATTACTCTATAAAGTTATTAACCATATAATTTACTTCCAAAAAGTAAATTTCTATCATAGAGATATCCAATTTCTATTTTACTTCATCATATACTTCACAAAATATAACTTTCATTTCAAAAACCATTTCATATTTCTAAGCTACAAAATCCCATTATCAATTTTATTCAAATCCGTACGATGTACACATATCATCCGTACGCTATACCAATCTGATCGCTTACTCGATCACAAAATTTCATTTCCGAACTAGTATCGTCCACTCGACTTCCTAGTGCGGACACAGATCTGGTTTCTTGATCAGAAACTGTCATTCTCCTTGCATATTCGTAACTATGATAGAGAATATCCAGAACCAATCAACAATCCCTATCCAGATTCGCCTTCAAAAATCGAGTGGAAAATTCCAACTCCAATCGATATAACTATCTCGAAATTCTGTGCTCGAATCTGGATCAAATCATTATGCGAATAGAATAACATACGTACACCCTATGTATTTATCTTTATTGGTTATTAGCCAAATCAATTCCAATTCTATTCACATTCACCTTGATTTTCATTCACTTACTTACAATTGCTTCAATCCATTTGGATTATCACCTCTATTCTTATCTCGATTGGGTATTTAACCAACAACTGTTTGAACTCCGACCAGTTTATTTAGAAAATAGCTTGAAAAATATAAAAATAGATAAGTAGTTTGAAAATAATTACTAGTTTGTAAAATAGGTGTAAAGTAGTTAAGTAATTGTAAAATAGTAGGAAAAGAAATAGTCAAATAGTTGTAGAAATTTTAAATAATTGCAAAATAGTTGTAAAATCGAAATTAGTTATAAAGTAGTTGAAAAATAGAAATTAGTTTATAAAATAACAGAAAAATTGTTAAATAGTTCCAAAGATAATTGTAAAATAAGTATAAGATAATTTGGATTTTAAAAAGAAAATTTGTATAGTAAACAGTCTGAACTAAATAGATTTGTACTAAAAAAAATTATTTTGAAAATAGTCCAGAGTCAAACTGTTCAATTCCCAATCTCCATTCCCCATCAATTCAATTTAAATTCCACCTCCATTTGAATTGACTTAACTCCAATTTAAATAACTTCAATTTCCATTGAAATTTATTCAACCCCAATTCAAGTTGAATTAACCTCAGTTCCTTTCCAAATTTTACTTTATTCAACCATGATCTCAAATTTTACTAATTCAAATAAATTTCACTTGAACTAGTTCCAATTTCAATTCATTTCAACTTCAGTTTGAATTCATCCCCATTTCTAACTCCATTTCCAAATCAAGTTGAATTATTCTTGATTTCCTCCCAAATTCAATTCAAATTCCATTTGAATTTAAAAGTATTAAACTTTGATTACAATTCCAAATTATTCAAATTTTCCATTTGAATCTTATACTCATACATCTTCAATCACAATTTCAATTAATTCAAATCAAATTCAATTTGAACTAATTTCAATTAAAATTCCAAATTTAAACCATCTCGAATTATATAAATTCGAGTTAATACTTTAAATGTTGATTTACTTCCTTTAAATAAATTTTCCTTTAAAGTTTTTAAACAATTCAATTCTGAGTCCAAATTTCAAAATTCCATTTTAAATTATCTTTACTTAACTCATTACAAGGTTCAAGTAAGAGTTTCAAAAAAAAAATTTAATTTACAAATTTATTTCCTAACATTCAAATCTTAAGTTCAAAGGAATTCCATATCTCAATTTGAAATTTAATTTAAATTTAATTTATCCTTATAATGGATATAATACCACACTTCACTTCTCATTCATTTAGACAAATCCAATTCACAATTTAAAGATTATTAATATCGATAGGATGATATCATCCAATTCATTTTAAAACATCCATCAATTTCCATTTTCCAGATCTCAAACCCATTTTGAGATTACACAATCTCCCAATTCAGATTAACCATTTAACTTCCCAAGTTAAATCCCAATTTCATCTTGAAATTTCCAAATCAGGTTGACCATTCCAACTTATTTAACTTTTTCCCAAGTTAAACTCAATTCACTTAATCCAGTCAACCTTACCCAATTTGAACTTCCATTTCAAATTTTAAACTTCTCATAAATAATCTTCCTACTTATTAAGTTCAAAAACTTATCACTTTGGGTACCATATCTCATTCCAGATTTAAAACTCAATATTTAGAGTTTATTTCAAATCATCTTTGATATTATGTATATCCACACATATACATAATTACTTCTTGGCTCACCAAGCCAAAATTTTAAAATTTAAACCACCCTTGGTTTTAATTCAAACAAATTCTTTTAAAGTTTACAAACAACTTCTTATTCTAGAATAAGATTGCATTCAAAATAGTTTGAGTAATATTATTTCCTTTAAAATTTTGAGTTTTTTTTCAAATGTTTAAATTTAGAATTCAGAACTTCATAATTTGAGACCCACTTCAAATTACATGTCATGTTTATTCAAAGGTTACCCCTTTAAAACATTTTATTTTGCTTACTCATTAACACACATTTTATTATTAAACACGTCAATTATTTATGATAATAACCCAGATTATCATCTCTGAAAACCAATTCATTATTATCTTATTCTGAAACTCTTTCCCAAATTCAAGATTTTAATTTCCGTTTGAATTTATTTCAAACTTATCTTTATTCAATTTCAATTTGGTTGTATTTCTATTGCTTCTTAATTTAATTCTAATAATTTAGCAACCAATTTCCTTGATATTTATTAGAAAGAAATATTGCTTTATATATCAAAATATATTTTTATATAAAATCATTTAAAATCTTTATATAAGAAAATAACAAGTACGCTCTCATATATACATATACATATATATATATATATATATATATATATATATATATACATTTATATATATACACACACACTCAACTCATCCTAGGGTACCACTTACCCTATCCTTAATGAGTAATCCCACCAGAGCCAAGGTTCTCGCTTAACATGGCTCTGATACTAAATGTAACGACCTGGGAATTTCGATCCCGAAATTTCTAGCTAGTTAGAAAAAGAAGAAAGAGACAGAAGAAAGAAACAGAACATAACACAGAATCTCACATTCGCAGCGGATCAAAATATAATATCAAATAAATAATAGTTATACAAGGAAAACTGTACTTGTCAAATTACACTTTAATATATATCAGAGTTACAAATATTTACAAACACAGGACAGATAAATCAATCTGTTCCAGATACTATAATATATCACTGTAGAAACTCTCCATACGTTCCTGCTCTCCAGCTTACCTCCTGAGCTCCAGAAGTCCTTACCTGAAAATCTGTAATACTCGGTCTGACCCGAGCATTACATCAAAGTAACACCCGGGTCAGGCTGGAAACCAGCGTAAGTAAACTCATCTAACAAGGAATATAAAAACATACAGCTTATATAACCTGGGTAACTTGCATCAATATACAATTACACAAGCTGTCATAGTCATTACTTATTTCTCACATCAATTTCTAAGTACCAAAAATTTGATTATATAGTCCAATTTGCTTAGATCATTCCATTCCAGCTTATTGATTTCAACATATAAATTAAATATGAATCGAAGTGGTTCCAGGTATTTACTAATACCCGATTCCGGTCTCTTCGAATCCACTGTCAATCTAAATCCAGGTTATCCAATTAAATACCATTCAACTTAATTACTGGATAACACATTTATATAGAAATTTATAATAGATAGGTAATCACATTATCATCATCCATCCAACATATCATATCATAAGCAATTCACATCGGAGATATCAACCAATTCAAAACACTCATCATCATTCAATCATTAATAAGCAAGATTGATCACTTCCATTAATCACATAAATTAATGATCCTCTAATTTCTTTCATTAGTTAATTATTCTTAAATTTCATTTAATAATTAACCTTTAACTTAATTACGTTCATTAATCAACCTTGATTAATCACAATCAGAATTTAACTTTCCTAATTTACTTCAGCAATTAGATCATCTCCTTGATTAATTGTATTAAATAATTTCTTTAATTACACCGAGTAATTATCACTTAGTTCCTTCCACCAAGTAATTATCCTTTAATTACTTCCCATCAAGTATTCCCTTTAACTAATTACATCCAGTAAATGGCCACTAATTACTTCTCTAAGTAATTATACCTCATTAATTACCTTAAGTGATTATACTTAACTCAACATCAAATGATTACCTTTAATTAATTAAATTTAATTAATTAACTAGTATTAACCATTTTAACTAAATTAATTACACAAATTAATTTAACCTTACCCATACACATTGATTATATTGATCCATAATTAATTACTCGAATTAATTCTTCTATAATTACTTACATTGATTAATTATCCTCTAATTAATCTTCTTCCTTAATTAACTAACCCTTTTATTAATTCCCTTAATTAATCAATCCTTTAAGTAATTAATTAGTCACTAATTACAACTTAATTACTTAATTAACTAACCTTTAACTATTAATTAATAAATCTTAAACTTTATTAAATTAAACTAATTAATTACTCTTAATTACATTCTTTAATTAATTAGTCATTAATCATTCAAACCTTACTTATCTCTTAAGATAAATCTTTATTTTACTAACGACTTACTTATCATTAACAAAATTTAAATACATTTCCAAAACATTCTACTTTAAAAATTGAACTTTGGATTTGAAATAAATTAAAATTTAACTTAACAAATTTAAGTTAAACAAACTTCAAATCTTCTAAATTAAATGTTTCAAGAAAAACATTTATCTAACATAATAGCTTTAAAATTAAATTCAATTTAAATTTTAAAACTAGTTTTATAAAAACCTTCAAATTCCAGCACTTTCAACCAACTTCGGGTCCAACTCCAGAATAGCTCGAGTCCAGACTCGAGTTTCACCAACTTCATCCATTTTTACCAAAAATTTTGCTGAAGATTTTAAAACTTAAAAAAAACACGTTTACACTCTCGAACTACACGTAAACGAGCCCGTGCCTCCAGCCCAATTACTCGAGCTTCCCTTCAAGACTTCTTTCCAAAACCAAAACTGGCACCATTGATACGCGGTGCACTTGCACTCAACGTCGACGACGATCGGACCTCCAAGTCCATCTCCTACGAGTCGCCTACCGCTGCCTCCATCGTTTCCAAGTATCCAAATTCCCAAATATGCTCGAAATCAAAATTGAAGCAACCAGTCCAACAGGAACCAAAAATACTCTGACCAAAATCAACTCGTCCAAGCCACGCCGACCACCGGAGGCATCGCCACCTCGTCCAAGGCCTCACCCAAGACTAAGCTTCATTTTCCCCCTGGTGCGAATGAGTCCAGTCCATCCTTGCCGACGCACCAACCCCGATTACCCCGACATCCCAATCAGGTCATCGAACCCTAAATCATCTTCGTCAACTAACTTCGGCCATCAGCAAAATCCCACACCAATTTTCTCGAGTTCCCCTACTCCTCATCCTCCTCTAGCCTAAGTTTCGACCACTAACTTGCCTCCGATCGACTGTGATCGACCAAAAACCCAATATTGATCATCACAGCATAACCCAACAATCACCATACTAAAAATCCTAATGTTACCTCCTAAAATCATCATCTTTCATTACTAATCTGATCTGAAATTCAAATTACTAAATTATGATGATTTATTTTTGACATATATATTTGTATTTACTGTAGAATCCAAATTCGAAGTAATGTCTTGATATATATTTTTGAAATGATTTTAAGAATAAGGTTATAACCCTTTAATCATCTTTTATTTAAAAATCGAAGCTTAAGTTCGATCACAGGAAGAGACTTCAAATTTTTTTCTTTTTTTTTCTGTAGCCTGCAAATTGACAGAGGAGTATACAGACATATCATAGACACATTCATGCTTATAAATCTGCATATTGATATCATGCAAGTCAAAATTCACTTATGTAAACAAATTTTCACATCATTATATAACATAGACATCATATGCAACAGATTAAACAAGTAATAGTTCAGTTTACTGACAAATTAAAGAGATGCAGGCTTTGAAAAAAAAATTGGAAGCTACACTGGTACTTGAAACTGGAAAATTTGAATCAGGTGAAATTCTTGAAATTTTGAAACTGCATATTTGCTTGATTTCTGGTTTTTGACTCAGATTTGAGTTTGCTCTTTGAAATTCCTGGTTTCAAAGTTGTTAACATGCTTGCTTACAAATTTTGAGTTGAAGCTTGCTTTGATGTTTTGAAATTCTGCTCAGATTTTTAATTTACAGATTTTAATTTCCTCTTGAAAATGTGTGATAAAAGAAAAATGAAAGAGAAGAAGGTCTGTTTCCACAAAAAATGAATACCGCTCTAATCTTGATTTTTTTACATAAAAAAACAAGATTGCCACTTGTTGCCATGCATGATATCCTATATTACAAATGTTTAAATTCATTGTTGCATTAGTTACTTTTTTTAAAAAAATAAATCATATGTTATGTTATATTTATTCATATATACAACTATCTTAATTTCAAGAAAATTTTAAAAAGAAAACATTTCAAACTTTTTTTTAAATCTTATTTAAATTTAAACTAAAGCTAAGATATACTTTAAACACTTAAACATTTACCTTAAATATTTTAAAACTATATAAGTAACCTCTTAAATAGCATTGAAAAGTTTTATTTTTAAATTTAATCATGATTTCTAAATTACCAAAATACATTATAATTTGAAAACATGATTTTTATTTATTAAATTAAAATCAAAGATATTCTATTTACAATATATACAAATACACACACACATTAGAAATAGAAAATACTTTATTAACTTTAAAAGATAAAATTTACCAATTAAAAATTTATTTACTTTATATTTACATATGTGTTGTATATTTTAAATAACTCTTGAAATCGGTTTCTATATTTTTAAATAGAATTTAACTTTAATTACCATGTGAAAATTATTGAATTCAAAACAATGCCTCCTAATTACTGTACATATACATACATATATCTATATATACTTATATACTTGTATGTATATATTTGAATTTTCTAACATTATAAAGTTTGCCTAAACTTATATTTGAATTTTCTTTAGATTTCCATTTATTCATTTATCCAAACAAAAATCAGATAATTATCCAATTATTAGATGACCAAAATCCGAGTTATCACATCCCTTCCCCCTTTGAATCTTTTCGTCCTCGAAAAGGAACGAAGCCAGAATTTATTAAAATACTTATTTTTAGAAAAATTATTCTTTGAAACACTTTTTAAAACACTTTTAAAATTTACATAATATTATAAAATGGTTTTATAGAAATACTTTTTATAACTCGATGTTTCAACAAGTCCATCCTTATTCTCACAGAAATTCGGTCGTACGTTGATCAGGCGTAGGACTGAAAATCTATAAGTTCTTAGCAGACCCGTTTTCAACACCCGGTGAAAATACTTGAAAAATAATTTTATTGAAAATATAGAAAACATTTTTGAAAATAGAGGAATATCTTTGGTGAGAATGCTCTAGAAATCATTACCCCCATCCATGGTCGTAGTTACATTTCAGGGTTACGTTGCCATCGCAGCAAAAGTCCATGTAACTGCAGGCTCTCCGCGGCCTCTCGATTACGTCATGGAACCCACAACAGATCACATCTACATTCCATGGTTACGTTGCCATCGCAGCAAAAGTCCATGTAACTGCAGGCTCTCCGCGGCCTCTGATTTTCGCTGTCGAAGTGAAACTTCTCCACTCCTACATAGGTCGCAGTCTACCGATATAAAATCAAACGCAGACTGTTGGCTCTCAGCGGCACACACGACTTTTACTATGTTACCATAGGTCGCCGTCTACCGATATAAAATCAAACGCAGACTGTTGGCTCTTAGAGGCACACACGACTTTCGCTATGGTATACTTTACTCATAATCCTCAGGAACTAGTTTTGTCCGGACTCCTCACAGGATCAACTGTAGAACCCCCCCTTGGGGCTCAAGGCAGCACCACCCGGTGGTACTCCTGAGAAGTTCATTTCAAGGGAGCACATTTTTCCCCAGAGCAATCATAAAAACATTTTATACTATACACATATAGTATCTTCAAATCATACACCTAGTATGATCTCATACAAAGCTCATTTACACAAAATCGATTATTCTAAAATCGATAATTCTAAAGTCGATAATTCTCAAATTAGGCTTTCCAAATTCTCATATTGATTTTACCCAAAAATCAAAAGCCTTTCCCAAATCTGAAGGTTCCCAAAACCTTTTCTATAATCCTCATAAGATCCTTTATATATATGTGTGCGTGTGTGTGTGCGTATGTACGTATGTACGTATGTATGTATGTATATACAGATATATATAATTTTTAAAACTTTGGATCATTTCAAACTTGTATAAAACTCCTTTTATACTTCAAAACACCTCCAAATTCCTTTTCTTCTGGCAATAGATTCAACAAGGGGAGATTTATCTTATATATAACAAAGATATATAACTTCATTTATTACAAATCAAATATTTAAATTTGATTACTCTATAAAGTTATTAACCATATAATTTACTTCCAAAAAGTAAATTTCTATCATAGAGATTTCCAATTTCCATTTTACTTCATCGTAGACTTCACAAAATATAACTTTCATTTCAAAAACCATTTCATATTTCAAATCTACAAAATCCCATTATCAATTTTATTCAAATCCGTACGATGTACACATATCATCCGTACGCTATACCAATCTGATCGCTTACTCGATCACAAAATTTCATTTCCGAACTAGTATCGTCCACCCGACTTCCTAGTGCGGACACAGATCTGGTTTCTTGATCAGAAACTGTCATTCTCCTTGCATATTCGTAACTATGATAGAGAATATACAGAACCAATCAACAATCCCTATCCAGATTCGCCTTCAAAAATCGAGTGGAAAATTCCAACTCCAATCGATATAACTATCTCGAAATTCTGTGCTCGAATCTGGATCAAATCATTATGCGAATATAATAACATACGTACACCCTACGTATTTATCTTTATTGGTTATTAGCCAAATCAATTCCATTTCTATTCACATTCACCTTGATTTTCATTCACTTACTTACAATTGCTTCAATCCATTTGGATTATCACCTCTATTCTTATCTCGATTGGGTATTTAACCAATAACTGTTTGAACTCCGACCAGTTTATTTAGAAAATAGCTTGAAAAATCTAAAAATAGATAAGTAGTTTGAAAATAATTACTAGTTTGTAAAATAGGTGTAAAGTAGTTAAGTGATTGTAAAATAGTAGGAAAAGAAATAGTCAAATAGTTGTAGAAATTTTAAATAATTGCAAAATAGTTGTAAAATCGAAATTAGTTATAAAGTAGTTGAAAAATAGAAATTAGTTTATAAAATAACAGAAAAATTATTAAATAGTTCCAAAGATAATTGTAAAATAAGTATAAGATAATTTGGATTTTAAAAAGAAAATTTGTATAGTAAACAGTCTGAATAAAATAGATTTGTACTAAAAAAAATTATTTTGAAAATAGTCCAGAGTCAAACTGTTCAATTCCCAATCTCCATTCCCCATCAATTCAATTTAAATTCCACCTCCATTTGAATTGACTTAACTCCAATTTAAATAACTTCAATTTCCATTGAAATTGATTCAACCCCAATTCAAGTTGAATTAACCTCAGTTCCTTTCCAAATTTTACTTTATTCAACCATGATCTCAAATTTTACTAATTCAAATAAATTTCACTTGAACTAGTTCCAATTTCAATTCATTTCAACTTCAGTTTGAATTCATCCCCATTTCTAACTCCATTTCCAAATCAAGTTGAATTATTCTTGATTTCCTCCCAAATTCAATTCAAATTCCATTTGAATTTAAAACTATTAAACTTTAAATACAATTCCAAATTATTCAATCCAATTCAAATTTTCCATTTAAATCTTATACTCATACATCTTCAATCACAATTTCAATTAATTCAAATCAAATTCAATTTGAACTAATTTCAATTAAAATTCCAAATTTAAACCATCTCGAATTATATAAATTCGAGTTAATACTTTAAATGATGATTTAGTTCCTTTAAATAAATTTTCCTTTAAAGTTTTTAAACAATTCAATTCTGAGTCCAAATTTCAAAATTCCATTTTAAATTATCTTTACTTAACTCATTACAAGGTTCAAGTAAGAGTTTCAAAAAAAAAAATTAATTTACAAATTTATTTCCTAACATTCAAATCTTAAGTTCAAAGGAATTCCATATCTCAATTTTAAATTTAATTTAAATTTAATTTATCCTTATAATGGATATAATACCACACTTCACTTCTCATTCATTTAAACAAATCCAATTCACAATTTAAAGATTATTAATATCGAAAGGATGATATCATCCAATTCATTTTAAAACATCCATCAGTTTCCATTTTCCAGATCTCAAACCCATTTTGAGATCACACAATCTCCCAATTCAGATTAACCATTTAACTTCCCAAGTTAAATCCCAATTTCATCTTGAAATTTCCAAATCAGGTTGACCATTCCAACTTATTTAACTTTTTCCCAAGTTAAACTCAATTCACTTAATCCAGTTAACCTTACCCAATTTGAACTTCCATTTCAAATTTTAAACTTCTCATAAATAATCTTCCCACTTATTAAGTTCAAAAACTTATCACTTTGGGTATCATATCTCATTCCAGATTTAAAACTCAATATTTAGAGTTTATTTCAAATCATCTTTGATATTATGTATATCCACGCATACACATAATTACTTCTTGGCTCACCAAGCCAAAATTTTAAAATTTAAACCACCCTTGGTTTTAATTCAAACAAATTCTTTTAAAGTTTACAAACAACTTCTTATTCTAGAATAATATTGCATTCAAAATAGTTTGAGTAATATTATTTCCTTTAAAATTTTGAGTTTTTTTTTCAAATGTTTAAATTTAGAATTCAGAACTTCATAATTTGAGACCCACTTCAAATTACATGTCATGTTTATTCAAAGGTTACCCCTTTAAAACATTTTATTTTGCTTACTCATTAACACACATTTTATTATTAAACACGACAATTATTTATGATAATAACCCAGATTATCATCTCTGAAAACCAATTCATTATTATCTTATTCTGAAACTCTTTCCCAAATTCAAGATTTTAATTTCCGTTTGAATTTATTTCAAACTTATCTTTATTCAATTTCAATTTCAATTTGGTTGTATTTCTATTGCTTCTTAATTTAATTCTAATAATTTAACAACCAATTTCCTTAATATTTATTAGAAAGAAATATTGCTTTATATATCAAAATATATTTTTATATAAAATCATTTAAAATCTTTATATAAGAAAATAACAAGTACGCTCTCATATATATATATATATATATATATATATATATATATATATATATATATATAGACACTCAACTCATCCTAGGGTACCACTTACCATATCCTTAATGAGTAATCCCACCAGAGCCAAGGTTCTCGCTTAACATGGCTCTGATACTAAATGTAACGACCCGGGAATTTCGATCCCGAAATTTCTAGCTAGTTAGAAAAAGAAGAAAGAGACAGAAGAAAGAAACAGAACACAACACAGAATCTCACATTCGCAGCGGATCAAAATATAATATCAAATAAATAATAGTTATACAAGGAAAACTGTACTTGTCAAATTACACTTTAATATATATCAGAGTTACAAATATTTACAAACACAGGACAGATAAATCAATTTGTTCCAGATACTATAATATATCACTGTAGAAACTCTCCATACGTTCCTGCTCTCCAGCTTGCCTCCTGAGCTCCAGAAGTCCTTACCTGAAAATCTGTAATACTCGGTCTGACCCGAGCATTACATCAAAGTAACACCCGGGTCAGGCTGGAAACCAGCGTAAGTAAACTCATCTAACAAGGAATATAAAAACATACAGCTTATATAACCTGGGTAACTTGCATCAATATACAATTACACAAGCTGTCATAGTCATTACTTATTTCTCACATCAATTTCTAAGTACCAAAAATTTGATTATATAGTCCAATTTGCTTAGATCATTCCATTCCAGCTTATTGATTTCAACATATAAATTAAATATGAATCGAAGTGGTTCCAGGTATTTACTAATACCCGATTCCGGTCTCTTCGAATCCACTGTCAATCTAAATCCAGGTTATCCAATTAAATACCATTCAGCTTAATTACTGGATAACACATTTATATAGAAATTTATAATAGATAGGTAATCACATTATCATCATCCATCCAACATATCATATCATAAGAAATTCACATCGGAGATATCAACCAATTCAAAACACTCATCATCATTCAATCATTAATAAGCAAGATTGATCACTTCCATTAATCACATAAATTAATGATCCTCTAATTTCTTTCATTAGTTAATTATTCTTAAATTTCATTTAATAATTAACCTTTAACTTAATTACGTTCATTAATCAACCTTGATTAATCACAATCAGAATTTAACTTTCCTAATTTACTTCAGCAATTAGATCATCTCCTTGATTAATTGTATTAAATAATTTCTTTAATTACACCGAGTAATTATCACTTAGTTCCTTCCACCAAGTAATTATCCTTTAATTACTTCCCATCAAGTATTCCCTTTAACTAATTACATCCAGTAAATGGCCACTAATTACTTCTCTAAGTAATTATACCTCATTAATTACCTTAAGTGATTATACTTAACTCAACATCAAATGATTACCTTTAATTAATTAAATTTAATTAATTAACTAGTATTAACCATTTTAACTAAATTAATTACACAAATTAATTTAACCTTACCCATACACATTGATTATATTGATCCATAATTATTACTCGAATTAATTCTTCTATAATTACTTACATTGATTAATTATCCTCTAATTAATCTTCTTCCTTAATTAACTAACCCTTTTATTAATTCCCTTAATTAATCAATCCTTTAAGTAATTAATTAGTCACTAATTACAACTTAATTACTTAATTAACTAACCTTTAACTATTAATTAATAAATCTTAAACTTTATTAAATTAAACTAATTAATTACTCTTAATTACATTCTTTAATTAATTAGTCATTAATCATCCAAACCTTACTTATCTCTTAAGATAAATCTTTATTTTATTAACGACTTACTTATCATTTACAAAATTTAAATACATTTCCAAAACATTCCACTTTAAAAATTGAACTTTGGATTTGAAATAAATTAAAATTTAACTTAATAAATTTAAGTTAAACAAAGTTCAAATCTTCTAAATTTAATGTTTCAAGAAAAACATTTATCTAACATAATAGCTTTAAAATTAAATTCAATTTAAATTTTAAAACTAGTTTTATAAAAACCTTCAAATTCCTGCACTTTGAACCAACTTCGGGTCCAACTCCAGAATAACTCGAGTCCAGACTCGAGTTTCACCAACTTCATCCATTTTTACCAAAAATTTTGCTGAAGATTTTAAAACTTGAAAAAAACACGTTTACACTCTCAAACTACACGTAAACGAGCCCGTGCCTCCAGCCCAATTACTCGAGCTTCCCTTCGAGACTTCTTATCAAAACCAAAACTGGCACCATTGATATGCGGTGCACTTGCACTCAACGTCGACGACGATCAGACCTCCAAGTCCATCTCCTACAAGTCGCCTACCGCTACCTCCATCGTTCCCAAGTATCCAAATTCCCAAATATGCTCGAAATCAAAATTGAAGCAACCAGTCCAACAGGAACCAAAAACACTCTGACCAAAATCAACTCGTCCAAGCCACGCCGACCACCGGAGGCATCGCCACCTCGTCCAAGGCCTCACCCAAGACTAAGCTTCATTTTCCCCCTGGTGCGAATGAGTCCAGTCCATCCTTGCCGACGCACCAACCCCGATTACCCCGACATCCCAATCAGGTCATCGAACCCTAAATCATCTTCGTCAACTAACTTCAGCCATCAGAAAAATCCCACACCAATTTTCTCGAGTTCCCCTACTCCTCATCCTCCTCTAGCCTAAGTTTCGACCACTAACTTGCCTCCGATCGACTGTGATCGACCAAAAACCCAATATTGATCATCACAGCATAACCCAACAATCACCATATTAAAAATCCTAATTTTGCCTCCTAAAATCATCATCTTCCATTACTACTCTGATATGAAATTCAAATTACTAAATTATGATGATTTATTTTTGACATATATATTTATATTTACTGTAAAATCCAAATTTGAAATATTGATCAGTCGAATTTACGGTTTGTCCGGGGCAAGCTAAAATGCATAGAAATCTATTTAAGTTAATTTTGGAAAGTGGATAATCCTTTAATTAAATATGCAATAGTAATGAATTTGGTAAAAGGATTACATTCATGATTTTGGACAGTGGATTATCTTTAATAAATGTGTGGACATATTGAATTTGGTAAATGAACTGTATTCACGATTTTGGACAGTGAATGGTATTTTAAAGTTAAATAAATGTTTTGGAAAGTGATATTTTAAAATGAAGTTAAATGGTTTAAAGGTGTTTTAAAACGTGTTAAGTATCGAATACATATTTCGTCATTCATTGTTGAAATAGACCTTTTCGAGAAGTAAGGAAATGATGGAATATAACACCGTTGTTATAGTAAATGATTTTCGAAAGTAGATGTTTTGTATATTATATGGGATTTATATATCTATCTTATTTTCGAATCCCTATACTAGTGATTTTGGGTTGTCGTAACAATGTTTTACGCAACATTCGTTTTGACCCAAACAAATGTGTTTAAAGAGAATGTTTTCCTTAAAGAATAAAATATATACTTAATTCTAATTTAAGTATATGGAATATTTTCTAAGTTTTGAAAATAAATCGATTTGTGAATTACTTGTTGTTAAATAAGTATATGGAAATGTTTTCCAATTTTGAAAAATAGAGATGGCTTGAGAATATATCTTTTTAAAGATAATTTGAAGTGAATATTTGGCAAATGGTTTAATTGGTAAAAGATTAATTAAAAGGGCCTAGTGATTGTGTATGGTGCTGAATGTTTGTCTGTTTGCTTTGATAGTTAAATAACCTACTACCAAATTTGGCCATTTTAGTTCCTCGACTTGATGTGGGAAGTATTTAGTCATACACTTAGTATGTATCCTTCTATGTAGGCTTGATTGTCGTTTGTGTTGAGGATGTTGATTTGCATAGTGTGGAGTATTACTCCAATCTATCGAGCTTCCTTCTTGGCCCAAAGGATAGCAAGTTGAAAGTTGGAGACGTGATAAGTCTACGAGACTTAGTTTCTATGTAAGGTTGAGAAACGCTTTTGCGTTGTTGGGATCAGATTTATCTGAAAACCACTTCGGACCAACGCATATGCGACGAATATGCAGATTGCTTGTGATGATATTGATATTCAGGATTTTCATAGTATGGGACTACTTGTTGATCGTTTGGGTTTAAAATTCCAATATACATATAGTAGCATTGTTCTCTTCATTATGAAATATCCATTGCAAGGACTGTTCTCCACTAATCTTAGGGATTTCCCGACAGGATGTGGTAGGAAAGTACCTTCGCTCTGTGCTGTTCCTGGACAACTTGTATGGATGTCTGTCTGACATTGAATTTCTAAAGATTACGTACATCGGTTTTGTTTGATTATGTTCAGTATGATAGGGTTTTCTCGCTTCTTGTTAGGTAGCGAATGGATGACTCTTAGCCCCACATGTTTATAGTGTGAAAGTGTTGGTTGTGGTCAAGAAGCTGGCCGTAAAAGCAAAACACGAGGTATTAGTGTGAGCTACGGTGGAGTTAACCACTGTCTGTAGACCGTTACATGTGGTATCAAAGCTTAGATTTTGTTTATCCTTAAGCTTTGATGTATACTCAGTATAGATAGGGACAGTAGCACCCTAGATTGAGTTGAGTGTATTATATATATGAGCGTGTATTTGTTAGTGATATAAAAATGTTTTATATTTTGTTTACTTATCCATTAAGTTGTTTGTGAATTCTGGTCGGTATATGGGACGCCATGTTATCGATAGGGATTTCCAAACACTTAAACGATGCAAGTCGACATAGTATCATTTTAAACTGGGTAAATGAAATAATTTTACCTAGATTATATTTTATATATAAAGAAAACAAATTTTCGGAAATTAATAAAGTGTATACAAATTGATTGTTGGTTGTTTGAAAATATAAATATATATAAGTTAATAAAAACTGTTTGAATACTCTAAATAGAAACAACAATTGTAAAAGAATGAAATTATATAAGCAAGTTATAAAGTATGGAATTATAATTAATATGATTTACAATAGTAAAATAATCTTAAATATAAGAAATGAAACAACATGAATATATTTATAACATGAGTTGTAAATAGAAATGAATTTTAACTAAGAATTTGAAAATTCCCGTTTATTTTTGAATATTGTTTTTCAAAGTTAAAGAGATTATATTATAAATCTAGATAAGATAAGTAAATTTAAAATGAATCTTATATAGGTAAATTAAAATAGTGAAATTATATAAGCGAGATTTTATAAATGTGTTTATAAGTAAAATGAATTTTTTTAAATAATATAAAGCACTGAATTCACTACTGATGCTAGGAAATAATAAGGGTGATGATTGCAGCATCATCAGTATCATTTTTGAGTTTCTATGTGATGGATTTGCTGCCTATAGTAAATTTAAATTTAAATTTATTTGTGGTAGACAAATTTGAATTTAAGATTCAATTTGAAATTGATAAATATAAGTAAAATGAATTATGGGCTTATAATATGAAATAAAGAGTTTTAGCTTTAGTAAAGTTAAATCAATTGAATTAGATTAGATAAGTTATTGAAATGGAATGTTAAACACAAGTGGTAAGCGATTATATAATATGATTTGAAAGTTTGAATAAATAAGTTGTGTAACTTATAAAGTGAGAAAATGTAAGTGAAACCAAATGTTAAAGTGGTTAAACAATTTTGTTAAGCTAAATAAAATAAAATTTGAATTAAATTAGCAGGAAACTTTAGTCATATAGTGAATGTAAATGCAAGTGAAGATGAAACGAAGTTTAGCTTAAGCAATGTTGAATCAAGTTGATTTTGATAAATAAAATGAATATCAGTTGAATAATAAGCAGTTAATAAAATGAAATGATGAATATGAATTTGAGTTATATAATGAAATTCAACTTTGGTGGAAAAATGAATTAGCAATTGAATTAACAAATGAACTGAATTAGACTAAAGAAATAAATTAGTGAATGAAATGTAAATTGAATGTTAATCAATCAAATGTAAATAAATTAATATGGAATAATGGATGTAAGTGTTAATTCATTTAAAACTAACTGAACATGTTAAACCAATTGGAAATTAAAAGTGTTGAACCAAATTGAACGTAAGCAAAGTAAATTAAATAAATTTGGTTATGTTGGATATGCATTGGTTGTTAGATTGATGTTAGTTGATTGAATAGAAATTCATATGAAATTGAATTAATGAAAGTGAAAGCTAAATAACTGAATTCAAATTTGAAGTAAGTGAATCTAAATAAAATTGATTCTGATTTAGTTTGAAAGTAAACAACCTTGAAGGTAAATTAGTGAATGTAAACTAATTGAATATGAATAAATGAATGTCAGAAAATCCAATGTAAATGAATCAAAAGTGATTTAATTTGAAAATCAATTCAATGAATATTAATGAGAAGTGAATGTATATTGATTTTGTTATGGATTGATTGGATAGATATTGGTTTGCTGGATGATAGTTGGTTGATGGTTGGATTTGTTGCTTTGTGTTGCATTCGCTATATTGGCATATATAGTTGTTGTATTAGTATATGTTGTATATTGATATTACTTTCATTTATACATGTTTATCATTTGTTTGTTGAGTGTATAGTAGGTGCGGATGGCACTAGCTTCTCATTTGGAGCTCGCTTTCGCGCTATGTTAGCCATATATGCTCGCTAATAATATATAAGATACATATCTCAGATTACATGTCGTACTTTTATACCTTTTCCCTACGAGATGCCTCATTCTCGAAGATGAGATGTATATTTGTGATATATATATATATATATATATATATATAAGTTTTGATCCTACTACGATCAAACCGTGCAATGGAGATGCTGGCGAATTATTTTGAAAATTAAAGGCATTAGAATTTTTTTGAGAATTTTGGAGAAATTTTGTTTTTTGAGTTAAAAGATGAACGGTATAGTTGGTTTTGAAAAGATAACTAAGTATGATTTGAAAAACTTAGAAGTTTCTGTAAGAAGTTTAACTAATGGATTTCGAGAAAAGTTAAAATGTTAAAATGGATTTGATACTAATTTGAACGAATTGTTTTGAAAGTTAATGGATTTTATGGTTTTTTCTTACTTGGTAATTCTGCGGACGAAATTCTTTTAAGTAGGGGAAAATGTAACGATAAGAATTTCAGTCATTTGAAACTCATTTATTTAATTAATTTCAAATATTCACAAGTAAATTTATAAGTCGAATAAAGTAAATTTCAAAATATTTGGATTTAATTAGATAATTAAATTGTTAATTTAATATTTAAAATTGTATAAATAATTGGAAATTGGATTTAATGTGAATGAAATGATTTATAAAGATGAATTTAATTATATTTGAATTAGAATGATGTTAGAGAACTTTTAAAATTGATTTAAGAATTAATTTGCAGAAACTGAATATTTTAATATTTAATTAACGTGTAAAAATAGTTATTTCTCACACAGTCTCGGATTTCAACGAAACCAGTTTCATTGGATCCGTAATGTTATATTATTGTAAGATTTCAAACTTCGTGTCAATCAGATTTACGGTTTGTTCGGGGCAAGCTTAAACACGTAGAAATCTGTTTAAGTAAATTTTAAATTTAAATAAGTCTATTCGAAAACCTATTTTTCGAATGTGATTGAATTGGCTCCTGATATATATTCTATTATGTTCGAAATAGGGGTAAAATATTATGAACGCCAAGCGGCATGCTTCAATTGGAGTTCAGAAAAATTTCATGTGAATAGTGTCGCGAGATTTTCTATAAAAGGACGTTATTATTTTCTATTTGCATCAAAACCCTTACTAGGGTTATAGGAGCCGCCATTTACGTTTAATGGCCCAGAACTATCGATTATTCTTCCTTTAATCTCTTCCAATCCATCCACTTATAGCAAAAATCTTCAAGTTAAAAGATTGTAGAGCGTAATGCGATCTTTCAATCCATATGGTGATGATGGGTTTTCGAGTGTGGTACTAGGAGGATTTTTCCCACGTTCATCATCAAGTCGTGCAAGTTTTTTAATGCAGGGGAGAGGCCGTGTTGCATGGGGTTGAGGCCGAAGGTGGAGTAGAGTACGAGCTTTCAAATAGTGGTGGCCGATCGTCGTGGAAGTGGACGAAGGGTCGCGTCGATCTAGGATTTAGTGGCGGATAGATGGGTTTGCTTATTCGTGACTAGCCTAGGGAGGAAGAAAGGAAGTAGTGGCCACGATTTCATCAAGTTGGATATAACGTCTGAGATTTAAAAGGTTTAAAATTAAAAAGAAAATTATAAATTTATGTATATTTAAAATCGTACTAACTTTAAGAAGCTATAACTTTTTCATACGAGGTCCCTTTTTTACGAAACAAATTGCGTTGGATCCGTATTGATGAGCACTATATTATAGAGCTGGTTTGGAGTTTATTGGAGTTAGTGTGAATTTTGGATAAAATTAAACGGCTGTTTAATTTTTTGAAATAAAACACTGCAACTGCTATTGGAAACAAAGTGAGTATAACTCACTCTTTTTGACTCACTGATATTTTTATACAAGTGAGAATAAATATTATTTATGATGATTGATATTGTTTGGTTGATATATGATATATTGTCTATATAGTGATTGGTATTTGGATATATTCCTGCCTATTGGAGCAGATGAGACCCTATACATTCTCAGGTATGAGCGGATGTCCCTTTGTACGGGCGTCTGTCTCGAAGCAAAATTGTACATATATTCTAATATGTATATTTGTTGCAGGTGACAGGTTGGAGGGTTTAAACTGGATTCCTCACATGTATTGGTTTATTTACAAATATTGTGATATATGCTGCTATCGTGTGATATACGATGTTTTGGATGTCGTGATTGATGTATTTAGTGCTGTTGTAGCATTGGGCCTATTTTTGGGAATTTAAAAATGTTAAAGTGATGATATCCAAAGCAAAAGAATTTTCAAGTGATTTGAAAATATATATTTTCGAATGGTTAAGGAAGTGAATTTATTTTTAAATGAATCGAAGCTATAATTTTTATGTTTTAAAAATTATGATTTTTGTGAAATATAACTAGAATGTGATTTTTGAAATATGAAGTGAACTATTTTGTAAAATAGTTTAAATTGAGTTTTTTTTAATTATTATAAATGGTTTTATGTACAAGATTTATAAAATTGAATTTTATAAATCAAAAGTAATGGAATTATAAAGGAACTTTGTAAATGTTAAAATGAAATGATAATTAAATCTTATAAGTAAATAAGATTTATAGATTTATGAGTTTGAAGTTATAAAATGAAAGAGTGATTTTGTAAATAAGAAATTTATAAGTAATTAACTTATGAATTGAATTTTGGCATATAAATGAGGTATATCTACAAATGGTAAATAAAGGGATTTTTTAAGTTGAAGTTTTTATAAAAATATAAATGGAATTTATAAACATTGTTTTATAAATTCAAGATCAGTTGAATTGATAAGTTAAATATGAAAGTGTATTAAAGGAATTTCATCCACATTTTGGGTAGTGGATAATCTTTTAATTAAATATGCAGTTGTAACGCATTTGGTAAAAGGATTATATTCATGATTTTGGACAGTGGATTATCTTTAATAAATGTGTAGAAATATTGGATTTGGTAAATGAACTGTATTCATGATTTTGGACAATGAATAATATTTTAAAGTTAAACAAATGTTTTGGAAAGTGATATTTCAAAATGAAGTTAAATTGTTTAAAGGTGTCTTAAAATGTGTTAAGTATCGAATACATAGATTTCAACATTCATTGTTGAAATAGACGTTTTCGAGAAGTAAGGAAATGATGGACTATAACACTGTTGTTATAGTAAATGATTTTCGAAAAGAGATGTTTTGTATAATATATGGGATTTATATATCTATCTTATTTTTGAACCCCTATACTAGTGATTTTGGATTGTCGTAACGATGTTTTACGCAACATTCGTTCTGACCCAAACAAATGTGTTTAAAGAGAATGTTTTCCTTAAATAATAAAATATATACTTAATTCTAATTTAAGTATATGGAATATTTTCTAAGTGTTGAAAATAAATTATTTGTGGATTACTTATTATTATATTAGTATATGGAAATGTTTTCCAATATTGAAATATTAAGATGGTTTGAGAATATATCTTTTTAAAGATAATTTGAAGTGAATATTTGGCAAATGGTTTAATTAATAGAAGATTAATTAAAAGGGTCTAATGATTGTATATGGTGTTAAATATATTTTTGTTTGCTTTGATAGTTAAATAACCGACTATCAAATTTGGCCATTTTAGTTCCTAGACTTAATGTGGGAACTATTTAGTCTTACACTTAGTACGTAGCCTTCTGTGTCGGCTTGATCATCATTTGTGTTGAGGATGTTGATTCGAATAGTGCGAAGTATTACTCCAATTTATCGAGCTTCCTTCTTGGCTCGGAGTATAGTAAGTTGAAAGTTGGAGACATGATAAGTCTATGTGACTTAGTTTCTGCGTGAGGTTGAGAAACGCTTTTGCGTTGTTGGTGCGAAGAGACCGGGATCAGATTTATCTACAAACCACTTCGGATCAACGTATATGCGATGACTGTGTAGGATGCTTGTGATGATATTGATATTCAAGATTTTCATAATGGGGGACTGCTTGTTGATCGTTTGGGGTTAAAATCCCATTATATATATAGTAGTGGTGGTCTCTTCATTATGAAATATCCAATGTAAGGACTATTCGCTACTAATCCTAGGGATTTCCCGCTAGGATGTGAGGAAAGTACCTTCGGTTTGTCCTGTTCTTGGACAACTTGTATGGATGTTTGTCTCATTTTGAAATTCTAAATATTACGTTCATCGGTTTTGTTTGATTATTTTCAGCATGATAGGGGGTTCGCTTCTTGTAAGGTAGCGAACGGATGACTCTTACTCCTACATGTCCGTAGTGTGAAATGGTTGGTTGATTCGAGAGGCTGGCCATAAAAGAAAAACGCGAGGTATCAGCGTGAGCTACGGTGGAGTTAACCACTGTCTGTAGACCGTCACACGTGGTATTAGATTTTGTATATCCCTAAGCTTTGATGTATACTCAGTATAGATAGGGACAGTAGCACCCTATATTGAGTTGAGTGTATTATGTATATGAGCGCGTATTTGTTAGTGATTTAAAAATGTTTTATATTGTTTTTACTTATCGGTTGAGTTGTTTGTGAATTCTAGTCAGTATGTGGGACGCCATGTTATCGATAGGGATTTCCAAACACTTAAACGAGGCAAGTCGACATTGTATCATTTTAAACTGGGTAAATGAAATAATTTTATCTCGATTATATTTTATATATAAAGGAAACAAATTTTCAGAAATTAATAAAGTGTATATAAATTGATGGTTGGTTGTTTGAAAATGTAAATATACATAGGCTAATAAAAAACTGTTTGAATAATCTAAATAGAAACAACAATTGTAAAAGAATGAAATTATATAAGGAAATGAATTATAAAGTATGGAATTATAATTAATATGATTTACAATTGTAAAATGATCTTATATATAAGAAATGAAACAACATGAATATATATATAATATGAGTTGTAAATAAAAATGTATTTAAACTAAGAATTTGAAAATGTAGAATCCCGTTTATTTTTTAATATTTTTTTTCAAAGTTAAAGAGATTATATTATAAATCTAGATAAGATAAGTAAATTTGGAATGAATCTTATATAAGTAAAGTAAAATAGGGAAATTACATATGTAAGATTTTATGAATGTGATTTGTAAATAAAAGGAATTTTTTTAAAGAATATAAAGCGCTGAATTCACTACTGTTGCTGGGAAATAATAAGGGTGATGACTGCAGCATCTTCCGTATCATTTTCGAGTTTCTATGTGATGGATTTGCTACCTATAGTAAATTGAAATTTAAGTTTTATTGTGATAAACAAATTTGAATTTAAAATCCAAGTTGAAATTGATAAATATAAGTAAAATGAATTTTAGGCTTATAATATGAAATACAGATTTAAGCTTAATTAAAGTTAATTGAATTGAACCAGATAGATAAGTTATTGAAATGGAAAATTAAACTTAAATGGTAAGTGATTATAAAATATGAATTTGAAAGTTTAAATAAATAAGTTGTATAACTTATAAAGTGAGAAAATGTAAGTAAAACCAAACGTTAAAATGGTTGAACAATTTTGTTAAGCTAAATACAATAGAATTTTAATTAAATTAGTATGGAACTAATAGTGAATGTAAAAGCATGTGAAGATGAAATGAAGTTTAGCTTAAGTAATGCTGAATCAAGTTGATTTTGATAAATAAAATGAATATGCAAAGTAGAGTTGAATAATAAGCAGTTAATAAAATGAAATGATGAATATGAATTTGAGTTGTATAATGAAATTTAACATTAATAGCAAAATGAATTAGTAATCAAATTAACAAATGAATTGAATTAGACTAATGAAATAAATTACTGAATTAAATGTGAATTGAATGTTAATTAATAAAATGTAAATAAATTGATATGGAATAATGGATGCAAGTGTTAATTTATTTAAAACTAACTGAACATGTTAAACTAATTTGAAATTAAAGGTGTTGAACCAAATTGAATGTAAGCAAAGTAAATTAAATATATTTGGTTATGTTGGATATGCATCGGTTGTTAGATGGATGTTAGTTGATTGAATAGAAATTCATATAAAATTATATTAATGAAATTGAAAGCTAAAATAAATGAATTCAAATTTGAAGTAAGTGAATCTAAATAAAATTGATTCTGATTTAATTTGAAAGTGAACCAACTTGAAAGTAAATTAGTGAATGTAAACTAATTGAATATGGATAAATGAATGTTAGAAAATCCAATGTAAATGAATCAAGAGTGAATTAATCTGAAAATAAATTCAATGAATATTAATGAGAAGTGAACGTATATTGATTTGGTTATGGATTGAGTAGATAGATATTCGTTTGTTGGATGATAGTTGGTTGATGGTTGGATTTGTTGCTTTGTGTTGCATTTACTATATTGGCATATATGGTTGTTGTATTGGTATATGTTGTATATTGATATTACTTTCATATATACATGTCTCTTTGTTTGTTGAGTGTATAGTAGGTGCGGATGGTGCTTGCTTCGCATTTGGAGCTCGCTTTCGTGCTATATTAGCCGTATATGCTTGCTAATAATATATAAGGTACATTTCTCGGATTACATATCGTACTTTTATACCTTTTTCCCTACGGGGTGCCTCATCCTCGAATATGAGATGTATATTTGTAATATATATATATATATATATATATATATATATATATGTTGTGATCCTACTATGATTGAACCGCGCAAAGGAGACGTTGGCGAATTTTTTTTGGAAAATTAAAGGTGTTGGAATATTTTTTTAGAATTTTGGAGAAATTTTGATTTTTGAGTTAAAAGTTGAACGGTATAGTTGGTTTTGAAAAGATAACTAAGTATGATTTGAAAAACTTAGAAGTTTCTACAAGAAGTTTAACTAATGGATTTCGAGAAAAGTTAAAATATTTAAATGGATTTGATAGCTAATTTGAACGAATTGTTTTGAAAGGTTAATGGGTTTTATGGTTTTTTCTTACTTGTAATTTCGAGGATGAAATTCTTTTAAGTAGGGGAGAATTTAACGACCTAGAATTTCAGTCATTCGAAATTCATACGTTTAATTAATTTTAAATATTCACGAGTAAATTTTATAAGCTGAATGAAGTATATTTTGAAATATCTTTGTATAAATAATTGGACATTGGATTTAATATGAATGGAAATGATTTATAAATATGAATTTAATTATATTTGAATTAGAATGATGTTAGAGAACTTTTAAAATTGATTTAAAAGTTAATTTGTAGAGATTGAATATTTTAATATTTAATTAACGTATAAAAGTAGTCATTTTTCACATACTCTTGGATTTCGATGAAACAAGTTTCATTGGAACCGTAATGTTATATTATTGTAAGATTTCAAATTTCGTATCAATTGGATTTACGGTTTGCCCGAGGCAAGCTAAAATGCGTAGAAATCTGTTTAAGTGAATTTTAAATTTAAATAAGTCAATTTGAAAATCTACCTTCCACATATGATCGAATTGGCTCCCTATATATATTCCATTATGTTCGGAATAGGGGTAGAACATTGTAAATGCCAGGCGACACACTTCAATTGGAGTTCGAATTTTTTTTGGTGAATAGTGTTGCGAGATTTTCTATAAAAGGACGTTATTATTTTCTATTTACATTAAAACCCTATCTAGGGTTATAGTAGGCTCCATTCACGTTTAACGGCCAAAATTTTCGATTATTATTCCTTTAATCTCTTCCAATCCATCCACTTATAGAAAAAATCTTCAATTAAAAGATTGTAGAGCATAACGCGATTTTTCAGTCCATATGGCGATGATGGGTTTTCGAGTATGGGCAGATGACCCTTTGTACGGGCGTCTGCCTTGATACAAACATTGTACACATATTCCGATATGTATATTTGTTGCAGGTGATAGGTTGGAGGGATCCAACTGGGTTCCTCACATTTATTTGTTTATTTACAAATATTGTGATATATGTTGTTATCGTGTGATATACGATGTTTTGGATGTCGTGATTGATGTATTTAGTGCTGTTGCAGCATTGGTCCTATTTTTGGGAATTTAAAATTTTTAAAGTGATGATTTCCAAATTAGAAGAATTTTCAAGTGATTTGAAAATATATATTTTCGAATGGTTAAGGAAGTGAATTTATTTTTAAGTAAATGGAAGCTATAGTTTTTGTGTTATAAAAATTATGATTTTTGTGAAATATAACCAGAATGTGATTTTTGAAATATGAAGTGAACTATTTTGTAAAATAATTTAAATTGAGATTTTTGAATTAGTATAAATGGTTTTATATATATGATTTATAAAATTGAATTTTATAAATCAAAGGTAATGGAATTAAAAGGAGTTTTGTAAATGTTAAAATAAAGTTATAACTGAATCTTATGAGTAAATAAGATTTATAGATTTATGAGTTCGTTAAGTTATAAAATGAAAGAATGATTTTGTAAGTGATAAATTTATAAGTAATTAACTTATAAATTGGATTTTGGCATATAAATGAGGTATATATGGAATTGGTAAATAAATGGATTTTATAAGCTGAAGTTTTTATAAAATATAAATGGAATTTATAAACACTATTTTATAAATCCAAAATCAATTGAATTTGATAAGCTAAATATAAAAGTTTATTAAAGGAATTTCATTCACATTTTGGACAGTGGATAATCCTTTAACTAAATATGCAGTAGTAATGAATTAGGTAAAAGGATTATATTCATAATTTTGGACAGTGGATTATCTTTAACAAATGTGTAGAAATATTGGATTTGGACAGTGAATAATATTTTAAAGTTAAATAAATGTTTTAGAAAGTGATATTTTAAAATGAAGTTAAATGATTTAAAGGTGTTTTAAAATGTGTAAAGCATCGAATACATAGATTTCAACATTCATTGTTGAAATAGACGTTTTCGAGAAGTAAGGAAATGATGGACTATAAGACTGTTGTTATAGTAAACGATTTTCAAAATGATATGTTTTGTATAGTATATGAGATTTGTATTTTGCCTTATTTTCGAATCCCTATACTAGTGATTTTAGGTTGTCGTAACGATGTTTTACGCAACACTCATTTTGACCCAAACAAATGTGTTTAAAGAGAATGTTTTCCTTAAAGAATAAAATATATACTTAATTCTGATTTAAGTATATGGAACATTTTTTAAGTGTTGAAAATAAATTTATTTGTGAATTACTTATTAATAAATAAGAATATGGAAATGTTTTCCAATATTGAAATATTGAGATGGTTTGAGAATATATCCTTTTAAAGATAATTTGAAGTGAATATTTGACAAATGGTTTAATTAATAAAAGATTAATTAAAAGGGCCTAGTGATTTTATATGGTGCTAAATATTTATTTGTTTGCTTTGATAGTTAAATAATCGACTATCAAATTTGGCCATTTTAGTTCCTCGACTTGATGTGGGAACTATTTTGTCATACGCTTAGTACATAGCCTTCTATGTAGGCTTCATTATCATTTGTGTTGAGGATGTTGATTCGTATAGTGCGGAGTATTACTCCAATCTATCGAGCTTCCTTCTTGGCCTGAAGGATATCAAGTTGAAACTTGGAGACATGATAAGTCTATGTGACTTTATTTCCGTGTGAGGTTGAGAAACGCTTTTGCATTGTTGGTAAGAAGAGACTGGGATCGGATTTATCTGAAAACCACTTCGGACCAACGTATATGTGACGTTTGTGTAGCTTGCTTGTGATGATATTGATATTCAGGATTTCCATAATGGGGGACTGCTTGTTGATCGATTGGGGTTGAAATCCCAATATACATATAGTAGAAGTGGTCTATTCATTATGAAATATCCAATGCATCGGCAGGATGTGGTAGGAAAGTACCTTCGGGTTGTCCAGTTCCTAGACAACTTGTATGGACGTTTGTCTAATATTGCATTTCTAAAGATTACATACATTGGTTTTACAAATGTACATCAGTGGCCGCAGAGAAGGCAACTTCTCTTAGCTTAACATCCTCCTTGAGACGTATAAGCTTAAGGGTTGTATTTTTATGGAAGGCAATTAGTAGTCAACGGAAATGGCCATGTGGCATTCAAAGTGATGTGATTATGATTTGTGAAAGGTAATGATTACCTCTGGCCTCATCAATCGAAAATGACCAAAACAGGGTTCGACGCAGCAAGGCTAAGTGGGTAGCTCACAAGCAGGGATGATCATCCTCTTCCAGATATATCTTTACACGCTATGACGTCGTGTATCTGATTATTATGGTTTGTATGCTTTGAGGGCCCTCGAAAAAGGTCGGTAACGACCGGAGGATGACATATTCAGTACTATCTAGTTATAGAGGTGGGCCGGTCTTGTGTTGGTAGAGGACAGATGTTATGTGCCTCGGAACATCCATTTAGAGGTGTACCCATTCAGATGGTAGTCACTTCACCCGGTCATTTGTATAGAAATACAAATTCCACTACATACCTACAATTTTGATTGTATTACCCATTTTAAGCTATATGCTAGAATTAATCAATGTAAAAATTTCGGCTATAATTAATATTATTTGTGCAAAAGACATTATTATAATATAAGAGGATTTGATATGAAATGTTTTAATTATCGTAAGGTAAAAACATGTCCGTGTTCAAGTGCGGGCGTGTCTTACGAGATACTTTGTTTTGATAAAAGAAAAGTTTGGTAACTTAATAAAATCGGTTGAGTGTGTTTCTCACGCTGGTTTACTAGACTGATTCGGGCGTTCTCCCCTTTCCATGCTCAGGTCAGACCGAGTATATATACATGTTCAGATTTGGTGCTTTTGAGCTTCAGCAGGAGAGCTGGAGATCTTCATTCTCATATACACGTATCTATTTTGATTATTGATTATCCGTTATGCTTAGTTGTTGTATGTTATCAGCAATTTTGATGACAGGTTATTATAACTGTTCAAGCTGATAACTATTGTTCAATTGTTGAACTCTGATTGATGTATGTATATATACGGCTTTTGTTTTGTAAAGATCATTGATATGATATTATATGTTTTCCACTGCGATGTGAGATTTTGTATTGTTCTATTTGGTTCTACCTTCTCTCTTTCTTCTCTTCTCTTCTTCTCTTCTCTTCTTCTCTCTTCTTTTCTTTCTCTTGACTTTCCGTCGGTCTGTGCTTTTTGGGTCGGACATGTGTGGATATTGTCGATTCAAAGGCACGGAATTGCCAGTCATTACGTATTTAACCCAAAATCAAATTCAAGCAGTCGGCATATTTTAAATTCGGATAGTTAGTCCATTTTGAGGGCAGTCAACTAGAGGACAGTTGTTCCAGAAAAAAGCAGTTAGCTCTGATAGAATAGTTAGTTCATTTATTAGCATAACAGATCTTGCTACTTTTTAAGGACAGTTAGACCACCCTTTTTACCTGTATTGGGCAGATAGCCCATTATCTAGCATAAAAGATATTGTTATTTTGGTATAATCAGTTTTAGGACAGATAGTCGAGAAAAGAGCAGTTAGCTCAAAATTTAGGTTAGATAGTCCAGTATAGAGCAGATAGCTCAGATTTTAGACAGATAGTCTATTTTATTTCCTGTTTTTACTATAATGGATATTGCTACAGTATTATTATAATCAGTTAATTAACCAGTTTGGCTACAGGAAAGGATTTACAAAATATATGTTTTGAAAAGAGATATTAGTAAGGGGAAATCCATTCCGCTAAGTGGCATGATCTCACTATATATTAGTAAACAGAGATGTAACATAAATTATTCATACTGAGCTTTATGTCTAACCCGAATTTTTTGTTTCCCCTTAAACTCTTGGTGCTCAAAATTTGATTTGAATAGGCTGAGGTTATAGGTTGTCAGGTTTTAGCAGATTTTGGCGAATAAGCTTCCGAAGATGAGCAGGTGGCTAACGGATAACTAAGTTAGAAATTCTATTTTAAAATTGTTTCTACTGTGTATTAAGACGATTATGTCTATATTGCTTTGGTCATCCAAGGGGGGATCTTCATATGTCGCTCTTGGCGTATTGTTGTAAATTATATTTGATCAATGCTTGAGATACTTTAGGAATTTTTGTAACTTGGATACGATATTATTTGAAATGCAATCGTTGAAAATTACTGTTGTTAGAAATCTGTGATTTTGTTCATATTCAAGTGTTTTTGATATTATGAATACCATTAATATTATCGTATTTCGTCACCAAAAGTTAATACTATGGATGACTACAGCATCCATAGCGCTTAGCTTTTGGCCTCCAAATATGGGATGTTACAACTGGCGAGGTTTCAGCAACTACAGTGGCATTTGCATTTGGATTAACATTTTTCTGTTGACCCGGATTCCTTTTGGCATTGCGTTGAGCATTTCCGTTAGTTATGGTGCTTCCTTCGCCTAGATTTCCTCTTTCGAATCCTAACTTCATATCTTTCTTTCTCGTAAATCTGCATACGAGCCTTAGTAAAATACTGATGAAAAGTCTAAGAGAGGGGGAGCATGTAGTTATAGATATATACACAACAAATATAAGTACGTTACTATAGCGTTAATCCAAAACTCAGTCGTGAATTCTGATTCATTGGGTTATGTTTTGAAAATCTTTTAGGTCTAAATTTCTTTTAAATTTGCATAAACTATGCTCTGATGCCAACTTATAACATCCATCACTTGGAGGCCCAAAACCAACGGCTATGGATGTTGTAGTCATCCATAGTTATTAATTCTCGATGACCAAATGCGGTAATGTTAAATACATTTTAATGTAATAGAAATGCATGAATATGAAAAAAAATTAAACTCATAAAACAAATTTCTCATTCCACTTCAAATCATATTTCAAATTCATTACATAATCTCAGTTTTGTAAACCACGTTCAAAGAAATATAATTATTACAAAATAAACCAAGAGTGACATATGAAGGTACCTCCTTGGATGATTAGAGTCTAAACATAGGCAATTAAGAAACATTTCCATTACAACCAAAATACAGCGAAATCAAACAGAAAGAACTCCTAATAGCTAGCTTGCCTCTTGCACGTCTCTGGAAGTTTATTCGTCTAAAGGAGAACCTTAAAACCATAACTCTCAAACTACTCAAAATTAATTGAGCACTAAAGAGATTAAGGGGAAAACATAAACTGTGAGTTGAAAAAAATTCTGGTATGAATAATACCTACTATCTTGAACCATATAGATATCTAGTGAGACCACTCCTCTTAGCAAAACGAGTTATCCCCTCACTAATTTCTTGACTCAATTTTTAATAACCATATACTGTGCACTTGCATCCATAATGGTTAAAGCATAACCTAATAGATGGTATTTTGATGGTATGCAAACATGCAATATGCACTGGATTTCCCATCCCCATTTATCCGACTATCTGTTTCAAGTTATGGTTTCAAGAGTCACTATTAACCTATTAGTTTTCATGAGATGACTGTTAATTCTTTATGGAATTCCTATCCACTTTCATAATTTTCATGGAGTCGCTATGAACATATTGATTTCTACCAATACTATCATTCAATCACAGTTTTCATGGGGTCTCTATGAATGCTTTGGTATATACCAATAACTTTCTCCAATCATAATTTTCATGGGCTAACTATGAACCTATTGGGTTCTCCAACAACTTCTCTTATGTCATAATTTTCATAGGATTACTATGAACCTATTGATCTCTTTCAATAGCTTGTCCATACATAGTTTTCATGGAATCACTAAGAATCTATTGGCCCCGTCAATAACAATCTCTACACGTTGTTTTCATGGGCTTACTTTGAACCCGTCTAAAGCAATAGTTCTTTGATAAGTCTTTGGGCATCCTTCATTCTGGTCTGCCTGACCCCTTGGATATAATTCTATTGACACTGGAGTTAACTCACTATATATTCAACACTGGGCCAACCCAGCTGGTTATTCTGTCCTTTAACACCCCAAAAACGATGTTATGGGCTGATTATAAAGTGAATATGTTTACAGAAAGAACACACATAATAACTGATCATACAATAATATTATAAACATCTAAGGTTTAATTTCCATGTAATCATTTTTCAAATGGAACATGGTTAATGCCTTTAACCTATTATGTTTAACAAGGAATGCTTCTTAAAAAAACCAAAGTTAAATGCCATTTCAAAACTCTTTCATATTGCCATGGGTTTACTTTTACAATTGAGATTGGGTCACTTGTTTGATAATTAAGACTTGTGAAACCTTAGGCTGTTTCTTTCGAATCCATAAAAAGGTACCTTTCGGAAGTAATCAAACCTTCCTTTCAAAACCCTTAAAGATATACCTTTCAGAATACTCAAATCGTTCCTTTCGAAAGCATTGTAGCTTTCTTCCAAAATTATTAAATATTTACCTTTCGAAATGCTTAAACTTATCTTTCAAAATACTTGAAACATACCTTAAAATGCCTAAAACAAACTCTTTGAAAGACTTAAGGCATTCCCTTCGAAAGCTTTACAAAAAATTTTAAAAATATTCCTTTCAAAACCATTAGGTTTTACCGTTAAATATAACTACTTGGTCAAAAAAAACGAAAGCGAAAGCAACCCCTTCGAAAGCATTGATCTTCAATTAAAGAATTGGGGAAAAGGATAGCTTCGAAACCCCCTTTTCAAATCATCGATGAAAGTGAATAGTGGAACCCTTTCAAAAGAATTTGGGAAAGCAGCTTCAAATTTTATGATGGCGAAGGCTCCCCTTTCGTAAGCATTGGTTTATAGTTATAAAGAAAGCCACCTTTAACTAATTCGAAAGGCATGAATGCGGCAGCTAGGTTTCGAATAAGCTCGCCAATGACTACTCATTCGAAAGCTCCTTTTTAGAACTAAATATACGACAACTCATTCTAAAGCTCCTTTTAAAACAAAGGCAAGCGGCAATCCATCGAAAGCTATTTAAAAGTAACTGTAACCCCTTCGAAAGCATCTTTTAAAAGCAAAGGCAAATAAATATTCTAAAGCTTTTAAAAATGGCCTCTACCCCTTCGAAAGGTTGCCTTCGACACAGCCCTTCTGCCTTTCTTTAATCCATTACATATCAATGGCTTGATACCATGTTTATTTGTTTTGAATGGGTTTATTAGTAGAAGTATGTTGACAAAAGATAGCGGTTGGAAGTGGTGAAGTGGTAAATTATGTCAAAACTGATTTTATGCCTTACAAAGTAACTAATTTTCATCTAACTTGCCAATTTATCAAAATTTAATTGGTTGCCATTTCTTTATCAAAAATCTTTTTCTTCTTCTTAAAAGGCTGCCGAATTCAATAATTTAAAATTGAAATTATTTTAACAAATAAGTCATTCCCTTCCGTAAAATATTTGAATATTTAGGTCCTTTAACTTAAATAATTTAATAACCATATTGAATACTTAGGAAAAATCCCCAAAAATCATCATAATTCACTTTTGATATGTTTTCTAACATATATAAATTTCAAACTCGGGGTCCTTTATATAATTACCGTAATTAATTTTAAAACCATGTTATCCATTTCTTCCATCTAAAATTATTAATAAATTATCCAGAGCTTGGAATATTATAAAAATTTAAAACCATCTTCAAAATAATATTTTACATAACAAATTCAATCATCATGGCATTCGAAACCCACTTATATTGTTTTGACCTTAAAATAAAATTATACCTTTGCATAAAACTCCTTATTTAAATCAAACGTGGCGTATAATCAAAGCATATCATCATTCAATCCACCCAAATGATTTTAAAAATTTAAACCCGAAATTAGTTTTGTTTAAATAAACGTATATGAGATGGTTTAGATTATTATTCACCAGTTTGGATAAGGAATTTCAAATTTTTTCTTGCTTAATTCTTCCTTAGTTGAATCCTTAGCTTCTAATTGATTTTGATCCCATTTACCCCTAAGGTTATGGCCGGCCTTGATCTCCATTTATTTATTTTTTTGTTTTGAAATCATATGAATGAAAAATGTGGTAAGGATTTAGAGGTTATGGGGTTATGGTAAACAACTATTTCCCTTATTACCCTTGGCTTGCTTAACTTAGTCTTCATCTACAAACCATTCTTATGAATTTACATATGAGCCATTTTATAAATCCATTTATTCATGGCACAACCCTAATTAGTTTTCAAATCTCAATTCACTTATCACTTTAGTCTCTACATTATTCTATTTAATTTATCTAATTAAATCTCCCGAATAATATTATTTAAACTTAGGAGTATTACACTTGATGGCTTTCCTTGGAATGAAAGGGAGCATTGTGTAGGCATACAAAAATAGGACAAGAATTACAAGGAAGAGATTCCATGTATATATCATATAAAAATAGGACATTACAAAGAAACTGATCGCCTTAATGGTTGACACACATATTTCACCTTGTCTTACAATCATGGCTCACAAAATTGCTTTAAATATAAAGTCATAGAGATGCTCAAAGTTTTAAGTGCATGGCACATGGGTGCCATCCAGTGTGTAAGGCGATAAACCCACCTAGCCAGAATGGTGCTGATAACATATAGCCTTTTCCAATTCAATCCCAATACTCCTTCGACCGAATACTTTGTGTTCATGAAAACCAAATGAACACAAAATCATCTATGATGAAAATAAAAAGATTTGTTCTAGCATTGTAATACTTCACCACTTTCCATTTGTAAGCATTTGTTTAGAGTTCGGCCTCCGCTCGCTTTCTTCTAGGGCATCGATCCCCAATCTGAGGAGTTCTTCATTGGGCTTGGGATCGTGGTTTAGATGCCATGGAGATGGAACATCTACGGGCAGCATGGCTTTATGCCTGTAGGCCACCAGTAAGTAAGAGTGTCCCATGAAGGTCTTCCTATGATCAAAGCATGAGTGGAAGGTCTTCAGTTAAGTTTCCCTTGGCCTTTATGAGGTGCTTCTTTAACGTCGACTTCATGGTTTTGTTTACAGCTTATATCTTCCCTTTATCTTAAGAATGGCCAATGGATGAGAAGCACATCTCAACCCCATTTCTATCACAAAATTGTGAAATGGTCCGCTTTTGAACTGGGTATCGTTGTCGGTGATGATCTGCTTCGGGAGTCCGAAATGGTAGATTGTGTTTTTTATCAAAAATTAAGAATCTTGGATGTGATGCTTAGGGGCTTTTCATTGACTCACTTCGAGAAATAATCAATAGAGATTATGTCATGGTTGTACAATCTTTCGCATTAGGAAGTTTTCCAATCAATTTAGATCTAATTTACAATACAACAAATTTTTATGTGCCTAAGTTGTTCGATATTTTTTTCTGTCATTGTTTTGGAATTGTAAAAAATAGGAATGTGAAAATATTTTATTATGCTATAATGTTGCATATAAAATTTTGTAACATATGTATACATAAACATTAAAAAACTATATTTGTTGGTGATTTAATACAATAAAATTAATTTCAATGTTGCATGGTTAATTTTCAAAATGATTTAATTTTACTTGTTTTAGTCATAAAAGTAAATTTTTCCTTTTGTTTTAGAATTCATAAGTGGTCATTTATGTAAAGTTATAGACTTTTATTTCATACCTAAGATTAAAAGATTGAATCATTTAGTTAGCATTAATTTTAAACATATATGTTACTTAAATTGCAATCTTCATACAAATATATGTGTTACTTCAAATGAATACATAACTTGTAATTATTTATACATATAGATATACATGTGTTTATGTTATTGTAATCTAAATCAAAACGAACTTTTTTGTGAAACTGTAGAATTTAATTTCAAGCTCTTCCTTAATTGAAACCTTTGTTACAATTGTTAATTCTTGTTTTGATATACTCATATATACATATATAATCTTATTTTAACATGTGTATGTGTAAACTTATTAATTATTGTACATGTATATTTTATTACTTAAAAAACTTGGACAGCAAAGGCATATGCAAATTCTATTGTAAATGCCATTTAATATGCCATTCAATGTAACTAAAAAAGGTAAGGGTTTCTCTCCACATTCATAGCCTTATCCTTCCTCGGTTTATTATATCAAGAGAAAGAAAATGAAGAGAAATAAAACCAAAGGTTTTCCTTCTTTAAAATTTCTCATGCTTAGTTACACAAACATACACTTTTTATATGTTACCCTTAATTTTCACAACATAAATGTATTTGATACATTCATTCCATTACACACATTAGCATGTGATGTGCTCATAATCATTTGCTATTAATAAAATTAAATTAAATTAATGCTTTCCCAATAACACATTCAGTTCAAATGTTAACTTATTTATTCAACATACTATCAATCCAGTCAGAGATAGAGAAATATTATATTTCTCTCTCTCCAATTAATATTGTTTACTTTATTAATTAATTGCATAACAATTATAGAAGGAAACTAGAGGTTACTTTCCCATATTTATTTTAATAAGTAACTACACATATAGGTGTATCTGATACACTCATTCATATAAATTTATATACTATTCAAACCCTTTTAAAATCTTTTTACCAAATTAAATAAAATATTGATTTTATTTAATAGAAAATTTAGATAAGATCTAAATGCATTTGCCTTCATAGGCCTGTTAATGATCCAAAATGGTAAAGTTTTTGAAATTCACTCATTTCTTCCGCTACGAGTTAGCCCAGTTCCAACAATATATTGGAGCCTAAAAGCCTATGCGGTCTAAATTAGTCATGTTTGGGTTAACTAATTAAGCTTGTTCACTTAGTATGGTGTCTAGAAAGGTGATGTCTAGGGTTGGAATCAAGTAATTATGTACCCTGTCCTACCTGGTTACCTGCGTGGCCTGAAAGGTGATGTGGGTCCAAAGGTGCCCCTAATACAAAAGGCCCAATTTGAATTGGTCCTTGGGCTAATTTTAAAAAAAGTTTTGATGATTAAGACATGTTTTTAAATTTAAAAGTTAAATTTAAATTAAAAACATGTTTATTATAAAAGGTTATAATATAACATAAATTTTCAAAATGTTTTAAAATGTAACGAAAAAATTCAAAATGTTTGAAACTATGAAAATATAAATTTCAAAATCTAAAACTATTAGTAAGATTAATAATATAAATTAATTAAACGAGTTAATTAATTAATATTACGCATGTATTATATACGTTGATATATGTTATGTTATTTTAAAGTGTTTAAGATAACATAAACATGAATTTTAAAATTAGTTATGCCTAAGAAAGGCGACAACAATTTCAGATTTGCGCTTTTGGTGATAGCGATTTTCCATTCTCCTCTTGTCCAAGCATGCTCTTCGCCGATCTGTTGTTTCATCTCTTCCTTTAGCCACATCTTCGTTATACCTAAGAAGAAGCGGTTGCCTGTTCTCATGCGTGATGGCTCTCAATCATGCTCTAGCATCATCTTTGACGCCTCCTTGCCGTAGACTGCTTCTGTGTCTGAGATTGTGTCTACTTCCATGTTTGAGTCAACGGCTTTGACTGCGCTTGTGCCTGCTAGTGGTTTATGCTATAATTCTCAGAAAATCGAAATAGCTCTTGCTTCTACTGCTGTAACTTCGGCACCTGTCAAGCCCGATAAATTTCTTTCGCTTAATGCTTCTCAACTTAACACTGCAATGAAATCAATGGTTGGAGATAATCCAATTGCTTATCTGCTCTCTGATATGAACTCTTTTCAAACAGCCACTTCAAATATTCCTGTATGTTTTATGGTTATAGGTGAGCACCCTTTATCTGCGCTTTTAGCTATCATTGGTAATTCCTCATGGTCGCGGTCTGTTATTGGTTTGAATGTTGGAGATATTTCTGGTAATGTCGAAAGTGAGCACGATGAAATTGATATTGGGTCCTTGGCTGACGCCGTTGGTGGGTGTACTGATTGGTTTTTTGTAGTTGAGGAAGCTAGTACCAAAATTTATGACATTGGAATTCACCGTGAATGCACTCCAAGTGCCTGTGGAAATGTCGAACCAACTATCCCCCTTAATAGTACTTCTTCTAGTGGTATTTCGCCCGACGTAAATCTCGCTGCCCCTGTCGAACCTCTTCCCCATATGGCAGCCCCTTTATGGTTGTCACTATTCTCAAATTGCCAAAAAATGCAGGTGTGCATACTCCTTGATGTTTTGATACGGTTGAGATTGATGGAACTATGATTCCACCCTTGGAAGTACTTAAGGTCGGTGTTGATTTTTGGAAATATCATGTGGTGGGATTTTTCCTTAACTCCAGTCCACCCTATCATCTTGTTAAGGCTAGATGCAATCAGATGTGGAAGCCTAGGGGGTTGAGTGTTCATTATGATAATGAAATGTTCTATTTTAAATCTCACGTAGTGATGAAAGACAGCACATTCTGGAAGGCGATCCAATTCTCATTGATGGGAAACCTTTCATTATTACTACCTAGAGTTTGCCTATTGATAGAGATCATGATCAGGTTTTATCTATTTCTATTTGGGCCAACTTCTCTCACCTACCTCTATACTTCAACTTCTTATCAGGATTGATTGGCTAGGAGGTATAGTTGGTAAGGTGGTACGTTATGATGCTAACACTGTGGCTAGAAAGAGATTAGTTTATGCTAAAGCTTTGATCGAAATAACTCCTGCCAAACCCTTACCTTCAGTGATAAATTAAAGTCGGACCAGATGAGAGCCATTTTGCTGAGATCAGAGTTTGCTACAGTTGGAAACCTGAGGTTTGTACATCCTGTCAGTCTTTTGGGCACCTTTCGAATGTGTGTGCTAGCCCGTCCTCTGCTGGCATTTTTCCTCTTTCTGATCGAGTTCCTCTGCCTCGTTCTCCTATCTAGAAATGGGTTCTGAAGGTTACTTCTCCCACAACTGTATTGTCTTCTCTTGATGCTCCAGTTTGTGTTGCTCCCATTGTCGATACTCCTGACGTTCCTCCCTCTGATAATTCTCCTGTGGCCCTGGTTGAGGTTGGTTCTGCTGCACCATCAGATTCATTTATTTTGAATTTTGAGGAACGAGCCTGGATTCATGCCTCTACTGATATGAGATACTTGCCTGAGACTGATACTTTTATGCCTTTATTAGTGAAATTAAGGGTGAGAATAGTTATCTTATCTACCATATTGAGGGTGAGTTTCGGCCCTTACTAGGGAGGGAGATATCGATGAGAAGAACAAAAGTCACTTTTATGATGTCAGCTGGGATAGGAAATTTATTTACTCTCCAACTTCTGAAGGATACGATCCATATCTTGTTACTCTATTCTCTGGCTTTTCTCGTGTTATTGGTCCATCATCAGATGTTGATAGTGGTTGTTCCTCCTTTGCTGTGGGAGACTAGTATTGTTGTTTTAGTAGACTAGGCACCTCAGTCTAGCTTCTTTGCTTTTTGTTTGATTTGTGGTTGGGCTATTTTTTTTCTTTTTAGTTGTTCTGTTCCTGTATAGAACATATGTTTTCACCTTATATATACAGTGGCACGACCCACTATAAAACCGGCTAGCTTTGCTAAAAAAGATAACATAAGCATACATGTATGTATATAAGACAAAGTTTTGAAATTAACATAATTTAATTAAAAAAATTTAATTAATAAATTAATTAAATAAAAATACACATATATAAGATTATGTGTTACACTATAAAGGTTATAGTAAATATGTCAAATATAAAAGTTGCATTGGAATACTAATATAAAATTAATTAAAGAGTTAATTAATTAAAATTAATTAAATCAGATTTAATTAATGAAATATTATACATAAGACTATCATATAAGTAATATTAAAATATAAAAGTTATTTAACAACAAAACTTATATGATATGAATGTGCAAACTAAAAGTGGAACATCAAAGAAACTCAAATAGACTTAAGGAATAAGTACATACATAAATGTACATATACTGTGATTTTTGTTGTGTCTGACACTTGAACCACGAGGGTATTTCATAAGAAATACATTATTTTATAAGTCAATATCACTCAATATAATATACTGAAGATTATGAATCTTCAATATAATGTTGTCTTCTACCATATATATTAGTAAATTACTTGCATACTCCTTAGTGGTTGAGCAAACTGAAGCTGGGGATGTTATATGTAGTATTATTAATATATTAAACAGATGAGGTAAGATAACTATTTGTATTTGTTAAGCAAACTCAAGGTACATATACTATACTTAGGCCATCATTATATGGTAGGTACGAGTGAATAATCTCTTTCGATTTATTGAGAAAACTCGAGATCGAAATGAGATTAGGACAAGGAAAAATGGGTTAGGAGTTGTATGTGATACAACCGACAAGGACTTATCCATCGTTTGTGAGGCTATGATTTGTCGAGAAAAATCAAGGTCAAAACACCAAGATAGACGGGTCCTAACACCCACCAGTGAAGTCGAAAGACTTCTGTGTTTCACCTTAGGGTTTTGAGAAACATAAAAGACTAGTGGGACCCTTATTAGAAAAATGAAACGGTAATATTTAGCCTTTCTAATGTTGTAAGAACATATGCTAAATAATGTTATAATTATCTACATTGGTAAATTTGTGCATTTAACATGATTGATAAAATGTTTATCAATTAACATATACAAATGAACTGAATTGAAAGTTGACAAATAGAAATATAATACTCACTATCAAATTCCTATTGCATGTTAACGTTTCAACACCCATGCAGGTGCCTGATTTTACAACTACCGAATACATTCGTGGTTTGCTCACATATGCATTTATTTTGTCAAGACCATGTATTGCATTCCATAAGTTTTGAACTCCAAAAGCAATAAAAGACTATGGATATTCGAACCATATAAAATTGCATATAAATGTTATATGGTGAATGGTCAATGATTGTAACGTACAATATTTCGATGAAATTAGTTCATCCGGAAAACTGAATAAACCTTAGTGCGAGATCCAGTATTCAATCTGATTGATTACAAAAGAGACCATATTGTGTTAATGTAACACAAGACCAAAAACTACAAGATAGATATAAGAACTCAATCGTTGAAATGTCAATTTGATTAGTTTACGTAAAGTGCAACATATTTGATGTCCTTAAATGTTAAGGATGATCGAATGCGCTTTTGTAAAGAGTTTGTTATGATATTGTATTAAGGTTTTTTTGAATAGTTTAGTCATTTGAAAGGAAAATGAATGTATTAGAATAGATTTAGTTTAAGGTACAATTGGGATGAAAAGAATGAATAATCTCTTCTGCTTCACAGAGAAACGTTGGAAACGAGAATTGTATTAATAATTGATACTTAATATTGGAATAAGAAATATGATTTCTATTCCAAAATGTATTTTCGTATAGAAGTTATTTTCTATGAGATTTATTTCTTTGATCTCAAGGTTTTTGACCAACGAACTTTCCACTATAAACAATTGCAGTGCATGAAATAAATAAATGGCATTAAGTGAACGATGGACCTTTGAATTTAATACGCTATTATAGTAATGGTAGAAATAGTGGAAGCATGCTATATAGCACTTATTAATTGCATCATAGTATGTAAATTGCTTCCGCAAAACTTACCATACATTATTTATGAAATAATGATTATTTTTCAGTATCGATTGAAAAAATAGACATAGCTATATTTCAATATGAATATTATGAATATTCATTATGAAATAAAACTATAATGTGATTTTTTATAAAAAAAGTGATGCATTAGAAAATACAAAATAATCTACTATTATTTACGGTTGTTTTGGAATTATAGACTAAGCCATAGCTTTGAGAAATAATTTTATTGTATGATTTTCAATCATATGATACTTGTTAATTATATCTCAAACTATAGCTATGCACCCATTTAGTAGGAGTATCATAAGAGTTAATGAACTCTTCGGATTGGTACATATTGATGTATGCAATCGTAATTCTATAAATACAAAAACGGTTCCACATACTTCGTCATATTCGCCGTTGAGTTATCTTCAACATGGACATGTGTATTTGATACACATGTAGTATTGTTAATACCTTAGGTATTGATTTTGATGATGACAACCATATAAATATTACTACTAACATATCTTCGAGTTATGCAGTCATATCAGATAGATTATGGAGACATTTATAGAGATAAACAAGATTACAGTGGAAGCAAATGAATTATAGAAGAAAGTTAATCAGAGTAATTAAAGAACAAAACCAAATTAGAGAGAACGCTGAAGAATAAAGGTATTCGAAGCGATGAGGAGTTGGTTGAACCTTAGAATATCTTGTTAAAGATCTCATGGAAATTATTCTTGAAGAACATCAACCATTGACCTCAACCGAATCACACAAATCAACAAATATAAGGTAATTTGAAATGCTGAAAATTTGCAACACTTATTAGTGTTGCTGTTCATTTTGCAACACACCCATGTCGACATGGGGGTACCTAGTATGTCGACATACTAGCAGGTTTCAGAATTTCAAATTTTAAATGAAGAGACATTTCCCTCCACCTCTTCACCAAAAGACACGTCTCTTCAACCACTATATAAAGGCTTCTGAAAACGAATTTTAACATCAAGAATTCTCATTTTCACTTACTCCTTCTCCAAACATTTGCAAAAGAAATCCATTGCATACTCTTCAAATCTCCTTGCAAATCGATACTATTTCACTCCAATTCTTCACTGATTTTCAAGCCACACAATATCAGAGAGTTGTACTTTAATTCACATCATTCTCTCTCTGATTTCATCCTATCCTCAAAGGATTCAAAGATATATTGCCATTAAAGGTCTATAGATCATTGTACCGAATCTGCAAGAATCTGTATTGAAGATACAACCACTTGCCATAGTTTGTGGTTGGTGATAAAGAGAAGGTGTTCTTGTAGCCTGTAAATTCAAGAGGGTGCGTCTTGTAGCCCGTGAAACCAAGATTTTAAAGGTGTTATTGCCACCCGTGGAAAGCAAGCGATTATAGTGGAATTCAGCACGATAGAGTGCAGGACTGGATGTAGGATTGGTTAAAACCAGTATAAAAATCCGAGTGTTATTTACATTACTGCATTTTACTTTATTACTTACTTATTCTCTGATTACTTCTTTCTGTTTGCAATTTGAGTAAATATAGTTTTATATTCATAAGTAAGTAGTTAATACACAATTCACCACTTCTAATGTCTGAATAGCCTTAAGATCCAACATTGTGTTATAGCCACCCCAGTTTCTTACATTTGGTATCAAAGCATTGGTTTTCAAAAATTCATAACTTGGTTTTTGAAAAGTATAAATGGCTAATGACACTAGTAACATATTTTTTAACACTTTTGTAGAAGGGCAATCTACCACTAGACCCCCTCTATTTGATGGAAGTAGTTATGCATATTGAGCTTGTAGGATGAAATGCTATTTGCAGTCTAATGGTTTGGATATTTGGAACATTACCCAAATAGAGTATATAGAGCCTCAAACTGAATATTCAAAATGGACACTAGACCAAAAGACATAAGCACTTAATAACTCTAAGGCCATGAACATTTTATTTTGCTCCTTAAATAGAAATGAATTAAGTCGAGTGTCTATTTGTAATTCTGCATATGAAATTTGGAAAACACTGCAAGTCACACATGAAGGCACCAATAAAGTAAAACAAACAAAGATATGTATGCTATCTAACCAGTTTTAACTCTTTCAAATGAAACCAAATGAGTCTATTTCTGATATGTATTCTAGATTTCAAGATATAGTACATGCTTTAATATCATTAGGAAAGAAAATTACTGAAGAAGACCAAGTCAGAAAGATCTTGAATTCACTTCCTAGTGAATGGGATCAGAAGACTCTGGCAATTGAAGAAGCCAATGATATTAGTATTATGAAAATAGAAGATTTAATGGGTAACCTAATGTCTTATGAAGTAAAATTGCAGCTTAGAAAAGAAAATCAGGCAAATGAGAAGAAATCACTAGCACTCAATGCTATGATCGACATAGATGAACCAAATGATGATGCTATTGATGATGACATCGAGTTTATGTCCAAGAAGTTCAAGAAATTTTTGAAGTATTGGATAACAAACAAACTTCGAAAAACTAAAAACAATAATTCTAGAAATGGAAATGTTGTTAAGTGTTTCGAATGTGATAAACCGGGTCATTTGAAAAGAGATTGTCCCAAACTGATGAAATCAAAGTCAAACACTTTCAATAAGGAGAGGAAATAGGCATTCAATGCAAAATGGGATGATTCAGATACATCATCAAGTGATAGTGATTCAGAAATAGAAAACGCCAACATGTGCTTCATGACAAAGGATGACCAGGTATGGAATTTTAATAAAGAGAATGATATAAATCAGGGATATAAAATACTTAGGAAAGAGTACAACAATAGTTTGGCAGAGATAGATAGATTAAAAATATTTAATGAAAGGTTAATTGAAGAAAAACAATGTCTAAAAGATGAAATTGAAAGACTTAATAGATATAATGATGAAAAGGATTTGACACTTGGAAGTTTTGAAAAACTAAAAAGTGAAAATGAATCCTTAAAATCAAAAAATCTTTCAATGAAGTCAAACATCACTGATCTGAATGGCAAAATAACATCTCTAGACAATGTTATTCTTAACCGTAATAAGGATTTTGACAAAATGAAAACCGATATTGATAAATTTAACAAAGGGAAGGATAATCTAGAAAAATTATTATCTGCATCTAAACACACTAGGAATAAACATGGAATTGGATACACTCCTAAGGATAAATCAATGAAAAATAGTACTCAAAGTATTAAGTTTGTTAAATCTACCAAGTTCAAACCAAAACCTAGGAAACCTCCAAATAGGTTCATTAACTTATGGGTTCCAAAAAGGTTGAATGATATTGAAAAGGAAAAATATATTGATAATTTTATTAATAAGGTTCATTCATCTAATGATTATATTTTGAAGGGACATTCCAACTCTTTATGGGTTTGGCATCCCAAAACTTAACCCTGTGGACCCCAAAATAAAAAGGGTACCAATGTGCATATTTTATAATTTTTCAGGTACCAAACAATGTATATCAGATAGCAGATGATAAAAACATATGACAAGAAATCTATTGAACATTGGATAAATATGAAAAGGATTTGTTATTGGCATCGGCAAAGTCGGTAACTCTAAAACTCATCTTATTATTTGATAAGTTTATTTCATGTTTTGAATTGATTTGGTTTCCCTTCAAGTGTTTTATTTATATGTATTTATCTCTATATACAAACTCTACATATTGTCTAGCAGTGATTTAAGCGACTCTTTTTCACCTTTTTTGTTGATGACAAAGGGGGAGAAAAGGTATAAATATACTAGGCAAAACGATAGGGGGAGTGCATAGAGTTAGGGGGAGTCAAATATAAAAATATTTTATTTTATCTCTCAAATATTTATATGGTTGTCATCATCCAAAAGAGGAAGATTGTTAATATCCTAGGTATTGATTTTGATGACAACAACCATATAAATATTACTACTAACATATCTTCGAGTTATGCAATCATATCAGATAGATTATGGAGACATTTATAGAGATAAACAAGATTACAGTGGAAACACATGAATTATAGAAGAAAGTTAATCAGAGCAATTGAAGAACAAAACCAAATTAGAGAAGAATGCTGAAGGATAAAGGTATTCGAAGTGATGAGGAGTTGGTTGAACCTTAGAATATCTTGTTAAAGATCTCATGGCAATTATTCTTGAAGATCATCAACCATTGACCTCAACCAAATCACAAAAATCAACAAATATAAAGTACTTTGAAATGCTGAAAATTTGCAACGCTTATTAGTGCTGCTGATCATTTTGCAACACACCCATGTCGACATGGGGGTACCTAGTATGTCGACATACTAGCAGTTTTTAGAATTTCAAATTTTAAATGAAGAGACATTTCCCTTCATCTCTTCACCAAAAGACACGTCTCTTCAACCACTATATAAAGGCTTCTGAAAACGAATTTTAACATCAAGAATTCTCATTTTCTCTTATTCCTTCTTCTCCAAACATTTGCAAAAGAAATCCATTGCGTACTCTTCAAATCTCCTTGTAAATCGATACTATTTCACTCCAATTCTTCACTGATTTGCAAGCCACACAATATCAGAGAGTTGTACTGTAATTCAAATCATTCTCTATTTGATTTCATCCTATTCCTCAAAGGATTCAAAGATATATTGCCATTAGAGGTCTATAGAATCATTGTACCGAATCTGCAAGAATGTGTATTGAAGATACAACCACTTGCCATAGTTTGTTGTTGGTGATAAAGAGAAGGCGTTCTTGTAGCCTATAAAATCAAGAGGGTTTGTCTTGTAGCCCGTGAAACCAAGATTGTAAAGGTGTTCTTGCCACCCGTGGAAAGCAAGCGATTATAGTGGAATTATGCGCGATAGAGGGCAGGACTGGATGTAGGATTGGTTAATCCGAACCAGTATAAAAATCTGGGTGTTATTTACATTACTGCATTTTACTTTATTACTTACTTATTCTCTGATTACCTCGTTCTTTTTGCAATTTGAGTGAATACAGTTTTATATTCATAAGTAAGTAGTTAATACACAATTTACCACTTCTAGTGTCTGAATAGCCTTAAGATCCAACATTGTGTTATAGCCACCCCAGTTTCTTACAAGTATGTCTATGGTAAACCTATAGAATATAAAACAGAAGTAAATAAGATAACATGAGATAGAAATAATTTGATTTGATTGAATGAGTGAGTATATTGGAAAGTGTTCCGAACGTACCTAAAATGAATAAAGATTCAATCTCAAAATTACTCCTCCACATGATACATAATGATGCATCGATATTGAGTGATCGAACTTTGTTGCACAGTGTATGGTTAATTGTGAGTGAACTTGAGTTAATTAGTTTTTTTCTATAAGATAATGTACTTAAGGGTAGCGCACAAGGTTAATATTATATCATCTGAATAACAGCATACAAAATTTTAGGTAAGGGTTTATAAGAAAATCCAACCTATCCTAGGCCAAGGAGTTAGCAGGTTGTACGAGTCGAAAGATTGCACGTATAATTGTTTATAAGGGATCTTGCTTGAATCTTCCCAAAAGGACTTTCAAAAGATTATCACTGGACGACATATTTATGTTTCGAACGTAATTTTGTAAACTAAAACCAAATCAATTTTGTGAATAAGGAAATTCATAAAACGTTAATGAATACCTATTCTATTGTGCTTGGAAACATTTCAAAAAATACCAACTTCATTGTGAAGGAATTTCTTGGAGAAACTATTGGTAGTAAAAAAGATTTGGATATGATCCAAAGATAGAACTGAGTGGATGAGATGAAATAAAATTGACTAACCTAAACAAACACATTGCATTAGAATGTCTAATGAGTATTCTCGCTCATTGAAGAGAAACTATGAGTTTTTTGTCAATGTCAAAAATATATAATCCTCGATTGTTTAATTAAACCACTAAGAGTGTTGACTCTATCATATGGTATGATGCGAAAATCTAAAAAAATTCCAAGTACGTTGTCAAAATATGATTTTGGTAGTCGTAACCTAAGGGATGTGATCCATCGACCGTGATTGTATCTTTATGAGCAAGACTAATGCAGTTGGAATTAAATGAGCAACGTGAATGAGAATAATATTGCAATTTTTTTTTTTAAATTAGCATAATAGATTCAGTATTCAACATGCTCAAGTTAATTCAGATTTACTCACAGTATTACCACTTGATATGACTTTATGTTTGGTACATATGTATTGAAAAATAAAATTCTAAATAACGATTTATAATAAACTGTTTACATATAATAACCAAAATGTCTCAAAGTCGATGAGAGAGATATTGAGTTTGCGAGTCTTTGGATATGATACGAAAGTGTCATTTTGTGAGTATCAAGATTGAATAAGTACTTTGATAGGAATATCAAATAGCTTGATTTTCAATCAAAATGTAAAGGAAGCATGTGTTCATAGGAAAGAACGATAAAAGGTACATTGATATTTCTAAACTATAAGCAAACAACACGTTGTTGATTTTAACGATGTACTTATGCCAAAATCAGCCATAGTTGTTTTAATACTCAACATTGGATTAATTAATGATGTCTTTTATAATAAGTATAAAAGATGTCGGGAATGTCCCAAATGATATGCAAGGACAACTTATTAAAATGTGGAACATGTAAGATTGATTCCTTGGCATTGTCAATAGGAATTATCATACATGTTATGTTGTCTACCATATCATGATTTGTTAATGTATTTGATACATGAAGAAAATACCAAATCCAAATTGATATCAATAAATGGTTGTAAATTAATCAACAGATTTACACGGTTGGGACTGATTTACACATAAGACTGAGAAAAGTTTGATTAATTTCAATACTAATTAAATGAATAACAATAAATGGTTGTAAATTAATAACAATAAATTAATTTCAATACTAACTTTTTATAGATTTACACATAAATTAATCCAACTTTTTATAAATTAATTTGATCAATAATTAGTATTGAAGCCCTGTGTCACTCGATGAGACTGATTTACACGGTTTTCTCGATTTGAGAATACTATGGATCTTCGATATGAAATTCCGCTTTGATTATAGTCAAATCATGGCATGGCGTTCCATCGAGTGGCTATAGTTGGGTCGAGTGGAAGTATCGAAAATGAAGCAATATTCAAGAGAAGATTCGTCTCTTTAGTTATATAGGGTTGGTATCATGGCAACTCAAGTTAACTCATAGTCAAAATCTTTGGCCAAAGCATTTTGGTTAATAATAATGTTGTTATTCAACCATAGACATTTTGTTTGGACTATAAAGTTGAATGTGGATGATATTGGAATTTTGACCATTACTAAATTCTATAAATCCAAAGTAACATAGTATTTACGAAGAGGATTGGTGAAAATAATTGTCATTATTAAGTACCGCTTATAATAAGTAAAATTGGATTTACCTAAAAGATGTGTAAGCGATGAGTTTAGCCAAAATGTCACATCGCCTGCTAAGTGACGTGTGAATGTTAATATTTGAATTGTTCAATATTAACTGCTCACTGAATTTACACCTTTGATTCGCACAACCATGATGATGAATTCTCTGAAAAACTACATGATCCAATTAATTTATAAAAAGTTGTAAATTAATCAAATTAATTAGTATTTGAGAAATATTAATTATTATCTATTTTATTTGACGTTTGGGAGTTATTTGTAATTGTTTGAACGCATTTATAAATGTTATATTTGCGCGCACTAATGTATGATATCATTGTAATTAAATAAAAGATAATTACATGCGTTAGTTTATGTAATCTTATGTCATTTGATGGCACGTAATTTTCAGCCATACCATGTAAAGAAATAGGAGTGAAAAGAGAGAGTTAATCAAGAGAATTAATTAGAGAAGTTTTAATTAAAGAATGAGAAATGTTTTCTTCTTCCAAATAAAACATATTCTCTAATTCATTATGTATGTACAATTGAGTTTCTCATTTTCATTCTTCTTTCCGTAACTTTTTTGGTTCCCACATTCTATAGTGGCTGAAAATATGAGATCTTCCATGGCTTCAATTTTTTCAAACATCAAATACAAATAGAATCAATTATTAAAAGTGGTTTATTCTTCTTGATAATTGCAACATTTAGAGGGTAAATTCTAAATCTAGGGGATTTGATTCATCATTTAAGGTGCAAATCATTGGCTTCATTTTTGGTAATTCTAATCTCATTTGTTTGTTTACTCATTATGTTGAAATGGTCCAGATTTATTCATATTATATATCTCTATCTCATCATGTTTAAAAGGTTTAGATTTATTCATATTATTTCTCTTCTATCTTATATATTCATCTTGTAATATAATTTAGATCTCTATTTGTTCATCCCGTTTAATTATATGATCATTATGTAGATTTAATTTGAATCTCTTCTTATTTACATATCCATTAACTATATCTTTATTATGGTTGACTTCAAATCCTTGATCTGTTTTATTATGTGTCCCTTTTGTATAGTCAGATCTGATTTATCATACAACAAATTTATATATGCCCAAGTTATTTGATATTTATTTCTTCGATTATTTTGGAATTGTAAAAAGAAAAAAGAAAAAAAAAGAAAAAGGAATGTGAAAATATTTTGTTACTAATTTTGTATATAAAATTTTGTAACATCTTTATACATAAAATTAATAAACTATATTTGTTATTGATTTAATACAGTAAAATTAATTGCAATGTTGCATAGTTAATTTTCAAAATAATTTAATTTATTTGTTTAAGTCGTAAAAGTAAAATTTTCCTTTTGTTATAGAATTCATAAGTAGTCATTTATGTAAAGTTATAAACTTTTATTTCATACCTAAGATTAAAAGATTGAATCATTTTGTTAGCATTAAATTTAAACATATATGTTACTTAACTTGCAATCTTCATACAAATATATGTGTTATTCTAAAATGAATACATAACTTGCAATTATCTATACTAATAATATTATTATTGAGTAAGATTTCAAGAGCACACAGGCCTCCTTCATATTTTAGAAAATGAACAGTCACGTTTTTAATTTCTTTTTATTCCAAACTTTGAAATGTGATAACTTTTTCTACATTAATTGGATTTAAGAATCGATTTCACTATCAAATCTCAAATTTAATATGCTTTCCAATGATATCCATTATTGATAGCTAAAAATAAATTTTTTAAAATCATAGTTTTTCGAATTATTCATATTATTAAAGTTATTAAATCTGTTTGACTTTATTTCTTTTAACTAATCTATGTCGTTGATTGTTTTGAAAATTTCCAGCCTCTGATTCTACATTCACAAATTGCAGTCAAGTCTGGTGAAATCCAACATTACCAAAATACAGTAACAATGTTAGATGGAATTAGAAATGGAACCAGAAAGCTCAAAAGCATTAAATACAATTATATGCTTCTTATTGTACTGAATTTTCTTTGATTGTAAAATAAATACAATGATATTCTTCACATTAAAATAAATATTATTGAATAATGGTTGTTAGTTCCAACACTTCAGACAGAAAATATGTATGCTTTAGATTTAGCATATTTTTCACAAGAATAGTTCAAAACAGAAATAAATCTCTTTATCCTCTAATCTTATCATTCTACAATAATATGATGTTGCATAATGTGTTCCTAGACATAGTCAGCTATGGGAACATCATCGACACTTGCGTTCTCATGAATCATGTCAACGTTGCTTTTGGAATTTTTGGATCAATGGTCAAGTGTAAACCAAATGTTGTTACCTGCACTGCTCTTATAGATAGTTATTACCGAAGCAGCAAACGGAATCAACGACATCAAGTATTAAAGGAAATGATTGAAATGTATCTCACCAAATGAAGTTACATATAATACAGCTGATGCATGGAGCAACAGCTGATGCACACAATAAATTTATATGTGGAATTATATATGTATTGTGTGGACATTTTATCTTTAAAATCATTTTTGCTCGATATTTTGCAATTGTTTATCAAGCACCAGTACTATCTGCATTACTGTTTTCAAAGATTTATACAAAATTTTAGACAAAATGCAAACTTATTTGAAAATTGATAAAAAGATCACTGTTTCTTAATCAATGAACCATGTAAATCATTTAAACATGTTAGGATGATATGAGGTTGAGTGAGATCCATATGCGAAGCACGGGTGCGCACTAGTTTATACATATAGATATACATGTGTTTATGATATTTTAATATAAATCAAAATGGACTTTTTTGTGAGACGGTAGAATTTAATTTCAAGCTCTTTCTTAATTAAAGCCTTCGTTACAATTATTAATTCTTGTTTTGACAAACTCATATATATATATATATATATATATATATAGGAAAACTTATTTTAACATGTGTATGTGTAAACTTATCAATTATTATACATGTATATATTATTACTTAAAAAAACTAGGACAACAAAGGCATATGAAAATTCTATTGTAAATGTCATTTAATATGTCATTCAATGAAATTAAAAAAGAAAGAGAAATGTAAGGGTTTCTGTCTACATCTTATTCTTCCTCGATTTATTAGACGTGTCAAGAGAAAGAAAACCAAAGGTTTTCCTTCTCTAAAATTTCCCATGCTTAGTTACACAAATATACACTTTTTATATGTTACACCTATATTTCACCACATGAATGTATTTGATACATTCATTCCATTACATACATGAGCATGTGATTTGCTCATAATTATTTTATGTTAATAAAATTAAATTAAGTTAATGCTTTCCTAATAAAATATTCAGGTGAAATGTTAATTTGTTTATCCAACATACTATCAATTTAATCAAAGATAGAGAAATATGATATTTCTCTCTCTCCAATTGATATTGTTTACTTTCTTAATTAATTGCATAACTGTTAGAGAAAGAAACAAAAGGTTACTTTCTCTTATTTGTTTTAATAAGTAACTACTACACAAATAGTTGTATTTGATACACTCATTCATATAAATTTATATAATATTCAAATCCTTTTAAAATCTTTTTACCAAATAAAATAAAATATTAATTTTTTTAAATGAAAATTTAGATAAGATCTAAATGCATTTAGACTTCATAGGCATGTTAATGATCCAAAACTGTGAAATTTTTGAAATTCACTCATTTCTTCCGCTACGGGCTGGCTCAGTTCCAACATCATTCACCATGTTGAAAGAGAAACTGAACCTCTAGACTTAATACACATAGATGTATGTGATTTAAAAATGTATCAAAATAGAGGAGGTAAAAGGCACTTCATCACTTTCATTGATGATTGTACAACGTATTGTCATGTGTACCTCCTTATAAGCAAGGAGGAGGCATTCGACATGTTTAAACATTATAAAGAAGAAGTTGAGAATCAACTCAACAAGAAAATAGATACTTTAATAAGTGATAGAGGAAGAGAATATGAATTTCCCTTCGAGGAGTTTTCCACCAAACATGGTATTATACATCAAGCTACAGCTGTATATTCACCTCAATCCAACTGTATAGCCGAACAAAAATACAGAACTCTTAAGGAAATGATGAATGCCTTACTAATCAATTGTGGATTACCAGATAACTTTTGGAGGGAAACTATTCTTTCAGCAAATCATATTTTGAATAAGATGCCATGAAAGAAAATATCTAAATCTCCCCAGGAACTATGGAAAAGTAGACTACCATCCTACAAATACTTAAAAGTGTGGGGGTATCTTACGAAAGTGGAACTACCTAAACCAAAAGGGTCAAAAATCGGGCAAAAAAAGTTGATCGTGTATCGATTGGATATGCACAAAATAGTGCTGCTTATCGATATTTTGTATACAAAATCGAAATTGATGATATTTACGTAAATATATCATCATTGAGTTGAAAAATGCTAGAATTTTCGAACATATATACACTTTAAAATGGCGTACTAAAAGTTATGCTCAAAAGAAACCAAGAGAAATTGAAGTTTCTAATTCACCTTAGGATACTAAACAAAATGTTGACAATATTCAGCAAAATAATGTCGGCCAACAAGTGGAGAAACCAAGGAGAAGCCAAAAATCAAGGATCTCAAAAACTTTTGGACCAGATTTCTACACATTTATGTTAGAAAATGATCCATTAACATACAAACAAGCCATGTCCACCGCTGATGCTCCTTACTGGAAGGAGGCCACTAACAATGAAATCGAATCCATTATGTCAAATCATAGACGAGAATTAGCTTATTTACCTTAAGGATGCAAGACCTTAGGTAATAAATGGATATTTAAGAAGAAATTGAAACTTGATGGTTTAATAGACAAGTATAAAGCTCGACTTGTAGTTTAAGGTTTCAGACAAAAGGAAGACTTGGATTATTTTGACATATGTTCCCCAGTAACTAGGATAACATCAATAAGAATGTTAATAGAAATTGCATCCACACTTGATTTAGAAATACATCAAATGAGTGTAAAAATGACATTTTTGAATGGAGAAATAGAAGAGAAAATATGTATGGAACAACCTGAAGGTTTCCTAAAATCTGGAAATGAAAGTAAGGTTTGTAGACTAAGAAAATCACTGTATGAGCTTAAACAAGCGCTTGAACAAGGACATGAAATTTTTGATGTAATTGTAATATCACATGGATTTCATATAAATGAATGCGACAAATGTGTCCATTCTAAACATACATGTTGAGACTTGGTTTTGATTCACGACACAGGGCTTTCATCTACAACGCATAGATTTGACGACTGCTACAAAAAGAGAATATATACTACAAGGAGACGAGACTTCAAAATTGGTGCATCAATTTTATATTTTGATTGTTTGAGTCTTAGATCAATATTGTTAAAATCTCTCATCGATTAAAGTATATATATTAGTTTATATAAGCATATAATTAATAAAAGTTTAAAAGTAATATATACATATACAAAACTGTGCATATTGCACAAATTATACCAGGTCAGTCGACTGACCCTATCGGCCTAGTCGTCTGATACTGGGTAAAATGTGTAACATGCATAATGCACGTATATTTGAATTTGAGTATTTAAATTCGCTTGAATATTCAGTCGACTGACCCTGTAATCCAATCGACCGAATTTCTACAACAGCAATGTTTTTGAAAAGACACAACTTTTATGAAGGGTTGCGAACATTCAACGAAAGGATTCAGGTGCAACACTTTGATCGAAACTCTTCACCAACAGTTGTAGCTTTCTATCACTTACAAATGCAAACTTCAAACTCATTTCAAATAACACAAAAATCACAATCGATTTCTCTTATTCTCTGATCTAACTTTCTAAAATCTATTTGCTATCATACTTTCGATTATTCTGCATAAAAGTAATTTATACCTTTCCATTCTTCATATACTTCAAATATAAACATTTATACTCGAGGAGAAGATTATAGGAAGGGTGTACTACAAGTGACAAATCCGTGTTATCAGAACACATCAGTCAAACTATTTTCTGTAAAATTTTAAATTCTTGTTCTGCTGCTCAAGCAAGTGAAGTCCTCTTCGGTTGTTGAGGCGAAATCCTGTTCTGCTGCTCAGGTCCCTGTTCGGCTGCTCAGGGGTGTACAAACCTGTTCCTCCGGGTTAAGTGAGGGTTGTTGTTTAGTGAAATTCCAGAAGGAGTCTGGGACTGGACGTAGGACAGTGCTCTGAACCAGTATAAAATATCTAGTGTCATTTTACTATACTGCTTTTATATTTCGCATTATTTACAGTATTACTATCATCACTTTACTCTATATTATCATATATCCATATTACACGATCCACACTGCACTTTCATTCGGTATCAGAGCGAGGTTATCATATAACCGTTACACGGTTATCTGATATCTTGTTAATATGGAAAACAACACCAACACTATCACTAACACTAGTTTTATTGAAGGCCAATCCACTGCACGGCCTCTTTTTTTTAATAGTTTGAACTATAATTATTGGTCTACCCGTATGAGAATCTATATGCAATCAAATAGTTTTGAATCATGGAATATCACACAGAATGAATACACTCTTCCTACTGGAGAATATTCCACTTGGTCAAACACATAAAAATTAGATGCTACTGCCAATGCTAAAGATATGAACATGTTATTTTTTGCACTAGATAGAAATGAATTTAATCATGTTAGCATGTGTCAAACTGCCTATGAAATATGGAGAACACTTAAAATCACTCATGAAGGAACTAACAAAGTCAAACAAAGCAAAATTTCCATGCTCAAAAGTCAATTTCAAAACTTTAGAATGAAACATGATGAATCCATAAATGATATGTACTCTAGATTTCAAGATATTTATTATTCACTATTAGGATTAGGAGAAAAGTACACTGATTTTGATATTGTATCAAAAATTCTAAACTCTTTAACGGATGAATGGAAAAGAAAAGTCTTGGCCATTGAAGTAGCTAATGACCTCTCTACCAAAAAACCTGAAGAATTAATCGAAAATCTAATGTCCTACGAAGTGAATTTGCAAGCTAAAAGAGTTCAGACTTAAGATAAAAAGAATATAGCATTTCACGCAAAACAAGAAGAATCAGATTCAGACAAAGATGATCTAGCCTTATTGCCAAGAACTTCAAGAAATTTTTGAAATACAGAAAAGGAAATAGAAATAATGGGAAGAGAAGTTCAAACAGCAATAAACCACCGTCTTTATCAGTTATGGAATGTTATAACTGTCACAAAAAGGGGCACATGCAGAAAGATTGTCCAGATCAAAAGAAAGAAAATCGAATAAAAGGAAGGACAAATTCAAAAGAAAAGCTTTTTCAGTCACTTGGAATGATTCAGACTCCTCATCATCTTCTTCGGGAAGTGAGTGAAAGCGATAATGAACAAGCTAACGTATGTTTTATGGCTAAAGCGAATAAGGTTAGTGATTTTACTCTTGATGATATGATAGAAATAAACTCTGAATTATTAGACACTTTAAAAAGTCTTAAAAAGAAATATAAAGAAGCTCTAGAAAATCAGAAAAAGGCTGAATTTGAAAGAGATGTGCTCAAAGATGAGAAGAAAATATTGGAAGAAGAACTTGAGAAAACTCAAGAATCTCTCTCTAATGTTAATTCGCAACTTATAATATTAAGTCAAGAAATTGAAACTCAAAAAGAATAGAATAATATTCTTGTTTTTGAGAATCATGTTTTAAAAACTAATATTAAAATGGTAGAACTAGAAAATTCAAGTCTAAAGACTAAACTAGATGGAATAACTAAGAATGTTTCAAATTTCAACAAAGGCAGAGAAAATTTATCTAGAATTATTGAGAATTCATAATCTGTTAATAATAAACATGGTTTAGGATATAAGAAGGTAGTTAAAAAGTCTCAAGCTAGTAATTTGAACAAAGTTAAATCTAATAAAGTATCCATGTCTTTAAGTAGACCAATTTCTAAAACCATAAGTATATGGATACCTAAAACCAATAACAAACTAATAAGAAAGAAATATATTAGTTCGTTCATAAAAGATGTACATAATAACAAAAATTATATTTATAAAAGAGATACTAAACCCTCCTGGGTTTGGTTCCTAAGATCTAACTCATAGGACCCTATTAAAAAAGTGGGTACCAACGATAATCTTATATTTTTTGCAGGTCCCCCTCAAGAAAAGAGGAAAATTGATACTCAACAGTGGTTGCTCAAAACATATGACAGGAGATAAGGACATGTTGATAAATATTGCATACTCAAATGGAGGTTCTGCCACTTTTGGAGACAACTCCAAGGGATATATCATCGGCAAAGGCGATGTGAGCAATTACGGTACATCTAATTTACCTCTTATTACAAATGTTTTATTAGTTAAGAATTTAAAACATAACTTATTAAGTATAAGTCAACTATGCGATAAAGGTTTTAAAATGTCATTTTCTGAAAATAAGTGTAGTATTCTTGATCATAATCAAAATCTTATTTTCGAAGGAAATAGAGATAAAAATATTTATGTTTTAAATATGAAAGTTAATCATAACTCAGATTATGTTTAATAGCTAAAGAAAATGATCCATGGATATGGCATAAACGATTTTTTCATATTAATTTCAAAAATATAAACAAAATTTCTAAAAATAATCTTGTAAAAGGATTACCTAATATGAATTTTAAAGTCAATAATATATGTGACTCATGTCAATTAGGTAAACTAACCAAATCCTCATTTAAATCTAAAAAAGTTATCTCGACATTACAACCGCTCGAATTACTTCATATGGATTTATTTGGCCCTACCCAAATTCAATCCATAAATCATAATAAATACGTATTTGTAATAGTTGATGATTTTTCTAGATATACGTGGATTATTTTATGAAAAATAAAAGTGATACTTTTGAAAATTTCAAAATTTTTGTTACACAAATTCGAAACTTAAAAGGTATTAAAATTAAAAATATTAGAAGTGGTCACGGAGGAGAATTCGAAAATATACAATTTGATAACTATTGTAAAAAGAAAGGATTTTTTCATAATTTTCCATTTCCTAGAACTCCACAACAAAATGGAGTTGTAGAACGAAAGAATAGGACTTTACAAGAATGTGCAAGAACTTTATTAAATGAAAGCACGTTATCAAAACAATTTTGGGCAGAAGCTATTGCAACTGCTTGTTATGTTTTGAATCGTGTTTCTATTAGACCTCTTACCAAAAATACTCCTTACGAACTTTTTAACGGTAGAAAACCAAACATATTTTATTTTAAAATATTTGGATCAAAATACTTTATTTTAAATACTAAAGATCAGCTTGGAAAATTCAATTCAAAGAGTGATGAAGGAATATTTCTTGGATATTCTATTAGAAGTAAAGCTTATTGAATTTTTAATAAGCGAACAAATTCTATCGAAGAATCACTCCATGTATCTTTTGATGAAAATACTTTTACTAAAATTAATAACAATGACTACTCAATAAAACAAAAACAATTATAAACAATTCAAACGACGACGACGATATCATTTTGTCTAGAGAAGATGAAAACATTGTTTATAATTTAGAAAATAGAAATACTGCTAAAATAATAAGATCTCCGCGACGAGTTTTATGAAATCATTCTACAGAAATATAATTGGAGAAATAAATTCGAATGTTCGAACTAGAAGTCAATTAAACTTAATGAGTAATGTAGCTTTTATATCTACTATAGAACCTAAAAGCACTAAAGAAGCATCATTCGATGAAAACTGGATTATCGCTATGGAAGAAGAATTAAATCAGTTTGAACGAAATAAAGTTTGGGAACTTGTACCCAGACCGACCGATCGGACAGTTATAGGAACTAAATGGGTTTATAAAAATAAAGTAGATGAATTAGGAAATATAATTAGAAATAAAGCAAGACAAGTAGCACAAGGATATAACCAAGAAGAAGGAATAGACTACGAAGAAACGCTTGCTCCGGTTGCTAGACTAGAAGCAATACAAATCTTATTGGCATATGCGTGTTTTAATAATTTTAAACTTTATCAAATGGATGTTAAAAGTGCATTTTTAAATGGTTATATTAAAGAAAATGTCTATGTTGAACAACCTCCGTTATTTATTCATGAAAAAAATCCAGATCATGTATATAAACTTAAGAAAGCTTTATATGGATTAAAACAAGCACCACGTGCCTGGTATGAACGTCTTAAAAACTATTTAATTAATTTTGGATTCGAAACAGGAAAAGTAGATCAAACACTATTTATAAAACAATCTAAAAATGATATATTAATAGTTCAAATATATGTCGATGACATTATATTTGGCTCAACTAATAATGAATTATGTAAAGAATTTTTGAAAATAATGACTAAAGAATTTGAAATATCTCATATGGGAGAATTATCATATTTTTTAGGACTACAAATTAAACAAGTTTCGAATGGAATATTTATTAATCAAGAAAAATACTGTAATAATCTTATCAAACGTTTTGGAATGGAAAATACTTCTGCCAAACCAACTCCTATGAGTACAACAGCACATCTTGGCAAAGATGAAAACAGAAAAAGTGTAGACCAAAAATTATACCGTAGTATGATAGGATCATTACTACATTTAACAACAAGTAGACCAGATATCATGATGAGTGTATGCTTATGCGCTCGATTTCAAGCAGACCCGAAAGAATCACATCTACGTGCTGTAAAACGAATACTACGTTAGCTTAGTAAAACTACAAATTTCGGACCATTCTATCTAAAAGACTGTCCGTTCGAATTAGTATCGTACAGCGATGCTGATTTCGGAGGATCACGAACAGATAGAAAAAGCACAAGTGGTACGTGTCATTTCATCGGTAAATAGTTAATTTCATGGTTTAGTAAGAAACAAAACAGTGTCTCATTATCAACTTGTGAAGCAGAATATATTTCTGCAGCACTAGCTTGCACACAAGTGATTTATATGCAACAGACACTTAAAGATTTTGGAATAAATCTATCAAAATCAACAATTTACTGTGATAATTCTAGTGCAATAAATTTATCTAAAAATCCTGTAAATCACTCAAGAGCTAAACATATAGATATTAGACATCACTTTTTACGCGATAATATAGAAAAAGATATAATAAATCTAGACTACGTATCTTCTAAAAATCAGTTAGCAGATATCTTTACTAAACCATTATTAGAAAATACGTTTATAAAATTGCGAGGTAAACTCAGGATAATCTCAAGTAAAGATATATAAATAAAAATATAAAAAAATTTAACTAAAAAGTCAAAAAATAAAAAAAATTCAAAATTTTTGAAATTCTGACCATGCTAAGACTCGAACTCATGGCCTGTTATGAATAACCCAAGTGTCTTGACCACTTGAGCTATTGATGTTTTCTATTCTAGTCTTTTATGGCCATATTATTGAATAGTTACGTGTATTTTTACTACTCTGTATATAACAATTATCTTTGTACTATTGTATTATAAACTTTATACAAAGTATAACTGCTCAAATAACTACAGCCAATAGAATTCCACTGACTGTACATACATTTAGCCTAAAATTAATAAGATTCATTAATCCAAATCTTATTTTTTTTCTACATATACAACTATAAATAGCAACATTACTAAGCACTCAAAGATTACATTTCTCCATTCACTGAAATATAAAATCCATCAACTTCAGCCTTTACAAAAAATGTCATCATCATCCACTACCGATTCTATTGAAATCCTTGCCACACAAATCTCACCAAAAACACCAAAACACCAAGGTTCGCCATCATCAACTTACCATTCCGGATACAGACCTGAAAAGAAAAAAGGGAAAAAGACCATTGACATCTCGCCAAATACAAAAAAGAAAATTGACGATCTCCATCATTATCAAAGAAGTCTCTTATGCTTCAACGGGAAATGTATTAAGAGCAGAAAATTAATTCCAGACGTATTGGTATAATCGAACATGTTGCAATGAAATTTTGTGGGGCTTCATCACACCCAATTGACGAAAATGCTATTTCACCAATTCGACATCCTTCGACTTCATCTACTATGCAACCTCTATACTCTCCAAAACTCATGGGATCGCAACGAAGCATCAAATATTCGTCGGAAACAGCTAAAAGATTTCAAGACACCAAGCCTAAAGAAATATTTTTTTTATAATCTTCTTCGTGTATGCTTAATAAATTTCTTTTACTATGTACGTTTATACATCTTTGCAATAAAATTATTTCCAGTTTAATAAACAAACATTTTAAAAATATTCACATCAAACTACAAATTAAAATTATATTTGTAAAATAAATAGAATACACACATTTTCTATTTTAAAACAAATTTATTATTAAAGATTTGTACAGGTCAGTCGACTGGTGCAGGCTCCTAGTCGACTGGACCAGTAGATTGAGAATATTTAATCTCCTTCATCAGTCGACTGAGTGCCTGCACCAGTCGACTGACGCTGAAATATTGAAATTTATATAATTCAGTCGACTAATGCAGGCCATCAGTCGACTGGAACAGAAGGACAAAAAATAAACACCCTTCAGCTTCAATCGACTGAAGATCTGCAACAGTCGACTGAGCCATAGATCTGAAAGGATATTGACCTTTTCACCTACTCTTTCACCCCTCTTTATATTCACTTTACTCTTTTCCTCTTCCTCCCACTTCAGTTTTTAAACTACTCCAAACCCTAAGCTCCACAAAACTCAAAATTTTCCTCTTCAAATCAAAATTAAATGGCACCAAAAAGAAAAGGCCAAGCCTCCTCTTTATCTCAACCACCCTCAACTGAACAAATTCATCAATGGTTGTTTGACGACACTGCAATAAAGCGATGGAGAAGGATGCAAGATTCTAGAATTTTCGAAGGTTCATTCGTCAACTTTCCTGATTTCTCACCTTATCATATTCAAGAGTTAGCACGCCATAGCAATTTGGAATCGTTAATTGATATTAAAGACAATAAACACAAAATTAACCAAATTATGGTTAAATTATTCTTGGCTAATCTCAATTTGGATCATCAAGATGTTCTGAACTAAGAAGATTGCATATGGAGCCTAGTATGTGGTAAGCCTGTCTTCTTTTCTTTAGATCATATGGCTCATATACTGAAAACAGACAATTATGGAGTTGAATTGTCTACTATTGATGTCGATTTGGTGGTTAGAGATCGTGTTAGCCATTTATTTCTTGAAGACGATTTGCGTCAATTAAAATCAATGTCTTTACGACCAAAATCCCGAATAATTCATCGTGCCTTAATGAAAACCGTAACTCCTAGAACTGGGAGTTATGAACTTGTCTATGAGAAAAATATTAAAGCCTTGTATGCTATATTTGAAAACATCAAAATCAACTGGCTTCGTTTAATACTTGACGACCTTTTAAGTTTTAACAAAGGTAAAATGAATATAATTTATCATGGAGAATATGTTATGCGTCTACTCAAAGCTTGTGAAGTTCCGGAACGGGATTCACCAGTTTCTACAGTTGGATGTTTAAATGCTCGGACACTAGCTTTAATGAAGTTACCTATTGCCCGACCACCTCCTATAATTTCCTTTGAAGAATGGACACAGCGTCAAACATCTCAAATTCAACCACAACAAGGCGAGTCCTCTCAACGACCATCTCGTCAAACTTCCACTCGATATCAGCAAGAAGAAATTCAAATTCTGGATGAAGGACTTCAACCTTGTGATGCCATCAATATCATGTTCCGTAATCAACAAATCCTTCAATCTAACGTTCAAAAAGTGGATAAGAAGCTCGATAAAGTGAAAGGATTTTTCACAAAATTATGGAAAACAATATCGTGCTCTTCCGGTATTTCTACATCTACTTTGGGTGATTCGGGAAAGCAACCCATATTCACATGGTCTTATACTTCTTCTTCTGAAGATGATCAAGCTACTACTGATGAAGGAGATGATGGAAATGAAGGATATGGTGGTAGGGGTAAGGGTCCGATGGTGTAAGAAGTTTATCTATTTTTTTCTTTTTTAACTCAAGACAATTATTTAAATTCATATGGCTTGTACTTAAGTAGCCATTCTAGTTTGTTTTGCTTTTAAAACATTATTGCTATGGATATTAGAATGTGCGAGTGTTTGTCTTCATTTTATATTATCTCTCACATTACAATATCATATTGCATATTCCTTTTTGTCGGTGACAAAGAGGGATAAATATCATTGCTACTAATAAAAATGCAGGATAAAAAGTGTCAGAGATTCAGGGGGAGTAAGTGTTTATGTTGTTTTATATATACAGTCGAAATCTACATCTATTTTTCAGGTTGTCATCAATCAAAAAGAGGGAGAATGTTGAGACTAGGTTTTGATTCATGACACAGGGCTTTCATCTACAATGCATAGATTTGACGACTGCTACAAAAAGAGAATATATACTACAAGAAGACGAGACTTCAAAACTGGTGCATCAATTTTATATTTTGATTGTTTGAGTCTTAGATCAATATTGTTAAAATCTCTCCTCGGCTAAAAGTATATATATTAGTTTATATAAGCATATAATTAATAAAAGTTTAAAAGTAATATATATATACACACAAAACTATGCGTATTGCACAAATTATACCAGGTCAGTCGACTGACCCTGTAGGCCCAGTCGACTGACACTGGGTAAAATGTGTAACATGCACAGTGCACGTATATTTGAATTTGAATATCTAAATTCGTTTGAATATTCAGTCGACTGATCTTGTAGTCCAGTCGACTGAATTTCTACAACAATAATATTTTTGAAAAGACACAACTTTTGTGAAGGGTTGTGAACATTCAACGAAAGGATTCAGGTGCAACACTTCGATCGAAACTCTTCCCTAACAGTTGTAGCATTCTATCACTTATAAATACAAACTCCAAACTCATTTCAAATCACACAAAAATCACAATCGATTTCTCTTATTCTCAGATCTAACTTTCTGAAATTTATTTGCTATCATACTCACGATTATTCTGCATAAAAGTAATTTATACCTTTCTGTTTTCTGGAGATTTAAACAGGAAACTAAGTACTTGGCATTAGCACACTGCTTGGCAATTTATGGATCGTTCGGTATTTACATACCGTTCGGCATTCTGAACGCTCGACGCAAATGGTTTGAATAGCACTCATGAGTACTCGGCATTGGGAAGTGTTCGGCAGTCAGGGTCGTTCGGCATTTAGGAGCGCTCGGCATCTAGGAGCGCTCGGCATCATAAGAACGCTTGGCATAAAGGAACGCTCGGCATGAAAGAGCGCTCAGCATCTAGAAGCGTTCGGCATCGAGAAACGTTCGGTATTGTATATCATTCGGCATCTAAAGGACGTTGGCATACAAGGAACGTTCGGCATCCATGAACGTTAACGTTCGACACACAAGGAACGTTTGGCATCCATGAACGTTCGGCATACCAATTACGTTTGGCATACCAAGGACGTTCGGCATACGAGGTACGCTCGGCATCCATAGACATTCGATATCCCTGGACCGTTTGGCATTCCAATTTCGTTCGGCATGGGAACATTGTTTGGCACGAATGCCTTAACTCGTCATTTTACCATTCGGCCTCTCTGGTTTGGCACATAGAGCTTACTCCATTTGGGCCAAGGTATTCAGCTACCAGGCCCACCAGAGGAGTCCAACCCATCTTCGTCTATAAATAGAGAGGCAGGGGCACAGGAAAGAGATCGGTTTTTTCGAGAACACTGGAGAAACTCTGCCGCATTCAACACTCATTCAAGACTTAATCTTTTACTTTGCAATTGTATTCAAGTAACTGAAAATGGATTATCTGTAATCGACTATCAAGGAAAGTAATAGAAATTAACTTCAAAGTGGACGTAGGCAGTTAAACTGAACCACTATAAATCTGGTGTTCTTGTTCTTTGCACTTAAATTTACATACTATCTTCTGTTTTAATTTATTATCTTCATTAATCTCTCCACACAATCTTTCTTAAGGGTGTTAGTGGCCAATTTTGGTGCTAACGTTTTGGTACTTTCACTGAGAATCGAATTCTCAAGCTGTTAGGATCTGCTTTGTAGCTACTGGATTGCATAAACCCCCCAGAGGAGATCCAAGATCATTCACCAGACATCTGTTAATTCTATTCAGAGTTACAACCAACAACTCTACCATGGGAAGACCACGAACCAGATCGGCCTCCCACAACGCAGATGCCTACGAGACTGCTAGCGTGCAACAAGTTGGACCTAGAAATCAGCAAGTAACTTGAGGCGCAGGGCCCTCCACCCAAAACCAAGCGAAAATTGTTTCCCGAACAGAGTTCAATGACATGATAAGACAACTCAAGAAAAGTAGAAGGCAACTTGCAGAGCATATTCAAGCCAACACTAATCTCATGACTCAGCTCACTCAGCAGCAGCGTCAGAATGCTGGAGGTAACCCTGCCCCTTATTCTGAATCCGATAGTTCAACCTCAGTTGATGAACCTCCTAGGCGTAGGCACCGTAAGGATGAAGGTGCATAGGCAGGTGTCACAGATCGATCGACTAAGGATCGATCCTGTGAGGAGACCGAACGCCCGAATCTCCAAGACCCAAATCAGGTGGGACATCAACCCGCACGGTCCCGTGGAACGAAACCCAACCTTCCATCCTCATACAAACTCCGGACTTAACAGTTATGGTCAGGCAGTTGATGAGAGAGAACCAAGGCTTGACCAATGAAGATTGGAGAGTGTCCAGAAGTCATACTCCCTTCACATATGATATCCTATAGGCTGAGTATCCCAAAAAGTTTAATATGCCGACAATCCCAGCCTACGAAGGGAAGACTGATCCCATGCAGCATGTGATGAGGTACAGATGGGTGATGGATTCTGCAAGAGATAATGATGCAACCAAGTGTAGTGCTTTCCAATCACTCTGTCTGGAATTGCCACCATGTGGTTTACTCAACTTCCCCCACGATCTATATCCAGCTTTGACGAATTGGCAATGAAATTCATAGAACAATTCAGGATACACACCACTCGTCCAAAGGATGTGATGTCCTTATCAAGCGTAATCCAAGCTTCGGGAGAGTCATTGAAAGCATACTTGTAGAGATTTCATGTTGCAGCTACCGAAGTGAGCAATCCAAACGACCACGCAATTTTGATGGCGATAATGCGTGGAGTGGATCCAGACTCTGAATTTGGAGATTGATTGGCGGGAAAGCCTCCAGCCACGCTGGAACGTTTTTATTCGAAAACTCATCAGTTCATAAGAAGGGAAGAAGCTCGATGGACTAGACGAGACAAGGCACCAGGGCTTGCTCAGGAGATTGTGAAAAGTAACGTCGCCATGAAGCAAACCGGCGATAATTCGGGAGAAGCTCAAGTCAACACCTAAAACAAGCCTGGACAGTCTAAAGGATCCGGAGGTGGAAATCTCGGAAAGAAAAGAGAGACAGGGAAATGGAAGTCAAGGATCCCGACCTACAATGAATACACCCCGCTCAACGCATCTCTTGAGAACATCTATTTGTCAACTTGCAACACTTTTCAATATAGAAAACCACGCCCAAAGGAATCAACGGAGGAACAGAAGCGGGCTGGGAAGTTTTGCTACTTTCATGAGTCTTATGGGCATAACACAGAGGAGTGCAGACACCTCCATGACGCTATAGAAAAGTTGATTAGACAGATAAGCTGCAGGAGTTTGTCAAAGACCCACAAGACAGAAGGCAAGAGACATCGGACCCCGGACGCGGTCCAGCTCCACGCCAACCAGAACAACCTGCTCGAACTGTGGGTAAATTAGTTATCAACACGATTGCTGGCGGACCTCATCCTAGGGATAAAAATTGGCAGGAAAAGAAGCGATATGCTAACTCTTTAAGACATGCGCAGTATGAGTGTTTTCGAATGTAGAGGATGGGACTCCTGCAAAGCAGCAGCGCACGATGGATGATGATATTGTATTCAGGAGCAGAGATGCAGATAAGGTGGAGGCTCCTACCATCGACCCAATGGTCATATCTGCGACAATCGGGCCGGCGTTTGTGAAGAGAATTCTATTTGATTGCGGAAGTTCCGTTAACATCATCTTCAAGAAGGCTTATGACCAGATGAAGCTGGAGACTAAGGATCTGAAACCATCTAAAGCCAGAATCCATGGCTTTAATGGCGCAGCAATGGACGCAGTGGGATATGTGGAGTTACCAGTTGAACTAGGGCAAGGCGAGCATAGGAGGGTGCGAATCCTACCATTCATAGTGTTGGATGTTGACTCTCCACATAATGTAATCCTAGGACGTCCAGCCCTGGCAAAATTTAGGTCAACATTGGCCCCTTAGTGTCTAACGTTAAAATTTCCAACAGACAGAGTTGTTGGAGTGGTACACGGCGATCAGGCGACCGGACGTGCATGCTATGTGGCTGAGCTGAGAGAGGCTCGGCGTAGAGAGAAAGGAAAGGTTGCGGATAACTCTGTCCACATCCGAAATTCTGATGATTGACAAGTAGCGCACGAGCCATGGCTCGGGAAACATTCTCAGATCTATAGAGACATAGGTCCGAGAGATGATGATGGGGGACCTAGGGAAAACAAATGCAGCACCGGCTGAACTAACAATTGACATCCCAGTCAGTTGGGATGACCCGTAACGAATTCTTAAAATTGGATCACAACTCGACCCCGTGGTGGCCGAGAACCTCACTGACTTCCTCCGAGCGAATCTTGATGTTTTCCCTTGGACACATTCTGACATGTGCGGGATTTCTCCTGCAATCGCGAGTCATATGTTGAACATAGACCCAAGACATGTTCCTGTGAAACATAAAAGGAGAGGCATAGACCCAGAGAGGTCCGCGACTCTCAAAGAGGAAGTGGACAAACTCAAGGCCAATGGGTTCGTCCGCGACGCCCTCTACCCTGAATGGGTATCTAACCTGGTGCTAGTGAAGAAAGAAAATGGAAAATGGAGAACTTGCGTTGATTATTCTGATTTAAACAAAGCATGCCTAAAGGATAGTTTCCCGTTGCTTAGGATTGACCAGTTGGTCGACTCAACTGCCGGACATGAGTTACTGTCATTTATGGATGCGTACTCTGGATATAATCAAATCCCGATGCACCTCCCAGACTAAGAACACACCAGTTTTGTCACAAACGTTGGGTTGTATTTCTATGTAGTGATGCCCTTTGGATTAAAGAATGCGGGAGCAACTTATCAGCGTCCGGTGAATTGGATGTTCAAAGATCAGATTGGTAGAACGATGGAAGTCTATGTGGATGACATGCTCGTGAAGTCACGGCGGTCAAACGACCACATCCGAGACTTAGCGGAGATGTTTGACATACTCAGGCATTATGGAATGAAGATCAATCCTTTCAAATGTTCATTCGGCGTAGCATCAGGAAAGTTTCTGGGTTTCATTGTGAATGCGTGGGGAATCGAGGCTAACCCAAAGAAAATTCAGGCTATCCGAGATATACAAGTGCTCAGAACTATAAAACAGATGCAAAGCTTGAATGGAAAGGTGGCCGCACTGAGCTGATTCATATCCAGGGCCACAGACAAATGTATTTCTTTCTTCGATGTCATAAAGAAAGGAAAGAGGAATTTCGAATGGACATACGACTGTGAGGAAGCATTCCGAGCTCTTGTAAGGCACTTAGAAAGTCCCTCGGTATTGTCGAAACCAATAGACCATGAAATGTTGTACGTATACTTGGTTGTATCCCAGCACGCTATCAGTACAGCCTTGGTTCGCGAGGAAAACCGGATTCAAAAGCCAGTTTACTATGTTAGTAAACGCTTGACGGGGGCAGAAAGAAATTATTTAAAGATTGAAAAACTAGCCTATTGCTTGGTGATTTCATCACGCAAGCTTCGTCCGTATTTTCAGGCACACTCAATCAATGTCTATACTGATCAACCTTTGCGGCAGATACTCCAATGACCGGAAACTTCCGAAAGGATGTTAAAATGGAATATTGAGTTAAGTCAGTTCGGCATTACCTACCTGTCGCGAAGGGCCATACAAGGATAAACACTAGCTGACTTCATTGCTGAATTTACTACGACAGACGAATCAAACGACCACAATGTCATGCCTCCCGTTCGATGGAAGATGTACACCGATGGGGCATCTAACGACCGTTGTTCGGGGGTTGGCATAGTTCTTGTAACTCCTGAGAACCGATCAGTTTGCTACGCTTTGAAGCTCGAATTCACAGCAACGAATAACGAAGCCGAATATGAAGCATTGATTGCCAGCTTAAGACTTATCAAAGAACTGGGTGTAAAATCGGTTGAAATTTTTAGCGACTCACAACTGGTGGTGTACCAAGTACGAGGAGACTATCAAGAAAGGGGGCAGAGACTTGCCCCATATTTGGTCCGAGTTCAGGAGCTGCTAGCGAATCTCGAGTATTATGACATTTCACATGTCCCGCGTGAGCAAAACAGAGCAGCCGATTCATTGGCAAAATTCGCAAGCACTGGTGATGCGCAACAGATGGGATTGTTTCATGTCGAAACATTACATGTTCCGAGTATAAATATGATGGTAGTAGATTTCGTGTTAGAAACAGAAATCGAGAAGGAATCGTGGATGACCCCAATCAAGCAGTACTTGCTATTCGAGATCTTAACCGAAGAAAGAAGCGAAAGACGACAAGTCCTTCGTAAGGCTTCACAATATATAATATAGGATGGGGTGTTGTACTGAAGGGGATTCTCGACCCCCTTACTTCGGTGCGTGGCCCACGATGAGATAAAACGAGTATTAAAGGAAGTCCATGAGGGAGAGTGAGGTGACCATACTGGGGGGGGGGGGGGGCAGACATTAGAAAAGATAGTCCTCCGTTATGGATACTACTGGCCAACGGTGAATCGGAATGCTGCAGACTATGTGAAAAGATGTGATAAATGCCAGATATATGCAAAAATCCCGAGAGTTCCGCCGACAGAACTCACACAAATGGTTAGTCCCTGGCCATTCGCAATGTGGGGGACCGACCTAGTTGGTTCTTTACCCATTGCCAAAGATGGAGCGAAATATGCAATAGTTGCGGTCGACTACTTTACCAAATGGGCAGAAGCAGAGCCTCTAGCCACAATAACCACCAAGAAGGTTATTAATTTCGTCGTACGAAATATCATATGCCGTTTTGGCCTTCCACGGACCATCATTACAGACAATGGGACTCAATTCGAAAGCAAGGAGTTCAAAGAATTTTGTCAGAAATATGGCATTGAGAAGAAGTTTGCAGCGGTTGCTCACCCGAAAGCCAACGGACAAGTGGAAGCCGTAAACAAGATAATCAAGTCCATATTGAAAAAGAGTCTGGAAAAGGCTAGAGGCAGGTGGGTGGATGAACTACCAACGGCGCTTTGGGCCTACAGGACCACCCACAAGACCGCGACTGGCTACACTCCATTCGCATTGGCATATGGCACGGAAGCCGTCATACCCGTGGAACTTGAAGTTCCATCACATCGGGTAACTTATTACGACCCTGAGTCGAACCAGAATCTTTTATTGGAATCGTTGGACTTCATTGACAAAAAAGGCGAAGAAGCCAATTTGAGAGCGGCCGCATACAGACATAGAGTCGCCAAATATTATAACGAAAAGGTCCGACCGGGAATCTTTGGTGTGGGAGACCTCGTTTTGAAACGAATTTTTCGATCCCATCTCATATGAATCTCGCATGGGAAGGTCCATACGTCATCGAACGGAAGCTTGGAGAAGGAACTTTCAAGCTAGCGACCGTCGATGGTGCGACACTCCCCCGAGCATGGAACAACGAACACTTGCGGCATTATTATACTTAGTCTATTTCTTTCATGTATTAGTTGCATTTATTTCCATTACGCTTTTATTTCTAGTTCTTGGCATGTAGCAAGACAATTTAGCTTGCTTTCATTAATAAAGGCTTGAAGCCATCTTTTCCATGAATTACTAATGTTTTTGCGTATGATGATCCTATGATAGGCAAATGAAACTATATTATTCTGGCTGACGTACGAACACGTGCAAACGACTTAAATCTCCAGGTCCCCAGAGTGCGGACTGGAGTACTCTAAGTCCCAGGAGCATGGACTCGAGTATAAACGACTCAAAATCTCCAAGTCCCCAAAGTGCGGACTGGAGTACTCTAAGTCTCTGGAGCGTGGACTCGAGTATAAACGATTCAAATCTCCAAGTCCCCAGAGTGCGGGCTGGAGTAATCTAAGTCCCCGGAGCGCGGACTCGAGTATAAACGACTCAAAATCTCCAAGTCCCCCGAGTGTGGACTGGAATACTCTAAGTCCTCGGAGCGCGGACTCGAGTATAAACGATTCAAATCTCCAAGTCCCAGAGTGCGGGCTGGAGTACTCTAAGTCCCCGGAGCGCGGACTCGAGTATAAACGACTAAAAATCTCCAAGTCCCCAGAGTGCGGACTGGAGTACTCTAAGTCCCTGGAGCGTGGACTCGAGTACAAACAATTCAAACAATTCAAATCTCCAAGTTTCCAGAGTGAGGACTGGAGTACTGTAGGTCCCCGGAGCGCGGACTCGAGTATAAACGACTCGGAATCTCCAAGTCCCAGAATGCGGACTAGAGTACTCTAAGTCCCCGATGTGCGGACTAAAAAATATCCTAAGTGCTTGAAGCGCGGAAGGAAAAACGAACAACTCTTAAAGAATCTCCGAGCTATATGAAGGTGAACCGAGAAGTCCATGTTATTCACAACAGCTTGGATTTAAATCACAATCATACAAAAATTGAACGACCAGAGCCTTTTGAAAGACAGACAAAGGAACTAAGCTTTATTCAGAAAAAGTATCTACTACAAGCCCTCCAAAGTTCAGAGTCCATAATCTATCTACAAAGACTACGAAAGTAGATGAAAATAATTACGTAACTTAAATTAACTCTCGTTGAACGAGAGTAATGATCACTTCTTGTACTTCTCGGACTTCTTCACCTCCGTTGTCTTCTCGGACGGCTTCTCTCCTGTGCGTTTACCCTTGGTGCTCTTCTTTGATGGAGGTGTAGCAACTGAAGAAGTACGGGGAACATCCATGGGCTTGGACCCGCCAGGAAGGATGACCTTCAACGGCTTATTCAAAGGGTCGTCCAGGCCCACAACTCGAGGCTCGACCTTGATCTTGGCTGTCTCTCTCTTCTCTCCTTAAGCCACTCCTTCATACTCAGCTCAGATGTTGTTCGGAGGCACCTGTAATTTCTACTTCATAACTCCCATCGATGGGAGAAGAAGTCTCAAATTTGTCCTCATCCAGCACTCCAATCACTTGAGCGTCTGTCCCGGGAGCCTCTCCTGCATGAGTGGCCTCACTTATCTTTCCCTCCAACTCCTTGGCGACATCGCTCCTCGGAGTGGGCCCGGGATCAGAACGGCCTGCGCAAAATCATGAAAAACAAGCTTTAGAATACAATAGTCCCTCATAAAGAATGACGACTTTTGAAATCTTAAAGTGAAGGGTTATCTATCATGTTCCGGTAGGCTCTCAACTGTCAAGGGGATCTCACCCTCCGGAATGGGATACATAATATGGATGCCAAGGCCGGGGTCCTTCGGATTATAATCGATATGCTGCTCAAATGGATCGAGTATCGGCCAATCGGCCGATTGAGTAGGCACATGAGCTGGAGGCACGACCCCGGATCGACCGGTAATAACTTCTTTCCCTTTCTTTGAGGGGGAGCCATTGCAATAAATAGCTTTAGCCGCAGACAAGTCAGAAGGCTCATTTTCCTTGAGGAATTCTTTTATCAAGGTCCCCTCATCAATCTCTTTGGTACCGTGCTCGGCCCTCCTGATTTCTATCAAGGCCTCCCATGTCTCGGCTAAAGACTCAAGATAGCCCTCGTCCAAAAAAGTCAAGTCTCGGTGCATGAGAACGCGGGCATTGAATTCAGCGATTAACGGGTCAAACATGCTTTTGACCTCTTCCCTACCTTCTTCTCTAGTCGCCTCAAGATGGGAGTCGATGTCCGTAGACGCTATCTTCTTGCCCTTTCACGGGCTTCACTCTTTATCGCCTCAACTTTGGAAAGCTCTTCATCAAGTTTTTCTTTTAAGAGTCGAGTAGCAATGATCTTATCACAGTATCGTTGCGACTCTTCTTGGCAGCTGTTTTCTCTTCCTTCTCTCTATGGAGATGCTCCTTAAGTTCCTTGACTCGGAGGCTGAATGCGTCCCTCTCTTTTTGGACTGAGTCCTTCTCTAGTGCTAGGGCCCTGCAGCGTTGTACTGTCTCGTCGACCTCTTTTTTATGTGTCGATTCCAGACGAGTCATGGCTTCGGCAGTGCCTTGAGCACTCTGCCGGGCGGCCTCAAGCTGAGATCTATAAGATGCAAGCTCTTCGTCCTGAGCCTTAATGATATCTTTGTTGTGGATGGCCTCAAGCTTCAGACGATCGATCTCATGTTGGCGCTCCATGGATACTTCAGAAAGTTTTTCAGCCAAATGAACAAACGCGTCATGTTGAACATAGACATCGTTAGTACAGGCGATGGCGCTCTGCTTGGCATGTCTGGGAATAGGATGAATCGCCGGGAAGAATTTCAGGACATCAAAGCAGATTTTTGAAAATTTATCTTTAAGCTCGGCCAGCCTCTTCGATACTGTTGGATCTGTTGCAGGAGCAGGAGGAGACGGCTTTGAAAGTTTAGCTCTCCTGTGAGGCTCTCGGGACTGTCGAGTGGAAGAGGAGTCAGAGTGTTGATCTCGGGGAACGTCGGATTGCGACCCCTTGTAGCCGCGCTTATCTTTGCTTTGCTTCGGATGAGAAGAGGTATCCTGGTGGTATTTCAGATGATAGTAAGTTTTCTTCCGAGATGGTGAGTCCTGGGAATGATAATCTCTATCGCCGTCACCATCTCTGTTCCGACGTCTTTCGAAACCCGAGTCTCGTCCAGGTTGATAAAAGATAGACGAACCACGAAGGCGATCGAATCCGTGTGAGCGCCCCATGTCACCTACATAGAATTTAAACAACGACGAATTAGCAAAGAGTAGCATGACGACGAAAATCTAAGTGCAAGTGTTTGTGCGTGTCCTAGTGTTTCCCCCCGACGGACCAGTTGCTTTACTAATGGGAGTTTTTTCTCCCTGACTTTGGGCTAGAGCGCCTACATCGCCTCTGATGGGCGAGTGAAGTTGAAATGCTTCTGGGTTGTCGAAGTCATAATTGAGCAGGTCATCGGGAATGGAGAGGATCGATAGGCCCTTTAAGGAACTTTCTACATGCTGTGAAGAGACCTCTTTCTCCATTGGAATGAGCGTAACTTTTGAAGTCCCGCCAACCTTCTCCTTCCTAATCTTGTACGTCAATCTCTTTTTCCTCTTCGAAGGGGAAGATGACGTTTCGATGTCGTGCACGTCAACTATCGGATCCTGAGTGGGAGCCAAGTTCTCACCTTGTGCTTCGGGTGTTTCATTCCCTTTAATTTCCCCCTCTTCTGGTGCGTCAGGAGTATGACGTGTTGATGACTCGGCTAATTTCTTCCCTTTCCCAGAGGTGGACCTGGGTACGGTGACGCCTTGAGGAAGGCTTATCTGACGACCTTCTGCCAACAGCCCAAACCTTGAAAGTGTCTCATTTGAAATGAGAGTCGGGATGTCCCGTTCTTTGGCAGGAAGGGCTCGAATAGCCTCGACAGCCTCGGAATATCCTCGACCATCAGGACGTGGGTTGATACCTGAAAAGGCGAAACAAAAATTAGAAAAGGCACGGCTTCGGCCAAGCACGAATATCGATGCAGAGAAAAGACTTACTTCTTTAAACCCATCTCCTCACGAAACCAAAAGGGCAACGCACATAGAACCATTCCTGTTTGTACAGGGCAAACTTGCTCCATGCCCCGGTTAAAATCTGGCATTTGTGGTACGGCTCGGGGAACGCAAAGGAGGGGCTATCTCTCCGCTTCTTGACCATATATATATATATATATATATATATATATATATATATATATCTGATGTCACCCGGAGTTGGAGCCTAGAGAGGACAATCATGAAGAGGATGGAGGTACCGTAGATGAACGCGTGGTCGTTCGGGTGCAGTTGTGACGGGGCAATGTCAATGTATTGCAGCACATCCCGAAGAAATAAGTTGAATGGAGGCACGCTGCTAACCCAGCATATGAATTTATTACAAGTTGTGTACCCAACTGGGGGCAAGTGTGGACGATCGTGCCCCGAGGGAACTAGCACGTCGTCGAAAGGGATTCCATGGATAGAGCGTATTCGCCGGAGCGCAACTTCATTGACCTTCGAAACCTGCGAATCAACAGGGTTATCCAAGAGAATTACTGCCTCCAGAGCGTCGGGAGTAAGTTATGGGCAGGGGGGTTGACGGATTTGAAATATCTGCGACTTCTTGTTTTGAAGATGGCCCAGGTCTATCTGAGATCGTGGCGGAACTAGATTTCCTAGACATCTCCGATAAATATTGGATTTAGCAGAGCACCTGTTTGAACTATACTCGAAAAATAATCAGCGTTAGACTTAACAACATAAAATTCCCTCCCCCCCTCGTGCGGTGTGTGAACTAGTGCAATCATTCAAATATATACGCTGAGAAATTATAGGTCACACAGTTGATGGTATAAAGTTGAACTTTGAATTGTCATTCTCGAAGACCGTCATCGCTGACCGTATCCGAAAGCCAGCCTAGCAATGTTTTCAAGTTTAGACTCGGACATTGGCACTACGTGTTAAAAGCTTTTATCTGTTCTGGTCGATTTAAGTTCAGACTTGTGGTCATTGAAACTAGGAAGTGATCGGTCTGGATTAGTTCGATATGCTAGTATGCTGGGGCCTTTGTCCTTGTTTTGTCATATGATTAGGCAGGGTGAATAAGTGTTCGGCCTAAATACTGTTCGGCTAAAGTATGGTTCGACATTCATGATTGGTCGGCCTAAGTTTTCCCGGCCAAAATATGGTTCGGCGTTCATATCGCTCGGCCGAAAACATTGTTCGGCCTAGGTGTCGTTCGGCCAAAGTATCGTCTGGCCTAAGTTCTGCTCAGTCGATATAACGTTCGGTATCCTATTAAATTGTACAACCTTCCTATCCTTCCATCCCACTGCTCGGCATGCGGTGAATTATGCCGAACCAAAGTTATGCCGATCCCCAACGCTCGGCACTCCGTCCTTAAAACGACTTCATTTCTCTTTTCCTCCTCCATCCGTACCGAACAACCAAATCGTTTGGCGAGTCATGCCGAACCATACTGTTCGGCATTATAGCCAATTCCTACTCCTCTTCTATTTTTCCCTCCAAACTCATTCGGCACAAGAGAACCATGCCGAACAACAATAAATCTCCCAACAACTCCCTCGTGTGCTCATCTCTGGCCACCTCTCCTTTCCTCCACATCGTTTAGCCCTAAAAAGTATCCTAATCCAAGCTCGATTCTTTCATCCACGCAACCCCTATTGGCTACGGTTCTAATTTACGAACTTAAGCCTCTTGTTGAAACTTTTTAGTCAGGGAAAGGATTTAGATAGAGGAGTCAATACCTAGTTAGTAGATCGAGACTTGGGAAGGATTGTTAAGTCTTAAGAATCTGTTAATAAGCATGGTTCGCGAGTATAAAATAGCAGAGGTGGAAGTGAAAAAGAGAAGAAGATGGAGAATGCCAGGTTTTATAGAGAAGAAGGGAAGTCGAAGAGACTATGACCGGTAGAACCGGTCAAGGCGATATCGTTCGGCATTGGCTATCTTGGTTCGTTCGGCATCCTGGGTGCTCGTCTTCAGCTAGGTCGTTCGGCATTCGCATTACGTTCGGCACACACCACCTTACCTGGTATTCGCAAGAAAACGCCTCCGAAGAAAGTAAACCAGGGCTCGAAGCGGAGCATAGAGAACACGTAATTCAAAGCGCATCACGTTCGGTCACGCGATACACTTTGGGGGGCAAGTGTTTCCTGGAGATTTGACCAGGCAACTAAGTACTTGGCATTAGCACACTGCTCGGCAATTTATGGATCTTTCGGCATTTTGAACGCTCGGCGCAAATGGTTCGAATAGCAATCGTGAGTACTCGGCATTGGGAAGTGTTCGTCAGTCAGGGTCGTTCGGCATTTGGGAGCGTTCGGCATCCAAGAGCGCTCGGCATCAGAAGAACGCTCGGCATAAAGGAACGCTCGGCATGAAAGAGCGCTCAGCATCTAGAAGCGTTCGGCATCGAGAAACGTTCGGTATTGTATGTCGTTTGGCATCTAAAGGACATTCGGCATACAAGGAACGTTCGGCATCCATGAACGTTAACGTTCGGCACACAAGGAACGTTCGGCATCCATGAACGTTCGGCATACCAAGGACGTTCGGCATACGAGGTACGTTCGGCATCCATAGACATTCGGCATCCCTAGACTGTTCGGCATTCCAATTTCGCTCGGCATGGGAACATTATTCGGCACAAATGCCTTAACTCGACATTTTACCGTTCGACCTCTCTGGTTCGGCACATAGAGCTTACTCCATTTGGGCCGAGGTATTCAGCTACCAGGCCCACTAGGGGAGTCCAACTCATCTTCGTTTATAAACAGAGAGGCAGGGGCACAGTGAAAGTGATCGTTTTTTCGAGAACACTGGGGAAACTCTACCGCATTCAACACTCATTCAAGACTTAATCTTTTACTTTGCAATTGTATTCAAGTAACCGGAAACGGATTGTATCTGTAATCGACTATCAAGGAAAGTAATAGAAATTAACTTCAAAGTGGACGTAGGCAGTTACGCTGAACCACTATAAATCTGGTGTTCTTGTTCTTTGCACTTAAATTTACATACTATCTTCTGTTTTAATTTATTATCTTCATTAATCTCTCCACACAATCTTTCTTAAGGGTGTTAGTGGCCAATTTTGGTGCTAACACTTTCTATTCTTCATATACTTCAAATATAAATATTTATACTCGAGGAGAAGATTATAGGAAGGGTGTACTACAAGTGACAAATCTGTGTTATCAGAACGCATCAGTCAAACTATTTTCTGTAAATTGTTAAAGTCATGTTTTGCTGTTCAGGCAAGTGAAGTCATCTTCGGCTATTGAGGCGAAATCATGTTCTGTTGCTCAGGTCCCTGTTCGGCTGCTCAGGGGTGTATAGACATGTTCCTCCGGGTTAAGTGAGGGTTGTTGTTTAGTGAAATTCCAGAAGGAGTATGGGACTGGACGTAGGACGGTGCTCCGAACCAGCATAAAATATCTGGTGTCGTTTTACTATACTGCTTTTATATTCCGCATTATTTACAGTATTACTATCATCACTATACTCTATATTATCATATATCCATATTACACGATCCACACTGCACTTTCAATACAAATACAGGATATGTCATTATGTGCCTATATGTAGATGATCTAGTAATTTTCGGGAGTAGCAAGGAGATAATAGAATCTACAAATGATATGCTCTCTCCCAGATTTGACATGAAAGATCTAGGAATCGATGATGTAATATTTGGTATAAAAATACATAAAACCGACCAAGGATACATGTTGTCTCAATAACACTATATTGGAAAAATACTTGAAAATTTTAAACAACACAATGTAATAGCAACAAAATCACCCGTACATTTGAACCAAAACTGGGTTAAAAATAGCGGTGATAGCATTTACTAGCTTGAGTACTCTCGTATGCTAGACAACATTATGTATGTAATGAAATGCACTAGACCTGATATAGCATATGCTATGAGTAAACTCGGTGGATATACTAGCAACCGAGGAAAGAATTACTGAAAAGCTATAATTCGAGTACTAGCACGCTTGAGGTTTACACAAAATCATGGACTACATTATGGTAAGTACCTTCTGTAATAGAAGGGTATTGTGGTGCAAACTGGATAACTGGTTCATCAAATATAAAATCCACTAGTGGATATTTTTAGCTTAGCAAATTGGGCAATATCTTGAAGATCCTCTAAACAAACTTGTATAGCAAGATCTACTATGAAATTGGAGTTTATTATCTTAGACAAAACCGCAGAAGAAGCAGGTTGGCTTCGAGGTTTCCTAAAAGGTATTCCTAATTGGAATAAACTTGTACCTTCAATAAGCATACACTGCGACAGCTAGTCAGCTATTGGTAGTGCGAATAATAAGCTTTAAAATAGCATGTAGATAAATTCATCATAGACATAAAACTGTTAGATAACTTCTCTCCAATGGGGTTATCACAATCGACTATGTAAGATCAATCGGTAACATTGCGGATCCACTAACAAAAGGTTTACCTAGAGATAATTTTGATATCTTATCGATGGGGATGGGGTTAAGACTCATAAACTAAAAGTTTCTCTAAAATGGAAACCCTACCAAGTTGATTTGAGATCCCAAGATCTACGTTAAAGGGATAACTAAGTTTAAGATAAACATGATGGCACTAGTATACGCTCATACCATTCTTATGATAAGTTAGTGTACTACTTTGCCGGAGAATATGATAAGATTTGATACTTTTTAATGAAGTCTATAATTGGTAATATTAAGAATGGGTATTGTGGAATACTCTTTATAGAATCACCTACGTTAGTGCGAAGGCACTACTTCAAGAAGAATTGTAATTCCAAATTCTCCTAGCACTAATGAGACCAAGCTGGTGTTTATGGCAAAAACAAACACAAATAGGGAACCAAGAAAGATAAAAAATACTTATTGTATGTTGTCTATTTTAGATTTACACAAAAGGCTTATAGTTCAAAGAAAACATAAGTCCACTAACTCGCTGGTAAATCAAAAGGACAAACACTGGGAAAGCTGAAGATCAACGTGCTAATTTAACCGATACGATAAATGTTTCACAGAACTTAAGAACAAATGAGCAATTACTCATTCGTGTGAGGGGTTGTTAGAAATGAATGAGCATTTCATTAGAAAATGTGAAGCATTAAATATATATATATATATATATATATATATATATATATATATATAAAATATAGAATATAATAAACATCATATGTTTATATAGTAATATGTGGTTCTATTATAGTTACTATGAGATAAAGAGAGACAAGAAAGCATGGTCATCTTAGCGGGTGATGCAACGCACTACCCTGCACGCATGCATCTACGCCCGTGCCCGCACCCGCGGTGTGGGTGAATGGGCGTTTGATGCTTATTAGATGGACTTAACACTTTGCAGTTGATTGTTGATGTTGGCTTGGCTTGGTTGTTTAGACCAGACATTTTTTTATTGTTCAAAAACTCGTTTCTAACAACAGTAATAAAACGGTCGCTTCATTTAGTAATAGGTCGCAACATTTCCAACCGTCGCAACCATTCGAACAGACACTTATTACCGAATAAGCATCTCTCCGCGTCTATATTGGCAGAAAGAAAGCGGAAAGGAATACTTAGTTTTTTCTGCACTTTTTCTTCTTCCTCAAAATTTTGTTTTTACTTAAATTATTTTGAGTTCGTCGTTATTCTGTGATTGTTGCGCGGTATCACAGAGAAATGCTCGTTTCATCTTGAGAGACAATTGCTAACACGCCGTAGAGAGAATAATATTGTTTATTGAAAACAATATTGCTCTAGACTCGGATCACAATCTAAAACCGTACAATATTTTATAACATAGTCTATTCTCGGTAACTTTCAGTTTACTGCAATTCTGTTTGGATAGGACTCGAACAACAATTCGTTCAATAGCTTGGAACAACACTTCATTCAATAGCTTGCGACAATCTTCAATGAATACTTTGCATTAACTATTTATATCATGCGACAATAACACAATATGACTCACAGCGGATCCAACTTGCAGTAATTATTGATTCATAACATGCGACAATTTCCGAAATAACCTTTGACGGCTTCATTTTGTAACCATCGACGGATAAAATGCGACAACCTTATCTTATAGGATGAGCTAACTTTACTCCTTGTAGCTTGCGATAACATCTCGAGAGGTAGCATTTTCAATATGCCATACGGTAATTACTTCCCCATAATATAGGATAACTTTTAAGTAATATAACTGACGATGTTTTTATCGCTTTAATCTTAAGACATCTTATTCATAACCTGCTATAATATTACTACTTAAGATGACTTTTAATAGATGGCTTGCGATAACTATATCGTTGTTCCTATACGCGACCATCTCGAATACCTTTCTCCAACTTATCCGTGTATTTTATGATTGCCACCAAAATATCAAATGATAATGGTTGACCTTTCCAAAACGTCCCTTTCACTATGAAAGGGAATGCGTCGTATCAAAAATACTTTTGTTACAATTAGGTAGGACCTTTCTCCAGAAGGAACGACGGATGAAATTAATTGTTTTTTGTGTTTTTGTTATTTTCTATTACATGGAAAATAAAATAAATTTATTTTTTGTTTTGTATATTAAGTTCATTTTCCACGTTGGTTGCCTTTAAAAAAATAAGTGTACCGTGCTTATTTTTGTTTGGATGAATGCCGAAATCTAAATGCGGCAAACCAAATGGTGTCTTAAAGCTCGCTTGAAACCGTTTGAGAGCACTTTTCCACTTTTTGAAGATTAAGGTTGTGTCTTTGTCATTGTTGATAACCTTGTATTAAGCAAGGGTTGCGTTGGGATGAATTGAGCCAAATACATCATTCAATCCAACATGAGTTTGTAAAAATACGTTCAATATATGTCTAACTCGGTTAAGCCATTTTGTTCGAACTATAAACATAAGTTGGATTACGTTAAACAATATTGGGTTGAGCTTTAAAATGTAATTACTCAAAATAAAAATATGTTCAAAAGTTCGAAATAAATTGTCACAGTATCGGTCTAAATTTTAGGATTCGTTTAGTTAATTTTATGTTTTGGGTCTACAACAGTAATTATAAAATATGAGAAGAGCGAAGGGACGACAAAAAACATAAAAATTTTAAAAAAATTATTTTTTATTTTTTATGTTAATCACTTTTTACGATATACATCTCTCATGTTCATTTTTGTATGAACTAAAACTTAAAACTATAAACAGCAAGCCAACCACTGCCTTAGATTTTAAAGTCATGGTTCACAACAAAGTACACCAGGTAGAATCGATTCGCATATCTAACTAGAGTTTCACTACAAACAACATTTAATTCTTCACGTGTCACCGGAGTTTAATAGCATGTACGCATACGGTTACAATTCTTTTCGGGATTCATATATGCTATCGATCAATCAATCATATTCACTGTAGAAATAGAGAATGAAGAGTATTTCTATCAATATTCAAATAATTAATTGGACCAACCAGATATTTAACATGTCAATATAAAACTATCAAATTAGATGTCTTTTTCAGACAAATGTTAGATTGGATTTGAAACCGAGTTGAACTAAATGAACGCAAATATAACATCACTTGCTGTTATAAACTAATCAAACAGCACAAGATAATAACATAAAGGTGAAAATGGCAAAATCATTTGTACCACAAAGGACAGTGAAAGAAGTTGAAAGTATTATATTTCACAACGAAAACTACAGCACACCATGTTATCATTATTTCTCAAAGAAAAACACACAGAATGGGAACAAATAAGCATCAAAATATACTGTAAGAAGAAGAAAAAACATTTTTAAAAGAAAAGGAGCAACACCGACTTCCAAAAACATAAAGTTTTACTATAAGATGTAATTAATATACGGGTTTCATCTAGCTAATGATGGAATGATGTAAATATAACAGTTTTAGCAAGAACAGCCTCCTGATTGTTGTTGACCCTGAGATGAACTTGCAGTTGGTTTCAAATTTACATCAACCATGTCCTCTTGTTTTGTTGAGGAAAGAGTCTCCATTCCAGGCAAAGCAGCAGCAATCTTGCGAAACAATGGCTGCAAATTTAAGAATATATATACATACATTAGTTGTATGAACTGTTGACTGTTTAAATTACATATAAAGTAAGCTGTAATTCCTCAAGTAAGCATTCTTAATACCTTGATATTGAATCCTGCTTTAGCACTAGTTTCAATGAACATAACACTGTGTTCACGGGATTTAGCTTCTCCTTCTTCTATCGAAACTTGCCTGCCACATTTCAATTTAGTATCAATATACCATGCTACTATGCTAGTGTACCTTTTCTTATGAAAATCGCTCTCTCCAAATAACTTACAACATGTGAACCAAAACTTGCATTTACAATAATGAAATACTAAAGTTACAAAAGTATAAAAAATTCAAGCTTGTTTGGTTTGAAATCTAGTTTTGTGTTTTGCATTTTCAATACATATTACAAGTGACATGCGAGAGAAGAAAAAGTTCAAAAATCCTAGGCATTACGATAAAAGGGAGAACAGGAAGGGAGAAGATATTTTTGGTATTTCACAAATGGCGGAAAAGAAGAAAAGAATTATTTTCAATTTTATATGTTAAAACCATTTTCAAATAAACAGTTTTCCACCATCTTCTTCACTCTTGCCCATTTTGAGTACATACTGAAAACACAAAACACAATACTTATTTTCGAACGAAACATTACTTCGTGTTTCAAGCATGTAGCTGGTTAGATAATACATGTGTAGAGGTACTTTAATATCAAAACTGCATGTAAAATAAGTTCTTCTTTTCCAAAATATTTCAACTGATGATATCTTGAAGGCAAAAGGAAGGAATTTGGTCATCAAGTCTAATAAAATATAAAAATTCATAAACAGAAAATATATGGGCCTGTTTGGCAAGATATATAAAGCTTGTGTTTTACGTTTTCAATATGCATATACAGGCATGTGGAGGGCGAAAGCATGAAAAATCCTCGGCATTACGGGAGATAAGTGAAAGGGAGAAGATAGTTTATAATATTTCTCAAAAGACGAAAACAAGAAAAAATCAATTTCAATTTTATATGTTAAAACCACTATCCAAACCGAGTGTTTTTCATCTCCTCATCTCTCACGCCTTTTAAAATACATACTGAAAACACAACGCAAAACGCGAAATGCAAGCCAAACGGGCAATAAACAATCAAACCATTCAACAACCGTTACCTTTTATCAACAAGATCTGTTTTGTTTCCAACAAGCACAATAATGACATCACCACCTCGTTCTGTACGTACTTCGTCGATCCACTTTGAAGTGTTTAAAAAGGACTGTCTGTCTATAGTAAAAGAAATAAAAAAATGAAGGCAGAATAACCAAATAATAAAGATAACCAAAAAAAGCTTGTAGATAGTATGTACAATACAAGGTGCAGTGTACACACCGATGAATGCATGTTTTGTCTGTGGACAACTTTCTGTTTCTTTTCTTATTCATATGGAAAAGATTTTTACATTCAAATTTCTTAAACTTTCACTTAAATTAATTGTCATTAGATCAAAGCAAACACACAGTAAATATTATTCTAAAGAGAAAATTATGAAGCAAATTCAAGAGTCAAAGTCATAGTTTAGTCTTAACTTTCAGATTTAATTTGAATGAGCTTTCGAGTAATAAGTGCAAGTGTAAAAATCATTTCCCTATGTATATACAGTTATACGGACAGATAACAAGTAGCTAATGCCTTATACTATAAAAAAAACATTTGTTTTATACATCTATTACAAAATAATAAAATAAATAGTTTTAACTTTTGATGGAACGAGCTTCATTGAATAGAGTTTATATCGCAAATCAAGGCAGGCTCAGATATTCACAACACAACATCTCAGGTGAAACCTCTTGCCAATTCCAGAGTTCAGTTAAAGATCAATGGAATACCTAACGATATTGACTGGAATATTTAACAACAATGACCGAAAGTCTGGAAGGACTAACATAATACTTTGTTTGGAAACTCAAATTTGCATCACATGCTATGTGCTAGACAATATCTAACCATCTGAAACAAATATACAGCGAGCAATTTTTTCAAAGGTCCTAATGATTATTCCATATGTTCTGTGTCATGTACTGAGCATTTGATGCTTGAGTATGTTTGCATCATTTTTTCAAACATCCAGAATTGCTATATTAAAGGATAGGTTATGGTTATTGTACTTACTTGCTACATCATACACAATCACTGCCACCGAGGAATCCCTAATGTAGCTTGGAATAAGACTTCTGAATCTCTCCTGCCCAGCAGTGTCCCTAAATAATAGACAGACTGTTTATATATGGTTTATAAGTTTGGTTAACCAATGAATATTTGGAATACTGCTAGTAAATGCTGCAATTATACTTGAGGTGTAAAAAGAGTTTTAACTGCTTTCAAAAGTAATGTGATCACATAATGAATATAAACAACACAGTTCAATCCATAAAGCTGAATGCCATTAGCTTTACCATAGCTGTAAGCGAACTGTGCGATCTTCAAGGTACATGGTCTTCGACAAGAAATCAATTCCGATTGTAGCCTGAAAGTAGAACCAAATGCATAATAAAACAGCACAAACTAGAACATATATATGGAGAAATATTGCACCAGCCTGAGCTCAACCCCTTGCCTAGTTCACATACAGGTGACAAGTCCAAAAAGTGATGCAATTTTATGAGAGAAATTCCATGGAAATTTAAATTTTTATTCGTTCCAGTGAGTTTACTGTTGTACATTTTCGTACTTTTTTACCACTTGTCTACCATTACTCAATCAATACACACAAATTACTTCCAACCCGACATAAAAACGACTCATTAGAATCGTATAATTACAAAAATTAACAAAATAATAGTAAATAGGATGGAAAAGATAAAGTTTCACCTAACTTCGCACTAAAAACAGTAAACATGCAATAATTTTGATAACTACTATATGCTGTAAATCATGGATGATAGGAACGCAGTTATTGTGTGGCTGGAATTGACAAATGTATTGATATGGGAATGATAAATTCGTTTTAACCCCTTGCCACATTCATGACCGCACCTAAAATTTCACTTCCTAAAACAAGCGAGAGTCATTGAATTTTCACTAAATGTGTTTATGTCCACCATGTTCATCTTATTGTTCTGATTTTTATTCCAATTGATCCACGTTAGAGAAAATAATAAGGAATAAGGATGTGTTTGTGACAAAGTGAAAAGAGCTTGCAAAAGGAGTATTTGAAAGGAGAATGGGAAATGAAAGGACATCGGCTTTTTTTGTTTTGTTTTTGCAAAGTTGGGAAATGGCTGGGAAATGTGGTTAAGACGGTATAATGAACTAAAAAAACACGAAAGGTGTACAAAAACTACAAGGTGAATTCTATTCATACATCAGAAAATGCTTTTCCCACACCAGTGATTTTAAAATTATTGTAAGGACAAAATTGACCTTTATTGCAATGGTTGCATGATTTTTTTCCTCAAACATCTCCAGTTAAAATCATAAAAGAAAATTCAACCAAACATATCAATACAATTCCTCCCTTTCTCCTTCGAGCTCATTCCTCCCCTTCTCCATTGATGCTGACATTCCAAACTCCAAATATATTGATAGTATTATACAGAACCCAAATAAATTTATGTTCATGAGCCAATTTAATATTTAAATCGATAAAATTAAAAATAAATTTAAAATTTCATCTTATTTCAAAATTTTAGGATTTGACAATTTGGGGAAAGTGATATTCCAATCAATGACATTGATGTAATTATTTATAAATGGAAAGGGATATTCATCTTTATTCTAGTGAAGGTTTAGCAAAAATCGGTGTAGGTCAACTTAATATATTTTATGATGTAGATTAAATATTTAGTGGTGCATATATGGAATGAGCCAAACTACAAATATTTTGTTACATGCAAAAGGATCCCCCCCTTTCATTCCTGCGTCTGACGGATCCTACCTGGGAGCGAAGAATTTTGTGAAAAGAGAAACTCACGAACGCGCTGTAAGTTTTAAAACTAATTACAAATAAAAATCATATCCTACGACCGTGCCAAAAAATCCTATTACGTTGGTGCTATTTCAAAAGAGCAGAGCTGTAACTGAAAACCCCACATGGCAAATTGATAGCCACTGCTTTGTTACACACACACACACACATTGAAACAGGGACGCTATTTGAAATAGTACTGGTGTATTCTACACGTTTTATACTGGTGAATTTTCAAGCCAGGTATGCAAGAGGTTTAAATATGAAATATGTTATCAAAAGCAACTGATTGCGCAAATAATCTGCTATTCTTTATTTTTTGTAGAGCACTCATAACATAGAACAAACAACACCACATAAGGATTTTTTTTTTTTTTTAAGAAATGGGTAATTGGTGTCTAAAAAAATATGAACCCAAGACCGCTAGACACACGCACGCGCGCGCGCACACACACACACTGAAAATTGAGTTGATGTTTAGGAGTTATCTACTCTTCCAAGGCCTTATCGCTTTATAAGTGATCTTAAGTTCACACACATAAAAGCTATGCCCAAAATTTTAAAGGCAACCTTAAACTTAAACTATTCAAAAGTTGGATATTTTTCACAATAATAATCTCTGTACAAGGCTGTCAAAGGCTTCTAACATCATTTCTAAACCTGACACCTAGCATTAATGGTGGTATAGTGTTGTCTCATTTTCGTAATGCCATTTATTAGCGACTTATGCTTAGAAACTTCAATGCTTAATGTTCTGCCTTACCAGACCGCAACATAAGCATATATGCATGCACACAAACATCATCGAGCCACCCAACTTTATAGATATAGAAGCGGCACATAAAACTACCAACAATATAATTAATTCCATCTGCCTGCTTTGCTAGTAAACAAGTATATGTTGAGTTAAAGGACCGCTACATGTTTACTTCAAAAGAAAGACGGTTAAAGTGAAGCATACATGTAAATTGAAACACTTGTTGTCCAAATGAGATCCTCTATCCCCATCTTTGTCTCTCATATTCCCACTATATCATAACCATTACTTTTATATCAATCACATTGAATAATCCATTAAACTTTGAAGAAAGTGGTTGAGATTACTTGGGAGGGACACAAACTTTTGGAGATGGAAGATCTCCACTCCTTCTTGCCATCCTCTGAGAGGTTCAACGAGACTACAATTAAATTCTTTTGATATTGTGTTCTTAATGCATGATAAGGAGTCAAGCATCCTTGATGGGCTGGAGATTAAAATGCAAACGAGAATTTCTATGATGTCGGAAGTATTTCAAATTACAAACATGATATAGGCGACAATATCGAAGTCCAATTACTACGGTCCGATGAAACATATGAGCGTGATAAATCTTCCAAATCCACAGTTAAACTACAACTAACACTGCCTCAATCACAAATCTTACAAGCTTGATCTAAATTTATAAGTCAAACAAATGATCTCACCAAAATTCAACTCGTCAATTTAAAAAGGGCAAGAGAAACGGATCATGATACCTGATAAGTTGTATCAAATTTGTCATACATAAATCGAGTAATAATACTCGTTTTCCCCACGGATTGATCTCCCAAAAACACAAGTTTGTACTTGGCTAGAGCTGAAACCACCGCCATTATTGTTAGAGTATGAGCCTTTTCTCTCTAGATCTTAACGCTTTATTTCACTGGGTTTTTCACGAGAGACAAGATCGCGATCGGGAGCAAAAATATTATTTAATTAGATAATAATCGTTACTTAGAAATGTAATAAATTAGGAATGAAGTTGGATTACAAGACAATGAGGAAGAAGCGCAAACTGTAATATTGTTTTCCGTAAGCTCTAAAAAAAAGCCTACAACTTTGAGCACTCGTTTTATTTTATTTTTCCTTTTCCCATGGACCCAAGGTGCAATTCGGATCCTAGTGTAGTATCTTTTGCCTATGGTCCATTCCAAAACAATAAAATATAGCAACACACTATTCAGTATTGATAAAAGCATTAATTTGTGGATCTACACTAGTAGATACTAGCTATCTCATTCAACTTAATATTAAGTAAACCAGTTAAAAGGGAATATTAAGCTCTTCAAACTCGACATATCTCTCGTTGTCTTTGGAGCTATAACTTGCTTCACTGCTTCAATCTGCTTTGGATTAAGATCTATGTTCCTAGAGTTCACAGTGAATCCTAAAAGCATCTTTAATGCTGTTCAAGCATCTCTAGTGGTACTCCAAAAGAACATTTTATAGTAGATTCAGTATAACTACTCACACCTTAGTGGATTCGAATCTATCAAGGTACGGATCGTTGGTATTGGTATTATGTACATAAACAAAACTACATCAAAAACTATCAATAAGAACTCACGATGGAATAGATAATGTAATAAAACATATACATATACTGACCAAGGCTAATATTTCTGGTATCTAACACACTTGCTAGTGCAAAGCATGCATAAGAAGGTCTTTCGTTCCACCGTTCCCGTCTTGTACCAGTACATGTCCCTTCAAATCTATCATGTGAGTTGTAATGGGGAAAAGGGTCAGAACAATGTTTTGGTGACTGGTAAATTACATACTTTGTCCATGACACCAGTTTATGCTGATTGTTTTCCATTACGTGTTATGTCTAATATTTAAAGCTTAGTCATTTTGATTTATGTATGCGTACGATACGCCCAACCTACTCGAGATATACAATAGCTAAATATGTGTGTGCGCGCGCGCGCGTGTGTATAAGTATCACAATCCCTTATGAACCAGAATACATTCTCCGCTAGTATCCATAACCCTTCACCGCGTTGGGAATCCACCATTACTGTCAAGGCTGCTTGTCCACGTACACCGAGGAACCACCCATTAGTGCCCGTACACCAAAATTTAGCTTAACACCCATGATGTCATATAGAGTGGCATCATTTTGAAAAGTTCCAATGATATACATTGGTTTCAATCTGGTCACAAGATTTAATCACAGTTTTATGTCTCATATTTAAAGGTAATTGGGCAAGTCGTATAAATATGCAACATTCCTTTTTGTTCATATGTCAATTGGCATGATAGTCGATATGTATGGTAAACTCTAGGTCAAGCAAGGGCTTAAATGGCCTTGGGAAAATTGATGGTATGCAAGTCCAAGTTCAAGTCCAAGGATAAAGTCACATATGTCTATCAAATGCCCAAGTCCTTTGTAACACCCCTAATTTTTGATAATATTATTTAGGAGATTTAGTTAGATAAATTAAGTGGAATAATGTAAATGTTAAGTGACAAGGGGATTGGGATTTGAATAAATCTAGTTAAGGTCGTGCCTAAAATAATAATTAAGTGGGCATAAGAATGGTTTTTAGGTCAATCAAATTACATAATGGTATATTAGGAATTTATCGCCGATAACCCTTATCCTTATATATTTTCGTTTCTACCATTTTACTTCTCATTCATATCATTTTTAAAACAAAAACTAAAAAGGAGAGCTGACCATAATAAAGAGAAGAGAAATTAAAAGCTAGAGATTCAAGCTTAGGGGAAATCAATCTCAATCCAATCTCCTTATCTTAATCAAGGTGAATAATAATTTCATCTCTATTTTTTTTAATCATATGATTTCATATTTAAGGGTAAATTCGTTTTTAGGATGATGATATGCTTGAATATTTATTTGTTTTTTAAACAAGATTGTTTAAATGGGAATATATGCGGTTTTAGGGCAAAACTGATTTATCTTGATGTTTAAATGCGATGGAAAAATTTTATGTTGTATAAAACATGATTTTGGAGTTGGGTTTTTAACTTTGATGATTTTCCAAGCTACAGAAAGATCGTTACAAATTTTCAAAGGAAATTATGGTTATTTGGGTTTATAAATTTAGTTTGAAAATATATTGTGAATTTGGGTCTGAAATTTTGATATGTTAGATAACATGATTAAAGTGAATTTCTAAAATTTTTGGGACTTTTCCAAAGTGATTTGTTATGCAAAATAAATTATTTTAGAAGAGTGACTTCTTTGAAAAATTGGTTTTGCTTAACGGGAGGGCTAATTTGATTAACTTAACCATGGTTTAGATCAGAAATTAGCGGCAATTATTCAGATAAAAAATTTGAAAAAGTTAAGGCAACGAATCTGATGCTGACACATGATAGATTAGTTAGAAAAATGTTTTTTTTTAAGTAGTATTGAACCAGGTTTACTCGAAAAAGTTGGTTTCGTCTTCTTTAGAAGTACCTTTCGACACAAGGCTTGCTCCTTCAACCTAGTCGAAACATCCTAAGTTGAGACTAATACACGAGGTGTCACAAGGATGGTACATAGTGGATTGGAAAGAGGCCAAAGTTTAGGTGTCGAAAGCATGGCTTCTGAACGAGTTGATACCTTGGTTTGTTTTAATAAAATAGAAGCGTCTACCTTTTTTATTTCAGCCTTTGAAGGAGTCGAAGCATATGTATTCGAAAGAGGTTTTTAAAAGATTTCGAAAGGGTTGCCATTAGCATAAGTTTGCTTTTGAATGAGTTTCTTTACATATGAAAGAATATTTTGAAAGAAGGGGTCCTGACCTAGTCGAAGCCCTGCTGCCGTTCTTTAGCCTTTTGATGGTATTGAAATCATCAATGCTTTTAAAAGGTAGTGTTTGTTTTTCAAGTTGTTTTTAAGCCTCTTCCTAAATGCTTTCAAAATGGTCCAAGGGTTTTGAAGGCAATGGCTTCGATAGGGGTTTCGACGCTATCCTTCAATGTTTTAATATTTAAATAGTTTGAAGCTTTCAAAAGGGATGGTGCTGATGCCATCATGTTTCCCTAATGTTTTTGAATGATAAAGGATGGTTTCAAAAGAGATGCTTTCGCCTATATTCACTTTTACCCAAATATGTTATCGTAAGTAATCCTCTTTGTGTGTCAAACCTAATTGGAGGTCCGACAAATCTTGACACTATGTGTCTAAATGTACCCTTATCGAAATCATCTCTTTTGTTTTGACTTGTTTGTTCTTGGGTTCATGGGTTTTGAAATGTTGCTAGAAATGGATTGGTTAATTAAATTTAAAGCTATCTTGGATTGCGGTAGAAGGCTCGTCAAGGTTAGTGATGCTAGAGATGTTGGTGTTCGTATTAGTTATGAAGAGCCTAAGAAGTTAATGGGCAGTTTTCTCTATTCACTCAAAGTGGCTAAAGCGGAGCTAGGAGATCTCCCGATTGTTCGAGATTTCAATGATATTTTTGATGAGGTGCATGTTTAACTCCTCACTGTGAAGTGGAATTCCATATTGATTTGGTTCTAGGAACTAGACCTATTGTACAACCCCTATGAAGGATATCTTCGAAAGCGAAGAGGGAGTTAGAAAGGCAGACTTATGACTTGTTCCACAAGGGTTTCATCCGATGCAGTACCTCGAGTTGGGGATCACCGGTCATTCTTGTTACAACGGCAGACGTTTTCTAAAGTTATGCTAATCATCGGTCATTTGCCAAGGATCTACGATACTATTTTGGTTGGATCAAGCGAATCTAAGCTTAACCCTTCTAACTCTTCGAAAGATTTCGTTCTTTCTATCTCATTTCTACAATCTAATTTGGTAGTGGTTTCTTTATCCTCTATTTCATCGGTTATCTGGTTTGCTTCCTTTTGTTTTCTTTCTCTCTTAGAGAAGTTTAATCTTTTCAACACACTCTTGGGCTTTTCAACTACTCTTGTCATTTTAGTTGCCTTGGATAGTAGGCCTGAAAGACTATTATCCAAGGGCTTCTCAATTTCAATTTTGCTTAATTTAATTTTCTCCAAATCATAACAAGAAATACCATCTCTTTTGAATTGCTTAAGTGTAGCGAAGAAAAATTCCCTAGAGCTAATTTGCTTCCCTTTTACAGCTCCCTAACCATTTTTTGTCAAGAACTTTACCATTAGATATTTTGGTCAGACAAATGCATCCACTTCATCTAAAGTTAACCATCCAAAGAAAGCATTATAATAAGAGGATTGGTTGATTATTATGAACATAGTTTCAAAAGTTCTAGAGTATGGTAGAATTCCATTTGCACGAAGAGCTTTATATGCCTTATTGGAGTAGATCCTATATTATTGAACCCAAAGATAGACTCAAAGCTTCATTCCAACTTCTCTTTTAGAATATTCATTTAACCAAAAGCGGGCTTGAAAATGATATTTATTTTACTTCCAGTGTCAATTAAGATATTTTTTACCACAGAGAGCCTAATTTGTGATGTTACCGGTAGTGGATTATTATGCGGGTGATAGACTCCCCTTAGCTCTTGTGGAGTTACTGTTAAGTTGGGCATTTGTAGTTAAATTTTACGACTTTTGAATGGTGGCTCTTCCTGAATAGAGAAGAACCCTCCCCTTGCCTCTCTTATATATATATATATATATATCTGGTATTGGACCCTTTGCTACTTCCGATGAGATGGACGCCTCTGGACGCCTCTATGAATGACATCTATATGGTTAATTGGAGGAATAAAGTCCTGTTGAGAATTATTCTTTGCAAACTTTGTAGTATTACTGGGAGACCTCGGGTTATTCTTTTTGGGATGTGAAGGCTTCTGTGTTTTCTTGATAAGCTCCTTTAGAGATCCAGATCTGATCATGTTCTGGATTATCCCTGCTAAGACACGACATTCATCAGCTTTGTGCCCATTTGCTTTATGTTAAGCGCAATAATCTCTCCCTATTGGGTTCTGGATTATTTCTTCCTTTGTAGAATGTAAGGAAACTTCCACCTTCTTTTGCTACAACAAAAGTGTAGGATATAGGTTTGTCTAGTTTTATATAATTGGTTTTAAGGATCTCCTCCCACCTTCCTCTTCTACTTTCGTCCCACTTCGACTTTTTATTAGGATGATCAAAATTGAACCTTCCTTCCTCTTTCTTTGGTTAAGACTTTTTCCTATGGTTACATCTCATCCATACGAATGAATTTATCAGCTTGGAAGTAGAAGTCTTGCAAATCTTTACACCCATGAACATAAAGCTCTTTCCAAGAAAGAGTTTGCTCAATAATCCTCGAGCGCACTACTATTAGTTTTTCCCTATTTGTCACATTCTATGCTTTCAGTAATTTTGCACTGAATCTTCTTAGATATTCGCCAAGAAATTCCCCCAACCTTTGCTTGACATTAGCAATACACTGGAATCTATAGTATGGTCTTTACATATGCAAAACTGTGCTGAGACTTCATAAGAAAACTGCTCCCAAGAATATATAGTCTTTTCTCAGTAGCGCCTACACCATTTGGCGGTTGCTCCATGAAAAGTTGTAGGGAAAAGCCTGCAATGAACTTATGTAGAGGCGTTATGAAAATCCATTTGGCTTTTGAAAGTCAACAGATGGTCATTAGGATCCGTGGTTCCATTATACTTCAGTGAAGGGATTTTAATCCGAGATAGGATTTTGACAGATATTATTTTATTTGTAAAAGGAGCTTCTTGAAAATTATTATTCACCCTTAAGTCAAGAGTCCTCTTTCCCTTAAGGTCAAGCATGTCTTTTACCGTTTTGTAGGTCATATCCTTTAGGTAGGTTTCATCATCATGATAGTCCTCTCTAAATGGCCTATATTCTTTCTATGAGATCGAACTACTTGATTGCTCGAGAGATCCTTCTACTAGTTTTCTTGGTTCTTCTTTTCACGATTCATTTTAGCTTTATTATCTTCTTTCTCTTGTGATTTTGGAGAATTCTTTGCTGGTCCGTCATCATGGGTTCCTTTCTTTCTTTGTAAGCCCATGATACTTTTGCCCTTGTCTTTATTTTTAAGTATTAAGGTGTTTGAGTTTCTCCTTAGAGATTCCACTTCTTCTCTTCCTTCGATAAGCTTTGTTGATTTAGAAGATTTTTAGGAAAGAACTTTCTCAAGAAGCTCTTATATAACTGTAAGTCGATGTGTTATATCTTAAATTTTAGCCTCACCGCTTATAAGCTTTACTGGGATTGAAGGTTCTCCAATCTCTGTATTATCCAAATTGTAGTTCGGAGTGATATTATACTCCAAAGCTATCTGCTGTACCATTTCTTCATTTATCATAATGACCATCTTGGTCCTCACTATTTTCCTGATACAAAAGTTTTGTAATCAGTTTCAAAGCAAAGAAATGACGTGCCGGAGGTTCAGCTCTTCATTTAGCATCAAAATGTTAAACCAAAAATTGGCTTAACACCCATGATGTCATACAGATGGCATTATTTTAAAAAATTCCAATCATACATTGGTTTCAATATGGTTACAAGGTTTAACTAGGGTTTTATATTGCATGTTGTAAAGGTAATTGGGCAAGTCATATGGATATGCAATAGTCCTTTTTTCATATGTCAATGGGCATTATAATCGATAAACATGGTAAACTCTTGTTCAAGCAAGGGCTTAAATGGCTTTCCAAGTCCAAGGATAAAGTCGCATATTCCCATTGTCATAAATATTTAAGTATGCAAGTATAAAGGAACTATGTTATGCGATGTCAAATGTCGAAGTCTTTATTCTCAAAAAGTCCAAGTGTTACAAATAGCCCTTGAAATCCCTAAATCAATTTAGGGTTTTACAGCTTATGATTTGGGAAAGAGAGAAAGAACAAAAAATACTCCTCCATTAGGTGGTGGAGGGGGTCTATTTATGGGAGTGACAAACAAGTGGGATGGTTGAAACGTGTCCTGATCCGAGGGCTTCGATAACTCCATTTCTATAACACTTTCGACACCACTTGTTTGTAAAATATCGACAATCTTTGTTTCGTTAGCGATTCGGAATCTCTTACCACTTGTTTGTAAAAGTTTGATTCTTGACATTCTTTAGAAACCTAACTTTGTTGTTAAGGCTCGTCATCCTTTAGAGATTCGACATCCTCCTTTATTATTTAGATGTTTGGTATTGTCTTCTATTTGTGAATGTTTGACAATACCTGCTATTGTTGAAGCTCGATATCTCCTATTCCTTTTTTGTAACTCGATGTCTACAAGAATTTACTACCTTGACACCTTGATCACCTTTCAAAAACTCAACGCCCTCTTTTTTTTATTAAACATATGATTCCATCTTTATAAGATTGATGACTTTGTGCTAGAAGCTTGATATCTTCAGAACCTTGAAGTCTAACATCTCCAGAATCTTGTGATTCGACATCCTTAGAGGCTCAAAACGACCTTTTCTTTAGATGCTCGATATTTCCTTTAGATACTTGCTTGCTATTTTTAAACTCAGCAAGTCTTCTGTTTATAAGATTGGCAGTTTCATTATTTAATCGACTCAATATCTTCTTTATTTATAATTTCAAACTTATCTTTGTTTATAAATTCGATATCTTCAAAGCACTTAAGACTTACCATTTTATTGTCATATAAGCTTGATACCTATCTTTCGATGCTTCTATATCCTCTTGTTGACTCAGTTGTTTCCTTCTTTCCTTGATTATTCTTCTAGCATAGTAGTAAGAAAATATAACAACCTTGGTTTTGGTGATTACCTGTGAAATTAAATTACAACGGTGCTTATAATTTGATAATAGAAAAATAAAATAAATTGGAGATATAAATTTGTTAAAATTGTTTATTTGATATAAACAATGGATTATAGTGAAATAAAATAGAATTAAGATGGTTTGTTGTGTTGAGTATGCGAGTATATGATTTTTGTTTGATGATAATAAACATATATATATATATTCGTTTAAATGTATTTGTTAATGTACTATTTTATTTTCACGGATTAAATAAATATTTGCTGAATAAAATAAATAACACAGAATTTAAATTCAAATCGATATTTGATACAAACAAATATTTATTACAATTTTGAATAGTACAAATTTGGCCTCTCACTATATACACAATTTTCAAACAATACAATTTTGATTATGTTGAATATGCGTGTATATGATTTTTCTGATGATAATGTGTGTATATATATATATTCATTTAAATGTATTTGTTAATGTACTATTTTATTTTCACAGAATTAAATAAATATTTATTGAATAAAATAAATAACATAGAGTTTAAATTCAAACGGATATTTTATTCAAACAAATATTTATTACAATTTTGAATAGTACAAATTCAAGCTCTCACTATATATACACACATAATTTCAATTTCAATTTCAATACAATTTTCAATTACATTATAATTATCATTTACATATGCACCTCACTACATCTCAATCATTCACTCGTATTGATCTTCAACTTCATTCCAGATTAAATCCAGCATTTGAGTAATCTGCAAAAATATACACTGACGCAGTAAAATTGAAAAGGAAATATTTTTGTAGTATAAAATAAAATATGGATTTTGAAAATAATATTTGCCTCAGTTATTTGGGTTGTTCGTCATCATTTAATTTTGAATTCATCATACACGAACAGCTTATGACATGCACAACGTATCACTATACATGCCATAAGGCCGTGTACACCGATATATACACTTGATAAAATTATAGGGACAGGTGAGCACATGTCAAACCCAAATGAAAATCCGGATTAAACTCAAGTGCAATATAAAGTCACGACACGAGCACAAGGTCAAACCCGAGCTATCGGCTGAATTCAACACAGGTGCAAGTTCATGAAAATGGTCAAAACAACTAAAACAAGCCTCGACCAAAAAGTTCAGTGATGTACATAAGAAACCAGTCTTGAAATCAGACTTAAGAAAATCAGAGGCTGCCACTTAAATACAAATGTGTTTACAACATCTCAAATGCCATATGAAACAAAATACAGGCATCAACCAGACTGTACATGAAACGAGTAATGCAGTGATATGCATAGTGCACAGCAACTACATAGTGACAACAGAACAGGTCGAAATCAACCCATGAATAAGATTGCATCAAGAAACAATCAAAATACAAATGCACAGTCAAACTGCTACAATACATGGAAATGGGTCAGGCAAAAAGAGCATATGCTCAACCAAGTGGTTCAAGTACTCAAAGACAGTTTCAAAAGACTAATAACTGCACATGAACTACTTGACTCGAAGTTTAGTGGACAGAGCAATGAAGACTACAAGGAAATGCAATACTGAAGCATACATGAAAACCAAACAACATAAAGTATGAAGGCAATACACATGTCAACAGAGAAGGGAGCAATGCACATGTCAACAAGTCAAGGGATGCACCAGAGAAACAGGTACGTATATGAACATGAATGAAACTACAACTGAAATGCAAACTATCTCGAAGAGTGATACCAAAGACTACAAGAACAGAAAACAACAATGTTTGGACTAAATGTGTGTAAATTCCAAGCAAGATAGTGATCAAACATACAAACTAGAAATGCTCAAATCAAATGAATACAAGTTAAAGTGCCTAGATCAACTGGAATAGACAAACAGTAAAATTCACATGCCAGTGAAACAATAACCTAGACTAGTATCGTACAACAACTATATACATATGCATAACCAGATTACACGATGACTGGAAACACGATACATCATAGCAGTATGGAAGCAAGACCACACGTAGTCATGCAAGTTCAAACAAATCCATGTCAAAGCCAGGTGATAAAAATCACATATTTAAAGTAACCTAAGTAGCAGGTTTTACAAAAATCAGAAAAGACTCAAAGTAGAAGTTTCAAAATAATCAAGGTACAAGCCGGAAAAAGGTAGCTTGCATCAGGAATTTCAAATTGAACGAGTCAGAGCTGAAGTCAAATATCAAGCCATCAGAAATTCACAGAGCCAAAAGTGAAAGAAATCAAAGTCGCGGATGTCAAGAAATCGATCAATTCAAAATCGAAACCGTGTCAACCAAGTAATACGAAAATATATGAAACTGAAGAAGTCAGAAATCATCCCAGTCATTCAAGCGTAATGAAACGACAAGCGTAAAATTATCAGACGAATTCGTATAAAATATACGAACGAAAATATAAGGGTTCGAACCCTATATAAACCCATTCATCATCAGCCGAGAAGATCATTCGAGTACAAGTGAAAAAGCATAATCATTCAACTCAAATCGAAAAGGTCAAGCAGAATCAATATCGAAAAAGGAAAAATTGCATACCATTTTGATAATCGAACTCGACCAAAATTGAAGTAGCCGAAAGCGTTCAATAGAGAGAAGAGAGGAATCGAAGCTTCAGAAATCAAAGTGGCGACTTCATCCAAAAGCCTTAATTTCATAGCAAACGAAAGAGAAAAGGAGCCAACATTTTATCACAAACAAAAATGGGCCGAACGATATAAAAGGAAATAAAAGAGAGGTCGGCCTTGATTTTATTTTTAAAAGGCTTTAGTTTATTTTAAATTAGGGTTTTGAGTTATTTAATTTTTTATTATTGTATTTTCCTTTTAAACAATTGTAATTTCTAGTCGTGCGATTAGGAGACGAGCTACGGTGGTGTAATTCGAGAATTCGCAAATCAGTGGCTGAGTTGTGGTAGTGTTTTGAGCGTAGAGTTAAGGCTAGTCGATAGCGGGTGTCATGAGTTTACATGTGTAAGTGTCTGTTTCTAGTAGAAACCTTAGGGGCAGCACGTAGGCAGGATTTTGCCGAAGTTGGGTAAATTCTGTATTGTTCTATTTCTGCATTTATTATTCCGCTATTATCTGTGCTACTATAATTCTAATAAATCCGTGTTGCAATTATTTTATATACTTCTGCAATAATTTTTATAATTGATAGTATCACCCTATTCACCCCCCTCTAAGGTGAAATCGATCCTGCAAGTGGTATCAGAGCTTGGTACAAAAGCCATTTTTGTTATAAACATTTGAATTTTCAAAGAATAATTTTTTTTTACAAATTTTAATTTTTAAAATCGCTACTTTTGCTGAGGGTCGGTCTAGTATATCCTTCCTATTTTTGATGGAACGGATTTTTTGAATTGGAAATTGAAAATGAATTTTTATTTAAAATCCGTTAATGTTAAATGTTGGGATATTATTGAAAATGGGTGTGATATAACCGACGAAAAATTATCTCGATCAATGCTCTTGCTATGCATATAATATATTCTCATATTAATCAAGATAATTTTAAATTTATCTCTCATTTGAAAATGCACAGGAAATCTGGAATACTTTTATGCAATATATAGTGCAAAAGTCAACAGCAATGAGAAATCCTCCACAACCGACTCAGTTAAAGAAATGTGCTTAACAGGATTGGTAAAAGGCAGTTGTGACGAGGATGATGAAGATGGAGTGGCTGAGCTGGCATTACTAATGAAGAGATTCAAAAAGTGGAACCGCAAATACAGAAATCCAGCTCTAAATCAAAAATTGATAAGCATAATATTCAAAGCACTAGACAACCCAGAAGAATGGGAAATCATCTTCCACAAGTGCAACAAATTCGGACACATCAAGCTCGATTTTCCTTAGAATGGATACGGCCTAGAAAAGAAATCAAAAAGGAAAATTTTTGCAGCCGCGTGGAATAAAAGTGATGATGATGATAAAAGCACTAGCAGTAAGAGTGAGAAAGCAAATATGTGCCTTCAAGGTGATATAACTGATAGCGATGATGATGAGCCAAGCGAGGTATCAAAACTCACTCACTCAGAATGACTTATATACTTCCACGAAGTAAATGGCTGTTTTGAAAGACATAGGGAGAAATACGCTAAACTTGAATCACAAAGAGATAATTTGATAGAATCAAATAAATAACTTGACCAATTAGTTAAAAACTATCAAAGTAGGATCCCTAAGTGTGATAAATGTCCAACATTTTAATAAGAAATTGAAAAATCAAAAAGTACAATTAAATCACTTGAAAATGATATTTTGAATTTGAAAGAGAGTGAAAATACTCAGAGAGAAAATTCTATTAAGAGGTGCACACAATTATTAAATGAAAACGAATCTCTGAAAACACAAGTCCAACAATTATCTACAACTTTAGAAAAAATTTCCAAAAGTGAAAAATCATTGAATATGCCATTAAGGAAAAAAACTGTTAATACCGTTAGACAAGTACTTGGGTATAATCATTCTAAATGTGTTGAAAGAAAAATTAATCAAGTAAAATCCGAGTGCACAATTTGTAGAAAAAATGGACACAATCAAAACGTTTGTTGGTATAAACCCAAGCACGTGAAAACAATTTCAATTTGGGTTCCAAAAGGCATAAGTATAAAATCTCGAAAAACAAATCTGGGTGCCAAAAGGAATGTATATAAATAGTTTTGGTTCTCCATAAAATTATTTTTCAAAATCAATTGGCACTAACAACCATGGACCTATAAAAAAAATAGGTCACAAAAATCTTTCATCGTGTAGATATGGTGACAGGCTAAGGAACAAAAATAGTGTTACTTAGATTCTGGCTGTTCTAGGGACACAACGGGCGACAAAGCAAAGTTCCTTAGCCTAGTACAAGCGTGACAGAATCACAATGGACAACAACGAAATTTTTTATCGTAAAGGTAAAACTGGTAACGGTATATTTATTTTGAATGATATATTTAATGTGATAATCTGCACCATAATTTGAATTTAAATCAGCCAATTCTGTTATAAAGAGATGAATGATGATTTTGATTCTGACTTATTCAAAATGTTGACCAATCATCTTTGAACTATAAATTTGCTTAAACTAATGATGATGTTACACGTGAATATATTTATTTATCCTACGGCCTCTAGATCTGACACATTGGTCATTGTTTGATTATTTACACGGCTTCAATTAAAATTGAAAAGAATTTCATTCAAAAAGGTCTTTAAGAATTTGTTGCAACTTTAGGGTGTGATCTATAGCATCCAACTAATGAAATCTCGAGTGAAAGAAAAATTCAGATGCAGATTACAATGGTAATCTAGTTGATAGAAAAATTACTAGTGAAACGTGATTTGTATTGAGACATTCTGTAGCTGCATCGTTTTTTTAATGAAAATATCTGCATATTTCATTTCAAATAATTTTCAAATTGCAGACATTTTTTATAAAACCCCTTCTAGAAAATCATTTTTGACCTTGTTCAGATTAGTCATTTTGAAAATTTGATTTTATAATTATTTTTGGATTTGATTAACTACCTTGACTAATTTGACTCCCTACTAATTATCGAAAAGATAAATAGTGATTGAAAAAGTGATGAGTGTTGATACTAATCATATATTATAACTTGAGATGGTATAATTATTAAATTTCTTTAGAAATTTAAACAAGAGTTATAAACACTTTTTGTTGGTAAAAAATCCATTATCATTTCTATTTCTATCATTTTCTATCAACCATCACTCATCATAATCCAATATAGTTTGTCAATATGAGGTGATTTAAACAGGAATCGTTCATTTTTCATTATATATATTTTTAAAAAAAACCAAAGTATTCACTCTCATTTAAAAGTCCTCACGGTTATGCACGGATGAATTACTTGGAATTTTTTATATGCTTCCATGCTCATTTAAAAATTCTCATGGTTATGCATGTATAGAACACATATTAAAATTGATTAATTAAACAAACAAGTTGATACTAATCCCATTTAAAAGTCCTCACGGTTATGCATGGTTAGAAGATACTTGAATGTATTTTTTTTAAAGGAGAAAAATTGGAATACTACTAATCTCATTTAAAAGCCCTAACGGTATGCATGGTTAGTAGATATTCAAATTCTTGAAATAAATATACCACAAATAAACACGACTATGTGGTTTTATATGATGACATTATCCCTATCATTCTAAAGTGGAATATGCACCTAATAGAGTATTTATGATTTTTGTTTGATTTTTTATTGAAATTTAATACTTATATTTGATTGAGTTTTAATGTTGTATTACTGTCTATCACTTTATCTCTATTTTTCTAACACTATTACTCTTTTACCGATGACAAAAGGGGGAGAGAAATGTTAAGATTTTGACAAATAAAGGTCTAATATTTTCTATTTGCATCTAGGCTTATTTGCATATTTTTATTTACATGCATATATGAAAGGGGAGCTTTGTGTAGAGAGGGAGCATTCAAATAGGGGGAGCAAAATGAATGATCAAACACATTTAGCAAATTCAAAATCTTAAATATATGTTTGTTATCATAAAAAGGGAAAGATTGTTGAATATGCGAGTATATGATTTTTGTTTGACGATAATAAATAAATATATATATTTTCGTTCAAATGTATTTATTAATGTACTATTTTATTTTCACAGAATAAAATAAATATTTACCGAATAAAATAAATAACACAGAGTTTAAATTCAAATGGATATTTTATTCAAACAAATATTTATTACAATTTTGAATAGTATAAATTCAAGCTCTCACTATATATATTTAACACAATTTCAATTTCAATACAATTTCGATTACATTACAATTATCATTTACATATGCACCTCACTACATCTCAATCATTCACTCATATTGAACTTCAACTTCATTCCAGACTGAATCCAACATTTGAGCAATCTGCTAAAATAAATACTGACGCAGTAAAAATGAAAAGGAAATATTTTTGCAGTATAAAATAAAATGTGGATTTTGAAAATAATATTTGCCTTAGTTATTTGGGTTGTTCGTCGTCATTTAATTTTGACATCATACACGAACAGCTTGTGACATGCACAGTGTATCACTGTACATGCCACAAGGCCGTGCACACCGATATATACACTCGATAAAATTATAGGGAAAGGTGGGCACAGGTCAAACCCGAATGAAAAACTGGATTCAACTCAAATGCAATACAAATAAAGTCACGACACGAGCACGAGGTCAAACCCAAGCTATTAGCTGGATTCAACATAGGTGCAAGTTCATGAAAATGGTTAAAATAACTAAAACAAGCCTCGACCAAAAAGTTCAGTGATGTACACAAGAAACCAGTCTTGAAATCAGACTCAAGAAAACCAAAGGCTACCACTTAAATACAAATGCATTTACAACATCTCAAATGTCATATGAAACAAAATACAAGCGTCAACCAGACTATACATGAAACAAGCAATGCAGTGATATGCACAGTGCACAGCAACTACACAGTGACAACAGAACAGGTCGAAATCAACCCATGAATAACAAAACGTCAAGAAAACAATCAAAATACAAATGCACAGTCAAACTGCTACAATACATGGAAATGGGTCAGGCAAAAAGAGCATATGCTCAACTAAGTGGTTCAACTACTCAAAGACAGTTTCAAAAGACTACAAACTGCACATGAACTACATGACTCTAAGTTCAGTGGACAGTGCAATGAAGACTATAAGGAAATGCAACACTGAAGCATACATGACAAACAGACAACATAAAGTATGAAGGCAATACACATGCCAACAGAGAAGGGAGCAATGCACATGTCAAGAAGTCAAGGGATGCACCAGAGAAATAGGTACGTGTATGAACATGAATAAAACTACAACTGAAATGCAAACCATCTGGAAGAGTGATACCAGAGACTACAAGAACAGCAAACAACAAAGTTTGGATAAATGCGTGTGAATTCCAAGCAAGACAGTGATTGAACATACAAACCAGAAATGCTCAAATCAAATGAATACAAGTTGAAATGCCCAGATCAACTAGAACAGACAAACGGTAAAATTCACATGCCAGTGAAACAACAACCCGGACTAGTATCATACAACAACTATATATATATGCATAACCAGATTACATGTTGACTGGAAACACAATACATCATAGCAATATGGAAGCAAGATCACATGGAGTCATGCAACTTCAAACAAATCCATGTCAAAGCCAGGTGATAAAATCACATATTTAAAGTAACCGAAGTAGCAGGTTTTGCAAAAATCAGAAAAGACTCAAAGTAGCAATTTCAAAATAATCAAGGTATAAGCCGGAAAAAGATAGCTTGCATCAGGAATTTCAAATTGAACGAGTCAGAGCCGAATTCAAATACCAAGCCATCAGTAATTCACGAAACCAAAAATGACAAATCAAAGTTGTGGTTGTCAAGAAATCGATCAATTCAAAATCGAAACCGTGTCAAACAAGTAACACAAAAATATACGAAATTGAAGAAGTTAGAAATCATTCCAATCATTCAAGCATGATCAAACGGCAAGCGTAAAATTATCAGACGAATTCGCATAAAATATACGAACGAAAATATAAGGGTTCGAACCCTATATAAACCCATTCATCATTGACCAGGAAGATCATTCGAATACAAGCGAAAAAGCATAATCATTCAACTCGAATCAAAAAGGTCGAGCAGAATCAATATCGAAAAAGGAAAAATTACATACCATTTTGACAATCGAACTCGACCAAAATTGAAGTAACCGAAAGCGATCGATAGAGAGAAGAGAGGAATCGAAGCTTCAGAAATCAAAGTGCCGACTTCATCTAGAAACCCTAATTTCAGAGCGAACGAAAGAGAAAAGGAGCCAACATTTTTTCACAAACAAAAACGGGCCAAACGATATAAAAGAAAACGAAAGAGAGGCTAGTCGATAGCGGGTGTCGTGAGTTTACGTGTGTAAGCCTCCGACTTCTTAATTTCTAGTAGAAACCTTGGGGGCAGCACATAGGCAGGGTTTTGCCGAAGCTGGGTAAATTCTATGTTGTTCTATTTCTGCATTTATTATTCTGCTATTATCTATGCTGCTATAATTCTGATAAATTTGTGTTTATATACTTTTGCAATAATTTTTACAATTGATAGTATCACCCTATTCACCCCCTCTAGGGTGAAATCAATCCTACAGATTTCATCACAATTTTTCATTTTCAAATGCACCTCACTACATTTCACTCATTCACTCGTATTTATCTTCACCTCCAGTCCAGATTGAATCCTGCATCTAAGCAATCTACAAAATAAAAACTAACTCGGTAAAACTGAAAAGAAAATATTTTACAACGTAAAATAAAATGTGATTTTGAAATTTTATTTGCCTCAGTTATTTGGGTTGTTCGTCATCATTTATTTTGAAATCATCATACACGAACAACTTGTGACATGCACAGTGTATCACTGTACATGCCACAAGGCCATGCATACCGATATACACTTGATAAATCTGCAAGGACAGGTGAGCACAAGGTCAAACCCAAATCAAAAGCCGGGTTCAACTCAAGTGTAATTCAAATAAAGTCACAACATGAGCACAAGGTCAAACCCGAACTATAAGCTAGATTCAACACAGGTGTAATTCAACAAGAAAATAATTCTCAAATGAAACCAAGGCCACAAATTCATCATGGAAATGCAAACATACATGTACACATATATAGGCAGTGCACATGTATACCTGACCAGGGATGAAATTCACAAGCTCCAAATTCAAAACAGCATGGCACAAAGACACAAACCAACAAACAAAGCAACAAAACTCAAGTGGATATACAATGGAGCAACAATATGAATGCAATGAACTGGTTAAAGCTAGTACTACATAAAACAAGACTACACAATTATGACTTATGAAACTTAAAATAAAACCATCAATAAAAGAGCGGACACAAATAACAATGGCACTGCCTCAACTTTCAATGCATAAGCACATGCACCAGTGAACAATGGAATACAACTAGAGTCCATCATAAAACAACGAATGAAAAATCACAAAACAACAGACTTCGAGTCAAGCAATGCAGACAACAAAGTTTAGTTCAATATGGTTGCAGTGAAGACTACAAGTACAAAGCATGCACATCAACTCACTGCACAATGCAACCTTCTCAGGTCAAAATGAAAATGTATGAAGTGATAACACATGCCAGTGAACACAATATCATAAACACATGTACTTGAGGCAACCAGAACATATGACAGTGACAAATACAATCAATTGAGACTACAAACCAGATTCAGACTCAAGTACAATGCAACAATACCAAAGTGAAGCCATCGATGGAACCTGACTCGAAGCTATGCAATTTGAACCAGTGAATACCCAGCAGTGTGCAAATGAAGACCACAAGACCAAGCCGTGCACATGTAAACAAAACCAGAAAACAAAATACTCCAAGACAGACTGAAAATTCAAACATGAGTGCAATAGGATAACTCGGCTAGCATGAACTAGATAAACCAGTGAATAGCAAGTGGCCAGAGGAGCAAATGAAGTACACAAGTGAATGGCAACAAACATCAAAATTTCATATGCAACCAGGTCTCAACGGCATAGACTTGAAGGAACAAGTCAATTTGTAGCAGCAATGCATATAGACTAGACAAGAGCATAAAGATGACACTGATGTACACATATAAAACTGTGGACAATGCAATGTACAAGTACAGGATACAGTGATAAGGTCGTAGGGGATTTCAAATTAGAGTCAAATTTGAATGGCAGAAAATTGAAACCGTGGTGAGCAAAAAAAATTCCCAAAGCAATTTGAAGCCGTGATGAGCAAGCCAATGTCAAATTATATGAAATCGAAGAAGTCAGAAATCATCTCAAGCATCCAAACAAAATCAAGTGGCCGAACAAATTTATTGGCAAATTCAAATGAATTTATACGAACGAAAATATAGGAATTCAAATCCTATAAATCCCTATCATCAAAGGCCTAAAAAATCATCGAGTTCAAGCTAGCTAAACAGTAAAGCAAAAGGAATAAAACACATATTAGTCGAACTCGATCAAATTGAAGGAGCCGTGAGCGAGCAAGTGATAAGTTAATTATCAAAGCAAAATGTAAAAAAAATCCATCATTTAATCAACAATCAAAGTCGGCTTCTTCAATCAAAAGCCTTAATTTTCAAGCCAAGGAAAAAGGAACGAACGAAGAGAAATGAAGCAGAAAACATTATTCTCAAAATAATACGGGCCGATAATAAAAAGGAAAAGGGAAATATTTTTAATTTATTGGGCCAGCATCCTTAGTTCCTTTTGGGTTTAAGAATTTTTAACTAGGGTTTTTTAAAAAAAATTATATTTAATTTTGGTATTTTTCTTTTAAACTTTTGTAATTTCTAGTCGTGTGACAAAAGGACAACTACGGTGATGTAGTTCGAGAATTCACAACTCAATGGCTGAGTTGTGGCAGGGTTTTAAGCGTGCGTAGAGTTTGGTTAGTCGATAACGGGTTTTGCGAGTTTACATGCATAAGCGTCTAACTACTTAATTTCTAGTAGAAACCTTTGGGGCAGCACGTAGGCAGGGTTTTGCCAAAGCTGGGTAAATCTGTGTGTTCTGTTTTCTGTTTTTATTATTCTGCTATTATTTGTGCTGCTATTATTCTGCTATATCTGTGTTGAAATTATTTTATATAAACTTCCGCAATAATTTTTATAATTAATAGTATCACCCTATTCACCCCCTCTAAGGTGAAATCGATCCTACATGTTGGTTAATAAATAAATTAAGTGAGATAAAAGAATTTAAATCAACGTTAATTTGATGAAATAAATATATTGTTGAAAATAAAGATTTAAAAACTTTATTATGTTAGTTTGGGGTAAAAATGAGCATTATATGGTTTTAATTTGATAAAATGCAATAATTTCGAAAATTATTACCTAATGTTGAGTTTTTTAAATTTTGATGAAGTATTAAAGTTTAATGTGGAAAACATTGTTAAAAAAATGTGGAATATTGGTTAAAAATAATATTTAGATGTAAAAATAATGTTATTAAGTTTTGTTACATTTAATTAAACAAAAGAAATGATTTTATGAAATTTTGCTTGTTAAAATGTTGATTTATTTAAATAAAATGCTATTTTATGTAAATAATAGTGTAAAATAATTTGTTTAAGTAAAAATAATAATTTAATCTTGGAAAACAATTTTAAATGGCTAAAATATCTTTTACATATTGTGAAAACATTTTGTGAACATAAACATATGTTGTGTAATTTAGTTAGTGATATTTGTGTAAATGTAGTGGAAATAAAATGACTAATATAAGAATTAACTCAATTAAACTTAAATAAGTATTAACATAGGCTTATTGGGTGGTTTGGGTCCAAACCCAAACCCAAACCCAAACCCAAACCCAATAACCCAATTTCTCTTTTCTGGTTGCCAAGGAAGGAGGAAAGAAAAACTGTATGTACATTTTCCCCCTCTTCTTCTAAAAAAAGAAAAATGGCTGCCTTCATATAATTTTCATATCTAGCTTCTATAATTTAGCAAAATCAAAGGCGAAATTAGCCAATTAAAGAGAATAACAGGTAATCAAAACCAAAATCACAAATCTATTTCATCAATTTCTAATTTTGAGAGTTGAGTTGTTTGTAACTTCATTTCTTCTTGGTTACATGTCTTCTATCTTTTGTCTACAGGTTCTTAAAGCTCCTTTGGACCAAAAAGATCCTAGCTTGCAAGTTAAAATCGTCCAAAATCGTGCTAAGGTGAGTTTTTAACTCACAAATTCTAGCTACCTTGTAGTTAAGTTTTTTGATTAATTCTGGACTTATTCGATTGAGGTTATTCACAAGAGTGAAATTAGCTACCTTATAGTAAATAGTTAAGTGAAAACGTGTGGTATGAGACGCATTGTTGTTACTGATTTGGTTACTATCTAGAAGTTGGAGACATTTGATTTTGGACCTTCAAGTTTATTGCCAGTACTGGACCTTCGGGTCATTTGTCCTTCGAGATGTTTGTCCTTCGGGATGTTGTCTTTCAGGATGTTTGTCTTTCGAGTTGTTTGTCCTTCAGGGTGTTGGCGCTATTTGAGATACAGAATTTGGCAGGCTTCGGCCATTTTATTATGCACACGCAATCTTTTGTGATATTTCATAATTTATTTGTGATTTCCAAATGTTTTCGCCATTTCGAGATTATTGGGCCTTTTGAGCCGTTTGAGAAATTATCATATGGTGATTACATTTTGGAGTTCTTGAACTCTTAATCAAGTTCTATATATGTTGATTTGTGGTTGCCATCCTTTGGTGTATTTTTGAGATTAATGGTCTCCTTTTTAGGAGCTATTTGTGATTGTCATTCTTCGGTTGATTTTGAGATTTATGATTTCCTATTTTAGGATCTATTTGTGATTGCCATTCTTTGGTGTATTTTTGAGATTTTTGATTTTCTATTTAGGAGTTATAGTTAATGAAAGCCATTATATTGGCTATTGTACATGCTGATGATATGAGGTGATTATTTATGATTATTTGATATTGTCAATGAACTTGCCTCTTTCGAGATATCCTCTTATGATATATTTTAGTGATATAACCCCTCATTAAGTAGTTGATATATCTTTGTGTTACTTCTTCTCTTTCGAGAACAAATATTATCCTTTATCCTTATATTTCACCTATCATATGCTAATCAGTTTATTTAAGCTAGACTGACCCATGTATTTTATGTACTCGGCTCACACCAAGTTATTTTAGGTTAGTCACCTGTTGTAGATTTTTGCTTTGCTGCTTTCGCTTTGGATTATTTGTAGTTATCTTTCATATAGTTTTGTAGTTATTTTTTAAACTGTGATATGTACTTATTCATTTTAACTCGATGTATATTGTGGTCCATGTACCATACTGTTGTATCACTATGTAGTGTACTATGATGCATCTGTTTATATGTATATATACATATATATGTAACTGTTGTTCTGTGATCTTTTATACTCGTTGTTGTTATATTTTGTTCTAACACATCCGTTAGCCACTGTAATTTTGTGTTAAACATTTATTGAGTATGTCAATCCACTTGAGAAAGATAAATGAAAAAAAATCAGAGCACCCAATCAGCGTATTCAATATATGTTTAAGATAAAGCTTATGGATGGTCGCTCCTAACCAGCCCTATTTTCGGCATTAACAGGCAGTATTACTTCGTAATCTCTTTGTTAATGTGGGTCTCGAAGTAAGGCATTGCAGCTTGGTATCAGAGCTGAGTTCGCAACAAAATATGTTAAACACAGAACAAAACACATATTACAATACACCAGAGTATAATATAAGTGTTACATATCGCTTAATCGTTGCGTCCTTAGTCTTTTCGTGTTCTTGGGGGTAGATATAAATTGGGAATACGTCTAGGAATGCATTTTAATTCCGTAGTATTCCATAATTGAACTAATAATATCTTACCCTATGAATAATCCTTATCATGATTGTTCTATTCGAGTTCTCTTCGATACGAGTGCTTCACACTCATTTGTCTCGAAGGAATTTGTTGATGTTATACCGTGGGATGTTTCTTGCCTTGTTATTTCTTTGAGGATTGCGAATCCTATCGAGGGATCCGCAACCCTTTGCATGTTTTGTGAGAATGTTTCGATTAGTCTTTGTAGTTTTTCTTTTCGCGTGAATCTGCATGTTATTCACTATTTTAGATTTGATATGAATTTAGGGATGGATTGGCTTGCTTGTTACCAATCCCGAATCCTATGTTCTAAAAGGATCCTATATCTTAGGCATCCTACTTTGGCTAATCACTTATCTCTTGTTCTTCGAAATGTTGTTGGTGATTCCGAAGCATCTTTATTTGCTCTTGAGTCTCGAGATGATGATGATGATGTATCTCGAATCCCAGTCGTTTATGATTTTGCTGATGTATTTAAGCCCATTTCGGGTTTGCCACCCAAGCAGGCAATTAAGTTCTGTATTGACTCATTCCTGATGCTCAGTCTGTTAGTCATCTTCCCATGAGGATGTCCACCAAGGAAAATGAGAAACTCAAAAAGTAATTCTTGGAGCTTGAAGCCAAGCAATTCATTCAGTCCACTTCTTCACCATGGGATGCCATGTTCATCTTTGTTAAGAAATCTGATGGTACTCTTAGGCTTTGCATCGATTACTGCCAGCTTAACGAGATGACCATTAAGAATAAGTATCCATTGCCTAGGATCGATGACATGTTCGATCAGTTGACTGGTGCTAGGGTCTTTCCTTAGCTTGACCTTGCCATCGGTTTTCATCAATAACTAGTTGTGGAGCATAGCATTCCTCTTACTGCATTCTGCACTCGTTATGGTTCTTATGAGCGGCTTGTTATGCCTTTCAGTTTGATGAACGCTACAGCTTATTTCGCCGATCTTATGAAACGAGTATTTTGGGAATATCTCGATAAGTTCGTCCTTGTATTATTTATGATGAGTGAAAGCAACAATTTAAATTGCAAATCTTTCTAATAGAAGATATACTTATAAGTATAATTGGATTCTATTTATTAAGACAAGTAAGGAATATTTTGTAAAATCATTTAAGAAGCATGTTTATCATATAGAAAATCATTTTTGTGTAGAATTGTCCATTGAGTGCTTTAAGAATTCTGGTCGATGCGCCTGATCAATGTTATCGATAGGAATTACCTAAACACTTTGATGAGACAGTCAGAAACAGTAAATTGAGTTGTAATAAGTAAAAGTTTGAAAATAAATTAATATAGGATTGAGTATTAATTTTTATTTTAGATAACAAATGCTGCCATTGAACCACAGTGATTATTGGATAAGGCGAGGCAGTTTTGATCATTTATTCAACTCTGCAGCCAATTGGTGGGGTGCAAGGCAATGCCATTATATTATTTGAAATTTGTGAAATTAAATATGGTTATGCTTTTAATTAATTATGTAAGTGTACCCTGTAGGAATCTAAATAATGATATCATATGGTAATTTTAATAAGTAGAGTAAATAATTCTAATTAAGGAGATATCTTAATTGGAAGAAAACACCCTGTGATGCATTGATTAATAAATGATGTATTCAAGATAAGAAAATACACTGGTTAGAAAATTAAAATATCAACTCAATATTAGTATAAAGTTAAAGTGATGACAATGAAAATTTGTTTTAACACTTGGTATTTTGAATATTAATAAAGGGTAAAATATAAACCTTTATCTTAAAGAAAAATGAAGAAATGATAATTTTTAAAGTTTTAGCATGAATTTGTGAGAAAGATTTTGTTTTAAATTTTGATAGTATTAAAAAAATTATTGGAATGAATTTGTAGAATTTTTTTTGAAAACAAGTTTAAGTTAGTTATCAACTTTAGCTAGTTTTGTGTTAATAATAAGATGGAAATTTAATTTTATGACAAGAGGAAATATGAATTTGAATGGTTCATTTATTATAAAATGCTATATTAAGAAGTGCAAGGTATAATAAATGAATAAGGCATGAGATACAACCATTTTAAATTGTGAGAACGATTTAAAAATTAATATGTAAATCCAAAATTTATTTTGATGGATAATTATTCTTGATAATGGAAGAGATTAGTTATCTCTTTCAAAACGAGTCTTCGAAGTTAATTGTTTGAAAAAAAAACTTGATTGTGTAATGTGATGAAAGTGTTTTCAATCAGTGAACTATTTCTTATAAAAGATGATTACATGAAATTAATTATAATTTTGAATGTCTTAGCTTTCTAGAAAAGAGGATCATGTAATAAATGATTTAGCATAAAAAGCTTGTTTAGGAAATGTAGTTTGGAATTGAAATGGTTTAGGAATTTCAAATTTTAAATTGATTTTAAAAGCTGAAATTTCATTTGGAAAAGTACTGTACTGAAACAACGATAACTTGAGACTTATAACTCTAAATGAGATCAATCTTATTGTAAATGAAACTGCTTTCGGTAAGCTTTAAATATTCTTTGTACCACTTAAGAAGATTTTTCATTTTACTCATTCTAAAATGGGTTTGAAAACGGATGGACATTTCTATCCTATTATAAAATTTCTATGATTTAAGCTGAAAGTAAATTTAGCATAACTTTCATATCGTATTCCAATTTTTATGATCTTTATATTGCCAAAAAGATTATAGACTTAGTAGAACAACGTTCATTTTATAACTGTTCTCAGTTTTTAAAGTTTGCTGCGTCAAAACCTAAGTTCTTTACAACAGGTCTGAAGTAGAATAAAATGATTTCTTTCCCTTAATAGTCAAATGTAATACTTCCTATTTTATGAATGTAACCTAATTTATTATTAGTGTGAAAAAATATGTTACAAACTATAGTATGTTTATGGTAGAATTAAAGGATGAAACCACTCAAATTTTATTCACTTTAAATAAAGAGTAATGAGATCAAACTAAAAATTTAAGTTAGAAGCTTTGAAAACTTTCAACCGTTGAAATTTGAGATTTTTTTTTTGAAGATAATGGATTTGAAAACTCTAAGAACATCTGATTAGTAAAAGAAAGTATAAAATCCATTCCTTGTGTTTGACTTGCCCGAGTGTAATTATTTAGCGACTTGCATATTAATAGTAATTTGATTTAGATGGTATTTGAAGAGACCACCTACCTCATGTTGAGTTTTCTTACCACAATCGATGTCAATCCAATATTGGTATGGCTCCTTTCGTAACGCTATGCGAAAGGTCATGCCAATCACTATCTTGTTAGTTGGAGTTTGGGGTAAAGTTGTGCTAAGTCTTGACTCTATTCGTGAAGCTTCTGAAAGATCGATCTCACCTGATTTATCTATTATGCAACATCATGTCTGTGTTCTTGCTTCGAAGGTGAAACGCCTTCGAAATAGGGATGTACTGCTCGTAAAGATTCAATGGTCCGCTAATTCCAATGACTATACATGGGAAACCAGAGAATTTATCGAGCAACATTATTCTAGTTTTCTATCCTCTTGTGTTGAGGGCAAGAATTTTTAAACTCAAGCTTATTTATTCTCTTTTTCTAGATGAAATAAATCATGTTGAACATAGCTCTTCTCTAGAAATTGCGAGGACGCAATTTTTATAAAGGAGAGTCTGTAACAACCCTGGTTTTGGTGATTATCTATGAAATTAAATTACAACGGTGGTTATAACTTAATAATAGAAAAATAAAATGAATTGGAGATATAAGTTTATTAAAATTTTTTATTTTATATAAACAATGAATTTTAGTGAAATAAAATAGAATTAAGATGGTTTGGTGGTTAATAAATATATTAAGTGAGATAAAAGAATGTAAATCAAAATTAATTTGTTGAAATGAATATATATTGTTGAAAATAAAGGTTTAAACTTTACTATGTTATTTGGGGTAAAAATGGGCATTATATGGTTTTAATTTGATAAAATGCAATAATTTTGGAAATTATTGCCAAATGTTGTGTTTTGTAATTTTATTGAAGTATTAAATTTAACATGGAAAATATTGTACATAAAATTGTGGAATATTGGTTAAAAATAATATTTAGATGTAAAAATAATGTTAATAAGGTTTGTTACATTTAATTAAAAGAAAGAAATGATTTTATGAAATTTTGCCTGTTTAAATGATGATTTACTTAAATAAAATGGTTTTTCATGTAAATAATAGTGTAAAATAAAGTGTTTAAGTAAAATAACAATTTAATGTCGGAAAATAATTTTAAATGGCTAAAATATCTTTTACATGTTGTGAAAACATTTTTGTAAACATAAACATATGTTGTGTAATGTAATTAGTGAGATTTGTGTAAATATAGTGGAAATAAAATGATTAATACATGAATTAACTTAATTAAACTTAAATAAGTATTAACATATGTAACGTTCGAGATTTTCGACTCACGAAAGTCGACATTAATACGACCACTGTATCAACTGTCGAGAAAACGAAGGCCGAAAAACCGTACCGTTAGGGTTAAAGAAGAAGAGGTAGAAGAAGAAGAAAGAAAAAGCAACAGAAACAATATCAGAATCTCACAATCGCAGCGGAACAACATATAATAGATAAATGAATATCTTTAAAACAAAGAACTATATCAGTTATTACATCACATCACATTACATTATCAGAGTTTACAACAACAAACAGTGGAAAAGAAATACTATATACTAGTTGATACGCCATGCCATTCAGCTTGCTCCTGATCTCCACAGCAACTCCTGAATTCAGAATGACCTGATAACCTGACTCTAGACTGTCCGTGTTAAAATTGGTGGGCACCCAGAGTTTAGGAAGAAAACAATAAACTCCAGGTCAGTCATGAGACTGGTGTGAGAACTTAAAAATAGTTTATTTTTAAAACAAACAAAGAAATATTTTTAAATGGATTCGCAATGCTTTTAGAAAATGTAACTACCATAAGGTCTTCCGCCACACACACAATGCAAACGCAGAACTTGGAGGAGATTTCTCCTTATGATAGTCAAACATGCTTGATACACAAATTTCTTTGATATTATTACTATAAGTGCAAAGTGTGGAAAACCATTTCGAAAGTATAATACAAATCTTAGCCAGCATAGGTACCATTATATTATGCTTGTTATAGCTACCTCCTGAGGAGGCAGGTTATACAATTTGCAATCCTAAAGGGTTCGTATTGTTTCTTTGGATTTCCAACTGATGGTCAGGCCAAGGAACTTCCCATTGCCACATGGGTACGCCTCTGGAAAGACGCCCCGAGAACCTAACCGGATCTCTGCCAACACAAGGCCGGGTTACCCCTAGCTGGGTAACAACTGACACGAGTATGCCATCCCCCGGTCGTAACCGACCTAAATCCCGGGATTCACCGACAACCACAAAATAATAAGTTTGCAGCAAAAACATAGGTTAAGTATCAGGGCTCCATACCACAATACCACCTCTATCCAGAAGGAAATGACATACACTAAGGGGGCGCTATCTCCTAATAAACTTGCCGCATCTTTCCTGTTTTGACCATTATTAGGGTGTGAGGTCCGACGAAGTCTCGTCCACAAAGCTACGCTTTGTACAAAAGCTGTGCTCTGATGAACAAATGATCAGCAGCACTTCGTATGCCACATTACCAAATTAGGAATGTATCACTAGCAACCATCAACTACATAACCTCTGAGCTCATACATCTCAGAGAAGGGTGTTAAGCTAAGAGAATAAATTCTCCGCCACCAACAGAAATGTATTTGATAGAAAACAGCTTTACATCTCAAATTGTAACGTCAGACACACATCCATACAAGTCCGTTCCGGGATTGAACGGAACCGATGGCACTTCCAAAGAAGCCCTTGCAATCCGGATATTCACTAATCACATTCGGACTTCCTATCACAAAGGGTGATAAAATCTCTATATCGGAGATCAGCCGATGCAGAGACATTAGACGGTAATCCTTCCGTTTTCGAAAATATCCGGTCTTCAACACCGGTCTTCAAATACTATCCATTACGACATATCATTATTCGGAATGGGATTTATGACACAAAGGTCCTCTCCTGGCTAAACCGAATAACGAGCGCTTATTTTTAAAATAAGTGTAGCATTCAAATTCAAGTAAATCATAATAAATGCCCATTTAAAGGTAAATATTGATAGTCGGTTATTTAACTATCAATTGATATGCACAACATTGCCAAATCCCAAATAATTTCCTAAATTATTTATTTTCCAAAAATATCTTTACAAGGTATATTTTTTCACACTTCAAAAGTAAATCAATGTTTATTTTTAAAAAATTCCCCTTCCCTTTATAAATTCCATGTGAATTTAAATTTCCAAATATCCTTTGATATATGATTTTCAAATCGACTTCAAATATTCACTTTCAATTTATCTTTAAAAGATATAATCTCAAAACATTTCACTTCATATTAGAAAAAAATTTCCATACTTATTTAATAATAAGTAATTCACAAATCTATTTATTTTCAATATTTAGAAAATACTCAATATACTTAAATCACAATTAAGTATATATTTCATTCTTTAAGGAAAACATTCTCTTAAACACATTTATTTGAGTCAAAACGAATGTTGCGTAAAACATCGTTACGACAACCCAAAATCACTATAGGGATTCGAAATTAAGATAGATATATAAATCCCAATATTATATAAAACATTTCCTTTCGAAAATCATTTACTATAACAACAGTGTTATAGTCCACCATTCCCTTTTATTTCTCGAAAACGTCTATTTCAACAATAAATGTTGAAACCTATGGTTTCGATACTTAATACATTTTAAAACAACTTCAAATCGTTTTAATTCTATTTAAAATATCACTTCTCCAAAACATTTCTTTAATATATTATCCACTGTCCAAAATCGTGGATATGCTTCCTTTAATAAGCTATAATAATTAACTTATCAAAATAAGTCGATTTCGGATTTATAAAACAATGTTTATAAATTCCATTTATATTTTATAACAACTTCAATTTATAAAATCACTTTATTAACAAATTCTATCCATATCCCATTTACACGCCAAATCCAAATTATAAGCAAATTATTTATAATTCTTTTATTTTACAAAATCTATTCATTTTATAACTTCACAATTTATAAATCTATAAATTTTATTCACTTATGAAATCCATTTATGCTTCATTTTAACACTTATAAAAACTCGTTTTAAAATTCCAATATTTTAATTTATAAATATCAATTTTATAAATCTTTTATATAAACCGTTTATAATAATTCAAAAATCCTAATTTAAACCATTTCACAAATTTATCAACTACTTGTTTCAAAAATCACATTTCGGTTATATTTCACAAAAAATCATAAATTTTATAACATAAAATTTATAACGTTTATTTATTTAAAATGAATCAAATCCAAAATTCAATAAAACGTATACTTTCAAAAATCACTTGAAAAATCCTTTTAAAATTTGAAAACCATCACTTTAACACTTTTAAAACTCCAAAATAGGCCCAATGCTGCAACAACACTAAATATAACAATCAGACATCCAAAACATCATATATCATATGATAACAGAATATATCACAATATCTGTAAATAAATCAATATTGTTGAGGAATCCAGTCGGATCCCTCCAACCTGTTACCCTGCATCCACAGATGTTTGCACAATACCAATCCCACTTCAAGGTGGGATATCGTGGTACATAGGTTAATATAAAATATTATCCGCTATTATGTGGCGCAATAGGGTCTCATCCGCTATATAATGCTGGAAAATCAACTCCAAGTACATATATAATGCCAATTCCACTTCAAGGTGGGATATCGCGGTATATGTGTTTAATAAATAACATCCGCTAATATACGGCGTATAGGGTCTATTTCAATACAATAGATAATAATTTATCATTCAATCACACAATCAAGCAATTTTAAATTTACTATTTAAAATTTAAATCAAAACAATTTCGACTGAGTGAGAAGTTCTCACCTTGCTTCAAATAACAGTTGCAGTGTTTTATTTCGAATAAAATTAAACACGCGTTTAATTTTACCCAAAAATTTCACTAGCTCCAATCCAGGTCCATGGCGTAGTGTTCGTCCATACGAACCCAACGCAATTCGTTTCGTGCGAAAGAGACCTCGTATGAAAAAGTTATGATATTTTAAACATCGTACAAATTTAAAATATAAAATAATTTACATTTTCTTTTTATTTTTAAACCTTCTTCCTATCTGGGCCATTCGTTTCTGTTCAACAAATCGTGGCCATGAAATCCATCTTCCTACTCTACCCAGGCATCACGCTAATAACAACCCATCTCGGCCGCCTTCTTCTCGAAATTATCGAGCCACCTACGATCATCTTTACATTGATCAGCAACCTCCATCACGAAGCCTTTCGCGAGCTCGACCTATGGCCGAAGACCGGCCACACTCGGCCCCCCTATTGCATTGGAAATCGTGCGCGAACCACGGTCGTTTAAGCCTAAATTGCCGCCAATCCGTAGCTCCGTTCCCGATCACAATCGTTGGATATGTGGTTCGTGCTGTGCTCTAAAACTTTCATTTAGAAAGTTTGTCGAATTGATTTACGGATTTGAAGAAAATTAAGAGAGAAGAATCGAGTATTCTCGGCCATGGAAACTCAAGTGGCGGCCTGACCTAATTTAGTTAGGGTTTGAGCAAATTGTGAATGTTGGTGGCCTTTTATAGAAAATTAACGCGCACTATTCATCCGGAATGTTTCCGAACTCCAAACAAAGCGTGCTACCTGGCGTTTATAATGTTTTACCCCTATTTTGAACGCAATGGAATATATATCGAGAGCCAATTCGATCATATTTGAAAGATAAGTTTTCAAATCGACTATTTTAAATTTAAAATTCACTTAAACCGATTTATGCGCGTTTTAGCTTGCCCCGGACAAACCGTAAGTCCGATTGACACGAAACTTGAAACCATACAATAATATAACATTATGGATCCGATGAAACTAGTTTCGTCGAAATCCGAAACTATTTGAAAAATGGCTATTTTTACTCGTTAATTAAATATTAAAATATTCAATTTCTGCAATTTAACTTTTAATTAAATTTTAAAATTTCTATAACATCATTCTAACTCCAATATGATTAAATACAACTTTACAAATCAATTTTAATCACATTAAACCCAATTTCCAATTATTTCTAAAATTTCAAATATTAATTTATCGATTTCATTATCCAATTAAATCCTTATATTCAAAATTTACTTCACTCAGCTTATAAAATTCATTCGTGAATCATCAAAATTAATTAAATATACGAATTTCAAATGACAGGAATTCTGGGTCGTTACAACATAGGCTTATTGGGTGGTTTGGGTCCAAACCCAAACCCAAACCCAAACCCAATAACCCAACTTCTTTTTTCTGGTTTCCAACGAAGGAGGAAGGAAAAACTGTATGTACAATTTCCTCCTCTTCTTCCTAAAAAAGAAAAACGGTTGCCTTCATGTAATTTTCAAGTCTAGCTTCTAAAATTTAGCAAATCATAGGAGAAATTAGCTAATTAAAGAGAATAACAGTAATCAAAACCAAAGTCACAAATCTATTTCATTAATTTCTAATTTTGAGAGTTGAGTTGTCCGTAACTTCATTTCTTCTTGGTTGCATGTCTTCTATCTTTTATCTGCAGGTTCTTAATGCTTCTTTGGATCAAAAAGATCCTAGCTTGCAAGTTAAAATCGCTCAAATCATGCTAAGGTGAGTTTTTAACTCACAAATTCTAGCTTAGAATAGGTCTATATGCTTGAAACTGCCAAATATTGCTTACTGTTAACAAAATCCTGTTGCTTGAAAGTTTACAGTAAATATATGTTCTAGAGTGTTTCTTCTTGTGTTCATATATCCTTGTTCTTGCCATGAATTCATGCCAAATTTTTTCTGGATTGTTGTCTATGTGTAGTAGTTGGTGCATGGCAAATATCTTGCTCTAAATCATCTTGGAAGTGGCTGAAACCATTGCTCAAAAATTGGATCGAAGCAAGTAGAAATTGCCCGTAAGAAACGCAACCATCAGGTTGACCAAGATGCCATGGGAGTCGACCCTAAGGTCGACCCAGGCAATACATAGGTCGACCTGGGCATGTTAATTTACCGAGGTCGATTTTTTCTTCCTCCTGTGCATTGTTTTGTTCATTTCACTCATTCCAGTGATTTTTGCAACCAATTCTTATGATATTTTAGACTGTGTTAAAAAGCTTTAACCTATTAATAGGTAAGCCAACGTTTTAGTTGATTCGTATTTCGGCTTGACAAGTTTTTGAGATGATTTCTTATGCCGATTTTATGGCGTTTTAAGTAATTTCTGTTGTTTTTGAACACAGGTTTGCTAAAACGATTTTGAAACGATTTTCTTTCAAATAGCTTTCAAAATAAATATTTTATAATATTTATAATTATTTTAAAGCTATTAAAATTATTTATTCTCTATAATAAAGAGAATTTCAAAGGTTTGTTTTCCCAAACGATTTCGAAAATAGTTTTTAAAACTAGTTTTCTCAAACAAGGTATTTTCTATATAAAATACATATTTTGCACTCTTCAAGCGAATGAGAAAGCGATTTAAATGATTTAGTAAAACACATGATATAGAATACATGCCTTTACTTTTTCGGTTAATTCCGGACTTGTTTGATTGGGGTTATTCACAGGAGTGAAATTAGCTACCTTATAGTAAATATTTAAGTGAAAACGTGTGGTATGGGACACATTATTGTTACTGATTTGGTTACTATCTAGAAGTTGGAGACACTTTATTATGGACATTCAAGTTGACTACCAGTACTGGACCTTCGGGTCATTTGTCCTTCGGGATGTTTTTTCCTTTGGGATGCTGTCCTTCCGGATGTTTATCTTTCGGGATGTTTGTCCTTCGGGGTGTTGGCGCCTTATTTGAGATACAATACTTGGTGGGCTTCAGCCATTTTATTAAGTGCGTGCAATCTTTTGTGATATTTCATGATTTATTTGTGATTTCCAAATGTTTTCGCCATTTCGAGATTATTGGGCTTTTTGAGCCCTTTGAGAAATTATTACATAGTCATCACATTTGGGAGTTTTTGAACTCTTAATCGAGTTCTCCATAAATTGATTTGTGGTTGCCATCCTTTGGCGTATTTTTGAGATTTATGATCTCCTTTTTAGGAGCTATTTGTGATTGCCATTCTTTGGCGGATTTTGAGATTTATGATTTCCTATTTTGGGAGCTATTTGTGATTGCCATTCTTTGGCGTATTTTTGAGATTTGTTATTTCCTATTTAGGAGTTATGGTTAATAAAAGCCATTATATTGGCTATTGTACAAGCCGATGATATGAGGCGAATATTTGTGATTATTTGATATTGTCATTAAACTTGCCTCTTTCAGGATATCATCTTATGATATATTTTAGTGATATAATCTATCATGAAGCATTTGATATATCTTTGTTTTACTTCTTCTCTTTCGAGAAAAAATATTATCCATTACCTCTATATTTCATCTATCATATGCTAATCATTTTATTTCAGCTAGATTGACCCGTGTATTTTATGTACTCGGGTCAGACCGAGTTATTTCAGGTTAGTCACCTGCTGTAGATTTCTGCTTTGCTGCTTCTACTTTGGATTATCTACTAGTCATCTTTCATATATTTTTGCAGTTGTTTTGTAAACTCTGATATGCACTTATTCATTTTGACTCGATGTATATTATGGTCCATGTATCACACTATTGTATCACTATGTAGTGTACTATGATGTATCTGTTTATATTTATGTATATGTAACTTCTGCTCTGTGATATGTTATATTCGTTGTTGCTATATTTTTTATGATAGATCCGTTAGCCACCGTTGTTTTGTGTTAAACATTTATTGAGTACGTCGTTCAGTCGAGAAAGATAAATGAAAAAAAATTTAGAGCACCCAATCGACATATTTAATACATGTTTAAGACAAAGCTTACAAATGATCGCTCCTAACCAGCCCTATTCTCCGGATTAATAGACAGTATTACTCCATAATATAATGCAGGTCTCGGGGTGGGGCGTCATAGAAAATATGTGGATAATAGTGCCTAATAACGAGATTACAACTATTTAGCCATATTCTAATTCGTTTTAAAGACTCGTCTAGGGGTTATCTAGCCTTGCCTCCTAATGATGGAAAAACTAACAAACAAATTTGAGGCGGTGAATGTCCCATATGAAATCCACACTGGTAAAAGGTATAGTCCGACTAAGCGTAACCTTAGTTTGTGTAATGACTGCTGTAGGACCGATGGCGCATTAGACCTATGTGTACATCCTTACTCCTTACTTATATGGTATCAATCTTGCTGACATAGTGCCGAGCTTTCGCCCACCATCCCATTTAGATAGCCCAATGCAAATTAAGAAATGCCTACCTAGCTATTTAGAACCCTCTATAAGGATTGATGTAGAGCCTACTTGGCCGTTTAAGACTTCTACCTAAGGCAAACCCACATTAGTTTATTTCCTTCACCTATACATGAACGTAAATTCCCATGGGTCTAACATTTGAAGATGTCTCATATCAGTACAATATTTCACAACCACTGGTAGTCATTTTCGAAGGGCAGACTTTTGTTATGCAATACTACCAATATAATGATCCCATTGCTAAATCTGTATTATCAAAGAACGTTATAAATAATATCATCTATAATATGGAGAATACTGCTTGTTAAGGGGATTAAATGTGAATATATCTTTAAACTAACATTGACACGCCATACTTACCGCTTTATTGAATATCTGAAATAAAATTTGAAGTGTACATTCTCAATCTAAAGTAATGAACACATCGATTTCTCAAAATCAGAATAGTATATCATATAAAAAATAGTCACGGATCACGGTGAAATAATATACATCATATACAAATACATACCGCCAGTCTATGAAATATAATACTAGACCCGCATTATATATATATATATATATCTAGTATAAGTCACTACCTCAAAATATACATCCCATATACATACACAAGATCCTACATGAGGTAAATTGAAAAGTCAAAATAGTTTATCTTCATGCTAGCACACCCACCTAAAAGTATACATGTCCTGCAACCTGAAAATGATTCGGCCAGACCAGAGTATTATATAAATTAACAAACGGGTCAGACTATCTCTAAATAAAAGGGTGTAAACAAGATATAACACAAGGATACGCGACATTATAAATAAATACAGATGTCGTTGATATAAACAAGTCACTAGAACAATTTAAGTTGAAATCCATATCAAGACATAAGAATATTTAGATTACGAAACATGGGATAAATCACAAAGAACAAAATTGCAACATAATTAATAATATATCAAAATCCAAGAATACCTGATCTACACCGATCACAATAATCGTCCACACCGATCATAATGATTGTCCATACCATAGAAAACGAAATCCTAATCCTTACTGATCTTATACCAAGGATCGTCCATACCGTGGAAAACAAAACCCCAACCGATCTTAAGAATCGTCCATCCCGATAAAGATGATCATAGTAAATATAACTCAAAGATCTTAGAAGATATAACTCATACCGATGAAGATGATTGTAAAGAAATTCATGGGTGTACCTCTTAAGGATCTATCGGTCTAAAATCTGAACATCAAAAGAGAACACACTCTAAAGTTCCAAATACTATCACTTTAGTAATCATGAGAGTTTAACCAGAACGTCTCATACCGTTTGGTAAAATTCAAGTATTTACTAGAAGCTAATAAGTCTTACTCATTACGGAAATAACTAGAGAACCCGAACTATATATCTCTTAAATATATACCAGCCTTCACAAATGATGAACACCAAACCCTAAAGTGTTAAATACATTCTGAAAGGCAATCACAAGAACTTAACCAAAGCATCCCATACTACCCGGTGAAGTTTAAGTATTTGCTAATGGCTTAGTAAATTCCACTCAAACACTCTATTCAATGAGTTACGCCATATTCGACGAGGCATTACTTGAGAGCATTTAAACGAATCAATAACACTAATTTGATTATTATTATTCCTCATATTATAAAATTTGAACTCTAAAAATTTATCTCATGATTTTTTAAATAAACAGAAAGCATATTTTTAGATAATTATAAATACTCATATTCTAAAACCATATTAATATACAAACATTTGCTTAGGAACAACATAGGTTATATTTCAAAACCATACTTTAAAAATCATAATAATTTCCTCTAGTTGTGTTTAAGATACAATTACATAGTAAAATCATCTATAAAAGGAATTAGATTAATTTGGAAACAAGGTTGAGATGGGTAAACTGGAATAAACTAACTTTTTTAAAATTTCTTATATGCAAATCATATATTTATGTAACAGATAAATATATGTTAATAAAACTTCAAATCTTTGAATCACAATAGATCGAAGTCCATAAAAAAGATAAGAGAATTCACTATTCCAAAAATCTGAATTCATCACAAGACCATAAAAATAAATTAATCCATGGAATTCAAACTCTATATCATCTTAAGTCAAGAATTAGAGAAATCAAAAACAAAGAAAATAGAAGAATTCAGCTAGTAAAAGCTAATAAAATCAGCACACAAACTTATGAAGAAAAGGGCATAAGGCAATCAAGCAAAGCAAGGCACACTAACAGGGTAGGAAAGCAAAACAAATCTTTAACTAATCGTAGAATGGAGCAGCTACCTAAGCGTATAGTGCTCCAAGAAGCTTGACTAGTCGACTGAACCTTGGGTCAGTTGGTTGGATGTAAGAACCGGGGCTATATGCTCCAAGAATGACTTGACCAGTCGGCTGAAACCATATTTTAGTGAATTCTAGTGTTTACTAGAAGCTAGTAAGTCATAGTCATTACAGATATAACTAGAGAACCTGAACTATATACCTCTTAAAGATCCATCGGCCTTCACAAATGCCGAACACCAAAAGAGAATATAGTGCTAAAATGTTGAATACTTTCCCAAAGGCAATCACAAGAACTTAACTAAAGCATTCCATACTACCCGGTAAAATTCAAGTATTTACTATAGGCTAATAAATTCCACTCAAGCATTATATTCAATGAGTTATACCATATTCAATAAAGAGTTACTTCAAAGCATTTAAATCAATCAAAACACTAAGTCAATTATTAATATTCCTTAAATTACAGAATTAAGGCTCTAAAAGTTTTATCCAAGGATTTATTAAATAAATAAAATCATATGTTAGAAAATTATAAATACTCATATTCCAAAATCATACTGATATACAAATATTTGGTTCGAAACAACATAGGTTTATATTTCAAATCCATACTTCTAAAATCATAAAATATTTCCACTAATTGTATTTAATATATAATTACTTATTAAAATCGTCTATAAAAGGAATTAGATTAATTCGAAAACCAGGTTGAGATTGGTAAATTGGAAAAAACTCGCTTTTGTAAAATTGCTTGTATAAAATCATATTTATATTTATATAATAGACAAATATATGTTAATAAAACTTCAAATCTTTGAATTACGTTAGATCAAAGTCCATAAAACACAAGAGAATCCATTACTCCAAAAATATGAATTCATCAAAAGACCATAGAAATAAATTGATCCATAGAAATCACACTCTATATCATCTCAAGTCAAGAATTAGAGAAATCGAAACCTATGAAAATAAAAGAATTCAGCTAGTAGAAGCTAATAAAATCAGCATACAAACTTACAAAGAAAAGGGCATCAGGCAATCAAGCAAAGCAAGGCATTAATAGGGTGGGAAAGGCAAAGAAAATCTAGAGCTAGATCATAGAATGGAGTAGCTACTTGGAGCGTACAGTGCTCCAAGAAGCTTGACCAGGCGACTGAACCTAGGATCAGTCGGCTGGACGTAAGACTTGGAGTTATTTGCTCTAGGAATGACTCAACTAGTTGATTGAAACCTTAGTTTCAATCAGCTGGACGCAAGTACCCGAAGCTATAGGTTCTAGGTCTTGTTCCCAATCAATGTAGATAGACTTTCTGATGATTTAACTCGATTTCGACAAGAATATAAGACTTATAATGGTCGTATACTTGCATGTAATAACTGATAGCATCATATGGAAGTAATTCAAAGCAATTAAAGATGATTTTATTGATGAACAACAAGCATCTCAATTGGTTTTATGTAGTAGTTTACATTCATTGCAATTTCAAACATAAAGCCATCAGAATATGATAATAGCAAGCATCAAGCATCTAAAACTAAGCTTAAAGATAGATCTTATGAGGTTTAACTCATCTCAAACTCCAGGAAGATGAATAAGTAAGGCTAGAACAAAAGTATTGCTACACCTCATCTTCTACAACTCCTACTTCTTTTTCTTCAATCAAAAAACAACATCATGCAACCTTACTCTCAAAAATCTAGTAATAAAAACTAAATTAGAACCTTAAATTGGTACTAGGATAAGGTAGAGAAGAAGCTAGAGAGCTTATACCTTATATTTTTTATGAATTTTAGAATTTTTCTTGATTTATTTTAATTAAAACTAGGGCTGAATTAGGCTTTCCTCATGGCTTGATGTATCAAAGTTTTAAACGGTGATAAAGTTTTTCTTTTGAGATTATGAGAGGGTTAGGGAAATTACTTAAATAATTACGCAATTTATCTCACTTAGGACCTTGGTTTGAAATAAATACTAAGGCCCAAGTTGAGATTAATTAAATAAATTCTTTACTTAGCTCAATTTAGAAGTTTAACCAACCAAGCCTTTTAGCCTAATTAAATTCACTTAGAAAATTAGATTTTGAACCATACTAACATTTAAATTCCATATTACTAATTCACAATTTACTGATATTATCTCTATCTAAACCAAAATCTATTTTTAAAAAGAAATAACATACTTCCTTAGATAATTAAAATAAATCGATTTAAACCAAAACCCAATTTACCTTTTCGATTTGATAATTTCATTAAAAGCTTAATAGTTGATTCAAATACCTTATTTAAATTGAAATCATCTCTAAGAAATGATAACTCCTTTCTTTTAATTAAATCAAAGCAATTATTCAAAAACTAAATTTAATTACATACTTAAGTTTCGAAATCATAAATTAAAATTAATTAACCTCGCATTCCCACCCTTACTAACGACTATATCATTTATAGTTAACTCAAATATTGTCTAGATCTAATAATTTACACCCCTCATAACATATACTTGAGGCTATATAAATTAGCTGTAAAATTACCGTGCCTTCTAAGTTCAGTTGTTAGTATTCAGACGTTTTTACATGAAATAACTTCTTACCTGATATTAAATGTCATTTACCGCTTATTTCAAACTTAATAGATCAAGTACTTCTTATTGCTTTAGTTCCAATAAATACAATTAGATATAATATAACCACCCACACCTCAGTGAACTTAAATTTTCACTAGATCGAAAACCCAAGTCCACTAACAAATCGTTGGTTTAGTATCCTGCAAATATATTAAAGAATTGATATTAGATCTCTAACGAAATAAACTGTAGCGGAATAATAAAATATAACAGATTACATAATTATCGACCAAGATTTGACACTTCAAAGAACAAGTGTCCCTGTCAGCATCGAACACGCTAAGCACCAGAACCTATCCTTCTACCTATCCTGTAGGTTGTAATGAGAAAGGGGTTAGACAACATTCTGGTGACTGGTAAATTATACATCTTATATATAACACTAGCTTATGCAGAATTATTCATTATTTAATGTTATATCTGATCATATTATTAGTCATTTCGACTTCATTTCGACTTCATATCTTATGTATGTATGTATATGTATGTATGTGTGTGTGTGTCCCGCAGTCCCTTAATAGGCCTAAATAGTATCCCCACTAGTATCCCTTTTTCAGCACCTCGTCAGGACCCATCGCCTCGCTGTATCATGATCACCGTATAAATCGAGGAAATCCTATAGTGCTCACCGACAACGTTTCCTCCATTAGGCTATCTTCTCTTTAGGGTTTTTCCTACTATCTGCTTCCTATAACGTGAACTCACTCCACTAACCACCTCATCCATATTTTGAGGGAATCTAGTTATGGATTAACTAGTCTTGCCCTACCAAACTAATTAGGAAGCAACTGTGGTGGTGCATAACCTAACTAACTCGACCCTGGTAGGGGCATCATCCAGTTAGTTATAACCTTGTCCCTCCCGTTGGCCGCAAGGGACAGATGACGAGCTTGCGATGCATGCAACCCTACCTCTAGTTTGGTACCACACGCGTTGCATATCATCCGACCCCATCCACCGTCCATTTTTAGATTGCTTAATGCAATTGTGACGACCCGACTTTCCACTTCCGGAAAATCGCATCATCATTTAAGAAAGAAAAGGATAGAAAACAGAATAGAAAGAAGAGAAGAAAGAACAACACATCAGAATCTAACAGCGGAACGAATAAACTATATTAATAACATAAATATTACATAGCTTACAACAATATCAGAGTACACATATATACAATACATATACTAGACAATTATAAACACCTGTCTAGTTATACATCTCAATACAACAACTCAGAGAACACATAATGGAATACTAGATATATATCCACACGTAGAAGCCTCCTGCTCCCTTGCTCCTCCACGATTCGTCAAAGCTAATCCTGAATCCTAACCTGAATTCCCTTGACTACTCATAAAAATTTGAGTACCCAAGAGTTTATGAAAAAAAAATAAACTCCGGGTCAGACATGGGTCTGGTGTGAGTAACAGGTTAAAGTTGCTTAACTTTAAAAAACCTTTTGAAAAGAAAGGTATCACGTAAGACTTCCCACACATAAACATGGAAAAGTTTTTACCTTACGCTAACCAAAACATTTGATAGGAAATCCGATGATATTATCATAGTGTCTAGGGTTTTCAAATAAATAAGAAATATCCGAAATTGTTACATCTATTAAATTCCAGCTACTAGCCACAAAAGTGGGTAATACAATCAAAACCGTTGGCACTTATTGGATTTTGGATTCCATACAATGGCAGCGCTACTGGGGTACCGCCCGTCACAGTACGTGGCCTAGATCAACGTACCGAGGATCACTCCCGACCCCCTGCAACACAAAGCCGGACCCATTCCTTACTGAATAGTTCCAAACAAGACAACCCCGTGGTTGTAGCTAGCAACCACCCACACAGCCGAATATAAAGGGACTTCTAGACAGGGATCAATCTTGCTCTCCAGTGGGTGCGACCCACGAAGCTTTGCTGCACCTCCCCTGTTTTAGCCATTCTCGGTTGATGAGGCTTGAGGCTACGATTACCTTTATAGAACATATAAATCTTAGAATGCTCATCGTCCACCTGACGATGTTCTGAAAGCATTCAATCCATACAAGTTCGTTCCGGGTTCGAACGAAACCGAAGGCATTATCTCGTTACACTCGTTTTGGAATCACCCTCCGAGTTAACGACAATAACCCTTGCACTCTGATTCACCATCTCGAATCTATAAGAAATAATTCCGTCAACTCATTACGGAATCACCCACAGAGTTATACTAACTCATAGTCCTTACACCTCGAGTCTTCACAAAGCTCCACTTTGATGCACGACCTAACGTTATTTGGAATCGATGTGGTTTTCGGATATCCAAATATGGAAACCCGATCCCCGTCTCATCGAAAATCAAAGCGTGTCTTTTAGGGTCTAAGTTGTTTTAAAGGTTTAAAACAATTCAATTACAGTATCTATTTACACACAAATAGATAATTCATAAATCATAACTGATAATCAACATTATCACATAACAGGTAATTCATATCATCAATATCATATAGATATTCCATATATCACCATCACAATAGATAATCTAAGTTATCATCACAATATAGCCAAGCATCCATACCACACAATATCATTTATCTCATTACTGAGATCACAAAGCATCCAAGACAATCAAGTTCAACCATTCATCCATAAGCAATGATTTATTCATCCAATATAATTAATTTAAAATGAATTAAATTAACTAACTCTAATTAATTTAAAATGAACTAAATTAATTACTTCATCTTTAATTAATTTAAAATAAATTAAATTAATTACTTCATCAATACAAATCTTGCTTACTCAATCATTTAATTGATTATAATCAATTAATCATTCATAAATTACTTTAATTAATCACTCTTGATTAATTATACTTAATTACATTCATGTAATTATCCTTAATTAATTTCACAAAATTAATTATCCTCAACTAAACAGTAATTAACCTTTAATTACTTCAATTAATTAATTAATCATAATTAATTATCCTAATCCTTAATTAATTACATTAATTAATTACCTTTAATTACCTATTATTGGTTAATTAATCATAATTAATCATCTTTAATTACATCATTAATTAAAATAATTAATGATCTTTAACTATTTCTTAAATTAATTACCTAAGTAATTAACTAATTTAATTACTATATTAAACCAAATTAATTATCCTTAATTTAATTTCTTAATTAATTATTTGATTAACTACTAAATAATTAATCCAAATTATCTCATACTTAAACATCTCCACTTAATTACAATCTGTAATTATTAAACAATTACTTAACTAAGTAATTTCCAAATCATTAATTACATAAAGTAATTATTTATAAAACTCAAGTGTTTAAAATTAATTAAACTTAATTAATTAAAATAAACAATCTCATTAAACTAAATTAATTACATTAAGTAATTAATTCCTTAATTACTTTATCAAGTAATTACTCTCTAACCATTTATAAATGATTATTATTAAATTAATTAATCTAATTAATTATAAAAATTAACCAAATTAATTAATTGTTAAATAATCATGGTTAATGACCTTCATTGACCATCCTCTAATTATTTTATAAGGTAATTAACTTAAATTAATTATCATTTAAATTATCTTTAACCATTCATTAATTAAAGTTAATTATTAAATTAATTAACCTTAATTTAAAACTTAATTTCATAATTAATATTCATTTATCATTAATTAATAACTTAATTAATGATCTAAATTTCAAATTGATTAATCATTAATCAATTATTAATTCCAAATTTAATTAATGAATTAAATTAATTCATAAATTTTAATTACCTTATTAATTAATTCTAAAACATAAATCTTAATCAAATTTTCAAAATAAAACATAACTTAATTATGTTTAAAACAATATTATTCAAAACAAAGTATTTTTGAAATTACCTTTAAATTTCAATTTAAATTTCAAGTTTAAAATAGAATAATTTTAAACTTATCAAATTTTAAATAATTTAAAACTTTTTAAATTGCCAATCAGACAAATGTTATATAAAAATTTTAAAGTTCAATTCATTTCAAAACTTTTGATAACTTAAATTTTCATTTTCATTTAAAACTTCAATTTAAACCTTCTTTAAAATTAAATTCTGAAATTCAAATCAAACTTTTGAATTCCCAGATTTTAAATTAACTTCAAATCTATTCATATTTTCAAAATCTCATTACTAAAAGTGTTTAAAACTATTTTATCAAACCAATGGTTAATTAAGTTTTAAATTTCTGAAACTTTAAATTTATTTTAAACTGGGATTTGAATTCAAATTAGAAATTCATACTTGCATTTGAATTCAAACTAAAACTTTACCTTTTAACAAAACTGCAGATTCAAAAAGCTTTAAAACCCAGATTTACAGAAAACAGAAAAACAGGTTTCAACTCAAACCTGGAATTTAAATTCAAATTAGTAATTCAAACTTGAATTAAATTTTAAACCTAAACCTTATTCAAAACCTATAACTACAGATTTTAAAATTTGAAAACCCAGATTTTTAAAAAGTTTAAAACCCATATTTTAAAAAAAAAACATACACAGTTTTACTGTGTACCCTGTAATCTACAGGTTGACCCGAGAAACCACGATTTTGCTTCGGGTTTTCTTCCCATTTACTCCGAGTTTCCTATCAATTTGCTCCGAGTCATTCTCCCATTTCCCCACAACCTCCCTGCAATACCCAATTCAACATGAAAAACAGGTTACAGGTTTCTGTTGCAAACCTGTCAACGACGATAGTTCACCTACGCTACCACCTGACACCCAACCCTTCCGGCCTCGAGCTTCTCTACACACCAACTACCCACACACCAAAAACCAAATCACTCGATCAATCCACCACTACAAACTGACTCAAACTTTAACCCTATTCCAAAACTAGGGTTCATACTAAAAATCAGAACTGCATCTTCCCCAAACAATTATATTCATATTTCTGATTTTTCTAAGGATCAATGATCCTTACTTAGTAACTCACAAGAATTTCAGAATTTTACCATTTCAAAAATCAATAGAATTTGCACAGATTTCATTCCTAGTTCAATACAAACTGCTACTGAATCTTTCTTCTAAAAATTCTATTTCTTGATTCACAAATCAAGTTATGGTAAGTACTTTAATTTATGAATCTGAGGCATGATATCAATATGGTTGAGTTTAGATAAAAATACATCATGCAAAGTTTTACCTGTGTTAACAGGGACAATACTGTTTATATCCATTTTTCTTTTACATTAGCTTAAAACTTTAAAAGTTAACTAAATATAATTTATAACCTTACTTATAAATCTAATCATACCAGAAATTTAAGTTAAAAGATAAAGTTTTAATAAAAACTTCCTAGGAAATCAAGAAAACAGATCATGTAATAAAACAACAGTGTACACACTTTACTTTCCACTTAACACAACAGTACTTATATATATCAAACAATTTAGCATGCAATTCTATTTTAAAATTTTAAAGTTAAAAGTTACTCACATGTTAATGCGGAGCTCAGTTGTCTTTTTGAAACTCTGCAGAAAAGAATGCAGACTGGATCCTTGCTTCATGTTGAATTAATATGCAGACATTAAAAATGTAGGTGTACTTCCTCTGTTGAAATCTGATGAAATGTTGGCATGCAGATGAAGATGATGCAGTTGCTAACTTTTTACAAACATGCAGATGGTCTTTCATCCCCAGGTTCAAAACAAAGTGCCGAAAAATGCAGGCTTCACTTGAATTTGAAATGAAGTGTAGATTTTTGGATTTGAGGGGTTGCAGATGTTGTATTTGAATATGCAGGTTTCACTTGATTTGAGGAATGCAGATTTGAGATTTGAATATGCAGATTGTAGGTGAATCAAATGCAGATTTTTAAACAGGGTTTCTGAATTTTGGAAATGCAGATTTGTTTTTAATATGAAGATGCTTCAGATTTTAAAGGTTCGAAGTTTTCTTTGATTAAAGAAAATGAAGATGCCATATGAATGAAGATGTAAACTTAACTAAATGCATTTTCAGGTTTTATGAAAATAAAAGAAAATAAAAACAAAATTAACACTTGTCATAAATTAGACACTTGTCTATATGAATACATATGAATTTAACACATGTTTCCTTTTAAAGATAATTAGAATTTAAATTTACAAATGTATGTTACATTAGCTTAAATTAAGTTGTTAGTTTATATGTATAAATTTATAAATGAAAACAAAAACAAAAACAAATCATGTTTATAAACTTATACAAATAAAAATTAAAACAATTTAGATTTTATACTTTTGAATTTAAATTCAAACTAGATTCAAAACCAAACAATTTCAAATTAAGTTATAAATAAAAATTCAATTTGAATTAAAAGCCGCAAATTCTTATTCAAAACTTATTTATATAGACAATACAATATTAATATTATTTTTATAAATTTCTTTTATTAAATTTAAAAATCATTTTACAAAATATTCATTTTATTAAGCCATAAAACCAATTTGTTGAATTTATTCTAAATTTAAAACTAAATCCAATTTAATTTAAAATATAAACCATATATTTATATTGTAAATAGAAATCCATTTATATCATTTAAAAGATAAAATAACCAATTTAAATATTTACTGAAGAATATTATTAAATTTATCTGAATAATTATTAACAGATTATCAATATCAATTTAATTTTAACTACAGATTATTAAATTGATATTGTTAAAAATTCCGGGATGTTACAGCAATCAAGGCAATACTCCCTTCTAACTAATTTGAGGCAGACCATTATGATTGTGCGAGTGCAGTCTCAACATCTGCCTAACAATCAATGTTTATTATTGGGATTCGACCCAAGCTAATGAATGTATGACCGTTTACGGAGCTTCTATTTCAATCACAGTCCCGAGGGTATCACTTCCTCTATACGCAAGCGTACACTCTCCATGGGTCCTACGGTTGGATGTGTTTTTGCATTCCAACATATTCTAATGACTTTTGTCATTTACTTTATGTAATTTATATATTAAATTACAGCAATCCACACCCATCACAAATGCATATTGAGGCTACTTACAAACCTATGTCTTATTTTCATATGTTATCTTTCTTTCGTTCTTTTATTTCATTATGAGACGATCCGCCTTTTATTCCATAGAAAAACGCATCATCAATAAGAAAGAAATAGGTAGAAAAAGAATAGATAGAAAGAAAAAACAACAATATCAGAATCTCACAGTGGAAACGAAACAAAATATAATATTTCACACAGATTTACGTAGTCATATACATCAGAATTACACAGTTACACAACATCATCACATTAGACGGTCGTGAAGACCCGTCTATCCATTACATTCCAAAATACAGCAGACAAAAGACTTCAACGCCTCGGAAATAGACAGATAGGTATGCCAAGCCTCCTGCTCCAAGCTTTTCCAAAATTCGTCGAGCCAAATCCTAATCATTTAGCTACTCATAAAAATTTGAGTACCCAAGAGTTTAAGAAAAACAGAATAAACTCTGGGTCAGACATCGGTCTGGTGTGAGTAAATGGTTAAGTTGTTTAACTTGGAAAACCCTTTGAAATAAAAGGTATCTCGTAAGACTCTCCACCAATAAACACGGCCAAGTTTTTCCCTTACGATAACCAAAAAATTTGATAGGAGATCCAGTTATATTATAATAGTGTCTAGGATTTTCAAATAAATATTCACATAGCTGAAATTGTTACAGTATTAAATTCCAGCATACTAGCCACCAAGTGGGTTCTACAATCAAAACTGCAAAAGGGCACATAGGGAGAATGGATTCCATACAATGGCAGGCTACTGGGGTACCGTCCGTCACAGTACGTGGTCTATATCACCGTACCGAGAATCCACCCTGATCCCCTACATCACAAAGCCGGAGCTACCCCTTACTGGATAGTCCGAATAAGACAACCCCGTGGTTGTGGCCAAACAGCCGCCCACACAACCGAATAAAAGGGACCTCTAGACAGGGGAAAATCTTATCCTACTTAGGTGCTACCCACTTAGCTTGCATGCACCTCCCCTGTTTTAGCCATTCCCGGTCGATGAGGCTTGAGGCTACGATTACCTTTAAGAACACATCTTGGAATGCTCATCATCCTCCATTGACGATGGTCTGATAGCATTCATCCATACAAGTTCGTTCCGGGTCCGAACGAAACCGAAGGCACTATCTCGTTACAATCATTTTGGAATCACCCTCAGAGTTAAGGACAATAGCCCTTGCACTCTAAAAACTTCATCTCGATCTTCACTTAAGATTTCACAACCTATCGTTTAACTTGGATCGTTGTGTTTTTCGGATAATCAAATTTGATATCCAATCCCTGTCTCATCGAAATCCAAACGTCGTCTAAAAGGTCAAGTTGTTTAAGGTTTAAACAATTTAATACAATTCAAAACATTGAATTTACACAACATTCATCACAGATAAATAGCACACATTTATCACATCTATATCCAAAGTATATCATGTCGCAGAATATCACAGATTAACATATTATAAATATCAATCAATCCAGACATTCTATACAATCAATCATCTATAAGCAAGACTTATTAATCCATACCATAATTAAATTAATTAACTCAAATTAAATTAATCCCTTAAGAATTAATCACCTAACCCTGCTTAATTAATAATTAACTAATTACAACCATTTGAATTAACTAATCATTCTTAATTACCTTTATAAATCAATTAATTTATCTTTAACCACTGATTAATTATCCTTTAAATTATTAATTAATAAACCTTAATTATTAACTAATAAACTAATTAATTAACCCTTAATTTCCAATTAATTAATCCTAATTACTTAATTAATTAATCCTTAATTACAAATTAATTAATCTCTAATTACTTAATTAATCAATCCTTAATTACAAATTAATTAATCTCTAATTACTTAATTAATTAATCCTTAATTACAAATTAATTAATCTCTAATTACTTAACTTATAATCCTTAATCATTAATTAATTAAATTAATTAACTACTCTTTAATCATTAATTAATTAAATTAATTAAATTAATTAATTACTCTTTAATTACTTTATTAAGTTAATTAATCCTTAATCATCCAAAGTCTTAATTAACCTTAAGATAAACCATTTATCTTTATTAATTACTTTGATTATGATTAACACTTAAATTTAAAACATTTTATCCTTTTAATTAACACTTAATTCCATTTCTAAATTAAGTTTAAAATAACTTAACAAATTCAAGTTAAATAAATTATATAACTTCCTTAAATCAATTATTTAAAAACATTTATTATATAAAGAATAGATTAAAGAAATAGTTCAAAACTAGATTCATTTTAAATTTAAAACTTAATTTTATTTAAATTTTAAAACTGTTAAATTTACTTCGGATTCAACCCGATAAACACTCGAGCCCAGACCCCAGACAATCAACTTTTCTCTTCTTTTTTTTACTTAGTTTAGTTTAAAGTTTAAACCTGCAAACATGATTTAACACCCATGTTCATACAAGAAGACGATCCCGAGTAAAACTTGACTTCCCCTGAGTATTCCTTCGAGTCACACCACTACCCAAACCCACTGACACTCCAGTCTCGCCGTGCACGTGCACCGTTGATCAATGCTACCCTGACCATCGCTGATACCGCTCGCACATCGATGTTCACCTACGCCATTGCTCCAGACCACCCATAATTCAACACAAACACCAAATCAAAAGCGAGTTACCTCGATTAAACTGGAATAGCAACCACTACCATAAGACTTCCTCGACCTGATGTTTCCTACCACTAGCGTCCATGACACTCTGTCCACACCTCCGTCGACCATCCACTCAACCTTTCCCCAGGTTCGATGAACCCCAATGTTCTAGAGACGACGCAGTGATCCAATTACCAGACCATGGCCAAACTAGATATTAAACCCTAATCCAACGCCGTGACGCCACCTCGATGGTCTAAAAATCACCTGACATTTTTCCCAAGCTCGACTCCACCCTAGCCTCCTCCAATGATGATCTCGACCTTCCCGAGTTTGCCGATCACCAGAAAAACCTGAAAACCCAATATTTGATCAACCTCGAAACTCTCACTCGATCCCAAACTAAAAATATGGATTCAACTTTTAAAAGTCATGATTCTTGATGGTGATTAAGATTATATAAGTAAATCAAAGAATTATGATGCTTGAAATTTACATGTTTGTAAGTTTTTACTGTAATTCTTGATTTCCAAATAATATACAAACAAAACATACTTAAAATTATTTTCAAATCTTAGTTTATGTTTAAACAGATATAATTTGTTTGAATACCAAAGCCTATCAGAAATTAGATGAGAAGATTTGGAATTTTAATCTAAATTTTACCTTGTAACCTAAAACATAGATGGACACAGATATATCCAGACATGCACATTTTTATATCTGCATATTTATAAACATGCAAACCAAATTTCACTCATGCAACACCTATCACAACACTTGTTAACCTTATTCATCACAAGCAACAATTTAAACAAGGGTTAATTTGTTTACTCACCGAGAAAAAGATGAACAGAGAGCTTTTGGAATAGTTTTGTACTTCGAAAACTGTAATGCCTATTTGATTTTGAAAACTAAATGCTATGATGATCTTTTGAAAATTGAAAACTGGAAGATGTTTGAAATCTGAAGCTTTGATCTAGTTGAATTTGCTTGATATTTCTAGTTTGAAAATGTTTACAGGCTTTTGTTTTCTCTGGTTTGCATATTTTTGTTACAGGCTTTGTTCTTTGAGCTTTTGAAAATGAGAATAGGAAAAATGAAAGAGAGGAGTGGAGAGATATATTTATAGCTTAATTTTATGATTTTTAAAAATAAAAGAAAATGAAAGAAAAATAGTGACACTTGTTTAATTAGCTTCCATTTGTCATTGGATATATTAATCACCTTATATTTGTTAAACCATATGCAGTTAACTCAAACACTTGTATTATGCATGTGTAAATATATTTTAAAATGTTATTATAAAACTTTTATATTTGATTTTCTATTTAGTAAATACATTTCTTAATTTATATTAATAAAATATTTTAAAGAAAATAATATAAAACAAATTATATGCTAATAAAATCATATATATTTTATTTTTAAATCTAAATTTATTTTAAAGATATTTATCTATTTGAATTTCAAATTCAAATATCATTTAACTCATATATATACATTTAGACAACACATATTTAATTTGTTTGAAAATAATCATTTTGCCCATTTTAAATAATTTATAAAAGAGATTATCACTTATTAATTTGCTTAAAATTTTTGAGATATCACAAATTGCCTCTACAATTCTTATAATTGACCCTAGGTCTCATTTTATTATGCATTTAACTTACCTTTTTCATTTGCATTTACCGCTTCCTTTATTGATTCCTTAATATCGTTATATTTTTATTTATTAGTTCCAACTTCAATTTCTATTCCCATTTTGTTCTTTACTTCTTTTTCTTACCTATTTCTAAAACTTGCTTTTTAATTTTTTTCCCATTTATTTGGTATTTATATTTCATTCAGATCTTAATATTCAACATTTGGGACTTAGCTACATTTTAATATATTAGGACTAAACTTCCACTTAATGTATGTTAACACAGAAAATTTCCATATCTTAGCAAAAGGAAAAATGCTTGTGCGGTGTTTATAATTACAAGGAATTGACTTTTTAATTTCTCTTGAAACAGCCAGTACAAAATGCAGAAATTTTCCCTTATTTTTTACATCTCTTTCCTTTTATTTTCATATATGTATTCCTTGTAATTCCAAACGTCATACTTCTGTTTGTTTTGAACTTGATAATAGCAGAAATCTACTTGCAACATTTCAGGTTTCAATATATTAAAATACCACAAAAAATCCCAAAGATCTAAATAAGTTCTTATTTTAGTTTCATATCGTTAAATAAAAACAATCCCATAATCATTTCGCAATATTAAGATTTCATTCAGTTTATTTATTGTTAAAATATCGATTCAAATTATTACATGGTTACAAAATTAAATCTAATCATTATGCAATTACCAAACTAAATCTAATCATTATGCTTTTGCAATCATCAATATAAATTTCATAGGAAAGTATAGCATCTTCCACATTTCATATTCATGAATTCATTTGCAAATCAAATTCGAAACTTAGGTATATAGTAATAGATCTGCAATGATAAAGTCTAATATTATATAAGATGTATAATATTTCCACTGTGACGACCCGGAATTTTTAAGCATTTGAATTAGAATATTTAATTGATTTTGGATATTTAAAGATTTAATTTTTAACTTGAATTCAAATATTACTATTCATTGGGTAATTCAATTATTAAATTAAATTATTTGAAGTTGGGTAAAATATGAAATTTGGAATTTTTAGCTTGTTAAAAATAATTTGAAGGCTTGTAAAATTTATTTTGATAATACTGAAGATAGTAGAAGTGTTAAAATTGAATTTAACACTGATTTGATCAGTTTTGAAATATATCGTTTAAATTGAATTTAAAATAGTCTTCCGACGCACAGTCTCGGAATTCGACGAAACCAATTCCATTGGATCCGTAATAGTGTATTATTATCGGATTTCAAATTTCATGGTGATTGGAGTTGTGGTGTGAGCGCACGATATATAAACGCATTAAAATCTATATCGAAATTTTTTAATAACTAGGTTCAAAAAGTTATCTTCTCCATATGATCGAGTTAGAGCTCGAATTTTTTTTCATTGTGTTTGGAATAGGGGTTTAACTTTATAAGCGCCTAGCGGTACGCCTCGATAGGAATTCGAAATTGTAAGTTGCATTTATCAGAACGATTTGAATTTGAATTTAAATTGAATATTTACACTAGTCAACTACAGTTAAAATTTTATCACATCAGTTGTTTTTCTATCACATCCAAACCACTGTAGCTTGGTGAATTTTTCACGCAACCTTCATTTCACCTCAGTCTTTTAAAAACACGCTTCCCTTTCCGATAAAGCACACATTCTCTCGAAAATTTAATATGCCAAGCGTCTTCAAATCTACAATCCCAAATCTAATTCGCTAGATAAAATGGCAGAACGCAGCTAAAGAAAAAAAGAAAGAAATCCATAGCCGTTCAGAAATCAACGCTTCTTCCTCTGGAATTAGCTGCGTGTGCTTTTGCTAGCGTGCTCGGCGACGTCCTAAGGGAGGGAAGACGAATCGAGTGCTCGATTCGAGCAGTGGTGTCTCGAGACTTGATGAGGGGATTATCGATTTGTAGGTTGGAGGGATTCGCGTGGCTCACGACGGCGAAGCTTTGGGTCGCAAGGCTGTGGCTTCACGCATCTCGACACAAGAGTGTCGCGTCGGCAAGGTCGAGCAAGGGGAGGTTCGTCTCTGGCTGTCGATGGGCAAGCTCGTAATTGTGAGTCCTGTACAACTTAAGGTAATTAAACTTTTTTTTTTAAAAAAAACATCTTAATTTAAGGTTAAATAAGTTAAAAAACTTTTAATTTAATCTGATAGAAGGAAATCTTACAGTAAGTACATTTCTATTTGTGTTAACTTTTGAAAAAAAATTATATAAATATATGTTTCAACTTACCGTTTAGGTTTTAAAATATGTACAGAAGTAAATTTAATAAATATTTTGCAGTAAAAATAGAAGATTTTTATGAATATATACAGTATATATATAAAGATATTTAAAGTTAGATTTTTAAACCTATATAGTTTATTTTGAAGATAAAATACACACACACACACATTTTAACTTACTAGATATCATTTAAAAATAAAATAAAAATGCTTAACTAACTTATTTAGATTATTTTAGTTACTAAAAGATTTTCAAAAGGGAATTAGTTTAAAATTTAGTTACTTGTTTAAACTAAATTAAATTTAAACTTATTTAATTGGTAACAAGTTGTTCGATTATTTCAAATATTAATAAAGCATGTAAAATGTTTTTACAAGGTCTGAAATCGGAAGAAAACGAGCAGGTTTGGGTCGGATTGCAAAACAAAATAAAAAGGTGAGTTAATCTCACTCAGTGATATTAAATTTAAATTTAAATGATTAAATTTAAATAATTGTTTGAATGGTTGAATTGATTGATGGATATAGTATGATATTTTGGAATTGGAATATTATATGTTGTGCTAATGTCTATGGATGTAGGGAAAACAGGTTGGAGGGATCCAAGTGGATCCCTCAACATTTATTTAAATTATTTAATTCCCTTGTTATGATGATTTAATATTTTATGATGGATTATTTTGAAATATTGAATGCTATGGTTCGATTGATTATGATTGGGTTTAATGAATTGCCAAAAATATATAAATCGGATTTTGGAAAGAAAGTAAAAGAAGTGAAATTGTAAGTAAAATAATTATAAAATAAATTTAAGAATGAATTGGAAAAGAAATAAAGTGACTTTAAAATTCTAATAAATGAATCCTGAGAATGGGAAGGAAGATTTGAATAAATAGAAAGTTAATGGAATTTTAATGCAGTATTATTAATTAAAAAGAACAAACATTTATTTAGAATTTAAGATTTGAATTATTGAAAGAGTAAAGAAGAAATTGGAAAAGATAATAATAATAAAGTCCATAACTACTGAATTTGGTAATGAACTGATAAGTAAAGAAATTTATTTCAAATAAAATAAATTGGAAATCAATTTGGGGAAATTGATTTAAGTGATTGAAGTTGGAATTTTCTCTGGATGGCCAAATGCATGTTTTTTTAAAGGTAAATTTTTAAATATAAATTAAATATTTTAAAGTTGTTTTTAAAGGAAGCAAGTTATGTAAAATTTGTTATTTCTATTATTTAAAGTCTAAAGTAAATATTTCTTTTAATCTATTTTAGCAGTAATTATTAAGAAGTAACTTAGTATCTTGCTTTTAAGAAAAGGTAGAAATCTAGTTTTATATTTATTAAGTAATCTTATTTCAAATATTCATATGGTATGTATTTTTAACAAATTATTAAAGTAATTTTAACTTATATGTCTTAAAGTATATTTTTAAAAGAGAGTGTTTTAAATTAATTTTAAAAAAATAGTTTTGTGCTTGGTGATTCCAGTGAAAATAGAAACACTTGGAATTTATTCTGAGAAAGGCAGATAGCTTTGAAAACTGTTTTCAAAGGAATTTGAAAAGTGGAAATATATCTTGGGAAGATATTTTTGAGATAAATAAATAATTTGGGAAATTATTTATTGTTTGATGGATGTTTGTGAATATAAATCGATAGTTAAATCACTGACTATCAATATTGGCCAAATGCGTTGACCGTTTCGAAGAGACCGGGATCAAGATTTATTTCTCGAAAACCACTTCGATCCGGTTTGTACGTTTCGTGGAAACAATTTTGGATGCGAAGATGGAGCAGTGAAGTGCAAGGGCTAGTCGCTACTAATCCTGAGGATATTTCCAAAATGGATGTAGTAGGAATAGTGCCTTCGGTTCCGTTCGAACACGGGACGGACTTGTACGGATGAATGCTTGCGAAACATTGTCAGGTGGACGATGGGCATTCTAAGGGATATATTCTAAAAAGGTAACGCTTAGCCTCAAGCCTCATCAAATGGGAATGGCTGAAAATCAGGGGTTATGCAGCAAGGCTTCATGGGTAGCCCCCACTGGAGGGTGAGGTCATCCCTGTCTAGATGTCCCTTTTATTTCGGCTTAGTGGGCGGTTGCTGATCCCAACTGCGGGGTGATCTTGCTCGGGACTGTCCAGTAAGGGATGGTTCCGGTCTTGTGTTGCAGGGGAGTTAGGGTGGCTCCCCGGTATGCTGATCTAGACCAGGTACTATGACAGGTGGTACCCCAGTGCCTAGCCATTAGTTGGAATCCATTTTCCCTACGCGCCCGCACAGTTTTGATTGTGCCCAACTATTGCTGAAACGTGAGATGCAAGCATTTCAGCTAGATTCTATTTTACTTTCTATAGACACTATTATAATATCAGAGGATTTTAATAAAAAAACGTTCTAGCTATCGTAAGGTAAAAACCCGACATGTTTATTTGTGGCGTGGTCTTATGAGATGCTATTGTTTTCAAAGGATTTTTGAAACTTTAATAATCAATTGGGTGTGATTTTCTCACGCTGGTATTCCAGACTGACTCGGGTATTATTTAACTGTAATGCTTGGATCAGACCGAGTATTATAGGATACAGGATATAATGCTGTGGAGCTCAGGAAACGAGCTGGATGACGATACGTACTCTCGTACTTGTTTATATATATATTTCCGCCGTGTTGAGTTGTTGTGTATCCATTTGTATGATATTGTTGTTGAGCTGTGATTGATGTACTTTGATGATGTAATATATAAACAGAGATATTTGATTTTGAGTAAAGATCATTTATTATCTATTATATTTTGTTCCGCTGTGATGGATAGATTCTGTTAATGTTTTCTATTTTCTTCTTCTACCTCTTCTGCTTTAAACCCAATTGGTTTGTATTTCTGTACAACTTGAGTTGTTTGTTGTAGAATAGTGTTAACTCAAGGGGTACGGATTTGCGGGCCGTTACACTTGGTATCAGAGCATAGGTTGGTGATAACCTTGGCTCTGGTGGGAATTACTCATTTAAATTAGAGTCCGTAGTACTCTAGAATGAGTTTGAGCGTATTAATAGATATGAGCACGTATTTGTTAGTGGATATAAATTGTTTTAATATTGTGTTGATTGATTTATTGAGTGGCATATGAACCTTCGTCGGCACAGTTTGCGCAACTGTATTGAAGGGGTTTCTAAACACTTGAATAGAACAATCGACATGGTATTGTTTTAAATGTGGGTAAATGAAATAATTTTATCCAAAAACATATTTTGATATAAAGAATAGTTTTTGAAAACTATTTAGCTAATATATGGTTGATTGGACATTAGGAATGATGATATTTAAATTATTATCATTGTAAGTGAAAATTTAACTAGAAATTGTAAATATAACCAAAGGTTAAGGAGATAAATTCAATTATGAAATGAAATTTATAAATATGAATTATGAATATAATTTATAAATTGGAATATAATCAAATGAGAATTTGTATGAGCATAAGCTATGAAAATGAATTATAGATAAAATTGATTTAAGCAGGATTTGGAAATTTAAAATCCTGAAGATTTTGGAAGTGTTTGTCGAAGTGTTTTGAAGATAAATGATAACATTATTGTTTTGGAGGTATTTCTGAATGGAAATTTGTTTTAAATGGGTTTTGATAGTGATATAGCATTGAAATCACTCGGATTATTGGAAAATAATTCTGACGATGACGGCCGCATCATCAGTATTCATTTTCGAATTTCTAAGTGACGGATTGTTGCCAAAATTTGATTTGTTCAGAAAAACTAGTTGTTTTTGAAATTTTCAAAGAAAATTTGTTGGGAATAAAAACCAGGATTGGTTTGAAATTTTTGAGAAATGTGATTTGAGATGTTGAAGATTTCAAAATAATTTGAAATCAAAGGTCGGGAGTTTAAAAACCCTGATGAGACAGGTTGTAAGCTTATAAATTGAGATGATTTTTAAATCAGAAAAGGGATATAAGCTTTGAATGTTGGAATTTAAATTTAAAGGAAATTTTAAAAATAAAATTAACTTGGATTGGGAAATAAAATTTAACTGGATTGAAATAATTGAGTAGGCTGAAAATAATATCCAGTTGTATTCGAATTAAATTGAAATCGAATTGAGATTAAATAAATCTGAGTTAAAATTTAATTGAATTGGAATAAGAATTCAATTGAAGTAATGAATGGAATTAAATTCTTACTTGAACGAATGGGAAATAAATTGAATAAGGATTGGAATTGAAGTAAATAAATTAGAATAACTTATAAAAGAATCAGAATTAAATTACAGGGAATAAAAATATGCTTGGGATATAAATAAGCATAAGGCTTGAATTAAAATAAAAGAACAATATATTCAAGCCTATGATGAATGAAATTGCGTAAATAATAAGTTGTGACTTATAAATTTTGAAAGTGGAATAGAAAATCCAAAATAAATATTTTGATGAATTGGGAAATAAAACAAAAATCCAAGCTTGAATTATAAAATAGATTGAACTTAAGCAAATTGAATGAAGTGATATTTGAAATTAAAATTCAAGTATTGAATTATAAATTAAGGAAAAACTAAGTAGATAATAAATTAGATAACGAAATATATAATGATAACCAATGTAGCTAAATAAAAAGCTGAATTGGTGAGTTAATATTGAAGTTTGGAAATAAAAATCAAGTTATAAATCAAATTCGACTTAAATCACTAATGAAGAAAATATAATTGAAAGTGGTCTTGCAATTAATTAAATAAATTGAGAATGAAATCGAATGGTGAGTACATAAAGGTGAATGGTAAATTGAAAATGGATAATGAATTCAGAATTTGAGTTATTAATTGAAAGTTGACTTGAAGTGTTAACAAATTAAATATAATTGGAAAGGTATTGAATAAAAATGAAATTGGATTGAAATAGTAATGGTATGAATTGCAAATAAAATCCAAATCAGTGGAAATAAATTGGAAATGGCTTTGTAATAAATTGAATGAACTGAATCTAAAAGGGTAAAATTTTATAATAACTAATCAAATAAAACAGTTTGGAATAAACAAATATGGAATGGAATGTAAATGAATGGATTGTAAATAAAATTGAAATGAAATGTATCGAGCTAAACAAATGGTTGTGAATAAATTAAAATAAAAAGGAAATTTAATTGGTAATTAAGATGAATCTAAGTTGTTAATGGTTTTAAATGAACTGGTTTGGCTAAGTAAAATGAAAAGCAAGTGAATAGATTCAAATTTAAAATGCAATGAAAATGAGGATATATGAATCGTAAATAAATTTTAACAATGGAATAGAATTAAGTATAAATTGAGTTGTAATCCATTTAAAATGGTTATAAAACATAAATACTTATTTATTCACATAAATCTCATTGAATTGCATAGAATAAATTGTCATTTGATGTAAATGGAAGTAATTAAAAACTCTATGAGTTGATAGAAGTAAAATAAATTGATTTTAAAAGAAATTGAATTAAATATGAGTTCAGTTTGCTTAAGAATAAATTAAATGTAAGCGATTGAGTTTTAAACAATTCGAATTGATGAAGTGGTATACGAATGGATTGAAAACCATTTAAATTGAATGAAAATGGTTTGTAAATTAATTGGAACAGTTGAATTAGTATGAAATTGTATAAATTGCTTACGGAAAAATGTTTGGTGTGAATTTCTTTTAGAATTCACATGTTTTAATTGTTGCAAATAAGTGAAATGTTGTTAAACTTCATATATATTGCACTTACATGTTTAAATTGAGTAAGTACAGGTACCTGGAAGCCGTGTGGCTGGATTTGGTTGCGCTGGTTGCTAAAAAAAATTATAAGCCGCTTGCTTAAAATGCTAAATAAGGCACGTCTACACAATAAAAATAGGAAATATGAACTGTTTTTCTGTTTTCCGACCATGTGGGTCGATGTATATTTATTTATATCTTTTGTCAAATTGCAAAAGCTCCTTCGTACAAAGGGGACTGTGCCAAAAATTTTCAGAAATTTTGGGAGTTAGAAAATTTTTGAAATTTTTGAATTTTTTTTTTGTTAACGCCAAAACGATTTCAAACTGGAAATTGAAATAAATTTATAAATGAAACTAATTTAAAGTAATGATATGAATTAGTTATAAATGGAAAATAAAATTTAACGTTCAGAGTTGAAAAATAAATTGTATTCATATGGAAATGAAAGAATCAATGTGAATATGAATAGTTATAAACCACAGAGGGAGATGAAAATAAATATAAGGCACATATTTCATGCTTATACTAACTTAAGAAGGATTGGTGAATTTCTAAATGAAAGATTGATACTACAAATATAATCTAAGATAATATTGGAATGGGTAGATATTGACATTTTATAAGAAAGTTGATATGATGTTTTGGGAATATTGTGATTGGATATTAGTGCTAAGCAGGATATGCAGGTAATATAAAGGGAAAAGAAAATTGGGTTTGATATCAAAAGATTAAATTTGAAATGCTCGACAAAAATGTATGTATTTAAATTTGGGGTGAAATTTGATTGGGTTTTTGGATTGAGCCACTTGGCTTTTTGTTTTCTTCTTGGATTTGGGAGGCCGTAGAGCCATTTTGTAGTTGTACCGAGCTAGCCGCGCAAAGGAGACGCTGGCGAAATTTTTCGGGAATTTAGGGAGTTAGAAAAATTTTGAGAAAATTTTGATAATTCAAATTTGGTTTTAAATTGAAAACTTGAATGGTTAAACAAATAGTATAGTTTGAAACTATGCGAGAGTTGTGAAGTTAATAAGAATGATAATGGGTTTTTTTTTCTGTAAAAAGATAGTTGGTTAGATGTTGAATTGTTGGAAACTGTTTGGTTTTAGAGAAAGGGTAAACGGGTATTGAACCATTCTTCCTAACTACTAACTTCGAGGACGAAATTCTTTTAAGGGGGGAGGAATGTGACGACCCGGAATTTTTGAGCATTTGAATTAGAATATTTAATTAATTTTGGATATTTAAAGATTTAATTTTTAACTTAAATTTAAATATTACTATTCATTGGGTAATTCAATTATTAAATTAAATTATTTGAAGTTGGGTAAAATATGAAATTTGGAAATTTTAGCTTGTTAAAAATAATTTGAAGACTTGTAAAATTTATTTTGATAATACTGAAGATAGTAGAAGTGTTAAAATTGAATTTAACACTGATTTGATCAGTTTTGAAATATATCGTTTGAATTGAATTTTAAGACAGTCTTCCGAGGCACAGTCTCGGAATTCGACGAAACCAGTTCCATTGGATCCGTAATAGTGTATTATTATCGGATTTCAAATTTCATGGTGATTGGAGTTGTTGTGTGAGCGCACGATATATAAACGCATTAAAATCTATGTAACAACCCCGGGTCGGGAGATTACCGTCAATATTGAATTATAATGATAATTATAATTTAATATTGGAATTAATGAATTAATGAGAATGAAATGTTGTTATTTTGAATAAACAATGAATTTGGGGTAAAATTTGAGATGATGAAAATGAATAATGAATTTCCTTGTGGAATAACTTGTGAATATGAGCGAATTTTTTTTTTGTTTTATTTCGTGAATTATTGAATATAGTTGTTAAACTATATTTGATTAAGAATATTAGTATTGACAATATTGTGTCTTATCTCAATATTGTCATTTATTGTTAAAACACAAGAAAAATATTAATTTTGTGTGAATATAATGATGAAATAAAAATTTTCTTTATTTCATGGATTTTGGATGCATTATTTAAATACATTCGATTTATTTTGTTTATTTGTGCAATATTGTTAATATTGCCGATTTATTAATTATAATATAAGAGTAATTGGTAAATAAAGTTGTTAATCATTATAATGTGATTAATAATGTTAGAAAAATATATTTTTTGACCTTAATGATGTGTTAATGAATTTTTGAGTGCTAAAGATGTCTAAGTTTCATTAATAATATTAAATATTGCAATTTTGTGCAATATTGATCAAATTGGGTTGAATTAAGGAAATAATAAAAAAAATAAAAAAAATGTAAAATGTAAATTTCATCTTTTTATTTGTAAACTAGAGATGATTACGATTCTAACGAGTATAAGAATGTAAGATTTGGAGTTAAAATGTAAAAGTTATGTGTAATTGAATAATTACACATATGAATTGAAATAACATAAACATATTAAATAAATGGTTAAGTGTTAGTGGGTTAGTATGCTAATGGACTCAAACCCAATACCCTATAGCTATTTCTGGAATTAGTACATTCTTTTTCCAAGCTACTCATTTCTTCTTCTTCTCTCACAAAACAAAAGGGGAAAAATACAGTAAACTCAAATATCATTGCTTCTCTCCAACTTTAAACCAAAATTCTTCATTCTTGGCTGAAATTAAAGAGTTTTCTAGTTTAAAATCAAACGAAGGTAATCTCTAAACCTAAATTTATCGATTTGGGGCTAATTGTTGAATTGGTTACTGCCTTTTTATTAAACTTCTCTATTTTGTCTTGCATGTTCTTTCTTCAGCTTCTACAGGTGGAATCAAGACTTCTAATTGCTAAAGTTTGCTCCTTCTTGGCTAAATCCATTTTCTCTTGCTAAGAAAAGAAGTAAGTAAGTCTTACAGCAGCTAAAAAGAAGTAATTGCCTGTAGAAATGTTTCAATTCGATCATTTTTGGCTCTGTTGTTTTGATTTTGAGCCTGAAAAATGGCCTTGCTTCGATAATTTATTTCTGGCACATCCGGTGTCGGATTGATGCGTTTTTGGTCTCGTTTCGAAGCTAACTGAGTCTAGTTTGTTCCTGCAAATTCTTAGATTTTTCTGGGCATGTTTGTTTGTCCAAATTAGTGCTGGAAGTGGCAGGAGCGAACTAAAGTTCGCAGGAAAATGGAAGCACAAAAGTGCGTACCGGAAGTAGAAATGGAAATTGCCATAACTTTTACGTTTCTGAGCGGAATTCAATAATTTTGGATGTTTCGAAAATATTATTTCGTTAGCTATAACTTTTGTTTGATTCACTTTGCAAGATTTTGATGTTTACTTTATGAAAATTGCAAATGTTTATCGCTGTCCTGAAATTGCATATGTTCAGGCTGAAATTGACATTGTTAGTAAAATGATCATATCTTTGAACCACTGATTGGAATTTGACGTTCTTGGCCATTTCGGAAAGCTTAGAAACTAAGCTACAACTTTTCTTTGAATCACTTTGCCAAATTTTGGCGTTTCCTATGCTGAAAATACGAATATTTATCGTTGGTCTGTCATTGACAGTCGCGAGATTTATGTATTTGTTCGATTTTGACAATCCTATTCGTATTCTTTGGCAAATATTTCATTAAATTTGATGATATAATTTGGCCATGATATTCATGAATGAATTTGCCAAGTTTTGATGGAATTCGGATTTAAATATTATTTAAATTCGAATTGACTTAAATATTGATTTATATCAGTATTGATTGAAATAATTGTTTTCTTGGTTTTAGAAAAATCCATAATAGTTTCTATAAATTTCTAAATATTATGGTTTAGGTGTATTAAGCTATTTTAAGCATTTCTAGAGATTTTAGCTACATTTACATATTTTAGAGCTTTTTGAAAATCATTTTTTTAAAATAGCGTTTTCTTATATAAAAAGTTTCGGTTGCTCCTAAAAATGTTTATAAAATCCTATTTTCTCTAGAAAAATATTTTTAGCATATATTTAACTAATTTAATCATTTTCATGAATAATTCAGACGTATGAGAAAGTATATTAAACGGTTTGGCAAAAACCACGAGGTATGGGACTTGCGTGTTTTTGCTTTACCGAATAAGTACGGACTTGTACAATCAATATAATCTTGAGGAATTTCTTGATTCCTCCAAGATTTTTGGCCACTCTGTGGTGAATTGGGATTTATTCGAGAGTATTTTTCCTACATTGGCGAGATTAGCCAATATTGGACATAGTCCGTGTACTCTTGATTCAGAGTATGATTATCTAGGACTATCACGATTGAAATGCTCGAGCCGATGATATGAGGCGAATTTGATTATGGATGATTTTGAGATTTATGATTTTTGATTGAGTTTTCCTGTCGATGATATGAGACAAGTTGGTTCTGTTTTGGAATATCGTAGCGGAATTGCTACGAATTGATTATTTATGTTCGCTGATGATATGAGGCAACATAATTTGTATGGATTTCTGATTTTTCTTAATGTGGAACCAACGAATGATTAGTAAACCACTAGGAGATAACTCATGGTATGGGCGTGAGTTATACCCTTATGGGTTCCTAATCTCGATGTTGTTACACAATCTAGAGTATGGCTAGTACTGTTAGACCACGAGTTATTTGAGGATCAAGATTGAGAATTTATGCCCCAAATCATGTTTATTTATACTCGGGTCTTGGACGTCGTCGATTGGGATCGATTTAATTATAGGCTACGTAGTCGTCAAGATTTGCACAATTTATGATCCTGATCATCAAGAATATGGTAACGAAGTATAGTATTAGCGAATGATCCAAAGCACGTGCGAGATTTCTACTTATGATTACATGAGTTATGATTTGATGATTTAATGATTCTTTTGGGCCTTATTCTTATAAGGCGTTATTTAAAATGGTTTACGAATTGTTTGCACCACTACAAGACTTACATGATTTTATTGAGATTTATATACATTTGGATGGTTGACTATTCCATTTACGTTCTATGGCATGATATTTGAATACATGGACATGTTTATCCCCTGTTATCACGACTGATTACTTAATTGTTCTGTTGGCGGCAACGGAATGTATATTTCCTCTGTTTATCCTTATTACTGTATGAACCCTTATCTACTGATAAGTTTAGTTGCTTGACCCGTGTGTTTTACACTCGGGTAAGACCGAGTTGCAGGTTAGCTCGGATTTCTTATCTTCTGGTTCAGCTTTATGTTTTGGTGGGACACATGTAGTTTCGCTAGTTCGACTTGCATCTTTTGGACTTCGCCTTTATTTATACATGTGTATTTTAGGATGTATATTCGGGATACTTAGCTACTTAGTAGCCACTTATGTATGATGTATGATATAGATATGTATGGTGATGGACATGTACTTATATATGTGACTAATCTGTGTTTGCTGTTCTGAGACTGTATTTTCTTCCGCGAATTCATGTTGCATTATTTCTGAAATGTATGAAGCCGCATAGAATGCAGTAGTTGTGAATTAGACGTGTCAACCAGTTGAGGTAAAAAAAAAATTATTGTACATTTTTGACACGTTTAGTGCATAGCTATTGTAGTTTATGTCGGTCGCCCTTATCCAGCCCTATTCTCCGTACTAGTAGACAGAATTACTCGTTAATTCCCTTTACTAGTATGGGTCTCGGGGTGGGGCGTCACAGCGTGGTATCAGAGCGTTGTTCCAGAAAATAATGTGACATACATGGAACAACACACGAGATGCCATACGTATGGTATTATACATCTACATGTATCATCCCATGAATCGTAACTTGTTTCCCTTGTCCTATCTTGGCCTTACCCATGACTTAAAAATGTGTCCCGATTCGTTTCCTTTGGGTGGTAAATAGAAAGGAATACGTCTAGGAATGTATTTATTTATTCCGTAGTATCCCTTAATTCTTGCATTTGAATTTCTTATGAATTTATATTTACCCTGTGAATAATTCTATCTTATCTTCTCTTTCAGCTATGTCTGGACGTGGTAGAGGACGTTCTTCAGGGGCGGGACCGTCCAGTGGTTCTCGTCCTGAAGGCGTGTATATGTCCACAGATCAGATTCTTGAGCTAGTGCGGAGTGTCCAGCCTCTCGTGTCTGATTCTTCTTTTGCTCCTCAGAAGTCTGCTTTCGCACGTATGTGCAGTGACTTTTCTAATCTCGGTGGCAAGCCATTCAGAGGCACCGAGTCTGTTATTGAGTTCGAGGCTTGGCTCAGTTCTTGTGAGCGTATATTTGATCGTATGGGGATTTCTAGCCGCCATCGTGTTCTTGTAGCTTCTAGTATGCTACAAAAGCGAGTTCTTCTTTGGTATGATCTTCTGATGTCCGAGGTTGACGAGTCTTTCCTTGAGTGGGATCAGTTTCGTGAGCGGTTCGAGCTCAAGTTCATTCCAGATTCTGAGAGAGCTACCTTAGCCCGTCATTTCCTTGAGCTTAAGCAAGGAAAGATGTCCGTTTCTGAGTATGTTTCATCTGTCGAGAGTCTCTCCAAGTATGGTCTTGAGCATATTTTCACTCCTTACAAGAAGAATCTTATGTTTGTTTCTGGGCTCAAGAAGTACTTGAAGAAGTCTCTTATGCTTCGTCTTGAGGTTTCTTTTGAGAAGCTCGTTGATATGGCCCTTTGCTTTGAAGTGGTCGAGAAGGAAAAGGACAGTGATGATGATACTAGTGTTCGGGCCAACCCGAAAAAGAAGAAGTTCTTTGGCAAGTCCAAATCTTTTCCATCCAAGAAGAAGTTCAGTGGTTCCTCTTCTCAGTCTCAGCCTGCCTCTTCAGCCAAACCTTTTTCTTTCTTCAATTGTGGCTCCTTGATCATCATGCTAGAGATTGTCCCAAGCCTAGGGGATGCCTCTTTTGCAAGAAAGAGGGACATTTGGTTGCTACATTCCCCAAGAAGGGGAAAGGACCTCGTCAGGGACAACTTAATGTGGCAAGTGCTTCTGGTGATTCTTCTCAGCCGAAAGGTAAATCCTCATCTGTTTTAGAGGGTTCTGTTCTATTTCATGATCGTTATATCAGAGTACTCTTCGATACGGGTGCGTCGCACCCATTCGTGTCGAAGAAACTCGTGGATGCTTTACAGTTGGATGTGTCTTGCTTGCTTACTTCATTGCAGATTTCTAATCCTATTGGAGGATCCGCTACATTTAGCCTATATTGTGATGATGTTGATATTCCTATATGTGGTTATTCTTTCCGTGCTAATCTGCACGTGATCCCTTCTCTTGATTTCGATATGATTCTTGGTATGGACTGGCTTTTTCGGTACAATGCCAGGATTCTTTGTTTGGAGCGTGTTATTTATTTGCACCGCCCAGATTCTTCCGATCCGCTTATTTTATCTCTTCATGATTCCGATAGTGATTCTGTGGCTTCTTTATTCGCGCTTGATTATGATGAGATTGATATTTCTTGCATTCCAGTTGTTTGTGACTTTCCCGATCTATTCGAGCCTGTTTCTGGATTGCCTCTCAAGCGTTCGATTGAGTTCCGTATTGATCTTATCCTTGGTGCTCATCCTGTTAGTAGTCCTCCCATGAGGATGTCTACACGGGAGAATGAGGAACTTAAGAAACAACTCCTCGAGCTTGAAGCCAAGCAGTTCATTCGTTCTAGTTCTTCTCCATGGGGTGCTGCAGTTGTATTCGTGAGGAAGCCCAATGGGACTCTTAGGCTTTGCATCAACTATCGCAAGCTTAACGAGTTGACCATCAAGAACCGCTATCCTTTGCCTCGTATTGATGATATGTTCGATCAGCTTAGTGGTGCTAGAGTCTTTTCTCAGCTTGACCTAGCCACCGGTTTCCATCAGCTCAGAGTGGCGGATGATAGTATTCCTCTTACAGCTTTCCGCACTCGATATGGTTCTTATGAGTGGCTTGTCATGCCCTTCGGTTTGATGAATACCCCAGCCTACTTCGTCGATCTTATGAATCGAGTATTACGGGAATATCTCGATAAGTTCGTGCTAGTATTCATTGATGACATTCTTGTGTATTCGAAATCTGAAGCCGATCATGCTATACATCTTCGAATTATCATGAGTACCCTTCGCCAGCATCAACTCAAGGCAAAGCTTTCGAAGTGTCATTTCTGGGAAAAGCAAGTGAAGTTCTTGGTCATGTTGTATCTTCTGAGGGTATATCAGTCGATCCCTCAAAGATAGAGGCTATTCAGAGTTGAAAAAGGCCTGAGAATGTTCACGAGATTCGTTCTTTTCTGGGTTTAGCGGGTTATTACCGCCGGTTCATCAAAGACTTTTCCCCGCATCGTGCTTCCCTTGACTAGCCTTACGAGGAAAGGCGTTCGCTTCTTATGGTCTGATAGGTGTGAGGCTTCTTTTCAGCGATTGAAGGAGCTTCTCACACATGCTCCTGTTCTTGTGGTTCCTGAAGGGAATCGAGATCTTATTGTTTACACCGATGCCAGCCTTAGTGGTCTTGGCGTAGTTCTGATGTAGAGAGATCGGGTAGTCGCTTATGCTTCGAGATAGTTATGTCCGAACGAGATTCGGTATGCTACCCATGACCTTGAGCTTGCTGCCATTGTCTTCGCTTTGAAGATTTGGCGACATTATCTTTTGGGAGAGCACTTCATTCTTTACACCGATCACAAATCCCTCAAGTACCTCTTCTCCCAGAAGGATTTGAATATGAGGCAACAGCGATGGTTAGAGTTTCTCGCCTCATATGACTTCGATATTGAGTATACCCCTGGTAAGGGTAATCGAGTTGCTGATGCGCTTAGTCGCAAGCATTCGGCTGTGGTTGCTATGATGTTAGCCGAATGGGATGTTTTGATGACTTTATCTTCTTGTGATATTCATGATTGTGTTTTATCTTCTGGTTCTCCTGCTTTATTATTCAGTATGGATGCTCGTCTATCATTATTGGATCGTATATCCGAGGCTCAGAGGCGTGATGATTGTTGTATGCGTCTCATTCAGTCTTGCTCACTTGAGTCCCGTGATAATGAGTTGTGGGATTATTCTGTTGATTCTCACGGTTGTCTTCGGCTGAAGAACCGTGTAGTTGTGCCTTCTGATTCAGCACTTAGACGAGACATACTTGATGATTGTCATCGTTCTAAGTATACTATTCATCCAGGTAGTAGTAAGATGTATGCGGATATGCGTCGTTACTATTGGGAAGGCATGAAGCGCGATGTCGCGACTTATGTGAGCAAGTGTTCCATCTGTCAGCTTGTTAAGGCCGAGCATCAGCGGCCCTCTGGTCTTCTTCAGCCCTTAGAGGTTCCACTGTGGAAGTGGGACCAGGTTTCGATGGACTTCATTGACGGCCTACCTCGATCGAGGTTAGGTCATTCTAGCATCTGGGTTACTGTTGATCGTCTCACGAAATCTGCTCATTTTATTCCTATTAAGTCTAATAGGAATGCTCCTTTATTATCTAGGCTTTATATAAAGGAGATTATTCGATTGCACAGTGTTCCTTCATCTATTGCTTGTGATCGAGATCCGTTGTTTACTAGTCACTTCTGGTTGAGCTTTCATTAAGCTCCGAGGACAAAGCTTAACCTTTCCACTGCTTATCGTCCTCAGTCTGACGGTCAGACGGAGAGGGTGAATCGTATTCTTGAGGATCTTCTTCGAACGTGTATTCTTGACTTCGGTGGTTCTTGGGAAGACCACATTCCTTTAGTTGAGTTTTCATATAACAACAGCTTTCAGTCTAGTATTGGCATGGTGCCGTTTGAGGCTTTATACGGAAGACCGTGCCGTTCTCCATCTTGTTGGCTTGAATCTGGCGAGAAGCTTATTCTCGGACCGGATTCGATTCGTGACTCTTCAGAGAAGATTCTTCTTAACAGACAGAGAATGAAAGAGGCTCAGGATCGTCAGAAATCCTACGCGGATAACCTTAGGAAGCCTCTTGAGTTCTCAGTGGGTGATCATGTTTTTATTCGTGTTTCTCTGATGAAGGGAGTGATGCGTTTTAGTTCCACTGGGAAATTGGCTCCTCGTTATATAGGGCCATTTCCGATTGTTGAGCGATCGGTTCAGTTGCTTATCGAGTGTCACTTCCGCCTCATCTGTCCGGTATTCACGATGTCTTCCATGTATCTCAGATGAGGAAGTGCCTTAGAGATTCAGATTCTATTATTGATCCTTTGGAGCATTATGAGCTTGAGATCTCACCGAGTTTGACTACTATTCAGCATCCTGTTTGAGTTCTTGGTTCGGAGGTAAAGCGTCTTCGAAGCAAGAATGTTCCTTTAGTCAAGATTCAATGGTCAGATAATCCGTATGATTGCACTTGGGAGACCAGAGAATCTATTGATCGTGCTTTTCCGGGTTTCCTATCTTCTTATGGTGATGGTGAGAATTATAATCTCAAGCTTGTTTTCCATCTTCCGTTTGAATTTTCATATCATTGTTATAGACTTTGGCCTTAGAAATTGCGTGGACGTAATTTTATCAAGGGGGAAGTTTGTAACAACCCCGGGTTGGGAGATTACTGTCAATATTGAATTATAATGATAATTATAATTTAATATTGGAATTAATGAATTAATGAGAATGAAATGTTGTTATTTTGAATAAACAATGAATTTGGGGTAAAATTTGAGATGATGAATATGAATAATGAATTTCCTTGTGGAATAACTTGTGAATATGAGCGAAATAAAATTTTTGTTTGTTTTATTTCGTGAATTATTGAATATAGTTGTTAAATTATATTTGATTAAGAATATTAGTATTGACAATATTGTGTCTTATCTCAATATTGCCATTTATTGTTAAAACACAAGAAAAATATTAATTTTGTGTGAATATAATGATGAAATAAAGATTTTTCTTTATTTCATGGATTTTGGATGTATTATTTAAATACATTCGATTTATTTTGTTTATTTGTGCAATATTGTTAATATTGCCAATTTATTAATTATAATATAAGAGTAATTGGTAAATAAAGTTGTTAATCATTATAATGTGATTAATAATGTTAGAAAAATATTTTTTTTGAGCTTAATGATGTGCTAATGAATTTTTGAGTTCTAAAGATGTCTAAGTTCCATTAATAATATTAAATATTGCAATTTTGTGCAATATTGATCAAATTGGGTTGAATTAAGGAAATAATAAAAAAATAAAAAAAATGTAAAATGTAAATTTCATCTTTTTATTTGTAAACTAGAGATGATTACGGTTGTAACGAGTATAGGAATGTAAGATTTGGAGTTAAAATGTAAAAGTTATGTGTAATTGAATAATTACACATATTAATTGAAATAACATAAACATATTAAATAAATGGTTAAGTGTTAGTGGGTTCGTATGCTAATGGACTTAAACCCAATACCCTATAGCTATTTCTAGAATTAGTACGTTCTTTTTCCAAGCTACTCATTTCTTCTTCTTCTCTCACAAAACAAAAGGGGAAAAATACAGTAAACTCAAATATCATGGCTTCTCTCCAACTTTAAACCAAAATTCTTCATTCTTGGCTGAAATTAAAGAGTTTTCTAGTTTAAAATCAAACGAAGGTAATCTCTAAACCTAGATTTACCGATTTGGGGCTAATTGTTGAATTGGTTACTGCCTTTTTATTAAACTTCTCTATTTTGTCTTGCATGTTCTTTCTTCAGTTTCTACAGTTGGAATCAAGACTTCTAATTGCTAAAGTTTGCTCCTTCTTGGCCAAATCCATTTGCTCTTGCTAAGAAAAGAAGTAAGTAAGTTTTACAGCAGCTAAAAAGAAGTAATTGCCTGTAGAAATGTTTCAATTCGATCATTTTTGGCTCTGTTGTTTTGATTTTGAGCCTGAAAAATGGCCTTGCTTCGATAATTTATTTCTGGCACATCCGGTGTCGGATTGATGCGTTTTTGGTCCCGTTTCGAAGCTAACTGAGTCTAGTTTGTTCCTGCAAATTCTTAGATTTTTATGGGCATGTTTGTTCGTCCAAATTAGTGTTGGAAGTGGCAGGAGCGAACTAAAGTTCGCTGGAAATTGGAAGCACAAAAGTGCGTACCGGAAGCAGAAATGGAAATTGCCATAACTTTTAGGTTTATGAGCGGAATTCAATAATTTTGGATCTTTCGGAAAGCTTATTTCGTTAGCTACAACTTTCGTTTGATTCACTTTGCAAGATTTTGATGTTTACTGTATGAAAATTGCAAATGTTTATCGCTATCCTGAATTTGCATAAGTTCAGGCTGAGATTGACATTGTTAGTAAAATGATCATATCTTTGAACCACTGATCGGAATTTGACGTTCTTGGCCATTTCGAAAAGCTTAGAAACTAAGCTACAACTTTTTTTTGAATCACTTTACCAAATTTTGACGTTTCCTATGCTGAAAATACGAATATTTATCGCTGGTCTGTCATTGACAGTCGCGAGATTTATGTATTTGTTCGATTTTGACAATCCTATTCGTATACTTTGGCAAATATTTCATTAAATTTGATGATATAATTTGGCCATGATATTCATGAATGAATTAGCCAAGTTTTGATGGAATTCGGATTTAAATATTATTTAGATTCAAATTGACTTAAATATTGATTTATATCGGTATTGATTGAAATAATTGTTTTCTTGATTTTAGAAAAATCTACAATAGTTTCTATGAATTTCTAAAAATTATTGTTTAGGATTATTAAGCTATTTTAAGCATTTCTAGAGATTTTAGCTATTTTTACATATTTTAGAGGTTTTTGAAAATCATTTTTTTAAAATAGCGTTTTCTTCTATAAAAAGTTTCGGTTGCTCCTAAAAATGTTTATAAAATCCTATTTTCTCTAGAAAAATATTTTTAGCATATATTTAACTAATTTAATCATTTTCATGAATAATTCAGACGTATGAGAAAGTATATTAAACGGTTTGGCAAAAACCGCGAGGTATGAGACTTGCGTGTTTTTGCTTTACCGAATAAGTACGGACTTGTACGATCGATATAATCTTGAGGAATTTATTGATTCCTCCAAGATGTTTGGCCACTCTATGGTGAATTGGGATTTATTCGAGAGTATTTTTCCTATATTGGCGAGATTAGCCAATATTGGACATAGTCCGTGTACTCCTGATTCGGAGTATGATTATCTAGGACTATCACGATTGAAATGCTCGAGCCGATGATATGAGGCAAATTTGATTATGGATGATTTTGAGATTTATGATTTTTGATTGAGTTTTCCTGTCGATGATATGAGACAAGTTGGTTTTGTTTTGGAATATCGTAGCGGAATTGCTACGGATTGTTTATTTACGTTCGCTGATGATATGAGGCAACGTAATTTGTATGGATTTCTGATTTTTCTTAATGTGGAACCAACGAGTGATTAGTAAACCACTAGGAGATAACTCATGGTATGTGACGTGAGTTATACCCTTATGGGTTCCTAATCTCGATGTTGTTACACATTCTAGAGTATGGCTAGTACTGTTAGACCACGAGTTATTTGAGGATCAAGATTGAGAATATATGCCGCAAATCATGATTATTTATACTCGGGTCTTGGACGTCGCCGATTGGGATCTATTTAATTATAGGCTACGTAGTTGTCAAGATTTGCACGATTTATGATCCCGATCATCAAGAACATGGTACCGAAGTATAGTACTAGCGAATGATTCAAAGCACGTGCGAGATTTCTACTTATGATTACATGAGTTATGATTTGATGATTTAATGATTCTTTTGGGCCTTATTCTTATAAGGCAATATTTAAAATGGTTTACGAATTGTTTGCAGCACTACAAGACTTACATGATTTTATTGAGATTTATATACATTTGGATGGTTGACTATTCTATTTACATTCTATGGCATGATATTTGAATACATGGACATGTTTATCCCCTGTTATCACGACTGATTACTTAATTGTTCTGTTGGCGACAACGGAATGTATATTTCCTCTGTTTATCCTTATTACTGTATGAACCCTTATCTACTGATAAGTTTAGTTGCCTGGCCCGTGTGTTTTACACTCGGGTCAGACCGAGTTGCAGGTTAGCTCGGATTTCTTATCTTCTGGTTCAGCTTTATGTTTTGGTGGGACACATGTAGTTTTTCTAGTTCGACTTGCATCTTTTGGACTTCGCCTTTATTTATACATGTGTATTTTAGGATGTATATTTGGGATACTTAGCTACTTAGTAGCCACTTATGTATGATGTATGATATAGATATGTATGGTGATGGACATGTACTTATATATGTGACCGATCTGTGTTTGCTGTTCTGAGACTGTATTTTCTTCCTCAAATTCATGTTGCATTATTTCTGAAATGTCTGAAACCGCATAGAATGCAGTAGTTGTGAATTAGACATGTCAACCACTTGAGGTATAAAAAAATTGTTGTACATTTTTGACACGTTTAGTGCATAGCTATTGTAGTTTATGTCGGTCACCCTTATCCAGCCCTATTCTCCATACTAGTAGACAGAATTACTCGTTAATTCCCTTTACTAGTATGGGTCTCGGGGTGGGGCGTCACAATCTATATCGAAAATTCAATTTAATAACTGGGTTTAAAAAGCTATCTTCTCCATATGATCGAGTTAGAGCTCAATTTTTTTTTCATTGTGTTTGGAATAGGGGTTTAACATTATAAACGCCTGGCGGCACGCCTCGATAGGAATTCAAAATTGTAAGTTGCATTTATCAGAACGATTTGAATTTGAATTTAAATTGAATATATACACTAGTCAACTACAGTTAAAATTTTATCACATCAGTTGTTTTTCTATCACATCCAAACCACTGTAGCTAGGTGAATTTTTCACGCAACCTTCATTTCACCTCAGTCTTTTAAAAACACGCTTCCCTTTTCGATGAAGCACGCATTCTCTCGAAAATTTAATATGCCGAGTGTCTTCAAATCTACAATCCCAAATCTAATTCGCTGGATAAAATGGCAGAACGCAGCTAAAAAAAAAGAAAGAAATCCATAGCCGTTCAGAAATCAACGCTTCTTCCTCTGGAATTAGCTGCGTGTGCTTTTGCTAGCATGCTCGGCGATGTCCTAAGGGAGGGAAGACGAATCGAGATGCTCGATTCGAGCAGTGGTGTCTTGAGACTTGATGAGGGGATTATCGATTTGCATGTTGGAGGGATTCGCATGGCTCGCGACGGCGAAGCTTTCAGTCGCAAGGCTGTGGCTTCACGCATCTCGACACAAGAGTGTCGCGTCGGCAAGGTCGAGCAAGGGGGGTTCGTCTCTGGCTGTCGATGGGCAAGCTCGTGATTGTGAGTCCTGTACGACTTAAGGTAATTTAACTTTTTTTTAAAAACATCTTAATTTAAGGTTAAATAAGTTAACAAACTTTTAATTTAATTTGATAGCAGGAAATCTTACAGTAAGTAAATTTCTATTTGTGTTAACTGTTGAAAAAAAAATTTATATAAATATATGTTTCAACTTACCGTTTAGGTTTTAAAATATGTACAGAAGTAAATTTAATAAATATTTTACAGTAAAAATAGAAGATTTTTATGAATATATACAGGATATATATATATAGATATGTAAAGTTAGATTTTTAAACCCTATATAGTTTATTTTGAAGATAAAATATATATACACACACATTTTAACTTACTAGATATCAATTAAAAATAAAATAAAAATGCTTAACTAACTTATTTATATTATTTTAGTTACTAAAAGATTTTCAAAAGGGAATTAGTTTAAAATTTAATTACTTGTTTAAACTAAATTAAATTTAAACTTATTTAATTGGTAACAAGTTGTTCGATTATTTCAAATATTAATAAAGCATATAAAATGATTTTACAAGGTCTGAAATCGGAAGAAAACGAGCAGGTTTGGGTCGGATTGCAAAACAAAATAAAAAGGTGAGTTAATCTCACTCAGTGAATTTAAATTTAAATTTAATGATTAAATTTAAATAATTGTTTGAATGATTGAATTGATTGATGTGATATAGTATGATATTTTGGAATTGGAATATTATATGTTGTGCTAATGTCTGTGGATGCAGGGAAAACAGGTTGGAGGGATCCAACTGGATCCCTCAACATTTATTTAAATTATTTAATTCCCCTGTTATGATGATTTGATATTTTATGATGAATTATGTTGAAATATTGAATGCTATGGTTCGATTGATTATGATTGGGTTTAATGAATTGCCAAAAATATATAAATCGGATTTTGGAAAGAAAGTAAAAGAAGTGAAATTGTAAGTAAAATAATTATAGAATAAATTTAAGAATGACTTGGAAAAGAAATAAAGTGACTTTAAAATTCTAATAAATGAATCCTGAGAATGGAAAGGAAAATTTGAATAAATAGAAAGTTAATGGAATTTTAATGCAGCATTATTAATTAAAAAGAACAAACATTTATTTAGAATTTAAGATTTGAATTATTGAAAGAGTAAAGAAGAAATTGGAAAAGATAATAATAATATAGTCCATAACTACTGAATTTGGAAATAAACTGATAAGTAAAGGAATTTATTTCAAATAAAATAAATTGAAAATCAATTTGGGGAAATTGATTTAAGTGATTGAAGTTGGAATTTTCTCTGGATAGCCAAGTACATATTTTTTTAAAGGTAAATTTTTAAATATAAATTAAATATTTTAAAGTTGTTTTTAAAGGAAGCAAGTTATGTAAAATTTGTTATTTTTAATATTTAAAGTCTAAAGTAAATATTTCTTTTAATTTATTTTAGCAGTAATTATTAAGAAGTAACTTAGTATCTTGCTTTTAAGAAAAGGTAGAAATCTAGTTTTATATTTATTAAGTAACCTTATTTCAAATATTCATACAGTATGTATTTTTAACAAATTATTAAAGTAATTTTAACTTGTATGTCTTAAAGTATATTTTTAAAAGAAAAGCGTTTTAAATTAATTTAGAAAAATATAGTTTTGTGCTTGGCGATTCCAGTGAAAATAGAAATACTTGGAATTTATTCTGAGAAAGGTAGATAGCTTTGAAAACTGTTTTCAAAGGAATTTGAAAAGTGGAAATATATCTTGGGAAGATATTTTTGAGATAAATAAATAATTTGGGAAATTAATTATTGTTTGATGGATGTTTGTGAATATAAATTGATAGTTAAATCACCGACTATCAATATTGGCCAAATGCGTTGATCGTTTCGAAGAGACCGGGATCGAGATTTATTTCTCGAAAACCACTTCGATCCGGTTTGTACGTTTCATGGAAACGATTTTGGATGAGAAGATGGAGCAGTGAAGTGAAAGGGCTAGTCGCTACTAATCCTGAGGATATTTCCAAAATGGATGTAGTAGGAATAGTGCCTTCGGTTCCGTTCGAACCCGGGACGGACTTGTACGGATGAATGCTTGCGAAACATTGTCAGGTGGACGATGGGCATTCTAAGGGATATATTCTAAAAAGGTAACGCTTAGCCTCAAGCCTCATCAAATGGGAATGACTGAAAATCAGGGGTTATGCAGCAAGGCTTCGTGGGTAGCCCCCATTGGAGGGTGAGGTCATCCCTGTCTAGATGTCCCTTTTATTTCGGCTTAGTGGGCGGTTGCTGATCCCAACCGCGGGGTGATCTTGCTTGGCACTTTCCAGTAAGGGATGGTTCCGGTCTTGTGTTGCAGGGGAGTTAGGGTGGCTCCTCAGTACGCTGATCTAGACCAGGTATTGTGACAGGTGGTACCCCAGTGCCTAGCCATTAGTTGGAATCCATTTTCCCTACGCGCCCATACCATTTTGATTGTGCCCAACTATTGCTGAAACGTGAGATGCAAGCATTTCAGCTATAATCTATTTTACTTTCTATAGACACTATTATAATATCAGAGGATCTTAATAAAAAATGTTTTAGCTATCGTAAGGTAAAAACCCGACATATTTATTTGTGGCGTGGTCTTACGAGATGCTTTTGTTTTCAAAGGACTTTTGAAACTTTAATAATCAATTAGGTGTGATTTTCTCACGCTGGTATTCCAGTCTGACTCGGGTATTATTTAGCTGTAATGCTCGGGTCAGACCGAGTATTATAGGATACAGGATATAATGCTATGGAGCTCAAGAGATGAGCTGGATGACGATACGTACTCTCGTACTTGTTTATATATATATTTCCGCCGTGTTGAGTTGTTGTGTATCCATTTGTATGATATTGTTGTTGAGCCGTGATTGATGTACTCTGATGATGTAATATATAAACAGAGATATTTGATTTTGAGTAAAGATCATTTATTATCTATTATATTTCATTCCGCTGCGATGGATAGATTCTGTTAATGTTTTCTATTTTCTTCTTCTACCTCTTCTTCTTTAAACCCAAATGGTTTGTATTTCTGTACAACTTGAGTTGTTTGTTGTAGAATAGTGTTAACTCAAGGGGTACGGATTTGCGGGCCGTTACACCCACTTACCTTCTTTGAGCTCCCAAATATCCAGATCTAATGCAGATCTATCTCAATATCTGTATTTTTCCTTTTTGACTCCTTACTTGCATCTACAATCAACATTCATATACAAATCTATTAGATTTTGGATTAAAAAGAAGAATTTCAAATTAATTTATTAATTAAAACCATATTTATAGTTTACTTTTGATGTACTGACTTGGTTTATACCTATTTTTTCTTTATCATTTCTTATTCCTTCCGCAAAGTGTGCACGTGCAATTTAATTGTATTTCTGTGTATTTAGAATTTTAGAGAAGAAAAGAAAATGGCAGAGCTTTCATGCTCATTAGAAAATTTTGATTTGGAAACGATACACTAGGTCTATATTTATAGGGGTTCAAACCAGTGCTAACCGTTGGATTAAACCAATCAAAATCTAGGTCATTTAAAACAATTTAGTGTTGCTTTCAAAACTACACAGGTCGACCGCCCCTAGGCTTAGGTCGATCTATTGCAGTTGACCTGGGTGCTATAGGACTTGATCTATGCTTATTTTGAATGGTGATTTTATTTATTGTTTGATTTTGTTAATTCGCTTCCTTTGTTCAATTGAATTTGTGAATTTGTTTCCTCTATTAATTGGTCCCGTTCAATTCTTTCCTCTTTATAAATTCTATAAGATTTGAAATTAATGCTAACATTTACATCTCCATTAATGTTACCAATTAGCATTAATTGGTTTTATTACCATTTTTACATATATATTTATTTCCAACGCTAAAACTTTAAAAGTTAATAATTTTTCGTTGGAACTTCGATTGGAAAACGTTATATATGAAAATAAATCAAAAAATTGCCGTTAACACAACGGTACAAGTTTCGTAGCCAAATTCTGATGTTTGTAAAAATTCCTTGTTCTCTACTTACTCTTTGTTCATTAATTTTCTTAAATTAATTATTAAAAAAATCGCGTGGTGTTACATTCTCTCCTCCTTAATAAAATATCATCCTCGAAATTCCCTAAGGGCTCGATCATACAACCAATCACGCCTCCATTCTAAACGCCTCCATTCTAAACTAACAAATCCTGAGTGTGCAAATAATTTTGCAACCAATTTTGTACAGCGCACAGTGTATCACAACATATATGATATGTAAACTGAGCAACTATAAATTGATGCCTCCTATATGAATTCTTTTTTAAACCAATTTTTGAAAATATGATGCAAACATCCTAAATATACCGGTACATGTACGCACACTTTGAAAATCAAAAACTTTCTTTTACTTCCAAAATTTTCCCACACTTCTATGAATATAATATTGTCCAGCCATTTTTGCATTCAATCCTTACCATCCAAAACCTTAGCGCACCATTGCTAACTTCCAAGTTTTAGAAACACTTAGTTTTCTACATCTATTTTCTTATTCTAGGAATTGTTCTAGATGGAAAATTCCATATTTCCATCATTCTCCTATATACACCTTTCCCTTTTATCTTGGAATCTTCTTTTTTGCCTCTACTTCTTTTTCAACTTTTCCAAGTACAGGTTGCATAAGTCAATTTTTTTAGTTTTCTAAAACAGGGTTTTATTTCAAAAATCAACCTTTTGTTATAACAGGGTATGGAGAAAGTGATTCCCTAATTTTACCATCTTTCTCTCCATTTATAATCATATTTTATTTTACTATCACTTATGATGCACAGTAAAATCTATTCTAATCAACTTGTTCACTATTTTCCCAAGTCAAGTTTATGACATTTTCAAAATATGAAAATTTCTTTTTTTTTTTCATTTGAAAAATATTTTTATATTACTTTATAAATTATTAGTAAAAAATTTGACTTTCTAAGAATCTTCCAAAACATTCTGTAAAGGCATGTTTTCTTTAAAACTGTATATGTGTCTATAAGCTTTTCAAAACATATTTTTTCACATCTCAAGGAATCGGGGTTTAGTCAACAGTTCATAATGGACCCATCTTAATTTCTATGGTAAAATTTTAAGCTTCAAATACTTTTCTTTTAAAATAACCACTAGCGACCAAGTTCAGTTTTGAATTCCAGCATTTGAGGTACAGGGACATTGACCCGTGGCTACTCAACATTCCTTCCCTATCCCACACTCACTGAAATTTACTTACGATTTCATTTCATTTCCGTTTTAGCGGTCAATTAAATAATTTTTATTAATTTATTTCTTAATTTCTAATCTCTACTATTTTCTTATCTTATGCATTAGTTGGCTATCATTTCTGAAATATCCTCATCTTATTGTTTACCCATAATATTTGCGGTCCATATTGAAAAAAAAATAAAAGGAACATTTGTTTTAATATCGTATGCACTTTTAGCCCCAATTAAGACAACTAATGCTTACAACTCAACCCAACTAGAACGACTGTTGGAAGCTGCACTTCAACATTAACTAACACAAATGATGAAAAAGGCAATCCTACTGCAATCCTCATATTTTAAATTTGAGTTTACCATTATCCCCCATGAGTATTTTGCATCTCAATATCCTTCATTACCATCTTCTTTTAATCCAAATTTCTTGATGGTATTTTTAAACCTTGCACTCATGTCTAACAAAGTGTTCCTAGGTGCTTACCATTATTATTTACATTATATGAGATTCTTTATTACTATGCCAAGAGTAATCATTGTTATCTTTTCGTAGCCTTATCCTTTATCCCATCTACATAGGCACTAATTCTTATCTACTCCATATTTAGAAATCCTTCTTTGGCTTTGCATTTTTTCAAAACTAAAACTTAAAAAAAAATTAAAATAATTAATCCCCCAAAATATTTATCTTTAAAAGTGTAACTTAGAAATTTATTATTAAATTAAAAAATATTTGGTGTTTTAACCATTTAAAATTTTTAATTTACAATCTTTGAATTTAACTTATTCATCAAACTTAAGGGAGAATGTTAAAAAAAACTTAATTAAAAGTTTCTTCTCCTTTTTTTTTCAAATCAACCTTTTCTTTTTAAAGAAATTTTAACTTCTACTTCTTAAAAAAGGAATTTTTAATCAAATTGTTTATTAAACTTTTTCTTTCAAAAACTTATTCCTTACACCAGACCATTCTTAAAAATGCACTTTGACATTTTTCCAAAACATCTTTTATAAACTTTTAAACAATAAAACTATAATAGATAAGAACAACTCTCATTCTATTATTTTCTTACCACTCATGTTTATCTCCACTTCTAATCTTTATGGATTCTCTAACACCATGTTAGGGGGACTTCTAAAAGATACTTGCAACAAATAGACACAACAATGGAAAATGTCCATTTTCCATTGTTATGCATTTAATTTCCCATGTCTCTACAAATTTAATTACTTAATAGAATTCTTTTCATGATCTTCTACAAAATATCTGATTACTACACTCTTTTTTCATCATGCTTAAGGGTCCTATACTCTAATGGATTGGAACTACTTTCCTTTTTCAAAAGGAATTGTTAATGCTATAACTCTCTATAAATAACTTAAAAGAGAATTTTCATTTTATGTGAAATTACAAGGAATTATACTTCATTTATTTATTGAAGTAGATAGAACATAAATAGGGTCTTCCATATTTTGTCATCTCTATTGTTACCTTTATATTCCTTATTATTTCAAACTAACCCTTTACTTACAACTTGATTTATTCGTAGAAACTTATATTATCATCCCTTTTCATTCAAATGAATTAAAACATATCAAATCTCAACCTAATTAATATAAATCAAATCTCATTTTATTTATATCTCATGACTTCTCTACCATTCAACTCCTCTACCTAAACTGCACTTATTCCAACTTGTACCACTTCATATTGTCCATCCCTAAATTTTTACTTCTTAATGTAAAAAAATTCATTACATAGAAGAACTCATGAGCTATATTGCTCTATCATTTCTTTTTAAAGGAAAATAACTTCCTACAAAATTTCCTTCACTGAAATCTTAAATTTCAACAAAATATCAATTTCTATTAGAAACTTATGTTCGCACTTTTCTTTCTTTACAAGGAACTAATGAGCCATATATATACTCTATTACTATTTCAAACGAATTACTTTTGTAAAACCATTTAATGGAAAACTTTTCAATTTAACTAAATATATATCTATTATCTTTTTCTAACAAAGCTTTTTTAGATGATTCTCAAAATCCAATATTTACTTACTTTTGCAACCATTTTCATCAAAAATCCCTTTTAAGTGTACAAATTAGACTTTTTTCTCAATTCTTTACAAATTTCTTAGGATTAGATTGGACTTAAAAGTGGATTTCTAACCATTCACCTAAAAATATCTTTTCTTAAATTTACTAGGTTGTTTTCCTTTCAATATGAAAATCCAATTATCTATTAGGAGTGACCATTTCACACACTTCTTCATAAACTTCCCTATCTTCCTCTCTCTATAATATATATATTCTTATTTTCCCTTTATCTGGACCCATAATACATCATAAATCGGTAATACTATGGTGATTTATAATCAATGGGCTATCAGGGCCCGATTAGGGAGTCATGAACCATCCAGCTTTAGGGAATTTCCATATGTAACTATTCTATAGTTGGAATTATTAAGATTTAACGTATATTGTATTTATAGACATAATTCAAATACGTTCACTCAACGTTTCATAATTTTCAAGGTCGACGAGCCTAAGCTCTAATACCAAATGCAATAGTCACCCTAAATAGTGGTGGCTATAAATGGTAACCTCAACAACTGGTTTTATGGCCAGCCTCTCGACTCCTAGGCATTTCCTCTAACCTCTTGACAAACGTGTGCTTGGGCATGTAGGGTTAAGAGAAAGCTTCACCGTATTTTACAATGTGAGAAACCCCTGTCATGCTTCAACTAGCTCTGATACCAAATGTAACAACCTACACCCTAATGGGTCCGAATTTTCATTAAATTAAAAACCCAAGTCCACCAAAGTACAGATCATTGGTTTGGTATCCTGCAAATAAAAAAAGGAATGCATATCAGAACTCCAACGAAGTAACTTGCAGCGGAGTGATAAAATATAATAGATAAAATCATTACCGACCAAGATTTGACACTTCAAAGGTCAAGTGTCCTTATCAACACCGAACATAGCTAAGCACTAGTACTTGTCCTTCTAACTATTATGTGGGTTGCAATGATGAGATGATCAGAAAAATGTTCTGGTGACTTATATAGATAGCATTAGCTTATGTCAATCATCCACTATTTCATGTTATGTCTGAGTATATTATTAGTCATTTCAACTTCATCTTTGCGTACGAATATTCCTACACACACGCATCCCAAGGTCCCCTAATAGGCATAGATACTATCCCTACTAGTATCCCTCATTTAGAACCTCGTTAGGACCCATCACCTTATTGTATCACGATCACCATATAACTTGAGAAAATCCTATTGTGCACACCGAAGACCTTTCCTTATTTGGTCATATTCTCTTTAGGGTTTTTTCCTACTTTTTCTACTTCTTATAACCTAGAATCAGCTCTATTAACCACCCCATCCATATTTTAAAGAAATCTCGTTATAGGTTAACTAGTCTTGCCCCAATCAAACAAATTATCAAACAACTATAGCTAAGAATAACCTAACTGAATCAACCTGGTTGATGGCATCGTCTAGTTAGGTGTAAGCTTGTCCTTCTCGTTGACCGTAAGGGACCAATAACGAGCTTGCGACCTACGTAACCCATCCATAGTTTTGTAGCACACGAGTTGCACAGCATCTAACCCCACCAACCATTCATTTAGATTGTCTATTGCAATCAAGGAAATATCCCCTTCTAACTAATTTGAAGCAGACTACTTTGACCATGCGAGTCCAACTCGACATCCGCCTAAAGATCAATGTTCGCTATCGGGATTCGGCCCAAGCTAATGGACGTATGACCATTTATGGAGCTTCTGTTTCAAGCATAGTCCCAAGGATATCCCTTCCTTTATACGCAAGCGTATACTCTCCATGGGTCCTATGGTTGGATGTGTTTCTGCATTCCAACCTATTCTAGTGGCTTATGTCATTTTATACAATTTATATATTAAATTACAACAATCCGCACCCATCATAAATGCATACTGAGGCTACTTTTTAACATATATCTTACTTTTATATGTTCTCATTCTTTCATTCTTTTCTTCCATTGCCTTTACAATTCTTATAGTTGACCCTAGATCTAATTTATTATGCGTTTAACTTACCGTTTTCAATAGCAATTACCGCTTCCTTTTTCAATTCTTTAATATCATTATCCTTTTATCTATTAGTTCCAACTTCAACTTCTATTCCCATTTCTTTCTTTACTTCATTTTCTTGCCTGTTTCTCAAACTTACTTTTTAATTTTTTTTCCGTTTAGTTGGTATTTACGTTTTATTCATATCTTATTATTTAGCTTTTGGGACTTACCACATTTTAATATATTAGAACTAAAACTTCCACCTAATGTATGTTAACAAGGTAAATGTCCATATCTTGTCAAAAGGGGAAATGCTTGTGCGGTGTTTATAATTACAAGGACTTTTCTTTTTAATTTCTTTTGAAATTGACAGTAAGAAACAAAAAAAATTCCCTTGTTTTTACATCTCTTTCCATTTATTTTCATATATACACTCCTTATGATTCCTAATGTCACACTTCTGTTTGTTTTGAACTTGATAATATACGAAATCTACTTGCAACATTTCAAATTTGAATATATTAAAATATAGCAAAAACCCCAAAGATCTTAACAAGTTCTTATTTCAACTTTATTCATATAGTTAGGTAAAAATAAGTTCCTAAACATTATGCATTCCTTAAGATTTCACATAATTCATTTGTCGTTAAAATACCAATTATAATCATTATGTGATTATAAATTTAATCAATTACGCAATTATAGAATTAAATCTAATCATTATGCTTTTGTAATTATCAATATAAATTTAATAGGCAAGTTTAACATCTTCTTTATATTCATGAATTCATTTGCAATTTAAATTCAACTCTTTGATATACAAGAATAGACCTGCAATGAAAAAAATCTAATATTATATAGAAATATATTATATTTTCACTCACCTTCTTAGCTCTCCCAAATCACTAGATCTAATCTCTATTATTTGTATTTTTCCTTTTGGGCTCCCTACTTGAATCCAACATCAACATGTATATGTAGATATATTAGAATTTGGATTAGAGAGAAAAGATATAGATTAATTTATTAATTAAAACATGATCTATAGTTTAACTCTAATGTAGCAATTTGGTTTGAGCCAATTTTTATTCTTTATCATCTCACATTTCTTCTTCAAAGTGTATATGTGCAATTTAAATCTATTTCCATGTATTTAGAATTTTAGTGGAGAAAAGAAATTGGTAGAGCTTCCATGCTTGTTAGGAAATTATGAGTTGGAAATGATGTCCTAGGTCTACATTTATTGGGGTTCAAACTAGTGCTAACTGTCAGATTAAGCCGATCAAAATCAGGATCGTCTAAAAACAATTTACTAATGCTTTCAAAACTACATAGGTCAAACGCCCCTAGGCTTGGATCGACCTATGACAGTCGACTTGGATTCTTTAGTGATCGACCAATTATTTTTTTGAATGGTGATTTTATTTCTTGTTTGATTTTGTTAATTCTCTTCCTCTGTTCAGTTGATCTCTGAATTCTTTTTCTCTATTAATTAATCTCGTTCAATTATTTCCACTTCATAAATTCTCTAAGATTTGAAATCTATGTTAACACTTAAATCTCTATTAAGATTAGCCGTTAGCGTTAATTAATTTTATTACTATATTTACATATATAATTATTTTCGATGCTAAAATTTCAAACAATAATAATTTTTTCGTTTGAACTCCGATCGAAAAACGTTATATATGAAAACTGATCGAAAAATTGCCAGGAACATAATAGCGCAAGTATCATAGCTAAATTTTGATGTTTATAAAAATTCCATTTTTCACTGTTTTCTCTTCATTAATTAATTTACTATAAATAGTTATCGCAAAATCCGTGGGATGTTACATATATTTTACTAATCCTTTTTTACCAATAGCTAACCTTCGTTGATTATTATAACTTTCACAATTCCTTATTCCATTGTCTGATTACTACTTCACCGCTAATTGTTTATTTGCTAACTTATCTCTTAAAACACATATATAAAATTAACAACGAAATCATTGTTATTATTTCTATTTATAATACTTTGTTTTTACGTTTAAGAATTTCTTTATTTTAATGCATTAGAAATGCATCTTGAAGTAAATGTTAACACCATAATTTTTCTATAAATTATCTAAAAGAGGATTTGTGTTGTGTTTAGAGTTACAAAGAATTATATTTTATGTTACTATTGAAATAGATGGTACAAAATACAGTAAACATCCCTATCTTGTACATCTCTTTCCTTTAGTCATATTCCTTGTTGTTTCAAATAATACACCTTTATACAAAATTATCACGTTGGATAATTTATAGAAATTTACATAGCAACATACTTCATTCCAATGTATTAAAATATTACTTATATCCTAATCTAATTTATACAATTATCAATTCATGTTTAATAACATATAACATTCAAATATCAAGCCTGTAATTTATATATATCTTATCAATGAATTATCTCATAACCTTTAGGCATATACAACATCTAACCAAAGTTAACAATTCACAGAATATGTAGATAATGTTCTCAAATTCATTGCATGTGTGTGCGTGTGTGTGTATAAGCCTATAACTCCAAAACTTACATTTTGGCATAAATGGAACAAATTCACAATGATATAAACCCAATATTATATAAAAATATATATATATTTTCTCACTCAACTCTAAACTTCCAAATCTCTAGATCTAAATATATTATTCTTGACTGACTCCCTTTCTTTTTACCAAAATATATATATCAGAAGTATATACATACTCGTTAGAATTATAAATCCAAGAAGAGATTTGAATTAAATGTGTGTTTGGATTTAGATTTTCAATAACCTTTGCTCTGGCGATTCCATTTGACCTTATTCTTCTTCTCTATTGTTTTCTGCTATTCTCCACTTATATATATATAGTTTATAGTTTATACAACTTTTAAAATTTATGGAGATAAAAGGGCAGAGCTTCGCCCTTGATTTTGAAAATATGAGAAGAAAAGTGAGAAGCTAGGCCTACATTTATAGGGGTTCGAATCAGTTCCATCTGTTAGATTATATTATGTTAAATTTGGGTCGTTTGGCCTAGATTCAATATCAACCGCCTGTCGATAACCGGCCGACCACTATACTCCCATCGATGATAACTAGTGGTCAAACGGGCCCAATAAAGGTGTCGGTTCGTCGTGGTTTATGTCAACCACTGATTTTTGTTCACTTTTTTTCCTAATTAAATCAATTTAATTTGATCCGGTTAACGTTAATATTACTTAGTCACTAAATATTCGTTTAATGTTAATGTAACAACCCGCCTCGAAATGGGCTGTATTTTTGACCCAGTAAAGTTCCATGGAACCATAGACCTATTCTAAAGCTGGCTGTTAGTTGGTAAAATTAATACAATAAGCAATACACAAAGCTACCCATTTTTGCTATCTGAATCTCACTACGGAAATGATAAAATATAATATAAGAAATGTTACCGTTTTATAAAAATTAAAATCTAAAAAACATAACATAGTATCTCAATATCAGTAATACAATATCTCAACAAACAACATCATGTCTGAAATAGGTATATCAAAATATAACACAACCTAAATAGATAGATAACAGCCATAAGACCCCGCCTCCCCCTTCATCTCCTAATTCATCACCGTCTTCTCTCACCAATGTTGTAATGATGAGGTAGTCTGAACAACAATGTTTGGTGAATAAAAATCTCGCATCTTTCCATAATAATATTCGGTCAGTATAATTTATATGAGCATATGTCTTACGAATCTTGACTATATCCATCTTGGAATACCTCCAACTGTAAAGCCTAAGGGTTTTCTAGTCCAATTCTATAACTTCCACTTTTTCAATCCAAAATTTTAACTCACATTCAACTATAGGCTAAAGGACCTTCCCAGGCCCATGCATTATCTTTAATTATGTCCTAACAATAAGAGAGAAAGTACCCAAGCCACTTAATATCTTCCAACGTGAATTAGACAGACTCTGACCATTTAATATCTACATCTTAGGTAGGTCCCCATCATTTAACACTTGAACTAAGGTGGACCCCTCTCTCATACTCTCCAGTAGACATCACATGAATTCTCATTAAGCCACTTAATACTTATTTGTGGAAGAGGCAGATACTACAATAGCCACTTAATCCCTCAACCCCGAAGGAGACCCTTCTCGAGATTTCCAGCCATCGTGCCTAAATGGTAACCCCGACCATTTAATACTTCTTAAGTAGTAAGGAGTCAAATCCTACTATAGTTGTCGAGACTTAGTTTTCATTCATGACATAAAGCTTTCATTTACAACATACAGATTTGACGACTACTACGACAAAAAGAGAATATATACTACAAGGAGACAGGACTTCAAAACCGGTGCATCAATTTTATATTTTGATTGTTTGAGTCTTAGGTCAATATTGTTAAAATCTCTCCTCAGTTAACATATATAATAGCTTATATATTTCATCATTCTTTTTATACACATATATAAGCATATAACTATTTTACAAAGGTTTGAAAGAGTGTGTGTGTGTGTGTATATATATATATGCAAACTGTGCATATTGCACAAAACATACCAGGTCAGTCGACTGTCTCAGGCTACCAGTCGACTAACACTGGGTAAAATGTGCAATGTGCACGTACATATGAATTTGAATATTTAAAATCGTTTGAATATTCAGTCAACTGACCCTGTAGTCCAGTCGACTGAATTTCTATAATAGCCATATTTTTGAAAAGACATGAGTTTTGTGAAGAGTTGCGAACCTTTAACGAAAAGATTCAGATGCAACACTTCGATCGAACCTCTTCACCAACAGTCGTAGCTTTCTAACTATTATAAATACAAACTCCAAACTCATTTCGACTCGCTGAATTACAATCGATTTCTCTTATTCTCTAATCTAACTTTCTGAAATCTATTCGCTATCACACTCTCAACTATTCTAAATAAAATCAATATTATACCTTTCTATTCTTCATATACTTCAAATACAAACATTTATACTCGAGGAGAAGATTATAGGAAGGGTGTATTACAAGTGACAAATCCGTGTTATTAGAACACATAAGTCAAAATTATTTTTTGTATTTATTGAAGTCCTGTTCTGCTGCTCAGGCAAGTGAAGTCCTCTTCGTTTGTTGAGGCGAAATCCTGTTCTGCTGCTTAGGTCCCCATTTGGTTGCCTAAGGGTGTATAAACCAATCCTCCAGGTTATGTGAGGGTTATTGTTTTAATGAAATTCCAGAAGAAGTGTGGGACTGGACGTAGGACGGTGCTCCGAACCAGTATAAAAATCTCTGGTGTCATTTTACTATACTTCTTTTTATTCCGCATCATTTATAGTATTATTATCATCAGTATACTCCGCATTATCATATATCCATGTTATACGATCCACACTGCACTTTCATTTGGTATCGTAGCCAGGTCATCATATAACCGTAACACAGTTATCTGATAATCTATTAATAGGGACACTAACACCAGCACTAACATTAACACTAGCTTTGTTGAAGGACAATCCACTGCAGTCCACCACTATTTAATGGCATGAATTATAACTATTGGTCCACACAAATGAGAATATATATGCAAGCAAATAGTTTTGAATCATGGAATATAACTCAGACGGAATATACTATTCCTACTGAAGAATATTCCACTTGGTCAAATACACAAAAATTAGATGCCACAGCTAATGCAAAAGCCATGAATATGTTGTTTTGTGTGTTAGGTAAAAATGAGTTTAATCGTGTTAGCATGTGTAGTACTGCATATGAAATATGGCATACACTCAAGATCATGCATGAAGGAAGCAACAAGGTTAAACAAAGCAAAATATCCATGCTCAAGTGTCAGTTTCAAAAATTTAGAATGAAAGAAAATGAATCCATAAATGACATGTATTCAAGATTTCAGGATATCTATCATTCACTAGTAGGATTAGGAGAAAAATATTTAGATTTTGATATCGTATCCAAAATCCTTAATTCTCTAACGGATTAATGGGAACGAAAAGTTCTCGCTATTGAAGAAACAAACGATATTTCCAAAATAACTCCAGAAGAATTAATAGGAAATCTAATGTCCTATGAAGTGAATTTGCATGCAAAAAGAGTTTAGGCTTGAGATAAAAAGAATATAGCATTCCATGCAGAACAAGAAGAATCAAACTCAGATAAAGACGACCTAGCTTTTATTGCAAAGAACTTCAAGAAATTCCTGAAATATAGAAAACGAAACAGAAATAATAGCAAGAAAAGCTTAACCAGCAAAAAGCCACCATCTTTGTCAGTTATGGAATGTTATAACTGTCACAAAAAGGGGCACATGCAGAAAGACTGTCCAGAACAAAAGAAAGAACATCGAAATAAAAGAAAGGACAAATTCAAAAGAAAAGCTTTTTCAGTCACATGGGATGATTCAGATTCCTCATCATCTTCTTCAGAAAGTGAAAGTGAAAGCGATAATGAACAAGCTAATGTATGTTTTATGGCTAAAGCTAATGAGGTTAGTGATTTTACTTTTGATGATATGATAGAACTAAACTCTAAATTATTAGATACTTTAAAAACTCTTAAAAGAAAATATAAAGAAGCTGTAGAAAATCAGAAAAAGGCAAAATTCGAAAGAGATATGCTAAAAGATGAGAAGAAAATATTGGAAGAAGAACTTGAGAAAACTCAAGAAACTCTCTCTAATGTTAATTCTCAACTTATATTATTCAGTCAAGAAATTGAAACTCAAAAAGAAAAGAATGATAGTCTTGTTTCTGAAAATCACGTTTTAAAAACTAATATTAAAATGGTAGAACTAGAAAATTCAAGTCTAAAGACTAAACTAGATGGAATCACTAAAAATGTTTCAACTTTTAATAAAGGCAGAGAAAATTTATCTAGAATTATTGAGAATTCACAATCTGTTAATAATAAACATGGTTTAGGATATAAAAAGAAAGTTAAAAAGTCACAAACTAGTAATTTGAACAAAGTTAAATCTAATAAAACATCCATATCTTTAAATAAACCAGTTTCTAAAACCTTAAGTATATGGATACCTAAAACCAATAACAAACTAATAAGAAAGAAATATATTAGTTCGTTCATAGAAGATGTTCATAATAATAAAAATTATATTTATAAAATGGGTACTAAACCCTCTTGGGTTTGGTTTCCTAAGACCTAACTTTTAGGACCCTATTAAAAAGGTAGGTACCAACGATATCTCATATTTTTTTGTAGGTCCCACTCAAGAAAAGAGGAAAATGGGTACTCGAAAGTGGTTGTTCAAAACATATGACAGGAGATAAAGACATGCTAATAAATATTACATACTCAGGTGGAGGTTCTGTCACTTTTAGAGACAATTCCAAAGGATATATCATCGGCAAAGGCGATATGAGCAATTACGCCAACAGAAATCTACCGACCGTACATTCATTTAGCCTAGAATTAGTATAATCCATCAATTTAAATACTATTTTTTCTCTAAAACTACAACTATAAATAATAACATTTTCCTATTACTAAGAACTCGAAAAAAAAACTATACAGTACTCGATTCTCTATAAAATAAAATCAATCAACAACAGCCCTTTACAACAATGTCAACATCATCCAATACCGACTCTATTGAAATCCTTGCCACACCCAATTCCCCAGAAACACCAAACCACCAAGGTTCGCCATCTTTGGCTTACCATACCGGATACACGCCGGAAAAGAAAAAAAAAGAAAAAAAGACCATTGATATCTCACCAAATACAAAACAGAAGATTGACGATCTCCATCATTATTAACAGGAGTCTCTTATGCTTAACGGGAGATGTATTATGAGTAGAAAATTAACTCTAGACGTATAGGTATAATAGAGCATATAGAAATAAAATTTTGTGGGGCTTCGTCACACCCGATTGACGAAAATGTTGTTTCGCCAATCTGACGTCCTTCGACTTTGTCTCCTCCGCGACCTCCATACTCACCAAATTCATGGGTCGCAACGTAGCTTCGAACATCCGTCGCAAACAGCTAAAAGAATTCAAAACGGCTAGTCCAAAAAAATAATTATAGTGTTTAACAATTTTCTTCATTGTATGCTTAATAATTTTTTATCAATATGTACGTTTATATATTTCTGCAATAAAGTATTTCCCGTCCATTAAACAAACAATTTAAATATAATAACTATTCACTTTTCACTACAAAATAAAATTAGACTTATGGAATAAATAAATATGTACATTTCATATAATAAAACAATTTTCTATGCAAAATGATACAGGTCAGTCGACTGGCCTCACAAATCAGTCGACTGACACTGCCAAATTTCAAAAATAAAAACAAGGCCAGTCGACTGATGCAGGCGCTCAGTCGACTGGTCTAGAAGGTCGAAAATAATCTACCTTCAGCATCAGTTGACTGAATTTTTACATCTATCGAATGACATGTAACAAGGCCAAAAATTAAACATGGCCTGTCGACTGATCGAGGCCTTCAGTCGACTGGTCCAGAAGGTCGAAAATTCACAGCCTTCAGATTCAGTCGACTGATTGCCTGCACCAGTTGACTGACCCGTAGATCTGAAAGGCTTTTAACCTTTCCACCTACCCTTTCACCCCTCTTTATTTATCACTTTACCTTTCTTCTCCTTCACAATTCAGCTTTTCAAACTACTCCAAACCCTAAGCTCTCTAAAACTTAAATTTTTCTCCTCTAATTCAAAACTAAATGGCACCTAAACGAAAAGGATAAGCCTCCTTTTCATCTCAACCACCTTCTAATGAACAAATTCACCAATGGTTATTTGATGACACGGCAACAAAGCGATGGAGACGGATCCAAGATTCCATAATTTTTGAAGGTTCATTCGTCAACTTTCCTGATTTTTCATCTTATCATATTCAAGAATTAGCCCGCCGTAGCAACTTAGAGTTGTTAATTGATATCAACGACAATAAACACAAAATTAACCAAATTATGGTTAAATTGTTCTATGCTAATCTCAACTTGGGTCATCAAGATGTTCTGAATCAAGAAGATTGCTTATGGAGCCTAGTATGTGGTAAGCCCGTCTTCTTTTCTCTTGATCGTATGGCTCATATACTAAAAACGGACAATGATGGAGTTGAATTGACTACTCTTGATGTCGATTTGGTAGTTAGAGACCGTGTTAGCCATTTATTTCTTAAAGACGATATGCGTCAATTAAAGTCAATGTCTTTACGACCAAAAGCTCGAATAATTCATCGTGCCTTAATGTAAACCGTAACTCCTAGAATCGGGAGTTATGAACTTGTCAATGAGAAAATTTTTAGAGCCTTGTATGCTATATTTGGAAACATCAAAATCAATTAGCTTCGTTTAATACTTGACGACTTTTTAAGCTTTAACAAAGGCAAGATGAATATAGTTTATCACGGGGAATATATTATGCGTCTTTTCAAAGCTTGCGAAATACCAGAACAGGATTCACCGGTTTCTACAGTTGGATGCTTAAATGCTCGGACCTTAGCTTTAATGAAGTTGCCAGTTGCCCGGCCCCCTCCTATAATTTCCTTTGAAGAATGGACACAAAAACAAACATCTCAAGTTCAACCACAATAAGGCGAGTCTTCTCACCGACCATCTCGCCAAACATCAACTATATATCAACAAGAAGGAATCAGAAATCCGGATGAAGGCCTTCAACCACGTGCGGCCATCAATATCATGTGCCATAATCAACAAATCCTTCAATCAAATATTCAAAAAATTGATAAGAAGCTCGATAAAGTGAAAGGGTTTTTAAAAAATTATGGCAACACTACTCCATAGATAGGATTTTGGCGCACCCTTATTGCGGCACATTTGATACGGCTATAAGCCATATCAAATTTTAATACGGGTTATAACCGTATCTATATTATCTAATACGGCGAAAGCCGTATTAAAATTTGATACGGCTTATAGCCGTATTAAAATCCGTGCCTCTTTTCGTGGGAAAATTTTCCCCAAAACGCACACCCTCCCTCCTTTTTTTTTATTTCCATCTAGCTTTCATTTTCACCGTTAATGCTCATTCCATTCATCGAGATAGTTCTCTTGTGTTGAGGTAAACATCAAAGTCTTTCAGTTTATACTTGTCATAATTTCACCTTTTTTTGTTTTGCTGTATAATTATCGTTGGTGGGTATCCTTATTCTTAGGTTTTGCATACCCATTTGATGAATTAAAGAATATTATCTTGTTATCGCAAATCTTTCGAAGTGTTTTCGAGAGAAGTTGGGTGCCCACCTTGTGCACTGAACTGATTTGGTTATATTTGTTTACAAGTTTTTATGCTGTAACCATAATTTCTATTAACGAATGCCTCGAAGCTCGGTTAATGTTGTTATTTGTAAGATTGAGTTGCTGTATTTGCAATCTGTTTGGGAACAACTTTTACTACAACTACCTAAAATAGTTTAAAGTTACAGCTTTTGCGTTGATTCACATGAATATGAGATAATAGAAGTGTTTAGATATAAGTTGAAATGTTGGCTAATTTACTTTTAAAAAGATACAAAATGAAATAAGCAAGTTATGTCTTATTGATTTGTTGGCAAAGTCAAAATTTTATATAGTTAACACACATATAAAAGTTACATAAGTAACTTATAAGTTATTTTCCTCATAAGGTGACGTAAAAAACATCTGTGTTGGTGTTTCTTTGAAAGCATCTCATTAGTTGGTGACCATTCATTTTGAGCCTTACCATTCACAGCACCATATGCACTATAAAACATCCATTTAAAGCAAAATAAAAGGGTTAAATTAACAAAACGAGCTGTAGATTGGCGACCATAGCAATAGACATCCTAGCTTAATCTCTGAATGATTGCGATGAGCCAAAAAACAGTTTACTGGCAATACAAATTGGATTTGATACATGACTCATACACCAATATAAAGCGGATATGATATATTGTTTGATCTGTAGTAGGTTCTGCTGTAATCTTCAAATGAACGTGGTCAGCAAAAGTATATTTTGGATAAGTAATATGATAGGATTTTTTTATCCTTGCATAATTTACAGCTTGGTGCTAATGTTGTATATGGTTCTGACATTGTATATGGTTTTGACATTGTTGTATAAGTGGATAAAATTATTGTTAATGGCGCAAGCCAAGTATCAGGAGAGGGGTAATGCATAGACATTAGTCCGGTGCTACAAAATAGAGCCGTTGTAATGGTAAATTTTGTTGAAACAGTTTGGTGCTAATGTTGTATATTGTTCTGACATTGTTGTATAAGTGGATAAAATTGTTGTTAATGGTGCAAGCCAAGTATCAGGAGAGGGGTAATGCATAGACATTACTCCGGTGCTACAAAATGGTGCCGTTGTAATGCCAAATTTTTTGGAAACAGTTTGGTGCTAATGTTTAAAATAAACCCTATATTTTGAGTTCCATTATTGAAATTTAAATAGTCCATATATTTTAACTATTTAAAATTAATTAAATATGAGAATATAATACGAAGAATTGTAGCTAGTTATAAAAGATAAATCAGCTCAATAATAATCAAATATCATAATTCATTATCTATATGTAGACTAGTGTAGTGATGTTTAGTTTAATTAATTATAAATTTTTTCAATTATTTATATGTAAAAATTCCTCCTTTTCTGTGACATCAGTCACGTTTAATATTTCCTGCATTCACCGTAAACTCATACTAATCATTTGTGTACGAAACTATGAATCTTACTTCACCAAAGTTATAATGATGCAACTCAGCAAGTTCAACATGTAAACTAGTTACTGGTAGCAAGTTAGGAAGAATAGAAGATAATTCGACAATTCTTCTGCTTATTTTGCTTCACATTAATGACATTACTGTCAATCACGAGTGCTCCATTAAGTTGAAAAACAGTTGGAGTTAACGAGGCTGACCCAATACTGTGCTAGCGATAACCTGTAAGACCAATCCACTGGATATTTACCCTGAGTTTTAGGGGACCTTAGATTTAGTTAACCATTTATTTCCATATTTATTACAATTTTTTATAAACACAAATGCAACTTCAAATTCATAGAACATCTTTGAAGTCATTAGCCTAAATAACAAATTCAGCAACTCTAAACAAATAGCAAAATCGAGCAGAGTGCTATGCTTTTGGGCAAACTGTCAGAACATATTTTACCCAGGCTTTGAACTGCGGGTTTTAGTCATTTCTGGCAGAGTCAGATTGCGAAGAAGACTTGAGAGTTAAATCATCTTTATAGCTTGTGCATGCAACAATTGATGGTAGTAATGACTTGAATATGATTTTCATAGATGGGAAATGTGTTTTGTATAGGTGCATAAGTTGAAATTGCTTGCTTCTTAAGTAGTCATGGTTGGTGATCGCTGGCAGTGGAGGTAGTGAAGTGTAAGCAGTGCAACATGATTTTGTTGTTTGTACAGGGAGATGCTGATGTTTATACAGTGAAGCAAAACCAAGAGAGGTAATAAATGACTAGAGGAAGTGGTTAATGGAGGAGCAATTTGGTGTGACGAGATGTAGAACTGTTGGCAGGTGGATGTTAGCAGTTATGATTGTAACAAGTGAAGTGTTGTTGTTTGAAAAAAAGGGTAGTCTTCTCACCGACCACAATAAGGCGAGTCTTCTCACCGACCATCTCGCCAAACATCAACTATGTATCAACAAGAAGGAATCAGAATTCCGGATGAAGGTCTTCAACCACGTGCGGCCATCAATATCATGTGCCATAATAAACAAATCCTTCAATCAAATATTCAAAAAATTGATAAGAAGCTCGATAAAGTGAAAGGATTTTTAAAAAATTATGGCAACACTACTCCATAGATAGGATTTTGGCGCACCCTTATTGCGACACATTTGATATGGCTATAAGCCATATCAAATTTTAATACGGGTTATAGCCGTATCTATATTATTTAATACGGCCGAAAGCCGTATTAAAATTTGATACGGCTTATAGCCGTATTAAAATCCGTGCCTCTTTTCGTGGGAAAATTTTCCCCAAAACGCACACCCTCCCTCCTTTTTTTTATTTCCAGCTAGCTTTCATTTTCACCCTTAATGGTCGTTCCTTTCATCGAGATAGTTCTCTTGTGTTGAGGTAAACATCAAAGTCTTTCAGTTTATACTTGTCATAATTTCACCTTTTTTTTGTTTTGCTGTATAATTATCGTTGGTGGGTATCCTTATTCTTAGGTTTTGCATACCCATTTGATGAATTAAAGAATATTATCTTGTCATCGCAAATCTTTCGAAGTGTTTTCGAGAGAAGTTGGGTGCCCACCTTGTGCACTGAACTGATTTGGTTATATTTGTTTACATGTTTTTATGTTGTAACCATAATTTCTATTAACGAATGCCTCGAAGCTCGGTTAATGTTGTTATTTGTAAGATTGAGTTGCTGTATTTGCAATCTGTTTGGGAACAACTTTTACTACAACTACCTAAAATAGTTTAAAGTTACAGCTTTTGCGTTGATTCACATGAATATGAGATAATAGAAGTGTTTAGATATAAGTTGAAATGTTGGCTAATTTACTTTTAAAAGATACAAAATGAAATAAGCAAGTTATGTCTTATTGATTTGTTGGAAAAGTCAAAATTTTATGTAGTTAACACACATATAAAAGTTACATAAGTAACTTATAAGTTATTTTCCTCATAAGGTGATGTAAAAAACATCTATGTTGGTGTTTCTTTGAAAGCATCTCATTAGTTGGTGACCATTCATTTTGAGCCCTACCACTCACAGCACCGTATGCACTATAAAACATCCATTTAAAGCAAAATAAAAGGGTTAAATTAACAAAACGAGCTGTAGATTGGCGACCATAGCAATAGACATCCTAGCTTAATCTCTGAATGATTGTGATGAGCCAAAAAACAGTTTAACTGGCAACACAAATTGGATTTGATACATGACTCATACACCAATATAAAACGGATATGTTATATTGTTCGATCTGTAGTAGGTTCTGCTGTAATCTTCAAATGAACATGGTCAGCAAAAGTATATTTTGGATAAGTAATATGATAGGATTTTTTTATCCTTGCATAATTTACACCTTGGTGCTAATGTTGTATATGGTTCTGACATTGTATATGGTTTTGACATTGTTGTATAAGTGGATAAAATTATTGTTAATGGCGCAAGCCAAGTATCAGGAGAGGGGTAATGCATAGACATTACTCCGGTGCTACAAAATAGCGCCGTTGTAATGGTAAATTTTTTTGAAACAGTTTGGTGCTAATGTTGTATATTGTTCTGACATTGTTGTATAAGTGGATAAAATTGTTGTTAATGGTGCAAGCCAAGTATCAGGAGAGCGGTAATGCATAGACATTACTCCGGTGCTAAAAAATGGTACCGTTGTAATGCCAAATTTTTTGGAAACAGTTTGGTGCCAATGTTTAAAATAAACCCTATATTTTGAGTTTCATTTATTGAAATTTAAATAGTCCATATATTTTAACTATTTAAAATTAATTAAATATAAGAATATAATACGAAGAATTGTAGCTAGTTACAAAAGATAAATCAGCTCAATAATAATCAAATATCATAATTCATTATCTATATGTAGACTAGTGTAGTGATGTTTAGTTTAATTAATTATAAATTTTTTCAATTCTTTATATATAAAAATTCCTCCTTTTCTGTGACATCAGTCACGTTTAATATTTCCTGCATTCACCGTAAACTCATACTAATCATTTGTGTACGAAACTATGAATCTTACTTCACCAAAATTATAATGATGCAACTCAGCAAGTTCAACATGTAAACTAGTTACTGGTAGCAAGTTAGGAAGAATAGAAGACAATTCGACAATTCTTCTGCTTATTTTGCTTCACATTAATGACATTACTGTCAATCACGAGTGCTCCATTAAGTTGAAATACAGTTGGAGTTAATGAGGCTGACCCAATACTGCGCTAGCGATAACCTGTAAGACCAATCCACTGCAAATTTACCCTGAGTTTTAGGGGACCTTAGATTTAGTTAACAATTTATTTCCATGTTTATTACAATTTTTTATAAACACAAATGCAACTTCAAATTCATAGAACTTCTTTGAAGTCATTAGCCTAAATAACAATTCAGCAACTCTAAACAAATAGCAAAATCGAGCAGAGTGCTATGCTTTTGGGTAAACGGTCAGAACATATTTTACCCAGGCTTTGAACTGCGGGTTTTAGTCATTTCTGGCAGTGTCAGATTGCGAAGAAGACTTGAGAGTTAAATCATCTTTATAGCTTGTGCATGCAACAATTGATGGTAGTAATGACTTGAATATGATTTACATAGATGGGAAATGTGTTTTGTATGGGTGTATAAGTTGAAATTGTTTGCTTCTTAAGTAGTCATGGTTGTTGATCGCTGGCAGTGGAGGAAGTGAAGTGTAAGCAGTGCAACATGATTTTGTTGTTTGTACAGGGAGGTGCTGATGTTTATACAGTGAAGCAAAACCAAGAGAGGTAATAAATGACTAGAGGCAGTGGTTAATGGAGGAGCATTTTGGTTTAACGAGATGAAGAACTATTGGCAGGTGGATGTTAGCAGTTGTGATTGTAAAAAGTGAAGTGTTGTTGTTTGAAAAAAAGGGTAGTGAAATGGCAGTGTTTAGAGAGATGGTGGGTGGGTTTGTGTAGAATAGGGTAGTTATGGTAGGCAGAGGCAGGCAAAGGAAGGTGGAGGCAGTAAGGTGTTTGAGAATTATTGGTGATAGCAGTTGATTGATGATTGAATGATGGAGGATATGTGCAGTAATGTAGAAGTGGTAATAAGGTTGTGGATGTGGATATGTCAGTGAGGTGAGTTTGAGTGGTTGTATGCACTGTGATGGCAGTATTGTGGTGGTTATGATGAAGTGTTGTATATGTGTCGTATATGGCAGTGGTGGTTTTTATGGCTATTGCAAGGTCGTAGAAGGAAGTTGGGGTGGTGGTGGAAGTTATGCAGGCAAAAATCTGGTTATGTGTTTTTTTTCAACAAATAGATTTCTCTTCACTCAATTGCTTTTGGGTTATGATCATTAAAGGAAGTATGTTTGTATTAATGAATTTCTATTTTTTAAAAATGATCTCAAGTGTAGTTAGTAAGTATATTTACTAGAAGAAAGAATTTACAGTGGAAATGAATCATATCAAAAAAATAATTTGTTTTAATTTCATATTTTACTTATATGATCAGATTCAACTTGAGGAATTATGATTTTTGGTGGAAGTTTGTAATTACTAAATATGTATATGAAGGGAAATCGTGAGTAAAGAAAAGAAAAGAAAAGGGAAGAATAGGAAAGAAAGGTAAAGAACTAGAAGAAAGAAAATAAATAAAAGGGAAAGGAGAAAAGAGGTATAAAAATGTAAGGAAAGCTAAAGGGATTTAAACTTAAATTATTTAAGTTTAGAATAATTAAATATATGTTAATCATTTAATTAATTACTTAAGTTATTAAAATAATAAATAGCAACTAGCAATGGTTAATGGTAAAAATAAAATGTTCTAACCATTAGTTAATTAAAGCCTTAAGCAAATTACACTTTTTAATTAATTAATTTATTTCAGATATTTAATTAGAATAAAATAAATAGTTTGAAACTAGTTTAATGATAATTAAACATGATTTGAAAATAATTATCATATTCTATTTAATAATAAATTAATGATTTGTGTAACTAGTTAATCCAATATAATTTAATAAAGTTAAATATTTAGAATTAATCTTACAGCAAATTTCTCAATATAATTTCAAAAAAATTCTTTTCGAACAGTTGGAACGAGGACCCATTGAAGGGCAAGTCTCTTGTTCTGTTAAATATGATATAGGAGGGCAGTATGTCTTTCAGCATAGACAAACAATGGATAAATGAATCAGATCTAAGATCTACATACTATATAAATGGGGTGCAGAAGTTCATTAGTTTTGTTGAAGAAAATGGTGGTAAGAAAGGTTTGTATTTATGTGTAACGACCCGTTAAATTTATGATATTTAATAAAATGAATTAATATAATTTCTAATTTGGTTAAAAAATAAATGTAGAAATTTGGTATAGTGGTTGCAATTTAGTGTAACTATAAAATTTTATGATAATAGATGTGGATAACGTAAATTTTCACAACTTGATTTAAAGTAATTTTGAAGAAACAAATAAATGTTGAATTTGTGAATGTTAGTATAAATATTAACTTAAATGGTGTTTATTAATACAAAGATGTAATTAGTGTAGATACTAATAATTTATGCCTGTAGTGAAAGGAAAAGAAAACTAATAGAAACATAAAATTTATTTTATGTAAACAAAAGTATAGTTTTGAACAAACTTATGAAAATTGATCGAAACAGTGTTTGTAATCAGTTTGGTTATTTTATATTTGAAAGATAGAGATGTGTAAATACGTTAATGAATTTATAATGGGAAGGAATGGTAGAATGAAAAGATTATATATAATAATAAGCATTTGATTCAATTAAGGGAATTAAATTTTAATAAATGGTCATTTAATAAATTCAACTTTTGTGAGAAATCATAATAGTTGTGTAAAATGTGTACAAACTTGGATTTGGAAGTTTATTGGATTTATAACGGTTTTGTTATTAAGTGTATGAGTTTAAAAGTTATTCCCTTTTGTAAAGTTATAGAAGAATGCATAAAGATATAAACAGGGCTTAATAGAATTGACACTTAATGAATTGAATAAATTACCCATTTATGTAGATATGTATAGTGAAATAAATGGCCTAAGCAAATTAAAATGGGATAATCATTGAGATTTGTACTATGAAAATAAATAGTAACATTTATTTGCAAGGAATAAAAGACTATTTAGGTGACTAAAATTTGGAGTAATGACTATTGTATGTTACCTACCCTTGTTTCTTGTTAATTTAGATTTTGGGAATCAAATTCAATTTATCCGCCAATTTACCGCAGTTAAAGTGAAATGAATTGGTGATTGAGAAATGTTAAATACAAATAAGATGTAAACCAAAGAAAATCCCATTTGTAATAAATTATGTAGAATAAAGTAAAGAAACTAGGAAATGAAAATGTGAAAAAGTGGATGCAGTGAGATCTTAAGTGATAATAACCTTGTTAGGCAAGTGATAATGGAATTTTGTGTATATGTAATATTTACTGGTGTGTCAAGTAATAAACACATAGATGCAAGAAAAGGAAAGTTGGTAGCAATCTATATATGTTATTTATCTTACTTAGTATATTAAATAAGGTTTGGAATTCAAATTTTAATTAAAGGAGTTGGTAGCACGTTAGTAGGAAATAATTGTAAGGGTGGGATAACAACTACTATAAACTACCTAATTTAAATGAGTCAATGAACTTATTTGAAATAACGTTCATCTAAATATGAGTAATTAAAATGGCGGGGTCAACAATAAACGTTACTTTAGAATTAATTTATATTTTAACGGAAGTGTGAAAGTAAAGCAATAGAAGCGTAAACTTATCAAGGTAGAATTTAGTAGTGTAATGAAAAAATGTTAAGAATGTTATAGTATAATGATTGATTGGAAATCAAAATTTACTTGTTTGAATGTAACTTTAGGGAAATCGGATTTAATTAAAATAAAAAGGAAGAAAAAAAAAATTGGATGAAATTTAATGTTGGAATATTATGTAAATATAAACTTAGATAAAATTTAAGGATATCTACGTAATAGAGTGTAAAACCAATGTTAATTTCATCTATTTAATACTAATAGGTTAATAATAGAATGAAGAGTAAATTTAATGTTAAGTTAATATGAATTAAGGTAATATTGGGGAATAATGTGAATTTTCTTCATAATATGATAAGTTGTAGAATACAACGTAAACTTGAGTATAACCTTTGGATTGAAAACATTGTTAAGGGTTACCTGTTAAATTTGGATGGAATTGGCAATAAATGTTACACTTATGGGTAAGGAAATAAAAATGTCCAGAATTTGGGTATATTAAGAAATGGGGATTGAAATTGAAATCTTGCAACGAATCTAATAATACGTCACATAAGTGTTAAATTAAGGTAACACTTGGAAAATATGATAATGATTTTCAAATTGAACAAGTTGTGGAATTAATAAGGATGGAAGAAAAAAAAAATCAAGATTTATTTTATTTATTGGAATGAAAAATTTATAATTTGATTTATTGCGAATAATTGAAATTTAATTTGGTAATTGGCGAAATGATTAATGATTGAATTAACATAGAACTTGTTGTTAGTTATTAAAATTGTTTAAGAAATCAAAGGAGAGAAATTTTATAAAATTTTAAATTTTGTAATTGGATTGGCTAAAGTGGGAAAGTGGAATTAATCAACGTTGTTACTTTTATCTCCTTCCCTATTAGATACTTATGTGATTGCATCCACATTTATTGTTGATTATTCCTATACATTGTCACCAATTAATCGTACTTGATGTATGTTTAGCAATTTTGTCACACAGTTAAAGTATGAATATATATATATAATGTATTCAAATTTTTCTGTATCTAGCACTTAATTAATTTAGAATCAAACTAACGAAACGTGTCATTTATTTTTGTCCCTCCATATTCATTTTCTTTCTAATTAATAAATACCACTTTTTAATACCTGCTACTTTAAAAAAAAAAAAGGACTGTTCATATTTGCTATATTTCAATACCAAGTGTTCATATTCACTTTATTTCTAATTAATAGCAGCCTCTCCTTTCAAATCTATTTGTCCCTAAACCTAACTCTAACCTTATAAATAACCTACTTCTTATTCTTCTATTACATTTTGTTTCTCCTAACTCTAACCCTAGCCTCCATGCTATTCTTCTTCTTCTTCTTCTTCTTCTTCTTCTTCTTCTTTTTTCTTGTTTTTCTCAAAGCTCCATATTATCTCTCATTTTATTTTATTTTTCTTTCTCTTCAAATATTCTTCTTCTTCTTCTTCAAATTTACTTCTATTTCAAACTTTCTTCTTTTCAAATCTAGATCTTCTCTTCCGTTTTCAGTTCTTATTTTAATCATTTTTTTCAATTCTTCTTTTTCAAATCTTCTTTTTCTTTCAAACCTTTTAAAATACATATATTCATATAATAAGGAGGAAAATTAAAGTAAATCGAAATAAAAGAAAAATTACGGAACAAAGTTAGCAATCAAGAAGAAGCATATGTGTTTTTCACGAGGGAAGGTGGATGCGGCACGGTATTTTATTTTTGTTTTGTTTATTTTTAATTTTTTTTTTTCAATTGCAAATCGTTTAATTGTGATAACTTTCACATACGAACTCCGTTTCACACGAAATTTCTTTTGTTAGGATCGTAATTAAATTCCGGGTCTGATGACTCTGGTTTGGATAAATTTAGAGACCGTCAAATTTTGGGTTTAAATCGGATTTACATTCGATTTAAATTCAAAAGTTGAGTGTTTTGACCCACTCACAATTACTAGAAGCTTTTATGTTTGTTAAATAAATTTTAGAAATGAATAGAAATTTATTTATGAGTATTTGGCATGTTTATTTCATTTATATCTATTGAATTGCATTTTATTAAATTTAACTGTTAATTTAATTGATTTATTGTGTATTAATTGACTGTTGGAAATTTTTGTTGCATATGAATTGCTAGTTAACAGTTGTATAAATTATTACTGAATAAACTGTTAGATTAATAGTTGATAAATTTAATTTGAATAAACTGCCAGTTATCACCTGTTATATATGATCATATATATAATTGTTATTGATTGATATTGATCGATGTTGTGATTGGATGATGGATGTGTTGTTGAATGAATGTTTTATTTGGATATCATTAAACTGCAAGTTAGTATGCATTTACATTTCATTCGGGATTGCGGTTTGAAATGATATACAACCGCAGTTTTATTTTTTTTTTAAATTGCGGATTGAAATGATAAATATCCGTATCACTTGACCATAGGATAGAAAACTATATACAGGCACCGCGGTCTATATATAACTATTTTTAATGTGATTTCTATGGTTTGGATGGAATACGGTTTATAAAAATCTTAAATTTTATACTGAATAAATGTTTTCTTCCATATTTATATACATATGAAGTTGAAAAATTTGAAATAAAAAGGTGTATAAATCCCTTTATTAAAATGGAAGAAAATTTAGTAAATGGAGTTTGATAATTTATGTCCTATGTTTAAATGTTAAGTTGGACATTTTAAGATATGATATTTATAATTGGATTTTCCCAAAATAAATTAAATGAATATTCTAGTATAACTTGAATTGGAAAATTTATATAATTTATTACTAGAAATTGAAGTCTTATAAATTATGGATTCTATGTGAATATTCAAGGCTAATTAATAGAACATTTGATTTGAAAGAATAAAATCCAACTTTAGTTGAAATATTTATACTCAAAATGGATATACGTATATATATGAATTTATTGAAATGGTTTTGGAACTTGAAGCGATATTAAATTTTGGTTTTAACTTTAAATAAAGAAATGTATTGTAAAGCCACGAGAAATATTTCTTTTCAAAGTAACATTTAAGTTAAACCACTTATTTTATATACTGTTGAATATCCAAACCATTTAGTTTTGAAAGTAATGGTTTTAAAAACTATGGATTTCGAAGTATTATGTTGAAAGTTAATATTCAAATATTTGGTTACAAGGAATTATAAATTTTAAAAGTGGCATAATTTTTGGAAAAGATTTATATTTGGGAAATGATATCATTGATTTGGGTTTTATAAAATAATATCAAAATGAATCTTTTTGGGTTTTAAAGAAGAAATGATATCGTAATATTATGGTTTTGAAATGGATTATATTCTGGTTTTAAAGTATAAACTATTTTTAAATGACCGCGGTGTTATAATAACGATTGGTTGGCAAAGAGACCGGGATCGGATATGGACATACTCTCTGTCGATACCGAAAACCACTTTGACTAACCGTGTACGCGGTGGAGATTCCAGAATAAAGTAGGTTGGGGCGACGTTTCCTGTAAGGTAAATACGTGGACCCGACTCCCGTGAGTTGGCATAAGGTGGCTAAAACAGGAGCGATTGACGGGTTAATGAGGTCATTTCTCTGATCGGACACTCCTCTTCGATATTATACTTCGACTTTGGATTGATTCTGTGGCCACTTCTATTTTTGATTTTGGGGGAGTTTGTTCGAGGTGGGCGGTAGCTGCGGCTACGCGTTACCATCGACCCGGAAGCGTAATTGGTATATCTACCCTGGCATTGCCTAGTTGTGCCGTGTCACCTACCCTATCGCGCCTTATACGATTTTGGTTTTGTACCATACCTATGGAGTGCCCTCTGACGACGCCCAGTACGGGGGAGATTACGGTACTGTATAGACTATGGGAATATATTCTGTGTTAAGGTGGAAAATGTAAAGCCTTAACGCTATTTAAAAGTAAGTTTATTTTACAATTAGACACTATTATAATAGCGCAATATACTACATAGTAAATAGTTTAACGGATCCTTAGGAGATGTAAATCCCGAGCATCTCTTAAGTTACAGTACTCATATTTATTTCTGTAAAATTTAACTTACATAAGATCTTTTAGTTCTGACTCGAGTGTTTTTGTCTTTTCAAATTCGCTCGGGTCAGTCCGAGCGTTTCAGGATTTGAAGATTTAGCTTTGGAGGACGAAGACGAAGATTTGTATTATTATTATTTATACTAGTGCACTACACCATTTAATTCCGCTGCATTGTTGTATTGGTATGTGTAACTCTGATATTTATTGCACAAGAAAAATAAATTATTTTGTAAAACAATTTCATGAACTGTATATTTGATTATTATATTTTATCCTTCCGCTGTGAGATTCTGTTTTGTTTTATTTCTTCTCTATCTTTCTCATTTACCCCATAACAATCCGACCTTCCGTATGGTTTGAATCGGCACGTGTGTCGGTTTAAATCGTGCGAAAAGGCGGGACGTTACATCTGGTATCAGAGCTTTGGTTTAGCGATAAACCTTGGCTTTGTGGGGTTTGACTCTTTGTTAATAGGGTAGTAATATCCTATGGGAGTCGCTGAGTGTATATATATGAGAGAGCGTATTTGTTAGTATTAATAAAAAGATTTTTATATTGTGTTAATCTGTTCCGCTTTGTATTTATAAATTCTGGTTGATGCATGGGACGCTATGTCATCAATAGGGATTTCTAAACACTTAATAGGACAGACCAACATAATATTTGTTTTAATATAGGTGAATGAAAGAATTTTGCCTATTATATTTTCAATATATAAAAATATTTTTATAAAGATATATATATATTTGGTTGCTATAGATTGGGTGTTAGGAAATAAAATATTTATAATAACTGAAGCTAAGTTGAAATTATGATAAATCAAATTGGAGATTTTAGAACTTAAGTCCGGGATTTTTCCAAATCTGCTTTCAAAGAATTTGTGAAATTTATTGATTTGGTTTATAAGAAATTTCTTATATAAATATTTCGTATAATTTGGAAGAATTGTTTTAAAGAAGATTTTGGGGAAAAAAAAAAATTTAAATCCTGTACTTTCCTCTCTGTCGCTGGAAAATAAATTCGATGATGACGGCCGCATCATCGACTTTCATTTCAAGTTTCGAAGGGGAAAGGCCACTGTAGTAAATTCTACTGCAGATTTATTATGAAATTTTCTAAAAAAAATTTCTTTTATTGTTCTAACTATAATTAGAGATTTTGAGTTGTAAGAACTTATTTATCTATTATTTTGAAATAAATTGAAATCTGACCCGGAATCCAATTCTAAAATTCTCCATTAATTAATCAATTGTTAAATTGTAGTGAAATAAAAGTTAAGTAATAAATGAATTGAAACCTCTAATTGAAATAAGAGAATAATTGCAAAGCTATAAAGAGGAATTTGCATACATATGAGACAAAGAGTAATATGGATAACCATTAAATTTAATTAAAAGAATGGAGATTAAACTTGTATAAGTTTAATTGCAATTTCCTTAACATAAATAACTTACCCAAATATAAAAGTTGAAGTGTTAAATGAGAAACTGAAATTGAATATTTTACAAGTAGGAATTTAGGAAAAATGAAGTATTCAATAAATTACTGTTATAATAAGAATTTAATGGTATAAACTTAGGTTATAATTGAAATTTTACTGAAAAAGGGTTAAGAATTATTAATAGATGATATGAACCTAAGTATATAAAATGAAATTCAAAATAAGAATTGATTGTATGATTATTGACTTAAGTATGTTTTAATCTTCCCTATTCTAATATAATGGAAAGTAGAAAGAATTTAAATGACTGTAATCCATAGTTAATAGATAAATAAAAACTTCCACTTATAAGAATGAATGTTAGCAGATTAAGAATTTAAGGGAAACCTTACAAGTAAAGAGTAAAGAAAGGAAGATATTCAAAATATTTGTTGTTATTAATGAGAATTATTTTATAAACTTAAGTAATAAAAAGGAAATACAGATATAATAAATTTGGTGATAATTGGAAAATAAAACTTGTAAGAACAAAGAAATCCCTCATAAATGAAGGGAAGAAAATCAAACCACTGAAGTATGAAATAAATGTAAATAAACTATTTTGGTGTTGGTTTGGATTGTTTGGTTGATGTATGTTGGTTGGGTAAGAAATTTTGGAGTTATGGGATGAACAAATAATCTATCTTTGTTCCATCTAAGACTGTTGAGTAACGGATGCAATTGATAGTTATTCTTCATTCCGTACAATTTCAGAATTTGAACCCGAACAACAAATTGATTGTTTGATTGAATGGTTGTCTGTTGGTGGCATGTGCTGTTTGTTAAAATTTATGGTTGTTGCATTTGATTCGATATGAATGATTGAATCTACCCAAACATTTCACTGTAATATAAATATTTAACTTTTAGACTATATAAGTGAATACAGGTTATGGAAGCAACTGCTACTGCTTTTGGTTCCATAATAATAAGCGTATATTGCCCGACAAATAGGTACGTTTCCGGATTACGTATAAAGCGCTATTTTATATATTTTCCCGTGTTGGGATATTTTATTTGGATAATAGGTGTAATATATTTGTATATTTGGATATTATATTTTCTCCAGAGTCCCTCCGTACAAAGGAGACTTTGCCAAAAAATTTCGTAAATTTTGGACTTAGAATTTTGTGAAAGTATTTTTCCAACTTTAATTATTCAAGTATTAAAGGATATAATGATTATAAAACAAGTATATTTCATTAAAGGAAATTAATCCAGTAAAATATTTTTTATAAGTTAATATTTGAAATAAGATGCACTGTAAATCTTCCTCCTCCCTTCTTTTTTCCTTTTCGGGGACGAAAAGTTTTGAGCGGGGGAGATTGTAACGACCCGTTAAATTTATGATATTTAATAAAATGAATTAATATAATTTCTAATTTGGTTAAAAAATAAATGTAGAAATTTGGTATAGTGGTTGCAATTTAGTGTAACTATAAAATTTTATGATAATAGATGTGGATAATGTAAATTTTCACAACTTGATTTAAAGTAATTTTGAAGAAACAAATAAATGTTGAATTTGTGAATGTTAGTATAAATATTAACTTAAATGGTGTTCATTAATACAAAGATGTAATTAGTGTAGATAGTAATAATTTATGCCTGTAGTGAAAGGAAAAGAAAACTAATAGAAACATAAAATTTATTTTATGTAAACAAAAGTATAGTTTTGAACAAACTTATGAAAATTGATAGAAACAGTGTTTGTAATCAGTTTGGTTATTTTATATTTGAAAGATAGAGATGTGTAAATACGTTAATGAATTTATAATGGGAAGGAATGGTAGAATGAAAAGATTATATATAATAATAAGCATTTGATTCAATTAAGGGAATTAAATTTTAATAAATGGTCATTTAATAAATTCAACGTTTGTGAGAAATCATAATAGTTGTGTAAAATGTGTACAAACTTGGATTTGGAAGTTTATTGGATTTATAACGGTTTTGTTATTAAGTGTATGAGTTTAAAAGTTATTCCCTTTTGTAAAGTTATAGAAGAATGCATAAAGATATAAACAGGGCTTAATAGAATTGACACTTAATGAATTGAATAAATTACCCATTTATGTAGATATGTATAGTGAAATAAATGGCCTAAGCAAATTAAAATGGGATAATCATGGAGATTTGTACTATGAAAATAAATAGTAACATTTATTTGCAAGGAATAAAAGACTATTTAGGTGACTAGAATTTGGAGTAATGACTATTGTATGTTACCTACCCTTGTTTCTTGTTAATTTAGATTTTGGGAATCAAATTCAATTTATCCGCCAATTTACCGCAGTTAAAGTGAAATGAATTGGTGATTGAGAAATGTTAAATAAAAATAAGATGTAAACCAAAGAAAATCCCATTTGTAATAAATTATGTAGAATAAAGTAAAGAAACTAGGAAATGAAAATGTGAAAATGTGGATGCAGTGAGATCTTAAGTGATAATAACCTTGTTAGGCAAGTGATAACGGAATTTTGTGTATATGTAATATTTACTGGTGTGTCAAGTAATAAACACATAGATGCAAGAAAAGGAAAGTTGGTAGCAATCTATATATGTTATTTATCTTACTTAGTATATTAAATAAGGTTTGGAATTCAAATTTTAATTAAAGGAGTTGGTAGCACGTTAGTAGGAAATAATTGTAAGGGTGGGATAACAACTACTATAAACTACCTAATTTAAATGAGTCAATGAACTTATTTGAAATAACGTTCATCTAAATATGAGTAATTAAAATGGCGGGGTCAACAATAAACGTTACTTTAGAATTAATTTATATTTTAACGGAAGTGTGAAAGTAAAGCAATAGAAGCGTAAACTTATCAAGGTAGAATTTAGTAGTGTAATGAAAAAATGTTAAGAATGTTATAGTATAATGATTGATTGGAAATCAAAATTTACTTGTTTGAATGTAACTTTAGGGAAATTGGATTTAATTAAAATAAAAAGGAAGAAAAAAAAATTGGATGAAATTTAATGTTGGAATATTATGTAAATATAAACTTAGATAAAATTTAAGGATATCTACGTAATAGAGTGTAAAACCAATGTTAATTTCATCTATTTAATACTAATAGGTTAATAATAGAATGAAGAGTAAATTTAATGTTAAGTTAATATGAATTAAGGTAATATTGGGGAATAATGTGAATTTTCTTCATAATATGATAAGTTGTAGAATACAACGTAAACTTGAGTATAACCTTTGGATTGAAAACATTGTTAAGGGTTACCTGTTAAATTTGGATGGAATTGGCAATAAATGTTACACTTATGGGTAAGGAAATAAAAATGTCCAGAATTTGGGTATATTAAGAAATGGGGATTGAAATTGAAATCTTGCAACGAATCTAATAATACGTCACATAAGTGTTAAATTAAGGTAACACTTGGAAAATATGATAATGATTTTCAAATTGAACAAGTTGTGGAATTAATAAGGATGGAAGAAAAAAAAAATCAAGATTTATTTTATTTATTGGAATGAAAAATTTATAATTTGATTTATTGCGAATAATTGAAATTTAATTTGGTAATTGGCGAAATGATTAATGATTGAATTAACATAGAACTTGTTGTTAGTTATTAAAATTGTTTAAGAAATCAAAGGAGAGAAATTTTATAAAATTTTAAATTTTGTAATTGGATTAGCTAAAGTGGGAAAGAGGAATTAATCAACGTTGTTACATTTATCTCCTTCCCTATTAGATACTTATGTGATTGCATCCACATTTATTGTTGATTATTCCTATATATTGTCACCAATTAATCGTACTTGATGTATGTTTAGCAATTTTGTCACACAGTTAAAGTATGAATATATATATATATGATGTATTCAAATTTTTCTGTATCTAGCACTTAATTAATTTAGAATCAAACTAACGAAACGTGTCATTTATTTTTGTCCCTCCATATTCATTTTCTTTCTAATTAATAAATACCTCTTTTTAATACCTGCTACTTTAAAAAAAAAAAGGACTGTTCATATTTGCTATATTTCAATACCAAGTGTTCATATTCACTTTATTTCTAATTAATAGCAGCCTCTCCTTTCAAATCTATTTGTCCCTAAACCTAACTCTAACCTTATAAATAACCTACTTCTTATTCTTCTATTACATTTTGTTTCTCCTAACTCTAACCCTAGCCTCCATGCTATTCTTCTTCTTCTTCTTCTTCTTCTTCTTCTTCTTTTTTCTTGTTTTTCTCAAAGCTCCTTATTATCTCTCATTTTAATTTTTTTTTTCTTTCTCTTCAAATATTCTTCTTCTTCTTCTTCAAATTTACTTCTATTTCAAACTTTCTTCTTTTCAAATCTAGATCTTCTCTTCCGTTTTCAGTTCTTATTTTAATCATTTTTTTCAATTCTTCTTTTTCTTTCAAACCTTTTAAAATACATACATTCATATAATAAGGAGGAAAATTAAAGTAAATCGAAATAAAAGAAAAATTACGGAACAAAGTTAGCAATCAAGAAGAAGCATATGCGTTTTTCACGAGGGAAGGTGGATGCGGCACGGTATTTTATTTTTGTTTTGTTTATTTTTAATTTTTTTTTTCAATTGCAAATCGTTTAATTGTGATAACTTTCACATACGAACTCCGTTTCACACGAAATTTCTTTTGTTAGGATCGTAATTAAATTTCGGATCTGATGACTCTGGTTTGGATAAATTTAGAGACCGTCAAATTTTGGGTTTAAATCGGATTTACATTCGATTTAAATTCAAAAGGTGAGTGTTTTGACCCACTCACAATTACTAGAAGCTTTTATGTTTGTTAAATAAATTTTAGAAATGAATAGAAATTTATTTATGAGTATTTGGCATGTTTATTTCATTCATATCTGTTGAATTGCATTTTATTAAATTTAACTGTTAATTTAATTGATTTATTGTGTATTAATTGACTGTTGGAAATTTTTGTTGCATATGAATTGCTAGTTAACAGTTGTATAAATTATTACTGAATAAACTGTTAGATTAATAGTTGATAAATTTAATTTGAATAAACTGCCAGTTATCACCTGTTATATATGATCATATATATAATTGTTATTGATTGATATTGATCGATGTTGTGATTGGATGATGGATGTGTTGTTGAATGAATGTTTTATTTGGATATCATTAAACTGCAAGTTAGTATGCATTTACATTTCATTCGGGATTGCGGTTTGAAATGATATACAACCGCAGTTTTATTTTTTTTTTAAATTGCGGATTGAAATGATAAATATCCGTATCACTTGACCATAGGATAGAAAACTATATACAGGCACCGCGGTCTATATATAACTATTTTTAATGTGATTTCTATGGTTTGGATGGAATACGGTTTATAAAAATCTTAAATTTTATACTGAATAAATGTTTTCTTCCATATTTATATACATATGAAGTTGAAAAATTTGAAATAAAAAGGTGTATAAATCCCTTTATTAAAATGGAAGAAAATTTAGTAAATGGAGTTTGATAATTTATATCCTATGTTTAAATGTTAAGTTGGAAATTTTAAGATATGATATTTATAATTGGATTTTCCCAAAATAAATTAAATGAATATTCTAGTATAACTTGAATTGGAAAATATATATAATTTATTACTAGAAATTGAAGTCTTATAAATTATGGATTCTATGTGAATATTCAAGGCTAATTAATAGAACATTTGATTTGAAAGAATAAAATCCAACTTTAGTTGAAATATTTATACTCAAAATGGATATACGTATATATATGAATTTATTGAAATGGTTTTGGAACTTGAAGCGATATTAAATTTTGGTTTTAACTTTAAATAAAGAAATGTATTGTAAAGCCACGAGAAATATTTCTTTTCAAAGTAACATTTAAGTTAAACCACTTATTTTATATACTGTTGAATATCCAAACCATTTAGTTTTGAAAGTAATGGTTTTAAAAACTATGGATTTCGAAGTATTATGTTGAAAGTTAATATTCAAATATTTGGTTACAAGGAATTATAAATTTTAAAAGTGGCATAATTTTTGGAAAAGATTTATATTTGGGAAATGATATCATTGATTTGGGTTTTATAAAATAATATCAAAATGAATCTTTTTGGGTTTTAAAGAAGAAACGATATCGTAATATTATGGTTTTGAAATGGATTATATTCTAGTTTTAAAGTATAAACTATTTTTAAATGACCGCGGTGTTATAATAACGATTGGTTGGCAAAGAGACCGGGATCGGATATGGACATACTCTCTGTCGATACCGAACACCACTTTGACTAACCGTGTACGCGGTGGAGATTCCAGAATGAAGTAGGTTGGGGCGACGTTTCCTGTAAGGTAAATACGTGGACCCGACTCCCGTGAGTTGGCATAAGGTGGCTAAAACAGGAGCGATTGACGGGTTAATGAGGTCATTCCTCTGATCGGACACTCCTCTTCGATATTATACTTCGACTTTGGATTGATTCAGTGGCCACTTCTATTTTTGATTTTGGGGGAGTTTGTTCGAGGTGGGCGGTAGCTGCGGCTACGCGTTACCATCGACCCGGAAGCGTAATTGGTATATCTACCCTGGCATTGCCTAGTTGTGCCGTGTCACCTACCCTATCGCGCCTTATACGATTTTGGTTTTGTACCATACCTATGGAGTGCCCTCTGACGACGCCCAGTACGGGGGAGATTACCGTACTGTATAGACTATGGGAATATATTCTGTGTTAAGGTGGAAAATGTAAAGCCTTAACGCTATTTAAAAGTAAGTTTATTTTACAATTAGACACTATTATAATAGCGCAATATACTACATAGTAAATAGTTTAACGGATCCTTAGGAGATGTAAATCCCGAGCATCTCTTAAGTTACAGTACTCAAATTTATTTCTGTAAAATTTAACTTACATAAGATCTTTTAGTTCTGACTCGAGTGTTTTTGTCTTTTCAAATTCGCTCGGGTAAGTCCGAGCGTTTCAGGATTTGAAGATTTAGCTTTGGAGGACGAAGACGAAGATTTGTATTATTATTATTATTATTTATACTAGTGCACTACACCATTTAATTCCGCTGCATTGTTGTATTGGTATGTGTAACTCTGATATTTATTGCACAAGAAAAATAAATTATTTTGTAAAACGGTTTCATGAACTGTATATTTGATTATTATATTTTATCCTTCCGCTGTGAGATTCTGTTTTGTTTTATTTCTTCTCTATCTTTCTCATTTACCCCATAACAATCCGACCTTCCGTATGGTTTGAATCGGCACGTGTGTCGGTTTAAATCGTGCGAAAAGGCGGGTCGTTACATTATGCCCTTGCACCTGGTGCAAAAATATAAAGACGATCAAATTAGATGACATTCATTTTCATTTGCTTAGATGGGGTATTATCCAATCGTATACAGCGTGGTATTTTCATGGGGAAAAAAGGGCGGAGATGGAAAAACAGCAACCAGTTATTCATGGCAGAACTACTGCTGAGTCTGAACATATTAGGATGAAAGATCTGGTCAATGATGTAGATAGATTTCATCATTTTCATCCTACAAATTCATTGCCTGATCATGCTAATGTTGGAGAGCAGTCTACTGATTATCCAGATTGGCAGGCCAATGAAAGTAAGAAGTATAAATCGCTTTTTGGTAGCGTAAAAGAGCCACTATATCCTTCATGTTCAAAAGGGATTACGAAGCTGTATGCCATTGTGAAACTGAATAGCTTGAAGACCCAATACAGCTTTTCAGATAATGGTATGACTGCACTTCTCGAACTAATAAAGGAGTTCAACCACAATAAGGCGAGTCTTCTCACCGACCATCTCGCCAAACATCAACTATATATCAACAAGAAGGAATCAGAATTCCGGATGAAGGTCTTCAACCACGTGCGGCCATCAATATCTTGTGCCATAATCAACAAATCCTTCAATCAAATATTCAAAAAATTGATAAGAAGCTCGATAAAGTGAAAGGATTTTTCAAAAATTATGGCAACACTACTCCATAGATAGGATTTTGGCGCACCCTTATTGCGGCACATTTGATACGGCTATAAGCCATATCAAATTTTAATACGGGTTATAGCCGTATCTATATTATTTAATACGGTGAAAGCCGTATTAAAATTTGATACGGCTTATAGCCGTATTAAAATCCGTGCCTCTTTTCGTGGGAAAATTTTCCCCAAAACACACACCCTCCCTCCTTTTTTTTATTTCCAGCTAGCTTTCATTTTCACCGTTAATGCTCGTTCCTTTCATCGAGATAGTTCTCTTGTGTTGAGGTAAACATCAAAGTCTTTCAGTTTATACTTGTCATAATTTCACCTTTTTTTTGTTTTGCTGTATTATTATCGTTGGTGGGTATCCTTATTCTTAGGTTTTGCATACCCATTTGATGAATTAAAGAATATTAACTTGTTATCCCAAATCTTTCGAAGTGTTTTCGAGAGAAGTTGGGTGCCCACCTTGTGCATTGAACTGATTTGGTTATATTTGTTTACAAGTTTTTATGCTGTAACCATAATTTCTATTAACGAATGCCTCGAAGGTCGGTTAATGTTGTTATTTGTAAGATTGAGTTGCTGTATTTGCAATCTGTTTGGGAACAACTTTTACTACAACTACCTAAAATAGTTTAAAGTTACAGCTTTTGCGTTGATACACATGAATATGAGATAATAGAAGTGTTTAGATATAAGTTGAAATGTTGGCTAATTTACTTTTAAAAAGATACAAAATGAAATAAGCAAGTTATGTCTTATTGATTTGTTGGCAAAGTCAAAATTTTATGTAGTTAACACACATATAAAAGTTACATAAGTAACTTATAAGTTATTTTCCTCATAAGGTGATGTAAAAAACATCTGTGTTGGTGTTTCTTTGAAAGCATCTCATTAGTTGGTGACCATTCATTTTGAGCCCTACCATTCACAGCACCGTATGCACTATAAAACATCCATTTAAAGCAAAATAAAAGGGCTAAATTAACAAAACGAGCTATAGATTGGCGACCATAGCAATAGACATCCTAGCTTAATCTCTGAATGATTGCGATGAGCCAAAAAACAGTTTAACTGGCAATACAAATTGGATTTGATACATGACTCATACACCAATATAAAGCGGATATGATATATTGTTCGATCTGTAGTAGGTTCTGCTGTAATCTTCAAATGAACGTGGTCAACAAATGTATATTTTGGATAAGTAATATGATAGGATTTTTTATCCTTGCATAATTTACAGCTTGGTGCTAATGTTGTATATGGTTCTGACATTGTATATGGTTTTGACATTGTTGTATAAGTGGATAAAATTATTGTTAATGGCGCAAGCCAAGTATCAGAAGAGGGGTAATGCATAGACATTACTCCGGTGCTACAAAATAGCGCCGTTGTAATGGTAAATTTTCTTGAAACAGTTTGGTGCTAATGTTGTATATTGTTCGGACATTGTTGTATAAGTGGATAAAATTGTTGTTAATGGTGCAAACCAAGTATCAGGAGAGGGGTAATGCATAGACATTACGCCAGTGCTACAAAATGGTGCCGTTGTAATGCCAAATTTTTTGGAAACAGTTTGGTGCTAATGTTTAAAATAAACCCTATATTTTGAGTTCCATTTATTGAAATTTAAATAGTCCATATATTTTAACTATTTAAAATTAATTAAATATGAGAATATAATACGAAGAATTGTAGCTAGTTACAAAAGATAAATCAGCTCAATAATAATCAAATATCATAATTCATTATCTATATGTAGACTAGTGTAGTGATGTTTAGTTTAATTAATTATAAATTTTTTCAATTCTTTATATATAAAAATTCCTCCTTTTCTGTGACATCAGTCACGTTTAATATTTCCTGCATTCACCGTAAACTCATACTAATCATTTGTGTACGAAACTATGAATCTTACTTCACCAAAATTATAATGATGCAACTCAGCAAGTTCAACATGTAAACTAGTTACTGGTAGCAAGTTAGGAAGAATAGAAGACAATTCGACAATTCTTCTGCTTATTTTGCTTCACATTAATGACATTACTGTCAATCACGAGTGCTCCATTAAGTTGAAATACAGTTGGAGTTAATGAGGCTGACCCAATACTGTGCTAGCGATAACCTGTAAGACCAATCCACTGCAAATTTACCCTGAGTTTTAGGGGACCTTAGATTTAGTTAACAATTTATTTCCATGTTTATTACAATTTTTTATAAACACAAATGCAACTTCAAATTCATAGAACTTCTTTGAAGTCATTAGCCTAAATAACAATTCAGCAACTCTAAACAAATAGCAAAATCGAGCAGAGTGCTATGCTTTTGGGTAAACGGTCAGAACATATTTTACCCAGGCTTTGAACTGCGGGTTTTAGTCATTTCTGGCAGAGTCAGATTGCGAAGAAGACTTGAGAGTTAAATCATCTTTATAGCTTGTGCATGCAACAATTGATGGTAGTAATGACTTGAATATGATTTACATAGATGGGAAATGTGTTTTGTATGGGTGTATAAGTTGAAATTGTTTGCTTCTTAAGTAGTCATGGTTGTTGATCGCTGGCAGTGGAGGAAGTGAAGTGTAAGCAGTGCAACATGATTTTGTTGTTTGTACAGGGAGGTGCTGATGTTTATACAGTGAAGCAAAACCAAGAGAGGTAATAAATGACTAGAGGCAGTGGTTAATGGAGGAGCATTTTGGTTTGACGAGATGAAGAACTATTGGCAGGTGGATGTTAGCAGTTGTGATTGTAAAAAGTGAAGTGTTGTTGTTTGAAAAAAAGGGTAGTGAAATGGCAGTGTTTAGAGAGATGGTGGGTGGGTTTGTGTAGAATAGGGTAGTTATGGTAGGCAGAGGCAGGCAAAGGAAGGTGGAGGCAGTAAGGTGTTTGGGAATTATTGGTGATAGCAGTTGATTGATGATTGAATGATGGAGGATATGTGCAGTAATGTAGAAGTGGTAATAAGATTGTGGATGTGGATATGTCAGTGAGGTGAGTTTGAGTGGTCGTATGCACTGTGATGGCAGCATTGTGGTGGTTATGATGAAGTGTTGTATATGTGTCGTATATGGCAGTGGTGGTTTTTATGGCTATTGCAAGGTCTTAGAAGGAAGTTGGGGTGGTGGTGGAAGTTAGGCAGGTAGAAATCTGGTTATGTGTTTTTTTCAACAATTAGATTTCTCTTCACTCAATTACTTTTGGGTTATGATCATTAAAGAAAGTATGTTTGTATTAATGAATTTCTATTTTTTAAAAATGATCTCAAGTGTAGTTAGTAAGTATATTTACTGGAAGAAAGAATTTACAGTGGAAATGAATCATATCAAAAAAATAAATTGTTTTAATTTCATATTTTACTTATATGATCAGATTCAACTTGAGGAATTATGATTTTTGGTGGAAGTTTTGTAATTACAAAATATGTATATGAAGGGAAATCGTGAGTAAAGAAAAGAAAAGAAAAGGGAAGAATAGGAAAGAAAGGTAAAGAACTAGAAGAAAGAAAATAAATAAAAGGGAAAGGAGAAAAGAGGTATAAAAATGAAAGGAAAGCTAAAGGGATTTAAACTTAAATTATTTAAGTTTAGAATAATTAAATATATGTTAATCATTTAATTAATTACTTAAGTTATTAAAATAATAAATAGCAACTAGCAATGGTTAATGGTAAAAATAAAATGTTCTAACCATTAATTAATTAAAGCCTTAAGCAAATTACACTTATTAATTAATTAATTTATTTCAGATATTTAATTAGAATAAAATAAATAGTTTGAAACTAGTTTAATGATAATTAAACATGATTTGAAAATAATTATCATATTCTGTTTAATAATAAATTAATGATTTGTGTAACTAGTTAATCCAATATAATTTAATAAAGTTAAATATGTAGAATTAATCTTACAGCAAATTTCTCAATATAATTTCAAAAATATTCTTTTCGAACAGTTGGAACGAGGACCCATTGAAGGGCAAGTCTCTTGTTCTGTTAAATATGATATAGGAGGGCAGTATGTCTTTCAGCATAGACAAACAATGGATAAATGAATCAGATCTAAGATCTACATACTATATAAATGGGGTGCAGAAGTTCATTAGTTTTGTTGAAGAAAATGGTGGTAAGAAAGGATTGTATTTATGCCCTTGCACCTGGTGCAAAAATATGAAGACGATCAAATTAGATGACATTCATTTTCATTTGCTTAGATAGGGTATTATCCAATCGTATACAGCGTGGTATTTTCATGGGGAAAAAAGGGCGGAGATGGAAAAGCAGCAACCAGTTAGTCATGGCTGAACTACTGCTGAGTCTGAACATACTAGGATGAAAGATCTGGTCAATGATGTAGATAGATTTCATCATTTTCAATCTACAAATTCATTGCCTGATCATGCTAATGTTGGAGAGCAGTCTACTGATTATCCAGATTGGCAGGCCAATGAAAGTAAGAAGTATAAATTGCTTTTTGGTAGCGTAAAAGATCCACTATATCCTTCATGTTCAAAAGGGATTACGAAGCTGTATGCCATTGTGAAACTGAATAGCTTGAAGACCCAATACAGCTTTCCAGATAATGGTATGACTGCACTTCTCGAACTAATAAAGGAGTTACTCCCCGAAGGTAACACGCTGCCGACAAAGTACTCCGACATGAAGAAGATCATTAAGCAAGTTGGGATGAATTACAAAACTTATGATGCATGCACCAATGATTGCATATTGTACTGGAAAGATGATGCGAACAAAGTTTCTTTTACAAATTGCAATGAACCAAGATATAGGACATCATTAAACGAAGAGAGAAAATGCACCAAAGTACCTCGAAAGACATTAAGACACTTTCCTTTAATTTCTAGATTGAAGAGACTATATACTGTACCATGGATGGCAGATGCGATGACCTGGCATGGTCGTGCCAAGTCTGATCCAACCGCAATGCGTCATCCATGTGACACTTCTCAATGGAAAGTCGCAGATTCATTTGATCAAACTTTTGCTGCTGAGCCACGAAATGTCACACTTGGAATAGCAACAGATGGTTTCTGTCCACATGCTTCTCTCTCTAACCCTTACAGTTGTTGGCCAGTAATTGTAGTACCATATAATCTTCCTCCGTCTATGTGCATGAAAAGGGAGTTCTCAATGTTAACATTGTTGATTTCTGGGCCAAAAACAACCAGGAAAGGATATTGATGTTTATTTGCAGCCGTTGATAGACGAGTTAAAGAAGTTAGGGGAAGGATTAGTTACATTTGACTCGTTAAATAAATCTGAGTTCACAATGAGAGCTAGGGTGCTATGGGCAATCCATGATCACCCTGCTTTTGGGACTTTATCGGGATGTACAACTCACGGTTACTTTGCATGTCCTGTTTGTGGGGGAAAACACTTGTTCTTATTATCTTCCTGAAAGTAAGAAGATGTGTTACATGGGACATCGAATGTTTCTTCCTAACGAACACAAGTTTCGATACGATAAGACAAATTTCAATAACGAACAAGAACTTCGTCGCCCTAAATGACCATTGACTGGTTTTCAAGTTGAAAAGAAAGTAGCGAATATCAAAATGAAAGTTGGTAAACAAAAAGAAGAAATTGGTCGAAAACGGAAAAAGTCAGCCAATGAAGATGTTGACAATATTTTTGGATGGTATAGGAGGTCTATATTTTTTGATTTACCATATTGGAAAGCAAATTTGGTCCAACATAATATTGATGTTATGCATACGGAGAAGAATGTCACGGAGCATCTCATCAGCACCATTATGGACCATAAAGATAAGTCAAAAGATGGCATCAATGCACGCAAGGATTTGAAAATCATGGGTATAAAACCAAAGTTGTGGGTGATGGAAGATCCTGAAGCAAATAAAACAATCATACCAAAGACAACTTTCGCTTTGAGCAAAGAAGAAAAGATATGGTTTTGCACCATTTTGAAAAATCTGAAAGTGCCTAACAAATTTTCTTCTAACTTTCACAACAATGTGAGCATCAATCCTCCTGAACTAAGAAATATGAAGTCACATGATTACCATGTCATAATGCAGCATTTGCTTCCGGTATTGCTTCAACATTCTTATCCACAACATAAGGATCTACGAAATGTTGTTCATCGTATTAGTTTATTCTTTAACATTTTGTGTTCATAGGTGATCAATAGGGAACATCTTTTAAAAGCAAAGGCTAGCTTAGTAGAAGCAATGTGTGTATTTGAAAAACATTTTCCACCTGCATTTTTTGATATCAGTGTCCACCTTATAGTTCATTTAGCCGATGAAGCGTTGATTTGTGGCCCTGTCGGATATAGATGGATGTATCCATTTGAACGGTAAATTTCTAATTTCAGTTGTGCACATCATTATTTCATATAAATAGCTACCGTCTACAGTATATAATTGATCACATTTATAGGTTAATGAAAACATATAAATGATATGTGCGCAACAAAAGATACATTGAAGGGTGTATTGTAGAAGGATGTATCGTACAAGAAGCTAGCCTTTACTGCATGGAATATATGCCAAACGAAGGTGATGGCAATCATAAACATACCCGCGAAGCGTTTTTAGACGAGGACGATGAGTTTGCTAGTAAGATACCTCTGGATAATGGTAAAGACATAACGTTAACCCAAATGCAGTTTGAACAGGTGCATAGATGGGTCCTTAATAAGGTCGATGGATTGGATGAATGGAAGACGTAAGTTCACGAACTTGTTTGGAGTTTTAATTTTTTTAATTCAATTTATATATACATTTTGATATGTGTTTTTCGTAGGAGGTATAACTCCTATGTGAAAAGTACTAGATTTCAACCTAGAGGCAGGGCTACCACCGTGGAAGTAGTTCAAAGTTTTAATCTATGGTTACGTAATGAGCTGTTAAAGACCATCGATGTTGATCCAACTCTGTGGTGGTTAGTGCACGGGCCGAAGTTCATAACGCGTAGTTATATGAATTACCAAGTGAATGAATTTTCATTTTCCATGAAAAAGTACGAAGACCGTATGGTAACACAAAATAGCGGTGTATGCATGAGAGCAATTACAAAATTTAGAGCGAGTGGAAAGGATAAAAATTATAAGGAAGCAGAAACAACGTATTACAGAGTCATTCAACAGATACTTCAGTTGGATTACACTGACTTCAAACAAACAGTTTTTTATTGTGATTGGGTAAAAGTCGAGGATAAGGTCAATGGTTGCAAAATAGATCCCATTTCAAACCTCATCATGGTAAATTTAGAGAAATTGAAGAATAAAAATAACGTGAATGACGAGCCATTTATTCTTGCATCAGAAGCGAGTCAAGTTTTCTACTCAAAAGATTTAAAAAATAACGGATGGTCTGTGGTCTTGATACACCAAAATGGTTGACTATAAATGTGGATGACATTGAGTTCCCTACCGTCTATCAATCAGCTTTTGAAGACAATGAAAAATTAGAAGACCTTACCAAATCCATATGTTAACTTATTAGTATTCGTACATCACATGATTGTGTGTCTGTATATTTTTAATTGCACGATTGTGTGTATGTATGTTTTGAATATTTTATACATTCCAATGCAATTCCAGGTGTTGTCACTTAATAATTTTGTATTCCGGTCACATTCGTCAGAAAACTATGTCAGAAAATCCACCATCTTCACATTCGTCATATTGAGAGGCAAAGAAAGTTGATCAAAACTTACTTGGTATTCCGGTCTCAGATAACGCTGGAAAAATCGCTACTATACTCGGTAAACTAGTAAGAGCTTATGTGCCGATATCATATATAAGTTGGAATAAAGTACCTGCAATATACAAGGACAATGTTTGGAACGAATTGGTGGTAAGTATCCTTATCTGTTCGACAACAACTATTTTATTCAATAGCCTTATGGTTTCAACTCTTTGCATAACATTTAATTTAATATATTTTTTGCAGAAAATTTATGAGCTCGATCCGCTTTCAAAGGAAATGTTTTTAAAGAGAATGGCCGAGGCTTTTAGGAGATACGAGAAAAACTTGAGAGTAGTTTATTATGACCCTTTCAACAATGACGAAGAACGGTTGAAAATTTTCCCACCTACGGTTGCTCAAGAAGATTGGGCAGAGTTCGTAAAAAATGAAGCAACGCCTGAAGCGAGCGGAAGAAGGGAGGTAGGCAAAAAGAACAGAGCATTGCTCAGTTATGCTCATCATGCAGGACGTAAAAGTCACGCTAAAATAGAACAAGAAATGGTAATTTATATTCATTTTCATTCAAATGATTTACACATTGTGATTGGATATTCATGTCGTTGCATCAACTTGTATTGCAGATCGTTGCTAGTCCATCAACAAATATCAGTCGTCGTCAAGTATGGGAGAAGACACACAGGAAAAAAGATGGTAGCATATAAGATGCCAGTTCTCCATACTTTGTAAGTTAAACAAATATTAACTTGCATATTCTTTAAAATTCCTTATTCATGTAAGTATTATCATATTACAGGATCAAATTGTGAAAGCGAAGGAAAAGATCACTGATAGTGATGAAGAAAAATTGACAGTGGATGAAGACATCTTATCACAAGTGCTTGGTAAGAATGCAAGGGGTAGGAGCCGCGATGTTGGGACCGTTATACCAAAGAATAAAGTTAAGGCTTATGCCATTGCACAGAAACGACTCCGACATGTTCATGGCGAGCAGGATGAGTTGAAAATGAGGGTGGGAAGTTTGGAGAGTACGGCGGGAAATTTGTCTGGGCAAATGGAGGTTTTGATCAACATGGTGGGAAATATTGAACAGGGAATTCGTGCACCGGTCAATTCTTATGATGAAGATAGCGCCACACAATTCAATGCTCCTGAATTCATTGCTTCGCATTTCCAGGATTCGACCAATGTTACGAACAATCAAAAATGTGAAATCCTCAACTCTGATTTAGAATTAATAGGAACATGTATTTTTAACATTTAAACATTTATGACATAATAAGTAGAAAACTTAAATAATAATAAATATTCCCTTTTATTGCAACAGGTACTATATGCCGAAATTCTACATTGTCCAACATCCATGGGAAATCTGTACCATCCACACATGAAAAAGTGGTGTTGGACAGTATACTGCTACCAGATGAGAGAACCGGCAAAATGAATCATCAATTTGCAGAGACCTTTGCTGATGTTGGAGTGGGTGGATATGTGTGCCATCCGAACTGTCTTATTCGATATCTCTAGATGATGGAGCAGGTATATTTTCTGTTTATGTGGTCGATATTTCAAGTCCCATATTTGTCAAACAAATACCATTGACAAATATTCTTATTTTACTAATTAAATGTTTGTTCTAATTTTATTGGAGCATATTTGTCAATATTTTGTCAATTAAAATCGTATTCTTGGAATCGGTTTTAGTTACCTTATAAGTAATAGTAGTACATGTGCAATGGTGGATTACCATGATATTTACAAAGTTTCAATAGTTCTATTTGATTTCACAATATTTTAGCTTTACCAATCAGAAACTAGACTTTATTTATGCTATTAACCTACTAATAAAACACTGTTCGATACCAGTATAAAATTTACTTGAGTATAAGAGGTAGGACAGTGATGTAATACTTCCCAGCAAAGTGTTATGTTACATTTGACTTTGACAAAAGATAAATGCCGACTGTCTTTCTTGCTTAACAATCAGATCATGTAACATTTACAGTGGAGGACGATTATATTTGCTATGTTATTTCCTAGTCGCAGTGGTTAGCAATCGATCGTTATTATTAAAAATATCACACTCAATACTTTTCAATTATTTCATGTTAAGCAACGGTCATTATTTTCTATCGTACGACTGTATATCAACTTACCGTCGTTTGCATAGCCTGGCTGAAGATGCAGATATAATTCGTGCAGAACCCTAATAGCTCGTACATAACAAATATAATGCTTATCAGATAATTGGGCTTTGCACCTCGTTTCTGTGTTGTGTATAATAATATAAGTATCATTTCCTTTTTAGTGGTAACCAATTAAGCTAGATTTTCCATTGGAAAACTGATACAAATATCACACAATACTAAATAAATGTTTAATTATGTAGTTGTTGGCAGCAACATTTTTTCTTCTCTCTTTTTCCGTAATTTGTATTTCTTTAGTGCTTATAGTTTAGAGTTAATACTCGTATGCATACAAATGTATAACACATATTATTCTGATATGTACATTCAATCATGTAAACATAATTTAATTTAGGGGTTTCAGCCCAGTTGAAGTCTAATATCCAAGTTCAGTGTGGCTACTACAAATAATCTTGCATGATGCAAAGAATTTGTCATACCTTTATTTTCCTGGCCACCTATATCTTCTTCAACTATACATCTGGCGATTATTATAAAACTAAGCTTATATATCCATATTTTTTCTTATAACACTGGTAACAAATAACACATTAGAATAGCCATATTCGATCTGTTTAACCCAGAATATGGTGTTATAGATGGTTTGGGACAAGGTGGAACTGAGTTTTGTGTAGCTAACATGAATAAAATAGACCTTGACAAGTTACTAGGAGGACTGAACTGGGCATGTGGACCTAGCTTAATTGTTTTCTCTGTTGTGTATAAAAATATAAGTTTCTTATATGGCTATTGATGAAGGAGCAGGTATAATACCCATTTTTATGTTTGCAGGTTGAATCAGGAATGATCTTTATGCAATCTTTGGTGCTAGCTAATTTTATTTGGTTTAGCAAAAAGTTTAGCAAGAGAGTAATTCATTTGCAAAAGGTTTAGCCAGAGACACTGTTATAGATGTTATACTCTGGGTTCTATTGAACATCTTAAGGTCTTGTATTGATATTGTGACTTGTGTAGCTCTTGTTTTGAGCTTAACTTCATATTTGTGTACCAAATGCTAGTATGTAGTATATTTCGTGTTATGTAATGATATTGTTAAGTTATTATGCACCGCAATGCGGATTATTGAATCATTTGAATGTGCACTTTCTATATTATTATTTGTTTTCTAATATTATTTGAGTGCGGAATATTATATATGTATGTGTAATTGACTACTTAGATATGGCTTCTGGCCATTACATTAGATACGGCTATTAGCCGTCTCTAATGAGACAATTAGATACAGCCTAAGGTCGTATCTAATTGTCTCATTAGAGACGGCTAATAGCTGTATCTAATGTATCAATACGATACGGCCTAAGGCCGTATCTAATTGTCTCATTAGAGACGACTAATAGCCGTATCTAAATAATAAGCTCGCCATTTATGTTGTAGTGCAAGCCATATCGTGCTCTTTCGGTACTTCTACATCTACTTTGGACGATCTAGGAAAGCAATCCATATTTATATGGTCTTCTACTTCTTCTAGGGACGATCAAGCTAGTAGTGATGAAGGAGATGATGGAAATGAAGGAGATGGTGGTAGGGGTAAGGGTCCGATGGTGTAAGATGTTTATTTATTTCTTTAAATTCAAGACAATTGTTTAAATTCATATGGCTTGTACTTAAGTGGCCATTCTAGTTTATTTGCTTTTAAACACTATTGTCTAGGGATATTAAAATATGTGAACATTTGTTCTTTGTTTCATTTCATATTATCTTTCACATTACTTATTTCATTTCATATCATATTACTTATTCCTTTTTGTCAATGACAAAGGGAGAGAAATATTTTTGCTACTAATAAAAATGCAGGATATAGAGCGTTAGAGATTCAGAGGGAGTAAGTATTTATGTTGTTTTATATATAGTCGAAATCTATATCCATTTATAGGTTGTCATTAATCAAAAAGGGGGAGAATGTTGAGACTTAGTTTTGGTTCATGACACAACAATTTCATCTACAACATACAGATTTGACGACTAGTACGACAAAAAGAGAATATACACTACAATGAGACAAGACTTCAAAACCGGTGCATGAATTTTATATTTTGATTGTTTGAGTCTTAGGTCAATATTGTTAAAATCTCTCCTCAGTTAACATATATAATAGCTTATATATTTTATCATTCCTTTTATACACACATATAAGCATATAATTATTTTATAAAGGTTTGAAAGTAATATATATGCAAACTGTGCATATTGCACAAAATACCAGGTCAGTCGACTGTCTTAGGCTACCAGTCGACTGGCACTATGTAAAATGTGCAATGTGCACAGTGCACGTATATATGAATTTGAATATTTAAATTCATTTAAATATTCAGTCGGCTAACCCTATTGTCCAGTCAACTGAATTTCTATAACAGCCATATTTTTGAAACGACACGACTTTTGTGAAGAGTTGCGAACCTTTAACGAAAAGATTTAGATGCAGCACTTCAATCGAACCTCTTCACCAATAGTCGTAGCTTTCTAACTATTATAAATACAAACTCCAAACTCATTTCAACTCACTGAATTACAATCGATTTCTCTTATTCTCTGATCTAACTTTCTGAAATCTATTTTCTATCATACTCTCCATTATTCAGCATAAAAGTAATACTGTACCTTTGTATTCTTCGTATACTTCAAATACAAACATTTATACTCGAGGAGAAGATTATAGAAAGGGTGTACTACAAGTGACAAATCTGTGTTATCAACATACATAAGTCAAAACTATTTTCTATAATTGTTGAAGTCCCGTTCTGCTGCTCAGGAAAGTGAAGTCCTCTTCGGCTGTTGAGGCAAAATCCTATTCTGATGCTCAGGTCCCCGTTCGGCTGCTCAGGGGTGTATAAACCTATTCCTCCGAGTTAAGTGAGGGTTATTGTGTTAGTGAAATTCCAGAAGGAGTCTGGGACTGGACGTAGGATGGTGCTCCGAACCATTATAAAAATCTCTGGTGTCATTTTACTGTACTGCTTTTTATTGTGCATCATTTACAGTATTATTATCATCAGTATACTCCGCATCATCATATATCCATATTATACGATCCACACTGCACTTTCAATAGTCTCATAATACCTCCAACCTAGAAGTAGGTCCTACGCATTATGACTTATAACCCAAACTGTGATGTCTCACATTAGTCTGTTTATTCATGGGAGATGGTCGCCAAATAAACTGGACAAACCTAACCTACAGAATTGGGACTAACCTCACGTCCTCTATGGGTACATATTATAGGCGACATCTCACATCAATCCCAAAGTCACACTACTGACAACTAGATTTGCTGGGCAAACTTCTCTATGATTTTGACTGACCTCGCATTCCTATAACTTAATCATAATTTCCACTCTCCTAACATATTACCATATATATCTCACCACATTCCGCATTAAGGCCTTACAAGGCAAACTCCATATTCCACTTTTAATTATAAATTAGATTCCATAATTATTTCAACTGCTTTTCTAAGCGGTTTTAATGCTAATAACTAACCTATTTATACTACTTGATTTATAATTTATTAATTATATGTTATTCATACGCTATTATGTATGTGTGTGTGTGTAAGAATACATAACTAAATACTCCTAAACATGTGAAGATTTTTCATCCTATACTAATCGTTATAAATGTCAAAACTTCCAATTTATACACGTCTATTTCCATACAAAAACTTTACAAATTAGCTAATATCCTTAGCCCAACAATAGACTTGCATAAGAAAATGGAATTGGTACCAATTTATTCTGTATAAATATAGTAGAATAAGCACCAATGGAATCTATAGTTTAGAATCTTTTACACTCTATTCAACTTTTATATAAAAATGATAAAGGAATTCATATTTAAATTATAAAAATAGGTAGTGCAAACTACGAATAAGGGAATCCACAATTTACACATCATTTCCTAACTTATTTTCTTTTTAGAACCTTACATCAGAAGAGAAAAGTCAGAAGTGCAATAGAATATAAAATTTTCAAACTGGAATAACTACACAAAATCTGCTATTTTTATATAGAATAATTGAGATTTCATTAACATAAGAATTGACATTTCGCTTTGAGGGAATTTGGGGTTTCAATTTGGTGTTTTCGTAAAAAAATTCCCTAAAGCATACATCCAATCACTACCTATGATTTTCACTACCTATGATTTTCACTCATAGACAATTCCTTGCTTTCTTTTGGATTTGATTACGCCTAAAAGTCCTTAGAAATTCTGAATCGTACAAAAGAAACTGACAGAGCTCCGTTAGTATTCCAAATAATTTGTGAACAAAAGCGAGGGAGCTAGTATCTTATTTATAGTGGTTAGAAGGTGTCAGAACCATCAGATTTAAGTCGGTTTGAGATAAAAAAATTGATCGGTTGTGTCTAACATAACCCTAGCCCCCATACATTTACCGATCGATTGATCCTTCCTGGGGTTTGACCGCTAGTGGTCGGTCGGCCCTAATGAGGGCGGTCGACTGATCTACTATATTTCGAATGTTTAATTTATTTCATTTTAATTTCATTTAGTTCCCACTTTAATTTTTACGTTGACATTTAGTGTAATGTTTCCTTATTCCCTAAGATTGAATGTTAACTTTTAAATTAAAATTTTGAATTTAAATTAATTTCAAATAATTAAAAAATTTAAAACTTCAAACGTCAATAACTTTTCGGTTTGAGCTCAGACTACAAAACTTTGTATATGAAAATTGATCAAAAAATCGCCATGAACATACCGGTGTAAGTTCCATGGCCAAATTCCAACATTTACATAATTTCAACTTTTAGACTTATTATTAATTAATTAATTTCTTATTAATTTTTACGGGGTGTTACATTCTCCCCCTTAAAAATGATTTTGTCCTCGAAATCCATAAGGATAGATAGAGTAACGCGCACTCAACATCCACGTTATATAACCAAGTTTTCAACACAACCATCTACTCTGCCAAAAGTTCAATATAATTATATATGCAAATATACTATATGTAAGCTCAGTCCTAGCATAAATGCAAGATCATGACATATAGGCATGTATGTAAGCATCGTCAATATGCATAAAATTCTACATGAGTGCAAAAACAATAGTTAAAAGTGTGGCAACCATCCCCTAACATCCAATTTAGCAACCATGATGAAATGAAAACCTAAATTTGGAAATAGAAAGTTTTACCTGAGAAAAGCTTAGTATGAGAAGTCTTCATCTTCTCTTTAGTTTTTCATGTTATTTCTGCCAGATTATCTCCCCATCGCACTTGGTCTAGTCTAATATCTTTGTTAAGGAGCTTTCTACTTGTATGCTCTACAATGAGTGTGGTGGCATGGGGTGCTATTGGCTCCATCACTATGTCTGTTAAATGATTAGGATCTACCATGGTGGCGATACTGTGAAGGCATTTCCTTTAGTGCGACACATGAAAAACGTTGTGGACTCCCGCCAACTTATTCGGTGGCTCTATTCGCTATGCAAGTTTTCATATTCATTCCAAAATCGAAAAAAACCCTACAAACCTTGATGTCAACTTCCCTAACTTACCAAATCTTATAACCTTCCTAAGTAGGAAAACCTTAATGAACACCATGTCTCCTACCTCAAACTCTAATTCCTTCCTTCACTTGTTAGCAAAGGGTTGTTGACGATCCTATGCGACTTCATTCACTGCTTAATCGTCTCTATATTTTCCAAGGTCTCATGAAAAAAATCTAGTCTAAGTAGGATTTTGTTGATGGTTTTCCACTAACAATTTGGCGATTTGCACAGCCACTAATATAATGCTTCAAAGGGTTCCATTCCAATCATTGCTTGGTGACTATTATTGTAAGCAAACTCTACCGGGCAAGCGCTGCTCCCAACGTCGATGCAAGCTCTCAACAAGTCTTTCAAAATCCTATTCACCCTTTAAGTCCAATCGTTGTCGGTGGGTGCTAAGCGGTGCTAAGATTCAACGTTGTTCCTAAAGCTAACTACAAACTCATCCAAAATTCGCTAATGAGTAAGGGTTCCCTATTATTAACAATGCTAACTAGGATTCCATGCAATTGTACCACTCCTTAATCTAAATTTGCACTAAGGATGCTGCAGTTTTATTATTCCTAGCAGGAATAAAGTGGGTGCTTTTAGTGAGTCTATCTGCTATAGCCTAAATAGCTTCATTGCCACTTTGACTCATAGGAAACCAATCTATAAAGTCCATCGAAATATGCTCTCACTTCCAAGTCAGCACCTCCGACGGTAATAACATTCCTATGAGCTTCCCTTACTCTGCTTTTATGTTTTGGCACGTCAAACACCAAGAGACAAATTCCACTACCCTCTTCATCCTCCTGGCCAACAAAAAAAATCGCTTCGTATCCTTATACATTTTATCTCCTTAGGGATGAATGGTCATCCAAGAATAGCGACTTTCCGCTAGTATATCCTCTAAAACATCATCAATCATAGGAAAGCAAAGACGTCCATCTCTCTTCAAACATCCACTTTGATCAAATGTATAGCTATAGTCATAGGGAAAACACTCTTGTACTCAATTTGCCTAAAATATTTTCTATCTCTGCATCCTTCTAATGCTTTTATCTAATGCAATCCATCAATTTTGGTTTAACCTCCATTGCTACTAAATAGCCAAGAGTGGGTTCAATTGGCAGTTGGAAATTGAAACCGAAGAGGAACTCCAATTGCATCCACTCATATATAGCATCTATAGTAGCATGCCTTCGGCTAAAGGCGTTGGCAACAACATTCCCTTTTCCGGGTGTATACTATACCTCAAAGTCATAAGATGTTGTAAACTTCATCTACCTCTACTTTCTAAGATTCAAATCTTTTTGGAAAAATAGGTATTTAAGTGATTTTTATTCGGTGAACAACTCAAACCTTTCGTCCAAAAGTTAGTGCCACCACATCTTTAAGGAAAGGAAAATAGCCGCAAACTCCAAATCTTGAGTTGGGTATCTCTTCTCATAATCCTTCAATTGTCCACTTGTATAAGATATCGCACTTCCCTCTTGCATAAGAACAACTCCTAATCCCGTACTACATGCATCAGTGAAAATAGCAAAAAGCTTCATCCCATCGGGAATAGTAAGTGCAGCGCGCTACTTAACTACACCTTCAGCAACTCAAATGCTTTCATGCACTTCTCATCCCATGCAAAAATTAGATTTTTCTTGGTTAAGTGAGTTAGTTAGACTACATCTTTATGAAGTCCTTGATGAATTTCCTATAGTAACATGCCCACCCAAGAAAACTCCCAAACTCCGTGGCATTCTTTGGAACCTTCTAATCTTGAATAGCTTCCACTTTTGCAGGGTCTACATACAATCCCTTCTTGGAAATAATGTTTCCAAGAAATCTCACATCCTTCTTCCAAAAATGACACTTTAAGAATTTAACTTTAAGCTATGCCTTCTTAATGTCCATGGTACCTCCCTTAAGTGATTTTCATGCTCTCCTTCACTTTTAGAGAATACTAAGATATTATCCACAAACACTATGACAAATTTGTTTGGCTTCCCCCCAAAAGACCCTACTCGTAAAATTCAATTGATTTTCGAATTCAATTGATTTTCGAATTTATACACAATGTTTATAAATTCCATTCCTATGTATAAACTTCGATTTATAAATTTCCTTTATCAATCCAATTCAATTTATATAACTCAATTTTATACCAAAAGTCTATATTATAAGCTAAACACTTATAATATCATTTATTTACGAAGTCGTTCTTTTTAAAATTTCACAAATTATAAATCTTGTTACTTATAAGGTTCTGTTTATATTTTAGGACAACTTCAACTTATAAAATCTCCTTTATTAAAAATTTCTATTAATATCTTATTTAAATGCCAAAATCCAGTTTATAAGTTAATTACTTATAAATCCTTTATTTTACAACATCTATTCATTTTATAATACTTATAACACTCGTTTTATAATTCCAATATTTTAAATTCATAAATATCAAATTTTTTTCTTTTATATAAACCGTTTATAATAATAATTCAAAAATCTCAATTTAAGCCATTTCATAAATTTATTAACTACTTATCTCAAAAATAACATTTTGGTTATATTTTCCAAAAATCCTGAATTCTATAACTTTAAAATTTGAAATTTTAAATTTATCTAAAATGAATCAATTCAAAATTTAAATAAAAACATATACTTGAAAAATAAATTTAAAAATCCTTTTTAAAAATAAAAATCGTTATTTTTAACTTTAAAAATGAATCCGATGATGCAACAGCATCCAATAGCCAATCACAGCAACAAATATCATATATCAATATGATAATCACAATTCACACAATATCTATAATCAAATAAATATTTGTGAGGAATCCAGTTGGATCCCTCCAACCTGTTTCCCTGCATCCACAGATGTTAGCACAATACCAATTCCACTTCGAGGTGGAATATCGTGGTATATGGGATTTATAAAATATATATCCGCTTAATAGGCGGCGCAATAGGGTCTCATCCGCTATACAAGGCAGGAAATCAATCAACTGCAATATATACATATGCCAATATATATATTGCTATATATAGATATATCCTAAAATATCTAATATCACAATCAAGCAAACAATCAATCAATCAACAAATTTTAAATATAACTATTTAAAATTTAAATACCCTTTTGAGTGAGAAGTTCTCACCTTAGCTTTTATTTTGCCATCCATTTCCCATCTTGACTCGATTTCCTTGATTTATAGACCTTGTATAAATATTTATACAATTTATCAATATTCGAATAAATTGAATAACCAATTTTCGTTTGGTAATTTTAATTATCCGATGATTTGTTTTTAAGCTTATAACTTAAATTTTAAACCGATTTCCTTTTGAATGAATTTATTTAACTAAGACTAAATGAAAAGTAAATTTCCTCTTTAATAAATTAACCAAAATTTTATCTTTAACAAATGATTTCACCTATATTTATTTTAATTTATTTTCTGTTCCAACCCACTGTTTATTTATTTTTTCCCATACATATACTTTCCCTTGCTAGAAAAACTTTTAAAACCGATTTTATTATTATTATTATTTTTCTGTCTATATCTTTACTGACTAGAATTGGAACAACTTATCAAAAAGATTACCTTTGTAAGATTATAGACATAGATCTATATATATCTTTAAATTAAACAAAACTATATTTACCTTACTGTCGAAATTCAAACGAACCCCAGCTGATGTTGCCTGCCGTGCTTCCATGAACCGACGCACCACTGCATCTCAGGTCATCAAAAATACGCTCGCTCTCCTCGGCAAGTGCCTTCGCCCCACCTCCAGAATAACTGGTTCGTGACCGAGCTTCCTGCAGCTCCCTCCAACGAACACCTCTTCGTCGCCGCGACCCCCCTCCCCTAGCACGCGCCTACCTGATTGAGAGGAGAGCGACGCCTCCTGCCATAATCATTCGCGACCAGATCTGGATGCCCCCCACCGCCCCCACGCGAGTGCTCGCAGCTACCACAGTGTGTCAATCCAAACGCGCGCGCCTCAGCCATACATCGAAGTCACCGCCACCGAAACCCCAACTAAATCGCCTCCCCTCGTCGCCTTCTCTTCATCGAACTTGGTTTGCACAGAGTCGCGATTTGAGGCGAAAGCGACGCTATTTTTTTTATTTGATTTGAAGGTAGGCTTCGACCATTGCTTTGAACGAGAGGAAAAGGGGCTTCGGCCAATTTGTTTTTAATTTGGGTAAGAGGAATGGAAGACGAGAAAGGAGCTTCGGTCGAAACGAGGAAGAGGGAAAGCTCGTCTTGATTTTGAATAGAGGGAGACGGCTTCGGCCATTATTTTCTTTCGAGCTTTTGAACTGTTTTGGTTTGAACGAGAAAGGAAGTTGCGTGAGATTTGTAGAGAAAAGGGGAGACAAAAGTACGCGACTTTTTTTCTTTGCAAGGCATAGGTCTGCTGTATAAAAATAATAATAGGGTGGCTGATGTTGACAATTGGTATATTTAAATTTAAATTGAATTTGATTCAAATTTCCAACGCGTTTACGTGTCGTATTCTCACACGGCAACTCCGAAAAATACGAAATTTGAAATCCGGTAATAATTCAACATTACGGACCCAATGGAACTGGTTTCGTCGAATTCCGAGACTGTATGAAAAATGACTATTTTTAAATATCGATTCAAACGATAAAATTTCAAAACTAAACAATTCACTTTCAAATTCAATTCTGAAGCTTCTATTATCTTCAATATTATCAATATTAATTTTAAAAGCCTTTGAAATATTTTTTATCGGCTTAAAACTGAAGATTCAAATTTTTATTCACTTTCAATAGATTAAATTTTATAATTTAATCACCAAATTCAAAGTTATATTAAAAATTCGATTCAAACCATTACTCAAATATTTAAAATTAATTAAATATTTTCAATTTAAATTGTTCAAAATCCTGGGTCATTACAATCTTCCCCCCTTAAAAGAATTTCGTCCTCGAAATTGCAAGTTAGGGAGAATGATGTTAAACCATTTATTATTTTTCACAATTCAAATAGTTTTATCAACTTTCTAACACAAATCTTTTTATTAAAGATTCATTATCATTTCAACAAGCTTTCTAACTTCAATTATAAATTTCAAAGAACATTGTTTACCTCACAATTCAAATTTAAATTCAAATTTTAAACTTTTAAATTTTCTCAAAATTTTCTAACACTCTAAATTTTCGAAAAATTTCGCCAGCGTCTCCTTTGCGCGGCTCGATCGGTACGACTACAAAATGGCACCACGGCCCCTCAGAATCAAAAAGAAAAGAGAAAGCCAAGTGGCTGGAGGAGAAAATCATCAAATTTCATACTGAAATTGAAATACGTACCTTTTTGTCGAGCAATTCAATTTTATCTTTGAAATCAAAATCCCAATTCCATTTCTTTTAATATACCTGTATAACCTGCTAGTAGTAGTATCCAATTCCAACATTCAAACCATTTTGCACATTCCATTTCAAAATATTCAATATATACTTCTTATACAATTTTTTTTACTTCACTATTGAAGTTACATATTTATTCTCATTCAATTTTACATTTCAATCAATTTTGCATTTCAAATTTCATTTGAATTCAACTCACAATTTCAATTCTATTCAAATTTAATTTCCTCTGAATATTGAACTTTTATTGATTAGCTTCATTTACAACTAATTCGTATCACTATTTTAAATTAGTTTCATTTACTAACTCATTTTAATTCCCATACGAATTTTAATTCATCTTTCATTTACAATTATTCAATTCAATTTTATTGCTTACAAATTTGAAATGAATTTCAACATTCAATCTCATATTTTATTTTAATTATTTGCAATTGCGAATTTTGTTTATCCATTCACAATTTACTTCCATTTGCAATTAATAAAGTTTCAATACAAATTAAATTGCTTACGACCAATTCACATACCATCTTTATTCAATTTTATTTACATTCCATATTCATATTCATTCCATTTGAAATTATTACACAAATAAATAAATTATCAAGTTAATTTTACTTGAATTCAATCCAAATCAATTGTTAATTCATTTAACATTTCAAGTTGAATTTCATTTATATAACTCAAGTTCACATCATTTAATTCACTTGATTATTTTACTTCGATACCAAAATCAATTTCATTCAACTTCACTTAAGTTATATTCTCTTTCAAACATCATTTGTTTAACTTAACTTAAGTTTCCACTTAGAAATCCAATGCTATTTATTTAACTTCCTATAGCTAAATTTTATTGTGCTTATTCACATTTGTTTCAACTTTTCCAAAGTAAAAATCTTTCTTTTTATTTATAAATCACCTTTATAAATATTTTCATTTAGTTTCACTTCTATATACAAGATTATTTCACAATTGTAAACCATTTTAATTATAATTTCATACTTATAATTCATTTGTTTATACAATTCATTTCCTTTACCATTGTTGTTTTGATTTAATTTATGCAAACAACATAACAATCAATTTATATACAGTTTACTAATTTCTGAAAAATTATTCTTTTATATATAAAATATAGTCAAGGTAAAATTATTTCATTTACCCAATTTTAAAACAATATTGTGTCGATTGTTCTATTCAAGTGTTTAGAAACCCCTTCGATTCAGTTTCGAGGCTGCGCCGACGAAGGTTCATATACCACTCAACAAACCAATCATCACAATATAAAGTAATTTTATATTCACTAAAAAATACGCACTCATATCTATTATTACACTCAAACTCATTCTAGAGTACTACCGACTCTATCTCTAATGAGTATCACCCAACATAGCAGGTTGTCACTTAACCATATGCTCTGATACCAAATGTGACGTTTGCGATTTTTCGTTGCCGAAAAACCAAAATGTTAGGGTTTAAAGAAAGAAGAAAGAGGTAGAAGGGAAGAGAAAAAGAGAGAAGAAGAAAGAAAACAATATCAAAACAGAAAGTAACAACAGAACAATATCAGAATCTCACAATTCGCAGCGGAACAACATATAATAGATAAATGAATAATTATTAAAACAAAGAACTATACATTTTATACATTACATCACATTCATTATCAGAGTTTACAACAACAAACAGCGAAAAAGAAATACTATATACAATAGATAATATGCTACGCCATCCAGCTCGCCTCCAGATATCTGTAGCAACACCTGAATCCAGAATGACCTGATAACCTAACTCTAGACCGCCCTTGTAGAAATTGGTGGGCACCCAGAGTTTAGGAAGGGAACAATAAACTCCAGGTCAGTCATGTGACTGATGTGAGAACTAAAAACAGTTATTTACCTTTTAAACAAAGAATACGAGAAATTTTAAAAGAAAATTCGCAATGCTTTTTGAAAATGAAACTACCATAAGGTCTCCCGCCACACACACAATGCAAACGCAGACTTGGAGGAGGTTTCTCCTTATGATAGTCAAAGATGCTTACTACGCAAAATCAAATCATTTTTAATATTATTATTAGTGCATAGTGTAGAAAACATTTTCGAAAGTAGAATATAAATCTTAGCCAGCATAGGTACCATTATATTATGCCCGCTATAGCTACCATATTAAATGGCAGGTTCTACAACTAAAACCGTACAAGGCTCGTATTGTTTCTTTGGATTTCCAACAAATGGTCAGGCCAAGGAACTTCCCATTGCCACATGGAAACGCCTCTGGAATGACGTCCCGAGAACCTAACCGGATCTCTGCCAACACAAGGCCGGGTTACCCCTAACTGGGTAACAACTGACACGAATATGTCATTCCCCGATCGTAACCGATCTATATCCGAGGATCCCCGATTCCCAACAACCACAAAGTAATAAATTTGCAGTAACCACATAGGTTAAGTATCTGGGCTCCATTCCATGATACCACCTCTATCCAGAAGGAATGACACACACTAAAGGGGCGCTACCCCCTAATAACCTTGCTGCATCTTTCCTGTTTTGACCATTTCGGGGTGTGAGGTCCGACGAAGTCTCGTCCACAAAGCCACGCTTTACAAAAGCAGTGCTTTGGGTCAACAAATGATCAAAGCAATGATCATCAAGATAGACGATCTAACAAATGATCCTATCACAAACGATCAACCAATGATCATTTCACAGCATCACTCAGTATGCCACATTACCAATTCGGGAATGTATCGCTAGTAACCATCAACTATATAACCTCTGAGCTCGTACGTCTCAGAGAAGGGTGTTAAGCTAAGAGAATAAATTCTCCGCCACCAACAGAAATATATTTGATAGAAACCAGCTTTACATCTCAAATTGTAACGTCAGACATACAATCCATACAAGTCTGTTCCGGGCTCGAACAGAACCGAAGGCACTTACAAAGAAGTCCTTGCAATCCGGATATTCATTAATCACGTCCGGACTTCCCGTCACTAAGGGTGATAAAACCTCTGTACCGGAGATCAGCCGATGCAGAGTAACTCGACGGTAATCCTTTCGTTTTCACAATTATCCGGTCTTCAACACCGGTCTTCAAATGCAATTCATGACGACGTATCACTATTCGGAATGGGTTATACGACCCCATGGTCCTTTCCCGGTTAACCCGAATAGTGAGCGCTTATTTTAAAATAAGTGTGGCATTCAATTCAAGCAATCACAACAAATACTCATTCAAGGGTAAATATTGATAGTCGGTTATTTAACTATCAATAGAGATGAGCAACATCATCAGATTCCAAATAATTTTCCAAATTATTTATTTCTACAAAAATATCTTTACAAGATATATATAAAATTTTCCACACTTCAAAAATAAACAACGTTTATTTTAAAACAAATTTTCCCTTTCCATTTATAAATTCCATAGTGAATTTATATTTCAAATTATCTATTGATCTACAGTTTTCAATAGGTTCAATTATTCAATTCCAATTTATCTTCAAGAAGATAAATTCTCAAAACGTTTCATTTCATATTGGAAAAGCATTTCCATACTTATTTAAAAATAAGTAATTCATAAATCTCATTTATTTTCAACAATTTGAAAATATTCAATATACTTAACCCATAGTTAAGTATATATTTCATTCGTTAAGAAAATCATTCTTTAATTCACATTTAATTGGGTCAAAACGAATGTTGCGTAAAACATCGTTACGACAACCCAAAATCACTAGTATAGGGATTCAAAATTAAAATAGATATATAAATTCCAATACTATACAAAAATATTTCCTTTCGGAAATCATTTACTATAACAACAGTGTTATAGTCCATTATTTCCTTATTTTCTCGAAAACGTCTATTTCAACAATAAATGTTGAAATCTATGTTTCCATTCCCTTTTATTTCTCGAAAACGTCTATTTTAACAATGAATGTTGAAATCTAGGTATTCGATACTTAATGCATTTTAAAACACCTTTAATCGTTTTAAATTCCATTTAAAACATTCCTTTCCCAAAATATATCCATTTTATTTAACGATATATTCACTGTTCAAAATCGTGAATATATTTCCTTTAATAAACTTCAATATTAAATTTATCAAATTCAATTGATTTTCGAATTTATACACAATGTTTATAAATTCCATTCCTATGTATAAACTTCGATTTATAAATTTCCTTTATCAATCCAATTCAATTTATATAACTCAATTTTATACCAAAAGTCTATATTATAAGCTAAACACTTATAATATCATTTATTTACGAAGTCGTTCTTTTTAAAACTTCACAAATTATAAATCTTGTTACTTATAAGGTTCTGTTTATATTTTAGGACAACTTCAACTTATAAAATCTCCTTTATTAAAAATTTCTATTAATATCTTATTTAAATGCCAAAATCCAGTTTATAAGTTAATTACTTATAAATCCTTTATTTTACAACATCTATTCATTTTATAATACTTATAACACTCGTTTTATAATTCCAATATTTTAAATTCATAAATATCAAATTTTTTTCTTTTATATAAACCGTTTATAATAATAATTCAAAAATCTCAATTTAAGCCATTTCATAAATTTATTAACTACTTATCTCAAAAATAACATTTTGGTTATATTTTCCAAAAATCCTGAATTCTATAACTTTAAAATTTGAAATTTTAAATTTATCTAAAATGAATCAATTCAAAATTTAAATAAAAACATATACTTGAAAAATAAATTTAAAAATCCTTTTTAAAAATAAAAATCGTTATTTTTAACTATAAAAATGAATCCGATGATGCAACAGCATCCAATAGCCAATCACAGCAACAAATATCATATATCAATATGATAATCACAATTCACACAATATCTATAATCAAATAAATATTTGTGAGGAATCCAGTTGGATCCCTCCAACCTGTTTCCCTGCATCCACAGATGTTAGCACAATACCAATTCCACTTCGAGGTGGAATATCGCGGTATATGGGATTTATAAAATATATATCCGCTTAATAGGCGGCGCAATAGGGTCTCATCCGCTATACAAGGCAGGAAATCAATCAACTGCAATATATATATATGCCAATATATATATTGCTATATATAGATATATCCTAAAATATCTAATATCACAATCAAGCAAACAATCAATCAATCAACAAATTTTAAATATAACTATTTAAAATTTAAATACCCTTTTGAGTGAGAAGTTCTCACCTTAGCTTTTATTTTGCCATCCATTTCCCATCTTGACTCGATTTCCTTGATTTATAGACCTTGTATAAATATTTATACAATTTATCAATATTCGAATAAATTGAATAACCAATTTTCGTTTGGTAATTTTAATTATCCGATGATTTTGTTTTAAGCTTATAGCTTAAATTTTAAACCGATTTCCTTTTGAATGAATTTATTTAACTAAGACTAAATGAAAACTAAATTTCCTCTTTAATAAATTAACCAAAATTTTATCTTTAACAAATGATTTCACCTATATTTATTTTAATTTATTTTCTGTTCCAACCCACTGTTTATTTATTTATATTTTATTTTTGTCCATACATATACTTTCCCTTGCCAGAAAAACTTTTAAAACAGATTTTATTATTATTATTATTTTTCTATCTATATCTTTACTGACTAGAATTGGAACAACTTATCAAAAAGATTACCTTTGTAAGATTATAGACATAGATCTATATATATCTTTAAATTAAAAAAAACTATATTTACCTTACTGTCGAAATTCAAACGAACCCCAGCTGATGTTGCCTGCCGTGCTTCCATGAACCGACGCACCACTGCATCTCAGGTCATCAAAAATTCGCTCGCTCTCCTCGGCAAGTGACTTCGCCCCACCTCCAGAATAATTGGTTCGTGACCGAGCTTCCTGCAGCTCCCTCCAACGAACACCTCTTGTCGCCGCGACCCCCCTCCCCTAGCACGCGCCGACCTGATTGAGAGGAGAGCGACGCCTCCTGCCATAATCATTCGCGACCAGATCTAGATGCCCCCCACCGCCCCCATGCGAGTGCTCGCAGCTACCATAGTGTGTCAACCCAAACGCGCGCGCCTCAGCCATACATCGAAGTCACCGCCACCGAAACCCCAACTGAATCGCCTTCCCTCGTCGCCTTCTCTTCATCGAACTTGGTCTGCACAGAGTCGCGATTTGAGGCGAAAGCGACGCTATTTTTTTTATTTGATTTGAAGGTAGGCTTCGGCCATTGCTTTGAACGAGAGGAAAAGGGGCTTCGGCCAATTTGTTTTTAATTTGGGTAAGAGGAATGGAAGACGAGAAAGGAGCTTCGGTCGAAACGAGGAAGAGGGAAACCTCGTCTTGATTTTGAATAGAGGGAGACGGCTTCGGCCATTATTTTCTTTCGAGCTTTTGAACTGTTTTGGTTTGAACGAGAAAGGAAGTTGCGTGAGATTTGTAGAGCAAAGGGGAGACAAAAGTACGCGACTTTTTTTCTTTGTAGGGCATAGGTCTGCTGTATAAAAATAATAATAGGGTGGCTGATGTTGACAATTGGTATATTTAAATTTAAATTGAATTTGATTCAAATTTCCAACGCGTTTACGTGTCGTATTCTCACACGGCAACTCCGAAAAATACGAAATTTGAAATCCGGTAATAATTCAACATTACGGACGCAATGGAACTGGTTTCGTCGAATTCCGAGACTGTATGAAAAATGACTATTTTTAAATATCGATTCAAACGATAAAATTTCAAAACTAAACAATTCACTTTCAAATTTAATTCTGAAGCTTCTATTATCTTCAATATTATCAATATTAATTTTACAAGCCTTTGAAATATTTTTTATCGGCTTAAAACTGAAGATTCAAATTTTTATTCACTTTCAATAGATTAAATTTTATAATTTAATCGCCAAATTCAAAGTTATATTAAAAATTCAATTCAAACCATTACTCAAATATTTAAAATTAATTAAATATTTTCAATTTAAATTATTCAAAATCCTGGGTCGTTACAGATCCTCTCTAAACTCTTTAGCCATTAATGAGCTTCGATGATACTCTCGAAGCCAGTGAATTTGACTCCGCCAAGCTGAGTATATTCCTTGCTAAGAGTGGAGAACTTGACTGCGGGAGTTGTGGCACGTGGTTCGGGAGCGTTTCCTCTACCCCCGCCTCAAGCATTTCTTCTGGTAGCCATCCTGGAATACCAAAAGTGATTTTAGAATCAAAGATAGAGATTATGGAATCTTAAAGAAATTCAAATCGAATGAATTCAATAAGAAGAATGGAATCAAAGGATAAGGTTTCTGAAATGATTCTCCTCATTCTAGGGTATGGTTACCCTATCTCTAATGAGCTTCAAACTCCACAGGCTAAGGTTTTCGGGAACCAAAGCTCTGATACCAACTGTAACAACCTGTATATTTGTACCATTTAAATTAACGACATTCCATACATGTCAACTTAAATAATACAAAACACGAATCATTAATGGAGTATATATATATAAATGAGAATCATCACAGAATCACAGACATATAACATCACAGAATAGTGCATCGGAAATACAACATAGTCATAAGAGTAGTTCATGAAGCTACCCATAAATACAACAATGTCTCAAATAAAAGGAAATAGAACAACATAGAAGTCCAATAATTCAAATAGAAAGAACAATACTGATAAGAAAAGATAATGATAGTCTTCGGTCTTCAGCTCCAAGCAGAATAGCAATAGCAATCCTCAGTCTGATCCGAGCATAAGCATAAATAAACACTCGAATCAGGACATATATTCTTATACAGATAATATGGTTCAAATTCAAAATAACAATAACTCAAAGATGAATGGAATAACATCTTTAAGGATCCGTTAAACTTTTATACATAGTAATGTACGGTAAATAGATAATGTCTAACAGTAAAGTAAATATCAAAATAGTGTTAAGACGTTACCATTGTCCCCCTTAACACATTTCATATAGCATTATAGACTATACAACACTGTAAATTCCACCGTAAACTAGTGGGATATCAGGGAGTACTCCATAGGTATAATACAAAACAAATTCGTAGTGGTCGCGTATATGGGAATACAAGTATGACAAGGCACATGAGGCAATACCCAAGGTAGTGAAACTACCGTTTGCCTGATCTGGACTGGTGAGAACGCATCCCCGCAACGATTGCAACACCACGAAACAACACTCCAAATTCAAGGGTGCGCACCAATCAATAACAAAGTAATGAGTAGTTTACGAAGAAGCGTGTTCGCTCGAGGTAGCTAACCCCATTTGGCCCGGCACGGCTCCTGTTTTAGTCATTTCCAATTTGACACAAGTGTCAAGGCTATCCATATCGTTCTCTTTCTTCAGTCATCGCGTACGTCAATCCAACCACTTCATTCTGGATCACCTCCGCGTATAGTTATTAAAGTGGTTTTGGTTTAGACCGTGAGTATGTTCCTATCCAGTTCCAGTCTCTTTAATAACCTTCGAAATTATTTTACCGATTGGTCGTTAATGAAATTTCAAAAATCAAATCAAATTCAATTTCAATTAGAATTTGAAATTCAAGATTTCATTTGTCTTCTCAAAACAATTTTCGGAATTTACGTTTCATAACTTCTAAATTTCTATTTCAGAATTCAATAATCCAATTTCAAAATTTAAATTTAAACAATTCAAATATACACTTAAATTTGTATATAAGTTTCATTCCATAATCTTTTAAAATAAACTTAAATTAACGTTCAAATCGATTTAAGCTCAATTATCGATTTCATTCAATACTCGTTAAACTAATTTATCATAAAACATCTTCAATTAAATTTCCAGTTCATTAAATTAATTACTTAAGTTCAACTTCATTATATCAAATCTTTCAAATTTAATTTCAATTAAAATTTTCAAATCCAATACTTTATATTTCAAGTATTTCATTTGTTTCGATAAAACGCATTTTTATTTCTTGTAAAAGAAATCTAATTTCATTTATTTATTACCTTAGTTACAATTTTAAACCTAATAAATAAGAAACTTAGTTTCCCCTATTCAAGAGGTTCCATTCACTTAATAAAGAATTCAATTTGAATCAATCATTAAACAATTCAATCTCATGAAATAATCCATAATTTCAATTTCTTAATTATAATTAGTTTCAAAACTAATTATTAATAATTTCAACTTAATTATTAATGATTTCAAAACTTAATTATTAATAACTTCAAATTAATTATTAATAATTTCAAATTAATTATTAATAATTCCAATTTAATTACTACTAATTTCAAACTTAATTATTAATAATTTCAAAACATAATTATCAATAATTTCAAAACTTAATTATTAATAATTTCAAAACTTAATTATTAATCAATTAAATTTCAAACCATGTTCTTTCATCAATTACCACGTTAATTTTTTTTCTTCAGATTTCAAATATTCACATTTCATTTCATTTAATTTCAAATTCCAATTTATTTCAAAACCTTATTATTATTCAAATAAAATCTTCATTTTATTTAAATCAATTTATTGACCGATCGGGTTTAATTTAATTTTCTATCCTAAGTCAAGTTATTTGGGTATTTATCATTTCAACCTGATTCCATTTCAATTCAAAAATCAAAACATGGCAAAGGGAACTTGCAGTGTGATAACTGGGATGGTGTCAAAGTAAATAAACAAGAAATAGCATCCATATATAACAATTCAACAATTTATTTGAATAATCCCGAAATAATCGTATTAATTTACATTTGTTATTTATGCATATTAATATAATTATTTCTAGAATCTACACTATCATTTCATGCAGATTAAAGATTATTCCACTAATTATTTGTACGGGTTCTCACTTGTCGTTCAATTTAAATTTTATACTACAACAATTAATCCAATATACATTCAATGGTTCAAAAGGTGTAGTTATCACTATTCTACGTGTCGGTTTATTTAACATTTTAAAGGATCATATTTAACTAATCAAATTCAACATATAATCTGTTTAAAATTATTAACTATCCTATATTAAATTCAATTATCACTTTAACAATAACAATTATATTTTCGATTTCATCATCACATAGCAATCATTTATCAGCCAAAACTTGTGTAAGAATATAAGCCGTGAAAATCAATTCACCTTTCATGGTTAGAGAATGAACGGCGAAGCACGAAGAAGCATGAATAGAAATGGTGCAACACGAACAAACAGAACACTGCAATATCGACAAAAGAGAGACGATATTAATTCAATGAACGCTCATATATAATTTATAAATTTATATAAATGCGCTTACCAACGACGGAGAAACGAAAGCTGAAAATCGATGCTGCTGCAAAAAGCTTTACCGATCGCTTCTGCACACAACAAACAAAGAAACGTGGTTACTATTTATTCAGCAACCAGAATATATACAGTGCATATATTCCCTCCTCTCTATAATCATTCCAAACAGTACACTTCTCCTTTTCACAGCATGGCACTGCTCATTCATTCTTTTTAAACAAAACTGTTTTTTTTTAATCATGGCCGAGACTCATAAAACCCAGTACACTTCTACAGTGCAACCCATGCACACAGTTTCAACTTTCATCTTTCTCCTTACTTGCTGTAATCCCCTACCTCACGTATATTTCCTTCTTCTTTTTTTTTGCTACAACATTCATATATGAAATGCTTTCAAACCGAGATCCAAAATGAAAAATGCTTTTCAAACCACATACACTTTCACTTCACAACTCACTGTATACATTTTCCATCACCCTCCCCTCTTCTCCCAGCTGCCACTTACTCACTTACACATTATTATTTTAAAAAAAAACCTGAGAATTCATGCCTGCATTATAAATCAAAAATCCTCCCCACTCACATTCACACACTAAACACATGCATGCACATTTTTCTTTTGTTTTAAAAAAAAAACCGAGATCACCTCACTCACGCACGCATTCTCTCCACAACACACACGCAAAACATTCACGCACATGTGTGTACACCTTTATACACACACTGCACACACCGCATACACGCATGCATACATTCTCAGGCTAGCAAGGGCTGTAGGTGATGGGCGCGGAGGTGTTCAGGGAGGAGCGGTGCTGAGGTGGAGTGATGGTCGGGTTTGGCAGCGGTTGAGGTGAAGGAACGGGTAACATGGGAGTCGTTTTCAAGTGAAGGCTTCGGTAGTTGGATGGAGAGGCTTGCGTCGACAGGGGGAGGGGACGATATGTGATGGATCTGGAGATGGAAAGGTTCGGGTTGCAACTGGAATCTTCAGAAAGTGGAGAGGAGGGGAAGTAAAAGAGGGCGCGGCGGAGTATAAAGGTAGAGAGGCGCTTCCTTGGTTTCGGCCTTACTCATATATATATATATATATATATATATATATATATATATATATATATATATATCGCATGTTACAGAAGAGAAGAATGGGAGGAAGAGTAAAAGAAGAAGAGGAGATGGTGAATACCTAGAGACTTGAGAACAAAGTGAATTGAAAAAATGAACTATCATGCTTCTTTTAAGTTTGAATTCCACGTAACCATAAATTTTTTAGAACCGAGGAGTCACACCACTTTATGGTGTCAACTCCCAACTGCCAACTACTTCATTAAATACACCAGTTGATATTAATTTTGTTTTTAAATTCAAGTGGATATGGGTTAAAAATTTTCGACCGGTTTGTCCGAGACGGTTAAATTAACGCGACTATTTTTACGTTGGACTGCGATTTGCACGAATGAATATACCATTTTGATCAGTGCGATAATGCGCTTCCAACGGTACACAGATAATTGCGATATAACAGTTTTATAAAATTTTGAATTTACGCCGCTTAAATTGTTCGATTTGCAAAACAATTTAAATGGAACAGACGATGACAGTTTTTGACGAAACGAATTACATCATCTTGATCAGAATAATTTTTACAACATAATTGTGTAAAAATATTTAGATTATGAACTGATATACACGAACAGAATTTACTATAATATTTGCGACGAAACTTTTTCTGTATTCATAACTAACTGGACGCATCTTATAAATAAAGTTTGAACATTAATTGAGATCGTTTATAAATTTCAAATTTTTTATATTAAAACGATGGATTTAAATTTTAAATTGGGTTGGAGTTTCAGGGTCATTACAGTGATATACATTATTATATGTTTTTTGAATTTTTATTATAGTCACCATAGTTTGGTTTTAAGCCTGAATTATATACGCTGATTCCACTTGATTAAAGAAATGTATAGCATATTAATCGATGTATCGATGCCCACTTAAAGTAAAATTCATGGATGGTCACTCCTAAACAGCCATATTCTCCGCATTAACCGATAATATTACTTTGTAATATTCTTTGTTAGTGTGCGTCTCGAGGTGAGGCATCACAGCTTGGTATCAGAGTAAGGTTTAGGACAAAATATGATATTATAGGCATAAATATTGACCTCAGCAAGCCTTAGAAACCATTCTTTAGGGATTCTTGAGGTAGATAGTAGGAACCATCCCCTTTTGAATAAGAAACTGTCTTTTGGGATGTCTAGGAATGTTTCCTTTCGTTTCCACTCTTTGATGTTCCTATTATTGAATCATATGATTTTTATGCAGTCTTTGATCCAATCTTATCCATTTCAAAAGTATAGTTGATTGGCGGCTGGGTCACTTGTTCTATGGGCAATCCTGCGAACCAGGTTAAGATGTAGTACTTTGTCCATCCAAGAAATGTTGAAGTTTGCGTCGATTTTTTATGATTAGGAATGCGCAGTGAAAGTTGACGGATGGTTCCACTGGCATCATATCCAGTACATTTGTGACTGATTTGATTGGTTGATTGATTGTTTGTTTTGTTGGTTAATGCATGGATTCTTTGATACTATAGTAATTGTTCTAAAATTAATTTTGGGTAGGAACCATCAATGAGAATTAAATATCCGATAAATATTATTGATAAGAACTTGCGGTTTCTTTGAAGGCACTGCTACCGCAAGTAATATTGCAAAGATTAAAAATTGTGAAAATAAAATTTAATTCATAAGCATAACTAACCAAAGGTTAAAATGAATTAAAAAATTTATTTTTACTTGTAGCTATGGATGCATTGTTAAAAAAATTGTTAATAGTAGAGAATTGAGATTGATTAAAAGAATTTTACAAAAGAAAGCATTCAATCAAATTAAAAATCTTTTTGATAAGGGATATACATATAAGTGGAATTTGATTACGTTATCGAGGAAAGCAAGTAAATATTTTATAAAATTGTAAAAGATATATGCATATCATAGGGAAAATTATTTTTAATGCCGAATTATCTGTTGAGTTTTTAAGAATCTTGGTCGATATGGGTACACAAGGATCGACAAAATTTCCTAAACGCTTTAATGAGACATTGACATATGGTAAAAATCCAAATTCATTATATATACTATTTAATGAAACAATAAATTGTGTAAGGAAATATTTATCTTTGTTTTAATAGAAACAAGGATAAATTATTTAAAGGGAAAACTAAAGTGGATTTGAGAGATGAGATTTTAAATTAAACAACTTAATTTAACAATTATAAATAAGAAGATTTGTAGTTTTAATTTTAACTTAAGATAAATTAAAAAGTTCCAAATAAAACAAATTGTTGAAAGTTTCTTCAAAAAGTGCGGAAGTAAAAATGTCATATCTTCTGATTGGTAAATTTATTTTTGATGAGTCTTTTTGGAGAATAAATATAATTTCATAACGAAGAACTTTTTTTTGATCACTTTTCCAGATTTTACAATTCTCTTAGTCAAATTCATGATTTAGATAGAGCTTTAAACTCTGTCCCGTTGAAAATTTTCTGAGCTAAACTTTGTTAATAATTTGAACATATTTTTCACACTTCTTGTCAGAATCCAATAATTTTTGATGTTTTGAAAAACTTATATTCTAATCTACAAGTTTTATGTTTTGAGTTTACTAAAATACCGAGGTTGTATTGATCTAAATTGCACTACTTTGTCGTTGTCTTAAGAATGAACGAGACGGATATTTTGGAACCTTAATTTGTTTTAATCATAACTTTTGAACCATTGATCTGATTTTAGTAAATATGTGCTTTTTAGAAAGGTATAAAAGTAAGGAAAAACTTTTGTTTCACAAGTTTTTTCAAGTTATGCTTTCTATTATTTTCTAAACACTGATTTGTCTAAAGATACTTTAATAAAAAGTTATATTTGATGTTTATAAAATTTTGGATAATCATGTATTGTTAGAATTGAGAATTTTATATATCTTTTTGCATTTATTCATATTAAATGAATCTTGTTTGATAGTTTGGATGACAGTGTAAATTATAAAGTAGTTGAAATGAATGTTAGAATTTATATTTAAGTAAAGTATGACGTGTAATAAGTTAGTGAAGGTTGGACACTTCGAATTATGAATAATAAGTAATTTCTCTTAAAATTATTGAATGTTGAATAAATGCTTTTGTTAAGTGAGGTTAAGAGAGAAATTTTGTGAGAAGAATGTAGGGATAATATTTTATGAGATTGGGTATAAAGTGAAACCTTTTCTAGTAAACATGTGTTTTAAGCTTTTGAAGAGTTAAAATAGTTTAGTTTGAATTTGTGAAATTCATTTGAAAAACAAGATTGGGTTGTCTAAATTGTGAGTAGAATTTAAAAATCAATGTGTATTTCCCAAAAATTATTTTGGATAGATAATTATTTATTGCATCTAAAGGAGATTAGCTACCTCATTTAAAATGAGTTTTCATTAAAGAGAAAAACTTGCTTGTGTGATTTGCGAAAGTGTTCTTATTATGGGAGTTGATCCTGAAAGTTAGCTACATAAGGTAAATTATAATTCTTTAAGCATCTAACTTTCCAAAAAGAGGATAATGTAATCAATAACTTAGTGTAAAGATTTCCTTAGAGAATATATGGTCTTGGATTTAAAAAAATGGTTTTAGAGTTGTAGTTTTAAAATGGTCACCGTGCTGAAATTTTGATTAAAAATGTGTTGTGCCAAAACCGCGACAACTTGAGATTTATAGCTCAAAATGGGTCAATCATTTTGTTTCTTTCTGTAAGCTAATATTTTTCTTTTTACCACTTTTGAAAATTTTGCAATTTGTTTGGTTTAAGGTGAGTTTGAAAATGGGTACGCAGCTCTGTCCAATTAGAAATCTCTAGAATTAAAAGGTGAAAGTATTTCAGGCATAACTTTCAAACTTTAAATTCAGTTTGATGATCTTTATCTTACCGAAAAGCTTAGACTAAGTGAAACAATTTTCATTTTAAAAAATTTATCCAATTTTAGGTGTTGCTATGTGGAAATATGGGTTTTATATAACAGGCCTGACATTGAAAAAGTATTTATGAAAAATCTTTATTTATTTTAAAAACTTGTGAAGGTAAATTAAAGATTTTAAGAGTAAAGCATCTTTCATGAATGCATATATGAATTTGTGAAATATTCAGAGCGTTGTAAATTTTGGAACACACTTTGTACTAAAGGGTGACTCTGGAGTTTTTTCGAAATTTTTGACATTTGAGTTTGTATAAAACTCAGTCTATAATAATAGAATATTCTTTGATGTAGAATTGCGAAAACGCAAATTTCTTCTGGAATGAGAGTATATAACAACTTCAATTAAAATTTACTTTAAACCAAAGGTAAAATGATTAAGTTATAGGTTTAAATAAGGGTTTTATTTTAATAAATCCTTTTTGTTTTAAAAGAAGATTTAAAAAGTGCTAAATTGCATGTAACTAATTTTAATAAGTTACATTCAGACTCTATTTGTTAAACTATTTTATTAGTTATAATAGGAGGTTTAAAATGATTATTTTGTAAATAACGTGAGACCTAGCTCGGGAAAGATTATGATCAAATCTTAGCGAACTTGGAATTAGAGTTAAAAGGTATATTTCTAAAAGCACATAAGTTAAATGAGTCTTTCTTTTGTGTTTGTTATCGAATTTAAGTTAAAAGGTATATTTCGGTGCATGGTTGTTACTAAATTCTTGTTGTTTATGGAATTAAGTAGTGATTTGTTATGGAATTTCCTTTTTTTTCAAATTGCGAGGATGTAATTTTTATTAGGTGAGGAGTTTGTAACACCCCGTTTGAGTTCACTTTGATTATCGTTTGTTTAATTAAACGAACTTGATTTAAAAATTCTAATAAGTGAGGAATTGGGTAATTGGATTTTTGGGTTTAAATTGAGTATTTATGTAAATTTGAGTACTAAAATATTTTTAAATATTGAATGGTGATTTTAGAAATATTAACGCTTATTTCTAGAATTTGTAATGGACAGAGTTTAGTGGAGTCAATTAAGAAAAAATATTGAATAAATATAAGTTGAGTGTGTAAAATATTATTTAAAACTTGTATAATATTGTGTAAGTTTTTTTTATAAAATATGTTTAAGTTTGTTTTGTGTGAAAATGAGGTTTTGGTGTTGAAAATGATTTAAGTGTTGTATTGTCTTATTTTTGATAACGTAACATTTTCTTATTTTCAATAATGTATAAATCAATAAGATGTTAATGTTTTAAAATAGTAGAAAATGAGAAAAATGCTTAATTCTTGCATTGTTTTAATTAAAGAGGGTTTGAGCTTAGGTGTTTAATTCAACCCATTTAGGGACTTAAGAAATTTTCTCTAATTTGAGAAACTAATGAACTACATGTTCATTACTTCTCCTTAAACCAGTAAAGCTTCTTTTTATATCTCAAAACCTAAAACTTACAGTAAACGATTTTTCCCATTTTCCTCTAAAACCCTAGCCTCTTCAAAAAATGTAACAACTCATACTCAATGGGCATAGATTTCAACAAAAATCAAAAAACCAACTCCATCAAAGCACATATCGTTAGATTTGGTACCTATAAATGAGCATGAGCATTATCAGGGATTGATAGAAATTTAAACTCACAGTGGAAACAATAATAGCATAATAATATTAATTGTGACTACTACTTTGGAATTAATAGTATTCCTTGGATAGAAGAATGTCACATCAACATTGGGCATAAGAGAAATGAAGACTTCTCCAACAACTAAACACATCCAGTTCCAAGATATATTCCTCTAATCTATCCTGTGGGTTGTAATGAGGAGCGGTTTAGAACAACGTTCCGATGACCATAAAAATTTATAAACCGTCTATGACATAAATTTATACTAATTAGTCTCCATTTAATTACTACGTCTATTAAGGTTAGAAATTCTAATCTAAGCTTGCATTGCACACACGATTACATACTTATCTCTTCCTAAGATACAAAAAACCAAAAAAGCCTTATCAACCACCTAATACTTCCAAACTCATTTGACACTTAATACTTCTAAATAGAAAGCGAACTTCTATAATCACTACATAATACTTTTAAAAGAAAATTAGACAGTCTATGTTATTTAAGACCTTAATCAAGGTAGACCCCGTCATTTAAGAAGTGTTCGTAAGGTGGTTTTCTAACAATGTTATTAATGGTTGGTAGGTCCTAACACAAAGACCTTTAACCATTATTTAAGGCTTCCAACATTTAATGTCCAACTATTACTGCATCTATCGCCAATAAAATCATAGCCATCGAATGGACGGTACCTAAGCCACTTAACACCTTTAAAAGGACTACGGACTTTTAACCATTTAATACCGATATTCTAGGTAGGTCCTATATCACTTAGAACTTATCCCCAGGTGGACTCCTCACAAATACTATCATTATTACGGCCTTAGCAATGTGAGAGACTATATCCAAGCCACTTAATACCTCAAAATCGAAGCGAACCCTTTTTGAGATATCCACTGTCACTCTTAATTATTGATTTGGAACCTTACTAGGCTACTTCTTTCAGTAAGGAGGTCGGCCCTAAAATAGCAACTTAATACCTCAACACTGAAGTAAACCCATTTAGAGACATTCTTGTTTATTTGGAATCTCACTAGGTTACTTAATACTTCCTTTTAAGAGAGAAGTGGACCCTACAACCACTTAATATCTCAAAACAAAAGCGAAACCCTATGGAGATATACTTTGCCGTTCCTAATTCCAAATTTGGATGATTAATACTTCTTAATTGAGAAAGAGGCGGGACCTCAAACAACTACTTAATACCTCTGACCCTAAAGCAAGTCCTGCCTCTTGCAAAATCATGGGTCCTAGGATTAGTGTTATCTCACATCAGTAGTAAGTGCACCTGACTGCTAGTAGACTCAAAGTGTAGGGCAGTCTTCCATCGGGTGACTCTCCTTGCTTCACTAACTTACTAAGTTCAATTAACTGTCCTAAGTCTTTATTATATTATCTTAGGCTGACATTGGACTTGGCTTACTAATTCCTTTTTTATTCAAGACAATAAGATTTACCTTAAATACTTATCTACTCGTATATCCCCTTTTAGTGCTCATAAATGTCAATTTGCCCATTAAATCCTAACGGATATTCCCTAAAACATTTATGTATGACTACTAATTTCAAATTAGTAACCTTTTTATATCAATTCCATTTTTATTAGTCCCATTAATCCATTTGTCTCTATTAATTATAACCCTTAATTCAATACAATCTATTCTTCTCATTAATTACCTATTAATTAGGGTTACAATCTTTTATTTCCTATAAATTATTGGCATTTCCTAATTTATTTCCCAATAATAGGAATTACTACATTTTCTAATTCTACCTACTCGCTTTCTAATATAATAATAACAAATGAACGTTACGCATAAATAACGCATGAATAAACATTGTTCTTCTTTGTTATGCAATAAATATGTATAAACTTCCTAATGGAAATGCCTATTCATAATTAAGTATATTCTAGTCGTAAATATATAACTAGAATATACTTTTCATATTTAATTTACTGGAATTAAATTCCTTAGGAAGATTTTCCGCTATCATTTCTACAAAATAGTTTGACAGAAAAAGAAAAGATAACCTATGTTTGAAATTACAAGGAATGGATAATTTCTTTTTACTTGAAATAAACAGTGTAAAGTACAGAGAATAAATCTGTACTTTACATATCTCTTCCCTTTTTTTATTTCTTGTTAAATCAAGCGTCACTTTTTTGAATCAAAAGTGGAAAAGTAAACAAATTTATAAAAATCAAACGGATTCTCCTCCCGCAAATTAAACTTTGAAAAATCTATAAATTAGCAAAAATTTAGGTAATAATCCAAAAATTCTATTTTACACCCAAGTACAGATCTGGGATAAAATATACAACATTCAAATTCTAAAATCTTTGGGACTTATTTCCAGATCTAAGTGTAAACATATTTCAAATTAGGTCTAAAACAAGAATATGTAAGTGGTACTTTTCTACATTAATTTAAGCCTACAATTTACAAATAAAATTGATATAGGCATAAACATAAAACGTATGCCAATGGAATAGGTTTAAAATCATAAACAATATATAAAATTTCGTACCCACCTTTTAAAAGCTATTCAAATCTCCAAGTCTGAAGTAGAACCTTAAATTGTCTCCGAATTCTTTTTAATCCAAGAAATATGTATAAAATGGGTGTGTGTGTGTGTGTGTGTATATATATATATATATATATATTAGAATTACAGATCTAAGAAGAGGTTTTGGGATTGGAAGAGAAAAAAGATACAAATATACAAATATATGTAAATTACATCAAATACGCATATAGTTGATTCTCCTCTACTCTTTATTTTACTAGATTTCTATTCTTCTCCAGTTTGTATAAATATAGATACAAATATCTTATTTTTATAATTTATAAATAAAGTGGAGATTAAGAAATGGCAGAGCTTCGCTATTGCCTTTAGAAAAATATGAGAAAAGAAGGCAGGGTTAAGCCTGAATTTACAGGCGGTAGAAATAACAAGAACCGTTAGGTCGATATATATTAAATCCGGACCGTTGGGCCTAGGCTAACCTTAGATGCCACGCATGAAGTGGTTAACTACGCCCATTTTGGGGATCTACCGCCCCTCGTCGACCGCTCCAATATGTACGTTGACCTTTGGGTGCTAGATATTAATATATAAATGTTAATTTTCTTATTTGTTTTTATGTCAAATTTGTTTTTCGTCCGTAACTTCTTTGTTCGGACTCCGATAGCAAAACTCCAAATATGAAAGTTACTTAGAATTTCACCATAAACGCAATGTTGCAACTTTCATGGTCAAATTCCATCATTTGCATAAATTTCTTTTTGGAGCTTAAATTAATTAACCAACTAACTAATTAAATAACCAAAGCCAAATTATGGGGGGTTACGTTCTTCCCACCTTAAAAAAAATTAGTCCCCGAAATTTTATCAGTGACTAAGTCATGGTTTTGGCTTCTAATTATCCTAAACTACATAACAAATAAGTGTACAACCAATTTTGCAACCAAACTTGCATAAGTATACAGTGTGTTACCGTATCACCATACAGAAAATATGTATGCAGAATGATTCTAAATCGAATCCTCCTATATGATTGCATTTCTTTTGAAAACATTTTTGAAAAAATATGATATAAACAACCTATACATATACTTGCAACTCCACATGTATGTAGCTTTTTGAAAAATCTTTTCAACCAAAACACCCATACTTCTATGAGTGGAAGTATGAAGCAACCAATTTTTGCATCCAATTCCTACCATCTAATAATCAAACGCATCGAAAAATCACTTCCTAAACTTTACTCCTATGCCAAAAAAGGAATATGGGTGGAGAATTTAACATTCTTACCACTCTATAATCTTCCTATTCCCGTAGTATAGTGGAAATTTCCTTGTTGCCCCGGATGTACACTAAATTTTCCATGTAATAGATGCATTAGGAGCCTTATTTCAAGCTCTAAAAAAGAATTAAGGCTAAAAATAAACTCGTGCGCACCGTGGACAAGGTATGGAAATAGAAATTCTAAGGCTAAAACAGCTTTTTCCTTCTTACCTCTTGAATTTATCGCATCGTCGATCCTAATGCACCGCTAAATTCGCAAATTCTAACTCTATTCTCCTCCTCTATGCCTAACATGTGGCCTTCAAAATCAAAGATTTACAAAAATATTTCCCACTTTTCAAATTTGTACGCCAAAATAAGATCTCAAATTATTTAGATATGCATTTTTCTTTGAAATAAAATTTTGAACAAAAACTCTAAAAATAATTTAAGAGCCACAACAACTAAGACCTAAAAACTTTCTTTTTCAAATAAACCTTTTTAAATCAAAGGAAACTTTTCAAAAGATTTTCCTTCTTAAATTTTTTAATAAAGCAAGCGACAATTTCAGCATAGTTGGAAGTCGGTTTAGGCACCAAATTCTAAAATATACAACTAACCTTTACCCGTAAAAATTGTCATTTTATTCAAAAATCTCATTACATCTATTATTCAAAAAATTTAGTTTTAAGGAACATGTGCAATGACTTGTGATATCAAAACAACTTTGTCATGTCCTTCGCTAAAATTTTCCAACTATTCCAAACTTCTAGTCTTACATTGCATTTATTGTTAGTCAAGTGTCTTTATAAGATTTCCATATTTATACCGCTTCTTTACCATGCATATATAAGAGCGGTTTGTATGGCCATAAACAATAACACAGTAAATAATTGGAAACTCATAATATCGTGTGTGCCTTTTACAAGATACGACTAATAGCTACAACCCAAACAACCTAAAAGAAAAGAACAATTGTTGGAAGGAAAAAGACAACACCATAAATCATAAAATAATGTCTACAGATTACGAGATGCTTTGCTCCGCGGCTGGAGCTCGATCCATTACCGCGAGCCTTGAAAGGTCGTAGCATGGTGATTATGCATCAAATTTCATGCAGCTGGCACTACTGGTGTTGCTAAAGGCTTTAGATTTTCCATCTACCTAAGGAAGGATCTAATGATGGCAGAAGGGACCTTTTACTAAACTTCCTCTCCATAGAGGTTCACCCATATTACCAAAAGACGAGAATGGATAGATGAAAATATGGAAAGTGACTCTATGGAGTGCTAATCCTTGATCAACAAATTGAATCAAAAGGGTGCGAGTCCAATTGATGGCGATGCCGCTAATATTAGCATAGGTGGTCTCCCATACCATAGGATAAACCCAGTCCTAACACTCTGTCTTAGGGATGACATTGTGCTGAATGATGCATATATTAAAATGGGTAGTCGAACGTAGATTATCCATCTTCCAAACGCCGATGAAACGACCCAGAATTTTCAAGCCGAAAAATTCCAGATAGTTATGAAAAAGAAGAAAGAGATACAAGAAGAAGAAGAGACAAACCAAACATCTCACATTCGCAGCGGATAAAATATAATAATAAATAACAGTTTACAAAAGAATATTATAACTGTCGGTTACATTTAATATACATCAGAGTTTCACATATATATCCACAGTCACTGAATGTATACAATTATCATGTCGCAGACTTACAATAATATAAATACAGCGGAAATACTCTATACGCTCCTGCCATCCAGCTCACCACCTGAGCTCCGAAACGTTCCTACCTGAAAATCTGTAATACTCGGTCTGACCCGAGCATTACACCAAAGTAACACCCGGGTCAGGCTGGAAACCAGCGTGAGTAAACTCAACTAACATGGAATACCAAAGCCACAACTTATATGAACTTGGGTAACTTATATCAATTTAACCAATTCACAATTTGCTATCGAAAACACTTATCTCACATATAATTTTTATGTACCAAACTTAGATAAAAATTCCAGTCTACTTAAATCATTTCGATCCAACCTATTGATTTCACAAATCAATATATAAATATTTGAAGTGGTTTCGGGTATTTCCCAAACACCCGACCCGGTCTCTTCGAGACTCATATTATCCTAACCCAAGTTATTCAAATGAAATTCACAACATTTCATATTAGAGGTATCATTTCATTCAAAACATCCAATACCATTCCATCATCCCTAAGCACAGCTTAATCCCACACAAATCAATTCAATTGATTCAAATTGAATTTCAAACCTCAATCATCTAGATTCCTTCATTTAACGTTAATTAATACCAAATCAATTAATTGGTCAACCCATCATTATTCATCTTAATTTATCACCCTGTATTAATTATCTTTCAATTTCATTCAAGCAATTATCTTTAATTAACTTCTCGTAATTAATTTTCCTTAATCCCACTCAGTAAGTAATTCTAATTACTTTATAAATTAATCGATAGTATTAATTACATTAATCCTTGATTTCTTATATCACTTAACTTCTCATAAGTCGCTTATTATTGATTTAATCAGTTTTAACTTACCAATCTTTGATTACTTCGTTAATTATATAAATTAATGATTGCAATTATATTTTAATTTATCTAATCTAAATTAATTACTAAAATTCAACCACAATATTAATCATTCTCGATTATTCTCATTCTATAATTAATTATCTTTTTATTTACTTCATTAATAAATTAATTACTCCTTAATTAATTATCTTAATTAATCTCTTAATTAATTCCGCAGGTAATTATATTTTATTTATTACTTTAAGTAATTACTCATTAAACCGCCCAATGATTATTCTTATTTAATTAAACTTCATTAATTTACTTAATCCTTAATTAATAATTCAAACTCTCGACTACTAAAGTAATTAACCCGAATCATTAATTAATTGAATTAGTTATCCATTTTAATTACCTTGCTAATTTGATGAATCACAAATCATCAAGTCCTTATCAACATTAAAGTGGAAATATTTCCTTATTTATAACTTTAAGTAAAAACAAGTTAAACCCCAAGAGTCAAACCACATTTAACTCGAGATTCAACCAAAACAAAAGTTACACCATCATTAGTGCGCGTCCAATCAATTAAATCACTCAACCAATTATTTGAATTTAACCGTTCAAATTTAAATATTAAACCAACAGAGTGAGTTATACTCACCTTTGCTTTTAATTTGCAATCCACTTCCCACCGGCTCGCTTCTTTTCCGTTTATGACCTTGTACAAATATTAGATGATTTATTAATATTCAAACAAACATTACTGTTTAATAAATTTAATTCTAACTAATGATTTATTTTAAACAAATAATTAAAATTTTAAACTAACATTCTTGTATTATAAATATCATTCTCTTTCTACCGCAATTGTCTTTTCTACAAATATATATTTTTTTGTTTCCAGTTTTACAGCAAACTACCAATTAACATATAACTAAAACAAAAAATAAAAATTAACTACCTCAAAGAATAGAGAATAAAGTCGGCCTCTGCTCGAAACCACCTCGCGCCCACCCCATTCAAGTCGCCTGCCATGGTCATTAATCTCGCCGAGCCCGGTGCCACTGCCTCGCAACCCACCTTGTTCCCTAGACGAGCGCACCCCTCTACATCGCCAACGATTACACCCAAAACCTCCACTGAACGCAGCCCTAACGGCGACGCACCATCGACCACCCTCATCCCCGTCATCGCGAAAGTCGCGCCCTACTCCACAGCCGCACCTCGCTCATGACACGGTCTTCGCCAATAGAATACGTCGCGGCCTAGTCGAGCACTTCAATTTGGTCAGAAGATCGAGAATGGAAATCGAACTTCATACGAATTGATTTGGGGATTTGGGTTTTTTTAATATATATATTCGATTTCTGTCGTGAAGGATAAAGAAGGGAACGGGTAGATTATAAGGTTGGGAAACTTCTTGAATAAGCATTAATAAAAATATCTACGATCATTTGACTTTAAGTTTTATTATATTATAAAAATCCCAAAACGTCTCGATAATTGCCATTAAAATTTTTTTGAACTCTTCTTAAGGAATGCCGCTAGGCGATTATAAGGTCTTACCCGCATTCCGAACATAATGGAACGTGTTTCGGAGGCTAATTTGATTGTATGAGCGAGTTACGGAAGTAAACGATCAAATTTAAATTTAATCGATTAAAATAGTTCCAAGCGTTTCAAGCTGCCAGGGTCAAATGACAATTCCGATGGCTACGAAAATTGAAATCCGATAATAACTAACTATTACGGATCCAATGGAACTGGTTACTTCGAATTCCGAGACTGTGCCTCGGAAGGCAATATTAAATATCGATTTAAATGATATAATTATTAAAATTGAACAAATCACCTTTAAATTAAATTTCAGCCATTCTATTATCTTCAGTATCGTCCTTATAAATTTCATAAGCCTTCAAATTATTTTAAACAGGCTTAGAAATTTCAGATTGATTAATTTACCCAATTTCAATTTACTAAGTTCAATATTTAAACTGTATAATCCAATAATTTAATTCAAGTAAATATTGATATCTTGAATTCAAGTTAAAATTACCTTTTAAATATTTTAAAATCAATTAACTGTTCAAATTTAACTTGCTAGAAATTCTAGGTCGTCACATTCCTCCCCGCATAAAAGAATTTCGTCATCGAAATTACTAGTTAGGTAGAATGGACTAATACCCGTTTACTTTTTCCCCAAAAACTCACAATTCAACATCCTACTAACTATCCTTTATTAAAGACCCACTATCACCTTAAACAACTTCCCAAACCTTCCATAGTTTCAAATGACATTAATTTACTTCACTTATTCAAGTTTAAGTTTAAAATCAAATTTTGAATTATCAAAATTTCTCAAAATTTTTCTAACTCCCTAAATTCCCAAATTTTTTTGCCAGCGTCTCCTTTGCGCGGCTAGCTCGGTACTATTACAAAAGGCCTCTACGGGCTTCCAAATTCCAAAGAAAACAAAAGCCAAGTGGCTACATCAAAACCCAATCCAATTTCATACAGAAATTAAATACATACCTTTTTTCGGGCAATTCAATTTATCCTTTGGAATCAAATCCAATTCCTTTATCCATTAATACCTGCATACCTTGTTTAGCAACAATATTCAATTGAAACTTTACAAATCATTTTATACATTCTCTTATATAGATTTTCATATTTACTTCTATTTAAATTCGTTTTCCCGTTTTAATATGAATTCAACTTATTTCAATTTTAAATATTAAATTTTATTTTCCATTTAACCGAGTCTTATTAGTTCCTTCTACTAATCTATTTTAGTTTCATATTTAAAATCGTTTAATTGCTTAACAAAAATTTTCTCAAAAATTCTCAAAAATTTTCTAACTCCCAAAATTTTTGAAAATTTTTGGCAGAGTCCCCTTTGTACGGAGGAGCTTTTGCAATTTGACAAAAGATATAAATATGTATACATCGACCCACACGGTCGGAAAAGGTAAAAATAGTTCATATTTCCTATTTTTATTGCATAGGCATACCTTTATTTAGCTTTTAAGCAAGCAACTTATTTATTTTAGCAATTAGCATACCCCAAATCTAGCCAAACGGCTTCCCTGTACCTGTACTTGCTCAATTTAAATATGTAAGTGCCATATATAGAAATTCTATTAGCATTTCACTTACTTTTAATGGCTAAACACAAGCATTTCAAAAACAACAAACACCAAACGCTTATCATAAGCGATTTATATAATTTAAAGCTAATCCAATTGCTTTCAACCAAATTTATATGCCATTACATTCAATTTTAATGGTTTACAATGCAATTGTTCACATTCAATTCATTTTTAAGCAAAACAAACTCATATTCACTTCAATTAACTCAAAAATCAATTATATTTGCTTCCACTAATCCATAGAATTTAATTAAATCTAGTTTACGTTAAACAGCAATTATTTATACGTAATTTGATAATATCCATGTGAATAAATAATTACTTAAGTTTTATAACCTATTAAAATTGATTCCAACTCAATTTTCTTTACTTCAAATCCATTTTAAATTTATTCACAATCATATTATTTAGCTCGACATATTCTAGTCTTGTATACTACTAGCCTTCCCCAAATTAATTCAATCCAAGCTTTATTTACTGGGCTTTCACTCTTATTCGAAGCCAAACTTCCATAAATTTTAAACTTAAGTGAATTTTCTTAGTTTATTCCAACATTAAACTTAAGTTTGCTTCTATTTGATTCTTATTTAAGCAACTTCCATTAAATTCAGTTAGCCCATTCATTTTAAATTTTAATTTTAAACTCACCATTTCAATGTATCAAAATAATATCCAAGCACATACTTAACTTATTTATACTTCTAATTAATGTGCCACCGAACTTAAGTTAAGTCTGATAATCCAATTCCATTTTTATTTAATCAGACTTCATCCATTTATTATTTAACTCAATCAACCCATTTTAATTTTTTTAATTTACTTACTTAATTCGTTATCGAATTTATTTTATTAATATAAGTCCATTCTCAATCTATTTCTATTCACTTGGATTTTGTTTTGCAACTCAAACCATATTATTATAATCACTTCTATTTCATATAACATCACTTCTCTTATATCCTATTTACTTGCAAACTTCATTAAATATTATTCAAATCACCCTTGAATTTTATTTGCAATTCATCCCATCACTACTTCGATCCCATTCTATTTTATTTTTATTTTTACAACATCTCTTCTTATTTAATTCATTATCAAATCCAAGTCGAATTCTATTAACAATTCGAATTCACTTCCAAATTCCATTATTAACTTACAATCCATTTATTTACCAAAGTCAAATTTTATTAACATACCCAATCACACAATTATTTAACCAATTAGCTTATTTCTAATTTCTAAATCAATATTTGATTTTAATTACAAATCACTTCATTGAAATTCTAGTTTGGATTTCCTTTTTATTTTCCCAAAATTCCAACACCTTTATTTAAAATTTTAGAAATGCTTTTAAATTTACATCATACTTAATAAAATAGCTCTTTATAAAAATACTTTTATAACTCGATGTCTCAACCAGTCCATCCTTGTTCTCACAGAAATTCAATCATACGTTGATCAGGCGTAGGACTGAAAATCTATAAGTACTTGGTAAACCCGTTTTCAACACCCAGTGAAAATACTTGGAAAATAATTTTATTGAAATATAGAAAACAGTTTTTGAAAATAGAGGAAATATCTTTGCTGAGAATGCTCTGAAAATAATCACCCCCATCCATGGTCGCAGTTAACCCGATGGTTACGTTGTCATCCCGACAAAATCCACTGATAACTGTATGCCTCCGCGCCCCTCGATTACACCATGGAACCCACGACAGATCGCAACGACAACTGGGGTTACGTAGCTATCACAGCAAAAACACATATAACGGTAGGCATCAGGGCCATCGAATTTCGCTGCCAAAAATGAAACTTCTCCACTCTACTTGACCATAGATCGCAGTCTACCGATGTTGCGTTGCCTTCCCGACAAAATCAAGTGTTGACCGTTGACACTCATCCTCCACAAGATTTTCGCTATGGTCCCCACAGTAGATCACAGCGACATCGAGTTACACTGTCGTCACAGCATAACCCAAATGCCTCTGTAGGCATCAACGCCATCGACTTACGCTACCCAATAATCCTCAGGAACTAGTTTTGTCCGGACTCCTCACAGGATCAACTTTAGAACCCCCCTTGGGCTCAAGGCAGTACCACCCGGTGGCACTCTTGAGAAGTTCATTTCAAGGGAGCGCCTTTTTCCCCAGAGCCATCGTCAAAATATTTTATACTATACACATATAGTATCTTTAAATCATACACCTAGTATGATATCATACAAAGCTTCTTTACACAAAATCGATTATCCAAAAATCGATAATTCTCAAACTAGGCTTTCCAAATTCAATTTTTATTTTACCCAAAATCAAAAGCCTTTCCAAATTCAAAGGTTCCCAAAACCTTTTTCCCAAAATCCTCATACGATCCTTTATATATATATATATTCAAATATATATAACTTTCAAAAATTTGGATCATTTCAATGTCGTATTAAACTCCTTTTATACTTCAAACATGTTCAAAACTCCTTTTCTTCCAGCAATAGATTCAACAATGGAAGATTTATCTTATATAACAAAGATATATAACTTTGTTTGTTCAAAATCAAATATTCAAATTTGATTACTTTTTCCAAGATCAATTTCCTTTCTATTCACATTGAATTGCCACTTCAATTCTTACCTCCGTTGGGTATTTAAACCAATTAACAGTTTGAACTCCGACCAGTTTTAGTAAATAGCTTGAAAATTTTAAAAATAGATAAGTAGTTGAAAATAATTATTAATTCACCAAATAGCTATAAACTAATTAATTAATTGTAAAATAGTCGAAAACTAATTGAATAGTCTCAAAGATTCCAAATAATTGCAAAATAGTTGTAAAATAGAAATTAGTTTGTGAAATAGTTGAAAAATAGTAATTAGTTTAAGAAACGGTTGAAAAATGGTTAAATAGCTCCAAAAATAATCGTAAACAAGTATATAAAATAATTTGGCTTTAAAAAAAAGAGGTTGTATATTTTAATAGCTTAGAAAAAAATAAGTTTATATCAAAACAATTTATATTGAAAATAGTCAAGAGCCAACGGTTCACCTTCCCAACAATTCAATTTAAATCTTCATTTAAATTGACCCAATTCCAATTCAAATAACCCCAAATTCCATTGGACTTGATTAACCCCCAATTCAAATTGAATCAATCTTGATTCTTTCCCCAATTTAAATCAAATTCTAGTTGATTTTAAATCCTGTTCAATTTTAATTATAATTTCATACTACTCCAATCAATTTGAATTTTTATTAATTTAATTTCAGAATCCAAATCACTTCAATTTAGTCCAATCAATTTCCCATTTAAAATTTTTAAACTTATACATCTTCAATCACCAATCCAATTACTTCAAACCAAATTCGATTTTAAACTAATTCAATTAAATCTTGAATTTAAACTATCTCAAATTATAAAAATTTGAGTTAAATTCTCAAAGGTTGGTTTAACTCTTTAAACCAAATTAACTTTTATTTAAAGTTTTTAAACACTCTTAAATTTCTGAGTCCAATTCTTCATTTCAATTTATCTCTACTTATATTTTTCAGATTCAAATAAGAGCTCAATACAATTTCATTTGTTTTCAAAATTTAATTTATTATTCAATTTTATCTTCCAGTTTGAAGCCAGTTCTTAAACAATTTTAATTTACAAACTCAATTATTCAAATTTATTTTATTTATACAATACCACTCAATTTAAAGATTTTTATCAACAATAGGATGATAACATCCAATTTATTCTAAAACATCCTTCCATTTTCAATTTTTAAATCTCAAACCCATTTTGAGGTCACACAAATTCCTAATTCGAATCAACCATTTAACTTTCCAAGTTAAATTCCAATTTCATCTTGAAATTTCCAATTCTGGTTGCTTTTTTTTCTACACTTATTTAACTTCCAAAAGTTAAATTTCAATTTACTTAATCCAATCAACCTTCCTCAATTTAAATTCCCGCTTCAAACTTTAAAGTTCTTTCCCTCTTATAAGCTCAAAACTTATACTACTTTGGGTTTTTACATCACAATTTAGGGAAAAATCAAAACTCAACCTCTTAGAGTTTATTTCAAATTATCTTTGATATCATGTATATCCACACATATTTATTTCTTGGCCCTCCCAGCCATGTTTTAAAATTGTAAACCACCTTTGGTTTAAATTCAAATCAAAATTCAAACAACCCATTGTTTGCAACAAGTCCCAATTATCCAAAGAATACTTATTTATTATTTTTCATCACTTTGAAACAAAATTTTCATATTCTGGTACCAGATTTAGAATTTTATCTTCAATCAAATAAATTTTAATTTGGTTGTATTACTATTCTACTTACCTTAATTCCAATTCAAGACTCCAATTTCGGTTTGGTTGTATTATATTATTCCTTAATTTTAATTTCAATAATTAACACCGATCGCCTAAATATTTATTAGAAGGAAATATCACTTTATATATCAAAATATATATTTTATATAAAATCATTTAAAACTCTTATATAGGAAAATGATGCAGCTCAGGCCAGGGAATGAAATACGCAAACAATAATTTTGCAAGAGATAAGTCGTACACGACTTATGGAAGAGTTAAGTCGTCCACGACTTAAGATGGAGGCTATAGGTCGTCCACGACCTAAGGAAGAGGCGCTAAGTCGTTCACGACTTAACAGGGTGAAAGGAACGAGCTAGAAAGGGGAGATGACATCATGGAAGGCAAGGAAGGTCGCTCACGACTTAAGAAGTAACGACTTAGTGGGGTTTCACGGGTTAACGACCTAAGTCCTTCACATGCCGCTTCTTAAGTCGCAGAAAGTCCTAAGTCGCTAAGTCGCTACCGAGTTTGCTGCAGTAAGTCGTCCGTGTATAAGTGTTGTATCTGATTAAGTCGTTACCGACCTATGTTAGGTCATGAGTCGTTGTATCTTGAGTCGTTTGTGATGTGTTGTAACGTGTTGCCGACCTATGTTAAGTCATAAGTCGTTAGGTCGTATACGACCTAGGTGTTGTAATATGCATTGTGTTGTAATATGAGTCGTGAGTCATGAGTCGTATCGTCTTTAGGTCATGTGATTGTAATGCCGTGTGGTAACTAGTTGAGTCGTTGGTACTTGTGTGTGTAACTCGTGAGTCGGCAGACAGTTAAGTCGGCCATCTGTGTGATAATGATAGGTCGTTGCCGACTTGTATAAGTCGTAAGTCGCTCAACAACTTAAGGGTCTGGGTTGTAACGCCTATAAATAGGCCGTGTGGGTCATTGTAAAAGGTTGTTGATTGTTGAATAAAAATTCTTGTTTGATTGCTGTGTGCTTTCATCTAAATTGGTAGTTGAGTGTAATCTCTTATCTCCACTTTCGGTTATTCGAGTGCGCTCGAATCAACGATCGTTGAAGCCAATTCACGGTATCAAGTGCGCTTGATCAACGTTTGAAGAATTGTAGATCTTCTTTCACGGTATCGTGCGCGATCAACGTGTCGAAGATAGCTAGAATTCGGTATCTTTGTGATCAACGAATTTGGGCATTTCAGTACCTTCAATCCACCGTTTTCTACTTTCATCGATCTATATCATTATGTTATTATCCGCTGCGTCAGTTTTGGTATCAGAGCTAGACTTAGCCAATCATAGCTAAGCCGAGTCTCGGAGCCAAGGAGTTTGAAGTTGGTGTTCATCGTGTTCATCTTGAAGTTGCAACAAGTTAGAAGCTTTCGATCCATTTCATTTTGGATCAAAGTTGGAAAGGTGTTGAGGCCGAGCCAAGTCGAGTTGGAGCCATGTTTGTTGGACTTGTGTTGAAGATTTTTGAAGTATTTGTTGAAGTGTTGTGAAGTTCAATCATGCCGCCAAGGAGAGCTAATCGTCATCAAAATGTTGAGGCTTTGTATAGAAGAGAAGAAGCCGAGCAAATGGAACAACGCATTAATGAGAAATTTGTTGAAGGCATTGGAAAGTTAGAGAAGTTGATGAATGATTTGAATCAAAATCAAAGGAGGAGATCACCAATCTCGAACCATGGAGGAAACAGAGTTTCGCCATCGGTTACGGAAGCGAGAAGGGTATCACCGTAATCTTTTAGAGAGAGAAGAGAAACATCGATTTCATCAAGGAGAGATCACCATGACAATGGACATGAAGAGAGAAGAACTCCACGTGAGTTTGAAGATGAGCCATATAGAGATGAAGAGAGACATAGTAGAAAAGACATGCGTGATCGAAGGGATGTTGATGGTCGAGATCGATATAGACATACATTTGATTTTAGTGAAGAGGGTGATAGAGCTAGCATTCATTATCGAGATCAAGACCAAGTACGAAATGTATATCGGGATGTTGAAGATGATCATCGATGGGAATCGGGTGTGAAGATGGAAATTCCAGAATTCAAAGGTGGAATGGTAGCAGAAGAATTTTTGGATTGGTTGTCTAATGTTGAAGAGATTTTTGATTTCAAGGAGGTTCCCGAGAATCGAAGAGTGAAGTTGGTTGCTACTCGTTTGAGAGGTAGAGCTATGGCATGGTGGCAGCAAACTAAACTTACAAGGGAGAGAATGGGAAAGTCAAAGATTGAGTCATGGGAGAAGATGAAGAAGTTAATGAAGGCTACATTCTTGCCTTACAATTATCAATCACTTATGTACCAGAGGTTGCAGAATCTAAGGCAAGGGACGAAGACTGTTAATGATTATGCTGATGAATTTTATCAACTCATTGCTCGAAATGACATTATGGAGACAGAGGAATAGCTGACTGCTAGATTTGTTGGAGGCTTGAGGATGCAGATACAGGATATGGTGAATACGTTTGATCCTAGATCTATAGCAGAAGCACATCAGAAAGCGTTGGCTTGGGAGAAGCAGGGAAGGCGTGGAGGAGGTGTGTTTACTAATTCCAACAATCAAGTGAAGGATGTTAGTGGAAGCTCTAATGTTCCTAAATCTATCAGTAAACCAGTTGTGAATGAAGTTGCGAAGACGAAGGTCAACAACAGTTTCAAGTGTTACAATTGCCAGGAAGTGGGTCACAAGAGTAATGAATGTCCGAAGCCGAAGAAACGAACTATGATTGCTGAAGTTGAAGGTGAGGATGTTGGGGAAGGTTATCCTAGTCCAGTTGAGGAGGATGAACAAGATGTTGCGTCAGGAGATGAAGGATGTAACCTAATGATGAGGAGGTCTTGTTTTATACCGAAGCAAGAAGAAGAAGCTAGTTGGTTGAGTAGTAACATCTTTCAGTCAACGTGCACTATTCTGGGGAAGGTTTGTAAGTTTGTGATTGATGCAGGAAGTTGTGACAATATTCTTTCTACTGAAGCCGTGAGAAAGTTGAAGCAGAAAACGGAGAAGCATCCAAATCCTTACAAGTTAGCGTGGTTGGGAAAAGGAGGAGAGGTGAAGGTGGATAGGCGAGTTCGAGTTCCATTTTCTATTGGGAAGAAATATAAAGATGAGATTTGGTGTGATATTGTGGAAATGGATGTTTGTCACTTACTTTTGGGAAGACCATGGCAGTATGATCGAGCAGTGCAACATGACGGTCGGACCAATAGCTACAGTTTTATGTTTGAAGGTGTTAAAATCATGTTGGTTCCAAAGAAGAGACAACAAGGAGAGAGCAAGTCAGAAGAGATTGAGGAGATGAAGACTTTATTGACTTTGAAGGAATTTATTGAAGAAGTAAAGGAGAGTTCAGAAGTGTTTTTATTGATTGGACATGAAGCCACTGAATCTGTAGAAGTTCCAGAGGAAGTAAAACCGGTATTGGAAGAATTCAGAGATGTGTTTCCTGAAGAATTACCCACGGAGTTACCACCGTTGAGGGATATTCAGCATCAGATTGATCTTGTGCCAGGGGCAGTATTACCACACAGACCACATTACCGAATGAGTCCAAAGGAACATGAGGAGTTGCAAAGGCAAGTGGAAGAGTTGTTAGAACAGGGGCGTGTTCAGGAGAGCTTGAGTCCTTGTGCAGTGCCAGCTTTATTGGTGCCAAAGAAGGATGGTTCGTGGAGAATGTGTACGGACAGTCGGGCTCTAAACAAGATCACTGTGAGATACAGATTTCCTATGCCGAGGTTTGATGATTTGATAGATCGGTTGAGTGGAGCTGTTGTGTTTTCAAAGATTGACTTGAAGAGTGGATACCATCAAATTCGTATTAGACCGGATGATGAGTGGAAGACTGCTTTCAAAACCAGGGAAGGTTTATACGAATGGTTGGTTATGCTGTTTGGTTTATCAAATGCACCAAGTACTTTTATGAGAATGATGAACCAGATTTTCAGACCATGCATTGGAAAGTTCGTGGTTGTTTACTTCGATGATATTTTGATCTACAGTGGGAGTAAGGAAAAGCATGTCCAGCATTTGCGTGAAGTACTGTTGATTCTACGACAGGAGAAATTTTATGCTGCAACGAAGAAGTGTGTGTTCATGACGCACAGTGTTTTGTTTCTGGGATACGTTCTATCGAAAGAAGGAATTCAAGTGGATGAAAGTAAAGTAGAGGCTGTTAGGAGTTGGCCACAACCGAAGACAATTACTGAAGTACGAAGTTTTCATGGATTGGTATCTTTCTATCGAAGATTCATTCCGCATTTTAGTAGTGTGATGGCACCTATAACCGATTGCATGAAGGGAAAGAAGTTTTAGTGGTCAGAGGAAGCAGGGGTTGCTTTTGAGAAAATCAAGACACTATTGACAACAACACCAATTCTAGTTTTACCGGATTTTCAGTTGTTGTTTGAATTACATACTGATGCATCGAAGGTTGGGGTTGGTGGAGTTTTGAGTCAGAAAGGAAGACCGGTTGCTTATTTCAGTGAGAAGTTATATGGAGCTAAGTTGAGATATAGCACTTATGATATTGAGTTTTACGCAATTGTTCAAGCTGTGAAGCACTGGAGACATTACCTGTTTCAGAAGGAGTTTGTTCTCTATACGGATCATGAAGCTTTGAAGCATTTGCAAGGGCAGGACAAAATTTCAGCTAGACACGCTTCATGGGTCGCGTATCTACAACAGTTTACTTTTGTTGTAAAGCACAAATCAGGGGTGACGAATCGTGTAGCTGATGCATTGAGCAGGAGAAATCACTTGTTGACAACGATGAAGGTTGAAGTGACAGGATTTGAGCTATTGCCAGAATTGGTTGAAGAAGATCCTTACTTTATGAAATTTGTTGAGAAAGTCAAGGATGGGAGTACTGATGAATTTGCGTTGATAGATGGATTCTTATTCAAAGGGAATCAATTATGTGTACCAGATTGCAGTTTGAGAATGAAAATTGTGAAAGAGTTGCACGAAGGACATGTGGGTAGAGATCGAACATTGCAGTTGATTTCTCAGTCTTATTATTGGCCGTCAATGAGAAGGGAAGTTGAAAGGTTTGTGCGTAGATGTCATGTTTGTCAGGTTTCGAAAGGGACAGCTACAAATGCGGGATTGTATATGTCGTTACCTGTTCCTACAAAACCATGGGTAGACATTAGCATGGATTTTGTGCTGGGTTTGCCGATAACTCAAAGGGGGAATGACTCTATATATGTTGTGGTGGATCGTTTCTCGAAGAAGGTACATTTTATTGCTTGTAAGAAGACGGCGGATGCTGTTCATGTCGCACAGTTGTTCTTTAAAGAGATCTATCGTTTACATGGGTTACCAGAGTCTATTGTTTCGGATAGAGATACTCGTTTTCTGAGTCACTTTTGGTTAAGTTTGTGGAAGATGGTGGAAACGAAGTTAAACTTTAGTAGCGCTTATCATCCGCAAACAGATGGACAGACAGAAGTTGTTAACAGATCGTTGGGAAATTTGTTGCGATGTCTTGTGAAGGACAATCTGAAGAGTTGGGACATGAAGTTATGCCATCATGTCGCAGACTTACAATAATATAAATAAAGCGGAAATACTCTATACGCTCCTGCCATCTAGCTCGCCACCTAAGCTCCAGAATGTACCTACCTGAAAATCTGTAATACTCGGTCTGACCCGAGCATTACACCAAAGTAACACCCGGGTCAGGCTGGAAACTAGCATGAGTAAACTCAACTAACATGTAATACCAAAGCCACAACTTATATGAACCCGGGTAACTTATATCAATTTAACCAATTCACAATTTGCTATAGACAACACTTATCTCACATATCAATTTCTATGTACCAAACTTAGATAAAAAGTCCAGTCTACTTAAATCATTTCAATCCAGCCTATTGATTTCACAAATAAATATATAAATATTTGAAGTGGTTTCGGGTATTTCCCAAACACCCGACCCGGTCTCTTCGAGACTCATATTATCCTAACCCAAGTTATTCAAATGAAATTCACAACATTTCATATTAGAGGTATCATTTCATTCAAAACATCCAATACCATTCCATCATCCCTAAGCACAGCTTAATCCCCATACAAATCAATTCAATTGATTCAAATTCAATTTCAAACCTCAATCACCTAGATTCCTTCATTTAATGTTAATTAATTCCAAATCAATTAATTGGTCAACCCATCATTATGCATCTTAATTTATCACCCTGGATTAATTATCTTTCAATTTCATTTAAGCAATTATCTTTAATTAAATTCTCGTAATTAATTTTCCTTAATCCCACTTAGTAAGTAATTCTAATTACTTCATAAATTAATCGATAGTATTAATTACATTAATCCTTGATTTCTTATATCACTTAACTTCTCATAAGTCACTTATTATTGATTTAATCAGTTTTAACTTACCAATCTTTGATTACTTCGTTAATTATATAAATTAATGATTGCAATTATATTTTAATTTATCTAATCTAAATTAATTACTAAAATTCAAACACAATATTAATCATTCTCGATTATTCTCATTCTATAATTAATTATCTTTTTATTTACTTCATTAATAAATTAATTACTCCTTAATTAATTATCTTAATTAATCTCTTAATTAATTCCGCAAGTAATTATATTTTATTTATTACTTTAAGTAATTACTCATTAAACCGTCCAATGATTATTCTTATTTAATTAAACTTCATTAATTTACTTAATCCTTAATTAATTAATTCAAACTCTCGACTACTAAAGTAATTAACCCGAATCATTAATTAATTGAATTAATTATCCATTTTAATTACCTCGCTAATTTGATGAATCACAAATCATCAAGTCCTTATCAACATTAAAATGGAAATATTTCCTTATTTATAAATTTAAGTAGAAACCAGTTAAACCCCCAATACTTCGAGTCAAACCACATTTAACTCGAGATTCAACCAAAACAAAAGTTACACCATCATTAGTGCACGTCCAATCAATTAAATCACTCAACCAATTATTTGAATTTAACCGTTCAAATTTAAATATTAAACCAACAGAGTGAGATATACTCACCTTTGCTTTTAATTTGCAATCCACTTCCCACTGGCTCGCTTCTTTTCCGTTTATGACCTTGTATAAATATTAGATGATTTATGAATATTCAAACAAACATTACTGTTTAATAAATTTAATTCTAACTAATGATTTATTTTAAACAAATAATTAAAATTTTAAACTAACATTCTTGTATTATAAATATCATTCTCTTTCTACCGCAATTGTCTATTTCTACAATTTTTTTTTGTTTCCAGTTTTACAGCAAACTACCAATTAACATATAACTAAAACAAAAACTAAAAATTAACTACCTCAAAGAATAGAGAATAAAGCCGACCTCTGCTCGAAACCACCTCGCGCCCACCCCACTCAAGTCGCCTGCCATGGCCATTAATCTCGCCGAGCCCGGTGCCACTGCCTCGCAACCCACCTTGTGCCCTAGCCAAGCGCACCCCTCTACGTCGCCAACGATTACACCCACAATCTCCACTGAACGCAGCCCTAACGGCGACGCACCATCGATCACCCTCATCCCTGTCATCGCGACAGTCACGCCCTACTCCACAGCCGCACCTCGCTCACGACACGGTCTCCGCCAATAGAATACGTCGCGGCCTAGTCGAGCACTTCAATTTGGTCAGAAGATTGAGAATGGTAATCGAACTTCGTACGAATTGATTTGGGGATTTGGGTTTTTTTTATATATATTCGATTTCTGTCGTGAAGGATAAAGAAGGGAACGGGTAGATTATAAGGTTGGGAAACTTCTTGAATAAGCGTTAGTAAAAATATCTACGATCATTTGACTTTAAGTTTTATTATATTATAAAACTCCCAAAACATCTCGATAATTGCCATTAAAAATTTTGAACTCTTCTTAAGGAATGCCGCTAGGCGATTATAAGGTCTTACCCTCATTCCGAACACAATGGAACGTGTTTCGGAGGCTAATCTGATTGTATGAGCGAGTTACGGAAGTAAACGATCAAATTTAAATTTAATCGACTAAAATAGTTCCAAGCGTTTCAAGCTTCCAGGGTCAAATGACAATTCCGATGGCTACGAAAATTGAAATCCGATAATAACTAACTGTTACGGATCCAGCGGAACTGGTTTCGTCGAATTTCGAGACTGTGCCTCGGAAGGCAATTTTTAAATATCGATTTAAACGATATAATTATTAAAATTAAACAAATCACCTTTAAATTAAATTTCAGCCATTCTATTATCTTCAGTATCCTCCTTATAAATTTTATAAGCCTTCAAATTATTTTAAACAAGCTTAGAAATTTCAGATTGATCAATTTACCCAATTTCAATTTACTAAGTTTAATATTTAAACTGTATAATCTAATAATTTAATTATCAAGTAAATATTGATATCTTGAATTCAAGTTAAAATTAACTTTTAAATATTTTAAAATCAATTAACTATTCAAATTTAACTTGGTAGAAATTCTGGGTCGTCACAGCCGACATCCTGGGAAAATATCCACTCTAATATCTTTAAGCCAGTCACTTCAAAATCATCCAATTCCACGTCCATTGCGGAAGCCTCCAAAATCTCAGCGAGATTATCATTAGTCAACTCAATCAAGACACCCTTCACCTCCGAACGAATCAAACTATTACCTTCATCGAAATTTTGCACCAACGGGATAATGAAAAGGCAGATGCAACAGGGTAACATTCCTTCTCAAAAGTCTCAAAGTAGATGATCGATGCAAATCCTACCATGACGTATAACTCTTCCAACCCCAAAGCGGCGAAACCTTTTGCTCATTTCGGTCCAGCCAAGTGGCCTCTTAAGGTTAAGACCATAAGGGCGCGAGGAAATATCGGCGGTGTGGAAATGTGTCTTAGGCTAAAAAGATCTCAGAGGGAGGGAATAGGGTTTAGATCTGGAGTGGTAGTAGAACGAGATCTAATGTGTAAAACCAACACGAGGGGGAAGCGAGGCTGCTCCTCCTAGAAAAACAGCGTTACCTAGAGGAGGAATGTAAGAGAGGGGCTGGTACTTAGAGGTGACAAAACTCGTTAACTGATAGACCACTATAGGTTTACCACTATATTGTCAACCTATAGACGAGCTTTGGGCATTAATTGAACTAGACCCAATAAGGGTCAGATTATAATCATTTCACGCCGGCTCCTTCGATTTGACATGATCCATAAAATTCCTGTCCTCATCCCGACGGTGTCAGGGCCTACAACCTAGTCCCGGGCCATGCTCCAGCAATTCACAGTAGTCCCAACAAAACTGCTGCGATCAATAACAATTCCAAAAACTCGAAAATACCCCAACTGCTATTTCCTACCTACTTCACATGGAAATATTTCTTCCAACAGCTGGCGGGTACAACAATACTTCAAACTACATGCATTAATAAAATTAAACGTCATTCCTATTTTGTCCGTACCTAAAAGAGAGAAAATAAAAAATCTCGATTTTGTAAACTGAAAAATCACTGAGCCAACTATATGCTCCTTTACACTTGTTTCAGAAAAATAGAAACCATTTCATACCAAAACTTCTCTTGCATATCAAACTTATATTTTTCAAAAGTCAAAATCAAGCCTTTACCGACATACATATATATGTATATATGTGTGTGTATATATATATATATGTATATATATAAGGATTTTTCCCAAGTCTAAGGCATTTCAAAAATATACCTATAAAAATTCTTTCATAGGTTTTAGACTAAGGAATTAACATTAATTATCCAAATAAAAATCCAATTTGCCATCAAAGATGTGACCAATGAATGCATCCTAGCAAAACCTTACTTCCAAACAATTGCGACATATAGACACGAATTTCCCGCCCATCTGGAATAAATGCATGTCTCCGACTAGAGCTCATCATCATAATCCAAAATCACAAGGTTGTTAGAATCTCAACTATCAAGTCGAACACCTCTACTCTCCGAGATTCTTCCATATGTCGCACTAATGCTCTTTATCAATAGCGCCTTCTTCATCACCAAGACTCCACGGGGTACTTCGGAGTTGGCATGAAAATTTTAACTCTAAGATATTCCCAACCCATAATTGCTTTGCTGATTCCCTAAGAATGGAACTATAATTACTTCTATTGTTGGAATTCTTAAAATCTAGCATAAAAATATAATAATACTAGATAAGAAAGTACAAATACGTTCTCTCAATTTATCCTAATTCCTCTGATCTACTAATGTAAGCTCTGATACCAAATGTAACAACCCATACCTCAATGGGCCTAATTAAATTTAGATAAAAATCAAAAACCAAGTCCATCAAAGCACAAATCATTGGATTTGGTACCTACAATAAGCATGAGCAATATTAGAGATTGATAGAAATCAAACTCAAAATGGAAACAATAATAGGATAAGAATACTGATTATTACTACTACCATGGAATTAATGGTATTCCTTGGATAGAAGATTGTTACATCAGAATCGAGCATGAGAGAAAAGAAGACTTCTCCAACAACTAAACATATCTAGCTCCAGTAACCTATTCCTCTAAATTTATCCTGTGGGTTGTAATAAGGAGGGGTCTGAACAACATTCTGGTGATTGGAAAATCTATAAAGTATCCATAATATAAATTTAAATTGATTAGTTTTCATTTATTTGTTATGTCATTAGCAATTCTAATCTAACCTTGCATCGCTCACACGTTTACTTACTTACCCCTTCCCAATGTATAAAATACCGATAAAGCCATACCAACCACCTAATACTTCCAAACACATTTGCCACTTAATACTTCTAAATATGAAGCGGGCTTCTATAATCACCACATAATACTTTTAAAAAATAAATAGGCAGACTCTTCCATTTAAGACCTCAATTAAGGTAGACCCCATCATTTAAGACCTATTCCTAAGGTGGTTTCCTAACAATGTTGTCAATGGTCGGTGGGTCCTAGCTATAATGACTTCTAACCACTATTTAAGCCTTCCAACATTTAATGTCCAACTATTACTATATCTATTACCAATGAAATTATAGCCATGCAAGAGACAATTCCCAAGCCACTTAATATCTTTTAAAGGATGAGTGGACTTCTAACCATTTAAATACCTATCCCCAGGCTGAATCCTGGTTGGTACTATTGTTATTACGGCCTTAGAAATGTGAAAGACTATACCCAAGCCAGTCAGTACCTCATTAATAAGGAGTAGGTAGACCCTTGACCATTAACACCTATTTATAGGTAGGCCTTTGTCATTTAATACCCAACCCCAAGGTAGACTCCTCACTGGTACTATCTAGTTGAGATTGTTTGGAATCTCACTTGGTTACTTAATACTTCTTTTTAGGAAAAAGGTGAACCCTAGATCAGTCACTTAATACCTCTAAGATGAAGCGAACCCTTTTGAGATATCCACTACCATTCTTAATTATTAATTTGGAACCTTAATAGGTTACTTCTTTCGGTATGGAGGTGGACCCTAAAATAGCCACTTAATAGCTCAACACTAATATATACCCTTTTAGAGATATTCTTATTTATTTGAAATCTCACTAGGCTACTTAATACTTCCTTTAGGAGAGAAGCAGACCCTATAGCCACTTAATACCTCAAACCATAATCGAAACCCTATGGAGATATCCCTTACCACTCCAAATTCCAAATTTGGACCTTTTAATACTTCTTAATTGGGAAAGAAGCAGGTCCTCAAACAAGCACTTAATACCTCCGACCTTAAAGCAGGACCTATCTCTCGCAAAGTCATGGGTTCCAGGATTAGTTATATCTCACATCAGTGGTAAGTGCACTCGACTGCCGGTAGCTTTAAAGTGAAGGGAAGTCTTCCATCCAGCGACTACTAACCTCGCATCACTAACCTACCAAGCCCAATTAACTATCACAAGTCTTTACTTATATTACCTTAGGTTGACATTGGACTTAGCTTACTAATTCCCTTTTTATTTAAGGTAATAAGATTTATCTTAAATACTTATCTATCCATAAACCCCCTTATAATGCTCATTGTTGAATATGCGATTATATGATTTTTGTTTGATGATAATAAACATATATATATTCGTTTAAATGTATTTGTTAATGTACTATTTTATTTTTCATAGGTTAAATAAATATTTGTTGAATAAAATTAAATAACACAGAATTTGAATTCAAACAGAAATTTTATTCAAACAAATATTTATTACAATTTTTGAATAGTACAAATTCAAGCTCTCACTATTCACTATACAATTTTGATTCTAATTACATCACAATTTAATTTACATAAATTCCTCACTACATATCACTCACACTCGTAGTTCATCTTCAACTTCATTCCAGTTAGAATCCAGCATCTGAGCAATCTGCAAAAATATACACTAACGCAGTAAAATAGAAAAAGAAATATTTTTGCAATATAAAATAAAATATGGTTTTGGAAATATTATTTGCCTTAGTTATTTGGGTTGTTCGTCATCATTTACATTTGAATTCATCACACACGAACAATGTGACATGCACAGTGTATCACTGTACATGCCACAAGGCCGTGCACACCAATACACACTTGATAATGTTACAGGGGCAGGTGAGCACAAGGTCAAACCCAAAATAAAAGGACGGGTTCAACTCAGGTGCAATATAAATAAAATCTCGACATGAGCACAAGGTCAAACCCGAGCGTTTAAGCTGAATTCAACTCAATGTACAAATCATAATACAACAGTGTCAACAAGGTCAGAGGTGGCAACTTGAAACATTAACAAGAAATGAACTCGAATCAAGTGCACCAGTACAAAGCTTGAGAAGAGATGCAACTCCAAACAAAGAGAAAGTGATAGTGAAGTACATCTATGCAGTGTTCGAGACTGAAGCCACAAATGCACATATGTACAACATAAAGTATGAATGACCAGAATAACATAAAACATGTACACAGTTCAACATGACTGAAAGTACAGTGGATAGAAGTCGATGCAAACATATATGAAGACCACAAAGTCAGTGCACATAATCAATGTGAACACATGAACTACAAGCTAATAGATGCAAACTTCAAAAAAGTATCAAGTTCGAGACAATACCATACCAGATACAGCAATGATGAAAAATGCAACAAAGAATCCAAGTTTACATAAACAGTGTGGATATTGAAACCAAGTGCATGTAGACAACAGGATGATGTTTCTGTTGTTAATCATTGGCTTGTGAATGGGATGCATTACTCAAACACAAGAGAACAATTAAACCGAAATGACCAAGTCAGAACCTTGGGAACCAAGGCAAAAATGTGTACAGACTTCAAGCCATGCACAGGTCAGGGAAGCAACCAATACACAAGGGATATATAAAGTACACAAGTACAACAATAACAACAGTATACAAGTACAGGCCGCAACAAAATGCACAAAGCTGCTACAGGTGAAAGTACGAACTAACCAGACATGCATCAACCACTGCAACAAAATTCCACTAAGAATATAGCAAGTTTGAAGATAATGATATACAGGCAATAGCAAATCGATTTTATCAAGGCCAAGGTCAATGCAAAGCAAAACCGAAGTCACAGTGAAATCGCCACAGTCATGTCAATGAACAAGTCAACCAAAAAAAACACGAAATCAAAACATGGCCGAAATCAAAGGAAATCAACACCGTGATGACCATGATATCAATTCAAAACCATGTCAACCAAGTAACACGAATTTATACGCATTTGATTTAGTCGAAGAAATCATCAGAATCAAAGTGAAATCGAACAACCGATCAAATGAAATTGACAAATTCAAATATATTTGTATGAACGAAAATCTAGGGTTACAAATCCTATATAAACAAATCGTCATCGGCAATCTCAGCATCCAGTTCAAACAAGCCAAAACCAGCAAAGCAAAAGGAATAAAGTACTTACCGAAATCGTAGACGAACTTGATCAAATTGAAGCAGCAGTGAGCAACGCAAAGAAATAGACTATCGACAAAGAGAGGACCACAATCAATCATACGCTCGACAACTATCGGCAGCTTCTGTTTCAAAACCCTAAGTTGGGTCGAAGGGACGAAGCCCTAATTTGCAAAGACGAGAAGAGAGCTGCCGCTATCTCAAAAAAAAAAAAAACAACGGGCCGAACTCAAAATTATAAAAAGAGAAAAGGGCCGGCTATTTTATAAGGGCTATTGCTTTTTTAAGGGTTTTGTTTTGTTTTTAAATTGTTTTTAATTTGTATTTTCTTTTTAAACCGTTTAAATTTCTAGTCGTGTGACTAGGGGACAAACTACGTGGCGTAGTTTGAGAATTCGCAACTTAGTGTCTGAATTGTGGCAGGGTTTTGAGCGTAGAGTTAGGTTTAGTCGATCGCGGGTGTCGCAAGTTTACGTGTGTAAGCGTCTGACTATCTAATTTCTAGTAGAAACCTTAGGGGCAACACGTAGGCAGGGTTTTGCCGAAGCTGGGTAAATCCCGTGTCATTCCATTTCTGCATTTTATTGTTCTGCTATTTTTCTATGATGCTATTATTCTGTGTTCTGTGTTGAAATCATTTTATAAGCTTCCGCAATTAATTTTTATAATTAATACCATCACCCTATTCACCCCCCTCTAGGCTGAAATCGATCCTACAAGTGGTATCAGAGCTAGGAACAAAAGCTGTTTTTGTTTTAAAATTTTGATTTTACAAAAACCAATTTTTGTTTTAAAAAGTTGAATTTTTAAAAATGGCTTCTTTTAATACTGCTTTTGCTGAGGTTCAATCCATATTTAAACCACCAATGTTCAATGGCGAATATGCTTACTGGAAAAATAGGATGGAAATTTTTCTAAAAACACTAACGCTTGGAATATTGTTGAGACAAGTTATAGAGCACCGACTATAATTGTAGATAATCAGGAAATAGATAAACCAAAGGAAAAATGGACAAAACTAGAAAATAAATTACAATTTACTAATGCTAAAGCTATGAATTCTATTATCTGTTCATTGGATCAATTTGAATTTAATCATGTCTCACATTGTCTAACTACGCAGGAAATATGGCACATACTAGAAGTGACTCACGAAGGAACATCTCAAGTCAAAGAATCTCGCCTTGCCATGCTAAGCAGCGAATACGAGAATTTCACAATGGCGAAGGAAGAAAATATCAAAGAGATGCATGGACGACTTTCCAATATCGTACACAAATCAAAAGCTCTTGGAAAATCATATGCAGAGTTGGAGATAGTCCGAAAAATCCTCAGAGTCCTTCCATGAAGTTTTGAAGAAAAATTGAATGCCATTCAAGAATAAAAAGATTTGAAACAAATGAAAGTCGAAGAACTCATCAGAAATCTCACCACTTATGAGCTAGAAATGAAATTCTAGGAAGAGCGTGAAGGAGGAGATACTCGAAAGAAATCAATAGCTCTCAACGGAACAACTGAAAGTGATGACGATGATGATGCAGTAGTAGAATTGGAGCTATTAATAAAGAAATTCAAAAGGTGGAATTGCAAATATGGAAATTCAGCTTGAATTCAAAAAGCGAAAAGCAGAATAGCCAAAGCACTAGACTACTCTGAAGAACAGAAGATCATCTGTCGCAAGTGCAACCAACCCAGACACATCAAGCCCAATTGTCCTCAAAATCAATGCGACTTTAAAAAGAAATCAAAAGGGAAAAGTTTTGCAGCCCCATGGAATACAGTGATGAAGATAATCAAAGTTCTAGCAGTGAGAGTGAGAAAGCAGATATGTGCCTTCATGGAAATATAACCGATAGCGACGATGACGAGCTAAGCGAGGTATCAAAACTTACTCACTCTGAATTACTTATTTATTTCCACGAAGCAAATGGCTATTTTGAACGACTTAGGGAAAAATACGCTAAACTTGAATCAAAAAAAGACACTTTGATAGAATTAAATGAACAACTTGACCAATTAGTTAAAACCTATCAAAGTAGGATCCCTAAGTGTGATAAGTGTCCAACATTTGATGAAGAAATAAAAAAAATCAGAAATTAAAATGAAATCGCTTGAAAATGAAATTCTGATTTTAAAAGAGAATGAAAATACTAGAAGATTGAATTCTATTAAAAAGTGCACACAATTGTTAAACGAAAATGAGTCTCTCAAAACACAAGTCCAACAATTATCAATGACTTTAGATAAATTTTCAAAAAGTGAAAAATCGTTGAATATGCTATTAGGAAAGCAAATTGTTAATACGGTAAGACAATGACTTGGATATAATCATTCTGAAATTGTTGAAAACAATATTAATCAAGTTAATTCTATGTGCACAATTTGTAGAAAATATGGACACAATCACAATAATTGTTGGTATAGACCCAAACATGTGAAAACTATACGAATTTAGGTTCCTAAAGGCACAAATATAAAATCTCTCAAAGTTAAACAAATTTGGGTGCCGAAAGGAACATATATAAATAGTTTTGGGTCTCCACAAAATTATTTTTCAATATATTCTGCCACTAACAACCATGGACCTATAAAAACAAATAGGTCTCATAAATCTTTCCCGTGTAGGTGTAGTGGCAGGCTAAGGAACAACAACAGTGTTCTCTGGATTTTGGCTGTTCCAGAAACACAACGGGAGACAAAGCAAAGTTCCTTAGCCTAGTACAAATGTGACAGAATCATAATGGGCTACCATGAAAAATTATCGTAAAGGTAAAACAGGTAATGGTATATTTTGACAATATATCAAATGTGATAATCTGCACCGTATTCTGAATTAAATCAGCCAATAATGTGATGATGAAAAGATGATGATTCTGGCTTATTCAAAATAGTTGGCCAATTATATTCTTATGCCAAAAACACTATAAAAATCTCTAGATTCTTTGAATTACTTCATATATTTCAGTTTGGATTAATAATAGTGTTTTTTTGTTGGATTATAATTGATTTGCTTATAATACGGCTAACTCTATATTCACGGTTATTGATTGTTTACACGGCTTCGATTCAAATTCAAGAGAATGTCATTTAAATTGCTGTTAAAATTGAGTTTGGAACTTTTGGTGCACACTTCATGGTTTGGTCGGTCAAATTCAATTAATGATGATTTTGAGTGAAAAAGAAATTCAGATGCAGATTACACTTGTAATCTAGTTGATAAAAAAAACATGATTTTGAGACATTTAGTAACTGCATCGTTTTTTCAAAGAAAATATCTGCATGTTTTGCAATTCAAATAATTTTCAAATAGCAGAAAATTTTCTCATATAACCTACTCAAGAAAATCATTTTTGACCATATTTTCAGATTAGTCATTTTGAAAAATTAATTTCATAATTATTTTTGAATATGATTTTAAATTACTATTTTGACTAATCTGACTCCCTAATAATTATCGAAAAGATAAATAGTGATTGAAAAATTGATGAATGTGATATTTATCATTTATTATGACTCGAGACGGTATAATTAGTAAATTTCTTTAGAAATTTAAACAAGAGTTATAAAACTTTTTGTTGGTAAAAATTTCATGACCATCTCTATCTCTATCATATTTCTAACAACCATCACTCATCAAAATTCAATATAGTTTGTCGGTATGTGGTACTTTAAACAGGAATCGTTCATTTTTCATTTTATATTTTTTAAATTAATAATAATAATAATAATAATAAATAAATAAATACCAAAGTATTCACTCTCATTTAAAAGTCCTCACGGTTATGCATGGGTGAATTACTTGGAATTTGTTATGTGCTTCCATGCTCATTTAAAAGTTCTCACGGTTATGCATGTATGGAACGCATATCAAAAGTTGATTTTTAAAACAAACAAGTTGATTCTAATCCCATTTAAAAGTCCTCACGGTTATGCGTGGTTAGAAGATACTTGAATTCATTTTTAGATAAAATTGGAATACTACAAATCTTATTTAAAAGTCCTAACGGTTATGGATGGTTAGTAGATATTCAAATTCCTGATATAAATATACCACAAATAGACACAACTGTATGGTTTTATATGATGACATCATTCCCATCATTCTAAAAGTGGAATATGCGCCTAACAAAATATTTATGATTTTTGTTTGATTTTTTATTGAAATTTAATATTTATATTCAATTGAGTTTTTAACGTTGGACTAATATCGATCACTTTATCTCTATTTTCTCTAACACTATTATTCTTTTGCTGATAACAAAAGGGGGAGAGAAAAGTTAATATTTTGTCAAATAACATCAAGCAAAGGTCAAATAATTTTCTATTTGCATCTAGGCTCACTTGCATATTTTTATTTGTATGCATATATGTAGGGGGAACTTTGTGTAGAGAGGAAGCATTTAAATAGGGGGAGCAATTAGGATATATCTATGATCAAATACATTTAACATATTCAAAATCTTAAATATATGTTTGTTATCATCAAAAGGGGGAGATTGTTGAATATGCGATTATATGATTTTTGTTTGATGATAATAAACACACACACACACACACACACACACACACACATATATATATATATATATATATTCGTTTAAATGTATTTGTTAATGTACTATTTTATTTTTCATAGGTTAAATAAATATTTGCTAAATAAAATTAAATAACACAGAATTTGAATTCAAACAGAAATTTTATTCAAACAAATATTTATTACAATTTTTGAATAGTACAAATTCAAGCTCTCACTATTCACTATACAATTTTGATTCTAATTACATCACAATAAAATTTACAAAAATTCCTCACTACATATCATCACACTCATAGTTCATTTTCAACTTCATTCCAGTTAGAATCCAGCATCTGAGCAATCTGCAAAAATATACACTAACGCGGTAAAATTGAAAAAGAAATATTTTTGCAATATAAAATAAAATATGGTTTTGAAAATAATATTTTCCTCAGTTATTTGGGTTGTTCATCATCATTTACATTTGAATTCATCACACACGAACAATGTGACATGCACAGTGTATCACTATGCATGCCACAAGGCAGTGCACACCGATATACACTTGATAATGTTACAGGGGAAGGTGAACACAAGGTCAAACCCAAAATAAAAGGACGGGTTCAACTCAGGTGCAATATAAATAAAATCTCGACACGAGCACAAGGTCAAACCCGAACATTTAAGCTGGATTCAATTCAATGTACAAATCATAATACAACAGTGTCAACAAGGTCAGAGGTGGCAACTTGAAACATTAACAAGAAATGAACTCGAATCAAGTGCACCAGTACAAAGCTTGAGAAGAGATGCAACTCCAAACAAAGAGAAAGTGATAGTGAAGTACATCTATGCAGTGTTCGAGACTGAAGCCACAAATGCACATATGTACAACATAAAGTATGAATGACCAGAATAACATAAGGCATGTACACAGTTCAACATGACTGAAAGTACAGTGGATAGAAGTCGATGCAAACATATATGAAGACCACAAAGTCAGTGCACATAATCAATGTGAACACATGAACTACAAGCTAACAGATGCAAACTTCAAAAAAGTATCAAGTTCGAGACAATACCAAACCAGATACAGCAGTGATGAAAAATGGAACAAAGAACCCAAGTTTATATAAACAGTGTGCATATTGAAACCAATTGCATGCAGACAACAGGATGATACTTCTGTTATCAATCATTGGCTTGTGAATGGGATGCATTACTCAAACACAAGAGAACAATTAAACCGAAATGACCAAGTCAGAACCTTGGGAATAATGGCCAGAACAAAGGCAAAAATGTTTACAGACTTCAAGCCATGTACAGGTCAGGGAAGCAACCAATACACAGTGGATATATAAGTACACAAGTACAACAATAACAGCAGTATACAAGTACAGGCCGCAACAAAATGCACAAAGCTGCTACAGGTGAAAGTATGAACTAACCAGACAAGCATCAACCACTGCAACAAAATTCCACTAAGAATATAGCAATTTTGAAGATAATGATATACAGGCAATAGCAAATCGATTTTATCAAGGCCAAGGTCAATGCAAAGCAAAACCAAAGTCACAGTGAAATCGCCACAGTCATGTCAATGAACAAGTCAACCAGAACAAACACGAAATCAAAACATGGCCGAAGTCAAAGGAAATCAACACCGTGATGACCACGATATCAATTCAAAACCATGTCAACCAAGTAACACGAATTTATACGTATTTGATTTAGTCAAAGAAATCATCAGCATCAAAGTGAAATCGAACGACCGATCAAATGAAATTGACAAATTCAAATATATTTGTACGAACGCAAATCTAGGGTTACAAACCCTATATAAACAAATCATCATCGGCAATCTCAGCATCGAGTTCAAACAAGCCAAAACCAGCAAAGCAAAAGGAATAAAGTACTTACCGAAATCGTGGACGAACTCGATCAAATAGAAGCAACAGTGAGCAACACAAAGAAATAGACGATCGAAAAAGAGAGGACCGGAATTAGTCATACACTTTATCAACTATCGGCAGCTTCTGTTTCAAAACCCTAAGTTGGATCAAAGGGACGAAGCCCTAATTTGCAAAGACGAGAAGTGAGCCGCCGCTATCTCAAAAAAAAAAAAAACAGGCCGAACTCAAAATTATAAAAAGAGAAAAGGGCCGGCTATTTTATAAGGGCTATTGCTTTTTTAAGGGTTTTGTTTTGTTTTTAAATTGTTTTTAATTTGTATTTTCTTTTTAAACCGTTTAAATTTCTAGTCGTGTGACTAGGGGACAAACTACGTGGCGTAGTTTGAGAATTCGCAACTCAGTGGCTGAATTGTGGTAGGGTTTTGAGCGTAGAGTTAGGTTTAGTCGATCGAGGGTGTTGCAAGTTTACGTGTGTAAGCGTCTGACTATCTAATTTCTAGTAGAAACCTTAGGGGTAACACGTAGGCAGGGTTTTGCCGAAGCTGGGTAAATCCCGTGTCATTCTATTTCTTCATTTTATTATTCTGCTATTTTTCTATGATGCTATTATTCCGTGTTCTGTGTTGAAATCATTTTATAAGCTTCCTCAATTAATTTTTATAATTAATACCATCACCCTATTCACCCCCCTAGGGTGAAATCGATCCTACACTCATAGATGTCAATTTGTCCATTAAATCCTAAAGGAAGTTTCCTAAGACATTTATGTATGATTAATAATTTAAAATTAGTAACCTTTTTATTTCTATTCCATTTTTACAAGTCTCATTAATCCATTTGTTTTTATTAATTATAATCCTTAATTTAATACTATCCATTTTCACATTAATTGCCCATTAAACGAGGTTACAGTCTTTTATTTCTTATTAGTTATTCGCAATTCCTAATTTATTGCCCATTAATAGGAATTACTACATTTTCTAATTCTACCTATTCGCTTCCCTAATATAATAATAACTAACGAACGTTAAGTGTAAATAACGCACGAATAAATATAGTTCTTCTTTATTAACGTAATAAATATGTATAAAATGGATAATAAAACTATCTTTTCATAACCAAATATATTATAGTCATAAATATGTAACTAGAATATACCTTCCATATAGAATTTGCTGGAATTAAATTCCTTAGGAAATTTTTCCACTATGATTTCCATAAATTAGTTTAACATAAAAAGGAAAGATTTACTACGTTTGAAGTTACACGAACTAGACAATTTTCTTTTATTTGGAATAAACAATGTAAACTAGGGAGAATAAATTTGTACTTTACACATCTTTCCCTTTTTGCTTTATCTCTTGTTGAATCAAGCGTCGCCTTTTGAATCAAAAATGGAAAAAGTAAACAGATTTATAAAAATCAAAGGGATGTCTTTCAACAAATTTAACTGTAGAAAATCTACAACTCAGCACAAATTAGGGCAATAATCCAAAAATTCTATTTTACACCTTAGTATAGATCTGGAATAAAATATACATCATTCGAATTCTAAAATCTTTGGGGCTAATTTGCAGATCTAGATGTAAACATATTTCAAATTAGATTTAAAACAAGAATACGTAAGCAATAGTTTTCTGCACTAATTTAAGCCTACAACTTACAAATAAAATTGATTTTGGTATAGAAATCAAATATATGCCAATGGAATAGATTTAGAATCATAAATAATGTATAAAATTTCTCACTCACCTTTTAAAAGCGATCCAAATCTCCAGGTTTGAAGTAGAGCGTTAAATTCATCTTCGAATCCTTTTTAATCTAAGAAATATGTATAAAAGAGGTATATACATAAATTATTATTACAGATCTGAGAAGAGATTTGGAATTGGAAGAGAAAATATGTACAAATATATATATATATATATATATATATGTATGTATGTATATATATATATATATTACATCAAATACGCATATGGTTGATTCTCTTCTCTTCTCCTTTTTATTAGATTTCTATTCTTCTCCAATTTGTATGAGTATATATATATATATATATATATATATATATATATCTTATTTTTATAATTTAGAAGGAAAGTGGAGAATAAAAAATGACAGAGCTTCGCTATTGCCTCAAGGAAAATATGAGAAGTGAAGGGAGAGTTAGGCTTGAATTTATATGCGCTAGAATCAACCAGAACAGTCAAATAAAAATATATCAAATCCAGGTCGTTGGGCTGTGCTAACCTTAGATGCCATACACAAAGAGGTCACCCGTGGGCACTGGATAATCAGTACATAAACGTTAATTTTCTTATTTGAATTATTTTCATTTCGAGTTGATTTTTCGTCTGTATCTTCTTCGTTTGGACTCCGACTGAAAAATTCCAAATAGAAAGTTGCTCAGAATTTTGCCACAGAAGCAAGAGCACAAGTTTCATGGTCAAATTCCACAATTCCATTTTTGGAGCCTGATTAGTTAACTAACTAACTAATTAAAAAACTAATGCAAAATTATGGAGTTTTATGAAAAATTGAACATGTCCAAATAAATTTCTAAAAACTCTCAAAATCGGAAATGTTATTGCTACCATGTTTCAGCACCTCTTTTCCAAATTTCAAGGAATTTAATTGTGTCTTTATGGGTTAAAAGTGGTAATCTTTGCAAGTTAATTTTGGTTACATCTAGGTAGAAAATGCAGGTTAGTAGAAAAATCTTAATTAGTTCTACAAATATCTGAAAAATCTGAAATTTCGATATGTCGTTTTTAACTCATATATGCACCTTCAGTTAAAGTTTCATGAAAAAATATATAGATTTACTATGTTAAATTTGCACATCACTGGAGATGAGTTTCGAGGTTTTTTAGTTGATTTTGCTTAGAGTTGATGCGTATGACCTTGAAGCTTTTTAGATATTAAGGTAAGTTTATCTCACCCTTCTACACTATGAATGACTATAAGTTGCTATTATGATAGTTGGATTACTATAGGTTAATTTGCTCTTAATTAATTTTGGTAACCATCGAATCATGTTGCAGAATTCTCATTTTTGCTGAAACATCGACATATGAATCTTTGAATTTGCAAATGATGTTTGTTTATATGCTAAAATGGCTTCATAATTGATACCTTTGGAGTTAGAACAATCCTCACAAGGAGAATCGCCATTTGACATTCGAGGAGCCAGGAACACTATTTGGAGCTCGGCCCAGGTAGTGTGGCCGGTCTACCTGTGCACCACTGCATGAGCTGGAATGAATCCTAGCTTGTGTTTCCGTGCTTCCTGATGGTGTCACTTTGCTTGATTCTCACCCGGTTGCTTACTATTGATGTGTGCGTGCTTAATTGAAATTTTTTGATGACTTTTAATAGTCAATTCTGGGATTTAAACTCTTGATTTATGTGTTTTCATGAATTGATGAATCCATTTAATGTTTTATGCCATAGAGATTGTTCTATGGATCTTGAGATTAATACACACTTTTAATGCACGTTTTCAACTTAGATTTACAAATGGCTGATTTGTAAATCAAACCATTTTATACAAATCTTTTTAAGTACCAACCAAATATATATATATATATATATATATATATATAAATAATTTTAGTAATTCACAGATAGAGTATCTGTTCTCATTCACAATAGTTTTAAAAATGATTTAGGGCAATGGTTTGAAAAGTGTACTTATATATGTATATTTCTGCAATAAGTTAATATTTTTAGAAACGGTTTATAAAGATAATTATTTTCATAAAATTGCATAGCATCGATCAAATGAGGAATTGACTTAAATAAATAAAATGAGTGGCATGGAACGTCTTGTTTATTTTACCTGTTAATTCCCGGACTTGTTCGACCGAATCATTTTGGCACACAAGTGGAGTTTACTAGAATATTGTAACACTTAAACCCGTATGGTATGAGATACATGGTCATTATCTATTCGGTTGCTATATGAAAGTATATAACACTTTAATCTTAATGTTTATAGGTCCCATGCCCATTTCAATGTTTATAAGACTCATTCCTATCTTGATGTTCATAGGTCTTTACCTGTTTCGATGTTTATAGGACTCGTTCCTCTCTTGGAGTTTATAAGTCTAGTAACATGTTGTGACTTTTCTATTGACTAGAAAAGCACAAATTTTAATTAATTCTGCAAGCGCACAAGCATGTAGTATGCAGGTCGAACACATGGAATTGTGTTTTAAAATATTTGAAATCCCTATTTAAATCTTAGGTGTGTTAAACAAATTCGACGGTGGATCTTGAGCAGGAAATAAAAACAATAATATACTCCAAATTGATTTCGAATCTAATCAAAATTGCAATTAAAATATAAAATTGTAGAAGTCAGAGCAGAAAATAAAAGTGCTTAAAAGAAAATAATAGAGCAAACAGCTGAAATAAAATGAACTGAATTTATTAACTAACTGGAAAGAGTGCAGAAGATAACTAAGAACAAGAATAAATAAATTGCTAAATCTAATTATCCTATGTATTCTGTTCGAAATAAAAACACTGCTGAAATTAAAACTAAATTAGAAGAAGAGTGATGGGGTAAGAGATGATTTTTCATCTGCATTGCTCTCTCTATTTAAAGACTTCAGCCTTCAAAAATAATCCTACTATTTAGGTCCATGTGCTTGGTATTTGGAGAATAATAAGGCCACCTCACTTTGAATTGGTCTTTGCTTTGTTATTTGATTAACAAGTGGCCTTGCTTTGAGAGAATTTTAGGCTAAACTTTGAAAGTGTATTTTTAATATTTGCCATTGATTTCTTGCATGAATAGTACACATGTTGGTGATGTGAGATGCATTTCTTCATGAACGATATGTACTTTCTCTTTGAATTATTCGGTACTCAAAATGTTGCACTCTTTTTTTGCGTGTCATTTGAACCATTGGACGGCACAACCGATTAATTTCAACGTTGCACTTCGGAATCTATAATCTGCAAAACAACAACAAAATACCCGTATAATACCGCTTTATTAAAATAAAAATATATGAAACAAACGGTTTAAAATGCAGAAAAATACGTTCATCAAATACCCCCACACTTGAACTTTATTCGTCCTCGAATAAACGAGAAAATAATAACTAACTAAATCCTTTTTCGTAGGAAACACGATTGCATTGAGCGTATGCAACAAGCCGTTAAACCTTTAGGTGTCCTTAGTAGGACGAGTGGTGTCTCGTGAGGGTTTTCAGCGGATACTACCCACAAAATCCAAATGCGGTATGTGATGATTCTAATGTACTACATGAATGCAAAATTTTAAACAAATGGAGACTCAATTTACTTCAGAATAGTTGCAACAAAATAATGTATATCAGTTTTAGTCAACTTCTTCAAATTTTTGGTTCCTTACTAATCATAAATTTCAGCATAACTCAAGTTTTCATACATTAGATTCTAGTTTGGCCAGTTGTTTCGGTCGATAGTATAGTGCAGCCATGAAATAAATTCTTCACTGTTAATCAAAGTGGCATTTTTCATTTCAATTTGTATAACAAGCCATATCAATAAAGTCAAGAAGTGTTTGGGTTTCAAAGCGTAGTGTAACGACCCGTAAATTTTCGATAATTAAAATAGCTAATTTAATAAGATTTCGTGATTTAACGTTAGCAAAAATTGTAATTCGTTGAAATAATAATAACTGGAATGAATTGCAACAATAATTATCCAAGTAATTATTTATAGATTGAATGGAGTTCCAATCTAATTGAATTAACTAAAATGTTATAACTTGGTTATAAGGGAATACATGGAAAAAACAAATGTAAATAAGTGAATAAGAATTGTGAGTTATTTAGGTAGAAATACAAATTTTAACAGATTGGTTTCGAAGATTTGAATAGTAATAAGTATTCGAAAATAAATGCTACTTAGTGAATGCCTTTGAAATCAATAGTTGGATAGGATAATAAATGTCGAATTCATTGGGTATAATAGAGTAATTGATTGATAAGTGAAATCTATTTAAAATCAAATAATTGAATATTGAACAGGTAAATTGTTTAAAGTAAATATTTAAAACTTATTGAATAATTGAATAATTGTAAAATGGAAATAGTGTTCTAAGATGTGAATTGGTTTTAAAAGTTGAATCTTATAAGCTCAATTTCAAATATTTCAAAGGATAATGAATTATTGGATAATCAAAATTGTTTAAATTTAATATTTGGAATTTATTGAATAATTGAATAACGGGTTTAATATGATTAAAAATGATTTGTAACATTTTATTTTATCATATTAAAGTTAGAATGATGTTATAGAACTTTTAAAATCAAATTAAAAGTGAACTTGTGAAATTGAATATTTTAATATTTAATTGACCAGTTAAAATAGTCATTTTTCAAACAACCTCGGATTTCGACGAAACCAGTTTCATTGGATCCGTAACGTGATATTATTGTAAGATTTCAAATTTCATGTCAATCGGATTTACCGTTTGTCCGGGCCAAGCCAAAACGCATAGAAATTTGTTTAATCGGTTTAATTTAAATTTGATCGTTTATTTCCGTAACTCGCACATATGATCGAATTAGCCTCCGAAACGCGTTCCATTGTGTCCGGAACGCGGGGTAAACCCTAGAAACGCCGGTCACCACGCGTAAATCAGAGTTCGAAAAATCCGGAATGAATAGTGTTCGTCAGAATTTCTATATAAGCACGATATTATTTCATTTTGCAAAAGAAAACTATACCCTAGGGTTTGCTTCAGCCGCCGGCCCTAACTATTCTATGGTCGAAAATTGTTCTTCTTCCTCCTCGATTTTCTTCCAATCCGTTCATCTATTCGAAGAGTGTTCAACTACAAAGTGGAAGAGAGTATTGTGATCTATATTCTGAACGGCTATGATCGAATGATTCGTCGCGTAGGAGGCACAAATTGGCCGTGAGTGCCGCGTGTTTGGGGTCGTTTATCACAATGAGATGGCGACCGAGCTCGCCTATATTTCAGGCGATGGTGCGCCTCGTGATGGCCTTCAGATTGAGGGTGGTCGATCGGCCTAGAAACGAGGGAAGGTGGTCGCGATTTTCAATTAAGCGACGTGTTCATGGGTTATGCGAGCGTTCAGGAACGAGAGTGGGAAGAAGGTGACGCACGGCCTTGATTTTCTTGATGGAATCAACGGCCCATATTGCTGAAGGTTGAAAATAATAAATAAAGTTGTAAATATTTGTATATAATAATTTGCATGATCTTTAAACTGCTATAACTTTTTCGTACGAGGTCGAAAACGCATGAAACGAATTACGTTGCAATCGTATGGACGAGCACTACGCAATGGAGCTGGTTTGGAATCATTTGGAGATAGTGAAAATTTTGGGTAAAATTAAACGCTTGTTTAATTTTATTCGAAATAAAACGCTGGAACTGCATTGAAATCACGGTGAATGTTTTATAACGCTCATAACGTACTGAATATCTTTATGCTAGTTAAATATAATATTATGAAGTGATATGAATTTTATTTGTCGTTGTTTGATAAAATTTAATTGTCATATGAATTCACCTTTGAAAATTTAATTGACAGTCAAATTGAAATTAAAAATTGAATTGTGATTAAATTACCTGATATTGATAACTATGAAATTGCTGTGAATTGTATTGTCTATTGGATGATGTATTTCAATGGATGCTATTGGTTGATATTTAATGTTTGGATGTTTATTTACTTATATATATCCTGTTATGCATAAATATGACACTGTGATTTGATTTAAGTGATACATATTCATCCCTGACATTTAGTTGAAATAACTGATCACTTGGCCATAGATAGAAAATTATATACGGACACCGGATTGGCTAAATTAATAATTTTTAAAATCGTCAATTTGAAATTTATTTAAATGTTTTGATTTAAAAGTTATAAATAGAAATCAATTTATAGAAATCGAATTTATCGAAAAACTGAGTTTGGAATGTTGAAATAAATTTTGGTTAAAGGAAATTGTTAAATAATTTAAGTTGAGACTTTGAGATTAAAATCGGGATATAATTGAATTTCGAAAATTTATTTGTTTTAAAGATTGAACATTATTTCGAGCTTTGAGTATTACTAAGTAAAAGAGACATAAAAATGATATTTTGAAATTGATCTTGAAATTGAATCATATTTGAAATTTGGATTTAAATTTGAATATTGAAGGATAATTTTGTTAAGTGTTATGAATTGATATTTTGAAATCAAGCTCCAAATCGATATAAATTGAAATTGAATTAATTGAAGGTGAATGTAAAATTGAATTAATTTGAAGTCAAAGTTGACATTGATTTGAAATCGAAATTGAATCGGTAGAATGGAAATTGAAATTAATTTGAATTGGGAAGTTATAATTGAAATGGATTGGTTTTGAAGCTGTTTTATTTTGTTTTCCAAATTACTCTGTTATATAAACCATTTTTGAATACTTGAACTATTTTAATCTATTTTAAATCTACTTAACCCAATTTAAATTATTTTAAACTAATTTATCTATTTTAAATCCATTTTAAGATTTTAAGTATTTTAACTATTTTAATTGTTTAAAACTACTTTAAAACTACTTAAAACTATTTTCTAAAAATTCAAGCTGGTCAATAAGGTGAAATGTTTATGTTTAAATCTCGAATGTAAATACAAATTGGGTTAAATGAAGTTGCAACCTAAATTGAATTTCGAAATGATTTGGAAATCGAAATGAGATATTGAGGCGAAAAATGTTTTTGAAATGGAACCTTACATTTTGAATAGATACGATGATATTTGAAATGGACTTGATTTTGAAGCGAATATGATATTTTGATATCAACTATGAATCGATTTGAAATGTAAATGAGCCACTGGTGTAATAATACGTAGTTATTAAAGAGACTGGGATCGGATATGGACATACTCTCTGTCGATACCGAAAACCACTTTAATAACTATTATACGCGGAGTGTTGATCCAGAATGAAGTGGATGGTTTGGTGAACGCGTTGACTGAAGAAAGAGAACGATATTGGATGACCCCTGACATGACTAAAACAGGAGCCGCGTCGGGCCATTGAGGTTCGCCATCTCTAGCGGACACACTTCTTCGATACCATATCTATTACATTTGTGATTCGATTTGGGTGCACCCCTTGATTTGGGAGTGTTGTTTCGCGGTGTTGGGGTAGCTGCTGGCTATGCTCGACATCAGTCCGGATCACGCAACTACTAGTATCCTAGTTGGTATCGCCTCATGTACCTTGTCATACTGATTATCCTATTCGCGACCACTACGTTTTGTTTTGTGTTATACCTATGGGGTGCCCTCTGATTACCACTAGTTTACGGTGGGGTTTACGGTGCTGTATAGACTATGGCATTATAAAATGTGTTAAGGGGAATTATGGTAATGCCTTAACGCTATTTTAATACTTTTACTTTACTGTAGACATATTATAATAGCGTATTGTACTACATAGTAGATAGTTTAACAGATCCTTGAGAGATGGAAAATCCCGTAACATCTCTTGAGTTATTGCACGCACGTTGACACTGGATAGGAGATGTCAAACCCCGTAAACATCTCTTACGCCGTTACACTCATATTTATTTACGATTGATTTAACTTACATGAGGATATTTTAGTCCTGACTCGAGTGTTTTGTCTTTTCATTACGCTCGGGTCAGACCTGAGTTTTTCAGCTTATTGAAGATCTATTCTGGAGGACGAAGATTTGGTATACTATTAATCTTATTATCTTTGCATCATGTTGTCTGCTGCATTATTCTATTTGTTCTGTTGTATATGTTTAACTCTAACAAAGGTTGTATAAATAATGATCAAAGTATTGTAAACAGCTTCATGAACTGTTTATTTGACTATTATATTTTATCGTTCCGCTGCGAGATTCTGTATTATTTCATTTCCTTTGTTTCTCTTTCTTTTCTTTTCTTATTTACCCCAATAATCATCTGCCCTTTTGAACAGTTTGGAACCGGCATATGTATTTGATCGTCGGTTTAAACTGTCCAAAAAGGCGGGTCGTTACAGTTGGTACAGAGCTTTGGTTTAGCGATAACCTTAGCTTTGTGGGGGTCCGACTCTTTCTAAATAGGGTAGTAATACCCTATGACGAGTCGTTGAGTGTATATATATATGAGAGAGCGTATTTGTTAGTGATATAAAATGTTTTACATTGTGTCGGTTGATTTGTTGAGTGGCTTATGCATTCCGGTCAATACGAGTAATTAACGTCATTGATAGGGATCTCTAAACACTCAAACAGAACAATTCGACATAGTATTGTTTTGAAATTGGGTAAATGAAATAATTTTGCCCTAATTATATTTTGTATATAAAGAATTTATTTTCAAAAATTATTGTGATCTATCTAGCTTATTTGGTTGTTGGAAACGATAATATTGATTGTTATCATTAATTGGATATTGTATTTTAATAAATAAGGTTTACTGAAAAATAAACAATAATAAAACACTAGTGGAATGTTTTAAAAAATGAAAATCTTATAAGAATATTTTATAAAGGTGGCTTGTAAATTAAAATAGAGTTAAATTGAGAAATATTGAATTTAAGACCCGGGATTTTGAAAATGGTTCTCAAAGCTCTGAAGAAATATATAGTAATATTAGTTGGAAAATGTTTATGGAAATATTTTGAAAGGATTTTAAAGAAGGAATGAGTTAAGTACTCCTCTCTTCTGTCGCTGGAAAATAATTTTGGTGATGACTGCGCAGCTTCATCGACATTCATTTTCGAGTCTCAAAGTGGGGAAGACTTCAGAGAAGCTTTGCTTTTCTTCGGAATTATTTTGGGTAAATGGGTTTTGGTTTAAACTCCAAAGGTATGATTTGATATATTAAAGATATAAGTGTATATATTTATTTCAAAACGATTTGAAAAGAACCGGGCATTTAAATTTCTAAGTTTTGTTAATTAATAATTTTCAAATTATTTGAATGAAATGTGAATAACCAGAATTTATAGAATAAGAGGATTTAAACAAATTAAATTTGTGAACATTCTAATTAAGTAAAATGAAATTCTATAAATTTGTATAATACCAAATTACATTCTGATAACATATAACAAGACTTACCTAATGTTAAAAGTTAAAATGATGTTTTGGATTTGTAATGAGATATTGTACAAATAAACTGAACCTGGAAGTAATTAAAATATACAAGTAAGGAAAACTCGAAAGAAATTAAAATGTATATAAATGGAAAATTTGGTTGTGATAAAAATTATAAAAACTTAAATATAGCATGAAATGATGAATGGATAAATGGAACAAGTAAGTGAACTTAAGAAAAGGCCATTGAGTCAAGCAATGTCTTTGTAAACTGGTTGTAAAATTAAATATAAATTTGCAACAAAAAAGAAAAATATGTAAAGATAAATTTGTAACTTTTGAGATAACTATAAACTAAGAAAAGTAATATATGAGAAGTTAGACTTTTATGGAATGACTATAAACTAAAGTGGTGATTAATAAAATGTTCCAGAAATAAATTTGTATTAACTGAAACTATGAATATGAAGTAAACGTAAACAAAAGAATTTGGTATAGCTAAGAATCAATTGGGAAAAAGAAATTGAGTTTAATTAAATTATATAGAATGTTTAAAATGAACTGGAATAAGCAAATTCTTTGATATGATGTTTAAGAAAAGATAATGTTAAAGAATATGCTATGTAAGGAAATGAATATACTAACTGAATAATGGATTGTGGGTAATTAAGTGAAAAAAAATAGAAGTCAATAAAATAATTTAGTATAGATAAATTGGATAGAAATCCATTGGAAGGTAATATGTGAGATTATACGTATATTATTTTATTCGCATAACGATTTGATCCAAATTCGAGAACAAAATTTCGAGATGATTTATATCGATCCAAGTTAGGATTTTTCACTCGATTTTCGACGGCGAACCCTGGATATGGATTTTTAATTTGATTCTGGAATTCTCTATCATAGTATATGGCTATGCAAGGAGAGTAACAGTTTCCAATCAAGGAACCAAATCTGAGTCCGCACTAGAGAGTCGTGTGAACGATACTAGGTTGGAAGTGAAATTGTGTGATCGAATAAGCGATTAGATTGATATTGCTCACGGATGATATATGTACGGCTTACGGACTTAATTAAAGTTAATATTGGAAATTTATGATGCCAAATATAAAATGAATCTTTTAAACTTATATGATTTGGTCGTTATATGATTGTTAGTTGATTGTATATAATTCATTGAGTGTTAATGAAATTGAAAGCTATAAGTCATTGAAATCAAATTGGAAGTTAAATGAATTTAAATAGAATTTAATTTGATTCAAATTGGAAGTGAACTAATGTAAATATAAATTAGTTAATGTTAACTAATTGAATTGAGAATGAATGTTAGTAAAATCCAACGTTAATGAATCAACTGTGATTAAAATTGAAACCCAAGTCAATAAATATTAATGAGAAGTGAATTTATATTGATTGGTTATGGATTCGTTGGATGACAGTTGGATGATAATTGATTTGGTGGATGCATTTGTTGTTTGTCGCATTTGCTATGTTGGCACATGTAGTTGTTATGTTGCTATATTGTGTATATTGATATTATTTTCATATATGCATGTTTCTCATGGTTTGTTGCGTGTTTAGTAGGTGCGGATTGCGCTTGCTTCGCATTTGGAGCTCGCTTTCGCGCTATATTAGCCGTATATGCTCGCTAATAATATATAAGGTACATATCTCGGATTACATACCGTACTTTTACACTTTTTCCCCGCGGGATGCCTCATCACTTGATGAGATGTATATTTGTGATATATATACTGTCATTTTGTAACGACCCAAAATTTTGGGTCGCCAAATTTGCACATTTAATTCATTTTAAATGTTGAATATGGATTATAATTTGAATTTTGGAATAAAAGATTTTGGTAAAGCCGATAGAATTGGTAAAATTTCAAATACGGGAATTAAAAGTGGCACTTGAATCATAATAGCTTAATATCAGAAATTGGGATAATTGGTAATTTTGAGTGTAAATGGATATAAAATTAGATTCTAAAATTTAATTTAGGTTTAATTGGGTTTGAATTTTAATATTGGACCCTTGGATGAAATTAGAAGTCAATAAGCTATTATTTGGAATTTTATATTAATTTAATAATGAATTTAATATTATTAAAATGCAATTAATCAGATTTTGGGTCCGGAATGAGCCAGAATGATTTGTAATGTGATTATATATTTTATATGATTTATTATTAAGGTACTAAAACTTTAAAAGTGAAATTTTAAGCGTTTTTGACAATTTTGAAAATTGCTCGATTTGATAGACGAGTTAAAATAGTCTTCCAGGCACAGTTTTGAAATTCGACGAAACTAGTTCCATTAGATCCGTAATAGTTAGTTATTATCGGATTTCAATTTTCGTAGCATTCGGAGTTATCGTTTGACCGTGGCAGCTCGAAACGCATCGAAATCGTTTTAATCGGTTTAAATTAAAAATTTATCGTTTAATTATGTAACTTGCACGTATGACCGAATTAGCATACGAAACCTGTTCCATTGTGTCCGGAATGCGGAAAAACCCTAGGAACGCCTATTGGTACGTGAGAATTGGAGTTCGTTTGCATAGTTTATTAAACAGTGAAGAACGATATTATAATAATATAAAATTATATTATATAAATAAATATCTTTGCAAACCCTAGATACATTATCTCAGCCGCCGTTGTTTTCATTCCAATGGCCAAAACTCGATTTCATTTCCTCTCAAATATCTCGTGATCCAGGCTTCAATTTCGAAAGTTTTCTAAATGAAAGTTGTAGATCGTTGAGGGATCTATAGATCCAACGGGTGATTCGAGCTGTCGTCGTCTATTGGAGGCGTGGGGAGGGCGCGTTCACGTACGGTTCGTGCGCGATGCCTGGGGGTTTGTGATCACCGAGATAGGCGAGCTTGGGGCCGAGTTTAGGTGAAGCGAAGAGCTTCGACGTGGGCTAATCTGATCGATCTCCGGTCGATCGTAGGTGGAGCGGTCCTATGCCCTAGAACGTGGTATTGGGTTCGGCGATACCCTGATGTTCGCGTGCGTGAAGAAGATGGGAGGGTCGGCCTTGATTTTGCTTTCCAGATAGTGCGGCCTGTATTTGTTTTGGTATAATTAAATTAAATTTTAAAAGGAAATTTGTTGAATTATAGATTCAAACTTTAAACAACCATATCTCGCTCGTACGTTGTCAGATTTCAGCGAAATTTGCGGCACCGGGATCGCAGAGATGCGTAATACGAAATGGTGCAGTCCGAGAATCATTTCGGGCAAGTAGAAATTTGAGTTAAATTGAACGTCGTTCGGTTTAATTTAAATTTCGAACGCTCGCCGAAACTCAAGGTGAGTTAATCTCACTCACATCTGGAATGTTGGCTGATTCAAGTAGTTAATATTTAAATAATTGTGTGATTGGTTGAAATGTTTATTTATATCAGCCTGAATTGATATATATAGTGTTGTGCTAAAATTTGTGGATGTAGGGAAAAACAGGTTGGAGGGATCCAACTGGATTCCTCACACTATAGTAATTATCTTTATAATTGATGTTGTAACCTGTTATATATTGTGATTGATAACTCTGAATTAATTGCTCTGTGATATTGCTGGATAAAAATATACACAGAATTTTAAAAATAAAATAAAATAAATTGGATTTTTAAAGAAATAAAGGAATTGCTAAATAAAGAATTTAAAGGAATAAATTTGGAATCTAGGTTGAGTGAAGAATGAAATTTAAGAACATAAATAAGTGGAACATTTAGTAGTTGATAAATGTGAAAGTATGGATTTCTGGTGATAATCTCGATAAGAAATTATAAATGGTTAATAATAACAATGGGGTTATTTTGATAATAATGTTCCCTGGGAATTAAATATGATTCCAAAAGAAATCCTTCAAATTAAATTAGCAATAAATTGCAAATTAGAATGATTCAGAAATACTATTTATAACCACTGAAATTTGAGTAGGTATTTATTTGAGCAATTCCTTAATTATGATTTTCATTAAATAACTTTATAATAGTTTATATAAAAAAAAAGACTTTTAAATCTATACTTTGGAAAAGAATTTCCGGGAATGGAAATGTGGTTAAGCTTCGTAAGAAGTTAATTTAAACGTGGAAAGTGAATTTATGCTATGAAAACATAAATCTGAATTGAAACAAATCGACAGAATTTATAAGATGGATTTTCTGGGTTGTTTAAGTGGGAATGAGTTTTCCTAGAAATCCAAGTTCGAGTTTTTAAATATATTTTATTAAAAGAAAGTTTAAAGTTCAAACTTGTTTAAAGGAGTGTTTTAAAAATTATTATTTTAAAGTAACTAACTAATAAAATAGCAATAGTGATTATTTGAGATTACATTAGTAATTATGTTTATAAATGGTTTTTATGTAAAGGCTAGTTTCGACCTAAGTTATTGAAATTAGTATTAACCTTTTTAAAACTCTACTTATAAGTTTAGTTTAAACTAAACCCTTATTTACAATCAAAGTTTATATCCTAATAAATGGTTTTACTTTACATATTTGAAATTATATTTTTGGGTAATAATTAGTAGCAAATTTTCATATTATAAAATATATTTTAGCATAAAGTGTTTTAAGTGTTTTAAATCTAAATTGTTTTGAACTTCGTTATTTCCAATGGGAATAAAGGGTAAAGAATTTACCTTGTAAAGGATGAACTTTGGGAAATTGTTTTCAAATGGGTTTTGGAAATTTGAAAATATATCTATTAAGGATATTTGAGGCAAATAAATAATGTGGGAATTATTTGTTGTGTGATGAATGCTTATAAATGTCAATTGATAGTTAAATCACCGACTATCAATATGGGACAAATGCGTTGATCGTTTCGAAGAGACCGGGATCGAGATTTATTTCTCGAAAACCACTTCGAACCGGTTTGTACGTTTCGTAGGAAAAACGTGTTCGGAGACGAAAATGGAGCTGTGAAGTGCAAGGGCTAGTCGCTACTAATCCTGAGGATATTTCCAAAATGGATGTAGTAGGAGTAGTGCCTTCGGTTCCGTTCGAACCCGGGACGGACTTGTATGGATGAATGCTTGCGAAACATCATCAGGAGGGCGATGGGCATTCTAAGTGAAACGTTCTAAAAAGGTAACGCTTAGCCTCAAGCCTCATCAAATGGGAATGACTGAAAATCAGGGGATATGCAGCAAGGCTTCGTGGGTAGCCCCCACTGGAGAGTAAGGTCATCCCTGTCTAGATGTCCCTTTTTATTTCGGCTTAGTGGTGCGGTTGCTGATCCCAACCGCGGGGTGATCTTATTCGGAACTGTCCAGTAAGGGATGAGTCCGGCCTTGTGTTGCAGGGGATCGGCAGTGGTCCTCGGTATGGTGATCTAGGCCCCGTACTGTGACAGGTGGTACCCCAGTACCTAGTCATTGTTGGAAATCCATTCTCCCTACGAGCCTTGTACGAGTTTTGTTTGTATTACCCACTTTTGTGGCTAGTAGCTGGAATTTAATCATGTAACAATTTCGGCTATTTTATAAGTAGTTGTAAATAGACCCTATTATAATATCAGAAGATTTCTATAAAAAGTGTTTTAGCTATCGTAAGGTAAAAACCCGACATGTTTATTAGTGGTGTGGTCTTACGAGATGCTTTTGTTTTCAAAGGATTTTTGAAACTTTAATAATCAATCTGGATGCATTATTATCAGCTGGTATTCCAGACTGACTCGGGTGTTATTTCATTATAATGCTCGGGTCAGATCGAGTATTATTTGTTCAGGAAAGGATGCTATGGAGCAGGAGAGGAGCTGGAGTCCGAGACGTATTATATATATATATTCCGCTGCTGTGATTGTATGATTGTCTGACTGGTAAATATTGTGTATGAGATACTCTGACGATATGATGTATAAAACTGGTATAGATTTCATTTTGTGTAAAGATCTATATTTACTATTATATTTTATTCCGCTGCGACTGTGAGATTCTGACATTGTTTAGCTTCTTCTTCTTCTATCTCTTCTTCTTTAATCCCTAATGGTTCGTAATTCTATTCCGCTTGAGTTAATTGATGTAGGATAGTGTTGACTTAAGGGGTGTGGATTTGCGGGCTGTCAAACTTGGTATCAGAGCTTAGGTTGGCGACAACCAAGGCTTTGGTGCGAAATTACTCATTAAACAAAGTCAATAGTACTCTATAATGAGTTGAGTGTATTTAAAGATATGAGAGCGTACTTGTTGGTGGATATAAAATTTGTTTTTATACTGTGTTGACTTATCGGTTGAGTGTTTATGAATTCTAGTCGGTGCGGGAAGTACAACCGTATCGATAGGAGTTTCTAAACTCTTAAACAAGATAAACCGACATAGTATTGTTTTAAAGGTTGTAAATGAAATAATTTTACCCAAAATTATATTTTGATATAAAAAGGAATAATTTTCTGAAATTGTTATATATATATTTGGTTGATTGGTTGTTAATACAATAATTAAATAAGAATCCAAAATTTGATTTGAAATTAGAAATGGTTGTAATCAAATAAATTCTATAGGTATAAATTATATAAAGGAAGAATAACTAAATTTAAATTGAACCAGAATTTAAATCCCGGAAGTTTTGGAAAGGAATTTAAATATATTGAAAACAAAGTTTGGAAATTTAAATTTCTGGGAAAGTTTGAAATGTTTGCTAAGGTGTTTGAAGGCAATATTGGAATATCATTTTGGGAAGTATTTTTGAATGGGAACTGTTTGAAATGAATTTGGGGAAGTAAGAAGCACTGAACTCACTTCAGTCGCTGGAAAATAATCCTGATGATGCTGGCCACATCATTAGAATTCATTTTCGAGTTTCTAAAGTGATGGATTGCTACCAAAGTGGTTGGTTATGATATTGTTTGGACTTGTTGGATATACCGGTTGTTTTGGAATTTGGGATTTGATTTGAATATCAAATGGGAATATGTTGATTTATATTTTAAATCGGTTTCGAAATTAAATCGGGTAGTTGAATTATGAGAATCCTGATTAAATTAAGATGTAAAATTGAAATGAATCAACAATAACCTTGAAAGTAAAGTTGATTTAAGTGAGAAAGGAAAAATGAAAATGTTAACCCTGAAATTAAAATTTAATTTGGGTAAATGGAAATGAATGAAGATATTAAAGTGACTTGAGATTTGAATTTAACTTAAGATAAGTTATAGAGGTGGTAATGAAAATTGAATTAAAATTTAATGATTGAATTGAATTGAATGTAAAATGGCGATAGTTGTGGGTTATACTTATATGATGAAAACTTATATCCTTAAGCTATTTCTGTAGTTTGAAATTGCAATTATAAAAATGGAAGGAGTTGAAATGGTGTAGTGGATTCAAATCTAAATCTTAAATGAAATATAAAGTGAGATGAGGCAAAGTAAAATATAGATGGGTAAATGGACTTTGAAGGGTAGATAAGATTTTAGACTTATCCATTGGAAACCAAATAATGAATGGGAAGGTAAATTTAGACTCAGATTAAATTTAATTTAAGGTAACAGGGAATTGATTGAGATTTGGATTGAATGGAAATCAAAATCCAGTAGAGAAATAAACAATCTTGAAAGGAATTGAAGTTTTATTTTAAATGATATGGTGAATTCAAACTTAATCTCTAATGAAATGTAAATTGAAATAAGGTAAAGTGAGAGATTAAAGATGTGAATGAACTTAAGCTTGTAAATAAGTTTTTGAACTTATTTAGGGAGAAATAAATTGGATTGAAGTGAAATTCAAAATTCAGTTGCATTATAAACAATATTGGTGAAACTCAATTCTTATTTAAGATGGTAAAGGTAATGGTATAAATTCAAGATGGCTAAATAAATTTGGTTGAACTTGAATTAGAATTGGTAAAGAATTAAATTGAAAGGAAATTTAATTTAGAGAAATAAGAATGATATTATGTGAATAAAATTTTAACTCAACTAAATTCAAAGAAATTGTTTGAGAATGAATTTAGCGTAAGCTAAAGTAAATAAAGCAAAGTTTGAAGGTGAATTTAGTGTAAACTAAACTAAATGGAATTTGTATTGGCATGAATAAAATTTTGATAGTTTGGTCATAATTTGGAAAGTAAATAAAAATCCAATTTCGGCATGGGATTTAAATTTGTAGTAACAAATATTGAAGTGTAGATGAAAAATGGAATTAGATTATAATGGTGATAGTTTACATTGTAAATAAATTCAACGGAAGAAAATAATTTAAAGTGGTTTCTTTGTTAATAAAATAAATCTAAAAATGGATTGAATAAATAAGAAAAGTACATTAAAATTTGTAAATGGATTGGAATTGATTTGGATGAGAATTAAATGAAAATATAATTGGTTTAAGAAGGAATGGAAATATTATGGGAATTTGAAAGAAGTTAAGCAAATTGAAGGTAAAATAAAATGACGATGGATAAGCTTTATTAGGTAAATTTGAATGAAATTTGTTAGATAATGAAATTGAATTGCAAGTGAAATGATATTAATTAATTATTGTGATAAATTAAGGATGTATGAGTTGTAAATAATCCAAGATGGAATGATATTAATATAAACTTAAGTAAAATGATAAATTTGAAAGGTGAGAATAATAAATTGAGTTAAAAGTTTCAATAGAATGAGAATGCTTGGATTGTAAACCATGCAAGATTGAATAAAAATTAATGTGAATCTAAGTTGGAATTAATTTTAACTGGATATAAGCTTAAGAATTAGTTATTTGTTTGAATAACCACAACCTGCATAGAAATTAGTCGTTAAACTTAAGTGGATGAATTAAAAGTAAATGAAATTGATATTTGAATAATGGGAGATGGATTGGAACCTATTTAGTGGGTTTGTATATAAATGCAGATTAAGTAAAAAGAAAAGTAAATGAATTAAAAGCACATATTCATAATATTGAAGTGAATATGAATTGGTTGTCTTATTATATTCAGAATGGAATTGGTTTTGGATAAATTAGAATGGATTGTAATGCTATTAAGTGGTTGTGCATATGAATGAAAATGGATTATCAAAGTAATGCAAATACTTCAAGTTTAAAATAAACTTTGTTTGTGAATCAAATTTGAGAATATGAATGGATCATAGAAAAACTTGTATATAAAATTCTTTGTGTGAAATAACTTGGAGTTTGGCATTAGAAAAGGAACTTTGTATATGCTTTAAAATATGGTTTACTTGTGGAATCATGCAAACTGTTGATTAGGTTATGAAATGGATATGTTTGGCTTACATTTATATTGGAAATGTTGTTAAAATGTTCAAATCTTTGAAAACTAATGTGTTTGTTGAGTATAGTACAGGTATAGAAGGCGTTTGAGAGAGTTGGAGCACGTATATGCGTTATATTAGCTGCTTGCTATTAAAATTTGCTAAAAAGGTACGCCTACGCAAATATAATTGGGAAATGATATATTTGTTGTAATATATTTTGATTTCCGACTGTGTGGGTCGATGTATATATATTTGTCTGTATCGCGGTATCGTGAAAGCTCCTCCGTACAGGGGAGACTCTGCCAAAAATTTTCAGAAATTTTGGGAGTTAGAAAATTTTTGGAAATTTAAAAATTTGTAATCAACATGGAAAGTTGTTTTAAGAAAATGTTGAAACAAAAGCTTTTGCATATAAATAAAGCAAATGATTTTGGATTTGAGCTAAATGGTTTTGGGAAGTGTATATAAGTTTTAACTAAAGAAGTTTTGGTTAAGTTAATGAGTGTAGGAGCATTTGTTTCGTTAGCGTCAAGTTGATTGCAAATAACAATTGGAAATAAAGGATTTTGGAATAGGATTGAATTAGTAGTTTCAATTTGAAAACTATATAATTCGAGCAAAGTGAAAATTTAGATTTCACTAAGTAAGTCTGTTTTTAGGTCTGGAAGCATTCTTCTACCTTAGCAAATTTCGGGGACGAAATTTTTATAAGGGGGGAGGAATGTAACGACCCGAAATTTTGGGTCGCCAAATTTGCACATTTAATTCGTTTTAAATGTTGAATATGGATTATAATTTGAATTTTGGAATAAAAGATTTTGGTAAAGCTGATAGAATTGGTAAAATTTCAAATACGGGAATTAAAAGTGGCACTTGAATCATAATAGCTTAATATCAAAAATTGGGATAATTGGTAATTTTGAGTGTAAATGGATATAAAATTAGATTCTAAAATTTATTTTAGGTTTAATTGGGTTTGAATTTTAATATTGGACCCTTGGATGAAATTAGAAGTCAATAAGTTATTATTTGGAATTTTATATTAATTTAATAATGGATTTAATATTATTAAAATGCAATTAATCAAATTTTGGGTCCGGAATGAGCCAGAATGATTTGTAATGTGATTATATATTTTATATGATTTATTATTAAGGTACTAAAATTTTAAAAGTGAAATTTTAAGCGTTTTTGACAATTTTGAAAATCGCTCGATTTGATAGACGAGTTAAAATAGTCTTCCGGGGCACAGCCTCGGAATTCGACGAAACCAGTTCCATTGGATCCGTAATAGTTAGTTATTATCGGATTTCAATTTTCGTAGCATTCGGAGTTATCGTTTGACCGTGGCAGCTCGAAACGCATCGAAATCGTTTTAATCGGTTTAAATTAAAAATTTATCGTTTAATTCAGTAACTCGCACGTGTGACCGAATTAGCATACGAAACCTGTTCCATTATTTCCGAAACGCGGAAAAACCCTAGGAACGCCTATTGGTATGTGAGAATTGGAGTTCGTTTGCATAGTTTATTAAACGGTGAAGAACGATATTATAATAATATAAAATTATATTATATAAATAAATATCTTTGCAAACCCTAGATACATTATCTCAGCCGCCGTTGTTTTCATTCCAATGGCCGAAACTCGATTTCATTTCCTCTCAAAAATCTCGTGATCCAGGCTTCGATTTTGAAAGTTTTCTAAATGAAAGTTGTAGATCGTTGAGGGATCTATAGATCGAACAGGTGATTCGTGCTGTCGTCGTCTATTGGAGGCGTGGGGAGGGCACGTTCACGTACGGTTCGTGCGCGATGCCTGGGGGTTTGTGATCACCGAGCTAGGCGAGCTTGGGGCCGAGGGTAGGTGAAGCGAAGAGCTTCGACGTGGGCTAATCTGATCGATCTCCGGTCGATCGTAGATGGAGCGGTCCTATGCCCTAGAACGTGGTATTGGATTCGGCGATACCCTGATGTTCGCGTGCGTGAAGAAGATGGGAGGGTCGGCCTTGATTTTGCTTTCCAGATCGTGCGGCCTGTATTTGTTTTGGTATAATTAAATTAAATTTTAAAATGAAATTTGTTGAATTATAGATTCAAACTTTAAACAACCATATCTCGCTCGTACGTTGTCAGATTTCAGCGAAATTTGCGGCGCCAGGATCGCAGAGATGCGTACTACGAAATGGTGCAGTCCGGGAATCATTCCGGGCAAGTTGAAATTTGAGTTAAATTGAACGTCGTTCGGTTTAATTTAAATTTCGAACGCTCGCCGAAACTCAAGGTGAGTTAATCTCACTCACATCTGGAATGTTGGCTGATTCAAGTAGTTAATATTTAAATAATTGTGTGATTGGTTGAAATGTTTATTTATATCAGCCTGAATTGATATATATACTGTTGTGCTAATATTTGTGGATGCAGGGAAAAACAGGTTGGAGGGATCCAACTGGATTCCTCACACTATAGTAATTATCTTTATAATTGATGTTGTAACCTGTTATATATTGTGATTGATAACTCTGAATTAATTGCTCTGTGATATTGCTGGATAAAATATACACAGAATTTTAAAAATAAAATAAAATAAATTGGATTTTTAAAGAAATAAAGGAATTGCTAAATAAAGAATTTAAAAGAATAAATTTGGAATCTGGGTTGAGTGAAGAATGAAATTTGAGAACATAAATAAGTGGAACATTTAGTAGTTGATAAATGTGAAAGTATGGATTTCTGGTGATAATCTCGATAAGAAATTATAAATGGTTAAAAATAACAATGGGGTTATTTTGATAATAATGTTCCCTGGGAATTAAATATGATTGCAAAAGAAATCCTTCAAATTAAATTAGCAATAAATTGCAAATTAGATTGATTCAGAAATACTATTTATAACCATTGAAATTTGAGTAGGTATTTATTTGAGCAATTCCTTAAGTATGATTTTCATTAAATAACTTTATAATAGTTTATATAAAAAAAAGACTTTTAAACCTATACTTTGGAAAAGAATTTCCGGGAATGGAAATGTGGTTAAGCTTCGTAAGAAGTTAATTTAAACTTGGAAAGTGAATTTATGTTATGAAAACATAAATCTGAATTGAAACAAATAGACAGAATTTATAAGATGGATTTTTTTGGGTTGTTTAAGTGGGAATGAGTTTTCTTGGAAAACCAAGTTCGAGTTTTTAAATATATTTTATTAAAAGAAAGTTTAAAGTTCAAACTTGTTTAAAGGAGTGTTTTAAAAATTATTATTTTAAAGTAACTAACTAATAAAATAGCAATAGTGATTATTTGAGATTACATTAGTAATTATGTTTATAAATGGTTTTTATGTAAAGGCTAGTTTCGACCTAAGTTATTGAAATTAGTATTAACCTTTTTAAAACTCTACTTATAAGTTTAGTTTAAACTAAACCCTTATTTACAATCAAGGTTTATATCCTAATAAATGGTTTTACTTTACATATTTGAAATTATATTTTTGAGTAATAATTAGTAGTAAATTTTCATATTATAAAATATATTTCAGCATAAAGTGTTTTAAATCTAAATTGTTTTGAACTTGGTTATTTCCAATGGGAATAAAGGGTAAAGAATTTTCCTTGTAAAGGATGAACTTTGGGAAATTGTTTCAAATGGGTTTTGAAAATTTGAAAATATATCTTTTAAGGATATTTGAGGCAAATAAATAATGTGGGAATTATTTATTGTGTGATGAATACTTATAGATGTAAATTGGTATTTAAATCATCGACTATCAATATGGGACAAATGCGTTGATCGTTTCGAAGAGACCGGGATCGAGATTTATTTCTCGAAAACCACTTTGATCCGGTTTGTACATTTCATAGGAAAATCGTGTTCGGAGACGAAGATGGAGCTGTGAAGTGCAAGGGCTAGTCGCTACTAATCCTGAGGATATTTCCAAAATGGATGTAGTAGGAGTTGTGCCTTCGGTTCCGTTCGAACCCGGGACGGACTTGTATGGATGAATGCTTGCGAAACATCGTCAGGAGGGCGATGGGCATTCTAAGTGAAACGTTCTAAAAAGGTAACGCTTAGCCTCAAGCCTCATCAAATGGGAATGACTGAAAATCAGGGGATATGCAGCAAGGCTTCGTGGGTAGCCCCCACTGGAGAGTAAGGTCATCCCTGTCTAGATGTCCCTTTTTATTTCGGCTTAGTGGTGCGGTTTCTGATCCCAACCGCGGGGTGATCTTATTTGAAACTGCCCAGTAAGGGGTGGGTCCGGCCTTGTGTTGCAGGGGATCGGGAGTGGTCCTCGGTACGGTGATCTAGGCCCCGTACTGTGACAGGTGGTACCCCAATGCCTAGTCATTGTTGGAAATCCATTCTCCCTACGAGCCTTGTACGATTTTTGTTTGTATTACCCACTTTTGTGGCTAGTAGCTGGAATTTAATCATGTAACAATTTTGGCTATTTTATAAGTAGTTGTAAATAGACCCTATTATTATATCAGAGGATTTCTATAAAAAGTAATTTAGCTTTCGTAAGGTAAAAACCCGACATGTTTATTTGTGGCGTGGTCTTACGAGATGCTTTTGTTTTCAAAGGATTTTTGAAACTTTAATAATCAATCTGGATGCATTATTATCAGCTGGTATTCCAGACTGACTCGGGTGTTATTTCATTATAATGCTCGGGTCAGACCGAGTATTATTTGTTCAGGAAAGGATGCTATGGAGCAGGAGAGGAGCTGGAGTCCGAGACGTATTATATATATATTCCGCTGCTGTGATTGTATGATTGTCTGACTGGTAAATATTTTGTATGAGATACTCTGATGATATGATGTATAAAACTGGTATAGATTTCATTTTGTGTAAAGATCTATATTTACTATTATATTTTATTCCGCTGCGACTGTGAGATTCTGGCATTGTTTAGCTTCTTCTTCTTCTATCTTTTCTTCTTTAATCCCTAATGGTTCATAATTCTGTTCTGCTTGAGTTAATTGATGTAGGATAGTGTTGACTCAAGGGGTGCGGATTTGCGGGCTGTCACACATTTTTTTTCCCCGATAGAGTCGCGCAAAGGAGACTCTGCCGAAATTTTTCATAAATCCGGGTGTTAGAAAAATTTTCAAGTTTTAAAATTTTAATTTTATAACTTGTTTGATAACTAACTTTCAAAGTTAGAAAGCCGTTCGGAGTAACTTAGTGGAAGTGTAGTAATGACTTTATGAATGGAATTTCATTGTTTTATAAGTTGGTAATTTTGAATAAAATATATCTAATCTTGAATTCTATACTTAGTTCCTTTTCCCTTCTTTTTCCTTTTCGAGGACGAAAAGTTTTGAGTGGGGGAGAGTGCAACGACCCGTAAATTTTCGATAATTAAAATAGCTAATTTAATAAGATTTCGTGATTTAATGTCAGAAAAAATTGTAATTCGTTGAAATAATAATAACTGGAATGAATTGCAACAATAATTATACAAGTAATTATTTATAGATTGAATGGAGTTCCAATCTAATTGAATTAACTAAAATGTTATAACTTGGTTATAAGGGAATACATGGAAAAAAACAAATGTAAATAAGTGAATAAGAATTGTGAGTTATTTAGGTAGAAATACAAATTTTAATAGATCGGTTTCGAAGATTTGAATAGTAATAAGTATTGGAAAATAAATGCTACTTAGTGAATGCCTTTGAAATCAATAGTTGGATAGGATAATAAATGTCGAATTCATTGGGTATAATAGAGAAATTGATTGATAAGTGAAATCTATTTAAAATCAAATAATTGAATATTGAACAGGTAAATTGTTTAAAGTAAATATTTAAAACTTATTGAATAATTGAATAACTGTAAAATGGAAATAGTGTTCTAAGATGTGAATTGGTTTTAAAAGTTGAATCTTATAAGCTCAATTTCAAATACTTCAAAGGATAATGAATTATTGGGTAATCAAAATTGTTTAAATTTAATATTTGGAATTTATTGAATAATTGAATAACGGGTTTAATATGATTAAAAATGATTTGTAACATTTTATTTTATCATATTAAAGTTAGAATTATGTTGCAGAACTTTTAAAATAAAATTAAAAGTAAATTTGTGAAAATTGAATATTTTAATATTTAATTGACAAGTTAAAATAGTCATTTTTCAAACAGCCTCGGATTTCCACGAAACCAGTTTCATCGGGTCCGTAACGTGATATTATTGTAAGATTTCAAATTTCGTGTCAATCGGATTTACCGTTTGTTCGAGGCAAGCCAAAACGCATAGAAATTTGTTTTATCGGTTTAATTTAAATTTGATCGTTTATTTCCGTAACACGCACATATGATCGAAATAGCCTCTGAAATACGTTGCATTGTGTCTGGAACGCGGGGTAAACCCTAGAAACGCCGGTCACCACCCGTAAATCGGAGTTTGAAAAATCCGGAATGAATAGTGTTCGTCAGAATTTCTATATAAGCACGATATTATTTCATTTTGCAACAGAAACTATACCCTATGGTTTGCTTCAGCCGCCGGCCCTAACTATTCTATGGCCGAAAATTGTTCTTCTTCGTCCTTGATTTTCTTCCAATCCGTTCATCTATTCGAAGAGTGTTCAACTACAAAGTGGAAGAGAGTATTGTGATCTATATTCTAAACGGCTATGATCGAATGATTCGTCGCGTAGGAGGCACAAATTGGCCGTGAGTGCCGCATGTTTGGGGTTGTTTATCACAACGAGATAGCAACCGAGCTCGCCTATATTTCAGGCGATGGTGCGCCTCGTGATGGCCTTCAGTTTGAGGGTGGTCGATCGACCTAGAAACGAGGGAAGGTGATCGCGATTTTCAATTAAGCGACGCGTTCATGAGTTATGCGAGCGTTCAGGAACGAGAGTGGGAAGAAGGTGATGCACGGCCTTGATTTGCTTGATGGAATCAACGGCCCAGATTGCTGCAGGTTGAAAATAATAAATAAAGTTGTAAATATTTGTATATAATAATTTATATGACCTTTAAACTGCTATAACTTTTTCGTACGAGGTCGAAAACGCACGAAACGAATTGCGTTGCAATCGTATGGACGAGCACTACGCAATGGAGCTGGTTTGGAATCAATTGGAGATAGTGGAAATTTTGGGTAAAATTAAACGCTCGTTTAATTTTATTCGAAATAAAACGCTGGAACTGCATTGAAATCACGGTGAGTGTTTTATAACGCTCACAACGTACTGAATATCTTTATGCTAGTTAAATATAATATAATGAAGTGATATGAATTTTATTTTTCGTTGTTTGATAAAATTTAATTGTCATTTGAATTCACCGTTGAAAATTTAATTGACAGTCAAATTGAAATTAAAAATTGAATTGAGATTAAATTACCTGATATTGATAACTATGAAATTGCCGTGAATTGTATTGTCTATTGGATGATGTATTTCAATGGATGCTATTGGTTGATATTTAATGTTTGGATGTTTATTTACTTATATATATATCCTGTTATGCATACATATGACACTGTGATTTGATTTAAGTGATATATATTCATCCCTGACATTTAGTTGAAATAACCGATCACTTGGCCATAGGATAGAAATTATATACGGACACCGGATTGGCTAAATTAATAATTTTTAAAATAGTCGATTTGAAATTTATTTAAATCTTTTGATTTAAAAGTTATAAATAGAAATCAATTTATAGAAATCGAATTTATCGAAAAATTGAGTTTGGAATGTTGAAATAAATTTTGGTTAAAGGAAATTGTTAAATAATTTAAGTTGAGACTTTGAGATTAAAAATCGGGATATGATCGAATTTCGAAAATTTATTTGTTTTAAAGATTGAACAATATTTCGAGCTTTGAGTATTACTAAGTAAAAGTGACATAAAAATGATATTTTGAAATTGAGCTTGAAATTGAATCATATTTGAAATTTGGATTTAAATTTGAATATTGAAGGATAATTTTGTTAAGTGTTATAAATTGATATTTTGAAATCAAGCTCCAAATCGATATAAATTGAAATTGAATTAATTGAAGGTGAATGTAAAATTGAATTAATTTGAAGTCAAAGTTGACATTGATTTGAAATCGAAATTGAATCGGTAGAATGGAAATTGAAATTGATTTGAATTGGAAAGTTATAATTGAAATGGATTGGTTTTGAAGCTGTTTTATTTTGTTTTCCAAATTACTCTGTTATATAAACCATTTTCGAATACTTGAACTATTTTAATCTATTTTAAATCTACTTAACCCAATTTAAATTATTTTAAACTAATTTATCTATTTTAAATCCATTTTAAGATTTTAAGTATTTTAAGTATTTTAATTATTTAAAACTACTTTTAAACTACTTAAAACTATTTTCTAAAAATTCAAGCTGGTCAATAAGGTGAAATGTTTATGTTTAAATCTCGAATGTAAATACGAATTGGGTTAAATGAAGTCGTAACCTAAATTGAATTTCGAAATGATTTGGAAATCGAAATGAGATATTGAGGCGAAAAATGTTTTGAAACGGAACCTTACATTTTGAATAGATACGATGATATTTGAAATGGACTTGATTTTGAAGCGAATATGATATTTTGATATCAACTATGAATCGATTTGAAACGTAAAGGAGCCACTGGTGTAATAATACGTAGTTATTAAAGAGACTAGGGTCGGATATGGACATACTCTCTGGCGATACCGAAAACCACTTTAATAACTATTATACGCGGAGTGTTGATCCAGAATGAAGTGGATGGTTTGGTGAACGCGTTGGCTGAAGAAAGAGAACGATATTGAATGACCCCTGACATGACTAAAACAGGAGCCGTGCCGGGCCATTGAGGTTCGCCATCTCTAGCGGGCACAATTCTTCGATACCATATCTATTACATTTGTGATTCGATTTGGGTGCACCCCTTGATTTGGGAGTGTTGTTTCGCGGTGTTGGGGTAGCTGCTGGCTATGCTCAACATCAGTCCGGATCACGCAACTACTAGTATCCTAGTTGGTATCGCCTCATGTACCTTGTCATACTGATTATCCTTTTCGCGACCACTACGCTTTGTTTTGTGTTATACCTATGGGGTACCCTCTGATAACCACTAGTTTACGGTGGGGTTTACGGTGCTGTATAGACTATGGCATTATAAAATGTGTTAAGGGGAATTATGGTAACGCCTTAACGCTATCTTAATAATTTTACTTTACTGTAGACATATTATAATAGCATATTGTACTACATAGTAGATAGTTTAACGGATCCTTGAGAGATGGAAAATCCTGTAACATCTCTTGAGTTATTGCACGCACGTTGACACTGGATAGGAGATGTCAAACCCCGTAAACATCTCTTACGCCGTTACACTCATATTTATTTACGATTGATTTAACTTACACGAGGATATTTTAGTCCTGACTCGAGTGTTTTGTCTTTTCATTACGCTCGGGTCAGACCTGAGTTTTTCAGCTTATTGAAGATCTATTCTGGAGGACGAAGATGAAGATTTGGTATACTATTACTCTTATTTTCTTTGCATCATGTTGTCTGTTGCATTATTCTATTTGTTCTGTTGTATATGTTTAACTCTGATAAAGGTTGTATAAATAATGATCAAAGTATTGTAAACAGCTTCATGAACTGTTTATTTGACTATTATAATTTATCGTTCCGCTGCGAGATTCTGTGTTGTTTCATTTCCTTTGTTTCTCTTTCTTTTCTTTTCTTATTTACCCCAATAACCATCTGCCCTTTTGAATGGTTTGGAACCGGCATATGTATTTGATCGTCGGTTTAAACTGTCCAAAAAGGCGGGTCGTTACACGTAGTCTCTCTTTACTAATTTTTTTATACACCTAACTTTTGGACCAAGGTATACCACCCATGCACTGCCTCGCGGGCTTACTGAGAGTTGGGACAAAGCTTGGCGGATTGTGCAAACCGACGCTGACTATGTCAGAAAAGGTTGGTAATCCTTAGCTGATTATTTATTTAATTTCTTTATACACCTAATTCAGAATGCTGAGGCCATATATACCATCCATGCACTGCCTTGCGGGCTTACGTGAGTAGAGTACAGAGCGTGGCGAGTGCACACACTTTCATAAGTGTGCACACCTATTGACTCTAGGTATTTCTTATTAGATTTTTTTTTGAAATTAACTAAAGAGAGTTATGCAAATCAACTTAGCACCACTTAACTTTTGTGATTTGAAATGTCAACGCATGTAGTTTAAATCTGCCATTTTTGTAAAACAAAGACTACAGTTTAAAAAGGATTTCATAACCATCACCTACGAATCCCCTTATATACTAACCTCACTATTATCGCTTGTAATTCAACTTTTCATTATATTTTACATTTAAAATTAGTGATTCACAAAAAATTTCAACAATTAACTTCAACTGTTTACTTACTTTTTATTAAGTAATTAAAAATAAATCAAAGTCTTACAAAAAATGGAAAATGAGATGAAGCTTGAAAAATGAAAAAAAAATTGAAAACAAATAATGAGATTTTTTTTAAATGATGCCACACTGTGAAATATGAACAAACAATATGAGATATGCGTCCCCCCACACTAGAATGAGACGGTGTCCCATCTGTCGAACAGAATGTAAATGCAAAATAGAAAATAAAAATAAAAATATACAACCTGATTTGTGCAATATAGTGAGTGGCTTATGCCGAGTAGCTAGGTTCATGGAGATCCACGAAACTCGTCGTCCTCGTGTTGTTCAAACTCTAGAAATGGCTTCAAGCATTGGCCATTGACCTTTGAAATGGAACTATCCCTAGGATTTTCAATTTCAACTGCACCACAAGGGTATACTGTTTTCACAATATATGGACATGTCCAACGGGATCTCAATTTTCTCAGAAATAGATGAAGTCTGGAATTATATAAAAGCACTTTCTGACCTACTTCGAATGTCTTACGAAGTATGGATTTATCATGACAAAATTTAGCTTTCTCTTTATAAATCTTTGCATTTTCATACGCTTCATTTCTTTCTTCTTCGAATTCTGACAATTGTAATTTACGATGCGATCCGGCTTTTTCTATGTTAAAATTAAAGTATTTGATTGCCCAAAGTGCGCGGTGCTCGAGCTCAATGGGTAAATGGCATGCTTTTCCAAAGACCAATTGGTATGGTGACATTCCTAGATTGGTTTTATAAGCTATTCGAAATGCCCAAAGGACTTCTATCAATTTAGATGACCAATCTTTTCTGTTGGAGTTAACCGTCTTTTCAAGAATTTTTTCAATTTGTCTATTGGAAATCTCGACTTGGCCGTCAGTCTGTGGATGATATGGAGTAGATAGTTTATGAGTGATAGAGTATTTCTTAAGAAGAGATTCAAAAGCATGATTACAAAAATGAGAACCATTATTACTTATAATGGCTCGAGGTGTGCCAAAACGGGAAACAATGTTTTCTTTCAAAAATTTGACAACAACTTTATTGTCATTCATTCTGGTGGGAATGACCTCAACCCATTTAGATACGTAATCTACTGCAAGTAAGATGTAGAGATTTCCAAAAGAATTAGGAAAAGGACCCATGAAATCGATGCCCCAAACATCAAAAATTTCGATGACAAGGATTGGGTTTAGGGGCATCATGTTACGTTTGGAAATACGACCCGTTTGTTGACATCTAGCGCATTTGGAGCAAAATTTATGGGCATCACAAAAAAGAGAAGGCCAATAAAAACCACACTGTAACACCTTGGCAGCAATTTACTTTGCACCAAAATGTCCTCCACGTGCTTGATTATGTGAAAAAGAGAGGATACTATGGAATTCATTTTCAGGACACATCTACGTATGATTTGATCGGTGCAATATTTGAAAAGATAAGGATCGTCCCACTAAAAGTTTCGAACATTGGAGAGAAATTTTTGTTTATCTTGTTTTGACCAATGGGAAGGTTTTCATTTGTGACAAGATAATTTACGATGTCCGCGTACCATGGTGCATTGGAGAGGGAAAGAATTTGTTCATCGGGAAAATGATCGTTAATTTGAGAGTTATTGATGTTTTCATGAACAATACGAGAAAGATGATCAGCTACGACATTTTCAGCACCCTTTTTATCCCATATTTCTAGGTCAAACTCTTGAAGAAGGAGAATCCAACGGATTAAGCAGGGTTTGGCATCCTTTTTCGTGAGTAAATACCGCAATGCGCCATGATCGGTGTAAACTATGACCTTAGAACCTACGAGATATGATCAAAACTTATCGAGGGCAAAGATAACTGATAAAAACTCTTTTTCTGTGGTTGAGTAATTCAATTGAGCTTCATTAAGAGTTTTGCTAGCATAATAGATGACTCGAGGAAGTTTATCGATTCGTTGACCTAAGATGGCTCCATTGGCATAATCAGAAGCATCACATTTTAATTCAAAAGGCAAAGTCCAATTTGGAGGTTGGATGATAAGGGCAGTGGTCAAGATCGATTTAATGGTTTCAAAAGACGTTGTTATTTATTGGAAAATTCGAATTTAACCTCTTTAGCTCGAAGATTCGAAAAAGGTTTTGAAATTTTTGAAAAATCTTTAATGAACTCCTATAAAATCCTGCATGGCCGAGAAATGAGTGAATGTCCTTTACGGACCTTGGAGGAGGAAGACCAACAATAAGATCAACTTTAGATTTGTCAACTTCTAGGCCATTTTTAGAGACAACATGACCTAATACTATTCCTCGCTTAACCATAAAATGACATTTTTCCCAACTAAGAACAACAGATTTCTCCTTACATTGCTTTAAGACACGTTCTAAACGAATGAGGCATTGATCAAAAGATGACCCATAGATTGAAAAATCGTCCATGAATATTTCTAAGAAATCCTCCGCCATATCAGAAAATATACTCATCATACATCTCTGAAAGGTAGCGGGAGCATTACAAAGACCGAAGGTCATGCGACGATAAGCGAAAGTTCCGAAGGGACATGTGAACGTCGTTTTGTGTTGGTCCTCTAGTGCAATGGGAATTTGATTATAGCTAGAGTAACCATCAAGAAAACAATAATATTCATGACCGGCTAAGCGTTCGAACATTTAATCAATGAAAGAGAGGGGAAAATGATATTTTCTTATTGCTGCATTGAGTTTTCGATAGTCGATGCAAACGCGCCATTTTGGTTTGACTTTTGTCGGAACAAGTTCGTTATTCTTATTTTTGGTCACAGTGATTTCAGACTTCTTGGGCACAACTTGTACCAGACTTACCCAAGTACTATCAGAGATAGGGTAGATAATGTTATTGTCTAAACATTTAATAATTTCTTCCTTTACCACTTCTCTCATATTAGGGTTTAATCGCCTTTGAGCTTCGCGAGTGAGTTTAGCATCGTCGACTAAATGTATTCAATGATCAATGATTGATGGACTAATTCCCTTAATGTCAGCGATTACCCATCCTATTTCCTCTTTATTTTCCCTTAAAACTTTCAAAAGTTGTTCTTCTTGGTCCTTAATGAGATCGCATGCCAAGATTACAGGGAAATTTTCCGAAGAATCTAAATATGCATACTTAAGATCGTTTGGAAGAGGTTTGAGGTCTAATTTAGGGCGTACTTCTTTTGAGGCTTTAGTAGACATCAACTGATTGAATTCTAGTGAATTATGAGAAGAGCAGAGCATATCATTTAATTCATAAATGTATTCATCTTCATTTAAATTGGAATTAAAATGATCTAGGCACATGTTAAGAGACTCCGAAATATCACTAAAATCATTTTCTGCAATTGTTTGGATCATGTCAACTTCTTCTATTTCAAGATCCCTTGGTTGTCTGTTAAGATTGAATATATTTAGTTCAATGGTTAGGTGCCTAAAGGAAAATCGGAGTTGACCATTCCTACAATTTATGATAGCATTTGATGTTGCTAAAAATGGACGACCTAATATCAAGGGAATCTGAACGTTAGGATTTGAGACAGGTGCAGTCTCTAGGACTATGAAATCGACTGGGAAATAGAATTACTCGATTTGTATCAAAACATCTTAAACTGTGCCCAATGGCTTTTTCACAGATCGGTCAATTAGTTGAATTGTGATGTTTGTAGGTTTTAATTCCCCTAGTCCAAGTTGACAGTACACTGTAAAAGGCAAAAGATTCACAGTTGCTCCAAGATCGAGTAAGGCATGACTAATGTGAGTGTTACCTATTTTATAGCCGATTGTAGGACAACCGAGGTCCTTATACTTGATTAGGGAGGGATTTGAAAGAACAGAGCTGTGTTTGTAGTTATAAATGCAGTCTTAGGAATGTTAATGGCACGTTTTTGAGTACATAGCTCTTTCAGACATTTGGTATATTGAGGAATTTGCTCGATGGTATCAAGAAGTGGAATATTGACTCAAACTTGTTTGAAGATTTCAAGAATTTATTCAAAATTAGTGGGCTTCTTCTTTTTATTGAGCCTATGAGGAAATGGAACTATGGATTTATAGACTCGTTAGGTAGTTTTTTAATTCGAAGAAGAAGGTGTGATATTAGAGGGTGAAGATAAGGGCGTTGAAATGTTGGGGTTGCCAACATCAGAAAGCGAAGATTGGTCGGGATTGCCAACCTTGGATGAAGAATTAGAGTTGTTTGGATTTACTACAGTGGGTGTTGACTGAGTTTTAGAATTTTGAACAAGGGAAGACTTAAGAAGGACGTCGGGGTTGCCGATAAGGTTGTCCACCTTCTTTCCAGACCTTAATGTGGTGACAGCATTAACTGGATTTACATTTTTGTCCTCATAAAGATTTACTCCTTGAGAGTTATACTTTGGATTCACTTCGGTTTGACTAGGCAATTTACCTTTCTCATTTATTTTCATGAGATCCTTCATCATTATCAACATTTGTTCATTTTGTTTAGTGATTTGCTCAATTCTCGCATCTTGGTTAATGATTTGTTCATTTTGTTTAGTGAGTTGTTTTTCCAATGGAGCAATTTCTTGTGAAGGCTGAGAAGGTTGGGTTGATGGATTGAAATTAGGATGCATGTATGGTTGATTCGAAGGTTTTGTTTGAGGAGTTGGTTGTGAATTTTGAGCATTAGATCTTGGGGTTCGATAATTCGGATTTGGTATCGTTGGATACATATGTGATGGATTAGCCACATTATTAGGATTTGACCATGAAAAATTGGGGTGGTGTTTCCAATTAGGATTGTATATGGATGAATAAGGACTATTTTGAGCTATAGCATTGATTTGGTCTTGTGTGTAGTAATGGGGTAGTCCTTCTCCTCCTTGAGGAGTTTGCGCATCTATAGGAAGTTGTGATGGGTCAATGGCATATACTCCTCTGTTTGGAGTACGAATTGGAACATGAATTGTTTCCTATTGCATATCCTTTTCTGAATACTCCTCTAAAAATTTCCAAGCTTCCTCGTCAGTTTTTGCCATGAATTCTCCTCCACACATTAATTCGAGTTGGGATCTTGTTTGATAGTTAAGCCCTTCATAAATGATTTGGCACAAAACGTGTTTAGGGATTGCATGATGTGGGCAACTATATAACAATTGATTGAACCTTTCAAAATATTTTGAAAAAGTTTGTCCTTCATTCTGAGAGAATAGGTTGATTTCGGTTCGAATTTTAAGAGTTTTGTGGAAAGGAAAAAACTTTTTCAAAAATATAGTATCAAAATTGTTCCAACTTTTAATTGAATTTTTAGGAAGATAATTAAGCCATCTTTTTGCACTTTCTAGAAGTGCAAATGGAATAAGCCTTAGCATGATGGATTTATTAGAAAGTTGTTGCATTTTAGCTGTAGAAGCATATAACTCAAATTCACTAAGAAATTCATATGCATTTTCAGACCCAGTGAATTTTGGTACCCCTTGGATAAAAGAATGTTTTAGCTCAAAATTATTTCCTTCGGCAGGTGGAAATGAAATAACTGAAGGTTGAACGGTCCTAGTTGGATAGCATCGGTCTCTAAGGGACAATGGTCGGTTCTCATGAATTTCATTATTTCCAACGTGTGATTTAGGTGACGATTTTGGTGAACCATGATGTGAACTATGTTGTGAACCGTGATTACTCATATTTGTTTGATTTGAAATTTCTGTTGATTTGTTTAATGAGATATTTTGGCTTTCTAAATGGTTAAAATTATTTCTTGCCAAACGCGCATGAATAAATCAAGGTGTAGTAGCCAAAAGTAAAATTAAATTTTTTTCAGTTGGGTACCTGTAGAGTAGAAAATTACTTACAGAGGGGTATGACAATCCGTCCTGTGCAACTGAGCAGTGCTAGTGATTCAAACTCCATTGTTTGTAGTAAGCTTGATCCCTAAATCCTTGTTGTTGAATGGCTGAGATTTGAGCTACCTGTTATCACTAAAACAAACAAAAAAATGAAAATGCTACCTGTAATCACTAAAATGCGACTGGAATAAAAATGAAAAAAACTGACTTTTTTTATTTTTATAAACAATAAATAAATAGATAGATAAAGCAACCGTAATCAGTAAACGTGAAAAAATGCACTAAATGAAAGATGAAACTGCTATGACACTACTATGTTACACAAGTAAATTAATATATCCAAGCTACTGGATATTAAGTGAGTATAAGAATGGAAACGTGAACAAAAGAACAAACTAATGCAAGTGTGAAAACTAAGCTGTATGAAATATGTAACATTGAAATGGTTACGTGGCAACAACTAAGTGGTTATGTGTAAATAATGCAAGCTTAAACAGAAACTAAAAAAATGAAACTACATGAATATGGTGAGTGAGTGAATGAATATGCCACCGATGTGCGAAAACCAAAATAGCAATGCAACCAACCTGTAGATGAATGCTGCGCGAAAAGCAATTGAAACAGAAACTAAACCAATGTGAAACTTGAAAACATGCAGCGAACGAAAAAAATGATTTTTTTTTTATGTAAAATGCTACTTTGGTGAAAGGAAATGGAAAACGGAATATTTTTTTCAAATACACAAAAAATTAACACGAATAGACTAAAAAATCAAAAATTTTCAAAATAGCAATTCTCCAGCAACGACGCCAAAAACTTGTTGTGACTTTTCTATTGATTAGAAAAGCACAAATTTTAATTAATTCTGCAAGCGCAAGGCGTGTAGTATGCAGGTCTGTGACGACCCGGAATTTTCGAGCATTTAAAATTGGAATATTTAATTGATTTTAAATATTCAATAGAGTAATTTTAACTTGAAATACGAATATCAAGATTTATTTGATAAATTAAATTATTGAATTAAATAATTTGAAGTTGAGTAAAATGTTGAATTTGAAATTGGAGCCTATTGATAATAATTTGAAGGCTTGAATTTTTTTTATTGATAATACTGAGAATAATAGAAGTTGTAAAAATTGAATTTAACGCTGATTTGTTCAATTTAGAATTTATATGATTTTAAATTGAATTTAAGAATAGCCTTCCGGGACACAGACTCGAAAGTCGACGAAACCATTCCATTGGATCCATAATATCGAATTATTATCGGATTTCAAATTTCGTATTGATTGGAGCTAGTGTGTGAGTGTACGACATATAAACACGCTTAAATCTATATCGAAAATTCGAGACGATTTAAATTTAAAAATATAATATACCTTGACTGGTCAAATAAATTAAATGTCATAATTTATTTGCTTTCTACCCAAACACTGTAGCAAGCATCTCCAAACTGTTTCCCTCTTTAAATATTAACAGCGAATATATATATATATATATATATATATATAAAGAAGAGAAGCTTCAAGGGGAAGTTTTAGCCGTGTTTTTATAATAAAGTCCTCTCCCTCATTTTTGACTTGGACCGAAGCCGATTCCCTTAAGCTCTTTCGTTCCAAAATAGATCTCGTTCAGTAAAAAAAAACAGAGAGTGATTGAATTTTGTCGCGAGAGCTGGAAGGAGGGGAGGGCATCGCGGCATCTCGAGTCGCGCGCGAGGGTACGGCGGCGCTTGCGATGGTCAACGGTGAGAGGCTCTTCGATTTTTCTTGGGGTTTTGCGATGGGCAATTGCGGCCTGGCGACCAAAGATGGGTTACGTCGTGCGACTCGGTGGAGGTTACGGCCTCGCGACTATGCGTCGTCGATGATGCTTGTGACCTGGAATGCAAGGAAGGAGGGCTGAGCGATGATGGCGGTGATGTATGGGGAGACGTGAGCACGTCAATGTCAAGGGAGGCACGATACTTGTTCGAAGCAGCTAGAGTTTGGGTCGAATTTGAATCTAGACGCATTTTCTTATGGATTGCAGGCTCGACGTGGAGATAGGGGGTTTGCGTGCATGTGTTCTAGTCGTATGAGGAAGGAGCATATTTCATAAATGAAGGTAATTAAATTTTAGGAATGTAATTTGATTAGTTTAATTTTCATTTAAATAAGTTAATTTATAAATTCGATAACTATATCGTGCGAGGATCAAAATCAATGGAACAAGCCGTATTTGGTTCGCAGCTACGGAATATACGCAATGGAATCATAATTGGAACGGGTTACAATTAAAAATAAAGGTTTAAATCATGGAAACAAGCTGGAGTGAAATAGGCTGCAAATTTTAAAGCAAAGGTGAGTTAATCTCACTCAGTTTAAATTTAAATTTAAGTGATTAAATTTAAATAATTGTTGAATGGTTGAGTTGATTGATATGCTATAGTATGGTATATTTTGAAATTGGTGTATTATCGTGCTAACATCTGTGGATGCAGGGAAAACAGGTTGGAGGGATCCAACTGGATCCCTCAACATTTATTTAAATTATTTAATACCCTCAGTTGTGATTATATTGATACTCTATGATGAATTATAGTGGAATATTGAATGCTATGGTTTGATTGGATATAATTGGGTATAATGAATTACCATAAAAATATATAAATTGAATTTTGGAAAGAAAATAAAAGAAGTGGATTGTAAGTAAAATAATTATAGAATAACTTCAAAGAATGAATTTGAAAAATAAATAAATAAATAAAGTGACTTTAAAAAAAAATTCTAATAAACAAATCCTAGATATGAAAAGGGAAATTTGAATTAACTGAGAGTTAATGAATGTTAATATTTAGTGTTATTTTTTAAAAGGACAAACCATTCATTCAAAAGTTAAGATTTAAATTATGGAAAGGATAAAGAAGAAATTGGGAAAATGTGGGATTTGTATATTTTAGTTAAAGGTTTTTAAATCAGATGGAAAATAATAATAACAACAATAATTAAGTCCATGCTTAATGAATTTTGAAATGAATTGAGTAATTCAAGAAATTTATTGCAAAATGAAGTAAATTGAAAATCAATTTGGAAATTGATTTAAGTGTTTGGAATTGGATATTTGGAAGAATAAGTTCAAGGTGGGAATTTATTAAAGGAATGAGAAAAAATCTGTTAAGAATAAATAGTGATTTATTTTTAAAGGTTGTGAAGAGAAGTATATTTCTCTGGATAGCCAAGTACGTTTTCAAAGTAAGTTTTTAAATAAAGGTTTGAATGTTGTTTTACAAAGTATGTTCTTGGAAATTTATTATTTCTAAATGTTTAAATTCTAAAGTAAATATTTATTCAAATCTATTACCGTAGTGATAAGTTATAAAGAGGGACTTGGTAATTCTGCCTTAAAGGTGAAACTCTAGTTTATATTTATAAAGTAACCTTATTTACAAATATTCATATAGTATATATTTTAATCAAGTATTGAAGTAATTTTAATTTAATTATTCTGAAAAAATTCTAAAGTAAGTAATTTGTTAATCTATTATCATAATAATTATTTTAAGAATGATTTAGTATTTTGTTTAAAAAAAATCTAGTTATATTTATATAGTAAACATATTTTCATTTGTTTCTAAAGTATTACTTTTAATTAAGTACTAAAGTAAAATTTTCTAAATTAATATTAAACATACTTTACAATTAAAGTGTTTTGAAATGATTTTAAATCTAAAATCTTGAGCTTGGTGATTCCAGTGGAAATAGAAATATTTGGAATTTATTTTGAGAAAGACAGGTAGTTTTGAAAACTGTTTTCAACGGACTTGTAAAAAGTGGAAATATATCTTGTAAAGATATTTTGAGATAAATAAATAATTTGGAAAAATTATTTATTGGATGATGGTTGTTTGTGAATATTAATTGATAGTTAAATAACCGACTATCAATATTGGACTATGCGTTGATCGTTTCGAAGAGACCGGGATCGAGATTTATTTCTCGAAAACCACTTCGATCCGGTTTGTACGTTTTCATGAAAAACGATTTAGGATTCGAAGTTGGAGCAGTGAAGTGCAAGGGTTAGTCGCTACTAATCCTGAGGATATTTCCAAAATGGATGTAGTAGGAATAGTGCCTTCGGTTCCGTTCGAATCCGGGACAGACTTGTATGGATGAGTGCTTGCGAAACATCATCAGGCGGACGATGGGCATTCTAAGGGATATTGTTCTTAAAGGTAATGCTTAGCCTCAAGCCTCATCAAATGGGAATGGCTGAAAATCAGTGGATATGCAGCAAGGCTTCGTGGGTAGCCCCCACTAGAGGGTGAGGTCATCCCTGTCTAGATGTCCCTTTTATTTCGGCTTAGTGGGCGGTTGCTGATCCCAACCGCGGGGTGATCTTGCTCGGGACTGTCTAGTAAGGGATGGTTGTAACGACCCAGAATTTTGAACAATTTAAATTGAAAATATTTAATTAATTTTAAATATTTGAATAATGGTTTGGATTGAATTTCCATTTTAACTTTGAATTTGGCGATTAAATTATAAAATTTAATCTATTGAAGTTGAATAAAATTTTGAATCTTAAATTTTAAGCTGATTTAAAATATTTCAAAGGCTTGTAAAATTTATATTGATAATATTAAAGATAATCGAAGCTTCAGAATTGAATTTGAAAGTGGTTTGTTCAGTTATGAATTTATATCGTTTAAATCGATATTTAAAAATAGTCATTTTTCATACAGTCTCGGAATTCGACGAAACCAGTTCCATTGGGTCCGTAATATTGAATTATTACCGGATTTCAAATTTCGTAGCGTTTGGAGTTGTTATGTGAGCACACGGTAAATAAACGCGTTGAAATTAAATCGAGTTCAAATCGAAATTAAATTCAAAATTTAAAAATTTGTCAACGACAACATCCCTAAATTTTCGCCTAAATTCACGCCTAAAATCGTGTAAGCATGCCGAGACCCATTTTTAAATACCTTCCTCCCCCTCTTCAGATTCAAAGAAATCTTCATTCAAAATGAAAAAAAAATGGTCGAAGCCAATTTTCGTTCTCCCTCTCTCTCAATCGAAACAAAAGAGCCGAAGCCCTTCTTCTTTTTCATTTAAAATCAAAATCCTCTTCAGTAAAAAAAAAAAAAAAAGCGGCGACTGTAAGCAATTGCGATGATGCAATCGCGTGGAGGCTAGAGCAGGATTTGGGGATATCGGCGAAGCTGGGGTTCGTGAATCGCAATTCGCGATGGTGGCGTGGGTCGCAGGTGAGTGGGCGGCGATGCTCGATCGATTTATACTGTGAGGTATAATTTACTTCTTAGATCCTAAAGTTTTTTTTTATATAATTCTAGTAAGATTATTACTGTTTAAAATTGCAGAAGAGTTTACAGTAAAAGGAAAAAAAAATGTGAAAGTTTATATAAATTAGTTTTATGAACTCTATGTAAGTTATTTTATAAATATACACAAGACTTTTGGAAATAAAAATGGATATTGAATTATTTAAAGGGAATTTGGTTTCAAAATTTAAATTTTTAAACAAATTTATTTAAAAGAAATTTGTTTTAAAGATATTAGTTTAAAGTAAAATAATTAGTTAAATAAATTTATAAAAGGAAAAAAAAATTGGTTTAAAAAGAGTTATCAGCCAATCAAAAGTTATTAAATGGAAGTTAATTATTCAGTTGATTCGAATATTAATAAATTGTGTAAATATTTATACAAGGTATAAATCAAGGAAATCGAGTCAAGATGGAAGTGGATTGCAAATAAAAAGCTAAGGTGAGAACTTCTCACTCAAAAAGGTATTTAAATTTTAAATAGTTATATTTAAAATTTGTTGATTGATTGATTGTTTGCTTGATTGTGATATTAGATATTTTAGGATATATCTATATATAGCAATATATATATATTGGCATATGTATATATTGCAATTGATTGATTTCCCGCATTGTATAGCGGATGAGACCCTATTGCGCCGCCTATTAAGCGGATAATATTTTATAAAATCCCATATACCGCGATATTCCACCTCGAAGTGGAATGGGTATTGTGCTAACATCTTTGGATGCGGGGAAATAGGTTGGAGGGATCCAACTGGATTCCTCACAAATATTTATTTGATTATAGATATTGTGATGATTGTGATTATCATATCGATATATGATATTTGTGCAGTGATTGACCATTTGATGTTGTGGCATCATCAGATCCATTTTTAAAGTTTAAAGTAGCAATTTTTATTTTAAAAGGATTTTAAAGTGATTTCTCAAAGTATATGTTTTATTAAATTTTCGAATCTGATTCACTTTAAATAAATTAAGATTTTAATTTTAAAGTTATAGGATTAATATTTTTGTGAAATATAACCAAAGGTAGTTTTTTAAAATAAATAGATTTATATAATAATTTAAATTGGATTTTTGAATTATTATAAAGGATGAATATAAAAGATTTTATAAATTGATATTTATAAATAAAAATATTGGAAGTATAAACGAATTTATTATGTGTTAAAATGAAGTATAAAATGGATTTCATTGAAAATCAGAGATTTGTAAATTTTGAAAGTTATAAAATGAATAGATATTGAAAATAAAAGATTCATGAGTCGTTAACTTATAAAATGGATTTTGGGCATTTAAATGAGATATTTATAGAAATTGTAAATAAAGGAATATTTTTTTTTATAAGTTGAAATTGTCATGGAATATAAAAGAATCTTATAAGCAATAAGATTTGGAATTTGTGAAGCTTAAAAAGAACGATTTGGTAAATGAATGAATGGATTATAAGTACTTAACTTATAATATGGACTGTTGGTATAAAATTGAGTTATATAACTTGAATTGGATTGATAAAGGAAATTTATAAATCGAAGTTTATAAATAGGAATAGAATTTATAAACATTGTTCATAAATTCGAAAATCAATTGAATTTGATAAATTGAATATAGAAGTTTATTAAAGGAAATATATTCACAATTTTGAACAGTGAATATATCGTTAAATAAAAATTGATATATTTTGGGAAAGGAATGTTTTAAATGGAATTTAAAACGATTAAAGGTGTTTTAAAATGCATTAAGTATCGAAAACATAGATTTCAACATTTATTGTTGAAATAGACATTTTCGAGAAATAAAAAGGGAATGAAAACATATATTTCAACATTTATTGTTGAAATAGACGTTTTTGGGAAATAGAAAGAAATGGTGGACTATAACACTGTAGTTATAGTAAATGATTTCCGAAAGAAAATGTTTTGTATAGTATTGGGATTTATATATCTATTTTAATTTTGAATCCCTGTACTAGTGATTTTGGGTTGTCGTAACGATGTTTTACGCAACATTCGTTTTGACCCAAATAAATGTGAATAAAAGAACGTTTTCCTTAAACAAATGAAATATATACTTAACTATGGGTTAAGTATATTAAATATTTTCAAATTGTTGAAAATAAATAAGATTTATGAAATACTTATTATTAAATAAGTATGGAAATGCTTTTCCAATATGAAACGAGACATTTTTGAGAATTTATCTTCTTAAAGATAAATTGGAATTGAATAATTGAACCTATTTAAACTGTAGATCAATAGATATTTTGAAGATATAAATTCACTATGGAATTTATAAATGAAAAAGGAAATTGGTTTTTAAAATAAATGTTGTTTATTTTTGAAGTGTGGAAAATTATATATCTTGTAAAGATATTTTTGGGAAAATAAATAATTTGGGAAATTATTTGGAATCTGATGATGCTGCTCATCTCTATTGATAGTTAAATAACCGACTATCAATATTTACCCTTGAATGAGTATTTGTTGTGATTGCTTGAATTGAATGCCACACTTATTTTTAAAATAAGCGCTCACTATTCGGGTTAACCGGGAAAGGACCATGGGGTCGTATGACCCATTCCGAATAGTGATACGTCGTTATGAATTGCATTTGAAGACCGGTGTTGAAGACTGGATAATTGTGAAAACGGAAGGATTACCGTCGAGTTACTCTGCATCGGCTGATCTCCGGTACAGAGGTTTTATCACCCTTAGTGACGGGAAGTCCGGACGTGATTAATGAATATCCGGATTGCAAGGACTTCTTTGTAAGTGCCTTCGGTTCTGTTCGATCCCGGAACGGACTTGTATGGATTGTATGTCTGACATTACAAGTTGAGATATAAAGCTGATTTCTTTCAAATATATTTCTGTTGGTGGCGGAGAATTTATTCTCTTAGCTTAACACCCTTCTCTGAGACGTACGAGCTCAGAGGTTATATAGTTGAAGGTTATTAGTGATATACTCCCAATTTGGTAGTGTGGCATGCCGAGTGATGCTGTGAAATGATCATTGTGTTGATCATTTGTGATAGGATCATTTGTTTGATCGTTTATCTTTGTGATCATTACTTTGATCATTTGTTGACCCAAAGCACGACTTTTGTTTAAAAGCGTGGCTTTGTGGACGAGACTTCATCGAGCCTCACACCCCAGAAATGGTCAAAACAGGAAAGAGGCGGCAAGGTTATTAGGGGGTAGCACCCCTTTAGTGTATGTCATTCCTTCTGGATAGAGGTGGTATCATGGTATGGAGCCCAGATACTTAACCTATGTGGCTATTGTAAATTTATTACTTTGTGGTTGTTGGAAATCGGGGATCCTCGGATATAGATCGGTTACGATCGGGGAATGACTTATTCGTGTCAGTTGTTACCCAGTTAGGGGTAACCCGGCCTTGTGTTGGCAGAGATCCGGTTAGGTTCTCGGGACGTCATTCCAGAGGCGTTTCCATGTGGCAATGGGAAGTTCCTTGGTCTGACCATTTGTTGGAAATCCAAAGAAACAGTACGAGCCTTGTACGGTTTTAGTTGTAGAACCTGCCATTTAATATGGTAGCTATAGCGGGCATAATATAATGGTACCTATGCTGGCTAAGATTTATATTCTACTTTCGAAATTGTTTTCTACACTATGCACTAATAATAATATCAAAAATGATTTGATTTTGCGTAGTAAGCATCTTTGACTATCATAAGGAGAAACCTCCTCCAAGTCTGCGTTTGCATTGTGTGTGTGGCGGGAGACCTTATGGTAGTCTCATTTTCTAAAAAGCATTGCGAATTTATTTAAAATTTCTCCTGTTCCTTGTTTAAAAGATAAATAACTGTTTTAAGTTCTCACACCAGTCACTTGACTAACCTGGAGTTTATTGTTCCCTTCCTAAACTCTGGGTGCCCACCAATTTCTACACGGGCAGTCTAGAGTTAGGTTATCAGGTCATTCTGGATTCAGGTGTTGCTACAGATATCTGGAGGTGAGCTGGATGGCGTAGCATATTATTTATTGTATATAGTATTTCTTTTCCGCTGTTTGTTGTTGTACACTCTGATAATGAATGTAATGTGATGTAATGTATAAAATGTATAGTTCTTTTGTTTTAATGAATATTCATTTATCTATTATATGTTGTTCCGCTGCGATTGTGAGATTCTGCTTTGGTTCTGTTATTGTTTTGCTATTCTATTTTCTTACTTCTCTCTTCTTCTACCTCTTTCTTCTTCTTCAACCCTCATGGTTCGATTTTCCGGCCTTCGATTAGGCGGCATTTGATACAGTGGGCGTATTAATGTCGATTTTCGAAAGTCGAAGAATCGGGTCCTGACAATGGTTCCGGTCTTGTGTTGCAGGGGAGTTAGGGTGGCTCCTTGGTACGCTGATCTAGACCAGGTACTGTGACAGGTGGTACCCCAGTGCCTAACCATTAGTTGGAATTCATTTTTCCTACGCGCCTGTACGGTTTTGATTGTGCCCAACTATTGCTGAAACGTGAGATGCAAGCATTTCAGCTAGATTCTATTTTACTTTCTATAGACACTACTATAATATCAGAGGACTTTAATAAAAATGTTTTAGCTATCGTAAGGTAAAAACCCGACATGTTTATTTGTGGCGTGGTCTTACGAGATGCTTTTGTTTTCAAAGGATTTTTGAAACTTTAATAATCAATTGGGTGTGATTTTCTCACGCTGGTATTCCAGACTGACTCGGGTGTTATTTAACTGTAATGCTCGGGTCAGACCGAGTATTATAGGATACAGGAAATGCTGTGGTGCTCAGAAGACGAGCTGGATGACGATACGTACTCGCGTACTTGTTTATATACATATATTCCACTGTGTTGAGTTGTTGTGTATCCATTTGTATGACATTGATGTTGAGCTGTGATTGATGTACTCTGATGATGTAATATATAAACTAAGATACTTGATGTTTGAGTAAAGAATATTTATTATCTATTATATTTTTCCGCTGCGATGGTTAGATTCTGATGTTGTTTTCTATTTTCTTCTTCTACCTCTTCTTCTTTAACCCTAATGGTTCGTATTTCTGTGCAACTTGAGTTGATTTAGGTAGAATAGTATTGACTCAAGGGGTACGGATTTGCAGGCTGTTACAAGGTCGAACACAGGGAATTATGTTTTAAAATATTTTAAATAGGCAAGTTAAACAAATTCGATGGTGGATCTTGAACAGGAAATAAAAATAAAAATATACTCCAAATTGATTTCGAATCTAATCAAAATTGCACTTAAAATATAAAATTGTAGTAATCAGAGCAAAAATAAAAGTGCTTAAAAGAAAATAATAGAGCAAACAATTGAAATAAAATGAACTGAATTTATTAACTAACTGGAAGGAGTGCAGAAGATAACTAAGAACAAGAATAAATAAATTGCTAAATGTAATTAACAATCCTACGTATTCTGTTCGAAATAAAAACACTTTTGAAATTAAAACTAAACTAGAAGAAGAGTGAGGGGGTAAGAGATGATTTTCCATCTGCATTGCTCTCTCTATTTAAAGACTTCAGCCTCCAAAAATAATCCTACTATTTAGGTCCATGTGCTTGATATTTGGAGAATAATAAGGCCACCTCACTTTGAACTGGTCTTTACTATTTTATTTGATTAACAAGTGGCCTTGCTTTGAGAGATTTTTAGGCTAAACTTTGAAAGTGTATTTTCAATATTTGCCATTGATTTCTTGCATGAATAATACACATGTTGGTGACGTGAGATGCATTTCTTCATGAACTATATGTACTTTCTCTTCGAATTATTCGGTACTCAAAATGTTGCACTCTTTTTTTGCATGTCATTTGAACCATTGGACGGCACAGCCAATTAATTTCAACATTGAACTTTGGAATCTATAATCTGCAAAACCACAACAAAATACCCGTATAATACCGCTTTATTAAAATAAAAATATATGAAATAAACGGTTTAAAATGTAGAAAAATACGTTAATCATAACTATCTTGATGTTTATAGACTTAATAAGTCTATCTTGGAGTTATATGCATGTCGGTGAATTTTTTCACCAATCTTGGAGTATGACGCCTTCCTCTTTTTTGTGAGATTTCTGGATTTCTATTTATGAGATTTCTAGATTTGATGTTGTTTTAATTATCACCAAATCATTTTGGGGATTTTTTTTCTTTTAAGAAGCTATCTTGATTTTTTCGTATTTGGTGATTTGAAGTTATTGATGCATGTTTGATATTTTTTGATATATAGCTATATTTGAAATCTAATTCACTTTACTTGTCACTCATTTTTCTAACTCCTTTATTTTAGTCTAGACTGACCTGTTTATTTTTTTTATAATACTTGGTTCAGACCAAGATGTTTCAGGTCCTTCAGTTGAGGCTTTTAGGGTGGACTTCCTATCCATTAGCTCGTTATTTATCATCACCATGCATACTATTTTATGCTTATCTTATGTCAAGCTAGACTCCTTTTGCGTACATATTCAAATTCTAAGATGTTGTACTTGTGTACCTTGTAGTATACATTATGTGTCTATTTCGTATCGGTTCAGACTTGTATCTATTGTATTTCGCTATGTCTGATCTGTAATTCTATGATCTATATATTATTATACGTTGTTCTGAATTTTTATTATAGCCAGTTCTATTTTAAGCCTAAATTATATACGTCGATTCCACTTGATTAAAGAAATGTATAGCATATTAATCGATATATCGATGCTCGCTTAAAGTAAAATTTACGGATGGTCGCTCTTAACCAGCACTATTCTCTACACTAGCTCACAATATTACTTTATAATATTCTTTATTAGTGTAGGTCTCAAGGTGGGGTGTCACATTGCCTTAGTGGTGAAGACATGCAGTGCTCCCTATTCAGAAGTACCTTGATGAATAAATCCTTTCTACAATAGCTTTGAAATCTACTTATCCAACTCTTGCCTTACTTTGGGGGCCATATTCCTTAAGGGTAGAGTGATAGGTCTAGCTTCCTTCTTTAGATCGATCATATACTCGATCTCCCTTCGGTGTGGAAGACCCGCGATCTCTTTAAAAACATCAGGAAATTCTTGAATTATGGGCATGAATGAGAGATCATCTTGTGATAGGCTAAAAGTATACAAATAGCCTAACTTAACAGAATTTTGAGATATGCAATAAACATCTATATCTTTCCCCTACAAATCCTTAACTAAACAATTCTCTTATTACAATCTAAGATAGCCCCATAGTAAGATAATTAATAGATCCTAAATATAAGTCCATAACCCTTGAAGCTAAGAACATACATGGTACATGTATAATCGATGTTACATATATCCATAAACTTGTCTTTGCAAATAGAATAATGGTGCGTCACCCCCTGATAGGATTTGATACGACTATTGGGTTAGTGATAACTAGGGTTTTTAGACTCAAGGAGTTAACTATATATCTAGCTATGAATGAATGTGAGCTCCCAAGTCAAATAAGGTACGAATAGTATGCCTAAAATACTAGTTGCACCTTCCATTGCAGCTTTGCCTTAATCTCAAAAGGGATGCCTACTCGAGATAGGTACATCCTCAATGACATAAGCTTGTCTATGTTGTCCCTCCTTAACAAGCTTTGGACACTGTTCCTTATAGTGATCCTCCTCATGGCAGTGGTAGCATTTCCCTTTGAACGCCTCCATCATCAAGCTTACCTTGCAGTCCTTAGCAACATGTCCTTTCTTCTGACACCTAAGACATGTTATATTTCCCTTCTTGATCTTCCCTTTAGCCTTCTTGTCAGCCTAAAACCCTCCTTTTTTAGCTCCTCCTTAATTATGTACTAGTCCCACCTTCTCCTTCTCCTCCAAGCTGACAATATGAAGCAATGCCATCTTAACTAACATTTCATAAGTTGCACCAATGGGTACTTGGGCCAAAAGCAGCTTTCTAAGTTGAGAATTCATGCCTTTGACAAACTTTATAGCCTCTTTATGGGGGTGTCAATCAAACTCATTCTGAACTTAACTAATTCTATTAACCTACTAATATATTACTTCAATGTGGAGTCTTTTTGCCTAAGTTTTATAAACCTTTCCAATTGAAAATTTATCCAAGCCGTAGTCATGAACAGTGACTCAAAGCAGTTTCTGAACTTAGCCCAAGCGATTCCTTCCTCAACACTCTCCTCAGGCACTATAGTCCACCAATCAAAGGCCTTACCTTTAAGATGCCATGTTGCCATTATCCTCTTGATCTGGCCTTCCATCCAAGTTCCCAAAATATACGCTCACAATCGTTAATCTAAGTCTTCATCTTCAGGAAACTTTCAACTCCTGTTTATACCTTTCCCCCCATATTTTGGAAGACTTTGCACATTTTGAAGAAATCTATAGAATGTGGTGCTACTTTAGTGGGTGGGGCAGTGGGTGCCGCTAGTGCAGCTTGTTGAGGAAGAGGAACTTGCCCTACATGCCTTAGGTATTGCTAAAACCATTCAGGCATCCTTCGGATAGTGGGTATCTATTGAGTAGAGGGGTTCCTAGCCTTAAAAGGACAATTTTCAGCAATAATCAACTATTTATAGGTTTAAAAATTTAGTTGCAACTTCCAAAGATACTATTATCTACTGAAATAAAAGATTTTCCTATGTTGTTCACGTAAGTTTAAATAATTATTTATATATAACAGTGTTTGAAAAATACTTTCAAAAATAACAAGTACGCACTGATACATGTACCTATCCCCATTGATTGGGTAACCTAAGCTGTCATACCAATTGTAACAACCCTCCTCGAAGTGGACCTAATTTTCAACCCAATAAAGGTCCATTAAACCTTCGACCCATTCTTAAGTCGGCTATTGGTTAGTAAAGTTTATACAATAAACAATACACTGAGCTACCAATTTATGCGATCAGAATCTTGTAACGGAAATTATAAAATATAATATCAAAAATAGTACCCATTTCATAAAAATTCAAATCTCAGAAACATAACATAAGATGTCAATATTCATAGTACAATATGTCATCACAACAACATCTTGTCTGAAATGAGTACATCAAAATATAACAAAACATAAATAGACAGGTAACTGCCATGAGACTCTACATCTACCTTCATCTCTTAAATCAACGTCATCGTCTCCAACCTGTGTTGTAATGAGGTGGGAGTTAAAATAACAATATCTGTTGAATAAAAGTCTTGAATCTTTCCATAATAGTACATGAGGAGTATAATTTAAATAAGCATATATCATACGCATCCTAAATATGTCCTACACTAAATACCTCTAACTATAAATCCTTAGGCTTTTCCAATCTAATTCTATAACCTATACTTTTTTAATCTGACATTATAAATCAATTTCAACTATAGGCCAAAGGCCTTTCCTAGTCCCATGCATCCAATGTTATTCATATCCTAACAAATGAGAAAGTACCCAAGCCACTTAATACATTTTCAATGGGAATACATTCATATCCTAAAAAAGGATTTCAAAATTTGAATTTAATTTAAAATTCAAAAGATTTCATTATAACCCATGCCAATTCAATTTCGAACTCCAAAATGAATTTCAAACTCAACATAAAAAGGGAACAACTTTTCAAACGAATTTGGCAATGGGAATAATCTTAACCACGTTACGAGTGAAAATTTTTGTTCTCAACAAATCCAAGTTGAAAATTCACCAGTCAATAATTATAAGCTGAATTTTGTTGAACAAATGAACGAAATTTACGATGATTACACAAATTCATTGTTTGAAACATATATGAAACAACATGAAAAACAAAATCAAATTTCAATGTGTGATGAGTCAAACGATAATCCATATTTTACCCAAATCGATTATTTTCAAATAACAACTTTTGAAATTGATAATGACGATCTTAATCAAGTTGTTGAAAATACGGTAATTAAGTTGGATTTCAATTCTTTGAGGGTGTGGAACCAAATTTAAAATTCGATCTTCCTTTTCTCGATTTCGAAAATTTGAGTACAACTTTGGATTTTGAACTTGAGATACGCAATGAAGTTGTCGATAATTCAACAAAGGAAGACGAATTTAATGAACACGAATTCTTTAGACAATTGGATGACTAGTTGTTAAATTCTGACGGGGAAGATTTAAATCACCACTTTGATTTTGAAATAAATAATTTTGAAAACTTTGTTGATGATGAACTTGAATTTCAAAATGGTGAAAATAAACTTGAATTTTAACCAATTGTTTTATCAACCCCGAAAATCATCAAAAATAAAACAGCTCGTACGATTTTTAATAAAACGACATTCGTTTTTCCAAATCCACATTTGTTTCCAAAATCTTTTATGATTTGGTTTTCTACGCTTGAGTTGTGTCTTGCATACTTGACGAGATAAATGAATCGGTCTTTGGAAGACCGTTTCATTTACTTTTTAACAATATACTTTCTGATGCCCTGTAAATACAACTCATTTTTATGTTAATAATAATAAACGTTCCTTTCACTTGGGTTGACTGTTGGGACACAGTCAAAATCAAGTGTGGGGGGAGACTCATCTTCTTGTTGATTTTTCAGGATTAAGTTTTCATTTTTCTTCCAAAAACTCAAAAAAAAAATATAAACTTTCAAAAAAAAGTAGAATTTTTTTAAGCATTTTGGTTAATTTATATGAAACACTATATGATAAATATATGGTTTTGACTTATTAAACTGAAAATTTTGAAAATTTAGTTGTCTTAAAAAAAATAAAAATAAAGTTTGATTATAAATGACAATGGTTTAACTAATATATAGGAAGATTCATACATGATAATTATGAATATATCCTAATTGAAAATCTTTGTTTTAAAAAGTGGTTGATTTTAAGTAAAGGATATAGCATTTTTTTGTCTTCTAAGGTAAGTGGTGCTAAGATTATTTTGCAAAACTCTCTCTTTCAAAAAAGAAAATTAAAAAAACAAAACATTTTTATGTATGTAAATATTTTCTATTAACACCTATGGTCGACAGGTGTACACATTTGTGTGTACACTCGCCATGCTCTGTACCTTTCTTACGTAAGCCCGAAAGGCAGTGCACGATCGGTGTATTTGGCCTCAGTTTATCTGAGCTAGGTGTATGTATAAAAAAAATTCTTTTTAATAACGCCTACAGTCAATAGGTGTCCACACTCGTGTGTTCACTCGCCACGCTCTGTATTCCACTCACATAAGTCCGCAAGGCAGCTCATGGTTAATATATATGGCCTCAGTTTATCTGAGTTAGGCATATGTAAATATTGTAAATATCAATAAAATTTCAAAATAAAAATAAAAATAAGAGAGAGTAAGCAAATGAAATCCTAGCACTATTTTAACTTATTTGATTTGACTTGTTATTGAAAAGAAATGAATATACCACTTCGATAAACTTTGATAATAAACTAAGGATCCATTTTATAATTACACTTTGCTATCAACCGAAACAACAAGTTAAACTATTGTCTATTTGTTATGATAACTTGATTTTGTTGGAAATTTTGACGAGTAAATGACTTAAAATTTTAAGATAATGACCAAAACCTATATTTAACTTATTTGTGTCAATTTAAAAATAAATCCTTCATTTGTAAATATTTTCAAAAACTTGCATTCATCCCTTTGTAAATAAATCTTGAATTTTGTAAATATTTTTATCCTGCATTTGGATTTTGTGGGTTGTATCCACTGAAAACCATCACGAGACAACACTCGTCCTATTGGGGACACCCAGAGGTTTAACGGCTTGTTGCATACGCTCAATGCAATCGTGCACCCTACTAAAACAGATTTTATCTTAGTTTTTTTCCTTTATTCGAGGACAAATAAAAAGATAAGTGTGGGGGTATTTGATGTGCACGTAAACGTGCATATTTTTACCACCATATTTAATATATTTGAATTAAATAAACGATCATATTGGGTATTTTAACTTGTTTTAACCAAAATCTATATTAATTTCAAATTATCACATATCCATCTTCATATAGGGGCAAAAGGGTCATTTATGTGTATATATTTCTTCGAGAAAAATTAATTGAAAATTTATATATATTTTTGTAGGAATTTGATCTCAAATAGGAGCGGTTTCATGAAGGAATATGCATGCACAAAGAAGATACAAAAGAATGAAGATGTAAATAATTCAAAGTGAAGAACATGGAGGACCCCATCTACCCACCACCTTAATGTGCAAATTAGAGGCAAATGCGCATGCTTATGGAATTAATGGCTTCATGTACACTTAAATGATGATTAGTAGAAGCTAATGATTACTTGGCATCCACACTTTCTTAAGGGTATTTTGGGCATTCCCCAAAAATATGAATTAGGGTTTAACACATGTATATATATCCCTTATGTTTCATGTAATCCTCTCTATTACTTAGTCTTTCTTTTAGGCTCTCTTCTCTTAGTCTCTTAGGAAAATAAATGAAAGATCTCTTTCTCTTTTCATGGCTACTTAGCCATTTTTATTTTATGTAATTTTCTTTTCCTTTTATGCAATGTTAATTATTGTTTCTTTTTAATTACATGTTCATTTCCTTTCATGCTAGTAGTGTAGATTTTATTTTATGAAATTAGATTAGTTTTCTTTTCCATTAGCTTTCATTTTCTTTTTTTTTGCCTTCATGTTGCTAGCTACATTTGTTAATCAAATGACAAATATGAGAGGCTAAACCCCTTCAATTTAGGGGTAATGAAGCTCTCTAATTATGTAGCTTCAACCATTTGTTAATTCACGCTCTCTTTTTGTGCTTAATGATGATGAATGAAGTGTTTTATTTGTTGTTGTTGCTTTGAATTTGATAGCCTATATTGTTGACACCAAATAGGCTATGCTTAAACAGTCACTAATACAAATGCCTCTTCATCAAAGTATGATTATGGCATAAGAAAGTGATTTAAAATTCAAATTTGATGGTCTATATTTCTAATCAATAGTTAATATGCCATACTTAAAATAGATTTCATTTTCTTTGTCAAGTTTCATGAAAGTTAGTAAGTGCTTTAAGGGATATGCTATAGTTTGATGGCTTATGTTGGTTAATCAATAGCACAAATATGTCATACTTATGATAAGCACATCAATTAAAGCACTAATGACCATAAAAGGAAGATCATGATTTCATATATGTTGAACTATATGATCTAAAGAGTGGATTTATTCTCTAAATTGTCACTTAACTCTTATATTTGTTTTACTTTTCTTTTAGTTAGTTAGTTAATTATCTAGTTCTCTATCATAACTTTCCATCGACTTTGGTTTAATTTAATTGAATAGAATTTTGAAATCATCAATTCCCTACGAATCGACCCATATTCGCCACGTTCTACATTCGTACACCGTGCACTTGCGGTTATTTTTATTATAAAATTCGTTCGATTATTTTCTAGTTCATAGACATTTAGCCGTCCGAACAGATAGCCATTTACTGCTCACACCAAACTGTTGTCTAACCCATGGTTTTATGTTTCCTCTTATCATCTTGGATACTCTTGAGTAGACTAGATGACAAGTTTGGAGTCGCAATTATTGTATGAAGATAAGCTTAGAGAAGCTATGGCATATTACTCTATATTTGTAGCTTTCACTATCTGTTTCTATGTACTCCAAGGAATGTAGTGTGGAAATGTTGTATAGAGATATTACGACATTTGTACCATAATTCATGATTTAGTGGAGATGTTATTCTCATTTTCTATGGCTCACTAAATTTTGTTATATATTTTTCTTATAATATCCATGTGCTTTGAGATATACAATGGGTTTTTTGCTTTAAATTTCAACCCTTAATGATCGTTCCATATCAGCCTGCACGTTTACAACGCTTTTTTAGGTCATTGATGTGCATGTTGTATGGGGGCATCCATCACATTTGGTATTAGAGCTTTGGTTACAAGTTAACCAAAGCAAGCCATGAGTATACACTAAAGGAAGGGGCATACTTGTTAATGAAGATATTATGCTATATAGTAATATTATATAGCATAGTATGCAACCTTGGAATAAGGCTAATCATTCTTATTATAGATGAGAATGAATTAGAACATAAGGAATGTTGCTAGGAATAACTCCACTTCAGGATGAAAGAGGGAGTGGGATTAGGAAATGCTACACCCGATTTTCAAGCCATGTTCGATGCAATAGTGGCTTCACTGATAAGGAAAGCCTGAACTACTACTGTTGTAGCTTATGGTGGTGATGCTCCTTTGCAAGTGCGTAGGATTGACTGTGCGAAGCTTTGCAAGGATTATTCTGCTCTTAGAGGGAAGCCATTTTTAGGAACAAAATTAGCTATTGAAGTCCAAGATTGGATAGATACTTGTGACCGCATTTTCAAGGATATGGATGTGGAAGATGCTATGAAGGGGAAGCTTTCTTCAAGACAGCTACAGGGCTGAGCAAAGAATTAGTGGAATGCTATTACTATTGCTACTCCAGAGGATCAAATTTCTTGGGATTAGTTTAAGGCTAGATTTAAGGAGAAGTTCATTCGTGCGGCTTAGAAGTCCATGCTATTCAAGAAATTTGCTGAGTTAAAGCAAGGGGAGATGTTTGTTTCTGAGTATGTGGCAGAAGTTTATGCTTTGTCAAAGTATGGGATGTCTTTTATTGATACACCTTTTAAGAAGAATGAGAAGTTTATTGTGACGACCCGCCATTCACTCCACAGAATGACGCATCATCTTTAAGAAAGAAAGGGATAGAAAAGAGAAAAGAAAGAAGAGAAAGAAGAAACAACACCAGAATCTCAACAGTGGAACGAACAAATTATATTAATAACATAAGTATTACATAATATACAACATCTATCAGAGTCACACAGCATATACATCACATACTAGACAGTTATAAACACCTGTCTAGTTATTACAACTCAATACAACTCAACAAAGAGATACCAACACAGAGTACACACAGCGGAAACTATATATCTAACGCCGAAGCCTCCTGCTCCATTGCTCCTCCACAATTCGTCAAATCTAACCTGAATCCCTTGGCTACTCGTAAAAATTTGAGTACCCAAGAGTTTAAGAAAACAGAAGATAAACTCCGGGTCAGACATAGGTCTAGTGTGAGTAACAGGTTAAGGTTGCTTAACTTTTTAAAAACCTTTCAAAGCAAAGGGTATTACGTAAGACTCCCCACAAATAAACATGGGTAAGTTTTTACCTTACGCCAACCCAAACATTTGATAGAAAATCCGATGATATTATAATAGTGTCTAGGGTGTTCAAGTAAATAAGAAATAGCCGAAATTGTTACATGATTAAATTCTAGCTACTAGCCACAAAAGTGGGTAATACAATCAAAACCGATGGCACTTACTGGATTTTGGATTCCATACAATGGCAGGGCTACAGGGATACCGCCGTCACAGTACGTGGCCTAGATCACCGTACCTAGGAGCCACCCTAACTCTCCTGCAACACAAGGCCGGATCCATTCCTTACTGAACAGTCTCGAACAAGATAACCCCGGCAGTTGTTGCAATCAACCGCCCCACACAGCCGAATATAAAGGGTCTTCTTGACAGGGGTTCATCTCAACCTACTTGGGCATGACCCACTTAACCTTGCTGCACCTTCCCTGTTTTAGCCATTCCCGGTTGATGAGGCTTGAGGCTATGATTACTTTTATAGAACACATCTCTTAGAATGCTCATCGTCCAGCTGACGATGTTTTGAAAGCATTCAATCCATATAAGTTCGTTCCGAGTTCGAACGAAACTGAAGGCATTATCTCGTTACACTCATTTTGGAATCACCCTCAGAGTCAATGACGGTAACCCTTGCACTTTGAATCTTCATCTTCACTTGAGATTCACGACCTATCGTTAATTTGGATCGATGTGGTTTTTGGATATCCAAATATGAAAACCCGATCCCGGTCTCATCGAAATCCAAAACGCCATCTTTTAGGTCCAAGTTGTTTTAAAGTTAAACAATTCAATTCAATATTATCTATATACACACAGATAGATAATTCACATATCACAATAGATAATCAACATTATCATCATAAACAGATAATCCATATTATCATCACAAACAAATAATTCATAATATCATTGCAACGCAAACAAAGCATCCATATCACACAACCTCACTTATCTCATATCTGAGATCTCAACTATTCAGGGCAATCAATATCAATCAGCATTCATAAGCAATGACTTATTTGTCACCATTCTATAATTAATTTAAAATAAATTAAATTAACCACTTCACTTTTAATTAATTTAAAATAAATTAAATTATTTACTTCATCATTATAAATCTTGCTTATATAATGATTAATTAATTACAAATAATTAATTACCCTCAAATAAATCACCTTAATTAATCACCCTTGACTAATTATCCTCTAATTACATTCAAGTAATTATCCTTTAATTAGTTTCACAAATTAATTATCCTAAACCAAATTCAGTAATTAACCTTTAATTACTTTATTAATTAATTAACTATAATTAATTACATTAATCCTTAATTAATAAATTCTTAATCACATTATTAATTATATAAATTAACGATCCTTAATTATTTTTATTTATAATTACCCTATTTAAATTAATACATTAAGTAATTAATCATCAATTAAACCATATTGATTAATCACTCTTGATTAATCACATTCAGTAATTAACTACCCTTAATTACCTCATTAGATTAAATAATTACTCCTTAATTAATTATCTTTAATAATTAATCTTTAATTAATCATATTTATTAATCACTCTAGATTGATCTCATTAAGTAATTAATTATCCTTAATTAATTACATCTCTTAATTATCTTCAAATAACTTTATTAATCAATTCTTAATTAATTACACTAAGTAATTAATTGTTAATTATTTCCACTAATTAATTATTCTTTATATTAATTACACAAAGTAATTAATTTCCAAATCTCTTCCATTACCTATTCAGTTTAACTACATCCAGTAATTATCTTCTTAATTACTTCACTAAGTAATCTTTCTTCATTAATTACATTGAGTAATTATTTACTAAATTATCCAGTGATTATTTTAAATTAATTAAACTTAATTAATTAATTTAAACTAATCAAAATAAACTTAATTAATTACAATTAGTAATTAATTTCTTAATTACTTTCATTAAGTTCTTACACTTAAACAATCCTTAAATGATTATCTTTAAATTAATTAATCTAATTAATTATTAAAATTAATCACATTTAATTATTAAATAATCCTAAGTTAATGATCTTCATTAACCATTAACAGATCTTTAATTACTTCTCTAAAGTAATTAACTGAGATTAATTATTATTAATTACAAATTATTTTATCTATAATAATCCCATTAATTAATCTCTAATTATTTAATTAATTAAGTGTTTAAACTGTAACTTAATTAATCCTTAATTACTTAATTAATTAATTTCTAATCATTAAGTTAAAACCAAATCTTATCTAATTAGTGATTTCTTAATTAAAATTTAATAAATCTTAATTAACTTACTTAATCCTTTAATTAATTAAATAAACCCTTGATTACTTAATTAATTAACCCAAATCATTAATTAATTAAAGTAATTAATTACAAATCTTAATTAATCATTTTAATGAATTATAAATCATTAAATTCTAATTAACTTTAAGATAACATTAGTCTTATTAATGATTAAATTATCATTACAAGGTATTTAAAAATAATTTGCTTTTAAATTTACTTTTAAATTCCATTTTAAATTCAAGATTTAAAATGAAAACAATTTTAACTTTAACAGAGCTTTTAAAACAATTCAAAAACCTTTGTATTACATGTTAAAGAATCTATTTGTCTTATAAAAGAAATTTAAAAGAAATTTAAAACCAAATTCATTTTTAAACTCAAACCATATTTTAAAACATTCAAAGTTGTACTAAAACAATTTAAATTCAAAAACTTTATTTTATTTCAAACTAGGATTCAAACTAAGCTTTAAATTCAGATTTTAACTTAAATTTAAAGTCCTTTTAAATCTTATTTTCAGATTTTAAAACCACTTTATAAAATTCCTTAACAAATTTTTAGTTGTTAAAAACATTCCATTTTTATAAACTTATTTATTTAAAAAAAAGAGATATCAAATCTGAATTGAAACCAATCTTAAAAACTTGATTTAAAACATTTCTTACATTTGGCTTTCAAATTTTAAAATTTCATTTTAAAATTTGAAACACTGACAGGTTTTTAAAATAAACCTATAACACTAATTGACCCGAGTTTTCCCCTCCAAATACTTCGAGTCAATCTTCAAATGACTTCGAGCAAAAACCTGAAACCACTCGTGTAAAACTCGAGTACAAAGAAGAAAACAAAAACACTACTGAACCCACTTCCTTAAGTCCACGGCGAGGCTCCGACCATCGCCTACGCTTCCCATACATCCACGATCAACTTCGAACTCGAACTCGGACATCAGAACTTCAACATTTACTCAAAATCAAAATCGAGTAACATAAACCCAAACAGGAACCAGAACCCAAACCTGGTACCCACTTCAAAACCTGGAAACACCACCGTCACCACAACTCCGACCACCGTAGTAACTGCAATTCCGGCCATAGCTTCGATAGCTCACCAACTGTCATCACCCAAAATTCTACTGCACTCGGTCAACAAGAGAAGCCGAGTCGATCAAATTGGTCGAGCAAACCAAAACTAGGGTTACAAATTTATAACGATCACCGCCATCGCCACACTAACTTGATCACCGTACAGGCATTTTTCCATGATTCTTCAATCATCCTACTATCACCAGAAGAAAACTCGAACCTCCAGATCATTCAGATCTCCGGAAATGAACCAAAACTCCATTTTTGGTCAAACCAGAAATGTACATCCATTCCCAAACTAAAAATTTTGTTTTTAGTTTTAAAATCAATATTTTTAATAAGCTTTCAGATTTTATACTTATATCAGTGAATTAATATGTTTGAAAGTTAACATCAATCAAGCTTGCACTGTTCTTGAAGATTTCCAGTGAGATTTTTGAACTTATTTTAACTTAAATAAATTTTAAAACTTACTTCATAATCAAATAAACAATATTCATTTATATTGTAATTTCTAATAGATCTTAGATCAAAAGATAATGATTTTATTTGCAAATCTGGGTCCTAAAAAGCAAAGAACAGGGGTATTTTTAATTGAAGCTCTCATGCGCACATTCATCCAAATATTCACAGATATTTCACATATAAATATACAAACTTACTTATCTGTATCCACATAAATCATACTTATCACAGGAATAATCATGCAACCATGTTTAAACTTAAAAAAATTATCAAAAATGTTACTCACCTGATTTAAAGCAAAGACAACCTTGATTTTTAAAACTAGTTTTTGAACCCTTAAAAACTGGAAACTGGAATGATTGTTGTTGTTTGAAACTGAAATGCTTCTTGCCTTTGAAAACTTTAAAACTACATGCATGCAGGAGTTCCAGATTGAAGAAATGCTCAAGCTTTGATTATTTCTGCATTAATTCCAGGTTTGAACAAAATATGATCTACAGGTTTGCTTACATGCTGATGATTTCCAGTATGTTGAAGTGGTATAAATTTGAATTTTGAAACTGAATTACAGGTTTCAAATGCAGGCTTTGATTTTTGAAAATGAATAAGTTATGTTTTTGAAGAATGATTACAGATAATTTGAGTTTTGATCTGGTTTAGAGGAAGATAATTCTAAAATTTGAAGAATGATGTTTCAGGTTTTTGTGATTTACATTTTTGGTTTGAGGTGTGTTACTTACTGATTTGAATATGTTTTTGGTTTTAGAGATGATTTCAGATTTGCTTTCTTAGCTTAGAATTTGAAAAGAAAATTGAAGAGGCGGAAACAATGTTATAAAGACTGAAATAGTTTAACAAAATAAAAGAAAAAGATGAAAATTGAATGACATTTGTCATATTGTTTAATCTATCACTTAACACATGTTGTTTGATTACTTAATATGTTAACGCTTGTTTTTGTTTAATTTTATTTTAAATGTTAATAAAGGTTTAACTTAATTTATTTATACTTATGTAAATATATGTGTGAATTTCTTATGTAAAGAAAATGTAATAAAAAAAATTATAAATTAAAGCTTATCCAAATATTTTTAAGATCCAAAACATTTTAAATAGACTTTTAAGTATCTATTCTTTTGAATTTCAAAGCTTTATATTCAAATTAAATTAAAAAAATCAAATCTAAGAGTCAAATTATATCTATACATATATAACTACTTATTAATTTTTTTTTAAAAATAATTCTATTCCTATAAAATCTATTTATGTTTATAAAAGCTAAGTATTATAATTATCATTTGAAAATAACCAATTTAACAATTTTAAATGATTTATAAAAGAGATTATAAATCATTTCTGTTATTAAATGAATTAATACCATATGTAAATTGTATTTTAAACTTATATATAAAATTTTCAAATTATATTTATCAAGTAATATTTAAAAAGAAATAAAACAAACCTTTTATTTTAAATTTAAAAATTAACCTAAGTTATAATTTTAAATAATAACATTTATCTTAAGTATTTACAAACCATATAGTTATTAATTAAATAACTTTGAAAAGCTTAATATTAATTTAAATCATAATCTCCAAATTATTAAATATATTATTAGAATTTGAAAAGATGACTTTATTTATTTATTAAATTCCAAATCAAAGATTATCTATAATATATATAAATATGTATACATTATAGATAGAAACATTTATTTAGCTTTTAAAAGATAAAATCACTAATTAAATATTTATTTAATTAGATTATTAAACCAATTTATATTTTATTATCAAATCAATTTAATTTTAGATAAAGATTATTAAATTGATATTGCCAAAAATTCCAGGATATCACATTTATCACTGGATTGGGCGATCACCTAGGTGAGAAGTTGGTGGACCATATTGAAGTGTCTTTTGAGAAACTTATGGAGAAATCCCTAAGACATGAGTGTCTGTACAGTTGTACCCGAAGAATAAGGCTGTTATTGTTGCTATTGTTGGAAAAGAGGAACCAAAAACGCACCAGGATGGTGGAGGTAAGAAGAAGTGGAATTGAAAAAGGAAGCAACAACAAGGAAAAATGGGGTTAGAAAAAGAATAAGACGAAATTGTTTTCCATGGTTGCATGGAGAAGGGCCACTATATTACGGAATGCAAGGCTGTTAAGAAGTGCTATAACTGTGATAAGCCAGGGCATATTAAGAAGGATTGTCTAGAACTGCCTAAATATAACCAGATTGTGAAAGCATATGCTTTCGTTGCAGTCCTGACTTCATCTTGTACTCCTACTGCTAAGGATAAGGGGAAAGGAGTCATGGTGCAAGGTATGCTTTCCATCAGAGATTTTTCTATTATAGTTCTTTTTTATACTGGTGCTTCACATTCTTTCATCTGCAGTGATTTAGTATGCAGACTAGATTTGGAACTCGAGATAGTAGACCGACCTTAGATTGCGACGAACCCTGTTGGAGTATCTACTAGTCTTTGCATGATTTTTCAAGGCTTAGTGTTCTCGAATCATGAATATTCTTTTGCTTGTAATTGCTTTGTTCTTAATTTTGCTAGGTTTGGGATTATTTTTGGAATGGACTGGCTTAAGGGTTATGCGGCTGTTGTGGATTAGGACAAGCTAAAGGTGACGATTAGGAATGTGGAAGTACGAACGATAGTGATACGCTGCTTACCAAAGGATAGGGTATTGGTCAGCTTTCTATATTCTCTTGAGATTCCACGGGAAGCATTATCATCTATGCCTATTGCTAGATAGTACCCTGGTGTCTTCAAGGAAGTGACAAGATTGCCGCCGCATAGAGAGATCGAGTTTCAGATTGACTTAGTGGATGGAGCCAGAACCATATTGATGCTTTTGAGGCGTATGGCTCTTAGAGAGCATAAAGAGTTAGAGGTGCAAGTGGATGATCTGTTGAAGGAAGGATTCATTTGGAGAAGCATATCCAAATGTGGCGCACTTATTGTACTAGAGACTAAGGTGGATGGTTCTTTGAGGTTATGTGTGGATTAGCATGAGTTGAACAGGGTTACGGAGAAGAATAAGTATCTACTTCCATGGATTTATGACTTGTTTGATCAGTTGCATGGCACAAAGGTGTTTTCTTAGATGGATTTAGCAACAGGATTTCACCGGTTGGGAGTGGCTAAAGAAAGTATGCCTATTACTGCACTTTGAACATCATAGGGTTTTTACAAGTGGTTGGTGATGCCTTTTGGGTTGACCAATGCTCCGACATACTTTTTGGATCTTATAAATAGAGTCTTTAGGGATCAACTGAACAAGTTCGTGCTTGTATTCACGGATGACATTCTGATTTACTCTAGAAACGAGGAAGAGCACAAGTCACACTTGAGGATTGTGTTTGAGATTTTGAGAAAAGCACAAGTTGAGGATAAGTTCTCTAAATGTCACTTCAGGATGGAAGAAGTGAGATTCCTAGGTCATATCATGTCAGGATAAAGAATAGCAGTATATTCCGCAAGGGTGGCAACAATCCAAGATTAGAATCAACCCAAGAATGCTATTAATGTGAGAAGTTTTCTAGGATTGACAGGATATTACAAGCGTTTCATAAAGGACTTCTCAAAGATTGCGACACCGTTAACTAACTTGACCAAGAAGAATTAGACTTTTACTTGGGATGCTAGATGCAAGCATGTATTTTTGGTTCAAAAGGAGAGATTTAGAAGTGCACGTGTATTGTTTATTCCAGGTGGGAATTGTTAACCGGATTTTTAACCCAGGATAATTCAATGGGATTTGGAACATTTAGATCAAACCCGAACGACTCGAAACTTGATCGAAAGGCCTAAAAGTACAAGATAAAGGACCCAAAGAAGTTTGGGCCATTTTTAGGCCAACGTTTTAGATCGGTACCGATCCAAAAATATTTCTTTATTGATCTCTGTTGCACTTGTCATACATTCTTATGTCTCTACTAAGTTTGTCAACCGATTTGATAACATTCCAAGCATCTGAGTTGAAGAAGTGAAGACTTATCCGTTTCAGATTACAGTTCAATCTAACCTACAGTTGAATCATCGTCAAAACAAGTCAATAAGCTATGAAACTACATAGAGAGCATCGTCATATGGCAAGAAAGACAATCAAGTTCTCAAAGCATAAAAAATGCTTAACTATTTGGATTGGTGCTAAGATTATTGGATCGGATCGGTACCGATCCAAATACTTTGCTTTGATGACCTTCAATCTTTCTGGACTTCCTCTGTGCGATGAATGCAGGCCTCTGAAAAATCGATTTTGGTCCAACTGCTCTCCAACTCCTATAAATACCATTCCATCTGCAACACGAAAGGGATCTACTCTAATCTCTGCTGAAATGTTGTCATTGTTTCTTCACTCTTCCTCTTCCTTACAATTGCCATTAAAGGGCAACTATGATCCTTCCGATTGTATCAAACAATGGTGGCTTGATATAACTTAGGAAAGAAGAATCATATTGTAGTCAAACTCCTTTGTAATAGTAGTTGATCAATGAAAGCTATAAAGTAGACGTAAGCTTTGTTAACAGCCGAACCACTACAAAAATATCTTATCTCTTTGCTTTTTCTTTGATTTACTATTATTTTATTTCTATTTTATTTGCCTTGATAGATAGGGCTGGTGCTTTCACATTTAATCTAAGGTGTTGATCCATTTTTTTGGTTAACATTTTGGTGCTTTCACTGAGAACGACTTCAACTCAAGCCTAGATCTAGCTATCTACTTTGGACTAGGTAGATTCAGAAGTTAGATACCTAATCTCCTTTTAGCAGATCTGCCACTAAAAATCATTATCATCGAAAAGAAAGAGAATTGCTTTCGGAAGATCCATAGGAGCTATAATATTGAGAAGAAACCAATCCTTAGTAAGTTAAGGTCAACGGTTCCAATAATCCATTAATCAGAGCAAATTCTGTAGCCAACACTAGAGATAAGGTGCTAGGATCTTCAATCCAGCATGAAATTGTCACCAGTGGTGAATTGAATAAGTTGGTTGATGAAATCAGTCAAAAGATGGAGAATAACTAAAAATCTCTTGTGGATAAATTAAATGCCCTCCCGACCTTGCAATCAATTGCTGCCCCAAGAACCATGCCGGAACCTGCGCTTGCTATGGAGCAGGAAAATTCTTCTATTTTTGGCCTAAAAAGAAGAAACGGAAGGCAGAAGAAAATAGGAGCAGTGAGTGGAGCTGTAGGAATCACTATAAAAGGAAGTGCAAGCACCCCACCAACTGCAAAGCGACCCTCCATGAACTTGAATCTAGGGACGAAAACCCTATGGGAATATATAGAAGTGGATCTCTCCGACTCTGAAGATGGTGAGCAACTTAACGACGATGAGCTGAAAGAGAACACTAATGCACTCAATACCAGCAGGGAGGTCCAAACTGCCCCTATCCGACCAACTGCAAGCCAACAGAACTCTAAGAGAGTGGCTCTCCCGAAGATAAGAGAGCCTATGCTTCAGCCCACTTACCAAGATCATTTGCAAGATCAAACACTTTGTGTACTCACTGAGAGCCAACCCGTGGACTACCGGACATTGGAGTCATGTATCACAGATATAATCAAGTGCTTGATGGACGAAAGTAAGGATATGAGAGATGACGAATGGGGATCTGCTCCAAGCCGGAATCCCATCACCAATGACACTTTAAATGAATGATACCCTAAAAAATTCACTATGTCGACTATTCCGTCCTACGATGGAACTAGAGATCGAAACCTCACTTGTGCAAGTACAGTTGGACATGGATGGTGTGAATTCTTCAAATGCTATTCAATGTGGATGTTTTCTAATCTTTCTGGAGGGAATTGCTTCCTTGTGCTTCACCAGGTCCACCTAAATCCATCTATAGTTTCAGTGTATTAGCAACAAAATTCCTTGATCAGTTTAGGCTTCACACGGCACAACCAAAAGATGTGATGCCCTTATCTGGCCTATTACAGGGATAAATAAAATAGAGCGGCATTATCATGAAACATAGATAAGTAGACAAGTGAAGTTGCAATTAAAATGTCAACAGTTTTGTTAATTATAATGTTTCTCATATACAACAACAAACAACAGGGCTATGCCAGCATAATATCGGCCAAGAAATGGAAAAAAGACAACACAAACACCAATGTTACAACGACAAAAAGAAGCGTTAAGTGCAGACTCTGCACTTGTACAAAAAGCAAAAGGAAATTAACAACTTCTTGTCACCGCTTCCACTGTCACCTTTTATGCCTCTGATCAGCAACTTCTCTGGCTTCTCTTCTTCAGGGGTGATTTTGCTTTGCGAAGCATGGTTAATGGCAGACCCTTCTTTGCCTTTGTGCTTGTAGGATCCATGAGAACTCTTTGATGACCTTTTCTGCTCTTCGACTTTCTACTTCTTTACCGCTATCAATTGCTACTCGGTCGTCGGCTGTTCAGTCTCTGCTTTGTCTAGTTGGCTAGCTTAATCCACCTACTCCCATATATCAGTAGCTGCAAAGCCTTCCTCTTGAGATATGGAGGGGTCATCCAAACCATGCAGCACTGCAATTTGTTCGAAGAATGAATCAGGCTACGAGCCAGATGCGAAGACAATGGTTTATGCCGCCAGAATGACAGCAGATCCATCATTTTGATGAGAAGGTAAATCGAAAGGAAGAGAGGGTTGATCTATAATATTAGAATAAAGGGCGGTTATCTCGACAATTTAATCAGGCGTAAATTGGAAGTCCTCAAGCATGGGAGAGATAAAGAAATCACTTGCTACGGGGTTTACTCATGAACCACAACTTCGAAGCCTTTGCCATTGCCCTTCTTTGATGGCTGCATAATTACGGAAGAAGTACGGTCCCCTCATCAGCATGAAGATGCAAAGATGACTCACCAGGGCCTGAAGGAAAATGCCCAGTTATAGCCTTGGTGGCGGCCGCGACATCGTTGGCTTCCCGTTCCCTCTCCAGTCTTAAGATTTCCTAGCCCTTAACTAAAGCTTGGTGGGATTCTTCATTTTGGTATGCCTGAACCAACTCCTATGTCTTGGCATTAGGCTAGAATTTTCTCCCAGAGTACAGCAAGCGTATGAGGGAACAACATATCCAAGTAATCGAGATTCCCTTAATGCAGCACAAAGTTAACATAAAAGCCCAAAATGGTAGCATCCAAGCCTTCCATCTTCTTTACAAAGGTATCTTAAAGCTCTAAAAAGCTGGCTTTTGTGCTAGCATTCTCCATCTCCTGCTGATTTTTCTCAGCTTCTAAAGTCAAAACTTGTTCGCGAAGAGAGGCAATTTCTTGAGCTTTTTCGATGATGGTTTTCTTCTACGTTTCAACCATCGTCTCGCTTATCCTCAACTTTTCTTTTAAGGCCACCTCTTTAGTGTGGCATTTCTTTATTTCACCTCTCTGAGTATGAGTGTCGCTCAGTCGATGGATTCTTTCAGCTCCTTAAATAAAGAAGCACTTTTGCGCTCTCTCTTGAGAGCAGCTTCTCAATCTATATGTCGTGATCTACAAGCTGCTTCTCGTGCTCATCCTTTTCAGACTCAAACAAGAGAATTTCTTGGTAGTTATTTCGATTGACAGTGGGTAGCTGTATGCATAGTTTTTCCCACCCCTCAGCTTGTTCCAAACCACTTTGAATTTCTTGGAGATAAGGTGAATAGGATTCAGCACAAACCGACTTCAAATTAAGCATGTAAAAAGCAACCCCTCTTAAGAACAAATTAGTGAAAGCATCTTGTAGATGCGGGGGATCAGTGAGGAGAATGTAAGACGCATGCTTAGAAATTTGGAGAGAGGCGGTCATAACAGCATGAGTGGAGGAAGTTTTGTCACTGAAAGCAGGAATGCATATCCCAATGAAAGCAAAAAGTTGTGGAGCGGGTTCTCGCTCTTAGTCTTTTTTTAGACTTTTTGACAGATCTTCCCACTCAGTCAGGCTTTTCCTCTTCTCATAGCCACTTCCTCTATCACGGCTTTGATCTTTCTCAGGTCGATGGTGCTCTTCCGCCTCCCTATCCTTCCTCTTCTTCTTCTCCTTGTTGGTCTCTTGAGAAGCATGTACGTGAAAGGGTGTCTCTGCGAATGCTAAAAATCTAATACTCGATAATGATCACTGTAGAAGCCATGATACATGATTCTTACAGGATATGATAAAATAGCTTTTGGAAAAAGGCATTTGATGAGCTAAAACATCCTACGATATAATAATAATATAAGATGTGTAATTCTAGTGAAGTTTGTGCTACAGTTTAATGACCCCAGCAGAAAACACAAACCAGATTGATCACCAACTAACGTTAGGACATCGATCCCTGTTGGGATGATCTGAGTAAGCTAGGAAGGCAACCCCTCTGAAGTGAAGTCATCCGTCAAGTTACCCATATTCACAAAAATATTGCTCATTTCTTCCAAGTCAATATTAACACCTTTTGGTGGAGAGCGTGATAAAGGTTCATCCTTGGGAGATGCTCTTTCAATAGGCATTTTTGAAGGAGGTGAGAGAGTATGTCCATAGTTCAACTCTGAGGCCTTATTGCCTAAGTTGACGCCACCCTTGTCAGAATCCTAATTTATTTCTTCCTCTTTCATAGGATGCTCCACACTAATCTCTCCTTCCTCCTTCCATTCAATCAATGGAACCTTGCCCTTCTATTGAATAAACTCTTCTTCTTTCTCCTCTGGGATTGGTGGCATTTCAAGCAGACTATCAAACCCGACTAGAATTTAGATCTCCTCGGGGATCTTCTCTGACCCATTAGATGGGTCACTTTCTTCTTCCTCATCATCATCTTCACCAGAGTCATGGGAAGAGGAAACAGAACGGGCCCGGGCTTTGAAGTGGGAAGAAGTGCTGACGAATCCAACAGACCTCCCAAGGTGTAAAAGCCCACATCAGTGGAGATTTTCATCTACGAACAAGAACCAAATTGTGAACTCTTGAGCATCTACAATTTTCAGGGTGCTAAGAACAATGCCAAGTGCTGGATCCTTACTAATCTTCAAAAGAACTATAAGGAATATACAATCGTTCAGAAGACTTGTAGCAATTAAAGGAAATTCCAAGCATTATGAACAAAACTTACCCCCTGGTCAATAAGTAGGTGAATCCCTTTGGACATTTCATGAAAAGAAAAGGTTTTTGAATGAACGAACTTTGCTGGGAAGATTCAGTATAAGTTTCCAGCTACATTACACCTCAATGTAAATGGGTGAAGGGTGAGCCTCTCTCTTTTTGAATAATAGAAGGTATTGCAACTCAGCGAAACTCGAGGCATGATTAAGCGTCCGCATGAATAGAACATATATGCATGTCGGCATGGCATTTCCACTTAGAATGAGACCGCATTGCCATTAAGAAGTGGTTGAACGGGGGCACTACACCATACATATACATATACCGGTGGCAAGCCATGTATGCAGAAGTTGGCCTATGAGCAAATTATCCTCCCAATGGTATAAATACGTCATCTTCTGAGATACTATATTGCAAGCAAATACTTCAAAACATCCCATGTGTAAGAATTAAAGGTAATTTCTCTAGAGAATCAAGCAAGACTCTAAAGTTAGGAGGAGTGCGATCAATGACAGGGCCAATTTGAATCAAGCGACTATATTGACCTGAAGTTATGAAAGCAGCGGCTCCAGCTGGGATCAATGATGACTTCGCTTTGAAAAGAGGTGAGTTCCCCTAACTGGTTTGCACCAAGAAGATTTATGTGTCATTCTATATAAGAAAGCTTGTGATCAAAATTGTAGACTCTAGCATAATTGATAACTGAAATCCGAAAGATAATAATGTGCACCAACCACCGATCAAGTTCAAAGTACTAACCAGGGATGCATGTGATGCGTGATCTAAGTAAGAATGGGTTCAGTGTCCTGAATGCTGTGAAAATCATTCCGTTCAGATGGCTCACTCACATTGGAAAGAGAAATCTGTATCACCGTTAATTTCTTTTTTTCTGTACTTGCCCGTTATCGTTCAATAATCGATAATGGATCCATTGTCCAAAGCGACATGAAGAGCCCTTTCTATTCTAAGTACGCCGACTGTGTAATGACGGGACCAATCCAAAGCAAGCAGCTATAAATCGATGATTTTGAATCGAGTGGAGGATTCTCAGCATAAGTCAATTTTAGTTCTCTAGAAAGTGATACCAGCATAAGCAACATATAGACGCTACCCTAATACCTCCCAAAAAAACCAAAATCACTCTGTAAAACATTGTGCATGCATCGACTGCGTAGCTCGGTGCAAATTAATTCTGACTCTATGGATGAAGATAGCAAAACATGTCGAGCACCACGGAAAAACCCTAGCTTAATTCCGTTAAGATTTCAGACTCAATTTACTATCTTCTTCCATAAAATCTCAATAGGATTGAGTTTTTCACTATATCCATGGCCAATACAGCTTCTTCACCAATTGATAATGTAATAATACGTCAAAATCCACTTCACTGACCTTCAAAATTGAGAAAAGTTATTTGATCTCTGTTCAAGATAGCCCAAAATAGGTAATTGAATGATTTTGATAGGCAACGCCACAAAACAGGCTAATCTCGATGGTGGTGGCTCCACGAGGTGGAAGCAGGTGGCGCTGGTGGTAAGATGGATGGCGGCGGCTCCTAAATGGATGCTGAGCTTGGATTGGAAGGCAAGGAGCTCAAAGGGATCAAATCGGCTGGAGGATGAAGGCTTGGGTCGGATGGAAATAAAGTAAAATGGATAGGTCAGCTTGTATAAAAAGAAAGAGAAATGCGAAAAAATTGTAAAGTACTTGGATCGGTACTGATCCAAATTTTCTCCCCCAAATGGTCTCAAAATTTCTCTATTCGATATACTCAATGTTCGTATTCATTCTGGAAATTATCAGGTCAACATCGCTAATTACGAACAATGGAGATTCACAACTACCGACTGAAAAGTTAGCCAGTATTTCATAGATAGCTTTGCAAGATGGCCAGATACAACCAATGACACTCCTTAAAACAGAAACCTAAAGATAAATAATTCCAGAGCACACCTTTTTTTTAATGAAAGCTTACTCTAAGGGGAAAATGTTAACTAGTTTTTTAACATAGCAGAACTCAAGGGGAGCTGGAACATTCAGATTAAATTAGAACGACTTAAAACTTGATAAGAAGGCCTAAAAGTACAAGATAAAGGACCCCAAAAAATTTGGGCCACATTTAGGCCAACTTTCGGATTAGTACCAATTTGATCCAATTGGATCGGTACTGATCCAAAAATATTCTTTATTGATCTTCATTGTCTTACACTCCTATGTCTCCGCTAAGCTTGTCTACTAAGTTTGATAACATTCCAAGCATTTGAGTTGAAGAAGTGAAGACTTATCCGATTCAAATTACAGTTCAATCTAACCTATAAGTGAATCATCGTCAAAACAAGTCAACAAGCTACAAAACTACATGAGAGCATCGTAATCAGGCAAGAAAGACAAACAAGTGCACAAAACATAAAAAATGATTAAACTATTTGGATCAGTGCCGATCCAATTGGATCAGATTAGTACCGGTCCAAATATTTTGCTCCGACGACCTTCAATCTTTCTAGACTTCCTATATATGATGAATGCAGGCCTATGAAAAAGAATTTTTGATCCATCTTCTCTCCAACTTCTATAAATACCATCCCCTCTGCAACAAGAAAGGGATCTTCTTTGATCTCTGCTGAAACACCGTTATTGTTTCTTCATTCTTCTTCTCCCTTATAATAGCCATTAAAGGCAACTAAGATCCTTAATATTGTCTCGAACAATGGTGGCTTAATCTAACTTAGGAAAGATGAGTCGTATTGTAATCCAAACTCCTTTGTAACAACAGTTGATCATTGAAGGCTATAAAGTGGATGTTGGCTTCGTTAATAGCCGTACCACTATAAAAATTTCTTGTCTCTTTACTTTTTCTTTGATTACTATTTATTTTTTTCAATTTTATTTTCCTTGATAAAATAGGGCTGGTGCTTTCACTCTCAATCCAGGGTGTTGATCCATTTTCTGGGTTGATAGCAATGAAGAGATGATAATATACATGAAAGCTTGTGGTACTAGTCTTGTAGCTGTGTTGATGCAAAAGGGAGAGTTGTCGCTTATGCTAGTCAATAGTTGAAACCGCATGAAATAAATTATCCAACCTACGACTTGGATTCGGCGGTGATTATGTTTGTTTTGAAGATGTGGAGGCACTATTTGTTGGGCAAAAGATTTATGCTTTGAAACCGCATGAAATAAATTATCCAACCTACGACTTGGATTCGGTGGTGATTATGTTTGTTTTGAAGATGTGGAGGCACTATTTGTTGGGCGAAAGATTTATGCTATTTACGAAACATAAATTCTTGAAGTATATTTTCTCTCGAAAGGATCTTAATCTTCGACAACAACGGTGGTTAGAGTTTTGGGCCTCCAATGACTTTGATATTTCCTACATTCAAGGGAAAGGTAATGTAATTGTAGATGCATTAAGCTAAAGACATGCTGGATTAGGAACTACGTTTTTTGAATGGAAGCATATGTAGTATATAGTTGGATTTGATTTCAGGCCATATTATGAGCTTGAGCCTGAGATGTTAGCAAGTCTATCTATCAGACCTACTCTCATAGAAAGGATTGGTACTAGTCAGAAGCAAGATGCTAAGGTAGTAGAGATCATGATAAAGCTTGAGATGGGAGAGGATTTTGAAGATTTGAGGCATTACAAGATTGACCGAGATTGTTGGCTTTGTAAGGATAAGAGATTGGTTATTCTAGATGTTGATGGATTACAAGATGAAATACCAAGGGAATGCCATCATTCCAGTTTGACAATTCATCCTTATGGTAATAAGATGTATAGAGACATGAAGATGACTTACTACTTGGAAGGTATGAAGAAGGATGTTGGAAATTTCATCTCGAAGTGTATGAATTGTAAATTAGTGAAGGTTGAGCAGAAGAAGCCTAGTGGATTGCTACAACCACCAGATATTCCAGAATGGAAATGGGAACATATATCTATGGATTTTATATATGGATTGCCATGGACTAGAGTAGGACTTAATAGTAATTGGGTAGTGGTAGATTGAATGACCAAGAGTGCAAGATTTATACTTATCAAGTCTACCAAAACGACATCCAAGTTGGCAGAATTATATGTTAAATGGATTGTTTAATTTCATGGTGTGCAGAAGAGCATTGTAAGCGATGGAGATCCATTGTTTACTAGTGGATTCTGAAAGAACTTACAAGAGATTTTGGGAACCGAGCTGCACTTGAGCACAGCTTATCACCTATAGATGGATGGCTGGACCGAGAGAGTGAATCGGATTTTGGAAGATCGTCTTCAAGCTTGTATTATAGATTTAGGAGGATCTTGGGTAATCATTTGCAATTGGTAGAGTTTGCATATAAAAAAGTTACCAGTTAAGTATTGGCATGGCACCATATAAAGCATTATATGGACGACCTTGTAATTGCCTTCATGTTGGTGGAAAGTAGGTGAGAAACCGATACTTGGGCCCGAAATAATTAGAGAGACATCAGAGAAGATAGAGATCGTTCGACAACGAATGAGGACTGCTCAAGACCTCAAAAGAGTTATGCTGATAGGAGAAGATATTTGGAATTCTCAGTCGGAGACATGATATTTGTTAAGATTTCTCCTTTGAAGAATGTTATTCAGTTTGGTAGGAAGGGAAAGTTAGCACCCAAATTTGTTAGACTGTTTCCAATTATCGAGAGAATTAGGAAGTTGGCTTATAGAGTGTACCTACCTCCGAAGATGGCAGGTATGCATAATGTTTTTTATATCTCCTATCTATGGAAATTTGTACATGACTCAGTTATAGTGGTAGCATAGGATCAGTTGGAAGAAGTAGAGGTTGAGTCAGAAGTTTCAAGACTTCGTAAGTCGCTTTGAATCATTAGGAATGAGATGAAATAACTTAGGAGGAAGATAGTTAAGATAGTTAAGGTGCAATAGAGTGAGGATGATGGCTGTACATAGGAGATTAAAGAGAGAATGAGGACGACCTATCCAGAACTCTTTGAGTGGTATGATCCATATGTCATATCTACTTGCACCATTATACCTTATACTATTAGAATTTCGCGTGCTAGTATAGGTTTTGTTTGCTATTGTTGATTTAACTGTTTAGTTGGATTGTTAAGTGTTTGCTAGTGACTGGTAGGCATATGGGTTGCTTATGTTTATTTAGGTATTTTGAGGGTGATCCTAAGGAGAGAGAATGTAACGACCTACATTTGATGTATCGAACGATCTAAAATAATTTTATTTAAATAAATTGTGGTCGTATGTTTCTAATGTTTTGGGATATGGTTTCTAGGAATATTTTACAAATCTACGATTTTTCCCAAATTTCTATGTGACATTTTCCCCCTGGAGATCTTATTTCAATTATAAAATTTGATAAAAGTTGAATTACATGCTTAAACCTTTTCCATTGCTTCTAGATGGTGGTTTCCCATTACGTAGAGTGGTCATATAGGAAAATCATATAAGTGGTTAGGAAGTTATAGTAGTTTTAAGTTTTAAAATCTATCAGTCAAAATTAGAAGGGGATTAGTGGGCCGAATTAGCAGGTTTGGCTATAAATATGAGGTGAGAGAGACCATTTGAAATTTTATCTCTCATTTCAAATCAGCCCCAAACCCTTATTCCTCTCTAATTCTCCATTCATCTCATTAGATTTCATCTCAGATCTTCCCTAATTGCAAATTAGAGGCTAGACCTTCAACTATGAGCTTAATCTCATCACTTTGGTTGCATGTTCATCTGATTTCTTACTGTCCGGATCAGATCTTCATCATATTTCATAGTTTCGTATATTTAGTGAGTGGTTATGATCTCTCACTAGTTTATGATGAATTATATTTTATAGTCAGGTGATTATAGGTTAGAATTGTCAAATTAAATTGATTAGACTTAGGTAATTTTAGATTTAGAAACCCTAGATTAACCAGATTAAATATGTAATTTGGATTAGATCATTAGCTAGTGTCATTTGTGTATATTTGGTTATGAAATTCTATGTGTTAGATTAGATCTATACTAGATTTGTAATGGTAGATTGAATTGAAAGATTTGTATGTTCATATTAGTTGTAATTGGATGATCTTCTATGTTTAATTCGCCATTAGGTTTGAATTGCTTACTATGCTTGATTAGTTTTCTAGTGTTGTGCATGTATTAAGACTTAGACCGGTGATCACAGAATATCGGGAGCAAAGTTCATTACAATTGCACGAAACTTAAAGGATAGGCTCTGGAGCATGTCAGAAGGAAATCCTGTGAATTGCACAACAATTGGAGATAAGTCTATCGATCAGCACCGATCCAATTGGATCAGATCGGTGTCGATCCACAAGTTGAGCTTCAATTGTGGAGACTCATAGGTGGAATAGAGCATGGGTTCGAAAGTGGCTCTATGAAGTTGATCAGACGATAGGCCAAGTGTTGAAGATTGGATGGATCATCTTCATTAGATCGACTGTGGTGTATAGAAGAGAAGACCTGAAGGTTAAGAGGGATGGCTAAGGGTCTATGGCAACTAGAGGGAGTGCACCAAAGGTTGGAAGAGAAGTGGAGCCAAAATGGTTAAGTATTTGGATCGACACCGATCTAATTTGATCGGATTGGTACCGATCCAAATTATTGGCTCTATTGGATGTGAGATTTGAGGTGGAAACTCTATGCTTGTAGTCGAATATGCTAGAAGTTGTGGCTCGCTTTTTCTTTTATGATTTGTAAGTTATAACATGATGAATTTTTGGCTCTTCGGTCGGCGGCTTAGACAAGCAGTTGGATCGAAGGAGTTGATAGACAGCTCAGGATGAAACGAGGCTGTGGTATAATGGATTGAGTTTGTAACATCTTCGAATTTGTTAATTTGAATTTAGTGACTTATTTGGATTTTTGAAGTTTAATTTGAAAAGTTAAATAAATAAAATATATGTTGATTTAAAAGAATAAAACTCTAAATTCTTTTGAATTTAAATCACTTGGATTTAACATCTTATATATATATATATATTGAATTTGAATTTTGAGCAAAAATAAGTATATGAAGTGAAATAAAATAAAAACGAAATATACTTATAAAATAATAAAAATATATTAACACTTAATTTATCACATATATTTGTTATACTTATGTAAATTTCATAACTTCTAGTGTTGAAATATATATATATATATATATTATTTTGTAAGTATATTTCGTTTGTATTTCATTTCACTTCATATACTTATTTTTACTCAAAATCCAAATTCAATATAAATATATATATATATATATAAGATGTTTAATGCAAATTATTTAAATTCAAAAGAATTTAGAGTTTTATTCTTTTAAATCAACACATATTTTATTTATTTAACTTTTCAAATTAAACTTCAAAAATCCAAATAAGTCACTAAATTCAAATTAACAAATTCGGGGATGTTACAGAGTTAACGGTACGACTCATGCCAAGAAATGAATTAGAGTTATGAAAGCTTTGAAGATTTAGGAGTGCCAAGGAATTGTTGATAACTCGGAGTGTTCTGGTTGTATTCAAGCAGAGGTACTATATGCGGGGTCGCCCGAGGGCTAGTAGTGCCTGTCGTGTATCCTAGACTACTCTGAGAGGGTCTGGAGTCGAATGGTATGGAGGTACTATATGTGACAACCATGCGGGGTTTTAGACCTGAAAGTACGTGGGAACAAAATCAAGAACCGAGATTTCCATTTGTCTTTGGCATATGAGGACGGGCCATACGAGTTATCATATATTCATGGCTTTACAACATAATAGCTAGATTTTGGTCGATGGATGTTATAGTTGCTATTTTCTTTTTCTCTTGGGTAGGCTATCATCTATAGGAATGCTAGAGAAGGGATTGGGAATAAGGTCAATGGAAGAGGCCGCTTAGATTCTTCTATCCTACTCTATTATAGTTTCCTATTGTCTTTATTTGAGTAGCATATTATATTTTATTATTATGCGCTAACTCTTTGGCTGCAGGAACAGGTCAGATATGAGTTTTTATACGTGTTTAGTTCCACATTTTACAGTATAGCTTCTGATAGTCATTTATCGCTCACACCAGATTGTTGTCCGACCCAAGGTTTTATGTTTCTTCTTATCGTCTTGGGTACTCTTAAATGAGTAGGGTAGATGACAAGTTTGGAGTTGCAGCTGCTGTACCAAGTCGAGCATAGAGAAGCTATGGCATATTGCACAATATTTTTAGTTTCTGCTGTCTGTTTCTATGTACTCTGTGGGATGTAGTAAGGAAATGTTGTACTAAGATATTATGATATTTGTACCATAACTCATGATTTAGTGGAGATGTTATTCTCATTTGTTATGGCTCACTATATTCTATTGTATATTTTCTATATTGCATCTCATTGTGAGATATGCAATAGGTTTTTTGCTTTGAATTTCAGCCCTTAATGATCATCCTATATCAGCTTGGCACACTAATAGTGCTCTTTTAGGTCATTGATGTGCAGGTGGTATGGGGCGATTATCACACCATTACACCTCAAGAACTAAGGGGGATTCGACATCCTCATAATGACCCTCTCATGATCATTGCATAGAGTAGACTCTACATCATTACAAAGATTCTTATGGATGTTGGCAGTGCTATCAATGTGATCTTTGTACACGCTTTTGACCAACTAAGGATCCTAGAGGATAAGCTAGAACGGAGCCTTGAGCCCATCATTGGGTTTAACAATATAGGATTAACACGGATGGGACAATTAAAACTGCTCTTGCAAATAGGATTGCCACTATGTTGCAGAACCTTCAAGACGCTATTCATAATCATTGATCAGTCTTCATATTACAATGCTTTCTTTGGGCGCCTAGCTCTGGATGAAGTTGATGCTTTCATCTCACCTAAATACTTAATGGTGAAGTTCCTAACAAAGAGTGGTTGGGGCCTATAAAAGGGAAGCGGTTCAACTCCCATGAAATGTATTTTTCTATTTAGAATAATATAAACGAAAACAATCTTCTTATTATAACTTATTTGTCATTTTTCAACCTTTCGATGATGGATTTTCACATCTATCGTCCAAATCGAAAACAAGACCCAATAGATCAACCAAGCTTGTGCTTAAGAAGTATAGCTCTTCTAAAAGAAAAAGAAAGAGAACGGATGCTAACCCGGTGAAAGAAGAAGTCGGAAATAGGGAGATAGTCACTAAGTTAGATTGTCAAGGCAAAATGAAAAGAATAAAGTCTATAGAAGGCCTTGAGGAGATATGTGTAGATCCATTTAATCCAGCAAAGGTAGTTAAATTGGAAAGGAATTAAAAAGGAACCTTACGGCAGAGTAAATTTAGTTTCCACGAATCAATAAAGATGTATTCGCATGGACTCATTCAGATATGCTCGGAATTGATAACAGTCATGTGCCATGCTTTGAAAAATGATTCTAGTATAACACCCATTCAGCAAAAGAAGAGGCAATTCGATAAAATTCGATCCGATGCACTAAAGGACGAAGTAAAAAAATTGCTCAAGAATGGCTTTATCAGAGAGGTATTCAATCCAAGATTGGTAGCCAATCCCGTATTGGTTAAGAAATCAAATGGAAAATGGAGAACTTGTGTTAACTACACTGATCTGAATAAGACGTGTCTAGAAGATTGTTACCCCCTACCGAGGACAGTTCAACTAGTTGATGCAACTAGTGGGCATAAACTTTTGTCCTTCATGGATGCTTATTCAATATAATCAATCCCTATATTCAAACTAGATGAAGAGAATGCAATCTTTATTATAAATGGAGGAATCTATTTTTACAAAGTGATGCCATTGGGGTTGAAAAATGCAGGCGCCACCTATCAGAGATTGATAAATAGAATGTTCAAAGAGAAAATGAGTCAAAACATGGAGATCTATATAGATGATATGTTGGTGAAATCTCATGAAGGAAGCAATCACTTAAAGGACCATGGAGAAACATTTGAGGTATTGCAAAAGCACCAAATTAAACTTACTACAAGAAAATTTACTTTTAGTTGCACTTATTAGCAGCATTTGAAGGCAAGTGCAACTATTATTGATTTATGCCATATTTTCAACGCTGCAAAAATTTTGGCTTACCGCGGCAATGCGTTTTCTTTACTTCTGCCAAAAGTTACAACCAATTTTTTGCTTGCTATGTTTTTTATTTTAGTTTATGTTTCATTTTGATCCACTTCCAAAAATTTACACATCCAAATTCCTCATCGTCATCATCCCCTTCACATTTTACTCCATCCTCATCATCGCGCAATTCCTTTGTGATGTGCTGCTCCTCTTCATAGTCAATCAAATCCTCTCTAACACATTACCGCTCTTTAAGTCGATCCAATACGCGTTGATCCTTTGCATAACTCAAGAGGATAGTGATTTTTTCCATGTAAGTGATGAAGTTGAGAAATTTGCATACTTTCTAATGCTGATCTTGAATTTTTGGGGTTTAACTATGGTTTTAGATCTTCAGGAAGAGGACAACGAGCTGTTTCGAAATAAAAGTTCACACTTCTTACACTCAAGATGTATAATGACCGTATTCACTTTCTTGGTTCTACAAATAAACTGAACAATATTTGACAGAATCTAGATCAAAATTTAGGTTAAAATTATTTCCACAACCACACACAAGGTATTTCATAGAATGTAGATCTATTTTAGGTGTTGATGTATTTCGCAAGTTTACCTTTGATTATTATCATGTCATTTTCTTTTTCTTTTAGTATTTATTTACATTGGAAATCATGGTTATATTGGTCATAACACACTTATTCTATTTTGAAGTTAGTGGAACGGTTGCTTCATTTTATTCAAGAATGTAAGTTGCTGGTTTTTGATGTCCAGCTATTTAAGAACATATAAAATGTTCTTTATAGCATACAAATACACTTCACAATATTTCATTATATATACAAATTAATGTCATACTTGCTACCCTTGGTAATTATGCTTTGAACTGCGTATATCAATATTCTAGTGTTGTTGAAAGTTGTATAAGTTATATTAAGTTGAAATATTCCATTTTCAAGGTATGAAAGTGTCGATGAAGAAGAAAAACCAACCGCAAAAGCCTAGTGGTACCCGTAAGTAGCAGTTTCAATCTTAGAACTTTTACTTTTTCTCTCCCTTTAAAATGAATTATATTTGTGTCTAATTTGCATTACAGCACAATAAAATCATTTCTCTAGTACTTCTCTAGTGACTTTCAAGGTGTGAAATTGACTTTCATCAAGTTACTTCTATAGTACACTATAACCAGTCAAAAGTGATAAAATAGATATTGTTTTCTTATTGTAAGTTATTATATAAAGCGTTTGCATGTAAAAAGAAATGGCATACATTATAATAGCCATATTTTTTTAATAAAGCTACCAGAATGTTTAACTTTCCCAGTTATAATAACATAAGATAACCAGAGCACCAGATTACCAATATACATAATATATTTAATTACAGTAAACATAGAAAGATGATTATCATTGATATAAGTCATGTAATGATTAGTTAGTATGGGCCCCGACCATCATTCTCATAGCACAGACCCATGGGCGGTTTAATATATTAGCACACTTCAAGTAGAAAATGTAGACATTTCAATGTGCATCATATATATGTAATTTCATTAGCATAGAAAATCTAGTCGCTCTCAATGGTTTCCGGTATTATGTTATACTAATATGAATTTATATGTAGTTTCACTAATTTACACTCTGTATTGTTTATAGAAAATGGCATGCTACTACTATTATCCGAGTTTTAATGGAAAAAGATGCTCTTTTGGTTGTAGGAATATATATAAGTCTTACATCTGTTCTATTCTTAAAACCTTCCTGCTATATGATTTTTTTCCCTGTTAAACCTCCAAAATGCATTAAAATTGTTTATGTCAGGTTGTACAGTTATAGTATTATAAATCTAAAATAATTTTTTAACGCTCTATTTGCCTCAATATGTATGGCTGGCTTTGTCTATCCCAACTTGGTTGACCTATGTAGGTATTACTGAGCTGACTTTTGTTTATATAAGGAACATCAAAGTATTAATATAGTTGCACTGTAAAACATTGCGTGCATGCAGTTTTAAAACATTGTGCATATCCAGTTTTAATGTCTTGCACGCTTAGTTTACAACAAATGAATATTGTTGCTCAAATGATTCGGCCCTTTAATTTAGTATGAGTAGTATGTATATGAATAATATGAATGCAAATCCATTATTTCAGCGAGTAATGAGACTAACCTTAGCTATCCTTCTTTCAGTAATTGAATGAATGGAGTGGATATTGATGAGAAGCAATTCGTTCTTTCAATGAGATAAATATCATTAGAAGCAACAATATTATAAAGAATGAAGAAAGAAAAATGCTCCTTATCGTGCTTCATACTCTATTCTATTCTTGATAATATCAAGTCTTCACCAGATTCATCTTTGTTGTTATTACCTCTTCTTTTCAGGAACTGTTTGCTTTATCATTTTTTATAAAAGAGTGTTATGAAATGCATGCTTATCACATTTAGATTCCACGACTATTTCACACAAACAATTCTTTTTTATCAAATAGTCTCGTAGCATTATGGTTTCTTATCTGTAGCCTTATGAATATGTTATATGGAAAGAAGTCTACATGATATATCATTCATCATCATCATGGTTATCATAAATACATGGTGCAACAGTGACAAAGAAAAATTCATGAGAAAACATGAGCAATCTTTCCTTCATAAATTTTTTATTGATCTTACTCCAAATAGGAAAGACTTTACCACTTTTCTAAGAGAAATTGCTCCCTGATGAGTTTTGCTCCTTCAGACAGTTATGCGACCATCTTAAGTCATTATTAAAATTATGTGTTGCTACATTTACCCCTTATTCTCGCTTAATAACACAGTTTTTAATTATCGTAATATGTGTAGAGAGGATTTCAAAGAATATGCAGATGTTGTTAGAATTCTCAAAATTGGTGAATAAGACATGTCCCACATCGCTAAAAATATGTTAATTTTCTGGTTTATATAGTATACTCTCAATCCCTATATTGGCCCTTAGGGTCAGGTAATTTAATGCGAGGGGGATGACCTATATGGCCATGGACTAACACGCGCATGCCGCTGCCTGCCCTGATGGTGCGGGTGCAATAAGAGTGGACCGTGTTATATTTTTGCTATACAGAAGTGAACGGTTTTATGCTTTTTAAATTCAAAAAGAAGCGCCTACTGGATTGGACGCGACTGTTCCAAACCGCAACAGTTTCTGACCGTTGCAAATGAAGAGACACGACTATTGCAAACCATAATAGTTTCTGGCCATTGCAAACGAAGAGACATAACTATTGCGAACCGTAGTAGTTTCTGACCGTTGCAAACAAAGAGACGGGACTGTTGCGAACCGCAGTAGTTTTTGGCCGTTGCAAACAAAGAGACAAGATTGTTGCGAACCGCAACAGTTTTCGACCGTAGCAAATGAAGATGTGCGACTGTTGTGAACAGCAACAGTTTTCGGCCATTGTAGACGAAGAGGCATGACTATTGCGAATAGTAATGCTTTTTTAATGAAGGGATGCTATTTTTCTCAACGGATGTAGCCATTGGGAATTCGGCTATAAATAAGGAGGAAACCTGATCACTTTCCTCGCTCAATCAATCCGAACTTTCTCTTCTTCCTCTTCATTTCTTAATATCTACAATCCTTACGCTTTTGCATATCACATAGAATATCATACACATCACAATCTCGAGCAGATCACGTCTGTTGTATCTTGGGAGACTTTGAATAAAGTATTAAGGAAATTGTTACGATATGCCTCAGACTTAATTTCCTTCTTCAACCGGCTAGATTTCTAGTTAATTTATATATATATATATATATATCGTTTTCTTTCTGCGTTGTACTATTTCTTTAAATAGTATAACCTTTGATTTAGTACTATAGTTATTATTGCTATAGTTGTTACTTTGTTGTTGTAATTACTTACAACATACTTAATGCTAAAATAACTAATTTAAAATTCTAGAGTAGTGGAAATCTGAGTTGTAAACTTGTGAGATAAGTTTATTATTGATTCATCTCTGTTTTGGTATACTAGACGTATAACATCTTAATACTTTCCTGTTTTCGCTAAAACAGAGATGACATCAGTTGAACTATCAACAAAGGCTACTACTCACAACAAGCCTGATCGTTCTGAGGAGCTGGTGACGACTTCATAACATGGAAAAATCAAATGCCATTTTATCGCACCACACTCGGTCTGCAACGGTATCTTGAGGAGGAGGAACCGATTCCTGCACAAGGCAACGAATCAGATGATGATATGTGAAAGCATTCTGATTTTCTATGCAAAAACTATATTCTGAATTGTCTCGACAAGGTGCTATACAAAGTATATCAGCCTCTAAAGATAGCAAAAGCACTTTAGAATGCACTTGCCATGAAGTACAAGACGTAGAATATCAGTCTTAAGAAATTCATTGTAGACAAATTCATGGACTACAAGATGGTTGACTCCAAACCGGTGACTGCTCAACTGCATGAACTGCAAATCATCATTCATGAAATCGAAGCAGAAGGTCATAAGGTTAGATAATCATTTTTGGTTGAAGCCATCATGGGAAAACTGCCGTCGTCATGGAAAGATTACCGCAACTATCTAAAGCATAAGAAAAAGGAAATCTCTTTACAGGATCTCATAGTCCGACTAAAAATTGAGGCAGATAATTGTGGAGTTACAAAACCAAGCGAGGAGGCATTTGTAGCTGAAGGGTCAAAGACCAAAAACAAAAAGAAGAATTTCCAAAAGAAAAGGAAAGCTCCAAACAACAAACCAAAAGACAACAAACGACCCAAAAAGTTTAATGGCGAGTGTTGGGTTTGTGGAAAGGTTTGATATGCCGCTAAAGATTGCAGACACAAAAAGGAACACAACAAAGAGGAAAATATAGTAGACAACATGGAAGTAGACGAGTCCAACTTCTCGGCAGTTGTATCTGAATGCAATTTGGTTCAGAATCCTAACCAATGGTGGGTAGACACATGCGCTACTCGTCATGTCTGCTCTGACAAATCCATGTTTTCTATATACCAGAATTTCGGTCACGAAGAAAAACTCCATATGGGAAATTATGCAGTATCCAAGATCGAAGGCAGTGGCACAGTAATCCTCAAGTTTACTTCTGGAAAAACTGTCAAGTTGAATGACTTTCTCCACGTTTCAGACATACGCGAGAATCTCATCTCTGGTGTAGTACTATCGAGAAAGGATTCAAAATGGTGTTCGAGTCAGACAAGATGGTTCTGTCCAAAGCTGGAATGTATATCGAAAAAGGATATTTATGTGATGGCCAATTTAAGGCAAATGTAGCCATTATCGGCAATAAAACTATGTATTATAATTGTGCTATTAATAAAATTGAAGTTTCTTACTTGCTTGTGCTTGAAATTTTACTATGGCATGATATATTGGGACACATAAATTTTTGAAAAATGAAAACACTATCAAATTTAGGATTAGTTCCGAAATTTGAAGTAGATGAGAACTATAAATTTGAGACACGTGTAGAAGCAAAAATTGTTAAAACCATTTCAATCTCTTGATAGAAGCACCGAACCACTAGGTTTGATTCATACAGATTTATGTGATTTTAAATCATTACCTACAAGAGGTGGAAAAAGTACTTTATCACGTTTATTGACGATTATATGCGATATTGCTGTGTATATCTTTTGAATGGTAAAGATGAAGCAATTACATCATTTATAAAGTACATGGCTGAAGTAGAAAATCAGTTAAATAAAAGGATCAAGATATTGAGATATGATCGAGGTGGAGCTTATGAAGCAACATTTGAACAGTTCTGTGCCGAAAATGGTATAATTCATTAAACAACAACTTCATATTCACCACAACAAAATGGTGTAGCCGAGAGGAAGAAGAAAACGTTAAAAGACATGATTATTGCCATGCTTTTAACCTCTAATTTGCCGACGAACTTGTGGGGGAAGCCTTAAATATGTCTAATCACATATTAAACAAAGTACCTCACAATAAAACAGGTACAATTCCATATAAGATTTGGAAAGGGCACAAACCAAGCTTCAAATACGTCAAAGCATGTGGGTGCTTAGCAAAAGTTCCAGTTCCGCCTCCCAAGAGAGTCAAACTTAGACCAAAAGAAGTGTATGGTTACTGTCTAGGGCCAGCCCAAAATAGTGGTGCCTACATATTTTTGGTATTCAAGTCCGACATAGCTGATATTCATGTAAATACAATCACAGAATCTAGAGATGCCTCATTCTTTGAAGATGTGTTTCCGCACAAAAGGAATGAAGGGAATAATGTCCCTAAAAGGACAAGAGAAGAATCAAGCAATTCACATGAAGATTGAACTCATCATGAGATTGAGGAAGTTGAGCCAAGAAGAAGCGTAAGGGCAAAGACTTCGAAGACATTTGGATTGGATTTTTTCACGTATGTGTTAGAACACGAACCTCAAATATAAATGGAAGCAATGTCATCTTCTGAATCTTCATGCTGGAAAGAAGCAATCCAAAGTGAAATTGATTCAATTCTAAGTAATAAAACTTGGAAAATTGTTGATACTCCACCTGGAATAAAACCTATTGGCTGTAAATGGATTTCCAAGAAGAAAATGAAAGCAGATGGCTCCATCAACAAGTATAAAGCCAGATTAGTAGGCAAAGGATATTGTCAAAAAGAAGGAGTAGATTTCTTTGATACATATTCGCCGGTAACACGAATAACCTCTATAAGAATGCTAATAGTAATTGCATCGATCTATAATCTAAAAATTCATCAAATGGATGTAAAGACAGCATTCTTAAATGGAGATCTCGATGAGGAGATCTAAATGGAGCAAACTGAAGGTTTTGTTTCCAAAGGAAATGAAAAAAATATCTGTAGATTAGAAAAATCACTAAACGGACTAAAACAAGCTCCAAAATAATGGCACGCAAAATTTGATAGTGTCATGATGAGAAATGGTTTTCGTATAAATGAATGCGATAAGTTTGTTTACTATAAACAAATTGGACAATCATATGTGATGATTTGTTTATATGTAGACGATATATTAATATTTCGTCCAAATACTTAGGTAATAGAGACCATAAGGAAGATGTTAATTAGCAATTTCAATATGCAAGACATAGGAGTTATAGACGTTATTTTGGAAATCAAAGTAATAAGAACATCTAATGGAATTAAATTATGTCAGTCACATTATGTACACAAAGTGAGTAAAATTTTTCAAAAGTTTAGAATTAAAGGAGTAAAAACACCTTTTAATCCATCAGAAGTACTGCGTAAAAACACTAATGAGAGTGTAATGCAACTGAAATACTCTCGTGTAATAGGATGTCTCGTGTATCTCATGAATTGCAAAAGACCAGATATAGCTTTTGCAGTAAGTCGATTAAGCAGATATACAAGCAATTCAGGAAAGGAACACTGAAAAGCACTAATGAGAATGCTTGGATATTTAAAAAATACCATAAATTAGTCCTTATATTATGAAAAATATCCTGCTGTCTTAGAAGGATATAGTGATGCAAACTGGATTGCTGATTCAGAGGAATCAAAATCAACGAGTGGTTATGTATTTACCTTAGCAGGGGCAGTAGAGTCATGGAAATCTACTAAATAAATATGCATAGCTCGATCCACTATGGAATCGGAGTTCATCGCTTTAGATAAAGCAGGTGAAGAAGCAGAATGGCTTCTGCTTCGTCATTTTTTAGAAGATATTCCATTTTGGCGTAAACCTATACCGACCATATGCATACACTGTGATAACCAAGCTGCGCTAAGTAGAGCGCACAACTTTGTGTATAATGGAAACTCACGACACATTCATCGATGCCATAACACAATTAGGCAGTTACTCTCAAATGAGACTATTTCCATAGATTATGTGAGAACAAATGATAACCTAGCAGATCCATTTACTAAAGGTTTATCAGGAGAGCAAATTGATTGCGCATCGAGGGGAATGGATTTAAAAGCCTAAACCACTAAGAGTTATCTTATACGGAAACCTATCCTAACGATTGGAGATCCCACGGACTAGGATCAATAGGCAAACCGGTTCTGAGTAACTCAAGACGTAATGCATTTGCTTGGACATAGTCCAACTCCATTCCTATGGTGCACAATATAAATGCATGCCTAAAGAAGTATTTAAAGGTTAAAACTCTATTTTTTAATGATGATCATATCTTGAATATAACAAGTGGGGTATATGTAGGATACTCTTAATGGTCGCGATCACCTATGTCAGTGTGAGCTGGGTCGGCTCTATGAGAATATTAAAGGCTTTTATTCTCTAAAAACACTCACAGAACCAAAATTGTTCAGGACTAAAATAAACACAACCAAAAGATTGGATGTGAAGGGAAATAATGCTTTGTAAAACTTATTGTCTGGTTATACAATAACGGCTGATGGTTCAAGATGAAATAATTCACCGATTAGCCAAGTATATCCGATAATTTTTAACCAGGGAAAGTTCAAAGTGAAATTTCTACTTTTCCTCGATATAACATTATTTTCATATGAACTATGTGATATTAAACTTTGTGTAGGGGAGACATATATCTTCATTCATATAGAGAATTGTTAGAATTCTCAAAAATTGGTGAATGAGATATGTCCCACATCGCTAAAAATATGTTAGTTTTCTAGTTTATATAATATGCTCTCAAGCCCTATACTGGCCCTTAGGGTCAGGTAATTTTATGCGAAAGAGTGGACCTATATGGCCATGAACTAACACGCGCGAGCCGACGCCCGTTCGTCCAACCGACCGACATAACCGGGTCGTGTCGGGTTCGGGTGCAGGTCCAATAAGAGTGGACCGTGTTATATTTTTCTGTATAGAAGTGAACAGTTTTCTACTGTTTAAATCCAAAAAGAAGCAACTACTGGATTAGATGCGGCTGTTGCAAACCGCAAAAGTTTCTGGCCGTTGCAAACGAAGAGACGTGACTGTTGTAAACCGCAACAGTTTTTGGCCGTTGTAAACGAAGAGACACGACCGTTGCGAATTTCAATAGTTTCCGGCCGTTGCAAACAAACTAACGCAACTGTTGCGAACCGCAATAGTTTTCGGCCGTTGCAAATGAAGAGGCGTGACTGTTGCGAGCAGTAGCAGTTTTCGGCCGTTGCAAACGAAGAGGCACGACTAGTTCGAACAACAACAGTTTTCGGCCGTTGCAAATGAAGAGGCGCAACTGCTGCAAACAGTAACGTTTGTTTAATGAAGTGATGCTACTTTTCTCAACGGGTGTAGCCATTGCGAATTCGGCTATAAATAAGGAGGAACTGATTACTTTCCTCACTCAATCAATTCCGAATTTTTCCTTCTTGCTCTTCGTTTCTTAATATCTACAATCCGTACGTTTTTGCATATCACACAGAAGATCATACACATCACAATCTCGAGCAGATCACGTCTGTTGTATTTTGGAAGACTTTGAATAAAGTCTTAAGGAAATTGTTACGACAAGCCTCAAACGTAATTTCCTTCTTCAACCGGTTAGATTTCTAGTTGATTTATATATATATATATATATATATATATATTCTTTCTGCATTGTACTAGTTCTTTAAATAGTATAACATTTGATCTGGCACTATAGTTATTATTGTTATAGTTGTTACTTTGTTGTTGTAATTAATTGCAACATACTTAGTGTTAAAATAACCAATACAGAATTCCAGAGTAGTGGAAATCTGAGTTATAAACTTGTGAGATAAGTTTATTATTGATTCGTCTCTGTTTTGGTATACTAGATGTATAACAGATGTGTGTTTCAGAAAAGTTGGAGACACAGTTTCACATTGGACAACTACAGATAAACCAAATGCAATAGGTGAAGCATCTTACGATACTGGCATGTTTGCTTCGTAAAGACGTTCATACTCATTCGGTAGTTATTTAGTGGATAACTCCATGATCAAGCCTTGTATGCCACAAACCATTTTAGCAGAAGTTTATCACCTATATAAGTCCAAGTATCAAGTAAGTTTTCAGTTTCTAACATTTTACTATTTGGCATGTTATATAATACTTTATACAGTCATACTATGTTTACCAATTTACATTAATGATGATTTTTACTAAATAACAAGGAGATGATTTGTCAACTGTTACAAAAAAATACAACGCAATTCCAAGAAATTTTGTAATAGAATTGTTGTCTAAAACTAAAAGTAACTCGGAATGCATAAGAAAGGTCTACAGTTATTCATTATGCTAGATATGGTAAGTCAATTAGTTTTAAAGGCCCGTGCTAACTATTCTATGTTTGTCAATCATCAAACTGACTATTCTGCCCGAAGCTTTGCAGCTCTGGTTCGATTTCAGTCATAATCAGGTGTTTTTATATTTTTAACTAAGTGCAATTTCTTGTTGTGTGAATAAAATAACGATAGAATCAATTTAAATAGATAGGCAATATTCAAGTACAATGTGTTAATAGTTGAATCAACACGATAAGATTGAATTTATTAGGGAAATTCTCAAAAGCCAGTGAAATATGCACAATAAACAGGCTAACATGACATAAAAACGCACGAATTAGATGCCTTTCATATATAACTTTTGCTTAATTTGTAGCTTATCTGTCTATATGCAAAAAACATTGTGAACATTTTTAACTCTTAGGTTGAATAACGCTCATTTCTCAGCACTCAGAAGTTTGAATTTCTATTTAAATTTCACTACTTTTCCTTAGTATATCATATAATTTTATCTTCTTTTAGGAGATAAATTAAAACATGCTACAGGTAGCTAGCTGCTAGCAGCAGCAGTCAATTGACTCTATATTTTATAAAAATGTAGTGCACTTTAGCCATATACACTTGCCAAAGCAAGGAATATTAGCACACTCGCACATGCTATCACGGCATGCATCCAACAGTACGTTTTTAGAATGATTTCTTTAGTGTAACAAGGTATCAATCATAGACTTCTTGAAAAGAACCTTCCATAATTAATCTAATTAAGTTCATAGGATAATAATATATGACGGCCAAGCTATAATAGTATATTATCGTTAACTATGTGTCCCGCTATTCATTTGGTATTTCCTAAAAGGAGTTCACAGCTTGATCCCAAGTATTTTTGTTAGTCAATTTTCTTTACATTTTTGTTTAAGAAATTTTGATGGGAATTTTTATGAGATTGGAGAAAAGGAGCTTGACTGGCTGACATGAGCTGAGGTGTTCGATGAGCTGAAATAAATTTTGCACCATTGTAGAATCCTTTTTAACGGGCTTGCAAAAGTATTAACTCAAACTAATTAAATACTTATCTTTCATGTTTCTTTCCCTTTGACAAGTTTATAAATACTTATATATTTAAAATGATTTAGTGACATGACATAAATTTACTTATAAAACAACTGCAACATTATCCCAAATTCTAAGTAGAGTTTTAGGAAACTTCCAAAAGTATGTAACTGATTTCCCATGTCATAAACTTATAAGCTTGTTTGCCATTTTGTTTAAATAATAATGGATACCTATGAGTATGTTGGGCTTCTCCTTGAATGCAGGGACCCATTTTCCATTGAATGAAGGATACACTTTTTGAGTTCTATTTTGTTCCTAGAACAAGTTTAGATTTCATCACCAAAATAAGCAAGTTCTTTAACAATTTCATGACTTCATTGAATAAAATAAAGTCAAATTCTGTCTATGTAGCTACAGCTATTTACAGAAAGTAACCAATGTTATAAGCTATATAGGCCATGTTTAGTAGAAATATTGTAGTGATGATGGCTGTTTGTTTATTTTGTGAACAGTTAGAAGCTCACCCTCAAGTGATTCAGCTTTGCAATGCCAGGTTTTGTTACCTTCTGACATGTCCAACATACTATTTTAGTTTCAAATAATGTTAGAGCATATTAAGTGTATTTTAATCATTATGTTAACTTACAAATATGATAGTCATATGGCTATGAATGCAGAGTTGAAGTAACACACAATAAAAACTAAGCTTTGATTTATAACTCATGTAAGTTGACAGTTGCAACAAAAAATGATTTACTTTATCATGAGATGATACAAATAATTATCATTTGTTTAGAGCCATAAAAGAATAAAATTATGATTCACAATTTAATTCTTTGTTTGAAATCATTTTATATATAGAATGATTTATGATAGACATGAAAAATAAAGTAAAAGATTAAACAAGATATAGGATTTATTTTTTTTGCCAATATTATGTTTTTATTTTATATAGAAATAAAACAAACAAGTAGAAATGTAGACGATATGTCAATATTATTAGTTATGGTAAAAAAAATTAACTAAGTTTTATAATAATTAACTAAGTTTATAAAAATTAACTATGTTTATATAATAATAACCTATAGTTTGACAAAAATTAACTAAGTTTATAATAATAATAAGTTAAATGATTTTATAAAAGAAATAATATTATAAAAATTAACTAAGTATTATAAAATTTTAACTAAGTTAACTATATTTTTTAAAAATTTGCAAGTTAACAACAACTACAATAAACCAAGTTTGATAACAATAACTAAGTTTATAATAGTAGTAGTAGTAATAAACTATAGTTTGGCAAAAACTGAATAAGTATATAGTAACAACAAATTAATTAACTTAACTAAGTTTTATAAATAATAATAACAATAGTAATAGTAATAAACATAATATCTAAGTTTATAAATATTAAATAAGTTAACTAATTCAAAAATTAAATTCATAAGTATCTAAAGATAAGGCTGCAGTATAAGGCTGCTTTCACATTTTCAACTTTTTAATCATTTATAACATGAAAATGCAAAATATATTGTATATTTATATGTGAATGTGTATTTTAAAGTGCACTACATTGTACAATTTCCATATATTTATATATATTGTATGCTTTCAAAAATTACTATGATTTTTACATGACTGGTTAGTTAACTGCATTCACATCAATTCAATTGGATTGGAAATACATGGCTAATGGATGATATATTGAAATAATATTTCTCTTTCAGTTCATAGCTTTACCCTTTACATGGATGCACTCCTATATTTCTTCTTCTTAAAGCTTTACCTTTACATGTATGAATCTCAAATATTATATCCATTTAGCTCATTATCTAGTTTCAATTATCATTTAATATTTCATCCAAAATTAAGAGTGAAGATAAAGATGTTTGGTTAGAATTAGTTTGCAGAAAAAAAACGAAGTCCATTAGGGACCACTGGTGCAATGATTAGGCATCTAGTTTGATTTATCGTTAGAAGTCTTGAGTTTGAATCACATACATAATATGCCTCTTTATTATTGATAGTGTTAACATAGATAAGACAATACCATTCTTTTTCTTTACCAGTCTTAATACATGCCTTTCTATCATCGTACTTTAAAATAAGCAGGTATAAAAGAAAAGAAAATGACAGGAATCCCAAATGATCACATGAAACTAACCTCCCTTCTTCCTACTGTCTTCTAGTCAACCATTACATGAATAAGCCAAAGCATCTTTCATATCACTTAACAAATCCTTATATACAAACTATTCAATTCATATTTGCGTGCTAAGTTCATGTTTTCTTATTACAAAGCAAATCATTGGGGTGGATTATTTGATATCAACATAGGTGGCAAACACAGTAGAAATCTCGATCTCGATCAAGCAACTCTGTCAAGGTAGCAACATGAATTAGATGAGACTCAACAAAGTTGGCTTTTGGTCCCTCAATAAGGAGGCAAAAAGATGGTTAAATACATCAATTTGGGATGCATTGTTATTAAGAGAAAGGTTCTTTCGTGGGTATTTTGGGCAATTTCTGTTGGTTTTGTTGCTATTGGGTTTCCGGTCGTTGTTGTTAAGACACTGCCTAAGAAAGTTAAGGGACCTGAGCCTTTAGACGAGTACCCCAGGGTGCTGCATAAGGCATTTATGTTTTACAATGCTCAACGATGTAAGTTTTTCATTCATATGTATTTATCATCGTATTTAGACATAGATAAGTAAGATTCGTTAGAAGGTAGAGGAGTAATGCAACAAAACATTAATATATAAATAGTTTTGACTTATTTGATTTATAGAAAGTAAATTACCAAAGACCAATGGAGTGAAATGGAGAGAAAATTCAGGTTTGAAAGATGGATCATCCATAGCAGAAATCAAAGGCGGTCTTGTTGGAGGGTATTATGATGCAAGAGACAACATAAAATTTCACTTTTCGATGGCTTTCTCGATGACATTGCTAATTTGGTTAGTGATCGAGTATAGACATAAGTATAAAGCAAATGGCGAGTATGAACATGTTAGAAGAATTATCCAGTGGGGAACCGATTATCTACTCAAGACTTTCAATTCTACTGGTACTAACATCGAAAAAAATTATGGTCAGGTAAACTTTCTAGAATATCCCATGTTCAATGCTTAACTTGAAAACTAAACGAAAACAAAAATGCCTCAACTGAAAAAAACGAATCAATGAATCTTACGTAATAAGAAACATATAACAGTAGTTATGTACTTTGTAAAATGAAGTAACTTAATCTTTAGTAATAAGTCATGGAGACGTCCAGTCTTCTTTACCAGCATGCTTAATCTTTAGTAGTGAATATTTTGTAGGTAAATCAAAAACAAGTCAACAATGGCAGGAGATCAACTCCAAGTCTTAAAATCGCTGGACTTGGTGGAAACACAATTGTGCCACTTCACTACCATAGTGATCGCCGACATGGGGTTTCTTCATGGACGCCTACAATCTCTTTTGTATTCCTTGGTCATCAAACTGCTGGAAAGAATCTACTATCATGTACAAGGGTCTGACACACCTAGAACTCTTCCTCTTAACATCGCCGCTGTAGTCAATGGTGTCGCCTTCTGCGGAACTCTGGCCTCTGGCCTCTCCTTCGGCCACAACCGCAATGGTACCCATTGAGCCTAAGATTCTTATTCCTATATTTTCATTTTTTCTATCTATGATATTCTTCTTCCCAAACAATGTAAATATCGAGCGATGCATATGTTTGTTGTTCATTAATTGAGATAATTTATGAGATTGAGTTAATATAAATAATTTATAAATAAGTTAACCGAGCTTTATAAAAATTTAACTAATTCTTATCAAAATTAACCAAAATTTTAAAAATTAATTGAGCTATATAATTTAACTATGTATTATAAAGATTAAATAAATTTATACAAATTAAATAAATTTTATTAGAATTTAACTATGTAAATAAGTTCTTAAGACTTAAATAATTTTATTATAAATATTAACCAAGTTTTATAAAAATTTAACTAAGTTTTATTGAAAAATTTTAAATTTAAGAAAATTTTAACTAAGGATTATACTTTAAATATGAAATCATTTGTTAACTGTTAAACTTGTCTATGGTAATTAGCTTTTTAGGAGTAAATGCCAGCTACAGCAAAGAATTATAGATAATCAAGTAATGAACATGTCTTTAATTGTTATATATACTATAACATTTTTTAGTACTTGTTGTGCAAACTTGTTTATGAATGGTTATGAGTTTCATGTGAATTTGCTCGGTTTGTCGAAAAACTATTATCGAAATGGTTATGGATATTATATTTGATTATGTGATTAATGTGTTTTTTGATTGTTTGAATATGATGGTTATGTAATTGATTGATTGATTTTTTGAATACGATGATTATGTGATTGATTATTGATTATACCAAGACTGTTATGTGAGCAATTGTTGGAAATGATACAAACCATTAACATGAAATAGCAGCATGTACAGTATGCTACAAAATAGTTAATAACTTTTAGTAGCATTTTAGAAACGTACTAAAATAAATGTAAAAGGATGCGATATGACTTTTGAAGCCTTTAAAAACGCTACCAAAACTTTTAGTAGTGTTTTAGTAAATACTATGATACGACATGCTACTAAAAGTCTGAAACTTTTTGTAGCATTTATAAAACCCTACATGTCAAGTTTTGGGCGTTTTCTACAATGTTACAAAAAGTTTCGGAGTTTTAGGTGCATGTCATATCAGCATTTATCGAAATGCTACTAAAAGTTTTGTTTGCGTCTTTTCAACGTATAAAAGGCCTTTTCTGGTGTAGTCACTTAATCCATAGAAATGCTCTTTCGGGATTCAATCCGAAAAATTCTTGGGCTACATCGTCAATGATCGAGGAATTGAAGCTAATCTCGATCAAATTCAAGCTATAAAAGACTTGGTGGAGCTCGAAACAAGTAAAGATATAATGAGTCTAAACGGAAGAGTACCGGCGCTAAATATATTCATCTCTAAGGCCATTGATAAATGCACACATTCTTTGATGTAATTGAGAATAAGAATTTTGAATGGGTGGAAGATTTCCAAAAGGCTTTTAAGGAATTGAAAGACAATCTTGAGAAGCTACCAATATTATCCAATCTTAAGGAATTGAAAGACAATCTTGAATGCAGCCAGTTCGTCGTTGATCAGGGAAGAAAACGGAACTCAACTTCCTACATACTATGTAAATAGAAGACAAAAAGATGCCGAGATCAGATATCCGATCATAGAAAAGCTAGCGCATTGTTTGATACTTACGGCATGGAAATTAAGAGCCTATTTCCAAGTGCGTCGACAAAAGTGTTAACCAATTTTCCACTTAAATAGATCTTTAGCAAAGCAGAAACTTCAGGAAGATTAGTGAAGTGGGGAATAGAATTCAGTCGGTATAATGTTGAATTTTCACCCGAGTAGCAACCAAAGCATAGGTTCTAGCTAATTTTGTTATTGAATGCACAAGTTTCATTAAAGAACAATCTGAAAAAGAAATTTTCTAAAGCCCAAATGACAGTTATTTATAGATGGAGCATCAAATTAGGAAGAGGCAGCAGCAGGATACGTCATTATCATCCCCAATGGGCATCGTTTGCATTATGCAATGAAGTTAGGCTCCCCAGCTACCAACAGTGTAGCGGAATATGAATCGATGGTGGCATGGCTTACTTTGGCTTTGCAACTGAAGATCCTAAGAATTGAAATCTTTAGTGACTCTTAGTCAATGGTGAATCAATTGAAATGACATATCAAACCAAAGATGCCAAATTGATTTTATATGTGAAGAAAGTACCGAGGATGCTAATTTTTTTAAGATTATTCTGTACACTAGGTCCCAAGTGGAAATAATTCCCAAGCAGAATCATTAATTAAACTGGATAATTCAAAGGAGCCCCATAAATTCGAATTATACCAGTGCGCTATCAACCAAATCCCAGCATCGAAGATAAAGTACCCGAGTCAGGGAAAGAATAACTGGTACTAACCAGATCTCGGGCCTTATCCCATGAAGGAGATGAAAGAGAAACCATAAATGAAGATCCTTAGGAGGAACTCGTTCATCCAAAATGGATAATCGGTACCAAAATAATTAGATGACCACAATTTTCGAATACCTTGTTAATGGGACATTACCAATTAATATGATAGACATAAGAAGAATCAAGCATCAAGTTACCACCTTTCCTGTGATGGATGGAATATTTTATAAGAAAGGATATGCCCAACCTTATTTAAGAGTGCAAGTCCAGAGAACGGATTAAGATTAGTGAAAGAAGCACATGAAAGATATTGTGGAGATCACACTGACAAGATAAAGCTGGCAATGAAGGTCATGAGATAAGGTTTCTATTGGCCTAGATGACCAATCAAGCCATCAATTATGTGAAGAGATGTGAAAGGTGCCCGAAGTATTCTAAAATTCCTCGTTTTCCGCCATTTAAGTTAACCACGATCCCAAGCTCATGGCCCTTTAATATATAGGGAATGGACTTGATCAGCCCCTTACCAATATCTAAAGGAGGAGCATAGTATACAGTAATCGCAATTGATTACTTTACCAAGTGGGTGGAAGCAGAACCACTTCCAAATATTACCTCAAGAATGGTGCTCAAATTCCTGGTCAAGAATATTGTCATAAGATTTTGGATCCCACGCAAATAATATCCGATAATGGGACATAATTTGAAAGTGAAGGTTATACATGATTTTGCAACAAGAACGAAATTATCAAGAGTTTCTCTTCTCTAGCATATCCATGGGCTAATGGAGCCATTGAAGCACTAAGAAAACTATTAAACTATTCTTTAGAGGCGATTAAATGAAGCCAAAGGAAATTGGGTAGAGGAATTGCCACTTGTACTCTCGGCATACAAAACATCCGCAAAAACTGCAACAGGTCATACTCCGTATTTCTTAACATATGGATGTGAGGCTATGCTTCCAATTGAAGTCAGTAAACCTTTGTATTGAAGAATCGCATATGCATTCGACCCAAACCACGAACTCAAAAAAGAATCTTTAAACCTTATCCATGAATTATGAGATGAAGCAGTAATATGAACTACTGAATACCAACGAAAAATATCTAAATACTACAACTCAAAAGTAAGAATAAGATCATTCCAAAAGGGGGATTTAATACTTATAAGAATGATGGCTAACACTAAAAATCCAGTGGATGGACCACTTGAGACAAACTGGGAAGGTCCCCTAGTCATACACAAAGTAATTCCGCTGGGAGCTTATCAATCATGCCAACTAGATGGAAACATAATCCCTGCAACATGGAATGCGGAACACTTACGACTATATTTCCTAGTAGCGAATGAATAAAGAAGAGATTCTCAGCGCATCTACATGGTTGGGAGTAAGATTCTCCTTAAATAATGGAACTACCTAGTCTGGTAGAAAGCCTTCGATTGCACCAAGGTGGCCGGATCAAAGCACCTCATAGAGGGAGGATAGATTAAGCGTTTAGTCCTGCCAAATGTGACAAGGTTAAAGCATTTGCAAGCCCTTGATAGCGCCTACATGGTCAGATCAAGGCACCTCCTAGACGGAGAACGGAGTAAGCCTTTGACATTGCCTTAACCGGCTAGATCAAAGCACCTAACAGCCTTCATTACCACCTATAAAGCTTGTCTAAAGCACCTCCTAAACGGAGGATAGATTAAGGCTTTGGTCCTGCCTAACAATAGCCTGGCCAAAGCACCTAACCAGCTTTTATTCCCGCCTATAAGGACTGTTTGAAGCACCTCCGAGAGGGAGGTCGGGGAAGTTTTTGGTCTTGCTTTTGGAAATCTAACTGAATGCACCGAACGACCTTATTCATCACCTAATATGATTGTAAGGGGTCTAAGACATCCATTACCAAGAAGGTGGTACACAAAAAGGTTAAGATATCCATTGCCCAGAGGATGGCACATAAAAAGGATTAACAAAATCCATTGCCCGGAGAGTGGAACATAAAAAGAATTAATCATATCCAAAGCCCAAAGAGTGGTGTAGAATAAAAGATTCGGACATCCAAAGCCCGAAGAGTGGTGCAAAACAGATTCAGACATCCATAGCCCGAAGAGTTATGCAAAACAAAGGATTCAACATCCAATACATGAAGAGTGGCACAAAACAAAGGATTCAAACATCCAATGCCTAAAGGGTGGTGCAAAAAAAATTCTATGGTTATTACCATGTATGGATTTTTGGTCTTCTCTTATCATTACCGGATATGAATTTCTGGTCTCTCTTATTATTACCAGATATGGATTTCTGCTCTTCTATAATTACCACTAGATATGGATTTCTGGTCTTCTCTAATTACTACCAGATGTGGATTTTTGGACTTCTATAATACTGCTATCTAGAGGCCCCAAGCTAAGCGCTATAGATGCTGTAGTCATCCAAAGTAATAACTTCCGACGGCTAAATATGACTATGTTAATGTTATCAATAATATCAAAAGTATTTAAATATGAAATAAAACACAAATTTCAAAACCACATTTACTTCTTTACATTTCAAAGTCAAATTATTTCACATTCACTACACATAATTCCAAATCATTCCCAGTCACAGATAAAATGTAGTTGTTTCAAAATCCGCCAAGAGTGTTATAAGAAGATAGCCTTTTGGTTAATCATAATCATGTGGTCATAATAGACCTAATACAATCACAACAGAAATAAATCAAAACATAACAAGAACTGCAAATCCTAAATAGCTATCCGTTTGCCGCCTGCATGCCTCCGACAGCCTTATTCGTCATCCTACTAATACCTGAAAAAGACCTTAATCCCTCAGCCTACTCAGCTTAATTTTGAGCACCTGACAGTTTAAGGGGAAAACATAAACTTTGAGATAGACATAAAGCCTGGTATGAATAATACTATACATCCCGGTTAAATATGTTAAGTGAGACCACGTCGCTTAGCGAAATGGGTTTCCCCTCACTGGCATCCTTTCAAAACATATCTTTGCAAAACCTTTCATAAAACCATATAATGTGCTCCTGCATCCACAATGGTTAAATCTGTAAAGCAATCATTATGTAAACATACATAAATATCAGGTAATAATGAACTTTCTGTTCAAACACACAAGTTTTGTTTAGATAACTTTTAACCTTGGCTAACTTGGACCTACCAGAAAATATAATCAAAATTTACTTAACACCCATTAGATATTCTTTTTCTGGATTATCTATCCTTAACTATATGTTAAACATTTCACTTCTGGACGGACTGTCCTTAACTATATGTTAAATAGTTCACTTCTATACGGTCTGTTCCTAACCTAATCATCTCTCATGTCTTCCCGATCCTAATGGTTTTTCGGGCTCACCAGTAACCTATCTGTATACAAACATATATTCCTTTCGGTGTGTAACCATAATTTTAGTCTATATGTGACAAAGTCCCGCACACTAGAATTTTGGACAACAATTAGCTGGGGTTATTAGCTAATGTATAGGGCATGACCTCGTACTAGACCCATCTGGTATTTTAATATCTGAGTCATTTTCACTAAAATATCTTCTCCCATAATTTTCCATGAAAAAATTTCAAAATGATTTAAAACCTTTAAATCAAATTCAAACAAGGAAAAGTATATAATCTTTACACTTTACTCAAAATCGTATCACCATGTTATATATATATATATATATATATATATATATATTATTTACTCAAACTTTAGTTGATGAAAACATTTAATCATTTGAAAGAACCTCTTTCTATACTTTTGAAATCATCTATTCAAATTCAAACATCAAACCTGTTGAAATCAAATCATTCGAAAATAATAAAACTTTGAACATCCTTCTTTAAAATCTCTTTAAAACATTGCCTTAGGAAACCTTGGAAAACCTTCCATCTTAAACCTTTCAAAATCATTCACTTAAACCTTTCGAAGTCATTCACTTAAACCTTTCGAAATCATTCACTTAAACCTTTCAAAATCATTCATCAAACCTTTCGAAATCAGTCAACTAAAACCTTTCAAAACCATTGAATTAAATCTTTTGAAATCAACCTTCAAATCTTTCAAAACCATTCAACTAAAACCTTTCGAAACCATTGAATTAAACCTTTCAAATTCAATCTTCAAACCTTTCGAAATAATTCAAGTAAAACCTTTTGAAACCATCGAATTAAGCCTTTCGATATCAACCTTCAAACCTTTCAAAACCATTCAAATAAAACCTTTTGAAACCATTGAATTAAACCTTTCAAAGAATTATTGATTTCAATTTAAAACAAGTGAAAAACCTCCTTTTTATAATCTTTCGAAGTCATTGGAAGCAACCTTTCGACTAAGTTGAAAGCTCTGCTTGAAAGCTTGGTTATACTTCAATTAAATATAAGACTAAGTCAAAAACTTCCTTTCGAAAGCATTAGGAGAAGCGGCTGGTTTTAAAACAAGTAACCCTTTCGTCTTTGTCGAAAGATTCAAAACAAAATAAAGCGGCAGAAATCCTTCGACTATGTTAGAAGGTTTCAAAATGAAACGTTGTTAAAATAATAGTAACTTTAAGACCATGTCGAAAGGTTTTAAACCTTTATATTTGACCTGGTCGAAAGCAACCAAGTCGAAAGCTCTTATTCGAAAGCAAAACAGGTGAAAGCTTTTGGTTTATAAAACAAACATACCCCAACCTCTTTGGCCATCAACCCTTCGACTTAGAACCCTTCGACTCTGTCCAATTCACTATGTAACAAGTAGCTTGATACTATATGTAATTGTTTGACCTTGTCAAAAGCTTTGAACCTCTCGACCTTGACCTTGTCGGAAGGTCTGGGCCGGAAGGTTTACTGTCGTAATAGGTGGAAACATGCCAAAAGTATGATTTCTTTGTTTTTAACTTAAAAAGGATAACTTTTCAACTAACCTGCCGATGAACATATTATTCTGCGTTTAAAACCATTTGTTTCATATATTTTTATTTTAATAAAACGGTAGTATACGGGTATTTTTTTGTGGTTTTGCAGATTATAGACTCTGAAGTGCTATGTTGAAATTAATCGGTTGTGCCGTCCATTGGTTCAAATGACACGCAGAAAAGAGTGCAACATTTTGATCATCGAATAAATCGAAGCACAACACATTTTAATCAATAAGCACAACTTACATGGACCAACTTAGAAATAAGCTTACTAGCATGGTCACGTAAAAGAAGAAAATCAAAGAAGAAGAAAACATACATCATCACACAAAAAAATGCCAGCTCACGTTTGCAAGTTCAAAAAAATGGGATCATTTCAAAGTAGCAAAGATCAAGCATGCTATTCTCAAATGCCAGCTCACCTTAGCATTGTTCTTTGCAAATTCAAGTTTAGCACACATATTATCTGAGCTTGCTCAAGAGAATACTAATTCAAACAATGATGTGGCTACATATATTTTCTTTCACCAATTCATACATGGGACCTATTCTTTTGGGAAAAGGTGGAATGATATTTCCAGGCCTAGAAGTCTATATATAGAGAATTGATAGTAATGCCAGAGGATCATCTCCTACCCCATCACTTTCTCTACTAGTTTATTTTTTTTCAACAATTTTTTTATGTTCAGGCAGAGTGGATAGAACTGTTAATTAGTTTTAGCTTTTTATTTATTTTTGTTCTTATTTCTTTTCGATACTCATTTCAGTTAGTTAATAAATTTAGTTCTTCTCTATTTCACTTGTTTACACTGTTATTTCCTTTTCCGCAATTTTAATTTCTGTTCTGATCTTTACAATTTAATATTTTGGTTGCAACTCCGATTAGATTCGAAATCGATTCAGAGTATATTGTTGTTTTTATTTTCTATTCAAATTGATCGTCGAATTCGTTTAACACGCCTAAGATTTAAATATAGATTTCAATTGTTTTAAAATACAATTCCCTGTGTTCGACCGCATACTACACGCCTGTGCGCTTGCAGAATTTATTAAAATTTATGCTTTTCTATCCAATAGAATAGTCGCAACAAATTTTTGGCGCCGTTGCCGGGGAATTGTTATTTTAAAATTTTCGATTTTTCTGTTTTTTTAATCTATTCGTGTTAATTTAATTTTTTTATTTGTTTTCAAAAAAATATATAACGAATTTCGTTCCCTACATTCATTTTCACATTTTTGTTTATATAGTTTCTGTTTTTTTAATCATTTCCACATACACAGCAAGTTTAGTTTTCACGTTGCATTCATATTTAGTTCTGCATTCATTTTTATATTTCTTAGCTGCTGCATGCGTCATTTTCACATATTTATATTAGTTTTGTCTGCATATTTTTACACTAACAGCTACCATTTAGTTTCATGCTCACATAATTTCGTATTCTCATATTCACTTATATTCTCATATTCACTTGGCTGTGCTTTCAATTGAAGCATTCATTTGCATACCAATTCACAACAACAACAACGTAGAAACTGAAGATTGGTTTAAGTATCACCGCCTTCAAGTGGTTTCACTTTCATGTTTCCTTGCATTCACATAGTTCCTTGCATCTTCATAAATCACAGTCTGCATAATTTCAAGTTCATATAAAAAAAATTCTTTCCTTTTTTCCATTCGTTCATTCACACGTTTATTTACTCTCTGTTTCTTGACATACTCATAAGTTTGCTTTCATCTTCCATTCTTTTACAATCCTACAGTCGGCCGAAAGTGACAAAACCCGCTTCAAACACTGAGCTTCTCCGCCTGAATCCACACCTTCATCACCAGCGAAGCCTTCAACGAATCCATAAACCGTCTGAATTCGCACCCCAAACTCAGAACAACAACCTATCTAAACACACGCAACTACGCTTTCAAACTGAACTTCATCTTCACTGCTGCCTCCTCATTGTCATCACCCCACTACTTGGCGTCAGCTGCACGACAACTCACCAAACTAGTTCTCCAAACGCACAACCGTACCTGATACCATTGATCATCACCGTACCCCCCTACAAGCAACTTCTCCACCTGACAAATTCGTTGCCACACAAGCATCACTTCCCAGCCTTGCCCTGCCTTAACTAACCTATCGTCTAAAATGACCTCTACCATTGCGAATCCCAGACCTGAGACCCAATCATCGAATATCACCCCTAAATCACCATCACATCGCCTCCTCCATCAAATCCAAACCCGAGATCCAATAACAACCTACACCCGCGATTACCCGGGTTCCTCCAACCATCGAGATCTACCTCGCTCAGATCCGACACCGCGACTTCCTGTATCTCACGATCTAAAGGAACGAAAAAAAAGAGTAAGAAAAAGAAAAAGGAAGAAAGAGAGAAGTCTGAAAGTTTAGAATAGTGAAAAGCTTGAAGAGAATAAAAAAGGGGCAACGTATATATATTTCAAACAAAAGATAGAGTAAGCGGCGATTGGAGTGACATATTGTGTAATAAGAAAAACACAAGGCACCGCTTTGGCTAATTTCAAAGAAACTGACTTAAAGAATGAGAAAACAAGCACTTCAGGTCGAGCGATTGCAAACTATGACGGACTGTTGTACCCCTGCACAAGTAGTTTTCTAGTCTACATGTGCTCAACTAAAAACTTTTTATTTTGGCTATTTCATCTTGATTTGTGTATGCGCGTTTGGGCAAGAAATAATTTTAACCATTTAGAAAACCAAAATGTCTCATTAAACAAATCAATAGAAATTTCAATTCAAACAAATAAGAGCAATCATGGTTCACAACATATCTCATATCACAGTTCACCAAAATCGTCACCTAAATCACATGTTGGAAATAATGAATTTCATGAGAACAGACCATTATCCCTTAGAGACCGATGCTATCCAACTAGCACCGTTCAACCTTCGGTTATTTCATTTCCGCCTGCCGAAGGAAATAATTTTGAGCTAAAACATTCTTTTATCCAAGGGGTACCAAAATTCACTGGATCTAAAAATGCATATGAATTTCTTAGTGAATTTGAGTTATATGCTTCTACAACTAAAATGCAACAACTTTCTAATGAATCCATCAAGTTAAGACTTATTCCCTTCGCGCTTCTAGAATGTGTGAAAAGGTGGCTTAATTCTCTTCCTAAAAATTCAATTAGTTGGGACAATTTCGTTACTATATTTTGAAAAAGTTTTTTTCTTTCCATAAAACTCTTAAAATTCGAACCAAAATCAACCAATTCTCCCAGAATGAAGGAGAAACTTTTTCAAAGTATTTTGAAAGGTTCAATAAATTGTTATGTAGTTGCCTACATCATGCAATCCCTAAACACATTTTATGCCAAATCGTTTATGAAAGGCTTAACTATCAAACAAGATCCCAACTCGAGTCAATGTGCGGAGGAGAATTCATGGCAAAAATAGATGAGGAAGCATGGGAATTTTTAGAAGAGTATTCAGAAAAGGATATGCAATAGGAAACAATTCGTGTTCTAATTCGCACTCCAAACAGAGGAGTACACGCCATTGACCCATCACATCTTCCTATAGATGCCCAAACTCCTCAAGAAGGAGAAGGACTACCCCATTACTACAAAACAAGACCAAATTAATGCTATAGCTCAAAATAGTCCATATTCATCCACATACAATCCTAACTGGAAGCACCATCCCAATTTTTCGGGGTCAAATCCTAAAAATGCGGCTAATCCATCACATATGTATCCGATGATACCAAATCCGGATTATCGAGCCCCAACTTCTAATGCTCAAAATTCTCAACCCGCTCCTCAAACAAAACCTTTGAATCAACCATACAAGCATCCTAATTTCAATCCATCAACCCAACCTTCTCAGCCTTCACAAGAAATTGCTCGATTGGAAAAGCAACTCACCAAACAAAATGAACAAATCACTAACCAAGATGCGAGAATTGAGCAAATCACCAAACAAAATGAAATAATGTTGATAATGATGAAGGATCTCATGAAAATCAATGAGAAAGGTAAATTTCCTAGTCAACCCGAAGTGAATCCAAAGTATAACTCTCGAGGAGTAAATCTTTGTGAGGATGAAAATGTAAATCTGGCTAATGCTGTCACCACATTAAGGTCTAGTAAGAAGGTAGACAACCACGTCGGCAACTCCGACATCCTTCTTAAGTCTTTCCATGATCAGAATTCTGAAATTCAGTCGACAACTACTATTGTCAATCCAAACGAGTCTAATTCTTCATCTAAGGTTGGAAATCCTGACCACTCTTCACCTTCTTATGTTCACAAACCCAACATTCCAGCTCCTTTATCTTTAACCTCGAATATCACACCTTCTTCTTCGAATGAAAAAACTACCGAACGAGTCTATAAACTCATAGCTCCATTTCCTCATAGACTCAACAAAAAGAAGAAGCTTGCTAATTTTGACCAAATTCTTGAAATCTTTAAAAAAGTTCGAGTGAATATTCCACTTCTTGATACAATCTAGCAAATTCCTCAATACGCCAAATGTCTGAAAGAGCTGTGTACTCAAAAACGTGCCACTAACGTTCCTAAAACTTCATTTCTAACTGCAACACTAGCTCTGTTCTTTCAAATCCCTCCCCAATCAAGTATAAGGACCCCATTTGTCCTACAATTGGCTGTAAAATCGGTAACACTCACATTAGTCATGCCTTACTCGATCTTGGAGCAAGTGTGAATCTTTTGCCTTATACTGTGTACTGTCAACTAGGACTAGGGGAATTAAAACCTACAAACATCATAATTCAGCCAGCTGATCGATCTGTTAAAAAACCATTGGGCATAGTTGAAGATGTTTTAATACAAATCGAGCAATTCTATTTCCCAGTCGATTTCACAGTCCTAGAGACTGCACCCGTTTCAAATCCTAACGGTCAGATCCCTTTGATATTAAGTCGTCCATTGTTAGCAACATCAAATGCTATCATAAATTATATGCAACGACCCAGAATTTCTGTCATTTGAAATTCGTATATTTAATTGATTTTAAAATACTAACAAGTAAAATTTGTGAGTTGAATAAATTTTATTTCGAATATCTAGATTTAATGGATAATTAAATCGATAATTAATATTTAAATTTACAGAAATAATTGAAAATTGGGTTTAATATGATTTAAATTGATTTGTAAAGTTGTACTAAATCATATTAGAGTTAGAATGATGTTATAGAACTTTTAAAATTTAATTAAAAGTTAAATTGTGGAAATTGAATATTTTAATATTTAATTGACGAGTAAAAATAGTCATTTTTCAAAAGGTCTTGGATATCGACGAAACCAGTTTCATTGGATCCGTAATGTTAAATTTTTGTAAGATTTTAAATTTTGTGTCAATCGGATTTACGGTTTGTCTGAGGCAAGCTAAAACGCACTGAAATTGGTTTAAGTGAATTTTAAATTTAAATAGTCGATTCGAAAACCTATCTTTCAAATTTGATCGAATCGGCTCCCGATATATATTCCATTGCGTTTGGAATAGGGGTAAAACATTATAAACGCCAGGCGGCACGCTTCGTTTGGAGTTCGGAAAATTTCAGGATGAATAGTGTTTTGTAATTTTATATAAAAGGCCACCATAATTCACATTTTACGCAAACCCTAGGTTAAACGTTACAGCCGCCATTTAAAGTTTTAATGGCCGAAAACTTGTCTCCTTCTTCCTCAATTTCTTTAAATCCGTGAAGAATTAACGAAAACTCCCAACTAGCAAAACGTAGCGCACATTGAGTACTTCACATCCAGCGGCGGAGATCACCTGGAGTTCATCGTGGGCGCCACAATCTGGCCGCGTTCGCCTAGGGTTGTGCACATGTTTTCATGTGAAAGAGGGGGCCGAGCTTCCTGATACGGCGGCTAATGGTGGAGGCGAGCACGAGCATTCCAATGGCGGCCTCTGATCGTCTTCAAAGTCGACGTGGTGGTCGCGAAAATCAACAACAATCGGCGGCTATGGGTTATTGTTGCACGGCTTGGAACGAAGGGGAGAAGGAAAAGGGCAACGGCCCTGATTTCGTCAAGTTTGAACGAACGGCCCAGATGCAGCAAGGGTATAAAAAAAGAAATAAAATTGAAAATAAATTGTATATTAATTTGTGTAAACATTAAAATGTCATAACTTGTTCATACGAGGTCAAAAAGTGACGAAACAAATTGGTTTGGCTTCGTATTCATGAGTACTATGTGATGGAGCTGGATTGGGATTGATTGGAGCTAGTGAGAATTTCGAGTAAAATTAAACGCGCGTTTAATTTTATTCGAAATAAGCACTGCAACTGTTATTGAAGCAAGGTGAGAACTTCTCACTCAATCGAATTGTGTTGATTTAAATTTTTAAATAGTTAGATTTAAAATTGCTTGATTATGTGATTGAATGATAAATTGCTATCTGTTGCATTGAAATAGACCTTATACACCGTATATTAAGCGGATGTTATTATATTAAACACATATACCGTGATATTCTACGTTGAAGTGGAATTGGTATTATATATGTACTTGGAGTTGATTTCCCGCATTATGTAGCAGATGAGACCCTATTGCGCCGCATAATAGCGGATAATATTTTGCATAAACCCATATACCGCGATATCCCGTCTTGAAACGAAATTGGTATTGTGCTAACATCTGTGGATGTAGGGAAACATGTTGGAGGGATCCAACTGGATTCCTCAACAGTATTGATTTATTTACAAATATTTGCGATATATTCTGTTATCATATTGATATATGATGTTTGGATGCCGTGGTTGATGTATTGGTGCTGTTGCAACATTGGGCCTATTTTTGGAGTTTTAAAAATGTTAAAGTAACGATTTCGAATTTAAAAGGATCTTCAAGTGATTTTTGAAAGTATACATTTTATTGAATTTTGGAATCAATTCATTTTAAATAAATAAACGTTATAATTTTTATGTTATAAAAATTATGATTTTTGTGAAATATAACCGAAATGTGATTTTTGAAATAAGTAGTTTATTTATTTGTAAAATGGTTTAAATTAGGATTTTTGAATTATTATAAACGATTTATATAAAAGATTTAAAAAATTGATATTTATAAATTACAATATTGGAATTACAAAACAAGTTTTTATAAGTGTTAAAATGAAGTATAAATGGATTTCATAAGTGAATGAAATTTATTGATTTATAAATAGTGAAGTTATAAAATGAATAGATTTTGTAAAATAAAAGATTTATAAGTTATTAACTTATAAATTGGATTTTGGCATTTAAATAAGATTTAAATAGATTGTTAATTAAGGGATTTCATAAGTTGAAGTTTTTATAAAATTTATATAGATGTGAATTTATAAACGTCGTTTTATAAATCCAAAACCAATTGAAATTGATAAGTAAATATGAAAGCTTATTAAAGGAGATATATCCACGATTTTGGACAGTGGATAATCCTTTAAATTAAATATGTAGAAGTGTTGAATTTGGTAAACGATTTATATTCACGATTTTGGAAGTGAATAATATATTAAAGAAATATTTTAGGAAGTGATCTTTTAAATAGAATTAAAACGATTTGAAGTTGTTTTAAAATGTGTTAAGGATCGAAACCATAGATTTCAACATTCATTGCTGAAATAGACGTTTTCGAGAAATAAGGAAAAGATGGACTATAACACTATAGTAAATGATTTTCGAAAGGAAATGTTTTTGTATAGTATTGGGATTTATATATCTACCTAAAATTCGAATCCCTATAATAGTGATTTTGGGTTGTCGTAACGATGTTTTACGCTACATTCGTTTTGACTCAAATGAATGTGTTTAAGAGAATGTTTTCCTTAAAGAATAAAATATATACTTAATTGTGGTTTAAGTATATTGAATATTTTCCAAATGTTGAAAATAAATAGATTTGTGTATTACTTATTATTAAATAAGTATGGGAATGTTTTCCAATATGAAGTGAAATGTTTTGAGATTATATCTTTTAAAGATAAACTGAAAGTGAATATTTGAAATCGATTTGAAAATTGTATATCAGTGGATATTTGGAAATTAAATTCACCATGGAATTTATAAAGGAAAGGGAAATTTGTTTAAAAAATAAACACTGATTTATTTTTGAAGTGTGAAAGTATATATCTTGTAAAGATATTTTTGAAAAATAAATAATTTGGGAAATTATTTGGAATCTGGTGATGTTGTGCATACCTATTGATAGTTAAATAACCGACTATCAATATTTACCTTTAAATGGGTATTTGTTGTGATTTTCTTGAATTTGAATGCTACACTTATTTTAAAATAAGCGCTCGTTATTCGGTTTAGCCGGGAGAGGACCTTTCGGTCATGAATCCCATTCCGAATAGTGATACGTCGTAATGGATAGCATTTGAAGACCGGTGTTGAAGACTGCATATTTTCGAAAATGGAAGGATTACCGTCGAACGTCTCTGCATCGGCTGATCCCCGATATAGAGATTTTATCACTCTTTGTGATGGGAATTCCGGACGTTACAATTTGAGATGTAAAGCTGGTTTCTATCAAATACATTTCTGTTGGTGGCGGAGAATTTATTGTCTTAGCTTAACACCCTTCTCTGAGACGTACGAGCTATGAGGTTATGTAGTTGATGATTACTAGTGAAATATTCCCAATTTGGTAACGTGGTATGCTGAGTGCTGCTGATCATTTGTTGATCAAAGCGTGGCTTTTATGAAAAGCGTAGCTTTGTCGATGAGACTTCGTTGGACCTCACACTCCGGAAATGGTCAAAACAGGAAGAATACAGCAAGGTTATTTGGGGATAGTGCCCTCATAGTGTATGTTGATTTCCTTCTGGATAGAGGTGGTATTATGGTATGGAGCCCAAATACTTAACCTATGCGGTTTCTGCAAATTTATTTCTTTGTGGTTGTTGGTTAATCCCGGGACTTAGGTCGGTTACGACCGGGGGATGGCATACTCGTGTCAGTAGTTACCTAGCTAGAGGTAACCCGGCCTTGTGTTGGCAGAGATCCGGTTAGGTTCTCGGGGCGTCTTTCCAAAGGCGTACCCATGTGACAATGGAATGTTCCTTGGCCTGACCATTTGTTGGAAAATCCAAAGAAACAATATGAGCCATGTACGGTTTTAGTTGTATAAGCTGCCATGGAATGTGGCGGTAACCTGCTATTGAACATGATAGCTATAGTAGGCATAAGTGCGAAATGTTTATGCTGGCTAAGATTTATATTATACTTTTGAAATGTTTTCCACTGTGCACTTATAATAATAATATCAAAGAAATTTGCGTATAAAGCATGTTTGACTACCATAAGGAGAAATCTCCTCCAATTCTACGTTCGCATTGTGTGTGTGTGCGGGAGGCCTTATGGTAGTTTCATTTTCTAAAAGCATTGCGGATCTTTTTTTTAAAATATTTCTTTGTTTTTTTTAAGATAAACTATTTTAAGTTCTCACACCAGTCCCGTGACTGACCTGGAGTTTATTGTTCCCTTCCTAAACTCTGGTTGCCCACTAATTTCCACACGGGCAGTCTAGAGTCAGGTTATCAGGTCATTCTGGAATTCAGGAGTTGCTGTGGAGATCAGAGGCGAGTCGGATGGCGTGGCGTATCAACTAGTATATAGTATTTCTTTTCCGCTGTTTGTTGTTGTAAACTCTGATAATGTAATAAAAAGTGATGTAATGCAATAACTGATATAGTTCTTTTGATTTAAAGATTATTCATTTATCTATTATATGTTGTTCCGCTGCGATTGTGAGATTCTGATATTGTTTCTATTGCTTCTTTTTTTCTTTCTTTCTTCTTCTATCTTCTACCTCTTCTTTAATCCTAACGGTACGGTTTTCCGGCCTTCGATTGCTCGGCAGTTGATACAGTGGACATATTGATGTCGACTTTCGGGAGTCGAAAATCTCGATCGTTATATTGTAGGAACGGTCAACTCCGACTTTACTTTAGGCACCTAACCATTGAATTAAATATATCAATCTTAACAAACAACCAAGGGATCTTGAAACAGAAAAAGTTGACATGATCCAAACAATTATAGAAAATGATTTTAGTGATATTACGAAATCGCTTAACATGTGCCTAGATCATTTTAATTCCAATTTCAATGAAGATGAATACATTTATGAATTAAATGATATGCTCTGCTCTTTTCATAATTCACTAGAATTCAATCAGTTGATGCTTGCTGAAGCCTCAAAAGAAGAACACCCTAAATTAGACCTTAAACCTCTTCCAAACGATCTTAAGTACGCATACTTAGAATCTTCGAAAATTTCCCTGTAATTTTGGCTTCCGATCTCATTAAGGACCAAGAAGAACAACTTTTGAAAATTTTAAGGGAAAATAAAGAGGCATTAAGATCGGTAATCGCTGACATCAAGGGAATTAATTCATCAATCATCGAGCATCGGATACATTTAGTCGATGAAGCTAAACCCACCCGCGAAGCTCAAAGGCGATTAAACCCTAATATGAGAGAAGTGGTAAAGGAAGAAATTATCAAATGTTTAGACAATAACATTATCTATCCTATCTCTGACAGTACTTGGGTAAGTCCGGTACAAGTTGTACCAAAGAAGTCTGGAATCACTGTGACCACAAATGAGAATAACGAACTTGTTCCGACAAAAGTCAAAACAAAATGGCACGTTTCCATCGACTATTGAAAACTCAATGCAGCAACAAGAAAAGATCATTTTCCCCTCCCTTTCATTGATCAAATGCTCGAACGCTTAGTCGGTCATGAATATTATTGTTTCCTTGATGGTTACTCCGGATATGATCAAATTCCCATTGCGCTAGAGGACCAACACAAAACAACGTTCATCTGCCCCTTTGGAACTTTCGCTTATCGTTGCATGCCCTTCGGTCTTTGTAATGCTCCTGCTACCTTTCAGAGATGTATGATGAGTATATTTTCTGATATGGTGGAGGATTTATTAGAAATATTCATGGACGATTTTTCAATCTATAGGTCATCTTTTGATCAATGCCTTCTTCGTTTAGAACGTATCTTCGAGCGATGTAACGAGAAATCTCTTATGCTTAATTGGGAGAAATGTCATTTTATGGTTAAGTGAGGAATATTATTAGGTCATGTTGTCTCTAAAAGTGGCCTAGAAGTTGACAAATCTAAAGTTGATCTTATTGTTGACCTTCCTCCTCCAAGGTTCATCAAGGACATTTGCTCATTTCTCGGCCATGCAGGATTTTATAGGAGGTTCATTAAAGATTTTTCAAAAATTTCAAAACCTCTTTCGAATCTTCTGGCTAAAGACGTTAAATTTGAATTTTTCAATGAATGTAAAACATCTTTTGAAACCCTTAAATCGATCTTGGCCACTGCACCTATCCTCCAACCTCCAAATTGGACTTTGCCTTTCGAATTAATATGTGACGCTTCTGATTATGCCATTGGAGCCATCTTAGGTCAACGAATCGATAAACTTCCTCGAGTCGTCTATTATGCTAGCAAAACTCTTAACGAATCTCAATTGAATTACTCAACCACAGAAAAAGAGTTTTTAGCAGTTATCTTTGCCTTCGATAAGTTTAGATCATATCTCGTAGGTTCTAAGGTCATAGTTTACACCGATCATACCGCATTACGGTATTTACTCATCAAAAAGGATGACAAACCCCGCTTAATCCGTTGGATTCTCCTTCTTTAAGAGTTTGAACTAGAAATGTGGGATAAAAAGGGTTCTGAAAATGTCGTAGCTGATCATCTTTCTCATATTTTCATGAAAACATCGATAACTCTCAAATCAATGATCATTTTCCCGATGAACAGATTCTTTCCCTCTCCAGTGCACCATGGCATGCAGACATCGTAAATTATCTTGTCACAAACGAAACACCTTCCATTGGTCAAAACAAGATAAACAAAAATTTCTCTCTAATGTTCGAAATTTTTACTGGGACGATCCTTATCTCTTCAAATATTGCACCGATCAAATCATACGTAGATGTGTCCCCGAGCATGAATTCCATAGCATCCTCTCTTTTTCACATAATCAAGCATATGGAGGACATTCGGGAGCAAAGAAAACTACTGCCAAGGTGTTACAGTGCGGTTTTTATTGGCCTTCTCTTTTTTGTGACGCCCATGAGTTTTGCTCCAAATGCGCTAGATGTCAACAAACAGGTCATTTTTTCCAAACGTAACATGATGCCTCTAAACCCAATCCTTGTAATCGAAATTTTTGATGTTTGGGGCATCGATTCATTGGTCCTTTTCCTAATTCTTATGGAAATCTCTACATCCTACTTGCTATAGATTATGTATCTAAATGCTTTGAGGCCATTCCCACTAGAACGAATGAAAATAAAGTTGTTGTCAAATTTTTTGAAAGAAAACATATTTTCCCATTTTGGCACACCTCGAGGCATTATAAGTGATAACGGTTCTCGTTTTTGTAATCATGCTTTTGAATCTCTTCTTAAGAAATACTATATCACTCATAAACTATCTACTCCATATCATCCACAGACTAACGGTCAAGTCAAGATTTCCAATAGATAAATTAAACAAATTCTTGAAAAGACGGTTAACTCCAACAGAAAAGATTGGTCATCTAAATTGATAGACCCCTTTGGGCATTTCGCACGGCTTATAAAACCAATCTAGGATTGTCACCATACTGGTTAGTCTTTGAAAAAGCATTCCATTTACTCGTTGAGCTCGAGCACCGCACACTTTGGGCAATCAAATACCTTAATTTTGACACAGAAAAAGCCGGATCGCATCGTAAATTACAATTCTCAGAATTAGAAGAACTAAGAAATGAAGCATATGAAAATGCAAAGATTTATAAAGAGAAAACTAAATTTTATTATGATAAATCCATACTTCGTAAGACATTCGAAGTAGGTCAGAAAGTTCTCTTATATAATTCCAGACTTCATTTATTTATGGGAAAATTGAGATCTCGATGGATAGGTCCATACATCGTGAAAGTGCAATTGATACTGGAAATCCTAGGGAAGGTTCCATTTCAAAGGTCAATGGACAATGCTTGAAGCTATTTCTAGAGCTTGAACAACACGAGGACAACGAGTTCGTGGATCTCCACAAACCTAGCTATTCGGCATGAGCCACTCACTATCTTGTACATATCAGGTTGTATTTTTTTATCATTGCTTTTAGTTATTTTTTACTTTTTATTTTGCATTTGCATTCTGTTTGACAGTTGGGACACTGTCTCATTCCAGTGTGGGGGGGACGCATATCTCATACTGTTTGTTCATATTTCACATTATTTGTCTTCATATTTTCATATTTCACATTATTTCACTTCAAAAAAATCATCTCATTATTTGTTTCAAATTTCTTTTTAATTTTTTTCAAGCTTCATCTCATTTTCCATTATTTTCAACCCTTTGATTTATTTTTAATTAGTCAAGACAAAGTAAACAGTTGAAGCCAATTGTGGAAATTTTTTGTGAATCGCTAATTTCAAGTGTAAAATATAATGAAAAGTTGAATTACAAGAGATAATAGCGAGGTTAGTATATAGGGGGATTCGTAGGTGATGGTTATGAAATCCTTTCTAAACTATAGTCTTTGTTCAAAAAAAGGGCAGATTTAAAGTACATGCGTTGACATTTCAAATCATTGAAGTTAAGTGGTGCTAAGTTGATTTGCATAACTCTCTTTAGTTAATTTAAAAAAAAAGAAACACCTAGAGTCAATAGGTGTGCACACTTATGAAAGTGTGTGCACTCGCCACGCTCTGTACTCTTCTAACATAAGCCCGCAAGGAAGTGCATGGATGGTATATCTGGCCTCATCATTCTGAGTTAGGTGTATAAAAAAAATTAAATAAATAATCACTTAAAGATTACCGACCTTTTTTGACACAGTCAGCGTCAGTTTGCACAATCCGCAAAGCTCTATTCGAACTCTCACGTAAGCACGCGAGGCAGTGCATGGGTGGTATACCTTGGTCCAAAAGTTAGGTGTATACAAAAAAATAATAATAAAGAGAGACTAAGCTATTGAAACCCACACACTTCTTGACTTTATTGATTTGGCTTGTTATACAAATGGAAACAAAAAAACTGTGATTAACAATAAATAATTTATTTCATGGCTGCACTGTGTTACCGACCGAAACAACTGGCCAAACTAGAATCAATTGTATGAAAACTTAAGTTATATTGAAATTTGTGATTAGTGAGGAACCAAAATTTTTAGAAGTTGACTAAAACTGATATACATTATTTTGTTGCAATTATTCTAAAATAAATCGAGTCTCCATTTATTTAAAATTTTGCATTCACGTAGTACATTAGAATCATCACATACTGCATTTGAATTTTATGGGTAGTATCCGCTAAAAACCCTCACGAGACACCACTCGTCCTACTAGGGACATCTAGAGGTTTAACGGCTTGTTGCATATGCTTAATGCAATCGTGTTTCCTACGAAAAAGGATTTATTTAGTTTTTTTTGTTTATTGGAGGACGAATAAAGACCAAGTGTGGGGGTATTTGATGAACATATTATTCTGCATTTAAAACCGTTCGTTTCATATATTTTTTATTTTAATAAAACGGTATTATACGGGTATTTTATTGTGGTTTTGCAGATTATAGGTTCTGAAGTGCTATGTTGGAATTAATCGGTTGTGTCGTCCATTGGCTCAAATGACACACAGTAAAGAGTGCAACATTTTGATCATCGAATAAATCAAAGCTCATCACATTTTAATCAATAAGCACCGCTTACATGGACCAAGAAAAAAATAAGCTCACTAGCATGGTCACGTGAAAGAAGAAAATCAAAGAAGAAGAAAAAACATACATCATCACATAAAAAAATGCTAGCTCACGTTTGCAAGTTCAAAAAAAGGGGATCATTTTAAAGTAGCAAAGATCAAGCATACTATTCTCAAATGCTAGCTCACCTTAGCATTGTTCTATGCAAATTCAAGTTTAGCACATATATTATCTGAGCTTGGTCAAGAGAATACTAATTCAAACAATGACGTGACCACATATATTTTCTTTCACCAATTCATACATGGGACCTATTCTTTTGGGAAAAGGTGGAACGATATTTCCAAGTCTAGAAGTCTATATATAGAGAATTGATAGCAATGCCAGAGGATCATCTCTTACCCCATCACTTTCTCTACTAGTTTATTTCTTTCAGCAATGTTTTAATGTTCAGACAGAGTGGATAGAACTGTTAATTAGTTTTAGAAGTTTATTTATTTTTGTTATTATTTATTTTCGATACTCATTTCAGTTAGTTAATAAATTTAATTCTTCTCTATTTCACTTGTTTACTCTGTTATTTCCTTTTCCGCAATTTTAATTTCTTTTCTGATCTTTACAATTTTATGTTTTGGCTGCAACTCCGATTAGATTCGGAATCGATTCGGAGTATTTATTGTTTTTATTTTCTATTCAAATTCATCGTCAAATTCGTTTAACACGCCTAAGATTTAAATATAGATTTCAGTTGTTTTAAAATACAATTCCCTGTGTTCGACATGCATACTACACGCTTGTGCGCTTGTAGAATTTATTAAAATTTATGCTTTTCTAACCAATAGAATAATCGCAACACCTGCCTTTGTTTGTCAAATTATCATTGGTTAACAAATTCTTTTCAAAAATGCACTGCCACTATTTTCAAAATTGAATAATAATTTCATTTTATAAAATGCCCCTTCTCCTTAATTAAATATATAAAACATTTAAGTCCCATAACTTAAATAATTTTATACATTCATCTAAACACTTAGTAAAAATCTGGAAAAATTCTAGAAAATCTATTTTAATATGTTGCCTAACATATAAAAATTTCAACCCCAAATAATTATTATTTTAGCCGAAAATAATTTATAACCAAATAAATAATTTCCTTCACTAGAAAATGAATATAAAACCATAGTAATTCAAAAAATTATGAAAATAGAAACCCATCTCTAAAATATCATTTCTGACCTATCTTTAAAATTTCAAGGCAATTGGATGTTACTAAATAGGATTTTCATGCTAAACATATCATAAAACAAACATGATCATATATAATCCATCAACAATATATATATATATATATATATATACATATATATATATATATATATATATATATATAATTTTAATCATCAAAACATGGCATATACTTGCAAAATCATTTCGGGTCTAATCTTAAAACCAAAAACCAAAAGAAAATGAGATGTAGTAATTATTCATCTTAGCTTTGAGATTATAAATGTCAGATTTTGACGTTGATTTAGTTGATTGTTTCCCTTCCCTTGTATCCCAACTTTAATCTTCTTCTTGAGAATGATAATGTTGGCCGGCCTTAGTATTTTTTAGTTTGAGTAAAATGAAATGGACCTGAGTTACATTCCTAAGGGTTTAGGGTATAAGCTCCTCATTTTCCCATATTTCCCTTGTTATTTGTTAACACCTTAACTTAGGTTGTTTCGTTTTAGTTAGCACAGTAACATGGCACGACTGCCCTTAGCTATCACAAATCTCAACCTATTAATCTCCATATTATTTTATTTAGTTTACTCAATTAATTATTCTAAATAATGCTATAAAAATTTGGGGGTGTTACAGGCTCCATACCTTAAGGAATTTTGTCCTCGAAATTACGATAAGGTACACAACTAAACAATCAAAGGTAAAACATACCATCAAACAAGCTAGGGTTAAAGTCTCTAATCCTGCTCTCCGTCTCCCAAGTACAGTCTCTAGCACCACCACTCCACTGAACCTTTACTAACTTGACTGTCTTGTTCCTCAACTTCTTCTCATCTCTACCCACAATCTGAATTGGCTTTCTAACTACGGTCAAATCCAGTCCTACTACTAAATTCAAATGTTGTAGGTGCTATGGTAGTCTCTGGGTCTTTAACACATTTCCTAAGATTAGAAACATAGAAAACATCATGGACTCCATTCAAACTACTCGGTAACTCTACTCTATAAGCGAGTTTCTCGATCCTCTCTACAATACAAAAAGGACCAATGAATCTAGGTGCTAACTCGCCTGATTTTCCAAATCTAATCATGACCTTCATCGGTATAGCCTTAATAAACACAAAGTCTCCAACAGAAATTTCCAAATCCTTCCTTCTTCTATCAGCATAACTTTTCTGCCTAGATTGAGCCTCCTTCATCCTAGCTTGGATCAATTCAATCTTTTCTGTAGCTTCTTTTACCAAATCCAGACCAAGAACCAATTTATCCTCTAACCAACATACGGGAGATTTACATGTCTTCCATACAAAGCTTCAAACGGTGCCATTCCATTACTAGTCTGATAACTATTGTTATACGAGAACTCGACTAGATGAAGATAGTCCACCTATGATTCCCCAAAATCCAATACATAAGCTCTTAACAAATCCTCCAAGATTTTGTTAACCTTGTCGTTAGCCCATCAGTCTGTGGATGGTAAGAGGTACGCATGATGAGCTTGATTCCTAATGCTTCCTGCAGACTTTTCCAAACTCACTAGTAAACAAGGAATCTCTATCATTGACAATTTAATAGGAATCCCGTGCAATCTAACTACATTCTTCATAAATACTTCGCCAAAACAGCTGTCGTCCTAGTTGACTTTACCAAAATGAAATGGGCACTCTTAGTCAGTCTATCCATTGTGACGCATATGCTTTTATTTCCACTACTAGATCTTGGAAACCCATCAATAAAATCCATAGAGATAGAACCCCATTTCCACAATGGAACCTCTAACACTTGAAGCAATCCACTGGAATTTTGGTGCTTAGCCTTTGCCTATTGGCAATTCAAGCACTGCTTAACACACAAACCAATGTCTCGTTTCATACCTTCCCAGAAGAAACTTCTCTTCATATCCTGATACATTTTCGTTCCTCCTGGATGGATAGTGAATTTCGAACGATGACACTTATCCAAAACTTCCTTCCTCATGTTTCATACATTCGAAACACACAACCTTCATTTCTTCCTCAACCACCCATTTTGGTCAAGACTTAAATCCTTTAGGTCATCGCTCTTTATTCCTTCCCTCAACCTCCTGATCTGTTCAGCCAAAACTGGATCCTCCTCCTGGTTTAAAGCTATCTTCTCAATCATTACCGGTCTAACTTCTAAACAAGACAATACAACATTTCCAGTACTGAAACCTTCCTTGGATCTATGCAGCACACTACAAGCTAACAATGCTTCCAAATCTTTCCACTCAGCAACCATAGCCAGTACCACATTTTGATATTTCCGGTTGAGTGCATCCGCTACCTTGTTTCCTTTTCTGGGTGTGTATACAATTCCAAAATCATAAGCATCAATAAACTCCAGCCATCTCTGCTGCCTCATGTTCAGCTTATTCTGAGAGAGCAAGTACTTCAACAACTTATAATTAGCATAAAGCTCAAATCGTTCGCCTAAAAGATAATGCCTCCACACCTTCAAAGCAAATATAATAGTAGCTAACTCCAAATCATGCGTAGGATACCTAACTTCATGTGGCCTGAGCTTTCTAGAAGCATAAGCAATCACTTTACCTATTTGCATCAACACAACTCCCAATATAGTTCCACATGCATCAATATAAACAACTAAAACTTAATCCCTATCCTAAACCACTAACAATGGCGCATGGGTCAATAAGTGTTTCAAGCTCTAGAATGCTTCCTCACACTTATCAGTCCATAGGAACTTCACATCTTATCACGTAAGCTTGGTCATCGGTGCAAATATCCATGAAAAATCCTTGATAAACCTTCGATAATATCCTGCTAATCCAAGAAAGCTGCTAATCTCGATCACCGTCTCGGGTCTCTTCCAATTATTCATCACCTCAATCTTAGTCGAATTTATAGATAACCCTTTCTTTGAGACGACATGACCAAGGAACTTCACTTCCTTCTTCCAAAAATGACACTTCGAAAACTTAACCTTCAACTGATGCTCCCTCAATGTTTTGAGCACAACTCTAAGATGAACTTCATGCTCCTTCTCATCCTTAGAGTATATCAAAATATCATCTATGAAGACCAACACAAATCTATCCAAGTGCTCTTGGAAAATTCTATTCATCAGATCCACAAAAAATGCCAGCGCATTAGTTAGTCCGAATGGCATAACTAACCATTCGTACGATCCATACCTTATCTTAAACGCCGTCGAAGGAATACTATCCTCCGCCGCTTTAAGCCAATGAAATCCCGTCGCCAAATCCAATTGAGAAAATACCTTGGTTCCACTTAACTGATCGAACAAATCATCAATTTTTGACAATGGATATCGGTTCCTTATCATCTTCTCATTCAACTTACGATAATCGATATATAGCCTCAACGTTCCATCCGGCTTCTTCACAAACACTATGACAGCCTGCCATGGTGAACAACTTGGTTGGATAAAACTCTTGCCTTCAAAATCCATCAACTGCACCTTCAACTCCTTCATCTCTGTAGGTGTCATCCTGCTTGGCGGCCTACTCATTGGTTCTGCTTCAGGCACCAAATCAATCCGAAATTCTGTGGCTCGTTTCGATGGCAGTCCAACTACCGGCTCAAATGTATCAGCAAATTTTCTAACTACAAAGACTCGATGCAAATCATCTTCCAACTCCATAATACCCAATAAAGCATTCACTCCACAACTAGGGTTCTCTATGGTATAAACTATCCGACCACTACAATTTGGGTGACTGAGTGATATTTTACTATCATGGCAAAATATCATAGCATCGTATTTACTTAACCAATCTATCCTAAGGATAATCCCAAATCCCCTAAAGTCAAACAATGCATACAACAATCAAAGGTATGGCCTAGCAAATCAAACTCTAAATGGTCACACCTCATCTACAGTTTGTGTACCCTCTTATCGGATTTGCAACGCTTAAGGAAGTAACTAAGTATGAGGGTTCTAGGTTAAGCTTATCTACCAAACATCATGAAATAAAAGAATGAGATGCTTCAGTGTCAAACATAAAGCTAATATACATACCGTGAATCTGCAGTGAGCCTCCCAAAGCAGCCTTCCCTTTTTCCTGCACAACTGGCCTTGGAATTCCTGGCTCCAGTGAATACATCTATCCCTTTCCATCTCTAGCAGGGTTAGGGAATTTGTTCTTGTAATGATTGGTCTGATTATAATTAACACATCTAACATTCTTCCTTCCACTAGCCTCTTTTCCTTTTCCTTTTCCTGTTCGACACTCATTAGCACAATTGCATTTGTAGTAAACCACTTTAGCCTTTCCTTTCTTCTGTGCTCCTCCCTTCTGAGCATTCTTTTTTTGGAAAAACTTTCTTTTCTGGCCCTGCCCCCATCTGTGCCTCCTTCATCTTCTTCCTCATTCAAGCCAAGGCCTTTTCCTGTCTTAATGCCATATCTACCACTACATTACTCAGATCTCCCAAGTGTGGCAAAGTAGCACTTATCAACTCCGGCATCAAGCCCCTTATAAACTTCTCATTTCTCTTAAACACGGTGTCCACCAAAGCATACTCGTACTGGGCCAACTCCTCAAACTTCCTAGCATACTCCAAAACAAACATTTCCCCTTGTTCCAATTCTGCAAACTTTTTAACCAACACCGGCTGCGCCATCACCAACATAAATCTTTCTGAAACCTTGTCCTAAACTCCTTCCAAGTTATCGCTTCCTCATCAACTCCAGCAGTAATAGTATTCCACTAGAATAAAGCAGCTCCCTACACCTGCCTCCAAGCCAATCTCCTCTTTTGTGCGTCATTCAATCCTAATTTAGCAATAATTCTCTCAAAATGTAGGAGCCAATTTTCCACCTCAATCGCAACTTCAGTACCAATAAACGGTTTCCCTCTAAGCCCAATGTAATCCCTACTCAAGTTAGTATGCAGATTGACCATCGAAACTTCCTGAGCTCTACCTCTAGCAGCGTTACCTCCGAAACTCTAGTTGTTATTCCAACTGGCATCATGTTCACTAAGAACTAATACATTGCTTCCATGTCCATCTAGGGAGCTCCTACACCACCAGTTCCAGCTTGAGCCTGATCGAGACCTCTCCTAGCATTTGGTCGAGCATTTCCATTGTGGTGGTGCTGTTTCCTCTGAGATTAACTTTGCCTCTTCTTCCCTTCATATCTGTATTCAAACCTAGTGAGATACAGATGAATAGCCTAACGAAGATAGGAGTCTAAAGAGATAGCATATACTTATATGTATATATAGCAAAAACAAGTACAACACTATAACATACCCCATACCCAGATCTTAACTCCAATTTATGAAGATTATGTTTTCAAAAATCATTGTTAGTTGAAGTATTTCATAAACCATACCCTGATACCAAGTTGTAACATCCTCTATCTGGAGGTCCAAAGCTAAGCGCTACAGATGCTGCAGTCATCCATAGTATTAAGTTCTGACAGCTAAATGTGGCTATGTTAATGGTATCAATAATATCAGAAGCATTTGAATATGAAACAAAACACAGATTTCAAAACCACATTTACTTTATTATATTTCAAAGTCAAATTATTTCACATCACTACACATAATCCCAAATAGTTCCTAGGCACAGATAAAATATAGTTATTACAAAATACACCAAGAGCGGTATATGAAGATACCACCTTGGTTTATCAAGGTCTTGTGGTCATAATAGACCTAATACAATCACAGCCGAAATACATCAAAACATAACAAGAACTGCAAATCCTAATTTGCCTCACGCATGCCTCCAATTGCCTTATACGTCATCCTACTAAAACCTGAAAAAGACCTTAATCCCTTAGCCTACTCAACTTAATTTTGAGCATCCGAGAGTTTAAGGGGAAAATATAAACTTCGAGTCAAACATAAAGCCTAGTATGAATAATACTATACATCCCGGTTAAATATGTTAAGTGAGACCACACCGCTTAGTGGAACGGGTTTCCCATACTAACATCCTTTAAAAACATATCTTTGCAAAACCTTTCATAAAACCATATACTGTGCTCCTACATCAACAATGGTAAAATACTGTAAAGCAATCATTATGTAAACATACATAAATATCATGTAATAATGAACTATCTGTTCAAACACAAAAGTTTATTTAGATAACTTTTAACCTTTGGCTGACTGGGGCCTACCAGACAATATAATCAAAATTTACCTAATACCTATTAGATATTCTTTTTTTGGATTATCTATCCTTAACTATCTGTTAAGAATTTTACTTCTAGACGGTCCGTCCTTAACTATCTGTTAAATACTTCACTTCTAGATAGTCCGTCCCTAACTTAATCATCTCCCAGGTCTTCCTGATCATAATAGTTTTTCGGGCTCACCAATAACCTATATGTATACAAATATATGTTTCTTTCAGTGTGTAACCATAGTTTTAGTCTACTAGTGACAAATCCCTAGAAACTGGAATTTTGGACAACAAATTAGCTGGGGCAATTAGGTAATGTATAGGTTGCGACCCCATACTAGTCCCATCTGGTATTTTAATATCTGAGTCATTTTCACTCAAAGATACCCTCCCATAATTTTCCTTGAAAATAATTTCAAATTAAAATGATTTAAAACCTTTAAATCAAATTTGAACAAGAAAAAGAATATATTCTTTACACTTTACTCAAAATCATATCACCATGTTATACATATATTCTTTACTCAAACTTTAGCTAATGAAAACATCTAATCATTAGAAAGAACTTTTTTCTATACTTTTTAAATCATATATTTCAAATTCAAACATCAAACATTTCGTAATCAAAGCTTTAAAAAAACAATAAAGCTTTGGACATCCTTCTTTAAAATCTATTTAAAACATTACCTTCGGCAACCTTGGAAAACCTTGCATCTCAAACTTTTTGAAATCATTCACATAAACCTTTCTAAGTCAATTATCAAACCTTTCGAAATCAATCTCTTAAACCTTTCGAAATAATTCACTTAAACGTTTCAAAATCATTCACTTAAACCTTTCGAAATCATTCATCAAACCTTTCGAAATCAGTCAACTACAACCTTTCGAAACCACTGAATTAAACCTTTCGAAATCAACCTTCAAACCTTTCGAAATCGTTTTATTAAAACCTTTCAAAACCATTAAATTGAACCTTTCAAATTCAATCTTCAAACCTTTTGAAATCATTCAACTAAAAATTTTCATAACCATTGAATTAAACCTTTCGAAATCAATCTTCAGAACTTTGGAAACCATTTAACTAAAATCTTTCAAAACTATTGAATTTAACCTTTCAAAGACTTACTGGTTTCAATTTAAAAGAAGTGAAAAACCTTCTTTTAAAACCTTTCGAAGTTGTTGGAAGCAACCTTTCAACTAAGTCGAAAGCTCTGCTTCGATAGCTTGGTCATACTTCAATTAAATATATGGGTAAATCACCTAAGTCAAAAGCTTCCTTTCGAAAGAATTGGGAGAAGCGGCAGGTTTTCAGACAAGTAAACCTTCCTTTTTGTCGAAAGGTTCAAAACAAAATAAAGCGGCAGTAACCCTTCGACTATGTCAGAAGGTTTCAAAACGAAACAATGTTAAAACTGCAGTAACCTTTTGATTGTGTTGGAAGGTTTATACCTTATATTAGACCTGGTCGAAAGCAACCAAGTCAAAAGCACTTGTTCGAAAGAAAAGCATATGAAAGCTTTTGGTTTATAAAACAAACATACCCCAACCTTTTTGGCCATTAACCCTTCAACTTAGAACCCTTCGACTCTGTCCAATTCATTACGCACCTAGTATCTTGATACCATATGCAATTGTTTGACCTTGTCAAAAGCTTTGAACCTCTCGACCATGTCGGAAGGTCTGGGTCGGAAGGTTTACTGCCGTAATAGGCTGAAACGTGCTAAAAGTATGATTTCTTTGTTTTTAACTTAAAAAGGATAATTTTTTAACTAACATGCCTTTGTTTGTAAAATTCTCATTGGTTAACAATTCTTTTTAAAAATGCATTGCCACTATTTTCAAAATTAACTAATAATTTCATTTTATAAAATGACCCTTCTCCTTAATTAAATATATAAAACATTTAAGTCCCATACCTTAAATAATTTTATACATTCATCAAAACAGTTAGAACAAATCTAGAAAAATTTCAGAAAATATATTTTAATATGTCGCCTAACATATAAATTTTTGAACCTCAAATAATAATTATTTTAGCCAAAAATGATGTATAGCCCAATAAATAATTTCCTTCACTAGAAAATTAATATAAAATCTATAATAATTCGGAAAATTATGAAAATCGAAACCCATCTCTAAAATATCTTTTCTAGCCTATATTTAAATTTTTAAAGCATTTAGATTTCATTAAATAGGGTTTTCATGTTAAACATATCATAAACCAAACATGAACATATATAATCCATCAACAATATATATATATATATATATATATGTATATGTATATAAAATCATCAAAACATGGCATATACTTGCAAAATCATTTTGGGTCTAATCTTAAAAATGAAAACCAATAGAAAATGGGATGTAGTAATTATTCACCTTAGCTTTAAGATTATAGATGTGAGATTTGATGTTGATTTAGTTGAATGTTTCCCTTCCCATGTATCCTAGCTTTAATCTTCTTCTTGAGAATGATAATGGTGGCCGGCAGTAATATTTTTTAATTTGAGTAAAATTAAATGAACGTGGGTTACATTCCTAAGGGTTTAGGGTATAAGCTCCTCTTATTTCCCATATTGCCGTTGTTGTTTCCAAACATCTTAACTTAGGTTGTTTTATTTTAGTCAACACGCTAACATGGCATGGATACCCTTAGCTATCTTAAATCTCAACCCATTAATCTCTACTTTATTTTATTTAATGTACCCAATTAATTATTGTAAATAATGTTATAAAAATATGGAGTGTTACAACTTCTATAATTAATACCGATAGGGATTTTTTGTCTTTTATAATGGATTTATGGTCTTCTCTTATTATTACCAAATGTGAATTCTGGACTTCTATAATTGTCACCACATAGGGATTTCTAGTCTTTTATAATGGATTTATAGTCTTTTACTATTACCGGACGTGGATTATGATCCTCTATTATAATTCTGTAAGACAATTTTTGGACTTCTATTGCCATTACCTAATAAGAGTTTCTTGTCTTCTTCTATTATTTCCAGATATGAACTTCTAGTTTCAATTATTATCACCAGACATATGTTTCTGCTCTTCTTCCTATTTTAAGCAAACAGAATGTAACTCTTCTTCTGTTACTATCAATATGAGTTACCTGACTTCTTTTATAAATCATTGCCAGATATGAGTTTCTTGTCTTCTAACTATTATCAAATGGGATTCTATTCATCCATTGTAGAATTATCAGATAGATCTCTGATCTTTTATTTCCAAATTTTTATTGATTACCGTTGAAAATCTTGTGCTCTGTCCTGTGATATTAGAAGATAATCTCTTAGACTTCCATCAGAAAACTTATTGTTATTTACTACTCTTTCTCTTATAGTAAAATTATCATTTTAATTACTCAAATAATATAGTCAATGAATGTCAACGTAACTCGGTTAAATTCAAAAAAAGAGTTAATAACAAATAGTATCTTGAGCTTCGTGTTTTATAGGAAAACGAGACGAGCAAGGAAATCTTATTAAGGATTGGGCAACATAAAGGAACTCTTAGTTTTACCCTAAAGAGTAAAAAGATTCTCTTATACTAAGGGGGCCTAAATGTTATCCCAATAATCTTCAAAGGATATGAGACATGTAATTTATGTAGAGTCTGAAGGTTCATACAGAGGTTTGAGGCTAGGGGTTCATGTCAAGGTTCTAAGCTTTAGATGCAAGGTTTCATATCAACATCCAACTCTTTATCCACCTCGAAGAACACATAATGGTGATAAAAAGCCATGTCGTGCTTATCCAATAACGTTGAGCTTCTATAAAAAGGGATACTTCACATCGATGGTGAGGATCAAGAATTATAGTCATCATCGAGGATTAAGAAGTAACATAGCATTAGCCTTATGAAAGTAATCTCAACAACTGTTGCCATCGAGATTCATCAGTAATATCGATGCTATGCTCTAATGGCACCAAAGATCATCGACGAAGAACAACATCGAGTATTTATAACATGCCGAGGCCTCATTATAAAGATATAAGAGTACAAAAGGTAAAGCTCGATAGCACCATCAATGTCGAGGTTGAAAAAGCTACCATCATCAATTCTCGACGACGTTGAAGTATGATGAAGTTGAATATTAGCTGCACTGACCACCTACCAAAACCTATAAATAGGAACAAAGGGGTCTTTATTTGGGGACCATTTTTCATTTCCCTCTTGTATTCAAATCACACTAGCAAACCCTAAATTGAATTAGGGAAAACTGTTCCTGATTGTAATCACATTAGATTAATAATATTAAGGGCTTGAATTAACATTTGAACTTTGGCTATGATTTTATTAATCATTATTAAATTGGGCTTACAAATATTTAGTCTTGTCGAGTTTGAAACTCAACATGGCCACAATCTCGATGAGTTCTGAATTAAGAGAAACATGTTATAAAGTTTAGAGCTCGACATGACCATAACTTCGATTAGCTCTGAGCTAAGATCGACATGTTCTAAAGTTCAAAGCTCGATGTGACCATTGGTGATGATCCTCTAACAATGACTAATACATCGCCTCGGCATGGTCAACCTTGTCGGGTTTTAAACTATGGAAAACCTAAATGTGCATGATTATTTGAGCATAAGATTCTTGATCTTAAGAGCGAAAAGGACATTTGGTCCATTATCATGCTTAATAGATCACATCACTAACTTGCCACATTTTCATCTGGTCATACAATGTGATATAAGTTTTTAAGAGAATGCCTTATCTAAAAGTTCACATGGGTGAGCACAACATTACCGTTCAAGCTTCCTTGGAGGGTGTCGAGTCCTTATTTGGGATGTCAATCCTTACTTCCTTGAAGGATGTCAAGTCCTTATTATGGATGTCGAGTCCTACTTCCTTGGAGGATGTCGAGTCCCTATTTAGGATGTCGAGTCCAATGGCCCACGGGTGAAAAATGAGCACAAGCTTTCTCTCAAAGATACATTGTCATCCTTATTAATGATTTTATCATATACTTAGTCTCATAACGACAAGTTTGACCTTAGTGCCTTGACAAGAACATTAATCAATAACATTTTATTATGTGTCTACATATGTTAAAGCTAAGCGGTAACTTTTCGCTATCATCATCTGGATTGTTATACCATTTTTTTGATCTAACACCACTCATAGATGTTTCCCTGCTTTCTCTTGGATTTGATTATGTCTGCTCCTATTCTCTTTTCGGACTTTTTCTTTTTGAAATTTAAAGAATTGGATTATATATGAATTAGATTCAGAATTTAAGGGATTAAAGAAGGATAGAATTACATATCGAATATTAAATACCGGAAATCCCTTGCCTAAAAGTTCTAATAAATTCTGAATCATATAGAAAAAACCAATAGAGCTCCGTTGATGTTTCAAATAATTTATGATTAAAAGTGAAGGGGTTAGCCTCTTATTTATAGTGATTAGTGGGTATCGAAACTGTCAGATTAATTAGGTTTATGAAAAAATATGTTTGTGGTTAACAAAACCTAGCCTCCATTTGTTTATTGGTCGACTGCTCCTTCCTAGACGGCCGCCCACTAGCTATCGGCCAGCTATGGTGAAGGCAATCGATCGGTGTATTTATTTGGAACGTTTAATTTCCTTTGTTTTAGCTTTATTTAATTCCTTCTTTAATATTTACGTTAATTTAACATTTTCTTAAATCCCAATATTTCTAATCAATGTTTATCTTTAAAATCAAAATTTAAATTTAAATCATTTTGAATTATTTTTTAACAACTTGAAATTTTATCGTTTGATTTTGAATATTTAGTGAATTTTAAATTTTGAAATAATTGATTTTTAAGGTTTAAAACTAGAATTCAAATATAGGTATTATTTAAATATTTGAATTGTGAATTTAATAGTTGAATAGTGATTTAAAAATCTAGATTGCAAATTAAATATAAATTAAATGGGTTTAATGGTTTTATTTAACTCATTTTAATTAATAAATAATAATGGTGAATCTGTTTTGTAAATCTATTGGCAATAATAAATAGTTCGGACAAACATCGATATCATGATCGAAAAATATAAAATGATATCTAAATGCATGAAATTATCATTATAGGGTACTGTCTCAGGTTTTGACGAAACTAGTGCTATCGGGACCGAAATAATAAGATGATGTGCACTGATGAATTTCGTGACAATTGGATGTACCGTGTGATCGTGTGAGCTCTTAACGCATAACAATCAATTTTAAAAAATTAAAATAATATAATCTAATTATAAAAGATAACTTTTATATATGAAAAATTAGGTCCCGAAACTAGTTTCATTGAGTTCAGAATATGGTATTTGGCTAGGAATATCAGCGAGCGCGCCTCGACTGGAGTTCGTGATTTTGAGGCGTATAGTGTTGGAGAGAAGTCTATACTAGAACCCTTGCTCTCTTCGTTCTCTAATCTTAGAAACATATAATAGCTAAATCTAATGGTCAACGTTTATCGACGCTATAAGAGGCTGAATTAGGCAATGGTCCTAGCATGAAAAATGTTCGTGGGGCTTGAGATGAGTGTGTTGAATAGTGGATCATCGTGCGGTGGCTTGAGTCACCATGGATCTGGATTTGAATGGCGCTGCATTTTGGAACTCATTCTCGATGATGGTGGCTATTTAGAGGTTGAGGTTGGCTGCATTAGGTCAGCGATGGTAGAGGCTACCTTTTGTAGTAAGGCAGCAGTGGCTTGGGTGACGTGGTGTGGTGGTGCAGTCTGTTTGAACATGATCGCATTTTTTGGGTGGTTCTCGATGGTGGTAGAGTATGGGGAGGTCAAGCCAACTGTGTGGGGTAGGGCTTAGCAGGGGGAGTTAGTGGTTGGGTCTCGGTAGCCGAAAGTTGAGTCACGGTGGCCGATGGTGGCTCGTAACGACGCTAGGATGGGGATGATCGAAGATACAAATAAGCTGTCTGGGTTTGTTAATCATGTATTCGGGTAATTAATGATGCAATTAGTAAACTTGATGATATTTTAGATCTGAAATCTTATAAACTCATTGACTATTTCATACGAGGTAGGATTCGGACGCGATTAGTTGCATTGGACTCGTAGGAATGTTATCTTCGTTTTGGAATTGGATTCAATGAGTTTGGAGCTAGTTAAATATTGGGATAAAATTCGATTTTAGTCCAAACCAAAATGCTAAAGCGTCCGTTGGAATTACAGTGAGTTTAACCTCATCTTTTTGGATAGTCAATATAATATATAGCAGATAAAATTTACTGTTTTTGTTTGGATGAATTTATGGTAGATTTGGTCAAATATTCGCTTTTAAAAAACGATTGACATCTAAACTGAAAATACAGGAATTTAGTATAGGAATCCAGATTTCTCAAAATTGTGATTTTTAATTCCAGTTACATATCTTTTGATCTTATTTTAGTCATACAATTATTATAGAGATTGTTAAATGTCACAATTTGATTGTTTGTCCATATTGGATATGACGCTGACGTATCTTAAAAAGAACCTTTTTAGCGATAAAGGTAGAATTAGCATTTGTTAACTGCCACTGTAACTATTAGCCTCAATATAGTATTTTGGAAAATATTATTAATTGCTGTTTGATTTGAAAATGATTTTCAAATCGAAAAATAATTTTTAATCCGACCTTTTGGATTTTCTAGGATATTTTATTTAAAATTAGTTTTCGTACTTCTCTATTTTACTTTTAATTTCTTTTACTATTCTTTTCTAATTTATATATATATATGTATGTATGTATGTATGTAAGTTTTTTAAGGTTACTTTAAAAAATAATTTTCATGAAAAATCTATTATAATAATAAATGTTTATTTTAAAGGAAATAAAAGGGGTTTATCTTTTATTTTAAAGTGATATTTGCTTTTAAAGGAAGATAGAAATATTTTGGAATAAATATCTATAAAACATTTTATATAAATTGTTGTAATAGAGGAACAGAATTATAAATGGTATTCATAAATTAAAGAGAGGTTTATAAGTGGTATTTTATAATTAAAAGGATAGTTTTGTAAATGGTGTTTTATAAAGGGAAATATTAACATTTTGATAAATTGGAGAAATAAATCACAGATGTGAATTTATTGTAATATATGAAACGATCGTGTTATGGGAAGTATATGAGGTTCAAAACTTTATTTGGAGTTTGTTATATTTGAAGTTAGGTTTACATATGGAGTTTGTTTTATAAAAGGATTTTTGTAATTATACTTAAAAATTTACAAAAAGGAGTTTTATAAATGAACTTAGAGTTTTATAAAAAGAGTTGCAAATAAATTTGCGGATTTATAAAAATGAGTTTTATAAATGATGCTTTATAAAAGAAGTTTTATAAAAGAGTTTTATAAAGTATAAAAGGATGGTTGTAATGGAGTCTATCAAAATAAATTTGAAGATTTACAAAAGGATATCTATAATTATGTTTACATGTTTATATAGGGAATTTTATAATTTATATAGATGGGGTTTGTATATAAGCAGTTTATAAAGGCATTTTATAAAAAGGGATTTATATGAAGAATGATACCCGATTTCCACAAACGATCATTTCAACCTAGGGTGGTATTGAAATATTCTTTCCATACTCAACACCAAATTCCAAGGTATGAAAACACCTCTCTATCTTAAGAATTAAGAATGTGTACGAGACAAGGTTAGTTTCCTGACATGTCCGGTTTCATTATTAATAGAGGGATAATATTGTTTGAAATCGCGAAGTGATTTTAAGTATATTTGGTTTAATTTCTATATGATCTACTTACTTCCACCAAAAGGAAAGTGTTTGGGTTTATTGTATCAATATTTTAAAATCTCATTTGTTTTGGCTCAATTAAGTATGGTTTTTATGTGAAATCTTTATTAATATTGTCAACATACTTATACTATTGATATATGTATTAGAGTGCATTTGCTAAGTATTGGGAGTGTTTTATAAATATACTTATACTGTTAATATAAGTATATGGGAAAATTTTCCAAACTTTGAAAGTAATTTTTTTTGCAAGTATACTTATAAAGTTGAGATAAGTATGTTAATATTTTTAAAATATTCGAAAGTGCAGAGGAGACTTGTAAATATATATTTATAGAAGTATTTTAATATAATTATTTACAAAATGGTTTTAATTAATGAAAGCTTAATTAAAAAGGCTTGGTGGTTGCTTTGGGCTTAACCGTGCTTGGATAAATCTATGATTGAATTGTTTGCATCTGACAGTTAAATAATGAACTATCATATCTTAGCCAGTTTTAAATTTATCATTGTCGGTTTAAAACACATAGGGGTGCAAAAAGTTATTGTGGGTATAAAGAAAGGATATCGCATAATATGGTGGAGATGAAAAAAGCTTCATCAGATGTACAACAAAATATTCAAAGTTAATTCATACTGGTTCTCATATCATCTGTTTAGGAAAAGAAATATAGTATGATGTTATATAAAAAACAGAAGAATATCATGATTTATGTAGTCTGGATTTCGTGACTATATTACATTTCTAACATATATTAAGCACTTTTGCCTTAAAATTAGGTATATAGCATAACTTTGTTAATTTGGTATAAAAGAGAACTAGTCAAATCAACCTTTTCATATTAATGTTGCAATAACTGATGCTAAAATGCGTCGATTTAGCAAGTATACCGAAGAATAGTGGGGCTTAAAGCAGATTCACTGCTTAATAGCGCTATATTGGAAAAGCATATCGGTCGAAGAGCACTATAAACTATAGCAGCGAGTTGTAGGGCTTTAGTGGGGCTTTAACTACATAGTTTTGGAGAGACTGGGATCAGATATATTATATGAAAAACAGTTTGAACTGACATAAATGTTTTGAATTAGGACATCTTAAAGGTGATCAAAGACGGAGATCTTTGAAGACCAATGGCTACTTGCTACTAATCCGAAAGGTGATTCTAAAGTAGATGTAGTAGAATTAGTGCCTTTATTTGATTCTTATCCTGGACAACTTGTATGGATTAACGCTGATATTGCATTGTTGCCTGAAGGACAGTGTGAGCATTCTAAATGGGATTTGATAAAAAGGTAAAATGCAGCCTCAAGCCTTATCAATCGGGAATGACTAAAACAAGAGATATGTCGCAAGGCTGTATGGGTTGCATCAATTAGGGTATTGTCATCACCCTTTCTAGATTATTATTCATGGATTTGGTTATGCATGAGAGCTATTGAGAAAAGGTTGTCAAGCAACCTGGTTTATGAAATATTCGATACTATCCAGTAAGTGATAGGCTGTTCTTGCCATGTGATGCCCTTGGTACACTTTATCTGGATGTGTGCTATGATAAGCAGTACCCCCAATAGCTTTGTAATTGATGGAACCTATTCTATAATAAGTGCCTTTTGGAATTAACTGTATACCTATAATGCTAGAATTTAATTAATGTAACAATTTCCGCTATGATTCAATATTTATTTTGAACCCTAGACATTATTATAATATCAAAAGATTTTCCTATGAAATGGTCTGGTTATCGTAAGGTAAAAACCTGTTCATATTTATGCGTGGCGTGGTCTTACAAGATACCTTTATTTTTGAAAGGTTTTATAATATTACAATCCATATGATCTGAGTTGCTCATGCTAGTTTACTAGAGAGATTCGGGTGTTGTTTTTCTTATAATGCTCGGTTTATACCAAACATATTTTTAGATTTAGTTATGGATGCTTTAGAGCTTCAGAAAACGAGTTGGATGCCTCCAAGACATATTTACATATATTTTATTTTTCCACTGCATTAGTTGTTTTTATTTATCAGCATTTAAGAGGACATGCTGTTATAATTGTCCAGGCCGATGATAGATTACTGCACTCTAAATTGATTATTATGTATGTTATGGTTTTCTTTTGTAAAGATCTGTGTATATTATATGTTACTCGTCACGATGTGAGATTCCGTTCTATTTTTTTCTCTTTTTTCCCAACTATCAGTCTTTTTGGCACTCGGATGTTCGGCACGTGAATACCGTGGATTTAATAATTAACTATGGTAACTTTCATATTTACATTTTACCATGGATGTAATAATTTTCATTACATATTGGCATGTGAATGCCATGGATGTAATATATTTAGTTAATTATTACTTGCCTACAACTCCAAGTTTACATTTTTGGCATACAAGAATAGATTTACAACGATATAACTCCAATATCTTATAAAAATATATAATTTTGCACTCAACTTTTTTGGCTTTCCAAATCTTCAAATCTAATCTCTATTATTCCAGTTTGACCCACCTTATTCTCCCTATTTGAATACATACACCTCAAGCATAAATGTACCTATCAGAATTCTAGTTCTAAAGAGTGATTTAGATTTAATCTAAATTTCAATTTGGATTTATAATTTTCCTTGGTTTTTTATCATAATTCCAGGATCGAGAAATTTCAATCACCGACCTTAAAAGTTTGTAAGGTTCTTTTCGCTATTTATGGGCACTATGACATTAAGTAAGTAATTTTGGATGAACTTCGTCCCAAAAATTTTATCTAAGGAGAAAACATTATGTATCATGGAATTTATCTTACTTAGATTTTTAACTATTTTGGAGTTGATTGTAAGAGGGAGGAGTTTGTTTCTCGAACAGTGTTTAACCATGCAAATATCTCTCTTACAAAATTCCTACTTGTATTTCAACCATATGAAACACTTGCGAAAAAAGATGAAAGGTTAGCTCATGAAGAAATGGAAGAAGAAGAGGAGGAGGAGGAAGAAGTGGAGGAAGTGGAGATTGAAGAAGAAGGGGAGGAGGAGGAAGATACCTCATTGGAAAGCATTGAATATCCTATCACTCCCAACAATCCATCAACCAAGACACTTCTCAAAAACCTAAAGATAATAGTGGAAAATCAAAGGATTCTCAAAAGATCCTTTAGTAAAAAGCTGGATAAAATTTCCACCAAAATGAACATGTTCTTGGGTAAGTGAGTCGCAAACTTGGATTATCATTATCTTCATCATCCTCTATTGAATTATACTTTTAATTTCAAGTTGTATCAGTTTGTATCTTTTGATTAGTTAATATTATGTATTGTTTATGTAATGTTAACTAAAATTTATCAATGAAAGTCATTTATTTCTATTTATTAGCTCTAAAATATCTCTGGAATGCTTGTTATTATATTATATGAGTTTATATATATATAGACTTGTACATAATATAAAGAAACAAAGCATATAGCCAAAATCAATAGGGGCACGTCGACATCCCCTACCCCCCATGTCGACATGTAACGGCCTGAAAGTAATTTTTGTTTTGAATTTGAAATAGACATAACTACCTTGTGTCTTTTCACTTTAAACTACTTTCTGTCTATTTAAATACTATTTCTTCCAGAAAAATGTACATTTTCTATTCTCCTTATTTTCTATTGAATTTCTTCATATTTTATCAAATAATGGCCTATACTATTTGTAATCTAAGTGAGAATCTTGAAGAAACCCTCAAATCTTTCAAGAACATATTTATTTCTATACTTCACAATCAACGACACTTAGAATTAAGCCAAATGCAGATGATAAAGGAATAAGAAAGGCACTTTGATGCCACTCGATGGATGATTTCAACCCTCAACAAAGAAGAACTCGAAGCGAATCCAGAAGGAACTTTTAACAAGGATCATGAAGAATGGGATGCTACAAAGGAAAACCCTATCTTCGGTGAAGAAGGATGGGTTGAAGTTACAAGAAATGCTTGATTTGACTTGTATGGTTCAATTTACTTTGATTTGATTTAGTTTGATGTGGTTTGATTTGACTTGATTTGAATTGTTCGAATTGATTTGAACATGGTATGTAATATATAATTAAAATGGTATGGTTTAATAAATATATTGATTGATTATGTTTGAAATTTTCATATCCCTCATATTTACCTTTTTATATTTTACACATATTACTATCTGTCCCATTACTATACAGTATCATTATCCTATATAGTGCTATAGTATAAGATTTAGGGGGAGTTATGTAGTTCATGATTAGTTTTTGTTGATGACAAATGGGGAGAATTATAAAATAGGTTAAATAGGGTTAGATTAAGGGAGTTAGTAGATTAAGGGGGAGTTGTTGGAATAAGGGGGAGTTAGAGTAGAATTAGAGTTTTGTGGAGTAGATTTTATAAACAAAGGTTGTCATCAGCAAAAAGAGGGAGATTGTTAGCTCCTGAGATAATGGTTTTGATGACAACAACCTTAGGACTTGTTATAAAATATAAATACTAAAATTCTTGTCTATATATATATATATATGTATGTATGTATGTATTATGTATATGCAGGATATATATGTAAGTACTGAAGAATGAAGACTGTACAGTATAGAAATTCAAGACCGAAAAATTCAAGATTGAAGAAACCGTGGCTGAAGACTCATGAGTATCAAGAGCTCAAGATATCAAGAGTTCAAGATTTTAAGATTTCAAGAGTGAAAAATATCTAGACAAGTAATATTATCTAGATTTATGTTAAAACTTCATAATAGCACTAAAATCTTTATTCGGATTTTTATTATGGATCGAATCTACCTTCTCGCTTTAATAGTGGGATGGTACCCATGACCTCTTTAGTGGGATGGAACTCATGACCTTCTCTAGTGAAATGAAATCCACAAAATTTTAAAAATGATTTTTTTTCAAGATTTTTTTTCAAAACTATGTTTTTAAAGGTTATCTCTCTAGGTTTAAATATTTTAGCCTTAACTATCTTTTAATTTTAAAATCATTTCTTTTTTTTAAAACTATCTCCTAGTTTTAATGGTTTTAGCTTTAATCTCAAAATATTTATATTGAGCTTTTATTACTTTTATATTATAGATTATATATTTTTTTAAGATTATTTTTTAAATCTCTTTTGTAAGTTTAAACTCTATTCAAAATGGTTTACAAAGTTTAAAAATTGTTTTGACATGTTTTAGAATAGAAATCATTTTAAGAAAAAAATCAATTTCAAAATACACATAGGCATGTTGACATCCCCCATACCCCAATGTCAATATGGTAGCTGTAGAATTTAAAATTCAGATTTTTAAAAGAAGGGTCTATTCGTCATAACCTTTCGCAAATGAACGTGACTATTATTCTTCTATAAATACCAATTGTTTTCAACGAAATTTAAGTTAGTTTTTCTTCATTTCTTCACTCCTCCACTCAAATATTCTCTTATATTTCAAATGCTTTAACAAAACTTTGCCAAAATTCTAAGTGAATCAAACTCGATTGTCTCTAGTTTGATTCTCTGCCACTCTCTCTCAATGATCTTAGTGCAATTCAGAGTTATAGGATCATTTGTAATCAAAGAAGTATATCGAGTGTTTCTATCTATCAAAGTGATATTGAAAACGGTGTGATTGTGGCCTATAAATCAACTAGGAGTGATTGTAGCTCATAAATCAATTAGGCGCTCTTGTAGCCTAGTTAAATCAATTAGGTGGTCTTGAAATCGAGGTTGTAATATCGACATTATATTGAAAAGAAATCGGCACAAGAAATTATATGGGATTGGATGCAGGGTAACTCCGAACCAGTATAAAATTCCGATGTGTTCTTCCCTTTTACTGATTTTATTTACTATTTGCATTTGTGTCTGATTTTATGGTTGTCTCTTTGTTTGTGAAATTACATCTGTGTAACATCCCGGAATTTTTGACAATATCAATTTAATAATCTGTGTTAAGAATTAAATTGATATTGATAATCTGTTAATAATTACTCAGATAAATTTAATAATCTCCTTCAATGATTATTTAAAATGGTTATTTTATCTTTTAAATTGATACTAAGTTTTAAAATTTACTTCATAAATAAAAATGTGATTTTAAAATTTATAAGAAAATATTGAAATGTTTTTAAAATTTAATTGGATTTAGTTTTAATTTTAGAATAATCAAACAAAATGATTTTTAATTAAATAAAAAGAGATTCATAAAAACAATATTGACTTAATCTTGAATATGTATAAGTTAATTTGTATATCATTATTGTTCTTAGTTCTTTTGTAAATTCATAAACATGTTTTTAAATAAACTAACAAACTAAATTAGATTAACACATGCATTACTTGTTAATTTAAATACTAATTACTTTTAAAAGAGAAAAACAAGTGTTAGATTCATATGCATTCATGTAACATGTGTTTTAAAATTAGCATCACAATTTGACAAGTGTTAAATTTGGTTTTAATTTTCTTTCAGTTCATTTAAAACTGAAAATACATTAGTTTTGTTTGCATCTTCATTTCATATTGAATTTTCATTTTTTTCCTTAATCAAATACATCACCTCTAAAATCAGTAATCCCTTCATATTCAACACCAAATCTAGATCACCTGCATACCTCAAATTCAAGCAAATCTGCATATACTCCTCAAACAAAAATCTGGAAAACCTCTATGCTTAAACCCTTTCTATGATCAATACCTGAAACAATCTGATATTCCTCAAATCCTTCATCTGCATATTACTCAAAGATTAAATCTGCATTCACAAATTATCAAGAATTGGATCTGCATTTCCTCAAAATCCAACAAAACTGCATAATCTAAACCATGTTCAAAACATCTGCATATCTACACTTCATTTCAAACTAAGTGAAGCCTGCATTTTTCTACACTTGGTTTGGAACCTGGGAAGGAAAGGCATTTGCATGCATATGGAATTGGGCTACTGCATTTGTATTCTGTCTGCATGAAAGCAATCAGGCTATGAGCATGAGCAACAGAGAGGAAGCACTTGCATTTTTTCTTTAAGCCTGCATTTTTTTTGGTGTCTCTGCAAATCTCAAAAGAACACAGATGGTCTGCATTCATAATAAGGTGAGTAACATTTAATCTTTAAACTATAATTTAGGTTGCTTGATTTAATGTTTGAAATAAAGAAAAATTATGTTTGTGTGATTTTAAATGTCTGCATATATGATGAGTTGAATGTTTGTTTGCCTTTGATGATTTATATTCCTGATCTTAATTTCCAGTCTTGATGTATAATTCAAAACTTATGAACTCCACATCTAATCTATGTTTAGATGCAAAATTATCAGATAAAATATGTAATATATCCTAATTAAAGTATTAGATTTTATTTAGGATAATAAACTTGTTCCTGGACTCTGATAATCTTCAAGAACATCATGCATGTTCAAATTTTTTTAAACCCAATCAAACTATTATGATAATTCAGGTAATACAAATCTAAAGTATAAAATAAATCTTGATTTTTAAATCAAGTATTGGTATTTTTAAGTGTATATCCTATTTGCAGTTTGACCTGGAATTAAAATATGAACTAGTGAAATTCTTGAAATCTGATACATGAGAAATCATAATATTCTTCTGTGTTGTAGTAAAAGGAATATAGCTCCTTGGAAAAATCAGAGGAATGTATAATGAATATTAGATTGAATGCAGTTGAAAATTTTTAGTTGGAACCCTAGTTTTGAACAGGGGTTAAGTTAGGGTCAATTGTGAAGGAATGGATTGATCGAGTGTTATGGAAATTGGTTATGGTGTAGATGATGGGTGAGGGAACTCGAGGCCGAAAGGGATGGTCGCCAAGTGATCGGAGCAAGGCGAATTCGCCGCTGACAGGTTTTGTCATAAAACCTGTTTGAAGTTTACAGGTTTTGGTGTGGGGAAAAATGGGAAAATGACCCGAAGCAAGTTGATTGATAACTCGAAGTAAGTATGGCAGAAACCGAAGCAATGGCATGTAGGACTTGAAGTAAAAGTTTTGTTTCTCGGGTAACCTGTAGTTTACAGATTAAACAGCAAACTGTGTTTTGTTTTAAAATCTGGGTTTTAAATTTTTAAAAATCAGGGTTTTGAAAATTTAAAATCTGTAGTTATAGGTTTGAATAAGGTTTAGGTTTAAATTTAATTCAAGTTTGAATTTCAAATTGGTATTTAAATTTCAGGTTTTAAGTTGAAAACTGTTTTTCTGTTTTTTTTAAAATTTGGATTTGAAAGTTTAAAATCTGGGTTTTAAAAATTTGGAATTCTGCAGATTTAGTTAAAGTAAGAATTTAGTACAAATTCAAATGTAAGTTGAATTTTAGATTCAAATTTAAATCCAGGTTTTGAAATAGAGTTTAAATTCTTAACTTAACTAACTATTTCAGTTTTAGTAAATAGTTCAAATTTTAAGTAATGAAGTTTTTAAAATATGAAGCAAGGTTTAAAAATAGATTTTAAAATCTGGAAATCTGAGTTTTTAAAGTGAAGCTCAGTTTCAAATTTAAAGGAAAATTCAAAGTTGAAAGTTTTTAAACCAAAATTGAATTTAAACTTCTAAAATTTTGAAATGAACTTAACTTCAAGTTTATATGATTTGATTTTTTTTTTAAGACAAACCTTTGAATTGTCCTGAAATTTAAATAAGTTTTAAATTTATTAAGTTTGAAATTATTTTATTTTAAATTTGAATTTAAAATTGAAATTTAAGGATAAGTTCAAAAAGTACTTTGTTTTGAATTAAATTGTTTTTAAAACATAATTAAGTATGTTTATTTGAAATTTAAAATTAGAATTATGTTTTAGAATTAATTAACAAGGTAATTAAGGTTTGTTAATTATTTAAATTAATTAATTAAATTTGGAGTTAATAATTGATTAATGATTAATCAATTTGAAATTAAGATCATTAATTAAGTTATTAATTAATGATAAATGAATAATAATTATGTAATTAAGTTTTTAATTAAGGTTAATTAATTTAATAATTAACTTTAAATTAATGAATGATTAAAAATAATTTAATTGGTAATTAATTTAAGTTAATTACTTTTTAAAATAATTAGAGGATGGTTAATGAAGGTCATTAACCATGATTATTTAACAATTAATTAATGTGGTTAATTTTTATTATTAATTAGATTAATTAATTTAATAATAATCAATTATAAATGGCTTAAGTATAATTACTTGATGAAGTAATTAAGAAATTAATTACTTAATGTAATTAATTTGATTGAATGAGATTGTTTAAAGTAATTAATTAAGTTTAATTAGTTTTAAACACCTGGGTTAAGAATAATTACTTTATGTAATTAATGATTTAGAAATTACTTAGTTAAGTAATTATATAATAATTACAGGTTGTAATTAAGGAGATGTTTAAGTATGAAGGAATTTGGATTAATTATTTAAATAATTAATCAAGGTATTAATTAAGAAATTAATTTAAGGATAATTAAATTGGTTTAATATAGTAATTAAATTAGTTAATTACTTTGAGTAATTAATTTAAGAAATAATTAAGATCATTAATTATTTATTTAATGATGTAATTAAGTTGATTAATTATGATTAATTAATCAATAATAGGTAATTAAAGGGTAATTAATTTATGTAATTAATTAAGGATTAAGGTAATTAATTATGATTAATTAATTAGTTGGAGTAATTAAAAGTTAATTACTGTTTAGTTGAGGATAATTAATTTTGTAAAATTAATTGAGGATAATTACATGAATGTAATTAAGAGTAATTAATCAAGAGTGATTAATTAAGGTAAGTTATTTTGAATGATTGATTAATTGATTGAAATCAATTAAATGATTGAGTAAGCAAGATATTTTGGTAAAGCAATTAATTTAATTTATTTTAAATTAATTAAAGATGAAGGGATTAATTTAATTCATTTAAAATTAATTTGAGATAGAGATGATTAATTTAATTCATTTTAAATTAATTATATTGTGATGAGTGAATCTTTGCTTATGGATGAATGGTTTGACTTGGATGCTTTGTAATCTCAGTAATGAGATAAATGATATTGTGTGGTATGGATGTTGGTTATATTGTGATGATAACATAGGTTATCTATTGTGATGGTGGTATATGGAATATCTATTTGATATTGATGATGTGGATCACCTGTTATGTGATAATGTTGATTATCAGTTATGTTTTAAGTTATCTATCTGTGTGTATATAGATACTGTAATTGAATTGTTTTAAACCTTTAAAACAACTTGGCCTTAAAAGACACGCTTTGGTTTTCGATGAGACCGGGATCGGGTTTCCATATTTGGATATCCGAAAACCACATCGTTTCCAAATAACGTTAGGTCGTGAATCTAAGTGGAGCTTTGTGAAGACTCGAGGTGTAAGGACTATGAGTCATTATAACTCTGTGGGTGATTCCGTAATGAGTTGACGGAATTAGTCCTTATAGATTCGAGATGGTGAATCAGAGTGCAAGGGTTATTGTCGTTAACTCTGAGGGTGATTCCAAAATGAGTGTAACGAAATAATGCCTTCGGTTTCGTTCGAACCCGGAACGGACTTGTATGGATTGAATGCTTCCAGCACATCGTCAGGTGGACGATGAGCATTCTAAGTGATGTGTCCTATAAAGGTAATCGTAGCCTCAAGCCTCATCAACCGGGAATGGCTAAAACAGGGGAGGTGCAGCAAAGCTTCGTGGGTAGCGCCCACTGGAGAGTAAGATTTACCCCTGTCTAGAGGTCCCTTTTATTTCGGCTGTGTGGGACGGTTTAGTAGCTACAACCGTCGGGGTTGTCTTGTTTGGAACTGTTCAGTAAGGAACGGGTCCGGCTTTGTGTTGCAGGGGATGAAGGGAGTAATCCTCGGTACGGTGATCTAGGCCACGTACTGTGACGGGCGGTACCCCAGTAGCCCTGCCATTGTATGGAATCCAAAATCCAATAAGTGCCAACGGTTTTGATTGTATTACCCACTTTTGTGGCTAGTAGCTGGAATTTAATGAATGTAACAATTTCGGCTATTTCATATTTATTTGAAAACCCTAGACACTATTATAATATCATCGGATTTCCTATCAAACGTTTTGGTTAGCGTAAGGTAAAAACTTTTCCATGTTTATGTGTGGGAAGTCTTACGTGATACCTTTCTTTCCAAAAGGTTTTTAAAGTTAAGCAACTTTAACCTGTTACTCACACCAGACCCATGTCTGACCCGGAGTTTATTTTTGTTTTTCATAAACTCTTGGGTACTCAAATTTTTATGAGTAGTCAAGGGATTCAGGTTAGAATTCTGGATTAGCTTTGACGATTTGTGGAGGAGCAATGGAGCAGGAGGCTTCTGCGTATAGCTATTGAGTATTCCGCTGTGTTTTCTTTGAGTTGTTGTATTATGTTGTATAACTAGACAGGTGTCTATAACTGTCTAGTATGAGTTGATTGTGCTGTGAATCTCTGATGTAAATGATACTATGTAATATTTATGTTATTAATATAATTTATTCGTTCCGCTGTGTTAGATTCTGATGTTGTTTCTTCTTCTCTTCTTTCTTTTCTTCTTCTATCCCTTTCTTTCTTAATTCATGACGCGATTTTCTGGGAGTGGAAAGTCGGGTCGCTACAATCTGCATGCGTTTAATTTCAAAAGATTTCAAAAATTCCATAAAATCCATTAAACACTATTCACCTCCTCCCGCTCTAGTGTTAATCCAGCCTTAAGATCCGTAATCCGCATTTCTTCACATAAACCATTTTATATCAAACTATTTAAATATTTTTAAACTATTTCAAAATTTTCAGACTATTTTTAGAAAATTCAAACTGGTCAAAGTGGGAATGTTTGTATTCATATCATGGATTTAAATAAGATTTGGGTTAAAATGAAGTTATAAACTAAATTGAAATTCGAAACAATTTTGGAAGCAAAATCGAGATATTGAGGTGAAAAAGATTTTGAAATGAAATAGTATATTTTAAGTAAATATGATGACTTCGAAATGAAATATATTTTTGAAGAGAATATGATATTTCGATATCTAGTATGAATTGTTTTCGAAATATAAAAGTACTAACTGGTGTGTAAAATGATATTTGGTTTTTAAAGAGACCGAGGCCTCTTATTGGCAAACTTTCTGCCATTATTGGAACCACTTTAACAACTATGTACGCAAAGGAGACTCCAGAATGAAGTGGTTTGTCTTGGAGTCGTTTTCTAGATTTGAAGAAAGAGAATGATGATGGATACACCCTAACACTTGTGGCAATTTGAAATAACTAAAACAAGACGTCTTGCTAAGGCCAAGCGGGCTAGTTACCCCTGGCAGACATCCGTTCTTCGATTTTTTTGGACTTGGTCCATATTATTCTTGTTATTGGTTTCGACTGGTGCACTTTGATTTGGGATAACCTCCCTTTGACTCGATATGGGATGGATGGACGCGGTGGGCGGTCATGGCTATGATGTGTTACCACCAGCTCTACGACCCGAACTGGTAGTATCCTAACTTGGACATTGCCTCATGTGACTTTTCATACTTTCTATCCCTATACGAGATCCCTACGATTTTGGTTTAGTGCTGTCGTATCACGACTCATCCCTATTCCCCGACGTGTTACTGGGGTGTTATATGCAAACTGTACGACAATGCTTAAAAACGCGTTAAGGAGGATTAATCTAAAGCCTTAACGCTAATAAAAATATTTATTTTACTGATTAGAAATTATATATATGGCGTATTCTACTACATATAAATATTTTGATGAATCCTTAAGAGATGGAAAGTCCCGTAACATCTCATGAGTTATTGCACGCACGTTATACACTGGATAGAAGATGTGAAACCCCATAGACATCTTTGATGCTATTACACTCGTTTTATAAGTGTTATCAATTTGACTCACATAAGGATATTTTAGCCCCGACTTGAGGGTTTGTCTTTTCATTACGCTCGGGTCAGCCTTGAGTATTTCAGCGCATTGAAGATAATTTTCTAGAGGACGAAGATAAAGACTTGGAATATTATTACTATTATTATTCCTTGCATCATGTTTTTCTGCTGCATTATATTTTTTTGTTGTATATATAACTCTGATTAGTGTGGTATAAATTATAATCAAATGTATAGTAAACAGCTTCATGAACTATTTATTTGATTATTACATATTGTCATTCCGCTGGGATAATTTGTTTATACCCTAGAATAGCAATACCCTGGAATGAGTTTGTTTAAGTGTGTGTATGTGTGTGTATATATATATATATATATGAGAGCACATACTCCTTAGTGTTATAAAATGTTTTATATTGTGTTTACTTATCCGTTGAGTTGTTTATTAATTTTGGTCGATGCGTGGGACGTCATGTTATCGATAGAGGATTCTAAACACTCAAACGAGGCAAGTGACATAACATTGTTATAAAATCAAGTAAATGAAATAATATTACCTAAATTATATGTTATATAAAAAAATTGAATGAGAATAAATGAGCATGTGAAATTAATGTGAGTAATTGAATTTGATTTAAATTGGATGTAATTGAATTGAATGCAAATGAAGTAAGTGGATGTCAAATAAAGAAAATTGATACACATATGTACAAGATGTAAAAAATACAAGTTTAAATTATGAAATGAATAAATTTATAAAATAAATTGAATATGAAGTAAATAGGTTGTAAACTAAAGTTTAAAAATACTAATTTAACTAATTTGAGTCATGGATGTTTATAAACTTAAGTAATGAGTTATGAAATAAAAACCTAATCTTAGTTTAAGTTAAAAGAATATATTTAAACTAAGAATTTGAGAATTTGAATTCCGGTGCTTTTGAAATAATCTCTAGGATTTTGAAAAAAAAAATAGTAGTATTATGTAAAAATATTTATGATTAGAAATTTTTAAAAAAGGAATTTAAAGGAAATAAATTGTGTATTCCTTTATCCTGTCGTTGAAAAATAATTTCGGTGACGACGGCCATACCATTGACATTCATTTTCTAGTCTCTAAGTGTGGGAGACCACTTAGCATCGTTGCTACACATTTAATTCAAGAAAATGGTTTTGATTTAAAATTTCTTAATATGATTTGATATATATAAATGATACGAGTATTAATATTATTTCAAAATGATTTGAAATGAACCCAGTATTTGAATTCTTAAGTTCTTGTTAATTAATGATTCTCAGTTGTAGAAATAAACTGAAATTTTTATATAATTGGATACTTCTAAAATGATAAATAAAAAATATGAGATAAGTGTTTAAATAAATCTAAGAAGTTGAATTATAACTCTTAAATTTCAAGACAATGTAAGTTTAACTTGTAAAAAAAATTATTGAACATTCTTGTTAACTAAAATAAATAAGATAAATTCGTATAACATTCAATTACATTTTAAAAACATATATGAAACTTACCAGAAATATTTAAAATGTTGAAATGTTATATATGAATGGTAATAGAATATTATATAAGTTTGAACTTGAGTAATAAGAAATGTTGAAGAAATATTCCAAACTGAAATTGGGTTTAAACAAATGTTGATAAAATTAAATTAATTTGTTACAAGAAATGTTATAAACTTAGTTCATATTCTAAGAAATGTTAAATGAATAATTTGAGAACAAAGATGAAAATATTATTTATATATGAACTTAAAAGAAGGTAAACAAATAATAAATTAAACCATATCTTTGTAAATTGTTGGAAAAAATAAAGAAAAATAATAAATTTGCAAATGATGTTTGAAAATTTAATAATAGCTTTCTGAGATAATTATAATTTGAATAATATTGTGTAAAAGAAGATACATCCGTATAAAATGATTATAAACTTAATAAATGATTAATGGAATATGAAATTGAGAATTTGAATTATGAAATGAAACTTGACTTAAGTCTAGTTGAATGGAATGATTGATAAACAAGTTAATGAAAAAAAATTGTAAAATGGAAGTTAACCTAAGAAAAATTGAATGAAATGGATTATGATAAAAAGAAAATTTATTAATATGAATATGAGTTATAGAAAAATAAAATTTACTTAAGTAAGATTATTAATATGAATTTGAATAAATGAAATGAATATATGAATTGAATCGATGAATTAATATGAACTTAAGATATAAAGTAATAAAAAAACATGAGTTGTGTTATATAAATTGTTTATAATGAACTTAAATGGTTTATAAATGATATCAGTGTTAAGGAGAATATATTAAGTGGTAATAAAATAAAATTTAACTTAAACAAGGTTAAATGGAATAATTTTATAAAATGGTTCATAAATGAATTTATATGAAACATGTTAAACAAAAAGTGAAACTATTGGAATTTAACAAATTAAATTGAATACATTAAATGTGAATGAAATATATGTGAATAAATTTGAATCAAACCGATTAAATGTTAATAGAAATTGGATGTTAATAAGAAATGAAGTGTAAGTATTAAATATGGACATTAGATAATGTAAATTCACATAGTTATGAATTAATTGGATTAATTGGATGAATATTAATAATCGAATGGTTTCTTTTATTGTAAATCGTTATTATAATTATTTTGATTGTATATAGTTGTTGTATGTTTTGCAATTGTGCTCTTACTTTTGATTTGGATTCAGAATGCATATTTTATAGTTTATTTAACTCATATATGTTTCTATATTCTTTTATAAGTGACTAATAGTCTAATTTGAGTTGAGATTGTAACGACCCGCTATTTTGGACTATTCGCATCCGCACATGTCGGACTTGAATAATTCAAAATACCGAATTGTTAATTTTAAATTTGGCAAAACTGAGATATACAGTAAATAAATAATCACAGAACACAGACACAGAGTAATAATATGCAGCGGAAGTAAAAGAAATAGTAGTTCATGAAGCTACTATATAAATATATAAGATACATCAGAGTTTACAACAAAAGAGTAATACGATACATCATGTACAAATCAGAATACATCACTGGAATCATCGAATACTGAAAGCAGAATAGATGGCTGGATCTTCAAGCAAAGCTCCAACTCCAAAGGTGAGTCTCGAATACTGGTACACTCAGTCTGACCCGAGCGTAAAGCAAAACACAAACACTCGAGTCAGGATTAACATTCTTATATCAATAAATCCAACTCAAGTGAAATAACAATTGAAATACAAGTAACTCAAAGGACGCTGGAATAACCATCCTTTAAGGATCCGTTAAACTATCTACTATGTAGTAGTGTACGCTAAATAGATAATGTCTATCAACAATATAAAGTATCAAAATAGTGTTAAGGTGTTACCATTATCCCCCTTAACACATTTTATATAAATGTCATAGTCTATACAGCACTGTAAACTCCACCGTAAACTAGTGGGATATCAGGGAGTACTCCATAGGTATAACACAAAACAAATTCGTAGTGGTCGCGTATATAGGGATACAAGTATGACAAGGCACATTAGGCAATACCCAAGGTAGTGAAACTACCGTTTGCCAGATCCGGACTGGTGAAAACGCATCGCCGCAATGATCGCAACACCGCGAAACAACACTCCCATATTTACGAGGGTGCACCAATCAATAACAAGTAATAAGTAGTTTACAAAGAAGTGTGCTCGAGGTGGCTAACCCCATTTGGCCCGGCACGGCTCCTGATTTTAGTCATTTCCAATTTGACACAAGTGTCAAGGCTATCCATCATCGTTCTCTTTCTTCAGCAGTCGCGTACATGATTCCAACCACTTCATTCTGGATCATCACTCCGCGTATAGTTATTAAAGTGGTTTTCGGTTTAGATAGAGAGTATATCCATAATCGATTCCGGTCACTTTACTTTCGTAATTATTACGCTGATTGGTCGTTTAGTAAATTTCAAACCAAATCAAATTCAATTCCAATTTCAATTCGAAAATCAACATTTCGTTTGTCTTTCTAAATCAACTTCCAAAGTTTACGTTTCAAAGCTTCCAAATTACCATTTCAAATTCTTATAATTCGATTTCAACTTTTATTAAACAATTCAAATAATGATTCAAGTTCATATATAAATTTCATTTCGAAATCATTTAAAATGGTTAAATTTTCATTTCAAATCAATTTAATTCATTTATCGATTTCATTCCATATTCATTAAGTAAATTTTTCATTCAAAACAACTTCTATTTAAATTCCAATTCATTTAAATCAATTACTTACGTTCAACTTCATTATATCAAAACATCAAATTGAAATAAGTCAAATTCATTAAATCAATTCTTTAAATTACAAGTCTTACGTTAATTTCAATAAATCCCATTCATTTCAGTAAATCACATTTTATTTCTTGTTAAAGAAATTCAATTTTCACTTATTTATTGACATCGTTACAAATTTCAAACTCAATTAATAAAGAACTAAATTCCACATAATCGAGAAGTTTCAATTTCACTTAATAACTTACTTAAATATTTTTCCAAACTTTAATAAATAAAGAAACTCAATTTCATTTATTAACGAAGTTCAAATCCACTTATTCAAAAGTTCAATTTCTCTTATCAAAGAATTAAATTTTTATTCAATTATCAAATAATTAAATCTTATTCAATTATTAAATAATTTCAATCTTAATTATTAATAATTTCAAAATTTAATAATTACAAACTTGATTATAAATTCAAACACTAAATCATTTCCACTTAATTATGAATTCAAACTTAATTATCAAATCATTACAACTTAATTATAAATTCAACTTAATAATCTCAAACTTAATTATAATTCCAAACTTAATTATAAATTCAAATTTAATTATTAAATGATTTCAAACTTAATAATTTCAAAACCCGATTATTACTAATTCCAAATTATTTATTAATAATTCCAAATTTAATTATTAAATAATTAAATTTCAAACAACGTTCTTTCATCAATTTCTACGTTAAAATTTGTTTCAGATTTCAATCTTTACATTTTCCTTCATAAAATTCAAATTCTAACTTCATTTCAAAACTTATTCTTTGCTCGAATTAAATCATTATTTTATTTTTAAATCAAATTATTGACCAATCGGATTTATTTAATTCTCTATCCTAGGTCAAGTTCATTTGGGTATTTATCATTTCAACCCGATTCCAATTCAATTCAAATCAAAGCATAACAAAAAGGGAACTTGCAGTGTGATAACTGGGATGGTGTCAAAGTAAATAAACAAGCAATAACAACAATCAATAACAACAATCAGTAACAATCCAATAATTAATTCAAATAATCCCAAATAATCGTATTAATTCACATTGTTGTTTGTGCGAATTAATATAATTATTTCTTGAATCTACATTATCATTTCATGTAGATTAAAGATTATTACAATATTATTTATACGGTTCTTTACTTGTCATTCACTATTCAATTTCAACTACATCGATTTACACAACATACATTTAAATAGTTCAAAGTGCGATTTTACCATATTTCGACGTGTCGATTCATTTAAACATTTAAGGGGTCATATTATGCAAATGTCACCAAATCAAACTTAACCCATATATCAAACCTAACAATCCAACGACAATTTCAATTTCAAGTTATTTATCACTTACAACATTAACAGTTTAACGTTCAATGTCAACATCACGCAATCAATCAAATTATCAACCAAACTAGATTATTTTGCATACATAACAGATAATGGTGTCATATGTCACAAGTGAACTGATACAGGTAATGGCATAAATAACAGTGTAAATAGCTAACAACAGTATATTTCAATGGTCGTTTCAATTGAAATCAAATTTAATAAATAAAAGAACATTAATCGTGAGTGATTACTCACCTTTCGAGGTTAGAGATTGACAACAAAGAAAGCTACGGATTCCAAAGCAAAGTAAGACAGGCGTGAATCAACGATCAAAGCTGATAGATAAGGAATAGATGAAACCAAATCATAGTGGATCGGTGCGGATAATTGATATAAATGAACATATATAACGACATATAACTATATATATAACATCATATTTTAAATTCAATCATTAATTTAAATATGTATAAATTTCAAAATCTATTGCTTCAGAATTTAGACACATATGTTAAAACCAAACGAATATACACTGCATACGAAACAAATAGGTTATATAAACATATCTAGGCAAAGTATATAATCAATATAAACAAACACCTGTATATATACACCTATATATGTACTGCAAAACCACTCTTTCTCATGCGTCTCAAAAACCAAACATACGTAACTTATATAACATATATAAAAAAAAGGAAATTTATAACTTTATTACAAACCAAAATAATTTCAACTTATAACTTAATAAAACATAACTAAAATTAAAGAAATGTTGCTGTAAACAACTCTAAAACTCAGTAAAGGCTAATATAGTCTAACTTCGTGTAAGTACTACACTAAATAAACAGAACTTAGGCTAGTAACTAGCATTTCAACTAATATATTACAAACACTTTGTATGCATATGATGCCATTTAAAATATAAGTATAAACGTAAATATAATAAGACATAGAATGTATATAAGTGAATATTAATATATGCGTAAGTTATCTGCATAAGGTTGCCTGAAATCAAAGTCCATAATATAAGTATAAACGTAATATTGTGTCAGTGCAGTATAAACTTATATATTCATAAAAAAACACATCATATGCTTGAATATTTATAAACTCATGCAACCCATTTTATATTTAAAACAATACCTAACATATCATCTGAATGAAATGTCACATACTACATATAGCGTTCTATTACAAGAGGCCCTGATGACACAAAACAAAGATCAAGTGTAGCCACAAAAATAATTTCATTTTATACATACTGTATGTATATAATACCTACAAGAAGAAAGAAGATGGAGCTCGGTTGGAAGACAGAGGAGTAAGTCGGGTTTTTGGGCTGAAAAGCGTCGACATGTGAGGTGCTGGTTATAGGCTTTCATTGGTGAGCTGGAGGCTGTGCTCGGCCGACTTGGTTGCTGCGCTAGTGGAGGAAGCCCCACAGTGTATTAGGCAATGGTGGTGGAGTGACAGGTGGTTGCCATGGTGGAGGGTCAGGTACACACGGTGGTTGGAGGAAGAAGGTGGAGGCCGTGGGTTGCGATGGAGCCGGCTACGGGGCAGGGGATGGTCTCGGTTGGTAGAGGGGTGGTGAGAGGGTTCGGGCCGAGCTCTAGAAGGGAGGCGGGTGTTGTTAATGGTTGGAACAGGCGGTGATGGAGGAGTGGTTTGGAGCTATGGTGGAAACAAGGGGGTCTGGGCCAAAGGAAATAAAAGGGTAGGGATGAGCAGTTTGAGGTGGCTTCGGTTGGTTAGAGAAAGCAACAGGGAGGATGCGCTGGCTTCATTTTGACATAGGGAAGGAAGAAAGTTTAGAGAATGGAAAGAAGAGGGTGTGAAAGCTTACTACAGTTGATATCAATTGTATTTTATAGACATAAAAGAAAATGAACAGGCCGAAATGAAAGGAACCAGATAAAACAATAAATCAGAGAATAAATTTAACGTTGAGAATAGTGGAAGTTAGTGCTTGAATTCAAGGCTAATAATGATAACAGCGGCTATTGAGTTGTACGAAGAAAAGTTGAATGGACAATGAATGGACACAGTACTCAAAAGTTAAAATGAATACCGATACACTGGACCGTTACGCAGCTTTCATTTCGTTCCGTGCATAAAAAAAATATACTGTAGAGATCAGCATGGCGGGACGATCAGAACGGTACACATATATCAGCGGTACGATTTAATTATAAAAATTCGAATTTTCTACTAGCGGAAAATGCATGAAAATCACAGAAAAATAAGATCGACGGAGCCAAAGATGTCCGATATTGGAAAAACGACAAACTGACAACTTTGCTCAAAAGATGGTTTAGAATTTTCTATGTAGAAATATTTTGGTTTTGAAAACGTTTTATTTTCATCGCTTTTCAACTAATAAATTGAAGCAAATTTACGCGCGAAATAAATTTTCATATTTTCGGACGAAAATTTACCGGTTGTTATGTTTAACTAGACGTATTCCAAATATAAAATTTATACTTCAAAATTTTATCATTTAAAATCCCATAAAATTTCAATTAAATACGTTATTAAAACCGTTAAAATTTACGGGTCGTTACAGAGATAGTTACATACAAAGACCATTTGGATGTATATGAGGATTATATTAGCTTTTTCTTCCTTAATATGAGCGAACTCGCTCTATTAATTAATAATAATAACGTATCTCGGATTACATGCTGCACTTTTATTTTTCCTACGGGATGCCTGACCATTGAGATTGGATGGATATTTGATATATATTTAGTATATTTGGTATATTTATGTTATATATTGTAAATTTTTTTTCGTTCGAGCCGCGCAAAGGAGACTCTACTGAAATCTTCCGTAAATCCGAGGTTATATAATTTTTAAGGTTTTAAAATTTTAACTTATTTTTACATATTAGTCATAGTTTTTGTAAGCCAATCGGAGTGGCGTACTAGAAGCATGGTAAAAGTTTTCAAATAAAATTTTAATGTTTATAACTTGATTGTTTTGAATAAAATATATCAAAAGTTAAATTCTGTACTTAATCCCTGTTCGATAACAAAAAGTTTTGAGTGAGGGAGAATGTAATGACCCATATTTTTAACTATTTAAATTAATAAATTTAATATGATTATTGAATAAAAAATGTTAAAAATGAAAATTTAATAATATATTGATGTAGTTTATTGAATATGAACTTTAATAAAATTTTGAAATAGCCAATTTCGAAAATTTTGGAAATAACAAGTTGTGATGAATTTTATGTATTGAATGTATTTATAATCAATAGTTGGATTGTATAATGGATGTTGACTTGTTTAGTTGAAATTAAATTAATTATCGGTAACTAAAATTCACTGAGATTTTAATATTGAATAATTAAATTATTTAAAATCTAATATTGGAAATTATTTAAATAATTGAATCCTAAATTTAATTTGAATGAAAATGATTTCAAAAGTTGATTTAAATTTTAGTTAAAGGAGAACGAAGATTGTTAAATTTTGAATTTGAATTTAAAGTGATTAATTATGTTTTGGAAAATTTCTTCTTTTAATTAACAAGTAAAAATAGCTAATTTGACCACTATCTTGGATTTCGACGAAACTGGTTTCATCGGATCTGTAATAGTGAATTATTATAGATTACAAGTTTCGTAGCGATTGGACTTATCATTTAGGCGTGCGAGCTTGAAACACATAGAATTTAATTTAAGAATTTAATTAAAATAATTTGGTTTTGAAATGCTATCTTCTGAATATGATGGAATCGGCTCTCGAAACAAGTTCCATTATTTTTGGAATAATGGTAAAACAAACAGAATGCCAAGCGGCACACCTCATTTGGAGTTTGAGAATTTCGAACGTTAGACATCAGATTTTTTCTTATTTTAATAATATATATTTATTCCCTTCTCCAACAATTCGTACGCACGACCCAAATATTGTCTCCCCTCGTACGTTTTTTCCATTGTCTCATTTCATATCTGTCGAATCGAAACAGAGATTAAAAAAGTTAATGAAAGAAAAAACGAACAACGATCGAGTCGCATGAGCCTGGGGGGACAAACGAGCGATGGTCGCGGTCGATCATGTGGCGAGTGCTGGAGGAGCGCATGATGGCGGTGGCTGGGTTCAACCGATTTTAGGGTAACAAGGGGGTTGCGCTATTCTCTGACTCGCACGTGCGATCTTGCTGGTAGCGGAATAAGATGGAGGTAGCGGCTGTGGCGTTGGTTAGCAGGCGATCGTTGATAAAAAAAGGAACAGTGAAGTAGTCGGGTGCGTAGGGAGAAAGAGACATGTGAATAGCAGGGTTAGGTTGAGTTTTATTTTTAGTAATTTAGTTTTAATTATATCGTTAACGGTAATAAAAATAGTAATTTTGCATATGAGGTCTGTTTCGTGTGAAACGAGTCACATTTCGATTGTATCGTCGTTGTCTACAACATAGACTGGAAATGGAATTTAATTGAAGTCGAAATATTTTCAGTTTTAAATAAAAAGGTAAGTGTTTTATATGCTCATGAATTATTAAAATAATTTTTATGCTGGTTAAATTTATATCGTGAAGTGATTTAAATTTATTGACTGTTGTTTGGTAAATATAACTGACATTTAAATTGATATGAATTAAAAAGACAGGAATTCGAATTGATAGTTAAAATTTGAAATGTGAATTAAATTGATTGTTAAATTCCCAATTATTAATAACTAGTATACGATATTTTGACTGATTTGAATGTTGATTATGATGGATGCTATTGATTGATATTTTTGATGATTTGGATTATTTTGGTATATCATGTTATCACCCTGTATATTACTTAACAGTATACAAAATTGTTAATTGAATTATTTCGAACAAATTGAGAAATAGGTTGAGATGATACATACATATGATGTTTAGTTGGATTGAAATGATATATATCCATCCTTGAAATCAAACTGGAATAACTAATCACTTCGCCATAAAATAGAAAATTATATACGGACACCGGATTGGTAAAATTAAATGATTTTAAAAATTTTGGTTTGAGATTATTTAAAATGATTTTGATTTAAAGAAATATAAATCGAATTTATGGAAATCGAACTATTTTCGAACTTGAGATCGAAATGTTGAGATTGAATTTGTTAACAAGAATTGTTTAAATAATTGAATTTAAATTTAAATTTGAAGCGATAGTTGAAATATGATTTAAATTTTGTAAAGTGGTTTGTTTAAAAGATTTGAACTTTTATTCGGACTATGAAATAAATCCAGGAAAAAATAATTTAAATGGATATTACTAAATTTGGCTCGGAATTGAATTATTTTAAAGTGTTGAACCTTGAAATAAATATTGAAGTTTAAAGTTTAATTTAACTAAATTAAATCGATATATTGAAATCGAGCTCGATTGATATAAATTGAAATGGTTTAAAATTGAGAATTGAATTGAAACTCGAACTATTGAATTGAATCAATGAAATTGAAGTTGGAACTAATTCAAATTGAAATCAAAATTGAAATTGGAATTGGAATTGGAATTGAAATTAAAATCAAAGTTGAAATTGATTTGGATTGAAGTAGAACTTGAAGTTAATTCGAAGTGAAATTGAAATTGGGTGGATTTGAAGTGAATTGAGATTAAATGATTTAAATTGAAAATTTTGGATTGAATTAGTTCGACTTTGAAACTATTTTAAATAAATTATTCGAATATAAACTATTTAAAATATTTTAAAATATTCAAATTATTTTGATTTTATAGACTGTTTTATTTTATAGAACACTTTAAATACTTTGATCATTTTGTATCAAAATATTTAACTATTTTTAAAATATTTAAAAAGTTTCAAACTATTTTCCAAAAATTCAAGCTGGTCAACGTAAGAATTGTTTATATTTAAATCATGGATTTAAATGCGATTTGGGTTAAAATGAAGTTATAATCTAAATTGAAATTCGAAAAAAATTTAGAAGCGAAATCGAAATATCGAGGCGAAATTGATGTTGAAGTGAAATAGTATATTTATAGAAAATATGATGATTTCGAAATGAAATTGATTTTTGAAGAGAATATGATATTTCAACATCAAGTATGAATTGTTTTTGAAATATAAAAGTACCAATCGGTGTGTAAAATGGCGTTGGTTGTTAAAGAGACAGAGGCCTCTTATTTGCGTACTCTGTCGATATTGGAACCACTTTAACAACTATGTATGCGGAGGAGACTCCAAAATGAAGTGGTTGGTTTTGGTGTCGTTTGTTGGATTTGAAGAAAGAGAATGACGATAGATAGACATCGACACTTGTGCCAATTTGAAATGACTAAAACAGGATGGCTTGGCAGGGCCAAGTGGACTAGCTACCCCTAGCGAACATCCTTTATTCGATTTTCTTGGACTTGGTACATATTATTAATCTTATTGTTGGTTTCGATTGGTGCATCTTGATTTGGGATAACCTCCCTTTGACTCGATATGGGATGGATGAACGCGGTGGGTGGTCGTGGCTACAATGCGTTACCACCAACCTTGGGACCTGAACTGGTAGTATCCTACCTTGGGCATTGCCTCACGTGCCTTGTCATATTTTTTATCCCGATACGAGACCCTACGATTTTGGTTTAGTGTTGTCATATCACGGCGGATCCCTATTCCCCAACGTGCTACTAGGGAACTGTATGACAATGCTTAAAACCGTGTTAAGGGGGATTAATGTAAAGCCTTAACGTTAATAAAAGTATTTATTTTACCGATTCGACATTATATGATAGCGTATTCTACTGCATATAAATATTTTGACGGATCCTTAAGAGATGGAAAATCCCGTAACATCCCTTGAGTTATGGCACACACATTATACACTGGATAGGAGATGTGAAACCCCATAAACATCTCTGATGTTATTACCCTTATGTTATACATGTTATCGATTTGACTCACATAAGTATATTTTAGTCCCGAATCGAGTGGTTTGTATTTTCATTACGCTCGGGTCAGCCTAGAGTATTTTAGCACATTGAAGATCATTTTCTAAAGGACAAAGACAAAGATTTGATATATTATTACTATTATTATTCCTTGAGTCATATTGTTCATCTGCATTATATTTTGTTTCTATTGGATATATAACTCTGATAAATGTTGTATAAATTATAATCAAATGTATAGTAAATAGCTTCATGAACTGTTTATTTGATTATCGTATTTTGTCATTCCGCTGCGAGAGTCTATGTTTGTTTTCTTCTCCTTTTCTTATATTTTTCTTAATTAACCCCATTGATTATCTGGGTTTCGAATTGTTTGAATTGAACATGTGTGGATTATTGTCAGTTTAAACCTTTCGAAATGCGGATCGTCGCAGATGTACCTTCGAAAGGTAGCTCCTTACCGTATAATAGTATGGAATCCAACCTCCAATACGTGCCTTTACTATTTTGATTATAGAACCTAGTATGTTGGAATTTAGTAATGTAATAGTTTCGACTATGATTAATAAGTATTTGTATTCTAGACATTATTATAATATCAGAGGATTTCATATGAAATGTTTTGGTTCTCGTAAGGTAAAAACTCGTCCGTGTTTATGTGCGGCATGGTCTTGCGAGATACTTTTGATTTTTGAAAGAATTTCTATAACTTTAAAATATCCAATTGAGTGTGTTTGCTCATACTGGTTTTCCAGACTGACTCGAGTGTTATTATATTATAATGCTTGGGTTAGACCGAGCATATTTATACATTACTTTGGATGCACTGGAGCTCAGGAGATGAGTTAGAGGTCTTCAAGTCTTATTCACGTATACGTTTATTTTCACCTCCTTTTTTGTTGAAATCGTCCTAAATTGTTAGGATAGGTTGTTAAAACTGTCCAGGCCGATGGCTGTGATTTGTTGCTGCACTCCAATGGACGTATATTTATAATAGTTTCTCCTTGTAAAGATCATTGATATTATATTATATATTGTTCCGCTGTGACTGTGAGACTCTGTATTATTTTCAATTTCTTTCTCTTCTTCTTTCTTCCTCCTTTTCCTCTAACAATCGAGTTTTTCGGCGTTCGATTGCTCAGCACGTAATACAGTTAATGTATTAGTGTCGATTTTCGAGGGTCGAAAATCGACGCCATTACAGAAACACTTTGTAACTACTATCACAAACATATCATACATGGATTTTTATATTAAATATACTTTAAATTAAGTTAATTAATGTAACACATTATATCAAGTATACAATAGAAAGTAAAAGCCTTTAATTTTGAACAAGATTGGTTACCAAGCTAGATATATGAAACAAATTACATAATTGCCCTAAGGGTATATCCTTTACTCTATCATGCTTGTATATTACATGTCTATTTTGATATTAGCTTATATATATTTAATACAAAATAATCTTCAAATTAATTTAGATATATATATATATATCAAATTAGAAAACTAATTCTGAATCAATAGAAATCATCATCATCATTCGAATAAATAAATATAAAATAGCAACAAATTAACTCCTAGATCCATATTTAAATCAACATTAGTATCAATCAAAATTATCAATGGAAATTATTTATAGAAATTATCAACATCAATTTCAAAATAGTTTAAATGAGAACAAATTATAGTACTTTCGGATTTACACTTGTATATTGTAAGGGATAGTAAATGCGTATACAAATTTGTCAAAATAAATTAACCACTAGTTTTGCAATATTATGGAGCATAAAGATATAAATAATAATTGGATTATACCTTGTTGATGTTGCCTCTAATTGCATCTTGATTGATAGATTTATTCCAATATTTGATATCCTAGCTCATTGCTTTGCAATAGCTAGTAGCATGGCCTTTTAATTTATTAAATGTGAATGGGTGGAATTATTTTTTTCTTTTTATTTTTGGTTAGAAATAAAAGACGAAGGAGGAGAGTGGAGTCTAGGTTTGAAGAGAAGATTAAGAGAGGCAATAAGGAATTACATATAGTGTTTATAGAAAGAATCAACCAATAAATTTCCTTCTTAATTTCTTAACTTTTCCTTTCATATTCCACATCCAAATTTTGAATTTGAAACCCCTCTTGCTTCTTTTATGGTTGGCTAAAAAAAAATCCTTCTTGGGATTTTATACGCTTTAAAAATATTTTATTATTGGTTATACTTAAATAAAATTTAAATGCATAATGATATCGTGTATCGATTAATACATGTATCACTTTTCTATACGTGCCCAATTAATTACTAATGACATCCATAAAATAGTAATGGCATATAATACACTAAATATATAAATAATTAATATTTCATAAAATTAATTTATTTATATAAATTTATAATCCAACTAAATTATGTGTTATTTCGGAGAATCTATCAATGTGGTTATGCGACTCACAGTGTAAATTCAGTCATCTATTGAAATCGAATAATTCGAGCATTAATGCCTACACATCACCTCGGATAGTGGTGTGAAAGGTTGGATGAATCTACATCTTATACATCCTTTTCCCATTACAGTTTTAAGCGATACCTTTTAGTTGTGATTATTTACACCAGTTCTCTTCATCAACACTATATTACTTTAACAATTATGGAATTTGGTTTTGGTCAAAATTCTAATATTGTCCACTTTTGTAACACCTCATAATTTTAAAGGTAATTAATTAAAATGAAATTAATTATTGAATAATAACATCAAAATAGAATTTTACAAAAGTTAAAATTTGTATATGAAACTTGCACCATTGGATTCATGATGATTTTTTGATCAATTTTATATATAAAGTTCTATGGTCAGAGTTCAGACAAAAAAGTTATTCATATTTGAATATTTTAGATTATAAATAATTATATATGTAATTAAGGAAATATAATGTAATTAATGAAATAAATTAGAGTTAACAGTTGCTTAGGAAGTAAATACTAATGTAGAAATAAATAATCTCAAACATTTGAAATGGGAAATAAATTAACAAATGTTAATGGAGTTTATTAATTAACTATATAATCAATGACTAATTAACCCTAACTTGGGTCGTCAGCCACTTGCGGTTGATGGTAAGGGTGTGGTGGTTGACTAGTTAATATGCCGATTGTGAAATTTGACATGGTCGAATGACCGGATTTAAAATAATTTAATCTAACAGCTAACACTGATTCAAACCCTTATAAATATGGGCCCAACCTCTCACTTTTATTCTCATATTTTCTAAAGTGATGGTGAAGCTCTGCCATTTTCTCTACTCTACAAGTTCTTAATTCTAAATAAATTTATAGTTTATATACGCATATACAAGTGAAGGACTGCTGCAAGAACCTGCCTTTTCGACCATCGAAAGTTGACAACGGATACATCCATTGTATCCAACTGGCCAACATCCAACAACCGAAAAGACAGATTGTTAGAGTAAAACAAAAGAAAAGAACAAAGAATAGGGAAATCAGAATCTCGCAGCAGAATCGACAATATATAACATTATAAAGACGATAAAAACTACCACTCTAAAATACAAAGTACATTAGAGTTAATAACAAACCTTATCAACTAGACAGTTATAAAATTCTGACCTTATATTTTGATGGTAGGTATAACATATGATACAGTGGAAAATAAAACACTAGTATATGTGGATGTCCAGCTCTTTTCAATGACTCCATATCACTAAAGCCAACCTAGGAAAACTCAGTCTGACCGGAGAATTATAATATAATAAATCCCGGGTCAGTCTAGAAAACCAAAGTGAGCAAACTCAAGTAATATGATGAACATATAATAATTCTATAAGACCACAATGCTAATACGTAACGAGTTTTTACCTCATAAGAGTGACATCCATAAATGAAGAAATGGGACGCAAATCGGAACAACAATCCAATCAAGAAAGAATGGAAGTAAACAACAGAAACAATCCAAATAAAAAGGGTGTGAACAAATCACATACTTAATGATTTAGCATAAATAATATCGAATTCCAGACTTGAAAGAATGGACACAAATAATTAAACATAGAGAAAAGCATAAGGCAGTTCTAAATGCAATTAAGGAAACAATTCAAAGATTCGAATTAACTACAAGGGAAGTACCCTACTAGGAGCAACGATTACTGTAACGACCCGCCTTTTTGGACAGTTTAAACCGACGATCAAATACACACGTCGATTCCAAACCATTCAAAAGGGCAGATGGTTATTGGGGTAAATAAGAAAAGAAGAGGAAAGAGAAATAAAAGAAAGGAAACAACACAAAATCTTGCAGCGGAACGATAAAATATAATAATCAAATAAACAGTTCATGAAGTTGTTTACTATACTTTGATCATTATTTATACAACATTTATCAGAGTTATACATATACAACAGAATAAATAAAATAATGCAGCAGACAACATGATGCAAGGATAATAATAGTAATAGTATACCAAATCTTCGCCTTCATCCTCCAGAATAGATCTTAAAAAATCTGAAAACTCAGGACTGACCCGAGCGTAATGAAAAGGCAAAATACTCGAGTCAGGACTAAAATATCCTTATGAAAGTTAAATCAATCGTAAATAAATATGAGTGTAACGGCGTCAGGGATGTTTACGGGGTTTTACATCTCCTATCCAGTGTCAACGTGCGTGCAATAACTCAAGAGATGTTACGGGATTTTCCATCTCTCAAGGATCCGTTAAACTATCTACTAGGTAGTAATGTACGCTAAGTAGATAATGCCTATCAGTAATATAAAGTATCAAAATAGCGTTAAGGCGTTACCATAATCCCCCTTAACACATTTTTATAATGCCATAGTCTATACAGCACCGTAAACCCCACCGTAAACTAGTGGTTATCAGAGGGTACCCCATAGGTATAACACAAAACAAAACGTAGTGGTCGCGAATAGGATAATCAGTATGACAAGGTACATGAGGCGAGACCAACTAGGACACTAGTAGTTGCGTGATCCGGACTGATGTTGAGCATAGCCAGCAGCTACCCCAACACCGCGAAACAACACTCCCAAATCGAGGGGTGCCCAAATCGAATCACAAAAGTAATAGAAATGGTATCGAAGAAGCGTGTCCGCTAGAGGTGGCGAACCTCAATGGCCCTGCGCGGCTCCTGTTTTAGTCATGTCAGGGGTCATCCAATATCGTTCTCTTTCTTCAGTCAACGCGTTCACCAAATCATCCACTTCATTTAGGATCAACACTCCGCGTATAATAGTTATTAAAGTGGTGTTCCGTATCGACAGAGAGTATGTCCATATCTGATCCCAGTCTTTTTAATAACTACGTATTATTACACCGTTGGCTCTTTTACATTTCAAATCGATTCATAATTGATATCAAAATATCATATTCGCTTCAAAAAAATCATATCCATTTCAAATATCATCGCATCTATTTAAAATGTAAGGTTCCGTTTCAAAAATCATTTTTCACCTCAATATCTCATTTCGATTTCCAAAATCATTTCGAATTTCACTTTAGGTTGCAACTTCATTTAACCCAGTTCATATTTAAATTCAAGATTTAAACATATACATTTACCTTATTGCTCAGCTTGAAATTTTTGAAAATAGTTTTAAGTAGTTTAAAAGTAGTTTTAAATAATTAAAATAGTTAAAAATACTTAAAATCTTTAAATGGATTTCAATTAGATAAATTAATTTAAAATAATTAATATAGGCTAAAATAGTTTAATTATTTAATGATGGTTTATATAACAGAGCAATTGGAAAACAAAATGAAACAGCTTCAAAACCAAAACATTTCAATTATAACTTCTCAATTCAAATCAATTTCAATTTCCATTCTACCGATTCAATTTCGAATTCAATTCAAATCAATGTCAACTTTGACTTCAAATCAATTCGATTCTATATTCATCTCCAATTAATTCAATTACAATTTATATCGATTTGGAGCTTGATTTTTCAAAATATCAATTTATAACACTTAACAAAATTTTCCTTTAATATTCAAATTCAAATCCAAATTTCAAATATGATTCAATTCCAAATTTCAAATATGATTCAATTCCAAGGTCAATTTCAAAATATCATTTTTATATCACTTGTACTTAGTAATATACAAAGCTCGAAATAATGTTCAATCTTTAAACAAATAAGTTTCGAAATACAATCATATCCCAAATTTTTTTAATCTCAAAGTCTCAACTTAAATTATTTAACAATTTCCTTTAACCAAAATTTATTTCAACATTCCAAACTCAAATTTTCGATAAATTCGATTTCTATAAATTGATTTTACTTGTAACCTTTAAATCAAAACATTTAAATAAATTCCAAATCGACGATTTTAAAAATTATTAATTTAGCCAATCCGGTGTCCGTATATAATTTTCTATCCTATGGCCAAGCGATTATTTATTTCAATTTAAATGTCAGGGATGAATATATATCACTTAAATTAAATCACAGTATCATATGTATGCATAACAGAATATATATAAGCAAATAAACATCCAAACATTTAAATATCAACCAATAGCATCCATCGAACTACATCATCCAATAGGCAATACATTCACAGCAATTTCATAGTTATCAATGTTAGGTAATTTAATCGCAATTCAATTCTAATTTTAACTTGACCGTCAATTTAATTTTTAACTGTGAATTCAAATGACAATCTATACGACAATTAAATTTTATCAAACAACAACAAATAAAATTCATATCACTTCATAATATTAAACTTAACTAGCATAAAGATATTCAGTACGTTGTGAGCGTTATAAAACGCTCACCTTGATATTCTGTTGTCGCCGAGACGTTCCGGTTTGGAACTAAAACTGGACGATGCCCAAATTTAGCCCAAATTTCCACCGTCTCCAAATCCATCCAACCAGTTTCATTTCGAAGCTCTCGTCATTACGATCGCAACGCAAAAAGTTTCGTTCCAATCGGACCTCGTATGAAAAAGTTATGCATTTTAAACTTTTGCGAATTTAAATATATATATAAATATATACATATATTTTTTTCAAACCCTACTTTCAATCGCAGCCCTCCATTTTCTCAACTGCAGATCTGGGCCCTTCCTTCCATCTTCTCCAAAACGTGAAAAGCACGTACAATTTCAACCCATAGCCGCCGATGCTTAAGCTAATTATACGACCAACTCCGGGATCTTGAAGACGATCAGGTTACACCACTTCGAAGCCACCGCCTTACTCCACCTTCACCCCAAATAGCTCCAAGCTCGTCCTCATCCTCTGCCTCGAATTGCGTGAAAAACGCATCTGCTTCCATCGCGTTTTGCCGTCAATCCGTGGCTCCGTTTCTGATCTCCACCGTTGGATAGCTAGATCTTGATGCCCTCTACAACTTTGTAGTTGAGAGTTTTTGCTAATTGTTGATGGATTGAGAGGAAAATGAGGAAGAAGTTTCGAAATTTTCTGGCCATTGAAATGAAAGTGGCGGCTATCACCTTTTGACCTAGGGTTTTAGAAATTTGTGAATTATGAAGTCCTTTTATAGAAAAATACGCGACACTATTCATCCCGGATTTTCCGAACTCCGATTTACGTGCGGTAACCGGCGTTTCTAGGGTTTATCCCGCGTTCCGGACACAATGGAACAGGTTTCGGAAGCTAATTCGATCGTATGCGTGAGTTACGGTAATAAACGATCGATTTGAAATCAAATCGGTTAATCAAATTTCTGTGCGTTTGGGCTCGCCCCGGACAAACGGTAAACCCGATTGACTCGAAATTTGAAAATTTACAATAATATGACATTACGGATCCGATGAAACTGGTTTCATCGAAATCCGAGACTGTTTGAAAAATGACTATTTTAACTCGTCAATTAAATATTAAAATATTCAATTTTCACAAATTTACTTTTAATTCGATTTTAAAAGTTCTACAACATCATTCTAACTTTAATATGATAAAATACAATTTTACAAATCATTTTTAATCATATTAAACCCGTTATTCAATTATCCAATAAATTCCAATTTCAAAATCTTATTAACTCTATTATAATCCCAATATAACTTACATTCACTTGGAAACCAATTTGAATCATATTAAATCAAATTTCAATTATTCACTCTATTTTCATATATTAAATTTCTATATCAAATTAATCGTATCAAATTCGGAATTTAATTATTCAAACATTTGAAATATTAAATTTAAACAAATTTGATTATTCTTAAATCACTATCTTTTGAAATATTCAAAACGAACTTATAAAATTTAACAAATTCAAATTATAGAACAACCATTTTCATTAAAACAGTTATTCAATTCCCGTTATTCAATTATTCAATAAATTCCAAATATTAAATTTAAACAATTTAATTGTTCAATATTTGACGGATTTCAATATTGGATTTTTAAATAAAATTTCATTATCAGTCGATTTACTATATTACATCAAATGAATTCCATATTATTATTTAACTATAGTTAGAGATAATGCACTCAACTAATATATAAACTTTCATTTCAATTGCAATTGGTTCACAAATTCAATTCGACTAACTAAATGAATAGGTAACTTAAATAATTATCACTGTTAACTTTTAATTACTTATAAGTTTATTATTTACAAACAAGTGTCACAACTACCTATACAATACAAATTCATTCAGTTACCTTTGATTACATATTATTTCAATTGATTTGGGACTCCATTCAATTCATAAATAATTGACTTAGATAAAATTTGTTGCATTTCATTCTAGTTATTATTATTCCAAACGACTTACAATTTTTTTTCTAACACTAAATCATGAAATCTTATTAAATTAGCTATTTTAATTATCGAAAATTTACGGGTCGTTACACTCTCCCCCACTGAAAACTTTTCGTCCCCGAAAAGGAAAAAAAAGGAAAGGAACTAAGTATAGAATTCAACATTTGATATATTTTATTCAAAGTTACCAACTTATAAAACAATGAAATTCCATTTATAAAGTCATAACTACGCTTCCACCAAGTTACTCCGAACGGCTTTCTAACTCTAAAAGTTAGTTAACAAAACAAGTTAAAAAATTTAAAACTCGAAAATTTTCTAACACTCGAATTTACAAAAAATTTGGGCAGAGTCTCCTTTGCGCGGCTCGATCGAAAATTTTTACAATTCAATATTTAACACAAATATAACCAATATATATCAAATATACATCTCATCTCAATGATGAAGCATCCCATATCTAGGGAAACAACATATATATATCACCAATACCATATAAAACCATAAGCGTACCTTTTATTTAGCATTTATTAGCAATTTACTTACATTCTGCATTTAGCGCAGAAGCAAGCTCCACAACAAAGTGCAACCCCTTTGCTACCTACTAAAATGCTCAATAACTAAGTTAGAACCATGCATATAAAGATAGATCGATATACTTAGCCTACACAACATATATATATAACATTTTTAGCTTCAATACTGAGATTCCAATTTCAAGACGGCAAACAAATATTAGTTTTAGGTCACCTAAACTATAAAATTCGGCAACGGAATCTAAACAAAAGTTGTTGCATTCATTTCAGGCTTTCCGGAATGTCCAAAATCATCGAATTGGGACCATACGTTCAAAAATTATGGCCGTTTTACTTAGAGGATACGCCTCAGCCTGGGCAATGAATTGTGCAGGTCAACGACGTTCACCCGCGTTTTCGATCTTCCAAACGACATCAAAACACAAAACACTTAAAACAAAAGTTTTAGCTTAAGTTCTTAGCTTTTCAGAAAGTGCAAGATCATAAAAATCCGATAAACCAGTCAAAAGGTATGGCGAAATTACTAAGGGTATATACTACTGATTTTACTTATTTTTACACAGGACAGCAAGTAACATTCAAGTTTTTAACCTAGTAGACGAAGGAATTTTCTCAAGACACTCTAAATAAAAGTTGTGCTATAGTTTCTAAGCTTTTCGAAAAGTCCAAGATCGTCGAATTCCGTTCAGCCATTAAAAGTTATGGTTGTTTTCGTTTCAGCATATATTGGACAATTTTGGATTTTTTCCAAAATTTGCTTTTATTATTTCAAAGTACAAACCATCAAAACTTCAAATTTTCTAAAGAACAATCATAAACACAAAGTCATTTATTTTCTTATTCATCCATGCAATAGGTTTACATTCAATTTGTTTCCGATTTATTCAAGTTTGTTTCATTCACATTTTAACTTCAAGTCAATTTGCTTCAATTTAAATTGAATTCAATTATATTTAATTTCACTTTGCTTCAAATTTGAATTTAATTATTTTAAAATTTTATTCCGTTTATTCAATTCCATTAACACTAATGAATTCTACTTAATCAATTATCATCCATCTAACAACCAATGCATATCAAACATTAACATCCATCCAAAATCTACACTAAATCAATTATACATTTCCAAGTCAATTTTAATTTCATACACTTCCAAGTTTATTGACATTTAGTTATATTCAAATTTAATTAGTTTCCATTTACCAATTTTATATTTCATTAATTTTAAATTTTATTCATTCACTTATATATATCATTCATTTTACAGCTTAAATTTCTTTTATATTTACAACTATCAATAGATCTTCACATTTTATTATTCACTCTCACACTGGTATATTATTTCTCTACTTATCCTTATTAGAATTTTAAACCTTTTAAGTATTTGGTAAGTTATAGTTATGCAAATAGAATGTAGTTAAACAACATACAACTTCTTTTCATTTAAAGTTGAATTTTCAATTAATTAATTCTTAAGTCATTACTTAAATTTCACTATAATTTAATTTCACATTTACATTCACATATAGTATTTCCATTTTATATTAACATAATTGTGAATCCCCTTTAAATGTTAATTTAAATTCCAATTATTTACTAAAAATTTTATTTATATTTGCAAACCATTAATTAAATGCATATTTCATTATTCAAACCTATACTTCTATATTATCCAATTAACAATTCATATAACATTTTTGAACTTCTTAAATATTTTGGTAAGTTATATCTATGCTATAGAATGAAATTTAATACTATGCGAGTTTTACAGTTTCAATTTTATTTTAAGTTCATAATTTCCTAATTCTAAGGATTTCTACTTCAATTGATATTTTCACTTAGCTCTTAGGTTCATTTCTCATTTCACAATTCAGAAGTTCCTTAATGATTCAAGTCTAAATTCATTTCAATCATTTAAAAAAACCCATTAATTATTAAAGGACTTAAGAATTCCAATCCCGGTTTCATTTCAAATCAAGTTTTGAAATAATATATACTTATATAACTTATATATCAAATCATACTATAGAGAATACAAAATAAAATAAAATTTGAATCAAAACAAGGTTTAGACAAGCTATTAAGTGGTCTCCCCCACTCGGACTCTCGAAAATAAACGCCGATGATGCGTGCACTCATCACCGAAATCATTTTTAGCGTTAAGAGAAGGGAATATAACACTTATCATTAAAAAAAATCCTTCGAAAACAATTTCAACTCAATTATACTATCATATAATACTCATATTATATTTTTCAAATTCTTGTAAGTCAATTTCAAACACCGGAATTAAATTCCCAAATCCAAGTTAAAATTCATTTATATTCATTATCAATTGTGTTTACAAGATTTCATTTTCCTAAATCCATTGTTATTTAATCAATTGTTGTAAATATTGACTGATCAAACAATAACGATAATAATCTAATATTATCATCTCCTAACAATCAATTCAATCAAAATGAATAAATATTCAAATAATTCTTTTATATAAAATATATTCCAAAACGATATTGTGTTGGTTTGTCCTATTCGAGTGTTTAGAAATTCCTATCGACGCCTTGGCGTCCCATGTATCGACCATAATTCATAAATACTCAACGGAACAAAGTTAACACAATATAAAACCATCTTATATCAAATAACAAGTACGGTCTCTCATATACACTCAACTCATTCATATAGTTTACCTCTATTTCAATGAGTTATTCCCCACTAGAGCCAAGGTTTATCGCTAAACCAAGGCTCTGATACCAACTGTAACGGACCGCGTCAGTGGGGTAATGCCCACCGTAGCATACAGCTGTACCTGTGTTCTGCCTTTACGGCCAGCCTCTCGACTGCACCAACCCCGCGGGACATGTAGGAGTAAGAGTCATCCGCTCGCTACCAAACCAAATGCGAGAACCCCCTACCATGTTGCACCCTCCAAGTGCATAGGCAGACAACATGATGCAAGGATAATAATAGTAATAGTATACCAAATCTTCGTCTTCATCCTCCAGAATAGATCTTCAAAAATCTGAAAACTCAGGACTGACCCGAGCGTAATGAAAAGACAAAACACTCAAGTCAGGACTAAAATATCCTTATGAAAGTTAAATCAATCGTAAATAAATATGAGTGTAACGGCGTCAGGGATGTTTACGGGTTTTACATCTCCTATCCAGTGTCAACGTGCGTGCAATAACTCAAGAGATGTTACGGGATTTTCCATCTCTCAAGGATCCGTTAAACTATCTACTAGGTAGTAATGTACGCTAAGTAGATAATGCCTATCAGTAATATAAAGTATCAAAATAGCGTTAAGGCGTTACCATAATCCCCCTTAACACATTTTTATAATGCCATAGTCTATACAGCACCGTAAACCCCACCGTAAACTAGTGGTTATCAGAGGGTACCCCATAGGTATAACACAAAACAAAACATAGTGGTCGCGAATAGGATAATCAGTATGACAAGGTACATGAGGCGATACCAACTAGGATACTAGTAGTTGCGTGATCCGGACTGATGTTGAGCATAGCCAGCAGCTACCCCAACACCGCGAAACAACACTCCCAAATCGAGGGGTGCACCCAAATCGAATCACAAAAGTAATAGAAATGGTATCGAAGAAGCGTGTCCGCTAGAGGTGGCGAACCTCAGTGGCCCCGCGCGGCTCCTGTTTTAGTCATGTCAGGGGTCATCCAATATCGTTCTCTTTCTTCAGTCAACGCGTTCACCAAATCATCCACTTCATTCTGGATCAACACTCCGCGTATAATAGTTATTAAAGTGGTGTTCGGTATCGACAGAGAGTATGTCCATATCCAATCCCGGTCTCTTTAATAACTACGTATTATTACACCGTTGGCTCTTTTACATTTCAAATCGATTCATAATTGATATCAAAATATCATATTCGCTTCAAAAAAAATCATATCCATTTCAAATATCATCGCATCTATTTAAAATGTAAGGTTCCGTTTAAAAAATCATTTTTCGCCTTAATATCTCATTTCGATTTCCAAAATCATTTCGAATTTCACTTTAGGTTGCAACTTCATTTAACCAAGTTCATATTTAAATTCAAGATTTAAACATATACATTTACCTTATTGCTCAGCTTGAAATTTTTGAAAATAGTTTTAAGTAGTTTTAAATAATTAAAATAGTTAAAAATACTTAAAATCTTTAAATGGATTTCAATTAGATAAATTAATTTAAAATAATTAATATAGGCTAAAATAGTTTAAGTATTTAAAGATGGTTTATATAACAGAGTAATTTGGAAAACAAAATGAAACGGCTTCAAAACCAAAACATTTCAATTATAACTTCTCAATTCAAATCAATTTCAATTTCCATTCTACCGATTCAATTTCGAATTCAATTCAAATAAATGTCAACTTTGACTTCAAATCAATTCGATTCTATATTCATCTCCAATTAATTCAATTACAATTTATATCGATTTGGAGCTTGATTTTTCAAAATATCAATTTATAACACTTAACAAAATTTTCCTTTAATATTCAAATTCAAATCCAAACTTCAAATATGATTCAATTCCAAATTTCAGATATGACTCAATTCCAAGCTCAATTTCAAAATATCATTTTTATCACTTGTACTTAGTAATATTCAAAGCTCGAAATAATGTTCAATCTTTAAACAAATAAGTTTCGAAATACAATCATATCCCAAATTTTTTTTATCTCAAAGTCTCAACTTAAATTATTTAACAATTTCCTTTAACCAAAATTTATTTCAACATTCCAAACTCAAATTTTCGATAAATTCGATTTCTATAAATTGATTTTACTTGTAACATTTAAATCAAAACATTTTAATAAATTCCAAATCGACGATTTTAAAAATTGTTAATTTAGCCAATCCGGTGTCCGTATATAATTTTCTATCCTACGGCCAAGTGATTATTTATTTCAATTTAAATGTCAGGGATGAATATATATCACTTAAATTAAATCACAGTATCATATGTATGCATAACAGAATATATATAAGCAAATAAACATCCAAACATTTAAATATCAACCAATAGCATCCATCGAACTACAACATCCAAGAGGCAATACAATTCACGTCAATTTCATAGTTATCAATGTTAGGTAATTTAATCGCAATTCAATTCTAATTTTAACTTGACCGTCAATTTAATTTTTAACGGTGAATTCAAATGACAATCTATACGACAATTAAATTTTATCAAACAACGAAAAATAAAATTCATATCACTTCATAATATTAAACTTAACAAGCATAAAGATATTCAGTACGTTGTGAGCGTTATAAAACGCTCACCTTGATATTCTGTTGTCGCCGAGACGTTCCAGTTTGGAACTAAAACTGGACGATGCCCAATTTTAGCCCAAATTTCCACCGTCTCTAAATCCATCCAAACCAGTTTCGTTTCGAAGCTCTCGTCATTACGATCGCAACGCAAAAAGTTTCGTTCCAATCGGACCTCGTATGAAAAAGTTATGCATTTTAAACATTTGCGAATTTAAATGTATATATATAAATATATACACATATTTTTTTCAAACCCTACTTTCAATTTCAGCCCTCCATTTTCTCAACTGCAGATCTGGGCCCTTCCTTCCATCTTCTCCAAAACGTGAAAAGCACGAGCAATTTCAACCCATAGCCGCCGATGCTTAAGCTAATTATACGACCAACTCAAGCATCTTGAAGACGATCAGTTACACCACTTCGAAGCCACCGCCTTACTCCACCTTCACCCCAAATAGCTCCAAGCTCGGCCTCATCCTATGCCTCGAATTGCATGAAAAACGCAGCTGCTTCCATCGCGTTTTGCCGTCAATCCGTGGCTCCGTTTCCGATCTCCACCGTTGGATAGCTAGATCTTGATGCCCTCTACAACTTTGTAGTTGAGAGTTTTTGCTAATTGTTGATGGATTGAGCGAAAAATGAGGAAGAAGTTTCGAAATTTTCTGGCTATTGAAATGAAAGTGGCGGCTATCACCTTTTGACCTAGGGTTTTTGAAATTTGTGAATTATGAAGTCCTTTTGTAGAAAAATACGCGACACTATTCATCCCGGATTTTCCGAACTCCGATTTACGTGCGGTAACCGACGTTTTTAGGGTTTATCCCGCGTTTCGGACATAATGGAACAGGTTTCGGAAGCTGATTCGATCGTATGCGTGAGTTACGGCAATAAACGATCGATTTGAAATTAAATCGGTTAATCAAATTTCTGTGCGTTTGGCCTCGCCCCGGACAAACGGTAAATCCGATTGACTTGAAATTTGAAACTTTACAATAATATAACATTACGGATCCGATGAAACTAGTTTCGTCGAAATCTGAGACTGTTTGAAAAATGACTATTTTAACTCGTTAATTAAATATTAAAATATTCAATTTTCACAAATTTACTTTTAATTCGATTTTAAAAGTTCTACAACATCATTCTAACTTTAATATGATAAAATACAATTTTACAAATCATTTTTAATCATATTAAACCCGTTATTCAATTATCCAATAAATTCCAATTTCAAAATCTTATTAACTCTATTATAATCCCAATATAACTTACATTCACTTGGAAACCAATTTGAATCATATTAAATCAAATTTCAATTATTCACTCTATTTTCATATATTAAATTTCCATATCAAATTAGTCGTATCAAATTCGGAATTTAATTATTCCAACATTTGAAATATTAAATTTAAACAAATTTGATTATTCTTAAATCACTATCTTTTGAAATATTCAAAACGAACTTATAAAATTTAACAAATTCAAATTATAGAACAACCATTTTCATTAAAACAGTTATTCAATTCTCGTTATTCAATTATTCAATAAATTCCAAATATTAAATTTAAACAATTTAATTGTTCAATATTTGACGGATTTCAATATTGGATTTTTAAATAAAATTTCATTATCAGTCGATTTACTATATTACATCAAATGAATTCCACATTATTATTTAACTATAGTTAGAGATAATGCACTCAACTAATATATAAACTTTCATTTCAATTGCAATTAGTTCACAAATTCAATTCGACCAACTAAATGAATATGTAACTTAAATAATTATCACCGTTAACTTTTAATTACTTATAAGTTTATTATTTACAAACAAGTGTCACAACTACCTATACAATACAAATTCATTCAATTACCTTTGACTACATATTATTTCAATTGATTTGAGACTCCATTCAATTCATAAATAATTAACTTAGATAAAATTTGTTGCATTTCATTCTAGTTATTATTATTCCAAACGACTTACAATTTTTTTTCTAAAACTAAATCACGAAATCTTATTAAATTAGCTATTTTAATTATCGAAAATTTACGGGTCGTTACAATTACCAAGCATCCAAGTTCTAATTTCAAAGATTCAAAACACGTCCAAGCTGGACCTTACCAACGGTTACCGAACATCTACGTATATCACATCCTTATGTAGAAAACCGAATCTAATCTAAAGTGGATGTGAAAGTACCATACTGGGAGCAACCCCACATAGCTTGGCTTCCACTCGCTCTTTTTGGATCTAGCCATTTTGGACAAAGGATAACAAGGCTCAAATGACGAACACATCATCTTAAAGTAATGAAATATAATGAAGAAAGTAGAATCAAAATTGATAGTCAATAAATCAACGATCGGGAAGGATAAGATGATTGTTTTCACTTGCACTTGATTTTCATACCATGGTACTTTAAAGTCACATTAAAAACACTATATAAAATATTCTTTAAAAGGGCAAGTTATAATTTCTAAATGTGTTAAAACCAAGGTCAAAACAAATGTCAAAACGTTGTTTATTATTAACCCATAACAATTTACACTTATCTTTATTTTGAAACAATTCTTTTTAAAAGATCTTATTCATAATCTATTATTTATAACTTAAAACAATATTTATTATCCCAAAAGATAATAAATTAATTAAATTACTTTTATAAATATTTAAGTCAAATGTCAACCATATCGAAGGATAATTTAACACATCCTTTTATTTTATTTAAAATCGTACAAATTTTACCAAAAAAAATAAATCAAATTTAAAATATTTTCTATAAATTTAAACCAATATTTTGGCAAAGCCGGCTGGGTTGAATGGTCCCCTACCATTATATTGATCCACTCGAGAAAGAAACGTATAAATTACGAAAACAAAAGAATTAAAAGCATAACAACATGGAGATTGAGAAGGGGAGGAGAGGATCAAAACAAAGGAAGTCATGGAAAATAAAAGAAGGAAAGGAAAGGTAAGGACTAAACAAAATAGAGAGGGCATGCTTGCCTGAGGCATCACCAAGCTCAAATGGAATATTCGCATCACAAAGCCCTCTCCTCACTTCACATACTATCAAGTCAGTTAGCAGCCTTCCAGATTTACTTTTAGTTTCATCAAACTCTCTGGTGTTCCTCTCTATCATTATGAGTCGAACAAATTTTTTACACATCATGCCATACATATTAGCATGCTCGTTATTCCTAGCGATCAGCCTCAGGAGAATCGCCCATTCATCCAACATTTTCATTCCTACTATCCTGAAGCTAAGATGAGATTTAACTTCATACCATAAACTACTAGTCACAGGGCAGTAAAAGTATAGATAATCGATAGTTTTTGGTTGGTCAGAACAGTAGGTACAGTAGACAGCAATGTTCATTCCTCTACTAACAAGCTTGACACATGTGAGGAGAGCGTTGTTTATTACCTTCCAAAGCAAGAGATTATCAGAGGTAGGACTAACTCTTTTCGAAACTGTTGTGTGCCATTTGCATCGAGGAAGTTGATCAGAACGAGTCAGAAGTTTGTAAGCAGTTTGAATGGAGAACATAACTTTCTTTGGATCCTAAGCTAATTTATTAATGTGATCAGATTTATAATCTAAAGCTTGAATTGTATTTTAGAGATAAGTTATATTATGATTTGAATTGTTAGGTAAGACAACTCAACCATTAATGGTGAACGAATTAATTTTAGCATACTCCCCTACCCCCGATTGAATTAGTTCATGATGATAAATAAGTCTTCTAAGGGTATATCCTTGTTTGAACCATGGATCATTCTAAAAACTAACCCGTTTATGTGGTTTGATGACATACTGCACATAAGGAAGAACAACTCTTAACTTGAAGAAATTATGCCACGTCCAACTGATATTTTGCAGTGGTATCATATTCCATAAGTTCCTCCCCTTAGTAACATATTTAGATGACTATTGTATCCATAAGCCATCTTTTTCAAAATGAAGTTGTCAAATTTCTGGCAGCGACAGCTTTGTTCCACTATGGCAGACTAATAATTCCCAACCCTCCTTTGTCAATGGGCTTTTCAGTTTGCTTGAATTTACAATAGGAGGCAAGTAGCGACTCTAAGTTCCACCAGTCCAAAAAATATCATCACTGCCTTTCTTGTTAATTTGATAAGGTGGTGAGGTAGTACATAGGTCCTAGCCCAGTAAACTGTCATTGAGAATATAACTGATTTGATTAGAGTAAGTCTGCCGCTTGACTCAGTCTTCTACAAGACCAACATTCAAGCCTAGCTGTAATCTTTTCATACAAAGGATAGCACCGACTGGTGGTGATTCGAGAAGTTTCTATGGGGACTCCAAGGTATGAAACAGTTTCAGTACTAGGTCTGAACCTAGTGATGATGAAGATAGTTTCCTTTTGTTCCTGATTAATGCCAACCAACATGATACAAGATTTATCCAAGTTCACTTTTAGGCCTGTTATTTGATAAAAAAGGTTAAGGCCTTCAAGGATAGCCGAAATGGTCTGAAGAGTAGGCTTACAAGAGATGATTGAATCATCTGCAAACGTAAGCGAAGTTATTTGAGGATTATTGCATCTAGGGTCAAGTTGATAGAGTTTCTTAGTGACATTTCTAATAAACCAATATTAATTATCCTGAAAGATAATTAATCACATTTCTAATCTTTTATAGTTTTAAAAACAATATTAATTATCCCGAAAGGTAATAAATCAAATTTATAATCATTTTAATAAATCAATCAATTATCTTTAATTTAACAGTTAATTATTTCTAAAACACTTTTATTAAATGAGAAAAGTAACTTTAAACCTTTATTAAATCAAATAATTAACTTTAAAATACTAAATTAGTTCATTCACTTTAAAACACTTTCATTATATTAGTTAATTAACTTTAAATCACTTTTATTAAATCAATTAATTAATTTAAATACCTTTGTTAATTAATCAACTTTAAATATCATTAGTTTTAAAATGATTAATTAAATTCAATTATTTTTAATCAAAAAGATGTAATTAAATTAAGCATAATTAAAATAATCAATTAAATCCAAACATTATTAATTAGAATGATTATCTAAAGTAAAATAACATTAATCAAAATGATTAATTAAATTCAAATCTCATTAACTAAAATGATTAATTAATTTTAAACATCGTTAAGTAAAATAATTTATTAAATTCAAATAATCATTAATTAAAATGATTAATAAAATTCAAATATCATTAGTTAAAATGATTTGTTAACTTAAAACATCATTACTTTAAATGATTAATTAAATTCAAATATTATTAGTTCAAATGATTAATTAGTTTAAATATCATTAATCAAAATGATTAATGAATTTAAATATCTATTTTGTGAAAATACAAGCTCAAGACAACACGAACAAGGGTTTATGAGATAATATTCAATAATTGACGATATACCAAAAATTGCTATAATGACATCTTAACAATTTAAATAGAATATTACGATTAGTTTTAACTAAACATCAATATAAGCAGCATAAGAAATAAATAATTATTATTGGCGAGAAATCCCTTAGGGTCTCTCTACAAATATTCCCTATAAAATAATGGTTACAGACAATATATATAATTATATGGGTTCATCGCAATCAAGTTAATATGTCATCCATTTTCCAAAATGGGATTTTTAACCAATCAATCAGTCAAACAAAAACTACAATATCTAAGCTATCAATTAAACATTCAATAATAAATTTATAGTATCATAGATTTCTTATAGCTAATTTAAGGGTGAGTAAACTCGCAAAAATTCCAATTATCGTCTAAGGTTTGGGTTTGAACTAAAACCGAACTAGCATTCCATTTTAGCACAAAATTATGCAAGCTCCAAATTCATCTAATCTAATTCCATCATGTAGACATCGTCATTACAAATCCAACACGACTGACCTCGTTTGATTTGGACCTTTTTTGAGCAAGATACAATTTTTATAAGATTTTGAATTAATCAAATTAATTAATAACTTAATTAATTTATTAATTACCCTTAATTAACTCAATCCACCATCTTCCCCAAAAAATCCTCCTTCCCTGTATACATATATACAGTACTCCATCTCTACCACTGTACAAGCAGGCGATTACTCTACCTTCGGGCCACCATTCAACAAGCTGTCTTTGCCGTTGCTCCTCCCTCCTCCTATCTCCAAGTGCTCATACCCAAAACCCCATGCTTGGCTTGATCAAATTGATTGTGACCTGTAGCTAGTCGTGCTATAGTCTGAATTTCGCATCCACCATGGAGTCGCTGCACTCCTCCATACAATCGCCACCAACACATTTCTCCACCACAAACTCAACGCAATCGACGCCTCTCCTTTCGTTGCCTACAACTCCTAAAATACTTAACCCTAATGCGCTGCCCCAAATGGAAAACTCATCCATTCACGTTCAGACTCTACCAAATAATTACCGTGTCAAACCCGATGCTCATATGAGCTTAACGAATCTTGTTTGAGGATTTTTCGTTGAGTATGGAGTTTGATTTTTATTTTTGAAGGATCGGCCATGTTTTAATTTACTGGAATGGATAAAAGAGGAATGAGAGAGAGAAGAAATTGAGTGAAGTGTTTGTTTACTTTGGTTTATCGACAAAACACATTTTTCCTTAGCCACCAAAACGTTGAAGCAAGTATAGGCAGTATATTTATGTAAAGCTTGCAACTTTTTATTGTTTCAGTAAAAAGAAAGGAATGGAATGACAAAGAAGAAAAAATATTTTGGTCGGCTTGATATTTTTTTGATTTATGATATAAAAATAGGCATCCTACTGTACTGATTTTTATTCATGTATGAACAGCGAAAAAAAAACAAAAATATAGTCGCATTCAGAACAGTGAGCGGTCCAAAATAATGAAAATATACACTGGTCATTGCATTTTGAGAAATTTCAAAAATATCATCGTTTGCCAAAATATTATTAAACAATAGTTTCCAAATTAGAAATTATGGAAAAATTCTATAAATTAAATTAAAAATACTTATTAAAAATCAAGTCGCTTTGCAGTCATAATAAATTTCTCATTATTAATTTGTACCATTTAACATTGCAATTTGATTTACAAAATATATTTACTATTATTACTTTTTAATTAAAAAGAGTTAAATAAGATTGTTAAATAAATTTAATTAATATTTAATTCACAAATTCAAATATTTAAATGATCACTATATTTGAATTCGAGTTATTACATTCCAAAACCTAATTATTTAAATATATAAAATTAATTAAATATTTAAAATTTATTGACCAAAATTCTGGGTTGTTGCAACAACAAAGGAATAAGAAGAAGAATACAGTTAAATCAAATCATCAAAGCTAAGGTAAGTTATAAATATCGATCCAAATTAAAATTAAATTGAAATCCCTCCTCAAATCTAGATTTTTAATAGATATATGTATGCTTGTGATATATGTATGCAAATAGGGAGACAAGGGGAGTCAAATTGGAATAAGAAGGATTAGATCTTGTGATTTGGAAAACTAAAACGGTGAATGGGAATTATTTATTTTTATATAGTATTGGATTTGTATCATTGTAAATCTATTCCTGTAAATGTAAACTTGGGGTTAAATGCCTAATTGTATACGTGTAATGAATTCACAAATCATACCTACATATTCTATGATTAGTAATTTAAATTTAATTTTGCATGTATGTGAAATTGGAAAATATTGGATAGCAGCAGCCCTTGAATTTGATGAATTATGCGGCAATTTTGGATTTGTAGATTAAATGACTTATGCAAGTAAAATGTAAATTTGAATGTTATCGCAATAAATTATGGGGATTTAACAAATATTTTAATTCATTAAAATGTAGGGTGCTCAATATAAATTTCTATAGATTATCAAGTTTAGATTCATAAATAAAAGTATGCCATTTGAAATAACAAGGAATAAGTCTAAAAGAAAGAGATGTATAAAATACGAATATTTACCATGTTTTGTATAGTTTATTTTGGTACTACGAAAAAGATATTTCCTTGTAATTCAATACAACATAATTTTCCTTTTTGAGTAAGATATAGAAATTCATAATGTCAACCTTTCCTTTTAAGGAATATGTAAATCCAACGCATTAAAATGTAGAACTCCTCTAAGATAAACTAAAGAATTATAATTGTGATAAGAATAACGATTTAAGTAAATAATATATGTGTAATAGAGACAAGATATATAATTGAGCAATAGCGATGAAAAGGTAGGAAAATAATAATCTGAAATAAAAAAAGGGTATGGAAAGTCCACTGCACAAGGTAGGGTAGTAAAGGTTAAAATGGAAAAGAAATAAAAATTCAATAATGAGGAAGGGGAAGTAAATAGAAAACGATATTTAGAACTTTTAATGAAAGTGGTACAAAAAGTAAATGCAAGACATGATTTGACTAATTTAATTTAATTTTAATTCTTTATAAATAACATTATTATATATATATATATATATCATGTCTCATTAATGGGATGTTATGTGTATGCATGGAGAAGGAGAAAAATATAATTTAAGTGTTTGTTAAGTTATGGGAAAGTAACCAAATCATTACATAAGGAATAAAACTTATCTTCTCATCATTAATCCAAGTCTCTTCATGCACGGAAACTAAGAAAATTAATTTTAAACATTTCGTAAATAAAGAAAAAGAGGCAAACATCATTCATTAAGTACAAAAGTCAAATCATACTTTAAAAAAATGTTTAGGTGTAAAGTTGTGACATGACTAGCAAGGGTATTTTTATCTTTTAGGGTAAGGGTAAAAAGGTCATTTACCATGCAAAACTTCACCTATAAATAAGCATACATACCTTCCATTCTTTTACACTTCGTTCTCTACTTTCTCTTCACTTTCTTCATCCTTTGAACTTCCATTTCTATGGCTTCCTATCTTAATAAAGTTATGCCAAAATTATTCCAGAAATAATATGTAAAGAAATATGCAACAGACCACCTCCTCTCCACCTTCTAAAACCCAAAACCACTACCTCCACAAGCCAAGGCCGTGCTCTTCCACCCAAACAAGGCTAGGCCGTCCCCTCCATCTAAAGCCCTTGGCCACATAAAAAAAGGAGAAGGAAAGGAAATAGGAAAATTCGAAATGTTCGAAAAAAGCGCGTTAGATGGAGAAGCACATTAGCTTACAAAAAGATTGATGGAGTGGATATGAAGGTGAGAAAATTTTCACTGCTATATAATTTATATTGATTTTTAAGTTGATTTGCTATGATAGATAATCTCCATTTTATGATACTGATGTTTGAATAATTGTTTGAATGTTGAATAATCCATAACAATGTTATGACATTTATTGTACTATACTCGTATTGAATATGTTAATGTCATATGATTGTTTATATGGTTGTGATGTTAATATGGACATCAAATTTCTATCATTATTGATTAAGTGATCTCTTTGTTAAAAAAGACCCAATTTTGATGATATGAGATACTTTGGTAAAATAATCTCTTTTCAACTAAAATTGAAATAAAAGTAAAAATAAAGGAGAATTTTAAATTTGGAGTGAAACGGAATTAAAAAGGATAGTGAAATTGAAATTGAAATTGAGATCGATAATGAAATTGAAATCAATTTTGAAAATTAAAATTGAGATTAAGGTTGAGTTTAAATCGAAATTAGATTCGAAATCTAAGTTTAATTGAGTTAAATTTGAAGTTAGATTTGAAATTGAATTGAAATTGGAATTTAAAATTTAATATGAAAATAATAGAAATATAATATATTATAATATGGTAAAGTGAAAATACCTTTTAAATCATTTAAAATGTGGAAATATTGGTTTAAAATGATTTGTAATGATTTTATAAGTGATAAAATTCAATTTGAGTAGGTTATTTCAATTATTGAAAAATGAGTTAAAACTAGGTGCGTCGTGCAACGGTAGTTCGCGATTTCGTGCCAAAAGTTCAAATAAGTGTATATAATGGAATATGGCTCGGAATTCTTCGAGATTCCGAACTATTATATCCATATATTTTAAACAAAGAAAAAAAAATCAAAGTTTCGTTAATTGTATTTTGAAATATATCCAAATCAATTTTCTAAAAAAAATCACGTTAGTGTAGTTAAGGAACCATAACTGGAAATCTATTTAAATGAACATTTTTAACTATGGAAAGATATGGAATAAATTTGGTAAATCCATTTAAATAGCTTAAAAGAGACATGGAGTGGAAAATATGAATTATCGAATGTTTAAAAGTTGTTTAAATCAAATAAGCTTATAATAGCACTTTCCGCAGCACTTTTATGTTGCGAATTCTATAACCTTTTAGAATATGAATTTAAACATAACGATTTTTTCTGGAATCAATTGTTAATGTTTAAAAGGAAAATTAAGTGTTTGAAAGATAATTTGGAATTTTTACTATCAATTCAAAATGAAACTGATAACTGAGTATGCAGAAACAACTAGTACATTTGTCGCGCCTATGAAATCTGGGAAGGTAAAGCAAGGTGTTTAACTAAGGTTAGGGATGGAGCAACGAGTGCTCTGAACTTACCTGGCTTCTGTTTCCTTTTCTTAGGCAAGGGTTGGAAGATCGAAAGGAAAGCTCGGATGCTCTAAAATAAAAGGATTATATAGATTTTTTTTCCAAAATAAAAGAAGATTGAGATATTATCCAAAGCAAAAGAATGAATTACTTAGAATTATTCTAAGACAAAAGAAAGAGATTTGAAATTATCCAAAAAGAAATAAAGTGAAAAGGGTCTTAATAAATCCTATATATTCATATTCACTTTTTATCGATAATTGGATTTTGAAGGAATCGGGGTCGGATTTCGGTGATTCCTATCCGAAAACCACTTCGAACCAGTTTACGCATTCGGAAAATGATGATATTTGAAGATGAAGATTTTGAGACGAACAATAACGAGGGACTACTTGCTGATTAATTGAAGGTAAACTCCTGATTCACTTATTGTAGTAGTGATCTCTTTGTTATGAAAAACCTCAAAACCACAAGGGCTTCTCGCCTAGTGATGGCCAGGGAAAGTACCTTCGGTTTCATTCGGTCCCAGAACGAATTTGTATGGATTAATGTCTGACCTTACATTCCAAATCATAATGAGTGATCTCTATGAAAATATATCAGTTGGTGGCGGAGAAGACATCTTTCCTTAGCTTAACACCCTTTCCTAAGACATACGAGCTTAGGAATTTATACGTTTATAGAAATCAGTCATGTGAATGTGGAATGAAGATATGGCATTCAAATTGACAAACGATGTGTTATGTCAAAAGTTGATCGTTGCCTCAAGCCTCATCAACCGAAAATGACCGAAATAGGGTTAGATGCAGCAAGGCTAAGTGGGTCATTCCTAATTAGGGTAGGATCATCCTCTTCTAGATATATTTCTTTCCGCTATGATGTTCGAGATGTAAATCAATGTGGTGTATGGAAAACAAGCGCTCGGTTAAAGGTCGCTAACGATCTAGGAATGAAATATTCGGTACTACCTAGTTAAAGAGGTAGGCTGGTCTTGTAAAGGCAAATGTTCTATGCCTCAGGATATCCATCTAGAGGTGTACCCATCGGAAGGTAGTCCCTTCACCTGGTCATTTGCATGGAAATCCATTCTCCAATAAGAACTACCGTTTTGTTTGTATTGGCATAATGAATATCCTCGAAATGCTATATGGATAACCATTTCGGCTAAGATTAATAAGTTTATTTGCAAATGTTTTCAAAGAATATCATTAAAAATAATATCAAATGTTTTGATATATAAAAGTGTTTTAAGTTATCATAAGGTAAAAACACATCCGTTTTTATGTGTGGGCATGGTCTTATGAGATACGCTTTCTTTTCAAAGATTTTATTCAAAGGCTGATACATGACACTGTCATTTATTATTGAGTTTTCTCATGCTGGTTTATCAAGCTTGATCTAGGTATTTTCAATACTTGGGTCAGATCCGAGTAGTTTTAGGTTTAGTTGAATACGGTTTGGAGTTTTCAGATGAGAGCTAGAGATATTGATCTATGTATGGACATATTCTATTATCCATTGTGCTTAATTTGTTTAGTTTGATGTTTATCAGCAATTGTAAGGACGGATGTTTATAACTGTGCAAGTTGAATTTGGGTTAGACTCTGATATACGTATTTAAAAGTTTTCCGATGTAAAATTTTTTGTTCAATATTATATGTTATTCCATTTGTGTGAGATTCTATTCTGTCTTATTTTCGTTATTACCCTTCATGCTTCGTCTCTTTGTGCAATTTGAGTTGGACATGTGTGGTTTATTATTGATTCAAAGAGTATAGAAAAATAAGCCTTGACATTTGATATTAGAGCTGAAAGTTAAGCAAGAACCTTGGCTTTGTTATGGGTAAGGACTCATCAGAGATAGGATTTGAAAATCCTAGGATGGGTACCTAATTAGAGATAGGGTTAGTAACATCCTAGAATGAGTTGAGTATTATATCTATGAGCGCGTATTTGTTAACTATATAAAAATGGTGTTCTAAAGAAGTTGGTAAAGAAATAATTTTACCTTGGATTTATATTTTAAATATTAAATAGAGGGAATATTTTTGTAAATATTAAAGTTAGGAAATGATTGTTTGAAATATTAACATGCAACTTGAATTAATTGAAAGCAAATTAATAAAGAACATCTTAAGGTTAGTATTTCACGATTTAACTATAAAGATAAGAAGCAATTAGTTGGAAGCTAGAATTTAGAACTTTAATCATTTTACCCCTAGACATTTGGTTATTAAGAAATAATGATTCAACGATCATCAAAATTGGTGGATTAAAAGCTAAGTACAAATATCTTGTGAAGTAAAATTCACGATTTGGCTATAAGATATTTGATGATAATATTGAAGCTAGAAGTTGTAATTAGAGAAAGTAAAACAAAAATGTACACTTAGAAAAAATTCTTATCAAGAAGATAGAAAATTATAGGCCTAAATTGTGATTTTGGGTAAATATAATATAAAAGAGCAAGTTTTAGAATTTATACAGAAGATAAGATAATTTGAAATTTAGACTCTTTGATTAGGCTAGAATCAAAGTGAAATTTAGTACTAAGAGATATAAGAAATATTATCCTAATATAAAACTTTGAATTAGTGATACATTTAGGGAAATATTTCTAATTCAAAATGAAGTAAGATTAGAAGTGGATATTTTTGAATGATATGATTAGTTGATTGATTGTTGGATGAAAATGTGTGAATAACAAATGCCATGTGAATTAAGTTTCATATTTTGACTATAAGTTATTTGATAGATTTAAGATTAAGAAATGGATAGGTAAATAAGTTAAGTAGATAATCATAGAATTAGTAAGACAAAGATGTACACTGAGTAACATTGTCTAATTAATACATAGATAAGATAAATGTTAACCTGCCTTTTCTCAAAGCCATAAGCAGGCGGATTCAACCTAACTAGCTTCATGATTATTGAGGCTGGAATCTGATGGATTTGGTTCGAAGGATGAAGTTTACTTGGATATATCATTTGGTCAAGAAATGGGGGAGGGGGCAGTTGCACGGCTCGGTCTGGAAGATAATCCTTGTTCGGCACACCTCCCCTCGGTCGACAGGAAGCCTCGCTCGGCATACCTCCCCTCGGTCGACATGAAGCCTCGCTCGACACACCTCCCCTCGGTCGGCATGAAGCCTCGGTCGGCATACCTCCCCTCGGTCTGGAAGATAAACCTCTTTCGGCACACCTCCCCTCGGTCGGCATGAAGCCTCGCTCAGCACACCTCCCCTCGATCGGCATGAAGCCTCATTCGACACTGTACCTCGCTCGGCATCGAGGGTCGCTCGACATTATACCTCGCTCGGCATCGAGAGTCACTTAGCATTATACCTCTCTTGGCATTGGACGTTGCTCGGCTTCGTGGGTCGCTCAACATCGAGGGTCGTTCGACATTGTACCTCGCTTAGCATTGGACATCGCTCGGCATCGAGGGTCGCTCGACGCTAGACCTCGCCCGACATTTTGCCTCGTTCGGCATTGGTGTGACGGCTCGACATTGGTGAGACGGCTCGGCATTGTGGTGAGGCCGGTATGGCTCGACATTGTGGTGAGACCGGTGTGGCTCTGCATGGTAGAGGTATGTGGCTCGGTGGAAGACCTTGATGGGCCTGTACCATTCAGAAAGCCCAACAGCTATGGATTTGTCTTTAAATAGAAGGGCAGGGGCACAATGAAAAGGACCTTCTCTTCGCTCTCTAACTTTCTATTTTCTAAGGCTAAGGTTACTCTACCGATTTGTAACTGTAATTGATTCAAACATCAATAAAAGGGCAGGCGCTAACATTTTGGTGCTTTCACTGCGAGCGCAAGCACTCATAAATTTTAGAGCTAGGAACTTGGATTCTAGCAAATAATGGCTAGACCATCAGCAAGGAAGCAAGTGGTAGAAGGAGTAATCAGGAGGGAAGTCAAGAGGCTTCCTTTGGAGCTGGAGCAGGTCAAGCATCCATCTGCATCACAAGAGATGAGATGGAAGCTTTGTTGAAAAGACAAGAGGATATGATGCAGTCTCTTCTCAGACAATTTGCACAAGAAGAAAATGTAGGAGCTCAGATACGTGGAGCTAGATTAGAAGCGCTCAACCAGTAAGCAGAGGGAATGGCTCAGTAGGGGGTAGCCCCTAATCAGTAGACGGCTAACAATCGAGATGGACTTAAATTCGGGGGCACACCACCAGGAAATGCTGGACCAATCCACGGAAGGATACTAGATGACGTTGTGCAACCCAACACCAACAGGAGTGCAGGAGTATGAGATGAGGAGTATATGCCTGAATTTCCTCATGAACTCGGGGGATAGACCGGAGGCAGCGGACAAGGATTATATCTTGGCGACAACGATAGATTGGCGGAGATAGTTAGACGAGCTATGAGAGGTGGATTGGTAAACAAAGACTTGGAGGATGTGAATAGGAGTCCCTTTACTCCTACTATCAGGCGAGCTAGGAACCCACCGAATTTTAAGCTACCGCCATTGGAGATGTATAATGGGAGGACGGATCCTACGGTTCATCTGACAAAGTATATGAGGCATATGGAAGTGCTGTGGGCATCAGAGGAAGTTATGGCTCGATGCTTCCCATCTGACAGACATAGCAGCACTATGGTTTAGACAATTGGAGAGTGGTTCCAATGGAACGTGGACTGAGTTGATTGGGAATTTTATGAGGCAGTTCAAATTTCACATTTCGAGACCAAAGAACGTGATGAGTTTGGCAGCGCTAAAGCAGAGGACCGGGGAATCGTTGAGGAGATTTCTACGTGATTCAATGCAGCGGTGGCATCGGTGGATCGACCAGATCCATCCATGGTTTTATGGAAGCTATATCTGGCATAGCTAATTGAACAGAGTTCAAAAATTCATTAACAAGGGATCCACCTATGGATATAAGGGAGTTTTATCATGAGGCCGGGTTTCTACGATTAGAGGATGCAAATGCTGAAAGAGAGGAAGGAGAAGGAGATAATGTTTTTACAGTCAAGGGTGAAAATCCTTCTAAAATATGATTCAGGAATTGATAAAGAGAAACAGAAGGCCAAGGATAACGATGATGGACTAACGCGACCATGAAAGGAACCGAGACTCACCTCTTTTGCGGAGCTGAACGAGACTTTGGAGCGAATCTACAGGATACCGGGAGCAGATTCCTTACCGAAAACCAATGAGTAGGGATCCGACCAGCAATGAAAGAAGGTCAGACAAGTATTGTTTATTCCACGAACTGAATGGTCATAGCACGAATGACTACAGGAACTTGAAGGATGAGGTTGAGGGGCATATCCGGAATGGTCTGCTATCCCAATATGTGAGAAGGAGGCCATGACGGTGGAACAAGAACAACCACCACTTGCACCTACTGGGGACGGCTCAAGGTTAAGGCATCAGCTTATTATCAACCGACTGAAATAATGACGAATAAGTATCAAACTTCACACCAACGCGATTAAGTCATTTACACATGTACAGGACCGCGAACGATCCTCAGGCATGCTCTGATACGACTATAAATCACATCAATGTAGGTGTTTGCACTTTGAAGTCCCTATTTTGCTTTTATTTTCCATTTCTCATGTTTGGACTTGATTTTGTTTGACTTTTCTGATGAAAGACTTATTTCAGATGAAAGTATGCCATTTGTGATTCCATGACGGCTAAGCCACTCACTCATGTAAGGGATCGCGAACGGTCCTCAGGCATGCTCTAAGATGGCGATAAACTGCCATAACAAACAAGTAAGAAATTCACTCGAACATGAAATCTGGTATTAATAATACTAAGTCCCCCTTGGGCACACACAACTCGCCTCGAATGGCACCCGACCGCAAACGGTCACAACTCGCCTCGAATGGCACCCGATCGCGAACGATCACAAATCGCTTCGAATGGCACCCTACCGTGAACGGTCACAACTCGCCTCGAACGGCACCTGATCATGAACGGTCACAAATCTCCTCGAACAGCACGCGCCTGCGAACGTCACAACTTGCCTCGAACGACACCCGATCGCGAATGATCACAAATTGCCTCAAACGCACCCGACCGCGAACGGTTCCAACTAGCCTCGAACAGTATCCGAACGCTAACGATCCCAAATCGCCTCGAACGGCACCCAACTGCGAACAGTGCCAACTCGCCTCGAACGGCACCCGATCACGAACGATCACCATTCGACGCGAACGGCACCCGACCTCGAACGGTCACATACTACCTCAAATGACATACGATTTTGAACGATCGTCATTCGCGGTCAGATAATACTATCAATTTCTTTGCAGGACATTAACCAGATACGAACATCCAGCTACTAAACACACCTTCCAATAGCAAGGCATGTTTTGGAGGGCAAAGTGTTAACCCGCCTTTTGCCAAATCCATAAGCAGGCAGATTCAACATAACTAGCTTCACGATTATCGAGGCTGGAATCTGATGGATTCGGTTTCGAAGGATGAAGTTTACTTGGATATGTCATTTGGTCAAGAAATGGGGGAGGTTGCATAGCTTGGTCTGGAAGACAAGCCTTGTTCGGTACACCTCCCCTCCGTCGACAGGAAGCCTCGCTCGGCGCACCTCCCCTCGGTCGACATGAAGCCTCGCTCGGCACACCTCCCCTCGATCGGCATGAAGCCTCGCTCGGCACACCTCCCCTTGATCTGGAAGATAAACCTCATTCGGCGCACCTCCCCTCGGTTGGCATGAAGCCTCGCTTGGCACACCTCCCCTTGGTCGGCATGAAGCCTCATTCGGCATTGTATCTCGCTCGGCATCGAGGGTCGCTCGACATTATACCTCGCTCGGCATTGGACGTCACTCGGCTTCATGGGTCGCTCCGCATCGAGGGTCATTCGGCATTATACCTCACTCGGCATTGGACATTGCTCGGCAACAAGGGTCGCTCGGCACAGGACCTCGCTCGGCATTGTGCCTCGCTCGGCATTGCTGTGACGGCTCAGCATTGGGGAGACGGCTCGGCATTGTGGTGAGGATGGTTGGCTCGGCATTATGGTGAGACTGGTGTGGCTCGGCATGGTAATGGTATGTGGCATGGTGGAAGGCCTTGATATGCCTATACCATTCAGAAAGTCCAACAGCTCAGGATCTGTCTGTAAATAGAAGGGCAGGGGCACAGTGAAAACGACCTTCCCTCTGCTCTCTAACTTTCTATTTTCTAAGGCTAAGGTTACTTTACTGATTTGTAACTATAATTGATTCGAACATCAATAAAAATGAAACTTCTAGAGTGGACGTAGGCCGGAATTAGCCGAATCACTATAAAATCTGTTGTTCTTACTACTTTCTTTTTAATTTTGACTGTTGTTCGTATTATTATTCTCTACATATTCTATCTGTGATATGTAACTGTGATTTGGTGCTTTCATCTGGATTTGGGTGTTAGTGACCAATTTTGGTGCTATCAATAAATAATATTGGCTTAATTAAGACCTTAAATAAAGAAAACTAAGGATTAAGTTTTATAACTTATTAATTTGAGATAATAGTAGAGTTCCACATTAATTAAACTCCCTAATTTAGGTCATAACAGTTTGAAGTTTGGGGATATGTATATATATTCTTAGGAAGTAGAGGTATATTTTAGAAGTTTAAGTCATATTTGTAAGCTTAAGTAATAAAGGATTTACTAGAAAGTAAATGGTTGTGAAATAAACTTGGATTGATATAAATTTTAAAGAAATACATTGAGTAAAAATGGATGTAAATAAATACATAAGTTATATATAGATCATTTCGGCACATAAATTTTTGATCTAAGATTTGAGTACAAAACTTTGAGGTGTTTACACCAATCCGAAAAATGATTCATCACCCGATTCATGACGGCGAACATTAATGAGGGTTTGTGATTTTGTACTCAAGTTTTCTTTCATAATTGAAAGTTATGCAAGGAAAGCAAGAGTTTGTGATCAAGAAGTCTGATCAAAGTCTGCACTAGAAAATCGGAGGGTCGATACTAGTTCGAAAGTAAAGTTGTGGATTCGATTAATAGATCGAGTTAAATATAGTTTAATGTTTTGGATCTGTCTACTTAGTAGTTGGGTAGTTACCTTAAATAGTAGACACTAAGATATAAGGCTTGGATCGATTTTTTGGTATGTATGTATAGGTATAGTACATGCTTAGGTCAGGGGTTGAGTTATGTGGATGTATTCATTTATGTTGATAGAGTATCAGTTTGGTTGTTTTTGGATGTATTGTCTTATTTAGTTGTTGTATGTATTATCTTAAGTGTGCAGTATGCACTAAGATGGATAGGATAGAAGTCTGACTTGATGTATGTATATATAATCTTAAATACGTCATAAGTGCTCAGGTTGGTATGTGGAATCTCTATTCCATGTATGTATGTTTGGTGTTAATTGTTCAGTGTTGTTATGGTATTGACCTTTTTTTATATATATGCATTTTTCTATCATCGGTATAAATAAACTAAAATGGTTGAGGATACGAGTATGAGATAGATTCATTTATCTTACTTTCATTTCGAGGACGAAATGCTTTTAAGTAGGGGAGAATGTAACGACCTGTAATTTTGCTACTTCGAAAATAAGAGTTTTCATATTTTTTAATTTTAAAAAGGCTTAAAAATTAAATAAATAAGTTATATATAATAGATAATAATAGAGAAATTATTTATTCTTACAGTTAATAATTAAAAAGTATAAATTTGGATTTTAGAACAAATCAGCAAAAGTTAAGTTTTGATAAAAATAATTAAAAGCTTAAAAAAATGGATTTAAATATTTATTTTGTAAGTTAAACCTTATTAAAAACACCTAATAAAGATAATGAAAGTACATTAAAAGATTTAAAAACATATTAATAATCGTTTTACAAAAATAAACAAAATTTGTCGTATTTTGTCAGTTTTACATACACTGTAGAATTAGAGGTTTTGATATTATTTAAATATGAATTTAAAATAAGAATAGAAGTGTTTTAGTTTATTTAAAAGAAGTAAAAAGTTAATTTTTAAGTTTGGTTTACTTTAATGTATAGTTTAACTAAAACGGGAAATTTTGACTATAAAATTTGTCGGCAAAACACTGTTTTCAACCAAAACAAGTTGTCGTCAAGTTGTTGCAACATGATACATTTTCTAACACACACATATGCATAAATACAACTTTAAAAACTTTTAAACACTTATACATTTATCATATAATACAAAATACTTATATTAGGAAAGTTTAAAAATATTTATATAAAGTGAAAAGACATGATTTGACTAATTAAATTTTATTTTAAATCTTTATAAACAACATCATTACATATATATCATGTCTCATTAATGGGATGTTATGTGTATGCATGGGAAAGGAGCAAAATGTAGCTTAAGTGCTTTTAAGTTATGGAAAAGTAACCAAATCATTACATAAGGGCGAAAACCAATCTTCTCACCATTAATGCAAGTCTCTTCATGCATGGAAACTAAAAAATCAATATTTAAACATTTTGTAAATAAAGAAAAAAAGGCAAACCTCATTTTATAAATACAAAAGTCAAATCATGCTTTAAAAAAATGGTTTGGGTGTAAAGTTGTGACATACTAGCAAGGGTATTTTGGTCTTTTAGGGTAAGGGTAAAAATATCATTTACCATGCAAAACTTCACTTATAAATGAGCATGTATACCTTCCATTCTTTTACACTTCATTCTCTACTTTCTCTTCACTTTCTTCATCCTCTCCACTTCCATTTCCATGGCTTCCTACCTTAATAAAGTTATGCCAAAATTATTCCAAAAATAATATGAAAAGAAATATGCAACAAAACACCTCCTCTACACCTTCTAAAACCCAAAGTCACCTCCTCCACAAGCCAAGGCCATGCTCTTCCACCCAAACAAGGCTAGGCCATACCCTCCATCTAAATCCTATAGCCACACAAAAAAAAATGAGAAGGAAAGGAAATGAAAAAATTCGAAACGTTCGGAAAAAGCATGTTAGTTGGAGAAGCACGTTAGCTTACAAAAAGATTGATGGAGTGGATATGAAGGTGAGAAAACTCTCACCGCTATATAATTTATGTTGACTCTTGAGTTGATTTGCTATGATAGATAATCGTCATTTTATGATATTGATGTTTGAATAATTATTTGAATGTTGGATAATCCATAGTAATGTTATGAAATTTATCTTACTATACCCGTATTGAATATGTTAATGTCATATGATTGTTTGCATGGTTGTGATGTTAATATGGACAACAAATTTCTATCATTATTAATTAAGCGGTGTCTTTGTTAAAAAAGACCCAATTATGGTGATATGAGATACTTTGGAAAATTAAGTCTCTTTTCAATTGAAATTAAAATTAAAGTAAAAATAAAAGAGAATTTGAATTTTGGAGTGAAACGGGATTAAATAGGATAGTGAAATTGAAATTGAGATGAATAGCAAAACTGAAATTGAAATCGATTTTGAAAATTGAAATTGAGATTAAGGTTGAATTTGAGTTTAAATCGAAATTAGATTTGAAATCTAAGTTTTGATTGAGTTTAATTTGAAATTGGAATTTAAAATTTAATATTAAAATAATAAGAATATAATAATATTATCACATGGAAATAGCGAAAATACCTTTTAAATCATTTAAAATGTGGAAATGTTAATTTAAAATGATTTTTAATGATGTTATAACTGATAAAATTCAATTTGAATAGGTTGTTTCAAGTATTGAAAAATGAGTTAAAAACTAGGTGCATCACGCAACGGTAGTTCGCGATTTTGTGCCGGAAAGTTCAAATGAGTGTATAGAGTGGAATATGGCTCAGAATTCCTCGAGATAAGAATATGCGGACTATCATATCCATATCTTCTAAACAAAGAAAGAAAGTGAAAGTTTCATTAAGTATATTCCGAAATATATCCAAATCAATTTTCTAAAAAATCATGCTAGTGTAGTTTAGTAACCATAACTGAAAATCTGTTTAAAATGAATGTTTTTAATTATGGAAAGATATGGAATAAATTTGATAAATCCATTTAAATAGTTTATAGAGATTTGGAATGGAAAATATGAATTATAGAATGTTTAAAAGTTGTTCGAATCAAATAAGCTTATATAGCACTTTCCGTGGCGCTTTTATGCTGCAAATTCTATAACCTTTTGGAATATGAGTTTAAACATAACGATTTTTCGTGGAATCCATTGTGAATGTTTTTTAAAAGGAAAATTAAGCGCTTGAAAGATAATTTGGAATTTTTATAATCAATTCCAAAGTGAAGTTGATAACTGAGTATGCAGAAACGACTAGTACATTTGTCCCGCTTATGTAATCTGGAAAGATAAAACAAAGTATTTAACTAAGGTTAGGGATGGAGCAACCAGAGCCTTGAACTTACCTGGCCTTTGTTTTCTTTTCTTAGGTGAGGGGTGGAACAGATCGAAAGGAATGCCCGGATGCTCTAAAATAAAAAGATTATATTGATTTTTTCCAAAATTAAAGAAGATTGAGATATTATCCAAAGCAAAAGAATGAATTACTTAGAATTATTGTAAGACAAAACAAAGAGACTTCGAAATCATCCGAAAAGAATTAAAGTGAGAAGAGACTTAATAAATCCTGTATATTCATATTCACTTTTTATGATAATTGGATTTCGAAGGAACCGAGGTCAGATTTGGGTGATTCCTTTTCGAAAATCACTTTGAACTAGTTTACGCATTCGAAAAATGAATATATTTGAAGATGGAGATATTGAGACGAATAATAATGAAGGACTACTTGTTGATTAATTGGGGATAAACTCCCGAATCACTATATTGTAGCAGTGGTCACTTTGTTATGAAGAACCTCGAAACCACAAGGGCTTATCGCCTAGTAATGACCAAGGAAAGAACCTTCGGTTTCGTTCGGTCCCAGAATGAACTTGTATGGATGAATGTCTTACCTTGCATTCCAAATCATTATGAGCGATCTCTATAAAAGTATATCAGTCGATGGTGGAGAAGACACCTTCTCTTAGCTTAACATCCTTTCCTGAGACATATGAGCTCAGGAAGTTATAGTTTGTAGAAATCAGTCGTGTGAATGTGGAATGGCAATGTGGAATTCAGAGTGAAAGAAGATGTGTTATGTGAAAAGATAATCGTTGCCTCAAGCCACATCAACCAAAAATGACCGAAACAGGGTTAGATGCGAAAAGGCTAAATGGTTCATCCCCAATCAGGGTATGGTTATCTCCTTTTAGATATATTTCTTCCTGCTATGACGTTCGGGATGTAAATTAATGTGGTGTACGGAAAACGAGTGCTCGGTTAAAAGTCGATAACGATCGAGGAATGCCATATTCGATACTACTTAGTTGAAGAGGTTGGCCGGTCTTGTGTTGGTAGAGGGAAGATGTTATATGCCTCGAGACATCCATCTAAAGTTGTACCCATCAAAAGGTATTCCCTTTGCCTGGTCATTTGTATGGAAATCCATTCTCCAATAAGAACATGCGGTTTTGTTTGTATTGTCATAATGAATAGCCTCGAAATGCTATATGGGTAACCATTTCGGCTAAGATTAATAAGTTTATTTGCAAATGTTTTCAAAGAATGTCATTAAAAATAATATCAAATGTTTTGATATATAGAAGTTTTTTAAGTTATCATAAGGTAAAAACTTATCCGTGTTTATGTGTGGGCGTGGTATTATGAGATACTATTTCTTTTCAAAGATTTTATTGAAAGGTTGATATATGACACTGTCATTTATTATTGAGTTTTTCTCTCGTTGGTTTATCAAGCCTGATCCAGGTATTTTCAATACTCGGGTCAGATCCGAGTAATTTCAGGTTTAGTTGAAGACGATTGGAGTTTACAGAGGAGAGCTGGAGATATTCATCTACGTACGCACATATTCTATTATCCGTTGTACTTAGTTTATTAAGTTTAATGTTTGTCAGCTATTGTAAGGACGGATGTTTATAACCGTCGGAGCCGAATTTAGGTTAGACTATGATATATGTATTTAAAAGTTTTCCGCTGTAAAGATAATTGTTCAATATTATATATTATTCTATTTGTGTGAGATTCTGTTCTGTTTTATTTTCTTTATTACCCTTCATGTTCCTTCTTTTCTTGCAATTTGAGTTGGACATGTGTGGTTTGTTATCGACTCAAAGGGTACGAAAATACAGGCCTTGACATTTTGCAATATGACATATAGGAGGGAAAGGTACGGGTTTGAACATGGCAAGGGTATGGGCAGATTGATGGGGTATGGGGCAAAGTATGAGCTGGTATATATATGTATATGTATATGTATGTATAATTTGTATTTAAATTATCAAGCTATAAAACATTCGAAAATTTCAAACTCTAAATGAGACATGTCGCCTCGCGTTTTATATGTTATACCCTTATTCCGAACACATTAGAACTAGTCTCGCAGCCTAATTCGATCATACGCAAAAGATAGCTTTTCAAACCCAATTATACATATATTTTCTGAAATAAATTTCTACGCGTTTTGATCTCGCACGCCCAAATGGTGTGTCCAATCACAATGAAATTCGATGGCATACTTTAACCTACTTTATGGATCCAATGAAACTTGTTTCGCCGAAATCCGAGATAGTGCCCAGGAAGGTTATTTTTATACGTTAATTAAAACAAATTATTATAAAAAACCAAATTAATCACTTTTAATCTAAATTAAAAGTTTTACTATCTTCACTCATATTCAAATAGAATTTAAATCAACTTATGAAATCATTTTTATTCACATAAAATTTAAAATTTAATTATTTAAACATTTCCAAATATTAAATTGAACACTTAAACTATCAAATAGGTCGCTATTTTTTAAATTCAAGTTATTTAAATTTCAAAATTAACTTTTAAATATTTAAACACAATTAGATATTACAAATTCAAATGACTAAGTTTCTGGGTCATTACATTTTCTTCCCTTAAAAGAATTTCGTCTTTGAAATTGCCAAGGTAAGAAAATGCCACAACCCTTTAACTTTTCAAAACCAATTAGTTAAAATAGATTATAAAATTTCTAGCCTCTTAAAATCCATTCATAGTTTCGGTTGATGCCATCCATTCATTCACTCTAAGTTATAACATAATGCCAAACTTTTAGTTGTCAAAATTTTTCAAAATATTCAAAAAAATTCGAACGCCTTAAATTTTCGAAAAAAATTCCCTACGTCTCCTTTGCATGGCTTGATCGTAAAAATTTACAATATATATATAGTCACAAATATACATCTCATCTTCAAGGATGGGGCATCCCATAGGGAAAATATAAAAAAACGATATGTAAACTGAGATATGTACCTTATTGTAGTATTAGCAAATACATACAACTAATGTAATACGAAAGCGAGCTCCAAATGCGAAGCATACGCCATCCGCACCTACTAATCACTCAACAACCAATGAGAATATGTTTATAGAAAGTAACATCGTTCTATAATATAGAGTATACAATACTATATGCGGATGTAACATGAGAAACCGTCAAATAATAATATGCATCCAATTAATTTATCATCATACAATTTGCATTTCTAAGTGTCAACATTGTGTTTATACACTTTTGTTTCTTATTAACATTTTATTGGTTCGTTTTTCAATTATTTACACTCAATTAATTTCCATTCAATTTATTCCCATTAATTGATTTACATTCAATTTCATTCAATTACTGATACTCACTTTATTCTCATTTACTCTGCTTACATTCACTTTATATTCAATCCATGCTTAGCAACATTTCATTCCATATTCAGTTTACTCAGCATATATTCTCTAACACTTAACACCCATTCCATAAAATTATTTACTTAAGTTCATTTCATAACATTTTTTTTACAACCCTTCTTATTTTCATTATCATTCAACACTTAAGTTCATATGCAATTCTATCAAATAACATTCCAACCATATTCAATGCATTATTTAACTCAAATTCATATCCATTCCACAACCTAAATTGTATTTTATTCTATAACTCAAGTTCATATTTCATTTCACTAATTTACCTTATGTAATCATCTAGTTCATTTCAAAACCATTTCACTTTCAGTTAACCTTTCTTAAGTTATACTTCGTTTTACTAATTCATTTCATTAACTCAATTTATTTTGCTTTATTTAAGTTAAATTTTTAATTTCATATCTCAATTAAAATTTCCTTTTCTTACTATACCATTTCCCAAATGTTCAAAAACTTATTATCTTATGTTTTCTTAAAATATTAAGATAAAAAATTTCAAGATTTTTAAACAACGGTATTATTTCAAATCATTTTGAAATAATATATATACATAACTCCTTTATATATCACATTACACTTCTAGAATCTAAAACCAATTTTTTTTACCAAAACAAAACCTCAATGGTAGCAATCCCTCATTTAGAAACTTGAAAATGAACGCTGATGATGCTGCAGTCATCACGAGAATTATTTTCCAACGACTGAAGTGAGTTTAGTACTTTCTATCTCTTTTAAATCCTCTTTCAAAATATTTTCAAAATAATACTATTATTATTAATAAAAAACTCTCGAATTTTTTTCAAAATGAACGGGTTTTAAATTCTCGAACTTCTTATTTTAAATCCTTTTTTATTTTCAAATCATATTTATATATATACTTATACAATTTCATTCACAAATGTAGATTTATTTTAATTATAATCGATTGTAACGAACCAGAATTTTGGTTATTTGGAAATTAGAATATTAAATTAATTTTAATATTTAAAAGTTGATTTTATACATTTATTAACTCGGATTTCAAATATAATGATTTATTAGGTAATTTATTTATGGAATTTAAATAATTGAATATTGGGTTTTAAGTTGGATAAAAATGACTTAAAGGCTTATTAAATTTCTATTAATAAGAATGAAGGTAAATAAAATTTTAAATTGTATTTAAAAGAAGTTTACTCGATTTTAAAAATAACTCGTTTAAATAAGCATATAAAAATAGCCTTTCGGGGCATAGTCGTGGATTTTGACAAAACCAGTTCCATTGGATCCGTAATAGTGTATTATTATCGAATAAATTTTGTGGTGTATGAAGATATTATTTGATTGTACGGGATAGAAATGCGTTAAAATTAATATTGAAAATTTAATATAATAATTGGGTTCAAAAGGCTATCTTCTCTATACGATCGAATTGGGTCTTAAAACGTTTTCCATTTCGTTTGAGATGGCGGTATAACAATATGAACGCCTGGCAGCATGCCTCGATTGGGATCCGAAAATTTTTGCTAGATATTTTCAAATTTAAATAATATATAGATATATATTGACTTGACCATATATTCACATCAACATCCATTCCTTCATTTCAGCCACTTTCTTTCCCCATCAGCCACCCTATCCTCCTTACTTAACCCACTCTATTCTCCCTTTAGCCACCCTACTGTTCCCACTTTTATTTTAATACAGCAAACGGAGTAAGAAAAGAAAAAAAAGGAAGTTTAAAAAATCAAAATTCATTGATTTTGTCCTTGGAAAAATATGAAACCAATTTCATTTTGATCGTATTGAGAGACTCTTCCATTTGATATCAAAATCGTGGTGTTCGATTTCGTTTCTGGGACTGGTCGAAATGTTCTGTAACTAGGGTTAACTTTTAAGGGATTTGTGCTAAATGATTTGTAGTATGAAGCTCGTATTCACGTTCGTATGTAGATTTTGCACTTAGGGGAAGAAAACGAGAGGTCACGGCTGCTTGTGGCAAATTACGACATGTTAGCTGTCGACAGGGAGGAGCATGATCGCTTTTCGATTGGTGGTTCAGTCTTGAATTTGTGGGTTCCATTAGAAAGCTCGAGAGGAGAGGGAATGATTAGCGAAGGTCGTAGGAGTTTTTATCGAGGAATGAGGGGGTTGGGCCGTGCGTGTATGTTGGGAATGTCATTGCTGTGCACAGTGGAAAGCTTCTCTGGAATGAAAGAATAAGGAGGAAAGGAGAGACATAGTATTCTAGATGCGGTTGGGTTTTGTTTCATTGGGACGGGCTTTAGAAATAGGTGGGCAGTGATATATAAGTGGTAATTAATTTATATAAATTGTTAATAAAATTCAAGTTCCTATAAATTGCTTAACTCGTTCGTTTTAGGTCCAAATCCAACGCAGTCAGTCATATTGGGTTCATCTTAACGGGATCATTGCTATGGAATCATATTAGTTGATTTAGAGCTTGCAGAATATTCAGTTAAATTCGAGTGCCGATCAAATTTAATCGGAACCGGAATGCTTAAGCGCTAACTTAGACAACGGTGAGTAAATCTCACTTATGTTGGCTAATTGGTTTAATTTCAAATAGTTAAAATTAATTATTGGATGATAGGTTGAATTGATAAATTATTATCAGTTGGATGTTATATATATATATATATTACTGTGCGTATATATATATATATATTAATAATTGGATATATTCCCACCGGTTGAGTGGATGAGACCCTTTGCGCTCACATAATAGTGGATGACCCTATATTACCGTGATATCTCACCTCGAAACGAGATTGGTGTTTTATGTTATATAACATCTATGGTTGCAGGGAAACAGGTTGGAGAGCTCCAACTGGATTCCTCAAAATTTTGATTCTAAATTCATATATAGTGATATATGATGTGTATGCATAGTCTATGATTGATTATGATATGATTTGAATTTATCGGAAATTATAGTAGTACTGGCCTCGAATTTGGTATTATAAATACCATAAATAATATTTTTTAATTTAAAAAGGAAATTTGAAGGCAATTTTGGAAATGAGTATATTTATATTAATTTTGGGATTATTTAAAAAGAAATTGATCTGGATAAAATAGATGATTTGTTTTTTATATTTGTTTATCTATTCCGTAAAATGGTTTCGAATTGAGAATCTAATTTGAGTATTTTTAGATAATGGATTTTTAATTGAGATTTCTGGAATATGAAATGGAAGTCGGAATCGAGATTTGAATGGTTTTGGAATATAGTTTGGATTATTTAAGAAATAGATTTATAAAGGGAATTTTAATTGGAAATCGATTTATAAATAGGTTTTTGTAATATAAACCTGTATAAACTGGGAATAAGTTATGAAAATTTACAAATGAAGTTTATAAATAAGTGGAATGATTATCATTTGATAAATGGGAAATATAAATTCACAGTTAGAATCTAAAATGAGGTAAGGAAACTGGCTTCAAAGAAATAGTGGATTCTATTTTGGAATATGGAAATAGTTATGAATTTGGAAATGTAAATCGGATTATGATAAATTGAGGGGGATTTATAAGTATAAAAATGGATTTATATTGGATAATTGATGTGGTAAAAATCAATTGTTAATTGTGGATTTGTTTTACATATATGACTATTATGTAAATGCTTGTAATTTAACTTTGATGGTGAAATTGAATTGATGGTAGTTGATAAGTACCATTAAGATTTCCAAGCCTCGGTATAACATTGGAAAGTTATATGTTTTTGGTTTAACTTCAGATTGTATAATTTGAATGAATATGTTTTATTGGGAACATTATATAAAGATTTTGTTTAAATTTTATCATTTACAAATGTTTTACAAATGATTCCTATATTAATGTTAGTTGTTTCACTTAAACGTTTTCCTTCAAAATTATTTGGAGATTTAAATGCGGATTATTTATTAATGGTAATATGATTATTTAATAAATGATTATTTAAATACAAATTACTTTATTTGAAATATATTGTTTAAATTAATTACTTAAGTGTATGTTTAAAAGGTAGTTTTGGAAGTTATTGGAATATATTACTAAATAATTCTGTAAAAGGTTCCAATTGATATTATTATTGATATCTATATTATTTTAAATTCTTCCTTAATCATTTTTAGAGTTTCTTATCAATAATCTATTTTAAAAGAGCACATTTCTATATTAAACTTGAAAATTTTTACATCGAGATTTTATAATTATTATTTTGGAATATTATTTTAAATAAAAGATATTGGGAAGTAATGGTATATATTCATTGCGTAATTCAAGGAGCAGCGATTTCCTACAATTTGGGATGTTTTCGCTGGGATAGCGATGTAACCATTGAGAAAACTGTAATCTATGATTGATTGCATGGCGGAAATCGGGAGGTAGAGATTGCCTATGTTAAGTTTGGTTTTTTGGGATAGAGACGCGACCATCGAGCTTCAATCCATGGCCGATACCGAATGGCATTTCCATATCTATTTTTACAAATAGTTTTCAAGTATTTTTGAAAGAAGGATTTGTGAATATTCTTATTCCGATGAAATAAGTATATGAATGATTTAATAAGAAAATTCAATTTATATAAATCAAATGAAATGATGCTTAGCGATTTCAGTATGAAATGTGATCTATGGTTTAATGTTTGTTTATTTGATAGTTAAATAACCGACTATCAAATATTGGCTCAAATATGTAATCCTTCTTAATTTTGGTGTTAGGAAATGATTTCCTACTTAACACGAAAGGCTTCAACTCCGGGAATATCTAGGAGAAACATAGGAATTATATGGTAGGTTACCACTCGAGGTGATATACTGTATATATAAACTCGTTGTTCTTCTAGGATAAATTATAAGGTGATCCATCCACTTAAATGGTCAGGGGGTGATCTCCGCTCTTATGTATTGTCTGATTATTTCCTAAAGAACCGGTATTGAGCATATCAAAAATCGATGATTGGTTTATGGAGTGCCTGAGAAGTTGGAAAGTGTACTCATAAGAGATGACTCGGAACAGTTCACTTCAAAACCATATACGGTTTTATGGAGGATTTTTGTGTTATACTGAGATGTTAAAATACTTGTGCGGTTCCGAGACCGTTGGGTATGGGAATCCATGTGTGATTCCAAGATCTATTTGAGATATGGAAATCTGTATGCAATTCCAAGGCCATTATGGTGTGGGAATCCATATGGGATTCCGTGATCTATTTTTGAAGCGGTGCGTAACCTGGAACGTCAGATGTAGCCTCATCAACGAAAATGACTAAAACCAGAGATAGGAGGCATGGCCAGTAAGGTTGGCAAATCCGTAGGTTGTAATCGGCTCCTTTTCTAGCAATACCGATACTTCAGTTGTTTTTGGCATGCCGATGCGATGCACTTGGTCTTAGCAAGACCAATCATGTTTTTCCTATAATACCCCGAATAGATGGGTATGATGGTTTAGAACGATAACTCTGATCCTTGTGCAGAAGCACCGTTCTCGAAGTACTAAGGGCACCTCCGTGGAATCTTACACAATTAGCAAATGTGCCTTATTGAGTTTTGATTTTATACTAGTATTGTTGTGCTGTACACAGCACGAGCATCACAACTACTTGATTATTATTATTTTGACCCTTAGACATTATTGAAATATCACTGGATTTTTATATAAATACATTTTGGTTATCATAAGGTAAAAGCCCATTGCGTTTATGTGTGGCGCGGTCTTACGAGATACCTTTGTTTTCAAAGGATTTGGACAATAGTAATAAATTCAAATTGAGTGTGTTTTTCTCATGCAAGTTTTCAAACCGACTCGGGTGTTATTTTATTATAATGCTCGGGTCAAACCGAGTGTTACAAATTTAGGTTAGGACGCTTTGGAGCTCAGGAGATGAGTTGGTGGATATTAGTCGTATATCACGTGTCAGGCTGTATAGTCAGCACTATTGATGACAAGTTATAATAACTATCCATATTTATGTATTGATTGTTGTACTTTGATGATTGTATGTATATTAATAATTATAGTTCCAATTGTTTGAAGATCTGTTATTATATATTATATTTTGTTCCACTGCAATTGTGAGATTCTGTGTTATTATTTCTTTTTTCTTATCTTATCTCTTCTTTCTTCACCCCTAATAATCCATCATTTTGTTCAATTTGAGTTGACATGTGCGATTATTTGTAAGCTTAGAATCTGCAGAAAAGTGGGCCGTTACAACATGGTATCAGAGCTGAAGGTTAAGCGTGAACCTTGGCTTTGATGGGGTAACTCATTAAGGATGGGGAAAGTAGCTCCCTAGAATTAGTTTAATTGCGTGTGTGTATATATGGGCGTGTATTTGTTAGTCATATAAAAATTGTTTTATATTGTGTTGGTTGATTTCTTGAGTAGTTTACGGATTTTGGTCAATATGAGTAATTAATGTTATTGATGGGACTCTCTAAACACTTGAACATGACAACTCAACATAGTATTGTTTTGAAATTGGGTAAATGAAATAATTTTACCTCGATTATTTTATATATAAAGGAATAATTTTTCATAAATTATTATTATATGATGTGATTGGATGTTAGAGAATGATAATATTTGATTATCATTTGTTGTTGTTGTGTTCTAATAAGGTTAATACTATAATGGAAATAAGATTAAAAGTTAATAAATAATTTCATAAAACAAAATGGAAGTATGATCTGAAAATGTGATTTATAAGTTTAAAGGAAATGGATTTCAGAGTATATTATAAATATGATTTACCAAAGGTTTTAAAGGGTTGGGAATTTGGGAATTAAATCCTATTGGTTTTGAAATTTGTTTTTGGAAAGTTTGGGAAAATAATAGGGATATTAATTGGAAAATATTTGAAATATTTTTAAAGGGTTTTGAAGGAAATAAAAGCAATAAACTACTGTAACGTCTGACGGATTTTCGTTCTTCGGAAATCCGACATCGACACTCACTTTATCGACTGCCGAGAAATCAAAGGCCGAAAACCGAGATGTTATGGGGTTTTAAAAAGAAAAGAAAAGAAAGAAGAGAGAAAAAGAAGAAAGAAAATAGAGAGAAAAGAAAATAGAAAAGAGAACAGAAAATTTAGAAGAGAGAGAGGAAAGATAATAGAAGAATTTGAAAAATAGAAGATAGAAGAATTTTAAAATAGAAGAAAAAGAGAATAGAGGAAAAAGAAAAAAAACAGAAGAAAATAGGACGGGACAGAAAACAACAGAACAACATCAGAATCTCACAATTCGCAGCGGAACAACATATAATAATAAATGAATAATCTTTAAACAAAGAACCATATCAGTTATTACATTACATTTCATTACATCACATCATATCAGAGTGTACAACATCATACAACAACAAACAGTGCAGCGGAAAAGAAATACTATATAAACTAGTAATACGCCATGCCAATCCAGCTTGCCTCCAGCAACTCCAGAATATCCAGAATATCCTGATAAACCTTAACTCTTAACTGCCCGTGTGGAAATTGGTGGGCACCCAGAGTTTAGGAAGGAAAACAATAAACTCCAAGTCAGTCATGTGACTGGTGTGAGAACTCAAAACAGTTTATTTATCTTAAAATCAAAATAGAGGAATATTTTTTTATCAATTCGCAATGCTTTTAAAAAATGAGACTACCATAAGGCCTCCCGCACACACACACAATGCAAACGCAGAATCGGAGGAGATTTCTCCTTATGATAGTCAAAGATGCTTGATACGCATTTAAAATAACATTTGATATTATTACTAGTGCATAGTGTAGAGAAAAATTCATTTCCAAAGTAGAATATAAATCTTAGCCAACATAGACATTTCGAACTATGCCTACTATAGCTACCATCCAAACAGTGGTGACCACCATAAGTGAATAGCAGGTTCTACAACTAATACCGTACAAGTTTCGTATTGGGAATTGGATTTCCAACAAATGGTCAGGCTAAGGAACTTCCTACTGCCACATGGGATCGCCTCTGGCTGGACGTCCCGAGAACTTAACCAGCTCTCTGCCAACACAAGGCCGGGTTACCTTTATCACTAGGTAACTACTACACGAATATGGCATCCCCCGGTCCCATCGGACCTTTAACCGAGCGCTCGTCACCAACAACACCACACAGAAATAGATATAGTGTATCAACATGAGTAAATATCTGGGCTCCATACCATGATACCACCCTTTCCAGAAGGAAATGCACATACCCTAAAGGGAGCTACCCCTCATAACCTTGCCGCATCATTCCTGTTTTGACCATTACCGGGATGTGAGGCTCGATGAATTCACGTCCACAAAAACATACTTTATACAAAAGCCATGCTTTGGGTCAACAAATGATCAACACAATGATCACTAAGATAGACGATCAAATAAATGATCCTATCACAAATAATCAACACAATGATCATTTCAGCATCACTCAGCATGTCACATTACCAAAATGGGATATATCGCTGATAACTTCAACTATATAACCTTTGAGCTCGTACGTCTCAAAGAAGGGTGTTAAGCAAAGAATAAATTCTCCGCCACCAACAGAAATATATTTGAAAGAAATCGGCTTTATATCTCAAATTGTAATGTCAGGCATACAATCCATACAAGTCTGTTCCGGGCTCGAACAAAACCGAAGGCACTTCTTACGAAGCCCTTGCAATACGGGTATTCACAATCCCGATCGAATTTCCCATCACTTAAGGAATCTCTATACCAGGAGCTACCCAGTGCAGAGACAATCGATAGGTCATCCTATCGCTTTCACAAATACTCGGTCTTCAACACCGATCTTCAAATGCAATTCATAACGACGTATCACATATTCGGAATGGGTTATACGACCCCATGGTCCTTTCCCGGTTAACCCGAATAGTGAGCGCTTATTCAAAAATAAGTGTGCATTCAAATTCAATCAATTCACATCAAATACCCATTTAAAGGGAAATATTGATAGTCGGCTATCGAACTATCAATTGATATGCATACATCACCAGATTCCAAATAATTTTCCAAATTATTTATTTTCCAAAATATCTTTACAAGATATAAAATTCCAACACTTCAAAAATAAATCAATATTTATTTTTAACCAATTTCACTTTTCACATATAAATTCCATAATGAATTTATATTTCAAAATATTCGTGCATATACCATTTCAATTATTCATTTTAATTTATCTTCAAAAAGATAAATTCAATATATTCACTTCATATTGGAAAACATTTCCATACTTATTTATTCATAAGTAATTCGAAAATCCCTTTTATTTTCAACACTTAGAAAATATTCAATATACTTAAATCGAATTAAGTATATATTTCATTCTTTAAGGAAATTATTCACTTAAACATATTTATTTGGGCCAAAACGAATGTTGCGTAAAACATCGTTACGACAACCCAAAATCACTAGTATAGGGATTCGAAATTAAAATAGATATATAAATCCCAATACTATACAAAACATTTTCCTTTCGGAAATCATTTACTATAACAACAGTGTTATAGTCCACTATTTCCTTTTATTTCTCGAAAACGTCTATTTCAACAATAAATGTTGAAATCTATGGTTTCGAATCTCAACACCTTTAAAACATCGTTAGATCGTTTTAATTCAATTTAAAACATCAAATCTAAACATTTTCTTTAACATATTATTCATTATTCAAAAACGTGAATATACTATGTTTACAAATTTCATCAATTCTATACTTTCCATTTCAAAGGATTATTCACGATCTAAAATGTGAATATAGCTCTATGAATAGGTTATAACAGTTTTACTTATCAAAATAAGTCGTTTGTGAATTTATAAAACAACGTTTATAAATTCCATTTCTATTTATTTATAACAACTTCCTTTTATACATCCTTGATTAACCTATTCCAGTTTATAACTAAACTATAAACTAAAAGTTCATATTATAAGTCAAACACTTATAATTTATTTATTTGCAAAAATCATTCCTTTGAACTTTACAAATCTTACAAACCTATTGTTTATAAAAATCCCATTTATAACTTCACCGTTTATAATTCTATAAATTTCATTCATTTATGAAATTCATTTTCACTCCATTCAAACACTTATAAAAACTCGTTTTATAATGTCTATATTTCAATTTATAAATATCCATTTATAAATCTCTTAATATAAATTAATTTATATTATTCTTTTAAACGTCTTTAAATTCTTTTAAAATTTCACCGTTCTCTTGATTTATAAAATAATCAAATTTTATAAATCTTATATTCAAACTTTTAACAATAAACTCAAAAATCCAGTTTAAACTATTTTATAAAATCATTGGTTCATATTTCTCAAAAACCAGCTTTTAACTATATTTCACAAAAATCATAATTTTATAACTTAAAAAATTATAACGTTTATTTATTTAAAATGGGTCAATTCTAAAAATATAGTATACTTTCAAAAAATCACTTTAAAAACATTTTAAAATCCCAAAATCTGGGTCCAATGATGCTACACACCAAATAGTCAATCACGACTACAACGATCCATCATATATCGATATGATAATCCATCAAATATCAAAATATCTGAAATAAAATAAAAACTGTTGAGGAATCCAGTTGGATCCCTCCAACCTGTTTCCTGCATCCAAAAACATTAGCACAATACCAATTTCGCTCCAGTACGAAATTATCGCGGTATATGTTCTTAATAAATATTATCCGCTTAATAACGGCGTAATAGGGTCTCATCCGCTAAACAAAAAAATGCGGGAAATCAACAACTGCAATATATACATATGCCAATATATATATATTGATATTATATATAATACCAATTTCACTGTTTATGAAATATTCGCGGTATATGTTTATATTAAATAACATCCGCTTACTAACGGCGTATAATGTCTATTTTAACAATCAATAATTTACAGTCATCATTCAAACATGCATTCAAATATTTTAAATCTAACTATTTAAAATAAAATCGAAATCTATTCGATTGAGTGAGAAATTCTCACCTTGGTTTTAATTTCCGTTTAAACTTTTATTTCGAATAAAATTAAACGCGCGTTTAATTTTATCCGAAATTCTCACTGACTCCAAACGACTCCAAACCAACTCCATCGCGTAGTGCTCGTCCATACGATTCCAACGCAACTGAGTTTGCATTTTTTCGACCTCGTATGAAAAAGTTATGCAATTTACAAGATTGCTCGAATTTAAATAAACTAATAACAACATAACTTTAATAATTTATAACCTACATCTATCATCCACCATCCACTCCAGATCCAACGGCCCTCCACCATCTTCCCAAATGCACGCGCAAGCTACAGGTTGAGGCCGATACAAAGAACCCATCAACGTAGATTTAGGGTTAAATAATTCGCCACCTATACTCGACGATATCTCATCACACTACCACCACGTCGAAGCTCTCGACTCAAGCTAGGTTCGGCCCAACCCTGGTGGAGCTCGGCCATGCCTACAGCCTCGTATGGCGTGCGCAAGTCTGCAGGTTCGGCCTCATTTATCTCACAATCCATAGCTCCATTCGCGATCTCCACCGTTGATCTCGTAGCTCTCGTCGTGTTCTATCACTTTGTAGTTGAACTTTCTTGCTAATTCTTGATGGATTTGGAGAAATCAAGGGGGAGAGGAGATTAATTTCTGGCCATAGGTTATGAATGTGGCGGCTAGCAATTATTAGGGTTAGGGTTTCTTATTTTAGCAAATATTATGAAGATGGTGGTCTATTTATAAGGAACGAGCGACACTATTCATCCCGGAAATTCCGAACTCCGATTTAGACGCCGTAACCAGCGTACCTAGGGTTTATCCCGCGTTCCGGACACAATGGAACAGGTTTCGGAAGCTAATTCGGAAGTATGTGCGAGTTATGGCTGAAAACGCTCAATTTAAATTAAACCGATTTAAGTCGATTTCTAGGCGTTTTAATTTGTACCGGACAAACGGTAAATCCAATTGACTTGAAATTTGAAACCTTACAATAATATCACATTACGGATCCGATGAAACTGGTTTCGTCGAAATCCGAGACTTTTTGAAAAATGGCTATTTTGACTCGCCAAATTTAAATTAAAAACAATTCAATGCGTTTCGAGCTGCCACGAACAAACGATAACTCCGATTGACACGAAAATTGAAATCCGGTAATAACTAACTATTACGGATCCAATGAAACTGGTTTCGTTCAATTCTGAGACTGTTCAAAAATTGACTATTTTACAGTCGATTATTAAATATTAAAATATTCAATTTTCACAAATTTACTTTTAATTCGATTTTAAAAGTTCTAAAATATTTCTATAACTCCAGTATGATTAAATAAAATTTTACAAATCATTTTCAATCATATTTAACTCTATTTTCAATTATTTCCATAATTTAACATATTAAATTATCGATTTAATTATCCAATTAAATCCAATAATTCAAATAAAAATTTATTTGACTTATAAATTCAATTATTAATATTTAAAATTAATTAAATATTCAAATTTAAATTATTAAAAATTCTGGGTCGTTACAATCTTTCCCCCTTAAAAGAATTTCGTCCTCGAAATTACAAGTAAGAAGAGTTACAGAATCTATTAATTTTTCCAAAATTTATAATTAAACTTCTTACAATAACTTTACTAAGTTTTCAAATCATACTTAGTTATCTTTCCAAAAACAACTACTATTGTTTAACTTTCAATTCCAAATCAAAGTTTAAAGTTTTCAAAATTTTCCCATTTTTTCTCAAATTTTTCTAACGCCTTAAATTTCCGGAAAAATTCGCCATAGTCTCCTTTGCGCGGCTCGATTCGAAAAAAAATGACAGTATATATATCACAAATATACATCTCATCAAGTAATGAGGCATCCCGAAGGGAAAAAAGTGTAAAAGTACGATATTTAATCCGAGATATGTACCTTATATTTTATTAGCAAGCATATACGGCTAATATAGCGCTAAAGCGAACTCCAAATGCGAAGCAAACGCGATCCGCACCTACTAAACTCAACAAACAACATGAGAATCATGCATATATGCAAATAATCTCAATATACAACATATAGCAACATAATAACTATATAAGTCACATAGCAAATGTATTCAAAACAACATATATTCAACCATCAACCAATTATCATTCATATCCAATAAACATTCATTCATATTCTCATTCATATTTAATGAATTGGTTTTCACTTTAAATTACATTTGATTCATTAACATTGGATTTACTAACATTCATTCTCAATTCAATTAGTTTACATTTACTAATTAAATCTAATTCACATTCAATTCTATTCAAATTTATTTACTTTCAATTTGAATTTAATTTCATAGCTTTCAATTTCATTAATACTTAATGAATTTTATACAATCAACTAACAATCAAATAACAACCAATGTATATCAATTACAACCAAATTTCCTTGCTTCACTTATATTCATTCAATTTGGTTTAACATTAAATTGATTTCCATTCCAATTTATTCAACTTCTAATAAAATTAGATTTTAATGAATTAACACTTATATTCATTATTCCATATCAATTATTCACATTCAATTGATTTACATTCAATTCATTCATTCAATTTCAAAAGTTGAATTTCATTTCTCTTTGAATTCACTTTCATTTACAACTCATATTCATAAATATATTCAAATAATTTCACTTTTTATATATACAAGTTTATTTCACAATTGTAAATCACTTTAATTATAATTTCAATTCTTATAATTCACTTGCTTATACAATTATTCTTTTATTTAGATCATTCAAACAACTTATATACACTTTAATAATTTTGAAAAATTATTTCTTTATATATAAAAATATAATCAAGGTAAAATTATTTCATTCACCCAATTTAAAACAATATTGTGTCGAATTGTTCTATTCAAGTGTTTAGAAACCCCTTCGGCAAAGTTGTACATACCGTGCTGAGGAAGGTTCATATGCCACTCAATAAACCAATCATCACAATATAAAACAATTTTATATTCACTAACAAATACGCTCTCATAGCTATTATTACACTCAAACTCATTCTAGAGTACTGCTGACTCTATCTCTAATGAATTTTACCCAACAGAACCATGGTTGTCGCTTAACCATCAGAGCTCTGATACCAAATGTAACGCCTCGAAGGAAGCGGTCACAACCGGTAGGCTTTTCAACCATCCCAGCCCCACCGTGGCTTACACTGATATCCCAAACTTGCTTTTACGGCCAGCCTTTCGACTGTCACAGCTTACGCCTAACCAACCCCCTAAAAGAGGATGTGTGGGAGTAAGAGTCTCCCGTTCGCCACCAAACCGCGAAGCGAGAACCCCCCATCACATAGCCCAATAGCTTAACAAGACTGGTGTGAGAACTCAAAACAGTTTATTTATCTTAAAATCAAAATAGAGGAATATTTTTTTATCAATTCGCAATGCTTTTAAAAAATGAGACTACCATAAGGCCTCCCGCACACACACACAATGCAAACGCAGAATCGGAGGAGATTTCTCCTTATGATAGTCAAAGATGCTTGATACGCATTTAAAATAACATTTGATATTATTACTAGTGCATAGTGTAGAGAAAAATTCATTTCCAAAGTAGAATATAAATCTTAGCCAACATAGACATTTCGAACTATGCCTACTATAGCTACCATCCAAACAGTGGTGACCACCATAAGTGAATAGCAGGTTCTACAACTAATACCGTACAAGTTTCGTATTGGGAATTGGATTTCCAACAAATGGTCAGGCTAAGGAACTTCCTACTGCCACATGGGATCGCCTCTGGCTGGACGTCCCGAGAACTTCACCAGCTCTCTGCCAACACAAGGCCGGGTTACCTTTATCACTAGGTAACTACTACACGAATATGGCATCCCCCGGTCCCATCGGACCTTTAACCGAGCGCTCGTCACCAACAACACCACACAGAAATAGATATAGTGTATCAACATGAGTAAATATCTGGGCTCCATACCATGATACCACCCTTTCCAGAAGGAAATGCACATACCCTAAAGGGAGCTACCCCTCATAACCTTGCCGCATCATTCCTGTTTTGACCATTACCGGGATGTGAGGCTCGATGAATTCACGTCCACAAAAACATACTTTATACAAAAGCCATGCTTTGGGTCAACAAATGATCAACACAATGATCACTAAGATAGACGATCAAATAAATGATCCTATCACAAATAATCAACACAATGATCATTTCAGCATCACTCAGCATGTCACATTACCAAAATGGGATATATCGCTGATAACTTCAACTATATAACCTTTGAGCTCGTACGTCTCAAAGAAGGGTGTTAAGCAAAGAATAAATTCTCCGCCACCAACAGAAATATATTTGAAAGAAATCGGCTTTATATCTCAAATTGTAATGTCAGGCATACAATCCATACAAGTCTGTTCCGGGCTCGAACAAAACCGAAGGCACTTCTTACAAAGCCCTTGCAATACGGGTATTCACAATCCCGATCGAATTTCCCATCACTTAAGGAATCTCTATACCAGGAGCTACCCAGTGCAGAGACAATCGATAGGTCATCCTATCGCTTTCACAAATACTCGGTCTTCAACACCGATCTTCAAATGCAATTCATAACGACGTATCACATATTCGGAATGGGTTATACGACCCCATGGTCCTTTCCCGGTTAACCCGAATAGTGAGCGCTTATTCAAAAATAAGTGTGCATTCAAATTCAATCAATTCACATCAAATACCCATTTAAAGGGAAATATTGATAGTCGGCTATCGAACTATCAATTGATATGCATACATCACCAGATTCCAAATAATTTTCCAAATTATTTATTTTCCAAAATATCTTTACAAGATATAAAATTCCAACACTTCAAAAATAAATCAATATTTATTTTTAACCAATTTCACTTTTCACATATAAATTCCATAATGAATTTATATTTCAAAATATTCGTGCATATACCATTTCAATTATTCATTTTAATTTATCTTCAAAAAGATAAATTCAATATATTCACTTCATATTGGAAAACATTTCCATACTTATTTATTCATAAGTAATTCGCAAATCCCTTTTATTTTCAACACTTAGAAAATATTCAATATACTTAAATCGAATTAAGTATATATTTCATTCTTTAAGGAAATTATTCACTTAAACATATTTATTTGGGCCAAAACGAATGTTGCGTAAAACATCGTTACGACAACCCAAAATCACTAGTATAGGGATTCGAAATTAAAATAGATATATAAATCCCAATACTATACAAAACATTTTCCTTTCGGAAATCATTTACTATAACAACAGTGTTATAGTCCACTATTTCCTTTTATTTCTCGAAAACGTCTATTTCAACAATAAATGTTGAAATCTATGGTTTCGAATCTCAACACCTTTAAAACATCGTTAGATCGTTTTAATTCAATTTAAAACATCAAATCTAAACATTTTCTTTAACATATTATTCATTATTCAAAAACGTGAATATACTATGTTTACAAATTTCATCAATTCTATACTTTCCATTTCAAAGGATTATTCACGATCTAAAATGTGAATATAGCTCTATGAATAGGTTATAACAGTTTTACTTATCAAAATAAGTCGTTTGTGAATTTATAAAACAACGTTTATAAATTCCATTTCTATTTATTTATAACAACTTCCTTTTATACATCCTTGATTAACCTATTCCAGTTTATAACTAAACTATAAACTAAAAGTTCATATTATAAGTCAAACACTTATAATTTATTTATTTGCAAAAATCATTCCTTTGAACTTTACAAATCTTACAAACCTATTGTTTATAAAAATCCCATTTATAACTTCACCGTTTATAATTCTATAAATTTCATTCATTTATGAAATTCATTTTCACTCCATTCAAACACTTATAAAAACTCGTTTTATAATGTCTATATTTCAATTTATAAATATCCATTTATAAATCTCTTAATATAAATTAATTTATATTATTCTTTTAAACGTCTTTAAATTCTTTTAAAATTTCACCGTTCTCTTGATTTATAAAATAATCAAATTTTATAAATCTTATATTCAAACTTTTAACAATAAACTCAAAAATCCAGTTTAAACTATTTTATAAAATCATTGGTTCATATTTCTCAAAAACCAGCTTTTAACTATATTTCACAAAAATCATAATTTTATAACTTAAAAAATTATAACGTTTATTTATTTAAAATGGGTCAATTCTAAAAATATAGTATACTTTCAAAAAATCACTTTAAAAACATTTTAAAATCCCAAAATCTGGGTCCAATGATGCTACACACCAAATAGTCAATCACGACTACAACGATCCATCATATATCGATATGATAATCCATCAAATATCAAAATATCTGAAATAAAATAAAAACTGTTGAGGAATCCAGTTGGATCCCTCCAACCTGTTTCCTGCATCCAAAAACATTAGCACAATACCAATTTCGCTCCAGTACGAAATTATCGCGGTATATGTTCTTAATAAATATTATCCGCTTAATAACGGCGTAATAGGGTCTCATCCGCTAAACAAAAAAATGCGGGAAATCAACAACTGCAATATATACATATGCCAATATATATATATTGATATTATATATAATACCAATTTCACTGTTTATGAAATATTCGCGGTATATGTTTATATTAAATAACATCCGCTTACTAACGGCGTATAATGTCTATTTTAACAATCAATAATTTACAGTCATCATTCAAACATGCATTCAAATATTTTAAATCTAACTATTTAAAATAAAATCGAAATCTATTCGATTGAGTGAGAAATTCTCACCTTGGTTTTAATTTCCGTTTAAACTTTTATTTCGAATAAAATTAAACGCGCGTTTAATTTTATCCGAAATTCTCACTGACTCCAAACGACTCCAAACCAACTCCATCGCGTAGTGCTCGTCCATACGATTCCAACGCAACTGAGTTTGCATTTTTTCGACCTCGTATGAAAAAGTTATGCAATTTACAAGATTGCTCGAATTTAAATAAACTAATAACAACATAACTTTAATAATTTATAACCTACATCTATCATCCACCATCCACTCCAGATCCAACGGCCCTCCACCATCTTCCCAAATGCACGCGCAAGCTACAGGTTGAGGCCGATACAAAGAACCCATCAACGTAGATTTAGGGTTAAATAATTCGCCACCTATACTCGACGATATCTCATCACACTACCACCACGTCGAAGCTCTCGACTCAAGCTAGGTTCGGCCCAACCCTGGTGGAGCTCGGCCATGCCTACAGCCTCGTATGGCGTGCGCAAGTCTGCAGGTTCGGCCTCATTTATCTCACAATCCATAGCTCCATTCGCGATCTCCACCGTTGATCTCGTAGCTCTCGTCGTGTTCTATCACTTTGTAGTTGAACTTTCTTGCTAATTCTTGATGGATTTGGAGAAATCAAGGGGGAGAGGAGATTAATTTCTGGCCATAGGTTATGAATGTGGCGGCTAGCAATTATTAGGGTTAGGGTTTCTTATTTTAGCAAATATTATGAAGATGGTGGTCTATTTATAAGGAACGAGCGACACTATTCATCCCGGAAATTCCGAACTCCGATTTAGACGCCGTAACCAGCGTACCTAGGGTTTATCCCGCGTTCCGGACACAATGGAACAGGTTTCGGAAGCTAATTCGGAAGTATGTGCGAGTTATGGCTGAAAACGCTCAATTTAAATTAAACCGATTTAAGTCGATTTCTAGGCGTTTTAATTTGTACCGGACAAACGGTAAATCCAATTGACTTGAAATTTGAAACCTTACAATAATATCACATTACGGATCCGATGAAACTGGTTTCGTCGAAATCCGAGACTTTTTGAAAAATGGCTATTTTGACTCGCCAAATTTAAATTAAAAACAATTCAATGCGTTTCGAGCTGCCACGAACAAACGATAACTCCGATTGACACGAAAATTGAAATCCGGTAATAACTAACTATTACGGATCCAATGAAACTGGTTTCGTTCAATTCTGAGACTGTTCAAAAATTGACTATTTTACAGTCGATTATTAAATATTAAAATATTCAATTTTCACAAATTTACTTTTAATTCGATTTTAAAAGTTCTAAAATATTTCTATAACTCCAGTATGATTAAATAAAATTTTACAAATCATTTTCAATCATATTTAACTCTATTTTCAATTATTTCCATAATTTAACATATTAAATTATCGATTTAATTATCCAATTAAATCCAATAATTCAAATAAAAATTTATTTGACTTATAAATTCAATTATTAATATTTAAAATTAATTAAATATTCAAATTTAAATTATTAAAAATTCTGGGTCGTTACAATCTTTCCCCCTTAAAAGAATTTCGTCCTCGAAATTACAAGTAAGAAGAGTTACAGAATCTATTAATTTTTCCAAAATTTATAATTAAACTTCTTACAATAACTTTACTAAGTTTTCAAATCATACTTAGTTATCTTTCCAAAAACAACTACTATTGTTTAACTTTCAATTCCAAATCAAAGTTTAAAGTTTTCAAAATTTTCCCATTTTTTCTCAAATTTTTCTAACGCCTTAAATTTCCGGAAAAATTCGCCATAGTCTCCTTTGCGCGGCTCGATTCGAAAAAAAATGACAGTATATATATCACAAATATACATCTCATCAAGTAATGAGGCATCCCGAAGGGAAAAAAGTGTAAAAGTACGATATTTAATCCGAGATATGTACCTTATATTTTATTAGCAAGCATATACGGCTAATATAGCGCTAAAGCGAACTCCAAATGCGAAGCAAACGCGATCCGCACCTACTAAACTCAACAAACAACATGAGAATCATGCATATATGCAAATAATCTCAATATACAACATATAGCAACATAATAACTATATAAGTCACATAGCAAATGTATTCAAAACAACATATATTCAACCATCAACCAATTATCATTCATATCCAATAAACATTCATTCATATTCTCATTCATATTTAATGAATTGGTTTTCACTTTAAATTACATTTGATTCATTAACATTGGATTTACTAACATTCATTCTCAATTCAATTAGTTTACATTTACTAATTAAATCTAATTCACATTCAATTCTATTCAAATTTATTTACTTTCAATTTGAATTTAATTTCATAGCTTTCAATTTCATTAATACTTAATGAATTTTATACAATCAACTAACAATCAAATAACAACCAATGTATATCAATTACAACCAAATTTCCTTGCTTCACTTATATTCATTCAATTTGGTTTAACATTAAATTGATTTCCATTCCAATTTATTCAACTTCTAATAAAATTAGATTTTAATGAATTAACACTTATATTCATTATTCCATATCAATTATTCACATTCAATTGATTTACATTCAATTCATTCATTCAATTTCAAAAGTTGAATTTCATTTCTCTTTGAATTCACTTTCATTTACAACTCATATTCATAAATATATTCAAATAATTTCACTTTTTATATATACAAGTTTATTTCACAATTGTAAATCACTTTAATTATAATTTCAATTCTTATAATTCACTTGCTTATACAATTATTCTTTTATTTAGATCATTCAAACAACTTATATACACTTTAATAATTTTGAAAAATTATTTCTTTATATATAAAAATATAATCAAGGTAAAATTATTTCATTCACCCAATTTAAAACAATATTGTGTCGAATTGTTCTATTCAAGTGTTTAGAAACCCCTTCGGCAAAGTTGTACATACCGTGCTGAGGAAGGTTCATATGCCACTCAATAAACCAATCATCACAATATAAAACAATTTTATATTCACTAACAAATACGCTCTCATAGCTATTATTACACTCAAACTCATTCTAGAGTACTGCTGACTCTATCTCTAATGAATTTTACCCAACAGAACCATGGTTGTCGCTTAACCATCAGAGCTCTGATACCAAATGTAACGCCTCGAAGGAAGCGGTCACAACCGGTAGGCTTTTCAACCATCCCAGCCCCACCGTGGCTTACACTGATATCCCAAACTTGCTTTTACGGCCAGCCTTTCGACTGTCACAGCTTACGCCTAACCAACCCCCTAAAAGAGGATGTGTGGGAGTAAGAGTCTCCCGTTCGCCACCAAACCGCGAAGCGAGAACCCCCCATCACATAGCCCAATAGCTTAACAAGACTGGTGTGAGAACTCAAAACAGTTTATTTATCTTAAAATCAAAATAGAGGAATATTTTTTTATCAATTCGCAATGCTTTTAAAAAATGAGACTACCATAAGGCCTCCCGCACACACACACAATGCAAACGCAGAATCGGAGGAGATTTCTCCTTATGATAGTCAAAGATGCTTGATACGCATTTAAAATAACATTTGATATTATTACTAGTGCATAGTGTAGAGAAAAATTCATTTCCAAAGTAGAATATAAATCTTAGCCAACATAGACATTTCGAACTATGCCTACTATAGCTACCATCCAAACAGTGGTGACCACCATAAGTGAATAGCAGGTTCTACAACTAATACCGTACAAGTTTCGTATTGGGAATTGGATTTCCAACAAATGGTCAGGCTAAGGAACTTCCTACTGCCACATGGGATCGCCTCTGGCTGGACGTCCCGAGAACTTCACCAGCTCTCTGCCAACACAAGGCCGGGTTACCTTTATCACTAGGTAACTACTACACGAATATGGCATCCCCCGGTCCCATCGGACCTTTAACCGAGCGCTCGTCACCAACAACACCACACAGAAATAGATATAGTGTATCAACATGAGTAAATATCTGGGCTCCATACCATGATACCACCCTTTCCAGAAGGAAATGCACATACCCTAAAGGGAGCTACCCCTCATAACCTTGCCGCATCATTCCTGTTTTGACCATTACCGGGATGTGAGGCTCGATGAATTCACGTCCACAAAAACATACTTTATACAAAAGCCATGCTTTGGGTCAACAAATGATCAACACAATGATCACTAAGATAGACGATCAAATAAATGATCCTATCACAAATAATCAACACAATGATCATTTCAGCATCACTCAGCATGTCACATTACCAAAATGGGATATATCGCTGATAACTTCAACTATATAACCTTTGAGCTCGTACGTCTCAAAGAAGGGTGTTAAGCAAAGAATAAATTCTCCGCCACCAACAGAAATATATTTGAAAGAAATCGGCTTTATATCTCAAATTGTAATGTCAGGCATACAATCCATACAAGTCTGTTCCGGGCTCGAACAAAACCGAAGGCACTTCTTACAAAGCCCTTGCAATACGGGTATTCACAATCCCGATCGAATTTCCCATCACTTAAGGAATCTCTATACCAGGAGCTACCCAGTGCAGAGACAATCGATAGGTCATCCTATCGCTTTCACAAATACTCGGTCTTCAACACCGATCTTCAAATGCAATTCATAACGACGTATCACATATTCGGAATGGGTTATACGACCCCATGGTCCTTTCCCGGTTAACCCGAATAGTGAGCGCTTATTCAAAAATAAGTGTGCATTCAAATTCAATCAATTCACATCAAATACCCATTTAAAGGGAAATATTGATAGTCGGCTATCGAACTATCAATTGATATGCATACATCACCAGATTCCAAATAATTTTCCAAATTATTTATTTTCCAAAATATCTTTACAAGATATAAAATTCCAACACTTCAAAAATAAATCAATATTTATTTTTAACCAATTTCACTTTTCACATATAAATTCCATAATGAATTTATATTTCAAAATATTCGTGCATATACCATTTCAATTATTCATTTTAATTTATCTTCAAAAAGATAAATTCAATATATTCACTTCATATTGGAAAACATTTCCATACTTATTTATTCATAAGTAATTCGCAAATCCCTTTTATTTTCAACACTTAGAAAATATTCAATATACTTAAATCGAATTAAGTATATATTTCATTCTTTAAGGAAATTATTCACTTAAACATATTTATTTGGGCCAAAACGAATGTTGCGTAAAACATCGTTACGACAACCCAAAATCACTAGTATAGGGATTCGAAATTAAAATAGATATATAAATCCCAATACTATACAAAACATTTTCCTTTCGGAAATCATTTACTATAACAACAGTGTTATAGTCCACTATTTCCTTTTATTTCTCGAAAACGTCTATTTCAACAATAAATGTTGAAATCTATGGTTTCGAATCTCAACACCTTTAAAACATCGTTAGATCGTTTTAATTCAATTTAAAACATCAAATCTAAACATTTTCTTTAACATATTATTCATTATTCAAAAACGTGAATATACTATGTTTACAAATTTCATCAATTCTATACTTTCCATTTCAAAGGATTATTCACGATCTAAAATGTGAATATAGCTCTATGAATAGGTTATAACAGTTTTACTTATCAAAATAAGTCGTTTGTGAATTTATAAAACAACGTTTATAAATTCCATTTCTATTTATTTATAACAACTTCCTTTTATACATCCTTGATTAACCTATTCCAGTTTATAACTAAACTATAAACTAAAAGTTCATATTATAAGTCAAACACTTATAATTTATTTATTTGCAAAAATCATTCCTTTGAACTTTACAAATCTTACAAACCTATTGTTTATAAAAATCCCATTTATAACTTCACCGTTTATAATTCTATAAATTTCATTCATTTATGAAATTCATTTTCACTCCATTCAAACACTTATAAAAACTCGTTTTATAATGTCTATATTTCAATTTATAAATATCCATTTATAAATCTCTTAATATAAATTAATTTATATTATTCTTTTAAACGTCTTTAAATTCTTTTAAAATTTCACCGTTCTCTTGATTTATAAAATAATCAAATTTTATAAATCTTATATTCAAACTTTTAACAATAAACTCAAAAATCCAGTTTAAACTATTTTATAAAATCATTGGTTCATATTTCTCAAAAACCAGCTTTTAACTATATTTCACAAAAATCATAATTTTATAACTTAAAAAATTATAACGTTTATTTATTTAAAATGGGTCAATTCTAAAAATATAGTATACTTTCAAAAAATCACTTTAAAAACATTTTAAAATCCCAAAATCTGGGTCCAATGATGCTACACACCAAATAGTCAATCACGACTACAACGATCCATCATATATCGATATGATAATCCATCAAATATCAAAATATCTGAAATAAAATAAAAACTGTTGAGGAATCCAGTTGGATCCCTCCAACCTGTTTCCTGCATCCAAAAACATTAGCACAATACCAATTTCGCTCCAGTACGAAATTATCGCGGTATATGTTCTTAATAAATATTATCCGCTTAATAACGGCGTAATAGGGTCTCATCCGCTAAACAAAAAAATGCGGGAAATCAACAACTGCAATATATACATATGCCAATATATATATTGATATTATATATAATACCAATTTCACTGTTTATGAAATATTCGCGGTATATGTTTATATTAAATAACATCCGCTTACTAACGGCGTATAATGTCTATTTTAACAATCAATAATTTACAGTCATCATTCAAACATGCATTCAAATATTTTAAATCTAACTATTTAAAATAAAATCGAAATCTATTCGATTGAGTGAGAAATTCTCACCTTGGTTTTAATTTCCGTTTAAACTTTTATTTCGAATAAAATTAAACGCGCGTTTAATTTTATCCGAAATTCTCACTGACTCCAAACGACTCCAAACCAACTCCATCGCGTAGTGCTCGTCCATACGATTCCAACGCAACTGAGTTTGCATTTTTTCGACCTCGTATGAAAAAGTTATGCAATTTACAAGATTGCTCGAATTTAAATAAACTAATAACAACATAACTTTAATAATTTATAACCTACATCTATCATCCACCATCCACTCCAGATCCAACGGCCCTCCACCATCTTCCCAAATGCACGCGCAAGCTACAGGTTGAGGCCGATACAAAGAACCCATCAACGTAGATTTAGGGTTAAATAATTCGCCACCTATACTCGACGATATCTCATCACACTACCACCACGTCGAAGCTCTCGACTCAAGCTAGGTTCGGCCCAACCCTGGTGGAGCTCGGCCATGCCTACAGCCTCGTATGGCGTGCGCAAGTCTGCAGGTTCGGCCTCATTTATCTCACAATCCATAGCTCCATTCGCGATCTCCACCGTTGATCTCGTAGCTCTCGTCGTGTTCTATCACTTTGTAGTTGAACTTTCTTGCTAATTCTTGATGGATTTGGAGAAATCAAGGGGGAGAGGAGATTAATTTCTGGCCATAGGTTATGAATGTGGCGGCTAGCAATTATTAGGGTTAGGGTTTCTTATTTTAGCAAATATTATGAAGATGGTGGTCTATTTATAAGGAACGAGCGACACTATTCATCCCGGAAATTCCGAACTCCGATTTAGACGCCGTAACCAGCATACCTAGGGTTTATCCCGCGTTCCGGACACAATGGAACAGGTTTCGGAAGCTAATTCGGAAGTATGTGCGAGTTATGGCTGAAAACGCTCAATTTAAATTAAACCGATTTAAGTCGATTTCTAGGCGTTTTAATTTGTACCGGACAAACGGTAAATCCAATTGACTTGAAATTTGAAACCTTACAATAATATCACATTACGGATCCGATGAAACTGGTTTCGTCGAAATCCGAGACTTTTTGAAAAATGGCTATTTTGACTCGCCAAATTTAAATTAAAAACAATTCAATGCGTTTCGAGCTGCCACGAACAAACGATAACTCCGATTGACACGAAAATTGAAATCCGGTAATAACTAACTATTACGGATCCAATGAAACTGGTTTCGTTCAATTCTGAGACTGTTCAAAAATTGACTATTTTACAGTCGATTATTAAATATTAAAATATTCAATTTTCACAAATTTACTTTTAATTCGATTTTAAAAGTTCTAAAATATTTCTATAACTCCAGTATGATTAAATAAAATTTTACAAATCATTTTCAATCATATTTAACTCTATTTTCAATTATTTCCATAATTTAACATATTAAATTATCGATTTAATTATCCAATTAAATCCAATAATTCAAATAAAAATTTATTTGACTTATAAATTCAATTATTAATATTTAAAATTAATTAAATATTCAAATTTAAATTATTAAAAATTCTGGGTCGTTACACTTCGGTCGTTGGAAATTAATTTTGGTGATGACTGCAGCATCATCGACGTTCATTTTCGAGTTTCCAAGAGAGGAATTGCTACCATTGGAGTTTTGTTCGATGGAAACTAGTTATGATTTTGAAAAATTCAAATAAATGAATTGATTTTTATAAACGGGATTGATTGAGATTTGAAATAAATTAATGAAATAAGCTAATTAAAATAATTAGTGATTTGGATATAGTTTGGAATGTCGATGGATAAAATTCAATGTTGAAATTAGGAAATGAAATTGAATTTGATTAAAATGGATATAGACTTAAGTGGTGAAGTGGTAATTAATCTAAGAAAATTTGTATAAAATGTTTATAATAGACTTAAGAAAATTTGATGGTGAAATTCTTAAGTGAAATTGGCATTAAAGGTTTATATTAAGTAAATAGGTGAATGTGAATTACATTTGTGAATGACAACATTGAATAGGAATGTAAATGAGGTAAATGTGAATAAGAGAATTTAATATAGCTAAAGAATCAACTGGAGTAAATACATAAGTTGTATGTATATTATTTTATTCGTGTGACGGTTTGATCCAGATTCGAGCATAGAATTTCGAGATGATTTATATTGATCCGAGTTGGAATTTTTCACTCGATTTTCGATGGCGAACACTAGATATGGATTTTTGGCTGTTCTGGGATTCTCCATCATAGTATCTGGATATGTAAGGAGAATGATGGTTTCTAATTGAGGAATTAGATCTGAATCCACACTAGAGTGGTCGTGTGAACGATACTAGATCGGAGGCAAAATTGTGTGATCGAGTGAGCGATCAGATTTGATATCGTGGATGGATGATATATGTACATTGTACGGGCTTAAATAAAACAAATGTTGAGAACTAGAAAATGTAGAATAATGTGGTTATGAACTATATGATTGGATATTATTGGCACATAAGATGCAGGTATATAAAAACAAGAACAATTTGGATGCCTTTGGTTTCATAAGAAAATTGGGTTGCCCGATAAAAAGCTACATGTTAAATTGTTGTTTGATTTGATGATTTCATGCTTGAGCCACTTGGATTTTTCTTTCTTTGGGGCCATAGTAGCGATATGTAATTGTTCTGATCTAGCCATGTAAAGGAGATTCTGGCGAAATTTTTCGAAAATTTAAAAAGTTAGGAATTTTGAAGAATTTTTTTGATAATTAAAATTTGATTTCGGGTTATAACCCATAATAATTAAATAGTTAATATTAGTTGGAATCTACGGATGAATTTGGAAACTTAGTAAAAGTAATGTCAAGGTTTCAACAAATTTAATTCTGGAATGTTAAAGATTAAAGGGATTTGGAAAGATATTTCAACTAAATTGTTTTAGAAAAAGAATGGTTCAGGCATTTTTTCTACCTTGGCAATTTCGATGACGAAATTCGTTTAAGGGGGAAGGGATATAATGACCCTGAATTTTGGTTATTTGGAAATTAGAATATTAAATTAATTTTAATATTCAAAAGTTGATTTTATAGATTTAATAACTTGGATTTCAAACATAATGATTTATTAGGCAACTTAATTGTGGATTAAATAATTGAATATTGGGTTTTGAGCTGGATAAAAATGATTTAAAGGCTTATTAAATTTCTATTTTATAAGAACGAAGGTAGATAAAATTTTAAATTGAATTAGAAAGCAATTTACTAATTTTAAAAATAACTTGTTTAAATTAGCATATAAAAATATCCTTTCGAGGCACAGTCTTGGATTTCGACAAAAACAGTTCTATTGGATCCGCAATAACGTATTATTATCAAATTTCAAATTTCGTGGTGTTTGGAGTAATCGTTTGATCGTATGAGATAAAAACGCGTTAAAATTAATATCTAAAGTTTAATATAATAATTGGATTCAAAAGCTATCTTCTCCATACGATCGAAGTGGGTCTTGAAACTTGTTCCATTTCATTCGGGATGGTGGTATAACATTATAAACGCCTGGCATCATACCACGATTAGGATTCGAAAATTTTAGCTAGCTATTTTCGAATTTAAATAATATATATTGACTTGACCATATATTCACATCAGCCTCCATTCCTTCATTTCATCCACTTTCTTTCACCATCAGCCACCCTATCCTCCCTACTCAAGCAACTCTAGTCTCCCTGTAGCCACCCTATCATTCCCACTTTTATTTAAACATAATGAACAGAGCAAGAAAAGGAAAGGAAGGAAGTTCAAAAAAAATCAAAATCCATTGATTTTGTCCATGGGAAAATGTGAAACCATTTTCATTTAGACCGTATCAAGAGACTCTTCCATTTGATGTCAAAATCATGGTGTTCGATTTCGATTCTAGGACTAGTCGAAATGTTCTGTAAACTAGGGTTAGCTTTTAAGGTATTTGTGTTCAACGATTTGCAGTACGAAGCTAGAATTCACGTTCGTATGTTGATTTGGAACTTGAGGGAAGAAAACGAGAGGTCACGGCTGCTTATAGCAAATCGTGACGTGTTTAATGTTGACAGGGAAGAGCATGGTCGCTTTTCAATTTAGTGGTTCAGTCTTGAATTCGTGGGTTCCATCGGAAAGCTCGAGCGGAGAGGGAATGATTGGCGAAGGTCGTAGGAGTTTTCATTGAGCAATGGAGGCGTTGGGCCATGCGTGTATGTTGAGAATGTCATTGCTGTGCACGGTGGAAAGCTACTCTGGAATGAAAGAATAAGGCGGAAGGGGGAGACGTAGTACTGTAGATGAGGTTGGGTTTTGTTTCTGTGATATCCCCGAAATTTTAGCAATATCAATTTAATAATCTGTATTTAAAATTAAATTGATTTGATAAAATTTTAATAAAAATTTACTTGATTTAATAATCCAATTAAATGGATGTTTAATTAGTAAATTTTATCTTTTAAAAACTAATAAAATATTTTCCTATTTATAATGTATATATATATATATATATATATATGTATATATATATATGTATATATTGTAAATATATAGGTTTTGATTTATAGTTAAATAAACAATTAAAATCTTGTTTTAAATTCTAATATCATTCTGATAATTTGGAAATTTTAAGTAAATTTTAAATACCATTTATATATTAAAACATTAATTCATTTTAAATTAATTATAGTGTAATTAAGATAAATAAGAAAAGTAATTTATGATTTCTTTTATAAATGATTTAAATTGATAAAAATGTTATTTTCAAATAATAATGATAAATGTATAATTATAGACAAAATTTTAAAAGTCAATATTGTTATTACTTTAAAATTTAATATGTTAATATAAATTATTTTTAAAATTGGATTTTTAAATGTATGAATAACATTTAGAATTGAATTAATTTTGAATTCAAAGAGCAATCATATTTAAATATTTGATAAGCTATCATATTTTTATAATTTGTTTCATTTCATTTTCTTTAAAATGAAATGCATAAACATTTACAAATGAAAATAACTTATACATAAATAAATACAAATAAAGGAAAAGGAGTTTTATTTACTTTTAAAATAAAAAAAAACAAATAATATAAATTTCAAGACACATGTTATAAAACTAGGGTGGAAGGACAAGTGTAATTGAATTAAATAGCTAGTGTAACAAGTGTCCTCCTTATTTTGATTTTTTTTCTTTTAATTTTTAATAAATCAATTACATTCATATAAAACATGTTTTTCTTCACTCTGATTTTTCTAATGTTCATTTTTCTAAGTTAAGAGGAAAAGTTTTCAGCTGAGAATAAATTTGTTTTCAAACTCTCACAAAAAATATATTAAATCATGATCAAGATTTGATTTCTTTTCAATATCAAATTCCTCACAAGAACCTGGTTTCATTTATCAAACCTGAAATCTTTTCAATAACAAAATCAAAGCCTGCATCTGGAAACTAAGGTCTCTGTATTTCTTGGATCTGAAAATCAAGCCTCTGCATTCTTTAAAAAAAAATGAAGAGCATGCAGGGCCTGTAACAGGATTTCAATCAAACCTGCAAAGCAAATTTTAACCTGTAAATTCCATCAACTTGAGATCTGAAGCAAGTGCAAGTCCCACTAACCTGCATATAGATCTAAATGCAAGCAACTCGGGTTTTAAAATCTTAAGCCATTCAGCAAGCAACCCAAGTTTTATCAAAAGCAATGAAGTCATGGCATTTCAAATTAAAGATTTCAAAAGCTTTCAAAACAGTTTTCCCAAAAGCTCTGTTTCACCTCTACTGTCAGGTGAGTAACTCTTCTTTTGAAAATTTTAAATATAACTGTTGCTTAAATAGATATGTTTGTGTATGCCATTTAGAATTGCATGTTGATTTGTTTGCCTGTGTATATGATTTTAAGAGTATTGCTGAGTTTGAATGTTTGTGACTGTGCTCATATGATTCAAGTTCCAGATCCTTATACATATAAATTAAAACAAAATCCTCTTGTGCTTGTTTAAATTTTGTTAAGGATTAAGTTCTGAAGCAAATGTGTAAATTTATGACACAGTTTAGTTCAGAAATTTATTTATGTAAAATAAAGTAGGGTGATGCTTCTGAAATTTTGTAAAACTTTAGAGTACGTTAAATCAAATTGAAAACTCAAACATTATAAAATATAAATTCAGTGTTATAATCTGAAAACTTAAACAAAATAATGATTTTTAAAACTAAAATCATATTGTTTAGTTAGGATTTGGAACTGCAGTACCCATTTAAACAGAAAATGGGTTTTAATCATTCTCTGATGATCGAGTGGATTGGAGTGTTTGGGGTTCTTGGTGGGGGTAGTGTAGTGATCAGAGAGTGTGGCAAAAATGCCAGAAAGATGTATAGGGCTTGGTGGAGGCGATGGGAGGTGGGCGAAGTTTGTAAACCTAATTTTATCTGGACTTGGTATTTCAATCATCTTGAAGACTTGAGACGATCGAGTGCAACGAATTTTGGGAAGATGGGAGGTTGGCCACTGACGAGATGGTGACCGGAGTTTCTGCCATTCTGGTGGACTGAGGGCAGTGATGTCGGCGGTGACAGATTTTGGAAGGGAGATGGCCTTCTAATTCCAGGTTTTCGAATTGCATTCCAGTTTGGGTTTAGGGCTCAATCTCGATGATGGGCTACTTGTGGTGATCTGAGTGTTGGAAAGGAGGTGCGTGGGTGAACTTCACTTGTGTGGATCATCAGGAATGGTCGGAGAGGTGTGGTTCGCTGGTGGAGGTGCACGAGTGCACAGGGTATCAGGAGATGTGGGTTTGGGTAGTAGTTATTTTCTTCGGGTGAATTGATTTTTAACTCGAAGCGGCAGATGTTTTTACTCGAAGCAAATATGGAGGAAACTCGGGTTGCTTTTTGTAATTACAGGTTTCTGAAAACCTATAGTTTTAATTTTAAGATTTGTTTAAAAATCTAAATGCAGGATTTTGTAAACAGAATTTAAATCAAAATTTAAGGTATGAATTTCAAATGAGATTTGAATCCAGTTTGAAAATTTTAAATTTAAACTTTGAAAACAAAAATATTTAAACAACTTCAAAGAGTTTAAATATTTTAATTTTGAATAAAGCTTTAAATATAAGTAGAGATTCAAACATGAGTTTAAATCTGAAAATCAAATTCAAATTTGAAACAATGGTTTGAAAATAAAGGGAGTTTTAAGGCAATTTAAATGTTTAAACAAATTTGGATGTTGAAACATATTTAAATAATATTTGTATTTGAAATGAATTTGGGATTTATATTTCTTATGACTTCTTTTATAAAATAAGAAAATCTTTAGTATTAAGTTTTAAAAGATTTTAAAATGTTTAAAAACTCTATTTAAGTTAAGTTTGATTTCTTTTTAAATTTTAAATTTAAAAAGTAATTTTAAAACAATTTTAAGTTAAATTGTTTTAAGTTACTTTATTAAAAAATAAAGTAATCATGAATAAGAAATGTTTTATTTTAAGAAGTAAATTTAAGATTTAATGATCTTCGTTTCATTAAATTTGTAAGGTAATTTAAATAATTTAATTAATTAATTTGTTTAATTAATTAAAGATTTGAAATTAATTAAGGTAAATTAAATTAGTAATTAATTTAAGTTAATTACTTAAGGAAGGTAATTAAGGATTTAATGATAAGTTAACGAAGGTCATTAACTTGTGATTATTTATTAATTAATTAATGTAATTAATTTTTGATAAATTAAATGGATTAATTAATTTAAATAATCAATTATGAAACTTATTTAAGTATGATTACTCATGGAAATAATTAAAGATATTAATTACTCTTTGTAATTAATTTATTAATTGGATTAGTTTAAATTAATTAATTAACTTTAATTAATTTAGAATAATCATTGAATGGTTTGGTAAGTAATCAAAGATGAATAATTACTTAGGGAAGTAATTAAGGTAAAGAATTTACTGGAGGTAATTAACTGAAGTATGAAAGAGTTTTGAGATTAATAACTTTGTGTAAATAATAATGAGGATAATTACTTTGTGAAAGTAATTAATAATAAATTACTTAGTGTAATTAATTTAAGTATCTTGAAATAATTAAGTGATGTAATTAATTAAGGGTAATTAATTACTAATGAGATTAATCTAGGATGATTAATAAATATAATTAATTACTAAATGTAATTAATTAAGAAGTAATTAAAGAAGTAATTAAGGTTAGTTAATTACTAGATGTAATTAATCAAGAATGATTAATAATTATGGTTTAATTAAGGTTAATTACTTAATGTAATTAATTTAAATAAGTAATTAATTTAAAATTAATTAAGGATCATTAATTAATATAATTAATGATGTAATTAAGGATTAATTAATTAAGATTAATTAATCAATGATAAGTGATTAAGGAAGTAATTAATTGATGTAATTAATTAAAGACTAATGTAATTAATTATAATTAATTAATTAATGAAGTAATTAAAGGTTAATTACTGATTTTGGTTAAGGATAATTAATTTGAAAATTAATTAAAGATAATTACTTGAATGTAATTAAAGGATAGTTAATCAAGGGTGATTAATTAAGATTTAGGATAATGATTTAATTGATTGATAATCAATTAATGATTAAGTAAGCAAGTTTTAAAAGGAGAAAGAAATTATTTAATTCATTTTAAATTAATTAAAGATAACTAATTAATTTAATTGACTTTAAATTAATTAGAAATAGAAGTAATTAATTTAATTCATTTTAAATTAATTATGGATGGTGTGATTATGGATCCTTGCTTATGAGTGGATGATATGGTTTATCTTAAATGGTTGAATCTCAGAGATGAGATTAGTATTGTGTGTTATGGATGCATTGGTTGCATTGTGATATGAGTTATCTATGAATGATGATAATGTAGATTATCAAGTTATGATGATAATATAGATTACTTGTTTATGATAATATTGTTGATTATCTATTATGATGATGTGAAGAATCTATCCGTGTGTATATAGATAAGTTTAAATTGGATTGTTTTAAACATAAAACAACTTGGACCTACAAGACACGCTTTGGATTTCGATGAGACCGGGATCGGGTTTCCATATTTGGAATCCGAAAACCACATCGATTCCAATTAACGTTAGGTCGTGAATCTAAGTGGAGCAAGTGAACACTCGAGGTGTAAGGGCTATACGTCAGTATAACTCTGTGGGTGATTCCGTAATGAGTTTGACGGAATAGTGCTTATAGATTCGAGATGTTGAATCAGAGTGCAAGGGCTATGGTCGTTGACTCTGAGGGTGATTCCAATAATGAGTGCAACGAGATAGTGCCTTCGGTTTCGTTCGAACCCGGAACGAACTTGTATGGATTGAATGTTTTCAGCACATCGTCAGGCGGACGATGAGCATTCTAAGATTTGATGTCCTATAAAGGTAATCGTAGCCTTAAGCCTCATCAACCGGGAATGGCTAAAACAGGGGAGGTGCAGCAAGGCTTCGTGGGTAGCCCCCACTTGAGAGCAAGATTTACCCCTGTCTAGAGGTCCCTTTTTATTTCGGCTGTGTGGGGCGGTTGAATCGCGACAACTGCCGGGGTTGTCTTGTTCGGAACTGTTCAGTAAGGAATGGGTCCGGCCTTGTGTTGCAGGATATGAAGGGAGTAATCCTCGGTACGGTGATCTAGGCCGCGTACTGTGACGGGCGGTACCCCAGTAGCTCTGCCATTGTATGGAATCCAAAATCCAATAAGCGCCAACGGTTTTGATTGTATTACCCACTTTTGTGGCTAGTAGCTGAAATTTAATAGATGTAACAATTTCGGCTATTTCATATTTATTTGAAAACCCTAGACACTGTTATAATATCATCGGATTTCCTATCAAATGTTTTGGTTAGCGTAAGGTAAAAACTTTTCCATGTTTATGTGTGGAAAGTCTTATGTGATACCTTTCTTTTTAAAGGTTTTTAAAAGTTAAGCAACTTTAACCTGTTACTCACACCAGACCCATGTCTGACCCAGAGTTTATTTTTGTTTTTCATAAACTCTTGGGTACTCAAATTTTTACGAGTAGCCAAGGGATTCAGGTTAGGATTTGGGTTAGCTTTGACGAGTATTGGAGGAGCAATGGAGCAGGAGGCTTCTGCGTTAGATATTAGTATTCCGCTGTGTGTTCTGTGTTGACTCTGAGATTGTATTATGTTGTAAATACTAGACAGGTGTTTATAACTGTCTAGTATGAGTCATATATCTGTGTACTCTGATAATGTTGTATACTATGTAAATATTTTATGTTATTAATATAATTTATTCGTTCCGCTGTTTAGATTCTGATGTGTTGGTTCTTCTTTCTTCTCTTTCTTTCTATTCTCTATCCCTTTCTTTCTTATTAGCGATGCGACTTCCTGGAGATAGGAAGTTGGGTCGTTACAGTGGTATCAGAGCATTAGGTTGAGTGAATACCTAGGCTCTGGAGTGGTGTCTATCTTGAGAGAGCGTATTTGTAATTTTGATATATATATATATATATTTATTATTTCTACCTATCTATTGGGTTACCTTTTCGGGTTTTTCCAATAATAAGTTATAAAGGTAGATAAGGTAGTGGTGTGTGTAACACGATTACTACCATTGATTGGTGTTTGAATGTTTGAGGTTAGAAGTGTATTTGTCAAGACTGTAGACCTAATACCGTCTCGAGTGAGTTGTGCAGTAGTGTAGAGATTTCATCGATCTCTGGAAGGAAACCTGTTAAGGTTCAGAGTCTATCTTTGAAGATGGATAAGTTGAGTTTGGATCTGTTGGTTGGTAGAAGAGTGTGATGGTATTTTGATACCTAAGGAAGTATTAGCTGCGTGATGAGATGCAGTGACTATGGATTATGTCCGAAGATGTTTTCTTTGGACAAGTTAGGAAGTGTGTCTACTTCGGTGTTGTGGCTGAGTTCAACAGGATATGGTGATTGGCTTTGAGGGCCGAGTTTCTCAAAGAACTTCAGATAAGGAAGTTTTGGCATTGGTGTCAGCAGTGCAACTCGAAGTGTCTTTGTTGGCAGAAGTTGACTGGCTGAGTAGTATCTGAAGGTGGAGTTCATAAGCAGCAGAGTGGACCCAATACTTTATTGGATTGGCTAATTAAGAGTAAGCTGTTCTGTTTGGTAAAGAGAGAACAGTTTTGTTTGGGAATTGATCTCTATTGATCGCAAAAGTAACTTGCGATAGTTTGAGTGTTCTTTTGAGGTATTGAAGAATTTTTGGTTGTCTTCTAAGAAGTCAGAGGTTTGTCCACTTCTGAAGATTGAGTTTTCTTATCGACCAGATTCCAGGAGTGCTACCGGTGGATCAGCTAGTAGAAGGATGGTTTCTCGAGATAGGTTTGGTGAGGCAGTTCAGGATTGGTAAAACATCCGAGTTTTCTTTGGATATGTTGAGCCATATTTCTGGGAAGTGATGTCCAGTGTGCTTATATTCTTCATCAGTAGTGTCTTCTGTGCCAGATCAGAGTTGTGCAGCGGAAGCAGTTTGAGAATGTTTCTGTTTTGTCTTTCTGGGTGGAAGAAGTGAGTTTGTTCTTTTGAGATTTGAAGAGTGGAGTTGGTAAACTTAGTATTGGTTGATCTTGAGGGGATCGTTGTGTTGAGTTGTCTTTAGTCTGGATTGTTTCTAGAGGAATCAGCAAAAGTTGAGCTGATCAGTTTGGATATAGGCAGCCCGGGATCGTCAGAAGAGTTTTGGAGATAAGAGACGAAGGAATTTGAATTCCGGAGTCGGAGTTTTGTTTTGGATTTCTTCTGTGTTTTGGTTGGATTGGTGTTTGGATTTCAAGAATTGAATTGCCGGTTTGGATAACTAGGATTCGATGAGATTCACGTATCTCTGAGGGAGTACGTGTATGAGTTATCTCTGAAAGTGGAACCAACTGTTCAAGAAGGTTTGGTGGTCGAGTTAGACTCGTCTGTAGTCTGATATCTTGTCTAGTTTTGTAAATCTAGATGAGTAGAAGCTCTGTAGCTTCGTAGTTTAGGTTGTTTGTATTTTGTAGGGAGAGTATCTCGGTATATATATACTTGGGGAAACTCGAGAAGATTTTATCCAGAATTTTATCTGGATAATTAATTTGTTTGATTAGATAAATTGGTTGCTATGGTTGTTAGCATATGATTGATGTATGTTTGTAATTTAAAATTTAAAATTTTAATTGGGTCATTAAATTATCTTTGCTTTAAATTTCGGGGACGAAATTCTTTTAAGGGGGAAGGAATGTGATATGCCGGAAATTTTAGCAATATCAATTTAATAATCCGTATTTAAAATTAAATTGATTTGATAAAATTTTAATAAAATTTTACTTGATTTAATAATCCAATTATGGTGTCATGGTGTCCTTCCCCCATCCCTTTCTGTACCTTCATCTTCAATTCCCATGCGCCCCGTTCATGTCACATCTTCTCCCCATCGTCCTTCCCCCGACTCTGATTTGTCCCCTCTCCCTCCTCCTCTTCAGTCACCCATTGTCGCCAATTCTGCTCTGCCATCTTTATACAGTTCTATTCCTATCCTGCCCATACCCGCTACCATCCCCATTAACCTCCTTCCACCACCTCCTCCACCAATTCCTCCTCCTCCTGATATTATTCCTCCTCCTACATCTCTTATCTCGTCCTTGCCTTCTGGCTCTCCTCTTTCTTCTGATCATTTCCCTACCCTTGGTGCTGCATCTTCCTCATCTCATTCTGCTTCTTGGTCCTCCCTTTTTAACTCAAAACCTCGGAATGCTGGTTCTTACATTCCAAAGCAATTTGAAGTTGAGTACACTGGATCCCCGATTGAACCTCCTCAGGAAGTATTGAATGAGGGTATTAAGGCCTGGTCTGATTGCCTTGTTGGTTCCTTTTTGGCTGGAAATGTTAATTACATGGCAGTTAAATCTCATCTTCAAAAAGTATGGAAGTTAAAAGGATCTTATGACATCTTTTTTGATAACCAAAATTATTATTTCAAATTTGCCTCTGAGGAAGACAAGATTAATATTCTGAGTCGTGATCCTATGTTCATAAAAGGTCAGATGTTTATCATTACTAAATGGAATCCCACCCTGTCTTCTGCTCATGCGGCAGTGAGATTAGTGCCAATCTGGATTCATTTATACAGAATTCCAATAATGCTATGGTCATTGATGGGTATCAATTGGATAGCGTGTCACCTTGGGAAGCTTGTTTGCTTTGATGAGAACACTGAAAGGATGAATAGATTTGAATATGCTAAATGCTTAATTGAAGTTTCTCCAGAAAAAGAATTGCCTGATTACATTGTTGTTGGGGATGATTCCTGTCCTAATATTCAGATTGAATACTCATGGAAACCCCTCATTTGTGTTTACTGTAAAGCTTTTGGCCATGCTACTGAACAATGTGAGAGGAATAAAAGTCAGCAAAATGGAGTTAAGAATGATAGCTTGTGTACAAGTAATGTTGCAGTTGATGACATAGTCAGGGATGGTGAAAAAATTCATGATGATATAGATAAAAGGGGTTTTTTGATACGAAGTAAAAAGAGATTTAAAGCCGGTCAAAAGATTTGGAGAAAAGTTAATAGGGACAAAAATAACAATAGTGAAATGGAAGGAAGTCTGGTAAGAGTACCTACTGAAGTGAGTCAAAGAGAAGATGTTGATTTACAGGCGTCGAAACAAAATGAACCAATAATTGTTACTGCATTGGAAAATATCAGTAGTGCTAATTTGGTTAATGATTTTAATCAACAGTTGAGTACCATTGAGGAAGTCAGGAAGCAAACTGTGAATATACCTGAATATGATAAATGCAGTAATGGTCAAATAGATGGTGGAATACAGAATGTAACAGAAAAGCCTGATAATAATGTTGTAATTCTTGATAATACAAATCATGATTGCTGTGTTGTGTCAACACATAATCCTTTCTCAGTCCTTCAGGATATTAGTGAAAATGAAGAAGTTAATCAACATGTCTCTCCTCAAATTCCAGATTTGCACAATACTGTATTGTGCACTGACATGCACAATCTTTCTCCACATGCAATTACCACTGCCATTATCTCTCCTCCCAACAATGAAGTATCTCCTTATTCTTCCCTCTCTCTTCCAAACCATATCTTCAAAGACATTTCTGCTTCATCAATTCCTCCCCTACCCTCTCAACCTACCATTCCAGAATCCTCTGGAATAAAGAAGAAAGGAAGGCCAAAGAAATCGATTAATATTCAGAGAAATGACTTGGACAATGGAATCAATTTCTCAATTGAACAAATTGGTCTTGAAGTTTTGTCTCATAATTCTAAGGCAAACTTGTCCTCTGGTGTTCAAACCAGAGCTTCATCCTCAACGTTATCATGATGAATGATAAAATAGGATTTTGGAATGTAAGGGGTGCTAACTCCATTGACAAGCAACTTGAAATCTCTAACCTTATTTCTACTCACAACATCCAACTTATGGCCATTTCTGAAACTAAACTTAATCATAATACTACTCAACATGCTCACTCCATCATCAGACATAATTGGAGCAGTATCCATAATTTATCCCAAGCTCCTTTTGGTAGATTGTTAATTCTATGGAATCCTCTTATCTATTCCCTATCCCCTATCACTGTCCATAGACAGTTCATTCACTCTGAAATTCTTCACATTCCCTCTTCAACTTCTTTTATCCTTACCACTGTTTATGCTGTCAATAATGCTACTCAGAGGCAAATCTTTCTTGACATTCTACCTTCTCTTCAGCAGTCCAATCTGCCTTGGATTTGTCTTGGTGATTGGAATTGCATGCAACTATCATCTGAAAAGAGTGGGGGTTCTCCATTATCTTACAGTCAAACACGCCCTTTAAACAAAGCAATTTATGATGCTAATCTTATTCCTTCCAACAGTACTGGGGCTTTCTTTACTTGGAATAACTCAAGTAAATTGAGAAGGAGAACGTACTGTAAACTTGATAGAGTTTATACTAATTACTCCTCTATTCTCAAATGGCCTAACCTATCTACCTTTATCCCTCCGCCATCATTATCCGATCACTCCCCTCTTATTCTTTCCTGGGGAAAGGACACTGTGAGAAGACGCTCCTCATTTTCTTTTTTTAATAACTGGTCTAAACACCCTGATTTCCTTGAAATTGTTAAAAATGGCTGGAATTTTCATACATTTGGAAACCATATGTTTGTTTTGCAGGCTAAGCTCAAGCACTTGAAGATTATTCTGAAGGACTGGGCTCAGCAAACTTATGGTAATGGGAGCAGCTTGTCTTCTTCAATTCGTGAAAAGCTTTTTCAAGTTCAACTGGAAATACAAAGATGTCCTGACCATCAACAGATGATACATACTGAAGCCTCTCTTCATAAGGACCTCTCCAAAGCTCTCACTGAAGAAAATAAGATGGCAAAGCAAAAATCTAAACATGAATGGCAGTTGAATGGTGATAAAAATTCTGCAACCTTCCATAAAAGTTTAAAAATTGAACAATCTTCAACAAACATTTTTTCTATTCTTGACATACATGGTCAGCCATGTGATTCCCAAGTTTCAATTCAAGATGCATTCATGGAGTATTTTCAACATAACCTGGGGAAGCCTCAGATTCCTTCCATCTTCCTGCATCAGTTCGCTCAATACCAACTCCCTAAAATTCCTGATGACATGTACACTGACTTAGTTAAGGAAATTTCGGATGATGAAATCAAGCATGCTATTTTTGGATTAAACTCCAACAGTTCTCCTGGTCCTGATGGATATAATGCTCATTTTTTCAAAATCACTTGGGATATAATTGGTAGGGACTTTGTCAAGGCCATTAAGAACTTTTTTAGTCACAGCAAGCTTATCTCTGGTATTAATGCTACTAAAATTGCTCTGATCCCTAAAATTAGCCACCCAACTTCTGTTGATCAGTTCAGGCCCATTGCATGTTGCAATGTTATATATAAGTGCATTGCTAGGATTTTGGCAGCTAGGATGAAAACGCCATTGGATGGATTGATATCTGCAAATCAGAGTGCTTTTCTACCTGGCAGGGACATAACTGATAATATTCTTCTTGCTTCAGAACTTATGAAGGGGTATAATAGGAAAATCATTTCTCCTAGGTGTGTCCTTAAGCTTGATATTCTGAAAGCGTATGACTCCATTCAGTGGAAAACTATCATATATATTTTGTACAAGATGAATTTCCCCATCCCTTTCTTGTGTTGGTTATATACATGCATTTCCACTGTCAAATATTCTCTTAGCATTAATGGTAATATCTTTGGCTACTTTGGTGCCACTCAGGGTATCAGACAAGGAGACCCGGTCTCTCCTTATCTCTTTATCTGTGTTATGGAGCTGCTCAATACTATGCTATCTGCTGCTATGCGTAATAAGCTTCTGGACTATCATCCATTATGTAGAAAGATCAGTATCTCTTCGCTCCTTTTTGCTGATGACTTACTTTTATTCACTAAGCCTAATTCTAAATCGATTAGTGGGGTTTTAAATGTGCTTGATTCATTCACAACCTTAACTGGTCTGGTCATAAACAGCAGTAAATCTAAATTGCTCATTGCTGGCCTTCCAGAGGAAGATAAAGAGATGATTTACACTATGTCTGGCCTCTCTCCTTTCAATGACAATGAATATTATCTTGGGATGCCTATATGTAATTCGAGAATCAGGACTATCCAATGCTTACAACTTTTTGAAAAAATTACTGCTAAACTTGCTAGCTGGAAAGTTTCTCAATTTTCGATGGCTGGTAGACTTATTATTGTTAAGTCCATAGCAATATCCATGTGTGTTTATTATGCCAGGGTCTTCATTCTTCCAGCCAAACTCATTTCCATGATCAACTCGGCTCTTAATCATTTTTTATGGCATGGTAATCCCTTCTCTTTGAAAATGATACCCATTGCCTTTGGTAAAATATGTTGCCCTCAGGAAAAAGGTGGGCTTGGAATAATAAATATTAAGAAGTGGAATTTTGCTATGCTCTCTTCAAGAATTGACAAGCTGTCAAGGAAGGATGGAAATTTGTGGTCTTCTTGGTGTAGGCATTACCTTATACGTCATAGCAACTTTTGGTGTATGTCAGCTTCTTCTGACTGCAGTTGGACATGGAGGAATATCTTGAGAGGAAGACCGTTATTCCTTCCTATGGTGCAACAGAGAATGAAAGAGATTAACAAAGTGTCTTTTTGGTTTGATCCATGGTCTGCAAAAGGGGTGATTTTAGCGAATATAATTGATTATGACATGAGAAGATCCACTGGCATTGGAAATAATGCTACTCTTGCAAGATATTGGGCAGATGATTCTGTTTCTCTCCCGAATAGTAGCTCTGCAGTGATTACTGGAGTGTGGACTGATATACACAACACCACCTATAAGCTAAGCCCTATTCATATGACTTGGAATGACAGAGAGCACTCTATTAAAACTGTTTATAAGGCCCTTGACTCATCCATGCATTTTCCTTCTTTTCCTTGGTATTCTCGTATCTGGGATCATAAGTCTACTCCTAAGGAAAACATTTTCATGTGGAAGGTGCTGAAGAATGGTATCCTAACTCTAGGCAGGTTGAAAGGTCATGGGGTTATTCAATGTGATAAATGTATCTTTTGTGGTGCTGTTGAGGAAACTGTTGGCCATTTATATTTTGAATGTCATTACACTTATCATATCTGGTGTACCATTGCTCAGCACTATGGATATCATATGCCTATGAGAAGTTCCTGTATGGAATGGTTCAACATATTTAAGGCAACGAGGTGGAAGAATGATAGAAGTAGAGGGCTGCTTAGAATTATGAAGAAGGTCTTGTATTTTATTTGGTTGGAGAGGAACAATAGAGTGTTTAAAGGGCAAGCTTCCTCTAAACATGTATTGGTCCTTTCTATTACTAGTAATTTATAGTTCCCGCTTTGCTTTCCTCTATCTTGTGGTGGTCAGTATTTTGTAATCTTATGCGGTACAATTTTGGTTAGTAATAAAATGGTAGGGGACCATTCAACCCCGCTTGCTTTGCAAAAAAAAATAATCCAATTAAATGGATGTTTAATTAGTAAATTTTATCTTTTAAAAACTAATAAAATATTTTTTCCTATTTATAATATATATATATATATATGTATATATTGTAAATAGATAGATTTTGATTTATAGTTAAATAAACAATTAAAATCTTGTTTTAAATTCTAATATCATTTTGATAATTTGGAAATTTTAAGTAAATTTTAAATACCATTTATATATTAAAACATTAATTCATTTTAAATTAATTATAGTATAATTAAGATAAATAAGAAAAGTAATTTATGATTTCTTTTATAAATGATTTAAATTGATAAAAATGTTATTTTCAAATAATAATGATAAATGTATAATTATAGATAAATTTTAAAAGTCAATATTGTTATTACTTTAAAATTTAATATGTTAATATAAATTAGTTTTAAAATTGGATTTTTAAATGTATGAATAACATTTAGAATTGAATTAATTTTGAATTCAAAGAGGAATCATATTTAAATATTTGGTAAGCTATCATATTTTTATAATTTGTTTCATTTCATTTTCTTTAAAATGAAATGCATAAACATTTACATATGAAAATAACTTATACATAAATAAATACAAATAAAGGAAAAGGAGTTTTATTTACTTTTAAAATAAATAAATAAACAAATAATATTAATTTCAAGACACATGTTATAAAACTAGGGTGGAAGGACTAGTGTAATTGAATTAAATAGCTAGTGTAACAAGTGTCCTCCTTATTTTGATTTTTTTTTCTTTTAATTTTTAATAAATCAATTACATTCATATAAAACATGTTTTTCTTCACTCTGATTTTTTTCTAATGTTCGTTTTTCTAAGTTAAGAAGTAAAGTTTTCAGCTGAGAATAAATTTGTTTTCAAACTCTCAAAAAAAAAAATTAAATCATGATCAAGATTTGATTTCTTTTCAATATCAAATTCCTCACAAGAACCTGAATTCATTTATCAAACCTGAAATCTTTTCAATAACAAAATCAAAGCCTGCATCTGGAAACTAAGGTCTCTGTATTTCTTGGATCTGGAAATCAAGCCTCTGCATTCTTTAAAAAAAAATGAAGAGCATGCAGGGCCTGTAACAGGATTTCAACCAAACCTGCAAAGCAAATTTTAACCTGTAAATTCCATCAACTTGAGATCTGAAGCAAGTGCAAGTCCCACTAACCTGCATATAGATCTAAATGCAAGCAACTCTGGTTTTAAAATCTCAAGCCATTCAGCAAGCTACCCAAGTTTTATCAAAAGCAATGAAGTCATGGCATTTCAAATTAAAGATTTCAAAAGCTTTCAAAACAGTTTTCCCAAAAGCTCTATTTCATCTCTACTGTCAGGTGAGTAACTCTTCTTTTGAAAATTTTAAATATAACTGTTGCTTAAATAGATATGTTTGTGTATGCCATTTAGAATTGCATGTTGATTTGTTTGCCTGTGTATATGATTTTAAGAGTATTGCTGAGTTTGAATGTTTGTGACTGTGCTCATATGATTCAAGTTCCAGATCCTTATACATATAAATTAAAACAAAATCCTCTTGTGCTTGTTTAAATTTTGTTAAGGATTAAGTTCTGAAGCAAATGTGTAAATTTATGACACAGTTTAGTTCAGAAATTTATTTATGTAAAATAAAGTAGGGTGATGCTTCTGAAATTTTGTAAAACTTCAGAGTATGTTAAATCAAATTGAAAACTCAAACATTATAAAATATAAATTCAGTGTTATAATCTAAAAACTTAAACAAAATAATGATTTTTAAAACTAAAATCATATTGTTTAGTTAGGATTTGGAACTGCAGTACCCATTTAAACAGAAAATGGGTTTTAGTCATTCTCTGATGATCGAGTAGATTGGAGTGTTTGGGGTTCTTGGTGGGGGTAGTGTAGTGATCAGAGAGTGTGGAAAAAATGCCAGAAAGATGTATAGGGCTTGGTGGAGGCGATGGGAGGTGGGCGAAGTTTGTAAACCTAATTTTATCTGGACTTGGTATTTCAATCGTCTTGAAGACTTGAGACGATCGAGTGCAACGAATTTTGGGAAGATGGGAGGTTGGCCACTGGCGAGATGGTGACCGGAGTTTCTGCCATTCTGGTGGACTGAGGGTAGTGATGTCGGCGGTGACAGGTTTTGGAAGGGAGATGGCCTTTTAATTCCAGGTTTTCTAATTGCGTTCCAGTTTGGGTTTAGGGCTCAATCTCGATGATGGGCTACTTGTGGTGATCTGAGTGTTGGAAAGGAGGTGCGTGGGTGAACTTCACTTGTGTGGATCATCAGGAATGGTCGGAGAGGTGTGGTTCGCTGGTGGAGGTGCACGAGTGCACAGGGTATCAGGAGATGTGGGTTTGGGTAGTAGTTATTTTCTTCGGGTGAATTGATTTTTAACTCGAAGCGGCAGATGTTTTTACTCGAAGCAAATATGGAGGAAACTCGGGTTGCTTTTTGTAATTACAGGTTTCTGAAAACCTGTAGTTTTAATTTTAAGATTTGTTTAAAAATCTAAATGCAGGATTTTGTAAACAGAATTTAAATCAAAATTTAAGGTATGAATTTCAAATGAGATTTGAATCCAGTTTGAAAATTTTAAATTTAAACTTTGAAAACAAAAATATTTAAACAACTTCAAAGAGTTTAAATATTTTAATTTTGAATAAAGCTTTAAATATAAGTAGAGATTCGAACATGAGTTTAAATCTAAAAATCAAATTCAAATTTGAAACAATGGTTTGAAAATAAAGGGAGTTTTAAGGCAATTAAAATGTTTAAACAAATTTGGATGTTGAAACATATTTAAATAATATTTGTATTTGAAATGAATTTGGGATTTATATTTCTTATGACTTCTTTTATAAAATAAGAAAATCTTTAGCATTAAGTTTTAAAAGATTTTAAAATGTTTAAAAACTCTATTTAAGTTAAGTTTGATTTCTTTTTAAATTTTAAATTTAAAAAGTAATTTTAAAACAATTTTAAGTTAAATTGTTTTAAGTTACTTTATTAAAAAATAAAGTAATCATGAATAAGAAATATTTTATTTTAAGAAGTAAATTTAAGATTTAATGATCTTCGTTTCATTAAATTTGTAAGGTAATTTAAATAATTTAATTAATTAATTTGTTTAATTAATTAAAGATTTGAAATTAATTAAGGTAAATTAAATTAGTAATTAATTTAAGTTAATTACTTAAGGAAGATAATTAAGGATTTAATGATAAGTTAATGAAGGTCATTAACTTGTGATTATTTATTAATTAATTAATGTAATTAATTTTTGATAAATTAAATGGATTAATTAATTTAAATAATCAATTATGAAACTTATTTAAGTATGATTACTCATGGAAATAATTAAAGATATTAATTACTCTTTGTAATTAATTTATTAATTGGATTAGTTTAAATTAATTAATTAACTTTAATAAATTTAGAATAATCATTGAATGATTTGGTAAGTAATCAAAGATGAATAATTACTTAGGGAAGTAATTAAGGTAAAAAATTTACTGGAGGTAATTAACTGAAGTATGAAAGAGTTTTGAGATTAATTACTTTGTGTAAATAATAATGAGGATAATTACTTTGTGAAAGTAATTAATAATAAATTACTTAGTGTAATTAATTTAAGTATTTTGAAATAATTAAGTGATGTAATTAATTAAGGGTAATTAATTACTAATGAGATTAATCTAGGATGATTAATAAATATAATTAATTACTAAATGTAATTAATTAAGAAGTAATTAAAGAAGTAATTAAGGTTAGTTAATTACTAGATGTAATTAATCAAGAATGATTAATAATTGTAGTTTAATTAAGGTTAATTACTTAATGTAATTAATTTAAAATTAATTAAGGATCATTAATTAATATAATTAATGATGTAATTAAGGATTAATTAATCAATGATAAGTGATTAAGGAAGTAATTAATTGATGTAATTAATTGAGGACTAATGTAATTAATTATAATTAATTAATCAATGAAGTAATTAAAGGTTAATTACTGATTTTGGTCAAGGATAATTAATTTGAAAATTAATTAAAGATAATTACTTGAATGTAATTAAAGGATAGTTAATCAAGGGTGATGAATTAAGATTTAGGATAATGATTTAATTGATTGATAATCAATTAATGATTAAGTAAGCAAGTTTTAAAAGGAGAAAGTAATTAATTTAATTCATTTTAAATTAATTAAAGATAACTAATTAATTTAATTGACTTTAAATTAATTAGAAATAGAAGTAATTAATTGAATTCATTTTAAATTAATTATGGATGGTGTGATTATGGATCCTTGCTTATGAATGGATGATATGGTTTATCTTAAATGGTTGAATCTCAGAGATGAGATTAGTATTGTGTGTTATGGATGCATTGGTTGCATTGTGATATGAGTTATCTATGAATGGTGATAATGTAGATTATCAAGTTATGATGATAATATAGATTACTTGTTTATGATAATATTGTTGATTATCTATTATGATGATGTGAAGAATCTATCTGTGTGTATATAGATAAGTTTAAATTGGATTGTTTTAAACATAAAACAACTTGGACCTAAAAGACACGCTTTGGATTTCGATGAGACCGGGATCGAGTTTCCATATTTGGAATCCGAAAACCACATCGATTCCAATTAACGTTAGGTCGTGAATCTAAGTGGAGCAAGTGAAGACTCGAGGTGTAAGGGCTATACGTCAGTATAACTCTGTGGGTGATTCCGTAATGAGTTTGACGGAATAGTGCTTATAGATTCGAGATGGTGAATCAGAGTGCAAGGGCTATGGTCGTTGACTCTGAGGGTGATTCCAATAATGAGTGCAACGAGATAGTGCCTTCGGTTTCGTTCGAACCCGGAACGAACTTGTATGGATTGAATGCTTTCAGCACATCGTCAGGCGGACGATGAGCATTCTAAGATTTGATGTCCTATAAAGGTAATCGTAGCCTCAAGCCTCATCAACCGGGAATGGCTAAAATAGGGGAGGTGCAGCAAGGCTTCGTGGGTAGCCCCCACTTAAGAGCAAGATTTACCCCTGTCTAGAGGTCCCATTTTATTTCGGCTGTGTGGGGCGGTTGAATCGCGACAACTGCCAGGGTTGTCTTGTTCGGAACTGTTCAGTAAGGAATGGGTCCGGCCTTGTGTTGCAGGGGATGAAGGGAGTAATCCTCGGTACGGTGATCTAGGCCACGTACTGTGACGGGCGGTACCCCAGTAGCCCTGCCATTGTATAGAATCCAAAATCCAATAAGTGCCAACGGTTTTGATTGTATTACCCACTTTTGTGGCTAGTAGCTGAAATTTAATAGATGTTACAATTTCGGCTATTTCATATTTATTTGAAAACCCTAGACACTATTATAATATCATCGGATTTCCTATCAAATGTTTTGGTTAGCGTAAGGTAAAAACTTTTCCATGTTTATGTGTGGAAAGTCTTACGTGATACCTTTCTTTTTAAAGGTTTTTAAAAGTTAAGCAACTTTAACCTGTTACTCACACCAGACCCATGTCTGACCCGGAGTTTATTTTTGTTTTTCATAAACTCTTGGGTACTCAAATTTTTGCGAGTAGCCAAGGGATTCAGGTTAGGATTCGGGTTAGCTTTGACGAGTATTGGAGGAGCAATGGAGCAGGAGGCTTCTGCTTTAGATATTAGTATTCCGCTGTGTGTTCTGTGTTGACTCTGAGATTGTATTATGTTGTAAATACTAGACAAGTGTTTATAACTGTCTAGTATAAGTCGTATATCTGTGTACTCTGATAATGTTGTATACTATGTAAATATTTTATGTTATTAATATAATTTATTCGTTCCGCTGTTTAGATTCTGATGTGTTGGTTCTTCTTTCTTCTCTTTCTTTCTATTCTCTATCCCTTTCTTTCTTACTAGCGATGCGACTTCCTGGAGATAGGAAGTTGGGTCGTTACAGTTTCATTGGGCCAGGATTTAGAAGATAGGTGGGTAATGATATTTAAATGGTAATTAATTTATATAAACTGTTAATAAAATTTAAATTCTTATAAATTGCATAACTCGGTTGTTTTAGGTCCAAATCCAACGCGGTCAGTCACTTTGGGTTCGCCTTAATGAGATCTTTTCTATTGAATCATATTGGTTGAATTTAGGGCTTCCAGAATTTTCAGTTAAATTCAGACGCCGATCGAATTTAATCGGAATCGGATTGCTTAAGATCTAATTGGGATAAAGGTGAGTAAATCTTACTCATCTAAGATAATTGGTTGAATTTTAAAAAGTTAAAATTTATTATTGGATGACAGGTTGAATTGATAAATTATTATCTGTTGGATGTTATATTATATACATTAGTATATATATTAATATTTGGATATATTCCCGCCGATTCGAGCGGATGAGACCCTATGCGCCCCGCATATTGCAAATGACCCTATATTACCGCAATATCCTGCTTTGAAGTGGGATTGGTGTTTTATGCTATATAAAATCTGTGGTTGCAGGGAAATAGGTCGGAGGGATCAACTAGATTCCTTAAAATGGTTATTTTTATTTCATATATAGTGATATATGATGTGTTTGAATAGTCTGTGATAGATTATGACATGATTTGAATTTATTGGATGTTATAGTAGCACATGCCTCGATTGTGGTATTATAAATACCATAAATGAATTTTTGAATTTAAAAAGGATATTCAAAGGCGATTTTGGAAATGAATATATTTATACTAATTTTAGGATTATTTGAAAGGGAATTGATTTGATAAAATAAACGATTTGTCTTTTATATTTGCTTAGTTATTTCGTAAAATGGTTTCACATTGAGAAACTAATTTATGTATTTTTAGATAGTGGATTTTTAGTTGGGATTTCTGGAATACGAAATGGAAGTCAGAATCGAGGTATGAATGGTTTTGGAATATAGTTTGGATTATTTAAGAAATAGATTTATAAAGGGAATTTTAGTTAGAAATCAATTTATAAATAGGTTTTTGTAACATAAACCTGTATAAACTGGGAAGGAGTTATGAAAACTTATAAACGACGTTTATAAATAAGTGGAATAATTATCATTTGATAAATGGGAAATATAAATTCAAAGTGTGAATTTGAAATGAGATAAGGAAACTGGCTTAGAAAGAAATAGTGGATTCTATTTTGGAATTTGAAAATAGTTAAGAATTTTGAAATGTAAATCGGATTGTGATAAACCGAGGGGTATTTATAAGCATAAAAATGGATTTATATTGGATAATTGATGTGGTAAAAATCAATTGTTAAGTGTGGATTTATTTTAATATATGACTATAGCGTAAATGCTTGTAATTTAATTTTGATGGTTAAATTTAATTGAATGATAGTTGATAAGTACCATTGGGATTTTCGAGCCTTAGTATCACATTGGAATGTTACAGGTTTTTGGTTTAACTTCAGATTGTATAATTTGAGGTTATATGTTTTATTGGTAGTGATATGTTTTATTGGTAGTGATATGTTTTATTGGTAACTTTATACAAAGGTTTTGTTTAAATTTTATCATTTACAAATGTTTTGATAAATGATTCCAATAATAATGTTAGTTGTTTCACTTAAATGTTTTCCTTCAAAATTATTTCAACATTTGAAAGTCGGGTTATTTATTTATGTTAATATGATTATCTAATAAATGATTATTTAAATACTAATTACTTTATATGAAATATATTATTTAAATTAATTATTTAAGTGTATGTTAAAAGTTGTTTTTGGAAGTTATTGGAATATATTATTAAATAATTCTGTAAAAGTTTCCAATTGATATTATAATTGATATCTAAATTGTTTCACATTCTTCCTTAATCATTTTAAACGTTCCTTATCAATATTCGATTTTAAAAGAGTATTTTCCTAAATTAAACTTGGAAATTTATATAGAGTTTTATAAGAATTATTTTGAGATATTATTTAAAATAAAAGATTTTGGGAAGCAATGGTATATATTCATAGCGTAATTCGAAGGGTGGCGCATTCCTACAGTTTGGGATGTTTACGCTGGGATAGCGATGTAACCATTGAGCAAACTATGATCTATGATTGATTGAATGGTGGAAATCGGGAGGTAGGGATTGCTTAAGTTAAGTTTGGTTTTTCTAGGATAGAGACGCAACCAACGGGCTGCTATCCATCGTCGATACCGAATGTCACTTCCATATCTATTTTTACAAATAGTTTTGAGGTATTTTGAAAGAAGGATTTGTGAATATACTTATTCCGATGAAATAAGTATTGAATGTTTTAATAAGGAAATTTGATTTATAGAAATCAAATGAAATGAGGCTTAGTAATTTTAGTGGGAAATGTGATTTATGGTTGAATGTTTGTTTATTTGATAGTTAAATAACCAACTATCAAATCTTGCCTCAAATATGTAATCCTTCTTAATTTTGATGGTAGGAAATGATTTCCTGCTAAACACCGAAGGGTTTTAGCTCTGGAAATATTTGGGGGAAACACAGAAATTATACGGTATGGTTATCGTTCGAGGTGCTATACTGTACGTATAAACTCATTGTTCTTCTAGGACAAATGATAAGGAGATCCGTCCACTTAAACGGTTAGGGGGTGATCCTTGCTCTTATGTATTGTCTGATTATTTCCTAAATAACCGGTATTGAGCATTCCAGAAATCGACGATTGGTTTATGGAGCGTCCGAGAAGCAGGAGAGTGTACTCGTAAGAGATGACCCGGAACCTTTAGCATTCCAAAACCATATACGATTCTATGGAGGTGTTTCATGTTATATTGAGATGTTGAAATACATGTGTGGTTCTGAGACCATTGGGTGTGGGAACCCGTGTGTGATTCCAAGATCTATTTGAGATGTGGGAATCTGTATGCGATTCCAAGGCCATTGTGGTATGGGAATCTATATGAGATTCCTTGATCTATTTTTGGAGCAGTGCATAAGCTAGAATGCCGAACATAGCCTCATCAGTGGAAATGACTAAAACCAGAGATAGGAGACATGGCCAGTAGGGTTGGCAAATCCATAGGGTGGAATCGGCTCCTTTTCTAGCAATACTGATACCTACAGTTGTTTTTGGCATGTTGGAGCGATGCACTCCATCTTAGCTAGACCAGTTATGTTTTTCCTACAATACCCCGGCTAGACGGGTATGATGTTTTAGAAGGATAACTCTAATCCTTGTGTAGGAGGACCGTTCTCGAAATACTGAGGGCACCTCCATGGAAACCTACATAATTAGTGAATGAGCCTTATCAAGTTTTGATTTATGCTAGTATTGTTATGATGTACACAACACAAGCATCGTAGCTACTTGATTATTATTATTTTAACCCTTAGACATTATTGTAATATCACTAATTTTTGTATAAAAATATTTTGGTTATCGTCAGGTAAAAGCCTATCGTGTTTATGTGTGGCGTGGTCTTACGAGATACCTTTGTTTTCAAAGGATTTTGACAACAACAATAAATTAAAATTGAGTGTTTTTTTCTCATGCTAATTTTACAGACCGACTCGGGTGTTATTTTATTATAATGCTCGCGTCAGACCGAGTATTACAGATTTAGGTTAGGATGCTTTAGAGCTCAGGAGACGAGCTGATGGATTTTAGTCCAATATCACGTACTTGATTATATTCCATTGTGTGTGTCAGGTTGTATAGTCAGCACTGTTGATGACAAGTTATAATAACTATCCATATTGATGTATTGATTGTTGTATTCTGATCATTGTATGTATATTAATAGTTATAGTTCCGTTTGTATAAAGATCTATTATTACATATTTCATTTTGTTCCTCTGCAACTGTGAGATTCTGTGTTATTGTTTCTATTTTCTTATCTTCTCTCTTCTTTCTTCACCATTAATAATCCATCTTTTTGTTCAATTTGAGTTGACATATGCGGTTATTTGTTATCTTAGAATGTACAGAAAAGTAGGTCATTGTAGATATTCTATAATTCATGCCGATAAATTCGCTTTCTTTTGTAACTCAATTTACAATTTTTCATCTTTGTTTACATTATATTAATATTACCTTTTATTAGAACACAAACAAAAAAATTATAGTAATCAAATATTATCATTCACTTACAACCAAGCACATCATATATAATTATAATTTTTTTTGAAAGTTATTATATATATAATATATAATTTTGGTAAAATTAATTCATTTACCAAGTCTTAGACAATATTGTATCGATTTGCCTTGTTTAAATGCTTAGAAGCTCCTATCGATATTATGGTGTCCCACATACCGACAAGAATTCATATGCCACTCAACAGATAAATCAACAAAATATAAAACGTTTTTATAATCACTAACGAATACGCTCATATATATGTATATACACAAACTAAAAATCATACTAAGGTATTCTATTACCTTATCTCTTAATGAGTTACCCCACCAAAGCTAAGGTTCTTACTTAACCTTCAGCTCTGATACTAAGTGCAACAGTCGGGATTTTCAACTCTTGAAAATCAACACTAATACATTCACTGTATTGCATCCCAAGCAATCGAATGCTGGAAAACCCGATTGTTAGCCGTAAAGAAGAAGGGAAAAAGGAGAAGAGAAAGAAACATAAAACAACACAGAATCTCACAATCACAGCGGAACAATCTATAATATAATATCAATGATCTTTACAAAGAGAAACTGCTATAAACATATATCCATCAGAGTGCAGCAAAAAATCACAACCATCAACCTTGACAGTTATAAAAACTTGTCATCACAATTTCTGATGATTTCAACAACAAAGCAGCAGAAAATAAACATATATATGAATATTACTTGAAAACCTCTAACTCATCTCCTAAACTCCAATGCATTCAAAGCAATCTGTAAATTTGCTTAGTCATAACCGAGCATTATAATAAAATAACACCAGAGTCAGTCTGGCAAACCAGCGTGAGAAAACACACCCAGCTAGATCTTTTAAAGTTATTGAAAACCTTTCGAAAATCAAAAGTATCTCGTAAGACCACGCCGCATATAAACACGGACGTGTTTTTACCTTACAGACCAAAACATTTCATATGAAATCCTTTGATATTATAATGATTTCTAAAATAAAAATAATTATTAATCATAGCCGAAATTGTTACATTATTAAATTACAGCATACTAGGTTCTACGATCATACCCCTAATGGCACACATTGGACATTGGATTCTATACTATGACAAGTTAAGAAACCACCTTTCGTACGTACATTTCTAGATAAAATGCACCAGGGTTTGACAGACATCATATACCCCTGCCACATAGGATTGGTCTACCACTTGATTAGTAGTACCAAATATGATTACCCCTTTCATTAATGGGCCCCGAAACATACATGAGTAGATAGTAATCAATCCAGATTTGGAATGACCATACTCTAACGAGAGCGACCCACTTGGCTCTGCTGCATGCTCGATTTTTATCATTTCTCAGTTAATAAGGCTCGAGGCTACTTTTACCTTTATATAGCACTTACTACTTAGAATGCTAATACTACCCTCCAGGCTGTAATGTAATACCAGCATTCATCTATACAAGTTCGTTCTGGGACTGAACGAAACATTTGAGAGCTCCATCTTGAATCCTATCATCTTTTAGATATCTTCACTTCGAAACGCTTAGATGGATCGAAGTGGTGCTAAAATAACTTATCCTATCCTGGTCTCTTCGAAACAACTTCTGATACTTTTCGGTAAACTCAACCTCGGTTCTTCAGGAAATAAACAGTTAAAGATAAGAATGGAGATCACCTCCTAACCGTTAATGGATGGATTTCCTCATCATTGTCCTAGGAGAACGAAACAAGATTTATACGCACAGTACAACATCATTGAAGATGACTCTTGCTTAAGCTGCTTACTCCTTCTGCCTGTCTTCCTGATGCCATATAACGCACGTGTTTCTCCTAGATATTTTCAAAGTTACATTTTGGGCCTTAATTCGACAGTCGGTTATCTAACTACCGAATAAAGAAATATCCAATTAGGGATTTAATTCCCATAGAGGAAATCAACATTGGATAAGCACACAAGCAAACACTAGCATTTTTAGTAAAATTTTCTATTTACTATATTCACTTTGTAAATTATTTGTACCAAAATACTTTTACAAAGATTTCACTAACAACCCTTATATTTTAATATTTGGAAATTGTCCATACACTTATCTTAACATTATATGTACACTCACCAACACTGAAAAAAGTTCTCTTTTCATAAAATTCTAAATAATTTATAAACTCCATTATAAATTTCTAAAACCACTTATAAACTATTATATAAATCTCACGAACCATTTATAAAAATCTTCTATATATCCGAAAAATCATTCATAACTCCTTTATAATAAGTCCATAAAATCTTTCGTCGATTGCTTTTATAATTCCATAAATCCATTTCTAAAATTCTTTTATAAACTTCCTCTCTACATATCTGACCATTTATAAATCCCTGTTACTTTGGAAAACCTTCTTTTAAGACCTTGAACCATTTTATAAACTTCCTTTATAAAACGCCAGTCCCTTATAACTCTATTTATAAGTCTCGAACATTTATAAATAAACTATTCATTTATTTTAAAATACTATTATAAAATAAAAGGTATATATAAATAGTAACCAAAACATATTAAAGAAAATAATTAATACTTTCAAAACATTCCTAATGAAATAATAATAAATTATTTAAACATTATTATAAATAAAAATAATTAATTTTCGAACCCTTGTTGATAGATGGTTATGATTAATTTCAAACCATATTAATATTTTGAATAATTAACCTTTTAAATATTTAAAATATTGATAAATCACTTTAAAACAATACTTATACAAAATAAACAACATTTAAAACATAAATATATTTCCTTTATACGCTTCCACACTTAAGTTTCAACATAATCATTTCCACATTTATAAAAATATATTTATAAATTTCCTTCTATCTTATAGAACTTTCTTTTTATAAAATCTCTTTATTTAAAAAACCCCATTTAAAACTCTATCTCCTTATAAATCTCGCTTATTTATAAAGATCTCATTTAAACATCAATTTCAGTCTGTTTCTTACGTTACTTCCATTTGTGTAGATTTCTTTTCTATTTATAAGGTCCTATTTATGCTCACTTCAATTTCCAAAATAGAATCAACTATTTTCTAAAACAACATTCCACATCATATAATAAATCCTGCATTTGATTTATTTTTCCCAATCTATGCAATGACAGTTGTTCTCTTTTATTTATAAATACTATTTATAAATCCATAATTTTGCCAACAAAAATACGATTTTACAAATCTTTACTTCTTTTGTAAAATATCATTTTTATAAATTATCACATTTATAAATAAATTATAATATATGTATCTATATATATCACTTTATATAAAATGGTTAATAAATATTATGTCAAAATATTTCTATTTTCTTTTTAAAACCATATCCCTTTATAAAAAGGGACTTATTTAAGATTTTAAAATTTTTTATTTTACAGTTCAAAAATCTCTATTTAATTTTTTTATAAACTATTAATTCGTAATGTCCAAAAATCATACTTTTAATTTTGTTCAGATTAAATTCATTCTCCTAGTAATTCAAGAATTTTGATAAAATATATATATTTGAAAGCGCTCAAATCCTATTTTTCCAAACTAAATCTTCATTATATAATATTTTAAAATATTAAAATATAGCCCAGCGATGACACTAATTAGTATCCATGTCATCAACTATGGCGTCCAACAGATCATAGGTCAATTTATATGAGAAATAAAATCAACAGTGTGAGGAAACCCATTGGATCCCTCCAACATGTCCCCCCGCATCACATATAGTATATAATCATTAAAATATAAATCAACCGCTTCGAGACGGGATTCGTATACAAAGGATCATCTCCCCTTACATGGGAACGTAATAGGTCTCATCCACTCCAAGGGCAGGAATATATCCAAACCAACTAATTAATTAGTAAACCATCCAACAGTTAATAACAATCAACAATAAATACCCATGCATCTAATCAATAATTTTATCTACTAAAAATACTTCTGGTTAACCAAAAAGGTGAGATTAACTCACATTAATTCCAGAAGTTGCCAAAGCGCTCTGACTCGAATTAAAATTCAATAGCCATTCAATTTTAACCAAAATTCTCATAGCTCCGGTTCTATCCAATCCAACTCCATAACGAAGTATTCCTTGATATGATCGTAATGCAGTTCGTTACATTCAATTTGAACCTTGTATGAGTTAAATATGAATTGATGAACTATATAAATATTTAAATTTTAATAAACATGCATTAAATTAAGTTTAAAATATATTAATCTTCCTTCCTTTCCCTTCCCACTCATTTGAATGAAACCTAGGCATTCGCGATTCCTCCTCTTTCCTATATTTATTTAATTTTTCTTCCTCTCGATCGCGACCTTGTCCAACGCACCGTCGACCGTCGTCGTCGTGTGTGTCCATGTTGTAGCACCGCCAACCCCCACACCATGCCATCTACCCTCGCACGCTCCAAATGCCAAATGATCGAACCCAGCAGCTCATAAACGTGGCTCGACTTCGGCCACCACAATGCAAATTTCGACAATCACTCCATTGTATCCCTTCATCAAGTCGAGCTCTACGATACTCTATGGAAGTTAAAGGTTAATAGTGCTTGGATAGGTCCTGATCATTTAGGATCGTTGGATTGGTCATGATTATTATTATTATTTTCCAAATGAAGGAACCTTTCTCTTTTTTTTGGAACATGACTTATTGGAGGGAAAGGTATGGGTTAGGACATGGCAAGGGTATGGGCAGATTGATGGGGTACGGGGGTGAAGTATGGGCTGATATATATATATATATATATGTGTGTGTGTGTGTGTGTGTGTGTGTGTGTGTGTGTGTCTATATATATTATTTAAATTTAAACTATCAACCTATAAAAGTCCAAAAATCTCGAACTCCAAACGAGACGTGCCACTTGGCATTCTATATGTTATACCTCTATTCCGAACAATTGGAACTAGTCTTAAGGCCTAATTCGGGGCATTTCACTAGAAGGACAAACTTTGCAATCCAATTAGTTTGTAGGATACACATCCATAGAAATTAATTTCAAGGCCAAAGTCAGCAGAATAATTACTTTTAAGGACAAAATCAGCAGTCCAATTACTTTCAAGGACATAATTTCATAGGATTTTTGGTCTTAGAAACTATTTATTTTTCATTTTGTCCTTAAAAGTAATTACTTCAGTTGTGTTTCCTAGAAACTAATTGCACTTGCTAAAGAGGCCCTTGTGGCTAATTTCCACATTATATATATGTGTGTGTGTGTGTGTGTGTGTGTTGAAATAATTTTGTACGTGTTCCGATCTCACATGCCTAGACGATATGTCCAATCACTACGAAATTCGATGTCATACTGCAACATACTATTACAGATCCAATGAAACTAGTTTAGTCGAAATCTGAGATTGTGCCTCGGAAGATTATTTTTATACATTATTAAAACGAATACTTATAAAAACCAAATTAATCACTTTTAATTTTTAATCTAAATTAAAAGTCTACTATCTTCATTCCTATTCAAATAGAATTTATATCAACTTTCAAAATCATTTTTATTCATATAAAATTCAAGATTTAATTATTTAAACAGTTCCAAATATTAAATTCAACGCTTAAATTATCAAATAGATTGCTATGTTTGAAATCTAAGTTATTTAACTTACAAAATTAGCTTTTTATAACTATTCCAAATTCAAATGACTAAATTTCTATGTCGTTACATTTGTAACCATGAGTAATTTATCAAAATTAAATTAAACATGTTATTTTAAATATTCCTAGACAAGATGTATCGAGATTGGATACCGATACATCCATTAAGATTAGAGTGCATAATCTATCCAAATGAAGGGTGGTGTATTACTCATAACCATTAGAGGAACCAAGAGTTGCGTGTTGATACTTATTAGATAATTATAGAATGAGTCACTTGATATTTTTTTATTGGTTTCTATAACTAAGGTCAAACAGAAAATATCGATGTGACGCAATTATACAGTTCTCTCGACTTTAGAATATCATTGTTCTTCAAATGTGGATTCTTCATTTTGATTATATTTAAATCATCGCATGGCGTCTATCAGATGACTATAGTTGAATGGAGTGGAAGCATTGAAAGTGAAACACTATTCAAGAAAGGAATCATCTTCTAAATTATATAAGGTTAGTATCATGGTCTATTGAAGTCAACTCAAGATCAAAGTCTCTAGCCAGAACAGTTCAGTTAATAGTAATTATTATTATTGAACCGAGGACTTCGCGCTTGGACACAGAGTTAAATATGTACAATATTGGAATTTTAACCAGTACCAAATTCCATGAGTCTAAAGTGATGTAGTTTTAACGAAGTGAATTAGTTTAAATAATTTTCACAACTGGGTAATGCTTAAATTGGATTTTAACGAAGCTAAGTAAGCGATAATTTGGCAATAATGTCACACCATCTGCTAAGTGACATGTCAACGTTAATATTCGAATTGTTTGATTTTAGTCTACGATCAAATTTACAATTAAGAGTTACACAACCAAAATGTTGAATACTCCTTTTACCACCTGATTTAATTATTTAAAATTGTTATCAATTAATTAAAGTAGTTAATATTTATGAAACATTAATTATAAAAATTTATTTAATTTATGCTGATCAAAATTAAATGTTGTGCATATAATAACTATAAACACACATATCGATATACGATATCAACGTGCATTTGAATTAGATTTAAATGTAGTATTTATTGATCAGGATAGCCATATCAAGTAGGAAGAGGGTGGAATTTTGAATTCAAAAGGATGAGATTTAGTAGGAGGAAAAGAAAGATCTGGATCTTCTTTTCACTCCTTGCCCTTTGCAATTTATTTGCCTCCAACCCTTATTCTTTACAACTCCTTTTTGCTCCATTCTATACCAGAAAAGGCGAAATCCTATTCCTTGCTCTTCCTCAAATTTTCATGCTTCAAAACACTAAGTTAAATTAAATCCATACATTGGTGGTAGCTGCATTTATACTAGTAGCGCTTTCTGGACTTAGGACTCAATTCAAGGATGGTTTTGATTCAGTATTTCAAGGTGTGTCAATAAGGCTTTAGATAAGGAAAATTCCTTGTTTACATTTTCATCTATATGTATATGTATATAGATATTAATTATGTTGTATGTAAGTATAGATAGTGAATTGATATCATGAATCCTTATATGTTATTGTCGTCAATATTGGATGTATATGTTTATATATATGTACATGTAAATAGAAAAATTTAATATATTTTTGCTCTATTAGTATTTGGCAGCAAGAAAATTATTTTTCTTTTGTTTTTTTTTTCAAAATTAATAGTTTGATTTTAAAACTAGTTTAGCTTAAAACATATATTTTAATACTAGTTTATTTTAAAACATATTCATAATTCGTATGTTTCTACACACACACACACACATATATATATAATTAATATGTTTATAAAATTAATTATGTATGTGCACTACATTTACTTAAATTTTGAAAACCATATATATATATATATATATATATTACAAATACATATACATATAACTTATTTGAACATGAAATCATTTTTTATAATATCTATACATCTATAAAATAAATATAAAATATGAAAAAAATTATTTTGCAAAATTTTATACATCATTAATGTACTTTAAAAATTATTTTTTTTCTTTTTATTGTAAAATGATTTTCGTGTGCAAATCATAATTTAAAAATCATTTTAGTGTTGAAATTGAAAAAGAAAAACAAAAATTTTGTTTTTGTTTATTGGTCGGATATATATATATATATACACTTAATTAATTAATTTTATATCAAACTACATTTACCTGTACACACACACACACACTCTATTATATATGTAAAATTCTTAAAATTAAAACATGAGTATGTATATATAATTAAAAAAAAATCATAACTTTTGAAATATATGCATATTTAGTTAAAATTAATATATTGATTTAAATTTTAATTCATTAAATTTAAATTACATTATATTATATTATATATATATATGAATATATTTATATTAGAATGTATATGTTTTCAAACATCATTTTATAATATAAATTTATACAAAAATTTACACACACATAGAGAGATATATGGATTCTTACATATATGCACAATTACATTTTAGATGGCAAATATGCATACGAAGGAGCTAATATGTCCATTGTGGTATAAATTCTAGCATCTATATATGGGCATGCTAAACCAATATACCATTTTATGTTGCATGTGCACTCACACATGTATGTGTATATGATGCACATATTATATTATATATTAACATTAAATAAAATATTATTTATGAATTAAATATAATATTGATTTTAATTAAAAAAATCTAGAAACACTCTTAAAGAATCAGACTTTATAAACTCAATAGAGATCCAAAAAGGAATAATTTTTTTAAAATTTACTCATTTATCTTGTTGCTTGCTGGCCCAGCTCAAACAATTGTATCAGAGCCAAATAGCCTATGCGGTCTAAATTATGTCATATTAGGGCTAAATAATTAATCTTATACCCATTTAGTATGGTGTATAAGAAAGGTAGTATCTAGGCTGGTAATCAAGTCCCTTGTCCTACTAGGCTATCGGCCTGACCTGAATAGCTATATAAGCCCAAAGTATGCCTATAATGAAAAAGCCTAAACTAGAATTGGGTCTTGGCTAATTTCAAAATTATTTTAAAATTAAGTAAAAATTTAAATACAAAAGTTTAGTTTAAAATAAGAAAAATATTATAAATGTTATGATATATATTTTCAACTAGTTTTGAAAATTAAAACCATAAATTTTGAAATGTTATAATATATTTTTTATTTTGAAATGTTATATTATAATTATGAAATGTGATAATATAATTGGGCTTTGGTCTATTTCCAAATGTTATAATATAATTACAAAACGTTAAACTTTTATTTAAAATTAAACACATATTATAAAAGTTACCATATAATTTTTTTTCAAAATGTTTGAAAATGTTATAAAACTAATTTCAAAAATACTATTTATTAATAATAATAGTAAAATAAATGAATTAATTAAATAATATACTTAATTAAATATATATACATGTATACTATATATAATGATATATGTTATGTTGCCTTGAATTGCTTAAGACGGTATGAATATACATGTGTGTATCAGAGAATTTTCAAAATAAATAAAATTGTTTAATTAAACAAATTAATTAAATGTTAGTTGATAAATTAAAATACATATATATACGATACATGTTTATTACTATAAAGTTTATAGTATATATATTCAACATAATATGTTATAATTAAATAATATAATAATTAATTAAAGTGTTAATTAATTGAATAAGATTTAATTAACATAATGTAATACATAAAATATTATATAAATTACAAAAGTTATATAGTAATAAATCTTATGTAGTATGAATGTATAAACTAAAGGTGGAACAATTAGAAACCAATTAGCCTTGAGAAATCAATACATATGTATAGTACGTATACCTTGATTTTTGATGTGTTTGACACTTGAATCACGAGGGTATTTCATAAGAATTTCATTATTCCATAAGTCGATATCATTTGATATAATATATTGAAAATTATGAATCTATAGTATAAAGTTTTCCTTTACTATTTATACATTAATAAATTACTTGCATACTCATGAGAGCTTTCCTCTAGCTAGAGATGTTATGTGTAGTGTTATTAACATCTAGACGGGGTAAGATACTTACATATTCGTTGTGATTTCCTCAAGGTATGTATAGTATACTTAGGCCAACACGAAATGGTGGATACAAATGAATAATATCCTTTTACATATTGAGCTACCCTTAAGGTAAAAATGAGATTCGGACAAGGAACCATAGGTTAGGAGTTGTCTATGGTACAACTGATAATGAGTTATCAATCGTATATGGGAATATGGTTTGTTGAGCTTTCTTTAGGGCTAGAATCCTAAGATATATGATTCTAACACCCACTAGTGAAGTTGAAAGATTTATATCTTTTCATCTTAAGGTTTGGAGAAACATAAAAGACTGGTGGATGCCTTATTAAAAAAATAAAATGGTAACATTTAACCTTTCTAATATTGTAAGAACGTCTGCTATTTAAATTTATAATAATCTACATTGATAAATTTGTGCAATTAATATGAATGATAAAATGTTTGTCAATTAAAATATACAAATGAGCTAAATTAATATTTATAAATATAAATATAAAATATACTACCCATAATTTTTTGCATGCCGTCCCATGCTAGCGCCTAATTATACAATCACTAGATACGTTTGTAATATAGTCAACTATATGTTTTCTTTCCCGAGACTGTGTATTATCTTCAATGAGTTTTGAACTCTAAAAGCAATAAAAGAATATGGATATTTGATCCATATATGATCACATGTAAATGTTATATTGTGAATAGTCACAATTAGTAATGTATGAAATCTTGATGAAATTAGTACACTAAAATAAGCAAGTAAGCTATAGCGTGAAATCATGTATTCAATATAATTGATTATAATAATGATCTTGTTGTGTTAAATGAACACTGGACCAAAGGCTATAAGATAAATTTAAGATTCGATCACTGAAATGTTAGTTTGATCGGTTTACGTAAAGTGCAATATATTTGTTTTCCTTAAAAATTTAAGATTACAAAATGCACTTTTGTAAAGGGTTCATTGTGATATTATAGTAAAGATTTCCTTTGAATGGTTCGTCCATCTAGAAAGGAAATCGCTTTATAAGATGGATGTAACTTAAGGTACAGTTAGGATAAAAAGAGTGAATGATCACTTCTCCTTCATAAAGGAACAATAGAAACAAAAATCATAAAGTAATAACAGATACACAATAAGGAATAAAAATATGATATTTATTTCAAAAGTATTTTCACATAGAAAATTGTTTTCTATGAGATTTATTTCTTTGAATTCAGGATATTTGATCTGAATATTCTTGACTGTAAACTAGATACTAATAAATGAAATAAATAGCCTAGATTAAGTGGTTGAATGGAGATTCATATTTCATACACTATTATAGTAATAGCGAAAATAGTGGGAGCATTCTATATAACACTTATTAGCCGCACCAATTTATGAAAATTGTTTTCATAAAACGCACTAAACGTTATTTATAAAATAATAATTGTTTTTTGGTATTGACTGAAAATAGACATAGTTTTATTTCAATATGAATATTATGAATATTTGTTATAAAATAAAACTATAATACTGCTATTTGTGATGCATCGAAAAATATATAAGTATCTAAATTTGTTTGCAATTATTTTGAAATTATGGACCGAGCTGCAATTTTGATGACTAATTTTGATTATATCATTATGAATCATATTGTACTAGTAAATAATATATCAACAATCAAAGGCAAAGCACCCATTTAGTGGGAGAACAATAAGAGTTGATGAACCCTTCAAATTGATATATATATATATATATATATATATATATATATATGCGTGCAACTATAAGTTTGTTAATACCAAAATGGTTCCACATACTTCTTTATATTCACCAATGAGTTATCACTAACATGGACATGGGTATTTAATACAAAGTAGTATGTCATGATAAGCTTATATAGTATAAAATAGAAGTAAACAAAATAGAGTACAATACAAAATAAAATCGATTCGATTTGATCTAATATGTGAGTATATTGGAAATATGTAATGACCTGCGTATTTTCAACCATTCGCATCCACACACGTCGGACTTGAATTGCTCAAAGTATCAGATTGTTAATTTAAATTTGGCAATAGAATCACAGACACAGAGTATTACAATAACAAGCAGCGTAAAAAAATGGATAGTGGTTCATGAAGCTACTATATGTATAACAGAGTTGAAATAAAATACAATAGAATATCTTTAATACAATGAAGTCTCCAACACAAACGGATCCGTTAAACTATCTACTATGTAGTAATATACGCTGTTATAATATATCTATAGCAAAGTAACTATTAAAATAGCGTTAAAGCGTTACCCATATCCCCCTTAACACATTTTATATAATGTCGTAGTCTATACAGATATTGTAAATTCCACTCGTGGGTGGGGTATCAGGGAGCACTCCATAGATACGACACAAAACAAACTTGTAGAAGGCGCGATAGGCGTGCGACAAGGCACTCGAGGCAATGCCAGGATAGATATACCGTTTGCGCTTCCGGACCGGTGGTAACGCATAGCAACTACTACCACCCATCTCATGACACACTCCCAAATAAAAGGGTGCACCTAATCAATCACAAAAGCAATAGAATGGTATCGAAGAAATGTGCCCGATGGGAGGAATGACCTCCCTTGGCCTTGCATGGCTCCTGTTTTAGCCTCATCAAGCTGACTCACGGGAGTCAGGGCTACGTAAATACCATACAGAATCATCACCAAACCATCCTACTTCATTCTGGAATCTCCAACATCTACACAGTTGTTAAAGTGGTTTTCGATATTGGCAGAGAGTATGACAATATCCGATCTCAGTCTCTTTAACAACCAAACGTTATTATAACACAGTGGTCATTTCAAAAATAGATTATACTTCAAAACCAAAATATCATTTTTCCCTTTCAAAACTATAACAATACAATATCATTTCCATTTAAAATATATCTATTTCGAAAAATATTATCACTTTCAAAGTTATAACACTTTCTAAACCAAAACACTTCCTTTAAAAAGTTTAGATATTAATAATAGTATATACAATAAAATAGTTTATAAAATAAAATAGTTTATATAAAAATATTTTCTATCAAAAATGGTTTGTATTAAAATAATTTATAAAGCAAAATATAATTTAAAAATTCTTTATGTAATAAAATAGTTTCCTCAAATTTCATAAATCGATTCAAATCAACTCAAATTCCAAAATTCCAATTTAATTCAATCCCAATTCTTCAATTTCAATTCAATTCAATTTCTCAATAGATCATTTCGAATTATATCGATTTCAAATACAGATTTGAACCACAAAATAAACCATTTCAATTTCAATATATTTCAAAGCTTAGATATTCAGCTTAAATATTCAAACTTTTTCAAAACTAAATTTAGAAATTTCAAAATTTAACTTTATTATTATTTAGTTTTGAAACGTTCACTTAATAAATCCAATATCACTTAAATAAACTTTCAATTGCATTTGAAATAAACTAGACATTCCTTCAATTTATTCAAACTTGAAATATTCAATTTATTGCTTTAAATCAAATCAAGTTATAGAATCGTATCTTAAATCTCAGATTCAATAAGTTTCAAATTGATTTAACTAAAAAAATTCTTAATTAAATACAATTTCAAATAAATCCAAATTTATCTTCCCAACCTTAACTTATAAAATCTATTTTTAAAATAAAATTTGAAAGAAATACTAAAAGATATTTTATATTAATTAAATCAAAATTTATTAAATTAAAGCTTAATATTAAATCTATTTCATATTAAAACTTATTTATATATAAAATAATTTCAATATTAAATAAAACCTTATATAATTTCTTTAAAAACCATAGAATCATTTTATATATAGACCAACGGTGTCTGTATATAATTTTCTATCCTAGGGTCAAGTGGTACGATTGTTTCTCATTTCAATCTGCAATTTAAATATATAAGGGTATATATCATTTCAACCCGCAATCCCAAATTCAATTCAAATGAAAATCGCTTGGGTTTATCATTTCAACCCATAACGATTTTCTCCTATTCAAAAAATCGTTCGGGTATGTATCATTTCAACCCATAGGAAATTCTATACTAACAGGGAACTTGCAGAGTGATAACAGATATGGTAATAATAATAATAACAGGCATATATCATCATTAACAATACAAAATAAACAATAGGATATGGTGTCATATCCCATAGGTGAACAATTACATATAAATGCATATCATATATAACAATTTAAACAATTAGCAGTTCGATTTAGTAGTATATTTCAATTGTCGTTTCAATCAAAATCAAATTTAATAGATATAAGAATGTTAATCGTGAGTGATTGCTCACATTTCAATGCTAGAGAGGATAGACAAATGAAACGAGTTACGAATCTAAGCACGAATTCCAAAGCAAAGCTAAATTGGCATGAATTTGACGAATAAGCTGATAACAGAAATCGATGAACAATCAAATTAGCTAGATATATATACCAAAATATATTATTATTTTATAAAGTCAGCGTTTTAACTTAAGACAAATATCAAAAATGAAATATAAAAAAAATCATTATTCTTAAAGTACGATTTTTTTTAAATATACATATTATATCCAAAGATCTCAACATTTTAAAATCCGTGTAAAAGAATAAACTTTATAGTATATGCATAAAATACCTTATTTATACTTCAAAATCAATAAATTAAACATACTTTAAAATCAACATAATTATGACATATATACATATACACATTGAAATCAGTATTATTATGAAGACATACGTAAACATTATGCAAATAAGTTTTGGAACATATATATCAAACACGTAACATATATATTTCACCAAAATCAATGTACATGGTAGTTTCTATACATATATAAAATATGTGTATATATCACAGGTTTCAAAATTTTTACAAGACCTGAACTATACAATAGGCTTTTAAACAAACATATTTTTAAGCCCATTACAAAATCTACCTTTAATTCATGTATTTAAAATAAATTGGAATACTGTATAAACTATCAAATACCATATGCAGTAAGTTATATTTTAATGTAAATATATAAACCCTATATAATATATACAACACCTAGACATACTTAAAATTTTTCTTTTCAAATCTGTTATAATAACATATACATACAACTTACCCCACAGATATCTATAAATATCAATGCACTAGCATATAATGTATATATTATATAGCTTATTTATATCTACAAACTGTATAACATAGCAACACACCAGATATATATAGCTTGGGTAAATATATATTTGTCAACAGCTTCCCAACCGAAACAAATATATATATATATGCATACATACATACATATATATATATATATATATATATATATAATAAAATGACCTATATATACTTATATATAAAACTACTTACAAATTTAACAACGTAATATATATTATATTTATAAACTCTTACCCATCAGAGAGGAGGCTAGGCCATGGAGGTGGATAAGGGAAGGTGGTCAGGGATTGGACGGAGGTGGTTGCACTACGAGGCAACAGTGTTTGGCGGAGGGCAGGTAGGCCAGAGGGAGGGGCGAAGGCTGCGGAGGGGAAGCAAGAAACGGAAGGGAAGGTCGATTGCACTTTAGCTGGCATGAGGTGTTACTGTGGTGGGCGAGTTAGGAGGTAGATCATGTTGGTGCGGCCAGAGGCCGTGACGGGAAGGAGCAGTTCGACTGCGATAAGGAGATGGTGGAGAACCGAGACCGGGTTTCGGTGCTTAAGCTTGCGGTGGTGGACAAGCGGTCGGTCTTGCGCGTGATATATAATGAAGGAGAGACTTTTTCCATTTTTTGTAGAGAAGAAAAAGTAGCAGCTCTTTGTTACTATATATGGTACATATGTTGCAATAGAAGTCATAGTAGCTAAAAAGGTGAAAAATGGAACAAAACGTACGAACCAAAATAAATGACAATGAACCGAATAGTAAAGTTTAACATTGGGAATAACAAGTCAGAAATAATAACTTCTGGGAACTTGGAAAGTAGTGATCAATTGCTTCCAGCCGCTTGTAAAACTGAATGGTCTCTGAATAACAAATGCTCCAAAATGGGTACCGATACAGATATCCGTCTTCGCAGATTTCGTTGCGTACCAGACTTCAAAACGCAGAATTGAATATAGCATAGAGATCAGTATGACAAGACGACCAAAATGGTATACAAATATCAGTGGTGCGATCATCCTATCAAAAGTCGATAATCGATACAGAAAGTGCTACGAAAACGTCAGAATTAAGGTAGACGGAGCAATAACATTCCAAATTGAAGAAACGAAATATGACATCTCACTCGGAAGATTATTTACAAATTTATTGTATAAAAATATTCAGGTTTGGAAAACATTTTATTATCATCAAATTTTTAACTGATTTGAATTCAAATAAAATTACACAATAAAATAAATTTTTATATTATTAATTGAAAATTTACCATTTGCTATATTTAGTTAGACGTAATCCAAATATCTAATTTATATTTCAAAATTTTATTATTTAAAATTTCACAAAATTTCAATTAAATTAATTATTAAAGCAAATAAAATTATTAAAAATTGTTAAAAATTTACGGGTCGTTACACTCTCCCCCAACTCAAAACTTTTCGTCCCCGAAAAGGAACAAGGTGGCAGAATAGAACAACCAGAAAGAAAAATAGATTGAAATATATAAAATAAAACAATTTATTTAAAACCATAACTACATTTTATTTTTAAATTGGTTTATATTAAAGTAGTCGATTCCAATTCATTTATTTAATCAGTCAAATTTGTGGTGTTCATATTTGATTGGTTTCATTTCTATATATTTTATTCAATTGATTTATTTTAGTTTATTAAATTTGCTACAAAATTTTCTTTTAGACCAAATTTACTTGATTCATCTCATTTATTTATTCCATTTGATTTCACCTAAAATTCAATTTCAACTATTCTTCAGTTCGTATTTATTTGTCTAACTAGCATTCCCCTTTATTTATTAAATTTATTTCACTTTATATATATTTTGCAACATATATTACAGATATTACGTGTACAAACATTTATTATAACCATTTATTATTCAACAAATAAATTTCCCTTTTTATTATCTAATTTATTATCCAATTTATTACCCAATTTATTACTAGTAAATTCCCTTAACAACATATCAAAATGATATTTTGTGACTCATCATACTGTATACTATCCCATTACATTCTAGTTACATTTAAACTTTTTGGGCAAGTTATATTAATGGTTTCTGCATGTAATTAAATGCTATACAAATTTTTCATGTTATTACAACCCTTTCTATTAAACAAATTTAGTATGAACCATTTTATTACTAAAATTTCTTTTGTATAACCTTCAATTACATATTCATCCTTGTAAGTCCTTGAGATGATGGTTTTGATGACAACAACCTTAGAATAGATTATAAAATATAAATACTAACAGTATAAGTTTAGATATATATGTATATGCGGGAATTAACCATGCAGGTACCAAGAATGAAGACTGTACAGTATAAAGATTCAAGATATCAAGATTGAAGACTCATGAGTATCAAGATTATCAAGAGTTCAAGTAATTTATCTTTTAATTTATCAGGAATTTTGTTAAAACTCCTAGAAAAGCACTGGTATCTTAAAATCCAATTTATTCGTGGAATGGAATCCACTTCGAGCCTATTAAAGGGATGGAACCCTAAGAGGGATGGAACCTACGAAAAATCTAGTGGAACATTGTTTTGTATCCGCTAATTTTTATTCAAAATGATTTTTACAAAATTATATCTTGTTTTCAAAATGTTTTCAAAACCTTCCTTTTAAAAAGCATCAAAAACATCTATCCTGATTTCAAATACTTATAGCCTCAAAATAATCTTTAATTTCAAAATCAAATTATCTGTGGTTTTAACTATCATTAATAATAATATATTTAATTTTTAAATATTTATACTTAGATTTAAATATAAAATTATAGTAAAATTTTGTATATATTATTCTATATATTTACTTTTGTATTTTAACTATAGACAAGTATATTTATAAAGTTTAAAATAGTTTTAATATAAGATAGAAGTTATTTTCAAAGAAAAAAAAACCACCAAAAATTACTTTGGGATGTCGACATGCTCAACCTACACATGTCGACATAGTGTTAGTTGGTTTCAAAATTTAAATTTCAAAAAAAGTGTTTATTCGTCATATCTCTTCACGAATGGACATGGCTGTTGTTTTTCTATAAATAGGGGATATTTTCAACAAATTTCAATATAGATTTTCTGGTTTTTCACTCCTCTTCTTCTTCCACATTTCTTTATACATATTCCTACCATTACTCTATCAAAATCAACATTGAATCTAACTAGATTATCTCTAGTTTGATTCTTTATCACTATCTCAACAAGATCCTTGGTGCTATTCAGAGTTATAGGCTTCTTTGTAATCAATTAAATGAGAAAAGGTGTGATTGTGGCCTTGGAAATCAATCAAGTGAGATAAGGTGTGATTGTAGCCTTGGGAATCAATTGGGTGAATATGTTGCTCGAAAAATCAAGTATCTCTACCCAGAGGATTGTGAATCTGGAGGGTGTACATTGTTTTTGAAAGGAAATCCGTACTTGTGTGCGGGAATGGATGTAGGGTAACTCCGAACCAGTATAAAATCCGGTGTGTTCTTTCCTTTACTGCTTTTACTTTATATTTGCATCTGTGTTTGATTCTGTGATCATATCTGTGTCTGAATATTGCATACATTTGTGTTCAAATTAACAAAAACTCAAAAAGGTTTAATAATTCTCTAAAACACTATTCACCCCCTCTAGTGTTTATCCTAGCCTTAAAATCCTTAATCCGCATTTCTCACATTTAGTATCGGGGCAAGGTTTTCAAAGTTTCATAATCTGATTTTTGAAAAAGTTTTAAAATGGCTATGTTTATTGATACTAGTTTAGAAATATTCAGATCATCATTATCTCATCAGTCTGCATATAATCAATGTTCAAGTTCAAGTTGTCTACCAAATTTTTTTAATGTGCAGGAAACATGCTTTATGGGAATTGAAGAATCAATCCACAATGGAAAAATTGTGATGATCAAAAAGAACAAATGGATACTCGACAGTGGATGTTCTTGACACATGACTGGCAATCCAGATATGTTGAATGATATAATATACAAAGACGGAGGACTGGTTAACTTTGGAGACAATTCAAAAGGATATGTGATTAGCATCGTCAAAGTCGGTACTCTAATACTCCTATTATTACTGATGTTTTGCAAGTTAAAAATCTGAAACATAATCTGCTAAGTATAAGTCAACTCTGCGATAAAGGATATAAAATCAAATTTGAAAAAGTTAAGTGTCACATTAAAGATAATAATTCAACCACAATATTTGAGGGAATTAGGAAAAAGAATATTTATATACTTAGTATGAAAATTTCAAATGATAACTTGTGTCTTTTGGTAAATACAAGTGACCCTTGGATTTGGCATAAGAGTTTGGGGATTTGAATTTCAAACTCTTATCTAGACTGTCAAAACATGATCTAATAAGAGGTCTCCCTAAAATGAATATTAAAGTAGATAGCCTATGTGATGCATGTCGATTAGGAAAACTTAGAAAATGTTCTTTTAAATTAAAAGATATGATTTCAAATTCAAAACCTCTTGAATTACTTCACCTTGATTTATTTAGTCTGTCTCAAATTCTGTCAATAAATCATAGTAAATATGTTTTTGTAATTGTAGATGATTATTCTAGATTTACATGGACAATATTTTTGAAACATAAAAGTGATACTTTTGAATGTTTTAAGAACTTTAAAAAAGGATTCAAAATCAACTTTCTCTAAAAATTATAACCATTCGTAGTGATCACGGTGGTGAATTTGAAAATGAAAAGTTTGAGGAATTCTGCAATAAAAAGGGAATAACTCACAATTTTTCATTTGCAAGAACTCCACAACAAAAGGAGTAGTAGAACGTAAAAATAGGACGATTCAAGAGTGTGCGAGAACCATGCTTTCAGATAGTAAATTACCAAAGTATTTTTGGGCAGAAGCAGTTGCTACTATATGTTTTATTTTAAATAGAATTTTAAATAGACCTTTAACTGATAAGACATCTTATAAACTTCTTCATAGAAAGAAACCTAAGGAATCTTATTTTAGAATTTATGGAAGTAAATGTTTTATACCAAAGATAACTTAGATAAATTTTATCTTAAATTCAACAAAGGTATCTTTATCGGATATTCTAATAAAAGTAAAGCGTACAGTGTATTTAATTTTAAAACTAACAATATCAAAGAAACAATGCATGTTTCGTTCGATGAAAATCTCAAAATTTTTGAAGATACAAATGATGAAGAGGATTTAATCACTCAAAATCAAGAGTCAACTAAAACTTATAATGAAATTAATCATCCTAATAAAAGGACTAAACTTTTAAAAGATCATCCTATTGAAAATATACTAGGAGATATGCAATCTGTTGTTAAAACTAGAAATGAACTAAGTCAAATGAGTAATGTAGCTTTTATATCAACTATTTCAAGAATCCAAAAAAAGCATCAACTGATGATTCATGGATTTTGGTTATGCAAGAAGAATTAAATCAATTCACTAGAAATGATGTTTGGGAACTTGTTCCTAGACCTGAAAATAAAACTATAATTGGAACTAAATGGGTATATAAAAATAAAATGAATGAATAAGGAGAGGTAGTTAGAAATAAAGCCCTATTAGTCGCTCAAGGTTTTTGTCAAGAAGAAGGAATAGATTTTGATGAAACCTTTGCTCCCGTAGCAAGATTAGAAGCCATTAGGATTCTACTTGCTTTCACAAATCATAATAATTTCAAACTATTTCAAATGGATGTTAAAAGTGCCTTTTTAAATGGATTTGTAAATGAGGAAGTATATGTTGAACAACCACCACTTTTTGAAAATGAAAAATTACCAAATCATGTTTACAAACTTAAGAAAGCTTTATATGGTCTAAAACAAGCTCTTAAAGCCTGGTATGATAGACTAAGATCTTACTTATTACAATTAAATTTTGAAATTGGTAAAGTAGATAATACTCTTTTTTATTAAAAGAAATAAAAATGATATTCAACTAGTACAAGTTTACGTAGATGATATCATTTTTGTATCAACTAATTTTGATATGAATAAAGAATTTTCTGAAATAATGACAAAAGAGTTTAACATGAGTCATATGGGTGAATTAAACTTCCTTTTAGGATTACAAATAAAATAATTAGATAATGGTATCTTTATTAGTTAAGAAAAATATGCTAAAGACCTAATTAATAAATTTGGTTTGACTTCTGCAAGTGGAAAATCCACTCCCATGGCAACCAATGAATAGCTTAGTAAAGAAGATCTCTCGAAAGATGTAGATCAAAAATTATATAGAGGAATGATTGGATCACTACTCTATATTACCGCTAGTAGACCTGATATCATGCATAGTGTTTGTCTCTGTGCCAGATATCAATCCCAACCTAAAGAGACCTACTTAAAGGCCGTAAAACGTATCATAACATATGTTAAACACACTTCTGATTATGGCTTATTTTACCCTAAATATGATTCTTTTGACTTAATATCTTACTGTGATGCTGATTATGCTGGTTGTAAATTAGACCGAAAAAGTATAAGTGGAACTTGTCAGTTTTTAGGGCATTCTCTGATTTTCTGGTTTAGTAAAAAGCAAAACACAGTTTCTTTATCAACAACTGAAGCAGAATATATTTCTGCTGCTTTGGCTTGTTCTGAAGTAATAAATATGCAACAAACTTTAAAAGATTATGGTTCAAATTTCTCAAAATAACCAATTTATTGTGATAATACTAGTGCGATAAATTTATCCAAAAATACTACTTAACATGCTCGAACTAAACATATTGATATAAGACATCATTTTCTCAGAGATAATATAAATAAGGAAGTAATTAATCTAGATTATATTAATTTCGAGAATCAAATTGCTGATATATTAGCAAAACCATTAAATGAATCTATATTTACTAAATTAAGAAGAGAATTAGGTATTTGTTCAATAACCGAAATATAAAATATAAATAACAAAGTGTAATTAAAAATTAAATCAAAATAAATCAATTAATAAAAATTTAAAGCCCCATGTCGACATCCCCCCTATACCTATGTCGACATATAACGATTTTTTATTTTTAAAATCTTTCCCACCAAAATTCAAATAATTGGTTATATATTCTTCTCATTTTAGAAATTTTATTCATTCTTTCTGTTATTTCTCTGTTCACTCTTCTGAAATCAAATAATCAATGGCATCCTCTTCCAAATCAAACAAAAATTCTACCTTTTCGTTCCCTTCTTCCACTTCTAGTCCATTTTAACGTACTACTCTCGCTCGTGTGACGAAAATGAAGGATTCTCTGAAGGATGCACTTCAGTTAATGACTGAAATCGAAGTGATACAACTTCGAATAGCAAAGGAACAAATGAGGCAAGGCAAAATCCTTAGGAATTTGCAAAAATTTCTAATGGGCAATCATGCTAACCCAATTTTGATTGACGAAGACTCTTCAGGAGATCAAATACAAGAAGCCAGCGAAGAAGAAGAAGAAGAAGTTCACATGGAAGAAGTGCACGCGGAAGATGACGGAAAAGTCATTTGCGTTGGTGAAGTGTGCTTTGACAAAGATGGAAATCTTGTCGAAAAACGCGGAAATTTCTGTTTCCACTATCCAAACTATTTGACTCATAGATCTCCCATTTTCAAAGATACTCATTAGTTTCTTTTCTCCTTTTCTTTTTGGTGTATGTATTTTCTTACATTTCCCACGAAAATGTAAATTCAAAACTATAATTAATGAATAATTTGTGTTCTTATATGTGTTATTATATGGATACTTAGTTAAGATAGTTAGTAGTTTAGGACTAAGTTCTAGCTTTAGATCTAAGTGTTGATTATTTATGATAACACTATCATTATAATCACATGTTATAGAGTACTAGATTTAGGGGTTGTGATATAGTTTTTGTTGATATATTTGGAGTTAGTTTTTGTTGATGACAAAGGGGGAGAAATATAAAATAGGGTAGTTAGGCATAGATTAAGCGAGAGTTATTAGGATAGAAGTAATATTTTATAAAAAGGTTGTCATCATAAAAAAAGGGAGATTGTTAGTCCTTGAGATGATGGTTTTGATGACAACAACCTTAGAATAGATTATAAAATATAAATGCCAACAGTATAAGTTTAGATATATATGTATGCAGGAACTAACCATGCAGGTACGAAGAATGAAGACTGTACAATATAGAGATTCAAGATATCAAGATTGAAGACTCATGATTATCAAGATTATAAAGAGTTCAAGTAATTTATCTTTTAATTTATTATGAATTTTTTTAAAACTCCTAGAAAAGCACTGGCATGTTAAAATCCAATTTATTCGTGGAATGGAATCCACTTCGAGCCTATTAAAGGGTTGGAACCCTAAGAGGGATGGAACCTATGAAAAATCAAGTGGAACATTGTTTTGTATCCACTAATTTTTATTCAAAATGATTTTTACAAAATTATATCTTATTTTCAAAATGTTTTCAAAACCTTCCTTTTAAAAAGCATCAAAAACATCTATCCTGATTTCAAATACTTTTAGCCTCAAAATAATCTTTAATTTCAAAATCAAATTATCCGTGGTTTTAACTATCTTTAATAATAATATATTTAATTTTTAAATATTTATACTTAGATTTAAATATAAAATTATAGTAAAATTTTGTATATATTATTCTATATATTTACTTATGTATTTTAACTATAGACAAGTAATTTGTAAAGTTTAAAATAGTTTTAATATAGGATAGAAGTTATTTCAAAAAAAAAAAAAAAACAACTAAAAATTCCTTTGGGATGTCGACATGCTCAACCTACCCATGTCGACATAGTGTTAGTTGGTTTTAAATTTTATATTTCAAAAGAAGTGCCTATTCGTCATATCTCTTCACGAATGGACATGGCCGTTGTTCTTCTATAAATATGGGATGTTTTCAACGAATTTCAATATAGATTTTCTGGTTTTTCACTCCTCTTCTTCTTCCACATTTCTTTATACATATTCCTACCATTACTCTACCGAAATCAGCATTGAATCTAACTAGATTATCTCTGGTTTGATTCTCTATCACTATCTCAACAAGATCCTCAGTGCTATTCAAAGTTATAGGCTTCTTTGTAATCAATTAAATGAGAAAAGGTATGATTGTGGCCTTGGAAATCAATTAAGCGAGATAAAGTGTGATTGTAGCCTTGGAAATCAATTGGGTGTACTTATTGCCCAGGAAATCAAGTATCTCTACTCAGAGGATTGTGAATCTAGAGGGCGTACCTCGTTGCCTTGAAATCGGGGGTGTAATTGTAAAGATTGTTTTTGAAAGGAAATCCATACTTGTATGCGGGACTGGATGTAGGGTAATTCCGAACCAGTATAAAATCCGGTGTGTTCATTCCTTTACTGCTTTTACTTTATATTTGCATCTGTGTTTGATTCTTTGATCATATCTGTGTCTGAATATTGCATACATTTGTGTTCAAATTAACAAAAACTCAAAAAAATTTAATAATCTCTAAAACACTATTCACCCTCCCTCTAGTGTTTATCCTAGCCTTAAGATCCTTAATCCGCATTTCTCACAATCCTAACATTTTAAATAGTTTAGGTAACTTATATATATTGAAATGAAATTGAGTATTATACAACTAAGTTTTTATTCAAATTCCACTATTTCAAGTTGTTTAAATTTTTTTAAATTTTAAACTCTTCAAATATTTCACAAATTTTGATTTATTTCAATGATTGAAAACTCTATCTTAACACAAGATTTAAGAATTGAATATCCGGTTTCATTTCAAACTAATTTGAAATAATTATATATATATATTTTATGAAATATACACAAGATATTTAAATCAAATCCATTTTTTTTCAAAACAAGAGTGTAGCGAAGCTACTAAGGGTCTCTCCACATCAAGACTCGAAAATGAATGTTGACGATGCTGCAGTCATCACCGAAATTATTTTCCAGTGACAATGGAGGAGAATACAGGTTTCTTCATTATAAAATTCTTTGGAAACAATTTATATTTGAATATACTTTCAAATAATATATATTCTTTCAAACCATTAAACCAAATTGTGTAAAGTGCCAGAAATCAAATTCTTAAATCCTTAATTTGAATTTATTTTATTTTCAAATCAAATAAACCCTATTTATAAAATTTTCTTTATCTATATCATGTTGCAAAAGTCTATGGTTTACAAACAAGAAATGATAATCAAATATTATCATTTCTAACAACCAATTATTTAATATTGTGTCAGTTTGCTTCGTTTAAGTGTTCTAGAATTCTTATAGATAGCGTTGATCAAACGAATCGATCGAAACCCCAAAATTCAAACTTAACAACTCAAACCACACAACATATAAATCATTTTAAATTAATTTCAAATACACTCCCTCACTCGATAATCCTAGAATAGATTTCAAAACGAGGTTAAAGATTCAAATACATGGGGATTCTAATCAAAAGAATTCTAACTAGAAGATAGGCTCATAACGAAGATAAAGCAATTAGATAACAAAAGAGAAAAGATGGGTAGACCAATATTAATCATGGATGAACTTAACCGGGTCAGCTGTGACTTCTAGAATGTGATCGATGCAGAGTTCTAAAGCAAATTAACATCCGATCACAAAAGATAGAATTCGGGCCTAACAAGAGATAGCAGCATCGTAAACCAAGGATACAGAAATCTTTGGTAAATCAATGCTTGTTGTAAAGGAGTTTCACCCCTTTACAAATCATTCTAAGATTGGCGAGACTGCCAATTTATTATAGAGATCATGCAAAGTGGAGTTATGGGATACTCCAGGATCAAAAGGATACAAATAGGGGAGACAAGAATGGTTTTTGGAACCGAGGGGAATGTTCCAAAATTCAAAGAAAATCCAAATCAAGAGGGAGGAATTCATGCTCGAACGAAAGTGATTTTGTAATTCAATTTACTATATATGTTGAGGTTTTCCTAAAACCCGAGCTCTGATACCAACTGTAACATCCCGCGTATTTTCAACCATTCGCATCCACACACGTCGGACTTGAATTGCTCAAAATATCAGATTGTTAATTTACATTTGGCAATAGAATCACAAACACAGTATTACAATAACAAGCAGCGGAAACAAATGGGTAGTAGTTCATGAAGCTACTATATATATATATATATACATACATACATACATACATATATATATATATAACAGAGTTGAAATAAAATACAACAGAATATCTTCAATACAATGAAGTCTCCAACACAAACGGATGACATCTGTGAATGAATTAACTGGAAAGCTGAAAGCTGAATAAATGCAGATGGATCTCCAAGTGAAGCTCCAACTCCAAAGGTGAATCTCAAATGCTGTATCACTCAGTCTGACCCGAGCGTAAAGCAAAACACAAAACACTCGAGTCAGGATTAACATTCTTATATCAATAAATCCAACTCAAGTGAAATATCAACAGAAATACAAGTAACTCAAAGGATGTTTGGGATAACCATCCTCTAAGGATCCGTTAAACTATCTACTATGCAGTAATATACGCTAGTATAATATGTCTATAGTAAAGCAAACTATTAAAATAGCATTAAGGCTTTACCCATATCCCCCTTAACACATTTTATATAATGCCGTAGTCTATACAGATACTGTAAACTCCACCCATGGGTGGGCTATCAGGGAGCATTCCATAGATACGACACAAAATAAACTCGTAAAAGGCATGACAGGGCATGCGACAAGGCACTCGAGGCAATGCCAGGCTAGATATACCATTTGCAGATCCGGACTGGTGGTAACGCATAGCAGCTACTACCGCCCACCTCGTGACACACTCCCAAATCAAAGGGTCCACCCAATCAATGACAAAAGCAATAGAATGGTATCGAAGAAATGTGCCCGATGGGAGAAATGACCTCACTTGGCCAGCATGGCTCCTGTTCTAGCCGCATCAAGCCGACTCGCGGGAGTCAGGGCTACGTAAATACCATATAGAATCGTCACCAAACCATCCTACTTCATTCTGGAATCTCCACCACGTACACAATTGTTAAAGGTATTGGCAGAGAGTATGACAATATCCGATCCCGGTCTCTTTAACAACCAAACGTTATTATAACACCATGGTCATTTCAAAAATAGATTATACTTCAAAACCAAAATATCATTTTTCCCTTTCAAAACCATATCAATACAATATCATTTCCATTTAAAATATATCCATTTCCAAAAATAATATCACTTTCAAAGTTATAACACTTTCGAAACCAAAACACTTTACTTTAAACAGTTTAGACGTTAATAATAGTATATATAATAAAATAGTTATAAAATAAAATAGTTTATATAAAAATAGAATAAAAATGGTTTATATTAAAATAGTTTATATTAAAATAATTTATAAAGTAAAAATAATTTAAAAATGCTTTATGTTATAAAATATTTTCCTCAAATTTCATGAACCAATTCAAATCAACTCAAATTCCAAAATTCCAATTTACTTCAATCCTAATTCTTCAACTTCAATTCAATTCAGTTTCTCAATAAATCATTTCGTATTATATTTATTTCAAATACAGATTTGAACCATAAAATAAACATTTCAATTTCGATATATTCCAAACCTTAAATATTCAAACATTTTCAAAATTAAATTTGGAAATTTCAAAATTTAACTTTATTGTTATTTAGTTTTGAAACATTCACTTAATAAATCCAATATCATTTAAATAAACTTTAAATTGCACTTGAAATAAACTAGATATTCCTTCAATTTAAACTTAAATATTCAATTTATCACTTTAAATCAAATCAAGTTATAGAATCGTATCTTAAATCTCAGATCCAATAAGTTTCAAATTGATTTAACCAAAAAAATTCTTAATTAAATACAATTTGAAATAAATCCAAATTTATCTTCCCAACCTTAACTTATTAAATCATTATAAAAAAATATTTTTAACATAAAATTTTAAAGAAATACTTAAAGATATTGTAATTAATTAAATCAAACTTTATTAAATTAAAGCTTATTATTAAATCTATGTCATATTGAAACTTATTTATATATAAAGTAATTTTAATATTAAATAAAACCATATATAATTTCTTTCAAAACCACAGAAATCGTTTTATATATAGACCAACGGTGTCTATATATAATTTTCTATCCTAGGGTCAAGTGATATGGATGTTTATCATTTCAATCGTCAATTTAAATATATACGGGTATATATATCATTTCAACCCGCAATCCCAAAATCAATTCAAGTGAAAATCACTTGGGTTTATCATTTCAACCTTAATGATTTTCTCCTATTCTACAGATCGTTCGGGTATGTATAATTTCAACCCATAGGGAATTCTATACTAACAGGGAACTTGCAGAGTGATAACAGATATGATAATAATAATAATAATAGGCATATATCATCAATTATAATATAAAGAACAGGATATTGTGTCATATCCCACAGGTGAACAATTACATATAAATGCATATCATATATAACAATGTAAACAATTAGCAGTATATTTCAATTGTCGTTTCAATTGAAATCAAATTTAATAAATATAAGAATGTTAATCATGAGTGATTGCTCACCTTTCAATGCTAGAGAGGATAGACAAATGAAACGAGCTATGAGTCTAAGCACGAATTCCAAAGCAAAGCTAAATTGGCATGAATTTGACGAATAAGCTGATAACAGAAATCGATGAACAATCAAATTAGCTAGATATATATACCAAAATATTATTATTATTATTTTATAAAGTCAGCGTTTTAACTTAATACAAATATCAAAAATGAAATATAAAAAAAGCATTATTCTTAAAATACAATTTTTTTTAAAATATACATATTATATCCATAGATCTCAACACTTTAAAGTCCATGTAAAAGAATAAACTTTATAGTATATGTATAAAATATCCCCTTATTTATACTTTAAAATCAATAAATTAAACATACTTTAAAATCAACATAATTATGACATATATACATATACACATTGAAATCAATATTATTATGAAGACATACGTAAACATTATGCAAATAAGTTTTGGAACATATATATCAAACACGTAACATATGTGTTTCACCAAAATCAATGTACATGCTAGTTTCAATACATATATAAAATATGTGTATATATCATAAGTTTCAAAAATTTTACAAGACCTGAACTATACAATAGGGTTTTAAACAAACATATATTTTAAGCCCATTACAAAATCTACCTTTAATTCATACATTTAAAATAAATTGACATACTGTATAAACTGTCAAATACTACATGCAGTAAGTTATATTTTAATGCAAATATATAAACCCTATATAATATATACAACATCTAGACATACTTAAAAATTTACTTTTCAAATATGTTATAATAACATATACATACAACTTACCCCACAAATATCTATAAATATCAATGCACTAGCATATAATATATATTATATAGCTTATTTATATCTAAAAACTGTATAACATAGAAACACACCATATATATATAGCTTAGGTAAATATATATTTGTCAACGGCTTCCCAATCGAAACAATAAAAAATATATAAAATAAAATAAAACTATATATACTTGTATATAAAACTGCTTATAAATTTAACAATGTAATACATATTATATTTATAAAATCTTACCCATTAGATGGGAGGCTAGGCCATGGAGGAGGATAGGGGATGGTGGTCAAGGATCGGACAGAGGTGGCTGCACTACGAGGCAGCATTGTTCGGCGGAGGGCTGGTGGGCTAGAGGGAGGGGCGAAGTTTGCGGAGGGGAAGCAAGAGAGAGAAGGGAAGGTCGATTGTGCTTTGGCTGGTGTGAGGTGTTGCCATGGTGGGCGAGTTAGGAGGTCGATCATGGTGGTGCGGCCAGAGGCCATGAGGGGAAGGAGCAGTTCGACTGCGATGAGGATATGGTGTAGAACCGAGACCAGGTTTCGGTGCTTAGCGATGGTGGACAAGCGGTTGGTCTTTTTCGTGATATAGAGTGAGGGGGAGACAAGTTTTATTCCCTTTTTTTTTTGTAGAGAAGAAGAAGTAGCAGCTCTATGTTAGTATATATGGTACATATGTTGCAATAGAAGTCACAGAAGCTAAAAGGTAAAAAATGGAACAAAACGTACGAACCACAATAAATAACAATGAACCGGATAATAAAGTTTAACGTCGGGAATTTGAAAAGTAGTTACTAATTGCTCTAGCCGCTTGTAAAACTGAATGGTCACTTAATAACAAAAGCTCCAAAATGGGTACCGATATGGATATCTGTCTTTGCAGATTTCGTTACGTACCGGACTTCAAAACAAAGAATTGGATATACCACAGAGATAAGCATGACAAGACGACCAAAACGGTATACAAATATCAGTGGTGCGATCATCCTATCAAAAGTCGATAATCGGTACCGAAAATGCTGCTAAAATACCAGAATTAAGGTAGACGGAGCAATAACAATCCAAATTTGAAGAAATAAAATATGACGTCTCACTTAGAAGATGATATATAAATTTATTGTATAAAAATATCCACGTTTGGAAAATTTTTATTATCATCAAATTTTTAACAGATTCGAATTCAAATAAGATTACACAATAAAATAAACTTTCAGATTATTAATTGAAAATTTACCATTTGCTATATTTAATTAGACATAATCCAAATATCCTATTTATATTTCAAAACTTATTATTTAAAATTTCAAAAAATTTCAATTAAATGAATTATTAAAACAAATAAATTATTAAAAATTGTTAAAAATTACGGGTCGTTACAAAGAGTTCTAAATGCACCAAGAAATAAGTAAAGATTCAATCTCAAAGTCACTCCTTCCTATTATAATAATGATTTATCGATAAGGAGCAATTGAATTTTCTTTAACAAAGTACGATTAATGGTGAGTGAAATTTAGTTAACTTCTTTTTATAATGTCGTGTACATAAGAGTAGTATAGAAGAATAAAATTAATTTTATCTAAAGAACCGATTATAAAATCGCACAAGATAATGGTTTCTAAGAAATCTCAACATATCCTAGGCTAATGAGTGGTAAGTTGTATGATTCAAAAGACTACACATAATAATTATACATGAGGGATCTTGTCTGAATCACCCTAAAAGAATTTTAGAAACAATCATCATTGGATGACTAACTTATGTTTTAAGCATAAGTACAGTAACAAAAAAGCTTAATTTTATGAATAAAGCAATTCATAAAGTGTTTATACACACCTATTCCATTGCATAGAGAAAAAATTGTGGTTTTAAGAAATAACACCTTCGAAGAAAAAGAATTTCTTTGAGAAATTATTGGTAGTAAAATTGATTTGAATTCGATCCAAAGGTAAAACTGACTATGTGGGATGAAATGAAATTAGGCTATCCTAAATGAACAACATCGCATTAGAGTATCCAATAAGTATTCTCACACATTGAAGAAAAACTATGAGCTTTTTATCAATGTCGATAATAGATAATCCTCAATTGCCAATTAAGCCACTAAGGTTATTGACTCTACGATATAGTATGATGCACAATTCTAAAAAGGATTCCAAGTACGTTACCAAAAAATGATTTTTGATATTTTTACCCGAAGGGATATAATCCATTGGCCACAAATGCATCTTCAAGAGTAAGACAAATGTAGTATTTTTATAGAAATATCGAATAGTTTGACTTTCCATCAAAATATAGAGGAAGCGTTTGTCCATAAGAAAGAATCACTAAAAGGTACATAAATATTTGTAGACTATATAAAGTCCCTTAAACTTTAGTGGTTTATTTATCTAATTAATTGAATTTTTGTGAAATTTTATATCATATTATTCTGAAATAAAAATTTAACATTTGGAATACGTCTATTTAAACATAGCAAATGGTAAATTTTCATCGGATAATATGAAAAAAAAATTATGTAATTTTATTTAAATTTAAATCAGTTAAAAATTGATGATAATAAAATGTTTTCCAAACTTGCATATTTTTATACATTAAAATTGTAAATTATCTTCTAAGTGAGAATTCATATTTCGTTTCTTCAAATTTGGACTTTTCTAGCTCCGTTTATCTTATTTTCAGCAAATTATCAGCATTTTGCTACCGACACCGAATTTTGATTGAATAATCGTGCCACTGAAATCTGTATACCATTTTGATCGCCTTATCATGCTGATCTCCGCAGTATATTCAATTGTGGATTTCAGAGTTCGAAACACGACAAAATGGGTAAACCGATTAGTTGTATCCGTACCGTATTTGTGCCTCTTTGTTTTCTCTTGTCTTTTCATTTGCCTAGGCGTGTAGCATGTTGCCTTTATTAAATTACGAAAGGACTTTTGACTCTTCATACATCATTTTTTTTATTCTTCTGCCTTTTCATCTTGCTTTTCTGTCATTTCCAAAAACGAGTCTGCTCATTGAAAAAAAGAAAACAGTCTAACCTATTCATTTTCTTTTCCCCTGCCTACTGCATATATTCTTTTTCCTCTGTTTCATTCTCTTCTGTTCTAGTCTGTAAAGTGATAATATAAAGTGTATATACATATGTTGTTTTATAAAGTAGTGCTAGAGATGCTTCCTCTCTATTTCATGAATTACACGTACATTCATGATTTTTCCTGGAACTTTTCCTCCACTCCTATGCCGAGAGCTCCACCTCCATCTTGCTTGCCGCTTCCTCTTTAAAAAAAAAAATTATTTCTAGTATATATTCCTCCCTGGAGCTTACATGCCATCTCACCTATTAGAGCAACCTCTCCACCTGAAGCCACTACTCATCTCCTCTTCCTTTGGTTGTAAAAAAAGTACTAAATATGATACTATATGTATAGCTTGTATTTTATGTTCTAAAAAAAAGTTATTTGTTACATACATACATACATACATACATACATACATATATATATATATATATATATATATATATATTTCATATATGAATTATATACGGGGAAGTATACTGGGTATTTCATGCGTGAGTTATATTTCATGCGTGAGTTATATACTGGGTATTTTAAGTAAAAGGTTTGAATGTTTATATATATTTATAGTTGAACTGTTGAATTGTATAAAATTTATAATGATGTAAATTTACTTGATTTACTTTTTGATTTAAATCTGAAGCCTTAACTTCTTTTTTTGTCTAACTTTTATATTGGTTTATATATGCATGTATATACGTAATAAAAACACTGGTTTGTTTACTAAATATTTTTACTGTTTACAATATAAAGGTTATGTTTGTAAGGTGTTCATGGATAAATCTATATTGCCTTTTTGAGTTCATAAATATATTTATTATATATAGTTACAGTAAGTTCTCTATTTGGTAAGTTATAAATTTTTTCAGTTTGTGTATATGTATTTTATTGTTTATTTTATATGATTAACTCATGTGTTTATTTTTTTGTATATATCTATTTACTGTTTTACATTTTGTCAATTTATGTTTATATTCAGTTTATAAAGAAGAGAAAAAAAATTTGTTGCAATATGTTAGTTATATATGTTTGTATATATTAGTTTATATATACATGAGTTTGGTTTTGAATATGCATATGGTTTGGAAAAGAAAATGTATAAGGGGTTTCATACAAAAAGTTTATGTAGTATGTTTTGTTTGGATATGGATATAAAACATTAGTTTACATGTTAATATAAGTTATATATATATTTTAAAATAAATTATTTATGTTAATTTTATAAAAATATTGATATTTGGATATTCTCTTTAGAAATATGTGTGTATATATATATATATTATTTTAAATATGAGTTTAAAATTTTTTATATTAATTATTAGAGAAAGATATTTATGGATATAATGTAAGTATAAATATAGATTTTATTTTGATTGGTATTTAAGATGAATGTTGATTTTAGAAAATTTAAATATATGTAATATATCTTGTTCTCATCGATCCCCTGTTATCAGCTTTTCTCGTCAAATTCGCGTTCAATCTTGCTTTTCTTTGGAATTCGTGCTTGGATTTATAACTCAACTCATTTCATCATTGAATCTCTCTGGCCTTGAAAGGTAAGCAATCACTGACGATTAATGTTCTTATATTTATTAAATTTTATTTCAATTGAAACGACAATTGAAATATGTTGTTGTTAGTTATTGACATTGCTATATATATGTTATTATCTGTATCTGTTCACCTGTGACATTTGACACCATTATCTATTATTTACATTTATGATATATGCCTATTATTATTATCATATCTTTTATCACTCTGCAAGTTCCCTGTTACTATAGAATTCACTATGGGTTGAAATGATACATACCCGGACGATCTGTAGAATAAGAGAAAATCGTTATGGGTTGAAATGATAAACCCAAGCAATTTTCATTGAATTGAATTTGGAAGTGCAGGTTGAAATGATATATACCCATATATATATCTAAATTGTGGATTGAAATGATAAATATCTGTATCACTTGACTATATGATAGAAAATTATATACAGACACCATTGGTCTATATATAAGCACATTGAAAATGATTCTATGGTTTTTGGAAAGAAATATATGGTTTTATATAAATATTGATTTTAGATATTATATAAATGTTATTTTATATATATTAAATTCTTGACTTTAAGCTGTGTATAAATTTGTTTAAATATAAAATAATTTTAATAATAAAGTTTGATTTTATTAAAATATAATATGGATTTAAATTTTATTTTAATATAGAGTTTATAATGATTTTAATAAATTAAGCTTGAGGAGATAGATTTGAAATTTATTTGGAATTGTATTAAATTAAGAATTATATTTAATTAAAATCGATTTGAAACTTATTGAATTTAATATTTTTAAAAGATATGATTTTATAACTTGATTTCAGTTTAAGGTGATTAAAGGAATATTTCAAGTTAATTAAATTGAGGGAAATATTCAGTTATTTGAAATTCGAAGTTTTATTTAAATGATATTGGATTTACTAAGTAAATATTTCAAAACTAAATAGTGATAAATTAAATTATATATATATATATATATATATATATATATATTAAATTATCAAATTTAGTTTTGAAATGTTTGAATACTTAAAGCTTTGAAATACATTGAAATTGAACTAGTTTATTTTAAGGATCAAATCTGTTTTTGAAATTGATGTAAATTGAAATGGTTTATTGAGAAACTGAATTGAGTTGAAATTAATGAATTGAGATTTGAATTAAATCGAAATTTGGAATTCGAGTTGATTTGAATCAATTTGTGATGTTTGAGGAAATTATTTTATTATATAAAATAATTTTAAATTATATTTAAAACTATTTATATATTTTAACTTAATAAATCGTTTTTAATATAAACTATTTTGATATAAATTATTTATTTAATATAAACTATCTTATTTTATAAACTATTTTATTATATATACTATTATTAATATATAAACTGTTTAAGTAGTAGAAGTTGTGATTCAAGTTATGGTTTCCCAAAGAATTATTATTTCAAAGTGTTTTGGTTTCGAAAGTGTTATAACTTTGAACTGCTAACATTTTGGAAATGATATCGTATTTGGTTTTGGAATGGAAATGATGTCGTATCGATATGGTTTGAAATGGCAATGGTATTTTGGTTTTGAAGTATAAACCATTTTGAAAATGACTGTAGTGTTATAAGAACGATTGGTTGTTAAAGAGACTGGGATTGGATATTGTCATACTCTCTGCTAATACCAAAACCACTTTAACAACTGTGTACGTGGTGGAGATTCCAGAATGAAGTAGGATGGTGGCGACGTTCTATTGAGGTGTATACGTGGACCCGACTGCAATGAGTTGGCATAAGGTGGCTAAAACAGGAGCAATTGACGGGCCAATGAGGTAGCTTCTCTGATCGGACACATTCCTTCGATACTATATTCTGACTTTGTGATTGATTTGGTGGCCACTTTTGATTTTGATTGGGAGTGTGTTTCAAGGTGGGCGGTAGTGGCTGCTATGCGTTATCACCAGTCCGAAAGTGTAATTAGTATATCTATCCTGGCATTGCCTAGTTGTGTCGCGTCGCCACCCTAGCGTGCTTTACTACGAGTTTGATTTGTGTCGTACCTGTGGAGTATTTATGGTAGCCTCCCATCTGGAGGTACGATGGTACTGTATAGACTATTGGCACTATAAAATGTGTTAAAGGGGATATGGGTAACGCCTTAATGCTATTTTAATAGTTTACTTTGCTATAGAAATTATTATAATAGCGTATATACTACATAGTGGATAGTTTAACGGATCCTTAGAGGATGGTTATCCCAAACATCCTTTAAGTTACTTGTATTTCAGTTGATATTTCACTTGAGTTGGATTTATTGATATAAGAATGTTAATCCTGACTCGAGCGTTTTATGTTTTGCTTTATGCTCGGGTCAGATTGAGGGATATAGCCTTTAAGACTCACCTTTAGAGTTAGAGCTTCGCTTGGAAATCCATCTATCGATTCTGCTTTCAGTTATTCAGTTAATTTCAGTGATGTATGCAGATTTTGACTATTGTATTGAGACATCTATGTATTCGAGATTTCTATTGTATCTTATTCAACTCTGCTATATATACATACATACATATATATATATATATACTAGCTTCATGAACTACTATTCTTTTCTTTCTGCTGCATTATTGTTATATTACTCTGTGTTTGTGATTCTGTGATTATTTATTAACTATATATGCTGAGTTTTTGCCAATTTAAATTAACAATCTGATATTTTGAGCAATTCAAGTCTGACATCTGTGGATGCAAATGGTTGAAAATATCAGGATGTTACATGTGGTATCAGAGCTTTGGTTTTAGGCCAAATTCAGCATATAGAGTAAATTTAATTGTGGAATTACTTTCGTTCAAGCTTTGAATTCCTTCCTCTTTGATTCAAATTTCTTTGAATTTTGGAACATTCACTTCGGTTCCCAAATCCATCCTTATCTCTCCCTATTCGTGCTTCTTGATTTTGGAGTATCCAATAACTCCACTTCGAATGATCTCCATAATAACTCAACGGTCTCGCCAATCTTCGAATGATTTGTAAAGGGGTGAAACACCTTTACAATAGGCATTGATTTACCGAAGATTTCTGTATCCTCGGTTTACGATGCTATCTATCTCCTGCTATGCCCGAATTCTATCTCTTGCGATCGAATGTCGATTTGCCTTAGAATTCTGCATCGATCTAATTCTTGTAGTTACGGTTGACCCGGTTAAGGTCGCCTGCGATTACTGTTAGAATATCCATCTTACTGTTTGAAATTCAATCATCTTATCTCCCTATCGACTCTATCTTTTAGTTGAATTATTTTGGTTAGAGTCCCTCTGTGTTTGAATTTCCATCGTTAAATCATCGAGTGACGGAGCATATTTGTAACTAATATATATGTTTATAGTGTGTTGTTTGAGTTGTTGATATGGATTTGGGTTTTCGATCGATTGGTCTTATCAACGCTATCGATAAGAATTCCAAAACACTTGAACAGAGCAAATTGACACAATATTATTTTCAAATTTGGTAAACGAAATAAATTTGTTTGATTATATTATAAATATATAAGTAAAAATTTTTGGAATTTAATAATTTAATTAAATTTATTGTTTGAAATGATAATATTTGATTATCATTTATTGTTCTACAAATGAACTTATAAACATGGTTTATAAATTGGTTTTGAATTTAAATGAACTTAAAATTAAGAATTTGAGAATTTAATTTCCGACGATTTTAAACTTTGGTTTTAAAGCATTAAATGTATATTATTTAAATATTTCCAAATAGAAATCATTTCCAAAGAATTTTAAAAGTTTAAATCAGTACTCTCCTACATTGTCGCTGGAAAAGAATTTCGATGATGACTATGACATCATCAATATTCATTTTCGAGTTTCAGAGTGGAGAGACCATTCAGTAGCTTTGTTACATTTTGTTTTGAAAAATGAATTTGATTTGAACTTCTTAAGAATGACTTGATTTATAGTATATTATATATATTGGTATATGATAATAGATTATATTTGATATATAGTATATATGTATATGTATGTATGTATCTCTAATAGTTTGAAATGATATCAGAAATTAAATTCTTAATTTTTAGTTACAATGATTTTAGTTATAAATAAATCCAAAATTTTGAATAAACATTTATCTTGAAATAATTGAATTGAGAAAATTCCACTTGTATAATACCCAATTACATTCTAATATAACTTACCTTAATCATTCAGAAGTTGGATACGTAATTGGATAATATACAATATAAAATGATTTTATAAATAAAATTTGAGTGATCATAATAGATGTTATACACTTAATTTTTAGTTATAAATAGAATAATAATTAATTCAATAATAAATGGGATAGATAAAATAAATTCTGTTTTGAGGAATTAATAAATTGAAATTAAATCAACTTCATGAAATTCCTTGAATTTAAAATCAATTACTGAATGTTAATCAATCTAAAAATTAAATCTATATGGTTTTAAATTAATTCTTTTCTTTTTTATTCCAAATCTATTTTCATTTTGGTTGTTTCTATTCTCCTACCTCCTTCCTTTTCGAGGACGAAAAGTTTTCAGTGGAGGAGAGTGTAACAACGCATGAATTTCAGTGGTTTATTATCTAATTAATTGAATTTTTGTGAAATTTTAAATCATATTATTTTGAAATAAAAATTTAATATTTGGAATACGCCTATTTAAACATAGCAAATGGTAAATTTTCATCTTATAATATGAAAGTTTATTTTTTTTGTAGTTTTATTTAAATTTAAATCAGTTAAAAATTAATGATAATAAAATGTTTTCCAAACCTGAATATTTTTACACAGTAAAAGTGTAAATCATCTTCTAAGTGAGACGTCATATTTCGTTTCTTCAAATTTGGACTTTTCTAGCCTCGTTTAGCTTATTTTTAGCAAATTATCAGCATTTTGTTACCGACATCGACTTTTGATCGGATAATCGTACCACTGACATCTATATACTGTTTTGATCGCCTCATCATGCTGATCTCCGTAGTATATTCAATTATGCATTTCAGAGTTCGAAACACGGCGAAAACGGTAAACCGATTAGTCGTATCGGTACCGTATTTGTGCCTCTTCGTTTTCTCTTGTCTTTTGATTTGCCCAGCCGTGTAGCCTATTGCCTTTATTAAATTACGAAAGGACTTTTGACTCTTCACACATCATTTATTTATTTATTTATTTATTATATTCTTGTGCCTTTTCATCTTGCTTTTCTATCAATTCCAAAAAGGAGTCTGCTCGTTGAAAAAAGAAAATAGTCTAACCTATTCATTTTCTTTTCCCTTACTCGCTGCACTTATTCATTTTCCTCTTTTTCATTCTCTTATGTGCTAGTCTATAAAGTGATAATATAAAGTGCATATACATATGTTGTCTTATAAAGTAGTGCCAGAGATGCTTCCTCTCTGTTTTATAAATTACATGTAACTTGCATTCATGATTTTTGCTGGAACCTTTCCTCCATGTCCTGCGCCGAGAGCTCCACCTCCATCTTGCTTGCCACCTCCTCTTTAAAAAAAATTATTGCTAATATATATTCCTTCCTATAGCTTACGTGAAATCTCACCTATTAGAGCAACCTCTCCACCTGAAGCCACTTCTCATCTCCTCTTCCTTTGGTTATAAAAAATGGTACTAAATATGATACTATATGTATAGCTTGTATTTTATGTTCTAAAAAAAAGTTGTTATATATATATATATATTTCATACGTGATTTATATACAGGGAATTGTATACTGGGTATTTCATGCGTGAGTTATATTTCATGCATGAGTTATATACTGGGTATTTTAAGTAAATGGTTTGAATGTTTATATATATTTATAGTTGAATTGTATAAAATTTATTATGATGTAAATTTACTTGATTTTCGTTTTGATTTAAATCTGAAACCTTAACTTCTTTTTTTGTCTAAATTTGTATAAAGGTTTACATATGCATATATATATACGTTTTAAAAAAACTGGTTTGTTTACTAAATATTTTTATTGTTTACAATATACAGGTTATGTTTGTAAGCTATTCATACGATAAATCTATATTGTCTTTTTGAGTTCAAATATACATACATACATACATACATATATATATATATATATATATATTACATATAGTTACAGTAACCGGCTCTATTTGGTAAGTTACAATTTTTTTTAGTTTATGTATATGTATTTTATTGTTTATTTTATATGATTAAATCATATGTTTATTTTTTTTATATATCAGTTTACTAATTTACATTTTTTCAATTTATGTTTATATTCAGTTTATAAAGAAAATAAAAAATTTGTTGCAATCAATTAGTTATATATTTATGTATATATGTTAGTTTATATATACATGAGTTTGGTTTTGAATATGCATATAGTTTGGAAAAGAAAATGTATAAGTGGGTTTCGTATAAAAAGTTTATGTAGTATGTTTTGTTTGGATATGGATATAAAATATTAGTTTACATATTTATATAAGTTATATATTTATTTATTTTAATTTTATAATAAATATTGATATTTGGATCTTCTCTTTATATATATATATATATATATATATATAATTTTAAATATGAGTTTAAAAAAAATTATATTAATTATTAGAGAAAGATATTTATGGATATAATAGAAGCATAAATATAGATTTTATTTTGATTGGTATTTAAGTTGAATGTTGATTTTAGAAAATTTAAGTACATGTAATATATCTTGTTCTCATCGATCCCCTGTTATTAGCTTTGCTCGTCAAATTCGCATTCAATCTTGCTTTTCTTTGGAATTCGTGCTTGGATTTGTAACTCAACTCATTTCATCATTGAATCTCTCTAGCCTCGAAAGGTGAGCAATCATTCACGATTAATGTTCTTATATTTATTAAATTTTATTTCAATTGAAATGACAATTGAAATATGTTGTTATTAATTATTTACATTGCAATATATATGCTATTATCTGTATCTGTTCACCTGTGACATCTGACACCATTATCTGTTATTTATATTGAAGATATATGCCTATTATATTATTATCATATCTGTTATCACTTTACAAGTTTCCTGTTAGTGTAGAATCCACTATGGGTTGAAACGATACATAGCTGAATGATCTGTAGAGTAAGGGAAAATCGTTATGGGTTGAAATGATAAACCCAAGCAATTTTCATTATATTGAATTTGGGATTGCAGGTTGAAATGATATATACCCGTATATATATGTATATATTTAAGTTACGGATTGAAATGATAAATATCCGTATCACTTGACCATATGATAGAAAATTATATATAGACACTATTGGTCTATATATAAATATTTTGAAAATGATTCTATGGTTCTTGGAAAGAAATATATGGTTTTATATAAATATTGATTTTAGATGTCATATAAACGTTATTTTATATATAGTTAAATTCTAGACTTTAAGTTGTGTATAAATTTGTTTTAATATAAATTAAGTTTAATAATAAAGTTTGATTTTATTAAAATATAATATGTTTAAGCATTTATTTAAATTTTATTTTAATACAGAGTTTATAATGATTTTAATAAATTAAGGTTAAGGAGATAGATTTGAAATTGATTTGGGATTGTATTTAATTAAGAATTATATTTAATTAAAATCGATTTGAAACTTACTGAATTTAAGATTTTTAAAAGATATGACTTTATAACTTGATTTCGGTTTAAGGTGATAAAAGGAATATTTCAAGTTAATTAAATTGAGGGAAATATTCAGTTATTTGAAATTTGAAGTTCTATTTAAATGATATTGGAATTATTAAGTAAATATTACAAAATTAAACAATGATAAATTGAATTTGATATATATATATATACACACACACACACACATATACATACATACATACATATATATATGAATTATCAGATTTTGTTTTGAAATGTTTGAATACTTAAAGCTTTGAAATATATTGAAATTGAACTGGTTTATTTTGTGGTTCAAATCTGTTTTTGAAATCGATGTAAATTGAAATGGTTATTGAGAAACTGAATTAAGTTGAAATAGATGAACTGAGGTTTGAATTAAATTGAAATTTGGAATTCGAGTTGATTTGAGTCAATTTATGAAGTTCGAGGAAATTATTTTATTATATAAAATAATTTTAAATTATATTTTAAACTTAATAAATCATTTTTAATATAAACTATTTTAATATAAACTATTTATTTAACATAAACAATCTTATTTTATAAACTATTTTATTATATATACTATTATTAATACATAAACTATTTAAGTGGTAGAAGTTGTGATTTCAAGTTATGGTTTTCGAAAGAATTATGATTTCAAAGTGTTTTGGTTTCGAAAGTGTTATAACTTTGAAATGCTAAGATTTTGGAAATGATATCGTATTTTGTAACGTCCCGCCTTTTCGCACGCTTTAAATCGACACACGTACCAATTCAAGGCATACGCAAGGGCGGATTATTATGGGGTAAATAAGAAAAACAAGAAGAAAAACAAAACAAAATCTCACAGCGGAAGGATAAAATATAATAATCAAATATATAGTTCATGAAGCTATTTTACAAAACATTTGATTATATTTACATAATACATATAAGAGTTACACATCCCAATAACAATGCAGCGGAACAGTATGAGTGTAGTGCAATAGAATAAATAATAATAATATGAATCTTCATCTTCGTCCTCCAAAGCTAAATCTTCAAATCCTGAAACGCTCGGACTGACCCGAGCGAATTGAAAAGACAAAACACTCGAGTCAGAACTAAAAGATCTTATGTAAGTTAAATCAATAGGAATAAATATGAGTGCAGTAACTTAAGAGATGCTCGGGATTTTCATCTTCTAAGGATCCGTTAAACTATTTACTATGTAGTATATTTAGCTATTATAATAGTGTCTAATTGTAAAATAAACTTACTTTTTAATAGCGTTAAGGAGTGACCCAATATTCCCCTTAACACATAATATATTCTCATAGTCTATACAGTACCGTAATCTCCCCCGTAATGGGCGTCGTCAGAGGGCACTCCATAGTTATGGTACAAAACGAAAATCGTATAAGGCGCGCTAGGGTAGGTGACACGACACAACTAGGCAATGCCAGGGTAGATATACCAATAGCTATCCGGGCTGGTGGTAACGCATAGCCGCAGCTACCGCCCACCTCGAACAAACTCCCCCTAAAATCAAAAGTAAAAGTGGCCACCGAATCAATCCAAAGTCAGAGTATAATATCGAAGAGGAGTATCCGATAAAGGGCGCTAACCCCCTTGGCCCAAGAATCGCTCCTGTTTTAGCCACCTTATGCCAACTCACGGGAGTCGGGTCCACGTATTTACCTCAAAGGAAACGCCGCCACCATCCTACTTCATTCTGGAATCTCCACCGCGTACACGGTTGTTAAAGTGGTTTTCAGAGTTGGCAGAGAGAATGACAACTTCCGATCCCGGTCTCTTCAACAACCAAACGTTATTATAACACCATGGTCATTTAAAAATAATAATTATACTTTCAAAACCAGAATATAATTATCCATTTCAAAACCCATAAATACGATATCTTTTCCCTTTCAAACCAAACTCATTTGATATTAGTTTTATAAAATCCCAAATCAATATAATATCATTTTATTTAAAATATATATTTCTTTTCCAAAATCATATTGTTTTCTAACTTATAATAATCGGAAACCAAACATTGAATTATAGCTTTCAAACTATAATACTTCGAAAATTCATAGCTTTAAACCATAATTTCTAAAACTTAAATGGTTTGGATATTCAAACAGTATATAGCATCAATAGTTTGGATTCAAAATTTCTTTATAAAATAAAATAATTTCCACGAGTTACAATTTATTTCATTTAAGATTAAGTCAAAATCCATAAATTTAAAATCGCTTTCAGTTTAAATAAACCACTTCAGTTTCAATATATTTCAAACTTTGAATATTAAACAATTGGAACTAAGGTTGGAAATTTCTGTTTCACCAATTTAAAGTCCTATTATTTAGTTTGAAATAATAATTGCATAATAAACCCATAATCTTTTAAGTAAAACTCAAATTACTTATAAAAGAAAATTTCCTTCAATTTTTATACTAGAAATATTCATTTAATTCACCTTGAATAGAATTCAGTTATAAATATCATACCTTTTTTTAAAATTTCAAGTTAATAAACTTTACATCAACTTATGAAGTTAACTTCTTAATTAAGCTCAATTCTAAATAAATTTTCCAATTTAACTCCCAATCTTAATTAATTTAAATCCTTTAAAATTATATGTAATTTCAATATCTTAACATGTACTTAACCATATAATATAAAATTGTGATATCCCGAAAATTTGGGACAATATCAATTTAATAATCTACATTAAAAATTAAATTGATTTGATAATATTTGTTAATAACATATGAATTGATTTAATAATCTTCTTTTAAATAAATATTTAACTAATAATTTATCTTTTAAAAGTTAATCAAATTGCCTTCTATTTATAATGTATATATCTGTATATATTGTAAATGGATAATCTTTGTTTTAAATTTAATAAATAGACATGTTTCTAATTCTAATATTTTTGATAATTTCGAAATTTGATATTAAGCTATTTAATAAATGATCATATGATTTTAAATTACTCAAGATTTAAGTTTAGTTTGTTTAAAATAATTTTAGCTTACATTTAAATTTAGCAAAAGGGTTGTTTAATTTGTTTTAAATTTAGCCTGATAAAAATAAGTAGTTTAATAAGGAGATAAATCCTTTTATAAATCATTTTGACTTAATAATGAGCTCTATTAATAATGCAAATCTTTACAAATGGATTTTAAATAAAATTGTTATTTCAACTTTAATTATATATGAGTGTTTGAATGAAAGTTATGAATTGGAAATTAAAAATAAAGGTTTCAAAATGTTCAAATTAAAATAAACATTTATTAATATTAATATAAGTATAAAATAAAATAATAATAGGTAATCAAATATTTGTTAGTCTATGTTTAAAAAAAATATAAAAAAAATAAAAGTAAACACACATGTTAGAAAATAGAACTAAATACTTAGACTAAATTCATAGTAAAGACTAAAACAACTATATATATATTTGGACATAAGTAAAAACATTACCCAGGCAAGTAGTAAAAGTAAAGCAAAGTTATGAGACAAAACAAAGTAAAAGTACATAAAATATCTAAACATATGCAGGTTAGAGAAACAAAATAAAAGAAAATAAATATATTACAAATATCAAGTTACAAGACAAAGCAAATATATGAGCTGGTAAAAGAAATAAAACAAACATATGCAAGTAGCTTGTAAATAAAGTATGTAGGCAAGTAATCATGACTGTAAATTAGATATGCAAGCTAAAGAGTAAACAAAATTAACATATAAGATAGTTTGTAGAGCAAGCTAATACAAGCAAAGTAAATAAAATTTCATTTTGCAGGTTAGAGCAGAGAAGTGCAAAGCTAAAAAAAAAAAGATTATGCAGGTAGCTTACAAATTAAGATGCAGGCAAGAATAGTGAAAAGAAACAAGTATGCAAAACATAATAAAATATCTAAGCATAAAATTTGGTAAACTGAGACACAAAGTACATTAGCATTAATGACACAAATTCTTAGCTACTAACAACAGTCATTTCGAGTGTATTTCAGCCTCCATAAGAAAGATTTTTGCCTAATAAAATCAAAATCCATCTGATCAAAGAAAATGCTATACCCAGTTATTACCTTCCCTGAAAACTTCTTTATATATGTCATATTATATTTGTTCGTTCATAAAAGATATCAATCTTGAAACAAGAAAAATGGCAAACATTTTCATCTATACAAACTAAAGTAATATTACAACTAAAATGGATTTTAGGTGGCCGTGGTGTTATCTGGTGGTTGTTGGCGATGTGTTGACATTCCTATGGATGGCCGGAGTTGGCTGGGGCCACGTGCACCGAGTCGCTCGAGTAGATGACTCGAAGCAAGGTGATGGAGAACTCGAAGCACTGAAGTGGGTTGGAAATTGAGATGGTTCCAAGTTTTTGAACTGTCATAGTTTGGTGTGCAGTTTTTTTTAGGCTCGGGAAAATCTCGGGTCATTTGCCTTGTTTACTCGAAGTAGAGAGAGCATTGGCCCGAAGCAACTTTGCTTTGGTCTCGGGTGAGAGTTGAATTGCTACAGGCTGTATAAACTACATGTACATTTAAATTTAAACCAAATTTAAAGCAAAATTAATTGTAAGTTAGTTGTAATCATGATGTATTTGAATTTAAGTTGTCAACTAAGATTTAACAAAGCCTAAATCTAATTAGAAGTACGAATTCAAATTTATATTTTGAATCTAAAATGCAGTTTTAAAATATTTAAATGAGTTTCAGGTTTAAAACCTGATAGTTTCCAGATTTTAAAATTAGACCTGAAACAAAAGTGTTGCAGCAGTTAAATTCGATTTTGTTAAAGGTTTTGATTCAAATGGATATTTGAATCTTAAAGTTAAAATGGGTTTGGATTTAAAAATCGAGTTCCTAATTCTAGTTGTTAAAAGAGAGTTTAAATCGAAGTTTTTAAATCAAGATAGTTGAGGGAATTCAAGTTTACTTAGAATTCAAAATATGAAAGCTTAACTCAGTTTTAATTATGAATAAGTTCAAATAAAATAGTTTTGAAAAGTAAACTGTTTCAATAAAAATTAACTTGATTTTGAGAATTCTTTGAGCAAAGATTTTTGAATGAAAAATAAATAAATTGTTTAACTTGAGGTTTGCAAGTTAAAATATTAATGTATTTTGGAAATTTAAATTCGAATAAAGATTCAAGTAGTTTAATTTAAAAGTCTTTCTTATATAAGTTCATATGTAAATAATAAATGTTATTTACATTTATTTAAAAGATTTTAAATTGAATTTAAATTATAATCATTTTTGAAATCTTCAATCCAAATGATTTTTAAATTTGAATTCAAAATGTAATGTTAATGAAGTCATTAATAAAGAAATAAATTATGTTAAGAATAATAGGGTAATTAAGGAATGACTTATGTATTTAGAAAATAATTTAAATTGATTTATAACTAAAGATCAATTAAGAAGTAAATTAAGAAATGTTATTAGTCAATGTAGATAATTAACCAAGGATTATTAATTAATTCATATATAGGGTTAATTTTTGATAATTAATTAGATTAATTGGATAATCTATTGTAAATTGTTAAATGTAATTACTCAATAAAGGTAATCAAGAGATTAATTACTTATGGTAATTAATTTTGATAAGATGTTTAATTTAAGTTAATTAGTTTATTTTAATTAATTTAAGGAAATCATTTGATAGATTCATAAATGTAAATGACTTAGTGTATTCAATGGAGCATAATTACTTGAGGAAGTAATTAATGATAATTACTGAATGTAATTAGTGAAAGATGATGTGTCAATAAAGTAATTTGGATAATTACTTTTGAAATTAATCAAGGGATTAATTAATGGAGATAATTAATTATGGAATAATTAATTTATTAATATGTAATTAAGGGTAGTTAATTACTGATTGATATTAATCAAGGGCGATTAATAATTGAGTTAAATTAAAGAGGAATCATTTAATGTGGTTATTTAAATCAAAGTAATTTAATTTAAATCTAAATTAAAGACCATTAATTAATAATTAAAGAGGCAATTAAGAATTGGTTAATTAAGAATAATTAATAATGTGGTGATTAATAAATATAATTAATTAACAATAAATATGATTATTTATATTTAAATCAATTAAAAGGGTAATTAAATGCTAATTACTATGGATGATGTAGGATAATTAATTTGTGAAATTAATTAAAGACTAATTACTTATTGTAATTAGAAATGATTAATCAAAGGTGTTTAATCAAGATGCATATCTAGAGAGTAATCAATTTATTTAATTTATAATTGATTAATGGTTGTATAAGCAGGATTTATAGATGAAGTAATTAATTTAATTTACTTTAAATTAATTGGAGATAGAAGTAGTTAATTTAATTCATTTTAAATTAATTACAAATGGTATGATTATAAATCATTGCTTATCGATGAACGAAATTAATATTTCATTTGATGATTGTGAACTCAGATATGAGATGAATAATATCTAGGTGACTTGGATGTTTGTTTAAGCATGATAGTATATTATTATCTGATTGGGTTGATAATTTTGATTATCTGTTTATGATGATGATATGATTATCTACTGTGGTATTATGAATTATCTATCTGTGTGTATATTGATGATTTTGAATTAAACTGTTAAGACTAAATAGACAACTTGGCCTTAAAAAGACACGTTTTGGATTTCAATGAGACCGGGATCGGTTTTCCTTATTTGGAACATCCGAAAACCACATCGATTCCAAATTAACGATAGGTCGTGAATATGAAGTGAAGATGAAGATTCAGAATGCAAGGGTTATCGTCGTTAACTCTGAGGGTGATTCCAAAATGAGTGTAGCAAGATAATGCCTTCGGTTTCGTTCGAACCCGGAACGAACTTTATGGATTGAATGCTTTCAACACATCGTCAGGTGGGCGATGAGCATTTTAAGAAATGTTTTCTATAAAGGTAATCGCAGCCTCAAGCCTCATCAACCAGGAATGGCTAAAACAGGGGAGGTGCAGCAAGGTTAGGCGGGTCATGCCCAAGCAGGACAAGATTTCCCCCTGTCTAGATGTCCCTTTTTATTTCGGCTGTGTGGGCGGTTGGATGTACACCAACTGCGGGGTTATCTTGTTCAGGACTGTTCAGTAAGGAATGGTTCCGGCCTTGTGTTGTAGGGGGTCGGTAGTGATCCTCGGTACGTTGATCTAGGCCACGTACTGTGACGGGCGGTACCCCAGTAGCCCTGCCATTGTATGGAATCCACAATCCAATAAGTGCCAACGGTTATGATTGTATTACCCACTTTTGTGGCTAGAAGCTGGAATTTAATCATGTAACAATTTCGGCTATTTTCTATTTACTTGAAAACCCTAGACCTATTATAATATCACAGAATTTCCTATCAAACGTTTTGGTTAGCGTAAGGTAAAAACTTACCCATGTTTATTTGTGGGGAGTCTTACGTGATACCCTTTGTTTTCAAAGGATTTTTCAAATTAAGCAACTTTAACCTGTTACTCATACCAGACCCATGTCTGGCCCGCAGTTTATTTTTGTTTTTCAAAAACTCTCGGGTACCCAAATTTTTACAGGTAGCCAAGGGATTCAGGTTAGCTTTGACGAATTCTGGAGGAGCAATGGAGCAGGAGGCTTCAGCGTTGTAGATATATATAGTTCCGTTCAGTTGGTATCTCTGAGTCGTTTTGTTTGAATTGTTTTGTGTATTGAGTTGTATAACTAGACAGGTGTTTATAACTGTCTAGTATGTGATGTATTATCTGTATAACTCTGATTGATGTTGTATATTATGTAAATACTTATGTGATTATTATAATTTATTAGTTCCGCTGTGAGATTCTGATGTTGTTGTTCTTTCTTTTCTATCTTTTCTATTTTCTCATCCCTTTCTTTCTTTAAGAATGATACGTCTTCCTGGGCGTAGGAAGTCGGGTCGTTACAGTGGTATCAGAGCACTAGGTTGAGTGAATACCTAGGTTAGGCTCTTGAGTGTTTTCTTTCCTGAGAGAGCGTATTTGTAATTTTGATATATATATATATATATTTATATATTTGTTTCTACCTATTTGTTAGGTTACCTGTTCAGGTTTTCCAATGTGTTATAAAGGTAGATAGGTAGTGGTGTGTGTAACACAACTATCAATGGTTGGAAGTGTAATTGTCGAGACTGTAGGCCTAATACTGTCTCGAGTAAGTTTTGGACGGTGTAAGGATTTCATTGATCTCTGAAGGAATCCTGTTAAGGTTCGGAGTTCATCTTTGAAGTGTAAGAGTTTGGTTGAGCTAGAGTTTGGATCTGTCGGGTGGACAGAAGTAAGTCAAGATATTTTGATACATCAAGGTGTAGTAGCTGTGTGATGAGACACAGTGACTATGGATGTCTCCGACGATGTTTCTTTAGAACAAGTAAGGAAGAGTGACTGCTTCGGTGTTGTGGCTGTGCTCAGCTGGGTGTTTTGTTTGTTTTGAGGTCCGAGTTTCTCGAAGAGCTTTGGATAGGAAATCTTAGCATCTGTGGCAGCAATGCAGCTTGGGATGTTTTCGGTGTTGGCAAGAGATCTTCTGGCTTAGCAGGTTTTCTGGAATGGAATTCAGAAGTAATTATGTAGACCCGTTTTTTCGATGGATTGGCCACATAAGTGTAAGCTGTTCTGATTTGTAAAAACAGAGTAGTATCTTTGGAATTTGGCTGTATCGATTGCAAAAGTGACTTGCGATGGTTTGGGTGTTCTTTTGGGGTTTCAGAGATTTTTCTAGATGTCTTCTGGAAGTTAGAGTTTTGTTAACATCTGGAAATTGAGTTTGGTGAAGCAGCTCAGAATTTTGGAGGAACTTGTGAGTTTTATTTTTGGAACGTGTTGACCAGTCTGTGCTTGAGTTCATAATCAACATTTTCATCTGTTCAGTCAAAGTTGCGCAGGGGAAGCATGGTGGCAGCTGTTTTAGTTTGGAAGCAATTGGATGTTGCAGTATTTGGATTAGAGAGTTCTAAGGAAATTTTTCAGGATCTGAGACCAGATTGGAGTGCACCTGTTTTATCTCTCCGGACAAGAGATGTGAGTTCCGTTTTCTGATTTTGGAATAGAGTTGTATTCTGAGTTTTGGTTGATCTTGGAAAGATCAATTTGTTGGATTGTCTTTGGTTCAGTCTGTTTATAAGGGCATCAGCAAGGGTTGAGCTGATCAGGAAAGATGAAGGAAGCCCAGGATCGTCCGAAGAGTTTTGTGGATAAGAGACGAAGAAATTTGGAGTCTGTAATCGGAGATTTGATTTTGGATAAGTGTTTGGTTTTAGAATTGGATTGTCAGTTTGGATAACTGGAATTCAGAGTGTTTCACATATCTCTGAGGGAGTACGTGTAAGATCTATCTTTGATTTTAGAGTCAGCAGTTCAGGGAATTTCGGTAGTTGGGTCAGACTTGAGTTTGGTCTGATATTTTGATTTGTTTTGTAGATCTAGATGAGTGGGAACTCTGTAGTTTAGTAGTAGTATTGGTTGTTTGGATTCTGTAGAGCGAGTATCCCGGTATTTATACTTGGGGAAACTCGGGAAAATACTATTTAGAATTTTGTCTGGATAGTTAGATTTGTTTGTTTGGATGAATTGGTTACTATGATTGTTAGTTTATGGTTGATATATGCTGGTGTTAAAATTTTAAAATTTTAAATTGGATTATTAAATTACCTTTGTTTTAAATTTCGAGGACGAAATTCTTTTGAGGTGGGAAGAATGTGATATCCTGGAAATTTGGGACAATATCAATTTAATAATCTACATTAAAAATTAAATTGATTTTATAATATTTGTTAATAACATATGAATTGATTTAATAATCTTCTTTTAAATAAATATTTAATTGATAATTTATCTTTTAAAAGTTAATCAAATTGCCTTCTATTTATATTGTATATATCTGTATATATTGTAAATGGATAATCTTTGTTTTAAATTTAATAAATAGACATGTTTCTAATTCTAATATTTTTGGTAATTTAGAAATTTGATATTAAGCTATTTAATAAATGATCATATGATTTTAAATTACTCAAGATTTAAGTTTAGTTTGTTTAAAATAATTTTAGCTTACATTTAAATTTAGCAAAAGGGTTGTTTAATTTGTTTTAAATTTAGCCTGATAAAAATAAGTAGTTTATTAATAAGGAGATAAATCCTTTTATAAATCATTTTGACTTAATAATGAGCTCTATTAATAATGCAAATCTTTACAAATGGATTTTAAATAAAATTGTTATTTCAACTTTAATTATATATGTGTGTTTGAATGAAAGTTATGATTTGGAAATTAAAAATAAAGGTTTCAACATGTTCAAATTAAAATAAACATTTATTAATATTAATATAAGTATAAAATAAAATAATAATAGGTAATCAAATATTTGTTAGTCTATGTTTAAAAAAAAATATAAGAAAAATAAAAGTAAATAACCATGTTAGAAAATATAACTAAATACTTAGACTAAATTCATAGTAAAGACTAAAACAACTATATATATATTTGGACATAAGTAAAAACATTACCCAGGCAAGTAGTAAAAGTAAAGCAAAGTTATGAGACAAAACAAAGTAAAAGTACATAAAATATCTAAACATATGCAGGTTAGAGAAACAAAATAAAAGAAAATAAATATATTACAAATATCAAGTTACAAGACAAAGCAAATATATGAGCTGGTAAAAGAAATAAAACAAACATATGCAAGTAGCTTGTAAATAAAGTATGCAGGCAAGTAATCATGACTGTAAATTAGATATGCAAGCTAAAGAGTAAACAAAATTAACATATAAGATAGTTTATAGAGCAAGCTAATACAAGCAAAGTAAATAAAATTTCATTTTGCAGGTTAGAGCAGAGAAGTGCAAAGCTAAAAAAAAAAAAAAAAAGATTATGCAGGTAGCTTACAAATTAAGATGCAGGCAAGAATAGTAAAAAGAAACAAGTATACAAAACATAATAAAATATCTAAGCATAAAATTTGGTAAATTGAGACACAAAGTACATTAGCACTAATGACACAAATTCTTAGCTGCTAACAACAGTCATTTCGAGTGTATTTCAGCCTCCATAAGAAAGATTTTTTCCTAATAAAAACAAAATCAATCTGATCAAAGAAAATGCTATACCCAGTTATTACCTTCCCTAAAAACTTCTTTATATATGTCATATTATATTTGTTCGTTCATAAAAGATATCAATCCTGAAACAAGAAAAATGGCAAACATTTTCATCTATACAAACTAAAGTAATATTACAACTGAGGAAAGCAAGAAGAATCAAGTAAAACATTCCCAGTTTTAATGTTCAAATTGTTTCAGAAAAAAAAGAAAAAAAAAGGGGAATGTTCTATCTCCATCCAAAAGCAAGGTGAGTAACATTAATTTCTTTAAATCTAAGAACGAATATGGTTATATGCTTTCTGTGATAAATGTTGTGGTATGTATATATGTAAATGAATCTGCCTATTCATGTTTATGTCCATTTAAACATCCTCTGTTAGTTTCCAGTTTTCTTGTTTAGATTTAAATTAATAATTCTCTTCAGTTAATTGTTATTAGGACTTAGTTACAAACAAAAGATGTTTGATTTATTATGTATTTATGTTTAGAAGCTTGATGTAGTTAAATTTCAAGTCTGAGTGTCTCAGGGAGCTAAAAACAACAGTTTTTGATAAACAATGTAAAATCTCAAACTTGTAATTTTGAGATCCAGTATTAAAAATTTGGAAACAACAACTATAATATAATTTTTGAACTAAACATCATAAATTTTAGTTTGGGTTTTAGGGAGTGGTTCTGGTTTAAATGAAATATGAGTATATGGGTTTTTCTGGTGATCAAATGGACTGGAGGGGTAGGGATTCTTCAGGTCGATGGAGAAGTGATCAATGATACTAGGAAAAATAGGTGGCGGTGATGAAGTCCATCAGGGGAGATGCGGCAGTGGGTTTTCCTCTAGAACCCTAAACTTTGTTGTGCTTTGAAGAATCAATCGCCACGGCCGTTGTAGGTGATCGAGTGCAGAGATATTTGGGGTGGTGATAGTTTGGTTATAGTCGAAGAAGAGGCCAAAGTTATAGACCCTCATATGGTCGGAGGGTGGAGAACTCGATGGTGACAGGTTTTGAGGTGGGAAGGTGTTGGGGTTTCCAGGTTTTGCTTTTACTTCTCATTTTTGTTTTGGGCGTGGTGATGGATTTTAGGTGGCCGTGGTGTTATCTGGTGGTTGTTGGCGATGTGTTGACGTTCCTATGGATGGCCGAAGTTGGCTGGGGCCATGGTGCACGTGCACCGTGCCATTGAAGTTCGGTCGAGCTTGGGTGTGTGTGCAGAGGGTTGAACTCAGGATATACTCGAGTCACTCAAGTAGATGACTCGAAGCAAGATGATGGAGAACTCAAAGCACTGAAGTGGGTTGGAAATTGAGATGGTTCCAAGTTTTTGAACTGTCACAGTTTGGTGTGCAGTTTTTTTAGGCTCGGGAAAGTCTCGGGTCATTTGCCTTGTTTACTCGAAGTAGAGAGAGCATTGACCCGAAGCAACTTTGCTTTGGTCTCGGGTGAGAGTTGAATTGCTACAGGGTGTACAAACTACTTGTACATTTAAATTTAAACCAAATTTAAAGCAAAATTAATTGTAAGTTAGTTGTAATCATGATGTATTTGAATTTAAGTTGTCAACTAAGATTTAACAAAGCCTAAATCTAATTAGAAGTATGAATTCAAATTAATATTTTGAATTTAAAATGCAGTTTTAAAATATTTAAATGAGTTTCAGGTTTAAAACCTGATAGTTTCCAGATTTTAAAATTAGACCTGAAACAAAAGTGTTGCAGCAGTTAAATTCGATTTTGTTAAAGGTTTTGATTCAAATGGATATTTGAATCTTAAAGTTAAAATGGATTTGAATTTAAAAATCGAGTTCCTAATTCTAGTTGTTAAAAGAGAGTTTAAATCGAAGTTTTTAAATCAAGATAAATTGAGGGAATTCAAGTTTACTTAGAATTCAAAATCTGAAAGCTTAACTCAGTTTTAATTATGAATAAGTTCAAATAAAATAGTTTTGAAAAGTAAATCGTTTCAATAAAAATTAACTTGATTTTGAGAATTCTTTGAGCAAAGATTTTTGAATAAAAAATACATAAATTGTTTAGCTTGAGGTTTGCAAGTTAAAATATTAATGTATTTTGGAAATTTAAATTCGAATAAAGATTCAAGTAGTTTAATTTAAAAGTCTTTCTTATATAAGTTCATATGTAAATAATAAATGTTATTTACATTTATTTAAAAGATTTTAAATTGAATTTAAATTATAATCATTTTTTAAATCTTCAATCCAAATGATTTTTAAATTTAAATTCAAAATGTAATGTTAATGAAGTCATTAATAAAGAAATAAATTATCTTAAGAATAATAGGGTAATTAAGGAATGACTTATGTATTTAAGTAAATAATTTAAATTGATTTATAATTAAAGATCAATTAAGAAGTAAATTAAGAAATGTTATTAGTTAATGTAGATAATTAACCAAGGATTATTAATTAATTCATATATAGGATTAATTTTGGATAATTAATTAGATTAATTGGATAATCTATTGTAAATTGTTAAATGTAATTACTCGATAAAGGTAATCAAGAGATTAATTACTTATGGTAATTAATTTTGATAAGATGGTTAATTTAAGTTAATTAGTTTATTTTAGTTAATTTAAGGAAATCATTTGATAGATTGATAAGTGTAAATGACTTAGTGTATTCAATGGAGCATAATTACTTGACGAAGTAATTAATGATAATTACTGAATGTAATTAGTCAAAGATGATGTGTCAATAAAGTAATTTGGATAATTACTTTTGAAATTAATCAAGGGATTAATTAATGGAGATAATTAACTAAGGAATAATTAATTTATTAATATGTAATTAAGGGTAGTTAATTACTAATTGATATTAATCAAGGGCGATTAATAATTGAGTTAAATTAAAGAGGAATCATTTAATGTGGTTATTTAAATCAAAGTAATTTAATTTAAATCTCAATTAAAGACCATTAATTAATAATTAAAGAGGCAATTAAGAATTGGTTAATTAAGAATTATTAATAATGTGGTGATTAATAAATATAATTAATTAACAATAAATATGATTATTTATATTTAAATCAATTAAAAGGGTAATTAAATGATAATTACTATAGATGATGTAGGATAATTAATTTGTGAAATTAATTAAAGAATAATTACTTATTGTAATTAGAAATGATTAATCAAAGGTGTTTAATCAAGATGCATATCTAGAGAGTAGTCAATTTATTTAATTTATAATTGATTAATGGTTGTATAAGCAGGATTTATAGATGAAGTAATTAATTTAATTTACTTTAAATTAATTAGAGATAGAAGTAGTTAATTTAATTCATTTTAAATTAATTACAAATGGTATGATTATAAATCATTTCTTATGGATGAATGAAATTAATATTTCATTTGATGATTGTGAACTCAGATATGAGATGAATAATATCTAGGTGACTTGGATGTTTGTTTAAGCATGATAGTATATTATTATCTGATTGGGTTGATAATTTTGATTATCTGTTTATGATTATCTATTGTGGTATTATGAATTATCTATCTGTGTGTATATTGATGATTTTGAATTAAACTGTTAAGACTAAATAGACAACTTGGCCTTAAAAAGACACGTTTTGGATTTCGATGAGACCGGGATCGGTTTTCCTTATTTGGAACATCCGAAAACCACATCGATTCCAAATTAACGATAGGTCGTGAATCTGAAGTGAAGATGAAGATTCAGAATGCAAGGATTATCGTCGTTAACTCTGAGGGTGATTCCAAAATGAGTGTAACGAGATAATGCCTTCGGTTTCGTTCGAACCCGGAACGAACTTTATGGATTGAATGCTTTCAACACATCGTCAGGTGGGCGATGAACATTTTAAGAAATGTTTTCTATAAAGGTAATTGCAGCCTCAAGCCTCATCAACTGGGAATGGATAAAACAGGGGAGGTGCAACAAGGTTAGGTGGGTCATGCCCAAGCAGGACAAGATTTTCCCCTGTCTAGATGTCCCTTTTTATTTCGGCTGTGTGGGCGGTTGGATGTACACCAACTGCGGGGTTATCTTGTTCGGGACTGTTCAGTAAGGAATGGTTCCGGCCTTGTGTTGCAGGGGGTCGAGAGTGATCCTCGGTACGTTGATCTAGGCCACGTACTGTGACGGGCGGTACCCCAGTAGCCCTGTCATTGTATGGAACCCACAATCCAATAAGTGCCAACGGTTATGATTGTATTACCCACTTTTGTGGCTAGTAGCTGGAATATAATCATGTAACAATTTCGGCTATTTTCTATTTACTTGAAAACCCTAGACCTATTATAATATCACAGAATTTCCTATCAAACGTTTTGGTTAGCGTAAGGTAAAAGCTTACCCATGTTTATTTGTGGGGAGTCTTACGTGATACCCTTTGTTTTCAAAGGATTTTTCAAACTAAGCAACTTTAACCTGTTACTCATACCAGACCCATGTCTGACCCGGAGTTTATTTTTGTTTTTCATAAACTCTCGGGTACCCAAATTTTTACGGGTAGCCAAGGGATTCAGGTTAGCTTCGACGAATTCTGGAGGAGCAATGGAGCAGGAGGCTTCAGCGTTGTAGATATATATATAGTTCCGTTCAGTTGGTATCTCTGAGTCGTTTTGTTTGAATTGTTTTGTGTATTGAGTTGTATAACTAGACAGGTGTTTATAACTGTCTAGTATGTGATGTATTATCTGTATAACTCTGATTGATGTTGTATATTATGTAAATACTTATGTGATTATTATAATTTATTAGTTCCGCTGTGAGATTCTGATGTTGTTGTTCTTTCTTTTCTATCTTTTCTATTTTCTCATCCCTTTCTTTCTTTAAGAACGATACGTCTTCCTGGGCGTAGGAAGTCGGGTCGTTACAAAAATAATCAAACTCCATCATTCAACCTATTTATTTTATTTAACCACTCCATACATAGCTTATCTTCAATACTTTAACTGTAGATGTATATATAAAATAAGATTTTGTATAATATCAAAATCTATATTTATTAACCGTATCCTATCCAAACCATAAAAAAAAATCATTTCAAAAAAAATAATTTTTATATATATACCGCGGTGCCTGTATATAATTTTCTATCCTATAGTCAAGTGATACGGATATTTATCATTTCAATCCGCAATTTAAAAATTAAAAAAATGCGGTTGTATATCATTTCAAACCGCAATCCCGAATGAATGAAATACATGATAACTTGCAGATTTTAAAATATAGTCCACATCATCCATTCACCAAACATCAATCATCAATCATTAATTATAATCATCATCCAATTTAAACAAACATCAATATATAACAGGTGATAAATAACTAGTATCAATTTCAGTTTACACTCAAATAAATTTAATAAATGTTAATTGGTAGTTTATATGCAAAATAAATATAATTTAACTGGCAGTTAATATGCAACAATGAATATAAATAACGCGTAAATTAAGTGAATGCAATTTAACTGAGAAATTGATGAAATATATACCAAACAACTATAAATAAAATTTTAAACACATCAAAAAATCAATTTAACAAACATAAGAAATTTTAGAAGTTGTGAGTGGGTTAAATCACTCACCTTTATATGAATCTAAAAATAATAGACTTCTAATCAATAGCTTCGCTCTACGCTTCCTTAGTCTTCTTATTGATTGCTAGCTTTGTTCCGTAATTTATTTTATTTTGATTTACTTAAATTTCCCTCCTTATTATATTAATATATATGTATTTATGTATGTATTTTTAAAAGGTTTGGAAAAGATTTGAAAAAGAAGAATTTGAAAAAGAAAAGGATTGAAATAAGAAGAACTGAAAATTGTAGAGAAGATCAAGTTTTGAAAAGAAACAAGAAAGTTTGAAATAGAATAAAACTTGAGAAGAAGAATATTTGAAGAGGAAGGAAAAATTAAAATGATATATAATAAGGAGATTTGAAGAAAAAAGAAGAAGAAGGAGATTTGAATGGAGGCTAGGGTTTCATTTGCATCATATCGTATTTATAAGGTTAGAGTTAGGTTTAGGGACAAAGAGATTTGAAAGGAGAGGCTGCTATTAATTAGAAATAAAGTAAATATGAACAACCTGGTATTGAAATATAGTAAATATGAACAGCCCTTTTTTTAAAAGTAGCAGGTATTAAAAAGAGGTAATTATTAATTAGAAAGGGAATGAATATGGAGGGACAAAAATAAATGACACGTTTCGTTAGTTTGATTCTAAATTAATTAAGTGCTAGATACAGAAAAGTTTGAATACATTATATATATTAATACTTTAACTGTGTGTCAAAATTGCTAAACATATATCAAGTACGATTAATTGGTGACAATATATAGGAATAAACAAGAATAAATGTAGATGCAATCACATAAGGATCTAATAGGGAAGGAGATAAAAAATAACGACGTTGATTAAATCCACTTTCCCACTTTAGCCAATTTATTAATACGACATTTAATTATCATGCAAGTTGTATTATGACTAGAAAACATAAACAACAAACGATAAATTAATATGTATATAATATTACCTCACTTTTAAATTGTTTGACAAAAATAATAAAAATTAAATCATGCTTTAGCAATTTAAAATTAAAATATTAAATGTTTATATGTATACACATGCACACAAACACACATACATGTGTGTATAAAGATTAAACCAAAGCTTATTAATTAATTCAAAGCATACTTCCATACCACATTAAATTGTCTAATGCATTTGTAAACTTATGTATACTTGAAGTCAAAAATACATATATACATATAAATTAAACCTTTTTACCTTAATGAAATTTATTTAATTTTTTAACAAAACAAAACTGGAACACGACAAATTAAGCAATATGGTAATAAACCTTTAAGATCCTTAAATATGGACATTTGAGATAATAAATTAGGTAACAAATTTAAATATTGTTGTAAGCAAATCAAACCTTAGATTTATTATCGAAAAATTGTTAAGCATATGTAAACTTCTATTATAATTTATTAGATTAAAAACAAATAATTTATTCAACAAAGTATTCAAATTTCATGATATATTCATTTCAAGATAAAGTGACAATATGTGTATACAATATTTCTGTTTCAACACAAATGCAAATTATATGTATATAAATTTTCAGATATACAAAAAAAATGCAATTTGGTTTAAGAGTTTAAAACATGGATCTATAATTAAACATTCTTTTAATATATATATAAAACAAATTTGTTTTGATTTATCAAATTAAAAGTCAAATTAATTCATTCAACAACAAAAAGTCAAATAAATAAATAAATGTTGATTCCCATTCTTAAATTCACTATTGATCATATTGCCATCCTGGGTACCATTTATTTTAAACCTAAAATTTGCACTTCATCATCTTGTATTAATGTCATCCAATTTCTACTTATTATTATTTCTTAATTTACATTCTATAACTTACTTTGTATACTTTTTCTTATTAATTTCTTAATTATCAAAACTTAAACTTTATTCCCCAAAACCACAAATTATTACTTAACATAAATCTACTCTTTTATTACTTTACGTTCACACTTCCGTTACTATCAAATTAATCACCAGTTACGTTATCAACAAACCAACATAAATTAATATTTTAAATGCTTACATTTATTTCTCTTATATGGTTATTGTTTATCCACTTGTGCTAGCTTTTATTACCTAAATTTTCTATTATTATAAGCCTTTAATATTTCCGTTTAAATTAAATATAAATTTCAATTCAATCCATCCTTTATTACATCAACTGTTACTTTAATTTACATTAACCAACGTACAATTAAGATTTATTTGTAATCGATCACCAAATTTTATTTTAACTTAATAAATAAAGAAGCAACCTAAAAATTGCAACTTATGTGCTTTTAATTGCATTGACATTTAAACTTATTAGCTTATATCAACACTATTATCATTAATTGCAAACGGATTACCAATTTTAGTCATTACCCTAAATAACTAACGTATATTAATCTAAATTATTCCCAAGTTACAAATTTTGAATTAATTACTATTTATTATTATCGTTTCACTGATTAATTTAACATTTGCATTGGTTTTTCTTATAATAAATTTATTGCCCAATACTCCTATATTCATCTTAGATTTGTTCAAATGGCTATATTTCAATTTATAACCAAAATTTTCTATTGATTTCCCATTTTAATTTATTAGACTCCACTAACGTAATAGTTAAATATTAATTTCACTTATTTGTAATAAATCCACAAATTGAATTTCAAATTTCAAATATATTCATAAATCTTGGTTTTTCACTTCTTAAATCACCCAATCGTCATATTATAAATAAAATTAACATTGATTGCATCTTCTAGAATTAATAAACTTCATTGCTAATCAAAACTACCTTAACTACACAAATTGGGTCAAAAGTTTTCAAATGTTTTCGCATTAAAGTTTATTAACTACCCAAATAGGTATCTTATCAATTGTAATTATTTAACTTTAATTACCTTTAAGCTTATTTCAATTATTCTCATTTATTCCCTACCAATATTCGTTATCATTTATAAATGTCATGTCAGTTTCTTCTTTTATTGCAATGTATTTATTCATTCATTCATTATTGCATAACTTCATTTATATTTTATTTATTCATTTATAGTATTTGTGCTTAATCCAATTTCTTATCAACTCAATTGTTTACTAAAGTTTATACCCAGTTATTTATACTTTCCTTTATTACCTACAAATCTTATTTCATTCATAAATGCCATCATTTAACAATTTATTGCATAAACTTCATTCATTAATATTCGTCCTATTCATGTTTAATTCAATACCTTTGCACATTAATTCATTTACTAAAGTTTACGATCATTTATTTATATTACTTACCTTCTTATTATATTAAATTAGTAGCATTTCAATTTTTACTTAAGTTTATATTCCAACCAATTACTAAAATATCTTACATAATATTGAATTCATTCAACTACCTCTGATTATAACATTTCATTAGTTAATTCAATATTCTTGTTTGTTTCCTAAATTAAACTTATAACCAAGTATGACAAATTTCATAAATTTAATTAATTTCTATTTCATTTTTTTTTTTGAATTTGCAAATCTTAATTTCAATCGCTACATTAAATTTTAACATTTTCTTCGTTATAACTACTAGAATTTTTATTTCTTCCTAAATTAAATTGCAAAATTTAAATCAAACTAACAAATCTATTAATCAAAATTTACGGGTCGTTACATATTTGGTTTTGGAATGGAAATGATATCGTATTGATATGGTTTGAAATGGCAATGATATTTTGGTTTTGAAGTATAAACTATTTTGAAAATGACCGCGGTGTTATAATAACGATTTGTTGTTAAAAAGACCGGGATCGGATATTGTCATACTCTCTGCCAATACCAAAAACCACTTTAACAACTATGTACGCAGTGGAGATTCCAAAATGAAGCAGGATGGTGGCGATGTTTTATTGAGGTATATACGTGGACCCGACTCCCATGAGTTAGCACAAGGTGGCTAAAACAGGAGCAATTGACGGGCCAATGAGGTTGCTCCTCTGATCGGACAAATTCCTTCGATGCTATATTTTGACTTTTTGATTGATTTGGTGGCCACTTTTGATTTTGATTTGGGAGTGTGTTTCGAGGTGGGCTGTAGTGGCTGCTATGCGTTATCACCAGCCCGGAAGTGTAATTGGTTTGTCTACCCTGGCATTGCCTAGTTGTGCCGTGTCACCTACCCTAGCTGCTTTACTACGAGTTTGATTTGTGCCGTACCTATGAAGTATTTATGGTAGCCTCTCGATCTAGAGGTACGATGGTACTGTATAGACTATTGGTACTATAAAATGCGTTAAGGGGGATATGGGTAACACCTTAACGCTATTTTAATATTTCACTTTACTATAGACATTATTATAATAGCGTATATTACTACATAGTAGATAGTTTAATGGATCCTTAGAGGATGGTTATCCCAAACATCCTTTAAGTTACTTGTATTTCAGTTGATATTTCACTTGAGTTGGATTTATTGATGTAAGAATGTTAATCCTGACTCGAGAGTTATGTGTTTTGCTTTACGCTCGGGTCAGACTGAGGGATATAGCCTTTGAGACTCTCCTTTGGTGTTGGAGTTCGCTTGGAGATCCATCTATCGATTCTATTTTCAGTTATTCAGTTGATTCTAGTGATGTATTCAGATTTTGACTATTGTATTGAGACATCTATGTATTCAAGATTTCTATTGTATCTTATTTAACTCTGTTATACATATAGTAGCTTCATAAACTACTATTCTTTTGTTTCCGTTGCATCATTATTACATTACTCTGTGTCTGTGATTCTATGATTATTTATTAACTATATATGCTGAGTTTTTGCCAATTTAAATTAACAATATGATATTTTGAGCAATTCAAGTCCGGCATGTGCGGATGCGAATGGTTGAAAATATCAGGAAGTTATAGACTATAAGTAAACAATATACTGTTGATTGTTAATGATGTACTAATGTTAAAATATGTAATACTTTGGTTATTTAATGCTCAATATTGGATTTGTAGATTGTATCTTTTATATAAACATAAAGGATGTTAAGAATGTCCCAAACAATACGAAAAGACATGTTATTAAAATGTTTAAAAAGGAACATATAAGATGGATTCCTTATGCTTTAGCAATATGAATTATCATATTTGTTGTGTTGTCTACAATATCGTAATTTTATTATGTGTTTAATGCATGAAGAAAATATCAAATTCAAATTAAGATCACTGAACGATAATTTTTAGCGCTCCGGAATATTTATGAAATACTAGAGAATTATTTATAGAAACAATGTACTTCTTAAGGATGAGTGTACAAACTCAAACTTCATGAGTGATTCAATATATCAATATTAAATTCATATTCAAAACTTAATTAATAAGCTTCAAGCTTGAAATATTCCAAATGAAATAGCGTCACTGATTCAATAAGAAGGCCAAGTACATCGCCTTGAATAGTGCCAAAATAAAAACAATGTATGCACTACAAGAAAATCAGCTTTTGGTAGCACACAAAAAAACTAGCTTAACTTATGTTAGTGTTTTAGAGAATGCCATTATACGACGGGTAGTTAAAATTCCAGGACTTTCTATTGCGTTTAACCCAAACGCTACCAAAAAACATCTTTTTGCAGCATCCACTAAACGTGACCAAAAACTTTTATTGTGGTGCTTAAAAAACACCACCAAAGGCTTATGATCACCACTAAAAAGTACTAGCCACTACAACAAAATATTTTAGTACCCTTTTTTAAACTCCATCGTATGTATTTTGCAGCATTTTTATCTGTCACCGTATATGTTTTGTAGCGTTTATTTTGCTGCTTATTCTTTTTTGTAGCATTTATTAAATGCCACTAAAAGTTGTTGAATTTCTGTGTTGATTTCCCTCACAGATGTAGCTTGTTCAGTTTCCCCTTCATTTGTTAACAACATATATATTATATAGCAATAATTAACATATTTCAACATGAAACCAACAATCACTCATATGTTTACCACATTCAAACTACCGTAAATGTTATAACCCAAAGTTTTGGTCATTGAATTTTAAAATTTAAATTAATTTTAAATAATTAAATAATTGGGTTTTGGTAATAACTTAAATTCAAATATAGTGATCAATTAAATATTTGAATTGTGGATTAAATATTAATTAAATAGATTTAATCGTCTTACTTAACTCCTATTAATTAACAAATAATAGTCGTGAAATCATTTTGCAAATTTATTTACAATAATAAATGGTTTGAATAATAATGATAATTTATTTGTTAATAAAATGATTTTATTTTTATTATAGTTATTTTAAATTTAATTTATAAAAGTTATCCATAATTTTTAATTTAGAAAATATTTAAATGGTCGTTTGATGTTATTTCGACAATGATATTTTTGAGATTTCACGTAATGTTATAACCAGTGTATTTTATTATTGATTTGAGATTTTGTCACATTTCTGAGCATGATTATATTTTTGTTTTAACATTCATAGATCGTACGAGAACGGAACTCTACGCAGCGTTGCGTTGGAAATTTCAATTTAAAACAAAAATATAAGTACACTTGCGCACACATACATTTTCCATGTTTCTTGCATTGTTTCCTCTGGCCATTTCTTTATCTACCCTTTTCTACTATCTTCATCTATATGTCTCCACTTTTCTATTTTCAGTCTTATTTCTAGTAAACAAAAACTCAAACTCCTCTACTTAAAAATGAAGAACAATTCGACTTCACTAAAAATCTCAATGCTCGTCCCATCGAATTTGGTTAGGATAGATCTGTAATCCATATCGCTGCGGTAACGTGCGGCAATTGTTGGCGAGGTTCGGTGGTGAAGTCCATTCACTAGGATTACGGTTTTTAGTGGATATAAGCATCATTTAGCGAAATGGGGTTTTAATTCGAGTTGCTTGTCGAAGAGCAGCTATGGGCGAAGTTTGGTGGGATGCGGTTCCATATGTTGAATTGCGATTTTGGGCTATTGCATTTGGTGGTTTCGGGTCGCATCAGCAATGGCTCGATCGAGTTTCCCTTCATTGTGCTCATCGCCGGGAGAAACGCAAGGCTGAGTCTTTCGCAGTGGTGTGACATCAAATTGTGGAGTGATGCTTGTATGGGAGTGTGCGTGTACTAAGTTAAGGTTGTGATTTATATATAGGGTTAGATGAGTGATTATCAGTTGGAGGAGAAAGGTTTGATAGGTGGGATTAGTTTAATTAATTGGTAATAAGGGATTTATTTAACTATTTAAATTTGATATCTTATAAATTTAATAACCATTGCATACGAGGACCAAATCGAATGCATTCAGTTGTGTTGCACTCATGGGATCATTAACTACGTAATGGAATTGGATTGGTTGAATTTGAAGCTTGTAGAATTTTTGGGCTAAAATCGAACGCCCATTCGATTTTAGTTCCAACTGGGACGCTTCGATGAAAACTGGAATTTCAGTGAGTTTACTTGCCTTTAAATTAACTATATACTACATGTAATGCTATAATTTTATCGCTGAGTGTTTTATCGAACTTCTATTTTGGAAAACGGATGACATATTAACTAAATTTCTATGAAGCCATATGATTATATATATTGTCCGTAACCATTATTTTGTAGGGAATATCTGTAGAGTGACCCTAAGGGGATTCTCACCAATAATAATTATCTATTTCCTTATGCTGCATATATTGATGTTTAGTTGAAATTTATTATGATATTCTATTTTAATTATTTAAGTGTTGTTATAGTAATTTTCGCTATACCATCATTTATTGAATATCATCTCCTAAACCCATTGTGTGTGTTGAACTTGAGCATTTATTTTCATAAAAGTATATGTTTAAAATTCATTAATCATTTTGATTAATGATATTTTAATTAGTTAATCATTTTAATTAATGATATTTTGAATTAATTAATTGTCTTAATTATTGATGTTTGAATTTAATTAAATCTCTTTAATTAAAGAAAATTGAATTGAATTAATTATTTTAATTAATGATATCTGAAATCTAAGTAGTCATTCTAATTAATGATATTTGAATTTAATTAATCATTTTAACTAACGATATTTAACGTTAGTTTTTTAATTTAACAAAGGTATTTAAGTTAATTAATTGATTTAACACAAGTGATTAAAGTAAATTAACTGATTTACTAAAGGTGTTTTAAAGTAGATTAACTGATTTAATAAAAGTGCTTTAAAGTGAATTAACTAATTTAGGATTTTGAAGTTAATTAACTGATTTAATAAAGGTTTTAGGTTAATTACTAATTAAATAAAAGGATTTTAGAGATAATTTGTTGTTGTATTAAAGATAACTGATTGATTTATTATTGGAGATTATAAATTTGATTAATCATCTTTCTAGATAATTAATATTGTTTTTAAATTTATAAAGATGAAAAATGCGATTAATTATCTTTCATGATAGTTAATGTTAGTTTAAATATATAAAAGAGATTTTAAAATTTGATTTATTTTCTTTGGGAAATTTAATGTGGTTTTAAAAGTTATAAAAAGGTTATATAAATTATCCTTCGGGATGACTAACATTTGATTTAAAATTTATGAAATTAATTTAATTGATTTATTATCTTTTGGGATAATAAATATTGTTTTAAATTTATAAATAATAGATTATAAATAAGAAGATCTTTTAAAAAGAATTTTTTTCAAAATAAACCTAAGTGTAAATTGTTTTGGGTTTATAATAAACAATGTTTTGACATTTGTCTTAAACTTGGTTTTAACATACTTAGAAAATATAATTTTCCCTTTTAAAAGAAAGTTTTAAATAGTGTTTTTAAAGTGTCATTGGAAGTATTGTGATGTGAAAATCAAGCGCGAGTGTGAACAACTATTTTACAATTGCCGATATTTGATTTGTTGACTATTAACTTTGATTTTGCTTTCTTCTTTGTGTTTCATTTATTCAAGATAATTTTCTGTTTAATTGTGCTTTGATATCCTTTGATGAAAATAACTAAAACCAAAGTGCGAGTGTATTCCAAGTTATGTGGGTTCGCTCCCATTAGGGTATTTTCACATCCGATCTAGATTGGATTTGGTTGCACACTGTGATGTGAAATACTCCAATAAGGTCTAGCAGGGTCCGGCTTGGAGTTCCTTAGAGGTGTCATGGAGTATATGACCCTCTTAAGTATATTTCTAGCGTATACTTTCGATAAGAGGGGAGCACCCTCCTAATCACTTTCTGAAAAATTTCCTTTCCTTCCTTTGATTCAAATCATTGAATTGTTTTCCTTAATTGCATCGAGAAGTGTTTGTGCCATTCTCTATAATTAATTATTTATGTCCATTCTTTCAAGCCTATATTTTAATATTAATTATCCTCATTCATTAATTATGCGATTTTTTCTTACTTGTACACAACCTTTTTATTTGGATTTATCTCTGTCTGGTTTGTTTCCCATTTCTTTATTTATGGAGGTTGTTCTTGTGAGGTAAAAACCCATTCTGCATTTAACGACATGGTTTCATAGAATTCTTACATATTCATCATATTACTTGAGTTTTCTTATGCTGATTTTCAAGACTGATCTAGATGTTATTTTACTATAATGCTCGAGTCAGACCGAATATTTTCCTAGGTTGGCTTTGCTAATCTGGTGTTCTTAGAGAAGAGTTGAACGTTCACCTAATGTAGTGTTTTATTTCTGTTGTATTATATTGTATACCTATCAGCATAAGGTCAGGATTTGATAATTGTCTAATTGATAAGGTTTTTCTAACTTTGATGTACTCTGTATTTTGGAGACACGGTTATTATTGTCTTTGTTATATTATATGATGTCAATTCCGCTATGAGATTTTGATATCCTTTTCTTCATTCTTTTCTTTTTCTCTACCTTAACAATCTGCCTTTTTGTTGATTCGGTGTTCGACAGTGGTATAGATGAATTTGGTGTTGACTTTGGATGGTTAGAAAGGCAGGTCATCACATTTGATATCAGAGCTGAAGGTTAAGCGAGAACCTTGGCTTTGGTAGGTATGGCTTAATGGATATAGGGTTAATAATACCATGGATTGAGTAACTCATTAGAAATAGGGTAAATGATACTCCAAAATGAGTTTGAGAGTGTTATATACATATACGAGAGTGTATTGGTTATTGTTATAAAAATGTATTGTGTCAATCGGTTTATTGAGTTATTTATGAATTCCAATCGAGACATGGGACGCCAAGGTATCTGTATAGATTTCTAAACAGTTGAACAAGGCAAACAGACATGATATTGATTTTTGAAAATTGTAAACGAATTTTTTTACCTCTATTATATATATAGGAATTATTTTCAAAATTTATATAGTTATTATGTTGTGTTTGTTTGAAAATGATACTATTTATTTATTATCATAATTGTTTGATTTTTCATGCTCAGATAATTTAGGAGCATTGACTATTGTTTTTTAATTTATGCTCGTCCAGTTATGAGCATTGATTGACAATTATGAGTGCATTAGAACGAACCCCTTTGTGAATTAAGTTTCACAATTTAACTCAAGGTGTTCGGAGAAACTGTTAAGTTAAAAGTCATCTTTTAATAATGTTAAGTTAAAAGTAAATATTTAATAAAAAAATTATTTAATATAAACTAAATAGTAGGATAAGACGTTTCGAGAATAAATATTCGAGAAAACTTTATTATAATAAAGGATAATTATTATAATATGAAATGATATTATATAAAGGTTTTTTTTTATAAATTTGACTTAGTGTTTTAAAAGTGATTTTTTAATTTAAATCCCAGAGTCATTTGAAATAATTATGAAATGTTTCCAAAAATTATATCTATAGTAGTATTTCTATAGATATAAATTTGATTTACATTATGAAACTACTTGGAAGTATTTCTAAATACAAATATTTTAGAAGAGAAATTTTAAGTGGAATGAATTCTCATTAGGGTAATTTGGAGGAAATCATTTTGATTAGTTTTGTGGTAATCAGAACAATCTTCTAAGTGACAATCGAATGTTTTCTTAGGCGAACATTTTAGAGCACTCGGTAAATTTTTCTCTTTATCATTGTGCAATCGAAATGAGTTCAGAACGAACGAACCTAAAGTGAGTTTTAATAGATAAATTGTTGAAATTACTTTATATAGAAATATTTGTCATTCAAAAAGGAGATCTAAAATAAAAATCGGATAACTAGTATTAAGTTTCTTTAAAGCAAACTGGTTTAAAATAGAAGTCCTTTTGAATAATAATTTGATAAATGAATATTTAAACTCTTAGATAGATAAGAGATATTTTGACTCAAATTCTAAAATGGCTTAAAGTAGATAGGGATTTTTTAATAGACGTTGTTTTATCAAAAACGTAGCTTTGTTAAAACATGTAAGTAGTTCAAACTATACGTGTCATTGGGTCAACCCATAGACTTTTTTCAATATAACACTTTAAGTTAAAGAGGTCAAAATGTTAACTTGGTTTTAGAAGACCCATATTTTGATTAGCTCTCCATCTAAATTATAAAAAGTAAAATAAAATTGGTGCTTTTTATGTATTCTTATGATTTAGAAGGGTATATACAAGTAATTAAAATGGAGTAAGCTCTTATTTGTTGTTCTATAAAGAAATATCTTTGTAAACTATTTATAAACATAGGTGAAAATTTATGAAGTAATTCGTGATATAATTTTAGTGTTGAATAAAACACTAAATGGAAAATATGAGTGATTTAGAAAGATTAGTGTAATTAAGAAACCAATCGAAATAAGTACGTAAGTAATACATTTATTATTTTATTCGCACGATTCTTGATCTAGAATTTGAATACATAACATTGGGTGATTCACACTAGTCCGAAAAAGGATTTCCCAGTTGCTTCTTTTCAGCAAATACTTGATTCAGATTCTTGATATAACACTGAAGTTTTCTATCATAGTTTGTCCAATGCAAGGATAACAGAAGTTTCTAATCAAGGAACTTGATCAGATTCTGCCCTAAAGAGGTCAAATGAGCAATGCTAACTTGAAAGTAGAAATCTATATATCTGAGCAAGTGATCATATAAATATAGCATATGGGTAATTTATGTATATCACACAGGCTTAAATATATTTGTATACTTAGTGTGTGACTTAAGGAAGTGTAAGTCTAAGCAATTTTTTTTCTAAATCTTGTTTATTAGTCATTTGACATTTTAAATAATATTAAATATTATATTATTTCTTTATGGAATTTGATTGGTTGGTTGTGTAATTTTATATACCATAGTTTGTAAAGCTAAATTTATAAACACAAGTTTTTGAATTGTTTTTTATTAGGACTTATCCTAGTACATTTGATAAAGAATTTGAGAAAGAATTTGCGAAAGAAAAAAATGAAAACATTAAGTTGGATTTTTTTTGATAAAGTGCTATAATTTTAGAATGTTTGAGGATAATATTTTTGGAATGGTCTTTCAAATGTTTTGTTATGACTAAAGTAGGGCAATGAGGTGTTATTCAATTTGAAAGACTCGCCAGGTAAATTCATTTTCCCTAGTTGTTGTTTAGAAGGAACCAAAACACTAGTGGATGCTCAATATTATTGTTTCAAGAACTATACCATGCATCGGTAGGAGAAGCCTCTCCTTGTCATAATTTATCTTGATTTTGATTTATTTCTCTTTAGAGAAATTTGAAAATATATTTTGAATATAAAATCCCAGGCAAAAAGTTCTAAATTTATCTTTTGAAATTATTGGATGCGTATTATTTTATTACATGATATTCTCTATAATTTGGTTGTGTATGCTTGTTATGTTGCTTTGGTTGCGTGTGACTTTATACCACACTGAGATTGCATGCAGATTTATATCAGGCTAGTTTTTGCATGTAGAGTTGCATCATACTGTCTTGTTGCATATGATTCTTTTTGTCTATAATGCTAGAGCTTATGATAGAGATAGCTAATGTTTTGCTTTTTGTCATCTGACTCTCTTTTGGATTGTGTAAGTATAAGTAAGCAAGAGATTGCTATTTGATTCTTATGCACCTACATTTGCATCAGATAATAAGTTGCTTACAAAAATTTAAATATTAAATGTCAAAAAGAATGTAGTAGATTTAGAAATTGGAATTGGTTGATGATTTTATGCCCCAAATATGCGAGGCCACTTGGCATTTGTTTATTTTTGTTGGTTTGGGGCCTAGAGTAGCGATTTTTAGTTTTTTTGATTAAGCTACACATAGGAGACGTTGTCAAAAAAATTCGTAATTTTAGTAGACTTGGAAATTTGATAATCCTCTTCAACTAATTGATTTTGAAAATTTAAGGATTTAGAGGAATTTTTCCTACTGTTGGAATTTTGAGGATGAAATTCTTTTAATGGTGGAGAATAAAACAACTCAAAATTCTAGTCATTCAATTTTAAAAATTTAATTAATTTTAAATATTTAAATAAGTGGGTTTTGGAATTTAATAACTTGAATTCAATTATACTAATCATTTAAATATTTGAATTGTGAATTAAATATAATTAAATGAAATTAATTATCTTATTTAACTCCTTTTAATTAACTAATAATAGCCATGAAATCATTTTTAAATTTTTTTATAAAAATAAATGGTTCAGATAATAATAATATTAATAATTTAGTTGTTAACAAAATGACTAGATTTTTATTGTCGTATTTTTATTTAATTTATACTTAATTTAAATAATTTTTAATATGAAAAATATTTAATTACCGTTCTATGTTATTTCAGGAAACGATGATATATTTTGAGATTTCAGAGAGTGTAATAACCGAAGTATTTTATTATCGATTTGAGATCATGCTGCATTTCAGAATGCCACCATAATTCTGTTTTAGCTTCACAGTTTATATGAGAATAGAACTATGTGCAGCGTCACACTAGAAATTCCAATTTAAAACAAAAACATAAGTACATGTGACGACCCGAACTCGATGTCTGACAAACAACATCAAATTCGTATCGCCGGAGCTTGCAACAACATTAGATGATAAATAACATAGCGGAAACAAAAGATGATATCATTGGTACAACATGAATACAATATTCGATATATCAATTTGATACAATGATAATCATCAACATCAGAGAATTTATACAATACAAAATACAGTGGAACACAACACAATATGAGATGAGTCTTCAACAGAATCCAATACTGCAACTCCAAACCAAACTCCAAAGCAAAAGCTTCTAAACTTCAAGCTCGAATCTCCATCAAGGTTGCACAAAGCTAAGCAAGGTCAATCGTGTTGGACTCCAAAGACTCCAAAATGTATCAAACAGAAAGATGAAGGCTACCAAATCGATATCTACTATCTGACTATCTGAAAAACCAAACTCTAGACTGCCCGTGTGGTAAATTGTGGGCACGCAGAGTTTAGGAACGGAACAATAAACTCTAGGTCAGTCATGGGACTGGTATGAGCAAACAAAAATATTTGGTCTTTAAAACAAACCAAAGAATTTAAATTTGATCCGCAATGCTTTTTGGAAAATGAAACTACCATAAGGCCTCCCGGCACACATACCATGCAATCACACACTTGGAGGAGATTTCTACTTATGATAGTCAAATATGCTTACTACGCAAAATTCTATTTGATATTATTATTAGTGCATAGTGGAAAACATTTCGAAAATATAATATTAATCTTAGGCAGCATAGGTACCATTATACTATGCCTACTATAGCTACCACCTGAGGTGGCAGATAATACAATTGCAATCGAAAAGGGCTCGTATTGGATGATTGGATTTCCAACAAATGGTCAGGATAAGGAACTTCCTATTGCCACATGGGAACGCCTCTGGAGGGACGCCTCGAGAACCTACCCAGCTCTTTGCCAACACAAGGCCTGTTACCCCCTTCCTAGGAAGTAAAACCTAAGATATGCCACCCCCAGTCGTTTACGACCTTTATCCGAGGATCCTCTACACCAAAAACATCACACAGTAAAAAATATACTACATTGTCCACATGAGTAAGTAGCTAGGCTCCATACCATGATGCCACCCTTTTCCAGAAGGAATGGACATACCCTAGGGGAGCTACCCCTGAAACTTTATCGCATCTTTCCTGTTTCGACCATTACCGGTTTGTGAGGCTCGAGGAGGTCTCATCCACAAAGCTACTGTGATGACCCGGAAATTTTGAGCATTTGAAATAAGAATGTTTAATTAATTTTAAATATTGAAGGGTTAACTATAACTTAAATTTCAAATATCACCATTATTTGGAATTAAATTATTGAATTTAATTGCTGAAAATTGGATAAAATGTTAAATCTGGAGTTATAAGCTTGTTAAAAATTATTTGAAGGCTTATAAATTTTATATTGATAATACTGAGGATAATAGAAGTTGTAAAATCGAATTTAACACTGATTTGTTCAGTTTTAAAACTTTATAGTTTAAATTGAATTTAAAATATAGCCTTCCGAGGCGCAGTCTCGGAATTCAACGAAACCAGTTCCATTGGGTCCGTAATATTGAATTATTATCGGATTTCAAATTTCGTATTGATCGGAGTTAGTGTGTGAGTGTACGATATATAAACGCACCGAAAATCTAATTGATATTAATCCAATGAAATTTAATTTAATTAAAATATAAGTCTTCTCTTATACGCCACTCCTTTCCATTTTTATTTCGTTCCATCCTTATCTTCTATCGTACGCTTCTCGTTCCTTCTAAATATGTTTGTTCCTTCTTCGTTCATTTAATTCAACTTCCAGTCAAAATCAAACGAAAAAAAAATCATCTCGTTCAAAAATCAAAATCAAATAATGGCCGAACATAAATTCTCAATCCCTCATCTCCTTCTATTCTTTGAAAATCAAATTTACGGCCTCGTTCTAAATCAAGTACTAGATAAAATCGAACGAAATGAAATCGCGCCTCTCGCTCTTCCAGTCTTCAGTTCTAAATCCACGAAGTTATTCGATTGGGAAAAAAATACAAATATATATAGGCATGCCGAGGCAATCTCTGAGTCGCGAGATCGAGCGTCGAGTGCAAGCGATCGCGATTCCTTCCCTCGTTTCGATCGAAGATGGCGACTGTTCTTTCTCATGATGATGTTCATGTTTGCATCTCACAATCCGATTTGCGCTAATCTCGATTCAACTCGAGGATCCAGCGTCGTTGCTGTTCTAGGCGAAGGGAATTTCAACTTAGGGTTTCGGGTTCATTAGCGTGGGTGATTGGATAGGGAAGCGACTGGGTGGTAGGCCGATGAGTCGGATACCGAGTTCAGATTGATGCTGATATTTCTGGTGATGTTGTTGTAAGCTTGAGCAAGAAATTGGAGTGGATGGTGGACATAGTAGGTGGCTGTGTGAGTAGTGAAAGAGGCACGCCAAGCGTTTGTCCAAATGTCAACTATGATATTAGGCGGGCTGTTGTTTCAGCTGTGCCAGACCCCTTGTGAAACGTGCATGCTAGTGGAGAGGCGCATGATTGTTAGGTCAGTGCCTTGCTGGAATTTACGGTTAGCAATGGCAGTGAGGTATAGTTTTTGTTCTTAGTTGATTTTGAGCGTATATATTTATAGTAGGTAGTCACTGTTTGTCATTTACAACAGGAACTATACACCTACATAGTTAATTTAAAATGTAAGCAGAAAATTTGAGTGTTGAATGAGAAAGATATATAAAATAGTAGACTTGGCAGATGAATTGTTAAAGTAACGTATTTAATGAACTTATTCGATTTACATTAGTTACTAAAGATTTCAGGGGAAAATTAGTTAAATCAAATTTTAAGTTAAAGTTAAATGTGTAAATGGTGATTAATTGTTTGATAAATTTAAATATTAATAAATCATAAATTGTTTTGTACAAGGCTGACAAATCGTGGAAATCAAATCGAGAATGAAGTGGATTTGCAAAATCAAAGGTGAGTTAATCTCACTCAGTTAAATTTGAATGATTAAATTTAAATAATTGTTGAATGGCTGAACGGATTGATGTGCTATAGTATGATATATTGTGAGATTGGTATTTATGTTGTGCTAACGTTTTTGGATGCAGGAAAACAGGTTGGAGGGATCCAACTGGACCCCTCGACATTTATTTAAAATTATTTAATAGCCTCTGTTATGATTATTTAATATTCTATGGTGAATTGTATTGGAATATTAAATGCTCTGGTTTGATTGGATATGTTTGGGTATAATGAATCACCAAAAATATATAAATTGAATTTTTGGAAAGAAAATAAAAGAAGTGGATGTGTAAGCGAAATAATTATGAAAGACTTGAATAAATTAAGAATGAATTTAAAGGAAATAGATGTAATATTAAAATACTAATAAATAACTTCGTGTGAGAAAAGAATTTTGAATAAAACAGAAATTAATGAAATTGTAAACTCGAGTTATATTAATTAAAGGAATAGAGAATTATTTTAAACTTTAAAGTTTAAATTATTTGAAAGAATAAAGAAGTAACTTGAGAAATCTAAGAATTGGTATTTTCAGTTAAAAGCAATTTAACTCATAATTAAGGAAATAAAATCTAAAATTAATGGATTTTGAAATAAAAAGGAAAAAAATTGGAATTCAATTTGGAAATTGATTCAAGTGATAGAAATTAGAATTTCAAGAAGAATGTGAAGGGAAGTATATTTCCCTGGATAGCCAAGTACGTTTTTAAAGAAAATTTAAATATAAGATAAAAGTTTAATGTAGTTTTAAAAAGCATATTTTAGAATTTTTTTTATTTCTGAATGTTTAAAATTCATAAGTAAATATTTTTCAAATCTATTATTGTAATAACTATTTAAATGTGACCTAGTATTTTATTTTTAAGGGTGAAAACTTAGTTTTATATATTTTTCTTTTTAAGTAACCTTATTTTCAAATATTTATATAGTATGTATATTTTACAAATTATTGAGGTAGTTTTTAACTTAAATGTTGAAAGTATATTTCGAAGTGAAGCGTTTTTAAATTATTTTAAAAAATCTAAAAGTTTGTGCTTGGTGATTTCAGAGGAAATAGAAACTATTTGGGAAATTTATTCTGAGAAAGGAAGACATTTGAAACTGTTTTCAAAATGGGTTTTGGAAGTGAAAATATATCTTGTGAAGATATTTTTGGGCTTAATAAATAATTCAGGGAAATTATTTATGGGATGATGGTTGATTGTGAATATTAATTGATAGTTAAATAACCGACCATCAATATTGGCCAAATGCGTTGATCGTTTCGAAGAGACCGGGATCGAGATTTATTTCTCGAAAACCACTTCGATCCGGTTTGTACGTTTCGTGTAACGTGTTCGGAGTCGAAGCTGGAGCAGTGAAGTGCAAGGGCTAGTCGCTACTAGTCCTGAGGATATTTCCAAAATGGATGTAGTAGGAGTAGTGCCTTCGGTTCCGTTCGAACCCGGGACGGACTTGTATGGATGAATGCTTGCGAAACATCGTCAGGTGGACGATGGGCATTCTAAGGAATATGTTCTAAAAAGGTAACGCTTAAGCCTCAAGCCTCATCAACCGGGAATGACTGAAAATCAGGGGATATGCAGCAAGGTTAGGTGGGTAGCACCCAAGCAGGATGAGGTCATTCCAGTCTAGATGTCCCTTTTTATTTTTCAGCTTAGTGGGCGGTTGCTGATCCCAACCGCGGGGTGATCTCACTCGGGACTGTCCATTAAGGGATGGTTCCGGCCTTGTGTTGTAGGGGATGAAGGGAGTAATTCTCGGTACGGTGATCTAGGCCCCGTACTGTGACAGGTGGTACCCCAGTGCCTAGTCATCGTTGGAAATCCACTTTCCCTACGAGCCTTGTACGAGTTTTGTTTGTATTACCCACTCTGTGGCTAGTAGCTCGAATTTAATAATGTAACAATTTCGGCTATTTTATAAGTATTTGTAAATAGACCCTATTATAATATCAGAGGATTTCTATAAAAATTGTTTTAGCTATCGTAAAGTAAAAACCCGACATGTTTATTTGTGGCGTGGTCTTACGAGATGCTTTTGTTTTCAAAGGATTTTTTAAATCTTTAATAATCAATTGGGTGTGATTTTCTCACGCTAGTATTCCAGACTGACTCGGGTGTTATTTAACTGTAATGCTCGGGTCAAACCGAGTATTATAGGATACAGGATGTGATGCTGTGGAGCTCAGGAGACGAGCTGGATGACGTTACGTACTCACGTACTTGTATATATATATTATTCCGCTGTTGAGTTGTTGTGTATCCATTGTATGTTATTGATGTGAGCTGTGACTGATGTACTCTGATGATGTAATGTATGTAAACAGATATATTGGATTTTGAGTAAAGATTATTTACTATCTATTATATTTTATTCCGCTGCGATGGTTAGATTCTGATGTTGATTTCGTTTTCTCTTCTTCTATCTCTTCTTCTTTAACCCAAATGGTTCATATTTCTGTACAACTTGAGTTGATTTAGGTAGAATAGTGTTGACTCAAGGGGTACGGATTTGCGGGCTGTTACACTTGGTATCAAAGCGAGGTTGGTGATAACCTTGGCTCTGGTGGGAATTACTCATTGAATAGAGTTCGTAGTACTCTAAAATGAGTTTGAGAGTATTAATAGATATGAGTGCGTATTTGTTAGTGAATATAAAATTGTTTTTATATTGTGTTGATTTATCGGTTGAGTGTTTATGAATTCTGGTCGATATATTGGACGCCATGTTGTCGATAGGGATTTCTAAACTCTTGAACAAGATAAACCGACACAGTATTGTTTTAACTAGGGTAAATGAAATAATTTTACCCAAATTTATTTTGTGTATATAAAAGAAAATGATTTTCTTAATTATTATAGCTATACATGGATGTTTGGATGATAGGAGTGATAATATTAAATTATTATCATTGTATGATAATTGAATAAAGATTGAAATAATAATTAAAGATTAAGGAATAAATTGACATAATAGATGAAGATTATGAATGTGATTCATAACAGGATTAGGAAATTGAATTCATAATTAAAAACTAAGAAACCAATTCATATCAAATGAATTTGTAAATGTAAATTAAAGTGTAATAAATTATTAAAGTAAGATTAAACTCCAAAGAAAAGTTTGGATTTAAATCTAAAGGGTTTGGAATTTGGAGATTTAAGTTTCTTTGAATTGGATAATGATTCTCAAAAGTTGGGAGGATAATATATTTTGAGAAATATTTTTGAATCGGATTTAAAATTTAAAAAGATTTGGAATTTAAAAATATTGGATGGATTTTAGAAAGTGAATAAAAGCATTGAACTCTTTTGGTCGCTAGAAAATAACTTCGGTGATGACTGCAGCATCATCGATGTTCATTTTCGAGTCTCCAGAAGAGAAATTGCTACCAAATTGCTTTAAATCGAAATTGTTTGCAAAGGGTAAATTTGTTTTTAGAAATGCAAGGAATTTTGGATATATGAGATTTCAAAGGGAAGTTTGAAATGTTAAAGGACTGTTTAAACTCTGAAATCTTAACTAAGAATGTTTATGGCATATAATTAGTTTGATAACTTGCAAATTTGGAATTAGTTGAAATAAAATTCAACTTGAAAGAGATGTATTAAAAGAAGTAGGAATCAAAATAAGATAGTAAACCAATACAATGGACTGAATTAAAAAGAATTGTGAATGGAATGTAATTAAATCTTGTACAAAGTAAATTTACAGGGAAGTAAATTGTGGGAGGACAAGTTTATTCAAATTTGTAAAAGTAAAGTGGAACTGAGCACTGGAATTTAAAATTGAATTGTGTGAAGTTAGATTGAATGAGAAATTAGTCAAGATGGACTAAAATAATTAATGTTTGGAAATAAAATTCATTGATTAAATAATGAATTGGTGAATGAATAAATAGATCGACTATTGTACTTATAAAGTGAAGTTGATACTAATAAAAAGAAATTGGAAAATTTTAATCCGGGATTAAAATTTAACTTAAGTGGATGAAAGTGAGAAAATATATTTGAATTTAACCTGAAATAAGTTATATAAAATTGAAATTGAAATTGAATTAAATTGGATTGAAATAAAATTTAGCTGAGTATAGGTAATATTGAATGGAATAAAATTCTACTCAAACAAATGAATGTAAAAATTTAAACTTGGAATATAACATAAGATTGAACCTAAGGAAATCAAGAATGAGATTATAAATTGGAAATGTTGTTGAATAAAAACGAATTGGATTAAATTGGATATGGTGTGAAATATAAACAAATCCAATTCAAGCCTAAATTGAATTGCCTTATTATTAATAAGTTCAACAATGAATTGTTGATGTAAATTAAAATTTACAATTGATAAAAGAATAAACCAATTGAATAAAATAGTGAAATGGTTAGGATTTGATCAAAGGAAAATCAAATCAAAGATTGTGAATGGGTAATAAAGTTTGGAAATAAAGCTTGAATTGTATGGAATTGGATTAAAATAAAAATGATTTGAGATGAAAATAAATGCGATTCGAGTATGAATAAATTAAAAATGAGAATGAACTTAAGTTATGAATTGAGAGTGAATTTAAGTAAATTAACTTAAGTAAATTACGAGATGGTTATTGGTTATCGAGTTTAATAAAATGGTTTGGGGTTAAATTTTTGGATATGAATGCAAATGCAATGGAAAAGTTTGTGAATAAATTAAAACGGAAATGCAACTATGGCTTGTAAATAAGCTAGATTGGAATGGAATTTATATACATTGAGTTGGAATCAATGTAAATTGGTTGTAAAGCTTATGTTATTATTTATTCACATAAATATTGTCGAATTGCTTTAGAAAATTTGTCGTTCGTCGTAGACGGAAGTAAACAAATTATATGAATCAAAAGCATTTTAATAAATTGATGTAGGCATCAATCAGAATGAGTATGGGTTTGTTTTGCTTAGAATGAATTAAATATAAGCGATTAAGTTGTAAATCGCTTAAACTGAATGAAATGGTTTGGGAATTGATTGTAATCAATTGTAGCAAGTGTCGGAAACTTGCATATATGCTTATGGAAATTATATAACATGCTTTGTGTAAAATCTATGTGTTTGCTATTGAAAGAAAATTGAAATGTTAATAAATTGCATATATTTAGTACTTACATTTTCAATTTTGAGTAAGTACAGGTTCAGGGAAGCCATATGGATGGATTTGATCACGCTAAATGCAAATTAAATAAGCCGCTTGCTTAACAATGCTTAATAAGGTACTCTTACGCAAAAGAATTCAAAATAGGAAATATGAACGACATATATTGGTATATATTGTGATTTCCGGCCTGAGGCCTGTGTGTGTGTGTGTGTGTGTGTGTGTGTGTGTGTGTGTGTGTATCTGTGCATCCTGCGATATCGCAGAAGTCCCTCCATAGAAAGGGGACTCTGCCAAAATTTTCCGAAAATTTTGGGAGTTAGAATTATTTTTTAAAATTATCACTAACGATAAAGAATTTAAAATCAGTAAGCAAATAGATTTAAAAGCTAAATGTAGAAATCTAGTATAAAAGCGAGCAAGTAAAGTAATTTGAAATTGAAGAAATTGTTTAAAGAAACTAAAGGAAGCAAAGTTGCAAATAAACTTTCATTTGAAATTTTAAATAAATTAGTAAGCGAAACTAATAAAAGAAAATGATTAATCATATATGGGTTGAGGTAAGGTGAATACAATTCAATATTCAAAGTTTGAAGACTAAATTGAATTATAGTAGAGTTTGAAGATTGAAATCTGAATGGAAATTTGAAAAGGTATTTGGATTTGAAAGCAATTAGTAAATTGAAACCAATTGAACTCAAATTGGATTGTTAAGGCATAGTGAATGGAAATGGATGTAAACTCCAATGATGAAGTGAAAATCAATAAAGAAGCATGTTAAATGCTTATACTAAACTTAGAGAAAAAAAATGGTGAATTCTTAATTGGAAGATGATATTACAAATATATTCTAAGTTAATAGTTGAATGAATAAATATTGACATTTTGTAAAGAAGTCAATAAATTGTTGGAATATTGTGATTGGATATTATTGCTATGAAGGAATATACAGGTATTTTGGAGGAAAAGAGAAATGGATTTTGATTTCGAAAGATAAATTTGAATTGCTCGACTAAAAGGTACGTGTTTAAATTTCCGTATGGAATTTGATTGGGTTTTAGATATAGCCACTTGGCCTTTTGTTTTCTTTTTGGATTTGGGAGGCCGTAGAGCCATTTTGTAGTTGTACCGAGCTAGCCGCGCAAAGGAGACGTTGGCGAAATTTTTCGGAAATTTAGGAAGATAGAAAAATTTTGAGAAATTTTGAAAATTTAAAATTCGGTATTAAATTGAAATTTGAATGGTTAAGTATAAGATATTGAAGAGAACCTAAAGAGGGAAGTTTAGGAGGTTGATAAGAGAGATAATGGGTTTTTATAATAAGATAATTGGTAGGATGTTGGATTGTTGGTTTTGGGAAAGATAAACGGGTATTGGTCCATTCTTCCTAACTAGTAATTTCGGGGACGAAATTCTTTTAAGGGGGGAGGAATGTGATGACCCGGAAATTTTGAGCATTTGAAATAAGAATGTTTAATTAATTTTAAATATTTGAAGGGTTAACTATAACTTAAATTTCAAATATCACCATTATTTGGAATTAAATTATTGAATTTAATTGCTGAAAATTGGATAAAATGTTAAATCTGGAGTTATAAGCTTGTTAAAAATAATTTGAAGGCTTATAAATTTTATATTGATAATACTGAGGATAATAGAAGTTGTAAAATTGAATTTAACACTGCTTTGTTCAGTTTTAAAACTTTATAGTTTAAATTGAATTTAAAATATAGCCTTCCGAGGCGCAGTCTTGGAATTCAACGAAACCTGTTCCATTGGGTCCGTAATATTGAATTATTATCGGATTTCAAATTTCGTATTGATCGGAGTTAGTGTGTGAGTGTACGATATATAAACGCACCGAAAATCTAATTGATATTAATCCAATGAAATTTAATTTAATTAAAATATAAGTCTTCTCTTATACGCCACTCCTTTCCATTTTTATTTCGTTCCATCCTTATCTTCTATCGTACGCTTCTCGTTCCTTCTAAATATGCTTGTTCCTTCTTCGTTCATTTAATTCAACTTCCAGTCAAAATCAAACGAAAAAAAAAATCATCTCGTTCAAAAATCAAAATCAAATAATGGCCGAACATAAATTCTCAATCCCTCATCTCCTTCTATTCTTTGAAAATCAAATTTACGGCCTCGTTCTAAATCAAGTACTAGATGAAATCGAACGAAATGAAATAGCGCCTCTCGCTCTTCCAGTCTTCAGTTCTAAATCCACGAAGTTATTCGATCGGGAAAAAAATATAAATATATATAGGCAAGCCGAGGCAATCTCTGAGTCACGAGATCGAGCGTCGAGTGCAAGCGATCGCGATTCCTTCCCTCGTTTCGATCGAAGATGGCGACTGTTCTTTCTCATGATGATGTTCATGTTTGCATCTCACAATCCGATTTGCGCTAATCTCGATTCAACTCGAGGATCCAGCGTCGTTGTTGTTCTAGGCGAAGGGAATTTCAACTTAGGGTTTCGGGTTCATTAGCGTGGGTGATTGGATAGGGAAGCGACTGGGTGGTAGGCCGATGAGTCGGATACCGAGTTCAGATTGATGCTGATATTTCTGGTGATGTTGTTGTAAGCTTGAGCAAGAAATTGGAGTGGATGGTGGACATAGTAGGTGGCTGTGTGAGTAGTGAAAGAGTCACGCCAAGCGTTTGTCCAAATGTCAACTATGATATTAGGCGGGCTGTTGTTTCAGCTGTGCCGGACCCCTTGTGAAACGTGCATGCTAGTGGAGAGGCGCATGATTGTTAGGTCAGTGCCTTGCTGGAATTTACGGTTAGCAATGGCAGTGAGGTATAGTTTTTGTTCTTAGTTGATTTTGAGCGTATATATTTATAGTAGGTAGTCACTGTTTGTCATTTACAACAGGAACTATACACCTACATAGTTAATTTAAAATGTAAGCAGAAAATTTGAGTGTTGAATGAGAAAGATATATAAAATAGTAGACTTGGCGGATGAATTGTTAAAGTAACGTATTTAATGAACTTATTCGATTTACATTAGTTACTAAAGATTTCAGGGGAAAATTAGTTAAATCAAATTTTAAGTTAAAGTTAAATGTGTAAATGGTGATTAATTGTTTGATAAATTTAAATATTAATAAATCGTAAATTGTTTTGTACAAGGCTGACAAATCGTGGAAATCAAATCGAGAATGAAGTGGATTTGCAAAATCAAAGGTGAGTTAATCTCACTCAGTTAAATTTAAATGATTAAATTTAAATAATTGTTGAATGGCTGAATGGATTGATGTGCTATAGTATGATATATTGTGAGATTGGTATTTATGTTGTGCTAACGTTTTTGGATGCAGGAAAACAGGTTGGAGGGATCCAACTGGACCCCTCGACATTTATTTAAAATTATTTAATAGCCTCTGTTATGATTATTTAATATTCTATGGTGAATTGTATTGGAATATTAAATGCTCTGGTTTGATTGGATATGTTTGGGTATAATGAATCACCAAAAATATATAAATTGAATTTTTGGAAAGAAAATAAAAGAAGTGGATGTGTAAGCGAAATAATTATGAAAGACTTGAATAAATTAAGAATGAATTTAAAGGAAATAGATGTAATATTAAAATACTAATAAATTACTTCGTGTGAGAAAAGAATTTTGAATAAAACAGAAATTAATGAAATTGTAAACTCGAGTTATATTAATTAAAGGAATAGAGAATTATTTTAAACTTTAAATTTTAAATTATTTGAAAGAATAAAGAAGTAACTTGAGAAATCTAAGAATTGGTATTTTCAGTTAAAAGCAATTTAACTCATAATTAAGGAAATAAAATCTAAAATTAATGGATTTTGAAATAAAAAGGAAAAAAATTGGAATTCAATTTGGAAATTGATTCAAGTGATAGAAATTAGAATTTCAAGAAGAATGCGAAGGGAAGTATATTTCCCTGGATAGCCAAGTACGTTTTTAAAGAAAATTTAAATATAAGATAAAAGTTTAATGTAGTTTTAAAAAGCATATTTTAGAAAAAAATTTATTTCTGAATGTTTAAAATTCATAAGTAAATATTTTTCAAATCTATTATTGTAATAACTATTTAAATGTGACTTAGTATTTTATTTTTAAGGGTGAAAACTTAGTTTTATATATTTTTCTTTTTAAGTAACCTTATTTTCAAATATTTATATAGTATGTACATTTTACAAATTATTGAGGTAGTTTTTAACTTAAATGTTGAAAGTATATTTCGAAGTAAAGCATTTTTAAATTATTTTAAAAAATCTAAAAGTTTGCGCTTGGTGATTTCAGAGGTAATAGAAACTATTTGGGAAATTTATTCTGAGAAAGGAAGACATTTGAAACTGTTTTCAAAATGGGTTTTGGAAGTGAAAATATATCTTGTGAAGATATTTTTGGGCTTAATAAATAATTCAGGGAAATTATTTATGGGATGATGGTTGATTGTGAATATTAATTGATAGTTAAATAACCGACTATCAATATTGGCCAAATGCGCTGATCGTTTCGAAAAGACCGGGATCGAGATTTATTTCTCGAACACCACTTCAATCCGGTTTGTACGTTTCGTGTAACGTGTTCGGAGTCGAAGCTGGAGCAGTGAAGTGCAAAGGCTAGTCGCTACTAGTCCTGAGGATATTTCCAAAATGGATGTAGTAGGAGTAGTGCCTTCGGTTCCGTTCGAACCCGGGACGGACTTGTATGGATGAATGCTTGCGAAACATCGTCAGGTGGACGATGGGCATTCTAAGGAATATGTTCTTAAAAGGTAACGCTTAAGCCTCAAGCCTCATCAACCGGGAATGGCTGAAAATCAGGGGATATGCAGCAAGGTTAGGTGGGTAGCACCCAAGCAGGGTGAGGTCATTCCAGTCTAGATGTCCCTTTTTATTTTTCGGCTTAGTGGGCGGTTGCTGATCCCAACCGCGGGGTGATCTCACTCGGGACTGTCCAGTAAGGGATGGTTCCGGCCTTGTGTTGCAGGGGATGAAGGGAGTAATCCTCGGTATGGTGATCTAGGCCCCGTACTGTGACAGGTGGTACCCCAGTGCCTAGTCATTGTTGGAAATCCACTTTCCCTACGAGCCTTGTACGAGTTTTGTTTGTATTACCCACTATGTGGCTAGTAGCTGGAATTTAATAATGTAACAATTTCGGCTATTTTATAAGTATTTGTAAATAGACCCTATTATAATATCAGAGGATTTCTATAAAAATTGTTTTAGCTATCGTAAGGTAAAAACCCGACATGTTTATTTGTGGCGTGGTCTTACGAGATGCTTTTGTTTTCAAAGGATTTTTGAAACTTTAATAATCAATTGGGTGTGATTTTCTCACGCTGGTATTCCAGACTGACTCGGGTGTTATTTAACTGTAATGCTCGGGTCAGACCGAGTATTATAGGATACAGGATGTGATGCTGTGGAGCTCAAGAGACGAGCTGGATGACGTTATGTACTCACGTACTTGTATATATATATATATATATATTATTCCGCTGTTGAGTTGTTGTGTATCCATTGTATGTTATTGATGTGAGCTGTGACTGATGTACTCTGATGATGTAATGTATGTAAACAGATATATTGGATTTTGAGTAAAGATTATTTACTATCTATTATATTTTATTCCGCTGCGATGGTTAGATTCTGATGTTGATTTCGTTTTCTCTTCTTCTATCTCTTCTTCTTCAACCCAAATGGTTCGTATATCTGTACAACTTGAGTTGATTTAGGTAGAATAGTGTTGACTCAAGGGGTACGGATTTGCGGGCTGTTACAGCTACTCTTTTTCACAAAGCCAAACTTTGATCAACAAATGATCAGCAGCACTTCGTATGCCACATTACCAAATTGGGAATGTATCACTAGTATCCATCAACTACATAACCTTTGAGCTCGTACGTCTCAGAGAAGGGTGTTAAGCTAGGAAAATAAATCTCCGCCACCAAACAGAAATGTATTTGATAGAAACCTGTTTTACATCTCAAAGTGTAATATCAGACACACATCCATACAAGTCTGTTCCGGGTTCGAACAGAACCGAACGTACTTCCAAAGAAGCCCTTGCAAATCCGGATATTCACAATCCCGATCGGACTTCCCATCACTTAGGGAATCTCTATACCGTAGCTACTCATTGTAGAGACAATCGATAGGTCATCCTAACGTTCTCGCAAATACCCGATCTTCACCACCGGTCTTCAAATGCAATCCATAACGTCGTATCATTATTCGAAATGGGTTATATGACACAAGGTCCTTTCTCGGCTAAACCGAATAATGAGCGCAATATTTAAAAACATATGGATATGGGATTTCAGTTAAGTCACAACTTTAAAATTCAAAACTATTTCAAATGGTTTAAACCAATTACCATTTCAAATCTTTAAACAAAAAGATTCATTTCACAAAGTTCGTCCAGTTTCACAAAGATTCATTCACAGTTTTCAAACAATTTTCATTTCGATTGGATTAACTCATATAAAGATTTAACTTATAGCTTTCAAACCCATTTCCAAAGATTAATTAATAACTTGGAAAACCATTTCAATTCAAACTTGAAATTCCTTTAATACAAATTGAAAATTCATTTCTTATATGAAAGCTTTTATCATTTGAAAACAAATAGTTTTTAAAAAAAAAATCCGATTTCATTTATACAAGTTAAAATCTTTGGGTTAATTCAAATTCTCAAAACAGCACTTCTAAAATGGTTTAAAAACCATATAAACTTGTATGACCTTTTTAAATCATAAATTCTCAACATAGGATTCAATTTCAAATTTTGAATTCAAAATTTAAATCAAATTTTAAAACTGAATCAAGTTATTCAAAAATATCTTTTATCTTCGAAATTCTTTTTCAAAAGCTTTTCACTTTAAATCCGATTCATTTTCAAAACCATTGGATTCAAAAAATTCAATATTAAAATTATTTCAAAAATCTGTGACTTAACCGATTTCCACGTGCAATCCATATTTATGTGTTTATAGTGTAGTCCAGGGGTTTTAACACAATAGTGCAATATCATCAGTCATTACAGACATAATCACAACAATATCGATAAGCGGTATAATCCTATAACGCTTATCTATATACACAGAATCACAAATAGATAATATAAATGCATTATAGATAAATAAATTACATTCATCATAGCTTGAATTAAAACAATTCAAATCACAAATCATCACATAGCAGAGATGAGAAACAATTCACAGCATTCAATAGAATATAGTCACCCATAAGTGAAGCCAATTAAAATATCTGATTAATCTAATTTAGAATCATTTGCCTATGGATAATTCCTAGTCAAGGTTAATTAATAATTAATTAATTACAAACATTTAATTAATTATTCTTTAATTCATCATTAATTACCCTTTAATTAATAATTAAACCTTAATTAATTATTCTTAATTAATTACAATAATTAATTACTCCTAAATTAATAATTATTTCTTAATCACTTTAATTAATTAACTTTAATTAATTATTCTTAATTTAATTACCTTAATTAATTAACCACATTAATTGATTATTCTTTAAAGTAATTAACCCTTATTTACTTGGTAAATAAATCTTTAATCATTAATTACCCATTCTTAATTACTTCCATTTAAGTAATTATTTTTAATTAATCAATCATTAATCACTTGATTAATTAACTTGGATTATTAATTAATTTATTTTAATTACTTTCATTAAGTAATTTACTCCAAGTAATAAATTTTCTTCAACAACTAAAATTTAACTTAACCTTGAAAAGTTAGTTAACAATTTTAAAACATCTTTTATATTAATCAACTAACCTTTAATTAAGTTAAAATAACTTTTCAAAATAAAGGTTATATTTATTTTAAATCATTTTAAACTTGGTAATTTAAAACAATTCATTTAAAACCCTTTATAACTATTTTTAAAACTCTGATAGCCTTAAATATTGAAAGAAAGTCGATTTAACCAAATTAAGTTTTAAAAACTTGATTTTCCTTTTTAAACTTTAAAACTGTTTTTGACCAACATCAGCGATCTCAAGAAAAATCACTCATCTACTCGAGAAAATCCCCCGTTTGCTTCGAGTTGAACCCGAGCGAAACCCAAACTCCACTTGCTTCGAGAAAAACGTCGGTTCGCACGAGCTACCCTTCGAGTCGCCTACCTTCTTTCCCAAACTCGCAACCCACCTGATACAATTGATACGCGCGTTCACGTCTACAAGTCATCGGAGCAACGATGATCAACGCCTTTACCTTCCACACGCCAACAACCACCCCTTCAATCACTACCATCGCCCAGAATTTTGAATTGAACTCGAAATCAAAATCAAGTTCATTTTCAACTTTCCTGGAACCGTAACCCAAACTGTAATCACCTCGCATGCTCACCCCCGACCACCCGAGCATCATCGCTTCCGGCCATGCCTTCAACCACCCCCAAGCTAGCATTCCCCCGAGTATCGTTACACTTGATCAACCCGTGAAGTTATTGGGGTCAAAATACATTACCCATTCAAAACTAGGGTTACAGAAGAAAATCAATCACCGCGGACACCTCAATGCTCTAATCGTTATCCTGACAATTTCGTCGAAGTCCACGATCATCTTTGCATCTCCACTTGAAGCCCCGACATCCCCAGTACCAACGACCACCGGAATTCCCTCAAAAACCAATTTCTAGTTACTAGAATTCCACACTAAATCTCCAATTAAACATCATAATTTTTGTTTCAAAAATCGAGTTTAAGTTTAAGTATTCAATATATATTCCTGAATTTACAAATTGTTGCAGTTGATTTTTACTTGATCTTTAATTTCCACTGTTTTATTTTTCTATTTCCCAGAAATATTTAAACTATTTATGCTAAGAAATCATTTTTTCAAAACCTAAAACATGATTAACAAACATGTTTCATTTGGATTCTAGAACCTACAGGAGATTGGAGAGGGGATGTTTACGTTGTTACAGGTTTTGAAACCTAGAACAGAGCATGCCTTTGGGTATACAGACATGTACAAGCCTGTATAATATTTATCTATGAATATTCAACATAATTTTACACAGGAAATCATGGATTCTAGATTTACTTCACAAAATCATCACAACATCAAGGATGAAAGGTTAAGTCAATAGGGTTTACTCACCTGATTTGTGAAGAACAGAGGTTTTTTTTATGCTTTACTTGACCCTGGTTTTTTTCTTTTTGATTTTTCCTGAACCTGCTTGATGCTTTGCTGTTTATATTTCCAAGCTTTGAAGACTGAGACTTGGATTTGATTTATTTTGATTCTTGCATTTGCTCTTGAATCTAAGTCTTGCTTTCAGGCTTTGGTTCTAGAAGATTGTTGTTTGAACTTAAATGTTTTCAAATTGCAACTTGATTTTTCATGCCTGAAACTTTCTTTAAACCTTCAGATTCGATCTTTGTTTTGTGTTTCCAGCTTTCAAAATTTCTTTTTGGTTTGCCAAATCTGTTTATCAAGTTTGAGATTTTAGTTTGCTTTGGTTTCAGATTTTTGAAGAGGAGGGATTTTTAATTTTTAAGTTGGAGATGAATTTTGTTTTCTTCTTTTCAGGTTTGAGAAGTTGAATGGCCTGGCTATATTTTTTCTTTTTCTATGCTTACAAATTTCAATTCAAAAGAAAATAAATCTTTTGCCATTTTTCCACTTGACTAACACTTGTACCATTATTCATTTGCATGCTTTACACTTGTTACATGTAATAAAAATTGTGTTTATACCCTTTATTCAAATTGTTTTGAAAACTTTATTTTAATCCTTCATGTAAATATAGTTTCATATGTAACATATGTCTTATTTTAAAATTGTTTATGTTTTCTTTAGTATTTATATTTACACAAATAAAATTTTATCCCAATTATTTTTCACATTACAACCTTTAATTTAGCTTACTATATTTATATACATATACTTTTATACATTTTACATTCATACATTCTTTATTATTTGTTTTTGTTCAACTAAAAAAAAGAATACTTTAAAATTTTAGATTTCATATTAACAAATGATCACTTTTATTCATATATGTGTATATACATAAGAGAATTAAATCTTAAAAATAATATTTTGAAAATTAGTACATTAATTCTTTGAAAATTAATACATCTTCCAAATATACTAAAATTTTAGAAAATAAACTATCATTAACTTTTTAAAGATTTTAAATTCTACTTTATTTTTAATACATTTTATTTTTAAATTCAATATTTGTTTATAAAATACTCATTCTTATATTTCAAATCAAATTTCTATTTTTATCAAAATTTTATTTATTCTGGAAATTTTCTAATTAATTCACAAATAATTTCTTAATTTAATTCAAAATCAAATTAATTGCCAAATTAAACGGTTAATTTTTAGGAATGTTACAGATTCCCCCCGTAAAAAAAATTTCGTCCCCAAAATTTGCCAGGGAGATAACAAAAAATAGATGATGGATAGAAAAATATCTTCTGAGAACAAATTGGATATCTATTCTGCATTTGGCTTACCAAATCAGAATATCAACAGTAGATATGAGAACAAACTCAGTCAACTACGAAACAATTGGGTTATCTGATCTAAGAAATATGTAGGGGAACTAGTTAGTTCGAAGGGATAACTAACCCTTCGTAGAATATATCTAAACCCAATGAAACAGACAGAAATAGATTCGACTATGATCCCAGATTCAAGATTTAACTTATTTACGATTTGTTGAGAAATGAAACTATGTATAGCTCCCGTGTCGAACAAAACTCGAAAAATTTAATCGTAAGCGAGAAGGTTACCTACTAAAATTTCTTTTCCTTATCAGCCTTTGAAGTTGAAGGATCATCTTTGATTGCATACACTTTCGTGACTAGAGCTTGCATCCTTGCTGGACAGTCCTTGATCCTATGTCCCGGCTTGCGGCAATAATAACATCCCCTAGTTCCTGATCTGGCCTCATAAATGTTCTCTCATTCTTGGCTTCCAAGGGTTCTTACATTTGTCCAAGTAATGGCCTTTCCCCAAGCAATTGAGACAAGTAACATCTTTCACCTTTTTCTTCTTTTCTTTACCTTTCCTCGGTTTCTTTCCACCAAACTTCCTTTTTCTTTAATTTAGATTGCTTGTATCCCCTTTTTCCTTCGGAACTCCCTGCTTATCCAGAGTATCGTATCTATAACCCATATCAATTACTTTAAAAAAAGATCCTTTAACGTGAGTAGTCATTCCTCCTGAAACTCCTTGTTCATTCCCCGAATATTCATTCTTCTTTAACGGTGTATTCACCAATTCTGGACCAAACCGAGATAATTCATTGAATTTGTTCAAGTATTCCTCAAATTATAAGCCTTCTTGCTTCAAATCCATGAACTCTTAGTACATTCTAGAGATACCAGCAGACGGCATATATCGCTGCTCGAATACTTCCTTGGAACGACTCCAAGTAAATTCCTCCGCCGGCTTATCCAATGTAACTGTTTCCCACCATACTAAAGTCTCTTCCTGGAGTTTCCAGGAAGCTATCAATCGCATCTGATCATCTTCCAACTTTAATCCTTTGAAAATTCTTTCGCACGATCGAATCCAGGCTCGTGCTTCGATAAAGGATTCCTTGCCTGTGAATGGCTTTCCACCAAGTCTAGAAAAGCTTCGATAAAGATCAGCCAGATTTGGTTGAGATTGAATGGGAATATCTGTCGTTGCAGGGCCTTGACTAGCTGAAGTGGTACTTCCCTGTCCCCAATCTCGTCCTCTTCTTCCACTCATTCTTACTATCTGTAATAGTAAGAAAATCGATTTAGGCATTCGGACGAAATATCTTAGGGAATAACAACAGATAAAGAGAATATACTAAGTAATTTGGGTTTTTGGCTTCACTGGTTGTACTCATTCTAGGGTATACTTCACCCTATCTCTAATGGGTCATCTAATGTGTTACACTCCGTAGCTAAAGTTCTTACTCAACCTTTAGCTCTGATACCAAATGTGACGATCCGAACTCAATGTTCGACAAACAACATCAAATTCGTATCGCCGGAGCTTGCAACAACATTAGATGATAAATAACACAGCGAAAACAAAAGATGATATCATTGATACAACATGAATACAATATCCAATACATCAATTTGATACAATGATATTCATCAACATTAGAGAATATATACAACACAAAATACAGCGAAACATGACACAATATGAGATGAGTCTTCAATAGAATCCAATACTGCAACTCCAAACCAAACTCCAAAGCAAAAGCTTCTAAACTTCAAGCTCGAATCTCCATCAAGGTTGCACAAAGCTAAGCAAGGTCAGCGTGTTGGACTCCAAAGACTCCAAAATGTATCAAACAGAAAGCTGAAGGCTACCAAATCGATATCTACTATCTGACTATCTGAAAAACCAAACTCTAGACTGCCCGTGTGGAAAATTGTGGGCACCCAGAGTTTAGAAACAGAACAATAAACTCTAGGTCAGTCGTGGGAGTGGTATGAGCAAATAAAAATATTTGGTCTTTAAAACAAACAAAAGAATTTAAATTTGAAATCCGCAATGCTTTTTGAAAAATGAAATTACCATAAGGCCTCCCGGCACACACACCATGCAATCGCACACTTGGGAGAGATTTCTCCTAATGATAGTTAAACATGCTTACTACGCAAAATTCTTTTTGATATTATTATTAGTGCATAGTGGAAAATATTTCGAAAATATAATATTAATCTTAGCCAGCATAGGTACCATTATACTATGCCTACTATAGCTACCACCTGAGGTGGCAGGTAATACAACTGCAATCGTAAAGGGCTTGTATTGGATGATTGGATTTCCAAAAAATGGTCAGGCTAAAGAACTTCCTGTTGCCATATCGGAATGCCTCTGGAGGGATGCCCCGAGAACCTACCAGGCCAACACAAGGCCGGTTACCCCATTCCCGGGAAGTAAAACCTAAGATATGCCACCCCCTGTCGTTTGCGATCTTTATTCGAGGATCCTCTACAACATAACATCACACAGTAATAAATATACTACAGTGTCCACATGAGTAAGTATCTGGGCTCCATACCATGATACCACCCTTTTCCAGAAGGAATGGACATACCCTAAGGGAGCTACCCCTAAAACCTTGCCGCATCTTTCCTGTTTCGACCATTACCGGTTTGTGAGGCTCGATGAGGTCTCATCCACAAAGCCATGCTTTTTCACAAAGCCATGCTTTGATCAACAAATGATCAACAGCACTTCGTATGCCACATTACCAAATTGGGAATGTATCAATAGTACCCATCAACTACATTTGAGCCGTACGTCTCAGAGAAGGGTGTTAAGCTAAGAGAATAAATCTTCGCCACCAAACGGAAATGTATTTGATAGAAACTGGTTTTACATCTCAAAGTGTAATGTCAGACAAACATACATACAAGTCTGTTCCGGGTTCAAACAGAACAGAAGGCATTTCTGAAGAAGCCCTTGCAAATTCAAATATTCACAATCCCGATCGGACTTCCCATCACTTAGGGAATCTCTATACCGTAGCTACTCAGTGCAGAGACAATCGATAGGTCATCCTATCGTTCTCGCAAATACCCGATCTTCACCACCAGTCTTCAAATCCAATCCATAATGTCGTATCATTATTCGAAATGGGTTATATGACACAAGGTCCTCTCCCAGCTAAACCGAATAGTGAGGGCAATATTTAAAAACATATGGATATGGGATTTCAGTTAAGTCACAACTTTAAAATTCAAAACTATTTCAAATGGTTTAAACCAATTAACATTTCAAATCTTTAAACAAAAAATTCATTTCACAAAGTTCGCCCAGTTTCACAATGATTCATTCACAGTTTTCAAACAATTTTCATTTCGGTTGGATTAAATTGTCTAAAGATTTAACTTATAGCTTTCAAACCCATTTCCAAAGATTCATTCATAACTTGGAAAACCATTTCAATTCAAACTTGAAATTCGTTTAATACAAATTCATTTCTTATATGAAAGCTTTTATCATTTGAAAACAAACATTTTTTTTCCGAAAAATCTGATTTCATTTATACAAGTTAAAATCTTTGGGTTGATTCAAATTCCCAAAACAACACTTCTAAAATGGTTTAAAACCCATATAAACTTGTATGAACTTTTTAAATCATAAATTCTCAACATAGGATTCAATTTCAAATTTTGAATTCAAATTTTAAATCAAATTTCAAAACTGAATCAAGTTATTCAAAAATAACTTTTACCTTCGAAATTCCTTTTCAAAAGCTTTTCACTTTAAATTCGCTCCATTTCCAAAACCATTGGATTCAAAAAATTCAATATTAAAATTATTTCAAAAATCTGTGACTTAACCGATATCCACGTGCAATCCATATTTGTGTGTGTATAGTGTAGTCCAGGGGTTTTAAAACAATGGTGCAATATCATCAGTCATTACAGACATAATCACAACAATATCGATAAGCGGTATAATCCTATAACGCTTATCTATATACCCAGAATCAAAGACAGATAATATAAATGCATTATAGGTAAATAGATTACATTCATCATAGCTTGAATTAAAACAATTCAAATCACAAAGCATGACGTAGCAGAGATGACAAACAATTCACAGCATTCAATAGAATATAGTCATCCATAAGTGAAGCCAATTAAAATATCTGATTAATCTAACCTAGAATCATTTGCCTATGGATAATTCCTAGTCAAGGTTAATTAATAATTAATTAATTGCAAACATTTAATTAATTATTCTTTAATTCATCATTAATTACCCTTTAATTAATAATTAATCCTTAAATAATTATTATTAATTAATTACAATAATTAATTACTCCTTAATTAATAATTATTTCTTAATCACTTTAATTAATTAACCTTTAATTAATTATTCTTAATTTAATTACCTTAATTAATTAACCATATTAATTAATTATTCTTTAAAATAATTAACCCTTAATTAGTTGGTAAATAAATCTTTAATCATTAATTACCCATTCTTAATTACTTCCATTTAAGTAATTATTTTTAATTAATCAATCATTAATCACTTGATTAATTAACTTGGATTATTAATTAATTTATTTTAATTACTTTCATTAGTAATTTACTCCAAGTAATAAATTTTCTTTAACAAGTAAAATTTAACTTAAACTTGAAAAGTTAGTTAACAATTTTAAAACATCTTTTATATTAATCAACTAACCTTTAATTAAGTTAAAATAACTTCTCAAAATAAAGGTTATATTTATTTTAAATCATTTTCAACTTGGTAATTTAAAACAATTCATTTAAAAACCCTTTTTAACTATTTTTAAAACTCAGATAGCCTTGAATACTGAAATAAAGTTGATTTAACCAAATAAAGTTTTTAAAACTAAATTTTCCTTTTTAAACTTTAAAACAGTTTTTGGCCAACATCAGCGAGCTCGAGAAAAACCACTCATATACTCGAGAAAATCCCCTGTCAACTTCGAGTTGAACCCGAGCGAAACCCAAACTCCACTTGCTTTGAGAAAAACGACGGTTCGCACGATCTACCCTTAGAGTCGCCTACCGTCTTCCCTAAACTCGCAACCCACCTGATACAATTGATACACGCGTGCACGTCTACAAGTCGTCGGAGCAACGGTGATCGACGCCGTCACCTTCCATACGCCAACAACCACCCCTTCGATCACCACCATCGCCCAGAACTTTGAATTGAACTCAAAATCAAAATCGAGTTCATTTTCTACTTTCCTGGAACCGTAACCCAAACTGTAATTACCTCGCATGCTCAGCTCCGACCACCCGAGCATCATCGCTTCCGGCCATGCCTTCAATAACCCCCAAGCTAGCATTTCCCCGAGTATCGTTACACTCGATCAACCCATGAAGTTATTTAGTTCAAAATGTATTACCCATTCAAAAATAGGGTTACAGATGAAAATCAATCACCGCCGACACCTCAATGCTCTGATCGCCATCCTGACAATTTCGCCGAAGTCCACGATCATCGTTGCATCTCCACTCGAAGCCCCAACATCCTCAATACCGTCGACCATCGGAATTCCCTCAAAAACCAATTTCTGGTTAACCCAAAATTCCACACTAAATCTCCAATTAAAAATCATAATTTTTGTTTCAAAAATCGAGTTTAAGTTTAAGTATTCAATATACATTCCTGAATTTACAAATTGTTGCAGTTAATTTTTACTTGATCTTTAATTTCCATTGTTTTTTCTACTTCCCAGAAATATTTAAACTATTTATGCTAAGAAATAATTTTTTTTTAAATCGAAAATATGATTAACAAACATGTTTCATTTGGATTCTAGAACCTACAGGAGATTGGAGAGGGGATGTTTACATTGTTACAGGTTTTGAAACCTGGAACAGAGCATGCCTTTGGATATACAGACATGCACATGCCACTATAATATTTATCTATAAATATTCAACATAATTTTACTCAAGAAATCATGGATTCTAGATTTACTTCACAAAATCATCACACCATCAAGGATGAAAGGTTAAGTCAATAGGGTTTACTCACCTGATTTGTGAAGAACAGAGGTTGTTTTTATGCTTTGCTTGATCCTGTTTTTTTATTTTTTATTTTTTCTGAACCTGCTTGATGCTTTGCTGTTTATATTTCCAGGCTTTGAAGACTGAGACTTGGATTTGATTTACTTTGATTCTTGCTTCCAGGCTTTGATTCCAGAAGATTGTTGTTTGAACTTAAATGTTTTCAGATTGCAACTTGACTTTTCATGCCTGAAACTTGCTTCAAATCTTCAGATTCGATCTTTGTTTTGTGTTTCCAGCTTTCAAAATTTCTTTTTGGTTTGCCAAATCTGTTTCTCAAGTTTGAGATTTTAGTTTGCTTTGGTTTTAGATTTTTGAAGATGAGGGATTTTGAATTTTTAAGTTGAAGATGAATTTTGTTTTCTTCTTTTCAGGTTTGAGAAGTTGAATGGCCTGGCTATATTTTTTCTTTTTCTATGCTTACAAATTTCAATTCAAAAGAAAATAAATCTTTTGCCATTTGTCCACTTGACTAACACTTGTACCATTATTCTTTTGCATGCTTTACACTTGTTACATGTAATAAAAATTGTGTTTATACCCTTTATTCAAATTGTTTTGTAAACTTTATTTTAATCCTTCATGTAAGTATATTTTCATATGTAACATATGTCTTATTTTAAAATTGTTTATGTTTTCTTTAGTATTTATATTTACACAAATAAAATTTTATCCCAATTATTTTTCACATTACAACATTTAATTTAGCTCACTATATTTATATACATATATTTTTATACATTTTACATTCATATATTCTTTATTATTTGTTTTTGTTCAACTAAAAAAAAGAATAATTTAAAAAATTTGATTTCATATTAACAAATGATCACTTTTATTCATATATGTATATATATATATATAAGAGAATTAAATCTTAAAATTAATATTTTGAAAATTAGTACATTAATTCTTTGAAAATTAATACATCTTCCAAATATATTAAAATTTTAGAAAACAAATTATCATTAACTTTTTAAAGCTTTTAAATTCTACTTTATTTTTAATACATTTTATTTTTAAATTCAATATTTGTTTATAAAATACTCATTCTTATATTTCAAATCAAATTTCTATTTATAATCAAAATTTATTTATTCTGGAAATTTTCTAATTAATTCACAAATAATTTCACAATTTATTTCAAAATTAAATTAATTGCCAAAGTAAACTTGGTTAATTTTCAGGAATGTTATAGTACACATGCACACATAAACGTTTTCCATGTTTCTTGTGTTGTCTCCTCTTGTAACGACCCATGAATTGATCACTTTGATAAATTATATTATTTTTAAAATATTCAAATATATGATAAATTATGTAAAATCATAATAAGAAATGTTTGAGTGAATAAATATGGTTTTTTAATGGAAAATGAATCCATTTAAGTATTTGTATGAAATTTTTTTAGCCTCTTAATGGCTTTGAAATATAAAAAGGGTTGAAAATGAATATTATAATAATATATATTTTTTGAAATGGTTTAGAAGTGAATATGAGATTTAATATGGAAAATACTAGTTGAAATGGTTTAAAAAGATTTATAAATGTTTTATAAACATTAAAACTCAACTTGAAAAGTTTTGACAAGCTACGAAATGGGAGTCAAAAAAGATGTCTCGTGTAACGATAGTTCACGGTTTCGCACCGTAAAAGTTTGAATCCACTTATAAAATGAAATCGAAGTTGGAATTATTTGGAATAAGAATTTTCTGAACTCTTATAATCATAGTTTTCAAACAGAACACAAAATAGAGATTTCTTCTAGTAGATTTAGAAATACGAGCAAATCAAGATTTCAAATTATTACGCTTGGGCAGTTCGACACCAAAGCGATAAATTCTTTGAAATGGAGATTTTTAATTCTTTAAAAATAAATATATTAAAATGTTTTAAAAGGGATTTGAGTTATAAAAATGTATTTCTAAATGATAGAAAAGTTTTTTTGATCAAATAAGCCTTAAAAGCGCTATTCGCAGCACTTTTTGAAGTGGTTTTTAATAACTTTTGAAATATGCATTTAATCTTAATTATTCCTTCCCAAATCTTTTATAAATGTTTTAAATAAATAAATAAGTGTTTTAAAGATGATTTGGAGGTTTTATAATTATTTTATAAGAGTTTAAATAAATGATTAGAACAAAAACTATTATAAATAAGTGATTTAATCTTGGCTCTAAAAGCTGATGAGTAGACTAGATTTTTCTATTCATGAGATCCGAATATGAGGTGCTTAAACTAAGAAGATGTTCTGGAGAAACTAGTGTCCTGGCTCACTTGGCCTCTTTCGTGAGCGAGGAATAAATAAGGTCAAAATGTTAGAAACAAGATAAGTATAAAAGATTCAAATTTACAAATTTAATTTCATACAACTTGGATTGTATAAAAATAATCTTCTTATAATTGGTATTAAAATTCAAGGAGGGAACCTATACTATCCATGTGAATTTAAAAGTCGATTTAACCATTATCCATGGATAGTAAAAGTTGAATATGCAAATTAATATTGTGTAGAATTGATATAATTTCTATAGATTCTTTTTACTCGGTACTAACTAGTTTTGAATTTGCCATCTTAAGATAACATTATTTCAACTCAATTAAGTGTTATGATTCAAAAATAAGAAATCTTTGTTAAGATTCAAATAAACAATTTGAAAATGTTTTCCTAAGTAAAAGGTAAAATGATGTGGAAATTATTCTAAGATTAAAAAGGCTTAATTAACTAAAGGATTTGATTAATGAGGCTTAATGATTTCATTTACTTTTGAGAAGATAAATGGAATAGTAAAAGAATATATTTCTAAGAGATATTTTAAATGAATGGAAAGTTAAAGTAATTAGATGACGATTGATAGTCACCGATATACTTGACCTCTTTTTATCGATGATTGGTTCGGAGAAACCGGAGTTGGATTTTGGTGATTTTTATTGAAAACCACTTCGAACCAATGTGTACATTCGAAAGCGAAGACATGTTGAAGACAATGATTTTAAAGATAGAGATCTTAAAGATGAAGGGTTGCTTTCCACTAGCTCCATGATTTCATATTATATATAGTGGCAGTAGTGCTCTATTATGAAAATCTTCAATGTTAGGACTACTTGCTACTAATCCTAAAGGTGATTCCCGATAGGATGTAACAGGTGAGTACCTTCGGTTTGTCCTGTCTCTGAACAACTTGTTTGGACGAGTGTCTAACATTACATTTCTAAAACCACGTACATTGATCTGTACAAAATGTATATCTATTTGGTGGTGTAGGAGGTAACTCTCTTATATTTACTCCCTACTTTGAGACGTATGAGCTCAAAGGTTGTACATTTATGGAAATCAGTAGTGTGTTGTTAGAAATGACAATGTGGCATTCAAAGTGGAACCTATTATGAGAAAGGAAAAGAGTGGCTTTGTGAAAAAGAAAAGTGTGGCTTTAAGGAAAGTATGAGCATATCCTCTCAAGCCACATATCCTGGTAATGATGCGGGTAATTATATGGTCTGTAGCATATATATTTTCGGCTATTGGTTATTACAGATATGGAAAAAAAGGGCATCTGTTTCCTAGAGGCCACTAGTGTCTGGACCCTCGATATTTTATGGTATGGTGGTGTATGAGTCCTTGTATGAAAAGCCATCAGATACGTAGTACTGTAGCAATACGAGATGTACAGCAGTGTATAAGTCTCTGTATGAAAATTCACCAGGTACTATGATTGCTATACATGGAAAATCCACAAAGGAAGGAAAATGCCACTAGTTTCCTATCATGTCGGAAATCCAATTCCAATACGAGCTTTACGATTTTGGTTGTATTTCCAGAATAGTTATAATGCCTTGCATACATTCGGCTACCCCCCGCTATAATTTAATAATGGTAGCAATTTTGGCTATGTTTAAATATACTTACTTTGAAAAAATATTCAAAGCGGTGTCAGTAGAAATAATGGTTTAAATATTAAGTGTTTTGGTTATCATAAGGTAAAAACCCATCTTATTTATGTATGGTGCGGTCTTATGAGATAGTCTTCTTTTGCAAAAGGGTTTTGTTTGACAATAAAGTCGATCTATGACACCAACATATATATTTATAAATTGTGACTCATTCTGGTTTTTCAAGCCTGATCCGAGTAAGTTTAATACTTGGATCAGATCCAAGTAGTTTTAGGTTTAGCTAAAAACACATGGAGTTTCCAAAGGAGAGCTGGAAATCTTCATCTACGTATGTACGTATTCTATTTTCCCCTGCATTGGTTTTATTATTTTCAGCATTGTAAGGAGAAGTGTTTATAATTGTCCAGGCTGAATATAGATGAGACTCTGTTATATTATACTAAAAAAAATTGCTGTAAAAGATTTTGTGGTTAATAATATATGATTATTCCATTCATGTGAGATTATATTCTGTCTTTATTTTCCTTTTCCCTTAACAAATGGTTTTTTGCACTTGGATGATTAGCACACAATACAGTGGACATGTCAGTGTCGATTTTTAAGGGTTGAAAATCTCATTCGTTACATTTGGTACCAGAGATTAGGTGGAATGAACACCTAGGCATTGGTGGGGTAAAACTCATTATAGATAGGGTTAGTAATACCTAGAATGAGTGACTCATTAGAGATAGGGCAAGAGATACCCAAGAATGAGTTTGAGAGTATTTTATATGAGCAAGTATTTGTTATCTGATATAAAAATGTTTTATGTTGATTTATATGTTGAGTGGTTTATAGATTCTGATCAATCCGCCTGATCACTATTATCGATAGGAATTCCTAAACACTTAAACAAGGCAGACCGACACATTGATTTTGAAAATTTTAGGTAAATGAAATAATTTTACTTAAGATTTTATTATATATATAAAGAAATAACTTCTTATAATAGGTATAGTTATATATAGTGTGCTAGTTTTAATTAAGGAATGATCATATTGTCACTTTCTGATTAAATAAACACTTTGTGAATTAAGTTTCACAATTTGACTATAAGATGTTTGATAGGAATATAAGGTTAAGCTTAATGAATTTGCATAAGATAATAAAATAAGGAATGTATTTTTCATAAATAAAATAATTTTAAAAAATATGGATATGAGAGATATGTTATACAAGTTTTGAGAAACTAAATTTTAGGTATTTTGAAAAAGAATTATGAAATTTTAAAAGGAAGTAAGTTAATATAAGATGATTTTATAAAAGTGACTTATAAAATGGGTTTTATAAACAAAATAATCTCTAATGGATTTTTGAAAAGAAATTTCAAATAATATATTTGGAAAGTAATAACGTCACTAATAATAACTAGTTTGAGTGGCTTAAAAATAACTAAAAATGGGCAAGTGATATGTTTAGATGGTAAATACTTCTCTTAAGTACTACCCTTCTTGTTAAAGGGATATAGAATACTATTGATGGTACCTAGTTCCTTGGTATTATTTTGAAGTTACTCGATCTATGTAGTTTTCCTAAAGTTAACAGGATAATTTTGAATTATAAATTGATAAGTTAATATCAAGGTTGGTTAAAAATGTATATATTATTATAAGAGAAGTTGATTGTAATTTTGGAAAATAAAAGGTAAATTGTCTTTTAAATTGAAATGATTCCATTGGGGTGAAATATTTTCCTTTGAGAAAAATATTTAAAAATAAATATTTAGAATGAATATATATAAAGAAGCATCTTTAAAAGATAGAAGTCTTATGAAAAGTTTTCATAAAGATTTTTAAATGTTAATAAGTACATATGAGTCACTTAGATCATATCGTGACACGATGTTGATCTAAGATTCGAATATAGAACTTTGAGGTGTTTACACCGATCCAAAGAACAATATATCACTCGATTCTTGACGACGAACATTAATGAGGATTTTTAATTGGGTTACTTTTGTTTTCTATCATTGTTGAGAGCTAAGTAAGGAAAACAATGGTTCTTGATTAAAGATCCTGTTCAGAGTCCGCAGTAGAGGATCGAGGGACCAATACAAATTCAGAAATAAAATTATTTATTTTATTTTTGAAAAATAAAATGTATTCATGACATCAACAATGATGTCATCATATTTAATGATTAATTTATGAATTTAAATTGAGGTTTTAATGATTTAATAATTATCTAAACCATTAAAACAATTCTTATAAAATGATAATAATTCATTTTAATTAGTAGTACAGTGATAACAAATTATTTATATTAGTTCTATAAAATACATACTCGATTTGAAAATATAAAGGAAAATTGATAATGCTTTACCGATATATTAACACTTTTTGGTAAACAATTGTTAAATATTATTTTATATGGTTCATAAATCAATTATGATCATTTTAATTAATTAATAATGATAATAAATTAGTTTTTGATTTTTTTTTTCATTTATATGTAAGTCAATTAATAAGTGAAAATGTGACTGGGAATTGGCTTTTCGATTTTCAATGGTTTAACAAATGATTGTTCAAAGTTGTTGCAACCTTGTTTATATGTCGTATGCATATATGTAACAAACATAACACACCCTAAAACATACATTAACAAATATATACATATACACTGATATATATGTATATTACAAAAGTATCTAAGACATTTTCATTTTTTACTACTTAAGCCTCCTAAAAGTCAAAAGCAACCATCTCTTCTTGCTTACACACACTTGCACATGGAAGTGCACATAGAGGAGGGGTAACATAGGGAAATGATCGAGGGAAGGTTACCATAAGCGGTGATACGATGGATGATGAAATATCATGATATTTTGCTAAAGTACTTAAGAGTTAAGGGTTCTTTCCTACATATATACCCTTATGCACATAATATACATACACGTACATGTGTGTTCGCACACGCATAAACATCCATATATACATACATATGACATACACATATGCACACACACACATATATATATTACAGATATCCAGATATTTTTTCCTAAGGTCAAAACCACATGTAAGGATATGAGTGGATGGCATGGAAGTGATGGCGTGGAAGGTGGGCAAGGACAGCTGAAGTGATGGAAGGAGGAAATGGAAAAGTTGATGAAAGCTAATAAAATATCATGATATTTTTAAACTTTGCCTATAAATATCAATCCACCACTCTCTTATTCATTTACCATTCCTAAGTTTCTTCTTTTCTTTTCTTTTCCTCTTCAATGGCTTCTTGTTTTATCTCCTTTTTTGGCTTGGCTATGAGCAATTTTAAGTGTTGGAGGTGGAGTGTTGACCTATGGTCGTATGCTAGTAAGTGTGAGGAAGGATGGACATAAACTTGGTGGTACTGGAGGGGGCAAGGCCGAGACCAAGGTGGAGTTTTAGACCTTGTGGTCAAGAGCTTGGGAGTATGTGAGGTCAAGGCCGTGAGCCAAGGTGGGTGGAGGAATGTTATGCCATGAGTCTTGAAGCAAGGATGGTGATGGCCGAGCACTTACAAAGGAAGGATAAGCTGTGTAGTGGATATTGTGGTGAAGTAGAGAGTGGTTTAGAGAAGTTGATTTGTTTGTATGTTGGTAGGAAGTTTGAATTTTTGAAAATGGTAAGCGTAGTAATCTAGTTTTAATTATTTGAAAACTTAAATGATGATGCATATTTAATTAATAAATTAATATGTCTAGATGGAAATTGGTTGACTAAATGGATGATTATATGGTTGGTTATATGGTTGATAAATTTGTTTAGATAAATTCTGGGAAATCATAATAAGAAATGGTTAAGTGATCAATCATAGTTAATTAATGGAAAATGAATCCATATAAATATGTGTATGGAATTTATTTAGCTTCTTGATGGTTTTTAAATACTAAAAGGGTTGAAAATGATATTATAATAATATAATGTTATAAAATGGTTTAAAAGTGAATATGAGGTTTAATAAGGAAAATAATAGTTGAAATGGTTTATAAAAGTTGTATAAACGTTAAAACTCAATTTGGAAAAGTTTTGACAACATATGAAATGGGAGTCAAAATAGACGCGTCGCGTAACGACAATTCACGATTTCTCTCAATAAAAGTTTAAATCCATTTATAAAATGAAATCGAAGTTGGAATTCTTTGGAATAAGAATTTTTCAAACTCTTATAATCATAGTTTTCAAACAAAAGGAAAAATAAGCAAGATTTCATTTAGTAGATTTTCAAATATGAGCAAATCAAGATTTCAAAATAATCGCGCCTTGGCAGTTCGAAAACCAAAACGATAAATTCTTTAAAATGGATATTTTTAATTCTTTAAAAATATGGAATAAATTCTATAAGTTTATTAAAATGTTTTAAAAGGGATTTGAGTTATAAAAATGGATTTCTAATTGATAGAAAAGTTGTTTTGATCAAATAAGCCTTAAAAGCATTTTTTGCATCACTTTTTGCAGTCGTTTTTAATAACTTTTGAAATATAGATTTAAACTTAATCATATGTTATTTTAAAGACAAAATAAGTGTTTTAAGGATGATTTGGAGGTTTCATAATTATTTTAAAAGAGTTTAAATAAATGATTAGATGGAAAGCTGATATAAGTAAGTGATTTAATCTTTGCTATAAAAGCCGATAAGTAGATTGGATTTTTCTTTTCGTGAGATTCGGATGTGAGGTGCTTAAACAAAGGAGATGTTTGGGAGCAACCAGTGCCCTGGCTTACCTGGCCTCTTTCTTAAATGAGGAATAGATATGGTCAAAATATCAAAAACACGACAAGTATAAAAGATTCAAATTTACAAATTTAATTTCATACAACTTGGATTTTATAGAAATAATCTTTTTATACTTGGTACCAAATTTCAAGGTGAGAACCTATACTATCCATGAGAATTTAAAAGGTAATTTCACAATTATATAACGGATTAGAAAACGTTGAATATGGGAATTAACATTGAGTAAAATTGATATAATTTCTATAGATTCTTTTTTACTCAATATTAAATGGTTTTGAATTTACCATCTAAGATAACATAGTTCAACTCAATTAAGACTTATGATTTAAAAGTAAGAAATCTTTGTTAAGATTCAAATAAATAATTTGGAAATGTTTTCATTAGTAAAAGGTAAAATGATTTGGAAATTATTCCAAGATTAAAAAGGTTTAATTAAACAGAGGATTTGATTAATAAGGCTTAATGATTCCATATACTTTTGAGAAGAAAATGGGATAGTAAAAGAATACATTTCTGAAAGATATTTTAAATGAATGAAAACTTAAATTAATTGGATGATGATTAGTAATCACCTATATACCTAACATCTTTTTATCGACGGTTACTTCGACGAAACCAGAGTCGGATTTAGGTGATTCCTATCCAAAAACCACTTCAAACCAATGTACACGTTCGAAAGTGAAGAGATGTTGAAGACAGTGATTTTATAGACGGTGATCATTGTAATAAAGGGCATCTTTCCACTATCCCTGTGATTTCATATTATATATATATAGTGGCAGCGGTAATCTGTTATGAAAATCTTCGATGCAAGGACCGCTTACTACTAATCCTAGGGTTAATACAGACAGGATGTAATAGGAAAGTACCTTCAGTTTGTCCTGTTCCTGGGCAACTTGTATGGATGAGTGTTTGACATTGCATTTTTAAAACCACATATAATGATCTCTACAAACGTACATCTGCTTGGTGGTGTATGAGGTAACTATCTTATACTTAACACCCTTTTTTAAGACTTACAAGCTAGGAGGTTGTACATATGTGGAAATCAATAATCTGTTGTTAGAAATGGCAATGTGGCATTCAAAGTGGAACCTGTTATAAGAAAGGCAAAGCGTGGTTTTGTGAAAAACGAAGCTTGGCTTTGTGGAAAGTATGATTTTAGCCTCTCAAGCCTCACATCCCGGTAATGATACATGTAATTATGTGGTCTATAGAACATATATTTCAGGTTATTGGTTATTACAGATACGGAAAAAGGGCATATGTTGCCTAGAGGCCAATAGTGTTTGGACCCTCAATATCTTATGATATAGTGGTGTATGTGTCCTTGTATGAAAAGCCACCGCATACATAGTAGTATAGCAATACGAGATGTACAGTGGTGTATGAGTCCCGGTACAAAAAGCCACAGGGTACTATGATTGCTATATGTGGAAAATCCGCAAAGGAAGGAAAATAACACTAGTTCCCTATCATGTTGGAAATCCAATTCCAATACAAGCTTTACAATTTTGGTTGCATCCCCAAAATAGCCATAGTTGGAATTTAATAATGGTAACAATTTTGGCTATGTTTATATGTATATGTGTTTGCTTGGAAATGATTGTCAAAGCAATGTCAATAGAAATAATATTAAATGGTTTAAGTATTAAGTGTTTGGTTTATCATAAGGTAAAAACCCATCCATATTTATATGCAACGTGGTTTTTTGAGATACAATTATTTTTTAAAAGGGTTTTGTTCAACAATAAAGTCGATCTATGGCACCATCATATATTTATAAATCATGACTCGTGTTGGTTTGCCAACTTGATATGGGTATTTTTAATACCCGGGTCAGATCCGAGTAGCTTTGGGTTTAGCTAAAGACACTTGGAGTTTCCAAAGGAGAGTTGGAAATCTTCATTAACATATGGATGTATTCTATTTTCCACTGCGTTTGTTTTGTTGTTTTTTATCATTTGTAAGGATAGGTGTTTATAAATGTCCAGACTGAATATAGGTTAGACGATGTTATGTTATATTCGAAATTTTCCACTGCAAAAGATTGTGTGGTTAATAATATATGATTATTCCATTCATGTGAGATTCTATTCCGTCTTTATTTTCTTTTTTCTTCAACAATCGGTTTTTTCGACACTTGGATGCTCGGGACGCAATTTTGTGAACGTATTAGTGTCGATTTTTTAAGGTCGAAAATCACGTTCATTACACCTTTGCCCGTTTCTTTGTCTACCCTTGTCTACTGGTTTCATCAATATATCTCCACTTTTTTTATTTTCAGTCTTGTTCCAATAAAAAAAATCAAATTCCCCTATTCAAAAACAAAGAACAATTCGAATACTTCACTAAAAATCCCAATACTTGTCCGTCGAATTCAGTTAGGCAAGATCTTCAATCCATATTGTTGTTGTAGCATGCGGCTATTGTTGGTGTGGTTCAATGGTGAAGTTCGTTAACTAGGGTTATGGTTTTTAGTGGATATAGACATCATTTGGCGAAGTGGAGTTTTGATTCGAGTTAGGCTTGTCAAAGACCAATTATAGCCTCAGTTTGGTGGAGTGTGATTCCATATGTCGAATCGCAATTTTCAGTTATCGCATTTGAGTGCTTCAAGTCACATCAACAATGGTTCAATTGAGTTTCCCTTCATTGGGTTCATTATAGGGAGAGAGGCAAGGCAGGGTCATTAGCGGTGGTGCAGCGTCAAATCGTAGAGTGTTGCTCATGCTGGAGTGTTTGTACAAGGGTATGGTTGTGATTCGTGTATAGGGTTAGATGAGTGATTACCTACTGGAGAAAGGTTTTAATAGGTAGGGGTTAGTTTAATTACTTGGTAATTAGTGGATTTATTTAATTATTTAAATCTGAGATCTTATAAATTTAATAACCACTGCACACGAGGTCCAAATCGAATGTGGCCAATTGTGTTGCACTCATGGGATCATTAGCAATGCAATGGAATTAGATTGTTTGAATTTAGAGCTTGTAGATTTTTAGGTAAAATCAAACGCTCATTCGATTTTAGTTTAAACCAGAATGCTTAATAGAGTTTCGATGAGTTCACTCGCCTTTAAATTAGTTATATAATTTCCGTGATGCTATAATTTTATTGTTGATTGTCTGGTTGAAATCTCATTTTAGAAAATGGATGACATATTAACTTAATTATTGTGAACCTGTATGATTATATATAAATTTTTTATAACCAGTGTTTTGCAGGAAATTTTGCTGAGAGACCCTAGGGGGTTTCTCGGCAATAATTATTATTTATTTCCTTTTACTAATTATATTAATGTTTTGTTGAAATTTATTGTGATATTCTATTTAAATTGTTTAGATATTGTTATAGCAATTTTTTCTATACCGCCATTTATTGAATATCATCTCCTAAACCCGTTGTTTGTTGAACTTGAGCTTGTATTTTCACCAAAATATATGTTAAGAATTCATTAATCACTTTGATTAATTACATTTTAATTTAATTAATCATTTTATTAATGATATATGGATTTAATTAATTGTTTAGTTGATGATATTAGAATTTAGTTAAATCTTTTTAATTAAAGATAATAAAATTTGATTAATTATTTTGAATTAATGATATTTGAAATTTAAGTAGTTGTTCTAGTTAATGATATTTAAATGTAATTAATCATTTTAACTAATGATAAATAAAGTTAATTATTTAATTTAACAAAGGTATTTGAGTTAATTAATTAATTTAGTATAAGTGATCAAATTAAATTAACTAATTTACTAAAGGTGTTTTAAAGTAAGTTAAATGATTTAATAGAAATGTTTTAAAGTGAATTAACCGATTTAGGATTTTAAAGTTAACTAAATAATTTAATAAAGGTTTAAAGTTAATTTACTGATTAAACAAAAGTGTTTTAGAGATAATTAACTGTTATAATAAAGATAACTGATTGGTTTATTAAAAAAGATGATAAATTTGATTAATTATCTTTCGGAATAACTAATATCGTTTTTAAATTTATAAAAATTATAAATGTGGCTGATTAATTATCTTTCAAGATAACTAATATTTTTAAAAAAAAATTAAAGATTATAAATGCGATTAATTATTTTTTCGAATAATTAATGTTAGTTTAAATTTATAAAAGGGATTTTAAAATTTGATTTATTTTCTTTGGGGAAATTAATGTGCTTTTAAAAGTTATAAAAAGGTTATCAAAATATTCTTCCGGATGATTAACATTTGATTTAAAATTTATAAAAGTAATTTAATTGATTAATTATCTTTTAGGATAGTAAATATATTTTAAATTTATAAATAATAGTTTATAAATAGGAAGATCTTTTGAAAAGAATTATTTCAAAATAAAGTTGAGTATAAATTGTTTTGGGTTTATAATAAACAATGTTTTGACATTTGTATTTACCTTGGTTTTAATACACTTAGAAAATTTAATTTGCCATTTTAAAAGAATATTTAAAAAGTATTTTAAAGTGTCTTTAAAAATGTGATTTGAAAATCAAGCGCAAGTGTGAACAACCAATTTATCATTCCCGATAGTCGATTTATTGACTACCGATATTGATTCTACTTTCTTCTTTATGATTCGTCTTTTGAAGGCAATTTGTTGCTCTTTTTAGCTTTGATATCCTACGAAAATGACTAAAATCAAAGGTAGATGTGGGCTAAGTTACGTGGGGTTGCTTTTATTAGGGTATTTTTACATCCGCTCTAGACTGGATTCGGTTTCCGCATTATGGTGTGAAATACTCAAATACTTAGTAAGGTCTGACAGGGTCAGGACTTGGAGTTCCCGAGAGGTGTCACAGAGTATATAACCTGCTCAAGTGTATTTCTAGAGTTATACTTTCGGTAAGGGGGCGTACCCTCCTAGTCATTTTTTGAAAATTTCCTTTCCTTTACTTTGTTTCAAATCTTTGAATCATTTTCCTTAATTGCAATGAGAAGTGTTTTGTTCCATTTCTTATGCTTAACTTTTTATGTCCACTCTTTCAAATCTGGAGGATTTTGATATTAATTATGCACATTCATTAAGTATGAGATTTGTTCTTGCTAGTACTCACCCATTTTATTTGGATTTCTTGCTGGTGTATATTTTCATTCTTTCTTGATTGGATTGTTGGTCTAAGTTGTTTCCCATTTCTTCATCTATGGATGTTGTTCTCGTGAGGTAAAAACATGTTTCGCGTTTGGCAACGAGGTTACATAGAATTTTTACATGTCCATCATATTACTTGAGTTTTCTCACGTTGGTTTTCCAAACCGATTCGCGTGTTATTTTATTATAATGCTTGGGTCAAACTGAGTATATTCCCAGGTTGGCTTTGGTGATATGGAGTTCATGGAGAAGAGCTGGACATTCATCTATTGTTATGTTTTATTTCCATTGTATTATGTTGTATACCTATCACCAATTGTAAGGTCTGGATTTTATAACCGTCTAGCTGATAAGGTTTGTTTTTAACTCTGATGTATTCTGTATTTTGGAGAGAAAGTTGATACTGTCTTTGTTATATTATATGTTGCTACAATGAACCAGAAATTTTAATAATTAAAATAACGTAATTAACTAAATTTTTCATGAAAATAAACAATAAAAAAAATTCAATGAAAATTTGATATTTGGTATGCGTCTATTTAAACATAGCAAGTGGCAGATTTTCATTGGAAAATATGAAAGTTTGTTCAGTCGTGAAATTTCAATTTCAATTTTAAAATCAAAAAAGTTTAATGGAAATAAAATATTTTTGAAACCTGAATATTTTTACACAGGAAAAATGTAAATCATTTTCTGAATGAGATGCCATATTTCATTTTGCCAAATTTGGGTTGCTCTAGCCCCGTTTATCTCATTTTCGACGATTTAGCAGCAGTTTTGGCAGCGAATATGGAGTTTTAATAGGTGGGTCATGTCACTCATATATGTGTACCATCTTGTTCGACTCATCGCCTTGATCTCCGCAGTACATTCATTTGTGCATTTTGGCATTCGGTATGTGGCGAAATCTGCGAAACGGTTAGCCGTATCGGTACCCATTTTGAACATTTGGGTTTTCCCTATATCCATTTGGTTATCCACAGTTGAAAACAAATAGTCGTTTGCTTTTATTATTCTAAAATTCTCATGTCTGGCCTTAGCTATTCCCTGGTTTGATTTATATGTTGGTTCGCCCATTCTTACTCTCCTCTTCTTTGGTTCTGTCATTTTATAATATATACATACATATATATATATATATATATATATAAGTTGCATATATTTGTTCCTGAACCTGCTCATCTTCTTTTCATCGGAACCCTGCTCGCTTCCTTGCATCCTCCCTCTCTACATCCATTCCCTCCAAACCCTCCACCGCCACTGCCTCTCCACCTCCCTCCACAACCCACAGTCTCAACACCATACAACCCCTTCCCACCAAACCTGAACAACCAGCCCTGACTCGTCCTTCCTCCATTTACCGACCATACCCTCCCATCCTCTCTATTTTCCTACCACATCCTCCTCCTTCTTTGCCCACACCACCTCTCACCACCTTCACCCGCCGCCTTCAACCCTCCCTCCAACTAGATGACCACCTAGCAACCCAGAAAATGACCTCACCAAGTTCTCTGCCTCACTGTCTTCCTACCAGAGCAGCTTCCCTCCTTCCCATAGCACACGCCACACCCTGGCCTCCATGCCAACCCTTAGTCTAAGTCCTCCTCATCTACAGCCTTACTTCGCCCAGTAGTAGCCCATATGACAGCCATCGAACCTCTTTACCCTACAGCCGCCTCTCCACTCCTTTACACTACCTAAAACCAACTAAGCAAAGCCGACCCAAACACAGTGCTCCAGCCACCTCCACAGCCTCGCTGCACTATTACTTCTCCATAGACGAACCACAAGCTCTTCTCCTTTTATTATAAAAAAAGAGTGATCTATGTGTATATATATATATATATATCTGTGTGTGTGTATTCTGTTTATATATATATATATTCATCGAATTCAAGTGCTTTGCATTGTGTGCTCGCTGTCCGGAAATTACAGTAGTTATTTGCTTTGCTTGCCCCTGTCTTGTCCACAATCGCAGCAGGTCTTTGGCTTGTCATTGTCCCGCTTGCTTATCTGTGTCTATTTGCTTATTCTCGTTGTTTCTCTAACCTCGAAAAGTGAGCGATCACTCGTGGTTAACATTCATATGTTTAGTAAATTTATTTCAAATGAAATGGCGATTGAAATATGTTGTTAAATTTGAGTTGGTTAGAAATTAAATCGTTAGTATGATATGTTATTATTTAAAATTGTTTACCTATGTTAATTGAAAAATGACGCCATAAGCTGTTGTATATATATGATAATTAAATTGTTAGTTATGATCCATGCTTGCAACTATATATTATGCTATTTTATATTATTGTTCTCACACTTAAGTTCCCTCTTAGTTTAGGATATCCCTATGGGTTGAAATGATATATATACCCGAACGATCTTATAGATTAGCGGAAAATTGTTATGGGTAGAAAAAATAAACCCAAGCGATTTTATTGACTTTGAAATTTTGAGATTACGGAAATGATATATACCCATAAAATTTAAATTATTACGGATTGAAATGATAAATATTTATGTCACTTGTCCATAGGATAGAAAACTATATACGGACATCGTTGGTCTACATTTAAATGATTTCCATATTTTTGAAAATGAAAATATATGTGTTTTAATAAATACTGAATTTAAAGATATGATATATAGATATTTTATATTATGTATGATTTAGATTTTAAATTATATGTCCGAAAATTTTAAATTTATAGTTTAAGTTTTGAAAATTTTAAATTTTAAGATTTTACTTTTAATTTGAATATTTTTAAATATATATAAGATAAGGTTTAATATAAATAAATACATTGAATGAGATTTAATTTAATAAAAATTTAATATAATAAAATTTATTTTAATTATATATATATAATATGTTTAAAATATTTATCTTAAATTTATATTAATATTTTGAAAATAGATTTTTGTAATAACTTTAATAAATTAAGGTTGGAAAGATAAAATAAAAATTGATTTGTTGTTTAGTTTGCTTAAGAATTGTATTTAAATAGGAATTGATTTGAACTTATTAATTTCAAGATTTTAAAGATATGATTTTATAACTTGATAACCAGATTTTGTTTAAAGGTGATTAAATGAATATTTTCAAATTTAAATAAAATTGAAATTTAATATTGATTTAAATTTCTAATTTGAGATTTTATTTAAATGTTGTTTAAATGATTAAGTGAATATTTTCAAATTTGAATAAAATTAAAGTTGAATTTTGAAATATAAATGAAATTTATCAAATTGAGTTATTGTAAACGTTTGAATATTTAAACTTTAAAACCTATTGAATTGGAAGTGATTTAAATTTGTAGCCCAAACCTGGATATGAAATCGATATAAATTAGAATGGTTTTAATGAGAATTTGAATTGAACCTTTAACCTTTTTAATTGAAATCATTGAACTGAGATTGATTAAATTGAATTTTGGAGCTAATGTTGATTTGAATTGATTTGTGAAATTGGAAGAAACAATTCTAATTTAAAAGTATTTTCGATATAAACTCTTTTAACATACAAAGTATTTTAATATATATATATATATATATATATATATTATTTTAAATTTATAAACAAATTTTTAATATATATATTTTAATATATAAACTATGTCTAATATATAAACTATTTTAATCTGTAACCTATTTTTAAATATAAACTATTTTTAATGTATAACTATTCCAATATATAAACTACTTTCAATATTCAAACCGTTTAAGTTGGAACTATTATATTTAGAATTAATGGATTTAAATGCGAGTACTTTGATATGATGGTTTAACCTATTTTGTGGTTATGATTTCGAAAGTGAATATGATTTAAGGTGAATAATGATTTCGAAAGTGATATGATTTGGAAATGAATATGATATTTTGACATGAAGTATGAACTGTTTAAAATGTAAAAGAACCAATCGGTGTGAAATAAGCATTTGATTGTTAAAGAGACCTGGATCAGATATTATCATACTCTCTGCCAATCCCGAAAACTACTTTAACAACTGTGTACGTGGTGGAGAATCCAGAACGAAGTAGGATAGTTTAGCGAACGATTCTGTTTAGGTATGAACGCAGTCCTGACCCCTCGGGTCAGCTTGATATGACTAAACATGAGCTATACCTGGGCCAAGTTAGATCGCACCTTTGATCCAGCATGTTTCTTTGAAACCATATATATTACTTTGTGATTTGATTAGTGTGCACCTTTGATTATGGGAGTGTGTTTCGAGGTGGGCGGTAGTAGCTCCTAGCGTTACCATAAGCCCGGTTCTATAAAGCAGTAGTATCCTACCCTTAGCATTGCCTCGCGCACCTTGTCATATGCTTTATCGCACCCACTATGAGTTTGGTTTGTATCGTACACTATGGAGTGCCCTCGAAAAGCCCTCTAGTTTACGGAGGAATTACGGTACTGTATAGACTATGACATTTATATAAAAATGTGTTAAGCGGATATGGGTAACGCCTTACCTGTAACGAGAGGGATTTTTCGCGCTCGAAAATCGACATCCATACTTCACATCGTATTCGAATACCGTAGATTCGACCGTTCAAATCCGATTTGCCGGAGCTTATAACAACATTAAGTAAACAACACAACGGAAAAAAAAGAATAATAAATTGATATACAATATCTGATACAACAGAGTGATATAATGAATATCAATATACATCAGAGAATATGATACAAGAAAATAGCAGCGGAAAAGAAAAATAGATAACATCTAGCAGCAGAACAATATAACTCTAAGATAGTCTTCAAAAAAGAACTCCAGCAACAGCAGCTCGATCCAACATCACGATGCATAAAGATAAGCAAGTGCAGTCCGTATCCAAAGACTAAACTAGCTCCAGATAATCTACTAAACCTGACTATCTGAAAAATCCAACTCTAGACTACTCGTGTAGAAAAAATTTGAGCACCCAAAGTTTAGGAAAGAACAATAAACTCCGGATCAGTCATGGGACTGGTGTGAGTAACAAAAATAGTATATCTTTTAAAAACAAACAGCAAGTGTAACGATCCCAGTTTTAAAGTTGAATTTCAATTTATAATTTGATTGAATTTAAGATTAAATTATGGATTTATTTGAAAATTTCCAAATTTAATAAGAAATTTACATTTATTTGTTTTTGAATTTAATTTGAAACTTAAAGCGAATGAATTGAATTGAATTATAAATTAAATGTTTAAAATAAAACTGTAGAGTAATAAAAAAAACAAATGAAAATCTATGTACATATGAAACATAAAGTAAGAAAGAAAAAATAGAATACAAAGCATAAAACAAATATGAAAACAAACAAATGCAATCATAAAGAAATAACATACAAGTATAAAGACAAAATAAGATACATACATAAAAATACATAGCATAAGAGAGTAAACAAATAAACAAACAAAATATACTTACAAAATAAATAAAGTACAATATAAATACAATGTGAATAAAATAAGAAACAAAGGTATGTAGGCCAGAAACAAAACAAGCTGCAGCCACCCAATACAAAGGCAAAGAAAGTTTAAATAGGTTCAATTGCAGATAGAAGAAACAAAAGTAAATACATACAAACTTGCTTGAATTAGGCAAGCAAGTATAAAAGAAAATAAGGCTTGCAAAAGAAGATAACCAAACAAACAAACAAAAATGTTTACAACACAAACTGTGCATTTATAAAATCAAATAGGTTGTATGTAAACAAAATAGGGCACATGCATTTAATACCATCTATTCCAAGCACACCATATGTATCATCTTAGCCGAAATTTCAGTTTATAAAAAAAATCTTCAGTCAAACAAAAAGAAAAGAAAAATATCTATAGTCAACAAAAGAGGCTTTATCAGTTGTTACCTTCCCCTTATACAAACATTGTTTCTATACATACACACACACACACACACACACACACACACACACACACACACACACATATATATATATATATATATATATATATATATATATATATATGCAATGCATTCCATCCTAATTCGTTCAGTAAAGAAAAATACTTAGTCAGCTGAAGGAAAAAGAAGCATCACTATTTACAAAACTCAAACATCATTCAACAGCAAACAGGATTCAAATCTGTAGTCTTCAAACAAAAATCTTTCTCTGTTTCAAAACTTTTCAGGGCGAGCAAACCGTATTTTTTTAAAACCTGAGTTGCTTGGTTTCTTGATGATTGGAATTATATTTGAAATGATAAGTTAAATACTATTTGTATGATTGTGTTAATTTGCTTGCATGTGTGTATATATATGAAGGAAGTAGATGCATGTCTGGTTAAGCATGAAATATCTCTGTTTAACCTTTACCATTTAATCAAGAAAATTCATATCTTCATATATAGATCATTTCAAACTATGATTCCAGAAAGGAAATTGTTTATAACAATGTGAAGCTATTTTTACAAACAATGTTATGTAAAAATATTATGTAAATATTTTGAATATAATAATTTACAGTAAAAATCCTCATTTTTGGATAAATTCGAAACTAACAATTTTCAAATTCGAGTTTATAACTTGGATTCGTATTAGAAGATAGGATTTTTAAAGCTAAAATGTCGATTTTTCATTTTGTATTTCAAGAGCACTTTTCACTTGAACGGAAATTGGTTTTCTGCCAATTTCAGGCGACTGAAGGAGCTTCGACGGTCAGGGTTGGGCGAAGAGTTCGGCGAGACTACCGGGGTGACCAGAAAAATAATGGGGGGTGGTCACGATCTCGGTGGTGACGGCGGCGATCGGAATTTGTTTTTAACCCTAGTTTTCTTGGCGTTCGAATTTGTGCTCACCGCGCCTCCCCTAGTGCATCTAGCTGCACGAAACTCAGAGGAGGGGTAGCGTAGGGGGTGTGTGAGGTAAGGCTGGAGTTGGGGATTTTCTGGTGGTTGGGTTCGCTTGGTCGAGGCGGTTTTAGATGAAGAAGGGTGTTCGAGTTTTGGTCTGGAAGCTCGATTTCCTCCATAACATAATTTCGCCAATTTGGATTTTCAGACCAATTTGCGTGTCGATTTGTGACTTGTGGGGAGCCTTCTCGATCGCCAGAGCGGCGTCGCCGCTCCGTGCACGTGGTGTTGGAAGTGTATCAGTCAATCAAGTTTGGGAAGAAGATGAGGATACTCGGGTCGAAGCTTGGGTATGCGGGGGATTGACTCGAGCATCAGCGGGTAATTCAAAATGTTTTTTTCCAGGTTTCAATTTTTTTTTAAGAGAAAATATGGTACAGGTTTGAAATGTTATACGACATCATGTTTTATGGTTTTAAATTCAAGAATAAATTATGTACTAGTTTGGAAACAAAAGAGTGTCGAAGTAAGTGTCCAAATACAAAGACAAACAAGGTTTAAGGAAAAGAGACACATGAAGTTTTAAAAAGATTAAATAAAACAAGGATTTCTAATAATAAATTTGTTTATATACTTTATTTAAGTAGTTGAATTTAGTAACAATTGATTTTAAAGTTAATGAAGATTTTAAATGTTAATAAAGACAAATAATTAAGATTAATTAAGACAAATAATAATAATTAATATTAATTGTTGAAAAGGTGTAATTAAGATGATTAATTAAATTTAAATTGTAATTAATTAAGTGACTAGAGATTTGTCGATTTGGAATTAATGATTTGATTAAATTCACAATTAAGGGTCTAATCTATTTGTAATTACGAATTGTTAATCAGATAATCAAAGTTAATTAATCTCTAATTAGTAGTTAATTAAGATAATTGATTAAGAATCGATTTGTTAATTGACAAATTTGAAATTAAATAAGTAATTAATTGATAAATAATGATTAACTAAACAGGGTTAAGTAATTAATTCTCAAGTAGTTGATTTTAAATTAAATTAATTACAATAAGAGTTAAAAATGATTGCTTGTGGATTGTATATGTAGGATATCTGATTTGTTGTAAAATGAATTGATATTTCTGCTCGAAATTGTGATGCCATGAGATGTGAATTACTATGTGCTGGATTTTGATTGGTGATTTTTTTTTTCTTGTATGTCTATATGAAAACCCATTTGCCTGTAAAACGGCATTTTGAAATTCGATGCGACAGGGAGTCGGATTCCAATTAGTTATCCGAACCCACATCGAATTGTAATGATAAATCTTTGTGATTGATAATTTACTTTATCTATAAATCTGTGAATGAAGATAAGCGTTATGGATTATATCGCTTATCGTTATTGATATCTCTGTAATGATTGATGTTATGCACTATTGTGTAAAACCCTTGGACCACACTCATACACACACAAATATGGATTTCACAAGGAAATCGATTAAGTCATAGATTTTTGGAAATGGTTTAAAATTTGAATTTTAAATTCAAATAGTTTTGGAAATAAATTAAGTCTAATATGAAAAGCTTTTGAAAGGCTGTTTTAAGAATAAAAGTTATTTTTGAATAACTAATAAAGGTTTGAAAATTGAATAATCGGATTTAAATTGAAATTCAAAATCTGAAATTGAATTCTATATTCAATACTTACGATTTAAAAAGGACTTTACAAGTTATACGGGTTTAAACCGTTTTTAAAGCGTTGTTTTGGAAATCTGAATTAAACCAAAGATTGTAACTTGTATAAATGGAATCGGGGTTTTTCCGAAATAAAACTATTGTTTCTAAGTGATAAAAAGCTTTCATATGAGTAATGAACTTCCAAATTATATTAAAGGGATTTCAAGTTTGAATTGAAAATGATTTTTCAAGTTATGGACGAATCTTTGGAAACAAGTTTTGAAAGCTATGAGATAAATCTTTGATTTAAAGATTAATGAATTAATCCAATTGAAATAGAATTGTTTTGAAATTCGGGAATGAATCTTTGTGAAACTGAGTGAACTGTGTGAAGTAAATCTTTTGAGATTTGAAATGGTAATTGGTTTAAACTATTTGAAAGAAAGTTTTAAATCATTAAGTTGTGACTTAATTGAAATCCCATATCCATATGTTTTAAATGTTCCGTTCACTATTCGATTTAGCCGGGAGAGGACTTTTGTGTCATATAACCCATTCCGAATATGTGATTCGTCGTTATGGATAGCATTTGAAGACCGGTGGTGAAGACCGGGTATTTGCGAGAATGATAGGATGACCTATCGATTGTCTCTGCACTGAGTAGCTACGGTATAGAGATTCCCTAAGTGATGAGAAGTCCGATCGGGATTGTGGATACCCGGATTGCAAGGGCTTCTTTAGAAGTGTTTTTGGTTCTGTTCGAGCCCGGAACAGACTTGTATGGTCGTGTGTCTGACACTACACTTTGAGATATAGGGCCGATTTCTTTCAAATACATATCTGCTGGTGGTGGAGAATTTATTCTCTTAGCTTAACACCCTTCTCTGAGACGTACGAGCTCAGTGGTTATGTAGTAGAAGGTTATCAGCGATATACTCCCAATTTGGTAGTGTGGCATGCTAAGTGCTGTTGTGTGATTGATGATCATTTGTTGATCATTTGTGATCAAAGCATGGCTTTGTGAAAAAGCGTAGCTTTGTGGACGAAACCTCATCGAGCCTCACAAACCGGTAATGGTCGAAACAGGAATTTCGGTAAGGTTTCAGGGGTAGCTCCCCTAGGGTATGACCATTCCTTCTGAAAAAGGGTATTATCATGGTATGGAGCCAAGATACTTACTCATGTGGACACACTTTATTTATTACTGTGTGATGTTGTTGGTGTAGAGGATCCTCGGCTAAAGGTCCCAAAGGACCGGGGGTGGCATATCTTAGGTTTTATTCCCCGGGAAGGGGGTATCCGGCCTTGTTTGGCAGAGAGCCGGGTAGGTTCTCAGGGCATCCCGCCAGAGGCGTTCCCATGTGGCAATAGGAAGTTTCTTAGCCTGACCATTTGTTGGAAAATCCATTCATCCAATACGATCCTTGTACGGTTTTAGTTGTATTACCTACCATTCACTTATGGTGGCGCCCCACTGTTTGGATGGTAGCTATAGTAGGCATAGTTCGGAATGTCTATGCTGGCTAAGATTTATATTCTACTTTCGACATGTTTTTCTGCACTTTGCACTTATAGAAATAATATCAAATGAAATTTTCTGCGTATCAAGCATGTTTGACTATCATAAGAAGAAATCTCCTCCAAATCTGCGTTTGCATTGTGTGTGTGGCGGGAGGTCTTATGGTAGTTTCATTTTCCAAAAGCATTACGATTTATGAAATTTAAATCTTTGATTGTTTCTAAAAGACAAACTATAGTTTGCTTACACCAGTCCCATGACTGACCTGGAGTTTATTGTTCATTTCCTAAACTCTGGGTGCCCATAATTTTCCACACGGGCAGTCTAGAGTTGGGTTTTTCAGATAGTTATGTTTAGTAGACTATATGGAGCTAGTTCAGTCTTTGGATTCAGACGAGACTTTCTTCAATTGGTGTAATCTTGATGGTGGATCGAGCTAGGAGTTTTGGAGCTTTTGGATCAGAGTTGCAGTATTGGATATCTGTGAAGACTTGTTTCATATTGTATCATGTTCCGCTGTATTCTGTTGTATATTCTCTGATGTTGATGATTATCATTGTACCGAATTGATGTATTGGATATTGTATTCATGTTATATCAGTGATATCATCTTTTATTTCCGCTATGTTATTTATCATCTAATGGGTGTTGCAAGCTTCCGCGATACGAATTTGATGTTGTTGTCGGACATCGAGTTCAGGTCGTGACAAGTTGGTATCAGAGCTGAAAGTTGAGTAAGAACTTTAGCTACGGAGTGTAACACATTAGATGGCTCATTAGAGATAGGGTGAAGTATACCCTAGAATGAGTACAACCAGTGGAACCAAATCCAAATTTCTTAATCTATTCTTTTTATCTGTAGTTATTCTCTAAGGTATTTCGTCTGAATGCCTAAATCGGTTTTCTTACTATTCATAGATAGTAAGAATGAGTGGAAGAAGAGGACGAAATAGGAGACAGGAAAGTACCACTTTAGCTGGTCAAAGCCCTGCAACGACAGATATTCCCATTCAATCTCAACCAAATTTGGCCGATCTACATCGAAGTTTTTCTAGACTTGGTGGAAAGCTGTTCACAGGAAAAGAATCTGTTATCGAAGCACAAGCGTGGATTCGATCGTGTGAAAAGATTTTCAAAGGACTGAAATTAAAAGATGATCAGATGCAATTGATAGCTTCTTGGCAACTCCAGGAAGATGCTTTCATTTGGTGGGAAACTGTTACCGTGGATGAGTCGGCGGATGAATTTACTTGGAGTCGTTTCAAGAAAGTGTTTGAGCAGCGATATATGCCATCTGCTGGTATCTCTAGAATGTACCAAGAGTTTATAGATTTGAAGCAAGGAAGTTTATCATTCGAGGAATACTTGAAATTTTTTTATTGAATTATCTCGATTTGGTCCAGAATTAGTGGATACACCGTTAAAGAAGAATGAAAAGTTTATTCAGGGAATGATCAAGGAGTTTCAGGAACGGATGACTACTCACGTTAAGGAATCTTTTTCTTAATTAATCGATATGGGCTATCGATACGATACTCTGGAAAAGCAAAAAGATCCGAAGGAGAATGGAAATGCAAGTAATTTGAATTGGAGAAAAAGGAAGTTTGGCGGAAAGAAATCGAAGAAAAATAAAGGAATGAAGAGTATACAGCAGAAGAAAAAGAAGGATGTTACTTGTCTCAATTGTTTGGAGAAAGGTCACTACTCGGATAAATGCAAGAATCCTTGGAAGCCAGGAATGAGAGAGCCATTTATGAGGCCGGATCAGGAATCTACAGGATGCTATAAAATGCCGAAAGCCAGGACATAGGATCAACAACTGTCCAACAAACAACTGCCCAGCAAAGAAGCAACTCTAGAAAAGAAGAGGTATGCAACCAAAGGTGATTCTTCAACCTCAAAAGTTGATTAAGGAAAAGAAATTTTATAAGGTAACCTTCTCGTTTATGATTAAATTGATCGAATTTTGTTCGACATGAGAACCATCCATAGTTTTATTTCTCAGCAAATCGTAAGTGAGTTAAAATCTTGAATCTGAGATCGTAATCGAACCTATTTCTGTTTATTTCATTGGGTTTCGATATTATCTACGAACGGTTAGATATTCCTTCGGACTAACCAATACCCCTGTATACTTCGTATTTCAGATAACCCAATTGTTTCGTAGTTAATTGAGTTGTTCTCGTATCTGTTGTTGATATTCTGATTTGGTAAGCCAAATGCAGAATTAATATTCAATTTGACCTAGAAAGATATTTCTCTATCTTTCATCTACCTTCGTTATCTCTCTCTGTCGAATTTCGAGGATGAAATTCTTTTTAAGGGGGGAAGTTTGTAACGATCCCAGTTTTAAAGATGAATTTCAATTTATAATTTGATTGAATTTAAGATTAAATTATGGATTTATTTGAAAATTTTCAAATTTAATAAGAAATTTATATTTATTTGTTTTTGAATTTAATTTTAAACTTAAAGCGAATGAATTAAATTGAATTATAAATTAAATGTTTAAAATAAAACTGTAGAGTAATAACAAAAAAAAAATACAAATGAAAATCTAAGTACATATGAAACATAAAGTAAGAAAGAAAAAATAGAATACAAAGCATAAAACAAATATGAAAACAAACAAATGCAATCATAAAGAAATAACATACAAGTATAAAGACAAAATAAGATACATACATAAAAATACATAGCATAAGAGAGTAAACAAATAAACAAACAAAATATACTTACAAAATAAACAAAGTACAATATAAATACAATGTGAATAAAATAAGAAACAAAGGTATGTAGGCTAGAAACAAAACAAGCTGCAGCCACCCAATACAAAGGCAAAGAAAGTTTAAATAGGTACACGTGCAGATAGAAGAAACAAAAGAAAATACATACAAACTTGCTTGAATTAGGCAAGCAAGTATAAAAGAAAAGAAGGCTTGCAAAAGAAGATAACCAAACAAACAAACAAAAATGTTTACAACACAAACTGTGCATTTATAAAATCAAATAGATTGTATGTAAACAAAATAGGGCACATGCATTTAATACCATCTATTCCAAGCACACCATATGTATCATCTTAGCCGAAATTTCAGTTTATAAAAAAAAAATCTTCAGTCAAACAAAAAGAAAAGAAAAATATCTATAGTCAACAAAAGAGGCTTTATCAGTTGTTACCTTCCCCTTATACAAACATTGTTTCTACACACACACACACACACACACACACACACACACACACATATATATATATGCAATGCATTCCATCCTAATTCGTTCAGTAAAGAAAAATAGTCAGCTGAAGGAAAAAGAAGCATCACTATTTACAAAACTCAAACATCATTCAACAGCAAACAGGATTCAAATCTGTAGTCTTCAAACAAAAAGCTTTCTCTGTTTCAAAACTTTTCAGGGCGAGCAAACCGTATTTTTTTAAAACCTGAGTTGCTTGGTTTCTTGATGATTGGAATTATATTTGAAATGATAAGTTAAATACTGTTTGTATGATTGTGTTAATTTGCTTGCATGTGTGTATATATATGAAGGAAGTAGATGCATGTCTGGTTAAGCATGAAATCTCTCTGTTTAACCTTTACAGGTTACCATTTAATCAAGAAAATTCATATCTTCATATATAGATCATTTCAAACTATGATTCCAGAAAGGAAATTGTTTATAACAATGTGAAGCTATTTTTACAAACAATGTTATGTAAAAATATTAAGTAAATATTTTGAATATAATAATTTACAGTAAAATCCTCATTTTTGGATAAATTCGAAACTAACAATTTTCAAATTCGAGTTTATATCTTGGATTCATATTGGAAGATAGGATTTTTAAAGCTAAAATGTCGATTTTTCATTTTGTATTTCAAGAGCATTTTTCACTTGAACGGAAATTGGTTTTCTGCCAATTTCAGGCGACTGAAGGAGCTTCGATGGTCAGGGTTGGGCGAAGAGGTGGGCGAGACTACCGGGGTGACCAGAAAAATAATGGGGGGTGGTCACGATCTCGGTGGTGACAGCGGCGATCGGAATTTGTTTTTAACCCTAGTTTTCTTGGCGTTCGAATTTGTGCTCACCGCGCCTCCCCTATTGCATCTAGCTGCACGAAACTCAGAGGAGGGGTAGCGTAGGGGGTGTGTGAGGTAAGGCTGGAGTTGGGGATTTTCTGGTGGTTGGGTTCGCTTGGTCGAGGCGGTTTTAGATGAAGAAGGGTGTTCGAGTTTTGGTCTGGAAGCTCGATTTCCTCCATAACTTAATTTCGCCAATTTGGATTTTCAGACCGATTTGCGTGTCGATTTGTGACTTGTGGGGAGCCTTCTCGATCGCCAGAGCGGCATCGCCGCTCCATGCACGTGCACGTGGTGTTGGAAGTGTATCGGTCAATCAAGTTCGGGAAGAAGATGAGGATACTCGGGTCGAAGCTTGGGTATGCGGGGGATTGACTCGAGCATCAGCGGGTAATTCAAAATGTTTTTTTCCAGGTTTTAAAATTTTTTATGAGAAAATATGGTACAGGTTTGAAATGTTATACGACATCATGTTTTATGGTTTTAAATTCAAGAATAAATTATGTACTAGTTTGGAAACAAAAGAGATGTCGAAGTAAGTGTCCAAATACAAAGACAAACACGGTTTAAGGAAAAGAGACACATGAAGTTTTAAAAAGATTAAATAAAACAAGGATTTCTAATAATAATTTTTTTTATATACTTTATTTAAGTAGTTGAATTTAGTAACAGTTGATTTAAAGTTAATGAAGATTTTAAATGTTAATAAAGACAAATAATTAAGATTAATTAAGACAAATAATAATAATTAATATTAATTATTGAAAAAGGGTAATTAAGATGATTAATTAAATTTAAATTGTAATTAATTAAGTGACTAGAGATTTGTCGATTTGGAATTAATGATTTGATTAAATTCTCAATTAATGGGCTAATCTATTTGTAATTACGAATTGTTAATCAGATAATCAAAGTTAATTAATCTCTAATTAGTAGTTAATTAAGATAATTGATTAAGAATCGATTTGTTAATTAACAAATTTGAAATTAAATAAGTAATTAATTGATAACTAATGATTAATTAAACAGGGTTAAGTAATTAATTCTCAAGTAGTTGATTTTAAATTAAATTAATCACAATAAGAGTCAAAGATGATTGCTTGTGGATTGTATACGTAGGATATCCGATTTGTTGTAAAATGAATTGATATTTCTGTTCGAAATTGTGATGCCATGAGATGTGAATTACTATGTGCTGGATTTTGATTGGTGATTTTTTTTCCTGTATGTCTATGTGAAAACCCCTTTGCCTGTAAAACGGCATTTTGAAATTCGATGCGACAGGGAGTCGGATTCCAATTAGTTATCCGAACCCACATCGAATTGTAATGATAAATCTTTGTGATTGATAATTTACTTTATCTATAAATCTGTGAATGAAGATAAGCGTTATGGATTATATCGCTTATCGTTATTGATGTCTCTGTAATGATTGATGTTATGCACTATTGTGTAAAACCCTTGGACCACACTCATACACACACAAATATGGATTTCACAAGGAAATCGATTAAGTCACAGATTTTTGGAAATGGTTTAAAATTTGAATTTTAAATTCATATAGTTTTGGAAATAAATTAAGTCTAATATGAAAAGCTTTTGAAAGGCTGTTTTAAGAATAAAAGTTATTTTTGAATAACTAATAAAGGTTTGAAAATTGAATAATCGAATTTAAATTGAAATTCAAAATCTGAAATTGAATTCTATATTCAATACTTATGATTTAAAAAGGACTTTACAAGTTATACGGGTTTAAACCATTTTTAAAGCGTTGTTTTGGAAATCTGAATTAAACCAAAGATTGTAACTTGTATAAATGGAATCGGGGTTTTTCCGAAATAAAACTATTGTTTCTAAGTGATAAAAAGCTTTCATATGAGTAATGAACTTCCAAATTATATTAAAGGGATTTCAAGTTTCAATTGAAAATGATTTTTCAAGTTATGGACGAATCTTTGGAAACAAGTTTTGAAAGCTATGAGATAAATCTTTGATTTAAAGATTAATGAATTAATCCAATTGAAATAGAATTGTTTTGAAATCTGGGAACGAATCTTTGTGAAACTGAGTGAACTGTGTGAAGTAAATCTTTTGAGATTTGAAATGGTAATTGGTTTAAACCATTTGAAAGAAAGTTTTGAATCATTAAGTTGTGACTTAATTGAAATCCCATATCCATATGTTTTAAATGTTCCGCTCACTATTCGATTTAGCCGGGAGAGGACTTTTGTGTCATATAACCCATTCCGAATATGTGATTCGTCGTTATGGATAGCATTTGAAGACCGGTGGTGAAGACCGGGTATTTGCGAGAACGATAGGATGACCTATCGATTGTCTCTGCACTGAGTAGCTACGGTATAGAGATTCCCTAAGTGATGGGAAGTCCAATCGGGATTGTGGATACCCGGATTGCAAGGGCTTCTTTAGAAGTGCCTTTGGTTCTGTTCGAGCCCGGAACAGACTTGTATGGTCGTGTGTCTGACACTACACTTTGAGATATAGGGCCGATTTCTTTCAAATACATATCTGCTGGTGGCGGAGAATTTATTCTCTTAGCTTAACACCCTTCTTTGAGACGTACGAGCTCAGAGGTTATGTAGTTGAAGGTTATCAGCGATATACTCCCAATTTGGTAGTGTGGCATGCTAAGTGCTGCTGTGTGATTGATGATCATTTGTTGATCATTTGTGATCAAAGCATGGCTTTGTGAAAAAGCGTAGCTTTGTGGACGAAACCTCATCGAGCCTCACAAACCGGTAATGGTCGAAACAGGAATTTCGGCAAGGTTTCAGGGGTAGCTCCCCTAGGGTATGACCATTCCTTCTGGAAAAGGGTATTATCATGGTATGGAGCCCAGATACTTACTCATGTGGATACACTTTATTTATTACTGTGTGATGTTGTTGGTGTAGAGGATCCTCGGCTAAAGGTCCCAAAGGACCGGGGGTGGTATATCTTAGGTTTTATTCCCCGGGAAGGGGGTAGCCGGCCTTGTTTGGCAGAGAGCCGGGTAGGTTCTCGGGGCGTCCCGCCAGAGGCGTTCCCATGTGGCAATAGGAAGTTCCTTAGCCTGACCATTAGTTGGAAAATCCATTCATCCAATACGATCCTTGTACGGTTTTAGTTGTATTACCTGCCATTCACTTATGGTGGCGCCCCACTGTTTGGATGGTAGCTACAGTAGGCATAGTTCGGAATGTCTATGCTGGCTAAGATTTATATTCTACTTTCGACATGTTTTTTTGCACTTTGCACTTATAGAAATAATATCAAATGAAATTTTCTGCGTATCAAGCATGTTTGACTATCATAAGAAGAAATCTCCTCCAAATCTGCGTTTGCATTGTGTGTGTGGCGGGAGGTCTTATGGTAGTTTCATTTTCCAAAAGCATTACGATTTATGAAATTTAAATCTTTGATTGTTTCTAAAAGACAAACTATTTTTGTTTGCTCACACCAGTCCCATGACTGACCCGGAGTTTATTGTTCATTTCCTAAACTCTGGGTGCCCATAATTTTCCACACGGGCAGTCTAGAGTTGGGTTTTTCAGATAGTTATGTTTAGTAGACTATATAGAGCTAGTTCAGTCTTTGGATTCAGACGAGACTTGCTTCAATTGGTGCAATCTTGATGGTGGATCGAGCTAGGAGTTTTGGAGCTTTTGGATCAGAGTTGCAGTATTGGAAATCTGTGAAGACTTGTTTCATATTGTATCATGTTCCGCTGTATTCTGTTGTATATTCTCTGATGTTGATGATTATCATTGTACCGAATTGATGTATTGGATATTGTATTCATGTTATATCAGTGATATCATCTTTTATTTCCGCTATGTTATTTATCATCTATTGGGTGTTGCAAGCTCCCGCGATACGAATTTGATGTTGTTGTCGGACATCGAGTTCGGATCGTGACAGCAAGAGAATTTTAAATTAGATTCGCAATGCTTTTAGAAAATGAGACTGCCATAAGGCCTCCCGCACACACACACAATGCAAATGCAGAATCGGAGGAGATTTCTCCTTATGATAGTCGAATATGCTTGATGCGCGAATTCCTTTGATATTATTACTATAAGTGCAAAGTGGAGAAAACATTTCGAAAATAGAATATAAATCTTAGCCAGCATAGACATTTCGAACTATGCCTACTATAGCTACCATCCAAACAGTGGGCCGCCACCATATGCAGATGGCAAGTAATACAACTAAAACCGTACAAGGTACGTATTTGAAGAATGGATTTACAACAAATGGTCGGGCAAAGGAACTTCCCATACCGAAATGGAACGCCTCTGGAAGGACATCCCCAAGCATCCCCAATGGATCTGTGCTAAACAAGGCCGGCTACCTCTTTCCTAGGGAGTAAGAAACCTCAGATATACCACCCCCGGTCCTTTTGGACCTTTATACGAGGCCTCGATTCCAACAACACCACATAGTAATAGATATAGTGTATCCACATGAATAAGTATCTGGGCTCCATACCATGATACTACCGCTTTCCATAAGGAATGGTCATACCCTAGGGACGCGATCCCTGAAACCTTGCTGCCACGATTCCTGTTTCGACCATTACCGGGTTGTGAGGCTCGACGAAGTCTCGTCCACAAAGCTACGCTTTTTACAAAAGCCACGCTTTGATCAGCAAATGATCAGCAGCACTCAACATGCCACATTACCAAGTTGGAATATATCGCTGATAACCTTCAACTACATAACTTCTAAGGGTGTTAAGCTAAGAGAATAAATTCTCCGCCACCAACAGAAATGTATTTGAAAGAAATCTGCTTTATATCTCAAAATGTAATGTCACACATACGATCCATATATGTCTGTTCTGGATTTAGAACAGAACCGAAGGCACTTCCAAAGAAGTCCTTGCAATCCGGGTATTCACAATCCCGATCGGACTTCCCATCACTTAGGGAATCTCTATACCGGAGCAACTCGGTGTAGAGACAATCGATAGGTCATCCTATCGTTCTCGCAAATACCCGGTCTTCACCACCGGTCTTCAAATGCTATCTATAATATCGAATCACATATTCAAATTGGGTTATACGACACAAAGGTCCTTTCCCGGCTAAACCGAATAGTGAGCGCAACATTTAAAACATACGGATATGGGATTTGAATTAAGTCACAACTTAATAATTCAAAACTTTCTTTCAAATGGTTTAAACCAATTACCATTTCAAATCTTTTTAAAAAAAGATTTATTTCACAAAGTTCACCCAGTTTTACAAAGATCCATTTATGGATTTCAAAACAATTTCCATTTCAATTGGATTAACTCATTAAATCTTTAAATAAAAGATTTAACTTATAGCTTTCAAAATTCGATTAACTTGTTGAATCTTTAAATCAAAGATTCAACTTATAGCTTTCAAAATCATTTCCAAAGATTCATTCATAGCCTTTCAAAAACAATTTCAATTCAAGTTGGATCAACTCATTCGGTCTTTGAATCAAAGACTCATTTCATAGCTTTCAAAACATTTCAATTCTATTTCAAACTTGAAACTTTTTCAACATAATTTGTAGATCCTTTCTTTAAAATGAAAGCTATTATTATTTGAAAACAAGTAGTTTTCGTTTCGATGAAATTCGATCTCATTTATACAAGTTAAATCTTTTGGGTTAATTCAAATTCCCAAAAACAACACTTTAAAAATGGTTTAAAACCCATATAAACTTGTATACCGTTTAATATCATAAATACTGAATATAGAATTCAATTTCAGATATTGAATTCCAATTTAAATCAAATTATTCAAATTTCAAACTTAATCAAGTTGTTCCAAATAACTTTCATCTTTGAAATTCTATTTCCAAAAGCTTTTCACTTTAATCCCAAAACATTTCCAAAACATTTGAACTTCAATATTCAACTATTAAACTATTTCAAAATCTGTGGCTTAATCGATTTCCCCGTGAAATCCATATTTGTGTGTGTATAAGTGTGGTCCAGGGGTTTAACACAATAGTGCAACATCATTCAATCATCATAGACTAAAATACAAAAATATAGTTGATGGGCGATATAAACTATAACGCTTATCGTCCATTCACAGATTCATAGATAATATACAAATGTATCATCAATAAATGAATAAATTATATACAGCTCAATCCACAGAACAAAATATCACAGATCAGATAAGACAATCAATTCAAGGCATCTCATACAATATAGTCATTCATAAGTAAGGTCAAGTATTCAATAATCATTTATAAGTAGGATTAATTAATCGTTTAATCCTAATCAATTCAATTTATTTCCAAGTAAATTAATTACTTATGAATTAATTATCTAATAATGATTTATTAATTACAAATCATTTGATATAGATTTATTTATCAAACACTTTAATAAATTAAATTATTCTTAATTAATCATATTAATTAAATCAACCTTTTAACACAATTACATAATTAATTAACTTTAATAAATCAAAATATCCAAAATTAATTACAATAAGTGATTAATCCTTAATTACTCTTATTAAGTAATTACATTTAAAACAATTTATAATTGATTATCTAAATTAATTAATCTAATTAATTATCAAAATTAATCACATTAATTTAATTACTTAATAATCTCTAGGTAATTTATCTTTATTAACTAATAACATTTCCTTAATTACTTTCTTAAGAAATTATCTTAGATTAATTATTATTAATCATCCCTAATTATACATTAATTTAAATTATAAATTTAAAATCAAATAAATCATTCTTTAATTGCCATATTAATTAAATTAACCTTTTAAACCAATTTCATAATTAAACATTCTAATTAACTTAATAATTTATGAATTACAAATCAATATGTTTCATTAACTATAAAGATGATTTATTCTTATTAATGATTTTATTTATTACTTTCTTATGCTTGAAAATATTAATTTTAAATTTACTTTTAAGATTTCATGTTAAAGTAATATTAATCATCTGAAAGAAATTCAAAAGAGTTTAAACTCAATCATTTATTTCCAAAAACATTTTATAGAATATACTTGAACATTTTTAAAGTTTAATCAGAAATAGGTTTTGAAACCTATACCACATCTTATACCCGAGCCCCTTCATGATTTCCCCGAGCTAAACCCTCACAAACTCGAGCTCTGCTTTGAGTTTTCCCAAATCTTTACCCGAGTACCCTAAAATTTCGATCCAAAAAATTTCCAAGTGTTTTTGCTTCGCATTAAAATCTCGCTTCGAGTCACACACATAATCGCTTCGAGCTTCTTCCCGAGACACACACGAAAACGCCCAGATCAAAACAAACGTGCTCGTGCACGTGCACAGAGGCTGCGGAGGTTTTCGATCATCAACGATGATCGTCCCACCTCCACTAACATCACCTAATACTAACTCGATCGTCAGGTCTCGTGATAAATTCGTATACGAAATTTAAGCAAAAAAAATTCGAAACCTGGAACAATGACAGGAAACACCACTCGAAATCTGTCAATGTCAAGTTCTCGGCGCTCCGACCACTAGGCGACTCCAAACTCCGGTCACCACTCCGCCACCCACCTAGCTTCTTCCCCCTCCAATGACGTGCAACTCGACGCAATGTGGAGGTCGCGGCGATCAAATGATCGAACACCAGAAAAATTAGGTCAACGAATAAAAATCCCACGCCGCCATCGCCACCGTCATCTTCGCCACCTCCGACCATTTTTCCAGGCATCCCTGTACCCTCCTCCATCTCCACAAACAACCCTGATATCCACAAATCAAACGACCACCAGAAATTGGTAAAATTCCACTTTTTAAACAAAGACCAACTGCTGCTGACCCCCATCACTAAAAATCATCAACGCACACTTAAAAATCATAACTTTTATTCAGGATTTAGGCTATACACTTGAATCAATGTTTCCTGAATTTCGAAATTCCCAGAGTATAAAGTTTTGACTATAAAAACTTAGATTTTTCATCCTATATACATTTTTTTCCATGAAACTAGTTTTAAATTATTATCCATACTTAAACATGACTAACTTGTTTTAAAATCAAGGCCGAATATTGATTTGGAAAGAGGAAGTTGAATTTTCTTTATGGGTTAGCACTTTGGAACTAAACAGAGAAGAAAGAGCACTGGCACATGTATGTACAAACAGAGCAATAGCAACATAGATTCAAGTCTAAATAGCTATATGTTGCTCACAGATTAGTATTCAACAGTTTTACCTTTAAGTTTAAAACAAAAGTTACTCACTTGTTTCAGAAGAAAGAACAGAGCTTGATAATGTTGAACAGGCTTGAGTTCTTTGCTTGCTGAAGCTTTTAAGTCTTCAGTTCGAATTTTGTTTTAAGTTTTGAGTGACACTTGCTTTTGCTTTTTTTGAATGATGCTTCAGTTTTAAAAAAAAAATGCTTGTTATAGAATTTTCCAGTTGCTAAGTTGTGATGAACGAATGAAAATGAGGAAGGTCATATATATAAAAGAGAAGAAGTGTACATGTTTGATATTAATAAACAAACTACAGGTGGTATTGTTTATTACTTTCTTTGTTTATAGGCTGAGATGATTCTTGTCTTGGTGGCTACAAATCTTTTTTTGTATGCTTGCATTAAATGCTAGAAGTATGTTGCATTTATTACCTTAGTCCTTTATGTCTTCTTTGATATTTCCTTTTATACTTTTTTTATGCTTGCCTACCTTTTCTCTAACTCGGCTGATATATGAAATTGAGTTGTACAGGGATATACATTGTTGCTTGTACAACATGCATGGCTGCATTAATTGCTTAAGTCTTGTTTGAATACTGGATTATATTTGCTTTGCCTTATTATTTTGTCACATGAATATTAAGTAAAGATTGTTTGTTTTATGCTTTGTATTCTATTTGGTTTCTTTCTTATACTTTGTTTAATGTATATATTTAATGTTTTATAGTTTACATAATCAAAGTCTTAAGATATTTATTTTAACTTATTACTAATCGCATTACCTTACATTTTTATCCATTCATTATTTAGATGTTAAATTCTAAAAGAAATCGTTTTTAAAACTTAATAAAATAAACACTATCTTTTTATATGAATTATAAGAAATTCAAAGTAATTTACCAATAAATTTCACAATTTTTATATTTAAAAAATGAAATTAATTATTAATTAAAATCAATTCCAAAATTGGGGTCGTTACAGACTTCCCCCCTTAAAGAAATTTCGTCCTCAAAATTTACATGCACGAAAGAAACAAAGATAGGTAAAGAATATTTAATCAAATCAAACTGAATATTTATTCTGCATTTGGCTTACCAAATCAGAATATCATCAATAGATACAAAAACGAATCTATTTAACACTCACAAGATACTCGGGTTATCAGATCTACGAAGCATGCAAGGCACTGATTAGTTCGAAGGATAACTAACCATCCGTAGAATATATCAAGACCCAAACAATAGATAAATGGATTAAATCTTCCTTAATTCTCAAACACTAAGGATGGATCCCAAACTCAAGTCGGAATATCTCAAAATATATATACCAATTTGTCCCTTTTCGGACTTTGATATACCCAAGAAATTATAATAGAATTTCAAAATTTGGTTTTAAACGAAATCGTTTTATCGATACAATTCAAAATTAGCTTCATATTCTATTAATCAAGCTAACTCAATTTAAAATTTCCAAATTTATTAATTTTCAATTCCAAATTTCCAACTAATATTCATTAAGGTTTAAATCAGAACTTGATAAGAAAGCGATGAAGATACAAAGTAAGGATTTTTTACAACGATTCGTAGAGCCATCATCACGTTGAAACTTCTTTCTAGAGCTGTTACGAAGTAATCAAAAGAATTGAAATTGCATCAAAGGAAATAGATAAAGAAGATTATTTCCACTGTTGCAGGGTATTGACCATTTATAGTGGTACTCTCATGTCCCCTATCTCGTTCTCTTCTTGCACTCATACTCACCATCAGTGAATAGTAAGAGAATTTACTGAGGCATTTAAACGGATATCTTGGGTGTAACAACCCGTATATTTATCTATTTTATATTTAAATATTTTATTTAAATATTTTGTCGTTAATCGGATATTGGTCTGAAAAGCTACTTTTTGCAAACGGTTAAATTAGGACTCGAGACCACTTCCATTGAGTTTGAAATGCCATTTACAATTTTTTTAAGTATAAACATTGATATGATTGGAAATAGTAGAATTTCACTACTTTTTCACTTGAGACTTTGGGTTGGGCTTTTAGCCTATTAGACCTAACCTTCACCCCTCCTCTTCATAACTTCATTTCTATTTTCCTAAGTCTTCAAGCTTCTTCAAAAATGGTGGAGGGAATGGAAAATTAAAATTCCAAAACTCAAATTCAATTGCAATCCATCTTTCTACTCCAAATTCAAGAAGAAGACATTGGATTCAAGCTTCTTGTGCTTAGATAGAAGAGGGATTGATTCTTGCTTGCTTAAAACTTCACTTTTCATTGAATTTGTGCAAAGGTGAGATTTTTATCTCACAAATCTAGTCTATAACTATATTGGACTATTGGGAATGATTCCCTATCACTTTTGCATGCACATTTGCCTTTGGTTTGGATTGGATTGGCGAAAAACTCCAATTTTTAGCATTTTTGGAAATTTCCTGCACTTAGCTCGTTCTGGCCACTTGACTCGTTCGGTAATAGGTCGCAAGGTCACTGGGTCGTAGGTCGCAGGGCTTTAGGTCGTTCTGGAAGAATTGGCACTTCGGAGTTAGGTCGCTCACGAGTTAACTCGTTAGGTCGCTCGCGAGTTAGTACCATAGGCCGCAGGGCTTTAGGTCATTCTGAAAGTATTGGCACTTCGGAGTTAGGTCGCTCGCGAGTGAAGCCTTAAGTCGTAGGTCACTCACGAGTTAGGCCTTAAGCCGTAGGTCGCTCGTGAGTTAAGCCTTAAGTCGTAGGTCGCTCACGAGTTAAGTCTTAAGTCGTAGGTCGCTCACGAGTTAGGCCTTAAGCCGTAGGTCGCTCATGAGTTAAGCCTTAAGTCGTAGGTCGCTCACGAGTTAAGCCTTAAGCAGTAGGACGTTCGCGAATACCTTAGGTCGTGAACCCTGTTAGGTCGTTAGGCCTATAACCCGTTAAGTCGCGAATACCTTAGGTCGTGAACCCTGTTAGGTCGTTAGGCCTATAACCCGTTAAGTCGCGAATACCTTAGGTCGTTAGACCCTTGAGTCGTTAGGTCGTTAGACCCTTGAGTCGTTAGGTCGTATGACCTTATAACCCAATAGGTCGTTGGACCTTTATCCTGATAGTTCGCGTGACCCCTTAGACCCTTAGGTCGTTAGACCTCATTTTGTCTTCACTAGGTCGTACCGTTTTGGTCAGGGCGCTGCCCCGCACCCCGCCGGGGGCGCTGCCCCTTGGTCCCCCGCGACCTGACCGGGCAAGTCGAACCCCGTAAGCGGTGGCGTTGCCCCCGCGCCTCCACCTTGGGGGGTTGCCACCCCCTAGACCCCCCCTCCGTAGGGGATCTTATCTGAAAAACATTGAGCTGTTTTCCTTGGATTTTATTCACATCTCCGTATGCGATCTTTGTGATTGATTGTTTCTACAATTGCTTCTGTGTTTTGTCATTTTATAATATAAAGGTTTCAATACTAGTAGTAAATATCAAAACTCTTTTAACAAACAATTTCAACTCTAATTTTAATAACAAAGCTCTTTTCTTAAACCGTTTTCCAATCTATTAGTATATACAAACCTTTACCTCACTCGGATGAGAAATCTAATTAAACGACTTAGTAAAACAAGTGGTATGAAACGCTTGCGTTCACTTCGTCGGTTAATTCTTGGACTTGTTCGATTGAACCTCTTGTGACAATTTTATTAGTGAAGATTTACAGTTTGTTCGTAAATATTTAAGTTAAGCAAGTGGTTATGGGACATGAAGCTAAACTTCTATATTTACTAGCTTAGTGTAATTGACACTTCTCGTTGATCATGACGATCATTCTGATGCTTTAGACTAGCAACTGTGCGATGTCTCTTGTTGCGAGGTTAGACTAGACACCACTTGTGTGATTCCACTCACACATACCTTTTTGCTTTTTGGTTAGTCTGCACCTTAATCTGTGTGATTCCATTCACACATGTGGGGTAGCTCCCCTTGGTCTTCGGACCGTCATGTGATAGGCCTCTTTCTCTTTTCTATGATTTCTGGACTTCTTGCATTGATTTCTAGAATTTATGTCATTGACTTGTTATGAGTACAAGTTTGGGGTATGATGCCCTTTCCGAATCTTTGAGAAGATTCTTGTGATATTGATTATCTCTTATTGATTGATCTTCTGTTGATCATTATCTACATACTTATAGTGGTATGTCATTATGGATATTTTATGTTTATGCCATATCTTTTATGTTATATCATGTCATCTGATATTTATAGCTAGACTGACCCGTTTATTATTTTGTTAAATAATACTCGGGTCAGACCGAGATGTTACAGGTGCTTCTGCTTGACTTCTTCCCAGGGATTCATCACTCTGACTTTTGGCTAACTGTTAGCTTAGCAGTTTTTGTTGTATACACTTGAGATATATACTCATAGTTGTATTCTTTTGTATAGCACGTGTTGCTATTCTTTTGTATTATTGTGGATCTTTTGAGCACTACTCTGATGTACACTTTCATGTGTTAGTTATATATTCATATCTTCTTCCGCCTTTGTGATATGGATGTCTGTGACTGATTTGCGATATGCTTATTTCTATGTTTGTTTCCGAGGATTATTTATAGCCACCATGTGATAAGCAATTACATGGATGGTCGCTCCTCAACAGCCTTATTCTCCGTGCTAGTTGACAGCACTACTCCGTAGTGTTCTTGGCTAGCGTGGGTATAGAGGAGGGGCATTACATTGGGGATATACTCATTCTAGGGTATACTTCACCCTATCTCTAATGAGCTACTTAACGTGTCATACTCCTGAGCTAAAGTTTTAACCTTAGCTCTGATACCACTTGTAACGAGAGGGATTTTTCATGCTCGAAAATTGACATCCATACTTCACATCGTATTCGAATGCCGTAGATTCGACCGTTCAAATCGGATTCGCCGGAGCTTATAACAACATTAAGTAAACAACACAATGGAAAAAAAAGAATAATACATTGATATACAATATCTGATACAACAGAGTGATACAATGAATATCAATATACATCAAAGAATATGATACAAGAAAATAGCAGCGGAAAAGAAAAATAGATAACATCTAGCAGCGGAACAATATAACTCTAAGATAGTCTTCAAAAAAGAACTCCAGCAATAGCAGCTCGATCCAACATCACGATGCACAAAGATAAGCAAGTGCAGTCTGTATCCAAAGACTGAACTAGCTCCAGATAATCTACTAAACCCGACTATCTGAAAGACCCAACTCTAGACTGCTCGTGTAGAAAAATTTTGAGCACCCAGAGTATAGGAAAGAACTATAAACTCCGGATCAGTCATGGGACTGGTGTGAGTAACAAAAACATTTTATCTTTTAAAAACAAACATCAAGAGAATTTTAAATTAGATTCGCAATGCTTTTAGAAAATGAGACTACCATAAGGCCTCCCGCACACACACACACAATGCAAACGCAGAATCGGAGGTGATTTCTCCTTATGATAGTCAAATATGCTTGATACGCGAATTCCTTTGATATTATTACTATAAGTCCAAAGTGGAGAAAACGTTTCGAAAGTAGAATATAAATCTTAGCCAGCATAGACATTTCGAACTATGCCTACTATAGCTACCATCCAAACAGTGGGGCGCCACCATAAATAGATGGCAGGTAATACAACTAAAACCGTACAAGGTACGTATTTGAAGAATGGATTTCCAACAAATGGTCGGGCAAAGGAAATTCCCATACCGAAATGGAACGCCTCTGGAAGGACGTCCCCGAGCATCCCAAATGGATCTCTGCCAAACAAGGCCGGCTACCCCTTTACCAGAGAGTAAGAAACCTTAGATATATCACCCCCGGTCCTTTTGGACCTTTATACGAGGCCTCGATTCCAACAACACCACACAGTAATAGATATAGTGTATCCACATGAGTAAGTATCTGGGCTCCATACCATGATACTACCCCTTTCCAGAAGGAATGGTCATACCCTAGGGACGCGATCCCTGAAACCTAGCTGCCACGATTCCTGTTTCGACCATTACCAGGTTGTGAGGCTCGACAAAGTCTCATCCACAAAGCTACGCTTTTTACAAAAGCCATGCTTTGATCAACAAATGATCATCAGGACTCAGCATGCCACATTACCAAGTTGGGAATATATCGCTGATAACCTTCAACTACATAACTTCTAAGGGTGTTAAGCTAAGAGAATAAAATCTCCACCACCAACAGAAATGTATTTGAAATAAATATGCTTTATATCTCAAAATGTAATGTCAGACATACAATCCATACAAGTCTGTTCTGGATTTAAAACAGAACCGAAGGCACTTCCAAAGAAGTCCTTGCAATCCGGGTATTCACAATCCCGATCGGACTTCCCATCACTTAGGGAATCTCTATACCGAAGCAACTCGGTGTAGAGACAATCGATAGGTCATCCTATCGTTCTCGCAAATACCCGGTCTTCACCACCGGTCTTCAAATGCTATCCATAACATCGAATCACATATTCGAAATGGGTTATACGACACAAAGGTCCTTTCCCGGCTAAACCGAACAGTGAGCGCAACATTTAAAACATATGGATATGGGATTTCAATTAAGTCACAACTTAATAATTCAAAACTTTCTTTCAAATGGTTTAAACCAATTACCATTTCAAAAATTTTAAACAAAAAGATTTATTTCACAAAGTTCATCCAGTTTCACAAAGATCCATTTATGGATTTCAAAACAATTTCCATTTCAATTGGATTAACTCGTTAAATCTTTAAATCAAAGATTTAACTCAGAGATTTCAAAATTCGATTAACTTGTTGAATCTTTAAATCAAAGATTCAACTTATAGCTTTCAAAATCATTTCCAAAGATTCATTCATAGCCTTTCAAAAACAATTTCAATTCAAGTTGGATTAACTCATTCGGTCTTTGAATCAAAGACTCATTTCATAGCTTTCAAAACATTTCAATTCTATTTCAAACTTGAAACCTTTTCAACATAATTTGGAGATCCTTTCTTTAAAATGAAAGCTATTATTATTTGCAAACAAGTAGTTTTCGTTTCGAAGAAATTCGATCTCATTTATACAAGTTAAATCTTTTGGGTTAATTCAAATTCCCAAAAACAACACTTTAAAAATGGTTTAAAACCCATATAAACTTGTATACCGTTTAATATCATAAATACTGAATATAGAATTCAATTTCAAATATTGAATTCCAATTTAAATCAAATTATTCAAATTTCAAACTTAATCAAGTTGTTCCAAATAACTTTCATCTTTGAAATTCTATTTCCAAAAGCTTTTCACTTTAATCGCAAAACATTTCCAAAACATTTGAACTTCAATATTCAACTATTAAACTATTTCAAAATCTGTGGCTTAATCGATTTCCCCGTGAAATCCATATTTGTGTGTGTATAGGTGTGGTCCGGGGGTTTAACACAATAGTGCAACATTATTCAATCATCATAGACTAAAATACAAAAATATAGTTGATAGGCAATATAAACTATAACGCTTATCGTCCATTCACAGATTCATAGATAATATACAAATGTATCATCAATAAATGAATAAATTATATACAGCTCAATCCACAGAACAAAATATCACAGATCAGATAAGACAATCAATTCAAGGCATCTCATACAATACAGTCATTCATAAATTATGTAATTGAGGATTAATCACTTATTGTAATTAATTTTGGATATTTTGATTTATTAAAGTTAATAAATTATGTAATTGGGTTAAAAGGTTGATTTAATTAATATGATTAATTAAGAATAATTTAATTTATTAAAGTGTTTGATAAATAAATTTATATCAAATGATTTGTAATTAATAAATCATTATTAGACAATCAATTCATAAGTAATTAATTTACTAAGTAATTACATTTAAAACAATTTATAATTGATTATCTAAATTAATTAATCTAATTAATTATCAAAATTAATCACATTAATTTAATTACTTAATAATCTCTAGTTAATTTATCTTTATTAACTAATAACATTTCCATAATTACTTTCTTAAGAAATTATCTTAGATTAATTATAATTAATCATCCCTAATTATACATTAATCTAAATTATAAATTTAAAATCAAATAAATCATTCTTTAATTACCATATTAATTAAATTAACCTTTTAAACAAATTTCATAATTAAACATTCTAATTAACTTAATAATTTATGAATTACAAATCAATATGTTTCATTAACTATAAAGATGATTTATTCTTATTAATGATTTTATTTATTACTTTCTTATGTTTGAAAATATTAATTTTAAATTTACTTTTAAGATTTCATGTTAAAGTAATATTAATCATCTGAAAGAAATTCAAAAGAGTTTAAACTCAATCATTTATTTCCAAAACATTTTATAGAATATACTTGAACATTTTCAAAGTTTAAACAGAAACAGGTTTTGAAACCTGTACCACATCTTATACCCAAGCCCCTTCATGATTTCCCCGAGCTAAACCCTCACAAACTCGAGCTCTGCTTCGAATTTTCCCAAATCTTTACCCGAGTACCCCAAAATTTTGATCCAAAAATTTTCCAAGTGTTTTTGCTTCGCATTAAAATATCGCTTCGAGTCACACACTTAATCGCTTCGAGCTTCTTCCCGAGACACACACGAAAACACCAACTCCAACTTAAATAAAACGCCTAGATCAAAACAAACGTGCTCGTGCACGTGCACAGAGGCTGCGGAGGTTTCCGATCATCAACGATGATCGTCCCACCTCCACTAACATCACCTAACACTAACTCGATCGTCAGGTCTCGTGATAAATTCGTATACGAAATTTAAGCAAAAAGAAAATTCGGAACCTGAAACAACGACAGGAAACACCACTCGAAACCTGTCAAGTTCTCGGCGCTCCGACCACTAGGCGACTCCAAACTCCGATCACAACTCCGCCACCCACCTAGCTTCTTCCCCCTCCAATGACATGCAACTCGACGCACTGTGGAGGTCGCGGCGATCAAATGATCGAACACCAGAAAAATTAGGTCTATGAATAAAAATCCCACGCCGCCATCGCCACCGTCATCTTCGCCACCTCCGACCATTTTTCCAGGCATCCCTGTAGCCTCCTCCATCTCCACAAACAACCCTGATATCCACAAATCAAATGACCACCAGAAATTGGTAAAATTCCACTTTTTAAACAAAGACCAACTACTGCTGACCCGTATCACTAAAAATCGTCAACCCACACTTAAAAATCATAACTTTTATTCAGGATTTAGGCTATATACTTGAATCAATGTTTCCTGAATTTCGAAATTCCCAGAGTATAAAGTTTTGACTGTAAAAACTTAGATTTTTCATCCTATATACATTTTTTTCCATGAAACCAGTTTTAAATTATTATCCATACTTAGACACAACTAACTTGTTTTAAAATCAAGGACTAATATTGATTTGGAAAGAGGAAGTTGAATTTTCTTTATGGGTTAGCACTTTGGAACTAAACAGAGAAGAAAGAGCACTGGCACATGTATGTACAAACAGAGAAATAGCAACATAGATTCAAGTCTAAATAGCTATATGTTACTGACAGATAAGTATTCAACAGTTTTACTTTTAAGTTTAAAACAAAAGTTACTCACTTGTTTCACAAAGATCCATTTATGGATTTCAAAACAATTTCCATTTCAATTGGATTAACTCGTTAAATCTTTAAATCAAAGATTTAACTCATAGCTTTCAAAATTCGATTAACTTGTTGAATCTTTAAATCAAAGATTCAACCAATAGCTTTCAAAATCATTTCCAAAGATTCATCACAGCCTTTCAAAAACAATTTCAATTCAAGTTGGATTAACTCATTCGGTCTTTGAATCAAAGACTCATTTCATAGCTTTCAAAACATTTCAATTCTATTTCAAACTTGAAACCTTTTCAACATAATTTGGAGATCCTTTCTTTAAAATGAAAGCTATTATTATTTGAAAACAAGTAGTTTTCGTTTCAAAGAAATTCGATCTCATTTATACAAGTTAAATCTTTTGGGTTAATTCAAATTCAAAAAAAATACATTTTAAAAATGGTTTAAAACCCATATAAACTTGTATACCGTTTAATATCATAAATACCGAATATAGAATTCAATTTCAGATATAGAATTCCAATTTAAATCAAATTATTCAAATTTCAAACTTAATCAAGTTGTTCCAAATAACTTTCATCTTTGAAATTCTATTTCCAAAAGCTTTTCACTTTAATCCCAAAACATTTCCAAAACATTTGAACTTAAATATTCAACTATTAAACTATTTCAAAATCTGTGACTTAATCGATTTCCCCGTGAAATCCATATTTGTGTGTGTGTAAGTGTGGTCCAGGGGTTTAACACAATAGTGCAACATCATTCAATCATCATAGATTAAAATGCAGAAATATAGTTGATAGGCGATATAAACTATAACGCTTATCGTCCATTTAAAGATTCATAGATAATATACAAATGTATCATCAATAAATGAATAAATTATATAAAGCTCGATCCAGAGAACAAAATATCACAGATCAGATAAGACAATCAATTTAAGGCATCTCATACAATACAATCATTCATAAGTAAGGTCAAGTATTCAATAGTCATTTATAAGTAGGATTAATTAATCGTTTAATCCTAATCAATTTAATTTATTTCCAAGTAAATTAATTACTTATGAATTAATTATCTAATAATGATTTATTAATTACAAATCATTTGATATAAATTTATTTATCAAACACTTTAATAAATTAAATTATTCTTAATTAATCATATTAATTAAATCAACCTTTTAACCCAATTACATAATTAATTAACTTTAATAAATCAAAATATCCCAAATTAATTACAATAAGTGATTAATCCTTAATTACTCTTATTAAGTAATTACATTTAAAACAATTTATAATTGATTATCTAAATTAGTTAATCTAATTAATTATCAAAATTAATCACATTAATTTAATTACTTAATAATCTCTAGTTAATTTATCTTTATTAACTAATAACATTTCCTTATTACTTTCTTAAGAAATTATCTTAGATTAATTATTATTAATCGTCCCTAATTATAAATTAATCTAAATTTAAAATTTAAAATCAAATAAATCATTCTTTAATTACCATATTAATTAAGTTGACCTTTTAAACCAATTTCATAATTAGTCATTCTAATTAACTTAATAATTTATGAATTACAAATCAATATGTTTCATTAACTATAAAGATGATTTATTCTTATTAATGATTTTATTTATTACTTTCTTATGTTTGAAAATATTAATTTTAAATTTACTTTTAAGATTTCATGTTAAAGTAATATTAATCATGTGAAAAAAATTCAAAATAGTTTAAACTCAATCATTTATTTCCAAAACATTTCATAGAATATACTTGAACATTTTTAAAGTTTAAACAGAAACAGGTTTTGAAACCTGTACCACATCTTATACCCGAGCCCCTTCATGATTTCTGCGAGTTAAACCCTCACAAACTCGAGCTCTGCTTCGAGTTTTCCCAAATCTTTACCCGAGTACCCCAAAATTTTGATCCAAAAATTTTCCAAGTGTTTTTGCTTCGCATTAAAATCTCGCTTCGAGTCACACACTTAATCGCTTCGAGCTTCTTCCCGAGACACACACGAAAACACCGGCTCCAACTTAAAATAAAACGCCCAGATCAAAACAAACGTGCTCGTGCACGTGCACAGAGGCTGCGGAGGTTTCCGATCATCAACGATGATCGTCCCATCTCCACTAACATCACCTAACACTAACTCGATCATCAGGTCTCGTGATAAATTCGTATACGAAATTTAAGCAAAAAAAAAATTTGAAACCTGGAACAACGACAGGAAACACCACTCGAAACCTGTCAAGTTCTCAGCGCTCTGACCACTAGGCGACTCCAAACTCCGGTCACCACTCCGCCACCCACCTAGCTTCTTCCCCCTCCAACGACGTGCAACTCGACACACTGTGGAGGTTGCGACGATCAAATGATCGAACACCAGAAAAATTAGGTCTACGAATAAAAATCCCACGCCGCCATCGCCACCGTCATCTTGGCCACCTCCGACCATTTTTCCAGGCATCCCAGTAGCCTCCTCCATCTCCACAAACAACCCTGATATCCACAAATAAAACGACCACCAGAAATTGGTAAAATTCCACTTTTTAAACAAAGACCAACTGCTGCTGACCCCATCACTAAAAATCATCAACCCACACTTAAAAATCACAACTTTTATTCAGGATTTAGGCTATACACTTGAATCAATGTTTCCTGAATTTCGAAATTCCCGGAGTATAAAGTTTTGACTGTAAAAACTTTGATTTTTCATCCTATATACATTTTTTTCTATGAAACCAGTTTTAAATTATTATCCATACTTAAACACGACTAACTTGTTTTAAAATCAAGGCCTAATATTGATTTGGAAAGAAGAAGTTGAGTTTTCTTTATGGGTTAGCACTTTGGAACTAAATAGAGAAGAAAGAGCACTGGCACATGTATGTACAAACAGAGCAATAGCAACATAGATTCAAGTCTAAATAGCTATATGTTACTCACAGATAAGTATTCAACAGTTTTACTTTTAAGTTTAAAACAAAAGTTACTCACTTGTTTCAGAAGAAAGAACAGGGCTTGATAATGTTGAACAGGCTTGAGTTCTTTGCTTGCTGAAGCTTTTAAGTCTTCAGTTTGAATTTTGTTTAAGTTTTGAGTGACACTTGCTTTTGCTTTTTTTTGAATGATGCTTCAGTTTTTTTAAAAAAAATGCTTGCTCTAGAATTTTCCAGTTGCTAAGTTGTGATGAACGAATGAAAATGAGGAAGGTGATATATATAAAAGAGAAGAAGTGTATAGGTTTGATATTAATAAACAAACTACATGTGATATTGTTTATTACTTTCTTTGTTTATAGGCTGAGATGATTCTTGTCTTGGTGGCTACAAATCTTATTTTTTATGCTTGCATTAAATGCTAGAAGTATGTTGCATTTATTATCTTAGTCCTTTATGTCTTCTTTGATATTTCCTTTTATACTTTGTTTATGCTTGCCTACCTTTTCTCTAACTCGGCTGATATATGAAATTGAGTTGTACAGGGATATACATTGTTGCTTGTACAACATGCATGGCTGCATTAATTGCTTAAGTCTTGTTTGAATACTAGATTATATTTCTTTGCCTAATTATTTTGTCACATGAATATTAAGTAAAGATTGTTTGTTTTATTCTTTGTATTCTATTTGGTTTCTTTCTTATAATTTGTTTTGTGGCTGATGATGATATTTTGGGGGCTGACATGTTAATATCATATGCATATAGTATTTTGTTTACAGCAAATCTACTTTTGTACTTCTTTGTTTAGTTTAGTAGATATTTCTTTTACTTGATGGCTGATAGTTTTGGTGTGGTGGCTGCATTTATTACTTAGCCTGGTTTCATATTTGTGAATATATATATAATGTTGTCTTTGTTTTACAAGCCCAGTTACATATATTTATTTTCTTGTTTGAACACACTTGTTTTCATATTTGAATGTATTTAACTATCTACTTTTGTTCTATTGCTTTGTAATATAGATGAGATTTTGTATTTATTATGTTGTTTAATTTTTAACAAATTTTTTTAATGTATATATTAAATGTTTTATAGTTTACATAATCAAAGTCTTAAGATATTTATTTTAACTTATTACTAATCGCATTATCTTACATTTTTATTCATTCATTATTTAGATGTTAAATTCTAAAATAAATCGTTTTTAAAACTCAACAAAATAAACACATATCTTTTTATATGAATTATAAGAAATCCAAAGTAATTTACCAATAAATTTCACAATTTTTATATTTAAAAAATGAAATTAATTGTTAATTAAAATCAATTCCAAAATTGGGGTCGTTACATTAACGCTGTTTTAATATTTTACTTTACTATAGACATTATCAGTGTAGTGTATTATATTATGTATGTAGATAGTTCCACGAATCCTTAAAGGATGTAATTCCAAACATCCATTAAGTTATATTGCGTTTCACTTGACATTTCACTTGAGTTGATTTACTAGCATAAGAATGTTAATCCTGACTTGAGTGTTTTGTGTTTGCTTTATGCTCTAGTCAGCCCGAGTGTCACAGCATTTGAGACTCACCTTTGGAGCTTTGCTTGGAGATCTATCTTTACGTATTCAGCTTTACAATTATTTCATTTATTTCCAGTTGTTATGTTTAGACTTGTCATTTTCTTATGTATTAGAGACTTCTTTGTATTAGGATTCTGTTATATTTTCTTTAGACTCTATTGTTTCTATAGATCTTCATGAACTACTATTTATCTATTTCACTGTGTAATATTGTATTATTCTGTGTCTGCAATTCTATGGTTGATTTATGTTCTGTATATGCTAAGTTTTGCCATATATAAGGTTTTTTCAAGCAATTCAAGTCTGACATGTGTGGATTATTGTCGATTTGAATGGTTCAAAATAACGGGTTGTTACAGCTGTCGATTCGCTATGAGATTGTGTTCTCCTGTTCTTCCTTCTTTTCTTTTTCTCTACCCTAACAATCTGCCTTTCCGACAATTGGATGTTCGACATTGGAATACCATGAATGTATTCGGTGTCGATTTTTGATGGTTGAAAAGGTGGGTCGTTACAGTAAAACACATTAATTGGATAAAATATGATATACAAATAATTCAATATAAAATATTTTAAACAAAATAACCATGTTCACATAAAATCTATAACCATGTAGATAAAGTACCAATTCATTGCTAACAAAATGTTATAATACAGGTGATGATTAAAGGCAAGTTCCAAATCATTGCTACATCTGATCATTTATTCGAAAAAGCTTATGTATTAAAGACAAGTATAATAATGAACAATGAGAACATGTAAAAAATTCTTCTAAGAAATATGGTACATAACTAGTTTAAATTGCATTATATAATATAAAAGATAATTAAATGAATCAGTGCTTATGCACCTATAGAGTTTGTTGATCTGCACTCTGATTCTTATTTTTTTGGTTTCAAATTATGTTCTACTTTTTATTTGATATCACATCTGTTTGTATTCAACAACGCTAGCATGATCTAGTTATCACAAAATTATTTTCTAGGTATCAAGTTTTTAACCTTGTTATTATCTCAATGCAACACTAGTTTTATGATGGGATCCATAGTTCCTAATGTAAAATTATACTCAGATTCACTTCTTGATGTTTTATTCGACATTGAATACAGTATATATACCCTACTCGGAATTTGTAACAAGAAAATGTTATTCAGAATTCCATCAGCAACTGAGCACTCCACTCTTTATTGTTCATATTGCTTTATGTGAAAGTATACAAGTAGACTTTAGGAGTACATAAGAGGACAATATTTTATATCGGTAAATATGTAAAGTTGATTATACTTACGACAAACATACAACAAGAGGAAATCATTTAAGAACAGCAACAACCACAATAGTAACTAACTGTCCCACTAAGTGTAGCAACTCCATTCAAGCACGGCTATCAGATCATCCAAATCATTATAATCCATCGATAAATCAAAAAAATGATTCGCATCAATTATATTAAAGAAAGAAAATTTGCATAGGAGTTTCTTCTCCATTATCTTCTGATATACTAACCATCAATAGCCCCCATTCATTATTTATTCCAACAGCAGTGACCAATAATAAACAATTTTAAGCAAGAATTTGTAGAAGGCATAAGAAAAATTAAAGGAATTTTTTTTCCATGCATGTAAATAAGATTCTATGCTATTCCATATAATACAAATAATGGTTGATATAGAATATACAAGTGTACCAATATATCATTTTTATTTGATGATAATAAATACATATATATATATATATTCATTTAAATGTATTTGTTATTGTACTATTTTACTTTTCCACATAATTAAATAAATATTTGTTGAAAAAAATAAACAACTCAAAATTCTTATTCAAACAAATTTTTTATTCAAACAAATTTTTTATTACAAATTTAAGCTTTCACAATACATATATACATTTTCAATCACATTACAATCTCGATTACATCACAATTTTCAATTTACATGGTTCGCCTCACTACATAATTCACTCAACACTCGTATTTGATCTTCAACTCTGTTCCAGCCTGTATCCGGCATTTGAACAATCTGCAAAATAAACATTGACATGGTAAAATTTAAAAAGAAAATATTTTGTAGTGTTCAATAAAATGTGTGTTTTGAAAATTTTATTTGCCTTAGTTATTTGGATTATTCATCGTTATTTTTGTTAATTCATCTTACACGAATAACTTGTGACATGCATAGTGCATCACTGAACATGCCACAAGGTCGTGCACACCGATATACACTTCCTTGTTAATATAATAGGGATATGCGAGCACAAGGTCAAACCCAAGCCTAGGCTGGATTCAACGCAGGTGCAGTACAAAACAAGAATAGAATTGTCAAGTAAAAGTTCAATGGTCAATCAACATGAACATGGATATGCATACAAAATGGAACAAGACTTAATTGGAACTGGAGCAATGGAACAATACTTCAATTCTAACAAGGCAACATAGGGTGAACACACATGAATCACTTCAGGCTTCGGAATAAAAGTGCAAGCACTCAAGTAAACATGAGTGCAAGGCAACAACACAGTCAGTTTCAACATGCATATGAAATTCAGTTACAAAGGCAACTAGGAGTTCAAAAGACAAGTGTGGATGTAGTGCAAAACTAACCAAGAAGCAAAAACCAGACATGTACAAATATGCAGTGACAACCATACATCATCATCATCATCAATGAACCAGATTGCGATGCTCATGATCACACTAGAACAAGACCATAATACAACATCAGTTACAAAGGCAACAAGGTTTAGGAATGCACAACAACAACAAATTTTAGGTGTGCTCACAAAATTAACAATAGGCAACATAGACCAGACTGCAATAACACAAACAGAGGTCACTACCACAAAACAGGCGATTTGCATTGGTTGTTTACCCCCTTTTGCATCAGTTCAACAACCGATGCATATGCAACCGATGCAACAGGCTTAACACTTTTGCATCAGTTCTGAAACCGATGCAAAAAGGTCCTTTTTGCATCGGTTGTTACTAACAACTAATGCAAAATATCATGGTTGGTTGCTTTGACACAACCCCCATGTTACATCGGTTGTAATGAAAACCGATGCAACAAAGGAACTTGTTGCATCGGTTGTAATGAAAACCGATGCAACAAAGGAACTTGTTGCATAGGTTGTTGTTGAAAACCGATGCAAACTAATCCCTCTATTGCATCGGTTTTTTATAACAACCGACGCAAACTAATCCCTCTATTGTATCAGCTATTTATACCTGATGCAAAGAAGCCACTCTCAGAAATCATTATTATAGACAATATATATATATATACATATATATATTATTGATTATAACAAATAATTATTGCATGCCATATTACAATCATTTAATAGATTTCATTATAAAACATATACAAACAACCAAACTGATCAATAACAGAAGTTTAATTTGCTTTACAACCGGTCTAAAACATGTATTTAACAGCATAGCCATACTACAACCAAAATATAGTTTAAGACAAAAAAATATTTAACAGCATAACCATACTACTACCATCACTTCTACTGTTCCATTATAGCACCACATTTGCCAAAACTCCACTGTTCCAACCGACTGAACTGTGCATCTACATATTATGGTGATATATACTATCAAAGAAAATTCGATACTAATCTAATGAACTTTCAAGATACATGATCAAACAATATAACAAAAATGAAATGAGTTAACCATCACTCACCTAATAAAACCTTGCCGAGTTCATTCAGCCCTGGAATAGCCCTCAAAAGTAGCGTGTTCTGTACAATGAAGCACGATGAAAATGAAAAATCAATGCATATGCCAAATTAATTGAAAAAAAAATTCAGAAAAAAGTAAAGAATTAAGTACATTTTGTCAAGAGGGTGCCTAAAGTCATCAGCATCAATATTGTATAGCTCACTAAAGCAAGTCATTCGAACTGGCTTCAATAGAAAATCATCAGCGCCTTCTTCCAAGCATCTAACATTTCAAAAATTAAGCTAGACTGCAATACTACTCAAATAATTGTACAACTTATATCATCTATATTTATCACGTTGTTACCTGTTGATATTAACAGAAATATTCTCGGACGACATAATCACGACAGGAATTTCCTTGAGCCGCGAAGAACCCTGCTTAACAAAGAATATGAGTTAAACTATGTTAAACTATATCCATTATTATAATCATAAAAATAATTGAAAAAAAAAAGTAAAAATAAAAATATACCTTGATCTCCTTTAGCAATTCATAATCGGTCATTTCAGGCATGGAATAGTCAGTGATTATCATATTCACATTTGGTTCCTGCATCATCACACACTTGTAAACAACAAACCGAAATTAAACAGTTATCTAGAAGTTTAAAATAACTGAAAAAGGAACTGCAAACCATGTTCAGCATTTCCAGTGCTCGTCTCCCGCTGTCGACTGTAGTCACTACAATCCCCGAACGGAATGAGATGATATTTGCAAAATCAACCCTCAAAATATACACTGAATCTTTTTGGTTAGATAAACTAAACAGTATAATAATATTTCTGTATGCATCATACCTAAAAAAGTCACCATTGTAATATTAGTTTTAGATTATCTTATCGATTGCTTGCTATTTGAGTTTTACCATTTCATGGAGAAATGGTTTTTTTGTTTTTACTGCATAGAAAATAAAGATTGAGTTGACACTGTGAATGTTCTGAAATTTTATCAAGTTGAGAACCGAGATTTATGATATCCAAAAATCAATGAAAGAGGCCTTCAACATATTTAACCATAAAAAATCCAGAACCTAATTTTTTGCATTGTGGTATATAATTAAATTTCTGCAAAACAAACATGTTATGTCACTACTCTAACTTATGAATTAAACTTAACAAATGCTTGTTATTTTTGACAAACTAGTTGGTGTTAGAACTATCTGCATAATAATGCAAAATGATATTACCAAGAGGTTGTCTGCTAGCGAACGCTTATATGGTGCATACCAAATACATAAGAATTGTAACGACCCAGAATTTTTAATAATTTAAATTTGAATATTTAATTAATTTTAAATATTTATAAGTGAATTTATAAGTCGAATAAATTTTTATTTGAATTTTTGGATTTAATTGGATTATTAAATCGATAATTTAATATGTTAAATTATGGAAATAATTAAAAAATTGAGTTAAAAATGATTGAAAATAATTTGGAAAATTTTATTTAATCATACTGGAGTTATAGAAATATTTTAGAACTTTTAAAATCGAATTAAAAGTTAATTTGTGAAAATTGAATATTTTAATATTTAATAATCGACTGTAAAATAGCCAATTTTTGAACAGTCTCAGAATTGAACGAAACCAGTTCCATTGGATCCGTAATAGTTAGTTATTACCGGATTTCAATTTTCGTGTCAATCGGAGTTATCGTTTGATCGTGGCAGCTCGAAACGCATCGAATCATTTTTAATTTAAAATTTGGCGAGTCAAAATAGCCATTTTTCAAAAAGTCTCGGAATTCGACGAAACCAGTTTCATCGGATCCGTAATGTGATATTATTGTAAGGTTTCAAATTTCAAGTCAATTGGATTTACCGTTTGTCCGGTACAAATTAAAACGCCTAGAAATCGACTTAAATCGGTTTAATTTAAATTGAACGTTTTCAGCCATAACTCGCACATACTTCCGAATTAGCTTCCGAAACCTGTTCCATTGTGTCCAGAACGCGGGATAAACCCTAGGTACGCTGGTTACGGCGTCTAAATCGGAGTTCGGAATTCCCGGGATGAATAGTGTTTACGCTTGCTTTTCCTATAAATACAACCTCATTCTAAAAAATAAAAAAAATATACAAACCCTAATTCTATATGCCAGCCGCCACATTCTTTTTCAAGGGCCAGAAATTCTCCTCTTTCATCTCTTAATCACTCTCAATCCGTGAAGATTTAGCCTTAGGTTTCAACTAGAGAATGGAGGAGGGAGGAGAGCTCTACGATTCTATACGGTGATGATCGTAAATGGTGCGACGATGGAGGAGAAAAACATGGCCGTTCCCATCAGGTTTCGCACGCAATTCGAGGCCTATCTCAGGGCCGAGCTCCCTGTGGTTGCAGCCGAACATAGCTTGCATCGAGTGCTTCGTCATGGCGTTGGTGTGATCGGATTTCGTCGAGAAACGAGAGAGTATAATTCAACCCTAATTTTGCTTGTTGGGTTTGTTTGCTCGGCTTGGACCTGTAGATATACGTGAGTGGGGAAGAAAAGGAGGGGGCCGTTGGATTTGAATCTCATGGCCAGGATTGGTTTTGGGTATAGATTTGTTAATATAGTTGTAAATTATATAGTATAAATCATGTGCAAAATTCAAAAATACATAACTTTTTCATACGAGGTCGAAAAAATGCAAATTCAGTTGCGTTGGAATCGTATGGACGAGCACTACGCAATGGAGTTGGTTTGGAGTCGTTTGGAGTTAGTGAGAATTTCGGGTAAAATTAAACGCGCGTTTAATTTTATTCGAAATAAAAGCTTAAACGGAATTTAAAACCAAGGTGAGAACTTCTCACTCAATCGAATAGATTTCGATTTTATTTTAAATAGTTAGATTTAAAATATTTGAATGCATGTTTGAATGATGACTGTAAATTATTGATTGTTAAAATAGACATTATGCGCCGTTAGTAAGCGGATGTTATTTAATATAAACATATACCGCGAATATTTCATAAACAGTGAAATTGGTATTATATATAATATCAATATATATATATTGGCATATGTATATATTGCAGTTGTTGATTTTCCGCATTTTTTGTTTAGCGGATGAGACCCTATTACGCCGTTATTAAGCGGATAATATTTATTAAGAACATATACCGCGATAATTTCGTACTGGAGCGAAATTGGTATTGTGCTAATGTTTTTGGATGCAGGAAACAGGTTGGAGGGATCCAACTGGATTCCTCAACAGTTTTTATTTGATTTTCAGATATTTTGATATTTGACGGATTTTCATATTGATATATGATATCGTTGTAGTCGTGATTGACTATTTGGTGTGTAGCATCATTGGACCCAGATTTTGGGATTTTAAAATGATTTTCAAAGTGATTTTTGAAATATATTATATTTTTGGAATTGATCCATTATAAATAAATAAACGTTATAATTTTTAAAGTTATAAAAATTATGGTTTTTGTGAAATATAGTTAAAAAGCTGATTTTTAGAAATACGATTAAAAGTCGATTTTTGAGAAATATGAACTAATGATTTTATAAAATAATTTAGATTGGATTTTTGAATATATGATAAAAGTTTAAATATAGGATTTATAAAATTTGATTATTTTATAAATCGAAATGATGAAATTATAAAGGAAATTAAAGATGTTTTAAAGAATAATATTAATTGATTTATATTAAGAGATTTATAAACGGATATTTATAAATCGAAATATTGACATTATAAAACGAGTCTTTATAAGTGTTTGAATGAAGTGAAAATGAAATTCATTAATGAATGAAATTTATAGAATTATATAACGGTGAAGTTATAAATGGAATTTTATAAACAATAGGTTTATAAAATTTGTAAAGTTCAAAGGAACGATTTTTGCAAATAAATAAATTATAAGTGTTTGACTTATAATTTGGACTTTTGGTTTATAATTAAGATTATAAATCGAATAGGTAAATAAAGAAGATTTATAAAGGAAGTTGTTATGAAATAAATGGAAATGGAATTTATAAACGTTGTTTTATAAATTCGCAAACGACTTATTTTGATAAGTTAATTGTTATAACCTATTAATGGAGTTATATTCACGTTGTAAACAGTGAATAATCCTTTAAGTTAAAAAGAATAGAAATAATGGAATTTGTGAACATAGTATATTCACATTTTTGAATAGTGAATAACACGTTAAAGGAAAAGTTTTGAATGAGATGTTTAAATTGAATTAAAACGATCTAACGATGTTTTAAATGCATTGAGATTCGAAACCATAGATTTCAACATTCATTGTTGAAATAGATGTTTCGAGAAATAAAAGGAAATGGTGGACTATAACACTGTTGTTATAGTAAATGATTTCCGAAAGGAAATGTTTTGAATAGTATTGGGATCTATATATCTATTTTAATTTCGAATCCCTATACTAGTGATTTTGGGTTGTCGTAACGATGTTTTACGCAACATTCGTTTTGGCCCAAATAAATATGTTTAAGAACATGATTTCCTTAAAGGATGAAATATATACTAAATTTCGATTTAAGTATATTGAATATTTTCTAAGGTTGAAAAGAAAAAGATTTGTGAATTACTTATTTTTAATAAGTATAGAATTGTTTTCCAATATAAAGTGAATATATTGAATTTATCTTTTTGAAGATAAATTGAAATGAATTATTGAAATCGTATATGCACGAATATTTTGAAATATAAATTCATTATGGAATTTATATGTGAAAGTGGAACTTGTTAAAAATAAATATTGATTTATTTTTGAAGTGTTGAAACTATATATCTTGTAAAGATATTTTGGAAAATAAATAATTTGGAAAATTATTTGGAATCTGGTGATGTGTGCATATCCAGTGATAGTTCAATAACCGACTATCAATATTTCCCTTTGAATGGGTATTTGATGTGAATTGATTGAATTTGAATGTCACACTTATTTTTGAATAAGCGCTCACTATTCGGGTTAACCGGGAAAGGACCATGGGATCGTATAACCCACTCCGAATATGTGATACGTCGTTGTGAATCGCATTTGAAGATCGGTGTTGAAGACCGGATATTTGCAAGAGTGATAGGATGAACTATCGATTGACTCTGCACCGAGTAGCTACGGTATTGAGTTCTCCATATGTGATGGTGAATCCGATCAGGATTGTGAATATCCGGATTGCAAGGACTTCTTTGTAAGTGCCTTCGGTTCTGTTCGAGCCCGGAACAGACTTGTATGGATTGTATGCCTGACATTACAAGTTGAGATATAAAGCCGATTTCTTTCAAATATATTTCTGTTGGTGGCGGAGAATTTATTCTTTGCTTAACACCCTTCTTTGAGACGTACGAGCTCAAAGGTTATATAGTTGAAGTTATCAGCGATATATCCCATTTTGGTAATGTGACATGCTGAGTGATGCTGAAATGATCATTGTGTTGATTATTGTGATAGGATCATTTATTTGATCGTCTATCTTAGTGATCATTGTGTTGATCATTTGTTGACCCAAAGCATGGCTTTTGTATAAAGTATGTTTTTGTGGACGTGACTTCGTCGAGCCTCACATCCCGGAAATGGTCAAAACAGGAAAGATGCGGCAAGGTTATTAGGGGTTGCTGTAGCTCCCCTTAGGGTATGTGCATTTCCTTCTGGAAAGGGGTGGTATCATGGTATGGAGCTCAGATACTTACTCATGTTGAAAACACTCTATTTATTATGGTGTGATGTTGGATATCGAGCGCTCGGTTGAAAAGGTCCCAAAGGACCGGGGGATGGCATATTCGGTCAGTTGTTACTCAGTTAGGAGTAACCCGGCCTTGTGTTGGTAGAGATCCGGTTTGGTTCTCGGGGATGTCCATCCAGAGGCATTCTCAGTGGCAATGGGAAGTTCCTTAGCCTGACCATTTGTTGGAAATCCAAAGAAACAATACGTGACTTGTACGGTATTAGTTGTATAACCTGCTATGGAATGTGGCGGTAACCTGCTATTGAACATAGTTAGCTATAGTAGGCATACGATAATGGTCGTATGTTGGCTAAGATTTATATCTTTATTTTCGAAATGATTTGTTATACACTATGCACTAGTAATAATATCAAATGTTATTTTAAATGCGTATCAAGCATCTTTGGCTATCATAAGGAGAAATCTCCTCCGATTCTGCGTTTGCATGTGTGTGTGTGCGGGAGGCCTTATGGTAGTCTCATTTTTAAAAGCATTGCGAATTGAATTAAAAATATTCCTCTATTTTGATTTTAAAGATAAATAAACTGTTTTGAGTTCTCACACCAGTCACATGACTGACTTGGAGTTTATTGTTTTCCTTCCTAAACTCTGGGTGCCCACCAATTTCCACACGGGCAGTTAAGAGTTAGGTTTATCAGGATATTCAGGATATTCAGGAGTTGCTGGAGGCAAGCTGGATGGCATGGCGTATTACTTGTATATAGTATTTCTTTTTCCGCTGCACTGTTTGATGTTGTATGTTGTTGTTGTACACTCTGATGATATGATGTAATGAAATGAAATGTAATGTAATAACTGATAGTTCTTTGTTTAAAGATTATTCATTTATTATTATATGTTGTTCCGCTGCGAATTGTGAGATTCTGTTGTTGTTCTGTTGTTTCCTTTCTGTCCGTTCTATTTTTAAAATTTTCTATTCCTTCTTCTCTATGTTCTATTATAAAATTTTCTGTTTTCAAATATCTTCTTTCCCTCTATTTCCTATCTTCTTCTCTCCTCCCTAATTTCTATCTTTTTCTCTTCTTCTTTCCTAAATTTTTCTTAAATAAAACCCTCAGTGTTCGGTTTTCCGTCGTTTGATTTCTCGGCAGTCGATAAAGTGAGTGTCGATGTCGAATTTTCGGAAGACGAAGAATCGTGTCCTGACAATGTGGTATCAGAGCTCTGATGGTTAAGCGAGAACCATGGTTCTGTAGGGTATTAATTCATTAGAGATAGAGTCAGCAGTACTCTAGAATGAGTTTGAGTGTAATAATAGCTATGAGAGCGTATTTGTTAGTGAATATAAAAATTGTTTTATATTGTGATGATTGGTTTATTGAGTGGCATATGAACTTTCGTCAGCGTGGTCCGCAAGACTATGCCGAAGGGGTTTCTAAACACTTGAATAGAACAATTCGGCACAATATTGATTTAAAAATTGGGTAAATGAAATAATTTTACCTTGATTATATTTTATATATAAAGGAATAATTTTTCAGAATTATCAAAGTGTATATAAGTTGATTGTTAGGTTGTTTGGATAATCTAAATAAAAGAATAATTGTATAAGCAAAAGAATTATAAGAATTGAGTTATAATTAAAGTGAATTACAATTGTGAAATAAACTTATATATATGAGAAGTGAAACTATATGAATATATTTATGAATATGAGTTGTAAATAAAAATGAATTCAAAGTTAAATGAAGTTGATATTAGTAATAAAGATAAATGTGAACTTAAGTTATGTGAATGAAATTCAACTTTGGTAATTGAATTGAATAAATGAATTGAATTGTGAATCAATTAAATGTGAATTAAGTAGATATGAAATAATGAATGTAAGTATTAATTCATTGAAATCTAATGTTATTAGAAGTTGAATAAATTGAATGAGAATGAATATAAGCAAAGGAATTTGGTTGTAACTAATATACTTTGGTTGTTATTTGATTGTTGATTGGTTGTATATAATTCATTAAGAGTTAATGAAATTGAATTAGTAAAATTTAAAGCTATGAAATTGAATTCAAATTAGAAGTAAATAAATTTGAATAGAATTTAATGTGAATTGGATTTAATTAGTGAATGCAAACTAATTGAATTGAAAAAGAATGTTGATAAAATCCAATGTTGATAAATCAAATATGATTTAGAGTGAAAACCAATTCATTGTATATGAATGAAAATATGAATGAATATATTGGTTATGAATTTGTTGAATGGTAATTGGATGATGGTTGAATATATATTGCTATTGTTGCATTTGCTATGTGACATATATAGTTATCATGTTGTTATATGTTGTATATTGAGATTATTTGCATATGTGCATGTTCTCATGTTGTTTGTTAAGTGTTTAGTAGGTGCGGATCGTGTTTGCTTCGCATTTGGAGTTCGCTTTAGCGCTATATTAGCCGTATATGCTCGCTAATAAAATATAAGGTACATATCTCGGATTAAATATCGCACTTTTACACTTTTTTCCCTTCGGGATGCCTCATTACTTGATGAGATGTATATTTGTGATATATATACTGTCATTTTTTTTTCGGATCGAGCCGCGCAAAGGAGACATGGCGAATTTTTCCGAAAATTTAAGGCGTTAGAAAAATTTGAGAAAATTTGGAAAATTTTGAAAACTTATAACTTTGTTTTGGAATTAAAAGTTAAACATAGTAGTTGTTTTTGAAAAAAGATAACTAAGTATGATTTGAAAACTTAGTAAAGTATTGTAAGGAATTTAATTATGAATTTTGGAAAATTAATAGATTCTCTAACTTTTCTTACTTATGATTTCGAGGACGAAATTCTTTTAAGGGGGAAAGATTGTAACGACCCAGAATTTTTAATAATTTAAATTTGAATATTTAATTAATTTTAAATATTTATAAGTGAATTTATAAGTCGAATAAATTTTTATTTGAATTTTTGGATTTAATTGGATTATTAAATCGATAATTTAATATGTTAAATTATGGAAATAATTAAAAAATTGAGTTAAAAATGATTGAAAATAATTTGGAAAATTTTATTTAATCATACTGGAGTTATAGAAATATTTTAGAACTTTTAAAATCGAATTAAAAGTTAATTTGTGAAAATTGAATATTTTAATATTTAATAATCGACTGTAAAATAGCCAATTTTTGAACAGTCTCAGAATTGAACGAAACCAGTTCCATTGGATCCGTAATAGTTAGTTATTACCGGATTTCAATTTTCGTGTCAATCGGAGTTATCGTTTGATCGTGGCAGCTCGAAACGCATCGAATCGTTTTTAATTTAAAATTTGGCGAGTCAAAATAGCCATTTTTCAAAAAGTCTCGGAATTCGACGAAACCAGTTTCATCGGATCCGTAATGTGATATTATTGTAAGGTTTCAAATTTCAAGTCAATTGGATTTACCATTTGTCCGGTACAAATTAAAACGCCTAGAAATCGACTTAAATCGGTTTAATTTAAATTGAACGTTTTCAGCCATAACTCGCACATACTTCCGAATTAGCTTCCGAAACCTGTTCCATTGTGTCCGGAACGCGGGATAAACCCTAGGTACGCTGGTTACGGCGTCTAAATCGGAGTTCGGAATTCCCGGGATGAATAGTGTTTACGCTTGCTTTTCCTATAAATACAACCTCATTCTAAAAAATAAAAAAAATATACAAACCCTAATTCTATATGCCAGCCGCCACATTCTTTTTCAAGGGCCAGAAATTCTCCTCTTTCATCTCTTAATCACTCTCAATCCGTGAAGATTTAGCCTTAGGTTTCAACTAGAGAATGGAGGAGGGAGGAGAGCTCTACGATTCTATACGGTGATGATCGTAAATGGTGCGACGATGGAGGAGCAAAACATGGCCGTTCCCATCAGGTTTCGCACGCAATTCGAGGCCTATCTCAGGGCCGAGCTCCCTGTGGTTGCAGCCGAACATAGCTTGCATCGAGTGCTTCGTCATGGCGTTGGTGTGATCGGATTTCGTCGAGAAACGAGAGAGTATAATTCAACCCTAATTTTGCTTGTTGGGTTTGTTTGCTCGGCTTGGACCTGTAGATATACGTGAGTGAGGAAGAAAAGGAGGGGGCCGTTGGATTTGAATCTCATGGCCAGGATTGGTTTTGGGTATAGATTTGTTAATATAGTTGTAAATTATATAGTATAAATCATGTGCAAAATTCAAAAATACATAACTTTTTCATACGAGGTCGAAAAAATGCAAATTCAGTTGCGTTGGAATCGTATGGACGAGCACTACGCAATGGAGTTGGTTTGGAGTCGTTTGGAGTTAGTGAGAATTTCGGGTAAAATTAAACGCGCGTTTAATTTTATTCGAAATAAAAGCTTAAACGGAATTTAAAACCAAGGTGAGAACTTCTCACTCAATCGAATAGATTTCGATTTTATTTTAAATAGTTAGATTTAAAATATTTGAATGCATGTTTGAATGATGACTGTAAATTATTGATTGTTAAAATAGACATTATGCGCCGTTAGTAAGCGGATGTTATTTAATATAAACATATACCGCGAATATTTCATAAACAGTGAAATTGGTATTATATATAATATCAATATATATATATTGGCATATGTATATATTGCAGTTGTTGATTTCCCGCATTTTTTGTTTAGCGGATGAGACCCTATTACGCCGTTATTAAGCGGATAATATTTATTAAGAACATATACCGCGATAATTTCGTACTGGAGCGAAATTGGTATTGTGCTAATGTTTTTGGATGCAGGAAACAGGTTGGAGGGATCCAACTGGATTCCTCAACAGTTTTTATTTGATTTTCAGATATTTTGATATTTGACGGATTTTCATATTGATATATGATATCGTTGTAGTCGTGATTGACTATTTGGTGTGTAGCATCATTGGACCCAGATTTTGGGATTTTAAAATGATTTTCAAAGTGATTTTTGAAATATACTATATTTTTGGAATTGATCCATTATAAATAAATAAACGTTATAATTTTTAAAGTTATAAAAATTATGGTTTTTGTGAAATATAGTTAAAAAGCTGATTTTTAGAAATACGATTAAAAGTCGATTTTTGAGAAATATGAACTAATGATTTTATAAAATAATTTAGATTGGATTTTTGAATATATGATAAAAGTTTAAATATAGGATTTATAAAATTTGATTATTTTATAAATCGAAATGATGAAATTATAAAGGAAATTAAAGATGTTTTAAAGAATAATATTAATTGATTTATATTAAGAGATTTATAAACGGATATTTATAAATCGAAATATTGACATTATAAAACGAGTCTTTATAAGTGTTTGAATGAAGTGAAAATGAAATTCATTAATGAATGAAATTTATAGAATTATATAACGGTGAAGTTATAAATGGAATTTTATAAACAATAGGTTTATAAAATTTGTAAAGTTCAAAGGAACGATTTTTGCAAATAAATAAATTATAAGTGTTTGACTTATAATTTGGACTTTTGGTTTATAATTAAGATTATAAATCGAATAGGTAAATAAAGAAGATTTATAAAGGAAGTTGTTATGAAATAAATGGAAATGGAATTTATAAACGTTGTTTTATAAATTCGCAAACGACTTATTTTGATAAGTTAATTGTTATAACCTATTAATGGAGTTATATTCACGTTGTAAACAGTGAATAATCCTTTAAGTTAAAAAGAATAGAAATAATGGAATTTGTGAACATAGTATATTCACATTTTTGAATAGTGAATAACACGTTAAAGGAAAAGTTTTGAATGAGATGTTTAAATTGAATTAAAACGATCTAACGATGTTTTAAATGCATTGAGATTCGAAACCATAGATTTCAACATTCATTGTTGAAATAGATGTTTCGAGAAATAAAAGGAAATGGTGGACTATAACACTGTTGTTATAGTAAATGATTTCCGAAAGGAAATGTTTTGAATAGTATTGGGATCTATATATCTATTTTAATTTCGAATCCCTATACTAGTGATTTTGGGTTGTCGTAACGATGTTTTACGCAACATTCGTTTTGGCCCAAATAAATATGTTTAAGAACATGATTTCCTTAAAGGATGAAATATATACTAAATTTCGATTTAAGTATATTGAATATTTTCTAAGGTTGAAAAGAAAAAGATTTGTGAATTACTTATTTTTAATAAGTATAGAATTGTTTTCCAATATAAAGTGAATATATTGAATTTATCTTTTTGAAGATAAATTGAAATGAATTATTGAAATCGTATATGCACGAATATTTTGAAATATAAATTCATTATGGAATTTATATGTGAAAGTGGAACTTGTTAAAAATAAATATTGATTTATTTTTGAAGTGTTGAAACTATATATCTTGTAAAGATATTTTGGAAAATAAATAATTTGGAAAATTATTTGGAATCTGGTGATGTGTGCATATCCAGTGATAGTTCAATAACCGACTATCAATATTTCCCTTTGAATGGGTATTTGATGTGAATTGATTGAATTTGAATGTCACACTTATTTTTGAATAAGCGCTCACTATTCGGGTTAACCGGGAAAGGACCATGGGGTCGTATAACCCACTCCGAATATGTGATACGTCGTTGTGAATCGCATTTGAAGATCGGTGTTGAAGACCGGATATTTGCAAGAGTGATAGGATGAACTATCGATTGACTCTGCACCGAGTAGCTACGGTATTGAGTTCTCCATATGTGATGGTGAATCCGATCAGGATTGTGAATATCCGGATTGCAAGGACTTCTTTGTAAGTTCCTTCGGTTCTGTTCGAGCCCGGAACAGACTTGTATGGATTGTATGCCTGACATTACAAGTTGAGATATAAAGCCGATTTCTTTCAAATATATTTCTGTTGGTGGCGGAGAATTTATTCTTTGCTTAACACCCTTCTTTGAGACGTACGAGCTCAAAGGTTATATAGTTGAAGTTATCAGCGATATATCCCATTTTGGTAATGTGACATGCTGAGTGATGCTGAAATGATCATTGTGTTGATTATTGTGATAGGATCATTTATTTGATCGTCTATCTTAGTGATCATTGTGTTGATCATTTGTTGACCCAAAGCATGGCTTTTGTATAAAGTATGTTTTTGTGGACGTGACTTCGTCGAGCCTCACATCCCGGAAATGGTCAAAACAGGAAAGATGCGGCAAGGTTATTAGGGGTTGCTGTAGCTCCCCTTAGGGTATGTGCATTTCCTTCTGGAAAGGGGTGGTATCATGGTATGGAGCCCAGATACTTACTCATGTTGAAAACACTCTATTTATTATGGTGTGATGTTGGATATCGAGCGCTCGGTTGAAAAGGTCCCAAAGGACCGGGGGATGGCATATTCGGTCAGTTGTTACTCAGTTAGGAGTAACCCGGCCTTGTGTTGGTAGAGATCCGGTTTGGTTCTCGGGGATGTCCATCCAGAGGCATTCTCAGTGGCAATGGGAAGTTCCTTAGCCTGACCATTTGTTGGAAATCCAAAGAAACAATACGTGACTTGTACGGTATTAGTTGTATAACCTGCTATGGAATGTGGCGGTAACCTGCTATTGAACATAGTTAGCTATAGTAGGCATACGATAATGGTCGTATGTTGGCTAAGATTTATATCTTTATTTTCGAAATGATTTGTTATACACTATGCACTAGTAATAATATCAAATGTTATTTTAAATGCGTATCAAGCATCTTTGGCTATCATAAGGAGAAATCTCCTCCGATTCTGCGTTTGCATGTGTGTGTGTGCGGGAGGCCTTATGGTAGTCTCATTTTTAAAAGCATTGCGAATTGAATTAAAAATATTCCTCTATTTTGATTTTAAAGATAAATAAACTGTTTTGAGTTCTCACACCAGTCACATGACTGACTTGGAGTTTATTGTTTTCCTTCCTAAACTCTGGGTGCCCACCAATTTCCACACGGGCAGTTAAGAGTTAGGTTTATCAGGATATTCAGGATATTCAGGAGTTGCTGGAGGCAAGCTGGATGGCATGGCGTATTACTTGTATATAGTATTTCTTTTTCCGCTGCACTGTTTGATGTTGTATGTTGTTGTTGTACACTCTGATGATATGATGTAATGAAATGAAATGTAATGTAATAACTGATAGTTCTTTGTTTAAAGATTATTCATTTATTATTATATGTTGTTCCGCTGCGAATTGTGAGATTCTGTTGTTGTTCTGTTGTTTCCTTTCTGTCCGTTCTATTTTTAAAATTTTCTATTCCTTCTTCTCTATGTTCTATTATAAAATTTTCTGTTTTCAAATATCTTCTTTCCCTCTATTTCCTATCTTCTTCTCTCCTCCCTAATTTCTATCTTTTTCTCTTCTTCTTTCCTAAATTTTTCTTAAATAAAACCCTCAGTGTTCGGTTTTCCGTCGTTTGATTTCTCGGCAGTCGATAAAGTGAGTGTCGATGTTGAATTTTCGAAGAACGAAAAATCCGCGGGCGTTACAAGAATGTTCCTAGAGTAGCAGTGAAAACCTTAGACTTTGTATATTCCACCGACGTAGTTATATAAAAGTAAATTGATAATTTAAACATCATTTCAAGGGCGAAAAGCAAATGATAGAGTAACTTGCAGATATCCAGGTTGTCTTCGGCTTTAAATAATGACATAATGTATAGCCACATTCTATATGCTAGTATAAAATGAATAAATCATGATATCAAGACAACTTACTGTATATTGAAGTATAAATATGTTAAAGCAACTCCTTGAAATCAACCTCAAACCTCTATTGAACCTACATGTAGAATTCCAAGCTAAAACAATAAGGATCGGGGATTAAACATATTGCAGATGAACTTTAGATGAGAATTTACAGATTTAAGAACATCTGAATTAGAGGCAAAAGCAATAAAGGTGATAGCCAACCCTTTGATCCAAAAAAAGGGCACGTCCCACCTGTAATTTTATTCGCAAATGTAAGATTATAACTCCGTTGGTCCATGTTTCGATATTAAAGTTATCAAGGTTTGTATCTTGAAACGTTTCTTGTCTTGAATTGTCTGATACGTTCTTGTTATTTCCATTGCCAGTATTATCAACTTGAATTGATTGAACGAATTTTCTGAATTTATACCCTACTTAGGAATCTAGGTTTGTTAAGTGCAACACCTGGTTCTCGAACAATCACACGTCTTACACTTAATTAGGTACCATTTATAATCCACATTTTGCCATGTTAAATTATCGTTAACATCTAAAATTGGTACTTGTTTAGGAAATGAGAAATTAGCATCAACCATTATAAGAACTCATACAAAAGATGTATGAATAAAAGCAATTCTACCTATCGCCTCTTGTGTCCAGTAATCCAAATCTAGGTCGAATCCAGATAGGGATCGAATAAAGGAACCCACTCATCATTTTCATTAGGCTTCCGTTCTTTCATTACTATTAGTCATTTGTCATGAAAATACGGTCCATTCGCTGTATTTTCTCACAATCTTCTTGAATTTCAAATCTTATAAGATAAAACTCATTATCTTTTGAGAAAATTTGAAAACCGGCTGTCGATTTCTAGACTCTTTTATGTAAGACTTGAAAAGGTTATATAATACAGTTTGGGTCCCATAACGTAGAGAGTAATAGCATTCTTCCCCTTTTCCTTACGATGTCCACTAATTGAGTACACATTTGGCCCATCTTGCATCATTGAAATTGCGAGGAGGATAGAACGAAATTGGGAAGAGCATTGACACTTCCAGATCTGCCATAATCTGGTCCAAGTTTTTGGAATTGATGGTTCAGAACTTGCCATGTTCAAATCATAATAGTTCTCTATGTATGGCTATCACTTGCGGCAAGAAGGGACGGGAAATCATTTCATTTCTCCACGATCAAACAATATGGTTTGTTTCATCAGTATTAATATTAATTAAAAAAACAAACAAAAAAACCAGCATTGGATGTATTAAGAACACTCACGATGAATCATCTGAAACATCAATCATCTTTTCGCACCAACCACGCGGTGTTTTCTGCAATTAAATATAGTGGAACATCTTCATTATTTGAAAATCATAACATTCAAAGCGTAGTATGTGACCGAGATGCATTGACTCTTCTGTATACAGAACAATAAATCAGGAGTGTAGTGACATATACCATAATTTATGGCACATATATGAACTCACTTTATACAGTAGGTTACAATCTTGGAAATTTTATCAAAATGGGGCACCTTTAAAAACTTATTTCAATTTAAGACCAATTTGAAAGCTATGCAGTGCAGGGGCTTAATTTCTTTTATAGTAACTATTTGGAGTGGTGGACAGAGCATATGCAGTGCAGGGGCTTAATTTCTTTTATTATTTCCACTGCTAAATTCATTAAAAGTATTACAACCTTTATTTTTCCTCTATTTATTATTATTATTAATCACCCTTTTATAGTAACTACACAAACGTATAAAATACTCATAAATATATATATATATATATATATATATATATATAATGAATACTTCATTATTACATTAATGTAATGGATCATTTTACTAATACATTATATATCTAGTTGTCAAAGGCCTAATTGATGACCATGCTTGTTTTGTGGTAAATGGGGATAAACATCATATCTGATACAGGCTCAATGTTGAACGATTTTTATTTTTAATAATGCATGTGCATGTGTATAATTTAACAGTATTAACCGTGGCCATAAAATTTGAATAGGAAGGAAAATTGTGTCTAATAAGATGTTCAACTTTGACAGCGGTATGAGAAATGTGTACAACTAACAGATCATATATAAAGTGATTCTTATAATAGCTTTAGATGCAAAAAAGTTTACAAGTCTTCTACTAGATTACAAACCTTTCCCTCCAAAGCTTCAATTGCACTGAGTGCCTTGACAGATAATGCACCATGCAAGCCCTTCGCCTTTGTAATGCAAAAATGGATTAATTGAGAGAGGAAAACAAATATACTTATGTGAACATTTATGGTGATAACAATACATAGAGAGATAGAGAGAACAAGTTTTCCATACTAAAGATATCCTATTAGCAGAATTCAGTGATTCTGTGTCTAGGCTTTCGCTCTCACTAACTTCATCCCCACTGTTCAGTTTATTATCCTCTACCTGGGAAGAAAGAATTATTAAGAAACACATATCCTTTGATTTATCTAGAAAAGGTAAAGACAATGGGTCTGCAGAGCTGCACATAAGCAAATTTAAAAGTTGATACGATAAGTGGGCATTTTTCAGATTACGTGCAGATTCTTTGCAAGTAATTATTATTCACCAAAAGGAACATAACAAAGTGAATGCACCATCAAATTTTCATGTTTGTTCCATTCATGCGAAAGTATAAGTTTGAAACAACGCCAATCAATATAAAAATAATTTATCTTTACCAAAGCCAAAAGTAACTCGTCGAAAATTGGAGTAGCCATGGTCTTGAGCAGATGCTTGTGTAAAAGAGCCTGTACAAATAAAACAGATTCATGTACCAAACTTGGTGCAAATGTTGACAATTCTTAAGCAAAAGAAAAGGGCCAATTTACTTACGAATGTTGAAGAATCGTCTTCAAATAGAATGAGAGATTTTTCATAAAGCTGCAACTCCAAGAGAGCCTGAAAAGTGTAAACAGTACTGAAATTAGTCTTAGTGCGGAAAACACAGACATCACAAATGATGATTTGGAAGCATTGTGAAGAAAACGAAAAATGATAGAATGATGTTAGTGAGAGCACACGAAATGGCATTAGGGACAATCTAGAATGAACTGTTCCTATTTGACTCTAAATAAATAAAATAAAATATTTCATGTTTGATAATGCTGACCTTGTTGCTTAGTATCATTTCCAAATTGGAGTTGTTGGTTCGACAATCCAAAGTTACTAGAAGAATTCTTTAGGAGAGTCAACTCTTCCATTTCAGTTCTTGTATTAAGAAAATGTTTAAACCGCATGATTAATGCATAACAACAATTTATCTAACTGTTACCAACTACAAATGAGTATATGCAAAACATGCCACATTATTCTTTGGTTTTGTTATTAAGACAATAGAAATAAACGAATTTGTCAATAACTGCTCCATTGCACAACTTGTACGTTGAGCATTAGTTCAGTGATTGGCTTAAAAAATCTTTTGTTTACTTCAAAATCATTTTCTTTGACATATTCAATTTCAAGTGATATAAGCATTGTACATTTAATACTATAATCTTGATAAGAATCGATATACTATGTTTTAGTTGTATATTAAACTTAACTACATGGTGTTCATATATTTGCTGAGATTTAAATTACATTTACTCTAATTTCGGATGGCTGTGTCTGAAAAAAAATAAAAATTGTATTTATTTTATCCAGCATCCCAAAGTTAAGCAGATATATGAATGTTATATTCTAATAAACTAGAATACGCAATAACAAACTTATACCGTGGCACAAAAAATCACCTAATAATAATTTCATAGCTCAAAGGAAGCAACCGCATTAAGACATATTGGTAACAAGGAAAACAATAAAAAGATGACTTACTCTAAAAATCAATCGAAACTAATTTTCATGTATCATGTATCAAAAATTGAATAATTATACTGAAAACATAAGTTTTTGATGGTTTTTAAGATGTTTTCATCAGTACCTGAACAATGAGACTTATTGGAAACTTTCACAGCTTTTATTGCCTGAATTGGGTTAATCATCCTGAAACTCACTGCTGTTTCAAGATTTCCATCAATGTCTTCAGATTTCCATTGCTGTTTCAAGTTTTCCATCAATTTGCAATAGTAGTGCCTGCACTTCAGTTAAATAGCTCATTTTAGATGTATACAGCAAATGTTAGTTTTATACACACTAAAAAACGCAACAGATAAGTATGTCATGAGCTGAAATTTTATTGTAAATTAAATCTGCTTGAACTTGATTGTGCATGCTATCAGGCTGCATGGGAAGAGGCCTTTTCCACTGAGGTGGCATCTACCGACTAAGACGAATGGCCAATTGACTCAGTTTCACTAAGGCTATCAGGATACCAGGAAATATGGACTAAGGTATGGACTCGGTTTCACTAAGGCTATCAGTTCACTGATGCATTCAATTTAAGACTCAACCTCATAATAGGTCGCTTTAATGGAACATAAGTAACGTAATGTTGGAACAATGGGCTAGGTATCTTTTGGTATGCATCACTATTTGATTAAGTTACATGATGAAAGGTAGTACACTATTTATAAACAATGTATCTAGCTAAAATGGTTATTTTCGAGAAACATTTTTTATGTCCAATAAAAAGAAATATTAATACGAAAAGTAGGTTAAATAAAATGAGTAAGCAAACAAATGTTGTATAAATGTTAAATAAAATCCAATAAGTTCACATCACTTTTTAATGAAGAATCACGTAAACAAATGTTGTATAAATGTGCCATATATAAACTTGAATGCCAGATTTTTTATTATTTAGTATTAATATGAGATTATAGAGAACTAAACCTTAAGTAGGCATGACAATATTTAAATTAATTAACTAACCTCTGCATTGAGTACCACAATTAATTATATATAATAAAATAAAATAGCAGTTATGATGCCCGAGAACCATAATTTGTTATATCAGATATACAATCCTTAATGCTACGATATATTGTGATGAAACAAACGTAGCAAGAAGCTAAAAATATATAATGGTATGATTTTTTACACAGTCAATAGTTTAGTGCATGTTAATCTTAGTATATATAGTTAAAGTCAGAATACTTGCTATAGTTATGAACATCTACCTTTGTATATTCAATCATGGTAGGTTTTAACTTGATAATTTTGGGCCATTCGTGTTTGAAACTGCTTGCAGCTCTTCTCTAGATACCCAGTTAGTTTCATTCAATTATATAGCTAGCCTATAGTAATTTTAACATTCATATAACGTAACAGGGTGCTATGTACCACCCATACTCTACTTATATACCATGCAAAACTTAAATAAAATCTCAACCCACTCACTTAGTTTCCTAAGTAAAATGCACAAAACTACTTTCTAAAAGGGAAAAAGAAGAGTACTAATTTCAAGTAGTTAAAAAGCCATGCTAGGTATAAATTGTGATGTAGAAACATCTTAAATTTATCCTTGCCGATTTCAGATGTAAACTGTTTTATACCTATTTCACTCGAAGTATAATCAACATCTTATTACAAAATTTAGTTTCTACGTAAATGACAACTCCAACCAAATATAGTATTCTTTTCGACTTCAAATAAGTGATTGTTATGTATAACTTTCTTGATATATATTATACTATAATTTCTAGATGCATGTGTATTTGATAGAGTATTCCTATTAACTGATAATGATAGCACAAATTAATTGAAAGAAAATCAATTTTTTAATAAACCACTTATCCCCAAACCTATAACCTATTCATCAGCATTGAGTGTTCTAGAAACCACTAATTACATATATCAATATATGATAAGCTTTCAATCGCATGGAAGGTTGAAAAATTATATGAAATTTGGACATGAAAATCCATCATTTAACATCAACTCACATTAACCATCCACCTACTTACATTGCCTTGTACCCACTTTGCCTTCAATACAACTCCATTTGCCCCACTGCCTTGCCTCTACAATACAACACTCCCACGAACACTACTGCCACCATTCACATTTACCGAACACTTCTAGACCTGCCACCTCCTCTCCTTTACCCAGTACCAATACTACCCATCAACCTCCAATACACGTGAACCACCCTGAACCTCCACCACAAACTCGCTAATCTTCGAAATTCGCGCTTCAATCTAAACCGCAACTCCAAATCACTTCAATCGCCTCCTTCAAACATCCACTGCCCAGCGTTCATCGACCAAATCCCCTCGACTAACTCAGCAACATCCACCACCGAGATTTCCTACTGCCATCAATCGCGACAGAAATTTCCCCCCTTTCGAAAATCGAATCTCCTGCTAAAGTTGGGAAATTGAGTCGAATTTTGGTTGTGGATTGATTGTTAATTTGAGATTGTAAGACGTACAAATTGATTATTGAGGATTATTGCGTTTAGTATAAGACAATTGTAGATTGAAGTAGTTTTTTTATTAGAAATAAAATGGAACGTGGTCAAACCGAATGACTAAAATACCCTATGTCTTTGTCCAAAGTAAACTTTGGAGCCAATTTTTCATTATTTTTCACCTAAATTTCATATTGCCATCAACATGTAGTTGCATCGGTTGACTTTAAAACCGATGCGACTAAAACTATTTGCATCGGTTGTTGGTGAGAACTGATGCAAATTTGATTATTTTTATTACCTATTGCTTTCCACGTACCAATTGCATCGGTTATTAAGATAGAACCGATGCAAATAGTTCTATTTGCATCAGTTTTTACTTTAACCGATGCAAATGAGGCGAAACAATATGCACTTTTTGTACTAGTGGGTAACCAGAACATACACAAGGAAAGTTGCAAATAGACTTGAAATGTACAACATGAAGAAACTACATAGGTAACTCGAAGCAAACATGCAGCTACTACCAGACCATATATGATAACAAAGAAGCTCTAACTAGACTGCAAATGTGCATGCATACAAACTAGTATTGAACATGATCTCAAACGAAGTACACAAGCAAATAAAAACTGCACAAGATCAATGATTGAGCAAATGCAGAAATAAATTTGGTAAATGAAATGACTCCAACCAGCTACAACATGAATAATGGAACCAGTTCAACATGGATGAACTCGGAGCAATGCTAGGCTGCCAATCCAGATAAATGGAATGCAAAACATGGAATAGAGGCCAGCAAATCAGTGTGCATAAAACCATGCTACAAGATCAATGAATTCAATTCTAAGTAATGCGAGGCTACCACATAATGTAACCGGACAAGAACAGAACAATGATTATTCAAACGACACCAGTTTGACTCAAGTGCAACCATGCACACAGACCAGATCAAAATCCAAACCAGAGCATAATAACAAGAACACACCAATATGCTCAAACAAAGTGCAGACATGTGTACATGTAACTACAAGCAATACAACAGTAAAAACAGTGACAGTGATCAAGTGAAGATACACACACAAGTGAACATGGCAGCTTGATGAAATGTCAAACCAACTAATCAAATACACTAAATAATAGTAGCAGTTCGAACCAATCAAGGAGTAGAAAAATATTGCACTGAAGTCAATCAGCGGTAACATGATAATCAAGCCAGAGTTCGGGTCGAAATATAGATGCCAATATATCAAGTGGTCAAGATTATCTCAAACTTCAAAGTGTCGAAGTCATAGGAGAAAAATGAACAAAATCGACTCAAAGAAATTCAAGCAAGTCAAGTAATGAACAAGTCAATTTCATCACGTCGTTCGATCGAAAAAGGTATGACCAAGCAAAGAAATGGACAAATTCAAACAGAGATATACGAATGAGAATTTAGCGTTTTAATCCCTGTAAATTACCCCATATCATCATCGGCATTAATCATGAGTTCGAAAGAAAATTAAACGCCGTTCGATCAAAAAAGGTATGACCAAGCAAAGATATGGACAAATTCAAACAGAGATATACGAACGAGAATTTAGGGTTTCAATCCCTATAAATTACCCATGTCATCATCGGCATTAATCATGAGTTCAAAAGAAAATTAAGCCAAGCATAATCATGATTCAAAAAGTAAAAAATCACATACCGGTATAATTCGAATCGAATCAATTGAAGCTACCAAGAGCAACTCAAGCTAGGGATTGATTGACGAAACAAACCAAAATCATCAATTCAATCAATCTATTATTAAGTGGCGGCATCAATTGGTGAACAAAACCCTAAATTTCAGACCGAAGAGAAAAGGAAGAGACGGCATAAAATAAAATAAAAGGGAACGAACTTCTCATGTTATCATCATTTTTGGGCCGGCTCTATTTTATTTATTTTGGGCTAAAATTATATATAGGGTTTTGTGTTTGTTGTTTTTATTTTATTTTTTAATTTTCCTTTTAAAATTGTATAACTTTCTAGTTGTGTAGTTAGGTATAAACTTCGAAGCGTAGTTTAAGAATTCGCAACTCAATAACTGAGCCGTGGCATAGTTTTGAGCTTAGAGTTAGGTTAGTCAAGTTAGCAGGTGTCGCAAATTTACTTGTGTTTTGTAAACGTCTGACTACTTAATTTCTAGTAGAAACCATAAGGGCGGCATGTAGACAGGTTATCGTCGAAGCTTGTTAAATCTGTGTATGATCTTTACTGCATTACTTCCTGTTTCATATTTTATTTTTGCATTAATTTTTATTATTATTAGTATGACCATATTCACTCTCCTCCTCTACGGTGAAAACGATACCACAGGTGATGCCTCCACATAAAGGTAAAAAATATCTTTTATGCTTCCCAATGATCTTTCATCTTTTGCTATCCTGCTTAAATCCTTCAGTACTAATGTTGAACATTAGTCTAGGATCAAGATAGAAATCTTTTATTATAACCTGCATTTTTCAATCATTGCCGTTTCATTCAAAAACTAAACTTAATTTATCAGTAAAACAAAATTCTACTAATCCTTCGTTTTTATTTCAGTTGATCACAATGTAGCCGGGATCATGTCGTTGTTCAAACATGTAGCTAAAATGACAGGAAAATAGTAATGTACAAAAATGACTCACCGACGTAGTACCATAACATCTAGTGCATACTCGCAAGTGCATACTCGCAGCAGAAACAGAAAAAGACATGTGAAATGTTAGTGAAATTTAAATAACTGGAAGCACCGACAATATGAAATGCACTATGCTTCAACAATCTGTTAGCAAAAGTAAAGACGATTCAGATTAAACAATTTCTGGATAATATCGCCAAGAGATGGAGCTAGTACAGGGACAGGTGGGAGCTATAGCCTCGCACTTTTTTTCTTATCAAAACAAAACGACTATTGTCTTATGAGTCAAGTTGTTCATACACGAAAAATATTCATAACGATGAACATATTTTGATTTAAATTTGTAATTTTCATGTAATACTGAAGAAATAAAGAGGAAAAGTCATTGAAGAAATAAAACTTAAATATAAAAGCTTGAACTAGGAAGGAAAACTACGTATGAGCCGAATACAGCAGGCATAAAGCAGGCATAGTTGGGTTAAATTCAGCGATCAAAATATTACCATCATTTATACGAAGAAATATAACAAATTAAAAGTGAAACTAATAATATTATAGCTACGAAACATAGTCTATGCCATGGTTAAAGTTCATGCTGCAAGTTATATTATAAACAAAAATTTCATTGCTAGCCATTACATTTAGAGATCAACTCCCTTCACAACTAAATCCTGGTCTCGCCCCTGATTACAGCAACCATGTATCCCAAATTCTGTGTAGTAAACTACAGCTTTGACCGTAAGTAGATATTCTTATAGGTCACAATATTTTTAGTTTTCAATAACATCGCATAATATAGCCAAACCATACTTAAAGAATAAACCAAAATAATTTGACATTGAGCACGACTAAGAAATGAATTTCATTCTTGGTATATCATACAACTAATTATCAAGAGAGAATCCTATAGAGTACAGTTTAAACTCTGAAGCTGGTTTAATAACAATTGTGTCAACAAGTCATTAGGCAGGCAAATAGCTGACAATTGGCTGCATTGTACCAAAGTTTAAAATAGTAAACACATTTTTAATATGATGTAACACATCAATTTGAAGCAGCCATCTTTATTCAATCTTTAAACATGTCTGCAATTACCAAGTGAAATGACTACAAGTGGATATAAGCATGCAAAAGTTCAGATATCTAGCACGCTTTAAACCCCTTCCACTATGATAAAATGTATTTAGGACAAAGCCAAATTTAAAGGCGAATTCAACTCATCAAACTGAGTAATCCTAGAATATTTCATAGCAACACGCCATGTATGAGGCGTGCTCCTCAAAAAATGCTACTTGAAGAAAAAACCAAAGTTCAAAATTCCGTTTTCGGTTTCCGTTCTGATCTCAAGAAATTTGAAAATTTCGGTTCCGTTTGGAAAATTTTGAAAGTTCCGCTTTAATTCCGTTTTGTGAATTCCGGTATATTTTGTTAATAAATATGTTAATTAATACAATTTATTCCATTTTGTGAAAATGACAAATATCAATCAGAATTTATCAGAACAGCAATCGGCATTGAAAAAGCATGCTCAGAATATCTTTAGAAACTCAGGAAATCCCAGAACTGAAGCATTAAACCAAGAAAAATCTTCATCAACTTGGGCAGGTCTTGTTAAAAATGGATGGCTTAGCTCTAGTTTTGATTTGGGGATTGTTGCGCACTTGCACGTATTAAAACTAGTATGGGTCCGTGCTCCGCACACGGACTATTTGTGTTATTATATACGTTGTTGTTTGAGCGCAAATATATAAACGGAAAGGAAGGACATTTTTAGAATTCAAAAAAGACACCGAGTAAATTAGTTCAACGAATTTTCTTTATTAGTAATAGAGATAGGTGATAAAAAATTGTTAGTGTTAATAAAATGGTTAGTCAAAGAACCAAAGACAAATGTGGGAATTCTATTGTTGCATATGTTTTTAGATCTGCCCATATTATCATCACTTCGGAGAATCTGTGGTTAGAACATGGAAGCCAATGGACAAATTTAAAATCTACACAAGAAATAATGGTGTCTTTATTTTTAGATTTTCAAATGTGTCCGATTGCAGTAAATAAAGTCTTTAATGGAGGTCCTTTCTTCTATAGAAAACTGATCACGCTAAAAAGATGGAGCAAAAAGGATGATTCTTGATAGAGATCTATAGTCTACTTATCCAATTTGGATCAGATTACCATAGTTAAATCTTTGACTCTATGACAGAGCATTCGGTGCTAGCCAATGTAGTGGGTATACCATAGAAGCTAGAGGAGCCAACAGCTAATGAGACTAGACTCGGTTATGCAGAAATTCTTGTAGAGATCAAAGACGATGAAGAACTGCCAGAGGAGGCTTATATCACAATGCATGATGGGGAAATCATAATTCAAAAAATAGAACATGAATGGATAACGCCTAGATGTATAAAGTGCGCTTATTTTGGACATCTCATAGAATCATGCTCATCAAAGCAAGCTTGAAAAGAAAAGTAAGTCCCAAATTGGATTCAGAAAAATCGCAAGTCTCAAAGAAATCAAATAAAAAAATATTCTTCTAATCAAGAAATGGAAAATAGGTTAGTAATTCTGAAAACCATGATGATATTGAAGTTTCGATTGTTCTTGTAAACAGTTCAGTTTCAGGAAAAAATATTCGTTTTTTCAAAGGGAAGAAAAATGACTTAGATTTGAATAAAATAGTTGATATTATGGAAATCATTAGCAATAAGGAGAAAACTGAGAATACTCTATCACTAGTTGCATCAAATTTCGACAAGAACCAAGAAAATAGCATTACTGTAGCCATTGAAACCAATCAGCAAAGCCTTGAGGCAAAAATTGCTGAGGAAAATGTTTCCTGTGGCGAAAAGAACAATAATGTCTCAGATATCAAACAAAAGAATTCAAGAGATTATAATATACAGTTCATGACTCCTCCCTCCTATAGGAGGAGCCAAGTTTAATTACAAATGGTAGTAGCCCAAATGAAAGGATAAATTCAATAAATACATAAAAATTGGTTTACATAAAGCTACTGCATCCAACCCTGAGCTGCTGATAAAGAGTGCAACAATCCTTCTATCCTCTTCTTCCCCACTAGTTAATGAAAAAAGAAAGAAGAACAAAAAGAAGAGTATACAAGAAATTATGGATAGGAACAACAATGTCATTATTGATCCAAAGAGCTTTAAAGAAAAGTACGTTACTAAAAACCTTGAATGGGGTAACTATTTGAAACTTCAAGATAAGAAGGAAAAGTCAGCAACACTTCTAAATGCCACTTCTTCCCGTCCTGCAAAAAAAAAAAGGAAACTTCTGAAAGCATGGAAATTGGCAGCTCTGATCTCTCATGGTAGCTGCATAGAGATCATTTATGAATATCCTTTGTAAATATTTTAATTATGTCAAAAATTGCATGGAGTGTTAGGGCATTACATTACCCAAAAAGGAAACTTGACCTTTTTAATTTACTAGCTACCTATAAACCTAGTATAGTTGGTATTTTAGAACACAAACTTGATGATCAATGTCTTACTGACTTTCAAAATAGGCAAGTAAATAATTAGGGTACGGTCAACAATAACTTTATGGGTGGCAATAGTAGAATAATTGTAATTTGGGATCCCAATTTTTGGGAATTATACCAACATTTTCTAAATTTACAATATATATGTTGTAAATTTAAAAATAAAGGGGGTTACAACTTGATATAACCTTTGTTTATGCCCTTAATATTGAAAAAGATGGTACTACTTTGGAATCATTTAGAATAATTAAATCAAATAACTAATATTTCAAGGGTTTTAAGTGGGGAATTTAACATAATGATGCATGCTTCAGTGAAAATGAGTGAAATTTCAATTCCATTTAAAAACCTGGAATTTCTCAACAATTAAAAAATGGTTTAATGGAACCCGCGAGGATGGGAAATAAGTTTTCTTGGAAGTTAGGAGAATTTAGAAATATACATTGCAAGCTAGATAAAATCCTGATTAATCAAGTTTTTGCTAATCTTTTTCCTAATTTTAAATGCTATACTTTAGCACAAGCTACTAGTGATCATACTTCTTTATAATAGTATTTTCTTAGAGTAATACAATTAAAACTAATTTTCCTTTCAGATTTAAAAATGAGTGGATTTTTGACAAGGAATATAATACTGTTGTAAAAAATTATTTTCCAAATCAAATAGTAGGTACATCTCAATTTAAATTTAGTAAGATTTTACAAAGCATAAAGAAAAATCTAATGCTTTGGAATAAGAATAAAAGTAACATCAAAATTAATCAAATCAGCAAGGAATGTGAGAGATTGCAAGATAGTACAGATTTTGATGGATCGGATTCCATGCGAATGAATAACTTTTCATATGCAAAAGGAATCAATCAAAGAGTTCGATGTTGAGTCTGTTAATATTAAGCAGAAAACCAAAGTTGATTGGCTTACTATTGATGATGCTTCTAATAAATTTTCTTATGCCAAGATCTCCAGTAAGAAACATAAAAATGACATAGGAAAATTACTCAATGGAAAGGGTAATATTAAATAATACCTCCCAATTAGAAAAGGAGGATATTAGTTTTTTCACTAATCTTTATAATATCGATAGGAGTCCAAATAATTTTCCAAAAATTGTACAAAATTTTAGTTTAATGATAATTGTAAGAAAATACTTCCTGCTTAAGTTTGTTTGAAGGATATTAAAAAATTTCAATGCAAATAATGATAAAAGCCCATGTCTAAATGATTTTGGGGCTAAGTTTTATAAAACTCATTGGAAGGAAATAAAGAATATGCTTTTCAAAGCCATGAATGAATTTTTTTAATACTGGAAAGCTTTTGAAAAATATTAATCACACTTTTATTACCCTAGTACCAAAAGTGAAGTTCCGAACTATCTAGATGATTACAGGCCCATTCCCCTGTTGTAATTTCTTTTATAAAGTAATTCCTACCCTTCTAAGTAATAGAATAAAAGTTTTTCTAAGATATTTAATCTCTGAAATCAAAATGCTTTTATCTTAGGCGGACTAATTATTGAAAACACTTTATTGGTACATGAAATGCTAATAAATTTAATCCGAGGGGGTTAAAAATAAGATGTGCATTAATGTGGCTTGCATAAGGTCTTTAATAAAATAAATAGGAATTTTATTATTTATATGATGAGGCAATTAGGCTTTAATGAAAAATTCTACAATTTAGTAAAAGAATGCATTTTAATATAACATATTTCATTCTCACTAATGGCTCCCCATGCAGATTTATTCACAGTAATAGAGATATTAGACAATGAGATCCTCTTTCTCCTTACCTATTTACCACGCTATAAAATATTTTTCATTGCGAATGGAAAAGGAATGGTTGATCAAATATAAAACCATTAAAATCAACTATTCCTTGTACAAGTCGTCTTTTATATGCATACGATCTGTAAATATTATTAAATGCAAATTTACAAAATACAAGAATCATCAGGGAAATTTTTGACAGCCTCAAGATTTTTTCTAGTTCACAACTAAATGAAAACAAGAGCAAGATATATTTCAGCAATGCATGCACCAGAAAGGAAGGAAAAATCAACATTTTTTTTTTTTAACTGGTAATTTATATACAACAAATCATTGGAACAATATATATCCCATGTCAAATAAACGTTCGAAAGCAAGTTTCGAACTTGTGACATCCTGCACCAAAGCCGAATCAATTAACCACTTGGACAAAGGTGCTTGTCAAAATCAACAATATTAAATTTCAAGAGAATGATCTTCCAGTCAAGTATTTGGGTCTCCTTCTCAGTTCAAATCAGATCAAGGAAATGGACTGTGTTAGACTACATGGTATCATCCAAAGAAAAAGAGATCACTGGTCTAGCAAGTTATTATGTAACGACCAGTAATTTGAGTACTTTGAAAATAAAATATTCAATGGATTTTAATATACAAACATAGCATTTTTGAACTCAAATGGATATATTATAAGTAAGGTATAAAGACGGAAAACAAAATTTTAGAACGAAATAGAAATTCCAAACTATTACTAGAAAAATGATAAGTTTAGTAGCCCTTAAATCAGTAGTAATCATAATTTTTAAAGAATATTTAGAAATGGTTTTATATTGCTTTACAAAGAAAGTATACTTTGTTTTAAATATTTTAAAATGTTAACAAACTCATTTTCAAGTCTGGTTTACGCCGTGAAATAGTTTATCGAAAATGGCAAAACATGTCTGAAGAACACGTTGTCAAAAATCAACATTTTGATAGTCTAAAAGTTGTCGCAATGTCGTTGCACCTTTACGTGCACAATTTAATAAACATGTTAACATATAAAGATAGTTAACAATTAACTAAAAAAAGTTACTTTTAATGATTATACTTAGAAAACTTCTAGAAGCAATTAGCAAAAGTAAGCTAATATGACAAAACACATGTCACATCACATGTGATATAAAGTAAAGTAATTATTCTTATTCTTTACTTAACTCTTAAGCATTTGAATTTTAAAATTGTGATGTGATGTGGTTGGTAAGTGTTGAATTAAATAAGTTTACTTAATTCTTAAGGAAGGTTATTTAAGTAAAAACACAAATCTACATTTTAATCTTAAACATTTTCATAAATACCCATTTTCTTCTCTCTTCAATTTTACACCATTTTTTCTACTTTCTCAAGCTCTCTTACATCCATGACTATTCACCTTAACAAAGTTATGCCAAAATATTTGAAGAATTAAATCGAAAAGCAAAACTCATCAAAACCACTCAAATTCCACTTCAAACTCCTCATTTCCCTTCTTATTTCTCACGCCCCCTTTCTCCATTTGGCCGAGCACATCTTCCCCTTCAAGCTTGGTCGTGGCCTCCTAAGGCAAGTACGAGAAAGTTTAGCAAGTTTAAGAGCTTAAGGCAAAGTTTAGCGAAGTTAGAAAAGTTTAAAATTAGATTGAAAGTAACAAAAGGTGAGAACTCTAAATTGTTAAGTAGAAAATGTTTATATGATGTTTTACAAGTTATAAATGTTGTTTGGATGTTAATAATGATGTTTGATAGGTGCTTGAAAAAGAAAGCAACCACCTTTAAGTCATTTGCAAAAGTTAGTTAGCAAATACGTACATAAATGGCAGTTATGTGACATTGTTATGAAAAAGTTGTTAAATTGATATGCAAGTTCACACGACATGTTATGATATGTTAAAATGTTTATAAACGTTATTTTGGATGTTTATTAGTTGTATATTGAATATATATGTTAAAACAAGTCGCGGATTTACACGACATATAATCACATGAAGATCACTTTCTAAAAGAAATAAAATTTGATATGCAATCATTTATACCTTTGAAAAAAATGATTGAATATGCTTTATAAATGATTCCTAAGTGTATAAACTTGTCTCGATAAAGTTTGGATACGAATATCAAAATATGCAAAAAGTTTGAAGCGTCACGTAACGGTAGTTCTGAACATACGAAGTGGAATACATTTTGGAATTCTTCGAAGTAAGAATTTCCAAATTCTTGTATCCATATCTTTCCAAAAAAATCAAGATTTCATCTCGTATATTTTGAAATATGGCAAAATCAATTTTCAAGAAAAATCCAATTTTTGCAATAAATGACCAAAGTTGGAAATTAATAAAACAATCATTTTAAAAATATGAAATAAATTCTAAAAATCTTTTAAAATGTTTTAAAAGTTATTTAAGTTCAAAAGATGAATTCGACATGACATAAAAGTCTTTTTAAAGAATATAGCTTTCAAAACACTTTTTGCAACACGTTTCCACAACGCTTTTCAATAACTTTTGAAATAAATGTTGGAACTAAACAAGTTTTTTTCAAGTCTTATGTAAACATTTTTAAGTAAATAATAAAGTATTTTAAAAAGATATTTGAATAATTCAAAATTATTTTAAAGGTGGTTAAACAAATATTAAAATGATTTAAAAAGGAAAATGAGTATGCGAAAACGACTTGTACATTTATCCCGCTTGTGAGATCTAAAAGTGAAAATAAGGTGTGTAACTAAGGTTAAGGATGGAGCAACCAGTGTCCTGAACTTACGTAGCCTCTGTTTTTTTAGGCGAGGGGTGAAACAGATCGAAAGGAAAGCCCTGATGCTCAATTTGGATTTTATAGAATTAATCTTCTTATACTAATTATTAAAATCCAAAGAGGGAACTTGTCCTATTCATGGAATTTAAAAGGTGATCCCATTGTTATTCCACCATAGCACTTGCTGAATACGTAAGTTGATTTTGAATAAAAGTAGAGTGATTTCTGTAATCCTATTTTCTTAAAAGATGCTCTTTCAAAATGATTTGAGAAATATTCAGAAAAAAAGAGGTTTAAATGATTCTGTATTCACTAAAGAATATTTGGAAAAATATATATCTCTTGAAGATATTTTGGTAAAGAAAAACGAATGAATCGAAAAGCAATCATCCAATTACATCTTTTTTACCGATGACTGATTTCGAAGGAACCGGTATCGGATTTGCTTGACTATGTTCAGCATGATAAAGGATTCTCGCTTTGTGAACAGTGACGAAGCGTAGACTCTTACCCTACATGTCCCTAGTGTGAAGGGTTGTTTGATACTCAAGAGGCTTGCCGTAAAAGCGGACTCGAGATACCACTTGTGGTCACCTCCACGTTGAAAAGTAGGAGTACCCCCATGTTGAAAAGCAGATGGCTAGTGGGATGGTTGAAAAGCCTACAGGGGCGGGCATAGAATTTTCCATTCATCGCATCTGGTATCAGAGCTGATAGTCAAGCGAGAATCTTAGCTTTGTTGGAGTATGACTCATTAGAGAAGGGGTTAGTATTGCCTTAGAATGAGTTTAGTTTGAGAGAGCACATAATTAAAACTTTAACTTGAATAAGTATATTCATAATGTATATCATTCCCTAAGATATCTTGGCTATATATCCTAAAGATCTTTTTCTTACTATATACGGATAGTAGAAAATGAGTGGAAGAAGAGTACGAGCTAGGGGAAGAAGTAATACCACAAATGGTCAAACTCCCGCAGCTGCAGTAGATGAGGAAGTAGTAGTTTTGGTACAACCCCAAGTCAACTTTTTAACTTTATACAAGAACTATACCAGCCTTGGTGGTAAACCTTTTAAAGGAATGGAAACCATCATTGAAGTACAAGCTTGGATCCGCTCTTGCGAAAGAATTTTCAAAGGACTGAATATTGGAGATGAGCAGAAGAGATTCTTAGCTTCTTGGCAACTACAAGATAGAGCTCTAGTGGGAATCAATTACTCAGAATGAGTCATAAGAGAATTTCTCATGGGAACGATTCAAAGAAGTTCTGGAGGAGTAGTATATCGCGAAAGTAGGAAAATCCCATTTTTACCGAAATTTTATGCATTTTAAACAGAAGGAAGAGATGTCGTTTGAGGATTATGCAAACAAGTTTAACGAATTATCTCGTTTTGGGCCTGGATTGATAGATACGCCTCTTAAGAAGAATGAAAAGTTTATTTCTGGAATGAAGAAGCAATACCATGTCAAAATGACTAGGCATGTGAAAGAGCCATTTGTAGACTTAATACACATGGAATACAGATATGAAGCTTTAGATAAGATAGATCCACCCGTAGTACAAGAAAGCAATAACAATAACTGGAAAAATAGGAAGTTCAATGGAAAGAAGCTATGGTAGGGAAAACCCAAAGGAGGATCTCAAGAGAACTGCTTTCAAAACATCACTTTTAATAATTGTAAGAAGAAAGGCCACATTGCGAAGAATTGTTAGGGTCCCAAAGCTCAGAGTGTTGCCTCTCTTATGGTTCAGAATTATCTCGGCTATAATTGTCATAAGCCAAGGCACTTGATTAAGGATTGTCCCCTACTGAAGAAAGGAAAACATGCAAATGTGTATGCTATCAAGGATGAGCCTTCAACCTCCCAAGGTGTGAAGGGAAAAGGTGTGTTAGAAGGTAATATTTTTATCAAAGTGTTTTATTTAGAGTATTGTTTGATACAGGAGCTTCTCATAGTTTTATCTCTAAAAAAACCGTTGTAGAATTAAACTTGAACCTAAAATTGTTAACGACCATATCTGTGTGACAAATCCTATAAGAGGTTCCACTAATCTTTGTATGCACTGTGAAAAAGTCCTAATTTTCTATCCTTCCCATCACTTTCCTATTGATCTTTTCGTCTTAGATTTTATTGGATTCGAAATTTTACTTGGTATGGGTTGGTTAACTAAAAACGAAGCTATTCTAGATTGTTTGAAAAAAACGGTTGCAGTGAAAACAAAGTTAGGGAAACTCATAGAAATACCTTATAAAGATCATGGTCCAAGAAGGTATAGTTTTCTTTATTCTTTAGATACATCCCAGACAGAAATAGAAACAATACCCGTTATTAAAGAATTTGCTGATGACTTTGAAGAAGCAAAAAGTTTCCCCCCATATCGAGAAATCGAATTCTATATCGATTTAGTTCCTAGTGCGATGCCAATTAAACAACAAGATAGAAGGATGGCTCCAAAAGAACGGGATGAGTTGAATAACTAAACCAAGAGCTATTAAAGAAAGAATTGATAAGACCCAGCCGTTCAAGGTGGGGATCAGCAGTAGTTTTTGTTCCTAAGTCAGATGGATCTTTGAGATTGTGTGTAAAGCATTGAGATCTAAATAAATAAACTATTAAGAACAAGTATCCTCTATCCCGAATAGATGACTTCTTTGACCAGTTACACGGAGCTTGAGTTTTCTCTAAAATGGACCTAGCTATAGGATTTCGGTTAAGGATCGTAGAAGATTGCATCCATCTAACTACATTCAAAGGTCCGAACACTTTCTATGAGTGGTTGGTTTTGCATTTTGGGCTGACTAATGCACCCTCTTATTTTGTTGACCTTATGAAGATAGTGTTTAGAGATGTGCTAAATAAATTCATGTTGGTCTTTATCGATGATATCTTTATCTACTCAAAGATGGAAGAAGAACACGCAAGGCATCTAGAAGTTGTGTTGGAGATATTGAGGAACAATGTGCTTAAACCAAATTCTCAAAGTGCTATTTTTGAGAGAAGGAGGTAAGATTCCTTGGACATTTAATATCAAAGGATGGAATTTCAGTGGATCCAGGGAAAATTGCAACTATTCAAGATTGGAAGCATCCAAAAACTTCTAAAGAGATTGCTTATCAGCTAATGAAGTTGACAATGAAGGATGCTAAATTTGTCTGGTCTCCTAAACATGAAGAAGCATTCCAGGAACTAAAAAAGAGGCTGGCAATAGCTCCAGTTTTATCAATTATAAATGGAAATAGTGGATTGACCATTTATATAGATGCTTGTGGAGAAGGAGTTGGTGAAGTTTTAATGCAAGATGGGAAGGTGATTGCTTATGCAAGTAGACAGCTAAAGACGCTTGAGAAGAATTATGCAACACATGACTTAAAATTATTAACCGTTCTGTTCGCTCTAAAGATATAGAGGCATTATTTGTTGGGTAAGAATTTTCATAGTTTATTTCAATAAAACTTTGAATTGACCTTAGTAAATAACATTCCATCTTTTAGGTGAAAAATTCGAACTCTTTACGAACCACAAATCTTTGAAGTATCTTTTCACGAGAAGGACTTGAACATGAGACAGCAAAGTTGGTTAGAATTTCTCCATCTTATGATCTAGATATTCTAAATATACCCAGGAAAGCCAACTTAGTAGTTGATGCATTGAGTAGGAAGTTAGCTACTATTATTTGGTAGTTACTCCAACTCTCCTAGAAAAGATCACCAGCAAACAAAAGGAGGATTTATTTCTCAAGGAGACCTTTAGGAATATATTTCAAGGATATAATTCAAGATCTAAAATAGATAACCTTGGAGTATTGCGGTTAAAAGGAAGAATTTTTGTTCCAGATGTTGGAAATCTTAAGCAAGAAAAATTAGCTGAATGGCACACAGCCAAACTTAGCATTCATTTGGGAATTCATAAGATGTATAAGGACATGAAGCATACATTTTGGTGGAAAAGTATGAAGAGGGACATATCTATCTATGTCAGCAATGGTGAAAATTGCCAAATAACCAAAAGTGACCAACAGAAGACGGTAGGATTACTTCAACCTTTAGAGATTCCTACTTGGAAGTGGGATCAAATATCAACAAATTTCATTGACGGTTTACCCAGAACAAGGAAAGGAAATGAAGCCATCTGGGTTATCATAAACCGATTAACCAAAAATGCACACTTTATCCCAGTTAAGCCAAAAAGAACTGCAGCAAGCCTTACGGATGTACATATATATATATATATATATATATATACATATATATATGAAGGAGATTGTCCGATTGCATGGAGTTTCAAGTAGTATAGTAAGCGATCGTGATCCAATCTTCACTAGTCAGTTTTGGAAAGCACTACAGATAGTTTAGGAATGAAGCTGTGTATAAGCACTGTTATCACGCGTAAACTGATGGACATACAGAAAGAAAGAGTCAACCGCATTTTAGCAGATATTTTAAGAGCATGTATTCTAGACTTTGGAGGCTCATGGGAGAATCATTTACATCTAGTAGATTTCTCCTACAATAACAACTATCAAGCTAGTATCGACATGGCACCATATAAACCTCTGTATGGTCGTCCATGTAAATCGCCAGCATGTTGGATAGAAACCAGAGATCGGTTAGTGCTTGGCCCAGATATGATACGAGAAGATTCAAAGAAAGTTGATATGATTGGATATAAGTTAAAAGAATCCCAAAGTAGACAAAAGAGTTATACAGACCGAAGGCGTAGAAATATGGAATTCTCAGTTGGAGATTCAGCCTTTTTAAAAGTCTCTCCAATGAGAGGATTAGTAAGATTTGGAAGAGCTGGGAAGTTAGCACCTCGATATATTGGACCTTTTTCCATTCTCGAACGAATCGGCCCACTAGCTTATCAAGTATAATTGCCTGAAAGATTGTCTGGTGTACACGATGTTTTTCACATATCACATTTGCGGAAGCATGTATATGACCCATAATAAATCATAGAAACGGCTGCCCAGGATGATTTGGAGATACAACCAGACTTCGCGGGTATTAGAAGGCATGTTCGAATCGTGGATCAAGATGAAAAATGATTAAAAAGGAAGGTTGTAAGGTTGGTAAAAGTTTAATGGAGCAGGGATGCTGATGATTGCACATGGGAAAAAGAAGATAGAATTAGAAAAGCATATCCCGAGTTTAGGATCGATGTATAGACTTGATCTATCGTCTGAGTTACTCACCGCCTATGGTATAGACACTTATTGTATATATTCCATCTTTATCAAATAAATTTTGAGCTATTTTCTTTCTATCCAATTTCAAGGACGAAATTATTTTAAGTAGGGGAGAATATAACGACCCGTAATTTGAGTACTTTGAAAATAAAACATTTATTGGATTTAAATGTAAAAAATAGAATTTTTGAACTCAAATGGATATATAACAAGTACTGTATAAATATGGAAAACAAAATTTTAGAATGAAACAGAAATTTCAAACTATTACTAGAAAAACGACTAGTTTAATAGCCCTTAAATCAGTAGTAATCATAATGTTTAAAGAATATTTAGAAGTGGTTTTGTATTACTTTACAAAGAAAGTATACTTGTTTTAAATATTTTAAAATGTTAGCAAACTCATCTTCAAGCTTGGTTTACACCTTAAATAGTTTATTAAAAATGGAAAAACATGTCCGAAGAAAATGTTGTAAAAAATCAACATTTTGATAGTCTAAAAGTTGTCACAATGTCGTCGCACCGTTACATGCACAATTTAATAAATGTGTTAAATATAAAGGTAGTTAACAATTAACTAAACAAAGTTACTTTTAATAATCACACTTAAAAAACTTCTAGAAACAATTTGAAAAAGTAAGCTAATAAGAAAAAACACATGTCACATCACATGTGGAAAAAACTAAATTAATCATTCTTATTCTTTACTTAACTCATAAGCATTTGAATTTTTAAAGTGTGAAGTGATGTGGATGGTAAGTGTTGAATTAAATAAGCTTACTTAATTCTTAAGGATTGTTATTTAAATAAAAACACAAATTTATTTTTTAATCTTAAAAATTTTCTATAAATACCCATCTTGTTCTTTTCACTTTTACACCATTTCTTCTCTACTTTATCAAGCTCTCTTAAATCCATTAATGGCTATTTACCTTAACAAAGTTATGTCAAAATATTTCAAGAATTAAATCACAAAGCAAAACTCATCAAAACCACTCAAACTCCACTTCAAACTCCTCCTTCCCCCTCTTATTTCTCACAGCCCCCCTTTCTCGATTTGGCCAAGCATATCTTCCCCTTCAAGCTTGGCCATGGCCTCCTAAGGCAAAATGAGGATGTTTAGCAAGTTCTAAGAGCTTAAGGCAAAGTTTAGAAAAGTTTAAAACTAGATTGAAAGCAACAAAAGGTGAGAACTTTAAATTTTTAAGTAGGAAATGTTTATATGATGTTGCGCAAGTTATAAGTGTTGTTTGGATGTTAATAATGATGTTTGATAGGTGTTTGAAAAAGCAAGCAATCACCTTTAAGTCATTTACAAAAGTTAGGTAGCAAATATGTACATAAATGACAATCATGTGACATTGTAATGATAAAGTTGTCAAATTGATATGCAAGTTCATGTGAGATGTTAGGATATGATAAAATGGTTATAAATGTTGTTTTGGATGTTTATTAGTTATATATTGAATATATATGTTGAAACAAGTCACGGATTTACACGACATAAAATCACAAAGAAATCACTTTCCAAAAGAAATGAAATGTGATATGGAATCATTTATACCTTTGAAAGAAATGTTTGAATATGTTTTAGAAATGATTCCTAAGTTTTTAAACTTGTCTTGACAAAATTTGGATATGAACATTAAAATATGCCAAAAGTTTGACACATCACGTAAAAGTAGTTCGTGTTTTCGTGTCAAAAGTTCAAATGAATGCACAAGGTGGAATATAGTTCGGAATTCTTTGAATTAAGAATTTTTCGAATCCTCATATTCATTATTTCAAAAAAATCAAAATTTCATCTCGTATATTTTGAAATATGGCAGAATCAATTTTCAAGAAAAATTCAGTTTTTGCACTAAATGACCAAAGTTGGAAATTGGTAAACTGATCGTTTTAAAAATATGAAAAATTCTAAAAATATTTTAAAAGTTATTTAAGTTGAAAAAATAGATTTCTAAATGATATAAAAGTCTTTTTAAAGAATATAGCTTTTAAAACACTATTTGCAATACATTTTCGCAACGCTTTTCTATAACTTTTGAAATAAAGTTTGGAACTAAACAATTCTTTCCCAAGTCTTGTTTAAACATTTTTAAGTAAATAATAAAGTATTTTAAAAAGAGATTTGAACACTTCAAAATTATTTCAAAGGTGATTAAACAAATAGTTAAATAATTTAAAAAAGGAAAAAGAGTATGCGAAAACGGCTAGTACATTTGTCCTGCCTATGAGATCTAAAAGTGAAAACAAGGTGTGTAATTAAGGTTAGGCATGGAGCAACCAGTGCCTTGAACTTACCTGGTCTCGATTTTCTCTTTTAGGCGAGGGCTGGAATAGATCGAAAAAAAGCCTGGATGCTCAGTTTAGATTTTATAAATATAATCTTCTTATACTCATTATTAAAATCCGATGAGGGAACTTGTCATATTCGTTGGATTTAAAATGTTATCTCACCATTATTCTGCCAATAGCACTTGTTGAATACGGAAGTTGATTTTGAATAAAAGTAGAGTGATTTCTATAATCTTATTTTCTCAAAAGATACTCTTTAAAAATGATTTGAGAAATATTCAAAAAAAAGAGTTTAAATGATTCCGTATTCATTAAAACAATATTTTGGAAATATATATCTCTCGAAGATATTTTGGTAAAGAAAAATGAATGATCGAAAAACAATCATCTAATTACATCTTTTTTATCGATGATTGGATTTCGAAGGAACCGAGGTCGGATTTGGTTGATTCCTATTCGAATACCACTTTGAACCAATTTCTGCATTCCAAAAATGAAGATGTTGAAGGCAGAGATATTGAGATGAATAATAACAAGGGACTACTTGTTGATTAATTGGGGATAAACTCCCGATTTACATATTGTAGCAGTGGTCTCTTTATTATGAAAAAACTCGAGACCACAAGGACTTCTCGCCTAGTAATGGCCGAGTGAAGTGCCTTTGGTTTCGTTCAGTCCTAGAATGAACTTGTATGGGTGAGTGTCTGACCTTTCATTCCAAATCACAATGAGTGATTTCTATAAAAGTATATCAGTTGGTGGCGGAGAAGACACCTTCTCTTGGCTTAACACCCTTTCTCGAGTCTTACAAGTTCAGGAAGTTATAAGTTTATAGAAACTAGTCATGTGAATATGGAATGTCAATGTGGCATTCAAAGTGAAAGAAGATATGCTATATGGAACGGTAATCGTTGCCTCAAGCTTCATCGACCAGAAATGACCAAAACAGGGTTAGATGCAGCAAGGATAAGTGGGTCATTCTCAATCAGGTATGATCATCCGCTTCTAGATATATTTCTTCCCGCTATGACATTCGGGATGTAAGTTGATATGGATGTGTGCGAAGAGAGCTCTTGGATAAAGGTCGACAATGACTGGGGGATGACATATTCGGTACTGTCTAGTTACAGAGGTAAGCCGGTCTTGTGTTGGTAAAGAGCGGATGTTCTGTGCCTTGGGATATCCATTAGATATGTACCCATCGGAAGGTAGTCCCTTCACCTTGTTATTTGTATGGAAATCCATTCTCCAATAAGAACATGTGGTTTTGTTTGTATTGGCATAATGAATATCCCCGAAATGCTATATGGGTAACCATTTCGGCTAAGATTAATAAGTTTACTTGCAAATGTTTCCAAAGAACGTCATTAAAAATAATATCCCCAAATTTTACGTAATAACGAGTTTTGGTTATCATAAGGTAAAAACTCATTCCGTGTTTATATATGGCATGGTTTTATGAGATACTCGTTATTTTTAAAACATCGTACTTTGAGTTCTTACACTAGTCCTATGACAGACCCGGAGTTAGTTTTTCCCTTCAAACTCTGGATGCCCTATTTTTTGGGAAACCATGTAATCAGGATACCTTAGGAGCATTTTGGAGCATGTTGGGGAGCATTTTGGAGAAGTCTTTTGGAGCTACGAAGCTGAAGTACCTTATGTAGATATCTACCCATTTTCCACTGTGTTATGTAGTATGTATTTCCCAGCATATGTACGGATGTATAGTTATAATTATCCTACTGGATTTATATTTGACTCTGATCATTTATGTTTAATTAAAATGTTGAATGCGATGTGAGATTCAATTACTGTGTTATCTTCGATCTTTATTTTCTTGTACACCCCCTATAATCGCCCTTCCCTACACTTGGATTTACCGACATATGAATACCGTAGATATATTAGTGTCGATTTCTAAGGGTTGAGGAGATGAGTTGTCATATATTATCTATTGAGGTAGATTGGAACTCACACGTACGGTTACTACAGTTATTATCATGTACTGGATGCAAGCACACAACATTCCAAATTAAAGCATTGGATGAAATTGAGAAATTATGTGCGAACTTTGTATGGAAAGGAAAGTATTACAAAGTAGCATGGAGCACAATCATGAAAACAAAGAAGGTTGCTATTTTAACTAAGAAGCTTCAAAGATTTGAGTGATGCATGTGACCTAAAGTTATTTCACAAATTCATTGTAGGCAATTCTGTATGGGCTAGATGGGTGAAAGCCAAATATGTTAAAAATAGTAACATTTGGAATATTCCAATGGAAAATCATCACACTCAACTTGGAAAAGCATTCAAAAATGTAGAGAAGCATGTGCAAATATAATAGTAAGAAAATTCAAAGAAGGCAATAAAACTAGCCTTGGGTTTGATCCTTCGATTAATGGAAATACCTTGATCAATTTGCTAGTCTAGACCAACTTATATAAATTTAGAGGAACTAATGAGAAAGTTGAAAGCATCATTCAAAACTCAAATTGAAAATCACACTTGCAACCAGCAGCATCAATCTTTAATTCAGTAATCGGTAAATTAGAAATAGACGTAAGTCTAAAAGAAGACATTTGGGAATGGAAACTTTCAAGAAATGAAATATTTTCTTTTAAAAATACATGAGATGCTATCAATAAATGCTGAGCGATAGATGATATATCTCTCAGCTTTTATTGATGGTCTCTCTAAGAGACTATCAACAAAAGTTGAGAGATACAACATCTATTTCTCAGCTTTTATTGATAATGAGATTATATTAAAGGTGAAGAAGTGGAAGTAGATTGGCATAATGTAATCTGGAATGATGCAAACTGTCTAAAAATGGCTCATTGTGCCTATTTTGCAATTATAAATAGATTGCCATTGAGGGATAGGAGCATTAAATGGAACAAAATGGAAACATCAACTGCCTTCTTTGTAAAAATGAGCCTGAAAACATAGACCGTCTATTCTTCGACTATATTTATTCCAAGCACTTATGGTTCATTATAAAAAATCAATTGAACCAAAATAGAAGTGTCAGTGCCAAACCATAAGATACCGCTCCAAATTTGTTGAGATGCCGAACCAAATTATACCGGACCAGATGCATGCCGAACCGAGTATACCGCTTTAGATGTTTGGTTCGATACTTGGGCATATTGGTCCAAACTAAAGTGGTGATGTTGGTCTAGATTTCTCATTTGGGCATTGGCTGCCGAACCAAATGCCAAGCTTTGCCGGACCAAACATGCTGGCCTATGCCAAACCAAATATGTTTTAGGTAATGTCGAACCAAATGAGCTGCTATGTTTGCCGGTTCAGATGCGCCGAACAAAATAGATGCCGAGCCAAACCTAAGAGCTGTTATATAATAGTTGCCCCTCCTCATTTCTTCACTCTATAAATACTGGAGCTTCCGGACAACAATGGTAGTCATCCTAGAGAGCTGAAACTTTGCATAATTTTGTCTGTATTGTAATTTCTTCTTATGTATAGCCTCCAAAAGTGAATCAATCTTGTAACTCTAATCTTTCAATGATTAATAAAATCTTCTCTCCCTAAGTGGACGTACACTGCCTCTCAATAATGGAACCAATATAAATACTGGTGTACTTTACTTTTCTGCATTGTATTGAGCTGTGACTGTCTGTTCTGGTGTTTATCTCTATTTGTTTCGTCTCACTGTAATCATGATCCAGTTTTTTTCCATTGCATTAGGTTTTTATTCCTTTAGACTAATCATCTAAAGAGATTTTCTTCAACATTCTAGTATCAGACCCAGGTTGATTGAGGAGTGTTAGACGCTATGGCAGGAGATGAAGCGACTCCAGTTGTTATAAGACCTTATACTAGAGGGATGTATATCGCATTAGGATCACAGTTGGCAATTGAGAAATGGAATGAGAATAAAGACTTCGAGAAGTGGAAATGGAAGATGAAGGCTGTTCTAATAAGGAATGAAGTCCATCCAATAGTGTTTGCCCCTGAGGAGTTGATCGCTAACATCTCAGTCGCGGAAAGGAAGGAGATGAAGAAATAGGCGTTTATTACCTTACAACTAGCTATAAGAGAGAATGTCATCTCATAGATTAGCAGTGAGACCATTGCTAGGGGCATTTGGACCAAGTTGGAAAATCTCCACCTGAAGAAATCTCTAACCAACCATCTAATATTACTGAAGACATTTTTCATCATGCGGATGAGAGAGGATACTTCAGTGAAGGAACATCTTAGTTTTTTATGATCTCGTGATAAAGATGAAGTCTGTTGAGTTGAAGATGGATGAGAAGCAAATGGCAATAATTCTTTTGTGTTCTCAGTGTTATACAGGTTTCGCTAACAGCCTTATCTTCGCTAGAGACACATTGACAGCGGAAGATGTAAAGTCTGACCTTCTATTGCAGCCTATTTTTTGAAAGAGGTATAGAAGATAAGAAGAATTGACACACTAGAGGGAGTTCCAAGTCCAGGAAGCCCGGTAATGGTAGGAGAGGAAAGTCTAAGGACGGGAAGTACTTTATCTGTAAGGAATCTGGTCATTGGAAAAAAGATCGTCCATATTTGAAGACGAAGGAAGAAGATGGATCTTCTTCATTTTCTATGGATAAGTTTGTATCTAACGATGTGTTGCCATCAGCAGTGTCGGATGCCTTAGACCATTGGGTGCTGGACTCCGGAGTGCTTTTCATATGATGCCTAATAAGGATTACTTCAGTTTTTCATTGGACGAGAGGGAAGTTTTATTCTTATGGTTAATGATGCTAGTTGTAAAGCAATGCGTGAAGGTACATTGAGGATCAGGATGTTTGACGGAGTGATACGCACTTTGACAGATGTCTGGTATGTTCGAGGTCTTCAAAAGTCTTAATTTATTTAGGACAATTGGCATCTTCGGGATGCAAAGTAACTATCGAGAAGGATAGTTTAAAGGTTTCGGGAGGTGCACTAATTCTTATGAAAGGAGATGTGTTTCAAAATCTAAATTTGTTGAAAGGAACCACTGTTCTTGCTATTCGTTTGTTGGAGTAGATAGTTCTCGTGCATTGGATGCTACAAAACTTTGGCATCTCAAGTTGGGTCATATTTCAGAGAAGGACTTAGAGTTTCTTCGATGACCGAAGATGATCAAAGGAGGAAGCTTCGACAAGATGGACTTTTTCTAGAAGTGTGTGTTAGGCAAGAAAACTAAAGTATCTTTTGAAGTTGGACTCCATAGATCGAGGCGAGTACTTGAGTACGTGCATATAGATTTTTGGGGACCAATTGCTACTCCTTCTCTTGGAGGAGCAAAGTATTTTATCTCTTTCATTGATGACCTTTCTTGAAAAGTATGGGTGTATGTGATGAAGGCCAAATCAGAAAGTTTTGAGAATTTCAAAGATTGGAAAGCGCTTGTTGAGAACCAATCTGGTTCTTGGTTGAAGGTGCCGAGATCTGATAATGGCGATGAATTTGTCTCTAGGGAGTTCCTCGACTCTTGTAGAAAGCATGGCATTCAGAGAAATTTCGCTACACCCAGCGATCTGCAATCCATTGGGATTGCAGAAAGGACGAAAATGACTCTATAAAAGAAGGATCGTTGCTTGAGACTGACGGTGGACTTGTCTAGAGGCTTTTGGGCTAAGGAATTATCAATTGTGGCGCATATCATAAATCGAATTCTATTCTCAGTCATAAATGGGAAGATTCTGGAGGAAAATTGGAGAAGCTAAGCAGTGTATCTTGGTTACTTTCAAACTTTTTATTGTCTTGTGTACGTTCACCATATAGGTGATGACAAGTTGGAGACTAGAGCATACAAGGGCATACTAATGGGATACACTGATGGTATCAAAGGGTATCTATTATCTCTCCCTTTGGCAAGGTCGTGATATTAAGGAATTGACCGAAAGGCCAGAGACCGTTCATTTCAAATATTGGGGATACACGGGTTCACTATGGATGTCGATAAATTTTATCTCAGTCCGGATCAAGCTACAATTAATATGGCGAGACAAGCAAAGCTATGAAAGCCAATGTTCCATATTTCAAGTCAATCGGAATTCGTATGCTCAAGATATGATTGAAGTAAACTCGAGCAATCACCTTGTTTGTATCCATTAAACAACCAGAGAAAGTCTTCATTCGCATTCATCCTGTTCAAGTCCATCCGGAGAATCAGCTCTCTTAGCATCGGTTTTGCTCGCATCCATCTGGAACTACACTATTCGTATCCATCCAGAATGGGCCTTATTCGTATCCGTTAAGCATCGGCTATTCGTATCGATCCACCAAGATCGACTTCGTATCCATCAAACCACTAATTTGTATCGATCCATTAACATACAATGCACTCGTATTGATCAGCCGGTGATCAATGCGAATAGAGCAGGATGAAATGTTACAAAATATACCAGTGATCGATCAATACGAAAGAGCCATAATCGATCGATACAAACAAAGCACTAATTGATTGATACGAACAGTACGAAATGCCTTTATAATTGATCGATACGAATAGAGCCGTAGCAGTCGATACGAACAAGATGCTACCGATCAATACAAACAAGGCAGATGCACAAGGAAGACTCAATCGTTTGGCATAAAAAGTGGATCGATCCAAGGAGTTAGCGCCACGTAACTTGTAGGCACGTGCTAGAGAGCGATTCGAACTGATCGATACAAAGTATATCGATATGAACAGGATAGCCTAGGGAAAACACGAGCTTGCATCGATCGTAACTTATAATCCACAAGTCCAAATGCCACCAAATTTTCACAGGAGCTTACGTATAACCTAAAGAATATTCATGCTTAATTTCAACTCTATTGGGTAAAATCTTGATCGATATGAAATTGGTTCGTATCGATCACGAACCGAGTGCAAATCACATGGGAACGATTGCATGGGCCCGCCAACGTGGCAGAAGAGGTCTCCCGAGATCAGAGCGAGATATTTGCAACTTATGCCTATAAGTAGCATCCCAAAGCCTATAGAAAGGGGACTTTTGATTCACCTACGTCCAGACTCTGCCAAAATCATTATTGCACTCAAAAACTGCTGTTGTACTCGAAAATTACTGTTGTAATTCGCTGTGACCAGCGAACAAAAGTTAATAAAGTAATTCAATCCATATGGACGTAGGTAATTTGTCGAACCACTCTAAATCTTTGTGTTTCTATGCATTTTTCTTATTTTTTTGAAGTTTTTGTTAGATAGTCCTCTTTTTCCATTTACTGTCTTCATTTTATCTCTTTACATACTTCCAATGAGTGTTGTGCCCAATTTTGGTAGAAACACTTTGGTGCTTTCGCCGAGAAAAAAAACCTAGTTTTTTCTCATGCTCATTGGATCTTCTATCGATCTCGGATTGCACAAATCTAAGAAGAAGATCCAGATCTCAAGTTTAAAGTTCTTCCATCCTACTCAGGTCTGCATCAAGTCTAGGAAAGAGCTTCGCTATTCGTCATGGTTAATATAAGGACCACTTCTACTGCTGCAGATCCAGAAGGTCGCGACATACAGAATCCTACATAACCGCCTCCGAATGATCAGAATGTTGTCGGTTCATTAGAACCATAGCCCCTGTCACTAGGGAAGAGTTTCAAATGCTAATGCAAGAGTTGACACAGAGCCGTTAGCAACTTACTCAACAACTACGTGCTAATGCAGAATTGACCAATCGGCTGAATTGCCAAAGGCGTAGAAGATCTAGGATGGATCAGGCTTCATACTCATCAACCGAAAGTTCAGCCTCATCGGACTATTGCATATCTACATGCCTATGACTAGATGGGAGTTATACTCGAGCTAATGGACATCAACATGCACTAAGCCTTGGGCAACCAAAAGTTGGCCCGTTAACTAGCCGTCAGACTGGACCCTCCTCCCGAGGAGGTACTATTCCATACCATGATATAGACAACCACACTACCACCACCGCTACTAAACCGGGGACTGATGCTTGAAACCGGACAGATCCGATCCCCTATTATCCTAACCATGCTCCATAAGCTTATGTTGCTGAGAACGTAGAACCAAGGAGGCGAGATACGGACCGTTGACAGCAACCGACCCCTACTCGCATTGTGGAACCCGACCACACTTTGGCCCAACATCCTTAAAATATCTAAATGCCGAAAATCCTTACGATGATCCACCAGATGATCCGAGAAGTCAATGTCTCACTAATGACGATTGGGGAATCACTCGGAGTCATACTCCTTTTACTAATGACATACTTTATGCTGAACCACCTCGACGATTCAAAATGCCACCTTTATCTATGTATGAAGGGAACTTCCACCCCAACCAGCATATTTTGAAGTATGAATGGTCAATGAATGCTACAAGAGCCGATGATGCAGTCAAGTGTCGAAGTTTCCCAATGTCTTTAGGAGGTATAGCAACTGCGTAGTTTACTCGTTTACTGCCCCGTTCAATTTCGTGTTTTGACCAGTTAGCAACGAAGTTTATTGCACAATTCTGCATGCATGTCGCGAGGCCGAAAGATATCAATAATTTGTCTAGTGTCACTCAAGCTTCTGGAAATACGATTAGATGTTATTTGGAGAGATTTCATGATGCATGTGCGAAGATTAGCAATCCAAATGATAACTCAATTTTGATGGCGCTAACTAAGGGGATTGATCCTGAATTAGAATTCGGCAACTGATTGGCCGGAAAACCTCCTGAGTCACTGGACCGTCTCTATTTCAAGGCAGCCCAATTCTTGAGAAGGGTGGATGTGAAACAGTCTAGGAAAAAGGCTGACGCAGGGTCAAGTTAGAAGGAATTCAGAGTAATATAGCTGTTAAACAAAATAGGGAGAGTTCCGGGATATTGCAATTAAATATACAAAATAAACAGAATCAACAGAGTGGTAGTGGAAACCAGAATAAGAAACGAGATCAGAATCGTGATCCATGACGTAGAGCTCCAATGTTTGATAATTATACTCCCCTAAATACGTCGCTAGAGAATGTGTACTTACAGACTAGTAATATCATTTAATACAAGAAACCTACTCCAAAACCATCATCAGAGAAACAAATCCAGACGGGAAAGTTTTGTAGATTCCACGATAGCTACAGCCATAACACAAATGAGAGCCATTATTTGCAAGATCTCATGAAGAAGTTGATACGTGAAAGAAAGCTGGAACAGTTTGTGCGGGCGTTGTAGTCTAGAGGTGCGGTCCCATCAAAACAGACCGTGTACCTAATCGGCAAGACAGGAGGAACCCGCTTATATTGGTGGGAGGTTGATGACAAATACTACTAGTGATGGTCCTTTTCCAGCAGACCGAAGCTGGAAGGAAATATGGTTGTACGCCAACTCCATTAGCCATGCGAGCTTCGAGTGTTGTAACAATATGTATGTAACGACCTAGGATTTTTAGTAATTAAAATTTGAATATTTAATTAATTTTAAATATTAATAAGTGAAATTTATAAGTCGAATAAATTTTATTTCGAATAATTGGATTTAATTGGATAATTAAATCAATAATTTAATATGTTAAAATACAGAAATAATTGAAAATTGGGTTAAATATGATTGAAAATGATTTGTAAATTTTTATTTTATCATGTTGGAGTTAGAACGATATTTTAGAACTTTTAAAATCGAATTAAAAGTTAATTTGTGAAAATTGAATATTTTAATATTTAAACCGACTAGTGAAAATAGTCAATTTTTGAACAGTCTCAGAATTGGACGAGACCAGTTCCATTGGATCCGTAATAGTTAGTTATTACCGGATTTCAATTTTCGTGTCAATCGGAGTTATCCTTTGATCGTAGCAGCTCGAAACGCATCGAATTATTTTTAATATTAATTTGGCGAGTTAAAATAGCCATTTTTCAAACTATCTCAGATTTCGACGAAACCAGTTTCATCGGATCCGTAATGTGATATTATTGTAAGGTTTCAAATTTCGTGTCAATTGGATTTACCGTTTGTCCGGTACAAATTAAAACGCCTAGAAAATCGTTTAAATCGGTTTAATTTAAATTGAACGTTTATTGCCATAACTCGCACAGATTTCCGCATTAGCTTTCGAAACCTGTTCCATTGTGTCCGGAACGCGGGGTAAACCCTAGAAACGCTGGTTTCGGCGCGTAAATCGGAGTTTGGAATTTCCGGATGAATAGTGTTCAATTATTCTCTATAAATTGACCCTTACCTCATTCACAAATTAAAAAAAAAATATCAAAACCCTAAACCTAATTCTACAGCCTCCACTTTCAAAACGAAAGGCTGAAAACTTCTTATCTTCTCCTCCTCTTTTCTCCTCATCCATTATCAATTACAAGAATCTTCCAACTAGAAGATTGTAGAGCACACTGAGATCTACCAATCCAACGGTTGTGATTGGAAACGGAGCTGTAGATCGATGGGAATTTGGGCTCAAAGGCCTGCCATCACGCACGCATTTCTAGGAGGAGGAGATGACCGAGCTTGCTTGTTCTTGGGCCGAGAGTGTAGCTTGTCACGAGCTTCGATGTGGTGTGCCTCGATCAACCTGGAACTGCTCGTAGATGGCTCGAATTTCAAACCCTAATATTAAGCTATGGGTTTCTTTTGTTCGGCTATGTTCTGTAGTATGAACGTGAGGGAGAGATGAAAGGAAGCACGGCTATGATGGAGAGGAGATGGATCCAACGGCCAGTAAACGTGTAGGTTAAAAATATAAAAAGAATGTTGTAATTTATATTTAAAATTCGAGTAAACTTGTAAATGCATAACTTTTTCATACGAGGTCGAAAACGCGCGAAACTAGTTGCGTTGGAATCGTATGGACGAGCACTACGCTATGGAATTGGATTGGAGTCGTTTGGAGTTAGTGAGAATTTCGGGTAAAATTAAACGTCCGTTTAATTTTATTCGAAATAAATCGCTAAAACGGAAATTAAAATCAAGGTGAGAACTTCTCACTCAATCGAATCGGTTTCGATTTTTATTTTAAATAGTTAGATTTAAAATATTTGAATGCATGTTTGAATGATGATTGTTATCTATTGATTGTTAAAATAGACATTATGCGCCGTTAGTAAGCGGAGGTTATTTATTAAAAACATATACCACGAATATTTCATAAACAGTGAAATTGGTATTATATATAATAGCAATATATATATATTGGCATATGTATATATTGCAGTTATTGATTTCCCGCATTTGCATAGCGGATGAGACCCTATTGCGCTGTCTATTAAGCGGATAATATTTTAAATCCCATATACCGCGATAATTTCGTACTGGAACGGAATTGGTATTGTGCTAATGTTTGTGGATGCAGAAAAACAGGTTGGAGGGATCCAACTGGATTCCTCAACAGTATTTATTTGATTATGAATATTTTGATATTTGATGGATTATCATATCGATATATGATGTCGTTGTTGTCGTGATTGACTATTTGGTATGTAGCATCATTGGACCAAATTTGGAATTTTAAAATGATTTTTAAAGTGATTTTTGAAAGAAAACGTTTATAAAATATCCTTAATTTCGATTCATTTTAAATAAATAAACGTTATAATTTTAATGTTATAAAAATTATGATTTTTGAGAAATATAGTTAAAAGTTGACTTTTGAAAATATGAGGCTAATGATTTTATAAAATAGTTTAATCGGGATTTTTGAATTTATTATGAAAAGTTGAAAATATAGGATTTATAAAAATTTGATTATTTTATAAATCAAAAGGATGAAATTATAAAGAAGTTTAAAGACGTTTTAGAATAATAATACAAATTGATTTGTATAAAAGATTTATAAAATGGATATTTATAAATTCGAATATTTTGGATTATGAAACGAGTTTTTATAAGTGTTAGAATGAATTGTAAATGAATTTCATAAATGAATGAAATTCATAGAATTATAAACGGTGAAGTTATAAATGGAATTTTATAAGCAGTAGGTTTATAAAATTTATAAAGTTATTAAAAGAATGGTTTTGGATAAATAAATGAATCTTATAAGTTATAAGATTTATAATTATGAAGTTCAAAGGAACGATTTTGCAAACAAATAAATTATAAGTATTTAACTTATAATATGAACCTTTGGTATATAATTGAGTTATGAATTGAATATAGGGTAATAATGGAATTTATAAACGTTGTTTTATAAATTCGCAAATGACTTATTTTGATAAGTAAATTGTTGAAACCTATTAATGGAGTTATATTCACGTTTTGACTGTGAATAATCCTTTGAAATAAAATGAAGAAAAGGATGAAATTTGTTAACAAAGTATATTCACGTTTTTGAATAGTGAATAATATGTTAAAGAAAATGTTTAGGATGTGATATTTTAAATAGAATTAAAACGATCTAACGATGTTTTAAAATGTGTTGAGATTCGAAACCATAGATTTCAACATTTATTGTTGAAATAGATGTTTTCGAGAAATAGAAGGAAATAATGGACTATAACACTGTTGTTATAGTAAATGATTTTCGAAAGGAAATGTTTTGTATAGTATTGGGATTTATATATCTATTTTAATTTCGAATCCCTATACTAGTGATTTTGGGACGTCGTAACGATGTTTTACGTAACATTCGTTTTGGCCCAAATAAATATGTTTAAGAGAATGATTTCCTTAAAGAATGAAATATATACTTAATCTCGATTTAAGTATATTGAATATTTTCCAAAGGTTGAAAATAAAAGATTTGTGAATTACTTATTAAATAAGTATGGAAATGTTTTCCAATATAAAGTGAATATTTTGAGAATTTATCTTTTTGAAGATAAATTGAAAAGGAATATTGAAACCTATTGAAAATCGTATATCAGTAGATATTGTGAAATATAAATTCACTATGGAATTTATAAAAGAAAGGGGAACTTGTATAAAAATAAATATTGATTTATTTTTGACGTATTGAAAATAATATATCTTGTAAAGATATTTTGGAAAATAAATAATTTGGAAAATTATTTGGAATCTGGTGATGTTGTGCATATCCATTGATAGTTCAATAACCGACTATCAATATTTCCCTTTGAATGGGTAATTGATGTGATTTGTTTGAATTTGAATGCCACACTTATTTTTGAATAAGCGCTCACTATTCGGGTTAACTGGGAAAGGACCATAGGGTCGTATAACCCATTCCGAATATGTGATACGTCGTTATGAATTGCATTTGAAGACCGGTGTTGAAGACCGGATCTTTTTGAAAGCGAAAGGACAACTCGTCGATTGTCTTTGCACCGAGTAGCTACGGTATAGAGACTCCCTATGTGATGGGAAGTCCGGACGTGATTAGAGATTATCCGGATTGCAAGGACTTCTTTGTAAGTGCCTTCGGTTCTGTTCGAGCCCGGAACAGACTTGTATGGATTGTATGTTTGACATTACAAATTGAGATATAAAGCCGATTTCTTTCAAATATATTTCTGTTGGTGGCGGAGAATTTATTCTTTTAGCTTAACACCCTTCTCTGAGACGTACGAGCTCAGAGGTTATGTAGTTGAAGGTTATCAGCAATATATTCCCAATTTGGTAATGTGACATGCTGAGTGTTGCTGTAAAATGATCATTGTGTTGATTATTTGTGATAGGATCATTTATTTGATCGTCTATCCTGGTGATCATTTCTATGATCACTTGTTGACCCAAAGCATGGCTTTTGTATAAAGTATGTTTTTGTGGACGAAACTTCGTCGAGCCTCACACCCCGGAATGGTCAAAACAGGAAAGATGCAGCAAGGTTATGAGGGGTAGCGCCCTTTAGGATATGTGCATTTCCTTCTGGAAAAGGGTGGTATCATGGTATGGAGCCCAGATACTTACTCATGTTGAGAACACTTTATGATTGTGTGAATTGATCGCGAGCGCTCGGTTAAAGGTCCCAAAGGACCGGGGGATGGCATATTCGGTCAGTTGTTACTCAGTTAGGGGTAACCCGGCCTTGTGTTGGTAGAGATCCGGTTTGGTTCTCGGGGACGTCCATCCAGAGGCGTTCTCATGTGGCAATGGGAAGTACCTTGGCCTGATCATTCGTTGGAAATCCAAAGAAACAATACGATCTTGTACGGTATTAGTTGTAGAACCTATCATTCACTTATGGTGGCGCCCCACTGTTTGGATGGTAGCTATAGTAGGCATAGTTCGGAATGTCTATGCTGGCTAAGATTTATATTCTACTTTCGAAATAAATTTTTCCTACACTATGCACTAATAGTAATATCAAATGTTCTTTTTAATGCGTATCAAGCATCTTTGACTATCATAAGGAGAAATCTCCTCCGATTCTGCGTTTGCATTGTGTGTGTGTGCGGGAGGTCTTATGGTAGTCTCATTTTTAAAGCGTTGCGAATTGACTTTAAAAATATTCCTCTATTTTGATTTTAAAGATAAATAAACTGTTTTGAGTTCTCACACCAGTCACATGACTGACTCGGAGTTTATTGTTTTCCTTCCTAAACTCTGGGTGCCCACCAATTTCCACACGGGCAGTCAAGAGTAAGGTTTATCAGGATATTCTGGATATTCAGGAGTTGCTGAAGGCAAGCTGGATGGCAAGGCGTATTACCAGTATATAGTATTTCTTTTCCGCTGTTCGTTGTTGTATGATGTTGTACACTCTGATGATATGATGTAATGTAATGTATAAAATGTAATAACTGATATAGTTCTTTGTTTAAAGATTATTCATTTATTATTATATGTTGTTCCGCTGCGATTGTGAGATTCTGATGTTGTTCTGTTGTTTTCTGTTCCGTCCTATTGTCTATTTTCTATGTTCTTTTCTCTCCTCTCTCTATTTTTCTATCTTCTTCTCTCTTTTTCTCTCTTTCTTTTTCTTAAACCATAACATTTCGGGTTTCCGGCCTTCGATTTCTCGGCAGTCGATAAAGTGAGTATCGATGTTGAATTTTCGAAAGTCGAAAATTTCCGGGACGTTACATTGTAAGATGAGGCTCCAGCCAAGCAATAGAAAACGATGTCTGATGACATTGTATTTCGAGTTAGAGATGCTGATAGGGTTGAAGCCCTAACTATTGTTCCACTTGTCATATCAGCTCAAGTAGGTCCTGCTTGGATGAAGAGGATCTTAGTCTATAGTGGAAGCTCTGTGAATTTATTATTTAAGCGAGGATATGATCAAATGACGATGAAAGCTAAAGACTTAAAGCCTTGTCAAGTCTGTATTCATGGTTTCAATGGGAGTGCAAATATACCCACTGGAATAATGGAATTTCCGGTGGAGTTAGGAATTGAAGAACGCTGGAGAGTCCAGATATTGCAATTTGTTGTGTTCGGCATAGATTCGCCATATAATGCTTCCTTGGGTCGACCGGCCCTAGTCGATTTTAGGGCAGCTATTGCCCCATGGTTTTTAACTTTGAAATTCCCTCCAGACAATGGAGTTGGAGTCGTTCAGGGAGATCAGGCTGTCGGACGAACCTGTTATGTTGCTCAGCTGCGAGAGGCATAGCGAAAGGAAAAAGGAAATTGTGTAGAGGAATCTCTCTGCATCCGGTTTAAAGAAGATTGACAAATAACGCTGGGCCTAGGCTCGAGCACCCCAACAAATTCTAAAGGGATCTTGACCCGAGAGATACTGAAAGTGAAGATGAAATTAAAGACAGTCAAGCCTCCCTGGCCGAACTGACGACCGATGTACCGATCGATAATAATGATGATTCTAAATTAATAAAAATTAGATCTCAACTAAGCCAACAAATGAAATAGGAATTGGTTGAATTTATCCAATCAAACCTTGATGTGTTTGCTTGGACACATTCTGACATGTCTGGGATCTCCTTGGACATCACGAGGCATACATTGAATATTGATCTGCGGCATGTCCCGATCAAACAAAAAAGGCGTGGTTGGATCCAGAGAGATCTGCCACCCTTAAAGAAGAGGTAGGCAAACTTAAATTGAATGGATTTATTCGAGATGCATTATACCCGGAATGGGTGTCTAATCTTGTGCTTGTCCGAAAGCCAAATGAGAAATGGAGAACTTGTGTTGACTATTTAGACTTGAATAAAGCGTGCCCCAAAGATAGTTTTCCACTTTCCCGAATCGATCAGCTCGTAGACTCAACGGATGAACATGAACTATTATCTTTTATGGATGCTACTCTGGCTACAATCAGATACCGATGCACTTACCTGACCCGGAGCATACCAGTTTCGCTACCGATCTAGGACTTTACTGCTATAAAGTCATGCCTTTCAGACTCAAAAATGCTGGAGCAACTTATCATCGATTTGTCAATCGAATGTTTGCAAATCAGATAGGAAAAACTATGGAAGTATATGTAGATGATATGCTGGTAAAGTCATGATTCTCCACTAATCATATCAAAGACCTGGAACCAATGTTTAACATCCTCCGAGAATATAGAATGAAGCTCAACCCACTGAATTGTCACTTTGGGGTCGCATCCGAAAAATTCCATGGGTTCATCATCAACGCTCGAAGAATTGAAGCCAATCCCAAAAAGATCTGGCTAGTTAGAAATCTTAAGACTCCGAGAACTATAAAGCAAGTCCAGAGCCTTAATGGGAAAGTAGCAGCACTGAGCAGTTTCATTTCAAAATCCACCGATAAATGCATTCCTTTCTTCGACCTGATCAGAAAAGGAGACGAAACTTTGAATGGACTACAGAATGTAAGGGCGCATTCCCAGCAATAGTTCAACATCTCCCTACACCATCCATTCTGTCAAAGCATATTGATCATGAGAGATTGTACATCTATTTGGCGGTTTCAGAAAACGCAATCAGTGCTACCCTAATTTGGGAAGAAAACCGAATACAAAAACCGGTCTACTACATTAGCAAACGACTGATTAGTGTTGAGAGAAACTATCTGAAATTAGAGAAGTTGGCTTATTATCTTATTATTGCTTCAAGAAAGCTTCGTTCATATTTCCAGGCTCATTCTATCACCGTTTACACCGACCAGCCGTTGCGACGGGTCCTCATGTGGCCTGAAACGTCTGAAAGGTTACTCAAGTGAAGTATTGAACTAAGTCAGTTTGACATTACTTACACTCCAAGATGAGCTATTCAAGGAAAAGCCCTAGAAATTTCATATCTAAATTCACTATCCCAGAGGACTTGCCCGAAACCAGTGAATCTCCCAAGTATATTTGGAAGCTATATAACGATGGTGCATCAAATGATGGTTGCTCGAGTGCTAGTGTTGTACTCGAAACTCCCAAAGGTCGATCTATATGCTGTGGTTTAAAGTTTGATTTTCGTGCGATCAACAATGAAGCTGAATATGAAGCCCTGCTTGCCGGATTAAGGCTTGCCAAAGATTTAAAGATCATTGCTATTGAAATTTATTGCGATTTGCAGTTGGTCGTGTATCAAGTTCGAGGGGAATACCCGGCAAAAGACCGAAGACTGGCTGGTTATTTAGCCCGGATCCTAGAGATATTGGATCAATTCAATTATTATGCCATCTACTACATCCCTCAAAAGCGCCATCAGAAAGCTGATTCATTAGCTAAGCTAGCCAGTACGGGTGAAGCGCAACAAATGGGACTTGTTCCCGGTGGAAACGTTATCTTCTTTGAGCATCGAACAGATCGAAATAGATTAGATATTTGAAGTCATTCTCGATAAAGAATCATGGATGACTGCATTCAAAAATTATCTTGAACATGGAATATTGCAAAAGCATAGGAGTGAAAAAAACAAGTTCTTCGAAAGGCTTCGCATTTTACTATTCAGAATGGAGTCATGTATAGAAAAGGGTATTTTGTTCCATTGCTCCGGTGTATCGCTCACGATGAAATTAAACGAGTATTGCATGATGTACACAATGAAGAATGTGGAGATCACACCGGGGGACCGGCTTTAGCTAAAAAAGTACTCTGATATGGATACTATTGGCCGACCATGAATCGTGATGCGTCGGACTATGCCAGAAATGTGACAAATGTCAGAAACATGCTCGGATTTCTAGAGCCCCTCCTACTGAAATAACTCAAAAGGTCAGTCCATGGCCATTTGCAGTCTGGAGCGTCGATATTATTGGTTCCCTACTTTTGTCCACAAATGGTGCTAAGCATGCCATCGTCGCAGTTGATTACTTTACTAAGTGGGCGGAAGCTGAACCCTTTGCTACAATCACAACGAAAAAAGTGATCAACTTCGTATTATGCAACATTATCTGTCGATTTGGTCTCCGACATACTATATCACTGATAACGGGACCCAATTCGACAGCATTGAGTTCAACAATTTCTGTCAATGATTCCATATTCAAAAGAATTCTCTACAGTTTCACACCCTTAAGAGAATGGACAGGTTGAAGCTATTAATAAAGTTATCAAATCTATTTTGAAGAAACGACTGGAAAAGGCTAGGGGCAATGGGTCAATGAACTTTCTATGGCTTTATGGGCTTACCGAACAACCCACAAATCTACAACCGGCCATACTCCGGTTTCACTCTCTTATGGTTCAGAAGCCGTTATTCCAGTTGAATTAGAAGTACCTTCTCATTGCATGACATATTATTATCCAAAGATAAATGCAATATTACTTGTCGAATCCCTAGATTTATTGGATGAGAAGCGTGAAGAGGTTGATTTAAGGGCAGCCGCATACCGGAATCAAGTCGCCCAATTATACAATGCCAAGGTCCGGCCTCGAACCTTTGAACTTGGCAATCTCATTCTCAAAAAAATTTACTCGGTTTCTTCGCACATGAAGCCGGCATGGGAAGGATCGTATGTGATTGAACAAAAGCTCGGACATGTCCCATTTAAGTTGTCGACGTTGACGGTCTACTCTGCCAAGAGCCCGGAACAGCGAGAGTCTTCATCGCTACAACACATGACATGCTTTATTTATTTAGTCTATTTTTCATTTACAACTTGTTTCTGCATTTTGAAATTTTAATTTGTAATAAGGCAACTGATTTTGCCACATTTTCTTATTTCAGCAATAAAATGCCATCTCTTTGAGCCAGAGCTGTGATTTATTGAATATGTTATACAATCATCACGATGCACGAAGAACTAAGTTCCATCATATGGTGGGATTTATTTAAATAGGGAGTGGCTGTGATATAACCAGCCACTCACTAGGTGAAAACCGAGCTCGAGGGAAAGCCATCACACTATAGACTAAAATGGATTGATACACGACAACCCACTAAGTAACTCTAGATTCCTAGAGTGTAAACTAGAGTATAAATTTAAAAATGCGGTTTCGAGGAGGGTGGATCCGTCCATTTAACGACCTCACCCGTATCCGAACCAAGTTCGAGGAGGATGGATCTGTCCATCTGACGACCTCACTTGTTAGCTTAAGGTGGATGTGAATTGACCATCCATGATCCTGACAAATCCATCATTTTCGGAGTGCGAACGAAAATCAAACACCTAAACAGATGTGACTGACCGTTTATTGGCCAACTCCAAATTCCAAGATTGCGAATTGGAGTATAAACTCTAACCCTAAGTTCCTGAAGCGTGAACTAGAATATAAAACATTGACTAACTCTGAATCCCCAAAGAGCGGATTAGAGTTCAAACCCAAACCAGATATGAATCGATTATCAACAAAATAACTCTGAGTCCCCAGAGTGTAGTCAGAGTATGAACGCAAATCGGGTGTGACCGACCACCTACGAATTAATTTAATGTCCCTAGAGTGTGGATGCAATTATAAGTATTAAACAGGTGTGACCGACTGCCTGTGAAAATAGCTTAAGTCCCTGGAGCATGGACATGTCACTAAAAATTAATTAAGCAGACATAATCGACCGCCGACAAACAGGTGCAATCCCTAGAGTGTAGATACAATCGCCAATGGATAAGTAAGTGTAGTCCGACTACCCAAATTTATCATGCCCAGCTTCGTCTCATAAAAGTTGAGATCGATTTGTTAAAGGCAAACATCGACTGCTAGCCACTCCTTCCAATGTTCCTCGAATCTGGGGGCAAAACTTAAGTGTCGACTACTGATTGAAAAAGTGCGATATCGGAACTTGACTCAACACTTCATTACAACCTAAAATCATGGCTCTGAAACTTATCAACTGAGTTTGGGCCCGAATTAAGGAGCTAAAACTTCACAATTGTGTTGAACAAAAGTACAAGTGATGAAACACTTAAATAAATTAATACAAGTCATACTGAAGGCAAAAATAAATTTTATTTCAATCATTCTTTGAAAGGAAATGACTAAGTACAAAAGTATGCCAAAATTCCTACTAGTAGGGGCAGAACCTGCATCTATACACGGCCTACAAAAGGAAAACAGAAGTCTATTCCTATTTATCTACGAAAAATGCACCGAAGATGCATGTTTACTCATTCTTCTTTCTTGGTTTCTTCTTCAGTGTAGACCCGCTTGAACTCCCCCGGGGTTTCCTCTTGGAGCTTTTTCCTTTCGGCAGTGGATCTTCAACACGGGGGATTATATCGACATCCTCCTTCGAACTCACGTGTATGGGAATACTTTCAGCAGGCGGAGTCGGAGGAGTCGGGTCCACAATAGGAGGCGGAATAGGCATACTGGCAATCATAACAGTACCACCAGGAGATAATATTTGTAGCGGGGTCGGACCAGCGCCCGCCATCCCACCTCCAACGCTACTAGCCCGATCGACTGCTTCCATCTACGCATTGATCTCGGCTATAATTTCCTCCTCATGGAGTGCTTTCCTGTCGTCGAAAATGCTTATGGTAAGGCCTGAGACTAGCAGGATCACTTCCACTCATAACAAATAGCAATTTGGTAAAAGGGTCACTGTAATGGCTGAGAATTTCCTCCATTAGCTGATCATCAAATGAAAGTGTGCTCCCTTGTATATCCTCTGTAGGTATAGTGGTTGATGTTATGGTTGCTTCTTTAGTAATCACCTCCTGCACATGATGCAATTCTTGAGTTGCAAGAGGCGCAACTGATGTGGCTCCGATCATTAGAAGAGGACAAGTGAAAAACTGTTAGTAGCCGCTTCAAATAGTGCTTGCGATCTTGGATAAAGTATGAAAAGTGTTTAGAGTACCTTCCTCAGTTTGGCTCACAGACGCTGGAGCAGCTTCAAAAAGTTGAGCGTGAGTTGGAGATAACTGCGGTTGATCAGGATTATAAGCTGGAACAGAGTGCGGATCAACCACACATGAATATTTAGGCTGGGTAGGCGCAAGAATTTCAAAAGCAATGTCATGATGCTCAACGCCTGAACCCTCTCCAACCTCCGAGTGTTGGGTAATGAGTTTTCCCTTTTCGAATGAGATTACTGTGTCATGGATAATTTGTCTTTCATCATCATTTAACACTTGGTTTCAAGCTCAAATTCATCAACCAATTCGCCTGTGCAGTTTTTTTCTTCTTCAACTAATCGGCTCCAGGCGTTATACAAATGTGATAAATAGTCTTCAAACAAGGCTAGGTTCCTATGTTTTAGAATGTTGGCATTATAAGTAACTAGCAGATCTTCGATATTCGCCTCTAGCCTGGACTCAGCTGCCTTAACCTCCTCCTCAAACTTAGTCTCCACCTCCTAGACCTTAGCTGTTGCCGCATCCCGTTCAACCCAAAACATTATGGCCTATTCGCATGCCTCCTGGGTTGCTCTATTTGCGTCATCCCTCTCCTTGGCGATTTCGAAAAATTTAGTTTTGAGCTCATTAAGTTCTTTTAGAGCAGCATCCCGTTTGGCCGTGACACTAGTGTTCTGATGGCCCATCTCCTCCACGAGGGAGTAATGTGCCTGTGGCATCCTCTCCATCGCCAAGTTTGCCTCATCGGCTTTTTGGGTGGCCTCAATTTTAGATTTCCAAGAAGACTTGGCCTCGGTGTTGAGCACTTGTATGATCGGGTCTTTTTGGACAAGTTCTGTTTCCAGCTTCTCGAACGCCTGTGCCCGCTCAAAGGCCACCTTCGAGGCTTTTTCGGCAGCTTTCACCCATTCCTTATACTGTGAATAGATGTCATGAATGTAACCATGCATCGTATTTTCTGCCTCTGCGGGGATTTTCTTTAAATGAGGGGGGAAGACATAGCCATCGAAGCATATATTTGGAACATCTCTCTTCAACTGAGCAATTTTGATAGCCCCTTCCCCAGTAGGCTCAGTCATAGCTTGTTCAGCGGCGATTGGAGGTTCAGCCTCAGTTCTGTGCCGTTGCGATTCAGGCTGAGAAGTTTGAGAAGATGGTTTGTAACGAGAAGGCTCCATTGGTTGTTTTACCATGGCTTGACGGTTGTGTAGGGGCTCGAGGAGGAGGAGAACGAGATCGGGATCGATGTTTATAATCTTTATCCTTGTCTCTATCCCTCTCATAACGCTCCTGATTGGAGTAACCGCGGTTGTGGTTTCTATCTTCCTCCCTCCGATAGGACTTATAATATGAACTTGACGAATGACGTGTGGAGCAGAGGCTTCCAAGCATCGATCCTTTCTTAGTCATTGTATCTGTAAAGAAGAAAGAGAAACAGAGTTAGTGATTCCATGAATTAAGCGACTCGTGATTGGAAAACGTGTAGTGTCGTGAAGTGTGTATGTATGTGCAACCCTCCGACCAACCGAAAGTGTCGACCGCACTCATAGGAAGAGACTCTCTTAGATCAAGAGCACTTTGAAGCTCCTCCAACCTGGTGTCGTGTTGGAGTGACACATAATCCAGAATAGGCATGTCAGCAAGCCCTTCGAATGGATTCTCTGTTTGAAAGGGAGGAGTCTCCACGTTTCTAATAGAGAGACTGGCAATGACACAACAACCGACTTCCATCTTTGAGACTTATGGCATTTAAAAGAAACTGCCTTTTCTTTTCTCCTTCCTTTGGAATCCTAAAAGGTGACAGAAGGCCTGGCTACGGGCTCATCGTCAGTGGGTGTTCTCTCTGAATCACTCTTTTTGGCTATCACGACCTCGGGCGTTTTACTCGCCTCGTCGGGGCAGCCCTCAGAGTTCCTTCAAGTCTAATGCTTTGGTTCCACTCGACTAAACCAACGGTCCTCAAGTTTCTATCTATTAGAACTGAATTAAAGCCCCTCATTTCACTTGGAACTTCTTGAAGGACCAAGACTATTTCCTTAAAATGTGCGCCCTTAGGTCGTGGAATTGCGACTGTAAAAGAAAAGAAGATGTTAGTTTTGACATCAGCTACGATTATCTTGTTGGCTACTAGGAAAGATTGCAACACTCTGATCAATCACCTACTGGAAACCTTGAGGGCATCGAACATAGAACCACTCCGTTATAAAGTAGCTCAACCTAGTCCAAGATCCCGTTACAAATTGACAATTCCTGACTGCCTCCAGAAACGTAAAAGAAGGGCTATCCCCCCGACTCTTGACATTGAATAGGTATCTAATCTCGATCGGGATCGGTGGTTGGAAAAGATGATCCAAAATAACTATAAATAGGCAGTTCAATAAAGCATATTCGTTTGGAAGTAGTTGTGATGGGATGATTCGAAAGAAAGATAACACTTCCCTATTGTATTGATTAAAAGGGGGAAGTATTCCTGCTGTACAACCATGGCGATTGAAGGCAATAAACCCCTCTGGGGAGCATGCAGTCTATCATTGGGTCCCGGCAATAATACGTCGTCCAATAGTAAACCACGCCTTAGACATATCTGTCCCAGCATGTCTTCGGAGATGTTGGACGGTATAGTCTTAGGGATTACGGATGAATGTAGCATCAGGTTGCTCATCCGGAGCAGGGTCTATAACTTCGGCCGCGACGGCCGGCAACTCTATTATTGGAAGAGGCAAACTCGAAAGCTCCTACTGTTGTGAATTTGAGGACTCCATAACTAATCAACTTATTAAAAACCCATCATTATATGATAATAAGTCCGTGTGTTCCCCAGTGTGAAATGCGTGAATGTGTTGTGTAGTGCAGTGCTACGTATTATTTGAGAAATTCTACAGAGTTAAAGAAAACATTCAAACGACGAGATTTCAAAATTCAACTGGAGTGACCATCATCACTGACCGTCACAACCGTGCCATCAAAACTTTAGAAACCGATCCAGGTCAAAATTTATTAAATTTTGTTAAGTTGCAGTTCTATCGATGAGCTTTGAAATGTAGTGAAGTATGTAGAGAAACGATCGAGTCCAGTTATGTCAAACTGAAGCTCACCGGAGTTAAGTGTTCATTTTTTCAAAATTTTCGTATCCATCGAGGTCAAGATGTGGATCGGTCGATAGTGATTCATATCGATCAAAGTACGTCTCTTCGTATCGATCACCCGTAGGATATTTTACATGGATGCAGTATCCTTTTGTTCGTATCGATCAATAAGCAGTAGTTCATATCGATACTAAATTGGTTAAAGAGCATCTTCGTATCGGTCGACGGATTATAACTCTGTATCGATCGAATTACCGCTCTCTAGTTCAAAATTCATATCGATCAAGGCATATCGATACGAATGTCGTTGGGTATTCATCGATATGAATGCCAATACTAGTTGATTGATGCAAAAAATCTGTCACCAACTGATATGAAGCGTCTCTTTCTTTTGATATGGAACTTCATCATGCCTAGATCGACATGATTCCTCCCTTCGCCACTGATTGATATGAAGGTTTCTTTTCGTATCTCTCCATACTTCATCTTCTCCAATCAACATGAACGCCATCGCGCCCTTCCTCAACCAAGCTCCGGCCTAAATCCAGCATTGGTATCACTGGAATTGACCATAAACACGAATGGAGTGGTGTCGAAACTCGATTCTCATAGTTTTAAAGTGGGATTGGTCGGTTAGTTACCTAATTGAAATAGTCGGTTCGAAAGAATGAAGGGCTATTCAATTTTGGGATGATGACAGTTCTTCTTTCCCGAGTTCTTTATCGATGCAAAGGCAAGAGTAAAAACGAAAGCAAGTGGGAATATGGCTAAGTACAAATGCTTATATATGGACCCAAGAAGTGAAGGGCAACGATTCGTCTCCCAGTCATTGTGACCGATCCCAACCGGTTTCTCATCGGATCGATACGTAGTGTACTATTCATACCCATCGAATCGTATCTTATCGATATAAAGCGCTTGTTCGTACCCACTGTTTTCGACTCCATCTAAGACGCATCGATGCGAACTGCACTGTTCATATCCATCAACACACGGCCCATGAAAACTCATATCCGTCGATACAAATAATGCATGGGGGACATGTTTCCCTGTTCGTATCCCTCAATAGCCTATTGATACGAGATCACAACTTTGTATCCACCATGTTGAAAGAGGTAGGGATTCACAGTCATCGATGCAACGATCATCACAGATTAGTATTTGGATAATTCAACTCTATCGATATGAGATTCTGTTCATTCATCCCGAATCGATCCATGAGAGAATCGATACGAAGGAACACTCCAAATAAAAATCAAGCATCGTTACAACTCGAATTTCACATCGATTCAAGAGAGCATCGATATAGAATTTGATAAAAAAACTAAAAACCTGACAATGACTTGTGAACGTACGAACGTTAACGGAAGTCAGGCTAACATACATTCATATACAATGAACTAACATACAATCTTTAAAATTTGCAGGAATTGAATACTTGTCTGCTGATGACAATAACAAACGACGGTTCACTATCATTCAACACTTAGTTACAACAGTACAAAGCACAACAGTTGGCAGTCAATAGCTCATATTATTTGAAAATCAGTCAAAGATTACAGCTTTCGACGGAAAGACTAAGATCGTTCAACAAGTCAAACGGAACTATTCGGAATGAAGGATACAACCATTCGAAGCACTTCATGTTCTCACAATACATACTTTGGGTGCAAATGTTATCCGGCCTTTTAGCAAGGTCATGATATCAAGCAATTGACTGAAAGGCCAAAGACGTTCATTCCGACTATTGGAGATACATAGGTTCACTATGGATGTCAATAAATTTTATCCGAGTCCGGATCAAGCTACAATTGATATGGCGATACAAACAAAGCTATGAAGCCAACGTCCCAAATTTCAAGTCAATCGGAGTTCGTTAGCTCAAGATATGTTCGAAGCAAACTCGAACAATCACCTTATTCGTATCCATCAAACAACCAAAGAAAGTCTTCGTTCGCATCCATCCTGTTCGAATGCATCTAGAGAATTAGCTCTCTTAGCATCGATTCTGCTCGCATCCATCAGCAACTACACTATTCGTATCCATCTAGAATGGGCCTTGTCCGTATCCATTGAGCATCGGCTGCTCGTATCAATCCACCAAGATCGACTTCGTATCCATCAAACCACTAATTTATATCAGTCCACTAACGTACACTGCACTCGTATCGATCAGCTAGTGATCGATGCAAACAGAGCAGGGTGAAATGTTACAAAATATACTAATGATTGATCAATACGAACAAAGCCATAATTGGCCAATACGAATAAAGCACTGATCGATCGATACGAATAGTACGAAATGCCCTTATAATTGATCGATACGAATAGAGTCGTAGCAATCGATATGAAAAAGATGCTACTGATTGATACGAACAAGGCACTTACATAATAAAGGGTCGATTGTTTGGCATAAAAAGTGGATCGATCCGAGGAGTTAATGCCATATCAACTTGTAGGCACATGTTCGAGAGCGATTCGAACAGATCGGTATGAAGTGTATCGATATGAACAAGACAGCCTAGGGAATACACGAGCTTGCATCAATCATATCTCACAATCTACAAGTCCAAATGCTACAAAATTTTCACAAGAGCTTACATACAACCTAAACAATGTTCATGCTCAATTTCGACTTCATTGGGTAAAATCTTGGTCGATACATAATTGGTTCGTATCGATCACGGACAGAGTGCAAATCACGTGGGATCGATCGCGTGAGCCCGCCCACGTGCCAGAAAAGGTCTCCTGAGATCTGAGCGGCAGCCTACGCTTATAAATAGCATCCCAAAGCCTATAGAAAGGGGACTTTTGATTCTCCTACGTCCAGACTCTGCCAAAATCATTATTGCACTCAAAAACTACTGTTGTACTCAAAAATTACTGCTTTAATTTGCTGCGACCAGCGACTAATAGTTAATAAAGTCATTCAATCCATAGTGGACGTAGGCAATTCATCGAACCACTTTAAATCTTTGTGTTTCTGTGCATATTTCTTACTTGTTTTTGAAGTGTTTGTTAGATAATCCTCTTTTTCCATTTACTTTCTTCATTTTATCTCTTCAAATACTTCTGAAGAGTGTTGTGCCCAATTTTGGTACAAACAGTATCGAATTTGGAACCCAACTTATCGAAAGATTGTTCATTCCAGACATGTTACTTCTGTTGAGTCTGCTATGTTCAATTCGAAGGAGAAGCTGCTTACCACATCAGAAGATTCTGATAGGCCAAAGAAGATGGAAGAAGTTCCCATGTTCTAGCCAAATAGTAGAGTTGATGTTGATGCTGTCGAGGAAAATGCAGCTGATGAAACATTACAAGATAGTCCACAGGTACCTTTTTGTTGTGCTGGTAATGTGCATGAATCTAAAGGAAGTTCAGTTCAAGGTGGAGCTGAAAGGAGTTTAGGCAAAGCGGTACTTACTTGGGTAAGTTGTAGGACTATTAGGCCGCCCGAAAGGTACGCTGATTGGCAGTTTGTAAACCTTAGCCTTGGTGATCAGTTTGACTATGCCCTACATATGGCCCATGAGGAGCCACTTGACCTTGACGAAGCTTTGAAGTCACGTGATAGTTCGAAGTGGATGTATGCTATGGAAGAGGAGTTAGAGTCGTTGAAGAAGAACACGACTTGCGATTTGGTTCCACATTCTCAAGGAAGCTGAGCCATAGTTTGCAAGTGGATGTCTAACGTGAAGGATGATGGAAGATACAAGGCTAGACTAGTTTCTATAAGGTTTTCACAAAGAAAGGAATTAGGGCATGATGAGATATTCTCTCCAGTAATGAGGCATACGTCCATCCGCATTTTACTCGCTATCGTCGCAGCTCATGACTTGGAGCTGGAGCAACTGGACGTGAAAACTGCTTTCTTGCACGGAGAACATGGATGAGATCATCTACATAAATTAGCTAGAAGGACCTTTCGCAGATGGGAAAGAAAATTGGGTTTGCAAATTGAAGAAGTCTTTTTATGGACTTAAGCAGTCGCCTAGACAATGGTACAAGCGATTTGACTCTTTTATGGTTTTACTTGGTTTTGATCATCGCATCAAAAATGGTTATGTGTTCTTCAAGCATTTAAAGAATGGTAGATGGGTGTGCCTACTCTTGTACATGGATGATATGTTGATTACTTCCAAGGATAAGGCTGAAATCGTTAATTTAAACAGAAAGCTAAAAGTGAAATTCGAAATGAAAGACCTTGGAGAAGCAAAGAAAATTTTGGGTATGGAAATCCATAGAGATAGAAAGCTAAGACTTTTGAGCCTCACTCAAAAGGAATGCATTCGAAAGGTGCTTGCTTGGTTTAGCATGGAAGTGGCAAAGGCAATCAGCACACTCATGTCTTTGCATATATCGCTTTCTTAAAGGCTTTCCAATCTCGAAAAAGGATAAGGCTTATATGATAAACATCCCATATGCAAGTGTAGTTGGCAGCTTGACATACACCATGGTTTGCACTAGGCCTGACATTGCACAGACGGTTGGATTGGTGAGTAGGTTCATGGAAAATCTAGGAAATATGCATTGGGAAGCGGTGAAATGTATCTTTAAATATTTTATAGTAACTCCAAACCATGGATTTGTCTTTAGCGGCAAAGACAGAGATTTCAGCTTGGTTGGATTTTGTGATTCCGACCATGCTAGTGATCAAGATCGAAGGATGTCAACCTCTGGATATGTGTTCATCATTGTTGGGATAGCGATTAGTTGGAGAGAGAGATTGCAGGCGATTGTGGCTTTGTCTACTACAGAGGCAGAGCTCATAGCTGCGGTTGAAGCAACTAAGGAGGCGTTGTATTTAAGGCGATTGTTATGTGATTTGGGCTTCACATACGAAGGAGTGAATGTGCATTGTGACAGCCAAAGTGCAATTCACTTAGCCGAAAATCTGGCAGTCAGCTCGAGGACGAAGCATATTGAGGTGAGAGAGTCGTTCCTTGTCTTAATGAGTGAAGAGAAGCTAGTTCGTCTCCAGAAGGTTCACACAAAGGAGAATGCAGCAGATATGTTTACCAAGTCATTGCCTATTGCTAAGTTCGAGCATTACTCGGACTTGATTCACTTAATGAAGTGCTAGGTGCCATGGGGTGACACAAGGGGAGAGTAGAGATGCTTTATGGAGTTGTTTTTTTTTATGGTAGAGATTGATAGGTTCTACACGGACTGGCTACTTTGAACACTTTGTTGTCGGATGGTGGCCTTGTCAAAGTTCATTGATGAAGTGTAATAGGTGATGGCATTGCCGTTGGATAAGTATCCATTTCTTGGAACATAAATGCGTTAATGGAGTTGGATGACTTGTATGGAATTCGGTATAAGGTGAAGATTATTAGAATGATACCTGAATTCCAATTCACGATTTGAAGAAGGAGTAAGGCCATTGGAAAAGCATCGACTAGGAAGGAGGAAACCCAAGCCTTAGAAGCGGAAGCAAACTCCAGGAAGTTGCTAGAATTGTTGAACCATTATCTTGGTTCGGTGGAGCTGGAGTGGTGTAGGGTGGAGACTGAACGAGCTACTTCATTCGATGGTTGGCTGGTGTTTGGAGTGGCAGTGGAAATCTGATTCGGTGATGGAAGTTTTTTAGAGCGAAAGTAAATACCAAACCAGAGAGCTGTTCGGTAGCTGATGCCGCTCCAAATAGAAGTGCTAGTGTCGAACCAGAAGATACTGCTCCAAAGTTGCTGAGATGCAGAACCAAATTGTGCCAGACCAGATGTGTGCTGAACCAAGTAGTGCTGCTTTAGATGTTTGGTTTGGTATTTGGGCATGCAAGTCCAAACTGTAGTGGTGATGCTGGTTCAAATTTCTCGTTCGAGAATTGGCTGCCGAACAAAATTCAAGCTTTGCGGAATTAAAAATGTTGGCCTATGCCAAACCAAATATGTATTGGTTAATGCCAAACCAAATGAGCAGCTGTGTTTGTCGATCCAAATGCGCCGAACCAAATGGATGTCGAACCAAACCCAAGAGCTGTTATATAGCAGCTCCTCCTCCTCATTTCTTCACTCTATAAATAGTTGAGCTTTTGGACAACAATGGCAACCATCCTAGAGAGCAGCTGTACTGAAAATTCTTCTTATTTATAGCCGCCAAAAGTGAATCAATCTTGTAACTCTAATCTTTCGGTGATTAATAAAATCTCTACTCCCCAAGTCGACACACACTGCCTCGCAGTAGTGGAACCTTGATAAATACTGGTGTTATTTATTTTTCTGCATTGCATTGATCTATGACTGTATGTTCTGGTGTTTATCGCTGTTTGTTTCATCTCACTACAATCACGATCCAGTTGTTTTCCGCTGTGTGGGTTTTTATTCCTTTCAACTGATCATCTGAAGGGATTTTCCCCAATAATGTGAACTTGACACCTATGAAGAAAGGATGAAGGATTACTAGGAAATTTCCTTTAGATATTTCCTAAAGAGGAAACAAACGCCCTTAACTCGGCGATGATCACAGGCAAAGGACTTTGAAGCTAGTCAGAGCAATCCTTCTTTAAGCTATCTTCCTAGGGGTGGCCATTCCCGAATCCAAAGCATGATTGAACCCTACAGAGGAAGTAAATAGACTCTCAACATTTTAAATTCAGTTAATTATAAATATGTAAAACAGAATTCTAATAATAAATTATACTCAAATGCTTTGGATAGGAGCCATTGCTTGCCTAACAGTGTTCCCAAAGAGGATAAATCACCGCAACAAGAAAGAAGTTTCCAACTAGAAGTCAATAATCAGAGAATTGGAGCAAGCTTCTTCAAAAGCAAGCTTGATAAGCATATTTATCACTTATCAGTGTGGAATAAAGGCAAAGCAGCAAGCTTCAAGAGCTAAGGAGGAAAACAGATAAGAGTAACTACGATTCTAACACCCTCAGTGAAGTTTACTTAGATCTAGAGCAAATAAACACTGATAAAAGTAAGGAGAAGATATGGAAACCTCCATGAAGGAAGGATTTTTGATAAAATTAGAAGATTAAAGTGAATTTAGTGATTTTAAGGATCTGTATTTTGATTCAGAGCATTTTAGTACTTCTAATAGAAGGAGAAGTCCTTGAAGACTTTATGATCGAAGAATTAGCAACGATTATTGAAGTTTGAAGAGAATCACCCCCAAATCACCTTCTGAAGTAATTTGTTAGCTTTTTTTTTTATCTTCCTTTCATGAAGTAATGTAAAATGGGAAGTTTATGCAACTAGGGTTAGATAAGTATTGAAGTGGGTGGTCGCGTATGTCTAATACCCGATTCGTTTCTAACGAGTAGTTTTATGGGACGTGAGCCATTCTTCTTTTATCAATATCAAAAAAAAGAATCTTTATCTGTTAAAACAATTGAAATCACTTACTAACACTAAGTAGTGCCTTAAATTTTTCATAGCAAGTAACATGTTAAACATGAGATATGCTTATAAAATGCTACTTCGTAGAAAATGCTAACAAACATAGAAGCTTGAACTGTTAAGACAATTGAAATCACTTACTCACATGAACATCTTCCATTTGGGAGTGCTTTTTAAAACTTCATCCAAAACAACACCAATAGTAGAATCCATCATAACAAGCGAGGATGCTACATTATCTAGCATAAAGTCAATGAATATAGATAACTCATTATTTGTAACAATTTATTAACAAATAGAAGGCTTAAAGATTCTTACTCTCATCGTTTTGTTTCCACCTTTTCTTGTTCTTACGAACTTCAGTAATCTTTGTACCATCTACCTTGACCATCTAATAAACTTGTCGCTTTATTAGCTCAAGTATCTTATGACTCGATTCCGTAAACATCCAAACCAACCTAACTCCTTCTAAAACCCTCAAAACATCCAAGTACTTCAGATAAGTCACTTCATAATATCTACATACAAATATAACTTTCACTAAATAATTCAAAATTTAACGAAAATTTAGTATCAACCCCAGAATTATTTATTCTTATATAGCTCATCTTCTAGTAGTGTAGATTGATCGATGCATATAGACGTATACATTAACTTGTTTCCATGCAAATCATGTTAGTGCATGCAAAAGCCATTGTTATTCACCAGAGGTTCATGAAGTTTTCAACTCATTCATATGATTTAGTATTCACTATATACATATACATGTACATAGTATTTAGTTCATATTACAAACATACATACAAGCATAAAAAGAGAGTATTAAAAGCCACACCGCTTATGCAATATTTAGCTATCCATTGTAGATAATATTGTACGGATCCTCACAAGGGAATTTCTTATTAATAAAAAGACCTCATGCTTTTCTATTATGAATCTAGTCCTTTTAATATTCATACTATAAAATTAATTCCTGAAGTATCAAATAATAAAATCGCAATACAAATATATCATCACCAAAAGATAATACCTAAATCCAAATCTTTCAAACAAAGAACAAGAATGACAAATGTAACTTATCATATTGCATGCAATGCTTAAAATTCAAGGTGCAAGAAATCCCCCTAAAGCTACACAAATGAACATTATTTTAAACTTCTAATCGAATAATTTACAGTAGTTATTGGAATAAAATATGTTTTATTTATAACATAAAGTAAATTAGATTTAGGAAAAGTAAATAAATCTATAATCTTCAATTAACATGTATTGTAAATAAATAAAAACCACCATAATTATTCTACTTGCAAAATATGAAACGAATGAATGTAATATCTTGCATATATTAATTATTAGTTGTATTAGCTATTATTTCTTAGGAGCTATTTAGAAATCAAGTCCAATTTACAGATAAACAAATGTTACAAAATATTATAATACACTATCCTATGAAATAGAATGAATGGATGAATATTCTTCTAATTTTTTTCTTTAGGATATTATTTTTTTAAAATCTAAATCCAATTCGCATTACTTAGCATTATATATATTCCGTTGCAAGATCATTACAGCAAGCACTCATCAAATTCACTTCATAGAAAATCAAAACAACGTGATATAATTACTCAAATCGATTGCTATACTCATTGTAAATTCCAAAGTGGTAATACTTAGCATCATTGTTGTTTAAAGCTCCTATCACATTCAATCTCCACCTCAGCTACCCACAATCGTGTAGCCTTCTCCTTATATAACCTACTTTCATTCCTCTCCCTACATGCTTGAGCACCACCTTTAGATCTACATGCACCACCAGGCGTCATCATCGCGCTCGTATGATTAGCCATCAGCATCATCCATTCCATTGCACAAGCTTCTAGAACTTGCTTACTCACCACTATTCATGTGCCTAATACACAGTCACACACTTGACACATGACCCCCAACCCTGCCAAGCTCACATTATTTCAGCCCTTCTCCTTTCTAGCCGCACCATAGGCTCTTCCTTCTTTTATATGTGTTTCTTCCTTTTTTTCAATTTTCATGCATGCTTTTGATTTGGGCTTGGTTAGAGATTTAGAATAATAAAAATGTTTAAGTGTTACGAGGGAGAAAAAAGAGTAGTAGAAATAAAATTTCACCAAAATTTCATACGAAGATGGGCGGGATAAGTCAATATCTTTTTTTCTAAATGACTAGCAGTTGCATTTAGAATGAAACATTACTAATTAATGAAACTAAGAACAACATTTCTAGTAATGATATAAATATAAATACGCAAATTTATAACCGAGTGTGAGGTGATTCCAAATATTGAGAATACTACATCACTATTATATGATAACGGTGTAATAATAAGATCTCACTAGAAGTCAAAAACATACTCCGATTAGTTCCACATGACAAAAGTAGTTTATCAACATTGGAGAGAGTTGATTGACATAGTAGATAATTAGAATAACTGGGTAGATCCATGCATGAAAGATCTAATTCAATCAGTTCTCATCAAACTGATAGAAAGGATGAGAATGTGATTCCATAATTGGTCTCAAATGCAAGTGGGAGATTAATATAATTAGGTGTATGCCTAAGAGGCAATTATATAATTATATATATATAACTCTATAACCAATCTTTTTTAAAATAAAATGTGTTTCGTTTCTATTGTATACCTGATGCAATGTGTTATACTATTTAATTAATTTAATTAAAAGTATTTTAATAGAAAATCTATATATTGTATGTTTTTTTATAGTGGTTACAATGTGTTTAACCACGAAATATTCTAGCTAAGATGTATCTTAGACTAGATATCGATATATCCGTTGAGACTAGAATATGTAATGTCCTTCAAATATTGAGCAGTGTATTACTCATGACTATTGGAAGCACAAAAGGGTTATGTACTGATAGTTATTGTATAGCTATAGAGTGACCCACTCAATAGTTTTCTATTGATTATTATAACTAAGGTCAAATAGAAAATATCAATGCGTTAAAATTACACAGTTCCCAGGACCTGAGAAAACTACTAATCTTCAATATGGGAGCTCCGCTTTGATTATAGTTAAATTGTGGCCCAGCATCCATTGAGCGACTTTACTTAGGTCGATTGGAAGCATTGAAAGTGAAAAACTATTCAAGACAGGATTTGACTCTTTAGTTATATGTAGTTAGTATCACGGTCAACTGAAGTCAACTCAAAGTCTTTGGCAGAGCAGTTCGGTTAATAATAGTTATTATTAAACCAAGAACTTTTTTAGACTATAAAGTTGAATATGGGCGATATTGAAATTTTGGCCATTACCAAAATCCATAAGTCAAAGGTGATATAGATTTGCTGAAGTAAATTAGTGTAAATAATTACAACAATCAGTGACATTCAAATTAGTAAAATTGGATTTTATTGAAGCTAAATAAGTGAGAAATTTGGCCTCACATAACCTATTAAGTGATGTGTGAACATTAATATTCAAATTGTTCGATATTAATCACTGACCGAATATATACCTAAGAGTCACACAACCGAAATGTTGAATACTCCTATTACCACCTTATTTTGTTATTTATGATTTCCTTGAATTAATTAATATTAATGAAATATTAATTAAAAAATTTTATTTGATTTATGTTGATCAATTTCAAATAGTGTGTGTACAATAGCTATAAACACACGTATCGATATACAATATCGATGTGCATTTGAATTAGATTTAAATGTAGTATTTATTTATCGGGCTTGAAGGGGATTTAAGAGAAACTATTTGAAGTAAATTAACTATTGTTTGTACCAAAATTGGGAACAACACTCTTCAGATGTAATTGAGGAGATTAGGATGAAGAATTAAATGAAAAAGGAGGCTAATCTAATAATCACACCAATAAAAGTAAACAAAGATAAAAAGACACAAAATTTATAGTGGGTCGGCATTGTAGCCTACGTCCACTTTGAAGAGTTTGATATTTATTGATGGTCCTCAACTGAGTTACAATAGTACAAATCGCTAACACTCAGGTTACAATGGAGTTACAGAAGAGTAACGGCGTAGAAGCTTTCAAAAGTCCTTTTTAATAGGCGTAGGGGTGCTATTTATAGGAGTAGATCTGGAAATATCTCCCTCAAACCTCGAAATACCTCTTCTCACACGTGGGTGGGCCAACCAGATCGATCTGAGGTTGTTTGGGATCGATCCTGATCGATCTAAGTGCATCTCATATCGATCCAAAAATGGCCCAGTGGAGCTATGATAGATCACGAACGCTCTTGGGTGGGTAACCAAGCTTCTGTGAAAATTTCATAGCATTTGGACATTTGATTTTTGAGTTATGATCGATCCAAGATTGGATTTGCAAGTAGGCTGGATTCGTATCAATACATGCATATCGATCAATTTCGTATCGATGACGTGGCTTGAGTATTTTGTGGAGATCCATATTTCATGCCTAAAGACCGCTTCCTTTGGTTCGGCTGCTTCCTTCGTATTGATCTGAGGTTTCTTTCTTCATATCGACGCTTACACCCTTCTTTCGTATCGATGATTTATTAGTAGTCTCGTATCAATGCATGGCCCCGGTCTTCTTATCGATGCCTAGATCTAATCTTTGGGTCGATCAAACAAGTGATCGATACAAAGCATACAGCTACATGGAAGGTGATCGATTCGGGGAATGTTCAAGTATATTGAAGTCGATGGATAAAAAACAGAGGGATACGAAATAGATATGTCTCTCATGAATCTTGATTGATCCATAACTTGACCATATGAACTCTGATTGACCTGCAATTTGGAATTTTGCCTTTCATAGTTTTGTTTTGACGTACCATGCTAATTGTAACTCGATTCGGACTCATACCAAGTTTGCCTGTATCCATCGTGGACCCATAGATAACTGATCTCCAGGGTGGATTGTCTTTAGTTTCTAGTCAAGTCCTTGATGTCACGGACTTGCCAAAAGGCGGAATAACATTTTTCCCCCAAAGAACGTCCTATGTGAACATGACGTGCTTTGAAAAGCTGCAAACTTCATTTTGAAAAAGTTTTATCCGATTCATTGAACAATTGTTGTATTTTCATCAAGAGATGTAATCTTTGATTGATTTCCAGTAATATAATTGAATTGTAGACACTAATGAACATTCAGTTTTATGTTGTAACTGAAGGTCGAGTGCTAGCAAGTTGTTATTCATTGTTCTGGTTGTCACCAGGAAAGCATTCAATTCCTGTCAATTTTGAAAATCAAATGTTAGTTTAGCATACATTCATGTACGTTAACCTGACTCCCAGTCATGTTTGCACGTTCACAGGTCTTTGTCAAGTTTCTATGTTCTTGTTTGGATCAAGTTTTGTATTGATCCTCTCCTGGATCGATATGAAATTTGAGTTGTAACAACAATTGATAGTTGTTTTGATTCACTCCTTCATATATATCCTCTCCTGGATCGATCTTGGATGTATGAATGTAGGCTTTGTATCGATGGCTATCGATACGATGTAGATGGTCTCTGGGAGTGCTTCGTATCGATGGACATGAAGTTTTCGGTCTCGAACAGATGGATATGAAATTGATGTTTCGTATCGATGGAGGTGAATGCTCCAGACATGATCTTGTAGTGACTTTCATATCGACGGTTGTTGACCGCTTCTCTCGGTTTAGTGACTAGGATACGAAGCTTTTTCTTTTAGATATGAACGAATATAAATAGTTTTTGTACTTAGCCAAAATTTTCACTTGCTTTCATTTTTATTTTCACTTCGTGTCGATCAGAAACACGAAAAAATTTGTAGAAGCTTTCGTCTTCAATCAACAAACCCATTAACTCTTAGTCCAATTCCTTTCATCTAGGTAATAATTGGTTAAACCATCCCTAAAGTGATGAGATTTGAGCCTTCATGCCATTCCATCCAGGATTATGTCCAACTTCGGCGTCGTGGGTGCCGGAGCAAGGCTGGAGTGAGGTCGAGTAAGTGGTTTAATGGCATCTTGGAGGCTTGGGGAAGGAGGAGAGCGATCGATGAAGTCACTTACTCCAAATCTCTCCCTCGAACTCGTATAGATACAAGACGTAGATCGATCAGAATAATATGAATTAGTTTATAGATGGAGTAGTTTGCTAATTGATTAAGGATAAAGCAACTCATATCGATGGAAGAGGCACGGTGATCGATCCTAAGCAAGGTTCTTTGGATCGATATGCAGAGTGTCGAAGCTTAGAGTGATCGGTACGAAGCCAAGGCCTTGGGATCGATACGAAGTGTAGTGATGCGTGGATTGATCGATACGAAACCTAACCCCTCGTATTGATACTAACTTAGGCTTTAGAGGAACAATCCAAGTTGAATCATGATGGATACGAAACATAGCCCTTTGCATATTTGAACACTTATCTCCAATGAGCTTCAACCTTGCATATTTGGACTTGATTAAAAAAAAGCATATATGACCAACCTTCAAAGCTCGTCGATGGAACTATAACTTGACAAACACGATAAATTTTAACATGGATCATTCTTTGAAGTCAGGATGGCATGGTTGAGACAGTCGGCGACGATGGTCACTTTGGTTGAATCTCGAAGTCTTGTCGCTTTACCAACTTTCGAACTTGTAGAAATTTAAAGTATTATGTAGCACTTCACTACACAACACGATCACTCACTTTACACTAGGGGGAACACGGGTTTTTTGCTATCTAATAAAGGTTTTTATCGAGTTCAATAGCTATGGATCTTGGAAGTTCCAAGCAGCAGGAAGTGCAGAGTCCTCCACTTCCTAGAATAGAAATGCCAGACATTGCAGCCGACGTAGTAAGTCCTACTCCGGATGAACTATCGGATGCGGTGTTGGTTCTAAATCTGGAGGACTCAGTCTGTTCCAAGATTTCTGAAGATATGCTTGGCAGGATTCATCTTAGTCATGGGTTATCTATGGAAGATGTCCTATTACCGGGGCTGGAAGACGGAGCGCACAATCCCCCGAAAGGGTTTACTTCTTATAATAGATTTATGTGCGTAGCCGGAACATTGCCCCCATTCAACCAATTTATTTGGGATGTTCTGTTCTTCTTGAGGATTACACCTTCTCAACTACATCTGAATGGATATGCACTTCTCAACAGCTTATATATCACATTTATGGAGCATCTTCTCTGACCCCCGACCGTCAATGAAATTAGATACTTATTCAATGTTAAGAGTCGTATGGATAATCCTTCGTTCACTTTTTAGAAGCAGTCGGGAACTGCCAAGTCATTGCAGGTGCTTGGAGTAAGTTAAGCTATTTATAGATAGAATGGTTATTTGTTAGATGTCCACTAGGATTTGTTAGACGGTGATTAGTTAGACGTAAGTGCTTTAACTTCTTCGTTAACTATCTAGATAATGTAAATCGACACTGAATCAATTACTGCCTTTCTTTTTGCAGCTTTACTTCCATGGCATGAAGGAGCACAGTTTAAGGAGGTAGTGAGAATACTCCAGCGGTGCCCGCTAATCTTAAAGAAATAGATGAAGTCCTTAGTGATGACAACTTGATCATCATGTGAGAGAGAGGTCAAAGCATTGGGCTAACAGGAGTTCCCAGGGTGGCTCCAGTAAGGCAACGAGGAAGAAAAGCTCCTATCATGCCCCAAATCGGGGGTACTTAGAGTGCACCTGGAGTTACAATCATCGAATTTCACAGGGCCCTTGATCATCAGAATCAAAAATAAAAGGCAAAATTCTTGCCCACAAATCCAAGAAGCATAAGACCACTGTAATAATTTAGCCAGTGGCAACTTCTACAAGTCCGGAGACCTCTTCTTCACAAACATAAGTTTCATTGAGAGGATTGTCGGACATTACTATTCCAGATGACATATCTTCGTTCTAAGATCTTGGATTAAAGGGGCTCTCTTCCCCACTGCGAACTGGCTTAGGCCTAACTTCTTTAGACATAGGGAAGACAACTTCTACTGGCAAGGCTACCACAATCGGTCAATTGGGGGGTTTGCACATGCATACACACACTTCATGGCACCGCACTTCATGGCACCACATGATTTCTAATCACATGCTTTTTAATTTCTAGAGATAACTATTTCTGCTTCTCTTTTCATTTTATAGACATCATGGTTAAACAAGGGTCCATGCTCAGCAATCTTCGCTCTTCACGCCATTCTTCCAGTTCACACTCTGAATCACAGCGGCGTGAAAGTGAGAGGGACTATGGTCACGGCTATTACTCCAGCCAAGAACGCGAGCATTATGATAGGGAGAAGGAAAGGTCACATCAAAGTAGGTGCCGCTCTCGGTCGTGATCTCCACCATTTAAAGAACCCTCAAAACCATCTGACTCTGGCAGGCAAACTTTTGAAACTGCACACCAAATAGTGCCACCTCACACTTCGAAACAACGATCAGCGCCGTAGAACTAAAACGAAAGCTCGCATCGTCACAGAGCAAATTGCTATAGAGCTCACAGGGGAGAGGCCATAAAAATCGCCAAGTTAAAGAAATACTTCCCGAATATTTTCTTTGATGGCTTCCACTTCCTTCCAAACTTGAAAAGAATCCCCAACGACATAGTAAAACTGGTACATGATTACGTGCATGACGTGTACAGCCAGTGCCGGGAGTGGATTAAGACGGTTGAAAGGGTTTCGGTGGTTTCTCTCGAGTGGGCTCGAACGATCGAGAAATTAGAGAGCGACCTTTCTCTAAAAGGCAGAGTAATAACAGCGCTCACCAACGAGCTTGAATCTTCAAGGAAAATCGAGGTGGAGGTCGAACAAAAAGCCAAGGAAGCCAGGAATTCCATGGAAAACATGAGGAATCATATGGACTTAGTGGAGGAGCTAAGGGCAAAGCTAGCCGAGGCCATCAAGGAAAAGGATGAGGCCAACAAAGCCGCCCAGGAGGCATGTGAATAGGCGGTGTGACTTAAGGAGGAGAGGGATGCATCGAGTCTGAAGGTCAAAGAAGTCGATGCTAGGATTGATAGGGAAATTAAAGCAGTTAAGGCTAGGATGGAGAGTGAATTTCAAGATCTCTTGGTCATGTACAGCGCCAATGGCTTAAAAAGCCGCAACCTAAATTGGCTCAATGAAGATTATCCTTTCCAACTATAAAAGGCATGGAGTTGCTTGGTAGAGGATGAAAAGGTGATCCGTAATGCTACAACTATCGACGAGTTCGAACTTGAAGCTCAAGTGGTAGTCGGAGATGAGCCTAAAATCCTTCACGATACAATCATTTCTCTTAAGAAAGAAAAATTGGCTGCTATGTTCCGTAAGCTGGGGATGGATTCGGGATCAAACATCATGAAGTAAGTTCCAAAGTGCCTCCAATGTCCCAATTTGAGACTACTTCTATCGATCCTCTAGTTGTTCCGGAATATGACCCTGATAGACCACATCTTTCTTCGATACTTCAATGCGGCTCGAAAGGCACGTCTGCTCCTATTCATCCAATTGTAGGAACATTGTCGGAAGCTATTACTAACATTTTCTCCTATCTTCATTCACCCTTAGATTCTACACCAACTGATCCTCCTTCAGCTCAAGAAGCACATCACGTGTAGGAGTCTTCAATGACGGAGTCTATAACTATGATGGTCACTACATCGGCTGGGGTGATGCACGAAAGCAGCTGCGTTCTTGATGATCAATTGATGGAAGCACTCCTCAGCCAACAAAGTGACTCAAACATCGAAATGACTTTCTACATAAATGAAGATGTGATCATTACGAGATCCTCTTGCCCGACTAGTAGCATTCCAATGGGTATACATGCAGATCAGGCTAAGTAGATAATGGAGGAGGTTAAAGCTGAAATGGAGCACGCTGAGCAAGCTTGTAAAACTGGTGGAGGTATGGTGGGTCTTGGGGTCCCAATACTTATTGTTTCTTCGGGTGGCACTATCATTGATACTAGCGCGCCTCCTCCTTCTAACATTGTAAGTGCCACCATTCCTCCAGTTCCGCGCAAAGAGGATACTCCGATCCCTGTGAGTTATAAGAAGGAGACTGCTTTAATTCCACTATCCGGAGACAAGCCAGCTGGAGAAGGCCGGGCAGGTAATGGTTCATAGAGGGAGAGGGTTCTGAGCTGTAGCTCGAGTAGGTCTACACCAAAGAGAAGCAAGAAGGATAGAAAACCAATGGCATAGACTTGCACTTTTTCTTCTTCTCTTCTTGGTAGCCAGCTAGAATAGGCTTTTCTTTTGTTTTTTGTAGGCCATGTATAGATGTAGGTTTGGCCCCTGCATCTAGGAATCTTCGAACAAATTTTGTACTTACGGAAATAAAATTTCCTTTTCTTTTTAGCACAACTCTGTATTCATTCATTTAAGTATTTCAGCGTTCGCGTTTCCATTTAATGTACTTGTGAGGCCTTAGTTTTTGAGTCAAACTTGAGTCCAGTCATTAGGTCCTGAAGTCATGGCTTCGGATCATAATCAAACATCAAGTCAAATTCCAACGTTGCACTTTGTCGACCAGCGGTGGGTAATTGTGTTATGCCCCCAGTCTAGGGAAGAATTGAAGTAGTTAGTCGATAGTCGTTTTTCGTTTTTACTAACTTTAATTTAACTTAATCGGTACAAAGTTAAAGGGAGATGAGTTTGAGTGGTTGGGTCACGCTCGCTAATTTGCTGGTGTTGACATCCACACTCTAGGGATTGAATTTGTATGCCAACGGCCGGTCATGCCCGCATAATGCTAGGAATTATATCCTCACTTTGAGGATATAAGTTGATTTACGGGTGGTCAATCACACCCATTTGGCATTCACAATCTAGTCTGCGCTCCCGGGGCCCGGGTTAATTGATGGGTGATCAGTCACACCCGTTTGGTATTTATACTCCAGTTTGCACTCTCGGGACCAGAGTTACTTGATGGGTGGTCCTTTAACCCATTTATGTTTATACTCTAGTTCGCACTCCGAGAATCTAAAGTTGGTTGTTGGGTGGCCGGTCACACCCATTCATGTTCATACTCCAGTTCGCACTCCGGGAATTTGGAATTGGTCGATAGACAGTCAATCACACTTGTTTAAGTATTAGGATCTCATTCGTACTCTGAGAATAAGGAGTTGATCAAGGTTATGGATGGTCGGATCACATCCACCTTGATTTGGTAAGAAAAGTCGTAGATGGATGGATCCATCCTCTTTGGGCTTGACAAAGTTAAGGCGAGGTCGTAGATGGATGAGTCCATCCTCCTCGAGCCTAGATTTAGGATTTTGTACTTCAACTCGCACTTTGGGAGTTGGAGTTTATTAGAGGATCGTCGTGTTTCAATCCTTCTTTACTTTATCGTTGCTTGCCCACAAGCTTGGGGTTTCACTTAGCGAATGACCGGTTGAATCATGATCACTCGCTATTTGAATGAGTCCCACCGTAGGATGGGATTTAGCTCTTCATACATTGTGAGGGTCGCACAACGCATTTTAAAAATTGCCACTCTGGCTTGATGAGTCTGCATTTTATTGCTAAAATAAGAAAGTATGGCAAAGTCAGTTGCCTTATTACAAATTCAAATTCAAACAATGCATAAAAAAATTTCAAAGGAAAAGCATACTAAATGAATAAAATCTAGTTATGTGTAATAGCGACAGAGACTCTCACCGTTCCATGCTCTTAGTAAAGTGAGACCATCAATAGTTGATAGTTTGAATGTGCAAGTCTCCGCTCGATGACATACGGTTCTTCCCGTGTCAATTTCATGTGTGAAGGGATAAATAATTTCGCTTAAGTACGAGATCGCCAACTTCGAAGGTTCTGGGTCGGACCTTAGCATTGTATAATCATGTGACTCAACTGCGATGTGCTACTGCCCTTAAATCAACCTCTTCGTGCTTCTCATCCAGTAAATCTAGAGATTCTACAAGTAGGATGGCATTCGTCTTTGGATCATAACAGGTCACACGATGAGAAGGAACTTCTAATTCAACTAGAATAACAGCTTCAAAGCAGTAGGAAACTGCAAACGAAGTATGGCTAGTCACGGACTTGTGGGTAGTTCGATACGCCCATAGAGCCATAGGAAGCTCATCGACCCACTTAACTCCAGTGTTTTCTAGTCGTTTCTTTAGAATGGACTTGATAACTTTGTTGACAGCTTCGACTTGCCCATTTGCTTGAGGGTGAGCTACTACGAAGAACTTCTTCTGGATATGGTAGCGTTGACATAAATCTTTGAACTCGACACGATCGAATTAGGTCCCATTATCAGTTACAATGGTGTGTGTGAGGCCAAAGCGATAGATGATGTTGCGAATAACAAAGTTGATTACTTTCTTCGTTGTGATAGCGGCAAGGGGCTTAGCTTCCACCCATTTAGTAAAGTAGTCAATTGCAATAATGGCGTACTTTGCGCCACCCTTGGCTAAAGGTAGAGACCCTATTATACCAATGCCCTATGAGGCAAACGACCATGGACTGACCATCCAAATGATTTCTATAGGTAGGGCTCTTGTAATCCTGGGATGCTTTTGGCATCTATCGCACTTCTTAGTGTAATCTGATGCATCTTAGTTCACTGTCGGCAAGAAATATCCATATCTGAGTATTTTTTGGCAAGGGCTAGCCTCCCAGCGTTGTCTCCACACTCTCCTTCATGCATATCATGTAACACTCGTTTGATCTCATCATGGATGATGCCCTAGAGTAAAGGAACATAATATCCCCTCCTGTATGGGACTTCATTCTAGATAATAAATCATGAAGCTTTTCAGAGAACCTGTCGTTTCTCACTAGTGCACTCGGGTAACGCTCTGTGCTCAAGATAACTTCTAATTGGGGTCATCCAAGACTCCACTCAGGTGTTGTTTCATGCACCCAATCTGTCTCTATCTGATTGATACTTGGAGTAGTAAGCGTCTCTACGGGGGTGAGTCCCATCTGTTGTGCTTTGCCAGTGCTGGCCAGTTTAACTAAAGAATCGGCTTTCTGATTTTTCTCTTGGGGTATTCAATGGATATCATTATAGTAGAACTGATTCAACACTTCTTGAACCCGAGTAAGGTAGGTAGCCAATCTCCAGTCTCTGTCTCGATACTCCATTCGAACCTGGCATACGACCAATTGCGAATCACAATAAATTTCCACGACAACAATTCCCAAGTCCCTGGCAAACCTAAGTCCAGCAAGTAAAGCTTCATACTCGACTTCATTTTTAGTTACTCGTAAGTCAAAATTCAAATTGTAGCATACGGATTGACCTTCTGGGGTTTCAAGCACCACTCCAGCGCCTGAGCAACGGTCGTTTGTTGCACAATCAGTGTATAGCTTCCATGTACATTTGGGAGATTCACTGGCCTCAGGCAAGTCCTCTAGTAGGGTGAATTCAGCTATGAAATCCACTAGAACTTGTCCTTGAGTAGCTTGCCTGGGCATATAAGAGATGAAAAATTGACTCAACTTGTATTCCACTTAAGCAATCTACCGGACGCCTTAAGTCATTTCAAGATCTATCGTAATGGCTTCTCCACCTTCAGGTAGTTTCTTTCCGCTCCAGTTAATCTTTGGCTGATGTAGTAGACTAGTCGCTTGGATCTGATCCTCTTCTCGAATCAAAGCAGCACTGATTACATATAACGAAACCACCAAATAGACATACGATCTCTCGTGATCAACCGGCTTTGATAAATAGGAGGTGTTGCCAGATGTTGAACTAGTGCTTGGAGTGCACCCTCGCACTACTCTGCCCACTCAAAGTTTTGTTTTCCTTTTCTGATCAGATCGAAGAAGGAAATGCACTTGTCTATAAATTTGTAAATGAATCTGCTTAAGGCTGCCACCTTCCCATTGAGGCTTTGCACCTGCTTTATGATTATAGAAGTTTCGAGAATACGAATCACCCATATGTTTTCAGGATTGGCTTCAATTCCTCTGGAATTGATGATAAATCTAAGGAATTTTCCTGATACGACTTCGAAATGACACTTCAACGAATTGAGCTTCATTTTGTACTGTCGGAGTATGTTGAACATTATTTCCAAATCACTGACATAGTTGATGGATAGTCGTAACTTCACGAGCATATCATCCACATATACCTCCATAGTCTTTCCGATCTAGTTGGCAAACATTCGATCCATAAGCCACTGATAAGTTGCTCTAGCGTTTTTAAATCCAAATGGCATCACCTTATAGCAATAGAGTCCCAGATTAGTGACGAAGCTGATATGTTCCTCGTCGGGAAGGTGCATAGGGATTTGATTATAGTCAAAGTATGTATCCATGAAAGATAAGAGCCCATGTCCGACTATTGAATCTACTAGTTGATCAATTCTAGGAAGAGGAAAACTATCTTTTAGGCAGGCTTTGTTTAGATCTGAGTGGTCAACACACGTTCGCCACTTTCCATTTGACTTTTGATAAGTACTAGATTCGATACCCACTTGGGGTATAAAACATCATGAATAAACCCATCAATCTTGAGTTTATCCACTTCTTCCTTCAGGGCGGTAGATCTCTCTGGATCCATACCGTGCCTTTTTTGTTTCACTAGGACATGCCACGGGTTGATATTTAATGCATGGCTCACGAGGTTCGACGAGAACCCACACATGTCTGAATGAGTCCAGGCAAATACATCGAGGTTCGCTTGGAGAAAACCAACCAATTCATGTCTCATCTAGGGGCTGAGTTGAGACCCGACCTTTACCATTCTAGAATCGTCATCATCACCGATCGTCGATTCTGCTGAGGAAGCCTAGTAGTCTTTGGCTTCTACCTCATCAATATTGTCTCTAGGATCGAGGTCCTTAAGGAACTGGTTGTGGTGCTCAAGCATAGGCCAGGTGTTAATTATCAATTTTCTAAAAATTGGATGCGGAGAGATTCCTCTACGCCATTTTCTTTCTCCTTCCGCTGCGCATCCTGTAGCTCTGCAGCATAACAGGCGAGCCCAGCCGCCTGATCACCATGCACTATTCCAAACCCATTATCAATGGGGAACGTCATACTTAAGCACCAAGGGGCAATCGCTGCCTTGAATTCCACGAGGGTCGGTCGGCCTAAAAAAGCATTATAGGAGGAATGTATGTCCAACACAACAAACTACAACATCCGGACTCTCCGGTGATCTCCAATGCCCAACTCAATGGGTAACTTTATCATACCAACTGGCATGGTTGTGCTTCCGTTAAAACCATGAATACATGACTGGCATGGTTTTAAATCTTTCGCTTCCATCCTTATTTGGTCATAAGCACGCTTGAAAAGTATATTGACAGAACTTCTGATGTCGACTAAAATCCTCTTCATCCAAGCAGGACCTATTTGGGCCGAAATGACCAACGGATCAATAGTGGGGCCTCAACTATGTCAGCATCATGATTCCTAAAAATGATGTCGTCTGTCATCGTCCTCTGTTGTTTTGCCGAGGCCCCTTCATCAGTATTACTATAACATTCGAAGTCCATATGCCTAATCGAACTGGCATACGACACTATATCCTTCCAGCTTCGATTAGTCGGATGATGACCACCACTTACAGTATTAATTAGCAACCTCTCGCCGGTACGCGTGATTCTTTAGGTCTTGCTTGGCCTTGATTAGATGGACCAGCACCTCCATCCTACGGAGCCCATATGAACTATTCTAACTTTTTTCTCTAAATAATCTCTTTTAATGTCTTGCAAATGATGGCACTCATTCGTATTATGGCCGTAACAATCGTGGAACCTACACAACTTCCCAGTCTGAATTTGTTTCTCAGATGATGGTTTTGGAGCAGGCTTCTTATACTGTCCGGTATTACAAGTCTGAAGGTAAACATTTTCCAACGATTTGTTTAGGGGAGTATATCGGTCGAACATGGGAGCTCTGGGTCTCAGTCCACAATATGGATCTCTCTTCTTTCCTTGACCTACATATGCCCTTCTGTTGACCTTGCTCGTTCTGTATGTTCAATTGTACTTTACCAGAATTCTCACCGGTCTGTTTCACAGCAGCATTACTTTGAATGCCTTCACCACTGAGCCCCACTGCGTCCTACTTCCTAGATCATCTAGCGTCTTCTCTCCTCAAAAACTGATCCGCCTTAAAATAGAAACAATCCAACAAAGAAGGGGGTTTCCCAGCCAACCAATCACCAAACTCAAGATAGGGATCGATTCCTCTAGTCAATGCCATCATAATAGAATTATCATTAGGGTTGCTGACCTTAGCAAAAGCAACATGGAACCTTTCCAGATAACATCTAAAGGTCTCTCCTAGAGCTTGATTAACATTGGACAAGGTGTTGACATCCTTTGGTCTAGTAGCATGCATATGGAACTGCTCGACAAACTTAGTAGCCAATTGATCAAAACATGAGATGGATCTGGGTGGTAAACGAGTGAACCATGTAGTTGCAATACCCCACAAGGAGATAGGGAAGCTCCTGCACTTGACTGCATGGCTAGCTTGAGCGGCGTTCATGAGCCATTTATATTTCAAGATATGTTGGTTAGGATCCGAATTTCCTTCGTACACCGGTAGAGTCGGCATCCTAAATCAACAGGGTGGCTTTACATAAAGAATTTCATTGGTGAATAAAGTGTGACTTCGGGAGTTCCCCAATCGTCATTCATAAGGCCTTGACTTTATCTAATCATCTAGCATATCATGGTTGGAATTTCAGGAATCCGGATGTTTAGAGCCAAGGAATGGTCGGTTTCCATGTCGTGGGACGGTCTGGTCGTTGTGTACGACTGTTCCTTACCTCCTTGGCTCTCGATCTTTAGGGTGATGAGGATCCTGAGCATGAACGTGTTGGCGATGAGCTAGATCTGGCAGGTTTTGGGTCTCGGCTTTGATCTATAGTGGCAGCAGCTGCATGGTTATGAATGGTGTGATAAGGAAGTGTCCCTCCTCGGGAGGAGGGTCCGGCTCGATGCTCTATAGAAAGACCAATCCTGGCATGTTCGAGATTCATAGCATGTTGGTACCCGAAGGCTTATGCATAGTTTCGATCCAATCGATGGCATTCAGATACATGATTGAAGTCAAATGAAGCCGAATTTTCAGTCGAGGAATGAGAGACATGATCCATTCTAGATCTCCTTCTTCTTTCTTCATTCAGATGGTTTATGAGCTCCATGTTGTCACAGATCTGCTAAGTGAGCTCTTGATGGCTCTGAGTAAGCTCTTGCATGAGGGTTTGGAACTCCTCTCTATTCATAGGACCTTCTGGATCTAGAGCTCCAACTGACGTTTGGCCTACTGTGGCAGCTGCGTTGGATTTTGCCCATCCCTTCCTTTTGGATCTACAACTTTTGAACTACCTAAAGATAGATCTAGATCTCCTCCTTAGATTTTAACAATCCAACAATGGTAGGGGATCCATGGAATCAGAGAAAAACATAGTTTACTTGAAAGCACAAAAGTGTTTGTACCAAAATTGGCACCACACTCTTTGGACGTAATTGAAGAGATTAGAATGAAGAAATTAAATGGAAAAAGTGCCATATCCAATAATCACATCAATAAAAGCAAGCAGAAATAAGAAGGGACAAGAATTTATAGTGGTTCGGTGTTGTAGCCTATGTTCACTTTGAAAAGTTTGATGTTTATTGATGGTCCTCAACTGAGTTACAACAATACAAATCACTAACATTCAGGTTAAAATGGAGTTGCATCAGAGTAATGGCGTAGAAGTTTTGAAAAGTCCTTTTTCAATAGGTGTTAGGGTGTTATTTATAGGAGTAGATCTGGAAATATCTCCCTCAAACCTCGAAATACCTCTTCTCACATGTGGGTGGGCCCACCAGATCGATCTGGGGTTGTTTGGGATCGATCCTAATCGATTCGTGTTCATTTTATATTTTTATATCAATCCAAAATGGCCCAATGGAGCTGCGATCAATTGTGGATGCTCTATAGTGGGTAAGCAAGCTTCTATGAAAAGTTTTTAGGATTTGGGTTTGAATTTTTTGAGTTATGATCGATCTAAGATTGGATTTGCAAGTAGGCTGATGGATTTGTATCGATACATGCGTATTAATCGATTTCATATCAATGGCATGGCTTGAGTATTTTGTGGAGATCCATATTTCATGCCTAAAGACCACTTCATTTGGTTTGACTGCTTCCTTCGTATAGATCTAAGGTTGCTTTATCGATGATTACACCCTGCTTTTGTATCAATGATTTGTTGGCGGTCTCGTATTGATGCCTGGCCCTGGTCTTCATATCGATGCTTGGATCTAATCTTCTTATCGATCAAACAAGTCATCGATACGAAGCAAACAGCTACATAGAAGGTGGTCGATTCGTGGAATGTTGAAGTATATCGAAGTCGATGGATAAGAAACAGAGTGATACGAAATAGATATGTCTCTCATGAATCTTGATCAATCCATAACTTGAGCATATGAACTTCGATTGACCTGAAATTTGGAATGTTTCCTTTCATAGCTTTGTTTGTCGTACCAAGCTAATTGTAGCTCGATCAGGACTTAGACCAAGTTTGCCTATATCTATCATGGAACCGTAGATAACTGATCTCCGGGGCGGATTGTCTTTTGTTTCTAGTCAAGTTCTTGGCGTCACGGTCTTGCCGAAAGGCGGAATAGTAGCTTTAAACACACCTTAATTGGTTACTTTTAGAAGCAACTAAAACAAATCCCCGGTTGGTTTCGAGCATCAGGAGTTAGACCAATTGAGGTATCTCCAGACCTCAAGTGGTCACTGGACACGCTTTGAGTTGGATGTACGATAGTAACCATCGATAGTATGGATGTTTAGGACATTTTATTGTTACTTTGATTTGGATTTCATAAATATTTGGTTTTGAAAATCATTTGAACACAATAAATAATATATAAACTGATTGGACATGGTTTTCCTAATCGAAGAGACGAGGTGATGAACCATAAGGTACAAGTTTCCTTGCTAGGGAGTGAGTGGATAGACTTTTATAAGAAAGTAAGTCCACTCACTAGGGAGTGAATGGATGGACTTGCTTGGACGTTGGGTCCCTTTGCTGGAGAATGAGAGAATGGACTTACTTGGATGTTGAGTCCTCTCATTGGAGAGCAAGCAGATAAATGATATGAAGAGATCAAGAATTGAATAATACGATTTGAAGAGATTGGGCCCTACATTGTACATTGATTATGCTATCCGGAGACATCAAGATCAGACCTTAGAATTTGAAAGCTTAATAATATGATAATGATTATGGATTATATATTAATGATTGTCATTGCCTCAATTCGGTTGGACTAACTTATAATGGGATGCTAGACGATACTAAACTATTTATAAATAACATTCCAATCAATGATAATGCACCTATCCAACCTAAAATAAATAAATCCAAGGCAAACACGCGATGATGTAATATCGAATTGTGATAATTTAACTCCGGAAGAACACAGGACGACGCTGATAATAATAGTTGATAACTTAGCCCATATAAATATGGAATGGCTTTGGTAATGATATCTGATATAATAACTACGGTTGAACATGGTATGATTATGATTTATGACTAGCACTTAATAAAAGACTAAAGTCCTTAGCTATGATGGTTTACAACGACCTTTGATTTTTAGGTGAACCCAAACCACAATCGGGATTGATGAATAGCCAGAGAGCTCGACTAAAATGATTAATTATTCCTAAACTTATTCTTAAGCAAAGCACGCCTTACATTCATAAGGTATACTCTAGAGAGCAAACCACCAAATTTCCCATAGTCTTGGAATAAACTTAAATGGGCGAATTGGACTTCAACATAATGAAGAAATGGATATAGAGACCTGAAGACAAGCTAGGAATAGCACTAGAAAGATTTCATAGAGTTGGAGTACAAAATGCTATAAAAGGAAAGGTCGGTACCAACCACTTTTTAGGTCGATACCAAGCTGATTTCTTGCACTTTGGAAAACAATGGAGCTTTGGTCGAGAGTGGTTGGCTAAGTAATCATCTTGGAGCCCATTTCTGAAGGAATAGTTAAACAGCTCCAAAGAGCAATGCAAGAATGGAAAAGTAGTTGACATGGCTGGATCTCTTAAGAGCTGTAACATCTCATATTTGGATGCCAAAAGCTAAGCGCTACAGATGCTGCGGTCATCTGTAGTATTAACTTTTGGGGAAAAATACGGTTATACTAATGGTTTCCATAATATCAAATGCACTTGAGTATGAAAAAAAAATCATAGATTTCAAAAACAATATTTTGCTGATTACATTTCAAAACAATAATTCATATCCAAGCTTCATAATATCATAACGTTTCCCAGGTTTTGGATCAACTATAATTTACAATAATATACCAAGAGCGACATATGACGATACCCCTTTGGTTGATCAGAGCAAAATAGTCATATCTGACTTAATACACACAGCGGAAAACAAAATAATCTGCAACTCCTAATTAGCTATCCGACAGCCACCTGCTCATCGCCATAAGCTTTATTCGCCAAGACAACTAAAACCTGAAAACCTCAACCCTCAGCCCGCTCAAATCAATTTTGAGCACCCAAGAGTTTAAGGGGGAACAAAAAATTCAAGTCAAACGTAAAGCCAAGTGTGAATAATTATGTTACATCTTGGTTTACTAATACTTAGTAATACCACGCCACTTAGCGAACGGGTTTCCTTACTAATATCCTTTTCAAAACATATATTTTGCAAATCTTATCCTACAACCAAACTGGTTAATCAAAATAATTATAACAATAATAAAAGCAATATCTGTTATGCTAAAAACAAATAATAAATGGACTATCTGTCCAAAAACTGGGCTAACTGCCCTCAAACTAGACTAACTATCCATTGGCTGAGTCAGGCCTACCAGATAAAATATCAAATGGCCTAAACATCTATTAAGCAAAACTTCTAGATGGTCTGTCCTTAACTTATTTGCAAGGGTCAACTAATCCTAATGTTTTGTGGCTTACCAATAACCTACCTCTATACATGAATATTCCTTTCAATGTGTAACCATCATATTAGTCTTACTTGTGACTAAGCCCTACATACCGGAATTCTGCACTAAACTAGCTATAGGCTAATAGCTAGCATAAGGTGCGATCCTATGCAAGTCCTATATGGTCTTCTAATCTGAGTCATTTTCATAAGGTTAACTACCCTTTATCTTTTTCCTTGAAAAACCTTTTCAAAATGACTTAACCTTTTAAATCATACATATACAAGAAAAATACATTTGTAGCTTTACTTAAGCTATATTGCCATGATATATATATATATATATATATATATAATTTACTCCAAACAGTGTTGATAAAATCTAATAAGGATTAACTATCCCCAATATAAGTTAAAGTCTTTTTTAACTTGAAACACTTGGGCTATATTGCCTATTTAATACATTCGAAACCTTTGTTTAAAACCTTTAAACAACCCCTTTCGAAACCTTTGAAAGTACCCCATTTCGAAACAATTGAATATGCCTCTTTCGAAATCAAGTAAAACTCTTTACTTATCTTAAGTCGAAAGGCCAAATCCTTCCTTTCGAAACCATTCAAATTCTTCCTTTCGAAAGCATAAAAACCTTCCCTTTCGAAAGCTTTAAAACCTTAGACCTCCTTCTTTAGAAATTTAAATGTTGCCTTTTGAAAACATAGAATAAACCTTTCCTTTCATGCCTTTCGAAACCCTAGGGAACCACCCCTTCGAAATCATTCATTAAAACCCTTTCGAAAGCATTAAAATACTAAACCTTTCGAAAGCTTTTGGGTTCAATTTAAATAGGTGGAAACCTTTTTAAACCATTCTAAAATTCACCCCTACGAAACCGTTGAAAAAAGTTACGGTTGAAATCATTTTCGTTATGCCTTCAAGTAGAGCAAAACGATCAGAAACCCATTAAAGTCGAAAGCAATTCTAAGTAAAGAAGTGATTGTGTTGAAACCATCATCGAAAGTGTTGGAGAAGTAGCGAAATTTTAGAAAACAAAAATAATCCCTACGAAACCTGCTGGGTCGAGAGGTAGGAAGGCTAGCTAAGGGTATTGACTTAATCAGAAGCATTTATTTAAAAAAAGGCGTAACTCAATCGAAACCTTTTCTTACAAAACTAATTGACTTGTTCGAAAACTAACCTAGTCAAAAGCTACTTAGTCAAAGCAAGTAGATGTATTTTCCTTTAAAACCAAAGCAATGCCTCAACCCCTTCGACCCCTGGTTTCGACCATATACCGTTCTCCTACATCCCATTCACTACGTATCAGTTCCTCGATACCATGTGCATTGGTTATGATGGAGTCGGAAGCGAAGGTATGGAGGCGAAACCTATTGTTGAAAGCATTGAAATAGTGAAAAACATGTATATTTGTACTTTTAAACTATTTCTTTTTTACCTAACCTTCCTTGTTTGTCAAAATCTATTTAGTTGCCATTTTCTCTTTTCTAAAAATACTGTCAACTTTCCAGAAATAGAATTTTAATTTATTTACAACCCTTCTCCTTTTATAAATATATGAAACATTTAAGCCTTATACCTTAAATAATTTTATATATCTATTAAAATAGTTAGGAAAATTCTACAAGAATTCCTAAAAATCACTTTTTATATGTTCTCTATCATATATAAATTTCAGACCCAAATGATTAATTATTTAACCATAAATAATTTATAACCCAAAATAACATTTTCTTCACTAGAAAATTTATATAAAATCCACAAAAATTATGAATATTGAAACCTATCTTTAAAATGTTATTTCTGGTCTATATAAATGTTCGCAAGGCATTTGGATATTATTTTATAGGGTTTTCACTTTAAAACATGTCATAAAATCTATATGAACTAATATAAATCATCAACAAGTATACATAATCATTCCATCATTCAAAAACATGGAAAATCAATGTAGAATATTTCGAATTTCATGTTTAAACCGAAAAAAAAAGAAATAAGAGATGTAAACATTATTCACCTTAGCTTTAGATATTAAAGAGATTGAGATGCGAATGGATTTTATTTGATTAAGCTTCTTCCTAACTTTTCTCTATCTTTCCCCCTTTCTCTTGTTAATCATGGTTGGTCTATTGTTTGAATTTTTTTATAAAATGAAATGAATGTGTAGACACAGCCAAGGGTTTTAGGATATACAGAATAGCCTTTTTCCTATTTTACCCATCCTTTATTTCAATTTAACACTTATTTTAATTCATTGGTTAAATGGCACAACTATCCTTTAATTAAATCAAATATCAATCCCCTAATCAATACATTATTTTATTTAATTTAACTAATTAAATATCCTGAATAATGTTACTAAAAATATGCGGTGTTATAGACTTCCCTCCTTAAAGAATTTCATCCTCGAAATTACAATAAGGTACACAGCAAATCAATCAAAGAGGTAAAACATACGATCAAATAAATTAGGATAAGTATCTTTAATCCTGCTCTCAACCTCCCAAGTACAGTCCCTATCATCATCGTTCCACTAGACTTTGAATAATCTGACTGTCTTCGTTCTAAGCCTCTTCTCATATCTTGCAACAATATGAATCGGCTTTCTCACTATAGTCAAGTTCGATTCTACTACTAAGTCCTCTAGTACAGTCAGTGCAATAGTAGTCTCCGGGTCTTTGACACACTTTTTGAGACGAGAAACATGAAAAACATCATGGACTCTTGCTAAACTACATGGTAACTCAACTCTATACGTGATTCTTTCAATCCTCTCAACAATAGGAAAAGGTCCAACGAATCTCGATGACAACTTTCATGATCTTCCAACTGATCACACCCTTTATCGGTGATTGATGAAAACCTGATCTCTAACTGAGAACTCTAAGTCTTTTCGTCTTCTATCTACATAACTCTTTTGCCTAGCCTGAGCCTCATTCATTGTAGCCCGAATGACCTTAATCTTTTCTACAGCTTCTTTAACTAAATCTGGACCAAGAATCAGTTTATCCCCGGTCTCTAACCAACAAATGGGAGGTCTGCATGGCCTTCCACACAAAGCTTCAAAAGGTGCCATCCCAATACTAGTCTGATAACTATTATTGTACGAAAACTCGACTAAATGCAGATGGTCTTCCCATGAACCCCTGAAATCTAAAACACAAGCTCTTAACCAATCTTCCAAGACTTTATTAACTCTTTCCGTTTGCCCATCTGTTAGCGGATGGTAAGCGATACTCATCGTGAGTTTGGTTCCTAAAACTTCCTGTAGACTCTTCCAGAACTCGCTAGTGAATAAGGAATCTCTATCGCTTACTATACTACTAGGAATTCCAAACAATCTAACCACATTCTTCATAAACAACTTCGCTAAAACACAAGCCGTCCCATATACTTTCATACCCTCTGTTCGACCTTGGTAACTCTTCAATAAAATCCATTTATATATAGAATCCTATTTCCATACCGAAATATCTAATGGCTGAAGCAACCCACTCAGCTTCTGATGTACGGCTTTTACTTGTTAGCAGCTCAAACACTGCTTTACCCATAAGCCAACATCCCGCTTCAAACTTCCCAGAATAAACTTCACCTTATATCCCGATACATCTTTGTTCCTCCTAGATGAATAGAGAACTTCGAATGATGACATTCCTCTAAAACTTTTTTCCTTATGCTTTCTACACTCAGAATACATAATCTCCATTTCTTTCTCAACCACCCATGTTGGTCAAAACCAAAGTCCTTTAAGTCATCGCTTTTGGTTCCATCTCTTAAGTTCATGTTTTGTTCAATGAACACCAAATCCTATTCCTTCTTAGAAGCAATCCTTTTGATCATCATAGGTCGAACTTCCAAACAACATCCCCTTCACTAGACTTGGTCTCGATCTCCACCGCACTCTGCAATCTGCCAATGCTTCCAAATCTTTCCACTCAACGATCATCGCTAACACTGCATTTTGATGTTTCTTGCTAAAATGCATCTACAACCTTGTTGCCCTTCCCCGTGTGTACTCGATCTCAAAATCATATGCGACAATAAATTCTAACCACCATTGTTGTATCATGTTTAGATCCTTCTGAGAGAATAAATACTTTAGCGACTTATGGTATGTATATAACTCAAACCTATCTCCCAAAAGGTAATATCTCCACACCTTCAATGCAAAAATCACTACAGCCAATTCCAAATCATGCGTTGGATATCTGACCTCATGCGGTCTAAGCTGTCTAAAATCATAGGAAAACACTTTACCTTTCTGCATCAGTACAGCTCCTAATCATGTTCCACATACATCTGTATAAACTATCAAATCCTGATTCCCTTTTGGAATAACCAACACAGAGGCGTGGGTGAGTAAGTGTTTTAAACTCAGGAACGCCTCCCCACACTTATCGGTCCGCACAAACTTCACATCTCATTTCTCGTTAGCTTGGTCATCGGTGCCGCTATCCACGGAAAATCCTTAATAAATCTCCGATGATAACCGGCTAATCCAAGTAAACTCTTTATCTCAGGTCACCATCTCGGGTCTCTTATTCACCGCTTCAATCTTAGTGGGATCTACTGACAACCCTTTCTCTAAGACTACATGACCAAGAAACTTCACTTCCTTCTTCCAGAAATGACACTTTGCGAACTTCGCCTTTAGCTGATATTGCCTCAGCGTCTCAAGCACTACTTTAAGATGAACTTCATGCTCTCTTTCATCCTTAGAGTATATCAAGGTATCATCTATAAAGACCAATATGAACCTATCCAAGTGCTCTCAGAAAACCTGTTTCATAAAATCCACAAAGAATAGTCCGAACGAAATAATTAACCATTCTTATGATCCATATCTAGTCCTAAACACCGTCAAAGGTATACTATCCTCTGCTACTCTGAGCTGATGGAAACTTGTTGCCAAATCTAACTAAGAAAATACCTTGGCTCCACTCTACTGGTCGAACAAACTGTCAATTCTGGGTAATGCATATCGATTCTTTATTGTCCTCTCATTCAACTTACGATAATCGATACATAGTCTTAACAATCGTCTGGCTTCTTAGCAAATACTACTACTTCCCAATGCGAACTACTCGGACTGATAAAACCCTTGCCTTCTAAATCCACCAATTGCACCTTCAACTCCCTCATCTATATAGGGGTTATCCTACTTAGCAGTCTACTCACTAGTTCTGCTCCAAGAACCAAATCTATCCGAAATTGAATGGCTCTTTTCGGTGGCAATCCAGCTACAGGCTTAAAACATCGAATTCTCTACGAAAACTCGATTTATCTCATCATCCAACTCCATAACACCCAACAAAGCACTCCTTTCACTACGAGAACCTTCTACGGTATAAATAATCCGATTGCTACAATCAGGGTGTCTAAGCGATAGTTTCCTATCATGACAAAATATCCTAGCATCGTACTCACTTAACTAACCTGTACCAAGAATAATTCTGAACCCCACAAAATCAAACAATGAAAATTATAAATAAAAGTATGACCTAACAATTCAAACTCTAACTGGTCACATCTTAACCCTAGAGTTGCATACCCTTCTATTGGATTTGCAACCCGTAAGGAAGTAACTAAATTTGTGGGTTTTAGGTTAAGCTTATCTATCAAAAATCTGGATATAAAAGAATGTGATGCACCAGTATCAAATAGAACGCTTACATACATATCATGAATTTGAAGTGTACCTTCCAAAGCTGCATTTCCCTTCTCCTAAGCTATTGGCTTCAAAGTAGCAGGCTCCAATGCATACACTTTGCCCATTCTATCCTTAGCGGGATCTTTGCATTGATTCTTATATTGGCTAATCTGGTCGTAATTGAAGCATTTGACATTCTTCTTCTCGGCCACCTCCTTTTCCTTTCCAGCACATCACTCATTTGCAAAATGCCCCTTCTTGTCACACTTAAAAACAAACAATCTCAAATTTTCGTTTCTTAGCCTTTCTACCCTTCTAAGCACACTTCCTAGGAAATGACTTCCTCTTTTAACTCTGTCCCATGTGGGCCCCATTAGCCTTACTCTTCTCCAAAGTATCAAGCATTTCCTCATGCCTTAAATTCATCTCCACTACAACATTAGAAGGATCACTAATATGAGGTAATGTATCTCTTGCTAACTTAGGCTTCAACCCTCTGATGAACTTCTCATTCCTCTTCATCACTATATCCACTAAAGCATACCGATATTTGGCCAACTTCTCGAACCTTCTAGCATACTCCAAAACAGACATCTCTTATTGCTCTGACTCAGTAAACTTTCTGATCAGAGCAGATTGTGCCATCACAGACATGAACCTCTTTTGGAACCTCCTTTTGAAATCTGGCCATGTCATGGTCCCTCATCCACTGCCACAGTCATACTATTCCACCAAAACAAATTTACTCCCTGAAGTTTTCTTGAAGCAAGCCACCTCTTCTGCTCATCGTTGAACTCCACATCTGCAAAGATCCTCTCATAATGCAGCAACCAATTCTCCACTTCTATAGCATCCTCTGTACCAATAAATGGCTTCTCTCCAAGCACAGTGTATTCTTCCCTCAGCTTAGCATAATGATTAACTACCAGAACTTCTGAAACCCCTGCTCCTGCATCATTTCCACCAAATGTCCTAGCTACAACTTTCGCTTGCATCATATTCATGAAAAACTGATACATAGATTCCATTCCAACTTATGGGACCCTGGCACCATCATTCTCTGCTTATGCCTGACCCTGGGTCCTCCTCGTATTATCTTTGGCATTCCCATTGGTGCCTTACCCTCCTGGGTTAACCCTTTATCTTCTAGCATCCATATATATATTCAAATCTCATGATATACAGAAAAATAACATAATAAAGATAAAAGACTAGAGATGAAGCGTATATTTATGTATAGCACACAGAAGTATGTTACTACAATGTTATCCCATACTCCGATCATACTCTAATTCCTTAGGATTATGTTTTCAAAATCATTTTTAATTTAAAGTTTTCCATAAACCTATGCTCTGATACCAAGTTGTAACATCATGTATCCGGACGCCAAAAGCTAAGCGCTACAGATGTTGCAGTCATCTATAACATTAATTTCTGGTGACAAAATACGGTAATGCTAATGGTATCCACAATATCAGATGCACTTAAATATGAAAAAATCATAGATTTCAAAAACAACATTTTGCTAATTACATTTCAAAACAATAATTCATATCCAAGTTACATAATCTCATACTGTTTCTTAGGTTTTGGATCAATTATAATTTACAATAGTACGCCAAGAGCGACATATGACGATACCCCCTTGGTTGATCCGAGCAATATAATTATATCTGAATTAATACACACAGTGGAAAAAAAAAACTTCAACTCCAATGTAGCTATCCAATAGCCACCTACTCATCTCCGGAAGCTTTATCGCTAAAACAACTAAAACCTGAAAATCTCAACCCTCGGCCTACTCAAATCAATTTTGAGCTTCGAGTCGAATGTAAAGCCTCATGTGAATAATTCTACTACTTCTTGGTTTACTGATATTGAATGAGACCACGTCGCTTAACGGAACGGGTTTTCCCTCACTAATATCCTTTTGAAAACATATATTTTGCAAATCTTTTCCTACAACCAAACTGATTAATCAAATTAATTATAATAACAATAATAATGGCAATATCCGTTATGCTAAAACTAGATAATAAAATGGACTATTTGTCCAAAAACTGGGCTAACTGCCCTCAAACAAGAATAACTGTCCTTTTGGATGACTCGGGCTTACAATATAAAATATCAAATGGTCTAAACATCTATTAGACAAAACTTTTGGACGGTCTGTCCCTAACTTACTTCTCCAAGGGTCAACTGATCCTACTGGTTTTGTGGCTTACCAATAACCTACCTCGCTACATGAATATTCCTTTCTACGTATAACCATCATTTTAGTCTTACATATGACTAAGCCCTACAGAGTGGAATTCTAGACTAAATTGGCTAGGGGCTAATAGCTAATGAGCATAGTGTGTGATCCTACACAAGTCCTATCTGGTCTTCTAGTCCGAGTCATTTTCATAGGGTTAGCTACCCTTTATCTTTTTCCTTGAAAAACATTTTCAAAATTATTTAACATTTTAAGTCATACATATACAAGAAAAATACATTCTTAGCTTTGCTTTAAGCTATTTTGCCATGATATATATACTTTACTCTAAACAATGTTGATGAAATTTAATAAGGATTACCTATCCCCAATATAGGTTAAATTCCTCTTTAACTTGAAATACTTGGGCTATATTGCCTATTTAATACATTCAAACCTTTGTTTAAAACCTCTAAACAACCCCTTTCAAAACCAGTACCCCTTATGAAACCATGTAAAACACTTTACTTATCTTAGGCTGAAAGGACAAATCCTTCCTTTTGAAACCATTCAAATTCTTCCTTTCAAAAGCATGCAAACCTTCCCTTCGAAAGCTTTAAAATCTTAGACATCCTTCTTTGAAACTTTAAATATTTTTTTTGAAATCATAGGAAAAACCTTTACTTTCAACCAATTTGAAACCTTGGGGAACCACCTCTTCAAAACCATTCTTAAAACCCTTTCGAAAGCCTTAAAATGCTAAACCTTTCAAAAGCCTTTGGGTTCAATTTAAACATGTGAAAACCTTTCAAAACCATTCAAAAATTTACACTTTCGAAACCTTTGACAACCGTTTTGGTCGAAACCATTTGTATTATGTCTTCAAGTAGAGAAAAAGGATCAGAAACCTATTAAAGTCGAAAGCAGTCCTAAGTAAAGAAGTGATGCTATCGAAAACATTGGAGAAGTGGCCAAATTTTAGAAAACAAAAATAACCCCTTTGAAACCTTCTGGGTTAAAAGGTAGAAAGCGGTAGCTATGGTTATCGACTTATTCGAAAGCATTTATTTAAAACAAAGGCATAACCCAATCGAAATCTTTTCTTTTCAAACCAATTGACTTGGTCGAAAGCTAACCTAGTCGAAAGCCAAACTAGTCAAAAGAAAGCAGGCGCATTTTCCTTTGAAACCTAAGTAATGCTTTAACCCCTTCGGAATCCCTGGCTTCGACCCTATACCTTTCGCCTACGTTCAATCGCTATGTACTAGTTCCTTGATTCCATGTGCATTAGTCATGATGGAGTCGAAGGCGAAGGTATGGAGGCCGAACTTGGTGTCAAAAGCATCAAAACAGTGAAAAACATGTTTATTTGTCCTTTTAAACTATTACTTTTGTACCTAACCTGCCTTGTTCGTCAAAATCTGTTTGGTTGCCATTTTCTCTTTTCCAAAAATACTGCTGACTTTCCAGATATAGAATCTGAATTTATTTACAAAAAGCCCCTTCTCCTTTTATAAATATGTAAAATATTTTAGTCCCATACATTAAATAATTTTATATACCCACCAAAACACTTAGGAAAATTCTACAAAATTCTTGAAAACCACTTTTTATATGTTTTCTAACATATACAAATTGCAAACCCAAACCACTAATTATTTAATCGTAAATTATTTATAACCCAAAGTAACATTTTCTTTACTAGAAAATTTATATAAAATCCACAAAAATTTTAAAAAAACTTGAAAAGTAAAACCCATCTCTAAAATATTATATCTAGTCGATATAAAAATTTGCAAGGCATTTGGATGTCATTTAATAGAGTTTTCACCTTAAAACATATCATAAAATCTATATGAACAAAGATAAATCATCAACAAGTATATATAATCATTCCATCATTCAAAACATAGCAAATAAATGCAAAATATTTCGGATTTCATCTTAAAATAGAAAACAAAAGAAATAATAGATTTAAACATTATTCACCTTAGCTTTAGAGATTAAAGAGATTGAGATGTGAATGGATTTGATTTGCTTAAGCTTCTTCCTAGCTTTTCTCTATCTTTTCCCCCTTTCTCTTGTTAACGGTAGCCGGCCCCTTGTTAATTTTTTTGATAAAATGAAATGAACATGCATTGAGATACACAGCCAAGGGTTTTAGGATATAGAAATGACTTCTTTCCTATTTTACCCCTCCTCTATTTCAATTTAACAATTATTTTAATTCATAGGTTAAATGGCACGACTACCCTTTAATTAAATCAAATCCCGATCCTATAATCAACATATTATTTTATTTTATTTAACTAATTAAATATCCTAAATAATATTACCAAGAATATGGGGTGTTACAGGAACTACTTGATTTCTAAAAAGAAAGTGCTCGAAACTTATGATTTAAAACTAGAAGATAGAATAAAGGGAGAACGTGTGATTTGTAACTTGCCAATCATGTCGGTACTGTTGAATATGCGCTTATATGTTTTTGTTTGATGATAATAAACATATATATTCATTTAAATGTATTTGGTAATGTACTATTTTGTTTTTCATAGATTAAATAAATATTTATTGAATAAAATAAATTACACAGAATTTGAATTTGAATTCAAACAGAACAAGTTACACAGATTTTGAATTCAAACAGAAATTTTATTCAAACAAATATTTATTACAATCTTGAATAGTACAAATTCATGCTCTCACTATACATATACATTTTTGATTACAATCACATCACATTTCACATTTACAGTTAACCTCACTACATATCACTCACACTCGTGTTTTTGTCTTCAACTGCATTCCGGTTTGAATCCAGCATCTGAGAAATCTGCAAAAATATAAACTAACGCAGTAAAATTGAAAAAGAAATATTTTTGCAAATTCAAAATAAATAATTTTTGAAAATATGATTTGCCTCAGTTATTTGGGTTGTTCGTCATAATTTACACTTGAATTCATCACAAAGTCGTGCATATAGATATTACAGGGACATGTAACCATAAGTGGCTGCAATACACACGTGTACATTCATACACGTGTGCACTGTCTCGCCAACTCGTGTGCACAAATCAACCAAAGTAGTACAGCATGCACAAAGTGCCACAAGTGTACATGAATACAACTCGACTGCAACAGTACAGTCATGAAGACTGCAAGAACATGAACATAGGATCAACACAGCCAAATGAAACACATCAAAGAAACTAGTCTCAACCAAATTCAGTAAGGCAATGCACCAATACAAACTCCAATGACTCAAGCAACATGTCCAGTGAAAAACACAAGTCAGTGGTGAAGCAACAACAATGAAGCAGAGCCAAGATTACATGTACTCGAGGCAAATGCAACTGTGAAAACTGAAGTAAAAAAAATGTGCATGAACACAGTGAAGACCACAGAGGCAGTGTAACAGTGGTGATGCAGTGCCACATGACCATCAAGCAAGACCAGTGACCAACCACAAGATCACCAGGCAATTAACCAGAGGCAACCACAAGTGCAAGAATAAACCAGCATGAATGCAACATGGCTAAGATGTCTCAAATAAACAAAACACCAAATAGACCATGGAACAGCAAAGTGATTGCAACAAACATCAGCAGATATAAAATGACCAAGTGCATCTGAACTACAGCACGACCAAATGGTCAAGATGAAAAACCAGAGTTTAATGCATATGAGATCATGCAGTACTACAAAGACCATGTCAAACACAGAGGCAACATGAATGGAAACTGCATCAATGCAAATCAAAACAGAGAGTATGGTGATGCAGTCAACAAGGCAACAGTGCAGGTGAACAAATGTGCAACTGCTCAAGACCACACACTGCATATATGTCAAACATGAATGCTACGACTTCAAATGAACAAATAATCAGACAACATAACTGATCAATGCAACTGATCAAACCACAGTATGTAAAGCATGCAAGATCTAACAGCTACATGAAGTATCAAAACTCATGAATACAGTAGCAAGGTTGCAAGTATATGAAATGCAGACTACAAAGTGTACAACTACAAGATCAGGCCAAAATAAAGCATGAATCACATGAACAAGTTCGAGCATTATAAAGAAACAAAGTACAAATGAACGAAGTTCAACAGTACAAAAAATTCGAATTCATGACAGTGTATCAAGTACGCATCTTTTAGAAAGTCAAAGCCGTGACTTTATCCAGAAATCATAACAATTTCAAGATGAACGAGTCAAGGCCGAAACAGTAGAAATCAACATCGTGGTCATCACGAAATAAATCAAAGCCGTAACCATCAAGCAACCAAAATATACGATTACGAAAGAGTCAGTGAAATCATCAGCATCAAAATATAATCGAACGGTCGAACAACTTATTTGACAAATTCAAATAAGTTTATACGAACGAAGATAAAGGAGTTCGAACGCATATTTAACCCAGATCATCATCGGCATAAAAGATAAGAGAGTTTGAATACAAGTATCAGAGAAAAAATTGTTACCGAAGCAATAATCGAACTCACCGAAGCAACCGAAGGAAGCAATACGAAATCGATCAAGGCAGGCTAAATCACGAACAATCAACAAAGATCGAAGTAGTATCGGAGCTTCGCAAAAGCCCTAATCTGGAACAGAGAGCGCAAGGACGAGATCCTCAAATTTTAAAGAGACGAGAAGAACAAACGGCCACCTTTATCAAGAGAAAAAGGAACGGGCCGAAGTGGTTATAAAAAAGGGGAATTAAAAATACTATTTTCTCCTTTTTGGGCCGGTCACTAATTTAAAAGGGGGTTAGGTTTATTAAATAATTAGGGTTTTGAATTGGGTTTTTAGTTTAATTTAATGTCTTTTATATTTTCATTTGAAAATTGTGAATTAAATCTTGGTAAATCACCACCTAGGTTTTAGGTAGTGTCAGATTGTCTATTTTGAATTAGTTCAGTGAGCAGGGTGTGCGAGTTTGCAAAGCTCTATAGGCGGGAGCAGTGTTTGCGAGTAAGCGAAACTCTATAGGCGGGAGCAGGGTGTGCGAGTCTAGTAGAGTGTTTGTGAGCGGGAGCAAAAGGGTCTGCGAGTCTAGTAGAGTGTTTGTAAGCGTGATACTGTTTAATTCTAATAGAAATCTGTGAATGCAGCAGTAGGCAGGGGTTGCCGAAGCTGGGTAAATTTTGTGTGTGATTTACTTTTCAGCATATTTATTTCTGCAGTTTATTTCTGTGTTTAAATCGAGAAAATTTCTATAACCCTATTCACCCCCCCCCTCTAGGGTTAATCTAGATCCCACAAGTGGTATCAGAGCCCGGTATATTTTTTATTTAACTCTAGAGTCATGAGTCTACAAAATAATGCTTTTTCTGAGGGGCAATCTATTGCTAGGCCACCCATGTTTAACGGGAACGATTATGCTTATTGGAAAGTTAGGATGGGTATCTATCTTAGTTCTGTTGATTATGATGTTTGGGATATTATTGAAACTGGCTATAAACCTCCCACTATAATCGTTGGTGATACTGAGATTCCTAAACCTAAGGATAGGTGGGATGCTAACGATAAGAAATTGAAAACGACAAATGCTAAAGCCACGAATGCTTTGATATGTGCTCTTGATAAAAATGAATTTAATAGAATTTCTCATTGTACAACAGCACAGGAAATATGGCATACTTTGGAGGTGACACACGAAGGAACTTCTCAAGTCAAGGAGTCTCGGCTAGCCCTATTCAGCAATGAATACGAAAACTTTGTGATGGACAAAGGCGAGAGCATAAAGGATATGTTTGGACGCTTTTCAACCTTGGTATACAATGCTAGAGCGCTTGGGAAGGTATTCACTGAGGTAGAGCTTGTGAGAAAGATACTACGAGTTTTACCAATGAACTTTGAGGCAAAAGTCACGGCAATCCAAGAATCGAAAGATCTGAGCAAACTAAGCATGGAGGAGTTGATTGGCAACTTGATGACATATGAGCTTGAGTTAAAAGCAAAGGAAGAACGCAACAACTCCGAACCAAAGAAGAAGACGATTGCCTTAAAGAGCAAAGAAGATAGCGATGAAGAAGATCCAATTGAAGAGCTTGCAATGGCTGTCAATAATCTTAGAAGATGGTCTAGATTCAAGCCACGCAAGAAGAAAACAAAGGGCAATAGGTCAAAAGATTCCGAAAATTCCGATAATGAACTGACGTGTTATAACTGCAACAAGCCTGGCCACATCAAACCAAAATGCCCACTTCTCAAAAACAACAAAGGAAAGAAAAAGGCGAAGAAGGTATTTGCAGTGACTTGGGATGATGAAGAAGGAGTGGAAGCTTCGGATAGCAGCTCAGAGGAGGCTAACTTGTGTTGCATGGCAAAATCAGAATCAGAAGCAACCTCCGACGAATCTAGTGAGGCAGGTGAGTTTTCTTATAAAGAACTTGTTTTTATGTGTTCTGATCTTACTAAAGTAGTTGATGCTCTTGAATCTAAAATTGAAAAACTGAAAACTGATAGGAGAGAACTTGCTCGTAAAAATTTTAGGTTAGAAACTGAACTTGAAAATATTTAAAACCTAGAATGTAAAAGATGTAAAGTTTTAGATTCAGAATTGACAAGACTTAAGAATAACTCTGAGAATCTTGAAAAAGAAAACTTGAATCTTAAGGAAACCATCGACACTAGGAAAAAGGATTTTATAAATCGATGCACCACTTGTCACTGAAAATACAACACTAAAAACCAAAGTCCAAAATCTTGAGAAATCTTTGAATAACATTTCAAGAGGTAAAAAATCTTTCAACATGCTATTGGGAAATCAAATTTTTGCTAACAATAGAAAAGGACTAGGCTTTGGGAAATCACAAAATGATGATAATGCAAAAAGTAAAAGTGTTTTTGCTCGATCTGAAATAATTGGAAATCATGTTGAAAATCATAGTCATAGGAACACAAAATTTAATCAAGTCAATTTAATGAGCACGTTTTGTAGAGAATTTGGACATAATCGAAATAATTGTTGGTATAGACCCAAACACGTGAAAACTATACCAATTTGGGTTCCAAAAGGCACAAATATAAAATCTTTGAAAGTCAAACAAATTTGGGTGCCAAAAGGAACATATATAAATAGTTTTGGGTCTCCACAAACATATGTTTCATACTCTGCCACTAACAATCATGGACCTATAAAAACAAATAGGTCACATAAATCTTTCATCGTGTAGGTGTGGTGGCAGGCTAAGGAACAACAACACTATTCTCTGGATTTTGGCTGTTCCAGAAACACAACGGGCGACAAAGCAAAGTTCCTTACCTAGTTCAAAGGTGACAAAATCACAATGGATAATGACGAAAAATTATCGTAAAGGTAAAACAGGTAAATTTATTTTTGAACGATATATCAAATGTGATAATCTGCACCATAATCTGAATTAAATCAGCTAATATTGAGATAAACAAAAGATGATGATTTTGATGCTATGATTCTTTTTCAAAATATTGACCAACCATCTTTAAATAGAATTACTTGGAGTAATTATGATGGTTGACCGATTTGAACTTAATTGATATGATTTTTTGACTTGTTCTTATTTATGACATTGATTTGTGCTTAATTGATGACCAATCAGATTTTCAACTTTGAACTAATCCATATAAATTTGTTCGGTCAAATAATGGTATTTGATTACTCATGCTACATGTAGATATATTTTGGTCACTACTTGTAAATTTGCACGATTTCAAATTTCATGTGAAAGCTGTTAAAAAGGATTTTTTGAAATTGTTGAAACTTTATGAAATTGTTGAAACATCAAGAAATTATTTTTTGAAATAATTATGATGATGATTGACTGTTGATTACTCATGAATATAATTGTTTATCCTATGGTTTCTGAAATTAACATCATGATATTTGTTTGAGTGTTAACACGGCTTAAATTCAAATTCAAAAGAATGATGTTAAGTTTGAAATTTTTGGTGCACATTTCATGGTTTGATTCAACAAGTGAATATTGAGTGAAATTTAAATTCAGATGCAGATTACACTGGTAATATAGTTGATAGAAAAATTATTAGTGTAACGTGATTAATTTTTGAAACATTCATTTGCTGCATCGTTTTTTTTTTCAAAGAAAATATCTGCATATTTTTCATTTGAAATAATTTTCAAATAGCAGAAAATTTTCTTATAAAACCCCCTCGAGAAAATCATGTTTGACCATATTTACAGCTTAATCATTTTTGAAAAATTGATTTTATAATTTTTAATTTGATTTTAAATGACAAATTTTGACTAATCTGACTCCCTTTGATTATCGAAAAGATGAATAGTGATTGAAAAAGAGATGAGTGTTGATATTTGTCATATATTATAACTCGAGAAAGTATAATTATAAAATTTCTTTAGAATTTCATAACAAGAGTTATAAAAACTTTTTGTTGGGTAAAAATTCCATGACCATTTCTATTTCTATCATCTTTCTATCGACCATCATTCATCAAGATCATATTTAGTATGTAAATTTGTGGTAGTTTACAAAGGAAATCATTTGTTCTTCAATATCTTTGAATCTGTGAAGGAAATTATTTGTGCTTCAACTTATTATATTTAGCAATAAAAATAAATATCCAAAGTATTCACTCTCATTTAAAAGTCCTCATGGTTATGCATGGGTGAATTACTTGAATTTTTGATTATGTGCTTCCATGCTCATTTAAAAGTCCTCACGGTTATGCATGTATGGAACGCATATCAAAATTAATTGATTCAAATAGACAAGTTGATTTTAATCCCATTTAAAAATCCTCACGGTCATGCGTGGTTAGAAGATACTTGATTTCATTTTTTTTGAAATAAAAATTGTGAATACTACTAATCTCATTTAAAAGTCCTAACGGTTATGCATGGTTAGTAGATATTCAAATTTCCTGAAATAAATATACCACAAATAGACAGAATTGTATGATTTTTGATGATTTTATCCTCATCACTTCTGAAAGTGGAATATGCGCTTGACAAGGGTAATTATGATTTTTGTTTGAGTTTTATTGAATTTAATATTTATATTCAATTGAGTTAAATGTTAGATTCATGTCTATCACTTCATCCCTATTTTTACAACACTGTTATTCTTTTGCTGATAACAAAAGGGGGAGAGAAAAGTTAAGATTTTGTCAAATAGAATCAAGCAAATGTCAAATAATTTTCCATTTGCATATAAGCTCATTTACATATTTTTATTTGTATGCATATATGTAGGGGGAGCATCATGTAGAGAGGAAGCATTTAAATAGGGGGAGCAATTAAAGTATAACATTGATCAAATACATTTAACACATGTACAAAATCTTAAATATATGTTTGTTATCATCAAAAGGGGGAGATTGTTGAATATGCGCTTATATGTTTTTGTTTGATGATAATAAACATATATATTCATTTAAATGTATTTGGTAATGTACTATTTTGTTTTTCATAGATTAAATAAATATTTGTTGAATAAAATAAATTACACAGAATTTAAATTCAAACAGAACAAGTTACACAGATTTTGAATTCAAACAGAAATTTTATTCAAACAAATATTTATTACAATCTTGAATAGTACAAATTCATGCTCTCACTATACATATACATTTTTTATTACAATCACATCACATTTCACATTTACAGTTAACCTCACTACATATCACTCACACTCGTGTTTTTGTCTTCAACTGCATTCCGGTTTGAATCCAGCATCTGAGAAATCTGCAAAAATATAAACTAACGCAGTAAAATTGAAAAAGAAATATTTTTGCAAATTCAAAATAAATAATTTTTGAAAATATGATTTGCCTCAGTTATTTGGGTTGTTCGTCATAATTTACACTTGAATTCATCACAAAGTCGTGCATATAGATATTACAGGGACAGGTAACCATAAGTGGCTGCAATACACACGTGTACATTCATACACGTGTGCACTGCCTCGCCAACTCGTGTGCACAAATCAACCAAAGTAGTACAGCATGCACAAAGTGCCACAAGTGTACATGAATACAACTCGACTGCAACAGTACAATCATGAAGACTGCAAGAACATGAACATAGGATCAACACAGCCAAATGAAACACATCAAAGAAACTAGTCTCAACCAAATTCAGTAAGGCAATGCACCAATACAAACTCCAATGACTCAAGCAACATGTCCAGTGAAAAACACAAGTCAGTGGTGAAGCAACAACAATGAAGCAGAGCCAAGATTACATGTACTCGAGGCAAATGCAACTGTGAAAACTGAAGTAAAAAAAAATGTGCATGAACACGGTGAAGACCACAGAGGCAGTGTAACAGTGGTGATGCAGTGCCACATGACCATCAAGCAAGACCAGTGACCAACCACAAGATCACCAGGCAATTAACCAGAGGCAACCACAAGTGCAAGAATAAACCAGCATGAATGCAACATGGCTAAGATGTCTCAAATAAACAAAACACCAAATAGACCATGGAACAGCAAAGTGATTGAAACAAACATCAGCAGATATAAAATGACCAAGTGCATCTGAACTACAGCACGACCAAATGGTCAAGATGAAAAACCAGATTTTAATGCATATGAGATCATGCAGTACTACAAAGACCATGTCAAACATAGAGGCAACATGAATGGAAACTGCATCAATGCAAATCAAAACAGAGAGTATGGTGATGCAGTCAACAAGGCAACAGTGCAGGTGAACAAATGTGCAACTGCTCAAGACCACACACTGCATATATGTCAAACATGAATGCTACGACTTCAAATGAACAAATAATCAGACAACATAACTGATCAATGCAACTGATCAAACCACAGTATGTAAAGCATGCAAGATCTAACAGCTACATGAAGCATCAAAACTCATGAATACAGTAGCAAGGTTGCAAGTATATGAAATGCAGACTACAAAGTGTACAACTACAAGATCAGGCCAAAATAAAGCATGAATCACATGAACAAGTTCGAGCATTATAAAGAAACAAAGTACAAATGAACGAAGTTCAACAGTACAAAAAATTCGAATTCATGACAGTGTATCAAGTACGAATCTTTGAGAAAGTCAAAGCCGTGACTTTATCCAGAAATCATAACAATTTCAAGATGAACGAGTCAAGGCCGAAACAGTAGAAATCAACATCGTGGTCATCACGAAATAAATCAAAGCCGTAACCATCAAGCAACCAAAATATACGATTACGAAAGAGTCAGTGAAATCATCAGCATCAAAATATAATCGAACGGTCGAACAACTTATTTGACAAATTCAAATAAGTTTATACGAACGAAGATAAAGGAGTTCGAACGCATATTTAACCCAGATCATCATCGGCATAAAAGATAAGAGAGTTCCAATACAAGTATCAGAGAAAAAATTGTTACCGAAGCAATAATCGAACTCACCGAAGCAACCGAAGGAAGCAATACGAAATCGATCAAGGCAGGCTAAATCACGAACAATCAACAAAGATCGAAGTAGTATCGGAGCTTCGCAAAAGCCCTAATCTGGAACAGAGAGCGCAAGGACGATATCCCCAAATTTTAAAGAGACGAGAAGAACAAACGGCCACCATTATCAAGAGAAAAAGGAACGGGCCGAAGTGGTTATAAAAAAGGAGAATTAAAAATACTATTTTCTCCTTTTTGGGCCGGTCACTAATTTAAAAGGGGGTTAGGTTTATTAAATAATTAGGGTTTTGAATTGGTTTTTTAGTTTAATTTAATGTCTTTTATATTTTCATTTGAAAATTGTGAATTAAATCTTGGTAAATCACCACCTAGGTTTTAGGTAGTGTCAGATTGTCTATTTTGAATTAGTTCAGTGAGCAGGGTGTGCGAGTTTGCAAAGCTCTATAGGCGGGAGCAGTGTTTGCGAGTAAGCGAAACTCTATAGGCGGGAGCAGGGTGTGCGAGTCTAGTAGAGTGTTTGTGAGCGGGAGCAAAAGGGTCTGCGAGTCTAGTAGAGTGTTTGTAAGCGTGATACTGTTTAATTCTAATAGAAATCTGTGAATGCAGCAGTAGGCAGGGGTTGCCGAAGCTGGGTAAATTTTGTGTGTGATTTACTTTTCAGCATATTTATTTCTGCAGTTTATTTCTGTGTTTAAATCGAGAAAATTTGCTATAACCCTATTCACCCCCCCCCCTTCTAGGGTTAATCTAGATCCTACAGGTACCGATATGATTTTATAGCACATTAGAGTTTGTCTCCCTTCCTACTTTCTTGGATCTGGAGTTTGACCATAATTCATGGTCCAACGACTTCGGTGGGTGATCTTCATATGAATAGAAAGCTTATAGCAACTTGGAAATAACTTCTTTTTGGATTTCTTCTCCTTTGGACCTCCTGTTCTATCTTCTTCTTTCTTAAACCTCCTTAAATCCGTGATTTACTAGTTTGGGGTCGAATTTGAGTTGTGATCTTCATACTCTATAGAGGAAACATAAGATAATAAAATTGAACCACTATAAAAATAATGTATTTTCTTTGTTTATTTTGATAGATCTATATTGTTGGTGCTTTTATCTAATATTGAGATGTTTATGAACTTCTAGCGCAACAATAAAGGACGAATGTGTCAGATGGAATGAAAATCCCGACACTTAAACAAGTACACATTAACCATATACACGATATGACACGTCGCACTTGCATAATATACACTTATGTATATTTGGATATACTTACAAAATATACCAAGTATAAGTTTGGTTAAAACTACCATTTAAACAAACCAATCGGTTAATTTAACTAAGAGTGAGGAATGAAAGATTTCGCTCTCCATATAGGACAAAGCCTTCCTTTAATTAATCTAATTTTAAAAGAGAGAAATGAAAAGTTTCTTTTCCTAAATAAAATAAAACTTCGCCATTTAATTGAATTTGAGTCACGTTAAATACCTTATTCGGATTAATTAAATAATGTAATGTATTAAAAATAAAATATGATTTTATTAAACAACTAGATTGGATATAGTATTAGAAATTAGACTTCATAAGCCTACTATAATCCAAATATGAAATTTTTTTGTAATCTTACCATTTCATCCACTGTAGAACGGCTCGGTTCCATCAATACATTTACCCATCTTAGCATAAGTATATCCTATACTTATCAACATTTTATGAACCATGTCATCTTATCATCAACTACATTGACATGCATCATCTGGACTATTATATAGGTTTCGATCTCAATGCTATCTTCCCTAGGTCCATCTATCTTTAGTTATTCTTTTTACTCGAACAACATCATTGACTAAATGATCAATAATTCCACCTTATGAGCCATCCTAACTCTACTATGAGGTTGAATATAAGCACCTTGAATATAATCTAGCGAACGTTATTGCTAATTGTCAATATCTATAATGCTTCGGTGTTTTAATATTTAAATAATATTGGATTTAATTGATACTTTAATTAATTTATATTTAAGTGGGAACTTGATCATTTTTATAACTTTGGAATTTGACAATGGGACTTGAGCCATTATGATCGACTTATTTTTCTGATTCGCACCGTATATTTACTTTTCAGACTCAGAAGTGGTACAGAGTATAAGGTTAAAGCCTTGCTAAAGCCCGGCTAAATCTTCGCTCACTACAACAATTTGAACTTTTAGTAGTAAACGCCATTTAAGGCTTTTCTAGCGTTTTTATAGATGTTGTATATCAACATGTTGTTGTAGGCCTGCGACCTACGATAACAATAAAAAAATGCTATGAATAAGCTATTTTAACAGCGTTTGGAAAATACTATAAATTGTTTTAATGGCATTTCTGCACACGCTGTAAAAATGCATGTTATAAATAGAAAAGATTATTAGACAGCAAGAATAAAACGCTATAAAAAGTTCCTAACGATAGCTTTTTACCAATGCTATCAAAAATCTCTTAACAATGGTGTTTTTGAACTGCTACCAACAATTGCATATTATAGCACTTTAAAAATGCTATTGTTACCTTTTATAGCATTTTTTAATGCTATCGTCTTATTGCATAAGTTTTCTAAGCTTCTTTTTGACGTTTCAATGCATATATGTATAACGAATTTAAATATCACTAAGATCACATTTGATTACAAATACGTTATATGTAAACAAACAAAATTACACTAAAACAACATGGCTTTATTATATTTCATAACTATGTATGAATATTACAAATGCAACTAAACAAAACTAATATTACACGTAAGCAATCTTACTAAAACGATACATAGAAGTATTCAAACACTAAAGATACATACGACGCTATATATTACTTCAAATCGCCTTTTTGCAACTTGCCAGCACCAAATGTATTAGTTACCTGTAAAGAAAAGGTTCACTAATTAGTCGTAATAGATATGACTCATGAAAAATATGCATATGAAGTGACACTTTTGAACAATAATATATTATGTTTACGAACTTATATAATTCTAAACCACTATTGTATTTAAACGAGTACAGATACCATAAATTTTTTAAAACTTATTTAATTTCTATAAAACTTGATTTATTTCAACAATACCAGTTTAATTTTTGGCAACTTAATTAACTTAGCAAAATATTTATGAAATTTAATAAATTCTATAGAAACTTTGTTAATTTTGTTAAATTTTTATAAAACACAATTAATTTTTTTATCAAACTTGGATGAACTTTACAAATTTAATTAATTTAGTTGGATGTTTATAAAACTTGGTTAAAAATTTTATAATAATATAATTAGTTAAATTTTATTAACTTGTTATTTTATAAACTTAATTTATTTTAAAAACTTAATTAAAGTTCATAAACTTAGTTATTTTTTATAGACTTTCTTAATTTGTATAAAACTTGGTTAACTTCTATAGAAATAAGTTAATTTTTATAATTAGGTTTTTTTTTATAAATTTATTTAATTTTTAAAAAACTTAGATAACTTTGTTAAATTTTTATAAACTTAATTATTATTTTATAAATTTGCTTACCTTTTACAAAATTTTGTTAATATTTAGATAACTATTTTATTTATATACAACTTGTTTAACTTATTTAAATTTTTATACAACTTGGTTAATTTTTATAAATTTATTTTTAGTTTTCTAAAACTTAGTTAAGGTAGAAAATTATTTACTTTTTATAAAACTTGGGTAACATAGTTAATTCTTATAATTTATCTAACTTGGTTTAATTTTACAAAAATTAATTAAATTTTCATAAAACATATGTAGCTTTTTATAAAACTTGGTTAAATTTTACAAACTTAATTAATTTAACAGGATGTTTATAAAACTTGGTCAAATTTTATAAAACTTGGTCAAGTTTTATAAAACCTAGTTAATTATTTTAAAATCGGTAACTGTTTAGGTCAGAACATACGCACCTTAGTAATATTTGTAACTACACTATGAAGAGCATAGAGTTTGGCATTGAGCTTTCTTCTCTTGTTTCTTTCAGTTTTTGTATTCTTTCCTACATTAATATTGGCAGTAGAAGAGTTGGTTGTTGTTCTTTCAGGCGAGCTTGATTCAGAGGTTAAGAAAACATCATCCCTTCCTCAACTAATTAATATCAACATTTTCCTGTTGCTTGAGATATTAATAATATGAACTAGGCGAAACAAATATCGATAAACATGTACCTATCTAGCTCTTATAAAGCCTGTTGGTTTCCCAATAGTTAGCATACTCGATTTCAGTTTCTCCCATAACTACTTCTCCTTGACTGTTGAAGTATAAACAAAAGATACAGTGTTTTCTTAAGCTAATGTAAGTGAAAGCGAACTAAATAAGTTATTATCCAATGAGGTTATATATAGCTACATAAAATGCATCAAATGCGAGTAGTCATTTATTGTTTTGGTATTTTTAATGTTGATATGTTTTGGAGAAAAAAGCACACCTTTTGATTCGGATTTAGATATGAATAACACATTTTTTTTCTAATACACCAGTAATATGTAATTAACAATCTGAAGCATGAGATTTAAAAAAATAATCAGTTTTATAATCTTAAAAAAAAAATTAACTGCGCAAGAAGCACCTCTCTGGGATTTGTTTATGCGTCGCTTTCCATCCCATTGCTCTTTTAAGCTTACATTCTAGATTACTCATTTCCTACATTGAAAGATATGAATAAAACTATAAATTGTCCATAATTATTAAAATAATACTTGAACTAAGGATAAAGACATGCATTGTGGGTTATGAATACTGCAATGCACGATAGCAGCATAACACTATATCAACTAGCCTGTCACTCAACATAGCAACATGCGTGTCACTTATTATATGTTTAATACCTTATTTTTACAACAATTTTAGATCTTCCACGTCAGACTTTGGGGGCATGGGTTCTAGTCTGATTCTGCATCAGCTAACTGAGGCACCTGTTGATGATGTTTATCGTTTCTACTTTGCTTCTGTAACCGCTTAGTTCCAGCTTTAAGTTAATGTACCAAACTCAAGTTAATCCTACTTCACCACTTCATTTAAGCTTCAACTAGTACATCAGGTCCTGCCTTCGGTAATACCAGCCAGCTTTATATTCAACTTCAACAGTTCACATATATTTTTGTGCAAGTCATCATGCACTTTAGGTCATCAATTAGCCTGCTTATTCATCTTAATCATTCAGACCGTATACTCAGCTAATTCTATCATTCAATCATCCAACGTTGTCTAAGATGAACAGACTCAGTATTTTCTAAGGGAATCATTGTCTAAGATGAACATATTCAGCATTGTCTAAGATCAAAATGACAAAATAGTACTTGAATATAAATTATTAAAGCCAACATCCATTTTTATTTTTAAAGTAAATATTCTAATAACAAGCGCATAATCCTATTCATCGTGTTATCTCCAGCATATGTAATTTGTACATATAAATACTGATAGGGATATCCCATGTTCGTGTAAAAGAAAAAAATGAGTCACCTTTTGACCTCGACCTGCTTTTATTCAACTTATAATTTAACTTATTGATTAGTTTATTATTTAACTTCCTTTTCTATCAACAAATATTACATAAACAAGTTAGCCAAACATTTTCGACCGATACATTTTACAATCTGCAAAGTCAAAATTTTCACTAATGTTTAAACCAAGGTTTAAAATTCCGTTTTCCGTTTCTGTTCCGGCCATTGGTAATTTTAAAGTTTCCGGTTTCGTTTCGGAAATTCCGAAAGTTCCGCTTTAATTCCGGTTTTCTAGTTCCGCCACTTTTTTGCTTTAATTTGCTATATATGCTAATAAACATTCAATATTGTCATAAATTTTTAGTACATTTTCTACATTACATATGCAATACACACTTTAATTAAAAATCCAGTGTGTAATATTCTGTATTGTTTATTTGAGATTTTAAAGCTTTGATTAATTTTGAAAATTTTAAATTTCTTATTATGATTCGATGTAAATTAACAATAGTATAACAACTTTTTTTATGAAACTATATGATTTCTTCTCCATTTATTTATTGTCTTCATTAATTTGTTTTCTTTTTCTTAATTATTATATATTTGTTGTATTTTTTTAAATTTTTTTAATTTTTTCAATATTTGAAAATCAAATTCGGAATTTAGACCGGAACCGGAATTTTGACCGGATTCCGTTCCGGCTATGAACGGAATTGGAACGGAATCACCGGAGTAACCGGAATTCCGTCGGAATTTCGAACCATGGTTTAAATTCCTATCTTTGATAACCAATTCATCAACAGTCAATCAAGGCTTACATAAACTTTATTATTCTCAAGTTGACAAGTCACTGTGTTTAAGTTTTCAATTTAAAAGTGATGAAAAAACAAGGTAATGAGAATTGCTTTCTGGGGATCTAAGGACGTTAAGAGGTAAAATCCAATCATTTCTCACATTTCTGTTTTCATGTTATATAAATTTAACCATCAAGTAGTTATTCATGTATTCCCTCAAGCAAACTTTGTAGATTATTTTATACCAAAATATTTTTTTAATTATAGCATTAATTTAGGCATTTTTAGTCATGTATGATTTTTTAAAATGTTCAATCATGGAAAAAGCAGCAAGAAATATTTAAATAGTTATATTGCTAATTACAACCTATACAGAAGAACTCAAATGTAAAGGAAAACGGTGGAATAATATGGATTACTGTCCATGTAACTAGCTATCAACAACCGAGATATAGTAATAGATTATGATATGGTGGAACAATACACTAATTAATAATTAATCATCATTTAAATCTAGATGAAATATGATCAGTTCACATCCTCCACTAATAAAATAAAATTGTTAAATTGTTGCTAGGATTACCGTTATATTAAATAGAATATAACACCATTAACTTTGTTATTTTTATAAATTTAGTTTATTTTGAAAACTTAAACTTGTTTAGTTTCTATAAATCTTAGTTAAATTCTATAAAAATTAGCTTTTTTTTATAAATTAGGTTAACTTTTATAAATTTATTTATTTATTATAAAACATAGATAACTTTGTTAATGTTATATTTTGTTTTAAATACTTTACTCAATAATTGCATGTCGATTGTTATAAACTTATATTAATTTTTATAAAACTTAGAAATTCTATATACTCATTTAGCTTTAAAAAACTTAGCTAGTTTAGTTAATTACTATAAAACTTAATTAATTTTATAAAATTAATTAACTTAGTTAATTATTTTAAATTTAGTTAATTTTTATAAACTTAATTAATTTTTACGAAACTTTAGTTAACTTACATAATTTTTAAATGAGGCAACACTCCTTAGTTTAAACTAAGGCAACACGCCTCAGTATTAACTGGGTCAATGCCTCGGTATTAATTGATTTACTGACTTGTATTCTAACTTGTATTCTAGTTAATTGATTTTCTCAAATTAGCCCATATAAAAAGATTATCCTAACGTGTATTCTAGTAAACATGCATATTATCACTTGTTATATTAGGGAGAAAATGACTTGAACATTAAATCAGTTGGCTTGTTTTTTTTTTTTTTTTTTTTTTTTTAACAACAAATTCAACCTTTTATAACCTCAATCAAAAGCTGTCAACATGCCTGACAGATAACCCAAAACAAAAGGCCAAAAGGAAAAGCCACCAAAAACCCAGAACAAAGGAGAAAACAAAACAACCAATAAGGAACCAAATATAGGAACGAGGAGAAGCGGCACAATCTCTGACCAATCCACTTCGCACACCCAAATAGCTACCGGAAACCACCGCCCAGCCAACATCGTACTCGAGCTCCGACAAGGCCACCGGCCTACCACGATGTTGAGGTTCCAACCATCAATGAAAAACAAGGACGTCCCCCGTCCAACCAAGAAAACCGGAAGCAATGGCCAAAACCATCAACGCCGACAGACCGACAGAATGAAGATGATAAAGACTTCCGATAAGCCAACTCCAAACAGCAGAAAAATACCAAGAAAAGAAACTCCCATAAAATCAAGAGCCTAAAAGCACTAAACACAGAGTTACACACCAAAAAAAAAAAAAAAAAAAAAAAAAAGGAGGGGGTGTTGGTGGATCGGGGGGGGGGGGGGGAGAGGAGATGACGGATGACAGACCGAGGGGAACAACCAAGCCAGAATTTGCAGTCCCCGGATAGGCAGTCATCCAATACCTGCTCTATTAGAAGAGAGAGAGCAGTTTATTGATAACAGGTTTACTAAATGACGAGAGCGAGCACTGGCCGAACCCCGGAAGGGTCGGCCCCGAAAAGCTAAGAAAACATCATCTCTAACCCGCCGAACAACGGAAAGAGGATCCATTGGAACCTCTTCAAAGATAGCCTTATTCCTCGCACACCAGACATGCCAGCAGATTAGACAAGGAATCAATCGAAAGATGATCGAGCGAAGAGATTTCCCAGTGCAAACAAACCACCAAGAAGTCAGCAAATCATTTGGCGAAGAGATGGTGCCACGAACACCCAAAAAATTACCGAAAAAATTCCAGGTGGATCTAGCACACCAACCACCGAAAAACAAATGATTAATAGATTCTGAATCCCCGTTGCCACAGCACCTGCATCGGGAAACAAAAGGGATGCCAATTTGCTGGAGGTTCTCATCAACCGGTAGCCCAGAGTGAAAAATTCGCCACATCAAGAGAGAGACTTTCGGAGGGATTCGAGCATCCCAAATGTAGGCGAAAAGGGGGAGGACCGGAGAAGGAGTACGAGAAGATCTCCAGGCTTTCAGAATAGAGAAAGGGCCACCATCCCAACCGGAGAGGCCACTATGAGAATCAACGAGCAATTTAACCGATTGCATATGCTTCCAGGTCTCACTCGCATAACAAGGAGATCCTGCATAATCAGAGGACGCCAGTCTCCGATACTTAGCATGGAGGAACTTGGCCCACAAGGAATCGTTAGACCCAAACCCGGACCATAACTTACAAGCGAAAGCCGAGCAAATGTCTTTCGGATGACGCAAACCTAATCCACCCTCTGTCTTAGGACGGCAGAGAACAGACCAAGACACCCAGTGATGTCTGCGATTGTCCCCCTTCGAACCCCAAAAGAAGGATGATGCCAAAGATTGGAACGAACGAAAGAAAGAGACAGTAGGTGTCATAGCGGCGAAGATATGAGTACCCATAGAGCTCAGAACCGATTGAATAAGAACTAATCTTCCAGCTTGAGAAAGAAGGGACGCATTCCAACGGATAATCTTACCCCTCACCTTATCCGTAAGAGGATCGAAAATGGCGTTAAGTTTCCTACCTCGGTAAAGAACAATACCTAAGTAAGGAAGAGGAAGGGAAGCGGCCTTGAAGCCAGTAAAAGATTCGACCCAATAAACTCGAACTTGGTCCATATCCTTCGCGTGAACGAAGCAACTCTTGTCAGAGTTGACCAATTGTCCCGAGCACCTCTCGTACAGCTTAATGAAACGAATAAGACGCCGAACAGAAGTCCGAGATCCGTTAGAGAAAATAACAATGTCATCCGCAAATGACAAAGAGGAGACGAGCGGACATCCGCTAGGAATACCGAATCGCTGAATTTGACCAAAAATCGTCAAAGTGTGAATGCCACGAATGAAGGCCTCGGCCGCGATAACAAAAAGAGAAGGAGATAGAGGATCTCCTTGACGGATCCCTCTACCAGCCTTGAAAAACCCATTGGCCGATCCGTTTATGAGCACAGAGAACCAACAGTTGGAAATGAGTCTCCAGACCAAATCAATAAGGGTTTCCGGAAAACCGAAAGCACGAAGAACCTTAATGATGAAAAACCAGGACATACGGTCGTATGCCTTTTCCATATCAAGTTTGAATATGATGTTAGAACCCCTGACCTTACGGTCAATCTGAGAAACATGTTCTTGGGCTAAAAGGACGTTATCAGTGATCAACCGGCCTTTTACAAATCCTTCTTGGGAAGTAGATATAATGCGGTCAAGGTAAGGAGCCAAACGAGTGGCCAAAACCTTGGAAATTACTTTGTTAGCAAAATTACAAAGGCTGATAGGGCGAAACTCTGAACACGCCCTAGGGTTATCACACTTAGGAATCAGGACCAAATTAGTGGAAGACCAACTAATCGGAAGAGCAGCCCCGGAAAAGAAATGCTGAATCGCCAGGCAGAAATCAGCTTGGATGATATTCCAAGTAGCTCGAAAGAAGGAGCCATTAAAGCCATCCGGCCCACTGGCACTATCCTTACTAAGAGCAAAGACACAAGCACGAACCTCATCTGACGATGGCGGTTCTGCCAAATCTTCACTACCCACTGCAGTAACAAGCCGAGGAATGAAAGACAGGATGTCCGCAGCCGGTTCGGACACCGACGGGGATCCCAGGTACGAATGAAAATGGGAGACTAAAACCTCCTTGACTGCAGATGGAGTCGAAGCCACAGATTGGTCCGACCTCACAATCTCGCGAATAGAAAGCAGATTTGCTTTCTTTCGAATAGAAGAGTGAAAGAATTTGGAATTCGTATCACCTTCGACCACCCACTTGATTCTCGCCTTCTGACGAAGATAGGAGTTCTCTAAACGAAGTTCCGAAGAGAAGGCCAATTGAGCGCAAGCCCATAGCTCCTTGTTTTCGGAAGATGGACTCTCGTCGAATAAAGCTTCGGCAAGAATCAGAGACTCTTCTGCCGCTCTCACCCGATCGAATATATTCCGGAAAACAAGGGAATTCCACGTCTTAAGACAAGCCTTAAGACGCTTCAGTTTCCCAGCAAAAGCCCCCATGGGTGCAGCCACAAAGGGAATGGACCACGACTCCTCTACCACCTGAAGAAAACTATGATGGGAACTCCACATGCTAAGATAACGAAAAGAAGAAGGCCCCGATAAAGAGCGCGAAGCGCACCGTAAAACAAGAGGAGCATGATCAGAGCAAGACCGATGAAGATGAGATATAGAAAAAGAATAAGGTAAGTTGAACCAATCAGCAGATCCAAAGATCCTATCCAACCTAGAGAGGATCCGATTCGGACCTGCCTGATTGTTAGACCAAGTAAAAGCTGAACCAACGAAAGGAATCTCAGATAACCCAGATCTCGCAACGAATGAATTGAAATCTGAAACCGAGAGACGGTTGACGGCTACCCCTCCCAATTTTTCAGCCTGACTGGCGACAACATTGAAATCGCCACCCACTACTGAAAGCGAGCAACCGAAATCAGCAAGAGACAGAATGTCATTCCAGAGGGATAATCTATCTAACCGGTCACACTTGGCGTATACCGCCGAAAAAATGAACGGTTGCGGGGAGAATGAAGAAAAACACAAGACAGATAGAAGTTGAGACGAGTCAAAAATTGGCCTAATAATGCAATCTTTGGACCAAAGAATCCAAATTTTACCCGAAACATTAGATAAAGCACCACCGAAGCCTAACGACAACACGGCCTTTGTGACCTCCCCGGGACCCACAATAGGCTCTAAAATTGCCACTAAACCGATGGAATGCTTACGGACAATCCTCTTTAGCCTAGCAGAAGAAGCTTCGTTACCTATACCACGAATATTCCAATAAAGAAAATTCGACATGGAGCCAACAGCTGAAAGAGACAAGAAGAAAAGCAACAGAAACCTCGCAGATGGATATCAGATAAGATACAAGGAGGATAGAGCAGATCTACCAATCTGCTCTCTCGCCGCCATAGAGCGAGTACGAATAGTGCGGGGGATCACCGAGGCGTGACGAGATCTACATCTGGATGATCTGCGCAAAGGCTGACGCAAAGGATCGGACACCGAAGAATCACGCACTCTCGCCATCGAACCGAGCAGATGAGAAGAGGAAACAGATGGAAGAGAGTTCTCGGTTAGACGAGATAGCCGCGCATTTATCAACGCAATATCCTCTACAGAAAGCATCGGGATGACGATCGAAAAGGAACAAGAAGACGAAGGAAGAGAACAACGGGAAGAGCAACAGACAGACGAATAGTCAGACTGATCCGAGACAGAGAGAGGATAATGATGGTATGTAGGGGAGCTGAATAATCGCATCCCATATTGCTGTATGAACCTCTCCCAAGCCGGACTGCCAAAAGAAAGGTAACCCCGCGAGATAGGTAAGGTTCGCAGGTTGGTCCTAGCAGATAAATCACCCGGTCGGGTCGCAACTGACTGGTAATATTCCAGTCTGACCGCATAGTGGACCGCAACAGGGTACACTATGCAATCAGAAATGGAACACCGCCTGAGCCAATCGACCCAAGCTGGATAATTTCTCCGTAGAGACCAAAGGAAGCCAATAAGAGAAAGGAGGCGAAAAGCCAAATACGACACAGTCCAGGCCTCGCACTGGCTACGACAAACATCCCAACACTGTTCGCTCCCAACGGAGATCACAATGCCTAAGTGACCTGATACGTCACCAAACAACATAATAGTAACAGTATCAGGGAGCACACGCCGAAGCGCGTCATGGCTCATAACCACAGAGAAAATATCAGCAGATATAAGTCGATAAGGAAACAAAGTCCCACGATCAACCACTAACATGATATGCACCACCAAAAAACTCACCTGGCCTGCCACCAAAACACTTACCTGCTGCTGAACGACTAGATAAACAAAAGAAAAGCCCACTAAAACCTGAGAAACCAAATAACCACCTGAATGCAGAACCAAAGCAAACGGAAACAACTGGCAAGCCCCCTCATAATGCAAGACAGAGACTGCAAAAAATAACTCTGCTCCACAAGAATACAACACCCTATCAGAGCCACGCAACGCATCAGCCCTAAACCAACACAACGGAACTGAAGATCCCACTTCCTCAACAAGGAGCCAATGCCGAGAATTACAGACCAACTGATCAGACACCATTAAGCTACCTTTCTCAACATGACTGGAAGAGGTGACGAAATCCCCTTCAGTCGAAGAGATTGCCGAGAAAGCATCAGGGCCAAGCAACTGCACCATTCGGCTCTGCAAACCGCCCCAACCTACAGCTTGAGCAACAGGACAAAATGAATATAGCAGAGGGGGTTGGAACACCACAAGCAAAGAAACTGATATCCCAACGACCACCATATCAGCTTCATTACCAAACCCACCAACACAAACACCAAAACCCTCGTCCAACTCCATTGAAGCAGAAGAGACCACTAACGCACCACCAATTCCACCCCAAAATGCACACAACATCAAAGAAATAATCGCGGGGATGGGAACCACCGAATCCAGATTGGGAGGGGTGATGAAATCCCCTTCCACCATAGATTCCACGCTACTGCCAATGCCACAACAAATCGAACCAATCTCTTGCGTCTCCTCGCTGCTTGGCAAAACCGCACAAGAATCAGAGAAAGAAACCGAGGGAACGAATCGCTTGATGGAATCCCCTTCTTCCAGAATAACGAGTCCAGAACAAGATCCACAATCAACCGATCCCACCAAAAGAGCCTCCACCCCACTTGACAAATCGTCACAGAAGAAAGAGAAGTACAATCTAGGTTCGAACTGCTTGACAACCCTCTTCGATTCAACAATTGAATCAACAGAGAGCGCCGGCTCCACCAAAGTATCATCAAACTGCCAATTACGACGCCAAGAGGGATAGTAGCACACAATACCAACATCAGATACAGGAAAGATCTCCAAAAAGCATGATTCAACCCATAAGAAACGAGATCTGGCTAAAACCCCAAAATTGGACAGAGAAAAAACCCTAATTTCAATAGAACTAACACCAGTCAAAACCACAGAGATAGGACCATCGACCACAGCACGAATGGCTTCGCCTATCGCGGCGAACGAGGGACAAGGGCGAACGAAAGAACCGGCCAGAGCGAACTCTCCTTCGCCATCCATGGACGTCAACATAACGCACTAAACAGAATAAGAACGCTGCGAACAGCCTACAGCCACTTGAGAGATCACAATAAGAGAGGAAGAGAAAGCAGTAAGAAAATCACTAAATCGACAGTTGAGATCTGAGAGGAAAATAAATAGCCGTTGATAATTAATCAGTTGGCTTGTTTAATAATTATAAAACTTAATTAACTTAGTTACTTAAATTAACTTGGTTAATTTGTTATTGTTGTTGTTGTTGTTGTTATTATTACAAGCACACTAACATACATAGTATAAACTGCACGAACGTGTACCTAATAGCTAGAGCGGATATGTGTTGTAAGTGCAAAAGTTTTGGTAATCGCAACACTTTTATTTCAAGTTGTTTTGTTGTGGTATCAGTGGTAAATTGATAGTGAAATTCTATTGATGGTTCGTTGAGATAGGATGATGGTGGATGTTACAAACTAATAGTGGGTTTCTGTTGATGGATAAAAAAAATTTGGAATTTCAAAAAGAAACCGTAGAAATGCTAGTCATTGAATTCTCTTTATTAGTAGTAAAGATTATATTATTAATATTATTATGAGAGAGCTAATTCCTATCATGTTGAGCTAGAGAAATGTTAGCCTTGTCACTTGGCTTGAATTGTTGAATACGATCCAGTTAGAAGTTTGGCTTGGACGTGGTTATTTAAGATTTACTTCACCTATGTTGAAATTCTTGATTCTAACCTACCATTTTTCATTTTATTATTTATTTTAACTGATCTAAACAAAACGTTTTATTTATGAGTGTAGTTTATTACATTTCTGTCCTATCATATAGTAAATTGCGTTCTCAAATGTTCATGCCCTGGGATTACATTTCTATCCTATCATATAATAAATTACATTTCTATCCTATCACGACCAAAACAAAAAGTTGTATTTATCGAGTGTAATTTGAGGATACATTATTTACATAAATGCTCTGCTTTTTGATGTTTTTGATTCACTCAAACTTATGTACAGTCGTTTCAGACTTAGGCTTACATTGATGCACAACCATGTGCCATCCTCTAGCACAGCCTGTGCATATCTCCCATGCATATCAAGTGCAACCACAAGCTTTAAGCGTTGCTGTTACAATGGGATTTGTGCATAATCAAGCTGTTATTGTTGAAAATATGCATTCTCATCTTGGTGTGGGTCTGTCTATGCCAAGTGACAAGGCTAACATTTCACTAGTTCAAAATGTGCATTTTCATCCTGTACTATTTTTTGATCCACATGCGTCATTTTTTTATTTTTTGAACCACAAAACCATGACATGTTTTCATATAAATTGACATGTTAAAGAAATAGTAATAAAATCAATCAAATCTATAAAACTACTATACATTTAAGCATGAAATAGTATGAAAATCCACTATAAAATAAAAAATAAAATATTCATAAAAGATGTGAACTCAAAATTGAAATTCTCCATAGAGTTGTAAAATATAATATAATATAAAGATGTGAAATATGATTAATAAGAAGAAACGACGAGGTAGAGCAATATATGCAATACATTTTATATAAAGTTTTGTACTTAACATAATTAATGGTAATTATTGTAGAGTTTTGGCAAGTTTATATGAGTTACAAATATGATGAATTTCTAAAATTTATCATTCTATGCACTAGCTTCGGGCATTGTTACACATATGGCAAGTTTATGTGAGTTACTAGTATAATGAATTCCTAAAATTTATCATTCAATGCACAAGCATCATGCATTTCACACCTAATCGCATCCATTTTATACTGATTAGCATTTTTCTATTCAATTAATTTTTAAGTTATTTTATACAATTATTTTGTTTTTTTCTTTATACAAATGTATTTAGTTGGCATATAATCAAAATATATGACTAAACCACAAACATAAATAGTAGCTGAAGTTAATTCCAGATTATAGGATAAGATACATGGTAAGACACCAGCAAATTCCACTCTTTTAAAATCATTATGTATTTATTACTACTGACCTATATAACTATAGAAGATGGTACTTTTAATCTATTAATTTTGTAGACCATATATACCATAAGTATTTAATAGAATATTTTTACATCCTAGATTAATATAAGATTGTTTAGGCAACAATAGCTAGCAGTGAACAAGTTTTTTAGAAAAATTGTTCCAATATGATGGAAGAATTAAAAAAGGGTAAGAGAAAAGTGGTATTAGATAGATTCATACAGACCTGCAGTCGGAGCAAGTAATACAGATGCTAAAGACCAAGCACAACATTTACCAAAAAAGATTCCCATACCTTAATGCATATAGATTGAATATAGTATCCTACATAAAAAAAGGTTTACACTAGTTAAAAGAAGAAGAAAACCTCTGATTGAAATAATAAGGGAACAAGGTGCAATTGGTTCAAAATGTTTATATAAGCTTCTTGAAATAATCTGCCACCTTTAGCAAAATCCAAGTAGATGTGGACAAAGATACTTGTTACAAACTAGTAAAACTTCAACAATTTTCTACGCATATGCCACAATTATTGAACACAAGTCTTAATCGTTAAATTTTAAGATTTTTCTCTAAGGAACGTCTGGTGCATTCAAAATGGGAGAAACAAGTCAGACTTTTAACAATGCCCAGAAGCTAATGAGCACTGCCTACATATACCCGCTTATCAACCACAATGGACATATGATTGTATTAATGTAGTATATTAAACATATTTGGATGTTTAGGGTTCTAAAGTAATAAAATATGAAATATATAATTGTCCTGAAAACATGTCTTTTATAATTCCATAAACGTGTCAACATTTAAAAATAAGAAAAGTAACCATTTTGTTGCTGGAATTGAATTAAAATGCATCAAATAATCATGCACAGCAAAATGATGAAGATAAATAAATGAGCAAATCAGAGGAATATCTTACTAAGCAAACGACACATATAAGACCATAATCATACTTAATGAAGTACGAAAGAGTAACAGTATGTTCAGACGGCTAAATGTCTGTTGAGCTAGAAAATAGCCGAACGAATTTTAAAATAAAATTTAACCGTAAGCGCACGGCGTACTATCGTAGTACGTGGTGAGTAAGAGTCGATCCGTAAGGAATTTTTGATTTTAAATTTCTATTCAATCAAATTAACCAAAGATTTTGAGAGTGGTTAACTAAAAAAAATAAGAAAAATGGCAAAAGAAGAGTGATAAAAATATGAGAGTGTTAAGACAATTTAGAGGCAATTTCCACTATCTAGGTCACATAAATCAACAAAATAAAGGTATGATCTCTATTTTTTTGTCATAATGAATTAGTTGATGTGTTTATCATAAGTATGCTATATTTGTGCTATTAATCAACCCAATATAAGCTATCAAACTATAACACAATCACTAATACACATTTAACTCTAATGAAATATGACAACAAAGTTGAAAAATCTATTTTAAACATGGCCTATTAACTATTGTTTAGAAATATAGGCCATCAAATTTTAATTTCAACATTCACTTCATTACCATCAAGATGAAGAGGTAATTATAATTTGTGATTGTTTAAGCATAGCCTATTTGGTATCAACAATATATGTTATTAAATTCAAATCAAAACAACAAGTTAAACACTTCATATTAAGCACAAAAGAGAGCATAAACATCAAAATATTGCATCTACATACTAGAGAGCTTCGTTACCCCTAAGTGTAGAGATTAGCCTCTCAAATTTGTTATTAAATCAAGAAATATGGAAAGCAACATGAAATAAACAAAAGAAAAAAGAGAGCAAAATGAACAGAAAAGCTAAGTAAAAAGAAATGAACACTAATCTACTTGCATGAAAAGTAAACTATCCTACTAACATAAGAAGAGAAGCATGTAAATAACATAGAAAATTTCATCAAAAAAAGGAAATTACATGAAAATAAAAATATGGCTAAGTAGCCATGAAAAGAGAAAGAGAGCTTATATTTTTATTTTGAGCCTAAAACTAAGTAAGAGGAAAAGGAGGGTTACATAAAGATATGGGGTATTTATACAAGTTAGAAACCTTAATTCATTATTTTAGGGAATGCCCAAAATAACCTTGAGGTAGTGTGGTCACCAAGTAATCATTAGCATGTCTTAATACCCCATTAAATGTGCATGAAGCTTTAATGGCCTTTTAGCATGTGCATTAGCTTCTAATTGAAAATCAAGGCAAGTGGGCAGGTAGGGTCCTCCATATTCATGAGTTTGAATTATTTTCATCTTCATTTACAGTGTTTCCTTTTTGTGCATGTATATCTTCATGAAACCACTTGTAATTTCCATCACATTTCCTACAAAATAATATAGAAATTCCCAACTAAATTTTCTCAAATTAATATATACACAAAAATGACCATTTTGCCCCCATACGAAAATGAATATGTGACGTTTTGAAAATAATTTGAATTTTGGTTTAAACAAGTTAAAGTACCCAATATGATCATTTATTTAATTTAAATAGATTAAATATGGTGGTAAAAATATGCACATTTACGTGCACATCAAATACCCCTACACTTATCCTTTTATTCGTCCTCGAATAAAGAAAAAGTAAGATAAATCCATTTTCGTAGGAAGCACGATTACATTGAGCATATGCAACAAGCCGTTAAACCTCTGGGTGTCCCTAATAGGATGAATGTTCTCTCGTGAGGGTTTTCAACGGATACTACCAATGAAATCCGAATGCAAAGTAAAAATATTTATAAAATGCAAGATTTATTTACAAAGAGATGAATGCAAGTTTTTGAATATATATACAAATGAAAGGTTTACTTTAAATCGACACGAATAAGCTAAATATAGGTTTTGATCATTATTTTGAAAATTTAAGTCATCTACTCATCAAAATATCCAACAAAAGTAAAGTTATCATTAAAAATAGACTATAGTTTAACTCGCTATTTCGGTTGATAAAAAAGGTTAACTATGAAATGGATCGTTAATTGTTTATCAAAATTTATCAAAGTGGTATTTTCATTTCTTTTCAATAACAAGTCAAATCAAATAAGTTAAAATGGTGCTTAGGTTTCATTTTCTTACTCTCTCCATTTTTTCTTTCGGAAATTTTATTGATATTAACAATATTTATATATGTCTATCTCAGAAAACTAAGGCCAGATATATCACCCATGCACTGTCTTTCGGCCTTATGTGAGGGGAATACAGAGCGTGGCAAGTGAACACATGAATGTGAGCACCTATCGACTGTATGGATTAATTAAAAGAATTTTCATATACATACACCTAACTTAGATAAGCTGAGGCCAGATATACCAATCGTGCACTACCTTTCGAGCTTACGTGAGAAGGGTACAAAGCACGGTGAGTGAACACATGAGTAAGTGTGAACACATGACTCTAGTGTTTATTGAAAAATATACATGTATACAAGAAATATATATTTTTGTTTTGTTTTTTGTTTTTTTATTGTTGAAAGAGTTTTGCAAAATTATCTTAGCATGATTTGGCTTAGAAGACAAAAAATATATTATATTCGTTACTTTAAGTCAACCACATTTTAAAACAAAGACTTTCAATTAGGATATATTTCATAATTATCACGTGTGAACCTTCGTATATACTAGCTAAACTATCGCTATTTGTAATCAATCTTCATTTTTATTTTTGTTAAGACGAATAATTTTCAAAAAATTCAATTTAATAAACCAAAACCATATATTTATCTTATAGTATTTCTTTAAAAATAAATCAAAAGAAAATTTGTTTTTAGGATTTTTTTTTTGAGTTTTGGTAGAAAAATAAAAAATCAAAAAGAAGATGAGTCTCCCTCCACACTTGATTTTTATTGTGTCCCCACAATCAGCCCAAGTGAAAGGAGAAAAAAATGGCTTATATTTAGATGAAAATGAACGGTATTTACAGGAGATCAGAAAGTATATCGTCAAAAAGTAAATGAAACTGTCTTCGAAAGACCGATTCATTTGTCTCGTCAAGTATGCGAGACACAGCTTAAGCTCGAAAAACCAAACCATAAAAATTTCAAGGTTGAATGTCGATTTGGGAAAACGAATGTAGCTTTATTAAAATCGCATGAGTTGTTTTATTTCCGATGATTTTCGAGGTAGATATAACGATCGATTGGCATTCAAGTTCATTATCATCAAATTGAAATTGAAATTTATTATTGAAAATTTGTACTGAATTATCGATTTCAAAATCAAAATAGTGATCGACATCTTCCCCATCAGAATTCAACAACTCGTTTTCGAAAATTCCAAAAAATTCGTGTTCACTAAATCCATCTTCCTTTATTTGATTATCAACAACTTCAGTGCGTATCTCATGTTCAAAATCCAAAGTTGTTGCATTTGAATTTTCGAAATAGAGAAAAGGAAGATCGAATTTTAAATTTGGTTCCCACTTTCAAACGAATTGAAATCACACTCAATTACCAAATTTTCAACAACTTCATTAAGGTCGTCATTTTCAGTTTCAAAAGTTGTTGTTTGAAAATCATCGATTTAGGTAAAATATGGATTATCATTTGACTCGTCACACGTTGGAATTTGATTTAGTTTTTCATGTTGTTTCATATATGTTTCAATCAACAAATCTGTGTGATCATTATAAATTTCGTCCATTTGTTCAACAAAATCCCATTTATAGTTATTAGCATGAGAATTTTCACTTTGAAATTGTTGAGAATAAAGAGTTTCAATCGTATCGTGGTTAAGATTATTCTCATTGCCAAAGTCGTTTGAAAAGTTGTTTCTAGTTTCATTTGAGTTTGAAATTCATTTTGGAGTTCAAAATTGAATTGGCATGGGTTATACTCGAAATCGTTTGAATTTTGAATTGAATTCAAATTTTGATTATTTTGAAAATTTTGACTTGAGTTATCACACAAATAAGAATTACACAAATTGTTTATCATTTGATTTTGTTGGGTAGAGATTTCAAGTAAAGATGAAATGCTATTTTCGAAATTCGAGGGTTGTTCGTCATTTTGAAAATTTCGTGGTTCAAAACTCGATCGTTTAAACAATAGTTGTTACTGAAATATCCATAAGAATTTGAAGTGAAATTATATTGATTATTTTAATTCTCACAACTAAATTCAAGTGAGTAAGGAAAAGGAAACTCGGACATTTTCAAAATTTTTTTGGTTTTTTTATAAAGGAAAAATATTTATAAATAGAATTTATTTTTTTCAAAATGGAAGATTAATTTTTGTTTTTCAAATTTTTTGTTGTTTTTTTGAAAAGATTTTTTTTTGTTTTTCTAATTTTTTTTAGATTTTTAAAATTTCAAAGGAAAAGGATTTAAAAATTACAAAGAAAAAGAAGAGGAATATTTACAATGTTTTTTTAGCTTTGGATTTGGATTTTTTTTTTAAATGCATGAACTAATGCAAATAAATGAATGCAAGGGTTACAAATTATTTATCCTAAGTTAAGCCAAAATTATATAATCACACTTTGACTTAAATCAACAAAAATATTTCTCGGCCAGGTAACGGACAGGATTTATCAGTGCACCATGAATCACCGTAGCAATGCAGCTGAATGTTTTAGTACCTTCAGAGAAACAATTCAATATAATATTTATGAATCACCGTAAAATTTATAGCTGATTATTGCTCTGCCGTAGCCTAAACACCAAGAAATTAAATTGTTCAAAAAAAACAACTTGTCAATATACAATTAAAAGTTATCGATGTCTAATCGTTATTATCAATCAAAATCTAGGATGAAATGCAAAGCAGAAATTAAACGTGTATTGACAATGCAACTACAAATGGATTTTTAGTTTTTTTTTTGTTCTTGAATTTTTTATTTTATAAAATGCAAATGCAAACAACCAACAGTGCAATTCAAATAAAATTAGAGATGAAAGAAGAATTTTTTTTAAGCAAGCAAGCAGTTTTTTTTAGGCAAGCTTAGCAGCGCAAAGCGATTCTTCTTGATTTTCTGCTTTTGTAGCCTGAAAATTAGAAACAAGATATATACAAGTTATATATATATGTGTGTGTGTCAAAGAAAAAGAAACTAAAACAAAACAAATGAAGAAAAAAAATTGAAACTTGTTTTTTTTCCTTTTCTTTTAGGAGAGAAGAAAAAACTCAAAAACAAAGTAAATTAACATAAAGCAATTTTTTCTAATAAGATGGGAAAAAAATGAAAGAAAACAATTTAAACAAAATTAAATTGCGAAAGAATCAAAATAAATAAAAACTAAGCCACTTCAACTGGCCCAAACAAATAAACCCAATTCTAACACACCATTTTATATTCACCACGAACAGCACCCAAAAAAAATTCTCCAGTCAAAATTCTCATTCGCAGTGCAATTTATTCCAAATTGAACGTTTCAAATTGCAAATTCAATTCTTAATTCAAATTTCAAGCCACTAGAATTCGACGACTAGAGATGCGATTGGTATTTGCGATTGGTTCAGGCTTACTCGAAATGTTGAACTATTGAGTTAGCGTAGACGATGGGTTTTGATTACAAAATTGAGTGAAGTAGCAGAGGACTTATAGCATAGTGGTGATTGTAGAGGCTTGTCGAGGTAGTTGCTAGAAGTCAGGTCGAGGTGGTGAAGACTTGTTTCTGGTGTTTCGGAGGAACTGGCACTTGAAGTATTGATAGAAGGAAGTATGCGTGATGGTTGAACAGAGCAGTGAAGTCAGGTTTTAGGGTTGCGTGATTGTGGTGAAATTTGGCAAAGCAGAAGTGCTTGAAGGTAACAGAAATGTCTGAACGGTTGCTTGTGACAGTCAGACAGGTAGAAGTGTTTGAAGGTGGTGTAGGGAGGGAACAGTAGTGGTTGACTGTGTGTTTTGTTGAAGTGAGTTAATGTTTGTATATGACGAGGGAGACAGTTGCTAGAGAAGCACTCAGTGGGGTAAGAGGAGAAGTTGTGTTGCAAGATGATGTTGGATGGCAATGGTATGATGATATTGTTGACAGAGGCAGTGATAGTAAAGATATGAAGTGTGGGCAGTTTGGTAGTGGGATGGTGCAACTATATGATGTGGTGAATTGGTGGAGGGTTAGGGGTGTTTTGTTGTGTAACAGGCAGTTGACACTGATGTATAGCAATGCTGAATAGCAGAGGAGGCCACTAATGGATGGATTGTGGAGGATGGATTGAAGTGTTGTATATGTCAGAGGAGTGGATGGGAAGGTGATAGAGAGTGGTTATGCTGATGAACTGGAAGAATGGTTGTAATATGGAAGTGCAGCAGTTTGTTTGAGGGTGCTGTTGGCAATGAATGGTAGGCCAGGGGAATGTATTGATGGAGTGGTGGTTGGGTGATGTAGTTTGTATGGAAAGCAAGTTTTTGTACGGTGAAGTGGAGAAGCAACAAGGCTGTGCGCACAGATTTTGGTAGTGCATAGAAGTATGTAACGTCACGAGTCAAATGGGATTGTAGCAGTTGAATGGATGGCTGTGAAGTCTTGTTTAGTTCGAGTTGAGTTGAAGTTTAATGTGCTGGTTGCAGGTAGGGTATGGTTGATGTGGCTTGATCAGGAGGTGGTGGATGGTGGTGCACAGTATGTAATGTGCACGCAGGAGTGTGCATAACAGTTTTGAAGTTGTTTGTAGCAGTTGGAAGAGTGGACAGGAGTTAAGACAGAGAAGAATATGGCAATTGTGATGTATGAATGTGCACAGTGCACAGTAAAAAGAAATATGTAGCTGTAGATGTAAATGTAGATTCAAATGCAAATAATAAAATATTTTTTTGTTTTTGAAATTGTGTACATTTTTTAAATATGGAAATGGAAACAAACAAAACAACTAGAAATTAAAAACAAACACAAAAATCAAACAACAAATACAACACATTTTTTTAATGCAACACACACACAAAACGAACATACACTAAAATAAAACGAAAAATAATTCGAAAAATAGAAAATCAAAATCAAAATAAATTCCCCGGCAATGGCGCCAAAATCTACGGCGGGATTTCTATTGAGTTAGAAAATAGCCGAACGAATTTTGAAATAAAATTTAACCGCAAGCGCACGGCGTACTATCGTAGTACATGGTGAGTATGGGTCATCCATAGGGAATTGTTGATTCTATTTTCTATTCAATCAAATTAACCAAAGATTAGAGACTGATTAGCTAAAAAAATGAGAAAAATGACAAAAGAAGAGTGATAAAAATATGAGTGTTAAGATAATTTAGAGGCAATTTCTGTTGGATTGAAATTTTATATGAGCACATATGTTAATTGTATATTGCTATTATTAGGGTATAAACAACAAGTGAAATTTACAATTTGTTGAGGGGCCAAATTGTAAATAATACATAACTGTTTTTGTTTCTTTTCTTCTGTCCGTTATAAAACGGTCTGGTCTCTGAGAAACAGTACGTACTTTTTATTTTCTCTTCTTCCCCGTCAGAGAGAAACGCAGACAGAAAGTAGAAACTGTATTCTTGGAAGATCAGAATCTTTATACAAATTGATTCAATGGATTCCGGTACGCTTCTGCTAATCTCGGTTTGTTTATAATTTTGGTTTCTCTTGAATTGATTAGGGCTAAATTGAATTAATATTATCTACAATTGGTATCAGAGCAAACCCTAAATTAATTCATGAGGATTTGATATTAATCCTGAAACCCATTTTATACTATGCGATAGCATTGCTGGTTATGCGTTTTGCTTGGAATCATTGAAAAATATTTTGCAGTAACTTGCGTTTCGGATCTGCACACATTTTCCAGTTTTTTATTACGTGTATGGTATTTGGTTTTACTATTTGCACAGAGATTTCTGTGTTCTATTAATGCATAGAAAGCATACAGAGATTGTGAATATGTACATTCTTAAAGTGAATTAAATGCAACCGACGTGGGTATTTGACTGCCAAAATATTGATGCTCATTTGGTATTCATGTGTTCCTTTTCTCATCTCAATTGCATTGAAACATTTAATTATCGGATAAAGCATAATTTATCGTGTAAAGTTCAACACAGAAAGGACAGATAGAGTGAAATGCAAAACGTCACTTCCAATTTCATTCTGTATAAAGACAATTTATGTACCAGATGCATGAATAAGCACATCACTATGAGATAAACTATTGATGTAAATGTTAAAGAGAAAACTAAAATGGATAAAAATAGTGTGAAAAGTGGTATAGAGTACATATTCAAAAGATATGGAAATAATATGCATTTTGAGTTTGCTGTGTTCCAAAACTAAAATGGAAATAAAAATGCCTCCCCAAAGCTATTTGCTCAAATAAACTTCTACATAAAATTGTAGAATTGCGGCACTAGAAATGAACAAATTTAAAGTTTGGTTATCAACATAGTTCAAACAAGGCTGCACCTAAAATTATGTGCAGTTTCATGAAACTATGTAGATTAATTAAAAAAAAAAATTGAAATTTATATTCAAATATGGTTTCTGATTTTCTTAAGGATATTTTATATCTTAAATAGTTTAATTGAAACAAAATATCGCCAAAGCGATCATTTCTGTGTAGATTATTCTAATTGAAATATTAAAATAATTGTGTGTATGTAGTTCATGCATTTATTAACGAGCCCAAAGGTGAATTAATATTTGGCCGAATTTCATACATACTTGTGGTGATAAATGTGTGACAATTATAAGGTATTTTATGTGAGCAATATGACAGTCCAAAGATTGCATATTGTTTGACAAAATTTATTGGCAACATTTGATTGCTACAACAAGAGTACCGCTTACAGTTAATATTACTGTCCAAAGACTTGATATTAACGATGTGTTTGGTATCTTGAAATGTGATTAACCATTATTTGAATTTATTGTTTTATATGAAGTCGTTAAAGGCATGTAATTTATATAACTTTATTCGTTTTCTGTTTCAGCCGTTGCTACTGTATCTGCTAACCTTAATTCAGTACCGGTCCTTAATGGTAATAATTTTAAGGACTGGAAAGACACTAAGCGCTTATGCCACAAAGTTGCTGAATTTTCCTTATTTAATTTACGTTTAGTACCACGTGATTCTACATGCAAACTAAGCACTTAGTGTCTAATGGCATTTTAGAATATCTTGACTTCACAAACTTTGATGTTTGTGTAGATTGCATCAAGGGAAAACAGACCAAGACTAAAAGATTAGGTGCCAATAGATCTTCGGACGTCTTAGAATTAATTCATACAGATATTTGTGGACCTTTCCCTACGGCATCTTGGAATGGTCAACAATATTTCATATCATTCATAGACGATTACTCACGTTATGGCTACTTATATCTAATTCATGAAAAATCACAGTCACTGGATGTGTTCAAAGCTTATAAAGTTGAAGTTGAAAATCAACTCAACAAAAGAATTAAAAATGTCAGATCTGATCGTGGTGGTGAGTATTACAGTCGATATGATGGTTCATGTGAACAACGTCCAGGACCATTTGCTAGATTCCTAGAGGAATGTGGTATTGTCCCACAGTACAACATGCCAGGATCACCTAGCATGAATGGTGTTGCTGAAAGACGAAACCGAACTCTTAAGGATATGGTAAGGAGTATGATTGCTCATTCTACCTTACCTGATTCTCTCTGGGGAGAAGCATTAAAGACAGCAGCTTATATTCTCAATAGAGTACCAACTAAAGCAGCTGCAAAAACACCTTATGAACTTTGGACAGGTCGAAAGCCTAGTCTAAAGCACTTTCACATTTGGGGTTGTCCAGCTGAGGCAAGGCCTTATAGGCCACATGAAAAGAAGCCGGATTCCAAAACAGTGAGCAGCTACTTTATTGGTTATTCTGAGCGTTCTAGGGGCTATAAGTTTTATGATCCCATAGCTAAGAATATTTTTGAGACGGGAAATGCAGTATTCTTTGAGGATATTGAGTTTGGGGGGAGAAATAAAGTTAAAGACATTTCTTTTGAGGAGGAATTGGATTCAAACCCAGTTCCTATTATCACTTTTGACAATGTTATACAGTTGCCTACACCTATCATTGATCAAGAAGTGATTCCGGAACCTCAACAAGACAATGTTATACAACCCCTTATTCAAAATGAAGCTATTGTTCCAGAAGAACAAACTCAACAACCTCAAGAACCAGTGCCATTAAGGAGGTCCATGAGAGAAAGGAGAAGTGCTATTTCAGATGATTATATTGTATTTCTCCAAGAACAAGAGAATGATACTGGAATGATGGAAGATGACCCAATCAACTTTCATCATGCCATGAAAAGTGCTAACTCTCAAAAGTGGATAGATGCCATGAATGAGGAGTATAAGTCCATGCAAGACAATAGAGTTTGGGAACTTGTCCCATTACCATAAAATGCAAAACCGATTGGTTGTAAATGGATATTTAAAACCAAGAGGGATGCAAAGGGTAACGTGGAGAGGTATAAGGCACGTCTTGTAGCAAAAGGCTATACTCTAAAGGAAGGTATCGATTTTATAGAGACTTTCTCTCCAGTTTCATCGAAAGACTCTTTTAGAACAATTATGGCACTTGTTGCTCATTTTGATCTTGAGTTACATCAGATGGATGTTAAGACGGTGTTTCTCAATGGAGACATTGATGAGACAATTTATATAGTACAACCAGAAAACTTTGTGTCGGGAGATCCAAGGAATATGGTTTGCAAATTAACAAAATCCATCTATGGACTTAAGCAAGCTTCTCGTCAATGGTACCACAAATTCCATCAAGTAATCATCTTATTTGGTTTTGAGACGAATATTGTTGATGATTGTGTGTATCACAAGTTCAGTGGGAGTAAACATATATTCCTGGTTCTATATGTCGATGACATCTTGCTTGCCACTAACGATATAGGCTTATTGCACGAAACCAAGAAATTTCTATCTAAACATTTTGAGATGAAAGATCTTGGGAACGCCTCTTTTGTATTAGGTATTCAGATACTTCGAGATCGATCTCGGGGTATTCTTGGATTATCACAAAAGAGCTATATTGATAAAGTACTCAAAAGGTTTGGCATGCAAGATTGTAGACCAGGAGATACCCCTGTTGCTAAAGGAGATAAATTCAGTCTTAGTCAGTGCCCCCAAAAGCAACCTTGAAATTCAAGAAATGCAAAAGATTCCCTATGCTTCAGCCGTTGGGAGTCTAATGTATGCTCAAGTATGTACATGTCCAGATATTGCATACATTGTTGGGATGTTAGGCAGATACTTAAGCAACCCTGGTATAGACCATTGGAAAGCAACCAAGAGGGTTATGAGGTATCTTCAGAGAACAAAAGATTACATGCTCACTTATAGAAGATCAGATCATTTGGAGGTCATAGGGTATTCTGATTCTGATTTTGCTAGATGTCAAGATAGTAGAAAGTCTACATCAGGCTATATTTATCTGTTGGCTGGAGGAGCTATATCTTGGAAAAGTGTTAAACAAACACTTGTAACTTCTTCCACTATGGAAGCAGAATTTGTAGCATGTTATGAGGCATCAAACCATGGAATATGGCTACGCAACTTTATCATTGGGCTGCACATTTTGGAAAATGTAGAAAGACCGCTGAAGTTATATTGTGATAATAAATCAGCAGTGCTATATTCTAATAATAACAAAAGCTCAACTAAGTCGAAGCATATTGACATAAAATACTTAGTTGTGAAAGAGAGAGTGCAGAGTGGACAGATTTCTATAAAGCATATTGGAACAAACTTCATGATAGCGGATCCGCTCACAAAAGGTTTACCGCCCAAGGTCTTTCATGAGCACATTGCTCATATGGGTGTTGTATTGCTTGAGGATATTATGGTTTAGTGGGAGTTTGTATTATATGTGCTATATATTTGGTTCAAAACATTTATGTGTTTGACTTTCTGATCAGAAGTAAAGTATTCAGTTCATTCACTCTGTTTTATTGTTTTGATTCTGACCTCACTTAAGTTTAAGGAGGACCAATTGAAAATAGGCTGATCTATGTCATTTGACTATATATATGTATGTGACCACTGATGGGTTTAGTCATGATTAATGTGGCAAAGACCACTGTGATCCTATATAAATATGGTTGATGGACGAGATTATTAAGATTACCTTTATTTAATAGCAAATTTTGAGCTCATAAGGTTGTACGTTTATAAAGAAACATATGTTGCCTAAGTGGGAGATTGTTGGATTGAAATTTTATATGGGCACATATGTTAATTGTATATTGCTATTATTAGGGTATAAACAACAAGTGAAATTTACAATTTGTTGAGGGGCCAAATTGTAAATAATACATAACTGTTTTTGTTTCTTTTCTTCTGTCCGTTATAAAACGGTCTGGTCCCTGAGAAACAGTACGTACTTTTTATTTTCTCTTCTTCCCCATCAGAGAGAAACGCAGACAGAAAGTAGAAACTGTATTCTTGGAAGATCAGAATATTTATACAAATTGATTCAATGGATTCCAGTACGCTTCCGCTAATCTCGGTTTGTTTATAATTTTGGTTTCTCTTGAATTGATTAGGGCTAAATTGAATTAATATTATCTACAATTTCCACTCTCTAGGTCACATAAATCAACAAAATGATGTTATGATCTTTTTTTTTGTCATTTGTGAATTAGTTGATGTGTTTATCATAAGTATGGTATATTTGTGCTATTAATTAGCCCAATATAAGTCATCAAACTATAACACAACCACTAATACACATTTAACTCTAATGAAATATGATAACAAAGTTGAAAGCAAAATCTATTTTAAGTATAGTCTATTAACTATTGTTTAGAAATATAGGCTATTAAATTTTAATTTCAACATTCACTTCATTACCATCACCATATGTATATGAAAAGGTAACTATAATTTGCGATTGCTTACGCATAACCTATTTGGTGTCAACAATATAGGCTATCAAATTCACATCAAAACAACAAGTTAAACCACTTCATGTTAAGCATAAAAAGAGAGCATAAACATCAAAATGTTGCATCTACATACTAAAGAGCTTCATTACCCCTAAAGTGTAGAGATTTTCCTTTCATATTTTTTATCAAATCAACAAATGTAAAAAGCAACATGAAATAAACAAGAGGAAAAAGAGAGCAAAATGAAAAGAAAAGCTAAGTAAAAAGAAATGAACACTAATCTACTTGCATGACTACACTACTAACATAAGAAGAAAATCATGTAAATTACATAGAACATTTCATGAAAAAAGGAAATTACATGAAAATAAAAATATGGCTAAGTAGCCATGAAAAGAGAAAGAGGACTTGTATTTTTATTTTGAGCCTAAAACTAAGTAAGAGAAAGACGAGGGTTACATGAAGATATGAGGTATTTATACAAGTTAGAAATCCTAATTGGTTATCTTGGGGAATGCTTAAAATACCCTTGAGGTAGTGTGGCCACTAAGTAATCATTAGTATGTCTTAATACCCCACTTAGATGTGCATGAAGCTTTAATAGTCTTTTAACATGTGCATTATCTCCTAATTGAAAATCAAGGCAAGTGGGTAGGTGGTATCCTCCATGTTCATGAGTTTGAATTATTTTCATCTTCATTCGCTTTGTTTCATTTTTGTGCATGCATATCTTCATGAAACCACTTGTAATTTCCATCTCATTTTCCTACAAAATAATATAGAAATTCCCAATTAACTTTTCTAAAATTAATATATGCACAAAAATGACCATTTTGCCCCTATATGAAGATGAATAAGTGATGTTTTGAAAATAATTTGAATTTTGGTTTAAACAAGTTAAAGTATTCAATATGATCATTTATTTAATTTAAATAGATTAAATATAGTGGTAAAAATTTTCACATTTACGTGCACATCACAGAATGATCAACGCTCAAATTACATGATAAATGTTTGAAGAATTCACCAGGTTCACCCACGCCCGACCCACTGCAGTTTATCTAAAATGCACCCAGTTCTATTAACCATGGTGATCGTATGGGTTTTATATATTCTACATGCAGTTTAGTCCATGTTTAGAGACTCCGGCCGGCATGCAAGAATCCCGACCATTTTGGTCCAGTTCCGACGATGACTGAACCGGAATTGACCTTGAAATCCGAAAAAAGAAAGAAAAAACTTATGAGTATACAACCTGTGAGGAGAGAAAGTAAGAGGGAGAAGGCGATATCAAGGGGAGAGGATGCCAGTAGGAAGACACAAATTGATTTGGGGATTTTTAATGAACCAAGACAACAGATGGTTGGGTTATTTCCACTTTCTTGGACTGGGTTGGATCTACAAAATTCTAAGTTATTTTAAGCGGGTAAGGAACCATGAGCTAAAAATATGAATTAATAGTATATGTAGTATAATAAAATAAACTATATTTTATGATTATTTAGCAGTGAATCATGATAAATAATTTGTATAAAAATTTATGTGAAGCTTTGTTTTCTCATGTATAAAGTTCAAGCTGTTTATACGAATAAATTGTATTAATTAACGTATTTATTAACAAAATGTACCAGAATTCACAAAACGGAATTAAAACGGAACTTTTGAAATTTCCGAAACGGAAACAAAATTTTCAAATTTCTCGACGACCGGAACAAAAACGGAAAACGAAATTTTTAACCTTGGTTTAGTCTTAATGTTTCTGCCAGTAACAGAGCCATGCAGCTGCGACATAAAATATCTGGTTAAAACAACTTAATTTTCATGTGAGCCTGTAGGATATACATGTGAAGATATTAACAATTCTTCTTATTTATGTTTTTGCTAGAGAAAAGAAGAAGCTATTTTAAGTTTTACATGGGAGGAGATGAAAATTTTTAATTTGTAAAAATTAAGAGATGCAAGAAACTTTTCTCAATTTATAGTTAAGTTTCAGCAAAAAAAACCTTAAGTTCTATCTATTTTTACTATTATTTTCAGTTTTTGTACAGTTAGAAAGCAGCAGGTATAAATAGTAACCTAGAGATATATTGAAATCTAATGGCCGTTGTTAAATGCTTTTGGCAAAGTAAATCTCATTAGTCTACCTAAAAAATGATTTGCTGATTATTTTGATTTTTAAGAATTTAATATTAAATCTTTTATGCTATTATATGTGATTTTAATGCTTTCATAAGTTATTAACTCATGGTTTCAATAGGGAAATTTAAGTATCTCTATTTGTATCTTTCCTATTTTGCAAATAAATTATGTACATTGATGCAATTTTGTTGGACTTTGTTATTCATGTATATATAGTACAAGCACCTAACTTATTTATGTCAACGCAATTTTGTCTCATAAAATGTTTGAACATCAATATGCTTTTGCCCACTGCAAACAGAAATCCTAGTTATGTCATGGAACTAAATCTAATGACCTTATGCAAACGCAGATGCAAATGCAGATGCGAATGTGAAACATGAAGATCTAACTTACAGTTAATTTATGACCTTGGGGATACATGTACTGCATAAGCCTTTGTTGAACCATTTGTTGCTGCAAGGCGTACTTTTGTCTTACATTCAATCTAGTTTTTTCCCCAATATGAACAACATCAGCACTCGACCCTTGTTTTACTAAGCAAAGCCGTTCTTGGTATTTGCATGATATGAACATGATATCCTATTATTGCTTCAATTATCAAGACAAATCAAAGTACCTAAAAGGACAGCATCATAGAAGAAAGATATTTATAGATCTTCTATCATCCATCTAAAATGATTGACATTTTAGATACCAATTAATATCCAAATGGCAACACTTTGAGAAAATATGTAAGGAATAAATGACTTCTCGGCTTCAAATATATAACCAAACGGTAAAACACTGAGATAATATGCCAAGACCTCAGACAACGTAATATCATATCTTTCGGACTATTTGGTTATACATTCACTATTACACAATGTGAATCAGAAGTGATCATACAACATAAGGTAGATTTTTTGTTATCCCTCTTTTTTTACACAACATATGGAAAAATCATTTTTTTATAACACAGCCCCTAAAATCATTATATCATTGAGATTTCATGCATTACATTCAAACAACGTTTTATTTGTTGTTTGAATGTAGTTATATTAAAAAAAATTAGATTTGACTCTATAAATATGTTATTTTCCCTCCTAATATGGTCAACGTTTTATTTTTCCTCTCATATTTTAGTTTTGATTTCAGACCATACTTCTATGTTGTTTGATTACGGGCATCAAAAATTTCAGATTTGGCTCCAAATATTTTGATCTCTTTCAAATGTGGTCAACATTTTACCTTTTCCCTATCATATTTTAGTTTTGTATTCAGACCATACTTATCTGTTGTTTGAACAAGTAGTTAGAAAATTTAGTTTTTGGTCCATATTTCATATTTTGGTTTCGATCTTTGTGTTTTACAATTTTCTGTTGTTTGTGAAGTTGTAAAAATATTTATTGTTCAGTCCATATTATACTTTCATTTCCCTCTCAACATTTTATTTTCCCTATTCTTCTTATCATTATTTTTCACTTTCTCTCCCTCAATATTCTCTTGATCTCAAAACCTAATTGAACTAATCTCGACAATTTGGCAGCGAAACCCTAATCTCGACAGGTGGTAAGGTATACCCCAATTCTCTTGTCTTCTGTTTTTGAAATTATGATGAGAAACTAGTGACCGTTATTGGTTGTTGTCGGTTGTTTTGATTGTTGGGAAATTTGACTATTGTGCTTACTGCAATTGTACTCTGCTATTGTTCTTCTTCTTGTTAGTTAGACTACTCCTTACTGCTTTTGGTTTGTATTCAGTGGTTTCAACTCTACTGTCTAGTGTCATTTAGTATTGAATACAAAATGGTTACTACTGCAATATAATGGTTTGATTAGTTTCTACTATATTGTCTGTATTTATCATTATGGTTTTCAATTTCTTTGAAAAAATGATAAACTTGTTAATTTTGTTTAGTGTTGTAGGTGGATAATCTCAGTTATATAATAACAATAAACTCGGTTCGTTTTGTTTAGTTGTATATGGATAAGTCATGGATGCATGCGGATAGACGTTCATATAAATTTGAAAAGGGGTTAACATCATTTTTTGAGTTTGCATTAGCTAATGCCAGGGATAATATTAATATACTATGTCTTTGTTTGAAATGTTGCAACACATATGGATTCTCCATTTCAGTTATCAAGGACCATATTTATTTGAATGGCATTGATGAGGGTTATCGGCATTGGAAGTGGCATGGAGAACCAAATATAGTTAGGTCGGAGCATAACGTTGGAGAAGAATTAGAAAGTGAAAATGGGGAATATTATAGTGATGTGTGGGAGGATGAGGTAGATGGAGAAGAATGTGGGGATGAACATATGACATATGACTCAGTTGAATTTTTGAAGTATGTGGAGGATGGTGATAAACCATTGTACCCTGGTTGTACGAAGATAACTAAGTAGAACGCTTTGATTCGGTTTTTCAATTTGAAAGAAAAGCACAACATAACCGATAGCTGTTTTACAGATATGTTATTATTGATTTGGGGTTTGGTTCCAGAAGATAATATGGTTCCACACTCCTTGTATATAGCTAGAAAGAGTCTTGATGCATTAGGAATGAAATACAAAAAAATTCATGCTTATCCTAATGACTGCATGCTGTATAGAGGGAAACATGCAGCTAATATTCGCTGCCACATTTATCGCATTTCACGCTGGAAATTGGGGAAGGAAAAAAAGAATTAACAGGTGTTCCTGCTAAGGTTTTTTTGTGGTACATTACACTAATTATGAGGTTAAAACGGATGTACCAGTCGACAAATACATCAAAGAATCTTACATGGCATAACCATGGTAGGAAGAAAGATGAAATGATGTGACATCCAGTTAATTCCCTAACTTGGAATTCAATAGACAAAAAATGGCCTGAATTTGGTAGTGAGCCAAGGAATCTCAGACTAGCACTATCATCTGATGGACCTAATCCCTTTAGCTTCCAAAATAGCGGGAATTCTTGTTGGCCTCTTTTGGTTGTCACATATAATCTTCCTCCATGGCTATGTATGAAGAGGAAGTTTATGATGTTGACATTACTAAATTCTGGGACGGAACAGTGGGGTAATGATAATGACATCTATCTTCAACCCTTAATAGATGATCTTAACTTATTATGGGAGGGTGTTGATGGCGTATACGATGCACTAAGAGGTGAATACTTCATGTTAAGAGCAGCACTTCCCTGGACTATTAATGACTTTCCCGCTTATGGGAACTTGTTCGGTGGCATTGTGAAGGGTTACAATGCTTGTCCAATATGCATCGATAAAAAAACCAAGGTACACGAAGCATGGTAGGAAAATGTCGTTCATGAGGCATCGAAGGTTCCTACCACGAGATCATCCTTATCGAAAGTAGAAGAAAGCTTTCGACAACACAGTAGAGGTGGACATGGATCCTATTCCGTTAACAGGTGAAGAAGTGTTAGCAAGAGTGGATGGTCTGAACTGTGATTTTGGAAAAAGGTAGATTCTCCTTCAGTGATGGGTTGTGTTGAGCGTACTAAACTCGTTTGGAAGAAGAAGTCTGTTTTTTTTCAGCTAGAGTATTGGCCATATATTCCAGTTTGATATATGTTTGATGTGATATATAGAGAAGAACTGTGTTGAGGCCATTCTTGGTACCTTGTTGAATGTTCCAGGAAAGACAAAAATGGGGTTTCTACTCGTTTAGACATTTGCGCGATGGGCATTAGGAAGGATTTGTAGCTAAAGATGGTTCCAAAAGTTCAGAGTTTCCGACGGCTAGTTGGAACCTTCTTGTAAAAGAAAAGAAAATTGTTTGCAGCTCTTTCTTTAACATGACCGTGCCAATAAATTTTTCATCTAATGTTAGGAATCTTGTCTCTATGCATGATTTAAGACTTATTGGTCTTAAGTCGCATGACTGTCACACCGTATTGCAATTTCTTCTCCTTGTTGCATTGCGTTCTATTTTAGAGAAGCTGGTAAGGTATGCAATCATACGCTTCTATCTATTCTTCAAGGAAATATGTGCCAAAGTGATGGACCCTTCAAAGTTGAAAAAAATGCAACTTGACCTAATAGTTACGATTTTCTTGCTTGAGACAACTTTCCTCCTTCATTTTTCGACATTATGATTCATTTGACTGTTTATCTTGTGAGAGAAGTAGAGCTATGTGGCCCTGTTTTTTTTCGATGGATGTACCCTTTTGAGAGATATATGATCGTATTTAAAGGATGGGTGAAAAGTTGCAAACATCCGGAGGGTGCATAGCAGAACGCTACATAGTTGAAGAGGCTGTTGAATTTTGCACCGAACATATGCTTGACAATCCTAGTACTATTGGAATTCCACAAAGTTGCAGATCAGACATCCGTCATGCCACTAAAAGAAATCAGGAACGTCATACTTATCAATTTATAGGAAGGCATTTGATCAAGTACATCTCTGTGTATTGCATGATATGGAGGATGCGTGGCTCTACTTTGCGTAAGTTTTATATTACTTAACTATATATTGTTTTTTTAATATGTGGATTATGTTATAATTGTTTTTACATAGCTAACTTGTTCGAATTTATGTTAATACAATGAACACTTGTAGACACCGAGGTTGGAAAATGCTAATGGATCCTCGAAAATAGAGAAATGGCTGAAGGATAGACAAAAAAAAACATTTGTGACATGGTTAAAGAAAAGGGTTAGTTTAAATTAATTTTAAATTGAAAGCTAATGCATAATGTACATATATATACACATATATGTATATATGTATATATATACATATGTATAATGCATAATGTATAATGTGCATATTGAAAGCTAATGCATAATGTGTATAATGTATAATACATATGTATATACGCATTCCAGCTTGTAATTTTTTTGAATTGCAAGCTAATGAATATTATGTATATTGTTCTTGCAGGCATCAGATGAACTTGCCATTCCTAGAAACAAAGTTTTGGAAGAATTGAGGTGGATTTCAAGAGGTCCAAACCATCAAGTGCCTATCTTTGGTGCATATATGGTTGATGGTGTTCATTTCACTACCAAGGAGCATGATGACATTCGAGCGGTTCGGAACAGTGGAGTATTTATGCAAGTAGATGTAATTCTAGTAGCTATTGCAAAGGATAAAAACCCAACAACAAAGGATATAGGCTTTTACGGTGTGATTACACAGATTTGGGAGATGGACTGCTACAACTTTAGTGTACCTATATTCAAATATGATTGATTGAGAATGTTTAGGGCATTAAAGTAGACGAACTTGGGTTTACTTTGGTCAATCTGAATAGGAAAGGGTATCTAAATGATTCTTTCGTCTTGGGTGCACATGTACAGCAAATATTTTACATACAAGACCCCCTGGATCCTCTATGGTCAGTGGTTGTCCGATGTCCCGATAGAAACTACCAAGGGGTTGATGAAGATGAGGAACTAGAAGATATTAAAATGAAGCAGCGACCATTTAATGCCACAATGCCATCATTGGAGACTTTTTATAACATTATTAGTGATGAACATAGAAATTATAAGCGACCCAGAGACAAGGAAATAAATATTTATAAGAATGAACCTCAGAAATAGGCTAGGGGCGATTATTTTTTCAAATTGCACTGAGTATGTGTTCTTCAATATGATTGAAAAAATCAGTCTATTACTTGTGTGGATTACTTCTTTGAGTTTTTACATACTTGTGTGGATTACTTCTATCTATTAATTGTTTCCATGTTTATTTCACTTAATGTACTTTTCTAACTTCTTTATTGTTTCTATGTTTCTATTCTTTCTTTATTATTTCTTGTGTGGATTACTTCTTTATTATTTCACTTAATGTAGCTCACTTAATTTGTCTATTATTGTTTCCATGTCTAACTTCTTTGTTTTTAGGAAATGGCTTCGAAAAAAGTTCAAACAAGTGTAGCTTCACCTTCACGCCATAAAGTTCAACCAAGTGAAGCTTCACCTTTATGTTCACCTTTATGTTCACCTTCATGCCATAAAGTTCAAAAAACCGAAGCTTCACCTTCACACCGTAAAGTTCAAACAAGTGAAGCTTCACCTTCAAGCCGTAAAGTTCAAAGCTCAAAAAAAAATCTGAAAATACAATAAAGAAGAAGGTTGTCAGTTCCACATCCAAGAATGCTGCGTAACAACCAAAAGTGTTGCAGCAACATCCAAGAGTGCTTTGGAAACATCTAAGAACGTTTTGGCAACAATATCCAAGTCGGTTTCAAGTGGTAACAATCATGGAAAGCGGAAATTGCCTGAGGATGAAGGTGAGATCTAACTGGCGGATTGCAATTGTTGAAGTGAGGAATGGTGACGATGAACTGCATTAATAAGTGAGTTGTTAGGGGAAAGAGATGGAAGGTTGAATTTAGTGCCAAAGGGGAACCAATTGGAAAGGCTGCAATGTGGATGCAGCCCTACATTAAGGTGCAAGCATGAACAACGTTCTCAATAGCTATTTCTGATTGGAGACTTGTTCCTGCACATAAGAAGGACAATATTTTTACTTAGGTAGAGGTAAATGAATTGTCCACTGAAATGTCCACTGTTAGCAATTACTTGTATAATCTCTTACTTGACGTTAATTTGTTCATATACATGTAGAAATCATTTATGGTGCCTAAAGAACGCAAAAAACTTATTATAACATCAGTGGGGAATAAATGGAGAGAGTTCAAGAGCAGACTAGTCACCAAGTATGTGGTACCCTATTTGGACTCCCTCGAGATGTTAGAGTTCCCCCTAGATGATTATCAGTTCATTCAGAAAAGCGATTGAGATATTTTTGTTGGTGAATGGATTACATAAGGATTTTTGTTACACCTTCGAGTTTCTTATGTCCTTTTATTTTATAATAACTTTAATATTACTTTAAATTAATTTTAAATTAACTTTAAATTAAATTTAATATTAAATTCAAATTAAATTTAAATTTACTTTAAATTAACTTTAGTATTAATTTTAAATTCACTTTAAATTTACTTTAATATTAACTTTAGATTAACTTTAAATTAACATTTTATTAACTTTAACTTAATTTTAAATTAACTTTAATATTAACTTTAAATTATCTTTAATATTAAATTTAAATTAATTTTGAATTTACTTAAAGTTAACTTTATATAAACTTAAATTAATTTTAAATTAACTTTAATATTAACTTTAACTTAATTTTTAATATACTTTAATATTAACTTTAAATTAACTTTAGTATTAACTATAAATTAATTTTAAATTTACCTTAAATTAAATTTATATAAATTTAAATTAACTTTAATATTAACTTTAAATTAACTTTAACTTAATTTTAAATTAACTTTAACATTAACTTTAATTAACTTCAGTATTAACTATAAATTAGTTTTAAATTAACTTTAAATTAACTTTCAATTAACATTAATATAAAATTTAGATTAACTTTAATATTAACTTTAATATTAACTTTAATATTAACTTTAACTTAATTTGAAATTAACTTTAACATTAACTTTAAATTAACTGTAGTATTAACTTTAAATTAATTTCAAATTTACTTTAAATTTACTTTATATAAATTTAAATTAATTTTAAATTAACTTTATTATAAATTTAAATTAACTTTAATATTAACTTTACATTAACTTTAATATTAACTTTATATAAATTTAAATTAACTTCTTTATTGTCTCTATGGTTGGTCCGATGATGCCATGACATTATAAAATGTATACTTCTATTTGTAATTTGTCAGAAATGCGCGAGGCCCAAATAGAAAAACGGAAAAGAAATATGTACCCTCATTGGATGGCACGTAAAGGATATGCTAATCTTATGCAAGAACTGGTTAGTATTGCTTACATAACCGCGTGATATCTATAACTAAGTGGTTTGGGCTTTGTTAGAATGGACTGATAAATGTTCACATTGAGTTGCAAACCATTTTTGAGAAAGAACTGTCTCATGGTATTATATGGTTAAAGGCACGTCAGGACAAGAATGGAAACTTCAAGGACCTAAAAGCACACGCCGTTGCCGTTAGAATTGTAAGTGTAATTAATTTGTTTTTATCCAATTTTTACTTTGCATTTATTGAAATAAAAGTAGATAAATCCAATATATTTAATTTTGTTGTCAAGAGGGGTTGACTAAAGAAGTTGAATCTGGATCTGTTGAGGTAAATGGACCTAATGATGTTCTAACAATGGCTTTGGGGACTCCTGAGTATCCCGGTAGGGTACGAGGTGTTGGTGGCTTTGTCAAGCCTGAGGCTTACTTCAATTTTCCAACAAAACAATGAATGGAAAGATCGGCAAATATAAAAATGACTCCATCAAGCGTTCGAAAGATTATAGAAGAGGAAAAAGCTAAGTGGGAGCTTGAGGAGAAGGCAGAAATGAGTAAGCAACAAGCTTGGTTTAAGGAAAATTTAAAGCAAATAGAATCAAAGATTGGAGGCGTAGGGGAATTGGCTTATTCACCCAAACTATCTACACAAGGCAGCTGTTCCTGGAAGAATTTGGAGAGGGCAGCTGATGACATTGAGCATGTAAAGAAATAAGATGTGAAGAAGGGGATGGCGAAGATAGTGTTTCCAACAGTTATTGAGGAATATGTTAAGTCCCCCAAAAGAAAATTGACTAAAGATTTTGAAGTTTGTGAAGAAGTTTTGGTAAACATCTACGCTAATTTCATTGATGATGTTTACTTGATTATAGTTATAACCTTGTATGGTACATAATGTTTTTAGTGCAGATGAAAGAACCCATGTCTGGCAACAACAATGTTGAGTTTGCACTTGCAGTTGATTCTGTGAATAATGTCTATGCATATGGAACTGTCACTGAAATCAATGTTGACACCATAGACCGGAAGATCAATGGAATTCCGTTGGGAAAAGAAAACGCACGCATCTCCATCACCAATGCTATTGTTCATGATGCCTTGCTACCAATTCCTATCAAAGGTGAATTAATGACAGTGCAAGATGCGCTTGGTGGTACATATATTACTTAGCCGAGAAGCATGATCTCCAATGCAGTAACTAAGAAGGTAATTTCAGTATCTATGCATGGTTACCATGTATTTGTATACTTTCAGTATTTGTTGTTACATTTCAAGTTAAAATTGTTGGATCATAGGTTTTATTACTGACAAGACACAACAATTCACGAACCTACGACTACGGTAACATCCAGACTCATCGGCTCATTATATGGTTTGTATAGTTATATATTTTAATAAGAGTCGTCAAATGTGTATATAAAGTCTAGTTTAGTGCTTTGTCAAAATCTTTCCTCAAAAATCATCATTCACATTCAAATAAACATGCATGCATATTTTGATCAAAATAAAATTTTCAAAAAATACATGGAGCAGGGCTCGAACCCAAGTCACTAGTTTGGAAGGCAAGTCCTCTAACCAAATGAGCTACTGTAGTTTTTTCTTAACATTAGAATTCAGTCGACTGAACCTGTGCATTTTAACATTCATTGTGCATGTTTTTAAATTCAGTCGACTGACTGACTATATTCAGTCGACTGAATCCTCCAACTGTCATTTTTATGAAAAGACACCACTTTTCTGAATAGTTATCTTCCTCTCCAAGGGTTGCAACCATTGATATTCGTACAGATCTGTTCACCAGCAGGTGCAACTCCTTAACTACTATATATATGCATGAATTTCAAGATCAAATCACTTCACTTACTTGCTTATACTTGAATCATATTTTTCTGAATTAACTACTCCTTTGAATTCATTCATTCATTGCTTACGTATTCATTTCCATATTCTTCAAGCAATTTGAAACTTTCTAATCTTCGTACACACAACTACACACACATACTTGAGGAAAGATAATAGGAAGGGTGTACTACAAGTGACAAATCCATGTTATTAGAACACACAATGTCAAAACAATCTTTTGTATTTGTTGAAGTCATGTTCTGCTGCTCAGATATGTGAAGTCCTCTTCGGCTGATGAGGTGAAATCCTGTTCTGCTGCTCAGGTCCCTGTTCGGCTCCTTAGGGTTTGTATAGACCTGTTCTTTCGGGTTAAGTAGGGTTTGTTGTTTTAGTGAAATTCCAGAAGGAGACTGGACATAGGACGTAGGACGAAGCTCCGAACCAGTATAAAAATCTCAGGTGTTAATTTTTATTATACTGCTTTCATATTCCACACTATTTACTGTATTGCTATCATCGCTATACTCTATATTATCATAGAAATAGTACTCTTTCAAAAATCATGAATCCTTCACTAAAAAACATACCAGTTATCGTCACTTATGCTGTAACAATGACTTTCGCACATCATAGCTTTTAATAAACGATTGTTTGATGAAAAACAGTTTGCGAATAAGTGTATCCCTTAGTTCTTTTTATGTACTTAACGTAAAATAACAGATATTTTTCATGATCAGACTAGTTTATGTAGTAAATGAAGATTAGTTTAAAGAGTGAATTATTCTCTTATAAAAAACCATTACTACTTCACCATTTGCCTAATTTGAAAATGAAACTTCAATCAAATTATTGTGAAAATTGTTGTTCAATTATAAAATGCATAACATAAGCAATAAGATTACAGTAATCATTTGTAGATGAATAAGGAATATTAAATCGACACCTTTGTTTCATAAGGCTAATTTGTAAGTTTTTTACGTAACCAATGTTTTATTTAATTTGCAACTAGATTGTTATTTACATAACTTGGAGGTTGTTAAGCCTTATGTTGTCAAGAAGAAGAAGATGAAATATGATCACAATGGGTTGGATGATTTTGAAGACCTAGACACACTGCCTGCTATATTGCCTGCAGCGCTGAATGTGCTTTTCCAATGGGCAAACACATCCTTAAAGAATGGGGTCAGCATCAACACCACTTTGGACGAGGAAATATTCGATTTCTGAACAAAGTGGCTATTTTCAGGAGAGATATACATGCGATCACAAATTCTTTCGAGACATGTTCTCAAGCCATTGTTTTTTATACAAGGTAGGCATTAATTATTCTTTTAATGATGCACTAGTGTTGCTCATGTCATTGTTGAGACATATGCTCAAGTCACAATATTTTAATGTTGCATTTGGTGTTAATTATTCTTTTCTTATATTCTTTTATAGAAACCTTCATGAAGTGCTGAAGAAATCTAAGATGTAGAAATGATTGCTTTCTTATATCCTACCTGTAAATTCACGCATATGTGGAAATTCAGCTAAAATAGCTTCTAGTTTGGAAAAAGGTATGAGCAAGGGAATCCTGATCAGATTTTTTGGTGCCATATAACTCAAGGTATGTACATCATGGTTCCCTATATTTTTCTATAAAATTTTGTGCTTGACTCATGTTGTGTATACTTTTTTATGAATGTTGAGTGGAATTTTCAATGTTAGTAATCATTGGTGTTTGACGGCCGTGAATCCCACTGAAGAAAGTGTGCATTTCATGGATCCATTGAGAGGACAACTGTGTGGTGAAGAATGGATTAATATTATGAACAGGTATGTGCAATTGCTATTTTATGTTTATTCACTTTGCAGCTTCATTGCAATTTACAAGTTTTGGTGAAAGTGTGGTAATTTAGGTTGGTCCTGATTGTAGATTCCAATGTTTGTTTAAATTAACTTCAAATGAATTGGAGATAGTTTGTCCAAACATGTATTCAAAGGTTTGGTGGGTTATATTTGTTTACTTTGCAGCTCCATTGCAATTTACAATCAGGACAAAGTGAGAGGCAAAAAGAAAGTTCGATGGATGCCTTGTTTGGTGCATATACGTACTCAATATTTCTTAAGTCTGATGACTTTTTTCCTCAACATGATTGATTAAATTATATGTTTACTTGACATATATGCATGCTTCCCAAAGCTCCAAAAAAGAGAGGTCAGTTGACATGTGGATTGTGGGTTATGCGCTACATGAAAGAAATCGTCAAAGACAAGAATCAACAATGGGCTGCTAAGGTAACTTATCATTTCCCGTCATAACTTCATGTGCTATGAAATTCAAATTAAACATCTTATAATATAATTTCCACAATGCTTTCCATATTCTACATTTTATATAACAAATTTATTACCGATTGCAATCACACATATAGCCATTGAACTTCTAAACCCATCCTATTACATATCTAAGATATAAAACTTCAAATGCTAACTACCGCATATTTAAAACTATTAAATTTTAAAGGTAGCTATAGCATGTCTATCGCTATCGCACAATTGAAATAGCTATTGCAAGTCTAGTATTATCGCATATCTAAATAAAGTACCGCAAGTCTAGCTTATCTCTAGATTTATAATCTTTGACCCAACCCTTCAACCCAGCCCTTTGACCGCAGATCCTGTTTTAATTTTAATTATCCTAGATCCAACCCATTAAGCTTAATAAAAATCATACTCTAAACTGAATGAATTTTTATGACCTATGAAATCCAATTCTAACCCAACTCATTAGGGTATATTGGCACGATAAATGAAAATTTGAGATGAGCACAAAAGGAGATGGTTGGATGAAAAAATGAATTCTTGTTTTGTGAAAAGGACATTTGGAAATGACCTTTCTTATTTTATCTTGTCTTAATTATTTGTAAATAATATAGTTATATGAATATATATTATTTATAAATTATGAAATGTTAGAAAAATATAATAACGAAAAGACAATTTTACGTATATATGACTAGTTTGGAATACCAACAAAAAAACATCTTTCTCATAAATATCCACATAAGATAAATGAAAAGCCATCTAAGGTCGGGTAACTTGTCCATTACACAATGGCAACTATGTAGTTTGCTTTCCTTCTTTTTAGAATGTAAGATACTTTCAATTCCTCAAACGGGTCTTCCTCCTCCGGCATCTTAGAAAAAGAGAAATTGAAGCGGCCGAAAATTGATGAATTTTTCTGTTTTCATGGAGACATGGAAGTTTTTTCGAAAGAGAAATGAGGGGAGGAAGAGAATATAAAGAAGACGGGGTAGGCAACCATTGGTCAAAGCAGTGACGTTTGATGTAGACGCACATCGTTTAGTTTTAGCGGTTCGATGAACAAAGTAGATGTATAGGCCCTACATGTGATACGTTACCTTCTAACGCCATGGTAACTGACCATTTTTGGCATGTAAAAGCTACCTTAGAGTGCATTCTTTTACGAACCAAAAGGGGTAAATGAAAAAGACAAATAAAAGGGGCTGGGAAGGGGTAAAGTTCGTGAAAGGGGAAGGCGTTCTTTTTACGAAAGGGGGAACGCGAAAGGGGCAAAGTTATTGTTTTTTTATTTGTTTATGTTATTATTTTATTCACATTAACTATTTTTAAATATAGAATACAGAATAAAAATGCAAAAATAAAAATGCAAAAATAAAAATTCATACTTCATAATTCACATTACAAATGTAGAAATAAAAGTACCGAACAAAAAAGAAAAAAAGAAAATACATATAAAATAAACTACATTCTCCTTCTCAACTACCTAACAAGATAAATAACAACCTTCCTAAGCTGCTTGGCTTTGTCCAGCATGGCCTGTAAAGGATTGAAACCTTTGCTATCATGCTCAGCTGAACAAATCGCGACATTCCATTCTTCATAATCATCATCCTCCTGCTTCACTTCCATACACCTAACAAGAGTCAGATCATGTGAGGAACTGCCAACAGAGTTAGAAGGACCACTAGTTGGCCATTACAGTCTAAGCGCTCTACGACTGGTAATTTCCTCAGCATCAACTCGAAGATAGTCGCCATAACGTTGTGCGTCGAACTGTAGCTGAATGGGAGAATTTAGTGGAATTATGACTGACATTTGGCAGTTCGGATGCAGCCATCAAAAAGTGCGTCCAACTGACTAAAACGAGCAGGCAAGGCTTGTCTGTATTTGTGGTATCCTGCTGCTGCTGTATCCACCACTCGTCGGATCCACCGACCGTGTCATGTTCTTCATTCCAAATAGCCACCTGGATTCTGTAGCAGCTTTTTCCATGGGCTCCACTCATCTTTTAAATTATCGAACTTGTTTTTCATTTGCCCAGCGTTGTAATCCAGGCTAGTTCTTTCATTGAACATGATAGTAATTTCTTCATACCACTGTGCAACATGGTGGGCATGCATACCAATGTTTTCGAAACAAACGTGATGAACGCATTTGTCCTATCGGTGTTTCAGTCGACAATGGTGCGGGTAGAAGAAGCAGCAGAGTAGGTAGACATTCTGGAAAAAGAAATTCAAAAAATAATTCAAAAAAATTCATAAAATATATATGAAAGATAATAATATGAAAAACACAAATATAAAAAAATTTACCTAAAAAATTTGACAATGAAGCTTGTAAAATTGCTGAATTTTCGGATTGTATCGATTTGTTTTGGTGATTTGAGAAAGAAATGGTTTGATATATATAGAGAACGAAAGAAAATATAGCAGTTGGGGGTGAACCATTTGCATCAGACGGCGTCCGATGCGTCGGACGTGGTCGTATCTGATGCAAAAGGTTCATTTCCTAACGTTGCGACGAAGTAGGCAGCAGAGTGAGGCCCATGCTAGACGCGTCGGACGTGAACGCCAACTTTGAATGGCCAGCTCAGCGAAAGAATGGTACCTTAGGGTGCGTTCTTTTACGAACCAAAAGGAGCAATTGAAAGGGGCAAACGAAATGGGCTGAGAAGGGGGAAGTTCGCGAAAGGGGAATGCATTCTTTTTACGAAAGGGGCAACACGAAAGGGGAAAAGTTATTATTTTATTGTTTGTTTACGTTATTATTTTATTTACGTTAATTATTTTTAAATACAGAAAACAGAATACAGAGTACAAATATAAAAATAAAAATTCATAATTCACAATACAAATGCAGAAATAAAAGTACCAAATAAAAATGCAGAAATAAAAGTATCGAATAAAAATGCAAAAAATAAGATACATATGAAATAAACTACATTCCTTCTCAACTGCCTAACAAGATAAATAACAGCCTTCCTAAGCTGCTCGGGTTTGTTCAGCAGGGCATGCAAAGGATTGACACATTTTCTATCATACTCAACCGAATAAATCACGATCTCCCATTCTTCATAATCCTCGTCCTCCTACTTCACTTCCATACACCTAGCAAGGGTATGATCATATGAGAAACTGTCAACCGACCTAGAAGGACCACCAATTGGACGTTGCTGCCTAGGCGCTCTGCGACTGGTGATGTCCTCAGCATCACCTCGAAGATAGTCGCCATAAATCTGTGCATCGAACTGTAGCTGAGCGGGGGGATTTTGTGGAATTATGAACTGACATTTGGCAGTGTGGATGCATCCATCAAAAAGCACATCCAATTGCCTAAAACGGGCAGGCGAGGCATGTTTGCATTTATGGTACCTTGCTGCAGCTATATCCCACCACTCGTCAGATCCACTAACCATGTCATGTTCTTCGTTCCAATAGCCACTTGGAATCTGGAGCAGCTTGTCCCATGGGCTCAATTCACGTTTCATATTATCGAACTTGTTTTTCATTTTCCCAATGTCGTAATCAAAGCCAGTTTTTTCGTTGAACTGAACAGTAATTTCTTCGTACCACTGTGCAACACCGTGGGCACGCGTACCAATGTTTTCGAAACAAACATCAATGAACGCATCCTATCGGCGTTCTAATCGACGATGGTGCGGATAAAAAATACAGTAGAGTAGCTAGACATTCTCTAAAAAGATATTCAAAAAATAATTTAGAAAATTCAAAAAAAATGTATATGAAAGATAATAATACGAAAAAATAAAATATAAAAAAGTTTACCTAAAAAAATCGACGATGAAGCTTGTAAAAATTGCTGAATTTTCGGATTGTATGGATTTGGTTTGGTGATTTGGGAAGGAAATGGTTTGATATATATAGAGAATGAAAGGAAATATGATGGTTGGGGGTGAACCGTCCACGTCAAACGGCATCCGATGTGTCGAACACGTCAGACGCAAAAGGTTCGTTTTCAACCGTTGCTTCGAACTAGGCAGCAGAGTAGGGCCCATGCCGGACGTGTCGGATGCGGGTGCCAACTTTGACTGCCCAGCTTAGCAAAAGAACAGCACCTTAGGATGTGTTCTTTTATGAACCGATATGGGAAAATGAAAGGGACAAATGAAAGGGGATGGAAAAGGAGAAAGTTCGCGAAAGGAGAATGCGTTCTTTTTACGAAAGGGGCAACACGAAAGGGGGAAAGTTCGCAAAAGAAGAGTGCGTTCTTTTTACGAAAGGGGCAACACGAAAGGGGCAAAGTTATTATTTTATTATTTTTTTATGTTATTATTTTATTTATGTTAATTATTTTTAAATACATAACACAAATGCAGAAACAAAATTCATACTTTATAATTTACATTACAAATGCAGTAATAAAAGTACCGAACAAAAATGCAGAAAATAAATACATATAAAATAAACCACATTCTTCTTCTCAACTCCCTAACAAGATGAATAACAGCCTTCCTAAGCTGTTTGGGTTTTTCCAAGAGGGCATGCAAAGGATTGACATCTTTGCTATCATACCCAGTCGAACAAATCGCGACCACCCATTCTTCATAATTGTCATCCTCCTACTTCACTTTCATACACCTAACAAGAGTCGAATCATGCGAGGAACTACCAACAGACCTGGGAGGACCACCAGTTGGTCGCTGTTGTCTAGGTGCTCTATGATTGGTGATTTTCTCAGCATCACCTCGAAGATAGTCGCCATAAAGCTGTGCGTCAAATTGTAACTAAGCGGGTGGATTTTTCGGAATTATGAACTGATATTTGTTAGTTCATATGCAACCATCAAAAAGCACGTCCAACTGCCTAAAATGGGTAGGCAAGACACGTTTGTATTTGCGGTACGATGGGCTCCACTCACATTTTAGATTATCGAACTTGTTTTTCATTTGCCCAGCATTGTAATCTAGGCCAGTTCTTTTATTGAGCATGATAGTAATTTCTTCGTACTACTGTGCAACACGGTGGGCACTCGTACCAATGTTTTCAAAACAAATATCGATGAACGTGTTTGTCCTGTCGGCTTCCAATTGACGTTGGTGCGGGTAGAAGAAGCAACAGAATAGCTAGAAATTTTGGAAAAAGCAGTTCATAAAATAATTCAGAATAGTTCGACAAAAATAAATATGAAACATAATAATATGAAAAACACAAATATGAACTGACATTTGGTAGTTCGGATGCATCCATCAAAAAGCACGACCAACTGCCTCAAATGAGCAGGCGAGGCATGTCTGTATTTACGGTACCTTGCTGCGGCTATATCCCACCACTCGTTAAATCCACCGACCGAGTCTGCTCTTCGTTCCAATAGCCACCTAGAATTGGTAGCAGCTTATTCCATAGGCTCCACTCCCATTTCAGATTATCGAACTTGTTTCTAATTTGCCCAGCATTGTAATCTAGGCCAGTTCTTTCGTTGAATAGGACAGTAATTTCTTTGTACCATTGTGCAACACTGTGGGCACACATACCAATGATTTTGAAGCAAACATCGATAAACGCATTTGTCATATCGGCATTCTAATCGACAATGGTGCAGGTAGAAGAAGATGCAAAGCAGCAAGACATTCTAGAAAAAGAAATTCAAAAAATAATTCAAAAAATTAGAAAAAAATATGTATGAAAGACAATAATATGAAAAATGAAAATATAAAAAATCAACGACGTAGCTTATAAAAATTATTGAATTTTCGGATTATATGGATTTGTTTGGTGATTTAGGAAGGAAATGTTTTGATATATATAAAGCGAAAGGAAATAAGGTGGTTGGGGGTGAACTGCTCGTGTCAGATGGTGTCCGACGCATCGGATGTGTCTAACGCAATAGGTTCATTTCCTAACGTTGCTTCGAACTAGGCAGCAGAGTGAGGCCCATGCCAGACGTGTCGGATGCATCGGATGCAGACGCCAAGTTCGAATGCACAGCTCAACAAAAGTATGGTGCCTTAGGGTGCGTTCTTTTACGAACCTAAAGGGGAAAATGAAAGCGGCAAACGAAAGAGGCTGGGACGGAGGAAAGTTCGCGAAAGGAAAATGCGTTCTTTTTATGAAAGGTGCAACATGAAAGGGGCAAAGTTATTATTTTATTGTTTGTTTATGTTATTATATTATTACGTTAATTATTTTTAAATATAGAATACAGATGTAGAAATAAAAATTCATATCTCATAATTCACATTGCAAATGTAGAAATAAAAGTACCGAATAAAAATGTAGAAAATAAAATGCATATAAAATAAACTAAATTTTCCTTTTCAACTGCCTAACAATATAAATAACATCCTTCCTAAGCTGCTCGGCTTTGTCCAACAGAGCGTGCAAAGGATTGACACCTATGCTATCATACTTAACCGAACAAATCGCGAACTCCCATTCTTCATAATCATCACCCTCCTGCTTCACTTTCATATACCTAGCAAGAGTCAGATCATACGAAGAACTGCCACTAAACCTAGAGGGACCACTAGTTGGCCGTTACAGCCTATGCGCTCTGCGACTGATGATCTCTTCAGCATCACCCCGAAGATAGTCGCCATAAAGCTTTGCATCGAACTGTAGCTGAACGGGGGAGGGGGGGTTTGTGGAATTATGAACTAACATTAGGCTATTTGGATGCAGCCATCAAAAAGCACGTCCAACTGCCTAAAACAAGCAGGCAAGGCATGTCTGTATTTCATGGTACCTTACTGCTGTTGTATTCCACCACTCGTTGGATCCACCGACCTTGTCATGTTCTTTGTTCCAATAGCCACTTAGAATCTGTAGTAGCTTGTTCCATTAGCTCCGCTCACATATCATATTATCGAATTTGTTCTTCATTTGCCCAGCGTTGTAATCCATGCCAGTTCTTTCGTTGAATATGATAGTAATTTCTTCATACCACTGTGCAACACGGTGGGCATGCATACCAATGTTTTCAAAAAAAACGTTGATAAACACATTTGTCCTGTCAGCTGTAACAACCCGCATATTTATCGATTATATATTTAAATATTTTATTTAAATATTTCACCGTTCATCAGATTTTGGTCCGAAAAGCTACTTTTTGCAAACAGCCGAATTAGGACTCGAGACCACCCCCATTGAGTTCAAAATGCCGTTTGCGACCTTTTTGAGTATAAGCTTCGGTATGTTTGGAGAAAGTTGAATTTTGCTACTTTTCACTTAGGGTTTTGGTTTGGGCTGAGCCCACTTATGTATTCAGTCCCAACCCCTCTCCTCTTCATTCACTTCTTTTCTCTTTTCCTAACGCTCAAGCTCAAGCAAAAATGGTGGAAGAGAATGGAAAATAGAAATTCCTAAGCCCTAGTTTCCATTAGCAAATCCATCTTCTTGCTCCAAATTCAAGAGAACCCATTGGTAAGCATCTCCTTCTTCTTCTCCAAACATTTCTCCTTCCAATTTCAGAAAATTTCCTAAACTAATTTAGGAAATGTTTCTCTTTTAAGCTTAGATTGAAGCTTCTTGAGTTGTTATTGAAGGGGAATTGATCTTAGCTTGCTTTCAAGCTTCTTCTTCTATTGTTTGGGTTCAAAGGTGAGATTTTTAATCTCACATCTATGCTTATAATTCTCTTCTATTGTTAGGTATGAATTCCTAACACTTATTCATGTGCATTTGATTTTGATTTGGATTGCTTTTGTGAATATTCCAATTTTTAGTGTTTTGAGTTCAATTCGTTAAAAATCCTAACTTTGATGTTTGAACATGTTTTTGGTGATGCATCGAGGAGCATATAGGGTCGGGTAGTCGATTGGCATAAACCCTTAGCGCCGTTGCTCGTGCGATTGCAATTTGGTCGGGATTTGCACCTCCTTTGAAATAGGGTAGGAAGTGCAAGTATACAGGTTCGGCCGACCGAGCCCCCCTGGGCCGGCCGACCGACCTGTAGTCCAGGCACTTCCTGCCTCTGTTTGGAAGTGCTGGTTACAGGCTTCGGCCGACCGAGCCCCCTGGGCCGGTCGACCGACCTGGTGCACCGAGCACTTCCAACCTCTGGTTCGGTCGACCGACTCAGGAAGTCCGGTCGACCGACCTGCTACTATTTGCCAGATTAGCCTATATTGCTAATTCGTTTGAATATCCAACTTTAATCGATTCGTGTTGTCTCCCTTTTGTTGTTGTCATTTATTATCGACAATGATGACCTTTTCTTTGGGAATTTTAGATATATCCACTTTGATGGATTTTATATCGATTTCTTTGGATTTTATTCACGTCTTCGAATGTGAATTTTTATGCCCGATTGTTTCTACAATCACTTCTATGATTTGTCACTTTAAAATATAAAGATTTTCTATACAAGTAGTAAATATCAAAACTCTTTCTTCAAATGATTTCAACACTATTTTATTACAAAGCTCGTTTTCTCAAACCGACTTCTAATCTATTAGTATATACAAACCTTTACCTCACTCGTATGATAAATCTAATTAAACGACTTAGTAAAACAAGTGGTATGAAACTCTTGCGTTTGCTTCGTCGGTTAATTCTTGGACTTGTTCGATTGAATCTCTTGTGACAATTTTCTAGTGGAGATCTACAATTTGTTCGTAAATATTTAAGTTAAGCTAGTGGTTATGGGACATGAAGGTAAGCTCATATATTTACTAGCTTACTGTAATTGACACTTCTCTTTGATCATGACGATCATTTTATGGTTTAGACTAGCATTGTGCGATGTCTCTTTGTCCACGTGGAGGACTGTACGTCGTTTTTATTGAACTTCGGTTCACCAGGAGGAGCTTCGGCTCAAAGTCCGCAATGGGGGACTATACCCTATCACGAGGAGCTTCGGCTCACCAGGAAGAGCTTCGGCTCAAAGTCCGCAATGGGGGACTATACCCTGTCACGAGGAGCTTCGGCTCACCAGGAGGAGCTTCGGCTCAAAGTCCGCAATGGGGGACTATACCTTGTCAGGAGGAGTTTTTGACTCACCAGGAGGAGCTTCGGCTCAAAGTCCGCAATGGGGGACTATACCCTGTCTGGAGGAGCTCTGGCTCATTTTTATGGATTGGCCATCCTTTTATTGTGATTTCTGGATTTCATGTGCTGATTTCTGGAATTTATGTTTCACCAACTTTTACGATTGGCATGGATATATATGTCATTTATTGTGGCTTGGTGAATGAAATTAGGAGTATGACATTCCTTTTTATCTTGAGTAGATCTTTGTGATATTGATTAATCTCTTGTTGATTTTTCAATTACTTATATATCACAGCTTTGCATTGTGATTATTATATGTTTATGTCATATCTCTTATTATATATCACTTCATCTGATATTTATAGCTAGACTGATCCGTTTATTATTTTCTTCTTAAATAATACTCGGGTCAGACTGAGATATTACAGGTGCTTCTGCTTGACTCCTTATCGGACTTTCATCTGATCTTTTGGCTAACTACTTAAGTTTAGTAGTTTTTGTTGTATACATTTGAGATACAGACTCTATGATGTATACTTATTCTTTTGTCTAACACTTGTATCTATTCTTTTTGATATTGTGGATCTTGTTTGACCACTACTCTGATGTACACTTTCATGTGTAATATTCATATCTATTTCCGCCTTTGTGATATGAATTATCTGTGACTGATTTGTGTTATGTTTATTTCTATATTTGTTTTCGAAGATATTATAGCCACTGTGTAGTAGCTTTGAGTTTGTGTCGGCATGTCGGATTTCCACTTGAAAAGAATTGCATGCTATACTATCTGACATATCGATGCTCGCACAAAGCAATTACACGGATGGTCGCTCCTCAACAGCCTTATTCTCCGTGCTAGTTGACAGCATTCACCGTAATGTTCTTGGTTAGCGTGGGTATAGAGGTGGGGCGTCACATCAGCGTTCCAATCGACAATGGTGTGGGTAGAAGAAGCAGCAGAGTAGCTAGACATTTTGGAAAAAGCAATTCAAAAAATAATTTAGATAAAAAATATATATGAAAGATAATAATACAGAAAAAGCAAATATAAAAAATTACGTAAAAAATCAACGACGAAACTTGTAAAAATTGCTGAATTTTTGAAATTTATGTGATTTGTTTTGTTGATTTGAGAAGGAAATGGTTTGATATATACAGAGAGCGAAAGGAAATATGGTGGTTGGGGGTGAACCATTTGCGTCAGACGGCGTCGGACGCGTCTAACGCAAAAGGTTCATTTCCTACCGGCGCTTCATACTAGGCAGTAGAGTGGGAACAACGCCGGACGCATCAGACGTGGGCATCAACTTTGACTGCTCAGCTCAGTAAAAGAACGGTACCTTAGGGTGCGTTCTTTTACGAACCGAATGAAAGGGGAAAACGAAAGGGGCTGAGAAGGGGAAAGTTCGCGAAAGCGGAATGCGTACTTTTTACGAAAAGGGCAACGTGAAAGGGGCAAAGTTATTATTTTATGGTTTGTTTATGTTGTTATTTAATTTACGTTAATTATTTTTAATTACAGAGTACAAATGTAAAAATAAAAATTCATACTTCATAATTCTATTTCAAATGTAGAAATAAAAGTACCGAAAAAAAATACAGAAATAAAAGTATCAAATAAAAATGCAGAAAATAAAATATATGAAATAAACTACATTCTCCTTTTCATCTGCCTAACAAGATAAATAACAGCCTTCCTATGCTGTTTGGATTTTTCCAGCAGAGCATGCAAAGGATTGAAACATTTGCTATCATACCCAGTCAAACAAATCTCGACCTCTCATTCTTCATAATTGTCGTCTTCCAGCTTCACTTCCATACACCTAGCAAGGGTCAGATCACGCGAGCAAGTACCAACAGATCTAGAAGGACCATCAGTTGGCCGTTGCTATCTAGACGCTCTACGACTGGGAGCTCTCAGCATCATCCCGAAGATAGTTGTTATAAAGCTGTGCGTTAGCTGAACGGCGGGATGTTTTGAAATTATGAACTAACATTTGGCAGTTCGAACGTAGCCATCAAAAAGCATGTCTAACTGCCTAAAACGAGCAGGCCAGACATGTTTCTATTTTTGGTACCTTGCTGTAGTTATATTGCACCACTCGTCAGATCCACCGAGCGTGTCTTGTTCTTCGTTCCAATATCCACCTGGAATCTGTAGCAACTTGTTCCATAGGCTCTACTCACGTTCCAAATTATCGAACTTGTTTTTCATTCGCCAAGTGTTGTAATCCAATCCAGTTCTTTCATTGAACAGGATAGTAATCTCTTCGTACCACTATGAAACATGATGGGAACGCGTACCAATGTTTTTGAAACAAATATCGACGAACACGTCTGTCCTGTCGACGTTCCGGTCGACGATGGTGCGGGTAGAAGAAGCAGCGGAGTAGCTAGACATTCCAGAAAATGTCATTCAAAAAATAATTTAGAAAAATTAGAAAAAAAATATATGAAAGATAATAATATGAAAACCGCAAATATAAAAAATGTACCTAAAAAAATCGGCGATGAAGCTTGTAAAAATTGCTGAATTTTCAGATTGTGTAGATTTGTTTTGATGATTAGGGAAGGAAACGATTTGATATATATAGAGAACGAAAGATAATATAATGGTTGGGGTTAACCTTTCACGTCAGACAGTGTTTGACGCGTCTGATGCAAAAGGTTCATTTCCAACCGTTGCTTCGAACTAGGCAGCAGAGTGGGGCCCACGCCAGACGTGTCAGACGTGTCGGACACGGGCGCCAACTTTGACTGTCTAGCTCAGCAAAAGAACGACGCTTTGGGGTGCATTCTTTTAGGAACCGAAATCAGCAAATGAGCGAGGCAAATGAAAGGGGCTGGGAAGGGAGAAAGGTCGCGAAAGGGGAATGCGTTCTTTTTACGAAAGGGACAAAGTTATTTTTTTTTTATGTTGTTTATTTTATTTACATTAATTATTTTTAAATACAGAATGCTGAATACAAAGTACAAATGCAGAAATAAAAATTCATACTTCATCATTCACATTACAAATGCAGAAATAAAAGTACCGAATAAAAATGCAGAAATAAAATTTACCGAATAAAAATGCAGAAAATAAAATACATATGAAACAAAATACATTCTCCATTTCATCTGCCTAACAAGATAAAGAACCGCGTTACTAAACTGCTCGGGTTTGTCCAGCAGAGCGTGCAAATGATTGACACATTTGCTATCATACTTAGCCAAACAAATCGCGACCACTCATTCTTCATAATTGTCGTCCTTCTGCTTCACTTCCATACACCTAGCAAGAGTCAGATCATGCAAGAAACTACCAACAGACGTGGACCATCAGTTTGCCTTGATGTATAAGCCGTCTGCGACTGGTGATCTCCTCAGCATCACCCCGAAGATAGTCGCTATAAGCTGTGCGTCGAACTGTAACTGAAAGGGGAATTTTTTTGGAATTATGAACTGACATTTTGCAGTTCGGATGCAGCTATCAAAAAGCACGTCCAACTGCCTAAAACGAGCAGGTGAGGCATGTTTGTATTTGCAGTACCTTGCTGCAGCTATAATGCACCACTCGTCAGATCCATCGACCTCGTCTTGTTCTTCGTTCCAATAGCCACCTGGAATTTGTAGCACCTTGTTTCATGGGCTCCACTTACGTTTCAGATTATCAAACTTATTTTTCATTTGCCCAGCGTTGTAATCCAGGCTAGTTCTTTCGTTGAATAGGATAATAATTTCTCCGCACCACTGTGCATCACGGTGGACACGCGTACTAATATTTTCGAAACAACAATCGATGAACGCGTATGTCCTGTTGGCGTTCCAGTCAATGATGGTGCGGGTTATAGAAGCAGCGAAGTAGCTAGACATTCTGGAAAAAAATATTCAAAAAATAATTTAGAAGATTTAAAAAATAATATACATGAAAGATAATAATATGAAAAACGCAAATATAAAAAAATTTACCTATAAAAATCGACAACGAAGCTTGTAAAATTGCTGAATTTTCGGATTGTATGAATTTGTTTTGATGATTTGAGAAGGAAATGGTTTGATATACATACATAACGAAAGTAAATATGGTGGTTGGGGGTGAACCATTCGCATCAGATGGCGTCCGACACGTCAGACGCATTTGACTCAAATTGTTCATTTCCAACCGTTACTTCGAATTAGGCAACAAAGTGGGGCCCTCGCTAGATGCGTCGGACGCGGGCACCAACTTTGAATGTCCATCTCAGCAAAAGAACGACACCTTAGGGTGCGTTCTTTTACGAACCAAAATAGGCAAATGAAAGAGGCAAACGAAAGGGGCTGGGGAGGGAGAAAGTTCGCGAAAGGGGAATACGTACTTTTTACGAAAGGGCAACACAAAAGGGGCAAAGTTATTATTTTATTATTTTTTTTATGTTATTATTTTATTTACGTTAATTATTTTTAAATACATAATACAAATGCAGAAACAAAATTCATACTTCATAATTCACATTATGCAGAAATAAAGACACCGAATAAAAATGCAGAAAATAAAATACATATAAAATAAACTACAATTTCCTTCTCAACCGACTAACAAGATAAATAACAACACTCATATGATGCGCGGGTTTGTTCAGCGGGGCATACAAAGAATTGACGCATTTGCTATCATACTCAGCCGAACAAATCGCGACCTCCCCTTCTTCATAATCGTCATCCTCCTTCTTCACTTCCATACACCAAGCAAGAGTCGGATCATGCGAGGAACTGCCAACAAAACCTAAAAGAACCACCAGTTAGTCATTGTTGTCTAGGCGTTCAATGACTAGGGATCTCCTCAGCATCACGTCGAAGATAGTCGCCATAAAGCTGTGCGTCGAACTGTAGCTGAATGAGGGGATTTTGTGGAATTATGAACTGACATTTGGCAGTTCGGATGAAGCCATCAAAAAGCACGTCCAACTGCCTAAAACGAGCAGACAAGACATGTCTGTATTTGCAGTACCTTGCTGCAACTGTATAACACCACTCGTCGGATCTACCAGGCGTGTCTTGTTCTTCGTTCCAATAGCTACCTATAATCTGTAACAGCTTGTTCCATGAGTTCCACTCACATTTCAGATTATCGAACTTGTTTTTCATTTATCCAACGTTATAATGCAGGACTGTTCTTTCGTTGAACAGGACAGTAATTTCTTCATATCACTGTACAACACGATGGACATGTACACCAATGTTTTCGGAAAAAATATCGATGAACACATTTGTCTTGTTGGCGTTTCAATCGATAATGGTGCGAGTAGATGAAGCAGTAGAGTAGCTAGACATTTTGGAAAAGCTATTCAAAAAATAATTCAGAAAAATTCGAAAAACATATATATGAAAGATAATAACACAAAAAACCCAAATATAAAAAAATTTACCTGAAAAATCGACGACGAAGCTTGTAAAAATTGCTGAATTTGTATGGATTTGGTTTGGTGATTTGGGAAGGAAATGTTTTGATATATATAGAGAACGAAAGGAAATATGGCGGTCGGGGTTGAACCGTTCACGTCAGACGTCGTCCGACGCTCACGGTAAATTTACAACAGCTGCTTCGAACAGTGCAGCAGAGCGGGGCCCACGCCAGACACATCGGACACGGATGCCAACTTTGACTTTCCAGCTCAGCAAAAGAACGGCACCTTAGGGTGCGTTCTTTTAAAAACTGAAATGGGCAAATGAAAAAGGAAAACAAAAGGGGCTGGGAAGGGGAAAATTTCGTGAAAGAGGAAAGCGTTCTTTTTATGAATGAGACAATGCGAAAGGGGAAAAGTTATGATCTTATTGTTTGTTTATGTTATTATTTTATTACATTAATTATTTTTAAATACAGAGTACAAAATATAAATGCAGAAATAAAATTCATACTTCATAATTCACATTACAAATGCAGAAATAAAAGTACCGAATAAAAATGCAGAAAATATAATACATATAAAATAAACTACATTCTTCTTCTCAACTGCCTAACAAGAAAAATAACAGCCTTTCTAAGCTGCTCGGCTTTGTCCAATAGGGCATGCAAAGGATTGACACCTCTGCAATCATACTCAGCCGAACAAATCGCGACCTTTCATTTTTCATAATCATCATCCTCCTGCTACACTTTCATAGAGCTAACAAGAGTCAGATCATGCGAGGAACTGCCAACAGACGTAGAAGGACCACCAGTTGGCCGTTGCTGTCAAGGCGCTGTGTGACTGGTGATCTTCTCAGTATCACCTCGAAGATAGTCGCCATAAAGCTGTGCGTCGAACTATAGTTGAACGGACATATGGCAGTTCAGATGCAGCTATCAAAAAACACGTCCAACTACCTAAAATGAGCAGGCGAGACATGTTTGTATTAGCGGTACCTTGCTGCTGCTATATCCCACCACTCGTTGGATCCACCGACCGTGTCCTGTTCTTCGTTCCAATTGCCACCTGAAATCTGTAGCAGCTTGTTCCATGGGCACCACTCACGTTCAGATTATCGAACTTGTTTTTTATTTGCCTAGCATTGTAATCCAGACTAGTTTTTTCGTTGAACAGGACAATAATTTCTTCGTACCACTGTGCAACACGGTGGACACGCGTACTAATGTTTTCGAAACAAACATCGATGAACGTGTTTGTCATGTCGGCGTTCCAGCCGACGATGGTGCGGGTAGAAGAAGTAGCAGAGTAGCTAGACATTCTGCAAAAAGCAATTCAAAAAATAATTCAGAAAAATTTAAAAAATATGTATGTGAAAGATAATGATAGAAAAACGCAAATATAAAAAATTTTACATGAAAAAATCGACGACGAAGCTTGTAAAATTTGCTGAATTTTTGGATTGTATGGATTTGTTTTGATGATTTGAAAAGGAGATAGTTTGATATATATAGAGAACGAAAGAAAATATGACAGTTGGAGTGAACCGTTCGTGTCAAACGTCATTCGATGAGTTGAATGCGTATGACGCAAAAGTTTTATTTCCAACCGTTACTTCGAACCGGAGAGATAGGGGACCACGACAAACGCATGGGACACGGACTTTGACTGCCCACCAAAAGCATAGTACCTTAATATTTCTCTTTTTATTCTTTTTCGTTCTTTTTCTCTTTCTTAATTCAAAAGCTATCACGAAACTTCTTCTCCACCTTTCCCATTTTCGCCCTAATTTCATGAAATCCAAATAAACATGATGAACCAAACCACCTCAAAATCAGAAGATAATCGATTCTACTTCAAATACTTGACTTCTAAATCCTAGATTGGAGTGAAGAATCTGAAGAATGTGAAGAAGGCTAGTTTGTTTGAGTCTGTCTATTTGAGTGTTGGTGCTGATCCTGAGATGCCGATTGATAATGAGTTTGAAAAGAAGATTTGTGCTCTTTGAATCTTCATTTTTTTTATATAGACCATACATAGTTCAAGTACCTATGGATGTTCAATGTTTGATTTTATGTTGGAAAATGCATTGATCTATTTATGTAGAAAGAATTATGATAAAGTAGACGTCACAAACTTTTATTCTACTACCTGAGCACAGATGAAATAATGTAACATTAGGAACAAGTAACTGGAGGAACCCCTAATTCTGTATGGCTCTAAAGAGACCGAATGATGTGTGTTTTAATTCGTTATGGTACTGTTATTGTTGGAATATAAACTTGATTTGTTAATTTCTAGAAGTTTCTTATTATTAATGTTTCTAGAATCTTCTTGTATTTAATAGAATTTGAAGAGAGCTCTAGAATTTTATATTAGTTGCTAGAAATAAGAATTGTATAAAAGTCATGTTTCTAGAGTTGTCTAAAAAGAAAGTTCTAGAGTTGTCAAATGAGTCATGTTTCTAGAATATTCTACATCTAGAATGTTCTATTGAGTCATATAAATAGAGAAGCTCTCCTCTCATTTGTAATCAAGCAATCTAGCAAAGGAAAAATAATATTAAAGCATTATTTGTGAGAACAAGTTTTTTCTCTCAAGTCTTCAACCTTTTTTCAAAAATATATATTCCAACAAAGTGGTATCAGAGCCAGGTTTAGGGATGACTTCCAACAATGTGTTGCAACCTCAACTTCCTCGTTTGACGGGAAAGAATTACAACCAATGAAGCATTCAAATGAAGGTCTTGTATGGCTCTCAAGATATTTAGGAGATTGTTGAAAATGGATATGAAGAACCGGAGAATCAAGCAACACTTTCAACACAACAATTGAATACTTTGAAAGAGATTCGAAAGAAGGACAAGAAAGCTCTTTATTTTATCTATCAAACGATGGATGAAGCAATTTTTGAAAGGATCTCTTCGGCATCAACATCAAAGGAGGCATGGGACATTCTCAACAAGGCGTACAAAGGTGAAGAAAAGGTAAAATGGTAAGACTTCAAGCTCTAAGAGGCGAGTTTGATTTTTACTCAAAACGAAAGAAAGTGAATCGGTGGAGGAATTTTATAATAGAACTATTTCTATTGCTAATCAACTTCGAATCAACGATGAAGAAATTTCGGATAAAAGAATTATTGAAAAAATTCTTCGAAGTATGACAAGGAAATTTGAGCATGTTATTGTTGCTATTAAAGAATCAAAAGATTTGAATACTTTCTATCTTGAAGAATTATTGGGCTCACTACAATCTCATGAGCTTCGCATCAAACAATTTGATTCCTTTCTTTCCGACCAAGCGTTTCAAATTCGAGCCACCAACCGTGGTGGATTTAGAGGAAAAGGTGGAAGATCAGTTCGTGGTAGAGGACAAGCAAGAGGCCAAATTCAAAGTGAAAATTCAAGCCCATCTCAAGGAGGAAGAGGAAGAGGCCGTGGAGGATACAGTGGAAGAGGTAACTCTTATAATATTCAATGTCATTATTGTCATAAATATGAGCATATGAAAAAGGATTATTTTAAAAGAATTAATGATGAAAAAGATAATTCTAATTTTCTACATGAGAATTTGGAGACACAAGATGAAAGTATGCTTCTTGCTTGTAATGTTCAAGAAGCTTCGTTTGATGATATATGGTATATTGATAGTGGTTGTAGTAACCACATGACCGGAAATAAAAGTTGCTTTGTGAATTTTGATGAAAGTGTCCAACGAGAAGTCAAGACAGGTGATAATAAAAGGCTCATTGTCAAAGGCAGTGGCGATATTCCGATACAGACAAAGCAAGGTACAAATTATATTTCTAATGTTTATTATGTTTCCAATCTTAAATACAATCTTTTGAGTGTTGGGCAACTTTTAAAGAAGCGACATAATGTGAATTTCAAAAATGATTTATGTGAGATCAAAGACAAAACTGGTGTTCTTATTGAAGTGAAGATGACATCAACAAAAATGTTTCCGTTGAAAATTAAAAATGAAGCATTTCCATGTTTTGCTAATATTGTTAATGACAAGTCATGGCTTTGGCATCTTCGTTTTAATCACTTGAGTTTTAGCACTCTATCCAAGATTTGCAAAGATCATATGGTGAGAGGCATACCAAATATTAGCAAACAAGATCAAGTATGTGAAAGTTGTGTTTTTGGCAAGCACCATCGAGATCCATTTCCAAAAGAAAAGGCATGGAGAGAAAAGAATCCTTTGGAGCTAGTGCGTTCGAATTTATGTGGACCTATGCGCATAAACTCTCTTGGAGGTAATCGGTATTTTCTCACTTTTATTGATGACTATAGTCGCAAGATGTGTATTTACTTTCTCAAAGAAAAATCTCAAGTATTTGAAGTATTCAAGAATTTTAAAGCACTTGTGGAGAAGCAAAGTGGTTTTCCTATAAAGACACTCCGATCCAATCATGGTGGAGAATATATGGCGGAAGAATTCGAAAATTTCTTAAAGGATCATGGCATTCATCATCAACTAACGGTTAGCTCAACCCCTTAACAAAATGGGGTGGCCGAAAGAAAGAACCGTATCATCATGGAACTTGTTCGAAGTATGTTGAAGACAAAAGGATTGCCTAAAATATTTTGGGCCGAAGCTGTAGCATGTGCATGCTATGCTCTCAGCCGTGCGACAACTAAAAGTGTTCAAGGAAAGACTCCACAAGAAGCATGGAGCGGTCACAAGTCATGTGTCTCCCACTTCCGAATTTTTGAAAGCATTTGTTACTCTCATGTGCCGGATGAAAAGAGAGGAAAACTTGATGACAAATCTGAAAAGTACATCTTTGTTGGCTATAGTGAAAGATCCAAGGCATATAAATTATATAACCCCATCACAAAGAAGACTATTATTAGTCGTGATGTAATTTTCAATGAGAAGAAGCATGGGAATGGAAAAATGAGAAAAAGAGTACAAGTATCTTGTTTGACAATGATGCATTTGAGCCAATTGAAGAAGAAGGATCGACTCCACCTACTCCACCATCTAATTCTCTTCCAAGCTCATCATCTTCAAGTTCAGAATCAACACCTAGAAGGACAAGACCTCTTGCGGAGATTTATGGAGAAACAAGAAGAATTTTAGAAGATGAATTTGTTGATTTTTCTTTATATGCAACTGCGGATCCAGTTGATTTTGAAGAAGCCGCCAAGGAAGAAAAATAGAGACAAGCCATGGATCAAGAAATTGATGCAATTTAAAGGAACCAAACATGGGAGTTGGTTGAAATACCTGAAGGGAAGAAACCCATTGGAGTCAAATGGGTTTACAAGACAAAGTTGAATGCACATGGTGAAGTTGAAAAACATAAGGCATGATTAGTTGTGAAAGGCTACAAGCAAAAGTATGGTGTTGATTACAAAGAAGTTTTTGCTCCCGTGACACATCTTGAAACAATTCGTTTGATAATTTCATTGGCCCCTCAAAATAAGTGGCAAGTTTATCAAATGGATGTTAAATCTGCTTTCTTGAATGGAGTACTACAAGAAGATGTGTATATTGATCAACCTTCAGGCTATGTGATAAAGGATGAAGAACATAAAGTCTATCGGTTGAAGAAGGCATTGTATGGCCTTAAGCAAGTCCCTCGTGCATGGTATAGTCGCATAGATGACTATTTTGTGAAGATGGGATTCAAGAGGTGTCCATTTGAGCATACTCTTTACATCAAGGAGAACAAAGGTAACATTCTCATCATTGGTTTGTATGTGCATGATTTTATTTTTACGGGAAATAGTCTTGATAATATTAAAGAATTTAAGAAAAGTATGATGCAAGAATTTGAGATGACAGGTTGGGTCTACTTCATTACTTTCTTGGTATTGAAGTAAAGCAAGATAATGATGGTATATTTATCTCTCAAGAAAAGTATGCAAAAGATTTGATGAAGAAGTTTAGAATGAAAGAGTCAAAGCCAATTAGCACTCCAGTTGAAGTTGGCTTGAAACTAAGTAAGGATGACAACTCTAAATATGTTGATCCAACATTGTTTAGAAGTCTTGTTGGGAGTTTGATGTATTTGACAGCCACTCGGCCGGACATTACATATGGTGTGAGCTTGATTAGTATGTTCATGGAGCAACCAAAGAAGACACATTGGGATGCCGGAAAAAGAATTTTGAGATATGTGCGTGGAACACTTGGAGATGGAATTTATTATCAAAAGATAAATGATCCCAAGGTGCTTGGATATTGTGATAGTGATTGGGCCGGAAGTGTTGATGATAGTAAAATTACTTCGGGAAATGTTTTCTACTTTGGATCAAGTGCAATCATGTGGATGTCAAAAAAACAACAAGTTGTGGCTCTCTCAACCGCCGAGGCAGAATATATTTCACTATCTTTAACTAGTTGTCAAGCTTTATGGATTAAATGGGTGCTAGAAGAACTTAAAGCATACTCCAAATGAAAGTCCACTTATATATTGCTATAGCAATTCTGCTGTAGCACTCACCGAAAATCCAGTTTTTCATGGGAGGAGTAAGCATATAAGAATCAAGTATCATTTCATTCGAGACTTGGTTGGGAAAGGAGAAGTAGTTGTCAAGCATTGCAAGACGCAAGATCAAATTGCCAATATTTTAACGAAGCCTTTGAAGTTGGAGGTTTTCAAGAAGTTAAAGAAGAAACTTGGTATGCGTAAAAGTTTAGCTCAAAGGGGGGCAAATCAAGTTTAAAGGGGGTGTTGGAATATAAACTTGATTTGTTAATTTCTAAAAGTTTCTTATTATTAAAGTTTCTAAAATCTTCTTGTATTAAATAGAATTTGGAGAGAGCTCTAGAATTTTATATTAGTTGCTAGAAATAAGAATTGTATAAAAGTCATGTTTTTATAGTTGTCTAAAAAGAAAGTTTTAGAGTTGTCAAATGAGTCATGTTTCTAAAATATTCTACATCTAGAATGTTCTATTAAGTCATATAAATAGAGGAGCTCTTCTCTCATTTGTAATCAAGCAATTTAGCAAAGAAAAAATAATATTAAAGCATTATTTTTTAGAACAAGTTTCTTCTCTCAAGTCTTCAACTTTTTTTTAATATATATTAATTTCAACAGTTATTTGCTTCTTAGTTATGGAAATAGTTATTTAAGTAAATGGTTCAAGGCATGTGTCATAAGCTATGAATTATATGTCATAGAATCCCATAAAGAAGAGTCTAATGTCTTCTAATGTATAAGCAAGTGTTGATATTTGAGAAAAATCCGTAAAGCTTACGTTGCTCTTGCATGAAAATGGCACCATGCTAAGCATTATAACTTGTTAGTGTTGTTGTACCGTTAATAATATCTAAGATAATATCATATGACTTCCCATATAAATATTGTAATATCAATAGCTATAAGTTTTCTGCTGTATTCAAACTCAGTAGAAAAAATAAAGTGAAACCAGCATAGTCTCTGTGTGTTTTTATATACACACACATTTTGGACCTTCTATTGTTAATCTTTTTTATTCACATTAATTATTTCTGTGAATATAAAGGCATTACACCTCATCTCACACGACTAAAGACTAAAATGATATCTTATAACCCAACCTAATAACATGACATCTGTAAATATTATGTTCCACTACCGAATCAATGGTGTATAATTCCCCCCACCGTAAACATAACAGTTCAACAAAAATATCAATAACTTGCATAACTTCAAAATATGTATTAAACCATCACTGTTTCACTGCAGTAAACATGGAAGATGAAAAATCGACAGTAATTTCATGCAACCAAACAAAATAATAGACCATAGATTATTTGATCATCTTTTGTTTGTGCTGCATGCTCTATAATTTTAATGTCCTTCATATATTCATTTCTTTCTTTGATGAATTAATATACTTGTATCAGTTGACATTGAGTTTCAAATTTTTATTTTATGTTTGTCCTTATATTTCGACATTAAGAAATTCGAACTGAATTTCTTCCGCTAATATTCCTCACCCACATCTCCTACACTATACTTATTTGATCATTGATTATGTTATAGCAATATATGATTATATAATATATTATTTCATGACAGAACAAGGATATCGACTATGTGTTATGCATGCTTCTATTATATAGTTATTTTCAAACATAGATTGCATTGATAATAAGGAATCTTCGGACTGCATTAACAAATACAATGGTTTGTTTTTAGATTAGGCCATCAAACGTGTCATATCTCATTTGTACCTTCGTTTCAAACTCTATTATCCTTACCACTGGTCCCTGTAGTTCTTGTTTGATCATAAAAGGGAGAAAACGAGGAAGTGCAATAAGAAAATAAAGGAAGAACTATCTCTACTATGAGTCTTACGATTACAGCAATCGTCATTATTAAGTAATACCAACCGTAACCGTCGTTGATGATTATAAATTCTTATAACCGTTACCGCAGCCGTCTCTGATGGTTAACCGTCAATCTTTTCAATTTTAAAGTAGGTTGTATATATATTTTCAATTATATATATTATTGATAATAAATTCATATAGCTCTAACTGTCTTTTGAAAATTCATTTATTTGTTTATAAAACGACCATGTATTCACATGTTAATAGTTTGTGAAGATACATATATATATTATTAATGTACAGATTATTCTTTTAGCTTAGATTACTAATTCTATACTTTAATGTTAAATATGATACAAAACAAACATATATGGTTGGTATGGTTAACCGCGGTTATCAAAATTTTCAGTCATCACCGTTATAGATAGTAACTACATCAGCAGTTAGTACGGTTGAGCGGTTGATGATTTAACATCCCTAATCTATACTCACTTGTATTGCGTGTCAGTACTGCTGCGTTCTGTTTATTTGCTTTTTAGTTGCAATGTGTGTGTGTAATTATGAGATTTTAGTATAACTGTCTTCAGATATATGTGTGTTTAAGTTAATCACTATTCTATGATCAAGTGATATCATATTATGTTTCTACCATCATCCAATATTTGTTTTCCTAGAATAAATTCATGTCTATGAGTTGTTTACCAGATTTGAACCCTTATGCTATACCGTAATTTGCATATAAACTCAACTAGATGATTATAGTACATGTCCATTGAATTATGTTAATTCATATACAAAAACAGTCCATATTCGTGCTGTAACTTATTTGTTCTTTGCTACAGTAGATTGTTTTCAAATCGGTTGGTGGGGCTATAAAACGGGTTGGGTAAGATTTTACCCAATCCATATTAAACAAAATTAAACCCAACCCATTCAAGCTAGCGCAATTGCCCATCTAATTATGTAGCTATCACAAGTCTAGTGCTATCGCACATCTAAAAGCTATCGCAAGTCTTGTGCTACCGCACATCTAAAAGCAATCGCAAGTCTAGTGCTATCGCACATCTAGTATAACTATCGTAGGTCTAAATAGGCTATCACAGGTTCAAGATGGAAAATTAGTGATTAAGTTGAAAATTGATATATTCCTTAATAAAGTAACTACTTCTTGACTAATTATTTGCACATGTCCGTGCAACAGAAATATCTGCAGCATGTCGAGATTTGTTTCATTAGTTATTCCCTAGTTAGTCTCTTTCTTTAATTAACTTGTTTATTAAGGAAATTTTCTACCTTGCCATTTAATTCATATTAGTTCATAAAATCATGGGAATATCCTTAAAAATTCGCAAAAAATTGAAAAACTTATCTTTCCCTTTAGTAAAAATTTCATATTAAATATTGAATTTAAATATTTTAAACACTAATCTACAACCAAAACTGCTTATTTTCCACAGAGAAAAATCAATATAAATTATTTTCTCATCCGAAAATTATGAAAATTAAAACCTATCTTTGTTTTACTGTTAATAACATCATGTTCAAATTTAAAACCATTTGGAGAAAGTTAATTCATATGCATTTTACTCTTAAAAATATAAAAAATAATGTCATTTAACACATACCATATAGAGATTCATTATATTATTATTATTATTATTATCAAGAAATGATTATCATTATTTAAAACATCAAATACATATAATATTCAAACCTAAATAGGTTTGGGCACGAAATACAGTAAGTATAAATTAGTACCTTGATCAAATTCTTCTTTTTCTCCTTAAAACGGGAAGGCTCGGATCCTTTTTTGTTTTTTTTCTTCCTTCTCTCTTCCTATTAACTGCATCCTATTAATTGCAGCCACCCTTTTGTTTTAATTTGTTTTTGTAAAATGAATGTGGAGGAACAGAATGATTTAATTTTTTAGGGATGTACCCTGCAAGGTGAACAGTGATTTCCGACGGCAGAAAACCGTCGGAAGCCGTCGACGGCCGTCGGAAATGGCCGTCGGAAAATAAGGTGTCAGGGAGCGGTTTTTCCGACGGCTTCCGACACAGGGCGCCGAACATATTTCCGACGCCTTCCGACGGTTTCCGACGGATTCCGACACTTCGGAAAAAATGACCTACCGGCTGTCGGAAGCCGTCGAAAGCCGTCCGAAGCCGTCATAAATCTGCTGCATTTTTTTTATAACTGCTCAATATAACCTTCCATTCATATTTCCCATCCAAACACTATTACACCAATACTGCACAATCCAGTATATAATATTCCAACCAAATATCAAAACCTAAACTACACAAAATTCATCAAACACACAAATACATCAAGTTACATCAAAATAAAATACTTAATATACATAACAATGCAACATTCACAGCAACCCCAACAACAAGTGTTCTACTATGTCATACATACACAACATAACACAAAATCATCAACATCCACATCTTCATACAACCACACAACCAAGTGTATCAAATATAATCATACAAAAATCAACAACTACCTCCACCGTCTATCAAATCATTCAAAACTAAAAAAACATACCTGAAAAAACAAGCAAGCAATGAATCAATCTCCTCCAGATCCAGAGCTAGCCGAGGAAGTGAAGCGACCACCAAACTGCTGCATGTATTCTAGCAACTGCGTGGTCTGCATGGCCTGTTGGCGGTTCTGCTCCTCCAGTTGGGATGATCTAGCCCGCAATTCTTCTATATCTGCTAGATCGCTTTGAGCTCTATTCCGCCGACCTCGTCTCTGACTGCTGGCCTGCAATAAATATTTAATTTGGATGTGTGATCTCTGTAAGTGTATGTGCATATCTATGTAAGCTAGTAAGTAACAAAACGTTTATATCTTCCGCCTTCTTGTGCTTTACTGGTGTGATAAAGTCATTTGGTTGGTTTGAATTCAAATTCAATATGGAGAATTTTTCAAGGTTCAAATATTTTTAAATAATGGAAAAATGAATAAAATTCAAGTTTATTGTTTTGAAAAGGTCAAAATAGCATATTTGAGGTATTTTAAGATAAAAATATATAATCTAACATAGAATTATGACTTAAATATCAAATTAGCAGTAAAATAAATTATTTACCACTTGATTGCTGAATCCTATCGTCTGCCATGCTCTGCTGGATCCATAACGGACTCAAAAATAACGTCCTTCTCATAAGTCGTTAGCTGATCTCGACCCGTATCAGCAAGAAGTTTCTGGCGCTGCTCCATAAACTTTTCCTGCATTAACAAATTAATAACATCATATCTTATTTCATTATAGTTTTACAGGCAAAACTATTGCTAATACTGCATAAAATGAAATATACTTACATGGCTCTTGCTGGATTTATCGTCTTGCTATGTATACGAAACAGTCCCGTCCGGATTTACATGCCCAACAGCATGCGTACGAGTGAAAACGTCCATATAGCCCACGGGACCATGTGCATCAGCTTCCTGAAGTTGATTTTTACATACAATTATTATACATTTAAAATTATATAACATAAACTATTTACAATTATCATTCAGTAAATTTACCAACTCCTGCCGATACTTCTGAAATGACTTAGTTCCTCCGCGATGAGTGACGGAATTTTTATTTATGTTTGCAGAGTTTCTATCCGACTCTGCATGTACATTCAAAATTTGATACATTATTTTTCGATCACGTTAAACTAATAATTCAAAAAAATTTAGTATACTTGCCTTCGCCTCGTCCGTCTCCCAGTATCTCAACCAAGCTTGCCATACGCTCTCCCCCACCCATTGTGTTTTCTTACCAGATTTCTTAATCTCAGATATCGAGTCCATGTAGTTCTTGTGCATCTTCGTCATCTAGTATCCTCGTGTCAGCAGCATATCGTCTATCTGAATGTCTATCTCAGCTTGTGTTTCGCGATAAAAAGTAAAAAAGAAAACGATTACACTATACATGATAAACAGTAGAAAAAGGACAAAAAAGAATTGAAAATGGAAAATAGAAAAATATACATACTAGGACATCCTGTCATATACACTCTATGATGTCAGAGGGATGTTATCCCACTTCGGCCAGTAGGCACTCATCCTACGATAAGAAGCTCTAGAGACATCCAGCACAACCTTCGAGGGAAGTAGGTCGAACCCTCTGTTTTTAAATACGATACAGATAAGTACGTACGTATATCATATAAAAAATAAAATGTTGAATAAAATTTAATTCTTACCCCTCTGCTCTAGGGACTAACGAAACTACTGGACGCTGTGACTCTTGCGATGGGCCACTGCCATCGCCTCCTAATGATCAAGAAGAGCTCCCTACCTCTATATGACATCATGATAAACCTGTAACATATATATACATCATTATATAAGAGAATAATAGCATGATAATGAAATATATTTCATATGTAAACGACATCAACGGTATAAATTGCTTAATTAATGACCAAAGTGGAAATAGAAATGGAAGTGTGTTTGATTCATAATGGGTGTATTGTTCCGACGATAACCAGATTTCGTTGCATTTTTAATAAAAATTGCTAAATAAATGACAAATGGAAATGACATAAAACATGTAAACAATGGTAAACAGATTTTCTTTTATAGTCACATCAATTTCATAATACATCGAGAATTCAACATAGTTACATCAATTGCAAAAATAATCAAATTCAGATTTATATCAATCATCATCGTCTTCTGATTCAGATTCAGTCTCGTTTTCTACGATATTTTCCTCTGCACTGTCAAACGTTTCTACCAAAACATTTGATTCATCGGTCAAAGGACCAAAATCTGTATGATCGTCTGTAATTATTATTCCGTTATTTTGATCAAGATTTGCCTGATAAGCTTGTTCGTCCGAAATATTCTTCCCATCGAATGTGAATCTGGCCTTTGTTTTAAAAACTATAGACCAATCTGCTTTATTTCTTTTTAGAGACGTATAAGGAGCGTAATAAACTTGCAATGCTTGTTTGGCTAGTACAAAAGGATCATACTTGTGATAGTGCGATGTATGCTTTATTTCGATAAGATTACAATCCTTGTGCACATTAATTCCAGAACCTAGAACATTGATAACCAATTGCATCTAAATAGAAACACCTCCTCCGTGGGTCGTGAGAAATATGTCAGTTGCAAAATTTGTGTTAGAACGTCATAAAAATCATTTAAGTGATTTTCTGGATCGTCACTACCTTTAACAAATACACCAGTATTATTTATTAATTTTTCTGCGACCGTTTTATTTGGTGTTAAATTTATATCCATTGACGAAATATATTGGATATGTCTTGACCACTCTTTTTTGTCCCATCGTAAGATGTTTCAACCCTTCGTCAACAACACAATTTCTCGGCTCATAAACGTAATTTGAAAACCAACCGGAAAATTCTTTATTGAGATCTTTGTGCAGATGTTCACGTTCATAAACACTGTTTATAAAAACAAATTATTATATTAGGTTATACACGCACATGCATTATAGAAAAGAATAAAAAACAAATTATTATTTCAGATTACATAACAAACGGTGCAACTTCGGCACAATTTAAAGAATATAAGAGTGTGCTACATGATGATCTCTATCGTCTAGCCATATTTCTACACATTTTCCAGAAGGCCGACCATGTTGTCTGAAAATAGATAACATTGCTTGAGAGGACTCTTATTCATCGCCTTCGTCATTACGAGAAACACTTTCAAATGAAATATTCACATGGTCATTGAAATAGTGAGAGAAAAAGAACGAAGCTTCTTCTTCGATGTAAGATTTACATATCGAACCTTCAACTCGTGCTTTTTGCCTCACTTTTTTCTTCAAATGATTCAAATATCTATGCAAAACTAATTTATATTACCTTCACCTTTCAAATGCAATTAAATTACGTGATAACATATTACATACCTCTCAAATGGATACATCCATCCATATTGGATAGGACCTCGAAGTCGTGTTTTAGATGGGAGATGAACATGTAAATGTTCCATTACATTAAAAAAACCCGGCGGAAATATTTTCTCTAGTTTGCAAAGTAATATAGGAATATCCACTTCAAGTTTACGTAAATGTTGCACGTTTAAAGTAGTCAAATAAAGCTCTTTGTAAAACATACTAAGCTCCGTTACTTCCTTCCAAACCTTTAACGGCAGTAGTTCTTTGAACATAACAGGAAATAAATTTTCCATCATTATGTGACAGTCGTGACTTTTCATTCCGCTCAATCTATCATTTTTAAAGTCAACACATCTACGAAAATTTGATGATATCCCATCAGGAAATCTTAACCCTTCCACCCATTTTAACACAGCTTTAACTTGATTATTATCTAATTCATAACATGCTTTGGGTTTTTTACTGTCATTTGGTTTCATATGAAGCTCGGGACGTTTGCATAATTCTTCTATATCACGTCTTTATTTCAAACATCCTTCGTCTTCCCTTTCACATTCAAAATTGTGTTAAAAACATTATCAAATACATTTTTCTCATTGTGCATCACATCTATATTATGACGAAGCAGAAGATGTTTCCAATACGGCAACTCCCAGAAAATAGTTTGTTTGCACCAGTTATGAACAACTGATTTGCCTTCAATTTCTGTTTGCTCTCCAGTTTCATATATCTTTGGATAGTCCCTAACAAGTTCATGTATGTATTCGCTTGATCATATCGTCCGTGCTTGTCTAGTTTCTACTCTATTAGCTAAAAAGTTTTTCTTGTCTCCTATGAAAGGATGATTTACATGGAGAAAACATCGATGACAGTCAAACCATGAAATTTTCTTACCATGAGGTAAAGAAAACGCTCGTGTTTCATCCATGCAATATGGACATGCTAGACGACCAGCAGTACTCCATCCTGAAAGCATTGCATAGGCAGGAAAATCAATTATAGTCCACAACAAAGAAGCAAACATACGAAAATTTTCTTCTTGGATACATCGTATGTTTCTACTCCTTCGTTCCATAGTATTTTTAACTCCTCAACAACGGTTGTAAATATACATCGATTCCTTGTGTCGGATCGTCGGGGCCAGGAACGACAATAATAAGAAACATATATTGCATTTTCATATACATCCATGGAGGTAAATTATACGGTGTGACGATAATGGGTAATGATGAATATTTAGAACCAAATTGAGAAAATGGAGAAAAACCGTTCGTACATAATCCTAATCTAACATTTCGACTCTCTGCTACAAAATTTGGATACTTTTTATCGAAATACTTTCATGCTTCTCCATCGGCCGGATGTGTCAACGTACCCTCTTACTCCGTTCACACGCTATGCCATCTCATATTAGATGCAGTTACAGAAGATGCATATAATCTTTGAAGTCTTCGAGTTATGGGTAAGTAATGCATACGCTTGTACGGAACTTCTTTCCCCTTCTTTTTTCTTGGTTTGTATCTCTCCTGGTTATAAATTTTACAATTTGTAAGGTTTGCGTCTTCTTTCCAAAACAACATGCAGCCTTTTAAACATGTATCTATTTTCTGATAAGGTAAACTAAAATCCGACATAAGTTTTTTAACTTCACAGTGATTTTCACACATTAGATTATCGGATGGCATATGTCTTTTTGCAGCTTGTACAACAGCCGTAAACCCAGCTTCAGTGATGTTGTATTTTGACTTCATCGCAATGTATTCTGCGATTACTGACAGTTGAGTGTCGCTTTTACAACCATCCCAAATAGGTTTCTTAGCAGCATCTAGTAAATCATAAATTTTTTTGCCTCAATATTTGGTTCTTCAACATTTCCATCATCGTCGTCAACTCCAACCATAGGGAACATTGATTGTGTTGCATCTTCGACCATATTTTCTATACGGGTAGTCATAACTATTTCGTTAATGACACTTTCATACTCTACAGGAGTATTTGCTACAACTTCTCCATGCCGATCCTAAACATAATACTCGGGTACGAAACCATCTTGGCACAAATGGACTTCCACAATATCTGGTAACAAATACTTCAAATGTCAACACCTACTATACGGACAAAGAATTTCTAGATCGTTTCCGTTGTTACTTAAAGAGAATTCAACAAACACATTTATACCATTATAAAATTCTTCTTTGATTGAGCCCCTCAGTCCTTTTCTTTGGTACATCCATCTCCTCCGATCAACAAAATAATCGATCATTTTTTCTATTTGACAAAATGAGAAGTTCAAAATTTAATATTTATTTACAAGAATACAAATTCAAAAAAGATTATTTTCATTGTCATATAATATTTGACTTTAAAGAACTACTTCACAAATTTAAAAATGTTTTCAAATAGGCACATTTTATTTTTTAACGTATCGACATAAAAAATTGTATAATTTTTTTCCATGGTCAGGCATCCTACTTCCCATTACAAACACAGTAAGCATTTACATTTCGTATATTACTTCGTCTCAAACAATTCAACAAAATTTCGACAGCATTTCTCTTTTGTTCTCTGCATTGTACACAAATGCGTGTACGTTGAAAACAAAAAAGAAAAGTTAGGCCAAAATTTTATAAACCGTTTGAGACGAAGTAGTATACAAAATTTAAATGCTTACTGTGTTCATAACTTGTCCAATACAGGGACAAATCCAACAAACATTGTACCAGATGAATATAAATGGTCGTTTTTTGAAAAAAATGACTATTTATATAACGATCATGTATAACACTCGTCAGACGAAACCAAAAACTGTCTAAGTGACGTTAGTTAATCAAATGTGCACATTTTACTAAAAAATAAAGTTTTATTAACTGTTCACGTTTACAAAAATGTATTTTAATTTAACACATTTATTCGACGTATAACATCAACTTAAGGCCGGTTTAACATTTTTGTCATTTTTCAATACACACAATTATAATTTAGACTCGTGCATTTTTTTTGTTTCATAAGTCAATACGTGCACAATATAATACTCCTAGCTCGTTCATTTATTTTATATTATTCCAACTAACACCAATGGTAGTGCGCTACACACATATACAATCGTAGATTCAAGGCATACACAACGATTTACATATACATGAACAACCACAAATTATACATGTTTTACACAATTTCACGATAAAAGATGAAATAGGTATACCATGTGATGCTATAAACCGTTATTACGTTATTGGAACAATTGCAATTACTAATTAATCCTAATTTATCAACTTATACAAATTTAGATTCAAAGTAAATTTGATTTTTGATGAAAATAAGATATCATACCTGAGATTGAGAGCAATATAGGTTGATTAGATAGCCGTGGAGGATCCTGAAGTTCGAAATTAGAGATTGAAAGCTTGGAGAAGGGAATTGGGGTTTTTTTGTTAAAATTTTCGTATGTGATACTGTGGAAGAAGAAGGCTCGACTGAGCCCTATTATTTGCGAAATTCCGACGGCTTTCGATAGCCGTCGACGACCCGTCGGAAACCGTCGCCCCTTGCTGTCGGAATTAGAGCCTTTTTTAGTGGTGGCAAGGTTTAATAATTTGGGGTTGGGCTAAAATCTTTCATTGCATAACCTTATTAATTCCTTAATCACTTTTATTATAACGTTCCGTTTGTTATTCTTTAATATGATTTAATTTAATTACTCTAATTACATTTGGTTCACTGAATTAATCTTTTTAAGTGTCCTATACTTGAATTATTTACCTTGAGCAATTTCCTTAATTAAATTCTCTTAATTTCTTTTTAATAAATTCTTATTATTAATTTAATCTCATATTAAGGCATTCTAAAATACGAGGTGTTATAGTTTACGAGGTCCTGTAAATTAATTAGTTTAAGAATGATTTAGTTGATAAATAAATTGAACATGCTAATTACTACCGATACTACTAGTGTTGATTTTGTTGGAACTAGGCAAGCCCATGGGAGGGTAATTGGATAAATTTCATTTTTTTTCACCTTTTGGATCTTTAATGGGCCTATGAAACCTAAATTTTGTTTAGATCTTATCTAAATTTATTTTAAATAAAAGCAATATTTTATTTAATTCGTAAGTAAAGTTTTCTTTATTGCTATATTTAAATTATATAATATAATATGAGTATCATATACACATAAGTGTGCATGTGCACGTGCAACATAGATAGTATACATGGTTTGACATGCCAGTGTATAAGTGCTGAGATTTACATCGCAATGGACTTGTTAGCCCTCTATATACATGTGTGTGTTAATATGTACATTATAAAACAATATATATATATATATGATGTGACTGATTTTACAATGTATTTATATACACACACTTTTTATTATAATATAAAATAACTATAAATGATAATATAACAATTATAAGAATGAATTTAAATTTAAAATTCAGTTTTAAATTTAGTAGACTTGATAAAATCTAGTAACTACAATATTCAAATTTGATATATTAAAATTTGAATAAGCATCTACGTAATGTTTATTTGCTTTTCAAAATCATTTTTTTAAATTTATGTGTGTGTATATATACACGTATAAAAATATTATATACTAATACTATATATATACATAATACATACATATAAATATGTTTAATGTAAATCATTTATTAAATATATACAAATATGGGGGAATTAGTTTAAAGGACTAAAATTTGTACCTTTTTTAGCCTCAAGGACATAATCTCCGTGTTTTAGCCACAGGGACAAACATTCTTCTAAAAATAGTCATAAGGACAAAACCGTCAAAATTACCAACCGCTGTCACTTGCATCACCATCCGCCGCCATCACTTGCACCACCAGCCTCGCGACCGCCCCCAACACCACCACAATCGCCAAAATCTTAAATTTTAATAGCAGATTCGACAGTGGCACTATGTAGTACAATTTACTAAATAAAATGTTATTATGCGGTATAATTAATGTCATTAATAGCTAAAATGTACATATGCTTTTCCAATTTAGCATTACTCCTTCATAATCACCATAAATACATATCATACAATACATAAAGAAAAGGTGCGTCATTAAAAAAAATTAAAACGGAAAAACTGATACTGCACATTTTTCATTTATATCAACTATCAAAAAAATGCTACTATCAAATTTGTATAAAACTGTTACTATCAAATGTGTATATACTATAAAAAAACTGCTACTATCAAATGTGTATAAAAGCACTATCATCAAATGTGTATAAAACTGTACTATCAAATGTATATCTACTATCAAAAAACTACTACTATCAAATATATATTTACAATAAAAAAACCGCTACTACCAAATGTGTATAAAACCGTTACTATTATATGTGTATAAAACTACTACTATCATATGTATATCTACTATCAAAAACCCGCTACTAGCAAATGTGCATAAAACTGCTACTATCAATATATATATAAAACTGCTACTATCAAAATGTTTATGCAGTATCATTTGCTGCTACTATCAAATGACATAAAATGTGTATAAAACTGCTATTTATAATTCATAAATACTATTAAGTGCGTATAAACTGCTAATATAATTCATAAATACTACTAAATGTGTATAAACCGCTACTACAGTTCAAAAAAACTAAAATTCGTAAGCTACTACTACAAACATAATAAATACATACTTCAACTATAAGATGGTACATTTTCAAAAACTGCTACTAGAATTCATAAAACTACTACTACAATTAATAAATACTATTAAATATATATAAACTGCAACTACAATTCAGAAAAAACTACAATTCAGAAACTGCTACTACAAGCATAATAAGCATTAAAAAAATAAAATAAAACGATACTGCAATTGTAATTTTTATTCAAGTAAAATACAACCAACAACGTTGAACAAAACTGATACTATATAGCATTATTTTATTCTTATTTAATTCAAATAAAAATATTATCACAACTCGTAAAATGCTACTACAAAATAGTATTGTAGTCTAAGATTACACACTCCACTTACAAAATGATATTACAAAGCATAAAAATATTACTACAAATAAAAAATGTTACATACTTCAAAACTGCTACTGTAGTTCAAAAAAATGATACTACACAGTAGCACTGTCTTTGAAGCTAAAAATTTTCCTTTTACTGTATTATATTAAAAAGTTTGTCCTACTAACAAAAAAATTGAGAGCATGTCCTTGAAGCTAAAAATTAATGAATTTTGTCCTTCATACTGTTTTCCTATATAAATATATATACTTTAGCATTATGGCATAAAAAATTCATTTTTGGGTTTAAAATTTCTTTGGTTGAATTTTTTTAATTATCAACTACATTTTTTTTAAATTTTTTTTAAAAAGTTTAAATTTATATATATTTCATAAAATAATTTTCTTTTACTTATTTTATAGTTCTATACTTGTACTTATCTAGCTTTAAAAACGTACAATATTTAAATTAATATATATGTGTATATATATTTATATATTCGGTTTTAAAATATATATTTTTAAATTCCACGAACTTTAAATTAAATTATATATTAATAAAATGATAAACATATACCTTATATTATTATGTTTGAATTTAAAAAACTAGTTTGTTAAACAATCATTTATAATATTATTATATTCGAAAAAAAATATTTTTTAATTTAGCTATAGTCTGCGCTTATATATATATACATAAATTTATAAAATTATCATTATTATACACATATATACATTATCATCAAATGACGATAACACCAACATATATAGATTCATGATAAATGAATATACTAACCACAACACATATATGACATGATGAATAATATATACACTAATATATAATTGTAAATATAGGAGGTACCTTTTCCTAATACCTAGATGAAACACTTGTTAACTCAAAACTCTTTGGATCTGATTCTATAATTTGGCAAGTGCTACCAATCTGAATGTTGCTACCATGGTGTTTGAGTTTGATATAATTTGAGTGTTTAGAAGCCTGAAATTGAGGAGGTGGGGGGACCACTAGGGTCGATCGTTATTGGTTGAAAAGGACCAAAAAGAGAGTGATAAAAACAAGGGTTGGAGGTCAATAAATAGGCAAGATCTCAAAGAGTAAAAAAGGATTCTTGATCCACCTTTTCCTCTTACCAAATCACCTCCTTTTGAACCCATATTCACCCCACTCGTCCCTGATATGGCTAGCCACTCTAGGGTCCACAATGGGCCTTAAAACCGCTTTAAACTCGATTAATAAAAAATGCATTTAAATCTAATTTAAATGCATATCAATATCGTATATCGATACATGGGTCTATAACTATTATGCATATACTATTTAATATTTATCAACACAAATTAAATATTATTTTATAATTAATATTTCATAAATATTAATTAATTGAATTAATTTATAACAATTATAATGAACTACATTATGTAGTAAGAGGAGTATTCAACATTTTGATTGTGTGACTCTAAGATGTAAATTTGGTTAAACATTAATATTGAACAATTTGAATATTAATGTTCACATGTCACTTAATAGGTGGCGTGACATTCTGATTAAATTTATCGCTTACATAGCTTTGGTGAAATCTAATTTTATTTTATTGAAGCATTACCTAATAGTAATAATTATCTACCTTAATTGTCTTTATTAAAGCTATATCACTTTGGACTTAAGGAAATTCGGCACTGGTCAAAATCCCAAAATAATCCATATTCAACTCTATAGTCTAAACACAAAGTCCTTAGTTCGATATAACAATTATTAATCGAACTGCTCTAGCCAAAGACTTTGACTTTAAGTTAACTTCAGTTGATCATAATGCCAACCACATATAATTGAGGAGACGAATCCTCTCTTGAATAGTGTTTAACTTCCAATGCTTTCACTTGACATAACTACAGTTGTTCGATGGATACTGTGCCACAATTTAACTGTAATCAAAGCAGTGCTTTCTCATTAAAGATCAATAATATTCTCAAGTCTAGAGAACTGTGTACTTTTATCACGTCGATATTTTCTTCCTGATCTTGGTTATATTAAACATTGGAAAACTATCAAGTGAATCAATTCATGGTTATCCAATAATCATTGGTACGCAAACCCTTGGTGCCCTAGCAGTCATGAGTAATACACTGCCTAATATTTGAATAGCACTGTGTACTCTAGTCTCAATGAATGTATCGATAACCGATTTTGATACATCTGGACTAGGAATATTCAAAACTTTATGTCTAATTTCATTGTGATAAATTACCCACGGTTACAACACTTTGTAACTACCATGACAAAATATACCATTTTGGATTTTATATTAAATATACTTTAATTTAATTAATTAACATAGCACATTCTGTCAAATATATAATAGAAAGAAAATACATTTTATTTCGAATAAGATTAGTTATCGAGTTGGATATATGTAATAAATTACAAATTTACCGCTACGGAATACCCCTAACTCCACAGTCTTCCACTTGCATTCGAAGTCAAGTATGGAATCTATATCCCATCACTTTAGTCGGTTTAATGAGAACTTATCGAGTTAAACTGTTCGTAAATGGATCTGCTAGGTTTAATTATTTACTATGTCAATCAACTCTTCCGATGGTAATAAACTACTTTTATCATGTTGAATCATTCAGAGAATGTTTCTCGGTCCTAGTGAGCTCTCACATTACATTACTATCACATAACAATAATGTAGTATACTTAATTCTTGGAATCATCCTTAGCTCAGCTATAAATTTTTGTATTTACGTTTATACATTACTTTTATTGCTGCACTACTCAAAGCAATGTAGTTAGCATTTCGTTGAATCAGGCACAATCTCTAGTTTGGAACATTTCCAACTTAAAGCTCCTTGGTTAAGGTTTGAACATGAATTTGATATTGACGTATTATACTCGATAGCACTTGTGAAGTTTGAATCTGAGCACTCCTCCATAAGGAGTTCGTTGTTTCTGTAAACAATTCTCTAGTATTTCATAAATAATCGAGAATACTCTAACTACCATTTAGTGATCTTAATTTGGATTTGGTATTTGCTTCATGCACCAAATACATAAAAAAAATATGATATTGTTGACAATACAACATGCATTATAATTTCTATTGTAATACATAAGGAATCCATCTTACATGTTCCATATTAAACATTAAGTTGTCTTTGTATATTGTTTGAGACATTCCTAATGTCCTTTATAATTATTATACAATTTTTCATTTACAAGTCCAACGTCAAGTATTAAACAAATATACTATTAATAATTTTAACATAAATACATCATTAACGATCAATAGTATGTTGTTTACCTTTTAGAAATATTTTAGTATCTTTTATAGTTTTTTCTTATGGACGCACGCTTCTTCTACATTTTGATTTAGAATCAAACTATTTGATATTTCTATCAAAATACTCATTCAGTTCTGATACTTATAGATGTTGGAACTGAGCTATTCCTTAGCAAAAGTAATTGGTGAATTTCAATTTTTTGCCATTTGGATCTTTTACTGGGTCTACGAAGTCTAATTTATTTAGAATATTTCTAAATTTCTTTTAAATAAAATCATTATTTAAATTTATAAAATAGTTTTGTTTTATGTAATTAATATTCTGTTATATGTGTGTGTGTGCATGTGTCACATAACTATTCGTGAAAGATATAACATGCATGTGTATAAGTATTGAGATTTATACTGCAATGGACATATTAGTTCATCTAATATACAAATATATTGTCCAAATGTATGTTTCTATTTTAGTTCATGAATACAAAATATTGCAATACACAAACACACATACACATTTATATTTTATTTTTAAATTATTTTATGGATATATATATACACATATGAAACTTATAAAACATATATATACATAAATTTGTAAATGTATATTAAAAATCATTTAAAATTACATTTAAATTTATTTATTTATGTTACTAGAAATTCAAAATTGAAATTAGAAATATATTTTTATTAAACGTCTATTTTATTATATATATGTATATACATATTAATGTCTTATACCATTAATAATAAATATATACATAAATAAAATGTATGAAGTAAATATATATGCGTGCGTATTATATTGCTCATGGCAAAATGATTTTTTTATAATTATAAATATATATCTTATACCATTAATAAAAAATATATACTTAAATAAAATGTATAAAGTAAATATATATGCGTGCCTATTGTATTGCTCATGGAAAAATGATGTTTTTGTTTTTTTATAATTTTAAATATATATATATATATATTTCTAGACGGAATTTAGTATAAATTAATAAAAAATTATTTTTTACAAGATAATTTTAAATTTAAATAGTTTAGTAAAAATCTTAAAGATATTATGATATTTAAATATTATATATTATATAATTTAAAATTAATTTTAAAAACAATTAATTAAACTCGACGGTTATTAAAATATTTAAATTATATAAAATTTAATTTTTTCATTTATCGACATTATATTAGATGTAAATTTAAGTTTATGAAATTTAAAATATATTTAATAATATACATATTAATATTATTTATTTATAGGATTAAATAATTTAAATAATCAATATAAATATAAAAATTATTTTAGTTATGCCGAAAACTGTTTCAAGTATAATATTGCTTATATAAAGTTTAAAACTGTATTTTATGCAATGTAAGATTTGATATTTGACTTACATAACTTATATAAATTAAATAATGAATATTAACTTAATAAATAAAAAAAATTATTCTCTACCGTGAGCACTATAAGTATAAATATGCCATAATTTTTTTTTGTAAATGTATAAACATACAACCATTCCGAATGTGATAATATATTGATATAATAGAATCGTCTCGTAAGTAACAAAACAATATACATGATTTTTTTTTTTGAAAATGGGTTCTTTATAATGACGATAAAGAACATTAAGGATTCTACCTTTTTTAAAAACCTTGCCATAGTAGCAAGGAAAAAAGAATTGCAGCCCTTGTACATTTTCAGATACAACAAAACAAACGCCGCAAATTCCTATCCTAGATCAATAATCATATGCCAGCTGCGTAAGAATTCCATGTCCTCCTCTTTAATTTTAGAAAATCGCCCATGAAAGTGCGATCTCGTATCCACTTCAATAAGCTTATCACCTTGTTCCTCTATGAAGCTTTTCCATTCAAACACCCTTCTATTCCTCTCCATCCATATATGGTGGATGACTGTTGTCACTATTGCAAAGGCGTTGTCCTGCCGAGCCCCTTTAGAAGAAAATCTACTAGCAATAAAGTCCAGTTGGTCAACCAAAGATGGTTCGTGAACTAGAGGTAGATTCAGACACTGTCAAAGCTGGTTCCATAGATAAGTGCTAAATTTACATTTAATAAATAGATGAAAATGTGATTCCTCATCATTACTGCACAACACACGTATTTGAGTCTAAAATACCCCATGAAAGTAATTGTTGAAATATTAAATTTGATTTGTTAATTTCTAGAAGTTTCTTATTATTAAAGTTTCTAGAATCTTCTTGTATTTAATAGAATTTGGAGAGAGCTCTAGAATTTTATATTAGTTGCTAGAAATAAGAATTGTACAATATTTATGTTTCTAGAGTTGTCTAAAAAGAAAGTTCTAGAGTTGTCAAATGAGTCATGTTTCTAGAATATTCTACATGTAGAATGTTCTATTGAGTCATATAAATAGGATAGCTCTCCCCTCAATTTGTATCAATCAATCAAGCAAGAAATAAGTCATCAATAAAGAAAAGTTTTCTACCATAAAATAAAATAAAAACTCCTCTTTCTTATATTCTCCACCCTCTTTCTCCAAAAAATATTCAACAAAGTGGTATCAGAGCGAGGATTTTTACAAGATAGAGATGGCGAATAATGGCTTTCCCCTACAAGTTCCAATGCTTACCAAGAACAATTTTTATAATTGGAGTTTAAGGATGATGGCTCTCCTTGGAGCACACGATGTGTGGGAGATAGTTGAAAATGACTACACTGAACATGAGAATGAAGATGGTTTATCTCAAATTCAAAGAGATGGTTTGACAAAATCAAGGACAAGGGACAAGAAGACTCTTTGTCTAATTTACCAAGCATTGGATGATGATACCTTTGAAAAAAAATTCTGGATCAAAGTCGGCCAAAGAAGCATGGGAGAAGCTTCGAACGTCTTATAAGGGAGCTGATTAAGTCAAAAAGGTACGTCTTCAAACTTTAAGAGGAGAGTTTAAAACTTTGCATATGAAAGAAGGTAAACTTGTTTCTGATTACTTCTCAAGAGTTCAAGTGGTTAATAATAATCTTAAAAGAAATGGTGAGAAGTTAGATGATGTAAGAATTATGGAGAAGATTCTTAGATCATTAGGTACAAAGTTCGAACGTATTGTCACCATCATCGAAGAAACAAAAAATTGGAGACCATGTCAGTAGAGGAACTTCTAGACTCATTGCAAGCTTATGAAGAAAAGAAAAGGAAGAAGGAAGAGACCGTGGAGCAAGTCCTTAAGACACAGATTGATTCATAAAAGGAAGAAAGTAATCGAAGCCAACAAAGATGGGGTGGTGGCCAAGAAAGAGGAAGAGGTCGTGCATATGGACATGGACGAGGTTGGAGGCCCAACTATGAAAACACCAACAACAACAATGAAAGAGGAGAAAGCTCAACAAGAGGTCGTGGAAGAGGAAATTCAAGGCATGACAAGTCACGTGTTAAATGCTACAATTGTGAGAAATTTGGATATTATGCTTCTGAATGTATAGCTTCAAAGCATAATAAAATTGAAGAGAATACCAATTACGTTGAAGAAAAAAGCCAAAAAGTTGGTACTTTGCTGCTGGCTTATGAGGAAAAGAAAGAAGAGTTAATCTGCAAAGGATTATCGAAGATTGTCGAGAATGATTATTAATGATCGAATGATTTGGAGAACATGTCGCAAATTGACAAGAAAACATTTGCGAAATTACGATGGAATGACCATCGTTCTCATGTTGTGATAAGTGAGAACATTGATGAAGTAGCTTATGATCATATACTTGGAGAATATTCCACAAAAGAATCGTTGAATTTATTAAAAGAAGTATATGGAAAGAATGATGCAAAAATAACAGAAGAAGAAAATATGATTCATGAAAAAGAGAAAACGAAGAATAGTGACAATGAGAAAGATGTTGAAAAACTATTGGAATTTGAGAAGTCAGCGAACGATAAATTGGAAGAAGAAGGGAAACGTGTAAATGACGAAAAGAAGAAGATGAAGAAATTAAAGAAAGAGAAGATGACACCGATGATGAAAAATATGAAAGTAAAGGAGATGACAATGAAGAAGGCTTGAATCAAGGAGATAAAATTCAAAAGCATAGAGGAAATTTGATGTACGAGCAAGAATCTAAAGACATGGAAAAGGAGAATGAAGCCAAAGTGGAAAGCGATTATTTTCATTATGAAAATAAGAAAGTAAGCAAAGCTTATATAATTTTGAAAAAATCAAAATTTCAAGTAATGTTTTCAGATTGACGGGCGAAAGTGAAATTTGGAAAGCATACATAGAAATTGGATTGATTAAAAATCATAAGTGAGAAGTTATGAAAGAATGCAAGAATATATGGTCATGCAAAATTTATGCTACTGAAACAAGGTGGATGTTGGAATGCTTAGTTTATGGAAAATCCTATTGTAACGAAGAAGGACGATATGAAAGAGATAAAGCAAGAATCTGTGAACTTGTATTGAAGATCTCGACGTTTGGTAAGAAGGTCAATGCAATGAAGAAAGTTTGGATAATATCTCTTTTACTGCCGAAGCACGTGAAATATAAAGATTTCAAGCATTACTTGGTATTACAAATCAAGTTTAAAAGGGGGTGTTGAAATATTAAACTTGATTTGTTAATTTCTAGAAGTTTTTTATTATTAAAGTTTCTAGAATCTTCTTGTGTTTAATAGAATTTGGAGAGAGCTCTAGAATTTTATATTAGTTGCTAGAAATAAGAATTGTATAATAGTTATGTTTCTAGAGTTGTCTAAAAAGAAAGTTCTAGAGTTGTCAAATGAGTCATGTTTCTAGAATATTCTACATATAGAATGTTCTATTGAGTCATATAAATAGAGGAGCTCTCCCCTCATTTTGTATCAATCAATCAAGCAAGAAATAAATCATCAATAAAGAAAAGTTTTCTACCATAAAATAAAATAAAAACTCCTCTTTCTTATATTTATCCCTCTTTCTCAAAAAATATTCAACTGTAACATTTCCTTCATCGAAAGGCGATACAAGCAAGCTTTATAGGCCGTATAACTAAACTTATTGATAGTAGTTCGATGCCATATGATTCTACCCCAACTTATAGTATCATAAGTAGTTCTCAAACTATTCCATACCGATGAGAATTTGAAAGAATTTGAATTTAATATTTTCCAGTAATCAAACTGTCGATTTGAATTTGTCATAGCATGTGAAATCGGGTAGCAATTTCTATGGTAGAGGAAATCCTCTCTGGATGAAAAAACTCCCTTCCATGATGTTGTTAACGGTAAGATTAGCAGTAGGACATAGACTTAGTCTCTGCTATCCCAACAAATCGACCATCGATTTATGGTTCAGCCAGGGGTCGTGACATACTAAGGTAGAACATCTATTTACAATTATTTTTTGCATTGGTCTCCTTACTGAATCTCTAGCTTTCAGAATATACTTCATAGTGCATGAGTAGTTGTTGCTGACAGTTATAACCCAAAAATTATGATTTTGCAAGTATTTATTATTCATCCATCTGCTCCACATACATTGTTTTGTAAGTAATGTCCATAATAGTTTCGTAAGTGATGTTTATCGAAGGTCTCTAAAATTTTTAGACCAATCCCACCTTCTGCCTTAGGTCTGCAAAATAAATCCCATACAATTTTATGCTTTCTCCCAGCCCAGAAAAAGTCTGCACACATTTTCTCAGTTTTATCTAAAACAAAGCTAGGAATGTGATAGATGAGTAACCAATATAGCACAATTGGTGTTATTAGCTCCGCGCGCCATTCCCATATAGAAAGAAAGTCAGAATCCTATCCTTCAAACTTTACAAACGCCTTGTTCAGCAGTGATGTACAATAGGATGCATGAATATAACCATGGGCTAGTGGTACACCTAGATATTTGACAGGTAAATTATCAGCATGCATCCCTAAAATGGACAGTAATTGAGCTTTATTCTAGACATCCCCACTAAAATACATCCCACTAAAATACACTTCGTACTTAAACCTGATTAATATGTTGTCCAACAGTAGTAGCTAATTGATTAAATAGGTTTATTCATAGAAACTACATTAAGGACCGTAACCCGTAGAAATATCATAACATGGTCTGCATATAACAAATGAGTTATGTATAGCTGAAGTTTGTAGGCTGTTTTTGACTCAAATTAAGTGCATCCTCTATTTGTAGAGAAAAGAATTCTATAGCTACACAAAATAAATAAAGGGAAAGATGGTCGCCCTTACATAATCCCCTTTTCAAAGTAATAAAACCATGGAGGATTCCATCTACCATAATAGAAAAGGTAGGAGTGCTAATACATTTGTAAATCACATTTACTATCGGAAGGGGGAAACCCATATTAAATAGCATATAATGTACAAATTTTTTGTTCACCATATCATACGCTTTTTGTAGATTAATTTTGATACACATTTTAGCTCTTCCTTTTTTATTGAAATCACGAACAAGTTCATGAGCCAAAAGAATATTTTCTCCAATATTTATATCGTGCATAAATGCAGACTGATTTTCTGAAATTTGAAATGACACTAAATGCTTAATCCTGGGACAAATAATTTTACAAATATTTTATAAAGCATTTTCATATGAAATAGGACGATAATCAGCAATTGACAATGCCAATTAGTATACCTTGAAACGATGAGACCTACTCCTAGAACTAATTTCCAATCCACTAGAGTGCTAGTTCCTGAACTGATGACCACAGACTATTGAATAGTATTGTTCACTTTTATTTGTGTTTGGAAATGGAGGGATATGAAGGTTTAATTTTTAGCTAGAGATAGGGGATTATGAGGCTTTAAAAATTTCTCAAATAAGTGCAGGTTGAGTTGCTTTTATAGGGGGATTAGAGCAAGTTAGGATCTAGATCCACTTTTAATTTTACCCATTCTCTTTCCCTTATCCATACAAAACAAACCCACCTAGCCATCATATGGCCACACCCCTTCATGTCCTTATAAAGGCTGAAACACATCAGCCCTATATGGGCTTCAAACCCATTTAAAGTCGAACAACTATTTTGCATTTAAATTCAATTTAATTATCAATCGGTATCGTATATCGATTGATATATTTATAACTGTTATAAATATATTTAATAATATTTGTTCATAAATAAAAAAAAATTCTAATTAATATTTCATAAGTATTAATTAATTTAATTAATTTATAACAATTACAAATTAATTAAATCATTTTGTTAAAAGAACGTTTCGGCTGTTTCACTCATTAGGTGTAAATTGGTCAGCGATTAATATTGAACTATTCGAATATTAACGTTTATATAGCATTTATCATGTGCTGTGATATTTTGGCCAAATTTGTTGCTTACTTAGTTTCGGTAAAGTTCAATTTTACTTTGTTTAAGCATTACCTGGTTATGACTATTATTTACATCAATTCTTTTCGTCCAAACTATATCACTTTGGACTTATAAAATTTGGTAATGGTCAAATTCCAATATCATCCATATTCAACTTTATAGTCCAAACACAAAGTCCTTGGGTTTAATGATAACAATTATTATTAGCCAAACTACTCTGGTAAGAGATTTTGACTTTGAGCTGAATTGAGTTAACCCTGATACAAACCCCGTATAATTGAGGAGACGAATCCTCTCTTGGATAAAGTTTCACTTCCAATACTTCCATTCGAGCCAACTGTAGTCACTCGATGGACGTTGTGCCATGATTTGACTATAATCAAAGTGGAGTTTTCATGTTGAATATCAATAGTATTGTCAAGTTAAGAGAACTGTATAAATTAGTCACATCGATATTTTCTATTTGACCTTAGTTATATTAATCAACGTAAAACAATTGAGTGAGTCATTCCATGGTTATCCAATAACTATTAGTACACAACCATTTGGTGCCCTTAGAAGTCATGAGTAATACACTGCCTAACATTTGGAGAGTTATGTATTCTAGTCTCAATAGATACATCGATATCTGGTCTAGATGTATCTTGATTAGGAATATTTAAAATAACGTGTTTATTATATTATGATAAAATACTCGTGATTACAACTATTTGTAATTAATATCACTAACACACCATTTATGGATTTTCTATTAAATATATTTTAACTAAATATTTGATTATTTATAACACATTATAACAAAATATATAACCCAAAAGGAAAACACCTTTACTATGAATGAGAATTAATTACAGAGTTGATTAATTTACAATAAGTTACAGATTTTTTCCTATAGCATACCCCTAACTATATCAATCTCTCACTTGCACTTGGAGTCAATTATGAAATCTCATTCTCATTCCTTCAATCATCTTCTCAAGAGCCGACCGAGCTAGACCCATGGTGAATGGATCTGCTATGTTGTCCTTAGTATGTACCCTTTGTATCACGACTTTTAACTTCTCAAAAAATTCTCTAATGAGGTGGACTTTCGACGAACATGCCGTGACTTCTTTTGTACTCTTAGTTCCTTTGCAATCTGAATCGCCACAATGTTATCACAAAACAGTACCATAGGATTCTCTGTATCGAGAATCACTTCGAGCTCACTTAAAAACTTGTGCATCCAAACTTTATCTTTAGCTGCTTCATTGAGGGCGATGTACATGATCTCCATCGTCGAATCAGTATCATCACTTTTATGGAAATTTTTCGACTAACGGCTCCACTATCAAGAGTAAAGACATAACTAGACATTGACTTACTGTCATCTATATCACTTGGAAAGCTAGAGTGTATATACCCTTCCATAAGGAGGTCTCTATTCACGTATATGAGGAATAAGTTATGAGTGTTGCTTAAATACTTCGGTGTAGATTTTACAGCCATCCAAGGGTTTTTTTCTCCAGATTGGACTAGTATTAGCTTATGAATCCTAGTGTGTATGCCACATGTGGAGTACATAGCACATCGTACATTATGCATCCTATGGTTAAAGCATAAAGGATCCTCTTTATACACTCTTTCTCCTCGTCGATATAAGGAACGTCCTTCTTTGAAAGCATAGTTCCATATTGCATTGGAACATTTTTGTGCATGGAACCGAACCTCTTAAGTATAGTGTCTATGTACATGGATTGGGACAATCCCAGTAACGTCTTAGATCATGCTTCTCCTAGATCCTTCATCAAAGAGTTCTTGGAAAGCAAGCTTTCGCTGATTGCAATAACAAAGTGTCATTACAAATCAATAATAGATTGTCGACATACAATACTAAAAATACAATGGCTTTGACATATTACTTTTTATATATGCATGATTACTCTGCATTCTGATAAAAACCAAACAGTTTGGTTACCTTATCAAAACACTTATTCCAACTCCTTAAACCTTAGTTAAGTCCATAGATGGACTTTAACAACTTGCAACCATTGCCGTCACTCCCATTGACCACAAAACCCTCAGGCTACGACATATATACAGCCTCTTTTAAATCACCATTTAGAAATGATGTCTTTATGCCTATTTGTAGAATTTCATAGTCATAGAATGTTGCATTGGCCAACATAATCTGAATGGACTTAAGCAAGACTACATACGAAAAAGTTTCATCATAATCAACACCTTGAATTTGACGAAATCCTTTCGCAACTAGCCTAGCTTTACAAGTCTCTACTTCTCTATCTGCATTTAGCTTTTTCTTAAAGATCCATCCGTAGCTGATGGGTTTTATCCCTTCGGGTATGTCTGATAAAGTCAATACTTTGTTGTCATACATAAATCCATCTCGGATTTCATTTCTCCAAGTTAGAGTGCAGAGTTTTTAATCTACCATGCTTGTTGGAAAAATAAAGGAGCATCGTCATCTAAGACATAGTCCACCTTCTCGCCATCCACGAGGAAACTTGTAATATCTCTCTGGTGCGAGAGATTCCCAACTAGACCTTCATTAGGTTGCGTGTTGTCGTATATTGGCAAACTCGGTCCTCCAATTATTTTAGTCTCGGTGTTAGTCTCTCGGATCTCATCCAAGTCCAAAACTTCACCGTTAATTTCTTTTAATAGAAATTCCTTATTTGAAAAGACAGCAAATGTGGAAACAATCACTTTTTGTTCCTTTGTGTTGTAGATAATATATCACCTCGAATTGTTAGGATATCTTATAAACTTTCACAAAGTTGATCTCGCCTCAAGCTTATTAGGGTCAATGTTTTTAACATAGGTCGGACAATCCCACACCTTCAAATAATTGAAGTGGGTTTCCTCCCATGCCATATTTCAGATGGCATCTTAGGCGCATATTTAGTGGGTACTAAGTTCAACATATGCACTGTAGTTTTTCGTAGATATCCCAAATAGGACAAAGACAACTCAACTTTACTCATCAAGGAATAAAACATATCTAATAAGGTTGGTTCCTTTGCTCTAACACTGTTGTGTTGTAGAGTATAGGATGGAGTAACCTAAGAGAAAATCGCTTTATCTTTTAAGTGCTGCTAGAGCTCTTGTCCAACATACTCACCTCCTCGAATGAATAGTAGGATTTTAATCTTTTGATTTGTCCGATTTTCAACCTCATTCTTATACTCCTTAAAATTCTCATAGACATTGGATTTGTTCTTCATAAGATACACATATTCTAGTCTCAAGAAATCATCTGTAAAGGTAACAAAGTAAGAACTATTATCTTTGCTAACTACCGGCATTGGGCCACATACATCACTATGTACTAGCCCTAAAGTTCATCAAATCTTTCATTACTCCCACTGAAGAGATGCTTGGTCATTTTACCTTTGAAACACGACTCACGTGTGTCAAATGATTCAGAATCAAGTGACGGTGAAAAAAACTTTAGTTTTCAGTTTATGTAGTCTTTCTCACTAATATTACCTAGACTATAATGACAAAGATAATTTTCATTTATATTGCTACTAGAATTACTTATAGGACATACATAATTTGTATTGATCACATAAATTCCATTTTTAAGAGAACCATCACAAACATTATTTCCATTCAAGTTAATGGTCATAGCATTATTTTCACAATGAAATATATATCTAGTCTCAAACAATCTAGAAATAGAAATAATTCCACAAATAAAGTATTTTATGATACATCATTTATTTGATATCAAATCAAAACCACTAGATAAACGTAAATGAAAATCTCCTACTGCCATCGCATCTACGATAGACCCATCGACAACTTGGAGTTTCATTTTGCCCTTTGCCACGTGATCCTAGTTCCTAAACCCCTGTAAGGAATTACAGACGTGAGATCCAGATCCTGTATCTAAACCAAAGTCATTCTATTGATCACAAACTATTTTGAATCATATATGTACTTGATGGATCCCCATAACTGTTCTGCTTTTTTTCTTTCACAATTTAATGATAGTCAAGATAGTTTCTTTTCCAGTATCCTTTCTTATGATAGTTATGACACTCACCTCTGTCATCGATAGCTTTCTTTTCTTTCTTACTTTTCTTTTTTACCATATCTCTTTCTCATTTTCGAATTATTCAAAGATGACATGCCCCCTTTTACTACAAGCACAATCGACCAATCTTCAGATTATGACTCGATCGAACTCAACATATTAAGGAGCTCCACTATATTTAAATTTATATTATTTATATAATAATTCAATATGAATGGTTCATACTGAGTGGTCAACGAACCTAGGATCAAATCGACCTGTAGCTCATTGCTTATAGTCACATACAATGATTCAATTTTTTTCAATATTACCCCTCATCTTCGGCACATAATCATCCACCTTCTATCCCTTTACATTTTGGTATCAAACAGTTTCTTAGTAGTGTCGTACATTGTGGAACGAGACTGCTCGTCGAAAAGTTCCTTGATACTATCAAATTTCCTATGGACAGACATTGATTCATGTAGCCTTTGCAAACTGCTTGTCTAGAGTAGACAACACGAATACTTGGGCAATTTCATGGTCATCAACCGACTTACTATAAGCAATATGCAGAATTTCATGACCATTATTAGCTGGTCTTCTAGTTGAGCATAAGTTCTAGACAAGTAAACTTGCTCGTATGTCAAAGCTATCTCTATAGCTCGTAGCCAGTAAACATAGTTGTTTGGTCCGGTTAATCGATCTCTTTTATTAAAGAGTTTTGGATTCGACATTATCTGCAAGTTTTAATGGGTAGATTATTAGGACATTAGCGTAATATTTTTTCTTATAATATTAGTAAGGTTAAACTTTACATTTTATTTTACTAATAAGCTCCCGCTAGTGTTTTATGTTTTATCATACCCTAAGTCGAAACATAGAAGTCTTTCAACTTCACTAGTAGGTGTTAGGTCTCAGGTGTCTTGATATTCTGACCTTGAGGAAAGCTCAACAACTTTCACATACGATGATAACCTCTTAACGGTTGCATCATATACAATTCTCAATGTGTGGTACTTTGTCCTAATCCCTCCTTTACTTTGAGGAAAGATCAAAAAATAAAATTGGATTATCCACTCGGACTTACCATTTCGCGACAACCTAAGTATAATGCACATACTTTGAGGAAAGCTTAACAAATATGTGCAGTTATCTTACCTCATCTATTAAATATATTAATAATACCACACATAACATCCCTAGCTTGAGGAAAGCTCAAAAACTAAAGAGTATCCAAGTAATCTACTAATATATAAATAGTAGAGGACAATAATATATCGAAGATTTATTATCTTCAATATGTTATATTGAGTGATATTGACTTATGGAATAATGTATTTCTTATAAAATACCCTCATGATTCAAGTGTTGGATACTTTGGAAATTACGATGTACGTACATTTATGTATGTATTTATTCCTTAAGTCTATCTAGGGTTTCTGTATGTATTTATTCCTTAAGTCTATCTAGGGTTTCTTAATATTCCACCTTTAATTTTTACATTCATATTATATAAGTTTTATTATTATATAACTTCTATTTTCATATTACTTGTATAATAGTCTTATGTATAATATTATATTAATTAAATCTTATTAATTAATTTTAATTATTAACATTTTATATTATCTTAATATAACATTTATATTTAATATTTATTATATACTATAACCATTATAGTATAACACACATATAATATATATGTGTATATTAATTAATTAATTAATTAATTAATTAATTGATTAACCTTTTAATTAATTTATTTAATTAAACTATTTTAATTAAATTATATTAATTTCAAAATTCATTTAATATACGTATATGTGTGGTTATGTTATTTTAACATTTTAGAATAATATAACATATATCATAATATATAATACATGTATATATTTATTAATTAATTAAATTATTTAATTAATACATTTTATTAATCTTATTAATAATTGTTTATATTATTTTTTTGGAACTAGGGAAACCTGTTCAATCACTACCGACCAGCGATTCCTGAATAGTAAACCTAGGGAATAGCCGGAAGGCCCGCCACAACCAACTATTCCGGGCAGCCAGACCTTTCGGTTGGCTTGGGGCAGGAGGCGCGAAAATGAACCGGATACCTCCCAAGTGAAAAGTCGTTTCTCCTCCCACACAAGGTGGGTCTTTGCTATTAGGGGCAATCTTTAGGTTCACATATATATTCAGGTTGGACGGGTAGCTAGGTATGGTGGAGTACTTGATTACCCAAACATAATTCTTTGACACTACCATTCTAGACACCCTACTATTTGGGTTGTGGACTTAAATTATTTAACCCTAATATGACTAATTTAGACCGCATAGGTTATTGGGCTCTGATACCATTGCTGGAACCAGGCTGGACCATAGAGGAAGTAATGGGTAAATTTCAATATTTTTTACTATTTTAGATATTATATTGGGCATGTGAAGTTTAATTTATTTAGAACATTTCTAAATTTCTTTTAAATAAAATCATTATTTTATTTAAATTTATAAAATAGTTTTACTTTTCGTAATTAATATTATATTATATATACGTGTATCATATACACAAATGTGTGTGTGCATGTGTAACATAACTATCCGTGTAAGGTATAATATGTGTATATATAAGTGTTGGAATTTACACCACAACAGACATGTTAGCTTATCTGTTATACAAATATATTGTTCAAATATATATGCATATACTTTAATTCACGTATACAAAATATTGCAACGTATATATTATTTTTAAATTATTTTATGGATATATATATCTACATACACATGAAACTTATAACACACACATACACACATATATTAAATCATTTAAAATTATACTTACATTTATTTTACGGAAAATTTGAAATCAAAATAAGAAATAATTTTTTATATAAAATGTATATGTGTGTATATATTTATATTAAAATCTTATAAAAATAATAATAAATATGTATATATACATATACTTAAATAAAATATATGATGTAAATACACACACACACACATGCATGCCTATTATATTGCTTATGGCAATATGATGCTCTTATTTTTTTAATATTTTAAATACATAGATATATACATATTTCTATACAAAAATTTAATACAAATTAAAAAAATTATTCTTTACAAGATAATTTTGAATATAGATACTTAAGTAAAAATCTTGAAGATATTATGATATTCAAATATATTATAAATTAAAATCAATTTTAAAACCTATTTATTAATGTTGACAATTATTTAAAATATTTAAAAATTATTTTTTATTTTCGAAAGTGATATTAGATGTAAATGTAATTTTATAAAATTGAAAACATATTTTATAACATATATTTGTATATTAGTATTATTTATTTATTGGATTAAATGATTTGAATAATATTTAAATAATAAATATAAATATAAATATATAAATTATTTTTATTACGTCGAAACTTTTTTAAGTATAATATTACGTATATGAAAGATAAAATCATATTTTATGCAATATAAGATTTAATATTTGAATTACAAAACTGATGAAAATCAAATAATGAATATTAAATAAATTTAAATTAAGAAATCAATTTTTTTATTCTTTGCCGTTAGCATTATAGGTATAGATATGTCATAAATTTTGGTTTTGCTATAAATATATAAACATACAACTTTTTAGAACGTGATAATATATTGATAAATTCGAATCATCATGTAACAAACAAAATAATATACATAATATATATATACACATATGTATATATATTTTTTGTAACAACCTTGTGTTCTATTCCCTAATAAATAAACAAATTTAATTTAAATAAAAATATCATTGAAGTAGTTGAAAAATAAATTTAATTTTTAATAATACATTGAATAATTAAATAAAATAAACAAACATCGAATTAAGTAAAACAGTCATATTATTGAAATATAAATTGCAGAATGAAATGTAGATCTATCTAACTTAAACTGGAATAAATTTACATATCAAAAAAGGAATTATTAAAAGAAAAGAAATAAAAATAAATAAATAAATAAATAAATTAGTGAACCAAAATGGAAAAGAAAGGAAAAAACTAACTCCTTGAACAAGCAATAGCCCATAAACATCTTGCACTTACTTCTCTTTTCCAGTTTAAGCCCACAACCAATTTTCCCTATCCTAAATCCCTAAAATCATTTTATCGGTGGAAAACGAAAAAAATGGGGGTGTGCAACATGTGACTGCTTGATGACTCCAGGGGAAAATGAAGGCGTAGATTGGCTATTGCGAGAGGCCACAACGTCGAGTAGAGGTGAAGGGTAGCTGGTGATCAAAAGGGGTATGCGTGTGAACTTCGAGTATGAGTTTGAGGCATGGTCGAGTTCAGACAAAGTGTGGAGGAGCGATGATGTTCGATGCTGCAATGGTGGCTAGAGAAGGAAAACCAGGATGCATGCATCATGTTGTGGTGGTGGTGCAAATGACGCAGGGCTAGGGTTATGCAGAAATTATTGGAGTTTGGTGAAAGTTGAAGCTATTGAAGGAGCTTAGAAAAGCAATTACTTGAGATGAGTTATTCTATTTAACTCTCATATCTATATCTAAAATAATTATATCCCTTTTTGCATGATTTGTCTCGATTAGGAATTTTGATAATCTTTGGTTGTGAATGGTTGAAATAAGTGAAAGAAAATTGCATGCTATGGTTTCAATTTGTTTGGTGTTGAATTGGTTTAATTTTATGTTGAAATATTAAATTCAATTCGACGGTCGATTATGAAACTGCATGTACGTAGAGTGCCATTAAAACTCATTTGATTTCTATAGCTAGGTTATATGATGTTTGTGCATTATTTATGGGACCAGAGTTGTCGAAAAGCAACTCAGATCAATAAATAATTTCATATTATGGAATGATATTTTATAGAACAAAGTTGGCTCTAGAATTTGCAATCTTGATGGGTTTATTGTTTAAACTGTTTAACCGTTTTTAAAAGATTTTCAAAAATGAGATTTTATATGTTTTGATCCTTATTGGAATTTGGTTTATAAAATATGGTTAAATTATATTATATTCTTAACTTATTTCTTACTTTAATATTCTATTTAAAGCTTTAAAAATGAGTACACAGAACCTTTTTAAATTTACTATTATAAGTATATTATAATTTTGAAAATACTTTAGAGGCAAATGATAAAATACAATATTATTTTATAAAAGCTGTTATGAAAGTAATAATTTCAATTTCAAGCGATTTCAGGTATAAAAGCTATTTAAATGATTTTGGAAGAGTTCAAAAGCCTTTAAATATAGAACTCTTTCGAGAAATATTTACAAGGGTTGAAAATGATTTGTCGAAATTTTATTAACATTTCTAAGGAATATTGTTTAAAATTTTATATACATACATACATATACATATATATGCTCTCAAGCCATGTACAAGAAGTATATTGGAAGGAATATTAATTTAGCCTTTGGAAATTTCATACTTATATTTAAAAAATGAAATATATGTTTATAAATAAATATTCATATTTTCTAATGACTTTTGACTTTACATCAAATTCCTCATTCTATGGAACAAGAAATATAATTAAACAGTTTAGTAGTATTGACTGTTATGGGACATTCAGATCACTTCATCAATTAATTATACTACTTGTGTGTAGAATATTTGAGTGAGTGGAATTTACTAGGTTTTAGTAAATACTTGAATATCACTAGATGGTACGATACATTTAGTGAAATTCTAGAAATTACTAAAGTGACAGTGATTAACACTTTAGAGTTGTATTATGTTCGGGTATTTGGCTATATGCTGATAGATCCCTAAAAAAATATAACTCTAGATTTTAGATGATCATGATGATTGTTTGATTTTGACGATCCAGTTGATCATTCATGATCCTGGTAACTTGCTAGACAGTGCCGGGGAACTATCTTCTTCTGGAGACCAATTGATGGTCGCCATAGGCTTTTATAGGTGACTAGCTATCATCATCTACATTTAGTGGCTTACTAGTGGCTATATCATGATTTTGTGCTTATGCATTTAATAGCTTACTAGTGATTACATCATGATTTCGTGTTGCCTAAGAAGAGACATGCAATTATTAATAGCTTTCTAGTAGCTACATCGTGTTTCTGTGATTTCTCCATGAGGGGACCATACCTCTAATTTAGTGATATCCTCATATGGATTTATTTTAGTTCCATTAATTTCAAATGGACATATCTAAATCATAATATTTTTGTATGATAGACTTGAATGTTTTGTGAAATGGTGATTATTTGTAATATATCATTTTGGATTGATTTGAATTTGCATATTTTTTATGACTCTATAGTTATATGTAGTTATATTTCTTATGACATATTATTCTCACACCTTTTAATTAATGATAGTCTGACCCATTTAATTTACATAATACTTAGGTCAGGCAGAGATTCTACACGTACTAGGACACACAGACCTTAGATATGTGTGCTAGCATGGGGATAAACTATTTTGGACAGTTTGAGTTTACCTCATGTGTCTGTGTGTGTATTGATATATTTTGTATGGGAAGCTGTGTGTATTATCTTAGATAGTAGCCTTTTATTGGTTTTGGATGTGGTACTATATATATTAGATATGCGGGTCTAGTATTATCATTTTGTAGACTTGTATGTGTGACGACCCGGAATTTTCGAGCATTTAAAATCTGAATATTTAATTGATTTTAAATATTCAATAGAGTAATTTTAACTTGAATTACGAATATCACAATTTATTTGATAATTTAACTATTGAATTAAATAATTTGAAGTTGGGTGAAATGTTGAATTTGGAGTTTTAAGCCGGTTTAAAATAATTTGAAGGTTTATAAAATTTATATCGAGGATATTGAAGATAGTAAAAGTGTAAAGAATTGAATTTGGAAGTGTTTGTTCGATTTTGAAATTTTATCGTTTAAAATTGAATTTAACAAATAGCTTTCCGAGGCACAGTCTCAGAATTCGACGAAACTAGTTCCATTGGATCCGTAATATTGTATTATTACCGGATTTCAATTTTCGTAGTATTTAAGGTTATTGTGTGAGCGTACGATAAGTGAACGCGTTGAAAATTAAATAAAACTTTATTTAAATCAAATCAGGTTAAATCAGTAGCCACCTTAGTTGTCTTCCCTTCTCGTTTCAAGCACGCTACCCTTGTCTTCCCTCAGCAGCTAACAATCAAATCGATGTCGCCTTCGTTCTTTTAAATCGTGCTGCTTCCTTTCGAAACCAATTCGTCAATTCATGAAAGAGAAAAGAAATTATATAATGGCCGAAGCCCTTATCTTTCCTTTTCTCGTCTTCTTAATTCACCTCTGTCAAAATTGAAGCAGTTCGACTCACTAAAAAAAAAAAAAAGAAACGGAGGGGAAATCGAAGCCGGGCTTCTTCAAAATCGTCATTCCCAAATCGAAGAGCAGCGCCTCGAGTTGAATTTGTGGAAGGCGACGCGCGTGCGTGCGAGCCTATTAGCTAGGGTTCGTGATTGTGTAGTTCGCCGAGCGAAGTTAGGGTTCGATTGGAGGACGGCTAGGCGAGGGGTTTCGGTGAGGTTCGATTGGGTAGTATAAGGCATCGCGTAACAATATTCGAGCTTGAGCCAGAGGCAGCGGCGAGAGCCTCGCGTGATGAGGAGTAGGGTCGATGATGTGCGAGGTTGTGAACGAGCATGGTGATAGTCGGCATCATCAGGTGAGGATTGTGTTCAATTCAGAATTCCTGTAACCTGTTAGTTTTTTTTAAAAAAAAAAAGGGAAAATAGGAAAAAGGAAAAGAAGAGGCTTTAGGGTACTTAAAACTAAACGCTGAAACAGAAAATAAATTTAAATGCATTCAGTTTAATTAAATGTTACGTCAGAAAAGCAATAAAGAGAATTTAAAGTGTTATATACCCGCCTATTTTAATTGTAGGTTTAACAAAGGAAGTTTATACAGATAGATTTTGATAATAAATTTTGGTTACTAAAAATAATCATTAAAGAGAAAAAAAAATATTTAGGATGATTAATTAATTTAAGTTACTAAAAATATTTGTTATAGGAAAATTAGTTTGAAATTAAATTATTAGTTAACTCAAATTAATAAATGGTAATTAATTAGTTTGATTATTTAAAAATATTAATGAATCGTATAACTGTTATACAAGGTTTAAATCACGGAAGCAAGCCAGTTTGGAAATAGACTGCAAATCAAAAGCAAAGGTGAGGAAATCTCACTCAGTTAAATTTAAACTTAAATTTAAATTTAAATGATTAAATTCAAATAATTGTTGGATGGTTGAATTGATTGATGTGATATAGTATGATATTTTGGAATTGGTGTATTATGTTGTGCTAACATCTGTGGATGCAGGGAAAACAGGTTGGAGGGATCCAACTGGACCCCTCAACATTTATTTAAATTATTTAATACCCTCTGTTGTTGTGATTATTTGATATTCCATGATGGATTATATTGAAATATTGAATGCTATGGTTTGATTGGATATAATTGGCATAATGAATTACCAAAAATATAAATTTGAATGAAAATAAAGAAGTGAAATTGCAAGTAAAATAATTATAGAATAAATTTAAGAATGACTTGGAAAAGAAATAAAGTGACTTTAAAATGGTAATAAATGAATCCGGAGGATGGAAAGGAAAATTTGAATAAACAGAAAGTTGATGAATTTTAAAATTCAGTGTTATTATTTAAAAGAACAAAACGTTTATTTAAAAGCTAAGATTTATTTTATTGAAAAGAATAAGAAATTGGGAAAAACTGAAATTTGTATATTTCAGTTAAAAGATTTAAAATCAAATGGAAAATAATAACAATAATAATTAAGGGCATAATTAATGAATTTTGAAATAAATTGAGAAATTAAAGAAACTTATTTCAAATAAAATAAATTGGGAATCAATTTGGGGAAATTGATTTAAGTGCTTGAAGTTGGAATTTTCTCTGGATGGCCAAGTACACGTTTTTTTTTAAAAGTAAATTTGTAAATATAAATTAAATGTTTTAAAGTTATTTTAAAAGAAAATAAGTTTTGTAAAACTTATTATTTCTAATATTTAAAGTTTAAAGTAAGAATTTTCTTTTAATCTATTTTAGCAGTAATTATTAAGAAGTAACTTAGTATTTTTTTTTAAGATAGAAATCTAGTTTTATATTTTATTAAGTAACCTTATTTTCAAATATTCATATAGTATGTATTTTTAACAATTATTAAAGAAATTTTAACTTGAATATTTTAAAGTATTTTTTTTAAAAAGTAAAGTGTTTTAAATTAATTTAGAAAAAATTAGTTTTGTGCTTGGCGATTCCAGTGAAAATAGAAATACTTGGAATTTATTCTGAGAAAGGCACATAGCTTTGAAAACTATTTTCAAAGGAATTTGAAAAGTAAAACCATATCTTGGGAAGATATTTTTGAGATAAATAAATAATTTGGAAAATTATTTATTGTTTAATGGATGTTTGTGAATATAAATTGATAATCAAATCACCGACTATCAATATTGGACAAAAACGCGTTGATCGTTTCGAAGAGACCGGGATCGAGATTTATTTTCTCGAAAACCACTTCGATCCGGTTTGTACGTTTCGTGAAAACGAGTTTAGATTCGAAGATGGAGCAGTGAAATGCAAGGACTAGTCGCTACTAATCCTGAGGATATTTCCGAAATGGATGTAGTAGGAATAGTGCCTTCGGTTCCGTTCGAACCCAGGACAGACTTGTATGGATGAATGCTTTCGAAACATCGTCAGGTGGACGATGGGCATTCTAAGAGATATGTTCTAAAAAGGTAACGCTTAGCCTCAAGCCTCATCAAATGGGAATGATTAAAAATCAGGGGATATGCAGCAAGGCTAGGTGGGTAGCACCCAAGCAGGGTGAGGTCATTCCTGTCTAGATGTCCCTTTTTATTTCGGCTTAGTGGGCGGTTGCTGAACCCAACCGTGGGGTGATCTCACTCGGGATTATCCAGTAAGGGGTAGTCCCGGCCTTGTGTTGCAGGGGAGAGGGCGTACTCCTCGGTACGGTGATCTAGGCCCCGTACTGTGACAGGTGGTACCCCAGTGCCTAATCATTAGTGGAAAATCCATTCTCCCTACGAGCCTTGTACGAGTTTTGTTTGTATTACCCACTCTGTGGCTAGTAGCTGGAATTTAATAGATGTAACAATTTCGGCTATTTTATATAAGTATTTGTATATAGACCCTATTATAATATCAGTGGATTTCTATAAAAGTGTTTTAGCTATCGTAAAGTAAATGCCCGACATGTTTATTTGTGGTGTGGTCTTACGAGATACTTTTGTTTTCAAAGGATTTTTGAAACTTTAATAATCAATTGGGTGTGATTTTCTCACGCTGGTATTCCAGACTGACTCGGGTGTTATTTAACTGCAATGCTCGGGTCAGACCGAGTATTATAGGATACATGATGATACTATGGAGCTTAGGAGACGAGCAAGATGACGATACGTACTTCCGTACTTGTTTATATATGTATATTCCGCCGTGTTGAGTTGCAGTGTATCCATTTGTATGTTGTTGTTGTTGAACTGTGATTGATGTACTCTGATGATGTAATATATAAATAGAGATATTTGATTTTAAGTAAAGATCATTTATTATCTATTATATTTTATTCCGCTGCGTTGGTTAGATTCTGTTGTTGTTTTCTATTTTCTTCTTCTACCTCATCTTCTTTATCCCAAATGGATCGTATTTCTGTACAACTTGAGTTGATTGTTGTAGAATAGTGTTGACTCAAGGGGTATGGATTTGCGGGCTGTTACACTTGGTATTAGAGCATAAGTTGGTGATAACCTTGGCTCTGGTGGGAATTACTCAATTAAAATAGAGTCCGTAGTACTCTATAATGAGTTTGCGCGTATTAATAAATATAAACGCGTATTTGTTAGTGAATATAAATTATTTTAATATTGTGTCGATTGATTTATTGAGTGGCATATGAACCTTCGTCGACACAGTCTGCGCAACTGTATTGAAGGGGTTTCTAAACCCTTGAATATAACAATTGACACGATATTGTTTTAAGTGTGGGTAAATGAAATAATTTTACCCAAAAATATATTTTGATATAAATAAAAGTTTTGTAAACTATTTTAGCTAATATATGGTTGCTTGGATGTTAGGAAGAATAATATTAAATTATTATCATTGTTAAGTTAAAATTTAATAGAAATTGAAACATAACCAAAGGTTAAGGAAAAAAATTTCATTATAAAATGAAATTTATAAATATGAATTATAAATGTAATTTATAAATTGAAAATATAATCAAATAAGAATTTTTTTGAGCATAAGCTATGCAAATGAATTATAGTAAAATTGATTTAAGCAGGATTTGGAAATTTAAATCCCAGAGATTTTGGAAGTGTTTTGAAGATAAATAATAGCACAATTGTTTTGGAGATATTTCTAAAAGGAAATTGTTTTAAAGGGACTTTGAAAGTGATATAGCATTGAAATCACTTGGATTATTGGAAAATAATTCTGATGATGACGGCCGCATCATCAGTATTCATTTTCGAATTTCTAAGTGACGGATTGCTGCCAAAATTTGATTTTTTCAGAAAAGCTAGTTGTTTTTGAAAATTTCAAAGGAAATTTGTTGAGGGTAAAAACATGATTGGTTTGACTTTTGAGAAATGTGATTTGAGAAGTTTGGAGATTTCAAAATAATTTGAAATCAAAGGTCGGGAGTTTAAAAAAATCCTGATGAGATAGGTTGTAAGCTTATAAATTGAGATGATTTTTAAATCAGAAAGGAAATATAAGCTTTAAATATTGGAAATGTAGATTTAAGGTGAAAGGTTAAAAATGAAATTAACTTAGACTGGGAATAAAAATTTGACTGGATTGAAATTAATTGAATAAGCTGAAAATAATATCCAGTTGTATTCGAATTAAGCTGAAATTGAATTGAGTTGAATAAATCTGAGTTAAAATAAAATTGAATTGGAATACAAATTCAATTGAGTTATTGTAGAGAATTGGATTCTTACTTGGATAACTGGAGGTAAGTTGAATAAGAATTGGAATGGAAAAATAAATAAATTAGAATAACTTGTAAAGGAATTGAAATTCATGGAATAAATATGCTTGGGTTATAAATAAGCATAAGGCTTGAGTTAAAAATAAAGAAAGAATATATTCAAGCCTATAATAAATGGAATTGTGAAAATAATAAGTTGTGACTTATTAGATTTGAAAAGTGGGATAGAAAACCCTAAATAAATATTTTTGATGAATTGAAGAATAAAATGAAAATCAAAACTAGGAGCATAAAAAAAAAATAATAATAAAAATAATAGGTTGAACTTAAGAAAATTGAATGAAGTGATATTTGAAATTAAAAATCAAGTATTCAACTATAAATAGGAGGGAACTAATTTTATAATAAATTAGTTAATAAAATGTGTAAATGGGAACGTATGTTGTTTAATAGAAGCTGAATTGTGAATTTATGATGAAATTTGGAAAAAAAAAACTCAAGTTATAAATTGAATTCGACTCGAATTGTCAGTAAAGTAAATGTAACCGAATTGTGAGTCCATGAAATGGGGTGGTAAATTGGAAATGGATAGTGGATTCAGAACTTGAGTTATAAATTAAATTTTAACTTGAAGTGTTAACAAATTAAATATAATCGAAATGTATCGAATAAAAATGTAAATGGATAAAAGAAAATTTACTTGTAAAATGAAAATGAGCTTAAGTATATAATTTGAATAAATTGAAGTAAATTAACTTAAGCTAATCGATGGAAGACAATTGAATTTAATTCAACTTAAACTAAGTTAAATGATATTGGAATGAATTTAAATTGAGTAAAAATAAATTTTAATCGAAATAAAATTCGGTAAGTTACCGATAATATTTAATGGAATGAAAATTCTTGAATAAATAATGGTAAACCATTTAAATTATTAAGGGATTGAAATAACTTGAGACAATAAAGAAAATAGAATGTTTCAAGTTTACTAGAATGGTTTAAGTGAATGTTTATGTTGAATAAATAAAGGGATAGAATAAATAAGAATCAAATGAAAGATGGAAGTAGAACTTAGTATAAAAAGAAATGGAAATGAACTTAAGTTTTTGACTTAAATAAGTGTTGAATAAAATCCGAACTCAAAATGAAGTATGGTTTAAATGAGTTGAGAAATAGTTATTGAATGGAATAGCCTGGATTGTTGTCGAGCTAAATAAATAGTTTGGAATAAACAAATATGGAATGAAATGCAAGTGAATGGATTCAAATTTGAAATGCAATGAAAATGAGAATTTATGGATTGTGAATAAATTTAAAATGAAATAGAATTAAGTATAAATTGAGTAGAAATCAATTTAAGTTGGTTATAAAACATAAGTACTTATTTATTCACATAGACCTCGTCAAATTGCATAGAATAAATTGTCGTTTGATGTAAATGGAAGTAATTAAAATTCTATGAATTGATAGGAGTAAAATTAATTAATTTTGAGAGCAATTGAATTAAATATGAGTTTGGTTTGCTTAAAAATAAATTAAGTGTAAGCGATTGAGTTTTAAACCATTCAAATTGAATGAAAATGGATTATAAATTAATTGAAACCGTTGAATTAGTATGGAAACTATATAAATTGCTTACGGAAAAATGTTTGGTGTGAATTTCTTTTAGAATTCATTTGTTTAACTATTGCAAGTGAAATGTTGTTAAATTTCATATATTTAGTACTTACATGTTTAAATTGAGTAAGTACATGTACCTGGAAGCCGTGTGGCTGGATTTGGTTGCGCTAACGACTAAATAATTAGCCGCTTGCTTAAAATGCTAAATTATGTACGCCTACGCAATAAAAATAGAAAATATGAACTGTTTTTGGTTTTCCGACCGGGTGGGTCGATGTATATATATTTATATCTTTTGTTAAATTATAAAAGCTCCTCCGTACAAAGGAGATTCTACCAAAAAAATTCAGAAATTTTGGGAGTTGGAAATTTTTTGAAAATTTTGAAAATTTTTGTTAACGACAAACGGGTTTCAAATTGGAAATTGAAATTAATTAATAAATGAAACTGATTAAAATAATGACTTAAATTAGTTATAAATGAAAAATAAAATTTAAATATTCAGAGTTAAAGATAAATTGAATTCATATGGAAATGAAAGAATCAATTTAGATTGAATTGGATATAAACTAAAGTGGTAAAGTAGGGGATAAATATAAGAAGCATATAAAATGTTTATACTAACTTAAGAAAGGAATGGTAAATTCTAGATTGGAAATTGATATTACAAATATAATCTAAGATAATATTAAAATGAATAGATATTGACATTTTGTAAGAAAGTCGATAAAATATTATGGGAATATTGTGATTGGATATTGGTGCTAAACAGGATATGCAAGTATTATAAAGGGAAAAGAGAATTGGTTTTTGATTTCAAAAAGATAAAAATTTGAAATGCTCGACAAAAAGGTATGTATTTAAATTTGGTGTGAATTTGATTGGGAATTTGGTTTGAGCCACTTAGCCTTTTGTTTTCTTTTGGATTTGGGAGGCCATAGAGCCAATTTGTAGTTGTACCGATCTAGCCGCGCAAAGGAGACGCTGGCGAAATTTTTCGGGAATTTAGGGAGTTAGAAAAATTTTGAGAAAATTTTGATAATTCAAAATTTAGTTTTAAATTGAAACTCGAATGATTAAAAAAATAGTATAGTTTGAAACTATGGGAGAGTTGAGAAGTTAATAAGAATGATAATGGGTCTTTTATAAAAAGATAGTTAGTAAGATGTTGAATTGTTTGTTTTTGGAGGTAAGTAAACGGGTATTGGACCATTCTTTCTAACTAGTAATTTCGGGGACGAAATTCTTTTAAGGGGGGAAGAATGTGACGACCCGGAATTTTCGAGCATTTAAAATTTGAATATTTAATTGATTTTAAATATTCAACAGTGTAATTTTAACTTGAATTACGAATATCACAATTTATTTGATAATTTAACTATTGAATTAAATAATTTGAAGTTGGGTGAAATGCTGAATTTGGAGTTTTAAGCGGGTTTAAAATAATTTGAAGGTTTATAAAATTTATATCGAGGATATTTAAGATAGTAAAAGTGTAAAGAATTGAATTTGGAAGTGTTTGTTCGATTTTGAAATTTTATCGTTTTAAATTGAATTTAAAAAATAGCTTTCCGAGGCACAGTCTCAGAATTCGACAAAACTAGTTCCATTGGATCCGTAATATTGTATTATTACCGGATTTCAATTTTCGTAGTATTTGAGGTTATTGTGTGAGCGTACGATAAGTGAACGCGTTGAAAATTAAATAAAACTTTATTTAAATCAAATCAGGTTAAATCAGTAGCCACCCTAGTTGTCTTCCCTTCTCGTTTCAAGCATGCTACCCTTGTCTTCCCCCAGAAGCTAACAATCAAATCGATGTCGCCTTCGTTTTTTTTTAAATCGTGCTGCTTCCTTTCGAAACCAATTCGTCAATTCATGAAAGAGAAAAGAAATTATATAATGGCCGAAGCCCTTATCTTTCCTTTTCTCGTCTTCTTAATTCACCTCTGTCAAAATTGAAGCAGTTCGATTCACTAAAAAAAAGAGAAACGGAGGGGAAATCGAAGCCGTGCTTCTTCAAAATCGTCATTCCCAAATCGAAGAGCAGCGCCTCGAGTTGAATTTGGGGGAGGCGACGCGCGTGCGTGCGAGCCCATTAGCTAGGGTTCGTGATTATGTGGTTTGCCGAGCGAAGTTAGGGTTCGATTGGAGGACGGCTAGGCGAGGGGTTTCGGTGAGGTTCGACTGGATAGTATAAGGCATCGCGTAACTCGATTCGAGCTCGAGCCAGAAGCAGCGGCGAGAGCCTCGCGTGATGAGTAGGGTCGATGATGTGCGAGGTTGTGAACGAGCATGGTGATAGTCGGCATCATCAGGTGAGGATTGTCTTCAATTCAGAATTCCTGTAACCTGTTAGTTTTAAAAAAAAAAAGAGAAATTAGGAAAAAGGAAAAGAAGAGGCTTTAGGGTACTTAAAACTAAATGCTGAAACAGAAAATAAATTTAAATGCATTCAGTTTAATTAAATGTTACGTTAGAAAAGCAATAAAGAGATTTTAAAGTGTTATATACCCGCCTATTTTAATTGTATGTTTAACAGAGGAAGTTTATACAGATAGATTTTGATAATAAATTTTGGTTACTAAAAATAATCACTAAAGAGAAAATAATATATTTAGGATGATTAATTAATTTAAGTTACTAAAAATATTTGTTATAGGAAAATTAGTTTGAAATTAAATTATTAGTTAACTCAAATTAATAAATGGTAATTAATTAGTTTGATTATTTAAAAATATTAATGAATCGTATAACTGTTATACAAGGTTTTAAATCACGGAAGCAAGCCAGTTTGGAAATAGACTGCAAATCAAAAGCAAAGTGAGCAAATCACACTCAGTTAAATTTAAACTTAAATTTAAATTTAAATGATTAAATTTAAATTTAAATGATTAAATTTAAATAATTGTTGGATGGTTGAATTGATTGTTGTGATATAGTATGATATTTTGGAATTGGTGTATTATGTTGTGCTAACATCTGTGGATGCAGGGAAAACAGGTTGGAGGGATCCAACTGGACCCCTCAACATTTATTTAAATTATTTAATACCCTCTGTTGTTGTGATTATTTGATATTCCATGATGGATTATATTGAAATATTGAATGCTATGGTTCGATTGAATTAATTGGCATAATGAATTACCAAAAATATAAATTTGAATGAAAATAAAGAAGTGAAATTGCAAGTAAAATAATTATAGAATAAATTTAAGAATGACTTGGAAAAGAAATAAAGTGACTTTAAAATGGTAATAAATGAATCCGGAGGATGGAAAGGAAAATTTGAATAAACAGGAAGTTGATGAATTTTAAAATTCAGTGTTATTATTTAAAAGAACAAAACGTTTATTTAAAAGCTAAGATTTATTTTATTGAAAAGAATAAAGAAGAAATTGGGAAAAGCTGAAATTTGTATATTTCAGTTAAAAGATTTAAAATCAAATAGAAAATAATAACAATAATAATTAAGGGCATAATTAATGAATTTTGAAATAAATTGAGAAATTAAAGAAACTTATTTCAAATAAAATAAATTGGAAATCAATTTGGGGAAATTGATTTAAGTGCTTGAAGTTGGAATTTTCTCTGGATAGCCAAGTACATGTTTTTTTTTAAAAGTAAATTTGTAAATATAAATTAAATGTTTTAAAGTTATTTTAAAAGAAAATAAGTTTTGTAAAACTTATTATTTCTAATATTTAAAGTTTAAAGTAAGAATTTTCTTTTAATCTATTTTAGTAGTAATTATTAAGAAGTAACTTAGTATTTTTTTTTAAAGATAGAAATCTAGTTTTATATTTTATTAAGTAACCTTATTTTCAAATATTCATATAGTATGTATTTTTAACAAATTATTAAAGAAATTTAACTTGAATATTTTAAAGTATATTTTAAAAAAAAAAGTAAAGTGCTTTAAATTAATTTAGAAAAATCTAGTTTTGTGCTTGGTGATTCCAGTGAAAATAGAAATACTTGGAATTTATTCTGAGAAAGGCAGATAGCTTTGAAAACTGTTTTCAAAGGAATTTGAAAAGTAAAAACATATCTTGGGAAGATATTTTTGAGATAAATAAATACTTTGGGAAATTATTTATTGTTTGATGGATGTTTGTGAATATAAATTGATAATTAAATCACCGACTATATTGGACAAAAACGCGTTGATCGTTTCGAAGAGACCGAGATTGAGATTTATTTTCTCGAAAATCACTTCGATCCGGTTTGTATGTTTCGTGAAAACGATTTTGGATTCAAAGATGGAGCAGTGAAGTGCAAGGACTAGTCGCTACTAATCCTGAGGATATTTCCAAAATGGATGTAGTAGGAATAGTGTCTTCGGTTCCGTTCGAACCCGAGACGGACTTGTATGGATGAATGCTTTCGAAACATCGTCAGGTGGACGATGGGCATTCTAAGGGATATGTTCTAAAAAGGTAACGCTTAGCCTCAAGCCTCATCAAATGGGAATGATTGAAAATCAGAGGATATGCAGCAAGGCTAGGTGGGTAGCACCCAAGCAGGGTGAGGTCATTCCAGTCTAGATGTCCCTTTTTATTTCGGCTTAGCGGGCGGTTGCTGATCCCAACCGCGGGGTGATCTCACTCGAGATTATCTAGTAAGGGGTAGTCCCGGCCTTGTGTTGCAGGGGAGCGGGCGTACTCCTCGGTACGGTGATCTAGGCCCCGTACCGTGACAGGTGGTACCCCAGTGCCTAGTCATTAGTTGGAAATCCATTCTCCCTACGAGCCTTGTACGAGTTTTGTTTGTATTACCCACTCTGTGGCTAGTAGCTGGAATTTAATAGATGTAACAATTTCGGCTATTTTATATAAGTATTTGTATATAGACCCTTATAATATCAGAGGATTTCTATAAAAGTGTTTTAGCTATCGTAAAGTAAAAGCCCGACATGTTTATTTGTGGCGTGGTCTTACGAGATGCTTTTGTTTTCAAAGGATTTTTGAAACTTTAATAATCAACTGGGTGTGATTTTCTCACGCTAGTATTCCAGACTGACTCGGGTGTTATTTAACTGTAGTGCTCGGGTCAGACCGAGTATTATAGGATACATGATGATACTATGGAGCTTCGGAGACGAGCAAGATGACGATACATACTTCCGTACTTGTTTATATATGTATATTCCGCTGTGTTGAGTTGCAGTGTATCCATTTGTATGTTGTTGTTAAACTGTGATTGATGTACTCTGATGATGTAATATATAAACAGAGATATTTGATTTTAAATAAAGATCATTTATTATCTATTATATTTTATTCCGCTGCATTGGTTAGATTCTGTTGTTGTTTTCTATTTTCTTCTTCTACCTCATCTTCTTTATCCCAAATGGATCGTATTTCTGTACAACTTGAGTTGATTGTTGTAGAATAGTGTTGACTCAAGGGGTACGGATTTGCGGGCTGTTACAGTATGTTTGTGGTTGTATGTGATGAATATGATTCCAACATGATCTGCGATTATTTGACAGATATTGTATATTATTTTGATTTAATTTAATATGTGTTTATTGCTTTATGCCGAGACTGTAGCCATCAATTATTTAGTTCAGATCCTCAAATTTTAGAAAGAATGACATGTTATGTTACCCCAAGTTAATATTTATATCAAGTCGCTCTTAACAAACCCCATTCTCTGTATTACTATATGGTATTACTTAGAAATACTCTTTAGTGGTATAGGTATAGAGGCAGGACGTTACGTACATTATCTTCGCATTAATATGCATTAATAGTAATCGATTAGAAAATTTACCTTATTTCCAATGCCTATAAGTTCAGCTTGAAATGATGAGATCTACTCCTTGAACTGGTTTCCAATATGACAAGGTGCTAGTATCTGAACTGATGACCACCAGGTATTGAACATTATTTTTTTTACTTTGATTTGTGTTTGGAAATGGAGGGATAAGGAGGTTTAGTTTAGGGCCATAGGTAAGGGATTAGAAGGCTTCAAAAAGGTTCTCGACTATGTGTGGGTTAAGATGATTTTATAGGGGAGAAATTATAGACAAGTTAGGATCTAGATCCTTTTTTATCTCTTACCAATTCTCTTTCCCTTATACATACAAAAAAACCGATCTAGCCATTATATGGTCGCACCCTTTCATATCCTCATCATGGCTGAAACATACCAGCCCTATATGGGCTTCAAAGTCATTTAAAGCCCGAATAAATTACTTTTAATTTAAACCCAATTTAAACGCATATCGATATCATATATCGATCAATATATTTACAGCTATTATAAATATATTTATAAATATTTATTCATCAAGTCAAAATAAAATTTTATATCAGATATTTCATAAATATAAATTTGTTTTAACTAATTTGTAACAACTAAAAGTTGATTAAATTGTTTGGTCAAAGAAGTATTCAACATTTCAGTTGTGCGAGTCGTTAGGTGTAAATTTGGTCAGCGATCAATATTGAACTATTCGAATATTAATGTTCACACGCCGCTTAGCTGGTTGTGTGACATTTTGGATAAATTTATTGCTTACTTGATTTCGATAAAATCTAATTTTACTTTGCTAAGCATTACCCAGTTGCGACTATTATTTACACAAATTCTCTTCATAAAAACTATATCACTTTGGACTTGTGGAATTTGGTAATGGTCAAAATTCCTGTATCATCCTTATTCAACTTTATAGTCCAAATACGAAATTCTTAGTTTAGTAATAACAATTATTATTAACTAAACTACCTTGGTCGGAGATTTTGACTTTGAGTTGGCTTGAGTTGACTATGATACTAACCTCAATAACTGAGGAGATGAATCCTCTCTTGAATAGTGTTTCACTTCCAATACTTCTACTCGACCCAACTATAGCCACTCAATGTATGTTGTACCATGATTTGACTATAATCAAAGCAGAGTTTTCATATTGAAGATCAATAATATTCTCAAGTCGAGAGAATTGTGTAAATTAGTCATATCGAGATTTTACGTTTGACCTTAGTTATATTAACCAAAAGAAAACCATAGATTGAGTCATTTCATAGTTACCCAATAAGTAGCAGCGTGTAACCCCTTGGTGCCTCCAGTAGTCATGAGTTATACATTGCCCAACATTTGGAGAGTTTTGTATACCCAAATCTCAACGGATGCATTGATATCCAGTCTCGACGTATCTTTACTAGGAGTATTTAAAATAATGTGTTTATTATATTATGATACAATAGTCATGATTAAAACTATTTGTAATTACAATCACTAATACATCATTTATGGATTTTCTATTAAAATATATTTTAATTAAATATTTAATTATTCGTAACACATTATAACAAAATATATGACAAAAAGAAAAACACCTTTATTATGAATGATAATTGATTATAAAGTTAATTAATTTATAATAAATTATAGAATTGCCCCAGGGCATACCCTCAACTCTATTAAATAGAGTAATACCTTCGTGTGATCCTAAAACCCAAAAACTCAATATCTCTCCCACTGCTTCGAGGCCCTTTGGTTGTTATATGCAAACAGACTATTCTAAATCACTATTTTGATTTTTTTTTTTCATTTCATCACATGTGTACCAGAACACAAAGTCATACTAAGCAATAATTTTATCAGTAAATTCGGATCAACTTTAGCATGTTGAATAACGAATATATTACACTAATTTCAACAACACAAATTTATGACGTATTTCTTACCAATGTTGTTCATTGCATTCCAACTGCATTAATCTTGTTCTTAAAGACTCACTTATGGCCGATGGATCATATCCCTTCAGGTACAACTATCAAAACCATATTTTGATGCTATACTCTGAATCCGTTTTGAATATGTACATCAAATCATATCATGGAGTCAATACCCTTAATAGTTTAATAGACAATTAAATATTATCTCAAATTAATAAGAAACTCATAGTTTCTCTTCAATATGCAAGAATATTTTTAGACATTCTAATGCATTATATTCATTTAGGTTTGGTTAATATCATTTCATAACTCATAGTTGGTTTTATCCTTAGATCATATCCAAATTCATTTTACAACCAATAATTTCTGAAAGAAATTCCTTCACAACGAAGTTGGTTTGTTTCTCAATGGAACGAATATTCATAGACACTTTATGAATTGTCTTATATATTTAACTGATTTGGTTTTAGTTTACAAAACTTGTAACAACCTATAAATTTACATAAAATTTAATAAGAGTTTAATAAAAAAAGTAAATTTAATTAAGACAAGGACTTAAACGAAAATTTTCATAAACATCTGAATTTGGCTATAGAATCTGCACCATTTCATTCGTATCGATGTTTTAGAGATTTTTGTACATAACACTTCGATATTGAAGCAAATATGGAGAAGTTACGGACATGGGAAGATTTAAGAATAAAATAGAACTAAAAAAAGGTAAAAAATAATATAACATCCATAGGCCGACTCTAGGGATGTCATGGTTGACCGGTATAGTTCGATCATGGGCCATCTTGGTTGACCCTAGAGAGCAAAAAGCTGCGAGCAAAGTCAGGAGCTGGAGCGTGTTGTGTAGACAATTGTGATCGTTGCTTGGTGGCTAAGTTTCTAATGACCGTACGTGATGTTTTCAAATATTCTCCAACATATATCAATGCACCAAATTCATCCCTTAACCTTATAAATGCTTTTCTAATCTAACCTTACTTCTCATATAACTATATACTATAACCAAACTTTGTCAAAATTTTCCATTATCTCTAAACTCTAAATTTCTTAAGAATAAAATAAAATAAAAGCAACCTATAAGGAAAAAAACAATGGAATCAAGGAAGAGCAATCATTGCTAGCAAATAAAGGGGCGATTCTCAAGCAAGAGCAATAGGAAGAGCTTAGGCTAGAGGTGGGTGTGAACAATTTTAGTAAGATGATAATTACAGTTAGGTTTAATCTATTAAAATCGATTAAGGTTGTCAGTAAATTAAAACTGATATCGTAAACCTTAATTTGAAATCAACAACCTTGGGTAGAAATTGGAATTACGGTAATTTGATAGACCTAATTTGACGTAAGTACACTCTTTTCTGATAATTAAATTGTGGGACATTAGGTTAAAATATAAAATCTTAGATTAGAAATTACATTGAATGGTTAACTTGATGTTCATAGTATACATTGCTTTTACAATTTAATATGTTAAAACCCTAGGACATAAATTACAGCAAATTGCTGGCCTTGATATTGATTTATATACCTATACTATGATTAAACTTCCAAACCTTAAATAGAAAACCCTAAATTGAATTGCAAATTGATGAATAAACTGATCACTTAGTAATTAGGGTTAATCTAACATTGCTAATGACATGAATAAAGCAAATAAAGAATCGACATAGGAAAACAGTAGAAACCCAAATTTTAGATTGGTCGATCCTGGAACCTTAGTGGTCAACCGGTAGCGCGCGACCGGAGTGGGCCATTGGTCGACCGTTCAGAATGAAAATTGCATGAGTTGAACCTTAGCCTAAGGTTCAAGTTATTTAATAAAACGTATATAATTTAGTAAGAAAATTATATGAACTGAGCTGTTTGTTCTAGCCTAATTTGGGCTAAGTAACATGCTTTAGGAAGTCGGGAAATCAGTTCCCTATCAGAGTCGACAAGGGCGATGTATTTTGCAAACATGGATGTTGATCAAGGTGATGTATATCGCAAACACAGAGTTTATTAGGGCGACATATTTAGCATAGGCTCAGGAGCATTCCATCTGGGTGGGCACAACATTGGCGGAGACGATACCCGAGTAATCCCAAAGCTAATGAAAGATCCATGTATGCATGATTTCTGGTGCATTATGGTTCATGTGGATGCCAACGCAACACAATAAGAGGCTATAGAGTAAATTGGGGCCCGGTATTAACGGGAGTTCCTAAGATGGACAACAGCGCAGTATGAAAGAGGCATTTTGCCTCTACGGTCAAGAGATAAACATGGGTGCATACGATGAGTCACTATGCAAGTTTGCATTATGGCATCCTTCCTCTTCAGGTGTAGTGTTGATGATAGGTATGATTAGAGAGTAGTTTCCGCTTTGGCCGATCGTTAGTGTGGGGTTCAATTAGTAGTTCGACCCTTTGTGTTAGACAAGAACTCTTAGGTATTGGATCGTAGGAGTACGTGAACACTTTTAGCACACCCTATGTCACATTAGGCTTTGGATGGGCGTGTCGGGGGTATGGATTGTTACAAAACTTATATTCAAAACATAAATAAGTCATCCAACGGAAATCGTTTCGAAAATTCTTTTAGGGCGATTGATACAAGATTCCTCGTGTATAATTATTACATGTAGTCTTTTGACTCGCACAACATGCCAACTCCTTGGCCTAGGATATGTTAGGCTTTCTTATAAACCTTTATCTTGCATGATTTTGTAAACTATTTTTTAGATGAAATTAATTTTAACCATGTGTATTAGTCTTAAGTACATGACCTTATAAAAGAAAAGTTAACTCAACTTCACTCATAATTAATCATACTTTGTTAAACAAAGTTCGATTACTCCTTATTGATACATCATTATGTAGCATAGGAAGGAGTAACTTCTAAGATTGAATCTATATTCAAGTTTACGTACGTTCAGAACTCTTTCCAATATATTCACATATTCGATCAAATTGAATCCTTTAATTTTCAATCGCACGTAACTTTATTCACGTCTATTTTATATTCTATGAACTCATCATTAACATACCACATGTGTATCGTATACACATGTTCATGTTTGTTTGGTCAATACAAGGAAGCATATGGAATCATTTTGGTATTAATAGACTAACGATTGTATACATCATATGTATCAATCCGAAAAGTTCATCAGCTCTTATGTCTCTCTCACTGAACGGGTGCTTTCCTCTTTATTGTTTGAGATATAGTTCACTAATGCCATTTGATTCATAATTGTATAATCAAAAAGTTATTTCTCCAAACTGTGTCTTAATCTGTAATTCCAAAATAATTGCAAATAAATTTAGATACTTCTGTATTTTCCAATGCATCTCAATTACCACCGTTATAGTTTAATTTTTATAACAAATATTCATAATACTCATATTGACACAAAACTATGTATGTCACCGAAAGACGGTTATTATTTCATAAATAATGTTTGGTATTTTTACGATTTTTTTTTAATAATTTGATGCAACTAATGAATGTTATATGGAATACTCCCACCATTCATCCATTAATATAATAGCATATGAAATGCAAAGCTACATTCAGCCACTTAATATAAGCCATTTATTTCATTTACTGGAACTGGTTTATAATCGAAAATTTTCAAATCAAATATCTTAAATTCAAAGAAACAAATATCATAGAAAACAATTTTCTATGTGAAAATACATTTCAAAATAATAATTATATTTCTTAATAGAATTTTAGGTATCAATTATTTTTTTACAATTCTATTTTCCAATGTGTCTTTACGAAGTAGAAATGATCATTCACTCTCTTCATCCCAACTGTGTCTTAGGTTACATCCACTCTTATACATTCGATTTCCTTTCTAAATGGCCGAACCATTAAAAGGAAATTCTTACTACAATATCGTAAAGGATTCTTTTCAAAAGTGCACTTGGTTATCCTTAACATCCAAGGATACAAAGAAGTTGCACTTTATGTAAACCGATCAAACTGGCATTTTAGTGGTCGAATTCTTATACATATCCTATAGATTTTGGTCTAGTATTACATTTAACACAACAAGATTATGGTTGTAATCAATCACGATCTAACACTATAGTTTATTTGCTTACTTTGACTGAACTACTTTCATTGAGGTTTTATACATTATGAATTGCGACCGTTCACCATATAGCATTTACATGTGACGCATATGGATCGAATATCCATATCCTTATATTGCTTTTAGAATCGAAACTTAAGGAAGGCAATATATGGTCTCAGATAAATAAACATGTGAGTGACCAGGTTACGTATATAACTAATAATTGTATAGTTAGGCGTTTGCATTGGCTAACATGCAAAAATTTATTAGCAAGCATATTTTATGTTATCTACTTATCAATATTAGTTCACTTCATGAATATATTTTAATTGATAAATATTTTATCAATTTTATTAATTGCACAAGTTTATCAATGTTGATTATTATAACTTTATATAGCAGATGTTCTTACAATGTTAAAAATGTTAAACGTTACCATTTCATTTTTCTAATAAGGCTCTCACTAGTCTTTTATGTTTCTCCAAACCCTAAAATGAAACATAGAAGTCTTTCGACTTCATTAGTGGGCGTTTGGCCTCGTCTGTCTTGGGGTTTCGACATTGAGTTTTCTCAACAAGTCATAGCCCCACAAATAATGGACTACTCCTTACGGTTGTATCATATACAACTCCTAACCTATAGTTCCATGTTGTAATCTCATTTTGACCTTGAGTTTGATCAATAAATCGAAAGAGAATATTCACTCGTACCTACCATTTCGCGAGGGCCTAAGTATAGTTATCTTACCTCATCTATTTAATATATTAATAATACTACACATAACATCTTAGCTTTAGTTTGCTAAACAACCATGTAGTATGTAAGTAATTTACTGATATAGAAATGGTAGAGGACAACACTTATATTAAATATTTTTTAACAACCTACACATAGGCCTGAATTTTCACTAAATCTAAAGCCCAAATCCACCAAAGTGTGGATAATTGGTTTTGGTATCCTACAAATAAAAAAATGCATGTCATAGCACTACCGATATTAACTCACAGAGAAATAGTAAAGCATACTAAAGCATATAGTACCGACTAAGGTTGACACTTATAATATCTAGTGTCCTTCTCAGTTCGAGATGCGTTAGAAAATATGTCCTTCCACCATTCTCGCCTCACCAGTGCCTGTCCCTCTAAAGCTATTCTACGTGTAGTAATGAGAAGGGGGTAAGAAGAATAATCTAGTGACTAGTAGATTACACACTTTATACACGACACTAGTTTATGATGTTTGTCTTCCATTACATGTTATGTCTTTCAGTTTACTTAGTCTTTTCGACTCCACGTATGATACACCCCATCTACTCGAAGTAGAAAATAACTACATACTTATATAATATGTATGTATATATGTATATATAAGAACCGTAGTCTCCTTTTGGACCAAGATACTATCCCCTCTAGTATCCATAATCCAGCACCTCATAAGGATTCATTAACAACGCAGTATAAAGTCCTCGTTGCCCGTGCATACCAAGGAACTCTCGTAGTGCCTAATAATGGCGTCACAATAGTTTATCCATATTATATTCGTATTTGAAAGGCTCCATCAAGGGTTATCTAACCTTGCCTCCTATCATAAACAAACTAACAAACAACTACGAGGCAGTGTATGTCCTAAACCAAATCTACACTGGTAGGAGGCATAGTCCGTTTATGTGTAATCCCCTGCCTTTCCACTAATCGCTCAGGACTGATGATGTTCTCAACCTATGAAGCAGCCCCTACTCCTTATTTGGTACTAATCATACCGTCCTTTAACTCTTCAACACGAGGCGAAAATCCAACTTGGTATTCCATTCACCTATACATGAACGTATAATCCCACGGGTACTACACCTGAATATTTCCCACATCGGTATAATGTATACACAACTATCGGTAGCCTCTTGCGGTGGGCAAAATTTTGTTGTGTAACATTATGGACATCGCATTCTAACACATTTTAATGACTATGTCATTCTTTAATCTAAGTTATTAGCTAACTTTAATATTTCACACTTGTATAAATGCATACTTGAGGCTACGTATAAATGTATTTATATGGATATTCATACTTATAGAGTTAACATGCTTCCAATGTTCAACTGCTAATAATGTTCCTTTACTTTTTCATGCATTTACTTCTTATTTCATAAATGTTAATTTAGTGTCATTTACCGCTTACTTTTAACTTAAAAGATTTAAATATCTATTTATTATTTCTTTTTATCTCTTAGCATCTTCTTTTGGTTACTATCCTTATTACTAACTCATTTTTACTTGCATTTGTCACTTATTATTTAATTTGTAACTTGTCTTTTATTGCATATATTAGCTTTACATTTAGACTACCATTATTGTCCCTACTTATAATTCTTTAGTTTATACCTAGGAGTTTCTGCATTTTAATGCATTGGAACTACATCTTTCCCAAAAGGGATCGTTGACACTGTAAACTTCACCCAAAAGGGAATTTGCATTACGTTTGGAATTATAAGGAATTATCTTTTCGTTTTTAGTATTGAAATAGACAGTGCAAAATACAATAAACCTCTATATTTTGTACATCTCTTTCTTTTGAGCTTGTTCCTTGTTATTTCAAACGTTACATGTTTATTCATATTTATAAAACTAGATAATTTATAGAAACTTACATTGCAATGTACTTCATTCCAGTGAATTAAAATACTACTTAAATCCTAGTTCAGTCTATAATAACTTCTGTTTCATATTTTATTACATATATTGTTTAACCAAAAGATTTGGAATTATTATTCAATTTATTAAATGAAGGACTACTTTCACCCTTACTTTCTAGATTCAAGTAGACAAGTACATACAATATTTAAATTCAAGTTAACAATTCACAGAACATGTATGCATAGTTTTCAAATTCATCATACGTATATATTTGAGCCTATAACTCCAAATGAATTATATTCAAGCATACAAGGAATAGATTTACAACGATATAAATCCAATATTATACAAAACTATATAATTTCATACTCACCTGTTTAGCTTTCCAAATTTCCAGATCTAGTCTATGTTATTCTAGTTCCACTTTCTTTTTTCCTTATCGAAATACATATACCGCAAGCATACATTATCTATTAGAAATTTAGATCTGAGAGGAGATTTGGATTTAATTCAGATTTACCTATTACTTTGGCTTTGGCGATACGATTCGACCTTATTCTTCTTCTCTATTATCCTATGTTATTCTCCACTTGTATATACATATATAAACTATAAATTTATTTAGATTTAAGCATTATTGAGAAAATAATAACAGAGCTTCACTGTGATTTGGAAAAATGAGAAGAAAGTGAGGGGTTTGACCCGTATTTATAGGGATTCGAATGAATATCAGGCTTAGATTAAATTATTTTAATTCCAGACCATTTGACCTAGGTCAAACTCACAACCGACATCTTCAACTGGTCAACCGCCGTCCCCCTAATAGTCGACGGATAACGGTCGATCGGCCTAACTTAGGGCTGATCGGCCATTAATTTTTTTGTTAATTAATGTCCATCATTAACGTTTGTTAATTTCATTCCTTATATGTTCTTCGAGATAATTTGTTTCTGCTTTTCATTAAATACTTAAACTCTAAGGAACCGTTAATGTTAATTAACTTAATTTATTTTTTTAATTACATTTTATTTCCTTAATTACATATATAATTATTTCTAATTCAAAAGCATTAATAACTTCTTCGTTTGAACTTCTATCGGAAAACTTAATGTATGAAAATTGATCAGAAAACCACCACAAATCCAACGAGGCAAGTTCCATAACCAGATTTTGATGTTTGAAAAACACTATTTTTTTGCATTACTATTTACTAATTAATTTATTTTTAATTAATTATCATTAAAAAAATTAGGTGTTACAGATTCATAATCTTCAATATATACAATTGAGTGATACTGACTTATGGAATAATATATGTCTTATAAAATACCATCATGATTCAAGTAACATCTGAAATCATAGTATACATATTATTTGTATGTATTTATTCCTTAAATCTATTTTGGCTTTCTTATTGTTCCACCTTTAGTTTATACATTTATATTATATAAATTTTATTATTATATAAATTTTACACTTTATTTAATTTATATAATATTTTATGTATAACATTATATTAATTAAATCTTATTTAACTAATTAACACTTTAATTAATTATTATATTATTCAATTATAACATATTATATTGAATATATATACACTATAACCTTTATAGTAATACACATATATCTTTTATATATATGTATGCATGTATTTTAATTTATTAATTGACTTTTAATCAATTTATTTAATTAAAAAATAATTCAATTTTATTAATTTTGAAAATTCTGTTACACACATGTATACTCATATTGTCTTAAAAAATTCAGGACAACATAACATATATCATTATATATTATACATGTATATATATAAATATTTATATTTAATAAATTTATAAAAATAATTCATTTATTTTATTAATATTATTAATAAATAATATATTTGAAATTTATTTTATAACATTTTAGAATATTTTGAAAAAATTTATATTACAACTTTTATAATATGTGTTTTCTTTTAAATTTAATTTTTAAGTTTAAAATATTTAATTTTATTTCTAAAAAAATTTGAAAATCTATATTATAACATTTATACTATTTTTCTTATTATAATTTCAAAAATTTTCTTTTTAATTTCAAAGCAGATTTTGAAAATTAACCCAAGGCCCAATTCAAATTGGGTCTTTCCGATTAGGGATAACCTTTCGAGCTTGCCTTATCATTTCCGGTAAGGCTAGTAGCCAGGTAGGGCGGACTGCTTGACTACCCAAACCCAATATTAGACACTACTTTTCTAAACGTTATACTATATTTGTAGGCTTTAATAGGTTAGCTCTAATACTGCTAATTTAAATCGCACATGTTATTTGGCTCTGATACATTGTTGGAACTAGGCTAGCCTGTTGCCGGGTAACTAGGAAAATTTCAATTTTTTTACCTATTTGGATCTTTAACGGGCCTATGATGCCTAATTTACTTAGGTCTTAATTATATTTATTTAAATAAAATCAATATTTTATTTGATTCATAAATAAAGTTTAGTTCATTGTTATATTTATATTATATAGTATAATATGTGTATGTAATACCTTAGAAATTTCAAATAAATTAAAATACGAAAAAAGGGTAAAATGCAACTCTACATAAATGGACAAAAATAATGAATTTTTACAAAAGTTGGAATTAGGCCTCGGAACCTATTCCATTGTGTCTAGAATGTTGTTTACAGTTAGAAGTAATATAACTTGCTATATTTGATGAAAGCGGAGGAAAATATTGAAAAATGTAGCTAGTGGCAATTTTATAATTATTAATTTTGAAAATTGGACTAGAAAATCTAATTCCTAACTATAAATAAAGGCATAAGCATCCATTCTTCTCATTTGAAAACCCTAGCCTCCGCCTCCTAAACATCTCTTCTTCTTCTTTAAAAAGAGATTCCAGCTCCAAATAGAATAAAAAGTAAATCCTATAAAAACAGAAAAGGAATTAGAGAAAGAAGGATTCAACAAATAAATATAGATAAAAGGAGCAACAGATATAAATCAAAAGAGAAGAGGTAAATCTAAAAGGTGAGTGGATCCTATCTACAAAATGAGTATGATGGAAATAAGTGGTGAATCTTCAATTGTATACCGTTTTGGAAATATAATTACGGTTTCTCTTCTTGGATCTGTCTTTTATTTCGAATTTTTTGATTGAAATAAGTTAAAAACCCCAGGGAATAATAGATCTGATTATTGAAATGATAAATAAACATAAAACTACCTCTAATCCAATAGTACTAAACTTTAAAACATGTAGGGTTGATTTTGATAAACAATAGATAATTTTTATAGATTTGATTCATATGATGATCTTGGATAGGTAGAAATAGATAATCGATTTGAGTGTGTGTAAAATACCCAGAATATATATAGACACACACACATAAACGACTGTGAAACCATTGATAAATGTTAGAATATCTCATTTGAAGTTAGACAATAGATAGTAGAAACTATATCTGAAACTCTATAATGGTAAACCCTAAAAATCTGCATTCTAATCCATGAAGAAGACGATTGAAATAACAATGTAAGTAAATCTTAAAAAACTAGAAAACATGCAAGACATCTGAAAATTATATTTAGATGTTTGGACTTTAGGAAATCGAACCTGAGAGTCTTACGTTGAAATATGACATAGATCAGATGTCTGAACCCATTTTCAGACGTTTGAATGTTAGGGTTAGATGTCTAAAAAGTGTACCCAGACGTCTGAATACCTGGAGAATAATTATTTTGTAGCAGCAAGCAACTGGACGTCTAAATAGTATTTGCAAACGTCTGAATTATAATCAAGCCTAGGTTGAACCTGGACCTAGAACATGACAAGTAGGAAGGATGGGGAACTTGTTCCCACTTTTTACTTAATCGGAAGTACGTGCGGCTTAATGGAGGCAGGCAGCAAGCTAGAAACATACTGCTTTTCGGTAAAGTCCTTGGCTCTCGCCTCATGGAGTTGGAATGCAACACTCGATGTGGCGTGTGATTATATCTTAATTGGAAGTTCATATCATTCGTAGCTGGTCCTAAATGAGGGGCGGATTAACCCTCTACAGCTACTTGCGTAACGTATAGAACTTAGGAAGTGGATTAGTGAGGAGATGTTCCAATGCATATGTGATGTCCCAAAAATTTAGGCAATATTTATTTAATAATTTCCATTAATAATTATTTTAAAATATGTAATATCAATTTAATAATCTAATTTAACAAGATTTATCTCTAATAATTGTTTAAATTGATAAATATTATCTTTTCAAAATCTATTATGGTAATAATTTTTTTTTCAAAGTTAAAAATATTTAAATAACAAAATTTATCTTTCTAAGCTAATTAAAAGGATATTTCCATTTATAATGTATATATATGTGTATACATTGTAAATAGGGAGTTTGATTTCAATTTAAGTTAATAAGAAATGTTTTCAAATTTATATATCTATGTATGTATGTATGTGTGTATGCATATTGTAAATTGGAAAACTTGATTGGATTTAATATCGAATCTTTTCAATAGCTTATTTCAAAAATATATCAATGAACTAAGCATGGTTTACTATTAATAAAAATAATTTGTATTGCAAACATTGGAGGCTATTTGAAATAAACATGAGAACATGTTAAAATAGATAAGGAGTTGATTTAAAAATGAACTTCAACACTTGTAAATTTTAATTAAAATTTTAATAAGGAAATAAACACATATTTTCTTGTTTTTACATTTGTAAAACATTTAAATTATGCAAATAACACTTGGAGTCATTTTAATAATCTAAGTATCATGTGGCATTGTTTTAACTAAATTTTGAAAACATTTATTAAAAAAAAATCGATAAGAGAAATCTTGGCAATCCAATTTAGTTCAAACCCTTTTTCCTCTTCTAAAAAAATGTGGGTTTAAGCTAAGTTGTTTTGGTAATTATATAAGAAATATTATGCAATTAATTTCCAAATTCAAATTATTAAAATTAAGTGGATGTTTGAGACAATATGTTCTAAAACCTTAATTAATCTTGGTCTCTAGGAATTTTGTATAAATTAATTTCAATCTATTAATTAAATAAGTTTTATATGATTTAGTTAAGTAATTAAGAATACAAGCATATATATATATATATATATATATATATAACATGAACTAATTAACAAATGTTGGAATATTAACCTATAGTTTAACAAGTGTAATAATGTTATCATGAAGATTTACAAATGTCACTTTGTTTTTACTTTTGAGGAAATTTATATAAAAGAAAACAAAATTTTTGTAAACTAATACATCTACTCTTTCTTTTACCTTCATGTTGAAAGACAAAGCCTGTAAAAAGGAATTTCAAACCAGAGAAAAACTCTTTTCAACAATCAACTATATTTAGTCTGAAAACCAAGATTAAGAATCTCAGTTTCTAACCCTAGACCATCTCAAGGGATTTCAGTTTAGGAATCAAATGTTGAAACTTAGAACCTGGAAGGTCAAAAATCAAATCCAAGCTCAAGTATCAATTCCAGATCTCCAAAGTAGGGTTCTGTTCTTCTGTTACAGGTGAGTAAACGGTTTTATTTTATGGGTTTTAAAACTGTTTTAAATTTCAATGCATGCAATAAATTGTTGAAGTAATATATGTTGAATGTGAGCATGATGTTTTAATATGAATATATGTGCATATATTTGTAAAAGCATGTCTGTTTTATGAATAGGAGAGTTTCTGTTTGATGATAGCAGACTGAATCGAGTTTCAAAACAAAATTTATCTTTCCTAATCGATATTAAGCTATGATATTTGAAGGTAAAGTGTGAGAACGAATGTAACTGCAATTTTTTTTTATAAAAAAAATACTGTAAAAATGTTTACATGCAATCAGAGATATGTAAATAAGTGGGTAATTGACTGTGCATGTTTAAAGAACAGAGGTATGAATCTCTATTTCAGGTTAACAAGCAATCAGGCCTGTTCAAAATCAAACCCATTCCTCTAATTTATTACAAGCTTGGAGATCTGATCAAAGTTGTTATTTAAAACTTGTTTCAAGCTTTAAAAATAAATTTTGAGCGAAGATAAATTTAAGTTTTTTTCTGCAAGTTGGAAATTACAGGCAAATCTCAAAGTATGTTAAAATTCAAACATGGGAAATTCTGATTACAGGTATGCTATCTGTAACGTCTTTGTAAATAATGAATTTTGAAAGCTAAATTAAGATTTTTAAATAAGTATCGATCAAGGAATGGGGGAATGAACGAAATTGGGTATTTCTCATTTTCTGGCGATAGAAATTAAAAGGGAAGATATGATCGTTGCTGGTGGTAGCGTGAAGGCCAGGTAGTCTGGGAATAATGGTCTCAGATTTTTGTTAGTTCGTTGTGGCGATTGCGAATCTCCGGTGTAGGGTTTTGGCACTGATTTTGGTCAAGGTGGAAGTGAGGCTTCTGAGTCGCCGTCATGGCATCGGGGAAGGCCAGACGTGGAGAATAGGAGAGAGGGAACTCGAGAGAGACTCCAGGGGTGGTGGCGTGAATTACGGTGGTCGGATGTGGGTGATGTCAGGTGGAATGGGTAGTGTCTTTTCTGCCTTAAGGGTTCGAATGTGATCGATTTTGGTTTACAAGGAGACTCGTGATTCTGGGTGTTCGCGCAAGGCGAGGAGGTCGGCGACGACTTGTGGAGGGTGGTGATGGTGGTCGGAGCAACGTTAATTAACCGTGCATGTGCACGAATTTCTATTCATGTCAGTGAATGGTCTTCGAATCAGGAAGATGATGATGGTACGCGTAGAACTCAAGGATTTGGTGTGTTGTTCTCGAAGTAGATGAGAAGGGAAGTTTTAGGCTCGCATTTTTTTTTTGGTTTTCAGGGAGAACGTGAGTGTTTGCTCAATTTTGCGTTGAGCAAGCTTAAGAAATTTGTTTCAGGAAGTTTTTTTTAAAAGTTTTAAATAAAGGTAAACCCTTCATACTTAGAGAGCTAGATGGTTTTCAAGAACAAATGTTTTTTTAACAGGTGCTTAAGTCTTAAAAACAAAGAAGTTTAACTTTGTAAATAATTCAAGTTTTTAAATCAAAGATAAACAAGTCTTTAAATATGTAATAGATGAGTTTTTTAAAAAACAAAGAGAGATAAAAGTTTGATTTTCATTTAAAACAAACCCAATTTAAAATTTAAAGATTATTTATATTAAGGAAATTACTCAATGAAGAAATTAAAGTAATTAAATACTTGGTGTAATTAATTTAATGTGGTTAATTTTAATTAATCAATTAAGTTTAATTAATTAAAAGTAATCAAATGATGTTGAGTTAAGTATAATTACTTAAGGTAATTTATGAGGTATAATTACTTAGTGAAATAATTAGTGGATAATTACCGGATGTAATTAATTTAAGGAAATGACTTGATGGGTAGTAATTAAAGGCTAATTACTTGATGGATGGAATTAAGTAATGACTACTCAGTGTAATTGAAGAATTAATTTATATAATTATTAAGGAATTGGTTTAATTGATGAAGTAATTAAGGAAAGTTAATTTCTGCTTGTGATTAATCAAGATCGATTAATAAATGTAATTACGTTATAAGTTAATTATTATATGAAATTTAAGAATAATTAACAAGTGAAAGTAATTAGAGGGTCATTTATTAATGTAATTAATGGATGTGATAAATCTTGCTTAAATGATGATGGGTGTTTAGAATTGGTTGTAATCTCTGATATGAATTGCTTTGTGATATAATATGTTGGATGGACGATGATAATGTGATTATAAATCAATTATGAATTGCTGTGTAAAGGTATTATTCGACAATTAAAAGTTGAATTGTATTTAATTGCAAAATTTAAATTAGATGATATTGGTTTCGGAGAGACCGGAGTCGGGTATTAGTAAATACCTGAAACCACTTCGATCCTTTATAGATTGATATGTGAAATCAATAAGCTGGTTTGGAATGATTTAAGTAAATTGGACCATTTAATCTAAGTTTGATACTTAGAAATTGATGTGTGAAATAAGAGATGTCTATAATGACTTGTGAAGTTGTAAATTGATATAAGTTACCCGGGCTTTAAGTAAGTTCTATGCATTGGTATTTCATATTAGATGAGTTTACTCACGCTGGTTTCCAGCTTGACCCGGGTGTTACTTTGATGCAATGCTCGGGTCAGACCGAGTATTACAGCTTTTTAGGTAAGGACGTTCTGGAGTTCAGGAGGCGAGCTGGATGACAGGAACGTTCGGAGTGGTTTCTGCTGTGTATATTATTGCTGATTAGCTGGGACATGTTTTCAAATTTGTCCTGTGTTATGTAATGGTTTGTAACTCTGATGTATGATTGTATAAGAGTATTGATACAGTTCTTCTTTGTAAAACTGATATTATTTATTATTATATTTTGGATCCGCTGCGAATGTGAGGTTTTCTGTGTTTTGGTGATTCTGTTCTTTCTTCTTCTACTTCTTTCTCTTTCTTCTTTTCACCAACTATCTGGAATTTTCGGGATCGAAATTTCCGGGTCGTTACATTTGGTATCGGAGCTGAAGGTTAAGCGAGAACCTTGACTCTATTGGGATACTCATTAAGGATAGGGTAAGTGGTACCCTAGAATGAGTTGAGTGCGTATATATATATATATATATATATATATATATATGAGAGAGAGCGTACTTGTTATTTTCTTATATAAAGATTTTAAAGGATATTATATAAGAATATATTTTGATATATAAGCAGTATTTCTTTTTAATAAATATTAAGGGAAATGGGTTGTTAAATTATTAAATTAAATTAAGAAGTATTAGAAATACAACCAAAATGAAATTAAATAAAGATAAGTTTGAAATGGATTCAAACTAAAAATTTAAGTCCTAAATTGGAAAAATATATTTCAGAATAAGATGATAATGGATGGTTTTAGATATGATAATTTTGGTTATTTATTACAATGGTTGTTGTAATGAAATGTTTTAAGGAAAGTAACCATTTGAAGAGAGTAAAGTGTAAATTTGAAAGGATGTAAATTAAAGTGGATTTCGAATTGTGAAGTTCTGAATTCTAAATTTAAACATTTGAATTGGTTTCAAAATGTTAAAGGAAATTATATTATTCAAACTATTTTGAATATGATCTTATTTTAAAAAAAATAAGAAATGTTTGAAAATTTTAAAGAGAATTTGTTTTGAATTGAAACCAAAGGTGGTTTAAATTTTAAAATCTGGCTTGGTGAGCCAAGAAGTAAATATGAATATGTGTGGATACACTTAAATATTAAAGTTAGTTTGAAATAAACTCTAAGGTTGAGTTTTAAATTTGGAATAAGATATGATACCCAAAGTGATAAGTTTTTGAACTTAATAAGTAGGAAGATTATTTATGAGAAGTTCAAATTTGAAATGGAAATTCAAATTTGGGTAAGGTTGACTGGACTAAGTGAATTAAGATTTAACTTGGAGAGTTAAATGGTTGATTTGAATTAGGAATTTTGAGTAATCTCAAAATGGATTTGAGATCTAGAAATTGAAATGGACTGTAGAAATATATCTATTATTTAGATAAAAAGAAAATTTAACTTTACTTTGGGAATAGAGAAATGGAATAACTTTGGACATGAGATTTGGGTGTTTAAAATAGAGTTTCAACAGAAATTGTTGAAAATTTGTTTTAAGGTTGAATTTGGATAATAAATTGGTTTTTGAAAAAATTAAATTGATTTAAAATGAAATTCTGGAATGTGAACTTAAAATTTGAAATTAGTTCAAATTGAATTTGATTTGACTTAATTGAAATTTGTGATTAAAGATATAAAAGTATAAAATTCAAATGGAAAATTTGAAATTGGATTAATTTGAAACAATTTGAAATTGAGGTGGGTTCAATTTGAAATTAGTCCAGATTGATTTGAATAATTTGGAATTGTAATTAAAGTTGAATGTTTTAAATCCAAAGGGAATTTAAATTGAATTGATAAGAATGGAGATTGGGAAATGAGCAGTTTTGACTCTAGACCGTTTCTAATATAAATTGTTTTAATATAAACCTATTTTTCCAAGCTATTCATTATATATATACAACCTTTCTTTTAAAAAGCCAAATTATCTTATACTTGTTTTACAATTATTTTTGAAACTGTTTAGCAATTTTCCAACTGTTTTATAAACTAATTACTATCTTACTATTATTTTGCAATTATCTAAGTTTTCTATAATTATTTTAACTGTTTTCTAGTTATTTTACACCTAGTTTACAAACTACTAATTATTTTCCAACCACTTATCTATTTTTAAAAAAAATTCAAGTTATTTTCCAAATAAACTGGTCAAAGTTCAAACTGTTAATGGTTAAATACCCAATCGAGATAAGAATAGAGGTGATAATCCAAATGGATTGAAGCAATTGTGAGTTAGTGAATGAAAATCAAAGTGAATGTGGATAGAAATGGAATTGATTTGGATAATAACCAATAAAGATAAATACGTAGGGTGTACGTATGTTATTCTATTCGCGTAGTGATTTGATCCAGATTCGAGCACAAAATTTCGAGATAGTTATATCAATCCGAGTGGGATTTTTCATTCGATTTTTGACGACGAACCTGGATATGGGTTGTTGATTGGTTCTGGATATTCTCTATCATAGTTATGACAATGCAAGGAGAATGACGGTTTCTGATCAAGAAACCAGATCTGAGTCCGCACTAGGAAGTCGGGTGGACGATACTAGTTCGGAAGTGAAATTGTGTGATCGAGTGAGCGATTAGATTGGTATAGCATACGGATGATATGTGTACGTTGTACGGATTTGAATAAAATTGATATTAAAAGGAGTAATCAAATTTGAATATTTGATTTTGGATAAATAAAGTTATATATCTTGGTTACATAAGATAAAACTCCCCTTATTGAATCTTTTGCCAAAAGAGAAAGGATTTGTTTTGAAAGTGTTTGAAGTATAAAAGGATTTTTATACAAGTTTATAATGATCCAAAGATTTTTAGCAAGGATTTTATATATATTTCTATATATAAAGGATCATATGAGCATTTTGGAAAAGGTTTTGTGAACCTTTGGTTTTGGAAAGGCTTTTGATTTTTGGGTAAAATCAATATTAAATTTGGAAAGCCTAGATTGAGAATTATCGATTTTGGGATAATCGATTTTGTGTAAAGGAGCTTTGTATGAGATCATACTAGGTGTATGATTTAAAGATACTATACGTATACAGTACAAAATGTTTTGATGATGGCTCTGGGGAAAAAGGCGCTCCCTTGAAATGAACTTCTCGGGAGTACCACCGGGTGGTGCTGCCTTGAGCCCCAAGTGGGGTTCTAAAGTTGATCCTGTGAGGAGTCCGGACAAAACTAGTTCCTGAGGATTATGAGTAGAGTATACCATAGCGAAAGTCGTGTGTGCCGCTGAGAGCCAACAATTACATGGACTTTTGCTACGACGGCAACGTAACCCAGGATGTAACTGCGACCTATGGTATAATATAGCGAACGTCGTGTGTGCCGCTGAGAGCCAACAGTCTGCGTTTGATTTTATATCGGTAGACTGTGACCTATGTAGGAGTGGAGAGGTTTCATTTCGACAGCGAAAATCAGAGGCCGCGGAGAGCCTGCAGTTACATGGACTTTTGCTGCGATGGCAACGTAACCCTGGATGTAACTGTGATCTGTTATATGAGTTCCATGGCGTAATCGAGAGGCCGCGGAGAACCTGCAGTTACATGGACTTTTGCTGCGATGGCAACGTAACCCTGAATGTAACTGTGACCATGGATGGGGATGATGATTTCCAGAGCATACTCACCAAAGATATATCCTCTATTTTCAAAAACTATTTTCTATATTTTCAATAAAATTATTTTTTTCAAGTATTTTCACTGGATGTTGAAAACGGGTCTACTAAGTACTTATAGATTTTCAGTCATACGCCTGATCAACGTATGACCGAATTTCTATGAGAACAATGATGGACTGGTTGAAACATCGAGTTATAAAATGATATTTTCTATAAAAACTATTTTGAAAATATTATATAGATTTTTTAAAAGTATTTAAAATAATAATAATAATAATAATAATAATAATAATAATAATCAAAAAGTGATGTATTTGATTTTAAGCATTGAATAAATTATGATTTCGTTCCTTTTCGAGGACGAAAAGATTCAAAGGGGGAAAGAATGTGATGTCCCAAAAATTTAGGCAATATTTATTTAATAATTTCCATTAATAATTATTTTAAAATATGTAATATCAATTTAATAATCTAATTTAACAAGATTTATCTCTAATAATTGTTTAAATTGATAAATATTATCTTTTCAAAATCTATTATGGTAATAATTTTATTTTATTTTCAAAGTTAAAAATATTTAAATAACAAAATTTATCTTTCTAAGCTAATAAAAGGATATTTCCATTTATAATGTATATATATGTGTATACATTGTAAATAGGGAGTTTGATTTCATTTAAGTTAATAAGAAATGTTTTCAAATATATATATATATATATATATATATATATGTATGTATGTATGTATGTGTGTGTGTATGTATATTGTAAATTGGAAAACTTGATTGGATTTAATATCGAATCTTTTCAATAGCTTATTTCAAAAAAATATCAATGAACTAAGCATGGTTTACAATTAATAAAAATTATTTGTATATGGAAACATTGGAGGCTATTTGAAATAAACATGAGAACATGTTAAAATAGATAAGGAGTTGATTTAAAAATGAACTTCAACACTTGTAAATTTTAATTAAAATTTTAATAAGGAAATAAACACAAATTTTCTTGTTTTTACATTTGTAAAACATTTAAATTAGGCAAATAACACTTGGAGTCATTTTAATAATCTAAGTATCATGTGGCATTGTTTTAACTAAATTTTGAAAACATTTATTAAAAAAAAATCGATAAGAGAAATCTTGGCAATCCAGTTTAGTTCAAACCCTTTTTCCTCTTCTAAAAAAAATGTGGGTTTAAGCTAAGTTGTTTTGGTAATTATATAAGAAATATTATGTAATTAATTTCCAAATTCAAATTATTAAAATTAAGTGGATGTTTGAGACAATATGTTCTAAAACCTTAATTAATCTAGGTCTCTAGGAATTTTGTATAAATTAATTTCAATCTATTAATTAAATAAGTTTTATATGATTTAGTTAAGTAATTAAGAATACAAGCATATATATATAACATGAACCAATTAACAAATGTTGGAATATTAACCTATAGTTTAACAAGTGTAATAATGTTATCATGAAGATTTACAAATGTCAATTTGTTTTTACTTTTGAGGAAATTTATATAAAAGAAAACAAAATTTTTGTAAACTAATACATCTACTCTTTATTTTACCTTCATGTTGAAAGACAAAGCCTGTAAAAAGGAATTTCAAACCAGAGAAAAACTCGTTTCAACAATCAACTATATTTAGTCTGAAAACCAAGATTAAGAATCTCAGTTTCTAACCCTAGACCATCTCAAGGGATTTCAGTTTAGGAATCAAATGTTGAAACTTAGAACCTGGAAGGTCAAAAATCAAATCCAAGCTCAAGTATCAATTCCAGATCTCCAAAGTAGGGTTCTGTTCTTCTGTTACAGGTGAGTAAACGGTTTTATTTTATGGGTTTTAAAACTGTTTTAAATTTCAATGCATGCAATAAATTGTTGAAGTAATATATGTTGAATGTGAGCATGATGTTTTAATATGAATATATGTGCATATATTTGTAAAAGCATGTCTGTTTTATGAATAGGAGATTTTCTGTTTGATGATAGCAGACTGAATCGAGTTTCAAAACAAAATTTATCTTTGCTAATCAATATTAAGCTATGATATTTGAAGGTAAAGTGTGAGAACGAATGTAACTGCAATTTTTTTTTTAAAAAATACTGTAAAACTGTTTACATGCAATCAGAGATATGTAAATAAGTGGGTAATTGACTGTGCATGTTTAAAGAACAGAGGTATGAATCTCTATTTCAGGTTAACAAGCAATCAGGCCTGTTCAAAATCAAACCCATTCCTCTAATTTATTACAAGCTTGGAGATCTGATAAAAGTTGTTATTTAAAACTTGTTTCAAGCTTTAAAAATAAATTTTGAGCGAAGATAAATTGAAGTTTTTTTTCTGCAAGTTGGAAATTACAGGCAAATCTCAAAGTATGTTAAAATTCGAACATGGGAAATTCTGATTACAGGTATGCTATCTGTAACGTCTTTGTAAATAATGAATTTTGAAAGCTAAATTAAGATTTTTAAATAAGTATCGATCAAGGAATGGGGGAATGAATGAAATTGGGTATTTCTCATTTTCTGGCAATAGAAATTAAAAGGGAATATGTGATCGTTGCTGGTGGTAGCGTGAAGGCCAGGAAGTCTGGGAATAATGGTCTTAGATTTTTGTTAGTTCGTTGTGGCGATTGCAAATCTCCGGTGTAGGGTTTTGGCACCGAGTTTGTTCAAGGTGGAAGTGAGGCTTCTGAGTCGCCGTCATGGCATCGAGGAAGGCCGGACGTGGAGAATAGGAGAGAGGGAACTCGAGAGAGACTCCAGGGGTGGTGGCGTGAATTACGGTGGTCGGACGTGGGTGATGTCAGGTGGAATGGGTAGTGTCTTTTCTGCCTTAAGGGTTCAAATGTGATCGATTTTGGTTTACAAGGAGACTCATGATTCTGGGTGTTCGTGCAAGGCGAGGAGGTCGGCAACGACTTGTGGAGGGTGGTGATGGTGGTCGGAGCAACGTTAATTGACCGTGCATGTGTACGAATTTCTGTTCATGTCAGTGAATGGTCTTCGAATCAGGAAGATGATGATGGTACGGGTAGAACTCAAGGATTTGGTGTGTTGTTCTCGAAGTAGACGAGGAGGGAAGATTTTAGGCTCGCGTTTTTTTTGGTTTTCAGGGAGAACGTGAGTGTTTGCTCAATTTTGCGTTGAGCAAGCTTAAGAAATTGTTTCAGGAAGTTTTTTTTAAAAGTTTTAAATAAAGGTAAACCCGTCATACTTAGAGAGCTAGATGGTTTTCAAGAACAAATGTTTTTTTAACAGGTGGTTAAGTCTTAAAAACAAAGAAGTTTGATTTTGTAAATAATTCAAGTTTTTAAATCAAAGATAAACAAGTCTTTAAATATGTAATAGATGAGTTTTTTTTTAAAAAAAGAGATAAAAGTTAGATTTTCATTTAAAACAAACCCAATTTAAAATTTAAAGATTATTTATATTAAGGAAATTACTCAATGAAGAAATTAAAGTAATTAATTACTTAGTGTAATTAATTTAATATGGTTAATTTTAATTAATTAATTAAGTTTAATTAATTAATTAAGTTTAATTAATTAAAAGTAATCAAATGATGTTGAGTTAAGTATAATTACTTAAGATAATTTATGAGGCATAATTACTTAGTGAAATAATTAGTGGATAATTACCGGATGTAATTAATTTAAGGAAATGACTTGATGGGTAGTAATTAAAGGCTAATTACTTGATGGAAGGAATTAAGCAATGATTACTCAGTGTAATTGAAGAATTAATTTATATAATTATTAAGGAATTGGTTTAATTGATGAAGTAATTAAGGAAAGTTAATTTCTACTTGTGATTAATCAAGATCGATTAATAAATGTAATTACGTTAAAAGTTAATTATTATATGAAATTTAATAATAATTAACTAATGAAAGTAATTAGAGGGTCATTTATTAATGTAATTAATGGATGTGATAAATCTTGCTTAAATGATGATGGGTGTTTAGAATTGGTTGTAATCTCTGATATGAATTGCTTTGTGATATAATATGTTGGATGGACGATGATAATGCGATTATAAATCAATTATGAATTGCTGTGTAAACGTATTATTTGACAATTAAAAGTTGAATTGTATTTAATTGCAAAATTTAAATTAGATGATATTGGTTTCGAAGAGACCGGAGTCGGGTATTAGTAAATACCCGAAACCACTTCGATCCTTTATAGATTGATATGTGAAATCAATAAGCTGGTTTGGAATGATTTAAGTAAACTGGACCATTTAGTCTAAGTTTGATACTTAGAAATTGATGTGTGAAATAAGAGATGTCTATAATGACTTGTGAAGTTGTAAATTGATATAAGTTACCCGGGCTTTAAGTAAGTTCTATGCATTGGTATTTCATGTTAGATGAGTTTACTCACGCTGGTTTCCAGCCTGACCCGGGTGTTACTTTGATGTAATGCTCGGGTCAGACCGAGTATTATAGCTTTTCAGGTACGGACGTTCTGGAGTTCAGGAGGCGAGCTGGATGACAGGAACGTTCGGAGTGGTTTCCGCTGTGTATATTATTGCTGATTAGCTGGGACATGTTTTCAAATTTGTCCTGTGTTATGTAATGGTTTGTAACTCTGATGTATGATTGTATAAGAGTATCGATACAGTTCTTCTTTGTAAAACTGATATTATTTATTATTATATTTTGGATCCACTGCGAATGTGAGGTTTTCTGTGTTTTGGTGATTCTGTTCTTCCTTCTTCTTCTTCTTTCTCTTTCTTCTTTTCACTAACTATCTGGAATTTTCGGCATCGAAATTTCCGGGTCGTTACAGCATAGATGGCAAGAACAGTCGAATAGTGATTCGATAACGGGTCGGGCATTGAATACATATTCCATTTTGTACACCAATGCAAAGAAGGCAAGAATATTTGGACAGTGGTTTAACCATGGATTAGGCATTGGATGTACATTCGATTAGGAACACTAGTGCATAGATGGCATAACCTTGGAACAGTAACTCAATAATAGGTTGGGCATTGGGTGGCTACTAAGAAATAACTCTAGAAACTTCCATCAAGGTTATTAATATGAGTGGTAAACTAGTGAGACTATATACTAAGGTATCTTGAGAATTTTCTCTATTCCAGTATGCTCCACCTATGAGTGGAACTTTTATAACCTATAATTAGACATTTAGAACAGTTAACCTAAAATGTAGAATGACTAGCTCCTTATATGTAACATACTCTAAGTAGCACCCTTTGCGATGACCCAAATTTCGGAAGGTTTAAGTCGAGAATAATCCACACATGTCTATTTTAAACAATTCGAACGTAGATAATCAATGAGGTTAAATAAGAAAAATAATAAAAGAAAAAGAAAATAAACACAGAATCTCACAGCGGAAACGATAAAATATAATAATCAAATAACAGTTCATGAAGTTATTTACAATACATTTGATTATAATCTATACACAATTATCAGATTTATATATATACACATCAGAGATAAGTGATCAATATACATGATAGCATGAATAAGGGAATAATAGTAGTAGTATACCAAAGTCTTTGTCTTCATTCTCCATTGAATGATTTTCGATATGTTGAAAAAAATCAGGACTGACCCAAGCGTAATAAAAAGACAAAACACTCAAGTCGGGACTAAAATACTCTTATGTAAGTCAAATCAATATCACAAAATATGACTGCAATAGCTTAAGAGATGTTATAGGATTTTCCATCTCCTAAGGATCCGTTTAACTATTTATATATAATAGTATACGCTATAATAGATAATGTCTATCAGTAAAATAAATATCAAAACAGCATTAAGGCTTTACATTGATCCATAACACATTTGTTTAGTTTTAACCCAAAGTCGTAATGGGCTCGTATGTGGATAAATATGCCATGGCAGGTAAGGCAATGCCCAAGAAAGGATTCTACGAGTTTACCCTTTCTGGTCGGTCATAACCCATCTGTGGCAGACTGCGACAATCAATCCAAACGACAAAAAGTGCACCATCAATTACGAAATAACAATAGTAATACAGGGGATCAACGTCGCTAGAGGTAGCTAACCTTACTGGCCAGACATAGGCTCTTGTTTTAATCATTTTAATTATGATATGAGTTTCAAGGCTATCCATCATCGTTCTTTACTTCATTCCAGTAAACGTCGTCGATTCAACCACTATATTCTCGATATCATCCACCATGTACACGGTTGCCGAAGTGATTCCAATATTGACAGAGAGTATGCCAATAGCCTCAGTCTCTTTTACAACCAAACGTCGTTTTACACATCGGTTGGTGTTTTAATATTTCGAAAACAATTCGTACTTGATATCAAAATATCATATTTGCTTCAAAATCAAATCCATTTAAAAATCAACGTATTTACTCAAAATATACCATGTCCATTTCGAAATCATCATATTCGCCTCAAAATCAAATCCATTTCGAAATCATCATATTTGCTTCAAAAGCCATATTTTTACTTCAAATGTTAATTCAACTCGATATATCGATTTCACTCCAAACCTTGATTTGAATTACAGTTTTGGCTGTGATTCACTTCAACCCAATTCGCAGTTAAATCTAAGATTTAGATATAAACATTCCACCCTTTGACCAGTTTGAATTTTTGAAAATAGTTTTAAATTAGTTAATCGTTATAATAATTTAATAGGAAATAGTTTGAGTAATAAAATGGTTTATACAGTAAAATAGTTGATATATTGAATTTTTAAAGAAAATAGATTGAAATAGTTTATACTAAAATAATTTATTTAAAAATAGTTTCTAAGCCAAATTGATTCAGTTCCAAAATTTCCAATCCAAATCAATTTCCATTTCCATTTCGATTTCCTCGATTCAATTTCAATCTCAAGTCGAATTTTAATTTCAATTCCAAATTAATTTTAATTTTGATTCCAAATTAATTTTAATTTCGATTCCAAATTAATTTGAATTCCAATTTCAAATTAATTTAAATTCCAATCCCAAATTTTGAACCATTTCGGTTTATATCAATTCCGAGTCCATTTCCAAATATCGATCAAAACACGTAAATCAAATTTTTCTTCAATATCCAATTTAAAATCCAAATCTTTAAATATAATTCAAATCCGAGCTTAATTTCAAAATATCTATTTATATCACCTTTTCTTGGAAATATTCAAGTTCGATTGAAAAGTCCAATCCTTTAAACAAATAAATTTTTAAAATTCACATCAATTTCGATTATAGCTTAAAAATCTTAACTTCAATTAGTTAAACAATTCCTGTTTCGAATTTAAATTTCAACATCTTGAGTTCCAATTTGAAAATAATTCAATTTCTATAAATTTGATTTTTACTTCTCAAAACTAAAACACTTAAATAATCTAAAAACAAAAATTTTAAAATCATTTAATATAACTAATTCGGTGTCCGTATATAATTCTCTATCCTATGGCCAAGTGAATTAGTTATTTCAATTTAATTCGGGGATGGATATATATCATTTCAATCCAAAATAAACGCCATAGGTATATATCATTTCAATGTATTTCTTAATTTATTCGAAATAATTCAATTCATAGTTTTATACACTGTAATCAACATACATGATGATAACATGATATGTTAAACATAAATAAACATCCAAACATTCAAAATATCAATCAATTTTCATCCATCACCATCCATCATCCAAATAGTCAATAATCACAATAATCAACCAATTACCGATAAATTGGGGATTTTACTAGCAGTTAAATTCAAATTCAATTTTAACAGTCAATTTAAATTCTATTAATTGATTCAGATGTCAATTAAATGTCAATTTAAATTTATCCATCAACCATCAATAAATTCGATTTATTTCACAACAAAAAAAATTACTAACATAAAATATCGTAGTCAAATGTGAGCGTATAAAACACTCATCATTTATTTGAAACTAAAAATATTTCAGCTTCAAATAAATCCCACTTCGATGACAGCCGCAGACAACGTCGATACGATTCCGAAGCAATTTGTTTCTATTGAATATGCAAGTATATGATTTTTGTTTGATGATAATAAACATATATATATATATTCATTTAAATATATTTGTTATTACTATTTTATTTTTCACATAATTAAATAAATTTTTACTGAATAAAATAATTAACATAGAATTTAAATTCAAAAATATATTTTATTCAAATAAATATTTATTGCAATTTTGGATAACACAAATTTGTGCTCTCACTATATATATACAAATTAAATTATAATACAATTTTGATTACATCACAATTTTCCTTTTACATATGCTCACCTCACTACATATCACTCATTCACTCGTATTCGATCTTCAACTCTATTCCAGATTGAATCCAGCATCTGAATTATCTGCAAAAATAAACTGACGCAGTAAAATTGAAAAGGAATATTTTTGCAGTGTAAAATAAAATGTGTATTTTGAAAATATTATTTGCCTCGGTTATTTGGGTTATTCGTCGTCATTTAATTTTTAATTCATCAAACACGAACAACTTGTGACATGCACAGTGTATCACTTTACATGCCACAACGCACACCGATATACACTTGATAAAATGACAGGGACAGGTGAGCACAAGGTCAAACCCAATCGAAAGCTGGGTTCAACTCAAGTGCAATACAAATAAAATCACGACACGAGCATATGGTCAAACCCGAGCTATAAGCTAGATTCAAAACATGTGCATATTTAATAAAATGATCAAGAGAAACAAGACCAGACCCAAATCAACCATGAAGCACACAAATATGCAAGTATACAACAAGTTTACATTACTCGAAGCAAAGAAATCAGTCCAGAGGATTAAGTGCAGTGAAACCAAATCGAACCAGCTAAAAACAAATGAACTCAACATCAATGAAAGGCAAGCAAACTACACGGTGCGGCAAACACACACACACATATATCATATGTATACACACATGTAGTGCATAGCATGGTCATGTTCAAACCAAACTCAATCAAACTTCAAAATGAATAGTCACAGTGCAGCTTATAGACAGGTTCAAAAAGAACCAACAACAAGTGATGTACACTTAAAGAAAAATTCCAAAATTATCAATACAGTGAATTACAACATCAAGACTAAGTCAGAGATCAATGAATATTGAAGCACACTGGAATCTAAAGTGCAACCAAGTGCATAGGCATACAAAGGAACACATATGGGCAGTATACCATACTAGTACAAATCATATATATGAAATGCAGCAATAAATTATCGAACCAGTCGATACAAGCAGCTAAGCAGTGTCAGTGATCAAGCAACAATCGAACAAGTTCGTTTTCAATCAACACAGTGTGGACAGAGCATCACACACATACATATATATACACGAACATACATGTATTGAAATGCGGTGGCAGGATGAACAATGATCAAGTATTAGATTGAAAATGCTATAGAACAATTAACAGTTTTAACAAAGTCAAGGCATAGTGAAAATGGCAAACTACAGACTTTAAATCTTGAAATAGCAGTTACAAATACAAGATACCGAACAAGTCAAAGATAAACTTTTATCTCAAAAATATCATCACAAAATCAAAGTGGCCAAAGTCAAAGGTAGGAGTTTCAAATCGAGTCAATGCATCAGGAATTTCAAATTGAACAAGTCAGTGCCTAAGTCAATCAAGATTGTCAGCAAATTCAAAAAGCTGTGGTAACCAAGGCAAAGCTCAACCAAGTCAATGAGCTCAAAAATTAACAAGCCGAATTCAACAAGAATGGAGTCAAAATCCAAAGTCCAGATTATCACAATATGAAAGTCAGAGCCATGGTAGCCAAGGACTCGAACAAAATTCAAAGCCATGATTATCAAGTATAAAAGCAACGAAAATATACAAATGGAAAAGGTCTGAAATCATCACAAGCATCCAAATGAAGATCAATGGCCAAAGCATAGCAAGTGATGAATTCAAAATTAATACGAATTAAATTATAGGAATTTGGATCCTATATAACCCATATCATCATCAGCATTTGAAAGCATTTGAGTTTAAGAAATATCATAGAGCATAGCATCAATTAGGAACTCGAATCAAAGTCGAGTGTAATATAAATCGAAAAAGGGACACACGTACCAATTCACGCAACAGTCGAACTCAACTTGATTGAAGCAGCCGTGAACAGAATCGAAGAAAGAATTTGAAGCATCGGCAATCAATTCAACAAAGAAGCGCTTCAATTTACAGAAACCCTAAAGCTTTGGAAAGAGGAATGAAAGAGTAAAGAGAAACAAAGCAACTATTTTATTTGAACGCAAAGAGGAGAAGTATTGGGCCGAAGAAATAAAAGAGAAAGGGGAACATATTATTTTATCACTTAATTCTTTTTTGGGCCGGCTTCTTTTATATCATATTGGTATTTAGTTTATAAAATTAGGGTTTTGTTTTTTAAATTGTTTTTAATTTGTATTTTCTCTTTTAAACTTTTGTAATCTCTAGTCGTGTGACTAGGGGATGAAATAGGTGGTGTAGTTTGAGAATTCGCAACTTAGTGGCTGAGTTGTGTCGGGGTTTTGAGCGTAGAGTTAGATTAGTCGATAGCGGGGGTCGTGAGTTTACGTGTGTAAGCGTCTGACTACTTAATTTCTAGTAGAAACCTTGGGGACAGCACGTGGGCAAGGTTTTGCCGAAGCTAGGTAAATCTATGTGTTCTATTTTCTGCTTTTTCCTATTATCTGTGCTGCTATTATTCTGATATTATCAGTGTTGCGATTATTTTATATAAACATATACAATAATTTTTATAATTAGTAGTAGCAACCTATTCACCGCACTCTAGGGTGAAATCGATCCTACAAGTGGTGTCGGAGCTAGGAACAGAGTCAATTTTTATTTTAAAATTTTGATTTTTCAAAACCCAATTTATATTTTAAAAATTTGAATTTTTAAAATGGCTTCTTTTAGTAATGCCTTTGCTGAGGGTCAGTCCAGAGTTAGACCATCAATGTTCAATGATGAATATATTTACTGGAAACATAGAATGAAATTTTTTCTAAAAATCATTGATGCTTGGAATATAGTTGAGACAGGATATAGGACACCAACTATAGTGGTAAATAATCAGGAGACAGAAAAACGGATGGATTAATGGACAGATCTAGAAAATAAATTACAAAATGCTAATGCCAAAACTATGAATTCTATTATCTATTCATTAGATCAAATTGAATTTAATCGTGCCTCACATTGTTTAACTGCGCAGAAAATATGGCACTCGAAGTGACTCATGAAGGAACATCTCAAATCAAAGAATCTCGCCTTGCCATGCTTAGTTGCGAATAAGAGAACTTCATAATGGCCTAGGATGAAAATGTCAAAGAGATATATGGACGACTTTCCAAAATTGTGTACAAATCGAAAGCGCTTGGAAAACCACATATAGAATTCGAAATAGTCCAAAAATTCCTTAGAGTCCTTACATGAAGTTTTGAAGTAAAGCGAGTGCCACTCAAGAATCGAAAGATTTGAAACAAATCAAAGATGAATAACTCATCGGAAATCTCACCACTTATGAGCTAGAAATGAAATTCAAAGAAGAGCATGAAGGAGATGATACTCGAAAGAAATCTATAGCTCTCAAAGGAACAACTGAAAGTGATGACGACGACGACGACGATGGAGCAGCTGAGCTGGCACTATTAACAAAGAAATTTAAAAGATGGAATCACAGATACGGAAATCCATCTCTAAATCAACAATTGAAAAGCAGAATAATCAAAGAACTAGACATCCCAGAAGAGCGGGCGATCATCTATCACAAGTGCAACAAACCCGGTCGCATCAAGCCCAACTGTCCTCAGAATCAACACGGCCAAGAAAAGAAATTGAAAAGGAGAAGTTTTGCAGCCATGTGGAATAAAAGTGATGATGATAATAAAAGAACTAACAGTAAGAGTGAGAAAGCAGATCTGTGCCTTCAAGGTAATATAACTGATAGGGATGATATGAGTCAAGCGAGATATCAAAACTTACACACTCAGAAATACTCATATATTTCCACGAAGTAAATGGCTGTTTTAAACGACTTTGGAAGAAGAACGCCAAAATTGAATCACAAAGAGATAGTTTGATAGAATTAAATAAATAGCTTGATCAATTAGTTAAACACTATCAAACTAAGAGCCCTAAGTGTGATAAGTGTTCAACATTCGAAGAAGAAATAAAAAATCAGAAATTTAAATTAAATCACTTGAAAATGAATTCTGATTTTGAAAGAAAAGGAGAACAAGAGGAGAGAAAATTCTACTAAAAAGTGCACACAATTATTGAACGAAAATGAATCTCTCGAAACATAAGTCCAATAATTGTCTACAACTTTAGAAAAATTTTCCAAAGGAGAAAGATCATTGAATATGCTATTAGGGAAACAAACTGTTAATACTGTTAGACAAGGACTTGGGTATAATCAATCTGAATGTGCTAGAATGTAATTAATTAAGTCAATTCAAAGTGCCTCATATGTGGAAAAATTGGACACGGTCACAATATTTGCTGGTATAGACCCAAACACGTGAAAACCATTCCAATTTAGATTCCAAAAGGTACAAATATAAAATTCTTGAAAGTCAAACAAATCTGGATGCTAAAAGGAACAATTATAAATAGTTTTGGATCTCCACAAACATATTTGTCAAAATCTTTTTCCACTAACAACCATGGACCTATAAAAACAAACAGGTCACAAAAATCCTTTATCATGTAGGTGTGGTGGCAGGCTAAAGAACAACAATAGTGTTCCTTGGATTCTGGCTATTTCAGGCACAAAATGAGCATCAAATCAAAGTACGTTAGCCTAGTATAAAGGTGGCAAAATCACATGAGCAACAACAAAAAATTATCGTAAAGTTAAAATAGGTAACGGTATATTTAATGTGAAAATCTGCACCATAATGTGATTTAATTCAGCTAGTTATGAATGTTGATAATGATTCTAACTTTTTCAAATTTGTTGGTCAATTATTGTTTTATGCCGAGAATTCTATAAGAGTCTTTGAATTAGTTCATATTCATTTGTTCGGACTAATGATGGTGTTCATTGATTGATGATTGCTCATGAGACACATGAATATATTTGCTTATCTTACTGCTTCTAGATCTGACACTATGGTCATTGTTTGAAAATTTGCATGATTTCAATTCAAATTCAAGAGAATTTCATTTAAAAGACTGTTAAAAATGATTTTAAGGTATATTGTTGCAACTTCATGATCTGGTCTATGATATCCAACGAATGATAATCTTGAGTATAAGACAAATTCAAATGCAGATTACACTGGTAATCTAGTTAGTAGAAAAATTACTAGTGGAACATGATTTATGTTGAGACATTCATTAGTTGCATCACATTTAAAAAGAAAAAAAATCTGCATATTTTTCATTTCAATTTTTTTTCAAATAGCAGACATTTTTCTTATAAAACCCCTTCAAGAAAATAGTTTCTGTTGACCTTGTTTTCAGATTATTCATTTTAAAAATTTTGATTTCATAATTATTTTTTAATTTGATCTTAAACGATTACATTAACTAACCTGACTCCATAATGATTATCAAAAAGATAAATAGTGATTGGAAAAGTGACGAGTGTTGATATTAATCATATATTATAACTTAATTGAGACAGTATAATTAGTAAATTTCTTTAATTTAAACAAGAGTTATAAAAACTTTTTATTGGTAAAAAATTCCATGACCATCTCTGATTCTGTCATATTTCTATTGATCATCACTGATCAAAATCCAATATAGTATGTCAATATGTGGTATTTTAAACTGTAAATCATTAGTTTTTCAAATTATTATATTTTTAGCAATAAAAACATCTAAAGTATTCACTCTCATTTAAAAGTCCTCACGGTTATGCATGGGTGAATTACTTAGAATTTTTGATTATGTGCTTTCATGCTCATTTAAAAGTCCTCGCATTCATGCATGTATGGAACGGATATCAAAATTTATTGATTAAATAGACAAGTTGATCATAATCCCATTTAAAAGTCCTCATGGTTATGCGGGGTTAGAAGATACTTAAATTCATTTTTTATAAAATCGAGAATACTACTAATCTCATTTAAAAGTCCTAACGGTTATGCATGGTTAGTAGATATTCAAATTCCTCATATAAATATACCACAAATTGACACAACTATATGGTTTTGTATATCGACATCATCCCTATCATTCTAAAGTGGAATATGCTCCTAACAAAATATTTATGATTGTTGTTTGATTTTTTATTGAAATTTTATATTTATACTCAATTAGGTATTAATGTTGTATTAATGTATATCACTTTATCTCTATTTTTCTAACACCATTACTCTTTTGCTGATAACAAAAGGGGGGGAAAAAATTTAAGATTTTGTAAACAAAGGTCAAACATTTTATTTTGTATTTTCTATTTGCATCTAGGCTCGTTTGCGTATTTTTATTTATTTTTCATGCGTATGTGAAGAGGGATCTTTGTGCGGTGAGGGCGCATTCAAATATGCGGAGAAAATTGAATGATCAAATACATTTAATAAATTCAAAATCTTAAATATATTTTGTTATCATCAAAAGGGGGAGATTGTTGAATATGCAAGTATATGATTTTGTTTGATGATAATAAACAAACATATTCATTTAAATGTATTTGTTATTGTACTATTTTATTTTTCACATAATTAAATAAATATTTGCTGAATAAATAAATAACAGAATTTAAATTCAAACAGATATTTTATTCAAACAAATATTTATTACAATTTTGAATAGTATAAATTTGTGCTCTCACTATATATATACAAATTCAATTACAATACAACTTTGATTACATCACAGTTTTCCTTTTACATTTGCACACCTCACTACGTATCACTCATTCACTCGTATTCGATCTTCGACTCTATTCCAAATTGAATCCAGCATTTGAATTATCTGCAAAAATAAATACTGACGCAGTAAAATTGAAAATGAAATATCTTTGCAGTGTAAAATAAAATGTGTATTTTGAAAATATTATTCGCCTCAGTTATTTGGGTTGTTCGTCATCATTTAATTTTGAATGCAGCAAACACGAATAACTTGTGTCATGCACAGTGTATCACTGTACATGCCACAAGGCTGTGCACACCGATATACACTTGATAAAATTACAGGGATAGGTGAGCACAAGGTCAAACCCAATCAAAAGCCGGGTTCAACTCAAGTGCAATACAAATAAAGTCACGACACGAGCACAAGGTCAAACCCAAGCTATAAGCTGGATTCAACATAGATGCAAGTTAAATAAAATGATCAAGAAAAATGAAACCAGACCCAAATCAACCTTGAAGCACACAAATATGCAAGTATACAACAAGTTTACATGACTTGAAGCAAAGAAATCAGGCTAGAGGATCAAGTGCGGTGAAACCAAATCGAACCAGCTCAAAACAAATGAACTCAGCATCAATGAAACGCAAGCAAACTACACGGTGCAACAAATACACACACACACACACACACTATGTATACACACATGTAGTGGATAGAATGGTCAGTTATCAAACCAAACTCAATCACACTTCAAAATGAATAGTCACATTGCAGCTCAAAGACGGGTTCAAAAAGAACCAACAACAAGTGATGTACATCTGAAGAAAAATTCCAAATTATCAATACAGTGAATTACGACATCAAGACAAAGTCAGAGATCAATGAATATTGAAGCACACTGGAATATACAGTGCAACCAAGTGTATAGGCATACAAAGGAACACATATGGGCAGTATACCATACTAGTACAAATCATATATATGAAATGCAACAAATAAATTATCGAACCAGTCGATAAAAGCAACGGAGCAGTGTCAATGATTAAGCAACAATCAAACAAGTTCGTTTTCAATCAACATAGTGTGGATAGTCCATCACACACACACACACACACTCTATATACACACACACACACACACCACACATACACACACACACGAACATACATGTATTGAAATGCAGCAATAGGATGAAAAGCGATCAAGTATTAGATTGAAAATGTTACAGAACATTTAACAGTTTTAACAAGTTCAAGGCATGGTGAAAATGGCAAACTACAGACTTTAAATCATGAAACAACAGTTACAAAAACAAGATACCGAACAAGTCGAAGATAAACTTCTCATCTCAAAAATATCATCACAAAATCAAAGTGGCCAAAGTCAAAGGTAGCAGTTTCAAATCGAGTCAATGCATCGGGAATTTAAAATTGAACAAGTCAGTGCCTAAGTCAATCAAGATTATCAACAAATTCACAAAGCCATGGTAACCAAGGCAAAGCTCTATGAAGTCAATGATTTCAAAAATTAGCAAGCCAAATTCAACAAGAACGGAATCAAAATCCAAAGTCTAGATTATCAAAATACGAAATTCAAAGCCATGGTGGCCAAGAAGTCGAACAAAATTCAAAGCCATGATTATCAAGTATACAAGCAACGAAAATATACAAATTGGAAAGATCAGAAATCATCACAAGTATCCAAATGAAGGTCAATGGCTAAAGCATAGCACGTGACGAATTCAAATAAATTAATACGAACGAAATTATAGGAATTTGAATCATATATAATCCATATCATCATCAGCATTTGAAAGCATTCGACTTCAAGCAATATCACAGAGCATAGCATCAATTAGGAACTCGAATCAAAGTCGAGTATAATATAAATCGAAAAAGGGACACACGTACTAATTCATGCAATAGTCAAACTCGACTTGATTGAAGCAGCCATGAACAGAATCAAAGAAAGAATTTGAAGCATCGGTAATCAATTCAACAAAGCGGCGCCATAATTTACAGAAACCCTAAAGCTTTTAAAAGAGGAACGAAGGAGTAGAGAGAAATGAAGCAGCTATTTTATTTGAACGCAAAGAGGAGAAGTATCGGGTTGAAGAAATAAAAGGGAAAGGGGAACATATTATTTTATCACTTAATTCTTTTTTTAGGTCGGCTTCTTTTATATCATATTGGGCTTTAGTTTATAAAATTAGGGTTTTTTTTTAAAATTGTTTTTAATTTGTATTTTCTCTTTTAAACTTCTGTAATTTCTAGTCGTGTGACTAGGGGACGAACTAAGGTGGTGTAGTTCGAGAATTCGCAACTCAGTGACTGAGTTATGGCAGAGTTTTGAGCGTAGAGTTAGGTTAGTCGATAGCGGTTGTCATGAGTATACGTGTGTAAGTATCTGACTACTTAATTTCTATTATAAACCTTAGGAGCAGCACGTAGGCAGGGTTTCGCTGAAGCTGGGTATATCTGTGTGTTCTATTTTCTGCTTTTTGCTATTATCCACGCTGCTATTATTTTGTTATTATCAGTGCTGCGATTATTTTTTATAAAATTCTATAATATTTTTTATAATTAATAGTATCACCCTATTCATCCCCCCTCTAGGAAGAAATCGATCCTATAGTTTTGTCTGAAAGGGACCTCGTATGCAAAAATTATTCGGTAATTAAAATAATGGTATAATTTAAAACCTAATTTACAAAATAAATAAGATTTAATGATCTAAAATTAACCTTACTGTACAAGCGCTCATTTTCTTTCTCTGGCCATGATTTCTGTATCCTCTTCTCCCTTCTTTTTTTGCGACAATGATTGATTACCAATTTCAGGAGAACGCCTACCACGTGGCACACATCCGCCACCTCGTTCCCCATCCATCGCCTCATGCATGAACATCAAAGCCCAAAGCCCAAATGCAATGATCCTCCACGGTCGTTGTTCCTCCCGTTCACGCGTACAGCGCGCGCCTCATGCTGTTGCGACATCGTTTCTTTTTCTTATCAATCGATCCTCGCTTTTGATTCTTTTTTATTAGATCGGCAGTTTTTTTCTCGAATTGAATCTGTGATTTCAAAAGAGAAGGGAAAAAGAAGATAAGGGAATGGAACGAAAATAGGTAGCTCGCACGATTTTGGAGAAGGTGGAGATATTTATTATTATTTAATTTTAAAATATCAGACGTATACCGTCCGAAATTTCTCGAGCTTTTAACGAAGCATGTCGCATGGCGTTTATAATATTATACCCCCATTCTGAACATAATGGAACTAATTTCGAGGGCTAATTCAACCGTATGCGGAAGATAGCTTTTCAAAGTCAATTATTTTAATTAGATTTTGAAATTAAATTTCTACGCGTTTCAAGCTCGCACGTCCAAACGACAAATCCGATCGCTACGAAATTTGAAATCCTATAATAATTCACTATTATGGATCCGATAAAATTGGTTTCATCAAAATCCGAGACAGTGGCCAAAATGGCTATTTTTACTTGTCAATTAAAATAAGAAATTCCCAGAAATTATTTATTCACTTTAAATCCAATCGAAAAGTTAAAAATCTTCATTGTCGTTAAAACAGAATTTAGATAAATTTCCAATATCATTTTCATTCATATTAAATCCAGAATTCAATTATCCAAATAATTTTGAATCAAATTTAACCAATTTAATTATCCAATGAATCAATATAAATAAATCATTAAATTTTTATTTCTATTTGTTTTATCCAATGATTACATTGAATTTAACTACTTACAATAGTCAAAAGTATGGGTCGTTACATACTCCCACACTCAAAAAAATTCGTCCTCGAAAAGGCATTATGTACGGAATTTAACATACCGTATATTTTCTCAAAATAATTAACTTATAAACATAAATATCTTATTTGCAAAACTATTACTACGCTTCTGCCATGCCATTCCAATATCGGTTTTACAGAAAATGTAACTTATATATAAAACAAGTTATAAAATTTTTAGAACTTCAAAAATTTTCTAACTCCCGGATTTACGAAAAATTTCAACAGAGTCTCCTTTGCGCGGCTCGATCAGAAAAAATTTACAATATCAATATATATCACAAATATACCATTTTGATATCAAATATACATCTCATCTCAATGATGAGGCGTCCCGAAGGACAAAAATATAAAATTGCGGTATGTAATTCGAGATATGTACCTATTATTAATAATACGAGTGAGTTTGCTCATATTAAGCAAGTAAAGCATGTAAAAACCCACGTATACGTCCAAACGGTCTTCGTATATACCTGTCTCAACTCAATTTAAGATATTAGTTTTATAAAAAACATATATAGGAGCATGTATAAGTCTAATATAACCACATAATATGTATTTCGAATTCAAACAATAAATACAAGCACATATACGCCACATGCAACAATCATATGAAATAAAAACAGTAATAACAATGGTTTGCAACAAAAGAAACCATCCAACCATCAATATCTATCCAATTAGTCCAATTAATTCCCAACCATGGGAATTTACATTATCTAATTTAATTTTTTTTAATTTATACCGTTCATTTCTTATTAACATTCATTTCATTAACATTTTAATTGACCCGGTTCAATTTATTTGCATTGAACCAACCTTTATTCAATTAGATTCACGTTCAATTGATTTTTCATTCAATTTATTTGCTTCGAATTGATTTGCATGCACTTATCAACATTAATGAATTCACATTATTAATTTACACTAGTTATGTTACACTCATTTTTTTTCACTTCCACTATTTCATTCAATAATTCATATAATTAATTACACTTAAGTAATTTAATTCCATACCATATTCCATATATTTTAACTTGATTCACATTCACTTATTAATATTCATTTCGTTAATCATATAACGGATTTATATTCAATTCATTAATTTATTTACATTTAACTAATTTGGTTTCAATCCATTTTCCTTTCAATCAATATTTATTGCATTTACATTTGATTGATTCCAATTCAATGTATTTACATTCAATTGATTTATTTTCAATTGATTAATATTTATTTTAGTGACATTCATTTTATTTATTATCCAATGGGTTTTCCTTCCATCCATTTAAATTTTATTATGTTCACATTGACTTTCATTTATTTTTAATTGATTCACTTTCTTTTAATTTACATTTGATTCGTTCAATTTAATTTGTTGAATTCCAATTATTTCAATTTAATTTTTAACAATGTTTCATACAAATTCATTTGTGGACCATTTTATAAAATTATTCCATTTAACCTTGTTAAGTTAAATTTATTTCCATTTAGTATATTCTCTCTCCTTTTCTTTTTATACTAACATCATTTATAAATTATCTAAATTTATTATAAATATTTTATACAACACAACTCACATTTTATTTTTTTACTTAATATCTTAATTTATTGTTAACTCATCGGCCCACTTCATTCATTCAAATTCATATTATTTATTTACTAAAGTAAAATTTTATTTTATAACTCAGTTCATATTAATAAATATATTTCCTCCACGATCAATTCATTTAACCTCTCTTAGGTTAACTTCAAGTTATAATCTATTCCAATAACTTATTCCATATTATATTAGTTAACGCTCAATTTTCGTTTAAACTGCTCCACTTGCATTTTATTTATTTATATCCAATTTAAACTAAATCAATTGACCATATTAATTTCTTTACACTCAATTATTTTTATTTAATTTATTACACACTTAAATTACATTTCATTTTGAAAATTCAGGTTCATACTCCTTTGATTAATACATTTTATAGCTTAAGTGGAATTCACTTTACTTATTTTGCAAATTTAATTCAATATCCAATTCAATTTTTTAATCTGCATTAAGTAAAATTTTATTTCATTTGATCCATTACTCATTTTATTATTTTATTTAATTCATTTTAAATACATTTCATTTTATTTAAGCTTCTTTAGTCAGGCTTCTTTATTTACTTAACTTCACTAACTCCATTTCATTTAACAATGCTAAGCCAAATATTTTATTTCCTATCTCAAATTCAAATTTTTCTTTGTTTGTTTAACTAAAATGGTTTTAAATTTGATTTATTTTCCTATTCAGATTTATAAGTTATAACTTATTCCTTTTCTATTCAAATTTATAAGTTACAAACTTAAATCTTATATACTATTTTGAGTTATAATTTCCAAACTATTTTCATATATTTATTAAAACTTATATCTTATATACTATTTTGAATTATAATTTCCAAACTATTTTCATATATTTATTAAATCATAATTGAATATTTTTCACAATCAAATATTGTTTTAATCGAAAATAAATTTCTTTCAGTAGTAATTCTCACCCAGAAACCCGAAAATGAATTCTGGCGATGCTACAGTCATCCCAGAATTATTTCCCAGCGATCAAGCGAGTTTAATGCTTTTATTTCTTTCAAAAAGAAAAAACCTTTCAAAATATATTTCTAGTCGAAACACTTTCCAATAATATTATTATTAATATTTAAGGCTTTGAAAAACAACTTTGAAAACAAAAGGATTTTAAATTCCAAAATTCTCAATTTTAAAATCATTTCTATATAAGCTATATTATAAATATAATTATACAAATTTCCTTACCTTATTACCAAAATATTTCATTAATTACAACTTCGTCACTTTAATCAATTATTATTTTAATTGATTTCAATTCAATTTAATTATCAAATGCTTCATAAAATAAAAAATTAATTAAGTTTTCGTTTTAGTTAATTTAACCAATAATCGATGATAATTACATATTATCATTTCCTAACAATAATTTCATTGAAAATTATCATTACATATATATGTGTGTGCGTGTGTATGTATAATTAAGGAAAAATTATTTCATTTACCCGATTTAAAAACAATATTATGTCGACTTGCCTTGTTTTATTGTTTAGAAACCCCTATCGATGACACGGCGTCCTGCACATCGACCAGAATTCATAAACAACTCAATGGATAAGAAAACCCAATATAAAACAATTTATAACACTAACAAGTGCGCTCTCTTATATATATACACTCAAACAGACTCATTCCAGGGCATTTCTACCCTATCTCTAATGAGTTAAACCCTACAAAGCCAAGATTATTGCTAAACCTGGCTCGGATATCAACTGTGAGGATCCACATTTCGGAAGGCTTAAATCGACAATAATCCACATATGTCCAACTTAAACAATCCAGAACCTAGATAATCAATGGGGTTAAATAAGAAAAATAAGAAAAGAATAAGAAAACAAACACAGAATCTCACAGCGAAAACGATATAATATAATAATCAAATAACAGTTCATAAATCTATTTACTATACAATTATTTATAATCTATGCACATTTATCAGAGTTATATATATATACATACATCTGGGATAAGTGATCAATATACAAGATAGCATGAATAAGGGAATAATAATAGTAATATACCAAAATCTTCGTCTTAGTCCTCTAATGAATAATCTTCAATACGCTGAAAAGTCTTAGTCTTCCAGTGAATAATCTTCAATACGTTGAAAAACTAAGGACTGACTCGAGCGTAATGAAAAGACAAAATACTCGAGTCAGGACTAAAATACCCTTGTGTAAATCAAATCAATATTATAAAATATGACTATAATAACTTAAGAGATGTCACGGGATTTTCTATCTCTTAAGGATCCGTTTAACTATTTATATATAATAGTATACGCTATAATAGAAAACGTCTATCGGTAAAATAAATATAAAAATAGTGTTAAGACTTTACATTGATCCACCTTAACACATTTGTATAGTTTTAAACCAAAGTCGTAAAAGGCTCGTATAGGGATAAATATGACAAGGCACAAGAGACAATGCCCAATGCATGATTCTACCCATTTACCCTTTATGGCTTGTCGTAACCCATCCGCGGCCGACCGCGACAATCAATCCAAACGACAAAATGTGCACCCATCGTTTATGAAATCACAATAGTAATACAAGGGATCAATATTGCTAGAGGTAGCTAACCTCATTGGCCAGACATAGGCTCCTGTTTTAGTCATTTTAATTATGACACAAATGTCAAGGCAATCCATCATCGTTCTCTTACTTCATTCCAGTAAAGTCACCAATTCAACCACTACATTCTTGATATCATCTAACGCATACACGGTTGTTGAAGTAGTTCCAATATTGATAGAGAGTAAGCCATAAGGGTCCCCGGTCTCTTTAACAAACAAATGTCGTTTTACACACCGGTTGGTACTTTCATATGTCGAAAACAATTCGTACTGGATATCAAAATATCATATTCGCTTCAAAATTAAATCCATTTCGAAAACAACGTATTTACTCAAAATATACCATGTCCATTTCGAAATCATTATATTTGCTTTAAAATCAAATCCATTTTGAAATCATCATATTTGTTTCAAAAACCATATTTTTACTTCAAATGTTAATCCAACTCGATATATCGATTTCACTTCAAGCTTTGATTCGAATTACATTTTTGGTTATAATTCACTTTAACCCAATTTGCATTTAAATCCAAGATTTAAATATAAACATTCCGCCCTTTTGACCAGTTTGAATTTTTAAAAATAGTTTTAAAATAGTTAAATTGTTAAAATAGTTTAATAGGAAATAGTTTGAGTAATAAAATGGATTATTTAGTAAAATAGTTAAGGAAATTAAAATAGTTTTAATATTTAAAGAAAATAGATTGAAATAGTTTATACTAAAATAATTTATTTAATATAGTTTCCAACCCAAACAGATTCAATTCCAAAATTTCCAATCCAAATCAATTTCCATTTCAATTTACTCGATTCAATTCTGATTTCAAATCGAATTTTAATTTCAATTCCAAATTAATTTTAGTTTCAATTCCCAATTAATTTAAATTCCAATTTCAAATTAATTTAAATTCCAATCCTAATTTTTGAACCATTTCGATTTATATCAATTTCGGGTTAATTTCCAAATATCGATTCAAAACACTTAAATCAAATTTTTATTCAATATCCAATTTAAAATCCAAATCTTTAAATATAATTCAAATTCGACCTCAATTTCAAAATATCGTTTTATACCATCTTTTCTTAGCAATATTCAAAGTTCGACTAAGAAGTCCAATTCTTTAAACAAATAAATTTTTATAATTCGCATCATATTTCGATTATAGCTTAAAAATCTCAACTTCATTTAATTAAACAATTCTTGTTTCAAATTTAAATTTCAATATCCCAAGTTCCAATTTGAAAATAATTCAATTTCTATAAACAGATTTTCACTTCTCAAAACCAAAACATTTAAATAATCTCAAAACAAAAATTTTAAAATCATTTAATCTAACCAATCCAGTGTCCGTATATAATTCTCTATCCTTTGGCTAAGTGAAGCAATTATTCCAATTTAATTCAGCGATGGGTATATATCAATTCATCCAAAATAAATGCGATAGGTATATTTCATTTCAACCTATTTCTTAATTTATTCGAAATAATTCAATTTACAGTTTTATACACTATAAAAATCATACAGGATGAAAAATGGATATATTGAACATAAATAAACATCCAAACATCCAAAATATCAATCGAATTTCATCCATCACCGTCCATCATTCAAATAATCAATAATCACAACAATCAACCAGTTATCGATAAATTGGGGATTTTGCTAGCAGCTAAATCCAAATTCGATTCTAACTGTCAATTTAAATACTATCGATTAATTCAAATGTCAATTTAAATTTATCCAACAGCCATCAATAAATTCGAATTACTTCACGATAAAAATAATTTACTAACATAAAATATCCTAGTCAAACATGAGCGTATAAAACACTCACCTTTATTTAAAATTAAAAAAAATTTAGCTTCAAATAAATACCACTTTGATGCCAAGCCGTAGCCAACATCGATACGATTTCGAAGCAATTTGTTTCATCCGAAACGGACCTCATATGCAAAAATTATGCGATAATTAAACTAACGGTATAATTTAAAACCTGATTTACAAATTAAATAAAACTTAATAACCTAAAATTAACCTTACTATACAAGTGCTCATTTTCTTCCTCGGGCCATGATTTCTGTATCCTCTCTTCCTTTTTTTTGCGACAATGATCGATCACCAATTTTAGGAGGACGCCCACCACGCGATACGCAACCGCCGCCTCATTCCCCATCACTCGCCTCATGCATGAACATCAAAGCCCAAACCCTAAACGCAAAAATACTCTACGGTCGTCATTCCTCCCATTCAGGCGTACAGTGCGCGCCTCGTGCTACTGCGACATCGTTTCTTCTTTTTTATCAATTGATCCTCGCTTTTGATTTTTTTTATTAGATCGGCAGTTTTTTTTTCTCTAATTGAATCTCGATTACAAAATAGAAGTGGAAAAAGAAGATAAGGGAATGGAACAAAAATAGGTAGCTTGCACGATTTTGGGGAAGGTGGGGATATTTATATTTAATTTGAAAATATCAGACGTTTACTGTCTGAAATTTCTCGAGCTTCAAACGAAGCATGTCATTTGGCGTTCATAATGTTATACCCCATTCCAAACACAATGGAACTAGTTTCGAGGGCTAACTCGATCGTGCAGAAGATAGCTTTTCAAAGTCGATTATTTTAATTAAATTCCAAAATTAAATGTATATGCGTTTCAAGCTCGCATGTCCAAACGACATGTCTGATTGCTACGAATTTTGAAATCCTACAATAATTCACTATTATGGATCCGATGAAACTGGTTTCATCGAAATCCAAGATAGTGGCCAAAATGGCTATTTTTACTTGTCAATTAATATGAAAAATTCCTAGAAATTATTTATTCACTCTAAATTCAATCTTAAAAGTTAAAATCTTCATTATCGTTAAAACAAAAATTTAGATAAATTTCCAATATCATTTTCATTCATATTAAATCTAGAATTCAACTATCCAAATAATTTTGAATATCAAATTTAACCAATTTAATTATATAATAAATCAATATTAATAAATCATTAAATTTTAATTCCTATCTATTTTATCCAATAATTACATTAAATTTAACAACTTACAATAGTTAAAAGAACGGGCCGTCACACCCTTAGGTGTAGGATATAACTGAATTTTAATCACTTGTTACACCATACCACTAGTGATATAATTCATTCATCGGACTTTGTCTTACCCCTTCCATTTCTTCCTTTATTAACTATTATAGGGGATATGAAAGTAAGTACGTTGATTTTATCCAGGTGCTCGGAGAAGGCGACATGTTGTGACGATACGATTCTTCGATGCCCCGAAAGTCGACATTAATACATCCACTGTATCAACTGCCGAGCAATCGAAGGCCGAAAAACCGAATTGTTAGGGTTAAAGAAGAAGAAAAGGTAGAAGAAGAAAGAAAGAATAAGCAACAGAAACAATATCAGAATCTCACAATCGCAGCGGAACAACATATAATAGATAAATGAATAATCTTTAAATCAAAAGAACTTTACATTTTATACATTACATCACATTACATTACATTATCAGAGTTTACAACGACAAACAGCTGTAAAGAAATACTATATACTAGTTGATAGGCCATGCCATCCAGCTTGCCACCAGATCTCTACAGCAACTCCTGAATTCCAGAATGACCTGATAACCTGACTCTAGACTGCCCGTGTGGAAATTGGTGGGCACCCAGAGTTTAGGAAGGGAACAATAAACTCCAGGTCAGTCATGGGACTGGTGTGAGAACTTTAAACAATTTATCTTAAAACAAACAAAGAAATATTTTAAGATAGATTCGCAATGCTTTTAGAAAATGTAACTACCATAAGGCCTCCCGCCACACACACAATGCAAACGCAGAATTGGAGGAGATTTCTCCTTATGATAGTCAAACATGCTTCATACGAGAAAATTTCTTTGATATTATTATTATAAGTGCACAGTGGAAAACCTTTCGAAAGTATAATATAAACCTTAGCCAACATACGACCATTATTGTATGCCTACTATAGCTACCACCTAAACAGTGGCGCGCCACCATAAGTAAATGGCAGGTTATACAACTAAAACTGTACATGGCTCGTATTGTTTCTTTGGATTTTCCAACAAATGGTCCGGCTAAGGAACTTTCTATTGCCACATGGGGACACCTCTGGTGGGACGCCCCGAGAACCCAACCAGATCTCTGCCAACACAAGGCTGAGTTACCTCTGCAAAAGTAGGTAACTACTGACACAAGTATGCCATCCCCCGGTTGTAAACAACCATTATCCGAGGATCCTCAACCAACATCAATCACAAAGTCATATATATTTGCGACATCCACATAAATTAAGGATCTGGGCTCCATACCATGATACCACTTCTATCCAGAAGGAAATGAACATACCCTAAGGGGCGCTACTCCCTATAACCTTGCTGCATCTTTTCTGTTTTGACCATTACCGAGTTGTGAGGTCCGATGAAGTCTCGTCCACAAAGCTACGCTTTTCACAAAAGCTATGCTTTGATCAACAAATGATCAGCAGCACTTCGTATGCCACATTAGCAAATTGGGAATGTATCACTAGTAATCATCAACTACATTACCTCTGAGATCGTACGTCTCAGAGAAGGGTGTTAAGCTAAGCGAATAAATTCTCCGCCACCAACAGAAATGTATTTGATAGAAACCAGCTTTACGTCTCAAATTGTAACGTCAAACACACATCCATACAAGTCCGTTTCGGGATCGAACGGAACCGAAGGCACTTCCAAAAAAGCCCTTGTAATCCGGATATTCACTAATCACGTCCGGACTTCCATCACAAAGGGTGATCAAATCTCTATATCGGAGATCAGCCAATGCAGAGACATTCGACGGTAATCCTTCCGTTTTCGAAAATATCCGGCCTTCAACATCGGTATTCAAATGCTATCCAATACGACCTATCGCTATTTGGAATGGGATTTATGACCTAAAGGTATTCTCCCGGCTAAACCGAATAACGAGCGCTTATTTTAAAATAAGTGTAGCATTCAAATTCAAGCAAATAACAAAAATACCCATTTAAAGGTAAACATTGATAGTTGATTATTTAACTATCAATAGATATGCACAACATCACGAGATTCCAAATAATTTCCCAAATCATTTATTTTCCAAGAATATCTTTACAAGATATATTTTTCCACACTTCAACCATTCGAAAACAAATTGTCATTTTTCACCTTTACAACCTTTGAAAACAAATTTTCAAATCATTTTTCACCTTTACAACCAATTAAATAAATCCTTAACGATTTACTTCAAATTTACGTTCCAAATCCGTAAATCTAATTCCACACTTCAAAAATAAATCAATGTTTATTTTTAAAAAAAATTCCCTTTCCTTTATAAATTCCATGGTGAATTTAAATTTCCAATTATCCACTGATGTACGATTTTCAAATCGATTTCAAATATTCACTTTCAATTTATCTTTAAAAGATATAATCTCAAAACATTTCACTTTATATTGGAAAACATTTCCATACTTATTTAATAATAAGTAATTCACAAATCTATTTATTTTCAACATTTGGAAAATATTCAATATACTTAAATCACAATTAAGTATATATTTTATTCTTTAAGGAATACATTCTCTTAAACACATTCATTTGAGTCAAAATGAATGTTGCGTAAAACATCGTTACGACAATCCAAAGTCACTAGTATAGGGATTCGAAATTAAGATAGATATATAAATCCTAATACTATATAAAACATTTCCTTTTGAAAATCATTTACTATAACAACAGTATTATAGTCCACCATTCCCTTTTATTTCTCGAAAACGTCTATTTCAACAAGGAATGTTGAAGTCTATGGTTTCGATACTTAATACATTTTAAAACACCTTTAAATCGTTTTAATTCTATTTAAAATATCACTTCCCCAAAAACATTTCTTTAATATATTATTCATTATGCAAAATCATGAATATACTTCGTTAACCAAATTCAACATTTCTACATATTTTATTTTAAAGGATTATCCACTGTCCAATATCGTGGATATATCTCCTTTAATAAGCTATAATAATTAACTTATCAAAATAAGTCGATTTCGGATTTATAAAACAATGTTTATAAGTTCCATTTATATTTTATAACAACTTCAACTTATAAAATCACTTTATTAACAAATTCTATCCATATCCCATTTACACGCCAAAATCCAAATTATAAGCAAATTACTTATAATTCTCTATGTACAAATTCATTCATTTTATAACTTCATAAATCGTAGATTCTATTCTTTTATAAAATCCATTTATAACATCATTTTAAAACGTCTTTAAAACTCCTTTATAATTCCATCACTTTGATTTATAAAAATCCAATTTTTTTTTTAAATCTTATATATAAAGCTTTTATAATAAATTCAAAAATCACCATTTAACTTATTTTACAAAATAATCAACTTCATATTTCCAAAAATAACCTTTCAATTATATTTCTCAAAACATCAAAAAATTTAATATAAACTTTCAACCTGGATTTTCAAAAATCAAATTTTTATTTATTTCCGGTATCTAACGATACCAAAATTATATTCGGCTAAATTTTAACCTTCAACGATTTCAATCACAAAGAAAATCACATAGAGATTATAAATAATCAACATACAACATTGAAACAAATTCAATTATTTGAGGAATCCAGTTGGATCCCTCCAACCTGTTTCCCTGCATCCACAGATGTTAGCACAATACCAATCCCGTTTCAAGACGGGATATCGCGGTACATGGGTTTATATAAAATATAATCCGCTATTATGCGGCGTAATAGGGTCTCATCCGCTATATAATGCGGGAAATCAACTCCAAGTACATATATAATACCAATTCCACTTCAAGGTGTAATATCGCGGTATATGTGTTTAATAAAATAACCTCCGCTTAATATGCGGCGTATAGGGTCTATTTCAATACAACAGATAGCAATCATCATTCAATCACACCATCAAGAAAATTTTAAATCTAACTATTTAAAATTTAAATCGACACAAATTCGATTGAGTGAGAAGTTCTCACCTTGCTTCCAATAGCAGTTTCAGCGTTTTATTCCGAATAAGATTAAACGCGCGTTTAATTTTACCCAAAATTCACACTAGCTCCAATCAACTCCGATCCTGCTCCATTGCGTAGTATTCGACAATACGATTCCAACGCAATTTATTTCGTACGAAACAGACCTCGTATGAAAAAGTATAGCCTTTTAAAGTTTATACAATTTAAATATAATTGATATTTACAATTTCTTTTATTATTTAAACCTTAGATTCACTGCAGCCATTCGATTTGCCTTCTCCAAATCAGGGCTGTGCCCTTTTTCTTCTCCCTCCATGTTTTGTTCCCAGGTATCGTTCGAGAAAACAACCCAAAAGCCGCCATCGATTTTGAATTTTCCGAGCCTTCATCTTACATCATCACGACGATCAACTACTAGGGTTTCGAAGCTGTTGACGTGCCTCACCCCTACCTCGAACGCGACAGAGCTCGGTTGTCATCTAGCCTCGATTTTTGAGCTCGAACGTGCGAAATTTGAGCGAGCTTTGCCGTCGATTCGTAGCATATTTTTCGATCTTGACCGTTGATCTAATAGTACTCGTTGCCCTCTACGTTTTTGCAGTTGAAAACATTTCGAATCGATTGACGGATTGAAAGAAAAATGAGGAGGAAGGAGAATAATTTTCGGCCATTAGAATATAGGGTGGCGGCCGAAGAATAGGGTTAGGGTTTTGGTGAAAATGGAAATAATGAAGGTCCTTTTATAGAAAATTCTCGCGACACTATTCATCCGAATTTTTCCCGAACTCGAAACGAAGCGTGCCGCCTGGCGTTTATAATGTTTTACTCCTATTCCGAACGCAATGGAATATATATTGGAAGCCAATTCGATCATATTTGAAAGATAGGTTTTCAAATCGACTATTTTAAATTTAAAATTCACTTAAACCGATTTCAGTGCGTTTTAGCTTGCCGCGGACAAACCGTAAATCCGATTGACATAAAATTTAAAATCTTACAATAATATAATATTACGGATCCGATGAAACTGGTTTCGTCGAAATACGAGACTGTTTGAAAAATGACTATTTTTACTCGTCAATTAAATATTAAAATATTCAATTTCCACAAATTAACTTTTAATTCAATTTTAAAAGTTCTATAACATCATTCTAACTCCAATATGATTTAATACGACTTTACAAACCAAATTTTAATCACACTAAACCCAATTTTCAATTATTTCTGTAATTTCAAATATTAAATTATCGATTTAATTATCCAATTAAATCTAGATATTCGAAATATAATTTATTCGACTTACAAATTTTTACTTGTTAATATTTAAAATCAATTAAATATACGAATTTCAAATGACAGAAATTCTGGGTCGTTACAAACTTCTCCCCTTAAAAGAATTTCGTCCTCGAAATTGCCAAGTAAGAAAAAGTCTTGAAATCCATTAACTTTTTAAAACCATTTGTTCAAATTAAATTTCAAATTCATTTAAACATTTTAACTTTTCCAAAATTCATAGTTAAAATTCTTATAATAACTTTACTAAGTTTTCAAATCCTACATTTTCATTTCAATTTAGAAATTGACTTTTCGTTAACAAAAATTTTCTAAAAATTTTCAAAAATTTTTCTAACTCCCAAAATTTACGGAAAATTTTGGCCGAGTCTCCCTTGTATAGAGGAGCTTTTGCAATATCACAATAGATATAAATATATATGCATCGACCCACACGGTTGGAAAACAGAAAAACAGTTCATATTTCCTATTTTTATTGCGTAGGCGTACCTTTTCAGCATTTTTAAGAAAATCAGTTATTTATTAGCATTTTAGCGTGACCAAATCCAGCCAACTACAGCCCCGGTACCTGTACTTACTCAATTTAAACATGTAAGTAACAAATATAGGAAATTCATTTAAATTTCACTAATTTTCAATAGAAAACATATAGTTTTCATAAACAATGCAATCAAAATAATTCCCATAAGTTAAAATTTGTATCGAAACCTTATAAATTGCTTACAACCAATTCACATTAGTTCACTTTCAATTCAAATTCAATTACATAGCTTTCCATTTATCAATTCAATTTTATTAACACTTAATGAATTATATACAATCAACTAACAATCATATAACAACCAAATCATAACCAACATAACCAAATTATTAAATTTTCATTCAATTTGGTTTAACACTTTTAATTCCCAATTGGTTGATATTAAATTGACTTCCATTCAATTATTCAATTTTTCCCAACTTCATTAGCTTCTAATGAATTAACACTTACATCCATTATTCCATATCAATTCATTTACATTCGATTGATTAATATTCAATCCATTTATTAATTCAATTGCTAATTCATTTAACAAATAAGGTTGAATTTCATTTATATAACTCAAGTTCATATTCATCACTTCACTTTATTAATTTACTTCGATGCCAAAATCAACTTCATTTAACATCACTTAAGTTATATTCCATTTCAAACATCATTTGTTTAACTTAACTTAAATTTCCACTTATAAATCCAATTTAGATTCCAATTCTATTTAACATTTACCAAAGCTAAAATTTCGTCACTTATTATTTCATATTATAAGTTCAAAACTCATTTCACTTATATTCAACAATTACAATTTGGATTTTTAATTTCAAATTTGTTTATCACAAATCAAATTCAATTCCAATTCCTGTTCTATTTACTTACAAATTCGAAATGAATTTCAACATTCAATTTCATTTTCTTGCACTTGCAATTGCAAATTTTATTTACTGATTCACAATTTATTCTAACTAACTCAGGTCAATTTCAGTTTAAATCTGAATTTCCTAAGTCATCCAAACTTATTTATTATTCCATAAACATTTTATATAACATTCCAGAGTCTTTTCAATCTTTCAAAAAATTAATTTTGAAACCAATTCAAATTGTCCTTTGAATTTCAAAACCAAATCCAGTTTTCCAAACAACCTCCATTTAATTATAATTCGGCAGCAATTCCTCTCATGGAAACTCGAAAATAAACACCGATGATGTCGCGATCATCATCGGAATTATTTTCCAGCAACCGAAAAGTGTTTAGTGCTTTCTTCCCTTCAAAATAATTTTCCCAAAACCCTTGAAAATCATTTTTCAAACTCCAAAGAATTTAAATTTCCCAAATTTCAAAATTTCAAACTCTTTAAATTTGTTTTCAAATTATGAATAACGTTTACAATTTATTTTTACAAATCTCATTTGTATATGGATTTAGTTCTCAGCTTTTGATTATGATTCCAATTTTCTTATTTAATAATCGATGATAATAATTTAATATTACCACTTCCTAACAACCAAGCAACCATAATAATTTTTCGAAAAATCATTCCTTTTATTTACGAAATAGTCCGGGTAAAATTATTTCATTTACCCTATTTTAAAACAATACCGTGTCGGTTTATCTTGTTTAAGAGTTTAGAAACTCCTATCGACATAGTTAGCTAGACTGCACCGACTAGAATCTATAAACAATCAACCGATAAGTCAACACAATACAAAACAATTTTATATTCACTAACAAATACGCGCTCGTATCTATGATTACACTCACACTCATTCTAGAGTACTACTGACTCTATCTCTAATGAGTAACACCCAACAGAGCCAAGGTTGTCGCTTAACCAAATGCTCTGATACCAAATGTGATGATACGATTCTTCGACGCCCCGAAAGTCGACATTACTACATCCACTGTATCAACTGCTGAGCAATCGAAGGCCGAAAAACCGAATTGTTAGGGTTAAAGAAGAAGAAAAGGTAGAAGAAGAAAGAAAGAAGAAGCAACAGAAACAATATCAGAATCTCACAATCGCAGCGGAACAACATATAATAGATAAATGAATAATCTTTAAATCAAAAGAACTATACATTTTATACATTACATCACATTACATTACATTATCAGAGTTTACAACGACAAACAGCGGAAAAGAAATACTATATACTAGTTGATAGGCCATGCCATCCAGCTTGCCACTGGATCTCTACAGCAACTCCTGAATTCCAGAATGACCTGATAACCTGACTCTAGACTGCCCGTGTGGAAATTGGTGGGCACCCAGAGTTTAGGAAGGGAACAATAAACTCCAGGTCAGTCATGGGACTGGTGTGAGAACTTAAAACAATTTATCTTAAAACAAACAAAGAAATATTTTAAGATAGATCCATAATGCTTTTAGAAAATGTAATTACCATAAGGCCTCCCGCCATACACACAATGCAAACGCAGAATTGGAGGAGATTTCTCCTTATGATAGTCAAACATGCTTCATACGAGAAAATTTCTTTGATATTATTATTATAAATGCACAGTGGAAAACCTTTCGAAAGTATAATATAAATCATAGCCAACATACGACCATTATCGTATGCCTACTATAGCTACCATCTAAATAGTGGAGCGCCACCATAAGTAAATGGCAGGTTATACAACTAAAATTGTACAGGGCTCGTATTGTTTCTTTGGATTTTCCAACAAATGGTCTGGTTAAGGAACTTCCTATTGCCACATGGGAACGCCTCTGGCGGGACGCCCCGAGAACTTAACCGGATCTCTGCCAACAAAAGACCGGGTTTCCTCTGCAAAAGTAGGCAACTACTGACATGAGTATGCCATCCCCCGGTTGTAAACAACCTTTATCCGAGGATCCTCAACCAACATCAATCACAAAGTCATATATATTTGCGACATCCACATAAGTTAAGTATTTGGGCTCCATACCATGATACCACTTCTATCCAGAAGAAAATGCACATAATCTAAGGGGCGCTACTCCCTATAACCTTGCTGCATCTTTCCTGTTTTGACCATTACTGGGTTGTCAAGTCCGACGAAGTCTCGTCCACAAAGCTACGCTTTTCACAAAAGCTATGCTTTGATCAACAAATGATCAGCAGCACTTCGTATGCCACATTAGCAAATTGGGAATGTATCACTAGTAACCATCAACTACATAACCTCTGAGCTCGTACATCTCAGAGAAGGGTGTTAAGCTAAGAGAATAAATTCTCCATCACCAACACAAATGTATTTGATAGAAACCAGCTTTACATCTCAAATTGTAACGTCGAACACGCATCCATACAAGTCCGTTTTGAGATCGAACGGAACCGAAGGCATTTCCAAAGAAGTCCTTGCAATCCGGATATTCACTAATCACGTCCGGACTTCCATCACGAAGGGTAATAAAATCTCTATATCAGAGATCAGCCGATGCAGAGACATTCGACGGTAATCCTTCCATTTTCGAAAATATCCGATCTTCAACACCGGTCTTCAAATGCTATCCACTACGACGTATCACTATTCGGAATGGGATTTATGACCCAAAGGTCTTCTTCCGGCTAAACCGAATAACGGGCGCTTATTTTAAAATAAGTGTAGCATTCAAATTCAAGCAAATCACAACGAATACCCATTTAAAGGTAAACATTGATAGTTGGTTATTCAACTATCAATAGATATGCACAACATCACCAGATTCCAAATAATTTCCAAATCATTTATTTTCCAAGAATATCTTTACAAGATATATTTTTCCACACTTCAACCATTAGAAAACAAATTTCAAATCTTTTCACCTTTACAACCTTTGAAATTGAATTTTCAAATCATTTTTCACATTTACAACCAATTAAATAAATCCTTACCGATTTACTTCAAATTTACGCTCCAAATCCATAAATTTATTCCACACTTCAAAAATAAATCAATGTTTATTTTTAAACAAATTTCCCTTTCCTTTATAAATTCCATGGTGAATTTAAATTTCCAAATATCCACTGATATACGATTTTCAAATCGATTTCAAATATTCACTTTCAATTTATCTTTAAAAGATATAATCTCAAAACATCTCACTTCATATTGGAAAACATTTCCATACTTATTTAATAATAAGTAATTCACAAATCTATTTATTTTCAACATTTGGAAAATATTCAATATATTTAAATCACAATTAAGTATATATTTTATTCTTTAAGGCAAACATTCTCTTAAATACATTCATTTGAGTCAAAACGAATGTGGCGTAAAACATCGTTACGACAATCCAAACTCACTAGTATAGGGATTCGAAATTAAGATAGATATATAAATCCCAATACTATATAAAACATTTCCTTTCGAAAATCATTTACTATAACAACAGTGTTATAGTCCACCATTCCCTTTTATTTCTCGAAAACGTCTATTTCAACAATGAATGTTGAAATCTATGGTTTCGATACTTAATACATTTTAAAACACCTTTAAATCATTTTAATTCTATTTAAAATATCACTTCCCCAAAAAAAATTCTTTAATATATTATTCATTGTGCAAAATCGTGAATATACTTCGTTAACCAAATTCAACATTTCTACACATTTTATTTTAAAGGATTATCCACTGTCCAAAATCGTGGATATATCTCCTTTAATAAGCTATAATAATTAACTTATCAAAATAAGTCGATTTCGCATTTATAAAACAATGTTTATAAGTTCCATTTATATTTTATAACAACTTCAACTTTTAAAATCACTTTATTAACAAATTCTATCCATATCCCATTTACACGCCAAAATCCAAATTATAAGCAAATTACTTATAATTCTCTATTTACAAATTCATTCATTTTATAACTTCACAAATCATAGATTCTATTTTTTTTATAAAATCCATTTATAACATCATTTTAAAACGCCTTTAAAACTCCTTTATAATTCCATCACTTTGATTTATAAAAATCCATTTTTTTTAAATCTTATATATAAAGCTTTTACAATAAATTCAAAAATCACCATTTAAATTATTTTGTAAAATAATCAACTTCATATTTCCAAAAATCACCTTTCAACTATATTTCTCAAAACATCAAAAAATTTAATATAAACTTTCAACCTGGATTTTCAAAAATCAAATTTTTATTTATTTCTGGTATCTAACGATACCAAAATTATATTCGGCTAAATTTTATCCTTCAACGATTTCAATCACAAAGAAAATCACACAGAGATTATAAATAATCAACATACAACATTGAAACAAATTCAATTATTTGAGGAATCCAGTTGGATCCCTCCAACATGTTTCCCTGCATCCATAGATGTTAGCACAGTACCAATCTCGTTTCAAGAGGGGATATCGCGGTACATGGGTTTATATAAAATATTATCCAGTATTATGTGGCGCAATAGGGTCTCATCTGCTATATAATGCGGGAAATCAACTCCAAGTACATATATAATACCAATTCCACTTCAAGGTGGAATATCATGGTATATGTATTTAATAAAATAACCTCTGCTTAATATGCGGCGTATAGGGTCTATTTCAATACAACAGATAGCAATCATCATTCAATCACACCATCAAGCAAATTTTAAATCTAAGCATTTAAAATTTAAATCGAAACAAATTCGATTGAGTGAGAAGTTCTCACCTTGCTTCCAATAGCGGTTTCAGCGTTTTATTCTGAATAAAATTAAACGTGCGTTTAATTTTACCCAAAATTCACACTATCTCTAATCAACTCTAACCCTTCTCCATTGCGTAGTATTCGACAATACGATTCCAACACAATTTGTTTCGTACGAAACGGACCTAGTATGAAAAAGTTATAGCCTTTTAAAGTTTATACAATTTAAATATAATTCATATTTACAATTTCTTTTATTATTTAAACCTTAGATTCACTGCAGCCATTCGATTTGCCTTCTCCAAATCAGGGTCGTGCCCTTTTTCTTCTCCCCCCACGTTTTGTTCCCAGTTATCATTCGAGAAAATAACCCAAAAGCCGCCATCGATTTTGAATTTTTCGAGCCTTCATCTTACATCTTCACGACGATCAATTACTTGGGTTTCGAAGCTCGTGACGTGCCTCACCCCACCTCGAACGCGGCAGAGCTCGGTTGTCATCTAGCCTCGATTTTTGAGCTCGAACGTGCGACATTTGAGCGAGCTTTGCCGTCGATCGTAGCATATTTTTCGATCTTGACCGTTGATCTGATAGTACTCATTGCCCTCTACGTTTTCGCAGTTGAAAACATTTCGAATCGATTGACGGATTCAAAGAAAAATGAGGAGGAAGGAGAATAATTTTCAGCTGTTAGAATATAGGGTGGCGGCTAAAGAATAGGGTTATGGTTTTGGTGAAAATGGAAATAATAAAGGCCCTTTTATAGAAAATTCTCGCGACACTATTCATCCGAATTTTTTCCGAACTTGAAACGAAGCGTGCCGCCTGGCATTTATAATGTTTTACCCCTATTCCGAACGCAATGGAATATATATCGGAAGCCAATTCGATCATATTTGAAAGATAGGTTTTCAAATTGACTATTTTAAATTTAAAATTCACTTAAACCGATTTCAGTGCGTTTTAGCTTGCCACGGACAAACCGTAAATCCGATTGACATGAAATTTGAAATCTTACAATAATATAACATTACGGATCCGATGAAACTGGTTTCGTCGAAACCCGAGACTGTTTGAAAAATGACTATTTTTACTCGTCAATTAAATATTAAATATTCAATTTCCACAAATTAACTTTTAATTCAATTTTAAAAGTTCTATAACATCATTCTAACTCTAATATGATTTAGTACAACTTTACAAATCAAATTTTAATCACATTAAACCCAATTTTCAATTATTTCTGTAATTTCAAATATTAAATTATCGGTTTAATTATCCAAATAAATCTAGATATTCGAAATATAATTTATTCGACTTACAAATTTTTACATGTTAATATTTAAAATCAATTAAACATACGAATTTCAAATGACAGAAATTCTGGGTCGTTACACATGTCGACGGAGATTTATTTACTACAGCCTTTCTCTATGTATGTCATTTCATCTATTAGACATACTATTACTATGGTGTAGTTTGGGAGTTTTATCTATCATTTGGACATATTGCTACTTATCAGACTTATATTTTATAGATATTTGGAGACTTTATTTTTTATATCGTATGGACCCGGTTATTCTGAGGCCATGTTATTTGGATTATTTTCAGTACTTATATTTTAACCCCTTATGTTGTGAGATAAGAAAATGTAGAATTGTGTAAAGTTATATTATCTCTGTATCATGTGAATCATTTCAAAATCGAATGATTCGTACTACATGGCACGATGATGGTTCAGAAGCCACCTTTGGGCTTTGAATATGTGTGTCCGTAGGTGCGGGTCATTACATGTATCAAATACACTTAATTGTGTACATGCACAGGCAACATAAATAATGTACATGATTTAACATGCCCGTGTATAAGTGTTGTGATTTACACCATAATGGATATGTTAGCCCATCTATATACGTGTATGATGTCTATTGTATATACAATGTAACTGATTGTTAGGAATGACAATAGGGCAGGTTTAGGGTCTAAACTCGGTATATCCGCCCCTATTTTGACCCGCCAAGACCAGCCCCATTGGGTCAGCGGCGCAGGTAGACCCATGACCCGTTCTTAATAGCTCCGGGTCTGGGGTTAGTTCAGGGCTTGGCTGACTCGCCACAACCCGACCCACACTACTGAAATCTCATAAAATCGCTTTATTGCTATAATGATGATTTGTTGATCCATTTATACACAAGCAGTCATAACATGAATATTCTATTGTTCCATTCAATAAGTTATATATCTTTATGGTATTAAGTTGCATTACAAATAATGATTTAATAATATATGCATGTTTTTCTTAAACCGTTATCATACACCTCATTCTTATTACCTTACATGTCATTATAAACACATTGATATCTATATTTATTATATCATTTAGTACCAGCTCCTCTTATAAATAAAATAAATAAATATATGTATATTAATAATTCTTTTGAATGGATATGCAAAGCCTCACCGAGTCTTGTGGTGGGGCGGGTCTACACTGACCCGCATGGTTCTGGGTACGGGGCGAAAGTCCAGACTCACACCAGGTCTACGAGGCGGGTCTGCGATAGGCTTTAGAAAACCTGGGGCCGCTTTAGGGCACAAAAAGCCCGCTCCAACCCGTCACATTGCCATCCCTACTGATTGTATAATGTATTTATTTATATATAAATACACACACACACACACACACACACTCTTTTATAAATAAATCTTTACTACTAATAATGAGAATTCGTTGAATTGAAAATCAACCATTTCTTTTTGAAGTTCCTACAATACCCTTCTCTTCTTTTCCATTTTGTACCTCTGTATCTCGCTTCGCTCTCTGTCTTCCCAAACAAAAGAATAACCCTGTTCTCCCGTTGCACTAACCGTAATCCTATATCGATTTCCTTACCTTTTCACCTTCTTAGACACAAACTGGGTTTAGGTTTAGTTCCCGCGATTCTAGATCTAACGTCTTCTTCATCTTTGATTATGGATTACCGATCGATTACCAAACCGTAAATCCTAATCTAACATCTTGTTAAACTTATATTATTGACTAATCATAGAAGTGAATTGGATTTGTTGATTCAATGCAGATAAGAAAATAAGCTCAGTCATCCTTCTAACATCCTTAAACTTCAATCTTTGGTAAGTCTCACCGATTTCTATTAATTTCGTCATATTTTTAGTATTACCTATTTCCTTAATGCTTCATGTGTTATAGTTAAATTCAGTGTCCTTTTTGTTCCATAATCTATTGATACTTATCGGTAACTTAGACTTTTCTTATTTTATTTGGATTTATCTCGATGAAAATTTCTGTTGCTATATTTTGTAGTGAAAATTGTTTTTTTCATAAATTTATAACATATAAATATGAAATGATAGAGTTCTAAATTTTGTTAGCATATTACATAGAAATAATTTCAATTATTCATACATAAATACTTATACGTACATATATTGTCATCTCACTCGCTTCAATGTGTCATGTAGAAGATAAAAATTGGTTAAAGTTTATATAAATCAGTTCTCAAATCTTAGGATCAATGTTGCCAAATATGGATATGGCCGCTGATAAACTACGACTTTGAAAAGTTGCCTTCAAGATTGGTAGAGCCATCATTCAAAGCTTGGAAGTGTTGATTTGATTTTGGTTAAGTTGTTGACATTGTTGCTCCAAAAGCATTAATTGTTTAAATTAAGATTCTCTAATGAAGAATGACGCTCCTCTTCATCAGGTAAATGCAAAAAATGTTGTTTCTCTCATATAATATTTGTACATATCAAATTGGTCTGTCCAGCTATGTCTATAATGAACTTCAGATTGAGAATCCCGAACCGTGACTGTTGAAATATGATACTGCCTTGGTTTGGTTGAAGATTTGAGATTTTGGTTTTTTTAGGTTGTATTGGATTTGTGAAATGAAGAGGAAGCTAAGTTTTGATTACTGTTGGTCAGAAGGAGTTGGTTTTTTTTTTTTTTGCTGCTACGAATGATCTTTGATTGACAGAATAGATTTGAGATATTTAAGATTTATTTGCCTGAGGTGATCAGATATTAGGGTTATCTAGAAATAATTATATTTGGTATCTTCAACCGTGATTTAAATAAATTTATATAAACTCAATATAAGATATATATTAGGGAGGTAGAGAATTGCAATATTGATTGCACTTTCTTTTTTTAACCTAATCTCCTAATGGAAAGAAGGAAATGAATTCTAACCTGCACTATTAATTTCACTTTCTCGATGAATCATCCAAGATTCAAGTCATAATTTAGTGTTTTTTTTCCATTGGTTGTTCTCTCACAACAGACTGCATCCAATGTGAGGGTATATTATCAACTTGACTAACTCTACACTAACCATAAATTTTGTTCTCCACTTATCAAGCAATAATAGCTCACAAACCTTTTTTTTGTACGATGGGTAGACAGAGGCAGTCCAAGATGTTGTATCCGCATCCTTTATTTCTACAATGTTAAGGTACTCTTTTACTCTATACCTGCATTTGCATCCTTGTTGAAATATGACATAGATTTTCTTTTGCTTATGGATTAGGTTGTATATTGCCACTGAATTTGGATTTAGTGGTTAACAAAGATTGAATAAGATTTACTATTCTGAACAAATTTCAAACTTTTGTTGTTTATTCATTTTTGTTGGGATGTGTGTGGTCAGAAGAAAATACAGCAATTTGATAGGTGCCTAGAAATTTTGGTTTTATTGAGAGAAACGATGGATTTTAATAGTAGCATTCCATAAAGAAAACTCATACCTACTAGGAAAGTATGAATGTTATACTTCTGTACTAAATCACCAGATCTCTTTTTTTATAGTAAGAGTGAAAATCACAAGATATCTTCAATTAGAAAAATGATGTTTTTTAACCTTTATGTTGCTATAGTGTTTGCAAAGATGATATTCATGTGGTAGAACAAATGAAATTACAATTTTCAAAGTAGATGTAAAATATCTACAATTATAAATTGATGAATGCAAAGCTTATAAAAAATTCGGGATTAATGTCAACATAACTGAAACTTATTTCAATAATTATTTCTTTGCCCACCGCGTGTAAAATTTCTTTTAGTCATACCTTCTATGGGATTTATTATGTTAGGAAAATATTGTCATTTCAATGTTGGTCTCATCAACTAGTATGTTGTTATTAGGAAAAGTGTAGATTGGATTCAAGAAATTAATGCTAAAGTTTACCCCTTGATTCTTTCAGCGGTAGTTACTGTAATTTTAGTATCAGATTTAATAATTTTCTCCCTATATTTTTTCCCTATTAACAGACTTGGTGGGCTAGGTTGTAGACCTACAAGCTATGGGTTACCAAATTTGCAGGCTCTTTATAGTGCAGGAGGATTGATGTAGATGAGAAGTAGGAATTCATGCCCTTGAACTAATGAATTTGTTCCTTTGAGAAATCTTTACTGAGAATTATATGAGTGTCAGTCAAAGAATTTGCACTAGAAAAGGTGAGTTTTATTTTAAATAAGAAATGTAATTGTTATTAATGGCTGGATCCGTAGTCTCGCCCAACACATCCTCAGAACGACTGGCACTACGACCACTGTTTCAGATACAGTCTCCATCACCAACTCACATGGAAGCACTGGAGGTGCAGATCTAGCATTGACAATCGCCTCAATAACAGGCTACGAAGTAGGAAAGCCTTGATGGGATCACTACAGGTCCAACTACATTGGAACACAAATATAATCTCACAACTTTTACATTTATACATAATGACATGTATAAACTGCATTGGAATAGAATGGATTAAAATAAAGCCACATCAATATGGTCCTACTCTTACAAAAAATTCATATATGAATGAGAAATATGCATATAAACGCAACCTTTTTAACCTCTATTCATCCTTGGACCCCACAAGCTATGTAAATAATATGGTAGACTAAAATATGTGTAAATAGAACGATAGGGAAAATAGGAGCTTCTTCTATAATCGAAAAGTGTTGTGCTACCGTAGCATTACTTGATATTTATACTGAAAATAGTAGAATATAATCCTATGACTTGATATCTAAGACAATGATGTTATCCGTTGTTATATTTTATAGAGAAGTATGACTCCTCAACTTAATTACCAAGAATCTCATTTGTCTACACTTACAAAAAAAATCCTCTTTCTTACTTCTTTTTGCTTAATAGAATGGAGGCTGGGTAAGTCCGAAGATAAGCATGGTGTAGGTAGATAGTGGTGGGTAACTTGGAAGGGCTGGTGAATGGTGTCTATGAGCAGGAAAGTTAATATTTAATATTGCCACATAAGGATTTCTTTAAGATGTACTCTATCTTGTAATTTCTTTGTCCTTGAATTTGATTGCACTTTTTCATAGTGTACAATGATATACGTGTGTGTCTCTTCTCTCTCCCTCTCCCCTCCATACGTCTTTATATGTGTAATAAATTTCTCTTTGCTACAGTAGGAAGTATCTGGAAGCCTTCAATAGATTATTTTAGTGCTGAATGATGGCTTAAAGCAATTTAAGATGTTTTCTATTAATATTTATAAATGAATTTTTTTTGTATTTTTAGATATTATAGCCGCACTTAAGTATTTTATTATTTGTTAACAGTTTTTTGATTGATTCAGGTGCCTTTGGTTAAAGCTGTTTGTGTGGAAGAGTCTTCAATTTGTTTAAGGCTTGGAAAAGAATTTCATCATTAAAGGATTGCGAGCTATGCACAAAATGACTAATAACTGGAATTAGATGTCCTAATTTGATATAGGGTAACATATGATACTTATTTGATTGTTGAATGTGCACAATATTTTAAATGATATTATTGATGTGCTCTATGGGTCCAATAACGTTTATGATAATTTAAGCCCTTCACTCAACGTGTATAATGATTTCAGGATATATGACGTGGAGGATTTCATTGCTATGTGTTTGATATAAGAATTGATTCATTGCCATGTGTCTATAATACACCATCAACATGCAAACATTGATATAATAATTTTATGTTTTTCACATGAATTCAAACATTCATCACAAATATATACATGCAAATTATTATCCACCGATCAACGCTTACCATCAACTTTCAAGCCTATGTTATTCGTGAGCAAACTCCTATGCTAACCTTACAAGCACTAACATACACACATACCGTGTGTGCCTCTACACTAGTAAATGATAATATAAATAAATACATGATTGAATTCAAATTTTAAATTTATATCTACATAGACTTAATAAAATCTAGTAACTACAAAATTGAATTTTGATATATTAAAATTTAAATAAATATCTATATAATGTTTATATACGGTTTGAAATAATTTTTTTAATATATATATGTATGTATTAAAATATTATCTATGAATACTATATATACGTAATGCACACACATAAATATGTTTAATGTAAATCAATTATTAAATATTTATAAATATACTTTAGCATATATGGCATAAAAAAAATTCCTTTTTTCAATTTAAAATTGTTTTGGTAAAAAATATTGTTGTCTAATTATTGATTTCGTTACGGAAATCAATAACAAATAATTTTTATTTCGAAAACAACATAAACTAATATATATTTTACATAATATTTTTCATGCATGTATTTTATAATTTTATACCTATAGTTATCTACATTTAAAAAAATACAATATTTAAATTAATATATATATATATATATATATTATTCGATCTTAAATTAATTATTTTTTAAAATTCCATGAACTTTGAATTATATTTACATATTGATAAAATGATAAACATATACCTTATATTATTATGTTTAAATTTAAAAAACTAGTTTATTAAATGATAATTTTATAATACTATTATATTAAAAAAAACTTTTTCTATTAAATTATAGCTAAGCGCTTTGTATATATAAATATATAGTAAAAAACCATTTTATTACATTATCTTCAAATGATGACAGCATTAATATATATATATATATATATATATATATATTTGTGTGTGTGTGTATGTTTATATGTACGTATGTATGTATTTATGTATGTATGTATATATAAACGTGATAAATGAACATATTAACTACAACACATATTTGACATGAAGAATAATATGTACACAAATATATAATTATAAGTAGTGGAATTATGTAACGACCCATAAATTTTTAATAATTAAAATTGTTAAATTGACAAAATTTTGTTAATTTAATATGAAGAAAAATAAACTTTGTAATAAAATAAGGAAGGAATGTTAAAGTGGAAATGCATATTTTATTCATAAGGTAGTATAAAAAGAATGAAATTTATGTGAATGAATTTATTTGAGGATTCAATCATAATAAATGTACACATTTAACAAATTCAATATAATTAAGAACAACTGTTAATACAAAGGAAAGAAATTAATTAAATCCATAAGGTCATTGATTGATTTCTTGCCTTTTTCTACATGGCCTCTTTATTTCTTGCTTTAGCCATACAAACTTTTTTCCTAGCCATGTATTTCTCATTTGCAAATCATGTACAAGAAGATTTATTTCTCATTTCAAAACTTCTCATTTTCATTTGCATTTAAGAATAAAACATATATACGTTTTTTCTCCTTCTTATGTCTTTTCTGTTTCTTAGCATTTTCTCTTACTTTGCTTTCCATCCAAACCATCTATGTATCAACCCAAAAATTTTAGTAAATATTTTATTTATTTAATTTAGTTAATTTTGTTATTTAAAATATAAATTTTGGCGTGGATTAGAATTCCATACATGAATTAATAGAATATTTTCCGAAAATGTGAATTTTGTCAATATGGTTAAACTTTGACTTTTAAATTTAAAAATTTAAAAGTCTAAAATTTTGAATTTTATCTTTTATTTTGAAAGTAAATAAAAATTTAAGAATACTGCTTTTCGTTTGGTTGAAATCTGATTTATAATGCGAAAGTTATGCCTTTTTAACTATTGGGTGTAATTTGTTGTATTTAACAAAGTTGTTTACTTTAAATTATATAAATAATATTTTATTTGGTCATGTAATGTTCTAATTTATGTTTTCATGGGTAAAATAACTTGTTTTGCATATATTTTGGTTTTAAAACATTTTAAAAGTGTAATTGACATTTTCCATTGTCAGTTGTATTTTGTTTACAATCAATATACATTAATATATAACTTGTAACGATCCGGTATTTTCAACCATTCACATCAGCATATGTCGGACTTGAATTGTTCAAAATACCGCGTTGTAAATAAAATTTGGAAAATCTCAGAATATACAGTAAATAAATAATCATAGAATCACAGACACAGAAATCAGAATACTCGCAGCGGAAATAAAATAACTTAGTGGTTCATGAAGCCACTATCACCAAGTCTCAAAATAAGTATAAATTACATAGTCTTAAAACCAATACAGTTTGGAACAACCACAGAAAATCCCAAATTTATTTGTCTCAAGTACATAGACTAAGATAAAAGACTGAAAAGGAAAAGGACAGCAGCTTGATAAAGATGAATCTTCAGAAGTCCTAGCTCCGGTAAATGAAGTCCGAACTGATACTCAGGCTGACCCGAGCGAAAAATAAAACATAAACACTCGAGTCGGGACATACATACTCATACAGTGTAAGCTGTTATCCCGCTTTTTGGCAAAGTCGTGATACCAAAAGATCGATCGAAAACAAAAGACAGTTCGTCTCAAAGATTGGTTACACATTGCTTTGCTATGGATATCGATGAATTTTGTTCGAGCCCGGATAAAGCTATAACTGATAGGACATGCCAAGCAAGATCATAAAAGCCAGTATTCCAAATTTCAGGTTAATCGGAATTCGTATGAACAAGATATGATCGATGCAAGTTAGCTAAAATACGTTGTTCATATCCATCAAATAGTTGAGGGGATGTCCGTTTCGAATCCATCACGTTACACATACTTCGAATCGATCGAGTTCGAATCGATCATTAACATGATATCGGTCTGTTCGAATCAATCGGTTTCGAATCGATCAAATGGGCGTCGCCTCAGCATGTTCGTATCCATTGAGTTTAGAGCAGTTCGAATCCATCGTTCACATCCATCAGGAAATCATGCATTGGTCTATTCAAATCCATCAGATTCGTATCCATCAGGTTCGAATCGATGACGTTCGCATCGATCAATCCACACCGCTTCGCATCCATCAGTGTACCCTACTTCGAGTCGGTCGGTCTCGTATCCACCCCTAAGCACTGCTTCGTATCGATCGTCCTCGCATCCATCAACAGTGACAAGTCACTATTTCGTATCCATGAAATCTGTGACGACTCGGATTTTGCCCGCTCGAAAATCGACATCCATACTTCAAATCGTATTCGAATGCCATAGATTCGAACGTTCAAATCCGATTCGCTGGAGCTTATAACAATCATTAAGTAAACAACACAGCGGAATAAAAGAATAATACATTGATATATAGCTTTGATACAATATCTGATACAACAGATGATCAAATAGATATCAATATACATCAGAGATATGATACAATAAAATAGCAGCGGAAAAGAAAATAGATGACATCTAACATACGGAACAATATAACTCTAAAATAGTCTTCAAGGAAGAACTCCAGAAATAACGGCAACTCCATTTCCAAGAATCAATCCAGCAGTAGCTCGAACTCCCAATAACATATCACCAAGCTCAGCAAGACTGGTGTGGTCCAAAGACTGAACCAACTCTAGATAATCTACTAAACCTGACTATCTGAAAAACCCAACTCTAGACTGCTCGTGTAGAAAATAATGAGCACCCAGAGTTTAGGAAAGAAAACAATAAACTCCGGATCAGTCGTGGGACTGGTGTGAGCAACAAAAACAGTTTATCTTTTAAAACATTCAACATAATATTTTCAAAGTCAAATCGCAATGCTTTTAAAAATGAGACTACCATAAGACCTCCCGCCACACACACAATGCAAACGCAGACTTGGAGGAGATTTCTTCTTATGTTAGTCAAAGATGCTTGATACGTATTAAAAAGAAACATTTGATATTATTGCTAGTGCATAGTGTAGAAAAAATTCATTTCGAAAGTAGAATATAAATCTTAGCCAGCATAGGTACCATTATATTATGCCTACTATAGCTACCTCCTGAGGAAGCAGGTTCTACAACTAAAACCGTACAAGTTTCGTATTGTTTCTTTGGATTTCCAACAAATGGTCAGGCCAAGGAACTTCCCATTGCCACATGAGAATGCCTCTGGAAAGACATCCCCGAGAACCAAACCGGAACTCTGCCAACACAAGGCCGGGTTACCCCTAACTGGGTAACTACTGACACGAGCACGCCATTCCCCGATCGTAAACGACCTTTCTCTCGGGATCCCGAAAACCAACAACCACAAAGTAATAAATTCGTAGTAACCACATAGGTTAAATATCTGGGCTCCATACCATGATATCACCTCTATCCAGAAGGAAATGTACATACCCTAAGGGGAGCTACAGCAACCCCTAATAACCTTGCCGCATCTTTCCTGTTTTGACCATTTCCGGGATGTGAGGCTCGATGAATTCACGTCCACAAAAACATACTTTATACAAAAGCCATGCTTTGGGTCAACAAATGATCAACACAATGATCACTAAGATAGACGATCAAATAAATGATCCTATCACAAATAATCAACACAATGATCATTTCAGCAACACTTGGCATGTCACATTACCAAATTGGGAATATATCGCTGATAACTTCAACTATATAACCTTTGAGCACATACGTCTCAAAGAAGGGTGTTAAGCAAAGAATAAATTCTCTGCCACCAACAGAAATATATTTGAAAGAAATCGGCTTTATATCTCAACTTGTAATGTCAGGCATACAATCCATACAAGTCTGTTCTGGGTTCGAACAGAACCGAAGGCACTTCCAAAGAAGTCCTTGCAATCCGAATATTCACTAATCACGTTCGGACTTCCCATCGCATATGGAGTTTCTATACCGGCGCGACTCGGTGCAGAAACAATCGATAGGTCATCCTATCGCTTTCGCAAATACCCGGTCTTCAACACCGGTCTTCAATGCTATCCATAACGACATATCACATATTCGGAATGGGATATATGACACAAAGGTCCTCTCCCGGCTAAACCGAATAGTGAGCGAAAATATTTCAAAAACAATGGATAATGGGATTTCAATTAAGTCACAACTTAATAATTCAAAACTTTCTTTCAAATGGTTTTAATCCAATTACCATTTCGATCTTTAAACAAAAAGATTCATTTTCACAACCTTTAACGGTTTAAGCAATTTTCACATTTTTATCTTTTACACAAAAGATTCATTCACCGATTTTTCAAATAAATTTTCATTTCAATTTGATTAACTCGTTAAATCTTTAAATCAAAGATTTAACTTATAGCCTTCAAAACAATTCCATTTCAATTTGATTTAAACAAATCATCATTTAAATCTGTTAAAAATAAACAGATTTAATTCATAGCTTTGAAAAAGAATCATCTATAACTTAGGAAAATCCTTCTCTATTCAATCTTGAAATTCCCCTAATTAACTGGAATCTCAGTTCTTATCTAAAAGTGTTTATCATTTGAAAACAACAGTTTTCATTTTGGAAATCTGATTTATTTATACGAGTTGAAATCCTTGGGTTAAATTCAAATTCCCAAAACAATACTTTAAAAATGGTTTAACTCATATATAACTAGTATAATATCGTTAATCCCTAGTTTCAAATTACAGAATTCAATTTCAATATTGAATTTAAATTTAAATCAAATTATTTAAATCCCAAAACTTAATCAAGTAATTTAAAAATAATAAATTTTATTTTGAAATTTCATTCTAAAAGCTTTTCACATTTATTTCGATTCCATTTCCAAAACATTTGAATTTAAAACTTCAAGTTTAACTATTTCAAAAATCTGCGACTTAATCGATTTCCTCGTGAAATCCATAATTGTGTGTGTATGAGTGTGGTTCAGGGTTATACACAGTAGTGCAACATCATACAATTATCACAGATCAAAACACAAAAATATGATTGATAAGCGATATAAACTATAACGCTTATCATACATTCACAAATTCACAGATATAAAATATGAATGCATCATAAATAATTACGTTCATCATAGATCACGCTAAATCAATTCATAGCACAAAACATAGCATATCAGAGATATCGAACAGTTCAACTATCAATAGAATTCAGATCTCTATAAGTGAACTCAATTATATAATGATCTGATAAACTTAAATCAGATGGGTAATCAGATGGGTCATCAATGTGGTTAATTAACACCAATCAATTCCAAATCATTTGATAAATTGTCCTTTAATCATTTATTTATTCAAATTAATCAACCTTAAATTTTTTTTAAATAATTAACCCTCAATAAATTAATTATTCTTAATTAATTGCAATAATTAATTTATTACGCTATCCTTAAATTAATTATTGCTTAATCACTTGATTAATCAGTTTTTTATCATTAATTTATATTTGATTAGTAACCCTTAATTTACAAATTAATTATTCCTTACTTAATTTAAACTTTTAATTACTTATTCAAATTAATAAACTATCCATTTTAATTTTTTTTTTTTTTTTTTAAATTTTCATTAACTTACAGTAGCATTCATAATTTTTTTTTTTTATCACTTACAAATATTTTTGAAACCATTTATTTTAAATTTACTTTTGAACTTCATTCTAAATATTCAAGTTTTAAAATAAAAAGTAACTTTTAAAACCTTTAAATTTACAAGTTAAAGTAATAATTTATTTACTTCAAAATCTGGGAATTTATTTTAGGTTTAAACTTTAAAGTTTATCTTGCTATAAATTCTTCATCTACAAATTTCAAATCTATTTTTAAATTCAACTTTCTTCAAACATTTAATTGCTTTTGAGTTATTTAAACCAATTTAAACTTTTAAACTTTATTTATGTTCAAACTAAATTTTAATTCAAACTTGAATTATATTTATATTTTGGTTTACAACTCAATTCAAAACCTGGATTTATAAGTTTAAAATTAAATTTAAAAACCTGACCCAGAAAACAAGTTCAGGTTTAAAGACCTGATAACAAAATTTCACGCGTACTTGTTTAAATTTTTGCTCCGAGTAAACTACTCAAATCTCCCGAGTATGCTTCGAGTCAACATACGCGAATCACCCAGCTTCTTCTCTGTTATACCCATTTCCAGAATCTCCAACTCGTGCACTAGTGCACGGTGCACGTGCTCCTCCACCAGAGCCACCTTCGGCCAACGCTGTCCATCCTCCCCCATCAGCTATCTCCCCTCATAGCCATTTCGATCATCAGATCGATGATTACCTCATCTAAACGAAATCGAGCATTCAAGCTCGATTTAGGTTCCAGGAACAAAACCTGGAAACGAAAACCACACCACCATTCCAAAACCTGTCAACAGCCACCGCTTCCTCCACCGACCACCAGAAACGCTCCGCTTCCGGCCATAGCTTCGTCAACCTCTTCTTTACCACCTCCCGAAGTCGCGTGCCACTCGATGCATCGTGGTGTCGAACGAAACCAAGATTTTGCCCCACCTAAAAACTAGGGTTAAAAACTTTGCCTCGCTACCGCCAACGCCACCATCACTTCCACCAACTCCGGCCAATTTTCCTAGCCACTCCGTAGGTTCGTCTACCACCCCGAGCAACCCCACAAAACACGAATCACCCAATCACGAGGAATTGATTTAAATGCAAATTTTGTCCTACTGTTAATTTCTCATGATCCCCACAACTAAAAATCACCATACTTCTTTTAAAAATCTTATCTTGGGCTGTTACTTCAAGCTATATGATTTAATCCATAATTCATGATATTCGAAATTTCCAGAGACTTAAGTTTTTTTACTGTAAAACTCGTTCTTTCACTCCACATACCTTTATCTTTCACACAATCATTTTTAGATGATAAATCATACCATAACAAACGAAATTTGTTTTGATCTCGAGTTCAAATGTTTAATAGATCAAGTAGAAATGGATTTTAAATCAAAGTTTTGTTTTGAAAACTCCAAACAAAGAGCAGAGAAAATAACAGCCTGTACATATAAGCTTTCAATATTCACAGGCATTTATATGTATATAAATTTAAACATACTCATCCACATACATACTTGCAACAAAATTTTACTTTTAAATTTGTTTTTAGAGTGATATTACTCACTTGGAAAGGAGAACAGAGGCTTCTTCATGTTGACACAGTTTTGAAATTGCTTGCTGAAATCTTCTAGATTTCTGATTTGATTCATTGTTTTGATAATTTTGTTTTTGAAATAACATTCATTTCAGTTTTGCATAGCTTATGGACGAACTGAAGATGCTTGATATAAATGAGAAAAGAAGTTTACTGGGGGTGATGTATATGTGAAGCTATAGGTGTAGTTAGTACAACAGGGTGATATATATTTGTAAAATAAGCATGCTGAAGATTCTTGCATTCAATGCTAGAGGTGTATTGCATTTAATGCCAAGATATGTGTCTCCATACCTACCTCATTCTATCCTTTTTCTTGCTTCAGCTGAAGTGATCTTGTGTTGGAGGTGATACTATATACATAGATATTATTATTTGTACAAGTTAATGTTATCTTGTTTGTTATGTTATGTACAGTTCTCACTTACTTGTTCATGCATATTTGTACTTTGTTTTGATTCATACTTTGTTTTAATTTTATTTGTTTTAAATCCTTATTGATTATATTTTTATATATCAATGTTCTTATTTTTATTCATAGCTTAAGTATGAATTATTTTACTTTACAAATAAACTTCTATTTTAAAATTCTTGTTTACATTTGGCAAATGTTCTACTTTCTATTTTTAGAAGAAATAATAATAATTATTATTTTATTTCAAATTTATTATCTTATGTTATTTTATAAACTCAAATCATTATTAACCATCAATTCAAATATTTATTATTACTTATTTATTTATTTTATACTCATGTCAAATATCTGTATTTTATGATTATTTTTAAACCATTTACTTGAGATTTTAACTCAAGTTCAATATATACATATATATATTATATAAAATTTGCTCATATATACCCAAATATATATACATTCAATATATACTCATATTTACAGTATTTTAAATGTAAATGATTTATACAGAATATACTTGGATCCGGGGAAACTCGCATCACTTAATCAATTAATTTCACAAATTTTATTCAAAATGAAATTACTTAACAATTTTAAATTCAAAAATTCAATTAATTATCAATTTAAATATTTATAAAATCCGGGGTCGTTACAAAATCTGCCCAATTCGTATTCACTCGGTTCGTCTCGATCCAATTCGTATCAATCAATGATTTGTATCCATCGATGCAAACTGGGTCGTGGCACTTGATACGAACAAGGCGAAATTCGTGGATACGAAGCGGTCAACTCGAAGCAAAAGGCGGATCGATGCGAGATGTGCGCGCCATGTTGTCTCGAAGGCACGTGCATCCATCGATTCGAACGCATGGAGTCGAAGTGATCGACTCGAAGTGAACAGCCAACCCAGAAACTCCAACTCGTATCGATCATATCTCCCAAACCACAAGTCCAAATGCTATGAAATTTTCACAGAAGCTTCCATATAAGGTAAAGAATGTACCTGCCAAATTTCAGCTCGATTGGATGAATTTTTTATGGATACGAAATCATTTCGTATCGATCGCAGATCGAGTCGAAACTTGGTGGGGTCGGTCGCGTGGGCCCACTCACGTGCCAGAAAAAGTCTCCCGAAGTTTGAGCGCGATCTCAGCCTCCTACGCCTATAAATAGCACCCTGAAGCCTTCAGAAAAGGGATCTTTTGGCCATTCAACGCCCAGACTCTGCCGGATTCATTTCTACACTTCAATACAACTATTGTACTCGAAATTATTGATTGCAACTGCTGTAATCATCTGTAACCAGCAAGGATAATCAATAAAAGATATAACTTTGAAGTGGACGTAGGCCGGAGATAGCCGAACCACTATAAACCTTGTGTATCTGTTCATTGTTTCTGAATTGTTGCTTGCTGTTTACTTAGATCTGTGATTGATATTGCTGATATATATTGATACTTTGGTGCTTTCACGGTATTTGGGGTGTGTGACCAATTTTGGTGCAAACACTTTGGTGCTTTCACTGAGAACGCTGATTCAGGAGAAGTTGAATTTGAAGATTTAAGAGTTCAGATCTAAGAGCTATGACAAGACAAACAAGTAGAAGACAAAGGCCAGAGAGAAGTGAACATGAAGGAAGTCAAGAGGCTTGTTCAGGAGCTAATCAAGCATCGATCTTGATTACCAGGGATGAGATGGAGACAATGATGAAGAGGCAAGAAGAGCTGATCCAGAGCTTATTTCAACAGATTGGGCAACTTGGAGCGCAGAATCGAGGAGCAGATGGAGTTCAGAATAAAGCAGGACCATCCGGCGTAGCGCTTGGATTAGGGGGCACATTCTTGGAGCATGTTGATCCAATCCCGGAGAGAGAGAGGGGCATCTGTGCAACCTGGAGGTAGTAGAGGAATGAACGCTCAGTCAAGGGGGCAAATTCCAGAATTTCCTCGTGAACTCGGGGGCCAGGTCGAAAGCGATGAACGAGGGTTGCATCTTGGAGACAATGACAGATTGGCGAAGATGGTCAGGCGATCCATGAGAGGCGGATTAGTGAACAGAGATCTAGAATACGTGAACATGAGTCCCTTTTCTCCTGCAATTAGGATGGCTAGGAACCCACCAGAGTTCAAGTTACCATCTGTGGAGATGTACGATGGGAGAACGGACCCCGCGGTCCATTTGACAAGGTATATGAGGCACATGGAAGTGCTGGGGGAATCACAGGAAGTTATGGCCCGGTGCTTTCCATTATATCTGTCAGATATCGCAGCATTATGGTTTAGGCAACTGGAGAGCAGCTCCATAGGGATATGGGCAGATTTAACTGAGAGATTCATGAGGCAATTTAGGGTTCACATTGCGAGGCCCAAGAATGTGATGAGTTTGGCAATATTAAAGCAGAAAGCTGGGGAGTCTTTGAGGAGTTTTCTGACATGGTTCAACGCGGCAGCAGCATCGGTGGATCGACCAGATCCATCCATGGTTATGATGGCAGCTGTGTCCGGAATAGCTGATGGCACAGAATTTAAAAATTCGTTGACTAAAGATCCGCCTATGGATCTAGGAGAATTCTATCACGAGGTAGAAAAGTTTTTGCGATTGGAAGATGCGAGTGCAGAAAGAGAAGAAGGAGATGAACTTAATGTTTATGCGGTCAAAGATGGAAATCCCCCTGAAAAAGGTACAGAAACTAGCAAGGGAAAACGAAAGGCTGAGAATAGTTATAACATATCAATGCGACCACGAAAGGAACCACGATTCACCACATACTCAGAGCTGAATGATAGTTTGGAACGAATCTATCAGGATACCAGAGAGTAGGTTCCGTATCGTAGACCAATGCGAAGGGATCCAACTTCCGACGAGAGGAAATCAGATAAGTATTGCACATTCCATAAACAGAACGGTCATAACACTAATGATTGTAGACATCTAAAGGATGAAGTGGAAGGGCATATCGGGAACGGCATGCTACTCCAGTATGTGAGGAGGCGAACTCCAGCGGTGGAGCCAGAGCGACCACCGTCTACATCAGCTAGAGGTGACCCTAAACTGGGACAACTTTTGATTATCAATTGATTGATTGATTGAAATAATGATGAACAAGTCGTAAATCTCTCATTAACACGGTTAAATCATTTACACATGTAAGAGATCGCGCACGATCCATAGGCATGCTCTGAATGACTACTGACCGCACCATAGTGAGAATTTACACTTTGACATCCTTGCTTTGCTTTTGTTTCATTTTGATTTGGACATTTAGACTTTGCATGTTTGGACATTTCCGTTGTGGGATTCGTATGATCATTGCTTTGATATTTGCAATTCTGTGAAAGAATTTACTTGTATGCCCGTTGGATCGCGAACGGTCCACGAGCACCTCTTGTATGGCGATGAACAGCCAAAGTCTTTGATTCTGAAACTCCCTCGAACGTGAAATCTGACATCGATAATACTAAGTCCCCCACCCCGGGCACACCAATTCGCCTCGAAAGGCACACGATCGTGAACGATCACAATTCGCCTCGAAAGGCACACGATCGCGAACGATCACAATTTGCGTCGAACGGTACCCGACCGCGAACAGTCATGATTCACTTATTATGATATTCGACCTCGAACGGTCACAATCCGCCTTGAACGGCACTCGATCGCGAACGATCAACATTTCCCATAAACTGCATCCGACCGCGAACAGTCCCATTTCATCTTTTGCCACGAACGGCATCCGACCGCGAACGGTCTCATTCCACGATTCGCCTCGAACGGCACCCAACCGTGAACGGTCATGATTCACCTTATATGACACTCGATCGCGAACGATCACATCCAACCACAAACGATCCCATTGCATTATCTGCCACGAACGACATCCGACCACGAACGGTCCCGTATCACTATTTGCTGCGAACGGCATTGACCGCGAACGGTCTCATTCCATCCTTTGCCACGAACGGCATCGACCGCGAATGGTCCCGATTCACCTCAAATGGCATACGATCTCGACGATTGTCATCCGAGGTCATGTGGAACTATCGAGTTTTTTAAAGGTTGTTGACAGGATATGAACATCCAGCTTATGGCATTACAAAACACACCTTTCTACCGCAAGGCATGTTTTAGGGGGAAAATGTTATCCCGCTTTTTGGCAAAGCCGTGATACCAAAAGATCGATCGAAAACAAAAGACAGTTCGTCTCAAAGATTGGTTACACATTGCTTCGCTATGGATATCGATGAATTTTGTCCGAGCCCGGATCAAGCTACAACTGATAGGACATGACAAGCAAGATCATAAAAGAAAGTGTTCCAAATTTCAAGTTAATCGGAGTTCGTATGAACTAGATATGATCGATGCAAGTTAGCTAAAATACGCTATTCGTATCCATCAAATAGTTGAGGGGATGTCCGTTTCTAATCCATCGGATTCGTATCCATCAGTTCGAATCCATCAGGTTCTACATACTTCGAATCAATCGAGTTCGAATCGATCAGTAACATGATATCGGTCTGTTCGAATCGATCGGTTTCGAATCGATCAAATGGGCATCACCTCAGCATGTTCGTATCCATTGAGTTTAGAGCAGTTCGAATCCATCGTTCGCATCCATCAGGAAATCATGCATTGGTCTATTCGAATCCATCAGATTCGTATCCATCAGGTTTGAATCGATGACATTCGCATCGATCAATCGACACCGCTTCGCATCCATCGGTGTACCCTACTTCGAGTCGGTCGGTCTCGTATCCACCCCCAAGCACTGCTTCGTATCGATCGTCCTCGAATCCATCAACAGTAACAAGTCACTATTTCGTATCCATGAAATCTGCCTGTTCGTATCCACTCGGTTCGTCTCGATCCAGTTCGTATCGATCAATGATTCATATCCATCGATGCAAACTGGGTCATGGCACTTGATACGAACAAGGCGAAATTCGTGGATACGAAGCGCTCAACTCGGAGCAAAAGGCAGATCGATGCGAGATGTGCGCGCCACGTCGTCTCGAAGGCAACTGCATCCATCGATTCGAAGGCATGGAGTCGAAGTGATCAACTCGAAGTGAACAGCCAACCCAGAAACTCCAACTCGTATCGATCATATCTCCCAAATCACAAGCCCAAATGCTATGAAATTTTCATAGAAGCTTCCATACAAGGTAAAGAATGTTCCTGCCAAGTTTCAGCTCGATTGGATAAATTTTTGATGGCACGAAATCATTTCGTAATGATCGCAGATTGATTCGAAACTTGGTGGGGTCGGTCGCGTGGGCCCACTCACGTGCCAGAAAAAGTCACCCGAAGTTTGAGCGCGATCTCAGCCTCCTACGCCTATAAATAGCACCGTGAAGCCTTCAGAAAAGGGATCTTTTGGCCATTCAATGCCCAGACTCTGCCGGATTCATTTCTACACTTCAATACAACTATTGTACTCGAAATTATTCATTGCAACTGCTGTAATCATCTGTAACCAGCAAGGATAATCAATAAAAGATATAACTTTGAAGTGGACGTAGGCCGGAGATAGCCGAACCACTACAAACCTTGTGTCTCTGTTCATTGTTTCTGAATTATTGCTTGCTGTTTACTTAGATCTGTTATTGATATTGCTGATTTATATTCATACTTTGGTGCTTTCACGGTATTTGGGGTTTGTGACCAATTTTGGTGCAAACATAAGCTAATTCAAGTGAACTGTAATATAAAGGCGAGTAACTTAAATGATGCTTGGGACAACCCATCCTCTAAGGATCCGTTAAACTATTTGCTATGTAGTAATATGTCGCTATTATAATAATGTCTATAGTAAAATAAACTTACTTTTTAATAGGGTTAAGGGGTTATCCATATAGCCCTTAACACGTAATAGTCCCAGTAGTCCATCCAGTATCAGCGCATCTCCAGATCGGGAGACTACCCTAAATACTCCACGGGATACGGGAGAAAACCAAACTCGTATAATGGCTCGCTAGGGTAGGTGACATGGCACAACTAGGCAATGCAAGGGTAGATATACCAATTACGTATCCGGACCGGTGGTAACGCGTAGCTGCTACTACCTCCCACTTCGAACAACACTCCCAAAATCAAAGGTGCGCACCAAACAATCACAAAGTAATAGAATGGCATACGAAGAAGTGTGTTCGATCAAAGGTGCTACCTCATTAGCCCGAGAATCACTCCTGTTTTAGCCACCTTATGCCAACTCACGGGAGTCGGGTCCACGTACATACCTCAATAGAACGCCACCACCATCCTACTTCATTCTGGAATCTCCATCGCGTACACAGTTGTCAAAGTGGTTTTCGGTATCGATAGAGAGTATGCCCATATCCGACCCCGGTCTCTTTAACAACCAACATTATTGTTACCCGTGGTTATAAAATTCCAAAATAGTTTATATTTCAATCAAAATACTTCAATTCAACTATTTAAAGGTGAAGTTATTATTCTTACAAAATCCATTATAAATCCCAAAGGTTTAGCCTTAGTTCATTTGCATCAACTACAACACTTGCAAAATGCGGTAATATCCTTTTCAACAGATTTAAGTAAATTTAAATTTCAGACCTCAATATAATTTCAGCAATAATTAAACCTTTATTTAAACAAATTTAACTTATAAAATCATATTTTCCTCTTTGAAATAGTCATTTACATTACTCAAAAATTTATGATTTTTATAAAGTAAATTTTGCAAATAAATATCAAACTTCTCTATGCTATACTTACTAAAATCAAGTGCACAATTTTCTATAAATTTTTACTTATAATTAACTTTAATTACCATTTCAAAATAACTTAATTTCCCATTTGTTTCTTACTTACCTTTGTTCTAAAACCAACTTCACATTTCTAAATTAAGTTATTATTTTAACTTCCATTTTTAAGTATTCACTTTATTTAATTATTTAATTCATAGACAACTTAACCCTTTACTTATTCACTCTATATTCAAATTTATACCAAAATATCATATTTTATTACTTAACTTGAATTCCATTTTATTTTACAAGTCAAAATTTACAAAATAAATTTATACTTTAAATTCTAACTTAACCATTTATTTATTTACATATTTAACTTGTACAAAATCAATATACTTATAAGAATCATTTTAATCCAAATTTAAACAGAATATTATAACATACTAATTTAAAAATATTTAATATTTCCAGAAAATATATATATAATAACCACGGGTCTGTATAATATTTTCTAACCTAGATCAAGCGGTACAGATAATATATCATTTTAATCCATAATTTACAAAAAAATTCCGGGTTCTATCATTTCAAACCCGCAATCCCAAGTTAAATAAATAACTAAATAAATAAATAAATATCGTTCAGGCCTATCATTTCAGCCCGTAACGATTCTATTCTACAGGGAATTTGCAATGTGATAAAACAGTAAATAAATAAATAATATAACAGCATAAATATAACTGATGATGTGTCAATTTAATAACAGGGTTAACATCATAAATTTATATCACAGGCAAGTAAAATATAATATAACCATTCTACAATTACACTTGCTATTAATTTACAGATCTATAAGTACGTTTGTTTGGTAAGGATACTCACATCTATGCTGCTGAAGATTAGATTCAAAACTACGATAACCACACCGGAAACAGCGTATAGAAGGAACGATCAAATATTGGAAGATGAGACAATCCGATTCAAATCTTGAAATAAGATAAATAAATAAAACTAAGTACGCGAATCCAATTACGATCAAAGCAAATTTTTAAATAAATCAAAACTGGAACGAGATTTAAATAAGAGGATAATTGACCAAATGTTGCTCGACCACTTCACCACACAACTCGACCAACGCCCCACATACTCGGCCTTGTCCAAGTTTATGTTTTGAAATGCATGCATGAATGCAGTGGTATGATGAAAAGTAAACTGATATATGCACAGCAATATGGTTCAAGGGTTTGGCTCAATCACACAGTGTTCGGCTGTGATTAAAGTGCAAAGGTGGTGCACAAACGAAATCTTTTTCTTTTAAAAAAAACTGAAACACTCAAACAGAGGAGTTTGGAAAAAAAATTAGGCTGGGCTAAAATCAAGGTGGCGCATGCAATATTTATATTTACTTAATATATTATATTTTTTTACATGCTCCAGGTATCAAGAGCACGGCACAACTGCATGGCTCGGTAAGGCATGGGCTCATCATAGTTTAGCCTAACACTACATGCAAGTGCTTCGGTTATGTCAGGTGAGGGGAGGTGGTTGTACTGCGGCTGTGGTGGAGGAAGTGTATATGCGGTCGTGAAAAGTGGTGGAGTGGCTGAGCACAAGTGGAGTAGTCGATAGGAGATAAAAGAAAAATACAAGAAGAAAAATAAAAAGAAAATAAAAGAAGGAAGAAGAAGAGAACTTGCAGCCATACCTAATGCAGAGCTCTCGCACGAAATAAGGAAGATGAAGGCCAAAAATATGGTGATGAAATAATGGGAACGTGCTGGTGTATTTATATTAGGGGTTGCATAAATCAAGTGTAAAAAGTTTGTACGTAAATGACAGTGCAAGTAATAAATTTGAACGTCTACTGATTGATTGATTTACTTAGCTAAGGTAAGCAATTTAGAAGTGCGTACTATATACGCAATAAATAAACAAAACGTACGCCCAATATTTAACAAAAGTAACGTATTAAAAATTTATACGTTTCTTATTTATTCAGTACATATGCTAAAAATAAATCAGAAAAATAACGTACCTTTTAGCATCCAACAAATCAACAATAACGGATATAAACGTACAAAATTTAAAACGTGAAATTTATATAGCTTATTTATACACTATTTATTACTTAATTCAAAATTTGATTTGCTTACCTTTATTTTATTTATTTATCATTTAACTAAGAAACCAATGTATATACGTATAAAGAAACGTAAAATTTTATTCCCCTTTTACACAATATTTATTCTCTAATTTGAAAAGTATATAACCATATCGCGAAATAAATATTGTACATATATATACTTTATATGAAAGATTTGAACTTAGAACTTTGAATTTAAAATTTCACTTAGGGTTAAACTTAAACCAAAATCAAAATTACAAAAATTGCCTATATTTATAAAAAAATTGGGCAATGATTTCAAAAAAAAAAAATGGAAAAGAATTAAAGAAATAGTTTATTAAATTGAAACAAGGCTTTAAAATTTACACACAATACCACTAGGTTGGAAAAATTTCTACCACACCTTAAAACAAATAAAACCAGTGAATAAAATAAACCAAATTGAAATAAAGTGAAAAGATAATAAATAGTTATATTTTAGGAGAATAGAAAGATAAATAAAGAAAGTAGCTTAATTTATTGAAATTAGCTTAAGAAAATTGCAAACACAATTCACTTAACTTTGGGAAATTACAACTCTTCTTAAAAATGGTTTCAAATAAATCTTTGAAAAACAAAATAAAGTGGGAATGAGAATAAAATAAGTTCTTAAGAAAAATATAAAAATAAATAAAGAACTTCTTAAATTAATTGAAGTTGGAAATTAGAAATTGTAAACAAAATACAACCGACACTGGAAAATGTCAATTACACTTTGAAAATGTTTTAAAACCAAAATTTATACAAAACAAGTTATTTTACCCCTGAAAACATAAATTAGAACATTACACGACCAAATAAAATACTATTTATATAATTTAAACTAAACAATTTTGTTAAATACCGCAAATTACGCCCAATAGTTAAAAGGCATAACTTTCACATTATAAATCAGATTTCAACGAAACGAAAAGCGGTATTCTTAAAATTTTATTTACTTTCAAAATAAAAGATAAAATTAAAAATTTTAAACTTTTAAATTTTTAAATTTAAAAGTCAAAGTTTGACCATATTGACAAAATTCACATTTTCGTAAAATATTCTATTAATTCATGTGTGGAATTCTAATCCACGCCAAAATTTATATTTTAAATAACAAAATTATCTAAATTAAGTAAATAAAACATTTATTAAATTTTTTGGGTTGATACATAGATGGTTTGGATGGCAAGCAAAGTGAGAGTAAATGCTAAGAAACAGAAAAGGCATAAGAAGGAGAAAGAAACATATATATGTTTTATTCTTAAATGCAAATGAAAATGAGAAGTTTTGAAATGAGAAATAAATCTTCTTGTACATGATTTGCAAATGAGAAATACATGGCTAGGAAAAGAGTTTGTATGGCTAAAGCAAGAAATAAGGAGGCCATGTAGAAAAAGGCAAGAAATCAATTAATGACCTGATGGATTTAATTAATTTCTTTCCTTTGTATTAAGAGTTGTTCTTAATTATATTGAATTTGTTAAATGTGTACATTTATTATGATTGAATCCTCAAATAAATTCATTCAGATAAGTTTCATCTTTTTATATTACCTTATGAATAAAATATGCATTTCCACTTTAACATTCCTTCCTTATTTTATTACAAAGTTTATTTTTCTTCATATTAAATTAACAAAATTTTATCAATTTAACAATTTTAATTATTAAAAATTTATGGGTCGTTATACTCTCCCCCGCTCAAAACTTTTCTTCCTCGAAAAGGAAGAAGGTAGGGGAACAGAAACAACCTGAAAGAAAACTAAATTGAAACTCAAAATAGAATCATTACTCTAAACCATACAAATTTAATTTTAAATTAATTATTAATTTCATCTATTTAATTTCACCTAAGTTAAATTTAACTATTTCAAATTTCATTACTTCATCATCCAATTGTCTTAAAATAAAAATTTCTAAAATCATAAGTTTGAAAATCATTTGTTATACTCAAAAATGCGTTCAATAAATTAATTTCTTCTTTATTCCTAATTATAATTAAATTTATTTCTCTCAATATATTTTTATCATCTATGTTAAATATGTTTTCACTTATTACAACTGCTTAACTTTATTCTTAGTTCCTGTAACATCATTTTATATTGTAAATTATTCCATTACCCTTTTGTTCTATTTACCTCTGTTAATCTTTTTATAACTAGAATTTAAGTGTATAACATTTATTATAACCACTCAAATTTTATTTATAAAATCTTTTTATATTGTATATTATCCAATTACATTGTTAACTTCTGAAAATCAATGTAAGATATATTGAAAGGCAATTGAGTATTATACAAATAAAACTATCAAATTCAATTATCTCAAGTTTGAATCATTTATTCAAAATTTTGATTTTCTTTTTATAATTGAAATTATTCTTCAAGATAAAATTTAAGAATTAAATTTCTGATTCCCTTCAAACCATTTAGAGATAAATAAATATATGTACATAATATGTCAAATCAAATTTAAATCATATATCTATATACTATAAATCAAGTCATATTTTATAGATTCAAATTAATTAAATTCTCAAGGTAACACTATAGCTAGACTTACAGAATGGTCTCTTCACTTCGAAAATCGAAAATGAATGTCGATGATGTTGGAGTCATCACCGAAATTATTTCCCAGCGACAAAGAGAAGGGCACTGATTTTTAAACCTTTAAAATTCTTTGGAAACAAATTTCTATTCGAAAATAATTTAAATAATATATCCTTTTAAAATTTTAAACACAAGGTTTGAAACCATCGGAAATTGAATTCTCAATTTCTTTTTTTAAATTCATTTCTGTTTTCAAATTAATTTATAACCATTGTTTATAGTTCAATTATTTATATTAGACAAAACCCATGGTTTACAAAACCATAAATAAAATCAAAAACTATTATCTCTTGACAACTAGTTAAATTAATTACAAAAATTCTGAAAATTATACTTATATATATAATAATAGATTTTTTTCCAAATATAGGAATAAAATTTTCAAAACAAGGATAGAGATTCAAATTTGATGGAATTAAATCAAAAAGAATTTTGATTTAAAGGTAAGTTGGAATCAGAAGATCCGATGATTAAATAACAGAATAAGGAACTGGATAAGTTTATATAAATCACGGGTAACCTTAACCGAGTCAACCGTGATATATATATACAACTGACACTGGAAAATGTCAATTACACTTTTAAAATGTTTTAAAACCAAAATATATACAAAAAAAGTTATTTTACCCCTGAAAACGTAAATTAGAACATTATATGACCAAATAAAATATTACTTATATAATTTAAAGTAAACAATTTTGTTAAATGAAGCAGATTACACCCAATAGTTAAAAAGGCATAACTTTCACATTATAAATTAGATTTCAACGAAACGAAAAGCAGTATTCTTAAAATTTTATTTACTTTCAAAATAAAAGATAAAATTAAAAAATTTAAACTTTTAAATTTTTAAATTTAAAAGTCAAAGTTTGACCATATTGACAAAATTCACATTTTCGAAAAATATTCTGTTAATTCATGTGTGGAATTCTAATCCACGCCAAAATTTATATTTTAAATAACAAAATTATCTAAATTAAATAAATAAAACATTTATTAAAATTTTTGGGTTGATACATAGATGGTTTGGATGGCAAGCAAAGTGAGAGTAAATGTTAAAAAACAGAAAAGGCATAAGAAGGAGAAAGAAACGTATATATGTTTTATTCTTAAATGCAAATGAAAATGAGAAGTTTTGAAATAAGAAATAAATCTTCTTGTACATGATTTGCAAATGAGAAATACACGGCTAGGAAAAGAGTTTGTATGGCTAAAGCAAGAAATAAAGAGGCCATGAAGAAAAAGGCAAGAAATCAATCAATGACCTGATGGATTTAATTAATTTCTTTCCTTTGTATTAACAGTTGTTCTTAATTATATTGAATTTGTTAAATGTGTACATTTATTATGATTGAATCCTCAAATAAATTCATTCAGATAAGTTTCATTCTTTTTATATTACCTTATGAATAAAATATGCATTTCCACTTTAATATTCCTTCCTTATTTTATTACAAAGTTTATTTTTCTTCATGTTAAATTAACAAAATTTTATCAATTTAACAATTTTAATTATTAAAAATTTATGGGTCGTTACAAATTACCTTTGCATAATGCCTAGATGAAACACGTTGAGATGTTGATTAAAACTCTTTAAATCTGATTCAAAAATCTAGAAAGTGCTACCAATTTGAATGCTGCTACCGCCGGTGTTTGAATTTGATTTAATTTAAGTGTTTAGAAGCTTGAAATTGAGGAGGAGGTGGACTAGGGATGGCCATTATTGGTTGAAGAAGGGCAAAAAGAGAGTGACAAAAATAAGGGTTGGCGGTCAACAAACAGGCAAGATCTCAAGGAGTAATAAGGGATCTAGATCCACCTTTTTCTCTTACCAAATCATTTTTTTTCAATCAAAATTCACCCACTTGTCCCTGCTATGGCTGGCCACTCTAGGCTCCATAATGGGACATAAAATTTCTTTAACCTCGGGCAATAAAAAGTGCATTTAAATCTAATTCAAATGCACATCAATATTGTATATCAATACGTATGTTTATAACTGTTATATACACACTATTTAATATTAATCAATACAATTTTTAAAAAAAATTAATATTTCATAAATATTAATTAATTAATAACAATTATAATTAGTTAAATAAGGTGGTAATAGGAATATTTAACATTTCGGTTATGCGACTCTTATGTGTAAATTTGGTCAGTGGTTAATATTGAGCAATTCGAATATTAACGTTTACACGCAACTTAACAGGTGGTGTGACATTATGACCAAATTTATTGCTTATATTGCTTTGCTAGAATTCAATTTTATTTTATTTAAGCATTATGTGGCAGTGACAATTATTTACACCAATTCTCTTTGTCAAAACAATATCACTTTGGACTTATGAAATTTTGGTATGGTTAAAATTCCAGTATCGTCCATATTTAACTTTATATTTCAAACACAAAGTCTATAGTTCAATAATAACAATTATTATTTATCAAGCTGCTTTGTTCTAAGACTTTGACTTTGAATTGACTTCAGTTGACCGCGATACTAACCTCATATGAAGATGAACCCTCTTTTGAATAGTGTTTCACTTCAAATGCTTCTATACTACCCGACTATAGTTATTTGATGACCGTGCCACAATTTAGCTATAATCAAAGCGGAGCTTCCATATTAAAGATCAATAGTATTCTCAAGTCGTGAGAACTATATAATTTGTCACATCGATAACTTTTGTTTGACCTTAGTTATATTAACCAAAAGAAAACTATCGAGTGAGCCATTCCATGCTTATCCAATAATTATCAGTACATATCCCCATGGTTCTCACAATAGTCATGAGTACTGCCAAATATTTGGAGAGCATTATGTACTCTAGTGTCATTGAATGCATCGATATCAGTCTCCCGACATCTTGACTATGAATATTTAAAATGGTATGTTAAATTTCATTGTGATAAATTACTCATTGTTACAACATTTTGTAACTGCCATCACAAAACATACTATTTATGGATTTTCTATTATATATATTTTTAATTAAATTCATTAATTAATATAACACATTATATCAAGTATATAATACAAGAAAACATATTTTATTTCAAACAATATTGGTTACTGAGTTATATATATATAACAAATAACTCTATTAGATTTATCTTCTTTTCATTTTTTTGCATTCTTCTAGTTTTATTTATTACATTCTCATCTTGGTCATTTCTGGTTTTCCCATTTGAGATTTTTAGTATCCATAAGGGCATTAAAATTTTTGAAAACTCATGATATTTCTAATTGCAATGGATGTAAACTTGCAAAAAATTTAAACTTTACATGTTTATAATAGTGATTTTGTTGCTTCTACTCCTTTTGCTTTGACCCATTCTGATGATTGAGGACCCTCTCTTATTCCCATTAATGAAGGGTCTCATTATTATGTTTGTTTTATAAGTGATCATACTTGTTATTATTAGATATATTTAATGAAATATCATTTTGATTTTTTTGATATACATGCTTTATTTTGAGATATTATTGAAACCCAACATTCTACTACCATAAACTATTTTAGATGTGAATTAGACATATCTAATAAATTTCATGAATTTTTTCCTTCGATGGAATTATTCACCAAACTTCATGACTGATACTCCTCGGTAAAATGATGTTGCATAAAGAAACTTTAGGCGTATTCTTGAAATTTCTAGATATATTATTATTCGCTTCTATCCATAATGAATTTTGGAGTGAGGAAGTTCTTACCATTATAACTTTGACTAATACGATGTCATCTTCTCATTTTCTCTTTTTTAATTTTTTATGAATCTCCCCTTAGTTATTTCTTCCTTAGAGTTTTTGGATGCATCGATATCCTTCTTTGTCCTAATATAGAACACAAAAGGCTGTCTTCTCATTCAACCATGTGTATTTTTCTTGGTTATGGTGATGATAAAATAGGGTATAAGTGTTAGATATGAATACTCCAAACTTTATGTATGTCATTATGTTATTTTTCTCGAACATATATCTTTCTTCTTCATTCCATATAGTGCTAATCATTTTACAAGATCTAATCTTATTCATATTGATCCATTTTCAAAGAGTTATAATATTTGTAGTATTACACATAATGACATGCTTAAAGATAAAACCACACTAGAAGCTCCTTCTTGTCCTATGATCCATCAAACATTCTTCAAGACTTTGAATCCACCTTTATGTCAATCCACATATACTCATAAGTCCACAAAGTTAACAGATTTGTGTTATTCTTGTTATTCTTCATCTTATACCTCTTCTTTAGTTTTGATTCACTATTTTTAGCCTTCTTTTTATAAAGAGACAATTCTTTATCCATATGGGCAAAAGGCAATGTATGAGATACTTTCTTCATTGCATAAGACATGTACTTTTGATTTGGTTCATCTACCTTCTAGTAAGGGCATTGTTAGTTGTCATTGAATATATAAGATCGATACTAATTTTGATGGATTTAATGAGAGATATAAAGCTAGTTTGGTTGCAATTAAAGGGTATTCACAAAAGTATGGAATGGATTATGAGGAAAATTTTGCACTTGTTGCAAAAATGACTATAGTTCATACTCTTATTGCGGTAGTTTTAGTTTGTCAATGGTTTATCTCTCAACTTTATGTTGATAATACCATCTATGGAGATCTTCAAGAAGATGTATTTATCGAACCCCCTCCTTATGTTCCATATGGTTTTGAATATGCTTGCGAACTTAAGAATGGATTACTTGGTCTTAACAAGTTCCTCAAGCTTGTTTGAAAGATTTTCTATTGTTATATCATCCCTTGTATTTGTTTATAATAATTGTAATCATGCTCACTCTTTTTGTTAATTGCACCAATGGAGGATATATCATTTTATCTTTGCAAGTTGATTATATGATTATTAATAGTAAAGACATTGATGGTATTTCAGTTTTAAGGGTCGGGTTAGATGGATAGATTGAAATAAAGGATCTGGATCCATTGAGATATTTCTTAGGTATTGAGGTAGCCTACTTACCTAAAGGCTATCTTCTTCCTCTATCGAATATATTTTAGATTCTTGATTAGGATGAGTTAACAGATAATAAGACTACGGACATTCCCTTGAGGTTGACATGAAGTATTCTTTTTCTAAAGGTGAATCTTTATCAGACTGTTTTGTACTGTACTATTGTTGTAAGCTTGGTATATCTTATTATTATCTGAGATATCTCGTGTGTTATCCATAATTTTAGTCAATTTGTAGCTGCTCCTACTGTAGTTCATTGGGTTGTTGTTCTTCGTATATTCACATATCTGAAAGGTAAAAAATTCATACTCTTCTACTTTCTTTCACTTCATCCTTGGAGCTGTATTCCTACTCCGATGTTGATTATGGTAGTGGTCCTACTTATCACAAGTCAATTATCGATCACCGTATCTTTTTTGGTGATTCTCTTATCCCTTGAAAGATTAAGAAAGATTCTATCATTTCTCATTCTTAAATTGGAATGGAATATTGTGTTATTGCATCTACTACCAAGGAGATTGTTTTATTCATATGAATTGGGAAAACATACCTAATTAATCAAAAACAAATCAAAAATTAAAAATTAGAAAGAGAAAAAAGAACTTGAAAATTTTAAAATTGTTCAGCCTAAATCAAGTGCCGACGTCCAATATATCTTTTGTTACTAATTTCATTTACAACTGCAGCCAAATTACAACACGGTTTCGAGTTTCATTTGAGGTTGGTTGGTTTCGAATTTGGAAGTGACTCTATGTAAAACTTATTAAAGAGGCAAAAATCTCCTTTTTAATTATTGTAGGATACCTATTTATAGATGAATTTCGCTTTAGATTAGCTGAATCATCATTTGAATCGCTCAAACATGGTAATCTAATTTTCTAGCAAGAAGAATAAGTCAAAACATAACCATTCCCCAAATGTAGATCATTCAGTACTAATCCATAAGGATTAATACTGACCGATAAGGTTGCCAAAGTTTGCACCTTTTCTTCAATATAGCTTAAGTCTTCTAGCTTTAGAAGTTCAAGTACAAAATAGTTAAAGATGATCATTCAGTATCAAATGATGTCACGTCACTTGTACTTGTCCTTTTCTTTTATCTTACATACAGAGCCACATAGAAGCAAAATAGGACCCTCATCATAAATAATATTGTTTGTCATAGATCTGTGTGGATCGATAATGACCGATATACCTTGCCCCATACTTGGCCAATTTTCTTGTTTCTTAAATATTGATATCTTTCAAGCTTCTTGATGCATTTATTCATTATTTTGTAGTCTAAATCCATCAAAATGTCATTTGGTTCAAATATCGAATAACACTTGCCCTCTAAAGTATGCTTCTTTGAACACAAAGCATGCTTTAGATCAAAATGAGCGACTGAATCTAGGTCCACAAGGATGTTTCCATCATCCAAACCATTTTCGTGAAATGATGCATCTTCTCTGAGAAAATCTACACATCATTTAAAACAATTGTTGATTTTAGCATCTTGACATATAAAAATGTTGATGTTTTCAATTCAATGTCTTCGACCATTACTAAGTATTAACAGAAAGCTATCTTATCCCTTGGCCAGGTCGATTCTTATTCATTCTAGTTTTTGTGAAAAAAACATACGAGTATTCATATTGATCGATATCAATTAATATGGTTAGGTACTAATCAATTGAAAATTCCTATATTTAATGAGCATTTAGAAAAAATTTCTATGTTTCCACCTTCATGTTTCAGTCTTCTTCATTTGAGTACTTTTGATCATATTCCCTTCATGGCGATTCTTCGACTTAAACAAGAACTTCCATCACCACCATTCTTAGATCAACTCTAATCTAGTCATTGTCGATCCATAAGAACAACCTATATCGTTCAACTTGACCTTGTGCTAGAATTTCACCTTTTTGAATAATAACCGTCCTGATCCATGCTCAAGCCTAGTCGCTAATGCCTTTCATCGTCACCTCCCCTCTCTATGCCTCATGAATAGTTAAAAACTTCAACACAGTCATGGAAAGAAGATTGCAAAGGGAAGAAACAATTTTCTTGGATCGAATTTCGATCATGGGTGAGTGTTGAATGTTGTTCGAGTCGATAAGTGAAACTGCATCATCAAAGGTGCTCTAGCACTCGATGAATCCCATCGACATTTGAAATCAAACATCGCATATCTACAATCTTGCAAAGAAAAGATTTGTACTGCATTAGATTACATATGGTATTGTTATTGTAAATCCAACGTTAATGGGGAATATTTGACAAAATGTTCAATCGCGTGCTAGAGCTTATCTGCCAACATAAACAAGATATCTACACAGAGTGCTTCTTGAAGGAACCGGGCCAGTTGGCAATGGTAAATTTCAGAAAAAGTTTCTGTTTAGATGTTTATTAGGCTTATGATGTCTAAATGTGTTTATTAGATTTGATCTAATTATTTAATGTAAAATCCAATTTTATTTAATTTCCTTATTAATCAATCAATGAATTTAATTATTTAATGCGTGGTATATCGTATGAATATATCATCATATACTCATGTGTAAATATAGTGCATGTGCAACATATAATATAGTATGCATAGTTAATATGTATGTATATAGACGTTGGGATTTACATCTGTAACATACACATTCGACATCAATATACGCATCTGCTGTCTCAAAATTGCCATTTAAATATGTATGCATTTATTATATATGTCAAAATCCAAAATTGTAAGCATATGTTGGTTTCGAATAGAAGGAGATCAAGATATGAACTCTCCTAAATTTACTCCTTCCTTTATTACCGTTTGCACAAAAAATGAGCAAACACCTCTAATCGATTTGTTGTAGAATTGTGTATATGAGGTGTATAAGCCAACTATTATATTTTTCTTATGATTAATTTTTAGATCAAAAATCACATACGGGTTATGCATAAAGTAAATTGTTGTAAAGTGAAGAACACAAAGATTTATAGTGGTCCGACCAGAATGTGCCTACATCCACTATTTATTTTCATTATTCTTTATATAGATATTTGGTACAATGCCTAGGGTACAAAATATGATGATATGTTGCTTAATAGAAAGTAAGACATAGACCTAAAAAGGTCCGTTCGATAACTTCTATTTGGCTATCCCTGTTCGGTTGTTCTATTAGGATGTCCTTGTTGGGCTATCTCTGACTTTCTATGAATCGTCCTCCATTGCCATTATAAGCTTGGCTCTCTATAATTATTCCCAATTGTTGTTGGATGTTTTGGTATTTATAGGAGTGAAGGCATAGGGAGGTCAGGCCGATAAACTAGGAAATTTCTTTGTGTAACTCCTCGGTTTGGTACTTTCCATGCATACAAGATTTGGTCCGGAGTTCCCTATTTTATCTTGCTCGATATCTTTAGTTCGGCTCCCTGGGTGCGGCAGTGCCTTGGTCTGGCGGTGAACTATGATGCCTTGGTTTGGCAGTTCCTCGGTTCGGTGGTGCCTTGTTCCAGTGGTCTCTCTATCCGGCCAAGCCCCAGTCCGATGGTGCTTCGGTTCGACGGTTCTCTAATGCCATAAATCTTGAGGTTGCTCCTTCATAACTCGATGTTGGATGGTAGATTGATATTTGAAGGTGATTGGATAAGGTCGAAATGATTTCTTGCTGTTCATAAGTGCCCCAAAGATTTGGTTCGGCAAGATTCTGTTAGGCAGAGATTTGGTTAGGTAGTTTCCAGAGCTCCAAACTTGTCTGCAATTATTACTCATCCATTTTGCTCTCATAGTTTTGCTCATGCATTAGGTATTTATAGGTGTGAGGTTGGGGAGAGGTCTATTAGGTAGTGAATGGTTAGGTAGTAAATGATTAGGTTTCCTAGTAGACCGTTTCTCATGTTCAATTAAAATAATATGCTTGCTAGGAACGAACTCTCGACCTCTTTGTTGGAAGCTTAAAGCACAATCACTTGAGCAACACGCATTTTTATGCCATAATTCCTTCATTTCAAGTCAAAATTGAATGAGACTTGAACCAATAGCTTCGTATCATTGAGCAGAACATTTCAATGCCTTAGAATGTTCCATTTGCATGAAGTAGGTAGTAGCTCTATAAGGTGGGGCCTGATTGGTTAGGTGGAGGAGAAATTTTATGATAATCATACCTTCCAATTTATAGCTTGAATTGAGATGCGGTTTCGACCTAGGTGCATGTCGTGACCTTAGGAATATTTTATAAGCGTTTTGAGTATATTTTTTGACTGTGTCAAATTTACCCCTAACACTTCACATTGCTCTAGTGATTACGAGATGGCGCCTTTATTATGTACCTTATAACCATTTATATGCCCCTTAATGTCTTCCACATTCACCATGCTATGGGAAAATATGCACACAACACTTGCGCCCCAAAGCATACTTTCATAGAATACAAAATATGCTTTATTTCATCTAAATCGTCTTTCTTTCTCATGTGGTGGTTATCTTGGACCTTAAATATCTATATCCTTATTCCCATCCTTTCAATAATTTTTCCACTGCTAGTATGTTGCGAAGCCTTATTCACTTGGTGAAATCTTGTTGATCGTTTCAAGACATCTTTTAGTAGTATGGCATATGTAGCTCGTGCTTTCTTGGCGGTATAGTGATCTAGCATGATTTTCCACTGATTGTCATCTCTCTTCGGTTAGGAGTTGCTCTCTCTAGTTCAACTTCCTTATCCCCGGGTCCTAAGGGTCGTGTGTTATCTTATGAACATTCCGAGTATATCGAGGTTCACTATGGAAAAGGGTATATCATGGTTCCATGGTACATGGACCCAACGATGTATAATTTGTTGAGTTGACTTTAGTTTGGTGGTTAAGATTAGTAGTCATGATATATTTTTCCTAGACGTTAGCCAAGCAATTCTACTAGTGACTCCTTCACCACTACCATGCATACTTGTATAGATTAATCATTAACAAGTTCACCTACGTAAGTGATTTTTGGTAAAATTTTGAACGTAAGTTGATCTTGCGCTTGTGTTGTGGATTTAATCTTCTTTTGATGTTTATGCATTCTTGTGTCTGATATTTATTCATTTCCTTGTTCTTCCTTTTCCTGGCTAGTAATCGTGATATGTTAGTTCCACATGATTGCTAGGTTTGCTTGTTTCGTTAGCAACCTTTCTCGCCGCTATCGTGTATATATAGGTGGCATTAATCACCAACAAGTCTAGTGTGGTAAGTAATTTTGATGGCCGATACTTCCCTTGGCCCATATTTTGTATTTCTTGTATAAAAGTTACACAAGCGAATATGTATCTTATAGGAATTTTAAATGAAACTATCATACCTGATCAGGATTAGTTATTGCATTATGTTTGTATAGTATCCTTGCTTAGCCATTAGCTTGTTAGTAATCTTTTATTACTTCCTCACATACTTGTAATAGGTCCATGACTGACAAGTTTGACATGGTAAATATACTAGTGAAGCGGCTCCTTGTTATTTTCCTAGCTCTTCCAACAACTCTTCCAGCATCTTTTCCTTTGCTCCTGACATCTTTGTGCATGATCAATCCCTAGGAAGTTCGAAAAAACGAGCAATCTATGTGAAGTCACACTCTATTATTCTGTAAGCTCTTTTGGTGATCTTCCCATCGCTACCCCATGTATTGCGCATGATCAATAACAGTCAAGTTTGGTGGTGTAAGCAACCCCTGATGGAATGCCTTCTCATCGCTACCTTGCACACTTGCCCATGATCAATCACTACCAACTTCGGTAAGGTCAGCGATCTTTGATGGAGTATCTTCTCATTGCTACCTTGCATACTTGCATGGGATTAATCACCATCAAGTTCAATAAGGTATGCGATCTCTGGTGGAGTGTCTTTGTAAACTAGTCCCGTATGTCCTTGTCAATTCCAGTTTCTTTTCTTTGGTTCGAGCGAGTTTATCCACAACACAGGGTAGGAATACGCATTGTACCAAGACAAAGTAAGTCTAGAGATTGTCAACAACAAACTATCCAGTCGACAGTCATGTTCTTACCATGGGTTAATCTTGTTCGCCATTGCTAGCCAGAATTTGTGATCATCATCAATGGTGAACTACCCAATCAGCGGTCATGTGCTGACCATGGGCTGATCTGGTTCATCGCTACTGGTAAATGGTTTGGGGCCGATTGTCAATGGAAAACACCCAGTCAAAGGCTATTCTAGTTCTCTACTATCGACTAAAGGTTTAGGATCGATCGTCAATAGCGAACATTTGTTCAGGGCTGCTTTGGTCCGCCATCGTTGACTAAAGGTTTGGGGCCGATTGTCAATAGAGAACACCCATTCAGGGCTGCTCTGTTTTGCCACTACTGACCAAAGGTTTAGGGCTGATTGTCAATGGTGAACATCCATTCAGGGCTACCCTGATACACCATGGTCGGCCCAAGGTTTAAGGCCGATTGTTAATGGTGATAACCCATTCAGGGCTATTCTAGTTCGTTGTTGCCAGCAAAAGATTTAGTATTGATCGTCAATGGTGAATGTCCATTTAGGGCTGCTCTGGTTCATCACTATCAGCTAAAGGTTTGGGGTAGATCATCAATGGCGAACAACCAATTCAAGAATGCTTTGGTTTTCCATAGTCGGCCAAAGGTTTAGAGCCGATCATCAATGGCAAAAACCCATTCAGGGCTGCTCTGGTTCACCGCTGTCGGCCAAAATTTTGGGGCCGATTGTCAATGGCGAACACCCATTCGAGATTGCTTTGGTTTGTCACTGCCGACTAAAAGGTTTATTTTCGATCGTCCATAATAAACTACTCGTTCCATGATCATGTCCTAATCATGGGTAATTCCAGTTCACTGTTGCCGGCCATGATTTTTCCTAGCTTTTTATGATGCGCCAAAGTTGGGTTCCCCTAGTATGCAGTGGCCTTGCCCATATAGTCCTAGAAATCGAGGACATTATTTGATATGCGATGGTTTTTCTTATGGTGGTTTGATAGCATTGATCATTTACCATGATTTCACAAAACCTATCCATGGGGTTTGGTAAAACTATCGCAATTGACAATGCACCTATCCATAATCCATGTAGTTGCAATAGTCAGTGCATAAAAATGAATCTGAGGTTTTAAGCATTCCATGTTTTCTTGAATACTGCTCTGTCCATGATGATGATAATGTAAGCTCCATTCCAAGATTCCCGCTGCTAAAATATAGTCCTTCCTAGACCGAATCAGGTGCCCTGACCAAGGGGAATACTTGCTTTAGCACTAAGTCCCCTTCCTTGAATGGGGAGAGTTTAACCTTAGAGTTGTATTGCTTGGCTATCCTTTGCTTATGAGCCTTAGCTTTTAATAGCTCTATCATGGTTTTAATCAATAATATCCAATGACATTCTAGCAATTCCTTGTTCTTATTTGGGTCATAATGAATCCTTGTTTGAGATGGCAATGGACAAGGGAGTACATCCTGTCGCCATTTTAAAGAAGTGCATTGGGCCAATAGTGCCAAAGGAAGCTCATCCGCACATGCTCTTTTGCCTTTTCCAACCGCTTCTTTATAAAGGTCTTCCAAACCTTGTTCACCACTTCCATCTTTCTATTAGACTACAGACATGTTATTGTAGAAAAGACCTTCTTTATTCCATGCTGCATATCACATTCTTACCTTCACCCCTGGCCATGGGATGTTCGCCGATCAGATCTATTCCCCAGACCGCAATGGGCTAGAGGCTAACCACGTAAGTTAGTTCGACTAGCACTAACCTAGGGATCGTGAGATATTCTTTTCTACAGTCAGTTTCCTAGTGTGGTATCCTCAGCTACCTTGATGTACATTGTCCAATATTTCCCTAGCCTCTTTTTGGCAGTCATACACTTTAGCAGAAGGATAGTGAAGACTCTTATGTATAGGATGCCATCCTGTATGGTGTACCGAGCCACCTTACGCATCACCTTCCTTGCTTCATTCTAGTTCAAGGGAAGTTTTTACTATGACCAACCCAGAAAGTGATTTGTTCTCTAAGCTGGCCAAATTTTCCAAATTATCGGCATCTTGATTTTACTCCTGTGAGGTGTAACCACATAACATTCTTATGCATCAGGCAAAGCCTTCGCCTTTTTTTAAGTAGACGCCAATCATTCTCCTTTGACTTAGAACTCCCAAAATGCTCGATTCACAACCATTTGCAGGTCAATGTGGATTTATAGTGTCTAAATTCCTAGTTCTTTTGTATTTCCTGTCGTACTATTAGTGTATTTTATGCTATCATTCAGTCTAGCCTGCAAGGTAAGAGGTCTATCCGATTAAAGGGGTTAAGAACATTCGTTCTAGAGCAGTCATTAATATTTCTTTCACTTACATAGGTGTCGCATAGTCATGTGGCATGGTGTTATTATGCCTCAAGTATTTCTATCGAATATCATTTAAAATTAATTCATAAAACTAAGTCATCCTTTGAATTTTTGTCCCTACATTCTATAAGGGTATCCACTCTCTGTAGTATCATGCTTCATATTTATATGAAGTTGATTCTATCTCTAGGGCCTTTTGAAAAGATTATGCTCCACCATCTCTAGAAATGTCCATTCCCACCCGCGGAATGATTAGAATTACACTCCACATCTCTAGAGGAGTTGGACCTAGTCTTCCATCATATCTGATGGAGTTGAACCCTATCTCCAGGACTAGGAAGTGTATGCTCCATTGTCTAATTACTCTATTCTTCACAATTTTCATGCACATTTATCTCTGAATATCTAGTAGAAGGATGTGCTCTGATGTCCAGAGGGGTAACATCGTGCGCCAAAGCATGCTGCAAGGACTTGGTTCCGTTGAGGGATTGTGACCTAGAGTTTATGGCATTCTCACTGGAGTTACCTTAGGTTTCAGTCCAGAGCATACTTGTAAGATTTGTCTACTTTCATCGGTATCATTACCATAGACCTGATGGAACATATCGTATTTGTCATTTCCATCTATACTACAATTGACTCTTTGTCCTTAATTCACTATAATCTATGGTATCTCTAATAGCAAAATAGATTCTTTTCGGAGTCTCTATAAACTATGAACATGGAAACTTTCCCATCTTTTGAGTTGTTTCCTATCCAGACACTCTTCGTCTCTAACCAAGTTGACATTTGTCAGTCCTGCCTCGATATCAGAATCCTCTAAGAGCACAAACATGTAGGCCTGGTAGTATAAGTCCTCCAAGTTGGAAGCTGGATTTTTCTTAAGTTCCCTATAAAACTCCATTTTCCTATTAGTTCCTGAAATAGCAACCACAATGATAATTTGTTCACTAAGTTGACCTATAGCGGCTACTATAGTGTTGAACCATGCTAGATTAGTCCATGAGTTTCTCCATACTTTTTCTTTCTCCACAGCTTCAGTTGCCTCCATATGTTGAATATGGCGCCTCAAATGTGTTCTAGAGTTTGTTATTCCAGTGCATGGTTCTATGACCAGTGCCTTGAAATCTGGGTTTCGATTGCATACCGGATATTCGAGGTGAACGGACATTAGTTCATCTTGTCAACCTCTAGTCTCCTGCTCTAATTTCCTAACACTCGACACATTAGCCTAGCGACTCACTCCTCTGCTACTAGAGTGCTTCCTTAGGTTGCTTGATAGGCTATGTCATGCCCTTTGTGTAATGGATCAACCACCTATGTTCTAGTAGGTTTGCAATCAAAAGGTCCCATTTCAGCAGTCGAGCGCATGGTTCTAGCATTAGCATTGACTTCTAGTGGGACATCCTTCCTTGGTCCGACATAGGCTATACCATTAGTCCGGTACCGATCAGATTTGCATTTAGATTATTTGGTTCGAGCCTTGGTCGATTTGGTTTGTGGAAGTCTAGATTTTCCTAGCTCCTTCCTGCCTTACCTACTCCCTTGCATCCATCCTTGATGGGTTGCCAACATAATTCCTAACTTGGTCTTTGTATACCTATGTTGGTGTTGCTTGCTTCATGAGTCTAAGGAATGCATCTGTTATCTCTGGATACTTAAATAGGAAAGAAGCTTCTGTATTTTCCATCATCATTTATAGTCACATTACTAGATTTTTTTTTCTCTAACTCTAGTTACTATACCAGGCTGTCTCTTTAATGCAACACCTTCCAACGTCATATACCTTGCCCCACATAAACGAACTCCTCTAATGTGGTCGGTTTCTCCTTTGTCAATCTCCTAGAAAACTTTATTATAAGGTGAACTCCACCATACAAGTCATCAATGTGAACCTTTCATCCATGTTTTGAATTCCATCTATTGCAGCATTAAATTAGGATAAGTACTACTATAGGAACTCATCTTCCCTTTGCTTCACATCGTGTAAAAGGTATCCATCTTTCGGTTCTTCAACATGTACCAGGAATTGACTAATAAACTTATCCTTTAACATCTTCCAAGAATGAATTGATTCTTGGGGTAAATCATAAAACCACATAATGGTTAAACCTGGAAAGAATAGAGGAAAGAACTTGCACAATACTTCCTCTGTAAACTCACTCATTAACATGTGTTGTGTGTGCCATTGTCAATGTACTATGGGGTCAATTAGTCCTTTATACAGCTCCACAGTAAGCATCTTGAAATCTTTGGGGTTCCTAGTAGTTCTATCCCTTGAGAGAAGGTAGTGCTAAGCCTAATTCCAATTCTCCACTCCAATTATTTATGTTGAACATATTATCCAATGATCAAGCCTTCCTACCCTTCGATCTAGGTGATTGGCAATGATAGCTTGTCCTTTCCCTTTGGAGGAACGATTTCCATCATCCTCCCTATGATAACTTGATCTTCATTTTCGGGCATGGTCATGGCTCCTATACTGATCCTAGTGATCATTTTGTCCTCCATTGACATTCATTAAGGGAATGAGAAGCATTTGTTGCAGCTGTCCCCGATTCAGCATCATCCTAGTCTAGTTTGATGCTAAAGCGCTTCCTAGATCTAGCTTCAGGCTGATCTCTTACTTGATTCATCCCTCCATCATTGCTTCCATCTCTTTAACTTTCTTGATCAAATCTTCATCAAAGTGTGGCCCAGTTTGCCTTCCGATCTCCTAGACTAGGATCGCCCTTGTGTTCCAATGTTGTGACCAATAGTTTGTGGATACCTTAAGTGTGTCATAAGTTGGTCCACAATTGCTTGTTGTTGGGCTCTGAAACATTATTTTTAGCATGGCCACAATTCTATCTAAGTTTAATTTGGTAATTATATCTACTAGCTCTAGAGTACTTGTTGAACGATCATCCTTATTGGCAATTGTTTGGTTGGATGAGTTGGTGTTCTCTACATTCTTGCTAATAGCACCAACCTTATTCTTTGATTTTAGAGACATATTGAAAATCATCTCACAATGGAAGCACCAAAAATGTTTGCACAAAAAGGGGCAAACACCTCCGATCAATTTATTCGATTATCCATATTCGCATATCCATGTTTGGTTGTTCTTGTTAGGCTATTCTTGATAGGTTGTTCATTTTAGGTTGTCTCTATTAGGCTGTCCATGTTAGACTATTCCTGTTAGATTGTTCCTAGCTTTATCTGACTTGTCTGTCATTATTGTTGTAAGCTTGGCTCTCCAGAATTGTCCCTTATTGTTGTTGGATGCTTTGGTATTTATAGGAATGAAGGTATAGGGAGACGATAAAATAGGCATTTTCCCTATATAACATGCTCGGTTTGTTACTTTCCATATATACAAGATTTGGTCTAGAGTTTCTTATTTTAGCTTGCTCATCATCTAACAGTGCTTCGGTCCGGCGATGCATCTTTCCAATTCCTATTTCTGGTGGTGCCTTGGTCCAATGGTTCCTCTATCTGGATGTACGTTAGTCTAGTGGTGCCTCTATTTGACAGTTCCTTTGTCCAGGGATGCCTAGGACTGGGGGTTCTCTGATACCATAAATCTTGAGGTTGGTCCTCTATAACTCGATGTTGGATTGTGTATGGGATATTTGAAGGTGTTTGAATAAAGCTAAGATGATTCCTTGTTGTTCTTAAGTGCTCCAAAGATTCGGTTAGGTAAGATTTTGTTACGCAAGATTATGTTCCATAAAAATAATGTGCAGGTAGGAATTGAGTACCTGACCTCTATATTGGAAGCTTGAAGCACAACCACCTGAGTTATACATGATTTTGTGCCATAACTCTTTCATTTTAAGTCCGAATTGAATGAAACTTAGAACAATAGCTTCGTATCATTGAGTAGAATATTCCAATGCCTTATAATGCTCCATTTTCTTAAAGTAGATAGTAGCTCTCTAAGCGGGTCTTGAGTCGATTAAGTAGTGCACAAATTATAAGATGATCATATCTTCCAATCCATAGCTCGTATTAAGCTACAGTTTCGACCTAGGCGTATGTCCTGACCTTAAGAACATCATATAAGTGCTTTGAGTATATTTTTTGACTATGCCAAATTTGCCTCCAACCTTCGCCTTGCCTTTGTTGATTACATGGTGGCGTCTTTATTATGCACGATTCAATCGTTTCTATGGTCCTTAGCGTCTTTTTATATTCACCACGTTATGGGAAAAAATGCCCACAAAAATTACCATTTGCTAGATCTCAATCTAGCAATCCAAATGCCTCTTTGACTATTTAAAATAAATAAATTTGTGTGAATATATGTGAGTATGCGTGTTTTCCATCCTAAAGTTTTTTTTATTTGACAAAGTCAAAACTTTAGATCCAAAATTCGATATCAATAATTATTTAACTTTGATTCGATAAATAATTTATAAAATGAACTTCCTTTAATTCATTCATTCAAAATCATATGCTAGGCCATTTGAAATCTTTAATTAATATGTTAAGTTTCAATTCAACAGTGGATTTAGAATCAAAACATTTTACAAAAATAACATACTAAATTTTGGATTTGAAATTCTGACTAAAATAATGATTTTTAGATATTAGAATGTAATTTAATAAGTTTTAAAATAAAAAATCGTATATACATATATCTATATATCTGTGTGTGTATTATACAATGTTTGAATACAAATTATTTTTTTAACAAAGATCTATAATTCAACATTACATAATGAATAAAGTCTCATCAATTAAATCATAGATAATTGGGTGAGACTGCATATGAAAATGCTGAATTGTTCTACAAGTTATGCAACAAATGATATCAAAACATAATAAAAATCAACAAAAATTGATTTTACAATTGAAATACAATACACAACATAAAATTAAATTCAACGAGTCACAATTCAATGTATATATATGTGTGTGAAATTATTCAAGGTTAAACAAAATTAATAAATATAAATAAAATAAAAGAATTGAACCTGAAATGTCTTGCCCTTGGTAATACCCGGATTCGAGGTTTCTCCTCGGTTCTCTAACTAGATCTATACCTAGCTTTGCAATAGAAGGATATACCACTTTGTTTTTATTTTATTTGATGCTTTCACTTGATTTGGAGTTGATTTTGTTATGTAAAAGAAGAGCCGATGAAATGAATGAACCAAGGAAATAAATTAGTGGATATGTTTTTAATTGAAAGATGGAAATATTTTCCATTCTTTTACTTAAACTTCCCTAATCAATTTCTTTATTTCCTCTCACTCAAACCAATCCATCTCCATAAGATATAACCGGCCAAAACTGCCATTAAATGGCACAAAATTTCCATAAATATTATTATGCAATTATCTTTTATTAAAACAGTTTAAAGCTATATCGATATAGTATGTTGATGCATGCAAATATGACTTTTTTATGTGCATTCAAGTAATCATAAACAATTCCTAAACACCAAATAAATTAGATAATAATAATTATTTCTCAAATATCAATTAATTTAATTATTTTGCAATATTTTATAAATTAAATTAAAGCATATGCTTTTTTTGGAGAATTCACAAATATCGTTATACGACTCATAGGTGTGAATTTTGTAAGAGATTAATTTAGAACAATTCAGATATTAACATTAACATGTCACCTTATCTAATGGTATGGTAATTTGACCGAATTCATCACTTACAGACCTTTTTAGAAAAATCAAATTTTACATTTTCTTAAGTGGTACCCTGTAGCAACGATGGTATACACCAATTTTCTTTGTCAATACAATATCACATTAGGACTTGTGGAATTTGGTTTTCATCAAAATTCCAATATCCTCCATATTCAATTTGGTTAGTCCTTTATTAAAATCTTCGGTTTAATAATAACATTTATTATTAACCATACCGCTCTAGCCATAGACTTTGTCATTGAGTTAACTAAAATTGACCATGACATTTGCCTTGTATAACTAAGGAGACGAATTCTCCACTAAATGGTGTCTCGCTTTAATGCTTCAACTCAGACCCAAGTATAGTCATTCAATGGATGTCATGCTACAATTTAACTATAAGTATCCACAATGAAGTTCAATAACATTTTCAAGTTGAATGAACTTTGTAATATTGTCACTTCAAGATTTCCTATTTGATCCTATTTATTATTGAGTAACATGAAACTCTCGTGTGGTTCATTCCATAGTTAACCAATAAATAATAATACAAAACCCCTTAGTGCCCCCAGTAGCCATGAGTGACACAATGTCCAACATTTGGAGAACATTACATACTCTGCTCTCAAGAATGTATTAATATCCTTTCTTGAATTATCTTGATGGGAACATTTAAATAAATTTTTATTTTATATTGTGATTAATTATTCAAGTTGCAACTAAAATCACATAATATTTCATTGCAAGATTTTTTATTTATATATTTTAAAATTTTAACTTAATTAATTCTACCATATATAATAAAGTATAAAACAGAAAGCAAATACCTTTATTATGAATAGGATTGGTCATAGAGTTGGATATATGTAACAAATTGCATAATTGCTACTAGGTCAAACCCCTTAACTCTATCAATCTTTCACTTGCATTTAGGGTCAATTGTGGAATCTTATTTGAATTCCTCTGATCAGTTTTCCCAAAACCGATTGATCAAGTCCCTTAGTAAATTGGTATGCTATATTGTTTTAATTATCTACTCTATCAATAAACTCTCTTCGATGCACATAACTAGCCTTTATCTTGTGGAACAACATTTGGAGAGCATTACGTACTTTGGACTCAAGAATGTATTTTGAAACATCTTGATAGAAACATTTAAAATAAACTTTTCTTTTATATGGTGATTAATTATTAAAGTTGCATCTATAATCACATAATATTTCATTTAAGGAATTTTTATTTATATATTTTAAATTCATTACTTAATTAATTCTATCGTATATAATAAATTATAAATACCTTTATTATGAATAGGATTGGTCACAGAGTTAGATATATGTAACAATTTGCATAATTACCCCTAAGTTATACCCCATAACTCTATCGATCTCCCACTTGCACTTAGGGTCAATTATGGAATCTTATTTCCATTCCTCTGATCAGTTTTCTCAAAATCGATCGAGCTAATCCCTTAGGGTATGCTATATTTTTTAATTATCTACTCTATCAATAAACTCTCTTCGATGCAAATAACCAGCATTTATCATGTGGTACTTTTTAGAGTATGTTTCTTGAGTTCTAGTGAGCTCTATTTTCTTTTGCAATGTATTGCAGCATTGTATCATATAATAATGTCACGAGATTCTCAACACTTGGATCCACCCCTAGCTCAGTTATAAATTTGTGCATATATATATATATATATATATATATATATATATATATATATATATATAGTATTGCACTGCTTCAAGGTGATGTGCATAGCCTATGGTTTAACTAGCCCTCTTATTTGAAACATTTCCAACTTAAAGATTTTTAACCAAGATTGATCATTAATTTAGGATTGACATAATAAATTTGATATCACTTATGAAGTTTTGGCCAATATAATCTACATTCAACCTGATTAGTCTAAACACAAATCCTTGGTTCAATAATAACAATTTTTATTAACCATACCACTCTAGCTAGAGAATTTGAATTTGAGTTGACTATAGTTGACTATGATACTAACTTATATGATTGAGGAGATAATTCTCTATTAAATAGTGTTTCACTTCCAATGCTTCAATTCGGACCCAACTATAGTCGTTGAATGGACAGGAGTTGCATGATTTAAGTACAATCAAAGTGGAGTGTTTACATTAAAGTTCAATGGTATTCTCAAGTCAAGAGAACCGTGCAATGTCGTCACTTTGAGATTCTTTGTTTGACATTAATTATACTAACCAACAAAAAAATTCTCGAGTGAGTCATTCCATAATTATCTAATAACTATCAGTACGTAACTGCTTGATGCCCTAACAATCATGAGTAAAACACTGTCCAACATTTGGAGAGCGTTACGTACTCTATCTCAGCTGATGTATCGATATCATATCTTGAAACATCTTGACTAAAACTATTTAATAAATACTGAAAAATATATCATTTTATTGTGATAGATTTTACATGATTACAACATATTGAATACTATCACATAACACATCTTTTAAGGATTTTCTATTCAATATACTTAAATTAAATAGTTAACCAACATATCACAATATGACCAATACATAATAGAAAGAAAATATTTATTATTTTGAATGAGATTTTATTAAAGAGTTAATAATTTACAATGAATTACAAAATTTCCTCTAGGGCATACCCTTAACTCTACCAAGACCAGCCCTTAATTCTTAACTCCTTAAGCGCCAATGGTACACTTTGCAAGTGAGTCGATACTACTTGGTAAATGTAAAGATCTTCTCCTTCCAAAGGCTAAAACAATATTGGTTATTTTCTCGGATGCTCCATCAAATTCTAAAAAGCTACTTCATATTCGCTCGTCCATTGGAACTTTGCTTTCTCCTTCTTAAGGGCATCAAAGAACGATGTACACTTATTGGTCACCTTTGAGAAGTGTGATGACAAACTATTTATAATGTTTGAAATTGATTACAAATGCCACAAAATACGCCAGCAACTAATTTTCAAAGTTTAAAACAGTGAATCGTTTATTTTAAAATCTAAAACCTAAAAACTATAGAAGTAAACAGGTAACCTCACAATAGAATCAATCATCAATATACATTACAGCCATAAGTTCAAAGGGAAGATATCAATTATGTTTGGATTGTGCCTTATCCTATACACTATGGCCATAAGCTTGATAGCAATTGCATAGAGAAAGGATGGCCACGTAAGCCTTTTGGGGATTAAGCCCACGTAGTTTGGTTTCATGCCCCATCTGCGTCGAAATACTTGTTAGCACATAGGTACCATAACATCCATACAACCAATACAACAAACGCAAGCAGGAAACATAACTCTTACACAACACCAAATCACCAAATATGTACTAATCCACTTTATTAGTAACACAGACACACAATCACCAAATATGCACTAACCCACCATATTACTAACATGAACATAAAATCACCAAATGTGTACTAAATCGTTATATTAGTAATACAACATCAAATCAACAAATGTATGCTAACTCTTTATATTAGTAACGCAAACACTAGATCATTAAATATGTACTAAGTCGCTATATTAGTTCCATAACATCCCAGCAATCAACTACACACTACGTAGTAATAATAGTACAATACAGTATAACTTGTCTTAATTTGACTTCATCTTTACAAAACAAACATATATGATAATTTATACATAATAATTACTCACATATGTTACAACCACCCAAAAAGATATACACTCATTAATTTCTCTTAAATATAGAACTGCTTTACCATTATATATTACAGAATATTTATTCCACATCAAAACAACAATAATTTCTCAAAAATGGTAATATACATCAAAAAATTCTTTGCATACGTATCTCTCCAAATATCCTAAATACTATAATTTAGGTAATAACACACACACACACACATACACACAAACTCATATCTCTTTAAATTCTCTTTTATAATCATTTTATCATTAAACTATTTACAAATAGTAAATTTCCCACTTTAATCCTCGATACTCATTTATATTACTGTCTGTCTCAAAATAGTAATAACATAGAGAAAAAACACTTCCAAAAACACGGTTTTACTATTATCATTATTATTTCAAAACATCTTTTGTTTTTATCACTCCAACGGTAATAAAAATATTCTTCAATAAAATCCATAAAATCTATTATACTGTTATGTACTTAAAACGTGAAGTTTTTTTAATAATATCGTATTATTATTTATTAAACTACTCGTTATTTTATAAATAATAAATTCTCTAATTTCAATTAGAAATATATTTTTCGTCATTATTTATGAATTTCCTATGAATCCATAAATAATAACCTTATTCATTTTTCCACGTTTATTTAAATAAGGTGGTTAAATTACGATTATTTAAAACTATTATTCCTACTTTGTAAATAATCTCATTTGCTACTAGTTTACCTAATTTTCCTAAAATTAGACGGTTTCATTTATTTCTTTTGATCAATTATCTTCCTAAGCTAATAATCAATTATAATTAAACATTCAATAATGCAGTAGTTAATACCAAACCAATCAAATCAAGCCTCAACTCTAAAATATCACAACAATCCAAACAATCATCAATATAATACAATATATCTTAACCAGTATACATTATTCATCCATGGTGAATTATTTGATATCCAAACAATCAATTAACTAAATCAAATATACCATACCATCATGCTTTTGCAAATAGTTTCAAAATTTAGCATACTAAACACCAAATAGTCTGAAATACAATCATGAATCTAATGGAAGAAACTACAAGTGAATCTGAGTTCGTATGCAAAAGTTATGGTGATTTAAACATTAAGGTTTAATTTGTAGATAATAATATTATAAGGGCCTAATTAAAAATTCACTGACCCCTTTTGTAATACCCCATATATAGTGTAACTAAGATATTAACAATATAGTAATATTGGATAATTAGTTAAATTCGTAAATGATATTAAAATAAGGATGGGCAAATGGTCATTTTTTCAATCCTGGAACATGAGAAGTAGACCTATGTCATTGCAACCATCTCGTTTTTCTGATTCGTATGATATATTCATTTGTTTAGTTTGGAGTCTGTATGAAAAAGTGAAGTGCGATTTTGGGTCGAGCTTAGTGAGCACCAAAATTTGAATTTTGAAATTTGGATACCGTTGTCCATCCATCTATCTATAAATAGTCAGCCGAAGCACATAACTTCCTATTTATTTCAAAGAAACTGACATCGCTTCATTTCTTCTCATCTTTCGTCTTTCTACCTAAACATCAAATCACAATATCTTGCTTAATTCTTTATGGATTCAATGAAACCGAGGGGCATCGCAGAGCAGGCGAAGAATACTACACATTCATACCAAATTGATGGAGAATCTTGGTGGTAGAGTAGTCACGACAGTAATGGTTGAAGCATTAGAAGCAATTCAGTGAGTGATTTCATCTCCAAACACAACATAATGCAAAGTTGATGCTGTAATGATGATATGATATCTATAATATGACATTTAGGCTTAGTAATCACTTATTGAAGTAATCTAATCAATGAATTGGAGAAAATATAAATTACAGTAAGATAGAAAATTGTAGTATACTTATTTACACTAATTTGATGATTTCGACCCTAAATCTTATGAATTAACCCTCAAATTTGATTGGATATACATCATCTAACGGCGAACAGGGGAAGAAAAGTTCGAGCAGAGATGAAATAGGGACAACAACAAGAAAAATCGACTCAAGCTAGCTATAGATTAACTATCAATAAAATAACCATCGACATGTGCTACAATTGGTCGACCGATCATACCAAGGACGGTCGACCAATGGTCATAATTAGGTTCAATTTGAACGTAGACCTGGATAAGCCAATATATATTATTGATTCAAATCCTATTTATATTGTTTCAAGTGATATTTAAGGACTATTTCAAGACGTTTGTCAATGCTATGGATTATAGGATAATTACATTAATGTTGATCGTTTTATGGAGTTTGATTTTTATGTTATTCGGTAAAAGAGTTAATTCAATGTCGACGTGAACATGTACAAGCCTGTGGTGCAAGTTGGAAACCCATAATACAAACCTATGACAAAAGGAGGTGATCTGGGTTTGCGATGCTCCTTTGTAGTGCTTTGGTGGTCTAGCATGGAGGAGTGGATGTTAAGTGATCCTATAGTGCAATGGGCACGTTCAGGACATGAGTCAAGTTTGTGTTCGAGGTATAGACAATAAGCGACCTTGTAGCACACGAGGCAAGTCCAGGGAAGTGAGTCCTACATGAGGTTTACATGACGATGGATAACAGACGAACCCTATAGTGCACAAGGAGAGTCTAGGGAAGTGAGTCCATATGAGTTGGTGTGACATAATCCTATACAGCAGACGACAAGACCGGATGTATGAGATATGTTAAGTATAATGTGATGAGCAGAGTGAAGGAGAGTCAAGTTGAGTTAGATACTTATCACATTATAGTATTGTCTTTGTAGTATATGTAGAGTGGATAGGATTACTCACTCAGACATATGGCTGGCCCGCTTCTATTTTTCCTCTATTTATATCACTAGGTTGATGAGGTATGGAGCTAAGGTGGTACTAACGATGACGGTTTGACCATACATATTGTAAATAATGTAAATAAGTATTGTGACCAAGATTTGACTATGAATTTGGTTAGGTTTGGTTGTTATTGTAAAGACATGTATTTAACAGTATAATATATTATGGTGCTATAAAATGATTATGGTTGTTAATATATTATATTTTGTTTCCTTTCGCTGTTAGATTCTAAAAGTCATTAGTTAGAATATTTTTGCCTTTATGTTATCATATCCCAACAATTTGCCTTTTCCAACTTTTGAGGTGTTAATCTCGTTTCGAACATTAAACCAAAGTGTCAAAAAGGCAGATCATTACACCCTCTCCTTCCAAAACACACGATACCCAACCCCATCCATTGGCATCAGGTGCTTGCCACTGCTGTAATGTAAATTTGTTTAGCGATCAGAGTTCACCATCCCTAATAGCTCCTTAAGTCGCGCTCCACCACCTCCTCCACTTCCGCCACCATTGGTACCTATTGCTATCGCCGCTGCCATAGAAACCTACCTCCTTTATATTTTGTGGCCAAATCTTTGCTCAATCAACTTGATCCAACCATTTAGTGAATTCCTTCACCTTCCTCTACAACCCAAATCTTTGCTCAATCTACATGCTTACAATTTGACTTGTGATTTGTCAAATTTTGCATTTTGTAAAGGTAATTAAAGGTAATCTTAATTAGGTGACTAGAGAGGATTTTGGGATTTGGATAGAAAAACGGAATAGAGATGATGGTTAGAGGTCCTTTACACGGTATTTATAGTTAACGATCACATATGGTCAAAGCAGTCATAAAGGCCTAAAAAACCATTTTCGAGCTCTATCAAAAGTATATCTTGTTATAAATTGAAATACACATTTTTGATATATATATATATATGTGTGTGTGTGTGTGTGTGTGTGTGTGTGTATGTATATGTATATATATATATAAACTTAGTGGAACTGCCATAACCCTTAGTAAGATATCCCTGCTCAAAGTTATCTTTAAATGCTTGTTGAATTTAAATAATTAATCAATAATTATTGTTTTAGGTTTGTGGTTCTATACAACAACTGACATAAAACTGCAACTTTACCATTCAAATTATGCATTTCTCTCCTTTTCCATGGAGATGTAACCTTCCTCAAAGCTTTAACCCAATCTAGTTTAGCTTCTATCGCCCTAGAGTTCATGATGAACCCAAAAAAATTTTCCTAGTACAACTCCAAAGGAACACTTCAGTAGATTCAGTCTCATCGGATATTTGAGGAGCACATCAAACATTTCAGAAAGGTCTCCTATGTGGTCAATAATTTTCTAGGATTTCACTAGCATATAATCTGCATATACCACCTTCATCCATCTGATCTATTCTTCATACATCCTATTGATCGAACACTCGTAAGTATCTCTAGCGTTCTTTAGACCTAAAGCCAAAAACATATAACAATATAGTCCTAAGTCTACGATAAAGCTCGTATGCTCTTGATCGAGGATGAACATCGCAATCTGATTATAGCTGGAATAAGCATTAATAAAGGATAGTGTTTCCTGTCTGACTGTTGCATCCACTACCTGGCCGATCCACGATAGTAGAAAACAATCCTTTAAGCATGATTTATTCAAGTCTAAGTAGTCTATACATGTCTACCATTTCCCATATTTTTCTTTTTGACCATCATCGGGTTTGACATTCAGTAAGCAATACGAGACATTAAGAGAAATCCGCACATATCGAAATATGTCAAAGCAAACATGTCCTTGGTCGCTCAGAGAAACCTTATTAACTAAATTATTCTTCTTTAATCTAGGCCGAGATCTAATTTTGAGAATCTTCGAAGGGTCATCCTCATCCACATTAACCTTAAATATCATATCCACCGATTTTTCCTTTACCTCTTTCGACCCTTTCTATAGGTTCATAACTTTGTAATATTTGCAATTGTAACTGGCTCGAGGCTAATGTGTTAATTTCTATGCATTGGTAGATTTGATGAAAATCGCTTTATCCTTTCCTTTGTCCCTTCATCATGCCTCTCTGAGATCCACAACATATGACTATCGACTCGTGCCTTGGTCTCCATAGATCACCCCTACTCCGTTGATAGTGGGAATTTTCATCATTAAGCACCATAGAGAAAGTGCGACCAAAAAATCAAGAGGGGCAGCTTGCCTTAAGAATACGTAAATGGAGAATCCATCCACCACAATAAAGTTCTACAACCATAGCACCTTGTGTTCATGATCTCCCAACCGCACAAAAAATTTGATGCATCCGATCAGATATTTTGCCTCTTCGATAAATTCTTGAATGCAAGATTTACAAGGCTACAAATTCATTTTTTCAAGTCGCATCTTATCAAAAGTCTGTTTAAAAAAATATCGGTTGAGCTTCTACTATCAATAAGAACTTTGTGCATTATTGCTTGCACAATCACTACATAATCACCACTGGGACGAGTGTTGGTGCCTCAACCCCATCAGCATCCCTGTTAAGGAAGACAATATAATCTTCTATCCACTGCCGCTGCGTAGCTAGAGCTCCATCTTCTATGGCATAACACATTACCCGTGGAAAATGCCTAAGAGAACTCCTATGTCGATGCATCTTTTTCAAACTCTTCTTCATGGGATGCAAACCTCTAGAAATAATATTAATCACCAAAGCCATGTTTGGCGGTCTTGGCCCCTCTATATTATGCCCAACTACATTTCCTTAAGGCAGCTTCCTATGAGGCTGATTATTTCCTTGCCATCCTCTTGCGGGTTTCTAACATATTTTCCTTGTTTCTTATTTCAGATCAAATCTTCAATCACATCGTGGAGATGTTGGCACTCATAAGTATTGTGTCAATGTGTCTTATGGAAGTGGTAGCACATTCTAGAACGCTTCTTCTCTTTAGTAGCCACCCTCGTAGCATGCTTTATGTAGTGTTCAGTACCTTGCATGGCAATGTATATGTTCTTTACGGAGTCAGTCAACTCCATATATTTACCGTCATGGTCGAACCTTTTTGGATCATATTTCCTTGGATGAACATTAATAGTTTTCTTGCGCCTTTTCCTGCTAACGGCTTTCCTGCTACCACCATCTTGCTTGAAAGCCACGTTACAACAACGCTATTCGGTCCAGCTTGACCACCAGCGCCTAATCCTTCTTATAGTTCTCCCTTTTCTAAGTGCAAAAAATGATTTGCCTTTCTATATTATTCCTTCAAGGAAGATGGCATCTTCATCCTATGCCATTTTCCAAAACCAGTTCGATTAGGATTCCTTCTACCAAAGCCATCAATACAATCTCTTCCATTGGGTTCTTCACCCCTGTCATATGGCCATTGAACTATTTCAAAAAGCTTTTCAAGTTCTCCTTGGATCTTTGATATAGCGAATTAGCCAAGGACATGAAATCTTTAGACTGCAAATTATGCACTCTAAACTATTCAATGAATTCCTTAACATGTTCATAAAAATACGATATGGATCTAGGCTCAAGCTAACAGAACCACATCATGGCAAGTCCCTATAGAAAGAGGGAAAACATCACACTTCACTGCATCATCTACACGAGCACTATCCATATGTCACCCGTACTTCTTTATATGTTGCATAAGGTCAGTTATTTCTCCATAACTCTGCGTCATTGGCATGACAAACTTTTTCGTATACATGGTAACCCTAATATCTTCAATAAGCGGGCTTACACTTTCTATGGATCCTCATCCATTTTGGTTCAATTGCAACAGTATCTTTATAGTCTCAGTTAACAAATCGCCGTTGCTTATGTTTCTCCGTGAATGATGATCATCATGTGCATCATCACGTGTTTAAGTATGAGAATGTTCATGGTTGGCACAACAAGATCTAGGTTTTTCTGTGTCTAGGGAGTCCATTCGCTCAGTTGACCGGCGATTCCGGCGTGAAGTGCGTTTTTTAGTATTTCTAGCTACATTTCTTTCTATGGCACCATTCTGATGACCAACTTCATGTTCATCATTACTAGCTTCAACATCTTGCAAATCAAATTCAAAGTAACTAAGATCCACCCTTTCAGATCGATCGGGTACCGACACATCGAGATTAATCGGTATCGACCGATGTTTAGGCTAGAACAATTGCTCTAGTTTTCCAACCTACTTTCTTAACATTCCAACACCCCTTTTGCACCTTCTACTTTCCTTCTATGTGACTTTGATCCAATGAACTTCCTTCATCCGATTTAGGAGAAGAAGAAGAATCATTTCTTTCCCGGCGATGCTTGTATGGTCCATTCTATTATAGGGGTTGCACATACTTAGCAAACTGCTTTTTCCATCTCCACCACGATGGACATCTAACTATCTGTCATCTTTTTGGTCATCCACTATCATGTGGTATAATTCACCCTTAGTGACAACTTCTTAGAACTAAGAGGTCTCTCATTGGTTAACATCATCTCTGTATTAAGATCCCTCTGACTCTCTAGTGATTGTTCTGGATTTGCTTCACGATGCCATTTTTGGAACCATTTCCTTTAGATCCTAATGTAGTTTTTGTTCAAATTCTAGTAGCAATAAGATCTGAATTTTAATTCTCTTTCATAGTAAAACATAGAAAATATTTGCATATGAAACGGGCAAACACTCCCAATCGATAAAAACAAATTATGAAAGTTAAGAATTTGAAAGAGGAAGAAAGAACACATAAATTTTAGAGCGATTCAACCTAAATCAAATGGATACGTCCACTATATTTTTTATTACTAATTTGATTACAACTACAACCGAATTGCTACACAATTTCGAATTTCAAGCTGGTTAATTCTGAATCGGCAACCTCTACGTAATAAATAGTGTATAGGCAAAAAGCACACTTTTTAGTTATTATGGAATGCCTACTTATGGACAAATTTTGGCTACAAATCGTCAAATCATCAGTAGAAATACTCACATGTAGATCCGAATTTCTAAAAAGAACAGGTCAAAAACGTTACATTCCCAAAAGGTTGCATCGTTCGGTACTCATCCATATGGATCAATACCAACCGACATGGATAACCAAGTATGCACTTTTTTTCCAAAATATAGCTTAAGCATTCAAGCTTTAGGACTTCAAGTATAAAATAGTCAAAGAAGATCGTTCAAACCAAATGATATCACATCGCCTCTACTTGTCATTTTCTATTATGTTGCATGCAGAGCTATATAGAAGCAAAGTGGGGGCCTCATCAATAATTATATCGTTTGATAACGATCCATATGGATCTTTATTGACTAATATATGACTTTGCCGAATAGTTAGCCATTTTATCGAGTCTTCAATATTGACATCTTTCAAGCTTCTTGATCTAATCCTTCATCATTTCGTTGTTCAAATCCATTAAAATGCCGCTTGGTTCATTATCGAATGATTGTTTGATCACAATGTTTACTTGAGAATATGGTGTATTCTTTGTTGAAAGTTTTTTCATAAAATTTTCTCAATTGTTAGCCGCTGCGGAGGGAGGGTCCAAGAGAGTGACAACCCCACTAGGTGTTGGTGGGGCGGCAACAATCATGTCCGTTTGGCGAATAGATGTTTCCCTCCTCCTATAAATACAGATCTCGTGTCTTTGAACAAATACCGTTTTTTCTTTCTTCTGTTTTCGAAATTATCAAATAAACAAGTTCAGAAAAACTTTCGAGTGTCCTTGTGATTTGCGCAAGCAATCACAATTTACACAGATATTCTCCATTGTATCCTAAAAGATGGTGTTCGATCAACCCTTTGTGACAGTGAGAGACGAAAACATTCTTCAAACAAAATAGTTCAATTGTGCCTTGGAGCGACAAATCTTCTATGAATTTCCGAACATTCTTCATCCTCTAAGTATTGTGATAATAAGAGTGCAATTCAAATTGCTCACACTCAGTCTTTATGGGCAAACCAAACATATTGCGATCGATTGTCAAATTACGCGTCATCATATCGAGAAAGGCACCATCACTTTGACATATGTACTTTCTTTATTGTAAATTTATTTACCAAGTCACACTTCGTTTTTTTCGTCTTTATTTTGTAGTTGGCAAACTCTCGACGCTCATAGCAGCCTCAATGCATTTGAGGGGAGACGTTTGAGAATATTTCTATACTCCTCTAGTTTTCCTATTATTTTGTTTCTCTATTATATTATATAAGGACAAAATAATCTTTTGTTGTTCTTCATTTTCATCTATAAATAACTCTTTATGTTTAGTATTAACTGATTATGCTTTTCAATTTATTTGCTATTTAATATAACTTGACCTTCGTTTTTTCTTCTCCTCATATTCTTCTTTCAAATCTAGTTTGATTATGAAATCAATTGACAAAATGACATATACTCGATTTTTTAGATATAGAGTGATGAAAACTAAATCTAAAAATAGGACATATGGAAAAAAGTGCATTTTTATTATAATATCGTCCAACGCTTATTATAATGTTGTCAAACTAATTTACATATTTTTCAAGTAATAATACGCATGGAAATGGTTTATGGATATTTTTCTCTATATGTTCATCCATATATATAATTTCATAATCTTGGAAACTAACTACCATCAAAATAAGCATTTCATTATGTTCCATAATCTCGAAAACAAGCAAACCACCTAAATTAACTTTTACATTTACAGATCTCTTCAATTCAAAGTTCCTTGGAACTGTAAATCGGGAACTGAAAAGTTATCAAGGATGCATGCAGTAATAAAACCATTTATTTCGTTTTACGAGGCCATTTCACATTACCAAATAGTAGTATAAATACCTGTGCCATTGTTACATTTCCATAAGTCTAAATTCGTACCGTATCCAACCATGAATACAACGTCAGTAGTTAACATCCTCAACACTTCCGTTTCAGTCACAGTAACCAGTCAGGTTTCAGCCATTGATGCTTTCATCTCTTCCCTCTCTAACTCTTCTCAGAGGGTAGTTATCGGTCTTGACTGCGAATGGAACTCAAACGAACCAAATGCAAAGGTTGCAACTCTACAACTCTGTCACAATGCCAAATGCATTATAATCCAAATGTTATACCTCGACTACATTCCTCAGTCGCTGGTGAACTTCCTGGCCAATTCCAACTTCACTTTTGTTGGGGTTGGAATCAATCAGGACATTGAAAAACTAAGGAAAGAATATGGACTTGGGTGCAGTAACTACGCTGAACTTGGACAACTTGCTGCTAGACGTTATGCAGTTTCTGAACTTGGCAGTCTTAAAACGCTCGCTTGGGAAGTTATTGGTGCAAGGGTCGAGAAGAATGATTCTGTGACTCGCAGCATGTGGAATGCGAGCAGACTGAGCATGGATCAGATTGCTTATGCTGCTACTGATGCTCATGTTTGTTATCTTCTTGGTGCTCGCTTAACCGTGTAATATTTTGCATGGTGTTCGCTGCAGTAGTACTACTTGCTGTTTTATTTTAAATAATAGTGGTGGCTTCGTGTTATTCGACGTTGTCTGCTCATGTTTTGCTAGCATTTTCTATGAAATTTTCAGTCTAATGCAGTATTACTCTATTTGTTGCTAATATGCCATATTTATGCTTTTGACAAAATAGTATGAAAGGAGAAATTTAAATAAAATAAAAACTTAATTATTAATTTAAAACCCAAAAAAAAAAAGACAAAGGGATCCTTGCGAATTAGCTAGGTAGATATGAGTTGGTTGCTTGAGAAGAAAGTGACGTTTAAGTAGTAAATGCTGTCCCAATGTGAAATCAAAGTGAAACATAAAGTCTGCTAAATGTATAAGTTGTTCAAAATATAGCTCATTTTGTTTATTTCTTTTGTGTTTGGTGACGGCCGGCAATCATAAATTAGAACCATCTCAGGCCTGCACGACTTTGGAAGTTTTTACCTATAAATAAACAAGGACAAAGCATTCAAGAGAAGAAACTAAACTTAAAACGATCAAAGTAAAATTGAAGCATAGTGTAAAAGTCAGTTGAGAATGAGGCAAGCAGGTGCGTATTCAGGCATGCTTTCAGGTGGCATATCTGGGCATAAGCAGCCTCACTCTCTCCCGCTGGCAAGAATCAAGAAAATAATGAAGAGGTCAAGCGAAGATGTGAAGATGATCTCTGGTGAGGCTCCCATTATATTTTCGAAAGCTTGTGAACTCTTCATAGAAGAGCTGGCATTGAAGGCATGGATGGTGACGCTGAAAGGGAAGAGGAGAACTTTGCATAAGGAGGATGTTGCCGATGCTGTCATGCAAACTGATGTATTTGATTTTCTGGCTGAGCTGGTGTCGACTGAGGCTGCGAAAAATGCAATTTCTGAAGATATACAGTTTAGTGAGACATAATTATGTAAATGATTTAAAGACTTTCTGTATTATTATTATTTTTTGTAGTTATTTTGATACAAAGAATTTTTCTTCTGGTACATTGTTAATGGTGTTCTCTCTTGTATATTGGAGAATTGTTTGAATGGAGATTATATTTGAATTTATTGTTTGTTTTTTTTTTTACCTAGAGAACCAAGCTTCGCTTATTGTTGTGGGAAGGTTTAAATGCTAAACTGTAGAATCATCCAGGTTTACACTTTTTAGTTTTGGGTTTTCGTCTACCTAAAAATACGCACGCACAACGTATATATATTGTGAAAAACAATCAATTTAGAAAATGAAGTTAACACACAAAATAGAAAATAATTTTTTTTAATTTCCGTGTTTTAGAAAATAACATAAGCACGTGAAACAATTCAATCTTTCGTCTTTCTCTATATTCTTCATCCTCACATCCGTCTTGTTTTCATCCCTTCCTCTTCCTTCCATTCTTCTCATATTTAGCAAACGTATTGAAAATTGAAAATACAAAATTTGTTTTTAAACCAAACACTACCTAATATTTTAAATAGAAACAAGATCTTTTAAGCAAAAATTTGAGACACGTCCTCCTTTTTAAAATTTGTTTGTGTTACATCCTTCTCTTTTGGAAACTATTTTCTAGATCCTCTTTTTAATTTTTTTTCTTATTACTTCTCATGTTTTCAAATTTAAAAGCGACTACTTCGACGTGCATTGCGGTGGTTGTGAATTATGGATATATATCCTAATAGCACATGTTAAGCTTGATAAAATTACCCAAATACCCCGTGAATTCCTTTTATTTTTTTTAAATATAGATGCAATTTATAAAATAAAATTAAAAAGGACGCAAAGCTAATTTTATATAGTCATAAAGATGTATGTAAAAATTTTCCTTCTTTTAATCTGATTACAATGTTTCAAAAATGTCCTCGTATGCAAATAAGAGGTTGGAAGTTCGAATTCCATAAATAACAATATTAACATATATTTTCAAATGGAAATTTTGAAATGTAAAGAATGTTACAATTTCAAAAGTCTGTTCCAATAAAAAATTACATTTTTTTTTATATTTTTCAATTCTATTTTATCAAAAATACGCAAAAAAATTGTAATTTTATAAGAATTTTTACATACATGTGCCATAAAATGTCGTTAATGTTAAATACATTGCATTCAAAATTATCCACGTGTTAGAAACTTTAGTAGAAGAAGAATTAAATGTAATTCATTATAAGTGGAAATTGACGAATAAAGATTATATAAAGAATGAAATGAAACTTTATTGCGATCCTGTTTTATTTGCTTTATTTTTTGCTTTACATATAGATGAGAAATATATGTTCTATTTATAATAACACATCTTTTAAATGAATTGTTCAGATGTATTCTATACAATAACTAATGATAATTCTCTACAGTTTTCTATAATTATCATATTATTTTCACACGTTTCAATAATAAATAACTCTAAAGACTCTTTACTGCAACAAATCTCTAAATTATTCTTTAGGCTAAATTTTAGCATATGCTTAATTATTTATATAACCGCCAAAAGTTAAATTACACAAAATAATCAAAGTTTTTCAAAACCAAGTTTATTTCCAACATCACCTGTAGACATGGCAGAGCAAAATTTCCAATGTTATATTTTACGTGCTTCGTAGGAATAGAGATATTATCCAGATTTTCTTTATTGTGTTGTTCTTCTTCTCCAATGTCGAGATATTCGAAGTAATTTCATGAATCTTTGATCTACTCCTTTTGTTTCTACCGCCACAATTACACTAGAATTTTCCAAAAATTAAGTTTTCTAATATCCATCTTGTTTGAGTGTCATAAATTATGAATGAGTGATATATATTTCCTCCTCTTCAGGAAAATAGGCATAGGGAAGAAGCTACAAAAAAATTTAGTCTCAGAGACAACAGGTTTGATTTTTAGTCTGAATAACACTTTTTAGTATGAACAGAAAATGATAATTGCAACTATCATTTTGTGATTTACACTAAAAAGTGTCTTTCAGCCTAAAAAGCAAACTTCTTGTTCCTGAAATTAATTTTTTTGTAGCTTCTTCCCTGGGCTTAAAAACCCTTTTCATTTTTGCATGACATTTCAAAAAACATCGAGTGAAATATAAAATTGTTCAAAATCCTTCTTTAACCATTTTTACTTTTACGTCTTTAATATTCTCTGTTTCCATTTCTTTAGAGTTTTGCTCTTATTTTAAATCTTCTTCAAGCACTTGAATACCATCTCCTTGATTCATGTCCTTTATTTTCATCTCCTTGGCTTTCGTACTTTTCATCATTCCTTTCACTTGCTCTGTTTTCATCATTTTCTATTTTTTTTCATCTTCTAAATGTTTTTCTTTTTCTTTCACTTTTTCCCCCTTTTTATTTCTCCTTCATCCTTTTCCATTTTTACTACCTTGGTAGCCCTCTTTTTCACTTTTTCGATTTTTGTAAGCTCGTCACCTTTTATCCTTGTGTCTTTCTCTTTTGTTACTTCTTCGATCATTAATAGCTCATTGTCATTCGTTTTTTCATTTTTCTCTTCCGTTGCTTTTGTGATCTTTGGCAACATTTTTGCAACTTTCGCCTCCGTATCATTCTTCGTTCTCACTTTCTCTTCCTTCATAACGTTCTCTCTCGTCTCATTGTTTTTCTTTTCGTTCTCTCACTGACTAACATGTCTTTTTCAATATATTTTGTTTCATTCTTGATAGCTCACATATCCAAGTGCCATGTATTTTAATCTTTAATATCATCTGCTTTGAGTGCTCATGAAAGCATATAATTTTCTTCGTCTTCTTTAACGAAGTAAGATATCTCTTGAAATTTATTAAAATTTGATTTATATTCAAAAGCAAAATGCTCAAAGTTATCATAATTATAACATCTAATTTGCAATTTTTCATACCTTGGTCTTTCATTTTGCTTAATATTTCCCTCTTTTTCTCCACCTGTTTCGGTATATATGTTTTACCTTTTCTCCTCTTTATTAATGAATTCATAGTTACCACTTCATTGCTTTGACCACATCCTCTTCCTTTTTGGCTATAATTTCTTCCAATTTTAAACGTCTCGTTCTCTTATAAGGTGAGTTTGCTTTGAAGAGCTTATTCTAATGACTCTTCTTTTACCATTTTCTTTATTTTTTCATCATGGGCTTGAAAGGAGTCCATAGAGTTGACCAACGGTCATGGATTCTAAGTATTTAGATTTATTAATTATTACAACCATGTAATCAAATCTTGAGTCTAAAGATCATAGAATTTCTTCAATTACTATATTAATATTCTACATTCTCTGCATATCTTTTCATTTGATTTACTAAATAAAAAAATCCATGAAAAGTAACCATCAATTAACTCATAATTTCATGTGAAGAGATTCAAACTCACCTTGCATGGTTTGTAATCGAATCTTCTTTACTTTGTTAATTCCTTTGAGTACATTCTCTAAAATCTCTCATGCTTGCTTAATAGTTTGCGCACTTGCTATCTTCTTAAACATAACTTTAGTCAAACTTTGGTCGAGAAGCATAAAAGCCTTCTGATCATACTTCATCAAATTCTTCAAATTATCCCTTTGAGTTTAGGATAAAGTGGTAATATCATCGAGTTTTGTTGGAAAAAATGAACTTCGGCTGAGTCATGTACGTTGTCAGTCTCTTGAAGACGTTTCGGCAAACTGCTCAAAGGTGCCAAGCAGTTCTGAAAAATAAATGCCGTCGACTCTAGGATAAAATAGCCTCTCTAATTTTCAAAAAAATATCAATCTATTTGCACCGACAAAGTCGATTCTGATTTGCATTTTGAAATACTGCTCAAGGTGTTTAGTTTTGTTAAAGGAAGAAGAAAAATATATCTGTTATTCTTGCCATTTCTCTTCTGTCTATCTATCATTTAAATAGGTAGAATGGAAATTGTATACCTTACTGAAGTGATGGAATGTTAATAGATTTGAATTTATTCTCATTTAAAACAATGTTGTAATACCATTAACATTTGTAATGGCTCAATAATAATGTCACATAAATATATTACCGTTGGGCAAGTGTAACAGCTCAATTATAATAATGATTCATAAATATATTACCGTTATAAACTTGCAACGGCTCAATTATAATAATGATTCACAAATATATTACCGTTATAAACTCACAACAACTCAATTATAATAATGGTTCATAAATAAATTACCATTAACCTGTTTTTTATTTAATTTTTTAATAAATTCACTTCATAAACAAAAACATTTCCAACAATCCCCCACTTGAATTTTTTTTAATATTTTTTGAGCAGTTTCTGAAAACATAAAATTATGCATAAACAAAAGTGACTTTCAACTTGAACCTTTGCATACTGGATAGGATTTAGTTTTTACTAGAGTGATACATAGTCTTGAACTCTATTCTTGATATCAGACCACACATAATCTTTCTAGTGTGCAATCAAATAAGCCTGTGTATTTTTGGCCATGCACATCTATCCCGGTTTAGTGAATGCTCTAGGAATTTTGCCTAAAACTCCATAGGAAATGACCACATTTCACATTCACACGGGTGAGTCTATCAAGAGTATTCCTGAAGTTAGGTACCCCACTCCAAGTAGAGTATAGATCTCATTAAGAGTTTCTATTGACTCGTCCTCTAATCATTTTAGGAATACATGCTTCTTAATATAAAAATAGCATGTTCAACTAATATCACTATACAACTTATTCTTACCCATTAAAACTAGTTCTTGGGATCTCCAGTCATTAGGTCGGGTTACTTTATGCCTGACTCAACAACCTAAGGGCAATAGTCCCATTCTTTTAGAAGTTCTAACGACTTTGTCTCTGGCCAATCCTTTTATCAAAGGATCAGCCAAATTCTCATCACTACATATGTGATCCACTCTAACAGCTCTTAAAGAGGGTAGCTCTCTAATAGTGATGTGCGTTACAACGTATTTTTCGTCTCTTACCACTGCAATAACGATTCTGTAATTTTGCAATAACCGCGGTACTATCGGAATGCATCAACACAGCTGGTATCGGTTTTCCCATAAAGGAATCTCAAGTAGCAGATTTCTTAAGCACTCTGCTTCTTCACTAACTATGGCTAGTGCGATCATCTCAGACTCCATAGTAGACTGATCCAAAATAGTCTTTTTCTTAGGTTTCCAAGAAACAACTCCTCTAGCAATGCTAAAGATATAGCCACTGGTTTCTTTTGAATCATCAGACAAAGTATTCCAGTCTGCATCGGTGTAACCTTCAAGGACAGTTGGAAATTTTTCATAATGTAACCCAAGGTTCCTGGTTCATTTTATGTATCTCATGACCCTCTCAATAGCGTGCCAATGCTCTATACTAGGTCTACTAGTAAACCTGCATAATAATCCTACGACATAGGCAATGTCGGGTCTAGTACAGTCAATGGCATAATGAAGGCTGCCAATGATGCTTGCATCATTAGACTGTCTTACACCTTCACCAGTGTTCTTAAATAGCTTTACACTGGGATCATATGGTGTACATGCAGGTTTACAGTCAAAGTAATTGTATTTCTTTAGAATCTTCTCAATATAATGAGATTGATCTAAAGAAATTCCCTTTTCTGATCTAGCTAATAATCTTAATTCCAAGGATTACTCGCTTCATCTAGATCTTTCATATCGAAGCTGGCACTTAACAAAGATTTGACATTGTTTATAGGATGAATGTTTGATCCAAAGATGAGTAAATCATCTACATATAGACATATAATAGTGCAAATATCATTCTCAGATTTATAGTAAATACATTTGTCACTTTCATTCACTACAACAAAAGTTAGTTTAGACAGCATTCGTTCTCAGCGTTTAAATGTTGAAAGCTGTAGAAATGTCTTCGTAGTATTTTTTTTAGGGTTTAACGCTGACAAAAAAATTTTGGTTTTCCGCCTTAACGCGCTCTTCATTTCCCTCTTTTCCAATATATTCGCACGGTATGCCTTTCCCTCTTTCTCAATTTCAATTTCCCCCAAAGTCATTTTGATTTCAATCCATCATTCCCCAACGTCGATTTCCCTATCGCTAGCTATACTCAGTGGTTTCCCTTTCCTCTTCGATTTCCTTACCAGCTGTTACACTGAACTTGGCAGTGATTTCCCTACCTGCGGTTGCCCAACAGCGGTGGAAAATAGAAAATTTGGTGAGAATTTTTTTACCCTATTTTTTAGTTCGATTTCAAATGATTGCTTATTAATTATCAGATCTCTGGTAGCCACGGGTAAAATGTTTCTATTTTTTTGTTGCATAGGAATCGATGATACCCATGTTTTGGGTTTGTAATGTAGTATTAAACCGATATTTTTTCATTGTTTTCATTATTTATGATGTTTTGGTAGTTTTGAATAGCATATATCTTCATATCTCCATCCCAATAATTATATAGGAATACAAAGATGATAGCTTAAGATAAAACTCATGTGATAACTCCTACTACTAGCCACTGGTATTATTCGTGGTATGGCTAAAGTTAAATAGGTTGCTGGACACAAATCTGGCAAAGAAGATATTTGTTTTGCACTGTCTACACAAATCTGGCAAAGAAGATTTAGTCTATATTTTTATTATCTGTTGTTAATATAGGCACTTTTTTGTGAGGAGTTGTTTATATGATACAAACTTACGCACACACTGCATATGCATAGGATGCTAACTCAATAAAATTCCATATCCCATACATATATGCTACATATAAAAAACCATAAAACAAGAAGCCTTCCAGTTTATACTCCTGTTGTATTTGTTACAGGCTATTTTCATAAACAGTTATTTATACGTGACTACAGATATACATTTTTATATATTTATATCTATCTCTGTGAGTATGTATTACTAATTCGCAAATAGTTCCAGACATACAGCTGTGATATATGATTTTGTATTTACAATTAATATTAGTTTTGGCTGCACTACTTAGTCTACCTTCCTAATTTTAGTTTAAAGAGGTGATATTATGAATAATATTGGTATATATTAATTTACAAACTACTTGCTTCTTCACTCTGCCGTGTTATACTATAAAATACAACAGACTATGATTAATTAAGTTTTCAAAAGTTTACCGATTCTTTTCTACGAGTTTCTGGTAGACCACATTTGATCATACTCTTTTTACAGTCTTTAATAATAACATACTGTCCCTGGAAACATTGTTTTACTACATACAACTTCTATAAAAGACATGCGATATTTTTTAGCTGTCCCTGTAATAACATGTTGTCCCAGTCATTCACGTGGAATACATTGCATGTTATAAGAGGTGGTTTGATGCAGAATGATATGTAGCAAGTGAGGATGTCAAGGGGTTGTTGAATGATGTAGGTGGGTTGTTGATCAGGTTGAGGGAGTAACAGATGTGGTAATGGCAAGTCAGTGGAGTAGAGGAGAAAGAGATGGATGTGGGAAAATTGCTTGCAGGCAGAGGCAGTTGATATGGTAGGGAACTGGTGTTGTGAGAATGGTGATGTAACTGTTATGATGATGGAGAGATTTGGTTATGGTGACAGTCTTGTATGAGGATGATGTTTGTACTGTGATGTGTTGGATGGTTAAAGTGGTAAATGGGTGATGTTGGAGAGGAAGTAGGGTATGGTTAGTGAGGTGAGTTTGAGTCATTGTGTGCACTGTTTTGATGCACAGAAGTGCACAGAATGTATGTTGGCAATGCAAGTTTGTTGTGATTTAGATGAATGAGGGTAGCAGTTGTGTGGTATGACAGGGTGATGAAGTTATGACTGTTGTTAGGTGATAACAGTGGAATGTTTGGAGTTTAAAGAGGTAATGACAGGCAGTAAGGAATTTATATTGGGAGGTGGCAGAGGGTAGCTGCTATATGAGCCAGCAGAGATAGTGCGCTGTGATGGTGCATTGGTGTGCAGGGGCAAGAGTAAGGATGTGAACAGAAATGTGCACAGTTTATGTTTTTTTGTAACAAAAAGAAATTTGTAAAACCAAGATAGAAATTGTAAATGTAAGCCATTAGACTATGAGAGGATGGCTGAAGGTGCAAGGGCAAACATTCCAAGCAAGTGAATTGCCTGATGTAAATGGAAGCAAATGATCGGACTCTTTACTGACATCAAGTATCAGGAACCAAATTTATTGTTAATGGCGCAAGCCAAGTATCAGGAGAGGGGTAATGCATAGACATTACTCCGGTGCTACAAAATAGCGCCGTCGTAATGGCAAATTTTTTGGAAACAGTTTGGCTTACAGAATTAATAGCAGTATTAATGGACCAATGGATCGGTATGATTGCAAATCTTTGAAATAAAACTTCCTAGATTCTACAGGTAACTAAATTCACTTGAAAACAGTAGCAATATATGTTCCAATACCAGTGAATATGGTTCCCTTTTTATTAAAAAGTTATAAGTTACGTTAATTATTGAATTGTTTTCATTTTAGTTTACTGTTTACTATGTATGAAGTGGAAATTTTTTGTTTGCTCCTCCGACTGCTAAACATTTTGTATCGAACCATCAACTGATGAATTTGCTACTGGTTCCCGTATTTTTAATGTACTTGGTCAAAATAATGCCCATCAAGATAAATATGGTGCGTTACTTAAAAATACGAATAACACCATCATGGAAGCAGACACTTATAATCAAAGCATACATCTAAACCAAACCAACCCTAATATACAATGGTTTGTTTTTTATTTATTTTTCAATTTCTTTGTGTTACGAGAAGGCAAAGTGTTCATATTATGAACGCGCATAATACAGCCCTCTTTGTAGCATTGCTTGTCAGGGAACCTAATTCTTACTCATATTAAACCTTCAGTTTGCAAGTATGCCAAATTGATGACCTGATGTTAGATGAATAGATTAGTTGATTAATGTAGGTCTCAAGAAGAAACTCGTAATGAGTATAAAGTCACAAGTTAAATGTTGGAATTCTAACTACCAATTTCCATTAATTATTTGCATGTTGTCTCTTCCTATTTTTTGTTTTGATTTGGCCAAGGGCTTGAGTTGGATTAATGTTTCAAATTTTGGCAGTTCTGATGTCCACTAGTCCGTTTGATTCATTATTGATTTATTCGTCATGTGAAGGTGCTACCTAAGCACAACACGTGTCTCGTTCCTTTTCTTAACCTGAGAAACATGGAATGCATGGTGTATTATAGCATAATTAACTAGCAGTCACATATAAGCCATAATGCCAAATTTCTCTAATTAGTTTATTTTTAGTCAACAATTAATTTAGATCTGATTGATTTATTTTTAGTCAATAGTTAATTTAGTATTTGCTTAGTTGCAGATGTATGTATGTTTACTGGTTATGTTAACACAGGTTCTTAATGCTACTTTAGATAATTATAAAAAAGCATTTTCAATGTTGCTGTTTTGTTTAAGCTCGTCAATTTAGTGAAGTATGTGGCAATTGATCAATTGAGATGTCTCTGCCTTAATTTTGTCTTCTTTTTCGTTGTTATTATGTTCTAAAAGGCGTGCATTATATTTTTAATGTTCTCATTTTATTTTTTAATGCTTATATATGTTTTAATAAAAATATATTAACATAATAACCAGATCATAAATGCTACAAATAATGATTAAATAGTTTGAATTTGTATCCATTTAATATTCTTTCAATTATTTTGCTCTTTTAAAGATATTTATATTCCATGTAAAATAATGGAGGAACCTATTATCGAACAGGAGTCAATATCCTTCATAAATGCATCATTATGTAAAGAGGCTAAACAAAAAAACACAATCCAATAATAAAGGTGACTTTTTCTTAACTATAATTATATTTTAAATACTTATTGTATTTTTCTGTGCATCAAACGTGCAGCTATCACGCATAATTTGATTTGAATGCATTATCGACTAACAGTGATGTGGAATTATTTCAAGGTTGTAGTACTCATATCGATATCCTCAACAAAAGCTTCATTGTTTAAAGTTGTTCAATCATAAGAAAAAGATCAAGGTAATTGCTTCAATAATGTTTATTATAAATATTCCATGCATTGAGTAATGAGTATAAAGGCCCAGAAACTCTTCTAGCATTCATTACTTGTTTAAATAGTCTAATTTCCAATTACTATTTTGAATTTTAGATACTTGATTGCTTCCATATTATATATGATGGAGAAAGACTGGTTGCGTCTACACAGGTAATCATATACAAGTAAATTTACACATAACTTTAGACTTAACATGTTTTGAAAATGAAAGCTAACATTCTTGTTGCTTTCAATTTTAAACATAGAACCAGTAAAGAGTATGGAAAAGGAGCTCAAAATTTTGTACGTGTTGCGAAGAAAAAGTTAGGGGATGTAGAGAAAATTTTGTGTCCTTGTTTAGATTGTCGAAATCTTAGTCATCATTATGGTGAAACCGTCATTGAGCATTTAATTATAAAGGGAATGGATCCTAAGTACAAAGATGGTAGGTGGTATAATCATGGCGAGCAAGTAGATGTTGAAAATAATAATAAAAAGAGTGAGGCGTACGACTTACTCAAAGCAATTCACTATGAAGATGAAGACTACTTTAATCATAATTTTTTTGATGATGATAAAGATATGGATGATGCACAGAGACGACACGATGATTTACTTAAGAACTTGGAAGATGCAGAAACCCCATTATATCCTGGTTGCATAGATCATACAAAGTTATCTGCCATCACTATTTTGTATAACCTTAAATGCGAAACTGGATTATCCGATTCTGGTTTTGATAAGCTTCTTAATGTGCAACAACTGTTTTTGCCAAAGAATAATGTACTTCCTAAGACTTTATATGAAGTAAAGAAATTCCTCAAACTATTTGATATGGGGTTTGAAAAGATTCATGCATGTGAGAATGATTGTTGTCTTTTTCGTAAAGAGTATAAAAATTTGAATGGCTGTCCGAAATGTGGTTCCTCAAGATGGAAAATGAATCAGGATACAAATGAGATTATGCAGGGTATCCCGGTTAAGGTGTTGAGATATTTTCCAATAATTCCAAGATTCAGAAGAATGTTCAGATCTGAAAAGATGGCAGAAGCATTAAGGTGGCATTTCAATAATAAAAGCAGTGATGGAAAGATGCGACATCCCGTAGATTCTGTAACATGGAGCACAATTGATGAAAATTGGGAATCATTTTCAGCCGATCCACGTAGTCTCAGACTTGGTCTTGCTACAGATGGGTTTAATCCATTTTCCATGTTGAGTTCCAAATATAGTTGTTGGCCAGTAATGCTTGTGACATATAATTTGTCGCCTATGTTGTGCATGAAGAAGGAAAATATTATGCTAACACTTCTAATTCCAGGTCCAAAGCAACCGGGGAATGATATTGATGTATATATGGCGCCATTAGTAGAGGATTTGCATTACTTGTGGAGTAGTGGAGTTGAGACGTACGATGCATTTAGTAAGACACTTTTTAATATGAGAGCTATTTTATTATGGACGATAAATGATTTTCCAGCTTATGGTAATCTTGCTGGATGTTGTGTAAAGGGTAAAAAGGCTTGTCCATTATGTGGTGTCAATACTCATCGTCGATGGTTGAAATATAGTCGAAAGAATGTTTATATGGGTCATAGAAGATTTTTGTCTATTTCACATCCGTTGAGGAAAAAAAAAGCTTGGTTTGATAACACTATAGAGGATGGAAAGATGCCTAGAATTCTAACAGGTAAAAACATCTTTCTTATTTTGAAGGACTTTCCAAATGATTTTGGAAAAGAGCAGATTAAGGGAAAAAGTAAGAAAAGGAAGATCGATGATAGTAGTGAGGATGAAGATAATGAAGATGATAATTCTGTAAAAAAGGAGCTATCAAGGTGGAAAAAAAGATCAATTTTTTTTGACTTGCCATATTGGGAGGTTAGTATTCAAATCTCTTTTTTATTTATTAATCTAAAAAAAGAATATATAGAAAATTTAAATGTTAATTTTTTTCATAGGAACTTCCATTGCGTCATAATTTGGACGTAATGCATGTTGAGAAAAATGTTTGTGAAAGCACACTAAGTACAATGTTGCATGATAACAAATCAAAAGATGGGATTAATTGTAGACATGATTTAGAGGATTGGGGTATTCGACATGGTCTGTATGCACAACCCCGTGGAACTAAAACATATCTTCCACCAGCTCCGTATACATTATCAAAAGTGGAGAAAAAAATATTTTGCAAAAGGTTGTATGATTTCAAAGGTCCCGATGGTTATTGTTCAAATTTCAAAAAATGCGTGTCGTTGGTGGATTGTAAAATTAGTGGTTTGAAGTCTCATGATTATCATGTTTTAATGCAACAATTATTATCGGTTGCAGTAAGAGGTTTATTGCCAACCAGACCCCGAAATGCAATAATTCGTCTATGTTCATTTTTCAATAAAATATGTCAACGTGTTCTTGATAGGGAGAAGTTGCAACAACTTGATGATGATATCGTTAAAATATTGTGTGAACTTGAAAGATATTTTCCACCCTCATTTTTCGATATTATGATACACTTGACAATTCATCTTGGAAGAGAAGCACGATTGTGCGGACCAGTTCATTTTCGTTGGATGTATCCTTTTGAAAGGTATATGAAAACACTGAAAGACTACGTAAGAAATTATGCACGACCTGAGGGGTGCATTGCAGAATCATATCTTGCCGAAGAATGCATGAAATTTTTTAGTGAATTTTTGAGTAAGTCGGTAGATATTGAAAAAAAAGATCGAAATGAAGATTATGAAGATAACGCAATACTTGAAGGGCGTCCAATTTCAATGTCCAAATCAATTACATTGTCTTCCAATGAGAAAGAAATTGCTCATTTAGCTGTGTTAATGAATATGGCTATGGTGGAACCATTTTTAGAGTGAGTATATGTTATGTCCCACTTTCATTGATTTGATGTGCTTGTATTGGCAACTGTAATTTAACATCACTTTTACTGTACTAGTTTGCATTTGGAGGAGTTGCAAAATTCAAACAGGCGCTTAGAAAAAAATGCGACCTTACTGTGGAAAACACATAGAGATAGCTTCGCTGATTGGATTAAAAGGAAGGTTTGTTAAAGAATTTCAATATTTTCATATATGAATTAATGAAATTACTTGTTTAATATGTTTGAATATTTTTTTAGATACCTGTTGACTCAAAGGATCATGATAAAATATTAAAATGGATTGCATACGGTCCTAAAAAGACGGCATTCTCCTGCAAAGGATATATTATTAATGGACAACGATTTCATACAAAAGATGTTGATAGAGAAACCCAGAATAGCGGAGTAACTTATGACGCGACCACCATGTGTAGAGCAAGTGCAAAAGACATTTCTCAAGTGGTTGATGTGGTTACGTACTATGGGATACTGACTGAAATAATTTTACTAGATTATAATGTTTTTTATATTCCTGTTTTTAAGTGTCATTGGGCGAACATAGGAAACGGGATAAAAGTTGAAGATGGATTCACTCTTGTTAATTTACATCAAAGTCAGGTTTCATTTTCAAAAGATCCTTATATCCTCGCATCTCAAGCGAAACAAGTCTTTTATTCAAGAGAAAATGATTCTTCTAATTGGTATGTTGTAATGAAAGCACCGCCAAGAGGTTTTCATGAATTAGAGATAGATGATTTTGTTGAAGAAGCTAACTATGTTGCGAGCGGCCCTGAAGAAAACGATATGGATGCAGATGATTTAGTTGAGAATGTTAGTTATGTCAGGGAGGATTGCGAAGGCATACTTGAGTAGTTTTGATGTCTTGTTTTCTTATGAGAAGTTTAAGTTAGATAATGAAGTCTTATTAAATGTTGAAATTTGAAATTTTGTTTTGAACTTTGATGTATGTATATGGTGATGTCAGTAGCAACTTTGGAAACGATATGGATGCAGATGACCCATCAATATATTAAAATTATAGTAGTATATATGTTTCATATGGTTTTCTTGCTAATTGCTATAATCAACACAAAGCCTGTGATTTTTTTTCCTAAGATGGCTACACAAATGTATAGTGTATACTAATTGCAGTTGTATATTCTTGCAAATATTGTTTGTTTGATGACAATCTGTACAGAAAATAACACAATCTGTACAGTTGTATATTCTTGCAAATATTGTTTGTTTGAGTTGATGTACCAGATATTGAGTGATGCTAATCAAATCTTGAACTTTACATATACACTCTCAATGATAATATTCATCTTCTTTAATTAAAATCTTTTGACAATGTAAAATAACCACTGCACCATTCATACTGATTCCAAAAAAATTGACCAGTGCATTATATTAATATAATTAGAAGAATAAATCTTCAGTAACTATAAGATACATTTCAAATGAATGAATCATATATTTACTAGGTCATTTGAACATAACAAGGTTTCTAAAAATAAAAGGGTGATTAATTCTTCTATTTATTAAATACTAAGTGAAATACAGCATATGATTTTTGATTACTTATCCCTTCCCAACAATATATGGCAAGCATTCATTAGATACACTAAGGTATACCTCTGGATCACTTTGATGTCTGCAATAAAAAAAGTTAATTGTTGTCATAATATTCCAACAAGTATAATTATAAAAACATTTAACACACTGATTTCCATAAAGTTTCTCTTAATATGTTTGATAGACATAGTGCAACAGATGACAAAATAATATATGCAGACAACTTGTATATCTCTTACACAAATTTTATTTCTAATATTCCATTTTGTCACATCTTCATAAGCTTATCTCATTGAATTACAGAAAATTTTAGATGCAAACAAATAACACTTCAATTTTTTGGTATGTAAAGCTCAAATAAACCATCTGTACAGAAAATAGCATCAATCCTCATCCTATTTGCATCTTTTATATATTGCATTTTTTACAAGGCCTACTGCTCAAAGACTTAACTGCTCCTCGCATGATCGAAATTGGACCTGAGTTCTGATTTTGGTAAGACGCAGGCCAATTTGTACTTTCTATATGTTACAATTTTTTTAAGGCAAACTGATTTTTGGCTATGAAAATATATTGGATGATTAATTTAAAAAAAACACTCCTGGTAATTATGCGCATACTGCATGCTCTGACAAAGTCTTTTTTATTTGTACCTTAAAAGTTTTACCTAGAATATGCTCTTATAAATTGAAATTCATATGTTGCTATGTTATACTTGCAGAAAATGGTTAGAAGTACGAAAAAGACAGTGGATAAGAGGATTACGCGCAATCAAAAAAGACTCGAACAATCCACATATGCAGTCGATGGGTCTAATGCAATAGGAGAGCATATTGAGCCACCTTTGGAAAACAATGATGTTGGGAATGCAAACAACTCAATCGCAGACATTGCTATGCAAGTCGATGGAAATCTTGAAACAACAATGGAAATCGAGAGACCAATTGAAGACATTGATGCAAATCAGATTTCGAAAAAGAAGACTAGAGGCCCAACCAAAGTGAAAAGACTTCCTTCAGATGTTGCAAGCCGAATCGAAGTCGAGTTTAACTCATCGGGCGAACCGATAGGAAATGGGTCGGTGAAGCTATCTTCTTATCTGGGGCCACTTGTGCGCGAGCATGTTCCATTTACACTTGACGACTGGAGGCAACTTGGTGAAGAATTGAAATCAGTTCTATGGGAATCCGTTCAGGTTTGCTTATCTTGCAATGTTCTTAGTTACTGTATACTGATTACTGCTATTAAATCTGTTTATTTCTTTACTTTTTATACATCAGCAACCCAGTGACCATTAAGTACCAAATTAGTATCAAGTGGTAAAATATGTCAACATCTCTAAGTTAGGATAAGACACCGATCTGGCTAAATCCTATCTATAATTCGATCAATTCATATTTCCAAATACATACTGTGTGTTGTTTGCTAGATGTTTTTGCATTTGAATTTGAATTTTTTTTTTTTACACAATTGCATTTGAAAAAAAAGGTTTCATTCCATTTCATTTTCAAGTACATTTTCCCTTTTCAATTTACAAATTACAGTCCATTTACAATTTCCCATTTAAAAAAGGCATTGTTTACATTTTTTTTTTACATTTCATCGAGTTACAAAACTGCTCTCTACCTGCATTCTATGTACAATCCACCCCCTGACAACTGCTTTACATTCCCTACCAGCTCTGTGCATACAAACTTACCAATCACCAACAATACAAACTGTTCCACCTCACAACCACCATCTCACAATCTTCTCCTCAAAACACTTCACAAACCTGCTCCTCCATAGACAACATGTATCCACAAACTACTGCCTCATACCTTTACAATCATTGCACATTCCCTTCAGTTCAAATACACAACCATTACAATAATGCCCCATCCACTGTGCCATCCATAGAACCAAACTGTCAACACATATTCATCACCACCCACAAATCAATACACAACTGCCTTTGCTCCTCCTTTTACGATCCCTGCCTTCGACCACCCCTAACCAAACCTCTGCCACATCACATCACAGTGCTTACTGTCAAGCATCACCAATTTCTGCCACAGACCCACTTCTTCCTCGAGCAACATCACACAACACCACCTGCCTTGGCTCAATCACATACATAGCCACAAACCAATACCCACCCTTCCACTAACAACCCCTGTCACATACACAACCAGCCATCATCAGAACTTCAACAATCACCAATCGTAACCCTTCAGTCGAACTTCATCTGACAACTCCACTCGACAACTTGCTGCCTCACTGATCACCAGAAGTAATTGTTACATGTACATTTGGTCAACTTGGTTTATATATAATGCTAACTCCTATACATATATTAGATTACTGGACATAATGCTTACTCTATGCTGCAATACATTAATGAGTATAACATTTTCAATTACTGTTCATGTTTGGGATTATTGGAATAAATTTTATAGTAATTGTTACATGTGAACAAATTTTGATATTTTTCTTTGTTACAGGCTAGATTTAAACTAGATGAAGAATGGCAAAAGGTTCCCATTCTTCGGCAAATGGGATGTATTTGGAGGTGTTCAAAAAGCAAACTAGTTGACAAGTTATTAAAGGCAAAAAACACGGAGGAACGGCTTCGACTAAAACCAGATAATGTCAAAACTATGAAGGAATGGAAAAGGTTTGTTGAGTCTAGAACTAGTAATGAGTTTAAGGTAATTATATAGTAATTGTTTTAATCATTTCTATATATAAAATATAAGTGCACAAAGAATGCAAATTAACTAATAAATGTGATAAATCTTTATACATAGTTACGAAGCGAAAAATTCAAATCCATGAGGGGTAAACAAATGCCACATACTTGTAGTCGTCGAGGAATGGCACGATTAACTGAAGATATGGTGAGAAAAAATATTTGATTAATTTACTATGATTAGTTGTTTTATCTAATGTTATGTCATTTTTAATGCAGAAAGAGGAAAGTGTACAGCCTTCTTCCATTTCTAGAGTTGATGTTTGGGTTAAATCTCACACTCATAAGAATGGCGAACCCGTGAATGCACATGTTGCCGAAATTGTTGTAAGTGCTTTTGACCTTTTTTAAAGTAATTATTTTGAAAATAATATAAATTAGAACTCATATTTAAAATATATTTTTTGTAGGAGAAAATAAAAAAGGTGGAAAATGAATCACAACCTAGCTTAACATGTAGTTTCAAAGATGATGCTCTCTCACAAGTGTTGGGACAAGATAGACCGGGACGACTACGTGGAATGGGAAGAGGCATGACTGCGACCAAGGCGGTTCTCTCACAAATCAAAGATACTCAAGTAGCTCAATGTCAACGTAGTGTCTCAGAACTAAAGCAAGTGGTTTACATGTTAATGAAGCGTCTGGTACGACTTTTAATTTATAATTTAAATGTTTTTGGTGTTCAGAAATTTCGAGAATGATTTTTTTACACTGTTTTATTGTTTTACATTTCACTCAGTGTTACAAAACTACTCTCTGCCTGTTACATTTACAAACCCCCTGCATACTCCACTGTCAAACTCTCGCATAACAGCGCAGCACATTCTTCCCGACCACATCCACTTCTCTCTTCACTGATTCCACAATCTAACTGCTGTCAACATTCTCACCTTCAAATACATCCCCTAATAGGAAAACTTCCCACCTGCATCTTCAGGGTGTTGGTTAATTGGTCTTTATTTCTTATCCCTTCCTCGAAGAAAACATGGATTTATGTTTGTTCATTTGTAACCCAGTAGCTTGATTTATTTTTTCCATGATTGCACAAATTGTTTTGGCACTTTGAATGGTTGCTTTGGTTAGAACAAGTATCATCAATACATAATAAATGTGTTAACATAGGTTCTATATTATAAATTAGAGTTATATTGCCCTTGATGAGTTCTAGCTCAAATAGTACTGATATATATTCCATAATCATGGGGAATAGATACGGAGATAGAGGATCTCCTTGTTTTAGTCCTCTATTGCTTGTGAAATAGCCTTGTCGAAATTCATTGATGATGATAGAAAAAGATGGCGTGAAAATACAAACATAAATTAAATATGAGAATTTACTTGAGAATCCCATTGACTTCATCATATGGAGGATGAATTCTCTACCGATTTTGTTATGTGAAAATCGATCTTAACACATAAATTATTTGAAGTTTTCTTGTTAAAACCGCTAACCAATTCATGTGCAAAAAAGGAATTTTCATTTATGTTTCTAGGTATGAATGCATTCTGGTTTGGTGAAATGAGATCATTCAACGGGTCTTTCATTCTACCATATGATAAATTGACCAATATTTTGTTAAGGACATTGCACAATGATATTGGTCTATAATGCGTTATTGATTGTGGGTTTTGCTTCTTAGTGAGTAGGCAAATAAATGTATGATTTATTTCCTTAATTATTTTCTCGGTACTAAGAATTCCGTTCGTGGTTTCAAGTGACTTTATTTTTTTATCAAATCCCAGTGAATTTTAATTTTTTTTTGCATTGAAACCATCACGTCCTGGTCTGCCATTGATTGCTGGGAAAGCTTTTTTAAGTTTATGAAGTTTGAATGGCTTGTCCGTTTCCTTACTGGCTTTCTCTGATATTATTTTTTACAAGTAATATCAGAGAAATTACTATTAACTAATGTACGATTAAATCGTTCAGTAAAAAAAGGTAATAGCTGCTCTAGTTATATTCAGTTGAATCTTAAGTATTACCTTCCTGCTTGATAAGTTGGATTGATTTAATACCCGTCAAAGTCTCTGCAGGACTTGAATGGAAATTTTTTGTTGCTTTATCTTATCACCCTAGGTTACTATATGAACTTATTCTGCTGGAGGTTTTGGATTGATTTTGCTTGTTCCAGTTCGTTCAGTTTTGCACTCCTTTATATTGGTTTTGCAAGTTTTTGTATGTAGGATTCCGATAGAGTTACTGATAAATTAGGTCATTCCAAAGTGAAGAACACTGCATCAGGCATACCAAAGCTGCGAAAGTATAGTTATAACTCACTGGATGTTCAGTATTTTTTTCTTTGTTCTTTTCTGAAAAGATTTTATACTGTCAAAGATTAAAAGCTTTATTATAAGTTTCTGTGATTATTTTTCTGTGATTATTTCGACAATTTATTCTTTGGTTAAATGAACGTCTATTTATTTTTACCATTAATTTGCAATATTATTGATTTGGCAGGATAAAGGAAGTTGGGGAGAAGAGAACACATCCGTAGTGGTAAAAATCCAACGGTTGCAACATCATACATAATTTGATATCTAAATCAATAATCAATATAATATAGTTTTGGTTAATTGCAGAGTAAGTACAGTCAAATAGGTGATAATTGTAGTTTACTGCCTTGGCATGGAGATGATGACGAGGTTGTCGCCGAAGGAAAAATTGTGTCAAGCGATCCGAAAGAACTGTGCAATGAAGTCCCTTTAGGTCCAAATGCCAAAAAAATTTTGATTGTCCATCCAAGAAAATTAGATGTTTTCTTATGGAGGCCTTCTCCTGGTTTGGTATATTTAAGAGATGCCAAGGATGAGATAGTAGCATGGCCAGCCGATAAAGTTGTTATACACAAAAATGAGGACTCCAGAAAACAAAACAATGTAAGTTTAACACTAATTAGCATTTTTTTTAATATGTAGGGCCATCGTAGATAATAATCTCTATCCATAAATTTAGCATTTTATGGTAGTATGGTTTAGCATTTTTTTGTATATTTCTATTGCTACAACGCTTTAAAGATGTGTTACTGAAATTTGTGCAATGTTTTTGTATATTTCTATGTTCAACTTAAACAAATGTATTTTTTTAATAGAGTAAAACTAATAGCATGGAAACCAACTGCAAGCTGTATGATTGGGGTGGGAGCAAAGAACTGGTTGCTGAAGGACGAGTGTACTCGAGTGATCCAAATCAGATAATTAATGGTATTCCTCTCGGACCAGATGCCAAGATAGTTTGGGTGGACAATCCGAAAAAAGAAGATGCATTTTTGTGGAGGCCTATAGTTGGCATGACATGTATTGGAGAAGCTATTGGTAAGAAAATAGCATGGCCAGAATCAACAGTGGTTGTTGAAACGGTTAACGCTAGCACATGTCCTGTTCCTATGATCAATGCTCCAACATCTCTTACGGTAACATGTTCATATTGCTAATATTCCTCTCAAAGAATTGTTGATATCGTATTATCATTTTTTTTGTTATGTGATAGAGTGCAAATTTTTCTGCAAATACCAAATGCAAGTTGATTGATTTAGAGGGTACGGGAAAAATAGTAGCAGAAGGAACCGTGTCTTCAACAGATCCAACTGCTTTGGTACATTCTGTTCCACTGGGACCAAATGCGATAAGAGTTTGGGTGGATGTTGTAAAAGTCCCAAATGCACCCATATGGCGGCCTACATCCTTCATGGAATGCTTATCAGATGCTATTGGCTCGACTGTAGCATGGCCTGTCGCGAATGTTAGAATTGGCTCAACTTCCATGTAAGTTTCACATCTTGTTTATATGCAATAGACAAGATAAAAAACTACTATAGTTTCATATCCTTTAAGTTTAACATGTAAGTTTCACATCTTGTTTATAAGAGTTTGGTGACTGTTTGGTGACTGTTGATGACTGTTTGAGTCCCTTGTTTCTTAAATCAACGGTTTCTTCAAATCTATTGACTTCAGAGCAGTTTGGTGACTGTTGGTGAAGGAACTGTTGTATGATGACGTTAGTGGCAGCTTTATAGTTGTAGATGGATGAAGGAAGGATGGTGGTAGATGAGTGGTTGTTGTTCAAGGTTGATGTTGTTCAGGGGTGATGTTGTGAATGGTGGAGATAACTATATTTGATGACTGTTGGTGTTACTGGTGGAGAAGGAGTGTGCATAGAAACTGGATGTTGTAACAGGTTGATGGATGTTTATTGTATGTGAAGTGTTGGTTTTTTGTACGGAAATATTTGTATGTTTGTGAAGGTTTTTGTAATATGAGTGCTGTAAGTTCTCAGGTAGTAGATGACGTGATGGTGCAGTGGAAGGTGGTCAGGTGTAAATGGTAAAGGGGATGTATTGGTAGGTTGTTCAAAGTTTGTGTGATTGAACTGGGTTGAAGTTGCTTGCAACAGTAACAGTTTTATGCATAGGGATTTAGAACAGGTTGTTTGTTTGATGACAGAGGGGCAAGGGAAGAACTGCAATGTTGCTGTAGTTGGTTGGTTGTTGGAGTTCAGGTAGTTGTTGATGTAATAGTGGTTGAAGTTGAACAGTTGAGGTATGTGCAGGGGATATGCGGTGGTGAATGATGAAGCAGTTGCAGTGTAGGTGATGAAGTTGTGTTGTTTGGGTATGTTAACAGAGGTGAGTAAGGGAAATGAAGCAATGAGGCAAACCCAAACCCGGCCCAACAATTAGTTTAGCAAACCCAAACCATTCTTCTTCTTTCTTTTTTTAATCTTGTTTATTAAGCAATGAAATCTTGTTTCAATTGCAGTGGTTGTGGGTATTAGAGGTTTGGTATGAAGATGATATAGTATGTTCGGTTTGATCTAGTTCAGTGAAGTCGTAGGCTGTTGTATTGTTTGTGGAAGGTCGAGGTGGAGTGTTGATGGAATAATAGCATAAGGCGTTTGTTTTGACAGAGGAGGTAGATGCAATGATGGTCAGAGAAGGCTGGTGAGAAGTGCAAAGTGATGTGCAGGTTAAGGGAAAATGTATCAGTGTAGTGGGTTGTTGAAGATTGTATGAATAGCTGTTGATGTTGTGTAGTGTTAATGTCATCTTGTAAATGGCAGAGAAGTGGGAAGTACCTTATGGCTGAAGTGAATGAAGGTGAAGTGTCAAGATAGAGAACTGGATGTGGTAACTATGATGGTCAGTGATAGTCTTGTTGTGTTAAGGAATGTAATAGTGACAATGGCAGAGTTCATATTAACAAACTCTGTCATTTGTTTATTTTAAGTTGGTTGGTTGTTGATTTAAAGGTTGTTGTTGGAGTTCATATTAATAAATAAGTTGCATTTCTACTTTTTTTTTAGTATATATTGCTTAAATTTGTGTAGTTTTCACCATACGTTTACATCTTTATTGCCTTGTAGCTTTGTTTGTATGCTTATTATTCCTATTAACTCTAACTTTTCCTTTTATTGCTACTGTGCAGGGTAGAGACATGAGCAGGAGATTCTCTTTGCCAGTTTTGGAATGTTTGTTCTTCTTTATCCAATCTATTCTCTCACATATAAATATGAATATCTAGAGGAGGAGCATATCTGCAAATATATTTGTTGTTATGTTAATTATGCAGAATAGAAAGCACGTTGTATTTAGAATGAAATTTCTGTTAGTGGTGGTTATGATTATTATCTGGGAAGACGAGTCTTGAAACAGTCAATCCAAAATATAGCATGATTAATTGTCATTTTGCTTTTGCTGTATATCTTAATTAATTGTTCATGTTTTCATGCTAATTTGATAAACTTATATTAATTCTCCGTATATTCAAGAATTGACTGTAGATGAAAATGGGAAAAAGGGAAAAAAAATAAAAGGGAAGACAGCGGTTGGTTAATGCTGTCAATGAAGAAACAACAGCGTTTATTTTGTGCTGTAATTATCTTGAAATTGTCAATAACAGCGTTTTTTACATGCTGTCGAAATAGTTGATGATTCAATCACAGCGTTTTTAACATGCTGTCGAAATTGTTGATGATTCAATAACAGCGTTTAGAAAAAGCTGTTGTAAACAGTCAAAGTAGAATTTGAACATCTTCGACAACTAAATTATAAACGCTGTTGAAACATAATACAGCACGTCTGAAACGCTGTAAAAAATATTATTGACAGCTCCTAATAAACGCTGTCACAGAGATGTTTCAACAGCGTTTATATAAACGCTGTTGTAAGTTATGTATATACGACAGCATGTCGTTATACAGCGTTTCTAATAACGCTGTTGTATCATATTACAGCGTTTATCAAACGCTGTTAAAAGCCTTTTGTGGTGTAGTGATTAACTTTAAAACCATAGGAGATTATTAAGTTATCAAATTTCTCATGCCATTGCTTAGGTGCTTGTTTTAAACGATATAATGATTTATCTAACTTTCAAACTTTACGTTCTTGACCATGAACTATAAATCCTCCAGGTTGGTCCACGTAAATTTCCTCTTCTAATTCACTATTTAAAAATGTAGTTTTAACATCCATCTGGTGCATTATTAAATTATGAATAAATGCAAGTGAAATTAGTAGTTAAATGGATGTAATCCTAGTTACAGGTGAAAAGGTGCCAAAAAAGTCTATATTTTCTCTTTTCTTAAATTCTTTACTACTGAACGGGCTTTATATTTATCAACTGTGCCATCAGGTTTTAATTTATTTTTAAGTACCCGTTTACATCCTATAGAATTACAACCAGGTGATAGATTTACTAAGTGCCGAGTCTTATTGGATTTCAAAGACTCCATTTCATCATTTATAGCCTCTTGCCAAAAATTAGTATCTCTTGTTTAAAGGATCCTCCTCTATAGTAAAAGCATAAAAATTTGAACCAAAATCTTTTGCGGTACTTCTCTTTTACTTCTTCTAGGTTCATTTTAAGAAGACTCATTAAGTTCTGTTCTAATAGCATGGTGTTACTTGATATGCACCCACTATTCCTCAATTTAAAAGGAAATCTAGATTCACAAAAATCAACATCATTAGATTCTATTATATTATGTGTATTCAGGTCATAAAATCTGTATGCTTGCTATTAATAGCATATCCAATAAATACGCATTCATATGCTCTACTTTCTAATTTTATTCTCTTAGGGTCTGGCATACGAACATATGCCAAACATCCCCAAGTTCTAAAATAAGACACATTTGGTTTATAATTTCTTAAAATTTTTAATGGTGAGATATTACTTTCTGATTTAGGGATTCTATTCAATACATAGCATACAGTCAGTAAAATATCCCCCCACTAATGTGTTGTTGCACCGGAATTCGATAAGATAGCTATAACTAATTCGGTAAAGGTTCTATTTTTTCTTTCAGCTTTACCGTTCATTTCTGGTAAGTAAGGTGCAGTTCTCTTATGAATTATACCATGTAATTTATAGAAATCAAGAAATAAACTAGACTTATATTCTGTTCTTCTATCACTATGAAGTCTCTTGATTTTCTTATTAGATTGATTCTCAATTTCAGTTTTAAATGATTTTAACATATCAAATGCATCACTTTATTTTTCATAAGGTATACATAAGTAAAATTAGAACAGTCATCAATAAAAGTAATAAATAACAGTGTCCATGTCTAGTCAAAGTTCCATCAAGCTCACATATATCAAAATGAATCAAATCTAAAGGCTTAGAAACTCTATCAACTGATTTATGTGGTTTCTTAGTGATTTTTGCTTGACTATAAAATTCACATTTATCAAAATCAGTTTGTGACATTTTAGGGATAAGATCTAAGGTGCTCATGTTATGAATTATACGTTTATTCATATGACATAATCTAGAGTGCCAGATATTAAATCACACAACATATAAGAAGAAGCAGACATTTTATTACATTCAACATTCAATTTAAACATACCATCAATTGCATAACCCCTGCCCACAAACACAACATTCGTAGTGACGGTGTACATATCATCCCCAATAGTTTGTGTAAAACTAGCCTTATTAAGAAGATAACCTAAAACAAGATTATTTCTCATCTCTGGAGTGTGCATTACGTCCTTCACAATGATAATCTTCCCAGAGGTAAACTTCAGCTCTACGCTTCCAATCCCAGCAACAATAGTGGTGCGAGAGTTTCCCAATAACACTTTCTTGTACTTAGTCTCCGTGTATGTTTTGAACATAGCACGCTCATAGCAGACATGGCATATAGCACCAGCATCTACCCACCAACCTTCTGATCCCCCAACAAGATGAATCTCATCAGTACTCATAACCGTTAGAGGCTCGTTAGTCAGGTTAGCCTACGGTTCAGGTCCTGATCTGTTCCTACACTTGCGTGCCATATGACATGGTTTTCCATAGTTGTAGCAAAGAATCAATTGTCAGAGTAATTCTTTTGGGGTGGTTTATGTTTTTTGCGGTTTTGACTAAGCTTGTGGTTCTGATTCTTAAAATTTTTAGGATTTGGTTTCAAAACTGCAGCTTTCTTAGTGTTGCCTATAACAACAAGCTCCTTTATATCTTATTTACGTGATTCCTCTTCAATAGGAGGCGAGTTATCAAGCTTTCCAAAGAAAATTCTTTAGTTTTAAGTCTCAGATTATTCTTAAAATCCTTCTAACTAGGGGATCAAAACAGCAATTTGGAATTGGTCATCAATAACCATACCTTCAGAGACAATCTCATGAGCTATTTTCTGAAGTTCATGACACTGCGTCTCTACTGACCTGTCGTCTGTCATCTAAAATTTGAGGTGTGGCTGACGACATGTTTCTTTGCTCTAGCTTCTTCTACATCATACTTCTTTTGCAGCGCCTCCTAGATTTCCTTGGCTGTCTTGCCCGAACTGTAGTAGTCATATAGACCATCACTCAGGCCATTGAGTATGAATTTCTTGCAAAGGTAATCTTGCTCTGTACAATCCTACAATTTTTGGTTTTGTTTCTACCAGATCTACATTTGTTTTGCATCCGTTTCAGCAGGCTTCTTTGGTACTATTGGCTTTTTGCAGTGAGCACACCAATGACCTTCCTCATCGTTAGAAAAAATATCAAATTTTGTCGGCGCTTGAAATGGAGGCCCTCGAATCTGATGGATGCAAAAGCGACCATGGAGACCTAAAACATTGAGTCGGTGCAGCAGCATAGTTACAGCAGAAGTCATTGATGTCTAGAACATCTTCAGATTGTTAGGAACCATGAACTTCGGTTGAGTCGTGTACGTTGTCACTGTCTTGAAGACGTTTCAACATTTTTCTTGAAGGTGCAAAGCAGTTCTGAAAAACAAATGCCGCCGCCTCTAAGATAAAACAACCTCTCTAATCTTCTAAAAAAATATCAAAATGTGTGCACTAACAAAGTCAATTCTGATTTGTACTCTAAAATACTGCTCAAGGTGTTTAGTTTTGTTGAAGGAAGAAGAAAAAGAAAAATTTCTGTTATTCTTGCCATTTCTCTTCTATCTATCTATCATTTAAATAGGCAGAATGGAAATTGTATACATTACTAAAGTGATGATATGTCAACGGATTTTAATTTATTCTCATTTAAAATAATATTGTAATACCATTAACTTTTGTAATGATTCAATAATAATGTCACATAAATATATTACCACTATGCAAGTGTAAGACTCAATTATAATAATGATTCATAAATATATTACCGTTATAAATTTGCAATGACACAATTATAATAATGATTCATAAATATATTACCGTTATAAACTTGCAACAGCTCAATTATAATAATGGTTCATAAATAAATTACCATTAACCTGTATTTTTACTTAATTTTATTAATAATTTCACTTTATAAACAAAAACATTTCCAGCAGGTTCTTTATACCCACTTTCTACGATATCTCGCATGTCTTGCGATCTGAGAAATACCTTCATGCGAATGCTCCAATTATCATAATAATTATTCCTTAGTAAGGGATCTTAAAAAAGTCATGCCATTCTCCATCATTCCTTAATTAGCAACATGGCTTTGATATCGACGTTAGAAACTTTATAAGAAGAAGAACTGAATGTAATTTGCAAATGGAAACCGATAGATAAAGATTTTATAAACGAGGAAATGAAACTTTATTGCAATCTTTCTGCTTTATTTGGTTTATTTTTTGCTTGCATATAAATGAGAAAGCTCTTCCGACTTGTAGTAACACATCTCTTAAATGAATGGGAAAATGCATTCTATCTAATTGGCTAATGGTCATTCTTTAGATTTTTCTATAATTATCATATAATACACATTTCTAGAATATATAACTCTAGAGACTCTTTACTACAACACATACTTCAATTTTTCTTTAGGCTGAATTTTAGTCTCTTAAATATTTTCATAAATGACAAACTTAAAATTATCCAAAATAATTAGTGCTTCCCAAAACAATGTTTTTTCAACACCACATACAAATGGTTACGGTCTTTGCCTATTGAGCCGACCACCTAGTCAGTTGGCTCACGAACTCCTCCTTAGATCAGGTCTATTTATGAATGTAATGAATGTGGTATTTTAATGGTATGTTCTAAAGGATTAGTGAAATTAATTTTTACGTTGTTATTATTGATTCATTTATTTAATCAATTATAATTAAAACACTATAACTTACATTACTCACGACCTAAATTCTTCATTCCAATAGTGATTAAACCCATAAATTTATTATTAGTTGGGCTTTCTGAAAGATCCAAATTACATAGGTTGTTGCAAGAAGCAATCACAATTTCTCATTGTTGACATTTATATGTCACTGCTACTAGGTCCATACACCTCACGACTTCTGAAAAATGCTCCATCACCATAATGTATCTTATGGCATTAAGTTATCTAGATGCTACTCTAGATCTACAAGGCTTACCATAGTAACCATTTTTTAAGGTTGAGACATGGACGTTAAAACATCATTCAGAGTTTAAGGAGATATATACAATCTACTAGAAACCTTTTTTGAAAAGTATGATAAATCATTCAAATAAATTTAAGAACCCATGTAATAATATTTTACTCTACTTAATTAAATATGCAAATAGTAATTTTTTAAAAACACCATACTAAACGAACCAACTTAAAAGATTGAATAAAAAATATTAAAATCGTACTCACCTACGAAAAAATTTGACATCTTGTCAGTTTGATGAACGCGCAAGCATGTCATCAATAAGAATAAAGCTTGAGCCTTGGTAACTTAACCGTGAATTACGTTGGTACTACATGTAGTCTACTATGATGACACTAAACTATAATGTTAACTTCATATTCAATCAAACATTGTATAGTTAATAGTCTCATTCCAAAGGTGTGAAATTTCAAGGTAATTGTTTCATTCGAAAATGGGCAAGGAAATGCAAGAGCACTTGTTCAATATGATTTGGTACATTAATAACTTACTAATTTAGGAACACTCTAGACTAAGTGCTACATATAGACCTTATTCTTTTATCGCTAAAGTTACAACTCAATTTGTTCATATTGAATTACCATATGAACTCAGTCGCGTGTAGTGTAGTTGATTCCCTTAGTATATTAAGAACGATCAAAAAATTGTAAATGAATATAATCTTCCACTAATCATAGAAAAGAGTTCCTCTCTTCTAAAGTTGAGATTTTGTAGAAGAGGAAGTGAAAGAGTAAGAGTGGAAGTGGAGAATGTTTGGTTAGGAGAAGGTGAATGTCGCCACTCCTTCCAAAATATGCATTAGAATCAAAATCTTCCAGAATATTTGAAGATATTTGACGAAGGAACTGTATTCCTCTTCCATATGTATTATACCCAAAGGATATTCGATATTTATAGGTTCAACTTACATGGCTTTAGATATTGGATCCGAAACTCACATATGAAATTATTTATAGAAGTTCTGTAACACCCCTAATTTTTAATAACATTATTCAGGAGATTTAATTAGAATAAATTAAATAGAATAATGTAAAGTGATAAGGGGACTGAGATTGGTGGATGAATATAGGGGCCATGCTTATTTAAATTGAATGAACTTATAAAGGGTTAAGTTCTAACTAATTAAACATAAGAGCATTACGGTAAATAGCCGCCCATATTTCCCATCCTTATACTATTATTCCTTAGCCATACATGTTTACTTTCATCATAAGAAAAACGTAAGAAAAAGAAAGAGCAAGGCCAGCCATTAAGAAGGTAAAAAAGAAGAGAAAATCAAGTAGAGCTTAGGATTCAAGCTAGAAGAAATCAATCTTGATCATTCCCCAATTTCCTTATCCAAGAAAAGGTGAATAATAATCACTGCATCTCTATTTTGATTCTATAATTATATGTTTTATGATTTAAGGGTAAATTCATTTTTACGATATACTAGACGATGATATGCATGATTTATATATTTTTTTAGATTAAACAAAATGGTTTCAAGGGAGATATGCATGGTTTTAGGGTAAAACCAAGGTTAAATGATTTTTAAAAGCCATGGAGAAATTATATGTTATGAGAAACATGATTTTGGAGTTGGTTTCAATTTTTATAATTTTTTATTCCATGGAGAATTAATTATGATTTTCAAAGGAAAATATGGTATTTGGGTTTATAAATTTATTTCGAAAATTATATTAAGAATTTCGGTCTGAAATTTATGTTAGGCAACATGATTAAAGTAAATTTTTGGACTTTTGGAGATTTTTACTTAGTAATTAATATGGAAATTAAATTATTTTGAAAGGAGAATCTAAATGATTTAATTGCTTTGTTACTTTGAAGGGCTTATATGTTAATTATTAATGGGTTTTATATTTTAGAAAATGCGCTAAATATTAGCTAAATTATTTGAAAGTTTAAGATAGCCAATCAAGTGTTTACAAGTGGGAAAGTTTGTTACAAAATTTTTACTTTATTTGGTAAAAACAACCTTTTACTCATAAAAATAAGTTCTGCCTTCTTTAGTTTGACCTTTCGACCCAGAGCTTCCTCCTCCAACCTAGTCGAAACCTTCTAGGTCGCAACTAGTAAACCAATACACATGGTATCAGTTAGCTGGTACGTAGTGGATTGAAGAAAGGCCGAAGGTAGGGTGTCGAAATGTAGCTTTCAAAGGGGTTGGTTCTTTTATTTTGTTTGTTTTAAAAGATAAGCGCTTGCTTGTTTATAAAGGGGTTTCGAAGTAGTCGAAACCAATGGTTTCGAAAGGGTACATCTAAATAGGCTTTTAAAGGAGAGCTGCCACATTTGTTTTAAAATAGTAGCTTTCGAAGGAGTTACTTAGTTTTTAATCGAAGCTTTCGAAGGGGATAATTTCAACCAAGTCAAAACCCTTCTGTGTTTAGATGGCCTTCCGATGGTATTGAAGACATCAATGTTGTCGAAAGGTACTATTTGTTTTTATAAATATAAGCCACTTCCTACTGCTTTCGAAAGTGGTTAGGGGTTTCGATGGCAATGGTTTCGGAAGGGTTTTTGAAGCCAACCTTCAATTTTTTTACCCAAGTGTTTTAATGCTTTCGAATGGATGGTTTCGACACCATCAAGCTTCCCCAATACTTTTTGAAATAAAGAATGGTTTCGAAAGAGATGCCTTCGCTTATGTTCTCTTTGACCCAAAATTTTTATTTTAAATATAAACCCAATGCCTTCGAAAGGTATTTGTTTCGAAGGGTAGCCTTCAATGATTTCGATAGAGGGACTTTCAATGGTTTCGAAGGGTAACCTTCAATGATTTCGAAAGGGGGACTTTCAATGGTTTCGAATGGTAACCTTTAATGGTTTCGAAAAGGGGTATTATTGAATGTTTTCGAAGCTATGCTTCTATACTTATATGATAATATTTTAACAAGGTCAAAAGGTTTCTAAAGTGATGTTTTAAAGTATTCGAAAGGCAGGAGCCTAATGTTTGAAAGATAGAATTTAATGCTTTCGAAGGAGGTTGTCTAATGAAGTTGAATGCAAGGTTTCGAAGGTATTGAAAGGCTTTTTTTAAACCCAAACTCATTCTTAAAAGGAAAAACTCATGGCTAAATAAAGGAGTTTTGAAAGGATTTCAAGTATGTAATTGAAGAAGTAGTTCCTTGATAAAAGTATAGGTTGAAGGGATTAACCATGTTATATAGGTAAATGCTTGTAAGGACCTTAAACTCACAGGAGTGGTATTGTTAAGTTGTTATTTATTCTTCTTCTAATATGAATATATTCACATGATAAAGGACCCATAATTGTATTTTGGGGACAAAGGGGTAGAAGAACCAGCTAGGTTAACCCAATAGTGAATATAAATTGATTAAACTACTGAATGAGTAGAATTGCATCCAGGGAGTCAGCGAGGCCAAAGTATAGGATGCTTAAACTTGAAGTTGTCCGAAAGATAGGTTCATAGTAAACCCATGAAAACTATGATTAGGAAGTTATTAGGGGTAACCAATAGTTTCATAGTAAATCCATGAAAGTTATGTATAAAGGTTGGTTGGCTGGGGCCAATTGGTTTGCAGTGAACCCATGGAAACTATATTTGGATTAAAAATTGACATCATTCAATAGGTTCCTAATCAACCCACAAAACTAGGATAAGAAAGAAGTTATCGGAGGCATTAGTGGGTTCTTAGTCAACCCATGAAAACTAGGATATAAGATGAGTTATTGAAATGACCAACAGGTTCGAGAGAACCCAAGAATTAATTAAGTTAATTGGTAGGGGCCTGTAGGTTCTTCGTGATCCTATGAAAACTCTGAAATAGGACATGGTGTCCATGAATTATAGAAAGGTTATTAGTAAACCCATGAAAAATAATAGGTTAATATTGACCCAAGAAACTATCAATATGACAGGGAGTCAATTATACTTGGGATGGGATATCCAAAAAAATTATATATGTATATCATCATTATATTTTGAAATGCTACATTTTAACCATTGTAGATGCAGTAGCATAGTATATGGTTTTATAAAAAGGGTTTTAGGAGACTAGTGAGGAGAAAACTTGTTCCGCTAAGTTGCGTGGTCTCATTGGATATCTAAATGGATTGAGATGTTAGATTATTCTTCATACCAGGATTTATGTCCGACTCAAAGTTTTTGTTTTCCCCTTAAACTCTCGGGTACTCAATTGATTTTGAGTAGTTTGAGGTTTAGGGTTTCTAGGTTCTCCTCTTAGACGAATAAAGCTTCTGTAGGCATGCAGAAGGCAATTAGCTATTTAGAGTTATCTTTTTTCCGTTTTGTATTTTGGTTGTAAATGCAGACTTATTAGCCTTACTATATACTCTGATCAACCAAGGAGGCATCTTCATATGTCGCTCTTGGCGTATGTGTAATAATTATTATTTTTTTGAATTTGGTTATCGTTTGTTGGATAATGTAATGAATATGAAAGGTTTCGAATGGAATGTGGAAATATGTTTTTGATTTGTCAAAAATTTTCCTTATTATTATGACCTGTGTATCAATGTATCTGATATCGCCATATTTGATCACCGAGAATTAATAAATATGGATGACTGCAGCATCTGTAGCCATTAGTTTGGGCCTCCAAGTAATGGGATGTTACAAGTTCAGAATTAGAAAGCTTACGGCAAGAGGTCCAATCAAACTTAGCATTGAAATGGCACTAATGTAGAAGTTGAAGAAGTAAGAGACTAAAACAAAATGGTTTCTAATAAACACGTTAATTTCTATTATGTACCAGACTTTATTTATAGTACAATATTTGTTTCGTATTTGATTGAGAGTGGATATATTTTTTATTTCAATAAGAGAACTTTGAATATTCGATACGGAATTAAAAATGATAGCCTTTTCATTCATAATAATGTATTGGCTACTAAATACACAAAAGCTCCTAAAATAAATGAAAATTTCTTTCAACATGACAGAGTAGGCCATAGCGGTGGAAAACATTCGCACGGGTTAAGAAATAAATATACCTTCATTCGTGTGATTGAAAATCATGTAATACTTGTGTATCGTATATCAAGGAAAAAAATGTTCAAGCATTATTCATTGAGAACTGTGAAAAGTAAGCGAGTTCTTAGGATTGATACATAAATATTATTCAGTCTAATGTTTACGGCTAATAAATACTAATTCACTTACTTCATTACATTGCTGATGATTTATCTTGATATGGGAAAGTAGATCCTATGAACATAAATTAGAAGCCGGTAGAAAATTTGTAAAATGTAAAATGAAAGTATAAAATCATACATTCAAAGGAATAAATATTTCAATTAAATTGAGGTGAATCTCTTTGTTTAAGCTCTAAGTGGACATAAAAGATAATAGGATTGCTTCTTACATCACTTCTCTTAAAATCCCAACCTAAGGGTGTATTATAAATGAGAAATATAACTTTCAATGACATGGTTCGATATACGATGATTATGGTTGTATCGCCTCTTTTGTTTTGGGAATATGCGTTAAAGAGTGCAATGATGTTGAATATAGTAGCACTTAAAGCTATGTCTTTGACAAAATACAAGGTATGCGCTATGAAGAAACAATACATCTTAAGTATGTTAAGATATGGGGTTTTATAGTCTAAGTTAAGCACATAAACTATTGTAATGTAACACTGTGCAAAGTTGACATGACTAATATTAAATTAATTAAAAGGGATTTTTAAAGGAATGAAGATTCATGTGTTATATTTACAACTGTTGCATAGATATTTTTGAGCTGATCGGTTTATAATACAAATTCAGTGGATATAGGGTTACTGCTTGTGAAATAATAGCGTTATAATGTTAATATAGGGTACATAATTGTGTTTGGGCCGAACGGTTATAAGTAACCAAACCGGTCGAAATATATAATTAACACTTCAGAAATTCTTCACAATCCCAAATTCCTCCAATCTTAGTTTAATGGCATAATAAATCCACTAATCATAAATTAATTCCGAAATTCAAATTATCCATATTCCATCTTATTATATATTTAATCGAATCTCTCCAACTGATGAAGAGATGGATGTGGTTTGTTTTTCCTGGCACACATTGGTTGTTCAGAAATTGAAGAAACATTCTCGAGTGCCCATACTTTCCCATTCCTATTCAGTAGTAGTACGATGACCAAACGACCATCGAGAGATATCGTTGTTGGAGGACAATAGGTGGAGCACATTTATGGTGGCTGATTACCTTGGATTGAACTGAGATAGTCGAAAATTTTCAAAGAAATTACAAAACCCTATGCAGCAGTGGAGACATGGTGGAAGGGTCAGATTTTTTCGATGGAGGCAAGGGGGTGCCGGTATTGGTCTTTTATTTTCCATACATGGCCTGATACAAAGACAATGTAGGTTAGAATTTGGTAGCTAATGGTGGCATGTGACACTGAGGAGGAGAGGTAATTTTATAGTTAAAACACTATGCTCTAATTTATTACATGTTAAACCCTAAATCTTCTAATCGCTATAACTTTTGCATACGTCCTCCATTTTTCGTGTCAGTTCATGGAGAGATTCCAAATATTTAGGTAGTTTACTGGGTTGTGAGACCGTCGATGAAAGTTCCTTACTAGAATCGAAGGTCGTAATTATTTACATTTTTAAATATTACATATATGTATACACACACATACACACAACCAATTGATACGTTGTTATGTTTATTTGATGTTTGTTTGCGTATTTTGATATTTTTATCTATGAAATATAATTGAATTGTACTGATTGTATCACTTGCTATTTAATCATTACATTGGTTGGATGGATGTTTACATACTAAACTATTAACAAATACAATTGTAAAGTTAAATGTGATAGTTATAACAGGGTAAAGTTGGCTAGCTAGTATAGTATCCTATAATGATGACCAGTAGTAGATTATTTGGATTTACATGTAAAACTATCACAGAGAGAACCATATATAAGTTACTAATAGATAATGCTTACAATAATATTGTTTAAAAGAGTAAGATTTTTGAATAATTTCATTTATAAATTTTAAGGAAAAGTCATAAAAAATATATTATTCGGTATAAATTAATGTTTTACATGCTAAAGTTGTTTACATCCAAATAATATAATAATAATTAAATAGTTTATACAAGAGGAGAAAATAACATCTTTCAAAAATAAATGATAAAAGAAAGCACTTAAGAAAGTTAAATAAACTATTATCAATAAATGGTTTATCTAAGAAAATTAGTATCTTTGAAAAGATATTAATTATAACGTAAAGTTTAAACATACAATGCAAAAAATTATATTGTTATTTGTAACATCCCATATTTTGAGGTTCCATAATATGGAAAAATTAATTAAATAATAAATTAATCAAATTAATTTATGAAGTTAAAAATATAGACAAGTTATTTAAAAGGGAATAAATTTAAGATGAAGAGTCAGGGGAATTAATAAGAATATACTAGGATGAGGTCTACGCCGAAAGCCTAAATTATTAACCCATAACCCTTCCACCTCTCAGTCATTCCATTATTCACTCAAAACAAAATAAAAACTAACCACGGAGAGACCCACCATATTTTTAAAGGAAGAGAAGAAGAACATTTAAAGCAAAAGAAAGAGTTTCATTCATAAAAAGAAGCAAAGCTCAAAATCAAGTGTAATCATATAATAAGTGAGTAGTTCTTTCTCTAAAACCTTACAAACCTATATATATTTGGATTGTATATTTTTTTGGTGTTTTGAATGTTAATGAACAAGTTTAGGTAGGTTAGAAAATATTTGTTCATGTTTGGGAATTTAAAGATGATGATTTATGAAGTTTTTAAGGAAAAATGTGAATTAAACCTTTTCTAAATCACTTGAAATTTTTATATGATATGTAAAATTATAATGTGGAAGTGGGTTTTCAATTTCATAATTTTATGAAAATATTTGTAATTTGTATGAATTTTTCAATTCGAGAAATGCTTAATTTCAAAAATAAATTATTTAAAAATATTAAAATGATTATTTTGGCTTAAAAATTTTACGTGAGACAAAATATGATGATTAAGATTTTTAGTGAATTTTGGGATTTTTCTCATGCATTGTTGAATTTATATTGATTATTTGACAAAGGAAAGAACTAATTACAAAAGGGTAATTAATTAATTAAGAATATAATTAACAATTTATAAAATGAAAATTGCATAAAGCCCTGGTAAACCAATGATAATTTGAAATATAAACGAGCAATTTAAAAATAGTTTATTTGAATAGAAATAAAACGGTTATCTAATTAATTACAGCTTTACCATATCAAATTGCTATAGCTCAATGTCAACTAATTATAGTTTAATATCAACTTGCAATAGCTCAGCATCAACTTGCGATAACGCAATATCAACTTATGATAGCTATAGCTTGTGATAGCTCATTGTCAACTTGTGATAGCTCAATATCAACTTGTTATAGCTTAATGTCAACTTGAGATAGCTAACATAAAATAGAGATATCAACTTGCTATAACTCAATGTCAACTAATTAAAGCTCAACTGGTTATAGCTCAATATTAACTTGCGATAGCTTATTATCAACTTGTTATAGCTCAATATCAACTTGCTATAACTTAGAATCAACCAGAGTTATCTAATATAAATTAGAGATATCAACTTGATATAGCTCAATGTCAACTGGTTATAACTCAACTGGCTATAGCTTAACCAGTTATAGCTCAATATCAACATGTGATAGTTAACTATCAACATGCTACCACTCGATGTCAACTGGAGATAGCTAATATAAATTAAAGATACAAACTTGCTATAGCTCAATATGACCTTGTTATAGCTCAATTTCAACCTGTTATAGCTTAATATCAACTAGAGATATCAACTAGAGATAGCTTACTGTCAACTTGAGATAGCTATAAATTTTACCAACTTATTATAGTTTAATGTTAACTTAAGAGAGCTCTCAAACTTACCAACTTGCGTTAGCCTTAACCTGCAACGACTAAGCACTAACAACTTGCGATAAATAAATGTGCTAAGAAATCCTTGATAAGTAAATCAACTTTTGTAGCACCTGGGAAGCCATATTTCCTAAGTGATGGTTGAGAATTTCATAAGGTTAAAATGGCCATAAAGAATAGTAAGTTAAAATGAAATAACTTACTTAAGAATGAAAATGTAATTATAAGGCCTTTGTGGAATTAATACGTCTACTCATGACATTATTTTTGATAATTGTTGGAGTAAGGCTTATATGGATATCGTTTATTTAAACATGACCTTATATTTAATGATTGTTGGTGTAAGGTGTGTGTGGTAATTGTTTGTCTAAACACTTGATGATTGGTGTTGTAATGCTTGTATAGAAACCATTTGTCTAAGCTTTATATTTGATGATTGATGGTGTAAGTCCTTTATGGCAACCATTTATCTAAATACAACATTATATTCGATGATGGGTGATGTAAGGCCTTGGTTGCAACCTAATAAACTATTTGTGATGAATTTGGAAAATCTAAAATTGAATTGACTATAATAGGTAGTCAGAAAAGTTATAAAGGGAATCTCACCCTTATGTTGAAATTGATGATTTGTGCTCGATCATGGTTTGATATTATCATATTATACGATGCAATTGATGAAGTTAGAATAGTGAGGGGCAACCCCATTCTATGCTTCAGCGATGTAGGCTCACTATGTGATTGTTTTCTTAGGGTAAGTATTACTCATTCCAGGTTTTACGTCCGACCCATGTTTTTATTATTTTCTATAAACTCATGGATACTCAGTCGAGTAGGCTGGTTTATGGTATAGACTAGTAGCTTTTGGAAATGATGAATAAAGACTCCAAAGATGATGTAGGAGGTTTATTTTGTGAATAAATCTATTTTGAAACTCTGCTATGTAAAATCAAAAATTATAACTGGTTAAGTATACAATGACATCCTCATATGTCGGGCATGAAAATCTATATATATTTTATTATATATTCACCCTAATGTGAGATGGGTTAGTGATGATGTAATAACACTTGTAAATTATTTTGATGTAGTGAAATTATTTAGCTACTCTATAAATGTTGTAGATTTTTTTTTGTTGATCTTGCTTTATTGATTGAAAATAATTTTGATGGTGGTTATAACATCTTTGCATTCATTTTTGGATCTCAAAGTGGGGGACGTTGCAACTTGGTATCAGAGCTTAGGTTAGGGAACCCTTAATTGAATTAGAGCTAAGTTTAAGTTTGATGACTAGAAAACAAAAACCTTGGGATGGGTATATGCTATATATGTAATGTACTTGTTTTTTGATACGGATATATATGTAGCCATATCTATCCCTCTAATAATATTTTCACTCTCTTTTACTTTCGCTTCTTATTAATGCATGCTTATGCAGAAAGATAGAATGGATCTATGAAGTGGATGTTTGACTTTGGGAGGAGGAAGCATAAATGGTGGTAGAGCAATTATTAGTACTCAAACTAATGGCCAAGGAGGGGAGGCAGCCCCGGAAGTTCGTTCTCAAGCTAGTAATGAAATGCCTTCCTCGATTATAGGGAATATAGATATGAACACATTCTTCCAGCTTTTAGAAAACTTAGCGCAATAGCAAGTTCCATCGTAGGCCTAGAATGTACAAGGGGCCCAGTGGATCCAGTTAGAGAGGATTTTTCCAAAATGAATAAGGCTATCAGGAGCTTGGGAAAAGCAAGGATTGCCTGAGCGATATTTGATTTATCAAGTATGGGACACTTTAAAAAGTTGATTAAATAGACTATGGGTAATTAGAGCAATTAAAGTTCGCCTAGTTAAGGAAGATAAATAAATTATGTTTTAGGGAAAGAACGATTTTGTTAGAGGAGATGCATTGGTGAGACTAGGCTAGAAGGTAAATTAACCCAAGCCAAAATCATTAATCTATTTTCTTTATCATTTACAAAACTATATTCTGAAAACTCAAGCAAGGTCGGCCACTACTTTGAAGCTAAGAGAACAGAAAATAAAAGCTAGAAGAATTCAAGCTTTCAACTTTAAGAAGAAAGAAGATTAAAATAATGTTTTCTTAACCAAGCTGAGTAAAATTTCCCTAAAACTCTCCCTAACCCATTTGGGTTTGGATTGTTTTATAATAATTTTGACGAAGATAAATGTGTTTAAATGATTAACCATTGTTTTGAATGTTTTTGGAATTAGACGAAGTGAATTTGTTCAAGTTGTTGGGTAAAACATGATCTAATCATATTTAAATTCTACGAAAATTTAATGTGATGTTTGTAATGATAAATTAAAGATAGGATTTTAATTTCATGATTTATGGAATTTATTTAGACTTGTTATAAATTTTTTAAGTTGAGAAAATGATCAATTTAATGGAAGTCAATTATTAAAAATAATAAATAATAATTTTGACCTAAAATTTTGATTCGTGGTAAAATACGATGAATCAAACTTTTGGTGAATTTTTGGGATTTTCTCCATTAAATTTTGCTTTTATATGATTTAAATGGTAAATGAAAGAATTAATTAATTAATTAAGGATAAGTAGCTAATTTATTGAAGATACAGTTAACAAGTTACTATAAAGAGATATAATGACCAATGAGAATTTGATACTAAATGAGATTTGGTGTAAAGTAATTACTTATTAAGGTAACAAAATTGTTTTCAAGTTAATTACGAAAATGCCATATCAACTCGCGAAACCCATATGGGTATTCAACTTGCTTTAAGCTATTAACTTGTGATGGCCAACAAGCTATCAACTTGCGACAGCTATTGGAAGCCAATATGCGATAGCTTCTAGAGCTCAACTCATGATAGCTATCTACCTACGATAACTATTCATTCCTCAACTTTGAAAGGCTTAAAGGCAACTCAATTTGTGAAAGCTTGATGGAAGCTCAACTTGAGATAGCTTGATGGAAGTCAACTTGCGATAACTTGATGGAAGTCAACTTGCGATAGCCACTTGAAGCTCAACATGGGATGGCTGGTGGAGTATTGACTTGCGATAGCCACTTGGGGCTCAATGTGCGATAGCCATAAGAGCCGTTAACCTATGATAGCTCATAGACCTTAACTTACAATAGCTAATAAACTATCAACATGTAATGGTTAGTTGAGGTCAACTAGTGATGGCCTAGGAAAATCAACAGTGAAGGATATGGGATAAACACTATGTGATAGCTAGGCTTGACCGATGATGGCTATGGGATAACCATATGCGACAGGTAAGTTCAATTTGTAATAGCTTGGGAAGCTATGCTTTTCTAAGTAAAATGAGTGCACTTTGGAAGACAATTTCCAAGTGTTAATTTACTATTTCATAGGGATTAAATAATGAAAGAATTTAGTATGTTAAATTTGTGCTAACTTATTTTTGAAATGGAGAAAGCTTAAATAAGCTAATAAATGATAGGTTCATTAAATCAAAGACAAAGATGTTTTATTGAAAGAATGTGTAGGGTACATAATAAATGAACGAATGAAAAGGATAGAATCATGATCGTAAAGATATACTGACTCATAGAGTTATTAGATGGCAGGGTGTCATGACTATTAGGTCTAAAGTCCAATGGTATATAGCGGGGTCTACAGTAGGGTTCAACCTAAGAACATTTTAAACTCTAAAGGGGAATTATATACGGCATATTTCCAAAACATCAGAGTGGTGTTATAAATAAAATAAATTGTTAACGTGAATGATAGCAATTCAGGATTAAGAGATACTGATGCTCAATAAGGACGCTTGTAGGAGAGTCGGGGTGGCTCTCATGGTGGAATGAGTAGCCATTTCATCAAGTGATGTTGTTCGAGAAAAGATAAATTAGTGATTGACAGACCTAGGATGTAATCACTAAAACAAGTTAATAATAACTTAAATACTAACACCTAAAACAAGAGATTAGGTGATGTTCGAATGGATGATGGATGGTTGTATGGCTTGGTGCATATTTGGATGTTAAGTATATGGTATACTTAATTTGAATTGATAATGTAATGGTTCATAATTGAGTGATAAGTGCATGGTATACTTATGGATTGAATATGATGTACATGGTTACTCTCTATGTAATTCTTGTTTGCATGTTATGATGCTTTTTCTATGATGTTAAAGTGAGGGACAAACCCGTTCTATACTACAGTGGCGTGGTCTCACTATGATTGCTTAGTGTAAGATTTTACTCGTACCAGACTGTATGTTTGTAACACCCTCTAAAATTTATAGAAAATTATTTAATTAATAATAAAGCTAAAATGAAATCGAGCAAACATCAGAATTAATGAAACTTAAAAAAATTGCATTCTTGGTGATCTTTTGAGAAATTTTCATATATAAAGTTTTGCGATTGGAGTTCAAACGAAAGAGTTACGACGATTGAAGATTTCAGATCGAAAATAATTCAAAAAAATGAAAATGAAAAATGTTAACGTTAAACATTAACTACGGTTAGGATTCACCGATTGACCGCCTCTATAGGTCGGTCTACCACTAACAGTTGACCGCTCATAGTGATCGGTCGACCAGTTGGTATGTGTTGACTAGGGTTTCTTTCAACCTTAACAGTTTGGATTTAATGATTTTCAATTCTAGGTCCTAGTGCATCGAAGGAACTATAAATAAGAAGTTAGGCCCCTCATATTTCTTCACACAAATCTAAAATTGGCAAGAAGATTCTTCCAAATTATCTTCCTCCATAAAAACCTATAAAATTCAAAAGCAAAAATAAAATATATACATTCAAAGATTGAAGGAAGAATTGAAGAAGACGAGCTAAGGAAAAAAGGTACTAAATCTTATATAAATAAATCTATATTCTAAAACTCCCTAATCCCTAATTCTTTAAATATGACACACTAATAAATTGTTATATAATAAAAAGGAGATAAATCGGAGGAAGAGATAGGCAATAACATGGAAGGCAAATCCAAGGAGATTTCAGTTGGGATTATCTGTGAGTGGAAATATTAGTTTTTCCTTATTAGTATCTTGTGCAGTTTGATTTCTGGATTTGTATCGTGCCTTGGGAAAATTCTTATGCAAAACTTTGTCAATTTAAAACCCTAAATTTTCACCTTAAAATGTAAGTTGTGAAATTTTTTATACTTTTAATTATTTTATTTTAATATATCGGAATTGGATTTGTTATTATTACAATATGAATATTTTGTATTCCATGTGATTCCACCTCTCAAATTTAATTGTAATGACAAAGAATTCAAAACGTGGAAAGTAGAAATGAGTATGTAAGTAGGGCAAAGGGGATTTTCCTCTTACTCGGAGTTTGCAGCGCATATTTTGATAATTAAAATAAATATGCTTTCTTTCCCATTTCAACAGTATACAGATAAAAAGTTGAATGGAATATAAAAGGATGGAATTGTAAATTTTCTTCTTTAGAAAAAAGGTCATGGTTCTACTATATTAACGTAAGATGAGTTGCATGTTTTGGATTCCAATTTGAATATATACAAGTCTATTTAGTATAGCTAATTTATTGATGATGTTAGCTATTTGTAATTTACTATAATGGATTGGGACTTGTATATGAATTGCAGTTTTTGACATATTAAAATAACATATCACCTTAATTAAGAAACAGACAAATTACTCCAATAAATTTAGAAATAAATTAACCATAAATTAAAGTTAGACATAAATGGAATAATTACATATCCTTTTAAATTTTGAATGGACCAACCAAAATTTAAAACTTGTAATATATAAAATAAATAAGGCATTTAATAAAGATACCGATGAACAAATGATTATTAATAATCAACAATAAATCTAATAAAATGAGTTAAGGATAATTATGGATTTGATCCACAAACAAAGGCGAAGTAAGGAGTTTCCCTTATAAGACCTTTAAATGCATTTATACGGGTGAGGTGTGTATGTGCGTAGGCCTAGTTCAATATTTAATTTTAGGAAGTGGGAATTTGGCTAAGTTATAGGGATGTGAGGTCAGTAGAAAGCACACAGAAGCCTACTCAGCTAACCTGGCTACCTACAATGTGACTTTTATAATTGACATGGGACATCGGCCAATAACAAGTACCCACCGTGGATGCGAAGTTAGTACCAATTTTGTTGGGTAGGTCTGTCTAGTTGATCTAGCTACCAGGACCTACAAATAGTTAGACTAATGTGGGATGTCACAACTGGGTTACGGGCCATAATGTAACGCCTCGTAAAACCAATCATAAATGAATTAAGCGAATTAAATTAGATAAGGTAGGGTTGAATATGAAAATATTATTACAAGTTGGAATTTGACCATAAAAGTTATTCCATTGTGTTCAAGGCAAAATTCTGATATGTTTCCATATATAATATACTAAAAACGGAGCTCAAACGAATAAGTTATGAGCGTTTGAAGTTTTCATATTTAAATTAATTTAGTTTGAATTAAAATTCAAATAAGTATTTAAATTTTGGGTTTGAATTTTAAAAGTTGACTGTAGGATTACTTGAGGGTTAAGTAAATGTTTAATTAATGGTTAACGTAAAAAAGTTAAATAAGGTATAATTTAATCGTGCAATGGAAACAAAACAATGCTTCCCATTTAAGAGGAGCGATCAACCGATTGAACTCAACCGTTTGAGGCCTAGAGGTCGACCAGTCGGTATAGGGGGTCGACCGCTTGGTCATAGCAGCGGCTAAGGTTTTATGCTATTAAACGTTCCTAATTTGTTCATTTTCACCTAACTCAATCCTACGATTCCGGTGCTTTTCAACTCCTTTAGGACCCTATCCTCTCCACTTTTTATTCATAAATATTTGAAAAATACCACGAACTCTACTATTTTCTCTCTCTAGTCGGATTCATAAATTCAATTAGAAATTTAGGTAAGGATTCTAATCCTTTTCTATTTATTCTTTTAATCTATTTTCTTCTCCTCCAACCTCTCTAAATCTAACAAAATTGTGTGTGTGTATGTGTGTGTGTGTGTGTGTATCAAAAGAAGATCCAGGAAAGAGATGCTTTGGTGTTGAAAATCCATACAAGAGAAGCTAAGGATAATCTGTGAGTGGAAACCTTAGTATTTTTATTCCCTTAATTGATTAGTATATCTCTATGGATTTGAGTATGCTTTAGGGATTTTGGGAGTACGAAAATATGATAAATAAAATCCTCTAAAATTCCTTTTTATTTCGAGATGTCAATTCTAGATGGAGATTCTCAATTATTTATGTTAATTTGATGAATTTATATCTTTCTACACCTTTTAATAATTTCATAGTCTATTCCATTTCTCGTCCTTCTTTGATTCAAATTATGATTTTTAGTAATAAATTAAGGGTTTAAAGTACGAATTCTATTCATAATTTACACCACTTATTCCATATAAAATTTCTTCATTATTTCTATATAAAAGAGGAGTTGACTAGAATATGAAGTTAGGATCGCAATTCCTATTGTTTAGGTTATTCCATTGGATTGATGTCATAAATTGAGTCTATATTTTTACAAGTCTAATGTATTGCAGTTTTGGATTTGAAGTTTTAATCCCTTATTATAGGTATTGTCTTTGGAATTTGAAGGAAAATGACTTGTATTAATATTATGGTTAAAATATTGACATTTAACGCTGGTTTAGGGCGTACAAACTTCACACTTATAATTTATTAGGTGCAAATATATATTATTTCTATTACATAATGAATGTATAATTATGGCGTATGATTGCGTAACTAATTAGGTAGTTATTTTCAATAATTTCTCTCTTTAGGAAGGTAATTGGTATTTTAAGGCATAATAAGCAAGATTCTGTAAGGCCTTATTTATGAAACGGTGAGATGAATATTATCTATATATGGAAAATATTTAAATTATGGCTAAGTCATAGGAATGCGAGGTCAGTTGAGTTGTACAACAGAAGTCTGCCCTTCACTTTAAGGCTACCGGCAGTTGTGCATACTTCCTATTGATGTGAGACATCTCCTATGATAAATATTTGTAATAATGATGTTAATCCCAAATTCTACGGGTTAAATTATCCCAGCTAATATGGCTGCCAGTTCCTACGGATAGTAGGACTAATGTGAGACGTCGTTATAAGTATGTATCATAGTACGACGGGCCTGCATCGGAGTCTTGAGGTATTAAGTGGTTATTTGAGGGCTCGCGTCTTTTCATTAAATGAAGTCTTAAATGGAAAAGGCGTTAGTTGTTAGGCACATTAGGTGTATCCCGATAAGGGTCCGCTTTGGGATAAGGTATTAAGTGACTGGTTGAGGATCCACCTTTCCATAAAGAAGTATTAAGTGGCTTGAGAGGTTCCATGTGATGTCAGCTAGATAGTTACCATTGAGGGGTCCGCCTTGGGAATAGGTATTAAATCATAGGGTCTGCCTCAATTGAGGTCTTAAATAGCCAGAGTTTGCCTAATTTCCAATAAAAGGTATTAAGCGGCTTGGGTATTATATCTCACATTGTTAAACATTTATGACGTGGGATTCTGGTTATGCAGTTTAGAGACTTGCTTCGGGAATGTAAGGCATTAAGTGGTTGATTGTGGACTCGCCTCCTTTCCTTATAAGAAATATTAAATGGTTTTATATATATAGACATATTCCTATTTTGAAATATACTGCCTAAGTATTGAAATGGTAAGATTTGAGGTTTTTGTTCACCAGACATTTGTTGTTCTGTCTCCCTCCTCATTACAACGCAAGCTAAGGATGAAGTGATGATGGTGACGATGCTCGAAGGTGGAGTGGCTTAAGCTTGTAGAAGTTAATATTATCTTTCATGATATTTTTATGTTCTACCCATGTATTTGGACATATGTTTAACGTATCTTATGTGACAGTTTTATGATTGTTATTCGGCATTTTGTCCCACCTATATTAAACTGATTGGACAAGTTAAATTCGACTGCTATCAAGGCAAATGAATCCAAAGCAATGACCGTGGGTCCATAAGTCAAGTACAGATGGTAATATGAAGTTGAGATTGAATGGATTAACAGATATGCAGGGCATAATGTTCGAAGTATAAAATATGGTTCAATATATAGGAGGGATCGACAAAAATCAACTTCCATCATAGGGATCGGTATGTTTCATGGAGCATGTGTATTTCAATAGAAAACAATTAATATCTCAAGATTCACAAGTCCAATGCATATGAAATTTTATGAGCAAAATATAGGAACCCTAGGGAGCCTACCCTAGGAACCGCAACTCAAGAAGATGAAGTTAGAGGGATCGAAACTCTTCCCTTAGTAAGGATTGGTAGGAATCAGCAAGCAACCCATGTTGAAGCAAAGATCAAGCAATAACTCAAGTACTACTGATCCAATTGGCATAAAATTTAGAGGCTAAGCATATTTTAGCATGAGGAAGCTGCATAGTGATCGCACCCCAAAATTCCACCAAAGTAGGGGTCGGTGCGGATCCCTCTTCTTTGGGAAGTGGACCAAGCAATCCCTCTTATGGGTTCATATGTTTATAGAGATCCTTCTATCGAATTTTCGAGGTGAATTTTACCATCTTCATCTATAAGTAAAGACTTGGTTGTTCATTTTTGGGACTTTTACGCTGCTAGTTGCTATATACTCTTTTGTAACTAAGGATTTTCATCTGATCCCTATTGTACTCAATCTATAAAGTGATTAATAAAGTAATTTATTCAAATTGGATGTAGGCAAACAATGCCGAACCACTATAAGTCATTGTGTACGCGTTGTTATTTCAATTTACTCCTTTTTCTTTGTTATTGTCCTCTGTTTTTATTTATATTCTTCATTTATTTATTCTCAAACTTCTATTGGGTGTTTATGGTCACTCTAGGGAAAGTCAACCACGCAGTTGAGACCAAAATAAAGTTTCGGCTACGCTCTAGAAGCGGAAAGTAGGTTTGCAAGGATGTTTATTACCTTACATAGGTTGCTAGTACGTAAGATATATAACATCCACAATCGTAAGCTTCTTCAGGCAGATCGACGCAGACGGAACAGTCCAAGTGTGCTCTGATATTTTGAACTTTAGTGGAAGGACCTAACAAAGAAGCATAGATTAGCAAAAGAAAGTAACTGAATAAAGATAAAGATTGTGATCAACTTACGAGGGGAAGAGAAGACTCCGGTGATATTGCGAAAGCATTTGTTGAAGAAGAATTGCGTTTTTCAATCTCTAAATTTGTTTACTCCCTCGGAAATTAGCTTTTTGTGGGAATTAGCTCTAAAAATTTGGTTGTTCAGCTTGCTGAGTTTAACTAATCGAAATAAATAGTTCAAAACTTCAGCATTTAATGATGGAATCGCTGACTCCAGAGCCATATGTTCCAAAGACAGAAGATATGTATATATATTGGTAGATAGCTGGGTGGGAGCAATGCCCAGTGGGTCAAGAATTTGGTCAAGAAATACGAGAAAGGTGGGAAGCCACTATGCCAAATATGGGTAGCGGTATAGGCGAAGTATCCTTTAGGAGGATTGTGAATGGTGTCACTATAGCTAGGGGGAATGGCTTCTACCCTAGTGATGTCAAAGTCATTTAGAGTAGCATCCACCTCATCCTAGGAGGATATTAAAGAATGTTTGGAAACTGCTTCAATCTTCTTTGGAGTAGATTCCATCACCAGTGCTGTATCTTTTTCTTGTTTCTAAGAGGTCTTTTTCATGCCCATGATCCTGCCATGTGAAATCATTCCAGTATAAGGTTATGTTATATTATTAACATTTTTCAAGGATATCAAAACCTATTACAACAATTCAAATATCAAGCAAAATATGAAATTTCATATCCTTGAAAGAATGTTAGAGTCAGTTTAGAAAAACGAAATTCATTGAGACTCCAACAGTGTCGAAAGAGGAAATGGAATTGGAACTCCAACAAACACCATTCGACAATGTCGAAAGCCCAAGGAGAACTTTATTGTCGAAAGGAGTAGTTAAAGCCTGCATAACTAGTTTGAATATAAATATACACTAACAACGTTCAATAAACAAGACAAATAAACCTTTCGACACTGTCAAAACCCATGAAATTTGTTTTACTAAGAGAATATGATTGCTTCAAAACCTTATATACTAATTCAGTCGAAGGATGAGGTTTGAGTAGAATCAACAAAAATGAAAGGCTTTAGGACATTTCGACAGTGTTTATATGAAATGATGACTAAATCTTAATTAGACACAATGGGTTTCGAGTAAGTCGAAATGGAGGTAAGGCTTAGAAAACGTACAAACAACCAAACCTGATTTGGTATAGCAGGTTTCGATCAAGTCGAATGTTTTGGTTTGGTTTTCAACTTGAACAAAATATGTTTTCCTCAATCTAATTTAATAAAAAATAAGAATGAATTTATAACTCCCAACATCTCCTAAAATAAATTAAAGTTGGGCATGTACCGGAGGATTCAAAACTTATAAAAAAAAGTTATGCTTTCGAAAATATGTACTATGTAATCATTTAGTAAAGCACATCAGACAACCTCTTCGAAAGGTATCCGAATATACTAAAGCATATTTATGCTTTTGAAGAAGTCCACTCCATATTTGCTACATCAACACTTATGACGAGATCAATTAAGAGATAGAAGCTGGACTTCCATTCAACCCCATCAAAAGAGGTGGAAGAAGCAAAACAAAGTTAGCTTCGTTAACCCCTTTTGAAGGGGTAGAAAGGTAAAATTACAACGTTAAGTTGCGATTCATACGGCTTAAACTTCTCGATGAAGTAATTGGAAACACTTTTCTTCCAAAATTCAATTTTAACCCAATACTTTAAACAATTAATAACAAAATTGATTGGATCGTGAATTTACGACCAGTAATCATAAAAATCCCTAAAATGTAAATTCGAACCGTAAAAAAAACCCAAATCGGATGAATTCTAAATATAAATTGACGTAGGAAACGGAACAAAATAAGCCATAAAAAGAAACCAAAAGATACTTTCATATGAACGAAAAAACTTAAATTATCTTTACAAAATTAGAACAGTGATTCAAATTCAAATCTAGCGAATTTTAAAATAAAAATATAGCGTGGGAAATTGATTTGAAAAGCAGGATAATAGAACTTACTTTGAATTCGAGCTTCTGTTTGCTGGAAATAAGAGTTCATTAAGAAATTAAGAATTTTTATTCTTGCTGGAAGTTTCTTTCAATCACAGGTAAATGAAAGAGGGGAAGAAAGAAGCGTGATTTATAAGAAAAGTCAGCATGAAGAACAGACCGTACGATCAAATTTAAATAAACGGCCAGAATTTATGCAAGAATACGAAAGGGCAGGAAATCTCAATGCTAAAGTAAAGAGGAGAATCAAAGCAGATGACTTGAAAGGTCAAAGGCATCCCTTCGCATGGGGGAAGGGGCAACTGTTACCACCAATTCTCACTTCAGCCTTATCGAAACCAAGATGAATAGAAGAGAAGGATGTACAAGAGATGATAGCATTAATAAAGCCTTTCGAAGGAGTCGAAGGGATGCTACATCCAAAAGTAAGATGTGTCACAAGCTTTCAAAAGGGTCAAAAGGATTAAAAGCACCCTTTCGATTCAATTGCTTCCTTTCGAAACAGATGATTTCACCTGTATGAAGATGTTTCGAATAAGTTAAGGAATACCTTTCAAATGCAGCAAATAACATCCACTCATATGCACGTCAAACCATTCGAAACCAAAGGTTTTTCCTTCATTCAAACCTTTCGAACCGGTCGAAACCTTTTGCAATTAAGAGGGGTTCCGCATCAATCCGCAAGTATGTTTTCAGAGGTTACCTTCCGCATTGAAATCCATAGTATCTCAATACCCTCGGAACCCCAGAGATGTACCTGTTAACAGAGTCGAAAGATCATCCCCCATCTTACTTGCAACGATAAAGAAACACAAGGTGCAAAGGCTCACCTACCCCTTTCGATGAAGATGAAAGCACTCAAGTCCATTCAGATGCAATGCAGAATAATGCCCATACGTTGATGGCAATGTAAGGTCTACAAGGTCGCCTTTCGACCAGCTCGAAAGCACTAAGTCGAAAGGTGCCAACTCGCACCAATAAATAAGACCCTAGAGGTCTGGTTTTAGGGATGCGAATTCTTTCTCTCCATTCTTGTATTTTCTTAAAGTTATAAACCCTAATTTCCAAATTAGCATGAGAATTTGATCAATTTGTATTGTTTGAAGCAAGATTATGGAATTTTTGGATATTTGACTGATTTGCCATTTCTAAGCGATTTAGTTTGTAATTTTCTTATTTCAATTGGTTCGAAGAGTCACTATTAGAGTAGGTCGAAACCCTTAGTTCAAATAATATCCATAGGACTTTAGCTCCTATCCCAAATTCGTCGAAAGGTTAGCTTCTAAAGGAGTCGAAACTTATCCATTTGATTCACTTCTTTAACCTATTAGAACCAACCTTAGGGTCAACTCAACCAATTCGAATGGGAGATTTCGATACTAAGTCAAGATTAACTTGATCGAAAGACAATATAACAAGGATTTTAGTGTTTCGTCTAAGTCGAAACATCCAATAAGAAGGAATTTCAACTACAATAACCTATATGAAAGGAAAATTGAAGATAATAGAATGGATTATAGCCATCTTCACTAATTGAGAAGCATCGACTATTTTCATCTTTTTGAAAGAAGGTTTCAACAAAGTCATCTACACTTTGAATTCAACTTTTGGGGTGTTGACAGCTTTTATTGTTAACATCGTGGAACCAGGCTTAGATATCAGCTGACGAAATATAACCCTGGATTTATATTGTCGAAAATTGAGCAAGCATCATGACGATCAAAGAGAGATACAACACTCTGAAAAAATAATTCGATAGAGGGATAGTGACTATTTAGAAAACTAGATATATTACTTTTCAAAAACTCTAACTTTCTTAGATTCAGAGCACGTTGTGTTCAGCACAGGACGTACTTTAAGGGGAAAGTGTTATCTAGCATTTCGACCTAGGTTATATTGAACCAATTGGACAAGTTAGATTTGACCGCTATTAAGGACGATGAATCCAAAGCAATGATTATGGGGTCCATAAGTCAAGTATAGATGGTAATATGAAGTCGATATTGAATGGAATTAATAGATATGCAAGGCAGAATGTTCGAAGTATTGAATATGGTTTAACACTTTAGAGGGATCAGCGTCAACTTCCGTCATAGGGATCGAAATGTATCAGGGAGCAAGTGCATTTCAATAAAAAATAAAAAATCTCAAGATCCACAAGTTCAATGCATATAAAATTTTGTGAGCAAGATATGGGACCTAGGGAGCCTATCATAGGGATCACACCTTAAGAAGATGAAGTCAGAAGGATCAGAACTCTTCCCTTGGTAGGGATCGGCAAGAATTAGCAAGTAACCCATGTTCAAGTAAAGATCAACCAATAACTCAAGTTCTACATATCCAATTGGCATGAAATTTGGAAGATAAGCATATTTTAGCATGAGAAAGCTACCACAGGGATCCCAACCCATAATTCCACAAAAATAGGGGTCGGTAATAATGCTTCTCCTTTGGGAATTGGGCCATGCGATCCCTCTTGTGGGTCCATATGGTTCTGGAGATCCTTCTACCAAATTTTCAAAGTGATATTTGGCCATCTTCATCTATAAAAAAAGGCTTGGTTGTTCATTTTTGGGACTTTTACACTACTAGTTTCTTTATACTCTTTTGTACCTAAGGATTTTCATCTGATCCCTACTGTACTCAATCTATAAAGTGATCAATAAAGCAATCTATTCAAAGTGGACATAGGCAAACAACGCCGAACCACTATAAATCGTTGTGTGCATGTTATTATTTCAGTTGACTTCTATTTCTTTGTTATCATCCTATGTTTTCATTTTATATCCTTCATTTATTTCTCCTTAGAACATTTACTGTGTGTTTGTGCCAATTTTTCTACAAACAATGATATTTTATACTGTGATATTTTAAATGGTTTTGAAATAAATAGGCAACAATCTGATATTATATTTTATTCCATCCACCGTGAGTTCTAAAAGAATAGTTATTGCTCCGTAATATTACTCCTTTTTCCATCAACCAGCCAACCTTCGAATTGCTCTAAGTTTCAATGGGTCTTTTCTGGGTTAAAATTTAAGCCTGTTTCGATATGGGTTGTTACATTAGGTGTCAAAGCCAGGTTACCTAATCAATGAGGGAATTATATGTATAAGTAGCATACTTGTTATTTTTGAAAAGGTTTTTTCAAGAAGGAGTCTCAAAAATTCTTCCTATATATGTGTGTGTTTGTATCTATACCCCCACTTCTTTGAACATATATGCAAACACTAGACAACCCTTTTTCTTTCAACATATAATGCCATCTTAGGGAATTGTCACTAAAGATTTAACATATTGATAGTTGATATGGCTGATAATCAATTTACTTTCGAAAACGGTAACCCTACCCATTGAAGACCTCCTATTCGTGGAATGCCTAAATTGTTTAGACAATATCTTAGGACCGTCGATCAATTTTCCTATTCCTCTAGCTGCACCACTGGCATATGCTACCAATGTAGCACCCACTCCTATTGACTTCCCTTAGTTGTGTAAGGACATTCTTAATATGGAAGGGAAGACATACTATGGAGCTGAAGGATATCTTGAAGCTAAAGCATGGGTTAATAGCTATGAGAGAATATTTAGAGAGCTTGGTTGCAAAGATTAGCTAAAGAGGAGGATGGCATCTTGGCACCTCAAAGTAGAAGCTCTAGATTGATGGAACTTGATGGCTGAGGAAAACGATGTAAGGATTTAATTGTGGGGGGAATTCAAGAATAGATCTAAGATAAGATTTATGCCTAGGGAAAAAGTGAGTCTACAACTGGAGAAATTCATTCAACTTAGGTAAGGAGACTCTGCTCTTAAGGAGTACATAGCTACGTTTACAGAGTTGGCTAAATTTGATATGGGCTTGATAGATACACCTATGAAAATGGCCACGAAGTTCGTTAAGGGTCTAGATTCCCCGCCAAGAGAAATGCTGTTGACCCAAGTACTCATTGGTGCTACATATGAGGTGTTTGTAGAGATGGCGATGCTGCACATGCCAATGTGGACGATAAGGAGGAAGAAAAGGAGAAGGCTACACTTACCCAAAAGCAAGAAGGGTTAAAGAAGGGAAGCTTTTAGGCTAATAAGAAGTCAAAGGGGAAATTTATGAAGGATGGTAAGGTGTGCAAGTGATCCTAGAATAAAGGCCATGAAGCTAAAGATTGTAGGGTGAGTCAAATGAAGGAAGCCTTTTAAGGGAAGTGACTTGATTGCCATGAGGAAGGGCATCTCAAGAATTAATGCTCCAAGTTGGCAAAGGAAGGATCAAGCAGACAAGCTTATGCTATTGGAACCGTCCCTATTGTACGTAGACCACCTAGAGTCCAAGGGAAGGTAGCATTAGAAGGTATAACTCTTATTTCTGGGCTTACAATTCGTACCCCATTTGGTTCAGGGGAACCACATTCCTTTATAGCTAGGAATGCAGTAAACATTTCAAACCCATATTGTTACCAGCCCAATAGCGGCCTCTAATCCTAATTGGAGTTCGACCCATCTCTCCCTTATTTGCAAAAGCCTAATATTGGACTTATGCGATCTTGATTTCATTTGTAATGCTTACGTTCTAAATTTTAAGGAGTATGGTCTTATTTTGGGTATGGATTTTTTAGCATGTTATGGGGCAATTCTTGATTTTGATAGGAGGATTATACGATTAAGAAGTTGTGGAGTCTGCAACTTAGAAATTATTTGTACACCCAAAGGTATATATACTCACTAAGTCTATATGTTGTTGGGAACCATCTTCTATAACCGTAGTTTTTGAATTTCCTAATATCTTTAAGGAAGTCTCGATTCTTCCACCCCATAGGGAGATCACGTTCTGAATAAATTTAAAGAAGGACGCAAGGTTAATCGTCCCGCCTTTAAGACATATGGCCCCGAATGAAAGAAAGGGATTGGATAAGCAAATCTCTATGCTATTAAAGAAAGGATTCATCCATCGGAGTATTTTAGAGTAAGGAGCCCCTGTTGTTTCTGCCACCAAGGCGGATGGTTCTTTGAGACTTTGCGTCGATTATAGAGAATTGAACAAGTTGACAAGGAAGAATAAGTACCATTTATCTAGGATAGATGACTTGTTCAATCAGCTTGGGGGAGCAAAAGTCTTTTCTAAATTAGACTTAGCAATTGGATTCCATCAACTAAGGATTGTAGAAGAAAGCAAGTCAAAGACTGCATTTCACATAGTAGATGGACTCTATGAGTGGGAAGTGATCCCTTTTGGATTGAAGAATCCCTCAACATACTTTATGGATTTGATGAATAGGGTATTTAGGGGGAAACTAAATAAATTCGTCATTGTGTTTGTAGATGATATCTTGATTTTCTCTAAGAACAAAGAGCAGCATGAGGATCACATAACAAAGGCATTTGGAACTTTAAGAAGGCACCAGCTTAAGGCCAAATTTGCTAAATGCCACTTTTGGAGAAATGAAGTTAGATTTGTTGGACATATTGTTTCTGAGCAAGGATTGACAGTAGATCTTGCCAAGGTAGAAGCCATACAAGAATGGAAGACTCCTAGGAATTCATCGGAGGTTAGAAATTTTCTTGGATTTTCAGGCTACTATAGAATGTTCATCAAGAACTTTGCAAGAATAACAGTCCCTTTAACCCAACTGACTAAGAAGAAACTAGTCTTTTCTTAGGATGATGGATGCACTAAGGCATTAGAGAAGCTTAAGGAGTTATTGACCAGTGCACCTGTGCTCACTATTCCCGATGGAACCAAACCATTTACGGTTTTCACAAATGATTGAGGCATAGGTTAGGATCAGTTCTAATGCAAGAAGGAAAAGTAGTTGCTTATGCTAGTAGACAACTGAAGAATCATGGGAAGAGAATCCAGTTTATGACTTGGATTTAGAAGCTATCGTATTTTCCTTGAAGATGTGGAGGTATTATCTTTTGGGAGAAAGGTTTGAGTTATTCACTAACCATAATGTTATCCCACTTTTTGGCAAGGTCGTGACACCAAGGACTTGACTAGAGTCTGAAGGCAATCCGCTCTGGGAATCAGTTATCTACAGGTTCATGATGGATACAGGCAAACTTGGTCGTGGTCCGGTTGAGCCGCAATTAGCATGGTATGACAAGCAAGGCTATGAAAGACAACATTCCAAATTTCAGGTCAATCGGAGTTCATATGCTCAAGTTATGAATCGATCAATATCCATATGAAGCATGCCCATTTTGTATCCGTCGCCCTGTACACGTCCATCTTGCATCCATCATTTAGCCAACATCATTTGTATCCATTGCTTCATATAGATCGGCATCGATACGAAATGAACATGACTCAAGCACTCAGCATCCATGGTTTGTATCCATGTGGTTCAAATGCATATCGACGGATTTCAACACTCCCTGGATCGATCACACTTCATTCAACCAACAGCTACGCTTTTTGTATCGATCGCCTATTTGATCGATGCAAAGGATAGAACCTATGATCAATACGACGGAGGATACAGAGCATCGATACAGAAGATAGAGCATCGGGTGGATACGAAAGAACCGGTCAAAAACCAAAAGAAGCGACCCTTGTGCGTAAATTTTAGATCTCCACAAAGCAACACACCATGTCATCGATACGAGGAAGATCGATATGAAATGTGTCGATATGAAAGCCTCAGCCAGTCCATGTTTGCAATTTTGGATTGATCATATCTCCTAAACTACAAATCATAATGCCATGAAATTTTCATTGAAACTAGCACATCAACTTAATAACAACCATGATCGATCGCAGCTCGATTGGGCCATTTCTTGATTGATATGAAAACAATATGGATCGACCCCAAACGACCCCAAATTGATTGTGTAGGCCCACCTACGCATGAGAAAGGGTATTCCGAGATTCAAGGCAAATATTTCCAGCTCTGCCCTATAAATAACACCTCCACTATAACTAAAAAAGGACCATTGATGTTGTTGATCTTCCTAAACTCCATTGTAACTCGAGTGTTGGCCATTATACTATTGTAGTTCAGTTTATAATCACCAATAAATAGCAAATCCTTCAAAGTGGACGTAGGCCATAGCGTTGAACCACTACAAATTCTTGTCTTCTTTTACTACTGCTTATTTTTCTTGATGTGATTGTTAGATTAGCCTCATTTCCCATTTTATTCCTTTATTCTAATCTCTTCAATTACATCCGAAGAATGGTGTGCCCATTTTTGGTACAAATACATAAATCACTTAATTACCTATTTTCCCAAAAAGGTTTGAATCTTAGGCAGTAGAGGCTAACGAAATATATGACATCGTTCGAATTTAGTATTCTGTATACTCCTGGAAAGGAAATTTATTTCCCGACAACCTTACTCAAATGCACACTACCCTTGGTGCCATATATATGATTAGAGGCAGTTGGAGTTCCTCTCAAATTTTAACTTTCAACTACCAAAAGAACCCACTCAAGGCTTTTTAGTAGCTATGGGGATTATACCTGCCTTGATGGACCGCATATGATTTGAGCAAGTGAAGGATGAGAAGTTAGTAGAGATTTTAGATAAGTTGATGAGAGGAGAGCATTTTTCCCATGCTAGTAGATATCTAGTTGATGAGAAGGGATGCTTAAGAAAGTATGGACGCCTTTGTGTCCCTATGGTTGATAGTTTGTTAAGAGAGGTGCTTATGGAGTATCACCACTCGAAGATGACCATTCATCCTGGAGGACATATGATATACAAGGATACGAAGAGGATTTTCTTTTGGTCTGGAATGAAGAAGAGTGTAGCTGAGTTTGTTGCTAAGTGCTTGACATGTCAGAAAGTAAAAGTTAAGTAAAGGAAGCCTGATGGATTACTATTACCTATGAAAATTCTGACTTGGAAGTGGGGACACATTTCGATGGATATTGCGGAAGGACTTCCTAGAAGTAGAGGGGTAATGAAGCTATTTGGGTTGTTGTGGATAGACTTGCTAAGATTGCCCATTTTATCGCAATTAGGAAAAATAAAACTGTCATTTCTCTTGCATAGAGCTATGTCAAGATGGTAGTTAGGTTCCATGGAATTCCTATATTTTAGAGGGTCCATAATATGGGAAATTAAATTAATAGTAAGAGGAAGTTATTAAAAGAGTAAATATAATAATTTAATTGCAAGGATTGTTCGAGGGATATTTGATTATTTAAGTGTGTGATACTTTGAAAAAATTAATTGAATAGACTAATGGTAACTAAAGAAATTAAAGTTGGCCATGTTAATGAAGATAAATAAATTAAATTTCAGTATGAGAAGGATTTGTATTAGGGGAGATGCATTGGTGAGACTAGCCTAGAAGGGATATTAGCCCAAGCCAAAGTCACTAACCTATTTTCCTTATCGGTTACAAAACTAAAATTTTAGAACTCAAGTAAGGCCGACCACTATTTTGAAGCTAAGAGAAGAGAAAATCAAATCTAGAAGAATTCAAGCCTTCAACTTTAAGAAGAAAGGAGATTAAAACAAGTTTTCTTAACCAAAGTGAGTTAAGTTTTCCCTAGAACCCTTCATATGCCATTTGGGTTCGGAATTTCTTTAGAATAAATGATTTTAATGATGATAAATGTGTTTGAATAACTAAACATTGTTTTGAATGTTGTTTGTAATTTAAATGAAGTGAATATGTTCATATCTTTGGGTAAAACATGATCTACTCATATTTAAATGCTACAAAAAATTTATGTGGTATTTGTAACGATGAAATAAAGATAGGTTTTTATCGTGATTTACGGAATTTATTTGGAATTGTTATGAGTTTTTGAATTTGATAAAATGGTTAATTTCAGGGAAATCAATTATTAGTAATAATAATTTTGACCTGAAATATTAATATGTGGTAACATCTAATAAATTAGGTTTTTGTTGAATTTTTGAGATTTTCTTCATTAATTTTCAATTTATATGATGGTAAAGAAAAGAATTAGTTAATGAGGATAACTACTTAATTAATTGAAGATGCAATTAATAATTTCTAAAAAGAAAACTGTAAAGAGATATATTGACCAATGAGAATTTGACACCAAATGAGATTTGGTGTAAAGTAATTACTTAATGAGGTAACAAAACGATTTTGAAGTTAACTAAGAAAATACCATATCAACATGCGATAATCCCTATGAGTATTCAACTTGTGATAGCTACATAAAGTGTTAACTTGCGATAAGCCAAAGACTATGAACTTGTGACAGCTATTGGAAGCCAATATGCAATAGCTTCCAGAGCTTAACTAACCACAGCTATCAACTTGCGAAGGCATGAAGGCAGCTCAACTTGTAATAGCATGATGGAAGCTCAACTTGTGATCGCTACTTGGAGCTCAACGTGCAATAGCTCGTGGGATATCAACTTGTGATATCCACTTGGGATTCAACATGCGATAGCTAGAGGAGCTATCAACAAACAAAAGCCCATAAGAGCTTAATATACGATAACTAATAAACTATCAACATTCGATGGCAAATTGAGGTAAACTGGCGATGGCCTAGGAAAATCAACATGCAGGCTATGGGATAGCCAATATGCGATAACCAGGCTTGACTTATGATGGTTATGTGAAAGCCAATATGCGACAGATAAGTTCAATTTGTGATAGCTTGGAAAGTTATAATTTTCTAAGTAAAACGAGGGCACTTTGGAAGACATTTTTCAAGTGTTAATTAACTATTTCGTTAAGATGAAATAATGGAAGAATTTTATAAGTTAAAATTGTGGTAACTTGTTCTGAAATGGAAGAAAGCTTAGAGAAGCTAATAAATGATAAGGTATCATTTTATCAAAGATAAAGATATTTATCTAAAGAATATATAGAGTACAGGGTAATATTGGGTATGTACTGGTTAGTGCATAATGATGTTAGAATCATTGTGCTAATAGAGTGATCACATTACAGAATCCAAATGATGGGAAAAGGATCATGTTGGCACTTAATGTGATGGATGAAAAGTCAGGATTAGCATTGTGCACGATGGAGGATCATGAGGAAGGGATAAGTAGAGTACAAGTAGCCTGGGAGTTTATGGATGTTTCCTAACCTATAATAGGACAGCCACTAAGAAGAGCGATTGAGTTTCGTATATAGTTGATGTCAGGGGGCACAACCTGTTTGTAGACCACCTAGCATAATGCCGCCTAAGGAAATGGAAGAACTGAAGAAGCAGCTGGCATAACTTGAGTATAAAACTATCATTAGGCCGAGCAGTCCAACATGGGCAGCGTCTGTGGTATTCGTAAAGAAGTCGGATGGAATTTTACAGATGTGTATTGATTACCGAAAGTTAAATGAGCTCACGGGGAAGAATCGTTATCCATTGCCTAGGATAGACAACTTGTTTGATTATTTAAGTGGAGCTAGAGTATTCTCATACTAGGTTTGGCAACGAGATTCCACCAACCGAGGGTACGAGAGGATAGTGTTCCATTGACTGCATTCATAAAAAGATATGGTTCATACAAGTGGTTATTGATATCATTTGGATTAACTAATGCACCTACGTTCTTCGTAGACCTTACTTACCGAATCTTTCACCATTAGTTGGATAGATTTGTGTCGGTCTACATTGATGACATTATGTTCTAAGAATGAGAGAGACCCTGAAGTCCATCTTAGGTTGGTTTTGGAGATATTACACAACATAAATAAAAGCAACGAGAAGTTAAGTTTCTTGGGAATTTTGTGTCAGAGACTGGATTAGCAGTGGATACATCAAAGATAAAAAGCATTGGAAGTTGAAAGAAACCAGAGACCGCCATGGAGATAAGAAGTTTCTTGGGATTGGCCCGTTGTTATGTGGATTCATTAAATATTTCTCACATATAGCAACTTCCTTGATTAAGTTGACAAAAAGAACGAGAAGTTCGCATGGACTGATATGCATGAAGGTTCCTTTCAGGAGTTGAAGAAGTTATTAACAAATTATCCTGTCTTGATCATACCCGAAGGGAAGTGAGACTTGCTAGTGTATAGGGATGCTTATGAAACTGACTTGGGAGCGGCGTTGATGCAAAAAAGGCGAGTGATAACTTACGCATCAAGGCAGTTGAAACCGCATAAACTTAGATACCTGACTCATGACTTGGAGTTGGTAGCAGTAGTTTTCAATGATGATTTGGAGATATTATCTTTTGGGCGAGTGGTTCGAATTGTATACGGACCACAAGTCCCTTGACTATTTATTCTATCAAAAAGAAATGAATATGAGGCAACAAAGGTGACATAATTCTTGGTGACATACGACTTCGGTTTAGTGTATACACCAAAAAAGGGGGACTAGGTTGCAAATGCTTTGACTAGAAAGCGTCGTAATGGGGCGTTAGCCATTAATGTGGGATGGAAGATGTTAGAGAAATTAGCGTCTTGTGGAGTGCATTATAGAACAAATGTGGGATTAAGTCGAGATCCATGGATGATAGCAAGTTTGGAAGTATATCCAAACCTTGTAGACAGAATCGTTGTAAGATAAAAGGAAGACCTATTGTTTACCGAGAGAATTAGGCGATTAGGAATAGGTGCAGATGTTGAGGAGCTAAAATGGTTCGAGATAGACTCAAAGGGTTGGCTTAGGAAGAAAGGAAGACCGTGTGTTTCGAATATAGAAAACCTTTTGAAGGAGTTCTTGGAAGAAATTCGCTAATCTAAGTTTATCATTCATCCCTGGGAAACGAAGATGTATTGTGACATGAAGAGAGTATTCTTTTGGGAAGGAATGAAAAAGGATGTTGGTGAACGTGTGAAGAGATGTTTCACTTGTTAGTAGGTAAAGGCCGAACATCATAAGCTGAGTGGATTACTTTAACCTTTGGAAGTACCAAATCGGAAGTGAGATTCAGTCTCCAGGGATTTTATTGATGGGCTACTTAGGTCAAGAACAAGAAATGATAAGATTTGAGTGAAAGTTGATAGATTGACTAAAACTACCCATTTTCTCCCAGTAAAGTCGATAAGAACGGCAGCTAGTTTGGCGAGGTTATATATGAAGCATGTGTTGAGATTACATTGAATTCCGAACAATACTGTAAGTGATGGGGACTCTTTGTTTACTAGTGAGTTCTGGAAAAAAATTCAGTGTGCATTGGGTACATAATTGAGCATGAGCACGCTTACCACTCGTAGACTAATAGCCAAACAGAAAGGGTGAACTGTGTGCTTAAAGATTTGCTGAGGGCATGTGTTCTACATTTCGGAGGATCTTGGGAAGATCACTTTCATCTTATAGAGTTTGTATACAATAACAGTACCAGTCGAGCATCGGGATGACCTAATTTGAGGCACTGTATGGTATACAATGTAAGTCACATATTTATTGGTTAGACGTAAGGGACAGGCTTATGTTGGGGGCCGATTTGTAAGGGACGCTATTTAAAAGGTAGAATTGATTCGCGGTAGAATAGAGAAAGTGCAATCAAGGCAAAAGAGTTATGTCAATAAAAGGAGAAAAAAGTTTGAGTTCGCGATAGAAGACTATGGTTTATGAAGGTTTCTTCGAGGTAAGGAGTTATGGATTTTGGGATGGTAGGGAAATTGACACCTATGTATGTAGGACTATTCCTAGTAATCATGAGAATTGATTCACTATCCAGTCAAGTTACCAAGTGGTTTAACATGTATGCACACTGTCTTTCACATCTCATGCTTTAGGAAATGTGTGTACGACCCAAATCTATTATCTATTACTTATAAAGGAAAGCAGAAACCAAGGCATTTATGCAGCGACACGTGTCTTTTTCCATGACCACGCCCTTTTTAACTTAACGTCAGTTAACAAATTATTGTTGAAAAAGCGCATTTCCTCTCTGAACGTTCCCTTTTCCAACAACTGCATCTTCCGCAAACACCTCTTCTGAAAATCCCAACCTTGCCGGCGTCGCTTTTCCTCTCCTACACTTCTTGGACATAGATGTGCGCATCGATGTTGTTCCTCCGCCGCGTTAAAGAAGATTTTTCAAAATTAGCGTTTTCAAGGTCAGTACTCATTACTTCCCAATCTGAATTTGGGGTTTTTTTCCACTATTCATTACATGTAAACCAGTGGTATGATAGTTTTAAATCGATTGAGTTTCAAATGTGATACTCATGAATTTACTTTTTTTCCTTCTGCTGTACCGTTTTTCAATTCGATAAAAACTGGACACAATTTGATATCGGTTTGCCTTACCATCGAACCACCTTGAGTGATGTAACTGAGTACGGAGACAATGGTTATTTTCAACCAACAAATCTAGGAAACATTTTCTTCTTCGATACAACACAGAATGATTATTCATAGGATTATTGAATATTTTTTCATTTTCAAACATTTCAGTATGTACTTCAGTATATATATGATATGATATTTCTTCTGCTCTGGTTGAGTTTCAATTTATGCTTCAGAGTGTGAAATAGGAAATAAATGCACTTATATGTATTTCTTTACGATTATGACTTTAAATGAAATAGAATTTATCAGTTTCTGTACGATTATGACTTTAAATCCCTAAAATTGTCCAAAATCTTTGAATACCATTCATACATTACTTTAACTCAGGTTTATTTTCCTCTGCATTGTTCTACCTTTCATTGTTGGTAACTTGCTGTATGAGTTACCAATAAGTCCGGTTCTTTATGTCAATCTTTTCATTTCCATATCTGTGTACCGTATAAGGAAATATGACAGACCATGTGTATATTGTGCATAATTTTTATTCCCACCTTATGTTAGGTGGTTTCATGAAACTTACAACGGTAAACCAAGACTGTGGAAACCGTTTACTGGATTGCCACTATTTTTTTCTATATTTTTGGACCTGAAATTGTTGAACATAACAATAGTTTACAGCATTTATATATAATATATTTTAGTTCCATTTGTAGTAAGATGGTCATCATTTTTCTTATTATCCATGATTGGAAAACACTTTTAACAGTTTCAAAATATTAGCTTTCCCAGATTCCAACTGTGTGTAAAGTATTAAAAGTTTTTTGATTATACCACATTTTTAGCTCTAATAATTATGTATATTTCGAGTTTAAAACCATATCTGAAATAAATTATCAAGCCATCTTCAAATAATTTTTTTGAAAAATAATGTTGTCCTACACCTTTAACTGGAAATTATAACTGCTTCTTTGTTGAACTGCAATCTTTGATTTTTTTTTTTCATAACTCAATGATACGATTTGAAGATGCAATATAGTGAACAAGTTAACCGTTCATTTCCTTACAACATGAAATCATGTACGTTTGTGGTTGTTTATGTCCGGTCATGCATGTAGTTATGTGTTATATTCCTTATTTATGCCCCTCTGATGACTAGAGGAATCACAAGTTTTATTTGTGTTATGATATTTTAATCAACCGGCTGCATGATGATTTTATTTCTCCTAACAAACAAATACACCTACCTTCCGCAACATTGTGCTTCCAATACGTACTTACAGCTAACATCTGGCACAGGTATTTAGGACTGAATGAAAAGTGTTTGCTGATGTATTTAAATAAGGCAAGATCGCATTCATAATTGTCATCTAAGGTTTACCTGAACTATGTGTTACACTTAATACACACACACATATACACATCGCTTAATATAGTTAACAATTAAAAGCTACTGGCATTAGTATCCTCATATTCTATATTTCACCTTCGTATTCTATATTTCACCTCATAAAATGTGTCGATACATTTAACTGAAACATAATATATTCTGTGGTGTTTTTTCAGCATAGCACATATAGTCATGTAACTCGCTCCGTGTCGTCTTTTTCAGGAAATCAAATAGGATGATATTTTCTTCCAAATAACGTAGACTTATAACTCTAGGCAAGGTATTTATTCGTTGCCACTTTCCCGCCGAATCAATTCATACTCAGTTTTGTCCTACTGTATTTATTCTTCAATACAGTTTTTACTGAGAATTTCTTATAAATGAATTTTATTCGGATATTATTACTTTTAATCATTTTCTTACTCCAGAGATATATAAATCTTTTAACATTGAACACATGTGTATATATATATATACAAATGAGTTAAGGAATACATTTATTTATAAAATATATATAATATAAAAATTAAAGATTAAAGATTAAATTTTTTCATTTGCTTTGTAAAAATCAAAGGCTGAACATACATCCACATGGAAGGTAGAGTAGAATGATAACAAAAATCTAGAGCTTAAGATTTTCTTTTTTCAAATGGCACAAACCATCATTACTTTAATAAATTAATCAAATAAATTTTTTTAGAAACTTTTCACCTTCCCAATTCAAAATTTTAAAGCTCCTTATCTATGAAGTTCATTAACCAAATAGGATTTAGCAATCTTAACTCCAACATTCAAGAAGGAAAAAAAATCAGAAAAAAAAGAAAAAGGAGAAAACTGCCTTCTTCAATTCAAACTAAAATCTGAAGTATTTTTTTCTCAAGCTTCATTACTGTATTGATACATTCATCTCTCAGGTAAGTTTTCTTTAACTTTATAGTTAATAAAAATTATGATTTTTAAATCAAATTTTAACAATCAATTCAAAACAAAAATGCAGATTACCTTGGGCGGGGGGAATTTCAGGTTTAGGCAGTGGAGTTTTTTTGGAGGAAGAGTTTTAAAGGCAAGTAACCTTTTAATTTTGAATTTGAGGTTATAATCTGTAATGGAGCAACATTTAATACATAACATCTAATCAAATGCAGGAAGAATCAAGATCAAAGCTTTATTCTATTTCTGGTTTTCAAGTTTCAGAAAAAAGTAGCTTCTCTGTTATAAATCCTAACTGTAAGTAACTATAACCCACTGTTATTAATAAATTAAGTGAATGAACATAACAAGAATAACCACTGATCTGTGACTATAAATTTGCGGATCTAAAACCCCAAGTTTTAAAGTAAGAAAAGAAGAAAAGTTCAGGCTTCATCTCTGTTTGATAAAAAAACTGTCAGCAGTTTCTGGAAAATAAGGAGAGTAAACTTTTATTTTTTTCCAATTTTTGTTGCTGTGTGGATGCTTGAATGATTACGAAAGTTTAGTCTTTGGTTTGCTCGCAAAAAATTTTGACAAGTGCCCGTGTTATTTTTAGGAATGAGTTGATAGAGAAAATCTATTTCAAACATGAAAATAATCATATATCTTGCCAATTTACAGCTACAGATTATATTGTCAGAAATCATATATCTTCCATTGTTTCATTTTAATCTTTTCTCCCTTCTATTTGTTTTGGTTGGGCATTTTCGAGCCTTTTTGGTTTTTTTTATGTTTTTTCTTTTTTGACAAAAAGACCTGATAGGGATGCAGTATAAAAGGCTATTTTCTTTTAAAACATATGTATGTATATATGATTTTCATGAGTTAATGATCAATTCAGTCATATTATTTACATCTTACACCATGACATACACTGTCTTACACCATGACATACACTATTCCTATATTAACGAATCTTCTCACCCTAGACATAGTCCGACCCATTATTTCAACCTTTATATTTTTTTCCAGTTTTTCTACTATTTGTTCAGTTCACTAATGAAGATTGTCATTTTTCAGGATTAGGGTGCATAAGTAAAGACAGGTTACAAATCCTCAAATTTCTCCCGCCATTGCAGTCATAGGTATGTGAACATACATATGTTATTTCAGATAGATATATCATAAGAAATCAACTACTATAAACATATATCAAGTTTTTGTTAAATAAATATAAGATTTACGTTGAAGGAAGGTCATGGTCTGTGAGTGGGAAATACATTTTACAATGTGACTCGCTTAAGTTATTCATTCAAACTCGATTTCTGGATTTCTTTACAAGAAGTTTGATACCTGGGAAACATTACTTGCTCATTCCAGTCAATGATAAATGCAGGACAGTTAAGGATACATTTGACTCGGCAAACAATCATCCACATAAGGCTCAAGAAATTAGGACGATGGGAAGCAGATTTATCCAGGAAGCGCTGAAAATGGACTATTTATATGACTACATGTTGCACCTTCTGAGTGGATATTCGAAGCTTTTGAACATTGAAGTATAAACCGGCTGTTACAGAAAATGCAGATGAATTGTGCATCAGCTTTGTTCAATTATGCATGATCTTTGTTCAATGTACATCAGTTTCAACGTTTTGGTCTGTAACACACTCATCAACATCAGTACAATGGTCTGAACTACAAGTTGTGGCTAATTTTTTATATTGAAACTTGAATCTTTTTTAACTTTTGGAACTAATTACGTTCAATGGATAAGGGAATTATTCACTTTTGCTTTTAACTTATACTATGACAATTGATTTTCATCATATACAGTAAATCTAATTTATTTGCACGGAAATGGGAAAATATATCTGTTTCTTCTAATATAAAAATTAGACGGTATGCTTTATGTCCCTAATATCTTTGTATATTCAAGTTACTGATATAAACGGAATATATTTTCCTAATATAATGTTTTCCTAATATAAAATCAGTAGTTATAGGAACATCCATGACTAATTTGAAGGCAAAATATAACAAATCATTACAAGTAGCAACATAGGATGTTTTCAACGAGAATGCAAGTGAAAATTTTCCAATCTAATTTTGTAAAGAAAGTAGAATAAAATACCCGAGCCAATCTTTTCTTTCAGAAAACTGATAATTATGCCAGAGTAACCAAAACTACACACTAAAAGTAGTTTTACTAACGATATTAATCTAAAGTAAAATTCGAAATCTATTCACTAGCGTTAAATAGTTTTGTACTTCAGCAAGCATTGATGATATGTATCTTAGGATATTCGGCTTTATTATGGACAAGAAAAATTCTTTATATATTAACATGGTTATTTAGTACTATTTAAAAAAGAGTTGATGCAAGATTTCTAATTTCCAAACTACTTTAAATGCTAATTTAATATTTGTCACTATTTAATTATTTTCTAAGATCACTTAATCTCATTCATGTTCCAACAAACGATCAAGTTGTGCATGTACACATTTAAAAAATTTAACTTTATGGACATATCAATGTCATTTAGTAAGATCCAAAAAAACTTACAAACAGTGGTTTGCATGCCAAATCCTTCGCGCATGTGCACCGCACGTGCCATAGTGCTCATTTGAATACGATATTTTGTTATGGTTACGTTAAAATTTTAGACAGTAATGCATTGTATTCCACTTTATTCACTTATATAATTAGTTGGTTAGCACATTGTAAATTTTTTTTGGTATTCCGTTGTCGCATAAAGACTTACACCATATATAAAAATAACGAAGTGTCGTCTCCAAAACTTCCTCTGTCTACTTGAATTTGATGCTTTTGCATAATCTGTCAGTTAAATTAGTTTATTGCAGAGCCAAACCTATATGATGACCAATACTGTTTAAAACGTTCCACCTAATTTGCAAAACTTTTTAGTTATCAAATATGGATAGTAGCAAGGTACGGAGGAATGCTACAGCTCAACAAAGATTTTCAATTAAGGAGCGGAAAAGAAATAGATCTGCATTGTCAGTATATGACGTGAGACAGAGGCAAGTCTAACAACGGTTGTATGGCGAAAATGTAATATCGTCGTCCAGTAGGCCAAATACGAATTTAATACGGAGTGGAAAAAATGGTAGTTCAAATCTGTACAAGGATTTGTTGTTGATTCACAAATTAGGTGTACGTCATCCAATCTAATAAATTTGTTTTAATGATAGGGAATAAGGAAAATGTACGATTTAGAGCAAATACGGGCACATATAACCTTACTTCACGGAGCAGCCTCAGGTAATTTCACATGACTTTATTCTTGCTATTTTAAGGTTGATAATAGAAATGGTTTCATTCAAATTTACTGTTACAGTTTTTTATGCTAATATGGTAAAAAACCAATTTTCAGGTCCAATCAATAACTAATGCTCAACATAACAGACCAAACTTCTTTCAAAATCATACCACCAACGGTGCAAGTGCATGTCCCTTTTTTTAACTATATATATTTCTATCTGAACATGGTTGGAACCCTATTGGAACAGGAAAAATGGTTGAACCATGGACTTTTGGTGGTCCTACCTATGCATGTTCACACTGTAACGCAACAGATGCAACATTTTCTTGCCAATTAATGATGTCAGTATTATACTTGCTAATATTGCAACAATGTAGAAAGTTGAAGAATTAGTGCACACAGAAACTGGCTACAGTACGGAACCTGGAACTGCAGCTCAACGTGGCATAGTCACTGGGGTACTGATATTACTACAATATTGTCTGATAACACAGATACAAATTTTGTAATATATTATTGTACTTTTCAGGCTGACTCAAAAAAGATCGTGGTAAGCAGAAGATCCGTGGAAGAACTTCAGAGAAGAAAAGGAAGAAGTAGATGTCTAAATGGTTGACCACTATGAGAAACCACTTTGTCCACCAACATCTGCATTGTGTGTTCTTTGTCCATTTTTTATTTTATTTGCAAACTCTTTGTTTTATTCAGTTTTGCTTTCATTTGCTGTAAAACTGTTACTCTTGCTTTCTGCACTTTATTTCCCATTCGAACAGCACTTCATGTTTGTATCAATACCAATCTTTGTCAATAAAACCATTAGTTTAATAAAATATTAGTATGTTGCCTTAAATACATGTTGCTTAAATAAATCTTTCCTTTCGATCGTGACACGATTCAATCTGTATGCTATCACACTGTAATTTTGAGCTCATTGTGAAGTTGCAGTTTACCTACTGCGGCTTGAAATTCAATTGTACGGTTACTTTTATATTCAATGAATCCAAAATGTGTAGCATTTTACTCTACTTATTAATTTATATTCAAAGGGAATATGTAACTATACTTTTATTTCATTAATTTATATTCATTATGATTACAATATAAGTTATACACGATGTTTCAATGTGGAGCGTGTATATAAGTTATATAACTTAAGTCATATTACTCTATTTTCATTATGATCACTTATTTCACAAGTATGACTTAAAACAGTAATACGATAAAACAGTAATATGACTTTATACAGCAATACGCTGTTTCAGAAAGACAGACTTAGCTACGGAAAACCGACATCTGTGATCTACTACTACTTTTTAACTACTTCAACTGGGCATAGTTAAACTCTATTTGCAGCTTTGTATTTTGTTTCACAATTGTTTAGGATACGAACTCTGTATCTACCGTTGTTATTCTATATGTAAATTTTAATTTCCATTGCAATAGCCGTCGTCCACATTTCAATAATTAAACCGTGTTGATCACGACCGTTTACTACTATAATATTATTTACTCTCATTGCATTTGCACCTGGAACATTTAATTTCAACCAACATAAACTAATTGTGTGTTCATCATAAAAGAAAATGTGATGCAATACTTTAATTTTAATATCAAACTCCAATATGAGAGTACGACTCGACAAATACTAAATAAAAAAATTTAAATAATAGACAATCAATAAATTTAAACATACATCAATCTAACATACTCGGCTGCCCGTGTGCATAGCACGGGCCACGCACTAGTATATAATAGAAAATAGAAAACAAACTCTGCTGAGTTGGACAGTCTAACATCGTACCATTTCAAAATAGCAGCTCTTTGACAACTTCTTCTTTTTTCTTTATTTTCCCTCCCAACCGTTCCCCCCTTGCCTACCGCTTTCCTTCCTCTCCCACTCTTCTTCCTCTGTCTTTTCCTCTCCAAAACTCCCTTACTACATAGCTTAAAATTTCCCTTATATTTTTTATTCATCTTCAACACTATTACCCCCATTCATACGCAGGTTTCACCAACCTCACTGTTTTCCCCTTTTCCCTCCCGACCCATATCTCTCTCCTGACATCTGTTTCCCATTCTTATATTCCCCAACAGATGCTTGCAATCTCGCTACATACTCTTCCGTACACATGTCTAACCGTCGAAATCTGTTAAATGGATGTAATACGGCCGCCTGCTGGATTATTGGTTGGTGACCTCAATTTTTGTTCCCTGCCTGTTCATTATGCTTTCTCACATATCTCCCACCTACCTTTGCCTACACATCTATGTACCGTCTCTTATTTACTTTTTTTAACACTGACCTCATTATCCCATAGCTGCCAAGGTGTTTGCCTTTATGACTACGTTCATTTTTCTTCTGACCTAATAGTTATACTATGATACATGTACCACTGCACTTCTACTCCGGTTGACTGCCGTGCTAAGCCGAACATGTATAGGGTTGTGTCATTTATGTGTTTTGTCCTCACTATATCCGCTACACTCACCCTGGGCTAACCTGTCTCTTCTTCTTGTGCTCATATCTTACTTTCTTGTAAACAAATTAACAATTAGTTGAAGCACTATTGGTTTATGCATACATACTATTTTTTCTGCCGCCTAACTGTTTAATATTTTGACCATGATTTCCAACCGTGTTTTCTTCCACCTACAACTCTACAACAATTTTCATATGTCTGTAGATTGTTTAATTTCAGTAAGATTTTTTCCCCCTTTCTGACCAGCTAGATGAAAATTACGAATGATGGGGAAAAGGGTTTTTGATATGCACGATGAGGACTGCCATTGTTTGGTAAGTAAGCCTACCCCTCTTATCAATTTTTCTGTCTGTAGCTACCGACCATTCATGTTTCTTTGTAACATTACTATAGTTTGTAACTCCACCCAACCCTTTTTCTTACTGATTGTCATCACTGTTCTACTATTATGTCCTTCTTAACTGTTATTTCACTTCGATATACCGTCCTACATCTACTCTTTGTTCTACTCTTCTGTTTCTTTGGTGTAAAATTATGCAACTCTATTGCTGACGATTTGGATGACATAATGGATTAAGTAGGTGCCTATATTTTTTTTATTTCACTTTGACTGTCCGCAGCGCTGTCAACTATTTCGTGCAAAGCGTAGGTTGCTGTTGGGAGAAAAAAAGTTGACATGTTATACAAGAAGGAGGTGGACTGGTTGCGCTTCCTGTTCCTCTGAGTTTTTGACCATGTTCCCTACCAACTGCAGAACATATTGGTGCAACAGACATACTGCGGATTCGGTAGGTATCTTATGCTTGCTCGACAAACAAAGAAGAGCAGGTGATTTGTACTACATACTTTAATGTCTTCTACATAATGATTACATGCAACATGTCTGACTGTATGATTCTAGTCTGTAGGCTTAACCGTCACTTTAGGTATTCAAATTTGAAGCGTCGGCGCTTTCCAGGTACGTATCAAGCATCGGCAGCACCAGCACTTTCCAGGTATGTTATCCTTTTCTAATTACATACTATCAATTTTTGGATTGATTGACAACATGTTGTAGGCTCCGTTGTCTAATGTTGTAGATGCTATATCATATATTCAAATCTGTCTCGGTGGCTAGTTTGAACTAATCTCGTGGCTCGTGAACTGAACATGGGCTGGTGAATATAACGGCAAAGACTTCGCCATTATAAACCCAGTAAATCCCCTCCCCCGGTCCGTGGCTAGTTGTACATTATCTGTTTGCGGAGCTCGTTCGGTTAGTCCAAAAGTATGTGAGAGAATGAACTGAACAAGCCACATTGTTAGTAATGGTCTAACTACCATAATGCTTAGTTTACTTCTACTCTTTTTTTCAACTACCTTATGTATTCACCTTCAAATTGTTGTACTATGTTCATCCGCGTTGACCACCCCAGCCTATACTATATATGTGCGAAATTGTTTTTACCTATCATTGCACAAAAGATATGTGTCTTTTAGAACATCCTTTACGTCCAATTGTTTTGTGGTACAACAGTAACTATGCCATTAAACAAATTTTATGGTACTATTCTTCGTAAATTTAGTATTTCTCTTTACATCGCAATTCCTATTATTGTTGAACTTTGTGATGCCTAACGTATGTTAAAGTAAATTCGGCACTGAATACAAATTGTAAATGTTGGTACGTACTACTCTTATTGTCATCAACTCCACATCAGGGAAACATGGCTAACTTAGTACCTACTGCCTGTTTGAATTCCTATTCTACATCAATTTGAACCATCTGTTTGCTAGTGATTTCTAAACTGAAATATTTTATTTCTACTTTCCCATAACTGAGTATCAACAACTACGTCTTCCTACATTTAAAATGTACTTTTTTAATGCAATTTGTTTACATAATTTTATGTGTAGGGGAAAAGTATGTCTTTACCACTGCCATCACCAAATTGAGGACCTCTTCCTCTTGGTTTTACATGTCTTTGATAGTTTACAAAGGATCTGCGCATCTCAATGGCACACAATACGTGTGCTCCAAATGCCAACGAAAGATGGATAATCCCTTGAACTGGTAGCTACTTTACTACCTTAGCTACCATGGCCTCTTTTGACAAAGAGGCAGAGAGACGACTAATCGGAGTCAACGTGGATGAGATGATCAATATCTCAAAGATTGTTATACCCATTCAACATATACATCTTTACATGGCTACTCATTCTTCAACCTGATTTTACTTTATCATCTTTTATATTTACTTATATTGACTACTGTTTGATTTAGGAATCTAGTGAAATAAAGGCGCAAAACCTTTTCCAAAAGTCTGTGGGAGTTGATGTTGTTTTTGAGTTCATACCAAACTACTACAAAATGATAACAAAGATACGTACATTTCTCACAGCTCGGAGAATAACCAAAAAAAATTGTGCTTTTAATTATCTTTCTCTATGTCTTAGGTAGATTAATCTCTTCCATTATATACACTAATTTGTTAGGATAGTTATATTGATACATCACCATCCCACTTTTTTTCTAATTGTTAACAATGTTGCAGAAAATGAAATGTATTTTGTTTTATTTCTTTTGATAAAAAAACAAAGTAAATTACATCGGCTGGTACATTATATTTATAAATAAACACTTGTATTGGGCTGCGTCATACTAACATGCCCATCACTGCTTTGTACAAGAGTACATTAACTCCTTGCTTTGCTTTTCATATAACAGCATATTATATTTCATTACTACATCTAATACCCCTCCTTCAAACCCGACTAGGGTTAGGGTTTGTAATTTTGTTTGAAATTGCAGTGCTTCAAATCTTTGAATACAAGAATGGTTTTGTAGATATGGTAGAGTATTAATTGAGCTTCGACTCTGCAAAATCTGAGTTTAGCTTCGGCTTGTTGATGCATGTGCTCCTTGATGAAGATCTGGATCTATATCTAAGGTTTATGATCTATCTCTGAATCATTACTAGCTTCGTCAACTAATCTAGATCTAGAGTTTGCGAGGATATGGATAAGGGGTTTGTAATTTATCTTAGAATCATTGCAAACTTCATCTACATTCAATTCTTGCTTTAATCGAACAAAGTTTTTCTTCGATAAAGGCTTTGTGAGTATATCTGCTCTCTGGTAAGCTGTCGGTACGTGATTTACATTAAAATTTCCTTTTAAGACTCGTTCTCTGACGAAGTATAAATCTAATTCCATATGCTTTGTTCTTGAGTGTAATACTGTATAGATCATCACACCAAATTGCATCTTTGTTGTGTGTTTTAATTCTTAGTTCACTTAGTAATGACTCAATCCACATAATCTCTATAGTTGCTCTAGCAACACTTCTGTATTCTTCTTTTGTACTTGATCTAGAAATTATTACCTGCTTTTTTGAGCACCATGAAACTGGATTTTGACCTAGAAATATGCAACAGCCTGTTGTGGATCACATATCATCCATGTCTGTTACCCAGTCTACTTCTGTACAAGTTGTGATATTAATTAACTTGCAAGATTGTAGAATTATCTCATGAGTGATTGTTCCTTTAAGATATCTCAGAATTCTTTTTATGGCTTTCCAATGTTCATCTAATGGTCTTTGCATAAATTGACTTGCCTTGTTCACACTGAATGGAATATCTGATCTGGTAATAGTTGCATATTGTAGTGCTCTTACCATACTCCAGCATTACTTGTCATTTGTGATTGGCTCTCTTTTATTCTTTGATAAGTGTAGATTACTCATCATAGCAGTAGGTAATGCATTTGCATTATCCACTTTAGCTTTAATGAGAATTTCAAATATATATATTTCCTTTGACTGAGCTGAACCTTTGTACTTGAAATTCTGTTTACTTCAATGCCAAGAAAGTAAATCAAGTTGACAAGATCCGTGATGGAGAACTCCTTGTCTAATTGCTTTATGATGTAGTTGATCTCTGAATCACTATTTCCTATAATTAAAAAATCATCAACATATATTAGTATGCAATTTGTTATTTCATTATTAAACTTTGTGAACAAGGAGTTGTCGAATTTGGTTGAATTGAACCCCATTTGGATTAAGGTTGACTTCGGTTTATCGAACCAAACTCTTGGTGCTTGCTTGACCCCATATATTGCTTTATTTATTTTGCATACAAGTTTTTCATTACCGCTCTGTTTGAATCCAATTGGCTGCTCCATTTAAATTTCTTCCTGCAAATCACCATTTAAGAATGCATTTTTACATCACGTTGCTTGATGCTCCAATTTCTGTGCAAGGAAATTGTAAGAATTATTCAAATTGATGTTGGCTTCACAATAGGGGAAAAGTTTCATTGAAATCAAATCCATTCTGTTGTGAATGTCCTTTTACCATCAATCTTGCCTTGTACTTGGAAATTGAGCCATCGGCATTTTCTTTAATCTATCAGTTATTTGCATCCTATAATATTTTTGTGTTTCGGCAAAAGAACAAGATCCCATGTTTTTTTTCTCATCAGTGCTTCATATTCTTCGTTCATGGCTGATCTCCACTTTTAACTTTCTATTGCTTGATAATAGGTACTTGGCTCTTCACTTTCAGAAATTGTGTCGTATATTTTTAGCTTGAATATTCGCACTTTTTCTCTTGTGATCGTATGATAACCAGTTTTTTCAGGAATAGATTGTTGTTTAGTGCCTCCAGTTGTGGTCTCTTATTGATCAATAGATGGTTCTAAACCATCTGTTGATTGGCTGGATTCAGTCTGGTTGCTGCATTGTTGTGGAACTTGATGTGAACTCCCAAAATCTTGCTTTTGTTCATGATCTGATTCACCTGGTTTAGAATTGAACATTATGTGTTATGGACATGGAATTTCTTAAACTGTTGTTGCTTGGTCCATTAGATCAGGTATTGATGGTATGGGGAATTTTGAATTATATATTTTTTGTGAAGTTTGATTTATGCTTTACTGAATGGAAATATTTGCTCATTGAATACTACATGTCTTGATATGAACACTTTTCCATTACTATCTAAACATTTATACCCTTTTTTATTGGCTGCATATCCAAGAAAAATGAATGGAGATGATCTATAATTTAGTTTGTGAGTGTTATATGGCCTTAGATAGGGAAAGCATAGACACCCAAATACTTTTAAATCATAATAGTCTGATTTAATATTAAAACGGACTTCCATATGACTTTTAAACTGTAATACTTTTGTTGGTAACCTATTTATTAAATAACACTTGTAGCAAATGCACCAGACCAAAAATTTTGTGGTACTGATGCCTGAGGAAGAAGTGTTAGACCAGGCTCAACAATGTTTCTATGTTTTCTTTCTACTAAACAATTTTCTCGGAATTAAAGGACATGTTATTTTATGAACAATTCCTTTTTTATTGAAATATTCTCTGAGTGGATGGAACTCACATGTTATTTTATGAACAATTCCTTTTTTATTGAAATATCTCTGAGTGGATAGAACTCAGTTCCACCATCTATTTGCATAATTTTCACCTAACAATCGGTTTGTCTTTCAACAAGGGTATTAAATTGAAGTACTGTATCATAAGTTTCAGTTTTTGATTTCAATAAATAGATCCAAACATATTTAGAAAATGCATCTATATATGAATGTTAATATTTTAAATCATAATCAGTATTGATTGGTGCAGGCCCCCATAAATCAATGGCAACTAATTATAATGGTTTGCTGTATACAGTCATTAAATTTGGAAAAATAAGTTTATGACCCTTAACCATTTGACAATATGTGCAAACATAAGCCATAGAAATGTTTTCAAAGAAATATTATTTCTTTTCAATACTTGTTTTACAACACTTGTATTTGGATGTCCTAATCTATAATGTCATATATCAAAGGTCTTATAGTTACTTGCTTGAGTGATTTTAGAATTGTTACACCATTTATCTTTAAAATATTGATTTCTTGCATTATCAACATTGAATTTGTATAGGCCTTATACTCCTTACCCTGCAAAAGAACTTCGTTAGTCAGAATATCCTTGATTAAGCAATGTTTAGGGTAAAATTCAAAATATGCATTATTATCCTTTGCAAATTGTGAAACACTCAACAAATTTTTTCTAATTAGATGAACTCTTAAAATATTATTGTGATAAAGTTTTCTTGCACCCTTGATATATGCATTTCCTTTATGAGTAATATTAATAGGCTTACCATTTTCCGTATGAATGCATTGCTAACCTTTGTGTTGGAATTCCTAAATGTAGAATGAATGGAAATATACAAAGTCCCACATCGCCAAATTATTGAAAGCTATATTGGTTTATATATGTTTTTCTCAAGAGGAGGTTGGGAGCATGGGGCTCCCAAATGTATGCTTCGTTGTGAGGAGGGAGATCATGCATCTCCACCACACACGCGCGCGCGCCGCCGTCCGTCCGACCGGGCTCGGGTCTAATATGATACTCGTATTTTTACTGCAAACTGGACCGGGCTTTCTGACAGTTGCAGGCCATACGAACAGATGCGATCTGTTCGGAAGCGGACGCGGATTGAATATGCGCAAATAGTAGCGGGTGCGACCCGTTAGAAGCAAACAGAACAGGTGCGGCCGAACGCGAGCGGGTGCGACCCGATTGAAGCAGATACGGCGCATACAGTACCAGACGGTGCGAGCGGATGCGAACTGTTGGACGCGAGCTGATGCAAACCAGTAGCAGGCGGGTGCGACCCGTTAACGAACAGCAGCGACCAAAACGCAACGGGTGCGACCCGTCAAGCGGACGCGACTGTTTGAAGGGATGCGGACGAAATTATAAATAGGAGAGAATACTGATCACATTCTCATCCCATTCCAATCTAATTTCTTCTGTTTATTTGCTCTACTGCTCAATATTCCATATATATCACAGAGTTGACATACTCATTACAATCTCGTGCAGATTACGTCTGTTGTATCTTGAGAGAATTTTGAAATAAAATTTTTAAGGAAATTGTTACGACAAGCCTCAGATGAAATTTCTTTTATATACTGGTTAGATTCTCTGTAATCTTTCCTGATTATAAGTTGTACTATTTCTTACAATAGTATAACGTTATTGTTGTAATTTATTTACAACGTAACATATAGTTACAATTATCTAATACAGAATTCCAGCGCAGTGGAATTCTAATTGATAAACTTGTGCGACGAGTTTATTGTAGCGTGCTATCTCTTTTAGTACACTAGTCATATAACATCTTAAGAATTTTGCTGTTTTATACTAAAACAGAGATGGCAACGGTTGACAACATGAAAATGGATAAGTCCACCTTTTCAGCGGTTATTTCTGAATGCAATTTGGTTCAGAACCCTAACCAATGGTGGGTTGACACAGGAGCTACTCGTCATGTTTGCTCTGAAAAATCCATGTTTTCAACATACCAGAAATTCGATCAGAAAGAAAGACTCTACATGGGTAATTCTGCAGTTTCCATGATCGAAGGCAGTGACACAGTTATCCTCAAGTTCACTTCTGGAAAAACTGTTAAATTGAATGACGTGCTTCACGTTCCAGACATACGCAAGAATCTGATCTCCGGCTCAGTGCTATCAAAGAAAGGATTCAAAATTGTGTTCGAATCAGACAAGATGGTTCTATTCAAAGTTGGAATGTATATCGGAAGGGGTTATTTATGTGATGGCCTATTTAAGGCAAACGTAGCCGTTATCGGCAATAAATCTATGTATTCTGATTGTGCTATTAATAAAATTGAAGTTTCTTACTTGCTTGAGCATGAAATTTTACTATGGCACGATAGATTAGGACACATAAACTTCCGAAAAATGAAGAAATTATCAAACTTGGGATTGATTCCAAATTTCCAAGTAGATAAGAACTACAAATGTGAGACATGTGTAGAAGCAAAAATGGTTAAAAAACCATTTCAATCTGTTGATAGAAGCACCGAACCACTAGGTTTGGTTCACATAGATTTATGTGATTTTAAATCATTACCTACAAGAGGTGGGAAAAAGTACTTCATTACTTTTATTGATGATTATACGCGATATTGCTATGTATATCTTTTAAATAGTAAAGATGAAGCAATAACAGCGTTTATAAAATACAAGGCTGAGGTAGAAAATCAGTTAAATAAAAATATCAAGATACTAAGATCTGATCGAGGTGGAGAATATGAATCACCATTTGAACAGTTATGTGCCGAAAATGATATAATTCATCAAACAACAGCTCCATATTCACCACAACAACATGGTGTAGCCGAGAGGAAGAACAGAACGTTAAAAGACATGATTACTGCCATGCTTTTAACTTCTGGTCTACCGACGAACTTTTGGGAGGAAGCCTTAAATATGTCTAATCACATATTAAACAAAGTTCCTCACAATAAAACAGGAACAATTCCATATGAGATATGGAAAGGACACAAACCAAGCTTTAAATACCTCAAAGTGTGGGGGTTCCGCCTCCCAAGAGAGTCAAACTTGGACCAAAAACAGTAGATTGTTATTATCTTGGACCAGCCCAAAATAGTAGTGCCTACAGATTTTTGGTATTCAAGTCTGATATAACTGATATTCATGTAAATACAATCATGGAATCAAGAGATGCCTCATTCTTTGAAGATGTGTTTCCGCACAAAAGGAATGAAGTAAATAATGTCCCAAAAAGGACAAGGGAAGAATCGAACGATTCGCATGAAGATGAAACTCATCATGAAATTGAGGATGCTGAACCAAGAAGAAGCGTAAGGGCTAGAACTTCCAAAATATTTGGTTCGGACTTTTTTACATATGTATTAGAGCACGAACCTCAAACGTATAAGGAAGCAATGTCATCTTCTGAGTCCTCATGTTGGAAAGAAGCAATCCAAAGTGAGATTGATTCAATTCTAAGTAATAAAATTTGAGAAATTGTTGATATTCCACCAGGAATAAAATCAATTGGATGCAAATGGATTTTCAAGAAGAAAATGAAAGCATATGGCTCTATCGACAAATATAAAGCCAGATTAGTAGCCAAAAGATATCGTCAAAGAAGGAGTAGACTTTTTTGATACATATTCGCCGGTAACACGAATAACCTCTATAAGAATGCTAATAGCAATTGCATCCATTTATAATCTAGAAATTCATCAGATGGATGTAAAAACAGCATTCTTAAATGGAAATCTCGATGAGGAGATTTACATGGAGCAACCTGAGGGATTTATTTTCAAAGAAAATGAAAACAAAGTCTGTAGATTAGTCAAATCATTATACGGACTAAAACAAGCTCCAAAGCAATGGCACGCAAAATTTGATAGTGTCATGATGAGAAATGGTTTTCGTATAAATGAATGTGACAAATGTGTTTATTATAAACAACTTGGACAATCATATGTGATGATCTGTCTATATGTGGACGATATGCTAATATTCGATCCAAATACTCAGGTAATTGAGACCATAAAGAAAATGTTGATCAACAATTTCGATATGAAAGACTTAGGAGTTGCAGACGTTATTTTGGGAATCAAAATAATAAGAACACCTAATGGAATTGAACTATCTCAGTCACACTATGTAGACAAAGTGATTGAAAAATTCCAAGAGTATGGAATTAAAGGAGTGAGGGCACCTTTTAATCCATCGGAAGTACTGCATAAAAACACTGATGAGAGTGTAATGCAACTGGAATACTCTCGTGTAATAGGATGCTTAATGTATCTGATGAATTGCACCAGACCAGATATTGCTTACGCGGTAAGTCGATTGAGCAGGTATACAAACAATCCAGGAAAGAAACACTGGAAAACACTAATGAGAATGCTTGGATATTTTAAAAAATACCGCAAATTATTCCTTACATTATGGAAAATATCATACCGTCTTAGAAGGATATAGTGATGCAAATTGAATTGCTGATTCAGAGGAATCAAAATCAACGAGTGATTATGTCTTTACCCTAGCAGGGGTAGCAGTGTCATGGAAATCTACTAAACAAACATGCATAGCTCGATCCACTATGGAATCGGAGTTCATCGCTTTAGATAAAGCATGCGAAGAAGCAGAATGGCTTCGTCATTTTTTAGAAGATATTCCATTTTGGCCTAAACCTGTACCGGCCATATGCATACACTGTGATAACCATGCTGCGCTAAGCAGAGCGCACAACTTTGTATATAATAGAAAGTCACGACATATTCGTCGACGCCATAACACAGTTAGGCAGTTACTCTCAAATGGAACTATTTCCATAGATTATGAGAGAACAAATGATAACCTAGCGGATCCATTTACTAAAGTTTTATCAAGAGAGAAAATTGACCGCGCATCGAGGGGAATGAGTTTAAAAGCCTAAACCAACAAGAGTTACCTTATACGGAAACCTATCGTAGCGGCTGGAGATCACACGGACTAGGATCAATAGGCAAACCAGTTCTGAGTAACTCAAGACGTAATGCATTTGCGTGGACATAGTCCAACTCCATTCCTATGGTGCACAATATAAATGCATGCCTATAGAAGTATTAATAGGTTAAAACTATGTTTTTCAATGATGAGCATATCTTGGAAATAACAAGTGGGGTATTTGTAGGATACTCTTAATGGTTGCGATCACCTATGTAAGTGTGAGCTGGGTCGGCTCTATGAGAATTTTACAAGGCTTTAAATTCTCTATAACACTCGCAGAACCAAGTAGTGTTCAGGACCAAAATGAACACAACCAAGAGATTGGATGAGAAGGGAATCAATGCTTCGTAAAGCTTATTGTCTGGATATACATTAAAGGCCGACTGTTCAAGATGAAATAATTCACCGATTAGCCAAGTAGATCCGATAAGTTTTAACTAGGGAAAGTTCAAAGTGAAATATCTACTTATCCACAATAAAGCATTATTCCATATGCACTCTGTGATATTTTGCTTCGTGTGGGGGATATGTATATTATCATTCATGTGGGGGATTGTTGGAATTCCTAAAGGTAGAATGAATGGAAATATATAAAGTCCCACATCGCCAAATTGTTGAAAGCTATATTGGTTTATATATGCTTTTCTCAAGAGGAGGTTGGGGGCCTAGGGTTCCCAAATGTATGCTTCGTTGTGAGGAGGGAGATCACGCATCTCCACCGCGCGCGCGCCGCCGTCCGTCCGACCGGGCCGGGCCGGGCTCAGGCTCGGGTTTGGGTCTAATATGATACTCGTATTTTTACTGCAAACTGGACTGGGCTTTCTGACAGTTGCAGGCCGTACGAACAGATGCGGATCTGTTCGGAAGCGGACGCGGATTGAATAGGCGCAAACAGTAGCGGGTGCGACCCGTTAGAAGCAAACAGAACAGGTGCGGCCGAACGCGAGCGGGTGCGACCCGATTGAAGCAGATACGGTGCATACAGTACCAGGCGGTGCGATGCAAGCGGGTGCGAACTGTTGGACGCGAGCAGATGCAAACCAGTAGCAGGCGGGTAACGAACAGCAGCGATCAAAAGGCAACGGGTGCGACCCGTCAAGCGGATGCGACTGTTTGAAGTGATGCAGACGAAATTATAAATAGGAGAGAATACTGATCACATTCTCATCCCATTCCAATCTAATTTCTTCTGTTTCTTTGCTTTACTGCTCAATATTCCATATATATCACAGAGTTGACATACTCATTACAATCTCGTGCAGATTACGTCAGTTGTATCTTGGAAGAATTTGAAATAAAATTCTTAAGGAAATTGTTACGACAAGTCTCAGACGAAATTTCCTTTATATACTGGTTAGATTCTCTGTAATCTTTCCCGTTTATAAGTTGTACTATTTCTTACAATAGTATAACGTTATTGTTGTAATTTATTTACAACGTAACATATAGTTACAATTATCTAATACAGAATTCCAGCGCAGTGGAATTCTAATTGATAAACTTGTGCGACGAGTTTATTGTAGCGTGTTATCTCTTTTAGTACACTAGCCATATAACACTTTGTACTCCTGATTGCCAAGATTCAAGTTGCTTAGATTGTTTGTGACATGATTAATGGCCCCTGAGTCTGGAAACCAACTTTCATCTTGAATATCTTCAGGTTTGATAGTATTTTTCCTTTGAACTTTAAGATCTTTTTGAATATTGATCATATTTGCAATTGGGTAGCTTCTTTGATTGCAACTCCTCTGTTGTGATGGAGTATAATTTGCATCAAATCTAAAATAACACTTGTTTGCACCATGATCATATTTTTCACAAATTTGACACCTCGGTCTATTATTCTTATCATACCACCTTCCACCTCTGCCTCTGAATTTGTTTGATTGTCCACCTCTTTGATTTTTGTTACTATAATTCCTTTCTTGATTCTTTGATACATAGTTGACAGAAAATTCTTGTACCACTGGTTTCTTTTGCTCTATTCTTCCTTCATGAGTAAGAAGAATGGAATTGACATATTGAATGGATACTAGTGTTTTTTTAAAGGATATCACTTCCACAACTGCTTCATATTCATCATCTAATCCACTTAATGTTGACAACACTTGCTCAGCGTCAGACACTTTGTGGCTTGCTGCAGCCAGTTGATCACAAAGTGTCTTGACCTTTGTTAGATAATCTCTCATGTTCATGCCATCCTTTTTTAGATTATGTGATTGTCTTTTGTAGTGCATAACCGTTGCTATAGAATGTGAGTTAAAAACTTGCTCTATTGAATGCCAGATTTCATGTGATGACTTACATCCTATCAATTGTGGTAGTAAACTTGCAATGATAGATGATAATAACCAAGAACTAACGACTCTATCTTGTCTTTGATGATTTGTATAATCTTTGTTAATCATCAATTTACCTTCACTGTCTGTAATGTATCTTGGTGGTATAACCAATGTTTCAAGAACATATTCTTTAATACCAAATCCTTTTACAGCAGTTTCTATCTGAAATATCCAGAGTAAATAGTTTGATTCATCAAGCTGAATCGTAATTAACTGACTTTGTGGTTTGATTATGACTTTGAGCAGTTCTTGGGCAGTCAATTGCTATTGAGCAGTGGTTCTTGAATTGTCAGAGGTGTGTGATGCATGATCAATGTCTGAGGAGCTTGAATGTGGAGATCGAGATTTGAGAATTTTTAAGCAATTGTGAGATTCAGATTCTGGATCAAATGATGAACTCTATTCTGAGATCACCGAGAATGTGCGGCCAGAGGTGTTGGATGATGAACTTTGCTCTGACAGCAATTTCTTAACGTGGAACAGCGAGAAATATGTAAAGAAATATAGTTCTTTATCAAGAATTATAGGAAACAGAAAAGGGGAGAGGGTATTTATGTTGAATCAAATGAAGAGAGGTAAATTCTCTGATGATAGCCAACTTTAGATGATGAATTAAACTCTGACGAAGATCCGTTAAGGCGCTTACTGTCGTGAGACAGTTCTGGTTGGAAGCTCCAATACCATGTTAACAATGTTGCAGAAAATGAAATGTATTTTGTTTTATTTCATTTAATCACAAACTGAGTACGCTACATCTTCTGGTGCATTGTATTTATAAGTAAATACTTGTTGGGCTGAGTTATATTAACAAGCCTATTACTGCTTTGTACAAGAATACATTAACTCCTTGCTTTGCTTTTCAGATACCGGCATATTGTATTTCAAATTTCAATCTAATACCAATTCTTATGTGATTTATATACCATACTTCAGTGCACAACTGTTACTAGGCAAAGGACAACCACCGATACTATTCCAACCTAAACAAGTGATGCAACTCCTACTGACTTAGATTACAAAGGGAAAAAACTGATATTGTGACTTTGTGTTGTTCTAACTATGAGCTCCAACTTATGTTCTCCTACTGCTTACGAAGTCCGAAATTTTTCGTTTTTTTCTTCTGTCAATCAGGCTATGGACGATGTGAGCAATGGAAATACCGACTGCCCTCCCCTCTTCAGAACCCAAACGCAAGGGAGGTAGAAGAGGGATTTTCATAGCTATATGTCTCTTCACACTGTTTGTTATTAGTTACTTTCACCTTTTACGCAAATAGTACTGTGACAGCATTTTTACCAACTTCAGTGTTGTCACTTGTTTAGTTTTCCACTTTATAACTCAATATTCCCCTTCTTGTACCTATTACCCTACTATTTTGATATATACTAATTTCCTACAATGAACAGTTACGTAGTGTATTGTACATCGATCTAAAGCAACACTATTTTTTCATGAAGAGAACTTGCTAATCCTGTGGAACCTACACGTATCTATGTAGGGGACAAGTGCAAGAAAAAATAAATATGGTTGTACTGTCCTATGTGGAATTGCTCCACTTCTTCGCCCACTTTGACTTCAGTTTTTGCATTTCAGTAACTTATTACTTTGCTATGTGATTTTAGTTCTAAGGTCTTTTATGTACCTGTTGATACTCAGTCTGTGATATGCTCTATTTCTTTTGCTTGTATGTTCTCTTTTCATTCCCCGTTATGCCTGCTTTTGCTAATTTTTACTAACTAAAACTATCTTAGGTAGTGTTTGGTTTGTTATTTTTAGTTTTGGATCCTACAAAAATGCACACAATTCATTTATATTGTCGAAAACGACCAATTTAGAAAACGAAGTTAATATACAAAATAGAAAATAATATTTTATTTTTATTTTTTGTCTTTTGAGAAATAACATAAGCATGTGAAACAATCCATTCTTCCGTCATCCATCCATTACCTTCGTGCTCTCATTTGTCTTTCTTTCCTCCATTCCGCCGTCTCTACATTTTTATCATTACATATTAAAAACCGAAAACATAAAATTCTTTTTCATACCAAACACTACCTAGTTTCTTACTTTTTACAAATTACTTTTCCTGTTTACTGTCATATACCATTTCATATTTATCCATTTCTGTAATCGTACATGCAGATCTTTAACTAAGCTATTCAGTCTGATTATCATTTTTCACATGGTTACATGATAATATATACTACACTATTCATGGTGACTCTTCGATAATTAAAGAAACTATACGTTACACATTTTTAAGGTTGTATTGTTGTACCAGTTGCGTATCACTTTTTGCATCATAATTGATGTACAATAGTCTACGTTGACCATAATACTGTTCTTCGTAACTTTACTCAAATCAGTTTATTGATGGCTGCATCTGGTACATGAATAATTTTGTTAGGTGTTTCTGAGTTTCAAATTTGTACGGAAATTGTGAAATTTCTTCAGCTTCTGCCCAGAATACGGAACATTCATCATACAGATATACAATACTGAATCCGATATGAATTTTTAATTATCACTATACATCTGAGCTTGATGATTGTGCATTGAAATCATTACTATACATGCCAATAAAAGTTATAATATAGTACGTATACTTATCCGCTTTTTCTGTATTTGACTAGGATCAAATTATACAAATAATGATATTTTATTTTTCTTACTACCAAGCTATTGTTTCTTCCTCAGTTTGGCTAGTGAAATACAACTTATTATTATATGTTACAGTAACTGAAAAAAGATAGATGAACATTATAGTTGAATATGCAAATTACAATTTTATTATTCAAGTTCGACTTTAACATGACCTTTGTACATGAATACATTATCACTGTAGGAAAACAATTCTTCCAATAAATCAACAACACCCGGTTTTTTTAATTACTTTTATGGTGGCTTACCAAACTTTGATAATCTTTGATTTACCTACTATTTACCAATCCTTAGATGTAAAAATTATGGCTGATGTAGGAAAGTACACTATAAAACTAGCTATATATATGAACTTAATTTCCTTCAATACAATACAAATTTAATTTATTACTCTGTTTTTATTTGTCTCCCATACATTATTGATTCTACATGTGGTATACACTAACCAATAAGTGATATATTTATTCTCTGCAACTACACTCCTCTTATCTTCCCCGTTCATTTCTGAGTCAGTTTTTCTGCTATGTATTCAAAAATGCACATACTATATCAGCAACCTACTATGTGCAAAGCACGAACATACATTATACCACCTGATTACAATACTGTACACCAATTCCCACCTGATAAGTATCACCACTACCCGTGTGAAAAGCACGGGCCTCCATCTAGTTCGATAGTAAAGCTGAGGGCGGTTGAGGACTTATCTGTGGAGCCAGCTTTGACTTGTATTAAACGACGGAAGGGAATAGTTGGTCATGATATGAAAAAGTTAAGGATTTTTTTTATCAAACTTGTCCACGTCCAGTGGAGTGACGATAAAGATGATTGTACTTGAAAGATTAAGCTCTATCCCCATTTTTTTGACATATATGATTAGACATGTATGTTTTTTTGTTTTATAGACTGGGAGTAGCACTAGTATGACTTATTGCATGTTAGTAGTAATACTAATACATTATAATTGATGACTTGCATTAGTGGGGAACTAATGTAATTATCATACTGCGTGTACATTGTCTTGATGGTAGCTTTTATGCCGCACTGTCTAAATTTCAAGAACAAAATTCTTATAAGGAGGGAGATTATAACGCCCCATATTTTGGAGTACCATAATATGGAGAAACTAATTAAGTGATATATTTAATCAAATTAATTTATGAAGATGAAAATAAAGACAAGTTATTTAAAAAGGAATAAATTTAAGATGAAGATTTAGGAGAATAAATAAAAATAGGCCATAACGGTGGTGCCCAAAGCCCAAATTACTAACCCTCTAACCCTCCTGCCCTGTATTCATCCCATCATTCACTCAAAAACAAAAACATGAAATAATTAAAGAGAGACCAGTTATATATTTAATGGAAGAAGAGAAGATAAATTAATTAAAGGAAAAGAAGGAGTTCCATTCATAAGAAAAAACAAAGCTTTAAATCAAGTGTAATCAAACAAAAAGTGAATAATTATTCCTCTAAACCTTCCTAACCCATATGGATTTAGATTTTATGCATTTGTGGTGGTTTGAATGTTAATGAACAAGTTCAGGTAGATTAGAAAATATTTGTTCATGTTTGGGAATTCAAAGATGATGATTTATGGAGTGTTCGAGGAAAAATGTCACCTGGAATTTTTATATGATGTGTATAATAAAAATAATAATATGGATGTGGATTGTTTTAATTTCATGATTTTCCAAAATTATTTGGAATTTATATGAATTTTTTAAGTTGATAAAATTCCTAATTTCTAAAATTAATTATCTAAAATAGTAAAACTAATTATCTTGGCTTGAAATTTTTTTATGAGGTACTATACGATGATTAGGATTTTTGGTGAATTTCAAAAAAGTTCCCCGTGCATTTTCAAATTTATATTAATTATTTGACAAAGAGAAGAGCTAATTACAAAAAGGTAATTCATTAATTAAAACAGTAATCAATAATTTTTGAAAAGAAAATCGAACAAAGCCCTAGTAAACCAATGTTAATAAAATATATAACTTGATTAGGTAAAAAATAGTTCGAATGAATTGAAATAAAACAGTTTTAAGGTTAATTACCTGATTTCCATATCAACTTGCTATAGCTCAATGTCAACTGGTTATAGCTCAATATCAACTTGCAATAGCTCATTGTCAACTTGCAATAGCTCAAAATCAACTTGTGATAGCTCGTTATCAACTTGAGATAGCTTGTTATCAGCTTGCGATAGCTCAATATCAACTTGCTATAGCTTATTGTTAACTGGAGATAGCTAATATAAACTAGAGATATCAACTTGTTATAACTAAATGTCAACTGGTTATAGCTCAATATCAACATGCGATAGCTCATTATCAAATCACGATAGCTCACTATCAACTTTCTATAACCTAATGTCAAATGGAGATAACTAATATAAACTAGAGATATCAACTTGGTATAGCTTAATGTCAACCGGTTATAGATCAACTGGTTATTACTCAGCTGGTTATAGCTGGCTAGTTATAGCTCAATATCAACCGGCGATAGCAAAATATCAACTTGCAATAGCTTAATGTCAATATGAGCTATGTGCTGACTCGCCCTTTCGACTCCTGAAAATTGATATAAATATGTCCATCATATATCATTCCGAACGGTCGAGTGCTGGAAAGACAGATTGTTCAAGGAAAAGATGGCAGGTAGAAGAGACAAGAAACTAGTAAAAAACAGAATCTCACAGCGGACAAAACAATATATAATACAATAACTCTTTACATAAATCAAACTGTAATATACATATTTCACATCAGAGTACACACATCAATAATTACTAGCCTGGAGAGTTATAACATCATATCCTCACAACTACTGGTAATTTCAAATAACCCTACAGGGGTAATAAACAAGTACGAGATTACGTCTCGATCTCTAGCTCGTGTCCTAAGCTCCATAGTATCCAAACCAGAACCTGTAATACTCGATCTGACCCGAGCATTATATTAAAATAACGCAGGAGTCAATCTGGAAAACCAGTGTGAGAAAATGCACTCAAATTTGAATTATTAAAGTTGACAAATCCTTCTAGAATCAAAGGTATCTCGTAAGACCACGCCATAAATAAACACGAAGGGTTTTTATCTTACGATAACCAAAACATTTCATATCAAATCCTCTGATATTATAATAGTGTATAAGTACATATACTTGTTCAAATATTTGAAATGCTTGCATCTCACGTTCCAGCGTAGTTGGGCACAATCAAAACCATACATCGCTTATTGGAGAATGGATTCCAACTGAATGACTAGGCACTGGGGTACCACCTGTCATAGTACATGTCTAGAAACACTATATCTAGATCGAAACCTATTGAACCATGCCAACACAAGACCAGACTATACCTGACCTGGATAGACCGAATATGCTATCACCCTGAGTGTTCCCACCCTTTTCGAGCTCCTTTCACATGTATTGATAATATCCAAGGTTATCTAGAAAGGTGATAGACATACCTTACTTAGGTGCTACCCACTTAGCCTAGCTGCATCTTTCTTGCATTTCAGTCATTCCCGGTTGATGAGGCTAGAGGCTATGATTACCTTTTTAGGAAATATTCACTAGAATGCTCATTGTCCTCCAATGACAATGTACTTATAGCATTCATCCATACAAGTATGTTCCTGGCCCGAATGGAACCGAAGGCACTATCCCTACTACATCCATTTTGAAATCACCTTCAGGATTAGTAGCGATTATCCCTTGCACTTCATTGCTCAATCTTCGACTCCATGCGCTTGTCTTCATTACGAAAAGTACTCGTTGGATCGAAGTGGTTTTCGAATAACAAATCCGATCTTGGCCTCTTCGAAACAACGTTCGATATTCCTGGTAAACTCAACCCCGGCTCTTTAGAAAATAAACAGATGAAAATAAGATCGAAGATCACCTCCTAACCATTAGCTGATGGATTTCCTTATGAATGCCCTAGAAGAATGGAATGAGTTTATACGTACAGTATAGCAACTCGAACGGTAACTATACCATATAATCTCCATACTTCTTCAAGATATTCCCAAAATTATATTTGGGTCCAGATTTTGATATTCGGTTATTTAACTATCAAATAAACAATCAATTCAATCAAATACTTCATTTTCATGGAAAAACGCCAAGTCTTATTTTAAGTTAAATTTTAAATAAATTAAATCTCTTTATCCAAAGATTGTACTTATCTTATCGAATTAAGTATATTCACAAAGTGTCCTTATTAAAAAAATATTTACAAACCCTTTAAAAAAATGTGAAAAGTACCACTGCGGTATCAAACCATCGATCACAGCTCAATGGTTACGTTCCGGAGAAATTCAAGACTTAGCTGTAGGCACTCACTGCTTTCGATTTACACCACGCGAGTATACCATTACTTTTCGATTTTTTTTAATAATTATCTCAAAATAATGCTTGTAAGTACTAAAATAAATTTCAAGTTAAATTTAGTCAAATATACTTAAATAAGAGTTATTATACAAAAATACATTAATATATAATAATTTACCCTTTTAAACAAAAACGTTGAACGTTTTCTTAAATAACAATAAATCTTTAAAAAATCATTATAAAGTAACCATTAATAATTAAATATGCTTTAAAAAATTTAAAACTTCTGGTTTAGGCGGGCATCCCGGCAAATAGACATCCATGAGAATTAACTTATTGACTCCCCGAACAGTACTATAAGATCAGTACTAAACATTCCTCGTGTAATAGTTTAACAACTAATTTTCCAGAATATTTTAACACTTTTAAAAAAAATTATCAAGTTAATAATAAAAAATTTACTTTTTAAAACAGGCCAATTTTCTCGATTTCCAATTTCATTCCATAAATTTGAAAATCCTACGAAACCCCGGTATAACCAATTTTATACTTATTTCGTAATTCGTTTTTATCCGTTAAAAATACTTTAAATCTTGATTATAAAACTCTTTTTTCCTTAAGCAAGTACCATTTAAGGATTTATTATTTAAAAATCCTTTTATATACTTTTATTCCAAAATTCCTTGTTTACAATTGTTTACCATTTTAAACCATATTTTTATTGGTATTTAAAAATAGGAAAAACCAGGTTAACTGCCATAACATTCAATCAAGTCAGATCACACAATAACTTATCACAGATTATTCAACAAAACATATATCACTATATATGGAATTAAATTTAACATTTTTGAGGAATCCAATTGGATCTCTCCAACTTGTTTCCCTACATCCATAAATGTTAGCACAATATAAAAATACCAATTCTACTTCGAGGTGGAATATCGCTGTATACTTGGTCATCCGCTATTATGCGGGGCGCGTAGGGTCTCATCCGCTATATATATATATATATATATATATATATATATATATGCAGGAATATCAATCATTCCAATATTTATATATGCTACCATATATAATATCACATCCAACTGATAAAATGCATCAATTTAACCAAGCAACCATTTATTAATTTTAACTATTTAAAATTAATCACTTGCAGTCCAAAATTGAGTGAGATTAACTCACCTGTAGTTTAACTCGCCAAATGCTCCAATTTTAAATTAAATCGAACACAATCGATTTAACCTAAATTTTTTGCTCATCCCAATCGACTCCAGATCTGCATCACAGCACAGTGCTCGTCGCTGTAATTCCGACACCGCTTGTTTCGTCCGATTTTAACCTTGTATGACCAAGCTATGAAGATTTAAAGTTTACATGAGTTAATTTATAGTTAAATTTATAAATTAATCTAATGATTACCCTTAAAACAAAATCAGCCGTTGATTAATTTTATTTTTTTACAAAAATCAAGGGGGCGGTCTCCTTCTTCCCTCCCGTTTACTCCAGCCCCCTTCGCGAAACAAAGAAACCCATCACCGATTTTTTAAACTGATCGCCGATCCTCCCACTTATAACCGGACCTCGATCCATCGAGCCTAAACGACGCGCCTACACCGACTCGACCCCTGTGCCAAGCGCGGCGTCACCAAGAGCCACCCTCACTTCGAAATCTACGCGTGAACGCACAACCTTCATGACTAGATTCTAGTGAATCTAAACCGTCTTCATCTATCTTAACCGTTGAATCGGAAGATCTTGCTGAGCTCTTCCCTTTTCTAGTTGAATTTTTTTGGCAACATTGAGTGGGTGGGAAGAAAATCAGGGAAGGAGAAGAGGGCATATCGACCATTAAAGAATAAGAATGGCGGCTGTGAATTAGAAGTAGGGTTTACTGTTGAAACATGAATATATATATATATATATGTATGTATGTATATTAATTATTTTAACATTAATTCCAATTTAAACGTGCTTTTTCAAACGAGCTCCATATGAAACATGCTGCCTACCTTTTATAATGTTTTACCTCTATTCCGAACACAATGGAACATGTTTCAGAGCCTAATTCAATCATGTGTGGAAGATAGCTTTTTGAATCAAATTAAATTATTAAATTTTTGATATTTATTTCGATGCATTTCTGTTTCATATGACCATACAGTAACTCCAAACACTATGAAATTTAAAACCCGAAATAATACACTATTACAGATCCAATAGAACTAGTTTCGTCGAATTCCGAGACTGTGCCCCAGAAGGCTATTTTAATGCATCGATTAAATCGAGCGATTTTCAAAATCGTCGAAAATCGTTTAAAATTTCAATTCTTAAAACTTGCTAATTTCATCTAATTCAAATAAAATCTATATTCGTGTTAGAAATCATTCTAGTTCATCTTAAATCAAAATTAAATTATTTACATTATTTCCATATATTAATTTCCATTATTAAATTAATATAAAATTTTCAAATTTTAACTTATTGACTTTTTATCCCATCCCAAAGTCCAACACTATGATTCTAATCCAAATAGAATTTAAATAAATTTTAGAAATCATTTTCCACTTCCATTTAACTCCAGATTCCCATATTTGACCAATTTCAAATATTAATTTTTATATTTACCCAAATCCAATTTATCACTATATTTGGAATTTTAAACCCATTTCAGAATTTCTTCCATATTCAAAATCAATTTATAATTCTAATTCAACATTTAAGATAAATTAAATGTTCAAAATTAACGACCGAAATTCCGGGTTGCTACATTCCTCTCCCCTTATAAAAATTTCGTCCTCAAAACTTGTCCAGGTAGGGAAAATGCCCCAAACCCATGTACTTACCCAAAATCCACTTAGTTAAAATCCTACGTTCACTTCCCTACCCCTTTTAGATTAATCCAAAACCATTTGTTTCCATTTCTAACTCAAAAACCTTGATTTCTAGTACAATTCCAAAAATCAGCCTTTCAATTAACCAAAAGTTTTCTAACACCCGAAATTTTGGAATTTTTTTGACACCATCTCCTTTCTACGGAGAGCCTTTTACAATATCACAAGACTGATAAATATATATACATCGACATGCACGGTCGGAAAAACAAAATATATGATAATATATTATCATTTCTTTATTTTATTGCGTAGGCATACCTTTATTTTTGTGTTTTTAAGCGAGCGGCTTATTTTATATGCATTTACGCAACCAAAATCTACCCAAATAGCTTCTTGTACCTGTAATTAGTCAAAATAAGCATATAAGTTTCATAAACATGAAATTTTAATAGCATTTCATTCATTTAACTATCTATGATATAAACTTCATAACCCAACTATAACGACCCAAAATTTTCGATCCCGAATATTCCAGATAGTTATGAAAAAGAAGAAAGAGATAGAAAAAGAAGAAGAAAAAAGAAGAAGATCAGAAACAACATCTCACATTCGCAGCGGATAAAATATAATAATAAGTAATAACAGTTTACAGAAGAATACTATATCTGTCGATTACATTTAAATACATCAGAGTTACTCATATATTCAGACATTGGACATATACAAATCAACATGTCACAGAATTACAATAATATAATACAGCGGAAATACTCTACACGTTCCTGTCATCCAGCTGGACTCATGAACTCCAGAACATACCTACCTGAAAATCTGTAATACTCGGTCTGACCCAAGCATTACATCAAAGTAACACCCGGGTCAGGCTGGAAACCAGCGTGAGTAAACCCATCTAACATGAATGATCAATCCAATTCACAAATCGTTATAGACACCACTTATATTACACATCAATTTCTAAGTACCAAAAATTTAGATTAAAATGGTCTGATTCACTTTGATCAATCCAATTCACTCTATTGATTTCACATATCAGTTTATAAAGAATCGAAGTGGGTTCGGGTATTTACTAATACCCGACTCCGGTCTCTTCGAATTCAACACAATCTTATCTCAAATTATTCAAGTGAAACACAATTCAAACTTCAATTACAAGGTGTCACCTTTACACCGCAATTCATCGACGACAGATAACACATAATCACTGTTCACGACAACATATCATATCACAAACATTTCATTCAGAAATATCAACCAATCATTCATAAGAAAGATTAATTAGTCCATCCATTTCTATTTAATTTAAATAAATTAAATTAAATTAAACTCTTTAATCATTTTAAAATTCTGCTTATTAAATCATTAATTAATTTCAACCCAATTAATGATCCATCTTAATTAATTCTCCTTGACTAATTTTCTTATAATCACATTTAGAAATTTTCATTTAAATCAATCACTTAAATTAATTAACCTTATCCATTCTACATTAATTAAATAATGACATTCGTTAATGACCCTCTAATCACTCCCAATAATTAATTATTCTATTAAGTAATCTTTACTTAATTACATTCACTAATTAACCCTGATTTATCTCATTCAGTGATTAATTATCTTTTAATTAATTAATAATTCATTAATTACTAAATATCCTATTTGATAAAATAAATCATTTATCTTTATAAATTTTCTTTAATTACCCTTAAAGTCCATACCAGATAAATTTATGAAAATAATTTATTTCCATTCTATTAACTTAAACCCTTAAGTAAAAATTTAGGATTAAAACATTACATCTCTTTTAAATCATTTACTTGATTACAATATCAAGCTTATTTTAAATAAACCTTTAAACAAAGGTTATATATTATAAAAAAACACAATTAACTTAACCCTTTTTCTCGATCCCTTATATTTAAACCAACATTTAATATTCTAAGAAAAATAGGTCAAGGAATGGGTTTAAAATTCGTTTAAATTCAAATTTTAAACCTGTTCTTCATTTTTGTTTTAAAACTGGAAATAGCCGAGCGAAAATCCCAATTTTCTCAAGTTCAACAGAGTAACGCGCTACCAAAACCTTCGAGTCCAACTCCTGCTTGTTTCGAGTCACGCGCGCTACAACTTGGAAACTTACTCGAACCCCTTCCATTCTTCTCCTCTTCTACTCCTTCTTCCAGCCTTTCCTATTGTCACTTGCACGCCATGACACAGTGCACATGCACATCCAATCTGGACGTCATCGACCATCTCTAAACCCTCCGACACATCATCGTTGACCACTCCATCATAGAGGAGCACCCAGATCGACGTCGCCTTCCCGAATTAAAATCTAACCAAACGCCTCTCCCTGGAACTGCTTCTCCGACACAAAATGTCTTGCCGAAGACAACCCCGGTCACCAGAAACCACATGCTTGCACCAGTAGCAGCGCCAGATCCTCTTCTTTTTATTCCCCCACCACTGATCGTCCATAGATCATCTACGACAATGCAAAAACCCAGGCTTCAACATTGACCCAACAAGCTTCTCTAACCCTACTTTCCCCTTTTCCCATCACCACGGCCACCGAGAATCCCTACCATTATTTTTCCCGAGACCGCCGTCCTCACATCCTCCTCTGACCATACTCTCGACCACTATCTTTACTCCTGTCGGCAGAATTAGATCGAAATCCCCTTTTTGAACAACCCAAAAATTCTCTTCAAATTCATGTTTAAAAATTATGATTTTTCCTTTAAAAATCATCATTTCAAAAATCCAGTTAGATCATATAAATAAATCTCGAGTTTAAAGTACTTTATTTTCTGACTTGAATTGATTTACCCCTGTAAACTTCCATTTCCGACCCAATTACATTACAAACAAACGTAAAACCATTTTTAGAAATTTAATCTAATATGTACAAACAATTTCCTTTTAAATTTCATAACATAAATTTATTTACATAAGAGGATATAAAATTTTGAACTTGATTTAGATGATTTGAAAACAGACAGAGGCAGATTTATTCTTTCACAGGCATGCATGAATATATATATATATATATATATATATATATATATATATACAGGAACATAACTATACTTCAACAAATTTCTTCTATGCAAACATCATTCACACATAATCCTCAAATATTTCACAGGCATCAAACATATAAGCATATTTAAGATTCAAAGTGAAACGATTTGTTTACTCACTTTCTTATGAAGGAACAAAGAGCTTTTTGAAGCAGTTTTGCAAATTGAAGACTTGAATTGCTTTTGAACTGGAACTCCTTTGTTTATGAAAACTGAATGCTATGATACTTTGAAAACTTGAAGATGATACCTGTTGAAGAAGATTACAGGCTAGGGATTGAAAATGCTTTACAGACTTTGACTGAGGAATTTACAGGATTTTGAAAACTGTTTATAGGGCTTGTTCTGAGTTTTGAAAATTGTTTACAGATTTTAAATTTGAGCTTGAGCTTTTGTAAAAAGCTTTCAGGTTGTGATTTTTTTTCTAGTTGGCATTTGTTTTGAGGAATGAAAATTTTAAGTTAAGCTTTTCTTGCTTTTTGAAAAGAGAAGAAAAGAATGAGGTAAGAAAATGTAGATTATGTTTTATCAAAATTAAAGAAAAAGAAAAGGAAAAAGAAAATTAAGAAGGACACTTGTTCAATTTGTTACATTTGTCACAACCATTATTTAACCCTTAACACATGTTAATACAAAGATTAATAACCTACTCCTTGTCATTATTAATTTTAATTTTTTTTCTTAACTTTTCTTTATATACATACAAAGTACAAAAAATTTCAAGTATATAAAAATGTATTTAAACCCTTGTTAACTCTTATTTTAGGCTATTATGTTTTGAACTACTAAATATTTGTTTTTATTAATCTATGTGGATATCCTTAATACAAACCAAAATAAACTCCTTTATTTAAATCTCATTTAACTATCATACTTTTTATTAATAAATACTTATCTTTTTAGAGTTTTTAAATCATAAAATTTAACACTTGTTAACTTATGTTTTATATAGTTTTTTTAAGTTATATTTCCCAGTTATAATTATATACAATTTTTATAGAAAATGTTTTAAGCCAAATATACATTAAGTAAATTACCTATATATATATATATTATTTTCAAAATCCAAATTATTAACTAAGGCATTTATTTAAATCTTAAATTCAAGTTTTCAAATTCAAACTCAAATTCAAATTCAAATTTGAATCACAACCAGGTATAACTATTTATTATCATATTTATTTGTTAAATCTATAAATCAGTATCTATTAATTAACCCCGCTAATTAATAATTAACAGATATTCCAAAATCCAGGTTATCACATTCCTCCCCTCTTCGAATCTTTTCGTCCTCGAAAAGAAACGAAGCCAAAATTTATTAAAATGCTTAAAATCATATAAATTTTCTTTGATCATTTTTAAAGCACTTTTAAAATTTTATTTTATATTATAAAATAGTTTTAATAAAAATACTTTTTATAACTCGATGTCTCAACAAGTCCATCATCGTTCTCATAGAAATTCAGTCATACGTTGATCAGGCGTAAGACTGAAAATATGTAAATACTTAGCAGACCCATTTTCAGCACCTAGTGAAAATACTTGGAGAATAATTTTATTGAAAATATAGGAAACATTTTGAAAATAGAGGAAATATCTTTTGGTGAGAATGCTCTGGAAATCATCACTCTCATCCATGGTCGCAGTTACATTCCAGGTTACTTTGCCATCACAGCAAAAGTCCATGTAACTGTAGGCACTTCGCGCCTCTCGATTACGCCATGGAACCCACAACAGATCGCAGTTACATTGCAGGATTACGTTGCCATCGCAGCAAAAGTCCATGTAACTGTTGGCTCTCAGCGGCACACATGGTTTTCGCTGTCAAAATGAAACTTCTCCACTCCTACATAGGTCGCAGTCTACCGGTATAAAATCAAACGCAGACTGTTGGCTCTCAGCAGCACACATGACTTTCGCTACGTTACCATAGGTTGTAGTTTACCGATATAAAATCAAATGCAGATTGTTGGCTCTCAGCAGTGCACACGACTTTCGCTATGGTATACACTACTCATAATCCTCAGAAACTAGTTTTGTCCGGACTCCTCACAGGATCAACTTTAGAACCCTCCTTGGGGCTCAAGGCAACACCACCCGGTGGCACTCCTGAGAAGTTCATTTTAAGGGGGCGCCTTTTTCCCCAGAGCCATCATCAAAACACTTTATACTATACACATATAGTATCTTTCAAATCATACACCTAGTATGATCTCATACAAAGCTCCTTTACACACAATCGATTATCCCAAAATCGATAATTCTCAACTAGGCTTTCCAAATTCTTATATTGATTTTACCCAAAAATCAAAAGCCTTTCCAAATCCAAAGGTTCCCAAAACCTTTTTCCAAAATCCTCATAAGATCCTTTATATATATATATTCCGATATATAAAAAAAAATTAAAACTTTGGATCGTTCAAACTTGTATAAAACACCCCTTTTTATACTTCAAACATTTTCAAAAATCCTTTCCTTCCGGAAGTAGATTCAACAAGGGGAGATTTATCTTATATAACAAAGGTCTATAACTTTGTTTATCTCCAAATCAAATATTCAAATTTGATTATAAGGTCACTTACCAGTTTACTTACTTCTATAAGTAAATCTTTACCATAGAAATATCTAATTTCTATTTTATTTCATCATGTATCTCACAAAATATATTTTTTTATTTCAAAAACCATTTCACATTTCTTATCCACAAATTTCCAGTATTAATTTCATTCAAACCCGTACGATGTACACATATCATCTTTACGCTATACCAATCTGATCGCTCACTTGATCACACAATTTCACTTCCGAACTAGTATCGTCCACTCGACTTCCTAGTGCGGACACAGATCTGGTTTCTTGATCAGAAACCGCCATTCTCATTGCATAGTCATAACTATGATAGAGAATATCTAGAACCAATCAACAATCCATATCCAGGTTCGCCTTCAAAAATCGAGTGGAAAATCCTAACTCGTATCGATATAACTATCTCGAAATTCTGTGCTCGAATCTGTACCAAATCACTATGCGAATTGAATAATATACGTATATCCTACGTATTTATCTCATTGATTATTAGCCAAATCAATTTCTTTTCTATTCACATTTCCTTTAATTCCCATTCACTTATTTACAATTGCTTAAATTCTCATTTGGATCATATCTTCAATCCTTATCTCAATTGGGTATTTAATCAATAATAGTTTGTACTCCATCCAGTTTATTTTTTTAGAAAATAGCTTGAAAATTTTAAAAATAGGTAAGTAGTTGAAAAATAATTATTAGTTTGCAAAATAACTGTAAAATAGTTTAGTATGGATAAAATAGTTGGAAAGTAGTTAAATTGTTATGAAATAGTTAGATAATTGCAAAATAGATGTAAAATAGTAATTAGTTATAAAGTAGTTGAAAACAGTAATCAGTTTATAAAACAGTTGAAAATTTGTTAAATAGTTCCAAAAATAATTGTAAAATAAGTATAAGATAATTTGGCTTTTAAAAGAAAGGTTGTAAAGTAAATAGTTTGGAAAAATAGATTTATATTAAAAAAAATATTTCGAAAATAGTCCAAAGCCATATTGTTCAATTCCCAATCCCCATTCCCATCAATTCAATTTAAATTTCCACTTCCATTTAAATTGATTCAATTCCAATTTGAATTGGTCCCAATTCCAATCAATTGCCAATTTCCAATTAACTTTCAATTTCAATTTAAATTAAGTTAACTTCCATTCTCATCCCAAACTCAAATCAACTTCCTATTTGAATTTGAACTCATTCAACTTCAATTTCCTTTCAAATTATCCAATTCAAATTTCCATTTGAATTTTTAAACTTATCCATCTTCAATCATAATTACGATTCATTCAATTAAATTTCAAACTGAACCAATTTTAAATCTTTAATTCATTTCAACCCCGGTTTGAATTTAATCCCAATTTAAGTTGAATTATCCTTGATTCTTCCCAAATTCAAATCAAATTCCGTTTGGATTAAAAACTATTCAACTTTAATCACAAATCCAAATTATTTAAATCAATTTCAATTTGAACTAATTTCAAATTCAATCTCACTTAAATCATCTCGAATTATATAAATTTGAGTTAAACTTTCAAACGTTGATTTAATTCCCTTAAATCAATTTAACCTTTGCTTCTTCATAAACCTATTTCTAGGTTCAAATAATAATTCAAATCCCTTTTTAAACAACTAAATCTTTGAAATTCAATTTATCTTCAAATTTCAATTTTGAAACCAAATCTTTTAAGTTTTATCTTAAACATTCAAATCTTAAGTCCAAAATGATTTCACTTTCACAGGTTCACTTTTAATATTAAAATTCAACTTATTATCCAAAATTCATCTCAAGAATGGATGTATTACCACACTTTATTTCTTCATTCATTTAAACAAATCCAATTCACATTTTTTTAAAAAAAATTATTAATAACAATAGGATGATATCATTCAAATTATTTTAGAACATCCATACATTTCTAATTTTCGGATCTCAAACCCAATTTGAGATCACTCAAACTCTCAATTCCAATCAACCATTTAACTTTCCAAGTTAAATCTTAATTTCATCTTCAAATTTCCAAATCAGGTCGATGATTCCAACTTATTTAACTTTTCCCCAAGTTAAACTCAATTCACTTAATCCAGTCAACCTTACCCAATTTGAACTTCCATTTCAAATTTTAAAACTTCTCATAAATAATCTTCCCACTTATTTTTAAAAACTACTTCTCTTTGGGTTTTCATCATATTCCAAGGAAAATTCAAAACTCAACCTTAGAGTTTATTTCCTTCACACACTTGGTTACTTTAAAATTTTGAACCACCCTTGGTTTTAAATTCAAACAAATTCCGCTAAAATTTCAAACAACCCTTGTTTGAAATAGGACCCTTTCATTCGAATATATTAAATAACACTCTTATTTTAAAGTAAGATCATATTCAAAATAGTTTGAATAATATTATTTCCTTTAACATTTTGAAACCAATTCAAATGTTTAAATTTAGAATTCAGAAGTTCACAATTTGAAACCCACTTTAATTTACATCCTTTCAAATTTACAAGTTACTTCTTTTTAAATGGTTACTTCCTTAAAAAAAATTATTGTTTATTGGAAAACAATCATCTTATTATTAAATACAATAACCATTCTATTTCTCTGGTTTGAAACCAATTCTAATTAATCTTATTTTGAAATTCTTCCCCAACTTCAAGATTTAATTTCAGTTTGAATCCATTTCAAACTTATCTTTTATTTAATTTTAATTTGGTTGTAATTCTATTACCACTTAATTTAATTCCAATATTTAACATCCAATTACCTTAATATTTATTAGAAAGATATATTGCTTTATATATCAAAATATATTCGTATATAAAATCATTTAAAATCTTTATATAAAAAAATAACAAGTACGATCTCTCTCTCTCACACACACACACACTCTCAACTCATTTTAGGGTACCATTGACCCTATCCTTAATGAGTACACCCTCCAGAGCCACGGTTCTTACTTAACCTCGCTCTGATACCAAATGAACGACCCAAAATTTTCGATCCCGAAAATTCCAGATAGTTATGAAAAAGAAGAAAGAGATAGAAAAAGAAGAAAAAAAAAGAAGATCAGAAACAACATCTCACATTCGCAGCGGATAAAATATAATAATAAGTAATAACAGTTTACAGAAGAATACTATATCTATCGATTACATTTAAATACATCAGAGTTACTCATATATTCAGACACTGGACATATACAAATCAACATGTCACAGAATTACAATAATATAATACAGCGGAAATACTCTACACGTTCCTGTCATCCAGCTCGACTCCTGAACTCCAGAACATACCTACCTAAAAATCTGTAATACTCGGTCTGACCCAAGCATTACATCAAAGTAACACCCGGGTCAGGCTGGAAACCAGCGTGAGTAAACCCATCTAACATGAATGACAAAAGCATACAACTTATATATATATATATATAACCTGGGTAACTAGTATCAGTTACAGGTTCACAAATCGTTATAGACATCACTTATATTACACATCAATTTCTAAGTACCAAAAACTTAGATTAAAATGGTCTAATTCACTTTGATCAATCCAATTCACTCTATTGATTTCACGTATCGGTTTATAAAGAATCGTTCGGTTATTTACTAATACCCGACTCCGGTCTCTTCGAATTCAATACAATCTTATCTCAAATTATTCAAGTGAAACACAATTCAAACTTCAATTACAGGGTGTCACCTTTACACCGCAATTCATCAATGACAGATAACACATAATCACTGTTCACAACAACATATCATATCACAAAGATTTCATATCAGAAATATCAACCAATCATTCATAAGAAAGATTAATTAGTCCATCCATTTCTAATTAATTTAAATAAATTAAATTAATTTAAACTCTTTAATCATTTTAAAATCCTGCTTATTAAATCATTAATTAATTTCAACCCAATTAATGATCCATCTTATTTAATTCTCCTTGACTAATTTTCTTATAATCACATTTAGAAATTTTCATTTAAATCAATCACTTAAATTAATTAGCCTTATCCATTCTACATTAATTAAATAATGACATTCGTTAATGATCCTCTAATCACTCCTAGTAATTAATTATTCTATTAAGTAATCTTTACTTAATTACATTCACTAATTAACTCAGATTTATCTCATTCAGTGATTAATTATCTCTTAATTAATTAGTAAGTCATTAATTACTAAATATCTTATTTGATAAAATAAATCATTTATCTATATAAATTTTCTTTAATTACCCTTAAAGTCCGTACTAGATAAATTTATGAAAATAATCTATTTCCATTCTATTAACTTAAACCCTTAAGTAAAAATTTAGGATTAAAACATTACATCTCTTTTAAATCATTTACTTGATTACAATATCAAGCTTATTTTAATTAAACCTTTAAACAAAGGTTATATATTATAAAAAAAACACAATTAACTTAACCCTTTTTCTCGATCCCTTATATTCAAACCAACATTTAATATTCCAAGAAAAATAGGTTAAGGAATGGGTTTAAAATTCGTTTAAATTCAAATTTTAAACCTGTTCTTCATTTGGTTTTAAAACTGGAAATACCCAAGCGAAAATCCCTATTTTCACGAGTTCAACACAAGTAACGCATTACCAAAACCTTCGAGTCCAACTCCTGCTTGCTTCGAGTCACACGCGCTACAGCTTGGAAACTTTCTCGAACCCCTTCCATTCTTCTCCTCTTCTACTCCTTCTAGCGTTTCCTATTGTCACTTGCACGCAATGACACAATGCATCTGCACATCCAATCCGGACTTCGTCGACTATCTCTAAACCCTCCGACAAATCATCGTTGACCGCTCCATCATAGAGGAGCACCCAGATCGATGTCGCCTTCCCGGATTAAAAATCGAACCAAACGCCTCTCCCTAGAACCACTTCTCCAACACAAAATGTCTTGCCGAAGACAACCCCGGTCACCAGAAACCACATGCTTGCACCAGTAGCAGCGCCAGACCCTCTTCTTTTTATTCCTCCACCATCGATCGTCCATAGATCATCTACGACAACGCAAAAACCCAGGCTTCAACATTGACCCAACAAGCTTCTCTAACCCTACTTTCCCATTTTCCCGTTACCACGGCCATCGAGAATCCCTACCATTATTTTTCCCGAGACCGTCGTCCTCACATCCTCCTCTGACCATACTCTCGAGCACTATCTTTACGCCTGTCGACGGAATTAGATCGAAATCCCCTTTTTGAACAACCTAAAAATTCTCTTCAAATTCATGTTTAAAAATTATGATTTTTCCTTTAAAAATCATCATTTCAAAAATCCAGTTAGATCATATAAATAAATCTCGAGTTTAAAGTATATTTTCTGACTTGAATTGATTTACCCCTGTAAACTTCCATTTCCGACCCAATTACATTATAAACAAACATGAAACCATTTTTAGAAATTTAATCTAATATGTACAAACAATTTCCTATTAAAGTTCATAACGTAAATTTATTTATATAAGAGGATATAAAATCTTGAACTTGATTTAGATGATTTGAAAACAGACAGAGGCAGATTTATTCTTTCACAGGCATGCATGAATATACATATACAGGAACATAACTATACTTCAACAAATTTCTTCTATGCAAACATCATTCACACATAATCCTCAAATATTTCACAGGCATCAAACATATATGCATATTTAAGCTTCAAAGTGAATTGATTTGTTTAGTCACTTTCTTATGAAGGAACAGAGAGCTTTTTGAAGCAGTTTTGCAAATTGAAGACTTGAATTGCTTTTGAGTTGGAACTCCTTTGTTTATGAAAAATGATTGCTATGATACTTTGAGAACTTGAAGATGATACCTGTTGAAGAAGATTACAGGCTAGGGATTGAAAATGCTTTACAGACTTTGATTGAGGAATTTACAGGCTTTTGAAAACTGCTTATAGGGCTTGTTCTGAGTTTTGAAAATTGTTTACAGATTTTAAATTTGAGCTTGAGCTTTTATAAAAAGCTTTCAGGTTGTAATTTTTTTTCTTCTAGTTGGCAGTTGTTTTGAGGAATGAAAATTTTAAGTTAAGCTTTGCTTTCTTTATGAAAAGAGAAGAAAAGAATGAGGTAAGAAAATGTAGATTATGTTTTATCAAAATTAAAGAAAAAGAAAAAGAAAATTAAGAAGGACACTTGTTCAATTTGTTACATTTGTCACAACCATTATTTAACCCTTAACACATGTTAATACAAGGATTAACAACCTACCACTTGTCATTATTAAATTTAAATTTTTATTTCTTAACTTTTCTTTATATATATACAAAGTACAAAAAATTTCAAGTATATAAAAATGTATTTAAACCCTTGTGACTCTTATTTTAGGCTATTATGTTTTGAACTACTAAATATTTTTTTTATTAATCTATGTTGACATCCTTAATACAAATCAAAATAAAATCCTTTGTTTAAATCTCATTTAACTATCATACTTTTTATTAATAAATACTTATCTTTTTAAAGTTTTTTAATCATATAATTTAACACTTGTTAACTTATGTTTTATATAGTTTTTTTTAATTGTATTTCCCAGTTATAATTATATACAATTTACATTAAGTAAATTACCTATATATATATTATTTTAAAAATCCAAATTATTAACTAAGGCATTTATTTAAATCTTGAATTCAAGTTTTCAAATTCAAACTCAAATTCAAATTCAAATTCGAATCACAATCCAGGTATAACTATTTATTATCATATTTATTTGTTAAATCTATAAATCAGTATTTCTATTAATTAACCCCGCTAGTTAATAATTAACAGATATTCCAAAATCCAGGTTATCACACCAACATGCCAACTATGTATTCACAAGCAACTATAAGGTTCCAACACTAATTTAATTTCTTTCCATGGATCCATATCATTTCATTCAATTCGAAATGATTTACAACCAAATGTATTATATTTATTTCATATTTACAACAAACAAACTCTTATTCATTTCACATTGATTTGTATGTGCTTTACTCGTATGAATTCACTTTTAATTAATTTCAAATTGATTCACAATCAATTTATTTTCATTCCATTAATTATTCACTTCCACTATATTGTAATCCATTTTATCAAACTTCAATTTATTCCCTTTTTAAACTGACTTTAAACCAATTTTTCTATTTTCCATTTGATACCATTTATGCTATTCACCAACCCTTGTTTGCTTTATTTTACATTAACCATCTTTCAATCCTTGTTAATTTTATTTATGAATCCATTTCATAAATAACCACCTAAGTTGATTTTTCATGGCAACCAAATTCTAATTCCTTTTAAACTGATTCGTTCAGTTTATTCACTTCCATTTACTTAGCATATCCAATTTCATACTATATCACTTGGGGATATTTCATATAAATCGATCTTCGAACAATTTAGTATATTATAACATGGTTCACATACTCATATTCTTATTAACTTTACTTTCAACTTATATTACGTCTTTTCCATTCACTTTCATTTAATTCACACAAATTTATTCGGTTCATTTTATAGTGAACGGTATTCCATTATAAGCTAATTTATTTATAAACCATTCCACAAAATTATTTCTAAGGTTTATTATAGACATTCCATATCACTGCTTAAGTTATACCCAGCTTTAAAACTTAAGTTCATACCCAATGTTATCCAACCTATATTCCAAAATTATATTAAATTCATTTCTTATTATCCAATACTTAATCATTTTACTTGGTTATACCCTTTCACTTTTCCAGTTTTATAAGTTATACAACTTATTTATTCACAATTCCTCGAATTTTCCACTTAAGTTTATTCACATTCTCTATAATTACATACAGTTATATAATCACTTCACAATTCATATTTACTTTCAGTTTTCTCCATTTTAATTCACCAGTCATTTTGGTTTGCTATTCCATTTTTCAATTCGTAAGTTCAAGAGTTATTTACTTAAAATCTCATTTTGCTTACTGGAGTCTATTTACATTTTATAATCATAACTCTGGATTGTCTATATCGCTTAATAGCTTAAGTGTATTCATCCCATTTAATAGTTATAACTTAGAGTTATATAATTATTCTATATTTCAGCTTTATATCCATTTCAATTCAAATCCAACATCTATTTTATTTGATTTATCTTAAGTCAAATTTCAATATATCATATTCACTTTAATTTACTCAACTTAAATTATAATTCCAGGATTGAAATTTTCATTTGCCTTTCTTATCTACATCAACTCGAAATTATAGGTTCAATAACAGATATCTTCTCATCTTTTCAAATCATTTAAATAGAAATTCAAAAATTCAATTACCCGGTTTTTATTTTAAATCATTTTGAAATCTTAAATATGCATATATTACCTTCGTATATCAAATCACGCCTTTGGATTTTCAAAACAATTTGGTTCTACCCAAAACAATCCCCCTTTGGAATTTCTAAAACAAACTTGTTTATTAAACAAATCCAAAAAAATTCATACTCAATCACCACGGTAGAAATCCTTCACTTAGAAACTCGAAAATGAATATAGATGATGTGGCCATCATCTCCAAGATTATTTTCCAGCGACCAAAGTGAGTTCAGTGCTTCTTTACTTCCAAAGATTCATTTTAAAACAACTTCCTTTTGGATATCATTATTTTTCACAAACCAATTTGGAAAACATTTCCAAAATTTTCAAGTTTTAAAATCCCAAACACTTGATTCAAATAATTTTAACCCATTTACCAAAATTTCCAGGATTTAAATTCTAATTTGAATCAAATTTTAGTTATGTTCCTTTTTGTACAAATCATTCTTACAAATTTCTATTTGATTATATATACATATATAAAACCATTGCAAATTTTACAATCAGTTTTGATTATAATATTAACAACCAAACGTCCAAATATATATATGATAATTTTTAGAAAATCATTTCTTTTATATCAAAATATAATTTTGGGTAAAATTATTTCATTTAACCAATTTAAAACAATACTATGTCGGTTTATCTTGTTCAAGAGTTTAGGATCCCCTATCGACATGGTTGTACTTCCAATAACACTCAACCAATAAGACAACAACATAATAACATTTTATATTCACTAACAATTACGCGCTCATATCTATTAATATACTCAAACTCATTTTAAAGTGCTACTGACCCTATCTCTAATGAGTAATTCCCCACCAAGGCCTAGGTATATCGCCAACCTATGCTCTGATACCACATGTGACGACCCACCCTTTCGAGTCCCAAAAATCGACATAAATACGTCCATCGTATAACACGCCGAACGATCGGGTGCTGGAAAGACAGATTATTTAGGAAAAAGAAGGTAGGTAGAAGAGAGAAGAAACTAACAAAAATAGAATCTCACAACGGATAGAACAATATATAATATCAATAGATCTTTACACAAATCAAATTGTAATATGCATATTTTACATCAGAGTGCACACGCAAATAACTACCAACCTGGATAGTTATAACATCCTGTCCTCACAACTGCTGGTAATTTCAAACAACACTACATTAGAAATAAACAAGTAGGAGAATACCTCTTGGTCTCCAGTTCGTCTCCTGAGCTTCATAGTATCCGAACCTGAACCTGTAATACTCGGTCTGACCTGAGCATTATAATAAAATAACACCTGAGTCAGTCTAGAACACCAGCATGAGAAAATACACTTAAATTTGAATTACTAAAGTTATCAAATCCTTTGAAAATCAAAGGTATCTCGTAAGACCGTGCCACAAAAAAACACGACGGGTTTTTACCTTACGATAACCAAAACATTTCATATCAAATCCTCTGATATTATAATAGTGTGTTAGTATAGACACTTGTTCAATATTTGAAATGCTTGCATCTCACGTTCCAGCTTAGTTGGGCACGATCAAAACCATACGGAGGTTATTATAGAATGGATTCCAATTAAATAACAGGCACTGGGGTACCACTTGTCACAGTACATGTCTAGAAACACTGTACCGAGATCGAACCTATCGATCCCTGCCAACATAAAACCGGACTATCCCTGACCTAGATAGACCGAATATGCTATCACCCCGAGTGTTTCCACCCTTTCTGAGCTTCTTTCACACATAGTGATAATATCCGAGGTTATTTAGAAAGGTGATAGAGATACCCATACTTGGGTGCTACCCACTTAGCCTTGCCGCATCTCCTTTACTTTTCATTTTCGATTGATGAGGATAGAGGCTACTATTACCTTTTTAGAAATATTCACTTAGAATTCTCATTGTCCTCAAATGACAATGTAGTGATAGCATTCATCCATACAAGTCTGTTCCTGATCCGAACGGAACTGAAGGCACTATTCCTACTACATCCATTTTGGAACCACCCTCTGGATTAATAGTGATTATCCCTTGCACTTCACTGCTCCACTTCGACTCCATGCTCTTGTCTTCATTACGAAAACATACTCGTTGGATCGAAGTGGTTTTCGGATAACAAATCCAACCCCGGTCTCTTCGAAACAACGTTCAATATTCCCGGTAAACTCAACCCCTATTCTTTAAGAAATAAATAGATGAAAATAAGATTGGAGATCACCTCCTAACCGTTAGTGGATGGATTTTCTTATAAACGCCGTAGAAGAACGAACGAGTTTATATGTACAGTATAGTACCTCGAATGGTAACTGTACCATATAATCTCCGTACTTCTTTTAAATATTTCCAAAGTTATATTTGGGTCTAGATTTTAATAGTCAGTTATTTAACTATCATATACATAATCAATTCAACCAAATACTTCATTTTCATGGAAAAACACAAAGTCTTACTTCAAGTTAAATTTTAAATAAATTAAATCTCTTTATCCAAAGCTTGTACTTATCTTATCGAATTCAGTATATTCATAAAGTATCCTTTTTAAAAAAAAATAGAAGCCTTTTAAAAAAATGTGGAAAGTATCACTGCGGTTCAAACCGTGGATCACAACTCAATGGTTACGTCTCTATCCTAGAGAAATTCAAGACTTAGCTACAGACACTCACTACCTCCGATTTACGCCATGCAAGTATACCATTACTTCCCGAAAAATTTATTTGATAATTATCCCTAAATTATGCTTGTAAGTTCTAAACAAATTTCAAGTTAAATCTAGTCAAATATACTTAAATAAGAGTTATTATACAAAAACACATTAGTATCTAATAATCTACCCTTTTAAACAAAAATGCTGACCGTTTTCTTAAATTTTAATAAATCTTTAAAAAAATCATTATAAAGTAATCGTTAATAATTAAATATGCGTTAAACAATTTAAAATAATTTAATAACTAATTTTCCAAAATATTTTAACACCTTTAAAAAAAATTATCAAATTAATAATCAAAAATTCTCTTCTTAATACGGGCCTAATTTTCTCGATTTCCAATTTCATTCCATAAATTTGGAAATCCTACTGAATCCCAGTATAACCAATTTTATACTTATTTCCCAATTCACTCTTATCCTCCAAAAATAATTTAAATATTGATTTTAAAACCCTTTTATTCTTAAGCAAGTACCGTTTAAGGATTTATTATTTAAAAATAATTTTATATACTTTTATTCCAAAAATCCTTGTTTACAATTATTTACCATTTTAAACCATATTTTTATTGGTATTTACAAACACCAAAAATCCAGGTGAACTGCCATAATTTTCAATCAATTCAGATCACACAATAACCTGTCACAGATTATTCAACAAAACGTATATCACTATATATGGAATTAAATTTAACATTTTTGAGGAACCCAGTTGGATCTCTCCAACCTATTTCCTTACATCCACAGATGTTAGCACAACATAAAAATACCAATTCCGCTTCGAGGCGGAATATCGCGGTATATAGGGTCATCTGTGTTAATACCCTAGGTATTGATTTTGATGACAACAACCATATAAATATTACTACTAACATATCTTCGAGTTATGCAGTCATATCAGATTTATTATGGAGACATTTTAGAGATAAACAAGAATATAGTGGAAGCAAATGAATTATAGAATAAGGTCAATCAGAGCAATTGAAGAACAAAACCCAATTAGAGAAGAATGCTGAAGGATAATGGTGTTTGAAGTGATGAGGAGTTGGTTGAACCTTAGAATATCTTGTTAAAGATCTCATGGTGATTATACTTGAAAATCATCAACCATTGTCCTTAACCGAATCACAAATATCCACAAATATAAGGTAATTTGAAATGCTGAAAATTTGCAACACTTATTAGTATTGCTATTCATTTTGCAACACACCGATGTCGACATGGGGTACTTGGGCATGTCGACATACTAGCAGTTTTTCAGAATTTCAAATTTTAAATGAAGAGACATTTTCCTCCACCTCTTCACCAAAAGACACGTCTCTTCAACCACTATATAAAGGCCTCTGAAAACAAATTTTAACATAAAGAATTTTTATTTTATCCTACTCCTTCTTCTCCAAACATTTGTAAAAGAAATCCATTGCATACTCATCAAATCTTCTTGCAAATCGATACTATTTCACTCCAAGTCTTCACTGATTTACAAGCCATACAATATCAGAGAGTTGTACTTTAATTCACATCATTCTCTCTCTGATTTCAACCTATTCCTCAAAGAATTCAAAGATATATTGGCATTGGAGGTCTATAGGATCATTGTACCGAATCTGCAAGAATCTGTATTGAAGATACGAGTACTTGCCATAGTTTGTTGTTGCTGATAAGGAGAAGGTGTTCTTGTAGCCTTTAAAATCAAGAGGTTGTGTCTTGTAGTCCGTGGAACCAAGATTGTAAAGGCGTTCTTGCCACCCGTGGAAAGCAAGCAATTATAGTGGAATTCTGCACGATAGAGTGCAGGACTGGATGTATGATTGGTAATCCGAACCAGTATAAAATCCGGGTGTTATTTACATTACTGCATTTTACTTTATTACTTACTTATTCTCTGATTACTTCTTTCTGTTTGCAATTTGAGTAAATACAGTTTTATATTCATAAGTAAGTAGTTAATACACAGTTCATCACTTCTAGTGTCTGAATTGCCTTAAGATCCAACATCGTGTTATAGCCACCCCAGTTTTCAACATTTGGTAGCAGAGCCTTGGTTTTCAAAAATTCATAGCTTGGTTTTTGAAAAGTATAAATGGCTAATGAAACTAGTAACACATTTTTTAACACTTTTGTAGAAGGGCAATCTACCACTAGACCCCCTCTATTTGATGGTAGTAGCTATGCTTATTAGGCTTGTAGGATGAAATGTTATTTGTAGTCTAATGGTTTGAATATTTGGAACATTACCCAAATAGAGTATATAGAGTCTCAAACTGAATATTCAAAATGGACATTAGACCAAAATACACAAGCACTTAATAACTCTAAGGCCATGAACATTTTATTTTGCTCCTTAAATAGAAATGAATTTAATCGAGTGTCTATTTGTAATTCTGCATATGAAATTTGGAAAACACTGCAAGTCACACATGAAGGCACCAATAAAGTAAAACAAACAAAGATATCTATGCTATTAAACAAGTTTTAACTCTTTCAAATGAAACCAAATGAGTCTATTTCTGATATGTATTCTAGATTTCAAGATATAGTACATGCTTTAATACCATTAGGAAAGAAAATTACTGAAGAACACCAAGTCGAAAAGATCTTGAATTCACTTCCTAGTGAATGGGATCAAAAGACTCTGGCAATTGAAGAAGCCAATGATATTAGTATTACGAAAATAGAAGATTTAATTGGTAACCTAATGTCTTATGAAGTAAAGTTACAGATTAGAAAAGAGAATCATGCAAATGAGTAGAAACCACTAGCACTCAATGCTATTATCAACAAAGATGAGCCAGATGATGATGCTATTGATGATGATATCAAGTTTATGACCAAGAAGTTCAAGAAATTCTTGAAGTATTGGATAACAAACAAACTTCGAAAAACTAACAACAACAATTCTAGAAACGGAAATGTTGTTAAGTGTTTCGAATGTGATAAACCCGGTCATTTGAAAAGAGACCGTCCCAAACTGATGAAATCAAAGTCAAATACTTTCAATAAGGAGGGGAAATAGGCATTCAATGAAAAATGGGATGATTCAGATACATCATCAAGTGATAGTGATTTAGAAACAGAAAACGCCAACATGTGCTTCATGGCAAAGGATGACCAGGTATGGAATTTTAATAAAGAAATTACTAATGTTTTGAATGATATGAATCAGGGATATAAAATACTTAGGAAAGAGTACAACAATAGTTTGGCAAAGATAGATAGGTTAAAAATATTTAATGAAAGGTTAACTGAAGAAAAACAATGTCTAAAAGATGAAATTGAAAGACTTAATGGGTATAATGATGAAAAGGATTTGACACTTGGAAGTTTTGAAAAACTAAAAAGTGAAAATGAATCCTTAAGATCAGAAAATCTTTCAATGAAGTCACAGATCACTGATCTGGATGACAAAATAACATCTCTAGACAATGTTATTCTTAATCGTAATAAGGATTTTGACAAAATGAAAACTGATGTTGATAAATTTAACAAAGGGAAGGATAATCTAGAAAAATTATTATCTACATCTAAACACACTAGGAATAAACATGGACTTGGATACGCCCCTAAGGCTAAATTAAAGAAAAATAGTATTTAAAATACTAAGTTTGTTAAGGCTACCAAGTTCAAACCAAAACCTAGGAAATTAAAGTTAAAACCTCCAAATAGATTCATTAATTTATGGGTTCCAAAAACGGTGGATGATATTGAAAAAGAAAAATATGTTGATAATTTTATTAATTAGATCCATTCATCTAATGATTATATTTTGAAAGGACATTCAAACTCTTCATCGGTTTGGCGTCCCAAAACTTAACCCCATGGACCCAGAATAAAAAGGGTACCAGTGTGCATATTTTATAATTTTTCAGCTACCAAACATTGTATATCAGATAGCAGATGCTCAAAACATATGACAGGAAATCTATTGTACATTGGATAAATACGAAAAGGATTTGTTATTGGCATCAGCAATGTCGGTAACTCTAAAGCTCATCTTATTATTTGATTAGTTTATTTCATGTTTAGAATTGATTTGGTTTCCCCTCAAATGTTTTATTTATAAGCATTTATCTCTATAAACAAACTCTATATATTGTCTAGCAGTGATTTAAGTGACTCTTTTTTGCCCTTTTTGTTGATGACAAAGGGGGAGAAAAGGTATAAATATATTAGGCAAAATGATAGGGGGAGTGCATAGAGTTAGGGGGAGTCAAATATAGAAGTATTATATTTTATTTCTCAAATATTTATATGGTTGTCATCATCAAAAAGGGAGAGATTGTTAATACCCTAGGTATTGATTTTGATGACAACAACCATATAAATATTACTAATAACATATCTTCGAGTTATGCAGTCATATCAAGTTTATTATGGAGACATTTTGAAGATAAAAAAGAATTACAGTGGAAGCAAATGAATTATAGAAGAAGGTCAATTAGAGCAATTTAAGAACAAAACCCAATTTGAGAAGAATGCTAAAGGATAAAGGTGTTTGAAGTGATGAGGAGTTGGTTGAACCTTAGAATATCTTGTTAAAGATCTCATGGTAATTATACTTGAAAATCATCAACCATTGACCTCAACCGAATCACCAAAATCCACAAATATAAGGTAATTTGAAATGCTGAAAATTTGTAACACTTATTAGTGTTGCTATTCATTTTGCAACACACCCATGTTGACATGGGGTACTTAGGCATGTCAACATACTAGCAGTTTTTCAGAATTTCAAATTTTAAATGAAGAGACATTTTCCTCCACCTCTTCACCAAAAGACACATCTCTTCAACCACTATATAAAGGCCTCTGAAAACGAATTTCAACATAAAGAATTCTTATTTTCTCTTACTCCTTCTTCTCCAAACATTTATAAAAGAAATCCATTGCAACTCATCAAATCTTCTTGCAAATCGATACTATTTCACTCCAGTTCTTCACTGATTTGCAAGCCACACAATATTAGAGAGTTGTACTTTAATTCACATCATTCTCTCTCTGATTTCATTCTATTCCTCAAAGAATTCAAAGATATATTGCCATTGGAGGTCTATAGGATCATTGTACCGAATCTGCAAGAATCTATATTGAAGATACGAGTACTTGCCATAGTTTGTTGATGCCGATAAGGAGAAGGTGTCCTTGTAGCCTGTAAAATCAAGAGGGTATGTCTTGTAGCCCGTGAAACCAAGATTGTAAAGGTGTTTTTTCCACCCATGGAAAGCAAGCGATTATAGTGAAATTCTGCACGATAGAGTGCAGGACTGGATGCAGGATTGGTTAATCCGAACCAGTATAAAAGTCCAGATGTTATTTACATTACTGCATTTTACTTTAATACTTACTTATTGTTTGATTACTTCTTTTTATTTGCAATTTGAGTAAATACAGTTTTATATTCATAAGTAAGTAGTTAATACACAGTTCATCACTTCTAGTGTCTGAATAGCCTTAAGATCCAATATTGCGTTACAGCCACCCCAGTTTTCAACAATCTGCTATTATGCGGGGCGCATATGGTCTCATCTGCTATATATATATGGGAATATCAATCAATCCATTATTTACATATACTACTATATATAATATCACATCCAACTGATAAAATGCATTAATTTAACCAAGCAGCCATTTATTAATTTAACTATTTAAAATTGATCACTAGTAGTCCAAAATTGAGTGTGATTAACTCACCTTGAGTTTAATTCGCCAAACTCTCCAACTTTAAATTGAATCGAACACTTTCGATTTAACCTAAAATTTTCGCTCATCCTAATCGATTCCGGATCTACACCACAACGTAGTGTTGATAGCTGCGATTCTGGCGCCGCTTGTTCTGTCCGATTTTGACCTTGTATGACCAAGATATGAAGTTTTAAAGTTTACATAAGTTAATTTATAGTTAAATTTACAAATTACCTTAATGATTACCCTTAAAACAAAATCAGGCGTTGATTAAATTTTTTTCAAAAATCTGGGCCACGATCTCCTTCTTCCCTCCCGTTCGCTCCAGCCCCCTTCATGAAACAAAGAAACCCATCACCGATTTATAAAATCGATTGCCGATCCTCCCACTAATGACCGGACCCCGATCAATCGATCCCAAATGACGCCCCTACATCCCCTCGACCCCCATGCCAAGCATGGTTTTGCCAAGTGCCACTGTCGCCTCGAAATCTGCATGCGAATGCGTGAACTCCATGACCAGATTCTGGCGAATCTAAACTGCCTTCATCGACCTTGACCGTTGGATCGAAAGATCTTGCTGAGCTCTTCCCTTTTCTAGTTGAATTTTTTTGATAATATTGAGTGGGTTGGAATAAAATCATGGAAGGAGTACAGAGCATATCGACCATTAAAGAATAAGAACGTCGGCTGTGAATTAGGAGTAGGGTTTACTGTTGAAACGTGAATATGTATATATCTGTGTGTGTGTGTGTATTAATTATTTTAATATTATTTCCAATTTTAATGTGCTTTTTCAAATGAGCTCCAAAAGAAACATGCCACCTGGAGTTTATAATGTTTTAACCCTATTCTGAACACAATGGAACATGTTTCAAGGCCTAATTCAATCAGTGTGGAAGATAGCTTTATGAACCGAATTAAATTATTAAATTTTTGATATTTATTTCAATGCATTTCTGTTTCGTACGACTAAAAGGTAACTCTAAACACTACTAAATTTGAAATTCGATAATTATACACTATTACCGATCCAATGGAACCATTATTTCTTTGAATTTTGAGACCGTGCCCCGAAAGACTATTTTAATGCATCGATTAAATCGAGCGATTTCCAAAATCGCTTAAAATTTCAATTCTTAAAACTTACTAACTTCATTATAATTCAAATAAAATTTATATTCGTGTTAGAAATCATTTTGATTCATCTTAAATCAAAATTCAATTATTTACATTATTTCCATATATTATTTTCACTATTAAATAAATATAAAAATTTCAAATTTTAACCTATCGACTTTTTATCCCATCCCAAAGTCCAAAACTATGATTCTAATCCAAATAGAATTTAAATAAATTTTAGAAATCATTTTCCACTTCCATTTAACTCTAGATTCTCATATTTGCCCAATTTCAAATAATAATTTTTATATTTGCCCAAATTCAATTTATCACTATATTTGGAATTTTAAACCCATTTCGAAAATTCCTCCATATTCAAAATCAATTTATAATTCAAATTCAACATTTAAAATAAATTAAATATTTAAAATTAGCGATTGAAATTCTGGGTCATTACAAGATATTTAATATAAATTAGAGATATCAATTTACTATAGCTCAATATCAATTTGCTATAGCTTAATATCAACTAGGGATAGCATAATATCAACTTGTGATATCAACTAGAGATAGCTGAATGTCAACTTAAGATAGCTATAAAACTTATCAATTTGCTATATTTTAATGTCAATCTGAGAGAGCTATAAAACTTATCAATTATTTTTGGCCTTAACCTATGATGGCTATGCACTAACAAACTGCGATAACTAAAGGTGCTATGAAATTCTAAGTAAATAAGTGAACCTTTGTAGCACTTGCGAAGCCATCTTTCCTAAGTGGTGGTTAAGAATTTCATAAGGATGAAATGGCTATAAAGAATAATAAGTTAAAATGAAATAACTTACCTAAAGAATAAAAATGTAATTATATGGCCCATGTGGCATTGATACATATGCTCATGAAATTATATTTGATGATTGTTACCATAAGACTTGTGTGGAAATCATTTGTCTAAGCAAGACCTTATATTTAATGAATGGTGACGTAAGGCCTGTGTGGCAACCGTTTGTCTAAAGGCGGCATTATACTTGATGATTAGTGATGTACGCCTATGTGGCGACTATTTGTCCAAACTTTATATTGGTGGTGTAAGGCCTTTGTGGCAGCCGTTTTTCTAAAGGCAACATTATATTCAATGACACATGGTGTAAGGCCTTGGTGGCGACCTAATAAACTGTTTGTGATACGCTTGACGGAAAATCCGATAAAATAACAAAGACCTTAAGTGTCTAGTTCCCTCATTAAACCAATAAGGCTAAGGCATGAGTGAAAAATATAAAAGAGAACCAACAATGAAAAGTAGTCTGAAATGTTGTGAAGCGAATCTCACCCTAATGTTGAAACTTATGACTTGTGTTTGATCACGGTTTGATATCACATTACATAATTCAATTGAAGAAGTTGGAATAGTGAGGGGAAAACCTATTCCATGCTTTAGCGGCGTGGTCTCACTATGTGATTGTTTGCTTAGGGTAAAGTATTACTCATACCAAGCTTTATGTATGATCCTTGTTTTTATTATTTTCCATAAACTCATGGGTACTCATTCGAATAGGCTGTGTTTATTGTATGCAAGGTAGCTTTTTGGAAAAAACGAACAAAATCTTCGAAGATGAAGAAGGAAGCTTATTTTGCGAATAAATTCAATTTTGAAATTCTGCTGTGTAAAACTAAAATTTATAATTGATTAACTGTCCATGATCGCACCCTCATATGTTGGGCACGACACTATATTTTTATCTTATCATATATTCATCTATACATGGGAACAAGATGGGTTAATGATGATGTAATGACTTCTATAAAACATTTTGATTAATGAAATTATTTAGTTGCTCTATTTACTTCTTGTTGTGAATTTTTTTTTACGCAAATCTAACTTTGTCGTTTGAAAATAATTTGGAGATGACTACAACATCATCAACATTCATTTTCGGGTCTCAAAGTATGGGACAATACATTACTGCTGCTACTATGAGGGTAGTAATATACAGTTAAGAAGAGTTTATGAATTATAACATAATGATTTATTATATTGGGAATGAAGTGATGGCACTTATTATAGATTATTAGTTGTGCAGGTCGATTTTTACTATTTATGGACATGGTGTTAGGAGATGATTACCATTAGTTGGTATTTTGGATGGGTAATCTTTATTTGTTGGTATTTATCCGGTAGTAGTATACATTATCATTAGACTTTACCAATTTTTAGCATGTGGGATTGTAGGTATTATCGATAGTTGTTATTGTCATTTGATATGTAGCTATTGTGATTGTTATTTGTAGATTTATATAGTCGCTTGTATGATTGGATGATCATGTCAGGTAGACACTTGATTGATAAAGGTTGAAATTTGGATTTGATGGTTTTTTTTATGTGAGTGTTGTGTAGTTAATGCCTAGCTATTACCCCGCTACAACCCCGCTATATCTCATAGCGGATTTCTACCGCTATGATTTTTCCATATAGCCCCAGAATATAGCCTTTCCGCTTTAATCCCCACTATTTCCGCTATATCCCGTTATTTTCGCTATATTCCGCTATTCTCGCTATATCTTTTTTAATAAAATGAATTGAAAAATTGCATTTATACATTATAAAATTATGAAACTAATTTATTTGATTTAATTTTAATATATTTTCAGAAATGAAAATACTCTAATATTCTACCAAATTCAATTATGTTATATAACAGTTTTTCATTTATTCAAAGTATATTCGCACATGTTTTTATTTAAAATTATTTATGTATTATTTATAATTCAATTGAATGATAATTTTTAATTTAATTACCATTTATATATTTGTAAAAACATTAAGTACGAGTTTTATATGCTATTTTAGAGCCATCCGCTATATCCCGCTATATCCTTGCTGTATCCCCGCTATGACTTTTTGCACCTCCACCGCTTTGAATCTACCGAGCGCATTAACTGCACAGTGTGAGTGTTATCGTGTTCTTACCTATTTTGTGTTGCCATGTTGTGGATGATATAATGAATGTGTTTACATGGTTGCGTTGATGGGTTAGTAATATATTATCATGCACTAACATTTATGATTGTAAGGGAAGAATAGGTTTAGGTATGAAAAGCAAAACTACATGGACTTGATCCTAAAAGAGTATGTAGGCACTCTTTTTCTATGCAATAGCACCTGATCCAATGGGTTGGGCTGGAGCATACAAAAATTGGCATAATCTCAAACTAATTGTTACCATTTTTCTCTTCACTTGTATTATTATAGTTTATAAGTAAAAACGGCGAAAGGAGAATAAAGGACCAATGTAAGCTGCACCTATAGGTTGATTATATACTACGTTCCTTTTATATTATATTAACACTGTTTATAAATCTAGAGACAGCCGGTATAATTGGATATATGTGTGATGTTAGATATTATATAAATTGTATTGTTAGCTTATACTGTATATTGTTAAAGTAATTGAATATTGTGTGTCCCATTTTGAGGAGAGTTAAGTGGATCTAAAATAATTACTTTAATTCATTCACCTATTGACCTGAGGTTTTAATATCTGAGATTAGTGTTAATTTTATTTATCGGAGTTTCAAACTAATTTTTGGCATTAAAAATGTAGGGTTGTTACAAGTAAAATCAAGGTTTAAACTTTAAAGAATGGATAAATTTACTACCTATATTATGTTAAAAACAAAATTAGAGATCATACATACATTTTTTTGTGCTTTGGTAGATGTACAACCCTTATCATCCCATACTTAGAGATGTTTATTTATGATAACCTATGTGCAGAAAATGGATGTAGTAGAAGGAGAGGGAGTATAATAGACCCATATTGGTGGGGCTATGTACTATTTATAATATTCAAAACATTTTGTAATTATATTCATTGTTTGGAATTTTGGACAATATTTTAATAGAAAATATTTTGGCTAAAATATTTTTAGTTTGAAACATTTTGTAGGTATTACTATGCTCAAGGTAGTACGATTTTGCGATATTATGTTAAAAGTAATTTGTTAAGGAATAATTTGGAAGTAATTTTGTTGAGAGGAAATTTGTAAGAAATACTAAGATGTATATAAGGAACATTTGTTTTGAGAGAGTTTTGATAGTAAAAGGTTACCGTTTCACTTAGAAGGATATTTTGAGGAAAATTTTATCGAACAAAAATAATTGGAAATGTTTTGATTAGAGAAAAAGCTTCAGTAGAAAGTATGTTAATTTTTTAAATATTCTGTAAGGAGTATTTTATCCAAAGAAATTTTGTTTTGGGAAATTTTTGATTGAATAATATATACAAGGAAAGTATATGTATTGTTGGAAAGTTTTATTAGGAAGTCTACTATGGTGAATTACTCTTGTTAAAAATTGCATATGTAATACTGAGGAAAATATTATTAGATCTGGACCAGTACGCATCAGGATAAATTTTAAAAAAATTATTTCATTTTGGATCTTATTGGGCTTATGAAGCCTAAATTTATTTTAATTAAAATCAATATTTTATTTGATATGTAAATAATTTTTTATTTTAATGTTATATATAATATAATATAACGTGATATCATATACACATGTGCGTGTACGTGAACGTGCAACATATACGATGTAAATGGTTAACATGCCCGTGTATAAGTTGGGTTTTACACCACAATAGGCATGTTAGCCTTTCCATATACATATATATGGTCAAATACACACACACACACATTTATATAGACACATATACATACATATAATTTTAGTACAGTATAAAATGATATTTGTAAAATATAAATTTTAGGTAGATATACAAGTGTGTATTTGTTTGTATATGTGTGTGTATATATATACATATGTTGAATTTTAGATCCATATCCGTATAATAAATATCTTCTAATTTCAAAAAAAAAATGTATTAATTTTCTAAATAAATAAATATTACATATGTTTCAAAAATGATTTTTTTCCAAAAAGTACATGAACCATTAGAGCCCCCAGCTTATGTTTCAATGAAAATAACTATACAATCACATATACACACACACACACACACAAATTTTATCAAGATTACAAATATATACTACAAGAAGACATCATGCTCGAAGATATTGAGACTTGAAGTCAAATGAAGATTTATCGACCATATTATAGTTAGTAAGGTCATTCAACTATAAAAGAGTCTTAGATAAAATGTTGTTAAGGTCTCCTTGAGTATATATGCACGTAAGATCATACACCAATTCAAATATTTCACAATACTATAAAAAAAACTGAATTTGCTAACTACAGACGTTTGATGTAAAACCACGGACGTCCGAGGAAATACTTGGGAAAATAAATTTCTGAAGCCACAGACGTCTGAGGTTTTACCATAGACGTCTGTCACCTGAAAAACTGCATATATTGGAATAGACACTTCCGTTGAACAAAAAGAAATTACCTCTTCATTGAAAGTTTATAGCCATTAAAATGAATACACCTTATCTAATAGTAACAACTCTTCATCTACATTCTTTTGAATCTATAAATACCACCATGATTGAGATTTAGAAATTAACTGAATTTAATTAATTAAATATATTTTCTCTTGATTTCTTATCACTCTCTTATGCATACATTGCTTACATACTCTCAATCTAATATAACCAAAATATAATTTTGGTCAAACCACTTCCAACAACTCAAGGCATTCGTGTTCACATTCACATACTCAAAAGAGATCATAGAAAGATTTGTAATATCAGTCAAAAACCATATTATTTGGAACACAAGATTATCAGTGATATACTTTTGCATTAGCCTATTCCTCCGGATGAAGCAAGGATTAGTTGGTTAAAGGAAATACCGAAGGGGAGTTTCAGAACAAAATGCAAGGCGGGAGGTTTGAACCAGTATAAAATACATGATGTGATCGTTTTCATTATTTATCCTATATTCAATTATTGTTCTTTGCTAAACAAAGTAATATACACTTACATACGTGTGTGTGTGTGTGTGTGTGTGTATAAGTCGCATTATCGACAAAGATCCTATGGACTTTCAATTGGTATTAAGGCGAGGTCATTTTAATGTACAGTAACACGTAATTGAAAAAATCATTAAAATGGCAATCACATTTCGAGAAGGTCAATCAACTTCTCATCATCCACCATTTGCTAGTTCTAATTATGCGCATTGGTCAACACATATGCAAATTTTTATCAAAGCCAATGGCTTAGAAATATGGCTAGAAACTCAAAACAAATATGAAGCACCCAACACTGATATTAGCATATGGACTAATGCATAAAAATCAAAGGCGTCTAACAATGCCAAAGCTATGAACGTATTGTTTTGCTCACTTGACAAAAATGAGTTTTCACATGTAATGCTTTGCAAGACTAGATATGATATATCACGCACTTTACAAATCACACATGAAGGGACAAATAAAGTCAAGCAAACAAAAATTTTGATTTTATAAAACCAATTTTCATCTTTCAAAATGAAAACAAGTGAATTAATTATTGATATGTATGCAAGATTTCAAACCATAAAACACGATCTCATGGCACTTGGAGTCAAATTCACATATTTTGATTTAGTCACGTGAATTTTAAAATCTTTCACAAATGAATGGGAAATAAAAAATTTAGCCATCAAAGAAGCTAATAATCTCTCTCAACTTAAAGTCGAAGAGCTAATAGGAAATCTGATGCCGTAAGAAGTTAACTTGCAGGCTAGAAATGATCAGTATGATGAAAAGACATACTAGCATTCCACGAAAGCAAAAAAGATTCAGACTTAGATGAAAAGGAGATTGTCTTTATTTCCAAGAAATATAATAAAGTCAGGAAGTTAAAGAAGATGACCAAATTTCAAAATGGTGGCAAACAAACTCCTTAAATCAAACATCGTTTAAATGTTATGACTGTGAAAATTATGGCTATATGAAGAAGGACTGTCCACGGCTCAATAATGATAAAAAGAAAAGCAAATTCGAGAAATTCAAGAAAAAAGAGCTTTTCAAGTAACATGGGATGATTCGAATTCATCTTCTTCTTTAGATAGTGATAGTGAAAGCGACTCGGAACAAGCAAATATGTGTTTTATGGCTAACACTAATGAGGTACGTCCTGAACTTACTTATGATGAAATAATGGAAATAATTATTGAATTAGATGATAAATATAGAGAAACAAAAAAATTAAATAAGGAATATGTAGGAAAGTTAAATAGATCAGAATTAGAATTCCAATTATTAAAAGATGAAAAAATTATCTTAGAAGAAGAATTAGAAATTGTTCAAAAGAAATATGCAACACTATTATCTCAAAATGACAAATTATTAAATGATGTAGAAAACTGTAAGTTAAAAAAGGTTAGTCTAGAAAAAGAAAAACTAGAATTACAAGAAAAATTAGATTCTAGAAATATTGAAATTTGTGATCTTAAAAGTAAATTAGATAAAATAACAAATAATGTGACAAAATTCAACAAAGGTAAAAAAACTTAGAAAATTTGATTACAATATCTAAACCATCTGGAAATCGAAATGGATTAGGTCAAAGAAATATAGCACATTATACACAAAATTCAAAAGGCCAACATTAGAAACTAAGTTTAAGAATTCGTATACAAATATGGTCAAAATATGGATTCCAAAAACAAATAATAAACTAATTAGACAAAAATATATTGATTAATATTCACACAAAGTTGTATATAACAAAAATTGCATTTATAAAGGAACCGAATCATCATGGATATGGCTATATTCCACCACTAGCATGTATGACGCTAATCAAGGAAGGTGGGTAACAATTAAAATTTTCTTATTTTGCAAGTACCCGAAATTAAAATAAGGAATAAAGAGAAATGGATACTCCATAGCGGTTGCTCTAAGAACATGACTGGAAATGCTAATATGTTATCAAATATAACATATATCGATGGTGGCACTGTAACATTCGGAGATAACTCAAAAAGATTTATCATAGGTGTTGGAGAAGTCATCAATATCAGTATTTCTAACTCTCTTATAATTACTAATATCGGTAGAAAATTTGAAACATAACTTATTAAGCATAAGTCAATTATGTGATAAAGGACTTAAAATTTATTTTGATAAAAATAAATGCAACATTATTGATCAAAACAAAATTTTAATTTTTGAAGGATTTAGAAATCGAAACATATATGTTTTAAACGTGAATGTTAAAAACAGTACAAATTTATGCTTAGTCGCGAATCATGATGTTACGTGGTTATGGCATAAATGTTTTTGTTATATACATTTTAAGAATATCAACAAACTAGCTAAAAATGAATTAGCTAGAGGATTACCTAAAATCAACTATAAGGTTAAAAACCTATGTGATGCTTGTCAATTTGGTAAATTAAAGAAAAGCTCCTTTACATCTAAAAAAGGAAATTTCCACAAAATAACCTCTAGAATTATTCCATCAAGATTTATTCAGACCAACTCAAGTACGTTCAATAAATCAAAATAAATATGTTTTTGTAATTATTGATAATTTTTCAAGATATACTTGGACATTATTTTTAAAGCAAAGCGACACTTTTGAAATGTTCAAAAAAATTGCTAAACGAATAAAAAAATTAATAAATTTAAAAATTAAAAATATACAAAGTGATCATGGAGGAGAATTTGAAAATGAACTATTTACAAATTTAAGTAACAAAATGGGAGTTAGTCATAATTTTTCATTTTCTCAAATCTCACAATAAAACTGTGTGTAGAAAGGAAAAATCGAACTTTACATGAATGTGCACGAACTTTACTAAATAGTAGTAACTTACCAAAGAATTTTGGGGCCGAAGCCGTTGCTACTACTTATTATGTATTAAATCTTGTAAAATTTAAACCAATGACTAAAAACACATGCTATGAAATATTTTTTAACAAGAAATCGAAAGTATCATATTTTCATGCATTTAGGTCAAAATGCTTCATATTAAGCACTAAAGGTTATGTAGAAAAATTTGATTCTAAACCTGACGAAGGAATTTTTGTTAGCTATTCAGATTGAAGCAAAGCATATAGAATCTTTAATAAACAAAAAATATTATAGAAGGAAGTGTTCATGTCTTACTTGACAAAAGCTTTAAAGGTAGGAAAAATGACGACGATGAGAGATTATAAATAAAACTAATATACCTATACATGAAATAATAATAATGTCAATATAAAAATAATTATAATTTGATAACATCATCACGTAGAATATTAAGTGACCGTCCTATTAATAATACTATTGGAGATTTAAATACAAGAGTATCAATTAGAAAATAGTTAAATCAAATGAGTTACGTTACATTTATATCAAATTTTGAATTGAAAATTTATAAAGAAGCATCAAAAGATGATTTTTGGATTATTTGAATGCAAGAATAACTTAATCAATTTGAAAGAAATGATATTTGGGAACTTGTACCAAGACCAGACAATCAATCTGTAATTGGAACGAAATGAGTTTTAAAAATAAAGCAGATGAAAATGGAAATATTGTACGAAATAAAGCAAGATTAGTAGCTCAAAGATATAATAAAAAAGAATGATTTGATTATGACGAAACATTTTCTCCTGTAGCACGCCTCGAAGCAATACAAACATTACTGGATTCTGCATGTCATAATAATTTTAAACTTTTTCAAATGGACGTAAAAAGTGTATTTTTAAACGGATTTATAAAAGAGAAAGTGTATGTTGAACAACCTCCTTTATTTGTTCATGAGAAATAACTCAATCATGTATTTAAACTTAAAAAGGCCTTATTGGATTAAAAAAAGCACCTCTTGCTTGGTATGAAAGATTAAAAACTCATTTACAAAGTTTCGATTTTTAAATTGGTAAAATTAATTCCAATTATTCATAAAATAAGAAAATAATAATATTTTAGCCATACAAATATATGTTGATGACATTATATTTGGATCCACTGACAAATTATTGTGCACTGAATTTTCAAAAGCAATGAAAGATGAATTTGAAATGCACATATGAGAGAATTAAACAATTTCTTATTATTACAAATAATACAATTAGAAAATGAAATTTTTATAAATCAAGAAAAATACTGTCAAGATTTATTAAAAAGTTTTGAAATGGAAAATATATCAAGTAAACTAACTCCAATGAGTGCTACTCTACATTTAGATAAAGATGAAAATGGAAAAGGTTTCGACCAAAAATTATATCGAAGTTTGATAGGGTCTCTCTTATACTTAACAGCCAGCAGACCAGATATTATGATGAGTGTATGTTTATGTCCTCGGTTTCAAGCATAGCCAAAAGAGTCACATCATCGAGCGGTAGAACGAATCTTAAGATATTTAACAAATACTAGAGATTACAGAATTTTTTACCCAAAAGGAAGCTCGTTCGAACTCGTGTCATATAGTGATGCTGATTTCGGCCGTTGTAAAACAGACAGAAATGGCACAAGTGGCACATGTCATTTCATTGGTCAGTCTTTAGTTTTATGGTTTAGTGAAAAGCAAAACTATGTTTCGCTCTCGACGTGTGAAGTCGAATACATCTCAACGACTTTTGCATGTGCGCAAGTAATCTATATGCAACAAACTCTTCAAGATTTCGATAAAATCATAACAAATTCTCCTATATATTGTGATAATACAAGTGCTATAAATTTATCAAAAAATCCTATTAGCCATTATCGAACAAGACATATTGATGTTCGTCACCATTTTCTAGAGACAATGTGGAAAAAGGAATTATATCAATGGAATTTGTAAATACCGAAAATCAAATAACTGATATTTTTACCAAACCATTAAGTGAACTAAATTTTATTAAATTAAGACGACATCTAGGAATATGTTCTTACAATGAATTGGTTACCTAAATTTGTAGGATTTGTTTTGTACACTTAAGAAATGCTCATATAAAACTACACAGTATAAAGTTTGTACACTTAGATTAATACAAACCACATAAAACTTAACTACCCTCTGTTAAAAGATATATGGTTAAACTTATTTTCCTCAACCAAACTTCTAAGTATAATAAAAAATTTCTCTTATGAATTAGCTAATTTTCCTCCTAAATATAAATAGTTATTAAGATAAATGTTACTCGAAAAAGTCTTCCGATCACGATTCCACCTTTCAACTAGCGACTGTAAATCACTCTCATTAGATAGCACTTACGTTTCACCAACTAAATCCACACCACCATTAATTCGCTCAGCCTCTCTAAACATTGTTGCATCACCTACATATCACATTAGTTTTTCCCCTAAGGAAAAAAAGCCAAACGGTCAATTAATCTGCAATCAACATCTCTCACCGACATAGTTGATGAAATATATCACTATCAACAAAAAATGATGGGAGTTCAACATGAAATGTATTACGAGCAAAGACGTCAAGGATCTCATCTAAATTTTCTCAAAAAATGTATTTTAGCAATTTGTGGTCATTCACCAACAAAAAATTTCATACATCAAAAATCTCCTCGATTAAATGAAACTCTTATAAAAGTGTATGACATTACTTCAAGAAATCTGTGTAAGCCAGGACCATCAAACCAAGATTGGATTGACATTCCAGCTCGTCCAAGTTGGTCTCCGCTAAGGCCATTAGTTGACGACACAAAGGTTGAACCGAATTCGTGGGATATACAACAAATTAAAATTTCTGACCTCTCAGAGACAAACTAAATTTATGCTAAGCACTTTGAAAAAATAAGTTCCTTTTGTAATTTTTGGTATGTATGTCGTTTTAATTATCTTAATATTTCAATGAAAAATGATTGACAATAAATTTTAAGCATACTTTTATAAAAATGCATACACAGACATCTGTAACACTAACATTTGTCAAAAGTTACGGGAAAACGTTTTCCTGTAACCTTAAACGTCTATGGGAACTCATAGACGTCTGTCATATCTCTTGGTTTATTTTTTCTGAAACCACAGACTCTGTGGAAACCTCATGCATATATATCGTATATTTCTGTTTATTTCTAGCTGAAAATACAAATGTCTCGCTGTTCTGAAACCTTATCTCCAATAGTCATATATATATATATATATATATAAGTTTTCCCCAATTTTACCTTCTACCTCTAAATTACTTCCCAATTCTAAAACCTTAGCCTCCATCCAATCTCTATTTGCTCACTAATGGCTCCCAAACCAAAAATTCCAGTTAACAAATGTTCCAAGAAGGGTCAATCATCCTCTTCTCACAATCCATTAGTTAATGATGCTCTCATTCAAGAATGGATTCGCAATAACACGATAATCAACAAGCAATTTGACGAGTTAAAATGAAAGAAGCTTTATTCTAGGTCTTTCTATAGATTATGCAAATTTGGAGAATATAGCATTCAAGAACTTACTGTCACCTTCGAATGTCAGGATTTAGTCAATTTTGACGAAAATGAGGTACACATCGACCAATTAGCTATCTTTCTTTTCTACGCCAATTTATATAGTAGTGATATATGGACTCCTGAGAATGATGATGGTTGGTTATGGACGAGTGTTTACGGACATGTTTCTAAAATTAGCGTCAACATCATTGTATGTATAATTAATTGTTCTTCATCTGGGATCAATTTGGAAGAAATTCCCGAGCATAGAAACTTGTCACAAGATGAAATAACTCATCTTATTTGGGAAGATAGGTTGCCTCGGTGGAAATCTGTCTACTCACGTCCAAAAGCTTGATTATTAAATAATATGATAATAAGTACGATAATTCCACGTCTAAGTAGTCATGAACAATTCTACAACAACGATTACAAAGCCCTTTATCCTATTTTCAGTGGAATAAAAAATAAATTGGAATTGGGCTAAAGTCATTCATAATGAAATTAGAAGCTTTTGGTCTCATCATCGACGCACTATTATATATGCTCCATACATTATGTATCTATTAAATGCTTTTGGGGTACCCTCCTATATCTCTCATTTTGAAGAAATCCCTGTTAAAGAAAGAGGTACATGGTTTTTATCGTTGATGCACCTTCCCTAACGACCACCCCTAATAATCTCCCTTGAACAATGGTCCTTACAATAGCAAAAACAAGATCATCATGGTACTCCTTCCACTACTGCTTCTCAACAGACTCACTCACCTCATCCTTTACAACAACCTACATCCTCCATTTATGTACCGAATATTATTCGGATTCCGAAATACAAGAAGCTCGCATTGAACCAATGCAAAACAAATATCTTTGTGATTTAGCACTTAAAAATCAAAAGCTAATCACGGCCAACCAGCGGGCTTTAAATAATAAGATGACTAGATTGGAATGTTCTTTTTCGACAAGGATGATTAAAATGGAATGAACTTTGGAAAAAGTTGTTTCCACTTTAGGAAGGTTGTGAGAAAAGTCCGTGGCAGATCATCTTCTCGCTCATCATCCTTGCCTTCACCTACACCATATCCTCGAGCACATACTCTAGTTTATCTCTCTCAAGCTTGTCTCGAAGGAACTTCTCACGACAGAGGCAACATAGGAAAAATTATTGTGCAACCTGAGGAGGAAGAAAAAGACAATGATGATATGTATGTATCTTATGCTCTTTAATTTCAACATCAATCATACATGGCATTTCAAGGACTCTCCATTTAAGAAGATGAGAAGTACAATGACCAAGCACAGTGGCCAGGCACATACGAATAGGATCCTTCATCTTATTGGGAATACTATGAAAATTATAGAGGCCTATCTTACTCTTCCAATCAGTACAATTTGCATTTTTTTCAGTTATCTTTTATTTTTTATCATGTATGCTTATGTTTGTCTATTTAACTATTTACCTGCTACTACATTAGTACCTTTTTCTACTTGAACTTACTTATTTAATTCTTAATTATTCATGATCTTATCTATAACATGCTATTAAATGTGTATTTAACATTTATGTTTATATCTTATATCATTCCTTCCATTTTGATAATTACAAAAGGGGAAGAATTTATGCATATACATAGGAGGAGACAAAGCTTACTTTATGAACAAATAAATATAATGATTCTTTCATTTTGATTGTATAGTTGTCATCATCAAAAGGGGGGAGAATGTTAGAAGCTCCAGTTTATGTTTCAATGACAACAACTATATAATCGTATATATACACACACTTTATCAAGATTACATGTATATACTACAAGAAGACATCATGCTAGAAGATACTGAGACTCGAAGACAAACGAAGATCTATCGACCATACTATAGTTAGTAAGGTTATTCAACTATAAAAGAGTCTTAGATTAAATGTTGTTAAGATATTCTTGAGTATATATGCACACATGATCATATTAAATTAAAATACTTCACAATATAGTAGAAAACTACATTTACTAACCAATACGTCTGAGGAAATACTTGAGAAAATAAATTTCTGAAGCCACAGACATCTGAGGTTTTACCATAAATGTCTGCCATCTAAAAAACTGCGTATTTCTGAATAGACACTTCTGTTGAACAAAAATAAATTACCTCTTCATCAAAAGATTGCATCCATTGAAATGAACAGACCTTATCTAACAGTAACAACTCTTCATCTACATCCTTTTGAATCTATAAATACTACCATGATTGAGATTTAGAGATTAACTGAATTGAATTAATTAAATCTATTCTCTCTTGATTTCTTATCACTCTCTTGTGCATACATTGCTTTTATTTACTCTCAATCTATTATGACCAAAATATAATGTTGGTTAAACCACTTCCTACAACTCAAAGCATCCACATTCATATAAAAGAGATCATAGGAAGATTTGTACTATTAGTCAAAAACTGTATTATATATTTAGAACACAAGATTGCTAGAGTTATACTTTTGTATTAGTCTATTGCTCCAAGCAGGCGAGGGTTAATTGTTTAAAGGAAATACCAAAGAGGAGCTTCGGGACTGGATGTAGGACGGGAGGTCCGAACTAGTATAAAATATATGGTGTATCATTTTTATTACATATCTCATATTCAATCATTGTTCTCTGCTTAACGTAGTTAGTAATATACACTCCCATGCATATATATAAGTCACATTATTTATAAAGATCCTATAGACTTTCATTTGCATATGATTTTATATACATATTAAATGAATATTTAAAATTCAATATGAAACTACTATATATATATAATTATATATTTATGTATATAAATAAATATGATTATCTAAATATCCAGCTATGATTATATTTGATAAAATCAAATTTTATTAAAACCTTGTGGTTTAAAAACAACTAATTATGATTTCTATTTAGAAATATTTTTATTTTTTTATTTTTTGAAAAATATTTCAAAGCATTTACATAATCGTTATCGAATATTTATATGTATATATTACAACATATTTATAGACATATATATATATATATATATTATATAAATGTAGTATATATTTATATTACATAAATGTAATATATTATTATTTTGATATAAATTATGTTAGTATATACGGTTTATAATTTATACATAAATAAAATAATTTTTTATTTTCACAAAATATATCATTTATATAGATTAACCAAATATATATACGTTGACTCTGTATACTACTACATATATATATATACACACACACACACATATATATATACTGAAAATCAATTTTGTTTAAAGGATTTTTAAATTATTAGTTAATTTTGAAAATTAAGATAATAATTTTTTACTAGTATAATGGTACATAGGCATATATACATATACTTTTTCTTCATTACATATATGCATGCACGCACGCGCACACATTCGTCTAATGAAGATAGCATAAACGTTTGTGGATTCATGACAATTTGCATACCATCTAATGCATATAAATGATATAATGGACTATTATATACATATAAAAGTGTTGATAAATTATTTACCTTGACTAATGTCTAGTAATAACATGTTAAATCATTGAATCAATTAACTCCTTGAATCAGTATCCAAATTTCCATAACGAGCTACCAAACTGAAAGTGGCAACCACCGACCTACCATATGTAATTAATTTTTGTTTTAAAATGTTTTAAAAATGGAGGAGGCTTATAGAGGAGGCTAACCAGAAATGGTGAAGACGGAGGCAAGAATTAAGAGATCCTAAGTTGTGGTTTAAGGTGTTTAAATAGTATAGATTCAGAGGAGCAAAAAAGTGGATCCAGATCCATTCCTCTTACTATTTCTTACCATTTTAATCATTATTCAACAACACCTCAACCCCCTTACGATTGGCTACTATATACCTATATTTAGGCCTCCTAACTACTTCAAGTCCAATCAAATTAATGTGCATTTAGATCTAATCCAAACGCACATTGATATAATATATCAATACATGTGTATATAACTTTTATATACGCACTATTTTAATATCGTTCGACACAAATTAATAAAATTTTATAATAAATATTTCATAGATATTAATTAATTAATAATAATTATAATTAATTAAATCAGGTAGTGGTAAGAGTTTTCAATGTTTCAGTTGTGTGACTCTTTGATGTAAATTTGGTCAGCGATGAATGTCGAACAATTTGAATATTAACGTTCATACATCACCTTAGCTAGTGGTATGACATTATGACCAAATTTATCACTTACATAGCTCCGGTAAAATTTAGTTTTACTTATTTAAGCCTTACCCAATTCTAACAATTATTTACACCAATTATCTTCATCAAAACTATATCACACTAGAACTTACGAAATTTGGTAATGGTCAAAATTCTAATTTGTCCATATTCAACTTTATTGTCCAAACACAAAGTCCTTGGTTCAATAATAATAATAATTAATTGAACTAATATGGCCAGAGATTTTGACTTGAGTTGACTTCAGTTGACCATTATACTAACCTCGTATAACCAAGGAGTCAAATCCTCTATTGAATAGTACTTCACTCCCAATGCTTCCTCTCGACCCAACTATAGTCATTCAATGGATGTCGTGCCATGTTGTACCTAGCAGGATATGAACCATCAGCCGCAAATGTGTCATCAAGGGAAAAACTAATGAAATTAGAATATAGTGAGCAACATTCATAAGAATAACATAAATTTCAATTGTTGAAGTTAGCATGATGGATTCATCATTCAATGTGCTCAAGTTAATTTGGATTTTACTCTTATCACCTGGTAAAACTTTGTGTTTTGGTACACATATGTTGAAATAGAAAATTCTAAATAACAATTTTGAATAGCCGGTTTACAGATAACAACTAAAATGCCTTGAATTCAGAGCGTGCAATGTATGTTCACAGAATGGATAAGGAAAGTATCATTTAACAAGCTTCAGAGTTGAACAAAAAACAGTTTGATTTTCAATCATAATGTAGAGGAAACATGTGTCTATAAGAAAGAACATTAAAAGATACATATGTGTTTCTGAACCATACGTAAACAACATACTACTGATTGTTGACGATATAACTATGTTAAAATCAGTTCTAGTATGGCTGTTTAGTTCTTGATATAGGATTTGAAAAACATCTTTTATAATCACTACAAAAGGATATTGGGGAATGTCCCAAACGGTATGCAAAGACACCTTGTTAAAAAAATTAAATATGGAACATGTAAGATGGATTCCTCATGCATCGGCAATAACAATTATCATACATGTTGTATTTTCTACAATACCCTAGTTTCTTATGTATTTGATGTATAAACCAAATATCAGATTCTAATTAAGACCACAAAATGGTAGTTTAGAGTGTTCTTGGGTATTTACGAAATACTAGAGAACTGTTTATAGAAACAACAAACTTCTTATGAAAGAGTATTTTGACTCAAACTTCATAAGTGATATCGGCTATAATATGTCAATAGTAAATTCATGTTCAAACCATAATTAAGGAGCTTTAAGTTGGAAATGTTCCAAACGTAAGGTTGGGGCTGATTCAATGAAAAAGCTAAGTACATCGCCTTAAATAACATCATAGTAAAAGATACATACACACGCATATGGATGAGAATAATCTATCATTGTTATATGATAGCGATATAATGATAAGAGCCATAGGAGCAACTCTGTAATTTACTATAAATTATTTACTTTGTAATAAAACCTCGTTTAAAATAAAAGGAAATTTCTTCTTATTATATACTTTATATAATGTGTTATATTAATTATTATTTAATTTAAGTGTATCTAATAGAAGATCCATAAATGATATATTTTGTGACAATAATTACAATGTACTATGATCATGAGAAATTTATCACAATAAAAATAAATATGTCATTTTAAATATTCCTAGTCAAGATATATCGAGATTGGATATTGATATATCCCTTGATACTAAAGTACGTAACACTCTTCAAACATTGGACAGTGCATTAATCATGGCTGCCGGAGGCACCAAGGGGTATCCTACTGACAGTTATTAGATAACTATGGAATGACTCACCCGATAGTCTTCTGTTGCTTAATATAATCATGGTCAAATAGAAAATATCAAGTGACAATATTACATAGTTCCCTTGACTTGAGAATACCGTTGAACTTCATTGTAGACACTACATTTTGGTTATAGTTAAATCATAACACAACATCCATGGAATGACTATAGTTGGGGTCTAAGTTGAAGCATCAGAAGCAAAATACCATTCAATAAAGAATTCATCTCCTCGGTTTTAGGAGGTTGGTATCATGGTCAATTGTAGTCAACACAAAGTGAAAGTCTCTAACCAGAGTAGTTTGGTTAATAATAATTGTTATTATGGAACTAAGGAGTTTGTGTTTGGATTAATCAAGTTGAATGTGAATGATATTGGAATTTTGACAAATATCAAATTCAGTAAGTCCTAATGTGATATAGTTTTGACAAAGTGAACTGGTGTAAATAATTGTAACTACCTGGTACCGCTTAAAATAGTACAATTGGATTTTGTCTTAAAATGTGTATGCGAAAAATTCATCTAAACCGCCACATCACTGGCAAAGGTAATGTGTGAACGTTCATATTCGACTTGTTTGATATTAATCGCCGACTGAATTTACATATACAAGTTTACAACAACATTGATCAATTCTCTGATATACCACATGATTTAATTGATTATAATCATTGAAAATTAATTAAGTTAATTAATATTTATGAAATATTAATATTTGTTTATTTTATATAATGGGTGTTATTAAAATCTTTGGATGCCAATAGTAATTAATTTGGTGTATATATAAAAGTTATATGTATACGAATCGATAGTCGATATCGACACACATTTATGTTCATTTTAAATGTGATTAATGTCTAATGAATTTGGAATGATTATGACCTATATTGAATTATCTAGGGTTGGCTATAGGAGAGCAAGAGAGGGGTTAAAGATTTAAAAAATTTGGATCTAGATTTGGTAATAGAGGAGTAAACCAAGGAGATAATATCTCCTTTACTACCACTATAAAACGCCACACTACCCCTCATTGTTGAGGTGACATTTTGCTTTCCCTCTCCTCTATGACAATCACCATTTTCCAACCCCCTTATGCCAAAAATAGCGGATCAAAATATCAAACAAAAATTAAAAGTGGTTCTCCAAGTAGTTGCAAAGCTAGGAGTTTGGATCAAGATCGAATCTAGGAAAGTCGGCCAATCAAGATGCAAATCTAAGGCAAAATTTTAGGTTACCTTCTATAATCCATAATTAATATGTCGTCATGTTAATATAGTTAATTAATATATATATATATATATATATATAAACAAATTTATATGCACAATCGTTGTTCTATTCCATTGTATTATCATACATATGTATATATAAGTATAAATATATAAATTTCACTATTTATCAATTATATTTGTTTTAATTGATAATATATATATATATATATATATATATATATATATATATAATTCAGTAAAAAATTTGAAATATTATTTTTGTTGTCCATCCTTTTTGACTAGGTGATATTCAAGAAGATTGAGCGAATCAGACATGGGAGTTTTCAACACAGGAATTCTGGAGAGATAGCCTTAGAGTCCAGAAATACAATACGAACAAAGCCATGAAGCAAACAAAAGAGTGCCATAGGAATTCAAAGACTAAAATCCAACATAGTGTTGGATTGGTACCAATCCACCAGTTTTCACCAAATCATGCCTACATTCCTCCTATACACTATTGATAATGCCAAGTGCCTGTATTAAGTCCTACTCAATGGATTCCATGCAATCATTTATCAATCTCCATGAATAGTTGAAGTCAACAGCTCCACTCTTCCACCGACCAATCATTTGGACTCAGAAGAAAGAAAACAATGATGCAAAAAGGTATAGAATCATGAAAATAACTGCAAACCAGGCTAACATAAAGAGTTCAAGGCAACAATATTGGCCATCTTACAGATCGATATTGATCTAAGTCCATGCATCGGCACCGATCGATGTATTTTCCTAAAGTGTCCACCTATTTTTTTAGAGAATTATTCCATGGCATGGAAAATGAGGTGGAGATCATTAGAGCGAGATTTTAGGCTTCCTACATCTATAAATATAGAGGCAGGGCTCATTTTTATGGATCTTTTGGTCCTGCTTTCTCTACTCCAATTTCTTGGAATCAGCCTCGGATTTATATCAACCCGTAAGAACAACTACTTTCAATCCAGTGATCTAAGCAATAAAATCACTAAGTGGACGTAAGCCAAGATCAGCAAAACCATTGTAAGCCGTGTGTTCTTTTCATGCTCATTTTCATGTATTTTCTTTACTTTTTATTCTCCACATAATCTTTTGAATGTTTGTGCCATTTTTGGTTCAAACATTTTGGTGCTTTCACTGAACGTTGGACTCAGGCTACTTGGATCCATCATCCACTATTAGATTTCTTAGATCTGAGAGATAGACCTAATCTTCCAACCATATAGTTCTACTATTTAGATTTTCAATAATCTAGGAGAACTTGCTCGCCATGGCCCCATCAAGAAGAGAACATGCAACAACTTCTAGAGCTAGTAATTAACGATGTTGAGAACCAAGACACTCGCCGTGTGGTTGAAGTTGCCTTACCAAAACAAGCTAAGATCCAGAATCCAACTGAAGTCATGACCAGAATGGAGATGGATCGTATGATGAAGCAGATGAGGATAGATTTCAAGAGACTCGCAATGAGATGAACCAGTAGATGTAGAAGAGCTTGAAGGTGCATAATGAATTAACTCAAAACAACTATAGAGGAAGAAAAGACTTAGACCATTCAATTTTAGATTCTAAAAGTTCCTCATCATCCGAGCAAAGATTGTAACGACCCATAAATTTTCGATAATTAAAATAACTAATTTAATAAGATTTCGTGATTTAATGTTAGAAAAAAATTTGTAATTCGTTTGGAATAATAATAACTGGGATGAATTGCGACAATAACTATCCAAGTAATTATTTATAGATTGAATGGAGTTCCAATCTAATTGAATTAACTCAAATGTTATAACTTGGTTAAGGGAATATATGGAAAAACAAATGTAAATAAGTGAATAAAAATTATGAATTATTTAGGTAGAAATACAAATTTTAATAGATTGGTTTCGAAGATTTGAATAGTAATAAGTATTGAAAAATAAATGCTACTTAATGAATGCCTTTGAAATCAATAGTTGGATAGGATAATAAATGTCGAATTCATTGGGTATGATAGAGTAATTGATTGATAAGTAAAATCTATTTAAAATCAAATAATTGAATATTGAACAGGTAAATTGTTTAAAGTAAATATTTAAAACTTATTGAATAATTGAATAACTATAAAATGGAAATAGTGTTCTAAGATGTAAATTGGTTTTAAAAATTGAATCTTATAAGTTCAATTTCAAATATTTCAAAAGATAGTGATTTAAGAATGATCAAATTTGTTTAAATTTAATATTACAAATGTTTGAATAATTAAATTTCGAATTTGATATGATTAATTTGATATTGAAATTTAATATATGAAAATAGAGTGAATAATTGAAATTTGATTTAATATGATTCAAATTGGTTTCCAAAGTGAATGTAAGTTATATTGGGATTATAATAGAGTTAATAAGATTTTAAAATTGGAATTTATTGGATAATTGAATAACAGGTTTAATATGATTAAAAATGATTTGTAAAATTTTATTTTATCATATTAAAGTTAGAATGATGTTGTAGAATTTTTAAAATCGAATTAAAAGTAAATTTGTGAAAATTGAATATTTTAATATTTAATTAACGAGTTAAAATAGCCATTTTTCAAACTATCTCGGATTTCGACGAAACCAGTTTCATCGGATCCATAACATGATATTATTGTAAGATTTCAAATTTCATGTCAATTGGATTTACCGTTTGTCCGAGGCAAGCCAAAACGCACAGAAATTTGATTAACCGATTTAATTTAAAATCGATCGTTTATTGCCGTAAGTCGCACAGATGATCGAATTAGCCTCCGAAACATGTTCCATTGTGTCCGGAATGCGGGGTAAACCCTATAAACGCCGGTCACCGCTCGTAAATCGGAGTTCGGAAATTCCGGATGAATAGTAACTCGAGAAATTTTCTATAAAAGCACCATCCTCTTCACAAAAATTCCAAAAAAACCCTAATTCCTTTATACGCAGCCGCCACTTCAAATTCGAAGGCGAGAAATCAATTTCGTTTCCTCCTCAATTACTCCCAACCGCCGACATTCACGCGAAATCATTAACTACAATATTGGAGAGCATTGCGAGAGCTTCAAATCCGTACGGTGGAGATGAGATATGGTGGAGCGTAGAGGACCAGAAAGGGCTGCGTTTGGTTGTCGTTCGCCCTCGACTCGCGCGCAATGGGGGTGGCCGAGTTCAAGGCGGTCGTAGGCGTGGGTAGAGGAAAGCGTGGGCTTCGATTTGGTGGTCTTTGATCAACCTATCGGCGAGCGTGGAGGAGGCGTTTCCTAACCCTAGAACGTTATGTTAGGTTTCCTTTCGTTCGATTTTCCTAGGAGTATACGCGCGTGAGGGAAGAAGGAAATAAGCGACCGTGACTCTTCTTGTTGGAACGAACGGCAGATGATGGATTTAGGTTTAAAAATTTAATTAAAGTTGTAATTAATTTATATAAAAATTCGAGTTAACTTTAAACTATCATATCTTTGTGATGCGAGGTCAGAAAATGACGAAACGAATTGCGTAGCAATCGTTTTGTCGAATACTACGCTATGGAGCTGGATTGGAATCATTTGGAGCTAGAGAAAATTTCGGGTAAAATTGAACGCTCGTTTAATTTTATTCGAAATAAAACGCTGGAACTGCATTGAAATCAAGGTGAGTGTTTTATAACGCTCAAAACGTACTGAATATCTTTATGCTAGTTAACTTTGATATTATGAAGTGATGAATTTTATTTGTCGTTGTTTGATAGAATCTAATTGTCATATAGATTGTCATTTGAATTAACCGTTGAAAATTAAATTGACAGTTAAAATTGAAATTGAAATTGAATTGCGATTAAATTACCTGACATGGATAACTATGAAATTGCCATGAATTGTATTGTCTATTGGATGATGTATTTCGATGGATGCTATTGGTTGATATTTAAATGTTTGGATGTTTATTTGCTTATATATATCCTGTTATGCATACATATGAAACTGTGATTTGATTTAAGTGATATATATTCATCCCTGACATTTAATTGAAATAAATAATTACTTGGCCATAGGATAGAAAATTATATACGGACACCGAATTGGCTAAATTAATAATTTTTAAAATCATCGATTTGAGATTTATTTAAATGTTTTGATTTAAAGGTTATAAATAGAAATCAATTTATAGAAATTGAATTTATCGAAAAATTGAGTTTGGAATGTTGAAATAAATTTTGGTTAAAAGAAATTGTTAAATAATTAAAGTGGAGACTTTGGAATTTAAAATCGGGATATGATTGAATTTCGAAAATGGATTTGTTTAAAGATTGAACCTTAATTCGAGCTTTGAATATTACTAAGTAAAAGTGATATAAAAATGATATTTTGAAATCGAGCTTGGAATTGAATCATATTTGAAATTTGGATTTAAACTTGAATATTGATGGATAATTTTGTTAAGTGTTATAAATGGATATTTTTGAAAAATCAAGCTCCAAATCGATATAAATTGAAATTGAATTAATTGAAAGTGAATATAAAATTGAATAAATTTGAAGTCAAAGTTGACGTTGATTGAATCGAAATCGAAATTGAATCGGTAGAAGGGAAATTGAAATTGTTTTGAATTGGGAAGTTATAATTGAAATGGTTTGGTTTTGAAGCTGTTTTATTTTGTTTTCCAAATTACTCAGTTATATAAACCATTTTTGAATACTTAAACTATTTTAATCTATTTTAAATCTACTTAACCCAATTTAAATTATTTTAAACTAATTTATCTATTTGAAATCCATTTAAAGATTTTAAGTATTTTTAACTATTTTAATTATTTAAACTACTTAAAACTATTTTCTAAAATTTCAAGCTGGTTAATAAGGTGAAATGTTTATGTTTAACTCTTGAATTTAAATACGAATTGGTTTAAATGAAGTTGCAACCTAAATTGAAATTCGAAATGATTTTGAAATCGAAATGAGACATTGAGGCGAAAAATGATTTTTGAAACGGAATCTTACATTTTGAATAGATATGATGATATTTGAAATGGATTTGATTTTGAAGCGAATATGATATTTTGATATCAATTATGAATCGACTTGAAATGTAAAAGAGCCATCGGTGCAATAATACGTAGTTATTAAAGAGACCGGGATCGGATATGGACATACTCTCTGTCGATACCGAAAACCACTTTAATAACTATTATACGCGGAGTGTTGATCCAGAATGAAGTGGATGGTTTGGTGAACGCGTTGACTGAAGAAATAGAACGATATTGGATGACCCTGACATGACTAAAACAGGAGCCGCGCCGGGCCATTGAGGTTCGTCATCTCTAGCTGACACACTTCTTCGATACCATATCTATTACATTTGTGATTCGATTTGGGTGCACCCCTTGATTTGGGAGTGTTGTTTCGCGGTGTTGAGGTAGCTACTGGCTATGCTCAACATCAGTCCGGATCACGCAACTACTAGTATCCTAGTTGGTATCGCCTCATGTACCTTGTCATATTGATTATCCTATTCGCGACCACTACGTTTTGTTTTGTGTTATACCTATAGGGTACCCTCTGATAACCACTAGTTTACGGTGGGGTTTACGGTGCTGTATAGACTATGGCATTATAAAAATGTGTTAAGGGGAATTATGGTAACGCCTTAACGCTATTTTAATACTTTTACTTTACTGTAGACATATTATAAAAGCGTATTGTACTACATAGTAGATAGTTTAACGGATCCTTAAGAGATGGAAAATCCCGTAACATATCTTAAGTTATTGCATGCATGTTGACACTGGATATGAGATCTCAAACCCCGTAAACATCTATGACGCCGTTACACTCATATTTATTTACGATTGATTTAACTTACATGAGGATATTTTAGTCCTGACTCGAGTGTTTTGTCTTTTCATTACGCTCGGGTCAGACCTGAGTTTTTCAGCTTATTGAAGATCTATTCTGAAGGACGAAGACGAAGATTTGGTATACTATTACTCTTATTATCTTTGCACCATGTTGTATGCTGCATTATTTTATTTGTTCTGTTGTATATGTATAACTCTGATAAATGTTGTATAAATAATGATCAAAGTATTGTAGACAGCTTCATGAACTGTTTATTTGACTATTATATTTTACCGTTCCGCTGCGAGATTCTGTGTTGTTTCATTTCCTTTATTTCTCTTTCTTTTCTTTTCTTATTTACCCCAATAACCATCCGCCCTTTTGAATGGTTTGGAACCGGCATGTGTATTTGATTGTCGGTTTAAACTGTCCAAAAAGGCGGGTCGTTACAAAGATGAAGGATAGAAAATAGAAGAAGATGAAAAATATGATTGAAACTTCATATCAAGGAGAAAAACAAACTCGTGGCTTGAGTTTATGGATCGGTACCGATCAAACTTATATTGGAGCTGGACTCCCATCTCTGGATGATGGCATGGATGTAACCACTGGACATGCTGTTGATGACCAGAATCTGGAATATCGAGCTACTACTAATGATACAACACACGAGAATCAAATAGGGAGATTGTTGGATGAATGAATATCACAGAGTCTAGAGAGCTTGGGTGCGAGCCTTCATGAGAGAATTCGCCAGGCTGAACACTTGGGCATGACCCCGATTACCATCTTCCAATCGAACTATAGACTTGAAGCACTTTGGAGTATATGGTCGGGAGACTTATAAGGGAGAACTGATTCAGAAGCTGTGATGATTGGGATACCTCTCCAAGTCAAAATCCTTGTACTAAAAACATTCCACGCAAGAAGTATCCACAGAGGCCTGCAATGCCAAATGCCGTTATACGGTGCAAAGACAGATCCAAGGAAGCACTTGACGAAGTACAAGTGGCATATGGACTCAACTAGAGCATCTGATGCCATGAGATGTCATTTCTTTCTAATTTTCCTTTTAGGATTAGCGATGATGTGGTTCACTAGGACCTCATCGAGAACCATATCGTCTTTTTCTGAGTTATCATGAAAATTTCTAGAGCAATTCCGTTTACACACTTCACGTCTAAAAGATGCGATGCCATTGTCAAACCTCTTTTAGCGGGGTAATCTTTAAAGAATTTCTTGAACCGGTTCCATACAGCTATAACGGAAGCAACAAATCCCAATAATGACATGGTGTTGATGGCATTGATCATGGGGATTCATCTTGAGACTGACTTCGAAAAGTGGTTGGAAATGAAATTCCCATCGATGATGGATATTTTCTATAGGACGGTTTACTAATTCCTAGGAGGAGGCACATAATCATTCCCGAAGAGGTGAGGCTAGCAATTCAGCTGAAGTGATATAGAGCAGTAATATTATAAAAAGGTCTGAAGGAAGTTCTAGGAATATGGATGCAAGCGTTGGCAACAAGAGCAAAGCTCGGTAACAGAATGACAATGGGCTAGAATGTGAAAGCTATACACTGAGTTGAATAACTCAGTCGAGAATATCTATTTGGAAACTCAAGGTACTGAGTATTACAGAAGGCTGATTCCAAGGGAGTCGACTGAGAAGGAGAAGAGATCTAGAATGTTTTGCAGGTTTCATGAGACACATAGTCACAACACCAATGAGTGTAGACACTTGCAAGATATGATTGAGGAGCTGATTCAAAAGAAGAAATTGAAACAGTTTGTGAAATCCCTACAAGTGGCGCGCAAGGAATTTCTACCCCCCCTCCCGGGTTGACATCCTAGTAGGAGCAAGCTTGTCCTAGTGGTGAGGAGCCTAGGCAGCTTGATAAATGTTTAGTGATTAATATGATCGTCGATGGACCACATCCAACCGATGAAAGCTTAAATGAGATGGATAGTATGTTGGTGCTTTAAAATATACAGAGAATGAGAGCAATTTAGCAGTAGAGGATGGAACTCTAGCAAAATAGTTCAGAGTCATGACTGGTGATATTGTTTTTTGCAATATAGATGCTGATAGGTTTTCCACCTTGACGATTCACTTATTGGTTATGATGGCCATAATTGGCCCTGCTATTGTACAAAAGGTGCTGGTTGACTATGGGAGTTTCGTCAACATTTTATTTAAGAAAGCTTATGACCAAATGCTTATGCAAAGGAAGGACTTGAAACCACCTAAATCTCGGTTCCAGGGATTTAACGGGACAACTATGGAACTAGCTGATATGTGGTACTACTGATGGTACTTAGAAAGGTTGACTGCAAGCGAGTGCGGCTAGTGCCTTTTGTGGTGTTGGATATTTACTCTTCCTACAATGCATTTTTGGGCCAACCGTCCCTGGCTAAATTCAAAACGGCTATAGTTCCTTGGTGTTTGACGCTTAAATTTCATATGGAGAATGGTGTGGGAGTAGTGCACGGAGATCAATGGCTTGGCCATGAGTGTTATGTTGTTGAGCTAAAAGAGGTAAGGCAAAAAGAAAAAGGAAAAGGTATAGAGAGGAATCTCTTCATCAAGGCTTTAGACGCATAGAAACAGATCCTTGAGGCTTGGCTTGGGCAACATAGTCGGTTCCATAAGGATATGGATCCAAAAGGGGCCACTAGATGGAAGAGCGGCTCCCATTGAATTGACAATCAATGTTCTGGTCAACCAGGATGACCCAACACGGGTCCTGAAGGTCGGTTCATCGCTCGATGTGAGAATGATGAAGGAGTTAATTAGTTTTCTCTGGCTTCGATGATAGCGAGCCATGCATTAAACATTAATCTCAAATGCATTCCTGTGAAATAGAAGCGTCACATCCTGGGTTTGGAGAGTTCCGCTGCTTACAAAGAGGAATTGGAGAAGCTGAAGGAAAATGGTTTCATCCGTGATGCCTTATACCCAGAATGGGTATCAAATCCTATCCTGGTGAAAAAGTCAAATGGGAAGTAGAGATATGCATCGACTATTCTGATCTGAACAAAGCATGCCTGTAGGACAACTTCTCGCTTTCGAGGATTGATCAGGTAGTCGATTTGATAGCTAGACATGAACTGCATTCATTCTAAATGCGTACTGTAGATACAATCAGATTCCAATGCACGTCCTAGACCAAGAACACACCAGTTTTATCATCCATCGGGGACTTTATTGTTATCTGGTCATGCCCTTTGGATTAAAGAATGCTGGAGCAACCTACCAGGGGCTGGTAAACAAGATGTTCAAAAATCATATTGAATAATTGATGGAAGCTATATGGATGATATGCTCGTGAAATTATGGTGTTTGGGAAACCATATCAAAAATTTGGAAGAAATGTTTAGTGTTCTTCGAAAATACGGGATGAAGCTAAACCATTTGAAATGCATATTCGACGTTTGCACTAAAGAAATGCTTAGGCTTCATTATGAACTCCCATGGGACCAAAGCTAATTCAAAAAAGATCCAGGCCTTGAGAAACATTAAGGCCCCAAAGGTGATCAAGGAGGTCCAGAGCTTGAATGGGAAGGTCATTACCCTTAGTCAATTCATCTCCAGAGCCAATGAGAAATGCATCCCTTTTTTTGACTTGATTAAGGAGGGAAAAATGAACTCCATTTGGACACAGGAGTGTAACGACGCATTCCAAGCTCTGGTAGATTACTTGAAGAGACCCCTATTCTCTCGAAGCCGATGGAAGACGAGGGCTTGTTTATATATATCTAGCAGTGTTGGTGTATGCGTTGAGCGCCACGCTCATTCCAAAGGAATTTCGCATCCAACAGCCCGGTCTATTACATCATTAAATAGCTGAGAGTAGCAGAAGGAAATTACCCAAAGCTAGAAAAGCTTGCATACTGCCTGTTGATCATTGCAAGGAAGATCTGTCCCTACTTTTAGGCTCATCTAATCAAAGTTCTTACCGACCGCCATTGCGATAAGTCGTGCAACAACCTTAGACCTCTGGAAGACTCTTGAAATGGAGCATTGAATTGAGCCAATACGATATAACTTATCACCCTCAAAGAGCTATCCAGGTCCAAGCTTTGGCGGACTTCATAACCGAGTTCGCTACATGAGACAATACTCCGAAGAGCAGTGGTAAGCAAAATGTTAGGTGGAAGATGTACATAAATGGCGCATCAACTAAATGTCGTTCTGGTTTTAAAGTTATACTTATCACTCCCGAGGAACATTCAATTTGTTATACCTTAAGACTTGACTTTCCTACAACAAACAATGAAGAAGTGTACAACGCTTTGATTACGGGACTCCAAAGTGCACAGGAACTGGGATTTAAAAAATTTCATACCTTTTGTGATTCCCAACTAGTGGTGTGTCAAGTTAGGAAGGAGTAATAGTTGAAGTGAGCGAGGCTGGTTCCTTGTCTAAACTAGACCCTTGAGTTGCTGGATGACGTTGAATATTACACAATAACGCATATTCCTAAAGAGAAATGCGAAGACCGACTCACTGGCTAATCTAGCCAGTTCTAGAGATGCACAGCTCATAGGCTTAGTCCCCATGGAAGTATTATCGACTTCGAGCATCGACCATATGGATGTCGATTGGATCTTGGAGGCCAAGCATGAGATGGAGTCATGGATGCCTCCCATAAAGAATTATCTACAGAGGGGAATTCTTCCAGATAGGAAGAGCGAATGACCAAAGCTCCTTCGCCAAGTTTTGAGATACATCTTTCAGCAAGTAGCACCATGCTAGAAAATATTTTCAGTTCCACTGCAATGATGTGTCGCCAACAATGAGGCCAAACAAGTACTGAGAGAAGTTTATGAAGGAGCCTATAGCGATCATATTGGGGGGCAAACCCTGGCGAAGAAGATTCTCTGCTATGCATACTTCCAGCCAACTGCCAACTGTGAAGCAGCCGATTACACTAGAAAGTGTGACAAGTGCCAAAGGTTTGCTAAGATTATGAGATCCCCACCAACGGATATTACTCAAATGGTCTGTCCCTAGCCATTTGCAGTTAGAGGAATTGATATTATTGGTGTGTTGCCGATATCTAAAGGTGGTGTGATGTACACCATCGTTGTAGTTGATTACTTCACCAAATAGGTTAAAGTAGAGCCAATAGCTACAATTACCACAAAGAAAGCAATCAACATCATGGTCCAGAATATCATCTGTAATTTTGGAGTTTCATAAGTAATTACTACCGATAACAGAACCCAATTTGATAGTGCCGAGTTTAAGGATTTCTACCGGCGACATCGCAAAGAAGAGATTTGTAGTGGTGGCACACCCCTAGACGAATGGACAAGTTAAACCCTCAAATAAGATTATTGAGTCTATTCTCAAGAAGAAGCGATTGGAAAATTTTAAGGGCAAGTGGACCGATGAACTTCCATTAGCACTTTAGGCTTATCGGACAACCCATAAGTCAACGACTAGCCATTCTCCATTTTCCTTAGCCTACGAATCATAGGTTATCATTCCAGTTGAAGTGGAATTAACTTCTTATCGAGTAAATCTGTAAAATCCATGGATGAATGAATAACTCCTTCTAGAATCTTTTGATAGGATCGATGAGCAGCGAGATGAAGCTGACTTGAGAGCAGCTGCGCACCAAAATCGAGTCGCCTGATATTACAATGCCAAGGTTAGGAATCAGATCTTTCATATTAGTAGTTGGTTCTCAAACGAATCTTCCCAGGCCTTGGGAACATGGACCTGACATAGGAAGGTCTATATGTTATAGAGAAAAAGCTTGAAGATGACACTTTCAGGCTAGTCACAATTAATGGGATCTCACTCTCGAGGGCATGGAATAGCAAGCACTTATGATGCTATTTCACTTACAAATGCAATTACAAAGCCATGTAATAAGACAGAACCTGTCATATCCCATCTTTAATAAATGTAATGGCTCTCTGAATCTGTGTCTTTGTCTTTATATGGCTTAAGAGTTGTGAAATATGACAGACGCCAATGATTCTACATGTGTATAATGCATGTATGTAGGTAGTTGGAGTTAGATGCCAACTAAACTTCCATAGTCCATGCAGGATCCTCGGAGTTTAACTATTCTTGGAGCTTAGAGATGGATGCAAATTAACTCTTGTCTTTGATGTGGGGCAGGAGTACAAACCATATAGGACATGATTTGACCATGCGCTAATTATCTCTTGCCCTTGATGTGGGAGGCATGAGCATAAACTAAAAAATGAACGAGACATGTCTTTTTATCAGCTAACTCTTGCCCTTAATGTGGAGGTAGGAGTATAAAATAAAGTAGTAGTGACCCGACCATCCATTAGCTAACACTTTCCCTTAATGTGGAGACATGAGTATAAACTAAAATGGATGTGACCTTACCGTCCATCAGCTAACTCTTTCCCTCGATGTGAGGGCAAGAGTATAAACTAAAATGGACGTGACCTAATTGTCCATCAGCTAACTCCCACCCTTGATACAGGGGCAGGAGTATAAATCAGATGTGACGTGATATATTCGTCCATCTATTAGTTCATGCCCAGAGCTTGGCAGAGCGCTAACGTCTTGCCCAGATGATGGCAAGGCCTATAAATCAAAATGGATGTGACAAAACCATCCATCCAATAGCTCGTTGCTAAAGTTTGGCTAAGCGCTAATACCTTTCCTAGAGTTTAGCGAGGTCAATGAACTAAAAAGAATGTGACAAGACAATCCATCCGATAACTTATGCTTAGAGTTTAGCCAAGTTCCAACCTCTTGCGCATAGGATAGCGAGGTTGAAGATCTTTACCTAGAGTTAGGCAAGATCTTACCCAAGCTTTAACAACCATCCGAAGTTAGGTGTGGTCCAAAATGACAACATTCAAACCTTGGTCGGAGTAGTCAAGGCAAAAGTTCCACATTCGGAGTTCGATGGGATCTCATTTGTGAACCTAGATTAATGCTCGGAGTTTGACTTGATCATGAGCAAACATTCCGGATAAGGAAGTCCCGATCACCATCTTAGGTGGTAAAAACCTGACCAAGAGTTTGGCATAGTTGAAATTTGCATCTCGTAGAAGGATGCTAAACTTCTAGTTCAAGCCAATTCATTTCAATCGACACCTGAAGGCAAGCACGATCGCATTTAAAGCTTTCTTAATATGAATACCTAAGTTATCTTTGCAAGTGATCACAGTTCGACCAAGCTCTAGAAGTAGACATGATCACGTATAGGCACTTGGAGATAGAATCCCAAAAATTGCTTTACTTTCACTAGAACGATGAAAAGCCGGCAAATCATAGAATGGGCTAATGAATTAGTCCAACAATAATCATGAAAAGAGATGGATAGTAAGTACATTGAATGGAAAGTGCATTTCTCATATGCTTAAGCAAATTCACACAAGAATTGGATAAAATAAAAGTTTTAATTCACATTTAAAATAAAGATTGGAAGGAAAAGTGCAAGTTTTATTAACATCGGAATTCAAAGAAAGCATGTGAGGAAGAAGAGGACAAAATTCGGGTTATATGAACCTATAACTCCAATTTTCCAGGTCAAGAAATCAAGAATTTTTCTTAAACCTTGAATCAGTGCCTATCTAAGAACTTGGATCAGTATCGAGTTATAAAAAAGGATAATGGAGATGACCATTCATGTACTCATGCATGTGTGTGCGCCTATTATTATGGAGCCTAAGAGAACATGCGTATATATATGTATATGTAATTATATTCAACACCCAACGACTGGAGTCAAATGAAATGAAATTCAAACTTGGAAAATCCATGAGAAAAATTAGTTCAAAATTACCGAGCTTGGAATGATAGATCATGAAAGCGCATTTTCGTTTTATAATGCAAGATACTAGTAAAGCCTCATGATGAATAGCTAAAGACACGACTCTTCATAAATATGATTTGCATGAAGGACAACGACCATTCGAAACATAGAGTGGAGTTCTTTGGAGCAATTCAGACTTGACTCGATTCATAGCACGTCTTGTTTGAAACAAGGTGTACTTTGGGGGGCAAGTGTTATCCATCCTTTGACCATGCAATATTCAAGCAAGATGAATGAATTAGACTTGGGAGTTATCCAAGCAGGCGTCCCGAAGAGACGGCCCAAAGTCTAGAAATCAAATACAGACAAAGCCATGAAGCAAACACCAGAGTGCCATAGGAATTCAAAGACCAAAATACAACATAGTGTTGGATCAGTACCGATCCACCACTTTTCACCAAATCTTGCCCTCGTTCCTCCTATACACTATTTATGTTGCAAAAAGCCTATTTCAAGTCCTACTTCATGGGTTCCATGCAATCCTGTATCGATCCCTGGAACCAGTTGAAGTAAGCAACTCCATTTTTCTATCGATCTATCGTTTCCAAACAAGTATGGAATCATGAAGCTCACTGCAAATCGAGCCAACACAAAGAGTTCGATACATTATGGCCATCTTATGGATCGATACTGATTCAAGAACATGGATCAGTACTAATCCACGCAATTTTCCGAGGTGTCCTCTTGGAGAATTGGTTTATGGCATGGAAAACGAGGTGTAGGTCATTGGGGAGAGATTTTAGGCTTCATACATCTATAAATAGAGGGGCAGGGCTCATTCTTATGGATCTTTCTACTCTTTCTTTCTCTACTCTAATTTCTTGTACTCGGCCTTGGATTTATACCGATCTGTAAGAACTACTGCTTGTAATCCAGTGATCTAAGCAATAAAATTACTAAGTGAACTTTTGCCAAGATTAACCGAGCCACTATAAATGTTTTGTATTCTTTGCTTGCTTATTTTCATTTATTTTCTTTACTTCTTATTCTCTACACAATCTTTTAGGTGTTTGTGCCATTTTTGGTTCAAATAATTTTAAAACATTAAAATCATTTGAAATTAATTAACACTATCTTAACTACAAATATGAATGAATAGATAATAAAATGTAGTGTATACATACGAAGTTATTTTATATGTACCATAAATTAATGATACAGACAAAAAATCAAAATATACTTTTATCTTTTTATATAATTTACACACACACAAAATACGCACACACATATATATACATATATATATATATATTAATGTTAATATGACATGTATTAACTAGTATTATATATATATGATTTTATAAAATTACACTTCATTGTTTGCGGAATTTTAAAAAGCAAATAACACACACACACACACACACACACACACATATATATATATATATATATAATTTTATTTTAAATTTTGGCCCTATGGAGGTTTTTTAAATACATACATTTTATTTATTTATTTATTATCTTAATGTATCATTATTATATGTATACATATATTTTTTTTAAGAAATTATACAATATAAATATATTCAAGATATTTTTATTTACTTTTACATTATACATGCACGCACGCGCGCGCGCGCACGCACACACACACACACACACACATAAATCTATAAATCCGGATTCGTGTTTAAACCATTTTAATAATTAAAAAAATTATATATTTCGAAAATGAATTTTGAATTTCAAAATTATTATCTTATTCATAATAAATTATTTTATTTATATTTGTGATATTTTAATTTAACTTTATAATATATGCGTGTGTGTGTAAAACTTAAATCTGTAGATCTAGGTCTATTTTTTAACCATTTTACTAACTAAACAATTAGATATTTCAAAAATGAAATTTTGAATTTCAAAATTATTAACTCGTTCAAAATAAATTATTTTATTTATATTTCTGATATTTTCATTTACTTTATAATATATGTATATAGATAAGTTATTTTATTATAAAATAAATACGTAAAATTTAATCATTATATATAAATATATTATAAATTAAACTTGTTTTGGACAGCAATGTTCATATAAAGGCTAATGTGTTCGTTGCATGTAAATCACAGCTCTTATATACAGACACATTAAACCATGTACATATTTATATATTGCACACACACTTACATGTATGTGTATGTTTGATACACACATTCACTTTATATATTACATATATATACAAGATCAAATCTTTATATAAATAAAATAAAATAAAGAATTTATTTAAAATTATTTAGATTGGATCTAAATTAATTTAGATTTCATAAGCCTAACAAGATGTAAAATGGTGAAAAAAATTTGTAATTCATCCATAATACTTGTGATGCGATGGCCCAGTTCTAACAATCTTAATGTTTGTATTTAGAGCACATAGAATTTAGTAGAAGGCTTTAAGTGACAAGCATCGTTTTCAAAAGTGGCAATAACTATACCAAGATGAGTCGAGATTATACCAGATTGGGTGGAAAGCCCTTTCTTAGAATAGAGGATGCTGTAGAAGTAAAGAATTGACTTTTGCATTATGAGAGAATCTTTGCTGATGTTGGTTTGGATGAGAAGTAGAACAGGAGACTGGCTTTGGGATAATTGCAAGGTGCGGCATTGTTCTGGTGGAATGGAGTTATAGTGGGTGTGCAAAAGAAGAGTTAACTTGGGTAGATTTCCAAAGAAGATTGGAGGAGAGATTCTTGTCAAAGGTAGCTAAGTCCACTTTGCTCAAGAAATTTATGGATTTGGAGCATGGAGAGACGTCACTGTTGGAGTATTGTGCAAAGTTTGAAGAGCTGTCTAGGTACGGATATGCCACCGTGGACATTTTCATTGAGAGGAATGAAAATTTTATCAGGGGGTTAAGGTCGAAAATCGCTAGGGAAACCTTACCAAATCTCCGAGATACATCAAATGTAATACTAGAGATGGTGATTAGAAATGAAGAAATCCTTTCTACCTTCGGGAAGGAGAAGTCAGTGGAGACTCGGGGTTCCCAGAATAAAAATAGGAAATATTTTAAGAAGAATGGTGCTTAGAAAGGAGGAGTTGCTAAAATAAGGTAAGGCTGATATTGTCATTGTCTGTTATAAGTGCAATAGGAAGGGGTACTATGGTAATGAGTGTCGCTCAGGTGATGGAAATGTGATTGTGAGGAAGTAAAAGGTGAAGTGCTTTAATTGCGACCAAGTGGAGCATCACAAGAACAAGTGTCTTGAAGCAACCAAGGTAGAGAAGGGCAAAGTCTATGCTTTGGAACCATCATCCTCTAGACCAACAGCAGTTGAGAAAGTAAATTATGTGATGGAAGGTACGCATTAAATCCATAGTATACCGGTTAGGATACTATTTGATAGCAGTGCATTGCATTCGTTTATATCTCAGTGTTTGGTATATAAGTTATGTTTAGAACCTTCATACCAAGTTACATTTTTAAGGGTCGAATAGATCTTGTGCTAGGAGCAGAACCCATGAGTAGACCACCTAGTAGGATGACACCTATTGAGATGAAGGAGTTAAAGGTGTAGTTGGTGGACTTAGAAGGAAAGAGTTTTATTAGTCCTAACAGTTCGCCTTGGGTAGCGGCCATGGTGTTTGTGAAGAAACGGGACAGATCATTAAGGTTGTGTATCAACTACCATAAGTGGGATGATGTAACGACCCGGAATTTTGGGCAATATAAATTTAATAATCTATGTAAATAATTTAATTGGTTTAATAATTTTCTATATAACTTTAATTTAAAATTGGCTAATTTAATCTTTTAAAGGTTGATAAGTTTTAATTTGGAAATATTTATAAGATTTGTTCGTCAAAGCTAATGAAATTTTATTCTGTTTATAATATATACATTTGATATATATTATGAATAGGAGATCTTTGTTTCAAATAAAAGATTGAATTTTCAAATTGTAACATATATGTATGTATATGTTATAGTTTGAGTTATTTTGAAATTTATTTAATCCATTTGATAATTTAGATATGAATGAATATTGTAGTTAGAGCTTTGTTTTAAAAACTTAATATTTTTCAAAAGTTAATTTAAAGATTAATTCAATTTTTTTTCAAAATATAAGATAATTATTTATATGATAGTTTATAAAGGATTTAATCAAAGCTTTCTTTTTGTTTTCCTTAAAATGCTTAATATAAAATGGATATGAATAAATGTTTTAGATTTTTAATCCATATAAAAGATACATTTGTATTTACTTGTTTTAAAATATTTTTCTTTTAAAAGTAAACTTATATACTTATGTAAATGTTTATTTACTAACTTAAGAAAGTAAGTTTTATTTACATTTAAATTAAATAAAAATTTGTTTAAAGAAACTTATGTAATATGTGTAAACATATTAAAACATCTTAATAACATTTGTGAAGCTATTGAGTAAATAAAATGACATGTGTAAGGTTATTAAGTACTATATGTGACAAATGGCTTTCATTTTCATTTATTGGAAAATTTAAACATATGAAGAAAATTTATTTTTCTTTTTCAATTCCAAACACTTTCCTTTGTCTTCACTTCTTAACCAAATTAATGGCAAACTGGAATATTTCCTCAGATCTGAAATTCATAACCCCAAAAGCAATATACTTCATATCAACTTCAAAACCTACAACTAAAACAACTCTCTCCAAAAATCTAAAGCCAAGTGAAAACTTAGAAGCAAATCTGAGGCAAAAGTAAATCTGGAATTAAATTAAACTGCAATTTTTCAAACCTGAAACCTGCATTTCAAAGTAATGAATCAATCAATTAAAGGCATGCAGAGGAATATTCAACATGCAAGTTCAACTCAGACTTTAAGTGCCTGGAAAATAAAAAGAGAAAGAAAAAAATCTGCTCTGCAACTTTTGTCAGGTGAGTAAATCATCTTTTAAAAACAGTTTTTCGTATAACCAGTGATTGAATGATGATGCATGTTTAATCTATATGGATGTTACATGAAAATTCGTTTTAAATTGGAATGCATGTTGAATCAAAATATAGAATTGCCTGTAAAATTTTAAAGAAATGGATACCGTGTTTAATAGAACAGTTCAAATCCTTCAAAAAAATCAATAACTTGATTTTGGATGCAAACTGGACTATGATTTGTAAATGGAAGTTGTTTACAATCACGTAATTGATCAGCTAAAAATAGTTACAGGGTTTCTAGATGAATGATTGACTCATAAGTTTCAATTTACAGTGGAAAATCAAATTTGGGCAAAATTTGATGATTTCAAATTCTAGTTTTGAATGTATAATCGAATTACAACTGAAAAATTATGATTTTTAAAGTCTGTATCATAATTTTTAATTGAGTAATTAAGTTGGATTTTTGGTTTGAATATTTTGGAGGGTTTTGATGATTGCCGAAGAATGGCATGATGATTGCAGCTGAAACTTTGATCGTAGCTGGTGTATGAGTTGTAGATTTTAGGAAAAATGCAAAAGAATTTTTCTATTGATCGTGGTGTTCGAATTTACATGAACTAGGGTTTAGGTTGTATTTTTGTTCGGTCTGGATATCGAAGCATTGTGTTGTGTAGGTTGGGCCGAAGGTGATCGCTTCTGGGGAGGATGAAGCTTGGGGAGGTGGCGATTCTATGGTGGGGTCGGTATGGATTATTGGCGTCAGGATCATCGGTGATTGGGAGGTTATCTGGTCGAGTTGCGTTTCCAGATTTTGCCGTGGGTGATCGATTTTGTATTGGTGGTATTTTTTAAGGTTTTGGTTGGTCGTGAGGGACGACGTGGTCGCCGCCGACTTAGGGATGAACGGAGGATGGTTCGCCGTCGTTGGTTTCGCCGTGCGGTGTGCACGCATGTACGCACTGTGCACTGGGTATTTTTTTGGAGAAGACGAGATTTGTCTCGGTGGGGAACTCGCGTTGTATTCAGGGTCGACTCGAAGTGGGATGTAGCTCGTTTGTTTCGATGTTGCCTCGGGTAGTTTCGGTGTCCGTTTCGGGTTATTAAGAAGTTTACACGGGTCTGGACGAGTGGAACTTTTGTTCCCAACCTGAAACCTGATTTCAATGAAATCAAGTATTTAACTATAAACAAGTTTTATAAAAGAGACGAATGAATAACATTAAAACTTGTTGTTTTGAAAATCAAGTTAATCAAATTTTAAAATGTAATCGAATTTACATTTCAAAACTAAAATGTTTTAAGATGATTGTTTTTTTTGGTAATTATCTTAATTAAAATTTGAAATTTAATTTTAAAAAGAGTGTTTCGAATTTAAATAGTGAATCAAAGTTTAAGATAAATTTCTAAGTAATGTTCAAAACTAAGTTCAATTTATATTGAAATAAATAAGTTTAAAATTAGATAATTTAAAGTGTTTTAAATTTGGAAATGATTTCTAAATGCTTTATCTATAAGTAAGGCTATTATTATTATTTTGGTAAACCAAGTTTAATAATTTGTCTTTAAGTTAATAAGATTTAATTGATTCGAATAACTTATGTATGGAGATAATTAAGGTTAAATTATTTGAATATGACTTAAGAATACTTAATTAAGTATAATTGTTAATAAGTAAGAAATTAAATAAGATGTGTGCTTTTCTTAATTAATTAAAGATTTTCTTTAATTATAACAAGATTAGTTAATTAATTAATTATTTAATTAATTTTAAATAATTAGTTAATTATTTATTTAATTTTAAATAATCACTTAATTATGGATTAATTAAGTGTAATTACTTAATGAAGTAATTAATGTTTAATAATTGAATGTAATTAAGAATGATAATTACTTATGAAAGTAATTAGGGGAATTACTCATGGGAGTAATTTAATGGAAGTGATTATTGGTTAATCACTTGATGATATTAATTAAGGAATTGATTAATATAATTGTTTTAAAGTTAATTAATTATGGAGTAATTAATTAATTAATAAATTAAGAATTATTTAATGATGGAATTAATTATTTGTTAAGTAATTAATTAAGAAAGTAATTAAGATTTATTAATGAAGTAATTAGAGATAATTACTTATGTAAGTAATTAAGAGTTAATTACTTAATTTATTTTAGTTAATTAATTAATGTGATTAATTAATGAATGTGATTAGTTTAAGATTAATTACTAAAGATAATTAATTAAAATGTAATTAATTAATTAATTAATTAAGTAATTATGGATTTATTAATTATTTAAATTGAATAATAATTACTTAATGAAGTAATTAAAGATTAATTAATTGGATTAATTAATCAAGGATTAATATAATTAATTTGGAAGTATTAATTAAGAAGTTAATTAATTGAGATAAGTAATTACAATTGTTAATTACTGTTTATGATTTATAAGATGATTAATTATAAATTAATTATTTAATTAATTAAAGTAATTATTAATTAATAAGAATCATTAGTTAATTAATGAATTAATCAAGTTTGATTAATAAAAGTAATTAATTAAAGTTTGATTAATTAATAGCAATTAATTAAGGTTTAATGTAATTAATTATAGTTAATTAATTAATAAAGGATCATTAATTATTGTAATTAATGATAGTAATTAAAGGTTAATTACTGAGTATGGTTAAGACTAATTACTCGAATGTAATTAAAGTATAATTAATCAAGGAAGATTAATTAAAGAAGATCATTAGAGATGATAAATCTATTTATTTGGAATAAATAAATAAAGAAGGATTTAGGTAATCCAATGGATTAAGAGTTAACCAATTCTGCTTTGAATGATTGATTAATATTGGATGGATGATTGGTTTATATTGGATGTCGATTGATATTGGGTGATACTGGATGATTTTGATATCTATGATATGTGAAATGCTGTCGTGTGAGATGAATGTTGATATAAATTATCTATTGTGATAGTATAATTCATCTACTGTTTATATCATCCTGAATATAAGTTTAACTGTTAAACCCTTAAGTACAACTTGGACATTTAAAATGGCGTTTGATTTCGGTGAGACCGGGATCGGGTTTCCATATTTGGATATTCGAAAACCACATCGATTCCAATTAAACGTTAGGTCGTGTATCCAAGTGGAGCAAGTGAAGACTCGAGGTGTAAGGGCTATACGTCAGTATAACTCTGTGGGTGATTCCGTAATGAGTTTGACGGAATAGTGCTTATAGATTCGAGATGGCGAATCAGAATGCAAGGGCTATGGTCGTTGACTCTGAGGGTGATTCCAATAATGAGTGCAACGAGATAGTGCCTTCGGTTTCGTTCGAACCCGGAACGAACTTGTATGGATTGAATGCTTTCAGCACATCGTCAAGCGGACGATGAGCATTCTAAGATTTGATGTCCTATAAAGGTAATCGTAACCTCAAGCCTCATCAACCGGGAATGGCTAAAACAGGGGAGGTGCAGCAAGGCTTCGTGGGTAGCTCCCACTGGAGAGCAAGATACATCCCTGTCTAGAGGTCCCTTTCTATTTCGGCTTAGTGTGTGGTTGGTCGCGCCAACTACGGGGTGGTCTTGTTCGGGACTGTACAGTAAGGAATGGTCCCGGCCTTGTGTTGCAGGGGATGAAGGGAGTAATCCTCGGTACGGTGATCTAGGCCACGTACTGTGACGGGCGGTACCCCAGTAGCCCTGCCATTGATGGAAACCCATTTTCCCTACGAGACCCTACGGTTTTGTTTGTATTACCCATTTTTGTGGCTAGTAGCTGGAATTTAATCATGTAACAATTTCGGCTATTTCTTATTTACTTGAAAACCCTAGACACTATTATAATATCACTGGATTTCCTATCAAATGTTTTGGTTAGCGTAAGGTAAAAACTTTTCCATGTTTATGTGTGGGAAGTCTTACGTGATACCTTTTCTTTCAAAGGTTTTCTAAAGTTAAGCAATTTTAACCCGTTTACTCACACCAGACCCCTGTCTGACCCGAGTGTTTATTTTCTGTTTTATTAAACTCTTAGGTACTCATATTATATATGAGTAGTCAAGTGATTCAGGTTAGCTTGACGAATTCTGGAGAAGATATGGAGCAGGAGGCTTCGACGTTTAGATATATATTGATTCCGCTGTGTTTGTTATATCTGTTTCTCTTGTATCTTGAGTTGTATAGTTAGACAGAAGTTTATAACTGTCTAATCTCTGTTGTTTAATTTATGTACTCTGATGTAATGAGATACTATGTAATATTTTATGTGATATATTATATTTTATTCGTTCCGCTGTGAGTTCTCTGATGTTGTTTGTGTTCTTCTTTCTCTTTCTTTTCTTCTTCTATCCCTTTCTTTCTTCAAGATGATGCGATTTTCTGGGAGTAGAAAGTCGGGTCGTCACATTTGGTATCAGAGCATTAGGCTGGGTGAATACCTAGGCTCTGTAGTAGTGTCCTTCTTGAGAGAGCGTATTTGTAATTTTTATATAACTATATATATATATCTGTATCTACCTAATAGGTTGGGTTATCTGTACGGATTTTCCAACATAAGTTTTAGAGGTAGATGGAGTAGTGGTTTGTGTGTGTGACACGACTACCACTAATGGAAGAGGTCCATATGTTTGAGGTTGGAAGTTTATGTTGAGATTTGGAAGTATTTGACAAGACTGTGGACCTAATACCGTCTTGAGTAAGATTTGTAGTTTGGAGTAAGGATTTCTCTGATATCCGAAGGAAATCTTTTTAAAGATTCGGAGTGTATCTTTGGAATGTTAGTTTGGATTTCGCTCGGGTAAGCGAATTATTCTAGTATTTGAATCTGTTGGAAGTGCAATAGTAAGTGATGATATCCTGATAACTGCGTGATGAGATGCAGTATCCTTGGATATTTTCTGAAGGTGTTTTCTCTTGAAGCAGTTTTAGAAGTAGTTGAGAAGCAGTCTTTATCTGCCGTAGAGATGATTTGTCTGTGTAAAAGTTGTTTGGATCTCTAGCAAGGAGTTTGGCTGTTTTGGAATATGAGACTAAGGTCTATGAGTTGTTTCTTTCCAGGCATGGTCTCATTGTTATTCCTTAAGGTAAGCGAGTTGTTGATGCTTGGTTTGGAATCCGAGATTCTTGAGGGGTTGTCTGCCATCTCGGAGGTCCGTTGCGTGGTTTGTTGGTGGTTTTGGTTTTGAAGAAGCCATTGGATTTGAAGTCTTTGGTTGGTTGTGGTAGCAGTTTCAGCTCGAAGTGTTCGGTGTGCTGACGAGGAGATCTTTTGGCTTTGCTGTATCATCAAGGTAGAGTTTGGAAGCAGCTGTGTGGCTTGTTTCTCCGATGGTCCAGGAATCTTGGTGTTTCTTCTAGCAGCAGCTTGGGCAGTTGGTGGAAGTTTTCTTGAAGGGTTAACCTGGTTTGGAAAAAGCTTTAAGCCGTTCTAATTGGTAAAGAGAGGACAGTTTGTTTGGAATCCAAACTAGGTAGGATCGCAAAAAGTGACTTGCGATTAATTTGGGAATTTTCTTGGGTTATCTTTTGTTTGAGACTGAGAATTCTCATGTGGAAGTAGGAGCTACAGATGTAATCAGAAGTTTGTCTGTATCTGGAGCTGAGTTCCATATTGTTTTGATTCCAAAAGCGATTCTGGTAGTGAGCATGATAGTAAGATGGTTCTTGGAGAGGAGTTGGTGTAGTAGCTCAGATATTTTTGGAATTTGGATTGGTTAGATCTAATTTTTGAGTTTGATTCTGTTATAAGGATGTGTGACTGAGTCAGATGAGTCACTCAGATTTTTATGGATTTGATGAACAAAGTTTTCCCGGATATATTGGATAAGTTTATACTTGTGTTCATCAACAGTATTCTCATTTATTTCAGAATCAGAGTTGTGCAGCGGAAGCGAGGTAGCAGCTATGCGAGGAAGGAAGCAAGTTCAGTTTTCTATTGTTGGAGTAGAGCTTGTGTTCTGGATTTCGACGGATTTTGGAAGACTTTTCTGTTGAGTAGGATCCAGAAACTGGTTTGTTTTGGTCTAGTTGTTTCTGGAAGCATCAGCATAGGTTGAGCTGATCAGGAAGAGAATAGGCAGCCGTGGATGGTCTGTTGAGTGATGCAGTTATGAGATAAGGAGTTTGGTATTCGAAGTTGGAGACTTCATTGTGTTAAGATTTCTCTGGTTAAGAGAGCAGTATTTGGATAGGATTGAATAGCCAATTTGGATAGCTGGAATTCATTGTGTATCACGTATCTCTGAGGGAATGCGTGTATGATTCATCGATTGGTTGTTGAATATGTAGTTCAGTTGCAATTGGATGTTGAGCTGGATTTGAGAGTAATCTGATGTTCTATTCTGATTGAAGGATCTAGAGATGAGAGGAGCTCTGGATTTTGGTGGTGTAGTTAGTTTGTTGGCTTTTGTTGAGCGAGTCTCCCGGTGATTTATACTTGGGAAAACTCGAGATAGTATTAGAGATTTATTCTGATTTGTGTCAGAATAATTAGTTAGATTTGTTTGTTTATTTGATTGCTATAATTGTTAGTAATTGGTTGTTAGGAATGCTTTGCTGATTGAAATTAAAATCTGTATTGGATTATTAAATTACCTTTGCTTTTAAATTTCGGGGACGAAATTCTTTTAAGGGGGGAGGATTGTAACGACCCAGAATTTTGGGCAATATAAATTTAATAATCTATGTAAATAATTTAATTGGTTTAATAATTTTCTATATAATTTTATTTTAAAATTGGCTAATTTAATCTTTTAAAGGTTGATAAGTTTAATCTGGAAATATTTATAAGATTTGTTCGTCAAAGCTAATGAAATTTTATTCTGTTTATAATATATACATTTGATATATATTATGAATAGGAGACCTTTGTTTCAAATAAAAGATTGAATTTTCAAATTGTAACATATATGTATGTATATGTTATAGTTTGAGTTATTTTGAAATTTATTTAATCCATTTGATAATTTAGATATGAATGAATATTGTAGTTAGAGCTTTGTTTTAAAAACTTAATATTTTTCAAAAGTTAATTTAAAGATTAATTCAATTTATTTTCAAAATATAAGATAATTATTTATATGATAGTTTATAAAGGATTTAATCAAAGCTTTCTTTTTGTTTTTTTAAAATGCTTAATATAAAATGGATATGAATAAATGTTTTAGATTTTTAATCCATATAAAAGATACATTTGTATTTACTTGTTTTAGAATATTTTTCTTTTAAAAGTAAACTTATACTTATGTAAATGTTTATTTACTAACTTAAGAAAGTAAGTTTTATTTACATTTAAATTAAATAAAAATTTGTTTAAAGAAACTTATGTAATATGTGTAAACATATTAAAACATCTTAATAACATTTGTAAAGCTATTGAGTAAATGAAATGACATGTGTAAGGTTATTAAGTACTATATGTGACAAATGGCTTTCATTTTCATTCATTGGAAAATTTAAACATATGAAGAAAATTTATTTTTCTTTTTCAATTCCAAACACTTTCCTTTGTCTTCACTTCTTAACCAAATTAATGGCAACCTGGAATATTTCCTCAGATCTGAAATTCATAACCCCAAAAGCAATATACTTCATATCAACTTCAAAACCTACAACTAAAACAACTCTCTCCAAAAATCTAAAGCCAAGTGAAAACCCAGAAGCAAATCCGAGGCAAAAGTAAATCTGGAATTAAATTAAACTGCAATTTTTCAAACCTGAAACCTGCATTTCAAAGTAATGAATCGATCAATTAAAGGCATGCAGAGGAATATTCAACATGCAAGTTCAACTCAGACTTCAAGTGCCTGGAAAATAAAAAGAGAAAATAAAACATCTGCTCTGCAACTTTTGTCAGGTGAGTAAATCATCTTTTAAAAACAGTTTTTCGTATGACCAGTGATTGAATGATGATGCATGTTTAATCTATATGGATGTTATATGAGAATTCGTTTTAAATTGGAATGCATGTTGAATCAAAATATAGAATTGCCTGTAAAATTTTAAAGAAATGGATACTGTGTTTAATAGAACAGTTCAAATCCTTCAAAAAAATCAATAACTTGATTTTGGATGCAAACTGGACTATGATTTGTAAATGGAAGTTGTTTACAATCACGTAATTGATCAGCTAAAAATAGTTACAGGGTTTCTAGATGAATGATTGACTCATAAGTTTCAATTTACAGTGGAAAATCAAATTTGGGCAAAATTTGATGATTTCAAATTCTAGTTTTGAATGTATAATCGAATTACAACTGAAAAATATGATTTTTAAAGTCTGTATCATAATTTTTAATTGAGTAATTAAGTTGGATTTTTGGTTTGAATATTTTAGGGGGTTTTGATGATTGCCGAAGAATGGCATGATGATTGCAGCTGAAACTTTGATCGTAGCTGGTGTATGAGTTGTAGATTTTAGGAAAAATGCAAAAGAATTTTTCTATTGATCGTGGTGTTCGAATTTGGATGAACTAGGGTTTAGGTTGTATTTTTGTTCGGTCTGGATATCGAAGCATTGTGTTGTGTAGGTTGGGCCGAAGGTGATCGCTTCTGGGGAGGATGAAGCTTGGGGAAGTGGCGATTCTATGGTGGGGTCGGTATGGATTATTGGCGTCAGGATCATCGGTGATTGGGAGGTTATCTGGTCGAGTTGCGTTTACAGATTTTGCCGTGGGTGCTCGATTTTGTATTGGTGGTATTTTTTAAGGTTTTGGTTGGTCGTTAGGGGCGACGTGGTCGCCGCCGACTTAAGGATGGACGGAGGATGGTTCGCCGTCGTTGGTTTCGCCGTGCAGTGTGCACGCGTGTACGCACTGTGCACTGGGTATTTGTTTTGGAGAAGACGAGATTTGTCTCGGTGGGGAACTCGCGTTGTATTCAGGGTCGACTCGAAGTGGGATGTAGCTCGTTTGTTTCGATGTTGCCTCGGGTAGTTTCGGTGTCCGTCTCGAGTTATTAAGAAGTTTACACGAGTCTGGACGAGTGGAACTTTTGTTCCCAACCTGAAACCTGATTTCAATGAAATCAAGTATTTAACTATAAACAAGTTTTATAAAAGAGACGAATGAATAACGTTAAAACTTGTTGTTTTGAAAATCAAGTTAATCAAATTTTATAATGTAATCGAATTTACATTTCAAAACTAAAATGTTTTAAGATGATTGTTTTTTTTGGTAATTATCTTAATTAAAATTTGAAATTTAATTTTAAAAAGAGTGTTTCGAATTTAAATAGTGAATCAAAGTTTAAGATAAATTTCTAAGTAATGTTCAAAACTAAGTTCAATTTATATTGAAATAAATAAGTTTAAAATTAGATAATTTAAAGTGTTTTAAATTTGGAAATGATTTCTAAATGTTTTATCTATAAGTAAGGCTATTATTATGATTTTGGTAAACCAAGTTTAATAATTTGTCTTTAAGTTAATAAGATTTAATTGATTCGAATAACTTATGTATGAAGATAATTAAGGTTAAATTATTTGAATATGACTTAAGAATACTTAATTAAGTATAATTGTTAATAAGTAAGAAATTAAATAAGATGTGTGCTTTTCTTAATTAATTAAAGATTTTCTTTAATTATAACAAGATTAGTTAATTAATTAATTGTTCAATTAATTTTAAATAATTAGTTAATTATTTATTTAATTTTAAATAATCACTTAATTATGGATTAATTAAGTGTAATTACTTAATGAAGTAATTAATGTTTAATAATTGAATGTAATTAAGAATGATAATTACTTATGAAAGTAATTAGGGGAATTACTCATGGGAGTAATTTAATGGTAGTGATTATTGGTTAATCACTTGATGATATTGATTAAGGAATTGATTAATATAATTGTTTTAAAGTTAATTAATTATGGAGTAATTAATTAATTAATAAATTAAGAATTATTTAATGATGGAATTAATTATTTGTTAAGTAATTAATTAAGAAAGCAATTAAGATTGATTAATGAAGTAATTAGAGATAATTACTTATGTAAGTAATTAAGAGTTAATTACTTAATTTATTTTAGTTAATTAATTAATGTGATTAATTAATTAATGTGATTAATTAATGAATGTGATTAGTTTAAGATTAATTACTAAAGATAATTAATTAAAATGTAATTAATTAATTAATTAATTAAGGATTTATTAATTATTTAAATTGAATAATAATTACTTAATGAAGTAATTAAAGATTAATTAATTGGATTAATTAATCAAGGATTAATATAATTAATTTGGAAGTAATTAATTAAGAAGTTAATTAATTGAGATAAGTAATTACAATTGTTAATTACTGTTTATGATTTATAAGATGATTAATTATAAATTAATTATTTAATTAATTAAAGTAATTATTAATTAAAAAGAATCATTAGTTAATTAATGAATTAATCAAGTTTGATTAATAAAAGTAATTAATTAAAGTTTGATTAATTAATTGTAATTAATTAAGGTTTAATGTAATTAATTATAGTTAATTAATTAATAAAGGATCATTAATTATTGTAATTAATGATAGTAATTAAAGGTTAATTACTGAGTATGGTTAAGACTAATTACTCGAATGTAATTAAAGTATAATTAATCAAGGAAGATTAATTAAAGAAGATCATTAGAGATGATAAATCTATTTATTTGGAATAAATAAATAAAGAAGGATTTAGGTAATCCAATGGATTAAGAGTTAATCAATTCTGCTTTGAATGATTGATTAATATTGGATGGATGATTGATATTGGATGATTGGTTTATATTGGATGTCGATTGATATTGGGTGATACTGGATGATTTTGATATCTATGATATGTGAAATGCTGTCGTGTGAGATGAATGTTGATATAAATTATCTATTGTGATAGTATAATTCATCTACTGTTTATATCATCCTGAATATAAGTTTAACTGTTAAACCCTTAAGTACAACTTGGACATTTAAAATGGCGTTTGGTTTCGGTGAGACCGGGATCGGGTTTCCATATTTGGATATTCGAAAACCACATCGATTCCAATTAAACGTTAGGTCGTGTATCCAAGTGGAGCAAGTGAAGACTCGAGGTGTAAGGGCTATACGTCAGTATAACTCTGTGGGTGGTTCCGTAATGAGTTTGACGGAATAGTGCTTATAGATTCGAGATGGCGAATCAGAATGCAAGGGCTATGGTCGTTGACTCTGAGGGTGATTCCAATAATGAGTGCAACGAGATAGTGCCTTCGGTTTCGTTCGAACCTGGAACGAACTTGTATGGATTGAATGCTTTCAGCACATCGTCAAGCGGACGATGAACATTCTAAGATTTGATGTCCTATAAAGGTAATCGTAACCTCAAGCCTCATCAACCGGGAATGGCTAAAACAGGGGAGGTGCAGCAAGGCTTCGTGGGTAGCTCCCACTGGAGAGCAAGATACATCCCTGTCTAGAGGTCCCTTTCTATTTCGGCTTAGTGTGTGGTTGGTCGCGCCAACTACGGGGTGGTCTTGTTCGGGACTGTTCAGTAAGGAATGGTCCCGGCCTCGTGTTGCAGGGGATGAAGGGAGTAATCCTCGGTACGGTGATCTAGGCCACGTACTGTGACGGGCGGTACCCCAGTAGCCCTGCCATTGATGGAAACCCATTTTCCCTACGAGACCCTAAGGTTTTGTTTGTATTACCCACTTTTGTGGCTAGTAGCTGGAATTTAATCATGTAACAATTTAGGCTATTTCTTATTTACTTGAAAATCCTAGACACTATTATAATATCACTGATTTCCTATCAAATGTTTTGGTTAGCGTAAGGTAAAAACTTTTCCATGTTTATGTGTGGGAAGTCTTACATGATACCTTTTCTTTCAAAAGTTTTCTAAAGTTAAGCAATTTTAACCCGTTTACTCACACCAGACCCCTGTCTGACCCGAGTGTTTATTTTCTGTTTTATTAAACTCTTGGGTACTCATATTATATATGAGTAGTCAAGTGATTCAGGTTAGCTTGACGAATTCTGGAGAAGATATGGAGCAGGAGGCTTCGACGTTTAGATATATATTGATTCCGCTATGTTTGTTATATCTGTTTCTCTTATATCTTGAGTTGTATAGTTAGACAGAAGTTTATAACTGTCTAATCTCTGTTGTTTAAGTTATGTACTCTGATGTAATGAGATACTATGTAATATTTTATGTGATATATTATATTTTATTCGTTCCGCTGTGAGTTCTCTGATGTTGTTTGTGTTCTTCTTTCTCTTTCTTTTCTTCTTCTATCCCTTTCTTTCTTCAAGATGATGCGATTTTCTGGGAGTAGAAAGTCGGGTCGTCACAGATGAGAAGACGATCAAGAATAGATATACTTCTTTGAGAAGCGAAGATTTATTCGATTAATTGAGTGGAGCTAGATTCCTTTCCTAATTATATTTGCCTACAGGGTTCCATCAGCTAAGATTGGCGAAGGACATTATTCCTTTGATGGCATTTTGAACGAGATATGGTTCATAGAGTGGTTAATGATGCCATTTAGGTTAACTAATGCACTTGCTTTCTTTTATATTTTATGAACTAGATATTCTGAGAGCACTTGGATAGATTTGTATTAGTGTTTATAAATAGCATTTTGATATATTCTAAGGATCAAAAAGAGCATTAGATTCATCTTAGAATAGTATTAGAGAAGCTTAGATGGCATCAGCTAAAAAGGAAGTTTTCAAAGTGCCATTTCTGGAAGAAAGAAGTGAAGTTTCTTGGCCCTGTGGTCTCAGAAGAAAGGTTATCAGTTGATCTAGCTAAGGTTGAAGCGGTTAATGGTTGGAAGAGAACGGAGACAATGACTGAGATAAGAAGTTTTCTTGGATTAGCTAGATATTACCAGAGATTTATCGGGGATTTTTCGTAGATTGTAGCACCCTTGACTAAGCTAACCAGAAAGGACATTAAGTTTATTTGATCTGACAAATGTGAGAAAGCATTCCTTACATCAAAGCATTTATTGACCAATGGGCCCATGTTAGTTATGCCAGATGATGGTCAAGATTTAGTACTATATACAAATGCATGTGGGACTGGATTAGGAGCATTGTTGATGTAGAAGGGTAAGATAATTACCTACACTTCTCGACAGCTTAGAACGCATGAAGTAAGATATCCGACTCATGATTTAGAGTTGGCAATGGTGATCTTCGCACTGAAAGTGTGGAAACATTATCTTTTAGGAGAAAGATTGAGTTGTATAGGGATCATAAGTCTTTAAGGTATTTATTCTCTTAAAAGTAATTAAGTATGAGGCAGTAGAGGTGGCTGGAGTTTTCAGCACTTATGATTTGGTATAGAGTACACACCGAGGAAAGCTAATAAGCTAGACGATGCTATTAGCAGAAAACATCTGAATATGGTGTCAGCTATGTTGGTAGAATGGAAGGATGTTGAGGCATTGACTACTTGTAGAATGCTATTAATATCGACAGTTGGTTCTAGTCAGAGTACTGCCATGATATCCTATGAGGAAGTTCGATCAGTTTTGATTGAAAGGATTACTTCTAAATAGAGAGATGATCCATTATTGAATGAGAAGATTTGAAGACTTGAGATTGGAACTGAGATTGATGATGTGAAATATTTTAGTCTTGACTAGAAGGGACATTTGAGAAAGAAGGGACAGTTGTGTGTTTCGGATGTTGGAGACCTAAGGAAAGAAGTTCTTATGGAATGCCATGGATCGAAGTTTACAATTCATCTTGGAGGAACCAAGATGTATCGGGATATAAAGAGAAGTCTCTTCTAGAAAGATATGAAGAGGGATGTTGGAAAATGGGTAATGCAACATTCGAATTACCAGCAAGTAAAAGCCGAACATCAGAAGCCTTGTGGGTTGCTTCTGCCTTTAGATATACCAGTTGGAAATGGGTTTCGATATCTATGGTCTTGACTAATGGGTTGCCAAGTTCGACTCAAGGAAATGATAATATATGGGTCATAGTGGAAAGATTGACCAAGAGTGCCCATTTTATTCCCGTTAAGTTAACCAAGACGGCACCTGTTTTGGCTAAGTTATTTGTGAAGAACATAGTTAGACTGCACGACATTCCTAGAAATTGTCAGTGACAGAGGAACATTGTTCACTAGTGAGTTTTGGAAGAGTCTACAGGAAGTGTTTGGTACCAAGCTTAAGATGAGTACCGCTTATCACCCTCAGACAGATGAGCAGACAGAGAGAGTCAATAAGGTACTCGAGGATTTGTTGAGAGCTTGCGTACTAGATGTTGGTGAATCATGGGAAGACCTCCTACACTTGATTGAGTTTTGCTATAATAATAGTTATCAGACTAGTATAGGAATGGCGCCTTTCAAAGCTTTGTATGGAAGGTCATGCAAGTCACCAGCATATTGGTTGGAAACGAAAGACATGTTAGTCTTAGGTCTAGATCTGGTGAGAGAAGCAACGGAGAAAATTGAGTTGATCCGAGGTAGGATGAGAGAATCACGGTCTAAACAGAAAAATTAGGTGGACAGAAGGCGTAAGGATCTAGAGTTCTTAGTTGGAGATAAGGTTTTCATTAAAGTATTGCCGCATGTTTTTAAAAATCAAGGAAACTGGAACTGAGATATGTTGGACCATTTCCAGTTATAAAGAGAATTGGCAAGCTCACATATCAAGTAGAGTTATCGTGCAGTTTGGCAGGTGTCCATAATATTTTTCATGTTTCTTATCTTCGGAAGTATGTGCATGATCCCGAGACTACTATCACTCTGACTGTATTGGAAGATTTAGTAGTTGGACCGGATCTGACTCTTATTAGGCAACCAGTTCGGGTTGTAGCAAGAGATGAGAAGAAGTTAAGAAACAAGACAGTCAAGTGGGTGAAATTTCAGTGGAGTGACAACGTGAAAGACTGTACTTGGAAGACAGAGGACAAGATTAGGGATACGTATCCTAAGCAATTATGTGGGTAAGTTTAATATTTGTGGTATGTAAATTTTATGGCTGGTAGGATATGCTAGCTTTGGTTGCATGTTTGTTATGCTTATTTTGCAGTCCTTACTGAATTTCGAGAATGAAATGAGGAGGGGGAGCCTGTAACACCCCTAATTTAAATTAACATTATTCAGGAGATTTAATTAGATAACTTAAACAGAATAATGTAAAGATTATAGTGACAAGGGAATTGAGATTTGAAAATAAGTAAGGTTGTGCCTTAACCAAATAAATCAATAAGCTTATTTTATAACTTAAACACATATTTTATACATATCCATTCTATTCATGTTTTCATAAATCAAAAATCCAAAGAGAAAGGTCCGCCATTAACCCTAAGGAGAAGAGAACACAAAATCAAGTAACGTTTCAAGAGTTAGCTAAGAAGATTTAAAAGAAAGATCCAAATCTGAACACATTATCAATCCAAGGTGAATAATAACATTTATCATCTCTTTATTCTTTGTTTTGATTCGTTATAGGTTATACCCCAAACTTATGTGTTTGATTGGTCAAGTTATGATCTAATAATCATTGTTTGGATAGAATAATGGTTAATGGGAATGTCTAGAATTAATTAGAAATAGTTTATTTTAGTTTTAGTTTAAATCCAAAGTTTTTATCCTCCAAATGATTTGAAATTTAGATATATGATGTAAAACAACATTTTGGAGATGGATTTTTATTTGAGAATTTTCCAAAGTGATAGGAATTTAATATAAATTTCGTAAGGTTAAATAGGCATAAATTTGGGTTTATTTTATTAATGATAATTAAATGTGGGTTTTGGACCCGAATATTCTATATGTCAAAAGAAATATAATTTTGGAATTGATATGAATTTTAGGGATTTTTCCCATGTAATTTTGAATCAAGGAAAATTATAAAGTATGCATATAAAAGTATAATTAATTATTGGTGTTAATTAATTATTTAAAATAATGGTTTAGATCTCCAAAATATGGTGCGGTGGTTTTTTAGTAAAGAAAATTAATAAAGTTTTGCTAGCCAATAAGCTTTTTACAAATTATAGAGGTTTAGTGCAAAGAAACAACTTTTTATATTAATGTTGCAGTTTTTATGTTTACTACGGTTTTTCCATGTAGCCATTGGATTTGTCGAGCCATCGCTCACCATAACCTAGAGTCATCAATGCGGAACAAAGCAATGTCGCACGATGTCAACGAGTTTGACATGAAGTGGATAAGTTTTGGTTCTCGTCGAGCCAGAAATAGAAAAGGCAAAGAGATGGTCTTCGACATGATGTTGTCGATGTTTATTCATGCCAAGTTTTATGCCAAGATGCTTGTTACCATGTTTTGTATACTAGAAATAATATTGCCGCATATACCATCCTACGTTTGCCTTTTCGACCCGATGGTCATCGAGCCTAATATTTTAACTTGCCATCGAGTCTAACCTTTATCGTTTCAAAATTGTTATCAATCCTTGTCAATGGCGCTTTTAACTCGTCGTTGAGTTTACCCTATGTCACTTTCAATATTGTTATCGAGCTTTGTCAATGCCTTTAAGTAATCTTCAAGTTTTCAAATAGGTGGATAACCTATGTATCATGAGGATTGATGACTTCATTATCATCGAGACATGATGTCGTATGTTTAGTCTACGAGTTTTAATAGGCAGAAAGCCTTCTGCTTTTACAACGACATTTTGAAAGCAATAAACCATATATCATTTTCAATCATGTACATGGCAGTATAAAAAGGGTTTACAAATGACATTAGACTTTGAAAATATAAAGAGGTGGTTTCCTTGTTTAAATTATGGGTTAATATTATTAACTATACATCATTAAGAAAATGATTGCAAGGAATTTAATTGGATGTGGACGCTAATACACATCGAGATTATAAATGATAGAGAGCCATTTGTTACGTGATTTTAATTTCAAACCTTAGGGACACTAAGGTATATCTTAATGGGTTTGACATGAATTATTTTGGGGTTATTATTGTGTGTCACCATGAAATTCAATTGACTAAGGAGAAATAATTTAATTGGGGACACTAATAGAAATAAGTTATACATGTGGATAGCATGGAGTAAAGATGAACATGTAGGTTATACGGGTTAAATATAAATATGTGGATAGCATGGATTAATGTTGTACATGGGTAGGATGGAGTAAAGTTAAACATATAGGTAACATAGGACAAATAAAAACACATGGATAACATGAATTAAATAGCCAAGTGATGGGTTCATAGTCATCTTAGGAAAACCGTGGGATGTATGATGGATAGTCTGCATCATGCCAGAGATGGATATTTCTAATTGGTTAATTTAAGGGTTCATAGTCATTCTAGAAAAACTATGAGATAGAGATGGATAATCCACATCGGTTTAAATGATAAATTATAAGATGGATAGTCCACAATAGTTTAAGTAAAATAAGTTGAGGGATGAGTAGTCCATAAAAATATAATTCGAATAGTCAATAAGACCTTAGATGGGTAGTCTAGTAAATGAAGGATGGGTAATGCGGTATATATGAAAGGTTTATATATGATTATATTATTTTGTTATCACCATTATGGATGCAGGAGCATAGTATATAGTTAAAATAAGTAATTGGGTACTAGTGAGGGGAAACCAGTTCTGCACAGTGGCGTTGTCTCACTAGATATCTATTGGTTTGAGATGGCATATTATTATTCATACCAGACTTTTTGTCTGATCCAAAGTTTTTGTCTTTCCCCTTAAACTTTTGGGTACGTATTTGAGTAGATCGAGAGAAAGGGATTTTCAGGTTCTCTTTAGAAGATAAGCTTCCGGAGACGTGCAAGAAGCAATCTAGCTAGCAGTATTTTCCATTGTGTTTTGATTTTTCTTTTGTATTGTAATGGCAAGTTGTATTAAATGCCAGATATTTGACTCTGGTCATCCAAGGAGCATCTTCATATGTCGCTCTTGGAATATGTTATGATAATTATATTTTCCCTGAATATGGTTTGCGAATTGGGATTACGTAATGAAATTGAATCTTATTGTAAAATGAAATGAGAAATTTTATTTTATAACTTTGTCGAATTTCCATATTTAGTTGTTTCTGGTATTATCAAAATAATTAACATAGCCAAAATTTATCATCGAAAATTAATAACTATGGATGATTATAGCATCCATAGCATTTTGTTTCGGACTCGTGATGGGGGATGTTATAATCATCCTTAACCTCCATTCCTCTCTTCATTTAAAAGGAAATTCCACATCATCTCCTGAGACCAAATATTGGTTTGAGGCTTACTTTTCTCCAATATAATCTAGCTCTTAGTTTTTAGACCTAGCTACGACTTAAGAAAACCGCCCTCAATTTTCAAAAGCTATAAGGGTTACTTTCAACTTTTGGAGCTCCATTGCCTTTTCCTTATAAGATTGGTAAAGTGAAGCACAGTCTTGCGAGATCCTTAAACAGTTTAGGCAGGATACTCTCAAAGAAACATCATCTTAAGATTAGTAGAGACAAAAGATGGAAATTAAGCGATGACTCCATATCAGTTACCCTAATTTGAGATAGCATATAATAATCGCATCAACATTTAATGTCAATTCAAACATGCCCAAGTTGTTGGAAGGGTTTCATTCAAAAAAACAGAGAGAGAGAGAGAGAAATTATACAAGGCGAGAGTTATAAAGGTCATTACAAAGACAAGTTACGGCATGTTTCCTCCATTAAAAGTGTTATCGGGGGAATCTTGTACCTCCTCGTCAATAGCAGTTTCTTCTTCCTCTAACAATCTTTTGGCTTTCTCCTCCTCCCCTACTAGGATCTCGGCTTCAAAGGCCTCAGTTTCCTTCTCTCTTTGGCGTTCCTCATATTTCCTAGCAGAATTGGCCTCAACTATGGTGGCATTATTTCTGAGATAAGAAAGAGAAAGGCATGTCCTGATCTTGGTGGTGAGCATAGGCATAAAATAAAAGTTGAAAGGCTCACCTACTAGCTTCCCTCTCACACTTTCTTTAGTGGTGTAACGTTCTTTGTCAGTTACCCCAGCCTCGGCTTTCTTCAGCCTCTCGTCCTTTTCCTTCAGGGCTTTCTCAAGGGTCTCGATCCTTCTCTCCCAAAATCCTACCAATTCCTCAACTTAAGTAGCCGCCTCTTGAATCTTATCCCTAAACTCCACGAACTCCTTTTTTGTCGCTTCGGAAGTAGCCATTAATTCCTCAACCTTCAACCATCCATATTGAATAACAGAGAATTCTTCCACCATCTAAATAAAGATAAATTGAGTAAGGACAAAAATTGAAATTATAAACCTTTTATAAGAACTTCCCTTTTACCTTGATACTCTCTAGGGGACATGTTTGATCATCTTTCGGATGTTATGAACAGAGGTGCGAAGCCTATCAAGCGCTTCAATGATGGCAGAAGAAAGACCACCTTCCAAGCGGCCCTTGCAATCTCTATAGCTTGCTTGTTCTTCTCAGAAAGCAGACCTTGAACCTTTTTAGAGCTTTTAGCATAGAAAGGTTCAAAGACCTTTTGTTTCTTCAAGTCGAGAGCCTCTTCATTAGAAGATAGCAACCTGACCATTTTCGTGATCGCTTTTACTTTATCTTGTGAGCCAGCTTTCTTGGAAAGCCCTTTGAAAAGAAGATAACGTTAAAATCAAGATTGAGACTAAAAGTTATGATTAAGAACATAAAGCAAATCTAATGGGTAAATAGCAAAACCCTCAGTCTCACCTTCCCTAGAATCAAATTTGGTTTTATATCCACTATTGACGATTATAGTAGAAGCTTCAACATACTTACCAGAAGGCTTGAATCTAGCAAATTTAATTGAAGGGGGTAAAAGAACCTTGGATTTCAGCTTGCTCTAGCTAAGAACTAAGTGACAACATCGCTGAAGGAATGGAATCTTTAAACTGACTAACAAGTGCCAAATCGCTACTCTTTCCGGGTATCTCCAATTAAGTTCTGGTACAATAAATGGACACAATTCAGAATACAAATAAGTTTAAGGAAAGAGAGGAGTATCTAATGACATACAAGCATTGTTGAAAGAAATGATGATTCAGTTGAAGGAAGCTTTTACCAGAAACCACTAGCACGGTGTTACTTTGCTAAAAGGATCCTCTAAAGAAGTCTTCCTTAAGAACTTGAGAAAATATGTAGGAAATTCCCCGAAAGTCTTAGACTCCAGTAAATTGAACATATAATTGATCTCGACATTAGATATGTTTCAGTAACCCTTTTCGGAATATAAGATCGCTATAGTAGATAGAGTTGAACAAGAGGTAGCTAGAAGTTGGAAAGGGTTGAGGTTATAAAATTTTAAGACATCAATGAACAAAGGAGCAAGGGGTAAGAAGATCCCGTGTTCCAAATGCTCTACGGACCCTACAAAATACCCTTTGGGAGGATTACTAAATTACAACCTAGCCCAGGAAGCAAGCATGTCAACTCTAGTAATTTCATAAGAAGACAAGATTCCATTAAGAACTTGTTGGTCTGCAATAGGAGTGTCCATTTCTAGCTTAAGAAAAAGGAAGAAAAATGCTCAATTACCAAAAGAAGAATGGACATTATTTCCAAGATAAGTATTAAGAAAATTGAACCCGATTTAAGTTCTTGGATAGGAAATGAAAGGAAAGACATCAATAGTTATATCAGTAATCACGGTAAGAAAAACAAAGTTGAAAAGGACTTACTTGCTTGTGAACATGTATCAAAAGAAGAATCAAAGAAAGCTTGAGAATGTTAATGGTTGTTTTGCAATTTTAACAAGTGAAAAGAGAAAAGAAAAGGAGGAGGGTTTTTATATTAAATGGAACGGCATAGATTGAAGAAAAAAAGTCTTTCATCGTGGATTTATTTTGACGAACAATATTAAAAGGCCACCCCGCCAAATGTCAAGTCACCCTTGCATAGGAAAAGAGAAATACCTTTTGATGATGACCAATCAACTGCCAACACTTAGGCCAACATTAAATGAAAATCTAGAACCCATCCCATCAATGGTCTAGCCCTAAATGATTAGTTATTAGTTCATACTATAAACAAAAATTTTGACCTGTCAGCCTCAAGTTAGATTTTGGCTTTAGGCACAGTAACAGTTTCACTTACCACTTGGTCAAACTCGACACATAAAGCAGATAGATCCTGGGATTTCGCAACACGTCATCGCATGGGCACATGCTCTTATCGACTCGAACAGATCGATTCGAATCTATCGATTCGAACTACCTCGCCTGCCGAAAACCTCCATCTCATATCAATCATATCTCTTAAACCACAGATCCAAATGCTATGAAATTTCACGGAAGCTTACGTACAAGGTAAAGGATCTTCTCGTCAAGTTTCAGCTCGATTGGACCATTTTTTGATCGATACAAAATCGATTCGTATCGATCACAGATTAAGTCGAAACTTGGTAGGATTGACCGCGTGGGCCCACTCACGTGCCCGAAAGAGTCTCCTAAAGTTTGAGCGCGATATCAGCCTCCTACACCTATAAATAGCCCCCTGAAGCCTACAGAAAAAGGAACTTTTGGCTATTCAACGTCTAGGCTCTGCCGGATTCAATTCTATACCTCACCGTCACTGTTGTACTTAAATTACTTCATTGTAATCGCTGTAGTCATCTGTAACCAGCAAGGAAAATCAATAAAGGATTAATATTTGAAGTGGACGTAGGCCGGAGATAGCCGAACCGCTATAAATCTTGTGTTTCTGTTCGTTATTCCTGGATTTGTTGTTTGTCGTTTGCTTAGATCTGTGATTTGTGCTTGAACATTGCTGATTTTTATTCATTCACTTGTGCTTTTACCACATTTGGGGTTTGTGACCAATTTTGGCACAAACACTTTGGTGCTTTTACTGAGAAGAATTAGCACCCGCTACACCGGATCTGAAGTTCAGATTTAAAAGCTTGAAGAGTTCAGATTTAGAGACAATGACTAGACAAACAAGAAAAAAGACAAAGAGCTGAGAGAAACCTACAAGGAGGAAGTCAAGAGGCATCCTCCGCAGCTGGAGAAGGACAAGCTTCTATCTACATTACCAGGGACGAGATGGAAGCCATGGAAAATTCATTACATGAGAGATTGTTGAAGAGTCAACAAGACATGATGCGGACTTTCTTTGAACAGATGGGAGCTGCAGGGATACAGAACCTTAGACCGACTACAGCAACGACGAATATGGAACAAGAAGCTATGGTCGCAGAACCCAACAGAGGACAAAATACAGAGCCAGAGGGCAACCAACGAGCACTTGGGGGCAGACCCGCAGGATCTGACACTGGAAGACCTTTGGATGGAGCTCAACAGGCTAGAGCAAGCGTTAACGTTAATGAACCGCATGAGGAGTATGTACCAGAATTCCCTCGGGGGCACGGGGGCACTCTTTGATAGACAATGCTGGATTAGCTGAGATTATTAGGAGAACTATGCGTGGAGGTTTGACCAATAGAGATTTGGAAGGAGTGAACAAGAGTCCGTTTACTCGGGAAATCAGACTAGCTCGAAATCCACCTGAGTTCAAGCTACCTAGCGTGGAAGTGTACAATGGCAAGGCTGATCCAACCGATCATTTGATGAGATACACCAGACACATGGAAATGTTGGGGGCATCGGAGGAAGTTATGGCCCGATGTTTCCCTCTATACTTGGCGGATATAGCTGCGATGTGGTTCAGCAGCTGGAGGAAGGATCCATCAGAACATGGACAGAGTTGGTGGACAGGTTTTTAGGGCAATTTCGGGTTCATATCAAGAGGCCAAAGAACATGATGACACTAATGTCAGTCAAGCAAAGGATAGACGAGTCACTCAGAGCTTTCCTGACTCGGTTTAATGCGGCGGTTCCTTCGGTGGATCTGCCGGATCCATCAATGGTTCTAATAGCAGCAGTTTCAGGAGTCAGAGAGGATTTAGATTTCAAGGTATCTTTAATACGAGACCTACCACTGGATCTCGGAGAATTCTTTCACGAAGCTGAAAGATTCCTTTGGCAAGAAGATGCATGTACAGACTTAAAGTTAAAGGAGGTGAATGCGACTGATGTTGGAGGACCATCTAATGGAGGCTTAGACAGAGATAAAGGAAAAGGGAAAAGGAAGCTGGATGACGATTCAGGAAAAGCTAGGAAGCGGTGGAAGGATCCAAAGTTTTCCACGTACACAGGATCAAACAAGACGCTGGAGCGGATATACATGGAAACCTGAAATCGTCTTCCTTACCGAAGGCCATCTAGGAGAGAACCTTCTGAACATGAAAGGGCATCAGGAAGGCACTGTCTCTTCCATGATTTGGATGGACACGATACCAACAGCTGTAGGCACTTAAAGGACATAATTGAGGAGCATGTGAGGAATGGACAATTGAGGTAGTATGTTGGGGCTCGGAATGTAGCGGTGGAACAGGAGCGACCACCGTCTACCTCAAACCATGATGGTGCGAGGCCCAGGGGTGATGGTCGATTGATTATCCTGGGATGTTACGAAATAAGTAGCAAGCCACAGGCAAACGATAAAATCATTTGCATATGTACGAGGACGGAGATGGCCCCTAGGCATGCTCTGAATGGCGATAGACCGCGATGCTATGGTTTGTGAAATCTGTTTTCCATTTGTAGGTTGGATACTCGTTTTTTGGTTTGGTTTTGGAGTTTGGTTTGAACTCCTAGTTTTGTTAGCTTTCTGGCTTGGATTTTCGTTGGATGATAGTTTTCTGTTTTGGATGTTGGTTCAGATTTCAGATTTTATGATTTGATTTGGATTTTTGGATTGGATTTTGATTGGATTTTTGTCTGGTTTTTGGTAAATAGTCATTGGGTATGGATTATACCTAGCAAGGGGTGAGTCACTTTTCCCGAACGTTGTAAAGTGACTTATTCAGGTCGTCGAGTATGACTATGCTCGACAAGGTTCCGGAGAGACCAGGATTCGGCCTAGGACTTAGGGCCCGTATTATCGATTATTATTTTAGGTCGTTGAGTATGGACTATGCCCAGCAAGGGTCCGGAGAGACCAGGATTCAGCCTAGGACTTAGGCCCTATGTTATTGGCTATTGTTTCAGGTCGTCGAGTACACACTATGCTCGACAAGGGTCCGGTGTGACCGAGATACGGCTTAGGACTTAAGCCGTGGCATTATTCAACGTCCAGGGACACTGGACAACGATCGTCAGGTGTGGATTGCGCTTGGCTAGAACCCGGAGAGGTTACAGATTTGTATATCGACCCGGAGAGGTCCTGGATTCGGTTATTGGTAATTGGGTAGGGATGGATTAAAACTCGGTTATCGAGTTCGGATGAACATGGAATTGGATATGGATTTTGGGTATCGGATTCGGAGTTATTCAAAACACACCTTCTTATCACAAGGCATGTTTTAGGGACCAAATGTTATCCCACCTTTTGGTCAAAGCTGGAATATCAACAAATTGGCACGGAAGATTGGATATCAGGATTGGAGATCGATTTGCAATCGATGTCGTTATAATTTAGCTGAGCTCCGATCAAGTCAGAATCGATTGGAGATGATGATCAAGGCCAGGAGAGGCTACATTTCAAATTTCCGGTCAATCGGAGTTCGTGTGATGGAGATATGATCGATGCAAGTTAGTGAAAGATGTTGTTCAAATCCATCGTGGAGCTTTGTTCAAATCGATGTTGTTCGACTCCATCCATATTCAGGCTCTTCGCATCGACCCAGAAACGGCAGCTTCGTACCGATTTAGCTCGTATCTATCGTGGTCGAACCACTTCGTATCGATCAGGGGTGGATCCAGTTTGAATCGATCACAGAGGCTTAGTTCGTATCCATATGGTCGTGGTTATTCGAATCGATAGCATACGAGTCCTTGTTCATATTCATCACCAATAACAATCGACGCGAGTAGGGGATACGGCGAATCGATAACCGATTTGAATAAGGACTGAGACAAATAGATGCGAATGAATAGTTGATACGAGCGAAGCTTCGGCGTTAGATGCGAATAACTCGGTCAAACTCGGCACACAAAGCGGATAGATCCTAGGATTTCGCAACACGTCGTTGCATGGGCACGTGCTATTATCGACTCGCACGGATTGATTTGAATCTATCGATTCGAACTACCTTACCTACCGAAAACTTCCATCTCGTATCGATCATATCTCCTAAACCACAGATCCAAATACTATGAAATTTTCACAGGAGCTTACGTACAAGGTAAAGGATCTTCTCGCCAAGTTTCAGCTCGATTGGACCAATTTTTGATCGATATAAAATCGATTCGTATCGATCACAGATCAAGTCGACACTTGGTGGGATCGACCGCGTAGGCCCACTCACGTGCCAGAAGGAGTCTTCCGAAGTTTGAGCGCGATATCAGCCTCCTACACCTATAAATAGCCCCTTGAAGCCTACAGAAAAAGGATCTTTTGGCTATTCAACGTCCAGGCTCTGCCGGATTTAATTCTATACCTCACTGTCACTGTTGTACTCAAATTACTTCATTGTAATCGATGCAGTCATCTGTAACCAACAAGGAAAATCAACAAAGGATTACTATTTGAAGTGCACGTAGGCCGAAGATAGCCGAACCACTATAAATCTTGTGTTTCTGTTTGTTATTCCTGTATTTGTTGTTTTTCGTTTGCTTAGATCTATGATTTGTGCTTGATCATTGCTGATTTGTATTCATTCGCTGGTGCTTTTACCACGTTTAGGGTTTGTGATCAATTTTGGCGCAAACAGTTTTGATCTCTTGGCCTCAAGTTAGATTTTGCCTTTCGGGACTGTAATAGTTTCACTTAACACTTAGCTTAGATGGCTTCAAGTGATAAGCATCATTTTCAAAAGTTTTGACCTCCCGGTCTCAAGTTAGATTTTGCCTATTGGCACCATAACAATTTCAGTTACCACTTTATCTAGATGGCTTCACGTAACAGTCATCATTTTCCAAAATTTTGACGTCCCAGCCTCAAGTTTGATTCTTCCTTTTGGCACTATAACAGTTTTTCTTAGCACTTAGCCTGGATGGCTTCAAGTGACAGGCATCATTCTTAAAAATTTTAACCCTTTGGTCTCAAGTTTGATTTTTCCTTTCGGTATCGTAACAATTTTTCTTACCACCAAGACTAGATGGCCTCAAGTGACAAGCATTGTTTTCAAAAGTTTTGACCTCTCCGTCTCAAGTTATATTTTGCCTTTTAGCACCGTAACGGTTTCGCTTACCACTAACCTAGAAGGCTTTAAGTGACAAGCATCATTTTCAAAAATTTCGATCACTCGGTCTCAAGTTAGATTTTTCCTTTCGACATCGTAACAGTTACGCTTACCACTTAGCTTAGATAGTTTCAAGTGACAATTATTGTTTTCAAAAGTTTTGAACTTCCAATCTCAAGTTGGATTTTTCCTTTCTAATCCGTACCGTAATAGTTTCGCTTATCACTTAGCCTAGATGGCTTCAAGTGATAAGCATCGTTCTCAAAAGTTTTGACCTCCCGGTCTCAAGTAAGATTTTTCCTTTCGACACTATAACAATATCACTTTCCACTTAGTCTAGATGGTTCCAAGTGACAAATATCATTTTCAAAAGTTTTGACCTCCCGGTCTTAAATTGGATTTTTCCTTTCTGCACCATTATAATTTCACTTACCACTTAGTCTAGATGGCTTCAAGTGAGAAGCATCATTTTCAAAAGTTTTGACCTATTTGTCTCAAGTTAGATTTTTTCGTTTGGCACCAAAACAGTTTCGCCTGCTATTTATGTTAGGAACTGAGATGTTGGTTTGATGACAACAACCTTTTAACCTCCCTTATTATAAAATATAAACTAACACTGTTGTATAAATGAATATGTATATGCAGGATATATATATATATATTGGTATTGATTACTGAAGACTGATCAGTATAAAGACTCAAGACACAAGATTCAGAATGGAGATATCAAGACTGAAGACTCTAGAGTATCAAGACTAAGATTTCAAGATATGTGTCTAATTTTTGTTAAAACTTTATAATAGCACGGAAATCTTCATTCCGAATTTCATTTGGGATGGAACCTATTTATACCTTCTTAGTGGCCTATAAACCCACGAAAAGTAGCTTACAAACCTACGACAAGTTGCTTACAGACCCACGAACATCCTGGTTTTGTACAAGTTCTCAAGTCCTGATGTGATGAGATATTCTGCAGGAAGAAGCTTGCAAAAGTACTTCAAAATGGTTTTTCAAAATGATTTTCAAAACTAATTTTCAAAATATTTTAACCTTAAAAATTATCTTTTCAAATGATTTTCAAAAAGATATTTAGCCTTAAAATATTCTTTGTTCTTGTTTAAAAATAAAATCTTGTTTTAAACTTCATTTTCAAAACAAATTTTACATTTTTTAAACTAGGGATGTCGACATCATGGGATACCCCATGTCGACACGATGGCCGTTAAATTCAAAAGTTTCGATATTCAAAAGTAGTGTCTATTCGTTTAAATCTCTTCACGAATGGTTATGACCATTTGTGTTCCATAAATAGCCTTCGAAAACAATTTTTTTAACTAACTAATTTCTTATTTTCTTCACTCCTTCTCTACAAATCCATAATCTAAAATTTTCGTATTTTTAAGATCGTGCTGAAATTCTGTCGAACTCTCAAGTGAATCAAACTAGAATATCATTCTTGTTTGATTCTCTGTCCTCTCTCGAAGATCAAAGTCAGAGTTATACGATCTATTTGTAATCAAAAGTTTATCGAGTCTCTCTACAAGGTGTGTTTGTGCCTAGAAATCATTTGGGTGATCTTGTGTCCCATAAATCAAGAGAGTTTGCCCCGTACTCGGAAGATAGGAGGGTACCTCAAGGCCTTTAGAAATTAAGGATTGTAATCTCGACATTGGTATAATAAAAATCTATATGAGGTGTTTTGCCTTGTTACAGGACTGGATGTAGGGTAACCCCGAACCAGTATAAAATCTGGTGTGTTCTTTCTTTTTACTGCTTTTTATTTACTTTTTGCATCTGTGTTTGATTCTGTGATTGTTCTATTATTAAGTTCTGCATTTGTTTATATCATAATTTTTAAAGTAGTTCATATAAGTCTTAGAATCCGTTAAACACTATTCACCCTCCCCCCTCTAGTGTTAAATTAGCCTTAAGATCCTTAATCCACACTTCCTTTAAATTGGTAATGGAGCATTGGTTTTCATAGTTTTCATAATCTGAAACTTGAAAATTGTTTTAATGGCTACCAACACTTCAAATGTCAACTCTAGCACTAGTTCTATTAACATTAACGTTAGTTCATTTGTAAAAGGTCAGTCTACTATCAGACCACCATTTTTCAATGGCAGTAATTATGCATATTGGGCTTGTAGAATGAAAATTTATTTACAATCATTAGGATTAGGCACTTGGAATATCACTAAGTTGAGTACATTGAACCAACTACTGATTTTTCCCTGTGGACTGCTGAGCAAAAGGGTGTTGCACAAAATAACTCAATGGCCATGAATATATTATTTTGTTCACGAGATAGGAATGAGTTTAATAGAGTGTCTGTTTGTATATTTGCATTTGAAATCTGGAAAACTTTGCAAGTACTCATGAAGGAACAAGCAAAGTTAAACAGACTAAAATTTCCATATTAACTAATTAGTTTCAATTGTTTGAAATGCATGCAAATGAGTCCATTTCCAACATGTATTGTCGATTTCAAGATATTGTTCATTCACTAATTGCACTGGGAAAAAGCGTTTCGAAGGAAGATCAACTCAGAAAAATTCTAAGTTCACTCACTTCAGAATGGGATCAAAAGACACTTGCAATCGACGAAGCAAATGATATCAGTCTAATGAAAATAGAAGAAGTGATTGGGAATCTGATGCCTTATGAAGTTCAACTGCAAGGAAGAAGAGAAAACAAAGTTACAGAAAAGAAGTCATTAGCATTCAATGCAACATCTGAAGATTCAAAACCAGATAGTGATAAGGAGATTGCTTTCATGACCAGAAACTTCTAGAAATTCTAAAATATAGAAAAATGAATAATTACAAAAGAAATGATCAGAGGAATTTTAGAAATAATATGGAGAACGTCAACAATAATAGATGCTACAATTGCAATAAAGTCGGGCATCATAGGAAAGATTGTCAATATCCAGATAAACAATTGTTCCCTCCAAACACTGACTTGTCAAGGAAAAGAAAGAAAGCATACATGGCAACTCTTGATGACTCAGACTCATCATCCAGTGACGATGAAAAGAAGACGAATAATTTAAATCTATGTTTCACTGCCATTCATGAATTAGACGAAGATGGGAGTATCGATCTAAAAATAGGTACACATTTACATTATTTTTTATTTTTCTTGTTTGATTGGATGCTTATTTGTTTTCTTGATTCTTTTTAAATTCCTTGAATTTTAAATACAAATATATCCCATGAAATTTGAATTTTAAATTCAAAAATAATATTATTTTAACAATATTTTAAAAATTAAAATATTAATATTTAAGTATTATTATATTTAATGTTATCACAGGAATTATGTAATTAGAATATAGGATATAATATATATTTCTTAGAAATTAGGGATAGAAACTTGTCCTTTGATTCAATAGGCACATGTCGACATACCCGGATACCCCATGTCGACATGCCTCTCAAACTTGATTTCAAAACTTGAATTCAAACTTTTGAATTTCCCTCTACCTTTTCACCAACTTCAATGCTTTGGAAAGATACCTCTTGACCAGAGAACATGTCTATAGTATCTCTATTTAATTCACTCGCCTTATCATCACTTTTCACTTTTATTTCAAATTTCAAATTTATCTTCATTATCTTCAACTCCTCTCAAACTTCTTGAATGGCCTCTTCAAGCACTCCTAACACTATTAGGCTTCCAAAAGCTGTCAAAAACTTTATTTTTAATGACCCGAAAGCTATCAAAACTTACATCAACTATGTAAATTTTGGTAAAATTCACACGGGTAAATTTGCTATTTTTGAAGATTTTCCTTCTTATAAAATTGAAAATCTTTTTCAACAATGTTCTATCCTTAGTGTAGTAGATAACAAACAAAATGATTTTGTATGTTATCCAAAGCTCGTTAAGATGTTTTATGCAAATTTGAATCGTGGTTTTTATGATGGGTAAGGTGGACAAATTTTGAGTAGTGTTAAAGGAACATAAATTATTTTGGATTGTGAAATTTTTGGAAATATTTGGGGATGCAAGTATACCGAAATGAATCACTTGGAATTTCAAATAAATGAAAATGATCGAGAGATATTTCATCACATCTTTGAAGGGGATGGCAATTTTAAATTCAAAAATTGTTATTTTCGTCCAAAAGCAAGAATTATTAACATTCTTATCCAACACACTCTTATACCAAGATCGAGAAACTACAACAACCCGACTTTGAAAGTTTGCAAAGCACTTTTTGCAATTTTTGAAAATTATGATATCAATTGGGCTCAAGTTATTTTAGATGAGCTAAGGCGTAATGATTTTATTATGGGTGAAAATACATTATATCATGGAATTTATTTCACTCAAATTTTTAATTACTTTGGAGTTGATTTCAAAAGGGAATAATTAATAACTAGAAAAGTGTTTAACCATGGAAAAAGTTCCCTTATGCATATTCCATTAGTGTTTCAACCATATGAAACACTTACAGAAAAGGAAGAAAGACTTGCTCACGAAGAAATGGAAGAAATAGAGGAAGAAAAAGAAGAAAGGGAAGAGGAAGGAATGGAAATCGAAGAGGAGGAAGAGGAAGATCAAGAAACTTCCTTAGAGAGTATTGAATATCCTAATAATCCCGCTAATCCATCTAATAAGACCATTCTCAACAATCAAATAATTATAATGGAAAATCAAAAGAAACTTAAATGATCAATGAGTAAGAAAATGGATAAGACTTCCACTAAAATCAACAAGTTCTTCGGGAAAATTAGTAGAAAGCTTGGACTATCATTTTCTTCATCTTCATCTAACTAGTTTTAGGTCATGTAATCTTATTTGCTTCAAGTTCTATCCAATTATTTTTCTTTATTTTAGTTAATATTATGTTATTTTATGTAATGCTGACTAGAATCATTAATGAGATCTTTTATTTCCTATTATTCAACTTCACTTGTCTCTGTAATTGCTTGTTTTTATATATTATACAAACTTTAGTTGAATAGATGTTCATAATATTCAAAACAAAGCAAATTGTCACTTTATGCAGAGGCATGTGAACATCCCCCATCCCCCCATGTCAACATGCAATGGGTAGAAAAAAGTTACACTTTCAAATTTTAATTTCATGTAACTAACTTGTATCTATTCATTTTAAACGACTTTCTACTCCTATTTATGCATGTTTCTTCTAGAATAAATTATTAAACTTCATTTCTAATCACTCTCTTTCATAGTTCTTTCTATTTCTTGAATTATGTCTTCTCTGATTAAGAATCTAAGTGATAATCTTGAGGAAACTCTCACTTCAAAAATATCCTTATGTTCATACTTCATAATCAGCGTCACTTAGAATTGAGTCAAATACAGATGATGAAGGAGCAAGAGAGACATTTTGACTCCCTTCGTTGGATGATCTCAGCTTTAGTAAGGATGATCTCGAAGGAAATCCACCAGTCACTCTCGACGAAGATAAAGAAGAATGGGATGCCATCAAAGCAGATCCTATCTTTGGAAAAGATGGATGGGTGGAAGTACTAAGGAATGTCTAGTCATTCTGTATTTTATTTGTTTGAATTGATTGGTGTGTTTTAAACTTGATTGACTTGACTTATTTTGTATGGTTTGTGTATATGATTAGATTGAATAATTACTATAAATATGACTGGATGATGATTGGTTTACTTCTGAATTACACTTATGACCACATTTAGCACTTAAGACACTTATATATGGATTACTCTATTATGGTTGATTATCTTATGCCAAGTTTAGGGAATTTATTAGTAAGAAGTTTTTTTATTGATGATAAAGGGAGAGAATTTATAAAATAGCAGTTGGCTTGGAGTAAGGGGGAGTTATGATTGGAGTAAGGGGGAGTCATGGAGTAAAGGGGAGTTATGATATGAGTTATGGTATGGTAAATATATTTTAAAAATACAGGTTGTCATCATCAGAAAGGGGGAGATTACTAGGGAGATGTTGGTTTTGATTACAACAACCTTTTTAACCTCTCTTATTATAAAATATATACTAATATTGTTGTATAGATAGATATGTACATGCAAGATATGTAGATATATACATACAGGTATTGATTACTGAAGACTGCTCAGTATAATGACTTAAGACTTAAGATTCAAAATGGAGATATCAAGACTGAAGACTCTGGAGTATCAAGATCAAGATTCCAAGATATGTGTCTAGTTTCTGTTAACACTTCATAATAGCACGGAAAATCTTCATTTCGAATTTCATTTGGGTGGAACCTATTTCTACCTTCTTAGTGGTTTACAAACCCATGACAAGTAGCTTACAAACCTACGACAAGTGGCTTACAAACCCACGAACATCCTGGTTTTGTACAAGTTCTCGAGTCCAGATGTGATGAGATATTCTATAGGAAGAAGCTTGCAAAACTACTTCAAAATGGTTTTTCAAAATGATTTTCAAAACTGTTTTTCAAAATATTTTTGCCTTAAAAATTATCTTTTCAAATGATTTTCAAAAAGATATTTTAGCCTTAAAATATTCTTTGTTCTTGTTTAAAAATAAACTCTTGTTTTAAAATTCATTTTCAAAACAAATTTTACATTTTTTTAACTAGGGATGTCGACATCATGGGACACCCTATGCCGACATGGTGGCCATTAACTTCAAAAGTTTCAAATTTCAAAAGAAGTGTCTATTCGTTTAAATCTCTTCACGAGTGGTTATGACCTTTGGTGTTATATAAATAGCCTTCACAAACAAATTTTTTAACTAACTAATTTCTTATTTTCTTCACTCCTTCTTATCCACAAATCCATATTCTAAAATTTTCATATTTTTAAGATCGTGTCGAAATTCTGTCGAACTCTCAAGTGAATCAAATTAGAATATCATTCTTGTTTGATTCTTTGTCCTCTCTCGAAGATCAAAGTGCTATTCAGAGTTATAAGATCAATTTGTAATCAAAAGTTTGTTGACTCTCTATAACTTGTGGCTATGCCTGGAAATCAATTGGGTGATCTTGTGTCTTGAAATCATGAGAGTTTGCCCCGGACTCGAGAGACAGGAGGGTACCTCAAGGCCTTTAGAAATTATGGATTGTAATCTCGACATTGGTATAATAAAAATCTATATGAGGTATTTTGCCTTGGTATAGAACTGGATGTTGGGTAACTCTAAACCAGTATAAAATTCGGTGTATTCTTTCTTTTTACTGCTTTTCATTTACTTTCTGCATTTGTGTTTGATTCTATGATTAAGTTCTACATTTGTTTATATCATAATTTTCAAATTAGTCCATATAAGTCTTAGAATCCATTAAACACTATTCACCCCCCTCTAGTGTTAAATTAGCCTTAAGATCCTTAATCCGCACTTCCTTTCAATTTATTCTGAGAAACTTTAAATGGAAAGTGCAAATTTTCAAAAGTTTTGACCTTCTTGATTTAGATTTCACCTTTCAACATCCAAGCAATTTCACTTATCATCCACTCTAGATAGCTTTAAGAGAAAAATATGATTTCAATGGTTTTTTGATCTTACGGTCCAAGTTAAATTTCACCCCTTCAGTTTTCAAAATCGATTAACTAGCCAAGCTTTCACCTCTAGGAACTAATTTTAAATTGTTTTCAAAACACTCTCGGTAAGCTTATATCTTTACGAGTTGGGTGGAGCAATGTTCCTAAAAGCTCAGAATCAACATCATGATGGGAATGGAATAAACAAGCCAAGGATTAAACTTGATATGACACTACTCTTTCCAAAGTCCACCCCATATCGATCATATGAGGTGAACTTTGGGAGGGCAAGTGTTACACCATAAGTTTTGCAAAGTACAAATTGCTAATATTCGAAGCAAACAAACTCCTTGGCTTTTAATTCCGAGACCTATCTTTCGGTTTCTAACGAAATATGCAATCCAAGAGCATGAACCAATGTGTCGACTAAGTTCGAGATCATAATTCAACTGAGGTAAGAAGCCTAACCAAAAGCATCAATTGCTAAAGCCTATAATAATTCAACAAACAACAACAATCATTGGCTTAGATAGCCCAAGTTGAGTCCAACGGTCAAGATGAATAAAAGATATCAGAAATTTATACATAAAAGCATCATGTCAGCAATCCACGTCAAGTCATACTTAACCAGATGATGGCACGCGTTCGAATCAAGACCGCTCATGGTCTTCCAGATCATCAATCCAAAGAGAAGGCATTCAACCAATGGCATAACGACACAATGAGTATAAATAGGCGGTAATTTCAAGGCAAAGGGGATCATCTGATACATAAAAAAAACTTGATAGTACTTTTCTATATTAGAGCTCTTATCAAAAGCTCATTAATGGCGAAAGCGCTTAGATTCAATATAATAAGCCTCTCAGCTATATAAGGGGAACTAAATAAGGAAAAGACAGTAGACGTACGGAATTTCATCCCAAACAAGTAGTCTACCGTATAGTGGTTCCAGCAATACAACATTTTGTCTTGGTATTCTTATATCTGAAACCAATAATCAAGCCAACTTCTGAAGCTAGGCTTTCGAACATTGGGATGTTGGTGTAGACAAAATTCTGCATTAACTACCACATTGTAACAACCGGGTATTAAGAAGCAAATTAATTAAAATTAATAACAGATATTAAAATGATCAATTGATTTTTAAATAATAAATCATAAATGCTTGGGGATTAAATAATGTACAAATGGGATTTTAGGATGTTTCAAAAATATAATGATATGTTTGGAAATTTTAAACCATGTAGTATTTTTGAAAAAAATAGAGATTTAATAATTAATATATACTAATATGAAAAGAGTGATGACATAAATATAAAAAATTAACGTTGGAAATTATTTTAGAGAAATTGTTTAATAAAATGGATATTAAATGCATTATTTTGTTGATAAATATGCTTGAAGTAATGGATTAGCAATACTAATAATTTTAGGCATTTTTGTTATTAATATTGATATTTTAATTTTTGAATTACGTTAGAATAAATTAAAAGGTGAATTGAATTTTTTCTATAAAGATAAATATTAAATACAAATGTTTAATAGTATATATTCTTAATTAATTTGGATTAATGAATGATTTTTATTTAATGTGATTAATATTTCATAATAATTAATTTGACATAAATAAATACAATTTATTAAATTATAAAATGTGGTGTAATTATAAATATAGAGTAAATGTGACTTTATTTGGGAACTTAAATAAAAATTGTTTGGACTAAATATAATTGTTTTATGAAAAATGAAATAAGGAAGAGAATTGGGTTAACAATCATATTGAGCCCAATTAATTTTATCCCAAACCTAATTTTGAAATGCCTAGAGAATTCCATGTCCAGACACATTATTCTCAACCATATCAATATCTTCACATATCTGATTTTTAGGGTACTGTAACCCATTTCCATCATCCTCTAGTAAAAGCATGAAACCTAGTTTCCACTTCTAAAACCAAAAATAAATTAGAATAAAGTTCTAAAAATTATCAAATTAATATATAAGCATCTCAATACCATGCTATACCATTAACAATGAATAAGTTATCATTTTGATCATGTATAGGAACTATTGAAGTTGCAGTGAAAAGGATAATGGTTGTAGGATGTGTTTTGTGCAAGCTACATTCAAGGTAAGTGATTTCACTAACTAATCTATGGAAATTAATGTTTATATCATTTTAGATGCATGTCATATGTTTAGTATATGAATTAAGGTGGTATCTACTCTTAAGCACGGTTCAACTATGCAAATTACTAATGGAATTGATGCATACATTTACTAATTGAATCGAGTAAGGGCTTTAGGAATCATGATCGGGTCATTCATCGTTCGACCACTAGCAGTTGATCGGTGAGCACCTAAAAGTCCTAATTCCTTCCTTGTTTATATTGTTTTTTTTAATAAAATATTTATGTAAATGTATAATTAGTGTATATGATTTAAATATAAAATCACGATATGGATTATATAACTATTGAAATAATTTTAAGGAAACTTCTATGGATATCTAAATATTATATGTATATTATAGTGATAACTTTATTGGAGAGAAAAACATGATTTAAGATAAAATAATTGTTTAAAAATCTTATATAATTTTAAAAAAAATAAATGTTTATAATTAATAATCTATGTGTTTTAAAGTATATTATTGATTTATAAATTTAAGTAAGGATTCTAAAAGTGTAATTTATGTATTATAAATAAAGGAAATATGTATTCAATATTTGAAATTTTATTAAACATTCTATTTGGTTCTAGAAATTTATGGGATGATTCTTAAGTGTTATTAAGTGATTTCTACTATGCTTTATTAGTGATTTTACATGTGAAGAAAGACTATATGATACATCCTATGGTTTGGAATAGGAAGAAATTTTTTTGGAAGTTACAGATTTAATTTAAAATATTTTATATTTATGGAAATTGAAGAACAACCATTAGAAATTACAATCTATTTATAATGTGATTTTGGAAGCTTTATATGTGAGTAAAGATTGTGCATTTCTATAGAATAATATAATCTCTATTTATGTTTTTGATTTTAAAATTGTGTTGTGTATTACAATATAAATACTTTTGAAGTTTTGATATGTCTGGAATAAACAAACTAATTTACGAGGAAATATATTAATTATTTAATATTTGTTACGAAATTATTTAAATGTTATTGATGGTTTTATTTCTTTGTGATGAGGAATCTAAATAAACAGAGTTTTAACACCATCTGGTACAGGACTTTTGATAATATTTCTTCAATTATTCTTTAGACTCATTATATAGAATAAAACTTTGGAGATTCCAGATTGTGAAGAATTTGAGTAAAAATATTAATAATGCCATTTTGTATAAGACATTTGTTAAAAAAAGTTCATTTAGTCTTATGACTCATGATATACAATAAATGATGGAGCGAGTGTGACTTATGAGCACTTAATAAATGGACTAGTAACACGTGGTGATATGGGACACCCCAATGATATTTATTCGGTTATTCTTTACTTGTGGATGACACTCATACAGGGATAAACACGAAGAGAATATGACATGGAGCTCGCTGCGGTGAGTTACTCATGCCTATTTCCATGTATCGGCATATTTATGTGGATGTGTGCATATCACCGTGTATCGACATATTTAGATGGCAATGTGTTGGCTAATTTATAGATAGGTATTATTTCTTCGTCTATCACCATCCTACTACCTATATGTTGCGGGAGTGAACCTAATTAGGCTGGTATCCATCCTGGTAACCTAGTTGTGGGGTAGTGCCCCAAATCTGCAGCACCTTATACTTATAGTAGTATGCTATTGCTTTGTGAATTCGCCTTTGTGTTACCAAGGTCAACGGTCTATTACCATAGGGACCTGTGTCGAGTTGTGACCGAGTTGAGTCCTCGCGTAGATGAACATATCGGTGGATCCTATCATGATTCCAAGGGAAGGTCACTGAAGGCTGTAGGAGTCATTTCAGTTGGACATATGTGTAGTTTCCTAGAGCAAGTGTGTGTGGTCAGTCCCCTATCTGGTTCTGGTGTGTGGTAGATAAACACATATTACTTATGATAATGAGCTGTGATTATACCTAAGACCATGTCTAGTGTATGGTCTATCCCCATATACACCAACTATATTTTTCATAGGCGTGTGCCGCCATTTATATGTTTGGATATTGATGATTCCTATTAGATTTTTATGAGTTTGACAAACCTGGGAATGTCCATTTTATATTTATTAGGACATTGCTATGTGCTAGCACAATCTTTCTTGTCGACTTATGTGATTTAATGATGATATTTGATTACATGAGATTTAGGGACATACTTGGGCATTGCCGCATGCTAACCTGACTACACTTGATGATATCTCAAGTATTGATGATTTTCAAATTTTAATAATGATTAGGATATAGATGATTCACCCATTTGACATTGATTACAGTGATTCCTTATATGATATGATTTATATAGGTGATGATATATTTTATGAACAGACTGTGATACTTTGAGGATGGTTTATGATATTATAATCATATACCTTGCATATATTATCGTATATAAACATTGTGTAACAACTAACAATTTTAATGACTGAACATTTAAATGATTAAACTAAATATTTAATCATTATTTAACAGAATGCCCATTATACTTAACTTTTCAAAGATGGATGAATTGGATCTCAAGCACTCGCAGTTGAGACTGCTTTTGTGATACGAGAAAAATGAGTATAAACTTGACAATGTTTGGAGTCGCTTTGTTTTTGGAGTGAACAGTGATTTTTGGAGAAAGAAATGAATTGGGTGAAGGCCCATTGGAAAGTCTATAAGTGGCTAATATCTCCTTATTTTCATTTCCTTCTCTCGTTTTCACGTTTCTTATCCTCTTCGTATTCTAATCTTTCCATAATCACTACTTAATCTCCTCTTAATCCCCAAGCCCTAACCACTCTCAAATAAATTCCTAAATTTATGCTGAAATCACCATAATTTATCTCATCAAATTACTTATAAAACCCAATAAGGAATTAGCATGAGGTTTTGTGTGAAGCTAGATCTCAACATTCAAGAGAGTTTAGAAGTGAGTTTTGGTGATTTTGACAATGGTTTAGAGAAGAAGATGTGAGTAGGATGATTCTCCTAACCTATTTACATGTTATACTTCATATAATTAATTGCTAATGACTATAAAGTCATATGATATGATTTAAAGAATGTTAGTAGTGTAATTAGGCTTATGTTTATGCCTTAAACATGTTTACAACATCATATTATTTTTTAGAGACCTTTAAGGTCATGTCATGAAAAGTTAGTAAGCTTTGGATTTGGTTTTGGGTTGATAATAAACGTCAATGATTGTTTGAGCTTAATTATGTGTATAAATTTGATTTAATAATTATATAATTATATTGAAGTTATGGATGAACGTTTTGATAAAGTTAGTATGCTAATTAAGTGTTTTAGAAGCTCTAGTTTTATTATTAAAGGGATCAGAGGCCTAATAAAGCTTAATTAGTATTTATGGATATTATTTAAGAGAATAAGTGATTTTATAAAATAATGGAATATTTTATAAAATGAAGTTAGTAGGCTAATAAAACATGTTATGAACTCTACACTTATTATTAAAGTGATTAGAGACTTAACGAAGCTTAGTTAGTACTTACAAATATTTAAGCAAGGAGATAATTTTGTAATTGAAAGATATATTTTTTAAAATAGAATGAGATTTCATAAAATAGTAACAAAGGTATATTTTATAAAATTAAAGGAGAAATGATAAAATAGTACAGATGATATTTTATAAAATGGAATGAGATTTTATAAAATAATATGAAAGAGATATTTTATAAAACTATGAGATTTTATAAAATAGCGAGAAGGATTTATTTTATAAAATGGTTGTGAGGCTTTATAAATTAATTATAAGATGAAAAATTAGTTTTAAATAAAGAAATTCAGTATTATAAAGGTTAAAAAAATGATTTACAAGCTAGTTTTGTATTTTATAAAATAATGGAATGGTATTATAAAATAGTATAAAAAGGGATTTGACTTTTATTGAAAAGTTTTAATAGATAAAAATAAGTTTCAATTTAAGAAATAATTGTTATTTGAATATATATATGTATCTCTATAAGGGAAAGTATACGTATATTATATTTGAAGTTATATAATAATCAATACAATTCATGTATTGTAATTAGAATTGTTGAATGGTTTGTTTATGATAGTTGTTTAATTGTGTGAATAATTGTATGGAAATATCCATATTTGTAAATTATGCATTTAAATGCATTTATACGCATTTGGCATGAGGTGGGGCGATGTACTAAGGTGTAGTTAAGTTACTGGAAGTGCACATCGTGATTCAGTAGTTAAACGACCGAAGATGGATTCATGGCGACATGAAAGCTATAATCTAACACTTGAAGGAAACGACCCAAATTGTAACATCCTTCATTTTGAGGCCCAAAAATAAACGCTATTGATGCTGCAATGGTCAATAGTATTATTCTCCGATGACAAAATGCAGTTATGTTAATCATATCAATAACATCAGAAGCATATGAATATGAAAAAATTTCAAACTTTTTTTCATTAGTCAACTTTTATTACATTTCAGAAATAAGTTTTTAACATTCATTAAATAATCTCATTCATTGCCCACATTTTGAATAAATATAATAAGTATAAAATACTCCAAGAGCGACATATGAAAATGCCCCCTTGGCTGATGAGAGTCTTTCACTTGATAGTTATAAATTTTGTCAGTACATGCATTCAAACATAGCATAAGCTTTAAAGAACATAGAGGAAATAAAAGATCCTACATTGGTAAATTTTCCTCCTGCACGTCTCTAGAAGCCTGTTTTTCTAACCTAAAAATCCATACTTTCAACAATTTAAATGAGTACCAGAGAGTTTACGGGAAAAAACAAAAACTTCAGGTCAGACAAAAAGTCTAGTGTGATTAATAATATACCATCTCGAACAAAAATGGATATCTAGTGAGACCACGCCGCTGAGTGGAATGGTTTTTCCCTTCATTGGTAGCTTACCAAAATATATCAATCATAGTCATGCACCTACAACCACAATGGTTAGAATAAAACGTAATATATTCATATGCTTTCATGCAACCTAAGTAAGTCTGACTAAACTTTCATCCTAGGTTATGTGCATCCAAAGTTTACCTTTCCCTATAATAGATTGTCTGTCCCAGATCAAAGTTTTCCTATGGTTATAATGACCTAATGGTATTGCACGCCAAGCAATAACCTATCGAGCTGACTCAGGCTAATATATAACCATATGTCCAAAAATCTCCAAATACAATTAGGAGTAAAACAACTCAATTAATCTAGTGAGCAATAGAGCTAATAGTTTCTCTCTGTGCATAAACATCCTTTCATCTCTCTACTGACAAGCTCTATGCACTGGAATCACAGACCTTTATGAAATAGGGGCTAATGGATAAAGCATAGGGCACGACTCTACACCAGTCCCGCCTAAAATCTTATCTAGATTTAAATTCATGAGTCATATTTGTGGACCAGTTCAGGGCATCCTAACACAATTGATCTATCTGATCTCCTGGATACAATTATACTCACTCTAGAGTTTAATCTGATCCTACTCACTATTGGAACAATTTAACTAGTAATTCTGCCCTCCAAAATCCCAAGATTTTGTGTTGGGTCATGAAATATGAGCATGACAATGATAAAGTACGCAAATTTAACTGATGAATTGGTAATAAGAATGTATAGCATTATTCAGTAAAATATGTTCAATTAACAGTCACATATATGGCAAAATTACTTAAAATTAAATAAGATTTTCCATTGGCAACTTCACACATAATTGGGCTAAATCACCATTTATTTCCTTGAAACTAGTTACCTTTAACATTTATAAACCACTAAAAATCATTCTTTAAATCCTCCATTGATGTTGTAAGTTCAAAAAAGTGGCATCAAGATTGATGATTGTCATCCTCATTGATGATTGTCATCAACAATGATGATGGGCGCCAACATTGACTATTGGCGCTAACACTAACGATAATCATCAACACTGATGATTGGTGTCAACACTGATGATAGTCATCACGTCGTCTGATGGCAATTCTGCAATTAACTTGAAAACTAAATTATTTCCTTTTAAAGATAATACTTTCCACCAACTCACATTCTTTGTGAATTTCTATTGGTTAATAACTTTCTTTACCATTTTCTTTTCAAACAATATATCAGATTTTATAATTTTCAAATTATTCGCAACACTACATTATTTATTATTATTTTAACATGATTATCAAGTTTTTCTAGCCTAATAAATCAAAAACGTTTGGGAAAATTCCCAAAACTCACCAAAAATCATAAATAACATATTTTTCGATATACAAAATTTTTGGAGTTAAAATCATTACTTAATTATTTATAATAATTAATACCCAAAATATATGTCCTTTACTCCTTACGTAATTCATAAAATATTCTCATTAACTCGGTTATGAAATTAAATTCATATCTAAAATTACATTTTATACAACACATCTAAATATCAAATCATTTAGAAATCAATTACAATGTTTTTGCTCATAAGCCTATCCTATAAATTTCAAAAATTCCAATAATTCATTAATTAATCAAATAATGGCAGCATCATACATGACATATCATACATTCATCAAGCATTTCAGAAATCCATAAAATCCGAAATAAAACAAGCATAAATAAGATGATTTCATTATTATTCACCTTGATTTGATAATAAGACTTGACATTTTAAGGTTGATTTGTGTTATACCACCTTTTGACCAGGCAGTATATCATAAAAGTTGGCTAAATGGCTTATGTGATTATCAAGGCAGGTAGCCCGGAGAGATGTTTATCAGGCTCGAATATCGATGACATTTGGAACTATGGACAATAGTTGGGTGGATTCGAACTTGGTCCCAATCAAGGTGCAATCGGATAGAGTGACAAGGAAGGCCTCATACGGCTACATTTTAAATTTCAGGTCGATCGGAGTTCGTATGCTCGAGTTATGGACAAAAGAATATTGATCGGTATCGACGGATTAGTGGTAATTTGCTAGGAGTTGGACCTGCAAAAATTTGCTGCTTTCTTGTAGTCAGCACATGGTTTTCTTGTAGTCGCAAGATTTTAAAGTGTTGGATCGTGCTTGGTGTTGGATACATGATTACTTCAAGTCATCTTGGAGTCAGAATGATCGGTGCTTGGAGAAAAATGATCGGCCCTGATCGTTTTTCTTACATGGAATTAGAACGATTGGTGCTTGATGAAAAACAATCGGCCCCAATTGTATAATGGAGTTCTGTTAAAAGTGATCGGTGCTTGATTATGTGAGAGTTATAACGATCGATGCTAGGAGAAAATTGATCGGCCTCGATCGTTTTTCGTGCTTAGAGTCGGAGTGAATGATGCTTGGGGAAAAATGATCAGCCCCGATCGTTATTCATGCTTGGAGTCAAAACCACGTTTGCTTTGGGGAAATTTCAATTTTACCTGAGTCTAACCCTAGGCCAAAATTTTCAGCACCTGCTTCGAGTTAGAAAAGTTATTACTTCGGGTCTCGCCGCGGGTCAATCTTGAAGTGGGTTTTTCGATGACCGTTTTGGTAATTTTCGACGACGACCGATCTATAACTCAAAATTTTACAAAGGCAATCAACATGAAATTTGGAGGACAACTGCAGTACATCATGAGGAACTAACACCATCGATCACCGGACCCACGATGAAGTTGGATTGATTGGTAATGATTCATATAGAATGATCCATGAAACAACATAAATCGATAAAGATCGATCGTGAACTCAAGATCGACAACTTCATTGCCCATGAAAATTTAGGAACATCAATGTATTGAAGAGAGGAGTACTCAAGTGGATCGCGCATCAAAACTCACAAATATCAGAAAAACATATTGATCGTTCCAATAAGGATCATACAAGATCGGTATAATGATTAATAGTTTATGGAAACACGATATCTCACAAACGGTACGTCGGAGTTGCACGAAATTTGAAGAGCAAGTAGCTAATATCAAGTGGAACCCACATGATTGATCGCAGCTCAACAGGATGAAGCATGGAAGGATCGTCTATGATCCAATTTCTAGTCAAAACAGCGAAGATCGATCGATATCTCACAAATAGTAAGTCGGAATAGCGTGAAACTTTGGAAGCATCGACTAGAGGCATGGGAGATCCTATAAAAATGATCTCAACCCCATTGGAGATAGTATCGAATAATCGACCTAAATTATTTTTGGTGTCTGATCGATCCCTAATATTATGGGTCAGGTCGTATGGGCGTGGAGGTTCTTCTGTCGAAATTTCAGCCCGATCCATGCATGTTTTCATTTATAAGTACAGCAGACTTGGCTCATTGCAAGGATTTTTCAACTGGTTCTCCTTCACCACTTCTTATCTCTTCCTATATTAAATTTTCTAGGGAAAAATAACTGTAACTTGTAATCTTACAGCATAAATAAAATATTATTGAAGTGGACGTAGGCCAGAGTTTTCCGAACCACTATAAAATTCGAGCGTTCATTTACTTTTTCTACTATTTATTCTATGATCTGCATGCTTATCTTTCTATTGGATATTACTTTTGGAAATTAGTGCTTCAACATACAACTGGGTATTTATGACCATTTTTGGCCTAAAAAATTTGGTTTCCATAGCTTTTCCTCTTGATTTCCTAAACTTTCTTTCTCTATCTTCTTGTTTAATGGCCGACCTCCCCTTTCTTTTCTTTTAATTGTTTTGATGTTGTGTAAATAGAATGATATGGGAAAGGGAGGGTTTAAGGCATAAAAGTTAAACCTATATCTACTTTGCCCCTTTCATACATTCTCTTCTGTGTTAAATTTTGAAACAAATCTTAATAGTTAGTTAGTTAAGGCCCAATATTGTTAGTTATCAAATCTCAATCCCCTTATCACATTACACATCACATTGTTCTATTTAATTTATTTAATTAAATCTCTTGAATATAAACTAAGGGTGTTACAGGCTCCCCTCCTTAAAGAATTTTTCCTTGAAATTCTGTAAGGATCACATATTGAGTATGTCAAATATGCAAATATTTGTAACAACCAATGCCAGTATAACCTACCAGTAACAAAGTCTACATAACAATATAGAACATACCAACATAATAACTTAGGATAAGTTTCTCTAATCCTATCTTCTATATCCCAAGTATATTCTTTCTCATTATCACTCTATTGGACTTTGACCAATTTGACTGTCTTGTTTCTTAACCTCTTCTCATCTCTAGCCATAACACGAGCTGGTTGTCTAACAATAGTCATATCCAATTCCATTACTAAATCTTTCAACGTAGTTGGAGTAATAGTAGTTTTTGGATCATATACACACTTCCTAAGATGGAAAATATGAAAAACGTTATAGATGCCTGTCAAAATGCTTGGTAACTGTATTTGTTAAGTGAGTTTCCCGATCCTCACTATGATAAGAAATGGATCTATATATCTTGGTGCCAATTTTCTTATTTTTCCAAATCGTGCCACACTCTTCATTGGTGATACTTTAACAAAAACATGGTCTCCAATCGAAAATTTTAAATCCTTACACCTCTTATCTGCATAACTTTTCTGCCTAGACTGAGCTTCTTTCATCTATGCTCAGACCAATTCAATCTTTTCCATGGCTACTTTCACCATATCTGGACCAAGAACTCATCTGCCTCTGGTCTCCAACCAACATGATGGTGATTTGCACGGCCTTCATACAAAGATCCAAAAAGCATCATTCATACACTAGTTTGATAACTATTATTATAGGAAAACTTGACTAAGTGCAAATAGTCTTCCCTTGACTCCCAAAATCAAGCACCGCCCTCATCAAATCTTCGAGAACTTTGTTAATTCTTTCCATTCGCCTATCTTTTTGTGGATGATAAGTGGTACTCATCTTTACCTTAGTATTTAAAACTCCTTGTAGACTCTTCTAGAATTCACTAGTGAATAAAGTATCTTTATCACTAACTATACTGCTAGGAATCCTATGCAGTCTTATAATATTCTTCATAAACAACTTCTCTATGGTAGGAGCCGTTCTTGTTGATTTATCGAGGATAAAATGAGCACTCTTGGTCAGTTTATCTACTATGACCCATATGCTTTCATTTCTCCTATTCGACCTTGGAAACCTATCAAAATAAAATCCATGGATATGGAATCATATATCTAAAGTGGCATTTCTAATGATTGAAGCAATCCACTTGGTTTTTGATGCTCGGCTTTTACTTTTTGGCAATTCAAACATTACTTTGCCCATAAGCTTACATCCATTTTCATCTCTTCCTATATGAAACTCCTCTTCATATCCTAATACATTTTAGTTCCTCTAGGATGAATAGTAAACTTCGATCGATGACACTACCTAAAAACTTCCTTAGGTTACAAACGTCCAGAACACACAACGTCCCTTCTTCGTCAACCATCCATTCTAGTCAGGACTAAAACCTTTTAAATCAACCATCTGAGTTACTTCTTTAAGCCTTCTAATCTATTCGACTAGTAATGGATCATCTTTCTACTTATAAGCAATCCTTTCAATCATTAGCGATCGAACTTTCAAACATGACAACATTGGGGTGTTCTAACTAGAACTAGCCATCAACCTTAACCTTACACCGCAAGTAGTCAATGCCTCTAAATCTCTCCATTCTGCTAACATAGCTAACACTAAATTCTGATGTTTTATATTAAATGCACCTACAACTTTGTTTCCTTTCCATGTCTTATACTCAATATCAAAATCATAAGCTACCAAAAATAACCAACTTTGTCGTCTCATATTTAACTCCTTCTGAGAGAACAAATACTTTGAAGACTTATGATCCGTAAATAACTCTAATCATTCTCCTAAAAGATAGTGTCTCCATACTTTCAAAGCAAAGATCACACACTGCCAACTCTAACTCATGAGTTGGATATCTAACTTTATGTGGGCGAAGCTGTAGAGAAGAGTAGGCAATCACTTTACCTCTTTGCATTAACACGGCTCATAATCTTGCCCTATGTGCATCTGTCTACACCACTAAATCTTGATTCCCATTTGGAATGACTAACGTGGGCGCACGGGTCAATAAATGTTTTAGCTTTAAGAATGCTTCTTCACATTTATCGATCCAAACATACTTTACCTCTTCCATGTTAGCTTAGTCATAGGTGTCGCTATACAAGGGAAATCTTAAATGAATCTCGATAATAGTCAGCTAGCCTAAGAATACTTCTTCTCTTGGTCGTAATCTCGGGCATTTTCCAGTTATTAATAGCTTCAATCATAGATTGATCTATAAATAACCCATTTTCTGAAACTGCATGACTAAGGAACTTTGCTTCTTTCTTTCAAAAATGACATTTTAAAAACTTTTCTTTTAGTTGATGCTGTTTTAAGTCTCTAGCACTATTCTAAAATGAATGTCATGATCTCTTTCATTCTTAGAATATGTTAGAATGCCACCCATAAACACTAACACGAATCTATACAAATGCTCTCTGAAGATCCGGTTCATCAAATCCACAAAGTGAGTAGGCACATTGTTTAGTCCACAGGGCTTGACTAACCACTCATACAAACCATATCTTGTTTGAAAAGGCGTTAATGAGATACTATCCTCCGCCACTCTCAATTAATGGAATCCTACTGCTAAATCCAATTGGGAAAATACTTTGGCCTTGTTGATTATACAAATCATCTATTCTTGGCAAATGATAGTTATTCTTTATCATCTTCTCATTTAACTTACGATAATTAGTACACATCCTCAACGACATGTTCGGTTTCTTTACGAACACCGTGACCGCTCCTTAAGGCGAACTTCTTGGTCTAATAAAATTCTTTCCTTCTAAGTCCTCCAACTGCACCTTTAACTCCTTCATTTCAATAGGTGTCATTCTGCTAGGTGGTCAACTTACGGGTTATAACACCTTGCATTTGTATATAGTTGAAATGCAACATATAAGGATAAGTAATGAAAATAAATAATTTGGGAATTATCAGAATGTGGCTCCGAAACTTGTACCTTTGCATCCAGTGCGATTTTCTGATCAGTTTCCATATATAATTCGTCTAAAACCAACGAGTATGTAGAAGTTAAGAACGAAACAAAATAAGTAATCGAACGAAAAAAATATAACATGGATATGGGCCGACCAGAAGGTCGACCCAATAGGCGCAATTGTTGACCGCACGGTCGACCTATGTCTAAGGGCAGTAGACCGCTAGGTCAACCCTTGCACGTCCTGGACGAACTTTCATCCAGGTACGTGCAGTAACGTGTTTTCTCGTTTTTGCACAATCTGAGCCATATGTTTTTTGATCCAATGGCTCCAAATTGCCTTGTGAAGTGGTGGTCGCAGGTTCAATACGAGAATCCAACGGTCTGAGGTCCCCAAGCTCCAATATAAATAGGACCCTGGGCCTAACTATCTTCTCAGAATTAGATTTTCTCCCCTGGGTTCATTGCCTAAGGCTGAACCCTAACAAGAAAATATTTCTTTCGGTTCTTGTCCTAAGGCTGAACCCTAAAAAGAAAATAATTTCTAGGGAGAAGATCTTCTAAATTAAAATATTATGCACCTTGGAAGAAGGGGATCTAGAAGGACTATGGAGTCAAGCAGAGCACAAGCGAAGCTAAGGACGATGGGTGAGTGGATATATTTATATATCTCTTAAGTTTAAGGTATATTATCGTTAGATTCCAGTATAGAAAATTTTAGTCGATAATTAATCATATTAATTAAATCATGCTGAACTATAAGAAAACTTGTAGTTTATTTATAGTATTAGTATTTATATATTGTTTTCTATGCCTTACTTACATCTTTTCCTACATTTTGGATTTTATGCAAGCGTCGGTTTTCACTTATCCTCTATATTTTCCTTCGCGTGTGGATTAGAACTGATTTAACGCGAATATGGATTAAATAATTAAGAATACAAAAATAAAGATGTAAATAAAAGTTTAGTATTACTGTAATTAGTTGCATTAAAACGGTAAAAGTTAATTTAGGGGTAATTATTAGATTAATTGGTCAGTTTAGAGAATATGATACATTTCCATAACTTAACATCTAAAAAATAGCGATAAGCGTAACTATAAGAATAAAAGAAATAAAAATGGAAGCTAGTGTAAAATAGAGAAACCGCTGTATTTTACACTACTCCAAAATAGTCAAAGAAATATCTTGTGGTTACAGACTATTGTTCATAGTATTATCCAATATTAAGATATGGAAATGGATTATATAGTTTTCATAACCAACCAAATAAAATAGAATTACTTCCTAAAATAGGAGAAAATAAAGTAAAGTATAGATTGAAACAAGAAAATTGTTAATCAAGAATTTGAAGCCGTAAAAATTAATGAGCCTATGTCTACATTTACTACGCATGCTATTTAAATAGGCAATTATTGTGATAAGTGTGAATTAAAGAAAATTTGATATAAAAATAAAAGAAGGCAGACTAGAACATATAAGTAATGCTTGTAATAATATAATGGACTACAAAAGAAGAAAAAGTAATACTTACATGTAGGATTATAACATAGGTTATAATTATGAAATAAGAACGGCAAAGCTCATGACACTTATAATAAATTGGTAAGCAATGGTAGTAGAGAATAATGGCAGAAGCTTATTTAAACAACTTATATTAAGTCAATAAGAAATTAGAACCAAAATGGTATAAGAGGCTTATTTTATTGAACTTAAGAATTTATATACTAAGTTAAATAAGCAAGACAATGGATGTGACTCATACAACAGCATTCTCTATTAGATCAATGATAATCTAATTAGAAGTGAAACGAGGGAAAGAACATGCTAATTAAGTAACTAGCCAACAGAGTAAGAAAGCAAACTAAATGCAAATTAAAAGATTGGACTTGGGGTCTAATATAAGAATCGAATTGCATTTGGAGCAGTCCAAAGGATAAAGCGCCTAACAGAGCAGTTCATCATGGATTTTGGCAATGGAGAAACATGTCTAACTTAGTATTTTGGGCTTTAAAGAAGTATGAGACCTCAACGGAACGTGGGATACTCTAGGATGACCCTCTGGGTTGGCCTAACGAAGCTACATCCCCGAAGGCAGGTCTGTAGGTGTTCCATCAAGAGAGCATGCCTTGACTGCATTTGCATTATAGGCATAAAGAAGCGGAACTTTGTAGGTAGTCAGAAGGACTTGGTATTTGGAGTAGGGTATTCGTATTTCCAGTATTTGCAAGTAAGGTTAATGATAGTTGCATGCGGATATCGGCCAGCATCAAGACCAAGACTGATTTCTGGAAAGACTAGAGTTAAACCATCGGACTAATGATTATTTCACTATTGAGACATTGGATGGAGGGGCACCGCTAATTGGATGTTAGATTGTTTGCAAAAGGGTATAACCGCTTAACTCTTTAGAAGTCTTTCGATTAGTTGTGGGGTGGCTGTGTGGGGCCATAGCCATGATGAGAAAAGAGACCGACCAACTAGAATATCTGTATTGTAGGCCTAATGAAGCTGTCCTTCATAGAAATAGAAAATCCCCAACCGAGTTTCATACAAGGTAGACCTTATTGGCAGGATTCCAAGAGTAGACAGAACAATTATGTATAGTCCTCAATGTATGCACTGGGTGGTACGCTGCAGATGTCCGAGCATTAGTATAGACTAGTTTGAATGTAGTTTTATGTTTTCATAGTAGACGACGGAACATCTGTATTGTAGGCCTCACGAAGCTATCCTTTACAGATGTAGCCACAGAATGCTGTAGGAGCGAGATGATGGAGTCCTTTGTGCGGAGGATACAAAAGTACTATGGGTAGTACCTAGGACTAATATGGTCATTGGGCATATAGCTACATATATGTATATATTAGTTATTAGTTTTTAATGTACTATGGAGTAGATATGCGTGATTCACACACTGAGGCGAGAGTATTATAAATCTAATATAAGGGTAAATGGAAATAAAATGATACATGTAGAATTAAGCCTAGAAGTATATAATTTATTCACTCACTTGAACTTTTGTTCTGATCCTCTCCTCATAACGTCCTACGGGTTAGGTAGATAGCAGAGACTTCTCAGCTTTATGACACTTGCTTAGAAAGTATTATTATTTGGGTGAGTATTTACTTACTGTTATATTTTAGTCAATTCCGCTATGAGATAATTAATTGAGATCTGATATATTTATCTTTTCCTATTTGCGGTATACCCGATACCCAACTTGAGTTTTAGTGGGCTTGGTTTTTAGCATTTTTGCGAAAAATCTGGACCACTGTAATTAGGTCTGTTACTCGGGTTCAGCTCCAAGTACAAGATATGTTCGAAACTCAATAGCTTGTTTTGGTGGTAGTCCTATAACTGGCTCAAAGACATTTGCATACTCTCTTACAATAAAAACCCGGTTCACTTCATCCTCTGCTTCTGTTGCACCAAATAAAGTACAAGCATCTAGACTTGAATTTTCTACCGAGTATATAATTCGATCATAGCAAGTAGGATGTCATAGTGACATCTTCCTATCTTGGTAACATATCCTACCATTGTATTTCCTTAATCAATCCATACCTAGAATAATCCCAAAACCCACAATGTCAAACACATACAAATCGTAGGAAAATGCATGACCTAAAAGCTTAAATTCTAAATGGTCATGTCTTATCCCAAGAGTTGCTTAACCTCCTATCGGATTCGCAGCCCTTAGAGAAGTAATAAGGTATGGTAATTCTAGCTTTAACTTATCTACCAAACTTTATGAGATAAAAGAATGTGATGCGCTAGTATCAAATAATAATTCAATAGGAATTCCATGAATCAGAAGCATATCTCTCATCACAGACTTTCCTTTCTCTTCCGCGGAGCAAACTTTCCTTTCTCGGCGTTGGCTAGTATTAGACATTCATTCTTATAATGTTTCATCTGATTGCAGTTATATTACTTCACATTCTTCTTTCCTGCAGACTTTTTTCCATTACCAAAGCGACACTCATTTGCAAAGTGCCCTTTCTTTTTGTAGTTGTAGCAAACAACATCTGCCTTCTTTTTTTTACCATCTCCACTCTTCTGAGCTACCTTCTTTTTGAAGAATTTCCTCTTCTTATCCTAAGAACTTTGGGCCTCCAATGACTTCTCCTTCCCAAAAGTCGAAAGCAACTCCACGTTCCTTATCCCTATCTCCACCACTACATAAGTCAGATCTCAGAGGTGTGACATTGTTGCTCTAGCTATCTCCGGCTTCAAACCCCAGATTAACTTCTAGCTCCTCTTAATCATAATGTCTACGGTGGCGTACCCATACCTAGATAGCTCATCAAACTTAGTGGCATATTCCAACATTGGCGTTTCTCCTTATTCCGATTCCATAAACTTCCTAAGCAAGGTTGACCTGGCAACTTCAGATAAGAACCTCTTTTCAAACCTTCTCCTAAACTCAGCCTATGTCAGTTTCGCTTCTGGCATACCAACGGTTACCTGTTCCACCAATCTATTGCGGCTCCTTGCAACTGCCTCGAAGCCAGCCTTCTCTTTGGCTCGCTATTCAAGTGTAGATCTGCAAAAATTCTCTACAAATGCAATAACTTGTTTTCCACTTCAATAACATCCTCCGTTCCTAAAATGGCTTTCATCCAAGACTAGTATAATCACGATTCATCTTGGCATAGTTATTGCCAACTGACACCATGGAATTAGCTCCTCCTGCATTAGTAACATTCCCTCTAGCCAAAGCAGATGTTGCGCCACCTTCCATCATTTAAACAAAGAAATGATACATAGTCCTCATATCAACTAGTGGATTCCAACATCCACATTAGCATTTTCAATTTGATATGCATTTACCTTTCAACCTTGACTCCTTTTAGTATTTGGCCAAGCATTTCTATTTGTTGTGGTGCTTCCACGACCTAAATTCACTCCTTCATTTCTTGCTTCCATATCATACTTCTTTTGAATTTGCATTTGGATCTTTGTAAGATATAGAAGAATGGTCTAAGAGAGAGAGAGGAGAATAAAGATAGGATGCATATATATATATATATATATATATATATATATATATATAACAAATACATGTACGTTACTATAGCATTATCCTATACCCCAATCTTATTCTCTGATTTATTTGGATTATGTTTTCAAAAATACTTTAATCTTTTAATTTTTTCTATATCATCCCACATTTGGATCCCCAAAACTAACGGCTATGGATGTTGCATTCATCTATAGTTATTAATCATCAGCGACCTAATACGGTAATGTTTGATACATTGATATAATAGAAACACATGGATATGAAAAAAAATTAAATTTCTAAACAACATTCTCATTCCATTCCAAAACCATTTCAACATTCTTTACGTAATCCCATAATCTCAAACAACGTTCAAAAATATATATAATTATTACAAATATGCCAAGAGCGACATATAAAGATACCACGACATATGAAGATACCCCCTTGGTTGATCAGAGTATATAATAAGACACTTAAACAACTTTGCCTCTACAATACAACACATGGGAATCAAAGTGAAAAGAAATCTAAATATCTATTCTGCCTCCTACACATCTCCGGAAGCTTATTCTTCTAATGAGGTATCTAAAAACCTCAACCCTCAGACTACTTAAAATCAACTGAGCACCTAAGAGTTTAAGGAGAAAACATAAACTGTGATTCGGACATAAATCTTGGTTTGAATAACAATCTAACATCTCAAACCATTTAGATATCTAGTGAGACCACGCTGCTTAGCAGATCAGGTTTTCCCTTTACTTGTATCTTAAAACCTTTATAAAACATCTACTGTGCTCTTGCAACCACAATGATTAAAACATAGTCATTTCAAAATATTATGATGATGTGTATACAAGTTAAAACATTCCAGATTTCCCACCCATTTTTAATTGACTCCCTGTCATAGTTATAGTTTCTTTGTTCAATATTAACATATTAGTTTTCATGGGCTAACTAGTAACCTGTTTTTACCATCTGGACTCCTTGTCCTATTTCATAGTTTTCATGGGTGCACTACGAACCTATTCGCCCCTGCCAATTAACTTAATTAATTTATAGGTTCCCCTAAACCTATTGAGGACTCCAATAACTTCTTTTTTATCCTATTTTTCATGGTTTGACTAGAAACCTATTGACAACTGTAAATAACTTAATCCGGATATGGTTTTCATGGGTGCACTACAAACCAATTGGTCCCTGCCAATCACTCTTTATAAACAAAGTTTTCATGAGATCACTATGAACCTATTGGTAACTCCATAACTTCTTAATCATAGTTTTCATGGGTGCACTATGAACCTGCCTCCTTGACAACTTCTTTATTTAGACATCCCATATTCTGGTCTTTTTGACCTCCTGTATGCAATTCTACTCATTCAGGAGTTTTATCAATTTCTATTCACTACTGGGTCAACCTAGCTGGTTCTTCTACCCTTTATCCCAAAACGCAGTTATGGGTCCTTTATAATGTGAATATTTTTTATATTTAAAGAAGCAACCATAACAATATAACAATACCACTCATGTGGGTTTAATGTCCTTGAAATAATCTTCATATAAACATGGTTAATCCTTTTAACCTATTATTTTATCAAGGAAAGCTTCTTCTTAAAACCATTTAAAAACCCATTTATTTACCCATGGGTTTTTCCTTTTAAAAATGAGCTTGGGTTACTTGTTTTGAAAAATAAGGCCTTTAGAAACCTTCGAAACCTTGCTTTCGACCTCGTTGGATAACCTCATTCAAAAGCATATAAATCTATCTTCAAAAAATTAGGCTCCTGCCTTTCGAAAACATTAAAACTTTACTTTCGAAACCTTTCGAATGTATTATTGTATTAGCATTTAACTGTAGAAGCATAGCTTCGAAACCAATTAAAGTACCCCTTTCGAAAACATTGAAAGTACCCCTTTCGCAACCTTAGGAAATGTCCCTTCCGAAACCATTGAAAGACCCTCTTTTGGGACCGTTGGGTTTATATTTAAAGTATCATTTGGGTCAAAGTGAACATAAATGATGGTATCCCTTTTGAAACATTTCTTTATCATATAAAAATATTTGGGAAAATTCGATGGCATCGGCACCATCCTTTAGAAATCTTATGTTATACAAGTAAAATGTTGAAGGTTGGCTTTGTAACCCTTTTCAAAACCATACCTTTGAAACCATTAACCCCCTTTTGAAAGCTATGGGAAGTGGCTTATGTTTCTAAATAAAGGCTTTCTTCTGAAAGCGTTAATATCTTCAAATCCTCCGAAAGGTATAAAGCTGCATATGGGTTTAGTAGTCGAAACTACCCCTTTCGAACACTTTAATTTTGAAAACTAGGTAGCTCCGTCGAAAGCTACTTTTTTAAATAATAAGGTAGCAACTCTCTTTCGATAGCTAGTTAAAAGTCACATTCAAAAGCATCAGTCTTGACTCCTTCGAAAGAATGTAATAAAGCAGGCAAGCGCTTTAGGAAACAAAACCACGGTATCGACCTCATCGAAAGCTATGTTTCGACACCCTAGCTTCCGCCTTTTTCTCCAATCCACTATATACCAACTAAATGATACCATGTGTATTGGTTTCGACTTCATTGGTCTTAACCAAGAAGGTTTCGACTTGATTGAAGGCAAAAGCTCTGGGTCGAAAGTTAGTTATAAAGGAGGCGGAACCTACTTTTCTAGATAAAACGATGTTTATACCAAATAAAGTAATTTCTTTGTAACTAACTTGCCTGCATGTAAACATTTGATTGGTTGCCTTAAACTTTTTAAATTATTTTACAAATAATTGCCGCATATTTTCAGATCTAAAACATGGTTAATTTTTTTTACTAATAAGCCCTTCCTATTTAACCACAAGTAAATCATTTCGGTCCTCCTTTCAAAATAATTTAATTTCCATAATAAATCTCTAAGTAAAATCCCCAAAAATCACAGAAATTCATTTTAATATACTATCTAACATATATAAATTTCAGACCCAAATTCACCGTATAATAACCGAAATAAATTTCTAAACCCAATAATACATATTTTCCTTTGAGAATTCATATTAAATTCTCCATGGCTTGAAAAATTATAAAAATTGAAACCCAACTCCAAAATAATATTTCCCGTAACATAAAAAATTTCGTGTCATTCTACAATCATTTGCTATCAGTTTTGCCCTAAAACCGTGCATATCATATTTAAACAATTGATTTTAAGATCAAACATGTTATAAAACCAAGCATATCATCATTCAAATCATCATAAAATAGATTAATTCATAAATCCAAAAATATATGGTTGAAAACAAAATATAGATGATTAGGATTATTATTCATCTTAATTACGATAAGGAGACTGGATTGAGATTAATATTTATTCCCCTTGCTTTAATTCCTTAGCTTGATTTGAGTTTCTCTTCTTTTCCTCCTAGTAATGGTCGGCTTGCTCCTCTTCTTTTGTTTGCTTTTTTATTGTGATAAAAATGAACATGTATGGTTTTGGTTACGTGAGTATAAGGTGGTAAACATGGGGAGGCAAATTACCCATATGCCCTTATGTTTATTACTTATCATTTTAACCATTTATAAGCCCATTCATTTGTGATAAGCATGACCACTAAATTTGTCCACAAATCTCAATCCCCTTTTCACTCTACAATATTCTATTTAATTTATCTAATTAAATCTTCTGAATAATGTTGTTAAAAATTAGGGGCGTTAAATTTTCATACACCTATGCTCTGATACCAAGTGGTAACATTCCCAATTTTGAGGTCCAAAAATAAGCATTATTGATGTTGTAGTCGTCGATAGTATTATTCTTCGATGAAAAAGTGTGGTTGCGCTAATCGTATCAATAACATAGGAAGCATATGAATCTGAAAAGTTTTCGAAATTTTTTTCATTAATCAACATTCATTACATTTCAGAAATAAGATTTTCACATTCATAACATAATCTCATTCGTTGCCCATGTTCATAAAAAATGTAATAATTATAAAATTCTCTAAGAGCGACAAATGAAGATGCCCCCTTGATTCGTCAGAATCTAATACTTGATAGTTATAAATTCTATCATTACATCCATTCAAACTAGCATAAGCTTGAAAGAACACAACAAAAATAAAAGCTCCTACATTAGCTAATTTGACTCGTGCACTTCTTCGAAAGCTTATTCGTCTAACCAGAAAATCCCTACTGTCAACCTACTCAAATGAGTAACCGAGAGTTTAAGGGGAAAATCAAAAACTTCAGATCAGACAAAAAGTCTGGTGTGAATAATAATATACCACCTTGAACCAAAACAGATATCCAATGAGACTACACCGCCGAGCGGAATGGGTTTTCCCCTTACTAGTATCTTACTAAAATATATTGATCATTATCATGCACCTGCAACCATAATGGTTAGAAAAAAACATAATATGTTCACATGCATGCATGCAGCCTGATAACTCTACTGTCATCCTAGGGTTATGTGCACCCAAAGTTTACCCTTCCCAACAATGGACTATCTGTCTCAAATCATAGTTTTACTAAGTTCACTATGAACCTAATGGTTTTGCAAGCCATCTAATAACCTAGCGGGCTGACTCAGGCCAAAACATAACGGATGTCCACAAATCTCCAAATACGGTTAGGAGTAAAACAATTTATATAATCTGGTGAGCATATAGAGCTGCGAGTTTCTTTCTGTGCATAAACATCCTTTCGTCTCATTACTGACAAGCCTTATGCACTAGAACCATGGACCTTTACCATCTGGGGGCAAACGGTTGAAGCATAGGGCACAATCTACACCGGTCCCACCTAAATCTTTTCTGGTTTCAAATTCGTGAGTCATATCTCTGGACCATTTTAGGGCATCCTAACATAATTGATCTATCTGATCTCCTAGATGTAATTCAACTCGCTATGGAGTTTAACCTCATCATACTCACTATTGGGACAACCTAACTAGAAACTCTATGCCGTAAAATCTCACGATGCAGTGTTGGGTCATGAAATGTGAGCATGACAATGATAACATATGTAAATTTAACTGATCAATTGATAATAAGAACATATAGCAATATTCAGTAAAATATGTTCAATTAACGGTCACATTCATGGCATAATTACTTAAAATTAAATAAGATTTTCCATTGGCAACTTCAAACATAATTGGGAAAAATCATTATTTATTCCCTTGAAACTAATTATCTTTAACATTGATAAACCACTTAAAATCATTCTTTAAAGCAAGGAAAACATCATCCATTGATGTTGTAGGTCCAAATAGGTGGCATCAACATCGATGATTGTTATTAACATTGATGATTTTCATCAACACTGATGATCGGCGCCAACACTGATGATTGGCGTCAATATTGATAATCATCGTCAACACTAATGATTGGCGCCAATACTGATGAATGGCCTCAACATTGATGATCGTTGTCAACGCTGATGATTAGCACCAACATTGATGATTGTCATCCACACTGATGATTGGTGCCGACACTGATGATTGGCGTTAACATTGATGATTGTTACAAACATTGATGATTGGCGTGAACATGGATGATTGGCACAAACACTGATTATTTGCATCAGCATTGATGATCATCATCAACAATAATGATTGGCGCCAACAATGATAATTGGCGTCAAAAATGATGATTGTCATCAACATTGATGATTCGCGTCAATACTAATGATTGACTTTAACATTATTGATTGGCGCCAAAACTAACGATGACATAAACCTTGATGATTGTCATCAACACTGATGATTCACTGATGACTAATGCCAACATTGACGACTGGCGCCAACACTAATGATTGGCATCACCACTGATGATTAGCATCTGCATTGATGATTGGCATCGGCATTGATGACTGGCATCAACGTTGATTATTGGTGCCAACACTGCGATGAAAGATGCCAACACTGATGATTGACGCCAACATTGATGATTGGCGCCAATATTGATTGTTGGCATTAACATTGATGATTGTCATCAACACTGATGATTGGCACCGACACTGGTGACTAGCGCCAACAGTGATGATTGGCGGCAACACTGATGACTGACGCAAATATTGATGGTTGGCATCAAAACCGATGGTTGATGCCAATACCGGTGACTGTCGCCGGCGCTGATGATTGGCATCAACATTGATGATTGTCATTAATACTGATGATTGGCGTCAACACTGATGACTGTCGCCAACATTGATTCTTGGCGTCAACACTGATTGTCGGCAACATTGATGTCGTCTGATGGCAATTCTGTAATTAACTTAAAAATCGAATTATTTCCTTTAAATAATATTTTTACCAATACTTATTCTTTGTCAAATTTCTGTTAATTAATAACTTTTTTCTTTTCAAAAAAATTACAGCAGCTCAGATTTTATCATTTTCAAATTTTCTGCAACTCTACTTTATTTATTATTATTTTAATATAATTATTTGGCTTTTCTAACCTAATAAATTCATTATAAATCAAAAACACTTGGGAAAAATCCCCAAAATTCACCAAAAATTAGAAATAACGTATTTTTTTAATATATAAAATTTTCTAGGCTAAAATATTTATTTATTTATTTTTAATAATTAAAACCCGAAATTGATGCCTTTTTCTTGTTAGGAAATTCATAAAATATTTCCATTAATTTGGAAAATTATGAAATTAAAAACAAATCTTCAAAATTATGTTTTACACAACATATCCAAAAATTAAATTGTTTGGAGATCAAATATTAAGGTTTTTCTCAAAAACCTTCCGTAATAATTTGACAAAAATTTCAGTAATTCATTAATTAATCAAACAATGGCATAATCATACATGGCATATCATAAATTCATCAAGAAATTAGAAAATTATTTAAATTTAAAATCACATAAGCATAACTAAGATGGTTTTATCATTATTCAGCTCGATTTGATAATAAGACTTGCGATTTGAAGGTTGATTTGGTGTCAGCTTTTCCCCTTGATTTCTTCCTCTATTCTTCTTATTTAATGGTCGGCCTCCCCTTTCTTTTCTTTTAATATTTTGATGTTGTGTAAATCATAATGATATGGGAGAGGTAGGGTTTAAGACATAAAAGATAAGCTTTTACCTACTTTTCCCCTCTCAAACATTCACTTCTATGTTAAGTTTTGAAATAAATCTTAAAAGTTAATTAGTTAAGTCCTCACCTTGTTAGTTACCAAATCTCAATCCCCTAATCACACCACAATCACATTATTCTATTTAATTTATCCAATTAAATCTCTTAAATAATGTTAAACAAAAGTTAGGAGGTACACAAATACCAGCGTAAATGACATCGAACTTCGACCGTGTGATAAGGGCAACATGGCGATAGGAGTAGATGGCTCTCTGGAGGTGGCAAGGCGAAGATGGTGCACAAATCGGCATCAGGAAGTGCTTCAAACTAGGTTTCGTTGTCGAGTTCATGCACCTACCGATCTACCGATAGGTGCCAACTGTCAACCGTTTGGGATTTGGACTAGGTAATGATGCTTAGATCCGAAACATTTTGCTCTAGATCGAAACCAAATTCACCCAAACGACTTTGGGAGTGCTTGATGATAACATTATGGTGAATTTTCATGGTGTTCCAACGATGAGTTGATGATGTAATATCATGTTCATTTGTTGTTATACCTATGCAATGTATAGTGATACAGGTGCGATCAATAATGATCGGAGGCGATGTTGTTGCAGTGATTGGTTGCACGGTCACATTTGGTGAGTGTGTATGATTGAGTGGAGTTAGTTGTACCTCTTAGTTTTGACCTTGAGTGTACATGTTTAATGAAAGATATCGGTCTTATGTTGGTGATTGTACATTGTATTGGCCTTATATTAGTGGCCATACATATTGTTAGTCTTATAGTAGAGGCCATCTATGTAGATAGATGATGAAAAGACATTGGTTTTCATTTTTGATAGGCATATTTGACTATGTGACATTATATTTGATACATACATACATACATACATATATATATATATATATATTTCTACACGATATTGCTATTCCTTTATGGCCTCGATAGTGTGCTATACGAGACACGCACATCATTATTCTCTTTTATAGAGTCCTTATGTGAATTTCCTGATAAATTCATGATGACTAAATGGGAGATGATAAAGATCATCTGTGGGTGGATAGTTGATCACTTATGCTCGATATGGGTTACGGTGAGATATATATGAGTTCGATCAATCTGTAGACGGATCGGGGTCTATGGTGTAATTAGGCACCGACTCTATTTACTTTGGACCCTCAAAAGGAATGATTGGATTACAATGTGATCTATATAGTGTCAAATATTTAGAATAGGCCATATATCACTTATTCTCGATATGGGATATGGTGAGATCTACATGAGTTCGATCACACTGATGCAGCTTGGTCTATGGCACAATTTTGTACCGACTCTATTTATTTTGGACCCTATATAGGAATCATTAAATAAAGGATAATGTCCACTTTAGACTTCACTCATTAATAATGATGAGTATTGATTTACACACATAGTTCTTCATATATCTTTAGGTTTTAAACGACGTGTGGTATAGTAATTGGCTAATATTATTGTTCTATATTCTAGTATAGGCTTATATTATGGTATTTATATTACTCCTGCATTTGTACATTGGGTTATCTTTATCATTGTATAATGTTACGTATCAGCCTCATTATATTAATTATGTTGACTCATTGATTATAAGAAAAGAGCAGGTTATTGTATGATTTGCTACTTATGTGATACGTTTACTTTACTTGTTTACGGGCAGTCTGGATTATACCTGAGCCGCATTTGTAGAGAGGACCGGTTGTACCTTACATCCTATTTTATATGTATATAGTTTTGATATACAGTACTTTGAGATAGTTACCCCCACATCAGGCTTTATGTCTGACCCGCATTTTTTCTTTATCTATTTATGTCATGACAACTCTTTGTTACTAGATTGAGTAGTTTGGAACCAGGTGCTTTTGGGGATATGACATCAGGATGTGTAGAGCATTTTGGAGGCATGGCATTGATATATTGGATATGCATATTTAATATTTTAGTAGTACATAACAGATCTTATTTGTGTATGAAACTTATTATATTGGGTATTTTATTCTAACTTTCTATATTGATATTTATTTATCAGGTACTTCCAATATTGTAGTCTCTTATATATTGTTCATCCCATTTTGTCCATGTATATTCAGTATATAACATGTTGTCATTCCCTTGTGAGATTATATCATTATAGCTTGGTACTATGGTTTGTTTCTTCTTCTTTCTTTGTTTTCCTGACAAGCTGTCTTTTATGGTATTTTAAAGTCAGGCGTTGAATTTGTGTGTAACGAGGGGCGAGTTGTTACATTTGGTAATGGAGCTTAGACTCAACACTTAGACCAAGCTGACCAGTTTGACTTAATCAATCTTGTAAAAGGAGATACATCGATTAAGCGTACTTGTATTTTTCTATCATATTATACTACATGCACCACTTGTCTTCTAGACTTTGATTTATTCCTATCTCTAGTTGTTAGGGTATCTTCATTGTGATATTTATGCAAGCAGGCGGAATACATAAGCAACGACGGATAGCTTGTCTGAGATGTCTAATTAGTTTAGAGACTATTTAACTATCGCATGGGATGTTCCTCCACCCATGAACATTTCTAACAAATGTAGTTGGCGTTATATGGCATGGCCCTTGAGGCACCAGCATTTCTAGCTCCATAAGTTGTAGAATCTTCAAAGATGTTTCGCGATTTCCTTAGCCATGGAGGGAAGCCATATCTAAGTCCTGAGACTATTATTGAGACACAGCCTTGGACACTTTCATGAGAGGGATTCCATCAATATAGGTCCAGAGAATGTTATCATAAGGAATACTACTTCTCGGCATTTCGAGAGGGAAGACTTTGGTGGGGTAGGATATAGTGTTAGTAGGGTTGTTGTGGTAATGGTTACCATTACCAATTTGTAAATACAGTTACCATACCGTTTTTACTGGTAAACTAAAATTGTTTACCGTTACCGTTACCAATTGACTAGTATAATGATTATTGGTATACCATTACACTGGCAATGGCAAACTACCATTTGCGTAGAAAAATAAAAGGTTGATATATTTTTACACTGAATGATGATTCATTATATATCTCATTGGGTCACTTAATAAAGGACATAGGAAAGAAGTGTATTTATTATCATTTGAGTTGAATTACTGAAATAAACTGAACTGTTTTCTTGCTTTTGAATGCCCGTAGTATAACATCATACATGAATATCAATGTATTATGAATGGACTGGTAAATTACCATTACCATTGGTTTTGGAAAAAATTACTAATGTTTTACCGTAAAAAATGGTAAATTTACCGTTACCGTACCGATTATATTGGTATACCGACTTTACTTTAAAATGGTAACCGATTGATTGGTAATGGTATGGTAATGGTAAATTTACCATTACCATAACATCCCTATGTGTTAGGGTAGCTGATAAGCAAGCCCATGACTTGGAGTGAATTTAGATGTCGTTATGAGTATCGGTTCATTTTTTAGATTGGGAAACGTGTGGAACTTGAGCATTTCATCTAGGTTGTGTAGAGCAGCTTGTCAATAAAGGAGCATGTTGACCAATTCAATCTTTCGGTTTGATTTAAGGATTGAGACCATTGATACTTCATTGGTGTAAGCAATGGAGTCGCACCTAGGGTATTAATGCAAGAACTGTGGATTCATTGCTTAGCCTTAACCTTATTGGGGTTCACTTTAGAAAGTCTCGTTGGGATAGTTCTCCTTTGTTAGAGCATCTATGAGGTACCACTGGAGGTTGCAAAAGTGGAAAGCAAACCGAAGCTCCAACTGAAGCGCCAAGGCCAAGATACAAGCAAGATCAAGCTATGCGAAGAAGAAAGCTGTCTAGTATGTCACACCTGTAGCATCTAAAAGCATTTTGCAAGGAGATGTCATCCAGCTAAACTGAAGCATAAGCACTTCAATTGCGATTAGCTTAATCACTAGAAGAAGTATTGACCTACATGTCAAAGAAGTGGGAAAGTGTTGATGACTTATGTCTTATGGGAATTATCAGGTCCTAGTAGGCTTACTGCTCAGAAAAAACGGAAGTAGCTTGTGTAGTGAGGTATGCTATATTTTTAGGGAACTTACTTCTGTTGCATCGGATACTTGAGTGATATATTCATATATTACTAGTTACTTGGTAGATAGGGTAAACTTGACACCCTTCATAGTAGGTAAATTCTTCAATAAAGGTAAATCTTATGTGAGTAACCTTAGTTGCAAAGTTAAGGTGAAGCGACCGAGAGTACTACCATTCAAACTTGATGTACGAGCTATCAGGTTGAGTGGGGTTGATCGATGAAGTGTGTCTTGGATTTGTATCCAAGTAGGGTTCAATGGATGCCTAATAATGAGCAAAGATCGAGCGGATGACTTAGCGCTTGCCTAGAGTCATTCGTGTTGGAAATGTTTTTTCTTTGTGTTAGTAAACCTTAGGGATGGGAGTAATCCCATGTACTGAAAGGGATATCATCTAAAGATTGGTCCATTCATGTGCCAGTTTTAATTCCTAGTTCGAGTGTAGAGTTTTTAGGTGATTTGCACCAGCTAGGAAAGGATTTTTCACTTGATTCTCATAGGCGAGTACTTGAGTCGGATTCTTGAGGTGACTAGGAGATCTCAAAGCATGAGCTTGGTTGTGCGAGGATATTTCAGTAGTCAGGTTAAGGAATCGGATCAGAGTTCACATCAAAAGAGTAAAGTGGTTGACCCTAATTTAACAAAGAAATCTTGCAAGCAAGCGAAGGTTGGAATGGGAATCGTGCCATTTTGAATGATCTTCAGTTATTGTCAATTTTATTGTTGTATAGTTAAGGTTGCTTGGGGTGGTTAAGGAAAGGATTTCTCGACTAGTTTTTTGACGATTCAGGTAATTTTTTAAGTATTAGATGATACTTTCTAGGCGAGTGTTTGTACCAAAATTGGACACAACACACTTTGGATGTAATTGAAGAGATTAGAATAAAGAAATTAAATGGAAAAAGTGGCTAATCTAACATCACACCAAGAAAAGTAAGTAGAAATAGAAAAAGACAAGAATTTGTAGTGGTTCGACAAATTGTAGCCTGCGTCCACTTTGAAGAGTTTGTTGTTTATTGATGATTCTCAACTGAGTTACAACAATACAAATCACTAGCGCTCAAGTTACAATTGAGTTTCGGTAGAGTAACAATGTAGAATTTCTAAAAGTCCTTTTCCAGTAGGCATAGGGGTGCTATTTATAGGAGTTGATCTAGAAATATCTACTCCAAAACTCGAAATACCACTCTCACACCTAGGTGGGCCCACCAGATTGATCTGGGGTTGCTTGGGATTGATCCCTGATCGATCCATGTTGTCTTTGTATCAATCAAGATTGGCTCCAATTAAGCTGCGGTCGATCAAGGAAGCTCTTGAGCTAATACACAAGCTTCTATGAAAATTTCATAGCATTTGGACTTGTAGTTTGAGAGATATGATCGATCCAAGATTGAAGTTGCAAAGGAGGCTGAAGAATTCGCATCGATACGTGCGTATTGATGGTCTTCGTATCGATACAATGCGTATTGATCAATTGCATGTCAATAATGTGGCGCTGGAAATCCACATTTTATGCTTATAAACTGTTTCCATTGGTTTGACTGCTTCCTTTGTATCCATCCATGGTTGTACTCTTCATATCGATCCCTGCCTCCTTATTTCGTATCTATGCTTTGTCTCAGCTCTTTGTATCGATGAAACAATTGATCGATACGAAACATATAGTGGTTGGTTGAATGAAGCGCAACTAGTTTATGGAATGTTGAAGTCTGCTCAAACTCTATGGATACGAAATGGATGAAGGTTGAGTGATGGATTTGTGCTCATTTCGTATCGGTCTGGATGGATACGAAATGATGGACATGGACTGATGGATACGAAATGGTTGTTTTCCACATGGATCTTAATCGATCCATAGCTGGAGCATATAAACTCCGGTTGACCTGAAGTTTGGAATGTCGCCTTTAATAGCTTTGCTTGTCATACCATACTAATTGTAGCTCGATCAGGACTTGAACTAAGTTTGCATGTATCCATTGTGGACCTGTAGATAACCAATCTCCAGGGTGGATTGCCTTTAGTCTCTAGTCAAGTCCTTGGTGTCATGGCCTTGCCAAAAGGCGGGATAATATTTTCCCCCTAAAGTGCATCCTTTGTGAACATGATGTGCTTTGAAAAGCTGCAGTCCTTATCTTGAAAAGTTCTATCTGATTCGTCGAACATTTGTTGTCTTTTCATCAAGTGATGTGAACTTTGGTAGAATTCCAGTAATATAAAAGTTGAGTTGTAGACTTCTAATGATCAGGCAGTTTTTTGTTGTAACTAAAGGTCGGGTGCTAGCAATTTGTTGTTTGTTGTTCCGGTTGTCACCAGGTAAGCATTCAATTCTTGTTAACTTTGAAAATCAAATGTTAGTTTGGCATGCACGTATGTTAACCTGACTCCTGTTCATGTTTGCACGTTCATGGGTCGTTGTCAAGTTCCTTTTTTATTTGGATCGAGTTTCATATCGATCCTCTGCTAGATCGATATGAAATTCGAGTTGTAACAACAATTGATAATCATTTTAATTCATTCCTTCGTACCAATCCTCTCTTGGATCGATATGGGATGTATGAAGGCAAGCATCGTATCGATGGTTATCGATACGAGATGGACATGACTATGGAATGCTTTTATATCGATGGATACAAAATTTATAAGTGCTTGCTTCATATCGATGGATACAATACATTGAGCCTAGGATCGATCTACATTGATGGATACGAAGTGATTGGCTACTCATCGATGCATACAAAATGCTAAGCTTTGGGTCGACTTGTGTTGATGGATACAAAAGTCACTCGTCGTAATGATGGATACGAATGACCCAGATGAAATCATATAGCGCTTTTCATATCGATGGGAGTTGACAGCTTCTATCGGTTTACATGACTGGGATACGAAACGTCTTTCTTTGTATACGAAGGCATATAAATAATTTTTGTACTTAGAAAAATTTCCCCTTGCATATGCTTTCACTTCGTATCGATTGAAGAAATAGAACTGTTGAACCCTCTTCTTCCAAACAGCCAACTTTAATCTTTAATCCAATTCATCAAACTAGGTAAATGATTGGCCAAAACCATTCTTAAAGTGATGAGATTCGAGCTTTCGTGCCTTTTCGTCCAAGGCAGACATCGCTGGTGCCGGAGCATGGCTGGAATGGGGTCGAGGAAGTGCTTTAATGGAGCCTTGGAGGATAAGAAGAAAAGGATCACTGGAAGGAGTTGATGGAGTCACTAACTTCAAGCTTTTGCCTCAAATTCGTATCAATAGGAGACGGTGGAAAGCTGCCTCTATGATCGATCTGAGAATCATGGAAATTCATATCGATGCAGATCGATGAATACAAAATTAATCGCCTTGGCTCGATACGAATCGATAGGCACAAATAGGATCAATATGAATGTGCTATAGATACGAAACGTATCAATACGAACAAATTATCAATCCAAGTTTTTGATTGATATGAAATTAGGCTTCAGGGGAACAGTCCCATTCAAACCATGATGGATACAAAACCAATTACCTTTTTCATACTTGAACACTTAACTTCGATAACCTTTAGCCTTGCATATCCGGACTTGATTGAAAAACTGCATATGTGACCACCTTTCAAAGCTCGTCTATGGAACTATAACTTGACAAACATAGGCGTGGTTGAGATGGTCACTCTGGTCGAATCTTGAAGTCGCTTTACCATCTTTTAAGCTTGTAGAAATTGAGAGTATTATGTAGCACTTCACTACACAACACAATCACTCACTTTACACTGGGAGAAACATGGGTTTCTTGCCATCTAATAATGGTTTTTACTGAGTTCAATAGCTATGGATCCCAGAATCTTCGAGAAGCAGGAAGTTCAGAATCCTCCACTTCTTAGAATAGAAAGGCCAGACATCACAGCAAATGCGGTACCCTACTCCAGATGAACTATCGAATGCAGTGCTGGTTATAAATCAGGAAGACTCTGTCCGGTCCAAAATTTTAGAAGATATGCTTGGTTGAATTTGTCTAAGGTATGGATTATCTTTAAAGGAAGTTCTATTACCATGGCTAGAATTAGGGCATACAATCCCTTGGAAGGGTTCATTACATGTAATAGATTCATATCAATGGCCGGAACATTTCCCCCGTTCAAATAATTCATTCAGGACGTGTTATTTTTCTTGAGGATTGCACCTTCCCAACTGCATCCAAATGGATATGCGCTTCTCAATAGCTTATATATCATATTTATGGAGCATCTCCTTTAACCCCCGACCATTGAGGAGATTGGATACTTATTTAATGTCAAGAGACGGGGAGATAATCCCTCATTCACTTTTCTAGAAGTGGCCAGGAACTGCCAAGTCGTGGCAGGTGCTTGGAATAAGTTGAGCTACTTCAAGACTGAGTGGTTCTTCATGAGACGCCCTCTAAGGTTTGCTAGGCGTTGGTTGGTCAAACGTAAGTGCTCTAACTTCTTCGTCAACTAATTGGGTAATACAAATTGATGCTTAACTCATTACTGCATTTCTTTTGCAGCTTCCATTCCACGGGTCGAAGGAGAGCTGTTCAAGGAGATAGTGAGAATGTTTCAAGCGGTGCCCGCCGAACTTAGAAAAATAGATGAAGTTCTCAGTGACGATAACTTGATCGCCGTCGGCCTAATTGAAAGAGGCCGAAGTATATGGTTGACAAGGGTTCCTAAAGCGGTCCCAATAAGGCGTAGTGGAAGATGGGCTCCTACCGTGCCCCTAGTTGAGGCAGCTCAGAGTGCACTTGGAGTTATAATCACCAAACCGGGCAATGACAGGAGTATAGCAGCTAGACATGAGCCCTCGGCCATGCCTCCACAAGGCCTTCGATCATCAGAATCATAGAGAAGGGGTAAGACTCTCGTCCACAAAGCCAAAAGGCATAAGACCATTGTAATTACTCGGCCCATTACAACTTCTATAGGTCCGGTGACCTCTTCTCCACAAACAGAAGGTTCATTGAGAGGATTGTCAGATGTTCCTATTCTAGATGACATATCTTCGTTCTAGGATATTGGATTAGAGGGGCCCACTCTCCATCACGAATTGGCACAGGCCTAACTTCTTTAGACCCAAGGGAGCCAACCCAATGAGCAAGGCCACTGCAATCGATCGGTTGGGGCATTTGCACTGGATACACACACTTCACGACACCACACGACTTCTAATCACATGCTTCTTAATTTCTAGAGATAACCAATTCTTCTTCTCTTTTCGTTTTACAAACACGATGGTGAAACAGGGGTCCATGCTAAGCAATCTTCACTTTTCATGCCATTCTTCTAGTTCACACTCTGAATCACAATGGCGTGAAAGTGAGAGGGACTATGGCCCTGGCTATTACTCCAGCGACGAGCGCAAGTACCACGATAGGGAGAAGGAAAGGTCATATCAAAGCAAGCATCACTCTTTGTCGCGATCTCCACCATCGAAAGGACCTTCGAAACCATATGGCTATGGTAGGCCATCTTCCAAAATTGTACATCAAATAAAGACACCTCACACTTCGAAATCCGACGATCAGTGTCGTAGAACTGAACGGAAGCTCCCGTCATGACAGAACAGATTGCTATAGAGCCTATAGAGGAGGAAGCCATCCAAATCGCCAATTTGAAGAAAGACTTCTCGAATATTTGTTTTGATGGCTTCCAGTTCCCTCCAAACTTGAAAAGAATCTCAAACGACGTAGAAAAACTAGTATAAGATTATATGCATGACGTGTACAACCATTACCGGGAGTGGGTTAAGACGGTTGAATGGTTTTCGGTGGTATCCCTAGAGCAGGCTAAAACGATCGAGAAGCTGGAGAGTGACCTTTTTCAAAAAGGCAGAATAATAATGATGCGCACAAACGAGCTTGAATCTTCAAGGAAAATGGAGAAGGAGGCTGACCAGAGAGCCGAAGAGGCTAGGCAGTCCAAGGAAAACATGAGAAAGACTCGCATGGACCCAATGCAGGAGATGGGTCAGCGTAACACTATCATCATCTGGCGAAGAGATGAGGCATGGAAAGAAGTTGAGGAGGTAAGGACGAACCTAACTGAGGCCCTTAAAGAGAAGGATGAAGCTAATGAGGTGGCCTAGGACGCATGTGAGGAGACGTTAAGGCTCAGGGGAGAGAGGGATGCTGTGAACCTATAGGCTGAGGAGGTCGACGCCAGGACTGAAAGGGAAGTTAAGCGGTTGATGCCAAGATTGAGAGCAAATTTGAAGATCTCCTAGTTACATAAAGTGCTAACGTCTTGAGAAACTGCAACTTAAATGGCTCGACCAAGATAATCCTTTCCAACTATATAAAGCCTGGAATTGCTTGCTCGAAGATGAGAAGGCGATCCGCAATACTAACATCGTCGATGAGTTCGAACTAGAAACTGTAGTGCTAAGCGGAGACAGCCTAAAGTACTTCATGGAATAACCATCGCTCTTAAGAAAGAAAAACTGGCTGCCAAGTATCCGGAAGCTGGAGAAGGATCTAGAAGTAAATATCACAAAGTAGGTTCCAAAATGCCTCCAACATCCCAGTCTAAGCCTACTTCTTCTGTCAATCCTCTAATTACTCTGAAATATGATCCTGATAGGGCACATTTCTCCCCGATAATCGAGCACAGCTCGAAAGGCATGTCAGCTCAGCATGGGAGCCAGCACGAGGAAGGTATCTGGACACTTCTCCCATTCATCCAAACGTAGGAACACTATTAGAAGATATTACTAATATTGTTTCCTATCTTCATTCAGCCTTAGATTCTGCACTGATTAATCCTCCTACAACTCATGAAATTCACTATGAGTAGGAGGCGCTAATAACAGAGGCTACAGCCATGACGGTCACCACGTCGGTTGAGGATATGCATGAAAGCAGCTGCATGCTTGATGTACAATTGATGGAAGCGCTCCTCAGCCATCAAAGTGATTCGATTATCGAAATTCCCTTCAATACTGATGAAGATGTTGTCATAATGGGCTCCTTGGGTCCGACCAGATACATTTCGATAGGTATACATGTAGACCAGGAAAAGCAGATAATGGAGATAATCAAGGCCGAGATGGAGCAAGTTGAGCAGGCTCGTAGAGCAGACAGAGGCATGGCAAGTCCAGATCCGGTATGTATATTTATGTTTTCTCTGGGTTGCACTATTATCGAGATCAGTGCACAACATTCTTCTATCATCGAGAGTGCCAGTATCCTCCAGTTTCGTACACAGAGGATTCTCCGTTACTATGAGTTCTCAAGAGGATACTGTGTCAGTTTCCTCGGCCGAAGACAAACCATCTGGAGTAGACAGGGGAGGTAAAGGTTCAAAGAGGGTTTTGAGTAGTAGCTCGAGCGGGTCTACACCAAAGAAAAGCAAGAAGGATAAAAAACAAAGGCGTAGATTTGCATTTTTGCTTCCTCTCTTTTGGATAGGTGGAATAAGCTTTTCTTTTGCCTTTTGTAGGCCATATATAGATGCGGGTTTGGCCCCTGCTGATTGGAATTCTTTGAATGATTTTGTACTTACTTTCTCAAAGAATAGTGTGAATAAAATCCCTTTTGTTTTCAGCATAACTCTATGTTCATTTGTTTAAGTACTTTAGTACTCACATTTCCTTTCAATGTACTTGTCAATTTTGGTCTCCGAGTCGAAATCGAATCCGGTCTTTAGATCCTGAAGTCATGGATTTGGGTCGTAACCAAATATCAAGTCGAGTCCCAATATTGCGTTGTCTTGATCAATGGTAGGTACCTGAGTTATGCCCCCAGTTCTGGGGAGAATTGAAGTAGTCAGTTGGTAGCCATCCTCTGCCTTTACTAACTTTAACTTAACTTGGTCGGAACAAAGTTAAAGTGACATGAGTTTGAGTGGTCGGATCACACTCGCTCACTTGCTGATATTTGCATCCACACTCTAGGGACTAGACTTGTATGTTGGCGGTCGGTCATGCCTGCTTAATATTTAGAACCATATCCACACTCCGGGGACACACTATTACAAAACAGGCCATTTGCATCGCCTCATTTGAATCGGTTTAAATAAAAACTGATGCAAATAGAACTATTTGCATCAGTTATGTCTTAATAACCAATGCAATTGGTATGTGGAAAGCAATAGCTAATAAAAAAAATCAAATTTGCATCAGTTGTCACCAACAACTGATGCAAATAGTTTTAGTCGCATCGGTTTTAAAATCAAATTTACGCATCGGTTCCCTTGTGGAGGCGATGCAATTTCAAATTAGTTAGGTTATTCGCTGCTCACTTTTACATCCCGCCTTTCCAATTTTTTTTTTCTTCTCCCATTCTTTTCCCCAAATAATTCGCCAGCTTAAAAAAAAAACCCTAAAATCACCGTTTGCATCATCTGCCCAAAGCTTGAACCCAAGTTTCTCTGAAGAATATTCATCGGCCATGGCATCATCTGTGGTGCTCAGAAATACTAGCAATTCAAGGCGCCTTCTTCAGCTCCTATCTCACTCTTCTAATTTGTACCATTCTTGTTGTAGAAGTGGATTGTCACAGTCTCATTATCTGCAGTCATATCTTGTCGGAGCCAATGTTCAGAAACCGTATGATTCTTCTGCTACCGAATTTCTCCGTTCTCGATCTATGGCCACCTTCACTCGAACGTATTGCTCTCGTCGATTGTTTTGGATATGCTTTTTGGTTTTAATTTGATAATTCTCCGCTAATATTTGCAGGAATAAATGTTGAAATGTTAGCTGATGATAATACTACTTTCAGGTTTAGATTTGTAGGGTTTTGTGACTTTTTTTTTCTTCCGCAAGCAAGATAACTCCTTGTCTGGACTTCATTTCCCAATGAAATCAATGAAACGTAACAATTAGATTCCGATAATTCAGTTAGGTGGAATAAAACTTTTACTTATTTGAAGGATAAATATAGCTTAAAAAATTATAGCAAGCTTTTAAATGTACCATTAAACTTATTCAATGCATAAGAAACCATTAAGAGTAGGGGTAATTCAGTTTGATATCCTTTTTCTTCTAGAATGTAATAGAAATTCAGTTTATTGATAAAATAATCGAATAGCGAATGTTCTGTGCAAAACCAAATATTGATTCTTTTTCGGCTTCAGGAGGCCTCATGTAAATGTTGAAACGATTGGCCATGTAGATCATGGGAAAACTACCCTTACTGCAGCTATCACAAAGGTATTTCTCTCTCGATAAACTAGAATAATATTAAATGTTGTGCTAAGCTGCCAATGCACTTCTGTATTGTTTATTACAGCGAACAGAATAAGAGAAGCTTAGTCAAGAATGCATGACTTGCATTTTGCCTGTTCTATTTAGGGCTTTAAGCCTTTATGTTTCTATTGGGTGTAGGTGTAGGTGCAGTTGATATTCAGAAATGCATATTCTTATATGGATAGGGCTATATGCACACTCTGTTCTAAATCCACACCATTTTGTTTAGGAAAGAAGAAAATTACTTAGTGATAGCGGGTGTGGAATTAGTAAAGAATAGTGTAGAATTAGTTCCATCCTTTTTATATTTATCACTTAAAAGTGAGACAATAATATTGAACTGATTCTGTACAATATAGTATGACCTTGAAGTGTAAAATAAACATGGTACCTGGTTTGTTACGTGTTTGTTTCTTCAGGTACTAGCTGAAGAAGAAAAAGCAAAGGCCATTTGTAAAGAATTTTCTTGGAGCTGATAAAGTGTTAGGAACTGAGCTTGAAGTTCCTAAAACTGGAACGGCTAATGGGTTTGTTATGAAACCTGGAGTTCTTGTAGGTGAAAGCAAGAGGAATGCACTTGAGAATGAAGTTGGGAAGGAGTTGCCTCATGTCGGTATTGGCGATAGAGAAACCGATTTTGATTTCATGTCCATTTGCAAGGTTCGATTTTTATGTTCCTTGTGCTTTAAAAGCCCGTTTGCCAATAACTTATTTTGAATATTCTAAAAATCAGTTTTTAATTGTAACTTATAAGTAGTTTTGAATAGCAACCTCTAAGTTGAAGCGTTTGGATGTTATTTTACTTTAAGTTAAAATAAGTTCTGGTGATTGGCTACTACAAGTGATACTTGAAAACATAAAGCTATTTTAGTCATTTGTTTCGTCAAAATTACTTATGAATTTTTTCATAAGTCATTTCTACTTCTAAGGAGTTTCTATTGTCTAGTTCTAAATGCCAGTAAGCAAATTGTTCATATCGTTTTTGGTGGAACATTAATGCTTATGGAGTGGAACCACTGCAAACTAAATGACAGTGCTTTAATAAATACATGCATGGTTAAAAGTGCATGTGGATCAGTAAATGATTAATGATATTTACTGAATGCCTGCAAAAGAATTTTCAGGGGCATGTCTCTGTAAATGTATAATTTTGCTGACATTGGTAAAATTCTACTTTGGATCAGTCACCGTCTCTTTCTTTTGTATTAAATGGATGAATCTATAGCTTTTAGTTATGCTTTCTGATTACTACATATATACTAGTAGTACTAGTACATCTTAAATAAATTATCACTATTGTACAGGCAACTTTGTATTTTATTGCTTCAAGTAGTATTGGTCCACTAGTTTTAAAGTGTAATGGTGAAAACCAACCAATAGTCTGTCTTGCTATCATTCGAATTCGTTAGAAAAAATAGAAGATGTAAATTGTAAGAAAACTGGAGTACTTTTTAAATACCTAAAGTCTTTCTGAAGATTTTGATCAATTTTAATATATATTTTTCCAGTTTTCCAACTGTTTTTACAATTTCTTTGCAGTTTTCAATCCTTGTGAACTTTTTTGTCTACTTTCATCTAGAAAATTGAAATCATGTGAAATCTTTAGAATTTTTTTTAATGTTTTCTTTCTCTGAAATTTTCTTAAATAATATTCAAATGTTTTAAACATTTTGAAGAAATTAAATTCGTGAACAAAAAGACGACTTCTAAGAAAATTATTTCAAGATATCCAATCTCAAAAAAAATTAAAGTTGACTTTTTTTTTAACTTTCTGAAAGTATTTTAATTTTCATATAGTTGATCAAAAAAAAATATTTAAAAGAGATTTAAACAAATATAGTAGAAATTGGACGTGTTAAAGGTTAATATCTCTGTTCATTCAGATTTTTTTGTTACCAAAAATTTGATTTTGTATCTTTATAGAATGAAACACTAATACATTCAATTATTGATTGGGTTGGTGATAAATTTGTGCCAACACAAGATAAATTGATCATAATTATAAGTATCTTTCCTTTTTCTTTATTAAACTTTGGTACATGCAGTAATGTAAACCCATTATGCAACATCTATCAATCTTTAATTTCAGCAGGACCATATTTCTTCTTTCAATTTTCAATGTCCCGATCACCTAAATTCATAAATGCTTATAATCATTGCTGCTTTTTCTTTATTAAAAGTGGGTCTGGTAGTACATAGTTGTACAACAATTCTTAAGTAGCATGCTATATATGTCATGCTAGGATTCAAACATGTTAACTCACGGATTAAAGCCGTAGCGTTCAACCACTGAGACATTTGCACTGGACAATTATTGTTACGAATGTTACGGCACGCGTTTCGCGTATGATAATGACACGCGTTATTCGCGTGGATTATCTATTAATAAATTGAATATGTTAGATTATGTGGTATTAAGATTTGGTAATATTCGTAGAAGAATGTTTTGAATTTGTAAAGTAAATTTATTTGTTAGATTCTATATCTATGCGACATTAAGATTTGATAATATCTATAAAGGTTTATTTGTTAGATCATATGTCTATGTTTAAGGAATGTTAAGATAGATTCAGTAATATCTGTAACGGAAAATCTTGAATTTGCAAAAGAAGATGATCCAATTTTTAAGCGATATTAAAATAGAGGGGCATTTTCGACAGTACACGCTGATAAAAAAAATGTGAAAACAAAGTATTACAACTGTTAATAATTTTTATATACATGCAAAATGAATGATCCTTAATACAAGCAGGAGGGGTACCTTGTACCTTCAACCAAATGCAGCCCAGCACCAAGAAACCAACTCCTATCCCCAGTCATCCTCCACGACGGTCGATTCGCTAAACGCCCAACTCCATTGGTCGCCCTCCTAACCTTCGTATGGATCCCAATCGGGTTCGCCATCTCCTTGATCCGGGTATACGTCAACATCCCTTTACCCGAACGCATCGTCTTCTACAACTACAAGGTCATGGGCATCAAACTCGTCGTCAAAGGCACTCCTCCCCTTCCTCCACAGCCAAACCAACCCGGCGTCCTCTTCGTCTGCAACCACCGCACCATTCTTGACCCAGTTGTCACTGCAGTCGCTCTGCGCCGTAAAATCAGTTGTGTCACGTATAGCATTAGCAAGTTCTCCGAACTCATTTCTCCTATCAAAGCTGTTGCCCTTACCCGAGAAAGAGATCAGGTATTACAAATTTTTGTTTCATGCAAAATATTTCATATTCTTGGTATCCCTTTTCTCTTGAAGAGTAAAGCAGGGTACATATCAAAACAGGGTACATATCACCCACTCCATATGTTCATAATCTACTTAAGATCGTCTCCATAGAAGTTAAACTTATTTGAATACTTTTAATAACACAATACTAATACTTAAATCGGCAGTTAAAATATATGTTTTAAAGACACCTATTGATTTATAACAATGTAGATGCTTGAAATTTAAAACAACCTTTTTTTAGAGATAGATATTCATAATACAAGTTAAACATCTCCAAATCTTTCTAAAATTTTGAATAGTGTAACTCAAATTTTGAAAGAGATGCTAACTGTGGATAACAACTGCAGTTTTTTTTAACTCCTATATCTTAAGCTACAATATTGAGAACATAACATTTTTTTGGCTAAATATCATGATTTTGATGGTAATAAGAAATTAACCAGTGACACATTGTTTGACTAGTAAATGTGTTAATCGAATAAGCTACTAGTGTTGCTCCCTAGTGTGTTTATGTGTGTGTACACAAATACATAACTAGGACTCAACCATAATACCATAATGAATTTAATAATAGTTACGTAAAACTTAAAAGCGCATAATATGGTATATAATGCTTAATAATGATGCATTAGGGGTTAGTGCAAAGTGTGCAAGTACTATGAAAATCCTCATTATTCATGACCATTAATGTGTAAAAAACTTACAATTACGTCTTAACTATCAACATTAGGACGCGGCCAACATTAAAAAACTGTTGGAGGAGGGCGATTTGGTAATCTGTCCAGAAGGGACGACGTGCAGAGAGCCATTTTTGCTGAGGTTCAGCGCTTTGTTCGCGGAGCTAACCGATAGGATTGTTCCAGTTGCGATTAACACGAAGCAGAGCATGTTCTACGGAACGTCGGTGAGAGGGTGGAAGCTATTGGATCCTTACTTCGTGTTTATGAACCCGAGACCCGTTTACGAGATTACGTTCCTCAATCAGCTGCCAAAAGAGCTGACTTGCGCTGGAGGTAAAACGCCGTTTGAGGTGGCGAATTACGTGCAGAGGGTACTGGGGGATACGTTGGGGTTTGAGTGTACTAATTTTACCAGGAAGGACAAGTATGCCATGCTGGCTGGGACTGATGGCGTTGTCAGGAGCAAGAAGAAGGATTGAATGTTGGAATCTTGAAGTTTTAGATGCAATAAATGGAGCCTTATTCAGAAGTTTATTTGTTGTTGATTTGATCTATTCATCCAAAAATATGTGTTGTTTATTTTCCAAGGCTGTTCTGCCCGTTTTCGATATCTGTTATAACTATTATTGCGGTTGTTGCTGCAATTTTATGGCTAGATGGCCAGATTAAACATATAAGAATATGTAATGTGTCAGGTATGTACCATTTTATTTCTAAAGGCCTTGGGTTCCATCCCTCGAGAAACCAAAATGAGTGCTTTGTCTAAATTAAGTATCGCTCTCGTTATCAAAAAAGGTATATACCATTTTAATATCCTGTAATTAGGTATAATAAGAGGAGACTTGGTGCTTATGTGAGGAAGGTATACTTAGTAATAACTTGGGGTTTGGGAAACTTGAAAATAAGCTATACTTTTCACAAACTGGGTTATTTCATAAAATTACTAGCATGTTGCTTTTGTAGCACCACTGGTTGAAGCCCACAAGGAAGTTAAGGAAGAACATTATCTACTTTGGAGAATTGAAAGAGGGGTTGCTGAAGGATCAATTGAAATTCCTAAAGGTTTGTTTATTACGTATCACCACATTATTGATGCAGCTCAAGGAATTGCAAATTAATTGTGCTTGTATTTTCACATCATTCATACCACTACTTTGCAAGTGAGAGAACTGAAATTACTTGATAGGAAATTATCCAATTAAATGTAATGTTGATTTTCCATCTTGCACTCTCATACTAACAAGCTTTCAAATCTTACAGATTCGTAAATAAGTTACTCTAAAATAACATAGCATGCAAAGATCAGCAGGATTGAACGGCATGATCAAAGTTGTTGTTGCTGATGGCGCTGTCGAACCTTTTACTTATGGTCATGAACATAGTTTCGTTCTCAACGACTGGTGGCATAAGAGCACTTATGAACAAATTACTAGCCTCAATTTTAAGCCCTTCATTTGGGTTGGTGAACCTCAGGTATTTTCTTCATCTCCACTCGTTGTCTTGAATCAGCTTCCCTGGTTATAGTAAGATTTTGTGTTCTTATACATGTTGAAATGCACTGACACCAAGTATAATCAAGTGGTATGTAAACCCATAGCATTATACTAAGATTTCTATTTGTTGAAACTAAAAAAAAAAAAAAATATTACATTGAAACAAAATGGATTGATGTGAGCATAAAGACAAAGCTATTTACTTCGTACAATCTTTTATCATGCAGTCACTTCTGATCAACGGAAGAGGAAGATTTGACTATTTGGCTGCAGGAGTAAATGGTGCATGTAACCTAACTAGTCCTGAATGTGCAATAAGTTCTTATACTGTCGTTCTAGGAAAAACTTACAGACTTCGACTGGCTAGCTCTTTATGGTAACCATAGCATTCCACTTAGGCGAACAAAATGATATAGGGAATGAATTAAAGTTGGAGCATGTAAATTGTAAGTTGTTTTTATGCTTGTAGACCAAAGTTTGTATAAATGTGTGTCAGCGTTTGGTCTTTCCTTCTACTTATTCATAGTGTATTTGTGAGTGTGTATTTGCAGAAAAAACAGGATCTACATTGAGAGACTAGGAGTTCATGGGTTAGATCACCGTATCATACACATATTAACCATTACTTGCCATACAAGAAAATTACAGAAAAAAATCAGGTAAACATCAACCGCTCCATCCCATAGAAGAAATACCATGTACCAACTATATGAGAACTGAAAACAAGGCATTTACACTGAAAACCATTGAATATATATTATATAAGCCTCTTAAGCTGTTATTGGACATGATAGTGCAACATATTACAAAAAATATTATCAATGGTTTACTGTGCACTTCTACTTCAGTTAACCACATCACTAGGCATGTCGCCAGTGATGCAATTTAATGTTTAGTAGTGAATTTTTGTATGCAACATGAAGAATAAAATATTATATGCACATTTACGTAGAAATTTATTCAACTTGAAGTACTTGCTTTGCTGTGGAGACACCATAAACATTTGGACAATGACATCTTTAATTGATTTTTCTGTTACAGAAATTAGTTATAAAATTTGAAATTTATGATCTGTCAACTTATATGTTGATTTTAAGTCGAAAAATTAAATTACTGTCAAACCATTTAAATTATAGAAGTAATTTGTAAGCTACTTATGCTGTTTATAAGCTATTACCAGACATACCATAAACATGAAAATTGATAGAGGATCTCCTCTAGTGCATTATTCTAATAATATAGCTCCTGCAAATACTTTAATTTTTTTATATTCAAGATGATTTATCAGTAATTATATGGATCAATGACATAGGGATCTTAAATATGCCACTTATGTTGATGCTGGACTGTATGTTTGACCACCACTCGATTAACTTGATTTTTATTAATGATAAATAGTAACAGATAAAGTGAAATTCATTTTATTATATTTTTACTTCTTGTTTATAACAGTGGTGGCTACAACATCAAGGTTGGTGCAGGAACATCTATTGATATCATAAAATTCGATATGGGTGGCTCTGCAGCAATACTTGGGGCTGCAAAAGCAATTGGACAAATCAAGCCTGCTGGAGTTGAGGCAAGTATTGCTTATGGCTTGCTTAAAAAATTGAAATTAAGAAAGAAAAAGAAAAAAAAAAGGTTCTTGTAAGTGCTTGATGTGCTGAAATTACGATTGTTGATTTCTTGCATTCAGGTTCATTTTGTCGTGGCTGCATGTGAAAATATGATAAGTGGTACAGCAATGAGGCCAGGTGACATAGTCACTGCTTCTAATGGGAAAACTATTGAGGTAATATCTGTATTTACAGAAGTTGTTTACATTCTTCTGTCTTTTTTTCATGTCGGTTTAATCATTTATCAGAAGAGTAACTGAATAACATAGAAAAATATTCATTTCTGGCAGCAGCAATTTTCAGATCCATGAAATGATGAAGAAGCCATGGAACACTGATCAGGGAATAAAGAACTGAAGAAAGTTAACTTAAGGTTTTCCGTAACTCGACATTGAAGCAAAGCCAAGATGCAGTCCATAAAAACTGCATCGCATGGAACTATAATAGGCCTATTTCCTTCTAACCCGTATTCATCTTCAGACATTTTGAGAAGAGTTCTGAATATACTACTTATTAAATCTAAGAGTACTGTATTTATTAAATCTGATTATGTATTAACCCGTGCACTTATGCTATTTATTAAATCTGATTATGTATTTGCCATCAAATTTAATTTTGAATGATTGTAATATTCCATGCAAGAATTGTTTGTTATAATCAATAATATATGTATATAGTTTATTTGAGTACTGTAATAATGGTTTCTAAGAATGACTTTTTTGCATCAGGTATAAATAGCTGATGCAATAGGGGGATTAGTATACATTGGTTGTTATAAAAAACCGATGCAATAGAGGGATTAGTTTGCATCGGTTTTCAACAACAACCGATGCAATAAGTTCCTTTGTTGCATCGGTTTTCATTACAACCGATGCAACAGGGGGCTGTGTCCAAGCAATCAACCATGATATTTTGCATCAGTTGTTAGTAACAACCGATGCAAAAAGGATCTTCTTGCATCGGTTTCAGAACTGATGCAAAAATGTTAAGCCTATTGCATCGGTTGCATATGCATCGGTTGTTGAACTGATGCAAAAGGGGGGTAAACAACCGATGCAAATGACCTGTTTTGTAGTAGTGACACAAGTTATTTTATGGGCGGTTGGTCACACCCGTTTAATGTTTATAATTACATCTACACTCCAGGGACATAAGTTATTTAACAGGCGGTCGGTCACACCCGTTTAATGTTTATACTCTAGTTCACACTTCGACATTCTAGAGTCAGTTGAAAGAAGGTAATCACATCTGTTTAAGTATTAGGATCTCAATTGCACTCTGGGAACAAGGAGTTGGTAAGGGTTGTGGATGGTGGATCACATCCGCCTTGATTCGGCAAGCGAAGTCGTAGATGGATAGATCCATCTTCTTCGAGCTTGAAAAGAAGCAAGGTCATGGATGGATGGATCCATCCTCCTCGAGCTTTAGAAATAAGTGAGGTCGTGGATGGGCGGATCCATCCTCCTTGAGCTTTGGAAATAAGCGACGTCATGGATGGACGGATCCATCCTCCTCGTGCTTTGATTGAGGCGAGGTCATGGATGGACGGATCCATCCTCCTCGAGCTTTGATTGAAGCGAGGTCGTGGATGGATAGATCCATCCTCCTCGAGCTAAGATTGAGGCAAGGTCGTGGATGGACGGATCAATCCTCCTCGAGCCTTGATTGAGGGGTTGGTACTTCAGCTCGCACTCTGGGAGCTGGAGTTCATTGGAGGATCGTCGTGTTTCAATCCTTTGTTACTTTATCGTTGTTGGCCCCTGAGCTCAGGGTTTCACTTAGCAAGTGACCGGTCAGATCACTATCGCTCCCTATTTGAATAAGTCCCACCATAGGATGGGACTTAGTTATTCGTACATTGTGACTGTTGCACAATGCACTCTAAGAATCGCCAATCTGCCTTGATGAGTCTGCGCTTTATTACTGAAATAAGAAAGTGCGATGAAGTCAGATGCCTTATTACAAGTTCAAATTCTAAAATTCATAAACAAATTTCAAAATAAAAGCATACTAAATGAAAAAATGCCAGTTATATGTAATAACGGTGAAGACTCTCGCTGTTCCATGCCCTTGGCAAAGTGAGATCGTCAACAGTTTATAATTTGAACGTGTCGTCTCCAAGTCTCCGCTCAATGACATACAGTCCTTCCCACGTCGGTTTCATGTGTGAAGGGATCAGATAAACTCGTTTCAATACAAGATCCCGATTTTGAAGGTTCTAGGTTGGACCTTAGCATTATGTAATCAGGCGACTTGACTGTGATGTGCGGCTGCCTTTAATTCAGCCTCTTCATGCTTTTTATCCAGTAAGTCCAGTGATTCTAAGAGTAGGATGGAATTCATCTTTGGATCATAATAGGTCACACAGTGAGAAGGTACTTCTAGATCAACTGGAATAATGGCTTTAGAGATATAGGAAAGTGCAAACGGAGTTTGGCCAGTCGCAGACTTGTGGGTGGTTCGATATACCATAAGACCATGGGGAGCTCATCGACCCACTTACCTCCAGCCTTCTCTAGTCGTTTCTTCAGAATGGACTTGATAACTTTATTGACAGCTTCGACTTGTCCATTTGCTTAAGGGTGAGCTACTGCTGAGAACTTCTTCTAGCATTGATAGGAATCTTTGAACTCGTTACTGTCGAATTGGGCTCCGTTATCAGTTATAATCGTTCGCGGGAGGCCAAAGCAACAGTTGATGTTGCATACAACAAAGTTGATTACTATCTTCATCGTGATAGTAGCAAGGGGCTCGGCTTCTACCCATTTAGTAAAGTAGTCAACAACAACGTTGGCGTACTTCGCACCATCTTTGGCCAGGGGTAAAGACCCTATTATATCAATGCCCCATGTAGCAAACGACCATGGGCTGACCATCTTAGTAATCTCGATTGGCGGGGATCTTGGAATCCTAGCATGTTTATGGAATCTGTCACATCTCTTAGCATAATCCGATGCATCTCGGTTTATGGTTGGCCAGTACTATCCGTATCTGAGTATCTATTTCACAAGGGCATGCCCCTTGGTGTGGTCGCCACACTCTCCCTCGTGAACTTCATGTAACACTCGTTTGATTTCATCGTGGACGATACATCGGAGTAAAGGAATAGAATATCCCCTCTGATACAGGACTCCACTTTGGATAATAAATCATGAAGCTTTCCGGAGATCCTGTCTTTTCTCACTTTTGCGCTTGGGTAATGCTCCATGCTTAAGATAATTTCTGATCGAGGTCATCCATGACTCTTCCTCGGATGTTGCCTCATGACCCAGTCTATCTCCATCTGATCGATACTTGAGGTAGTAAGTGTCTCCACCAGGACAAGTCCCATCTATTGTGCTTTGCCAGTGCTGGTCAGTTTCGCTAAAGAATCGGCTTTCTGATTTTGCTTTCGGGGAATATAGTGGATAGCATAATAGTCGAAGCGATTTAACACTTTCAAAACTCGAGTAAGGTAGGTGGCCAATCTCTCGTCTCTAGTTTGATACTCCCTTCGAACCTAGCATACGACCAATTGCGAATCACAGTAAATTTCCCCAGCAATAACTCCTAAGTCTCTGGCAAGCCTAAATCCAGCAAGCAAAGCTTCATGCTCGACTTGTTGTTAGTCACGTATAAGTCAAACTTCGGAGCATAGTATATGGATCGAACTTCTAGGGTTTTAAGTACCACTCTAGAGTCGGAGCAACTATCACTTGATCACCATCGATGTATAGCTTCCATGTACACTTGGCAAATTCACCGGCCTCGAGCAAATCCTCTGGTATGGTGAATTTAGCTATGAAGTCTGCCAGAACTTGTCCTTGAATAGCACACCTTAGTGTATAAGTGATGTCAAATTGACTTAGCTCGATGTTCCATTTAAGAAAACTACGAGATGTCTCAGGTCATGTTAAAATCTTCCGCAATGGCTGGTCGATGTAGATAGTGATTGGATGAACCTGGAAATATGGACAAAGCTTCCTCGAGGCTATGACGAGAAAATAAGCTAGCTTTTCCACCTTCGGGTAGTTTCTTTCTACCCCAGTTAATCTTTTGCTGATATAATAGACTGTTCGTTGGATTCGATCCTCTTCTCGAATTAAAGCAGCACCGATTGCGTTTGCCGAAACCGCCTGATAGACATACGATCACTCATAATCAACCGACTTCGACAAGATAAGTGGTGTTACCAGATGTTGAACTAGTGCTTGGAATGCGCCTTCGCACTCCTCTGTCCACTCGAAATTCTGTTTTCCTTTTCTGATTAGATCGAAGAAAGTAATGCCCTTGTCCATATATTTGGAAATGAATCTTCTTAAGGCTGCCACCTTCCCAATGAGGCTTTGCGCCTGATTTATGGTTCTAGGAGTTTCGAGATTCCAAAGCATCCAGATTTTTTCAAGATTGGCTTCAATTCCTCTGGTGTTGATGATGAATCCGAGGAACTTTCTTGATACACCTCCAAAATGACACTTCAACGGATTGAGCTTCATTCTGTACTGTCGGAGTATGTTAAACACTGTTTCCAAATCATTGATGTGGTTGATGGATAGTCGCAACTTCACGAGTATGTCGTCCACATACACCTCCATAGTCTTTACAATATGGTTGGCAAACATTCGTTTTGCGAGCCTTTGATAATTTGCTCCAGCGTTTTAAGTCCAAATGGCATCACCTTATAGCAATAGAGTCCCAGATCAGTGATGCAGCTAGTATGTTCCTAGTCCGCAAGGTGCATCGGAATTTGATTGTAGCTAGAGTATAAGTCTATGAAGGATAAGAGCTCATTTCCGGCTGTTGAATCCACCAATTGGTCAATTCTAGGAGGAGGAAAATTATCTTTTGGGCAGGCTTTGTTCAAATTTGAGTAGTCCACATATATTCTCCACTTTCCATTCGATTTTTTGACAAGCACTGGATTCGATACCCACTCCGGGTATAAAGCATCATAAATAAACCCATTAGTCTTGAGTTTATCCACTTCTTCCTTTAGGCGGCTGATTTCTCTGGATCCATACTGCACCTTTTTTATTTCACCGGGACGTGTCGTGAGTCGATATTTAATGCATGGCTCATAATGTTCAACGAGATCCCACACATGTCTGAATTAGTCTAGGCGAACACATCGAGGTTCGCCCGAAGAAAATCAACCAATTCTTGCCTCATCAGGGGCCTGAGTTGAGACCCGACCTTTACCATTCTAGAATCATCATCATCGTGGACCGAAACATCAATCCTTAACTCTACCGGGGAAGCCTGGAGATTTCTGACTTCCTCCTCATCGTTATTATTTCTGGGGTCAAGGTCCTTACAGAACCGGATGTGGTGCCCGAGCCTAGGCCCAGGCGTTAGTTGTCAATTTTCTGAAAAATGGATGCAGAGAGATTCCTCTACGCCCTTTCCATTCTCCTTCCACTGTGCATCCCACAGCTCTGCAACATAATAGGCACGTCCAGCCGCCCGATCACTATGCACCACTACGACCCCATTATTAGTGGGGACTTTAGAGTTAAGCACCAAGGGACAATCGCTACCCTGAATTTTGCAAGGGTTGGTCGGCCCAAAAAGGCATTGTAGGATGAAGGTATGTCCCACACCACAAACTACAACATCCAGACACTCCGGCAAACTTCAATACCTAACTCAACAAGTAATTCCACCATCCCAGCCGGTATGGTTGCACTTCCGTTAAAGCCATGTATACGTGACTGGCACGACTTAAAATATTTCGCTTCCATCCTCATTGGGTCATAAGCGCACTTGAAAAGTATATTGATAGAACTTCCGTTGTCGACTAAGATCCTCTTTATCTAAGCAGGACCTATTTGGGTTAAAATAACCAACAGATCGATAGTGGGGGCCTCGACTCTGTCGGCATCACGATTTTTGAAAACTATATTGTCTATCATCGTCCTCTGTTGCTGCCCCATGGCCCAATCATTTGCACTACTACAACATTCGAAGTTCACATCCTAATTGAACTAGCATATGACCCCATTTCCATCCAGCTCCAATCAGGCGAATGAGGACCACCACTCACAGTATTAATTACGAACCTCTCACCGTACTTGCGGGTTCTTCAGACCTGGCTTGGCCTTGACCTTGATTTGGATTATATGAACTCGCACCTCCATTCCACGGAGCTCGGACAAACTGATCTAACTTTCTTTCTCTAATCAATCTCTCAATGATATCTACAAATGATGGAACTCATTAGTGTTATGGCCGTAACATTTGTGGAACCTACAAAACTTTTTGGTCTGAATTTTTTTCTTAGATGACTGTTTTGGTGCTGGTTTCTTATACTGTCCCATATTACAAGACTGAAGATAAACATTTTCCAACGATGTGTTTAAGGGAATACTCGATCGAACACAAGAGTTCTAGGCCTCCCGGATGCGGGTCTCTCTTCTTTCGCTGACCTCTATTACCCTTCTGTTGACCTTGCTTGTTCTATATGTTCAACTATACTTTACCAGAATTCTTACCGGTCTACTTTACTTTAACATCGCTCTGAATACCTTCGCGATTGGGCCCTGTGACATCATGCTTCCTAGATCCTCTAACGTCATCTCTCCTCAAAAACTAGGCTGCCATAGCATAGAAATGATCCAACGATGTGTGGGGGTTTTTTAGCCAACCAATCACCAAATTCGGAATCATGATCGGCCATTTAGTCAATGCAATTAGAATAGAGTTGTCATTGGAATTGCTGACCTCAGCACAAGCAGCATGAAACCATTCCATATAGCATCTAAGAGTCTCTCCTGGAGCTTGAGTGACACTGGACAAAGTATTGACATCCTTCGGTCTCGTAGCATGCATACAGAACTATTCAACAAAATTCATAGCCAACTGATCGAAACATGAAATAGATCTAGGTGGTAGATGAGTAAACCACATAATCGCAATGCCTCCCAAGGAGATCGCGAAGCTTCTGCACTTGACCGCAACGTATGCTCGAGTGGCGTTCATGAGCCATTCATATTTCAGGATATTCTGGTTAGGATCCGAATTTCCTTCGTACACTGGCAAGGTCAGCATCCTGAATTGACGGGGTGGTTCTACATAGAGAATATCATCGGTGAATGGAGTGTGACTTTGAGAGATTCCCAATCATCGTTTGTGAGGCATTGGCTTTCTTTAATTATTTGGCGTATCAATGTTGGAATGTCAGGCATCTGGACGTTCAGGGCCAAGGCATGGTCAGGTTCCATGTTACGGGGATGGTCCAGTCGCTGTCTGTGGTCCGTTCCATGCCTGCTTGGCTCCCGGTCTTCATGGAGGTGAGGATCCTGAGCATGAATGTGGTGACGAGGGGCTGGATCCTGTTGGTTCTGGATCTTGGCTTCCAGATCTATAGCAGCAACAGCTGCGTGGTCATGAGTGGTGTGATAAGGAAGTGCTCCTCCTCGAGAGGAGGGTCCAGCATAATGCCCTGCAGAAGGACCAATCCCAGCCTATTCGAGATTCACAGTATGCGAATACCCGGAGGCTTTTACGTAGTTTCCATCCAACCGACAGCGTGTAGTTCTACGATTGAAGTTAGAGGATGCTGAGCTTTCAGATAAGGAATAAGAGGCATGCTTCCTTCTAGATCACCCTCGCCTTTCCTCAATCAGTTGGTTTGCAAGCTCCATGTTGGCACAGATCTATTGAGTGAGCTCTTGACGGCTCTATGTAAGCTCTTGCATAAGGGTCTAGAACTCCTCTTTGGTCATCGGACCAAGTGGATCTTGAGCTCCAGTTGACGTTTGGCCTATTGTGGTTAGCTGTATGAGATTTTTCCTATCCCTTCCTTCTGGTTCTACAGCATTTAAAGTAATTTTGGTAGTGCACACCATGTGGAATCTAGCTCTTCCTAGATCTAAAGTAATCTGAGTAGAATGGAAGGAACTACTAGAAGAAAGATCCGGATCTCCTCAGATTTTAGCAATCCAACAACGGTAGGGAATCCACAGAATCAAGAAAAACAGAGTTTTCTCAATGAAAGCACCAAAGTGTTTGTACCAAAATTGGGCATAACACTCTTCGAATGTAATTGAAGAGATTAGAATGAAGAAATTAAATGGAAAAAAGGCTAATCTAACAATCACACTAATAAAAGTAAGCAGAAATAGAAAAAGACAAGAATTTATAGTGGTTTGGCATTGTATCCTACGTCCACTTTGAAGAGTTTGCAGTTTATTGATGATTCTCAAATGAGTAACAACAGTACAAATCACTAGCACTCAAGTTATGATGAGTATCAACAGAGTAACAGCATAGAAGTTCCAAAAGTCCTTTTTCAGTAAGCTTAGGGTTGCTATTTATAGGAGTTGATCCGGAAATATCTACCCCAAAACTCGAAATACCTCTTTTCACACGTAGGTGGGCCTACCAGATCGATCTGGGGTTGCTTGGGATCGATCCCTAATCGATTGATGTTGTCTTCGTATCGATCAAGATTAGCTCCAATTGAGCTGCGATCGATCATAGGAGTTCTTGAGTTGATATACAAGATCCTGTGAAAATTTCATAGCATTTTTACTTGTAGTTTGAGAGATATGATCGATCCAAGATTGAAGTTGCTAAGGAGGCTAAAGGATTCATATCGGTACGTGCGTATCGATCAACTGCATGTCGATGACGTGGAGCTGGAGATCCACATTTCATGCTTATTGACCGTTTCCTTTGGTTTGACTACTTCCTTTGTATCCATCCAAGCTTATACTCTTCATATCGATCCCTACCTCTTCTTTCATATCGATGCTTCGCCTTGGCTCTTCGTATCGATCAAACAATTGATCGATACAAAACATATAGTGGTTGGTTGAATGAAGCTCAACCGGTCTATGGAATGTTGAAATTTGTTCAAACTCGATGGATGTGAAATGGATGGAGGCCGAGTGATAGACTTGTGCTCATTTCCTATCAGTCTGGATGGATACGAAATGATGGACATCGGCTGATGGATGTGAAATGGATGTGTTCAACATGGATCTTGATCGATCCATAACTTGAGCATACGAACTCCGATTGACCTAAAATTTGGAATGTCGCCATTTATAGCTTTTCTTGTCATACCATGCAAATTGTAGCTCAATCTAGACTCGGACCAAGTTTACCTATATCCATCATGGCCTATAGATAACCGATCTCCGGGACGGATTGCCTTTATTCTCTAGTCAAGTCCTTGGTGTCACGACCTTGCCAAAAGACGGGATAACAGTAGCATTGTAGTCCGCTTAGTATATTATCCATATTGGCATTACATAATTGAGGTGAGTTTAAACTCGAGCACACTCAAGCATTATTAGATCATTATCCAATAATGATTTAATTAGTAGAGTTTTCTCCTTTGGAAAATGAGTTCTATTTAGAAGAAAAGGAAGGTTAAGTGTGACGACCGCCCTATACCTCCAACACTAATAGTATACAAATAGTACTCTACCACCATGCCCAATCGATATAGGTTGGTCATCAAGGTTGAAATGAAACAAATTACGGCATATAACCTTCCAGATATTTCATAGCACATGGACAATATATAACAACATAGATTTAGCAAAAGAGATGGTAATAACAATGTGAACTAGTCATTAGAGTATAAGATCCATAGAGTTATACATCAATAGTCATAGAGTTTATACCATGGAAACAAACTCAACAACTGTCTTAAATCCAAGAAAATAAGCTGTCACTGTGAGGCTCCCTGGTGCTACACATCGAAATAAGCATAATAATCCATATAGGTATAATACGAGATAGATCCATCCACCTCGTCCTCTGCACAGCTACTGCATCATTTAGACCTGTTATCCAGTCTACTCATTTAAGAGTACCCAAGACAATAAGAAGTAGATCATAAAACCTTGGGTCAGACAATACTTTGGTATAAGCGGTAATGAATCTCAAAATACTATATAGGTAAATATAGTAAGGAACGGAGGTACATGAATCATACTTGGCATGTTCCTACAACTAAAGAGTTAGGATATAACAATATAATATGCTACACTACAATATGTAATACTATACATAATAGAATGGTAAACGTCTAGATATCCATGTCTCCAGTACCTACTCTCAATGAAATCCACGAGTGATTGTCCACTAAAAATGCAACCATAGCATCTATCAAGCAATACTCACTATCTCTATCCTTGTGCCCTGAACATATGATAATTTGTATGGCCCATATGCCAGGGAATAATGGAAATCCTGGTTTTCATTGTACTCTCATATCATGCAGCCTAAAGCTTGATATGTGTCCCATATCCCAAAGCTTGATACTGGACCCAAAGCCACTAGTCCAGGGTATACAGGTCCCATAATAGATCCATAAGCGTCCCTATTTAGAATACTCCCACATCAAGTACAATAGAAAATACTCCAAGTATCAATGATTCCTTAGCACATATACGTCCGAGCTCTCCTTTGCTCCATTCAGATTTAGGCCTTTCTCTTGCTCAATCCACTTTCCATTATACAAGAACCACCCCCTCATATTCCCTATTCTATAACTCTCTCCTTTATCGAGCTGCTATATTCGGTACCTACCCCCTCACAAGTCATAAATCGAAGATACATAGCTTTTATCATGTTGTTACATCGCCATCCAACCTGATGCAAACAAGCCAACACCTCCAGCATGATCTAAAAAATCTCTACTCCATTCCTCAGAATTTTCTTCCCTATTGGACCCAACAAAAGAACTTGGCACTAACATAAACAAGTCAGCACCGACTTGATTACTTAGTCAGTCATTGGCTAACTCTTCTTCCTTGCTTCTAGTGCTCCATTCACAAGTGCTCTGGACCTCGACCTATCCATCAAAACAACTTGGTCCTCTCTCCATAACATTTAACTTCACATTCTAGAAATATGTTGCCATATCCTCAAACATGACCAATTTCATACATCTTGTCTTGGACAACCTCTTTTAGCTATACTCTATCACCTCATACCAGCCACCGACCTATTCGACCAATACAAACAGCTCGTTACCGACATAAAAAAGTCAGTATTGACTTGTCTCCTTAGCGAATTAGGACATGTGACTTGAACCCTAAGCTCTTCCCATACTCTGAAGCTTCCCCTCTAAGTTTTGTCCAATTCCGATCATTTTTGTCCCCGATTTTCCAAATTCACGAACCTATCTTCCTTAACATCCAAAACACTAGCAAACAACATCCACAACATACAAACTAGAATAACATGCATATTCATACATTTCAATAAGCAATATACAAAATTTAATATAAAAAACCAATTCTAATCTAGATCTACATATTACATGCACAAATGAACATGAATAACAAGAATTACTAAATCACTCTTTTAAAAACCATTTCCAAAAGTCACCAATTTAGGTTACAAACATATGATAATATGTAATTAAGGTTCAAAAAGATTTAAAGGCCAAAAATCATGTTAAAACTTGTAATTCTATCGTATAAACATGCATATAATAGTGAGAAGGCATAAACCACTTATCAATTACCAAATTCAACCGATTTGAGTCTTGATCCAAAGTGGATAGCAATGAAAAGTAATTCGAATCAGCCAAAATGTCAATCTTTGTCTTCTAATCAATGATCTATTCGCTAATCTTCAATTTGGTTTGATTAGAGAATACTTTGAATGATTTTGGATAAATCTAGGGCTAATGGGGGCTTAGATCTGATTTCGAAGTGATGACAAAACTTTTAACTAGTCTTCTACAACCTCTATTTATATTAATCTCGAATTAGACTAACAAGCCTACTTATGGGCTTAATTAATTACACACTTATAACAACCCGCACTCTAGTGGGCCTAGACTTTTTGCTAATGCGAAAGTCCAAGTCCACTAAAATAGGGATCGTTGGTTTCGTATCCTTCAAAGAGAAATCATATCAAAGCACAAATGGTAATAACTTACATCGGAAATAAGTAAACATAATAGATCAATATTAACATCTCAAATGTCAAGAGTCTTAGCCAAACAACTGCTCCAAATCAATACTAGTACCCACCGGTTTAAATCATGTGGTTTGTAATGAGGAAGGGCTCAGAGCAGCGTTCTGCTAACTGGAAAATTATACATCTTATGCATAACTCTAGCTTATGCTAATTGTTCACCATTTCATGTTATGTCAGACTTTATCCTTAGTCGTTACGACTCCATCACTGCGCATGAACCATACCCATCCACTCTATGTGTGTGTGTGTGTGTGTGTATCGTCCACTAATGGACTTGGATACTATTCCCACTAGTACCTACCGTTCAGCACCTCGTAAGGATCTTTCGCCTTGCTACATCGTGATCATCATATCACCTAAGGAAAACCTACCGAGCACACCGACGACCACCAGTCCATGAGGCCATGTATTCTTCAAGGGCTTTTCACCATGTACGCCAGCCTTCCATGCACCTTTGTCTTCTTCTTATCGTGGATTTTCGGCCTCATACACCTCCACCACATCCATGTTATGAAGGAACCTCTATATGGGTTAACTAGTCTTGCCCTATCAAACAAACTAAATGTGGCAGTGCATAATCCAACTGAATCAATCCTAATAGGCGAAAGAAACCAGTTAGTTGTAACCTGTCTTTTCCATTGACCGCAAAGGATCGATGATGAGCTTGCTAAACATGCAACTCCTACTCTTAATTTTGGTACCCACATATGCTAGCCTTCTATGCACCCGGTTGCAACTTTTTTGGTACCTACGCACACCAGTCTTTTGCACACCTTGTTGCATAAGTCCGATCCAACCCATCGTCCATTTATATTACCTAGTGTAACCAAGGAATGCCCTCCTTATACAAATTTGAAACAGGCTACTAGTGCTTGTATAGTCTCGCGATCCATTAAAGGTCCACCTAGTGCCTGCAATTACGGAGGTTCCAATCCAAGCTCACCTAACCTGAGGGTATCCCTTCGGCTATTCGCAAGCGTATATTGTTGGATATGTTTTTAGCGTCCCAACCCAGTCTGACTACCTTCAGTCATTTAATCTTTATAATTATAATAGACAATTTATAATTATTCACACCTATCATAAATGCCTATCCGAGACTATGTATATACATATTTCAGATTAATTTATATTTATTCTTCTTTCATTTTCTTTATTGCCTCACATCTTTTATTTCCGACTCTAAGTCTTTATTCTTATTATGCATTTATCTTCTACTTCATCAAATTTATTTACCTCATCAACATTATTGCTACCACATTCATTAGCTCAACCTTGATTTCTATTCCATTTCATTTGATTATTAGACTTAATCCAGACATCTTTAAGTTTACCTGTTTTAAGCAAATTAATCCATTTCATTCGGTTATCAGACTTAATCCAGACATCAATTTCATTTTCCGGCTTATTTTTCTTGCCTATCGCTCAAAAAAAATTTCCATTGATTTCTATTTTATTTACCTTTTTGTTTCGTTCTTGTCTTGATATTCCACTTTTGGAATTTACTACATTTCAATAAATTGGAATTTAAACTTGACAGTTAACTGTTACACGGTAAACTTCCATATCTTGTCCAAAAGAGGTGGTTTGTGCGATATTTTTAATTACAAAAAACTCTCTTTTTAATTATTGAAATAGACTATACAAAGTACAACAGCTGACTTTATTTTGTATGTCTCTTTATTTTAAAGGCTTGCATTTTCTCCTTATTATTTCAGATATCACACTTTTGCTAAATTTAAACTTGACAATATATGGAAATCCACTTACAATAATATACATTCTAATAAATTAAAATATCATTAAAATTCCAAAAGTCCAGTTACCTTTATTTTCATTAATTTATCAGTGCCAAATAATCTCAATTCAATATGTTTTAGTTATTTAATCCGACAAGGAATTGATAATTAAAAATTATTTTGCAATTATAGAATCAAATCTAATCATTACGTAATTACAGAAATAAAACTAATCGTTACGCATTCATTTTGATTTAATAGGCAAGTTTCATATCTTCAACTTTTCACATTTATGAATTCATTGCAATTTAAATGTTATTCTTAGACATAAGGAGTAGATATGCAATGATATAATTCGGTATTATATAAAAATATAGAATATTCCCACTTACCTTTAATTAGCGTTCCCAAAATCTCTAGATCTAATCCAAATCTAACCCCGCTATCTGTATTCTTCATTTTTGACTCTCTATTCGAATCCATAGACAATATTTATAAAGATCTCATTAGAAAGTGGATTAGGAAAAAGCAATTTAGATTTAGATTCATTAATTAGAATCAGATCCAGAGTTTACCTTTGATGTAGCAATCTGAATTGAACCTATTTCACATCCTCTATCCTTCCCTATTCTGCTCCAAAGTGTATCCATTCAATCTAGATCTATTTCTCTGTGTTAGAAATTTATGGAGGAGAAGAGAAAGTGACAGAGCTTCCGCAATCATTAGAACATAATGAGTTATAAGTGAAGCCTTATGTCCTAATTTATAGAGGTTCAAGTTAGCACTAACCGCCGGATGGAACTGGACTGAGTCTGATCCATACGATCGATTTTCACTACCATTCACAAATCCCTTGGGTTGACCATCCCATGGTCCAATGTGACCGCCTATGGTCGCTTGAGATCCCCTTGGGTCGACCCATGCCTTGTTTCAATGGTGATTTGAGATTATTGTTTGATTCTTGCAATTTGTTTCCTTCGTTGACTTAATCACATTACCTCTTACCCAACTTTTGATTACATAACGTTTAAGTGATGGTTAATTTTAACAGCATTTAATTAATTTTAATCAATTACAAATTATTTCCTTAATTACATGTATGTTTATTTCCGACTTTTAAAATTTAAACATTAATAACCTCTTTGTTTGAACTCCAATAGAAAAAGTTTATATATGAATATTGATTAGAAAATCGCTACAAATCCAATGGTATAGGTTTTATGGCCAAATTCCAACATTTGATAAAATTCCATTTTTCACTGTTTATTATTTATTAATTAATTTCTATTTTGATTAATTAACATAAAAACGTGGTGTGTTACTTTCTTCCTCCATAAAAAAATTTCATCCTCGAATTCCATAAGGGTTTGATCATGTAAACCATCGCACATCCATACTACACTAACAATCAATTGTTGTACAATCAATTTTGCAAAATCTATGTACATGTGCATAATGCATCACAATACATATGATATGCATGAGTAATAATTTCTAATCAGCACCTCCTATATGAATGATTTCTTTTTAAATCAATTTCAAAAATATGATGCTAGCATCTTAATTATACTAGCAATTCTACATGAATGCAACTTTTTTGAAAAATAAAAATAGTTTTTCGTCCAAATTTTCCCACACTCCTGGAAATAGAAGTATAGTTCAACCATTTTTTCATCCAATCATTACCATGCAAATTCCCATCACACGATTGCTAACATTCCTATTTACAAAAATTCAGTTTTCTAAACCTATTTTCCTATGCTTGGAAAGGGTAAAGATAGAAAATTCCATGTTTCCATCATTCACTTATGTAACCTTTTTCTGGTGTACTTTGGAACATATTCCTTTGCCCTCGATCCTTTTTCCACTTTTCCAAGCATTGTTTGCAAAAGTAACTTTTATTTTAAAGTTGAAAAACGTTGATGTTTTCAAAAATCATCCTTTAAATTTCACTCATCGATAAGGCACCTCAAATAATCTTCTGCATACAAAATAGTTTCTTTGTCGCTCTTCGTATCCATTTTACTACTACTATAGCTACGTAGTAAAATCTACACTAATCAACTTACCGACCGCTCCCCAATGTCAGGATGCGGCATTTTAGTTTTTTTCGAAGATATCTATATTTTTATAATGGAAATTTTTCATAAATAATTTTTTTATAAATCTTTTCTTTATCAAAATATATATAACTATATTTTGTAAATAATTTTCTGCATTTCTGACATAAGGGTTTAGCCAACCATCCATAACAGACTTTGCTTTATTGCGTGCAAAAAAATTTATGTTCTCAAAAGCTTTTCTTTCTTATCAATATTAACCAGCATGCATGTTGAATTTTAAATTTCAGTATTCGAGAAACAGGAACATTGACCCATGGCTTACCTCTCTATACCACTGTCCTACGTCTACTGAATTTTATCTTCCGAAAAGTTCCTATTCTTTTCGGAACTTACATTCTCACTTTTCATTTACTTAGTAGTTAGTAAAATAAATTTATTTAATTTATAGTTTAACTTCCAATTTCAACTATTTTCTTTTCCCTCGCATTAGTTAAGTGGCTCGCTGAAACATCCTTATTTTATTGTTTTCTCAAATAATTGCGGTCCACCTATCCCTAAACACATGCAATTTATAGTAATAACAACCTACGAAAAGAAAAACTAACACTGGAATGAAGCATAACACCACCAACTACTATCTCTACTAGAATGGACCTCCTTAACAGGCCATCCTTCTACAACAAAGTTCATACCTTATCCTTTCTTTATTACTTCTGCCTGGTTGTGCCTTGATGCATTTGCTGCAGATGGTCATTGCTCCAGCCACACTATTACAGTTCGGTTTCTCAGATACCGTTGCAGGTGGTTGCTCTAAACTAGTCTGCTATCAGATCATGAAGGTGTCGGCACTCATTCATTTCGTGTCCCTCTAGCTTATGGAAGATGTAAAACTTTCCAAATATTTTCTTTCGATCTATAGGCTCTATCTAGCAGGCTCATGAAAGGGGATTTGCCCCTATTGTTTAGATATATCAACATCGGGTGTCTTTTAAATCAGTGAAGGAGGAGAATTTTGACTCCCTCCTTTGTCGTTTCAGTTCGCTAAAGTCATCATCAGCCCTTCTCTATCCTTTGTCCTTTCCATCTCCAACTCTGAACTGTTCTCTATCATCCACAACATTAATTTCAGCATCCTCTACTTTAGCATGTTCTTGATGCAAATATCTTTTGACTTCGTGATGGGGTTTTGCAAGATCCATCGGTGGATCCCTTTCTAGTGCAACTTTGATGTCATTCTTGCTCACGAATCCAGATACTACTGCCATTAAAATTGTTGATGGATTCACCATATTAACTGTGGCTGGTGTTGCATTAAATCACATTAAATAGCTTCTTAAGGTCTCTCCAGGACTTTGTTTTAGTGTCGTCACATTCTTTAATCGTGATATGTGAACTCTGAACTGTCTTAAAAAATTATTCACTAAATTGGTCCACATGCTTATGATCCATTATCCAGCTATATCAACCACATCGCTGCCAAGTCCGTTAAGTACAATGGGAAGCACTACTCCATTACCTCCTCAGAAACATCCAACACCTCCATATGTCTAATGTATCTCATCAGATGAACCGTCGGATTCGACTTTTCATCATACATTTCCAGCATCGGAAGCTCGAAATCATGAGGATGTCTCACACTCTGGATATTAGAAGTGAATGGATTTCTATTCATATCCTCCAAACTCTGATTTACCTCTAATGATTCATCTTACCAACTCAGCAATTCGATTTTTGCAGTCCAATGAAGGACTCCATCCAAAAGCGATATTCTGCCCCTACTCCTATAGGGTTATTCCGAAACATACTCTGGCACATACTCCTCTTGCTACATGTTAGTGTTCTGACCTGCTCCTCTGGTTTCATTATATCCTCCGTTCCTATGGAGAGGTTCTAGCACATACTCTTTTGGTTGTTGACCACTCGGATTCTGATTTTCATTTCTAACTTCAGCATTGTTCGCTCTAGCAATCTAGCACGTTTCAAGTTCACACTAGCGTTGCCTCTGAGTATGATTCTCTCAGTATCAAGTTGATTCGGGTCGACACCGAATTACCGTATTTTTGGGGGGCACTATTCCAGTTTGCTCCATTTCAACTCTAGATGTTCCTACATTAACTCATAGCATTTGGTTTTGAATTTCCGCAGTTCTAGCTATTCCTTGTTGTCTCATTTGTAAAAATATTTCAAGCATTCTCTATTGTCAAGTCATTAATTCATCTTGCATCTCCTTCATCATTTTTTCCTATCTCTTCTCTACTCACATAAATGGATTGATGGGAATTCACGGACATCTCCTGGCCGCCCTCATGATCTGATTAGCTTGTTCCAGCCTTAGAACTAGTGTTAGGTCTCCTCATCTTCTCCAAATCTCATATTCAGGCTTCAAGTAGGGATGGACTTCGGGATTGATTACCAACATCATGGCAAACTCGTAATTAATTGTTTATTTCCCATTTAAAGTAATTTCTTTTCACTTACTCTTAATCCTTGTCCAATTTCTATTGGTCAAGACTACACTTTATCAATTCGTTTCCAAAAACTGCTGTAAACTAGCTTTATTATTCCTAAAGTATTTTGCAAACCATTTAACTTATCTAATTATTTCAATATAGTTATTAAGTCTTTCTAGCCTAATAAATTTATAAACACTTGAGAATAATCCCCATAACTTACTGAAAATCAGAATTAATATATTATTTAACATATAAAAATTTTGAGACCAAAAATATTAGTTACTTATTTTTAATAATTAAAACTCGAAATAAATCCTTTTTCTCACTTAGAATATTCATAAAATATTCATACTTTCTTGAAAAATTATGAAATTAAAAACCACTTCTAAAATAATGTTATAAACGTCATATCCTAATTTCAAGTCATTTGGATATCATAAACTAGGTTTTCACACTTAAACCCTATTATTTAAATCCATAATAAATCCAATAATCAATCATTCAAGCATATAATCATCCGATCAATCATAGAATGGCATAACAACAACATATGATTTAGGTTTAATCATAAAACTGAAGTAAACATACAATTGTGAGATGAATAACTATTATTCACCTTGATTAGATAAAGATTGATATTTAAGTGTTGATTTGATCTCCCAAGACTTTTTCCTTTGATTTCCTAGCTTTTTTTGGTCTTAGATCTCTAGCAATAGTCGGACTCTACTTGGTTTTAGTTTGTATGAAGTGAATATAAGTGAGAAAATGAAAATGTAGAGGTTTATGTTTTGGAAATAAGGCCTTTTCCTATTTTTCCTCTCACATTATCCTTCCTTTTATTTTAGTTATAATCAATCTTATTAACTCATTGATTAAGGCACGACCTATTTAACTATCAAATCTCATTTTCTTTATCTTAATACATTATTTTATCTAATTTATCTAATTAAATATCCTAAATAATGTTACTCAAAATTAGATGTGTTATAGACTCCACTCCTTAAAGAATTTCATCCTTGAAATTTGGATAAGATACATAACAAACATATAAGACAGGTCTAAAAGGTACCATGAAAAATAATCGGGATAAGTGTCTCTAATCCTGTCGTCTATCTTATAACTACAGTCTCTCTCATCATCACTCCATTGGACCTTCACTAGTATGACTATCTTGTTTCTTAACATCTTCTCATCCTTAGCCGCAATATGAACTAGTTACCTAACAAAAGTCATGTCTTGTTCCACCACTAATTCTTCCAATGCGGTTCGAGTGATAGTAGTCTCTGGATCACGAACACACTTCCTAAGATAAGGAACATAAAAAGCATTTTGGATTCCTACCAAATTTCTAAGTAACTCTATCCTATAGGTGAGTTTCTCGATCCTCTCTGTAATAGAAAACAGCTCAACAAACCTAGGTGCCAATTTCCCTGGCTTTCCCAAATCGGATTACACTCTTCATTGGCGATACTTTGAAAAAAAACATGATCACCCATTGAGAACTCCAAATCCTTATGCCTCTTAACTACGTAATTTTCTGCCTCATTTGAGCTTCCTTCATTCTTAATTGGATTAACTCAATATTTTTCGTAACTTCTTTCACCAAATCTGGACTAAGAACTAGTCTATCCCTGGTCTCTAACCAATATATGGGTGATTTGCATGGTTTTTATACAGAGCTTCAAAAGGTGTCATCCCTATACTAGTCTGATAACTGTTGTTATATGAAAATTTGACTAAGAGTAGATGGTCTTCCCACGATCCTCTAAAATATAACACACATGCTCTTAACAAATCTTTTAAGATTTTGTTAACTCTATCCATTCGTCCATATTCTATGGATGTTAATGGTACTCATCTTGAGCTTGGTGCCCCAAACCTCTTATAGACTCTTTCATAATTCACCAGTGAATAAAGAATCCTTGTCACTGACTATATTATTCGGAATCCCATGCAATTTGACAATATTCTTCATTAATAACTTACCCAAAATAGGTGCTATCCTTGTCAACTTAACATGAATGAAATGTGCACTCGTAGTCAGTCTATCCACTATAACCCAGATACTTTCATTTCCCCTATTCGACCATGGCAACACATCAAATAAATCCATATATATAATCTCATTTCGATGCTAGTATATCTAATGGGTAAAGCAAACCACTTGGCTTCAGATGGTCAACTTTCACTTGTTGATAATTTAGACATTGCTTAAGCCTACATCCTTTTTCATACCTTCCTAGAAAAAACTTCTCTTAATGTCCTGGTACATCTTCATTCCTCTGGGATGAATGGTAAACTTCAATTGATGACACTCCCTAAGGACTTCCTTCCTTAGGTATCTCATATCTGGAACACACAATCGTCCCTTCTTTCTCAACCATCCATTTTGGCCAAGATACAAATCTTTTAAATCATCAATCTCAGCTCCATCTTTGAGTCTTCTAATTCGTTTAGCTAACAATGGATCATCTCTTTATTTAGAAGCAATCCTTTTGATCATTGTCGGTCGAACTATTAAACAAGGCAAAATGGCAGTATGCCGACTAGAATTAGCCGGCTATCTTAACTGCATACTACAAGTGGTCAATGCTTCTAAATCTTTCAACTCCGCTAACATTGCTAATACTACATTCTAATGTTTTCTACTAGGTGCATCAGCTATATTGTTTCCTTTCCTAAGCGTATACTCAATACCAAAATCTTAAGCTGGTATAAACTCTAACAACATTTACTATCTAATATTCAACTCCTTTTGAGAGAATAAATATCTCAAAGACTTGTGATCCGTAAACAACTTGAATCGTTCTTCCAAAAGGTAACGTCTCCATACTTCAAAAGCAAAGATTACTACTACCAACTCCAAATCATGAGTCAAATATCTAACTTCATACGTCAAAGTTGTCAAGAAGCGTAGGTAATTACTTTACCTTTTTGCATCAACATAGCTCCTAATCTTATTCCATACACATCAGTATACACCACCAAATCTTAATTTCCATCCGGAAAACCTAATACAAGCGCATTGGTCAATAAATGTTTAGTTTCAGGAATGCCTCCTCACATTTATCGGTCCAAATATACTTCATGTCCTTCCTTGTTAGTTTACTTACAATGCTTCTATACAAAGAGAAACTCGTAATTAACATAAAAGCTATTTATCTCCCATTTAAAGTAATTTCTTATCACTTACTCTTAATCCATGTCCAATTTCTATTGTTAAGACTACACTTTATCAATTTCCTTTTCAAAAAACTGTTTAAAGTAGATTTATCATTTCCAAAGTATTTTGCAAATCATTCAACTTACATAATTATATTAATACATTTATTGAGCCTTTTTAACCTAATAAATTCATATAAAATCATAACCACTTAGGAAAAATCCTCAAAAATCACTGAAATCGGAACTAATATATTATTTAACAAATAAAAATTACGTGACTAAAAATATTATTTAATTATTTTTAATAATTAAAACCCAAAATAATTCATTTTCCTCACTTAGGAGATTCATAAAATATTCATACTTTCTTAGAAAACTATGAAATTAAAAACCCACTTCTAAAATAATGTTATAAACGTCATACCTTAATTTCAAGTCATTTGGATGTCATAAACTAGGTTTTCACTATTAAACCCTATTATTTAATTCCATAATAAATCCAATAATCAATCATTCAGGTGTATAATCAACCAACCACTCATAATATGGTATAACAACAACATAGGATTCATATTTAATTATAAAACCTAAATAAACATACAATTGTGGGATGGATAACCATCATTCATTTTGATTAGATATAGAGATTGAGATTTAAGTGTTGATTTGGTCTCCCTAAGCTTTATCCTTTGATTTCCTAGCATTTTCTCTTCTTAGATCTCTAGCAATGGTCGGCCTCTACTTGGTTTTAGTTTATATGAAATGATTGTAAGTATGAAAATGAAAATAGAAGGGTTTGTGTTTAGGAAATAAGGCCTTTTCCTATTTATCCTTTCACGTTATTCCTTCTCTTATTTTTTTTATAATCAATCTTATTAACCCGTTAATTAAGGCACCACCTATTTAATTGTCAAATCTCATTTCCCTTATCTCAACACATTATTTTATCTAATTTATCTACTTAAATATATTAAATAATGTTACTCAAAGTTAGGGATGTTATAAGTAGGTTGTTGTCTTATAGTATAAGTTGTACAACTATATTTATAAAGTGATTTGTACTTCAGTTGTCATCGCAACTACAAGTATGTTATAGGGGATGGGGTGACATGGGTTCCATAAGATGTTTACTAGGCTAGGACATCGTCCATGTTAGATGCGCATAGATAAAGTTTTTGGTTAAGATGTTAGGTAAGAATTGGTCACTATATCTATTAGACTGAAATGGCAAGGCATCATTCTATGTTGAGTTGTTTGGACCATAAAATAACTAGAATAAAACAATGAGCAGTTACATTTGGAAAAGAAGTTATTGATGGGATGACATTAAGGAATGATTAATTTTGGATTTTCAAACCATAAAAGATATCCTAAAGGGAGTTGGAGCCAAGATTGAGCAAGGAACGGTTAATTCAAGGATTTGGGTTTCTGTTAAGAAAAAGATATTGCTATTTACACGTATTCAGAATGCGAAAGCGATTTTCATAGAAAATGAGATTAGGAAATTTTCAGTAAGATTTGGAGGAAAGAATACTAGGATTCTTTTCAATCATCTCGCCGACTAGAAGAAGGTTTTTTAAGGAAATTCATGAAGGATTAGTTTTGGATACATAGTTTGAGTTTCATAACAATTGCACGAGAATGATGTATCACTTAGATGATTACTGTCAATGCTAAAATGATTTTAGGTTGCAATTACATTTAAATTTAGGACTTTACTTTGATTTAGGATTCTAATTGTTAGGTTTGAATAGAAAATAGGCCAAGTTTTCTCTACTAGAATATTTAAGTATTTTAATATACCGTATTTGATTTAGGTTGTAAAAATCGAATTAAAAACATTCTTTAATGGACATTGGAAATTTAATAGTTATTATATGAATATATTTCCCTTTTCCAATCCAGATCTGATTAATGTTAACATGTAAATCAATAAACTGATAAATTTGAGTATAACCTTTTTTGTCAATTGATAAGAATTTGTGTAAGATGCTAAAGCTAGGTTTAAATGATTTACTGCAATTTGAAATTGAACATGAAATTTTGGTAAGCAAAACTTATAGATTCACAAGTTGGTTAACTGGAATTTAGATTATAAGTTTACTGTAAGGAAATTTGAAGATGATAATAATGATTAGCAAAATAAATGAACTATAATAATAGCTAAAAAGCCCTAAACAGCGACGATCGGTCTTCCGCGTTCACTGTAGTGGTCGGCAGCAAGTAATCGACCGCTCCAGAAGCAAGCAGTCGACTGGTTGGCGTTTTCTGAGCATAGCTTGGACTTTGGCCTAAGGCCAGGTTATACATAAAACAATGGAGTATATATATTGTATATACGTAATTGGGTGATATGATAGATAGAGAAGCTAGTTCCCTATATGGCGACGCTCAGACATTGCAGGACTGGGTAAATGATATTTATCCAATGGAGGTCGATATTCTATCGCAAACTTATACTCATAGGACGCTCTACAGTGGACGCGCAACACCGATGATGCTTCTTGATGAAGTGTGCGGCCTGACATGAACGATAGTTCCTTGGTATTCACATTGACGCGACATGATGCTGCATTGTTAATGGATCCCCGCGCAGTGCAATGAGAGGCGTTACATTACCATTGAAAGGCGGATACGAATGTAGACGATGAGACACCCTAGTGAGTCGGCATTGTGGGCTATCCCTCGATGCGTAAATAGGATACATGCAGTCGTAATGTGAAAAATACGGTCCCATGGTCGATATAATACACGTAGTCATAGTGTTGAAAACAGAGTCACGTGGCTGATATGATACGTGTAGTTATAGTATGGGAAATTTGGTCTCATGGTTGGGAATTGTAGGTAACCCATATGTTGGAATAGTTCCAGTAGCTATTAGCCGATCATTAGTTATCTAGAGGTTCGATTTGTTGTTCGATCCTAAGTAAGAGCATGCACAAGCCATTGGTGTAGTTGTGTATTGGGCTAAACCCATTAATTAAAGAGAACATGTAAATCACGAACACTTGTAGGACATTATAGGACACATAGAGTGTTACTAAAGTGAACCATATATTAATGATGTACTCGTTCCCCAAATTTTCGTCTGACCCACTTGTTCCATTTTCCCCCACCACATGATGATAGGATAGCAGTTGATTTTCTATGTCTTAGATACAAGATATCAAAATTAGTGTATAATGTTTCTACATTTTACACTAATGTAAATTTATTATATGTGTGGATATAATTTTCTTTTTGTTTTTTCTAAAATGTTATGCATATAACTTGTCAGATTTAGTATACTTTTATGTGTTTTTATTTATATTTTTAATATTTACAAAATTTATGTAATTTATATTTATGTTTCATCCAACAAGTTTGTCTTCAAACTAGTTCCCATTTGTTTAGTTCTCATACGTTTATATTAGGGGGATAAAACATGTTTCTCGAAAAAACTGTATTTCATACGTAGACGTAATTTAGTTAACATTTATTTTCTTATGTATGTTCAAATTTGAAAAGAACGTTGTAGAATTAGAATTATTGATTAGCACATTATTTAAATTAAAGACCTAAGGAAGACTAACACATCCTTAAAACTTTCTTAGTAACTCATTCGGACTTTTAGCCATTGAGATAACTAAGACACTGAAAGTGCCGTTGCGTTTGAACATTATTTAAGCATTATTTTGCCTGGGAACTTCATGTTTAATTATATTAATTAGTTGAACATCTCACTTTACAACTATGTAATAAAATACAAGCTATATGTAATACAATTTTCTTTGAATGTGTAGCTCTAACGTGAGCTTTATTCACACATCATTGAACTTGGTTTTTGTAGCCACTTTGTTGCATGCATTTTGTCCAAACTAGATTTCCTCCATCGATACATAAGTAAAAATACAAGTTTCATGCTTAAGATTCAAGATCAAATCGCTTGTTTCAAAATAATCATATAAATGCATTAATCAGCTACTTTTTAAGCATTACACGTTTTACCACGCGCTCCAAGTTCAAATAAGACTCACCACCCACCTTTGTTGCTCTTGTCGCAAACTTTTTCCACTCCTTTGCCTTTATACTCATCTCCTTCCCCATCGCCCCACCCATCATCTCCTTCACTATCCTCTCCACCTCTTCCCTCCTCACCTCATTCCCTATCTCCATCCCCATCCCCCACTCCCCACACATATACATACAATTTGTCTGTTGCTCTGCAAAAAATGGCCAGCACAAAACCGATACTCCCCCACTCACACTCTCCAAACACGAGTTCCACCCACAGTGCGTCAAAAACGCCCCGATCGCCTCATGCATCAGCACCGCCTCTTGATTGCACCAGCTCGCCATCATCCCCCTCCCTTCCACCTCCCTCCCAAATTCCTTGGGAACCACCGCTGTTTCCCCTTTCAAAAGGTCTGGTCTTAACACCCACAAAAATTCTGCTCCACTGTTCGCTAATCCCCATGCAAACTCGACCAAGTTGTCTTCCGTCATCGTAGTTATGCTTCCAAAATTGACTAACAACACCGATCCTGGCTTTTTACCATTCAGCCACGTTATGCAGCTTGATTCCTCTTTCCATAGGCTCGAACCCACTTTTGAAAGCGGACTGTCGTGCGGCACGTTGGTATGTGATAGCAAGTTCAATGGCCCAATCGTGTAGATCGGTGGAAGGGTGCTGGAAAGAGCTTGTAGTGCGAAGTTTTCCAGTTCAGTGAATGTGTTGATGATGATTGCAGTTGCCAAGGATGCACGTTCCGATTCGCGAACGAAGAAGTTGAGCATGATGTCGTTTGGGTCTGTTGTTCTTATAAAGGTTGGAATGTCCTTCAACCGCGTGTTTTTTGTCAGTCCTGGTATCCAATTGATTGGTGTATCCAAATATCCGTTTGTGACATCTTCAATAACTGTTAACAATGAACGGAGTTATGTTGTAACACATTTGATATTTTTCTACACATGTTTGAATTATTCTGATACATATCTTTAAATAAAACAAACCTTTAAGAGGAACAAGGCCTTGAGCAATAAGTTCGTGATAATACCGATACGACAAAAGGCCACAGGCGCTAGCCGTCCAAAGCAGGACCCCAGGAACCCCCAACTCCTTGGCCGCGTCAAGGGCGAAAGTCATGACTCCATCAGTAACAACACAGTCCACGTTGGGAACGCTATCATCAGCATTAAGCCTGAACAGAAGCTCCTTGAAAGGCTCCAAGCAGTTTTTGGTAGTGGAGTCGCACAGGGCAGGTACGTCCTGGGTAACGTTTTGATTGGACGGAGGAAGCCCGTCCGGGATGGTCTCGAACCTGAAGTCGGGCAGGCCGTCCAGAGCCCGCGGGCCGTGGGAATTCAGAAGGCGGCCGTGGTTGAACTCCGTGTTCACGAAGGTGACGTGGAAGTTGTGGAGGGAGTGGAGGAGTTTGGCCAGTTTTAGCATCGGGGTTACGTGCCCTTGCGCCGGGTATGGTACCAGAACCGCGTGTGGCTTTTTCGATGGTGGCGCTGAGTTTGATCCCATTTTTTGTTTATTGTTATTTATGGGAGTTCGATTTCTTAAGATGAGTTTATAGGGAGTGCTGGAGGAATCGAGTGCGGGAGAAGGTTTTGCAATTGGAATCAAAGTTTTGTCGTTTGTGGAGACGTATACCCGATTCTGCATATCACTATTTGTATTATATGGAACTTATAGGTAGCCATATTTTTCATGATAGTAACTTCAGTTTGAACCTTCGGCCGTCCAACTTATACGCATGAGTATTAAAATAAAAATGCTAAATGGAACTTGCAGCAGCGAACAAATAAATGAATGAGTTTGTGGTTTAGATTTTGAAACGTAGATTTGTTTATTTCAAAGGAGTGCAAAAGGCAAGAATGAGATAACAGTACACGATGAAAAAAAGAAAAAAAGAAAAAAATTAAAAGAATTGAGGTTCGATGAGATAGAATAGACGGTTGGACCAATGATTCGAAGATCCGATATGAATTCATACATGAATGACATTTGATTTAGTTTTGGTCTGACTTGATCCACGGTCAAGAGTTATTCAGGGTCCGTCCAACCGTGAAGGGTTATTCAAGGTTCGATCAGGTTGGTCCAGTCTTAAAAACAGTGGCCGTAGCATCTTACCATCTTGGTATTTGAAACAAGAAGAGAGCATCTAACATCAGCTGGCAAACAAACCTTGGAATAATCTAACCTTAAAAAGACTGAGGTATACTGTAAGGCTAATTATTTAGCCCCAGTGTAGAAGCCAATCGCCGTTTATGGCATCATCTTATTGTATGGTATACATTTGTGCATGTTTTCTCCACATTTGTGCATGTTTTCTCCATTATTTGAGAGGCAAATTCTATTCATTACTTAACGGCCTATATGAAATTTGATCCGAGAATCAAACAAAATGACAAACTTTTGAAAACAAATTAAGCTAAAGGACAACAAATTTCTTTTTTGAGCTGCAAGACAAAAATTTAAGAAAAATAGACTAAAGGACAATACTAGTTTATTTTTTTTACAATGTACAAAATGGATTGGTACTTAATGTTTTTACAATGGACAAAAACAATGTACAAGAGCATTACATTCAGTTTTTACAATGTACAAAATGTTAGTTATAACTAGCATTATGTTTAGTATTACACCGTACAAAATGCTAATTATAATTAGCATTGGTCCTTCTACTAGCATGCACAAGAAAAAAAAAAAGTTTAAATTTTCTTGCTCACCATTCATTCTCCCTCTCCACGCAAATTGTCGGATATTAAAAATGGCGTGTTGTGTATCATTTGTTCTCGTTAGGCAATACTTTGTCTGCTAGTAAAAGCAAGTCACTGTACTTTGTTTGCTAACTAACTAGTGCAACCATACAGCGGTGGAAAAACCGACCGTTTGGATGTATAGTTTTCAGAAAAAAATATTTTACATTTTCATTAATTTTAGTTGCATTCTTAATGATAATATATTGAAACACAATTATTAGGTATATTAGAAGCAAAAAATTAAAATATTAGCTAATGGTGTTGGTTGTTGGTTCAGTTGGATGAGAATTAATAGAATATAAACAAAAAGTACATAACTAATCTAGTATTTGAACGTTGCCCACTTTTGAAAACAGTACAGCTATTTCTGATTCATAATTAGATGTTTCAAATGGGAATCTTGGACATTACAGCTCAAAGGCATACTATCTCTCGAATGCCAAGAATGTCATCAAAATAATCCAAGCGATGTATAGAACAAATAGACTTTAATGCTCCGTTGCATTGAAGAAGCACCGCATGAACAAAAATATGTACAGAAGCTTACAGTCATGAACATCTAGTTCTGGTTACAATATACAGATAAAAACTGAAAATTATTAAATGAAAGCCATGTTATATATTAGGATAAATTTTGTTCTGTACATCTCAAATAAAACTATGGAAACAAGTCTATTAGTTGTCAAGAAGTTTGGGTTATTAGTAAAAAGAACCTTGCAATATTGCAGAATCATTATAATCTCAAATGCATTTAGGTGCCCAATAAAATGAACATGCGCATAGGTATCTATAATGGTATAAGTAGGACCTGCACTGGAAAAATAGAAGCGCTTATGAGATAATAGCAAATTTAATAGATGTAACGAATATAGCGAGTTTAACAGAAAACGAGAAGTACTCACTAGCAAAAAATTCACTTGCAATTTTCGATTTTAGAATCTTCGTACTAACAGCTCAACTGTCCTAGAAAAAGCGTACAAATCCATGATGTGTGAAATGAAAAATGAATTAGAAGATAAGCAAACAATAAAATGTTCCTTAAGCGAATCAATAACAATTGTAAATCACCCATTTAAATAGTTAAGATGAGAAATGGCTGTTCACCCAGCTCAGCAACTAAAATATGCACTAAGTAAATACTTCATGAAAAGATGGAAGTTGCTCTAAGATGAAAGAAAATTAACAAAAAATTTGTGGGAATAAGTTATCTTATTCAAGGTATCATCAGAATCATCCAAGGAACATTTACGACAATTCCTCACCTTTGCAGACCTATAACAATGTAATCCTGCTTTATATTATTAGAATACGTGTATTAAGAAAATAATAAGTTATAACGAGCATAAGTACTACATGTATATCTTTTGCTTAATGAATCGCTGATAATTTACAAAAAATATATTCAAACCAAAAATCATACACTACATAACCACTTAATCTAAGAGTATACTTTTCTAAAGCAGGCAAACTGTAAAAGATAAAGACAAGCTTGAACAAATGAGCTACATAATGGAAGAAAATGCAGCTCAATCAAGTTAAATATGTTTTGCTTTTGGGTCTGAATCGATGATTACCAAATTACTCAACTAATTATTACTATAAATTTAACACAAAGAAAAAAATGTAAATTAAGTCTCCAGTGTCATCAATCGTACGCCTTAAAGCAATGTAGCCTTCTAATTATCAATAATGATAAGTTGTTTCTAGTTCTTACGGAGTGGATCACAAAGAATATTTTTACATCTATTCCAAGTGAAGCATATATAGAATGTCTTTTTAAGGCTATTCCTTAAAGAATAATTATACTACAAATATAATAACTGAGATTTTCAATCCTTAAATTCAAATAATTATTCAAGCACCCATAAGGGGAATGAATCATGTTTTTCAGATCACACTAACATATGACAGAGATTAAATGGTAGAGACAATAAAGTAATCATGAACAATATCTTGCTATGTATTAATCTATTAAATAATAGTAAAGCAGCAGAATTTGAAACTCTTTCCTTAATTCTAGGATTATATTTACTCTCCTTACTTCTCTCCAAGCTTGATATTTTATTTTCAAAATCCTATAATTTACTACTTTACTGTTATTTTATTAAACTTTTCACACTATGTTACATTTAAATACCTACTTTTAAAAGAATCCACAATTATTTACAAATCTCTCGCATTTCTCTACTAAAATTTTACATTATAACCACACATTTAAATTAATTACATAATCCAGAATTTAAATTAATTGATAAACTTAATCAACTAATATTTATTAATAAATTTTAAATATGAAATTTCCTAATTATGATTTAAAGTAAATTAATCTTGCGCTTGTGTATGTGAAAATCAATCATGAAAGAGAACTTTTATGACCATGGGACATGGAAACAATGGTTGCATCAAAATTATATGTACATATTGTACTAACTATTTGCATAGACTTACCATAACAAATAGAATGCCTGTTACATTCAACAATGAGATCATATTTATAAAATTATATGATGTTGTATAGCAATAAAGAAACAATGAATATAAAAGGCAATCCAAAATTAATGTCTTCTTCGGGATGATATAATAGGATGCCATAAAACACAAAAGAAAATGACAAAAACAATGTCAATAATAATTTAATCTTGGTGTTAGTTCCTAGTAATATAATAGAGAAATCCCTAGAATCGATGATTGGAACATAAACTTAAGTAGCAAAAGGGTTTGTCAAAAGAAACAGGGATTTAAGTCATCAATAAATCATATTAACAAATCTAAACATCTCAAAGTTAACATTTTATAATATAAACATTGTGTTTTCATCTTCCAACAACATGAACTTAAGTACTTATTTTAATACATGTGTTCCCTATCCATTGTCACTAGTTTGGATAGCCTAATTCCACATCTGATATCTCCTGATTTAATGTCCAGATGAAATTAAATTTAATAAACATTAAGCATGGGTGTTAACTGAATTTATGTTAATAGAGCAATAATTAAAGTATAAAAACAAATGAAAGATCTAACCTAGAATGAACAGTGAGCAATTCAAATCCAAACATCAAGTGGAATATAAATCTAATCTGTGGTCTAGTTGAATCAAAATGTGAAATCCGATTTAATATGTGCTTTATTTGAATCAATAAGGTGATTCAGAAGAGCTTTATTATATGAGACATTTTTTAAACCATGATGTAGACACAAACAAGTATAATATATAATTATTATGAATTTGACAAATTGCTATTAGTTTACAGTACATGTTCTTTCTATGTATAATACCCAATCTCCATTGAGTGACAATTATTTTAGAAGCCAATTTAGACTTTTTTATTTCAATCAAAATATGATAGCAATTTATGCACATAACGTGTATTACAAGTAAAAAAACGCCTGATATAATGCTGAAACTAGAATATTACTTGAGAAGGAGTTGATGACATGCATTGTTTTCTCTTCTTTGAGCACAAAGACAGTTCCAATTCAGTCTTCGATGCTCATTCAACGCCAGCTTCAGCTATGACATTGAATATAATAATGCAAATGCTTCACCATGGTGAAGCTTTTTTGCAGTACATAAATTTCTCTTAACATAAATTATTCATAACAATTAAATCCCTATTTATCAAGAAAAGAAACAATCTACATCCTATTTAACAAAACTTTCCTTCTTTTCTTATCTATTTATCTACCATATAATGCAAATACTTCACCTTGGTGAAGCAATTTTGCAACCTAGATAGCCATTAAAACAAACTGTTCATGACAACTAAATCCCCTTTATTGGAAAAGGAAATAATCTTCATTCTAATTTAACTCGATATTCCTTCTTATCTTATATTCTACAATCATTCGTTCTTATTTGTCACAAGATTCATATTCATTAAAACTAAAATGTTAAATCTTATCTTAAACCTCATTAAATTTTTATTTATTTATTATAACTAAACATAATGACATTCAATTTTATATGCATGCGCAAAACTCCTAGTTAATTTTAATTGATTTACAGCCCTATTTTCACATTTTATAGCATAACATCAAAGTTGAGCCAAGTCTATCAAAAAATTTCCCGTAGATGTTAGGGTTAAAAGAGGCAATGTTTTACATTGCAGAATTAAAATTAATATCTCATTTATAATGGAGCCTTTTGGAAAAAAAATCCTTATTTATGTTTGAAAATGATATTGAAGAAGCTATTTATGATAAAATGAATAATAAATCTACACAGAATGATATGTGCCAATCTCTATAATGATATAATAATGAGAAACCCTACGACCCACCACAGCAACAATTCACCAGTGATTCAATTGTGCGCCTAAGATGACAAATAGTAAGCCCTTATCTCCTTTAAATAGATCAATAGATTTTTCATGTTTTTAAAGTCCATGCTCTATAAACTCAAAACAATTTCACCAAACATTTCACTTAAGATGCTAAATCTAATACTGAAACCGTAATTTTCATGAAAATTACCTGCAACAGTAAAATTGAAGCTTTCACGTTAATATCCTAAAGTGTATCGAAAACAGCCTCTTTAGTAACCAATATATTGTCAATAGATGGATTTGCAGCTGCATTTGACTATATCTATGCCCCCATATTTCTGCAACTTAGCATCACAAAAATAAAAACAACTCAAATCTCTTCTAGTATAATTTTCATACTTTATGCAAGATAAATCTAGGTTTTACCTGAACAGCCTTTTCAACTAACTCTTCCTATGTTGTGCATTTGATACATGACAAACCACTCCCAACACATCAATCCCTTTGGATCTAGGTTTCTCAGCTGCTTTATCTACGTTCTTTTGAAAATTTCAATCAAACTAATGAAGTGTTCTATGTTCTAGTCTATAATTTCAAGCACTAATTTGTTAGGGAACAACTAATAATTGGTAACTATGAGGAATCGAGATGTTAAAAAACAACATCACACCGATTGAAACTGGTTTTCAGCGAAATTAGGGTTACAGAGCAAAAACTGACCTGCTTTCGAGAGGAGACCATGACTGCGGTGCCTTCAAGGCCGAAACGCTCGGCGATTGCAAAACCGATGCCTTGTGTTGACAATGCTTGTGATGGAGGCGTTGATAGCCGGTGGATCCTTACATGGTGAAGGAAAGCCGGGTTGGAGAGTTAGGGTACATAAGTTGATTTTAGGGTAAAACGAACAGAAATGAATCACGAGAGTTTTGGATTTACGAGAAAATCTAGATTTTTGAGTGAAGACGAGTTAGAAATGAGAATTTAAGGAAAATGAGGTTTTGAGGAAGACGAGATTTTGATTTTACAGCAGAGACGGTCGATTTGATAAAAGGAAGAGTATGGAAAAGAAAGGAGAGACGGACGAGAAACGGTGGCTTGATATTTGTGAAACGAAGAACATGCAGAAGAAAGGAGAGACGGACGAGAAACAGTAGGCTTTATATTAGGTCTTCAGGGAAATTGATTTTGGAAAATTGTCTAAAAGAAATAATGATATAGTAAGTACTTTTCTACAACGATATAAAAATAGCTAAATTTAGTGGATAATCTATCATTAATTTATTAATTTTTTGTTAATATCATTCAAATATGATAACAAATTATGAGAACTTGTGAATATATAGAATTCATACTGTACAAAATTGATAACAAATTCACTCAATAATTCATTCATCGTAATTACAAAGTTAAAGCAATGAAATATTCAATTTATATGTCAATAGGTAATAGTATCCCTTTATACGAAATCATATATATGCTTTAGTAATTCACTTTGAGTTAGCAAATCAACGACATTTGAATAATTTCAAATGATTCAAAAGTTAGGCATAGGAAGAAAAACCCAGTAAATAGAGAATAAACAGTACTACAGGACAGTCGAATTTGCAAAGAGCCTTCATGGCAAGATAATATATGTTTGTTGTTTTTCTTGCAAAAGCATAAGCGAGGTTATCGGCTTAAAGCATAAATAGTACTACAAGACATAATTGAATTTGCAAAGAGCCTTTTTGGCAAAATAATATATGTTTATTGTTTTTCTTGCAAAAGCATAAGCGAGGTTATCGGTTTAAAGCGAGACAGCATAAGTTTACTTAGCACGCTTCATCCCGCTTCACCTTCAGTAACGACCCGTAAATTTTGATAATTAAATTTGTTAATTTAGTGAAGATTTTGGTAATTAAATCTGGTATAAATAAAAAAAAATGAAATTTGTTAAAGAATTAATAACGGGGATGAAATGTAACAATGTTAAGGCAAGTTAATAAATAACTAATTTAGTGCAATCCCAATAGATTGAAACAATTGTATGGTTATAAGTGATGGTAAATGGTAAATTTGAAAATAATTCAAAGTTATATTAATTGATGAAATGATGCGTAAAAATTTGTAGCTTGAAAAAATCGATGCTAGATAAGTGATTATAATAATTTTTGTTTGATAATAAAGTAAGAAAGGGAATCAAGATTAATTAATTTAAATTTAATAAATTGGATCAATTGAATTAAATGAAATTTAATATTTAATTATTACATTAATAAAATTAAGATGAAATCTGAGAGTATTAATGTAATAAATACAACCAATGTTAATTATAACTATGAGATGACAATTTAGTGAATAACAGGATTTAAAACCAAACAAATGAATTTATTTGGGAATCTAAATTTATAATTACTGGATAAATCAAAATTGAAATCAAATACTATAAACTGGGAAATATTCAATGATAAATTGATGTAGAAATTTATTTAAAGGATTCAAAATTTACCAACTAATCCAAACTGATAAAAATATGTAAATAATTAAATTTGAATTGTAAAATTGATCTAATTAACTTATTATTAAATTATTTAATTAACTGGAAAATAGCCATTTTGGCCCTGACTCGGATTTCTACAAAACCAGCTTCATCGGATCCGTAACGGTGAATTATTGTAGGATTTCAAGTTTCGTAGCGATTAGACTTGTCGTTTGATCGTACGGGCTCGAAATGCCTAGAAATCGATTTAATTGAAATCAATTGAAATCAATTTAAAATAACTTGGATTTAGCATAACTTCTTCAGACAATGGAATTTGGACTTGAAACCTATTCCATTGATTTTAAAATATTTTAAAACATCTATTTTGATATATAGGTTGACCCGATTTCGCTCCGGAGTCAGATTCTCGGGCCATTTATCGTTCAACGGTCCAAACCAATCTAATCCGTTCTTCTTATTTTCAACTCTGCCTATATATATCCTGTTATAAACCCTAGCAGCCTTTCTATTTCTTATTTCTGTACGTACAGAAATTTCTGTTGCTCCTCTTCCTCAATGGCTAAAAATCCTAAAATTCACAACCCAATTCCAATACAAAATTCAACTTCAAAATTTCAAATTCCTCTAACCCAAACAAATTATATACCATTTTGAAGCTCTCGACGAGTGCAAGTCAATTCTGTAATCTATTTTTCGATCTGGGTTGTTAGGTGGCCGAAAATGAGTGATTTTTCACGGCCGTTCATTGATCTTTGCCTTGTTGAACGGTGGATCCTCGCCTTGGCGACGATCGGAGGACGTAGGCTTCTAGGGTTCGTCGAGTAGCTCGCATCCATGCGGTTGGTTGGGCGCGAAGTCAAAGAGAATCGCCAGAATTTTCCATTTAAGGCCGGCGGCGGCGACGGCTTGATGTGGAGCTTTGGGGGCGGCCGCGCTTGGCCGTGGGGGGTCGGTTGCAGATGGTCGACCTAACGGAGGCGTTCGATCGTGTCGATGGAGATTGTGGTAGTGTGCGTTCAGCAGCGAATGGCAACGGCTCGTGTTCGCGACCTGATGTATCGGTTAGGGTTGGAGAAATGAGGTGACGTGTACTGTAATATTAGTTATTTTATTTATTTATTTTAATTTTTGTTTTCAACACTTCTAACGATCGTAACTATCATATACGAGGTCTAATTCACGCGCGGTTTTCTCCGCTAGATTTGTATTGGAATTCTAGACATTTTGGCGCTAGCTTGGAAAAATTCCGAGACTGTTTGAGTTTTGTGTTTAAATTGGATTTAAATTCAATTTAAATTCAAAAGGTGAGTGTTTTAACTCACTCACAACTTCTAAAATTTCTTATGTTTGTTAAATTAATTTATGATATGATTAGATATTTATTTATGACTGTTTGGCATAATTTGAATCATCTTCTCAGTTTATTTGAATTTATTTGGATAAATTGTTATTTAATTTATTATTGCATACAAACTGCCAGTTAAGTTGTTATTTAATTTATTATTGCATATAATCTGCCAGTTAAATTGTTATTTAATTTATTATTGAGTGTAAACTACCAGTAAATACCTATTATTTATCATCTATTCTATATTGATGTTGTTGACTGGATTGGATGATGATTGTGATAAATGTATGATGGTTGATATTGGATGAATGAATGTTGTATTTTATATTGTTATAAACTGCAAGTTGTTATGGATTTTATTTCATTCGGGATTGCGGTTTGAAATGATATATAACCGTATTTATAATTTAAATTACGGATTGAAGTGATAAATATCTGTATCACTTGACCATAGGATAGAAAATTATATACAGACACCGCGACATATATATATATATAAATATTTTGAAATGATTTATATGGTTTTGTAAAGAAATATACAGGTTATATAAATATTGATTTTAGACGTTATATAAATGTTATTTTATTATTGATTTTTAGCTATGTTTAAATTACATTGTATATAGAGTTTATAATGACTTAAATAAAATTAAGGTTGGAAGATAAATATGTATTTGATTTGAATTAATGTATTTAAGTATTATACTCGAATAAAAATTGATTTGAAATTTAAATAAAATTGAGATTTTAAAGGGTATGATTTTTATAACTTGATTTTGGTTTAGAGTGATTTAAATGAATATCAAGTCAATTTAAATTGTGACGATCGCGATTTTTCGACGCTCGAAAACCAACATCAATACGTCCACTGTATCAACTGCCAAGCAATCGAAGGCCGGAAAACCGTACCGTTGGGGTTAAAGAAGAAGAAAGAGGTAGAAGAAAAGAGAAAAAGATAGAACAGAACAGAAAGAAACAATAGAACAACATCAGAATCTCACAATCGCAGCGGAACAACATATAATAGATAAATGAATAATCTTTAAACAAAGAACTATATCAGTTTTTACATTTCATCATATTACATTACATTACATCATCAGAATGTGCAACAAAAAACAACAACAAACAGCGGAAAGGAAATACTATATACTAGTAATACGCCATGCCATCCAGCTTGCTTCCAGCAACTCCTGAATTCCTAGAATATCCTGATAAACCTTACTCCTGATTGCCCGTATGGAAATTGGTGGGCACCCAGAGTTTAGGAAGGAAAACAATAAACTCCGAGTCAGTCATGTGACTGGTGTGAGAACTAAAATAGTTTATCTTTAAAACAAAGAACAGGATAATTTTAAAATAGATTCGCAATGTTTTTTAGAAAATGAGACTATCATAAGGCCTCCTGCACACACACACAATGCAAACGCAGAATCGGAGGAGATTTCTCCTTATGATAGTCAAAGATGCTTGATACGCATTAAAAAGAAACATTTGATATTATTACTAGTGCATAGTGTAGGAAAAATCATTTCGAAAACAAAGATATAAACCTTAGGCAGCATAGGCATTCTGCACTTATGCCTACTATAGCTACCATGTTCAATAGCAAGTTACCGCCACATTCCATGGCAGGTTATACAACTAAAATCGTACAAGATCGTATTGTTTCTTTGGATTTCCAACAAATGGTCAGGCCAAGGAACTTCCCAATTCCACATGAGTACGTCTCTGGAAAGACGACCCGAGAACCAAACCGGATCTCTGCCAACACAAGGCCGGGCTACCCCTAACTGGGTAACCACTGACACGAATATGTCATCCCCCGATCGTAATCGATCTATCCGAGGATCCTCGATTTCCAACAACCATAAAGCAATAAATTTGCAGCAACAACATAGGTTAAGTATCTGGGCTCCATACCATGATACCACCTCTATCCAGAAGGAAGGGCATACAATAAAGGGGCGCTACCCCCTAATAACCTTGCCGCATCCTTCCTGTTTTGATCATTTCCGGGGTGTGAGGTCTTACGCAGCGTGGGAAGCGAATTCGACGATATAAATCGAATCCGTCCAGGATCTCACACGATTAGTGGAAATAATCGGTGAATCGACGAAGAATCGATGGATTTATGAATACCGTAAGGCCCAAATCTGTTGATCATGAAGATACCGAATTTTAGCAATCTTCGACACGCTGATCGCGCACGATACCGTGAAGAAAGATCTACAATTCTTGGAGCTTTGATCAAGCGCACTTGATTCCGCGAATTGGCTTCAACGTTCGTTGATTCGAGCGCACTCGAATGCCGAAAGTGGAGATAGGAGTTAACACTCGACTACCAATTTAATCGAGGCACAAAGCTTCACAAACAAATTTTATTCAATTTTCAACAACTTTACAAATGACACGACTTGCCTATTTATAGGCTTACAACTCAACTCACGACTTAAAAATTTACAACACAATATGTACACGACTCAAGACTACACAGTACAAACGACTCAACATTCTCCTCTGCAACCTAAAGAAAATGGTTCACGGAACAGAACTTCGCGACTTAAGGAATAGTCGTTCGCGACTTAAGAAATCAACAGCGACTTGAAACAAAACATTCACGACCTACTGAAGATACTCTGTTCGCGATTTAAGATAACTCGATAACGACTTAAGGAAACTCGTTCACTCAATTTTGGTTAAGGGATTAATTCGTTCGCGACTTAGTGTTCTCCTCTGCGACTTAAGAAATAGAGCACGGCACCAATCTCGCGACCTACTGGAAATTGGGAACCGACTTAACTTCGTTCGCGATTTAGGTTTTAGGTCGGGGAAGGGTTAAGTCGCGGCTATGGGAAAAGGGGGCGGATCGTAGGTCGTGGGCTGAATTTGAGTCGTGAGTCGAGGATAGGTGGATCGTAGGTCGCGGAATGGAGTTGTGTCGTGGGTCGGAGATGGAGTTGAGTCGTTCGCGATCTAAGGCGGAGATAGGTTGGCCGCGACTTAGGGTGGTGATGGGTCGGTCGCGACTTAAGGTATAGGCCGGCAGCGAGGTAATAAGTCGGCCGCGACTTAAGGTAAACGCTTCATCATCCTCCCCTTGTTGGAAGGAATTTGTCCTCGAATTCACATTTTCGTCATCTTCGTCAAGTTCCTCTCCATAATACGGAACTAAGTGTTTGACGTTGAAGACGTCAGAAGTATGAATATTTCCCGGCAACCTTAACCGGTACGCATTATCATTGATCCTCTTTAAGATTTCCACTGGACCTTCCGAGCTTTCAACTTGTTGTAAGTTCCAACCGGAAAACGATCTTTCGTCAAAACGGCATATACAAAATCTTCCTCTTTGAAGACAACACTTCTTCGTTTCTTATCCGCCATTTGTTTATTCTTCTCATTCGTTTTCTCCAATCGTTCCTAAACGATTCTATGGCATTCTATGAACCCATCAACAAAATCAGCAGCCCGCTTAACTGTCCTCTTTGGTTGTGGTATTATCGTTAAGTCTAACGGCCCCTTTGGTAAGCTTGAATATACAATCTGAAATGGACTGAAACCTGTACTTCGGTTAATTGCATGATTGTGAGCAAATTCAGCTTGACACAACTTCAAATCCCAACCCTTCAAATTGTCTTTCACAAGACATCGTAACAAATTTCCCAACGATCTATTCACCACCTCTGTTTGCCCATCTGTCTGCGGATGATAAGCGCTATTAAAATTCAGCTTCGTTCCAACCATCTTCCACAAACTTAACCAAAAATGGCTTAGAAATCTAGTATCTCGATCAGATACAATAGATTCTGGCAAACCATGCAATCGATACACCTCTTTAAAGAATAATTGAGCAACTCGGACGGCATCAGCTGTCTTCTTACAAGCTATAAAATGTGCCATCTTCGAAAACCTGTCCACCACAACAAATATGGAATCATTCCCCCGCTGAGTTCTTGGCAAACCCAACACAAAATCCATACTAATATCAACCCATGGTTTAGAAGGCACAGGTAACGGCATATATAATCCTGCATTCGTAGCTGTTCCCTTCGACACTTGACAGATATGACATCTCTCCACAAATCTCTCTACCTCTTTTCTCATTGATGGCCAAAAATAAGATTGAGAAATTAATTGCAATGTACGATCTCTGCCTATATGGCCTTCTTCATGTAACTCTTTGATAATCTTCATTCTTAAGCTGCAGTCTGGTATGCATAATCGATTCCCCTTGAACAAGAATCCATCAACCAATACAAATTCATCGGTATTCTCATCCTTAACTTTCTCGACAAACTTTGCAAAGTAAGGATCCTCCTCAAATAACTCTGGCAATAATTCGAATCCTGTTACTTCAACCTTCAACGTTATCAACAAGTGATTTCTTCTGCTTAAAGCATCCGCTACACAATTTGTTACCCCTGATTTGTGTTTTACAACGAAAGTAAATTGTTGTAGATATGCTACCCACGAAGCATGTCTCGCTGAAATCTTGTCCTGCCCTTGTAGATGTTTTAATGCCTCATGATCAGTGTAAAGAACAAACTCCTTCTGAAATAAGTACTGTCGCCAGTGTTTTACGGCTTGAACAATTGCGTAAAACTCTACATCATAAGTACTATATCTCATCTTGGCTCCAGATGATTTTTCACTGAAATAAGCAACTGGTCTTCCGTTCTGGCTCAATACTCCACCAATTCCCACTTTCGAAGCATCAGTATGCAATTCAAACAACAACTGAAATTCGGCAGTACCAAAATTGGCGCTGTCGTCAAGAGTGTCTTGATCTTCTCAAAGGCAACCCTTGCTTTCTCTGTCCATACAAACTTCTTTCCTTTCATGCAATCGGTTACTGGTGCCATCACACTGCTAAAGTGTGGAATGAATCTTCGATAAAAAGACAGCAAGCCATGAAAACTTCGCACTTCAGTAATTGTCTTCGGTTGTGGCCAACTCCTGACAGCTTCCACTTTATTTTCATCCACTTGAATACCTTCCTTTGATAGAACATACCCCAGAAATAAAACACTGTCCGTCATAAACACACACTTCTTTATTGCTGCATAAAACTGCTCTTGTCGTAGAATCAACAATACTTCTCGCAAATGCCGGATGTGTTCTTCCGTACTCCCACTATAAATCAAAATATCATCAAAGTAAACAACCACGAACTTCCCAACAAATGGTCTAAAAATCCGGTTCATCACTCTCATGAAAGTACTAGGAGCATTTGACAAACCAAATGGCATAACCAACCATTCGTATAAACCCTCCCTAGTTTTAAAAGCAGTCTTCCACTCATCGCCCGGTCTAATACGAATTTGATGGTATCCACTCTTCAGGTCTATCTTGGAAAACACAACAGCCTCACTCAATTGATCAATCAAATCATCAAACCTCGGCATAGGAAATCTGTATCTCACAGTGATCTTGTTTAGAGCCCGACTGTCGGTACACATCCTCCACGTTCCATCCTTCTTCGGTACCAATAAGGCTGGCACGGCACATGGACTCAAACTCTCCTGGACACGCCCTTGTTCTAACAACTCCTCCACTTGCCTTCTTAGTTCTTCATGCTCCTTCGAACTCATCCGGTAATGTGGCATGTGAGGTAACAATGACCCTGGCACAAGATCAATTTGATGTTGAATATCCCTCAACGGCGGTAACTCCTTTGGTAGTTCTTCTGGAAATACATCACTGAATTCTTCTAATATCGGTTTTACCTCCTTTGGAATTTCAACGGATTCAGTAGCTTCATGTCCAATCAACAAAAACACTTCAGGACTCTTCTCTACTTCTTCAACAAATTCCTTTAAAGTCAATAGAGTTTTCAGCTCCTCAATCTCCTCAGATTTTCCCTCACCTTGCTGTCTCTTCTTTGGGACTAAAATAATTTTAACGCCTTCAAACATAAAACTATAGCTATTGGTTCGGCCGTCATGCTGCACTACTCGATCATACTGCCACGGTCTTCCCAAAAGCAAATGACAAACATCCATCTCAACTACATCACACCAGATCTCGTCTTTATATTTCTTCCCAATAGAAAATGGAACTCGAACTCGCCTATCCACCTTAACCTCTCCTCCTTTTCTCAGCCACGCTAACTTGTAAGGATTAGGATGTTTCTCCGTTTTCAACTTCAATTTTCTCACAGCTTCTGTAGAAATGATATTGTCACAACTCCATGCGTCAATTACAAACTTACAAACTTTTCCCAATATAGTGCACGTCGACTGAAAGATATTACTCCTCAACCAACTAGCCTCATCCTCTTGTTTCGGTGTTAAACAAGACCTCCTCATCATTAGATTACATCCTTCATCTCCCGATGCAATATCCTGCTCATCTTCCTCCACTGGACTAGAATCACCTTCACCAACATCCTCGCCTTCAACTTTAGCAATCATCGTTCTCTTCTTTGGTTTTGGACATTCGTTACTTTTATGACCCACTTCCTGGCAATTATAACATTTGAAACTGTTGTTGACCCTTGCTTTCGCAGCCTCATTCACAACTGGTTTACTGACAACTTTAGAAATATTGGAACTCCCACTGACACCCTTCACTTGATTGTTGGAATTTGTAAACACACCACCTCCTCGTCTTCCCTGCTTCTCCCAAGCCAACGCCTTCTGGTGCGCTTCAGCCACAGATCTCGGGTCAAACATATTAACCATATCCTGGATCTGCATTCGTAAACCTCCAACAAACCTAGCAGTCAATTGTTCTTCTGTCTCCATAATGTCATTTTGAGCAATCAGTTGATAAAACTCGTCAGCATAATCATTAACAGTCTTTGTCCCTTGCCTCAAGTTCTGCAATCTTTGTGTAACAACCCTGAATTTTGAACAATTTAAAAATGAAAATATTTAATTAGTTTTAAATATTCGAATGATGATTGACTTGAATTTCAAATTTTCAGGATAAATTGACGATTAAATTTTAGAATTTAATCTATTGAAAGTTGAATAAAAATTTGAATTGACTTTGGAGTTTGAAATTGAATATTGAATTTGTATTTTAAATTCAAACTAATGACTTAAAAAAAATAATTTGGATACAAGAATTATTATTTATGTAAATTTATAAATGGATGGTTAGTTTAATAACATTTTCTTTAGCTTAAATAAAAAGGAACAAAATTTTAATCAATACAAAATAAAATAAATGCACATAGTTAAAATTCAAACAATATATTTATAAACTTCGTCAAATATAAAGTGACTACATTGGAAAAGTTATAACAACATAATTCAACAAAACAAAAGAAAAAAAATACAAACAAATACAAATACAAGCTAGGCAATGTAAATAAAAGTATTCAAACAAATAAATAAGCAAATTAAACAAAACAAAGTAAAGAAAATAATTTATACAAAACAAATTGGATTTAAAATGAAAAAAAAATAAGAAAAAAATATATAAAAAAATAATAGTATAATAAAAATAAAAAAAAGTACGCTGCCTTACTTATCAGCTGTAAACATGCCCTAACTTACGCCGTTACACACGCCGTAACCCACGCAAAAAATCACGTCTCCTTTCCCTTTTAAAATTCGAAACTCTACCCTCTTCAAATCATACGAAAAAAAATATAAACGAAACGAAATAATGGCGGCCTCGTCTCCCTCTTCGTTCCAAAATTAGGGTTTTCGCTTCGGCTTCAAATTTCGCGACCGCTTCGGTGAAAGGTGAGTGATCCCCCTCACTCACATCTAATTCAAGAACTCTAGCGATTATGAACTTGAGGTTTCGTGATTTGTGATTTAGTTCGATTTTATTTATTGTTGATAATTTCTGACCTTTTCAAATTCGGTTATTTTTCGTATATACTACTTGATAGTCACGGTTTGGGTTTCTTGATTTGGTTGGAAATTCTCGGCTTTGAATTTTTGTGATGTTTGACTATGTCCGTGAATTTCTCTGTTGACTCGATTCCAGTATGCTTTGAATTTGAGACATCACTGTTGTGAATTGTTCCAGTTGATGATTTTCTGGCTAAAACTTTTTCATGTCTTCTCCTGACTTCGACATTTTTGTGTATTGGCTTCGGCCGCTATCGGGGTATGTTCCAAATATTGTTGACATTGGATTTTGATTTTGAACTGCATAGATATATATATTTTTAACTTGCTTTGCTTTGTGTATATATCCATTCATGTAAGTATGCTACTGCATTATGAATTGTTGAGTTGCTTGCAGCTGTATAGGCATTAACTTGTTTATGTGATTCCATGAATTAATATTGACTTCGGCCTTCACACTGATCTTGTTCACTTTGGCCTTTATTTTGACATCGTGCGCATTCCAGTTTAGCACCCATGTCTTCATTCAAGTTAACTGTGCATTCTTGTAGCCTGAATTTTTTGAGTTTTTAAAATTTTGACATGCTTGAGTTTGAAAGTTCAAAAGAAAAAAAAGAAAAAAAAGAAAAAAACTGTGAGTAACACTTTTAAATAACTTAAGTTTTTAAAATCTGTTGCATGCTAATATTTGGATGCTCAATATATTTGTGTGGATATTTGTATATATTCTTTTCTCTGGACATTTGGGTGATGAAATTACTGCATATTGTATACCCTGTTAAAAATTTAAAGTTTCAAATTCAAACTGCTTTTCAAAAAAATCAAACAGTTGCAAGTAAAACTGCTCTGTCTTCACTTTAAGGTAATTAACTTTATATTGTAGACATAAATGTTAACTATCAGTTGCCTGTAAATGAGTATGCTTTGAATGCTTGGTTAGTGATGATTCTTCTGTGTGTATATATACATAAGTACTGTTATGAACCTGTTGTGCACTTCATATAGTGTATCCACCTGATCATATATGTTAACGATGTAGGCATGTATTGTTGAAATTGCACATATATCCCATAGCTTGTTACTTTGATTTGCACTGCCCACCTTTAGCACTGCTTTATGTCAAACTTGATGATGCCTTTGTAGTCTGTTTCCAGTCAGCACTTCACTGCCTTCATGTCTTTCATGTTGCATATTCTCTTAGCGCACTTGTGCTTGTTTGTGCAATTTGCCACTGTTTCATATATGACATTGTTTGCATTTATATTGCCTCTGACCTTTTGGGCATGCAAACATTTTTCATGTTGTCCCTTACAGTTCCATGTTGCATCCTCAGTTGCCTTGTACATGCTGAGTTGTCACTCTGGTTTGTTTTATATTAACTATACTTTGATCTTGTTTTGTGTGTTGTGGTGCCATATTTTTGGTGCTCTCACCTTCTTTCAGCTGTTTTCATGTAGTTTGTACCCCTGCCTTTGCGCACTGGGTCATTCGAGCCTTCGTGCTTCTTGTACTCGTGGCGGCTGCAGATCTTGGTTGCAGCATTGCCTTGTGCACTAATACTGGCTGCCCTATTGAATTTGGGAACTTTTGAGTTGTTTTGAGATCGTTGTCGCAGTCCTACCTTGTATTTACAGTGCCTTATTATCACTGTCTTGATTGGGCTTCTTGATGCGTTGATCTTAGCTTGCTTCTGATTTTACTGAATTTTGATAGTCTCGACTAATTTGCTTCGAGACAGTTTTTGTTGCATTGTGATCTTGTGGTGGCTGCGTTATTGTTGCAGTTGCCCTTGTGTCCAAGTAATGGCCGCAGTTTCTTTTTTTTTTTTGAAATTTTACACTTGTTGAAGTGTGCAGTAATAAGTTGTTTTGGAACTTGTTTTCTTGAGTTTACTTGAGTATATGCAAACAGTTGCATTTCGACCATGCCTAGTTTCATGGGTTTGGTGTTGCAGCTGTGTTGAGTCACTGACTTGACCTCTGCAACTTTGATTTCTGATAGTATTCTATGTTGAGATGATTTCACATGTTGTTGTGGCGAGGCAGTGCACGCAAGCATGAACTGCAGCCACACAGAGTTAACATTTTAAATGTGGCGAGGCCGTATACACGTGTGTGCACTGCAGCCCTACCAAATCTAATGTTTTAAAAGATGTTTACATTTTTGATAAAAATTGTTTTAAGTTGACAATTCAATACATTTTGAATCGATTTCGATGATTTTGTAGTTAATTGCCGTTTAGGCAATTCTGATCTGTTTTTTTTGTTTAAATTATCTTCATCAATAATCCTTTCATCTATCTTCATTGAAAATCTGAATCTACAGATTTGTTGTTTAACACTGTTAAGTGTTATATTTACCGTTATCCGATTTCTTGTCAAAGGATCGGATAGGTAAATTTATATTTGACTGTCGTCTAATTGTTGTTTGATTATTATTGCCTCTATGCACTAATAACTGAGTTTGAATTAGACTAACCTGTGTATTATTTTCTTTTGAATAATACTCGGGTCAGACCGAGTATTTTATAGCTTGAAGATTTTCAGGCCGCGAAGTTAGAGAGAGTTGGGGAAATTGCTTCACTTTAGCTTTTCGAAAAAATTTTGTACTTGTAAAATATATATTCCGCTGTATAAAAAAAAAATTAATGCATTGTATAAACTCTGATATATGTAAGAAAATTCATTTATGTGAAATATTATGATTATTCTATGACTCTGTGGCTGATTCTGTTTAAACTCTATAAACTGAATAATAATCTGTCATTTTGAACGTCTCAAGTTGGTTTAATTACCGACTGGGGCGGTCAGAACGGCGGGTCATTACAAAAGTGGTATCAGAGCTTTGGTTTACACAAAGCTCAGTTTATGATGTTTAATATGAATAGTTACTAGGATCACTTTAAAGAAAAGTGGTTTTCAAATTTAAAAGAAGTATGAAATTGTTTTCTTTGAAAAATAAAAGTTATTTTGAAAATTCAAAGTTTTTCGGAAATTCCCCTCTCTAAATTTAGGTTTGTGATAGTTTCTCATTCGAAACCCATTATCGAATTGCTGAGATTTATGAAAAATAAAATATAAGTGAAGTGAATTAATGAATTGATTTAAATCCAATATTTTGAATATATCCAAAGTAATAATTGTGAAATGAAATGATATGTCAATTTAGTATAACCAAGAGGATCATTAAACTATAACTTGGGAATTTGATTCTGAATTCTTTTGAAAAATTGATTTCAAATGTTTTGAAGAACGATTTAGTAAATAAATGAATTATAAGTATTTAACTTATAAATGGACTTTTGATATATAATTGAGTTATATAATTGAATTGAATTATTAAAGAAGATTTATAAATCGAAGTTTTATAAATAGAAATGGAATTTGTAAAGATTGTTTATAAATTCGAAACCAATTGAATTTGATAAATGAAACATAGAAGTTATTAAAGGAGATATATTCATGATTTTGGACGGCGAATTATCCTTTAAGTTAAATATTGTGATAGTAAAAGTTGGTTGGGAATTTTATCCACGATTTTGGACAGTGGATAATCCTTTAAATAAATGTGTAGAAACACTGAATTGAATAAATAAGTATATTCACGATTTTGGACAGTGAATATATTATTGAATAAAACATATATGTTTTAGGGAAGTGATATTATGAAATGAAGTTAATGGTTTTAAAGATGTCTTAAAATGTATTAACTATCGAAACCATAGATTTCAACATTCAATTGTTGAAATAGGCGTTTTCGAGAAATAAGGAAATGGTGGAGTATAACACTGTTGTTATAGTAAATGGTTTCCGGAAGGAAATGTTGTTTATATAGTATTGGGATTTATATATCTATCTTAAATTCGAATCCCTATACTAGTGATTTTGAGTTGTCGTAACGATGTTTTACGTAACATTCGTTTTGACTTAAATAAATGTGTTTAAGAGAATGATTTCCTTAAAGAATGGAATATATACTTGATTATGATTTAAGTATATTGAATATTTTTCAAGTATTGAAAATGAATGGATTTGTGAATTACTTATTATTTAATAAGTATGGAAATGTTTTCCAATATGAAATGAAAGGTTTGAAATTTTATCTTTTAACGATAAATTAAAAAAAATGAATATTTGAAATTTGTTTCAAATAGTTAAGTGTGGAAAATTATATATATCTTGTGAAGATGTTTTTGGGAAATTTGAACAATTAGTTCAACTTGAATTTTTTCAAAAAAAGATTGAATCTTGAGTTAAATTGAGTTTAACTTTGACACCAAAAACAAATATAAGTTGAGCTTTGAATTTTGGATAGTCGATTTGGATTGTATGTCTAGCATTGTGAATTGATGACATAGCAATTGATCTCTATTAAATATATATCTGTGGTGGCGGAGAATTTATTCTTTTAGCTTAACACCCTTCTCTGAGACGTACGAGCTTAGAGGTTATATATCGGTAGAGATCAATTATGTGTTGAGAATTGACGATGTAACGTGAAATCCAAATTGAATGTGAAGTCGATAATGAATTGGATTATGAATGTGAATTGGGTTTGAGATAACCTTAAATTTTCAAATCGATTTAGAGGAAAATTTTAAACGAGATGGAAAATTTTGAAATCCTCTATTTGTTATGATGTGAATTGAGTTTTCGTAACTTATATATGTGGATGTAATAATTCGAAAACTATCAGTTTGGAAAGTCATTATTATGAAAATCCTATGCAAGTTTACATAGGTATGATATGTACGAAATGTGAAATGAAGTACTATATGTATATGACATATGTTTTCTAAACTGAGGATATGGAAATGTACCTTCCATTTATAATTTGTGAAGGTGATTGGAACTCGGTGTGAGTGTCCATTGGAAATCGTAGCTACGTAGAATTTCCATTAGTGGAATGTCCATTGGGACTGGAATCCCCCACGATGGATCATCGTGTTGGGATTATGTGAATTGATGCTGGCGTAATTCGTGGGGCGTGATGCCTACAATTACAAGCGATTCTACTGGGATAGTAGCGCAACCGCCGTGTAAACTGCGATCTACAGGCCAAAGCGTAATTTGAGGGGCGAGATGCCTACGGTCACGAGTGATTCTACTGGGATAGTAGCATAACCGCCATGTGAACCGCGATCTATGGCAACAACCATGGCGAAATTCAAGAGAGATGTGAAATCTACAGTTACAAATGATTCTACTGGGATAGTAGCGTAACCGCCGGGTAAACTGTGATCCATGTGGGAACGTGCTTTCCATATCCATTTTTAAAAGAATTTTTTAAAAGTATTTTCACTGGGAGTGGAAGCAAGTATATTTAGTACTTGGAGATTTTTAGTCCTATGTCTGGCCAGCGTATGCCTAATGTCTGTAAGAATGACGATGGACTTGTTAAATTTCGAGTTAGCAAGTATTTTCAAAACTTTAAATAGAAAATCAATAGTCTGAAATTAGAATTACATAATTCCAACCTAATGAACTGAGGAAGAAGATTTTTAAAATATCTTGAAAGCACACAGCTTTGGAAAAGATGTAATATGTAAATATCTAGCATGAAGAATTTCAAGTTTAAATCTGAGTTTTGTAAGTCGAAAATTTTGGTAAAAGACTTTTGTGTCTTGATTATAGAAATCAATGAACAAAGCTAGTGAGATAATATAAAAGAAATGAATCCTATATTTATTTATAAGATTCGAACTTTGAAAAAATTGTGTAGGGTATAAATATCGGTGAGATTTTAACAATCATTTTTCCTAACTTATAATTTCGGGACGAAATTCTTTAAGGAGGGAAGATTGTAACAACCCTGAATTTTGAACAATTTAAAAATGAAAATATTTAATTAATTTTAAATATTCGAATGATGATTGACTTGAATTTCAAATTTTCAGGATAAATTGACGATTAAATTTTAGAATTTAATCTATTGAAAGTTGAATAAAAATTTGAATTGACTTTGGAGTTTGAAATTGAATATTGAATTTGTATTTTAAATTCAAACTAATGACTTAAAAAAAAATTTGGATACAAGAATTATTATTTATGCAAATTTATAAATGGATGGTTAGTTTAATAACATTTTCTTTAGCTTAAACAAAAAGGAACAAAATTTTAGTCAATACAAAATAAAATAAATGCACATAGTTAAAATTCAAACAACATATTTATAAACTTCGTCAAATATAAAGTGACTATGTTGGAAAAGTTATAACAACATAATTCAACAAAACAAAAGAAAAAAAATACAAACAAATACAAATACAAGCTAGGCAATGCAAATAAAAGTATTCAAACAAATAAATAAGCAAATTAAACAAAACAAAGTAAAGAAAATAATTTATACAAAACAAATTGGATTTAAAATGAAAAAAAAATAAGAAAAAAATATATAAAAAAATAATAGTATAATAAAATAAAAAAAAGTACGCTGCCTTACTTATCAGCTGTAAACACGCCCTAACTTACGCCGTTACACACGCCGTAACCCATGCAAAAAATCACGTCTCCTTTCCCTTTTAAAATTCGAAACCCTACCCTCTTCAAATCATACGAAAAAAAATATAAACGAAACGAAATAATGGCGGCCTCGCCTCCCTCTTCGTTCCAAAATTAGGGTTTTCGCTTCGGCTTCAAATTTCGCGACCGCTTCGGTGAAAGGTGAGTGACCCCCCTCACTCACATCTAATTCAAGAACTCTAGCGATTATGAACTTGAGGTTTCGTGATTTCTGATTTAGTTCGATTTTATTTATTGTTGATAATTTCTGACCTTTTCAAATTCGGTTATTTTTCGTATATACTACTTGATAGTCACGGTTTGGGTTTCTTGACTTGGTTTGAAATTCTCGGCTTTGAATTTTTGTGATGTTTGACTATGTCCGTGAATTTCTCTGTTGACTCTATTCCAGTATGCTTTGAATTTGAGACATCACTGTTGTGGATTGTTCCAGTTGATGATTTTCTGGCTAAAACTTTTTCATGTCTTCTCCTGACTTCGACATTTTTGTGTATTGGCTTCGGCCACTGTCGGGGTATGTTCCAAATATTATTGACATTGGATTTTGATTTTGAACTGCATAGATATATATATATATATATATATATATATATATATATATTTAACTTGCTTTGCTTTGTGTATATATCCATTCATGTCAGTATGTTACTGCATTATGAATTGTTGAGTTGCTTGCAGCTGTATAGGCATTAACTTGTTTATGTGATTCCATGAATTAATATTGACTTCGGCCTTCACACTGATCTTGTTCACTTTGGCCTTTATTTTGACATCGTGCGCATTCCAGTTTAGCACCCATGTCTTCATTCAAGTTAACTGTGCATTCTTGTAGCCTGACTTGTTTGAGTTTTTAAAATTTTGACATGCTTGAGTTTGAAAGTTCAAAAGAAAAAAAAGAAAAAAACTGTGAGTAACACTTTTAAATAACTTAAGTTTTTAAAATCTGTTGCATGCTAATATTTGGATGCTCAATATATTTGTGTGGATATTTGTATATATTCTTTTCTCTGGACATTTGGGTGATGAAATTACTGCATATTGTATACCCTGTTAAAAATTTAAAGTTTCAAATTCAAACTGCTTTTCAAAAAAATCAAACAGTTGCAAGTAAAACTGCTCTGTCTTCACTTTAAGGTAATTAACTTTATATTGTAGACATAAATGTTAACTATCAGTTGCCTGTAAATGAGTATGCTTTGAATGCTTGGTTAGTGATGATTCTTCTGTGTGTATATATACATAAGTACTGTTATGAACCTGTTGTGCACTTCATATAGTGTATCCACCTGATCATATATGTTAACGATGTAGGCATGTATTGTTGAAATTGCACATATATCCCATAGCTTGTTACTTTGATTTGCACTGCCCACCTTTAGCACTGCTTTATGTCAAACTTGATGATGCCTTTGTAGTCTGTTTCCAGTCAGCACTTCACTGCCTTCATGTCTTTCATGTTGCATATTCTCTTAGCGCACTTGTGCTTGTTTGTGCAATTTGCCACTGTTTCATATATGACATTGTTTGCATTTATATTGCCTCTGACCTTTTGGGCATGCAAACATTTTTCATGTTGTCCCTTACAGTTCCATGTTGCATCCTCAGTTGCCTTGTACATGCTGAGTTGTCACTCTGGTTTGTTTTATATTAACTATACTTTGATCTTGTTTTGTGTGTTGTGGTGCCATATTTTTGGTGCTCTCACCTTCTTTCAGCTGTTTTCATGTAGTTTGTACCCCTGCCTTTGCGCACTGGGTCATTCGAGCCTTCGTGCTTCGTGTACTCGTGGCGGCTGCAGATCTTGGTTGCAGCATTGCCTTGTGCACTAATACTGGTGCCCTATTGAATTTGGGAACTTTTGAGTTGTTTTGAGATCGTTGTCGCAGTCCTACCTTGTATTTACAGTGCCTTATTATCACTGTCTTGATTGGGCTTCTTGATGCGTTGATCTTAGCTTGCTTCTGATTTTACTGAATTTTGATAGTCTCGACTAATTTGCTTCGAGACAGTTTTTGTTGCATTGTGATCTTGTGGTGGCTGCGTTATTGTTGCAGTTGCCCTTGTGTCCAAGTAATGGCCGCAGTTTCATTTTTTTTGAAATTTTACACTTGTTGAAGTGTGCAGTAATAAGTTGTTTTGGAACTTGTTTTCTTGAGTTTACTTGAGTATATGCAAACAGTTGCATTTCGACCTTGCCTAGTTGCATGGGTTTGGTGTTGCAGCTGTGTTGAGTCACTGACTTGACCTCTGCAACTTTGATTTCTGATATTATTCTATGTTGAGATGATTTCACATGTTGTTGTGGCGAGGCAGTGCACGCAAGCATGAACTGCAGCCACACAGAGTTAACATTTTAAATGTGGCGAGGCCGTATACGCGTGTGTGCACTGCAGCCCTGCCAAATCTAATGTTTTAAAAGATGTTTTCTTTTTTGATAAAAATTGTTTTAAGTTGACAATTCAATACATTTTGAATCGATTTCGATGATTTTGTAGTTAATTGCCGTTTAGGCAATTTTGATTATGTTTTTTTGTTTAAATTATCTTCATCAATAATCCTTTCATCTATCTTCATTGAAAATCTGAATCTACAGATTTGTTGTTTAACACTGTTAAGTGTTATATTTACCGTTATTCGATTTCTTGTTAAAGGATCGGATTGGTAAATTTATATTTGACTGTCGTCTAATTGTTGTTTGATTATTATTGCCTCTATGCACTAATAACTGAGTTTGAATTAGACTGACCTGTGTATTATTTTCTTTTGAACGTAATACTCAGGTCAGACCGAGTATTTTACAGCTTGAAGATTTTCAGGCCGCGAAGTTAGAGAGAGTTGGGGAAATTGCTTCACTTTAGCTTTTCGAAAAAATTTTGTACTTATAAAAGATATATTCCGCTGTATAAAAAAAAATTAATGCATTGTATAAACTCTGATATATGTAAGAAAATTCATTTATGTGAAATATTATGATTATTCTGTGATTCTGTGGCTGATTCTGTTAACTCTATAAACTGAATAACAATCCGTCATTTTGAACATCTCAAGTTGGTTTAATTACCGACTGGGGGCGGTCAGAACGGCGGGTCGTTACACTTTGATACATGAGTGATTGATAATTGTAAGGTAAAAATGTAGCTTTCATCAATTTCTTCATTGTCTCCCAGTCAACAATCTTCGACTTCCCCATCCGTTCTCGTGTAAGTTTGGTTTGCTGCCACCACGCCATAGCTCTCCCCCTCAACCTAGTAGCAACCAACTTCACTCGACGATCTTTCGGTACCTCCTTGAAATCAAAGATCTCTTCAACATTAGACAGCCAATCCAAAAATTCTTCTGCAACCATTCCACCCTTGAACTCTGGAATTTCCATCTTCACTCCCGATTCCCATCTACGGTCATCTTCAAAATCTCTGTCTCGATTTCGTACTTGACCTTGATCTCGATAATGCACACTATCTCTATCACCATCAAACTCCTCATCAAAGTCTGAAGTATATCGATGTCGATCATGACCACCAACCTCTCTTCTACCACCACTTCTTCGATCTTCATTCCTATCACGATTGTCAACACTTCTATGATTATGATCTTCTCTTCTCTCCCGATCTGAATGTGGTGAAACTCTACTTCTCCCATGGCTCGATTCAGGTGAAACTCTTCTTCGATTTTGATTCATCTCAAGCATCATTCTCTCTAATCGACCAATTCCTTCATTCAACTTTTCAGTGAAACTCTCGTTGGTTCGTTGTTCCATTTCATCGGCCTCTTCTCTTCCATACAAAGCATTAATGTTGTGATGACGTTGAGCTCGTCTCGGAGGCATGATTGATCTTCAAGCAAACTCAAAAATAAATTTCAAACACTTTCCGAACTTTGATCCAAAGTGAGATGGATCGAAACTCCCAACTTGTTGCAACTTCACAATGAACACGATGAACACCAAACTTCTCAACAATTTGCAAATCCGATCTTCAAACTTCAAATTTTCGAAACCCAAGTCTCCAAATAATGCAAACTTCTTGCGATCTTGCTTTGATACTAAACTGACGCAGCGTGGGAAGCGAATTCGACGATATAAATCGAATCCGTCCAGGATCTCACACGATTAGCGGAAATAATCGGTGAATCGACGAAGAATTGATGGATTTATGAATACCGTATGGCCCAAATCCATTGATCACGAAGATACCGAATTTTAGCAATCTTCGACACGTTGATCGCGCACGATACCGTGAAGAAAGATCTACAATTCTTGGAGCGTTGATCAAGCCACTTGATTCCGCGAATTGGCTTCAACATTCGTTGATTCGAGCGCACTCGAATGCCGAAAGTGGAGATAGGAGTTAACACTCGACTACCAATTTAATGGAGGCACAAAGCTTCACAAAAAAATTTTATTCAATTTTCAACAACTTTACAAATGACACGACTTGCCTATTTATAGGCTTACAACTCAACTCACGACTTAAAAATTTACAACACAATATGTACACGACTCAAGACTACACAGTACAAACGACTCAACATTCTCCTCTGCAACCTAAAGAAAATGGTTCACGGAACAGAACTTCGTGACTTAAGGAATAGTCGTTCGCAACTTAAGAAATCAACAGCAACTTAAAACAAAACATTCACGACCTACTGAAGATACTCTTTTCGCGATTTAAGATAACTCGGTAACGACTTAAGGAAACTCGTTCACTCAATTTTGGTTAAGGGATTAATTGGTTCGCGACTTAGTGTTCTCCTCTGCGACTTAAGATAGAGCACGGCACCAATCTCGCGACCTACTGGAAATTGGGAACCGACTTAACTTCGTTCGCGATTTAGGTTTTAGGTCGGGGAAGGGTTAAGTCGCGGCTATGGGAAAAGGGGGCGGATCGTAGGTCGTGGGCTGAATTTGAGTCGTGAGTCGGGGATAGGTGGATCGTAGGTCGCGGAATGGAGTTGTGTCGTGGGTCGGAGATGGAGTTGAGTCGTTCGCGATCTAAGGCGGAGATAGGTCGACCGCGACTTAGGGTGGTGATGGGCCGGTCGCGACTTAAGGTATAGGCCGGCAGCGAGGTAATAAGTCGGCCGCGACTTAAGGTAAACGCTTCATCAAGGTCCGACGAAGTCTCGTCCACAAAGCCACGCTTTGGTACAAAGCCATGCTTTGGGTCAACAAATGACCAAAGTAATGAACACAAAGATAAATGATCAAACAAATGATCATATCACAAATGATCAAACAATGATCATTCCACAGCAACACTCAGCATGCCACACTACCAAATTGGGAGTATATCACTAATAACCTTCAACTACATAACCTCTGAGCTCGTACGTCTCAAAGAAGGGTGTTAAGCTAAGAGAATAAATTCTCTGCCACCAACAGAAATATATTTGAAAGCAATCAGCTTTATATCTCAACTTGTAATGTCAGACATACAATCCATACAAGTCTGTTCCGGGCTCAAACAGAACCGAAGGCACTTACAAAGAAGTCCTTGCATTCCGGATAATTTCTAATCACGTCCGGACTTCCCGTCACTAAGGGTGATAAAACCTCTATATCGGAGATCAGCCGATGCAGAGCAACTCAACGGTAATCCTTCCGTTTTCAAAAATATCTGGTCTTCAACACCGGTCATCAAATGCAATCCATTACAACGTATCACATATTCGGAATGGGTTATACGACCCCAAGGTCCTTTCCCGGCTAATCCGAATAGTGAGTGCTTATTCAAAAATAAGTGTGGCATTCAAATTCAAGCAATCACAACAAATACCTATTTAAAGGTAAATATTGATAGTCGGATTATTTAACTATCAATAGGCGTGTTCAACATCACCAAATTCCAAATAATTTCCTAAATTATTTACTTTCCAAAATATCTTTACTAGATATAAAATTTCCACACTTCAACCATTTGTAAACAATTTTCAAATCACTTTTTACATTTACCGCTTTTGAAAATAAATTTCAAATCATTCCCCTATACGAGATTACTTTCATTTCAACATGGTTCATTTAAACCAATTAAATAAATCCTTAACGATTTACTTTATATTTACGTTCCAAATCCGTAAATTAATTCCCACACTTCAATAATAAATCAACGTTTATTTTTAAACAAATTCCCCTTTCTTTTATAAATTCCATAGTGAATTTACAATTTCAAAATATCTATGAATATACGATTGTCCAAATTGATTTCTAATATTCATTTTCAATTTATTTCTAAAAGATAAAGTATCAAAATATTCACTTCATATTGGAAAAACATTTCCATACTTATTTATTAATAAGTAATTCACAAATCTATTTATTTTCAACATTTGGAAAATATTCAATATACTTAAATCAAAATTAAGTATATATTTCATTCTTTAAGGAAAACATTCACTTAAACACATTTTTTTGGGGCCAAAACGAGTGTTACGTAAAGCATCGTTACGACAACCCTAAATCACTAGTATAAGGATTCGAAATTTAGATAGATATATAAATCCCAACACTATATAAAACCTTTCCTTTCGGAAACCATTTACTATAACAACAGTGTTATAGTCCACCATTTCCTTATTCCTCGAAAACGTCTATTTCAACAATGAATGTTGAAATCTATGTATTCGATGTTTAATACATAAAAATTTCAAATCTAAATAATAGTAATTGAATTTGATACATATGGAATTATCAAAGAATTAGTTTTGAAATGGTGGAATATTTAAAGCTTGAAATATGTAGAAATTAGAATGGTTATTTGAGGGTTCAAATCTGTATTTGGAATTGATTTGTAAAATTGAAGAAGTTATTTTATTATATAGTAATTTAATATTTAAGCCATTTAAGTGGTGCAGTTATGTTTCAAAGTTATGAGTTTCAAAGTATTATGACTTGAAAGTCTTATACTTTAAGTGTTTGATTTCGAAGTGTTATAACTTTGGAAGTGCTATGATTTTGGAAAAGGGATATATTTGAAATAAAAATGATATCACATTGATTTGGGTTTATTAAAAAATGATATCATATTGATTTGGTTTTGAAATGGAAATGATATCGTATTTATGCGGTTTTGAAATGGATATTATATTCTGATTTTGAAGTATAAATTATTTTGAAATGGCCGTAGTGTTATAATAACGTTTGGTTATTAAAGAGACCGGGATCGGAAGTTGTCATACTCTCTGCCAACTCCGGAAACCACTTTAACAACCGTGTACGCAGCGGAGATTCCAGAATGTAGTAGGATGGTAGAGACGTTCTATTAAGGTATATACGTGGACCCGACTCCCGTGAGTTGGCATGAGGTGGCTAAAACAGGAGCGATCTCGGGCCAAGGAGGTAGCCCCTCTTATCAGACACACTCCTTCGATATTATACTCTGACTTTTGATTGATTCGGTGGCCACTTTTGATTTTTGATTTTGGGGGTGTGGCTCGAGGTCGGCGGTAGTAGCTGCTACGCGTTACCACCAGCCCGGATGCATAATTGGTATATCTACCATGGCATTGCCTTATTGTGCCGTGTCACCTACCCTAGCGAGCCTTGTACGAGTTTGATTTGTGTCGTACCTATGGAGTATCCTCTGGTAGCCTCCCGATCAGGAGGTATTAAGGTATTGTATAGACTACTGGCACTATTGCGTGCTAAGGTGGAAAATATAAAGCCTTAATGCTATTTAAAAGTAAGTTTATTTTACTATAGACATTATTATAATAGCGAAATATTACTACATAGTAAATAGTTTAACGGATCCTTAGGAGATGTGAATCCCGAGCATCTCTTAAGTTGTTGCACTCACGTTTGATACTGGATATGAGATGTCAAATCCCATAACCATCTCTGACGCTGTTCCACTCATATTATTTACTATTGATTTAATTCATGTAAGATCTTTTAGTTCTGACTCGAGCGTTTTGTCTTTTCAATTCGCTTGAGTCAGTCTGAGCATTTCAGGGTTTGAAGATCTTATTTTTGGAGGACGAAGACAAAGATTGTATTATTATTGGTATATACTATATTGTTCCACTGCATCACACTTTTCTGCTACATTATTTATTATTCTTTGGTATGTGTAACTCTAATATGTATTGTATAAGTATAATCGAATATTTTGTAAAACAGCTTCATGAACGGCTTATTTGATTATAATATTTTATCGTTCCGCTGCAAGATTCTATTTTGTTTTAATTCTTTCTATTTTTTCTTATTTACCCCATAAAAATCCGCATTTTTGTATGGTTTGAGTCTGACGTGTGTGGTTTGTCGTCGATTTAAAGCGTACAAAAAGGAGGATTATTACATCTGGTATCAGAGCTTTCGTTTAGCGATAAACCTTAGCTTTCTGGGGTCTGACTCTTTATTAATAGGGTAGTAATACCCTATGATGAGTCGTTGAGTGTATATCTATGAGAGAGCGTATTTGTTAGTGTTATAAAAGGTTTTGATACTGTAAATTTGTTCCGTCTTGTATTTATAAATTCTGGTTGGTGCATGGGATGCTATGACATCAACAGGGATTTCTAAACACTTAATGGGACAGACCGACACAATATTTGTTTTGAAATATAGGTGAATGAGATAATTTCGCCTGTTATATTTTTTATATATATATAATAAATTTTTTATAAAGATTATACTCGGTTGTAATATATTGGTTGTTAGGTAATGTAATTTATAAATATTGATTGGAAACAAAATTTGAAGAAAATAAAATAAATGAAAATTGGAAATTTTAGAACTTAAGTTCCGGGATTTTTAAATTTCTTTCAAAGGATTTTTGGAATGTAATAATATGGTTTATAAGTATGTTTTGATATAAATATTTCAATGTAAATTGGAATAATTGTTTAAAGAAATTTTTAAAAAAAAATAAGTTCTGTACTCCCCTCTCTGTCGTTGGAAAATAATTTCGGTGATGAGTGCACGCATCATCGACATTCATTTTCGAGTTTCGAAGTGGGAAGGCCACTATAGTAGTTTTACTGTAGATTTATTTTGATAAACAAAAATAAATTTTAAATTGTTTTAAATATAGTTGGATATATACATTGTAAGTATATACATTTATCTATCAGTTTAAAAGGATTTGAAACTTAACCCGGTGTTTAGCTCTTAAGTTTCCATTAATTAATAATTTCAATTATTGTAGCGAAATAGTTAGTAACTAATTAATAATTGGAACCTTTAATTAAAATAAGAGATTAAATGCTAGGTTATAAATGTAATAACATAAAAGTTAGAATTTGTAATCTATAAAAAAAGCAAAAGTTTTGATTATTGAACATTAGATTAATTTTAAAAAATAAGATAAACTTGTGTAATTTTCAATTACATTCTTAAAATGCATAGATGTAACTTAGCAAAAGATTCAAAAGTTGAAATGTCTGATAAGAAATGTAATGTAAACTTAAATATGCCTGAAAGGCCACTAATTAAATATAATAGAAAGGTTATAAAGAAATGATACTAAACTTAAGTAAAATTTGAAGTTATTTATAGTAAAAATAAGTAGGAAGATGAATAGTGTACATAAATGAAATTAAGTAGTGAATAAATGAATGTAATACAATAAAAAAGAAAATTTGCATGATATGAATAAATAAAAATGAATTTATGTAAGCAATAAATGAAAATGAATGAAAGAAAAACTGAATGAATGAATGGAAATAAAAGTTGTAAGAAATAAATGTTAATTAAAGGATGAATCATTATATGAATGAAAAGGAGTTTAAACAACAAATATTATGAAATGAAAGGATGAACTTGATCTGTTGTTTGGAATTGTTGTTTGTTTGGTTTATGGTTGTTTGGGCAAGGATACTTTAATTTTTTTTGGATGTATGAATAATCTATTTAGTTTCATCTAAGATTGTTGAGTAAATGGTACATTTAATAGTTTATTTTCCATTCTGCATAATTTAAATTTTTTGAACCCAAAAAACTATTTGTTTTGTTTGATATGATGGATAATTGAATTGTGTTGTTGTTTGACATTGATTTGTTTGTTAGTGGTTGAAACAACTTTAAATATCTCATTTTATATAATTATTAACCTCTTTTGGATTATATAAGTGAAATACAGGTTATGGAAGCAATTGCAACTGCTTTTGATTTCATAAAATAAGCGTTTGTTTGCCCGACAAATAGGTACGTTCTCGGATTACGGTTTTATAGCGTTATTATATTGTTTTCCCGTTGTTGGGATATATTATTTTGTGATATATAATGTTATATTTGATATTATATTTTCTTCCGAGCCTCCCCGTACAATGGAGACTCTACCAAAAAAATTCATAAATTTTGGACTTAGAAATTTTTTGGAAATGTTTTCTAAACTTTATTAATTTAAGTATAAAAGATTTAATGGTTATAAATCGGTATATTTTATTTAAATCAATTAATTTTGTAAATTTATTTATTTACAAGGTTAATATCGAATAAGATGTATTGACTACTTAATTCTTTCTTTTCCCATTTATTTTCCTTTTCGGGGACGAAAAGTTTTGAGTGAGGGAGAGTGTAACGACCCGTAAATTTTGATAATTAAATTTGTTAATTTAGTAAAGATTTTGGTAATTAAATTTAGAGTAAATAAAAAAATTGAAATTTGTTAATGGATTAATAACGGGGATGAAATGTAAGAATGTTAAGGCAAGTTAATAAATAACTAATTTAGTGCAATCCCAATAGATTGAAATAATTATAGGTTTATAAGCGATGGTAAATAGTAAATTTGGAAATAAGTCAAAGTTATATTAATTGATGAAATAATACGTAAAAATTTGTAATTTGAAAGAATCAATGCTTGATAAGTAATTATAATAATTGTTGTTTGATAATAAAGTAAGAAAGAGAATCAAGATTTATTAATTTAAATTTAAAAAATTGGATCAATTGAAATTAAATGAAATTTAATATTTAATTATTACATTAATAAAAATTAAGATGAAATCTGAGAGTATTAATGTAATAAATACAAATCAATGTTAATTATAATTATGAGATAACAATTTAGTGAATAACAGGATTTAAAACAAGTAAATGAATTTATTTGGGAATCTAAATTCATCGAAATTGAAATTAAATACTGTAAATTAGGAAATATTCAATGATAAATTGATGTAGAATTTTTTTTAAAGGATTCTAAACTTACCAATTAATCCAAACTGATAAAAGTTTGTAAATAATTAAATTTGAATTGTAAAATTGATCTAATTTACTTATTACTAAATTATTTAACTAACTGGAAAATAGCCATTTTGACCACCGACTCGGATTTCGACGAAACCCGTTTCATCGGATCCGTAACGGTGAATTATTATAGGATTTCAATTTTCGCAGCGATCGGACTTGTCTTTTGATCATACGGGCTCGAAACGCCTAGAAATCAATTTAATTGAAATCAATTGAAATCAATTTGAAATAACTTGGTTTTAGCGTAACTACTTCATACTGTGGAATTTGGACTTAAAACCTATTCCATTGATTTTAAAATATTTTGAAACATCTATTTTTATATATGTGTTGACCCGATTTCGTTCCAAAGTCAGAACGGGCTTTCGGGCCATTTATCGTTCAATGGTCCAAACCAATCTGATCCGTTCTTTTTTACTTTCAACCTTGCCTATATATATCCTGTTATAAAGCTTAGCATCCTTTCTATTTCTCATTTCTGTATGTACAGAAACTTCTGCTGCTCCTCTTCCTCAATGGATGAAAACCCTAAAATTCAAAACCCAATTTGAATACAAAATTCAACTTCAAAATTTCAAACTCCTCCAACCCAAACAAATTAAGCACCGTTTTGAAGCTCTCGACGAGCGCAAGTCAATTATGCACTCTATTTTTCGATTTAGGTTGTTGGGTAGCCGAAAATGAGTGATTTTTTCTCGGCCGTTCATTGATCTTTGCCTTGTTGAACGGTGGATCCTTGCCTTGGCGACGATCGGAGGATGTAGGCTTCTAGGGTTCGTCGAGAAGCTCACATCCATGCAGTTGGATGGGCGCGAAGTCACAGAGAATCGCTGGAATTTTCCATTTAAGGCTGACGGCGCGCGGCTTGACGTGGGGCTTCGGGGGCGACCATGCTTGGCCGTGGGGGGTTGGCTGGGGATGGTCGGCATAACGGAGGCGTTCGATCGTGTCAATGGAGATTATCTTGGTGTGTGTTCGACAACGAATGGCGATGGCTCGTGTTCGCGACCTGATGTATCAGTTAGGATTGGAGAAACGAGGTGACGTATACTGTAATATTAGTTATTTCAATTTATTTTAATTTTTGTTTTCAACACTTCTACCGATCATAACTATCACATACAAGATCCAATTCTAGCGCGGTTTTCTCCACTAGGTTCGTATTGGAATTCTGTACATTTTGGCTCTAGTTTGGACAAATTCCGAGACTGTTTGAATTTTGGATTTAAATTGGATTTAAATTCAATTTAAATTGGATTTAAATTCAATTTAAATTCAATGGGTGAGTGTTTTAACCCACTCACAACTTTTAAAATTTCTTATGTTTGTTAAATTGATTTATGATGTGATTAGAAATTTATTTTGACTGTTTGGCGTATTTTGAATCATCATCTCAGTTTATTTGAATTTATTTAGATAAATTGTTATTTAATTTATTATTGCATATAAACTTCCAGTTAAATTGTTATTTAATTTATTATTGCATATAAACTGCCAATTAAATTGTTATTTAATTTATTGTTGAACGTAAACTGCTAGTAAATACCTGTTATTTATCAGCTGTTCTATATTGATATTGTTGACTGGATTGGATGATGATTGTGATAAACGTTTGATGGTTGATATTGGATGAATGGATATTGTATTTTATATTTTTATAAACTGCAAGTTGTTATGGATTTTACTCCATTCGGGATTGCGGTTTGAAATGATATATAACCGTATTTATAATTTAAATTACTGATTGAAATGATGAATATCCGTATCACTTGACCATAGGATAGAAAATTATACACAGACACCGTGGCCTATATATAAAAATATTTTGAAATGATTTCTATGGTTTTGTAAAGAAATATACGGGTTATATAAATATTGATTTTAGACGTTATATAAATGCTATTTTATTATTGATTTTTAGCTATGTTTAAATTATATTGTATATAGACTTTATAACGACTTAAATAAAATTAAGGTTGCAAGATAAATATGAAATTGATTTGAATTAAAGTATTTAAGAATTATACTCGAATAAAAATTGATTTGAAATTTAAATAAAATTGAGATTTTAAAGGGTATGATTCTTATAACTTGATTTTGGTTTAGAGTGATTTAAATGAATATCAAGTCGATTTAAATGAATATTTCAAGTTAATTAAATTGAAAGAATATCCAGTTATTTGAAGTTTAAAGGTTTTACTTAAATGATACTTGATTCATTAAGTAAACCTTTCAAATCTAAATAATAGTAATTGAATTTGATATATATGGAATTATCAAAGAATTAGTTTTGAAATGGTGGAATATTTAAAGCTTGAAACATATGGAAATTGGAATGGTTATTTGGGGGTTCAAATATGTATTTGGAATTGATTTATGAAATTGAAGAAGTTATTTTATTATATAAAGTAATTTAATATTTAATCCATTTAAGTGGTGTAGTTATGTTTCAAAGTTATGGGTTTCAAAGTATTATGACTTAAAAGTGTTATACTTTAAGTGTTTGATTTCGAAGTGTTATAACTTTGGAAGTGCTATGATTTTGGAAAAAGGATGTATTTGAAATAAAAATGATATTACATTGATTTGGGTTTTTATAAAAATGATATCATATTGATTTGGTTTTGAAATGGAAATGATATCGTATTTATATGGTTTTGAAATGGATATTATATTCTTATTTGAAGTATAAATTGTTTCGAAATGATTGCAATGTTATAATAATGTTTGGTTGTTAAAGAGATCGAGATCGAAAGTTCTCATACTCATGCCAACTTCGAAAACCACTTTAACAACCATGTACGCGGTGGAGATTCCAAAATGAAGTAGGATGGTGGAGACGTTCTATTAAGGTATATACGTGGACCCGACTCCCGTGAGTTGGCATAAGGTGGTAAAACAGGAGAGATTCTAAGGCCTAGGAGGTAGCCCTTCTTATCGGACGCACTCCTTCGATATTATACTCTAACTTTTGGATTGATTTGGTGGCCACTTTTGATTTTGGGGGTGTGGCTCAAGGTGGGTGGTAGTAGCTGCTACGCGTTACCACCAGCCTAGATGCGTAATTGGTATATCTACTCTAGCATTGCCTTGTTGTGCCGTGTCACCTACCCTAGCGAGTCTTGTATGAGTTTGATTTATGTCGTACCTATAGAGTATCCTATGGTAGCCTCCCAATCAGGAGGTATTACAATACTGTATAGGCTACTGGCACTATTACGTGTTAAGGTGGAAAATGTAAAGCCTTGATGCTATTTAAAAGTAAGTTTATTTTACTATAGACATTATTATAATAGCGAAATATTACTACATAGTAAATAGTTTAACGGATCCTTAGGAGATGTGAATTTCGATCATCTCTTAAGTTACCGCACTCACGTTAGACACTGGATAGGAGATGTCAAATCCTGTAACCATCTCTGACGCAATTCCACTCATATTATTTACCATTGATTTAACTTACATAAGATCTTTTAGTTATGACTCGAGTGTTTTGTCTTTTCAATTCGCTCGGGTCAGTTTGAGCATTTCAGGGTTTGAAGATCTTATTTCTGGAGGACGAAGACGAAGATTGTATTATTATTATTATTATATATTATATTGTTCCACTGCATCACACAGTTCCGCTGTATTATTTATTATTCTCTGGTATGTGTAATTATGATATGTATTGTATAAGTATAATCGAATATTTTGTAAAACGGCTTCATGAACTGTATATTTATTATTATATTTTATCGTTCGCTACAAGATTCTGTTTTGTTTTAATTCTTTCTGCTTTTTCTTATTTATCCCATAACAATCCGCCATTCTGTATGGTTTGAGTCTGACGTGTGTTGTTATCGTTGATTTAAAGTGTACAAAAACGCGTGCTATTACATCTTCAGTTCAGTGGCCTATATGTTTTCGGCACCTTCCACTATACGTGTTTTTTGTCCCTCTACACTTATATCTAGGTCCTTGCCCTTCATATCCTCTGGATCAATGAAGAAAAACTTAAAGCCTTGCAGCCAACGCCTCATCACTAAGCGACCAAGTCACAATGAGATAAATTTATTTCTCTAATTTTCAAGTCGGACCCAGGTTCAGTTTGTGTCTTTCCCTAGTTATCATGGATTCATTGACGACCATCATCACCGTCTACTCCATGTTTTTGGTGACTCAATGGACTTCTGGCACAAGCCCTTATCATTCCCCATAAATTTATATTTTTCTCCTAATATGAGTGGAATAACGGCACCATTAATCTGGCAAAAGTGTCATCGTGTACTAACCCCTCTCCGTACTTCATTGTTAATGTGAAAAAAACAACATTGTAAATCAACCACTTCTTGCTTTACAATTGGTCTTCAAACACAAGCACAATATGGTACGATCTGCCAGTTGGCATACACCCGAGTCATTCTTTCCACACGGCGTCCGAGTTAGCTACCATGTAAACGGTAGATAGTGATCGATAAATAGCTCCCAAGGCATCAATCTAAGATCTTCATATTGCGATTCTTCGGTTACAAATAAGAGATCCTATGCATTTTTACTATATCAAATTTCCTATTTTCACAAGATACACTTACTAGCTCAAAACACTTGTGAAAGCCATTAAAATGATATCTTGTAACCTAATGACAAATGGAATACACCATCAAACAATGGATGTAGACCAAATTTTCTCCATTGTTGTTTGCATCCATTAAAAGAAACAAATTAGATGAATACATATTCATTAAATTCAACGAACAAAATATAATTATTGACGACATACTTTTATTTTTTATCTATTTTATTTTTTATAACAAAAGTGATATTTAATTTAAAAGGAGAGTTCATTATGATGTCTCGAAGGATCAAATCTAAGACAATTAGTATCACAATTTATAAATCTTACCCCTTGAGCTGATACTTTTTGAAGACATACGTGTGTATCTTATATTATATACCTTATTGACAGATCTCCCACGATTCCCTTCCTGTTTTCTTATAATTTTAGAAAAAAAAACCATTCTCTTCTTAATTTGATTCATTCTTTGCAATATAAACCTCCTACAAAAATATTATTCTTCTACTACATATTCTATCTATTAAATTACATATCTATTTATCTATTACATATCTTATACCATACACCTTATTAGTAGATCTCGCATGATTTCCTTTCTATTTTTTTAGAATCCTAGAAATGAAATATCGCTCTTTCTTAATTTGCCTTATTCTTTGCAAGACCTCCAACAAAATATTATTTCTATATTACCTATTCTATCTGTTCTATTACATATCTATCTATTACATATCTTATCTTATCTTACACTATACACCTTGTTCACAGATCTTCTATGATTTCCTTCCTATTTACTTATAGTTTTAGAAATAAAATACCGCTCTCTCCTTAATTTGCCTCATTTTTTTGCAGTATAGACCTCCAACAAAAATATTATTATTATACTACCTATTTTATCTATTACATATATATATATATATATATTATATTACATATATTATATATTACATATCTATTCTATATTACATATAAAAGATAATAAGTGATTATTCGAATTCTTTCTTCTCATTTATTCTCATTAAGAATCATCTTCTCCCCTCTTATACTATACACCTTACTAGCATATCTTCCACGATTTCCTTCCTATTTTCTTAGAATTCTAGAAATAAGATATTGCTCTCTCGTTAATTTGTCTCATTCTTTGTGATATAGACCTCCAACAAAAATATTATTCTTGTACTACATATTCTATCTATTCTATTACATATCTATATCTATTCTATATTGCATCTACTCTATATTACATATCTATTCTATATTATATTACATATAAAAGAGAACAAGTGACTATTTGCATTCTTGCTTCTCATTTACTCTCACTCATAAACATCTTCTATCCTTAATTTGAGGAATTTTTTTACATATCCCTAATAATTATTTATTAATTCAAGCTGACACATAAATTTCCATTATACTTGAATAACCATAACAGTGTGACCTTTCATTTTCTACTTCATCTACTCATAGATATATTCCATCTTCATTTTCCAATTTTACTTTCATTTTCTTATCTTCTTTATTCAATTTCATCTGCTCAAATGTATTTTCCACTTTCATTTCCCCATTTCACTTTCATTTTCACCTCTTCTAATCATTGATAATATTGACCCTTTTGTTTTCTTTCCTTCACATCCAAGTGGAAAGTTTGCCTCTTTCGTTGGTTGAGTTTTCTTCTGCTTTGGCTATAGAGCTTTCTTCTAGCTTTAGTTGCAATCGTAGAATTACCTCTTCCATCATTAATGGCATGAGGTTAGGTATGTAATATTTTTTTTGTTCTATATTAATTTGGTTCAAAGGATTAGGGTTGGCTTCCTTAAAAAATTAATATGTAAAATAAAATATTATTTATTTTCCAACAAGTAGTCAAGTTTAAAGTATCATTTTCTAAAAATTTATTGTAGTCGTCTTCTTTAGTTGTAGGTAATTCATTCCCTAATATGTCAAAGTAAAGAAATCGAAGGGATTTTGCCTCAACATCCATGGAAATTCAATGCACAAACTTTTGATTTATTTTTGAATTTATTATATTTTTATATCAATTCAATTGTGTTGTTGTGTTTATATCATTAACTATTTGTCTCAATTCATTTCTCTTTATTACTTTCATTTCTTCATCTTATCCATCTAAAATAAAATTTTAATCCTTAAATAATATCTCCTAATTGTTTTACCTTTAAATCCAAATGGAAAGTTTTCTCCTTTGGTTGTTTTTGTTTTCTTCTAACTTTTATTGTAGTTGTATAATTCTATCTTCCACCTTTCGTAGCATGCGCTACGGTTTTATGTATGTAATGTTTTATTTTGCTCTATATCATTTTGGCTTATAGGGATTGGTTTAACTTCTTAATATACAATGTAAAATAAAACAAATTTAGTCCCTAATAAGTGATTATTTTTATAGATCACCAAAAAGTTAGTGTGGTTGCTTTTCTTTAGTTGTAGGTAGTTTGTACGTTAAAATGTCAAAATAAAGAAATTGGAAGAGATTTTGATTCAACTTCCATGGTAACTCCAGTACACATGCTTTTAATTTATTTTCAAATCTATTACATTTTTAAATCAATACTGCTCCAATTCTTATTTGATATATTTTTGTATCTATTTGATTATTTTGAAGTATCTACACTATTCAAATATTGTGTCAATCGTTTTCTTTTTCAATTCACAAGTACATATAATAGTTCTCATGTTTTAGCATAATGTAGTTGATATTTATATTCTTTATTTTGATTACCTTAGATATCCCTTTGTATTGATGATCGTTATTCTATCATGTGAAGGATAACCTATGAGACGACATGCCTATCTTAAAGTGTAATGGGTATAATATGATTTCTATAATATGTGTTCTACTGGTAGATAACTTGTGCATAAATCTATTTGTTCATTATTGTTATCATTTATATTGTTTTATGAAAGAATCTACGCTATTATATACAAAGATAGAAGTTCGATCATTGACCATTTGTATTCCTTTTCTTTTATAATTGCAGGAACAAAATCCTAAATCTATTTATTTTCTTTTTCATTTCTTAAGTACATATAATAGTTTTCATGTTTCAACATAATGTAGTTGAAATTTCTGTTCTTAATTTTGATTGCTTTAGATATCATTTTGTACCGATCATCGCTATTTTTTCATGTGAAGGATAACCTGTGAGACAACATGCCTACCTTGATGTGTGGTGGCTATAATTTGATTTTTATAATATGTTCTACTGGTAGATAACTTATGCATAAATCTATTTGTTAATTATTGATATGATTGATATTGCTTTATAAAAGAATATGTTATATTATATAGATAGATAGAAGTTTGATCGTTGGCCATCTGTATTCCTTTTCTTTTATAATTTCAAGATAAAATCCTAATTTTGTACCATTTAAATCTTTTTTTTATACTAATTTCACATTAAAAAAATTCATTCACTGCAATCTTTACCTTAATTATACCTTTATAATCTAATAGCGTATTTCTTTCTTTTCTCTACACTTTCAGTATAATATTTTTTTGGAACTTCTTAGTTTATTTTTCACATTAACTTTTCTGTATCATGTTTCATATTTTGTTCTCATTTTCTCTCCTTCCTATTTTCATGTTCATATTTATAACACAATTCAAAAATTGTATTTTAATACTCTATATCGAACTAAGAATGCATTCCAAATAATTTTTGACTGATCTTATTAGTTTCAATCTGAATAGAATTTAATTTAAATATTCAACAGAGCTTCACTTTTTTTTTACTCTTCTCAAATTTTGTTTGATTTTACCATTACCTATAACTATGTTTCTATTTATTATTTTTGAGGTTTGATTTTTTTTGTAAACAATAATTAAAAGTAAAAAAATATTTGTTTATTGGGTCAATTCAGCATAATTTAGAGGTTTGATCTTAATTTTTTTTATTTGTCTATTTATTTAATTTATGGTTAAAAAGTAAAAAAATATTTATTTCTTCTTGTCTTCTTTCTTTCCCCCAACTATCAGCATTTCTGTTCAATTCGAGTGGGTTATGTATGGTTTATTGGCCGCTTAAACTATAAGGAAAAGTGGGTTGTTACATCATGGTATCAGAGCTAGGTTAAGTGAGAACCTTGGCTTTAGTGGGGTAACTCATTAAGAGATAAGGTAATGGAATGTCTTATATGAGTTTAAGCGTATATATGTATATAAAAGCACAAATTTGATAGTGATATAAAAGTGTTTTATATTGTGTTATTTGATCTGTTGAGTGGCTTAAAAATTCCGATCGATGAGTCTGGCCAACGTTATCGATAGGGATTTCCTAAACACTTAAACATGACAAAACTGACATAATATTGATTCAAAAAGTGGCAAATGATACCTAGGAATATATTTTATATAAATATAAAAGAATAATTTTTCAAAAATTTAATATAGTTATTCTTGGTTGTGCTTGGTTATTAGAAATGGTAATATTCCATCATTATCATCTAGGATTTGATCAGTCATGTTCGCCCAATTCTGAGCATTGATTATTATCTAATAATCTTCCATTTGAAATTTGGGTTGGATGGATAGGAATTTTGGAACCATTGAAACTAATACATTGTGAATTAAGTTTCACAATATCAATGTAAGGCGTTCATTGATAATGTTGGGATAAAAATTTAAGTTTTAATAAATAGTGTTTATTCTAAGAAATTTAAATATTTAGAGATAGATATTTGAGAAATGATTTACTTTAAAAGGAAGTGATTTTATAAAATTGATTTATAAAATGTATTTTTATAAATAAGAGAAATTTAAGAATTTAAATCCTGGCATTTTTGAGAAATAAAATGATTTTCAAGGTTTCAGAAATTGATAATAGTATAAACTGAATACATTTTCGGCTCAAGTAATTTTTTTGTGCGTATGTTAAGTAGGAATTAACAAATGAAGTTTAAACTTGGATAAAATTTAATTAGGAAGACTTGATAAACCTCGTTTTACTTAATTATGTCGTTAGATTTAAAACATTTAGAGCATAAGGATTAGGTGTTGATTAATGGACCTACTAATAAACTTCATTACCTTAGAAGCTGACTCTAGGAATAAAATTGGTCACCCGTACCCTACTCTTCTTTGCAACTTAATAGATCAAATAGGTAAAGACGTTGGATTACTCAATTCAGTATTAAAACCCTAAGGTTCAGTTTGTGTATCTGCATTTTTCCTAGGTACAAATGGGTATAGGAGAGCGGTAAGTTAGTTAACAAAGAAAATGATCATGTAGAATCTTATATAGTAAATTTCTAAGAGTATGAAAATGCTTATAGAACTAAGTATGTTAAATTCTAAGGATTTCTGGCTATTTCATTTCAAATGGCACCGATAGTTTTGAAAGGAGCACACATTAGAGCCTTTAAGCTTCAGAGACTTTTCTTCACCAGAGAAGAGCCCATGGAGGAGGAAGAGCCCGAGGAGGAGGAAGAGCCTAAGGAGGAAGAAGAGCCTAGAGGAGAAGAAGAAGTGGAAGAGGAGAAGCTTATTCTGGCAGGGGAACTTGAAGCAGAAGGTGATGGTGATATGATTTGGAATATGGGGGAGGTTATTGATTGTCCATGGTCGGAGGAGGACATTTACGATGGTGGTTTAAGGGCACCAATGCTAATTCGTAAGGACCTGAATCCACAAATCATATGGATTTTGAATGGTGAAGCAGAGTTATAGATCTGGATGGATCTTCAAAAGAAGACATCTTTTTAGAATAGGACAGCTCTTCTATGGGGTTAATATTGCATTATGGTATTGTGTATGGGTAGTTTGATGTTTTATATAGTATGTATGGAAAATTCTAGTAGATGGAGTATTAGAATAGACGTTCATGGTTTGTATTAGATATCTTTAATATGTATGACTTGATTTATTATGGTACATAAGGTTGCTGTTATTCCTAATGCTTTTTTAATTAGATGTTGAAAGGTAGAGAATTCCAAATAATTATGTTTTTTAGGTAGGATGAGATACGAATTTTGGGGTCAAAATTCCCTTAAGAGGGGAAGAGTACAACAAACCAAAAATTAAGTTCGCCTTGTTATAAATAGTAAATCAGTTTTAAGAAAAATCAAATTATGGATTTTAAATCTTGATTATTTATTTTAGCATGGAGAATATAAATAGTATGTTGAATATAAACTAAAGGGGGTTTATAAGAAATTTCAATAAAAGTAAATTAAGAAAAGAATACATATACATATACATATACATATACATATACATATACATAAGCAAATGAAAGAAAAGAGTATATATGTATATATATGTATACATACAAAATAATAAATTATCATGTATGAGCCATACCTTATGTTCTTAGATAGAACAAGGAATGTTAAGGGGGTAAGGGGAAGAGTAAGGAGAGTGTTACTTGTTCATTACTTTAGGAAGCCTCCAACTCCTTTTTATCACTTTCTGGTTTTGTTGCCTCGGTTCTTTAGCAAAAAAAGTTTTAGATGTGTTAGCTTGCTTAGAAATAAAGGAAGAGCGCAAAATTTTGGGAGTTTGACTCAACCTAAGATCAGGAAGGTGAGATATCCTAACTTGGTGAATGAAAATTTGAATTATAGTAGATATAAATGCCAGTTCATCTTTTTGTTCAAAGAAACTTCCTCTGTCATGTCAAAAGTTTCATCCATGACCATTTAAAAACCAGCTCATCTCAAACCATCGAGTTTTAACCCAAGTGACCAAAATGAAAGTTATTCATATCAAACCGTAGTATTTTTAAAAAATTGATTGCATTCGTTTTCGTTAAGTGTAGAGGAAGAAATCATCAAATTGCAGTAAAGGAATATACTATTTAAAATGCTCAAAAATTAAATTCTCTTGATCCGAGTCGAATCGTTCGACGCCAGATTCGATGCCGCTAACATCATTGAGTTCGTATTGAAGAAAGCTATTTTTTTTTAAGTTTAACGAGATTCTGTATCAATGATTAGCACTCATCATAGCCTGGGGTTAAGATTTTCTGGCGACAAGCGATGGCGAGTTTAGTTGCGTGTTAGCATGTGAGGGGCACGTTGCGGTGAAATTTCGCAAAATTTAGCATTGAAAGTTGTCGCGAGTTCATGACCTAAAGACATGTTTCGATGGTTTGATTTTTGATCAGAGGGACCGAAGATGGTGGCATATATGCCAATGCGGAGAGTTCGGCAAGTGGAATGAGGTGTTGGTCTAGTTTGGATGATTAGGAGTTCATGGCGTGTTTGTATGTGCACGATGCATGCACGTTTTGGATATGTTAATGGAGAGGTGGATTGGGAGTGAAGATTAACAACTGTAGAGTTGGATGCGAGTTGAGGAGTTTGGGCCTTCGACCAATTTTCTAAGGTAAGATTTTTTTTATTCAAATGATAATTTAATTATATAAGAGTGTGTTATGTTTAAACCGTCGTATTTGCTCATATGACATCCGTTTTACATACGGATTTTTGCATTGTACTCGTGTCAATGGGTAAAATGTGACAACACAATTTCTGTTGAATTTGGGTTGTTTGAAATTTTTCACATATGAAAGCGGATAAGATTTACACTATGTTACATATATTAATAACATCGTTTAAATTTATATACCTTGATTATTGATGTTTATTTGGCCAAATAAAATACTGTTGAGTTAAATTAGTTTTAATATGGTAATTGGACATTTCTTTAGCGGGACAAAACATCGTTCCGCTAATTAAATTTATTGGACATATGTTTAGCAGAATTAATCATTTTTTTGCTATTATTAACAGGGTAGTTTAAATTTGGACATTTATTTAGCAGAAATAAATCATGTTGTGCTATTATATGGGTATTGACAGTTTTGTGCCTTCCAGTTGATTAATGTTGGATAATTGTTATGTTAACAATTAATTTGTTAAATATGGATTTAATTTACACATACGTTTGCATGTGTAAATACAAAGTGTTATACATTGGAAAGTTGAATTAAATGAATTGGTAACTCGTTTAAGTACCTTCGTGGTTATTAGGCCTCTTCCTAAATTAAAACGTTAATAATGGAATCAATGTTATTATAAAGCTAATTATTATTTATTAATAAGGTTTAAAAGTTAATTATTATTTAATAGTAATGTTTTAGAGATAAATAAATATTGTTTTGAATAACGATTTGAAGTTAATCATTTTATTTATGATTCTTAAAGTTATTTAAAATAATATTTAGTTATTGTTTTAAAGCCATTTTATTAACTATTTAAAATGTTTTTAAATTTTATTTTATTGTTAATTAATGTTATATTAAGAATATTTAAGTTTTTAATTTTTTTAATTTTATTTTAATTATTAAAAATTATTTAAATATGTTTTTAGCTAATTAATTATATTTAAAGAGTTAGTTAATTATCATGTTAATATCACCCAAAGGTTAATAAATTATTACGATTACATTATTTTAAGGCTAATAAATTGTTATATAAATAATATTTGAAATCGTTTATTTATTTATTTATTTAATATTGTTTTGAGTTAAAATATTAGTGTAATAATAAAAGTTAAAGTGAGTTTAATATATTATTATTGGTATTCTAAAGTTATTATTGTGAATGAGGTTCAAAGAAATTAAACGAGGAACATAAATAGTAACTTGGTTGTTTAAAGGAGTTTTAAAATAATCGATTATTATCGAAAGAACTTTATTGATTAAAGATATTTTGGAAGCTTTCTCAAAATAAGGAAATTTTATAAAACGAGTTATTTTATAAATTCTTGAGGAGATCTTGGGATGAGGAAAAGTATAAATGATTCTTCAAGATATATATTTATATTATGAAGAATATTCATAAATTAACGTGGAGTTTATAACAGTGAATTTTAAATTATTTTGGGAGTTTATATGTTATTTGAATTATGAAGTGAGCTTTTTAAAAGGGAAATTTGATAAAGGACAATGGTTTGGTTTTATGGGAAGTAATGTTTATATGGAATCTATCTGGGCATTTAATATGGAATTTGGGAAGAAGAATACTTTTGTAAATATACTTATATCAATAACATAACTGTTGATGCTTATAAGTATAAAAGGGATGTTAGGAGTTTGGGAATAGTGTTTTGAAAGGACCTTTAGATCAAGTTTCTTTATAAAGTGTGGAATAAATGAAAGATTAATTTTCAAAGGCTTATTGATTTCTTCGGGCAATGTAATCTTTGTTGTTATTTGTAATTTGATAGTTAAATAACCGAAAATCAAATTTGGACTCAAACGTAACTTTGGAAATATGTAGGAAGAACACATGAGTTATATGGCACAATCATCTCCTAATGATGTTGTACTGTGTTTATGAATCTTGTTTGTTCCCTTAGGACAATGGAAAAGAAGTCTATCCACTAATGGTTAGGAGGTAACCTCCGCTTTTATCTTTGATTGTTTGTTTCCTAAAGAATCGGGGTTGAGTTTACCGGAAACTATCGAATGTTGTTTCGAAGAGACCGGGATTGGGTATGTTATTCGAAAACCACTTCGATCCAACTCAAGCGTTTCGAAGTGAAACCATTGTGAAGATGATGAAGTTGAAGGCGGAGCTCTCAAGAGTTCTGTTAAGTCCCGGAACAAACTAGTATGGACTAATGCTGGCATTGCATTTGTTTCCTGGAGGGCAGTGTTAGCATTCCAAGTGGAAAGTGCTATATAAAAGGTAAAATGCAGCCTCAAGCCTCATCAACCGGGAATGACTAAAACATGGGAGATGAGGCAGGGCTAAGTGGGTCGCTCCCAAGTAGGGTATGATCATTCACATATAGAGTCGATATTATCTCTCATTTGTATGCTTCGAGGCCCATTAATAGAAGGGGTGATCATATTTGATACTCCTAGTCAAGTGGTAAGCTAGTTCTATGATGGTACGGAATCTCGACGAGGCCCTCGATGTTATTTTATCTAAAGATGCACCGTGACCGATGATACCCCAGTATCCCAGTCATTGTATGGAATCCATTCTCCAATAAGCACCATACGGACTTAGTTGTGCCCAATTAGGTCGAAACGTGAGGTGTAAGCATTTTAGCTATATTCGTATTTTAGTTGATCCCTAGACATTATTATAATATCAATGGATTTGTTTATAGAAAATGTTTTGTTTATCGTAAGGTAAAAAACTTGTCTGTGTTTATGTGCGACGTGGTCTTACGGGATACCTTTGATTTTAATTTTTTTACAAGTTATAATAAATAAAATTCCTTGTGATTTGAGTTTCTCTCGTTGGTTTTACCAGACTAACCTGGGCTTTGTTTTTCCTAAATGCTCGGGTCAGATCGAGCATATTACAGATTACTTTGGATACTTTGGGGCTTTAGGAGACGGACTGGAGTCCCGAAGATGTATTCATGTATATGGTTATTTTTCATTACTGTCATTATCATTTTTATCAGCAATTGCAAGGATGAGTTGTTATAACTGTCCAGGCTAAAATAAGTTAGTATACTCTGGTTGATGTCTGTACATACATATGTTTCAGTTTTTCTGTGTAAAATATTTCTTGTATATTATAGATAATTCGTTCCGCTATGAGATTTTATATTGTTTAGTTTCTTCCTGTCTTCTTTCTTCTTTCTTTCCTCTAACTATCTACCTTTTTGTTCAATTTGGGTGGGTCATGTGTGGTTTTGTTGGACGCTTAAACTGTATGAAAAAGTGGGTTGTTACATGCACAACTCTGGACAGAGACTTTGACTTTGAGTTGATTTCAGTTGATCGTGACACTAATCTCATATAACTGAGGAGACAAATGCTCTCTTGAATAATGTTTCACTTTTAGTGCTTTAACTCAACCCAACTATAATCATTCGATTGACGTCATTCCATGAGTTAAATATAATCAAAGCAGAGCTTCCATGTTGAAGATCAACGGTATTCACAAGTCAAGAGGACTGTGTAATTTTGTCACATTGATAATTTTGGTTTAACCTTAGTTATATTAACCAACAGAAAACTATCGAGTGAGTCATTCCATAGTTATCCAATAATTATCACGAAACCCCTTAGTGCCCCCGGGGGTCATTAGTATTAAACTGCCCAACATTTGGAGAGTGTTATGTGCTCTAGTATCAACATAAGTATTGGTAACCAATTTCAATACATCTTAACTAGGAATATTTAAAATGGTATGTTTAGTTTCATTATGATAATTAATTCATGATTACAAAACTTTGCAAATATTATCACAAAACGTGCCATTTATGGATTTTCTGTCAAATATACTTTAATTAAATACTTAATTATTTATCTTAATATAAAAAGTATATAATAGAAGATAAAACCTTTTATTTTGAACAAGATTGGCTATCAAGTTAGATATATGTAATAAATTATGTAATTGCCATTAGGGCATACCCCTAACTCTATTAATCTCCTACTTGCACTTAAGGCTAATTATGGAATCTCTATCTCATTCCTTTGACCAATTTGATGAGAACTAATCGAGTTAGACCCTTCATCAATGGATCTACAATGTTTTTTATCTACTCTGTCAATCAACTCCCTCCGATGTTGACAAAGTACCTTTATCATATAGAACTAGTCTAATTGTATTTCTTGACTTCTAGTGGGCTCTTATCATTACATTGTTATCGTATAACAATCATGTAGTTTTCTTAATATAGTGGGATTATCTTTAGCTGAGTTATAAATTTGTACATTAATATTTATACATTTCTTTTATCATGGTACTATTCAAGGCGATGTACTCATACTTTTTGTTGAATTAGCGGCGATGTTTCATCTGGAACATTTCCAACTTAAAGTTTCTTGGTAGATTTGAACATGGATTTGATATTGACATATTATACTCAATACCACTTATGAAGTCTAAGTTCGAACACTCCTTCATTGGGAGTTCGTTGTTTTTGGAAACAATTCTCTGATATTTCATTAATAATCAAGAATACTCTAATTTACCATTTAGTGATCTTATTTTAGATTCGATATTTTCTTCATGTATCAAATTCATAAGTAAATCATGATATTGTAGACAATACAACATATATTATAATTTTTATTGTTCAAGCATAAGAAGTCAATATTATATGTTCCTTGTTACAAAATTTAATAATGTGTCTTTGCATATCATTTTGGAACATTTCCAACATCATTGATACTTAATGTAAAAGATAGAGTTTACAAATCCAATACCGAGTATTAAACAAACAAACTATTACTGATTTTAACATAAATACATCATTAACAATCGAAAATATGTTGTTACTTATAGTCTAGAAATATCTATTATCTTTTAGTTTTATTTCTTATAAATACCTGCTTCCATAGCATTTTGATTGAAAATCAAACCATTAAATATATTTATCAAAATACTTATTCAACTTCGATGTTTCTCGAATGATATCTTCATATCCGTTCTTGGCTCATATTCAATAACCCGCAAACTCAATATTTCTCCCACTAACTTTGAGATATTTTGATTTTATATGCAAACAGTCTATTCTAAATCATTATTTAGAATTTTATGTTTTAACACATATATACCAAAATACAAAGTCATATCAACTAATAATTTTGATAGTATATCTAAATTAACTTGAGTAATTGAAATGGAGAATCTGTTACCTTGATTTCAACAATTGAAAATTACAATGTTATTCTTATCAGAGTTGCTCACACATTCCAACCACATTAGTCTTTCTCGTAAAGACACATTTACAGGCGATGGATTATATCCCTTTGGATAAAACTACCAAAATCATATTGTGATAATGTACTTTGTATCCTTTTAGATTTGTGCATCATACCATATGGCAAAGTTAATACTCTTAATGGTTTAATTAACAGCCGAGGTTTATCTATTCTCGACTTTTATAAGAAACTCGTAGTTTCTTTTCAATGTGTAAGAATACTTATCAAACAATCTTATGCATTGTGTTCGTTTAGGTTTGGTTAACTTCATTTCATGCCATGTAATCTGCTTTATCTTTGGTTTGTATCCAAATTCAATTTCACTACCAATAATTTCTAAAAGAAACAACAATTTCTAAAAGAAATTCATTTGCTAGAAGTTTGTATTTCTTAAAACAACGGTTGTTTCTCAAGGTGACAGAATAGACATTCATAAACATTTAATCTATTGTGTTATATAAAAGAATTTGGTTTTAATTTACAAAACTTATGTTCAAAACACAAATTGGTTATATAATTACAATCGTCCCAAACTCCGTTTGGGGCGATTCATTCAAGATCCCTCACATGCAATTATTACGTGTAGTCTTTTGACTTGGACAGCCTGCCAACTCCATGGCCTAGGATATATTAGGGTTTCTTATAAACCCTTATATGTATGATACTTTAAACATTTCTTTATATGAAATTAATTTTAACCTTGTATACTACACTTAAGTACATGACCTTACAAAAATAAGTTAACTCAACTTTACTCACAAGTCATCATACTTCGTTCAACAAAATTCAATTACTCTATATACATAAATCATTATGTAGGGGTGACTTTTGATATTGAATCTTTATTCACTTTTACGTACCTTTAGAACTCTTCCAAATATACTCACTTATTTGATCAAGTGGAATCTTTTTATTTTCTATTGTACGTTATTTTATTTACTTCTATTTTGTTTTTTTACGAACTCGTCATTAAAATACCACATGTGTATCATATACATATGTTCATGTTTGTGATAATTTCTTATTTTATACCACGAAGTACGTTGAACTATTTTGTAATTAATATACTTTCAATTGCATACATCTACTGTGTCAATCGGTAGATCTCATCAACTCTTAGAATGCTCCCACAGAAAGGGTGCTCTGCCCCTATTTCTATGAGATATAATTTACTGGTATCATATGATTCATAATTATATAATCAAAAATTATTTCTCAAAACCGTGGCTTAGTCCGTAATTCCAAAATAATTGCAACTAAATTTAGATACTTTTGTATTTCCTTCCATCACTAATGCCAGTGCAGTAGTTTTACTTTATAATGAATATTCATAATATTCATATTGAAATAAAATTATGTCTATTTTTTAGTCAATACTAAAAAATAATTATTATTTCATAAATAATGTTTGGTACATTTTACAAAAATAATTTTCACAACTTGATGTGACCAATAAGTGTTGTGTGGCATACTCCTACTATTTCCGCTATTACTATAGTAGCGTATGAAATACAAACCTCTATTTAACCACTTAATATAAGCTATTTATTTCATTTACCGTGAGTGGTTTACAGTCGAAAATTTTCAGATCAAGTATCTTAAATTCAAAGAAATAAACTTCATAAAATACAATTTTTTATGAGAAAATATATTTGGAATATATATCATAGTTCTTATTCCTTATTATGTATATATTATTATATTACAATTTTCATTTCCAATGTTTCTTCATGAAGCAGAAGTAACCATTCACTCTCTTCTTTCCAATCGTGCCTTAAGTTACAACTCCTCTTGTACATTCACTTTCCTTTCCATGGTCAAACCATTCAAAGAAAACTCTCACCACAATATCGTAAAGAACCCTTTAAAAAAGTGCATTTGGTCATCCTCAATTTTTAAGGATATCAAATAAATTTCATTTTACGTAAACGATTAAATTAACATTTTAATGATTGAATTCTTAGATCAATCTTGTAGCCTTTGGTCCAGTGTTACATTTAACACAACAAGATCATTATTGTAATAAATTTTATTGAATATAAGATCTGATACTACAATTTACTTTCTTATTTCAATGAACCAATTTCATCGAGGTTTCACTATTATGAATTATGACCATTCACCATATAATATTTATATGTGATCATATATGGATCATATTCATATTCTTATATTGCGTTTAGAGTTCGAAACCCATTGAAGACAATATTACATATTTAGTGCTTGAATAATTAGGCACTTGCATGTGTTAAGATGCATATTGGTAAGTATATTTTATATTTCTATTTTTCAATATTAATTCAGTTCATTTGTATATTTAATTAATAACATTTCATCAATTATATTAATCGCATAAATTTGTCGATATAGATTATTATAAATTTATACAGCTTGTATTCTTACAATATTAGAAAAGTTAGATGTTACCATTTTTTTAAAATAAGGCTCCCACTTGTCTTTTATGTTTCTCCAAACTTTAAGTTGAAACATAGATGTCCTTCAACTTCATTAGTGGGTGTTAAGACTTGTCTATCTTGGGATTTTGACCTTGAGTTAGCTCAATAAGTCATAGCTCAACAAACGATGGATAATTCCTTATCAGTTGTATCATATACAACTCGTAACCCATGTTTCTTGTACTAATCTCGTTTTGACCTTGAGTTTGCTCAACAAATCAAAAGAAATTATTCACTCGTACCTACCATTTCGCGATGGCCTAAGTATAGTATATGTACATTTAGTTTGCTCAAACATGTACTAGTCATCTACCTCGTCTAGTATATATATTAATAATAGTACACATAACATCTATAGCTTGAGTTTGCTAAAAGACCAGAGAGAATGCAATTAATTTATTAATATATAAAAATGATAAAGGATAACACTTATATTAAAAATTCATAATGTTTAATATATTTAACTGAGTGATATCAACTTATAGAATAATGTATTTTTTATGAAATACCCTCGTGATTCAAGTGTCGGACATATAAAAAATCATGTACTTTTACGTATGTATTTATTCCTTAAGTCTATTTAGAGTTTTTTAAATGTTCCACCTTTAGTTTATACATTTATATTATATGAGTTTAATATTACATAATTTTTAAAATTTATTTAAGTTATATAGTATTTTATGTATAACATTATATTAATTAATTATTTTAATTATTTAATGCTTTAATTAATTATTATATTATTCAACTATAATATATTATGTTGAATATATACTAAAACCTTTATAGTTATACACATATACTTACATATATGTATTTTAATTTATTAATTAACTTTTAATTTATTTATTTAATCGAAATTTTTTTAATTTTTTTTTTAATTTTAAAACTTCTTTTATATACACATGTATAATCATAGTCTTAAACAATTCAAGACAACATATAATATATCTGCAGGAAAAACAAAGCATTATTATTTTGCACAGGCAAGCTATTTTTAATGTGACCACCTTTTGCAGCTTATATCAAAGTTAGGACCCTGCGTGGTGTTAGTGATATGTTGTGAGTGTGAGTTTGTAGTTTTGGCATGTTGCCAAACTCCTATTTGTAGCTAGTTTGTGTCATTTTATTCGTTGTTGAGGCGCTCAGCTTTAAACCTGTATTTCATTTGTAAGTGGTAAGAACATATAGTATACCATTATATATTATACATGTGTGTGTGTGTATACACATTTAATTACTTAAATTATTTAATTAGTTCATTTATTTTATTAACCTTATTAGTAAATATATTTAATAATTATTTTATAACATTTTCAAAAATTAAATTATAATTCTATAATATGTGTTTTAATTTAAATTTAACTTTTAAATCGAAAACTTTTATTTTAATTTTCAAAACAATTTGAAAATCTATATCATAACATTTATAATACTTTTCTTATTTTAAATTTAACTTTTAAATTTAAAACTTTTAATTTACTTTCAAAATAATTTTGAAATTAGCCCAAGTCCCAATTCAAATTGGGCCTTTTCTATTAGGGATAACATCGGGCTTACATTATCCTTTCGAGCCAGGTCAGTAGCCAGGAAGAATAGAGTAGTAGATTACCCAAACCTAACTTTAGACATTACTTATCTAGAGACGCTACTATATTGGTAGGCTTTAATAAGTTAGTCCTATTACTGCTGATATAGACTGCATAAGTTATTTGGCTTTAATATCATTGTTGGAATTGGACCAGCACGTGGTAGGGGTAAATAGGTAAATTTCAAAAAAGAATTATTCCATTTGGATCTTTATTGGGCCTATGAAGTCTAAATTTATTTAAATCTTATCTAAATTTTGTTTTGAATAGAGTCAATATTTTATTTCTTTTATAAATACGATTTTGTTTATTGTATAATTTTTATTATATAATATATGTACGTACGTATGTATGTATCATATACATATATGTGTGTATGGGCACATGCAAAATTGTAAAGTGCACATGGTTTGATATGCTTGTATATAGATGTGGGGATTTACACCGCAGTGGACAAGTTAGCCCCTCTGTGTACATGTGCATTGTGTGTGTAATATATATAATTGTTTAGATTATAAAGTAAAACTTGTAATAAAATTTATATAATACACATATATATGTGTGTGTGAAACATAATTTGATTTCAAAACGTTTTAAATATAAATATACAAAGTAGTTTTGAATAAATATGTATATAATAATATAAGTAGAATTCATATATATTTTTATCTCGATTATTAATAAAGTGAATTCAATGAATAGATTTCTGCACTGTCTTTTTGAAAATTTGAAAATACTCTGCATTCATTAACGAAATCTTACCATCGGTTTGCAACTTACACCATCACTCCCTTCCCAACCATCCTGTAATGGAATTCACTATTAGTTTACTTGAAGTACAAGTATTGTGACCGCTAAAGCTTTTGCGCTTATAGCACACATCCGTCCATAATTTTTTTAATATAAAAGCCAATATTTCTAGCTATTAGATGCACATACATGCAATTTACATTAGTATATATAAAATGAAATTTAAAATATTATATATATAATGTATTATATTTAAATATATACATGTAAATATATTATAATGTAAATAATAATAATATAATATATGAATAGATATATAATAAATGCTTTTGTCCAAAAAATTTGTTTTTTAATTTCGATTTAAAATTATTTAATAATTAATATTTTTAATTATTTCTGTATGGAATAAGTACAAAAATATTATTATTTTTGAAAATAAACAATAACAAATTTTGTATTAAAATTATGTACTTACTGAAAGTGTGTATGGATCGTGTATTTATATCTAATATGCAAGTGTAATAAAAAGCTAACTTATAAGCTAACAGAGAAAAGTAGATAAAAGTAAAGAAACAATCACACCAGAGTTTTTATACTGGTTCGGGCCTTCCGCCCTACATCTAGTCTCGAAGCCCCTCTTCGACTTTAACTAGTAAACAATCGTCGCTTTTCTCGGAGGAATAGGCTTGATACAAAAATCTTTCTTAGAATCTTTACATATTTATAGATGTTGAAGATTTTTCTTGAAGAGTAGCATCCGTTAGTGTTTTCTATTTTAGTCTAAAGTTTGCAATCATTAAAAGGAAGAGATGCGTTGAAGAGATATGGAAGCAACAGTTAGAACGAAGCAGTTGACTATTCATTGTTTTTGCCTGTTACCTTGCATAGACGTCAGTCCATAATATTCACACATCTGTTTATAAATATATATATATATATTTTAAGTAGAGCTAGAGTCAGACGTCTGAGATGGACTGATAAATGTCCGATACGTATTAGTTGTATAAAATAGAGAAAACGGTCAAACATCTAGTATATACTGAAAGATGTGTTATTTTCTACAGTTACCCTTTTTTGAGATAATGGAGACTTAAAATTTTTGTCATGCAATGTTTGTGTTGAAAACTACTAAAGGAATCTTACAAGCTATATATCTATGACAAAAACACATTATAGTAGCTTTTGTAATACTGATGATTCTTCTCCTCTGCTATCGTCTTTAAGTTGAATTCTGAAAGCTGTTACCTACCAATAGATGTAATATATTGTGTGTGTATGATTGTATAGTTGTTGTAATCGAAATCATGGAATAGAGGTTCTAACATTCTCCCCCCTTTTGATGTTGACAACTATATAATCACTTTATCGAATAAACATATAACTCCCCTTAAATGTGATTCCTCCCCTTATATACATGTAGTATGGTATTTCTCCCCCTTTGGCATTATAAAAAAGAAATATAGCAGGAACGAACATGGAAAATATAAAGAATATAAGTTCACATACAATCATAGATAAGTTTTAATAGTCATATAGGCACGTTGTCTTGAAGAAATCAAAATAAGGATACATAAATCATACCGGATTAAAAATAAAAGAAAAGCTTAATGATAGTGGTAGTAACCCCAGAAGTTGGATGAGTTTTCATCATATGCACCATGTTTCCATTGAGACCGGTTACTGTACTCTTCATCCTCTTGAATAGAGAGACCCTGGAATGATGTGTAGTAACTATAGTCTTGGGGGTCTTGTGGATCCTGAGGATCCTTTGAAGGAAATGATATACCTTCACTCTCTTTGGTATTAAGAAAAATTGGCGCTTTGCCACGATGAGAATATTGTGATGGTTCTTGTGCAGGCCCTGCGCCTAAAGATGGTCTTGAGTGAAACACTGATAGTGGTGGTGGTGTTGGGGACAAAGAAAATGAACACCGAGAGGAGGAATGACCCTGAACCTTTCTGAGGACTTTTCCCAAAGTTGAAATGAATTTTTCTAACGTCTTTTCTACTTTGGTCATGCAAGTAGAAAAAGACTGTTCCAAACGAGACAACTTTTTATCTAACACCTGTTGGTTTAAGGAGAGGGGATGTTGGTTTTGAAGTGCAACATCTCGATAGTTCTTTCCTGGTCCCACTATAATTCTGGCTTATTGTATTTCGAAATCAGAGTAATACTCTATAGGGAAAAAGCTTTGGAAAGTTGGGAAGGTCGAGTTGGAGGTGCTTGTTGTTGTTGTTGTTGACATTGTTGGTACTGGAAAAAGGGAATTATGTTTGGCAGTGTTTCTGGAAGACGGATCAAAAAGAGAAATCTAACACCCCTATCTTTAACAGAGATTTCTTCATATTGGGAGACATATGAAAGAATTCCTAATAACTATAGAATCGTCATTATGTATGGAGCTAAACAATGTTACGACGGGTAGGCGTCCAAAAAATTTTATTTGGTCAAAAATATGTTATGCCCAATTAACTTTAATAGGACCAAAAATAGCATGTACAACATTATGATCCTCTTCATATACTTGTTCATGACCACCTAACCTAGGGATGACTGTGTTTACGAGCATACGATTAAGAAGTCGAGCTCGTGGACAGAAACTAGACATTTATAATTTTCGCATATCATCTTCCCAAATAAGGTGAGTAATAACATCCCTGGGGGCATAGTGTGTATCAGGAACTTTTTGTAATCGAATTTTCGTATAAGAACAGTTAAGGATTTTCCCAAGCATTTAACATTAAATTTTATCATGTGACCATAGACACTGGTCAAAATACAGTTGTCCTCATCTGAAGGATTCGATAGGTTTAAGGAACAAAAATCAATTAAAAAGTGAAATGCCGCTAGTTGATCATTCTTCCCAGAATTTCCATCGTAGTTAACTAGGTGGTAGTGCTAAGCATTTTCAAGTAGATCTATTACATCATAGTGAATGAAAAAGCGAATAGGATAGAATAAACCGGTGTGAAAAGGCTTCTTCTCCAATTCCTGCAATTTTTGTTTGCCATTTTCCTTTCCCACAATCCACTCCTCCGTGTGATGGTCGATGACAAACTGTTGAGAAGGTGGTTATGAAATTTGGCCTGCATCAGCTTTACGACGTTTGGCAACCGGAATTTTAGACTTAGGAGCTATTGATTTGGAGAATTTGAAAAGGAAATTGAATTTGGGAATTAAGGCTTTTGAGGTTTTGGAGAAAGAGAATGGTTAAAAAATGAGGTAGGGGTATAATATAATATATAGAGAGTTGAAAAAGTGTGGGATCAGGTGAACTCAGACATCTTTTTTTGGAGATCAGACGTTTGAACGTGGACGTTTGAGTGGGAGTCCAAACGTCTGTCTGCAAAAAATAAAGAGTTTCGGTAGACGTCTGAGTATCTCCTCAGACAGTTATGCTGAAGTCATATGTTTTTTTTGTGACAGAAAGAATCACAGACGTTTGGTATTGTGTCCAAACGACTGTGTTGAAGAACAAATTTTTGTTCTACAATTTAGATGGCTGATGAGATGCTAGACGACTATGTTGAAATAGTAATATTCTCGGGTCTGTTTTCAAACGTATGGGTATTTTTATCAGATGTCTGATCATATAAATTTTTTCTTATTACCTCTGTGTACTTTTCTATATGAAAAAATATATTAAAAAGAAATAATTACAAATGATTATAAATAAACATATTTATTTAATATTTGTATTAACCATCCATTGTTTATGGAATACTTCTTTATTTGTCAACAGGAGAAGCAAGAGAATGATAGATTTGTTTCTCCCATGAATTCGGTTTGATCTTGGTGTGCTTGTTTGACGGTCTAAGAGGAGACTAGTAAGGACTGACAGGACCGTGTTCTGTATGCAATGTCCTTTCTCCCCATAACTTTCATGGAGTGATCTTGTGTGCTCTTGGAGGAGTTTTTCATGCATATGGATACCTCTGATGTAAACAGTCTTTCGTTGCTGAATGACCACATATGGCGTGGATACATTTTCATAAAAGTTTAGATGTGCTCCTTGACGGCGTTGTTCATAATACATCTCTCTTTGAACCCCTATCATTTCTTGTTGGTAATGATGAATGTCATCGACTTTGTCGGAGAGAGAGGATGATTATAGGTCAAATCCATGCTTAGCTTTCTTACCTTTTGGAGAGAAGTCGGTATGGTAAGTCGATGAAGGGATGATGTGAAGAGATGAAGATGATGCAGGATTGACTTTGGTGGAAGAAACGTAGGTGCTGTCGGAAGATGGGGTGGGGTAGTCAATTATGGAGTAGGTGGAATCATGATCAGAAGACATTTTTGATACGTTTGTTTAGAAATATGATTTTTTTTGTTTAATTATTAAAAGTTTGTGTACAAGATTTTTGGTTAGTATATATATTCTATTTATATGCTATGTTAAGAAAATTAAGTTAAGGTTGATAACTGTTAGAGAATTTCAGCCACAAATGAAAGATTAATAGGTTAATATTTATTAAAATACAGGAAAGGTTTGTCTTAAAAAAATGGTTGTCGGTAAAATTAAGTTATGCAATTTTTTTAAGATTGCATTATAAATCATGAAACGACATAATACCTAGTTCACGTCTTAACTTAATAAAGGATTGTTCGCTTAGTGGTTTTGTAAAAATGTCAGCAATTCTATTTTCAGTATTTTCAAATTCTAGAATTATTATATCTTTTTCAACATTATCTCTTAAAAACTGGTTGACGAATATCTATATGTTTCGTGGGAGAATGATTTATTAGATTTTTAGATAGGTTTATAGCACTAGTGTTATCGCAATAAATGGGAGATTTGTTAATTATTTTTCCAAAATCTTTAAGTGTTTGTTGCATGCATATTTCTTGAGCGCAAGCTAAGGCTGCTGCAATATACTCTGTTCATAGGTTGAAGGTAATACATAATTCTGTTTTTTACTAAATCACAAGACTAGAGATTGACCGATAAAGTGACAAGTGCCACTTGTACTTTTCCTATCAGTTTTGCAACCGCTAAAATCCGCATCTCTATAAGATACAAGTTCAAAAGTGTTGTCTTTAGGATAGAAAAGACCGTAATTCGTAGTGTTGGTAAAGTAACGCAAAGTACATTTAACTGCCCGATAGTGCGAATCTTTAGGTTGTGCTTGGCACACAGACATGCACTCACCATGATATCGGGTATACTAGTCGTTAAGTATAATAGTGATCCTATTATACTTGGTATAATTTTTGATCAAAATCCTTTCCGTATTCATCTTCACCTAAATGGGTACTTGTGCTCATTTGTGTTGGTTTACTTGATGTTTTCTTCTTTCCAAAATGTTCTAACGAACTATGACAATATTTTTCTTAAATTATTAAAATACCATTTTCTAACTATTTAATCTGTAATACTAAGAAAAAAAATTAATTGTCCCATACGAGACATTTCAAATTCATTTTTAATGATATCTGGAAACTCTTAACATAGATTTTCATTAGTTAATCCAAATATTATGTCATCTACATATATTTGAACAATTAAAATATCATTATGATTTCTTTTTATAAACAAGGTTGTATCTATTTTTCCGACTTGAAATCCAGAATTTATTAAAAGAATTTTAGTCCATCATACCAAGCACGAGGTGCTTGTTTTAAACCATATAAAACTTTCTTTAATTTATATACATGTTCAGGAAATTTTTCATGTATAAACAACGGAGGCTGCTTAACATAAACCTGTTCTTTTATAGAACCATTTAGAAGGGCACTTTTTACATCCATTTGAATTTTTTTTAAATTACAATGACATGCAAAAGCAAGTAACGTTCGGATGGCTTCTAGGCGTGGGATTGAAGTAAACTTTTCTTCATAGTCAATGCCTTCCTCTTGTTATACCCTTGTGCTACTAACCTTGCTTTGTTAGGAACAATGTTTACATTTTCATTATTTTTATAAACCCATTTTGTCCCGATTGCGGATTGATACATAGGTCTCGGTACAAGTTTCCATACTTCATTTCTTTCGAATTGATTGAGTTCTTCTTACATTTCCATAATCCATGATTTGTCATTCGATGCTTCTTTATAGTTTTAGGTTCAAGATTTGAAATAAATGCAATGTGACTCATTTGATTTAATTGATGTCTAGTAGAAACTTTTGTGTTTAAATTACCAATTATATTGTTGATTGGATGGTCTTCATAATACAAGGTTGTGATCTTAACGTATTATCATTGTCAATGGTATTATCATTATTGTTATGTAAAATTGTGTTATTTTCAGATGGTTTTGTTAAAATCTCATCGTCATCACTGTTTTTAGCATTTGAAAATTTTCCATCAAAAGAAACGTGTAGACTTTCTTCTATAGTACTAGTACGTTTATTAAATACTCTATAAACTTTGCTAAGATCTGAGTATCCTATAAAGATTCCTTCATTGGCTTTTGAATCAAAATTTCCAACATTATCTTTAGTATTTAGTATAAAACATTTTGAACCAAATATTTTAAAGTATGATACTTTGGGTTTTTTACCAAAAAACATTTCATAACAGGTATTTTTAGTAAAGGACGTAATATGACATGATTCAATACATAACAAGCAGTAGCTACAGCTTCTGCCCAAATTTTTTTTGGTAGATTACTGTTATTAAGCATAGTTCATGCGCATTCTTGGATTGTCGATTTTTTCTTTCTACAACACCATTTTGTTGTGGTGTTCGTGGAAATGAGAAATTGTGTGCAATTCCCTTTTTATTACAAAAAATTTCAAAATTTTGTTTTTGAACTCTCCTCCGTGATTACTTCTTATACTCTTTCTTTTAAGATTCATTAAATTTTTAATTCTTTTAGTAAAAAATTTAAACATTTCAAAATTTTCACTTTTATGTTTTAAGAACAGTGTCCATGTATATCGTGAAAAATCATCCAAAATTACAAATACATACTTATTATGATTTATTAAATGTATTTTTAGTAGGTCTAAATAAGTCAAGATGTAATAACTCTAAGGGTTGTTTGCTAGAAATTTCCTTTTTAGATTTAAAAGAACACTTTTTTTTTAATTTGCCATATTGACAAGCATCACATAAGTTTTTAACTTTATAATTTATTTTGGGAAGGCCTCTAACCAAATTGTGTTTAGCTAATTTGTTTAAAACCTAAAGTTTATGTGACACAATCGTCTGTGCCATATCCATGGATCATTTAAAATCTACGGCTAGACATAGGTCAGTTGAGTTATTAAATTTTATATTTAAGACATAGATGTTTCATTTTCTTAATCCTTCAAAATTTAGATTTTTATTTTGATCAAATATATTGCATTTATCCTTTTCAAAATCAATTTTGAATCCTTTGATACAAAGTTGACTAATGCTTAATAGGTTATGTTTCAGATTTTTAACTAAAAGAACATTTGTAATAATAAATGAAGTGGACATACCAACATTGATGACATCCCCAATTCCAATGACAAATTCTTTTGAATTTTCTCCGAAAGTTACATTACCACCATCTTTGTATGTTATGTTTGATAACATTTGTGCATTTCTAGTCATATGTTTGGAGCATCCGCTATCGAATATCCATTTATCCTTGTTATTTGATTTACTTTTGGGTACCTACAAGATAAAAACAGTTTAATTGGTACCCTCTTCCTTTGTTAGGGTCCTAAGTGTTAGAAAGAGAAGGTTACCATACCTAAGAGGGTTTGGAACCTTTAAGAGAGTAATATTTATTATGAACCATATTTTCCAGATAGCCTTTTATGTGTTTTTTCTACTTAATTTTTTATTGGATTCTGGAATCCATGTTTTAATTATTTTAGTATTAGATACCTTTTCTTTAGTATCTGACTTCTTGAATCTATTATATAGTGAGCTATAGTTTTTATGTTTTGATTTTTTTAAATCCTAATCCATTGCGATTTCTAAATGGTGTAGAAATTTTGATCAAGTTATCCGAGTTCTGGTTTCCTTTATTGAATTTCGAAACAATATTAGTAATCTTGACTAACTTATCATTAAGATAAGAAATTTCGGATTTTGATACTTCTAGATCATTCTTTAATACAATGTTTTCTTTTCCAATATCACCTTTTTCTAGTTTAACCTTTCTAGTTCACATAATAATGAATCATTTTGAATAGATAAATACTTATATTTTTCTTCTGTAGTTTCTAATTCTTCTTCTAAATGGTTTTCTCATCTTTTAGTAATTTTATTTCAAGTTCCATTCCATTTGATTAATTTTAGCAACATATTCTTTATTTAACATTTTAGTTTATCTATATTTGTCATCTAATTCCATGCTGAGTTCTAAAATTTCATTATAAGAAAGTTCACGACATATCTCCTCAGTGTTTTCCATGAAGCATACATTTGCGTGTTCCGAATCACTATTGTTGTCACTGTCTAATGAAGACGAATCCGAATCATTCCAAGTTACTTGAAAAGCCCATTTTCTTTTCTTGAATTTCTCGAACTTACTTTTCTTTTTGTCATTATTAAGTTCTGGGCATTATTTCCTCATTTGTCCAAATTTGTCACACCCAAAAAATTTGATCGAAGTTTGGTTGGATGGATTTAAATTTCCTCTGTTTTGGATCACTTCATCTTTTTGAATTTCTTGAACTTGTTGTAATTTTTGGCAATAAATATGATCTCATCTTCATCTAAGTCTGAATTATTATCATTGGCTTGAAAGGCTATATTTTTCTTTTTATAGTTTTTTTTTCTTTTCTTGCCTATAAATTTTCTTCGTAAGACCTCAAATTTCCTATCAATTCTTCAACTTTTAGTTGAGACAAGTCATTTGCCTCTTTGATGGCCAGCACTTTTCATTCACATTCATTAGTTAAGGAATTTAAATTACATGTAACTAAATCAAAATCTATAAATTTGACTCCAAGTGCCATGAGATCGTGAATGGATTGTTTGAAATCTAGCACACATATCACCAATAGATTCATTTTCTTTCATTTTGAATGATGAAAACTGAGTTTGCAAAATGGAAATCTTTGTTTGTTTAGCTCTGTTAATGCCTTCATGAGCGATTTCTAGTGTACGCCATATACCATATGAAGTAGTGCATGACATGATAGGTGAAATTCATTTTTGTCAAGTGAATAGAATAAAAAATTCATAGCTTTAGCATTGTTTGTTGCTGTGTTCATTTGAGCATCTGTCCAAGTGCTTATATCTTTTTCTGGTGCTACATATCTAACTTGTGTTGCTTGCTAAATTTCTAGTCCATTTGCTTCAATAAAAATACGCATATATGTAGACCAGTAAGCATAATTAGATCTAGTGAATAGTGAAGGACGTGAAATCGATTGTCCTTCTTGAAATGTACTTGCCATATTAAATAAGTTTCAATTGCGTGTTACTGTGAATGTAGATAACGTAGTTCTGATACCAAATGAAAGTGTATATGGATCTTGTATTTATATCTAATATGAAAATGTAAATAAAAGACTACCGTATAACTAGCAGAGTAAAGTGAATAGAAGTAAAGAAATAATCACACCAGAGTTTTTATATTGGTTCGGACCTCCTGTCCTACATCCAATCCTGACGGAGCTCCTCTTTCTCTTTAACTAGTAAACAACCCTCGCTTTTCCTGGATGAATAGGCTTGATATAAAAATCTTTCTTAGACAAGTATGTGTTTCGAGAAACACTGATTTTGAGTGCACAGTACAAATCTTCCTATAATTTCCTTTGAGTAGTATGTGTACGTGAAGCTTTGCTTTTAGAAGTGATAAAACCAATATATTGTTTGCTTTTAGAAATCAGAGTATGCAAAGAGTATAGATATGAGATTCAGAAAATTCGAGTAGTTTGTTTCTTAGAACCTTTACATATTTATAGATGTTGAAGATTTTTCTTGAAGGGTAGCATTCGTTTGTGTTTTCTATTTTAGTCTAAAGGTTGCAATCATTATGGTGGAAGAGATGCATTGAAGAGATACAGAAGTAACTACTAGAATGAAGTTGGTGACTATTCACTATTTTTTCCCATTACCTAGCATAGATGTACGTCCATAATATTCAGACATCTGTGTATGTATATATATTTAAAACAGAGGATAGAGTAAGACATCTGAGATGGATTAATAGGCATTTGATATGTATTAGTTGTTTAAAATAGAGAACATAGTCAGACGTTTGGTATATACTGATAGATGTCTGATATGAGTTATTTTCTACAATTTCCCATTTTATAGATAACGAAGACTTAAAAAATTTGTCATGCAATGTTTCTGTTGAAAGCTAACAAAGGAGATCTTACAAGCTATATATCTATGACAATAACACACTATAATAGTTTTTCTAATACTGATGGTTCTTCTCCTCTACTGGTCGTCTTCAAGTTGAATTCTGAAAGCTTTTACCTGCAAATAGATGGAATATATTGTATGTGTATGATTGTATAGTTGTTGTCATCGACATAATAGAATAGAGGTTCTAACACTTGCATGTTACATTATTTATAAATAAATATAATTATTTACTATATATAAAAAATAATTTTAAAATAAATAATATATATATATAAATAATTTATAAATGTGAACTAAAAAATGTTTTTTATTTTCGAAATCATATATATATATAAATAAATCTTATGAAATATAGATTAGTACGATATTATTTCTTGTGAATTTTGTTTTAATTAAAAATATTCAATAATTTATATAATTTATTTTTGAAATATTTTTTTATTAATCAAGGCCATTAGCATTTATGCATGATTATAATTTTTTATATATGCACGCATATATATAACCATTCAATATGTGACAACACAAAAGTATACAAATTCACGATAAAGGATTCTATCTAAACTAATACGTGATATGATAAATTTATTAAGCATTTATATAAGTACAGTCAAGTAAAATTTCCTTTGCCTTATGTCTGGAATTCGCACCTTGAAAAGAAGAACCAAGCTCCTTAAATTCAATTCAAAATCTAGAAGTTGCTAGCATATGAAAATAGCTACCACCAACAATCGTATTGAATTTTGGTTGATATTTTAAAACTTGAAAATTTTGACATATTTAAGGGGAAATGGCTGGCCTAATCTTGTCTTAGAGGAGAGGCAAAAGCTCTATATAACCATAGAAAATACTTCAAACTCGACAATATTTAACATACTTAAATCCAATTAAAATGTGTATCGGTATCATATGTCGATAAGTGAATTTATGACTATTGTATACACACTAATTAATATTGTTCAACACACATCAAATAAAATTTTATAATTAATATTTCACAAATATTAAGTAATTTATAATTATTATAATTTAATTAAATCGAGTGGTAATAGGAGTATCTAACATTTCGATTGTGTGATTCTTATGTGAAAATTTGGTAAACGATTAATATCGAACAATTAGAATATTAACATTCGTATGTCACTTAGAAGGTTGTATGACATTATGGTCAAATTTTCAGTTTTACTTTATTAAGCGTTACCTTACAGTGGTAATTATTTACACCAATTCTCTTTGTTAAAACTATACCACTCATGATTTATATAATTTGGTAATGGTCAAAATTTCAGTATAGTCCATACTCAACAATATTATTCGAACACAAAAGTCCGTCATTCAATAATAATAATTATTGTTAACCGAATAGCTCTAGGCAGACATTTTGACTTTGAGTTGACTATGATACTAACATTATTTAACTAAGGGAAAGAATTATATTTTAAATAGTGTCTCACTTCCAATGCTTACACTCGTCCTGACTATAGTTGTTTGACGGACATCGTGCCATGGTCTAACTATAATCAAAGGGAGTTTCCACATTGAAGCTTGACAGTATTCACAAGATGGGGCAATTGTGTAATATTGTCACATTGATATTCTTTGTTTGATCTTAGTTATATTAATCAACTGAAAACTATCGAGTGCATTATTCCATAGTCATCCAATAACTATCAGAATATAACCCCTTGGAGGCCTTGGCAGCTATGAGTAATACACCGCTCAACATTTGAAGAGCGTTATGTACTATAGTCTCAATGGATGTATTGATATCCAGTCTTGATACATCTTGACTAGGAATATTTAAAATGATATATTTAATTTCATTTGATAAATTACTCATGATTACAACCCTTTGTAACTACTATCACAAAACTTACTATTTATGGATTTTCTATTAAATATACTTTTAATTTAATTAATCAATATATAACATATTATAATAAGTATTTAATAGAAAGAAAACACCTATTATTTTGAACAAAATCAATTATTGAGTTAGATACATGTAACAAATTACATAATTTCGCTTAAGGTGTACCCCTAACTTTATTAAGAAACGAAAAAAAAGGAAGAATCATAAAGATGCGAGTGCCAAGGAATCTTCAATAGGTGATGAATTAGTGAAGGGAATGGATCAACATTCCAATGTTTGTTACATTTTAGTTTAAGGAATTAGGGTTGAAAAGTTGCTGAAATAAGTTAAAAAGTCATTGTCGAGCTTGGCTTTTTATCTGAAAGAAAAGAAGGTAGCATGATGGAACGATAGTTGAGACGATTGTCATAGTTGAGAATGAGGAAAGGGCATGAGTGTAACGACCCAAAATTTTTGATAATTTAAATTTGAATATTTAATTATTTTAAATATTAATAATTGAAATTTGTAAGTCAAATAATTTATTTATCGAATATTGGATTTAATTGGACAATTAAATCGATATTTTAATATGGCAGAAATAATTGAATAATGGGTTTAATATGATTGAAAATGATTTGGAAATATTTATTATATCATGTTAAAGTTATAATGATGTTATAGAACTTTTAAAATCGAATTTAGAGTTAATCTCTGAAAATTGAATATTTTAATATTTAATTATCGACTGTAAAATAGCCAATTTTTGAACAGTCTCAGAATTCGACGAAACTAGTTCCATTGGATCCGTAATAGTTTGTTATTATCGGATTTCAATTTTCGTAGCAATCAGAGTTGTCGTTTGATCGTGGCAGCCCGAACGCATCGAAATTGTTTTAATATTAATTTGGCGAGTAAAAATAGTCATTTTTCAAACAGTTTTGGATTTCGACGAAACAAGTTTCATCGGATTTGTAATGTTATATTATTGTATGGTTTCAAATTTCGTGTCAATCAGATTTACCGTTTGTCCGGGGCAAGCTAAAACGCTTAGAAATTTGGTTAACTGATTTAATTTTAAATTGATCGTTTATTGCCATAACTTGCACAGATGACCGAATTAGCTCTTGAAACATGTTCCATTGTGTTCGGAACGCGGGGTAAACCTTAGAAACGCCAACCGACGTGCTTCGTTTGGAGTTCGGAAATTGCGGGATGAATAGTGTACGTCGATTTTTCTATAAAAGCCCCCCTCTTCATAAATTTGCAAAAAAATATAACCTAGAGTTTCAAAACCCTTCAGCCGCCACTAATGGAACCTAAGGCCGAAAATCACTCATCTTTCTTCCTCATTTTTTTAAATCCAAGCATTGTTTCAAGAAACTTTCAACTGCAAAGATGAAGAGCTCGACGAACTCTACGAGATCAACGGTCATGATCGTGTTTGGAGCTTTGGATCATCGGGAAAGTGGCTGCAAAGGCCATGCGTTCGGCATGTTTTTATGAGCAAATGGGGTGGCCGAGTGCCACGTGGTTGCGGCCGAGGGTGGTGTTCGTGGAGGTGCACGACGTGAAGGTGGTTGATCAACTTATAGACGTTCGTGGAGGGAGCATGATTAAACCCTAGTTTGCTTTGATTGGGTTCGTACGCGCGTGTATTTTCCTGGAGAAGGAAACGCGTGCGTGAGGGAGGGAAGAAAGCAAGGGCGGCCCAGATGCGTTGACTTCAAAACGCACGGTGATGATTCTGTAGGGTTTAGAAAAATATAAATATATGTTGTAAAATTATAAATATAATTCGTGTAACTTCTAAAATTCATACCTTTTTCATACGAGGTCGAAAACACGCGAAACCAGTTGCGTTGGAATCGTATGGACGAGCACTACGCTATGGAATTGGATTGGAGTCGTTTGGAGTTAGTGAGTGTAACAACCCGTAAATTTTCGATAATTAAAATAGCTAATTTAATAAGTTTTCGTGATTTAATGTTAGAAAAAAATTTGTAATTCGTTTGAAATAATAATAACTGGAATGAATTGCAACAATAACTATCCAAGTTGTGACGTCCCGCAAATCCGTACCCCTTGAATCAACATTATTCTACCTCTATTAACTCAAGTGGCACAGAATTACGAACCGTTAGGGTTAAAGAAGAAGAGATAGAAGAAGAAGAAGAAACTAACAATAACAGAATCTCACAATCGCAGCGGAATAAACTATAATAATGAATATAGAACTCTACACAAAATGAAATCTATTACTGATTATACATCACATCATCAGAGTGTCTCATACATCAACAATCACAAATCAGACATACCATACATTCATAGCAGCGGATATATATATAGGTACATATAATACGTCTCGAACTCCAGCTCCTCTCCTGCTCCATAGCAACCTATCCTGAACATATAATACTCGGTCTGACCCGAGCATTATAACGAAATAACACCCGAGTCAGTCTGGCATACCGGCTGATAATAATGCACACAATTGATTATTAAAGTTTCAAAAATCCTTTTGAAAACAAAAGCATCTCGTAAGACCACGCCACAAATAAACATGTCGGGTTTTTACCTTACGATAGCTAAAACACTTTTTATAGAAATCCTCTGATATTATAATAGGGTCTATTTACAAATACTTATAAAATAGCCGAAATTGTTACATTATTAAATTCCAGCTACTAGCCACCGAAGTGGGTAATACAAACAAAACTCGTAAAAGGCTCGTAGGGAAAATGGATTTCCAACAATGACTAGGCACTGGGGTACCACCTATCACAGTACGTGGTCTAGATCACAGTACCGAGGACTACTCCCTTCGTCCCCTGCAACACAAGACCGGAATCACCTATGGGCAATTCCGAATAAGATCAACCCGCGGTTGGGATCAGCAACCGCACCACTAAGCCGAAATAAAAAGGAACCTCTAGACAGGGATGACCTTACTCTCCAGTGGGGGCTACCCACGAAGCCTTGCTGCATATCCCCTGATTTTCAGTCATTCCCGGTTGGTGAGGCTTGAGGCTTAACGTTACCTTTAGAACGTTTCACTTAGAATGCCCATCGTCCGCTGACGATGTCACGAAGCATTCGTCCATACAAGTCCGTCCTGGGTTCGAACGGAACCGAAGGCACTATTCCTACTACATCCATTTTGGAAATATCCTCAGGATTAGTAGCGACTAGCCCTTGCACTTCACTACTCCATCTTCGACTCCGAAAACGTTTTATCGCACGAAAACGTACAAACCGGATCGAAGTGGTTTTCGAGAAATAAATCTCGATCCCGGTCTCTTCGAAACGATCATCGCATTTGTCCAATATTGATAGTCGGTGATTTAACTATCAATTAATATGCATAAACATCCATAGCATCCATCACACAATAAATAATATTCCATATTATTTATTTATCTCAAATATCTTTAAAAGATATATTTTCAAATTTCCAAAACTCATTTGAAAACATTTCCCAAAGGTCTCCATTTACAAGGTAAATCCTTTACCATATATTTCCATTGGAATAACCAAGTTCAAAACATTTATATTTAAAAACAGTTAAAAAAACATTTTAATTTAAAATATACTTTAAATAGATAAATTTACTACTAATTATTTACTCAAAATATAAATTTCAAAATATTTTAAACAAAACTACTATATAAGATATAACCTGATTTAAAATAAGGTTTTAGTTATACTATAATTAAAATTTAGAGTTTTTAAAGAAATTAACAAATTTCAAACAACTTTATTCAAAAACTAGCTTTAAGCAAAATCCATTTGTAAAAATAATTATCAAGATATTAATAAAATTTTACTATTGCTAATTAATAAATAATCACTTTAAAATAATAATTTTTAAAACATTCTTTAAAACCAGCTTAAGCTTTTAAAAACTTTCTTTTTATAAAAATCAATTTAAAATCGAACTTGGTTTTTCCCAAGGAAATCTCATTTCTACTAAATCATCACAGAAATCCTTCTCACGATTTCTGTCCATTTATTAACTTTAGTTTTATGGTTTTATAACATAAATTTATTTCCCAAATCTTCAACTAATAACATTTATCTTTAATTTTCATTCCAGATTTTACAACTTCCAATTTCCATCCTAAATAGATTTCAAATTTTTAATTCTTTTAAAATCCATTAATTAACAATATTCTTTTATTTCTCTAAATTCAATTTATCAAATATAATTAATTTTGGATTTATAATTTATCCAGTAATATTTCTATACAAATTTATTTCAGTTTTCCATCCAAATCAGGTTTCAAATATTTATATTCTTTTAATTTCTTATTTAACCATTTCTCAATTTCTTCGAAACCCAATTTAATTTCTTTATAATTAAAACTGCAATTTTCTTTATAACTAATATTCTGGGTTTATAGTTTAAACCACAATATCACAATGCAATTAAATTCCAACTTATCAATCACAATATATAAACAGGCATAATCATCAATATAAAAATATTACTACTTTGTGAGGAATCCCGTTGGATCCCTCCAACCTGTTTTCCCTGCATCCACAAATATTAGCACAACAGTATATATATCAATTCAATTTGATAATAACTAACATATTCAGCTAAACATCCAAACAAACAATCAATACTAGCTATCTACTTTACTAGTATCCAGATGTGAGTGAGAATAACTCACCTTGAGTTTCGACGAGCGTTCGAAATTCAAATTAAACCGAACGACGTTCGATTTAACCTAAATTTCTACTTGCCCGGAATGACTCCGGATTTTCACCATCGCGTAGTGCTCGTCGCTGCGATTCCGGCGCTACCAAGATTGTTGATTTCTGATTACATATGAACAAGTTATTTAAATTACAAGATTTGAATTTAATTTCAAAACAAATTCTTTTTTTTTTTTTTTATTAAAATTACCAAAACATACGGCCGACCCCCTCTTCTCCCTCATCTCAACACGCGAAAGCTCCAGGAGCAAATTCGAACCCATTTCACGTGATTAGGGTTTGAAATCGTCACCACTCGCAACGCATTCAACTCGATCAGGAACTACCGCATTGAAGGTCTCCGCGAGCACCACCCGTGGCTGGACGAGCACGAAGCTCGGTGCTTCCCACCTCCCTAAATTCTCGAACGAACGGCAAATGAACGGCGCCACAAAACTCCTCCAAACGAAGACTACATGCGAAATCAACCGTTGGATCTCACGAGCTCGGAGAGATCTACCTTTCTTCAGTTGGAAGTTTTCGAAATGAAAGCAAGGATTGAGAGATTTGGGAAGAAGAATGTAAATCGATTTCGGCCATGGAATAAAAACATACGGCGGCTGCTTTAAACTAGGGTTTAGGAAGATAATATTATATATATAATAGTTATTTAATAATATTTTAAATCAACAAATTTCTCAATTTAACCGTTAATGCAAACGAACTCCAATTCTCACGTTCCGATAGGCTATCCTGGGGTGTTTCCACGTTCCGGACACAATGGAACAGGTTTCGTAAGCTAATTCGGTCGTATGCACGAGTTACGGAATTAAACGTTCAATTTGAAATTAAATCGATTAAAACGATTTCGATGCGTTTCGAGCTGCCGGGGTCAAACGACAACTCCGATTGCTACGAAAATTGAAATCCTATAATAACTAACTATTACGGATCCAATGAAACTGGTTTCATCGAATTCCGAGACTGTGCCCCGGAAGGCTATTTTAACTCGTCTATTAAATTAAGCGATTTTCAAAATTATCGAAATCACTCAAAATTTCCACGTTTAAAATTTTATTAACTTAACAATAATTCATATAACATTTATAAACATATTAAAAATCGTTTTGGCTCATTCCGGACCAAAATCTGATTAATTGCATTTTTAACAATATTAAATTCATTTTAAATTAATATAAATTCCCAAATATTAATTTATCAACTTTAAAATTCTTCCAAAAATCCAATAATATAAATTATGTCCCATTGAACTTAAAAACACATTTAAACATCATTTTACAGCCATTCACATTTAATTTCCCAAATTATCTAAATCCAATATTCAATTATTATTATCCAATTTCCAATTTAATTTCCCGTATTTGAAATTTTGACTAATTTTATTAACTTAACCAAAGTCATCTATCTCTAAATTCAAATTATAATTCATATTCAACATTTAAAATGAATTAAATGTTCAATTTGAATAGCTTAAAAATACGGGATGTTACATTCCTCCCCCCTTATAAAAATTTCGTCCCCGAAATTTGTATAAGGTAGAAGATACCCCCAAACTCATCTACTTTTCCCATTAGCTTAGTTAAAAGCTTATATACATTTCACAAAATCCTTTCGCTCATTTCCCAAACCTATTTGCTTTACTTATCTCTAAAGCTTTAATTTTAACTTATAACTTCATAAGTTATTTAACTTTTTCCAAAAACCCCAAAAATTTTCTAACTCCCAAAATTTTCGGAAAATTTTGGCAGAGTCTCCCCTGTACGGAGGAGCTTCTGCGATATCGCAGGATACACAAATATATATACATCGGCCCACACGGCCGGAAACCAAAATATAACACAATATATATATCATTTCCCCAATTTTATTTGCGTAGGCGTACCTTTAAGCAAAATTTTAAAAGCAAGCGGCTAATATAATGCATAAACGCACTCCAAACCTCTCGAACGCCTCGCACTCCTGCACTTACTCAACATACTTATTAGTTTACAAAATCTGTGCATTTTAATCAACATTTTCCAATATAAAAGCAATCCAACATATCTATGGCATAATCCAAACCAAGCAAATTTCAAAATTTACTAATATTAACCATCCTTTACCAACAATTCAAGATTTTAAATCATCTTTCCAATTATCTATTCAAGTCCAACATTATTTACTTTCACTTGAATGATTTATACTCAAATCAACCATATACACTTCATATTTATCTCAATAGGATTAACATATGCTTCACTAATAGCAATCTATTTCAATACAATTCCTAATTGATTTACAAACCACCTTTATCTTCAGGGTAGAAGCATCTTCATTCTTATGCAAAATTACTTAATAACATTTCAATGCATTCCAATTAATTCAAAACCAAGTTCAGTGTTGAATACACTAAGACAACACATTCATATTCACTTCAATATTATGAATAGGTGCTTTAATTCATTTATATGCAACATTATTTAAATTTGATTCACAATCAAATTCTTATTACCAATGTGAAGGACTCACATTTCCTTTATGCTTATGTCTATTCATATGCATAATCACTAAGTTTGATTGCATTAATATACAACCCTTAGCTTATATTCCAATTCAGCTCAATTTATTTTAAACCCAAATTCAATTTCGTGATATCTCAATTCTTTCTTGCATACCAAATTTAGTTCCATTTTAATTTGACTTTACTTAATCAAATTCCAATTTATCCAAAACCAATTTAGTTGTTTAAACAACTCAATTCTAAATACATTCAAATATTCCAGTCATTCAAGCAAAACAATTGCCACTTAAGCTTATAACCATTTAAAATAAATTTTCAACTTAGATTCATATTAATTCTTTTCAATTTTTCATGATTTACAACCCAATCATTCTTATTTCAATGCAATTGTTAACTTAAATTTTCCTTACCTTTTTGTTTCATCTCAACAATTAATTAATACCATTTCACTTGTAATCCATTTTAATTATTTAACAGATTACATTCAAGATTGCTTAATAAAGCTCATTCTCAATTATTACCATGCTCTTCTTATATCAATTTAATTTTATTTCCATTTGATTCTCACTCAAATCAAATTTCAATTCATATACAAATTTAATGCTCTTTGTTTAGTTATCCAATCCATCTTAGGTTTATTTTATTAACAAAGAGTCCATTTAAATTATTTTACTCATTTGAATTTTATTTACAATTTCCATCATAATTAATATATTCAAATCCCCTTATTCATTCACACTTCAATATTTATTACCATGATTGAATCCCAATCCAAATCAGGATTTTTTTTTTTATATTTACCTTCAAATTTGACTGACTATCAAATTCTATCCATTACAATACAAATTCCATTAATTTGTAACTTAATTTAGTCAATAACCTAATCCATATTAGGTTTTAATTCACTTTCCCAATTTACTCTGAATCCATTTATAATATCACCATTTTCCCATTATTTCATTTAACAATTTAAATTCCTACCTTCCCGTATACTTCTTTAAATAGAATCTAAATTTCTTTCAATATTATTTATTACACAACTGAAATTCAATTTCAATTTCATTACCAAACAAACCTTATTCTCCCCATACATAAGTTCAAGACTTATTTTCCACTTAAGAACATTCACATTTATGTTCTCATTTTGCTTCATTAGACTTTGCATCTCATTTATGGTCAAAATTTAAATTTGCCACACCCTTCAACTCTTTCCATTAATGAATTCCAATTTCACTTCCATTCAAGAGTTTAAGTTGCTCATTTACGTCCATTCTCATTTTATAATCTCCAATTTAAGTTACTTAATAACTTAAGAATGTGAATTCCTTAATGCAATTATAAGCAATTTACATTTCACCTTTTATATCCAATTCATTTAGATTGGATTCATTTTCAAATTCCCAAATTTAATTCTCCATATACAAGTTCAAAACTTGTTTACTAACTTAAGTTCATTCACTTCTTTATATCCCACCTTACCTTATCTCAATTCACATTTCATTTGAGATTAGATTTTTAAATTCACCATTTCATTTCATTATTTCTCATTGTGATTATAATTTTCCATTTTTATTTTATAAGTTCACTAACTTATTTATTTTAAAGCTTATATAGCTCATTTTAATCCTTCTCCATCATATAACCACAATTTCAAATTATATATATATGTGTATCACTGAAATTTTAAGAATACAAATCTTCTTCCACCTTAACCCTTTGTAAACCTTTAAATTTATAACCTCAACCATAAGCATAACAATTAATAGCTTGTGGGTCACAATGACTCACAATTTCAAGTCATCTTATATTCCAATTTTAATCCAAATCAACTTATTTTAAGTCCAATTTATTTACTTATCCAAGTTAAATTTGAATTTCCATTCACTTCAATATATTTTATTCACTTTCAATTTTCTCAAATTGAATTTTAATTCCAAGATTTAAGATTTTCATTTCTTCCTTCTTATTAATATTACTTCACTTAACAAATTCAATAGTTGATTCATTTCAACTTTACACATCTTTTATATATAATTTTTCAGAATTCAATTGCCCGGTTTTTATTTCAAAACCAATTTGAAATATATCAAATATATGTATACCCATTTGGTATATCAAATCAAATCTCCATGTTTTCCAGACCAATTTGGTTGTACCCAAAACAATTTGTTCATATCCCAAAACAAATTTCCATTTTTGAAATATCCAAACAACTGTTATCCCCATCAAATCCAAACAATACCATATCCAATCACTAGGGAAGCAATCCATCACTTTAGAAACTCAAAAATGAATTCTAATGATGTGGCCAGCATCATCAGGATTATTTTCCAGCGACTGAAGTGAGTTCAATGCTTCTTACTTTCCCAAATTCATTTCAAAACAGTTTCCATTCAAAAATATTTCCCAAAACAACCTTCCATTATTGCCTTCAATACATTGAAAAACATTCCCAAACTTTCCCAGGATTTTAAATTTCCAAACTTTTATTTTCAATACATTTAAAATCCTTTCCAAAACTTCCGGGTTTTAAATTCTGGTTTAAATTCAAATTTTAATTTCACTTCTTATTTGCAACATATTTAATTAATTCTATTTGGTTATAACCATTTCAATTTTATAATCTTATTCACTTATCATTTCAAATTTGGTCAAATTCAAGATTCTTATTTGATTTTCAATATTTGGCAACCAAACAGTCAAATATATATATAATTTCCAGAAAATTATTTCCTTTATATCAAAATATAATTTTGGGTAAAATTATTTCATTTACCCACTTTAAAAAACAATACTATGTCGGTTTATCTTGTTTAAGAGTTTAGAAACCCCTATCGATACGGTTGTACTTCCCGCACCGACCAGAATTCATAAACACTCAACCGATAAGTCAACACAGTATAAAAACAATTTTATATCCACTAACAAGTACGCTCTCATATCTATTAATACGCTCAACTCATTATAGAGTCCTATTGACTCTATTTGATGAGTAATCACCCCACCAAAGCCTAGGTTGTCGCCAACCTAAGCTCTGATACCAAGTGTGATGTCCCGCAAATCCGTACCCCTTGAATCAACATTATTCTACCTCTATTAACTCAAGTGGCACAGAATTACGAACCGTTAGGGTTAAAGAAGAAGAGATAGAAGAAGAAGAAGAAACTAACAATAACAGAATCTCACAATCGCAGCGGAATAAACTATAATAATGAATATAGAACTCTACACAAAATGAAATCTATTACTGATTATACATCACATCATCAGAGTGTCTCATACATCAACAATCACAAATCAGACATACCATACATTCATAGCAGCGGATATATATATAGGTACATATAATACGTCTCGAACTCCAGCTCCTCTCCTGCTCCATAGCAACCTATCCTGAACATATAATACTCGGTCTGACCCGAGCGTTATAACGAAATAACACCCGAGTCAGTCTGGCATACCAGCTGATAATAATGCACACAATTGATTATTAAAGTTTCAAAAATCCTTTTGAAAACAAAAGCATCTCGTAAGACCACGCGGCAAATAAACATGTCGGGTTTTTACCTTACGATAGCTAAAACACTTTTTATAGAAATCCTCTGATATTATAATAGGGTCTATTTACAAATACTTATAAAATAGCCGAAATTGTTACATTATTAAATTCCAGCTACTAGCCACCGAAGTGGGTAATACAAACAAAACTCGTAAAAGGCTCGTAGGGAAAATGGATTTCCAACAATGACTAGGCACTGGGGTACCACCTATCACAGTACGTGGTCTAGATCACAGTACCGAGGACTACTCCCTTCGTCCCCTGCAACACAAGACCGGAATCACCTATGGGCAATTCCGAATAAGATCAACCCGCGGTTGGGATCAGCAACCGCACCACTAAGCCGAAATAAAAAGGAACCTCTAGACAGGGATGACCTTACTCTCCAGTGGGGGCTACCCACGAAGCCTTGCTGCATATCCCCTGATTTTCAGTCATTCCCGGTTGGTGAGGCTTGAGGCTTAACGTTACCTTTAGAACGTTTCACTTAGAATGCCCATCGTCCGCTGACGATGTCACGAAGCATTCGTCCATACAAGTCCGTCCTGGGTTCGAACGGAACCGAAGGCACTATTCCTACTACATCCATTTTGGAAATATCCTCAGGATTAGTAGCGACTAGCCCTTGCACTTCACTACTCCATCTTCGACTCCGAAAACGTTTTATCGCACGAAAACGTACAAACCGGATCGAAGTGGTTTTCGAGAAATAAATCTCGATCCCGGTCTCTTCGAAACGATCATCGCATTTGTCCAATATTGATAGTCGGTGATTTAACTATCAATTAATATGCATAAACATCCATAGCATCCATCACACAATAAATAATATTCCATATTATTTATTTATCTCAAATATCTTTAAAAGATATATTTTCAAATTTCCAAAACTCATTTGAAAACATTTCCCAAAGGTCTCCATTTACAAGGTAAATCCTTTACCATATATTTCCATTGGAATAACCAAGTTCAAAACATTTATATTTAAAAACAGTTAAAAAAAACATTTTAATTTAAAATATACTTTAAATAGATAAATTTACTACTAATTATTTACTCAAAATATAAATTTCAAAATATTTTAAACAAAACTACTATATAAGATATAACCTGATTTAAAATAAGGTTTTAGTTATACTATAATTAAAATTTAGAGTTTTTAAAGAAATTAACAAATTTCAAACAACTTTATTCAAAAACTAGCTTTAAGCAAAATCCATTTGTAAAAATAATTATCAAGATATTAATAAAATTTTACTATTGCTAATTAATAAATAATCACTTTAAAATAATAATTTTTAAAACATTCTTTAAAACCAGCTTAAGCTTTTAAAAACTTTCTTTTTATAAAAATCAATTTAAACTCGAACTTGGTTTTTCCCAAGGAAATCTCATTTCTACTAAATCATCACAGAAATCCTTCTCACGATTTCTGTCCATTTATTAACTTTAGTTTTATGGTTTTATAACATAAATTTATTTCCCAAATCTTCAACTAATAACATTTATCTTTAATTTTCATTCCAGATTTTACAACTTCCAATTTCCATCCTAAATAGATTTCAAATTTTTAATTCTTTTAAAATCCATTAATTAACAATATTCTTTTATTTCTCTAAATTCAATTTATCAAATATAATTAATTTTGGATTTATAATTTATCCAGTAATATTTCTATACAAATTTATTTCAGTTTTCCATCCAAATCAGGTTTCAAATATTTATATTCTTTTAATTTCTTATTTAACCATTTCTCAATTTCTTCGAAACCCAATTTAATTTCTTTATAATTAAAACTGCAATTTTCTTTATAACTAATATTCTGGGTTTATAGTTTAAACCACAATATCACAATGCAATTAAATTCCAACTTATCAATCACAATATATAAACAGGCATAATCATCAATATAAAAATATTACTACTTTGTGAGGAATCCCGTTGGATCCCTCCAACCTGTTTTCCCTGCATCCACAAATATTAGCACAACAGTATATATATCAATTCAATTTGATAATAACTAACATATTCAGCTAAACATCCAAACAAACAATCAATACTAGCTATCTACTTTACTAGTATCCAGATGTGAGTGAGAATAACTCACCTTGAGTTTCGGCGAGCGTTCGAAATTCAAATTAAACCGAACGACGTTCGATTTAACCTAAATTTCTACTTGCCCGGAATGACTCCGGATTTTCACCATCGCGTAGTGCTCGTCGCTGCGATTCCGGCGCTACCAAGATTGTTGATTTCTGATTACATATGAACAAGTTATTTAAATTACAAGATTTGAATTTAATTTCAAAACAAATTCTTTTTTTTTTTTTATTAAAATTACCAAAACATACGGCCGACCCCCTCTTCTCCCTCATCTCAACACGCGAAAGCTCCAGGAGCAAATTCGAACCCATTTCACGTGATTAGGGTTTGAAATCGTCACCACTCGCAACGCATTCAACTCGATCAGGAACTACCGCATTGAAGGTCTCCGCGAGCACCACCCGTGGCTGGACGAGCACGAAGCTCGGTGCTTCCCACCTCCCTAAATTCTCGAACGAACGGCAAATGAACGGCGCCACAAAACTCCTCCAAACGAAGACTACATGCGAAATCAACCGTTGGATCTCACGAGCTCGGAGAGATCTACCTTTCTTCAGTTGGAAGTTTTCGAAATGAAAGCAAGGATTGAGAGATTTGGGAAGAAGAATGTAAATCGATTTCGGCCATGGAATAAAAACATACGGCGGCTGCTTTAAACTAGGGTTTAGGAAGATAATATTATATATATAATAGTTATTTAATAATATTTTAAATCAACAAATTTCTCAATTTAACCGTTAATGCAAACGAACTCCAATTCTCACGTTCCGATAGGCTATCCTGGGGTTTTTCCGCGTTCCGGACACAATGGAACAGGTTTCGTAAGCTAATTCGGTCGTATGCACGAGTTACGGAATTAAACGTTCAATTTGAAATTAAATCGATTAAAACGATTTCGATGCGTTTCGAGCTGCCGGGGTCAAACGACAACTCCGATTGCTACGAAAATTGAAATCCGATAATAACTAACTATTACGGATCCAATGAAACTGGTTTCGTCGAATTTCGAGACTGTGCCCCGGAAGGCTATTTTAACTCGTCTATTAAATTAAGCGATTTTCAAAATTATCGAAATCACTCAAAATTTCCACGTTTAAAATTTTATTAACTTAACAATAATTCATATAACATTTATAAACATATTAAAAATCGTTTTGGCTCATTCCGGACCAAAATCTGATTAATTGCATTTTTAACAATATTAAATTCATTTTAAATTAATATAAACTCCCAAATATTAATTTATCAACTTTAAAATTCTTCCAAAAATCCAATAATATAAATTATGTCCCATTGAACTTAAAAACACATTTAAACATCATTTTACAACCATTCACATTTAATTTCCCAAATTATCTAAATCCAATATTCAATTATTATTATCCAATTTCCAATTTAATTTCCCGTATTTGAAATTTTGACTAATTTTATTAACTTAACCAAAGTCATCTATCTCTAAATTCAAATTATAATTCATATTCAACATTTAAAATGAATTAAATGTTCAATTTGAATAGCTTAAAAATACGGGATGTTACACAAGTAATGAAAAATAAAAGCTACTTAGTGAATGCCTTTGCAATCAAAGGTTGAATAGGATAATAAATGTTGAATTCATTGGGTATAATAGAGTAATTGATTGATAAGTAAAATCTATTTAAAATCAAATATTGAATATTGAACAGGTAAATTGTTTAAATTAAATATTTAAAACTTATTGAATAATTGAATAACCGAAAAATGAAATTAGTGTTCTAAATTGTGAATTGGTTTTAAGGGTTGAATCTTATAAGTTCGATTTCAATATTTCAAAAGATAATGAATTATTGGATAAGCGAAATTGTTTAAATTAAATATTTGGGAATTATTGAATAATTTAATAACAGGAATTGAATAACCGTATAATGGAAATAGTTGTTCTATAATTCTAATTCGTTTCAAAAGTTAAATTTTTAAGTTCGTTTGAATATTTCAAAGGATGGTGATTTAAGTATAATCAAATTTGTTAAATTTAATATTACAAATGTTTGAATAATTAAATTTCAAATTTGATATGATTAATTTGATATTGAAATTAATATATGAAAATAGAGTGAATAATTTAAATTTGATTTAATATGATTCAAATTGGTTTCCAAAGTGAATGTAAGTTATATCGGGATTTTAATAGAGTTAATAAAATTTTAAAAAATTGGAATTTATTGGATAAATTGAATAATGGGTTAAGTATAATTAAAAATGATTTGTAAAATTTTATTTTATCATATGAAAGTTAGTATGATGTTGTAGAACTTTTAAAATCGAATTAAAAGTAAATTTGTGAAAATTGAATATTTTAATATTTAATTATCGAATGGAAAATAGCCAAATTTTGAACAGTCTCAGAATTGGACGAAACTAGTTCCATTGGATCCGTAATAGTTAATTATTATCGGATTTCAATTTTCGTAGCAATCGGAGTTGTCGTTTGACCGTGGCAGCTCGAAACGCATCGAAATTGTTGTAATATTAATTTAACGAGTTAAAATAGTCATTTTTCAAACGGTCTCGGATTTCGACGAAACCAGTTTTATCGGATCCGTAATGTGATATTATTGTAAGATTTCAAATTTCAAGTCAATCTGATTTATTGTTTGTCCGGTGCAAGCCAAAACGCCTAGAAAATCGTTTAATCGATTTAATTTAAAATCGATCGTTTATTACCGTAACTCGCGCAGACGATTGAATTAGCTTCCGGAACCTGTTCCATTGTGTCCGGAACGCGGGATAAACCCTAAGGACGTCCGTTACCACGCGTAAATCGGAGTTCGAAAATTTGGAGTGAATAGGGTTCGTCGTTTTTCTATAAAGGCTCGTTCTTCAGCAAACCCTGGTTAGTTTATTGCAGCCGCCCGTGATAAACAAATTAATGGCCGAAATTCTCTCTTTTTCTTCTTCAATTATTTCACAATCCACAAATCAATTCAAGAAAGTTTCAACTGCAATGTTGTAGATCGTCTCGAGATCTACGACTTCAACGGTGATGATCATTTTTAGAGGAGCCGTTTGACGGCAATTTGGCATGGAATGCCGTGCGTTCGTGCACGTGTAGCGAGGTCAGGGGGAGGCCGAGTTCGCCTATACTCACGGCGTAGGGGGAGCACGGCATGACGAAGTGAATGGCGCTGCTTGATCGGAGCGAAGTCGACCATAGGGGTTGCGACTATTAGGGTTTTGGGCGGCCTTGGTGGGTTGTCGCGTATCATCTGGAACGAAGAGAAAGAAATGCGCATGCGGCCCAGATCTGGGGGCAAGAATCAACGGCCTTGATTGCATAGTAGGGTTTGGTAATTAATTAAAAGTGAATTAATTATATTGTAAATCATGTAATGTTTAAATGTGTATAACTTGTTAATACGAGGTCGAAAACGCATGAAACTTTTTGCGTTGGAATCGTGTCGACGAGCACTACGCAATGGAGCTGGATTGGAATCGTTTGGAGATAGAGAAAATTTCGGGTAAAATTAAACGCTCGTTTAATTTTATTCGAAATAAAGCGCTGGAATAACAGAAAATCAAGGTGAGTGTTTTATAACGCTCACAATGTACTGAATATCTTTATGCTAGTTAAATTTGATATTATGAAGTGTTATGATTTTATTTGTCGTTGTTTGATAAAAATTTAATTGTCATATAGCTTGTCATTTGAATTAACCATTGAAAATTTAATTGATAGTTAAATTGAAGTTAAAATTGAATTGCGATTAAATTACCTGACATTGACAACTATGAAACCGCCATGAATTGTATTGTTTATTGGATGATGTATTTTGATGGATGCTATTGGTTGATAATTGAATGTTTGCATGTTTATTTGCTTATATATATATCCTGTTATGCATACATATGATACCGAGATTTAATTTAAGTGATATATATTCATCCCTGACATTTAATTGAAATAATTAATCACTTGGCCATAGGATAGAAAATTATATACGGACACCGGATTGGCTAAATTAATAAATTTTAAGATCGTCGATTTGAAATTTATTTAAATGTTTTGATTTAAAAGTGATAAATAGAAATCGAATTTATCGAAAAATTTAGTTTGGAATGTTGAAATAAAATTTTGGTTAAAAGAAATGGTTGAATAAATTTAAGTGGAGACTTTGAGATTTAAAATTTGGATATGATTGAATTTTGGAAATTTATTTGTTTTAAAGATTGAACATTAAATTTGAGTTTTGAATATTACTAAGTAAAAGTGACAAAAATGATATTTTGAATTGAGCTTGAAATTGAATCATATTTGTAATTGGGATTTAAATTTGAATATTGAAGAATAATTTTGTTAAGTGTTATAAATTGGTATTTTGAAAAATCAAGCTAAAAATCGATATAAATTGAAATTGAACTAATTGAAAGTGAATATAAAATTGAATAAATTTGAAGTCAAAGTTGACGTTGAATTGAATTGAAATTGAAATTGAAATCGGTAGAATGGAAATTGAAATTGATTTGAATTGGGAAGATATAATTGAAATGGATTGGTTTTGAAGCTATTTTATTTTGTTTTACAAATTACTCGGTTATATAAACTATTTTTGAATACTTAAACTATTTTAATCTATTTTAAATCTACTTAACCCAATTTAAATTACTTTAAACTAATTTATCTAGTTCAAATCCATTTTAAGATTTTAACTATTTTTAACTATTTTATTTATGTAAACTACTTTTGAACTACTTAAAACTATTTTCTAAAATTCTAAGCTGGTCAATAAAGTGGAATGTTTATATTTAAATCTTGAGTTTAAAATACGAATTGAGTTAAGTGAAGTTGCAACCTAAATTGAAATTCGAAATGATTTTGAAATCGAAATGAGATATTGATGCGAAAATTGATTTTTGAAACGGAATCTGACATTTTGATAGATACGGTGATATTTGAAATGGATTTGATTTTTGAAACGAATATGATATTTTGATATCAATTATGAATCGATTTGAAATGTAAAAGAGCCAACGGTGTAATAATACGTAGTTATTAAAGAGACCGGGATCGGATATGGACATACTCTCTGTCGATACCGAACACCACTTTAATAACTATTATACGCGGAGTGTTGATCCAGAATGAAGTGGATGGTTTGGTGAACGCGTTGACTGAACGATATTGGATGACCCCTGACATGACTAAAAAAGGAGCCGCGCCGGGCCATTGAGGTTCGCCACCTCTAGCGGTCACACTTCTTCAATACCATATCTATTACATTTGTGATGCGATTTGGGTGCACCCCTTGATTTGGGAGTGTTGTTTCGCGGTGTTGGGGTAGCTGCTGACTATGCTCAACATCAGTCCGGATCACGCAACTACTAGTATCCTAGTTGGTATCGCCACATGTACCTTATCATACTGATTATCCTATTCGCGACCACTACGTTTTGATTTGTACCTTGAGTATATGGATTGCCCTCTGGTGACTTCCGGTTTTGGGGAAACTACGGTCTTGTATATGCTTTTGGGAATATAAAATGTGTTAAGGGGGATTATGGTAACGCCTTAACGCTATTTTGATACTTTATATCACTGATAGGCATTATCTACTTAGCGTATATTACTACATAGTAGATAGTTTCATGGATCCTTGAGAGATGGAAAATCCCGTAACATCTTTTGAGTTATTGCACGCACGTTGACACTGGATATGAGATGTCAAACCCTGTAAACATCTTTGACGCTGTTACACTCATATTTATTTATGATTGATTTAACTTTCATAAGGATATTTTAGTCCTGACTCGAGTGTTTTGTCTTTTCATTACGCTCGGGTCAGTCCTGAGTTTTTCAGATTTTTGAAGATCTATTCTGGAGGATGAAGACGAAGTTTTGGTATACTATTACTGTTCCTTGCATCATGCTATCTGCTGCGTTATTTTAATTGTTATGTTGTATATGTAAAACGCTGATAAATGTTGTATAAATAATTGTCAAAGTATAGTAAACAGCTGCATGAACTGCTTGTTTGACTATTATATTTTGTCGTTCCGCTGCGAGATTCTGTGTTGTTTCATTTTCTTTATTTCTCTTTCTTTTCTTTTATTATTTACCTCAATAACTATCTGCCTTTTTGAATGGTTTGGAATGGACATGTGTATTTGATCGTCTATTTAAACTGTCCAAAAAGGCAGGTCGTTACAGTTGGTATCAGAGCTTTAGTTTAGAGATAACCTTAGCTTTGTGGGGTCTGGCTCTTTATAAATAGGGTAGTTATACCCTATGATGAGTCGCTGAGTGTATATATATGAGAGAGCGTACTTGTTAGTGATATAAAATGTTTTATATTGTGTTGGTTGATTTGTTGAGTGGCTTATGGATTCTGGTCAACACGAGTAATGAACGTCATTGATAGGGATCTCTAAACACTTAAATAGAACAATTCGACATAGTATTGTTTTGAAATTTGGTAAATGGAATAATTTTGCCCTAATTATATTTTGTGTATAAAGAATTTATTTTCAAAATTTATTGTGACTTGTCAAGCTTACCTGGTTGCTAGAAATGAAAATATTGGTTATTATCATAAATTGGATATTGTAATTTAATAAATAAGCTGAATTACAAAATAAACAATGATAAACCACTTGTGGAATGTTTTAAGAAAGAAAATCCTATAAGAATATTTTATAAAGGTGACTTATAAATTAAAATAGATTTAAATTGGAAAATATTGAATTTAAGACCCGGAGGTTTTAAAATGGTTTTCAAAGCTTTGCAGAAAATATATTGTGATATTAGTTGGAAAATATTTATGAGAAATATTTTGAAAAGATTTTTAAAGGAAGGAATTAATTCAGTACTCCTCTCTTATGTCGCTGGAAAATAATTTCGCTGATGACTGCGCAGCATCATCGACGTTCATTTTCAAGTCTCAAAGCGGGGGAGACTTCTAAGAAGCTTTGCTTTTCTTCGAAATTATTTCGGGTAAAGGGTTTTGGTTTAAACTCCAAAGGTATGATTTGATAATTTAAAAAGATATAAGTATATATGTTTATTTGAAATGATTTGGAAAGAACCCGGGCATTTAAAATTCTAAGTTCTGTTAATTAATAATTTTTAAATTATTTGAATGAAGTGTGAATAACCAGAATTTATAAAATAAGAGGATTGAGATATCTAAGCTATTGTTTGGGAAAAACTTTAAAGTTGAAAGGTAAAGAGGATTTAAACAAATTAAATTTGTGAACATTCTAATTAGGTGAAATGAAATTCTATAAATTTGTATAATACCAAAATTACATTCTGATAACATATAACAAGACTTACCAAATGTTAAAAGTTAAAATGATGTTTTTGATATGTAATCAGATATTGTACAAATAAACAGGACTTGAAAGTAATTGAAATATACAGGTGAGGGAAAAAAACTCTAAAAGAATTAAAATGTATATAAATGGAAAGTTTGGTTGTGATAAAAGTTATAAAAACTTAATTATAGCCTGAAATGATGAATGGATAAATGAAACAAGTAAGTGAACTTAAGAAAGAAGACAAATGAATTATATAATATCTTTGTAAATTGGTTATAGAAAATAAATATAAATTGCATAGAAAATTTTTGAATTTGTAAATTGAGATAACCGTAAACTAAGAAAGGTCATATATGAGAAGTTAGACTTTTATGGAATGACTATAACTAAAGTGATGATTAATAAAAGGTTCCACAAATAAATTTGTATTAACTGAAACTATGAATGTGTAGTGAATGTAAACAAAAGAATTTGGTATAGCTAAGAATCAATTTGGAAAATGAAATTGGATTTAATTAAATTATATAGAATGTTTAAAATGAACTGGAGTGAGCAAATTTTATGATATGATGTTTAAGAAAAGATAATGTTAAAGAACATGCTATGTAAAGAAATGAATATACTAACTGAATAATAGATTGTGAATAATTAATGGAAAAAAAGAGAAGTCAATAAAATAATTTAGTATAGATAAATTGGATAGAAACCCATGGAAAGGTAATACGTGTGATTGTACGTATATTATTTTATTTGCATAACGATTTGATCCCAAATTCGAGCACAAAATTTCGAGATGATTTATATCGATCCAAATTAGGATTTTTCGCTCGATTTTCGACAGCGAACCCTAGATATGGATTTTTAATTTGATTCTGGAATTCTCTATCATAGTATATGGCTATGCAAGGAGGGTAACAGTTTCCAATCAAGGAACCAAATCTGAGTCCGCACTAGAGAGTCGTGTGAACGATACTAGTTTGGAAGTGAAATTGTGTGATCGAATAAGCGATTAGATGGATATTGCTCACGGATGATATACGTACGGCTTACGGACTTAATTAAAGTTAATATTGGAAATATATGATGCCAAATATAAAATGATTCTTTTAAAATTATATGACAGGATATATATATATAAAGGAGATAAACCAAATTGAATGTAAAATTAATAATTTGGTTATGTTGGGTATGATTTGGTTGTTATATGATTGTTAGTTGATTGTATATATAATTCATTAAGTGTTGATGAAATTGAAAGCTATAAGTTATTGAAATCAAATTGGAAGTTAAATGAATTTAAATAGAATTTAATTTGATTCAAAAAGAGTAAGTGAACTAATGTAAATATAAATTAGTGAATGTTAACTAATCGAATTGAGAATGAATGTTAGTAAAATCCAACGTTAATGAATCAACTATGATTAAAATTGAAATCCAAGTCCATAAATATTAATGAGAAGTGAATTTATATTGATTGGTTATGGATTTGTTGGATGATACTTGATTGTTGGATGCATTTGTTGTTTGTTGCATTTGCTATGTTGGCACATGTAGTTGTTATGTTGCTATATGATGTATATTGATATTATTTTCATATATGCATGTTTCTCATGGTTTGTTGAGTGTTTAGTAGGTGCGGATTGCGCTTGCTTCGCATTTGGAGCTCGCTTTCGCGCTATATTAGTCGTATATGCTCGCTAATAAAATATAAGGTACATGTTTATTTTGTCATTGGAATTGGTGATTTTTGATGAGCCACTTGGCTTTTGTTTTTCTTTTGTTGGTTTGGGGCCCGTAGAGGCGTTTTGTAGCTGTAGTGATCGAGCCGCGCAAAGGAGACTCTGTCGAATTTTTCTGTAAAATCCGGGTGTTAGAATTTTTTTTTAAATTTCAATTTTTTTTTATAACTTGTTTTGATAACTAACTTTTAAAGTTAGAAAGCCGTTTGGAATGACTTAGAAAAAGTGTAGCAACGATTTATAAATGAAATTTCATTATTTTATAAGTGGATAATTTTGAATAAAATATATCAAATGTTGAATTCTTTACTTAGTTTCTTTTCCCTTCTTTTCCCTTTTCGGGGACGAAAAGTTTTGAGAGGGGGAGAGTGTAACAACCCGTAAATTTTCGATAATTAAAATAGCTAATTTAATAAGTTTTCGTGATTTAATGTTAGAAAAAAATTTGTAATTCGTTTGAAATAATAATAACTGGAATGAATTGCAACAATAACTATCCAAGTAATGAAAAATAAAAGCTACTTAGTGAATGCCTTTTCAATCAAAGGTTGAATATGATAATAAATGTTGAATTCATTGGGTATAATAGAGTAATTGATTGATAAGTAAAATCTATTTAAAATCAAATATTGAATATTGAACAGGTAAATTGTTTAAATTAAATATTTAAAACTTATTGAATAATTGAATAACCGAAAAATGAAATTAGTGTTCTAAATTGTGAATTGGTTTTAAGGGTTGAATCTTATAAGTTCGATTTCAATATTTCAAAAGATAATGAATTATTGGATAAGCGAAATTGTTTAAATTAAATATTTGGGAATTATTGAATAATTTAATAACGGGAATTGAATAACCGTATAATGGAAATAGTTGTTCTATAATTCTAATTCGTTTCAAAAGTTAAATTTTTAAGTTCGTTTGAATATTTCAAAGGATGGTGATTTAAGTATAATCAAATTTGTTAAATTTAATATTACAAATGTTTGAATAATTAAATTTCAAATTTGATATGATTAATTTGATATTGAAATTAATATATGAAAATAGAGTGAATAATTTAAATTTGATATAATATGATTCAAATTGGTTTCCAAAGTGAATGTAAGTTATATCGGGATTTTAATAGAGTTAATAAAATTTTAAAAAATTGGAATTTATTGGATAAATTGAATAATGGGTTTAGTATGATTAAAAAAGATTTGTAAAATTTTATTTTATCATATGAAAGTTAGTATGATGCTGTAGAACTTTTAAAATCGAATGAAAAGTAAATTTGTGAAAATTGAATATTTTAATATTTAATTATCGACTGGAAAATAGCCAAATTTTGAACAGTCTCAGAATTGGACGAAACTAGTTCCATTGGATCCGTAATAGTTAGTTATTATCGGATTTCAATTTTCGTAGCAATCAGAGTTGTCGTTTGACCGTGGCAGGTCGAAACGCATCGAAATTGTTGTAATATTAATTTAACGAGTTAAAATAGTCATTTTTCAAACGGTCTTGGATTTCGACGAAACTAGTTTCATCGGATCCGTAATGTGATATTATTGTAAGATTTCAAATTTCAAGTCAATCTGATTTATTGTTTGTCCGGTGCAAGCCAAAACGCCTAGAAAATCGTTTAATCGATTTAATTTAAAATCGATCATTTATTGCCGTAACTCGTGCAGACGATCGAATTAGCTTCCGGAACCTATTTCATTGTGTCCGGAACGCGGGATAAACCCTAGGGACGTCAATTACCATGCGTAAATCGGAGTTCGAAAATTTGGAGTGAATAGGGTTCGTCGTTTTTCTATAAAGGCTCGTTCTTCAGCAAACCCTGGTTAGTTTATTGCAGCCGCCCGTGATAAGCAAATTAATAGCCGAAATTCTCTCTTTTTCTTCTTCAATTATTTGACAATCCACAAATCAATTCAAGAAAGTTTCAACTGCAATGTTGTAGATCGTCTCGAGATCTACGACTTCAACGGTGATGATCATTTTTAGAGGAGCCGTTTGACGGCAATTTGGCATGGAATGCCATGCGTTCGTGCACGTGTAGCGAGGTCAGGGGGAGGCCGAGTTCGCCTATACTCACGGCGTAGGGGGAGCACGGCATGACGAAGTGAATGGCGCTGCTTGATCGGAGCGAAGTCGACCATAGGGGTTGCGACTATTAGGGTTTTGGGCGGCCTTGGTGGGTTGTCGCGTATCATCTGGAACGAAGAGGAAGAAATGCGCGTGCGGCCCAGATCTGGGGGAAAGAATCAACGGCCTTGATTGCATAGTAGGGTTTGGTAATTAATTAAAAGTGAATTAATTATATTGTAAATCATGTAATGTTTAAACGTGTATAACTTGTTAATACGAGGTCGAAAACGCACAAAACGTTTTGCGTTGGAATCGTATCGACGAGCACTACGCAATGGAGCTGGATTGGAATCGTTTGGAGATAGAGAAAATTTTGGGGTAAAATTAAACGCTCGTTTAATTTTATTCTAAATAAAGCGCTGGAATAACAGAAAATCAAGGTGAGTGTTTTATAACGCTCACAATGTACTGAATATCTTTATGCTAGTTAAATTTGATATTATGAAGTGTTATGATTTTATTTGTCGTTGTTTGATAAAAATTTAATTGTCATATAGCTTGTCATTTGAATTAACCATTGAAAATTTAATTGATAGTTAAATTGAAGTTAAAATTGAATTGCTATTAAATTACCTGACATTGACAACTATGAAACCGCCATGAATTGTATTGTTTATTGGATGATGTATTTTGATGGATGCTATTGGTTGATAATTGAATGTTTGCATGTTTATTTGCTTATATATATATCCTGTTATGCATACATATGATACCGAGATTTAATTTAAGTGATATATATTCATCCCTGACATTTAATTGAAATAATTAATCACTTGGCCATAGGATAGAAAATTATATACGGACACCGGATTGGCTAAATTAATAAATTTTAAGATCGTCGATTTGAAATTTATTTAAATGTTTTGATTTAAAAGTGATAAATAGAAATCAATATATAGAAATCGAATTTATCGAAAAATTGAGTTTGGAATGTTGAAATAAAATTTTGGTTAAAAGAAATGGTTGAATAAATTTAAGTGGAGACTTTGATATTTAAAATTTGGATATGATTGAATTTTGGAAATTTATTTTTTTTAAAGATTGACCATTAAATTTGAGTTTTGAATATTACTAAGTAAAAGTGACAAAAATGATATTTTGAATTGAGCTTGAAATTGAATCATATTTGTAATTGGGATTTAAATTTGAATATTGAAGGATAATTTTGTTAAGTGTTATAAATTGATATTTTGAAAAATCAAGCTAAAAATCGATATAAATTGAAATTGAACTAATTGAAAGTGAATATAAAATTGAATAAATTTGAAGTCAAAGTTGACGTTGAATTGAATTGAAATCGAAATTGAAATCGGTAGAACGGAAATTGAAATTGATTTGAATTGGGAAGATATAATTGAAATGGATTGGTTTTGAAGCTATTTTATTTTGTTTTACAAATTACTCGGTTATATAAACTATTTTTGAATACTTACACTATTTTAATCTATTTTAAATCTACTTAACCCAATTTAAATTACTTTAAACTAATTTATCCATTTCAAATCCATTTTAAGATTTTAAGTATTTTTAACTATTTTAATTATGTAAACTACTTTTAAACTACTTAAAACTATTTTCTAAAATTCTAAGCTGGTCAATAAAGTGGAATATTTATATTTAAATCTTGAGTTTAAAATACGAATTGAGTTAAGTGAAGTTGCAACCTAAATTGAAATTCGAAATGATTTTGAAACCGAAATGAGATATTGATGCGAAAATTGATTTTTGAAACGGAATCTTACATTTTGATAGATACGGTGATATTTGAAATGGATTTGATTTTTGAAACGAATATGATATTTTGATATCAATTATGAATCGATTTGAAATGTAAAAGAGCCAACGGTGTAATAATACGTAGTTATTAAAGAGACCAGGATCGGATATGGACATACTCTCTGTCGATACCGAACACCATTTTAATAACTATTATACGCGGAGTGTTGATCCAGAATGAAGTGGATGGTTTGGTGAACGCGTTGACTGAAGAAAGAGAACGATATTGGATGACCCCTGACATGACTAAAACAGGAGCCGCGCCGGGCCATTGAGGTTCGCCACCTCTAGTGGACACACTTCTTCGATACCATATCTATTACATTTGTGATGCGATTTGGGTGCACCCCTTGATTTGGGAGTGTTGTTTCGTGGTGTTGGGGTAGCTGCTGGCTATGCTCAACATCAGTCCGGATCACGCAACTACTAGTATCCTAGTTGGTATCGCCTCATGTACCTTGTCATACTGATTATCCTATTCGCGACCACTACGTTTTGATTTGTACCTTGAGTATATGGATTGCCCTCTGGTGACTTCCGGTTTTGGGGAAACTACGGTCTTGTATATGCTTTTGGGAATATAAAATGTGTTAAGGGGGATTATGGTAACGCCTTAACGCTATTTTGATACTTTATATTACTGATAGGCATTATCTACTTAGCGTATATTACTACATAGTAGATAGTTTCATGGATCCTTGAGAGATGGAAAATCCCGTAACATCTTTTGAGTTATTGCACGCACGTTAACTCTGGATATGAGATGTCAAACCCCGTAAACATCTTTGACGCCGTTACACTCATACTTATTTACGATTGATTTAACTTTCATAAGGATATTTTAGTCCTGACTCGAATGTTTAGTCTTTTCATTACGCTCGGGTCAGTCCTGAGTTTTTCAGATTTTTGAAGATCTATTCTGGAGGATGAAGACGAAGTTTTGGTATACTATTACTATTATTACCCTTGCATCATGCTATCTGCTGCATTATTTTAATTGTTCTGTTGTATATGTATAACTCTGATAAATGTTGTATAAATAATTGTCAAAGTATAGTAAACAGCTTCATGAACTGTTTATTTGACTATTATATTTTGTCGTTCCGCTGCGAGATTCTGTGTTGTTTCATTTTCTTTATTTCTCTTTCTTTTCTTTTCTTATTTACCCCAATAACTATCTGCCCTTTTGAATGGTTTGGAATCGACATGTGTATTTGATCGTCTATTTAAACTGTCCAAAAAGGTAGGTCGTTACAGTGAGAATTTCGGGTAAAATTAAACGCACGTTTAATTTTATTCGAAATAAAAGCTGAAAACGAAATTGAAATCAAGGTGAGAACTTCTCACTCAATCGAATCGGTTTTGATTTTAATTTTAAATAGTTAGATTTAAAATTCTTGAATGTATGTTTGAATGATGATTGTTATCTATTGATTGTTAAAACAGACATTATGCGCCGTTAGTAAGCGGAGGTTATTTATTAAAAATATATACCGCGAATATTTCACAGTATAGTGAAATTGGTATTATTATGTACTTGGAGTTGATTTTCCCGCATTATATAGCGGATGAGACCCTATTGCGCCGTCTATTAAGCGGATAATATTTTAAATCCTATATACCGTGATAAATTTCGTACTGGAACGGAATTGGTATTGTGCTAACATCTTTGGATGCAGGGAAACAGGTTGGAGGGATCCAACTGGATTCCTCAACTGTATTGATTTATTTACAGATATTTTGATATTTGTTGATTATCATATCGATATATGATATTTGGATGTCGTGATTGACTATTTGGTGCTGCTGCATCATCGGATCCATTTCTGAAGTTTGAAAATAATGATTTTTGGTTTTAAAAGGAATTTTAAAGTGATTTTCAAAAGTATACGTTTTACTAAATTTTCAATTGTTGAAATAAATAAACGTTAAAATTTTATTTTCATAAAAGTCATGATTTTTGGAAAATAATGCTTAAGTATGATTTTGAAATATATAAGCTTTAAATAACGATTTTTAAGTTATTAAAAGAATAAATTAGTTTAAATTGGGATTTTTGAATTATCAAAAACGATGTATATAAAAGACTTATAAAATTGATATTTTATAAATTAAAAATATTGGAATATTAAAACGAGTTTTTATAAGTGTTAAAAATGAAATAAAAATGGATTTCATAAGTGAACGGAATTTATAGATTTATAAATTGTGAAGTTATAAAATGAATAGATTTTGTAAAATAGAAGATTTATAAGTAATTATCTTATAAATCGGATTTTGGCATTTAAACGAGATATTAATGGAATTTGTTAAAAATGAGATTTATAAATCAAAGCTTATAAATAGAAATGGAATTTATAAGCATTTTTTTTTAAATTCGAAATCAATTAAATTTGATAAATTGAATGTTGAAGTTTATTAAAGGAAATATATTCACGATTTTGGGCAGTGAATACATTGTTGAATAAAATGGTCATATTTGGCAAAATGGATATTATTAAAAGAAGTTGATTATTTTAACGACGTTTTAAAATGCATTAAATATCGAAACCATAGATTTCAACATTCATTGTTGAAATAGACGTTTTTGAGAAATAGAAGGAAATGGTGGACTATAACACTGTTGTTATAGCAAATGGTTTCCGAAAGGAAATGTTTCGTATAGTATTGGGATTTATATATCTATTTAAACTTTGAATCCCTATACTAGTGATTTTGGGTCGTCGTAACGATGTTTTACGCAACATTCGTTTTGACTCAAATTTATGTGTTAAGAAAATGATTTCTTAAAGAATGAAATTTATACTTAGTTTTGATTTAAGTATATTGAATATTTTCAAATCTTGAAAATAAATAGATTTGTGAATTACTTATTATAAATAAGTATGGAAATGTTTTCCAATATGAACTGAATATTTTGAGACTTTATCTTTTAAAGATAAATTGAAAATGAATATTAGAAATCGATTTGAAAATCGTATATTCATAGATATTTTGGAATTATAAATTCATTATGGAATTTATAAATGAAAAAGGGAATTTGTTTAAAAATAAAAACGTTGATTTATTTTTGAAGTGTGGAAATTATATATATCTAGTAAAGATATTTTGGAAAGTAAATAATTTGGAAAATTATTTGGATTTGGTGATGTTGAACACGCCTATTGATAGTTAAATAATCCGACTATCAATATTTACCTTTAAATAGGTATTTGTTGTGATTGCTTGAATTTGAATGCTACACTTATTTTTGAATAAGCGCTCACTATTCGGGTTAGCCGGGAAAGGACCTTGGGGTCGTATAACCCATTCCGAATATGTGATACGTCGTAATGGATTGCATTTGATGACCGGTGTTGAAGACCGGATATTTGTGAAAACGGAAGGATTACCGTCGAGTTACTCTACATCGGCTGATATCCGATATAGAGGTTTTATCACCCTTAGTGACGGGAAGTCGGGTCGTGATTAGTGAATATCCGGATTGCAAGGACTTCTTTGGAAGTGCCTTCGGTTCTGTTCGAGCCCGGAACAGACTTGTATGGATTGTATGTCTGACATTACAAGTTGAGATATAAAGCTGATTTCTTTCAAATATATTTCTGTTGGTGTCGGAGAATTTATTCTCTTAGCTTAACACCCTTCTCTGAGACATACGAGCTTAGAGGTTATATAGTTGAAGGTTATTAGTGATATACTCCCAATTTGGTAGTGTGGCATGCTGAGTGTTGCTGTGAAATGATCATTGTTTGATCATTTGTGATATGATCATTTGTTTGATCATTTATCTTGGTGATCATTTCTATGATCATTTGTTGACCCAAAGCACGGCTTTTGTATAAAGCGTGGCTTTGTGGACGAGACTTTGTCGGACCTCACACCCTGGAAATGGTCAAAACAGGAAGGATGCGGCAAGGTTATTAGGTGGTAGCGCCCCTTTAGTGTATGTCATTCCTTCTAGATAGAGGTGGTATCATGGTATGGAGCCCAGATATTTAACCTATGTTGTTGCTGCGAATTTTGTGGTTGTTGGAAATCGAGGATCCTCGGATAGATCGGTTACGATCGGGGGATGACATATTCATGTCAGTAGTTACCTAGTTTGAAAGGTAGCCCGGCCTTGTGTTGGCAGAGATCCGGTTAGGTTCTCGGGGCGTCTTTCCAGAGGCGTTTCCATGTGGCAATGGGAAGTTCCTTGGCCTGACCATTTGTTGGAAATCCAAAGAAACAATACGAGACTTGTACGGTTTTAGTTGTAGAACCTGCCATGGAATGTGGCGGTAACCTGCTATTGAACATGGTAGCTATAGTAGGCATACGATAATGGTCGTATGTTGGCTAAGATTTATATCTTTACTTTCGAAATAATTTTTCTACACTATGCACTAGTAATAATATCAATTGTTTCTTTTTAATGCGTATCAAGCATCTTTGACTATCATAAGGAGAAATCTCCTCCGATTCTGCGTTTGCATTGTGTGTGTGTGCGGGAGGCCTTATGGTAGTCTCATTTTTAAAAAGCATTGCGAATTGACTTTAAAAATATTCCTCTATTTTGATTTTAAAGAAAAATAAGCTGTTTTAGTTCTCACACTAGTCACATGACTGACTCGGAGTTTATTGTTTTCCTTCCTAAACTCTGGGTGCCCACCAATTTCCACACGAGCAGTCAAGAGTTAGATTTATCAAGATATTCTGGAATTCAGAAGTTGCAGGAGGCAAGCTGGATGGCATGGCGTATTACTAGTATATAGTATTTCTTTTCCGCTGTCGATGTTGTTGTTGTTGTACACTCTGAATGATGTAATGTAATGTGATGTAATAACTGATATAGTTCTTTGTTTAAAGATTATTCATTTATGTATTATATGTTGTTCCGCTGCGAATTGTGAGATTCTGTTGATGTTCTGTTATTTCTTTTTGCTCTGTTCTATCTTTTTCTATCTTCTTCTACTTTTTCTTCTTCTTTAACCCTAACAGTACGGTTTTCCGGCCTTCGATTGCTCGGCAGTTGATACAGTGGTCGTATTGATGTCGGTTTTCGTGGACGAAAAAATGTATCGTTACAATGAGTGGGATGGTTGATTCGTGTTTGATTCCATCGTTGAATTTTTGCAAAATAAAAATACAAGGAAGTTGAAAATATTATTTAATTAGGGAATAAATGGAAGGAAAATAGAGAGGCAGTGGGAGATATAACTATCAGTAATTCTTTAAAGCCTGAAATTGTTGTATGAATTTTAGGCCGAAATTAAATATACATTAAATTTTAGTTCTAAAATCAACCCACCCCCACAATTTCTGCCTCAATTCGCATATTCTGCACTCCCTGTTTCGGGCTTCCAAGTATCTTTATATAATTATTAGAAAAAAGTGGCTAGGAAAATATTTCTGTGCCCCCTTTTAAATTTGGTCATCTTACTTTTATGCACTTTTGCATAGGGTTTATATACTTCATTTTTATATTAGTAAATCTTATAATAGCACATAACCTGTAAACACTATCTTTGACTACAATCAGTATTGACTTTTCTTGTGTGCCCACAAATGTTTCTGAACATCCATGAATCGACGACTTGAGTCATTCAGGTTAAGCACTTCAAGTGAGAAGTGGTGGTAGGACTGAGTGATGCTTCGAGGAAGCACATTTGATGAGGTGAAGTGATGGATTGGGACATATGGTGTTCTACTATAAGTTGTTTGCTGAAGTGATCATTGATAACTCTGTATGTGACATGTGTTTCATATGATAAGGGTATGTGAGAAGGACGCTCACCTATGCACCCTAGACCTATGTGATGGTCTGACCAACGTTAGTGAGGGCGTTACCTATGTGATAAAATATGATTGAGAACCAACTCTAATTGCGATATATTGTTCACTGGACAATGTGATGATCGTACGAGTTATCATATAACCGAGAGCATCACAGTAGTGATGCATGGCCTTAGTGATGTCTCTGGTGATGGACGACCTTAGTCATGGTCGTACTGATGCAATAATTTAGTGATGGTTATGATGATATAAGCCTTAGTGGTGGCCATGATGATGGATGACTTTAGTGACGGTTAAGGTGACGTGAGACCTTAGTGATGGTTGCAGTGACGTGAAACCTTGGTGATGGTTGTAGTGTGTTTATCTTGTCTTCGTATGTTGCAATGATTGGTGTGCTTTCTCTAGATTTGAGATTTATGTCTTGTGATATAGGTTATATTGAGCAATGTACCCTAACACATGGTGTTATACTTAGTGTAGCATACATGTATGATGATAGTGTAGAAAATATAGTGTCATGTGCTAACTTGTTAGATGCAGGGATATGTCAAGTATGATTTCTCGTACTCGATGTTCCTATTTTACTATCTCAATGTTTATAGTATCTTGATATGTATTTATCACTTACAACAGATTGATGTCTGACTCCTGCTTTTATGCTTTTCTTCTTATTGTCTCGGGCATTCTTAAATGAGTTGACCAGATAGTGGGCCTGAGTTAGCACATGGAGCTATTTAGAGGATGGGGAAAGAGGCTAACGTTTATGTATATCCTATCTTTAAAGTTCATTGTTGTTTTAGTTTGTAGTACCGCGGAGCTACCAACATTAGTGATTATTATTAGAGATTGATTTTTTATCAGTTTATATTGATGATGTATAAAACTCTATTCCATTATTTTGCATAATTGTTGTGTACCTAATTTACCTTGGTGGTCAATTTTGGTTCATGTTGGTTATACATATATGTTTCTCTTGTTTTATATCTATGTTACTATTATATTTTATCCGGTGCTTTGTGAGATATATGATAGGTTATGCTTGGAACTTTAGTTACAGTACCCTTGAATGTCATTCTACATCGGCCGGGTAACATTGCAGTGCACTTTAAGGTGTATATCATATCGGAGGTGTAGGGTGTTTGCCATAGTTCATTTAATGTGTTTTTTCAATAAAAATTTCTCTTTAAATTTATTTAAGTAGATTTAAATATTATTACATATGTTCTTAAACTAATTGGGATGGAGCATTAAATTTTTCTAGCAAGGTACCTAGTAGATTTTATATATCTCCTAAAACTCTAAATTAGATTTCCACTTCGCTATCTCAACCTCAAAGACAAAGAAGAATGAATTTTCAAGCCGAGTAATCCAGATTTAGAGTAAGATCCAAGTAGCCTGATGAGACCAGATATACTATGATAATGAAGCATTTCTCAAAAGAAGTAAGGAGGTTTATGGATATAGTTGCATTGGCATACAGATATTAACATTGAGAAATTATGGTTGTTTGTTGCCACAATCGATCAAATTTGGAACTTGTAGATAATATGACTAATAAGTAATTAATGGGTTTGATTACATTCGAAAAGGAGAATTTACATCACAATACTTAGCAGTTATTTATAAGAAAACTTATCAACAAACCAAACTTGATTTAATAGGAAAGTTAGTTCTTTTTGGTCTCTTTTTATTTATTGGTGAGTGCCAGGATGTGAATGCATTCCTTAGATTATTTTTCGAATCAGTCCTTATTGTGAAACTTCCTTTTTATTGACCTTTCAAATTGGTTGAAAGGTTTGAAAACTCCTCTTCTTGATCTTTCGAGCTGAATATAGTAGTTTAATTATCCCTTCGAAACAGTCCTTTTGAAGTAGTCCCGGAAGCCTAATGGATGGTTCTATGGTTTAAGGGTATGATTTGTTTTGAATGGTTTCAACCTTATCAAAAGATGGAATCTTAAGTGACTTAGGGTTGGACTTGGAATTGAAGGTGAAACTAGCTTGAATTAAGGTTTCGATCCACTAAAAGGTAGAGGTCCAATAAAAGGTGGCCTAGAGTAAATAACTAGGATTACATGAAAATATAGAGGTTTTGACCAGGTTGGAAGAGGCCTTTTGATGTGGTCGATACCTGAAAAGCATGGTTAGATCTACCAAAAGCTTTTGAAACAACTATATAATCAAGAATGCTAAGATCTTCCCTTTATTAATTCAACGGAACCTTTATTGATCTAATGGTGACTTTGTAGAACAATTTTCCTCAATTTGATTCAAATTAGAGTTACAACTTTTAGAATTAATAAAATACAAGTATAGAATGAATGAGTTCGGATTCCCAAAACCAGACACCGTGGGTCTTATTTATAGATGCGGGTCGGCACCTTTCAACCTAATATTTTCGACCTAGTCAAAAGGAAGCTTCAATATTGTCTTTTGAATGCTTTTGATTCCTTCAACACTTGCACATCCTTCGGCAATGCTTTCGAATGGGCTTAAATGCTTCCGTCTTTATAGAAAGGGATGGTTGCGCCTTTCTTCTTTATGTTGCTTTGTAGGAGCTTTCAACCAGTAGGCTGTCTCCAAGGGTTTCAAAGGTATTAAAATGCTAATGGTTTCGACACTATTAATAGCTTCCAATCGTTTTCTTGTGACTTGATGCGGAGCCTTCCCTGGATATTAATGGCTTTGACCCATCTAAAAGGTTTGGTTGGGCTTTTGAAAGGGTTGTTCTGACCACAGCATGTTTTTGAGTGGTTTGAATGTAGGAGAAACCTTTGGTTTCTAAAGGTTTGGAGTGCATATGAAGAGTTGTCATTCCTTGTCTTCGAAAGGTGTTGCTTTAACTCGTCCAAAATATCTTTATGCATGTGAAAGAACCTACTTCGAAAGGTGGTCACTGAAGCGGAATGGCGCCTTCGACCCTTTCGACCCCATCGAAAGGTCGTGATACTTCTGGACTTTAACTGTAGCATCCCTTCGACTCCTTCGAAAGGTCTTGTTGGAGCTTCTTTCTTTTGTTCTTCTTTGTCTTTCATTAAATTTGGTTTCGACAAGGTCGAAAGGATATTTGGTAGTAACATTTTCCCCCGCCCTTGAGAGGGAATGCCTTGACTTTCTAAGTCAATCATTTCAAAACCCTGAATGTTTCCCACCTTTTGGTATTCCAGCTTGAATCTGGATCGTTCATTTAAATCTAATCAAACGGCTCGGCGTTGTTACAGACTTTTCTTATAAATCGCGTTCTTCTTTTCTCTTTTTTCATTTACCTGCAAAAGAAATAAACTTTGAGCAAAACCAAAGTTCTCAAACTTTCAAATAGTTCATTTTTTCCACAATTAAAAATCCAGATCTAAAGTAACTTTACGTTTTTTTTGCTTCACGAATCTTTCCCTTCTTCATTTGACAGTAAATTTCAATTTCACAAACTTTCACAGCTTGGACTTTCAATTATTGTTTTGATCTATTGGAAACTGTTTGAGTTCTTATTTGCTTGAAAGCATCATATAATTTAGTTTCACGGCTTGATTTGATTTACCTTTTTTTATTAATCCTCGTTTTAATCTTACCTGATTCGGATTTCATACTATTGCATTTTTTAGAGAATTCGAACCTTTATCTCGAAGATTTCAAAATTCTAAGTATTTGATTCGCGTCCAACCCCATTTTTTTTATTAATTTTTAAATTTTTAGGTTTAGGTTGGATTTGGGGAAGAAGGATTTTTCGGTTTACTTCGTCTAGAAGTCATGAGTTGTACGAATTAAAATTGGTGCCAGGATTTTACCTTTCTACCCCTTCGATAGGGATTAAGGCGGTGTTTTACTGTATTACTTTTTTAGCCCCCTTCGATGAGGTTGAGAGGTAACATATCACCAAATTTAATTGACCTTGTTGAAAGGTTGATGAATTCGTATGAAGTCGACCTCTCCGAAAGCAATTTTACATTTGAGAGTACCCCAATACCTCTCGAAGAGGTTGGCTAACATGTCCTTCTAAATAAATATCCATTGTATCCTTTCAATAGCACAAACTTTGTTTATGGGTTCCACACCCTTCAATACTTACTTAATTTCATATATTGTTTAAATTTAATTAGAGAATGCATACTTTGCTTAAGTTGCAAATTAAGCAAACGTTTCGACTTAGTTAAAACCTGTTGTTTTAGTTGAAATTCAGTTGTTAGTATGCTTTCAAAACCCTGCATTCCTTTCAATTCTATCGAAACCGTCTATAACTAATGAGTCGAAATCTCCTATAATCACATTTCTCCAATATTGTCAAAACGTTCCAAGTCCTTTTATTTTTTAACAATAGGACTTCAATTTAAAAACCTTTCGACTTAATTGGTATATAAGGTTTCGACGGCATTCATGTTCCTTTGGTAAAACTAAGATTATAAGTTTCGACAGTGTTGAAGGATCTTTTTTATTTTTTATTGAATATTGGTAGTGTTTACCTTTTTCCAATTTGTTGTGTAGGTTTTAATTGTTCCCCATTAATAACAAAACTTCTATTGAGCTTCCGACTTTGTTGAATAGGATTGGTTGGACATACATTTCCTTCCTCCCTTTCGACCTTGTCGAAAGCTCGGTGAATGTTTATACTTGGGCTTTCGATATTGTTAAATGGGGTTTGTTAAGTGTTAATTTCTATTTCCCTTTCGACACCTTCAAAAGCTTAATGAATCTTATTTTTTAACTTTAGCATTCTTTCAAGAATATGAAGTTTCATATCTTGTTTGATGTCCAAATTATTGTGATAAGTTTCTAGTAATCCTTGAAAGAATGTTAATTTCACAACAAACTGTAATTTCTAACTAGAACGTTTTCACCTGGCAAAATCATGGGTTCCCCAAAGAAGGTTGAATTTACCTTTAAGCATTCCTTAATATCCACTCAGGATGAAGTGGATGCAATCCTTAATTACTTTGGGATTACCGGGGTGGAAGCCATTCCGCCTACTGAAAATGATTGCATCAACAGCCCTCTTTAAGGGTTCTTCGTTTACACTACAATCCACATCTGGCATGGTGGATTCCTTCTATTTTCGAAATTCTTGTCTAATTTCTTAGATTATCTTGTTATTTCTCCAATTCAGCTATCTCCAAGTGTGTACACTTACTCTTTTCTTTGGAGTTGATGGCACTGGAGTTTGGCATTCCCTCTTTAAATGCTGAAGTTATGAATTACCTTGTCTGATTGGTTAAGATCAGCAACTTAAACAACCAAATCTTCCTAGAAAATCCTCCTAAAACCGATATCCGAAGAAGTGAACAAGTCCAAAGACTGGGAGAGCCAGTTCTTTTTGGTTAGATGCTTCCCCGACATTAGTGGGACCTTCTCTACTCCACGTAAGCTCAGATCTTATTTTTTTCCTTCCCTATAGTTACTTTTATTTGCTAATATATACTTTTGGTTAGGTACTCCCGCTAAAGGACTAAATGAGGAGGATAAGAGAATGATGGAGTCCCTAATTGCAGCTTCAAGCAGGATTGGGAATCGATTGACACTGCTGAATCCCACAAATTTGTAGAAGCACTCTCTCTTGCCAACTGTTCAAAGGATTCTCAGCCAACCCCCTTTGATCTAACATACGTCCCAAAGCAAATGCTTTCTTTCTTTGGGAGATCCTACAAATTTCTCCCAATGTCACCTATGTGCCCTGACCACTTCGGTAAGTTATAAACGATGCACTTGTCAACTATTGATGTGTTGTTTTTCAAGTTATTATGTTGACTTATAATCTGTTTGAATTCTCTACAGCTATTCTTCAGTTTGAAAAACCTATCAGTGGTCCGGCTCCTCCCTCTTCAATTTATCGTGCACCATCCTTTTCTCAAGCTCCTACTAGGACAAAAATGGCCGTCAAGAGAAAAATGGTCAAATCGGCTGTGGTGGAACCACCTCTAAAGATAGCAAAAATAGTTGAAGTTCCTGATTCCTCACTACGAGAGGAGGAGTCCGCAAATATTGATAAAGCTTTGGAGAGTCCAATTGTTGAAGCTCCTCTCAATCAACCCAAAAAGACTCAAGGACCGTTGATCCACTTTCCCGCATTGTCTTCTCGAGCTCTCCAAGTGCGATTGAGCAGACGTGGAAGGCTTTGGAGATTTCGACCCCTTCTCAAAAGCTCATTCCTTCTAGGTCATCATTTCCCGCATCCTTAAATAATTTTAAAGGGATATTCTGATCTATTCTGAGTTCTTCATCTTTTGCCTCCGCACACCCACCTTCCTCTGTGCCTGACTTGGTGGGTAATTATTGTTCTTTAATAAAACAACTAATGGTAAGTTTCTTTTCAATTGACTTTATTGATACTATTCTTCTTTGAATTTTTGACTTATGTTACACTTCATCTTTTAGATTTCCAAGAGTTGGCTCTCCTTGCAGGAACATGCATCAAAATCTTCTACCTAATCTTCTTACTTCAGGAGAGATTTCAGACTTAAAGAATTAAGTCTCTACCTTATCCATAAAGAAGAATGATGCTATGATTGAATTGGAGCGATTGAGGGCTTCTCTTGCCCAGTCAGATTCTGTTATTTCTGAGGAAATGAAAGCTCGCTAATTCCTCGCCGGTAGGAATCTAGCAATAAAAATGACTTTAAAAGAAGCCGAGGAGGAAATGATCCAAATGGAAGCAAAACAAGCCTCTTTAATGGAGAAGTTGAAAAGGAACAAAGCTTCCATAAAAATGGTTATCGGCACCATTTTCGATGCAAAGCAGTGAGTGTTACAACTTCTTGGCTCTTCTCTTGAGACAATATTATGAATTATTTCGAGGATGCTCTGATGCTTGCATATGCTGATAATGTTAAGAAATGCCTAGATCTGAGCTTTCCTTCACTTGACCCTACTCTCGTCGATAGGGTCATGGATAAAATAAAAAAGATGGAGCATGGAACTGAAGTTGCTGAGAGGGAAAAGGTCGATGCTTCTAAATTCTTTCCTTTGAAGTTCCTTCCTTCGAAGTCGAATCTTACTTCGAAGGCGAAGATAACAAAGATGAGGTCATCGAAGAGGGGGGGGGTGATAATAACGATGATAATGATGATGACGAAGATGATAACATCAATGGTGGTCATGGATCAGGTGGCAACAGAGGTGGTCAAACTAAAGCTTTTGAAAAAGATGGAGATGATAATACGTAGAGCTCTAAAAAGGATTCATCTCCTCATGAAGTGATCCCGCCTAAATTTCATGCACCTTACGGCCCTCAAGAGGAGCCTGCTTCAATTAATGTTGAAGAATCAAAAGAGACGGAGCAGGCTTCTCAAGCATCAATTCCTATTTCTCTAGTACGAGATTCTCTTTTTACACATTTTTCGCTTCAAAGATTGTAATAGTTTAAATCACTTATTTTAGATAAGAAGGAAATCCGTTCACCCCTATAAAACCATGCTTGAAAGAAAAAAGAGGAGATAAATAGTTTATATAGGGAGTTAGACAAACAATTAAAGGAGCACAACATTCTCTCTGTTAAATATCATAGACTAAATAGAAGTGCGGCAGTGTTAGCATCTTTCAAACATCAAGAAGCTGCCCCACATCTGAAGAGGAACTCCTCCATTATGATGGTCTTCTAAAAGAGAATCGAGAATTGACCACATTCTTTTTGATACTGATTGAGGGGCAAAATATCCTGGTGGATTATAAAGTCTATTATAGGCACCCGACCGTAGATTTCTCACATTTAGGTGACTGTAGACGTCTACACAAAAGATACTTGGAAGAATTTGGGTCTGATCTACATCCTAGAGCATGTTGGAATCTGCCTCGAGTCAAATCAATTCCATAAGATTTGCCTTTTGATAAACTCAAGTGTTATAAGGACAAATTTATTCCAGAATTCTTTACAAAATCAATTTTTTATGAACCAAATGAATAGTGTAATTATGTAACAATAATGATTTATGTATGTTTGTTTTAATTTTTCTTTTATACATAGTTGTATTTTATTATGTTATCACAGAGAGAATGTTCCTCAGACAATCTTGTTTCTAGAGATTACCTAAGCCAATATGTTAAATTAAGAAGATTTTATCTCGAAAAGGCATCTATTTTGAAATCTTCAATGTTAGTAAGATATTGTTTTCTTAGAGACTTACTAAAACTTTACACGGAACATCCTCGTCTCCGCTTTTATTTACTTGGCAATGAGAAAAAAGGCTACTTAAGAAAATTCGGACATACCATACTAAACTAATTTGCGGTCGTGACAGTCCTCCGGTTGGGGAACGAGACTATTGCAAATATCCTCCAGTGATTACTCCGAAAGTACTTAACTTTCCTTTTAACTCTACTGTTATTCTTTCTGCCAATTCACTAAATAAAATTAGAAATGTTGTTTTCCTTCTCTAGATGTTAAACGAATGTCTATTGTACCTTTTAGTTTCATTGTTACTTGAGTTGTAATATTTTATTGCAGTAATAAAGAGATTGTTCATTCTGATTTTGACTTCGTTCCTTTTCCCTTTTTTTAAATTTAATAGGAATTACAGTTATCCACAAAACCTCTTTAATTAGATTCAACATCTCGCTTTATCAACCTTAAAGATAAGCTATTAACGGATCTTGAAAAAGCAGACTTCTTGAAGATACTTGCTCATTTTCATGGCAATACCGAAGCATTAAGATGGCATAAGAGATTCTTACTTCATAAAACAATTGTTAGAAATCTCAAGGATCAGATTGCCAATTTAGAAACAGATGTTAATAGTAAAAATGAAGCAATTTCTATACTAAAGTGTCAAGTTAAGTCAAATCCTTCAATTGATTTCGATCACAAAATGTCGGAACTTTTATAACACATAAGCGATTTGGAAATGAAATTGAAGGATAATCAAGCTTAGTGCGAGTCGTTGGAATTTATTATAGGGAATAATATCTTGAGTCATGATTTACCAGTGACATGGTAGTGGGTGAGTGGTGCAGGAAAGTTAAATTCAAAATGATGAAATATTTTGATGAACGGTAGAAAGTTAGATACTCACAGCGCGTAAACGAATATACCGCTAGAATTCAAAAACTCGAATGTAATAAATATCTCCTTTTGAAGTGCATCGTTGAATTGGAAAGGGAAAATAAGATCCTTAGAGGCACAAAGAGAGATTTCAATCGTGCTTTGAAAACTAATATTGATGCGATTGATGATGCAGATAGGATTTGGAAGAGAAAGAAGAAACGTAAAGAGGTTCTTTATATCATTGTCCGTCACATCGTAGATCCTTTAATCACTGAGAACCTAAACAAAGCATCTTAAGATTTATGAAAGATTCATATTTATGGGATGCATATATTTGTTCTGTACACTGTAAATAATTTCATAAGTTATGTAAATTATGTAAATATCACCTGATTTGTGATCCTTTCCTGTAATGTTATTTCTGAAACATTTGTTTGATAGCTTATACCACAATGTCTGTATTTGCTGGATCTTTTATTCTTCTTTACTGTTCTGATTTCCCTAAAAAGTATGAAGCAAACAATATTTCTTATTATTAGCTTGAAATTGATATAAAAGTCTATCTATATCATTCACGTCGATTAACAAATCATTATGTTAATCGTATAACAATAAATGAACAATAATTATATTTAATTAAATATCTTGAAACCCCATCTTTGATCATGATGAGAAATAATTTAGAATTTAACTTTAACCGTACTTCTAGAATATCTTAAGTTTGTTGGCAGAAAATTTTATCCTCGACCAGGGGTATAAATGTATTAGAAAATCAACCTTTGATGTTTACCAATGGAGGGTTAATAATGATTAAGTAATAGAAGTCCAGAAACCATTATTTGAAAATTTGTAGTAGAAATCAATGACCCATATTCGAGCGTTAATGAATGAAATCTGAAAGTTTAGAATCCCGAAACTCAGATTAAGGTATTAGTGGATGATATTTAGATGTTAAGAAACTTGAAACTCAGATTCAAGTATTTGTGGACGATGATTAGAAATTCATAATAACGATCTTCTTAATTGAAGTCTTTGACCTAGATTAGGGCATTAGTAGTGGATAATCTAAAGTCCATAATAGAAATCTCAATTCCAAATCAAGTGATAGTATCGAAACCTAGATTTGGGTATTAATATATGAAGTTCAGAAGAGTGACCCAAAACCTAGATTTCGATATTAATAAGCGAAGTTTTTTTCTACTCCTTAAATTCTGTCTTCTTTGACATGTATAAACCCTTTAGGCCTTATTCATAGTCGTGGTTTGATTGGCTACTTCTCGAGCTGGGACGTCTTAGTCCATCATTTGATATGCCACTTCTCGGGCTTGTACATCTTTCTCCTTTGTAGATGTGCCACTTCTTGGGCTTGAACATCTTAGTCCTTTGTAGATGTGCCACTTCTTGGGCTTGAACATCCTAGTCCTTTGTAGATATGCCGCTTCTCGGGCTTGAACGTCTTATTTCGTTGTTTGGCAAGCCCCTTCTTGGGCTTGGACGTCTTAGTCCGTTGTTGTCTGGTGCTCTTTGTTTCCTCATTCTTAGAGGCTGGAAGCAAGGACTTACCCAACCTCCCTCCAGGAGGCGCCTTGACCTAACCAGAGGTGCAGCCAAGGGCTTGTCGATGCTTTAACCTGATCATAGCATGGTGCAGATAAAGGCGTACGCTCCTTCCTCCAGGAGGTGCACTGCCCTTGCCATAACGTGGAGGGGATAGGGCCTTGTTGATGCTTTAACATGGTCATAGCAAGGCGCGGATAATGGCTTACACTCCTCTTTTCTGGAGGTGTCTTGACTTGACCAGAGGCGCATCCAAGGGCTTGTAGATTCTTTAACCTGGCCATAGCGTGGTGCGGATAAAAGTTTACACTTCCTCCTCCAAGAGGTGCTCTATGTAACAACCCTGTATTTTGTGATTATTTAATTTAATTTTAATTAGTTTAACCGAAATTCCTGATTTAAAAACTTTAGTTTATTTATTAAAATGGATAAATTTGTTATTTTAAATATAAATTTTGATTTTTGTGTGAATTATAATTCCAAACCTGAATAAATAGAATATTTCCAAAAAAGTGGATTTTTGGTCAAAATGGTCAAACTTTGACTTTTAAATTTAAAATTTAAATATTTGAATTTTTGAAAATTTATCTTTTATTATGAAAATAGATTTAATTTCAAGAATACTGCTTTTCATTTCGCTGAAATGGGATTAATATTGTGAAAGTTATGCTTTTTACAATACTGTGTGTAAATTATTTTATTTAACAAATTTGTTTATTTTAAATTTATATAAATAATATCTTTGTTTGTAAAATCATGTTCTAATTTTTGTAACATGATATGTTATGAATATATTTTATTTTTAAAATATTTTTAAGTATAGTTATAATTTTCAAATGTTGATTGTATATTGTTTTCAATTTTTAATTCTAGTTCCATTAAATAAAGTATTTTCTTTATTTATTTCCTACTTTTCCTAAAAATATTTATTTATTCTTCATAATATATATCTCTACCTTATTTTTCTTATTTATACATTCATTTAGTAATTAAATGGATAAGTATTTACTCCCTACTTATTTCTTGGAAAGAAATTTCAAATATATATAAGTTATTATTTTAAAAGGCATATGTTTAAATGTTTATTTTAATTAATATAAGTAATATTTTTGGTTGATATATCATGTTATAATTGTGTAATATGTAACATTACATGTTATGTATATATTTACAAAATTTGTCTGTTTGTTTCATTTAGTTTGGATATATACTTTGTAAATTAAGTAACATGCAAAGATGTAAATAGCAATTAATTTATACGTTTCTATAACCGTTTTCTTATTTATTTATATAGTGTTTATATAAATGGTATGTATTTATTGAATTATTTCTTTGGCATATATTTTATTAAATAGATGGGAAAACAAATCAAATTTAGATACGTTACATATTTTTAATTGAAGGTATGCGTTACGTTTTGATTTATTACCTTTTTATCTTTCCTTCCCTTAATTTTCTACCATAACTTCTCCTTGATAGCCGTGACTTTTTCTTTATAAAATTAATGCGAAAAAATCTCTTCTTATCTCACTTTTCATGCAAGGTTTCAGATCTGTAAGGAAGAAGGTAATGGCTTCTTAATATTTTTCTACTCTTTTCCTCTTCTTTTTATTAATTTTCCATTGAAAATTGCCTTGCTTCTTCATGCTTATGGTCGGCCATAGCCCTTCCACCATCTCCACGACTAGCACCACCACCACCCATGGCTACATCACACTCCTCTCCAATTGTCTTGCCCAAGCCGTGACCATCCCATGATGCAAACTCCACAAAATATTGAAGACCTCTCCAAAATTGCCTAGCCTAGCCTAGTTTACACCATCACCTTCATTTCTTTACCACGGCCACCACCTCTAGCCGCCACCACCAACAAGTACACACCCCTATCCATCACACTACCCACTATCCAGACCTGTAGCATCCCCTAGCCGATCCTATAGGATCATAGGCCGTGACCATGGTTGCACCAAAAATCCACTCAAGCCTAGCCTCTTTGCATTCTTTCTTTTGTAACTCCAAACCCTTTACATTTTGACCTGGCCGTGCCTATATGTTCCAAACCTGATCCATTTCCCACCTGAAAACATGCCAAAGCTGAGCCTAAGGCATGTATGGCCGAGCACATGATGTGTTAGGGTCAAGCAAAATTGATTAAAAGCTAGGTAATGCTCTTTGTTGCTTCTAATTTCCACCTTGTTTCAATTTATCTTTAGTATTGTATATATATTTATATATGGCTTTGTTTTGTTGTTGAATGAAAGATTAACATCTTGGCTCTCTCTCTCCACTCGAATCAAAAGTCGTATCGTGCTTTCTGGCATTCGTTTATGTGTTTTGATTTGCTAACTCCAGCATAAGAGGTGAGTAATTCACACATGACATCTGTAGTTACACAATTAGTAAATTGACACCATGTGAATCTGTAGATTTTATTATCATATTATACCTGCCCGTGTTATAAATTATATAATGTTAATCCTGTTTATTTATCTGTGATATCATCTGATACTGCTATATGTTGTTACTGTTCAGTTTATTTTGGTCATCAATGCAAGTTCCCTATTAGTATAGAAATCACTATGGGTTGAAATGATACATACCCGAACGGACTTTAGAATAGGGAAAAATCATTACGGGCTGAAATGATAGGCCTGGTTGATTTTTATTTATTTGTATTTGTCTTGGGATTTCAGGTTTGAAATAATCAAAACCCGGAAATTTTACTGATTTCGGATATAAATGATAATTTTCGTATTACTTGATTTAGGTGTGAAATATTATCCGGACCCGTGGTTGATTTTCAAAATATAATTTCTTATAAATTTGATGTATTGTAAATGAAAGGAAAAAAATATGAAATTTGACTTATATTGGATTTAAAATGGATAAGCAGTGATTTTCTAAAAGGTTAAATGGTTTAAGTTAATAGATGGTTTGACATATAGTGTGAAAGTTTGATTTAACTCAATAATGGGAAAAAATGAAATTATAAGCTTAACTTGGTAATTAATATAATTGATGTATGAATTGGATAAATATAAAGTAAAAGAAAATATCAAGATATTTGTAAAATAAAGTTAAGCAACTTACAGTGTATTTTGAATTTATGTAATTAGTTTAAAATGTTAAATAAATGGATGGTTAAAAGTGTAGTTTGAAATATAACTTGACTTGGAAATGTGAAGTTTGGTTTAAAAATAAAAGTTAAGTTAAGAAAATAAAATGGAAATTTAGTTTAATTTATGAAATGGTAAATTAAATTAATTTGTAAAGTAAGTTGGGAAAATTGTATATTGACCTTAATAAGTGAAACATCGAGATTTTTGAATTGACGTATAAAATTTTACTTTATAAAAATCATAAGTTAAAGGGTATTCAAATGAACATTTGAAGTGGAAAAATATGATTTTTTATAAAATGGTTAAAAATTTGAAGTTTAATTGTTTCTGAAATTTTATCATAAATCTGGAAATTTATTTAGTAGCACTTCAGAAATGCTATCGTTTCTGAAAATAAACTAAAACTGAACTATTGCAGCAGTTTTTAAATGTTGTCTTTACTGAATTGAATTGTTTTCAATTATAGCTTACCGTAGCATTTTCTAAGTGCCGCGAAAAGCTGAAATTTCAATATTGAAGTGTTTAACTGAATAAATGAACTCAGAAAAGGCTAAATTTTTGGGAATTGAATATTTAATCCAAAGGAATAATGACTTCACTTTTTAATGGTTTAAATGAATGACTTTAATTCAGAATTATAAATCATTTTGAAATTTATAACCATGGGTACACTGCTTTGTGTGTAATGTGATTTTCTTGTGATTATTTAATGCACACCTTTGATTTTAAGAGTGTGGCTAGAGGTGAGCGGTTACTGCAGCTCTACGCTACCCTAGTCACAATAACACTGTTATTTGCATTGTTTACTTTAATATGGATATTTCTAGGATAGTGTTTATTACTACTTAATTGATGGTTTGACTGATCCTTAATGGATGGGAGATCCCAAGCATCCTTTAAGTCATTGTGCATTGCTATTACAGTTCACTTGAGTTGGTTTACATTGTATAAGTATGTATGTCCTGACTCGAGTGTTTGTGTTTTACTTTACGCTCGGGTCAGCCTGAGAATCACAGCTTTGGATTCACCTTGTGGAGCTAGAGTTTTGCTGGAGCTTATCTGTCTATCTATTCGTCTACTTCTTTCAGTTAGTTCCTATTCGGTATCTGTCTCTGTATTGTTGTTTATGTATCCTGACTTCTATTGTATCTATTTTACTATGATATTTTGTAATATTTTGAGAGTATTTATAAAGTAGCTTCATGAACTACTATGGTATTCTATTTCCGCTGTGAGTATTCTAATATTTCTGTGTCTGTGATTCTGTGAGTGATTTTATTTGCTCCAAATTTTATTACAATCTATTATCTTAAATTATTCAAGTCTGACATGTGTGAATTATTGTCGATTTGAATGGTCTAAAATAGTGGATCGTTAAACCTTGAACAACTCGGCACGGATAGAGGCTTTGACCATTTAAGGTAATGTCCAAATGAAAATAGCATTTCACTCCCAATCAAGTAGATCTTTCTTAGAAAATTAATTCTTTATTGACTTTTTTCATGATCTCTTTACAAATTCGTTGATTTTTCCTTCACGGAAAAAGTTGATTATCATCCCTTCAAAGGCTCTATGGTAGTTAGTTTCATGTCCATTCATAATATGGAAATGGCAGTAGGATCCTCTTAGATTCCTTTCATATTTTGGTTTCTTTTTCTACGATGGCAAATAATGAGCTCATCCTTAGTTAGCAAGTAGACATTCTCTATGGATGTCATTAGATTGCATTTTTTAGGAAGTCTTGACTTGAAACTTGTTTCCATAGGATGGCTTTTCGGTTTCTTGTTACCTGGCCTTGTAGTTTCGCCTTCATCAATTACTTTTCTTTTTGACACCCTTGGGAGTTCGTGTGTTGAAAGTGTTTCAGTTGTAGCTTGTTGCCATTTGTAAGAAAAGGCATTGTAATCTGCCATTATTCCTTTCTCGAAGATTGTGCCTTTGGAATAGTGTTGAATCCTCATTTGGTCAAATAAGTTATCACTTCCATTTGTCTTTCCTATGGAATAGATAGGGGTAGGGCCAATATGGAAAGGATTTAAGCTCCATTTTTATGGATCATGTAATTCTTCCCTTTTCTTCTTTATAATCCGTAGAGCTTTCAACCTAAGCATTTGCTCTTCATATACTTTGGAATTTTGAGTTGTTCTTGGGGAGAACCCTATCATGTGTGGTTCCGAGGATTCTTGCTCAGATCTTTTGATTCTGCTAGCCTTGATGAAGGAAGGCCTAGAGTGGGCAAGCTTGGAATAGGATTGGGTCAAAGGCAAGCAATGTTGGATGTTCAATAGGGTCGGAGGTTCAAGCCCTCCTTCTAGCACCAAAATGTTAACAGAAAAACTTGTCAACACACCAATGTTGATTTAATAGGAAACGTTAGTCCTTTTTGGTCACTTTTGATTTATTGGAAAGTGCTAGGATGTGAATGCATTCCTTACATTATCTTTCGAATTAGTCCTTACTATGAAACTTCCTTTTTATTGACCTTTCGACTTGGTCGAAAGGTTTGAATACTCCTCTTCTTGGTCTTTCGAGCTGCATAGATTAGATTGATTATCCCTTTGAATCAGCCCTATCGAAGCAGTTGTGAAAGCCTAAAGGATGGTTCTATGGTTCAAGGGTATGATTTGTTTTGTATGGTTTCGACGTTGTCGAAAGCTGTAATCTTAAGTGACTTGGGTTTGGACCTAGAGTTAAAGGTGAAACTAGCTTGAGTTAAGGTTTTGATCCACTAGAAGGCAGAAGTGCTGTGAAAGGTGGCCTGGAGTAAATAATTAGGATTACTTGAAAATACATGGGTTTCGACCAGGTTGAAAAAGGCCTTTCGATGTGGCCGATACTTGAAAAACATGGTTAGATCTAATAAAAACTTTTGAAACAACTAAGTAACCAAGAATTCTAAGATCTTTCCCTTATTAATTCAACTGAATCTTTATTGATCTAATGACGACTTTGTTGAACAATTTTCCCCAATTTGATTAACAAATTAAAGTTACAACTTTAAGATTTACGAAAATACAAGCATAGAACGAATGGGTTCAGATCACCAAACCAGACCCCTTGGGTCTTATTTATAGATGCGGATCAGCATCTTTCGACCTAATGCTTTCGACCTAGTCGAAAGGAAGCTTCAGAATTGTCTTAAGAATGCTTTTGATTCCTTTAACACTTGTGCATCCCTTTGCAATGCTTTTGAATGGGCTTTAATGCTTCCATCTTTGTCGAAAGGGTTGGTTGCGTCTTACTTCTTTATGTTGCTTTGTAGGAGCTTTCGACTCTGTCAGTAGGCTATCTCCAAGGGTTTCGAAGGTGTTAAAATGCTAATGGTTTCGACACTGTAAATAGCTTCCAATCTTTTTCTTATGACTTCATGTGTCACCTTCCCTGGATATTAATGGCTTCGACTGGTTCGAAAGACTTGATTTGGCTTTCAAAAGGGTTGTTTTGACCAAGGTATGTTTCTAAATGGTTTGAATGATGGAAAAACCTTTGGTTTCGAAAGATTTGGCATGCACATAAAGAATTGTCATTCCTTTCTTCGAAAGGTGTTGGTTTAACTCCTTTGAAAGGTCTTTATGCATGCGGAAGCCCCTGCTTCGAAAGATGGTCACTAAAGCGGAATGGTGCTTTCGACCCTTTCGACCCCTTCAAAAGGTTATAATACTTTTGGACATTGACTGTAGAATCCCTTCGACTCTTTCGAAAGGTCTTGGTGGAGCTTCTTTCTTTTATTCTTCTTTGTCTTTCATTCAATCTGGTTTTGACAAGGTCGAAAGGATATTTGGTAGTAACATTTGCCCCCCTTCCTGCAAAGGGATGCCCTTGACTTTCCAAATCAATCATTTCGAAACCCCTTAATTTTTCCCGCCTTTTGGTATTCTAGCGTGAACGTGGATTGTTCATTTAAATCTAATCGAACGACTCGCCATCTTTGCTGACTTTTCTTATAAATCACATTCTACTCTTCTCTTCATTTATTTACCTGTAAAAGAAATAAACCGCGAGCAAAATCAAAGTTCATAAAGTTTCAAATAGCCTTTGTTTTCAACAGTCTAAATTACTTAGATCTATATTATGATATAGTTGTTGAAGCACGGTCGACTGCGAAGATGGAGAGCGGTATTCTCTTTTTATGTTAGGTGAGTAATTATCCCAAACACTAATTTCATGAATCGACTTAATTATTTGAGCTTGTTTAATATCGTTTCCTTTTACTTTGCAGATGTCAGATCTAGCATAGGAATGAAGATGGCAACTATTGACGCAACCCCAAAGCTACTGCCACTATTATATAGCAAAGACTCTTCCTTGAGAAATATCATTAGAGTGCTTCCCATTTTATAAGTAAGCTTCGATCCAATCTTCAAAGTTATCATGTTCCCATATATCTACGGCTTGATCATAATATATGTTGTAATTTCTACTTTGTCTAATTTTATGAACATGATTTGGCTTTCTGTATCTATTAATTTCCATATTTGTAGTGAATATGATTCCATGTTGTTATGTAGCCTTGCATTTCTTTCTCTCCATATATGATGTATGACAGAAGTGAGAACAATGAAGGCATAGTTGAACTTTTTTCATTTCAGTCTGTAAGCCTCATATCATCAACATAATCTCAAAACAACAACAATGGTTTAGAGAAACCATAACTTCTAAATGGGAGGAATCCCAAACTCAAACACGCCACAAAAAGGAAATCTCAAAAATATTCTCCAAATAGAGAAATCCTAAAGCTCCAAAATATGCCAGAATGGAAATTATATATATATATATATATATATATATATATATATATATTTAAAAGAGAATATAAATCTCAAATAAACGCCAAGAATGGCAAATTTCAAATAAATGCCAAGTATTGACAAACTGAAATCTCAAATATAAAACTCGATAAGGAGTTCAATTTCCAAAGATGTATCGCCATATATATGATATCTCAAACGGCTTAAATGGTCAATAATGTAAAAGGCAATACACTTGGAAAATCTCAAAGAAATCAATGAAATCATCTCAAATATATAGATGGTCGCTCCTAACCAGTCATATTCTCCACATTAGCAGACAATATTTTCCACTAACACTCTTTGTTAATGTGGGTCTCAGGATGGGGTGTCATAGCTTGCTTGTTTGCCCTGAATGAATTGAATACTGCTTTCAATGTCTTGAATTAATTGATTGAGGTTGACCAACTTTGACTGTCTATTTTGCAATGGGCCAAATGTGACTCGAATAAATGCAATGGAAAAATAGATGTTCAGTGCTGTCATTTTCAGTTTTAGTCATTTTCAGTTTTACATGGTAGACAGAATGTTTTGCAATTGGTATTCCACTTTTTACATCTGTCTCTGGTAGGTAATCTATTCAGACGGGCAAAGTAAGCACAATGTGCCATCTTTGGACAATTAGACTTATTCTAGATGACAGTGAATCAGTTGACCTCTAGTTCTATGCCTTTAATAAATTTCCAGGTTTTTTTTGAACGAATTTTTTCTCTCAAGCTTAGTTTCCAAATCAATTTATTTTTGTCCAATTTGGCGTTGATTGTAATTTTTTCAATGGCTGCTTTGAATATGGTTGCTACTGGTTTTAGTTGTACATTCCATTTTTGGTCTTGAATAATACAATCAACAGTTGCATTTGTGCTTCTGAATTGATAAATTTTATTCCAAATAAGCAATTTTACAAGTGAGCTGCCATGTATCCCTAGGTTAAACCAAAAACTAGTTTATTTTCCCTCTTTAAATTGCCTTTCAATGAGTTTAATTCCAATTTATCTACAATTCAAAATATTTTTCAAATGTTGGAGTAATGTTTTTCCACTGGCATTGTCTAAAAGTTTTTGTTTTTAACATATTTTTCTTTCATCCACTTTGCCAATAAAGATTCCCCTTCCAAGAATTTCTAAAATAGTTTGAGGTAGCAGACTGAGTTTAAGTCACTAAATTTATTTAAATCCAGTCCACCTGGTTGCTTTGTAGACTGTATTCTAAGATACTTTATGTTGTTTTCCTCTCCATACAAAGTTTGCACGTATGTTTTTAGTTTTCTGTATCGTATTTGATGGAATTTTATGAGCTTGCACCTATTACATGACGATGACAGTAATGATTGGACTTATTAATTCTAATCTACCAGCTAGGGATAAAAGCTAGGTGTGGGCACGGGTCGGTTTGGTGCGGTTTAGAGTCCAAACCGCTTCCGCACCGCATCAAACGGTTAATCAAAAATGCAAACCATTGTGCTAATCCTTTAAACAGTTCGGTTTCGGTCCGGTTTGGATGTAATACGGTACGGTTTCAGTCCGGTCCGGTTTGAACCCATATTAAATATGAAATAAAAGAATTACTTCCATCAATAATCAATTTACAAAGACAACCGTGCGAAACTTTTACATTTAAAGGTTAAAACACACAATGTTATACTGAAATGAAAGATTAGTTTTTAATTGTATGAATATTTCAATTTGACATTTACCTACAAGTGAGATCTTTTTTGGGTAGATTAACCAAACATCAACATTAATCAATGCATAATCATTAAGGAAAATGATTAGAATAAGATTATAATTAGCATTTATTCACAATAAAAATGAGATGAAAAATATTACACCAAAACTACAATTTCTTCCTTTATGTCAGTGATTATTATTAATATAACAACAACATACGCTAAAAATAGAATGTAAAACATTAGAATCTAAAATAAGATAGGAGTTGATTATATTTTTATCATAAGATTACTAATATAAATTTTCGGTTCGGTTCGGTTTAATATGGTTGGTTCAATCGTCCAAAGCGCAACCGAATCGTATCGATGCGGGTCGGTCCAGTTTGGGATACCGGCTTTGGTGAGAAGATTCAGTGCGGTTTCCGTACCGCTTTTACGGTCCGGTGCCGGCGGTTTCCGTATACCGGTGCAGTTTATGCCGACCCCTAATAAAAGCTTGTTAGACTATCCTTCTAATATGTTTTGAATCAATTCATACCGCCTTGAGTAGTCTCTATCTCTAATTTGACTGCTACTTGAGGGGCAGATCTAAATACTTTACAAGCAGAAAGCCTTCTTTGAATTTTAAATTTTTCAAAGTTTTTGCTTTTCTGACACATAATCTGCTAAGTAAATTTTGCTTTTACTTTTATTTATTTGTAGCCTAGCATATTCTTCATCTTTCTCAAGTATTTTACCCATAGTGTGAGCACTTTTTACATCTGCGTTAAGAAAAATAAGCAAGTCGTCAGCATATAGCAAATGAGTAATATATGGTTTTGTCCTATTAGTGGTTTTTAAATTTCCATTAATTTGTTCTAATCTCATTTGGACACAGAGAAATTCCATAGCAATAGTGAATAAGTAAGAAGAAAGTGGGTCTTCTTGTCTTATTCCTCTGTTGAGTAAAGCCAGTTATAAGTATGAAGTAGGTCGCCTTATTTATACGTTCTTCGATCAGACTACAAATTTTGTTATTGATTCCCATTTATTGTTTTAACATATGCAAGATACATTTTATTTGTATTGCCTTGATTGAAGTTTTTACTCTGTGCATGGGCTAACATAGCGTTTTCAATTTTTATACATATTTTATTTTAGTTTAACGACTTTGATTATCAAAATAAATGAAAACAGAAAGTCATTAAACCATTTAATTATGTCTCACTAAACTATATATCTTCAGAAATCGCGTCTTTCACAGCCTCAGTCAACACCAGCTCAGCCAAAAAAATCAAAAACATCAGTTTGCATAACAGCATCGGTGTCATCCTCCTTATGCAAAGTTCTTATATTCCTTTTTAGTAACACCATCCATACCTTCAACATCAGCTCTTCTATGAACAATTCACATGCTTTTTGACTATATAATGGGAGCCTAACCAGAGATAATCTTCACATCTTCGCCTGACCTCTTCATTATTTATTGATTCTTGCCAGCAGGAGAGAGTGGGGCTGCTTATGCCCAGATACGCCACCTGAAAGCATGCCTGAAAACACACCTGCTTGCCTCATTCTCAATTGACTAGTTGCAATATGCTTCAGTTTTGCTTTGATTTTTTAAGTATAGCTTTGTTCTCTGGGATTGCTGTGTAGGTAAAGTTTCCAAAGTGGTGCAGGCCTGAGATGGTTTTAATTTATAACTGCCGGCCACCAAACATGTTTACAGAAAGACATAAAAACAAACTATATTTAGAATAAATCATACATTTAGCAGATTTCATGTTTCACTTTAATTTCACATTGGGTCAGCATTACTGATTATGTATTTTATTTATTCTCTCTTTTCATATTATTTTTTCAAATGCATAAATATGGCATATTAGAAACAAAACAAAATAATACTGCATAAGACTGGAAATTTCATTGAAAATGCTAGAAGGACAAGATCAAGCAACATCACATAACTTAAAACCACTGCTTTTATTTTGATAATAAAATAGCCAGTAGTACTACTGCAGCTAACACCGTGCAAAGTATTACACAGTTATGCCAGCGCCAAGAAGATAGGAAACATGAGCGTCAGTTGCAGCATAAGCAATCTGATCCGTGCTAAGTCTGTTCGCATTCCACATGCTGCGAGTCACCGAATCATTCTTCTCAATCCTTGCACCAAGAACTTCCCAAGCAAGACTTTTAAGACTATTATGATCAGAAACTGCGTAACGTCTAGCAGCAAGATGTCCAAGTTCAGCATAGTTACTGCATCCAAGCCCATACTCTTTCTTTAGCTTTTCAATGTCCTGATTGATACCAACCCCAACAAAAGTGAAGTTGGGATTGGCCAGGAAGTTCACCAGCGACTGAGGAATGTAGTCGAGGTATAACATTTGGATTATAATGCATTTGGCATTGTGACAGAGTTGTAGAGTTGCAACCTTTGCATTTGGTTCGTATGAGTTCCATTCGCAGTCAAGACCAATGACTAACCTCTGAGAAGAGTTGACGAGGGAGGAGATGAAAGCATCAACGGCTGAAGCCTGACTGGTTACTGTGACGGAAACGGAAGTGTTGAGGATGTTAACCACTGTTGTTGTATTCATGGTTGGATACAGTACGAATTTAGGTTTATGAAGATGTAACAATGGCACAGGTATTTATACTACTATTTGGTAATGTGAAATGGCCTCGAAAAAGGAAATAAATGGTTTTGTTACTGCATGCATGCTTGATAACTTTTCTGTTCCCGATTTGTGGTTTGACAGCACAATGTTCGAAGGAACTTTGAATTGAAGAGATTTGCAATTGAAGAAGTTAATTCAAGTGGTTTGCTTGTTTTCAAAATTATGGAAAATAATGAAATGCTTATTTTGATGGTAATTAGTTTTAATGGATACATGCCATGCTTGATAAATCACATTTTACATTAATTTCTTGACAACGCAAAGTACGAAGGGACTTTGAATTGAAGAGATGCTGACATGCTGTAAGGAAAGGCTGATTTAGGTAGTTGCTGGTTTCCAAGGTTATGGAATTGAATATATGGAGAAAAATATCAACGCAAATTTTTCATGCGTTTTATTACTTCAAAATTTGTAAATTTACTGGACGATATTATAGTGAACATCAGATGATAATCATGATAATATAACAAACGCACTTTTTTCAATGTCCTTTTTTTTAAAATTTAATTTCGGTCGCCTAAACGTCTATACAAAAAACATATCGGCTATTAGTTAATTTCATAAACAAATACTTAACTCATCCATCCGCATCCACATGCTTTTAGTCATTTTATTTTCTCATAACCATAACACAATCTTTTCTCTTTCTGCAAACAATAAAATCAAAATTTAGAAGTTCAATTTTTTCATAATCAATTTTTGTTTTTTTTAGCAAAGCTAGCCGACTTTAAAGTGGGCCGTGTCACTGTATTAATAATGGAAAAACAGGTGCTCTGCACATGCACAGAGCAACTAAAAGGGCAAAAGTTGAAAGCACAGGAGCTAGACAAAAGAGCCTAAACTACTATAATAGCATGACTATTCTTCCTCAGAAGAGGAAGAACAATCACGGCCAACATCCGTAGATGAGTCAATGACATGAGAAAACCCTGAGAATAGAGCAGCCAGACGAGGATCAAATCCAACAGAGCCAGGAGAGTAAAGAAATTTCTTATCTCATGTGACATCATAAAACTTATTTTTGTTCTCCTCACCAATCTCACTGTCCCTCGTGAGGCACAAACCATCTCCCTCAATATGGTAGATAAGATAACGACTCTCTCCACCAATGTCACTGATAAATGCATAAAATGTATCCCCCTCCGACGAATACCTCATATCAGAAGGAGCGTGAACCCATGCACGTTCATCAGAATTCCAGGATATGATGTCAGAGGTGGAAGCAGAAGGTTCCAACTCCGGGGCCGAAGGTGGAGGACCAATAGAAGGGGTAACATCAGGCACTGAAATAGAAGGGGCACCATCAGGCACTGAAAAAGAAAGATCTACGCAATGCGAAGCAACAACAGGAGGATCCACAATGGGGGGAACAACAATGGGAACAACCGGGACATCAACAAAAGGAATAGGAGGAGCCACCTTCTTGACCCACTTCCTGACAGGCGGACGAGGAAGTGGAATCCGGTCAACAAGGGGAACAACCGTTCTAGGACAAGCATCAGCACAATGACCAAAGGTCTGACAAGTCGCGCAAATCTCAGGTTTTCAACTATAGCATACTCTGACCTCAGCTACATGGCTATCATCTAATCTAACTTTTAACACCGTAGGCAAAGTCTTGTCAGGAGTAATCTCAATAAGAGCTTTGACATACACTAGCTTCTTTCTGGCCACAGTATTTGCATCAAAACATATCACCTTACCAACTAGGCCAGCTAGCCAATCAATCCCAATAAGAGGTTGTAGAACAGAAGAAATATGAGAAAAGTGGGCCCAGACAGGAATAGATAAAACTTGTTCTTTCGCACGATCCACAGAAGGACTCCACGTTGTGATAATGAATGGTTTTCCATCAATAAGAATTGGGTTAGCCTCTAGAATACGTTGTCTTTCATCACTACGCTCGAACTTAAAAAATAACATTTCATTATCATAGTGAACACTCAAACCACCCCTAGGCCTCCACGCCAGGTTGCACCTCGACTTAACTAGATGATAGGGAGGATTTGAGTCAAGAAAGAAACCAACCAAATGATCTTTTCAAAAATCAACACCTACTTCAATCACTTCCGTGGGCAGAATCATCACACCCTCTTTCTCGATTATTTCAAAGCGCCGAGGCGAATGCAAACCGGCATTACTTGGAAGCTTGGTAAACAAAGAAGACCACTTAGTAGCAGGCCGAGGCAATGGATCAGCTGGAGAACCAACAGCCTGGGAATTATTGTCAACGACATTACCACAAGCACCAGGAGTGCCACCCAAAGATGCAGGAACCAAACCAGATTGCACTGCCTCGGAAACACGAACTCCAGATCCAGAGTTCAGCCCAGAAAGTGACTGACCTAAAGGAACCTCAGTAGTACAATTGTCATTCCTAATTTCATCTGACGCGGCAACTAATTTAGCAACCAACCCACCATTACTAATATGAGATAACAAAGAGACATCTTCATCCGAACTCGGAGCAATAGGAAGACCCACCTCCAAAACCGACCAAGCATTTTCAGAAGAAGATGCAATAAATGGCGACAGAGGGGACTTACCAGGGATCGAGATGCTGCCATGAACCGCAGTAGCAGATGAAGTTGGGGATAATAGTTTAGACAAAATTCCAGACATCGCCGATGGCAAGACGAGATCACAATTCGAATCTTCGGCAACAGGTAGCACGCAAGAGGAACAAGTCGCCACAGAGGCTAGATCACCCACAGATGCAAGGCGAACCAGATCTGAAAACGATTTCATAAACAAGGGAAATCGGAGTGGAAGGCGAAGGAAAGGAAGAGAAGGCAGAGTTGAAGGGGGCAGGCGGAGGACAAAACAGGAAAACGAGGGGTTACACGAGGGAGGCGAAAATCGCCGGGTCGAAGGTCACCATGTTTGATTGTATATTGATTGATGCTTCATCGATACATATAAACCAAACTAGCCTCTGTATAATCAATTTTTATTTCCATTTAATGCTTCATCGATATATATAAACCAAACTAATTTGATTGTGACTATGGTGTTATCGACTTTTAATCATACGTAGATTTTCAGTTTTTTCCTTCCATAAATTGTGTAACTGTAACTAATGCTGATATAGTAAAACATAATTTGTAACTCAATTTTGTGCTGTTATAAAACATAGTAAACAATCTTCATTGCAACTTCAATAAAAAAGGCCTATTATTATTATTATTATTTTCTGTTATTTAAAAAAGAAAAGAATTAAAGAACCACTAAACCAACTGTAATAAAAAGTAGTATGATATAATCAAATATATTTAATTGTTATTATCCTTCCTATAACAGTAATGGGTCACAATATATCGGTTTACATGCATATTATAAATTTTATTAAAAACCTTAACTCGACATCTCCTGATATGCAATTGATGAAATATTTTTATTTACGTTATTCATCTCAGTTTTTTATGTCATTGCTGGTTGAGAGAATTAAAAATATTTATGTTTGAAGTTCATATTTCATTTTATTTCTACGTTGCTTTTGACTACACATAACCAGTATGTTTGCTTTCATATCCTTCCTTAAGTTGAAGATGAATTTTTGAGTAATTTTTATGATTTAATTATATTAAATGTATAAGTGACATTAGTAACTGTGTAGGTATGTGTAAATACTAACACTCGAACAATATGAGATAAACAAAAAATGAAGGCGGGTCATATTTATTAGTAGATTATATGAAAAGCACCGTTAGTTCTAAAGAATCATTTGTTGATCTAAATAAAGAACAACAGTAGACTAGTTTATTGTAATAAGAAGCCAACAAAATGGGAAAAGTATAGAAGTATATACATATTTCCTAACATCAAACCTCGAACGCGATAAGACAGATATGAGCATTGAAAGTTTGACAATTATCAAAAACAACAACGTGACTTGGTAAATGAATTTATAGGGAAGTAGGTAAAAAAGGAAAAATGATTGTGTCTTTCTCGATTTGACAACACATACGGTGACAATCAATCTTATTATGCTTGTTTGTTCATGAAAAACGAAGTGTGGGAAATTGATTTGCACTCTTGTTATCACAATACATGCGAGGAAGACGATGAGGAATACTCCCATGTCCTCAAGTAACAATCATAACCAAACAAAATCTCTTTAGCAACAGATGCAATAGCACGATATTCCATTTCGGTTGAAGAATGAGAAACTGCATATTGTTTCTTACTTTCCAAGAGATAAAAGAAGATACAGTAATCAGGACTTGCGATCAGTGAGATCACTACCATAATCAACATTCGAGTAGGAACATACCTGTAGGGAAGAAATGAAAGAAAGTAGAAAGCTTCAAAAATTGTACCTTTAAGATATCTCACTACAAGAATCATGTGTTTTACCAAACCCAAAACGACGATGGTCTTGCATCGGTAAACTCAATACCAATGTCATACCGACATCATTTTCAACGTCAGTAAAATGCTCGTCGAAAATTTATTTTTTGATGCCCTGTCGACCCTAGCTGTGGAGTATGTTACCGACGCTAAACCAAAGATGCTTCACCGATGCCAAGGCTATGTCACATTACCGACGCTATACAAACCCCAAGGCAATGCCAAGTTACCAACGACGTAGTAACGATAACCGATGCCTACTCATCTAATCATACTGACACCATTTCAAAGTGCTAAATATAGATTTACTGATGCTAAGTCAACGCCTGATGTATATGAAACATTCTTGTAGTATTTATGTTGTGTTTATTATCCTCAATCATACATTCACATAACTCCACGATATATCAACTAAATTCACATCGAGTGGCACCATAATATAACAAAGGACCACAACAATATTATAAATAAATACAACTACTAAATTCATTAACCAAACAATAATAAACACATCATCCAAATCCAAGTCACCCAAATACATCATCATCCAAACACAACACCGTCAACGATGCATTTCAACCAAATCCATCAACAATACATTACATACTAATATAAAACGCAAAAGTAAATACTTAGTCATCACATACACCATCTCCATCATCATCATTATCATCATTTGGAATGTGTCACATCATCTTATTCTTATGTTTTTTTGTATTGTTTCTTCAAGAACTAGACCTCTGGTCTTAATTCTATTTTTTTAAAGATCTTTGACAACGCATGTGGCACCTCTTTCTATTGATCCCTGTGTTTATTTTTATGTCATTCTGTAAAGAGAATCATATATGTTTGTGTTCATAGATACTACAGTATAATCTGGCATTTCCATCAACAATTAAGCCGACTATACCATTCTCGTTAAGTCTTATATTGAAGATAACAAAGAGGTATATATATTATTGAAGATAACAGAGAGGTACATATTGTATATATAATTCTAACACTAAACCAATATAACCAAGAGTAAGAAATCACAAGCAAACATGCATCTATGACTCGATAAAATAACATCACGACAAACCATACTCAAAGCAATTGATCCTCCCATCGGATTCATCACTACAAATGGTCTGTCTACTAGATCAAGACTCAATCTTAGCTTATCTATCAGGTAAGTAGATATAAACAAGTGTGATACCCTGGTATGAAGTAAAACGTCAATAGGTATATCATAAATGAAAAAGCATACCTTGAATCGTGATGCCCTTCCCCTTCTTCTTCGCTGGTGGAGCGCTTGACAAAGTAGGAACAACAATCAGTGTATAAACCTTCACAACTATTTATTTTTTGTGGCTTTGGACAATTCTTCCTAATATGTCCTAATTTGTTGCAGTTGCAGCATTTCATCTCTTCACTTTTGCAACATATATAAAGTTGAATGTATGTGAAGTGCACATAATGTTTAAATGAACCCTTAGGGATGTCGTCGTCTATTTTTAGTTGTTATTAGGTCTCTGTCAATGATGCAGAGTCCTCATAATCAATACCCAACTCTTGATAGAAGTAGAGGTATGATCTACGAGCAATTATATAATTTATTACATAGATCTAACCCGTTGACCAATCTTGTTTGAAATAAAGGTGTTTTCTTTTTATTATATACTTGATGTAATGTGGTTAAATTAATTAATTTAATTAAAAGTATATGTAATATAAAATCCATAAATGGTATGTTTGTGATAGTAGTTACAAAGTGTTGTAACTAAGAGTAATTTTTCATAATAAAATTAAATATATCATTTTAAATGTTCCCAGTCAAAACACATCGGGACTCGATATCAATGTATCTGTTGAGAATAGAATACGTAACACTCTTCAAATATTAGACATTGTATTACTCATGACTATTGGGTGCACCTAGAGATTACGTACTGATAGTTATTGGATAACTATGTAACGACTCACTCGATAGTATTCTATTGATTATATAATTAAGGTCAAACAGAAAATATTAATTTGACCGATTTATAGAGTTCTCTTGACTTGAGAATACTGTGAATCTTTAATATGAAAGCTTCGCTTTGATTATAGTCAAATCGTGGCATGATGTCCTTCGAGTGACATTTTTTGGTTGAATGGAAGTATTGGAAGTGAATCACCATTCAAGAGAGGATTCATCTCCTTCAGTTATATGAGACTAGTATCATGGTCAACTAAAGTCAACTCAAAGTCAAAGTCTCCGACTAGAGTATTTCGGTTAATAATAATTGTTATTATTGAACCAGGGACTTAATTTTTGGACTATAGAGTTGAATGTGGATGATATTAGAAATTTTGACATTAATAAATTCCATAAGTCCAAAGTGATATAGTTTTGATGAAGAGAAATGTTGTAAATAAATGTCGCAATCGGTAACGCTTATTAAACTATAATTAGATTTTACTGAAATTGAGTAAGCGATAAATTTGGCCATAATGTCACAGTACTTGCTAAATGACGTGTGAACATTAAAATTCAAATAGTTCGATGGTAATCGCTGACTAAATTTACACCCAAGATTCATATAACCGAAATATTGAATTCTCTTTTGACCAAATGACTTAATTGGTTTATAATTATCATAAATTAATTAAATTAATCAATATTTATGAAATATTAATTATGAAATTTGAATATGATTTGAGGAATAAATTTTGTTATATATATTTATAATAGTTATAAAAATATAGACCGACATAAGACATCGATAACAAATTAAATTGAAAATAATTGTATATATTTAATTTAGGTTAAATGGGATAAAAACCCATGATATTAGAGATGATATGTGTCTTGTTTGACTAGGTTAGGGGCAACTACAACATAGGATTAGGGTTTGGAGATGTGTGGCTAAGATCTAGTGAGAAACTTACATAGTTTCCTCTTTTATCCTAACATTATAAATACTAATGTCAAAACCTTAACCATTTATAATTCATTCTTTTGAGCTGCCATCTTCTTCTTCTTTCATAACTGTAACTTTTCTCTAAATTGATCCCAAAATCTTAAATCCAGTTCAAGTTAAAAACAATAAGTTACTTGATAGTGAAAGGTTGTTGATTCTTGACTAGCAATTTGACAGATCAAGGAATTTTAGAGAAAGAGAATTCATTATATCAATGTGGACTTTAGTGCATCTATTTCGAGTAATGTTTATTTATATATTGATCATATTATTATGTTTTCAAATTTGTTAATAATGTAAACTTATGTATATAACTAGATTATTATTATTATTTCATTAGTTAGGTAAGATTTTTATATGTATTGTTGCTGTCCCATTGGAGACTGAATACGTGTATAAAATTTAAAGATCGAGTTCATGATTTATGTTTGTAATCTAATATTAAATATTAAAATAAATTTTAATTTAAAATTACATATGTTTTTTCGTATATATGTATTAATTTATGATTTAATATTCATATACAATTTGAATTAAAATATATGTTTTCATATTTAATGTATAATATAGATCAGAAATTTTTCAAACACTTATTTATGTTTATTATGAATTATAAGTGCTGAAAATAATTTTATAATTTATATATGTATTATTATTAATATTTAATGATTATTTGATTCAATAAATTCATATAAAACAATCCAAGTTTCTAAAATTCAATTATATTTTCAAAATTAATTCACTATGTTATATCCTTCAAAAAAGTTTCAAATCTTTCCAAAATAATTTTATGTTTTACAAAATTAATTTAATTTTAGCCTATTATCAATTATTTGATTAAAAATATTAATTTAATCGAGAAAATTGCAGAAATTTTTCCTATTCCCCAAAATGTATTTCCAGATTTTCTAAAAATATAAAACCTAAATTTTATCGTATGATTATTTTATATTAATTTATTATGGTTGAAACTGTTTAATTCACTATAATACACACTCACACACACATTTTAAATATTAAAATCTAACTTCGGATCTGATATGATTTCTAACTAGTAAGTCATATAAAAAAATAGTTAATTATTTTATTACATATGTCTATATACATATATCTTTATTGTTATTTATGGTACACTATATGGTTATATAAATAAATAAATACTTTTTGTAATATTTTAATGATAAAACATATTTTATACATATACAAATACACACACACACATATACAAATAATCATTTGAAATTTATAACCATGTTTTCATACACATATTTGATAACATACAATACGTACAAAATGAGCTAATATGTCTATTGCGATATAAATCCTAGTATCTATATACGGGAATGTTATACCCTGCACAGATTGCAATGTTACACATTCACACATATATATGTATATGATACATATATACTTACATATATGTGTGTGTATGCATGTATATGTGTATGTGTATGTGTGTGTGCTTGTGTATGTATATATTAGCCAAAATTAAATAAATCTCTAACTACAATTTGTAAATTTAAATAAAACATTTGATTTTATTTAATCTAAATTTAGAAATTTTCTAAATGAATTAGACTTCATAGACCCAATAAAGAACAAATAGGGTACAAAATTTTGAAATTCGCCCATATCTTCCGCTGTGGGCTGGTCCAGTTCCAATAAGGAATCAGAGACGAATAGCCTATGCGGTCTAAATTTATAACGACCCACAAATCCGCATAATTCAAACTGACATTAAACCACACATGTCCAACCCAAATTGAACGAAAAGGTGGATAGTTATGAGAAAGAAAGAAGAAAGAAGAAGAGAAGAGAAGGAAAAGAGAAAGAAACTAAAAACAACACAGAATCTCATAATCGCAGCGGAACATTATATAATATAATATCAATGATCTTTACAAAAGAGAAACTATTATATACATACATCCATCAGAGTATAACAATAATTCACAATCATCAGTCTGGACAATTATAACAACATGTCCTCACGTATGCTGATGATTTCATCAACAAAGCAGTTGAAAATGAACATATACGTGAATACGATTTGAAGACCTTTAATTCGTCTCCTAAGCTCTAATGCATCCGAAGAAATTTGTAATATGCTCGATCTGGCCTAAGCATTATAATAAAATAACACTTATGGCAGTCTAGAAAACTAGTGTGAGAAAAATACATTCAGTTGAATTTTAATATTTTTAGAAATCTTTGCAAATAAAGGTATCTCGTAAGATCACTCCGCACATAAACACGGATAGATTTTTACCTTTTGATAACCAAAACAATTTGATAGAAAGTCTATTGATATTATAATGATGTCTAGGGGTTAAAGTAAAATATAAATATAGCTGAAATGGTTACATCTCACGTTTCAGCATAGTTGGGCACAACTAAGTTCATACGGTGCTTATTGGAGAATGGATTCTATATAATGACTGGGCTACTAGGGTACCACCCATCGCGGTGCATCTCTAGATAAAATAATACCGAGGACCTCGCCATGATCCCCTGCCAACACAGAACCGACCTACCACTTGACTAGTAGCACTAAATATGATCACCCCTCCGTTAATGGGCCCTGAAGCATACAAATGAGAAATAATATCGACTCTAGATAGGGATAATCATATCCTACTTGTGAGCGAACCACTTAGCCCTGCTGCACCTTCCCTGGTTTAGTCATTCCTAGTTGATGAGGCTTGAGGCAGCATTTTACCTTATAGCACCTCCCACTTGGAATGCTAACACTGCCTTCCAAGCAACAATGCAATGTCGACATCGATCCATACAAGTTCGTTCTAGGATTGAACGAAACACTTGAAAGCTCCATCTTCAATTCTACCATCTTTAAGAAGTCTTCACTTTGAAACACTTAAGTTGGATCGAAGCGGTTTTCGAACAACAGATCCGATCTCAATCTCTTCGAAACAACTTTGCGATAATTTTCGATAACATCAACCCCAGTTCTTTAAAGAATAACAATCAAAGGTAAGAGTGGAGATCACCTCCCAACCGTTAGTGGACGGATTTCCTTATTGTTCGTCCTAGGAGAATGAAATGAGATTAATACACATAGTACTACACCATTGGAGATGAGTATACCATATAGCTCACGTGTTTCTTCTAGATATTTCCAAGGTTACGTTTTGGGTTCAAACTCGATAATCGGTTATTTAACTATCGAATAATAAACATTCAATGAGAGATTTAATTCTATAGGAAAAACTAACATTGGTTAAGCACATAAGCAACCACTAGCCTCTTTTAATAAATCTTTTCATTAATTATAAATCACTTTGTAAATATTTGCACTGAAATACTTTTACAAAGATTCATTCACAAACCCTTATATTTTCAATACTTATGGAATACCCATATACTTATCTCAATGGTATAAGTATATTCACACACATTGCACATTACAACTTAGAAAATGTACTCATATACTTGTCTCAATGGCATAAGTATATTTACAAAACCGAGAAAGATTTTCTTTTTATTCGATTCTAAAGTCATTTATAAACTCCTTATACTTCTCTAAAATCATTTATAAACCATTTTATAAATCTTCGAAAATCATATATATTCTCTTTTATAAATTTCGATCGCCTATAATATCTTTCGTACATTTTAAAATCGTTTATAAACCCTTTATAAATCCATAAAACCATTTATGAAAATCTTTTTATAAGCTATAAACCCATTTCTAAAATTCATTCGTAAAGATCTAGCCATTTACCTTAAAACACTATTATATAATAATAAACATTATGATTAAACAAATATTAACTTTAAAATATCTTAAAATAATAATTAATAAATTTTCAAAACATTTTTAATAAAACAAGAATAATTTATCTTCAACATTTTTGTAAATAATCATGATTAATTCCCAAAATTTTATTATAAATAATTGAAATTAATTTCAAACCATATTAATATTTTAAAAAATTAAAATTTCAAAATATTAAAATATTAATAAACAACTTGAAAATAATATTAATATAAATAAACAACTTTTCATCATAAATATACTTCCTTGATAAAAATCTATACTTAAATATTAACATAATAATTTCCATATTTATTAAACTATATTTTATAAATCTCCTTCTATTTATAAACTTCCTTTTTATAAAATCTCTTTATTTATAAAACTCCATTTATAACTCTATCCCTTTATAATTCTCACTTATTTATAAAATCTCATTTAAAACATCAGTGGCCATCCATTTTTTAACATAGCTCCCATATGGATAAACTCCTTTTATAAATTCCTTTCTATTATAAAATATCGATTAACATCTCCAAAATTTAACCTCTCCTTAAATTTTCAAAATAGAATCAACTATTTTCTAAAATATCATTCCACCTCTTATAATAAATTCGCTATTTGATTTATTTCTTCAATCTATAAAATGATAATAGTTTTCCTTTTAATTTATAAAACCCCATTTATAAATCTATCCCTTTATAAACAAAATACGATTTTACAATTCTTCGCCTTATTTGTAAAATGTAACTATATAAATTATCACCTTTGTAAATTCCCACATTTATAATGAATCTTAATATATGTATATATATATCACTTTATATAAAGTAGTTAATAATTATTTATACCAAATATTTCTATCTTCTTTTAAAAATATTTCATAAACTATTAATTTATAATATCTACAAATCATACGTTTTATTTTAAAATAACCACTTTAAATAAACTACAAGAATAACTATATATATATATATATATATATATATATAAATTTTCAAAGTCACTTAAAAATCCCTTTAGAGACTAAATTTTTATTTTGTAGTATTTGAAAAAAAAGATATGGTTCACTCAGCTTCCGCCGAGGTCCAATCATCTTTTGTTGAATTATCATGGAAATTCATTGAGCAATTTTGTTTTCACACCTCACGTTTGACGTACACATGATGTCCTTGTCTAATGTTTATCAAGCTAAAAAAGAGTCACTAAAGGATTACTTAAACTGGTTCAACGCGGCTGTAACGGAAATAACGGATCAAAAGGATGATACGATGTTGATAGCACTCTGTAGAGGAATTCGTCCCGACTCGGATTTTGAGGACTAGATAGAAAAAAGTAACCATCAACAATGGAAGGTTTTTATAGAAAAGCTATTGAGTATGTGCATAAGGAGGAAGCACGTAAGCGGCCACGGAGGACTGATGCTAGAAGTTCGAATTGGATGATTCAAAGTAATATTAATGTAAAGCAATTTGAAGGAAGCTTTGGGAATGTTGATGTGAAAGTAGGTGACAGAACAAAGGAGAAATGCAAAACAATGATGCAGGCAAAAAAGGGAAAGCAGACAACATGAGTCGTTTCAGAGGTCCCAAGTGCGACAATTACATTGAATTGACTAACTCGATAGACAATATCTATCTGGCTACTACGAATACCAAACCATATAGGAAACCGGCTCCTAAGGAGTCAATTGAGAAGGGGAGGAAGTGGGGCAAGTTCTGCAGATTCCATGAGACTTACGGTCATAATACTAATGGGTATAGGCACTTGCATGGCATGATTGAAGATTTAAAAAGGAAAAAGAAATTGCAACAATATGTGAATGCCTCACAAGATGGCAGGCAAGGAAATTCTAGCTTCCCTGGTCGTATTCCCAACAGGGTCAAGCTGAGCCTAGGGCTGATGCATTCAGACAGCCAGAAAAATGATTAGTGATTAACATAATCATCAATGGGCCTTATCTTTTCGATAAGAGTTTTGTAGAAGTGGATAGATACATTAAAGCCTTAAATAATGTTGAGAATGAAAGTTGTTATGCTGCTGATGATAGAGCCCCAGCAGAACAATATCGAACCATGACAGATGATATTGTTTTCCGAAACAAGGATGCTGACGGAGTGGAAGCTTCAACAATTGACCATCTCATGATCTTAGCCGTGATTAGTCCTTCTATTGTACAAAAGGTGCTTGTTTCCTATAGGAGTTCAGTCAATATTTTGTTCGGAAAATCTTACGATCAAATAATGTTGGAGGAGAGAGATTTGAAGCCTTATAGATCTTGTATATAGGGGTTCAACAGGATGGCTACTGAAGCCACATGATTTTTCGAATTATCGATGGAACTCGGTGAGGGTGACCATAGGCGAGTGCAGGTCATGCCGTTTTTAACATTGGATAATTATTCTATTTATAATGCATTCCTAGACCGATTGACCCTAGCTGAATTCAGATTGGCCATCGCTCCATTGTGTTTAACTATGAAATTCCCTACAGACAATAGAGTGGGGATCATGCATGTAGATCAGGTGGCTTGCCATGAGTGCTATGTCACTGAACTGAAGGAAGCAAGGCATAAGGAGAAAGGAAAGAGTGTAGAGGGGGTCATCTGCATAATGGCTTTGGATGCACAGCAACTCCACTTGAGCCTTGGCTCAGGCAATATAGTCGGCACTACGATGGCATGGACCGATGAAAAGAGCCGAAGGATGAACGAGCAGCTCCCGCCAAGTTGACAATCGTTGTTCCAATCATCATGGATGACCCGGGTAAAGTCCTGAAGGTTGGATCTTAGCTTGGCACTAGTGTGATGAAGGAGTTGGTTGTTTCCACGAGAAAACCAAGATGTGTTTGCCTGGACACACTCGGATATGTGTGGAATCTCACCCAGGATAGCTAGCCTTGCATTAAACAGAAATCCCAAATGTATTTCTATGAAATAGAAATATCACAACTGGCTCTAAAGAGATTCATTTCACTCAAGGAGGAAGTGGATAAGCTAAAGGACAACGGCTTCATCCATGATGCTCTATACCTAGATTGGGTATCTAACCCGGTTTTAGTGAAGAAAGCAAGCGGGAAGTGGAGAACATGCAATGATTATTCTACTTAAATAAGGCATGCCTGTAAGATAACATCCTGCTTCCAAGGATATATCGGTTGCTAGACTCGACTATTGGACATGAGCTACTCTTACTTAAGGATTGGATATAATCAAATCCCGATGCACGTCCTGGACCAAGAACACACTGGCTTTATTACCAATCTTTGCCTTTATTTCTATCTTGTCATGCCATTTGGATTAAAGAATCCATAAACGACTTACCAGAGGCTTGTGAAACGGATGTTCAAAGACCGGGTTGGACAATCAATGGAGGTTTATATGGCCGACATGCTTGTAAAGTTACAACAATCGAGGAATCACGTTGTTGATCTGGCGAAGATGTTTAGTGTCCTTCAATGGTATGGAATGAAAATTCAATCCCTTGAAATGCTCTTTTGGCAGTGCGTCGGAGAAATTCTTGAGCTTCATTATTAATTCCCATGGGATTGAAGTCAATCCGAAGATGATCAAGGCTTTGAGAGAAATCGAAGCCCCAATGACGATCAAGGAGGTCCAAAGCTTGAATGGAAAGGTCGCCGTCCTAAGTCGATTCATTTCCATGGCTACTGATAAATGCATCACTTTCTTTAAGGTAATCAACAAGGGAAAGAGAAACTTCGAGTGGAACCAAGACTGCAAAGATGCATTCTAGCTCTGGTGAATCACTTGGAGAGACCTCCCGTTCTCTCAAACCTTGTGTAAGATTTATATTTGTTCTTATATCTGGTGATGTCGGTGCATGCCCTGAGCGTCGCAATCGTATGCGAGGAATCCTGCCTCCAGCGATCGGTCTACTACACCAACAAGCGGTTGACAGGAGCAGAAAGAAACTATCGAAGACTTAAAAAGCTGGCATACCTGTTGACCGCTTCTAGAAAACTCCGTCCCTATTTCCAGGCTCATCCGATCAATGTCCTTACTGACCAGCCATCACGACAAGTCTTGCAATGACTAGAGACTTCTAGAAGGCTGTTAAAAATGGAATATTGAATTGAGTCAATACGATATCACCTATCACCCTTGGAGAGCAATCCAGGGTCAGGCCTTGGTGGATTTCATGGCTGAATTCACCGCACAAGCTGATTCTTTGGAGATCAGTGGGGAAAAGGAAGTTAGATGGATGACGTATACGGACGGTGCATCCAATGATCGGTGTTCTGGTACTGGAGTTATGTTTGTCACTCTTAAAGAACACCAAATCAGCTACGCCTTGAAACTAGATTTTCCACCAAAAAATAATGAAGCTAAATACGAGGCCATAATTATAGAAATCAAAATCATCAAAGAGCTAGGAGCTTGGTTCCAGTGGAAGTACATTACGCTTCAAGCATCGATGAAATGGATGCCGAATGGATCTTGGAGACTGAACCTGAACAGGAGTTATGGATTACTCCGATTTAGGATTATTTGCAAAGAGGGATCCTTCCGAAGAGAAGGAATGCATGATGAAAAATCATTCGACAAACTTCGAGATATATCATGTAAGAAGGAATACTGTACAAGAAGGCTTTCTCAATCCGTATGCTATGATATGTCGCTCACGATGAGGCCAAACAAGTTCTGAGGGAAGTTCGTGGAGGAGCCTATGGCGATCAAACTGAGGGGGAGACCCAGGCAAAGAATATCCTTCGTTATAGTTATTTTTGGTTGACTATCAATTGAGATGCACCTGTTTATACCCAAAGTTGTGATAAGTGCTACAAATTTGCTAAAATTCTCAGGGCCTCGTCGATGAAAATTACTCAAATGGTCAGTCCTTTGCCGTTTGCAGTTTAGAGTATTGATATCATTAGGGTATTGCCGATATCTAAAGGTGGCATGAAGTATGCCATCATGCGATTGATTTCTTTACTAAATAGGCCAAGGTAGAGCCTTTGGCCACGATTACCATGAAGAAAGTAATCAATTTTGTTGTTCGGAATATCATCTATAATTTTGGAGTTTCACAAGCGATCGTTACCCATAACAGTTCCTAATTCGATAGTACGAAATTTAAAGATGTGTGCCACCGACACCATATAGGGAAGATATATGCAGTGGTGATGCATTCTTAAGAAAATGGACAGGCTGAAGCTGTAAACAAGATTATCAAGTCCGTACTTAAGAAGCAATTGGAAAAGGCCAATGGACAAGTGAGTTGATGAACTCCTATTAACACTTTAGGCATATCAAACCACCCATAAGTTAGCAACTGGCCACTCTCCATTCGCCTTAGCATATGGATCAGAGGATATGATTCCGGTCGAACTAGAAGTGCCCTCTCATTGGGTTACTCACTATGAAACACAGATAAATGAATACTCCTTTTGGAGTGTCTCGATATGATCAATAAGAAGCGGATCGAAGCCGAATTGAGAGCAGCTGCATACAAACACCAACTTTCTCTATATTACAACACCAAAGTTAGGAGTCAAACCTTTAAAATCGATGATTGGGTCCTTAAATGAATCTTCCCCAGCCTTAAGATCATAGGCTCGAGCTGGGAAGGTCCATATATAATAGAGGAAAAGCTTAGAGATGGCACTTTCAAGATGGCAATTGTGGATGGGATTTTCTCTCTTGAGGGCATGGAATAGCGAGCACCTATAACGCTATTCGCTATTTCACTTAGAATAAATTTATAAATAACTAGCTAGAGACATGTAATAAGACATAATTCTATCACTTCCCGTCTTTAGTCAAATAAAACGACCTTTCAAGCCAGAAATTCTATCTCTCTACTTCTTAAGAGTTATGGCTTGACCGACTCAAATTAATCTGCATATGACTAATGTAGGTGCATAGGTAGCGGAGATAGGTGCCAATTAAACTTCTACAGTCCATGATCGGGCCCATGGAGCTCCTCTTGATACCTGGAGATCGACATTAGCTAAATCTTGTCTTTGGATTAGGGGTAGGAGTATAAGCATAAGCCGGATGTGATATGATCATCTATACCCTAACTCTCGCTCCCGGAGTAGAAGCAAGAGTATAAACATAAGCCAGACATGATATGACCGTCCACTTCCCAACTCTTGCCTTTGGATTGAGGGCAGGAGTACAAACGCAAACTAGGTAGAAAGATTATTCGTAAACCAACTCTTGCCTTTGAATTAGGGGCAGGAGTATAAACATAATCCGGACGCGATATGATAATCCATACGCCAACTCTTACCTCGAACAGAGTGTAGGAGTATAAATCAAAAAGAGCATGATATGACCGATTGCCCACTCAGCTCTCATCCCCATACTACGAGTAGGAGTATAAATGGAAATAGGCATGACAAGTCTGTCTATCCTTAACATCTTTCCTAAAGTAGGAAGAGTGGAAGATCCATACTCGGAGTAAAGTGGGATCTAATTTTATGCCTTCGATCGATGCTCAGAGTTAGGCGTGGTCAAATGCTAAAATTCTGGATGAGGATGTACGGAGTACGATTCTAAGTAGTTAACTTGAACTTGAGCCCAAAATTTGGTGCAGTTGGCACTTATTATCATAGAAAAGGATACTGAAACTACTATTTTAAGTGGTTTACCCTAAACGATTGCTTTACATTCGATAGAACGATCCAAGTCGGCAGATCACAAAATGGATTAATGATTTGATTCGAAAATGATGACTAAAAGAGATAAATCATAAGTACATTAAATGGAAAGCAAATTTCTTAAGTACTCAGACAAATTTGAACAAAGATTTACAAAACAAGAAGTCATTGTTATTAACATTAAACCACGAAAGCTAAGTACATATGGTTCACACCAAAAGAAAAAACTAGTGGCGCGGGCCAAACCTGTACAAAGCCAACCAATAAATAAAAGGAGTCTACCTATGTAGGAACAATCTAGGAACTATTTCTTCTTCGACTTATTCTTATTAGAGCAAGAAGAGAGTTTACTCGAGCTCTATCCTTGCCCCTTTCTCTCTTTTCCTCTACCACCTTGACCTTTGGAAGGAGTGCTTTGCGAAGATCCAACAAGCGCACTCTGACCGATCTCAGATGGAGAAATGGAGGTTAGAACGCTTTGTGAAAATACTATCAATGTACTTTGAGCACTCCCGGATGGAGGAATGTAAACTAGAGTTAAAATGGTTTGCCCGAGCAAAGTAATTGACAACGGAGGATGGAAAACTTCTATTTGCTCCTGTTTGATTTAACTTGCAAGAAGGATATCCATCTCAATTTTTTTCTCAAGCCCAAGGATAGAGGGACCCAATAGGGACGAGGAGACCCCGATAATAATAACATCCTCATCAACTTGAGCCCTTTGATTCTCAATGTTTCCTTCTTCCAAAAAAGCATCTATCATGCATTCGTCAAGGCTCGAGATATCCTCAAACGAGATGCTAGGAAGTGATGTCGAAGTCATGACGGTATGGACTCTGTCGTCGATATTTGCTGTCCCGGTTGAGTGTCCTTGGGAGGAAGTAAAGCAATTGCAGGCTGAACTGTAGCTAGTTAAATACAAAGAGAAAGATTAGTGACATTGATCGATGACACGCTAACTCCCTAAAAAATAGAAGAAGTCGACAAGATACCTTCTTAAGTTTGAACTTCTGCATGAGCTGGAGTGCTGCCAGGAGTTCCCTTAAGAATAGGGGAGAGAATGGCTAGTTTCTAAAGCTATGGCCTCTCTAGGTCATAGCTAGCGCCAGTAGAGGAATCAATAGTGTAACTAGGAGCAGCTTAAGTTCCAGGATCTTAACCAGTGGTATCATTACGACGCATAGAGCCAAAACCTTTGCCTAATTCTTTTTGAACGGTTGAATCATGTTTTGAATGAATAAGATGCTAGTTATCATGAAGGATTTTGGGCTCATTTCCCTTCAAAGTCCCTTTTCCACTTGCTTCATATCAATATTACCACTTTTAAGAAATTCTTTCTCTTCCTCGACAACCCGTTCCTAGACACGAGCGAGCATTAAAGGGTAGTCCTCTGTGAACCATTCTAGATTCTGAAACTTGAGCACATTAGCATTGTATTGAGTGATCAGTGGCTCAAATCACTGCATCATCTGCTCTTCCACTCGTGTTCCACGGCTTTAACTTCTCTTTTAACTAGGGCTTGGACCTTTCTTTTTAAAAGGGTGTCCATGTCCCTAGCTATCTCAAGCACTTCATTCCTCTCTATACTAATGGTGACCAGCTCGTCGCATGTGTCCTGATAAATTTTCCATGCTTCATCTTTTTCCTTGGTTTCATGCTCGAGCGTGATTTTCAATTCAGCAGCTCCTCCTGGAAGCATCCCTTTCCATTACAAGCTCGTGATTCTGATGGTGCACTTGTTTAATTTCGTTCAAATGCTTGGATCTCTTGGTTTTGAGTGCTTTAATGACCTCCTCGACCTTCTTCTCGGCTTTGGCTTTGTATTTTCATGAGTTCTCAATCTTAGTGTCGAGAACGGCTATGATTATGTTATTCTTGGCTTCAATTAGTTTCTAGTTCTCAATCTCCTGCACTTGTCTCTTGAAACTTTTAAAATCTTTTCAGCCAGCTTCACCCATTCATTGTATTGATTGTGAACATCGATTATGTAATCGATGGTCCTCTGTTGAAGCTGCAGTAGGAATTCCCTTTAAGTTTGACAAAAACATAACTCCGTCAAAGCAAATGTTAGGGAATGTACTCTTAAGCTCAGTCATCCAACCCATAGTGTCTACTTGCTGCTCTTATGTAATGGCTGGAGCAACACAATTTCCTTTACTAGGCGTCTGATGAAAAGTATCAGAGCCACTCTTATGATGTTGACACTCTACCATAATGAATAATGTTGTAGCCTACATAGGGATAGAGGCAGGCGGTGGAGCTCAAGAAGTGTTGGTCGGTGGAATTTCCTTACAACGATCTAGTATCCTATCAGGACCTCTAGGAGGAGGTGATCTGGATTTATGTCATTGCTTAGAAGAGGAATCAGGAGAAGTACGACCTTTATCATAAGTGCTCCTATCTCGATCGTCTCTATCGTGAATAAAGCGATGGCTTGAATTATAGTCTCGACCACTCCCTTAATGGTACGAGCTTGACCGAGGTTATACGACTTGATATGTTTTCTCTTCCAAGGATCAAAATGACTTCTTTCTCGTATCCATCGAACCTGTAAAGCAAATAGGAACAAGTTAGATCAAACAGGCAAAAACATAGGTTAGATGCGAGTGTTGTAAAGTGTGCATGTGCGTGAGCGCCTTAGTATCCCACCAATGGACATGGAGCTGGATCCTTGCTCATAGGAGCAATATCTCCCAAGTGTGAATGACATTATGGTTGAAACGGAGGGGAGAACCCTTTATACTCATGTTCCCTATATCGAAAGACCCAAAGTCGATAGGAATTTCACCTAGGCCAGCGAATGTGCCTATAAATGGGATTGAAAGAGTTTTTCCATGGCTATAACTAGTAGAGACTAAGTGGAAGTCAATGCCTTAGAATTTTTCACGATCAACCTCTTTTTAATGGCAGGCTGCTGATCATCCCGGATAGTTCGGTCTGAAACCCGTAACCTACATCAGTGTTACATTAGCCGACCTCGCCACTCTCTTCAATAATTTTGACTTCCTTGACGCCTAAAGTTCTTGTTTTCTACAACTCCAACCCAAGGACTAGGGTTCAGAGGCAAATCATGATCGACTTCGCCTCCTATGGGCAGATTGTTATCATCATTATCGTCATCGTCGTCAATCTCGATAACAGGAACTTGCCGGTGCTGCGGCCTTCCTCTAATAAACCATGGGTGAGAAGATTCTCACCTGTCAATAGAGTTCTTATATGCCTATCCCTAGCTGCGACTGCCATAAGAGCATTAATGGTATCTGAAAGTGATCCACCATTGGGTCTCACCGGAATATTTATATAACAAAGGAAGGTAAATTAAGTATGTAGACTATAAGACAAATGCATGAATGGCATTTGAAATAAAACTTATGTCCAAACATCCATCTACGAGCAAACCCAGGGGGATGGCATACATAAAACCATTCAACCTTAAAATACCACAACTTGTTCCAAGCCTCGGTAACTACTCTTCAACCCTTTATCGGCTCCGAGTAATTAAGAGATGGGTTTCTTTGGGGCTCTTACAACTATGGATGTATCAGATTTCCTCATCGCTAGGCGCTCAATTCAAATGCTCAAAGAAGACAATATAAGTGCTAAGAAGAAAATCATAGTTATTTGGATGTAGTTATGTTGGAGCCAGTCTCATAAAGTGCAGGACTCGATGGACGAATTGGTTAAATGGTAGGACGCAACCCACCAAGCATATTTATCTATTGCAAGCTATATATCCTTCTAGAGGATCGTGAGATCTCTGGTCGGGAGACGATACTAGAACGTCGTCAAATGGAATTACATTATTATTGCATATCCTTTGAAGAGATCCTTCATCGATTTTGGAGGGAACAAAATCGATTGGGTCATTTATTATTACAACATTCATAAGAGTATTTGGTGTTGGATCTATCCGAGGCCCATCTACCAGTTTAATCGAATTTCCAAGAATCTATTGCTCTATTTTGGAATTTTCTAGATTTCATTGATCAATATATATGGTTTCTAGTTGCCGCCCTTGTTGGATAGGGGTTTGATGTGCCTGTGAAGTTGTCGCTGAACTTGATTCTGCACCGGATTTGATATATTTTAAAGGTGAAGTACCTATAGTCTAAGCAGCCAAACGTTTGGAATGTCTTTGGTCCATTTCTATAAAAAAAAACTCTATAGATAATCAATACTAGAAGGCTAATTACAAACCATACCTCCTATGCTAAAGTGGCGATAGATAATCAATATTAGAAGGCTAATTACAAAACCATACCTCCTGTGCTAAAGTGGATTCTAGCGCGGTGTTGTGCAGTATTGAGCAGTTCATTTTAGTATTTCTTTATAAAGTTTGGATGTAACTCGACGTGACCGTCATCGCTGACCATCCCAACAATATTTAGGTTATTGACCGTGCTTTAGGAAATGCTTTAGGATGGAAGAGAAATCTAGCACAAATCGACAAGGCAATGTTTGATGGAAAAATTGGAACATGCAAAATTTGCCTAAGCATGGGAGTCACACCAACCTCCGCAGTTAATGGAAAATTTTCCCTTTCATCTTCCATCTTTGCTGACTCCCAAAATTACAGCCGTCACCAGTTGCTCATCCATATCCAAGGTCAAGCATGCTATGCCCAGTTCTCTATTTTCATTTACGACCAATGCCAAGCCTATCATTCACTTACCAAAAATGATTTGGAATTCAAGGATTTAGGGTTGTGTTGGTGGTAAGGAAAATCGGATTTGTAGGGACATGACAAGGTCACGATAGTGTAGACGGTGTCATTCATAAGCAGAGATGTGACCGCGGTGGTTCTAAGCGTAAGCAAAGGCGGAGGTTGGTTAAAGAATCAAAAAGTTTAATTGGGAACTTGAGGTCTCAGATAGAAGGCATGAGTAAAAGTGAGAGAAAGAAAAGAGAGGAATATTTATATCACTTCTCAAGCCCAAATTATCAAAACCAGAAAACTTGGAAAATATTCCAAGTGCGGAGTCGGTACCGAATCTCCAATCAGGTATCAGTATCGAGTCCCAAGCACAAAAAAACATGTGTGTGTGTGTGTGTATGTATATATACAAGCATACGTATAGTACATGCATATGTGTGTGAATGCCTATGCATATGTGATGAGCCATGTCTTTATAAACCTAATATTTGACAACTAAAGTTGAAGGAAAATCAAATTCGTACCTAAGGAACTCATGGAGTTAGTAAAAAAACAACAAAATTGGAATAGTAGATCATGTGACCACATTCTAGATTTATTGTCCCGGAGGTTAGCAGAATGTTACGACAGTTCACTATATATATAACATTTCACAGAAGTAATTACGAAAGGATAGCGACCACTTAGAGCATAGAGTGGAGTCCTTCAAAGGAATCCGAATTTGTCCCGATTCAAAGCACATCCATTGGAAATGAAATGTACTTTGCAAGGGAAGTGCTATCCTGTCTTTTGACCAGGCATAATCCTGACAGAGTGGACAAATAAAACTTGGAGTTACAAGGCGGAAAGCCCAAAGAGATAGCCCAGAAGTCCAGAAACCAAAACACCAACAGAGTAACAAAGTCTAAGCCAAAACCATCAGGAATAACAAGGCAATGGTAACCCCAAGTTGGGAATCGGTACCGAATCTCACCCGGGGATCAGTGCCGATTCCCAAATAAGACTTGGGTGGACCCCATCTTTTGCCTACATGCTTATCCTGGTGCCATAGCCTATTTCCAAAGTTGGTTTTCAAACTCAATGCAATTTTTCATCGATCTCCATCAATGCGTGAAATTGCAACTTTGTTCTCCTTCAACTCCATCATTCAAACTCATAAATAAGTTAATGTTAGTGCAAAAAACTATAGGACCTCAAAGCTAACCACAATACGATCCAAAGTGAAGAGTCAAAGACAAAAAAACAAGTCAAAGACTATAAATAAGGCCCCCTAACTCTATAAATAGGAAGGTATAGCTCATTTTTGAAGATCTTTTGGTGCTAATTTAGTTATTTCTTATATTCTTGTAACTCTGAAATTCTAGGTGTTGGAGTTGTGCCGACCCCTATAAACTTCTGCCACCAAATCAGAAATAAGCAATAAAATTTCAAAGTGGATGTAGGCCTTGCTTTGTCAAACCATTATAAAATACCATGTCTTGTTATTTCCTCATTTTCATTTAACTTTCTTTATATTTTTTTCACTTCTATTAGTTCTGGATATTTATGCCACTTTTGGTTTAAACAATAACCATAAGTATGTATAGTATTCTATTTATATTGTGTACGATTGACCTCACCATTACTTTCGATTTATAATTTCAAAATTATAATAAATAGCACTATCATCTATAATAGATGATAAGCATGCACAACATTAGACGATCAATTGTCATTTTATATGTATATACGATTATACACATATGTATTAATTAGTTATAACCATAATAGGTTTAATCTCGATTTTAATTTTAAAAATCAAATTATTAATACATTATATAAGATTTTTTATTTAGTTATAATATGTATAATATAATATTGAATATTATATTTAGTATATGTATTATTAATTTGCACTTTAAAAAAATACTATAGCTTAATTGTTACATTTTATGTAATATAACATTTGTAGTCCTTATTGTACTTTAAATTATTCTAAATTTATTTATAACTTTTATAATTATAAATTCAAAACAATTTCAGATGTATTTATTAATAAATTTATTTTTAAACAATTTTAATTTATTTATTTATAATCTTTATGAATATAAGTTCAAAACAAATATAAATTTATTTATAAAAAATATAAATTCATTTCAAATTCTAACTAATTCTCAGTTAAAATTATAAATGTTATTCAAATACACTTATTTGAATCAACCTAAGGCATAATATAATTGGACCTTAAACCGAGGGCGTACCCTTAAACGAACCACTTCGACTAGCCATCTAAGGGATAATAGTAGAGAAGTTTTCCATTCATAAGAATGTTCCTCAATTCGATTAACATTCGCCTTAATTAAACAACTTTTCCTAGATGTCCATTTAATTGGAATTTTAAGAAATTACTCTATGTGTTAGTCAACTTTTCATGTTAACATAATGTAAGCTCTAATAACATTGTTCAATTAGGTGCATCGATAATGGGACAAAAATTGGCTAATCTATAAAATTCCTTTTATTGGTTATTGCACTAGATTTTAAACTTGTGTTGTCATGAATAATTTTAAAACAGTAGATCATATTTAATGTTGTTTTGATGTAAAGTGAGTTTTATGCTTTAATTTTTAATTCACTTTATTTTTAATATTTAAATTAAATATTAAAGTGTTGAAGTTTATTTTGTTTGTTGTTATGTTAAATTAGATATTTCAATATCATATGTTTAAGGTCAACATGTACATTATGGAAGTCATAAAGGGCCAGAACTAAACAATTGATTAAATAGCATATGAATATGTTTGTGTCATTCATTGGCAATAGAATAAATGAAAAGTTTCATATTACAATCCACATAAAGATATATGGCCCAAACTGAATGTGTGTGTGTACACATGTATGTATGTATGTATGTATATAGTACAATATCTTTGATTAGAATAATTTTTTATTTTAACCTTTAAATAATATGTAAAATATACCTGCAAAAAACGTAGCAACATAATTTTTTTTTTTTGGATTTAAATTGTGTCAAGAATATATTTTTTAAATTTTGTATTGGTGTTTTAATCTTATATTGTTACCTATATGGTATATATAATATATAATTTATACTTAAAAGGACTTAAATCATTCTAAAATATATATATTTTTAAATTATATATAATATATAATATGTATATATATTTAAATTGGATTTATATCATTTTATATTATACTATAGCCAAAACCTTTCCCTTTTCTTATTATAAAAAATCTACATATGTACATACTATAACGACCTGTAATTTTCGATAATTAAAAATATTTAATTTAATAAGATGTTGGTGTTAATATTGGAAGAAAATTAAATTTGTGATTTATTAATGAGAAAAATAACTATAATGAAATGTAATAATGTTAATGTAAGATAATGGATACCTAATTTAATGCAATTCCAATTAATTGAAATGATTGTAAATATAAAATTTGGTTATAAATTGAAAATAAAGAAATAAACCAAATGTTGTATTTAACGGTGAAATTATATGTAATTATTTGAACTTGGTTAAATATAGAACAATTATTTATTGTTTGTAAACTAAACATAGAAATGTGTTTGAATTATTAATGTTGAGTGATTGTTTAATTACCAATTCACTATTTTATCCGTTGAAACTAATTGGAAATCAATTGCAATTAACCTTCCTAAATATTGCAGTTAATGTAAATTAAAATGATAACTGTAGAAGATTGGTGTAATAAAATATAAACAAATGTTAAGTATAACCATAAAGTAATGATTGATGGAATAATAAGGTATAAATCAAAATAAATGGATTTAATTGAATTTAAATTATAATTAATGAATTATTACAACTGAAATTAAACACTTTAATTAGTGTAATATTTAGCATAGAATTAGACTTGGAAATTTGTTTTACAAGATTATAAATCACCAGGTAACCAAAAATGATAAAATTTGTTAACTATAAATTTTGAATTGAAAAAGTGATTTAATCAATTTAATAACAATTTATTCAATTAATGTGAAAATAACCATTTTGGCCAATGTCTCGGATTTCGACGAAACCAGTTTCAATGGGATCCATAATGGTGAATTATTGTAGGATTTCAAGTTTCGTTGTGATCGGACTTGTCGTTTGATCGTATAGGCTTGAAACGCGTAGAAGTCAATTTAATGAATTCATTTTGAAATAAGACGATTTTAAAAGCTAACTTCTTCATACAATGGAATTTGAACTTAAAACCTGTTCCATTGAATTTAAAAATATCGAAAACATCTAGTTTGATATATTGAATGATCCATTTTCGTTTTGGGAACGAAAAGGGCTTTTCGGATCGTTGTTATCGTTTCAATCCAAATCGATCTGGTCCGTCCTTTCTTCTTCAGCTCTGCCTATTTGTAGGCTGTTATTAACCCTAGTTGTTTCTCATTTCTTATTTATGTACGTACTATTACTTCTACTAGCTTCTCCTTCTCAAATAACAAAATATGAACCCTAAATCCCAATTCAATTTCAAATCAAAATCAAAATCAAAAATCAAACTTCTCAAAACCCTGTTATATTATATACCAATTCGAATCTATCGACGAGCGCAACTCAAATCTTCTATTCGTTTTTGCAATTTATTCTCAGTTTGGCCAGAGATCGAGAATAGACCTCGGCTGTCCATTGTAGGGTTCGAGGTTTTAACTGTGGATCTTTGTCCTGACGGCGATCGAAGGAAATGGGGTGGTAAAGCTCGTCGAGCAATGATTATCAGTGGTGCTCGTTCGTGCTCGTGTGGTTGAGGATCGCCTGGAAATGCGTGAGAACAGCGGCAACGGTAGTGGTGAAAGGGTTAACCGGAGGTGGTCGAATGGTCAAGGTAGGTGCAGCCTGGGATGTGCGGAGCAGTGGTGTTGTCTGATGTTGGCGATCTTGGTCGTGGCGGCGCGTACAGGTGGTCAATGGCAATCGTGGGTGGCGGCTTTAGGTTATTGAACGCGATCTATTCTCTAAGACTAGGGTTTCGTGCGAACGTGTCAGATGACATGGTATGTTAATTATAATGTTTTATTTAATTTAACTTTAAAATGTTCTAACTACCATATCCAATTTTCGGACATTACGGAACTTGTTTAGGCGAATTATGAGACTGTTAAATTTTGGACCTTTATTTGGATTTCAAATCGATTTGAAATCAAAGGTAAGTGTTTTAGCCCACCGATAACTACTAATTGCCTTATATTAGTTAAATTAAATTTATGATGTGATTATAAATTGACTTATTGTTGTTTGGTATTTTAATTTGTCATGTCAGTAAAATCTGAATTCTATTGAATTAATTTGCCATTTAATTTAATGTTGAATTTAAATTGCCAATTAAATACCTATTAATGATAACAAGTCATTTGTTGTTATTTATTGATTGATTTGAATAATGATTGTGATGGATGTTTAATTGTTGATATTGGATGACTGGATGTTATATTTATATATTGTTATCGCACTGCAAGCTCCCTTAGTTTATTGTTAGAAAAAATCACTGTGGTTCGAAATGATACATACGCAAACGATCTTATAGATAGGTAAAATCGTTATAAGTTGAAATGATAGACTCAAGTGATTTTATGGATTTTAATTTTAACTCGGGATAGCGGGTTGAAATGATATATACCCGTAAATTTGAATTATTGCTGGTTGAGATGATATATATCCGTATCACTTGACCACATGATAGAAAATTATATATGGACACTGGATTGATTAACTTAAATAATTTTTAAATCCTTAATTTTTGAATTCAGTTAAATGATATTTTGAAAAAAATTGGTTTATACAAACTGAATTATTTTTGAGAATCCAAGCTTTAAATGTTGAAATTGAAACTGGTTCAAATGAATTGTTTAAAGGAATTTAAATAAAAATTTCAAAGTTGAAATATGAAAAAAAAATGAAATTTATCGAAATTGAGTTATTAAAATGTTGAATTTTTAAACTTTGAAATCTACTAAATTTGAAGTGCTCAAAAATTGTAGTCCAAACATGAATCTGAAATCGATATAAATTGAAATGATATTTTTTTTGTATTTGTATCGAAAGGAAATTTAGTTTTGTTGAAATATGGACATGGTCCAGATTTGTTGAAATGGAAGAAATAGTTTAATTTGATATTAATTTCAAATTAATTATTTTAATGTAAACTGTTTAAAGATATATTAGTTTAAATTCAGATTTATTTAGATTCTTAAACTATTTACTATATAAACCATTTCAAATAATCAAACTATTTTATATTAAACTATTAAAACTGTATTTAATCTATTTTTAAACTATTTTTAATTTGTTTTAAATTTATTAACTATTTTAATCTATTTTAAACTATTTTAACCTATTTTGAACTATTTAACTATTTTAATCTATGTTTAAACTAATTTAATTTATTTTAAATAATTTAAAATATTTAAAACTATTTTAATCCATTTCAAAGTATTTTAAACCATATAAACTACGTTAAAGTATTTTAAACTATTTTAAAGTACTTTAAATATTTTAAACTATTTTAAAAGTATTTAAACTATTTATGACTATCTGAACTATCTTTCTACGTTTCAGACTGTGTGAAGTTGAAGTGTTTATATTTAAATCCTGGATTTAAAAGCGAATATGGTTTAATGATGTTATAACCTAAGTTGGAATTTGAAATGATATTTTCTAGGAAAATGACATATTTGAGTAAATATGATGATTCTAAAGTGAGGGCTTAACCTATTTTTGTGAATATGATTCCGAAAGTGAACATTATTTCGAAAGTGATATGGTTTGAGTTGAATATGATATTTTGATATCAATTATGAATTAATTTTGGAAATGTAAAAGAACCATCTGATGTGAAATAAGCGTTTGGTTGTTAAAGAGACCGGGATCGGATATTGTCATACTCTTTGCCAATACCGAAAACCAATTTAACAACTGTGTACGTGGTGGAGATTTTAGAATGTAGGATGGCTTGGCGAACAATTCTGTATGAGGTATTTTCGTGACCCTGACTCCCTCGAGTCAGCTTGATCTAACTAAAACAAGAGCTATATTGGGCCAAGTGAGGTAGCATCTTCGATCGAACATGCTTTTTCAATACCATATTATGACTTTGCGATTGATTTTGTGTCCACCCCTCGATTTGATTATGGGAGTATATTCCGAGGTGGGCGGTAGTAGCTGCTATGCGTTACCACCAGTCCGAAAGTGCAAATGGTATAATCCTACCCTGGCATTACATCGCGTGCCTTGTCACATGCCTTATCGCGCTCATTACGAGTTTGGTTTGTGTCATTCCTATGGAGTGCTTCCTGATAGCCCACCGATTTACAGTACTATATAGACTGCGGCATATATATAAAATGTGTTAAGGTGTATATGGGTAACGCCTTAACGCTATTTTAATATTTTACTTTACTGTAGACATATTATAATAGCGTATTGTACTATGTATGTAGATAGTTTAACGGATCCTTAGGAAATGGAAATCCTGAACATCTTAAGTTATTGCACTCACGTTAGACACTGAATAGAAGATTTCAAGTCCCGTAAACATCTCTGATGCCGTTACACTCATATTTATTTACTATTGATTTAACTTACATAAGATCTTCTAGTTCCAACTCGAGTGTTTTGTCTTTTCATTATGCTCGGGTCAGTTTGAGCTTTTTTATGTGTCACAGACTGCTTTTGGAGCACGAAGATGAAGATTTAGTACTATTATTATTTATTATGTTTATCCCACTGCATCATGTTGTTCCTTGCATTGTTATTTATTTCTGTTGTATGTAACTCTGATCCATATTGTAAAAGTGTAATCAAATGTTATTTCGAAAACAGCTTCATGAATTGTTTATTTGATTATTATATTTTGTCATTCCGCTGTGAGATTTTGCGTTTTCTTTTTCTTTCCGTTCTCTCCTTTTCTTATTTACCCCATAACAATCCTCCCTTTTGAATGGTTTGAGTCTGACATGTGTGGTTTATTGTCGATTTAAACCATCTAAAAAGGTGGAAAATTACATTTGGTATCAGAGCTTTGGTTTAGCGATAACCTTAGCTTTATGGGGTCTGACTCATTAGGGATAGGGTAGTAATACTATAGAATGAGTCATTGAGTGTATATATATGAGAGAGTGTATTTATTAGGATTATAAAAAGTTTTTTTATTGTGTTAATTTGTTCTTTTTAGTATTTATAAATTCTAGTCGGTTCATAGGACGCTATGGCATTGATAGGGATTTCTAAACACTTGATACGGCAGATCGACCCAGTATTGTTTTCAAAATATTGGTAAATGAAATAGTTTTACCGAGTATTATATTTTGTATATAAAAGAATAAAATTTATAAATTATACAGTTGTATGTGATATTTGTATGTTAGGACGTGAAATTTTATAAATATTGATAGCATAATAGAATTTACAAATAAATTAAATATAATTTGGAAATTTGAGAACATAATTTCTGAGGTTTTGAAATTAGTTTTCAAGAGATTTTGGAATATTATATTAGTATAATTTGAAAGTATTTTGGTATAAATATTTTTAATGTAATTTGAAATAAACGTTTTAAAAGAATTTAAGGAAATAAGTTCTGTACTCCCCTCTCTATCGCTGGAAAATAATTTCGGTGATGAGTGCATGCATCATCGACGTTCATTTTCGAGTTTCAAAGTGGGAAAACTGATGTAGTAGTTTTACTACACATTTGTTTTGATAAACGAATCTTAATTTTAAATTTCTAAATATGGTTGATATATAAAAGGTATGAGTATCTATTATCTTAAAATGATTTGAAAATGGAACCCGATATTTAGTTCTTAAATTTCTGTAAGTTAGAAAATTTAATTATTAAAATGAATGAAATCATGACCATATTAATAATATGAAACTCCTAAAATGAAAAATAAGAATTTAAGAGTTAAATTATTGATGAAATATAAAGAAATTGAAGGTTGTCACTTATAAATTAAAGAGTAATGAATATTTAGAACATGTAATCATTGAACATTTTGTTAACTAAAATGAATAAGATAAACTTGTGTAACATTCAATTACATTCTAAAAGACATATATACAACTTACCAGAAATGTTTAACAAGTTGTAGTGTTAAATAGGATATGTAATAGAATATTATACAAGTGAAACTTAAGTAATGAAAGTGTTCAATGAAATTATGTTTATAAATAAGAATTCTGTTATAAATTGTTATAAACTTAAGTTAATAATTTAAAGTGTTACCAATTGAATTTATAGAAAGAGTGGATACTGTAAGTAAATGATTATAAAACCTAAGTATTGTTTGAGGCCTATCATAATGAAAGTAAATAGTAAAAGTGAATACTATATGTGAAAGGAATTAATGTGAAAAGAAAAAATAATTGAAAATTTAAGTATGAGTTGCTTCACAAATAAAATTTATATAAAAAGGGAAATCAAAATAAATAATAAATGTGAATTAAACTAAAATAAAATGCACGTAATACTTCAATAATGAATTCATTAATGATCTAAATAATTGGAATGGAAATAACTTATGTAAGCAGTGAACATAAAGTAATGAAAAGAAAAAAATGGCATTGTATGAATAAATGAGAAATGAAATTTTTGTAAGTAATGAATGTAAATTAATGAAAATATAGCACTATGTGAATGATGGAGAGAAATGAACAATAAATAGTGTGAAACAAGGTTTATAAGAATAAACTTAAAATAATATTTGGAATTCTGGGTTGTTTTGGCTTATGGGATGGTTGGGAAAGGGTACTTCTAACTGTATGAAGATGTATAAATAATGTATTAAATTCTATTGAAGACTGTTGAGTGTATGGTATATTTAAGTAGTTATTTATCATTTTATACAATTAATAGCCTGAACCCGAACAAACCATTTGATTTGGCTGTTAAGAATGGATGGTTGATTACTTTGATTGCATATGATGATTGTATGGTTTTGTTTGCAAGTGATTGTTATTATATTGTGTTGGTTTGTTTTACTATTGATTGAAGTAACTAAATATTTCTCACCTACATAATTTTAACCTCTTTGTATTATATAAGTGAAATACAGGTTATGTAAGCAATAGCTACTGCTTTTGGTTTCTTAAATAAGCGTTATTTGCTCGACAAATAGGTACATTTTTGAATTACGGTTTCATAGCGATATTGTATTATTTTCCCATGGTTTGGGATATTTTATTTTCAAATATGATATATATGTTATTATTGACATTGTTATTTCTCCCATACCTCTCCGTACAAAAGAGACTCTATTGAAATTTTCCGTGAATTTTGGACTTAGAAAATTTTGTGAAAGTAGAAATATTTTCAAACTTTAGTAAACTTGAATATAGAAGGATTTAATTATTTATAAACTGATATATTTTGGTTAAATTATTTAACTATGAAAATAAAATGTTTATAATTAAATTGAATACTTTGAATAAAATGTATTAATTCCTTAGTTCCCTCTTTTCCTTTTTCGAGGACGAAAAGTTTTGAGTGGAGGAGAGTGTAACGACCCGTAATTTTCGATAATCGAAAATATTTAATTTAATAAGATGTTGGTGTTAATATTGGAAGACATTTTAATTTGTTATTTATTAATGAGAAAAATAACTAGAATGAAATGCAATAATGTCAATGTAAGGTAATGGTTAACTACTTTAATGCAATCCAATTAATCGAAATGATTGTAAATATAAAATTTGTTTATAAATAAAAAATAAAAAAAACCAAATGTTGTATAAATGGTGAAATTGTATGTAATTAATTGAAATTGGTTAGATATAGAACAATTAATCAGCAGGTGAATTTATTTGTTTGTTGTTTGTAAACAATAAACATAGAAACGTGTTTGAATTATTAATGTGTAGTGATTGTTTAATTACTAGTTCACTATTTTATCCGTTGAAATAAATTGGAAATCAACCGCAATTAATCTTTCTAAATATTGCAGTTAATGTAAATTAAAATGATAACTATAGAAGATTGCTGTAATAAAATGTAATTAAATGTTAAGTATAGCCATGAAGTAAAGATTGATGGAATAACAAGGTATAAATCAAAATAAATGGATTTAATTGAATTTAATTTATAATTAATGAATTTATTGCAATTGAAATTAAACACTGCAATTAGTGTAATGTTTAATATTGAATTGGACATGGAAATTTGTTTTAAAAGATTATAAATCACCAGCTAACCAAAAGTGATAAAATTTGTTAATTATAAAATTTGAATTGAAAAAGCGATTTAATCAATTTAATAATAATTTATTCAATTAACGTGAAAATAGCCATTTTGGACACTATCTCGGATTTCGACGAAACTAGTTCATCGGATCCGTAATGGTGAATTATTGTAGAATTTTAAATTTCATAGCGATCGGACTTGTCGTTTGATCGTACGGGCTTGAAACGCGTAGAAATCAGTTTAATGAATTCAATTTGAAATAAGCTGATTTTAAAAGCTAACTTCTTTATACAATAGAATTTGGAATTAAAACCTATTCCATTGAATTTAAAAATATTGAAAACATCTAGTTTGATATATTGAATGACCCATTTTCGTTTCGGGAACGAAACAGGCTTTTAAGGTCGTTATAGTCGCTTCAATCCAAATCGATCTGGTCCATCCTTTCTTTTTCAGTTCTGCATATGTGTAGGCTGTTATAAACCCTAAATGTTTGTCATTTCTTATTTCTGTACGTACTATTATTTCTACCATTTCCTCCTTCTCAAACGACAAAATATGAAACCCTAAATCCCAATTCAATTTCAAATCAAAATCAAAATCGATAACCAAACTTCTCAAAACCCAATCATATTATAAACCGATTCGAAGTTCTCGATGAGCGCAACTCAAATCTTCTGTTCCTTTTTGCAATTTAATCTCATTTTGGCCAGAAATCGAGAATGAACTTCGACCATCCATTGTAGGGTTTGAGTTTTTAACGCTGGATCTTCGTCCTGTCGACGATCGAAGGACATGGAGTGGCAGGGCTCTTCGAGCAGTGATCATCAGTGGTGCTCGTTCACGCTCATGTGGTCAAGGATCACGTGGAAATGCCTGTGAACATCGACGACGGCGGTAGTGAAAGGCTTGACCGGAGGTGACCAGAGGTGACCGAATGGTCAGGGTAGGTGCGACCTGGGATGTGCGGAGTAGTGGAATTGTCTGATGTTGGTAATCTTCGTCATGGCGGCACATACAGGTGGCCAATGGAAATCGTGGGTGGCGGCTTCAAGTAATCGAACGTAATCTGTTCTCTGAGACTAGGGTTTCGTGCGAGCATGTCAGATGACATGGTATGTTAATTATAATATTTTATTTTATTTAATTCAAACTTTAAAATGTTATAACCACCATATCCTTTACGTACGAGCTCGGATTCATGCACTGTTTTCTCCATTGCGATCGTATCGAATTTCCAAACATTACGGAACTAATTTGGGTGAATTATGAGACTGTTAAATTTTGGGCCTTTATTTGGATTTGAAATCGATTTGAAATCAAAGGTGAGTGTCTTAACCCACTCATACCTACTAATTGTCTTATGTTAGTTAAATTAAATTTATGATGTGATTGTAAATTGACTTATCGCTATTTGGTATTTTAATTTATCATGCCAGTTAAATTTGAATTTTATTGAGTTAAATTGCAATTTAATATTGAATTTAAATTGTCAGTTAAATACCTGTTAATGATAACCAGTCAATTGTTCTTATTTATTGGTTGATTGGAATGGTGATTGTGATGGATGTTTAATTGTTGATATTGGATGACTAGATGTTATATTTATATATTGTTATCACACTACAAGCTCATTTAGTTTATTGTTAAGAAAAATCACTATGGGTTGAAAAGATACATACCCGAATGATCTTATAGATAGGAAAAATCATTATAAGTTGAAATGATAGACTCGAGTGATTTTATGGATTTTAATTTTAACTCGGGATTGCTGGTTGAAATGATATATACCTTTAAATTTAAATTATTGCGGGTTAAGATGATGTATTTCCGTATCACTTGACCATAGGGTAGAAAATAATATACAGAATCCGGATTAGTTAAATTAAATGATTTCTAAATCCATAATTTTTGAATTCAGTTAAATGATATTTTGAAAAAATTGGTTTATATAAATTGAATTATTTTCGAAAATTCAAGCTTTAAATGTTGAAATTGAAACTGGTTCAAATGAATTGTTTAAAGGAACTTGAATCGAAATTTCAAAGTTGAAATTTAAAAAAAATGAAATTTATCGAAATTGAGTTATTGAAATGTTGAATATTTAAACTTTAAAATCTACCAAATTTGAAGTGCTTTAAAATTGTAGTTCAAACATGTATTTGAAATCGATATAAATTGAAATGTTTTTTTTTGATATTTGTATTGAAAGGAAATTTAGTTTTGTTGAAATCTGGATATGGTCCAGATTTATTGAAATGGAAGAAATAGTTTAATTTAATATTAATTTCAAATTGATTGTTTTAATGTAAACTGTTTAAAGATACATTATTTTAAATTCAGATTTATTTAGATTCTCAAACTATTTACTATATAAACCATTTCCAATAATCAAGCTATTTTATATTAAACTATTAAAACTATATTTAATCTATTTTAAACTATTTTTAATCTATTTTAAACTAATTAACTATTTTAATCTATTTTAAACTATTTTAACCCATTTTAAACTATTTAACTATTTTAATCTATATTTAAACTAAGTTAATTTATTTTAATATTTTTTCTATTTTAACTATTTAAAACTATTTTAATCCATTTTAAACTATTTTAAATCATTTAAACCATTTTAAAGTATTTTAAACTATTTTAGAGTATTTTGACTATTTAAACTATTTTAAAACTATTTAAACTATTTATGACTATCTAAATTATCTTTCTAAGTTTCAGACCGTGTAAAGTTGAAGTGTTTATATTTAAATCCAGGATTTAAAAGCGAATATGGTTAAATGATGTTATAACCTAAGTTGGAATTTGAAATAATATTTTCTATGGAAATGACACATTTGAGTAAATATGATGATTTTAAAATGAGGGTTTAACCTATTTTTTGAATATGATTTCGAAAGTGATATGGTTTGAGTTGAATATGATATTTTGATATCAAATATGAATTGATTTTGGAAATGTAAAAGTACCATCCGGTGTGAAATAAGTGTTTGGTTGTTAAAGAGACCGGAATCAGATATTGTCATACTCTCTGCCAATACCGAAAACCCCTTTAACAATTGTGTATGTGGTGGAGATTCCAGAATGAAGTAGGATGGCTTGGCGAACGATTCTGTATGAGGTATTATCGTAGCCCTGACTCCCTCGAGTTAGCTTGATGTGATTAAACAGGAGCTATACAGGGCTAAGTGAGGTTGCACTCCGATCGGGCATGCTTCTTCGATACCATATTATGACTTTGCAATTGATTTGGTGGCCACCCCTCGATTTGATTATGGGAGTATGGTCTGAGGTGGGTGGTAGTAGCTGCTATGCGTTACCACCAGTCCGGGAGTGCAAATGGTAGAATCCTATCCTAGCATTGCCTCGTGTGCCTTGTCACATGCCTTATCCGCCCATTACAAGTTTGGTTTGTGTCGTACCTATGGAGTGCTCCCTTATAGCCTACAAGTTTACGGTGGAGTTTACAATACTGTATAGACTATGATATTTATATAAATGTGCTAAGGGGGATATGAGTAATGCCTTAATGCTATTTTAATATTTTACTTTACTGTAGACATATTATAATAATGTATTGTAAAATGTATGTAGGTAGTTTAACAGATCCTTAGGAGTTGGAAATCCCAAACATCTCTTAAGTTATTGCACTCACATTAGACACCGGATAGGAGATGTCAAATCCTTTAAACATCTCCGACGCAGTTACACTTATATTTATTTTCTGTTGATTTAACTTACATAAGATCTTTTAGTACTGACTCGAGTGTTTTGTCTTTTCATTACGCTCGGGTTAATCTGAGCTTTTCAGTGTATTGAAATTTGCTTTTGGAGGACGAAGACGAAGATCTAGTACTATTATTATTTATTATATTTATCCCACTACATCATGTTGTTCCGCTGCATTGTTATTATTTCTGTTGTATGTAACTCTGATCTATATTGCAAAAGTGTAATCAAATGTTATTTGTAAAATAGCTTCATAAACTGTTTATTTGATTATTATATTTTGTCATTCCGTTATGAGATTCTGTGTTTTGTTTTTCATTATGTTCTCTTCTTTTCTTATTTACCCCATAACAATCCTTCCGTGAAAGGTTTGAGTCTGACAAGTATGGTTTATTGTCGATTTAAACCGTCCAAAAAGGTGGGCCGTTACACAAACATACATACATATTTAAGAAATAAAATTTAATTTTAAATTAATGCCAGTTTAAATGGTCAAACTAATTTAAAACATAAGTGTATATGATTATATGAATACATATACATAATTTTACTAAGAAACTATTATGTAACTCCATGGTGTGGAATCAATCCTCAGTAATATTTACTAAATTCAAATATTGAAGCATCTATGGACTTTGCTGAAGCACAACAGTGGACATGGGTCTAATTGCTTACAGTTCTCTAGATGAAGTCCAATATGCAATTATTTTGTCTACACCATAAGCAACGATACATTGTGCGCATTTCTCTTTGTTATATCGTTTAAATATCTAGAGCTCATCCAATGGATTTTTTTATAATATTCGTAGTTGATTACAAATTCCAATATTAAAGTTCATGGTTCAATATGAGAATGTTATGTCAATTGATTTGCTTTGGCCAATAATCATGGTGATACCGACCTTCTATTCAAATGAGGTGAATCGTCTCTAGAATAGTGTTTCACTTCAAATGGTTTAACTCATATCCAATTGTGCCTTTAACACTATCAACATTTTCAAGTAATTAACCATAATACAAGAATAGTTTAGACACTTACGATTCATAGTATTCTCATGTTAAAAGATATTACACATTTCACATGAGATCTTCAATTTGACTTTTAATCTTTATAAGACTCTCAGTGAGGTGTTCCTTAGTCGTTTCAAACTACTACATATACGTAATCTCTTGCCTCCAATGGTTATGAGTAATTCAACTCCCTTATACGGTAAGCGTTACATACACTAGTCTCAGTAAATATATTTCTATGAAACATATGCATATAGGAAAGAACAAAATGATGTTGTTAAATTTCTAGGTTTATACATCGATGATTTTCTACTAACCAATTACAACGTACCTATGTTACAATCAATGAAAGCTTGATTGTTTAATAATTTTTTATGAAGGATTTGAGTGAAGCAATGTATATACTATAATACCCTAAACATTTAGTATAATTTTAAATTAAATATCAATAATATGATATTGTGAAAAAATATTGAACTTAATGGGTTAATTAACTGAACTAATTATAAAGAGGGACAAAATGATAATTTTTCAAACAATGGAATTTGACGATGAAATAATGCCATTTCAGCCATCTTATTTTTTGAGTAGTTTAGTATTTTTGTTTGTTTCGTTCGGAGTTCGTGTGGAGGAGTTATGGACGAAAAGATTGTCGGGTCAAATGGGCATCAATCGGGTTGAGTTTGAAATTTAAATTTGAATGCTTGGTGGTATTTCCCTCCTTACTTAAAAACTGATGTATTTAACTTCCTTCCACTCAGAAACTAAGCCCGAAATTTTTCTTTCTTCTTTCTCCAACCCACTCTAAGAAACTACTTTCACTAAAATCAACTTAACTCTCTCAATGCTCAACCAAATTTAACAAAACAAAATGCAAATTGAACCTGATAGACAAGGCCATGATCTAGCAGTTAATTTGTGGTGAAAATTCGAAGGTAGGAAGAGTAGCAATTTCGGACAGCGAGAAGTTGGACTGAATTTGGTTATTTGGTGAGTGATTTACACTTTATCCTTTCTATAATACAATCCTAACATTATAAGATGATATATAGGCTGGGTTACGTGCACTAATACATATATATACACACTTAATCTTGAATTAAATTTGTTTAGGGAGGGATTTGGTTAATATTAAGAATTAGAACTATATTTATGTAAATTCAAGAAATCTAAAATATAACTCACAAATCCTTGAAATAAATGATGAAATTAAACATAAGAATCTGACATTAGGGTATAAAAACATTCTATGATGATCAGAAGCAAAGGGGTGGTGGTCGTAATCTAAAATAATGTCAAAAAACACCAAAATTTGAAATCTTAATCCTAGAATAGAACTACATACTGGTGGGCCATTGGCCTTGACCATTGCACCGTTGCACGTCTATTTTTGGTAGATTGAACCTCAATCAAATGGACCAAAGTTAATATATAATATATAATTTGATTTGTGCTTTCTCTTACAATCTAGAAGCTGATCTAAGTTGTAACAAGGCGAATGATGATGCTATGAGATAAAAGAATATCTGGAGCATGTGGTGATACAGAATGAACAGATATATGACATGCGATGGTCTTATGAAATGAATGATTTTGAATCGTTTGGTTATTGTGTAAAGAGAATATAAATATGCACACACACATGTGTATGTGTTGTGATACGAGATTATGATGTGATAATGAACATAGAAAGGAACGAGTCCGGGACACAGGATAGATGCCCCCATAATGTATATGCGATGTGAATACGAACCCGTAACATAAGTAGGTGTCCAAGTATTGCAGTTTTTTTTTCCTTTAAGGCTTTTGCTGGCCTAGGTGGATGTTAAGTGACCTTATAGGCTACAGGCGGACAAGGGCATGAATCCAATTAGGTGGAAAGAGGACAATAGGCTTTCATGTAGGCTACGGGCGGTCCACGGAAGTGTGTCATATTTACAATTGTGTGATGATGGAAAATAAGCTCCCTTTAGGGCATGAGGCCAAACTAAGGTGTGAGTCTGTATAAACATGATGCGACGTGACTAGATGTGTGTGGCTATTAGGTATGATGTGATGACGGAACATATGGTGGCCGGTAAATAGACTCATATCAAGTTATAGAATTAATTTTGTAGTATACGTAGAGTAGAGTATAGTTCAATAGTCGAACTTATGTCTGACCTCTCCAACTTTTATTTTTTTACATATATAGGTTGATGGAGCACAATAATGAGGTGGTATCAAAGGTGGAGATTTATAGACGTGTTGTATACATGAAGTTGTTTAGTATTGTATTTAGAGTTGATTATGTATCTTTGGCATTAGGTTGTATCTATATTTGTCAAACATGTGTATTTGATAGTTTCAAACATGTTATAGTGAGGTGACAATGGTCTTGATTATGTATTGTATTTAACTCATTCCGTTATGAGACTTTGATAGTAGCTTGTGTTAGTTAGAATTCACATTTAGCATCTGATATCCATTTATATATGTCTTAGTTTCTCATATTGTACCTTTCTACTAATGACTCATCGTTTTGGTTCTTTGATGTTTGACGTCGGTTCGAGCGTCAGATCCGTGGTCAAAAATATGGGTTGTTACATTTGTTATCGGAGCGTATGTTAGGAATTAGGATAAGAATTGGGAAAGTACCAAGAGAGCATATTTATATTTTATATTAGATACGTATATGTGTCTATGTGTGTGTGTGTAACAATAAATGAAAAGTACATATGCACAAACCTATTTACCGTTCTGGTTTTATTCACTATCTATTGGGGAGTTGCTAATGAATCCTATTTTTCTTTTTAGATATTTGAATATGATTAATTCAATTGGAACATAGACTAACGCTGCCAATTCTGGTAGGATAGAAACCAAGGTAGGAACTGGCACATGTGTATATATATTGGATATTCCTGGAGTTAATATTCCGATATGGTTCAAGCACTACTTCTAGGCTATAAGTCAAGCTAGTTGTTTTGATGGATAGGTTGGGGTTCAAAGCACTTGAGAATTGAGTACTATAAGCAAGGAAGAAGAGTTAGCTACTAATTGGCTAGGTAAACAAGTCTGTATTGAGTTGTTTTGGTAGGTTCAATGGTGGTGGAACTTCTGGGGAATGGAGTAGTGGTTCTGTAAATCAAGCTAGAGGTGTTGGTTCATTCACATCAGGTTGGATTGCCATGTAAAAACATGATGAAAGCTGTGTATCTTCGGTTTGTGACTCGTGGAGGGAGTAGATACCGAACATAGTAGCTCAATAAAGGAGAGAGCCGTAGAATGGGGAACGTGGAGGGTTCTTGGGTAATGGATATTGGATTGAGCAAGAGAAGGGCTCGGATCTGAATGGAGCAAAGGAAAGCTAGAATGTATATGTGCTAAGGTCGATGATACTCGAAGTGTTTTCTATTGTACTCGAAGCAAAGGTATTATAATTCGGGATGCCCATGGATCGATGGAGGAATCTGCATACCCTGGACCAGTGGCTTTGGGTCTAGCATCTAGCTTTGGGTTATGGGATACGTATCGAGCTTTAGGCTGCGTGATGCGAGAGTATAATGAAAATTGGGATTTCCATTAGTCCCTAGCATGGGGGCCATACAAGTTATCATATATTCAAACACAGATGATTAATAGCGAGTATTGATTGATGGATGCTATGGTTACTTTGGTTGCTTTCTTTAGTGGACTATCACTCGTGGGCTATCACTCGTGGATATCATTGGGAGTAGATACCGTAGATAGAGATATCTAGACATCCACCATTATATTCTATATAGTACCTTTGTGATATTGTAGAGTAGCATATTATATTGTTATGTGCTAACTCTTTGGTCGTAGGGACATGTCAAGAATGATTCATGTACCTCTACTCCTTACTATATTTAACTATATAGTATTTTGAGATTCATTTACCTCTCACACCAAACTATTTTCTGGCCTAAGGTTTTATGTTTTGAATCTTATTATCTTGGTTACTCTTAAATGAGTAGACTATATAACATGTCTAGGTGACGTAGTAGCTATGCGGAAGATGAGCCGGATGGGGCTATCTCATAAAATATACACATGTGTATTTCTATGCTTTCCGTTAGGCAGCACTATGGAACCATGGTAGTGCTCGGTTATTTCCTTTTTGTTGAGAAGATATTGAGTTGTTTCTGTTATATAAACTCTATTACATTTGATGTATAACCCTATAAATCTATGACTCTATGTATCCATGATACTATATTTTATCCATGCGCTGTGAGATATATGACAGGTGATATGTTGGACTTGTTTTCTTTTCAACTCTACTGATCATCCAATATCGGCTAGGCATGACAATAGCACACTATTTAGTTATTATTTGTGCCGGTGGTATAGGGCGATCATCACATTACTTATATTATACCTTTCTACCAACGACTCATCTTTTTAATTCTTAAATGTTTGAGGTCGGTTAGGACGTTAGATCTGAGGTCAAAAACGTAGGTTGTTACATATATTATGTACAATGATCTATGGAGATAGATAATATAGAGTATTTGGATTTTCCCAATCAATTCATGTAGATACCATATTAAGAATATTCAGTATGGAAAATTCAAAGCTTGGAAATGCTCTAGTACATCATGAAATTATCCTTTAAAACCCAAATCTCCATTTACGAACGAGGAAGGATAATTTATGAGGAGGATTCCAAATGCTTCGAAAATAGGATCCATTACACACACAATGCTATATACTATGTCGGATAATGTCTTTGCACTTGTCACGGTCAGTTGATATAAATCAAATGTAGAGAAAATTATTAGATAACCATTAGGAGTGTTTTACACATTTAAGAAATATTATATATTTATTTTTGATCTACAGAAAAAAAATGAGATCCCTATAAAGGGTTACTCGTACTGAAGCGATCAAAATGATGCCAACAACAAAGAATCAGCCTTGAACTATGTGTTTACTCTTAACAAAATGGCCGTAAGTTGGAAAAGATCCAAGCAAGATGTTGTGGTAGCTTTGGACTTGGACGCTGAGTACATTGCCTTAAACGATCCTTGAAAAGAAGCACTATGGATGCAAAAAATTATTAAAGAGCTAGTAGTAATTCCAAACATTGAAGGTTTGAGGCCCTTGTATTTTAAGAATAATGTTTATGGTAATGAATCGGGGGCTTCTAAGAAGAGATACATTCTCCACAAGTACCACATGATAAGATATTAGTTTATTAGTTATGGAGAAATAGCGATCGAGAGGGTAGACACTATAACTCACATTGTAGTTTCACTCACTAAGGCCTTTTCTCGGTACAATCTAGAAAAAATGATCTAAAGTATGGGCATGATGTAACATAATTAGCCCAACTATAAATGGGTGATTGATAGAGTTAATAATGTTCTGTATGGGCAATTATGTTAACCTTTGTATAAACTTTGCTATAGTAAATGAATCTTATTCGAAATGAAGTATGCTTTTGCTTTAGTTTACAGTTGCAGGTGTAGTTTAGTATGATATAACTGATGTTTTAAACATGTTAAATGTATAAAAGTATAAAATCAATAAAAAATGTATTTAATAAATTACAGTTACGTAACATCCCCCTACTTGGAGGCCCAAAACTAATGGCTAGAGATGTTGCAGTCATCCATATTTATTAATCTTCGGCAATCAAATACGATGGTAATAGATTCATTTATACACAAATCACAAAAATATGAAAAAAAATTAACAATTCAAAAACATATTTCCACATTCCATTTAAAACATTTCATGATCATTACGTAATCCCAAAATATTAACCACGTTCAATTAATATAATTATTACACATACGCTGTAACGACCCGTATTTTTCGATAAATTTAAATTAGTTAGTTTATTAAGATTTTGGTAAATAAATTAAGACAAAACAAAAAAAATTTGTAATTTAATAATGAATTGAATGCTAAAATGAAATGCAACCATGGAAATTAAAGCTAAGTATTAACAATTGAAATGAAATTATGATTAATTCACTACGCCATAGATTGCATACTACAACACCAAGAAGTGATGCAGGAAGTGCCAAAAAATGTTGCTGTAGGCTAAAAAAGGGCAAAAGCAACACTTTCTCGATGATGCATTTTGCTGCGTTGCCGTAGAGTCAAAAGCAACATCTTTGCGGCCCTAGGGCAACATCAGTTCTGTTGTTGCCACAGGTACCAAATTTACTAAAAAGTGGGCCCCACAACTGTTTGAATATGCGAGTATATGATTAATGTACTATTTTATTTTCACAGAATTAAATAAATATTTGCTGAATAAAATAAATAACACAGAGTTTAAATTCAAATAGATATTTTATTCAAACAAATATTTATTACAATTTTGAATAGTACAAATTCGAGCTCTCACTATACATACACAGTTTTGATTACAATACAAATTCAATTACATCACAATCTTTCATTTACAAATGTCCTCACCACATGTCGCTCGTTCACTCATAATTTACCTTAAACTTCATTCCAGATTGAATACAACATCTGAGCAATTTGCAAAAATACACACTAACGCAGTAAAATTGAAAAGAAAATATTTTTGCAGTGTAGAATAAAATATGATTTTGAAAATATTATTTTCCTCAGTTATTTGGGTTGTTCGTCATCATTTAATTTTGAATTCATCAAACACGAACAGCTTGTGACATACACAGTGCATCACTGTATATGCCACAAGGCCGTGCACACCAATATACACTTGATAAAGTTACAGGGACAGGTGAGTACAAGGTCAAACCCAAATCAAAAGCCGGGTTCAACTCAAGTTAAGTCACGATATCAGCACAAGGTCAAACCCGAGCTACAAGCTGGATTCAACTCAGGTGCACTACAAATCATCACAAAACTGTCGAGCACAAGAATTCAAATACAACCAACAAATGAAGACATATATAAGTGCATCGAACCACACATCAGCTCGAATGAGCAACTGCACCAGACCACACTCAAGTACACATGAAAACAACTCAAACTCAAGAAAGAAGTTCATCAAGCAACAACTCAAGTGAAACTGCACATGACTTAAATGCACCAGACTAAGCTAACGATCAAACAATATGTACCAGCTCAATATGCTATGTACAAGTAACCAAAGTCAAGTGTATCAAGAAAGTTCACCAGGACTCAAAATGAAACTCAATGCTAACATAAACACACACACACACACACATACATATGCATGTGTACACATGATGAAGGGATAAGCGCATGCACCAGTGAAACAAAGACCAGACTCCATGCAGACCTGATTGCAAGTGCAAAGCAACATTGAAGCAACTCGAGCTCCAGATAGTACACAAGTGAATAAATGACAACATGTACATAATGTCAACTAGTGATAGTGATCAAGTGCAAGTGAAACACAAGAGTACAAGTCCACATACAACAACACACAATAAATCAGTTCAAGGTTCAGACAAGTTCAACTATGGTGCAGCATATACATGTGTAGTGAAAACAACTACAAGTATCAAGTCGAGCCAAAGGCAGAGCTATCGAACATACAAATAGTTTGATATGTCAAGGCTGAAATTGAGCAAAGATAGAGAGGAATAATTCAAGTTCAAATGCACAAGTACAGGAAGAAACAAAACCAAGCAGGAAGGTTCAAAAATGACCGAAGTCAATTTGCAGCATCAAGTCAGATCCGTGATGGCCAAGGCAACAAGTTCAGAGTCAATCCCGAAATTCACGACGTCAATTTACAGTTATAAAAATCAAAATAGTAGCAAGTTCAAACCAAAGTCAAAGCCGTGATGACCAAGGAGCAAGCCGTGTAAATCAAGTAATCAAATATACGAAATTGAAAAGGTCAGAAATCATCATCAACGTCCAAGCAAAATCGTACAGCCGAGAAAAAAATTTAATTAACGAATTCATATAAAATAGATGAACGAAAATCAAGGGGTTCGAAATATAAACAAATAACATCATCGACAGTTGATCATCGAGTTCAAGCAAGCTAAAACAGTAAAGCAAAAGTAATAAACCATATACCAGATTGTTGAATCGAACTCGATCATCGAAGCAGCCAAAACTGAGCAACGAAGAAACGATCGATCAATAAAGCTACACGCAAATATCCACTTGATTGATTAACAAAGTCGGCAGCTTCGAAAATAATCACGAAGCCCTAAATCGGAACGAACGAGAACAAGCAATAGGAAGCCGCCATTTTTTCCAAGAAAGAGATACCAGGCCGAAGAAATAAAAGTGTTTGAGTGAAACGCTAGTTAACTTTGCCGCTTTGTTTTTGGTTGCCGCGTTAAAAATTATTTCAGCCCGCTTTTTTTTCAGCCCGCACTCATTTTTTATAATATTTTTATAAGTCTATAGCTACTGCAACATATTGTTGATATCTATGCTAACATCCTGAAGCTAATGTTGTAATAGACAAAAATCAGCATAACTATCATTATATTGTAGCTAGCGATATCTTGTATTTTCGTTGCAATAGGCGATTTATGGCGTAGTGATTGAAGTAATGTAAATTGTTATACTATGCTATAAATTGAATATAAGAAAACAAACGTAAATATTGAATTAATTAATGAATTAATAATAATAAATAGTAATTGAATAAAGTCAATGTCCTGTAAGTAATTATAATATTGTTTGGAAATGATAACTTATAAAAGTATGATTAAGAGTTAGTGGCAGCAATTATTATAAGTTACCAATATATTTTAATCCATTAAATTGAATTGGAATTAGTTGCAATAAATCTAAATAAATTATTACGTTAATGTTAATTAAGGTAATATTAGAAAATAATGTTAATATTACCCATAATAGGACAATTTGTTGAATTTAAAAGAATGGAATAAAGATTTATCAATTTAATGGGATTTGAACTATAATAATTGGATTTAATTGCAAATAAATGAAATTAAATATCTAAATATTACGTTAATTGAAATGAAGATGGAATGTGAGAATATTAATGTAATAGATTTTGAATCCAATGTTAATTTCATCCGTTTGATTATAATGAATTGAATAACAGAATGAAAAGTAAATTAAATAGAATTATTGGAAATTAAATTATAATTCTTGAATTTAATGAAATTGAGGTTAATACTGAAATTGATAAATTAATCAACTCTAATTTGATATTTAAATTTGTTTAAATCATTGTAAATGATTGAGAAATTTAAAATGATGAAAATTTTCAATTATCGAATTGAAATTGAAAATTTGATTTAATTAATTAATTATAAATTTATTTAATTAATGTAAAAATAGCCATTTTGGCCACTGACTCGAATTTCGATGAAAGTAGTTTCATCGACTCCATAACGTTGAATTATTGTAGGATTACAAGTTTCGTAGCGATCAGACCGGTCGTTTGATCGTACGGACTCGAAACGCCTTGAAATCAATTTAATTGAAATCGATAGAAATCAGTTTGAAATAACTTGATTTCAGCATAACTTCTCATACGATGGAATTTGGACTTGAAACCCATTCCACTGCATTTAAAATATTCAAAAAAATCTATTTTGATATATGGGTTGACCTAATTTCGTTCCGGAGTCAGAAGGGACTTTTCAGGCCATTCTATCGTTCAACGCGCGAATCAATCGTGTCCATCTATTCTATTTCAGTATTATCTATATATACCTTGTTATAAACACTAGCCTATTTCTTATTCCTCATGTAACATCCCGGAATTTTTAACAATATCAATTTAATAAACTGTATTAAAATTAAATTGATATTGATATTTTGTTAATAATAATTCAAATAGATTTAATAATCTTCTTCAATAATTATTTAATTGGTTATTTTCTTTCAAAAATAATAAATTGGTTTCTATTTACAATATAAATATATGGTTTATATTTTAAATAGATTAGCATTGTTTTAATTTTAATAAATAAAACATATTTTTCTAATTCTTATTAATTGTAGTAATTTAGAAAATTTGTTTTTATTTAATATTTTGAGCTTTCCAAAGTTAAATAAATAAATCTTGGTTTAAACTTAATAAGTGAATCATGTTTTAAAAAATTCTAATATATACATTTTAATTTGGAAATTTTGATTTAAATTAGTATTGAGTTTTTAAAACTATTTAATAAATAAATATATGATTTTAAATTTGATAAGAAAAATAGTAAATGTTTAAAATAATTTGGCTTGAGTTTTAAATTTAGAATGAATTAACAAAAAGTTTTATGGCTTAATTAAATAGATAATTTATTAATAAAAATATATTTTCTTTTAAAATGATTCTAATTTAATAATAAGATATTTATAAAAACAATATTAATAGTGTATTGTCTTTATAAATAGATTTTGAATAAAATTTTCAATTGTTATTTCAAATTAATTGTATATACATAACTTGATTTGAAAATAATTGATTTTGGATTTGATTTGAATTTAAAATTCCAAAGTATAAATCTTAATTGTTTTAATTTTTATATGTATCAATTTTATTTATAAACATGGTTTGTTTTTATTTCTTTTATAAATTTATATACATATTTAATATTTACTAACAAATTAAAATTAGGCTTAATGTACATAATAACTTGTAAATTAAATATTAATTACTCTAAATAAGACAAGTGTTGCATTCTTAAGAATTAATTAAACAAGTGTTAAAAGATTAACATAACAATTTGACAAATGTTGAATAATTTTTACGAGTGGCACATTTTAGTTTTAATTTTCTTTTATTTAATTAAATCTGAAAATTACATTTATATAAACTTGCATTTCATTCATACTTGTTTTTTTCCATTTCCTAAATCAAAAAGAAAACTTTAAACACCTCTTCAAAATCAGTAACTCCTCTTCAAAAATCCTGCATTTTTTTTAATCTGCAAATTACATGCATCTTCAAGAACCAAATTCATGTTCAATAACAAAATCAAAACCCCTCCTTTATCAAGAAAATCTGCATTCCTTAGATCTGAAAATCATGTTTAATGCAAAAATCAAACCTTGCATGTTCAAATCTAAACATCCTCAAAATCAAAAAGCCTGCATATTCAAATTCCTCATTATCAAAAATAGGCCTGCATTCTATTTTTCTGCAATCTGGAAATGATGGATCTGCATGCAATTTGGGAAATGAACAATTCTGCATCTTCTCTCTATACAACTTCAAATTTGAAGCCTGTTCAAAAGCATCTGCATGCAAGTAGTTTAGTCAGGAAACATGAGCATTCCAATTTCAACAGGCTTGCAACTCCATTTTTTAAAAAAGGATCATGCCTGCATTTTTATTCTGCAAATTTCAAAAGGGGCAAATAGAGGCTCTGCTTCTTTTAAATAAAAAGGTGAGTAACTTTTTTTTAAATTTAAAATTTAAAATTAGGTTGCATGCTAGTATGTTCTGATAACTGAGTATTGTTTATGTATAGTTGAAAGTCTGATGTGAATGTGTTATGTGTACATGCTGTTTTTTTTATTTTGCCTGATCTGTTTGATTTTCCAGACACAGTATTTCATCAAAACACTTATCTCTTAATTAGGTTTCTGATAGTGTTTTGGGTTTAGTGTGTTGCAGGGGAGATTTTGTGATTTGCTCGAAGTAGATAGGTTGTTGACTCGGAGAAATCAGGTTGTAAACTCGAAGTAATTTAGCATAAGCCTCGGGTCATTCAGCATTTTCAGGTTTATCAGGAAATCTGAGTTTAGTTTTAAATTTTTAAAACTTGTAGCATCTGAGTTTATAACTTGTATGGATTGAATGCTTTTAGAACATCGTCAGGTGGACGATGAGCATCTAAGTGATGTGTTCACTAAAGGTAATCGTAGCCTCAAGCCTCATCAACCGGAAATGGCTAAAACATGGGAGGTGCAGCAATGTTTCGTGGGTAGCCCCCACTTGAGAGTGAGATTTACCCCTGTCTAGAGGTTCCTTTATATTCAACTGTGTGGACGGTTGCTAGCTACAACCGCGGGGTTGTCTTGTTCGGAACTGTTCAGTAAGGAATGGTTCCGGCCTTGTGTTGCAGGGGAGCAGGCGTACTCCTCGGTACGTTGATCCAGGCCACGTACTGTGACGGGCGGTACCCCAGTAGCCCTGCCATTGTATGGAATTCCAAATCCAATAAGTGCCAACGGTTTTGATTGTATTACCCACTTTTGTGGCTAGTAGCTGGAATTTAATAGATGTAACAATTACGGATATTTCTTATTTATTTGAAAACCCTAGACTTATTATAATATCATCGGATTTCCTATCAAATGTTTTGGTTAGCGTAAGGTAAAAACTTTTCCATGTTTATGTGTGGGAAGTCTTACGTGATACCTTTCTTTTTAAAAGGTTTTTGAAAATTAAGCAATCATAACCTGTTACTCACACCAGACCCATGTCTGACCCGGAGTTTATCTTCTGTTTTCTTAAACTCTTGGGTACTTAAATTTTTACGAGTAGCCTAGGGATTCAGGTCAGCTTTGACGAATTTTGGAGGAGCAATGGAGCAGGAGGCTTCTACGTGTAGATATATAGCATTCCGCTGTGTAGATTTTCTCTGAGTTGTTTCTTGTACTGTATTGAGTTGTATAACTAGACAGGTGTTTATAACTGTCTAGTATGTGATGTATATCTGTGTAACTCTGATAGTGGTAGTAAACTATGTAATATTTAAGTTATTAATATAATTTATTCATTCCGCTGTTTAGATTCTGATGTTGTTTCTTTTTTTCTCTTCTTTCTTTTCTCTTTTCTATCCCTTTCTTTCTTAAAAATGATGCGATTTTCTGTGGTAAGAAAGTCCGGTCGTTTCACCTCATTTCTGTACGTACCATTCAGCTGTCTCTCCTCCTCAATGGCAGACAAACAAATTCTCACTTCCAATTCCAATTGCAATTCAAAACCAAATCAAAATTTCAAACTCTTCAAACTATATCATACTTTATATCATCGGAAAGCTCTCGACGAGCGCATCTTAGATCTGTGATTCTTTTTCCAAGCTGAATATCTGTTCGTGTAGAAATTAAAGAACAAAGCACGGCCGTTCATCGTGCCGTAATCAACTTCGCCTGATCGTCAATTGGATGTTACTGTTGCGTAGAGATTGACGAGCGTAGTCCATCGGTGTGCTTATTTTGGCGAGTTAATGGTTGGATTGTGCATGAAAATTCGATTAGGGTTTCACCGCTCATGGCGGATGCTGTTTGCTTCATTGATTGGCGAGCCAGCGGTTATGGGGAGGGGGGCCGCAAGTCTCGGTGAGGTCGGCCAGAGATAGGCATGCATGCGATCGAGTTTTAGGGCGTAGCGACGACGACATGACGAGCAGGCGGCAGCTTCAGTGTTCGAGAAGATGAAGCAGGGTTTCGCGTGCTTCTAGGTTGATGTTGACGTGGCAGGTTATCAATTTTATTTTATTTTCTTTTAATTTACTATCGTTGAACTTCTAATGGTAATAACTTTTGCATACGAGCTCCGTTTCACGTGCGGTTTTCTCCGCTAGGTTCGTATTGGAATTACAGACATCATGGTGCTAGTTTGGATGAATTCTGAGACTGTTCAATTTTTGGGTTTAAATTAAATTTAAATTCAAAAGGTGAGTGTTTTAACCCAATCATAACTTCTAAAATTTCTTATGTTTTTTAAATTGATTTATGATGTGGTTAGAATTTTATTTATGACTGTTTGGCATATTTAATCATCATCTCAGTAAAATTGAATTTATTTGAGTTAAATTGTTATCTAATTTTTTATTGCGTATAAACTACCAGTTAAATTGTTATTTAATTTATGATTGAATATTAACTGCCAGATAATACCTATTATTTATTATATGTTCTATATTGACGCTATTGATTAAATTGGATGATGATTGTGATAAATGTATGGTGATTGATATTGGATGAAAGGTTGTTGTATTTATACTGTTATAAACTACAAGTTGTTATGGATTTTTTTTCATTCGGGATTGCAGTTTGAAACGATATATAATCGTATTTATATTTTAAATTATGAATTGAAATGATAAATATCCGTATCACTTGACCATAGGATAGAAAATTATATACAGACGCCGTGGTCTGTATATAAAAATATTTCGAAATGATTTCTATGGTTTTGTAAAGAAATATATGGTTTTATTTAAATATCGATTCTAGATATTATATAAATGTTATTTTATTCATAATTTTTAAGCTATGAATAAAATGTTTTAATATAGAATAAGCTTAATAATAGGTTGATTTCCATTGTGATAATATGGATAAGTATCTAAATTTTATTTTAGTATAGAGTTTATAATGATTTAAATAAATTAAGGTTGGAAGATAAATATGAAATTGATTTGAATCAAATTATTTTAAAAAAAATTCTCGAATAAATTTGATTTGAAATTGAGATAATTTTAAGATTTATTTGAAATTGAATATTTAAGAATTATACCCAAAAGGGGTTGATGTGAAATTTATTAAATTGGAAATTTTAAAAGGTATAATTATTATAACTTGATTTTGGGGTTAAGGTGAATTAAATGATTATTTCAAGTATAAATGAATTAAAGGAAATATTTAGTTATTTCTAATTTGAGTTTTATTTAAATGATAAGGGATTTATTATGTGGAATATTTCAAAACTAAATAATAGGAAATTTAATTGTTGAACCGAAATTATCAAATTTAGTTTTGAAATTTTGGAATATTCAAAGCCTTGAAAGATATCGAAATTCGAAATGTTTTATCGAAATTGAAATGTTTCAAAGTTATGAATTTCGAAGTATTATGTTTTAAAGGTGTTAAAATTTCAAATGTTTGGTTTCGAAGTGTATAATTCGAAAGTGTTATGATTTGGAAAAGAGATGTATTTGAAATAAAATGATACTATATTGATTTGAAATAAAAACGATATCATATAGATTTGGTTTAAATTGGAAATGATATCGTATTTATATGGTTTTGAAATGGATATTATATTCTGGTTTGAAGTATAAACTATTTTGAAAAGACCGTGGTGTTATAATAACGTTTGGTTGTTGAAGAGACCGGGATCGGAAGTTGTCAGCTCTTTGCCAACTCCGAAAACCACTTTAACAACCGTGTGCGTGGAGGAGATTCCAGAATGAAGCAGGATGGTGGCGGCGTTCCTTTGAGGTATGAACATGGACCCGACTCCCGTGAGTTGGCATAAGGTGGCTAAAACAGGAGCAATTGATGAGCTAATGAGGTCATTCCCCTGATCGGACACACTTCTTCGATATTATATTCTGACTTTGAGATTGATTCGGTGGCCACTTTTGATTCTTTTGATTTGGGGGTGTGGTTCGAGGAGGGTAGTAGTAGCTGCTACGCATTACCACCGTCCCGAAAGTGTAATTGGTATATCTCCCTGGCATTGCCTAGTTGTGCCGTGTCACCTACCCTAGTGCGCCTTGTACGAGTTTGGTTTTCTCCAGTAGCCCGTGTGGTATGCTCTGGTGGCTTCCCGATTAGGAGGGACTATGATACTGGATGGACTACTGGGACTATTACGTGTTAAGGGCAATATTGGGTCACTCCTTAACGCTATTTAAAAGTAAGTTAATTTTACTATAGACATTATTATAATAGCGAAATATTACTACATAGTAAATAGTTTAACGGATCCTTAGGAGATGTGAATCCCGAGCATCTCTTAAGTTACTGCACTCACATTAAACACTGGATAGGAGATGTCAAATCCCATAAACATCTCTGACGCCATTCAACTCATATTTATTTACATTTGATTTAACTTACATAAGATCTTTTAGTTCCGACTCGAGTGTTTTGTCTTTTCAATTCGTTTGGGTTAGCCTGAGCATTTCAGGATTTGAAGACTTTATTTCTGGAGGACAAAGATGAAGATTGTGTTACTATTATCTATTATATTATCCCACTGCATTCATATCGTTCCGCTGCATTATTTATTATTCTCTGGTATGTGTAACTTTGATATGTATTGTATAAGTTAAATTAAATGTTTTGTAAAACAACTTCATGAACTGTTTATTTGATTATTATATTTTGACGTTCCGCTGCAAGACTCTGTTTTGTTTTTTCTTTCTGTGCTTTTTCTTATTCACCCCAATAACAATCCGCCCTTCCGTATGGTTTGAGTCCGACGTGCGTGGTTTATCATCGATTTAAAGGTACAAAATGGCAGGATGTTACATCTAGTGTCAGAACTTTGGTTTAGCGATAAACCTTAGCTTTGTGGGGTTTGACTCTTTATTAATAGGGTAGTAATACCCTACGATGAGTCGCTGAGTGTATGTATATATATGAGAGAGCGTATTTGTTAGTGTTATAAAAAGGTTTTAATATTGTGTTAATTTGTACCATTTTGTATTTATAAATTCTGGTTGGTGCATAGGACGATATGATATCAATAGGGATTTCTAAACACTTAATATGACAGACCGACACAATTTTTGTTTTGAATATAGGTGAATGGAATAATTTTGCCTATTGTATTTTCTGTATATAAAGTAATAAATTTTATAAAGATTATATTGGTTGTAATTTAATTGTTGTTAGGTAGTGAAATTTATAAATATTGATTGGAAACTAGAGTTGAAGAAAATAAAATAAAATGAAAATTGGATATTATAGAACTTAAGTTCCAGGATTTTTGAAACTTTCTTTCGAAAGATTTTGGGATATAATAATAATATTATTAGAAGTATTTTCTGATATAAACATTTCAATATAATTTGAAAGAATTGTTTTAAAGAAACTTTGAAAAGAAATAAGTTATGTACTCCCCTCTCTGTCGCTGGAAAATAATTTCGGTGATGAGTGAACGCATCATCGACATTCGTTTTTGAGTTTCGAAGTGGGAAGGCCACTGTAGTAGTTTTACTGCAGATTTATTTTGATAAACAAATATAAATTTTAAACTGTTTTAAATATAATCAGATATATATAAGTTGTAAGGATATACATTTATCTATCATTTTAAAATGATTTGGAATTTAACCCGGTATTTAATTCTTAAATTTCTGTTAATTAATAGTTTTAATTAGTGCAGTGAAATGGAATTTTTCCAATAATTGAAACGTCTAAATGAAATAAGAGATTTAATGCTATGTTATAAATGAAATTATAACAAAATTTGAAATGTGTGACCTATAAAACAAAGATATGAATTATTGAATGTTTAATTAAGTTAAAAGAAACGAGATAAACTTGTATAATTTTTCAATTGCGTTCTTTAACATATATATAACTTACCAACTATAAAAAGGTTAAAATGTTAAAAGAAAATTTAATGGGAAATTTTACAAGTAAAATTTGAAATAATGAAAGTGTTCAATGAAATTCTATAATAAATAAGAATTGGATGTTGAAGTTGTTATAAACTTAAGTATAATTGAAAGGCAACTAATATAATAAATTGAAAGGTAAGTATTATGAATAAATGAATAAATGAAATTAAGTAATAAATGAAATTAAGAAATGAATGAATATAATGCAATAAAAGAAATTTACATGATACAAATAAATGAAAATAAATGGAAATTTGTAAGAAGTTAAATCTAAATTAAAAGGATAAATCATTATATAAATGAAAAGGAAATCAAACAAAAAATATTATGAAATGAAATTAACAAGAATGAACTTGATCTATTGGTTGAAATCGTTGTTTGTTTGGTTTATGGTTGTTTGGGCATGGATACTTTGAAATTGTTCGGATGGATGAATAATCTATTTAGTTTCATCTAAGACTGTTGAGTAAATTGTGCACTTAGTAGTTTATTTTTCATTCCGTACAATTTAAAGTTTTGAAACCGAACAACTATTTGTTTTGTTTGATATGAATGGATAATTGATTTGTGTTGATTATATATGATGTGTATGCTGTTGGTTGCTAATGATTGCAATTTATATTCATTGTTTGTTAGGGGTTGAAACAATTTTAAATATTTCATTTTGTATCATTATTAACTCTTTTAGATTATATAAGTAAAATACAAATTATGGAAGCAATTGCTACTGCTTTTGGTTTCATAATTAAGCGTCTGTTTGCCCGACAAATAGGTACGTTTTCGGATTACGATTTTATAGCATTGTTATATTGTTTTCCCGTGTTGGGATATATTATTTTGGAGATTATATGTTATATATTGTTATATTTGATATTATATTTTCTCCCGAGCCTCTCTTTACAAAGGAGACTGCCAAAATTTTCCGGAAATTTTGGACTTAGAAAAATTTTGAAAATTTCCAGACTTTATTAAATTGGGTATAAAAAGATTTAATGGTTATAAATTGGTATATTTTATTTAAATTAATTAATTTATTGATTTATTTGTTTATAAAGTTAATATTTTTAAATAAGATATATTGTTTTTCTTAATTCCTTCTTTCCCCTTCTTTTTCCTTTTTGGGGACGAAAAGTTTTGAGTGGGGGAGAGTGTAACGACCCGTAATTTTCGATAAATTTAAATTAGTTAGTCTATTAAGATTTTGGTAAATAAGTTAAGATGAAACAAAAAAAATTATAATTTAATAATGGATTGAATGCTAAAATGAAACGCAACCATGGAAATTAAAGATAAGTATTTAGAATTGAAATGAAATTACGATTAATTGAAGTAATGTAAATTGTTATACTAGGCTATAAATTGAATATAAGAAAACAAACGTAAATATTGAATTAATTAATGAATTAATAATAATAAATAGTAATTGAATAAAGTCAATGTCCTGTAAGTAATTATAATATTGTTTGGAAATGATAACTTATAAAAGTATGATTAAGAGTTAGTGGCAACAATTATTATAAGTTACCGATATATTTTAATCTATTAAATTGAATTGGAATCAATTGCAATAAATCTAAAGAAATTATTACGCTAATGTTAATTAAGGTAATATTTGAAAATAATGTTAATATTACCCATAATAGGACAATTTGTTAAATTTAAAAGAATGGAATAAAGATTTATCAATTTAATGTGATTTGAACTATAATAATTGGATTTAATTGCAAATAAATGAAATTAAATATCTAAATATTTCGTTAATTGAAATGAAGATGGAATGTGAGAACATTAATGTAATAGATTTTGAATCCAATGTTAATTTCATCCGTTTGATAATAATGAATTGAACAATAGAATGAAAAGTAAATTAAATAGAATTATTGGAAATTAAATTATAATTTTTGAATTTAATGAATTTGAGGTTAATACTGAAATTGATAAATTAATCAACTCTAATTTGATATTTTTTTTTTAAATCATTGTAAATGATTGAGAAATCAAAAATGATGAAATTTGTCAAATATCGAATTGAAATTGAAAATTTGATTTAATTAATTTATTATTAATTTATTTAATTAATGTAAAAATAGCCATTTTGGCCACTGACTTGGATTTCGACGAAACCAGTTTCATCGGATCCGTAACGGTGAATTATTGTTGGATTTCAAGTTTCGTAGTGATCAGACTAGTCGTTTGATCGTACGGACTCGTAACGCCTTGAAATCAATTTAATTGAAATCGATTGAAATCAATTTGAAATAACTTGATTTCAGCATAACTTCTTCATACAATAGAATTTGGACTTGAAACCCATTCCATTGCATTTAAAATATTCAAAAACATCTATTTTGATATATAGGTTGATCCAATTTCATTCCGGAGTTAGAACAGGCTTTACAGGCCATTCTATCGTTCAACGCGCGAATCAATCGTGTCCGTCTATTCTATTTCAGCTTTTTCTATGTATACCTTGTTATAAACCCTAGCCTATTTCTTATTCCTCATTTCTGTACGTACAATTCAGCTGTCTCTCCTCCTCAATGGCAGACAAACAAATTCTCACTTCCAATTTCAATTGCAATTCAAAACCAAATCAAAATTTCAAACTCTTCAAACTATATCATATTTTATATCGTCGGAAAGGTCTCGACGAGCGCATTTTTGATCTGTGATTCATTTTCCAATCTGAATCACTGTTCGTCCAGAAATTAAATAACAAAGCACGACCATTCATCGTGTCGTAATCTACTTCGCCTAATCGTCAATTGGATGTTACTGTTGCGTAGAGATTGATGAGCGCAGTCCATCTGTGTGCTTATTTTGGCGAGTTAACTGTTGGATTGCGCATGAAAATTCAATTAGGGTTTCACCTTTTGTGGCGGCTGCTGTTTTCTACGTCGATTGGCGAGCCACGTGGTTGGGGGGAGGGGGTCGCGAGTCTCGGTGAGGTCAGCCAGAGATAGGCGCAGTGCGATCGAGTTTTGGGGCGTAGCGGCGACGACATGACGAGTAAGCGGCAGCTTTAGTGTTCGAGAGGACGAAGTAGGGTTTCGCATGCTTCTAGGTTGATGTTGACGTGGCAGGTTATCAATTTTATTTTATTTTCTTTTATTTTACAATCGTTGAACTTCTAATGATAATAACTTTTGCATACGAGCTCCGTTTCACGCGCGGTTTCCTCAGATAGGTTCATACTGGAATTTCAGACATTTTGGCACTAGTTTGGATGAATTCTGAGACTATTCAAGTTTAAATTGGATTTAAATTCAAAAAGGTGCGTGTTTTAACCCACTCACAACTTCTAAAATTTCTTATGTTTGTTAAATTGATTTATGATGTGATTAGGATTTTATTTTTGACTTTTTGGCATATTTTAATCATCATCTCAGTAAATTCAATTTATTTGAGTTAAATTGTTATTTAATTTGTTATTGCATATAAACTGCTAGTTAAATTGTTATTTAATTTATCATTGAATATTAACTGCCAGTTAATACCTGTTTGGTGATTGTGATAAATGTTTGGTGATTGATATTGGATGAACGGATGTTGTATTTTATACTGTTATAAACTACAAGTTGTTATGGATTTTTTTCCATTCGGGATTGCGCTTTGAAATGATATATAACCGTATTTATATTTTAAATTACAGATTGAAATGATAAATATCTGTAGCACTTGACCATAGGATAGAAAATTATATACAGACACCGTGGTCTATATATAAAAATATTTTGAAATGATTTCTATGGTTTTGTAAAGAAATATATGGTTTTATATAAATATTGATTCTAGATATTATATAAATGTTATTTTATTCTTAATTTTTAAGCTATGAATAAATTGTTCTAATATATAATAAGCTTAATAATAAGTTGATTTCCATTGTGATAATATGGAAAAGCATTTAAATTTTATTTTAGTATAGAGTTTATAATGATTTAAATAAATTAAGGTTGGAAGATAAATATGAAATTGATTTGAATCAACTTATTTAAAAATAAAGTACTCGAATAAATTTGATTTGAAATTGAGATAAATTTAAGATTCATTTGAAATTGAATTTATTTAAGAATTAAACTTAAAAGTGTTGATGTGAAATTTATTAAATTGGAAAGTTTAAAAGGTATAATTATTATAACTTGATTTTGGGGTCAAGGTGAATTAAATGATTATTTCAAGTATAAATGAATTGAAGAAAATATTTAGTTATTTGTAATTTGAGTTTTATTTAAATGATAAGGGACTGATTATGTAAAATATTTCAAAACTAAATAATAGAAAATTTAATTGTTGAATCGAAATTATCAAATTTAGTTTTGAAATTTTGGAATATTTAAAGCCTTGAAATATATCGAAACTTGAAATGTTTTATCGAAATTGAAATGTTTCGAAGTTATGAATTTCAAAGTATTATGTTTTAAAGGTGTTAAAATTTCAAATGTTTGGTTTCGAAGTGTATAATTCGGAAGTGTTATGATTTTGGAAAAGGGATATATTTGAAATAAAATGATATTATATTGATTTGAAATAAAAATGATATCATATTGATTTGGTTTAAATTGGAAATGATATCGTATTTATATGGTTTTGAAATGGATATTATATTCTGGTTTGAAGTATAAACTATTTCGAAAAGGCCGCGGTGTTATACTAACGTTTGGTTGTTAAAGAGACCGGGATCGGAAGTTTTCATACTCTCTGCCAACTCCGAAAACAACTTTAACAACCGTGTAAGCGGAGGAGATTCCAGAATGAAGCAGAATGGTGGCGGCGTTCCTTTAAGGTATGAACGTGGACCCGACTCCCATGAGTTGGCATAAGGTGGCTAAAACAGGAGAAATTGACGGGCTAATGAGGTCATTCCTCTGATCGGACACACTTCTTCGATATTATATTCTGACTTTGAGATTGATTCGGTGGCCGCTTTTGATTCTATTGATTTGGGGTTGTGGCTCGAGGTGGGCGGTAGTAGCTGCTACGCGTTACCACCGGCCCGGAAGTGTAATTGGTATATCTACCCCGGCATTGCCTAGTTGTGCTGTGTCACCTACCCTAGCGCGCCTTGTACGAGTTTGGTTTTCTTCCGTAGCCCGTGTGGTATCCTCTAGTGGCTTTCCGATCAGGAGGGACTATGATACTGGATGGACTACTGGGACTATTACGTGTTAAGGGGAATATTAGGTCACTCCTTAACGCTATTTAAAAGTAAGTTTATTTTACCATAGACATTATTATAATAGCAAAATATTACTACATAGGAAATAGTTTAACGGATCCTTAGGAGATGTGAATCACGAGCATCTCTTAAGTTACTGCACTCACGTTAAACACTGGACATGAAATGTCAAATCCCGTAAACATCTCTGACGTCGTTCCACTCATATTTATTTACAGTTGATTTAACTTACATAAGATCTTTTAGTTCTGACTCGAGTGTTTTGTCTTTTAAATTCGCTCGGGTCAGCCTGAGCATTTCAGGATTTGAAGACTTTATTTCTGGAGGATGAAAACAAAGATTGTGTTACTATTATCTATTATATTATTCCACTGCATTCATACTGTTCCGCTGCATTATTTATTATTCTCTGGTATGTCTAACTCTGATATGTATTGTATAAGTAAAATTATATGTTTTGTAAAACAGCTTCATGAACTGTTTATTTGATTATTATATTTTGTCATTCCGCTGCAAGACTCTGTTTTGTTTTTTCTGTCTCTGCCTTTTCTTATTCACCACCATAACAATCCGCCCTTCTGTATGGTTTGAGTCTGACGTGTGTGGTTTATCGTCGATTTAAAGCGTACAAAAAGGTAGGATGTTACATATGCCAAGAGCGATATATGAAGATGCCCCATAGTTGACCTGAGTATTTAGTAAGGCAAATAAATATGCCTTTACAAACAAAACACACAGCGGAAAAAGATATCTCTAAATAACTATATGCCTCCTGCACACCTCGGGAAGCTTTATTCGTCTAAGAAGAGAACCTGAAAACCCTAAACCTCAAACTACTCAAAATCATTTGAGTAACCCAAGAGTTTAAGAGGAAAACAAAAACTTCGAGTCAGACATAAAGCCTGGTTTGAATAATGGTCTATCATCTCAAATCATTTGGATATCTAGTCAGACCATGCCGCTTAGCGGAATGCGTTTTCCCCTCACTAGTATCCTAAAACATTTATAAAACCATATACTGTGCTTCTACATCCACAATGGTTAAAAACATAGTATTTAAAAACATTATGATGATATGTAAAACAATTGAATTAATTCTGGATTACTCATATCCATTCAATTTAGACTATCTGTCTCAGTTATAGTTTTAGGATTACTATTAACCTATTAGTTTTCATGGGCTGACTAATAATCGGTTAAACATTTACGGACTCCCTATCCAATTATTTAGTTTTCATGGGCTTACTATGGACCTGTCTATCTGACATCTTCATTTACACATAATTTTCATGAGCTAACTATGAACCTGTCTATCTGAGATCCTCTTTTACACATAGTTTTCATGGGCTAACTATTAACCTATTGTCCCCTGCGAATATCATACATTTTTCATTGGCTTACTGTAAACCTATTGGCTCCTGCCAATATCTTTCTTTTATATTTTAGCATCCTATATTCTGGTCTTTTCTGATCTCCTGGATGCAATTCTACTCATTCATGAGTTTATTCAATTTATATTCAATACTGGGTTAACCTAACTGTTTCTCCTACCATTTTCCACAAAATGCAGTTACAAATTCATTATAAAGTGAATATATTCGTATTGGAAGAAGCAATATAACAACATAGCAATACCACTCATGTGGGATTAATTTATCAAAGATAGATTCTTCTTAAACCATTATAAAAAGTCCTTTAATATAGCCATGGGTTTTTCCTTTAAAAATAGAGTTTGGTTTATAAAACCTTTCGATACCCTCGAAACCTAGCTTTCTACTTCATAGGATAACCTCTTTCAAAAGGTCGTAAAAACATTAGGATCCTACCTTATAATACTTTAAATTCTACCCACGAAACCTTTCAAATATATTAATGTATCAGCATTTAACTTTAGAAGCTTTGCTTCGAAACTAGTTGAAAGTACCCCCTTCAAAAGTATAAAACTTAGTTAAAAGGAAATAATTTAACAACCCCTTCGAAAGTATCCCCTTCGAAGGCAAAGAAAATGTATTCGAAAGAAAAAATCTACTCCTTCGAAAATTTAAACTTTGTTTTAGCTATAACTTTTAATAGGTGTAGAATTAAGATCTCTAACCTATTCCATTGTGTTCAAACGATGGTTTACTTTACGTAGAGTGGTCAAAATAGATAAACGAGCTACGGTTGAAAAGTTACGCCTATTTGAAGTTTTGTAAACAATGTTGGTGAAAATTGCTAAAAAAGGGCTTCTGCTATATTTACAACTACTGTCGAATGGCAACTTTCGACGGAGTCGAATGGTGCTTCCGAAAATACTACAAAAGTGTTTAGAACTACTGAAGAATGATGCAATCGAAATGTGCTTTCAATAAGGTTGAAAGGTGCTTTCAAAAATGCTACAGAAGGTTTAGAACCGCGGTAGAATAATGCAGTCGAAAGTTGCTTTCGACAAGGTCGAATGGTAGAATCGTAAATAACTTGAAAACTATTATTTTGGTGATCAAAGTATATTCTTTACACCAACTCCTACTCTTTATCAAATTTCTATTGGTTAATGACATACTTTAACACTTTCTTTGCATAAAAACTGCCATAGATCAGATTTTATTATTTCCAAAATTATTTAAAATAATTAATTATATTGATATTTTTATTAAGCCTTTTTAGCTTAGAAAATTCATAATAAATCAAAATTACTTGGGAAAAATCCAAAAATTCACTAAAAATATGAAATATAATTTCCTACATCATATAATAATTTCGAGGAAAATTCATTAATTTACTATTTTTAATAATTAAAACCCGAAATAAATGCCTTTTTCACCTTAGGAAATTCATAAAATATTCCTATTAACTCCGAAAATTATGAAATTAAAAAAAATCTCCAAAATTATGTTTTACACATCATAATCAAAAATCAAGTTGTTTGGCGGTCGTTTACTAAGATTTTTACTTTAAAACCCATTATTTTAATTCCATGGAAATTCCAATAAATCACCATAAAACATTATTCTATCCAAAAAATGATTATTAGATCCAAATATAATCAACATAAAAAAATAAATTCAGTTACTATCCATAACCGAACCAAAACAATGAAAAATGAGATGATTTACACTATTATTCACCTTGATTAAGTTGTTAGAGTTTGAGATTTGCCCTAGTTTTAATCTTCTAGCTTTCTCTCTTGGATCTTCCTTGTTTGCTGATCTCCTAAGGTATTTTAATGGCTGGCTATAACTTCTCTTTTATGTGTATTTTGATTTATGAAATGGTAGGTGAGAATAGGGGACGGTTTAAGGGTATATGGGTGTGGCTATTCTCATATCGCCCTCCTCTTATTTTTCCTAATTTATAAATTATAAACCATACTTATACATTCATTAGTTTAGCTGCGGCCAAGTTAATTGAAAATTAAACCTCAGATCCTTAGTCAACCACATTATTTTATTTTATTTATCTAATTAAATGTCCTGAATAGTGTTAAATAAAAATTAAGGGTCTTACAGGCTCCTCCTTTAAAGAATTTTGTCCTCGAAATTCAGTAAGGACTACAAACAAGCGTAACAACCATGCAAACAAAAGCTAGTGTGGCTACCAGCTAATAATTCTATAAAAAAATATATAGAACATACCCTCATAACAGATCAGGATAAGCATCTCGAATCCTATCCTTTGTCTTCCAGGTGCAGTCCTTCTCGTTGTCGCTCCATTGAATTTTCACCAACTTGACTGTCTGGGTCCTTAATCTTTTCTCATCTTCCGCTACAACCCGAACTAGTTGTCTAGAAAAAATTAAATCAGGCTCTACTATCTAGTCCTCTACTTTGTTAGAGTAATAGTGGCCTCTAGATCATGCACATACTTGCGAAGACAAGACACATGGAATACATTATGGACACCTGCCATACTGCTCGAAAAGTCTACTCTGTAAGCGAGCTTTCCAATCCTTTCTAAAATCTGGAATGGTCCAACATATCTCGGGGCCAATTTTCCTGACTTTTCAAACCATATCACACCCTTCATTGGTGATAGTTTAATGAAAACCCTGTCTCCCATTGAGAATTCTAGGTCTTTACACCTCTTATCTACGTTACTCTTCTTCCTAGATTGAGCTTCCTTCACCCGTCCTCGGATTAAATCAACCTTTTCTGGCGACTGTCTTATCAAATCCGGACCTAAGACCAATCTGTCTCCAGTATCTAACCAATATGCTAGTGATTTGCACGGTCTTCCATACAATGCTTCAAAAGGTACCATTCCTCTACTAGTCTGATAACTATTATTATATGAAAACTCAATCAAATGTTGGTGGTCCTCCCAAGATTCACAAAAGTCCAATACACAAGCTCTCAGCAAATTCTCAAGTACCTTATTGGCTCTCTCTATCTGCCCATCCATCTGTGGATAATATGTGATACTCGTCTTGAGCTTAGTGCCTATTATATCGTGTAGACTCTTCCAGAATTCGCTAGTGAATAATGCATCGCTGTCATTGACTATGCTAATAGAAATTCCATGAAGTCTAACTATGTTCTTCATGAACAACTTAGCCGAAACAGGTGCCGTTATGGTTGACTTTACCGGAATGAAATGAGCACTCTTGTTCAAACTGTCCACAATGACCCATATACTTTGATTTCCTCTATTAGTCCTTGGCAACCCGTATATAAAATCCATCAATATCGAATCCCATTTCCAGACTGGAATATCTAAAGGCTGAGCAATCCACTCCGTTTCTGATGTTCGGCCTTTAATTGTTGACATTTCACATACTACCTAACCCACAAGCCAACATCTCTCTTCATGCCTTCCCAATAGAAGCTTCTCTTCATATCTTGATACATCCTCGTCCCTCCAGGATGAATCTTAAACTAGGATAGATGACATTCCTCGAGAACTTCTCTTCTCAGGTTCTCTACATCTGGAACACATAGTCGTTCCTTCTTTCTCAACCATCCTCTTTGGTCAAGACAAAAATCTTTCAAATCATCGACCTCAGTTATAACCTCAAGCCTTCTGATTCTCTTAGCTAACAATGGATCCCTCGATCAACAATGGTCGAACTTCCAAATAAGACAACATGGCAATATTCTGACTAGAACTAGCAGTCGATCTTAACTGCACACCACAACTGGTCAAAGCTTCCTGATCTTTCCACTCTGCCAACATAGCCAATACCACATTCTGATGTTTCCTACTGAGAGAATATGCTACCTTATTTCCTTCCCAGGAGTATACTCTATACTGAAATCATAAGCAGCTAAAAATTCCAACCATCTCTACTGGCTCATATTCAAATCCTTTTGAGAGAATAAATACTTTAATGGCTTATGATCGGTACATAACTCAAACCTATCTCCTAAGAGATAATGCCTCCAAATCTTCAAGGCAAATATCACCGCAGCTAACTCTAAATCATCAGTAGGATATCTAACTTCATGCAGTTTAAGCTGCCTTGATGCGTAAGAACTTGCCCTTTTGCATCAATACTACTTCCAATCCAGTCCCACATGCATCAATGTATACTACCAACCCTTGGTTACCATCTGGAACTACTAACACTAATGCATTGGTTAACAAATTCTTTAACTTAAGGAACGCTTCCTTACATTTGTCATACCAAACAAACTTCACATCCTTCCTGGTCAACTTAGTCGAAGGTGTTGCTATCCATGAGAAATCCTTAATGAATATTTGATAATAGCCAGCAAGTCCATGAAAACTCCTCATCTCGATTGCTGTCTCTGGTCTCTTCCAATTATTGACTGCCTCGATCTTAACTGGATCAACTGACAATCCTTCCTTTGAAACCACATGACCAAGAAATTTAACCTCTTTTTTCCAAAAATGACACTTGGAAAACTTCACCTTCAGTTGATTCTGCCTCAGCGTCTCCAATACCACTCTAAGATGAATCTCACGATCTCTTTCATCTTTTGAGTATACTAAAATGTCATCTATCAATACCAATACAAACCTATCCAAGTGCTTTAGGAAAACCTGGTTCATCAAATCAAAGAAGAAAGCAGGTGCATTTGTTAATCCAAATGGCATCACCAACCACTCATACGAACCATATCTAGTAAAAAATGTCGTATCCTCCGCCATTCGCAACTGATGGACCTTGTTGCCAAATCTAATTAGAAAAATACTTTAACTCCACTGAACTGATCAAAGAGATCATCTGTCATCGACGGAGGGTACCTATTCTTGGTCGTCCTTTCGTTTAACATATGATAGTCGATGCTCATCCTTGACGACCCATTTGGTTTCTGTACAAACACCACGGCCGCTCCCCAAGGCGAACTACTTGGTCTAATAAAATTCCTTCCCTCAGGATCCACCAGCTGCACCTTCAATTACTTCATCTCTGTCGGTTTCATTCTGCTAGATGGTTTACTGATAGGTTCAGCTCCTGGTATAAGGTCTATCCAAAACTCTACAGCTCGTTTTGGTGGTAATCTAGTAACCGGCTCAAATACATCTACAAATTCTCTTGCTACATGAACCTGACCAAGCTTATCTCCAACCTCTATGGCACTTAAAAAAGCACAAACACTCTTACTAGAATTCTCCACTAAGAGATGATTTAGTTATGACTATCTGGGTGCCTCAACGATATTTCGCAATCCTGGCAAAATACCCAGCCTCATACTTACCCAAACAATTCATACCCAAAATGATTTTGAAATCTACGAAATCAAAGAAACACAAACTACATGCAAACTTATGTCCTAACAAATCAAGTTCTAACTGGTCACATCTCATCCCAAGAGTTGCATGACCTCCTATTGGATTTGCAACCCTTAAGGAAGTAACAAGGTATTTTTGTTCTATACATAACCTATCAACCAAATACTATGATATAAATGAGTGTGATGCACCAATATCAAAAAGTACCCTAATTGGTATAATCTAAATCAAAAGTGTACCTTCCATCACAGTTTTTCCTTTCTCCACTGCAGTAGGTCTAGAAGAAGATGGTGGTCCAATAGAAAACACCTTCGCCCTATCCGCCAGGACTGGCTCTGGATACTGGCACTTATAATTCCCAACTTGGTCATAGTTGAAGCATTTCACATTCTACTTCTCTATAGGCCTCTTTCCTTTACCAATTCTGCACTCGTTGGCATAATGGCCCTTCTTACCACCCTTATAACACACTAAATCTGCCTTTGCCTTCTTGGCAGCATCCCCTTTCTAGGCCCCTTTCTTTTTAAAGATTTTCCTTTTCTTTCCCTAAGGGCTTTGGGACTCAACTGGTTTCTTTTTAACATACACCGCAAGCATCTCCTCGTGGCGAATGGCCATCTCCACCATTACATGATAAGGCTCTCTAATATGAGTCACGGTCATTCTACCTGCTTTGGCCTCAAACCTCGAATGAACCTCTCATTCGTTTTGACATCAGTGTCAACCAATGCATAACCGTACGAGATAGTTCATCAAACTTAGCAGCATACTCGATCACTAACATCTCTTCTTGTATAAGATCCATGAACTTCCTCATCAATGTCGACTTGGCAACCTCAGACAAGAACCTCTACTCAAAACTTTTTCTAAAATCATCCCATGTCAATTCTTCTTTCGGAACTCCGACTGTCACACTGTTCCACCAGTGAAGCATTAACCCTTACAACTGTCTAGAGGCTAGCATTCACTTCTCTCTACCATCCAAACCTAAATTTGTAAAGATCCTTTCACAGTTCAAAAGCCAGTTCTCAACTTCAATAGCTTCTTTTGTTCCAAGAAAATTCTTCCCTCCCAGAATGGTATAATCCCTGCTCAGCTTGGCGTAGTTATTGACAACTAGGGCCACAAAATTGGTTCCTCCGATTTATATACCTCCAGTTATTCCTGCAGCTACTCCCGCTTGCATCAAGTTGACGAAGAACTGATACATCATCCCCATATCTATTAATGGGTTCCAGCACTCATATTGGCAGTTGCCTCTTGGTTAGCATTTGCCGATCGACCTGCATCTCTCCTGGTAGTAGGTCGAGCATTTCCGTTAGTTGTGGTGCTTCCTCCACCTAGATTCACTCTTCCGTTTCCTACTTTCATACCTATCTTTCTCATAATCTGCCTATAAGCTTTAGTAAGATACAGAAGTACAGAGGGGAGTACGTACTTATATATATAGAAAATACAAGCACATTGCTATATAACCCAAATCCCAATCTTATTCTTTAATTCATTAGGATTATGTTTGAAAACGTTTGGTTTACTTTATGTTTTATCATAAACCTATGCTTTGATACCAACTTGTAACAACCTCCTACTTGGAATCCCAAAACTAATGGCTACAGATCCTACAGTCATCCATAGTTATTAATCCTCAGCGAACAAATACGACGGTGCTAGATTCATTGATACACATATCACAATAATATGGGAAAAAATTTAACAATTCAAAAGCATATTTCCACATTCCATTCAAAACACTTCATGGTCATTACATAATTCAAAAACGTTAACCATGTTCAGCAAAATATAATTATTACACATACGTCAAGAGCAACATATGAAGATGCCCCCTTGGTTGATTAGAGTATATAGTAAGGCCAATAAATCTGCCTTTACGAACAAAACACACAGCGGAAAAAGTTATCTCTAAATAACTATATGCCTCCTGCACACCTTTGGACGCTTTATTCATCTAAGAAGAGAACTAGAAAACCCTAAACCTTAAAATACTCAAAATCAATTGAGTATCCGAGAGTTTAAGGGGGGAAAAAACTTCGAGTTAGACATAAAGTCTGGTACAAATAATAGTCTATCATCTCAAATCAATTGGATATCTAGTGAGACCATGCCGCTTAGCGGAACGGGTTTTCTCCTCACTAGTATCCTAAAACATTTATAAAACCATATACTGTGCTCCTGCTTCCACAATGGTTAAAAACACAGTATTTCAAAACATTAGGATTTTTTTTGAATAGGGGTAAACCGGGCCCAGCCCAAATAAAATAGAAAATATAGAGTTCGGGTAACCCGATAACTCAACCTAATAACACAAACCCTACTACAAGCGCCGACATCAAACTCTTATTATCACTACACGAGCTTCAGAGAAAAAATGAAAAAAATGGCGACGACATACAAATTATGCTTGGCCACCTCCCTTCTTAACTCCACTGGCTTCGCCTCTTTCCTAATACGAAAGGCCTTCGTTAAATTTGCCTCTCATGCCTTCAGTGTCTTCGATTGCAAAGATACTATTCTAAAATTGGTTAATCCATGGAAAATCAACAGATCTGTAGTAAATACGACTCAGATCTGTTGAATCCTCCCTCTGAAAAATAGTACGCACTCGGTTTGTTGTAGGTTGATCTCTGTTTGATACTCTTCTTCCAGTTGCTTGCTAAAATTGGCAGATCTGTAGTCAATACGACTCAGATCTGTTAATTCTAGCCTTTGGAGAGAAGCACGATCTCGGTTTGAGGCAAAATGAACTCTGTTAGAAGAACTAGCAGAATTAAACTCATCAGGTAAATGATTACTCATCCTTATACTCTTTGGATGGGCTAAGAGTGGTTCCAAATGCTTACTTCCTGCTTCTGTACTCCAGTCTTCAGCTAAATTTGCGAACTTGGTTTGATCTTTCACCTTTTTCTTTGATTTATGAAGCACGATCTTACTGTCTGTTTCAATAATAAGCCATTTCTGCTCTTTACTGCTACTAACTTTGTTATGAGCACGAGCATTTCTCCCTCTCCAAATATAATAGACCGCAGTAGTAACATAGATGTGAGCAAGATCTCTTTCAATCGAATTTCCTTTGAACTTGATTTTTATAAGCTGAATAACTTGCTTGAGATCCAGTTGATCATTGTTTTGAATATCCAGTTTAGCTTTAATATGTTTCCATATAAATTGCGAATAGCTGCATTCAAAAACTAAATGATTAGAGCTCCCATTTTCTAGATTGCATAAGGAACAAAGTAAACTAGAGCTATTACACCATTTATTTATTTTGTCCCAAGTTGGCAATTTATTATGAAAAGCAAAGAAAATACAGTATGCCATCTTGGCGATGTTCGCCTTGTTCCAAATGCAAGCATACCAATCAACTTTGGTGACTTTATTTCTAATAGCATTCCATGTGTTTTTAAAGGAAAACTTCCCTTTATTGTCTGCTTTCAATATCCAGTAATCACTGTCTGCATTGCAATCAATGTGAATTTTACATATTTCGTCTTTGTGTGGATTAGTAATTGGGTGAATTTGAGGTTGCAATTGATTGTTTATAATAATAGAAGACACTGTTGCATTAGAATCACCAAATATAACTAAATTACTCCATCTAATTTTATTAACAAAGGAGTCATTATTGAACCACGGGTCAAAACATAAGCTGGTTTCAGCACCTGATTTGAAATTTCTTTCCAAAAGAAACTTATCAATATCTCTGCAGTTTAAAATATGTTTCCAAGTATTAGACTGATTGCTGTTTGGAATAATATTCTAGAAATTACCTTTACTGAGATAGTAATTTTAAATGACAAGTTAGACTAAGGTCCTTCATATTTCTAATGCCAAACCCACCTTCATTCTTTAGTTTATAGACAGTATCCCAATTAATTTTGTGATATTTACCTCTCCACAAAAAATTTGCACATTTGCTTTCTAACTTTTGAATAGAAGCAGCATGAATATGAAAAGTTTGTAACCAGTATAAAATTATTGCATATACCACTGTTTTAATTAATTTTATTCTTCCTGCAATAGAAAGAAGTTTACTAGACCAGGTTTCCATTCTTTCTTGAATTTTATCCAGTAAAATAGAGCAGTCTGAATCTTTAATTTGATTTACTGATAAAGGCAGTCCCAAATATCTTATAGGAAGATTAACTTCAATAATTTTTAATACATCTTGAACATCATTTTTATAACTGCTACATTTACTGAAATATGCTTTACTTTTGTCTATGTTAATTTGCAATCCTGCAAAGTTGTTCAAATTGTCAAAGACAACATTTTTTTATTGGCCTTAATAAAAAAATAAGATCATCAACATAAATAAGGTGATTAATACAAGGTTGGACTCTATTTATGGGATTAATATTCCCTTTAATAGCTTCTATTTCCATTAGAACAGAAAAAATACTCCATAACCATTGTAAATAGGTAAGGTGACAGAGGGTCACCTTGTCTAATACCCCTATTACTCTTGATGAAACCTTCTGATTTGCCTTGAATAAGTATATAGAAGGTAGGGGTGTTAATACATTCCATGATCAAGTCATAAAATTTACTAGGAAATCCCATACACTTCATAATATGATAAATAAAATGCCTATTCACTTTGTCATAAGCTTTCTGTAAATATATTTTTAAGCACACATTATCACCTTTTTGTATTGAATTTTCTCACCATCTCATGTGCTAGCATAGAGTTTTCTGAAATTGATCTACCAGGCACAAAAGCACTCTGGCTTTCAGAGATGATGAAAGGCAGAAATATGTTAATTCTATTGCTTAAGACAGTAGAAATGATTTTGTAAATGAAATTACAACAAGATATTGGTCTATAGTCTCCAATATTAGAAGGATATTTCTTTTTAGGAATAAGAGTAATAAATGTATGATTAATATTTTCAAGAATTTTACCTTCATCTACAAATTCATTTATGACTTCATAGATTTGATTTTTAATATTATCCCACTGATTTTTGTAAAACTTTGCATTAAACCCTTCAGGGCCTGGGCTTTTATTATCACCAGCATTAAAAATAATATGTTTTATTTCCTCTAGAGGTACAGGAGCAAGTAAAATATCTGAAGCATTATCTATCAAAATGTTTTTACAAATAATATGAGGAATGTTTTTTTCGACATTCTCATTAAAGTATAAATTCTCATAGTACTCAACAGCTTCATTAACAATTTTGCATAAGCATTGGAAATATTACCTGTATTATCTATGATATTACCAATAATATTAATATGCTTTCTATTACTCATTTTAGCATAGAAGAATTTTGTACAGTCGTCACCAAGAGTTAGCCAGTCTACCTTAGCTTTAAGTTTGGCATTAATTGTATTTTTGTAAATTTCGGTAGATAAAATTTTCTGATTATTAAAAAAATTGCTAACTATACTCAGATCACCTGGATTATCATCTACAAGATTTTGTAAAATTTTACCCTCCTTTCTAAAAAAATCCAGATTACTATTATTCACACAATTATTGTTATTCCAATTTTTAATATTGAATTTAATATTTTTCAGAAGCATACTAAATTGAAATTGTTTAGTACCATTACAAGAAAATTTTAAACCTTTATCCATCAAAATTTTAAAATTCTCTTCTAAAACCCAACTATTTTTAAATCTAAAAGGAGCTACTTTCTTATTTAAATTCACAGTGTTAGATATATTTATCATTAGAGGGTATGATCGCTAGAGTTTTGTTCTAGAGTCGAACATATAAAATCTGAGAAAATATTAGAAAATTCTTTGTTGATTAAAATTCTATCTAACTTACAGTTAATATTCTTAGCCAATCCGGACTTCCATGTATACTTATTCCCACTAATAATTGGTTCCATAAGACCAGTGTTTAAGAGAAAATTATTTACCTTATTAAACTTACTTTGAGGAATTTTGCTTCCTCCAAATTTCTCTGAAACATGAAACACAATATTAAAGTCACCCAAAATAATCCAAGGGAGATTACATTTTGAATTCAAATCAGTCAGTTTATGCCATAATTCATTTCTTTCACTTTCAAAATTACTACCATAAACACTAGTAGCTTGGATCAAAAAACCACCAATATTTTTAAATTGACAATCAGTAAACTGTTTGTCTTTATTAATATTTAAGTTTATCCAGATATTAGAGTCCCAAATGACAATGGTTCTTCCTTTATAGTTACAATCATTATTAATTGTAGATTTCCAATTACTAGACAACTTAAGACAAAATTTCTCATAATTTTCATCATTCAATTTGTTTTCTAAGAGAGCAATAATGGTAGGTTTATAAATGTTGATCATATGTAAAATATTAGACTGCTTAACAAGGGAATTCATACCCCTGACATGCCAAACAAATATAGACATTTTTATATAAAATAATAAAAAGAAATTTAAATGGTACATGACACTGTAGTACCCTTACCTCTCCTTTTATTATCTACACTCTTAGCTTTTAGCCTTGTAGACATCTTATCCTATTCTGGATTATTTGAGATGTATTTTTGTTTGAAAGCTTTCTTCTCTTTATTTCCCTTTAGTTTACCAGTAGCATTTGGTTTTGGAATGTGTAGATTAGATATATCAAACTGTTCAGCAGCTTTAACCATATCTAATTCATTTTCTTCTTTTGTTCTGATACGGGGACCTTAATCAGAGAAATATCAAAATTAGCTGTGCGAGGCAATGCAGAATCATTGTGCTCTGCTATTGCAGCCTGCTTAGGAGGAGAGACCTTCTTGCGAGGCAATGTTGAGTTGATGTCTACCTGTCCTCAATATCTGCAGCAAAATCCAAAGGAGACTCCTCTTGCATTCGATTGTTCCCGGTTTGGCTATTATCTTGATGCAAAATTTTATATATTTTTGTACCAACATTCTTTGTAATTAAACATGGCTCTGAGATAGGAGGGGTTTCAGAGCTAAAGACCTTTTACTAATACTACCCTCCACTGTATTGTGCTGATTCAGAATAGTTGAAATTTTGTCAGAGTCTTTAAACTGATGAACTTCCATAGCTGTGATCCGATCTTCTTGATCGGTGAGCACCTTAATATTATTTTCTTGATCGGAAATGATACATTCTTGATCGATTCGATCATTATCTTTCCGTCTTCTTGACTGGTTTATTAATTCTTTATTGAGATTTGGCTCTTGAATTTCACCTAAGATATCTTCTTGTGGATTATCTCTTTTTTGATTACTATTTTTGGGTATCCACATCGGCTTTGGGTTGCATTGCTCTCTAATGTGACCAGCATTTACATATATTACATTTCGGTGGAACCCACTCGTATTCCACTTTTTGTATGATGTTTTCACCATTATAGAGAGTGATATTGATCTCCTTTGGAAGTTCATCAGTCGTAGAAACTTCCATAAGAAGGCGAGTGCAATTCAATCTCGTCTTTAAGGTAGTAGCTACGTCCATATTGATGGGTTTTCCTATAATACTGACCATGGCACTGAAGGCTTCTCTGTCCCATAATTTTAGATTAACACAGGGTAGTCTTACCCAAATGGGCATAGACGTTAACAAGTCTCTGTCCATTTTTAAAGAAACAGACCACTTTCTCACTATGATGAGTTTGCCATTGTAAAAATATGGTCCATTCTTTAAAACTGAAGAGCAATCTTGAGAATCTTTGAATTTTTCTAGAAAGAATCCATTCTCTCTAGTAAAAATTTCAGATTCACCAATCGGATTCCAAACTCTTTGAATATATGATTTAAAAAACATGTAGTATGGTTTGGTACCCACTACATAAACAAGAACGGAATTGTTCCATGATTCAGTTGCCCTTTTGCATACCTCTTCCTTTACCAGACCATACTTCTTGTTGTTAATCTTGATTGGTGCAATATGCTCTAGATTGCAATCTTCATCATTAGGTTCTTGAGGCTGATCAACAATAATATCAGCCCAGGATTTACAGCCTTGTTCTCAATTCAGTGAGATGGTTATCGGTTTTTTCTGTGCTGGCAACACTCGATCTTTCTTTGAAGTATTAGTGGTCATATTCTAATCTACACAGCCTTTTTTATTGTCTCTATTAAAAGCCGATAACAACTCTTGTGATTTCTTAGCCTCTTTCCTCTTTTGCTGTTTGGATTGGACCAACTTAAAACCATCTTCATCAATGTTGAAAACCCCTGAGGGCTTTCTGATGTGAGAAGCTTCAGGTGGTCTGATTTGAGAAGAGGAGTAAGAGAAATTAGAAGAAATTTGGTGAGGGAATTGATTTTCCCACATGGCTTGAGAGGAAACCCCAGATTTCAGCCGCTTTCAAATCTTAATATCCATAAAAGAATCAATAAAACATTATGATGATATGCAAAACAATAACTAATTTTGGATTACCATCCCCATTCAATTTAGAATATTAGTTCCAGTTATAGTTTTTAGGATTACTATTAACCTATTAGTTTTCATGGGCTGACTAATAACCGGTTAAACATTTATGAATTCCCTGTCTAGTTACATAGTTTTCATGGGCTTACTATAAACCTATCTATCTGACATCTTCATTTACACATAGTTTTCATGGGCTAACTATGAACTTATGTATCTGAGATCCTCTTTTATACATAGTTTTCATGGGCTAACTATGAACTTATTGGCCTTGCCAATATCATACAGTTTCCATGGGCTTACAGTAAATTTATTGGCCCCTGCCAATATCTTTTCTTTATATTTTAGCATCTAATATTCTGGTCTTTCTTGACCTCCTGGATGCAATTCTACTCATTTAGGAGTTTATTTAATTTATATTCACTACCGGGTTAACCTAAGTGGTTCTCCTACCATTTTCCCCCAAAATGCAGTTATGAGTCCATTATAAAGTGAATATATTCATATTAGAAGAAGCAGTATAACAACATAACAATATCACTCCCGTGGATTTAATTTATCAAAGATAAATTCTTCTTAAACCGTTGTAAAAGCTCCTTTAATATAGTCATGGGTTTTTCCTTTAAAAATAGAGTTTGGGTTATAAAACCTTTCGATACCCTCGAACCTAGCTTTCGACTTCATAGGATAACCTCCTTCGAAAGCTCTTGAAAACATTAGGCTCCTGCCTTATAATACTTTAAATTTCACCTTTTGAATATATTAAAGTATAAGCATTTAACTTTAGAAGCTTAGCTTCGAAACCAGTTAAAAGTACCCCCTTTGAAAGTACAAAACTTGGTTAAAAGAAAACAATTTTGCAACCCCTTCGGAAGTATCCCCTTCGAAGGCAAAGAAATAAAGCAAACGTATTCGAAAGCAAAGAAATCAACTCCTTCGAAAATTTATAACTTTGTTTTAGCTATAACTTTTTATAGGCGTAGAACTAAGGTCTCTAACCTATTCCATTGTGTTGAAATGATGATTTCCCTTTCAGTAGAGTGGTCACAATAGAAAAATGGGTTATGCTTAGAAAGTTATGCCTATTTGATTTTTTGTAAACAAAACTGGTGAAAAATGCTACAAAATGGCTTCTGCTATATTTATAACAGCTGTCGAATGGAACCTTTCGACTAAGTCGAAAGATGCTTTCGACTGAGTCGAAAGGTAATTTTGAAATGCAACAGAAAGGTCAATAAATGCTATGAAAGTATGCTGTCGAAAGGTGCTTTCGAAAATGCTACATAAGGGTCCAAAACTGTTGTAGAATGATGCAGTAGATAGGTGCTTTCGACAAGGTCGAAAGATGCTTCCGAAAATGCTATAGAAGAGTTTAGAACTGCTACCGAATGATGCAGTCGAAAGGTGCTTTCGACAAGGTCGAATGGCAGAGTTGCAAATAACTCAAAAAAGTAATTTCGCTAATTAAAGTATATTCTTTTCACCAACTCCTATTCTTTGTCAAATTTTTATTGGTTATGACATACTTTAACACTTTTTTATAGAAAAACTGCCATAGCTCAAATTTTAATATTTTCAAAATTATTTTCAAAATAATTAATTATGTTAATATTTTAATATAATTATTAAGCCTTTTAAGCTTAGAAATTTCATAATAAATAGAAATCACTTGGGAAAAATCTCAAAAATTCACCAAAAATCTGAAATACCATTTTCTACATCATATGAAAATTTAATAATTAAAACCCCAAATAAATGCTTTTTTCACCTTGGAAAATTCATAAAATATTCCTACTAACTCCGAAAATTATGTATTTAAAAACCCATCTCCAAAATTATGTTTCACACAATATATCCAAAAATCAAGTCATTTGGAGATCGTTTACTAAGGTTTTCACATTAAAACCCATCATTTTAATTCTATAAAAATTCCAATAAATCACCATAAATCATTATTCTTTCCAAACAACGATTATTAGATCCAAATATGATCAACACAGCAAAATACATTCGGTTACTATCCATGATCGGACTAAAACAAGGAAAAATGAGATGATTTACATTATTATTTACGTTGATTAAGTTGTTGGAGTTTGAGATTTGCCCTAGCTTTAATCTTCTAGCTTTCTCCCTTGGATCTTCAAGTTTGCCGATCTCCTAAGGATTTTTAATGGCCAGCTATAACTTCTCTTTTATATGTATTTTTATTTATGAAATGGTAGGTGAGAATATGGGAGGGTTTAAGGGTATACGGGTGTGGCTATTCCAATATTGCCCTCCTCTTATTTTCCTAAATTATAAATTATAAACCATACTTATACATCCATTAGTTTAGCTGCAACCAAGTTAATTGACAGTTAAACTCAATTCCTTAATCAACCACATTATTCTATTTAATTTATCCAATTAAATGTTCTTAATAACGTTAAACAAAAATTAAGGGTGTTACAAGTTATGAACGTGTCCGTAACTATGAGTATTAAACGATGTGAATACATTTTAGTTCTCATGTCACACCCTGTAAATTTTAATAATAAAAATAAAATATTAATACAGGTAAAAGTATAATTTTTCATAACAGGACAAAATAGTGAATTTTCATAAAAGTTTGAATTGTGCTTCAGGATCCATTCCATTTCGTCCGGAATATCGTTTATAATTAGTAAACATATACAACCTGTTGAATATTATAAAACATGTCCAAATTGACAGAAACTATACCTAATAGCATTTTCGTAATTAGTGATTTTGGGATCTCCCTAATAACCTTAGTTTCACCCATGAATGGAATCTACGGCCTCCATTCTCTTCACTCAAAACGCTAGTTTCTACCTACTTCGTTTTCTTCTTCACGTTATCTTCATCTTTCTCCTAAAACCCTAAAAGCAATTCTCTCAAAAAATTAAAACCCAACTCCAAAAAAGAAAAAAAGATATAGAATCCAAATTGAAAGCAAAGAGAAATAAAATCAAATAGCAATAAGCTAGGTAAAGAAAGAGGAATGCTAATTCAAATCGAATAAAAAGGTAAATCTTTTAAAAAGCATTCCCAAGTGAGTGGATTTGTCTATGAAGTTGTTTATGATGTAAATAATTGGTTAAATTTCTTCATATATCTATTTAAATTAAAAGTGTGATTTGTGATTCAGATTAATAATTCAAATTAAAACTTATACGAATTCGAAACCCTAGGTAATGATTTTAACAAAATATTGGTTGAAACTTGAGGGGGATACATCGGTCAGAATTCACCTTGAAAATTTTATAGGTCTGATTTTATGTTGTAAATCTAAACTAATTTAGTTAAGATAAAATTTATTTATGTATATATGCCCTTAAAAATCATTTTTGACCAAATTTTATGCTCTATGAATCATTATACATGGTTAATAGGATAAACCGTTCAAAAAGTTGAAATGGATATGTTTGGAAACTTTATTTAATGACCCGTTTGATAAATTAGTTGTATGAATTTAAGTAGTAATTGATCCCGAAAAGAAGAAACAAGAAAAAAGGAAAACAGGTCAGGGAAACACAAAGTGCACCCAAGTCGGACCTCTGGATTAGGAACCATGCATCTAAATTTTAGTAGTGCAAAATAGAAAGAAAACTGTAGCATCCCCTACTTTATGACTTGAAAATAGATGCTGTTTGTACCATAATTGGACATAACACTCTTTGGATGTGATTGAAGTGATTAAAGTGAAGAAATTAAATGGAAAAAGAGGCTAATCTAATAATCACACCAATAAAAGCTTGTAGAAATGAGCAGACACATGAAATTATAGTGGTTCGACGTTGTAGCCTACGTCCACTTTGAATGTTTTTCTATTTTATTATTGATTGATAACTAATTACAACAGTACAACACTCGAAGACTTAAGTTACAATGGAGTTGCGGTAGAGTGGTGGCGTAGCAGAGTCAAAATTCCTTTTTCTATAGGAATACGGTTGCTATTTATAAGTTCAGTCTGGAAATATCTGCCTTTGAACTCGGAATAGTCCTTCTCAGACGGGGGTGGGCCCACTAGATCGATCAAGGATCATTTGAGATTGATTGGAATCAATCCCCATTCCATTCGTATCGATCATGATCTGCTCCTTTTGGGCAGAGATCGATTAGAGACATTCTTGAGGTGGTAAGCAAGCTCTTGTGAAACTTTGGTAAAATTTGAACTTGTAGATTTTGAGTTATGATCGATCCAAGATTCACATTGTAGGTTGGATGAACTGTATGTAACGATAACTTTGTATCAATCAACTTCGGATCGATGATTATTCGTATCGATCGGCCGTGCTCCGATGGCGTGGAGTGGCAATCACGTGAAGATTCACTTTTCATGCTAATGGACTGCTCACTTTGTTTGACCATTCCCTTTCCATATCGATCTAGTGCAACTCATTTCATATCGCTTCTTGCATGCTGCATTCGTATCGATGCTTCTATATGCTCTTCATATCGATCGGAAGCCGCTTCATATCGATGCTTGCTACTCTCTTCGTATCGATCTGTTGGCTGATCGATATGATATGGATGGAAGTATTTGATCGATACGAACTGAACATATGTATTGATAATGTAGTGCGATTGATACGAACAGGATAGGTGCGATTGATGCGAATAAATCTTATTTCTAGTTTTGACAAGCCAGTTATTGATTCTAACGATGAAGGTTTTATCAAGCCTCCTAAAGCAAAACGTGGTGCCGGAAGATCTTCTATCAAACGTAAAGGTGGATTCTCGTATTTTCAAAACAAGCAAAATAGGTGTAGTATTTGCAAGCAACATGGTCATAGCGAGGCTTCTAAGAAGACATGAGTTGGATTTTTTAACGTTTGTTGGAATCATTATTTGGTTATAAGACTTATTTTTTGGTTGCACCTTTTGTATTTAAAATATTGAACCATGATACAAAACTTTTTTGAATGGGTTTATTAATGTTCTATTTGATTAGGTGTATGTGTTTGTGATGTTGTCTAGCATCAGTTTCATTATTTTTTGATTGAATTTATTATTTTATGTATGTTTTTTGTACTATGTGCTATCTAGCTAGTTCTTTTTTGTGTATTTATGATACCGTGAATCTAAGTATGTTTTTATAATATTGTTTGTATGTTGTGATGATTCATATTTATATCTGTTAGTAGTTTTTTTGCAAAGTAGGTTGCATAAGATTTTTGATGTTATGATACGACTTAGTATCATTTATAGGATGTAATTTATTTTGTCACACTTTGAATTATAATTTTATGGAAGTTTTTATTTAATAGGTGGACAAACCACCAAAATTACCGACCACCACTCTTCGCACCACCAACAGCCACCATCACCTACACCACCGGCCTCGCCGCAGCTCCTAACACCACACAATCGTCGAGATCTAAAATTTTAATAGTAGGTTTGACACTGCTACTATGTAGTATTTGTTTCCTTTTATTAAATAAAATGACACTAGGTAGTATCATTTATGTCATTATAAGCTAAAATATACATATACTTCCACTTTTCCAATTTAAATTTACTCCTTCACAATCACCATCAATACATATCCTACTATACATAAAGCAAAGGTGCATCACTAATTTTTTTGAAATAGAAAAATTAATATCAGCAGAGATTAAGTCAAATTACCATAGTTTCTTTTATACAATTGATACCGTGTAATTACAAAAGTGATTTGTAGAAATTAATAATATATTACTACAAAACCGACACTAATCCATTGATAAAAAATAACCACAAACAATTTGTTAGTGTATTTAACAACTGTAATGTAAACAAACTGCTAAATGAAGATAAAATCATACTGCTACTATGTAGTGTCAAATTGTTTGTATACTATAATATCAAGAATTATACCGCATGGAATCGGTTTACAAGTAAATTCAAAAAAATTATAGTAGCATTTAAGTACAAAATATTTAGAGACTACAGCCACAAATTATCAACCACTCATCACATGTCTTCATTTTCGTGTTCTTGACTTGAGAAGTAATTTTCCAAGCTCCACCTCTTGCCTTTATCAGTGAGTACACTATGAGCTATTCTGGCTCTTGTTGCTTTCATCTTTTCTTTTTTGAATTTCAGTGGAATCTTGTTAATTCTGTTGAATTCTATCATAAACCCTATAACATATATTCCACTATCAAGCCTGTTTGAAATTTAACATTTTTTATAGTAGTAGTTTTATGATATAGTATGTAAGACTCTGTTTATGAGACTTTGATAATAGCAGTTTTATCAATATTACAGTAGCAGTTTTACCATTTGATGATATAAACCCAATAATATATATACCACTATCAACCCGAATTGAAATTTAACATTTTATTAGTTGCACTGTTATCATACTGAATGTAAGACATTTTTTATGATACCGTGATAGAAGTATTTTTATTAACATGATATCAGCATATTGATGTTATAAACCCAATAACACATATATAGAAATATCAACTTTGTTTGAAATTTAATGATTTTGTTAGTAGCAATTTTAGGAAAATACCAGTAATAGTTGCTAAATATAACATGTACTATCAGTTTTAACAAACATACTAGTAGCAATTTTAGCAAACATACCAATTTCAGTTACTAATTGTAGTATGTAGTATTAGTTTTGGCAAACATACCAGTAGCAGTTACTAAATATAGTCTATAGTGTCAGTTTTAGTAAAAATACTTATAAATTACATATATAAAAGAATATCTTACGAGTCTGAAAGTTGTTAAGCACAATCTGGTTGACTAATACTATTTATTTTCGCTTTTTTTATCCTTGATGTTGTGCTTTTCCCACAACTTTTGCAATAATTTTTTTAACTCTTTGTCTCTGCAGGAATTATAGTAGTGTACACGGTAAATGTAGCTATTTATTAGTAAAATATTTTTTGTTTGTTAAAATTACAAGGTAAATGAAAAATTTAAAGCTTGAGTTGTTTGTCTCATTAGACCTTCTTGGTCTATTCGATGCATAGTGATACATTCCATATTTGGATAGGATGGTATCAATAAATTCAAGTGGTTGTCGCAGTGAAGGGGAAAAATATTGTCTCTGCATATTGTTTAATTGAATTTTTTTCAAGAAATGGATCTATCAAGTGATTGAAAACATTCTCCCTATTTGTGGAAATAGATTTTTGTCCAAAACAAATTAAAGTAGTGGTTAGTTTTAAATAATTTTGTGAATATAGTTATCAAACTATTTAGATATTTTATTTACCATAATTATTGTGCTCGTTGCATAGTTATGTTCGTAAAATTTAGCCTTGTGTATACAACAGTCAATGATTTTGAAAAAAAAATTAGTATTAGGCATAGTTGTTAATAACAAAAATCTTGCTGTTAACCGGGTTTTAGCAGTATAATTTAATCGGAGTTAGAACATCCAAACAGAGCTAAGGTGACTTGAGACTTCACCAATAGGCCTAAAAGAATGAGAGAAAAGCCTCTATGAAGTATAGTCCAAAAATGGTTTAACATTTCGGATCGGCACAGATCTGATACAATCGGATCGTTACCGATCTGAGTTGTTAATTCATATTGGTTGCATTCCTCTTGCATTATGACCTTGTGCCTCTACTAAGCTCATGTAACGACCCAAATTTTGAGTAACATTACTTAGGATAGTTAATTAGTTAAATTAAATAAAATAATGTAATGATTAGGGGATTAATATTTGTGATTAATAGAAGGGTAGTCGTTCCTATTAAACAAATAAACTAAGGAAATAAAATGAATCATGTTAGGGTTGGTAGACAAAGGCACTATAGGAATAAGTATATTCTTATACCCTAAAGCCTCACATACATTCATTTTACATGTTCACTCTCACAAACAAAAATGTAAGAGGCCGGCCACATTAGGCAAGCAAGAAGAAGATAAAGCTAAAATCAAGGGGAAGAAACTTAAGCAACTTAAACAAAGATTAATTTCCACTCCTTAATCTCAAGCTAAGGTGAATAATTATTACATCTCATGGTTTCTATTCGTCTAGGTTTTAAGATGAAATCCAAATTATTTTGCAAAGTTATTTGCCATGATTTAATTGTTAAAATGGATATATATGCTTGTTGATGATTTATGATGTTTCATATGGATTTTAGGATATGATTTTAATGTAAAAACCCTATTAAATAGCATCGAAATGCCTTAGATCAGAAATTATATTTTAGAGATGGATTTAAATTTTCATAATTTTCAGAACTAATGTGGATTTTATATTAATTTTCTAGTAAGGAAAATGGATATTTGGGTTTAAAATAATTTACGGCTAAATTATATATGTTTTTGGGTCTGAAATTTATATATTGTAGAAAACATATTAAAAATGATTTAAAGGAATTTTGTAGAATTTTTCTAAGTGTTTTAATGAATGTATCAAATTATTTAAGGTACGTGACTTAAATGCTTTATATATTTATAAAAGGAGAAGGGGTATTTTATAAATAATTTAATTAGTTATTTCTAAAATTTTGGCACTACTGTTAGAAAAGAAAATTGGCAACCAATAATATTTTGACAAACAAGGAAGGTCAGTTGAAAAGATTACTTTAAAAAGCTAAAATCATATTTTACATGCTTTTTACATGTTTCGCCACTTTCGGCACTTAGGTTCCAACTGGGTACTTCCACCTCCATCACCATCGAAACCAATGCACATAGTATCAAAGACTTGGTACATAGTGAATTGGATACAAGCAAAAAATACTAGGTCGAAACAATGAGTTCTGATTGGGTCGAAGCATTGTATTGCTTTCAAATGAAAAAATGCCTGCTTTGCTTTCAAAAAGAACGCTTTCGACTTGGTTGGCTTTCGACTGGGTCAAATTGATTTATGGAATGGTTTCGAATGAGATTGTGCCTTTTATTTTAATTCAATGCTTTCGAAGGGGCCGAAAACCCTTGCTACCGCTTTCTACCTTTCGAAGCAAATGGTGTCAAAAGGATACTTGTTTTTAAAACCAAGCTGCTTCTCCAATGCTTTCGAAGGGTTGGTTTTGACACCATCACTTCTTTTCTTTGAAAATAGCTTTTAGAACAGTGCCTTCGACTTAGTTGTTTTATGACCCTTTTGTTCTATTGAAAGTAGAACCCAAAGGTTTCGAAAGGAATGCTTTTTAAATGGCTTCAAAAGGTTTCCAATGTTTTATTTGAACCTAAATGCTTTCGAAAGGTTTGATATTCACAATGGATTTTAATGCTTTTGAAAGGTCTAAATGAAGGTTTCGAAGGGGTGGTTCCCTAATGGTTTTGAAAGGTTTAAAAGGAAGGTTTCTAATGTTTTCAAAAGACATTGTAAAGTGTTTTAAATATAGGATACCTATGGTTTTAAAGCTTTCGAAGGTGATGTTTTTCAATGGTTTCGAATTATTATGAAGGGTTTCGAAAGGGTATGTTTTGACCTTCGACTTAAGGTTTTACTTGTATAGAAAGAGGTACTTTCAAGAGTTAAATGTTTTCATCAACAAAGTTTTGTGTAAAGTACATATAACAAGGCAAGGTAATTTGAGTAAAGCATAGAGTATATTTCCCTTGTTTAAAGAATGATTTAAAGGTTCTAATCAATTAGAAAGAAATGGTTTTCAAGGAAATTTATGGGTAGTTAACCCTAAGTAAAATGATTCGGATATTAGAATACTAGATGAGACTGGTATCACGCCCTATAGATTAGCTATTATCCACTAGCTAATTTAGTCTAAAATTCTAATGCGTAGGGATTTTTCACAGGTAAGACTAAAATGATGTCAAATACAGAAAGGAATATGCAGAGTGAGGATAGGTTATTGGTGAGTCTGCAAAAACATTAGAATTTTGGGACAGACCGTCCAGAAGAGGAGTATATAATAGAAGTTAGATTATTTGTTTATTTTGTCTAGTAGGCCCGAGTCAGCCAAAGGTTAGTAGTTAGCCAAACGAAACTATATTATTTAGACAGATAGTCCATTTGGTATATGTTTTATATGCTTTCATGATATTGATATTATTGTTTAACCACTTTTGTTTGCATGATAAGATTTGTAAAAGATATGTTTTAAAGGGATATTAATGAGGGGAAACCCGTTCTGCTAAGGGGCTTGGTGTCACTTAGTATCATATAACTGAGATGTATAGTATTATTCACACCACGCTTTATGTCTCACTCGAAGTTTATGTTTTCCCCTTAAATTCTCGGGTGCTCAAAATTGATTTGAGCAGGCTGAGAGTTAAGGATTTTCAGGTTTTAATATATGGATGAATAAAGCTTCCAAAGACGAGCAGGAGGATTAAGTTAGCTATATTTAGGAGTTGTTTGTTTTATTTTGCTTTGTTGCATTAAGTCAATTATGACTATTAGTACTCTGGCCAACTAGGGGGGCATCTTCATATGTCGCACTTGGCATATTTATGTAATAATTATATTTGATCTAAAATAGGAAAACGTTTGGGATTATGTTACTTGGATATGAAATGATGTTTTGAAATGTAATTAGAAAAATATTTTAATCTGTAATGATTTTATTCCATATTCAAGTGCTTCTAATATTATGGACACCATTAATATTACCGTATTTGGTCACCGGAAGTTAATATTATGGATGACTGTTGCATCTGTAGCGCTTAGCATCGGGCCTCCATATGGAGATGTTACAACTAGGTATCATAGCATAGGTTTATGAAAAACTTTAAACTAAAATGATTTTTAAAAACATAATCCTAAGGAATTAGAGATAAGATTGGGGTATGGGATAACGCTATAGTAACGTACTTGTATTTGCTATATATAAGTATATGCTATATCTCTATTCTCCTACCACTCTTAGGCTATTCGTTTAGTATCTCACGAGGCTTGAATACAGATATGGATTCTAGAAGTGGAAGATTTAACTTTAGGAGAAGCATCACAACAATTGGAAATGCCAGATCAAATTCAAGGAGAAACCCAAGTCAGGCACAAGTTGGAAATGTGAGTGTTGGAGTACCGCAAGTTGACATGGAGCAATGAATCAGTTCTTTGTCAACATGATGCAGGTAGGTATTGCTACTGGAGTGTTGGAGGAGGAGTTCAGGAAGCTCTGATGGTTAACAATTATGCTATTTTGAGTAGAGACTATGCTAGACCGGGAGGAAAGCCATTCATCGGAACTGAAGACACTATTGAAGTAGAAAAATTATTGCGGCATTGTGAGAGAATCTTTGTAGATTTGGGGCTCATTGACAAGCAAAAGAGAAGGTTTGCTTCGAGACAGCTTCAAGGAGAAGATTTATACTGGTGTAATAGTGTGACATTTGGAGTGAATGAGGAAACGATGACATGAGCTGAGTTTAAGGGGAGGTTCGAGGAGAGGTTCATATCTGTGATGGCGAAGTATACCTTGCTCAACAAGTTTGATGAGTTGGACTAGGGAGAGATGACTATGTTGGAGTATGCTGTAAGGTTTGAGGAATTGGCGACGTATGGCTATGCCACTGCAGACATTGTGATTATGAGGAACAAGAAGTTAATTAGGGGGTTGAAGCCTGAGTTGGCTTAGGCTACATTACCGCATACCAAAGATCCTTGTGATGTTGTGGTTGAGCTGGCTTTAAGACATGAGGAGATGCTTGCTTTTCTAGAGAGGAATAAGGCAAAGGAAGTCAAGTTGGGGAAGAGTTAGAAAAGGAAGTTCTTCCATAAGAAAGGAGCTCATAAGGGCGGAGGTGCTAAGAAGGGAAAGGCAGAAGTGGTCTATTACAAGTGTGACAAGAAGGGATATTATGCCCATAAGTGCCGGACAGGAAAAGGAAAGAAAGATGTGGAGAAGAAAGAGTTGAGGTGTTTCAACTGCGATCAAATTGGACATTACAAGAACCCGTGCAAAGAGTTTGCTAAGTATGGGAAGGGTAAGGTGTATGCATTGGAGCCAGCTACCTCGAGGCCAATGGTAGAGGAAAAAGGGAAGGTATTGTAGGGAGGCACACTTCAAATTCATGGTATGTCATTTAGTGTTCTGTTTAATACCGGTGTGTCGCATTCTTTTATATCTCATTGTTCGGTAGATAAGCTTTACCTAGAACCCACATACTTTGTTACTTCCCTAAGGGTTGCAATCCGAGGAGGGTATGCGACACTTGGGATAAAGTGTGACCACCTAGAGTTTGATTTGTTAGGTCATACCTTAGTTTGTAGTCTGCATATGTGTGATTTTGTAGGGTTTGGAATTATTTTGGGTATGGATTTGTTAAGTAAGTATGGTGCTAGGATATTTTTCTATGATAGAAAAATATCACTTAGACACCCTAACTGTAGTGATCGGATTGTACATACCGTAGAAAAAGCTAGTTGTGAGGTGATCGCTTAATTGGGTGTTATGGAGGTAGAAGACGAGTCAAATCAAGTTTTCATGGTTAGGGAATTCACAGATGTTTTTGAATCAATAATAGGATTGCCATCGAAATGAGCCATTGAGTTTTGGATTGCCATCGAAATGAGGGAGTTAATGGTGTAGTTGGTGGATCTGGAAGGCAAGAATTTTATTAGGCCAAGTAGTTCACCTTGGGGAGCAACCGCAGTATTTGCTAAGAAGCCGGACAAATCGATAAGGTTATGTATCGATTATCATAATTTGAATGAGAAGATGGTACAGAATTGATATCTGTTGCCTAGAATTGACGATTTGTTCGATTAGTTGAGTGGAGCCAAGGTATTTTCTCAATTGGATTTGGCAACAAGTTTCCAGCAGCTTAGAGTAGCAGAGGATAGTATTCCTTTAACGGTGTTTAGAACTAGATATGGATCTTATAAATTTTACCGATGCCGTTTGGACTAACTAAAGCGCCAGCATTCTTTGTGGATTTAATGAACCGAATTTTCTAAGAGCACTTGGATAGGTTTGTGTTGGTTTTTCTAAATGATATATTGAAATACTCTAGAGATGAAAGGGAGCATGAAGTTTGTATTAGAATGGTGCTTGAGACGTTGAGGCAACATCAGCTAAAGGCGAAGTTTTCGAAGAGTCATTTCTAAAAGAAGAAGGTGAAGTTTCTTGGTTATGTAGTCTCAGAGAAAGGGTTGTCTGTAGATCCGATAAAGATTAAAGCAGTGAATAATCGGAAGAGACTCGAGACAGTGATTGACATAAAGAGTTTTCTTAGAGTGTCATTTCTAGAAGAAGGAAGTGAAGTTTCTTGGTCATGTAGTCTCAGAGAAAGGGTTGTCTGTAGATCCGATTAAGATTGAAGCAGTGAATAATCCGAAGAGACCCGAGATAGTGATTGTGATAAAAAGTTTTCCTGGATTGGGTGGATATTATAGAGGTTCATTAATGATTTCTCATGGATAGCAACACCGATGACTAAGCTAACGCGAAGGGATGTGAAGTGTGTTTGGATCGATATGTGTGAGGAAGCATTCTAGAGCTTGAAACACTTATAGAATCATGCACCTATGTTGGTTGTTCAAGAAGGGAATCAGGATTTGGTAGTTTTTACAAATGCATGTGGAACTAGATTAGGAGTTATGTTAATGTAGAGAGGTAAAGTGATTGTCTATGCTTCTCGACGGTTTAGACCACATGAGATTTGATATCCAACGCATGATTTGGAATTAGCTACGGTGATATTTGCATTGAAGATGTAGAGACATTACCTTTTGGGGGAGAGGTTTGAACTTTATATGGATCACAAGTCATTGATGTATTTATTATCTCAGAATGAGTTAAATATGAGACAATAGAGATGGTTGGAATTTATAGCTGCTTTGTCACTTTGGAATTGAGTACACACCGGGAAAGTGCAATAAGGCTGTGGATGCGCTTAGCAGAAAGCAACATTATGTAGTGTTGGCAATGATAGTTGAATGGAAAGATTTGGAAGCGTTGACTACATGTAGAGCACGTTGGAGATCTGAAGTTAGATCTACTAAGGAAACTATTATTATCATGTTTAGAAGTTCTACCAATGATGATTGAAAAGATTGCTTTTAAACAGATGAAGGATCCAGTATTGGTTGAATGGATCAAGAAGTTAGGGGATGGAACAGAGAGTGATGACTTGAAGAATTTCAGTCTTGACCGGAATGGGTGGTTATAAAAGAAAGGAAGATTATGCATTTCGAATGTGGAAGACATTAGGAAAGAAATTTTAGAGGAACGCCATCATTTGAAGTTCACCATTCATCCGAGAGGAACTAAGATGTATCAGCTTATGAAGAGGAGTTTCTTCTAGGAAGGTATAAAGAAGGATGTAGGCTTATGGGTGAAGCAGTGTTTGAACTGGCAACAGGTAAAGGCCGAACATTAGAAGCCAAGTGGGTTGCTTTAGCCATTAGATATTCTTGTATGGCAGTGAGATTCTATTTCTATGGATTTTATAGATGGGGTGCCAAGATATAATAGTGGAAATGAAAGTATATGGGTCATAGTGGACTGGTTAACTAAGAGTGCGTATTTCATTCCACTTAAGTCAACTAGAACGACACCTATCTTAGATAAGTTATTTATCAAGAATGTGGTTAGACTACACATAATTTCTTGTAGCATAGTAAGTTATAGAGATTGCTTGTTTATAAGCGAGTTCTGGATGAGTCTATAGGAAATTTTAGGAAGCAAGCTCAAGATGAGTACTGCTTACCATCCATAGACCGATGGGCAAACAGAAAGAGCTAACAAATTTTGGAAGACTTGTTGCGAGCTTGTGTGTTAGATTTCCGGGGATCATGGAAGACTATCTATACTTAGTCGAGTTTTCGTATAACAATATTTATCAGGCTAATATAGGGATGGCACCGTTTGAATCTTTGTACGGATGGCCATGGAAATATCCCATTTATTGGTTAAAGACCAGGGATAGGTTAGTTCTTGGTCCTGATTTAGTTAGAGAAGCTGCAGAGAAGATTGAGTTAATCAGAGCTAGGATGAAGGAAGCTCAGTCTAGGGAGAAGAGTTATGCTGATAGAAGATGGAAAGACATAGAGTTCTTTGTTGGAGATCATATTTTTATTAAGGTGTCACCGATGAAAGGAGTAACTCGCTTTTGGAAATCAGGGAAGTTGGCACCAAGAGTTGTAGGACCATTTCCTATTACAGAAAGGATCGGGAAACTCGCATATCAAATAGAGTTACCGAACAGTTTGGTAGAAGTCCATGATTTTTTTTCATATTTCTCATCTGAGGAAGTGTATTAGAGACCCGAAGCTACTATAGCACCTACAATGTTAGAGGACTTAGTAGTAGAGCCAAATTCGACTATAGTTAGAGAATCAGTTCGTATAGTCGCGAGAGATGAGAAGTGGCTAAGGAACAAGATAGTCAGATTAGTTCAAGTCCAATGAACCGACAACGAGAGTGACTGTACATGGGAGACTGAGAGCAGAATTAGAGACGTTTATCCTGATTTGTTTGATGGTAAGTTTTACCTTTTCCATTGATTTGTTGTATGCCTTATCGTAATTTCTAAGACGAATTTTTTTAAGGAGGGGAGTCTGTAACGACCCTAATTTTGCGTAAAATTATCTAGGATATTTAATTAGTTAAATAAAATAAAATAATGTAATGATTAAGGGATTGAGATTTTTGATTAATAAAAGGGTAGTCTGTCCATAAACAAGCAAACTAAGGGAATTAAAACGAATCAAGTTAGGGTAGGTAGACAAGGGAAATATAAGAATAAGTATATTCTTATACCCTAAACCCCCACGCATATTCATTTTGCATGTTCACTCTGACAAACAAAAACATAAGAGGCCGACCACCATTAGGAAAGCAAGAAGAAGATAAAGCTAAAATCAAGGGAGATAAGCATAAGAAACTTAATCAAAGATCAAATCTCAACTCCTCAATCTCAAGATAAGGTGAATAATGACTACATCTCATGCTTTATATTGTTCTCAGTTTTAGGATGAAATTAGAATAATTTCGCAAAGATATTAGCCATGTTTTGACTGTTAAAATGGATACATATGCTTGTTGATGATTTAAGATGTTTCGTATGGATTTTATGATATGTTTTTAATGTGAAAACCCTATTAAATAACATCCAAATGCCTTGAAATTTTAGATTTAGATTAGAAATGATATTTAAGAGATGGGTTTCAATTTTCGTAATTTTCAAAACTAATGTGGATTTTATATTAATTTTCTAGTGAGGAAAATGGATATTTGGGTTTAAAATAATTTATGGCTAAATTATATATGTTTTGGGTCTGAAATTTATATATGTTTGAAAACATATTTAAAATGATTTATAGGAATTTTGGTAGAATTTTCCTAAGTGTTTTAATGAATATATAAAAATTATTTAAGGTGTGAGTCTTAAATGTCTTATATATCTATAAAAGGAGAAGGGATATTTTGTAAATAATTTAATTTGTTATTTCTGAAACATTGGTAGTACTTTTAGAAAAGAAAATTAGAAACCAATATTATTTTAACAAACAAGGCTAGTTAGTTGAAAATTTTACTTTAAAAAGCAAAAATCATATTTTACATGCTTTTTACATGTTTCACCACTTTCGAAACCTAGGTTTTGACTGGGTACTTCCGCCTTCATCACCATCGAAATCAATGCACATAGTATCAAAGCCTTGATACATAGTGAATTGGATATAGGCAAAAGATACAAGGTCGAAACAATGGGATCCAATGGGGTCAAAGCACTATTTTGCTTTCAAATGAAAATGCGCCCACTTTGCTTTCGAAAGGAACGCTTTCAACTTGGTAGGCTTCTGATAAGGTCATATTGATTTAAGAAATGGTTTCGAATGAGGTTGTACCTTTTATTTTAAGTAAATGCTTTCAAAAGGGCCAAAACCCCTTGCTGCTGCTTTCTACCTTTCAAAGCAAATGGTTTCGAAAGGATACTTGTTTTTAAAACCAAGCCGCTTCTTCAATGCTTTCAAAGGGTTAGTTTCAACACCATCACTTATTTACTTAGGAAATAGCTTTCGAAAGAGCACTTTCAACATAGTTGTTTTGTGACCCTTTTGTTATGTTGAAGGTAGAACCCAAAGGTTTCGAAAGGAAAGGTTTTGAAGTGGTTTCGAAAGGTTTCCACATGTTTTAATTGAACCCAAATGCTTTCGAAAGGTTTGATGTTCACAAATGATTTTAATGCTTTTGAAGGGTCTAGATGATGGTTTTGAAGGGGTGGTTACCTAATGGTTTCGAAAGGTTTAAAAGGAAGATTTCTAATGTTTTTGAAAGGCTATGTTAAGTGTTTTAAAGACAGGATATCTAAGGTTTTAAAGCTTTCTAAGGTGAAGTATTTAAATGGTTTCGAAAGGTTTATTATGAAGGGTTTCGAAAGGGTATGTTTTGGCCTTAGGCCTAAGGTTTTACTTGAATCGAAAGGGGTACTTCCAATGGATTCGAAAGAGGTACTTTCAAAGTTTAAATGTTTTGAACAACAAAGTTTTGTGTAAAGTATATATAACATGACAAGGTGATTTAAGTAAAGCATAGAATATATTTTCCTTGTTTAAAGAAGGATTTAAGGGTTTAAATCAATTTGAATGAAATGGTTTTTAAGGAAAATTTATGGGTAGTTAACCCTAACTAATATGACTCAGATATTAGAATACATGGGACTGGTATAGGGTCGTCCCTATACATCAGCAATTTGCCCCTAGCTAGTTTAGTCCAAAATTCCAGTATGTAGGGCTTTGTCACAGGTAAAACTAAAATGATGTTACACACAGAAAGGAATATACAAAATGAGGATAGGTTATTGGTGAGCCCACAAAACAATTAGGATCAGTTGGCCCTAGAGAAATAAGTTAGGGACAAACCGTCCAGAAGAGATGCATCTAATAGAAGTTTGATTATTTGTTTATTTTGTCTGGTAGGTCCGAATCAGCCAAAGGTTAACAGTTAGACAAACAAAACTATATTGTTCGGACAGATAGTCCATTTGTTACCTGGTTTATATGCTTTTATGATATTGATATTATTGGTTAACCAGTTTTTGTTACAGGATAAGATTTGCAAAAGATATGTTTTAAAGGGATATTAGTGAGGCGAAACTCATTCCACTAAGCGGCATGGTCTCACTTAATATCGTATAATCGAGATGTATAATATTATTCACACCTTGCTTTATGTTTGACTTAAAGTTTACGTTTTCCCCTTAAACCTCGGGTGCTCAAAACTGATTTGAGTTGGATAAGGATTAAGGATTTTCAGGTTTTAGTAGGTGGACGAATAAAGCTTCCAAAGATGAGCTAGAGGCTGAAGGTAGCTATATTTAGGAGTTGTTTTGTTTTATTCTGCTGTGTTGTGTTAAGTCAGTTATGACTATTTAGTACTCTGGCCAACCAAGGGGGCATCTTCATATATCGCTCTTGGCGTATTTATGTAATAATTATATTTGATCTAAACCAAGGAAATGTTTGGGATTATGTAACTTGGATATGAAATGTTGTTTTGAAATATAATCCGAAATTATTTTAAATCTGTAATGATTTTATTTCATATTTAAGTGATTTTGATATTGCAGATGGCATTAAAATTACTGTATTTGATTATCGGAAGTTAATACTATGGATGACTGCAGGATCTGTAGCGCTTAGCTTCGAGCCTCCAAAATGGGGATGTTACAGCTCATCTAACAAGTTTGGTAACATTCCAAGCATTGATTTCAAGAAGTGCAGATTTATCAGATTCAAGATACGGCTCTATCTTACACATAGGTGAATCATCTTCAAAACAAGTCAACAAGCTATGAAAATATTTGGAGTGAATCAAAATGAAGCAAGGAAGAATGCCAAGTAGTTAAAGTGTAAAAAAGGCTTAACTATTTGGATCGGTACCAATCCGATTCAATTGGATCGACACCGATCCAAATAGTTAGCTCCTATGACCTCCAAACTTTCTAGGCTCCTTCTTCACACCGAGTGCAGGCTTCTCAAAAAGTGGCTCTGGCTTAAGTTCTCTCCAACTCCTATAAATACCATCCCATCTGCAACAGAAAGGAGATCCCTTGGAATGGCTGTTGCAACTCTGCCATTACTATTCTTCAATCTTCTTCTCTCATACAAAAATCACAAAGGAGCAACTAAGATCCTCCGGTTGCCTCCAAGTACTTGTGATTTGGATCTAACATAGGTGATTCAATCATATTGTAAACCAAATCAATCTTGTAACAGTAGTCGGCTAGTAAAAGCTATAAAGTGGACGTATGCTTCATCAACAACCGAACCACTATAAAAATCTTATATTCTATTTACTATCTATGCTCTTTTTACATTTATTTTCTATATTTTTTGCTATGAGAAACAAGGACGGTGCTTTCACACTCAACCTAGGTTGATGATCCATTTTTTAGGATAACATTTTGGTGCTTTAACTGAGAGAGCAACTTGGGCATAGATGCAGTTTTCTTATTTGGATCCACCAGATCTAGAAACTAGAGCCATCAAATCAACTCTATGATGTTTGAAACTTGCCATTGAAAATCAATGTTCAATGGCAGGGGGAAACAGAACTTCTTTCGAAAGATCCATTGGAGCTGTTATAGCCGGAGAAGAGACTAATCCTCGGCAAGTTGAAGTCAATGTCGCCAATAATCCATTAATCGAAGCAAATTCTGGAGCTAACATAGGAGATCAGGTGCTGGGATCTTCTACCCAGCATGAAGTCATCACTAAAGATGAATTGAATAAGATGGTTGAGGAAATCAACCAAAAGATGGAGAATAGCCAAAAAGCTCTTATGGACAAATGAAATGCCTTCCTAACCTTGCAGTCACTAGCTGCTCCTAGAACCATGCCAGAACCCATGGCTGCCACAGGAGTAGGAAAACTCTTCCATTTTTGGCCTAAACATAAGAAACAGAAAGCAGAAGCAGAAAGGAGTGGTGGATCGAACTGCAGGAATCATTGTAGAAGGAAGCACAAGCACTCCGCCAAATGTAAAGCAACCGGTACAAACTTGAATCTAGGGGCAAAAACTCCAACGGAAAATATAGCGGCGATCTCTCATACTCTGAAAGTGGTGAGCAACTTGACGACGACTAGTTGGAGGAAAATGCTAATGCACTCAATACTAGCAGGGAAGCCCATATTGCCCGTTCTCGACCAACCGCAAGCCAATGGAACTCCGAGGGAGTGGCTCTTCGAAAGATAGGAGAGCTTAGGCTTCATCCCACTTACCAAACATCAGAGGCATAAGTCGTGGATATGTTCAAGCACTTAATGGACGAAAGTAAGGATAAGAGAGATGATGAATGGGGATCTGATCCATGCCAGGCTCCCTTCACTGATGACATTTTGAATGAAAGGTACCTAGAAAAGTTTACTATGTCGATTATTTTATCTCACGATGGAACTAGAGATCCAAAACCTCATTTGTACAAGTATAGTTGGTACATGGACAGAGCAAATGCTTCAAATTTTGTTCAACGTAGATGTTTTCCTACCTTTCTAGAGGGAATTGCTTCTATATGGTTCACCAGGCTCCCACCAAAATCCATCTCCACTTTTAATGAATTAGCAACAAAATTCCTTGATTAGTTTAGGCTTCACACGACATAGTGAAAAGACGTGATGTCCTTATCTAGCTTATTGCAAGGACGAAATAAAACTTTGAAATCCTTTATGAGTCGATTCAACACCGCGATGACTGAAGTAAGTAACCCAAACGAAGATATGTTCTTCATGGCCCTGGTTCGCGTTATCCACCCCTACACTGAATTTGGAAAATGGATCAAAATGGAACAACCGACCATTATGAAGCATTTTACCAAATGGCAAGCTAGCACTTGAGATTAGAAGATGTAGAGGAGCTAGAAGGAAAACTTGCTAACCCATAACTAACCAATGCTGGCGAAAATGACACGGCAGCTAACCAAGGCGCAAAAACCTCCAAAACTATTGCAGGAAACACTGCGAAGGATGGAAACCAGGAACAGTAGAATCAGAATTCCAATAAATGAAATGGAGGTAACAAGTAACTTAAAGGATTGATGCCCGAAGACTACACCCCGGTAAATGATACTCTAGAAAAATCTACCTTGCATTGCAAGGGATAGAGGAATAAGAGAAGCCGCCTAAAAAGGTAGCGACTAAACAACAAAAGCATTTCAGAAAGTACTACCGCTTCCAAGAAACACATGGTCACAACACAAATGATTGCCGACACTTGAAGAACCTGATTTGGAAAAAGTAGCTTCGGAAGTATGTGAAGAAACCACAAAATCCTGACTATCCTACTGCACCCTAAACTACTAAAGACAGGGGAAACCAAGATGGAACTAGCGAAGAAAGATCCAAATAGACCGACCAAAGGCTCATCATCGGAACAATATATGGAGGACCTCATCCAGTGTTGGAGAGTTGGGGAGAAATGGAGTGATATGTAAACTCATTGAAACATGCTCCGAAAGAATCGTGCTTCATGGTTAAAGACGGAACTCCAGCTAAGCAGCAGAGAAACCTAAATGATGATATAGTATTCCGAAATTGAGACACTGAAGGAATAGAAGCTCCAACCCTCGACCCCATGGTCATGATGGTAGTAATCGGACCAGCCATGGTCCAACGAGTATTGGTGGATAGTGGCAAATCTTTCAATATCCTGTTCAGACACATGCTTGATGAGATGAATATTGGTATGAAAGACGTATCCTCTTGTCAAGCAAGGATCCAGTGATTCATCAGTGAACCTAAGCAACCTGTCAGAACAATTGATTTTCCCGTAGAATTTAAGGAAGGCGACCGGAGAGTCGTCCTCATCCAAACCTTTATGATCGTTGATGAAATGTCAGCTACAATGCTTTCTTAGGTCGGCTTGCTTTAGCAGATTTCGGGATTGCTTTAGCTTAGTGGTGTCAAACCATGAAACTTCCAATAGGGAATGGAGTTAGGGTGATCAAAGGAGACCAAAGTGTCGCTAGAGAATGCTACATTGCAGAACTGCATGAGTCTAGAAGAAAATTAAAGGGGAAGAAAGTGGGGAAGAACTCTCCACGTTCATAAACCTACCGCATAGCAACTACAAAGTCGCCTCTGGGTTAGGGACCATAGCCGAGTCAATAAGGCTTTGGACCATTGGAAGAAGAGTTCAGGGGAGGATCGGGCAACACTAGTCGAATTGATGGTGCTTGTCCCAGTCGATAAGGATGACCCAACTCGGGTCTTGAAAACTTGGTTACATCTTGGAAACTAGATGCGACAGGAACTAATCAAATTTATTCATGCCAACCTAGACGTATTTTCTTGGACACATTCCGATATGTGTAGGGTATCGTCGAAGATTGCATGTCATATACTCAACATCGATCCCATGTATACGTTAGTAAGGCAGAAAAGGCACAGCCTAGGACCCGAACGGTTCAAAGCACTAAGAGAAGAAGCGGACAAGCTGATGGCGAATGGTTTTACCCACGATGCAACCTATCCCGAATGGGTATCCAACCTAGTCTTGGTCAAGAAATCCAATGGAAAATGGCAAACTTTTATCGACTACTCAGATCTAAATAAAACTTGCCCAAAGGACAGCTTTCCACTACCTTGAATCGACTAGCTTGTGGACGAGACAGACGGACATGAATTACTATCATTCATAGATGCCTACTAAGGATATAATCGGATCATGATGCATGAACCTGACTAGGAAAACACCAGTTTCATCATTGATATGGGATTATACTGCTGCAAAGTGATGCCATTCGGCTTAACGAATACTGGGAAACTTACCAATGACTGCTGAACGCCATATTCAAACATTAGATCAGAAAGACTATTGAAGTCTGTGTAGATTATATGTTAATTAAATCACGCATAGCCGCAAATCACTTGGAAAACTTCACCAAAATGTTCGAGCTACTCCATAAGTATAGAATGAAACATAATCCACATAAATGTCACTTCGGGGTAGCCATTGGAAAGTTCCTAGGATTCATTGTAAGTTCTAGAGGCATCGAAGATAATACTGAAAAAATTACTGCTTTATGGAAAGTCATGACCCCGAGGAACAAGAAAGAGTTACAATGCTTGAATGGAAAACTCACAGCGCTAAGCCGGTTTAACTCAAAAGCAATCGACATATGTATACCGTTCTTTGACACGCTAAAGAAGCGAAAGAAGAACTTCGAATGGAATCAAGCTTGTTGACTGCCTTCAAAGGACTGCCGTGACATATGGAAACTCCACCAGTCCTGTCCAAGCCTATAAACAGAGAAGACTTGTTTATCTACTTAGCAGTCTCGGCCCACGCATTAAGTGCCGCACTTGTGTATAAAGAAACTAGGGTCCAACGACCCATATATTACATCAGTAAATGGCTTACTGAAGCCGAGAAGAATTATCCATAGTTGGAAAAACTAGCCTATTGCGTCTTGAATGCATCCCGGAAATTACGACCATACTTCCAAGTGCACCCGATTAAAGTATTAACAGATCAACCCTTGAAGCAGGTGTTGTTCTGCCTTGGGACCTCTTGACTACTTATCAAATGGAACGTCGAATTGAGTTAATATGAAATCACATACCATCCTCAAAGGGCAATCAATGAGCAGGCACTGGCATACTTCATTACCGAGTTTACAAACAAGATAACGAAGAAGAAATTACCCCAGAAGTGGAGACTTTGGAGGTTGTTCGTCGGTATTGCATCAGACAACTTTTGCTTGGGGATAAGAGTCGTGCTCGAAACTCTTGAAGGACAACCCGTTTGCTACGCCTTTGTTATCTAGCATATTGACCTGGCTATATTTGAACTGATTGGATAAGTTAGATTCGACTGACATCAAGGCCAGTAATTCCAGGGCAACGATTATGGGGTCTATAAATCAAGTACAAATGGTAATATGAAGCCGTGATAGAATGGAACTGAGATATATGCACTCCAAAATGTTCGAAGTATGGAATATGGTTCAAAATATAGAAGAGATGGGCTATCATCAAACTCCAACATAGGGATCAGTATGTTTCAGGATGGAAGTGCAGTTCAATAGAAAATAATTAATATCTCAATAACCACAAGTCCAATGCTTATGAATTTTTGTGAGCAAGATATGGGGATGCTAGGGAGCCTAACCAAGGGATCGCACCTCAAAGGATGAAGTAAGAGGGATCATACCTCTTCCCTTAATAAAGATTGACTGAAATCTGAAGGCAGTTCATATTGAAGTAAAATCAAGCTATAACTCAAGTTCTACTAATCCAATTGGCAAGCTATTCATGTTTCGACATAGGGAAACTACCTTAGGGATCGCACTTCCAAATTCCACCGAATGAAGGATTGGTACCGAGCCATATTCTTTGGGATTTGGGCCATGCATTCCCTCTTACGGGTCCATATAGTTTTAGAGATCCGTCTGTCGACTTTTAGGAAGATATTTCATCATCTTCATCTATAAATATAGGCTTGGTTATTCATTTTTGGGACCTTTACACTGCTAGTTGCTTGGTTTTTATTGTAACTAAGGATTTTCATCTGATGCCTATTGTATTCAGATTACAAAGTAATTAATAAATTTTTCTATTTGAAGTGGAAGTAGGCAAACAACTTCGAACCACTATAAATCACTGTATCTGTGTTATTGTTTTGATTTGCAGCTATTTCTTTATTTTTTTCTCTATTTTCATTTGATATTCTTCGCTTATTTCTCTTCAAAACTTCTATTGGATGTTTGTGTGAATTTTTGGTGCAAACATTTTGGTGCTTTCACTGAGAAATTTGATTCTCAACCTATTTGGATCCCTTTGTTGCTACTGGGTTGTATAAATCCTCGAAGGAGATCAATAACTATCTTTAAGAAACTTACTTGTTCTATTCAGATTCGCAAAAGTCTAAGTAAAGCTATTAACAATGGATAAGAACGCCAGATCTACTTCTCAGAACGTAGAAGGAAACAAGAATGCAAGCATCTAACTAGAAGGCTCGAGCAATCAACTAGTGGATGTGAATGCTACAAATCCGGTTAATTTCCAGAGTCCAGTTAACTCTTTTACAAGAGCTGAATTCCAGAATTCGATGAGAGAGCTAGTGGATAGCCATTGACAATTGAATCTACAAATTTAAGCCAATATCGATCTAGTGAACCAACCCAGTCATAAATAGCCTCGAAAAGCTAGGAAGGATCCTACCTCTTATTCGGCATTGGAGAGTTCTAGTTCATTAGATGATTATCACATGTTCATCACAGAATTAATGAATATTGCACAGAGGCATTGGAGCATCAATAGGAAAATTTACCTGGTCTACCAACACCGATCGGTCCGATCCCTCCATAAGGATCGGTACCGATCCCTCCTCCAGAGGAGGGAACCTATTCCATGCTAGAGTCCAAACTGGAGCTGTTATGTCTGATGTGGATGCTATAGTTCATATGAATGCTAACTAGTTACTTCCCTAGAATGACGATGAAGTGAATGTACGTGATATACATCGAGAGGATGTTGAACCAAGAAGGCGTGGAACAGCCTGTAGACATCAACCGAACTATTCATGCGAGGTGGAACACGACCACCGCATGGCTCCAACTATTCAAACACTGGACTTGTCGGCTATGGTTTGGTAGCTAGTAAGGGAGAGCCAAGGATTGACCAATGATGATTGCGGGATCTCAAGGAACCACACCCCGTTCATGGATAATATCTTACATACCAATTATCTAGTAGGTTTAGCATGCCGTCAATGCGTACTTATGAGAGAAAAACTAACCCCAGGCAGCATATCATGAGATATGAATGGATGATGGATTCCACACGAGCAGATGATGCAACCAAGTGTAGAAGTTTTCTAATTACTCTCTCTAAAATAGCAACGATGCAATTTATTATATTACATCCATGATTAATCTCTAGATTTGACAATTTATCAACAAAGTTTGTAGAGCAGTTCCGTATGCACACAACTCGTCCCAAAGATGTAATGTCCCTATCCAGCGTGATCCAGGCTTTGGGAGAATCACTAAAAGATTATTTAGAGAGATTCCATATGGCTAACATAGAAATTCATAATCTGAATGACCATGCAGTATTGATGGCGGTAATAAGAGGGATTGATCTAGAATTCAATTTTGGCATTTGGTTAGCTGGCAAGCCACCCGTAATATTGGAACACTTCTATGCAAATGCAGCTCGTTATTTGAGGAACAAGGAAGCCAGACGCTCTAAGAAGAAGAATGTTGTGGGATCATATGGAGAAGGAGTACACAATAACATTATAGTGAAGCAATCCGGTGATAGTTCTAGAAAAGTTGAAGTGAATGTCCAAAATAAACCAATTAGCAAAAGAAAGGTGGAGATAAGATCCCAAAATGAAAAAGGGATTCTCGAAGAGTGTAAAACCCCTAATTTTAAATAACATTATTTAGGAGATTTAATTAGATAAACTAAATAGAATGATGTAAAGATTAAAGTGGTTAAGAGATTGAGATTTGTATAATTATAAGGTAGCCGTACCTTAAGAATGAATGAACAAATGAAAGTTTAACATGAAGTAAGTAGAGAAAATAAGAAAAGGAAAAAATAGGAATATGTTATATTCTAATACTCTAAACCCTTATCCCACATTCATTTACAACATTCATGAACTAAAACTAAATACAAAGCTTAGCCGGCCACCATAGAAGATAATAAGGGGAAGATAAGCAAGATTTCAAGAAGGAAGCTTAAGCTAACCAATCAAAGAACAAATCTCAACCTCCTTAACAAAAAAGCTAAAGGTGAATAATATATTACATCTCATTTATATAGCTTTTGGTTTCTAGATAAGGCCCGTGTTTATTATGCAAATGATTTGCCATGTTTTGATTGTTTAAATGAGTATATGCTTGTCGATGATTTATGTTATATTGTATAGATTTTTGATAAGGTTAAACTTGAAAAACCTATTAAATGATATCCAAATGGCTTGTGTTTTTGATATAAGGTCATAAATAATATTTTTGAGATAGGTTTCGTGTTCCATAATTTTTCGAGTTGTTGTGGATTTATTATGAATTTTCTAGCAAAGAAAACTGTTAAATTGGGTTTAAAATAATTTTGGCAACCATATATTAACTTTGGATCAGAAAATTTAAATACGTTTGAAAACGTATTAAAATTTATTTATGGTAACTTTTGGAGAATTTTCCTAAGTGTTTTATTAAAGATATAAAATTATTTAAGGTATGAAACTTAAATATTTTATATGTTTATAAAAGGAGAAGGGGCAATTTGCTAAATGTTTTAAATCAACACTTACTAGATTTGGCAGCACTTTTAGAAAAGGTTTTGGAAAAGAAATTGGCAACCAATTATATGATGACAAATAAGCAAGTTAGTTGGAAAGGTATTACTTTATAAAGTTAAAAATCAGTTTTGTAGAAGATTATTGTTTTTCCACTTTCGGCAGCCACCTTTTGACCCCATACCACTGCCTCCATCAAATTTGAAACCAAATACACTTGGTATCAATGCCTTATTACGTAGTGGATTGGAGATATGGGAAAGGTATGGAGTCAAAACGTGCTTACGAAGGGGTCGAGGCCTTGTTTGGTTTCAAAGGAGATGCCGCTTGCCGTGCCTTCAATAGAATGCTTTCGAAAGGTTTTACTATAGCTTTCGACGGTAGTTGCTACCTTTTTGTTTTAAACAAGCTTTCGACGGGGTCGAAACACTTGCTGCTGCATTTTACCATTCAACCTAGTTAAGGCCACTTTTGCTTTTAAACATTGGTTTCGAAAGGTTGTTTTTGCTTTTAATAAGAAGCCACTTCTCCATACTTTTAAAAGGGATGGTTTCGAAACCATCAGCTTTCTTTTACTCAAAATAAGGCTTTCAAAAGAGTTACTTTCCCCTTAGTTGTTTTAAGACCCTTTGTTCGAAAGTTAAACCGATAGGTTTCGAAAAGAATGGTTTTAAATGGTTTTGAAGCTATGTTCCACAAACTCTTACTAGAACCCAATGCTTTCGAAAGCTTTTTTCGAGCAAAGGAATTTAATACTTTCAAAAGGTTTATAATGAAGGTTTCGAGTGGGAGGTTCCCCAATGTTTTGAAACGTACTTTAAGTATTTGAATGGAAGATTTCCAATGCTTTCGAAAGGCAAGTTTAAAGTGTTTTGAAAAGAGGATGTCTAAGGTTTAATAAACTTTCGAAGGGATACCTTTAATGCATTCGAAAGGTTATTTTAAAAGGTTTTGAAAGGTATGTTTTGTCCTTTCCGCCTCGTGTTTCAAGGTATAATAGTTAACATATTTGAGAAGGGTGCTTCAATGGATTCGAAAGGGTTGTTTAAAGTTTTAAGCAAAGGTTTCAAATAGTTTACTTTAGCCTCATGGCCTAAGAGCTTTTAAGTTAAAAAGGGTTTAACTTACTTTGGAGGGATAGATAACCCCATTATATTTCATCAACATTATTTTGTGTAAAGTATATATATAACATTGCAAAGAGATTTTAGTAAAGAAAAGAGTATATTTCCTTGTTTAAGTATGATTTAAAGGGTTAAATCAATTTGAAAGAAATGTTTTCAAGGTAAATTTGATGGGGGTAGTTGACCCTAAGTAGATGACTTGGATATTAGAATACAAGATGGGACGTGTATAGGGTCGTGCCCTATACTTTAGCTAATAGCCATTAGCTAATATAAGTCCAAAATTCCAGTGTGTAGGGCTTTGTCATTAGTAGGACTAAAATGATGTTACACACAGAAAGGAATATACAGAGTAAAGATAGGTTATTGGTGAGTCTGCAAAACCATTAGGATCAGTTACCTTAGGAGTGAAAGTGCGGTGTGTATACGAGTGCACGTGCTAATATAATACACACGGATCGTGTAATATGGAATATAAAATAAATGCGGAAACGGATGATGTAGCAAAGTAAATAAAAATAGAAAAATCACACCAAAGATTTTTATACTGGTTCGGAGCACCATCCTACGTCCAGTCCCAGACTTCTATCTGGATTTTCACTATTAACTACCTCGCTTCACCCGAAGGAACAGGTTTACAACACCCGAGCAAACGAACGGGATTTCACGCCTCTAATACACTGAGGACTTCAACACTTGCCTCTTACAACACCGAGGACTTCAACACTTGCCTCTTACAACACCGAGGACTTCAACAAAGATAAATATAATTGTTTGTTGACAGTATGTGTTCTTGCTAACACAGTTTTGTCACTTGTAGTACAAACTTCCTATAATCTTATCCTTAAAATATGTGAATGATGTTTTGTGAAGATTAAGGGAAGTATATTACTTATTGAATCAAAAGATATGAAATAATTTCAATGATTCAATAAGCAATCAAAATAATTGAGAGCTTTTAGAATGCAGGAGTATTTAGAAAGTAAGATCAGAAATTAGAGTAGAAAAAAACATATATTTTTCATCTGTTTGAATCAATGATTTAGATGAGTTTATATAGAGAAAAATAGTTGTAACTCTTTGTGAACAGTAGCCATTAATAGATATGATCATTGATGAAAGGTAAGAGATGCAATCATTGGAGAAAGAAGTGTCTTTTGGAAAAGGTTGCTCTCTGTTTAAAAACGGCCGACAGGTCAAAAAATGACCGGTAGACAGGAATTTGAATATATATACACGTTATGTTCACTTGTGCACATTAACTGTGCATTCTGGGCAAAAACGGTCGACCACCTGGTTTTTGACCGGTCGACCGATTTTGTCCAGACTGCACAGTTAATGTGCACTCATATATATTTATATATATATTCGAAGATTAAAGGCATAAGATTATTTGAGGATAGATTTTAACATAAATAATCATTACTAACATACCAAATAATCAACCTCTAATCATATGGAGCTCTTTGTGTCTAAATAACTTCTTTTTGTCGATCACGGCTTATCCTTTTGTCAGAAATCAAAACTCTATAAAAATCATGACTCAACATTCTCCCCCTTTTTGATTGATGACAACATATATCTGAAGTTCTGAATCTCCCCCTGAAAATGTGATCTCCCCCTGAGATTTTATTTGTATTCTTTATATATATATTCCTGCAAATAATTGTTAGCACTTTCTCCCCAAGTGTCAGATAATGTCTTCAAAGCTCCACCTAAGTATAACATCTCCTCCTAAGTATAATATCTCCCTCTATTTATATGCATATGAATTTCTCCCCCTTTGTCATTATCAAAAAGAATGAGGAAATATATAAAATTATAAAATATCTTGTATATAACGAGATAAACTCATTATTAATTATGAAGGAAAAGTAAAATAAATTTTACCATATTTACCGAAGTCCATATTTTATTGTAAGCACGTAATTCTATTAAACATATGGAACATTCTTTGAAATTGCAAAATCTATCCTTTTCCTTTTGTTTCTCTGAGTACCTGCAAAAAAAATTAATAATAAGTTTTGGTACCCACTTACTATGTTAGGGTCCGGGGGGTTAGGTCTTTGGAAACCATACCCATTTGGGTGTGGTTGAGCCTTTATAAATATAATTTTCATTACAAATTACATTCTTATAATAATTGCTAATATAAAGTTGTTTATCATGATCAATCATATTAGATGGAATCCATATCTTAATACTATTAGTCATTAGCTTAGTACTTGAAGAATAATTTCTATCATTTCTAAACAAAGTACTATTATGACTATAACTGGTTTTAAAACTATCTTGATTACTAGTACTAGCACTAGAGTTAGTATACATGAATGCATATCTAGTACTATTTTTACTTTTAGCTTGTTTATAGCCTACACCACTTCTATCATTGTGAGCTTTTGAATTCTTAACATAACCTAATCCCTTCTTATTTGAAGCAGGTTGAGAATTTTCAATAATCCTGGATAAATTTTCTCTCCCTTTATTAAAATTGGAAATATTTTTAGTAATGTCATCAAGCTTAGTTTTGAGACTAGTGTTATCTAACTCAACAATTTTAATTTTTGTTTTTAACTCATGATTTTCAGAAGCTAGAGCATTATTCTTTTCTTTTTGAGCTTCTATTTCTTGACTTAATAGAGCGAGTTGAGAATTGTCTGAATCTTGAATTTTCTCAAGTTCTTCTTCTAATATTCTCTTCTCGTCTTTAAGCATATCTCTTTCGAATTCTGCTTTCTTCTGATTTTCCAGAGCTTCCTTATATTTTCTTTTGAGACTTTTTAAAGTGTCTAGAAGTTCTGAATTTATTTCTATCATATCATCAAAAGTTAGATCACTAACCTCGTTATCTTTTGCCATGAAGCATTTGTTTGTTTGCTCCTTTGATTGTTCTTTATTGCTCTTCCTCTTCTTATTGCCTTGACTAGATCTCTTTGTAGCCATTTATTCTAGGATGTTGTTACGATCTCTAGAAAACCAGGCTCTGATACCAAATGAAAGTGCGGTGTGTATACGAGTGCACGTGCTAATATAATACACACGGATCGTGTAATATGGAATATAAAATAAATGCGGAAACAGATGATGTAGCAAAGTAAATAAAAATAGAAAAATCACACCAAAGATTTTTATACTGGTTCGGAGCACCGTTCTACGTCCAGTCCCAGACTTCTATCTGGATTTTCACTATTAACTACCTCGCTTCACCCGAAGGAACAGGTTTACAACACCCGAGCAAACGAACGGGATTTCACGCCTCTAATACACTGAGGACTTCAACACTTGCCTCTTACAACACCGAGGACTTCAACACTTGCCTCTTACAACACCGAGGACTTCAACAAAGATAAATATAATTGTTTGTTGATAGTATGTGTTCTTGCTAACACAGTTTTGTCACTTGTAGTACAAACTTCCTATAATCTTATCCTCAAAATATGTGAATGATGTTTTGTGAAGATTAAGGGAAGTATATTACTTATTGAATCAAAAGATATAAAATAATTTCAATGATTCAATAAGCAATCAAAATAATTGAGAGCTTTTAGAATGCAGGAGTATGTAGAAAGTAAGATCAGAAATTAGAGTAGAAAAAAACATATATTTTTCATCTGTTTGAATCAATGATTTAGATGAGTTTATATAGAGAAAAATAGTTGTAACTCTTTGTGAACAGTAGCCATTAATATATATGATCATTGATGAAAGGTAAGAGATGCAACCATTGGAGAAAGAAGTGTCTTTTGAAAAAGGTTGCTCTCTGTTTAAAAACGGTCGACAGGTCAAAAAATGACTGGTAGACAGGAATTTGAATATATATACACGTTATGTTCACTTGTGCACATTAACTGTGCATTCTGGGCAAAAACGGTCGACCACCTGGTTTTTGACCGGTCGACCAGTTTTGTCCAGACTGCACAGTTAATGTGCACTCATATATATTTATATATATATATTCGAAGATTAAAGGCATAAGATTATTTGAGGATAGATTTTAACATAAATAATCATTACTAACATACCAAATAATCAACCTCTAATCATATGGAGCTCTTTGTGTCTAAATAACTTCTTTTTGTCGATCACGGCTTATCCCTTTGTCAGAAATCAAAACTCTATAAAAATCATGACTCAACAAGGAGAAGTAAGTTAGGGACATACCATCTAGGAGTGTGTTTAACAGAAGTGAGATGATTTATTTTGTCTGGTAGGCCCGAGTCAGCTAAAGGTTAGTAGTTAGCTAAAGAAAACTATATTGTTCGGACAGATAGTCCATTAATTGCCTGATTTGTATGCATATATGATATTGCTATTATTACTTTAATCAGTTTGATTACAAGATTTTGATTTGCAAAAGATATATTTTAAAAGGGATATTAGTGAGAGGAAACCCGCTCCGCTGAGCGTCATGGTCTCACTTAATATCAGATAACCAAGATGTATAAAATTATTCGCACCAGGCTTTATGCCTAACTCGAAGTTTATGTTTTCCCCTTGGACACCAGGGTGCTCAAAATATGATTTGAGTAGATTGAGAGTCAAAATTTTACAGGTTTAGTGTTTGCACCAAAATTGGTCACAACACCCTTCGAGAGTCTTTGAAGAGATAATCATGAAGAATATAAATTGAAAATGAGGATTATCTAACAAAAACTCCAATGAACAGGAAAGTAAATGTGTAGACAAGCTTGTTAGAGTGGTTCGGCGTGTTGCCTACGTCCACTATGAAGTTTTTTGCAGTTTTATTGCTTCTCTTTCAATGATTACAAGCAAGTACAGCAAACAATAGCAAGTTACAATTGGAAATTCGAAATTAACAGTAGTAGAATGATGGAGGTCTTGATCCGGCAGAGTTTCGGCGCTTGAGAATCAAAAGATCCTTTTTCTGTAGGCTCTAGGGCTCTATTTATAAGCGTAGGAGGCTGAGACTTCACTCAAATCTCAGGAGACTTTTTCTGGCACGTAAATGGGCCCACGCGACCAATCCCAGAAAGTTTCGAGTCGATCTGTGATCGATACGAAGTTATTTCGTATCGATCAAGATGATGTCCAATTGAGCTGAAATTTGGTGTGAGTGTTCTATGTCTCGCGTGCAATCTCCTGTGAAAATTTCATGGCATTTGGATCAGTGATTTGGGAGAAAAACTCGATACGAAATGATGTTATTCGCTAGGCTGTTTGGTTCGAATCCATCTCTTCGAATCGATTGCTTCGAATCGATGATGGCACGCGCTTTCGTGATGACGTGGAGCGCATACTTCGCCTCGATCCGATCTTTACTCCGAGTTGACCGCGTCGACTCCATATATCTCGGCTTGTTCGTATCGAGGAATGACACGTCACCTAGGCTTGTTGACTCAATGGATACGAATTGCACCACCCAGATGGATTCGAAGAGTGGCTTCCACAATGGATACGAAGCAGGGTATCTGGATGGATACGAATCGAGGCAACTTGATGGGTTCGAAGGGATGCTTCTATGATGGATGCGAAGAAGACACTGGTCGATCGTTACGAAGAGCATCATCTGCTGATGGGTACGAAGTCCATCGGTACGAACTCGATGGATTCGAACACGGCCAATCCTGATCGATACGAACTCATGGGAGTTGACCGATACGAAGTAGGTTATCTGCCGATGGGTGCGAAGCAGGGAGATGCCAATGGATTCGAATAAGGAGGAGCCGATGGACTCGAATGAGATCGAGTCGAACCGAGGCACTTCGATGGATTCGAACTTGATTGATACGAACTGAGGCACTTCGATGGATTCGAAGTCGATGGAACCTGATCGATATGAAAGTGATCGATTCGAACCGGAGTTCGATGATGGATACGAAATCAACCATGGCGATGGATACGAAATCTGGGCCGTTTCCTCTAGATTGAATCGATCAGAACGTGAGCATATGAACTCGGATTGACTTGATACTTGAGATGATGACTTCTATGGCTTTACTTGTCATGTCCTATCAATTGTAGCTCAATCTAGACTCGGACAAAATTCAGCGATATCCATAGTGAATCAAAGCATAACCAATCTTTGAAACGAACTGTCTTTTGTTCTCGGTCGATCTTTTAGTATCACGGCTTTACCAAAAAGTGGGATAACATTTAGTACGTTGGACGAATATGCTTCTGAAGATGTGTTGGAGGCAAATCTAGCTATATTTAGGAGTTATTCAGTTTTATTTCCACAGTGATGTATTAAGTCTAATGTGTCGGTTTAGTACTCTGATCATCCAAGGGGCATCTTCATATGTCGCTCTTGGCGTAATTGGTAATAATTATATTTGATTAAAACCTGGGAATCGTTTTGGGATTATGTATTTGAATATGAAATATTCATTGAAAATGTAATCAGAAAAGTTGTTTAATCTGTGTTGATTTTTATTTCATATTTATATGCTTCTAATATTATGGATTCCATTAACATTATCGTATTTTGTCATCAAAAGTTAATACTATAGATGATTGCAGCATCTGTAGCGCTTAGCTTTGGGCCTCAAGGTAGGGGATGTTGCAACTTGGTATCAAAACATAGATTTATGGAAAAATTAAAATAAATTTCCAGCTTAAATGATTTTTGAAAACATAATCCTAAGGAATTAGAGAAAAGATTGAGGTGTGGACAATGCTGTAGTAACGTACTTGTATTTGCTATGTATTAGTATACACTTTATATCTATCTCCTATCTCTCTTCGATTATTATTCTGTATCTTACAAAGGCTCGAATGCATATTTTACAGACGTAAGAAATGGATGATAGAAGTGGAAGAGTTAACCTTGATAGGGGAAGCATTACAACCAATGGAAATGCCAGACCAAACACTGGGAGGAATCCAGGTCAGGCACAAGCTGCTAATGTGGGTGTTGGAGTGCCGCAAGTTGATATGAGGACTATGTACCAGCTCTTTGTCAACATGATGCAAGTCGGAGTGGCTGCTGGATTAGTTGGAGGAAATGCTAAGGAGGAAATCAAAGAGCTATAGTGGTCAATAACTATGCTGTACTGAGTAGAGATTATGCCAGGCAATGAGAAAAACCATTTGTTGGGACTAAAGACACAATTGAAGTGGAGAATTGGTTACTTCATTGTGAGAGGTTCTTTGCTGATTTGAGGCTTAATGATGAGCAAAAGAGAAGGCTTGCTTCTAGAAAGTTAAAAAGAGAAGCACTGTACCGGTATAAAAATGTTACAGTCAGAGTCAATGAGGAGACTATAACTTGGGGTGAGTTCAAAAGAAAGTTTGAGGAGAGGTTTATGTTAGAGATTGTAAAGTCAATTCTGCTCAGGAAGTTTGCTAAGTTGGAGAAAGGAGACATGACCGTGCTTGATTATGCAACCAGATTTGAAGAGCTATCAATATATGGTTATGCTACGGTTGATACTGTTATCAAAAGGAAAGAGAAAGTCATCTAAGGGTTGATGCCTGAGCTTGCTAAGGCCACATTGTCACATATTAAAGATTTGTACGATGTAGTTATGTAGATGGCTTTGAATTAGGAAGAGATGCTTGCTCTTCTTGAGGGTAATAAGGTAGGTGGAGCTGAAGGAGGACAAATCCAGAAGAGGAAGTTTTTCCATAAGAAGGGAGCTTAGAAGGGTGGAGCTGCCAAGAAGGGAAAGGCAGAGGCTTTCTACTATAAATTTGACAAAAAAGGACATTTCACCAATGAATGTCACTCGAGAGATGGAAAGAAGGTGATTGGGAAGAAGAATATTAGATGCTTCAACTGCGATCAAATTAGACATTATAAGAACCAGTGCTAGGAGCCAGCCAAGGATGGGAAAGGCAAAGTGTTTGCATTGGAGACACCTGCCTCGAGGCCAACAGCAGAGGAAAAAGGAAAAGCTGTGTTGGGAGGTACGCTTATGATTCATGGTACGTCAGTTAGAGTTCTATTTGATATAGGTACAACGCATTCTTTTATATCTCATTGTTTGGTAGATAAGCTTAATCTAAAACCCTCATACCTAGTTACATCCCTAACGGTTGCAAATCCGATAGGAAGTTATGCGACTCTTGGAATGAGATGTGACCACCTAGAGTTTGAATATTTCGGTCATACATTTGTTTGCAGTTTGCATGTGTTTGATTAATTAGGGTTCATAATTATTTTGGGTATGGATTGGTTAAGTAAATACGATGCTAGTATATTTTTCCATGATAAGGAAGTATCAATTAGACACCCCGATTGTAGTACCTAGATTATACACTCCATAGAAAACCATAGTTTTGAGGTTAATGCTTTGTTGGGTGTTGTAGAGGTAGAAGATGAGTTGAATCGAGTTTTCGTTGTTAGAGAATTCACAGATGTCTTTGAGCCCGTAGTAGGACTTTCCACCGAAACAAGCTATTGAGTTTCAGATAGATTTGGTACCGAGGGCAGAACCAGTGAGTAGACTACCAAGTACAATGACACTTACTGAGATGAAGGAGTTAAAGGTGCAGTTGGTGGATTTGGAAGGCAATAATTTTATCAGACCAAGCAGTTCGCCTTGGGAAGCAGCCATAGTGTTTGCTAAGAAATCGAATGGATCTTTAAGGTTATGTATCGATTATCATAAGTTGAACAAGAAGGCGATAAAGAATCGATATCCATTACCTAGAATTACGATTTGTTTGATCAGTTGAGTGGAGCTAATGTATTTTCCCAGTTGGATTTAGAAACAGGGTAGCTTAGAATGGCAGAGGATAATATTCCTTTGACGGCGTTTAGAACCAGATATGGATCGTACGAATGGTCAGTACTGCCGTTCGGACTAACTAATTGTAACATCCCGTATTTGGAGGCTAAAAGATAAGCGCTATGGATGTTGCATTCATCCGCAGTATTAACTTCTGGTGACGAAATACAACAATGTTAATGATATCCATAATATCCTAATCACTTGAATATGAATCAAATTAAAAAAAATTCAAAAAATTAATAATTTCAGCGATTTCATTTCAAATAATATCATATCCAAGTTACAAAAATTCCAAATGTAATCCCAGGCATTGATCAAATATAAATTTACAACAACATGCCATGAGCGATATATGAAGATGCCCCTTTGGATGATCAAAGCAATGTAGACATAATTGTCTTAATATAAAGCGGAAACAATTAAAAACAAGATTTCCTAAATTAGCTATCCGTCAGCCACTTGCTCGTCTTCGCAGGCTTTATTCGTCAAAATCTACTAAATATGAAAACCTAAACCCTCAGCCTACACAAATCAAATTTTGAGCACCCATGAGTTTAAGGAGAAACAAAAACTTTGAGTCATACATAAATCCTGGTATGAATAAATTCTGTTACGTCTTAGTTTTCTAATAAATAGTGAGACAACGCCGCTTAGCGGAACGGGTTTCCCCTCACTAATATCTATCTTAAATATATATATATATATATATATATATATATATATATATATCGCAAATACTTTCTTGCAACCAAATTGGTTAATCAACAGATTATAAGAATAATATAGCAATATCCATTGTGCTAAAACAGGAAGTAAAATAAACTGTCTATTTAAAACCTGAGCAATCTGCTCTATACGGGGCTATTTGTCCTAAATTTTGAGCAAACTGCTCTTTTCTGGACTATCTGTCCTTAAAAATTAGCAAGGTCGTTCTGCTAAAAATGAACTATCTATTCATATCAGAGCTGGCTGCTTTATTTGGACTAACTGTCCTGGATTAACTATCCCCTGGACCGACTGCCCGCAAAATGGACTAACTGTCCATATTTAGATGAGCTGACTGCTCGAATTTTCTTTTCTTTTGGGTTAACTACCCTTAAAAATATCTGGGCTAACTGCCCTTCAAATCTCTGAGCTAACTGCTCTTTAGAATTTTCTTTGAAAACCTTTTTAAAATGATTTAGTTTGTCAATTCATATATATACAAGGAAAATATATCTTTAGCTTTACTCTAAGATACTTTTGCCATGTTATATTCAATTTACTCAAAATAATGTTGATGATGTTCAATAAGGATTGTCTATCCTTTTAAAATAAGTTAAAGTCCTTTATAACTTAAAAAATTTAGGCTATCTGCCTACTCCTTTCATTTGAAATATTTGTTTAAAATCCTTAAACAACCTTTCGAAGACATAGAAGGTAACTCGATCAAAACCATTAATAAAACCCTTCGAAAGTATTGAAGGTAACTCCTTCATATCCTTTAATAAACCTTTTGAAATCACCAAAGGTATCTACTTCAAAACCTTTTATAAAGCCTTCCTTTAACAAGCTTTAAAACATACGACATCAGTCTCATGAATCCTTTAAATCTTAGCTTTTTTAAAACATCAAAACCATACCTTACGACTTTGCCGAAAGGCCCTACCATTCGACCTTGTCGGAAGGTTTCTTTTCAACCTAGTCGAAAGGTTTCATCTTTCGACTTTGTCGAAAGCCTGGGGTACCTCCCCTATAAATCATTTATCAACCTTTCGAAAGCAATGTAACTCGAAACATTTCGAAGACATTGCATTCAATTTAAAACAGGTGGAAAACTTTTCGAAACCATTCAAAGTTAACTACTTTGCCCTTTAAAACGTTTTGACTTAAAACATTTGGATTATGCAAAAGAATTATAAAAACATTAAAGTCGAAAGAAACTACTTTGTGACCTAAATATTTCCAAAACATTCGAAAATGATGAAGTGTTGGTGTTGGAACCAACCCTTCGAAATAAATGGAGAGAGGCGGCAAGCTTTAGAAAACAAAAGACAACCTTCGACTCCATCTGTGTCGAAAGGTTTGGAAGCGGCAAACATGCTTTCGACCTTGCCGAAAGCTATACCTTTCAACTTTGCCACAAGGTTTCAATTAAAACAAGAAAGAAAACCAATCGAAACTTTTTTCCTTTTTAAACCATTTGACAACGTCGAAAGCTCTTTGTCGAAAGCTAGAAGGTGTATTTTTCTTTAAAACCAAAACAAAACTTCATCTCTTCCGAAAGCTATAACCCTTCGTCCCTAACCTTTCAACTTCCTCCAATTCACTAAGTACCAGTTTCCTGATACCATGATTATTAGTATTTGATCTAATCGAAAGGTTTGATACCCTTCGACCTTATCGAAAGGTATGGAATGAAGACGAAAGCTCTTGCCGAATGAGTAGAAACGGTGGAAATACTATTTAAAATTGTTCTTTTTTACCCCACCTACCTTATTTGTCTAAATCTGATTGGTTACCAGAATTTTATATTCAAAATTGCTGCCGATCTTCCATATTTGGAAATTTGAATAATTTTAAAAATCTCATTTCTCCTTTATAATTATATAAAACATTTAAGTCACATACCTTAAATAATTTTATATAACTATGAAAACACCATGATAAATTTTGGAAAAATTCCAAAAAGTAAATTAATATGTTCTCTTCAATATATAAAATTTTTGGATCCAAACAATAATTTTTCACCCGTAAATAATTTTATAATCCAAATTAACCTTTTCTCCCCAAGAAAATTTATAAAAATTCCAAAAAATTCAGAAAATTGAATTCCATCTCCAAAATAACTTTTTAGATCGTCAAAAAAATTTACAAGGCTAACAGATGTCATTTAATAGGGTTTTCATCTTAAAACGTGTCATAAAATCTATATAAACATACATAAATCATCAACATGTATATATAATCTTTTATCATTCAAAATCATGGCAATTATTTGCAAAATCAATTGGAATTAACCTTAAAACCGAAACCAAATTATTTAGAGATCTATATGTTATTCACCTTTGCTATAGTGATTAAGGAGCTTGAGATTTGTTTGATTTGAGTCTGCTTTTCTTAAGCTTTTCTTTTGTTTCCTTCTTCTTCTCTCTTCATTAATGGTGGCCGGCCAAGCTATTAGAAAATTTGAAATGAAATGAATGTGTATTGCAAAACATGGCCTAAGGGAGACAATATAGGAATGGCCTATTTTCCGTAGTACCATTCCTCTAATTCATTTTAAACCCTTTATTAAGTTTATTAATTTAAAAAAGGCATGACTACCTTAATTAAATCAAATCTCAACTAATCAACATATTATTTTATTTAGTTTATCCAACTAAATCTCATAAATATTGTTATAAAAAATCTGGGGTGTTATAGACTCCCCTCCTTAAAGAATTTCATCCTCGAATTTACAATAAAGCTCAAAACAAACAAGAGGGTAAAACATACCATCAAAATAAGTCAGGATAAGTATCTCTAATCCTGCTCTCAACCTCCCAAGTACAGTCTCTGTCGTAGTCACTCCACTGGATTTGACTAATCTAATCGTCTTGGTTCTAAGCGTCTTCTCATGTCTTGCAACAATGCGAACTGGCTTCCTCACTATAGTCAAGTTCGGTTCTACCACTAAAACTTCCACCACTTTTGATGAAATAGTAATCTCCATGTCTCTAACACACTTTTCGAGATGAGAAAAATGAAAAACATCATGGGCACCTGCCAAACTGCTCAGTGACTGAAGCCTATACATGAGCTTCCCGATCCTCTCAAGAATAGGAAAAGGTTCAATGAACCTAGGAGATAACTTGCCCCATTTCCCAAATCTAAGCACACCCTTCATCGATGAAAACTAGTCCCCAACTGAGAACTCCAAATCTTTCTGTCTCTTATTTGCATTACTCTTATTCCTAGACTGAGCCTCCTTCATCCTGTCTTGAATGATCTTAATCTTTTCTGCAGCTTTTCTAACCAAATATGGTCCAAGAATAAACCTATCCCCGATCTCCAACCAACAAACAGGAGATCTGCATGGCCTTCCATACAAAGCTTCAAATGGTGCCATCCCAATACTAGTCTGATAATTATTGTTATACAAAAACTCAACTAGATGTAGATGGTCTTCCCATGATCCCTAAAAAATCTAGAACATAAGCTCTTAACAAATCTTCCAAGATCTTGTTAACTCTTTCTGTTTGCCTATCTGTCTGCGGATGTTAAGCGGTACTCATTACAAGCTTGGTTCCCAATACTTTCTACAAACCCTTCCAAAACTCGCTAGTGAACAAGGAATCTCTATCACTAACTATACCGCTAGGAACTCCATGCAGTGTAATCGCATTCTTCATGAACAACCTTCCTAAAACATGTGCTATCCTTGTTGAATTAACTAGAATGAATTTGGCACTCTTGATCAATCTATCACTATAACCCATATACTTTCATTTTCTCTATTCGACTTTGGCAACCTGTCTATGAAGTCCATTGAAATAGAATCCCACTTCCACACTGTAATATCTAACGGCTAAAGCAAACCACTTGGCTTTTGGCGTTCGGCCTTCGCTTGCTAGCAATTCAAGCACTGACTTACACACAAACTAATATTCTTCTTCATTCCTTCCCAGAAGAAACTCCTCTTCATATCCTGATACATCTTGGTACCTTCGGGATGCATAGTGAACTTCGAACGAAGGCATTCATCCATGACTTCCTTCCTTAAGTTTCCTATACTCGAAACAAATAACCTTCCTTTTTATCTCAACCACCCATTTTGGTCAAGGCTGAAATCTTTCAAGCCATTGCTCTTGGTTCCTTCCTTTAGCTTATTGATCCGTTCAGCTAACACTGGATCCTTTATCTACTTAAAAGCAATCCGTTCGATCAAAATCGGTCGAACTTCAAAACAAGACAATAAAATTGTATCACAACAGATCCTACCTCGGATCTCCACTCCACTCCAATATCTGCTAATGCTTCAAAATCTTTCCACTTCGCCATCATTGCCAACACTGCATTCTGATGCTTCCTACTAAGTGCAACTGCAACCTTGTTGCCTTCCCTTTGTGTGCGCTCAATCCCAAAATCATAAGCAGCTATAAAATCTAACCACCTCTACTGCCTCATTTCAACTCCTTCTAAGAGAACAAAGACTTCAATAACTTATGATCTGTATACAGCTCAAACCTTTCTCCCAAATGGTAACGTCTCCACACCTTCAAAGCAAAAATCACTGCAGCCAACTCCAAATCACGTGTCGAATATCTGACCTCATGCAGTCTAAGATATTTAGAAACATAGGCAATCACTTTACCTCTCTACATTAGCATAACTCCTAATCTTGTTCCACACACATCAATATAGACTACCAAGTCTTGATTCCCTTTTGGAACTACTGACACAGGTGCATTGGTCAATAGGTGTTTCAAACTCTGAAATGCTTCCTCACACTTATCGATCCACATAAACTTCACATCTTCCTCGTCAGCGTGGTCATCGGGGTTTCTATTCGTGAGAAATCCTTAATGAATCTCCGATAATAACCAGCCAACCCAATGAACCTCTTGATCTCGGTTACCATCTTGGGTCTCTTCCAACTATTCACTGCCTCGATCTTAGTCGGATCTATTGACAACCCTCCCTCTGAGACTACATGACCAAAAAAATTCACCTCCTCCTTTCAGAAGCGACACTTTGAAAACATCTATTTCAGCTGATGCTGCCTTAATGTCTCAAGCACCACTCTAAGATGAACTTCATGCTCTCTTTCATCCTTATATTAAATCAAGATATCATCTATGAAAACCAGCATGAACCTATCCAAGTGCTCTCGGAAAATGCGGTTTATCAAATCCACAAAGAAAGCTGAAGCATTAGTTAGTCCGAGTGGCATAACTAACCATTCGCACGATCCATATCTGTTTCTGAATGATATCAATGGTATACTATCCTTTGCTACCCTGAGTTAATGGAAACCCATTGCCAAATCCAACTGAGAAAATACCTTTGCTCCACTTAGATTGTCGAACAAATCGTCTATTCTGGGCAATGGATATCGATTCTTTATCGTCCTCTCATTCAACTTACGATAATCGACACATAGCCTCAACGATACGTCCAACTTCTTCGCAAACACTACCGCTGCACCCCACAGCGAACTGCTCGGCTTGACAAAATTCTTGCCCTCGAAATCCACCAACTGCACCTTCAACTCCCTTATTTCTAAAGGGATCATCCTGCTTGGCGGTCTACTCACTAGTTCTGCTCCTGGAGCCAAATCTATCCGAAACTCAATAGCTTATTTTGATGGCAATCCAACTACAGGCTCGAACATATTTACGAATTCTCTAACCATGAAAACTCGTTGCAACTCATCATTTGAATCCAAAGCACCTAACAAAGCAAACACAACACCGTTAGAACCTTCTACGGTGAAAAAAAATCTGATCGCTACGATCTGGGAGTCTAAGAGATATCTTCTTTCCCTGGAAAAATATCATAGCATCGTCCTCACTTAACCAACCCATACCTAGGATAATACCAAACCCCATAAAATCAAACACATGCAGACTGCACAAAAAGTATGACCTAATAGGTCAAACTCAAACTGGTCACACCTTAACCCTAGAGTTGCATACCCTCCTATTGGATTCACAACCCTTTAGGTTCATGGTTAAGCTTATCTATCAAACATCTAGATAAAAAAGAATGTGATGCACCAGTATTAAATGAAATGCTAACAGACATACCATGAATCTGAAGCATTCCTCTAAGAACTGCCTTCCCCTTCTCTTGGGTTGTTGGCTTGGAAGCGACAGGCTTTAATGCATACACCTTACCCTTACCATCTCTAACAGGCTCCTTGCATTGGCCTTATAATGGCCTATTTGGTCACAGTTAAAACACTTCACGTTTTTCCCCTTTGCCACATCCTTTGCTTTCCTTGAGCGACACTTATTAGCAAAGTGCCCTTTCTTGTCGCATGTGTAGCAGACAATTTATGACTTTGCGTTTTTGGACGCTCCACACTTCTGAGCATCTTTATTGGTAAAGAACTTCCTCTTTTGTCTCTACCCAACCTGGACCCATTTTGCCATGCTTTTCTCCAGAGACTCATGTACTTCTTCCTGCCACAAAGCCATCTCCACAGCAATATCAAAAGGTTCTCCAAGATGAGATAAAGTAGCACTAGCCAACTCTAGCTTCATTCCTCTGATAAACTTCTCATTCTATTTCAATACAATATCTACAAAATCATACCCATACCGGGCCAACTCTTCGAACTTCCTAGCATACTCAGCAACATACATTTCACCCTACACAAGCTCAACAAACAGCCTAATCAAAGCTGACTGTGCCATTACCTACATAAACCTCTCCTGGAATCTCTTCCTGAAATCCTCCCAGGTTACTGTCTCCTCATTAACTGTTGTTGTAACACTGTTCCACCAAAACAATGCGGTTCCCTGAAGCTGCCTGGACACTAACCTCCTCTTCTGCTCGTCATTGAGCCCTAGGTCAGCAAAAATCCTTTTGCAGTGCAACAACCAAACCGCCACTTCTATGGCATCCTCCGTTCCCATAAACGACTTCCCTCCAAGCTTTACATAATCGCCGCTCATCTTAGTGAAATGATTAACTACTGGAATTTTTGGAACCCCTGCTCCTGCAGCATTCCCTCCTAGCACTTTGTCTGCAAATCCTACTTACATCATATTCCTGAAAATTTGATATAAGGCTTCCATTTCGACCCATGGGACTTCTGCTCCAACATCCCTTATCTGACCTAGGTTAACTCTGCTTCTTCTACCATCCACATCTATATTCAAACCTTATGAGATACAGAAAGATAACCTAATCAAAGGTAGATGAATGGAGATAAAGCGTATACTTATATATTGCAAATACAAGTACGTTAGTATAGCGTTAACCCAAACCCCAAATCTTACTATAATTTCTTTGGATTTTTCTAAACCAATTTTTAGTTAAATTTTTCATAAACTTTTGCTCTGATACCAAGTTGTAACATCTCGTATCCGGAGTCCAAAAGCTAAGTGCTATGGATGCTGTAGTCATCCACAGCATAAACTTCAGGTAATGAAATATGGCTATATTAACGGTATCCATAATCTTAGAAGCACTTGAATATGAACCAAATCACAGATTTTCAAAAAACAATAATTTCAGTGATTACCTTTCAAATAATATCATATCCAAGTTACAAAAATCCTAAATGTAATCCCAAGCATTAATCAAATATAACTTTACAACAATACGCCAAGAGCGAAATATGAAGATGACACCTTGGATGATCAAAGTAATATGGACATAATTGTCTTAATACACAGCAAAAACAATTTAAAATAGGATTTCCTAAATTGGCTATCCATCTACCACTTGCACATCTTCATATGCTTTATTCGCTAAAATATGGTAAACCTAAAAACCTAAACCTTCAGCCTACTCAAATAAAATTTTGAGCACCTGAGAGTTTAAGGAGAAACAAAAACTTCGAGTCATACATTAAACCTGGTATGAATAACTTCTATTACATTTCTTTTTTTGATAAATAGTGAGACTATGCCGCTTAACGGAACGAGTTTCTCCTTACTAATATCTCTTTTCAAAACATATATATTTTACAAATCCTTTCCTGCAACCAAACGGGTTAATCAACTGATTATAAGAATAATATAGCAATATCCATTATGCTAAAATAGGATGTAAAATAGACTGTCTATTTAAAACCTGAGTTGTCTGCTCTATACAGTCTGTCCTAAATTTTGAGCTAACAACTCTTTTCTATACTATATGTCCTTAAAAATTAGCAAGGTCCCTTATGCTAAAAATGAACTATCTATTCATATCAGAGCAGACTGCTCTATTTGGACTAACTGTCCTGGACTAACTATCCTCTAGACTAACTGCCCGCAAAATGAACTAACTGTTCGAATTTAAACGTGCCGACTGCCCGAGTTTTCTTTTCTTTTGGGTTAACTACCCTTTAATATATCTACACTGACTGCCCTTCAAATATTTAAGCTAACTGCTCTGCAAAATTTTCCTTGAAAACCTTTTTGAAATGATTTAGTCCGTCAAATCATATATATAAAAGAAAAATATATTTTTAGCTTTACTTTAAGCTACTTTTGCCATGTTATATATACTTTACTCAAAATAATATTGATAATGTACAATAAGGATTATCTATCCTTTTAAAATAAGTTAAATTCCTTTATAACTTAAAAAACTCAGGCTATCGTCCTACTCCTTTCATTTGAAACCATTGTTTAAAACCTTTAAACAAACTTTCAAAGACATAGAAGGTAACTCCTTCAAAACCATTAATAAAACCTTCGAAAGTATTGAAGGTAACTCCTTCATATCCTTTAATAAACCTTTCAAAATAATTGAAGGTATCTCCTTCAAAACCTTTTATAAAGCCTTCCTTTCACAAGATTTAAAACATATGACATCCGCCTTATAAATCCTTTAAACCTTAGCCTTTTGAAAACATCAAAACCATACTTTACGACCTTGCCAAAAGGTCCTACCATTTGACCTTGTTGGAAAGTTTCCTTCCGACCTAGTCAAAAGGATTCACCTTACGACTTTGTCAAATGCCTGGGGTACCTCCCCTATAAATCATTTATAAACCTTTCGAAAGCAATTTAACTCAAAACCTTTCAAAGACATTGTGTCCAATTTAAAGGAAGTAGAAAACCTTTTGAAACCATTCAAATTTAACTACTTTAAACCCTTTAAAACATTTCGACTTAAAACATTTGGATTATGCAAAAGGAACAGTAAAACATTGAAGTCGAAAACAACTACTTTGAGACCTAATTTTTTTTGAAAACATTTGAAAATGATAAATGTTGGTGTTGGAATCAACCTTCGAAATCAACGGAGAGAGGCAGCAAGCTTTAGAAAACAAAAGATAACCTTTGACTCCATCTGTATCGAAAATTTTAGAACCGACAAATATACTTCCAACCTTGCCGAAAGCTATACCTATACCTGTCGACTTTGCCGAAAGCTTTCAATCAAAACAAGAAAGCAAACCAATCGGAATCTTTTTCATTTTTGAACCATTTGACAATGTTGAAAGCACTTTGTCAAAAGCTAGCATGTGTATTTTTCTTTAAAATCAAAACATAACTTCATCTCTTCCGGAAGCTATAACCCTTGTCCCCAACCTTCCGACTTCCTCCAATTCACAATACTAGTTTCTTGATATCATGGGTTTCAGTAATTGATCTAATCGGAAGTTTGATACCCTTCGACCTTTTTGGAAAGTCTGGAATGAAGACGGAAGCTCTTGCTGAAAGAGTTGAAACAGTGAAAGCATTATTTAAAATAGTTCTTTGAACTGCACTTGCCTTGTTTTTCTAACTCTGATTGGTTGCCAGAAATTTATATTCAAAATTGTTGTCGATCTTCCATATTTGGAAATTATAAAAAGCCCCTTTCTTGTTTATAATTATATAAAACATTTAAGCCCCATACCTTAAATAATTTTATATAACTATGAAAACACCATGATAAATTTTGGAAAAATTCCAAAAAGTAAATTAATATGTTCTCTTCAACATATAAAAATTTCGGATCCAAACAATAATTATTTTACCCGTAAATAGCTTTATAATCCTAATTAACCTTTTCTCCCTTAGAAAATTTATAATAATTACACGAAAAATATGAAAATTATGAAAATTGAAACATATCTCTAAAATAACTTTTCAAATCATCATAAAAATTCTTAAGGCTTACTGATGTCATTAAATAGGGTTTTTATCTTAAAACATGTCATAAAATCTACATGAACATACATAAATCATCAACATGTATATATAATCTTTTAACATTCAAAATCATGCCAACCATTCGCAAAATCATTTGAAATTAACATTAAAACCACAACCAAAATAGAGATGTAAATATTATTCACCTTTGCTTTAATGATTTAGCAGCTTGAGAGTTGTTTGATTTGAGTGTTCTTTCCTTAAGCTTTTCTTTCGTTTCCTTCTTCTTTCTTCATTAATGGTGGCCAGCCAAGCATTTAGAAAATTTGAAATGAAATGAAAGTTTATTGCAAAACACGGCCTAAGGGAGACAATATAGGAATGGCCTATTTCCCATAATACCCCTCCTCTAATTCATTTTAATCCCTTTATTAAGTTTATTAGTTTAAAAAGGCTCGGCTACCTTAATTAAATCAAATCTCAATCTCCTAATCAACATATTAGTTTATTTAGTTTATCTAACTAAATCCCCTAAATAATATTATCAAAAATATGGTGTCTTACACTAATGCGTCAGCACTCTTTGTAGATTTGATGAACCGTGTTTTTCGAAAACACATGGATGGGTTCGTGTTGGTTTTCGTAGATAATATTTTGATATGCACTAAAGATGAAAGGGAGCATGAGGTTCATCTTAGAGTGATGCTTGAGACATTGAGGCAGCATCAAGTAAAAGCGAAATTTTTGAAGTGTCATTTCCGAAAGAAGGAAGTGAAGTTTCTTAGTCATGTAGTCTAAGAGAAAGGGTTTTCTATAGATCCGACTAAGATGGAGGTGGTGAATAATTGGAAGAAACCCAAGACAGTAACTGAGATAAAGAGTTTTCTCAGATTTGATAGGTATTATCGAAGTTTATAAAGGATTTTTCACGGATAGCGGCACCGATGACCAAGCTAACACGAAAAGATGTGAAGTTCGTCAGATAAGTGTGAAGAGGCATTCCAGAAGCTGAAACACTTATTGAAAAATGCACCTATGTTAGTTGTTTCAAAAAGAAATCAGGACTTAGTGGTGTACACAGATGCATGTGGAACAAGGTTAGGAGCTATATTAATGCAAAGAGGTAAAGTGATGGCCTATGTTTCTTGACAACTTAGACTATATGAGGTTAGATATCCAACTTATGATTTGGAACTAACTTGATAATTTTTGAATTAAAAGTGTGGAGACATTACCTTTTGGGAGAAAGATTTGAATTGTATATGGATCATAAGTCGCTGAGGTATTTATTCTCTCAAAAGGAGTTGAATATAAGGCAACAGAGATGGTAAGAGTTTTTAGCCACTTATGACTTTGGTATTAAGTATACACCAAGAAAAGGCAACAAGGGTGCTGATGCACTTAGCAAAAAACATCAAAACGTAATATTGGAAATGATAGCCGAGTGGAAAGATTTGGAATCATTGACTACATGCGGAGTACAATGGAGATCTACGAGTGTTTCTAGTAAGGAAACGTCTATGTGTAGAAGTTTGACTAGTAATGATCGAGAGGATTGCTTCTAAGCAAGGGGAGGATCTATTATTAACTGAATGGATCAGGAAGTTAAGGGATGGAACGGGGAGTGATGATTTAAACGATTTCAATCTTGGCTAGAGTGGGTAATTGTGAAAGAAAGGAAGATTATGTGTTCCAAATGTGGGAAACATTAGGAAGGAAGTTCTTGGAGAATTTCATCGTTCAAAGTTCACTATTCATTCGGGAGGAACTAAGATGTATCAGGACATAAAGATGAGTTTCTTCTGGAAAGGTATGAAGAGGGATGTAGGCTTATGGATGAAGCAATGTTTGAACTGTCAACAGGTAAAAGCCAAACATCAAAAATCAAGTGGGTTACTTCAGCCTTTAGATGTTCCAGTTTGGAAGTGGTACTATCTCAATGGATTTTATAGATGGGTTGTTGAGGTCAAATTGAGAAAATGAAAGTATATGGTTATAATGGCTATATTAACCAAGAGTGCCCATTTCATTCCAATTAATTTAACCTAGACGACACCTGTTCTGGCTAAGTTATTCATGAAGAATATGGTTAGACTGCCTGGAATTCCTACTAGTATAATAAGTGATATAGATTCCTTATTCATTAGCGAGTTATGCAAGGGTCAACATGAGACTTTAGGAACCAAGCTCAAGATGAGTACCGCTTATCATCCGTGGATAGTTGGGCAAACAGAAAGAGTTAATAAAATCTTAGAAGATTTGTTAAGAGCTTGTATGCTAGATTTTGGGGAATCATGGGAAGACCGTCTACACTTAGTCGAGTTTTTTTATAACAATAGTTATCAGACTAGTACAGGTATGGCACATTTTGAATCTTTGTATGGAAGGTTATACAAATCTCCCGCTTGTTTGTTAAAGACTAGGGATAGGTTAGTTCTTGGTCCGGATCTAGTCAAGGAAGCTGTAGAAAAGATTGAATTAATTGGAGCTAGAATGAAGGAAGCTCGGTCTAGGCAAAAAAGTTATGTTGACGAGAGATGGAAAGAATTGGAATTCTCAGTTGGGGATCGTGTTTTCATCAAGGTATCACCGATGAAAGTGTAATAAAATTCGGAAAGTCGGGAAAATTGGCACCGAGATTCATTGCACCATTTCGTATTGTAAAAAGGATCGAGAAACTCGCATATGGAGTAGAGTTATCGAATGGTATGGCAAGGGTCCACAATGCTTTTCATGTATCTCATCTAAGGAAGTATATTCGAGATCTAGAAACTACTATAGCACCGGCTGTGTTAGATGATTTTGTAGTGGAACAGGATATGACTATAGTTAGAAAGCCAGTTCGTATAGTCGCGAGAGATGAGAAGAGGTCAAGGAACAAGGCAATTAGATTCGTTAAAGTCTAATGGAGCGGCGATGAGAGAGGTTGTACTTGAGAGACTGAGAGCAGGATTAGAGACACTTATCCTGACTTGTTTGATGGTATATTTTACCTTTGTGATTGATTGCTATGAGTACCCTACCGTAATTTCAAGGACGAAATTCTTTAAGGAAGGGAGTCTGTAAAAACCCTAATTTTAAATAACATTATTTTAGAGATTTAATCAGATAAACTAAATAGAATAATGTAAAGATTAAAGTGGTTAAGGGATTGAGATTTGTATAACTATAAGGTAGTCGCGCCTTAAGAATGAATGAACAAATAATAGTTTAACATGAAGTAAGTAGAGAAAACAAGAAAAGGAAAAAATAGGAATATGTTTTATTCTTATACACTAAAACCTTATCCTACTTTCATTTACAACATTCACGAACTAAAACTAAATACAAAGCTTAGCCAGCCACCATTAGAGGGTAACAAGGGGACGATAAGCAAGATTTCAAGAAGGAGGCTTAAGCTAACCAATCAAAGAACAAATCTCAACCTCCTTAACAAACAAGCTAAAGGTGAATGTTAGATTACATCTCGTTTTTATAGCTTTCGGTTTCTAGATAAGACCCGTGTTTATAATGTAAATGATTTTCCATGTTTTGATTGTTTAAATGGATATATGCTTGTTGATGATTTATGCTATTTCGTATAGATTTTATGAGAAGGTTTTACTTGAAAAACATATTAAATGACATCCAAATGGCTTGCGTTTTTCATATAAGTTCAAAAATAATATTTTTTAGTTGTGTTTCAAGTTTCATAATTTTTCGAGTTGTTGCGGATTTATTATGAAGTTCTAGTAAAGAAATTTGTTAAACTGGGTTTAAGTTAATTTCTGCAATTATATATTAGCTTTGGGCCAGAAATTTAAATATTTTAGAAAACATATTAAAAGTGATTTATGGAAAATTTTGGAGAATTTTCCTAAGTGTTTTAATAAAGCTATAAAATTATTTAAGGTATAGGACTTAGATGTTTTATACGTTTATAAAAGGAGAAGGGGTAATTTGCTAAGTGTTTTAAATTAAAAATTACTGAATTCAGCTGCATTTTTAGAAAAGATTTTGGAAAAGAAAATGACAACCAATTATATGATGACAAATAAGCAAGTTAGCTGGAAATGTTTACTTTATAAAGTGAAAAATCAATTTTGTAGAAGATTGTCGTTTCACCACTTTCGACAGCCACCTTTCAACCCTATACAGCCATGTCCATCCTAGTCGAAACCAATACACATGGTATCAATTCCTTAGTACTTAGTGGAATGGAGATAGGCAAAAGGTATAGAGTCAAAACGTGCTTTCAAAGAGGTCGAGGCCTTGTTTTTCTTTCAAAGGAGATGTCGCTTGCTTTACTTTCAAAAGAATGCTTTTGAAAGGGTAAAACTATAGCTTTTGATAGTAGTTACCGCTGTTTTGTTTTAATAAGCTTTCGACAAGGTCGAAACACTTGATGTCGCATTCCACCTTTTGGCCAAGTTAAAGCTTTACCTTTAAACATTGGTTTCGAAAGGTTGCTTTCGCTTTTAATAAGAAGTCGCTTCTCCATACTTTCTAAAGGGATGATCTCGAAACCATCAACTTTCTTTTAATTAGGAATAATGATTTCGAAAGAGTTGCTTTCACCCTAGTTTATTTAAGACCCTTTGTTCTATTGAAAATTAAACCCATAGGTTTCGAAAAGAATGGTTTTAAATGGTTTCGAAGCTATTTTCCACAAACTATTACTTGAACATAGTGCTTTCGGATGGTTTTTTTAGTAAAGGATTTTAGTACTTTCGAAAGGTTTATAATGAAGGTTTCGAAGGGCAGGTTCCCCAATGTTTAAGAAAGTTACTTTAAGTATTTGAATGGAATATTTCTAATGCTTTCGATAGGCAAGTTTAAAGTGTTTTGAAACGCAAACGTCTAAGGTTTATAAAGGTTTTGAAGGGATACCTTCAATGCATTTGGAAGGTATGTTTTGGCCTTTCGGCCTAGTGTTTCAAGGTATAGTAGTTAACATATTTTGAAATAGGTGATTCTAATGGATTTGAAAGGGTTGTTTAAAGTTTTAAGCAAAGGTTTCGAATGGTTTACCTTGGCCTCATGGCCTAAGAGCTTTAAGTTTAAAAGGGTTTTAACTTACTTTAGAGGGATAGATAACCCCATTATATTTCATCAATATTGTTTTGTGTAAAGTATATATAACATGGAAAAGAGATTTGAGTAAAGCAAAGAGTATATTTTCTTTGTTTAAGTATGATTTAAAGGGTTAAATCAATTTGAAAGAAAAATATTCATGAAAAATTTGATGGGGTATTTGACCCTAAGTAAATGAATCAGATATTAGAATACCAGATGGGATTGGTATAGAGTCCTACGCTATACTTTAACAAGTAGTCCCTAGTTAATATAAGTCCAAAATTCCAGCGTGTAGGGCTTTATCATAGGTAAGACTAAAATGATGTTACACACAAAAATAAATATATACAGTAAATATAGGTTATTGGTGAGCCTGTAAAACCATTATGATCAGTTAACCCTAAGAGAAGTAAATTAGGGACAGACTGTCAGTAGTGTGTCTAATAGAAGTTAGATGATTTATTTTATCTGGTAATCCCGAGTCAGCCAAAGGTTAGTAGTCAGCCAAACTAAACCATATTTTTTGGACAGATAGTCCATTTTTTACCTGATTTATATGCATGCATGATATTGGTGTTATTGCTTTAATGAGTTTGAATGCAGGATTTTGATTTGCGAAAGATATGTTTTAAAAGGGATATTAGTAAGGAGAAACCCATTCCGCTAAGCGACATGGTCTCACTTAATATCAAATAACCGAGATGCATAGTATTATTCGCACCAAGCTTTATATCTGAGTCGAAGTTTATGTTTTCCCCTTAAACTCTTGGGTGCTCAAAATATGAGTTGAGTGGATTGAGAGTTAAGGTTTTACTGGTTTAGTGGGTTGGATGAATAAGCTTCTGAAGATGTGCAGGAGGCAATGCTAGCTATATTTAGGAGTTATTCAGTTTTATTTTCCCTGTGATGTATTAAGTCTGATGTGTCTATTTAATACTCTGATCATTCAAGGGGCCATCTTCATATGTCGCTCTTGGCATAATTTGTAATAATTATATTTGATTAAAACCTGGGAATCATTTTGGGCTTGTGTGTCTGAATATGAAATATTGATTGGAAATGTAATCAAAAAGGTTGTTTTAATCTGTGTTGATTTTTATTTCATATTCACGTGCTTCTGATATTATGGATACCATTAACATTACCATATTTTGTCATCGGAAGTTAATTTCATAGGTGACTTCAGCATCTGCGGCGCTTTGCTTTGGGCCTCAAATATGGGATGTTACAAAGAGGAAAGCTTAGGATTTCGATGTATGATACCTACACGCCACTGAATACATCTCTAGAGAACGTCTATATGTCTATCTACAATACCTTACAGTATAGGAAGCCGCCTCCAAAAGAATCAACGGAGAAGTAGAAACAAATCGAAAAATATTGCCAGTTTCATGAATGTTATGGCCATAACACAAATGAGTGCAGGCATCTCTAGGATATTATGGAAAAACTGATTTGAGAGAGAAAGGTGCTGTAGTTTGTGAAAGCCCCATAGAATGGCGTGTAGGGGACATTCTGACCCCAATCGAGGAAAAGCACCGCATAGGGCCGAGGAGCCCGTGCAGACTGGTGGAAGATTAGTAATAAATACAATAGTTAGAGGACTGCATCCAGCTGATAAGAGTTGGCACAAGATGGAGCGCTACGCTAGTACAATCAAACATGTGAATTTTGAATGTTGTTCGAATACAGAAGATACTTCAGTAAAGAAGCAACGTATAATAGCATATGACATTGTGTTTAGAAACAGAGATGCAGATAAGGTGTGGGCACCGACAATCAACCCAATGGTCATTTCGGCCACGACCGATCCCGCCTTAGTGAGGAGGATTCTGGTTGACTGTGGAAGCTCTATAAATATATTTTTTCAAAAAAGCTTATGATCAGATGAAGATGGAAGCCAAGAACTTGAAACCATCTAAAGCCCGCATGTATGGCTTTAATGGTGCTGTAACCGAAGTTATTAGTTACGTTGAATTGCCGTGGAGTTGGGAGAAGATGACCGTAGGAGAGTGTGGATTTTCCATTCGTTATTTTTGGATGTTGACTCTCCATACAATGCTTCTTCAGGTCGACCGGCCCTAGCAGATTTCCGGGCAACTCTTGTTCCATGGTGTTTAACTTTTACATTCCCGACAAATAATGGTGTTAGAGTTGTTTATGGTGATCGGGCAACCGGACACGCGTGCTATGTAGCCGCACTGAGGGATTCTCAACAAAAGGAGAAAGGTAGAGGTGTGGACAAGTTTCTCTGCACCCAGGCCACTGAAGATTGACAACCAATGCTTGGGCCTTGGCTTGGGCACCATAGTTAGTTCTATAGAGACATAGATCTGAGCGATAACGAGGAGAAGCTTAAGAGACCAAGGTTGCACCAGTTGACCTGATGGTTGACATCGCGATCAGCCATGACAACCCATCAGTAGTCCAAAAGATTGGATCATAACTCAGCCCCCCAATGATGAAGGAACTTACTGGTATTCTCCGAGCGAATCTCGACGTGTTTGCTTGGACTTACTCTGACATGTGTGGGATCTTACTTGCCATTGCGAGCCATGTATTGAATATCGACCCGAGGCATGTCCCGGTGAAACAGAAAAGGCATGGCATGGATTCGAAGAGATCTACTGCTCTTACAAATGAGGTGGACAAGATCAAAGACAATGAGTTTATTTATGACGCCCTCTACCCTAAGTGGGTATCTAATCCTGTACTTGTGAAAAAGGAAAATGGGAAATGCCGGACATGCGCTGATTACTCGGATTTGAACAAAGTGTGCCCAAAAAAAGTTTTCACCTTCCAAAGATCGATCGATAGTAGTCTCAACCGTGGGACATGATTGCAATTTTTCATGGATGCATACTTAGGATATAAGCAAATCCTAATGCACATTCCTAATCAACAGCATACCAGCTTCATCACTAACATTGGATTATATTGCTATGTGGTGATGCCATTTGGACTATAAAATGCTGGCGCAACCTATCAATGCCTAGTCAATAGAATGTTTAAAGATTAGATCGGAAAGACAGTGGAGGTATACATGGATGATATGCTCATGAAGTCACAACGATTTGCAACCACATTAGAGACTTGACAGAAATGTTCGATATCCTCTGATATTACAAATTGAAGATCAATCCTCTGAAGTGCTCATTTGGCATTGCATTATGAAAGTTTTTGGGTTTCATCATCAATGCCCGTAGAATTAAAGCTAATTCCAAGAAGATCCAAGTTATTCGCAACATCCAAGCGCCAAAGACCATCAAACAAGTACAGAGTCTGAATGGGAAGGTTGCCGCCTAGAGTCAATTTATTTCCAAAGCTACCAACAAGTGCATTCATTTCTTTGACTTGATTAGAAGGGGGAAAATGAATTTTGAATGGACACAGGATTGTAAAGATGTATTCCAGACTTTGGTGAACCACTTAAAGACATCTCCCATCCTTCAAAAATGATAGTTCATGAAGACTTGTATATTTACTTGGTCGTGTCTGTACATGCTATAAGTGCCGCATTGCTTTATGAAGAGAATCGAATCCAAAGACCGATTTATTATGTTAGCAAGCGATTAGCAGAAGTAGAAAGGAACTATTCGAAGGTAGAAAAATTATCATAATGCTTGTTAATTGACTCATGAAAGCTCTGCTCCTATTTTTCGGCTCATCCTATCAATGTTTACACCGACCAGCCATTAGGACAGGGCCTACAATGACCCAAGACGTTTGGAAGGTTGCTTAAATGGAATATCGAACTGAGCCAATTCGACATCACTTATCTTTCTCGGAGGGCTATTCAAGGACAAGCACCGGTGGACTTTATAGAAAAATTTACCGCACAAGATGATTTCCCAAAGAGCGGTGGATCCCTTACCAATGGTGGAAGTTGTATATGGATTGAACATCTAATGATCATTGTTCTGGAGTTAGAATTATGTTAGTAACTTCAGAATATGTAATTTTCTATGCTTTAAAGCTCGATTTCCCTATAACAAACAATGGAGATGAGTATGAACTCTAATTATTGGACTCAACCTCGCTAGAGAACTAGAGATAAAATCTCTTGAAATCCTTTGAAACTCACAATTGGTAGTATACCAAGTCAGGGAGATTACTAGGCTAATGGAAAATGACTTGCCCCATACTTTACCCGAGTCCAAGAGCTATGGACTGGCTTTGAGTACTACGATATTACACACATTCCTTGAGATAAAAACGAAGAGGCCAGTCATTGACAAAATTTGCTAGCACCGGGGGTGCATAACAAATGGGCTTGGTCCTATGCGAAGTATTAAACGTGGAGCATAAACCTGATGGATATCGACCAAGTGCTAGAGACGGAGCCTGAGAAGGAGTCCTGGATGACTCCAATTAAAGACTATTAGCGATGGGGAGTTCTTCCTAAATGGAGGAATGAAAAATGATAAGTCCATCGCAAAGCTTAACGATATATCATTCAGAAAGGAGTTATGTATAGAAAAAGTTTTTGCGTCCCCCCACTCTAGTGTATCACTCATGATGAAATGAAACGATTCCTAAATGAAGTTCATGAAAGGGAATGTGGCGATCACACTAGGGGGCAAACCTTAGCAAAGAAAATACTCTATTACGGGTATTTTTGGCCGGCCGTCAATCGAGATACTGCTGATCATGCAAGGTGATGCGACAAGTGCCAGATGTATGCGAAAGTTTCGAAAGCCCCACCGACGGAAATCACACAAATGGTCAGCCCCATGGTCATTTTCCATATGGGTATATATATTATCGGTTTATTACCGATCTCAGAAGGTGGTGTGAAGTATGCCATTGTCGCAGTTCATTACTTCACTAAATGGGCTAAAGCAGTACCTTTAGCCACGATAACGACAAAGAGAGTAATCAATTTCATCATCCAGAACATCATCTATCATTTTGGTCTTCCACGAATTATTGTAATTAGTAACGGGACTCAGTTTTATAGTACTGAATTCAAAGACTTCTGCAGTCAACAGTATATTGAAAAGAGATTTGCGGCAGTTGCTTACCCTCAAGTAAATGGACAAGTTGAAGCTATGAACAAAAGCATAAAGTCCATTCTGAAGTAGCGTTTGGAAAAGGCGACATGAAATTGGGTAGATGGACTCCTGACATCACCTTGGGTTGTAGGACCACCTATAAGTCTACGACTGGCCATACACTATTTTCCCTCGCTTTCGGCTCCGAAGCCATAATTCCTATTGAACTCGAAGTCCCTTCTCATCTAGTAACCTACTACGATCCCAAAATGAACAGAGATCTCCCCTTGGAATCTCTGGAATTTATAGATGAGAAGCACAAAAAAGATAATTTGGGAGTAGCTACACATTGACACAAAGTTGCCTGATACTACAACACTAAAGTCCAATCTAGAACCTTTGAAATCAACGATCTGGTCCTTAAATGGGGTTTTTATACCCATCACATATGAATCCTACTTGGGAAGGACCGTATGTAATTGAACACAGGCTTGGAGAGGGAACTTTCAAGCTAGCGACTATTGATAGCATCATGATCCCAAGGGCAGGGAATAGCGAGCATTTACGACGCTATTTCACTTAATTTATTCTTTTCCATTCAATTGTATTTTCTAGATATGTAATTAGATAGATTTTGTCATTTCTTTCCATTTGGCAAATAAAGTTTGAAATTTCCTTCATATCTATGATTGTTGTAACATTACATATTAGTTACGATATCGGACTAACTGATATTGATATGTCCGAGCAGGTTTCCAGAGTTTGGAGCTAGCCGATTACATAAGTTCGTGATTGATCTAAACAAAATGAGAAAGGTCCAACCATTCATTCGATGATTCTCGCTCACAACTTAATGGACGGAATATAAATCAAGGAATAGATGTGACTAAACCACCCAATGACCAAATTAATCCTATCAAATGATGGGACAAATATGAATCAAAAGCAATCTTGACACGACCGACCGCTCGCTAAGTTAAACACAGGACGTAGGGGCAAATCAATCAATTAAGGAAAGTACGGTCCGACTATTATTCGTAATAACTCTAAGTCCCCAAAGCATAAACTAGAGTAACAATATGAATGGGTGTGATCCGACTGCCCGCTAACTACTGTTATCCCTAGAGAGGGGATGTGAGTATAAACAAATAGATGAATGTGGTTCGACCACTCACTATTCCATAAACTCCAGCCTGAAACCGACAAGAGGAGTATAAATTCGCTAAGGATGGAGTTCAACCATCCGTTATCTAACTCCGCTAACCTAAGACTGGGGGCAGGAGTATAATTACTTAAACCGTTGAATCTGACAGCGTAATATTTGGGCTTGACCCCCATGTTTGGAACGATTCAAGACCATGACCACATGGAGGCCTTGGGATAGAATTAATGGATTATTATCCAAATCAACGAGCAACGAATTACAAGTTCATCAAATGGAAAAGTAGTAGCCTGATTGCTTTGACAAAATTCACATATGTGTCTAATAGAAAACAAAGAACCTTTATTTTCAAGCTAAACTACAAAATTGTGGTACAAAATCTATTCAAAATGGGGGTCATACCCACACAAACCACGACCAATAAAAGAGAAAAACAGCTATGCAAACTATATACAAACTAAGCGAGAGTGATAACTATTTATTCTGCCGTTTCTCCTTCCTAAATTTCTTAGGAATGCCACCATCTGAACTTCCACCTGTCCTTTTCCTTGATCCTTTTCCACCCTTGGCAGGAGAGATTTCGAAGGTCAGAGGAAGTTTTTGGAGAACCGACTTGCCGAGTGAAATGGCATGTAATGGAATGAGATTTGGGTCGACGATGTCCACATCGATGGGTTCAATCTTAGCTTTTTTTCTTTAGAAACTGCTCTCTCTTGATTTGTTCTTTTAAGCTAAGCTTATTGGTATGTTCGATGGCACCAGTAATTAGAACATCCCCTGATTCATCAAGCAACGGCGTGTCGTCGGCTTTTTCATCATCAAGAGCTTTGATATTTTGAGCATCGGGCCTTGGAATGTCGGTGGTTGTCGAAATTTAATTGGATGCCGATTTTTGCTCCATGGCGGCATCGCTTCCAGGAGTTTGGCTGGGACTCGAAAGACCTACAGATTTGCATGAACAAGAAAATAAGCACATGGCTGTTGGGCTTGAAGAAAAAAATCTCTCTAAAAGTGGGGAATAAAGCGGGATACCTATGTCTGGCTGACTCTTAGTTATCACCGAAGTGCTCCCCTCTAGAATACGAGTCAGAACCTTAGATAGATAACCGGATCTATTTGTATCGTAGCATAGAACCTGTCCCGGGCTATGAAAAACTGACCCTTCGGCTGCTTGAGAATAGGAAGGGCCCTTGGGATCAGATTTCGAAGACTCATCAGTGTTTTTCCCTTTGCTGGAGGCTATTAGGATGTCAAAGTATTAGATTCTTACAGCAGCGAGGTCTAAAGGTTCATTGCCATGAAGAATCTCCCGTACCAGCTTCTCTTCATCTAAATCACATTCATCGAGGGTATTCTTTTTCATTCCGACAATGTGCTCTCAGGCCTCGGCGAGTGACTCGAGGTAGCCCTCTCTAAGAAAACTCAAATCATGATGGATAAGGACTTTAGCATTATATTCAATGATCAGGGGATCGAATATGTCCTTAATTTCATTTTGATCGGCTTCCATAGCATCTTCTAACCGGGCCTCGATCTAGTCTCTAATCTCATTGCAGCCTGCTTATCTAGCATCTTCCTTGAGAACTTCGATTTGAGTGAGTTGCTCATCAAGCTTAATTTTCAGTCCCCAGGCTTCAACAGCCTCTTTGCAATATCTTCACGACTCTTCTTGAGATTTGATTTTCTCTTCCTCTCTTTTGTAAGGAGTTTTTCATGATCCTCAACGCAATGGCAAAAATATTTTTCTCCTTTTGCAAGGTATCATTTTCCAAAGAAAACATATCGCTTCCAGTTCCATTTTGTGGATACTTTCTAGACAACTCGCCATCTCAAATGTTTCTTTGGCACTTTTTTCTACCTCCGTTAGCTTCATTGTCTACTCCGAGATCTCATTGCCTTTATATTTAATTATATCTTTATCATGGATCGCCTCTAGCTTGCGATAATTGATTGCTGTCTCTTGATAGACAGCTCAAAGATATTTTCAGCTAGGTGTTGGAATGATTCATGTTGCACAAAAATGTCATTGATGCATGTAAAGGAACTCGCTTTAGCATTCCCTAGGATTGTATTAATGGAGGAAAGGAACTTACGCCCATTGAAGCAAATCTTTAGGAAATTGACCTTAAGTTCGGCAAATTTTTTCGTCATGGAAGCCTCAGGAGCTGTAGTCTGCAAGGATGGATCAGAGGTGATGATTGGGCATTTTCTCGACCTTCGATCAAGGGACTGACTAAAGCTAGATGAACAAGAATATTACTCAAACGGTACAACAACTTGAGGACCATGGAAAGAAGTCTAATCTCCACTATGTACAGGAAGATTAGGCTGGACTTCCTGATGATATGAGTGAGACTTGGGCTTTTGTTTAGAAGATGAAGATTCCCTCAAACGATGGCTTCTTCGTCGGTCGTCATCTCTCTCTACAGTTACCTATTCTGTACCACGGTTGGATCTTTACTGCGTCGAGGAGCCTCTCAAATGATCGAAAGCAAGGGATTGAGACATCGCATCTGCAAACCAAACAAATGTATATAAGTAACCATTGAAAAAACATAAATGAAAATCTTACGGTGAAGTGCGTGTGATTGTGAGTGTCCTAGTGTCCCCCCGACGGACTAGTTGCTGCAACCTTGCTCATAGGAGTTTTCTCCCTTTTAACGGTGGGAAGAATGCCATCACCACTTCTGGTAGGAGAATTGAACCCTCCAATACTGATGTTAGGGAAGTCATAAGTCATGATGTCATCAGGGATTGGAAGATTCGAGAAACCTTCCATCGAGCTTTCTAAATGTTGAGAGGAAGAATCCTCGTCGATGGAAGTGATAATAAACTTAGGCTCATTGGTAGTTTTTCTCCTGCGGAGTTTATATGCAAGGTTTTTTCCTCTCCTTATTGGCATGTAAAGTTGTGCGCTTGTGACGATTCGACCGTAAGTGCTTTGCCTAGACCTGCTTCAGCACCGCCAGGCTTGTTAGTTTCGACACCTCTAATTTCGCCTTCTTTGACGTCATCCTGAAACCCTTCGATGGGGGGGCATGACAGGTTATGGGCATCGCCTTCTTGTTCAGCAATATTTCTTGGTGGTGCAACACTTCTTAAAATCCTAATGTCGCGACCTTCTCCTAGCAGTCAAACAGAGATGGCCATTCATTGGCTACAAGGGATCTAATGTCCCTCTCTTCAACCGGGGTGGCATGAATTGAAGAAATTTCCCTTGAGAATCTGTCGCCCTCTAGAGGTGGATGGACACTGTAGATTTTCAAAATATTAATTGGTTCAGGGTATGACTTGGACTAAAGAATTTAGGAGTAAAGTGAAGACGATGCTTATGTCCTTCCAACCATCGCCTCGCGAAGCCAAGGAGACATAGGACATAGAATTATTCTTGTTAAAAAAGGCTGAGTTTGTTCTAAACATCGGTAAAGACTTGATAATTGGGTGAAGGATCGAGGCAAGTGAAGGAAAGGCTTCATGTCCGTCTTTTGAAGTTATAAATAAACCCGATGTCCTTAGGAGATAGCAGGCATAACAAGTTCTAAATTAAGTTAGACTTCATAGGCCCTATAATGATTCAATAGAGTAAAAAAATTCGAAATTCACCCATAACTTCTGCTATAGGCTGACCCAATTCCAACAGTGGCATCAAATCCTAATAGCCTATACGGTCTAATTAGTGATGTTAGGGTTAACTAATTAAGCTCACAACCCAAATAGTAGGATGTCTAGAAAGGTAGTGTGTAAGATTGAGTTTGAGTAATCAAGTACTCTGCCCTACCTAGCTATCAACCTAGCTAGAACCTGTGTAGTCAATGCCCCGCTATTACCCCGCTACAAGCCCGCTATATCTCATAGCGGATTTCTACCGCTACGATTTTTCCATATAGCTCCAGAATATAGCCTTTTCGCTTTAATCCCCGCTATTTCCGCTATATCCCGTTATATCCCGTTATTTCCGCTACATTCCGCTATTCCCGCTATATCTTTTTTAATTAAATGAATTGAAAAATTGCATTTATACATTATAAAATTATAAAACTAATTTATTTGATTTAATTTTTAATATATTTTCAGCAATGAAAATACTCTAATATTCTACCAAATTCAATTATGTTATATAACAGTTTTTCGTTTATTTAAAGTACATTCGCACATGTTTTTATTTAAAATTATTTATGTATTATTTATAATTCAATTGAATGATAATTTTTTATTTAATTACCATTTATATATTTGTAAAAACATTAAGAACAAGTTTTATATGCTATTTTAGAGCCATCCGCTATATCGCGCTATATCCTTGATGTATCCCCGCTATGACTTTTTGCACCTCCACCGCTTTGAATCTACAGAGCGCATTAACTGCATAGGCTAGAACTTACATGTGAGCCCAAAGGTTATCCCTAATAGAAAATGCCCAATTTAAATTGGGCCTTGCGCTAATTTTCAAAGTTTTCCAAAAATTAAAAAATAAGTTTTAAATTTAAATCTAAAATAAGATATAAATATATTATCATAATTATAATATAATAAAAGTTTTCAAAATGTTTGAAAAGAATATATATTAATCTTGAAAATTTTAAAATTTGCTAATTGGATTAATAAAAAAATTAATTAAATAAGTTAACAAATAAAGTTGTTATATATTATGATATATGTTATGATATTTTAAAATGTTTAAAATAACATAAGTGTACATGCACATGTATATGAATTAAATTTTGAAATTAATATAATTTAATTAAAATCGTTTAATTAAATTAATTAATTAGAAGTTAACTGTGACGACCCGGAATTTTTAAGCCTTTAAAATCAGAATATTTAATTGATTTAAATATTCAATGGAATAATTTTAACTTGAATTCAAATATCACTATTAATTGTTAATTAAATTATTGAATTAAATAATTTAAAATCGGGTAAAATATGAAATCTAGGATTTAAAGCCTGTTAAAAATAATTTGAAGGCTTGTAAAATTTATATTGATAACACTGAAAATAATAGAAGTTTTAAAATTGAAATTAACAGTGGTTTGTTAGGTTTTAAAATTTTATTGTTTAAATTAAATTTAAAAATAGCCTTCCGGGGCATAGTCTCGGAATTCGACGAAACCAGTTCCATTGGGTCCGTAATATTGAATTATTATCGGATTTCAATTTTCGAAATTTTTGGAGTTGTTGTGTGAGCATACTCTACATAAACGCGTTGAAATTTACAACGAAAATTTAATTTAAATTTTGTAAGTGTATTATCACATAAGCAACCTCACCAGCCGCAATTATTTCACATATATCGCTTCTTTTCATCAGCTACGAGCCACCCTAGCATCTGTTTTCCATCGCCCTAGTTGTCTCCTCCTCTTCGTTAAATCACGCAATCTTCCTTTCTCCTTCGTTCAGAAGCCATTCCGTAGGAATAATAAACAAAATATAAAGTATTAACGAACTAAACCTACCTCATCTCAGCTTCATTCTTAAAATTGAAATCAAACGTCCCCCTTCTTCTTGAAACAGCCGAATCAATTTAAATGAAAAAAAGGGCGGATGTTATGAATGAATCGAATTCGAATTCGATTTTGAGGCAGAAGTGACTCGACTTCAGAAGGAATCAGGCACGACTCGTATGGCCGCGACATTCGAGTTTAACCCAATCGGAATCGAATCGAATCCTAGTTGGTCGGCCTCATTCTAATCGAAAGCAGAGAGGGGGGGCGCGGTCAACGAAGCACGCGAGCGAGGGGAGCAGTGATTATCGTGATGGTGTGAGGCGAATTTTGGAAGGGCCGCGATAGCTCGTGGTTGCAAAACTTGGAAGCCGCGGTGGTGAGTTGGCTTGGTCCCTCAGTGCAACGCGAGGCGCGAGCACAGTAGGGTTCGGCGAAGCGCGACCTTGGGCATGGTCGACGATGGCATCGAAGTCGAGAGTAAGGTATAAACCCTCTTTCATTCTGTATATTTATGTGTAGTTATATAGATGTTAGAATTTCAACAATAGTAAAATATATGATCAGTTTAAAATTTAATATATATATATATGGATATGAATAGAAAAATATATAAGTGTAAATCAAAAGTTTTATTTAACAGTAAGACATAGTAAGAAATTTTGTTTAGTGAAGCTTCAAAGAAAAGAACAAAATAAAATATATTATAGAGGTAGATTTGTTTAGTTGCTAAAAAAAATATTTTATTAAAAGGAAAATTTGTTTAAAATCAAATTATTAGCTTAAAACCCAAATTCTTAGTTAATTAAATTAGCAGATGGAAATTTAATTGTTTAATTGATACGAATATTAATAAAAAAATTGTTTAGTGAAGTAAATTATTAGTGTGAAGTTAAATCATTGGTTGATTAAATTTATAAAAAGGGAAATTAATAGTTTAATTTATTTCAAGTATTAATAAACTATATAAATATTTATACAACGTCTAAAATCGTGGAGAATCAAGCCGGGTTGGAATGGATTGCACAAACAAAGCAAAGGTGAGTTAATATCACTCAGTTAATTTAAATTTAAATTTAAATGATTAAATTTAAATAATTGTTTGAATGGTTGAAATTGATTGATGTGCTATAGTATGGTATATTCTGGAATTGGCATACTATTGTGCCAACGTTTGTGGATGCAGGGGAAAACAGGTTGGAGGGATCCAACTGGACCCCTCAACATTTATTATTTAATATTCTCTGTTGTGATTACTTGATATTCTATGGTGACTATATTGGGATATTGAATTTTATGATTTGATTGGATATATTTGGGTATAATGAATTACCGAAAATATATAGATTGGATTTCGAAAAGAAAATAAAGGAAGTAAATTTGTAAACGAAATAATCTTAGAAAATTTAATAAATTAAGAATGAATTGAAAAAAGAAGAAGAATGGAAGTATGTAAAATACTAATAAATAACTTCGAGTTGAAAAAAAAGGATTTGAATAAACAGCAATTAATGAATTATAAAATTATGTGATACTAATTTAAAGGAATAAAGAATTATTTTAAATTTCAAAGTATAAATTTTTAAAGGATTAAGAAGTAATTTGAGAAATCTAAAATTGGAATTTTCAGTTAAAAGTACTTTAAATCATAATTAAGGAATAAAAATCTGAAATTATAGGATTTTTGAATAAATGAGGTAAATTGGAAATCAAGTTGAAAATTGATTTAAGTTTTTGAAATTGGATATTTGGAAGAATAAATTCAAGGTGGGAATTTATTAAAGGAATGGGAAAAATTGTTTAAAAATAAATAGTGATTTATTTTTAAAGGTTGTGGAGAGAAGTATATTTCTCTGGATAGCCGAGTACGTTTTAAGTAAATTTTTAAATATAAGATAAAAGTTTAATGTCACTTTAAAAAGCATGTTTTAGAAGATCTATTATTTCCGAATGTTTAAAATTCTAAAGTAAATATTTTTCAAATCTATTATTGTAATAATTATTTAAAGGTGACTTAGTATTTTGTTTTAAAATGTAAAAATCTAGTTTATATTTTATAAAGTAACCTTATTTTCAAATATTCATATAGTATATATTTTTAATTTTTAACAAATTATTGAAATAGTTTTTAACTTAAAGGTTTTAAAGTATATTTCAAAGTAAAGTGATTTAAATTATTTTAAGAATCTAAAGTTTTATGCTTGGTGATTCCAGTGGAAATTGAATACTTGGAATTTATTCTGAGAAAGGCAGATAGTTTCGAAAACTGTTTTCAAGGAGTTTGAAAAGTGAAAATATATCTTGTGAAGATATTTTTGAGATAAATAAATAATTTGGGAAATTATTTATTGTGTGTTGGATGTCGTGAACATTAATTGATAGTTAAATAACTGACTATCAATATTGGACAATGCGTTTGATCGTTTTGAAGAGACCGGGATCGAGATTAATTTCTCGAAAACCACTTCGATCCGGTTTGTACGTTTCGTGGGAAAACGAGTTCGGAGTCGAAGATGGAGCTGTGAAGTGCAAGGGCTAGTCGCTACTAATCCCGAGGATATTTCCAAAAGGAATGTAGTAGGAATAGTGCCTTCGGTTCCGTTCGAACCCGGGATGGACTTGTATGGATGAATGCTTGCGAAACATCGTCAGGAGGACGATGAGCATTCTAAGGGATATGTTCTATAAAGGTAACGCTTAGCCTCAAGCCTCATCAAATGGGAATGACTGAAAATCAGGGGTTATGCAGCAAGGCTAGGTGGATAGCACCCAAGCAGGGTGAGGTCATTCCTGTCTAGATGTCCCTTTTTATTTCGGCTTAGTGGGTGGTTGCTGATCCCAACCGCGGGGTGATCTCACTCGGGATTATCCAGTAAGCGGTAGTCCCGGTCATATGTTGTAGAGGAGCGGGCATACTCCTCGGTACGGTGATCTAGGCCCCGTACTATGACAGGTGGTACCCCAGTGCCTAGTCATTAGTTGAAAATCCATTCTCCATACGAGCCTTGTACGAGTTTTGTTTATATTACCCACTATGTGGCTAGTAGCTAGAATTTAATAATGTAACAATTTCGGCTATTTTATTAGTATTTGTATATAGACCCTATTATAATATCAGAGGATTTCTATAAAAATTGTTTTAGCTATCGTAAGGTAAAAACCCGACATGTTTATTTGTGGCGTGGTCTTACGAGATGATTTTGTTTTCAAAGGATTTTTGAAACTTTAATAATCAATTAAGTGTGATTTTCTCACCAGGTATTCCAGACTGACTCGGGTGTTATTTAACTGTAATGCTCGGGTCAGACCGAGTATTATAGGATACAGGAGATGTTGTGGAGCTCAGGAGACGAGCTGGATGACGATACGTACTCCCGTATTTGTTTATATATGAGTTCCGCTGTGTTGTTTAGTTGTGTAACCAGTTGTATGTTATTGAGTTTGAGCTATGATTGATGTACTCTGATAATGTAATTTATAAATAGAGATATATTTGATTTGAGTAAAGATCATTTATTATCTATTATATTTTCTTCCGCTGCGATGGTTAGATTCTGATGTTGTTTTCTGTTTTCTTCTTCTACCTCTTCTTTTTTAACCCAAATGGTTCGTATTTCTGTGCAACTTGAGTTGATTAACGTAGAATAGTGTTGACTCAAGGGGTACGGATTTGCGGGTCGTTACACTTGGTATCAGAGCGAGGTTAGCAATAACCTTAGCTCTGGCGGGAACTACTCATTGAAATAGAGTCAATAATACTCTAGACTGAGTTTGAGCGTATTAATAGATATGAGCGCGTACTTGATAGTGAATATAAAATGATTTTATATTGTGTTGATTGGTTTATTGAGTAGTTTATGGATTCTGGTCAATACGAGTAATTAACGTTATTGATAGGGATCTCTAAACACTTGAATAGAACAATTCGACAAAGTATTGTTTTAAAGTGGGGTAAATGAAATAATTTTACCCAAATTATTTTTGTATATAAAAAGGGGTATAAATTTTGTAAAGTATGATAGTATTTGGATGCTTGCTTGTTAAGGAATGATAATATTAAATTATTTACACTATTGTGTAGAAATTGAATAAGAAACTGAAAACTTATAACCAAAGTTGAAGAATAAATTTATATAACAAAATGGAATTTGAAATATAGATTTTAAATGTAATTTATAAATTGAAATAAACCTCTAGAGAAATTTGTAAATATAAACTATGAATGTGATTTAACATTAGAAATTAAATCCCAGAGTAATGTTGGAATATAAATTGGATGGATTTCAAATTTGGAATTTTGGAAAAGGGTTTAAATTCCTTGGATTTGAAAGTGGTTTTCAAAGGTTTGGGGAAATAATAGTGGTGTTATTTCAGGAATATTTTTGAATTGGATTTGAATATGGAGAGATTTGGAATTTAAAAATATTTGAAAGGGATTTTAAAGAAATAAAAGCACAAAACTCTTCGGTTGCTGGAAAATAATTCCGATGATGATCGCGACATCATCAGTGTTCATTTTCGAGTTTCCAAGAGAAGAATTGCTACCTGAATATTTTTAAATTGGAATTGTTTGCGAGCTGGGTTTGGTTTTGAAATTCAAAGGAATAATTGAATTTGCCAAAAGATTTTGGATGTAGTTGATTTCAAAAGTGATTCTGAAATTCTGGGAAACTGTTTAAAACTCTAGAATTTTATTTTAAATGTTTATGGAATAATAAAAATATATTGGCTAAATAAATGTATAATTCCGAGTTAAAGGTGAAATGTGAATAGAATTGATTATAATTGGACAAAAGGATGGATATAAATAAGTTTGCGACCCATAAAATTTAGAAGTGAAATAAATAAACCAAAATAAAATTGATTTGAATATTGGGAAGTGAATGAAAAATCCAAAACTTAAATTATAAAATAAATTAACCTCCAGTAAAATAGTTAAAGTGGTTTTGAGATAAAAAATTAAATATTGGGAATAAACCTTGAATAAACAAATTAATAATCAATTGGTAATGAAATATGGAGATGGAACTTGAATTGATTAAATGAAAGTCGAATACCAATTTAATGTGGCAAATGTTTAGTTTGCAAATAAATTATGAAATGAGTATTTGATGTAACCAATATGAAATGTTCCAAGATTAATAAATGGATTTAAATATAATGAATGAGGATATAGAATGCAAAATAAATTGAATGGAATCAATTAAAATGAAATCAAATTAACTATAGATTGAATTGGTATTAATTTAAAATAGTTATTAACTGGAATGAATATTCTTTTAAGTAAATATCACTGAATTTGCATAAAAGTAATTGTCGTTTGACGTAAATGAGATTATATAAATTCTATGGGTTAAAAGAAGCCAATAAAATTGGTTTTTGAATCAATTGTAATAAATATGGCTTGTTTGGATGAAAAATAAATTGAATGTAAACAATGAAGTGTAGATGAATTCGGCTTGGATTGGTGGTGAATTAAATGTATTTGGAAGTGTAGTCGAATAAAATAGAATTGGATTATAACAATGATGGATTGAATTGGTGGATAAAAATCCAAGTAGACATAAATTTAAAACCTTCCTTGTTATTGATAGAAATAAATTCAGAATGAATTAAGTATGAAAGTTTGGAGTTTAAAGAAATAATTGAATAAACTAATTTAATCAAATTAGTAAATGAGATTTGTTTGATAATTGGAAATCAAATTAAGAATTTAAATTAGAGAGTGCTTATAAGTTTGGAAGTTAAAACTTCTTGAAGGAAACAAATAACTGAAGTAATATTTGGATGAAAGGCTTGACTTAAGTAAATTTGAGATATGGTGATGTCGAGTTTTATGAAATGATTTGAAATAAAACTTGTTTGGCAAATGAAATTAGTAATTGAGTTAATTAACTTAAGTTATATTAACGAGAATTTGACTTGGAATAAAATGGAAGTTAGATTGCTTTTGAAATTAATTCAATTTAAATGAGTTTGCTTGGACTTAAAATGAATTTAAGTTAAGTAAGAGAGTTGTGAAATCATTTGAATTGAATAGGATGGTTTCAATATTGTTTGGAAGCATTCAAAATAAGTGTCGAAACATTTCATATGTGCTTATGGAAGTATATAATATGCACTGTTTATAGAATACATGTTTTAGTTATTTATAATAAAGTGAAATGTTAATAAACTTTGTATATTTGACACTGACATGTTTAAATTGAGTAAGTACAGGTACAGGAGAGCCGTATGGCTGGATTTGATCACGCAAAATGCTAAATAAATAACCGCTTTGCTTAAAATGCTAAATAAGGTACGCCTACGCAATACAAATAGGAAACATGAACGGTTTTTCTATTTTCCAACCGTGTGGGTCGATGTATATATATTTATATCACTTGTCAAATTGCAAAAGCTCCTCCGTACAAAAAAGACTCTGCCAAAAATTTTCGAAAATTTTGGAAGTTAGAAATTTTTTGAATCTTTTGAAATTTTCACTATCGACAAATGATTAAAATTTGTTAAGCAAATAGAATTATAACTGAATGTTGAAATTTAATTTAAATTGTATAAGTAAAGTAAGATGAACTGAAAAATTGTTCAAAGAAACTAAAAGAAGGAAAAAGTTTGCAAATAAATTTTTATTTAAGATTTTAAATAAATTAGTAAATAAACTAATAAAAGGTATTTAGATTTGGAATTTATTAGTAAATTGAAGCAAATTGAAACTTATATAGAATTGGAATTCAACTTGAATATAAACTTCAGTAGTGGAGTAAAAATTTATGTAAGAAGTGTATAAAATAATTATATTAAACTTAAGAAATGAATGGTGAGATTCTTAAGTAAATTGGTATTGAGGAAAATTATTCCAAGTGAATAATTGAATGAAAATTTAACTGAAGTTGGGACAAGGGAAAGTGATAATAAGTGAATAACAATCAAAAAAAGGAAATTGATATAGTTGATAATCAATTGGGGCAAATACGTAGGATGTACGTATATTATTTTATTCGCATAGCTATTTGATCCAGATTCGGGCAAAGAATTTCGAGACAGTTATATCGATTTGAGTTAGGATTTTTCACTCGATTTTCAACGGCGAACCTGGATATGGAATTTTGATTGATTCTATAAATTCTCTATCATAGTTTACAGCTATGCAAGGAGAATGACGGTTTCTAATCAGGGAACCAGATCTCAGTCCGCACTAGGAAGTCGGGTGGACGATACTAGTACGGAAGTGAAATTGTGCGATCGAGTGAGCGATCGGATTTGGTATTGCGTACGGATGATATATGTGCATCGTACGGGCTTCAGTAAAGCAGATATTGAAATTTTGAAAAGAAGTCAATAAAATGATTTTGAATGTTGTGATTGTATATTATTTCTAAACAGGATATGAAGGTATGAAAAAGGGAAGGGAAAATTGGTTTTGATTTCAGATAATAAATTAGAATTGCTCGACAAAAAGGTATGTGTTTAAATTTTCGTATGGAATTTGATTGGGTTTTTGGATCAAGCCACTTGGCTTTTGTTTTCTTTTTGGATTTGGGAGGCCGTAGAGCTATTTTGTAGTTGTACTGAGCTAGCCGCGCAAAGGAGACGCTGGCGAAATTTTTCAAAAATTTAGAAAGTTAGAAAAATTTTGAGAAAATTCTGATAATTTAAAATTTGATTTAAAATTTAAATTTGAATGATTGAGTAGGTAATATTGTTTGAAACTATGGGAAAATTGGGAAAGTTAGTAAGAATGATATGGGTCTTTATAAAAGATAATTGGTAGGATGATGAATTGTTTGGTTTTGGAAAGAGTAAACGGGTATTGGATCATTCTTCCTAATTAGTAATTTCGGGGACGAAATTCTTTTAAGGGGGGAGGAATGTGACGACCCAGAATTTTTAAGCCTTTAAAATCGGAATATTTAATTGATTTTAATATTCAATGGAATAATTTTAACTTGAATTTAAATATCACTATTAATTGTTAATTAAATTATTGAATTAAATAATTTAAAATCGGGTAAAATATGAAATCTAGGATTTTAAGCCTGTTAAAAATAATTTAAAGGCTTGTAAAATTTATATTGATAACACTGAAAATAATAGAAGTTGTAAAATTGAAATTAATAGTGGTTTGTTCAGTTTTAAAATTTTATTGTTTAAATTGAATTTAAAAATAGCCTTCCGGGGCACAGTCTCGGAATTCGACGAAACCAGTTCCATTGGGTCCGTAATATTGAATTATTATCTGATTTCAATTTTCGAAATTTTTGGAGTTGTTGTGTGAGCATACTCTACATAAACGCGTTGAAATTTACAACGAAAATTTAATTTAAATTTTGTAAGTGTATTATCACATAAGCAACCTCACCAGCCGCAATTATTTCACATATATCACTTCTTTTCATCAGCTACGAGCCACCCTAGCATCTGTTTTCCATCGCCCTAGTTGTCTCCTCCTCTTCGTTAAATCACGCAATCTTCCTTTCTCCTTCGTTCAGAAGCCATTCCGTAGGAATAATAAACAAAATATAAAGTATTAACGAACGAAACCTACCTCATCTCAGCTTCATTCTTCAAATTGAAATCAAACGTCCCCCCTCTTCTTTGAATAGCCGAATCAATTTAAAAGAAAAAATGGCGGATGTTATGAATGAACCAAATTCTAATTCGATTTCGAGGCAGAAGTGACTCGACTTTCGAAGGAATCAGGCGCGACTCGTATGGCCGCGACATTCGAGTTTAACCCAATCGGAATCGAATCGAATCCTAGTTGGTCGGCCTCATTCTAATCGAAAGTAGAGAGAGGGGGCGCGGTCAACGAAGCACGCGAGCGAGGGGAGCAGTGATTATCGTGATGGTGTGAGGCAAATTTTGGCAGCGCCGCGACAGCTCATGGTTGCGAAACTTGGAAGCCGCGGTGGTGAGTTGGCTTGGTCGCTCAGTGCAACGCGAGGTGCGAGCACAGTAGGGTTCGGTGAAGCACGACCTTGGGCATGGTCGACGATGGCATCGAAGTCAAGAGTAAGGTATAAACCCTCTTTCATTCTGTATATTTATGTGTAGTTATATAGATGTTAGAATTTCAACAACAGTAAAATATACGATCAGTTTAAAATTTAATATATATATATATATATATATATATATATATGGATATGAATAGAAAAATGCATAAGTGTAAATCAAAAGTTTTATTTGACAGTAGGACATAATAAGAAATTTTGTTTGTACGTTTTGTGGGAAAACGTGTTCGGAGTCGAAGATGGAGCTGTGAAGTGCAAGGGCTAGTCGCTACTAATCCTGAGGATATTTCCAAAAGTGTTGTAGTAGGAATAGTGCCTTCGGTTCCGTTCGAACCCAGGACAGACTTGTATGGATGAATGCTTGCAAAACATCGTCAGGTGGACGATAGGCATTCTAAGGGATATGTTCTATAAAGGTAACGCTTAGCCTCAAGCCTCATCAAATGGGAATGACTGAAAATCAGGGGTTATGCAGCAAGGCTAGGTGGGTAGCACCCAAGCAGGGTGAGGTCATTCCTGTCTAGATGTCCCTTTTTATTTCGGCTTAGTGGGCGGTTGCTAATCCCAACCGCGGGGTGATCTCACTCGGGATTATCCAGTAAGCGGTAGTCCCGGTCTTGTGTTGCAGGGGAGCGGGCGTACTCCTCGGTACGGTGATCTAGGCCCCGTACTGTGACAGGTGGTACCCCAATGCCTAGTCATTAGTTGGAAATCCATTCTCCCAACGAGCCTTGTACGAGTTTTGTTTGTATTACCCACTCTGTGGCTAGTAGCTGGAATTTAATAATGTAACAATTTCAGTTATTTTATAAGTATTTGTATATAGACCCTATTATAATATCAGAGGATTTCTGTAAAAATTGTTTTAGCTATCGTAAGGTAAAAACCCGACATGTTTATTTGTGGCGTGGTCTTACGAGATGCTTTTGTTTTCAAAGGATTTTTGAAACTTTAATAATCAATTGAGTGTGATTTTCTCACGCTGGTATTCCAGAATGACTCGGGTGTTATTTAACTGTAATGCTCGGGTCAGACGGAGTATTATAGGATACAGGAGATGCTGTGGAGCTCAGGAGACGAGCTGGATGACGATACGTACTCCCGTATTTGTTTATATATATGTTCCGCTGTGTTGTTTAGTTGTGTAACCAGTTGTATGTTATTGAGTTTGAGCTGTGATTGATGTACTCTGATAATGTAATTTATAAATAGATATATATTTGATTTGAGTAAAGATCATTTATTATCTATTATATTTTATTCCGCTGCGATGGTTAGATTCTGATGTTGTTTTCTATTTTCTTCTTCTACCACTTCTTCTTTAACCCAAATGGTTCGTATTTTTGTGCAACTTGAGTTGATTGACGTAGAATAGTGTTGACTCAAGGGGTACGGATTTGCGAATCGTTACACTTAACTAATTATATAAATTAATTAAAGGTTAATTAATTAAATGAATGTACACACATATAAGATATATGTGTAATACTATACAGTTATGGTATGTAATAAATATTTAATATAAATTTTATAATAAAATAATATAATATTAATTAAAAGGTTAGTTGATTAAAAATTAATTGAATAAGATTTAATTAATATAATATTGTATAAGACTATTACATACATAGTATGAAATATAAAAGTTATATAATAATAAAAATTATATAATATGAATGTATAAACCAAATATGGAATATTAAAGAAGCCATAAACTGATTTAGGGGATAAATACATATGTACTGTATGTATACCGTGATTTCAAATGTGTCCGACACTTGAATCATGAGAGCATTTCATAAGAAATACATTATTACATAAGTCGAAGCACTCAACATAATATGTTAAAGATTATGAATCTTCAATATAATGTTGTCCTCTATCATATATATATATATATATATATATATATATATATATTAATAAATTACTTGCATACTCCTTAGTTGTTGAGAAAACTCAAGCTAAGTATGTTATGTGTAGTATTATTAATATATTAAATGGATGAGGTAAGATAACTATATGTATTTGTCGAGCAGACTCAAGGTACATATAATATACTTAGGCTGTCGTGATATGGTAAGTATGAGTGAAAATTTTCGTTTTAATTTTTTGAGTAGACTCAAGATCAAAGAGGAATTAGGACAAGGTACCAAAGTGTTAGGGGTTTTACGTGATACAACCAATAAGGATTTATCCATTATTTGTGGGGTTATGATTTGTTGAGCAGACTCAAGGTCAGAATCCCAAGTTAAACGAGTCCTAACATCCACTAGTGAAGTCAAAAGATTTCTATATTTTGTTTAGGGTTTGTTGAACATAAACAACCAATAGGAGCCTTATTAGAAAAATGAAATGATAACATGTAACCTTTCAAATATTGTAAGAATATGTGCTATATAATGTTATAACAATCTATAATCATAAATTTATGCATTTAATAGGATTGATAAAACGTTTATCAGTTAAGATATATTGAAATGACAAATAGAATATAACATATACTTACTAAAAAAATTCTTATTTCATGTTAATGTTTTCTATACCCATGCAAGTGCCTGATTTTACAACTATAAAATACATTTGTACTTTGGTCACTTATGCATTTATTTGGTCGAGACCATGTGTTACACTTTGTGAGTTTCAAACCCAAAAGCAGTATAAGAATATGGATATTTGATCCATACACCATCACATACAATTGTTATAAGGTGAACGGTGATAGTCGTAATGTATGATACTTCGATGAAATTAATTCATCCAAAAAACTAAATAAACCATACCATGAGATCGAGTATTCATTTTGATTGATTACAAAAGGATCATATTGTGTTAAATTTAACAATAGACCTATACTACAAGAAAAATCGTAGAATTCGATCATCGAAATGTCAGCTTTATCAGTTTACGTAAGTTGCATCATATTTGATGTCCTTAAATGTTAAGGATGATTCAATTCATCTTTATAAAGAGTTCATTATGAAGTTGTAGGAAGGGTTTCCTTTTGAATGGTTCGTCCATTTAGAAAGAAAAGTGTATGTACAAGAGTATATGTGATTTAATGTACAGTTGGGATGAAGAGAATGGACAGTCACTTCTGCTTCATAAAGAAACATCAAAAACGAGAATTGTAATAATAATGAATGATACTTAACATAGGAATAAAAAAATATAATTTCTATTCTGAAATATATTTTCATATAGAAAATTGTTTCCTATGAGATTTATTTCTTTGAGTTCGTATATTTGATCAAAGAACTCTCTACTATAAACTAGCTGTAGTATATGAAATGAATAATATATATCAAATGAATGACCGACCTCCAAATTTAGTACACTATTATAGTAATGATGGAAATAGTGGGAGCATGTCATATTGCACTTATCGATTGCATCAAATTACGAAAATTATTTTCGTAAAACATATCTAACATTATTTATGAAATAATGACTATTTTTATGTTGACTGAAAATAGACATAGTTATATTTCGATATGAATATTAGTTATGAAATAAGACTATAATATGGTATTCGTTATCATAACAAAAGTGGTGCATTGGAAAATACAGAAGTATCTAATTTTATTTATAGTTATTTTGAAATTATAGACTAAGCCATAGTTTTGAGAATAATTTTATTATATGATTATGAATCATATGATACCGGTTAATTATATCTAAAACAATTAAGGGTATGCACCTATTCGGTAGGAGCATCATAAGAGTTGATGAACTCTTCGGATTGATTCATATATGCAATCGTAAGTCTATTGATACCAAAACGGCTCCACGTACTTTGTCATATTCACTGATGAGTTATCACTGACATAGACATGTGTATTTGATACATATGTAGTATGTCTAAGATAGATTCATAGAGTATAAAATGAAAGCATATAATATAACATGCAATAGAAATAATTTTATTGGTCGAATGAATGAGTATATTAAAAAGAGTTCCGAATGTACCAAAAAATAAATGAAGATTCAATCTCAATAGTCACTCCTCCATGTGATACATAATGATGTATCAATACGGAGTAATCGTACTTTGTTGGACAATATACGATTAATTTTGAGTGAAATTGAGTTAATTTCTTTTTATAAGTTCATGTATCTAAGGGTTGTACACAAGGTTAATATTATTTTGATATAAATAACAGTTTACAAAATCATGCAAGATAAGGGTTCATAAGAAACCCTAATATATCCTAAGCCAAGGAGTTGGTAGGTTGTGCGAGTCGAAAGATTGTACGTAATAATTGTTTGATAGGGATCTTGTATGAATCTTCCCAAAACAATTTTAAGAAAGACTGTCACTGGATGACATATTTATGTTTTGAACATTAATTTTGTAAACTAAAACCAAAATGGTGTTATAAATAAGGGAATTTATAAAATGTTTATGAATACCTATTCTGTTGCACTGAGAAACAATTATTGTTTCAATAAATACCAACTTCATTGTGAAGGAATTTCTTCGGTGAACCATTTGTTGTAAAATGAAATTGGATACGATCCATAGATAAAACCGATTAGATGAGATGAAATGAAATTAACTAACCAAAATGAACACCTCGCATTAGAGTGTCTAATAAGTATTCTTGCACATTGAAGAGAAAAATATGAGTTCCTTATCAATATCGAAAAAATACAATCCTTGGCTATAATCAAACCATTAAGAGTGTTGACTCTATAATATGGTATGGTGTAAAGATCCGAAAATGAATTCCAAGTACGTTATTAAAATATGATTTTGGTAGTCGTAACCAAAGGGATGTGATCCATCGGCTAATTGTGTCTTCATAAGCAAGACTAATGCAGTTGGAATTAAATGAAAAATGTTGATAAGAATAATGTTGTAACTTTCAAATGTTGACATTAGCGTAATAGATTCATCATTCAACATGATCAAGTCATTTCGGATTTACTCGCAAGATTATCACTTGATAAGACTTAGTGTTTTTAAATATGCACTGAAATAGAAAATTATAAATAATTATTTTGAGTAGACAATTTGCACATAACAACCAATGTGTCTTGAAGTATGCAGGAGCGATATAGAGGTTGTGAGTTTTCAGATATGATCCAAGAAATGATAGAAAGTTTCATTTTATAAGCATCAGAATTGAACAAATAGTTTGATAGAAATATCAAATTGTTTGATTATCAATCAAAACGCAAAGGAAGCGTGTGCTCATAAGAAAGAACATTAAAATGTACATTGATATTTCTAAACTATAAGTAAACAACACATCGATGATTTTAACAATGTGCTTGTATTAAAATCGACATTAATTATTTTAATAATCAACGTTGGATGTGTAATTGATGTCTTTTTTGGTGAGTATAAAAAATATTGGGAATTTCACAAATCGATATTCAAAGACACCTTATTAAATTGTTTAATATGGAACATGTGAGATGAATTCCTTATGCATTGGTAATAGGAATTATCATACATGTTATGTTGTCTATGATATTGTAGTTTATTTATATATTTGATACATGAAGCAAATATCAAATCCAAATTGATATCACTAAGTGTTATTATCTATTTACGAAGTACTAGAGAATTGTTTATAGATGAACTCCTTATGAAAGAGTGTCTGGACTAAGTATCGATAAGTGATATTGAGTATAGTATATTAGTCATAAATTCAAGTTAAGAATCTTTAAGTTGGAAATGTTCCAAATAGAAGTGATTATGGTTGATTCATTAACTTAAATAGTACCATAATAAAAGCAATGTATATAAATATGAATGCATAAATTTATAACTGAGCTAAGGGTGGCTTCAAATGTTGAGAATTTCATAACATCGTTATATGATAACAATGTCATGACATAGTTCATTATAGAACTTAGAGCTCACCAGAAGTCGAGAGACATATTTGAATTGTTCCATATGATACAAGTAGTTTATCAGTGTCAGAGAGAGTTAATCGACAAAGTAGATGACTAAAAAAATTGAATACCTATTCATTAAGAGACTGACCTAATTGGTTTTAAAAAAACTGATTGGAAAAGTTGTAATAAGATCCCATAATTGACCTTGAGTGCAAGTGGGAGATTGACAGAGTTAGGGGTATGCCCTAGGGGCAATTATGTAATTTATTACATATATCTAACTCAATAACCCATCTTGTTTGACATCAAAGTTATTTTCCTTCTTTTATATACTTGATATAATGTGGCTATATTAACCAATTTATTTAATTAAAAGTATATTTAATAGAAAATCCATAAATGATATGCTTTGTGATAGTACTTACAATGTGTTGTAACAGTGATTAATTTATCACAATAAAATAAACCATTTTAAATGTTCCTAGTTAAAATACATCGAGACTGGATATCGATATATCTTTTAAGACAAGAGTATGTAACGCTCTTCAAATGTTGGACAGTGTATTACTTATGGCTGCTGGGGTGCCAAGGGGTTACATATTAATAGTTATCGGATAACTATGGAACAACTCACTCGATAGTTTTCCATTGGCTAATATAACCAAGGTCAAACAGAAAATATCGATGTGACTAATTTTCTCTCGACTTGATAATACTATGAATCTTCAATATGAAAGCTCCACTTTCATTATAGTCAAATCATGGCATGACATTCCGTCGAGTGATTATAGCTGGGTCGAGTGGAAGGAAGCACTATTCAAGAGAGGATTCGTCTCCTCGATTATGTGAGGTTAGTATGACGGTCAACTCAAATTAACTCAAAGTCAAAGTCTCTGGCCTTAGCATTTCGGTTAATAATAATTTTATTATTAAATTAAGGACTTTGTGTTTGTACTTTAGACTTAAATATGGACGATATGGGTATTTTGACTATTACCAAATTCCATAAGTCCAAAGTAATACAGTTTCGACGAAGAGAATTGGTGTAAATAAGTGTCACAACCGGGTAACACTTATTAAACTAAATTGGAATTTATTGGAACGATATAAGTGATAAATTTGTCCATAATGTCACGCCACCTACTAAGTGACATGTAAATGTTAACATTCGAATAGTTCGATGTTAATTGCCGACTGAATTTACGTCCAAGAGTTACACAACCGAAATGATGAATTCTTTTTAAACCAAACGATTTAATTAGATTATAATTGTTATAAATTTATTAAATTAATTAATAGACATATTAATTATAAAATTTGAATATGATAAAAGGAGTAAATATTATTGAATATATTTATAATAGTTATAAATATATCGATCGATATACGATATCGATAAGCAATTAAATTGCATTTAATTATATAATATTTATTTGGGCTTAAAATGGTTTTAAGGCCCATCATAGGGCTGAATATTTCGAATGTAATGAGGCTATTGGTTAGATCAAATTAGGGTTTAGACGTTGGGTTTTGAATGGCTCAGATTGAGGTAGAACTGGTATCAGATGTGATCAATTATATTATCTCTTCCATCCACTATTTAAATACCTCCAATCCTAATTGAAAAAATGAATTTTTTTTGCTGCCTCATCGATCTATCTTATGGCCGAAATATTACTCCATACCATATTAAATCTCAAATCAAACCAATTCAAGTCAACTACTATTTGATAGCAAAGGGTCTATAGTTCTAAGACTGGCAATCTATCGAGTTAAGAAGGTTTCAAAGGGAGGAGTACTCATCATTGCAAAGTGGACTGAAGGCATTAGTTTAGGTAAGTGTTTAGCTTATATATGATGCATTATTCTTGTATATTTTTTTATTGTTCATGTTTACATACGGACATACATACATACATACACATACACAAATATATATTTTTATTATTATATAGTTAGTTAGGTGAGATTTCTGTAGATATTGATGTTGTTACATATTGAATGGTTATGTGCATATGTTTATCAAATAAAAAAATAATTTTTTATCAAGGATCTGATACACACAGATGATATTATTATATTTTAATTTCAGATATTTTATTAATTAATATATACATAGATTAATATATTAACTAATTTATTAATATAACTTGTTTTAAACTATATAATATATTACATAAATGATTGATCTTATAATTTTAAAATATATATTTATACTAATTTGGTTTTTATTGACCAAAAATATTTTTTTGAAAATTATTTAAGATATTTTAATATTATTTGATCATCGCACAAATTAGTTACATTCATATAAATTTAATTCTTTTTCGAAAATTCAATTTCAAATTTTCTAAAATTAAAACATATATGCTCTTGGTAAAAATTCATAATATTTAACAAAAATTTATATTTTTAAAAAATCATTTAAAATTCGACCGAATATCATTTAACTAATAAAAAATATTATTTTGACATGGAAAATTTTGAAAAAATTTCCCAGCCTGTATTATAGTATTATAGATTTTTTGAAATTTTAAAATTCAAAATATTTATTATATAAATATTTTCTATTATTTAATTATTGTTGTTTAACTAAATAATTCATAATATATATAATAAGAATATAGTGATATTCGGATTTACTGTGTAAATGATTTGGAAAGTTTTGAAAAACAAATAATGTTTATTTTAATTTTATGATTTATATAAACCATTCTAACTCATATTTATATTTTAATCATTATATTAATATTTATATACCTATATATATACATATAATTATGTTGCTTTCATACACACACACACAGATGTGTGTGTGTGTGTATAAATAATTAAAAAAAATTAATTAAACTTATGACTTATATATATATATATATTTAATACTATAGTTTAATATGTGTATATATATATAATATTCTCATAATATAAATTTCACTTTAATATATATATATATATATATATATATATTATAACTATAAACATATATGTATATATATATTATAAATATAAACATATATACACATATTTGGATAACATACAATACATATAAGATGAGCTAACATGTCATGTACGATGTAAATCCCAACATTTATATACGGGCATATTATACCTTGCATGGAATATCATGTTACACATGCACATATGTATCATATACATATATATACTCATATATAAATTGAATCTATCAATAATTTACCAATATAAATGGAATATATGATTCTGTTTAAATTAAATTTAGAAATTCTAAACAAATTAGGCTTTATGAGCCTTATAAAGATCCAATAGGGTAAAAAAATTGAAATTCACCCATAACTTCCGCAACGGAAGGGCCCAATTCCAATAGTGTACAATACACATTCTTGGATAAAAGATTTTTATCTTTTATTTAAATGATACTCAATCATTTATTAGCTTCATACGTAGGGGAAATTTTATCTTATTTTTGCGCCATCTATATTAGAAATGTGCCTCCATATTTTTACCAAAATCTCACCAAGAGACAATTACTCTATTTCGCTCTTATGATATATGATCTTTAACATTGCCGCACCACTATATATTTATGCACTTGAACTACATTATGATTGCTGTGTCAGGCATATTGTACTCAATTTCAGATATAACATATTAGTAACAGTTGGATGATTTTCTACAGTTCTACTTAGCTTGATAACTTGTTTGTCATAACTTCTATGGTATAATCTATTTTATTTAAATACACTAAATATAATTTCGACCCAATATAACCTTGAGTTCAAGAGAGAATTCTGGTTGGACCAATGTCTGTACTAATATTGACTCGCATTTTGAATAAACCTTAGGACCACATATTGTTCAAATAATAGTATAATACATTTTTAAAGTTTGATGCTCACTACAATCGTACAACATCAACACATATTTTTATCTTCAAACTATTTATTTTATAGGCAAGAGAGTAATATAGGCAAATACACTTGTAAATTTACATAAATGATAGCATTATATATAATACCTTGTAGATTTTCAGCAAGCCATCTAGAATTCTTAGAATTGATGTGACTATCCCACCACCAAGAATGAGATTTTTTTGACATCATCCTTTTCATTTTCCCAACGCAAACTTGTTTCATGTTGAAACAAAACCAGGAGAATGAGTATCTGATTAACCTCTCAGTTATGTAACGGTGACATAGGAATTAAATTTGCCTAAACTGTGATATAACCCCATTCTTCACAACCCATAAATGAACCCAGTAGACTCTCCTTTATTATAACTTCTTTCATGGAAAATAATGTCAACACTTAATAACCTTATTCATTTAAGTAAAGTTTATCAAAATCATTTTGTTTCCCAATGACTTAAAATGATGGGAAATAATATTGATGAAGGTGGTATAATAGTGATAATAACTTTAAAACCTTTTCTCACAATTATTTGAATATAAATATATAGAAGCAAGATATCCTCAAGAAAGATGGGACTGTTTCAAAGAAATAAAATATATAAGTAAGTAATTCATTATGGAATTATGTTTGATGTTATTAACGACTAAAGATAATACCACACTGTTAGTAACAACTAAAGTATCTGGAGGGAATACTTCTTAAAATGTACCATGCATTTAAATAAGAGAAAAACCTATAAAAGATGCCAGTACGTAATGAATCCATATAAAATATCGGAAATATTATGAAAAAGAAAATAGTATTATTGGTATCATTTGATTCTCAGTTCGACTCTGCACGTTAAAAAATTTCATTTGAATACAGTTCTTAGAAAGGTATAATACAGTGGTAGTGTTGAAAAGTAATTACAGAAAACTGTATATCACACATAAAATCTATATCGCATATAAAATCTGTATGTAACATAAAATTGTATATCAAAATTTCTTGATTTTTCTCATATTGTTGAAAAACTTTACGATTAAATTGCCTCATAATATTTTTAGGCAGATTCACATAACTGAAGCTTTGTCCAATATATCACAAAACCAAAAACACGCAAGTTCAGAAACATTCAACTCATGAGATTATTCACTGTTTTTATGTGTTTAGTTTTATTCTATTCATTGTTTTTTTTTAACTTAGATGGATACATGGCGGTGACATAGTTGAAAACATTTTACACAGTTTGTAATATCATAACAGTTGGAAAGAAACACACAAAATCATTTCCATCTACAGTACAAAATACTAATAAATTATTCAAAACTCATCCCATTAGTAACAGGAAAGTTCCTAACACTTCCAAGACAAATCAAATCACCTTCTTCCACAGGGATTCCTCCTAGTTCCAGAAAAGATCTAACTCCTTTGAATTGCATGAAGGAAGTCTATCCAGAAATATTTAGACATGCATATTGATGCCCTTATATAGTTGTAGGCAAGGAAATGTGAGATTCCCGTGGAAAATGGGGGCTGGTTAAGTTGTTGCCACGGTCGGTCTAAGTGTGGAGGTTGGCTACTGATCTAAGTGTATGCAACCTCAGACCTAGGTTTAAGCATCATCATGAGTGAGGATAAAGGGCCCGATCTGTAAGAGGTGGTGAATCATGGGCGTAAGGCACTTGTGTGTAAATTGCGTCATTGGTAGCTAGAGATTGGCAATGTAGAGGGAGAGAGGGGAAGGGAAAGGATGTTGGCTCACCTATGTGAGGGATGATGTGTGAGTGGTTGATAATTGTTTTTAACGTGCTGAGTAAGTGGGAGAGAAAGGACGAAAAAGAAAGCAAAAATAAAAAGAAAAAACTATTTAAGATGCAATTTTGAAGGGGCATTTTTAGAAGTTTGCAAAAGGCTTCACTGAGATCTATTGACCTAAGTATTTGCTTTTATACATATGAGTAATTCGTGCACAAAAGGAATTTAATACGATGTTCGTATGAGTATTAGAATTTTCAAAACGACTTTGATGTGCGCGTAATGTTCGATTTTTTATATGCGTGTTATCAAAATATGAATGAGGCTAAATTATTTTATGAAATAATCAAACAGGTAAAGAAAGTAATCAAATATTATGAATATGTAGATAAATGTAAAGAATATTAAAATTTATGCTTCCATTGGTTTGGAACTTAAAAGGCTTAGATCATCTCTCTTTTAAAAAGCAATAAATCACCATATTAATATATCGAGCTTTTTTGTACTGGTTTTACACCTATTTTGAAAAGAAAACATAATTGCTATAACATCATCAAACATGCATAAATCTCTAGTTCATATAAGCTTTGGGTTTCAAACTATCAATGCATCAATTTTGTGTTATCAAGTATACATAGAAATTAAAATATAGGCATCTATAGAGAGCAAATAGTGTTCGTAAATTCTTGTTATTGAATTTCACACATGTAATTGTTATATAAGAGGTCTTATATGCTAAAAAATTTCACATATGAAAACACAGTACAAAATTACGATAAAATTACTGTAAAATTACAATAAAACTTGTTGTTGCTTCTTCATGCTACTTAAAAAACTGCTCTCCCTTAACAGTTGCACAGATTTTAGTCTAGTCTTTGCCTTTAGTTCACATTCTTTCCCCTTAGCTGGTTCAGCAACATATTGAACATCTCATATACTTGCAGCAATCTGCTTTTCCTACCCATCGTTGGTGAATCTTACATTTTGCATTTAGCAATGCTTCACCAGCGTATTGCACACTCTTTGATCATCATGCTTGCCTCATTAGCCAGCAAATGCAGCACCTTTTTGACTCATGCTTTGCTGCTATCTTTAGTTCACACTAAGGTACTTGGTCATTGTAATAGCAGTAGCGTATATATACTTTGTCGCTTTCGGCACATTAAAGTTAATCTCAACAAAGTCTACTATAATTTAATAAATGCCCGAGAAAAGAATCAGCTCACTGTATTAGGACAGTGTAAAATAAAGTAAAATGCAACAGTCTTAAAATGCCTATATTTATGTACACACATATGTGTGTTTATATATATATATATATATATATATATATATATATATATATATATATAGGCACACACACAAACATGTGTGTGTAAACGGTTGGCAGACCTTATTATCATGATACTCCAAGTGAGAAACAGCAGATGATGCAGTTATTCTTCCTCCAAAAAAGTTTTGCATGGTGGTAGAAGGATCCTCTTAATGCAAGTACTTATTAACAGTAGTACAATACCTTAAATATAAAACAAAAACTAACATAAAGGGTGGGTACCGTAAACTGATTATTACCACAACTGTTCACCATAGTAATGAATCTTCGCTTACAGAGTCCCAAACCCAAGTTGCTCAAATTTTCAAGATTTTCAGCTCTTCTAACATCCCCATTCTTTTCTGCAAGCCCTTCGATCCTTTATTCCAAAAAGGCTTTTCTTGTCTTAATCTCATCAGCCATTAAGATTAGGTCATGGATTGTATTTTTGGAAGGAATCTTTGATAAAAGGACAATTTTTCAAACAGTGCTCCGGGCCCAAACATATTGCACAAACATGCCTCAAAGAAAACTAATTGCAAAACTAGGCCTCGTTTAGTTATAACTTGCGCATTTATGGAATGCACAAGTTATAATTTTTTTAGATAGAGCTTGCGCATTCCATAGTGCGCAAGCATCAGTTTTAAGCTTGCATAATTTTGGAATGCGCAACTTATTTTCGGGCATCATAAAGACAGAGAGCTGAATCTGAGATTCATTTCTCTCCCAACTTAATTTTTGACAAAAAAACCCACTCCATTCCCAACCTAAAACTCATTCCAAATCCAGACTTATTAACTCAAAAACATTGTTTTTGATCTATTCCTTCAATCAACCACTAGATTAAGCATAAAATGGAAGCAAATTAGAGGTAATTATATTTTGATTGTAAATTGATTACTACTTTAAAAATGATTATTGTTGATAATGGAATTGGTGGTCATGATGATGTCGATGTCAACGTGCTCTAATTGTTGATTTCTTTGTTGAAAATGCAAAACGATAAATGAAGTCTTCATATAGCCAAAAACCTAACTTTGTACAAAGTTTTTGTAGTGATAAATGGTTGTTGTTGTTTGTAGAATTGTCTTCCGGACCCGAAGATAGAAGTGTTCTCTATCTTCAAGAACACCATAGAAGCCAAAACAATACATTAATGGAGGTAAATGTTTGATATTGGTAAACCGAAAAAAAATGCAAATATGAAGCACTAATTTTAATTTTTTTATACATTTCAGGGTGTTGAAACTGTGAAGATATGCGATCATTCAAGCAAGCTCAAGGAGATCGATTATAAAGATCCAAGATTGGAGGCGAATCTACGAATCTTCAGATTTTGGCAAGCTATGCAAATCGACTACATTCGTCTCAGTCATCACCTTATTACCGCTTTATGCGATAGATGGAGGCCGACAACAAATACGTTTCATATGAGAGTCGGAGAGATGACAGTGACTCTAGCGGATGTGCATTTTCTTTTCGGTCTTAAAGCAGACAGTCATCCGGTATGTTTGCAAAATTTAGATATCGATTACATCGAATTGGCTCATGACTTGCTTGGTATTTTTTCACCTAGAGAGGCGATTAAGTCTAAAAGTGAGTTATCAATACTTGGTTTAAAAGTGAATTTTTAGAACCACTACCCGAAGGGCCGACCGATTTAGATATACTTCACCGCACTCGTGCCGTGATATTGTATTTTTTGAGCTGCCGATTGTTTCCCGATCATTCGAAAGGGAGATTAAGTTTGAAATTTTTACCTTTTTTGGACAATTTGGCTTACTGTGGATATCATTCTTGGGGTAGTGCTATTCTATGCTATTTGTATAGTGAGTTGTCACAGGTTGCCTTGCAACGTCGAAAAGTTTTAGGGGGTTCTGCAACATTGTTGCAACTATGGTCATGGTCGCATATTGCTATTGGATGACCATCTATTAGAATTCCTACCGACTTAGATCCGTATCTTCCATTTGAGGCTAGGTGGAATTGTGTTAGGAGTTGGCGTGAGACGCCAAGAAATGTACAGTTTTACCGTAATGAGTTGGATTTGTTGGCGGATGATGCGGTTACATGGGAACCATATTCATTAGTGAATAAGTTTGGACATCTGGAAGTTGAGTATGCATTCGTCGGTTGGATTACTAAGAGTCGACTGATTCTATTTTTAGACTTTGAGTTGTATGCACCCGGTCGGGTTATGAGACAGTTTTCCTTTGATTATCAGCACATTCCCGATCATGTCGTCCCCCTTGATCCGGAATGCACTAGCTGGATGACATTTTTGAAGGAAAGTATTGCTATTTGGAAATCAAGAATTGATCGTTCCGAACGAGCACGCGAGTCTTCGACACCATTGAGCGAGTATGAGTATTGATATTGGCGAATTACTTGTCATTATATTCTTAAAAAATGGCAAGGAAGTTGGTTGCGTAACTCCCCGTGCTCCTCTAGAACGTGATGTGGTAAGTATTGTCATTCCAAAAATTTTATAGTTCAATTTTATATCATATTGATGCATTGTTATGACTTATGGTTTAGGTAAGCGGAATATATAGTGCTTTGGATGTCATGGACGAAATAGAAGAAAGTCACATGGAGCCGGACAAGGTCAAAAGTAAGTGCATTGACCTACGACGAATACTTGATACGATTTTGGGTCGGAACAAGCTAAGAAGGCCGGTCAAGCCGCTGCGCATTGTAGAAGAGCCACCACGTTGTACAGAGGAGATACATAGCACAGTAGCGGGTGGACAAGCCCAATGGGAGGAGGCATACGTGGAAGGGGAGACTTCACAACGTCCCGGTGGCGAAACTACAGCTGAATGGCCCGCTTGGCCCGAGGTAGAGCAACAATACACCGGTGGACAAACTCATGTTGACTGGCCCGTTTAGCATGAAGGAGAACAACAATTCGGATATGTTGGACAGTCGACATACGAGCATGCGCATGAGGCGCCGCAATGGGAAATTCAACAAGAAGAACTCATTTTTGGGCCAAGCCAAGAACAAGAAATTGCATTGCCGACACCCGCTCCTACATTCGAATAAGGCCAAGGATCGGCTCCCATCGTGTACAAACGGAAGAAGAAGAAGAGAGACGACACCATCACTTGAGCTTAGACGGATTCGTGGTTGACGGTGTTGGTATTATTGTTGTTGTTTTTTTTGGTTGGTTAAGGGGTTATTGTACGATTGTTCAATCTATTTACTGTAAGACCTGTACGTTTCTATGTTATTGTACGACTTATTCAATCTATTTATTTTGTCAGTTGAATCATGCTATTTGTTTTGTTTGGAGATGGTGTTGTTAATGGAATGTTGTGTGCATGCTTTGGGAAGTTGAGAGTTTGCAAATTTCTGTTTAGGAGTTGGCAGAGAAGCTCCCTGTTTTGAACTGACCCAAAAAACAGCTTGCGTAAATGTGGAATGCGCAAGCTTTATTGTCAATACAGCTTGCGCATTCCACATTTGTGCAAGCTGTTTTCGGGTTATTTTAAAAACACGCTTGTGCATATATGGATTGTGCAAGCTACATTGACAACATAGCATGCGCAATCCATATATGCGCAAGTGTGTTTTTGACCCTGTCCAAGACAGATAACTCTTTCAATACCGTAAATTACACACTTTCACACAAAAAGTCATAACAACAATCTACATACCATGCAAACACCATTCGAATGACAACATCATTACATAACAAAGTCAACAACTCATACAGTAACATAGACGTTCTACTTCTACTACAATTCATCGTGGACAAGTTTTTTTCTAGTGACCAATAGAACCACATTTGCTACATCTGTTATGGCCAGATAAAAATGGCGGATCCATGAAACCTTTTAATCGAGTAGATCGAGGATGGCCTGAATTTCTACGTACAGGCGGTGGTTGTATAATTGGACCATCGTGGACATTCCAATGTTGATTATCTGGTATAGGGTGGAATAAAGGAGCATAAGCTGCGGAATACATAGCTTTCGTGTACCACGTGGAGATTAAGTCAAAATACGCTCTATTAGCACCACCCGAACCACGTGAACAAGCCGCTTATACATGGGAGCACGGAATCTAATGTCGGCATGTTGCACGAACATTTGGCAACATTATCTTCGATATTCACCGTATAGTCAAACATATGCACATCTTTCACCTGCCATTCAACGGAGCTATATCTCTCTATAGACACGAGCCTCGATTCTTCCATTCTTCTCCACGCTAGTGCTTTCCACCTAGGTGCGAGTTGCGGCGTCCACTCTTCCCCTTGAGTTCGTCGTTCGACGAAGTAATGGTTCAGTCGATGAAATGTTCGTGCAACCAATGATCTAACGGGTAAATTCCAAGTTCCTTTGAGCACACCGTTAAAGCTTTCGGAAACGTTGGTCGTCATCATATTAAATCTTACTCCGCCGTCATGACAAAGAGCCCAGCTTGATTCCTGGTCTTTCAAACTCCTTTCAATCCACGCATCAGCATCTCGATTTACATCCTTCAATTGCTTTCGAAGATCATTATATTTATGACCTCTGATGCCGGTGAACATGCACTACAAGAAAATCTACCTTTAGTTGCAATTAATGGTAGCGTTTGTAGTGTAAGTGCAACAAATACTACCTTTTCCAAGTTCTTGTTTTTTATTTTCGTTTAATTTTAGGGTTGCCGCCTTACTTTGTTTCGATGAAAAACTTGTCACGTTTTTTCCTCATATTTCCCTCCACTGCCTTCTTTTTTCCTCCACTGTTTACATTTTTCCCTCTTTCAACAAATTTCCCTCCTCTCGCTCATTTCAATCGTCCTGTCCAATACCGCACCGTCGCCATACGCTACTTCTTGGAACAGCTCTCATCACGCTACCTCGTCGATCAGCTTCCATCCACTTCGTCTCCCCTTCGCTTTATTCACAAGCCCTAAATCTACAAATCAGGTAATCATTGTATAACTTGTTTGGGATTTGGTAGACTACTCTTTCCTCTCTACATAGTTGACTGATTTCCCCTTTAATCTGTTGTCGTTTGATTGAGATTCTGCACAAACCCTAAATTGGTATGGATTTTATAATTTGTTTGTGATATTATATTGGAGTTATACGGTTCAATATTGATTTTATAAATTGAATACAAACCATAATTCGCTAATTCGTCGTCAGTCTACATAAACCCTAACTCGACCATGTCACCATGTTTAAGTTGTTTTAGGTTACTGGCATAAGATATGAATCTAACTCAACTTCTTTTGATTCCTCTTTTGTGATTGTAGTTGCTAACTGGAACAGTTTCATTTTTCCCTTTGTAGGCCTTCTGTGATGTTGCTTTACCCCTTGTAAGCAAATTTCTTTCTTTTTTATTTATTATTTTATGGTCGACCGTCTGCCAATCTTTAGGTTATTAATTCAATTCTCGGTATGACTAATCGTATAGGTATGCATCGGCCGTTGCTATAGAAAGTCCACCGAAGGTGGATGATGAGCAGTGGTTGGCTTATTGGATTTTGTACTCTTTTCTTACTCTTTCTGAAATGGTTGCTCAACCTGTCTTATAGTGGTAAATTTTCCTTTTCCATGTTATTTATTAACTTCTGTAATATTTAGTAATCTCAATTAGAGATTGACAATAGACAAATCAATGTTCTGGTATGTTCTTGAATCACTAGCATACATGAAGTAACACTTTCCATTCCATCGTATTTAGAAGCTACCAAATACTTACTTATATGCTTGCTTGCTATAGTGTACATTATACACAATTGAACACTTAAAGGCATGATGCATAAATGTGATACATGTTAGGGACAGATATATATATTACCTCAGAAAAATGCACTACTTGAATATTTATACACCAATTTGGAGATTAAAGGTGTTGATTCCATCTTATTTTTACTTAACGTGAAGGATACCAATATGGTATGAGATGAAAGTGTTGTTCATGGCATGGTTGGTACTACCTCAGTTCAGAGGAGCAGCGTTCATATATTCTAAATTTGTAAGGAAATAACTTAGAAAAGTTGGTGGCCATAACAAGACTATGACATCGCCTTTATCAACCTCGCCTTCCAAAATGACGAACAAATTCATGGGACTGCTTTCACCAAAAAAGGTATCTTCTGCTGTCAGTTTTCTTCTTTAAATTGTTAATGGAGAAGTGATTGATTGATTTATTTCATCATTTTCAGGACGAGCAGGAAGCTTACTAGAGATAATTTTGTATTTTACTTGTCTTTTTCTATGATTAACTCTGTGACTGAGGTTGTGTGCTACTACATGCATGTTTTTCGGTAATGTTGGCCTTATGTACAAAAATTAATAGCGTTAAGCAAATTTTCTATCACTGAATTATATTAAACTTCAATTATTTTAAATACTCTTTTGTCCTTTTACTAATGTTCACTGGAGATTTGGGGGAATTTGGTCCGATGCTACACAGTCATTATAAATGACATAGTTTTTTTGAAGTTTAAATACAAAATCGATCAATATCATGTTTTATATTGAGTTGACTTTTGAAAAAACATATTTGATTGTAATAGAAACTAAGCATGGGTAATTTGAATGTCAAAGTAATAAGGCAGTCTACTTATGCAAATGAGACAATAAGGTGTCAGTTTTGCTTTTTTATATCTTATTCTGTAATAGATTACTATGTGAATTGGCATAAAAATGTTTGTGATCTATTCATTTATTTACTGCAGTCCTTCAGCCACTATACAGCAGATCAAACGAATTCGGAGAAAAGAATTTGTTGCTGACACTATCTTAGAGGTAAAGTGGAAATGCTGCCCCGAGGTATTTATCGATTTCATATATTTGGCTTTAAAGTTCTCATTCTCATTGTTGCAAAGAACTATATTTTATATGTAACAAAGTTTGTATAAAATGAAATAGTATATGTGTTATAGGTTGCTGCTTGGAAAGACAAGGATGGGGATTGGTATGAGACATGCCTTCATATTATTTGTAAGCACCTACTTTAGTTTTAAAGAAAATACATCATTTTAAATTTCAGTTCTGTGTATAACTGAATAAGATATAAACACGATACACCATTCCTCCATCCACAATCATCAAATTTTTATGTGTAGTTGGAGCTTATCCTAATGTACAAAATTTATTTAGAGAGCTTGGGATTGATGATCGGTTGGAATGGAAAGAACATTCCATGATTTTAAGAGGGCAGTCATATGTCGAGGCTCAAGATGGTTTAACCATTACTGTGTGACAGCCCGCAAATCCGTACCCCTTGAATTACCACTATTCTACCTCTATTAATTCAAATGGCATAGAATTACGAACCATTAGGGTTAAAAAAGAAGAGATAGAAGAAGAAGAAACTAAACAATATCAGAATCTCACAGTCGCAGCGGAATAAAATATAATAGTAAATATAGAACTTTACACAAAATGAAAACTATCACTGTTTTATACATCATATCATCAGAGTATCTCATACAACAACCAATACCAATCAGACATACCATACAATCATAGCAGCGGATATATATATAAATACGGATAATACGTCTCGGACTCCAGCTCCTCTCCTACTCCATAGCATCCCGTCCTATACAAATAATACTCGGTCTGACCCGAGCATTATAATGAAATAACATCCGAGTCAGTCTGGAATACCAGCTGATAATAATGCATCCAAATTGATTATTAAAGTTTCAAAAATCCTTTGAAAACAAAAGCATCTCGTAAGACCACGCCACAAATAAACATGTCGGGTTTTTACCTTACGATAGCTAAAACACTTTTTATAGAAATCCTCTGATATTATAATAGGGTCTATTTACAAATACTTATAAAATAGCCGAAATTGTTACATGATTAAATTCTAGCTACTAGCCACAGAGTGGGTAATACAAACAAAACTCGTACAAGGCTCATAGGGAAAATGGATTTCCAACAATGACTAGGCACTGGGGTACCACCTGTCACAGTACGGGGCCTAGATCACCATACTGAGGACCACTCCCGATCCCCTGCAACACAAGGCCAGACCCATCCCTTACTGGACAGTTCCGAATAAGATCACCCCGCGGTTGGGATCAGTAACCGCACCACTAAGCCGAAATAAAAAGGAACATCTAGACAGGGATGACCTTACTCTCCAGTGGAGGCTACCCACGAAGCCTTGCTGCATATCCCCTGATTTTCAGTCATTTCCATTTGATGAGGCTTGAGGCTAAGCGTTACCTTTAGAACGTTTCTCTTAGAATGCCCATCGCCCACCTGACGATGTTCCGAAAGCATTCGCCCATACAAGTCCGTTCTGGGTTCGAACGGAACCGAAGGCACTATTCCTACTACATCCATTTTGGAAATATCCTCAGGATTAGTAGCGACTAGCCCTTGCACTTCACAGTTCCATCTTCGACTCCGAACATGTTTTTCTAACGAAACGTACAAACCGGATCGAAGTGGTTTTCGAGAAATAAATCTCGATCCCGGTCTCTTCGAAACGATCAACGCATTTGTCCAATATTGATAGTCGGTGATTTAACTATCAATTAATATTCAAAAAAATACATCACACAATAAATAATTCCCACAGTATTTGTTTGCCTCCAATATCTCTTACAAGATATAATTTCATTCTCAACTCATTTGAATACAATTCCCAAAATCTCTTCCTTTACAAGGTAAATCCTTTACCATTTATTCCCATTGGAAATAACCAAGTTCAAAACAAATTTAGATTTTTAACAAGTAAAACACTTTATTTTAAAATATACTTTAAATATTGAAAATTACTAGTAGTTATTACACAAAATATAATTTCTAATGTGTAAAGTAAAACCATTTATTAGGATATAAGTCTTGATTGTAAATAAGGGTTTAGTTTTAAACTAAACTTATAAGTAGAGTTTAAGAGGTTAATACTAATTTCAATAACTTAGGTCAAAACTAGTCTTTTAAAACAATCCATTTGTAAAAATAATTACTAGAATATTCATAAAGATTTACTATTGCTAATTTGTTAATAGTTACTTTAAAATAGTAATTTTCAAAATACTCTTTAAAACAAGTTTGAAATTTAGACTTCCTTTTTAATAAAATCTGTTTAAAACTCGAACTTGGTTTTTCCGGGGAAACTCATTCCCACTTAAACATTCCAGAAAATCCTTCTTATAAATTCTGTCGATTTATTTCAATTCAGATTTATGGTTTAATAACATAAATTTACTTTCCACGTTTCAAATAACTTCTTACGAAGCTTAATCATATTCCCATTCCCGAAAATTTACTTTCAAAGTATAGGTTTACGTCTTTTTAAATGAACCATTATAAATTTATTTAAATGAAAATCATACTTAAGGAATTGCTTAAAGAAATACCTACTTAAATTTCAATGGTTTTTAAATAATAGTTCTGCAACATTCTAATTTGCAATTAATTGCTAATTAAATTTTGGAGGGTTTCTTTTGAAATCATATTTAATTTCCAGGGAACGTTATTATGAAAATAACTCCATTTGTTATTTTTAACAATTTATAACTTCTTATCGAAGTTATTACCAGAAATCCATACTTCCACATTTGCCAACTAATAAATGTTCCTCTTTATTTATTTCAAATTTTATTCCCTTAAATTCTTTATTTATCAATTTCTTTATTTCTTTATAAACCCAATTTATTTAAAAAAAAATTTAAAATTCTGTGTATACACTTATCTAGCAATGTCACAGTATAATTTAATTCAGAATTATCAATCACAATATATAAACAGATCACAACATCAATTATAAAGATAATTATCATAATGTGAGGAATCCAGTTGGATCCCTCCAACCTGTTTTTTTTCCTGCATCCACAAATATTAGCACAAAAATATATATATATCAATCCAGGCTGATAACAACAATTATATTCCACCAATCACACAGATATTTAAATATTAATTATTTAAATCAGCCAATATCCAGATGTGAGTGAGAATAACTCACCTTGAGTTTCGACGAGCGTTCGAAATTCAAATTAAACCGAACGACGTTCGATTTAACTCAAATTTCTACTTGCCCAGAATGGTTTCCGAACTGTACCACCGCGTAGCATGCTTTTTCGCGATTCCGGTGCTACCAAATTTGTCGAATTCTGATCACACATGAACTAGATATGAATTTTTATAATTTAAACAAGATTTAAAACAAATTTTACTTTATTTTAATTTTTATAATACCAAAACAACACGGGCCGTTATCTTCATCTTCACGTGCAGGCTTCAAGTACCAGCGAAACCCAAAGCCGACATCACACCTCGAAAATCGCAACCGCCATCGGTGCCTTCCACCACGATCGGAGATCGCCACTCCGTAGCCCTACGTCGACTCTACCTACGCCTAAAACCTCTCTAGGCTCGGCTACCCCCAGCCCAAGAAATCTAGCTCGAACGCCGGGCCTCCCCTCGCGAAATTCCCGTCCCCTCGTCAAACTTTACAACACCCCACCGTACAGATGTATAGAACACGAGGTCTACTTCGATTTCCTAGTTGAGAATTTCTTCAATTGAAACGTGGATTGATCGATAAGTGGAGATGAAATTAGGAGGGTTTCGGCCATAGATATAAAAGAGAACGGCGGCCTGAACGTGTTTCTAGGGTTTGACAAAAAAAGGGTGAATATATAATATTGTTTATTATTATTTTATTAATATAATTCTCAATTTAACAACTTATGCAAACGAACTCCAATTCTCAGGTACCAACAGGCGTTCCTGGGTTTTTTCCATGTTCCGGACACAATGGAATAGGTTTCGTAAGCTAATTCGGTCGTATGTGCGAGTTATGGAATTAAACGATCAATTTAAAATTAAATCGGTTAAAATAATTTCGATGCGTTTCGAGCTGCCATGGTCAAACGACAACTCCGATTGCTAAGAAAATTGAAATCCTGTAATAACTAACTATTACGGATCCAATGGAACTAGTTTCGTCGAATTCTGAGACTGTGCCCCGGAAGGCTATTTTAACTCGTCTATTAAATCGGGCGATTTTCAAAAGTGTCGAAACCGCTTAAATTTTCACTTTTAAAATTTTACTAACTTAACAATAATTCATATAAAATTTATAATCACATTAAAAATCATTCTGGCTCATTCCGGACTAAAATCGGATTAATTGCATTTTAATAATATTAAATTCATTTTTAAATTAATATAAAATCCCAAATATTAATTTATCAACTTTAAAATTCTTCTAAAATTCCCACCATGCTATTTACACTTAAATAACTCAAAATAAATTTTTAAAACCATTTTTATCACTATTTACATCCAAATTTACCTTTTTATCTCAATTTCGAATATTTTATTATCATTTTCCATTATTCAAATTCAACTGGAATTACTATAATTAAAAATTATAGCTTATTTCATTGATTGAACCCAAATCCATTCATTTCAAAATCAATTAAGAATCCACATTAAACATTTAAAACGAATTAAATGTTCAAATTAAATGGCTTAAAAATACGGGATGTTACATTCCTCCCCCCTTATAAAAATTTTGTCCCCGAAATTTGCTAGGGTAGAAAATACCCTCCAACCCATTTACTTACCCAATTTTCTTAGTTAAAAGCTCATATTCCTTCTAAAATCCTTTAGCTTAATTTCAAACTCATTTGCTTCATTTACTCTAAAGCTTTAATTTTAACTTATAACTTTCCAAGTTAATAAGTTTTCAAAATCCTAAATAAAATTCTAACTCCCAAAATTTCCGGAAAATTTTGGCAGAGTCTCCCCTGCACGGAGGAGCTTTCGCGATATCGCGATACAGATAAATATATATACATCGACCCACACGGTCAGAAACCAAAATATATCACTATATATATATATATATATATATATATATATATCATTTCTCAATTATATTTGCGTAGGCGTACCTTTTAAGCACATTTTAAAAGCAAGCGGCTAATATTTTAGCATATATGCGCTCCAACTCTCTCGAACGCCTCCCGCACCTATACTATACTCAACAAACTCATTAGTTTTCAAAGATATGAACATTTTAACAACATTCCCAATATAAGTATAAGCCAAAACATATCCTAACAACACTTTGCAAAATTTCATAAGTAAACCATACTTTATAACACGCACAAAGTTCCCTTTCTAATGCCAAATTTCATTTTATTTCACACAAAAGATTTGCAAACAAGTTTCGCCATTCCAATTCATACTTTATACAATTTTTGAATTGATTCACCAAGCAAGTTTTATTTCAATTTGCTACATTTGCATTTCTATTATGATTCACTTACATTTATACTCAAATCCCTTTATTAAGATTTTAGCCCATTCTACTTCCATCCAAACCAACTTCATTTTATTTCACTTAAATGATTTACATTCAAGTTTACTATATACAATCCACATTTATCTCTACCAATTCATTTCTATTTAAATATGATTAACAGGTGCTTCACTAACATCAATCTATTTCATTTCAGTCCCAAGTTGATTCACAAACCAAATTCTTATTTCCAATTTGAAGCGTTTGCATTTCTTTTATAATCCATTTCCATTCATATCCAAAATCACTTAATTAGATTGCATTTATCTAATTAATTTAAAACCATCTTTATTTGCTTCTCCAAATCAACTCACTTGCATCCATATACAAACTCTTTGAATTTTATTCCAATCCATATCAATTTATTCAAAAATCAATTTCGATTGCTTGTTAAACAACTCAATTCCGAATACATGCAATTTTCATGCCATTCAAGCAATTAATCATCACTTCAGCTTACACCCATTTAAAATTAATTCTAGTCTAGATTTATATTAATTTTATTCAATTCTGCATGGTTCATAATCCAAGCATGCTTATTCCATTTCAATTATTAAATCAATCCTTATTCTCACTTTCAAATTTATTATTCATCTTAAGTTTATTTTTATTATATTATTATTATTATTATTATTTTTATGATATTATATTTTTTTTTCTTCCTCACAATAACAATCTTAAAAGTCATTTGCTTGCATCTTATTTTGCAAACAAAATTTATTTAAAGCTATTTCATAAGCTTAAAAATAACCATCTCATCATTCTCTTAAAGGATTACAGTTCCATAATATCTCAATTTATTTCCATTTTAATTGATTCTTACCAAATCAAACCATTTACAAATTTTAATCCAACTAACTTATACATTCGGCTTAAGTTTAAATCAATAACATCTCATTCTATATTATTTACAACTCTCACACATATTTAATTCATACTTTCATATTCCATTACAATAATCAATTAAAACCATTTCACTTGCAAGTCCATTTCAACATCTAAACAAATTTACCCATGACCACATTATAAAGCTTAATTACAATTATTTATTTTGCTTAAGCATTCTTCACAATATTTTCATTTATATTCTTATATCAATTTTATTTCATTTTCATTTGATTCCCATCCAAATCAATTTCAATCCATTTTTAGATTTATTTTATTAGCAAAGAAACTACTTTAAATTATTACACATACTTGGATTTTATTTACAGTTCAACCATCATTATTTAAATCCAATACCAGTATTCTTTCACGCTCCCAATACTTATTACCAAAATTAAATCCCATGCCACAACCGAATTTTTATTTACTTCCCAAATTTTGATCAATTATCAAAATTATATCCATTACAATACAAATTCCATTTAATTGTAATTCAATTTAGTCTCTAACCTAATTCATATTAGGTTTTAATTCACTTCCCCAATTCATACTGAACTTATTTGCAATACGACCATTTTCAAATGTTCTAAACAAGAACTAGGTTCCATTTTACCCTTCAATTATTAACAAGCTTCCAAAACTATACCCGTTCCAGTACTATTTTCATTTAATTTAGCTTATACTAAATTCACCTTCAAGCTTCTCTTTATTTAATTCAGCTTATGCTAAATTCATTCTCAAATAATCCCTTTGAATTTAGTTGAGTCAAACTTTTATTCATACAATATCCCTTCAGCAAATTAGATTTCTTTCAATTCAAGTCTTTCCAAATTTAGATACAAGTTTTAACTAAATTTATTTAACCATCTTGAATTCATTTCATTTTTCCTTACCATCTTAAATAAGGATTTAATTCCATTCATATTTATTCACAACACAATTGAATCTTGTTTTTAATTAAATCCAATTCCATCTCAATTCCATTCGATTGAAGTTAAATCCAATTCAATCTAATTTTAATTCATTTAGATTTAATTCAATTTCAAATTCTCAATTTTAATTCTCTATATACCAGTTCAAAACTTGTTTACTAATTTAAGTTCATTCATTTCCTTTATATCTCACTTTACCTTATCTCAATTTACATTTCATTTGAGTTTAGTTTGGGCTCCCCATACCATTCAATTATTTCCCTATGTGGTTATAACTCCATTTCTTTATTTATAAGTTCACCAACTTATTTATTTTAAAGCTCATATTGCTCATTTCAATCTATCTACATCTTATAATCACAAGTTCAAATTATATATATATGTGTGTGTGTGTGTGTGTGTGTGTGTGTGTGTGTGTATCACTGAATTTTTAAGGATACATCAATTTAATCCTTTGCACAACTTTAAATCCGCAATTTCATATTATAAGTATAGTACTTAATAGCTCATGGGTACAATTTATTTCTCAATGACCTACAATTACAAAGTCATTTTACATTTCAATTTAACCCAAACCAATTTAATTCCAATTCCCAAATTTATTTAACTTATCCCAAGTGAAATTCCAATTTTCTATTCACTTCAATATATTTTATTCACTTCCATTTACCCAAATTAATTTTAATTTTAGGATTAAAATTTCATTCCCTTTCTTACTTAATATCAACTCTAATTCTTTTTAAATCAACTTTCTTTACAAGTTATATAGTTGATTCATTTTAACTTTCACATTTTTATTCTAAACAGAATCTCCAGAATTCAATTTACCCGAATTTATTTCAAAACCAATTTGAAATAATAAATAACTCATACACTCCTGGTATCAAATCAAATCTCCCAATTCCAAAACACTTGGTTTTATTAAAACAAATTTCCCTTTGAAATTTATAAAACCACTTGTATACCCAACAAGTCAAACAAATATTATAACCATCCACTTTGGTAGCAATCCTTCACTTTAGAAACTCGAAAATGAATTCTGATGATGTGGCCAGCATCACCAGGATTATTTTCCAGCGACTGAAGTGGGTTCAATGCTTCTTACTTTCCAAAATTCATTTCAAAACAATTTCCCATTCAAAAATATTACCCAAAACAATATTCCATCATTACCTTCAAACACTTTAGAGAACATTACAAACTTTCCCAGGATTTTAAATTTCCAAACTTTTGTTTCAATACATTTAAAATTCTTTCCAAAACTTCCAGGATTTAAATTCTGGTTTGGTTTAAATTTGTTATTCTCTTTTGTATACTTTATACTCATGGAATTTATTTGGTTATATCCATTTCACATTTTAGATTAACTTTTAGATTCTTATTTACTTATTGTATTAACACCCAATCAACCAAATATATATATAATTTCAAAAAATTATTTCTTTTATATCAAAATATAATTTTGGGTAAAATTATTTCATTTACCCACTTTAAAAACAATACTATGTCGGTTTATCTAGTTTAAGTGTTTAGAAACCCCTATCGATACGGTTGTACTTCCCGCACCGACCAGAATTCATAAACACTCAACCGATAAGTCAACATAGTATAAACACAATTTTATATCCACTAATAAGTACGCTCTCATATCTATTAATACACTCAACTCATTATAGAGTACTATTGACTCTGTTAAATGAGTAATTTCCCCACCAAGCCTAGGTTGTCGCCAACCTAAGCTCTGATACCAAGTGTGACAGCCCACAAATCCGTACCCCTTGAATTACCACTATTCTACCTCTATTAATTCAAATGGCACAGAATTACGAACCATTAGGGTTAAAGAAGAAGAGATAGAAGAAGAAGAAACTAAACAATATCAGAATCTCACAGTCACAACGGAATAAAATATAATAGTAAATATAGAACTTTACAAAAAATGAAAACTATCACTGTTTTATACATCATATCATCGGAGTATCTCATACAACAACCAATACCAATCAGACATACCATACAATCATAGCAGCGGATATATATATAAATACGGATAATACGTCTCGGACTCCAGCTCCTCTCCTGCTCCATAGCATCCCGTCCTGTACAAATAATACTCGGTCTGACCCAAGCATTATAATGAAATAACACCCGAGTCAGTCTGGAATACCAGCTGATAATAATGCATCCAAATTGATTATTAAAGTTTCAAAAATCCTTTGAAAACAAAAGCATCTCGTAAGACCACGCCACAAATAAACATGTCGGGTTTTTACCTTACGATAGCTAAAACACTTTTTATAGAAATCCTCTGATATTATAATAAGGTCTATTTAAATATACTTATAAAATAGCCGAAATTGTTACATGATTAAATTCCAGCTACTAGCCACAGAGTGGGTAATACAAACAAAACTCGTACAAGGCTCGTAGGGAAAATGGGTTTCCAACAATGACTAGGCACTGGGGTACCACCTGTCACAGTACGGGGCCTAGATCACCGTACCGAGGACCACTCCCAATCCCCTGCAACACAAGGCCGGACCCATCCCTTACTGGACAGTTCCGAATAAGATCACCCCGCGGTTGGGATCAACAACCGCACCACTAAGCCGAAATAAAAAGGGACATCTAGACAGGGATGACCTTACTCTCCAGTGGAGGCTACCCACGAAGCCTTGCTGCATATCCCCTAATTTTCAGTCATTCCCATTTGATGAGGCTTGAGGCTAAGCGTTACCTTTAGAACGTTTCTCTTAGAATGCCCATCGCCCACCTGACGATGTTCCAAAAGCATTCGTCCATACAAGTCCGTTTCGAGTTCGAACGGAACCAAAGGCACTATTCCTACTACATCCATTTTGGAAATATCCTCAGGATTAGTAGCGAGTAGCCCTTGCACTTCACAGCTCCATCTTCGACTCCGAACACGTTTTTCTAACGAAACATGCAAACCGGATCGAAGTGGTTTTCGAGAAATAAATCTCGATCCCGGTCTCTTCGAAACGATCAACGCATTTGTCCAATATTGATAGTCGGTGATTTAACTATCAATTAATATTCACAAAAATCCATCACACAATAAATAATTCCCACAGTATTTGTTTGCCTCCAATATCTCTTACAAGATATAATTTCAATCTCAACTCATTTGAATACAATTCCCAAAATCTCTTCCTTTACAAGGTAAATCCTTTACCATTTATTCCCATTGGAAATACCCAAGTTCAAAACAAATTTAGATTTTTAACAAGTAAAACACTTTATTTTAAAATATACTTTAAATATTGAAATTTACTAGTAGTTATTACACAAAATATAATTTCTAATGTGTAAAGTAAAACCATTTATTAGGATATAAATCTTGATTGTAAATAAGGGTTTAGTTTTAAACTAAACTTATAAGTAGAGTTTAAGAGGTTAATACTAATTTCAATAACTTAGGTCAAAACTAGTCTTTTAAAACAATCCATTTGTAAAAATAATTACTAGAATATTCAAAAAGATTTACTATTGCTAATTTATTAATAGTTACTTTAAAATAGTAATTTTCAAAATACTCTTTAAAACAAGTTTGAAATTTAGACTTCCTTTTTAATAAAATCTGTTTAAAACTCGAACTTGGTTTTTCCAGGGAAACTCATTCCCACTTAAACATTCTAGAAAATCCTTCTTATAAATTCTGTCGATTTATTTCAATTAAGATTTATGGTTTAATAACATAAATTTACTTTCCACGTTTCAAATAACTTCTTACGAAGCTTAATCATATTCCCATTCCCGGAAATTTACTTCAAAGTATAGGTTTACGTTTTTTTAAATGAACCATTATAAATTTATTTAAATGAAAATCATACTTAAGGAATTGCTTAAAGAAATACCTACTTAAATTTCAATGGTTTTTAAATAATAGTTCTGCAACATTCTAATTTGCAATTAATTGCTAATTAAATTTTGGAGGGTTTCTTTTGAAATCATATTTAATTTCCAGGGAACGTTATTATCAAAATAACTCCATTTGTTATTTTTAACAATTTTAAACTTCTTATCGAAGTTATTACCAGAAATCCATACTTCCACATTTGCCAACCAATAAATGTTCCTCTTTATTTATTCCAAATTTTATTCCCTTAAATTCTTTATTTATCAATTTCTTTATTTCTTTATAAACCCAATTTTTTTTTAATTCTGTTTATACACTTATCCAGCAATGTCACGGTATAATTTAATTCAGAATTATCAATCACAATATATAAACAGATCACAACATCAATTATAAAGATAATTATTATAATGTGAGGAATCCAGTTGGATCCCTCCAACCTGTTTTTTTCCTGCATCCACAAATATTAGCATAACAATATATATATCAATCCAGGCTGATAACAACAATTATATTCCACCAATCACACAGATATTTAAATATTAATTATTTAAATCAGCCAATATCCAGATGTGAGTGAGAATAACTCACCTTGAGTTTCGGCGAGCGTTCGAAATTCAAATTAAACCGAACGACGTTCGATTTAACTCAAATTTCTACTTGCCCAGAATGGTTTCCGAACTGTACCACCGCGTAGTATGCTTTTCCGCGATTCTGGCGCTACCAAATTTGTCGAATTCTGATCACACATGAACTAGATATGAATTTTTATAATTTAAACAAGATTTAAAACAAATTTTACTTTATTTTAATTTTTATAATACCAAAACAACACGGGCCGTTATCTTCATCTTCACGCGCAGGCTTCAAGTACCAGCGAAACCCAAAGCCGACATCACACCTCGAAAATCGCAACCGCCATCGGTGCCTTCCACCACGATCGGAGATCGCCACTCCGTAGCCCTACGTCGACTCTACCTACGCCTAAAACCTCTCTAGGCTCGGCTACCCCCAGCCCAAGAAATCTAGCTCGAATGCCGGGCCTCCCCTCGCGAAATTCCCGTCCCCTCGTCAAACTTTACAACACCCCACCGTACAGATGTATAGAACACGAGGTCTACTTCGATTTCCTAGTTGAGAATTTCTTCAATTGAAACGTGGATTGATCGATAAGTGGAGATGAAATTAGGAGGGTTTCGGCCATAGATATAAAAGAGAACGGCGGCCTGAACGTGTTTCTAGGGTTTGACAAAAAAAAGGTGAATATATAATATTGTTTATTATTATTTTATTAATATAATTCTCAATTTAACAACTTATGCAAACGAACTCCAATTCTCATGTACCAACAGGCGTTCCTGGGTTTTTTCCATGTTCCGGACACAATGGAATAGGTTTCGTAAGCTAATTCGGTCATATGTGCGAGTTATGGAATTAAACGATCAATTTAAAATTAAATCGGTTAAAATCATTTCGATGCGTTTCGAGCTGCCATGGTCAAATGACAACTCCGATTGCTACAAAAATTGAAATCCAGTAATAAATAACTATTACGGATCCAATGGAACTGGTTTCGTCGAATTCTGAGACTGTGCCCCGGAAGGCTATTTTAACTCGTCTATTAAATCGGGATATTTTCAAAAGTGTCGAAACCGCTTAAATTTTCACTTTTAAATTTTTAGTAACTTAACAATAATTCATTTAAAATTTATAATCACATTAAAAATCATTCTGGCTCATTCCGGACTAAAATCGGATTAATTGCATTTTAATAATATTAAATTCATTTTTAAATTAATATAAAATCCTAAATATTAATTTATCAACTTTAAAATTCGTCTAAAATTCCCACCATGCTATTTACACTCAAATAACTCAAAATAAAATTTTAAAACCATTTTTATCACTATTTACATCAAAATTTACCTTTTTATTTCAATTTCGAATATTTTATTATTATTTTCCATTATTCAAATTCAACTGGAATTACTATAATTAAAAATTATAGCTTATTTCATTGATTGAACCCAAATCCATTCATTTCAAAATCAATTAAGAATCCACATTAAACATTTAAAACGAATTAAATGTTCAAATTCAATGGCTTAAAAATACGGGATGTTACATACTGAGTGGATGAGAAGACATGTACATATCTATGGTAAATCTCTTCTTTCTATTTTGAAGTTAGAAGTTGTTTTGCTTTCCTGAATAATGAAACGCAAAAACAGGAACTATCACTGCCTTTAGCTGTCCAGACTGCTAGTTATCTTACATTAATTCCTCTTCAAATATTAAGAAGTCTTTGTGAACAATATATACAAGTTTAACAAGTTGCATCTGCTCTGCCTAGTTTGAATTGTACATAAGTTAATGTCGTTCCGAACATAAATATTTAGACTTAATTGACATTTCATTAATTTGTAATGCTTAGTTGACATTTCATTAAGTAATTAAGATATGTATGTTCAAACTGGCATAGCATTCAATTCAGTGAAGTGAAGGGCATGTTTGCAAATTTAAAATAATAATCTTCTGTGAACATGCAAAATCATATTTTTTTTTTCAAATTACATTTTTTCTTTTGAATGTTAAATACAGAAGTAAAATATTTGATTATTATTGGGTATTGAGTATGTAGTCCTTATTTTGGATGTTGTTATGAGAAAAGTTTTTCTTCCAATGAATATGTATATTAGATATTTGGATTTGAACAAGAGAAAAACTAATTTGCGTTTTCGAAAAATTTGATATCAAAGGTCCTATATAACTCAATATTGATTAAAATAAAATAAAATTAGTTGGTACAGAAAATATATGTAAAGAAAATGTGATACATATTTTATTGAAAGTGCAAATTGACTTGCCTTTAAAAAATATCATATATCATATATGAAAAATGCGAGGTAGTTTTCGTTTTTTTAAAACATATCTTATGCTAAATGTATTATAAAAAATAATAAAATTTTAACGGAAAAAAATATAACAAGGTCTAGTTTAGTTCCAAAAAATATATTTTCATACCCAAAAATATGTTTGCTTTATAAAAATTGTAATATATAAAAAGTACAAATTGGCTTGCATTTTACCAAAAACAGAACCGAGGTCCAACTTCGTTCTTGCGGGGAGCATTAGGTCTTCGAGCAGTAGCCTTGTAATAGATGCAAATAGGACGAGGGCTGATGCTATTTTCTGTACAGATGGTTTATTTGGGATTTACATACTAACAAATTGGAGTGTTATTTGTCTGCATCTGATGTTTCAGTTGCAATATATCTACTGAATAAGAAATATCGCCAATACAAAATATTTTTCATTTAGAGACGCTTTACCTTAATCTTAGCTTACCCCCGTGAACTAGTTTTTTACCTAAACTTTAGACCAATGAGTTAGTACCGTTTTCTGGTCCTTCTGTCTATGTTATGACTGATGATTAAATCAAAACTTCATTGCATTGGTTGTTTACTTCAGTTGATACAAGATATTGGACAGCTTAAAGCTTATGACTGTAAGATCCTTTTACTTTATCAGCATATAATTTTCATGAAATTGATCTGAAATGAGTCATCACTCAGAACTTCCTAAGAATTCATTTGCGACACTAAGTGTAGAATTAAAGCTTAATTTCAGAGTCTGATCATGCCAGTAATATGTTTTGTTTTGTTCATTCATAATTAGATCTGCATTCTTAAGTCTAAATTAATTGTATCATGATGAATTGGTAATGTATCCGTAAGTGTTATGGTAATGTATCCGTAAGTGTTATGGTCTTTCTTTCTAGCAATACTACTCAAGTTTCGTGGATGCATTTTTTGATAATGCACAGTCAGGTGCACAAGTGAATATGTAGAAGTATAACAAAAAATGAGGATTATGATGAAGATATGATTTGTACAGGAGGAGTTTGAACTGTTGCAGTAAGTAGTGATGGCACAGTTTTGAGGTGCTATGGAGGTGAGGCAGTGATAGAGGCAGAGGCAGGAAGATGGTGGGCTAATGGCAGAGCGGTTCAGCAGTAAAGATGTAGTGATGAAGTTGTAAACGGTCAAACAGGTGCTGAAATGGTGAAGTTGGCAGTGGGATGTTTGTATGATGGAAGAAGCAAGGGGAATTGAACAGTGAAAATGACCTGTAAATGTAAAGAAAAAATGAAATGTAAGATAGTGAAATGTGAAGACAAAGAAATGTATGGTAATGTACTACTTGTGTTTATGGTAATTCATTTGTTCATGTATTTTTTGTTTATTATTAAACTATGTATTATTACCGTTTAATATAAATTATGAATAAAGCGAATTGGAGAGTGAATGAGCTAATAGAATGTGAGAAATAAACAAAGAAAAGCAAAAATATTTAGTGGCGTTTATCAAACGCTACGGAAAAAATATGTTGAAAAAATATCACTTTTGGTGGCGTTTCAACATGCTACAAAAAAAGATTTACGGTGGCCTTTTTTCGCCGCGCAAAAAGGCACATTATAACGGCGTTTACAAAAACGCAACCAAAAATATTAGTTTTTTAATTGCATGTCGTATGGCAGCGTTCCTAAAACGCTACCATAAGTTATGGTTGTGTTTTTTGCGCACCACCAAAAGTACTTTTTGGTGTAGTGGTGCGTGTAATAAATTTTGTAGCTCATCCGTACCAAACTCCGCTTTCTTGAAATTTGCTTTAATACGACAGATACAAAAGCGATGATGATGTTCAATTGGCCAAGCTTCTCTAAGCGCACGTGGAATTCCTTTCATACGATCCGAGATAAAGGTGATACATTTAGTACGTAGGGATGGAATATAATTCCATATGCGACGAATAAACCAACCCCGCATTTGCCATGACTCTGTATGTACAATATCAAAAGCTAAAGGAAATAGCCCTTGATTTGCATCCACCCCAGTTGCTACTGGTAATGTACCCAAATACTTTCCGTATAAATGAGTTGCATCAATAGACAATATGGGTCGACAGTGGTCGAAGCCTTGAATAGAAGGTCCGAAAGCTCAAAAAGCACCATCAAAAACACCACGACTATGAATAACATCATATATGGTTCCAGGGTTGGTATGTTGTAGGGCTCTAAGATATTTCGGCAATTCCACGTACGACGATTCCCAATCGCCATAAATCATTGCAACAGCTTTCTACAGTTCATGCCAGGCTCGAAAATAACACACTTTAATATGAAACACGTTGGACATTGTCTCTTGAACAGTTCTTGCAGTCATGTTTGTTTCATCTTTAATCAACGGAAGTATTTTGCTACATATAAACTTCACAGTTGCCTGTCGATGGTTTGAGTTGATGGTTGCGTTTAAACAAGTGTGGTCACCGCCATATGTAGTTATCTTCCACCAATTTGAATTTTTTCTTATCGAAAGGCTTGCATGAACACGCCAAGGGCATGTTTCTTCTACATCGCAACGGACAGTGTATTGATTTGCACGCGATTTCAGAACTTGAAACTGAACTGAACATTTAATCGCTCATTCACATAACTTTTCAACAAGCTTCTGCTTACTTTCAAAAATCAACCCAACTCGTGGACCTTTCTCCACACATTATCTTCCAAAAACTTCCATGTCTAGTTGACAATTTTCCATTATTGATTTCGCCATCATTGATGTCGTGCATAAATCATCGCCTAGAGCCTCTTCATATGTGATTCGTTCTTCTTCCGGATTTACATCATCAGCCTCCTCAATGTCTGCATATATGATTGCATCATTGTCAACTTCCATTTGATGTATCCAAGTTCTATCCTCATCATCCGCACAAGAAACTTCCATGCTATCCAATTGCCCAAAAATCTCTTGTGGAGTATCAACATGATAATCGGCACCATCGTCGTCACAACCAGTAAATGCATCTACGTCACTAGGAATACAAAAAAAAAATGTCGTACATTTTGCATTAACGTAAGTAAAAATACAAGTGCCAACGTATAATAGTACTCACTTTTCAAATGCTTGCGACTGATTTGGATTTATAGCGTTCTACATCATATTTTTTCCTGACTAGAAGAGACTCCAGCCATTCCGCTGTACCTGTGAAGTAAGTTTGTAAACTCTCCACTTTGATGGCTTGAAAGATACGATGGATACGCCGACCATTGTGTTTCTTGTAACTGTGTGGTATGCATATATTCACCCCCAGAGATTACTGGCGCTTGTGTTTCAACCACATTTTCATGTTCCACTCTCACAACGTAAATTTCTTGACGCAGCGGATAACAACAAGTTGTCACCAAAATGATGCACAACGTACAAACGACGATGGAACGATACAAAGATGAATCGATGGATTGATAATACCCAAGATAAATTCCCAAATCCGTTGATCTCGCGAGATACCGAATTCTAGCTATCTTTAACACGTTGATCGCGCACGATACCATGTTAGAAGATCTACGATTCTTCGACGTTGATCTCGCGCACGAGATTTCGTGAACCGGCTTCAAAATCGTTGATTCGAGCGCACTCGAATAACCGAAGATGGAGAAAGGAGCTCACACTCAACTTTCAATTTTAAAAGAGGCACAAAGCACTCAAACAAAAGTTTATTCAAAATCAACCTCCCTTACAAGTGACACAACACCCCTATTTATAGGAGATTACAACACAGTTCGGCCGACCTAACTCACACGGCGACCTACAACCTAACCCCAATGCGACTCAACAACCTAACGACTTAAGACGGTTACAACACACACGACCTATGATCAAAACGACTTATGACCCAAGAAAAACAAGTTACAACAACACTCATTGCGACATAAGAATTTACAACATATTCAACATACGACTCAATATATACAAGTGACATAGCACAGCAACAGGAGGCCTTGAGCGACATAAGCTTCTGGGCGACTTAGCATTGAGCGACCTAAGAAGACAGCAGCTTATGGTACAACGGCATAAACTTGAACAACTTTAGGAATGTAGCGACCTAAGGTTCGCGACCTAAGCTGGAGCGACCTAAGGCGCGCGGCCTATCACATGGCGCTGCATCAGTTACCTTGGTAGGTCGTAAGTCGCTAGGTCGTTCGCGACTCAAGGAACCCGAGCGTCTTAAAGCCACTGAGCTATCGCCCGAGCGACTTAAGGCGCAATCTGCTTTCATTGAGTTAGGTCGTAATTCGTTAGGTTGGAACTCCTGTTGCGCTGCATCATTCTCCGCTGGTTGAAAGGAATTCGACCTCGAATTCACACTTTCCCTTCTTCGACAAGCTTATTCTCATGATACGGAATCAGATGTTTGACGTTGAAAACGTCGGCATTATGGACATGATCCGACAATCTTAACCGATAAGCATTATCATTAATCTTCTTCAAGATTTCTACTGGACCAATCTTTCGAGCTTTCAATTTGTTGTAAGTTCCAACTGGAAAACGATCTTTCATCAATACTGCGTAAAAAAAATCACCCTCTTTGAAGTCCACACTTCTTCGCTTCTTATCTGCCAGTTTCTTATACTTCTCATTTGACTTAAGCAATCGTTCATGAACAATCCTGTGACACTCTTGCAACTCATTCACAAAATCACAAGCTCGTTTAACAACCCCTTTCTGACGTGGAATTGTCGACAAATCCAACGGTCCCTTCGAAATTGCTGAATATACTACTTGAAATGGACGGAATCCAGTACTTTGATTAACTGCATGATTATGTGCGAATTCTGCCTGACATAATTTCACATCCCAGCTCTTCAAATTATCCTTCACAAGACATCTCAACAAGTTTCCCAAAGATCTATTCACCACTTCCATCTGCCCATCCGTTTGTGGATGATAGGCGCTACTAAAATTCAACTGAGTCCCAACCATCTTCCACAGTCTCAACCAAAAATGACTTAGAAATCGAGTATCCCGGTCAGAAACAATGGTCTCAGGTAGCCCATGTAGTCGATAAACCTCTTTAAAGAACAATTGAGCAACACGGACTGCATCGGTGGTCTTTTTACAAGCTATGAAATGTGCTATCTTCGAAAATCTATCCACCACAACATATATAGAATCATTCCCTCGTTGAGTTCTTGGCAAACCCAAAACAAAATCCATGCTAATATCAACCCATGGTCTAGTAGGCATGGGCAATGGCATATACAATCCTGCATTCGTAGCTGTCCCTTTGGAAACTTGGTATGTGTGACATCTCTGCACAAATCTTTCAACTTCTTTCTCATGGAAGGCCAAAAATATGATTGAGAAATCAACTGCAGGGTACGATCTCTTCCCACATGACCTTCTTCATGCAATTCCTTCACAATCTTCATTCGCAAACTGCATTCTGGTATACACAATCGATTTCCTTTAAAGAGAAAACCATCCACTAACAGATACTCATCCGTCTTCCCTTTCTCGACTTCATCTATAATCTTAGCAAAGTAAGGATCTTCAACAAACAATTCTGGAAATACTTCCAAACCCGTCACTTCAACTCTCATCGTAGTCAACAAATGATTTCTTCTACTCAATGCGTCTGCCACTCGATTTGTAACTCCCGACTTGTGCTTTACAACAAAGGTAAACTGTTGCAAGTATGCGATCCATGAAGCATGCCTGGCTGCAATCTTATTTTGTCCCTGCAAATGTTTTAATGCTTCATGATCAGTATACAACACAAACTCCTTATAAAACAAGTAGTGTCTCCGGTGCTTTATGGCTTGGACAATAGCATAGAACTCCAAGTCATAGGTACTGTATCTTGTTTTGGCTCCAGAAAATTTCTCGCTAAAATAAGCAATTGGATGACCCCTTTGACTCAACACTCCACCAATTCCAACTTTAGATGCATCATTATCCAACTCAAAGAGTAACTGAAAGTCCGGATATCTAAGAATCGGTGTTGTAGTCAAGAGTGTCTTGATCTGTTGGAAAGCAGAATCAGCCTTTTCAGTCCATACAAATTGCTTTCCTTTCATGCAATCTGTCACTGGTGCCATTACGCTACTGAAATGTGGAATAAACCTTCGGTAGAATGATTCTAACCCATGGAAACTTCTCACTTCAGTTATAGTCCTGGGTTGTGGCCAATCCTTGATTGCTTCAACTTTACCTTGATCCACATGGATACCTTCCTTGGACAACATATGCCTCAAGAACAAAACACTATGTTTCATGAATATGCACTTCTTTGTTGCCACGTAAAATTGCTCCTGACGAAGTATCATCAACACTTCCCGCAGGTGTTGTAGATGTTCTTCTGCGCATCCACTGTATATCAATATATCATCAAAGTATACCACTACGAACTTTCCAGTAAATGGTCGAAAGATCTGATTCATCACTCGCATAAAAGTACTAGGTGCATTCGAAAGACCAAATGGCATGACCAGCCATTCATACAACCCCTCCCGTGTCCTAAAGGCTGTCTTCCATTCATCCTCTAGTCGAATTCGAATCTGATGATACCCACTCTTCAGATCAATCTTTGAAAAGATAGCAGCTCCGTTCAACTGATCTAACAAGTCGTCCAATCTAGGCATCGGAAATTTGTACCTCACTGTAATCTTGTTTAGTGCTCGACTATCTGTACACATTCTCCAAGTTCCATCCTTTTTTGGCACTAACCAGGCTGGTACTGCACAAGGACTTAAACTTTCTTGTACGCGCCCTTGTTCAAGTAACTCCTCCACCTGCCTTCTCAACTCTTCATGCTCCTTTGGACTCATTTTATAGTGTGGTCTATGTGGTAACACAGCTCCCGGAACAAGATCAATCTGATGTCGTATGTCTCTCAACGGTGGTAACTCTTTTGGTAATTCTTCAGGAAATATATCTTCAAATTCCTTCAACACTGGCTTAACTTCCTCAGGAATTTCAACCGTTTCACTACTTTCACGTCCAATCAACAGAAATACTTCAGGCTTATCCTCTACTTCTTTGACAAACTCCTTCAAAGATAACAGAGTCTTTAGTTCTTCGATTTCCTCCAACTTGTTTTCACTTTGTTATCGCTTTTTAGGAACTAAAGTGATTCTAGTGCCGTTGAACATGAAACTATAGCAATTAGTCCTACCATCGTGTTGCACAGCTCTATCAAATTGCCACGGTCTTCCCAACAACAAATGGCATACATCCATATCTACCACGTCACACCAAATTTCATCCTTATACTTCTTTCCAATGGAAAAAGTTACACAAGCTCTTTGACTAACCTTCACTTCCCCACCTTTCCTCAACCAAGCTAATTTGTAGGGTTTGGGATGTTTCTCCATCTTTAACGCTAACTTCTTTACAACTTCTTTAGAGATGATGTTATCACAACTTCCTACATCGATAACAAACTTACAAACCCTTCCCAAAATAGTGCACGTCGATTGAAAAATGTTACTCCTCAACCAACTAGTCTCCTCTTCCTGCTTTGGCGTCAAGCAAGATCTCCTCATCATTAAAGAATATCCTTCGTCTCCCGCCAATAATTCTTCTTCCTTCTCAATTTGTGGTGAATTAGAACATTCTATTTCTGCATCCTCATCCTCAACCTCAGAAACCATTGCACGCTTCTTAGGCTTCGGGCATTCATTGCTCTTATGACCAAACTCCTGACAATTATAACACTTGAAATTGTTGTTGACCTTGGTCTTAGCAACTTCATTGACAACCGGTTTACTATCAGTCTTGGAAACATTAGTATTGCTACTAGCCCCTTTCACTTGATTGGTCGAACTTGTAAGGTGCACCACCTCCTCTTTTACTTTGGTTCTCCCAAGCTAGAGCCTTCTGGTGTGCTTCAGCAATGGATCTTGGATCAAACATATTCACCATATCCTGAATTTGCATTCTCAATCCTCCAACAAATCTAGCTGTCAACTGTTCCTCCGTCTCTATGATATCGTTTCTAGCAATCAGTTGATAGAACTCATCTGCATAATCATTTACCGACTTTGTCCCTTGTCTCAAATTCTGTAAGCGCTGATACATAAGAGACCTATAATTATAAGGTAAGAAAGTAGCCTTCATCAACTTCTTCATCTTTTCCCATGAAACAATCTTCGACTTTTCCATTCTCTCCCGTGTAAGTTTAGTTTGTTGCCACCATGCCATAGCTCTTCCCCTCAATCGTGTAGCGACCAACTTAACTCTACGATGCTCCGGTACTTTCTTGAAGTCAAAAATTTCCTCAACATTTGATAACCAATCCAGAAACTCTTCCGCTATCATTCCCCCTTTGAATTCTGGAATCTCTGTTTTCATCCTCGACTCCCATCGATGATCATCTTCTACATTCCGATATTGACTTCGTACTTGGTCTCGATCTCGATAATGAATACTACCTCTACCACCATCTTCATCATAATCAAATGTACTTCGATATCTATCCCGTCCATTTACATCTCCACGATCAAGCATGGTCCTTCTACCCTGTCTTTCAATATCACGATATGATTCATTTTCAAACCCCCGTGGAGTTCTTCTCTCTTCATTTCTGTACTCATGGTGTTCTCGTCTCATTGAAACTAATAATTCTCTTCTTTCTCGACAAGATTGTGGTGACACCCTCCTCGCTTCCGAAAGCGATGGCGAAACCCTGTTTCCTCCATAGTTCGAGATTGGTGACCTTCTCCTTTGGCTTTGATTCATGTCATTCATCAATTTCTCTAACTTCCCAATACCTTCATCGAACTTTTCATTGATACGTTGTTCCATTTGCTCAGCTTCTTGTCTTCTATACACATCTTCAACATTTTAAAATCGATTAACACGTCTTGGAGGCATGATCAAACTTATCAACAAACAATCTCCAAACTATCTTTAACTCGGATTCAACTTATCTCGGCTCGGCTGAAACTGTAACTCTCGTCCTTGATCAAACTTTGCATAAACCAACACTCTGATTCGGCTCCTACACTTCCTCTTAACTCCAACAGGTTCGGCTTAGCTATGATTAGCTAAGTTTAGGCTTTGATACCAAACTTGACGCAGCGGATAACAACAAGTTGTCACCAAATGATGCACAACGAACAAACGACGATGGAACGATACAAAGATGAATCGATGGATTGATAATACCCAAGATAAATGCCCAAATCCGTTGATCTCACGAGATACCGGATTCTAGCTATCTTTAACACGTTGATCGTGCATGATACCATGTTAGAAGATTTACGATTCTTCGACGTTGATCTCGTGCACGAGATTCCGTGAACCGGCTTCAAAATCATTGATTCGAGCGCACTCAAATAACCGAAGATGGAGAAAGGAGCTCACACTCAACTTTCAATTTTAAAAGAGGCACAAAGCACTCAAAAAAAAGTTTATTCAAAATCAACATTCCTTACAAGTGACACAACACCCCTATTTATAGGAGTTTACAACACAATTCGGCCGACCTAACTCACACGGCGACCTACGACCTAACCCCAACGCGACTCAACAACAAAACAACTTAAGATGGTTACAACACACACGACCTAAGATCAACACGACTTACGACACAAGAAAAACAAGTTACAACAACACATCATTGCGACATAAGAATTTACAACATATTCAACATACGACTCAATATATACAAGTGACATAGCACAGCAACAGGAGGCCTTGAGCGACATAAGCTTCTGGGCGACTTAGCATTGAGCGACCTAAGAAGACAGCAGCTTATGGTACAACGGCATAAACTTGAACAACTTTAGGAATGTAGCGACCTAAGGTTCGCGACCTAAGCTGGAGCGACCTAAGGCGCGCGGCCTATCACATGGCGCTGCATCACTTATCTTGGTAGGTCGTAAGTCGCTAGGTCGTTCGCGACTCAAGGAACCCGAGCGTCTTAAAGCCACTGAGCTATCGTCCGAGCGACTTAAGGCGCAATCTGCTTTCATTGAGTTAGGTCGTAATTCGTTAGGTCAGAACTCCTGTTGCGCTGCATCATTTCTATAACTCTCATCCCAACTGAAAAGGTGGAGTTCAAATCATCATCGTCCTCTAAATCAATAGCGGATGCACCATCATCCCGAACCCATTTGACCGCTAATTTTAAATCATATATCATAGGATTTTCCTTTTTCACTTTATATGCCTTTTGTTTAAGCTCTTCGAAACTACAATGATTTTTTATTATCGATCCTTTTCGCTTTCTGCCCACATATCTAGGTTTACCTTCATCATCAACCAACAATTCGCCATCAAAGTAAAATATAGTCGGAACCTTTGACATTATCTGCAAAATAAGTTCCAATACCACATTTATAGTTTTTGTTCACTGACATAACTATAAACGTCAATTTGATGAATTATTACCTATTTTTCTAGGTAGATTTTGCTTCCACAGGCAATCTTTAACCAAAAGCATTCAACTCAATCTTTAAAAAAAACCCAAACAAGCAAATCAATATAATAACGTAACCAATATATTTCATCAATAAAGTCAACAATATCAAATGCATTTCAATAACATAATAAACTATCTACCTTGCACACGTTACGGATTACAACAAATAGAAACATTTTCGCAATAACATATTACAAATACAACGGTTCAACATAAAATCCAAATATGAAAACTTAACCAACTCTCAAACATCTACCACATTCTAGGCCTTCCGCTGTTTGTCCTTAGTTCTTCATTCACACTTTTCAAACGACTAATTTCAGCTTGCAGTTCGTGGGCATACTCAAGTCCCCTTTCGCACAGGGGTTGATCAATCCATTTAAAATAATTGCAACAATCATATTCACGAGGATTCAATCTATGTTCGCTGTACGAACTACACCGAAAAAATCTTCTTCAAGCATTCTTTTCTTTTCTGCAAACAACCGCTACACACATATCACCGCAATAACAGTTTGAAAATGGTTGTTGTCCCCTTGGCACGGATGGACTAACAGGATGTATACGCGTCAGCAAATTTTCGTCAACTATATGTTGATGACCGGGCATTTCTGCAGACAACTTCACGTAAATGAGCGTGTAAGGTTGATGATCTTGAATGGAATTTACACGGTACTGGTTCGAACTGTGTTTCCAAAACATGATCGACATCAAAGTCAATGTGACTTAAACTTGCAACTCCGATTTTCCCTTCAACCTCATCAAAATGTTTCATCAATGTTTCATCGTCTATCTCCCATTCATTAATGTCTACCATCATAATAAGCAATTAAGGTGTAAATTAGGGATTTCAGTTTACTAATACTTAAATTGCGTTTCCTAGTTCGTTAAAAACTAACAACTACTTCAACAACAACACCATTCTCTAATAATTAACACAACTACCATCAATAACTCTTCATTTTTAACAACATCAACAATAGCAAAATCATATCTTAATTTTCAAAAATATTAATTATTACCTTTGTTTTGTAACGATGAAGAAGATGATTCCATATATAGCTTAGAAACTATTTGGTTAATAAGGTGATTGTGGATTTGGATATGGAAGAAAAATGGGTTTGGATTGAGAAATGGGTAGGGTTTAAGGAAGAAAGTAGAAATGTTGATAAATGAATCTCAGATCTGCTCTCTGTCTTTTTGGTGCCCAAAAATGAGCTTGCGCATTCCATAAGCGTGCAAGCTTTAAAATAAATCTTGCGCATTTATGGAATGCGCAAGTTATAGTTAAAAAAATTTACACTTGCACACTCCATATTTGCGTAAGTATAAACCGAAACGAGGCTTAGTTTGCTAATTAGTTTTTTATGAAGCCTAAAAGCATAATATGATATTTCCTGAAGCCTACTAGCAAAAATTGTCCTTGATAAAATGGATTATCCAAAGAACAAACTTAAACACACATGGATGTGGAAGCAAGAAAAGCCCCTGAGCAAGCATAAAAGGCAGTAGAAATCTCACAAAACACCAATTGTAAGATTTTTGGATCTTACAAAACAACTTTTAAGTGCCAAAAAGACATTATGTTGATTTTTGAGCATGCAAGGCTGCACATGACCCTAAAATAGTTTCCTTTAAATTAATATCATTATTACAGTTTGTAAGAACTAAATTATTATAATAATTATTCTCTCTCATTTGTTTCAAGGTTGAGTTCAACATTAATAAGCTAAAAATAATCTGCAAGAGCTAAACTATAATTATGGCAATCATTTTCTTCTTTTCTTGGACTTGAGAATGACATTATTGATTTATAAATGGTAGAGTTGAAAATGTTGTAAGGAGACATTTTTATGTAAATACAATGTTGTGCGAGTAATAAACCTAGCAATTAATTTCTATTATCCTACGTACGGATAAGATATCATTTATTTATTGCAAAAAGAACATATGCATCAAATGTTATTTTCCATGGTTTCGACTGGCCTTTAAAAAAAAACTAAACCATTGATCTGTAAAAAAAATTACTGTATAAAAATAAGTCCAAATTTAGAAACTGTAATTTATTTTACATGATTTTACCAAACCTAGCCTAACCTTTAACCATTAGCAAAATGTTTACAATGTTCGCAGTAATCCTTTCCCATCGTAAGTAGCTTTCTGAAATATATTTATCTCGTTATACCTGATGAAGTCCAAACTCTTTGCAAGTGAAGTTTCTGCTTTAATAAATCAAACTATATTGTTGCTTATATGCTAGTTCAACACACTTACGATGTTATCTAAGTAGCTAATGCATGATGAATTTTTATCAAGTATAGTATAGATACATATCTTTTATTTATTTCCAGTGTCCAAAAATGATCTTTATTTATCAAAAAAAAATCTCGCAAAAGCTAAACCTAAAAGAGCAGAAGGTGGAAGTTTTAAAATGAAAACGTAGAGGCCAAGGAAGAAAGGAAATGAAATGTAACGTAAATTCATGTTTCGTTGCAGTTATATTGCATGTTTCAATATATCTATGCAGCAAAATAGTGCACCATGAAATGTCTACCAAGTTTACATAATACATAGACTTGTTGCTGGTGCATATGCTCTGTTACAGAACCAAACAAAACTGCATGTATATATATATATATATAAAGTTGATCTTGAAAGGAGAATTAAACATGACTAACAGCTAAGAGTAACTAGTTACAACAATGTAACCAAGGCACTAGCTTATTAGGCAAAGGAATAACGTATCCAATACCCATATCGAGTTATTAAAAGCTATTGTGCATATTTAGTTTTGCCATATGAGTTGAAATGTTGGGGCCCTATGTGGTGCCCATTAACCTTATTCTAGTTTTCATGCATAGTTTTCCTTACCAAATATAAAATTTAGACTTGGATGATTGTCTTACTTAGTCAAAAAGGGTCCAACGGCAGTTTTGTAATTAAATTTAAAACTGATTTACCACCCCCTAATCACTTTTCATCTAACCTAATTTGTTGTCAACTTCTCATTGGAAAATTTTCTTATCTTTATAGTTTTATTTCCAAAAAGTTTGAACTGCCAATTTATTTATTTAATTAATTAATTTTCCTTAATTAATTATTACTTTCCTTTGTTAAATAATTAATATAAAGTTAAAACTAATGGGAAAAATTCAAAATTTTCACCAAAATCTCTTTTATCGTATCTTACCTCCTGTAAAAATTTCAGGCCAAAATAATCAATTTCATTATTTTCAATAATTAATTAACCCAAAATTAACCATTTTTCCAAATTTAGGAAATGCATAAAATATTCACGTTAATTCAAAAGATTATAAAATTAAAAACCCATTTTTATTCCTTATTAAGCATATTATATCAAAAATTTGCAACATTTGGATGTAATTAGACTATTTTTTGCTCTAAAACATGCACTTCCAAACCTAATAGGTTAGGATAGGTTATAAATAAAGATCTTACTCGCATAGCTTAAAAAATCATGTTTTAATCTCTTTTCTTCTTATGTTTGAAAAATCGAACTTCCTTTACCTTGGATTCCTCTTCCTTCCTTTTGAATTAGCGGTCGGCCATGATTGTTTTATTTTAGGGCCTTGTTTTGTGTATGAATGAAATGAAGTTGGATTAAGGGATTGTGACTAAGGAATATTGGTTAGTGGATTTGGGCCTTACTAACTTATTCCCTTTAGTTAAATCATTCTCATTATATTTAAATTATTTAATCAGAGCCAACCAAATTGCCCTAATTGCTTTTGGTCCATCCAATTAACTTTGTAAAGCATCCCACACTGGATTAATTAAATTTTACTTAGGCAATATTACAATTGAATCACTTTAATAATTTAGTTAATAATGTCCCTGTATTATTAATTTAATTTAATTTCCTATATTATGGACTTTACAAAATATGGGGTGTTATAGAAATAGCTTAAATCTGATGCGATTCAAATGTCTGAACCTATGTTTAATCATTTGGAATCAACATCAGACATTTGAACTGAAGGTCACACATGTGGGCACCTGTACTTGGTTTTGTATAGGTAATTAGAAGTCTAGATCAAAGTTCAGACATCTAAACTAGGCTCAAAAGTCTGAATATACCATTAAGATGTCTGATTAGCTGAAGCAATCCAAGGTTAAACCTATGACTGGTGCATGATAAGTAGGATGGATAAGGGAGCACTGCTTCCACATCCTTAAACTAGCGAAAGTTCACAAAAGCTATGGAGTTGTGCAACAAGATGGATATGTTTTTCACTTGGGACGTACCTAGATTTATTCTTTATGGCGTTGTATAAGGTGACACTCATCGCAATGCACGGTTCTATAGCAAGAAGATGCTTTGGGTACATAGGTGCTAACTAGGAGGTTACTCAATGTTTTAGGGGCAAGGTAGACTAAGGAACTGTAAGGTATAATTGGTATTGTGCATAGTCATGGCACTAACGGAAAGATTACTCAATGATTTAGGGGCAAGGAACGCTCAGTCTTTGGGAGATATATTCGACGTTGTGCATAGAAAAAGTGTAATAGACACTAATACGTAGGCTACTCAATGCATGCGGGGAAATATAGGCTTAGAATTTATTAGGTATACTTGGTGCTGCATAAAGAAAATAGGTTACATTAATCATCAAGATTGTATACTCGATACTACGATGGACAAGTTTACCATTGAGATTGTTTATTTAGTTAGAGTCCTTGGGTAGTTTATATTAGAGATTTTCCACTTGTGTATTCATTAGATGTTTTGTCGTTGGAAACGTTCACTAATTGCATGATTAGAATTATCAAGGGTTGCTGCACTATAATATGTAGATTAACTAGTTCACATACTTAGATGGACACCAAAGGTCGTTTCAATTATAAAGGAAGTATAATTACTTCTTAACATTTTATAACTAGTGATATAATTCACTAATCAGACACTGCCATATCCCCTCCATTTCTCCTTCTTTATATATAATACAGGAGGATAGGGCAGTAGGTGAAGTGATCAGGAGAAGGTCTATGGAGAATATAACTTGATGCTTTAGAGATATATTTATTTATAGTTATTCTCCTATGTACCTTGTTTTATTTATCATACAGACTTATATTGTGTTTTCATTTGGAGACTCTATTTTATTAGTACTTGTATATGCCACGATAATTATGAGACAATGCTAATTTAAGATTATTTTTCTATAATTTTACTTTATTTCCTTGACCTATGAAATCCGAAAGTGTATAATGCTTTAAATTTCTATTTGTCTTTGTACCATAAAATCAAAAAAAAACTTAACATTTCATAATTCTTGGCACGACGTGAGTTCAAATGACGTCTTTAGGTATTGAATCAGTGTGTTCAAAGGTGCAGATTGTTACACCTTAAATATTCCTAGAAAAATATTTCGAGAATAGGAAGTTAGTATGTCTGTTAAGACTAGTGTACATAATGCTCTTTAAATGATTGAGGTGAATTACATATGACTGTCCAAGGCATCATGGTGTTACATATTTGTAGTTTTTTTGATCAACTATAGAACTACTCACTAAGAATCCTTTGTAGGTTAATTACATCTAAAGTCAAACAAAATATATCACTTAATGATGTGAAATAGTCTTTTAACTTGAGAATACTATGAATTTTAAGTATCTAAACCATATATTTACTATGGTTAATCACATGAAAATAATGACTATGATATGGATATAGTTAGGTATAATTTGAAGCGAAATATTGTTCAAAAGAAGATTTGTCTCCTTTAGCATAGAAGGTTAGTATCATCACAATTAGTAGTCAACTTAAAGTCAAAATGTATTGTGGATGGGGCGATGATAGGTGTAAAAACATAATCAATACTTCAATAGATTGGATCTTAAGGCTATTTTACAATAGAAGAGAGTGAATAGTGTATTAAAACTTTTATCAGTATACTTGCAAATTTCAAACTTTATCATAGAAAATTCGAACACGGGTAACAATATAATCACTAAAAAATTAAATAATAGTAAGTAAATTGTAACATCCTCCATTTTGAGGTTCGAGAATAAGCGCTACTGATGCTGCAGTCATCAACAATATTATTTCCCGGTAATAAAATGATTTCCGTTAATTGTATCTATAACATCAAGTGCACATGAACATGAAAAATTTCAAAACACATTTCATTAATAAACTTTCATATTCATTACATAATGCCATCAATCCCACGTTTGAAAAAAAAATCATAAATATATTCTAAGAGCGACATATGAAGCTGCCACATCAGATGATTAGAGTCAAACTACTTGACATTTATAAATTCTGTCATTATATCCATTCTAACAAAATATAAGCTTTAAACAACATAGCTGAAATAAACTCCTAACATTAGCTAGCTTGCCTCTTACATGTCTCCGAAAGCTTATTCGTCTAACCTGAAATCCCTCCTCCCGATATACTCAAGTGAGTACAAAAGAGTTTAGGAGGAAAAAAAACTTCGGTCAGACAAAATATCCGGCATGAATAATAATATACCATCTCGAATTAAAATAGATGTAAAACCCCTTCCTATATACCTATATTATCCAAGAGTATTACAGAGTAATATTATTAGATAATATGGAGAATGAGGCTATATCGGATACACACATGAATATTCCCTTGGACTAACACTAGTATGTATTAAAACATCAAATAAGTATCCCACTTATACGTATACAATATCGGTATAAAGTAATAAAAATGCGTGCTTCCACTATAGATGATATATAGTAGATATCAGAGAACATAGAGTCAAATGCAGCGATAACATATAATATATAAGAAATAATACTATAAAGGTAAAACTCATTTCAACTAATGTCTGATTTATTGCAATGTGAATGAAAATCAATATATAACTCAGTATCATGAATATATAACGAAATAATGTCACCTGAATATTATACAATAAGCCAAATATAAATATCCTCTAAGCCTCATAAAAATAAATACGAGTCATGTCGTCCTTGTACCTAAAATGTCATAGACTGACCCGAGTATTATAAAATAACACGCGGGTCAGGCTATGTCTAATCAACTATCTGTAATAGGGTAACACAATATATACATGAAATAATAAAAAAATACTCTAGCATATAAATCAAATCATCAGAAGACATGTCAAGATATGTAAATATGTATAGAAATATATGTTTGAAACATCTATATAATACCATAGTATTTATTAAGGCATCTCATCTCACAATAACTCAAATTCATATAAAACAATCAACGCTGATATCAAAAAATATCATTACCTATGTAGAAATACATCAAGTCAGAAATTTCAGAATCAACACGAATGAGCGAATCACACATATCTAGAAATCATCTCCAAATCTAAAAAATATCAATAAGTGAGATACCACCAAATATAGTCAGGCTAGCACAAAGCATTGACCAAATATAACTCTCAATCTCAATAAAAAACATCATTAATATGTCAAATAGAATAGGATGCCTATCAACACAAATGAGAATCCACTATATTTTGATCATATTCTCATGTAAAATCTTATCTCATCATCTATTAGAAAGTATCATAACGACAAATGACTATACTAGAGACACGAAGTCCCAATAGTCATTTTATATATATAATGATAATATGTGGCACCTGGCCCACATCAATGCTACAATGAGGTGTATCGGTTATATATGCCAATCCATTACTCCGTTAAAACCATAAAGGTGACTGATAGCACTAAGTAAGCTCTAGAGATACTAAGTCACTACAGTCTTTTGTTACCTCTTAGTCATCGAGACACGTATCCATTGATGTGCTCGTCAATGCAAGGACTCATTAGTCATGACACTACAAATGCCCCTATAAATAATAGACCATTGGCCTAGTGACACAAGGGGATAATGCATGCATAAGGATAGCATAAAGCTAAAAGCACACACACACACACACACACACACACACACACATATATATATATATATAAGGTATCATAGATCTGGATAGCGACCCTACCTGAGGCAATTAGGGTGGATACTGGCCATCTAGTCCTCTCTAACAAACATTATAGGAGTACATCGTAATAATGGCACATAAGTCTCGCTAACTATAGGCACAGAGCCATATATCACTACGTATCACCTCGCACTATCCACTCTATTCCCGTCATGTGAGTGTCATCCAATTGCAATGAATAACAGAATAAATATCACAACAGCATCCCATACTACTGCATGATACTCAAATGTTTATTTACTGCTTATAAACTACATTCAAACCATCCAATATTCTGTACAATGAGTCTAAAGAATAACCATAGAAGTATTACCAAATGCACCATCCCAAACTGTTTCGTAACTCCGTTTATTCTGATTTATTGCTACATAGAATTAAATATTATAAGATCGTATCAAAGATGTCATCACCGTGTCATCAGAAACCATGAATCAAATCTATATCGATGGCGAATCATTCATATAGTTCAATACAATATATACATAAAGAAAAAAAAAATCAAAAAAACAACATGTAGCGACCCGACTTTCTAACACCAGAAAGACGCGTCACTATTCAAGAAAGAAAGGGATAGAAGAAGAAAAGATAAGAAAGAAGAAACTCAACAACATCAGATACTCACAGCGGAACGAATGAAATGTAATATATCACATAATATATTACATAGTATCATATACATCAGAGTACACAACTTATACAACACATATTAGACAGTTATAAACATCTGTCTAAGTATACAACTCAAGATATCACAAGATACAGATACAATATCAAACACAGTGGAACCATAATATATCTACATGTGGAAGCCTCCTGCTCCAAATCTCCTCCAGAATTCGTCAAGCAAACCTGAATCCCTCGACTACTCATACATAATATGAGTACCCAAGAGTTTAATAAAACAGAAAATAAACACTTGGGTCAGACAGGGGTCTGGTGTGAGCAAACGGGTTAAAATTTCTTAACTTTAGAAAATCCTTTGAAAAGTAAAGGTATCACGTAAGACTTACCACACATAAACATGGAAATTTTTTTACCTTACGCTAACCAAAATATTTGATAGGAAATCCAGTGATATTATAATAGTGTCTAGGGTTTTCAAGTAAATAAGAAATACCCGAAATTGTTACATTTATTAAATTCCAGCTACTAGCCACAAAAGTTGGTAATACAAACAAAACCGTAGGGTCTCGTAGGAAAAATGGGTTTCCATCAATGGCAGGGCTACCGGGGTACCGCCCGTCACAGTACGTGGCCTAGATCACTGTACCGAGGATTACTCCAATCCCCTGCAACACAAAGCCGAGACCATTCCTTACTGAACAGTCCTGAGTAAGATCACCCTGTGGTTGGCGCGACCGACCACCCACTAAGCCGAAATAAAAAGGGACATCTAGACAGGTATGACCTCACCCTGAAATGGGTGCTACCCACCTAGCCTTGCTGCACCTCCCATGTTTTAGCCATTCCCGGTTGATGAGACTTGAGGCTACGATTACCTTTATAGAAAACACCAATCTTAGAATGCTTATCGTCCACCTGAAGATGTTCTAAAAGCATTCAAGCCATACAAGTTCGTTCCGGGTTCGTACGAAACCGAAGGCACTATCTCGTTGCACTCATTTTGGAATCACCCTCAGAGTCAACGACCATAGCCCTTGCACTCTGAATCATCATCTCGAACCTGTAAGTACTATCTCCGTCAAACTCACCACGGAATCACCCTCAAAGTTATACTGACGAATAGTTCTTACACTTCGATTCTTCACTAAGCTCTACTTGGATTCACGACCTAACGTTAAATTTGGATCAACGTGGTTTTCGGATTATCCAAATATGGAAACTCGATCCCGGTCTCACCGAATCAAAACGCCATTTTAATGTCCAAGTTGTTTAAGGGTTTTAAACAATTAACTTATATTCAGGATGATATAAATAAAAAGATGAATCACATTATCACAATAGATAATTCATATCAAACATTTATCTCACAAAGCAGCATATCACACATCAGAGATATCATACCCAAATCAACCAACATCATTCAATATCCAATATCAGTCATCCAACATTAATCAATCATCCAATATCAATCAATCATCCGAAAGCAGAATTGATTAACTCTAAATCAATTGGATTACCTAAATCCTTCTTCATTAATTTATTTCAAATAAATAAATTAATTATCTCTTAATGATCTTCCTTAATTAATCATCCTTTAATTACATTCAAGTAATTATCCTTAACCATATACAGTAATTAACCTTTAATTACTATCATTAGTTACAATAATTAATGATCCTTCATTTACTTCCATTAATTAATCAACTATAATTAATTACATTAATCCTTTATTAATTATAATTAATTAATGACACTTAAATTAATCACTTTTGTTAATCAACCTTGATTAATTTTATTCATTATATTAACTAATGATCCTTATTAATTAATGATTCCTTTAATAAATTAAATAACTTGTAATTAATCATCTCATTAATCATAAACAGTAATTAACAACTTGTAATTACCAATCTTAATTAATTATATTAATCTTAGATTAATTATTCTAATTAATTAATCTTTAATTACTTCATTAAGTAATCAATGAATTAATAATCCTTAATTAATTACTTTATTAGTTAATAACAATTTTAATTAATTACACTTAGCAATTAATCATATTCATTAATTAATCAATCACATTAATTAATTAACTAAATTAATTAAGTAATTAACCCTTAATTACTTACATAAGTAATTATCTTCTAATTACTTCCATTAGACGATTACTCTCTTAATTAATTACTTAAAAAGTAATTAATTCCATCATTAAATAATCCTTAATTCTTTAATTAATAAATCTATAATTAATTAAATTCAAAACAATTATATTAATCAATTCCTTAATTAATAACATCAAGTGATTATCCATTAATCACTTCCATTTAATTACTCCCATGAGTAATTTTCCACTAATTACTTCCATAATTAATTACACACTAATTACTTTCATAAGTAATTTCTCTTTTCTTAATTACATTAAGAAATTAACCATTAATTACTTCATTAAGTAATTACACTTAATTAATTGATAATTAAGTGATTATTTAAAATTAAATAAACAATTAAATAATCATTTAAAATTAATTAAATAATCAGTTAACTTCTTATATTTAAAAATCCTTAATTGATTAAGAAAATCATTTATCTTAATAAGTCTTTTACTTATTAACAAATCATATTTAATTAAGTATTCTTAAGTTCATAACAAAGATAAATTAACCATATTTATCTACATAAATAAATTATTTGAATTAAATCAAATTTCAATAACTTAAAACAAACTATTTTATGAGTTTACAAATTTATAACTTTAAATTTTATTAGAAAATAAAACATTTAGAAATCAATTTGAAATTTAAAACAATTTAATTATCTAATTTAAACTTGTTTATTTTCAATATAAATTTGAAAACTTAGTTTTTAAAACATTACTTTTAAAATTTACATAAAAACTTTGATTTAATATTTAAATTCAAAACACTCTTTTAAATTGAAAATTCAAAATTCAAAATTCACTTAGATAATTACTTTAAAAAACAAATATCTTAACAATTTAAATTTAAAATAATTTCAATTAATGCTTTAAAATTTTGATTAATTTTTACTTCAAAGAACAAACTTTAACTTGTAAGTTTATTTTCTTTTGTAAAAAAACTTAAACCTTCAATTTATTTATTAAAAATAACAAGTTTAACTTGTAAACTTATCTCCTTTTACAGAATTAGCCAGGAAAGCATACAATCCCAAAATACTCGAGTTCGAACACTCAACCACTCGAGCCTGCCCTGAAGCAAACCCAGCATCCTTCACTTCGAGTCGATCTCCATGAAAACGAGAGCTCCCCTTCGAGTTACCCTCGTCTTCCCCAACTCATATATTTCCAGTGTACAAAACGTACACGCGTGCACATGAGCGACCCGACCAAGCAACTCCGACCATCTAACTGATCGCCGACCAACCACACGCGGCTTCGACGACTTGTTCCTCAACCCATAATCCAGAATCCCACATCGAAACAAAATTCGACTCTAAATTCGAAAAATCTGCAGCTACCTCGACCCAAAACCCAATCGCCATTGATGAACTCTCCACTGGCATCTCCAGTACCTTCTCCAGAGCATCGTTGTAACACCTCACCTCCATCCCCCACCTCGCGATCACCTCCAGTCCATCTCCCACGTCGCAAATGTCATGACAGTGAATCCCAGCCAAATTCAAGCTTAAACCCTATATTGATCAAATCCAAACACCACAGCCCTTAAGAAAAATCACCAGGATTATTCCCATGCCCACCATCAATCAAACCACTTCCATACCAAAAATTGATCAACTTCGCCATGCCGTTCATCGGCAAACCACCCAAACACCCAAATCGAACAAACCCAGATTTCACATTAATTAACCAACTAAATATTACAAAATGCATATCAAAATTCATGATTTTCCATCACGATTACATGCATGCAATTCAAATTAGAATTTAAGACAGTTGATTTTTAACAAAATTTCTAGTTTCTCCGTTAATCCCTTATTTATAATTATTTGTTGCATTTAAAATCATGAAACTATTTTTGTAATCTTCATTTTACATTCACAAACAATTTTCATTCACATATCAAGTTCAAATAAGGTTTAGATTGGAAGATTTTTGCATTTTTCTTTAAGAAGAACAACTCGTGTAATTATACAGAGATGAACTTTACAGGTTCATCTGTACCCAGACATTCCATACCCTCAATCATGCATATACAACAGTATTCATGTAAACATGTATTCAATATCATAGCAAAATTCAACACATGCATCAACATCCCACTACATATTTATTAAAAACTATTTTTAAAAGGATTTACTCACTTTTCAATTTGCAGATCTGGTTTTATCTTAAATCTGGAATATGTTTTTGATTTGCTTGCTGATGAAAATCTTTGCATGCCTCAAATTGATGTTTTAAAGGTTGAAACTGATCTTGATTCCATTTGAATTGCAATAGATTTGAAGATGCTGGTTTGTAAATTGCAGATCTAATTTCAGATTTCATCTTCATTTGCTTTTAGTTTTAAATTTCAGATTTGTAGTTAAGAAAAAGAAGAAAGGAAAGAAATTTGAACTGAGGAAAATGGAAACAGGCTTTTCTAAACATACATTTAATTTTAAACTTTAAATTCTAAAAAAAATGATGATGCCACTTGTTGGTTAATTTTGACAAATGCCCATGCAAATTCATCTAGCTTACAAGTTTAAAAATGTTTCATCTTTGTTTTACAAGTGTTCAATTTCCTTTAATTAAATCATTTAAGTTATATATGCATTGATGAAATATTTTTAAAATAATAAGCTTTTGAATTTAAATAAATATAAGTATGAAATCTTTGTAAACTTCTATTTTATAAATAGCTTATTTTTTAAAATCAAATAAATGTATTATACATTTTCTTTTAAATTGTAATATATTAATTTTTATTTATATTTATGAAAAATGTGAATTTAGTAAATTTATTTATTTACATTTACAAATTATTCTAATTTAAGAGATTATTTTTAAAAGAAAGTTTATTTTATACATATACTTTTATAACCATTTTAATTTAAGCATTTTAAAGAAAACAAAATAAAACTTTGATTAAATCTTATTTAAACTATCACGCTTAAAAAATAAATAAATTATTTTATAATTTGAAAATAATTGAATTAATCCTAAATTAACTTTTGAAAAATATTGAATTTAAAACAAAGCTTTAAATTACAATTCATATATATATAAATTATAAATAGATTATATTAAATTTCAAAAAAATTCCAAATTATAACATATACATACATATATATTACAATTTGAAAATTCAATCTTTTATTTAAAACAAAAGATTTTCTATCCACAATATATACCAAATATATATATTATAAATAGAATAAAATTTTATTAGCTTTGGAAAAAAATAAATCTTATCCATTTTAAATTGTTAAAAAGATATTGATCAATATTACCAGATTAAATATTTATTAACCTTTAAAAGATTAAATTTACCAATTTAAATTAAAATTATAAATAAAAATTATCAAATCAATTTAATTATTAATACAGATTACTAAATTGATATTGCCTAAAATTCCAGGTCGTCACATTCCTCCCCCATAAAAGAATTTCGTCGCCGAAATTTAAAAGCAAAGGTAATTTAATAACCCAGCAAAGATTTCAATTTCAAACAGCAAAGCATACCTATCATCCAGTTACTAACAACCAAATCAACCAATCAAACAAACAAACCTAACTAATTATCCTGACACAAATCAGGATAGAACTTACTAACACTATCTAGAGTTTTCCAAGAATAAATCACTGGGAGACTCGCTCTACAGAAGCTAAACTAACTACACCACCAAAATCCAGAGCTCCTCTCCTCTCTAGATCCATCAATCTGAACATAGCATCAGACAACTGGACTGTAGATTCTACAACCAACAATGAATCATACACGTACTCCCTCAGAGATACGTGAAATACAATGAATTCCAGCTATCCAAACTGGCAATTCAATCTTATAAACAAAAGAACTTATCCTATCAAAACACAGGTAAGAAATCTCAAATGCCTCAGAACTAGCCATCCAATTACTATTCTCTTAATCAGAGAAATCTTAACAACAATGAATTCTTCAACTTCGAATTCCAAACTCCTTATCTCATATCTATATAACTCAATAGACAATCCTGGGCTGCCAATCTTCTTGATCAGCTCAACTTATGCTGATGCTTCCAGAAACAACTAGACCAAAGCAAACCAGTTCCTGGATCCTATCCAACAGAAAAGTCTTCCAAGATCCCCCAAAACATAAGCTCTACTTCCCAAGAAATAGCAAACTGAACTTGCTTCCTTCCTCGTACAGCTGCTACCTCACTTCCGCTGCACAACTCTGATTCTTGAATAGATGAGAATACTATTGATGAACATGAATACAAAATTATCCAATATATCCGGAAACTTTGTTCATCAAATCCATATAATCTTAGTGACTTATCTGACTCGGTCACAACCTGACAGCAGAATTCAACTCAAAAACTAGATCTGACCAACCCAAATTCCAAAAATTTCTGAGCTACTACACCAACTTCTCCTTCTCCAAGAACCATCCTACTACCAGGCTAACTACCAATATCGCTTCTGGAACAAAAACAATATGGAACTTAACTCCTGATGCAAACAACCTTCTGATAACTTCAGTAGCTCCTACTTCTACATGAGAACCCTCAACCTCAAACAAAAGATTGCCTAAGATAAATTCCCAAACTAATCGCAAGTCACTTTTGCGATCCTACCTAGTTCGGATTCCAAAGAAACTGTCCTCTCTTTACCAACTAGAACAGCTTTAAGCTTTTCCAAACAAGGTTAACTCTTCAAGAAAACCTTCACCATCTGCCCGGGCTGCTGATAGAAGAACCACCAAGATTCTTGAACCATCGGAGAAACGAGCCACACTGCTGCTTCCAAACTCTACCTTGATGATACTGCAAAGGCAAAAGACCTTCTTGTCAGCACACCGAACACTTCGAGCTGCACTGCTACCACATCTAACCAAATACTTCTAATCCAAAGGCTCCTTGAACCCTAAAACTATCAACAAACCACACAACGGACCTTCGAGATGGCAGACATCCCCTCAAGAAATTCGTGCTCCAGACCAAGCATCAACATCTCGTTCTCCTTAAGGGATGACAATGAGACCAAGCCGAAGCGAAACAACTTATAGACCTTAGTCTCATATTCCAAAACAGCCAACCTCCTTGCTAAAGATCCAGATTACTTCTATACAGACGAATCTTCCCTGCGGCAGGTAAAGACTGCTCCTCAACCACTTCTAAAACTGCTTCAAGAGAAAATATCTTCTGAAATATCCATGGATACTACATCTCATCACGCAGTTATCAAGATATCATCACTTACTTCTGCACTTCCGACAGATCCAAACTTACGCTTCTAAGACGGACTCCGAATCTTTAAAAGATTTCCTTCGAAGATCATAGAAATCCTTACTCCAAGCAGCAAAGCTCACTCGAGACAGTATTAGGTCTACAGTCTCGACAAATACACATCCAACCCCAAACATATGGACCTCTTCCATCAATGGTAGTCGTGTTACACACGCACCACTACTCCATCTACCTCTAAAACTTATGTTGGAAAATCTGAACAGATAACCCAACAGATCAGGTAGATATAGATATATATAGTTATATATAAAAATTACAAGTAAGCTCTCTCAAGAATGACACCACTCCAGAGCCTAGGTATTCACTCAACTAATGCTTTGATACCAACTGTAGAGACCCGACTTTCTAACACCAGAAAGACGCGTCACTATTTAAGAAAGAAAGGGATAGAAGAAGAAAAGATAAGAAAGAAGAAACTCAACAACATCAGACACTCACAGCGGAACGAATGAAATATAATATATCACATAAAATATTACATAGTATCATATACATCAGAGTACACAACTTATACAACAAATATTAGACAGTTATAAACATCTGTCTAACTATACAACTCAAGATATCACAAGATACAAATACAATCTCAAACACAGTGGAACCATAATATATCTACACGTGGAAGCCTCCTGCTCCAAATCTCCTCCTAAATTCGTCAAGCAAACCTGAATCCCTCGACTACTCATACATAATATGAGTACCCAAGAGTTTAATAAAACAGAAAATAAACACTCGGGTCAGACAGGAGTCTGGTGTGAGTAAACGGGTTAAAATTTCTTAACTTTAGAAAATCCTTTGAAAAGTAAAGGTATCACGTAAGACTTCCCACACATAAACATGGAAAAGTTTTTACCTTACGCTAACCAAAACATTTGATAGGAAATCCAGTGATATTATAATAGTGTCTAGGGTTTTCAAGTAAATAAGAAATAGCCGAAATTGTTACATTCATTAAATTCCAGCTACTAGCCACAAAAGTGGGTAATACAAACAAAACCGTAGGGTCTCGTAGGAAGAATGGGTTTCCATCAATGGCAGGGCTACCAGGCTACCGCCCGCTACAGTACGTGGCCTAGATCACTGTACCGAGGATTACTCCCAATCTCCTGCAACACAAAGCCGGGACCATTCCTGGCTGAACAGTCTCGAGTAAGATCACCCCGTGGTTGGCGCGACCAACCACCCACTAAGCCAAAATAAAAAGGGACATCTAGACAGGGATGACCTCACCCTGAAATGGATGCTACCCACCTAGCCTAGCTGCACCTCCCCTGTTTTAGCCATTCTCGGTCGATGAGGCTTGAGGCTGCGATTACCTTTATAGAACACATCTATCTTAGAATGCTCATCGTCCACCTGACGATGTTCTGAAAGCATTCAACCCATACAAGTTCGTTCCGGGTTCGAACGAAACGGAAGGCACTATCTCGTTGTACTCATTTTGGAATCACCCTCAGAGTCAACGACCATAGCCCTTGCACTCTGAATCATCATCTCGAACCTGTAAGTACTATCTCCGTCAAACTCATCACGGAATCACCCTCAAAGTTACATTGAAGAATAGTTCTTACTCATCATGGAATCACCCTCAAAGTTATATCACGAAATCAATTTGGAATCACCCTCAAAGTTATATCACGAAATCATTTTGGAATCACCCTCAGAGTCAACGACCATAGCCCTTGCACTCTGAATCATCATCTCGAACCTGTAAGTACTATCTCCGTCAAACTCATCATGGAATCACCCTCAAAGTTATATTGAAGAATAGTTCTTACACTTCGAGTCTTCACTAAGCTCCAATCGAATTCATGACCTAACGTTAAATTTGGATCGACGTGGTTTTCGGATTATCCAAATATGGAAACCCGTTCCCGGTCTCACCAAATCCAAATGCCATTTTAATGTCCAAGTTGTTTAAGGGTTTTAAACAATTAACTTATATTCAAGATGATATAAATAGATAGATGAATCACATTATCGCAATAGATAATTCATATCAAACATTCATCTCACAAAGCAGCATATCACACATCAGAGATATCATACCCAAATCATCCAACATCATTCAACATCCAATATCAGTCACCCAATATTAATCAATCATCCAATATCAATCAATCATCCGAAAGCAGAATTGATTAACTCTAAATAATTTTTACCTAAATCCTTATTCATTAATTTATTACAAATAAATAAATTAGTTATCTCTTAATGATCTTCCTTAATTAATCTTCCTTGATTAATCATCTTTTAATTACATTCAAGTAATTATCCTTAACCATATACAGTAATTAACCTTTAATTACTATCATTAATTACAATAATTAATGATCCTTCATTTACTTCCATTAATTAATCAACTATAATTAGTTACATTAATCCTTTATTAATTACAATTAATTAATCACACTTAAATTAATCACTTTTGTTAATCAACCTTGATTAATTTCATTCATTATATTAACTAATGAACCTTATTAATTAATAATTCTTTCAATAAATTAAATTTGTAATTAATCATCTCATTAATCATAAACAGTAATTAACAACTTGTAATTACCTATCTTTATTAATTAACTTCTTAATTAATTATATTAATCTTTGATTAATTATTCTAAATAATTAATCTTTAATTACTTCATTAAGTAATCAATTAATTAATAATCCTTAATTAATTACTTTATTAGTTAATAACAATTTTAATTAATTACACTTAGCACTTAATCATATTCATTAATTAATCAATCATATTAATTAATTAATTAAATTAATTAAGTAATTAACCCTTAATTACTTACATAAGTAATTATCTTCTAATTACTTCCATTAGATGATTACTCTCTTAATTAATTACTTAACAAGTAATTAATTCCTTCATTAAATAATCCTTAATTCTTTAATTAATAAATCTATAATTAATTAACTTAAAAAAAATTATATTAATCAATTCCTTAATTAATAACATCAAGTGATTATCCATTAATCACTTCCATTTAATTACTCCCACGAGTAATTTTCCACTAATTACTTCCATAAGTAATTACACACTAATTACTTTCATAAGTAATTTCTCTTTTCTTAATTACATTAAGAAATTAACCATTAATTACTTCATTAAGCAATTACACTTAATTAATTCATAATTAAGTGATTATTTAAAATTAAATAAACAATTAACTAATCATTTAAAATTAATTAAATAATCAGTTAACTTCTTATATTTAAAAATCCTTAATTAAGTAAGAAAATCATTTGTCTTAATAAGTCTTTTACTTATTAACAAATCATATTTAATTAAGTATTCTTAAGTTCATAACAAAGATAAATTAACCATATTTATCTACATAAATAAATTATTTGAATTAATTCAAATTTCAATAACTTAAAACAAACTATTTTATGAGTTTACAAATTTATAACTTTAAATTTTATTAGAAAATAAAACATTTAGAAATCAATTTGAAATTTAAAACAATTTAATTATCCAATTTAAACTTGTTTATTTTCAATATAAATTTGAAAACTTAGTTTTTAAAACATTACTTTTAAAATTTACTTAAAAACTTTGATTTAATATTTAAATTCAAAACACTCTTTTAAATTGAAAATTCAAAATTCAAAATTTACTTAGATAATTACTTTCAAAAACAAACATCTTAACAATTTAAATTTAAAATAATTTCAATTAACGCTTTAAAAGTTTGATTAATTTTTACTTCAAAGAACAAACTTTAACTTGTAAGTTTATTTTCTTTTGTAAAAAAAACTTAAACCTTCAATTTATTTATTAAAAACAACAAGTTTAACTTGTAAACTTATCTCCTTTTACAGAATTAGCTAAGAAAGCATACAATCCCAAAATACTCGAGTTCGAACGCTCAACCACTCGAGCCTGCCCCGGAGCAAACCGAGCACCCTTCACTTTGAGTCGATCTCCATGAAAACGCGAGCTCCCCTTCGAGTTACCCTCGTCTTCCCCAACTCACATATTTCCAGTGTACAAAACGTACACGCGTGCACATGAGCGACCCGACCAAGCAACTCCGACCATCTAACTGATCGCCGACCAACCATGCGGCCTTGACGACTTGTTCCTCAACCCATAATCTAGAATCCCACATCGAAACAAAATTCGACCCTAAATTCGAAAAAACTGCAGCTACCTCGACCCAAAACCCAATCTCCATTGATGAACTCTCCACCAGCATCTCCAGTACCTTCTCCAGAGCATCTTTGTAACACCTCGCGATCACCTCCAGTCCATCTCCCACGTCGCAAATGTCACGACAGTGAAGCCCAGCCAAATTCAAGCTTAAACCCTATATTGATCAAATCCAAACACCACAACCCCTAAGAAAAATCACCAGGATTATTCCCATGCTCGCCATCAATCAAACCACTTCCATACCAAAAATTGATCAACTTCGCCATGCCGTTCATCGGCAAACCACCCAAACACCCAAATCGAACAAACCCAGATTTCACATTAATTAACCAACTAAATATTACAAAATGCATATCAAAATTCACGATTTTCCATCATGATTACATGCATGCAATTCAAATTATAATTTAAGACAGTTGATTTTTAACAAAAATTCTAGTTTCTCCGTTAATCCCTTATTTATAATTATTTGTTGCATTTAAAATCATGAAACTATTTTTGTAATTTTCATTTTACATTCACAAACAATTTTCATTCACATATCAAGTTCAAATAAGGTTTAGATTGGAAGATTTTTGCATTTTTCTTTAAGAAGAACAACTCGTGTAATTATACAGAGATGAACTTTACAGGTTCATCTGTACCCAGACATTCCATACCCTCAATCATGCATATACAACAGTATTCATGTAAACATGTATTCAATATCATAGCAAAATTCAACACATGCATCAACATCCCACTACATATTTATTAAAAACTGTTTTTAAAAGGATTTACTCACTTTTCAATTTGCAGAGCAGGTTTTATCTTAAATCTGGAATATGTTTTTGGTTTTCTTGCTGATGAAAATCTTTGCATGCCTCAAATTGATGTTTTAAAGGTTGAAACTGATCTTGATTCCATTTGAATTGCAATAGATTTGAAGATGCAGGTTTGTAAATTGCAGATCTAATTTCAGATTTCATCTTTATTTGCTTTTAGTTTTAAATTTCAGATTTGTAGTTAAGAAAAAGAAGAAAGGAAAGAAATTTAGACTGAGGGAAATGGAAAGAGGCTTCTCTAAACATACGTTTAATTTTAAACTTTAAATTCTAGAAAAAATGATGATGCCACTTGTTGATTAATTTAGACAAATGCCCATGCAAATTCATCTAGCTTACAAGTGTAAAAAATGTTTCATCTTTGTTTTACAAGTGTTCAATTTCCTTTAATTAAATCATTTAAGTTATATATGCATTTATGACATATTTTTAAAATAATAAGCTTTTGAATTTAAATAAATATAAGTATGAAATCTTTGTAAACTTCTATTTTATAAATAGCTTATGTTTGAAAATCAAATAAATGTATTATACATTTTCTTTTAAATTGTAAAATATGAATTTGTATTTATATTAATGTAAAATGTGAATTTAGTAAATTTATTTACATTTACAAATTATTCTAATTTAAGAGATTATTTTTAAAAGAAAGTTTATTTTATACATATACTTTTATAACCATTTTAATTTAAGCATTTTAAAGAAAACAAAATAAAACTTTGATTAAATCTTATTTAAACTATCAACTTAAAAAATAAATAAATTATTTTATAATTTTAAAATAATTGAATTAATCCTAAATTTACTTTTGAAAAATATTGAATTTAAAACAAAGATTTAAATTACAATTCATACGTGTATAAATTATAAATAGATTATATTAAATTTCAAAACAATTCCAAATTATAACATATACATACCTATATATTACAATTTGAAAATTCAATCTTTTATTTAAAATAAAAGATTTTCTATCCACAATATATATACCAAATATATATATTATAAATAGAATAAAATTTTATTAGCTTTGAAAAAAATAAATCTTATCCAATTTAAATTGTTAAAAAGATATTGATCAATATTACCAGATTAAACATTTATTAACCTTTAAAAGATTAAATTTACCAATTTAAATTAAAATTATAAAGAAAAATTATCAAATTAATTTAATTATTAATACAGATTATTAAATTGATATTGCCTAAAATTCCGGGTCATCACACAACATAAAGTAGATTAATCAAAAAGACATATAAGAATAGAAAAAACAAATCAAAATTCAATAATAAATCAATTGCAACCTATAATTTTATATTAATAGAATTAAAACTTAGCATTGTATAATAAATAATAAATTGATATATTCTTAATTAGTAAGATAATCAACTAAATCAACATTAAAGGATCAATATAACGTAGATAAGAAATCAAAGAACAAGGGAAATATAATAAAGAAATAAGTATTACATTTATAACTTCTCAAATAAACTTCTTAAAACATACTTTATTTAACTACTTATTATAACTTTAATTATATCTAGAATATTATATTTATATAATTTTAATTAGATGATTATATATATATATATATGTCATTTTAATTATATATTTATATTTATATCGTTTTAATTATAATCAATACCAAACTCAAGAATTCAAGTGCACATACAGGTGGAAGAATTCATACTATCACAAAGGCTAAGATAGGTAAGAGATTTAATGATTAAGCATATATATATGAGTTTATAGTACTCATCGAATTGCCGGACGAAGACTTACAACCTCTGCTTATTACTTCATCACAATTTTGCTGCCAACAACATTGCAACCACCATCCCAATCGTCCACACACACTTCTCCTCTTCCCTACTCTTGCACAAAGTTTCCATTGTCGTCTGCGTTGAACTGAGTCTGCTACCATTGAATGCACGCTCGTGCCTCTTACATCAATCGTCAAATCCTAGCTCCAACCTCCTGTGAGCACACCCACCTCCAGGATCGTGCTCGATCGCTATTTCAACTGGCTCGTGCGCATCAACACTAGATGCCTTGACTTTACACCAAGCCATCGTAGGCTTCGATCTTCTCCTATCGTAGATACTCACGCACGTAAGCCCCCAAAACCAGTCACATCTCGTTGCCTTGACGTCAATGGCAACGACAACATCTTCTCCCAGATTGCAATTAATTACATCACATTATCATTCTTTTTATTATGTGAAGTTGAAAATTCAATTGAGGAATTAGGGTACGAGTCTGAAGAACATGGGATTGGGCTTGTGGGTTGAATAGGGGAAAAGAGACGAGAATTATAAAGGATCAAGATAATTGAATAGGATGTGGGCTTGGACTTCAACCGAATTTGGGTTACACTTATTTATCTATTTTATTTTCTTTTGAATAGCATTTGTACTTATTTGTAAACATATCTCAATCAATATTAAATTTGATTTACACTTCAAAATATTTTATATTCATTTTTAAACATTTTATTCAATTTAATAAATTATTTAAAAAAAATTGATTTATTTCAATTCATTAAATCATAAAGTTTATATTAAATAGAATTTGTTAATTAAAATTTGTTTTTAAATATTCATTATCAAATATTGAATCAAATAACTCTATTTAAATTTATTTATTTATACGACGTAGAAAGCAGGGTTATTATAGACTCCCATCCTTAAATGAATTGTGTCCTTGCAATTTCTTTTTAAGAAGAATCTCTAAAAACTTCTATAATAAAAGATGAATCATCACTTTGTTAGCTACTGCAATGTACGAATAATATCTTCATATAAAGATTTACAAAACATATAAACGTAATCATCATACTACATGTATCCATAGCGATAAAATAATTCTTATTATTAAATACGATATATTACATTCTTTCCATCTATGTAATCAAATTTTATTTTGAAGATTTGTGTTTTAACTCATATATGATTAAGTTTTTAAATATTTTCTAATTATCGAGATTATTTTTTTGGTAGAGTCTCCCTTACATGGTTAAAACGGATAATATAAGCCTCAAACGAGGTCATCCCTATCTGGGACTTCCCGCACTGTGTATAACAGTCAATACATACACATTTATATACTTTATACTATCATATACATAAAATATACCTTTCTTCTTTCAATTTTAAAATTTTTTGCAGGTAATTTTTTTTCTTTTAGCAATGTATTTGAAGTAGGTAATCTTTATGCAATCCATTAGTAGTTTTCTGGTATCTATAAGAAGCTTAAACAACAAATATAAGTCAAATTATAATATTTCTATTTATATATTCAACATTGTGTCATATACGTGCTAACTTTTAAAGGTAAAAACATCAAAATTTAAGGTCAATCAAAAATAAAATCGCAGTGCTTGAAATGTAGTTTCTGAAACAACTTACAGATCTTGAATGCACTAAGTATGTTTAGAGTTACGGTGATTTTCCTAAAGAATACAAACCTGAAAACGCTACACAAGCCAGACCCATCTATTAAAATTGCATTCTTAGCATAGAAAATGACAAAATTTATAAAAAACTTGTAATAAAATTTGTACCTTAAACTCTTAGCTTTCTGGAATAGGCAAGTTTGTTAAAATCGGATAAACCATTTAAAATTTATGGTCGATTGAATTTCAGTGATGTTACATAATATTTTCAATTTCTGGCAGTAATGAACATTGTTTGCAATTCATGTTCTATATAAAAAGAATACTTCTTTTTCATTTTTTCCCATGTAGATCAATGATTTCAATGCAAATTTTACAGGTATAATTTATGATACATCTGCCTATGCACAACATTCACCTAACAAGCTTAACATGGTGATATAACATTCAACTGAGTGCAAGAATTAATTTTCAAATTTCATACTTATCTTTCAGATATTGGTTTTTAGGGTTATTTTATAAACATTTTAATAGTTTATGCATGGTTATACACTTCTCGTGGGATAATAACTGCACGTTTTAAATTTTTCTTTAATAAATTGACAACATGGACATTTACAGTTTCAATATGATTTTATTAATCTGAGTCATTAAATTTGTTTTCTTGCATTTTGTTTGTAACTACAATAACAGTAGTATGTTGACACTTCTCTATTGTTTTGATTTTTACCAGATTAGTTGTTGTACCACGACCTTCCATGCCTGGTAAGCATTTGGTAAAAGTAGATAACTTGATCCAGGCTAATTTGGAAACCAAAACACTAATTTTTGTATTTGTCTCTATGTCATGGAAACATCAAAGATACAACTTTTTGGTTCCTTATTGACAGGATGACTCATATAGACAGCAAATTAGTTCGTTCCATAATAAACAAATGGTCATAGTTCATATTGCCCCGGATATGAACTACAAAGTACAATGTGGAGCAGAAATTGAATGTGATAATTGTTAAGTTATTATCATAAAACTTTTAAGCAACACAAGGCTGAAATTCATATTTATTTTCACCGATGTATGTTCAATACGATCATTCCTTGATCTAATAAAATACTATCCTAAAAACTATGGATAATACTTTATTTATATGATCGCTCATTTCTTTTTCTTTTTTCTTGTAACATCAAATTATAATATTCACATTATGTTGATGATTCTTTTTCATTAAAAAAATAAACCATTATTAATCAAATATTCGAACAAACCATTCAAACCATCAACGAAACATCCCTTTCATCTAAATAAATTTATTTTAACACATCATAATCACAAACAAATATTCATGATCCTATGTGTGAATATTATTTGCATAATATTTTCTTTTTCAAAACATATTATTTATTATTATTATTGTTGTTGTTGTTGTTGTTGTCTTTCAAACCGTTGTGTCTAAATGCCTCGTTCTGGTGTTTAGAAATCTCTATTGATAACGTTGACCAGATGCGTCAACTAGAATTCTTAACTCACCCAAAGGACAAATAAACACAAATTTCATTTCAAAATTATCTATATGTGCTCATACACAAATCATTTTATATAAATATTCAAAATAATAATTACTAACTCACTTTAAACCTTTAGTAGCTTCAAAATAATTTCAAACTGCTTCTAAACACATGAATATATATATATATATATATATATATATATATATATATATATATATATTTATAAATATAACCAATCAATTAATGATTTCAATAAACATTTCATAGTATCAAATAAAAAACTATTCATGTTCATTTATAATTAACATAAGGCAATGGTTGAATTCATTTCACAACTTTGATAATCACACAAATTCCAAAATCAAATTCAACTCTAATGATTTCAAATATCCAAACAAACATGAGAGGTAAAATAAGTATACTTAATGGAAACTTATAAATAGATTTTCAGTTGTGCACTCTGATCAAAATTCAAATCAAAACTCAAATACATTAACAACCAAACACTACAATGCAATTAAATCGTCTAAAACCATAAATACAAATGCTAGAGGTTGGGCTAACTGCTTTCGTCCTTACTACTCCAACCATTTCATACTTTATGCTATAAAGAAAAGAAATTAATTATATGTTGAAGTACATATATTTGTAAAACCACAAATGCGTTCCTTGATGATTACCTAAATAATAATCCTATTTATATGTAATATATACTGACTCTTATTATAAAAAATTACCAACACTCCCAAGGGTCATGGGCTCTAAGTCTCATCTAAGGTCTCGACTTGTACCTCTAATATATGATTTACTGTTTTGACCTACTATGATACCAATTTTTAAAACCCCACCTTTATACCCATATTATCCACAAGTATTACAAATTCACACTGTTAGATAATATGAAGAATGAGGCTATATAGGGTGCACGCTTGAATATTTCTTTGGACTAACACTAGTATGTATTAAAACATCAAATATATATCTCATCTATACGTACAAAGTATCGGTTAAAAGCAATAAACACGTGTGCTTCTGGGATATAACAATACATGATAGACAATAGATATAAGAAAACATAGAGTCAAATGCAGCGATAACATATAACATATAATAAATAATACAATAAATATATAACTTAGCTCAAATAATGTCTAATTTACTATAATGTGAATGACAATCAATATATAACTCTAGTATCATGAATATACAACAAAACAATGTCACTTAAATATTATACAATAAGCCTAATATAAATCTCCTCTAAACCCATAAATATAAATGTCGGTCATGTCGTCCATGTACATGAAATGTCTCAAACTGACCCGACTATTATAAATATATCACGGATCAGACTATGTCTAATCAAGTTTCTCTAGTAGGGTTACACAATGTATACATGAAATAATAATAAATTACTCTAATATAGATAATCAAATCATCAAAGGACACGTCAAGATATGTAAACAAGTATAGAATATATGTTTAAAACATCTATATAATGCCACAGATATTCATCAAGGAATCTCGTCTCACAAATAACTCAAATTCATATGAAACAAGAAACACTGATATCAAAAGATGTCATCATCCATATAGATATATGTCAAATTAGAAATATAAAAATCAACACAAGTAGGTGAATCACACATATATAGAAATCATCTTCAAATCTAGAAAATAACAATATATGAGATATCACCAAATGCAATTAGGTTAGCACGAAGCATTGCCTAAATATAACTCTCAATCTTGATTAAACATCATCAATATATCAAATAGGATAGACAACCTACCAACCCAAATGAGAGTCCACTATACGCTAATCATATATCTCTTGTATAACCTCATTTCCTCATATCTATCTATTAGAGAGTATCATGATGAGAAATGACTGTACGATAGATATAAAGTCCCAAATAATCATATATATATATATATTTATTTATTTACTAATAATAAAGAGAATTCATTGAATAGATTTACTCGGTGTCTTTTTTAAATTCCAAATATACTCTTTTGCATTCATTGAGAAATAATATGGAGAAGTAGGCTGTTATTTTTTAAGTACAACTGTTAATCACTATGGACAACTACAATATACGTTCATAAGTTGAACTATCCCAGTGTTCCATATTGACTATAATTTACCTAGGAGTTCATCGGTTTAAGTCTCACCCGTTTTTGAGTTAGTTTGAAGAAGTTACTGCTGTCTGAAAAAATAGCGGCTTCTGCTTAGGCGGAGTACAAATATGAGGATGCGGCCTATTATTTTCTTAGTACAACTGTTAGTTGCCATGGAGAACCATAGTTTGCATTCAAGAGATGAAGTATCCAAGTGTTTCATATTGTCCGTAGTTTAGGTGGGAGATCATTGGTCGAAGTCTCGCTGGATTCTGAGTTATTATGAAGAAGTTATTGCAACATGAACAAAAAAATAGCGGATTCTACTTAGGCGGAGTTCAAATGTGGGAATGTAGCTTGTTATTTTCTAAATGCAACTGTTAATCACCATCGAGAACTAGGGTATACATTCGTAAGCCGAATTGTCTGAGTGCTCCATATTGTCCATAAGTTAGGTGGGAGTTCATCAGTCGAAGTTTTTCCTGATTCAGAGTTAGTGTGAGGAAGGTATTGCAGTCTGAAAATAAAAATAGCGACTTCTGCCTAGGCGAAGTTCAAATATGAGAATGTAGCCAGTTATTTTTTAAGTACAACTTTTAGTCGCCACGGAGAACTACAAAGTGCTTTCAAGAGATGAAGATATAAGTGTTCTATATTGTCCATAATTTAGGTGGGAGCTCATCGGTTGAAGTGTAACAACCCGCATATTTTACGATTGTATATTTAAATGTTTTATTTAAATATAACATCATTAGTCAGACAAAAACCTAAAATGCTACTATTAGTCAGTCGAATCCGGACTCGAGACCACTTCTATTGAGTCTAAAATGGCATTTGCAACCTTTTTGAATATAAACATTAATATGTTTGGAGTTGAGTAGAATTGTGCTATTTTTTATTGCGCTTTGGGTTGGGTTTCAGTCCGCTAACCCAATAAAATACCCTAACTCCACCCCCCTCTTCATTCATTCATTCTATTTTCCTAACACTCTGAAGCTAAAGGAAAATGGGGGAAAGAAGAGGAAATTAAAATTCCTAAACCCTAGATTACTAGGAAATTCAAGATTCAAGCACCAAAATCAAAGAGAAGCTTAGGTAAGCATCATCTTCTTCTTCACCACCTCAGTCTCTCTCCAATTTCCAGAAAATTCTATAACCTAATTTAGGTCATATTTGCCTTTGATCATAGATTGAGGATTCTTGTAGTTAAGTGGAGGAGAGATTGATCTTGCCTTGTTTTAAAGCTTCTCATTCGTTGTTTTTGGGGTTTAAAAGTGAGTTCTTGAACTCACATCTATATTTATACCTTTGACAGTTGTTAGGTACGAATTCCTAACATCTACTTCAAGTCCATTTTCTTTTGAATTGAATTAGCTTGGCAAATTTTCCAATTTTTGGTATTTTGACGTCAAAATCTATAAAAATCCTAATATGGATGTTTGGACATGTTGTTCGGAGTGCATTGGTGAGTCTATAGGGCTAGATTGTCGCTTGGCATAAATCCCTAGCCATCGTCGCTCATTCGATCGCTTCCGATATGATTTGGCCATCATTGGCCTAGGCAGATTTTTGCCTCAGCTTCAGCTCTGACGTTTGGTATGATACTCAGACATCAGGGTCATTGGAATAGAAATTCCATATGCATAGCTCAAACGTCTGAGCTTACTTCCCAGACATCTGGGCGATCTGGAATAAAAATTCTAATCTTTCAACTCAAACGTCTGGGATAATCACCGGAAGCGTGGAGCTTTTAAATTTAGCCAATTTGCCTGTTTTATGTCGCTTTCCATTTTATATCGATTTTTGGTTGACCCGGTTGTTTGTTGTCATTTATTATCGACGTTGATGACTTCTTCTCTGGATTTTTAGGAATATCCATTCGACGGATTTGATATCGATTTCTATGGTTTTGATTCACGTTATAATACGCGAATTTTTGGTGATTGATTGTTTTTACAATCATTTCTGTGATTTTTCACTTTAAAATACAAAGGTTTCTATACTAGCAGTAAATATTCAAACTCTTTCAAAAAAATGATTGCAATGTTATTTTTAATACAAAGCTCGTTTTTAAAATCATTTTTCATTCTATTAGTATATACAAACATTTACCTCATTTGTACGAGAAATCTAATTAAACGACTTACCAAAACAAGTGGTATGAAACGCTTGCATTTCCTTTATCGGTAAACTCTTGGATGTGTTCGATAGAAATCTCGTGACAATTTTCGAGTGGAAAGCTACAATTTGTTCGTAAATAATTAAGTTAAGCCAGTGGTAATGGGACATGAAGCTAAACTCATTTATTTACTAGCTTAGTGTAATTCACACTTCTTATTGATCAATGGTGATCATTTTATGGTTCAGACTGGCGATAAGTGATGTCTCTTTGTCCATGTAGGGGACTATACCCAGTTTTATGGAGCTTCATCTTATTTTTAGGGGCTAGCAACCCCTGGTCTTTTTGACCGTTCATGGATCAATCAGGTCAATGAGTTCGTTACATGGGCCGTATCTTTTTAAGTGCATGGATGTTCGACTCAATAAGTATGTGCATGAAGCGTATCTTTTTATGTGCGTCGATGATTGACTATGCATGGGGCGTATCATTTTAGGTGCGTCGATGTTCATCATATATGTCCCTAAGGTGGGACAGTACCCCGTATTTTCATGGGATAGCGTCCCTTTTGTGATGCACGTGTTGGTGAGTTTTCATGCTTCCGTTTTTGATAGGCCTCCCCCTTTGTGATTTCTGGATTTCTAATTGATGATTTCTAGAATCTATGTTTCACTAATTTTTTGATTTATATTAATAAGCTTTATCAATATTTGTGGTTTGGTGAATAAAATCAAAAATATGACATTCTTTTCGATGTTTGAGATATTTGAGATATTGTATGATTTTTGTTGTTATCTAATGTATATTTGTCATAGTATGACATTATTGTTATCATACATTTTTGCCGCATCTCTTATCCTATCTCATTTTATATGATATTTATAGCTAGACTAATCCCTTTATTATTTTCTTCTTAAATAATACTCGGGTCAGACTGAGGTATTTCAAGTGCTTCTGCTTGACTTCCTATCAGGGTCCCTCATCTTACTTTTCGCTAACTACTTTAGCTTAGTAGTTTTTGTTATTATACATTCGAGATAGAGACTCCTTGATGTATAAATATTCTTTTGTCTAGCACTTGAACCTATTCATTTGTGATGTAGTGGATCTTGCATGACCACTACTTTGATGTACACTTCTATGTGTTTTTATTCATAATTGTTTTCGCCTTTGTGATATGAATATCTGTGACTGGTTTATGTTAAGCTTATTTTATATTTTTTTCCGAAGATCACATAGCCTCTATGTAGTAGTTTTGAGTTTGTAATTGATGTGTCAGATTTCTTCTTGAAATGAAATGTGTGCTATACTATCTGACATATCGGTACTTGCACAAAGCAATTACATAGATGGTCGCTCCTCAATAGCCTTATTCTTCGTGCTAGTCGACGACATTACCTCGTAGTGTCCTTGGCTAGTGTGAGTATAGAAGTGGGGCGTCACAGCTTGGTATCAGAGCCAAACTTTGGAACAATATAAAATATTATAGCAAGGATCAGCGTCTTAAGTCTTTCTTAGGAATCATGCCTTAGGATTTAATTCGAGTCATTGGACCCATTCTATCCTATTTCCTTTTACGATGCCTTTTTTATCAATCAAGTTTGTTTGATATTCATTTTGAGAATAACCCTCTTCCTCTTCTTGCTTTCTTTCTTAAAGAAGAGAAATGATTAGACCTGGCCGTCCCAACGCTGGTCAATCCAGTGCTACTCCTCAGGATTGAGTATTCCTGTTTTCCCAACATCTTTTGGATCATATAAAGAATGCTCAAGCTGCTGGACCTATTCCTGAGCCTATTCACCCTAAATCTGGGTTTGCACGCTTATGCAGTGATTATACCAATTTGGATGGAAGGCCATTCAAGGCTTCCGAAAGCATTATAGAAGTCCAAACTTGGCTTAGAACATGCGATCACATCTTTTCTCGCATGAATTTTGTTAATCGTCATCAAGTCCAAGTGGCTTCTAGCATGCTCCAGGAGACAACATTAGATTGGTATGAGCTTTTAATTTTGGAAATTATTGAAGTGGATCTTACTTGGGAGCAATTCCGAGAAATATTCGAATTGAAGTTTATGCCGAAAGATGAAAAAGTAACTTTATCCCGACGCTTTATTGACCTTGTTCAAGATGAATCTTCTGTGACAGATTATGTCGCATTTTTTGAATCCCTCTCTAAATATGGGGTCGAGTATATTAATACCCCATTTAAGAAAAATCAAAGGTTTATCTATGACTTGAATAATAATCTCAAAAAGCCTTTACTTCTGAAACTAGAAGTTTCTTTCGATCAGCTTGTTGATATCGCTCTTCGACTTGAAGAGGTCGATAAAGAAAGTGATGTTGAAGTTGTGTGTGCCAAACAGAACTTCAACAACAACAAGAAGAGGCCTATTAACTTCAAGCCTAATCCTAACAAGAAAGGCAACAGAACGACTTCAGTAGCAAAGAATCCTACCCCTAATCATGGAGAATGCTACAATTGTGGTTCTAAGGACTATTATACAAATAGGTGTCTGAAAACCCTTTATTGCCGGCATTGTAAAAGTTTGGGTCACCGCATATCTTCATGTCCCAAACTTCAAAGCAAGAAGGAGGGAAATCTAAATGTTGCTCATGTCCTTAGTGACACTTCTCTTGGTCAAGGTAATTCTCCTTCTATCCTTGATGGTATTATTTTGTTTCGTGGTCATCCTATTCGAGTTCTTTTTTATACGGGTTCATCTCACTCTTTTATATCAGAAGAATTTGTTGATAACTTTTCTTTAAATGTTATGTGCTTGATGACTTCACTGAGAATTACGAACCTGGTTGGTGGATCCACAACACTTAGTTTTCTTTGTAAAGATGTCGAGATTATTTTATGTGATTACGCTTTCCGAGCTGATTTGCATGTTATGCGTTACTTAGGCTTTGGAATGATTTTGGAAATGGATTGGCTTAACCGTTATGATGCCCACATCCTATGTCCTAAGAGGACTATATATCTTCGACATCCTCAATCTGTTAAGCAGATTTCTATTGTTCTTAATGAATCAGATTCCAATTCGGTAGCATCCTTATATTCTCTAAATCCACACGATGACGATAATGATGATGAGGAAGATGTCATTTCCCTCATTCATGTTGTTCGTGAATTTCCCAGCATATTTGAGCCTGTTTTAGGATTACCCCCTACGTGAGCAATCGAGTTCAGAATTAATCTAATCCCTAGATCTCTACCTGTAACTCGTCCTCCTTATCGTATGTCCAATAAGGAAAATGAGAAGATGTGTAAACAATTATCCGAATTAGAAGCGAAGCAATTTATTCATTTTTGTTCCTCTCCTTGGGGAGCTTTAGCTATCTTTGTGAAGAAATCCGATGGTACACCTAGGCTTTGCGTTGACTACCGCAAGCTTAGTGATCTTACCATTGAGAATAGATATCCCTTGCCTCGGATTAATGATCTATTTGATCACCATTGTGGTGCTAGAGTCTTTTCACAATTAGACTTAGCATTCGGTTTTCATCAGCTTCGTATTGCGGAGGTTGGCATTGCTTTGACATCGTTCCATACTCGTTATGGATCTTGTGAATGGCTTATTAAGACATTTGGTTTAACGAATGCTCCAGCTTATTTCTTTGACCTTATGAATCGAGTTTTCAAAGACTTCCTCGATTGATTTGTTCTCATCTTTATAGATGATATTCTTGTTTATTTTAAAACCGAGGAAGAGCATGAAAAACATCTTCAGATTGTATTGGAAACTCTTAGGAGAAATCAATCGAAAGCAAAATTTTCTAAGTGCCACTTTTGGCAATCTCATGTGAAATTTTTAGAACATATTATTTCTGAATCTGGAATTTCCGTTGATCCTTCAAAGATTAAAGCAATTCAAAATTGGAAGAGATCAGAGAGTGTGACGAAAATTCGTAGCTTTCTTGGATTGGTGGGCTATTACAATCGGTTCATAAAATACTTTTCTAAAATTTCTGTACCTCTTACTAGTTTGGCAAAGAAGGGAGTTAAGTACATTCGGTCAAACAAATGCGAAGCTTCTTTTCAGAAATTAAAAGAACTTCTTTCCGATGCTCTTATTCTTGTGATTCTCGAAGGGAACCAAGACTTGATTGTTTATACCGATGCTAGTCGTGTTGGTTTGGGTGCCTTTCTCATGCAAAGGGAACGTGTTATCGCTTATTCTTCTAGGCAATTAAAGCCTACCGAGACTAAATATGCCACCCATGATTTAGAGCTTGCGGCAAATTGTTCTCGCCCTTAGAATTTTGCGTCATTATCTTTTAGGAGAGAAATTTGTTCTCTACATCGATCATAAATCTTTGAAGTATTTATTTTTTCAAAAGGAACTTAATTTGCGTCAATAACGTTGGCTCTAGTTCCTTGCATCTTATGATCTTGTTGTTCTTTATACTCCCGAAAAGGGAAGTCGTTTTACCGATGCCCTTCGCCGTAAGCAACAAGCGGTTGTTTCCATGATGATATCCGAATGGAATGGTCTCAAGACTTTATCCACTTATGAGATTCGAGATCGTGGATCCGATTCATGTTCATTTCTTGTTTTATGTAGCCTTGATGCTCATCCATCTTTTTTAGACCACATCCTTGAAGCTCAAAACCATGATCCCGAATTGGCTCGTATTATCCAAAGTTGTAAGAATAGAAATGTTGATGGTTTGTAAGATTTTAAAAACGATGCTCGTGGTGGCATTCGAAAATTTGGTAACTTATTGTGCCAAAATTAGTAATCTTCATAACGACATTTTAGAAGATTCTCATCGTTCTAAATTTTTCATTCATCCCAGTAGTAGTAAGACGTATGCGGATATGAAGAGACTTTATCATTGAAATGGAATGAAATCTGATATTGCTAACTTCATTAAGCATTGCATGACTTGCCAACTCATAAAGGCCGAGCATCAAAGGCCCGGTGGGTTATTGCAACCTTCAGACATCACCGTTTGAAAGTGGGAACATGTTTCCATGGACTTTATTCATGGTATATCCCATTCTCGTTCGGGTCATGACAGTCTTTTGGTGATTGTAGATAGACTAAAAAATCCGCCCATTTTATTCCCATTCGGTCCAATCGGACCATACCTCTTTTTGCCAAACTCTATGTTAGAGAAATTGTTAAATTTCATAGAGTTCCTACTTCTATTATTAGCTATCGTAATCCATTATTTACTAATGAATTTTGGAAGAGTCTTTAAAAAGCTTTGGGAATGAAGCTTAATTTTAGCACCGCTTATTATCCTCAGTCCGATGGACAAACCGAGCGGTGAATCAAACTCTTGAAGATCTTCTTCATGCATGTGTTCTTAATTTTGGTGGAAGTTGGGAAGATCATATTTCTCTTGTTAAGTTTTCTTATAATAATAGCATCCAATCTAGTATTGGTATGGCATTTTTCGAGGCACTTTACGGGAGGCCATGCCGATATCCTTCTTGTTGTCTAGAGGCCAGTGAGAAGCTAGATTTAGGTCCAGATTTTATTCATGATTCCACAGAAAAGATTGAGCTTATTCGTCATAGGATGAAAGAAGCTCAAAGTAGAAAAAAATCCTATGCCGATAACTGAAGGAGGAATTTGGAATTTTCTGTGAGAGATTTGGTGTTCGTTCGTGTTTCACCTATAAAGGGTGTTGTGCGTTTCAGTAGTTCAGGAAAATTGGCACCTCGATATATTGGCCTATTTTCCATCACCGAACATATTGGTTCCATGGCTAATCGCCTTTTATTGCCGGCTCAATTTTCTGCTATTCATGACGCATTCCATGTCTCTCAACTACGAAAATGCCTTAGGGATTCCCACTCAATTCTTGAGCCCGATGTTATTGAAGAAATTGAATTTTCGCCTAATTTGACTTATGAGAAACATCCTATTCGTATCATTGCTACGGAGAATAAATGCCGTCTAATAAAGATGTTGTGCTTATGAAACTTCAATGGTCCTCAAATCCTAAGGATTGCTCTTGGGAATCCAGAGAATTCATTGAGCGATCGCATCCGGATTTACTCTCTCGTGCTCCTTAAGGCGAACTTCTCACTTCAAAATTTTATCTTGTGTTGATATGCTTTTATGGTTGTTACTCTTTAATTTCATCTTAAGTATTGGGAGGACGCAACTTCTGTAAGGTGGGGAGTCTGTAACAACCCTCATATTTTACGATTGTATATTCAAATGTTTTATTTAAATATAGCATCGTTATTCGGATTAATGTCTGAAATGCTATTTTTAGTGAATGGTCGAATCCATACTTGAGACCAGTTCCATTGAGTCTAAAATGGCGTTTGCGACCTTTTTGAGTATAAACATCGATATGTTTAGAGTTGAGTAGAATTTTTCTATTTTCCTATTGGCTTTGGGTTTGGGTTTGGGTTTCAGCCCATTAACCCAATAAAATACCCTAACTCCACCCCCTCTTCATTCATTCATTCATTCTATCTTCCTAACACTCTCAAGCTAAAGGAAAATAGGGGAAAAAAGAGGAAATTAAAATTCCTAAATGCTAGATTACTAGGAATTTCAAAGTTCAAGCTCCAAAATCAAAGAGAAGCTTAGGTAAGCATCCTCTTCTTCTTCTCCACCTCAATCTCTCTCCAATTTCCAGAAAACCGTACAACCTAATTAGGTAATATTTGCATTTGATCATAGATTAAGGGTATTTGAAGTTAAGTGTAGGAGAGAATGATCTTGCCTTGTTTTAACGCATCTTATTCATTGTTTTTGGATTTAAAGGTGAGTTCTTGAACTCACATCTATGTCTATACCTTTGATAGTTGTTAGGTACGAATTCCTAACATCTATTTCATGTCCATTTGCTTATGAATTGAATTGGTTTTGTGAATTTATCAATTTTCGGTATTTTAAAGTCAAAATCTATGAAAATCCTAATGTGGATGTTTGGACATGTTGTTCGAAGTGCAATGGTAAGTCTATAGGGCTGGGTTATCGCCTGACATAAATCCCTAGCCATCGTTGCTCGTCCAATCGCTTTCGATATGATTTGGCCATCATTGGACTAGGTAGAATTTTGCCTGAGATTCAGCTCAAACGTCCGGTATGATACTCAGACGTCTGGGTCATCGAAATAAAAATTCCAGATGTATAGCTCAGACGTCTGAGCTTACTTTCCAAACATTTGGGCGATCTGGAATGAAAATTCCAGTCTTTATACTCAAACCCGGGATAACCACCATATGTTTGGACTTATTAAATTCAACCAATTTGCCTGTTTTATGTGGCTTTCCATTTTATATCGATTTTTAGTTGACCCGGTTGGTTATTGTCATTTATTACCGATTTTGATGACTTCTTCTTTGGATTTTTGGGAAAATCCATTCGATTGATTTGATATTGATTTCTATGGTTTTGATTCACGTCATCATATGTGAATTTTTGGTGTTTGATTGTTTTTACAATCATTTCTATGATTTTTCACTTTAAAATAAAAAGGTTTCTATACTAGTAGTAAATATCCAGACTCTTTTACAAAAATGATTTCAACGTTATTTCTAATAGAAAGCTTGCTTTTAAAACCGTTTTTCAATCTATTAGTATATACAAACCTTTACCTCATTCGTATGAGAAATCTAATTAAACGACTTAGCAAAACAAGTGGTATGAAACGCTTGCGTTTCCTTTATCGGTTAATTCTTGGACTTGTTCGATTGAAATCTTGTGACAATTTTCGAGTGGAAATCTATAATTTGTTCATAAATAATTAAGTTAAGCCAGTGTTTATGGGACATGAAGCTACACTCATTTATTTACCAGCTTATTGTAATTCACACTTCTTATTGATCAATGGTGATCATTTTATGGTTTAGACTAGCAATACACAATGTCTCTTTGTCTATGTGGGGGATTATACCCAGTTTTATGGAGCTTTATCTCATTTTTAGGGGCTAGCAACCCTTGGTCTTTTTGTCCGTTCGTGGAGCAATCGGCTTAATGAGTTCGGTACATGGGGCGTAACGTTTTAGGTGCGTCGATATTCGGCTCAATAGGTATGTGCATAGGGCGTATCTTTTCAGGTGCATCGATGTTCGACTGTGCATGGGGCGTATCTTTTTAGGAGCGTCGATGTTCAGTTTATCTGTCCCTAAGGGGGGACAGTAGCCCGTATTTTCATAAGATAGCGTCCCTTTTGTAATACACATGTTGGTGAGTTTTCATGCTCCCGTTTTTGATAGGCCTCCCCCTTTGTGATTTCTTGATTTCTAATTGATGATTTCTAGAATCTATGTTTCACCAATTTTTGTAATTTATATTGATAAGCTTTATCAATATTTGTGATCTGGTGAAAAAAATCAAGAATATGACATTCTTTTTGGTGTTTGATGATATTTGAGATATTGTATGATTTTTGTTGTTATCTAGTGTATACTTGTCACAGTATGGCATTATTGTTATCATACGTTTTTGTTGTATCTCTTATCGTATCTCATTTGATATGATATTTATAGCTAGACCGATCAATTTATTATTTTCTTCTTAAATAATACTCTGGTCAGACCAAGGTATTTCAGATGCCTCTGCTTGACTTCTTATCAGGGTCCGTCATTTGACTTTTGGCTAACTACTTTAGCTTAGTAGTTTTTGTTATTAAACATTCGGGATAGAGACTCCTTGATGTATAAATATTATTTTGTCTAGCACTTGAACCTATTCTTTTGTGATGTACTGGATCTTGCATGACCACTACTTTGATATACACTTTTATGTGTTTTTATTCATATCTTTTTCCGCCTTTGTGATATGAATATCTGTGACTGATTTATGTTACACTTATTTTATATTTGTTTTCGAAGATCACATAACCACTTTGTGGTAGTTTTGAGTTTTTAATTAATGTATCAGATTTTCTCTTGAAATCAAATGCATGCCATACTATCTGATATATCGATACTCAGACAAAGCAATTACATAGATGGTCGCTCCTCGACAGCCTTATTCTTCGTGCTAGTCGACGGCATTACCATGTAGTGTCGTTGGGTAGTGCGAGTATAGAGGTGGGGGTCACACGAAGTCTTACCAGATTCTGAGTTAATATGAAGAAGTCATTGTAGTATGAACAAAAAAAATAGCGGCTTCTGCCTAGGCGGAGTTCAAATATAGGAATGTAGAATTTTATTTTCTAAGTACAACTGTTAATCACCATGGAGAACTACGGTAGACATTCAATAATATGGATTATATGAGTGTTCCATATTTTCCATAATTTAAGTAGGAGTTCGTCGATCGAAGTCTCGCCTGATTCCGAGTTAGTATGAGGAAGCTATTGCAGTGTAAAAAATAATTAGTGGCTTCTGCCTAGGCGGAGTTCAAATATAAAGATGTAGCCTGTTATGTTCTAAGTATAACTGTTAATCACCATAGAGAACTATGATATACGTTCATAAGTTGAATTATCCCAATGTTCCATACTGTTCGTAATTTAGGTGGGAGCCCATCGATCAAAGTCTCGCCCGATTCCGAGTTAGTATGAGGAAGGTATTGCAGTTTAAACAAAAAAGATAGTGGCTTCTGCCTAGGCGGAGTCTAAATATGGGGATGTAGCATGTTATTTTCTAAGTACAACTATTAGTCACCATAGAGAACTATAGTGTACGTTCAAGAGATGATGTATCCGAGTTTTTTATATTGTCTCTAATTTAGGTGGGAGTTCATTGGTCGAAGTCTCATCGAATTCCGAATTAGTATGAAGAAGTTATTGAGTATGAACAAAAAACTAACGGTTTCTGCCTAGGTGGAGTTCAAATATAAGAGTGCAACCTTTTATTTTTTTAAGTACAACTATTAATCACCATGGAGAACTACGGCATACGTTCATAAGCTGAACTATCCGAGTGTTCCATATTGTCCATAATTTAGGTGGGAGTTCATCGGTTGAAGTCTCACCTGATTCTTAGTTAGTATGAGGAAGGTATTGCAGCTTGAACAAAAAAATAGTGGCTTCTACCTAGGCGGAGTTCAAATATGGAGATGTAGCCTGTTATTTTCTAACTGTTAATCACCATGGAGAACTATGGTATACGTTCATAAGCTGAATTATCCCATTGTTCCATATTGTCTATAATTTAGGTGGGAGTTCATCGGTTAAAGTCTCATCTGATTCCGAGTTAGTATGAGGAAGATATTGCAGTCTAAACAAAAAAATAGCGGCTTCTGCCTAGGCGGAGTTCAAATATGGGGATGTAGCCTGTTATTTACTAAGTATAATTGTTAACCACAATGGAGAACTATAGTGTGCAATCAAAAGATAAAGTATCCAAGTGATCCATATTATCCGTAACTTAGGTGGAAGTTCATCGGTCGAAGTCTCGCCGGATTCCGAGTTAGTATGAAGAAGTTATTGCAATATGAACAAAAATAATTGCGGTTTCTGCCTAGACGAAGTTCAAATATGGGAATGAAGCATGTTATTTTCTAAGTACAACTTTTAATCACTATGGAGAACTATGGTATATGTTCATAAGCTAAATTATTTGAGTGTTCTATATTGTTCATAATTTAGGTGAGAGTTCATTGGTCGAAGTTTCACTTGATTCTGAGTTAATATGAGGAAGGTATTGCAGTCTGAACAAAAAAAAATAGCGTCTTCTTCCTAGGCGTAGTTCACATATGGGATGTAGATTGTTATTATCTAAGTATAACTATTAATCACCATTGATAATTACAATATACGTTCACAAGATAAAGTATTTAAGTGTTCCATATTGTCCGTAATTTAGGTCGGAGTTCGTCGGGCGAAATCTTGCCAAATTATGAGTAGTATGAAGAAGTTATTACTGTATGATCAAAAAAATAGCGGCTTCTACTTAGGTGGAGTTCAAATATGGGAATGTAGTTTGTTGTTTTCTAAGTACAACTACTAGTTACCATAGAGAATTACGATATTTGTTCATAGGCTAATTATCCGAATGCACCGTATTGTCTGTAATTTAGGTGCGAGTTCATCGGTCGAAGTCTCGCTTGATTCCAAATTAGTATGAGGAAGTTACTGCAGTCTAAAAAAATAGGTCATTTGCCTAGGTGGAGTTCAAATATGGGGATTTAGCTTGTTATTTTCAAAGTATAACTCTCATTTACCATGGAGAACTATGGTATACATTCATAAGACGAATTATCCATGTGTTCCATATTGTCTATAATTTAGGTGGGACTTCATCAGTTGAAGTCTCGCCTGATTTAAAGTTAGTATGAGGAAGTTACTGCAGTCTGAAAAATAAATAGCGGCTTTTGCATAGGCGGAGTTCAAATATGGGAATGTAGCCTTTTATTTTCTATGTACAACTGTTAGTCACCATGGGGAGCTAAAGTGTATGTTATTAAGCTAAATTATCCAAACATTCCATATTGTCCGTAATTAAGGTAGGAGTTCATCGGTCAAAGTCTCGTCTAATTCTGACTTAGTATGAGGAAGTTACTGTTAGTCCTTGAGATGATGGTTTTGATGACAACAACCTTAGGACGTGTTATAAAATATAAATACTAATATTATAGTTTAGATATATATGTATATGTAGGATATAAATATGCAAGTACCAAGAATGAAGACTGTATAGTATGGAGATTCAAGACTGAAGATATCAAGATTGAAGACTCATGTGTATCAAGATATCAAGAGTTCAAAATTTCAGTAGTACAAGATACGTATTGTAACGACTCATAAATTTTACCGGTTATAATAACGTAAATAACTATAATTTTGTGAAATTTTAAATAATAAAATTTGAAAATAAAATTTTCATATTTGGAATACGTCTATTTAAGTATAGCAAATAGTAAATTTTCATTTGATAATATGGAAGGTCAGTGTGTTGTATAATTTTATTTTATTTCAAATCAGTTAAAATTGATGATAATAAAATATTTCCCAAACCTGAATATTTCTATACAATAAATTTGTAAATCATCTTCAGAGTGAGACATCATCTTCTGTTTCATCTAATTTGAACTGCTATTGCTCCATTTATCTTATTTCTGACAGATTTGCAGCATTTTGGGTACCAATCATCAACTTTTGATCGGATGATCGTACCACTGATATTTGTATACCGTTTTGATCATTTCATCGTGCTGATCTCTGCGATATATTCAATTCAGTACTTTGGAATTCGGTACGCGATGAAACCGTGCAATGGTTCATCGTATCAGTACGCTTTGATCCTTTCGAAGTCCTCTGCCCATTCAATTGCCCAACGGTTGAATTTCGAACGGTCACTTCCTTTATTATACCCTAGAATCTGTACTTGATTTTTTCCATGCCAATTACTTTATATTTATGTCCATACGTTTTATTTTGAGCTTGCCTTTATTCTAGAATGTAAACTTTCAAACAATTCTCTGTCTCTTTGATTCCCATTCATACTTATATATTCTATTCTCTTACTCTCTGCATCATTTTTCTTTCCTTTCTCATCTCCCTTTTCTACATTTTTTTTCTCCTGAAACCCATTCCTCCTTCCACCGAGCAACATCCTCTCGACCCAATTTCCCTCTAATGGACTCCGTCCCCTCACCATGATCCACGCCGGCAAGCCCTACCACACCAGATCCGGCCTCGCATCTCTCCCCACAACTCCGACCCCACCTACGCCTCCGCTTGCCTCTCCGCCACACAAGCCCCTATCGCCGTCCCCTACAACTTCCACACCGTCTACCTCTTTAACCATCTCCGTCTCATCAACAGCCTCCACCCAGCAACTCAAAAACCAACAAACCCACCACACCTCAGTTCCCTTCCATCTCACTAGCCGCACCACTCTCCGGCCTTTGCCTTCCACCACCCTCAACCTACATCCAAGCACCGCCCTTCGATTTCCCATGTGCCTTCCTAGCAGCTCGTTTATACACACACACACACACACACACTATTGTTATATATATAGTTGTTTAGTAATATAAGGTATTATATATATGCTAGTTATATTACAGCCTTTATTTTATACAATATATATATATATATAATATTTGGCTTGCCGTAAAGGAAGAAAAGGATATAGTTGTTAGAATTCCTAAAGGTCAAGTGAATGAAAAATAACATAAGTCCCACATCGCCAATTTATTGAGAGGTATATTAGTTTATATATGCCTTTCTCAAGTGGAGGTTGGGGGCCTGGGGCTCCCAAATGTATGCTTCGTTGTGAGGAGGGAGATCATGCATCTCCATCACACACGCGCGCGCGCCGCCGCCGTCCGACCGACCGAACCGAACCGGGCCGGGTTTGGGCTTGGGTTTGGGTCTAATATGATACTCGTATTTTTACTGCAACTGGACCGGGCTTTTTAACAGTTGCAGGCTATACGAACGGACGCGGATTGCTGAGGAGGTGCGACTTCTGAAGCGAGCGGGTTGAATAGACGCGAACATTAGCGGGTGCGACCCGTTAGAAGCAAACAGGTGCGAGCCGATTGAAGCGAACGCGGGCACAAGCGGGTGCGACCCGACTGAAGAGGCGCGGGCGAAACAGTACCGTTGGACGGGCGGGTGCGACCCGTTAACAAACAACAGCGACCAAAAGGCTAACGGGTGCGACCCGTCAAGAGGACGCGACTGTTTGAAGGGATGCAGACGAAATTATAAATAAGAGAGAATACTGATCACATTCTAATCCAATTCCAATCTAATTTCTTCTGCTTCTTTGCTCTACTGCTCGATATTCCATATATATCACAGAGTTGACATACTCATTACAATCTCGTGCAGATTACGTCTGTTGTATCTTGGGAGAGTTTTGAAATAAAGTTCTTAAGGAAATTGTTACGACAAGCCTCAGACGAAATTCCTTTATATATACTGGTTAGATTCTCTGTAATCTTTCCGTTTATAAGTTGTACTATTTCTTACAATAGCATAACGTTGTTGTTGTAATTTATTTACAACGTAACTTATTGTTACAGTTATCTAATACAGAATTCCAGCGTTGTGGAATTCTAATTGATAAACTTGTGCGACGAGTTTATAGTAGCGTGCTATCTGTTTTGGTACACTAGACACAGAACATCTTAAGAATTTTGCTGTTTTACACTAAAACAGAGATGTTAACAGTTGACAACATGAAAATGGATAAGTCCAACTTTTCAGCGGTTATTTCTGAATGCAATTTGATTCAGAACCCTAACCAATGGTGGGTTGACACAGGAGCTACTCGTCATGTTTGCTCTGAAAAATCCATGTTTTCAACATACCAGAAATTCGATCAGATAGAAAGACTCTACATGGGTAATTCTGCAGTTTCCATGATCGAACGCAGTGGCACAGTTATCCTCAAGTTCACTTCTGGAAAAACTGTCAAATTGAATGATGTTCTTCACGTTCCAGGCATACGCAAGAATCTGATCTCCGGCTCAGTGCAATCAAAGAAAGGATTCAAAATTGTGTTCGAATCAGACAAGATGGTTCTGTCCAAAGCTGGAATGTATATAGGAAGGGGATATTTATGTGATGGCCTATTTAAGGCAAACATAGCCGTTATCGGCAACAAATCTATGTACTTTGATTGTGCTATTAATAAAATTGAAGTCTCTTATTTGCTTGAGCACGAAATTTTACTATGGCACGATAGATTAGGACACGTAAACTTTCGAAAAATGAAGAAATTATCAAACTTGGGATTGATTCCAAATTTCCAAGTAGATAAGAACTACAAATGTGAGACATGTGTAGAAGCAAAAATGGTCAAACAACCATTTAAATCTGTTGACAGAAGCACCGAACCATTAGGTTTGGTACATACAGATTTATGTGATTTTAAATCACTACCTACAAGAGGTGGGAAAAAGTATTTTATTACTTTTATTGACGATTATACGCGATATTGCTATGTATATCTTTTAAATAGTAAGGATGAAGCAATAACCGCGTTTATAAAATACAAGGCTGAGGTAGAAAATCAGTTAAATAAAAAGATCAAGATATTGAGATCTGATCGAGGTGGAGAATATGAATCACCATTTGAACAGTTCTGTGCCGAAAATAGTATAATTCATCAAACAATAGCTCCATATTCACCATAACAAAATGGTGTAGCCGAGAGGAAGAACAGAACGTTAAAAGACATGATTACTGCCATGCTTTTAACTTCTGGTCTACCGACGAACTTGTGGAGGGAAGCCTTAAATATGTCTAATCACATATTAAACAAAGTTCCTCACAATAAAACGGGAACAATTCCATATGAGATATGGAAAGGACACAAACCAAGCTTTAAATACCTCAAAGTGTGGGGGTGCTTGGCAAAAGTTCCAGTTCCGCCTCCCAAGAGAGTCAAACTTGGACCAAAAACAGTAGATTGTTATTATCTTGGGCCAGCCCAAAATAGTAGTGCCTACAAATTTTTGGTATTCAAGTCTGATATAAATGATATTCATGTAAATACAATCATGGAATCAAGAGATGCCTCGTTCTTTGAAGATGTGTTCCCACATAAAAGAAACGATGGAAATCCTGTCCCAAAAAGGACAAGAGATAACAGAGATGAGACATGTGAAGATGAAACTCATCAGGACAACGAGAAGGTTGAACCAAGAAGAAGCGTAAGGGCAAGAACTTCCAAAACATTTGGTTCAGATTTTTTAACTTATATGTTAGAACACGAACCTCAAACGTACAAGGAAGCAATGTCATCTTCTGAATCTTGATGTTGGAAAGAAGCAATCCAAAGTGAGATTGATTCAATTCTAAGTAATAAAACTTGGAAAATAGTTGATATTCCACCTGGAATAAAACCAATTGGCTGCAAATGGATTTTCAAGAAGAAAATGAAAGCAGATGGCTCTATTGACAAGTATAAAGCCAGATTAGTAGCCAAAGGATATCGTCAAAAAGAAGGAGTAGACTTCTTTGATATATATTCGCCAGTAACACGAATAACCTCTATAAGAATGTTAATAGCAATTGCATCCATCTATAATCTAGAGATTCATCAAATGGATGTAAAAACAACATTCTTAAATGGAAATCTCGATGAGGAGATTTACATGGAGCAACCTGAGGGATTTATTTCCAAAGGAAATGAAAACAAAGTCTGTAGATTAGTCAAATCATTATACGGACTAAAACAAGCTCTAAAGCAATGGCACGCAAAATTTGATAGTGTCATGATGAGAAATGGTTTTCGTATAAATGAATGTGACAAATGTGTTTATTATAAACAACTTGGACAATCATATGTGATGATTTGTCTATATGTAGACGATATGCTAATCTTTGGTCCTAATACTAAAGTAATAGAGACTATAAAGAAGATGTTAATCAACAATTTCGATATGAAAGACTTAGGAGTTGCGGACGTTATTTTGGGAATCAAAATAATAAAAACATCTAATGGAATTGAGCTATCTCAGTCACACTATGTAGACAAAGTGATTGAAAAATTCCAAGAGTATGGAATTAAAGGAGTGAGGACACCTTTTAATCCATCGGAAGTACTGCATAAAAACACTGATGAGAGTGTAATGCAACTGGAATACTCTCGTGTAATAGGATGCTTAATGTATCTGATGAATTGCACCAGACCAGATATTGCTTACGCGGTAAGTCGACTAAGCAGGTATACAAGTAATCCAGGGAAGGAACACTGGAAAGCACTAATGAGAGTGTTGGGATATTTAAAGAATACCACTAATTTTTCCTTATATTATGGAAAATATCCTGCCGTCTTAGAAGGATATAGTGATGCAAACTGGATTGCAGATTCAGAGGAATCAAAATCCACAAGTGGTTATGTCTTTACCCTTGCAGGAGCAGCAGTGTCATGGAAATCTACTAAACAAACATGCATAGCTCGATCCACCATGGAATCTGAGTTTATCGCATTAGATAAAGAAGGCGAAGAGGCAGAATGGCTTCGTCAATTCTTAGAAGATATTCCATTTTGGCCAAAACCTTTGACGACCATATGTATTCACTGCGATAATCAAGCAGCGCTAAGTAGAGCGAAAAACCTTGTGTATAATGGCAAATCACGACACATACGCCGTCGCCATAACACAGTTAGGCAGTTACTCTCTAATGGAACTATTTCCATAGATTATGTGAGAACAAATGATAACCTAGCGGATCCATTTACTAAAGGTTTATCAAGAGAGAAAATTGACTGCGCATCGAGGGGAATGGGTTTAAAAGCCTAAACCATCAAGAGTTATCTTATACGGAAACCTATCCTAGCGACTGGAGATCCCACGGACTAGGATCAATAGGCAAACCAGTTATGAATAACTCAAGAAGTAATGCATTTGTATGGACTTGGTCCTACTCCATTCCTATAGTGCAAAATATAATGCATGCCTACAGAAGTTTTAAAGGTTAAAACTATGTTTTCTAATGATGACCATATCTTGGAAATAACAAGTGGGGTATATGTAGGATACTCTTAATGGTTGCGATCACCTATGTTAGTGTGAGCTGGGTCGGCTCTATGAGAATACTAAAAGGATTTTATTCTCTAAAACACTCGTAGAACCAAAAATTGTTCAGGACCAAAATGAACACAACCAAGAGATTGGATGAGAAGGGTGCTTCGTAAAGCTTATTGTCTGGATATACAATAAAGGCTGACGGTTCAAGATGAAATAATTCACCGATTAGCCAAGTAGATCCGATAAGTTTTAACTAGGGAAAGTTCAAAGTGAAATATCTACTTATCCACGATAAAGCATTATTCCATATGTACTCTGTGACATTTCGCTTCGTGTGGGGGGTTGTTAGAATTCCTAAAGGTCAAGTGAATGAAAAATAACATAAGTCCCACATCGCCAATTTATTGAGAGGTATATTAGTTTATATATGCCTTTCTCAAGTGGAGGTTGGGGGCCTGAGGCTCCCAAATGTATGCTTCGTTGTGAGGAGGGAGATCGTGCATCTCCATCACACACGCGCGCGCGTCGCCGCAGTCCGTCTGACCGAACCGGGCCGGGCCGGGCCGGGTTTGGGTTTGGGTTTGGGTCTAATATGATACTCGTATTTTTACTGCAACTGGACCGGGCTTTTTAACAGTTGCAGGCTATAAGAACGGACGCGGATTGCTGAGGAGGTGCGACTTCTGAAGCGAGCGGGTTGAATAGACGCGAACATTAGCGGGTGCGACCCGTTAGAAGCAAACAGGTGCGAGCCGATTGAAGCGAACGCGGGCGCAAGCGGGTGCGACTCGACTGAAGAGGCGCGGGCGAAACAGTACCGTTGGACGGGCGGGTGCGACCCGTTAACAAACAACAGCGACCAAATGGCTAACGGGTGCGACCCGTCAAGCGGACGCGACTGTTTGAAGGGATGCGGACGAAATTATAAATAGGAAAGAATACTGATCACATTCTAATCCAATTCCAATCTAATTTCTTCTGCTTCTTTGCTCTACTGCTCGATATTCCATATATATCACAGAGTTGACATACTCATTACAATCTCGTGCAGATTACGTCTGTTGTATCTTGGGAGAGTTTTGAAATAAAATTCTTAAGGAAATTGTTACGGCAAGCCTCAGACGAAATTTCCTTTATATATACTGGTTAGATTCTCTGTAATCTTTCTGTTTATAAGTTGTACTATTTCTTACAATAGTATAACGTTGTTGTTGTAATTTATTTACAACGTAACTTATTGTTACAGTTATCTAATACAGAATTCCAGCGTTGTGGAATTCTAATTGATAAACTTGTGCGACGAGTTTATAGTAGCGTGCTATCTGTTTTGGTACACTAGACATATAACAATAGTAACATATATATATGTGTATATATATGTATACATATATATGTATGTATATTTATATCTATGTGAAAGAAAACAAATGAATAGTTGCTATATATTTATATCTATATTAGTGATATAAAGTTATGTCTGCATTATATGTATTTACATGTGTCAGTATGCGTAAGTTTTATTTTCGGCAGTTTACATATGTATTTTAATTTGTTAGTTGTATGATAATTAAAACCTGCCAGGTTAGGTATAAATGTTTGCTTATATAAATTATAAAATAAAGGCAGTATTATAAACTATAAACTTCAATTGATCTGCTGGTATAAAATAAAGGTAGTAGCATACAAGGTTATAGTATATATATAGTTATTTTTATTTTGTTTTGGTCTGCATAGTATATGAAGTTTTCGAAAGATGATAACTGTTTTGTAAGTTTTGATTTTTAAATTGTACATATATAATGGCAATATGTGTTGATAAGGAAGTTATACTAGGAGTCATGTACATGTACGACAGCTTATATGTTTACAAAGGTCAATGCATGTTTGTTTATGTATATATAAATGAAGTAAATTTATAATGAAGTAAATCTTCATATTGTTGCAATCGTCAATTGTTTATATATTTATATAATAATAAAGTAACTTTATATACATAATCGATTTAGTGTTTTGTGGTATCAAAGTCTTGTTTAAATGTATACAAAGGATATTAGTTTGGATCATAGACCATATGTACTTTGATTAAAATATAGCAGGCTTTAAAATAAAACGTGAATACATGTACACGATTTCATTATAGATATATATGTGTGTGTGTGTCTATATATTATAATATAGCAGCTTATTTCTATTATTGTATACATATAGATTCCTTTGGGAAAAGTGAAGTATATATTGTATATGTAGCTACTCATTTGAATTCTCTTCGCTAACCCATTTCTTTGCAATGGGCAGCCTTCAGTTTGAATTTTTTTATATTATTTTACAAATATCGTTTTAAGTGTTGTCATTGAAATTATAAAATATTTTGATTTTAAGTTATACATGTTTAAAATTTAAGATTGATTTTGAGAAAAATATGTGTTTTAAGGATAGTGATTTTAATTATATATACATATATATATATGTATATATATATGAATGTATTATTTTAATAATTGTCTGAAATTAAAATATTGATTTTAATAAAATAATAATAATAATATATTTTCTACATATATATTAAACTGATTGATTTTCTCATCGTTTCCCCATTATCAGCTTTGATCATTGAATTTGTCTTCAATCGTGCTTTGCTTTGAGATTCATGCCTGGATGCATAGCTCATTTCTTTGTCAAATATATCTAGCCTCGAAAGGTGAGCAATCACTCACGATTAACGTTCTTATATTTATTACATTTGATTTCAATTGAAACGACAAATGAAATATGCTGTTATTTGTTTATTAAATTGCTATATATGATATTATCTATATATGTTCACTTGTGGGATATGACACCATATCCTATTGTTTTTAATTTATTTAATTACTGATGATATATGTCTGTTATATTATTATCATATCTATTATCACTCTACAAGTTCCATGTTAGTATAGAATTCATGATGGGTTGAAATGATACATACCCAAACGATCTGTAGAATTGAATAAAATCGTTATGGGTTGAAATGATAAACCCAAGCGATTTTCATTTAAACTGAATTTGGGATTGCGGGTTAAAATGATATATACCCGTGTATATTTAAATTACAGATTGAAATGATAAATATCCATATACTTGACCATAGGATAGAAAATTATATACAGACACCGTTGGTTTATATATTAAATATTTTGAAAATGATTTCTATGGTTTTGAAAGGAAATATATATGGTTTTATTTATATTTGAAAATATTATGTATGTGAATAAGTTTGAATATAAAATAAATCTAATAATAAGCTTTAAATTAGTAAAGTTTGATTTAAGTAAAATACAATATGATTAAGTATTTATTTAAAATTATATTTTAAAATAGTTTTTATAATGATTTATATAACTTAAGGTTGGAAAGCTTAGTTTGAATTTATTGTATTTAATTAAGATTTTTTTAATTAAATCGATTTGGAACTTATTGAATTTGAGGGTTTTAAGATATTATTTTACAACTTGATTTCGATTTAAGGTAATTAAATGAATATTTTAAGTTTAGATAAATTAAAGGAAATATCTAGTTTATTTGTAATTTGGGGTTTTATTTAAATGATATTGGATTTATTAAGTAAACATTTCAAAACTAAATAATAACGAAGTTAAATTTTGATACATATGAAATTATCAAATCTAGTTTTGAAACGTTTGAATATTTAAGCTTTGAAATATATTAAAATTTAAATGGTTTATTTTGTGGTTCAAATCTGTATTTGAAATTGATATAATTTGAAATGATTTATTGAGAAACAGAACTGAATCGAAGTTGAAGAATTGAGATTAAATTAAATTTGAATTTTGGAATTCGAGTTGATTTGAATCGATTTGTGATATTTGAGGAAACTATTTTATTCTATAAAGTGTTTCTAAATTATATTTATTTTATAAAATATTTTAATTTAAACTATTTTTAATATAAACTATTTTATATAAACTATTTTATAAAACTATTTTATTATATATTATTATTAATATCTAAACTATTTAATGGTGGAAGTTATGATTTCAAAGTTACGGTTTCCATAGTATTATGATTTCAAAGTGTTATAATTTCCAAAATGTTCTAATTTCAAGTGTTTTGGTTTCAAAAGTGTTTAACTTTGAAGTGCTATGATTTGTTGGAAATTTGAAATGGCAATGATACCATATTGAAATGGTTTTGAAGTGAATATGATATTTGGTTTTGAAGAATGATATTCTGAAATGACCACGGTGTTATAATAACGTTTGGTTGTTAAAGAGACCGAGATTGGATATTGTCATACTCTCTACCAATACCGAAAACCACTTTAGTAACTGTGCATGTGGTGGAGATTCCAGAATGAAATAGGATGTTTGGTGATGACTCTATATGGTATTTATGTAGCCCTGACTCCCATGAGTCAGCTTGATGTGGCTAAAATAGGAGCCATGCCAGGCCAAGTGAGGTCATTCCTCTGATCATGAACATTTCTTCGATACCATTCCATTGCTTTTGGGATTGATTGGGTGCACCCTTTGATTTTGGAGTGTGTCATGAGGTGGGCGGTAGTAGCTGCTATGCATTACCACCAGTCCGAATCCACAAACGGTATATCTACCCTTGCATTGCCTCGAGTGCCTTGTTGCATGCCCTATCGCGCCTTCTACGAGTTTATTTTGTACCATACCTATGGAGTGCCCTCTGATAGCCCTCCAATTTACGGAGGAATTATGGTACTGTATAGACTATGGAAATATATAAGAGTGTGTTAACGGGGGATAAGGGCAATGCCTTAATGCTATTTTAATACTTTACTTTACTTTAGACATATTATATTAGCGTATATTACTACATAAGATAGTTTAACGGATCCTTAGAGGACGGTTGCCCAAAAAATCCTTAAGTTAATTGTATTTCAGTTGATATTTCACTTGAGTTGGATTTATTAATATAAGAATGTTAATCTTGACTTGAGTGTTTTTTGTTTTGCTTTACGCTCGGGTCAGACTGAGTGATACAGCAGTTGAGACTCACCTTTGGAGTTTGGAGCTTCGCTTCGAGATCCAACTATCGATTCAGCTTTCAGTCATTCAGTCGATTCCAATAATGTAATCAGATTTTGTTATTTGACTATGGTATTCTAGACTTCTGTTGTATCTTGTTTTAACTCTGTTATATATATAGTAGCTTCATGAACTACTATTCATTTGTTTCCGCCGCTTGTTATTGTAATACTTTGTGTCTGTGATTCTGTGTTGATTTATTTACTGTATATTTATGATTTTTTCCAAATATAAATTAACAATCTGATATTTTGAGCAATTCAAGTCTGACATGTGCGGATGTGAATGACACGAGATACCGGGTTGTTATAGTTGGTACCAGAGCTCTGGTTTTAGGCAAAACTTAGCATATATATTGAATTTTATTATAGAATCATATTCGCTCATGCTTGATTCTCTTCCTCTGATTCGAGTTTCCTTTGAATTTTGGAATGTTCCCCATGGTTCCAAATCCATTCAGGTCTCTCCTTAGTCGTATTCATTTTTATTTTGGAGCATCCCATAGCTCCACTGTACAGTTTGTAAAGAGGTGTAACTCCTTTACAGCAGGCATTAATTCACCGAAGATTTCTGTAACATCGATTTAGATGCTGCTATCTTTTGTCATACTCGAATTCTATCTCTAGCGATCGAATGTCGATTTATATCAAAATTCTACATCGATCTTATTCTTGAAGTCACGGTTGACCCGGTTAAGGCCGCCCGCGATTTGTATAAGTCTATCCATTCTTTCCTCTCCTTATAATCATCTTATCTTCATTTTGAGCTTATCTTTTGGATTAGAGTTCTCTTTGATTAGGGTCTCCTTTGAATTTTAATCTCCATCCTTGTTCTAAAATCCATTTTGTATAATCGGGAGAGGGATTGTATTATGTTCATATAAAATATTTTATATTGTGTTGTTTGAGTTGTTAAGTTTGAATTTTGGGTTTCGATCGATTCGTTTGGCTAACGCTATCGACAGGAATTCCAAAACACTTGAACAGAGCAAATTGACACAATATTATTTCCAAAATTTATAAATTTTGTATAATTGTATAAAAGTATAGTTTTCTGGAATTTGATAATTAAAGGAATTGGTTGTTAGAATGATAATACTAGATTATCGTTTCTAATTTGTCTATTGTTTTATGTTATAAGTTGTTCAAATTTTATAAACAGGGTTTATTTGATTTGAAAATGAAAAATTTAAAATTATGGATTTGAGAATTTAATTTCCAGTGCTTTTCAAATTTTAATTTTTAAAGTTTTGAGTTATATATTATTTGAAAGTATTTATCATATTCCGGAATTTCAAGGAATTTAAAATGTGATAATCTACTTATTTTAATTATTTAAAATTGATAAAATTGTTATTCTCATATATAAATAACTAATAATAATAATAAAGTGATATTTTTAAATATTGATATAGATTGATTTTAGATAGAATAATTATTTAATTTTTATTATTTTATAAATTTGATTTTAAATAGACTTATTGTTTTCAAATTTAATAAATGTTGTTTAAAAATATATTTATTTAAATTAACTTTAAAATTAGAATTTAATATTTCTAAATTTAATATTGTTGTTGTTTAAATTAATGTAGATATATTTGAGATGATTTTAAATTGAAGTTTAAATTGAATTTGAATTTGAAATATGAATTTAAATTGAAATTTTAAAAGAATTTATATCTTGAAATTATTTTGGATATAAAAGAATTTATGAATATGTTTTTATTTAAAGTAAGATTTGTTTTATATTAATTTAAACAAAAGAATTTTATTTATATAAATTTGGAAAATATTTATCTAATAGTAAATAAATACAAAAGCTTTTTAATTAGCATTTAAAATGGATTAAATAATTTTTTATGATTTTATTTAGAATCTAATTGGTTTTTATTTTATTTCTTCTAAAAGTTTTAGTTTTATAAAATAAGAAAAAGCATTTATAAATTAATAAAAGCACTTACTTATTAGGAAAATTAATAATAAAGCTTGTAAAATCATTTAAAAATAATTTTAAAATAAGAAATGACAAGTGGCTAATTTATAAGCTCATTGTTAACATGTGTTATGAATCAAATAATGGTTTGTGACAAATGTCACAAAATTTAACAAGTGTCTTTCCCTAATTTTCTTTTTCTTTAATTTTGATAAACCATAATTCACATAATATAAAATTTCCATTTTCTTTCTCCATTCTTTTGCTTATCCTTTCAATTCAAACAAGAAACCAATAGCCACAACCTGAAACACTTCCTCAAGAAAACAAACCTGTTCAACTCTACAAACCAGAAGATCAAAACCCTGTAACCTTAAGCCAGAAAACAATATTCAAATCCTCAACAACAAAACCTATTATCATCTCCTCTGAAACATATCAAAGCCTGTAATGTTTATCTTCAAGCAGAAATTCATTCCTCAAACAAAAATCATTTGCAATACAAATCAAACATCAGATTTAAAGCCTGTAACCTCCTCAACTCTAAGCTTGTAAAGACTGCAACCTGGAATCAAACAATTATCAAAGTCTTGAGTCATCATTATCTTGTTCCAGTCCAGTCAGCTTCAAATGTTCAAGTATCAAGCTTTTCAGTTTTTAAGTTTCAAACAAGACAAGGCTTTCAGAAATCAAATATCAATATGCAGTTTTCAAATTTTCAGAAGCTTCAGTTTCAATCCAGTTCAAACTCTCTGCATTTTCAAAAGGTGAGTAAACATTTAAATTTAAAACTTAAGTAGATTAATAATTGTTGCTTGAGAAATTCTGTGTTGATGATGCTCTGCATATATATGTATAAGTGTAGTATCTGTATTTATTTGATTGTGTTAAGAAGTGTGCATATCTGTGTATGTTGTCTGCCCTGTTCTTGCTATAGAATTTTCAAGTTTAAACTAGAATTCATTTTTCTCCTCCTCTGATTTCCTATAGGGTTTGGTCTTCAAGCAATAAATGTTTGTTTAGACATTAAATTAATTGTAAAAATGAATTTAAGTAAAAATATTTGAAATTTTATCTGGAAATTTGAATATAGTAGAATTTCTTTTAAATCAGGTAAAATCAGTCATTTTAATTTACTGTTTCAGGATGATAACATAAATCCACTTTAAAAATTAGGATTTTTAAAATAAAAATCATAATTTTTAGTGTTGAATTGGATGTGAATTTGGGGAATGTCTGTAAAATGGTTCTTGAGCAATTTCGGGTGGTCGGAGGAATTCGAGTGGTCGAGTTTTCATCTGAAGATAGATTGACGATCAAGGTGTTCGGCAAAAATGGTGGATGAGGCGATCGTGGGCCGTAGCAGTGGCGGTAGATCAAAAGGGTTTTTAATCCTAGTTTGTGCCTCGGTCGGAAAAGGAATCACCACGACAACTCTGATAATTCGAGTTGCATAAGACCATGGGCATTGGTGACGTGGAAGATTGGCGAAGCTAGGGACGAGGTTTCTTAACCTTTGGTGGTCGGAATATTTGGATCGAAGGGGTTTTGCTGGAGGTGGTTTGGTTACAGATTCGCCTGTGTTGCTCGATCTTGCTTGAGAGCTCGTTATTGTGTTTTGGTGGTAGGAATGGGTTATAACATCGTTTGGTGGTGTGCCGAGGGTGCCGTGGAGGGTCGGAGCTCCGACGGTGGTCGGTGCATGTGCTCGAGGTAGCTTTTGTCAGTTGTGTTGGTTTGGTCGTTGCCTCGAAGTGGTACTCGGGTAGAAGGTGAGTGACTCGAGTTGAAACTCGAGTAGGTTTTGTGTGTATAGCCTGAAAGATATTAAACCTAAAATTTAATCTAAGTTTTGAAAAAAAATGGGAAGAAGGGGAGGGTTTGACCCGAGTAAGCTTCGGGTTTGACCCGATGCAGAAAATGTTAAATAGTTTTAAAGGTTTGAAAGTTTTAAAACTTGGTTTTTTTTTAAATTTAAAAATTTAAATTGGTTAAAACTTTTATATAGAATACTTAGTGTTTAATAAATATTTCTTAAACATTTTGATTTAGAAGTTTGTTATATTTAAATTTTGTTAAATAAATTTAAAATGATTTTAAATTTGAGTAGGAATGAAATTTTATAAGTTTATATAAGCAAGTTAACTTGCATTTAAAACTATATTTGATAAATGTTCAAGTTATTTTAAGAAAGTTATGTTTTGATAACTTTAAATTATTAAGTTAAATAATTATTTTTCTTTAAACTTAATTAATGATAAATTAAGTAAGGTTAACGATAAGAATAAATGGTGTAATTATGTTAATGGTAATAAAGGCATTAATAAGATAATGTTTTATCTTAATTAAGGTTTAATATCTTGATATTAATTAAATTTATTAAAGGAAATTAAATATAATTAATTAACATTAATTATAAAGGATTGATTAAGAAATTAATTAAGGGTAATTAATCAATTGATTTAATTAATAAATAATTAAGGATTAAAAGGGCAATTAATTTAAAGGTTAATTAATTTGTAATTAAAGATCATTAATTAGATAATTAAAGATTAATGATTAATGATTAGGGCTTGATTAATAAAGTAATTAAGTGTAATTAAGACTTAATTAATCAAGTGATTAAGATTGATTAATTAAGTAATTAATGAGTAGTTAATTAAGTAACTAAAGGTTACTTAACTAATAATTAAGAAGGGCTTAACTTGTAATTAAGTTTTATTAATTAATAATTAGGATTTTATTAATTAATAATTGAAGGATAATTAATATATAATTAAAGATTAATTAAGAGGTTGATTAATTGATTAATCAAATGGTGATTAAGGATTAATCAAATGGTAACTAAGGATTGATTAACTGTTAATTAAGGATTGGTTAGCTGTCAATTAAGGATTTATTAACTGGTGATTAAGGAGTAATTAATTTGTAATTAAGCTTTGTTAATTAATAATTAGGTTTATTAATTAATAATTAAAGGATAATTAATTAGTTAATTAATGATTAATTAATTATAAGAATAATTATGGATTAATTAATTTGTATTAAGAGATATTGATTAATAATTAAGGTTATTAATCAATAGTTGATGGATAATTAATCAGTTAATTAAAGGATAACTAATTGATTATAAAAGTAATTAAGGATTGATTACTTTGTTTTGAAGGAGATTAATTAATAATTAAGGTTTATTACATGATAATTAATGAATAATTATGGTTAGAGATTAATTGATTAATAAGGCAATTAAGAAGTGATTAATTAATTAAGTGGTTGTAATTAATTAATGGTTGATTAAGCAGGATTAGATGATTAATTCTTAAGTAATTAATTTAATTTAAATTAATTAAATTAATTATGGTATGAGTTAATGATGCTTGCTTATGGATGATTGTTTGTGTAGAATGTCTGAATTGGATGATATCTATTGGATGATATGCTGTGACATTCTATGGTTTGATATTGTACATATCAGTGATAAATGTGTGATATTTTTCTGTGTTAATGTTGTGTGAATTCAAAATATCGAATTGAATTGAACTGAATTGAATTTTTTAAACTTTAAACAACTTGGCCTTTAAGATACGTTTGGATTTCGATGAGACCGGGATAAGGTATCAAATTTGATTATCCGAAAACCACATCGATCTAAGTTAAACGTTAGGTCATGAATCCAAGTGAGATCAAGTTGAAGACTCGAAGTGTAAGAATTGTCGTAAAACTATGAGGGTGATTCCAATACGAGTATAACGGAGGTAGTGCTTTCCAGTTCGAGATGGAGTTTCAAAGTGCAAGGGTTATTATCGTTAACTTTGAGGGTGATTCCAAAATGAGTGTAACGAGATAATGCCTTCGGTTTTGTTCGAACCCAGAACGAATTTGTATGGATTGAATGCCTTCAGCACATCGTCAGATGGACAACGAGCATTCTAAGATAGATGTGTTCTATAAAGGTAATCGTAGCCTCAAGCCTCATCAACCGGGAATAGCTAAAACATGGGAGGTGCAGCAAGGCTAAGTGGGTAGCACCCAATTAGGATAAGGGGTTATATGGACGGTTGAATAGCTACAACCGTCGGGGTTGTCTTATCCGAGACTGTCCAATAAGTGATGGTTCCGGTCATGTGTTGCAGGGGATTTAGGGTGGATCCTTGGTACGGTGATCTAGGCCACGTACTGTGACGGGCTGTACCATAATAGCCCTACCATTGATGGAAACCTATTCTTCCTACATGCCCTTACGGTTTTGATTGTATAACCCACTTTGTTGCTAGTATGCTGGAATTTAATCATGTAACAATTTAAGTTATTTCTTATTTACTTGAAAACCCTAGAACCTATTATAATATCACTGGATTTCCTATCAAAAGTTTTGGTTATGTAAGATAAAAACTTACCCATGTTTATGTGCGGGAAATCTTATGTGATACCTTTTGTTTTCAAAGTATTTTCAAAGTTAAGAAACTTTAACCCGTTTACTCACACCGGACCCATGTCTGACCCGGAGTTTATTATGTTTTTCTTAAATTCTTGGGTACTCAAATTTTTACGAGTAGTCAAGGGATTCAAATTTTCTTTGACGAATTCTGAAGGAGAGATGGAGCACGATGCTTCCGCGTTTGTAGATATATAGTGTTTCCGTTGTGTTATATCTCTGTGTTGTATGTAGGATGTATAATAGACAGGTTTTATAACTGTCTAATGTGATGATGTTGTTGTATCTGTGTAACTCTGATATGTAAATAACTATGTAATATCTATGTGATATATTATATTTTGTTCCATATCCACTGTGAGATTCTGATATTTTTGAGTTCTTTCTTCTATCTATTCTATTTCTACCTCTTTCTTTCTTATTAATGATGCATCTTTCTGTGAAATGAAAGGTGGGTCGTTACACTTGGTATCAGAGCATAGGTTGAGATAATACCTAGGCTCTGGAGTGGTGACTATCTTGAGAACGTGTATTTGTAATTCTTATATAATTATATACCTATATAAATTTGTTGGGTATCTGTTCGGATTTCCAACATAAATTCCAGAGGAGTTTCATCGCTCTCTTGTTTGGTTGACCTTCCTATCTCTGTATCTAACCCTATAGGCGGAATAACCAAGTTAGATAAGATCTGTAGAGGCTTAAGATTTTCTTATCCCCCCCCCCCCCCCCGTAGTTTTTCTGGTGACCGTTTTGTATTGGATTTCAAAAGATTTGATCTTATTCTGGATTTGGATTGGTTGGATAATATTGGACTGTTTTGATGGTAAAGCAAGGATTGTATCTTTAGAGACTAAGTTGGGAAGGATCGGAAAAGTGACTTGCGATGATGTCGGGGTTCTTTTGAGTCATCTTCTACATGGAGTAGAGGCATCTCCAGAAGGTGTAGAGTCCATGAGTGGCCAGAGATTTTTTGGATGTTTTCAAGGAAGTGAAGGTTTGTCTTCGTCAGGAGATAGAGATTTGGATCGTCTTGGTTCTAGAGCAGTGCCTGTTGTCCAACCTAGTTTTTCCCATTTAAGTTTCAGCTGTTATCTTATGGCCTGGTCAGATGAGTTTTCTTTTAAGATTCTGTATGGATTTGATGAACCAAGTTTTTGTGACATGTTGAGTAAGTTCGTTCTCGTGTTCATCGATGTTTTTCTTGTCTACTCCAAGTCTAAAGAGGAGAGCAAGCCGCATTTGGAGTTAGCATTGAGGCTTTGAGGAAGCATTTTGTTTTTGGTGATGGTATTTCTGTAGATCCAGCCTGGATAGCTACTATCCAGGAGTGGAAGCAACCGCATTTTTTTGGATTTGGCAGAGTTCTACAGGAAAGTTTATCAAGGATATTTCTAAGTTTTCTTCACACTCAACCAAGTTACTTGGAAAGGAGAAAAGTTAAGTGGATCTGAGTGTGAAGAGGCTTTCTTTGATTTGAAGGCAAGGCTGACTAGTGTGCCTGTTCTAGTTATTTCTAATGGAAAGAGTAAGTTTGAGGTCTGCTCGGACGTTTGTGTGCCTACTATGGATGGATTGGGTCGAGAATGGTCAGTTTTCCAGTTTGGAGATGGATGGCCAAGGAGCATTAAGGATCATCGGAGGGATTTGTGTTCCGAATTTCTGGGAATTGAGGCAAGAAGTTCTGGCAGAAAGTCATCGCTCCAGGTGGAGTGTCCACCAAGGTTTCAGAAATGTATATGGATATGAAGAGAGTCTTCTGGTGGCCAAGCATGAAGAAGGATGTAGCTGCTTTCAACAATGGATGTACGATCTGTCAGCAGGTGTTGGTGATCAACAAAAGACCGCCGGATTGTTGCAGACTTTGGAAGTTCCGAAGTGGAAGTGGAAAATGATTTCTTTGGATTTTGTTGACGATTTTCCAAGGATCAAAGAGGGAAATGAGGGAATATGGGTGATTAAAGACCGGTTTACTAAGAACGCCAATTTTATTCTGGTTAAGGCAATCCGTACTGCTGCATCTTTGGCTGAGTTTTTCTTGAAAGTTTGTCTGACTGCTTGGTGTTCCTGTCAGCATTGTTAGCGATCGTGATCCTATCTTCTCTAGCAGATTTTGGGAGGCTTTGTGATCAGCTTTGGGTTTGAGTTTGAGTTTGAATTCTACCTATCATCCCCAGATCGACGGTCAGACGGAAAGGCTAACCAAATTCTAGAAGATTTGAGAGGGCTTGTATTTTGGATTTTGATGGATGTTGGGAGAACCATCTGTATTTATTGGAATTCTCGTATATTCATCAAGCGAGTATCTAGATGGCACCCTGTGAAGCTTTGTTTTGAGGACCTCGTAGATTTCCATTTTATTGGGTAGAGTCGAGAGATCGTCTTGTTCTTGGTCCAGTTTTGATTAGTGAGGTATCTACAAAGTTGGAGCTTATTTAGAGAGGATTAGTGATTGTTGTCTACAGAATTGAACTGCCAGTTTGGATGGCTGAAATTCACAACGTTTTTCACGTATCTCATCTGAGGAAATACGTGAATAATCTATCTCTTGTTGTGGATTTAGGATTGCAGAGTTTGTCTTGGGAAACTCTGAGTAGTTTTAGCAAGGCTTATCTGGATCTGTGTCCAGATAGCTAGAGTTGTTTGTTTGAATGAATTGTTTGTTTTAATAAACTGCTTGTTTGGATGAATTGTTGTTTGGTTGATAGTGTTTGGCTGATAGGTATGCTTGAATGACTAAAATGAAATAAAAGCTTTTTGGATTATCTTTATTTTAAATTTCGGCGACGAAATTCTTTTAAGGGGAGAGGAATGTAATATTTCAAAATTTCAAGGAATTTAAAATGTGATAATCTACTTATTTAAATTATTTAAAATTGATAAAATTGTTATTCTCAAATATAAATAACCAAAAATAATAATAAAGTGATATTTTTAAATATTGATATATATTGATTTTAAATAGAATAATTATTTAATTTGTATTATTTTATAAATTTGATTTTAAATAGACTTATTGTTTTCAAATTTAATAAATGTTGTTTAAAAATATATTTATTTAAATTAACTTTAAAATTAGAATTTAATATTTCTAGATTTAATATTGTGGTTGTTTGAATTAATATAGATATATTTAAGATGATTTTAAATTGAAGTTTAAATTGAATTTGAATTTGAAATTTGAAGTTAAATTGAAATTTTAAAAGAATTTATATTTTGAAATTATTTTGGATATAAAAGAATTTATGAATAAAGTTTTTATTTAAAGTAAGATTTGTTTTATATTAATTTAAAATAAAAGAATTTTATTTATATAAATTTGGAAAATATTTATTTAATAGTAAATATATACAAAAGCTTTTAAATTGGCATTTAAAATGGATTAAATAATTTTGTATGATTTTATTTATAATCTAATTGATTTTTGTTTTATTTCTTTTAGAAGTTTTATTTTTATAAAATAAGAAAAAGCATTCATAAATTAATAAAAGCACTTACTTATTAGGAAAATTAATAATAATTTTTTTTAAAATCATTTAAAAATAATTTTAAAATAAGAAATGAGAAGTGGTTAATTTATAAGCTCATTGTTGACATGTGTTATGAATTTAATAATGGTTTGTGACAAATGTAACAAAATTTAACAAGTGTCTTTCTCTAATTTTCTTTTTCTTTAATTTTGATAAACCATAATTCACATAATATAAGACTTCCATTTCTTTCTCCATTCTTTTGCTTATCCTTTCAATTCAAACAAGAAATCAATGGCCAAAACCTGAAACATTTCCTCAAGAAAACAAACCTATTCAACTCTACAAACCAGAAGATCAAAACCCTGTAACCTCCAGCCTGAAAACAATATTCAAATCCTCAACAACAAAACCTATTATCATCTCCTCTGAAACAAATCAAAGCCTGTAATGTTTATCTTCAACCTGAAATTCATTCCTCAACAAAAATCATTTTCAAAACAAATCAAACATTAGATATAAAGCCTGTAACCTCCTCATCTCTAAGCTTGTAAAGACTGCAACCTGGAATCAAACAGTTATCAAAGTCTTGAGTCATCATCATCTTGTACCAGTCCAATCAAGCATTCCAGCTTCAGATGTTCATCAAGCTTTTCAGTTTTTAAGTTTAAAACAAGACAAAGCTTTCATAAATCAAATATCAATATGCAGTTTTCAAATTTTCAGAAGCTTTAGTTTCAATCCAGTTCAAACTCTCTGCATTTTCAAAAGGTGAGTAGACATTTAAATTTAAAACTTAAGTAGATTAATAATTGTTGCTTGAGAAATTATGCATTGATGATGCTTTGCATATACATGTATAAGTGTAGTATCTGTATTTATTTGATTGTGTTCAGAAGTGTGCAGTCTGTGTATGTTGTCTGCCCTGTTCTTGCTACAGAATTTTCAAGTTTAAATCAAAATTCATTTTCTCCTCCTCTGATTTCCTATAGGGTTTGGTCGTTAAACAATAAATGTTTGTTTAGACATAAAATTAATTGTAAAAATGAATTTAATAAAAATATTTGAAAGTTTATCTGGAAATTTGAATATAGTAGAATTTCTTTTAAACATGCTAAAATCAGTCATTTTAAGTTACTGTTTCAGGATGATAACTTAAATCCACTTTAAAACTTAGGATTTTTAAAACAAAAATCATAATTTTTAGTGTTGAATTGGACGTGAATTTGGGGAATGTTTGGAAAATTGTTCTTGAGCATTTTATGGTGGTCGTAGAAATTCGAGTGGTCGAGTTTTCGTTTGAAGATAGATTGACGATCAAGGTGTTTGGCAAAAATGGTGGATGAGGCGATCGTGGGCCATAGCAATGGCGGTAGATCAAATGGGTTTTTAGCCCTAGTTTGTGTCTTAGTCGGAAAAGGAATCACCACGGCAACTCTGATGATTCGAGTTACATAAGACCATGGACATTGGTGACGTGGAAGATTGGCGAAGCTAGGGACGAGGTTTCTTAACCTCTGGTGGTCGGAATATTTGGATCGAAGGGTTTTTACTGGAGGTGGTTTGGTTACAGATTCGTCTATGTTGCTCGATCTTGCTTGAGAGCTCATGATTGTGTTTTGGTGGTAGGAATGGGTTATAGTATCATTTAGTGGTGTGCCAAGGGTGCCGTGGAGGGTCAGAGCTCCGACGGTGGTCGGTGCATGTGCACAAGGTAGCTTCGTCTAAGTTGTTTGCGTTTGGTCGTTGCCTCGAAGTGGTACTCGGGTAGAAGGTGAAGTGACTCGAGTTGAAACTCGAGTAGGTTTTGTGTGTATAGCCTGAATGATTATAAACTTAAAATTTAATCTAAGTTTTAAAAAAAATGGGAAGAAAGGGAAACTCGGGTTTGACCCGAGTAAGCTTCGGGTTTGACCCGAGTAAGCTTCGGGTTTGACCCAAAGCAGAAAATGTTAACAGTTTTAAAGGTTTAAAAGTTTTAAAACTTGGTTTTTTTTTTTAAATTTAAAATTTTAAATTAGTTTAAAACTTTTATATAAATTACTTGATGTTTAATAAATGTTTCTTAAATATTTTGATTTAGAAGTTTGAAGTTTATTAAATTTGAATTTTGTTAAATAAATTTAAAATGATTTTAAATTTGAGTAGGAATGAAATTTTAAAAGGTTATGTAAGCAAGTTTCTAAATTCAAATTTGAAACTAGTATTTAAAACTATATTTGATAAATGTTCAAGTTATTTAAAGAAAGTTATGTTTTGATAACTTTAAATTATCAAGTTAAATAATTATTTTACTTTAAACTTAATTAATGATTAATTAAGTGTGGTTAATGATAAGAATAAATGGTGTAATTATGTTAATGGTAATAAAGGCATTAATAAGATAATGTTTTATCTTAATTAAGGTTTAATGTCTTGATACTAATTAAATTTATTAAAGGAAATTAAATATAATTAATTAATATTAATTATAAAGAATTAATTAAGAAATTAATTAAGGGTAATTAATTGATTTAATTAATAAATAATTAAGGATTAAAAGGGTAATTAATTTAAAGGTTAATTAATTTGTAATTAAAGATCATTAATTAGATAATTAAAAATTTATTGAGTAACGATTAGAGCTTAATTAATCAAGTAATTAAGTGCAATTAAGACTTAATTAATCAAGTGATTAAGATTAATTAATTAAGTGATTAATGAGTATTTAATTAAGTAATTAAAGGTTACTTAACTAATAATCAAGAAGGGCTTAATTTGTAATTAAGTTTTATTAAATAATAATTAGGATTTTATTAATTAATAATTGAAGGATAATTAATCTATAATTAAAGATTAATTAAGAAGTTGATTAATTGATTAATCAAATGGTGATGAAGGATTAATCAAATGGTAATTAAGGATTGATTAACTATTAATTAAGGATTGGTTAACTGTTAATTAAGGATTTATTAACTAGTGATTAAGGAGTAATTAATTTGTAATTAAGCTTTGTTAATAAACAATTAGGTTTATTAATTAATAATTAAGGGATAATTAATTAGTTAATTAATGATTAGTTAATTATAAGAATAATTATGGATTAATTAATTCGTATTAAGAGATATTGATTAATAATTAAGGTTATTAATTAATAGTTGATGGATAACTGATCAGTTAATTAAAGGATAATTAATTGATTATAAAAGTAATTAAGGATTGATTACTTTGTTTTGAAGGATATTAATTAATAATTAAGATTTTTTAATTGATAATTAAGCATAATTAATCTGTGGTTAAAGATTAATTGATTAATAAGGCAATTAAGAAGTGATTAATTAATTAAGTGGTTGTAATTAATTAAGGGTTGATTAAGCAGGATTAGATGATTAATTCTTAAGTAATTAATTTAATTTAAGTTAATTAAATTAATTTTTATATGAGTTAATAATGCTTGCTTATGAATAATTGTTTGTGTAGAATGTCTGAATTGGATGATATCAATTGGATGATATCTATTGGATGATGTGCTATGATATTTTGTGGTATGATATTGTATATGTCAGTGATAAATGTGTGATATTTATCTGTGTTAATGCTGTGTGAATTCAAAATATTGAATTGAATTGAATTGAATAGTTTAAACTTTAAACAACTTGGCCTTTAAGATACATTTCGATTTCGATGAGACCGAGATCAGGTATCAAATTTGATTATTCAGAAACCACATCGATCCAAGTTAAACGTTAGGTTGTGAATCCAAGTGAGATCAAGTTGAAGACTCAAAGTGTAAGAACTATCTTTCGTAAAACTCTAAGGGTGATTCGAATACGAGTATAACGGAGGCAGTGCTTTCAGGTTCGAGATGGAGTTTCAGAGTGCAAGGGTTATTGTCGTTAACTCTGAGGGTGATTCCAAAATGAGTGTAACGAGATAATGCCTTCGGTTTCGTTCGAACCCCGAACAAACTTGTATGGATTGAATGCTTTTAGCACATCGTCAGGTGGACGATGAGCATTCTAAGATAGATGTGTTCTATAAAGGTAATCGTAGCCTCAAGCCTCCTCAACAGGGAATGGCTAAAACAGGGGAGGTGCAGCAAGGCTAAGTGGGTAGCACCCAAGTAGGATAAGATTTACCCCTGTCTAGAGTCTCTTTTATTTCGGCTGTGTGGGTGGTTGAATAGCTACAACCGTCGGGATTGTCTTATTCGGGACTGTCCTGTAAGGGATGGTTCCGGCCTTGTGTTGCAGGAGATTTAGGGTGGATCCTCGGTACTGTGATCTAGTCCACGCATTGTGACAAACAGTACCCAGTAGCCCTGCCATTGATGGAGATCCATTCTTCCTACGTACCCTTACGGTTTTGATTGTATGACCCACTTTGTGGCTAGTATGTTGGAATTTAATCATGTAACAATTTAAGCTATTCTTATTTACTTGAAAACCCTAGACCCTATTATAATATCACTGGATTTCCTATCAAATGTTTTGGTTAGCGTAAGGTAAAAACTTACCCATGTTTATGTGTGGAAGTCTTACGTGATATCTTTTGTTTTCAAAGGTTTTTCAAAGTTAAGCAACTTTAACCCGTTTACTCACACCAGATCCATGTCTGACCCGAAGTTTATTCTGTTTTTCCTAAACTCTTGGGTACTCAAATTTTTACGAGTAGCCAAGGGATTCAGGTCAGCTTTAACGAATTCTGAAGAAGAGATGGAGCAGGAGGCTTCAGCGTTTGTAGATATATAGTGTTTCCGCTGTGTTGTATCTCTGTGTTGTATGTAGGATGTATGATAGACGGGTTTTATAACTGTCTAATGTGATGATGATGTTGTATCTGTGTAGGTCTGATATGTAAATAACTATGTAATATCTATGTGATAAATTATATGTTGTTCCATATCTGCTGTGAGATTCTGATATTGTTGAGTTCTTTCTTCTATCTATTCTATTTCTACCTCTTTCTTTCTTATTAATGATACGTCTTTCTGTGGAATGAAAGGTGGGCCGTTACATTATTTTCGAATAGAAATTTTGTCAAAAGAATAATTTTGAAGGAATTAATCTATACTCTCATTCATTGTTGCTGGAAAATAATTTCACTGATGACTGCAGCATCGTCAACATTCATTTTCGAGTCTCGAAGTAGAGAGGCCACATAGCAGCTTCGCTACACTTTGTTTTGGACAATGAATTTCGTTGAATTTCTTGTGTATAAATTGATTTATATAATATATATGTATATAATTATTTCGGAATAGTTGAAGTGAAACCGAAAATTTGAATCTTAGTTTTATATTAAGAAATAGTTTTTCAATTATTGAAATAAAGTGAATGTTTGAATAATTGGAATATTTGAAATGATAAATGGAATTAAACCAACCTAAATAATGAATTTGAACAAACTTATTTGTATAACACCAAATTAGATTCTAATATATGTAACTTGCTTAAAATATTCAAAGTTAAATTTCAGGATATGATTGAAGGTTATACAAAAAGAATACTTAAGTGATAAATTGTTCAAACTAAATCCGGATTAATATAAATTTTGCAGATAGAAGGAAAATTTGTGTAGTATTTAATTACACTCTGAACATTAATATAACTTACCTAGAAAAGTTTAAATGTAATTAGAATGTAATTGGATAGTATGCACTATGATAGGTAATAGGATATCAAAATGATATTTGTTAAGGGTATTTACTGATAATAAATTGAAGAATAAAAAGGAAAATTAATTTGTTGAATAATAAATGGTTATAATAAATGTTTATACGCGTAATATACATTGTAAAATATGTTTATTGGAATAAATTAAATAATAAAAGAGAAGATCGTTTAAGCAGATAAATATGAAATTAAGAATAGTGAACTTGAATTTTTTGTGGAATCAACTTAGCTGAAGATAAATGGATAAAATGAATGAGTTGATTTAAAAATGATTTTTTTTAAAGAAATGTTGATAAAATGAAAGAAAATCAATTTTAAATTAAATGACTATTTATTAATAAAATGGATTAACTACGGTTGAAGTATTAATCTATATGGTATCCAATAGTTGAAGTTGAATGTTGAGGTGGAATTAACTACGGTTGATCTAATAGATTTAATAGATGAGTAAAATAAAACAAATATTGTTATGAATTTTTTTGTAATAAATGTTGATAAATGGGAAACAAATAAATTAAATGGAAATATACGAAAATGAAGTAAATCAAATGTAAACAACATTAATTTGATTTGATTAAATAAAATGAACTGGAATCAATACTTGAATATAAACCAATTTTAAAATAAATGAAGTCTATATGGCTTTAGATAAATTGTTGCATTTGGTATTTCAATCTATTTTCTTTCTGGTTGTTTCTATTCTTCTACCTTCTTCCTTTCCGAGGATGAAAAGTTTTGAGTAAGGGAGAGTGTAACAACCCATAAATTTTACCGGTTTTAATAACGTAAATAACTGAAATTTTGTGAAATTTTAAATAATAAAATTTGGAAATAAAAATTTCATATTTAGAATACGTTTATTTAAATATAGCAAATAGTAAATTTTCATCTGATAATATGGTAGTTCAGCTTGTTGTATAATTTTATTTAAAAATTGATGATAATAAAATATTTTCCAACCTGAATATTTTTATACAATAAATTTGTAAATCATCTTCGGAGTGAGATGTCATCTTCTGTTTCATTAAATTTGGACTGCTATTGCTCGGTTTATATTATTTCTGACAGATTTGTAGCATTTTGGGTACCGATCATCGACTTTTGATAGGATGATCGTACCACTGATATTTGTATGCCATTTTGATCGTCTCGTCGTGCTGATCTGTGTGGTATATTCAATTCAATGCTTCGGAGTCCGGTATGCGATGAAACCATGCAACGGTTTATCGTATCGGTATGTTATGATCCTTTTGAAGTCCTCTGCCATTCAAATGCCTAACCGTCGAATTTCGAAAGCTCATTTCCTTTATTATTCCCTGGAATCTGTTCTTGATTTTTCCCATACCCACTACTTTATATTTATTTTGGTACGTTTTATTTTGAGCTTGCCTTTATTCTGGAACGTAAACTTTCAAACAATTCTTTATCTTTTTGATTCCCATTCATACTTATATATATTCTATTCTTACTCTCTGCATTATTTTTCTTTCCGTTCTCATCTCCCTTTTCTATATATATATATATATATATATATATATATATATATATATATATATATTCTCCTGAAACCCATTCCTCCTTCTACCGAGCAACATCCTCTCGACCCACTTTCCCTCCAATGATCGCCGTCCCCTCACCATGATCCACGCCAACGAACCCTCCCCCAGCAGATCCGACCTCGCTTCTCTCCCCACAACTCCGACCCCACCATCGTCTTTGCTTGCCTCTCTGCCACACAAGCCCCTACCGCCGTCCCCTACAACTTCCACACCGCCGACCTCTTTAACCACCTCCGCCTCGTCAATAGCCTTCACCCAGCAACTCGAAACCCAAAAACCTGCCTCAACTCAATTCCTTCCATCTCACTAGCCGCACCACACTCCGGTCATCGTCTTCCACCACCCTCGACCTGGATCCAAGCACCACCCTTCGATTCCCCATGTGTCGTCCTAGCAGCTCATTTATACACACACACACACACTATTGTGATATATATAGTTGTTCAAGAATATGAGGTATTACATATTTTCTAGTTATATTACAACCTTTATTTTATACAATATTTATATATATAATATGTTTGGCTTGTTGTAAAAAAAGAAAAGGATATAGTAATATACATATGTGTGTATTTATATCTGTGTGAAAGAAAACAAATGAATAGTTGTTATATATTTATATCTCTAATAGTGATATAAAGTTATGTCTGCATTATATGTATTTACATGTGTCAGTCTATGTAAGTTTTATTTTCGGCAGTTTACGTATGTACTTTAATTTGTATTTATATGAAAATTACAACCTGCCAGGTTATGTATAAATGTTTGCTTATATAAATTATAAAATAAAGGCAGTATTATAAATTATAAACTTCAGTTGATCTGTTGGTATGAAATAAAGGTAGTACCATACATGGTTACAGTACCTATTTTTAATTTAAGATTTAAAATGAAAACAATTTTAACTTTAACAAAGTTAACAATTCAAAAGCCTTTTAAATTACATGTTAAATAAATACTTGTCTTATAAAAGAATTTTAAAAGAAATTTAAACCAAATTCATTTTAAAATTTCAAACCATATTTAAAACATTCAAAGTTTTTTAAAACATTTAAATCCAAAAAAAATTATTTATTTCAAACTAGAATTCAAACTAAGCTTTGAATTTAGATTTAAACTTAAATTTAAAATCCTGTTTAAATCTTATTTTCGGATTTTAAGACCACTTTATAAAATACTTTATCAAATTTTTAGTTGTTAAAAACATTCCATTTTTATAAAACTTATTTATTTTTAAAGCTAGGATTCGAATTCATTTTGAACCCACACTTTAACACTTGCTTCTAAACTATGATTTTAAACCTGCATTCCATTTTTAAATTTATTTTAAATTTTAAAAACTAAACACTGACAGGTTCCTGAAACCTGTAATAAAATTCTAGACCCAAGCCTGTACTTAAAATACTTCGAGCCAATACACAATCGCCTCGAGTAAAACTCAAGTAAACATCACTGCTTAACTCAACACAACAGAACCTATATATGCACTGTGCATATGCACTAACCATCCACCCTTCTCCGACCATCCACGATGATCCCTATAAGACGACGATCATCTCAAAAGCATAACACAACCATCAGAATAACTGAAGCAATTCGAAATCAGGATTGAGCCTAAAACCCCAAACCATAGAACCAAATCCTAGAACACTACACCAAAACCAGAAATCTCCATCGTTCTCGCGCCTCCGACCATCAGAGTGGCAATGCCTCCGGCCACATCTTCGTCAACAACAACTCTTCCATTCCCCAAAGACCTGCTACACTCGATCAACCAGAGCCATCACTTCGACCTAAAATATCCAGCCTGTCTAAACTAGGTTTACAAAGTTCGTTCCTCCACCACAGCTGCCACAATGAACTATTCGCCTATCTGACAATTTTACCGAAGTTCCAGATCACTCTTCTTCCTCCAGTATGAACCCTGACCATCCCAAGCTACTATATTGCCAGAGGTAACCCAAAACTCCCCTTTTGATCAACTAGAACTGCTCCTTAGATTCAATGTTAAAAATTATGATTTTGGTTTTAAAAATCATGTTTTCATATTACAAACTTAAATTAATTAATTAGAGAATTTGAATTTTAAACAAAAGTCATGTCTAATTAAAATTTTAAGCTAAAATTTAAGATCAAACAAACAATTTTTGTTTGTAACTTAAATCATGTCAATGACCAGATCAAGAGATCGGGGATTTAAATTAAAAAAAATGAATTTGAATCTGGGAACAGAGACATTTCAGACATTAGCATACATGCACACATCATACATTCATATATACTGTGACGCACCACCTCTATACCCACGCTAGCCAAGGACACTACGGGGTAATGCCGTCAAGTAGCGTGGAGAATAAGGCTGTTGAGGAGAGACCATCCGTGTAATTGCTTTGTGCGAGTACCGATATGCCAGATTAAAGGATAACTTTTCATCTCGAAAGGAAATCCGACATACCGATGCAAACTCAAAGCTACTACACAGTGGCTATAATATCTTCGGAAACAAATATAGAAATAAGCATAACATAAACCAGTCACAAAAGTTCATATCTCAAAAGCGGAAACAGATATGAATACTACACATAGAAGTGTACATCAGAGTTGTGGTCAAACAAGATCCACAATATCACAAAATAATAGTTACAAGTGCAAGGCAAAAGAATATGTATACATCAATGAGTCTATATCTCAAATGTATACAACCAAAAACTACTAATCTAAGTAGTTAGCTAAAAGTCAGGATAATAATAAGCCCAGACGAGGAGTCAAGCAGAAGCACTTGCAACATCTCGGTCTGACCCGAGTATTATTTAATAAGAAAATAATAAACGGATCAGTCTAGCTATAAATATCAGATGAAATGATATAGAATAAGAGATATGACAAAATCGTATAATAACCAAAATGCCATACTATGATAAGTATGTAATTGAAAATCAACAAGAGATTAATCAATATCACAAAAATCTTCTCAAAGATAAAAACGAATGTCATACTCTATATTTTCATTCACAAAAAGTTAATGACACACAAATTCACCAATGCACAAATAATGATAAAGCTTATCAATGTAAATCACGAAAATTGGTGAAACACAAATTCTAGAAATCAATCAATAGAAATCCAGAAATCACAAAAAGGGGAAAGAGGCATGTCACTAGAACGGGAGCATAAAAACTCACCAACACGTGTATCACTAAAACGGAAAGCTATTCCATGGTTGCGAACCATTAATTTTTGAGCCGAGGCTCCACTAAAATGGCCCAAAGACCATGAGCTGAAGCTCCACTAAAACGGCCCGAAGACCATGAGCCGCAGCTCCACTAAAACGGCCCGAAGACCATGGGTCGCTACCCACCAAGCCGGAGCTCCACTAAAAACGGGGTTTAGTCTCTCTCGCAGACAAAGAGACATCACACATTGCTAGTCTAAATCACAAAATGATCATCATCGATCATAAGAAGTATCAATTACACTATGCTAGTAAATATATGAGCTCAGCTTCATGTCCCATAAGCACTAGCTTAACTTAAATATTTACGAACAAATTGTAGATCTTCACTTGAAAATTGTCACAAGAGGTTCAATCGGATAAGTCCAAGAATTAACCGACGAAGTAAACGCAAGCGTTTCATACCACTTGTTTTACTAAGCCGTTTAATTAGATTTCTCATACGAGTGAGGTAAAGGTTTGTATATGCTAGTAGATTGGAAAATGGTTTAAGAAACGAGCTTTGTAATAAAATAGTGTTGGAATCGTTTTGAATGAAAGAATTTTGATATTTACTACTAGTATTGAAAACTTTATATTTTGAACTGACAAATCACAAAAATGATTGTAGGAACAATCAATCACTAAAATTCACATTCGAAGACGTGAATAAAAATCCAAAGAAATCGATGCTGAATCCATCAAAATGGAAATACCCAAAAATTCCAAAAATAGAAGTTATCAAAGTCGACAAAGGTGATAACACTAATCAGAGAGGTAGAATCGATTAAAGGTTGGAAAAGCAAAGCAAAACGAGCATAAATAGGCAAAACAGGGAAATAGGAGCAGGTCGGTTGACCGGACTCTCTGAGTCGGTCGACCGAAAATAGGCCAGAAAGTCTCGGCTACAGCTTCGGTCGACTGACTCAGGGGGTTCGGTCGGCCGAACAGCAATTTCTGCAATTCCTACCCTATTTAATTGAAGTGCAATCTCTCACTCAATTTGCAACCGGTCAAGCAACGGCGCTAAGGGTTTACGCCCATCGGCTACCCGGTCCTATTGGCTCCTCGATGCATCATCAAAAGCATGATCAAACATCATAGCTATGATTTTAAAGATTTGAACCCAAAACACTAAAAATTGGAATATTCGCAAAACCAATCCAAATCAAAATCAAATGTACATGAATAAGTGTTAGGTATTCATACCTAACAATCAAAGATAATCATAGACTTAGATGTGAGATAAAAATCTCGCCTTTTCACAAAAATAAGGAAGGAGAAGCTTGAAAGCAAAGGAAGAATCAACCACACTTCAAAACAACCCAAATGAGGTTGAATCTAAGCTCAAAAGAAGAACATTCCCAAAGTTAGGTTTAGGAATTTCTGAAATTGAAAGGAGAATGAGTTGGAGAAGAAGAAGATGATGCTTACCAATAGCTTCCCTTTGGATTTGGAGTTAGATGTTGGATTTGCTAATGGAACTAGGGTTTTGAAATTTTAATTTCCCATTCCACTCTCCATTTTCATTAAAGCTTGAATGTTAGGAATTAGAAATGATGTAATGAAGAGGAGATGGTTGGGACAGAGCTAATAGGTGGGGTAAATGGGCTCAACCCAAACCAAAGCCCTAAGTGAAAAAGTGGCAAAATTCCACTATCTCCAAACATATCAAAGTTTATACTCAAAAAGATCGCAAACATCATTCTGAACTTAATGAAAGTGCTCTCGAGTCCTAACTCGACCGTATGCAAAAAGTAACCTTTCAGACTATAATCCGACTAATGATAAAATATTTAAATAAAATATTTAAATACTCAACCGTAAAATATGAGGATTGTTACAGACTCCCCTCCTTAAAGAAATTGCGTCCTCGCAATATTTAAGAAGAAAATATATAGTAACAACCATAAAAGCATATTCAACACAAAAGAAATTTGAAATAAGAAGTTCACCTCAAAGATCACGAGAAAGTAAGTCCGGATGTGTTCGCTCGATGAATTCTCTAGATTCCCAAGAGCAATCCTTAGAATTTGAGGACCATTGAACTTTAACAAGCGGAACATCTTTATTTCGAAGGCGTTTGACCTCCGAAGCAATAATACGAATAGGATGTTGTTCATAAGTTGAATTAGGCGAAACTTCAATTTCTTCCACAACACCGGGCTCAAGAAAAGAATCAGAATCTCGAAGGCATTTCCGTAATTGAGAAACGTGAAACACGTCATGAATAGTAGAAAATTGAGCCGGTAATAAAAGGCGATAAGCCACGGATCCAATACGTTCGGTGATAGGAAATGGACCAATACATCATGATGCTAACTTTCCCGATCGACTAAAACGTACAACACCCTTCATAGGTGAAACACGATTAAATACAAAATCTCCTAAAGAAAATTCTAATTTCCTTCTTCGGCTATCGGCATAGGATTTTTGTCTACTTTGGGCTTCTTTCATCCTATGACGAATAAGATCAATCTTTTCTGTGGAATCACAAATAAAATCTGGACCTAAAAGCAGCCTCTCAACGACCTTAAACCAATAAGAAGGAGATCGGCATGGTCTTCCATTGAGTGCCTCAAATGGTGCCATACCAATACTAGATTGGAAGCTATTATTATAGGAAAACTCAACAAGAGAAATATGATCTTCCCAACTTCCACCAAAATCACGAACACATGCACGAAGAAGATCTTCAAGAGTTTGATTCACACGCTCGGTTTGTCCATCGGACTGATGATGATAAGCGGTGCTAAAATTAAGCTTCGTTCCCAAAGCTTTTTGAAGACTCTTCCAAAATCCACTAGTAAACAATGGATCACGATCACTAACAATAGAAGTAGGAACTCCATGCAATTTAACAATTTCTTTGATAAAAAGTTTAGCCAAAAGAGGTACGGTTTGATTGGACCGAACATGAATAAAATGGGCGGATTTAGTAAGTCTATCAACTATCACCCATACGCTATCATGACCCGAACGAGAACGGGCAAGGCCGTCTATAAAATCCATGGAAATTTGGTCCCACTTCCAAATTGGAATTTCTAAAGGTTGCAATAACCCACCGGGCCGTTGATGCTCGGCCTTAATGAGTTGGCAAGTCATGCAACACTTAACAAAGTTACAATATCAGATTTCATTCCCTCCCAATAATAAAGTCACTTCATATCCACGTACATTTTACTACTACCGGGATGAATGGTAAATTTAGAACGATGAGAATCTTCTAAAATGTCTTTACGAAGATCACTAATATTTGGCATGATAAGTCTACTAAATTTTCGAATTCCGCCACGAGAATCAATATCAAAGTCTTTCAAAACTTCAATATCAATTTTATCCTTAAAATTTTGGCCAAGAAGAGCCAATTCGGGATCTAGATTTTGAGCTTCAATAATGCGGTCTAAAAGAGAGGGATGAGCCTCAAGGCTACATAAAACAAGAGATGAATATAAATCGGAAACACGATCTCGGATCTCACAAGTGGATAAAACCCCGAGATCATTCCTTTCTGATATCATCATAAAAACAACCGCTTGTTGCTTGCGACTAAGTGCATCGGCAACACGATTTCCCTTTCCGGAAGTATAAAGAATATCAAGATCATAAGATGCAAGGAATTCGAGCCAACGTTGTTGACGCAAGTTAAGTTCCTTTTGAGAAAATAGATACTTCAAAGATTTATGATCGGTGTAAAGAATAAATTTTTCTCCCAAAAGATAATGACGCCAAATTCGAAGGGCGAAAACAATAGCCGCGAGCTCTAAATCATGAGTGGCATATCTAGTCTCGGTTGGCTTCAGTTTCCTAGAAGCATAAGCAATAACACGTTCTCCTTGCATAAGAACGACACCCAAACCAACGCGACTGCATCGGTATAAACAATAAAATCTTGGTTTCCTTCGGGAATCACAAGAATAGAAGCACCGGAAAGGAGTTCTTTTAATTTTTGAAAAGAAGCTTCACATTTGCCCGACCAATTGTATTTAACTCCCTTCTTCGTCAAACTAGTAAGAGGCGCGGAAATTTTTGAAAAGTCTTTTATAAAACGACGGTAATAACCCGCCAATCCGAGAAAACTACGGATTTCCATCACATTCTCCGGTCTCTTCCAATTTTGAATCGCTTCAATCTTTGAAGGATCCATGGAAATTTTGGATTCAGAAATAATATGACCAAGAAATTTCACACGAGATTGCCAAAAATGGCATTTAGAAATTTTTTCTTTCAATTGATTGCTCCTAAGAGTTTCCAACACAATCTGAAGATGCTTTTCATGTTCCTCCTCGGTTTTAGAATACATAAGAATATCATCAATAAAGATGAGAACAAACCGATCGAGGGAGTCTTTGAAAACTCTATTCATAAGGTCAACGAAATAAGCCGGAGCATTCGTTAAACCAAATGGCATAACAAGCCATTCATAAGATCCATAACGAGTACGAAACGATGTCAAAGGAATGCTATCCTCTGCAATACGAAGCTGATGAAAACCGGTTGCTAAGTCTAATTGTGAAAAGACTCTAGCACCACCAAGCTGATCAAATAAATCATCAATCCGAGGTAAAGGTTATTTATTCTTGATAGTAAGATCATTAAGCTTGCGGTAGTCAACGCAAAGCCTAAGTGTACCGTCGGATTTCTTCACAAAAATAGCCGAAGCTCCCCAAGGAGAGGAACTAGAGCGAATAAATTGCTTCATCTCCAATTCGGGTAATTGTTTGCGCATCTCCTCATTTTCTTTATTGGACATACGATAAGGAGGACAAGTGATAGGTTGAGCTCCAGGGATGAGATTAATTTTGAACTCAATTGCTCGCTTAGGTGATAATCCTAAAATGGGCTCAAATATGTCAGAAAATTCACAAACAACGTGAATAAGAGAAATAATATCTTCCTCAACATCATTATCGTCATCATGAGGATTTAAAGAATACAAAGATGCAACCAAGCTGGAATCCGAATCTTTAAGATCAATAGAAATCTGCTTAACAGATTGAGGATGTCGAAGATGAATAGTCCGCTCAAGACATAGGATTTGAGCTTCATAGCGGTTCAGCCAATCCATACCCAAAACCATTCCAAAGCCAAGGTAACACATAACATGCAAATCGGCACGAAAAGAGTAATCACATAAAATAATTTCGACATCTTTACATAATAAACTGTTTGTTGTGGATCCACCAACTGGATTCGCAATTCTCAAAGAAGTCATTAAACACATAACATCCAAAGAAAAAGTATCAACAAGTTCTTTTGAAATAAAAGAGTGGGACGCACCCATATCAAAAAGAACTCGAATAGGATGATCACGAAATAAAATAATGCCATCAAGGATAGAATGAGAAATACCTTGACCACGAGAAGTGTTACTAGGAGTTTGCACCACATTAAGCTTTCCCTCCCTCCTACTTTGAAGTCTAGGACATGTAGATAAGTAATGACCCGAGCCTTTGCAATAGCGGCAATAAAGGGGTTTCGGGCACTTAATTACATAATGGTCCGTGGAACCACAATTGTAGCATTGTTTACAACTACAGGTAAGAGTCTTTGCTACTGAAGTTTCTTGTTCCCCCTTCTTCATGCTTTGAAGTATGGGGCAGGCAGAAATATGATGACCTGAATGTTTGCAATAACGACAAAAGAGTGGCTCCGGACACTCCTTTGCATAGTGGTCCTTAGAATTACAATTGTAGCATCCTCCATGATTAGGGATTGGAGTCTTTGCTACCAAAGTAGTTTGCTTCACCTTCTTATTGGGATAAGGGCTTTTGAACTTAATATGCCTCTTCTTGGAAATCCCAATATCATCATCACTTCCTTTACCAACCTCTTCATGTCGAAGAGTGATATCCACAAGTTGATTGAAAGGAACTTCAAGTTTCAGAGGTAAAACCATTTCGAGGTTCTTACTCAAAGCACAGATAAACTCTTGATTCTTTACAAGATCCAAAAGTTGTTGGGCAGACATGAATGCGCCATCCAGAGAAGGGCTACTGGATTGACCAGAGCTAGGACTGCCAGAATAACCATCTCTTCTTGTTTAAGAAAGAAAGAAAGAAGAAGAAAAAGGTTATTCACAAAATGAATATCAAACAATAATAATTGATAAAACAAGGAATCACAAAAGAAAATAGGATAGGACGGTTCAAAGACCCGAATAAAATCCTAAGGCACGACTCCTAAGATGGACTTAGGACGATGATCCTTGTTAAATTATTCTACATTGTTCCGAAGTTTGGCTCCAATCCCAAGCTGTGACGCCCCACCTCTATACCCACGCTAGCCAAGGACACTACGGGGTAATGCCGTCAACTAGCGCAGAGAATAAGGCTGTTGAGGAGCGATCATCCATGTAATTTCTTCGTGCGAGTACCGATGTGCCAGATAAAACTATAACTTTTCATCTCGAAAGGAAATCCGACATACTGATGCAAACTCAAAGCTACTACACAGTGGCTATAATATCTTCGGAAACAAATATAGAAATAAGCATAACATAAATCAGTCACAAAAGTTCATATCTCAAAGGCGGAAACAGATATGAATACTACACATAGAAGTGTACATCAGAGTAGTGGTCAAACAAGATCCACAATATCACAAAAGAATAGTTACAAGTGCAAGACAGAAGAATATGTATACATCAATGAGCCTATATCTCAAATGTATACAACCAAAAACTACTAATCTAAGTAGTTAGCCAAAAGTCAGGATAATAATAAGCCCAGACGAGGAGTCAAGCAGAAGCACCTGTAACATCTTGGTCTGACCCGAGTATTATTTAATAAGAAAATAATAAACGGATCAGTCTAGCTATAAATATCAGATGAAATGATATAGAATAAGAGATATGACAAAATCGTATAATAACCAAAATGCCATACTATGATAAGTAAGTAATTAAAAATCAACAAGAGATTAATCAATATCACAAGAATCTTCTCAAAGATAAAAAGGAATGTCATACTCTATATTTTCATTCACAAAAAGTTAATGACACACAAATTCGCCAATGCACAAATAATGATAAAGCTTATCAATGTAAATCACGAAAATTGGTGAAACACAAATTCTAGAAATCAATCAATAGAAATCCAAAGATCACAAAAAGGGGAAAGAAGCCTGTCACTAGAACGGGAGCATAAAAACTCACCAACACGTGTATCACTGAAACGGAAAGCTATTCCATGGTTGCGAACCATTAATTTTTAAGCCGAGGCTCCACTAAAACGGCCCGAAGACCATGAGCCGAAGCTCCACTAAAACGGCCCGAAGACCATGAGCCGAAGCTCCACTAAAATGGCCCGAAGACCATGGGTCGCTACACCACCAAGCCGAAGCTCCACCAAAAACGGGGTTTAGTCTCCCTCGCAGACAAAGAGACATTGCACATTGCTAGTCGAAATCACAAAATGATCATCATCGATCACAAGAAGTGTCAATTACACTAAGCTAGTAAATATATGAGCTTAGCTTCATGTCCCATAACCACTAGCTTAACTTAAATATTTACGAACAAATTGTAGATCTCCACTTGAAAATTGTCACAAGCGGTTCAATCGAATAAGTCCAAGAATTAATCGACGAAGTATACGCAAGCGTTTCATACCACTTGTTTTACTAAGACATTTAATTAGATTTCTCATACTAGTGAGGTAAAGGTTTGTATATGCTAGTAGATTGGAAAATGGTTTAAGAAACGAGCTTTGTAATAAAATAGTGTTGGAATCATTTTGAATGAAAGAATTTTGATATTTACTACTAGTATTGAAAACCTTTATATTTTGAAGTGACAAATCACAAAAATGATTGTAGGAACAATCAATCACTAAAATTCACATTCGAAGACGTGAATAAAAATCCAAAGAAATCGATACTGAATCCATCAAAATGGAAATACCCAAAAATTACAAAAATAGAAGTTATCTAAGTCGACAGAGGTGATAACAATTAATCGTAGAAGAAGAATCGATTAAAGATTGGAAAAGCAAAGCAAAACGAGCATAAATAGGCAAAACAGGGAAATAGGAGCAAGTCGGATGACCGGACTCTCTGAGTCAGTCGACCAAAAATAGGCCAGAAAGTCTCAGCTACAGCTTCGGTCGACCGACTCAGGGGGTTCGGTCGACCGAACTGCAATTTCTGCAATTCCTACCCTATTTAATAGAAGTGCAAACTCTCACTCAATTTGCAACCAGTCGAGCAACGACGCTAAGGGTTTACGCCCATCGGCTACCCGGTCCTATTGGCTCCTCGATGCATCACCAAAAGCATGATCAAACATCAAAGCTATGATTTTAAAGATTTGAACCCAAAACACTAAAAATTGGAATATTCGCAAAACCAATCCAAATCAAAATCAAATGCACATGAATAAGTGTTAGGAATTCATACCTAACAATCAAAGATAATCATAGACTTAGATGTGAGATAAAAATCTCACATTTTCACAAAAATAAGGAAAGAAGCTTGAAAGCAAAGGAAGAATCAACCACACTTCAACACAACCCAAATGAGCTTGAATCTAAGCACAAAAGAAGAACATTCCCAAAGTTAGGTTTAGGAATTTCTGAAATTGAAAGGAGAATGAGTTGGAGAAGAAGAAGATGATGCTTACCAATAGCTTCTCTTTGGATTTGGAGTTAGATGTTTGATTTGCTAATGGAACTAGGGTTTTGAAATTTTAATTTCCCATTCCACTCTCCATTTTCATTAAAGCTTGAATGTTAGGAATTAGAAATGAAGTAATGAAGAGGAAAGGGTTGGGACTGAGCTAATAAGTGGGGTAAATGGGCTCAACCCAAAGCAAAGCCCTAAGTGAAAAGGTGGCAAAATTCCACTAACTCCAAACATATCAAAATTTATACTCAAAAAGATCGCAAATGGCGTTTTGAACTCAATGGAAGTAGTCTTGAGTCCTAATTCGACCATATGCAAAAAGTTACTTTTTGCACTATAATTCGACAAATGATAAAATATTTAAATAAAATATTTAAATACTCAATCGTAAAATATGCGGGTTGTTACATATACACTCACAAATACACTTATAAATATACACACAAGCAATCTTATTTCCACAGACAATCAGGCAACCAGAATCATACTTTATTAGGCAACCAGAATCATACTTAATTAGGCAACCAGAATCATACTTAATTTATTTTTAAAACAAAATGTTACTCACCTTCAACTGAAGAACAGAGCATGTTTATAAAATCTTTGATCTTTAAAAACTTGGGTGCTTCTTTGTTTTGATTTATGAAATGCAGTTGCATGCAGGCTTCCAGATTGAAGAAATGCTCAAGCTTTGATTATTTCTTCTTTAATTCAAGGTTTGAACAAAATAAAGGCTTTGGAATTTGACATTGATCTACAGGTTTGCTTGCATGCTGATGATTTGCAGTATGTTGAAGTGGTATAAATTTGAATTTTGAAACTGAATTACAGGTTTGTTTCTGGAAATTTGGAAGTGGTATGCATGCTTGATTTAGAAAGTGGATTACAGGCTTTGATTCAGGTTATTCTTTTGAGGAGTGAATTACAAATCTGATTTGAAGAAAATTCATGCTTTAAATTTTTAAGAAAAGAGCTGTTTAAGTTTTCTTAGCTTAGAATTTGAAAAGAAAATTGAAGAGGAGGAGACAATGTTATAAAGGCTGAAATTGTTTTATAAAAATAAAAGAAAAAGGATGAAAATAAAATGACACTTGTCATAAGCCTTTGTTCATTAATTAACACATGTTATTAGATTACTTAGTATATTAACACATGTCTTTGTTTTATTTTATTTTTATTTTAAATGTTAATAAAGAATTTACTTAATTTATTTATACTTATGTAAGTATAAATGTGAATTTCTTATGCAAAGAAATAACAACAAATTATAAATTAAAGCTTATCCAAATCTTTTTAAGATCCAAACATTTTAAATACTTACTTTAAGTATCTATTCTTTTGAATTTCAGAGCTTTAAATTCAAACTAAATTACAAAATCAAATCTAGGAATCAAGTTATATATATACATATATAACTACTTATTAAATTTTAAAAACAACAATCCTACTCCTATAAAAATCTATTTATGTTTTTATAAAAGATAAGTATTATAATTATCATTTGAAAATAACAAATTTAAAATTTTTAAATGATTTATAAAAAAGATTATAAATCAGTTCTATTATTAAATGAATTAAGACCATATACCATATTGTATTTTAAACTTTTATTTCAAATCATATATATCAAGTAATATTTAAAAGAAATGAAACAAACTTTTTATTTAAATTTTAAAATTAAGCTAAGATATAATCTTAAGCAATTAACATTTATCTTAAGTATTTACGCACCATATAGTTATTAATTAAATAACTTTGAAAAGCTTAATATTAATTTAAATCATAATTTCCAAATTATTAAATATATTAATAGAATTTGAATATAAGATATTTATTTATTTTTTAAATTCCAAATCAAAGATTATCTATAATATATATACAAATATATATATATATACATTATAAATAGAAACATTTATTTAGCTTTTAAAAGATAAAATCACTAATTAAATATTTATTTAATTAGATTATTAAACCAATTCATATTTTATTAATCAATATTGTCAAATCAATTTAATTTTAAATAAAGATGATTAAATTACTATTGCCAAAAATTCCGGGATATCACATTCCTTCCCTCTTAAAAGAATTTCGTCCCCGAAATTTAAAACAAAGGTAATTTAATAATCTATTAAAATTTTATTTTAAACCACAAGCATATATTATCAACCATATGCTAACAACCATAGCAACCAATTCACCCAATCAAACAAATCTAACTATCCAGACAAAAATTCTGAATAGAATTTTCTCAAGTTTCCTAAGTATAAACACTGGGATACTCGCTCTACAGAACCCAAACAATAAACACTACCAAGCTACCAAGCTCCTACTCATCTCGATCTTCCAAGCTAAACAGAATATCAGACTACAGACAAGTCTGACTCAACAACCAAATCTCCCAGAATGGCTGATTCCACAATTCAGAGATAGATCATACACGTACTCCCTCAGAGATACGTGAAACACATCGAATTCCAATTGTCCGAACTGGCAATTCAATCTCCAAGACCAAACACTTATCTTACCAGAACACAGAAAAGATCTAATACACCTCGGAGCTAGCTTTCCAGCCTTACCCAATCTTATAGCTCCTAAAACCGGAGAAAACTTATCCAAAATCAGATCTCTGATTCTGATCCACAAAACTCTTTAGATGATCCTGGGTTGCCTACATCCTTCCTGATCATCTCAATCCTTACTGATGTCTCAAGAAACAAACTGGACTAAACTCAATCCACCAGAATGACCCTCCAAGATCAACCAAGATCAAGAACAAACTCCATTCACAACCATTAGAAGAAAACAAACTTCTCCTATCCGGAAAAGAAAAGCAGATGCACTCCCAAACTGCTTCCGCTGCACAACTCTGATCTAGAGTAAAAAAGAATGCTGATGATGAACACAAGCACAAACTGGACAACAAAACCCAGAAAATCTCTGATAACCAAGAAAACACTCAGCTACCGCAAGTCACTTTTGCGATCAATCCAGCCTAACATCCAAAGAAAACTGTTCTCTCTTTACCAATCAGAACAGCTTATGCTGGTCTAGCCAATCCATCGAAGAAATTGATCCACTCAGCTGCTTCTGAACTCCACCTCTAGAAAAACTACTAAACTAGAAGATCTCCTTGACAGCACACAGAACACTCCGAGCTGCAATGTTGACACGGGTGCCAAAGAATTCCCAATCCAAAGCTCTTCAAGAAACTCGGACTTCAAACCAAACAGAAACACCCTGCTGAACTCAGCCACTACACCGAAGTAGACCTACTTCCTTAAACTTGTTTCAAAGAAATCATCTTCGGAATCATCCATAGTCACTGTGTCTTATCATGCAGCTACAACTTCCTGAGGTATCAAGATACCATCACTTGCTTATGCCTAACCAACAGATCCAAACTCTAATCATCCAACTTCAAAGATGGACTCCGAAATTTTACAAGTTACCTTCAGAGATCGATGAAATCCTTATACCACTACAAAGCTTACTCGAGACGGTATTAGGTCTACAGCCTCGATAGATACACTTCCAACCTCAAACATTCAAACTCCAACCAATGGTAGTAGTTGTGTTACACACACCACTACTTATCTACCTTTATAACTTATATTAGAAAACCCGAACAGGTAACCCAACAAATAGGTAGAGATAAATATATATATATATATATATATATATATATATATATATATATCAAAATTACAAATACACTCTCTCAAGAAAGAAATCACTCCAAAGCCTTGATATTCAATCAACCTAGCGCTCTGATACCAACTGTGACGACCCGACTTTTTCTCCACAAAAAGTCGCATCATCTTTAAGAAAGAAAGGGATAGAAAAGAGAAAAGAAAGAAGAGTAAGAAGAAACAACACCAGAATCTCAATAGAGGAACGAATAAATTATATTAATAACATAAGTATCACAAAATATACAACATCTATCAGAGTTACACAGCATATACATCACATACTAGACAGTTATAAACATCTGTCTAGTTATACAACTCAAATACAACACAGAGAACACACAGCGGAAACTATATATCTAACGCCAGGCATCCTACTCCAATGCTCCTCCATAATTCGTCAAAGCTAACCTGAATCCCTTGGCTACTCGTAAAAATTTGAGTACCCAAGAGTTTAAGAAAACAGAAGATAAAATCCGGGTCAGACATGGGTCTGGTGTGAGTATAAGGTTAAGGTTGCTTAACTTTTGAAAAATCTTTTGAAAAGAAAGGTATCACGTAAGACTTCCCACACATAAACATGGAAAAAATTTTACCTTATGCTAACCAAAACTTTTGATAGGAAATCCAATGATATTATAATAGTGTCTAGAGTTTTCAAGTAAATAAGAAATAGCCGAAATTGTTACATCTATTAAATTCCAGCTACTAGACACAAAAGTGGGTAATACAAATCCAAAACCAAAGGGTCTCGTAGGAAGAATGGGTTTCCATCAATGGTAGGGCTATAGGGGTACCGCCCGTCACAGTACATGGCCTAGATCACTGTACCGAGGATCCACCCTAAATCCCCTGCAACACAAGACCGGGACCATTCCTTACTGAACAGTCCCGAACAAGACAACCCCGGCAGTTGTTGCAATCAACTGCCCCACACAGCCGAATATAAAGGGACTTCTCGACAGGGGTAAATCTCATCCTACTTGGGCATGACCCACTTAGCCTTGCTGCACCTCCCCTGTTTTAGCCATTCCCGGTTGATGAGGCTTGAGGTTACGATTACCTTTAGAGAACACATCTCTTAGAATGCTTATCGTCCACCTGATGATGTTCTGAAAGCATTCAATCCATACATGTTTGTTCCGAGTTCGAACGAAACCGAAGGCATTATCTCGTTACACTCATTTTAGAATCACCCCCTTAGTTAACGACGATAACCCTTACACTCTGAATCTTCATCTCGAATCTGAAAGTACTACCCCGTTAAACTCGTATTGGAATCACCCTCAGAGTTTTAACGACGAATAGTCCTTACACCTCGAGTCTTCACTCTTCACTTGAGATTCACGACCTATCGTTAATTTGGATCGATGTAGCTTTCGATATCCAAATATGGAAACCCGATCCCGGTCTCATCAAAATCCAAAACGCCATCTTTTAGGTCCAAGTTATTTTAAAGTTAAAATAATTTAATTCTATTATCTATATACACACAGGTAGATAATTCACAATATCACAATAGATAATCAACATTACCATCTTAAATAGATAATCCATATTATCATCACAAATAGATAATTCATAATATCATTACAATGCAACCAAAGCATCCATATCACACAACCTCACTTATCTCATATCTGAGATCTCAACTATTCAGGGCAATCAATATCAATCAGCATTCATAAGCAATGACTTATTAATCACCATTTTATAATTAACTTAAAATGATCTAAATTAATTACTTCATCTCTAATTAATTTAAAATAAATTAAATTAATTACTTCATTAATATAAACCTTTCTTACATAACCGTAAATTAATTACAAATCAACTAATTAACTACCCTCGAATAAATCATCTTAATTAATCACCCTTGATTAATTATTCTTTAATTACATTCAAGTAATTAGCCTTTAATTAATTTTACAAATTAATTATCCTAAACCAAATCCATTAATTAACCTATAATTACTTCATTAATTAATTAACTATAATTAATTACATTAATCCTTGATTAATTACATTAATTAATTCCTTCATTGATTAATTGTTCTTAATTAATCAATCCTTAATTACATCATTATATTAATTAATGATCCCTAATTATTTTTATTTATAATTACCCTATTTAAATTAATTACATTAAGTAATTAATCATCAATTAAACCATATTGATTAATCACTCTTGGTTAATCACATTCAGTAATTAACTACCTTTAATTACTTCATTAGATAAATTAATTACTCCTTAATTAAGTATCTCTAATAATTAATCTTTAATTAATTATATTCATTAATCACCCTAGATTAATATCATTAAGTAATTAATTACCCCTAATTAATTACATCTCTTACTTATCTTCAAATAACTTTATTAATCAATTCTTAATTAATTACACTAAGTAATTAAATATTAGTTATTTCCGCTAAGTAATTATTCTTCATATTAATTACACAAAGTAATTAATTTCCAAAACTCTTCCATTACCTAATTATCCTTCAATTTAACTACATCTAGTAATTATCTTCTTAATTACTTCACTAAGTAATTATTCTTCAATAATTACATTAAGTAATTACTTCTTAAATTATACAGTGATTATTTTAAATTAATTAAACTTAATTAATTAACTTAAACTAATCAAAATAAACTTAATTAATTACAGTTAGTAATTAATTTCTTCATTACTTCCATTAAGTAATTACATTTAAACAATCTCAAATGATTATATTTAAATTAATCAATCTAATTAATTATTAAAATTAATTACATTAATTAATTATTAAAATAATCCTAAATTAATGACCTTCATTAACCATTAACAAATCTTTAATTACTTCTCTAAAGTAATTAATTAAGATTAATCATTATTAATTACAAATTAAATTATCTATAAAACCCATTAATTAATCTCTAATTATTTAATTAATCAAGTGTTAATCTATAATTTAATTAATTTTTAATTACTTGATTAATAAATTTCAAATCGTTAATTTAAAATCAAATCTTATATAATTAATGATTTCTTAATTACGAATTAATTAACCTTAATTAGCTTACTTAATCCTTTAATTAATTACACCCTTAATTACTTAATTAGTTAACCCAAATCATTAATTAATTAAAATAATTAATTATCCATCTTAATTTCCTTAATAATTTAATGAATTACAATCATAAAGTCTTAATTAACTTTAAGATAAACCTTAATCTTATTAATGATTTAATTATCATTAACAAAGTAATTTAAAAATAATTTACTTTTAAATTTACTACTAAATTCCATTTTAAATTTAAGATTTAAAATGCAAACAATTTTAACTTTAACAAAGTTAACAATTCAAAAGCCTTTTAAATTACGTGTTAAAGAAATACTTGTCTTATAAAAGAATTTTAAAAGAAATTTAAACCAAATTCATTTTAAAATTTCAAACCATATTTAAAACATTCAAAGTTGTTTAAAACATTTAAATCCAAAAACTTTATTTATTTCAAACTAGAATTCTAACTAAGCTTTGAATTCAAATTTAAACTTAAATTTAAAATCCTGTTTAAATCTTATTTTCAGATTTTAAAACCACTTTATAAAATACTTTATCAATTTTTTTAGTTCTTAAAAACATTCCATTTTTATAAATTTATTTTTGAAGCTAGGATTCGAGTTCATTTTGAACCCACACTTTAACACTTGCTTCTAAACTTTTATTTTAAACCTGCTTTCCATTTTCAAATTTAGTTTAAATTTTAAAAACTAAACACCGACAGGTTCTTGAAACCTATAACAAAAATTCTTGACCCGAGCCTATACTTAAAATACTTCGAGCCAATACACAATCGCCTCGAGTAAAACTCGAGTAAATATCACTGCTCAACTCAACACAACAGAACCCAGATATGCACTGTTCATATGCACTGACCATCCACCCTTCTCCGACCATCCACGATGATCCCTACAAGACGACGATCATATCCAAAGCATAATACAACAATCAGAACAGCTGAAGCATTTCGAAATCAAGATTGAGCCTTAAACCCCAAACCATGGAACCAAAGCCTGGAACACTACACCAAAACCAGAAATCTCCACCATTCTCGCGCCTCCGATCATCAGAGTGGCAATGCCTCCGGCCACATCTTCGTCAAAAACCACTCTTCCATTCCCCAAAGAACTATTACACTCGACCAACCAGAGCCATCAGCTCGACCCAAAATATCCAGCCTGTCAAAACTACGTTTACAAACTTCGATCCTCCTCCACAGCTGCCACGATGAATTATTCGCCTATCTGACAATTTTGCCGAAGTTCCAGATCACTCTTCTTCCTCCAGTATGAACCCTGACCATCCCAAGCTACTATATTGCCAGAGGTAACCCAAAATCCCCCTTTTTGATCAACTAGAACTGCTCCTTAGATTCAATGTTAAAAATTATGATTTTGGTTTTAAAAATCATGTTTTCATATCAGTTTCCAGATTATAAACTTAAATTAATGATTTAGGAATTTGAATTTTAAACGAAACTCATGTCTTCCTGACCATTTTGGTTTCCAAAGCAAGTTTAAATTTATTTTAACTTAACTAAATTTTTAAGCTTAAATTTATGATCAAACAAACAATTTTTGTTTGTAACTTAAATCATATCAATGACCAGATCAAGAGATAGGGGATTTAAATTTAAAAAAAATTGAACTTGAATCTGGGAACAAAGACATTTCAGACATTAGCATGCATGCACACATCATACATTCATATATACACACACAAATACACTTATTAATACACACACAATCAATCTTATTTCCAGAGACAATCAGGCAACCAGAATCATACTTAATTAGGCAACCAGAATCATACTTAATTTATTTTTAAAACAAAATGTTACTTACCTTCAACTGAAGAACAGAGCATGTTTATAAAATCTTTGATCTTTAAAAACTTGGGTGCTTCTTTGTTTTGATTTGTGAAATGCAGTTGCATGCAGGCTTCCAGATTGAAGAAATGCTCAAGCTTTGATTATTTCTGCTTTAATTCCAGGTTTGAACAAAATACAGGCTTTTGAATTTGACATTGATCTATAGGTTTGCTTACATGCTGATGATTTCCAGTATGTTGAAGTGGTATAAATTTGAATTTTGAAACTGAATTACAGGTTTGTTTCTGGAAATTTAGAAGTGGTATGCATGCTTGATTTAGAAAGTGGATTACAGGATTTGATTCAGGTTTTTCTTTTGAGGAGTGAATTACAGATCTGATTTGAAGAAAATTCAGGCTTTAAATTTTTTAGAAAAGAGTTGTTTAAGTTTTCTTAGCTTAGAATTTGAAAAGAAAATTAAAGAGGAGGAGACAATGTTATAAAGGCTGAAATTGTTTTATCAAAATAAAATAAAAAGGATGAAAATAAAATGACATTTGTTATAAACCTTTGTTCATTAATTAACACATGTTATTAGATTACCTAATATATTAACACATGTCTTTGTTTTATTTTCTTTTTATTTTAAATGTTAATAAAGATTTTACTTAATTTATTTATACTTATGTAAGTATAAATGTGAATTTCTTATGCAAAGAAAATGTAATAAAAACAAATTATAAATTAAAGCTTGTCCAAATATTTTTAAGATCCAAACATTTTAAATACTTATTTTAAGTATCTGTTCTTTTGAATTTCAAAGCTTTAAATTCAAACTAAATTATAAAATCAAATCTAAGAATCAAGTTATATATATACATATATAACTACTTTTTAAATCTTGTTTTTATAAAAGCTAAATATTATTATTATCATTTGAAAATAACCAATTTAACAATTTTAAATGATTTATAGAAGAGATTATAAATCACTTCTATTATTAAATGAATTAAGACATATACCATATTGTATTTTAAACTTCTATTTCAAATCACATAAATCAAGTAATATTTAAAAGAAATGGAATAAACTTTTTATTTAAATTTAAAAATTAAGCTAAGATATAATCTTAAGCAATTAACATTTATCATAAGTATTTACAAACCATATAGTTATTAATTAAATAACTTTGAAAAGCTTAATATTAATTTAAATCATAATTTCCAAATTATTAAATATATTATTAGAATTTGAAAATAAGATTTTTATTTACTTATTAAATTCCAAATCAAAGATTATCTATAATATATACAAATATATATATATATACACACATTATAAATAGAAACATTTATTTAGCTTTTAAAAGATAAAATCACTAATTAAATATTTATTTAGTTAGATTATTAAACCAATTCATATTTTATTAATCAATATTATCAAATCAATTTAATTTTAAGGAAATATTATTAAATTGCTATTGCCAAAAATTCCAGGATATCACAGTTATATTAGGATTCATGTACTTGTACAACAGTTTATATGTTTACAAAGGTCAATGCATGTTTGTTTATGTATATATAAATAAATAAAGTTTATAATGAAGTAAATCTTCTTATAGTTGCATTCGTCTATTGTTTATATATTTATATAATAATAAAGTAACTTTATATATATAATCATTTTAGTGTTTTGTGGTATCAAAGTCTTGTTTAAATGTACACAAAGGATATTAGTTTGGATTATAGACCATATGTACTTTGATTTAAATATAGCAGGCTTTAAAATATAATGTGAACATATATACACGTTGATTTCATTATAGATATATATTGTAGTATAACAGCTCATTTCTATTATTGTATACATATAGATTCCTTTGGGAAAAGTGAAGTATATATTGCATATGTAGCTACATTTGAATTTTGTTCGCCTACCCATTTCTTTGCAATAGGCAGCCTTTAGTTTGATTTTTTTATATTATTTTACAAATATCATTTTAAGTATTGTCTTTGAAATTGTAAAATATTTCTATTTTAAGTTATACATACTTAAAATTTAAGATTGATTTCAAAAAAGATGTATGTGTTTTAAGGATACTGATTTTAATTATATATATATATATATATATATATTATTTTAATAATTGTCTGAAACTAAAATATTGATTTTAATAAAATAATAATAATAATTATATATTTTCTGTATATATTAAACTGATTGATTTTCTCATCGTTTCCCCATTATCAGCTTTGATCATTGAATTTGTGTTCAGTCGTGCTTTGCTTTGAGATTCATGTCTGGAGTCATAGCTCATTTCTTTGTCAAATATATCTAGCCTCGAAAGGTGAGCAATCACTCACGTTTAACGTTTTTATATTTATTAAATTTGATTTCAATTGAAACGACAATTGAAATATGTTGTTGTTAGTTAATTAAATTATTATATATGCTATTATTTGTTTTAGTTCACCTATGGGATATGACACCATATCCTATTGTTTATACTTTATTTAATTATTGATGATATATGCTTGTTATATTATTATCATATCTGTTATCACTCTGTAAGTTCCTTGTTAGTATAGAATTCACTATGGGTTGAAATGATACATACCCGAACGATCTGTAGAATATGAGAAAATCGTTATGGGTTGAAATGATAAACCCAAACGATTTTCATTTAAATTGAATTTGGGATTAGGGGTTGAAATGATATATACCCGTATATATTTAAATTATGGATTGAAATGATAAATATCCGTATCACTTGATCATAGGATAGAAAATTATATACAGCCACCGTTGATCTATATATAAATATTTTGGAAATGATTTCTATGGTTTTGAAAGGAAATATATATGGTTTTATTTAAATATGAAAATATTGTGTATGTGAATAAGTTTAATATAAAATAAATTTAATAATAAGCTTTAAAATTAGTAATGTTTGATTTTAGTAAAACACAATATGTTTAAGTATTTATTTAAACAGTTTATACATTGATTTCTATAAGTTAAGGTTGGAAAGCTTAATTTGAATTTATTGTATTTATGTAAGACTTTTGTTTAATTAAATCGATTTGGAACTTATTGAGTTTGAGGGTTTTATGATATGATTTTATAACTTGATTTCGATTGAAGGTAATTAAATGAATATTTCAAGTTTAGATAAATTGAAGGAAATATCTAGTTTATTTGTCATTTGGGGTTTTATTTAAATGATATTGGATATATTAAGTAAACATTTCAAAACTAAATAATAACGAAGTTAAATTTTGATATATACAAAATTATCAAATCTAGTTTTGAAATGGTTGAATATTAAAGCTTTGAAATATATAGAAATTTAAATGGTTTATTTTGTGGTTCAAATCTGTATTTGAAATCGATATAATTTGAAATGATTTATTGAGAAACAGAATTGAATCAAAGTTAGAGAATTGCGATTGAATTAAATTGGAATTTTGGAACTTGAATTGATTTGAATCGATTTGTGAAATTTGAGGAAACTATTTTATTATATAAAGTATTTCTAAATTATATTTTATTTTATAAAATATTTTAATATAAACTATTTTATAAAACTATTTTATTATATATTGTTATTAATATCTAAACTATTTAAGTGGTGGAAGTTATGATATCAAAGTTATGGTTTCCAAAATATTATGATTTCAAAGTGTTATGATTTCCAAAGTGTTCTAATTTCAAGTGTTTTGGTTTCGAAAGTGTGTAACTTTGAAGTGTTATAATTTATTGGAAATTTGAAATGGTAATGATACCGTATTGATATGGTTTCGAAATGAATATGATATTGGGTTTTGAAGAATGATATTTTGAAACGACCATGGTGTCATAATAATGTTTGGTTGTTAAAGAGACCGGGATCGGATATTGTCATACTCTCTACCAATACCAAAACCACTTTAACAACTGTGTACGTGGTGGAGATTCCAAAATGAAGTATGATATTTGGTGACGATTCTATGTGGTATTTACATAGCCCTGACTCCCATGAGTCAGCTTGATGCGGGTAAAACAGGAGCCATGCCGGGCCAAGTGAGGTCATTCCTCCGATCGGACACATTTTCTTCAATACCGTTCTATTGCTTTTGTGATTGATTGGGTGCAACCTTTGATTTGAGAGTGTGTCATGTGGTGGGCGGTAGTAGCTGCTATGCGTTACCACCAGTTCGGATCCAAAAATGGTATATCTACTCTGGCATTACCTCGAGTGCCTTGTCGCATGCCCTATCGTGCCTTCTACGAGTTTGTTTTGTACCTTACCTATGAAGTGCCCTTTGATAGTCCTCCAATTTACGGAGGATTTACGGTGCTGTATAGACTATAGAAATATATAAAAATGTGTTAAGGGGGATTTAAGTAATGCCTTAACGCTATTTTAAAACTTTACTTTACTTTAGACATTATTATAATAGCGTATATTGCTACATAGTTGATAGTTTAATGAATCCTTAGAGGATGGCTATCCCAAATATCCTTTAAGTTACTTATATTTTAGTTGTTATTTCACTTGAGTTTGATTTATTAATATAAGAATGTTAATCCTGACTCGAGTGTTTTGTGTTTTACTTTATGCTCAGGTCAAACTGAGTGATATAGTAGTTGAGACTCACTTTTGGAGTTTGGAGCTTCGCTTGGAGATCCAACTATCGATTCAGCTTTCAGTCATTCAGTTGATTCCCGTGATGCATTCATATTTTATTATTTGACTATGGTATTCGAGACTTCTGTTATATCTTGTTTTAAAACTATTATATATATAGTAGCTTCATGAACTACTATTCATTTGTTTCAGCTGCTTGTTATTGTAATACTCTGTGTTTGTGATTGATTTACTTACTGTATATTATGAGTTTTGCCAAGTATAAATTAACAATCTGATATTTTGAGCAATTCAAGTCTGACATGTGAGGATGCGAATGACACGAGATACCGGGTCGTTACAAGTATTGAGTCTAGAATTATGTTAAAACTTCTTGAAAGCACTTACGTCTTTATTTGAAATTTATTCGTGGAATGGAACCCACTTCGAGCCCGTTAAAGGGATGGAACCCTAGTGGGATGGTACCAACAACAATATATAGTGGAACATTAATGGTCCTATTTTAATATCCACTAATTTTATAAAATGCTTTTCAAAAATATATATCTCTTTTTTTTTAAATGTTTTCAAAACTTTCTTTCAAAAAGACACCTCTCTTGGTTTTAAATATTTTAGCCTCAAAACCATTTTTATCATTTTTTGATTTCAAAGTTGTACTTGTTTTTAAAACATCTCTTGTTTTAAATATTTAGCTTTTAAATATTTATATAATCATATTTTAAATCACTTTATAGGTTAAGATTATATATATTAAAAATTACTTTCTAGACTCTTTTATGTGTTTAAATTATATTCAAATATATTTACAAAGTTTAGAAATTATTTTGACAAATTATAGAAACCAATTTTAATAAGAAAATCAAAACATCAATTTTGTCTTGAGCATGTCGACATCCCTCAACCCCCCATGTCAACATGGTGTCCGTTATTTTCAAATTTCAATTTTCAAAAGAAGTGTCTGTTCGTCGTATCCTTTCATGAATAGATATGGCCGTTGCTCTACTATAAATACCAGTAAGTTCTAAACGAATTTTTACCAGATTTCATTTATTTTCTCTCCTCTTCATCTTCCACATTTATTCTAAAGAATCCTAAACTATACTCTGCCGAAATACCAAGTGAATCAAACTTGATTATCTCTTGTTTGATTCTCTGCCACTCTCTCCATAAGATCTCAGTGATATTCAGAGTTATAGAATATTTTGTAAATCAAACTGTTGAGTAAAAGGTGCGGTTGAGCGTTGAAATAAATTGGGTGTGATTGTAGCCCCAGAAATCAATTAGCTGACCTTGTAGCCTGGTTAAATCAAGAGAGTTTTCCTTGGACTCGAATACAGGAGGGTGTACCTCGTAGCCTTGAAACCGAGGGTGTAATCTGGGAGATTATTTTGATAAGAAATTTGTACGATTGTACGGGACTGGATGTAGAGTCACCCCAAACCAATATAAAATCCTAGTATGTTCTTTCCTTTACTGCTTTTATTTAGTATATGCATCTGTGTCTGACTCTGTGATTATATCTGTGTTCGTGAATTACATTTGTTGGTGATTAAATTATATAAGTTTCAAAAATATTTAGAAAATTTGTAAAACACTATTCACCCCCTCTAGTGTTATTCCAGCCTTAAGATCCATAATCTTTATTTCTCATATTTGGTATTAGAGCCTTGGTTTCCAAACTTTTCATAATCTAAATTTTGAAAAAGTTTTTAAAATGGCTATTTTTGGGGATTTTGTTAACACTAGCTTAAAACTATTCAAATCATCATTGTCTCATAAGTCCGCATATAGTTATTATAGAAATTCAAGATATCTACCGAGTATGTATTCTGTGTAGAAAGAAAAATGTTATATGTCCTTTGAAGAATCCACACTCAATGGACAAATTGTGCAAATCAAGGAATAAGTGGATACTTGATAGTGGATGTTCAAGACACACGACTGGTAATTCAGATATGCTAAATGATATTATCTATAAAGATGGAGGATTGATCAATTTTGGAGACAACTCAAAAGGATACGTGATTGGCATCGGCAATGTCGGTAACTCTAAAACTTCTACTATTTCTAATGTTTTATTAGTTAAAAATATGAAACACAATCTGCATAGCATTAGTCAACTTTGCGATAAAGGATGCAAAATTAAATTTGAAAAAGATAAGTTCACATCGAAGATAATAATTCAAATATTATATTTGAAGGAATTAGGAAGAAAAATATTTATATTCTTCTTATGAAAATCTCAAATGGTAATCTATGTCTTTTGGCTAATACAAGTGACCCTTGGATTTGGCATAAAAGATTTGGGCATATGAATTTTAAAATCTTATCTAGACTTTCTAAACTTGATCTAGTAAGAGGTCTCCCTAGAATGAATTTTAAAATAGATAGTATATGTGATGCTTGTCAATTAGGAAAACATAGAAAGAGTTCTTTCGAATTAAAAGATATGATTTCAACTTCAAAACCTCTTGAGTTACTTCATCTAGATTTGTTTGATCCATCTCAAATTCAATCAATAAATCACAATAAATATATCTGTATAATTGTAGGTGATTATTCCAGGTTTACATGGACAATTTTTATGAAACATAAAAATGATACTTTTGATTCATTTAATTTTTTTACAAAAAGACATCAAAACCCACTTTCTTTAAAAATTATAATTGTTCGTAGTGATCATATGGGGAATTTGAAAATGAATTTTTTTAGAGATTCTACAATAAAAAGGGAATAACTCATAATTTCTCTTTTTCAAGAACTCCAAAACAAAACGGAGTGGTAAAACGTAAAAATAGGACGATTCAAGATTGTGCTAGAACAATGCTTTCAGATAGTAATTTTTAAAAATGTTTTTGGGCTGAAGCAGTCGCTACAGCTTGCTACATTTTGAATAGAATATTAATTAGACCGTTAATTGATAAAACACCTTATGAACTTCTTTACAAGAAGAAACCAAAAGTATCTTATTTTAGAATCTTTGGAAGCAAATGTTTTATTCTAAATACAAAAGACAATTTGGATAAATTTGATCCTAAATCTGACAAAGGAATCTTTATCGGATATTCTAATAGAAGTAAAGCGTATAGAGTTTTCAATTTAATAACTAATACCATTGAAGAAACAATGTTGTTTCATTTGATGAAAATTTCAAAGATATTGAAAAAATTAATGATGAAGAAGATTTTGCTACCCTAAATAATGAATCAATTGAAACAAATAATGAACTTATTCATCCAAATAAAAAGGTTAAGCTTTTAAAAGATTATCCTATAGAAAATATACTAGGAGATATTGAATCTTTTGTTAGAAATAGAAATCAAGTAAATAACATGAGTAATGTAGCTTTTATATCATCTATTAAACCTAAAAATCCAAAGGAAGCATCGTCTGATGATTCGTGGATTCTGTCTATGCAAGAAGAACTGAATCAATTCACCAGAAATGATGGTTGGGAACTAGTTCCTAGACCAGAGGATAAAACTATAATAGGAACTAAATGAGTTTATAAAAATTAAATGAATGAACTAGGTGAGGTTGTTAGAAATAAAGCTCGATTAGTCGCATAAGGTTATTGTCAAGAAGAAGGAATAGATTTTGATGAAACCTTTGCACCCGTAGCAAGATTAGAAGCCAATAGAATTCTAGTTGCTTTCGTAAACTATAATAATTTCAAATTATTCCAAATGGATGTTAAAAGTGCTTTTCTAAATAGTTTTGTTAAAGAGGAAGTTTATGCTGAACAATCTCCACTCTTTGAAGATGAAAATTTTCCAAACCATGTTTTCAAACTTAAGAAAGCTCTATATGGTCTGAAACAAGCTCCTGGAGCACGGTATGACAGACTAAGATCTTTTTTATTACAATCAAATTTTGAAATTGGTAAAATAGATAATACTCTTTCCATTAAAGGAAATAAAAATGATATCCAACTAGTACAAGTTAATGTATATGATAATATTTTTGGTTCAACTAATCATGAAATGAATAAAGAATTTTACGAAATAATGGCAAAAGAGTTTGAGATGATTCATATGGGTAAACTTACTTTCTTCTTTAGTTTACAAATAAAACAATTAGATAATGGTACTTTTATTAGTCAAGAAAAGTATGCTAGGGATCTAGTTAGCAAATTTGGTATGACTATTGCGAGTGGAAAACCCGCTCCCATAGAAACCAATGAAGCTTTAAATAAGGAAGATCTTTCAAAAGATGTAAATCAAAAACTATATAGGGGAATGATTGGATAACGACTCTATATCACTGTAAGTAGACCTTATATCATGCGTAGTGTTTGTCTCTGTGCAAGATACCAATCTCAACCCAAAGAGACTCACTTTAAAGCTGTGAAACATATCATAAGATATGTTAAACATACTTTTGACTATGGTTTATTTTACCCTAAAAATGATTTATTTGATTTAATCTCTTATTATGATGCTGGCTATGCTGGTTGCAGATCTGATCGAAAAAGTACAAGTGGAACTTGTCACTTTTTGGGGCATTCTCTGGTTTCATGGTTTAGTAAAAAGCAAAACACTATTTCTTTATCAACAACTGTAGCAGAATATATCTCTGCTTCTTTAGCTTGCTCTCAAGTCATTTATATGCAAAAAACCCTGAAAGATTTTGGATTAACAATCTCAAAATTATCAATTTATTGTGATAATACTAGTGCAATAAATGTATCTAAAAATCCTACTCATTATGCTAGAACTAAACATATTGATATCAGACATCATTTTCTCAAGACAATATAAGTACAGAAATTATTTCTCTTCAATTTATCAATTTCAAGAATCAAATTACTGGTATTTTAACCAAACCCTTAAATAAACATATATTTAATAAGTTAAGAAGAGAACTAAGCATTTGTTCAATAGTTGAGATATAGAATATAGATATAGTAACATACATTTTCAATAAACAAAGATATACAAGAAAACCAAATTTTTCATAGGGATGTCGACATACCGCTGCCACCCATGTCGACATACAAAGATAAAATTTGAAAATTTGTTTTTCCCTCAAAAATCAATTTGGTAGTTATATAAACCTATGTATTTTTAATTTTTCTATCTTCTTACTTCTCTTTCTCTGTAATAAACTTCTGAAAATTAAAATTAATGGCCTCCTCCACTAAATCAAACCCAAATGACGTCATTTCCTTCCCTTCTCCTCATTCCAGTCCATTCCAACGCACTACACTAGCATATGTGATAAAGATTGAAGAATCTATGAAGGATGCCTTGCAGATATTGACTAAAATTGTAACATCCCGCCTTTTTGTACGTTTTAGGCAGACATACACGTCGACTCAAACCATACAGAAGGGCGGATTGTTATGGGGTAAATAAGAAAAGAAAAGAAAGAAAAAACAAAATAGAATCTTGCAGCGGAATGCCAAAATATAAAAATCAAGTAACAGTTCATAAAGCTGTTTACAAAACCTTTGATTATACTAATACAATACAGATCAGAGTTACATATACCAGAGAGTAATAAATAATGCAGCGGAATACATGATGCAGTGGAATATAATAAATAATAATAATACAATCTTCATCTTCATCCTCCATAAACAAAGTCCTCAAATCCTAAAATGCTCAGGCTAACCCGATCAAATTGAAAAGACAAAATACTCAAGTCAGAAATAAAAGATCTTATGTAAGTTAAATCAATGGTAAATATGAGTGTAATGACGTCAGAGATGTTTATGGGATTTGACATCTCCTATCCAGTGTCTAATGTGAGTGCAGTAACTCAAGAGATGCTCGAGATTCACATCTTCTAAGGATCGGTGGAACTATCTACTATGTAGTACAATACGCTATTATAATATGTCTGCAGTAAAGTAAAAGTATTAAAATAGCGTTAAGGTGTATCCCTCTTAACACATTTTATATATTCACATAGTATATACAATGTCGTACGCTCCTCTGTAAACTGGAGGTTTACCCAGAGGACATCACATAGGTGTGGTACAAAACAAACTCGTAGAAGGCACGCTAGGGCATGTGAACATGGCACACGAGGAGATGTCAGAGTAGATATACCAATTGCACTCCCGGACAGGTGGTAATGCATAGCAGCTACTACCGTCCACCTCGGACACACTGCCATATCAAAAATCGACGGTGACCACCAAATCAATCATAAAAATCATAATATAATATTGAAGGAATGTACCTGATCGGAGGAATGATCTCACTTGGCCCGGTATAGCTCCTGATTTTAGTCACATCTAAGCTGACTCACGAGAGTCAGGGTCACATCATACCTTATACAGAAATCGTTTACCGAACCATCCTATTTCATTTTTGGAATCTCCACCACGTACACAGTTGTTAAAGTGGTTTTCGGTATTGGTAGAGTGTATGACAATATCCGATCTCGGTTTCTTTAACAACCAATCGCTTATTACACAACAGATGGTCCTTTTACATTTCAAAGGTCAGTTCACAATTGATATCAAAATATCATATTCTCAAAACCATAATACTTTAAAATCATATTTACTTTCAAATCATATCCATCCTCATTCACTTTCAAATCATATCATTCCCAAAATCATAATTTCTCGCAAAAATCATATTTCCAAAACAGGTTAAATTCTTACCGCAAAATCATCATATTTAATCAATTATAATATTAAAATCATAACTTAGGTTATAATATCATTTACCCTTATTTTCTTTTAAACCAATAAATTTGGAATATAAACACTTCCCTTACTTAGTTTGAAAATTTAGAAAATAGTTTAAATGGTTATAAATAGTTAAAATAGTTGTAAATAGTTTGAATAAATTTTCAATAGTCAAAATACTCTAGAATAGTAAATGTAGATTTAAAATAGTTAAATAGATTTAAAATAGATTAAATATAATTAAAATAGATTAAATAATTTTAAATAGATAAATTAGATTTAATATAAGTTAAATTGGTTTAGTTAGTTTTAAAAATAAATTAAATGGTTTAAAATAGTTTAAATTTATATAATCTAGTTAATATAGGTTAAAATAGATTATGAATCTGAAAATCTTAAAATTTAGAATCTTAAAAATAATAAAATTTAAAATAGTTATATTTGAAATACATGAATTTGGATTTTATATCAATTTAAAACTATTTATTTTATTTCAACAAAATCAGACCATTTCAACTTAATTTCTTAAAACAATTCCTTTCAAGCCACTTCACATTTCAGCACAAAATTTGATTTTCCAAAAATACTTCGATTTATACAAATCAAATTTTACTTCAAAATATCATTTAATTCCATTCAAAAATTAAGGATTTTAAAATCATTTAATTTAACCAATCCGGTGTCTGTATATAATTCTCTACTCTAGGGTCAAGTGATACAGATATTTATCATTTCAATCCACAATTTAATATCTTACGGTTATATATCAATTCAAATGCAATCCCGAATGAAATAAAAATCCATAACAAGCTTGTAGTTTATAACAATATAAAATAAAACATGTATTCATTCAATGTCAACGGTCAAACATCCATCACAATCATCATCCAAATCAATCAATAAATATCAGTATAGAACAGATAATCAATAACAGGTATTCAACTGGCAATATATATTCAATAATAAATTAAATAACAAATTAATTTAATGAATTCAAATTAACCGAGATGAGGATTCAAAATATAACAAACAGCCATAAATAAATTTCTAATCACATCATAAATTAAATTTAACAAATATAAGAAATTTTAGAAATTGTTAGTGGGTTAAAACACTCACCTTTGAATTTAAATTGAATTTACGTCCAATTTAAATCTAAAATTTGAACAGTGTCAAAATCCATCCAAACTAGTGCCATAATGTCTGAAATTTCGATACGATCCTAGGGGAGAAAACCGCGCGTGAATCGGACCTCGTATGTGGAAGTTATGACTGTTAAAATATATTGGAATTTAAAATTAAAATAAATTAAATAATATAGAAGAAACGAACCGTTCTGCCACGTCAACCCCTCCTCTCGTACTTAAAACATCACATATCGCATGAAATCCTACTAAAGCCTCCATCTATTCACCGGACTTCATCCAATTTTTGCTATCGCCTGACACTTCAAAACCACGATCAGGCAACGCTCCGGTGCTCCCATCCTCCAAACGCCTCAGACCGAGGTGGTGCGGCCGCCCCAGGCGCTTCTAGGCATGAGCGCCTCCACCGCCTAATCGTACCATTTCTGGCGAACTCCAAGCCTCCGACGACGAACCAAATTGAATTTATATAATTTGAGATAGTTTAAAGTTGAGATTTGAACCGAATTAGTTCAAATTGAATTTTATTTGAATTAATTGGAATTGTGACTAAAGATGGATAAGCATAAAATTCGAACGAACAAAATTAAATTGAATTGATTTGAAGTGAAATTGAAGTTGAATAAGTTTAAATTCAAATGGGAATTGATTTGAATTTGGGATATGATTTGAAGTTAATTTAAATTGAATTGAAATTGAATCAATTTAGAGGAAGTGGAAATTGGAAATTGATTGGAAATGGAGATTGGGAAGGTGAACAGTTTGGCTTTGAACTATTTTTCCAAATAAAATGTTTTAATATAAACCGTTTTTAAGTCTATTTTTCCTAGCTATTTACTATACAACTTTTATTTTTAAACCCAAAACTATCTTATACTTGTTTTACAACTACTTTTGGAACTATTTAACTATTTTACAACAATTTTACAACTGTTATATAAACTAATTACTATTTTGCAATTATCTAACTGTTTTACAACTATTTGACTGTTTTACAACTATTTTATAATTACTTAACTGTTTTACTACTATATACAACTAATAACTATTTTACAATTACTTATCTATTTAAAAAAATTAAGCTATTTTCTTAATACAAGTTGGTCAGAGTGCAAACCATCTATAATTGAATACTAATAGAAATAAGAATTGAAGTATTAACCCAAAGGGAAATTGGGAGAAATTGTGGATAAGTGAATGGAATCAAAATGAAGGTGAATAGAAAGAATATTGATTTAACTAATAATCAGTGAAGATAAGTACGTAGGATGTACGTATATTATACTATTCACATAGTGATTTGATCCAGATTCGAGCACGGAATTTCGAGATAGTATATCGATCCAAGTTGGGATTTTTCACTCGATTTTCGGCGACAAACCCTGGATGTGGATTTTTGACTGATTCTGGGAATTCTCTATCATAGTTATGACTATGCAAGGAGAATAACGGTTTCTGATCAAGAAACCAGATCTGAGTCCGCACTAGGAAGTTGGGTGGACGATACTAATATGGAAGTGCAATTGTGTGATCGAGTGCGCGATCAAATTTGATGTTGCGTATGGATTATATATCTACATCTACGTGCTTAAATGTAATAGATATTGAAATTTCGAAAGAAATAAGAAATGATTTTTGAAAGAGAGGTATATTTTGAGAGTATATATGAATAAAGGTGGAGGATTGATATCTTTTGAATCACTTTTTGAAAAAGTAAGTGATATGGTAAGTAACTTCATAAGAGAAAATCAAATTTGAATATTTGATTTGGTATAAATAAAGACGTGTATATATATTTGTTATATATGATAAGCTCCCCCATGATTGAATCTAAAACCAGAAGAAAGGGTTTTCGAATATATTTGAAGTATAAAAAGGAAATTTATACAAGTATGAAGTGATCCAAAGATTTTTCAAGATTATACATACATATATATAGATTATTTTATGGGAATGATTTAGGGAAAAGGTTTTGGAACCTATGGATTTGGAAAAGGCTTTTGATTTTTGGGAAAAATCAATTTTGGAAATTTTGGAAAGCCAAATTTGGAACTATCGATTTAAGATATCGATTTTGTGTAAAGGAGATTTTGATGTAAATCATAAAGGGTATGATTTGAAAGATACTATAAGTATAGTATAAAGTATTTTGAGATTGGCTCTGGGAAAAAAGGTGCTCCCATTGGAATGAACTTCATTAGGAGTGCCACGGGGTGGTACTGCCTTGAACCCTAAGGGGGGGGTTCTAAAGTTGATCCTGTGAGGAAGTCCCGATAAACTGAAGTTCCTGAGGATTATGTGTAGTGGGTAGCGAAAGTCGAGGGCGCTGATGCCTACAGAGACATTTGGATTATGCTGTGACGACAATGTAACTCGATGTCACTATGATCTACTGTAGACCATAGCAGAAGTTGTGTGTGCCATAAGAGACAACAGTCTACGTTTGATTTTACATCGGTAGCTGCGACCTATGGTGACATAGCAAAAGTCAAGATGCAGTGAGTGCCTAAGGCTACATTGGGAATTGATGTAGTCTGCGACCTATGTGGGAGTAGTGAAGTTTCATTTGGCAATGAAAATCGACGGCGCTGATGCCTACAGTTACATGGACTTTTGCTGTGATGGCAATGTAACCCAGGATGTAACTACGATCTGTGACGGGTTCCATGGCGTAATCGAGGGGCGCGGAGTGCCTATAGTTATCTATAAATGTTGCCGGGATGGCAACGTAACCATCGGGTTAACTGTGATCATGGAGGGGGTGATGATTTCCAAAGCATTCTCACCAAAGACGTTTCCTCTATTTCAAAAAAATTTCTATATTTTTACCAAAATACTTTCCCAAGTATTTTCACTAGGTGTTGAAAAGGGTTTACCAAGTACTTATAGATTTTCAGTCCTACGCCTGATCAGCGTATGACCGAATTTCTGTGAGAACAGGGATGGACTTATTCAGATATTGAGTTATAAAAGTATTTTTATAAAACTATTTTGGTAATATTATGTAGATTTTAAAGTGTTTTAAAATTCTTAGTAAAAGATTTTATAGTTGAAAATGATCAAAGAGTAATTTAACTGAAATAGCAAAATAATTAAACATTTGGCTTCGTTCCTTTTCGAGAACAAAAAGATTCAAAGGGGGAAGGAATGTTATAACTCGGACTTTTGGGCATCAGATAATTGGATAATTATCTGATTTAACTATTGAAAATACTGATTTATAGATTGAACAAATAAATTTGATAATAAATATTTATGTCTGGATAAACATTTATTTGATAATCTCCTAATATAATTACTTAAAATTTAAAAATTATTCTTTTAAAAACAAATAATAATGATTGTTTTTATATATAGATATAAATAGATTTTAAATAGAATTATTATTTACAAATTGAATTTCTGCTTTTTTAAATATATATATTTGAGTTGATTTTAAATTAGATTTTGAATTTGAATTTGTATTTAAATTTAAAATTTAAAAAGATAAATATCTTAAATATTTTTGATTTAAAAATATATATTATATATGATTTTATTTAGAATATAATTGGTTTTATACTATTTTCTTTAAAAGATTTTATTTATATAAAATAAGAAAAGTGTTTATTAATTAGTAAATTAAATATAAAAGTTTTTAAAACCATTTTAAAGTTAATAAACTCAGGTATAATTACAAATGTAAGATATATATATATATATATATATATATATACACTAAGTAACAAATGTAAGCCTAAGATTACATGTAATTACATGTGTAAGCTAACGTTATCACGCAATAAACAAGTTTTGAGATGTTATCTGATGAAAATGACAAATGTAGAATCATTAAACAAGTGACAGTAGCCCTTTTATTTTCTTTTTAAAAATGAATAAATGAAGATAAAGTTATATATATACGTATCTCTACCCTTACTCATTTTCCTTTTTATAGTTCAAACAAAAGAAACAAGGCCATAAGGAAAATCAAATCTGAAGCAAATTAAAATTAACAAAGTTTTTCAAAAACTGAACCTGAGAATCAAAAGAAAAATCATAAGCTAAATCAATAACAACTTCTTTCAAAGACCTGAGTACAAGAAAAAGATTCAATTCAAAGTTTAGTTCAATTTCAAATTATCAACAAGCTTTAAATCAGAACAGAGATACAAATCAACAAAACAAGTTTCAAATTCCAGATAAAAAATAAGAGCTGTTTTCCGCTTTTAAAATGACAGGTGAGTAAACAAGTCTATTTAAAAAGTTTTAAATTTGTCTTAAATATAGATGCATGCTTAAATTCCTTAAAATAAATTATGATAAGTGATTGCATGATTGGTTAAATAGAAATGCATGTATATATGTATGTGGATGTTTGCATGAATGTCTGGGAAAAATGATATGCTCTGTTCTTAGTTCTTCAGACTAAAATATGTTCAAGGAAAAATCAAATTTTTTCTTCCATGATTATTTTTAGCACATGATGTTTGAAGAAAATTTGGTGGTGATGGTGTAATATAAATTTTGAAAATGTTAACAAATAGTATTATTAAGAAATTATCTGGTAATGTGAATATTACAGTAAAATGATAATAAATCAGAAAAATTGGTTGTTTCAATTACGAGTTTCACTTATATAATCTTATTCGTCTTGTAAAACTATGATTTTTAGAAATCATATCAAGATTTTTAGGTGAGGTTTTAGGTAGGAAATGTTAGTTGATTAGAATTTGGTATTTATCAATTGCCGATGATCTAAGATGCTGGAAGTTGTCGAGCTTGTTGCTGAAGCAGACTTATAAGTCGAGGAGATCGGCAAAATTGGCCGGAGGGTTGATTGCTTGCTGTGGTGGCATGCAAGGGGAATATAGGGTGTTAAACCATGTTTTAGTCGAGGTGGTTCGTCGATCGATTTCGGTGTCTCAGTGGCGTCGAGTTGGATCGATTGTGGGGGAAATTGAAGCAGGAAGTCGTGGTATTGCTCTGGGTTGGTCGAAGTGGGTCCCGGAGGTCGGAGGCATTGGCTAGTGGATGTTTTCCAATGTGGTGGATTCCAGATTTCAATCGGTTAAACTCGATTTTGTTTCCGTATTCGATCGTTCGATCTGGTGGTCGAAATTGAATGGTAGGGTCGTAGGCGACTCATCGGTGGTGGCAAGCTTCGTTGGAGCTTCATCGTTGGTTCGTGCATGTGCACGAGCTTTTGATTTGTATCAGGTGTTCACTGTATAGTTTGAGGCATCGAGAAAGTTGAGTTCGGGCTCGAAGATGCTCTCGTGTTTTGATCGAGAAGAGTGAGATGAGAGGTTGATTCAAGTTGTAGCTTGGGTATTCCTGATGTAGGCTCGAGCTTCTTTTGTTACCTTGTTTTTTTTCTTAGCAAAGAAAATGTTTAAGTTCATTGTTCCAAAGGAAATGTTGAGTAAGCAAGATTTTAAACAGTTTTTTCTTAAATTTTATAAAAGCAAGTTTTAAATTTAAGTTTAATCTAGTTTAAAACTATTATATGATAATGTTTTTAAATTATTTGATTGAAGGAAGTCATGATTTGTTTAACTTAAATTAGTTAAAGTTAAAGGCTTAAGTCATTTTTTTGAAATTAAATTAAATGATTTAATTAAATAAGTTAATTATAAAGATAAATATTTTAAATATGATTATGACAATTTGGAAATTAAATAAAGATAAATGGGTTATCTTAAGGTTAACTAAGACCTTGAATGATTAAGGATTAATTAAATTAATAAAATAATTTAAGAGTAATTGATTTATGTAATTAGTTAATGATTTTAAGGGTAGTTAATTAATTTAATGAATTATGAGTTAATTAATTTGAGATTAATTAATTCGTAATTAAGGATAAATTGATTTAGTAATTAGAGAATAATTACTTAAATTATAATTACTTAACGTATGTAATTAAAGGATTAATTTGTTGAGGGTTAATTAATTTAATTAGAAATTAAAGGTTAAATTAAATAATGATCAAGGCTAAGTAATTGAGGATAATTAACCAATGGGATAATTACTTGATGAAAGTAATTAAAGGTAAATTACTTAAGGGAAGTAATTAAGAATCAATTACTTAGTGTAATTAATTAAAGGACAGATTAATTAAGGAAATTAATTAAGGGTTAGTCAATTAATGAGTGTGATTAATTGAAGGATAATTAATCAATATAAGTGATTGTAAAATAATTAATCGGAGTAATTAATTAAGGATCAATATAATTAATATGAATGGGAGGTTAATTAATTAGTGTAATTAATTAAGGGTTAATTACTTAATATAATTAAAATAAATCAAGGGTGATTAATTAAGATGGATAATTAAAAGATGATTAATTAATTGGGTTATAATTAATTAATATTAAGGAATGGGTATCTAGGTGATTAAAGTTAGTAAATAATATTAATTAGAGACAAATTAAATTAATTAGGAAGTGATCAATCTTGCTTATGAATGATTGAATGATGTTAAATGCCTTGAATTGGTTGATATCTCTGATATGAAATGTTTTATGATATGATATGTTTGGGTGGACAGTGATAATATGGTTATCTATCGATAATGAATTGCTGAATAAAAGTGACATCCTGTATTTAAAGTTGAATTGTGTCTATTTGAATAACTTGGGTTAAGATGACATTGGATTCGAAGAGACCGAGGTCGGGTACCAGTAAATACCCGAAACCACTTCGGTTTGAAATCTTCTATAATCTTTTATAGATTTGATATGTGTAAGCAATAGGCTGGAATAGAACAATTTAGGTAAACTGGGCCATTGAAACTAAGTAAGGGTACTTAGAGGTTGATTTGTGAAATAAATTTTATGCATTTGAATTTCATTGTTATATGAGTTTACTCACACAGATTTCCAGCCTGACCCGGGTGTTACTTTGATGTAATGCTCAGGTCAGACTGAATATTACAGATTTTCAACTTAGGATGTTCTGAAACTCAGAAGGCGAGCTGGATGGCAAGAATGTATGGAGTTTACCGCTGCGTATTTGTTAGTTGTATTGATAGTAGTCTGGAACAGGTTAATTATATCTGTCTAGTTTATTTGTAAATATTTGTGACTCTGAGTATTGAATGTAAAATAATAATTACAGCTTTTATTTATATAAATGCTATTATTTGTTATATTTTGATCCGCTGTGAAATGTGAGATGCTGTTGTTGTCTGTTCTTCTTCTTCTTTCTTCTTTCTTCAACAATCTGGGATTTTCGGAGTCGAAAATTTTGGGTCATTACACATCATGACATGTATCCACCAGTGTGCTCGTCGTTGTGGGACTCATCAGTCACAACGCTACAAATGCCCTCATGGGTGACAAATTGCTGGCCTAGTGACACAAGGGGATAATGCGCGCATAAGGGTAGCACAAAGCTAAATGCACTAAAAGATATGTGTGTGTGTATGTGTGTGTGTGTGTATAAAGTGTCGTAGATCTGAAGAGTGACCCCATGATCAGGCCGCTAGGGTGGATACTGGCTATTTGGTCCTCCCCAAGAACTATAATTGGAGTACGTCGTAATAGTGACATGTAGAACTAATACGTATAGACTCGATGTCTCACTAACTATAGGCACAGAGACATATATCACTACGTATCATATTGCTCTATTCTCATCACGTGAGTGTCATTTACTTACAATGAATAACCGAATAAATATCACAACAATGTCATAGGCCACTACGTGATACTCAAACATTTATTCACTCCTTATAAACTACACTCAAACCATCCAATATTCTATATAACGAATCCAAAGAATAGCCATAGAAATATTATCGAATTCCCTATCCCAAATGCTACTATTACTATATTTATTCAGATTTCTCGCTATACAGAATTAAATATTATAAGATCATATCAAAGATGTCATCATTGTGTCATCGCAAACCATCAATCAAATCAATATCAATGATGAATCATTCATATAATTCAATACAATATATAAAAAGAAGAAAAATCAAAAATAAGATAAAGTAGATTAATCAAGAAGATATGTAAGAATAGAAAAACAAATCAAAATTCAATAATAAATCAATTGCAACATATAATTTTATTAATGAAATTAATACTTAGAATGGGATAGTAAACACAATATATATATATATAGATATATATATATATATATATATATTCTAGAATCAATTAGATAGCTAACTAAATCAATATCAATGGAATCAATATAAAGAAGATAAGAAATCAGAGAACAAAGGAAAGCAATATAAGAGATTATTCTAAATAAACAAATAAGTTTTACATTAATAAATTATCAAACAAACTTCTTAAAATATATTTTATTCAACCATCATATATAACTTTAATTATCTCTTGAATATTATATTTATATCATTCTATTTCTATTATTTCAATTATATTATTATATACATGTCATTTTATTTATATATACTAGTGTAAAATGCATGCACGTGCATCTAATAGTTGGAGATACTTAATTTGTATCTAGTAAAAAAGTAATGGATGGATGCGTGCTATAAGTGCAAAACCTTTGATAGTCGTAGCATTTTTATTTCAAGCAATTCTATTGATGTCGGTGGTGGCAAATTAATAGCAAAATTCCATTGATGAGTGGATGAGAAGGGGATGGTGGTGGAGTTGCAAACCTACAATAAGATTCCTTTGATGAACGAGGGTATTTTTGGAATTTCAAAAGGACATCATGGCAATCATATTCATCAAATTCTCTTTATTAATAGTAGACATAGAGATATATATCATTTTAGTCATATATTTATATATATTATTTTAATTATAATTAATACCAACCTCAAGAATTCAAGTGCACATACATGTTCAAGCATTCATACTATCACATAGGACAAGATAGATAAGAAATTTGATGATTAAACATAGATATGGGAGTTTACAATACACACCGAATTGCTGAACGAAGACGTACGTCCTCTACTTATTACTTCATTGCCATTTTGTTGTCAGCAACATTACAGCCACCATCCCAATCGTGCATATATGCTTATCTTCCCAACTCTTGTCATAAGTTTGTCATTGTCCTCTACCTTAAACAGAGTCAGCCACCATTGAACACACACTTGTGCCTCTTACACCAACTTGTCAAACCTTAGCTCAAACCTCCCAAGAACGCACATCACCTCTAGCCTCGCGCTCGATCACTGCTTCAACTAGCTCATGTGCATTAATATAGCCTGGATCAACTTTGCACCAAGTCGTCGTAGGCTTCGATTTTCTCCTGTCGCAAATACACATGCATGCAAGCCCCCAAATGTGCTCACATCTCCTTTCCTTAACGTCGATGACGTCGACAAAATCTCTTCCCAGGTCACGATAAATTACATCGCGTTATCATTCTTTTCTATGGGAAGTGACAAATTTAATTGGGTAATTAGGGTATAGGTTAAACAAAACATAGGATCGGGTTTGTAGATCGAATATGGGAGATGAGACATGAATTATAAAGAAGGTTCAAGATATTTGAATATGATGTGGGCATGGGCTATAATTGAATTTAAGTTTCATTTATTTATCTATTTTCTTTTCTTTTCAATGGACTTTGTATTTATTTGTAAACATATCTCAATCTATATTAAATTGATTTAAACTTCAAAATATTTTATATTCAATTCAATAAATTTTTCAAAAATAATTTATCAATTTATTTAAATTCATTAAATCTTTTGTTAAATAGAGTTTAATTAATTAATTTTTCTTCTTCAAATATTCGATATTAAATATCGAATTCAAAGAACTTTACTTAAATTATTTATTTATACAACGCAGAAAGCTGGGTTCTTACGATAGATATCTAGCGAGACCACGTAGCTGAGCGGAACTGATTTTCTCCTCACTAGGATCTTATCTCAATATGTCAATCATAAATCATGCACTTGCAACCACAATGGTTAGGACATAACATAACATGATCATATGTATGCATGAAACATGGATAAGTCTGACCAGTTTTCATCTTAGGGTTTTACGTACCCAAGGTTTATCCTTCACTAAAATTAGACTGTCTATCTCAAACCATAGTTTTCCTAGGAACCTAATGGTTTTGTAAGCCAACTAATAACCAATCGGGTTGACTCAGGCCAAAGCTTTAGCTAGATATTCCAAAATCTCTAGATACGGTTAGGAGGAAACTAGACCGACCGTCTAAATCATTGTTTTTCTAAGGTCACTATGAAGCTAATGATTTTGAAGGCAAACCAATAACCATTTTCTATGAGCATACAGAGCTATGAGTTTCTTTTATGCATAAACATTTTTTCATCTCACTACTAACAAGCCCTACGCACTGGAATCGTCGACCTTTACTAATCGGGGGCCAACGGATGAAGCATGCGACGCGACCCTACATTAGCCCCATATTTTCTCTTATTATTTGGTTTTAAATCCATGATTATATTTTTTGATCAGTTCAAGGCATCCTAACACAATTGATCTATCAGATCTCTTGGATGCAATGCTACTCAATAAGGAGCCTAATCTGACCATACTCACTATTGAAATAACCTAATTGGTAAGTACATTCTTAAATCCTAAGATTTAACTTATCAAATGATAATAAGAACATATAATGTCATCCATCAAAATATGTTCAATCAGTGGCCACATTTGCATTCTTACAACCAGAAATTGAATCCGTAATAATTAATTCGTTAATTAATCAAATAATAAAATAACTTTGTGAAATTATCAGATTCTAGCCACGGGAGTTGCACCATTGTGTCCGTGGTAGTTTTCTGATCAATTTCCGTATATAGAATGTTAGAATCCGAGCTAATACGAGCTAAAAGCAAAATAAACAATAAAAGAAGAAAACAGAAGAAAAAAGATATATATATATATATATATATATATATATATATATATATATTGGGCTAGGTTGACCAAGGGCTTGACCTAACCACGCCTAATACAACCGACCAGTCGACCTAGAGGGAGGGGCATTCGACCGCCCAGTCGACCCACCTTGGGTAATGAACGATGGAAAATTACTTCGTTCGTGGTCAAATTATGTACTTCATTTGTGTCATTTAGCTTCGTATAGTCCTTCCGTTCTTGCATCAAATGGCTCCTATTCAGCCTATGACGTGGTTGCATCCTAATCAATCCCCAAATCTAATGGTACGAGATCCACTTCTACCCCTATAAATAAGGCCACAGGCCCAACACTTTTTCTTATTCTAGATTTTCTCTGCTTGGGTTCACCTTTTTAGAAAGGACCCTATAAGGAATAATTTTCCAAGGAGAGAATCTTTTTAGTAAAAATATTTGAATACCCCCAAGTGGATCCGGGAAGACCAAAGGGGAAGAGCTTCGGACCACAAGTGAATGATTGTAATTATTTAGATTTTTAAGTAATTTAAAATAATAGGGTTTCCAATAGTTGTAGTAAAAAATACGATTTTTTGAATAACCTTTTTAGTAGTTTATTTACAATTTTTAGAATTATTTTCAGTCTATTTCTTTTAGTTATTCTTTTTGGTTTATTTTATTTTATTTCTTTTAATTATAGCTTTTCCATTTAATTATAGTTTATTTATCGTACTTTAATTTATTTACTGTTATTTATGTGTTATTTACATCTTTTTCCCATGCTTTGGATTTTCTTCTATTTTCAGTTTTCTTTTATTTCTCCTTATTCTTCGCATTTGGATTAGACTAGATTAAACGTAAATATGGATTAAATTATAAGAATACTGAAATAACAGAAGATAAGATGTAAATTTTAAAGACGGTAATAAAAATGGAATTAAGATTGAAATTGAGCCTAATTATGATATTAATGTTAAAATTGGACTAATTAAAGATAATTGGCCTTATTATAACTTAGAATTATAAATAAAAAGAGTATAAAATCAAAGAGGCTTATATTTCACACTTAGACCTTGGGTTAAGTAATAAGCATGATTATAACGTAGGTTATAATAAGAAAAAGAATGGAATGAGGCTTATTTTAAGACTTAGGATAAATTAATAAGCACAGATAGTGAAGATAATAATAAAGGCTTGTTTAGATAATTTATCTAGTTTAATAAGCAAAGATGAAAGTAGGAGTTGTACCAAAAAGCATTCCTTATTAGACAAAATGGTGGTTTCACATTAGCCCGAAGTGAGATGAGGGCATGCTTATGCTAATAATGGTAGTAATTGGTCAAATAGAAGTCCAAATCATTAGGGATTCGGACAAGGGGCGCAACTAGATATTTTTTGGATGACGGGCCAATACCCACAGCATTTCCCTTATTATTTCTATGGACACGGTATTTCACATAATTCTGAAGTGAGACGAGGGGCACGCTTATGCTGGAGCTTGAGGTAATAAGAAAACCCAACAGGTGGAACAACTGGTAATGCAAGCATAGTGGTGGTCACGCGTGCGACTTCCAGTGATGGCTCATAAATCGTTATGAGTTCTAATCGCTTAAGTATGTGTGTCTTTCGTAGGCACCATTGCCTTCTGTGTAGGGAGCTATACAATGTCTAGTCCACAGTAGATACTTTGTGCGTGTTTCGTAGACACCATTGTATTTTGTGCGTCTTTCGTAGATGCCATTACTTATGTGTAGGAAGTTATATTATGTCTAGTCCTTAGTAGGTACCATAGAGTAGCTGGCCGAACAAAGGGTAGAATTAGGATTTCAGCCTAATCAAAACCGCTATCAAGATAAGTGCAAACAATCAAGGTTAACCCATCATATTAATTTAGCTATAGTTAATTCATACTTATTTCCAGCTTTTTCTTTCCTTCTATTTCCTTTGTTTCCTTGTTAATACTAGAACTGTTGTAAAACCTATTACCTTTGCTTAAAAATATTAGTAATTACTATCATTCACCAAACCTTTAGTCTGACCCGCTCCTCTATTTTCCCCTTTTCTTCCCACATAGGCCACAAAGAGAAAGCAAGGTAGATTACTAGTGTGATAACCCGGAATTTCAAGCAATTTGAATGTGATGATTTTAAATAGATTTTTTTAAAAATAGAATGATTATCTTTAAAAATTTAATTTGGTTTTTTTATAAATAGATCTTTAAGTAAACTTATTATTTTCAAATTTAATATTTGGATTTACATTGGATTTAAAAGATAATTATTTTAAAATAATTTGGATATAAATATATATATATATGAATAAAGTTTTCATTAAAATATAAATTTGTTTTATATTGTTTTTCCTTAAAGAATTTATTTATATAAATTATGAAGGTATTTATTTAAATAGTAACAAATACAAAAGTTTATATTATCATTTAAAATGAATATATATACATGTGTTAATTTATAAACCTCCTTAGGGACAAGTGTTAATTATGAAAGCTTAATGTTAACATGTGTTAAGTGATTGAGTGTGGTAAATAACAAGTGTCATTCCTTGTATTTTTCTTTTTCTAAATTTTTATAAATCTTAAATTAGTTTATATAAACATACATCTTCCATTTTTATTTCTTTTTCTAATCTCATTTCTAAACAAAGAAAACAAATTAAATTTTGTAAAGCAAATCTCAGATCAAAACTGAAAACTGTAAAACACTTTCAAGAATAAAAACGCTGCATACATCTCTCAAGTTCAAAAATCAAAATCTTGTAATCATTTTCCAAAATTAAAAAGCAAAGCCTGCAACATCTTCATAATGCAACCTGAAGCAAGATAATCAAGCAAAGATGAGAAGCTACAGTTTCAACCTGGTTGATCAAATCCATCTTAGTTTAAAGCAAGATCAGGGGGAAAATTGAAGTAAAACAAAAGATCAACTCAGTTAAAAGCAGCAGTTTTAAAACAAGAACATGAAGCAATTCAAATTTCCAGAGAAGATCCAAGTTTCTTTGATTTTTCTAGAATGGTGAGTTAACTCTACTTGTTTAATTTAATCTGGATGGATGAATATAAGTTAGTAGCTTGATGAAATTTGTTTGCATGCTATTGTTTTGAATATATTTGAATGTAAATATGTGTGCTGGTGTTAATATATCAAAGTTCGCCTCTGTTTAAAAAGTACAGGGTACAAATTTAAGAAAAGTTTCAATTTCTCTTATTCTAATTTTTGTTAGGCTTGGGTATTTTAACAAAATATGTTTGTTTAAGGTTAAAGTAAAATTTAAAAATATTTTTAAGTTTAATAAATAAAAATATTGCCTAGAAGAATATAATGGACAGAGGAACTTAAGTTTTTTTTTTAAAAAAAAATCAAGTACATTGATTTGTTAATTCACATATATAGTCCGAATCCTCTTTACAAAATATGATTTTTAAAACAAAAATCACGATTTATAGTTCGGGATTGAGTGAGTATTTCGATAATGATCAGAAATTGGGTATTTGCCGATTTCCAACGATCGGCATGTTGAGGCTCATGGAGCTTGAGGGTGAAGGTTGCTGGAAGGGTGATGATTACAGGAAAAATGGTCGTCATATTTATTGATGAACATGGAGGCTAGTCAGAGGTGAAGTAGGGTTTTGCTATGGGTTTGGTTCGTCTGTGTTTTCGAGGTGAATGCGGTAACGGTGGAGCACCGAAGGCGTGCGCATGTGGGGGAAATGTTGTTGGAGGTCGTGGCGCAGCTATGGACGGAAGGACATGGACTCCGGTGACCGAATTCGTCGACGGCGAAGTGGTTTTGGTCATGGGTTTCGTTCCAGTTTCAATCGAATGTTTCGATTTCGATTTGACGTTGATTTTGACGATCTGGGTTCGTGTGAGGTATGGCGAGATGGTCGGTGGGTTGAGGAAGGTCGCGACGTCGGTCGGTAGTGGCCGGAGTTCCTGTGCACGTGTACGTGCACGTTTGTGTGTTCGTTTGTGCTGTGGGTTTTAAGGTGGGGGAAGACGAGAAGGAGCCCGGAGTTGTACTCGAGCGATCGTGTGTATGAATCAAGCAGGTGGGTGGATCATGAGTGCTCGGGGAAGGACAAGGGGAAGCATAAGGGTAGGCTCGGGTTGGGTTTAGTCGAGCCTAGTTTTATCATTAAAATGAAAACATATTCAGTTTTTGAAATAAGATGTAAATTTTAAATCTAAGTTAAAATCAAATTGTTTGTAAACAAGTTTTAAAGTTCTAAAAGTATTAAGGTTATTAAATAATGTGTTTTCAAGAGAAAAAAGTTTAAACCAAGTTTTAACTTATATTTAAGAAAATGAGTTTTAAAGATTTAAGTTTAAATAATTTGTTTCAAAGGAAAAATGTTTAAACAAGTTAAAAGTGTATCTAAAAAAATATGTTTAAAGGGGATGTTTATCTGAGTTTTTAAAAAATATTATAAAGTGGATAAGTTTAAAGGAATGTTTAATTAAGTTTTAAAATTTAATGTTCAAATCGTTTTGGTTTAAAGAAAATTATATATTCCAATTATATAATAAATTTACAAAATGTTTTCAAATGGAAGTTTAATGATGTGATTAAGAATTTAAGAAAGATAAAGAATTTATATTTAAAATTAATTTAAGTTGTGATTAATGTAGGGTAATTAATTAGTAAATTAATATAAAAAATCACTTAATAAAATTAATTGCTATAATTAATTAATGATTAATTAAAGGATAATTTCTTAGTGTAAGAAATTAATGAGTAGTTAATGAGATCAGTAACTAGTGATTAAGGAATAGTTAATTACTGAAGGAGATTAATTGAGTTATTTAATGATGTATCTAAAGGTTACTTGTTAAAAGCAATAAATTAAAAGAATAACTAATTGCTGGAAGTGATTAGTGGACCAATAATGAATTAAGAATAATTAATTACAGAAGATTAATTAAGAGGGATAGTTAAGAAATGATTAATTAATTGGATTGAATTAATTAATGGTTAAGTGAGAAGGATGTGTAATGATGGAAATAATTAATTTAATTATTTAAATTAATTAGAAATGGTATGACTACTCTTGTGTATGGATGATTGAATGATATTGAATACCTTGGGTTATTGATATCTCTGAAATGCAACTTGTGATGCTATGTGAGATGATATGGTGGTTAAACTGTGATGATATGAATTACCTATAGGTAATAGAATTGCTATGTAAATATGTTACTCTAATATGAATTAATTTGTTTCCACTTAAGTAACTTGGATTGGAGACGACATTTGATTCGAAGAGACCAGGGTCGGGTATTAGTAAATAACCGAAACCACTTCAATTCTTTATAGATTGACATGCGAAATCAATAAACTAGAATGGAATGACTTAAGTGAATTGGACCATTTAATCTAATTTTGGCACTGAGAAATTGATGTGTGAAATAAGTGATGTCTATAACAACTTGCGAAGTTGTAAATTGATATAAGTCACTCGGGATTTAAATGAGTTCTATGCATTGGTTTTTCATGTTAGATGAGTTACTCACGCTGGTTTCTAGCCTGACCCGGGTGTTACTTAGACGTAATGCTCGGGTCAGACCGAATATTACAGATTTTCAGGTAAGCACGTTTTGGAGCTCAGGAGGCGCGTTGGATGGCAGGAACGTATGGAGCGTATCCTGCTGTATATGTTACAGTTTATTTAGGACATGTTTGTTTAAACTGTCTAGTGTTGTGAATTGGTTGTAACTCTAATGTATAAAAAATGTAAGTGTACTGATACAGTTCTTCTTTTGCAAACTGTTATTTATGTGATATTGTATTTTGATCCGCTGCGAATGTGAGGTTTCTGTGACTTGTTCCTGTTTCTTCTTTCTCTTTTCTTCTTTTCCTAACAACCTGGAATTTTCGGGATCGAAATTTCCGGGTCATTACGTTTGGTATCAGAGCTGAAGGTCAAGCGAGAACCTTGGCTTTGCTAGGATTACTCATTAAGGATAGGGTCAATCGTACCCTAGAATGAGTTGGTTGTGTATGTATATATATATAAGAGAGCGTACTTGTTATTTTCTTATATAATGGTTTTAAAAGTAAATGTTTTTTTATAAGTTTATATATAAAGCAATGATTCTTCTAACCATTATATATTAAGGTAATTGGTTGTTATATTATTTGAAAATTAAATAATGAGAATTAAGTGGTAATAGAAATACAACTAAATTTAAATTGATTGAAGATAAGTTTGAAATGAATTCAAACTGAAATTAGAATCTTGAATTTGGGGAAGAGTTTCAAAATAAGATGAATTGGTTTCCAGATATGATAATCTTGGTTATAATCATAAATGATTGTTGTGTTTAATGTGTAAATGAGTAAGCAAAATGAAATGTTTTAGGGAAGTAAAACATTTAGGTAAGTATGACTTATAAATTAGAACTGAAAATGACCTAAATTGTGAAGTTTTAAATCTGGGTCCAGAAATTTGAAAATTGTTTCAAAATGATAAAGAAATAATAAATAATATTATTGAATGTATTGGAATAAAAGGGTCTTATTTCAAAGAAGAGTTGTTTAAAAATTTAAAGGAATTTGTTTTGAATTAAAACCAGTGTGGTTTGAGATTTAAGGACAACTTGGTGTGTAAAGGAAATAATATGTATATATGAGGAATATACATAATATCAAAGATAGTTTGAAATAAAACTCTAAATGTTGAGTTTTAAATTTGGAATGTGATGTAAAATCCAAAGTGATATAATTTTTTGAACTTATAAATGGGAGGATTATTAATGTGAAGTTGGAATTCAAAATTGAGTAAGTTAACGGGATTTAAATTGAATTTAACTTAGAAGAAGTTAAATTAGTTTGAATGAACAACCTGATTTAGAAATTTCAAGATGAAATTGGGATTTAACTTGTGAAGTTAAATTGTTAATTTGAATTGGGAGTTTGTGTGATCCCAAAATGGGTTTGAGATCTGGAAATTGGAAATGGATGGATGTTTTAAAACAATTTGGATAATATTATTCTATTCTTATTAATAATCTTTAAGCCGAAATTGGATTTGTTTAAAATGAATGAAGAAATGGGGTGTGGTAATATATCCATTATTAAGATAAAATGGAATCATTTTGGACTTAAATTTTGAATGTTTAAGATAAAACGTCAAAGGTTTGGTTTCAAATTGAAATTTGATGATAAACTGAATTTCAAAGATTTAGTTGTTTAAAAAGGATTTGAATTATTATTTGAACTTTGAAATAGGACAAAAATGGAATTTGGATTCAGAATTAAATGGTTTAAAGATATGAGTTGATTTGATTTAAAGAATTAAATCAACAATTAAAATTTTAACTCGAATTTATATAACTCGGGATGGTTTAAATTTGAAATTTGAATTGAATTAGTTCAAATTAAATTTGATTTGAATTAATTAGAATTGTGATTGAAGATGGATAAGTTTTAAAATTCAAATGGAAATTTGAATTGGATTGATTTGAAATGAAATTAAAGTTGAATGAGTTCAAATTCAAGTGGGAATTGTGATTAATTCAAACAGAAATTGATATGAATTGAAATTGGGTCAATTTGAAATTTATTTGAATTACTTGAAATTGTGATTAAAGTTGAATGAGTAAATTCAAATGGAATTTGATTTGAATTTAGAAAAGGAATTGAGGATTAACTCAACTTGAATTTGGGGTTAAGTCAATTTCAATGGAAATTGAAGTTATTTAAATTGGAATTGAGTCAATTTAATTGGAAGTGGAAATTTAAATTGAATTGATTGGAAATGGAGACTGGGAATTGAACAGTTTGACTCTGGACTATTTTCAAAATAAATTGTTTTAGTACAAATCTAATTTTCCAAGCTATTTATTATATATACAACCTTTCTTATTGAACCCAAAACTATCATATACTTATTTTATATCTACTTTTGGAATTATTTAACTATTTTATAACTAATTACTATTTTACAATTATTTTGCAATTAATTAAAATTTCTATAATTATTTGACTATTTTCCAACTATTTTGCAATTACTTAACTATTTTTACAGCTATTTTACAAACTAATAATTATTATTTTTTACTATTTATCTATTTTTAACTTTTCAAGCTATTTTCTAAATTTAAGCTGGACAGAGTTCAAACTATTTATGATTTGTTATCACTTGAGATAAGAATTGAAGTGATAATGCAAATGGGATTGAAGCAATTGTGAATAAGTGAATGAATTAAAGTGAATGTGAATAGAAAGGGAATTCATTTGATTAATAAATCAATAAAGATAAATACGTAGGATGTACGTATATTATTCTAATCGCATAGTGATTTGATCCGGATTCGAACACAGAATTTCAAGATTGTTTATCGATCCGAGTTGGGATTTTTCACTTGATTTCGACGGCGAACCTGGATATGGATTGTTGATTGGTTATGCATATTCTCTATCATAGTTATGGCTATGCAAGGAGAATGACGGTTTCTGATCAAGAAACCAGATCCGAGTTCGCACTAGGAAGTCAGGTGGACAATACTAGTTGGAAGTGAAATTGTGTGACTGAGTGAGCGATCAAATTGATATAGCGTACGGATCATATGTGTGCATCGTACGGGTTTGAATGAAATTGTTACTGGAATTTGTGGATAATAATTGTGAAATGGTTTTTGAAATGAAAGATGTATTTTGTGAAATATATGGTGAAGTAAAATGGAAATTGGATATTTCTATAATAGAAATTTACTTTATGGAGACAAGTAATTTGGTAAGTGACTTTATAGAGTAATCAAATTTGAATATTTGATTTAGAATAAACAAAGTTATATATATCTTTGTTATGTAAGATAAATCTCCCCTTGTTGAATCTTTTGCCGGAAGGAAATGATTTTTGAAGGTATTTGAAGTATAAAAAGGGAATTTATACAAGTTTGAAGTGATCAATATATTTTTAAAAGTTATACATACATACATATATATATATATATATATATATATATATATATATGTCTATTATATATGTGTAAAGGATCTTATGAGAATTATTTTGAGAAAAGGTTTTTGGAACCTATGGATTTGGAAAGCTTTTATTTTTGGAGAAAAATCAATTTTGGAATTTGGAAAGCCTTATTGAGAATTATCGATTTTGGGATAATCGATTTTGAGAAAAGAGATTTATATGGATTCATACTAGGTGTATGATTTGGAAGATACAATATGTGTATAGTATAAAGTGTTTTGAAAATGGCTTTGGAGAAAAAGGCGCTCCCTTGAAATGAACTTCTCAGGAGTGCCATAGGTTGGTACTGCCTTGAGTCCCAAAGAGGGGGAGGCTCTAAAGTTGATCCTGTGAGGAGTCCAGACAAACTAGTTCCTGAGGATTATTGGGTAGCGAAAGTCGAGGGCGTTGATACCTACAGAGGCATTTGGGTTATGCTGTGACGACTGTGTAACTCGATGTCGCTGCGATCTACTGTGCGGACCATAGCAAAAATCGTGTAGAGGTGAGTGTCAACGGTCTACGCTTGATTTTGCCGGGAAAGCAACGTAACATCGGTAGACTGCGATCTATGGTCAAGTGGAGTGGAGAAGTTTCATTCTTTTGGCAGCGGAATTCGAGGGTGCCGAGGCCTACAGTTATATGGGTTTTTGCTATGACAGCAACGTGACCTCAGTTGTAGCTGCGATCTGTAGCGGGTTCCATGGCGTAATCGAGGGGCATGGAGGCCTACAGTTATCTATGGATTTTGCCGGGATGGCAACATAACCATCGGGTTAACTGCGACCATGGATGGTGGTGATGATTTCCAAAGCATTCTCACCAAAAGATATTTTCTATATTTTCAAATAAATTATTTTTCAAGTATTTTCACTGGGTGTTGAAAAAGGGTTTACCAAGTACTTATAGATTTTCAGTCCTACGCCAGATCAACATATGATCGAATTTCTGTGAGAACGAGGATGAACTTGTTAAAACATCAAGTTATAAAAGTATCTTTATAAAACTATTCTATAATATTTTAAAAATATATTTCTTTTAAATTTATTTGGCTTCGTACCTTTTTGAGGATGAAAAGATTCAAAGGGGGGAAGAATGTGATAACTCGGAATTTCAAGCAATTTGAACGAGATGATTTTAAATAGATTTTTTTAAAAAAAAGAATGATTATCTTTACAAATTTAATTTGGTTGTTTTATAAATAGATCTTTAAGTAAACTTAATAATTTCAAATTTAATATTTGGATTTACATTGGATTTAAAGGATAATTATTTTGAAATAATTTGGATGTAAAAATATATATATGAATAAAGTTTTCATTAAAATATAAATTTGTTTATATTGTTTTTCCTTAAAGAATTTATTTATATAGATTATGAAAGTATTTATTTAAATATTAACAAATACAAAAGTTTATGTTATCAGCTAAAATGAATATATATACATGTGTTAATTTATAAACCTCCTTAGGGACAAGTGTTAATTATGAAAGCTTAATGTTAACATGTGTTAAGTGATTGAGTGTGGTAAGTAACAAGTGTCATTCCTTGTATTTTTCTTTTTCTAAATTTTTATAAAATTTTAAATTAGTTTATATAAACATACATCTTCCATTTTTATTTCTTTTTCTAATCTCATTTCTAAACAAAGAAAACAAATTAAACCTTGTAAAGCAAATCTCAGATCAAAACTGAAAAACTGTAAAACACTTTCAAGAATAAAAACATTGCATACATCTCTCAAGTTCAAAAATAAAAATCTTGTAATCATTTTCCAAAATTAAAAAGAAAAGCCTGTAACATCTTCATAATGCAACCTGAAGCAAGATAATCAAGCAAAGATGAGAAGCTACAATTTCAATCTGGGCGATCAAATCCATCTTAGTTTAAAGCAAGATCAGGGGGAAAATTGAAGTAAAACAAAAGATCAACTTAGTTAAAAGAAGCAGTTTTAAAACAAGAGCAGGAAGCAATTCAAATTTCCAGAGAAGATCCAGGTTTGTTTGATTTTTCCAGAATGGTGAGTTAACTCTACTTGTTTAATTTAATCTGGATGCATGAATATAAGTTAGTAGCTTGATGAAATTTGTTTGCATGCTGTTGTTATGAATATATTTGAATGTAAATATGTGTGCTGGTGTTGATATATTAAAGTTCACCTCTGTTTAAAAAGTACAGGGTACAAATTTAAGAAATGTTTCAATTTCTCTTATTCTAATTTTTGTTAGGCTAGGGTATTTTAACAAAATATGTTTGTTTAAGGTTAAACTAAGATTTAAAAATATTTTTAAGTTTAATAAATAAAAATATCGCCTAGAAGAATATAAAGAACAGAGGAACTTAAGTTTTTAAAAAAAAAAATCAAGTACATTAATTTGTTAATTCACATATATAGTCTGAATCCTCTTTACAAAATATGATTTTTAAAACAAAAATCACGATTTATAGTTCGGGATTGAGTGAGTATTTCGATGATGATCAGAAATTGTGTATTTGCCGATTTTCGACGATCGGCATGTTAAGGCTCATGGAGCTTGAGGGTGAAGGTTGCTGGAAGGTTGTTGATTACAGGAAAAATGGTCATCATATTTAATGATGAACGTGATGGCTAGTCGGAGGTGAAGTAGGGTTTTGCTATGGGTTTGGTTCGTCCGTGTTTTCGAGGTGAATGCGGTGACGGTGGTGCACCGGAGGCGTGCGCATGTGGTGGAAATGTTGCTGGAGGTCGTGGCGCAGCTATGGCCGGAATGTCGTGGACTCCGGTGATCGAATTCATCGACGGCGAAGTGGTTTTGGTCGTGGGTTTCATTCCAGTTTCGATCGAATGTCTCGATTTCGATTTGACGTTGATTTTGACGATCTAGGTTCGTGTGAGGTATGGCGAGATGGTCGGTTACTTGAGGAAGGTCGCGACGTCGGTCGGTAGTGGCCGGAGTTCCTGTGCACGTGTTCATGCACGTTTGTATGTTCGTTTGTGCTGTGGGTTTTAAGGTTGGGGAAGACAAGAAGGAGCCCGGAGTTGTACTCGAGCGATCGCGTGTGTGAATCGAGCTGGTGGGTGGATCATGAGTGCTTAGGGAAGGACAAAGGGAAGCATAAGGGTAGACTCGGGTTGGGTTTAGTCGAGCCTAGTTTAATGATAAAATGAAAACATATTCAGTTTTTAAAATAAGAAGTAAACTTTAAATCTAAGTGAAAAGAAAATTGTTTGTAAACAAGTTTTAAAGTTTTAAAAGTTTTAAGGTTATTAAATAATGTGTTTTCAAGAGAAAAATGTTTAAACCAAGTTTTAACTTATATTTAAGAAAATAAGTTTAAATCATTTGTTTCAAAGGAAAAATGTTTAAACAAGTTAAAAGTGTATTTAAAAAAATATGTTTAAAGGGGATGTATAACTGAGTTTTTAAAAAATATTTTAAAGTGGGTAAGTTTAAAGGAATGTTTAATTAAGTTTTAAAATTTAATGTTCAAACCGTTTTGGTTTAAAGAAAATTATATATTCCAATTACATAATAAATTTACAAAATGTTTTCAAATGGAAGTTTAATGATGTGATTAAGAATTTAAGAAAGATAAAGAATTTATCTTTAAAATTAATTTAAGTTGTGATTAATTTAGGGTAATTAATTAGTAAATTAATAAAAAAATCACTTAATAAAATTAATTGCTATAATCAATTAATTAAAGGATAATTTCTTAGTGTAAGAAATTAATGAGTAGTTAATGAGATCAGTAACTAGTGATTAAGGAATAGTTAATTACTGAAGGAGATTAATTGAGTTATTTAATGATGTATCTAAAGGTTACTTGTTAAAAGAAATAAATTAAAAGAATAGCTAACTACTGGAAGTGATTAAAGGATCAATAACGAATTATTAGTAATTTATTAAAGAAGATTAATTAAGAGGGATAGTTAAGAAATGATTAATTAATTGGATTGAATTAATTAATTGGATTGGATTAATTAATGGTTAAGTGAGAAGGATGTGTAATGATGGAAATAATTAATTTAATTTATTTAATTTATTAGAAATGGTATGACTAATCTTGTGTATGGATGATTGAATGATATTGAATACCTTGGGTTATTGATATCTCTGAAATGTGACTTGTGATGCTATGTGGGTTGATATGGTGGTTAAACTGTGATGATATGAATTACCTATAGGTAATAGAATTGCTATGTAAATATGTTACTCTAATATGAATTAATTTGTTTCCACTTAAGTAACTTGGATTGGAGACGACATTTGATTCGAAGAGACCGGAGTCGGGTATTAGTTAATACCCGAGACCACTTCGATTCTTTATAGATTGATATGCAAAATCAATAAACTGGAATGGAATGACTTAAGTGAATTGGAACATTTAATCTAGTTTTGGCACTGAGAAATTGATGTGTGAAATAAGTAATGTCTATAACCACTTGCGAAGTTGTAAATTGATATAAGTCACTCGGGATATAAATGAGTTCTATGCATTGGTTTTTCATGTTAGATGAGTTACTCACGCTGGTTTCCAGCCTGACCCGGGTGTTACTTTGATGTAATGCTGGGTCAGACCGAGTAATACAGATTTTCAGGTAAGCACGTTTTGGAGCTCAGGAGGCGCGCTGGATGGCAGGAACGTATGGAGCGTATCCCACTGTATATATTATAGTTTATCTAGGACATGTTTGTTTAAACTGTCCAGTGTTGTGAATTGGTTGTAACTCTGATGTATAAAAAATGTAAGTGTACTGATACAATTCTTCTTTTGTAAACTGTTATTTATGTAATATTGTATTTTGATCCGCTGCGAATGTGAGGTTTCTGTGACTTATTCCTCTTTCTTCTTTTCCTAACTATCTGGAATTTCGGGATCGAAAATTTCGGGTCGTTACAACTGGATTCAGGGCGGTTGCAGTAGCTGAGATTCTCCTTGTGTATTTCTCTTTTTCATTTCTAGTTTTTAGTTCTTATGTTGTACTGGCACTATTTGAGGGATGGTTTGTACTCTGATTTTATTGAGACTATGGTTTTTTATTTCACAAGACATGTATGGGTATTTTTACGTATGATGCATTTGGTATTTGGTGACTTATTTGGTTTATAAAGTAATTATGAAGTTTTGTTCTAAATAATTTATTATTTTAATTGTTTCCGCTATTTTTATCCATTTTTGTTTTTGAATCTTAGTCTCTTTTAACTTTAGTAATACACACAATGCACCACACCTTTTAATGTGTCCTTTGGGTATAATAAGGGGTGTGAGGTGTTACATTTGGTATCAAAGTCTAAGGTTATGGGATTCCTAAAAATTTATTTTAAAAGTAAAGTATTTTTTCAAAATAACTTGTTTTAAAAGTATTTTTCAAGGAAGTCTTAAAAGGGTTTTCAAGTATAAAAGAGCTTTTATAAAAGTCCACTCAAAGGTCCAGTCCGACCTTCTTTCGATTCCTTCAAGTGTATGCTTTCTTTTCTTTGCATAGTATGGCTGACTGGCTCCATAGAGCGATGGTACTAGTGGTGGAAGGGCAGGTGCACAATGCAACATCGGTAGGTAGAAATCCCTTTAACCCACCTACTTCAGCCAACTTTTCTAAGAACTTCGCTAGTATAGGAGGTAGAATGTTTTCTGGCACAGAGGATTCAAAGAAGACGCGAGCTAGGTTGGAGAATATGAAGCAAAGGTTAGTCAGTTAGGTTTAGAGGACTGATAGAATGATTAACCTACATTTTGGCAACTGAACAGAGAGCTTGAAGAAGTTCCTAGATTAGAAAGCTCTAAGGAGCCATGGTGGAAGTAGGATAAGGACAAGAGTAATGGAGGAGGACCTCAGAAGCGGATTAAGAAAATCGAAAATGTCATAGTTGAGGATTGGTTGGGCATTTCGCAAAGGACTATAAGAGTAAAAAGTTGAAGGGGAGGTGGGCAGCATGGTCATCTTAGTAGAACTTGTCCTTAGAGAATGGGGCAGAGAGCAAGCGCACCTACGGCGCTGTTACAAGCTTTGGATGCAGCACTTTTTAGCAGTGACTCGGATAGAGGTAGGAATCTCTTTAGAAGGATTAATCTCTCTTTCTGATTTTCCCATTCGGAATCTTATCGGTTTTGGAACATCACACCCTTTCATTACGAGTTCTTTGGTAGATTATTTGTACTTAGACATCTCTTTAGTAGTAGACCCTATTTCTTTTCAAACCCCATATGATGGTCGGCACACTTGTCTACGGTTTGTAGGTGCTTGAAATTTTTTATCCTAGGCGTGAAATTTGATTGTGTCGCCTATGTATTGGGACTTTCGGGGTATGGATTGATTTTGGGAATGGATTGGCTATCCATATATGGAGCTATATTAGATTGTGAAAGGAGAGTCTTTTGACTAGAGACATGCAGCGGTAGGACTCTCGAAGTTTCTTGGGACCCTCAAGGGCCAGTTATTTTAAGCTTCCTTTATTCCCTCGATTCATTGTCATAAGAGTTAGATTCGGTTTCTGTCGTCAGAGATTTTCCAGACATCTTTGAAGTCAGAGATTTTCCAGACATCTTTAAGGAGGTTAGGGGACCAACCCCTAAGAGGGAGATTGACTTCAGGATTTATTTAACCGATAATGCAAAGCTAGTAGTATTACCCATGGCACCTAGGGAGAGGAAGGAATTGAGGAATCAAGATCCGTGAGCTTTTGGAGAAAGGTTTCATAAAAAGAAGCATATCAAAGTAGGGAGCACCATCCACTTCTCTACTAAGGCGGATGGTTCCCTTCGACTTTGCATAGACTATAGAGTGTTGAATAAGCTCATGAGAAAGAATCGTTATCCACTCCCTATGATAGATGACCTTTTTGACCAATTAGTTGGCTCTGTAGTATTCTGTCGGCTTGATTTAGCCAGAGGATTCCATCATATTAGGGTTGCCGATGATAGCATAGATAAGACCGCATTTAGGACACCAGATGGTTTCTTCGAGTGGTTGGTTATGCCTTTTGGGCTAACCAATGCCTCGGCCTACTTTGTTGATTTGATGAGCCGCGTCTTTAGAGACGTCCTAAATAAGTTTGTGGTTGTATTCATGGATGACATTTTGGTGTTTTCCAAGAGTAAGGAGGAGCATGCTATTCATCTAGAGGAGGTTCTTTGTACACTTCGCATTCATCAGTTGAAGACAAAATTTTTGAAGTATCACTTTAGGGATAAGGAAGTGTGTTTCTCGGGGCATAGAGTAGGTCAACACATGGAATGAGTTTGAGAAACAAGTCTGTACATCTAGGTTCGGATTATGAAAGCCCAAATAGTTGTAGGAAAAGATTGGGGATGTACAGTAGATTTAGTTGAGAAAAAAGATAGCCCATGTGTAGGTAGTTGCAGAAATTACAATGGTTTCATATAAGTGGATTTAACAGTAATGCCCTAGAATAAATATAAGCATAAAAGAGGAATAAGAATATAAGACTTTAAGTAAGGAAATGAGATTTCTAAGGTTTAGAATGGTAGTAAGTAGGAAAATTCATTTTATATCTAACGCGATAAAATGGAATTATTAGAATTGAAAAGTAAATAATTGTCAATATTTTTAAAGTAAATATTAAGTTTTTTTTGGGAATATGGTTAGAAATCTAAATTGGTTTTTATATGATATAAAATTTATTAAAAGTGAATTTTTTTTTGAAGAATTATGCAGTGTATATAGCTCACTAGCTTCTTTGTAAGTGAACAAAGATTTAAAATATAAAATCCTAGAATATATTAAGTATCAAAAACATAGACAATGACATTTATTGTTGTAATAGATGTTTTCATGAAAATAAAGGGAGTATAGACTATAACGCTATCGTTATGGTAGGTGACTCCTAAGGAAAATGTTTTTACATAGTATATGAGGTTTATTGGTATCTATTTTTAATTAAATTCATACACTAGTATTTTTGGGTTGTAGTAACAGCGTTTTACGCAGCATCTATTTTAAACCCAAATAAAAATGCATTTTTAAAAGATAATTTATAAGAAGAGAAATAAAAGTTATTGTGAATGCACCTGTTAATTAAATAAGTATAAGAAAATGTTTTTGGTTATAGATATTTAAAACAGTTTTGAAGATGAGTTTTTCTTAAAAGAAAAGTGTAAGTTGGATATTATAAGATGTCTATACTAAGAAAATATAATTTAAACATACTTTAATCTATTGGAATGAAAAGAATAATGGTATAATTTTCTATGCAACCAATAAAAATGTTTTGTGCAAGTTACAAAGAATGCATAAAAGAGACGTACAAGGTATGGGGAGCACCATATTGTGTATAGCCTATTTCGAAAAATATAAAATAAGTTCCTTGTAATTTCACATAAACATGAAGTTCTCGTTTAAAAGGTTCATGGAAGATTTTAGCGTTAGTAATTTCTCATAAGAGAAAGCAGTTTCAGTGCGTTAAGATATGAGACCGTTAGGTGCAATAAGAATATTTTTTTAAACATATAAGGATATTTTAAAAGAAAATGGTTTTGTGAAAAAGTAAATAAATTATTGAAAATGAAAAACTTAATAAAAGTATAATTTGAAAATTAACTTTTTTATAGAAAATTGAAAAGGTCTTCAAAAGAAAACGAGAAATAAGTTTTGGACTTCGAATTTGAAAGTTTTTCCATCTAGGTCTGAGAGATAAAGTAAACTCAAAAAGCTGTGAAGATGCAAGTCTAGAAAGATAAGATTTTAAGTAACCTAGTATTTTTTGACTTCAATAGAAACTTAAAAATAACACTTTTAAAATTTGTTGTTTTTCAAGTGATAAAATACCAAACCAAACTTATGAATTTTGAGTAGATAGGAATCATTTCCTAGGTATAAAATGTAAGGCTATTAAGGAGACAGCGGGGATTACTTTTAGAAGTAATAGTGGAAGTTCTCGAAAAGTGTATAAAGCACTAGTGAGAACCTAGGAATATTGATTCATGTGAGCAGACTAAAGAAGAACAATAATAGTGAAATTAGTAAGATTGTAAGGCACACGTGGTTGAGGACGTGTATTTTTGATTTTGAAGAAACTTGGGAAAAGCATCTTCCATTAATGGGATTCTCATATGATAGTAAAAGTGGCACCTTTCGAAGCTCTTTATGAAAGGCTGCGCAAGTCACCATTATGTTGGATAGAATCTATAGAGGGTTGCCTTGGTTTCGACATAGTTAAGAAAACTATGAAGAAGATTGGTTTGATTAGGAGAAAATTCGTATCTCATATCCGCATTTCTTTTATAGTAATTTTTAGAATTTTCTATTTTCCATCTTTAGTTTTGAATAGGTTCTTTCCTTTGTCCTTTGGGAGGGTAGAACTTAGGATTTAACCTATGGATGGTAGGAATTGATGTGAACATATTATTAAAACATGTTATAAATTATGGATGCGAGTGGTTGCAAGTGTTTGCTACTGGATGCTAATGGATGCATATACTTACACTAGGCACTATTATCTCTTAGGGACCAACCTAACTAGGACACTAAAGCATATGCATATAGATGTATGCATATATGCATTTTTATTTATTTCCATGGTTGCTATAAGTGGATGTTTATCACATGGTTGTTGCATGATTGAAGCATGCATATAGAACTATCAGTCACCATTAGGAATTTTTGCATTCATATGGATACATAGCACGAACATGATTGCATAAAAAAGGTCAATTGAATCAGTGGATCTCCTAATCTTTTGCATTAGTTAGGGATATTAACACTACACTAACTGCATAAGTATCATAAATTGTATTAAAAAAACTTGAGGATGATGGATGAATGGATGATGGTTGAGTGTTGGTTGTAGAACATGGATGAAAGCATTAGTTCATTCTTTTATCGTTAAAGATTTCGAGGACAAAATCCCTTAAGGTGGGGAGAATGTAACAACCCGAAATTTAAACCATAATAATTAATTTGTTAATTAATGAAATAATAAAATAACTTTGTGTAATTATCAAAATCGAGCCATGGGAGTTGCACCGTTATGTCCATGGTAATTTTTTGGTCAATTTCAATATATAGAATGTCAAAATCCAAGCTAATATTAGCTATAAACAAAATAAACAAGAAAAGAAGAAAAACGGAAGGAAAAAAAATATTGGGCTAGGTCGACCAAGGGGTCGACTTAACCACGCCCTAGGTCGAATGGACGGTCGACCTAGGGGGAGGGGTGGTCGACCGCCCGGTCGACTCGCCTTGGGTCTTGAACGAAGGAAAATTCCTTCGTTCATGGCCAAATTTTGTACATCATTTGCGCTATTTAGCTTCATCTGTACTTTCGTTCTTATATCCGATGGCTCCTATTCATCCTACGACGTGGTTGCATCCTATTCAATCCCCGAATCTATCTTTTCGAGATCCACTTCTATCCCTATAAATAAGAACCTAGGCCTAACAATTTTTCTCATTCTAGATGTTCTCCGCTTGGGTTCACCTTTCCAGGAAGAACCCTAAAAGGAATAATTTTCCAAGGATAGAATCTTTTTAATAAACATATTTTAATACCCTCAAGTGGATCCAGGAAGACCAAATGGGAAGAGCTTAGGACCACAGGCGAGTGATTGTAATTATTTAGTTTTTTAAGTAATTTAAAATAATAGGGTTTCCAATAGTTGTAGTTTTACTACGATTTTTGGAATAACATTTTTAGTAGTTTTTTAACCTTTTTTAGAATTATTTTCAGTCTATTTCTTTTTGCTATTTTTTTAATTGATTTTAGTTTATTTCTATTAATTATAACTTTTCCATTTAATTATAGTTTGTGTACAGTATGTTAATTTATTTATTGTTATTTATGCATTACTTACATCCTTTTCCTATGCTTTGGATTTTCTCCTATTTTCAATTTTATTTTATTTCTCCTTCTTCTTTGCATATGGATTAGAATAGATTAAACACAAATTTGGACTAAAATTATAAGAATACTGAAATAATGGAAGATAAGATATAAAGTTTAAAGACTGTAATACAAATGGAATTAAGACTGAAATTGAGCTTAAATATGATATTAATGTTAAAATTTGATTAATTAAAGATAATTGGCCTAGTTACAACTTAGAAATTATAACTAAAAAGAGTAAGCTTAATTTCACACTTAGACCTTGGGTTAAGTAATAAGCATATTCATAACGTATGTTATAATAAGAAAAAGAATGGAATAAGGCTTATTTAAGACTTAGGATAAATTAATAAGTGCAGATAGTGAAGGTAATAATAAACGCTTGTTTAAATAATTTATCTAAGTTAATAAGGAATGATGAAAGTAGGACCTATACCAAAAAGCATTCCTTATTAGACAAAATGGTGATCTTACATTAGCCTGAAGTGAGATGAGGGCATGCTTATGCTAATATGGTAGTAACTGGTCAATCACGGGGAATTCGGACAAGGGGTGCAACTAGATATTGTTTGGATGTAGGGCCAGTACCAACAGTATTTCTCCTATTATTTCTATGGATACGGTGTTTCACATAATCCTGAAGTGAGACGAGGGGCACGCTTATGCTGGAGCTTGAGATAATAAGAAGACACGGTAGGTGGAATAACAAGTAACGCAAGCTTAGTGGTTGTCACGCGTGCGACTTCCAGTGATGGCTCATAAATCGTTATGAATTCCAAGCGCTTAAGTATGTATGTCTTTTGTAGACACCATTGCCTTCTTTGTAAAGAACTATATAACATCTAGTCTATAGTAGATACATTATGCGTCTTTTCGTAGACACCATTGTACTTTGTGTGTCTTTCATAGATGCCATTACCTTATGTGTAGAGAGTTATATAGCATCTAGTCCGTAGTAGGTACTATAGAGTAGCAGGCGGTCAAGGGTAGAATTAGGATTTCAGCCTAATCAAAACAGCTATCAAGCCAAGTGCAAACAATCAAAGTTAACCTATCATATTAATTTAGCAATAGTTAACTCGTACTTATTTCCAGCTTTATCTTTCCTTCTATTTCCTTTGTTTCCTTTTTAATACTAGAACTGCTGTAAAGCTTAGTACCTTTACTTTGCTTAAAAATACTAGTAATTACTATCATTCACCAGACTTTTAGTCTAACCCACTCCTCTATTTTCCTCTTTTCTCCCTCCATAGGCCACCAAGGGCAAGCAACGTAGATTTGTGGACTCAAGGAGGTTGCAGCAGTTGACATTCTCCTTATTTATTTCTCTTTTTCATTTTCAGTTATTTGTTCTTATGTTGTACTGGCACTATTTGAGGAATGGTTTGTACTTTGATTTTATCGAGACTATGGTTTTTTGATTTCTCAAGACATGTATGGGTATTTGACATATTATGTATTTGGTATTTGGTGACTTATTTGGTTTATAAAGTAATTATGAAGTTTTGTTCTGAATAAATTATTATTTTAATTGTTTCTGCTGTTTTTATCTATTTTTGTCTTGTGAATCTTAGTCTCTGTTAGCTTTAGTTATACCTACAACACACCACACCTTTTATTGTTTCCTTTGGGTATACGAAGGGGTGTGGGGTGTTTCACGTATAATTACTTGAATTTAAGTAATAATTCCTTTGGAAAAATCCATATAAAATTGGGCCGAAGCACTGTTTTATTTCCTTGAAAACCTTTAACTTTGGGGATGATAATCCACTTGAAAACATTATTAAAACAGGAAATCATAGGCCATATATTTAGCCAAAATCTTGTGCCAAAGTACTATATTCTTTACATAGCCTTTAAGACATTAGCTCTCAAAACAGGGATGTTGACCCCAAAAAACATAGTTATTGAGCCTATAAACATAGCTTTGCACCATGTAAAACATAAGGCCATCGAGCTTATAAACATAGCTACATAATTTATATAACATAAGGCTGTCAAGCCTTTAAAACACAACTTTCAAATTTATAAACAAACAGCTATACATGTTGCTAAAATACAGGTGTCGAGCACCTACTCAAAAAGGTATCGAATCACTGTAATATAGTAAATGTCAATTTTTTTAAAACACGAGGTTCTAAGACTTTAAGCAAAGTTATCGAATTTGTACCATACATCATTTAATGCTGCTAAAGTATAGATATCGAATAGCAAAATTGAAGTTGTCGAATCTCTATACGACAGGGGCATTGAGTTCTTAGAGGCGTCGAACCGATAAACAAATGAGGTAGGCATGCTTCTAAAATACATAGAATTATCAAGTACCTAAACTTAAGAATGCTAAGTTTGTTGAAATAAAGCCGTCAAATTTCTAGACCCATGGGGTTGTGGAGCCTCAACAAAACACTAGATCTCGATCCCTTAATGCAATTGATAACGAGTCTCCATAAAAGTGGATGCACCACAAAAATATTGTTTATCATGTGCATCAGTTCCTATAGCTATCGACTTTTATAAAGAAGGGCTATCGAGTCTATAAATCGCACTCCTGTAATTACGTTAAAATTGATTGACATCCTTTTAAAAAATTACTTTCCACTAACTCTTACCCCATATCCAATTATCATTGAATAAGAAGATGCTTTATATATTCTTCCACAAATTGCTGGTAGATCTATTATTCCTTCTCAAATTCTTTACAAATCCTTATAATTAATATATTTATCTTATATTAATTAAACACTTTTCTAGAATAACAAATTCATAGAAATCATAACCATTGGGGGAAAATCTTCGAGATCACCAAAAATCCGAATTTCCATCTTCTTCCTTATATAAATTTTTGGAACCAAAATATTAATTTAATAATCTTTAGTAATTAAAACCCAAAATAAATATCTTTCCTCTTAGGAAATTCTTATAATATTCATATATACTTGGAAAATTACAAAGTTAAAAAATCATCTCTAAACTAATGTTTTACACAACATATTCAAATTTCAAATCAATTGGAGATTAAAAACCTTATGTTTTGCCTTCAAAACCTATTAAAATAATTTTATAAAAATTCCACTAAATCATCATTCAATCCAATAATGATAATCATCGATCAAATCATGACATATATTCATAATCAATTGGAGAATCATTCATAGATCTGAAAACAAGCATAAATAAATAAGGTGGATACTATTATTCACTTTAGATCGAATAAGACAGATTGGGATTTGATGTGGATAAATTCCCCTTTTGAATTCCCTTGCTTTTCTTCTTCTTTTTCTCTTAATAATAGCCGGCCTCTTTAGGGTTTTGTTTTGATTTCGTAAAATAAAATGAAAATGATTAGGAGAGGTAGGGTTTAGGGAATGAATTAATTATTCCTATTATGCCTCTCTTAAATACTCCTTTCTATTCTATGTTTAAAACAATCTTATTAATGGATTTCTTAAAGTGCGACTTAATTAATTAACCAATCTTATTCTCCTTATCATCACACATTATTCTATTTAATTTATCTAGTTAAATTTCCCCAGTAATGTTAAATAAAATTAGGGGTGTTACAGGCTTCCCTCTTAAAAGAATTTCATCCTCAAAATTATGATAAGGAAAACAACAAGCATATCAATCATGCCAACATGTGTGACAAATACGTAACAATAACACTAGCATATCCTGCTAGCTAAAAGTCTATAAGTTATATATAGATCATAGCATCAAAACAACTTAGGATAGGTATCTCTAATCATGTCTTATGTCTCCCAATTACAGCCTTTCTCATTGTTACCCTACTATATTTTTACTAACTTGACCATCTTATTTCATAACTTCTTCTTATCTCTTGCTACAACACAAACTGGTTGTCTAACATAAGTAATATTCGGTTCCACTTACTAAATCTACCAATACAGTCGGTGCAATAGTAGTCTCTGGATCATACATACATTTACTAACTATTAGTACCTTAGGTATTGGTTTTGGTGATAACAACTATATAACATTATATAAAATATAGGTATTGATGTTTTATCAAGATATATATATATATATATATATATATATATATATATATATATAGTGAAGGATACTAGACAGGTATTGATTAAGAAGACTGTACAGTATCAAGATGTTGATATCAAGAGTATATTCAAGATGCGGGTATAAAGCTTCAAGCGTTCAAGAATGAAGACTCATTAGTACTGAATAGTTCAATATTTCAAGATATTCTAGATAAGTTATACAGTCATAAATGTGACGACCCTGATTTTTGAATGTCTATTAATCGGGAAATTAACTAATTTTATTAATGAAATATTAATTTTGATAAGTCGAACAAATAAATTTCTGATAATTAAAATATCTAAATATATAAATTGATTATTGAAAACTATTATAAGAATTGAATTATAAAATCTCTGGATAGGATAGATCTTACAAAAAATAAATTATATCTATATGTAAACTCCACCCTTTAAATTAAGATAAATACCCATAAGTTTATGTATGTAAAAATATACAAGCTTTATGGTTGTTTGATAACATATAGTAGTAAATAAGTAATATATATGCATATATGCCAATATGAAGAAATGTGTATAGAGAGTATGTTTACGAGTTATAAAAAAAATGCATATGGAAAAAAATAGATATCAATTCATATAAAAATGTTTGCAAACACAAAAGGAGACAACTTCATAAATGTATACCATAATTAATGTCAAAAAAAAAAAAAAATCAAAGTCAAGCATAAAAGCATATCTCTCATGAGAAATCACATCAACTCTCAAAAATCAAATCAAAAAGAAAATATGTGAAACATTGTACACAAACCACCTCAGCCTTGCTTCTTCTGTACACCTCTATTCTATGTATATATACATATATCCATCACTACCTTGTTTCACACTTTACTGCATTCGAACTAAGTATAACAAAAAATGAGAAACACTGCCACTAAAACAACTCAACTCAACAGAGATCATCAACAAAACAAAAGCAAGTAGCAATTCAAAGCCAGTATTCTCTGTTCAAAGCATATGAGTGATCTGACCTATTTTACTCTGTTCTTTTTTAAATGCCTGTGAATAAACCCAACTCAGTTTTATTTTGAACCTGGATGTATGGATGAATCATAAAAGCTTGATGTAAAATTGTTGCATGATGATGTATTGTGTATACATGAATGTAAAACTATGTGCATATATTAAGGGATCGGTGTTCTTCTCTGTTTAAAAGTACAGAGTTCAAAAATTTAGATCAAAATCCAAAATTCTTTTAATCTAGTCTATGTTAATCTTAGGTATTTAAACAAATTATGTTTATCAAAACATAAGCTAAAGTTGAAAATTTATTTTAGAGTTAAATCAGTTTGTAGATTTCTGGAATTTTGAATTTTACAGTAAAACTTAGAATTTGTTTAAAATTTGATTTTAACAATTTAACGTTTCATATATATGTTCTGAATCATCATCAAAATCTAGGATTTTTGAAATTAAAAACATGATTTTTAGGCTTGGGGTTGTGAAGGAGTTTTGAAATGACCTGAATGTGAATTTTCGTCTATTGTCGACGAATGGAGAAGTATCAGGGGTCGCGATCAAGGTGGAAGGTAGTGTGCAGTTGGTCGAACGTGGGAAAAATATTGGTAGGGCTTATCATCGGCCATGGTGGTCAGAGTTTGGGAGAATAGGGTTTTGATGCTGATTTGGGTGGTCTGTGATCTCGAGATTGTTGCATCCTCATTTGATCATCGGGAATGATCGCGATAGGAGAAATATGTGCTTAGTGTCGAGAGGATTCGATGGTGACGGCGACAGGTCAATCAGGGATTGGTTTTGCCGGCGTTGGGATGCTTTCCCTTCGAAAGTTGGTTCCAATTTTGGCCTTTATGCTCAAACTTCGATTACAAAATCATGTTAGTGTTCTAGGTGATGCGATGCTTGGTGAAGGGCTTCGATGATGTGTGGGTGGATAGGGTGACGACGAGAGATAATGGAGGTGGTCGTGCATGTGCACGCGTGCACCAGCATATCCGGAATTTGGATGGGTTAGGTTAGGCGATGATTCCCATGATGATCTCCAGAGGTTTTCGTGGGTTACTCGAAGCAGTTGGGTGTGATGTGCTCGAGTATGGATCGAGGATTGATTGGGTTTTTCCTCGATTTGCTCGGGAATTATTATTTTAGGCCAGAACTTTTGTAAACTAGAGTAAATAAGTATGAAAGCTTAGCACAAGGTGGGAATGTTTCAAAATTAAACATAAAACGGTTTTTTTTAAACGAGGTATTAACAAAATCTTAAACAAATTTTCGAAGTTTAAAATGTAATTAAAATTTGTTGTTTTAAGGTGAACTAAAGTTGTAATTAAATAATTGTACAAATTATTTAATATATTAGGATGGATAATTGATTAATTAATTAAAGGTTAATAAATTTGTGAAATCAAATTTTAAAAATTGATCACTTAATGTAATTAATTAATGATAAGTACTATAGCTTAGAGATAATTGCTTGACGTCATTTAGTAAGGTGGATAATTAATGATTTATTACTAAGGAAATTTGTTACTTAGAGTAATTAAAAGATTTATTGATTTAATTAGTAATTAAAGATTAATCACTTAATTAATCAATGATAATGATGAAGGCAATTACTTAATGTCATTAATTAAGATAGATAATTAATGGGTGCTTACTAAAGTGATTTATTTAATGGTAATTACTTATTGGGAGGAATTAAAGGTTAATTACTTAGTATAATGAGTTAAAAGATTGATGAATTTGTGAAATTAATGAGTGTGAATTTATCAATGTGAATGTCAGAAAATAAATTAATGTGATGGGTTTGAGAATATCTGGAATTAGTGTAATTAATTAATGGCAAATTACTTAATGCAATTAAAGAATGATTAATCAAAAAATGATTAATCAAGATGAATAATTAAGGGATGATTAATTAATCGAATATAATTAATTAATGTTAAATAAGCAAGATTTATAAGTATTAAGTAATTAATTTAATTCATTGGTAGATAATTAGATTGATTAGGAATGGTGTGACTAATTTATCTTGCCTATGAATGATTGAATGATATGTGAATGCCTTGGATTAATTGTTATCCTTGGTATGTGATCGTGATGCTATGTGATATGAAATGTTTTTGTATTATGATAGGTAGGGTTGAACAGTGATAATTTGGTTATCTATGATGAAATGTTGTGTAAAGTGACATCCAATGTTTAAAAGTAAATGGTATGCAGTTGATTAACTTGGGTTAAGGTGACATTGGATTCGAAGAGACCGGAGTCGGATATTAGTAAATATCTGAAACCATTTCGATTCGTTATAAATGGATATGTGGAATCAATAGGCTAAAATGGAATGATTTAAATGAATTGGACCATTTAATCTAAGCTTTGGTCCTTAGAAATTGATGTGTGAAATAATTGATGTCTATAACAACTTGTGAAGTTGTAAATTTATACAAGTTACCCCGGGTATACATAAGTTGTATGCTTTTGCATTCCACATTAGATGGGTTACTCACGCTGGTTTCCAGCCTGACCCGAGTGTTACTTTGATGTAATGTTCGGGTCAGACCAAGTATTATAGATTTTCAGGTAAGGACGTTCTGGAGCTTAGGAGGCGAGCCTGATGGTAGGAACATATGGAGTGTATTCCGCTGTGATTTATTGTAGCTTATCTGGGATAAGTTTTTATAATTGTCCAGTGGTTGTATAAATGAATGTAACTCTTATGTATTTAAATTAACTGATACAGTTGTTCCCTTTGTATAACTGCTATTTTATTTAATATTATATCTTAATCCGCTGCGAATGTGAGAATCTATGTTTGGTGTATTCTTTTTTCTTCTTCTTCTTCTATCTCCTTTTTCTTTTTCTTAACTATCTGGAATTTTCAGGATCGAAATTTCCAGGCCACTAAATTTGGTATCAGAGTGGAGGTTAAGCGAGAACCTTGGCTCTGGTGAGATTACTCATTAAGGATAGGGTCAATGGTACCCTAGAATGAGTTAAGTGTGTATATCTATGAGAGCGTACTTGTTATTTTCTTATATAAAGATTTTAAATGATTTTATAAGAATATATTTTGATATATAAAACAATATTTCTTTCTAATAAATATTAAGGTAATTAGTTGTTAAATTATTGGAATTAAATTAAGTGGTAATATAAATACAACCAAATTGAAATTAAATAAAGATAAGTTGAAATGGATTCAAACTGAAATTTTAATCTTGAATTTGGAAAGGAGTTTTAGAATAAGATAATGATGAATTGAACTTCAGATATGATAATCATGGCTATTATCATAAATAGTTATTGTGTTTAATAATGATATATTTGTTAATAAGTAAGCCAAATGAAGTAAACTCTTAGGATGAGTGTAACTTCTAAATAGAAGTGGGTTTTAAATTGTGGAATTTTAAAACCTAAATCTAGAAACATTTGAATTGCTTCAAAATGTTAAGAGAAATTTGTTTTGAATTAAAAACCAAAGGTGGTTTAAAATTTAAGGGTGACTTAGTATGCAAAGGAAATAATATGTATATATGAGGAATATACATAATATCGAAAATAGTTTGAATAAACTTTAAATGTTGAGTTTTAAATTTGGAATGAGATGTGATACCCAAAGTGATAAGTTTTGAACGTATAAGATTATTAATGTGAAGTTTAAAATTTGAAATGGGAATTCAAATTGGATAAGGTTGGCTAGATTAAGTAAATTGAATTTAACTTTGGGAAAGTTAAATAAGTTAACAAGCAACCTGAATTGGAAATTTCAAGATAAAATTGGAATTTAACTTGGGAAGTGAAATGGTTAATTTGAATGGAGAGTTTGAGTGATCTCAAAATGGATTTGAGATCTGGAGACTGAAAATGGATGTTTTAAAATAAATTGGATGATATCATTCTATTGTTATTAAAAACCTTTAAATTGCAAATTAGATTCGTTCAAATGAATGAGAAATGAAGCGTGATAATATATCTATTATTGAGATAAAAGGGAAATTAAACTTTAATTTGAAATTAAGGATATGGAATTACTTTGAACTGAAAATTTGAGTAATTGAATTTGTAAATTAAAATTGTTTAAGAACTGGTTTCAAAACTGGAAGATAAAATTGTTTTGAACTCTTATTTGAACTTTGAAATAAGTAAGTAAGATAATGTAAAATGGAATTTTGAGAATTGGACTCAGAATTAAATTGTTTAAAGATTTGGATTATTGATTTAAAAATAAAGGTTAATTTAATTTAAGGGGTTAAATCAACATTTGGGAATTTAACTCGAATTTTATAATTCAAGATGGGTTAAAGTTGAGATTTAGATTTCATTAGTTCAAATTGAATTTAGTTTGAATTAATTAGAATTGAAGATGGATAAGTATAAACTTTAAATGGAAATTTGAATTGGATTAATTTGAAATAAAATCGAAGATTGAATGAGTTCAAATTCAAATGGGAAATGGGGATTAATTCATATAGAAATTGAAATGATTTGAAATTGAAGTGGATTCAATTTGAAATTAGTCTAAATTAATTTGAATAATTTGAAATTGTAACTAAAGTGAATATGTTTAAAATCAAATGGAATTTGATTTGAAATTGGAAAGAAATTGAGAACTAATTCAACTTGAATTGGGATAAATCAATTCAATGGAAATTGCAGTTATTTAAATTGGAATTGAGTCAATATAAATGAAAGTGGAAATTTAAATTGAAATTATTGGAAATGGTGATTGGGAATTTAACATCTGGCTCTAAACTATTTTTTCCAAATAAAATATTTTAGTATAAACCGTTTTAAATCCATTTTCCAATCTATTTACTATACAACTTTCTTTTTAAAACCCAAACTATCTTATAATTGTTTTGCAACTACTTTTGGAACTATTTAACTATTTTACAACTGTTTCATAAACCAATTACTGTTTTTCTACTATGTTACAAATTAATTACTATTTTACAATTATTTTGCAATTATTTACAATTATTGTTATCCCGCTTTTTGGCAAAGTCGCGATACCAAAAGATCGATCAAGAACAAAAGACAGTTCGTCTCAGAGATTGGTTGTACTTCACTTCGTTATGGGTATCGATGAATTTTTGTCCGAGCCCAGATCAGGCCAAAATCGAAAAGATATGACAAGCAAGACCATGAAAGCCAGTGTTTCAAATTTCATGTTAATCGGAGGTCGTATGAGCGAGATATGATCGATTCGAGTCAACTAAAGAATGTCGTTCGAACCCACCCGATGGTGGAGGAGATGCTCACTTCGAACCCATAGGATTCGAACCCATCACCGCTTGTCAAGTTCGAATCCATCAGTCACCATGTACTTCGAATCGATCGAGTTCGAATCGATCAGGCATGATATTGATCACTTCGAATCGATCGGATCGAACCCATCAGATAGGCATCCCCTCCACAAAGTTCGAATCCATCGGCCTACATACGCTTCGAATCGATCGGTTTCGAACCCCGGCGTTGCTTCGTGTCGATCATCCTCGAATCCATCTTTGGGCGCCACGCTTGACTTCGTACCCACAAACGAGGCGAAGAACATGGATGCAAAGCGTTCAACTCAGGGAGAAGACCGGATCGACATGAAGGACGCGCGCCACGTCACTACAGAACCACGTGCGTCCATCGGTTCGAACTCATGGGTTCGAAATGATCGGTTCGAACAAGACAGCCAACCAAAAACCATCAACTCGAATCGATCGTATCTCCTAAACCACTGATCCAAATGCAACGAAATTTTCATAGTGGCTTCCATACAAGGTAAGGATTGTTCCTGCCAAGTTTCAGCTCGATTGGACCATTTATTGATGGGTTCGAAATCACTTCGAATCGATGTCAGATCGAGCCGAAACTTGGTGGGGTCGGTCGCGTGGGCCCACTCACGTGCCAGAGGAAGTCTCCCGAAGTTTGAGCGAGATCTGGGCCTCCTACGCCTATAAATAGCACCCTGAAGCCTTCAGAAAAGGGGGATCTTGGGAGCTTTCGCCATTAAACGTCCAGACTCTGCCGGATTGAATTCCATACTTCATTGTCACTGTTGTATTCAGATTTCAAAGCTATCATCAACTGTAATCCACTGTAATCGATTAGTATCATCAAGTGAATTAATAAAAGAGAGAACCTTCAAAGTGGACGTAGGCAAGATCGCCGAACCACTATAAATCCAGTGTTTGTGATTGTTATCTGCGAATTATCGTGATTGTTGTTGCTTAGATTTGAATTCTATATTGATTGTTGTTGATTTGTGTTGATAAACGGGTGCTTTCACGACTATTGGGTGTTTGTGGTCAATTTTGATGCAAACATTTTGGTGCTTTCACTGAGAATTGAACTCAGGAGAAGTTGAATTTTGAGACTTAGGAATTTAGATCTAAGAACCATGACGAGGCAAACAAGTAAGAAACAAAGGCCAGAGAGAAGTGAACACCAAGGAAGTCAAGAGGCTTCCTCAGGAGCGAATCAAGCGTCGATCTTCATCACTAGGGACGAGATGGAGACAATGATGAAGAAACAAGAGGAGTTGATCCATACTTTATTTCAACAAATAGGACAACTTAGGGCACAGAATAGAGAAGCTAATGGAGTCCAGAACGGAGCAGGACCATCTGGCATAGCACTTGGATTAGGAGGCGCACCCATGGAGAACGTTGGTCCAATTTCGGAGAGAGAAAGAGGAGCATCTGCGCAACCTGGGAGTAGTAGAGGAGTGAACGCTCAGTCAAGGGGGCAGATCCCAGAATTCCCTCATGAACACGGGGGGCAGGTTGAAAGTAATGAACGAAGATTACATCTTGGAGACAACGACAAGTTGGCAGAGATGGTTAGGCGAGCTTTGAGAGGCAGTTTGGTGAACAAAGATTTGGAGGATGTTAATAGGATTCCTTTTACTTCAGCAATCAGGCAAGCTAGGAACCCACCGGATTTCAAGTTACCATCGCTGGACATGTATGACGGGAGAACGGACCCCACGGTCCATCTGACGAAATATATGAGGCATATGGAAGTGCTGGGGGCATCAGAGGAGGTTATGGCCCGGTGCTTTCCATTGTACTTGGCGGATATTGCGGCGTTATGGTTCAGGCAACTAGAGAATGGATCCATCGGGACATGGAATGATTTAACTGAGAGATTTATGAGGCAATTCAGGGTTCACATTACAAGACCCAAGAATGTGATGACTCTGGCAACTTTAAAACAGAAGGCGGGAGAGACGTTGAGGAGTTTTCTGACGCGATTCAATGCGGCAGCAGCATCGGTGGATCGGCCAGATCCATCCATGGTTATGATGGCAGCCGTTTCCGGAATAGCTGATGGCACGGATTTCAAAAATTCATTGACAAAAGATCAACCTATGGATCTAGGAGAGTTCTATCATGAGGCAGAAAAGTTATTGCGATTGGAAGACACGAGTGCGGAAAGAGAAGAAGGAGATGAACTCAATGTTTACATGGTCAAAGATGGAAATCCTCCTGAGAAAGGTACAGAAACTAGCAAGGGGAAGCGAAAGGCTGAGAGTGGCTATAACAGGTCGATGCGACCACAAAAGGAATCAAGGTTTACCACATACTCAGAGCTGAACGAGAATTTAGAGCAAATCTATCAGGATACAAAAGAATAGGTCCCGTATCGCAGACCAATGCGAAGGGACCCAACTTCCGACGAAAGGAAATCAGATAAGTATTGCATATTTCATGAACTGAACGGTCATAACACTAATGATTGCAGGCATCTGAAGGACGAGGTGGAAGGTCATATCAGGAACGGTATGCTCCTTCAGTATGTGAGGAAACGGACTCCAGCAGTGGAGCCAGAGCGCCCGCCGTCTGCCTCAGCTAGAGGTGGCCCTGAGTCGGGACAACGTCTGATTATCCATTGATTGATTAAAATCACGATGAACAAGTTGCAAACCTCTCACTAATGCGGTTAAATCATTTACACATGTGAGCGATCGCGCACGATCCATAGGCATGCTCTGAATGACTACCAACCGCACCATAGTGAGAGTTTACACTTTGACATCCCTGCTTTGCTTTCTGCTTTGATTTTGATTTGAACATTTAAATTCTGTTTGTATGGACCTTTCTGTTGTGAGATTCGTATAATCATTGTTTTGATATTTGCAATTCCATGAAAGAATTTATCTTCATGCCCGTGGATCGCGAACGGTCCACGAGCACCTTCTGTATGGCGATGAACGACCAGAGTCTTTGATTCAGAAACTCCCCCGAACATGATCTCCGGCATCGATAATACTAAGTCCCCCCCGGGCACACATAATTCGCCCCGAACGGCAAACGATCACGAACGATCACAATCAGCCTCGAACGGCACACGATCGCGAACGATCACAAATCGCCTCGAACGGCATCCGACCGCGAACGGTCATGATTCACTTATATGACAATTGATCGCGAACGATCACTTTCTGCCTCAAACGGCACCGACCGCGAACGGTCATGATTCACTTATTATGAAATCCGATCTCGAACGGTTACCATTCGCCTTGAACGGCACTTGATCGCGAACGATCACCATTTGTCGTGAACAACATCGACCGCGAACGGTCCCATTCAATCTTCTGCCGTGAACGGTCCTATTCCATCCTTTTCCGCGAACGGCGCAGACCGCGAACGGTCCCGATTCACCTCAACTGGCATACGATCCCGAACGATCGTCATTTGAGGACATATGAAACTATCAGGTTCTTTACAGGTTGATGATAGGATATGAGCATCCAGCTCAAGGCATTACAAAACACACCTTCCTACCGCAAGGCATGTTTTGGGGGGCAAATGTTATCCCGCTTTTTGGCAAAGCCGCGATACCAAAAGATCGATCAAGAACAAAAGATAGTTCGTCTCGGAGATTGGTTGTACTTCACTTCATTATAAGTATCGATGAATTTTTGTCCGAGCCCGGATCAGGCCAAAATCGATAAGATATGACAAGCAAGACCATGAAAGCCAGTGTTTCAAATTTCAGGTTAATCGGAGGTCGTATGAGCGAGATATGATCGATTCGAGTCAACTAAAGAATGTCGTTCGAACCCACCCGAAGGTGGAGGAGATGCTCACTTCGAGCCCATAGGATTCGAACCCATCACTGCTTGTCAAGTTCGAATCCATCAGTCACCATGTACTTCGAATCGATCGAGTTCGAATCGATCAGGCATGATATTGATCACTTCGAATCGATCGGATCGAACCTATCAGATAGGCATCCCCTCCACAAAGTTCGAATCCATCGGCCTACATACGCTTCGAATCGATCGGTTTCGAACCCCGGCGCTGCGTCGTGTCGATTATCCTCGAATCAATCTTTTGGCGCCACGCTTGACTTCGTACCCACAAACTAGGCGAAGAACATGGATGCGAATCGTTCAACCCGGAGAGAAGACCGGATCGACACGAAAGACGCGCGCCACGTCACTACAGAACCACGTGCGTCCATCGGTTCGAACTCATGGGTTCGAAATGATCGGTTTGAACAAGACATCCAACCGAAAACCATCAACTCGAATCGATCGTATCTCCTAAACCACTGATCCAAATGCAACGAAATTTTCACAGTAGCTTCCATACAAGGTAAGGATTGTTCCTGCCAAGTTTCAGCTCGATTGGACCATTTATTGATGGGTTCGAAATCACTTCGAATCGATGTCAGATCGAGCCGAAACTTGGTGGGGTCGGTCGCGTGGGCCCACTCACGTGCCAGAGGAAGTCTCCCGAAGTTTGAGCGAGATCTGGGCCTCCTACGCCTATAAATAGCACCCTGAAGCCTTCAGAAAAGGGGGATCTTGGGAGCTTTCGCCATTAAACGTCCAGACTCTGCCGGATTGAATTCCATACTTCATTGTCACTGTTGTATTCAGATTTCAAAGCCATCATCAACTGTAATCCACTGTAATCGATTAGTATCATCAAGTGAATTAATAAAAGAGAGAACCTTCAAAGTGGACGTAGGCAAGATTGCCGAACCACTATAAATCCTGTGTTTGTGATTGTTATCTGCGAATTATCGTGATTGTTGTTGCTTAGATTTGAATTCTATATTGATTGTTGCTGATTTGTGTTGATAAACGGGTGCTTTCACGACTATTGGGTGTTTGTGGTCAATTTTGACGCAAACAATTATTATAACTATTTAACTATTTTCCAACTTATTTTACAATTTGTTAACTATTTTACAGATATTTTGCAAACTAATAATTATTTTTCAACTACTTATTTATTTTTAAAATTTTCAAGCTATTTTCTAAGTATAAACTGGTTGGAGTTCAAACTGTTAGTGATTAAACACCCAACTGAGATAAGAATTGAAGTGATAATCCAAATGGGGATTAAGGCTAATGTGGATAAGTGAATAAAATCAAAGTGAGGATGGATAGAAAGGAAATTGATTTGGCTAATAATCATTGAAGTTAAATATGTAGGATGTACGTATATTATACTATTCGCATAGTGATTTGATCCAGAATCGAGCACATAATTTCGAGATAGTATATCGATCCGAGTTGGGATTATTCACTCGATTTTTGACGGCGAACCTGGATTATTGATTGGATTTGGATATTCTCTATCATAGCTAGGCTATGCAAGGAGAATGACGGTTTCTGATCAAGAAACCAGATCTGAGTCTGCACTAGGAAGTCGGGTGGACAATACTAGTTCGGAAGTGAAATTGTTTGATCGAGTGAGCGATCAGATTGATATAGCGTATGAATGATATGTGGACATCGTACGGGTTTGAATGAAATTGTTACTGGGAATTTGTGGATAATAATTGCGAGTTGGTTTTTGAAATGAAAGATGTATCTTGTGAAATATATGGTGAAGTAAAATGGAAATTGGATATTTCTATAAAAGAAATTTACTTTATGGAAGAAAATGATAAGATAAGTGATTTTGTAAAGAGTAATCAAATTGGAATATTTGATTTGGCATAAACAAAGTTATATATCTTTGTTATATAAGATAAATTTTCCCTTAATGAATCTAGCCAAAAATAAAAGGGTTTTGAAAATATTTGAAGTATAAAAGAGGTTTTTTCTAGTTTGAAATGATCCAAAGATTTTTCAAGGTTATATATATATATATCTATATATATAAATGATCTTTTGAGAATGATTTTGAGGAAATTTTTTTGGAACCTTTGAATTTGGAAAGGCTTTTGATTTTTGGTTAAAATCAATATTGGAATTTGGAAAGCCTAGTTTGAGAATTATCGATTTTGGGATAATCGATTTTGAGAAGGGAGATTTATTTGAGATTAATACTAGGTGTATGATTTGGAGGATACTATATGTGTATAGTATAAAGTGTTTTGAAAATGGCTCTGGGGAAAAAGGCTCTCCCTTGAAATGAACTTCTCAAGAGTGCGATAGGTTGGTACTGCCTTGAACCCTAAGGGGGGGTTCTAAAGTTGACCTTGTGAGGAGTCCGGACAAAACTAGTTCTTGAGGATTTTGTGTAGTGTGTAGCGAAAGTCGAGGGCGCTGAGGCCTACAGAGGCATTTGGTTATGCTGTGACGACAGTGTAACTCGATGTCACTGCGATCTACTGCAGACCATAGCTAAAGTCGTGTGTGTCGTTGAGTGCCAACACTCTACGTTTGATTCTATATCGGTAGACTGCGACCTATGGTAACATAGCAAAAGTCATGTGTGCTATTGAGATCCAACGGTCTACGTTTGATTTTGCATCGGTAGACTATGACCTATGTGGGGGTGAAGAAGTTTCATTTTTGGCAGCGAAAATCGAGGCCGCTGATGCCTACATTTACATGGACTTTTGCAGTGATGGCAACGTAACCCTGGAATGTAATTGCGATCTATTGTGGGTTCCATGGCGTAATCGGGGGGCGCGGAGTGCTTACAGTTACATGGACTTTTGCTGCGATGGCAACGTAACCCAGGATGTAACTGCGACCATGGACGGGGGTGATGATTTCCAAAGCATTCTCACCAAAGATATTTCCTCTATTTTCAAAAACCGTTTTCTATATTTTCAATAAAATTATTTTTCAAGTATTTTCACCGGGTGTTGGATACTGGTTTACCAAGTACTTAAAGATTTTCAGTCCTATGCCTGATCAACATATGACCGAATTTCTGTGAGAACAAGTATGGACATGTCGAAACATCGAGTTGTAAAAGTATTTTTATAAAAACTACTTTGATCAAAGAATAATATAACTGATATTAAGTATTTTAATAAATTCTGGCTTCGTTCCTTTTCGAGGATGAAAAGTTCTAAATGGGGAGGAATGTGACGAGCGGATTTTTAGATGTCTGTTAATCGGGAAATTAACTAATTTTATTAACGAAATATTAATTTCGATAGGTCGAACAAATAAATTTCTGATAATTAAAATAGCTGAATATATAAATTGATTGCAAACTATTATAAGAATTGAATTATAAAATCTCTGGATAGGATAGATCTTACAGAAAATAAATTATATCTATATGTAAATTCCACCCTTTAAATTAAGATAAATACCCATAAATTTATGTATGTAAATGTATACAAGCTTTATGGTTGTTTGATAACATATACTAGTAAATAAGTAATATATATGCATATATGCCAATATGAAGAAATATGTATAGAGAGTATGTTTACAAGTTAAAAAAAAATGCATATGGAAAAAAATAGATATCAATTCATATAAAATGTTTGTAAACACAAAAGGAGACAACTTCATAAACGTATATCATAATCAATGTCAAGAAAAAATCAAAGTCAAGCATAAAAGCATATCTCTCATGAGAAATCACATCAGCTCTCAAAAATCAAATCAAAAAGAAAATATGTGAAACATTGTACACAAACACCTCAGCTTAGCTTCTTCTGTACACCTCTATTCTATGTATATATACATATATCCATCACTACCTTGTTTTACACTTCACTGCATTCGAACTAAGTACAATAAAAAATAAGCAACACTGCCACTAAAATAACTCAACTCAACAGAGATCATCAACAAAACAAAAGCAAGTAGCAATTTCAAAGTCAGTAATCCCTGTTCAAAGCAGGTGAGTGATCTGACCTATTTTACTCTGTTCTTTTTTTAAATGCCTGTGAATAAACCCAACTCAGTTTTATTTTGAATCTGGATGTATGGATGAATCTTAGAAGCTTGATGTAAAATTGTTGCATGATGATGTATTATGTATACATGAATGTAAAACTGTGTGTATATATAAAGGGATCGGTGTTGTTCTCTGTTTAAAAGTATAGAGTTCAAAAATTTCAATAAAAATCCAAAATTCTTTTAATCTAGTCTATGTTAAGCTTAGGTATTTATACAAATTATGTTTATCAAAACATAAGCTAAAGTTGAAAATTTATTTTAGAGTTAAATCAGTTTGTAGATTTTTGGAATTTTGAATTTTACAGTAAAACTTAGAATTTGTTTAAAATTTGATTTTAACCATTTAACGTTTCATATATATATTCTAAATCACCATCAAAATCTAGGATGTTTGAAATTAAAAACATGATTTTTAGGCGTGGGGTTGTGAAGGATTTTTGAAACGTCCGGAATATGAATTTTCATCCATTGCCGACGAACGGAGAAGTATCAGGGGTCGCGATCAAGGTGGATGGTAGTGTACAGTTGGTCGAACGTGGGAAAAATAGTGGTAGGGCTTATTATCGGCCGTGGTGGTTGGAGTTTGGGAGAATAGGGTTTTGACGCTGAATTGGGTGGTCTATGATCTCGAGACTGTTGCATCCTCGTTCGATCATCGGGAACGATCGCGATAGGAGAAATAGGTTCTCAGTGTCGAGACGATTCGATGGTGAGGACGACAGGTCAATCAGGGATCGGGTTCGCCGGCGTTAGGGTGCTTTCCGTTCGAAACTGGTTCCACTTTTGGCCTTTTTGCTCAAATTTCAATTACGAAATCATGTTAATGTTCTAGGTGATGCGATGCTTGGTGAAGGGCTTTGGTGATGTGTGGGTGGACTCGATGATGGAGGTGGTCGTGCATGTGCACGCATGCACTACCATATCTGGAATTTGGGTGGGTTAGGTTAGGCGATGATTCTCGTGATGATCTCGAGAGGTTTTCGTGGGTTACGTGAAGCAGTTGGGTGTGATGTGCTCGAGTGTGGCTCGGGGATTGATTGGGTTTTTCCTCGATTTGCTCGGGAATTATTATTTTGGGCCAGAAATTTTATAAACTGGAGTAAATAAGTACGAAAGCTTAGCAAAAAGTGGGAATGTTTCAAAAGTAACATAAACCAGTTTTTTTTAAACGAGGTATTAGCTAAATTTTAAACAAATTTCCAAAGTTTAAAATGTAGTTCAAATTTTTTGTTTTAAGGTGAACTAAAGTTGTAATTAAATAATTGTACAAATTATTTAATGTATTAGGATGGATAATTGATTAATTAATTAAAGGTTTATAAATTTGTGCAATCAAATTTTAAAAATTAATCACTTAATGTAATTAATTAATAATAATTACTGTAGCTTAGAGATAATTGCTTAATGTCATTTAGTAAGGTGGATAATTAATGATTTATTACTAAGGAAATTTGTTACTTAAAGTAATTAAAAGATTATTGATTTAATTAGTAATTAAAGGTTAATCACTTAATTAATCAATGATAATAATGAAGGCAATTACTTAATGTCATTAATTAAGATAGGTAATTAATGAGTACTTACTAAAGGTGATTTATTTAATGGTAATTACTTAATGGGAGGAATTAAGGGTTAATTACTTAGTATAATGAGTTAAAAGATTGATCAATTTGTGAAATTAATGAGTGTGAATTTATCAATGTGAATGTCAGAAAATAAATTAATGTGATGGGTTTGAGAATATCTGGAATTTTTGTAATTAATTAAGGGAAAATTACTTAATGTATAAAAAATGATGAATCAAAAAAAATGATTAATCAAGATGAATAATTATGGGATGACTAATTAATCTAATATAATTAATTAATGTTAAATAAGCAAGATTTATAAGTATTAAGTAATTAATTTAATTCGTTGGTAGATAATTAGATTGATTAGGAATGGTGTGACTAATTTATCTTGCCTATGGATGATTGAATGATATGTGAATGCCTTGGATTAATTGTTATCCCTGGTATGTGATCGTGATGCTATGTGATATGAAATGTTTCTATATTACGATATGTAGGGTTGAACGGTGATAATTTGGTTATCTATGATGAAATGCTGTGTAAAGTGATCAAGTTTTTAAAAGTAAATGGTATGCACTTGATTAACTTAGGTTAAGGTGGCATTGGATTCGAAGAGACCGGAGTCGGATATTAGTTAATATCCGAAACCACTTTGATTCGTTATAAATGGATATGTGGAATCAATAGGCTCAAATGGAATGATTTAAATGAATTGGACCATTTAATCTAAGTTTTGGTACTTAGAAATTGATGTGTGAAATAAGTGATATCTATAACAACTTGCGAGGTTGTAAATTTATACAAGTTACCCCGAATTTATATAAGTTGTATGCTTTTGTATTCCATGTCAGATGGGTTACTCACGCTGGTTTCCAGCCTAACTAGGGTGTTACTTTGATGTAATGCTCGGGTCAGACCAAGTATTACAGATTTTCAAGTAAGGACGTTCTGGAGCTCAGGAGGCGAGCCTGATGGCAGAAACGTATGGAGTGTATTCCGCTGTGATTTATTGTAGCTTATCTGGGACAAGTTGTTATAACTGTCCAATGGTTGTATAAATGAATGTAACTCTGATGAATTTTAATGTAATTAACTGATATAGTTTTTCCTTTGTATAACAGCTATTTTACTTAATATTATATCTTAATCCGCTGCGAATGTGAGATGTATTCTGTTTTCTTCTTCTATCTCCTTTTTCTTTTTCTTAACTATTTGGAATTTTCGGGATCGAAATTTCCAGGCAGTTACATAAAATTTATGTTAAAACCTTAACAGCACTTTCATATTCTCTCCCATCTTCTCTAATTTGGTTTAAAATTATTTTTCAAATATTCTAGTTTTAATAATCTTTTCAAAATATTTCCAAAAATGATTTTTAATATTTTTTACTTATAAAGATAATATTTTAATATTTTTAAGTTTATATATATATTGAATTTTTGTTTATACTTTATGTAGCGACCCACCATTCCGTACCCTTGAGATGACATTAAATCACGCCTGTCCAACCCAAATTGTACGAAAAGACGAATTACTAAGAGGAAGAAGAGGATAGAAGAAGAAATAGAACAACAACACAAAATCTCACAATCGAAGCGGAATAATATATAATATATATTAACTAATCTTTATACAAAAAGAAAACGGTAGTAATTAATATTCATACAATGATCAGAGCACAACGGTCAACAATATCAATCCTGACAGTTATAATAACTTGTCCTCACATGTGCGAAAATACAACATATCACATAAAGCGGAAATAACCAAGTACATGAAATACGCATGAAATCCTCCAGCTCGTCTCCTGAGCTCCATGCCATAACCTGAATCTGTAATACTCGATCTGACCCAAGCATTATAATAAAATAACACCCGAGTCAGTTAGAAAACCAGCATGAGAAAACACACTTAATTTGAACTTAATTATTTTCAAAAATCCTTTGAAAGACAAAGGTATCTCGTAAGACCACGCCACAACTAATCACGACGGGTTTTTGCCTTATGATAACGAAAACACTTTTATATAAAAATCCTATAATATTATAATAGTGTCTAATACAAATACTTATGGAAATAGCCAAAATTGTTACATTAATTAAATTTTAGCATACTAGGCTACATAATCAAAACTGTAAGGCACATATTGGAGAATGGGTTCATACTATGACCAGGTATGGAACTACCTTCAATGAGTGCATCGGTAGATCAATGCACCCAGGTCTAACAAGAACATCTTGTACCCTGCTACATAGAACCGGCCTAGCACTCGACTACTAGTACCGAATATATCATCATCCCAGTTTTCCGACCGTAATCGAGATCTCTCATGCATAACCAAATCCATTATAATAGGGTAATCTAGATAAGTGATGACATACCCTAATGGGAGTGACCTACTTTGCCCTGCTGCATGCCCTATTTTAGCCATTTCTTGGTTGATGAGGCTTGAGGCTACATTAACCTTTTTGAATAGCAATCCCACTTGGAATGTTAATACTTCCTTCCAAGCAACAATGCAATGATAGCATTCGTCCATACAAGTTGTCTTGGGTTGGGACAAACCGAATAACCTTAAAAATCACCATCTCCATTATCTTCGAGATATCACAATTCGTAATGCACAAATCGGATCGAAGTGGTTTTCGGATAATTAAATTCAATTCCAGTCTCTTCTAAACGATCATCGAATTTGGCCAATTTTGATAGTCGGTTAATTAACTATCAAATTACACACATAGGCAGTCACTAGGACCATATTATAAGTTTTTTCAAAATATTTATCCAAAATATCTTTACAAGGATATACATACATACATACATACATACATATATACATACAAATCACTTCCAGTATTTCATCATTTGAAACAATTTCAAAACTTATATCCATAATAGGATATATTTAAACCATCATAGCTCTTTGAAATATTTAAAAATTCCATTTTGATACTTAGAAAAATATTATAAGTCTTATTTTCCAAAATCTTTCAAATATCAACACTTCAAGAAACATTTAGTAGCTTATCTCATGAATCTCCGGAATTTTCTATTAATTCCTTTTTACAATTTCCATAACCGATTATCTCATTTATAATCTCATCTAACCATTTATAACTTCTTTTATGAATTTGGATTCACTTTCGAAGTTCCCATACCTAAAACATTTTGGAATTTTCTTAAGTTTCTAGAATTCCATTATAAAATTCCTCTTACAAAACCATCTCCATTTTATAACCTGATTTTCAAATCGAGAGTATTTTATAAATTTAGTCAATCACTTACCTTTAAACTATATATATATATAGTAATAAATATTATTAAAGAATAATAATTTAATTTCAAAACATGATTAAGTAACTATCTAAAACATCAATGCACTTTTTAAAAAACCGACAATATCTAATTTCCAAATCATTTGTAAATAATACTAATCGATTTACAAAGCTTATTATAAAAATTAGAATTTATTTCAATTGATATCAAAACATTTCAACTTCTGAAATATTTTAATACTAACAGTTTAAAACTACATAGTTTAATAAATAACAATACCTTTTTAAAACAACTTAACTTCTAGATAAGAACATATTTTTAAATTTCAATATAACAAATTTTACATATTTATAAATCTCTCTTAATTTATCACAAATTGATTTACATTTCCTATTTCATAACTATTTCCAAAATCCAAAATAGATTCCTCTATTTCTTTTTAAACTAATTATATATCTCATTGTAAATTCGCACTATGAATTTATATTTCCAATTTATCAAATGATAATCACTTCACTTTATTTATAAACATCGTTTATTAATTATAACTTTCCCAAATTTTCAATTTAAACATACCTCTTATTTAAAACTCCATTTACACATTGATTTCTATATAAAATCTCATTTAGAAATCTATATCTTAATAAATCTCAATTCTATTCCAATTTCATTCCTATTCTTGATTTCAACTTCCTTTTCATATTTTAAGAAATCTCATTTAATAATTCATCGATTTAAAATTTTCTATTTGAAACCATTTTACGAAATAGCTAATTAAATATTAAGAGTCAAATTATTATTTTATTTATTTTTTCCAACCCAATCTCTTTTTAAACAAATTCAAAAACTCAGTATAAATATTTTCATTTTCCAAATCGCTTTTGAATTCCATTTTCAAAATAAAAATTATTATTTATGGTTTTATAATACCAAATTTAGGGTTAGTACTACTACAGCATCTAATAAATTCAAATCACACTATAACTTATCAAATTATTCACATATCATATATCACTATATATATGAAATTAAATTCAAAATTTTTGAGGAATCCAGTTGGATCCCTCCAACCTGTTTCCCTACAACCACATATGTTAATCCCAAATATGCCAATCCCGCTTCAAGGCGGGATATCGTGGTATTATAGGGTCATCCGCTATTATGCAGGGCGCATATGGTCTCATCCGCTCTAATCGGTGGGAAATATGTCCAACTACAAATATATATACTAATATATATGTATAACATCCAATAGACAATAATATATCAATTCAAACCAAGCATCCAATAATTAATTTCTTATTGTAAAAATTTAAACCCAGAAATTCCAAATGAGTGAGATTCACTCACCTTGACTTTTATTTGCCATCCATTCCAATTTCAAATTAAATGAACGGCGTTCTATTTAATTTAAAATTTCCGCTAATTTCAAATGATTCCAACCAAATTCCAGATTGTAGTGTTTTCCATTATGATTCCAATCCAATTCATTTCATGATTTTTAGACCTCGCATGAATTAATATTGCATTTTAAGATACGAAAATTATATTATATAATTAATTACCTAAGTATACATCATCAAAAATTAATTACAGTAACTAATGAAGAATAACTCCCCCCTTCACCATTCTAGGTAGCACACCTCTATACGACTGACTTCAACCCAAGCCCTAACCACTACACATCGTTGGAGATCCACCACACTAAGGCCAGACCGAAGCTCAACCCTCGTGCGTGTGCCTCCACCCGACGCCATCGCCTCTGTCTCCTATTCATGCGACAACCCTATTTCCCCTTCCAGGCACGATCGCGATAATCATGATTTCTATCATGTGCCTCCCCCTTCGTCAACCTTGCTCGCAACCTTTCCTCTAGGCGCTAGCGCCGTCACTCTATTGCTTGCCCTCCAGGCCGAGCCTCCTCGAGCAATCGTATTGTTTTTAGTTTTTTTTAATGTGAAATGACTTTGAACTGGGAAGGAAGGAGGTAAAGGAATTTCATGATTTATAAAAGAAGTGGGAGGTGGCTTCGTAGATAAGTTAGGTCGACGTTGACTTTTGCCATTAATTTTATTATAAAATTTCCAAAATATCTAGTTACTAACAACGAGGCATGCCACCTGGCATTTGATGTTATACCACTATTCCGAACCTAATGGAACAAGTCTCAAGCCCCAATTCGATTGTATGGAGAAGATAGCTTTTTAGACCCAATTTTAATATTAAATTTTCGATATAAATTTCAACGTGTTTCTGTCCCGTACGACCAAGCAGTAACTACAAATGCTATGAAATTTGAAATCTAATAATAATACATTATCAGGACACAATGGAACTAGTTTCTTCGAATTCTGAGAATATGCCTTGGATCGCTATTTTAACGCATCGATTAAATCGACAATTTCAAAAATTTACTAAATCACTTGAAATCCTAGTTTTTAAAACTTATTAACTCAATTCGAATTCAAGTAGAATTTATACCAATATTAAAAATCATTTAGACTCATACTCAACTCCAATTTAATTATTTAAATGATTTTCAATTATTACTTTAACAATTAAATTTATCCAATAAATCTCTATATTTGGAACTTAAATTTTATTCCGCCTATTTGATCAATAAATTTCATATTAAAATTCCATTTATATTTCAAATTCAACATTCAAAATAAATTAAATGTTCAAAATCGAACGACTGAAAATCCGAGTTATTACACTTTTCTAATTTATAACTATATTAATTATATATATATATATATATATATTATTTACATTCTAGTGAATATTATTATTAAATCTTTCAGAATTATTCCATAAAGTTTTATTAAGTTCTGATATGATTAAAATATGCATAAACTACGTTTAAATGTTTTTACAATGTTTCAAAATCTTTTATAGAACTTAATATTTATAAAAAAAAAATTATTATGTAATTTTTCAAATTGCAAAGGGATATGTCGACATATCCTTTGCAAGCATGTCAACATATGGCCGTAAATTTCGAAATTCAAATTTGAATGGAAGTGTATTTTTGTCGTATCTCTTCATGAATGGACATGATCGTTGTTTTCCTATATATACCAGACTTCCATACGAATTTTCATCAACTACTTTCTTATTTTTCTCTCCTTTTTTCATTCACTTTAGTTCTAAAACAATTTCTGTAAAATTCTATCGAAATTCAACTAGAATTAAATTCAATCTTTACTAGTTTGATTCTTTACTCTTTGATTTCTCTCATCTCTCTCAAGATCAAATGTTATTCAAGAGTTACAAGATCAGTTATAATAAAGGTAGAAGATCTGAGTCTGTAAAATCTATCAAATCGTACTTTTATACATTGTGGTGTGCTTAGTATCCCTGAAATCCAAGCAGGTGTGATTGTAGCCTATTTGAATAAATAGGCGTGCGTAGTAGCTCATAAATCTCATGAGTGTACTTATGGCTCAGAAATCAAGTAGCTCTACCCAAAGGGTGGGATTCTGGAGGGTGTGTCTCGTAGTCTTGAAATAGAGATTGTATTTGTATTTACTAGTTGAAAAGAAGTCATATAAAGAATTGTGCGGGTTTGAATGTAGGGAAACACCGAACCGGTATACAATTCTTGTTTATTCTTTCCTTTTTTCTTTTACAGCATTGACTTTTATCTGTACTTTGATTTCATGATTGTTTCTATGATTGTTAATTCCATCATTCCAAGTATAATCATAAAGAATTTGAATTATAGTCATATAATCCATTAAACACAATTCACCCCCCTCTAGTGTTAATTTAGCCTTTTGATCCCTATTCCACTGACTAACATTTGGTATCAGAGCATTGTTTTCAAAGAATTCATAATCTATTTTTAAAAAAAATTTCATTGGCAATTTTTGATAATATTTTCAACACTATTTTCTAAAAGATAATTTGCAAAATCTTCATAATGTTATCTCATAAATTTGCATCTATTCATTATAAAAAAGTATGGATTACAAGAATAGATATGCTACATGGATTTTGATGACCAAACACCTAACGATCAAAAACTATAGATCAAAAAGAACTAATGGATATTGGATAGTGGATTCTCAAAATACATGACTGGAAATCTGGAGATTTTAAAAGATATAGTTTGCAAAGATGGTGAATCGGTAAATTTTAGAGACAACTCTAAGGAATATATGATCGGCAGCGGCAATGTCGGTAATTCTATAACTCCTGCTATTTCTAATGTTTTGTTAGTTATGAATTTAAAGCATAGTCCATTGAATGTTAGTCAATTGTGTGGTAAAGGTTTCAAAATTATATTTATAAAATATAAGTGTCATATTGAAGATAATGAGTCAAATATTATTTTTGAAGGCATCAGGAAACAAAACATCTATATATTAAAAATGAGAATCTCAAATGATAAGTTTTTTCTTTTGGCTTAATCAAGTGATCCTTGGATTTAGCATAAAAGATTTGGTCATTTGAATTTCAAACTAATATTTAAAATTGCTAAAAATGATCTAGTTAGATGTCTTCCCAAAATAAAATTTAAAGTTAATAATTTTTGCGATACATGTCAATTAGGAAATCTTAGATAAAATTCCTTTAAATCAAAAGATATGATTTCTATCACTTAATCCCTTGAACTTCTTCATTTTTAGATCTTTTCTGTCCCTTATAGATACAATCTATAAATCAAAATATATATTTATTTGTAATTATAGATGATTACTCTAGGTTTACCTGGACGATTTCTTAAAAATTAAAAGTGATGCTTTTGAAATGTTTAAAATCATTGTTAAACAAATTCAAAATCAAATGACTAATAAAATTAAAACTATTCGAAGTGAACATGGTGGAGAATTTGAAAATGAAGGTTTTGAGAATTTCTATAATAGAAAGTTATAACTCATAATTTTTTATTTCCAAGAAAATCATAAAAAAATGGAGTAGTAGAAGATAAAAATAGGACATTCAATAATGAGCTAAAACTATGCTAAATGATAGTAATTTACCTAAATTTTTTGAGCCAAAGCAATTAGTGCTGCATGTTATATTAAATATAATTTTAACAAGAACATTAACTAAGAAAACACCATATGAATTATTCTATAATAAAAAGCCTAAAGTATCATATTTTAAAATTTTTGGTAGTAAATGTTTTATTTTAAACATTAAAGATAATTTGGATAAATTGATGCTAAATCAGATAAAAGAATCTTTATTGGATATTCAAATAGAAGTAGAGCTTATAGAGTTTTCGATACTAAAACTAATACCATTTGTAACAACCCGCATATTTTACGATTTTATATTTAAATATTTTATTCAAATATAGAATCGTTAGTCGGATTTAAGTCTGAAAGGTTACTTTTTGCAATAGAGACAAAAGAGAGGCTTCGGACATCTATTAACATAATGGCCCTTAGAACCACAATTGTAGCATTGCGCACTACTAGGGGTAGGAGTCTTTGCTACCGAAGCTTCTTGCTTTCCTTTCTTGTTGTGATTTGGGCCTTTGAATTTAATAGGCCTTTTCTTGTTGTTGTTGAAGCTCAGTTTGGTACCTACAACTTCAACATTACTCTCCCTATCGGCCTCTTCAAGTCGAAGAGCGATATCAACAAGCTGATCAAAAGCAACTTCTAATTTCAGAAGTAATGGCAATTTGAGATTCTTATTCAAGCCATAGAAAAAACTCTGATTTTTCTTCAATAGGGTATTTATATATTCAACCCCGTATTTAGAAAGAAATTCGAAAGATACGACGTAGTCTGTCATAGAAGATTCACCTTGAACAAGGTCTATGAAATGCCAGGCCAAAGTTACCTTTTCAGCTTCCGGCACAAATTTTGATTCGAATCATTTTCGAAATTGCTCCTAAGTAAGATCTGCTTCAATAATTTCAAAAGTAAGAAGCTCATACCAATCTAATGCTCTTTCTTGGAGCATACTAGAAGCCACTTGGACTCGATGGAGATCAATAAGACTCATGCGAGTAAAGATGCAATCGCATGTTCTAAGCCAAGCTTGGACTTCAATAACGCTTTCGGAACCCCTGAATGTCTTCCCACCCAAGTTGGTATAATCACTGCACAAGCGTGCAAATCCGAATTTTGGGTGAGTAGGCTCTGGAATGGGTCCGGCAGCTTGAGCATTCTTTACAAGATCAAGAAGCTGTTGGGCGGACATAAATACTCCATCCTGAGGAGTAGCACTTGATTGACCGGCACCGGGACGACCAGGTCTAACCATTTCTCTTCTTTAAGAAAGAAAGAAAGAAGAAGAAGAAATTATTCTCAGAATGAATATCAAACAATAATGATTGATAAACGAAGGCATCACATAGAAAATAGGATAGAACGGGTCCAATGACTCGAATAAAACCCTAAGGCACGACTCCTAAGATGGACTTAGGACGATGATACTTGTTAAATTATTCTACATTGTTCCGAAGTTTGACTCTGATATCAAGCTATGGCGCCCCACCTCTATACTCATGCTAGCCAAGGATACTACGGAGTAATGCCATCAACTAGCACAAAGAATAAGGCTGTTGAGGAGCGACCATCCATGTAATTGCTTTGCGCGAGCACTGATATGTCAGATAGTATAACATGCATTTCATTTCAAGAGGAAATCTGACATGCCGATAAAAACTCAAAGCTACTACACAGTGGTTATGTGGTCTTCCCAACTTCCACCAAAATCAAGAACACATGCACGAAGAAGATCTTTAAGAGTTTGATTCACATGCTCTGTTTGTCCATCGGACTGAGGGTGATAAGCGGTGCTAAAATTAAGCTTCGTTCCCAAAGCTTTTTGAAGACTCTTCCAAAATCCACCAGTAAACAATGGATCATGATCGCTAATAATAGAAGTAGGAACCCCGTGCAATTTAACAGTTTCTTTAATAAAGAATTTAGCCAAAAGAGGTACGGTCCGATTGGACCGAATAGGAGTAAAATGGCCGGATTTTGTAAGTCTATCAACTATCACCCATAGGCTATCATGACCCGAATGAGAACGGAGAAGGCCGTCAATCAAATCCATGGATATTAGGTCCCACTTCCAAATTGGAATGTCTAAAGGTTGCAATAGCTCGCCAGGTCTTTGATGCTCGGCCTTAACAAGTTGGCAAGTCATGCAACGCTTAACAAAGTTAGCAATATCGGATTTCATTCCATCCCAATAATAAAGTCGCTTCATATCCGCATACATTTTACTACTACCGAACGGTAAGAATCCTCTAAAATATCTCTACGAAGATTATCATTATTTGGCACGATAAATCTACCAAATTTTCGAACACCGCAAGGAGCATCAATATCAAAGTCTTTCAAACCTTAAATACTAATTTTATCCCTACAACTTTGGCTAAGAAGAGCCAATTCGGGATCTAGCTTTTGAGCATCAAGAATGCGGTCTAAAAGAGAAGGATGAGCCTCAAAGTACATAAAGCGAGAGATGCACATAAATTGGATTCACGATCTCGAATCTCACAAGTGGATAAAGTCTCGAGATCATTCCACTCGGATATCATCATGGAAACAACGGCTTGTACAACTAAGGGCATCGGCAACACGATTTCCCTTTCCGAGAGAATAAAGAATATCAAGATCACGAAAATGGCTTAGGGATTCCGATTCTATTCTTGAGCCCGGTGTTGTGGAAGAAATTGAAGTTTCGCCTAATTTGATTTATGAGCAATATCCTATTCGTATCATTGCATCGGAGGTAAAGCGCCTTCGAAATAAAGATGTCCCTCTTGTGAAAGATCAAAGGTCCTCAAATCCTAAGGATTGTTCTTGGGAATCTAGAGAGTTCATCGAGCGGACACATCCAGACTTACTTTCTTGTGCTCTTAGAGGTGAACTTCTTATTTCAAATTTCTTTTGTGTTGATATGCTTTTATGGTTGCTAATTTTTATATTTCCTTCTTAAGTATTGCGAGGACACAATTTCTTTAAGGAGGGGAGTCTGTAACAACCCGCATATTTTACGATTGTATATTTAAATATTTTATTTAAATATAGCATCGTTAGTCGGATTTAAGTCCGAAAGATTACTTTTTTCAAATAGTCAAATTAGGACTCAAGACTATTTCCATTGAGTTCAAAATGATGTTTGCGACCTTTTTGAGTATAAACATCGATATGTTTGGAGCCAGCTAAAATTTCGACCTTTTCACTTAGGGCTTTGGGTTTGAGTTTCAGCCCATTAACCTAACATATCAACCCAACTCTACTCCACCCCTCTTCATTCCTTCATAATATTTCCTACAACTCAAGCCTTAGCAAAAATGGTGGAGGAGATTTGAAATTAAAATCCTAAGCCCTAGTTTCATTTGCAAATCCAAATGTTAGCTCCAAAATCAAAGAGAAGCTTAGGTAAACTCCCTCTTCAGCTTTTCCATCTCCATTCCTCCTAAATTTAGAAATTTCCTACAACCTAATTTAGCAAAATATTGCTTATAAGCTTGGATTCAAGCTTCTTAGGTTGAAGTAAAGAGTGGTTGATCTTACCATTGTGTTTGGGCTTCTTATTTCATTATTTTGGGTTTAAAGGTGAGATTTTTATCTCACATCCATGTCTATAACTATCATTATGGTTAGGTATGAATTCCTAACATCTATTCATGTTCATTTGCTTTTGCTTTGAATTGATTTGGTGAACATTTCAATTTTTGGTGTTTTGAAGTTAAATCTTTAAAAATCCTAGCTTTGATGCTTGAACATGTCTTTGGGGTGAGTCGAAGAGCCTATAGGACTGGGTTGTCGCGTGGCATAAATCCCTAGTTGCAATTGCTCGATCGGTCGACTCCCTTTGGATTCTTGCCCCTTTGGGGACTAGCTGGAAATACTGGAAAACAGGTTCCAGTCGACTGGCGCTCTGAGTCCAGTCGACTGACCTGGAACCCGAGAGTTTTCCAGGCATTGGGCCAGTCGACTGAACTCGGTGTCCCGTCGACTGACCTGCTGCTTCATCGTAATTTTTCTATTTTGCTTGAAATTCTAATTTTTATCGATTCATGATTATTCGAGTTGTTGTTATCGTTTGACTTTGATGACTTCTATTTTGGGATTTTTGAGGAATATCCATTTTGATGGGTTTGGTATCGATTTCTTTGGATTTAATTCATGTCTTCGAATGTGAATTTTGGTGATTTGATTGTGTTTACAATCATTTCTATTGTTTTTCACTTTTAAATACAAAGGTTTCTATACTAGTAGTAAATATTCAAACTCTTTCTCAAAGATGATTTCAACTCTATTTTTAATACAAAGCTGTTTCTAAAACCGTTTTCAATTCTGTTAGTATACACAAACCTTTACCTCATTCGTTTGAGAAATCTAATTAAACGGCTTAGTAAAACTAGTGGTATGAAACGCTTGCGTTTACTTCGTCGGTTAATTTTTGGACTTTTTCTATTGAAACTCTTGTGACAATATTATGAGTGGAGATCTACAATCTGTTCATGAATATTTAAGTTAAGCCAGTGGTTATGGGACATTAAGCTAAACTCATTTATTTGCTAGCTTACGGTAATCCACACTTTTTATTGATCATTGATGATCATTTTGTGATTAGACTTGCGATATGCGATGTCTCATTGTCCACGCAGGGGACTATAACTCGTTTTATTGAGTTTCGTCTCATTTCTTTTATAGGCTAACGACCTATGCATTCTTTGGAGTTTCGACTCATTCTTGTGGGCTAGCGACCCATGTTCTTTTAGGGAGTTCGGCTCATCGGACATACCGTTGTACTACGTCGTTGTTTTGGCTTATCAGGTTCATCGGGAGTACCATTGTACTACGCCGTTGTTTCGAATTATTCGAATTTCAGGTTCCTCAGGCGTACCGTTGTACTAGGTCGTTGCACCGGCTCTATGGTTAGCGACCATGGGATAGCGTCCCATTTGTGATACATGTATTGGAGAGTTTTCATGCTCCCGTTTATGATAGGCATCCCCCTTTTTGTGATTTCTGGATTTCTAATTGATGATTTCTAGAATTTGGGTTTCACCAATTTTTATGATTGGCATTGTTATGTTAGCCAATATTTGTGGTTTAGTGAATATGGTAAATAATATGACATTCTTTTTGATGTTATGAGATTTTTGAGATATTGTATGATTTTTGTTGTTGTTAAATGTAAACTTTTCATAGAATGACATAATTGTTATCATACGTTTTTGTCACATCTCTTATTCTATCTCATTTTATCTGATATTTACAGCTAGACTGATCCGTTTATTATTTTCTTATTAAATAATACTCGGGTCAGACCGAGATGTTACAGGTGCTTCTGCTTGACTCCTTATCAGGAATCATCATATATTTTTTGTCTAACTACATTAGATTGGTAGTTTTGTTGATATACCTTTGAGATAGAGACTCCTTGATGTATACATATTCTTTTGTCTAGCACTTGTATCTATTCTTTTGTGATATTGTGGATCTTGTTTGACCACTACTCTGATGCACACTTCTATGTGTTATATTCATATCTTTTTCTGCCTTTGTGATATGGATATCTGTGACTGATTTATGTTATGTTTATTTCTATATTTGTTTTCGAAGACTACATAGCCACTATGTAGTAGCTTTGAGTTTGTATCGGCATGTCGGTTTTCCTCTTGAAATGAAATACATGTTATACTATCTGACATATCGGTGCTCGCACAAAGCAATTACATGGATGGTTGCTCCTCAACAGCCTTATTCTTCATGCTAATTGACGACATTACCCCGTAGTGTCCTTGGCTAGCGTGAGTATAGAGATGGGACGTCACAGCTTGGTATCAGAGCCAAACTTCGGAACAATGTAGAATAATTTAACAAGGATCATCGTCCTAAGTCCATCTTAGGAGTCGTGCCTTAGGGTTTTATTCGAGTCATTGGACTCGTTCTATCCTATTTTCTTTGTGATGCCTTGTTTTTATCAATCATTATTGTTTGATATTCATTCTGAGAATAACTTTTTCTTCTTCTTTCTTTCTTTCTTAAAGAAGAGAAATGGTTAGATCTGGTCGTTCCAGTGCCGGTCAATCAAGTGCTACTCCTCAGGATGGAGTATTTATGTCCGCCCAACTGCTTCTTGATCTTGTGAAGAATGCTCAAGTTGTCGGACCCATTCCAGCGCCTACTCACCCAAAATCTGGATTTGCATGCTTGTGCAGTGATTATACAAACTTGGGTGGGAAGACATTTAGGGGTTCCGAAAGCGTTATTGAAGTCCAAGCTTGGCTTAGAACATGCGATCGCATCTTTACTCGCATGAATCTTATTGATCTCCATTGAGTCCAAGTGGCTTCTAGTGTAACGACCCAGAAATTTAGCAATAATATTTTAATGAATATTTAATCCAATTAAATAAAATGTAAACTTATCATTTTAAAATGAATAAATCTTTTGGAAATATTTGCCATTTATTTATAGACATTTGTATTTTGAAAAGGAAATTTGATTTTGAAAATTTAAAATAAATCTCTTAATAATATGTACAATAAAATCTATCTTACATAATTTAATTAAAATGCCTTATCCTATTAACATTTGGTAAATATATATATGGATGATAATGTTTAAAATAAAATCGTCAATATAAAATATAAGTATAAATATAAATAAAGTATATGAATATAATTTAAATGTTGATAGTTAAAATACAAAATAGAAATAAAAATAAAAGCAAGAATTAAGTAGTCAGGGTATGCTTGCAACATAAACTGAAAATTTGTAAGCATAAGGTATAAAATAAAGCACAAGTGTATATATATGAATTGTGAAAGCAAGAGGACAAATATTTACATAGAAAACATCTTCATATACAAAGACCAAATGTCTGCCTACAAGTGTATATGTTCATATAAAATAAAATAAAAAACATAATAATAAGTATGTAAACAAATTAGGAAACCAGTGCTTTAAATGCTATCTTCTCAAGCCAAAATTTTGTCATTTCAAATTTTTTACAAATCTTTTCATTTTCAGTAATAAAAATCTAAGCAAAGCAAAAAAGAAAAAGAAGAAAACACTTGACCAGATGATACCTTCCCTTGTATAATCTATTTTCTTCTATATACATGTGTATATCTTTAGTTCCAGTTCGTTCAGCAAACACATAAGAAAACCAGGAAAATATAATTAGCATCTTCATTTTTTTCAAAACTAAAAACATCACTCAATTCAAACAAAAATAGGAAGGACTCAAGGCAGTTTCTGACTACAGGTTTTCAAAAGCAGGACTTGTTCTCTGTTCAAAAACTTTCAGGTGAGTAAAAAAGAATTTTTAAAGCTTTAAGTTTAATTAAAAACGGTTCAGGATTCATTGATAATATGGTTTGCATATGTTATAGTTTGAATATAATCCTGTGATGCTCTGTACTTCTCTGTTATTTGTTACAGGTTGTATATTTTTTTCAAAACTCAAATATTTTTCATCTAATCATGGTAAGTTTAGAGTTTTTAAATAAACAAGATGTTTAACCCTAAACCAAGATTTTTAAATCTATTTTAAGCATGTTGGAGAGGTAGCAACATTGGAAACCTTGTTTACAGGTAATCAAGTAATAATTTGGTAAATTCGATTGTTATAAAAAGCTAATTCAAGTTCATAACTTGAATTCTTACTGCAAATTATGATTTTTAAAACAAAAATAAAGATTTTTAGTTTAGTATTCTAAGAGTAGTTTTTATTTGAACAAAAATTGCATTTTTACAAATTTCTGGTGATCGATCCAATAATAAATGTTGAAATTTGGTTTGAAGCTAGTATGAACATCTGTGATGTCGAGAAAATTGTTGAATAATTTTTCAAATGCATGAATTGGTCGAACGAATCCAATTTTGGGTTTAAGGTTCGTTTGTGATATGATCAATAAACAAGGCGTGTTTGTCTTCTATGCTTGATCGAGTTTCACGAGACTCGAGGGGATGGAAGAATAGTGTGTTGTCGTGTGTGGACGGAGTTGGGGCAGCTTCGGTGGATTGACTAGTGGTGGTGAGGTGTTTTAGTCAGTGGGTTGTGTTGCAGTTTTTCGAGCATACTGTCCTTTTTCGATTTCGAATGTTTGGAGGCGAATCGAGTTTGGTTTTCGAGTGTTTGTGAGATTTTCGATTTGCCTGAGGTGATGGAGTTCGCTGGAGCTAAGGCGCATCGTCGTGCACGTGTACGGCGTAGGGGGGTTATGTCAGTGTTGATTGTTGGAGAGTAACTCGAGTCGTTACTTGAGGAAGAGGGTCGATCGCTTCGAGTTTTAATCGAGCGCACGAGAGGGTTTCCTAATGCTTTAATCTATACTTGAGTTTAAACTTAAACTTACTGGGAAATATATAAAAAAAAGATGCGTACGAGAGGTGACTCGGGAAAGCAGGTGAGAAACGCGTGTGTTTCTCGAGTGAAATAGTGGAGTTTTCGGGTTTTCAAAATTACAGTATTATAAAAAAAAGGGTTAAGTAAAGTGTGTTTTCAACAAGTTTTAAACATTATAAACTTAGTAAATGTTCAACAATTTGAATTAAGACTTTAATACAAGTTTTAATTATTTTAGTTAATACTTTATATGTTTTAAACTCTTAATTAATATTTTAATTAAGTAATTAATTTAAGTTAAGTATAAAAGTATTAACATTTAAAGTTTATAGTTAGTAATAAATTGATTTTCAAATTTTAAAGAAGATTTTTAAAATTTTAATTAAGATGAATTATTATTATTAATTAATTATTTTAGGAAGCAAATAAGAATAATTAAATTATAATTGTAATTAGAGATTGGTTAAGTAATGATTAAGCAATAAATAACTTTATAATTAACCACTTAAAGTTAATTAATGTAAGATTAGTAGTTAACTAATTAAGTAATTTAATTAAGAATTAATAATTGATTAATTAATAATTGATTAATTAAGTAATTAGTGGTTAATAAATGGGTAATTAAGTTTTATTAATTAATAATTAAGGTTATTAATAAATGGTTAAGGGTAATTAATTAAGTAATTTAGGTTAAATAAATTGATTAAAAAGTAATTAATTAACTTGTGTGAAATGAAATAATTAATTAATTAAGAGATTAACTCTCAAGTAATTGATTTTAAATTAAATTAATTACAATAAGGATTAAAGATGTTTGCTTATGAATATTGTATAAGTAGAATATCTGATTTGTGATATCTATTTGGTGATATTCTGTGATGTTCTATGATATGCCTTGATATATCTATGATGATTGTGTATGATTTATCTGTGATGAATACTATGAGAATTATAAGTGTTGAATTTAAATTGTTTAAACTAATAAACAACTTGACCTTTAAAATGGCGTTTGGATTTCGATGAGACTGGGATCGGGTGTCAATTATGATTATCCGAAAACCACATCGATCCAAATTAAACGTTAGTTCATAAATTTCCAAGTGAAGATCGAGATGGTGTTTCAAAATGCAAGGGTTATTGTCGTTAACTCTGAGGGTAATTCCAAAATGAGTGTAAAGAGATAATGCCTTCGGTTTCGTTCGAACCCGGAACGAGCTTGTATGGATTGAAGCTTTCAGAACATCGTCAGGCGGACGATGAGCATTCTGAGAGATATATTCTATAAAGGTAATCGCAGCCTCAAGCCTCATCAACCGAGAATGGCTAAAACAGAGGATATGCAGCAAGGTTAGGTGGGTAGCACCCAAGCAGGACGAGATATACCCATGTCTAGATGTCCCTTTTTATTTCAGCTGTGTGGGCGGTTGCTAGCTACAACCACGGGGTTATCTTGTTCGGGACTGTTTAGTAAGGAATGGTTCCGGCCTTGTGTTATAGGGGGTCGGGAGTGATCCTCGGTACGGTGATCTAGGCCCCGTACTGTGACAGGCGGTACTCCAGTATCCCTGCCATTGTGTGGAATCCAATTTCCAGTAAGTGTCGTACGTTTTGATTGTGCCCAACTATGTTGGAATGTGAGATGTAAGCATTTCAGCTATTTCAGCATTTTACTGAAAACCCTAGACACTATTATAATATCACTAGATTTTCTATAAAATGTTTTGGTTAGAGTAAGGTAAAAACTTACCCGTATTTATGTGTGGGAAGTCTTACGTGATACCTTTATTTTCAAATGTTTTCAAAATTAAACAACTTGAAACCGTGTACTCATACCAGACTCATGTCTGACCTGGAGTTTATTTTTGTTTTCATAAACTCTTGGGTACTCAAATTTTTATGAGTAGCCAAGTTATAGGTTTTGGATTTTGGTTTCTGGAGGAGCTTGGAGCAGGAGTTCCAGACGTATGTATATATCTGTCTAGCTCCACTGTGTTAGTTGATGTATTTTGTATTTTGGGATGTATGTAGTGATAGATGTATATAGGACCGTCATGTGTACGATATTGTGTAACTCTGATATATGTAAAGCACGTAATAGTTATGTGATGTATTATATTTTGTTTCGTTTCCGCTGTGAGATTCTGATGTTGTTATTCTTTCTTTCTATTCTTTTTTGTTTCTGCCCCTTTCTTTTCTTATTGATGATACGTCTTTCTATGAGTAGAAAGGCGGGTCATCACAGTTGGTATCAGAGCATAAGTTGAGATAATACCTAGGCTCGGGAGTAATATTTATCTTGAGAGTGCGTATTTGTATTTTTATATAATTATATACCTATCTAAATTTGTTGAATTACCTGTTCAGGTGGCCAACATGAGTTCTGGAAGAAGAGGCAGAGGTAGGGGCAGTACCTCGATTGATAATGGACGAAGTCAAACTGCTAGTGAGGTTGTAGATCCAGTACCGCCTCAGGTTAGTTTTGTTGCTTTGTGCAAGGATTTCGTCAACCTTGGAGGTAAACCATTTAAAGGGTCGGAGACTATAATTGAGGTCCAAGCTTGGGTACGCTCTTGTGAGCGCATCTTTAAGAGTATGAAGTTGTCTGATGAGCGGAAAAGGGAAATGGCTTCATGGCAATTACAAAGAGGCGCAGCAGCCTGGTGGGATGCAACGGTAGCAAACATCTCCGAGGATGACATTTCTCGGGAAAGATTTAAAGAGTTGTTTTGAGGATAAATTCATGCCAATAGCAGGGAAAAATCGTCTGTATCAGGATTTTCTGAATTTGAAGCAGGGAAGCATGTCTATAGCGGAGTATGAGATCAAATTCAATGAACTTTCTTGCTACGGACTAGGACTCATTGATACTCCACTCAAAAAGAACGAAATGTTTGTGCAAGGTTTAAGGCCCGAATTTCATGAAAAGGTGACGACACATTTGAAAGGATCTTTTGTTGAGTTGATTGATATGGCACTGAGATATGAGGATTTGATGAATAAGAGATCAGTGGCACCAGTAGCAGCATCGGGGAGGGGGGGGGAATTCTGCTAATCCGAATAAATGGAAGTTCAATCCTATTTGGAGGAAGCAGAGCAAGAAGAAGAGTGGAAATAACAACGGACCTCGCAAATGCTATGTATGTCAACAAGAAGGCCACTTGGAGAATAAGTGTCCTATGAAAGGATTTCAGCAGCAGCAGCAGTCACATCAGAGTGGACCTGGTTCGGCTTTGGTTCAGAGATCTCTATGCTTCAATTGTCACCAACCAAGTCATATGATCAAGGATTGCCCGCTTCTTTATAAAGCTCAGCAGAATAAGGTATTTTCTTTGGAAGGTGCACCATCTACTTCATCTAAAGGCAAGGGAGTTTTGAAAGGTACATTACTTTTAGATGGCAAGTATATTAAAGTTTTGTTTGATTCGGGTGCTTCTTTGATTTTTATTTCTATGGAATCTGTAGAGAAGTTCTTTCTTAACCCTAGTGCTGTAGACTGTCCCATCTTTGTATCTAATCCTATAGGAGGGGTAACCAAATTAGATATGATTTGTAAGGACTTGAAGATTTCTTATCCGTCCCATAGTTTTTCTTATGACCCTTATGTGTTAAATTTTAAGGGATTTGACCTTATATTGGGGATGGATTAGCTCGATAAATATAAGGCTGCTCTGAATTGTGATGAGAGAACAGTATCTTTGGAAACTGATTTGGGTAGAATGCTAGAGTGACGTGTGATAATTTTGGAATTCACTTGAGTAGTCTTTTAAATGGAGTTGAGACTTCTCAAGTGAGGATTGAAGATATCGATGTGGTCCAAGATTTTCCTGATGTATTCTAGGAAGTCAAGTGTTTGCCTCCGCATCGAAAGATAGAGTTTCGCATTGATTTGATTCCAGGAGCAGTACCGGTGATTCAGCCTAGTAGGAGGATGGCTCCTAGAGAGAGGAATTAGTTAAGCAGACTTAGGATCTTTTGGAGAAAGGGTTGATTAGGCCCAGTTTTTCTTGTTAGGGTTCTGCTGTAGTGTTTGTCACTAAATCGGATGGATCGCTAAGGTTCTGTGTTGATTATAGAGAATTGAACAAAGTGACTATCCGAAACAAGTATCCTCTTCCTCGTATTGATGGTCTTTTTGACCAGTTGCATGGAGCTTCTGTCTTTTCTCAACTAGATTTAGCTTCAGGTTTCGATCAGTTAAGGGTAGCTGAGGATAGTATCCCTTTAACTGCATTTAGGGGACCAAACTGTTTCTATGAATGGTTGGTTATGCCTTTCGGGTTAATCAACGCTTCTGCTTACTTCGTTGATCTGATGAACCGAGTCTTTCGGGATGTACTGAATAAGTTTGTTCTGGTATTCATCGATGATATTCTGGTCTATTCTAAGTCTGAAGAAGAGCACAAGCAACAATTGAGGATAGTGTTTGAGACACTGAGGAGGCATGTTTTGAAGGCGAAGTTCTCTAAGTGCCATTTTTGGAAATCGAAAGTTAAATTTTTGGGGCATATTGTTTCTGGTGAAGGTATCTCTATAGACCCAACGAAGGTGGTGACTATTCTGGAATGGGAGAAACCGAAGTCACCGATTGAAGTTCGTTGTTTTCTGGGATTAGCTGGCTACTACAAGAAGTTTATCAAGGACTATTCTAAGATTTCTTCGCATCTGACTAACCTGACAAGGAAAGGAGCTAAATTCAAATGGACACCCCGGTGTAAATAAGCTTTCCAGGAGTTGAAGACGAGGCTAACCAGTGCACCAGTGCTAGCTATTCCGGATGGGAAAAGAAAATTTGAAGTCTATGCAGATGCTTGTATAGTTGGACTGGGAGCAGTGTTGATGCAGAATGGAAGAGTAATTGCGTATGCGAGTCAGCAATTAAAGCCACATGAAAGGAACTACGCTACGCACGATCTTGAGTTGTTAGCCATTATTTTTGCTTTGAAGATTTGGAGACACTATCTCTTGGGAGAGAAGTTTGAGTTATTCACGGACTATAAACCGTTGAAATATCTTTTCTCTCAAAAGGATCTTAATTTGAGGCAGCAGCGATGGGTTGAGTTTCTGGCATCCTATGATTTGGATATTCTGTATACCCCAGGAAAGGCAAATGTTATGGCTGATGCTCTTAGCAGGAATGCAGTTTTGTCTCTTTTGGAAGTTGTTCCATCTCTCCAGGACAGAATCATAAGTCAGCAAATGGAGGATAGATCTTTTGAGGAACTAGTTCTTGGAACTAAGGATGGTCGATATTCAGATTTCAAGGTGGATGATCAAGGTGTTTTGAGGATTAATGGTCGTTTGTATGTGCCTAATATAGATGGATTAAGGCAAGAAGTCTTAGCTGAGTGTCATCGCACCAGATTGAATATCCACCCAGGAATCTCTAAGATGTATAAAGATATGAGAAGAGTTTTCTGGTGGCCGAGCATGAAGAGGGATGTAGCTACTTTCGATAATAGTTGTGCTATCTGTCAGCAAGTTAAAGGAGATCAGCAGAAGTCAGCCGGTTTGTTGCAGCCTTTGGAAATCCCAGAATGGAAATAGGAGATGATTTTGATGGATTTCATTGATGGTTTCCAAGAACCAAGAAAGAAAACGATGGAATATGGGTTATTGTGGATCGGTTAACTAAAAGCGCCTATTTTATACCCGTTAAGTCAACTCGTACTGCAGTTTCTCTAGCATAGATTTTCTTGAGGGAGATAGTCAGATTGCATGGTGTTCTGTTAGTATAGTAAGTGATCGTGATCCTATCTTCACCAGCAAATTCTGGGAGGCTCTGCAATCCGTTATGGGGACGAGTTTGAGATTGAGTAGAGCCTATGATCCTCACACAGATGGACAGACGGAGAGACTGAACCGTATTCTAGAGGATATGCTGCGAGCTTGTGTTTTGGATTTTGGTGGATCGTGGGAAGACCATCTTCATTTGGTAGAATTCTCCTATAATAATAGTTATCAAGCAAGTATTAAGATGGCACCTTATGAAGCTTTATATGGAAGACCGTGTAGATCCCCATCATGTTGGATAGAGTCGAAAGATCGTCTTGTGCTTGCCAGATTTGATTCGTGAAGCTTCTGCTAAAGTTGAGCTTATCAAGAAAAGGATGAGAGCGACTCAGGATCGTCAAAAGAAGTACGCAGATAAGAGAAGGAGACAATTGAAATTCGAGATTGGTGATTTAGTTTTTGTCAAAGTTTCCCCGATCAAAGGAGCTATTAGATTCGGAAAGACGGGAAAACTTGCCCCAAGATATATTGGACCATTTCGGATATTGGAAAGAATTGGAGTTGTAGCTTACAGAATTGAATTGCTAGAACGGATGTCTGGAATTCATAATGTATTCCATGTATCCCATCTAAGGAAGTTTGTTCATGATCCATCATTAGTTGTAGAACTAGTAGTCCAGGAAGATTTGGAGGTCGAGCCGAATTTGACTTTGGTCAGGAATCCAGTTCGGGTTGTTAATCAAGACGAGAGGCAACTCAGAAGCAAGGTAGTGGAGCGAGGATCCCAGAAATTGCGCCTGGGAAACTCTGGATAGTTTTAGGAAAGCTTATCCGGATTTGTATCCAGATAGCTAGTGATGTTTGTTAAGATAAATTGTTTGGTCGCTTGCTAATGTATGAATGATATGTATGTTTGAATGGTTGATATAACAGTTTTGAATTATCTTTTGTTTTAAATTTCGAGGACGAAATTCTTTTAAGGGGAACGGAATGTAACGACCCGAAATTTTAGCAATAGTATTTTAATAAATATTTAATCCAATTAAATAAAATGTAAACTTATCATTTTAAAATGAATAAATCTTCTGGAAATATTTGCCATTTATTTATAGACATCTGTATTTTGAAAAGGAAATTTGATTTTGAAAATTTTAAAATAAATCTCTTAATATTATGTACAATAAAATCTATCTTACATAAGTGAATTAAAATGCTTTATCCTATTAACATTTGGTAAATATATATATGGATGATAATGTTTAAAATAAAATCGAATTCTATCGATATAAAATATAAGTATAAGTATAAGTAAAGTATATGAATATAATTCAAATGTTGATAGTTAAAATACAAAATAGAAATAAAAATAAAAGCAAGAATTAAGTAGTTAGGGTATGCTTGCAACATAAATTGAAAATTTGTAAGCATAAGGTATAAAATAAAGCACAAGTGTATATATATGAATTGTGAAAGCAAGAAGACAAATATTTACATAGAAAACATCTTCATATACAAAGACCAAATGTCTTCCTGCAAGTGTATATATTCATATAAAATAAAATAAAAAACATAATAATAAGTATGTAAACAAATTAGGAAACCAGTGCTTTAAATGCTATCTTCTCAAGCCAAAATTTTGTCATTTCAAAATTTTTACAAATCTTTTCATTTTCAGTAATAAAAATCTGAGCAAAGCAAAAAAGAAAAAGAAGAAAACACTTGACCAGATGATACCTTCCCTTATACAATCTATTTTCTTCTATATACATGTGTATATCTTTAGTTCCAGTTCGTTCAGCAAACACATAAGAAAACCAGGAAAATATAATCAGCATCTTCATTTTTTCAAAACTAAAAACATCACTCAATTCAAACAAAAATAGGAAGGACTCAAGGCAGTTTCTGACTACAGGTTTTCAAAAGCAGGAATTGTTCTCTGTTCAAAAACTTTCAGGTGAGTAAAAAAGAATTTTTAAAGCTTTAAGTTTAATTAAAAATAGTCCAGGATTCATTGATAATATGGTTTGCATATGTTATAGTTTGAATATAATTCTGTGATGCTCTGTACTTCTCTGTTATTTATTACAAGTTGCATATTTTTTTCAAAACACAAATATTTTTCATCTAATCATGGTAAGTTTAGAGTTTTTAAATAAACAAGATGTTTAACTCTAAACCAAGATTTTTAGATCTGTTTTAAGCATGTTGAGAGGTAGCAACACTGGAAACCTTGTTTACAGGTAATCATGTAATAATTTGGTAAATTCGATTGTTATAAAAAGCTAATTCAAGTTCATAACTTGAATTCTTACTGCAAATTATGATTTTTAAAACAAAAATAAAGATTTTTAGTTTAGTATTCTAAGAGTAGTTTTTATTTGAACAAAAATTGCATTTTTACAAATTTCTGGTGATCGATCCAATAATAAATGTTGAAATTTGGTTTGAAGCTAGTATGAACATCTGTGATGTCGAGAAAATTGTTGAATAATTTTTCAAATGCACGAATTGGTTGACGAATCCAATTTTGAGTTTAAGGTTCGTTTGTGATATGATTAATAAACAAGGCGTGTTTGTCTTCTATGCTTGATCGAGTTTCACGAGACTCGAGGGGATGGAAGAATAGTGTGTTGTCGTGTGTGGACGGAGTTGGGGCAGCTTCAGTGGATTGACTAGTGGTGGTGAGGTGTTTTAGTCAGTGGGTTGTGTTGCAGTTTTTCGAGCATACTTCCATTTTCGATTTCGAATGTTTGGAGGCGAATCGAGTTTGGTTTTCGAGTGTTTGGGAGATTTGCGATTTGCCTGAGGTGATGGAGTTCGCCGGAGCTAAGGCGCATCGCCCTGCACGTGTACGGCGCAGGGGGGTTATGTCATTGCGGATTGTTGGAGAGTTACTCGAGTTATTACTCGGGGAAGAGGGTCGATCGCTTTGAGTTTTAATCGAGCACACGAGAGGGTTTCCTAATGCTTTAATCTATGCTTAAGTTTAAACTTAAACTTACTGGGAAATATAAAAAAAAGATGTGTACGAGAGGTAACTCGGGAAAGCAGGTAAGAAACGCGTGTGTTTCTCGAGTGAAAGAGGGGAGTTCTCGGGTTTTCAAAACTGCAGTATTATAAAAAAAGGGTTAAGTAAAGTGTGTTTTCAACAAGTTTTAAACATTGTAAACTTAATAAATGTTCAACAATTTGAATTAAGACTTTAATACAAGTTTTAATTATTTTGGTTAATACTTTACAATGTTTTAAACTCTTAATTAATATTTTAATTAAGTAATTAATTTAAGTATAAAAGTATTAACATATGAAGTTTGTAGTTTGTAATAAATTTATTTTCAAAATTTAAAGAAGATTTTTAAAATGTTAGATGAATAATTAATATTAATTAATTATTTTAGGAAGTAATAAAGAATAATTAAATTATAATTGTAATTAGAGATTGGCTAAGTAATGATTAAGTAATAAATAACTTTGTAATTAACCACTTAAAGTTAATTAATGTAAGATTAGTAGTTAACTAATTAAGTAATTTAATTAAGAATTAATAATTGATTAATTAAGTAATTAGTGGTTAATAAATGGGTAATGAAGTTTTATTAATTAATAATTAAGGTTATTAATAAATGATTAAGGGTAATTAATTAAGTAATTAAGGTTAAATAAATTGATTAAAAAGTAATTAATTAAATTGTGTGAAATGAAATAATTAATTAATTAAGAGATTAACTCTCAAGTAATTGATTCTAAATTAAATTAATTACAATAAGGATAAAGATGTTTGCTTATGAATATTGTATAAGTAGAATATCTAATTTGTGACATCTATTTGGTGATATTCTGTGATATTCTATGATATGCCTTGATATATCTATGATGATTGTGTATGATTTATTTGTGATGAATGCTATGAGAATTATAAGTGTTGAATTTAAATTGTTTAAACTAATAAACAATTTGACCTTTAAAATGGCGTTTGGATTTCGATGAGACCAGGATCGGGTGTCAATTATGATTATCCGAAAACTACATCGATCCAAATTAAATGTTAGTTCGTAATTTTCCAAGTGAGATCGAGATGGTGTTTCAGAATGCAAGGGTTATTGTCGTTGACTCTGAGAGTGATTCCAAAATGAGTGTAACGAGATAATGCCTTCGGTTTCGTTCGAACCCGAAACGAACTTGTATGGATTGAATGCTTTCACAACATCGTCAGGCGGACGATGAGCATTCTGAGAGTTATGTTCTATAAAGGTAATCGCAGCCTCAAGCCTCATCAACCGAGAATGGCTAAAACAGGGGATATGCAGCAAGGTTTGGTGGGTAACACCCAAGCAGGATGAGATATACCCCTTTCAAGATGTCCCTTTTTATTTCGGCTATGTGAGCGGCTGCTAGCTACAACCACGGGGTTATCTTGTTCGGGACTGTTCAGTAAGGAATGGTTTCGGCCTTGTGTTGTAGGGGGTCGGGAGTGATTCTCGGTACGGTGATCTAGGCCCCGTACTGTGACGGACGGTACTCCAGTATCCCTGCCATTGTATGGAATCCAATTTCCAATAAGTGTCGTACGTTTTGATTGTGCCCAACTATGTTGGAATGTGAGATGTAAGCATTTCAGCTATTTCTGCATTTTAGTTGAAAACCCTAGACACTATTATCATATCACTAGATTTCCTATAAAATGTTTGGTTAGAGTAAGATAAAAACTTACCCGTATTTATGTGTGGGAAGTCTTACGTGATACCATTATTTTCAAATGTTTTCAAAATTAAACAACTTTAAACCGTTTACTCATAATAGACCCATGTCTGACCCGGAGTTTATTTTGTTTTCATAAACTCTTGGGCACTCAAACTTTTATGAGTAGCCAAGTGATAGGTTTTGGATTTTGGTTTCCGGGGGAGCTTGGAGCAGGAGTTCCAGACGTATGTATATATCTATCTAGTTCCGCTGTGTTAGTTGATGTATGTTGTATTTTGGGATGTATGTGGTGACAGATGTATATATGACCGTCATGTGTATGATATTGTGTAACTCTGATATATGTAAACTATGTAATAGTTATGTGATGTATTATATTTTGTTCCGTTTCCGCTGTGAGATTATGATGTTGTTATTCTTTCTTTCTATTCTTTTCTATTTCTACCCCTTTCTTTTCTTATTGATGATACGTCTTTCTGTGAGTAGAAAGGCGGGTCGCCACATCTAATATGCTCCAAGAAAGTGCATTAGATTGGTATGAGCTTCTGACTTATGAAATTATTGAAGCAGATCTTGCTTGGGAGCAATTCCAAGAACGATTCGAATTAAAATTTATGCCGGAAGCTGAAAAAGTAACTTTGGCCTGGCGTTTCATAGACCTTGTTCAAGGTCAATCTTCTGTGACGGACTACGTCGCATCTTTCGAATCTCTTTCTAAATAAGGGGTTGAATATATAAATACCCCGTTGAAGAAAAATCAGAGGTTTTTCTATGGCTTGAATAAGAATCGCAAAAGGCCATTACTTTTGAAATTAGAAGTTGCTTTTGATCAGCTTGTTGATATGGCTCTTGGACTTGAAGAGGCCGTTAGGGAGAGTAATGTTGAAGTTGTGGGTACCAAACCGAGCTTCAACAACAACAAGAAAAGGCCTATTAAATTCAAAGGCCCAAATCACAACAAGAAAGGGAAGCAAGCAGCTTCGGTAGCAAAGACTCCTACCCCTAGTAGTAGGCAATGCAACAATTATGGTTATAAGGACCATTATGCTAATAGATGTCCGAAGCCTCTCTTTTGTCGCTATTGGAAAAAGTAACCTTTCGCACTTAAATCCAACTAACGATGCTATATTTAAATATACAATCGTAAAATATGCGGATTGTTACACTCTTCAAAAAACCAAAAATTGAAATATTCACCAAATCAATTCAAATCAAAAGTTAATGAACATGAATAGATGTTAGGAATTCATACCTAACCATAATGATAGTTATAAACATGGATGTGGGGTAAAAATCTCACCTTTAAACCCAAAACAATGAAATGAGAATCCCAAACACAAAGGTAAGATCAACTACTCTTCACTTCAACCCAAGAAGCTTGAATCTAAGCTTATAAGCAATATTTTCCTAAATTAGGTTATAGAAAACTTCTGAATTTAAGAGGAATGGAGATGGAAAAGATGAAGAGGGAGCTTACCTAAGCTTCTCTTTGATTTTGGAGCTAAAACTTGGATTCGCAAAAGAAACTAGGGCTTAGGATTTTAATTTCCAATCTCCTCCACCATTTTTGCTAAAGCTTGAGTTGTAGGAAATATTATGAAGGAATGAAGAGGGGTGGAGCAGAGTTGGGTTGATATGTTAGGTTAATGGGCAGAAACCCAAACTCAAAGCCCTAAGTGAAAAGGTCGAAATTTTAGCTAGCACTAAACATATCGATGTTTATACTCAAAAAGGTCGCAAACGCTATTTTGAACTCAATGGAAATGGTATCGAGTCCTAATTTTACTTTTTGCAAAAAGTAACCTTTCGGACGTAAATCCGACTAACGATGCTATATTTAAATAAAATATTTAAATATACAATCGTAAAATATGCGGGTTGTTACACCATTGAAGAGACATTACATGACTCAGTTGATGAAAATTTTAAAGATTATAATCCAAATAATGATGAAGAAAAAAACATTGATAACTCAAAATAAATTAGTAATAGTGAGATTACCGAAAACGAAAATAATAATAATTCAGAAAATTCACATCCAAATAAAAGAACAAAATACTTAAAAGATCATACTATATAAAATATACATGAAAATATTGAATCTGTTGTTAAAACATAAAATCAATTAAATAAAATGAGTAATGTTGTTTTTATTTCGACTACTAAACTTAAAAACCCAAAGGAAGCATCAAATAATGATTCAAGGATTCTTGCTATGCGAGAGGATTGAATCAATTTACAAGAAATAATGTATGAGAATTAGTCCCAAAACCTAAAAACAAATCCATAATAGGAACTAAATAGGTATATATAAACAAAATAAATGAACAAGGAGAAGTTGTGAGAAATAAAGCTCGACTAGTTGCACTAGGTGATTGTCAAGAAGAAGGATTAGATTTTGATGAAACCTTTGCAACAGTAGCAAGATTAGAAGCTATACAAATTTTACATGCTTTCGCTAATCATAATAATTTTCAGTTATATCAAATGGACGTTAAAAGTGCATTTTAAAATGGATTTGTTAAAGAAGATGTATATGTAGAACTACCCCTGCTTTTTGAAGATGAAAAACTACCTAATATGTTTACAAATTAAAGAAGGCTTCGTATGGTTTGAAAGAGGTTCCAGGAGCTTGGTATGAGAGACGTAAATCCTCTCTGTTGCAATCAAATTTTGGAATAGGAAAAGTAGATAGTACACTTTTATTAAAAGAAATTAAAATTATATTCGGATAATACAAATATATGTAGATGGTATCATTTTTGGATCTACCAATGATAAGCTAAATAAAGAGTTTTCAGAAATAATGACTAAGGTATTCGAAACGAGTGGTATAGGAGAACTAAATTATTTTCTAGGATTACAAATAAAACAACCAAACAATGGATTTCTTATCTGTCAAGACAAATATACTAAGATTTAGTTAATAAATTTGGTATGTCAAATACCAGTGGTAAACTAACTCCCATGCAAACTAATGAAAAATTAAACAAAGAAGAAAATTCAAAAGATATAGATCAAAAATTGTGTGGATGAACGTTTGGATCACTACTTATATAACTACTAGTTGACCTGATATAATGCATAGTGTTTTCTCCGTTCAAGATATTAATCTCAACCTACAGAAACTCATTTAAAATGTTAAAAAAAATTTGAGATATGTAAATAACACATTAGATGGACTCTTTTATCCAAAAGAAGACTCGTTTGAATTAGTTCCATATATTGATGCTGACATGCTAGTTGCAAATTTAACTAAAAAGTACAAGTGTACTTTTCACTTTTTGAGACACCCTTTGGTTTCCTAGTTTAGCAAGAAGCAAAACTCTGTATCTCCATCTATAATAGAAGAATAATATATTTTAGCAGCAGTAGCCTATTCACAGGTTATCTATATGCAACAAACTTCAAAAGATCTTGGTTTAAATTTTACCAAATCACCAATATATTGCGATAATACAAGTGCAATCAATCTATCTAAAAATCCAACTCATCATGCTAGAACTAAGCATTCTTTATAAGCACCTTTTTTTAAGAGATAATGTAAACTAGAAATGATGTCACTTGAATTTATAAATACCGAAAATCTAATAGCTGATATATTAACAAAACAATTGAATCAAACATCATTTACTAAGTTAAAAAGAGAGTTAGGAATTTGTTCCTTGGTAGAAATATAAAAATAATGAACTAAAAATTACAAAGTATAAAGAAAAACAAAATAATCAAAATAATATTATGTATGTGGACATACCCTACCCTTATATGTCGATATATAACGGTAATTTTCGTTTTTCAAATTTTCCCTCTAAAATTCAAACGGATGATTATATAATAACCAAATTTCGACTTTTCTCTTCACTTTTCTCTATTCTCTCTATTTTAAACTTCTAAAACAAACAAACCATGGTCTCCTCTAATCCCCAACATTCTGGAGAAGAAAATCCTTCATTTTCCTACCCTTCTCCTACCTAAGGCCCCTGCCAAAGCACGACTGTGGCCAAGACCACTAAAATAGTGGGTAAAATGAAGAGCATTCTACAAATGCTCACTAAAATTCAACTGGTGCAACTTCATATCACCAAGCAACAAGAGAAGCAAAGTAGAATTCTTTGGAATTTGCAAAATTATCTATTGGATAATCCTATGAATCCAATAGATATTGAAGATGAGTCGGAAAATTTGGCTTTTCATAACCCAATTCAAGCAGCAATGATGAGGAAGAAGAGAAAGAAGGAGATGAAGAAGAAGAAGGAGAAGAACACATGGAGGAAGATGACGAAGTTCGATGCGTCGGAGAAGTATGTTTTGATCGAGATGGAAATCTTGTCGAACAAAATGGGAATTTTTGCCTTTATTTTCCTCGTTGCGCTATTCACAAATCCTCAAACATAAGAAAGTCACATTAGGATACTTGTTGATTTTCTTTAATTGTTTAAATATGTGGTATGTATTTGATTTGACGGTTTTACTTTGTACATATATGTTAAGTTTAGGGTTTGAGTGGATTGTAATTACTTTTATTATGATATTGAATGAATATATAGTTTGGTATGGTTGTTGTCAATGGTTTGTGTTATCTCTCATGATTTCTTATGTAACATTCTTATCATTATTACTATAGTATCTTAGTTAGGAGGAGTTATAGTATTAGTTAGTTATTTTTGTTGATGACAATGGTGGGGGACATATATAAAATTTAGGCATAGATTAATAAGGAGTTTAGTAACTCAGAAGGAGTTATATTATATTTTATATACAGTGTTGTCATAATCAAAAAGGAGGAGATTGTTAGTAGCTTAAGTATTGGTTTTTATGATAATAACTATAGGACATTATATAAAATAAAGGTACTAGTGTTTTATCAAGATATATATAGTATACAATGCAGGATATTAGACATGTATTGATTAAGAAGACTATACAACATTAAGATATTGATATCAAGAGTAGGTTCAAGATGTCGATATAAAGTTTCAAGAGTTCAAGAATGAAGACTCATGAGTATTGAAGAGTTCAAGTTTTCAAGATATTCCAGATAAGTTACAGAGTCATGAAATTATGTTAAAACCTTGATAGCACTTTCGATCTCTCTCCTCTTCACTAATATTGTTTTAAACTATTTTTCAAATAACCTTGTTTTAATAATCTTTTCAAAATATTTCCAAAAATGATTTTCAATCTCTTTACTTATAAACTAATATTTTTATATTTTTAAGTTTTTATATGGATATATATATTGAATTTTTGTTTATCCTTTGATAGTTTATAACTATATTGATTGTATATATATATTATTTACATTCTATTGAATTTTCTTATTAAATCTTTCAAATTATTTTATAAATTTTTATTAAGTTTTAATTTGCTTAAAATATATATAAACTATGTTCAAATATTTTACAAAGTTTCAAAATATTTTACAAAACTTAATATTTTCAAAAAAAAATATTAAGTAATTTTTCAAAATACACAGGGATAGGTCGACATATCATCTGCAAGTATGTTGACATATTAGTCGTAAAACTCAAAATTCAAATTTGAATGGAAGTGTCTTCTCATCGTATCTCTTCACAAATGGATATGACTATTGTTTCCATATATATATATATATATATATATATATATATATATGTATATCAGATTTCCAAATGAATTTTCATTAACCACTTTCTTATTTTTCTCTCCTCTTTTCGTTTTGTTGAATTCAAAATAATTTCAATTGAAATTCAACCAAAATCAAATTCAATCATTACTAGTTTGATTTTCTTTCATGTACACTTTGATTTCTCTGAAGATCAAGTTCTACTCAAGAGTTATAGAATCAATTGTAATCAAGATCAAAGATCTGAGTCTGTAAACTCGACCAAATCATACTCTTATACTTTATGGTGTGCTTGGTATCCCCAAAATCCAAGCAGGTGTGGTTATAGTCTGTTTAAGTCAATTATGTGTGCTTTGTTACCAGTAAATCTAGTGAGTGTGCTTATGACCTGAAAATCAAGTGGCTCTACCCAAAGGCCGGGTGTAACAACCCTGGTTTAGAGATTAATTGTACATATATTAAATTATAACGGAAGTTATAATTTAATATTGTAGATTAAAATATAATTGAAAATTTTAAATTGTTTAACTGGAATAAACAATGAATTTTGTAAATAAATAAGAAAATAAAGTTTAGAACTTTATTTTTTTATTTTGGGTATAAATATGGGAGTAAATATTGATTGGATAAGCATTTGGTTTAAATAAATCGAAATATTGGGTAATTACTAGTTTGGAGCTAATAAATTAATTAGGTGATTTATTTCAACTTTAAATTGTTGAAATAATTCTAGAATAATGAAAATGAAGTTTAAAAACTTCATTTTGAGAATTTGAGTAGAAAATAATTAAATTGCAATTTTATTTGGGTAAATATAACATGATTGGAAAACATTGTCAATGTTAATCTTTTATTGAATTTAAAATGAGAAATATGAAGATATTTGTATTTTATTAAAGTAAAAGATGAAATATTGTTTATAAATAATATTTTGATGATCAAAAAGTGTTAGAAGGTTTTATTGTAATTTATTTGACAAAGAGATTAATTTTTGGTACAAGTTATACATTAAAAATAGTGTTTTTACATTAAAATAGTGTAAATTGTTGAATATTGTGTAAAATATGGTTTTATTGTAAAAAATATCTTTTTATTGTTAAATTAAAATTTATTTTGTTATAATAACAATTTTATTTCAATACAATTGGATGTATACATTTTATTCGACACTTAAATGATGAAATATGTGTGTATAATGTAAAATTAGAGTAAATATGCACATAGCTTCATTATTTCACTAAGTATTTTGCTGTTGGGCTTATTTTGGTAGGAATTGGATCCATTAGCCTATTATCTAGAGGCTTCTAGGTTGTCAAAAAGAGCTGTATGTTAGTTTTCATTTCTTTCTTTCTCAAAATAAAACTTGCAATAAAGAGAACAAGTGCAAATTCATGGCCTCGCTCAACTAAATCAAATTCTCACTCTATTTTTTCACTAGTTAAAGAAGAAACTCACTAAAACAAGAATAGAAAAAGGTAATCTCCATCCAGTACCAAAAAGATTTCGTCAAAATCTTTGAATCGAGATATAATTGTCTATAACAATTTTCTTTTGCTATGCATGTTCCTTTTTTAGCTTATACAGGTTCTTAAAGCTCCTTATCTCCACCAAAGATCACTGATTTCACTCAAAAATTTCCTAAATCTCCAAGGTGAGTATCATACTCACAAATGCTAGCTGAAATAAGTGCTATTGCAAAGAAATCTGCTCTGTAAAAGCTTCTATATACGTTTATATTCTCTGTTATTGCTTTTAGTGTTTCTTGTTTCTGGTTGCCACTTTGAGTGACCATTACTTCTAGTTCTTGCCTCATTTTGCTGCCAGATATTTTCCTGAGTGTAGTTTCAATGTTAAACTGTGTGCATGTCAATTTTCATCCAAAAATTCCATCGCTTGATATGTTAAATTAGCTCTGGAAAATCATTACGAGGCTAAAAACCACCCAGGAAAAATATGCATAGCCTGGGTTGACATGGAGGTCGACCCAACACCCTCTAGGTCGACCTGGCGGTCGATTGGCCTGAAGGCCCAAGTCGACTCCTGTAGGCCTAAGTATGAGAGGTTGTGGCCATTGTTTTATACTTTTCGCAACACTTTTTCGTCTTTTGCTATGATTTTATGGCCAATTCTTATGCGTATTTTGAGGTGTTTTGATGATGATTATGGGATATGATATCCAAGTTTTGGAGGAATTTGAAATCCAAAAATTTGAATTGAATTCGATTTGAATTTGAATATCGATTTAGAGTATTTTCTTCGTATTTCTTTGATTTCAAGCACTATTTCTTCCGAACAAATTTTACGAAAATTTCTAAATTATTTAGCTTTTGAAATCATTATTATAAAATATTTAAATTATTATTGAATTATTCAGAGTATTTTAAATATATTCAAGTAGAATTTTCAACATAATGTCTTCAAAATGATTTTAGAAAATTATTTTAAAATCCTATTTTCTCAAGTAAATTATTTCATAAATAATGTACATTATTTTTACACTTTTCAGACATATGAAAAAGAGAATTAAATGGTTTAGTAAACCATATAGTATAGGACACACGAGTTTACTTTACCGGTTAACTTCGGACTAGTACGATCGAAACTATTCGAGGTTATTGATTTCTGAGTTGTTTAGCCATTTTATGGCGAGCATTTGAGATTATAATTCCTATCTTTAGGAATTATCTAGGATGGCCAATATTTGGCGAGTTGTGGTTCGAGATCTCCTATTCTAGGAGTGTGATCTATGAGAACCTGATATAGTGTTTTACTTGTTGATGAGATGAGTCAAGTCTGAGTTTTTCGAGTTTTGAGATTTTTATGATGATTCCTGTTTTCTAATGTGGCATTAACCAGCGGTAAGTAAACCATTAAGTGCGAACTTGTGGTATGGTATGCACGTTAACACTTTTCAGGTTCCTATCTGGGAGTTGTGACACATTCTGGGTTTACCAGTACTATAGACCTTCGGGTCATCTGAGTTTACGACTTGGGCCATCTGGGACTTATGAATTCGGTCGTTTGGCATTTACGACTTCGGTCGTCTAAGTTCTACAACTTCGGTCATCTGGGATAGGTACCTAAATATATATATATATAGTGCTGGTCTGAGTATGACACGTGTTGCATCGCTTCGGCATGCATCTGGGATTTGGCCAATCTGGGGATTTTTATAAGCTTTTGATTTCGATTTCACCAATTTAAGATGATGATTTTATTTATAGCCTTGAATAGAGAAAGGCTTATATATATACATGTTTTATGGTGATTTTGGTATTGAGATTATGAACTCTTATTTGAGTTTTATGAGATTTGATTTTGGTGATTTTGATGATTTCACTTATGGCTTGTGTGATTTCTTATGTTCACTCATATTGTCGAACCATTGAGTGTGAAATATCTGTGATATGTTAAACCCATTCCTAAGTTAATTATGGACCTTTGAGACACTTCCACCCTTGGAAGTATAAGTTAAACTTTACTCATATCATTCCTTTATATTCAAAGGAATGCTTCACTTATATGCTTATATTTCTTCATCTCTTGCTAATATCAAGTTCTAGTTAGATTGACCCGTGTATTCATTACTTAGGTCAGACCGAGTTACAGGTTTGCTTTTGGACCTATGCTAGCTTTACCTTTTGGACTTCTTCATCGACTTTGGATATGGCATAGTTTTTGTGTAGTAGTCTTTTGTTCGAGAAAATTATGACATGTATATTCTTTTGTTGGGATGTATGTATATATTGTGGTTGAATACCACTTGGTACATGTTGTATTACATTTGGTGTGTGTGTATATGTATAATATCTGTGTTACTATTTTGTGACTTGAGATTGTTATTAGTATTATATCTTGTTTTTGAATCCTATAGCCACCATAGTAGTGTATTAGATAGGAAATAAGTATGTCGAACTCCTGAGATAAAATGAAAAAAATGAATACCAAATTGACGTATTTAGCTCTTACCTAATGCAATACTATTATGGCCGCCATTAACCAGCCCTATTCCTCGCATTAGCAGATAGAATTTCCCGGTAATTCTCTTTGTTAAGGAGGGTCTCGGGGTGTGGCGTCACACTAGGATTTTGGAGGGTGTATCTCATGGCCTTGAAATTGAGATTGTATTTGCAGTTACTAGCTGAAAAGAAATCCATACAAGGAATTGTGTGGGACTGGATGCAGGGTAACTCTGAACCAGTATAAAATTCTAGTGTGTTATTTCCTTTTTTACTTTTACTGCATTTACTTTTATCTGTACTTTGATTTTGTGATTGTTTCTGTGATTGTTAATTCCATCATTCTAAGTAAAATATTAAAGAATTTGAATAATAGTCATATAATTCATTAAATACTATTCACCTCCCTCTAATGTTAATTTAGCCTTAAGAACCAAATTCCGCTGACTCGCACTAAGATGAGAAACATGAAAACATTATGGACTCCAGCCAAACTACTCGGTAACTCTATTCGATAAGTGAGTTTCCTGATACTTTCTATGATAGAAAATAGACCAACGTATCTTAGTGCCAATTTTCCTGACTTTCCAAAGCGTACCACATCCTTCATCGGTGATACTTTAACAAAAACACTGTCTCCAACTAAGAACTATAAATCCTTATGCCTCTTATTTATGTAACTTTTCTACTTAGACCGAGTTTCCTTCATCCTTGCTCGGATCAACTCAATCTTTTCTGGAGCTTCTCTCATCATATTTGGACCAAGAATCAATTTGTCTCCGATCTCTAACCAATATGCTGGTGATTTGCACTACCTTTCGTACAGAGTTTCGAAAGGTGCCATTCCTATACAAGTTTGATAACTATTATTATAAGAGTACTCGACTAAGTGCTAATGGTCTTCCATGACCCTCCAAAGTCTACTACACAAGCCTTTTAACAAATCTTCAAGAACGTTGTTAACTGTTTTAGTTTTCCCATCCATTTTTGGATGGTAAGCGGTACTCGCCTTTAGCTTGATACCTAACACTTCTTGTAGACTCTTTCAGAATTCACTAGTGAATAAATTATCTCTGTCACTGTCTACACTACTATGAATTCCATGCAATTTCACAATATTCTTTATAAATAACTTTGACAGAGTAGGTGTCGACCATGTTGACTTAACGGGAATAAAATGTACAATCTCGGTTAATCTATCTACCACAACACAAAAACTTTCGTTCCCTCTATTTGACCTTGGCAACCCATCAATAAAATCCATGTATGTAGAATCTCATTTCTAAATTGGTACTTCTAACGATTGAAGCAAGCCACTTGGTTTCTGATGCTCGGCCTTTACTTTCTGACAATTTAGGCATTTTTATACCCATAAGCCTACATCACTTTTCATTCCTTCATAGAAGAAATTCCTCTTCATATTCTGATACATCTTATTTCCTCTAGGATGAATAGTAAACTTTGATTAATGACACTCCCTAAGAGCTTCCTCCATTAGGTTACAAACATCTAGAACACACAACCATCCCTTCTTCCTCAACCATCCTTTCCGGTCAAGACTAAAACCTTTTAAATCAACAATCTCGGTTCCATCTTCAAGTCTCCTTATCCACTCAGCTAGTAATGGATCATCTCTACGCTTAGAAGAAATTCTTTCAATCAATACTCATCAAACTTCCAAACATGATAACATTGCAATATTCTGACTAAAACTAGTCGTTGACCTTAACCGCACACCATAAGTAGTCAATGCCTCTAAATCTTTCCATTCTACTAACATAGCTAGCACCACACTCTGATGTTTCCTGCTAGGTGCAAAAGCAACTTTATTTCCTTTCCCCAGTGTATACTTAATACCAAAATCATAAGCGGCTAAAAACTCTAGCCATATTTGTTGTCTCATATTCAACTCCTTCTGAGAGATAAATACTTCAAAGACTTATAATCCATAAATAACTCGAATCATTCTCCCAACAGATAGTGTCTCCACACTTCCAAAGCAATGATCACCGTTGTCAACTCTAAATCATGAGTTGGATATCGAACTTCATGTAATCGAAGCTGTCGAGAAACAAAGGCAATCACTTTACCTCTTTTCATTAACACAGCTCCTAACCCTATCCCACAAGCATTAGCATACACCACTAAGTCTTGATTTTCATCAAGAACAACTAACATAAACACATTGGTCAATAAATGATTTCGCATTGCATCTTCACATTTATTGGTCCAAACAAAATTTACATCCTTCCTTTTTAGTTTAGTCATAGGCGCCGCTGTATGAGAGAAATCCTTGATGAATCTTCGATAATAGCCATCTAACCCAGAAAACTTCTTATCTTAGTCATAGTCTCGGATCTTTTCCAATTATTAACAACTTCGACCTTAGCTAAATCTACTGATAACCCTTTTTCTGAAACTACATGACCAAGAAATTTCACTTCTTTCTTTCAAAAATGATATTTTGAAAATTTCTCTTCTATTTGATACTTCCTCGACATTTCATTCGACTTACAATAGTCAATACACATCCTCAACATCCCATCTAATTTATTCACAAACACCGCGACCGCTCCTGTAATGATCTACCTCTCTTACTCCTAAAGACGACACTTAATACATCCACGATATTCATGTGCCAATCATCTATGTGTCCGAAATACATGTCATTAGGGTAAAAAGAAAAGAAAAAAGACAAGAAGAAAGAAGCAGAGAATTTCACAATGCAAGGAATCATATATAATAGAACATAAAATAGTACATACGGTCACTTCCAAAATGAAACATCAAAGTTACAACAGCTAATTTCAACTAGGGTTTGTTATAACTGCCTTCCCACCACAATGATGATACATACTATACACACACAGTGGAAATAAAATAGATAGCTAGATAGCGGGTGAAGCGTCCTACTCCATACTTCTCCAAAATGCATCCGTAAGAACTTAGACTACTTGGCTACTAAAAAATTAGAGTACCCAAGAGTTTAAAGGAAAGAAAGAAAAACTCCAGGTCAAACATGGGTGTTGTTTGAGTAAAATTAAAATACATGAATTGTTAGACTTATAGAACCCTTTAAAAATAAAGCTACCTTATAAGACCATGCCGCACATAAACACGGATGGGTTTTGACCTTACGACAACCAAAACCTTTTTACAAGAATTTCTGTGATATTATAATAATGTCTAGGGTTTAAAATAAATATTTAATCATAGCAGAAATGGTTACATTAATTACATTCCAACATATTTAGTGTATAACTAAGTTCGTAAAGGCACGTATTGGAAAATAGAATACATAAAATGACAAGACTACTAGGGTATCATCTGTTACAGTACATATTTAGATAAAATGTATCAAGGGCCTCACATGGACACCCTTCCAATACAGAATTGGCATACTTCTTCCTGGATAGTCTGAATACGATCATCTCTTGGTTGCGATCAATAACCGTACTGGGCCCTAAAGCATACATACAATGAAATATCGATCTAGATCACGGATGATTATACCATAATGGGTGCAACCTACATAGCCCTACCGCATCTCCCCTATTTTAGTCTTTTCGCGGTATGAGGCTCGAGGCTACATTTTATTGTTTTATTAAGTTTCACTTGGAATGCTAACACTGCCCTCCGAGCAATAATGCAAAGGCAGCATTCACCTATAGAAGTTGTTCAAGATACGAACAAACCAAAGACACTACATGACTACATCCTCGAGATTAGTAGTAAGTAAGCCTTGCACTTCAAAGAACTCCATCTTCGATACCATCCTCTTTAAGATGTCTTCAATTTGAAAGCTTATGCTAGTTTGAAGTGGTTTTCGATAACTCATACTTATCTGATCCCGGTGTCTTCGAACCAACAATTGACAGTTTTCGGTAAACTCAACTTCGGTTCTTTTGGAAATAAACAAACAATATATAATAGAGGTTACCTCCTAACCGTTTAAGCAAACAGATTTCCTTATCATTTGTCATAGAAGAAAATAATGATTTCATACATATAGTTAGCATCACCAAAGATAACTATACCATATAATTTTATGTTTCCTCTAGATATTTGTAGACTTATACTTGGTCAATTTATCGATAGTGGGCAAACGACTATCCGGTGTAAGTATAAGGGTTGCATATGGAAAATCAAACATCATATAACTTATCACCACTTTTTGATTTCAAACTCGTACGATCCCTCGATTAACAATAAAGCTTGATAAGTTGGGGTATTATTACCTCTCAAACTTGACTCGATGACATTCTTAAACTCTCAGAGATAGAAACAGGCTTCCATACCTTGAAATTTAGTGCCAAGTATATGATGAAGTACTCACCATATCCTTAATTAATCATGCCTGTTTATAGAAACTAAATCTCTTATACTTACACCATTTCTAATATTTTGACTTCTCTATCCCTCGCATAAAAACTTTGTCTTTGGATCTCACGGATAGAGCAAAGTCTAGCTATCAGCTTTTAGTCCTAAATACAAGACGACTTACTTCTGATAACCATGTCAATGTTTTAGCACCACTTATACATTTGTTTGATGTTACTTAATGGGCATAGTTAAGGAAATCCCTTGTATTTAAAGCATCCTTTTCAAAGATGGTTACTTTTAAACAAAACTCAACCTTTGAAACAAAGCAATTAAAATTTAATCTCTTGTTTATATAATTGAATAAATTCTTGAAAATATATTTAAAATTTCATTATAAATACTTATAAATACATTTGAAAAGACATTTCAAAATACCTAAAATAGATAACTATTTTTATTTTACACAAAAATCATCGATTTATAAACTGCATCCATAAGACTACTGCTATATGGACCATAACTTTGAAAACTTGTTTTGTAAATCAAAATAGCTTTTAAACCCTTTCTTTATATATTTTAAACCTTGTTAACAACTTTTCAAAAAGGTTTGAAAAAAATGTTAAGTTTAGAAGAGAAAACATTTAAAACTTTCTTGGAGGATGAAATAGTAAACTAGTTTAAAGAAAACACGAAATTTGCAATGTCACATGAAACAAGTTATCAAACAAACAACTATTGCCAAGAAAAAAAGTATTCCATCACATCTTATATAATATATATAAATGTAAATAAACATCCATTAGGCAAGGATAAATTAACCACTACAAATTATCACTTATGCACTTCGATGTGTGTCATAGTGACCTATTTGATACGAACACTTCAACTTTATATCAAGTTCGCTGCAAACATCCTATGCGTCATTCACTTCCAAGCGAGAATCAAACCAAAGAATAATCATTCCATACATTTACGAACATAAGCAACCAACTAAAATTATCGTAACAAAATTTAAACTTGCTTTTACAACGAGCTTTACTCACCTAAACAAACACGATCTTCTACCAAAACTACCGCAACTTTGAAAAACAACACACGAGCCTAGCTTCTTTTTATAAAACATGATTTTTAAGGCATAAAGGTGGTTAAGAGGGCTCAACCTAGGCTAGGGTGGGCTCAGCCTAGCTTAGAAAATGGGGTTTTTTGAGTTTTATTTTGAAAAATGAGTGATGTAGAGAGGAATATAAGTGGTTTTTAAGAACTATTTTGAGTGTTTAAAAGAGGAAAGTAGTGATTTTTAAAACTTTTACTTTGTAAAACAAATAAAAGAAGAGAAGTGAAGAGGGTGGAGAGGAAGAAGAAAGAAATGGAAAAAGAATGAAATGAAGTAAGGTGGAAAAGGAAAGAGTGGATATGTTTTTATAGAAAATGAAAATGGTAAGTTACTAAATTACCCCTTAGCCAATACCCTCCATAAAATAATGACAACTCACCCTCTCCTATCCTGTAACACATGCCCCCTCCCTTTTGTGATTCCATGCCTCACTTCACTTGTTTGTGTGTACTTTATATCTTAGATTTTATGCTACTTTTATTTTTAGATTATAGAAGAAAAGTCCACTTTCACTTTATTATCTTAAGTACACTCATAAACTTATTTTAATCTAATCACTTCATAAGTCGAAAGTATATGTTATTTATATATGTATTCTATATACACTAGTGTGCACAAATATTCAGACAACTTTTAGACGAGTCAAAAATCCAAAAAATGATTTTTGGTCACCTTTTCGATTTTTCTCCAAACCAACTATTTTTCAATAGAAATTTTAAAAACACTTTACCGTCATTAGTTATTACTTAAAAACAGGTATATTTGAGTTATAAAATTCAATATTTAATTATTTAAAAATATATCAAACATTAATATTTAAAGTGACTAAATTATGGGTCATTACATCCTCCTCCACTTAATAGAATTTCGTCTCGAAATTAACACAGAAAAATTTAACTCAAAAAGGACATATATTATATACGATGAAACATATACAAAAGAGATATATACTAAGTGACTACACCGTAAGTGGTGAGTACATTATCTTCATAATAAGCAACTACTAATCTATCAACAACTTAAGATAAGCCACTCTCATGTTATCCTCAGTTTCCCAAGTGCAGCCTCTGGAATTTTTGCTCCATTAAACTTGAACCAATATCATGACTTTATTCTGCAATTATTTTACATCTCGATCAACAATGCGAACTAGATTTCTTACGATCAAGTTCGGTTCCACTTCCAAGCCTTCCTGAACAATTGGTTCAATAATCAGTGACGGATCATGCACATACTTCCTCAAATGTGATGCATAAAAATTTATGTACCCTTGATAATCTCTCAGCTAAATCAACTCGATAGGCAAGCAGTCTAATCTTCTAAAGAACCTAAAAAGGTCCAACATATCCAGATGCTAACTTTTCGGCTCTTTTAAACCATACAACCACTCTTATCAAAGAAATCTTCATAAACACAAAATCCTCGACTAAGAATATTAAATCCCTACACCTTCGATTGGCATAACTTTTTAATCTATGTTGAGCTTTCTTCGTCTTCCTTTTAATCATAACTACCTTCTCCATGGCTACAAGAATCATATCAGGACCAAGCACTACCCGATCTTCAGTTTCAATCTAGCATGTTGGTGATTTGCACGATCGTCCCTAAAGAGCTTTTAAGGTACCATGCCAATACCTGCTCGGTAACTGTTATTATAAAAGAAATTAACCAAGTGAAGATAATCCTTCTTTGATCCACCAATATCCAAGATACGCGATCAAAAGATCTTCCAACACCTGGTTCACTCTATCTGTTTGATAATTGCACCCATTTTCAATTCAAGATCTCATGCGATTGTAGTGACCTAGCATTCTTTTGATGATCATCAATGACTTGCTCGCAATTCGCATATCTGCTAACATGAATAGAAATATCCTTCTTTATTCCTTTCCATTAAAATACTTGCTTCATTGCCCGATGCATCTTCAAAACACCAGGACGGATACTTAGCTTAGATTGATGGAATTCAGTTAATACCTCTTGCCTAATACCGTCTACGTTTCAAACTCATATCCTTCCATTCATCATAGTATACACGATGATCGATCTTAAAGCTTAAACCATGACCATCACCTATGTCTTCAATGATCTTCATTAAATGACTATCTTCCCTTTGCTTGATTGTAATCTTTTCGAGGAGATTCGTAGTAACTTCCAGAAGATAAAAATCACCATTTCTGCTCAAAGCATCTACTCCCGTATTAGCTTTTCCTAACATATATAAAATATCTAAGTCATATGCTGCCATAAATTCTAGCCAACAATACTGCCTCACATTCAAATCCTTCTGCGTGAAAAGATACTTCAAGGACTTATGATCCATGAAGAGCTCAAAATTTTCACCCAAAAAGTAATGCCACCACATCTTTAATGCAAATACAAAAGCTAACAATTCCGAATCCTGTGTTGCATGATTATTCTTATAAGGTTTAAGCTGCATACTAGCATAAGCAATAACTCTTCCGTGCTGCATCAATACCTCATCCAAACCCACGCCACAAGCATCCGTATACATAGTCAATCCTTCACCTCCATCTGGAATAGATAAGACTGGAGCGCTGGTTAACCTTTTCTTTAACTCAATGAATGCATCTTCACACTGTGAAGTCCAAATAAACTTAACATCCTTCTTTGTTAACTTTGTCAGGTGTGAGACGATCTTGGAGAAGTATTGGATGAACTTCCTATAATATCCTGCTAAGTCTATGAATCTTCAGACCTTTGTTAGAGTTTGTTGTGTCTTTCAATCTTAAAAATCAACTACCTTCTCTTGATCAATTGAAATATCATTCCCTGACACAACATGATCGACGAACCTTACTTCTGACTGCCAAAAATGACACTTAGAAAAGTTAGTTCTTAAAATGTGTTAATTTAATGTTTCAAGCACTACTTCTAAATGAAGTTTGTATTCCTCCTCGGTCTTAGAATAAATAAAAATATCATCTATAAAGACCAATACAAATTTATTAAGCACATCTTTAAAAACTCAATTCATAAGATCTATAAAATAAGCGGGTGCATTGGTTAGCCCAAATGGCATAACTAACCACTCAAAAAAACAATCTAGCCCTCTGAATGCAGTCAAGGGTATACTATCCTTTGCTATTCTTAATTAATTAAATAATGTAGCAACATCCATTTGAGAGAATACTCAAGCACCATGTAGTTGGTCGAACATGTCGTCTATATGGGGTAGGGGATAATTGTTCTGAACCGTCTATTTGCTAGCTCATGGTAATCAAGATAAAGTCTTAGGGAACCATCTGACTTTCCAACAAAGACTACAATTGCTCCCTAACTTGAATGACTTGATCTCATCAGTCCCTTACTCAACAAAATCATCCGTTTGCTCCCTTAACTCCTCCTTCTCCCTGAAGCAATCTTATGAATAGGGTGAATAATAGGTTTCCAACCAGGAATTGAGTCGATACGAAACTCAATCTCTCGATGTGGAGGTACAGTGTTAACTTCTTCAAAAACAATTGGGATAACCAGAACAATTAATATCCACCCTAATGCTTTTTGGGATAAATCAAGTGCATAAAGGAAACTACTCATTAGCTTGCTAGGCTCTTTATAAGATAGTTTAATCAATTTCCTAAATTTGACTTTTAAAGATATCATCCTCCCAACATAATCTATGACAGCTTCATTCTCCGACAGTCAATCCATACTAAGTAAAACATCAAGTCCATTAAAATCTAAAACAAACATGTCCCAAAAGAAGCGGTGGTCAAGGTAAGTAACGTATACACTTTCACAAATAATACACAGATTAGTTTCACCACCTATTGGATTAGACAGACTAATATGGGTTTCTACAATTCTTGGGGAAAGTTTCAATCTGTCCACCAATTCTTTAGAAATAAAACTAGGAGAAGCCCTGGTATAAAACAATACTGGTACTAAAATGCCATTAACAAATGAATTACCTTCAAGAACTCCTTTCTCTTTCATATCCTTTGAGGTCGATGGTTCATCGTTGATGGCATAAACCTTGGCTTGTTGATCCTTCTTCATTAGTGGATAATCCATTACTATATACCCTGGTTGCTGGTAGTTGTAATAGAGTGCCTTCTGACCCATTGGAGAAATAGGTCCCTCCCTACTATTGCCGAGCTCTAGAATTCTTATAAAGTCTCACAATATGGTCTTTCTGCTTATGCTGATAACACCCAACATCCTTGTATTTGTTTCCTTGATTCTCTTCCTTACTTTCTTCCCCACTGCTTCTTCCCTTAGTGGTTAAACTTTCTCTTGTTTGAGTTGTTTCTTTTATTACCTGGTGGTACCACCGACTTCTTCTCTTCAAGGACTTCATAACGTAAAGCCATATCTACTAAGTCCATAAAAGTTCCATTCAGATGAGCAGCCATCTTCCCACGAAATTCTTCCCTCATACCAACTGCAAAAATCTCATTCTTCTTAAGATGGGTATTAATCAATCTCTAATCAAATCATGATAATTCATTGAATTTGGTTTCATATTCAGCTACTGACAAATGTCCTTGCTTATGGTCCAGGGAACTTCTATATAGACGAGTTTTTCCTACATCGGATATGCACTAGTCTTCAAACATTTCCTTAAACCTATCCTAAGAAAAGTTATCCTTCGAGATAGTCACTGTAACCGAATCCCACTATGCTACAGCTCTATCTTGTAACTGCTAAGAAGCTAAGAAACGCTTCTACGCATCTGAAATATCCAACCCCATAAAAATCTTTCCATAAGAACAGAGCCAAACGTGGACTCCGATAATTTTTGATAAACTCAACTTCGATTCATTTGAAAATAAACAGAAAATACATAAAAATAGAGATCATCTCCTAACCGTTTAATCAGATGGATTTCTTCATCATTTGTCTAAAAAGAACACAATGAGTTTATACGTATAATGTAACGTCACTAAAGATAACTGTACCATATAACATTCATGTTTCTTCTAGATATTTCCAAAGTTATATTGGGTCAAGTTACCGATAGTGCACAAACCACTATCCGGTGTAAGAATAGGGGTTGCATATGGAAAATCAAACATCATATACTTATCACCACTTTTCAATTTCAACCCCTTCCATGATTAACAATAAAGCCAGATAAGTTGGATTATTACCTCTCAAACCTTGACTCGGCGACATTCTTTAGACTCACGCAGATAGAAATAGGCTTCCATATTTCGAAATTTAGTTTCAAGTATAGGATGAAGTTTCCATATACTTAATTAATCATGACCTATTTGTAGAAATTAAATCTCTTACACTTACCACATTTTCGACGTTTTAACTTCTCTATCCCTCGCCTAGTAACTCTGGTTCTAGATCTCACAGATAGAGGAAAGTCTACTCATCGGCTTTTAATGCTAAATACAAGTTGACTTACTTTCCACAAACATGCTAACGTTTTAGCACTACTTATCATAATTGTTTGATGCTGCCTAATGACATAGATAAAGAAATCGCTTGTGTTTAAAGCTTCCTTTTAAAGATGGTTGCTTTTAAAGAAAACTTAACCTTTGAAACAACGCGTTTCAAATTTAAACCTCTTGTTTAAATAATTAAATAAATTCTTCAATCTTCCTTTGAAATATGTATAAATGCATTTGAAATGACTATTCAAAATATCTAAAATAGACAACTCTTTTTATTTTACACAAAAATCATTGATTTATAAACTGCATTCATAGCGACTATCGCTATATGGACCGTAACTTTTAAAACTTGTTTTGTAAATTGAAGAAGTTTTTAAACCCTTTATTTTTATATTTTAAACCACTTTAATAACTTTGTAAAAAGGTTTGAAAGCAAAAGTTAAGTTCAGAAAAGAAAACATTTAATACTTTCTCGAAGGATGAAGTAGTAAACTAGTTTAAAGAAAACATAGAATTTCCAATGTCACGTAAAACAAGTTATCAAATAAACAACTATTTCCAAGTAATAAACATATTCCATCACATCTTACAAAATTTATAAAAAAGTAAATAAACATCCATATGGCAAGGAAAAATTATCCTCTGCAAATTATCACTTATGCATTTTGAAGTGTGTAGGAGCGACCTATTCGCTATGAACACTTCGACTTCATTTCAAGTCCCCTGCAAACATCCTATGTGCCATCCACTTTCAAGTGGAAACCAAACCAAATAATAATCGTTCCATACACTTATAAACATAAGCAACCAACCAAAATTATCATAACAAAATAATAAATTTTAAACTTACTTTTAAAGTGAGCTTTACTCACCTAAACAAATACGATCTTTTACCAAAACTACCGCAACTTCGAAAACAACACATGATTTTTAAGACAAGGAGGTCAAGAGGGCTCGGCCTAAGCTAGGGCGAGCTCGACCTTGCCTAGAAAATGGGGTTTTTGGGTTTTTTTTTTTAAAATAAATGAGTGATGTAGAGAGGAATAGAAGTGGTTTTTAAGAACTAGTTTAAGTGTTTAAAAGTAGAAAGGGGTATTTTTTAAACTTTTACTTTGTAAAAAAAATGGAGGAAGAGAAGTGAACAGAGTGGAGAGGAAGAAGAAAGAAATGGAAAAAGAAATGAAGTGAAGTAAGTTAGAAAAGGAGAGAGTGGAGTTATTTTTGTAGAAAATGAAAAAGGTAAATTGCTAATTACCACTTAGCCTATGCCCACTACAAAATGGTGACAACTCACCCTCGCCTCTCTTGTAACGCACCCCTTCCTTTTTTCATTCCATGCATCACTTCACTTGTTTGTGTTTACTTTATATCTTAGATTTTGTGCTATTTTTCTTTTTAAATTATAAAAAAAAGTTCACTTCCAATTTTTTGTCTTAAGTATACACATAAACTTATTTTAATCTAATCACTTCATTAGTCAAAAGTATATGTTATTTGTATAATTGTGTTCATATATACACCAGTGTGCATAAATATTCAGACAACTTTTAGATGATGAAAAGTCAAAAATCTGAAACATATTTTCGATCACCTTTTCGATTTTTCTCCATACCAACTATTTTTGTAAACCAAATTTTAAAAAAACTTTACCATCATTAGTTATTGCTTAAGAAGGTGTATTTGAGTTATAAAATACATTATTTAATTATTTATGAATGTATCAAACATTCATATTTAAAGTGTATAAATTATGGGTCGTTACAACTTCCTAAGGAGAAATGCTTGGTCTAATAAAGTTGTTTCTTTCTAAGTCCACCACTTGCACCTTTAACTCTTTCATCTCAGTACGTTTTATTCAGTTCGGTGGTCTACTTATAAGTTCAGCTCCAGGAACAAGATCTATTCAAAACTCAATAGCTCATCTCAATGGTAGTCCTGTAACTAGCTCAAAAAGATCTGCATACTCCTTTACAACAAAAACCTGATTCACCTCATCTTCCACTTCCACTGGACCCAATAATGCACACACATCTAAACTCAAATTCTCTACTAAGTATAAAACTCATAGGGTGCCTTAATGATATCTCCCTATCCTGGAAGTATATCCTAGCATCATATCAGCTTAATTAATCTATACCCAAAATAATCTCAAAATCCAAAATATCAAACACATGTAGATTGTAGGTAGATGCATGACGTAAAAGCTCCAATTCTAAATGGTCGCATCACATCCCAAGAGTTGCATGACCTGTATTAAATTCACAACCTTTAGTGAATTAATAAGGTGCGGGGTTTCTTGATTTAGCTTATCTATCAAACATTGCAAGATTAAAAAATGTAACGCGCCAGCATCAAATAATACTTTAATAGGTAAGCCATGAGTCAAAATCATACCTCCTATCACAGATTTTCCTTTCTCTTCTTTGGTTGGTTTAGAAGCCGATGGGTCTAGAGCAAAAACTATTCCTTTATCATCCTTGGCCGGTTTTGAACATTCGTTCTTGTAATGCCCCATCTAGTTGCAGTTATAACATTTCACACCCATCTCTCCCACAACTTTTTTCCATCAACAGATCTACACTTATTAGCAAAGTGCCATTTCTTATCACACTTATAGCAAACAATGCTAGCCTTCCCTTTCTCGTTAGCTCTGCCCTTTTGAGCTCCCTTCTTCTTAAAGATATTTATCTTCTTGCGTTGAAAACCTTAAGTCTCCATAGGCTTGTCACTTCCAAATGTCGAAAACATTTCCTCATTTCTTAACGCCGTCTCCAGTACCACATCACATGGATATCAGAGATGTGGCATATGTTGGATTGTAGGTTTTGATTGCTGACTAGACATAATAATTCATGAGTCTATGACTACGACAACATCCGGACTCATTAAATCAATATATGGTTCGTATAGTTATAAATTATAACAAGAGTCAATAAGTACATATATAGAGTCTAGTTAGTGCTTTGTTAAAATCTTTCCTCAAGATTCGTCACTCACAAATTCAGTTAAAACTTGCATTCATTTTTAAAATTCAAATACACATGCATATATTTCATTGCACTTAAAAATAGTACTCAGTCGACTGACCAAATTGTACCAGTCGACTGAGTCAGTGTAAATTTTTTTATACATTACATGGACCAGTCGACTAAACACACTTGGTCAGTAGACTAAGTCTGTGCATGAATTTTGTGCATCTTTTGAATTCAATCGACTGACCAAGCAAGTTTAGTCGACTGAATCCTGAATAGTCACATTTTTGAGTGGACACTTTCACTGATCCAAAAGTTATCTTCTTTTTGAAGAGTTGCAGCCAATAGCTTTTCATTGAGATATTTTTCCAAATGTTGCAACTCATCATACAGAATAGAGTTATTAACTCTCTATTTTCCTATTAGAGAGCGTCATATCGGAGATGCAATTTCTTTAATAAATGAGCCACCCTTTGATATTTAAAAGATGCTAAAACGGAGGTACTTCTGCCCAGACTGTGATATTTCTTAGATAGGGCATTGTGTTCCATTATTAATTTTTCTAACTCCATGTATAACTTGTTAATTTCGCCTATTTGCTCTCAAGTTTTGTTCTATAGGGAAAATTTGACTTCTTCTTTATCTAAGACAAATGACTTATCACTAATTATAATTTTCTAAGTGTAGTGCATTTAAACAGAGAAGCCCATACATGTGAAGCTAGAATAGAAGCCTGGGAAGCCTGTTCTTTCTTTTGTAGATCCTCGAAATGGGTGGGAGCAGTTTCCTCCTTTGGAAGGGAAGAGGGACTAGGGGATAATGAAGGCATATCTTTTGGAGGGGGTTGTTCTGTCTCAAGAGCTTTGGTTTGATCACCACAATCCATCCTTGAAGCACCAGAAAACCCCCTTTTGTCTCCATTAAGGCCTTGACCTCCGAAAGGGTTATCATTATCATCATCATCACAGTCATTGTCCCAATCAATATCATCACCATCATCACCTTTTTCCTTGGGATCATTATCTTTATCACCCTCCTCTTCAGAATCAGATTCAATGTCGAAGGCGAGGATATCGAAAGAAAGAGCTTCCGCTACATTAACTATCTTCTCCTTGCCTTCAGGTTCGGTACCGTGCCTAACTTGGTTAATTTTATCCATAACTCTTCCAGCTAGAGCTAGGTCGAGAGAGGGGAAGCCAAGGTCAAGACATTTCTCGTGGTTATTGGCATAGGAGAGCATGAGGGCATCTTCATAATGTTTCAGCATCATGGGCCCTAAGGTGGTTTTAGAAAACTCAGATTCTTGTTTTTAACATCGGAGAGGGTTGAATAACTCACTTGAGTGAAGCTCTGGTCCTCTTGAATTTATCTTTCAATAAAGTATTCTTAGTAACCAAGCAGACTTTCTCATCTTCCAAATCTTTGAAAGCTAGCTCTATTGCAAAAAATTTGTCTATGGGGAACTGGTGAGCTTGCCTCTCCGCTTATAGATCGGTTTCAGCCCTGGCAAGGGAAGCCTTGACTCGCTCCAACCCAAAGGAGGTGTCATTGTGAGCAATAGTCAAAGAAGATAGTTGATTTTTGAGTTTAGCGTTTTCCTTCTTTAGCTTGGAGGATCCATTAGAGAGCTCGAAGACATATTCATTTAAAGAAATCCACTTCGGGAAAATTTGCAACAAAAAGAAGAGAAACACAAGTTAGCAATTAGATATATCTAGTGAGGGTTAATCCGACGAGTGCTTACCAAAAGTTGTTGCTCCATAAGAGAGCGATGATTTTCTAACAAATCTAAACTGATTGGTGGCAGTGAAGAAGAAGTGAAAGATTCTAAATGAAGGATAAGCTTAATAAGTTCATTAAAACTGGTCGACGAAGGAGCAAAAGATGACGACTCTGAAGGAACTTGCTTCTTAGAAGGAGTCGGCATTAAAGCAAGCTGCATTCGTGCAAGTACAGTTGGAGAGTTAGTGATAGTAATATGAGGAAAGGGTGCCGGAGAAGGTGGATTTTGCTCTGCTCTATCTTTAGATATTTTAATAGGGAGGCTCTTCGAAACTCTCTCAGGAGATGTGCATTTTTCTTCCTCCTCCACATCAGTAATTTTGCCATCTTCACCGGAGGAGCATCTTTAGAAGGCACTGTTAATTTTATTTTGAGAGATCTTTTAGATCTAGCAAAGGCCTCCAAAACTAATCACCTTCAAAGATGATGGAGGAAGGATAGCACCACTTGAAGATACAATGGCCTTTGAGGAAGCTAAAACAATTTCAAGAGGATACAAAATCAATCAAAGTAATTTTCAAAATTCCTGTGACAAAGAGGAAAGTACTAAGCTAATAATATACTTGAAGCATCAGCATGGATGGGGGATTAATGAAGTAAAGTGTTCGGCATCACCTAAGAAAAAGAAACGTTTTCCACTAGAGGTGTGCATTATGGAGGGCGGAGTACCTAGGATTCTTTGGCCAGGCAGCAGCAAAGCATATTTCCTTAGATTCGAAGGGGTTAGGAGCCTCAGCCTGCTTCCAAGTTTTTCTGAAGCTATAATTGAAGAATCAATGGTTTTCTTGTCAGCATCATCGAGTTTCTTGGAAGATTCACGTGAATGGTCAGAGATTAGTTAGCATGAAACATAGAGAAAATCGAAGGCAACATTAAAATAGACTTACGGAGGGAGGCAAAGGTCCCGTGAACATCCACAAAGCACTTGACAAAGAAAAATTGATTTTCCCAGTCCCTGTACTTATTGATTCCATCTGATATAAGCTTCTTATACACATTTACTATGTAAATCTACTTGTTAAGATTGCTTAAACTCGCAATTTAGTCAAGGAGTTCCGAACTTCTGCATTAAGCGAAGGAAGTCCAGATTCCAACGCCAACTTTCTAGGGACAGAAGATATGTGTAAACATTTGAAGATAGTTGTATTGGAGCAATTCCAACATGGGACAAGTAGGAGAGAAGGAACTCGGGGAATGGAAGGAATCCACCGTGCCATATGTGGATGGCCATGTAAGCAAAATACCCTTCTAGAGGGTTGTTAATGGTATCATTGGTTGAGGAGGGATGGCTTCGATCCCAGTGATGTCGAAGTATTTGAGAATGGCATTAACTTCATTCCGAGTTTCGATGAAGGAGTGCTTAGAGATAACTTCTACCTTTGGAGAGCTCATGATTCTGCCAGGTGAAAACATTTTAGTTAAATCTCTTATCTATTTATGAGTTTAGAAAGCAATCAAGAATTCAAAAGCAAATAAGTTTGCTCAGATAGCTCAAATGTGAAAACATACACAAAGTTTTAAAAATGGTGTGATAAGATTTAATTCAAAAAACTTGATAGTTTAAGCTTTCGACAAAGTTGAAAGGTTTATAGTAAAAGCTTTCAACAAAGTTGAAAGGTTTATAGTTCAAGCTTTCGACGATGTAGAAAGTTTAGCAACTCAAGCTTCCAATAATGTCGGAAGGACAATGACATCAACCTTGACAATCAAAATTCAACATTTTTGAAAGCCTGGCAAGCGAAGATATAATAATATAAATTCCTTAGGCTATCAACAAGGTCGAAGGGAAGAGATGAAATGTTAACCATTTATCATCTTTCACAATGTCGAAAGCTCTATGGAAACCTGTATATACTTCAAGTGTAACATAATGTCAAGTGGCAAGACCTTTTGACATGGTCCAAACCAGAACCTTAAGATTCCTAAGTTAAAAATATTGATATTGTTGATGTTTTTGAAAGGTCTGGTCAATGTTGTTAAAACATGTTCTACCCGTTGAAGTCGAAAGGTTTCAGGTTCGACTCATGTGTACTTTAAATGTTTCGACAAAGATGGGAAGAAGCAACTCTAAGGTTAAACAATTCCAACCTTGTCGAAAGCTGGTAGTCCAAACGTTTGAAATTCTCCAACCTTGTCGTGGGCTTATTGTCAAAGGGTTACACCATTTAACTATCTAGCCTTTTGACAACAATGGTAAAGTTGGCATCACAGTACCTTTCAACCCCATCGAAAGGTACAATAAGAGCAAATCCATTATCCCCACCTTAATATCTTTCGAAGGGGTAGAAAAGTCATTTTGTGTCGCTAATTGGTACGCGAGAGGATTCCAGGTTATCATATCGAGTTTAATCAAACTCAAACCCGATTATAAATGTGATTTTTAATTTTTTCCTTGAAGAGCAAGCAAATTTAACCAATTAACAAAATAGATCTAAACTAAAATTGCTTCAACTTGATTGTCAGAAAAAAAAAAGTAAAGGTTTTCAACAAATCAAAAACCCAGGTAAAAATGAAAATAAAATATCAAACATTTTGGGTCAAAAACTAAACCCGATGAAGGGATTTTGAACAGTAATAACCACCAACCTCAAAATATAAATCCAACGATGAATTTTTTTAGAAAACCAAACAAAAATTAGATTCCATTTTTGGGGTTTGAAAATTGGAAAGTTGATTGAAAGCTGATAAGAGCATAGATTAGTTTAAGAATTATGAATCAAATTTGAGAAATTACCTTGCTGTATGAAAGCAAATTATAGAAGTTTTGGAGAATTCCTTTACTTATATGCAATAATTTTGATTTCAAGTAAAAGAGGAAGAAGGAGAAGATGTGTACTATATAAGAAAAGTCGCCTAAATATCCAACCGTTGGATCAAATTTAAATAAACGTCCTAGATTAATGCAGGAAGGCCAAGAGGCGGGAAGTTTTATAGCTTTCGACAAAGATGACTTGGAAAGTCAAGAGCAACCTTTAGAATAAGGGGCAAATGTTACATCAAAAATCAACCTTTTAACTAAGCCAAAAGGTCTTTCAATAAAAACAAAAGTAAAGAAGCACAGGCCAAACCTTTTGAAGGAGTCAAAAGGATGCAGTTATCAGAGTTTAATAGTCCCAAACATTTCGAAGGATTCGAAAGGTTCCATCTCTCAATATCCAAGGAGTTCTTACCTTTCGATGAGGATGAAGAAGTCATAGCAAGTATGAGTAACTTCATAGTGACATTTTCGAAAGCATAGCAAGCCTTTCGAACCGGTTGAAGCACATCTAGGATACCTTTCGACAATGTCAAAAGCTCTATGAAGAAAGCAGCACTCACAAGTCGGCAAAGAATGAAAGACAACCTTTCGACAACATTGAAGGGAAGCATAGCTCTCGACAACAATCAAGTGAAAAGCAACCTTCCGAAAAAGCTGAAAGGTTCATAACAACCATGTGAGAAGCAACCCTCCTACAAGTTCAAAAGGTTCACAGTAGTATAAAGAAGGCAGTCGACAAAGTCAAAAGGTTCGTGAAGGCATATGAAAAGCAAACCTTTCGACAATGTCCAAAGGTTCATAATAGCAGATGAAAGGAAAAACTTTCAACAAAGTCAGAAGGTTCACAGGTGCATATAAAAGGGAGATCTTCCGACCCAGTCGAGAGCATGGTGTCAAAAGGGTGGTCGCCTGCATATATAAATAAAACCCAAGGGGCCATGTTTTGGGGATCCGATTTCTCTCACTCTAATCTTGTAACTTCTTAATCAAAGCATTGTAACCTTAATTAGATGTTATTTTGGGAATTTAATAAAATAAAGATTTTTTCTTTGATAAAGGGAAGTCCTAAACTTAGCTAATTATTTTACTGTTCGCTTAAACTTTTGTTGGATTAACTCCTAATTTCAGGTTCAATCTCACCGAAAGGATCTTGCCGACAAGGTCGACAACTCTTTTGATACAAAAACTTCAGCAGCCTTCCGAAGCCATTTACCCTATAATCTGAACCTTTCGATGAAGTTGATAATACATCTAGTCCAAACACTAATTGCAACCTTCTGGAGTGAGTAACTTCGAGCCTTAAACCTTTCGACTAGGTCGATAGTTCTTCTGATATAATAATACCAGTAACCTTTCGATGTTATAACCCAAGTCACCTAACCTTTCAACAAGGTCAAAGTCTATTCTCTAGATATAGATCCCTGGACTTGTAGCTCTTAATCCAAAATAGCCCATTCTCATAACTTTCGACAAAGTCAAAACCTATTCCATATAAGCGATCTAACATATCGATAAGGTCAAAAGCTGCTACATATCATCAAGGAATTTGATATCCTTCCTAAAATCAAAGGAGGCAATCACCTAAACCTCTCGGCAAGGTTAAAACCACCCTTAAAAGGATAAGCTCAAGGAATTTCAACCTAGCAAAGGAATTTTGTTTGCAAGAGACCTCATACAAGTACGATTAGGATGAAAGGTATCTAACCCAAAAACCAAACCTTTCGACGACAACGAAAGGTTTAACCGAAAAATCAACAACAAGTAAAGCTAAATCTAAAAGCAATTCTTGAGGGTATCACGCCCTTCATTCAAACAAGTCTATCCATTCTTCTTGGAATAACTTTGGGGTATTGACAAGAAATCTTGTTAACAACCATCTTTCCCTCCATTCCGACCGATCGAACCACCATGACCTAAACCATGCGAACTAGAACGAAACCCCATCATCTCATCACTAAATTACTATAAGTAAGAGACGTTCGACCTACCTACGTCAGAAATTGAACAGCGAAGATGGTTTGGATTCGATTATTAAACAAGATTTGTAAGAGATGGTGGTGGTGGTGGTTGATGTAGCAAAGAGTTGGATCGACTTATGAAGATGGTTACAAGAAAATTATTGAGTTGGATTGGGAAGCTCCGTAGATCGATGTGAAGGAGAAGATGAAGATGGGTTTTTCTTATTTAGGTTCGGGTAGCAAAAATAGAAAACTAAGTGAAGTAGGGAAAATAATCTAAGTATCCAAGTATATATATGAAGGAAGCAATACAAACCATCAAAATTTGCAGTTCAACGGAGAATCCAACTGATAAATGATCTGATACGATCATTTTATGATGATCTTGCGTAGATCCATCTTTCTTAACCCACAATCAAATCAAATGACAAAATCAAGAAACGATTGGTTTCGATCGTTCTATGATAGATGTATACCGATCCTTCTCTTCAAAATGCAGTGCAATTGGTTCATTCAACATATACTTGGATTGTGTACGATCCAAAAGTAATGTCTTCGGAACAATCCATTATTTTGTTTAAAAAACGATAAAAGAAGAGAGGGGAGAACTATCGGGCATGAACCGAACTCAAATGAAATTTCCCCAGTCCATGTTAAAAATGGATCGAGTACAATCCATTTACTTAATGGATTCATGCCGATCCATCTTAAAAAAATGCAAATGATTGATTTGCGTTCCACCAAATTGACAATGACCCATGAGCATACGACCGCCTCCAAGAGCCAGCGACAGGAACGTGCACGTATGCATCCTAAAAATTTGATTTCTTAAAATCGATAGGAATTGAATTTTCATTTGGAGTTATCAGAGATATTAATTAGTGAATTATAATTTAGAATTTATATTAATGGAAATCAATCAATCGTCATATCAAACGGAAAAAGATGCGACTCTTCAAGGAAAACAATTCATCAAAGGGAAAATTATTATTCAAAAAACTGGATGGATTCCTTTCCAACGACATTAACTTGCATCAATTCAAAGCACGTCATATTGAAATAAGATGTACTTTGGGAAGCAAGTGTTAGCCGGCCTTTTTCCCGACTATATTCAAATTGACTAAACAAGTTAGACTCAACGGTTATTGGGATGGACATGTTAGATTAACAATCATGAAGCCCAGAAATCAGATATAGATGATAACATGAAGTCGTGGTGAAGCGAATGTAGAAGATGGACTTGATAGAATGACAAAATTATGAATATATACAATTTATTGAAAAATGGATAGGTTACGATCCGTATTCACCATTTATGGATTGTATCATATCAATATTACAATTTAACTCAGTGAAAACGATCGATATCTCAAAATGTACAAGTCAAATACAAATGAAACATTTGGAACATTGATATATTAAAAAGTGGAACCCACTATATCGATCGCACGCCAAAACGAGCTCAAGAAATGATCGATGCTGATCGTTATTATTGGTGATGTGGGAACCATGATCGATACTGTGACTTCTTCTAGATCTGGAAACTCCGCTGCCGAAATTTCAAGAAGATATTTCACCATCTTCCCCTATAAATATAGACTTGATTATTCATTTTCGGGATCTTTAGGCTGCTTGTTGCTTTACACTTTTTTTGGTAACTAAGGGTTCTACTTCGATCCATCCCTCTGCACTCAGCAATTCAAGTGATTAATAAATTATTTCTCCAAAGTGTATATAGGCTTTCAACGCCGAACCATTATAAATCTTTATGTTCTTGTCATTGCTTATTTTCTGTTACTTAGTTGCTTATTTCCTTTATTTTCATTTATTGTTCTTTATTTATTTCTCTATAAAATCTCTATTGGGTGTTTGTGCCAAAGTTTGAGGCAAACAATAATCCACTTGAAATCATTCTTAAAAAGGAAAACATAGCTCATATATTTAGCCGAAATTTTATGCTAAAGCACTATCTTCTTTACATATATTTTAAAACATTAGTTGTCAAAACAGTGATGTCTACCTACAAAACATAGGTATCGAACCTGTAAACATAGCTATTTACTTTTTAAAACATAAGGCCATCGAGCATATAAACATAGCTATATAATTTATATAACATAAGGCCGTCGAGCCTTTAAAACATAGCTTTTGAATTTATAAACATACGACTATACATGCAATAAAAATACAGGTGTTCAGCATCTACTCGAAAAGGTATCGAATCACTATAGTGTAGTAGATGTTGAATTACTTAAAACATGAGGTTTCGAGCCACTAAGAAAAGTTATTGACTTTTGTAAACATATGGAAGTTAATGCCGCTAAAATATAGATCGTGCTATGTTGAAGCTTTCGAATCTTGTTAGACCCCAATTTACACATTTTCTTTATGTATATTTTACCTTAAAATAGTACTACACGTTGCATTTTGTATGTGGTTTACAAGAGTTTAAGGCGAGACTAAAAATTAAAGAACCGAAAAGAAAAACCACCAAGTTGAAGATTTATTGTGAAAAAGCACCAGTGGTGTCGTGGTTGTGCTTCAAATTATACACTAGGAGATCAAGAGTTTGAATCCTAGAAAGCACATTATTTTTGTTGTAAGTTCATCAACAACAAAAAATGAAGATTTTCCATAGATAACATGCACAGATGAGATATTACTTACATGGAATTGATCAGATACCATATCCACTTTTTTTTGTAGAAGAGAAATCATTTTATAGGAAAATATTCTCATTAGAGTCAATTATGAGTATATTTATCAGAGACAATATCTCATTGATATACTAAATCAATCAAATCAAAACCTGCCATTTTTACATCATTGGATTAATTTTATGGCCAAATACATTGCTCTTTATTTGAATGATATTTGGGCTAGATTCACTACTTTTACATGACGAAAAAGCCTCTCCGCACCTATATGTACTCTCAACTGAAGACCACTGTAGCATCCCATATTATGTATCCTATTTTTAGTTTAGGCTTTCTTTTTTTTTTCTCTTGTAGCTAGTTAACAATGGCGCCAATGAGGTTTGATAGCATTGTAACTAAATACTAAGTTTTTTTCATTCCTGCCATTGTAATTTATTTTACGCAATTTTAATAAACTTTGTTCTTTTCCATTGTCTTTTGTTCTAGTTTTTTTTAATGAATTGTGCTTTCTTCTCTGAATTAGTTTTGTAAAATCGGTGAAAAAGATTGGTATCAATCTATTTAAATTGCTTTTGTGATTAGATTCACAAAAGAGTGTATTTTACATAATACCAATTGAACTGTAGTTGATTGTATAGTTAGAACATCGATTGGATTCGATTTTCATATATATATATATATATATATATATATATATATTACAATTTCTTCGCTGATTTTATAAAATCAGTCCCTCTTTTCAGTGAAGAAAAAAGATCTAAATCCAAAACAACGTTTTAGTGACAGAGGTTGGATCTTTCTTTGAGAAAAGATTTTGGGATTGAATCGGTATTTCTTCGTTATTCTTTACTATTTCTGCAATTCGTAGTTTAGAAAACATCTCTCGAATTTTGTCTAACACCCCTTTGAAATTATTTAAACATTAATTTTAATATTTCTCCCTATGTTGAACCTGCATACTACACCCGCTTATACTTATTTTATAATTTGCGCTTTTCTAATCCCATGGAAAAGTCCATCAAATTTATGGCACTATTACCAAGGACACAATAATTAATTTTTATTATTTATTTAATTTTTGAATCATGCTAGTTTATGTTTTGGTTTTTATGTACCTAATCAAAAGGAAGAAAAAAGAAATAAATAAACATCAATCTATTTAGGGATTTGGTAAAAATTTATTTTTCCTTTTGTTAGATTACACAATCTCTTTTCTTTTTATTTCTTTCCTTTTTTAGTGATTATTTTTTTCTGCAACTTTATCACTTTTCATAATATTCTTGTTATAAAATTTGGTAAATCAATTCCATTTCTAGAACAAGAATACAAAAAATTTCCATTTTTTTTAATTCTGCTTTTTTCATTTTATTATCTTTCCTTTCACGTAAAATAAAACAATCTTCTCTTTTTGTTTTATTCCTTTTTTCCCGTTTGTCTATTTTTGGTTAGATATATTGCGATATCTTTACTGCAACAAAAAAAATCACTTTTTTGTGGTTATTTCTCTTTTGCAACTTTTTTTCCTTTTTCCAGTTTACAAAAGTTATTCTTGATTATTAGATTTGGTAAATCAATTCCATCTCTAAAGAAAGATTACAAAAATAATTCCCTTTTTTTTTACTTCTGATTTTTCCTTTTGTTCTACTTTCCTTTTACACTAAAAAATACAAAAAAATTCCTTTCTCTTCTTCTCTAGACACCAGCCTACCCACAGCCTCACTCACCTAGAACAAGCAAAGTCTATCTTTTCTATTGTAAGATTGCTATTTTGATGAATTTTTTTTTAAGTGGAACAAAAAAAGATCATGGACTATCGGCAAGACTCTACTGGAATCAACAAGCATAAACATCGAAACCAATTTTGTAAGGATCATCTTTCTCTTTAGTTTCTCTGCTTTTAAGAAAAATTGCTTGTAAAAGCAGATTGCTGCAAATTGCAAATTAGCGCTGCTTGTACAACAAAAATTATTTGTAATTTTTTTATGATATAAATTGGTTGTGAAATTTTAATTAAACTTCAAAATACTAATGATCGAAATTGTATTTTGTGAAATTGACTGTCTCGAATAATTAGGTCGCGGATATATAGTAGTTAAATTTATTGAACTATTAGCAAAAGAGGTTGCATACTACCTATAAAACATTGATCATATCCTATAGTATTTTATACTATATGTGAACGACCATAAGACCCTCTTGTCTTATCTAAATGAGTCAGTCAACTAATAGAGTGCAACTTAGTATTTTTTTACTATTTTGAAGTACAAGCCATTTCTGCTTGAACTTTTCAAACTTAGAAGAAATCAACATGATTCAAATTGTTGGAAATGATAAGTTTAATGATATTACTGAAGCATGGAATGCATGCTTAATCCATTTTAACTTTAACTTCGATGAATAGGAATATATTTCTGAGTTAAACAACATGCTTGATTCACACACTTCACCACTAGACTTTTGTTTTGAATTGCAAATGAAACCGATGAATGATAATGAACATACAAACTCTAGTATTTTGAATGAAGTCGTGCTTAGTCACATATTTTTTTACGGGATTATAACAATAAATATTTGGAACACATGAACCTTTTCATTAATAGAACCATTGTGGATAACGTGTTACTGTGGGACACACTTGATGTTGAATCTAGGCATAACGACAAACCATTCACCGAGTCCATTATCCATTTCAATTCAAACTCAAAAAGTAGACGTAGAAACATGTGTAGAGGAGAAAGATATAGGCTCTCATTATAATTCATTCATCGTTTGCATAAATCACATTTATATATGATCCATGTCCGCATTTAGTTATTAAATTTCATTTCATTTTACAAATTATTTTACACCTCATCCATCTTTGGATACTTTCATTTACATTTAGGAAACATTTTTTTAGATAGCACGCACACTATCTCAACCAAGCGTGGGGGAGGGTCCGCATTACATTTCATTATTATTATTTTCTCTTCTTTTAAATTTTCACCAAAAAATTCATCATTTTTATTTCTTTCATTTTTATTCATTCTATATTTTTCCTTTTTCTTTTTTTAAAATAAATTTTCATCTCATTTTCCATTATTTTCAATACTCCAATTTATTTTAAATAAAGTTTAACGGTTTTAGTCTTGTGATGGAAAATTTTATGAATTTCTAATATCAAATGGAAAATGTAATGAAAAGTTAAAATACAAGCGATAATAGTGTAACTAGTATGTAAGGGAATTCATAGGTGATATTTATGAAATCTATTTTAAACTGCAGCCTTTGTTTAAAAGCTGGTTGATTTATACACGCGTTGATTTTTTTTTAAATCTTTAAAGCCAAGTGGTGCTAAGCTGATTTTGCATAACTTTCTCTCCTCTAAAAAAATAAAAGAAAAAGCCAAAAGAAAAATGAAAAAAAAAAACCAAAATAAGAATAATAAACACCTACAGTCGATAGGTGTCCATATGTGACTGTGGACTCCCTCATGCTCTGTACTATTCTCATGTAAGCTCGTGAGGCGGTGCATGGATGGTATACCATGGCCTCGGTCTTCTGAGTTAGGTGTGCATAATTAATAAAAAATTATTTTGCAAATAAAGAGAGAGTAAGCAATTGAAACCCAATCACCTTCTTGACATTACTGATTTGACTAATTATACAAAAGGAAGTAAAAATACCGCTTTGCAAACTTTGATAAGAAAATAAAGAAATTATTTCATGGCTGCACTATGTTATCAACCGAAACTACTGGCTAAACTAGAGTTTAATGTATGAACACTTGAATTAGGTTGGAAATTTTGACTGGTTAAAGGATAAAAAATTTCTAGAGATTGACTTAGACTTATATACGTTATTATGTCGCAACTATCTAAAATAATTCGAGTTTTCATTTGTAAATTTGCATTTATATAGAAGCATTAGAACCATCGCATGTTACATTTGGATTTTGTGGGATATATTCGTTGAAAACCCTCACGAGACAACGCTCGTCCTACTAGGGATACCTAGAAGTTTAACGGCTTGTTACATAAGCTAAATGCAATCGTGCTTCTGACGAAAATTTGACAAATAAATTAGTTAGGTGGATGAATAAACGGTCTTATTCGAGGAAGAATAAAAGTTCAAGTGTGAGGGAATTGTTAGACCTCAATTTATGCATTTTCTTTATTTATATTTTAATATAAAGGGCAGCACTACGCATTGTAATTTGTATGTGTTTTACAGGATTTTAAGGCGGGACCAAAGATTAGAGAATCGAAAATAAAAATAACCAAATTGAAGATTTATTGTGCAAAAGCATCAGTGGTGCAGTGGTTGTGCTTCAAATTATACATTAGGAGGTCAAGAGTTCGAATCCTAGAAAGCACGTTATTTTTTTGTAAGTTCATCAACGACAAAAGGTGATGATTTCCCATCGATACTGTTTGTATCAAAATTGGGCACAACACTCTTCGAATGTGTTTGAAGAGATAAAATAAAGAAAGTAAATGTAAAATGAGGAAGATCTAACAAACACACCAATCAACAGGTAAAAAACAATACAAAAACACACAAATTTAGAGTGGTTCGGCGTATAGCCTACGTCCACTATGAAATGATTGATGTTTATTGATTATAACTTGCTGGTTACAGGTGGATTACAATAGTACAATCAAAGTATAGAGGCAATTTTGGAAAAGTATCGACGTAGAGAGGCCAAAAGTCCATTTTTTGTAGGACCAGGGTCAATATTTATAGGCTAGGCGGCAAATATCTCGCCCAGATCTCGGAGAGTTTTTCTCTCACGTAGGTGGGCCCACAGGAGCGAGTTCAGATGATTTCGACTCGATATCAGAGCAATACGAATGGAATTTGAATCGATCAAGTACTGATCCTCTTTGGCTGAAATTGATCTAGTACATTCTTGACATCATAGGGGAGCTCCTGTGAAAAGTTGTTGGCAGTTAGACTTGTAGATTGTGAGATAAGATCGATGCAAGTTTGGATTTGTTGTAAGCTGATTGAACTCATGTCGATACGTTCGTATCGAACCCATTCTTATTGCTTCTAGGCACGTGCTTGCTAGGTGATGTGGCGCTATCTTTCAAGAACGATCCGCTTTTTATGCCGAGTGACTGTTTCTGCAACTTGACTATGCATTGTTCGTGTCGACCTGGAGTGATCCCTTTCGTATCGATGATTTAGAGAAACTATTTGTATGGATTATTGGGTAACTTCTTCACATCGATACTTGCTAATACCTTCGTATCGATGATCAAAGGACTTTTTTGTATCGATGATTATTAGATCCTTTCGTATCGATCCTTGGATGCTGCTTCAAATCGATAGCACTTGATGGCTTCATATTGATAACTGTGGGTGAGATCGTGTCGATGGAAAGCATTAGTTTCCTATCGATCTATTGGTTGGTCGATACGAAATGCATGAGCACGGTGGATCAATATGAAGTCAACAGAAGTGGTTGATGGACACAAACCAAAGTGGCTTGGTGGATGGTTATGAACTATTTCTTATGGGTGGATGGATATGAGGCGAAGTTGATTCCCTTGGATACGGATTACCCGTGATCTCCCTGACTTTGATGGATATGAAGTGACATATGTATTGGATACGAGATGGAGGAGCAAGGTGGTTACTAATGGGTCTTCTTCCGTGGATACGAATGTGGTTTTCTGGATGGATTCGAATGATGTGGATACAAAGGAAGTGGTCGCTGAACTGATGGATACGAACTGAAGGGATACCCACCTTTCCTATGAAACTTGATCGGTTCATAACTCGAGCATACGAACTATGATTGACTCAAAACTTGAGATGTTGGCTTTTATAGCTTTGCTTGTCATATCATATCGATTGTAGCTTGATACGGACTCATGCAGAATTTATCGGTATTTGTAGTGAACTTTGTCGGCAAACAATCTTTGGGACAGACTGTCTTTAGTTTCCAGTCGAGTTCTTGGTGTCATGGCCTTGCCAAAAGGCAGGATAACATTTACGTTTTATGTGAACATGACATGCTTTGAAAAGTTGCGACATTCTGCTTGAAAAGTCCTATTTGATTCGATGTATAGTTGTTGTCTTTTCGTCAAAATATGTAACCTTTGATTGCTTCTCGGTAATATAAATACTAAATTGTTGACTGCCAAAGATTGTACTATGCATTGTCGTAACTGAGTGTTAAGTGCTAGAAATCTATTGTTTAAAATTGTAATTGTCATCAGATGAGCATTTAATTCCTGTGAATTTTGAAAATTGAATGCTGATTCGTTGGACATAAATGTATGTTAATCTGACTTCCGTTAAGGTTTGTACGTATGAGTCATTGTCAATTTTTTTATCGAACTCTTCATCGAGTCTCTCCTGAATCGATGTAAAATTCAACCTATAACAACGTTTGACGGTCATTTTAGTGTATCTCTTTGTATCGATCTTCTCCTGGATTGATGCGAAAAGTTAAAAAATCATATTTGTATTGATGACGATCGAGACGAACTGATTGGCTTCCCAAAACATTTCGTATCAACGGATTCATGTCTCTGTGGGCTTTATGTTGGTGGATGCGAACTAATCGTTTCGTATCGATGCATTTCTACTGGTTTCGAACAGTTCAAATAAGCTTTGACTTTGTGCTTCATGCCGATGGTGCTAAAACAGCCTTGGTCCATGAACTTGTTTTAACCGATCAAAACAACTGGAAGACGAATCATCATCTGTCGTCTATATATACTCGACCTTATACTTAAAACAATCTTTGCTTGCTCATTCTTCTGTTAATTTCATATCGCTTCGAGTTAAAGGAGATTGAAACTGACTTTGCCTTTGAATCGAACAATACCCCCAATTCTCCAAACCAATTGCTAAAAGTAGGTAATTAAGCCATGAACTTGTGTCGAAAACGATGAGACTTGAAATTCTTTGTCTTTCCACTTGTTTCCATGACTGGTTCTAATGAAGTGTATGCCAGAGATGGGCCAAAGCAAGGTCAAGGATGGTTGGAGAAGACGTATGAACGGTTTTGGAAAAGGTGAAGTGTGGGGGTACGAAGCAATTATGGAAGAAAAGCTCGGCGTCGACTTTATATCGATGGGAGCAAGAAGGAGATTACACATTCACATCAATATAGTGAGAGTTTCATGTCGATCTGCAACTGATGGTTATGAGGAGGGAATTCGTATTGGTCCGGAGTTATGGAGCTTCATATCGATCCAAAGCAATCGATACGAAGTGATGGCAATGTGATCGATACGAATAAGAATTAGATGATCGATACAAAACTCATCCTTCATCGACTGATACAAAACTGATTTCTGGTGATCGATATGAACTCGAACCTTAATGGTTACGAAACTCTTGCATGCTTGAACATTTGACTCCGACGAGCTTCTGCCCTGCATAATTGGAATTAACCTTTTCACTGCATATTTGACTGCCTTTCGAAGCTTGTCAATGGAACTATAACTTGACATTACTTAACGAATTTTAACTTGGATCAGTCTCCAAAGTTTAAATGGAACGGTTGTGGCGGTCAAGGATGATAATCATTCCGAATTTTGAAGTCTCATCATTCAAATACTTCACTAATCCTTGTAGAATTTTCTCAAGTGTCATACATCATTGCATTGCACAAAACATATATGCACTTCACTTTTGGGAAAACACAAGATTATTGTCACCCAATGATGGTTTTTACCAAGTTGGTTAGCTATGGAACCCGGAAGCTCGCAACAATAAGAGGCTCAGAGCCCACCCCTTCCAATAACAGAGATGCTGGCTATTGCTGCCAAAGTTATAAGTCCTGCTCCGAACGAGTTACTATGAGCAGTTTTCATTGGGAATCCTCAAGACTCGATTCCATTTAATATTTCTGAAGAAATGTTAGGAAGGATTTGCTTAAGGCACGAGCTATTGTTGAGTGATGTCCTGCTACCTAGGCCAAACGATAGGCCACCCACTCCTCCAGAAGGGTACACGGCTTTTAACAGGTTATCGCGCACAGCTGGGACACTTCGTCTATTCAATTAATACCTTAGAGAAGTGTTATCTTACTTAGGGACTGCCCCATCACAGTTGCATCCGAACGGGTACGCTCTGCTGAACAGCCTATTCATTGTCTTCTTGGAGCACCTTTTTCAGCCCTCGACTTCAGAGGAAGTTAGATTCTTATTCAATGTAAGAGTCAAGGAAATAATCCCTTATTCACATTCTTAGAGGGAGTCAGAAACTGTCAAATTATGATTAGTGCCCACAAGGATTCGCTAGACGGTGGCTAATTAGACGTAAATGTTGCAATTTCTTTGGTGACTAATTGGTTAATCACCATTGGTACTGAGTTTAATGTTGTTTTCTCTTTATTCCTTCAATTCCTCGATCTGATGGCGATCAATTTAGGGAAATCGTCAGGTATCTTCAAGAGGTGCCGGGTGAGATTAGAGAGATTGAAGCGGTGCATACAGATGAAAATCTAAGGGCCGTTGGGCTGATTGATAGAGATTAGAGCATAGGGCTTGAAGGATCTCTCAGGGCAGCTCCAGCAAAAGAAGTTAGGGGTAGAACGGCTGGGATTGTAATCGCAGAGCCGAGCGGCGAAGAGGATACGCCAACTGAAGATGAACCTGTAGTTGGGCCCTTAGATAGTCCTCGACATTTAGAGGAAAAAAGGAAGGGCAAGGCGGTTGCTCACAAGCTTTGAAAGTCCACGAGATGAAAATCTGTGGTTTTGTCTTTGCCAACCGTCGGTGTTATAATTTCGAAGGTTCCTCCCTCACACATGAAGTACCCCTTCAAAGGACTTGCAGACATTGCAATCCCAGACTATGTGTCACTAAAACAAGATACCGGATTGGAAGGGCTTTAGAGTGCTTTAGTTCTAGGCGAGTCAATTCCTTTAAGTATGGCCGATATAACCGGTTGGTCGGGGGTTTGCATATGCATATAAACACTACACGGCACCACACAATTCTAATCATAAGCTACTCATCTCTGGGGATTACCAACTCTGTTGCTCTTTTCATTTTACAGATGTCGAGGCAAGAACTATGCTTGGTAGCCTTCGTTCTGCGCACCGGTCATCTAGCTTATACTTTGAGTCTTGCAGACGTGAGGCTGATAGAGACCGCGATCGCGGCTATTCCAGTCAAGAGAGGGAGCGCTATGAGTGGGAATGGGACAGGGAGAGGGAGAAAGAGAGACAGTATAGTTGTCGTTCCCGATTGCGCTCCCTGCCTCCTAGGGGTCCAACACAATCTTCTGGCTATGGCAAATGACCCCTTGAATCCTCGCATCAAATACCACTTCCCCAAATACCAAGGCCTAACCAATAGCGTTGGAAGACTGAAATTGATACTTCCATCGCCACTGAATAAGCCATCACAAAACCCACAGGGGAAGGAGCGAGTAGAATCGCTAAACTGAAAAAGGATTTTCTAAATATCTGTTTTGACGGTTTCATATCCCCTCCCTCCCCGGACTTAAAGAAAATCCCCAACGAGGCAGAACAGACAATGCATGACTACATACATGATGTTTATAGCCAATATCGGGAATGGTGGAAGACCGCAGATAACGTATTAGCGGTGGACTTTGAGCGGGCGAAGACAATTAAGAAACTAGAAACTAGTCTCACTCAGAGGGACCGCATAATTCGGGTGCTTAACAATGAAATTGAGTCTGCGAGAAATTCAGAAACAGAGGCTAATAAAAGAGCCGATGAGGCAACCCAGAGGATGCAGGAGATGAGACAAATACACTTAGCTCCGGTCGAGGAAATGAGGCACTATACCACCACAGTTATGGTTGAATGAGATGCGGCGCTAAAAGAGCTTAAAGCTAAATTTGCTGAAGTCGTTAAAGAAAAAGACGATGCAAATAAAGCCACTCAGGAAGCATGTGAGCAAGCTGTGGCGCTCAGGGATGAGAGGGATGCGGCAACGCTAAAGGTTCAGGAAGCCGAAGCCAGGGTTAATGGTGAAGTTAGAGCGGCTGAGGCTGGGTCGGAGGGTGACATTGATGATCTCCTTATCACCTATAATGCCAACATTCTAAAGCATCAAATATAAGCTGGCTCGAAGATTAACCATCATATCTATACAATGCTTGGTGCCGCTTGGTTAAAGATGAAAAAGTAGAGCACGACACTAAATCCATCGATGAGTTCGAATTAGAGAATCGGATACTGAATGAGGATGAGAGAAGAGCTCTCCACGATGTCACTATCACATTCGAGAAAGAGAGACTCGATACTCAGCATCCGTAGACAGGAGAGGGTTCTGGCGTTGAGCATCATGATGCGGGCTCCAAAATTCTTATGCCAACCCACCCCGAATCTGCTCCTGTGGTTTGATGTGCACGTAAATGTGTATATTTTTACCACCATATTTAATCTATTTAAATTAAATAAATAATCATATCAGGTATTTTAACTTGTTTAAACCAAAATTCAAATTATTTTCAAAAAAGTCACATATTCATCTTTATACAGGGGCAGAATGGTCATTTTTGCATATATTATGTAACGACCCGTAATTTTCGATAATTAAATTTTGTTAATTTAATAAGTTTTAGTAATTTAACTCAGAAAGAAAATAAACAAATCTGTAATTTAATAATGAAATCACTAAAATAAAGTTAATATTGTTAATACAAGTTAATAAATAACTAATTTAGTGCAAACCCAATTTATTGAACCAATTATAAGATTATAACTGACTATAATTAATAAATTGAAAAATAAGTTCAAAGTATATTAATTGATGAAATAATACGTAATAAGCTGTAATTTGATAAAATCAATGTTAGTGTAAATTAAGGAAATAATTGAAAATAACGTTAATTCTATTTATAATATGACAATTGGTTGATTTAAAGAATGGAAATCAGGATGTATTATTTTATTTGAAATTTAAATTCAATAATTGGATTAATTGCAAATAAATGAAATTAAATATTTAATAATTACATTAATGGAGATTAAGATGAAATTTGAGAATATTGATGTATAAACCATGAACCAACGTTAATTTTATCCATTTGATGATAATGGATTGAATAACAAGACTTAAAATCAAGTAAATCGATTTATTGGGAATTTAAGTTTATAATTACTAGATTAGTTGAAATTGGAAACTTAATACTGTAAATGGTAAAATATGCAACGAAAAATTGATATAGAAATTTGTTTAAAGAAGTATAAATTACCAAGTAATCCAAATTTATAAAATTCGTAAATAATTAAATTTGAATTGGAAATGTGATTTGATTTATTTAATATTAAATTATTTAATTAACTTGGAAAATAGCCATTTTGGCCAATGACTTGGATTTCGACGAAACTAGTTTCATCGGATCCACAAAGATGAATTATAATAGGTTTCAAGTTTCGTAGCGATCGGACTTGTCGTTTGATCGTACGGGCTCGAAACGCCTAGAAATCGATTAAATTGAAATCAATTGAAATTAATTTGAAATAACTTGATTTTAGCATAACTTCTTCATACGATGAAATTTGGATGTGAAACCCGTTCCATTGCATTTAAAATATTTAAAAACATCTATTTTGATATATGGGTTGACGCATTTTCGTTTCGGAGTCGAAACGTACTTTTGGGTTGATATCGTTCAATCAAATCTGATCCGTTCTTTCTATTTTCAACCCTACCTATAAATACCTTGTTATAAACCCTAGTAGCCTTTCTATTTCTCATTCATGTGCACACAAAACTTATGTTTCTCCTTTTTTCAATGGCAGACAATTCCAAATCCAATTGCAATTCAAAAATCAAATTGAAAATTCAATCTCCTCAAACAATAGCGAATTGTATATCAATTTGTAGCTCTCGACGAGCGCATCTCAGATCTGCAATTCATTTTTTGTTCTGGTTCATCGTTCGTTCAGAAAACGTCGAACTATCCACGGCCGTTCATCGAGTCGCGATCGACTTCGACTGATCGTCAATTGGAGGTTACCGTTGCGTAGAGATGGACGAGTGCTTCTCATCGCTAGTGTTCGTTTGATGGATTAACGGCTGGTTCGAGCATCAAAATTCAATATAGGGCTCAACTTTTGGCGGCAGCTGCACTATTTTGCGTCGAGTGGCTTTCGCCTGGGCTCGGCGGAGGCGTAGGGGGATCGACGATGTAGGCGGCGAGGTCTGGTAGGCATGATCAACGGCAATCGAAGTGGCAGCATGCATGTCATTCAGAGGAGCATCAGCTAGGGTTTGCACTGCACCGTAGCAGCCAGAGGTATTCGTGTGTTTGACTGCAGGTAGACGCGGTGACGTGGCATGGCCTCACTGGTTCATGTCTTTCTTTTTTTATTTAAGTTTAGAACGTTCAAATTTGTATAACTTTCGCGTACGATGTCCGATTTACGTGCGATTTCTTTTCTTAGGATCATATCGAAATTCTAGACATTTTGATGCTGGTTTGGACGAATTCCGAGAATGCTTAAATTTTGGGTTTAAATTGGATTTAAATTCAATTTAAATTCAAAAGGTGAGTGTTTTAACCCACTCACAACTTCTAAAATTTCTTATGTTTGTTAAATGGATTTATGATGTGATTAGAAATTTATTTACGACTGTTTAGCATATTTCGAATCATCATCTCAGTTTATTTGAATTTATTTGGATAAAATAGTATTTAATTTATTATTGAATACAAACTGCCATACAAACTGCCAGTAAATACCTGTTAATTATTATCTTTTCTATATTGATGTTATTGATTGAATTGGATGATGATTGTGATAAATTTTTAATGATTGATACTAGATGAATGGATGTTGTATTTAATATTTTATAAACTGCAAGTTGTTATGGATTTTATTTCATTCAGGATTGCGGTTTGAAATGATATATAACCGTATTTTATTTTAAATTGCGGATTGAAATGATAAATATCTGTATCACTTGACCATAGGATAGAAAATTTTATACAGACATCGTGGTCTATGTATATATATATATATATATATATATAAAATATTTTGAACTAATTTCTATGGATTGTAAAGAAATATACGGTTTTATATAAATATTGATTTCCAATATTATATAATATTATTTTATTTTTGATTTTGAACTATGTATAATTTGTTTTAATATAAAGTAAGTTTAATAATAAAGTTTGATTTTATGGAAGATAATATGGTTAATTATTTAAATTTTATGTTAATATAGAGTTTATGATGATTTAAATAAATTAAGGTTGGAAGATAAATTGGAAATTTATTTGAAATTGAATTTATTTAGGAATTAACTCAAATAAGTTGATGTGAAGTTTATTAAATTAGAAATTTTAAAAGGTATGATTTTTATAACTTGATTTTGGGGTTAAGGTGAATTAAATGAGTATTTCAAGTATAAATAATTTGATGGAAATATTTAGTTATTTGTAATTTAGGATTTATTTAAATGATAATGGATTTATTAAGTATAATATTCCAAAACTAAATAATAGAAAATTGAATTTGATAGGTATATATGAAATTACGAAACTCGATTTTGAAATTTTTGAATATTTAAAGTTGTATATATATTGAATTCGGAATGGTTTATTTTGTGGATCAAATCTGTTTTGAAATCGATATAATTTGGAATAATTTATTTGGAAACTGAATTGGATTGAAGTTTACGATTTGGGAATTGATTTGGGAATTTAAGAAGCTATTTTATTTTTAAATTATTTTAAATATTTAAACCATTTAAGTGGTGGAAGTTATGTTTCAAGGTTATGAGTTTCAAGGTAATATTCAAGTGTTTTGATTTCGAAATGTTATAACTTTGAAAGTGTTATAATTTTTGAAAAGGATATATTTGAAATGAAAATGATATCGTATTTATTTTGTTTTGAAAGGGCAATGATATTGGTTTTGAAGTATAAACTATTTTGAACAGACCGCGGTGTTGTAATAACGGTTGGTTGTTGAAGAGACCAGGATCGGAAGTTGTCATACTCTCTGCCAACTCCGAAAATCACTTTAACAACCGTGTACGTGGTGGAGATTCCAGAATGAAGTAGGATGGTGGTGGCGTTTCCTTTGAGGTAAATACGTGGACCCGACTCCCGTGAGTTGGCATAAGATGGCTAAAACAGGAGCGATAAATGGGCTAAGAAGGTAGCACCTTTAATCGGACACACTCCTTCGATAACATTCTATTACTTTATGACTGATTGGGGCCCTTTTGGTTTTGGGGGTGTGGCTCGAGGTGGGCAGTAGTAGCTGCTACGTGTTACCATCGGTCCGGAAGCGTAATTTGTATTTCTACCCTGACATTGCCTAGGTGTGTCGTGTTACCTACACTAGCGCGCCTCGTACGAGTTTGGTTTTCTCCCGTAGCCCGTGGAGTATTTAGGGTAGTCTCCTGATCTGGAGATGCGCTGATACTAGATGGACTACTGGGACTATTATTGTGGTAAGGGGAATATTGGGTCACTGCTTAACGCTATTTAAAAATAAGTTTGTTTTACTAATCGACATTATTATAATAGCGAAATATTACTACATATTAAATAGTTTAATGGTTCCTTAAGAGTTGTGAATCATGAGCATCCCTTAAGTTACTGCACTCACGTTAGACACTGGATAGAAGATATCAAATCCCATAAACATCTCTGATGCCATTCCACTCATAGTTATTTCTGTTGATTTAACTTACATAAGATCATTTAGTTTTGACTCGAGTGTTTTGTATTTTCAACTCGCTCGGGCCAGTCTGAGCATTTCAAGGTTTGAAGATCTTATTTCTAGAGGACAAAGACGAAGATTGTATTACTATTATTTATTATATTATTCCACTACATCACATTGTTCCGCTGCATTATCATTTATTATTCTCTGGTATATTTAACACTGATATGTATTGTATAAGTAAAATCAAATGTTTTATAAAACAGCTTCATGAACTGTTTAATTGATTATTATATTTTTTCATTCCGTTGCGAGACTCTGTTTTGTTTTTTCTTTCTCTGCTTTTTCTTATTCACCCCAATAACAATCCTCCATTCTGTATGGTTTGAGTCGGACGTGTGTGGTTTATCATCGATTTAAAACGTACAAAAAGATGGGATGTTACATCTAGTATCAGAGCTTTGGTTTAGCAATAAACCTTAGCTTTGTGGGGTTTGACTCTTTATTAATAGGGTAGTAATACCCTATGACGAGTCGCTGAGCATGTGTGCATATACATGAGAGAGCGTATTTGTTAGTGTTATAAAAATGTTTTGATATTGTGTTAATTTATCCCGTTTTGAATTTATAAACTCTGGTTGGTGCATGGGACGCTATGACATCAATAGGGATTTCTAAACACTTAATAGGACAGACCGACACAATATTTGTTTTGAATATAGGTAAATGAAATAATTTTGCCTATTATATTTTTGTATATAAAGTAATAAATTTTGTAACAGATATATTTGGCTGTTATATCTTTGTTTGTTAGGTGCTGGAAATTAAAAATATTAGTTAAAATATAGATGTGTAAATAAAATAAATGAAAATTGAAAATTTAGAACTTAAGTTCCAAGGTTTTGAAATTTCTTTCGAATAATTTTGGAATATAATAATAATTTTATTTAAAGGATTTTCTGATATAAATATTTCAACATAATTTGAAAGAATTTTTTTAAAGAAATTTTTGAAGGAAACAAGTTCTGTACTCCCCTCTCTGTTGCTGGAAAATAATTTCGGCGATGAGAGCACGCATCATCGACGTTTATTTTCGAGTTTCAAAGTGGGAAGGCCACTGTAGTAGTTTTACTACGGATTTATTTTGATAACCAAATATAAATTTCAAATTGTTTAAATATAATCGGATATATAAATTTTAAGTATATACATTTATCTATTATTTTTAAAATGTTTTGAAATTTAACCTGGTATTTAGTTCTTAAACTTCCGTTAAGCAATAGATTCGATTATTGTACTGAAATGGAATGTAACTAATTAATAATTGGAGCCTTTAATTAAAATAAGATATAATTATTGAACGTTAAATTAATTTGAAGAAAATGAGATGAACTTGTATAATTTTCAATTTGCATTCTTTAACATATATATATATATATATATATATATATATATATATATATATATATATATAACTTACCAAAATATTAAAGTTTTCATGTTTAATAAGAAAATATAATGGAAATTGTACAAGTAAATTTATGTAATGAAAGTATTCCATAAAATTCTTTGATAAATAAGAATTTGATGTTGTAGTGTTTAAATTTAAGTATAATTGAAATGCTTCTATAATAAAATATGATAGAAGGTAAATGTTGTAAGTATATGATTTTATACTTAAGTGACCAAAATTGATATGAACAAATAAAAATGAATTTATGTAAGTATAAGTGCAAATAAGTGAAATAAACACTGAATCAGTGGATGGAAATGAAAATTTGCAACAGATAAATTTAAATTTTAAAAAGATATATCATTAAACAAATGAAAATAAATCAAACGACAAATGCTATGTAACGACCCGGGATTTTCGAAACCGAAAATTCCAGATAGTTATGAAAAAGAAGAAAGAGATAGAAGAAAGAAGAACAGACATACCAATATCTCACATTCGCAGCGGATAAAATATAATAGTAAATAATAACAATTATACCAAAGAAAACTGTATTTATCAATTTACATCAATATATCAGAGTTACAACAATTTTTATACAAACATTGGATAGATACAATTCAACATGACACAGATATATGCAATAATACAATACAGCGGAAACGCTCCATACGTTCCTGTCATCCAACTTGCCTCCTGAGCTTTAGAACGTCCTTACCTGAAAATCTGTAATACTCGGTCTGACCCGAGTATTACATCAAAGTAATACCGGGGTCAGGCTGGAAACTAGCGTGAGTAAACCCATCTAACATGGAATACAACGGCACAAAACTACATGAAACCCGGGGTAACTCGCATCAATTTAAACATTCACAATTTGTTTTAGTCATAACTTATACTACACATCTATTTTAAGCACCAAAAATTTAGACTAAAAGATCCAATTCACTTAAATCATTCCACTCCAACCTATTGATTTCTCATATCAATTTATAAAGAATCGAAGTGGTTTCGGGTATTTGCTAACACCGACTCCGACCCCTTCGAAATTCAATGTCATCTTAACCCAAGTTATTCAAGTGAATACAATTCATTCTTAAATACAAGATATCACCTTTACACAGTAATTCATGATCAATAGATAATCCACATTATCACTGTCCACCTAAAAATCATACCACAAAACATTCTATATCAGGGATATCAACCAATTCAAGGGATTTATCATCATTCAACCATTCACCAGATTGATCACTTCCAAAAATTAATTTAATTTATCTCTAATTAAATTAATTACCAATCTTTAATCACTTAGATTACCTTTACTCAACATTAATTAATTATAAATCAAATTTAATTATTTATCCTTCAAATTTCTATCTTAATTAATCACCCTTGATTAATTACCCTTTTTAATTACATTATTAATTAGCCTCTAATTAACAACCCAAATTAATTCACATTAATCACATTTACCCATAATTAATTACTCAAATTAAATATCCTATAATCACTTACTTTGATAAATTAACCCTAATTAATCAACCCTTAATTAATCAATCCTTGATTAATTATACTAAGTAAATAATCCTTAATTACTTCTATTACGTAATTATTCACTATTTACTTTTCTTAAGTAATTATTCCTTAAGTTATTATCCATTAATTACTCAAAATATAATTATACTTTATAAATCACATTCGGTAATTATACTTTAATTATAATAAGTAATTAACTCTCAATTAATTACAAAATTAATAAATCTCCATCCATTCTTATTAAATTCTCAAATTAATTATCCTTCAGTAAATCACACTTATAATTTATTAACCCTTAATAAGTTATCTTATATAATCCATACTTTAATTAATTACAAGTAATTAATTCTCAAGTACTTCCATTAAGTACTTTATTATTTAAGTAATTAACTAATCTCTAGTTACAAATGATTGGTCTTTAATAAACTAAATTGCCTTATTAATTTAATTAATCATTTTATCTTAATTATCTTCAAGATGAAACATTAACCCTTAAAATGACTCAATTACCATTAGCAAAACCTTCGAACCTTTAAATCTTCCTTTAAATTTATTCAAAATAAAGATTTAAAATAAATTCCAAGTTTAACTTTAAAAAAATCTAAATCAATTTACAAAAACCCTTTTTTAATCTAACGTTAAAGAAACATTTGTCATTTATAAAACAAATTTAAAAGAGTTTTAATCCAATTCATTTTGAATTTAAATCCTTAATAAATTATACTTTAACATTTTAAACTTATAAACTTAATTCTACTCTTTAAAACTGAGATTTTAAACTTGAATCAAGTTTAAAACTCAGGTTTAAACTTTACGTATATCGAAAACTCGGTCTCGAAAATTTCTTTTAATAATTTGAAAAAGACAGAACAAACAGGTTTTATTACAACCTGAAACAACTATCAACCCGAAGCAACCGTACTGCTGCTTTCGAGACCAAACCCCACTGCCCCGAGTAAAAATTACCCTATACTTCGAGTCAACGCATGAAGTAGCTCGAGTACCCCAAAACCAAACCTCACCAGGACATCACTGCACCATGCACATACACGATGACGTTGATCGTCACTAATCATCATTGAGGATCATCCCACCTTATCCATCACCCTAACATCCTCTCGAAATCATCAAAACTTCATCTCCAGCTCGAAATCGAATTCGAGCTGTGATGACTAAACCTGAAACAACTATTAACCATCAAATTCCCAACCTGGAAACGCCTCGTCCCAAGGCTCTGACCACCAGAAAAATCTGCAATCCCGGCCTTGAACCCGTCAACGACCAAGCTTCCACCACACCAGATCCTGTTGAACTCGATCACTTGTAGAAGCGGTGGCGATCGAATCACTAAACCCGGTTAAAACTAGGGTTCTAGGAAAAATCCACCTCTGCCGCCTTCTCAATGAAAAAAGGATCGCCATCAGATATTTTTCCTGAATTCAATGATCACTTCTCCACCTCCAGCATCATTCCTGACCACCCCAAATGTTCCACCCTTCAGAATTTACCCAAAACTCGATTTGCAGACAAACCCAAAATTTACATTCAATATGATATTTAAAATTTGTATTTTTTTTAAAAAAATCATAGCTTCCAAAGATGATTTGAGACATATTCTTGGATCAATACATTACAACAATTGATTTAATACATTATTTGAGTTTCAACTGTATTTCCATGTTTATAGGTGATTTCCATGCTTAAAATACTTAAACTTGTTTTCAAAATCTAGATGATGTTCAAACTAAATTGATTTGTTTGAAACTCAAAACTCTAGAGAGATTAGATGGAAAGTCTTTTGAAATTTAGTTCATTTTAACATCTCTGTAATCCAAAAATACAGCGTAGCACAGCCATCAGTCATGAGTATTCAGAAACATTCATATTCACAGATTTTATACTCCTATATACATAAACAAGCATCATCACCCATCAATTATTCAGGCAACAATTATTACTTTTCTAAGTTTAAGATTAATTGTTCTTTCACCTGCAAAAATCTGAGCAGAGAATAAATCATGGATGCTACAAGCTTGATTTCCTTTGATCCTTATTTACTTTGTTGTTGAATTGATCTGATCCTTGCTTTAAAACTGAAATAAAGTTGCTTCCTTGATTTGCTTCAGATGAAAGCAGGATTTAATTTAGTTTTCTCCTATTTTTTTATAGCTTTAATTTGTAAATTGCAAGAATAGGTTAGAAAGAGAAATGGAAAAAAAATGTTTGAACTGAACTAGAACAAATTGCCATTTGTTGATTTTGCATCATATAATTTTACACATGTTATCATATTCCACCATTGTCAAAAGTAATAATTAATTGTTTTACAAGTGTCTAAACTTAAATGATATTTTACCTATATATATATATATATATTAATATGAATTATGTCCTTATTTACTTATGTTTATAAATTTGACTAAATTTTCATTAGTGTTTTTATGTTTATATATATATTTATGATTTCATTAACCTATGTTTTACTTATATATATTACTTATGCTTTATAAAGATTTAGATAATATGTTCAAATTATATGTATAAACTATACTTATTTATTCTTTTCTTTTATTTTGAAAAAAAAGAGAACTGACAGTTGTTTTACAATTGTCACTTTTGACTAAATTGTGTTAAACCCCTTTTAGTAAATTTATTTATAATTTTGAGTTTTAAACCCTTGTTTGATAAATTATGACATATGTATTAAATTTCAAATCTTATACTTATTATGGTTTAAATGTTATATACTTTTAAATTTTATGCTTATATTTTCAAAAGATATAAACATTATCAAAGCTTAATATTTAACTTTTTATTTTTTTTATTTTTTTATTTAAGATGTTTGGATTTCAAATCCAAACTTCATTTGCCAATTACTAATACACATTAAAATAGAAACATATTTATCTATAAAGATAAATTCTGCCAAAAGAAGATTATTAAACAAATATTTTCAATTTTCAATAATCACATCAGGATACTATTAAATGAATATTTATCCAAATATTTAAAACTTAGTATTTATTATAGTTCAAATTCATTTATACACAAATCCATATATAAATATTTATTATCAGATTTATTTGTTCAATCTATAAATAAATATCCTATTAATTAAGCCAATTATTTATCAATTACAGATGTCTAGAATTCCGGGATATCACGTTCCTCCCCCTTTGAATCTTTTCGTCCTCGAAAAGGAACAAAGCCAGAATTTATTAAATATTTTAAAACTAGTTAAAATATTCTTTGGTCATTTTAAAACACTTTTAAGATCTGTAATACAGCCAAAATAGTTTAATAATTTTTTTTATAATTCGATGTTTCAATAAGTCCAACTTTGTTCTTACAGAAATTCGGTCATACGTTGATCAGGCGTAAGACTGAAAATCTATAAGTGCTTAGCAGACCCATTTTCAACACCCAGTGAAAATACTCGGAAAATAATTTTATTGAAAATATCGAAACATTTCTGAAAATAGAGGAAATATCTTTGGTGAGAATGCTCTGGTGATCATCACCCCCATCCATGGTCGCAGTTACATCCTGGGTTACGTTGCCATCACAGCAAAAGTCCATGTAACTGTTGGCTCTCAACGGCACACATGATTTTCGCTATCAAAATGAAACATCTCCACTCCTACATAGGTCGCAGTCTACCGATATAAAATCAAACGCAGACTGTTGGCTCTCAGCGGCACACACGACTTTCGCTATGTTACCATAGGTCGCAGTCTATCGATATAAAATCAAACGCAGACTGTTGGCTCTCAGCGGCACACACGACTTTCGCTATGTTACCATAGGTCGTAGTCTACCGATATAAAATCAAACGCTGACTGTTGGCTCTTAGCGGCCCACACGACTTTCGCTATGGCACACACTACTCATAATCCTCAGGAACTAGTTCTATCCGGACTCCTCACAGGATCAACTTTAGAACCCCCCCTGGGGCTCAAGGCAGCACCACCCGGTCGCACTCTTGAGAAGTTCATTTCAAGGGAGCGTCTTTTTCCCCAGAGCCATCATCAAAACACTTTATATTATACACATATAATATCTTTCAAATCATACACCTAGCATGATCTCACACAAAGCTCCTTTACACAAAATCGATTATTCCAAAATCGATAATTCTCAAACTAGGCTTTCCAAATTCCAATACTGATTTTACCCAAAAATCAATAGCCTTTCCAAATCCAAAGGTTCCCAAAACCTTTTCCAAAATCCTCATAAGATCCTTTATATATATATATATATATATATATATATATATATATACACACAGATACATATAATTTTTAAAACTTTGGATCATTTCAAACTTGTATAACTCCTTTTATACTTCAAAACACCTTCAAAATCCTTTTCTTCTAGCAATAGATTCAACAAGGGGAGATTTATCTTACATAACAAAGTTATATAACTTTATTTACTCCAAATAAAATATTCAAATTTGATTACTCTATAAAGTCATTAACTATATTACTTACTTCCAGAAAGTAAATTTCTACCATAGAAATATCCAATTTCTAATTTATTTCATCATATATTTCACAAAATATATTTTCCACTTTAAAAACCTTTTTACAGTTCTTATCCACAACTTTTAATATCAACATCATTCCAATTCGTATGATGTACATATATCATCCGTACGCAACATCAATCTGATCGCTCACTTGATCACACAAATTTCACTTCCGAACTAGCATCGTCCACTCGACTTCCTAATGCGGACACAGATATGGTTTCTTAATCAGAAACCGCCATTCTCCTTGCATAGCCATAAATATGATAGAGAATATCCAGAACCAATCAATAATCCATATCCAGGTTCGCCGTCGAAAATCGAGCGAAAAATCCCAACTCGGATCGACATACTATCTCGAAATTCTATGCTCGAATCTTGATCAAATCATTATGCGAATAGAATAACATACGTACACCCTACGTATTTATCTTTTTTTGGTTATTAGCCAAATCAATTTTTTCTTCTATTCACATTCACTTTAATTTTCATTCACTTATTCACAACTGCTTTAATCCCATTTGGATTATCACCTCTATTCTTATCTCAATTGGGTATTTAAATCAATAATAGTTCGAACTCCGACCAGTTTATATTTAGAAAATAGCTTGAAAAAATTAAAAATAAATAAGTAGTTGAAAAATAATTATTAGTTTGCAAAATAGCTGTAAAATAGTTAACTAATTACAAAATAGTTGAAAAATAGCTAAATAGTTTCAAAAATTTTAGATAATTGGAAAATAGTTATAAAATAGTAATTAATTTGTAAAATAGTTGAAAAATAATAATTAGTTTATAAAATGGTTGAAAAATTGTTAAATAGTTCTAAAAATAATTGTAAAACAAGTATAAGATAGTTTTAGGTTAAAAAGGAAAGTTGTATAGTAAATAGTTTGGAAAATAGATTTGTACTAAAACAAATTATTTTAAAAATAGTCGAGAGTCAAACTGTTCAATTCCCAACCTCCATTTCCAATCAATTCAATTTAAATTTCCACTTGAATTTTTAAACTTATCCATCTTCAATCATAATTCCAATTAATTCAAATAAATTTCAATCTGAACCAATTTTCAATTCTTTTCAACGCCAATTTGAATTTAATCCCAATTCAAGTTGAATTATCCTTGATTCTTTCCAAATTCAAATCAAATTCCATTTGAATTTAAAACTATTCAACTTTAATCATAAATCCAAATTATTTAGATCGATTTCAATTTAAACTAATTTCAAATTCAGTTTCACTTTAAATCATCTCGAATTATATAAATTCGAGTTAAACTTTCAAATGTTGATTTAATCCTTTAAATCAAATCAACTTACCTCTTTAAACCATTAAATTCTGAATCCAAATTCCACTTTATCTTAATAATGGATATATCACTATACCTTATTTCTTCATTTACTTAAGCAAATTCAATTTAAGCTTAAAGATTACTAATAACAACAGGATGGTATTATCCAAATTATTTTAAAACATCCATCCATTTCCAATTTCCAGATCTCAAACCCATTTTGAGATCTCACAAACTCCCAATTCAAATCAACCATTTAACTTTCAAAGTTAAATATTAATTTCATCATGAAGTTTTTCAAATCAGGTTGATCATTCAAACTTATTTAACTTCTTCCAAGTTAAATTTCAATTTACTTAATTCAGTCAAATTTACACAATTTGAATTCCCATTCAAATTTTCAAAATACTTTCCCAACCATAAGTTTAAAAACTTATCACTTTGGGTTTTCACATCTCATTCCAAATTTAAAACTCAACATTTAGAGTTTATTTCAAACCATTTTTGATATTATGTATATCAACACATATACACATATTTACTTCTTGGCCCACCAAGTCGAATTTTAAAATTTAAACCACCCTTGGTTTTAATTCAAAACAAATTCTTTTAAAGTTTACAAACAACTTCTTATTCTAAAATAAGATTACATTCAAAATAGTTTGAATAATATTATTTTCTTTAACACTTTGAAAACAATTTCAAATGTTTAGGTTTAGAATTCAGAACTTCATAGTTGGACACCCACTTTAATTCACATCCTTTCAAAATTAGAAGTTATTCTCTTTTTAATGGTTACTTCCTTAAAACATTTTTTTTCTTTTTTTTTGCTTAATCATTAATAGACAATTTATCATTTTAGGATGATAACCAAGGTTATTACCACTGGAAATCAATTCACTATTATCTTATTCTGAAAATTCTTCTCCAAATTCAAGATTTTAATTTCAGTTTGAATCCATCTCAAATTTATCTTTATTTAATTTCAATTTGGTTGTATTTCTATTACCACTTAATTTAATTCCAATAATTATCAACCAATTTCTTTATATATATTGGAAAAATTATTGCTTTATATATATTCAAAATAAAAACTTATTTAAAAATCATTTTATAAGAAAATAACAAGTACGCTCTCTCATATATACTACACACAACTCATTCTAGGGTACTAGTTACCCTATCCTTAATGAGTAATCCCACCAGAGCCAAGGTTCTCGCTTAACCTTGCTCTGATACCAAACTGTAACGACCCGGGATTTTCGAACCCGAAAATTCCAGATAGTTATAAAAAAGAAGAAAGAGATAGAAGAAATAAGAACTGACATACCAATATCTCACATTCGCAGCAGATAAAATATAATAGTAAATAATAACAGTTATACCAAAGAAAACTGTATTTATCAATTTACATCAATATATCAGAGTTACAACAATTTTTATACAAACATTGGATAGATACAATTCAACATGACACAGATATATGCAATAATACAATACAGCGGAAACGCTCCATACGTTCCTGTCATCCAACTTGCCTCCTGAGCTTTAGAACGTCCTTACCTGAAAATCTGTAATACTCGGTCTGACCCGAGTATTACATCAAAGTAATACCGGGGTCAGGCTGGAAACTAGCGTGAGTAAACCCATCTAACATGGAATACAACAACACAAAACTACATAAAACCCGGGGTAACTCGCATCAATTTACACATTCACAGTTTGTTTTAGTCATAACTTATATTAGACATCTATTTTAAGCACCAAAAACTTAGACTAAAAGATCCAATTCACTTAAATCATTCCACTCCAACCTATTGATTTCTCATATCAATTTATAGAGAATCGAAGTGGTTTCGGGTATTTGCTAACACCCGACTCCGGCCTCTTCGAAATTCAATGTCATCTTAACCCAAGTTATTCAAGTGAATACAATTCATTCTTAAATACAAGATATCACCTTTACACAGTAATTCATGATCAATAGATAATCCACGTTATCACTGTCTACCCAAAAATCATACCACAAAACATTCTATATCAGGGATATAACCAATTGAAGGCATTTATCATCATTCAACCATTCACCAGATTGATCACTTCCAAAAATTAGTTTAATTTATCTCTAATTAAATTAATTACTAATCTTTAATCACTTAGCTTACCTTTACTCAACATTAATTAATTACAAACCAAATTTAATTATTTATCCTTCAAATTTCTATCTTAATTAATCACCCTTGATTAATTACCCTTTTAATTACATTAATTAGCCTCTAATTAACAACCCAAATTAATTCACATTAATCACATTTACCCATAATTAATTACTCAAATTAAATATCCTATAATCACTTACTTTGATAAATTAACCTTAATTAATCAACCCTTAATTAATCAATCCTTGATTAATTATACTAAGTAAATAATCCTTAATTACTTCTATTACGTAATTATTCACTATTTACTTTTCTTAAGTAATTATTCTTTAAGTTATTATCCATTAATTACTTAAAATATAATTATACTTTATAAATTACATTTATTAATTATACTGTAATTATAATAAGTAATTAACTCTCAATTAATTACAAAATTAATAAATCTTCATCCATTCTTATTAAATTCTCAAATTAATTATCCTTCAGTAAATCACACTTATATTTTATTAACCCTTAATAAGTTATCTTATCTAATCCATACTTTAATTAATTACAAGTAATTAATTCTCAAGTACTTCCATTAAGTACTTTATTATTTATGTAATTAACTAATCTCTAATTACAAATGATTGGTCTTTAATAAACTAAATTACCTTATTAATTTAATTAATCATTTTGTCGTAATTATCTTTAAGATGAAACATTAACCCTTAAAATGACTCAATTACCATTAGCAAAACCTTCGAACCTTTAAATCTTCCTTTAAATTTATTCAAAATAAAGATTTAAAATAAATTCCAAGTTTAACTTTAACAAAATCTAAATAAATTTACAAAAACCATTTTTTAATCCAACGTTAAAGAAACATTTGTCATTTATAAAACAAATTTAAAAGAGTTTTCATCCAATTCATTTTGAATTTAAATCCTTAATATATTATACTTTAACATTTTAAACTTATAAACTTAATTCTACTCTTTAAAACTGAGATTTTAAACTTGAATCAGGTTTAAAACTCAAGATTAAACTTTACTTATATCGAAAACTCGGCCTCAAAAATTTCTTTTAATAATTTGAAAAAGATAGAACAAACAGGTTTTATTACAACCTGAAACAACTATCAACCCGAAGCAACCATACTGCTGCTTCGAGACCAAACCCCACTGCCCCGAGTGAAAATTGCCCTATACTTCGAGTCAATGCATGAAGTAGCTAAGTACCCCAAAACCAAACCTCACCAGGACATCAGTGCACCGTGTACATACACGGCGACGTTGATCGTCACTGATCATCAACGAAGATCTTCCCACCTCATCCATCACCCTGACATCCTCTCGGAATCATCAAAACTTCATCTCCAGCTCGAAATCGAATTCGAGCTGTGATGACTAAACCTGAAACAACTATTAACCATCAAATTCGCAACGTGGAAATGCCTCCTTCCAAGGATCTGACCACCAGAAAAATCTGCAATCCCGGCCTTGAACTCGTCAACGACCAAGCTTCCACCACACCAGATCCTTTTGAACTCGATCACTTGTAGAAGCGGTGGCCATCGAATCACTAAACCCGGTTAAAACTAGGGTTCTAGGAAAAATCCACCTCTGCCGCCTTCTCAATGAAAAAAATCGCCATCAGATATTTTTCCTAAATTCTATGATCACTTCTCCGCCTCCAGCATCATTCCTGACCACCCCAAATGTTCCACCCTTCAGAATTCACCCAAAACTCGATTTACAGACAAACCCAAAATTTACATTCAATATGATATTTAAAATTTGTATTTTTGTTTTAAAAGTCATAGCTTCCAAAGATGATTTGAGATATATTCTTGGATCAATACATTACAACAATTGATTTATTCCATTATTTGAATTTCAACTGTATTTCCATGTTTACAGGTGATTTCCATGCTTAAAATACTTAAACTTGTTTTCAAAATCTAGATGATGTTCAAACTAAATTGATTTGTTTGAAACTCAAAACTCCAAAGAGATTAGATGGAAAGTCTTTTGAAATTTAGTTCATTTTAACATCTCTGTAATCCAAAAATATAAAGTAGCATAGCCATCAGTCATGAGTATTCAGAAACATTCATATTCACAAATTTTATACTCCTATATACATAAACAAGCATCATCACCCATCAATTATTCAGGCAACAATTATTACTTTTCTAAGTTTAAGATTAACTTTTCACTCACCTACAAAAATCTGAGCAGAGAATAAATCTTGGATGCTGCAAGCTTGATTTCCTTTGATCCTTATTTACTTTGTTATTGAATTGATCTGATCCTTGCATTAAAATTGAAATGAAGTTGCTTCCTTGATTTGCTTTAGATGAAAGCAGGATTTAATTTAGTTTTCTCCTATTTTTTTTATAGCTTTAATTTGTAAATTGAAAGAATAGTTTAGAAAAGAGAAATGGAAAAAAATGTCTGAACTGAACTAGAACAAATTGCCATTTGTTGATTTTGCATGATATAATTTTACACATGTTATCATATTCCACAATTGTCAAAAGTAATAATTAAATGTTTTACAAGTGTCTAAACTTAAATGATATTTTACCTATATATATATATATATATATATATATATATATATGAATTATGACCTTATTTACTTATGTTTATAAATTTGACTAAATTTTCATTAGTGTTTTTATGTTTATATATATTTATGATTTCATTAACCTATGTTTTACTTATATATATTACTTACGCTTTATAAAGATTTAGATATTATATTCAAATTATATGTATAAACTATACTTATTTATTCTTTTCTTTTATTTTTAAAACAAAAAAGAGTATTGACACTTGTTTTACAAATGTCACTTTTGATTAAATTGTGTTAAACCCCTTTTAGTAAATTTATTTATAATTTTGAGTTTTAAACCCTTGTTTGATAAATTATGACATATGTATTAAATTTCAAATCTTATACTTATTATGGTTTAAATGTTATATACTTTTAAATTTTATGCTTATATTTTCAAAAGATATAAACATTATCAAAGCTTAATATTTAACTTGTTATTTTTTTATTTTTTTTATTTAAGATGTTTGGATTTCAAATCCAAACTTCATTTGCCAATTACTAATACATATTAAAATAGAAACATATTTATCTGTAAAAGATAAATTCTACCAAAAGAAGATTATTAAACAAATATTTTCAAATTTCAATAATTACATCAGGATACTATTAAATGAATATTTATCCAAATATTTAAAACTTAGTATTTATTATAGGTCAAATTCATTTATACACAAATCCATATATAAATATTTATTATCAGATTTATTTGTTCAATCTACAAATCAATATCCTATTAATTAACCCAATTATTTATCAATTACAGATGTCTAGAATTCCGGGATATCACATGTTATGAAATGAAATTAATAAGAATGAACTAAATTTATGCTTAGAGTCATTGTTTGTTTGACTTATGGTTGTTTGGGCAAGGATACTTTAAAATTTCTTAGATGTATGAATAATCTATTGAGCTTATCTAAGACTGTTGAGCAAATGGAATTCTTCATAGTTATTTATCATTCTATGTGATTTAAGGTGTCTTTACCCGAACCAACCAATTATTTTGTTTTGATTGAATGGTTGATTTGTATATGATGTGTATGCTGTTGGTTGCAATGATTGTTGTTTTATATTGAATTGTTTGAAACAACTTTGAATATTTCATTTTATATAATTAGTAACTCTTTTGGATTATATAAGTGAAATACAGGTTATGGAAGCAATTGCTACTGCTTTTGGTTTCATAATTAAACATTGTTTGCCCGACAAATAGATATGTTCTCGGATTACGGTTTTATAGCGTTACTATATTGTTTTTCCCGTGTTAGGATATATATTATTTTGAAATATTGTTTTATGTTATTATATTTGATATTATATTTTCTCCCGAGCCTCTTCGTGCGAAGGAGACTCCGCCAAAATTTTCCGTAAATTTTGGATTTAGAAAATTTTTGAAAAATGTTTTCAAACTTCATTAATTCGAGTATAAAAAGATTTAATGGTTATAAATTGGTATATTTATTTAAATTAATTAATTTTTTAAATTTATTTGTTTATAAATTTAATATTTTAAGTAAGATATATTGATTCCTTAATTCTTCTTTTCCCTTCTTTTTTCTTTTCGGGGATGAAAAGTTTTGAGTGGGGGAGAGTGTAACGACCCATAATTTTCGATAGTTAAATTTTGTTAATTTAATAAGTTTTAGTAATTTAACTCAGAAAAAATAAACAAATCTGCAATTTAATAATGAAATCACTAAAATAAAGGTAATAATGTTAATACAAGTTAATAAATAACTAATTTAGGGCAAACCCAATTTATTGAACCAATTGTAAGATTATAACCAACTGTAATCAATAAATTGGAAAATAAGTTCAAAGTATATTAATTGAGGAAATAATATGTAATAAACTGTAATTTGATAAAACTAGTGTTAGTGTAAATTAAGGAAATAATTGGAAATAATGTTAATTCTATTTATAATATGACAATTGGTCGATTTAAAGAATGGAAATCAAGATTTACTAATTTATTTGAAATTTAAATGCAATAATTGGATTAATTACAAATAAATGAAATTAAATATTTAATTATTACGTTGATAGAGATTAAGATGAAATTTAAGAATATTGATGTAATAAACCATGAACCAACGTTAATTTTATCCATTTGATGATAATGGATTAAATAACAAGATTTAAAATCAAGTAAATGGATTTATTGGGAATTTAAATTTATAATTGCTAGATTAATTGAATTGGAAGCTTAATACTGTAAATGGTAATGTATACAACGATAAATTGATATAGAAATTTGTTTAAAGGAGTATAAATTACCATGTAATCCAAATTTATAAAATTCGTAAATAATTAAATTTGAATTGGAAATGTGATTTGATTTATTTAATATTAAATTATTTAATTAACTTGGAAAATAGCCATTTTAGCCGTTGACTCGGATTTGACGAAACCAGTTTCATCGGATCTGCAACGGTGAATTATAATAGGATTTCAAGTTTCGTAGCGATCGGACTTGTCATTTGATCGTAGGGGCTCGAAACGATTAGAAATCGATTAAATTGAAATCAATTGAAATCAATTTGAAATAACTTGATTTTAGCATAACTTCTTCATACGATGGAATTTGGACATGAAACCTGCTCCATTGCGTTTAAAATATTTAAAAACATCTATTTTGATATATGGGTTGACGCATTTTCGTTCCGGAGTCGAAACGGGCTTTTGGGCCGATATCGTTCAATCAAATCTGATCCGTTCTTTCTATTTTCAACCCTACCAATAAATACCCTGTTAAAAACCCTAACAGCCTTTCTATTTCTCATTTTTATATGTACAAAACTTCTGTTGCTCCTCTTTTTCAAGGTCAGACAATTCCAAATCCAATTGCAATTCAAAAATCAAATTGAAAATTCAATCACCTCAAACAATAGCGAATTGTATATCAATTTGAAGCCCTCGACGAGCGCATCTCAAATCTGCAATTCATTTTTCGTTCTGGTGCATCGTTCGTTCAGAAAACGTTGAACTATCCACATCCATTCATCGAGTCGTGATCAACTTTGTCTAATCATCAATTGGAGGATATCGTTGCGTAGAGATGGACGAGTGCTTCTCATCGCTGGTGTTCGTTTAATGGATTAACGGCTGGATCGAGCATCAAAATTCAATCTAGGGCTCAACTTTTGGCGGCGACTGCACTATTTTGTGTGAGTGGCGTTCGCCTGGGCTCAATGGAGGCGTAGGGCGATCGGTGATGTAGGCGGAGAGGTCTGGTAGGCATGGCCAACAACAATCGAAGTAGCGGCATGCGTGTGATTCAGACAAGCATCGGCTAGGGTTTGTACTGCACTGTAGCAGCCAAAGGTATTCGTGTGTTTGACCGCACGGAGATGCAGTGACGTGGATTGGCCTCACTGGTTCGTTTCTTTCTTTTTTTATTTAAATTTAAGTTTAGAACGTTCAAATTTGTATAACTTTCGCGTACGATGTCTGATTTATGCACAGTTTCTTTGTTAGGATCGTATCGAAATTCCGGACATTGTGGAGCTAGTATGGACGAATTCTGAGACTGTTCAAATTTTTGGTTTAAATTGAACTTGAATTCAATTTGAATTCAAAAGGTGAGTGTTTCAACCCACTCACAACTTCTAAAATTTCTTACGTTTGTTAAATAGATTTATGTTGTGATTAGAAATTTATTTATGACTGTTTGGGCATATTTTGACTCATCATCTCAATTTATTTGGATAAAATAATGTTTAATTTATTATTGAATATAAACTGCCAGTAAGTACCTATTAATTATTATCTGTTCTATATTGATGTTATTGATTGAATTAGATGATGATTGTGATAAATGTTTAATGATTGATATTGGATGAATGGATGTTGTATTTTATATTTTATAAACTGCAAGTTGTTATGGATTTTATTTCATTCGAGATTGCGGTTTGAAATGATATATAACCGTATTTTATTTTAAATTGCGGATTGAAATGATAAATATCATTATCACTTGACCATAGGATAGAAAATTTTACACAGACACCGTGGTCTATATATATAAAATATTTTGAACTACTTTCTATGGTTTTGTAAAGAAATATATGGTTTTATATAAATATTGATTTCTGATATTATATAATGTTATTTTATTCTTGATTTTGAACTATGTATAATTTGTTTTAATATAAAGTAAGTTGAATAATAAAGTTTGATTTTATGGTAGATAATATGGTTAAGTATTTAAATTTTATTGTGACATAGATTTTACAATGATTTAAATAAACTATGGTTGGAGGAAAATTGGAAATATATTTGAAATTGAATTTATTTAAGAATTAACTCAAATAAGTTGATGTGAAATTTATTAAATTGGAAATTTTAAAAGGTATGATTTTTATAACTTGATTTGGGTTTAAGGTGAATTAAATGAGTATTTCAAGTATAAATAAATTGAAGAAAATATTTAGTTATTTATACTTTGGGATTTATTTAAATGATAATGGATTTATTAAGTATAATGTTCCAAAACTAAATAATAGAAAATTGAATTTGATAGGTAGATATGAAATTACCAAACTCAGTTTTGAAATTGTTGAATATTTAAAGTTGGATATATATTGAATTTGGAATGGTTTATTTTGTGGATCAAATCTGTTTTGAAATCGATATAATTTGAAATAATTTATTTGGAAACTGAATTGAATTGAAGTTTATGATTTGAGCATTTAAGAAGCTATTTTATTTTTAAAGTATTTTAAATATTTAAACCATTTAAGTGGTGGAAGTTCTGTTTCAAGGTTATGAGTTTCATGGTAATATTCAAGTGTTTTGATTTCAAAATGTTATAACTTTGAAAGTGTTATGATTTTTGAAAACGATATATTTGAAATGAAAATGATATCATATTGATTTGGTTTTGAAAGGGCAATGATATTTGGTTTTAAAGTATAAACTATTTTGGAAAGACCGTGGTGTTATAATGACGGTTGATTGTTGAAGAGACCAGGATCGAAAGTTGTCATACTCTCTGCCAACTCCGAAAACCACTTTAATAACCGTATACGCGGTGGAGATTCCAGAATAAAGTAGGATGGTGGCGGCGTTTCCTTTGAGGTAAATACGTGGACCCGACTCCCGTGAGTTGGCATAAGGTGGCTAAAACAGGAGCGATTGACGGGCTAAGAAGGTAGCATCTTTTATCGGACACGCTCCTTCGATACCATTCTATTACTTTGTGATTGATTGGGACCCTTTTGATTTTGGAGGTGTGGCTCGAGGTGGGCGGTAGTAGCTGCTATGCGTTACCACCGATCCGGAAGCGTAATTGGTATATGTACCATGGCATTGCCTAGTTGTGCCGTGTCACCTACCTTAGCGCGCCTCGTATGAGTTTGGTTTTCTTCCGTAGCCCGTGGAGTATTTAGGGTAGTCTCCCAATCTGGAGATGCTCTGATACTGGATAGACTATTGGGACTATTATCGTGTTAAGGGGAATATTGGGTCATTCCTTAACGCTATTTAAAAGTAAGTTTATTTTACTAATAGACATTATTATAATAGCGAAATATTACTACATAGTAAATAGTTTAATGGATCCTTAGGTTGTGAAACCCTAGCATCTCTTAAGTTATTGCACTCACGTTAGACACTGGATAGGAGATGTCAAATCCCGTAAACATCTCTGACGTCGTTCCACTCATAGTTATTTCTATTGATTTAAAACGTACAAAAAGGCGGGATGTTACACAGTAATTTGAGAAAATTTAATTGGAAATTTCGATATTATTTCGTAGGAAAATAGGATGGAAATTACAAGTGGTTTCATGAAGATATACATGCACAATAGAAAACAAAGCAAATGAAGATGAAAATAATTCAAACTCATAAACATGGAGAACCCCACTTACCCACTTACCTTGATTTTCAACTAGGAGCTAATGCACATGCTTAAAGGCCATTAAAGCTTCATGCACATTTAAGTGGGGGATTAAAACATGCTAATGGTTACTTGGTGGCCACACTACCTTAAGGGTATTTGGGCATTCCCAAAAAAAAGTGAATTAGGGTTTTTAACTTGTATAAATACCTCATATCTTCATGTAACCCTCCTCTTCCTCTTAGTTAGTTCTAGTTTAAGAACAAAAAAGAAACAAAGCTCTTCTCTTTTATTTTTCATGGCTACTTAGCCAAAAAAAATTGTTTCATATAATCTTTCTTTTTATGCAATGTTAGTTAATGTTCTTTTACATTTACATGCTCTCTTTCTTATTTTGTTAGTAGCTTAGTGTTCATTTCTTTTTTAATTTGCTTTTCTTTTCATTTTGCTCTATTTTTCCTCTTGTTTATTTTATGTTGCTTTCTACATTTATTGATTTAATAACAAGTATGAGAGGCTAATCCCTACAATTTAGGGGTAATGAAGCTCTCTTGAATCATGTAGATGCAGCATAATTTTTCTTTTGTGTCTCTTTTGTGCTTAATGGAAAGTTAGATGTTTGTGTGATTTTGTGTTTAATATTGAGTTTGATAACTTATGTTGTTCAAAATAAATATGTCATGCTTAATCATATGAATCACTAATTACCTCTTCATCTACATATGCTCATGGTAATGGAAGTGGATTTATGTCACGATCCGAAATCCAATGTTCAAAAATTGACACTAAATACCTCACTTGTATTCGACTGCCAAAAGATTCAAACATCGAACTCCAGTCGGATGGAGCTTATAACAACATTAGATGAATATAAACAGCGGAAACAAAATGAATATCATATATCAACACAGATACAACATGATAAAATATCCAATACAACGTCGATCACAAATATCAGAGTGATACAAATATGATACAACAATAATACGACAACAGAAACTTCAACAAGTTTCCAACATACTTTAACTTCGACAAGGTCTTCAAAAACTCCAACACTTCAAAAGACTTTCAAATCCAAAGCTTCCAGAAGACATCAAATCCAAGCTAGCTCCAAAACATGAATAAACTGCTTCTAGGCTGCCCGTGTGGAAAATTATGGGCATCCAGATTTAGGAAAGGAACAATAAACTACGAGTCAGTCATGGGACTGGTATGAGTAAACAAAACAGTTGTTTGAAATAAAAACAGTTTATTCTTATCAAAAGCAAAACAAAAGAACTTGAAAGAAATCCGCAATGCTTTTTGAAAATAAACTGCCATAAGACCTCCCGCCACACACACAATGCAAACGCAGACTTGGAGGAGATTTCTCCTTATGACAGTCAAAACAGTGGTGACCTACTATGCCTACTGTATAATATCAATCTTAGCCAGCATAGACATTTCGTACTATGCCTACTGTAGCTACCATCTAAACAGTGGTGACCACCATAAGTAAATGGCAGGTTATACAACTAAAACCATAACGAGCTCGTATTGGATGATTGGATTTCCAACAAATAGTCGGGCAAAGGAACTTCCCACATAAAATGGAACACCTCTAGAGGGACGTCCCCGAGAACATAACCGGATCTCTGCTACACAAGGCTGGGTTACCTCTGTGACTAGGTAACAACTGACACGAGTATGCCACCTCCCGGTCATTACCAACCTTTATCCGAAGCGCTTCTCAACCGACAACCACAAAGCAATAAGTTTTGCATCAACCACAAAGTAAGTATCTGGGCTCCATACCATGATACCACTTATAATCCAGAAGGAAATGGACATACCCTCAGGGAGAGCTACCCTCAAATAACATTGCTGCCATGATTCATGTTTTGACCATAACCGGGTTGTGAGGTTCGATATAACGACCCTGACTCGGCCTTCGAAAATCGGCAACCGTACTTCACTTGTACTCGAATGCCGAAAATTCAAACGCTGAATCTGGCTCGCCGGAGCTTATAACACATTAAGTATAACAACACAGCGGAAGAAAAGAATGAATATCATAATCAACTCCAACGAATACAATATCCAATGATATACAACAATGATATAAAAATGATACAAGAAATATCAGAGACAATAAACAGCAGCGGAAAAACAAATAGCCAAGAGATAACTCCAATCCAATGCTCCAAAGCTAAAACTCCAAACCACAAGCTCGAACCACCATCAAGTTGCACCAAGCTACGTAAGTCTCGTCCATCGTCCTAACCAAATACTTCAATATCCAAAGTCTTCAAAGAATACCAAAGAGAAAGCCAAAAGCTACCGAATTGATATCTATATCTACTATCTGAAAAACCTACCTCTAGACTGTCCGTGTGGAAAATTGCGGGCACCCTGAATTTAGGAAGGGAACAATAAACTCCGGGTCAGTCATGCGACTGGTATGAGCAAACAAAAACAGTTTATGTTTAAAATAAACAACAAAAGAATTTAAAATTGAAATCCGCAATGCTTTTTGAAAAATGAAACTACCTTAAGGCCTTCCGGCACACACACAATGCAATCGCACACTTGGGGGAGATTTCTCCTTATGATAGTCAAACATGCTTGATACGCGAAAACCATTTGATATTATTACTAGTACATAGTGGAAAACATTTCGAAAGTACAATATTAATCTTAGCCAGCATACATACCATTATAGTATGCCTACTATAGCTACCATGTTAGACGGCAGGTTCTACAACTAAAACCGTACAAGGCGCGTATTGGTGATTGGATTTCCAACAAATGTTCAGGCTAAGGAACTTCCTGTGCCACATGGGTATGCCTCTAGAGGGACGCCCCAAGAACCTAACCGGATCTCTGCCAACACAAGGCCGGTTTACCTCAGCAAAAATAGGTAACTACTACACGAGTATGCCATCCCTCGGTTGTAACCAACCTTTATCTGGGGCCCCAAAAACAACAATCACAAAGTAATATATATATTTGTGATATCCTCATAAGTTAAGTATCTGGGCTCCATACCATGATACCACTTCTATCCAGAAGGAAATGCACATACCCTAAGGGGCGCTACTCCCTATAACCTTGCTGCATCTTTCCGATTTCGACCATTCCGGGGTGTGAGGTTCGACGAAGTCTCGTCCACAAAGCTACGCTTTTCACAAAAGCCATGCTTTGATCAACAAATGATCAGCAGCACTTCGTATGCCATATTACGAAATTGGGAATGTATCACTAGTAACCATCAACTACATAACCTCTGAGCTCGCACGTCTCAGAGAAGGGTGTTAAGCTAAAAGAATAAATCTCCGCCACCAAACAGAAATGTATTTGTTAGAAATCGGCTTTACATCTCAAAGTGTAATGTCAGACACACATCCATACAAGTCCGTTCCGGGATCGAACAGAACCGAAGGCACTTCATAAAGAAGCCCTTGCAAATCCGGATAATCTCTAACCACGTCCGGACTCCCCATCACAAAGGGTGCTCAAATCTCTATACCGGGGTTCAGCCGATGCAGATACATTCGACAAGAAATCCTTTCATTTTCAAAATATCTGGTCTTCAATTGCTATCCATAACGTCGTATCATTATTCGGAATGGGTTATACAACAGAAAGGTCCTCTCCCGGCTAAACCGAATAATGAGCGCAATATTTAAAAACATATGGATATGGGATCGCAGTTAATCACAACTTATTATCCAAAACTTTTCTTTCAAATGGTTAAACAAATTACCATTTACAAATCTTTTTGAACAAAAGATTCACTTCACAAAGTTTACCAATCTTTCATAAAGATTCATTAATATCTTTCTAATTCAAATCATTTATACAAAAGATACGCTTTTCAGATCCCTTTTCAATTTTAAAACAAACTTCACCAATCTTTAACAAAGATTCATTATAGCCTATCAAAACAATTTCCCTTTTAAATTGGATTAACCCATCCAATCAAAGATTCAATTCATAGCTATCAAAAATCATTTCCATAGATTCATTCATAACTTTCAAAGCCATTCTATTTCAAACTTGAAATCTTTTCATCATAATTTGGAAATTCTTTCCTTATATAAAAGATATTATTATTTGAAATCACTTGTTTCCATTTCAGAAAACCTGATTATATTTGCATGAGTTAACGCCCTTCAAATATAAATTTGGGTTAAATTCAAATTCTCAAAAACCATACTTTTCAAAAACGGTTTAAAAACCCATATAAACACATTTATAGCTTGTATAACCTTTTTACATCATAAATTCTCAACATAGAATTCAATTTCAAATTTTGAATTCAAATTTCAAAACTAAATCAAGTTATTCAGAAATAACTTTTATCTTTGAAAATTCCTTTTTCAGAAGTATTTTTAAATTCAACCCAATCCATATCCAAAACCATTTGGATTTAAAAATTCAAATTCAAAATTATTTCATAAATCTGTGACTTAACCAATTTCCTCGTGAAATCCATATTGTGTGTGTATGGTGTAGTCCAGGGGTTTTACACAATAGTGCACAACATCAATCATATCAATATCAATAAGCGGTATAACCTATAACGCTTATCTTCAATCACAGATTCATAGATAAGGTAAATTTATCAATCACAAAGATTCATCATTACGATTCGATGTGGTTTTCGGATAACCAACTGGAATCCGACCCCCTGTCGCATCGAATTTCAAATGTCGTTTTTCGAGTCAACAGTATATACATCACAAATATAACAACTCAGCACAAAACATTACAAAGCATCACACCACATATCAAATATATCAATCCATTACATTGCATCCAATAGAATCCAAACGCCCATAAGTAAAACAAATTAAATTATCTGATTTAAATTAAATCAGATTCATTACTTATGAATAAATTATTAATCTTGGTTAATTAATATTAATTAATTACAGGTCAATTTGATTAAATACTCTTTGATCGTTTATTAATTAAATTTTAATTTATAATTAACCCTTTGATTAATTATCCTTAATTAATTACAATAATTAATTAATTCTTAATAAATAAACAATCACTTCTTAATCACTTTCATTAATCAATTAACCTTTAGTTAATTATCTTAATTAATTACATTGATCAATTAACCATTAATTAATTACAATTTAATTAATTACAATAAGTAGTTATCCTTAATAAATTCCATTAGTTAATTGACCTTTAATTAATTATCCTTACCTTAATTAATCACATTAATTTAACCTTTAAGTTAATTACAAATAAATTAACTTTTAATCATCTATTAATTTACCTTCAATCATAAATTAATAAATCTTCAACCATTGAGTAATTATCCTTTAATTACTTAAATTAAAAATTAATTTTTCTTTAACTAACAATTAATTAACCATAATTTATCCTTAATTAAGTAATCATTCTTTAAGCAATTAATTACCCTTATGAATTAATCAACGTTTGATCGCATTAAGTAATTTTATCCTCAAATTATTAATCATAATCTCTTAATTAAATTAAGATCTCAATAAACCATTTATCTTTAATTATTATTTTCAATTACATCATTATATTTTGAAAATACCCGGGGATTATAAAAGTATTTTCAATCAAACAAATTTTAAGCATTTATACTTTTAAAATTTCAACCTTTGAAATTACTTGAAAACTTGTTCCATACATATATTATGGAAACCTATTTAATAGTTTGTTATTAACAAATGATTTAAAATGTTTTATCATCATCCAAATTGGGATTTTTAAATAAACTTAAAAATTAACTTGTTTAATTTAAGTTAAATAAAGAAAACATTTCAAAAACATTTATTTTATAGAGAAAATAGTTTTAAACTAAAAAGAAAATTTGATTTATATTTCATAAACTAATGAAATACGTACCCGAGAAAACCTCGAGTGAAACACGAGCCAAATCTAGAATTGCCCGTGCAAAACCCCGAGTTCACTCTCCTCCATTCCTTTCTTTTCCTTTTTCTTCTCTGTTTGCTGTTTTTTTTTCTGATTATAGACAAACTGACCTGATGGTCACACTAAAACTTCCCGAGCCAAATGATCGAAACTCCGAGCCCATACACGAGAGCGACTTCGAGACGCTCCTCTTCTCCCACGAGCTCATTGATAAATGGCGACATTGGACACTTCCGGTAGCTCGTGCATGTGCATGATCAATCGCGACAGCTCCGATCGTTGCCACCACCTTCTACATGTCGCCGATCAACTCCTCCATCAACACAATAAGCCAGATCGTCGAATCTCACCCTAAATCAAAATTTCACCATCAAGCTTTGATCTGGAACACAGCCGAACACCGAAATTCACCTCGAACTCCCACCTCTGGTCATCAGCAATTGTGCAATTCCTCCCAAAGCTTCTCCAGAGTCTCATTCTCCTGTCCCTCCTCATGCGATCGTTTCGATTACCACGACGACGTTGATTCTTCAATTTAAACTTCGACAAGACAAATTGTGCCCAAAACCCTACAACCACGTCAATGAACTACCACAATCATCAAAAAAATCAGTGACTATTTTTCTGGTAAACCCCACCACCTGAACTACCTTTGACATAAATCTCGAAACCCAATATCTCCCTGATCATCAGAAATTGATGAATTTGCAATTTCTGTTCATATTAAAATGTCTCACCGTATACCTATTTAAAAATTATAACTACTTTGCCTAAATTTATCATTTTTCCATACAAATCACCTTATGAAATCCCATCTCGAAATTTTTAACATTCATTTTCCAGGTTTAAAAAGTTTATTGTAATTTTCTTCCTTTCCAGTAAAATCATTTGCTGATTTTTCTTATAAATATTTTTAAAGATGGCATTAGGTAAATATTAACAAAATTTCTTTAAGAATTTTAGCTTAACATCAATTATAGGAAGAGATGCTGAAATTTTTTTCTTTTTAATCTTGTTCTCTGAATCCTATAACTAAGAACAGAGCCTACTTTCCTATCTACATACATATGCTCTCAGATATTTTGCATATATACAAACATGTAGGTAAATAATTCAAACACATTACATATCCTAATTCACAAATCATTTAGATATATAACAGGTTGAGTTTGCTCACTGTGGTGAATGAAGAACAGAGAACCTGCTTGATTTGTTGTTTCTTGAACTCCTGTTTTGCTGTATTCTGCTTTGATCTTTTTTTTCCATTTTTTCTGCTTCTCTCTTGATTTTGTATTTCTACTTTGCTTGATATTCTTCCAGGTTTGAAGTTTGATTTCCAGAAGAATTGTTTTTATGCTTTACTTCAACAATTTCCGGGCCTTATTCCCTTCCAGATTTTAGCTTGCTTACTTGAATCCATTTCAGGTTTTAGTTTTGTTCATGTTTTGATCAGGTTTTGTGATTTTGTATTGCTAGTTTTTTTGAGTTTCCAAGTTGCACTTTTGAACACTTGAATTTGGTTTTGATTTCCTTTTAATTTTCTTTTCAGATTTTGGTTTTAAGATAGTCTTGTTTGAGATTTTCTTTTTGAATTGTTTTGAATGTTTCAGATTTGAGAAAATGTTTTATTTAATTCAAATTAAAACATAAATGCCACTTGTTAAATTACTTGTAAATTAAATGAATACTTGTTCATTACCTATCTCCTCTTACCTACACTTGTTAATGTATGAACTCTCAAGTTTACAAATGTTAATTCAAAATGTATTCTTTTTACATTTGTATTTTTGTATTAGTTATTGTATATATACAAATTTGATTTTATCACATGTAACTTTTAAAATAAAAATGTTTATTAAATCCTTCTATCAAATCCTATTCAAATTTTGAGCTATTGTGTTTTTTTTGTTTAAATCCTTTCTTCAAATTTGTTTTAACCCTATCATTTTATAAATTGCTTTATATATATATATATATATATATATATATATATATATATGTCCTCAAATTATACTTATTATGTTTTAAATTTTAAAAACAATTATTTAAGACTTTCTTATGTATTATTTATACTTATACAAATTAAAGAAAAATGGTTTGAAATTAAATTATACTTTGCTAATAAATATTTATAAGTTAGTAAATACAATTTTTATTTTCAATACATTTATATTTTTAAGCTTAAGATATTAAACTTATTAACAAATACTTATTTTAAAATTTTCATTTTAAACTTAAGTAATCATGCTTATTATATTTTTGTTTTCAAATATAAAATTTTCTTTAAGTCCAATTAAATTTCAATATATTAACATTTGAATTCCAATTTCAAACTTAAAATTATTATATATATATATATATATGAACACAAATCAAACACATATCTTTATAAATTTTGAAAAAATTCAAATTAACTCACCATTAATTCACAATTAAATTCAAAAATTGAATTAATTATCAAATTATCTTAACTAAAATTTCAAGGATGTTACAGATTCCCCCCTTAAAAAAAATTCGTCCTCGAAATTTGTAAGAGAGACAACAAAAGAATATAGAGAGATAGAGAGACAGTTTCCAAATCAAACTGGGTATCTATTCTGTATTTGGCTTACCAAAACAAAATATCAATAATTGATACATGAACGAATCAAGATACTCAGGTCACCAGAACTACGAATATACAGGGGTATTGATTAGTTCAAAGATAACCAACCACTTGTTGAATATACCTGGACCCAACAGAATAAACAGATATATGGATGCAATCCAAATCTTTTAGTTTAAACAACCAAAATATACCTATCAACAATAACAACCAAAGCAAACAATTCTGACCCATCTGGAGTTTGTGTCCCATGCCAATATATCAAAACTTCTTCCTAGGGCTGCCAGGAATCATCAAAGAATTGAAAAGACGGATCAAAGGAGATTGATAGAGAAAGTTGTTTCCCCTATTGCAGGGTACTGACCATTTGTAGTGGTACTCCCCTGTGCCCTATCTCGTCCTCTTCTTGCACTCATACTCACTATCAGTGGATAGCAAGAGAATTTATTGAGGCATACGGATGGATATCTTAGGGATATACTCATTCTAGGGTATACTTCACCCTATCTCTAATGAGTTACCTAATGTGTTATACTCCTGAGCTAAAGTTTCAACCTTCAGCTCTGATAACAATGAAATGACCCTGACTCGGCCTTCGAAAATCGGCACTCGTACTTCGCTTGTACTCGAATGCCGCAGATTCAAACGCCGAATCTGGCTCGCTGGAGCTTATAACACAATAAGTATAACAACACGGTGGAAGAAAAGAATGAATATCATAAACAACTCCAATGAATACAATATCCAATGATATACAACAATGATATCAAAATGATACAAGAAATATCAGAGACAATAAACAGCAGCGGGAAAACAAATAGCCAAGAGATAACTCCAATCCAATGCTCCAACTAAAACTCCAAACCACAAGCTCGAACCACCATCAAGTTGCACCAAGCTAAGTAAGTCTCGTCCGTCGTCCTAACCAAATACTTCAATACCCAAAGTCTTCAAAGAATACCAAAGACAAAGCCAAAAGCTACCGAATCGATATCTATATCTACTATCTGAAAAACCCAACTCTAGACTGCTCGTGTGGAAAATTGTGGGCACCCAAAGTTTAGGAAGGGAACAATAAACTCTGGGCCAGTCATGGGACTGGTATGAGCAAACAAAAACAGTTTATCTTTAAAACAAACAGCAAAAGAATTTAAAATTGAAATCCGCAATGCTTTTTGGAAAATGAAATTACCATAAGGCCTCCTGGCAAACACACAATGCAATCGCACACTTAGGGGTGATTTCACCTTATGATAGTCAAACATGCTTGATACGCGAAAACCATTTGATATTATTATTAGTGCATAGTGGAAAACATTTCGAAAGTACAATATTAATCTTAGCCAGCATAAGTACCATTATAGTATGCCTACTATAGCTACCATGTTAGATGGCAGGTTCTACAACTAAAACCGTACAAGGCGCGTATTGGTGATTGGATTTCCAACAAATGTTCAGGCTAAGGAACTTCCTGTGCCACATGGGTATGCCTCTAGAGGGACGCCCCAAGAACCTAACCGGATCTCTGCCAACACAAGGCCGGGTTACCTCTGCAAAAATAGGTAACTACTACAAGAGTATGCCATCCCCCGGTTGTAACCAACCTTTATCCGGGGCCCCAACAACAACAATCACAAAGTAATATATATATATTTGCGATATCCACATAAGTCAAGTATCTGGGCTCCATACCATGATACCACTTATATCCAGAAGGAAATGCACATACCCTAAGGGGAGCTACTCCCTATAACCTTGCTGCATCTTTCCTGTTTCAACCATTCCGGGGTGTGAGGTTCGACGAAGTCTCGTGCACAAAGCTATGCTTTTCACAAAAGCCATGCTTTGATCAACAAATGATCGGCAGCACTTCGTATGCCACATTAACAAATTGGGAATGTATCACTAGTAACCATTAACTACATAACCTCTGAGCTTGTACGTCTCAGAGAAGGGTGTTAAGCTAAGGGAATAAATCTCCGCCACCAAACAGTAATGTATTTGATAGAAACCAGCTTTACATCTCAAAGTGTAACGTCAGACACACATCCATACAAGTCCGTTCCGGGATCGAACAGAACTGAAGGCATTTCATAAAGAAGCCCTTGCAAATCCGGATAATCTCTAATCACGTCCGGACTCCCCATCACAAAGAGTGCTCAAATCTCTATACCGGGGATCAGCCGATGCAGAGACATTCGACAAGAAATCCTTTCATTTTCGAAAATATCCGGTCTTCAGCACCGGTCTTCAATTGCTATCCATAACGTCGTATCATTATTCGAAATGGGTTATACGACAGAAAGGTCCTCTCCCGGCTAAACCGAATGATGAGCGCAATATTTAAAAACATATGGATATGGGATCCCAGTTAAGTCACAACTTATTATCCAAAACTTTTCTTTCAAATGGTTAAACAAATTACCATTTACAAATCTTTTTGAACAAAAGATTCACTTCACAAAGTTTACAAAGTTCACAAAGTTTACCAATCTTTCACAAAGATTCATTAATATCTTTCCAATTCAAATCCTTTATACAAAAGATACGCTTTTTAGATCCCTTTTCAATTTGAAAACAAACTTCACCAATCTTTAACAAAGATTCATTATAGCCTTTCAAAACAGTTTCCCTTTTAAATTGAATTAACCCATCCAATCAAAGATTCAATTCATAGCTTTCAAAAATCATTTCCAAAGATTTATTCATAACTTTCAAAGCCATTCTATTTCAAATTTGAAATCTTTTCATCATAATTTGGAAATTCTTTCCTTAAATAAAAGCTATTATTATTTGAAATCACTTGTTTCCATTTTGGAAAACCTGATTATATTTGCATGAGTTAAGGCCCTTCAAATATAAACTTGGGTTAAATTCAAATTCTCAAAAACCATACTTTTCAAAAACGGTTTAAAAAACCCATATAAACACATTTATAGCTTGTATAACCTTTTTACATCATAAATTCTCAACATAGAATTCAATTTCAAATTTTTAAATCAAATTTCAAAACTAAATCAAGTTATTCAAAAATAACTTTTATCTTTGAAAATTCCTTTTTCAAAAGTCTTTTCGAATTCAACCCAATCCATATCCAAAACCATTTGGATTTAAAAATTCAAATTCAAAATTATTTCATAAATCTATGAATTAACCAATTTACTCGTGAAATCCATATTTGTGTGTGTATGGTGTAGTCCAGGAGTTTTACACAACAGTGCACAACATCAATCATATCAATATCAATAAGCGGTATAACCTATAACGCTTATCTTCAATCATAGATTCATAGATAAGGTAAATTTATTAATCACAAAGATTCATCGTTACGATTCGACGTAGGTTTCAGATAACCAACTGGAATCCGACTCCTGTCGCATCGAAATTCAAATGTCGTTTTTCGGGTCAACAATATATACATCACAAATATAACAGCTCAGCACAAAGCATTACAAAGCATCACATCACATATCAAATATATCAATCCATCATATAGCATCCAATAGAATCCAAACACCCATAAGTAAAACAAATTAAATTATCTAATTTAAATTAAATCAGATTCATTACTTATGAATAAATTATTAATCTTGGTTAATTAATATTAATTAATTACAAGTCAATTTGATTAATTACTCTTTGATCATTTATTAATTAAATTTTAATTTATAATTAACCCTTTGATTAATTATCCTTAATTATTTACAATAATAAATTAATTCTTAATAAATAAATAATCACTTCTTAATCACTTTCATTAATTAATTAACCTTTAGTTAATTATCTTAATTAATTACATTGATCAATTAACCATTAATTAATTACCATTTAAATTAATTACAACAAGTAGCTATCCCTAATAAATTCCATTAATTAATTGACCTTTAATTAATTGTCCTCACCTTAATTAATCACATTAATTTAACCTTTAAGTTAATTACAAATAAATTAACTTTTAATCATCTATTAATTTACCTTCAATCATAAATTAATAATTCTTCAACCATTGAGTAATTATCTTTTAATTACTTAAATTAAAAATTAATTTTTCTTTAACTAGCAATTAGTTAACCATAATTTATCCTTAATTAAGTAATCATTCTTTAAGCAATTAATTACCCTTATGAATTAATCAACGTTTGATCGCATAAAGTAATTTTATCCTCAAATTATTAATCGTAATCTCTTAATTAAATTAAGATCTCAATAAACCATTTATCTTTAATTATTATTTTCAATTACATCATTATATTTTGAAAATACCCGGGGATTATAAAACTATTTTCAATCAAATAAATTTTAAGCATTTATACTTTTAAACTTTCAACCTTTGAAATTACTTGAAAACTCGTTCCATACATATATTTTGGAAACCTATTTAATAGTTTGTTATTAACAAATGAATTAAAATGTTTTATCATCAACCAAATTTGGATTTTTAAATAAACTTAAAAATTAACTTGTTTAATTTAAGTTAAATAAAGAAAACATTTCAAAAACATTTATTATATAGAGAAAATAGTTTTAAACTTAAAAGAAAATTTGATTTATATTTTAAAAACAAATGAAATACGTACCCGAGAAAACCTCGAGCGAAACACGAGCCAAATCTGGAATTGCCCGTGCAAAACCCCGAGTTCACTCTCCTCCGTTCCTTTCTTTTCCTTTTTCTTCTCTGTTTGCTTTTTTTTCTGATTATAGACAAACTGACCTGATGGTCACACTAAAACTTCCCGAACCAAATGAACGAAACTCCGAGCCCATGCACGAGAGCGACTTCGAGACGCTCCTCTTCTTCCCCGAGCTCATTGATAAATGGCGACATCAGACACTTCCGGCAGCTCGTGCACGTGCACGATCAATCGCGACGACTCCAATCGTTGCCACGACCTTCTACATGTCGCCGATCAACTCCTCCATCAACACAATAAGCCAGATCGTCGAATCTCACCCTAAATTAAAATTTCACCATCAAGCTTTGATCTGGAACACACCCGAACACCGAAATTCACCTCAAACTCTCACCTTCGGTCATCAGCAATTGTGCAATTCCTCCCAAAGCTTCGCTAGTCTCATTCTCTTGTCCCCCCTCATGCAATCGTTTCGATTCCCATGACGACGCCGATTCTTCAATTTAAACTTCGACAAGACAAATTGTGCCCAAAACCCTACAACCACGTCAATGAACTACCACAATCATCAAAAAAATCAGTGACTATTTTTCTGGTAAACCCCATCACCTGAACTACCTTTGACATAAATCTTGAAACCCAATATCTCCCCGATCATTAGAAATTGATGAATTTGCAATTTCTTTTCATCTTAAAATGTCTCACCGTATACCTATTTAAAAATTATAATTACTTTGCCTAAATTTATCATTTTGCCATACAAATCACCTTATGAAATCCCATCTCGAAATTTTTAACATTCATTTTCCAGATTTAAAAAGTTTACTGTAATTTTCTTCCTTTCCAGTAAAATCATTTGCTGATTTTTCTTATAAATATTTTTAAAGATGGCATTAGGTAAATATAAACAAAATTTCTTTAAGAATTTTAGCTTAACATCAATTATAGGAAGAGATACTGAAATTTTTTTCCTTTTAATCTTGTTCTCTGAATCCTATAACTAAGAACAGAGCCTACTTTCCTATCTACATACATATGCTCTCAGATATTTTGCATATATACAAACATGCAGGTAAATAATTCAAACACATTACATATCCTAATTCACAAATCATTTAGATATATAACAGGTTGAGTTTGCTCAACTTGGTCAATGAAGAACAGAGAACCTACTTGATTTGTTGTTTCTTGAACTCCTGTTTTACTGTATTCTACTTTGATATTATTTTCCAGTTTTTCTGCTTCCCTCTTGATTTTGTATTTCTACTTTGCTTGATATTCTTCCAGGTTTGAAGTTTGATTTCCGAAAGATTTGTTTTTATGCTTTACTTCAACAATTTCCAGGCCTTATTCCCTTTCAGACTTTAGCTTGCTAACTTGAATCCATTTCAGGTTTTAGTTTTGTTCATGTTTTGATCAGGTTTTGTGATTTTTTTTCGCTGGTTTTTTTGAGTTTTCAGGTTGCAATTTTGAACACTTGAATTTGGTTTTGATTTCTTTTTTATTTTCTTTTCAAATTTTGGTTTTAAGATAGTTTTGTTTGAGATTTTCTTTTTGAATTGTTTTGAATGTTTCAGATTTGAGAAAATGTTTTATTTAATTCAAATTAAAACACAAATGCCACTTGTTAAATTACTTGTAAATTAAATGAACACTTGTTCATTACCTATCTCCTCTTGCCTACACTTGTTAATGTATGAATTCTTAAGTTTACAAATGTTAATTCAAAATGTATTCTTTTTACATTTGTATTTTTGTATTAATTATCGTATATATATACAAATTTGATTTTATCACATATAACTTTTAAAAGAAAAATGTTTATTAAATCCTTTTATCAAATCCTATTCAAATTTTGAGCTATTATGTTTTTTTTTGTTTAAATCCTTTCTTCAAATTTGTTTTAACCCTATCATTTTATAAATTGCTTTATATTCACACACACACACACATATATATATCCTCAAATTATACTTATTATGTTTTAAATTTTAAAAACAATTATTTAATACTTTCTTATGTATTATTTATACTTATACAAACTAAATAAAAATGGTTTGAAATTAAATTATACATTGCTAATAAATATTTATAAGTTAGTTAATACAATTTTTATTTTCAATACATTTATATTTTTAAGCTTAAGATATTAAACTTATTAACAAATACTTATTTTAAAATTTTCATTTTAAACTTAAGTAATCATACTTATTATATTTTTGCTTTCAAATATAAAATTTTCTTTAAGTCCAATTAAATTTCAATATATTAGCATTTGGATTCCAAATTCAAACTTCAAATTATTATATATATATATATATATATGAACACAAACCAAACACATATCTTTATAAAATTTGAAAAAATTCAAATTAACTCACCATTAATTAACAATTAAATTCAAAAATTGAATTAATTATCAAATTATCTTAACTAAAATTTCAGGGATGTTACATTCGACAAAGTCTCATCCACGAAGCTACGCTTTTTCGCAAAGCCATGGTTCGATCAACAAATGATCAGTAGCACTTAGCATGCCACACTACCAAATTGGGAGTATATCACTAAGAACCTTCAACTACATAATCTCTGAGCTCGTACGTCTCAGTGAAGGGTGTTAAGCTAAGAGAATAAATTCTCCGCCACCAACAGATATGTATTTGAAAGAAATCAGCTTTATATCTCAATTTGTAATGTCAGACATACAACCATAAAAGTCTGTTCTAGGTTCAAACAGAACCGAAGGCACTTCGTCCAACAAAGGAAGAAGCCCTTGCAAATCCGGGCATCCACAATCCCAATCGGACTCCCCATCACATATGGAGATCTCTATACCGGAGCAACTCAGTGCAGATACATTCGATAGGTTATCCTATCGTTTTCGAAGACACCCTGTCTTCAAATGCTATCCATTTCGACGTATCACTATTTGGAATGGGTTATATGACCCAAAGGTCCTCTCCCGGCCAAACCGAATAGTGGACGCTCAATTTTTAAAACACGTGGATATATCAATCACAAAGATTCATATTCAGGGTTCGATGTGGGTTTCGGATATCTAACTGACATCCGACTCCCTGTCGCATCAAAGTTTAAATGCCGTTTTATGAGCAAAAAGGGTTTCACATCAATATAGGATTAAATCACAAATCACAGTCCAGCATAAAATAATTCACATCACACGGTATTACAACCAAAACAGAAATATCAATCCAGTGCACAACAATAGTTAATTTTTTTCAATCAATGTGAGGGTGAATTAATAAATTAACCACATAATTATTTTTATTGATTATTTTGAATCAATGATTAATTTTGATAAATTAATTAAATCTAAATCAACTTGATTAATTAATTATTCCTTAATTAATTATTTTAATTAACTGCCAATTATAATTAATCAACTTAAATTATCTACTTAACAATTCCTAATTTACAAAATAATTTAAACACTTAATTATTAATTAACCAATCTGAAATTACTATTATAATTCATTCTTAGTTACTTTTCAAAACCATTAGTTAATAAAAATTATTTACTTTAATTAACATTTAAAAATCTTCTTCACTTTGAAAATCAATTTATTACAGTTATAAAAAGTTTTAATGTTAATTAACTTTAACCGTTATTTTAAATTAATTATTTAGTTAAAGTACTAATTAGTTTTTTAAAACATTGTTAAGTATCCACTTAGTTAATTAAAACTCGTAATAAATTTTTAACTCAACATAGTCAACATTAGTCACTCTGTTAACACTAAAATTTGTTCAACAATTTAACTTGAAATTTATTTGGGCTTAACCCATTTTAAAAAAAACAACCTGAGCCTCCCCAGTTTTGCTCGAGTAGCCACTCAAGTTCCTACCATCTTCCCCCGAGACATTCCTCTGGTTCTTCACGCACTCTTCTTCTTCCCTTTTTTTCTGTTTAAACTTAAGTTTTCAAAATAAGATAACAGGAAGTATACTCGCGTACTCGAGTTCCTCCCCGAAGTCATGCATCATCTTCCTTGAGTATCAACTCGAGTTGCCAACTGCAGAATTCCCTGACACCCAAAACAACGTCGTGCACGTGCACGTCATCGCGCCGCCGTTCTGGCGAACGTCACGTCCTTCGGCAAGTCAAAAAACTCACCCACACTCGAAATAGAAATAAGCATTTTGCTCGACACTACAACTCGAACTCACCGAAATGAAATTGCCTCGCCACCACGTCCCAGACAACCAACGACGCCTTGACTTCGGCCACATCACGTCAACACTACACTCTTCCATTCCCTTGAATCTCAAGAAGCTCGATCAAACCAAGAGGATGCAATCCTCTTTCCACTGAACACATTCAAAACTGGAGTTGTAACCCTAAATCGAACTCGATTCATCAATTTACGGAATAGAAATTTTTTTTCGATAATTTTCCTGAAATCATTTATTAATAAACTAGCTTTAAACAAAATTTCATCAACTAAATATTGTTGGATTACCAGAAATTGGTTAAAACGTGATTTATGATCAACTAAAAACTGCTCCTTGAACACATAAATAAAAACCATCATATTAATTTTAAAAATCCTATCTTTGTGTGTTTATTCAAGTTATATAATCAAATCAATGATTTAAAACACTTGAATTCATCATATGATTTTGTTTTTACTGTGAAACTTAGGTAACAGAGTCAAACTCTTCATGATCAAACTTAAAAAAAGTTTTAGGCTGTGATTCAAGTTTAAACAAGTTTATTTTGTTTAAAAATCCTAAGCTAAAAATGTTTGGATGAAGGTTTATTTAATTTTTTCCTAATTCATCTTGTTCTGAAACGAAAATATTGAAGAACAGACCATGCAAGAGTTTCCAATAATCCAGAAATCATACAGAAAAAAATTTCTTTTCAACATACAACAAAACACATGGTTCATGAACTAAATACCTAGATTTCAATTTAAAAAAAATAATTTTACTCACTTGAAATCAAATTTGAAACAGAGAACCACTTTTCCTTGTGTTTGAAAACCTGCAGTTTGATTTTCCCTGAATCTCCTTTCTGTTTTATTTAGTTGAATGATCTTGAGTTTGAAAATATAGTGATAATTATGTTTTTCTTTTCTTCCTGACTTTGCTATGTTTTTTTTGAACGAAATGAAATGAATATGGATGTATATATAAAGGAAAGAGGTTTGTACTAAGGGAAGGTTTTACTGGAACAACTTTTTCTTTGATAAGATATTTTCTGTTTTTTTTGTGGCTAAGCAAACTTTGATTTCGGCTAAAATGATCTATTATGGGGTGCTAAGCAACATTTTTATTTGTTCTTGAATAGATAGCATTTAATGCCTTTGTTCCCATTTTTGTTTACATGTAATCTTTTTTTTTTTGTAAGTACAATTTTGTTTTGTTTTGTAGATTTTTTTTCTTTTTCTTACATACATTTTTGTTTCCTTGTTTATATAATTTTCATCCAACTTGTATGTATTTCATATGTTACCTTATAACCATATAATCTTATCACTAGCATAATCTTGAATTTTATTTCTATTCAAAGTTTAACTATCGACATTTAATTTCTAACATATATTTCATTTTATGGTTTTAAGACAAATTCTTATTTGTTATATACTTTTATATAAAGCTTAAACTACCAAATATTTATTTATATCCATATATCCTTGTAATATTAATATTAAAAATATTTTATTTCTTTTAAACTTTTCAAATTAAATTTCAAAAGTTCAAATAAGTCACCCTATTTAAATTAAAAAAATTTGGGATGTTACAAATATCCCTCCTTAAGGAAATTTCGTCCTCGAAATTCGAAAGAGAAAGAAAAGCAAACAAAGAATATACGAATTCAGAAAAGAATAAAGAAATGGCTTACTAGTTTAAGCCGAGATATGCACTCTGCATTTGGGATATGATTTCTGCATATTATCTTCGATTTCCCAAGTGTAGTCTTTTGGATCGCCACTCCATTGCACTTTAACCAATTTTACAACTTTATTTCTCAATCGCTTTTCATCACGATCCACAATCTTTATCGGTTCCCTCTTTACTGCCAAGTTGGGAGTGATCTCAAGATCTTGTTGAGCTGCCTCCTCAATAACACTATCTGGGTCGTGCACAAATTTTCGGAGATTAGAAATATGAAATACATTATGCACGCCAGATAACCAGCTGGGTAGCTGCACTCGATATGATAGAGGACCGATCCTCTCCAGAATAGGAAAAGGACCAATATATCGCGGTGCTAGCTTTCCAGTTTTCCCAAACCTCAATACACCCCGCATTGGAGACACTTTCAGAAATACAGAATCTCTAACTTGAAATTCCAAATCCCTTCTTCAGCGGTCATAATAGCTCTTCTGATGACTTTGAGCAGTTATTAATTTCTTTCGAATAAAATCTACCTTCTTCGTGGCTTCTTTAATCATATCTGGTCCAAGGGCGAGTCTATCACCTGATTCGATCCAGCATGCAGGCGATCGACACGGACGACTATATAAAGCCTCATAAGGAGCCATTTCAATACTGGCCTGATAGCTATTGTTATATGAGAATTCTGCCAGATGTAAATGGTCCTCCCAAGAACCACCAAAGTCGAGAATACAAGCTCGCAAAAGGTCTTCTAGGATTCGATTTATCCTTTCTGTCTGCCCATCAGATTGTGGATGATAAGCAGTACTGAAGTTCGGCTTTGTTCCCAATGCGGCTTGGAATGCCTCCCAAAATCTACTAGTGAATATCAGATCACGATCACGATCACTCACTATGCTGCTAGGAATACCATGGAGACGAACAATTTCCTTTATATATAGCTCTGCTAAGCTTGCTGCAGTCCGAGTGGATTTCACTAGAATGAAGTGAGCAGTTTTGGTTAGACGGTCCACTATAACCCAAATTGCTTCATTTCCCTTCTTGGTTCGTGGCAATCCGTCGATGAAATCCATCGATACCTGATCCCATTTCCACTTTGGTACTTCCAAAGGCTGAAGTAAACCCGCCACTTTCTTTTGATCGCTTTTAATTTGTTGACAAGTAGCACAGCGACTCACATAAATAGATATGTCCCTTTTCATTGTCTTCCACCAAAACGTTCTTTTAATATCACGATACATTTTGTTGACTCCTGGATGGATGCAAAGTTTTGACTTGTGGCATTCGTCCAAGACTTCACGTTTCAGCTCTGGAATGTTTGGGACACAAATTCTTCCTTTCAATCTTATAACTTCTCTACTATCCATCTCAAAACTAGTATCTTCACCTTGGCATATTCTTTTATAAATTCCACGAAGAAACTCATCTTCTTTCTGCTGTCTCGCAATCCTTTTAAGAAGAGTAGGAGCAATAACAAGATGAGCGAGAATGGCATGCTTTCTACTCAAAGCACCGGCAACTACATTGGCTTTTCCGGGTGTATACAGAATATCTAGGTCATAGGATGCCAGAAATTCCAATTAACGTTGTCGCAGATTCAAATCCTTCTAAGTGAAGAGATACTTTAAAGATTTGTGGTTGGTGAATAATTCAAATTTTTCGCCTAAACAAGAAAGATTTATTAAGTATATATTAAGTTAAATTGAACTTTAAAGTTTTCTTTTAGAAAAGATGAAGGAGATTCTTACCCAGAATATAATGTCGCCAGATTTTTAAGGCAAAAATAATAGCCAAAAGCTCCAAATCATGTGTTGGGTAGTTTCCCTCGTGTGGACATAATTGTCAACTCGCGTAGGCAATTACCTTCCATTTCTGCATTAATACTGCACCTACCCTATCACCACAAGCGTCGGTATAGACAGATAAGCCTTGGTTCCCGTTAATGATAGCAAGAACAGGAGCTGTAGTTATCTCTTTTTCAATTCCTGAAAAGCTTCATCACATTTTGGAGTCCAATTGAACTTGGCATTCCTCATTGTTAGCTTGGTTAGTGGGCTAGAAATCTTAGAAAAGTCCTGAACAAACCTCCGGTAATAGCCTGCTAAACGCAGAAAACTTCGAACTTCTTTCGGAGTCGTGGGTCGCTTCCAGTCAAGAATAGCGGAAACTTTACTTGGATCATCATAAATCCCTTCTTCATTAACAACATGGCCAAGAAATCTGACTTCTTTGACCCAAAAGTGACATTTAGAAAATTTAGCGAATAAGATGTTCCTTCTCAAAATTTCCAAAACAATTCTGAGTGTTCAGCATGCTCCTCTTCGGTTTTGGAGTAGATTAGGATATCATCGATTAATACAAGAACAAATTTGTTCAGCACCTCCCGAAACACACGGGTCATCAAGTTTACGAAGTACGCAGGAGCGTTGGTTAGTCCGAAAGGCATGACTAACCACTTGTAGAACACATCCGGACCCCTAAAAGCAGTTAGGTGAACACAATCTTCGGCAATTCGCAACTGATGGAATCCCTGAGCTAGATCCATCTTAGAAAAGAATCGTGCACCATGAAGTTGATCGAATAAGTCGTCGATCCTGGGTAAAGGAAACTTGTTCTTGAGAGTTTGCTTATTGAGATCACGATAGTTGACACACAATCTCAAAGACCCATCAGACTTAGCCACAAGTACTAACGCTGAACCCCATTCAGAAACACTAGGACGAATCAATCCCTTTTTAGCAGATCACTGGTTTGCTCGACTAGTTTAATTCTTTCCCACGGTGCCATCCTGTGACTAGCATGAACGACGGGACGAGCATTCGGAATTAAGTCAATTCTGAATTCAATCTCTCTATGTGGGGGTAAAGATTCTACTTGTTTGAATACATCGAGAAAATGCTGGACAATAGGAATGGACTCCAGACTAGGTTCTGGATATCCCAACGTATACATCAATTTATCCCTTTTCTGACTAGGGTCTTCAAAAGAAATTTCAACGGAATCTCTAGGTTTAGTTTTAAATAGAATCGTTCGATTGTGGCAATCTTACTTGGCTTCGTATCTCGATAACCAATTCATCCGAGTAGGATTTCAAATTCATTGAAGTCGAGAACATAAAAGGTTAATAGGAAATCGATGGCCAGAATAAGAAATAGGCACTCTCCTACAATATAAACAAAGATTTGCAGAACCACCCACTGGATTTTTCATACAAATAGGTTCATCGACAAACTTGAGTTTAAGTTTTAGTTCATCCACGATCTGTTGGGAGATAAAGCTATGTGAAGCTCCCGTGTCGAATAAAACTCTAACAACTCCTTCACCAACAATAAGGTTACCCTCCAAAACTCCCTTTCCTTCATTCGCCTTTAAAGTTGAGGGGTTATCTTTTATTGCGCACAATTTTTCTATTTGTGCTCGTTTCTTTTTCGGGAAATTCTTAACTCCATGACCTGGCTGGTGACAATAATAGCATTCCTTGGATCTTCGACTTGTCTTTACAAGTTGATCTTTCTTAATTTATTTCTTTGGCTTCTCACAATCATTTACTAAATGGTCTTTCTTCTGACAGTTATAACAAGTAACATTTCGGGCTGAATTCTCTTGATTACTCCTCTTCTCCTTGCCTTGAACCGGCCTCTTTCCTTCGAATTTTCTTTTCTTCCAATTCGAACTACTTGAACTCCCCTTCTATTCCGGAACTTCCTGCATATCTAGAGTAGCATATCGATGACCCATATCAATCAAGTCTGAAAAAGATTCTTTAATGTGGGTTTTCATCCTCTCGTGATATTCCTTATTCATTCCCCGAATGAATCTTTCATTTTTCTTCAAGGGTATATTCACTAGCTCCGGACCAAATCGAAACAATTCATTGAATTTATTCAAGTACTCCTCAAATGATAGACTTCCTTGATTCAAATCTGGGAAATCCTGGTACATTCGAGAGATACCAGCAGATGGAACGTATCGCTACTCAAACACTTCTTTAAATCATCTCCAAGCAAACTTATCTTCTGACTCATCACAGTAACTGTCTCCCACCTAGCTGATGCTTCCTCTTGGAGCTGCCAAGAAGCTATTAGTCACTTTTGATCGTCTTCCAACTTCAATCCCCTAAAAATTCTTTCACAGGATCAGATCCAAGCTTGGGCTTCTACAACAGATTCCTTGCCAGTAAACGGCTTTCCACCAAGTCTCGAGAAGCTTTTATACAGATCAGCCAGATTCGGCTGAGATTGAGTAGGCACAGTTGGGGTTACAGGGACTTGACCAGTTGTGGTGGTATTTTCCTGTTCCCCACCATGTCCTCTCCTTCCACTCATTCTCACTATCTGTAAATAGCAAGAAAACTTGATTTAGGCATACAGACAAGATATCTTAGGAAACATCAACAGTTAAAAAGGAATAGACCAAAAAAATTTGGGGTTTCGGTCTCTCGGTTTATACTCATTCTAGGGTATACTTCACCCTATCTCTAATGAGCCATCTAGTGTGTTATACTCCGTAGCTAAAGTTCTTACTCAACCTTCAGCTCTGATGCCATTTTGTCACGATCCGAAATCCAATGTTTAAAAATTGACACTAAATACCTCACTTGTATTCGACTGCCAAAGATTCAAACATCGAACTCCAATCGGATGGAGATTATAACAACATTGGATGAATATAAACAGTAGAAACAAAATGAATATCATATATCAACACAGATACAACATGATACAATATACAATACAATGTCGATCCCAAATATCAGAGTGATACAAATATGATACAATAATAATACAACAACAGAAACTTCAAAAAGTTTCCAACATACTTCAACTTCGACAAAGTCTTCAAAAACTCCAACACTTCAAAAGACTTCCAAATCCAAAGCTTCCATAAGACATCAAATCCAAGCTAGCTCCAAAACATGGATAAACTGCTTCTAGGCTGCCTGTATGGAAGATTATGGGCACCCAGAGTTTAGAAAAGGAACAATAAACTCCGGGTAAGTCATGGGACTGGTATGAGTAAACAAAACAGTTGTCTGAAATAAAAATAGTTTATTCTTATCAAAAGAAAAACAAAAGAACTTGAAAGAAATATGCAATGCTTTTTGAAAATGAAACTGCCATAAGGCATCCCGCCACGCACACAATGCAAACGCAGACTTGGAGGAGATTTCTCCTTATGACGGTCAAAAATGCTTGATACGAGAAAAAACTTTTAAATATTATTATTAGTACATAGTGTGAAAACATTTTTTGAAAGTATAATCTTAATCTTAGCCAGCATAGACATTTCGTACTATGCCTACTATAGCTACCATCTAAACAGTGGTGACCACCATAAGTAAATGGCAGGTTATACAACTAAAACCATAAAGAGCTCGTATTGGATGATTGGATTTCCAACAAATGGTCGGGCAAAGGAACTTCCCACATAAAATGGAACGCCTCTGGAGGGACGTCCCCGAGAACCTAACCGGATCTCTGCTACACAAGGTCGGGTTACCTCTATGATTAGGTAACAACTGAAATGTCACCTCCCGGTCGCTACCAACCTTTATCAAAGCGCTTCTCAACCGACAACCACAAAGCAATAAGTTTTGCAGCAACCACAAAGTAAGTATCTGGGCTCCATACCATGATACCACTTATAATCCAGAAGGAAATGGACATACTCTCAGGGGGAGCTACCCCCAAATAACCTTGCTGCCACGATTCCTGGTTTGACCATAACCGGGTTGTGAGGTTCGATGAAGTATCATTCACAAAGCTACGCTTTTTCACAAAGCCATGCTTCTATCAACAAATGATTAGCAGCACTCAGCATGCCACACTACCAAATTGGGAGTATATCACTAAGAACCTTCAACTACATAACCTTTAAGCTCAAACTTCTCAGAGAAGGGTGTTAACCCAAGAGAATAAATTCTCCGCCACCAACAGATATGTATTTGAAAGAAATCAGCTTTATATCTCAATTTGTAATGTCAGACATACAACCATAAAAGTCTGTTCTGGGTTCGAACATAACCGAAGGCACTTCGTCCAATAAAGGAAGAAGCCCCTGCAACTTTGGGTATCCATAATCCCGATCGGACTCCCCATCACATATGGAGATCTCTATACCAGAGCAACTCAGTGTAGAGACATTTGATAGGTTATCCTATCATTTTCGAAGACACCCAGTCTTTAAAACTGGTCTTTAAGTGCTATCCATTTTGACGTATCACTATTCGAAATGGGTTATATGACACAAAGGTCCTCTACCGGCTAAACCGAATAGTGGACACTCAATTTTTAAAACGTGGATATATATCAATCACAAAGATTCATATTCAGGGTTCGATGTGGGTTTCGGATATCTAATTGACATCCGACTCCCTGTCGCATCGAAGTTTAAATGCCATTTTACGGGAAAAAAGGGTTTCACATCAATACAGGATTAAATCACAAATTACAGTCCAGCACAAAATAATTCACATCACATAGTATCACAACCAAAACAGAAATATCAATCCAGTGCACAACAATAGTTAATTATTTTCAACCAATGTGAGTGTGATTTAATAAATTAACCACATAATTATTTTTATTGATTATTTTGAATCGATGATTAATTTTGATAAATTAATTAAATCTAAATCAACTTGATTAATTAAGTATTCCTTAATTAATTATTTTAATTAACTGCCAATTATAATTAATCAACTTAAATTATCTACTTAACAATTCTTAATTTACAAATTAATTTAAACACTTCATTATTAATTAACCAATCTGAAACTACTATTATAATTCATTCTTCATTACTTTTTAAAACCATTAGTCAATAAAAATTATTTACCTTAATTAACATTTAAAAATCTTCTTACACTTTGAAAATCAATTTATTACGGTTATAAAAAGTTTTAATGTTAATTAACTTTAACCCTTATTTTAAATTAATTATTTTGTTAAAGTACTAATTAGATATTTAAAACATTGTTAAGTATCCACTTAGTTAATTAAAACTCATAATAAATTCTTAACTCAACATAGTCAACATTAGTCACTCTGTTAACACTAAAATTTGTTTAACATTATAACTTGAAATTTATTTGGGCTTAACCCATTTAAAAAAAACAACCCGAGCCTCCCCAGTTTTGCTCGAGTAGCCACTCGAGTTCCTACCATCTTCCCCCGAGACATTCCTCTGGTTCTTCACGCACTCTTCTTCTTCCCTTTTTTTTCAGTTTAAACTTAAGTTTTCAAACTAAGATAACAGGAAGTATACTCGCGTACTCGAGTTCCTCCCCGAAGCCATGCATCATCTTCCTCGAGTATCAACTCGAGTTGCCAACTGCAGAATTCCATGACACCCAAAACAACGTCGTGCACGTGCATGTCATCATGTCGCCGTTCTGGCGAACGTCACGGCCTTCGGCAAGTCGAAAAACTCACCCACACTCAAAATCGAACTTCAATTCGTCACAAAAAAAACTCGAAATCGAAATAAGCATTTTGCTCGACACTGCAACTCGAACTCACCAAAACGAAATTGCTCGCCACCACGTCTCAGACCACCAGCGACGCCATGACTTCGGCCACATCACGTCAACACTCCACTCTTCCATTCCCTTGAATCTCAAGAAATCGATCAAACCAAGAGGACACAATCCTCTTTCCATTGAACACGTTCAAAACTATAGCTGTAACCCTAAATCGAACTCGATTCATCAATTTACGTAGTAGAAAATTTGTTTCGATGATTTTTCAAAAATCATTGATTAATAAACTAGCTTCAAACAAAATTTCATCAACCAAATTATGTTGGATTACCAGAAATTGGTTAAAACGTGATTTATGATCAACTAAAAACTGCTCCTTGAATACTTAATTAAAAACCATCATATTAATTTTAAAAATCCTATCTTTGTGTGTTTATTCAAGTTATATAATCAAATCAATGATTTAAAACACTTGAATTCATCATATGATTTTGTTTTTACTGTGAAACTTAGGTAACAGAGTCAAATTCTTCATGATCAAACATAAAACAAGTATTAGGCTGTGATTCAAGTTTAAACAAGTTTATTTTGTTTAAAAATCCTAAGCTAAAAATGTTTGGATGAAGGTTTATTTAATTTTTTCCTAATTCATCTTGGTCTGAAACAAAAATATTGAAGAACAGACCATGCAAGAGTTTCCAATAACCCAGAAATCATACAGAAAACAAAATCTTTTCAATATACAACAAAACACAAGATTCATGAACTAAATACCCAGATTTCAATTTAAAAATAATAATTTTACTCACTTGAAATCAAATTGAAACAGAGAACCACTTTTCCTTGTGCTTGAAAACCTGTAGTTTGATTTTCCCTGAACCCCCTTTCTGTTTTATTTAGTTGAATGATCTTGAGTTTGAAAATATAGTGATACTTACGTTTTTCTTTTCTTCCTGACTTTGCTATGTTTTTTTTTGAACGAAATGAAATGAATATGGATGTATATATAAAGGAAAGAGGTTTGTACTAAGGGAAGGTTTTACTAGAACAACTTTTTCTTTGATCGGATATTTTCTGTTTTTTTTTTGTTGGCTAAGCAAACTTTGATTTCGGCTGAAATGATCTATTATGGTGTGCTAAGCAAGATTTTTATTTGTGCTTGAATAGATAGCATTTAATATCTTTGTTCCCATTTTTGTTTACATGTAATCTTTTTTTTTTGTAAGTACAATTTTGTTTTGTTTTGTAGATTTTTTTTCTTTTTCTTACATACATTTTTGTTTCCTTGTTTATATAATTTTCATGCAACTTGTATGTATTTCATATGTTACCTTATAACCATATAATCTTATCACTAACATAATCTTGAATTTTATTTCTATTCAAAGTTTAACTATCAACATTTAATTTATAACATATATTTTATTTTATGGTTTTAAGATAAATTCTTGTTTGTCATAAATTTTTATATAAAGCTTAAACTACCAAATATTTATTTATATCCATATATCCTTGTAATATTAATATTAATAATATTTTATTTCTTTTAAACTTTTCAAATTAAATTTCAAAAGTTCAAATAAGTCACCCTATTTAAATTAAAAAATTTGGGATGTTACAAATTAAAATCAAAACTTGATGGTTTATGTTTCTAATTCAATAGTTAATAAGTCACGCTTAAAATAGATTCTACTTTTGATATCATATCATTTTGACTAAAGTTAGTAAGTGGGTTAGAGGGTGCATTAAAGTTTGATGGTTTAAGTATGTTAATTAATAACACAATTAGGCTATGCTTATGATAAATGCATCAACTAAACTCACTAATGACATAAAAGACCATAATTCCGTTATGTTGATTTATGTGATAATGAGAGAGGATTTGCCTCTAAATTGCCCTTTAATATCATATTTTTGTTCTCCTTGGTTTTAGTTTGTTTTTACTTTTTTTAGTTGGTTAACAATCCCTAGACTTTGGTTTAATTTGATTGAATAGAATTTTGAAATCTAAACAATTCCCTGTGAATCGACCCGTATTCTCATACGTGCTACAATTGTACACCGTGCACTTGTAGTAACTTTAATTTGAAATTTATCGATGGTTTTCTAAACCGATAAAAATTCCATCATTAAACAAGTTTTTGACGCCATTGCCGAGGATTTGCTTTGATTTTAATTTTCTTTTCTTCGAATTAATTTTCGTTTGATTTTTGTGTGTTTCAATTTTTGTGTGTATTGCATTTAGAAAATAAAATCGTATGTTTTTATTATTATTTTTGTGTGTTTGTTGTTGTTTTCTACTTGTTTTGTTCATTTGCATTTCATATTTTTTATAAAAAATACATACACAAGTTTAAAAAAAATTCCACTTTCAATTACATTTGCATTTTACATTTGTACATGTTTCATATTTACAAACTGTTTTACATTTACACTGTTGCTATTGTTTACTGTGCACCTCTGTGCATCATTCAAAAAACTGTGCAAAAAAAAGGATTCAACGAGTTTTCCTATCAAAAATGGCGTCCAGATCTAGATCTGGAGATTAGGGTTTCCCCTTTTTCTCCTGTTTTCTTCTGTTTTTCTTTCTTAATCTTGTACTTAATTCTTAATTTCTGTCTTCAATTCTTACTCCTCAAAATGTCATTTCTATATCATGGGCTCTCTGCGGGATGAAGAAGGCTGGAAGGAGGTGAGAAGGAAAAGGGGCAAGGCTCCACAACCTTCAGGACCTGAAGCTAGGTTAAATCTGGGAGGTTACAGAACTAACAAATTAGGAGCAAGTTCGGTTCGGAATCTCGGCAAATCAGGAGCAATTTTGGATCAGAATCAAGGGGGAAGAGTTCAGGAGGCTAATGAAGGGCGATTTTCATCCCGATTTTCGAAATCTTCAAAGCAGAACGCCAACCAATCAGGAAGTATTTCGAAAATTAAATTCACTGTATCAGAGAACGCTAAAAAAATTTCTTATAGTGAAGCAGTAAAAATAGGAGCTGTAGGAGATCTAGGAAACCTAGATCTTGAATTTATTGAGCCGAAAATAACTGACGGTAAAAGGATAGGTTCCCTTTCATCTGAAGCTATCAGAGAAGCGGAGGGTGGATGGGACTTATGCATATTATTGTATGTGGTTGGTTATAAACCTTGGCTTAAAACTTTTGAAGGGTATGCCAACAGAGTATGGTCTACACAGAAGCCGTTTTCTATTCATTCAAGGAATAATGGTTTCTTTGTGGTAAGATTTGGTTCTGAGGAAGATTGCAATAAGATTTTGAAATCTGGTCCCTGGTTTATGGATCGGTACCTGATTATCATGAAACGCCTGTCCCCAGACATGAACACGGATAGGGATCTTCTTACATCTTTGCCTATGTGGGTTGGACTTCCAGGTTTAAGCTTTAAACTGTGGGGCAATAAGGCAATCGGTGCATTAACAAGCACTATAGGACTCCCTATAAAGATGGACGAGGCCACGAAAACCAAATCTAGACTAGCCTACGCCAGAGTTCTGATAGAGGTTAATGCTACCTATGGTATGCCTAACACCATTGAAGGCATGGACGAAAACGGGAGGAGTTTCGTTCAGACAGTGGAATACGAAAACCCTCCTCCCATATGTGGCAAGTGCGCGTGTTTCGGGCATGTTACTGACGAATGCCCAATGACTAAGTCTTGGGTTCCTAAACTGACTCAAGTAGATAATTCTGAGAAGGAAAATCCTGCAGATCCAACTCTTGTTGGTTGTTTGGAAACAGTAAGGGAGGAAGGCGGAGATGGCATTACTAATATTCCTGGCAATCAAGTGACCAATGGAAATATTCCAAATGATGGCCTTATATCTGTTGAAAATAGTAGGAATAACGTGGGGGAGATTTCATGTGGAGAGGTTCTACCTTAGGAGACTCAAGAAAATGTAATATGCTCTCCTAAAGATGGGTCTCAGAATAGAAATCAAATAGTTTCTAACTCGCTGGAGCAAGAGGTCCTCTCTGATTCAAGAAATAGAGAGATGATCATCCCTGCGAGTCAGCCTACCCCGGGAGTTAGAGAATCGAGCCCAATACCTCCGAAGTCACCCTCGACCCAAAAAACAATTCTCAAACGTCCTTCAACTCCATCGGACTCACATACAATTTCTATTAATTTACTTTGTAATGATAATTGTATTGATGATTGTATAATTAATAATGTTAATTTTAGGAGAGGTACTGATCCATGTTCTGATATGCAGGTACAGGAAACCTTGGATCAGGACATAGGAACGACAGAAGTGGTAGGGGAACAGAATACATATGATAAAGTCGATCAAGCCCAGGAGGAGCAGACTATTCCCAAGTCCCAGGGTACAGAATTTGAGAACATTCAGAAGGATAAACTTGTTCGTAAGAATCCCAAATGGGTCCAGATGTTAGGCATCTCTGCGGAAGACAAAGGGGAGTCCTCAAGCAGTAGGTTGCAGAGGACTCGAAACAACAAGACTTCATAATGTCGTTTGCATGCTGGAATGTTAGAGGGTTTCATAACCCCAATAGAATGAATGAAATGAGAAGACTCATTGATAAGTTTAAAATAAGATGTTTTGGTGTTTTGGAAAATAAGCTGCTGTTTTCGGAACTTATAGGTTTGGAAAGAGGTTTGGCGGACGGATGGAAAGTTATAAGTAATGTTTCATGCTATTATAAATGCAGAATATTCGTCCTCATTGACGGGAACTCTTGGGATTTCAATTACATTAGCATGAGTGACCAACATATTACTATTGAATTGATCAACAAACTGAAATTCAAATGTAATTTAACTTTTGTCTACGCTCATAATTTTGTTCATCTTAGGAAAAGATTGTGGAAGAATTTACAGGAAGATGCGATTAATATTTATAGACCATGGTTGGTTTTCGGGGACTTCAATTGTATTCGAAGTCCCTCAGAAAGAAAGGGAGGTAACCCAGTGCCATTTGGAAACTTATTTGAACTAGATGATATGTCAAATGACACAGGCCTTAAAGAGATCAACATTAAAGGTTATGAATTTTCTTGGTGGTCTGGTCCTAGTCGAAACATATTTTCTAAAATTGACAGGGTCTTCGCTAACCTAGACTGGATCAATTTATATCAAGATTTAACGGCCGAATATTTGCCTCCTTCCATGAGCGATCACAATGCTGTTCTTGTCTCTCTTTTTCCTAAGCCTAGAGTCAAAAATAGACCTTTCAGATTTATGAATCACTGGCCTTTGTGTGATCAATACTTTCCACTGGTTGAGAAATTATGGTTCTCTGATCAGAAAGATCGACCTCTATTTCAAATCTTATATATTCTCAAGAACATTAAGAAAGAGCTCAAGATATGGAGTGCCAAAATACGGAATACCAAACAAGAGTTTAATGTCCAGAGAGAAAATTGTTCTAGACTTCAAAAACTTCTGGAAAAATCAAAAGATCACAATTTAGTTATGGAATTTCAAAATGCCAAAATTAAATTGGAAATGGCACTCAAAAAAGAATTTCTGGACACCAAACAGGTTGATGATGGGTGATGAGGCTTCTGCTTTCTTTTATGCTGAAATGTCTAGCAGAAGAAGTAGAAAGTGCTTGACTAACATTATAGTTGATGACATGGAGGTTTCAGAAGATCAATTTGCTGAATCGGCCATTAATTTCTATAGACAAGTTTTCAATCTTCCTTTAAGTGACCAGTTCCCAGAAGTTATTTGTAAATCGATAATTTTGGAATATGGTGCGAATTTCTTGAATGATGGTCTTTCATTGGAAGAAATTAAATTTTCCTTGTGGGATATTAAAGAAACTACTTCACCAGGCCCAGACGGCTTTAATTCAAAGTTTTTCAAAATTCATTGGAATCTTTCGAAAGACTTAATTTTCAACTTTGAATGATATTTTCCATAAGGGTTCAATTATAAAAGAGTGGAACCACACTTTCTTGCATTTGATTCCTAAAAAAGATCATTCCACCAAAATTCAAGATTATAGACCCATTGCCTGTTGTAACACTTTATACAAGGTTTTCACTAAGATTCTCTGTAACAGACTGGCTCCTTTTTTGGATAAGTTGGAGTCCCCTAATCAGACGGCTTTTATAAAAGGTAGATCAATAGGGGACGGTATTTTGTTTGCTCACGAAATTATTAGGGGTCTTGGAAGAAAGGATAATAAATACATGTGTATTAAAGTAGATTTGAAAAAGGCATATGATTCGATTAATCGAGCTTTTGTTATACACATGTTAATAAGTTTGGGTTTCCCAGACAAATGGGTGAAAATTATTGAAAACATCATAACCACGCCTGTGTTTTCCATCGTTGCAAATGGGGAATCGCATGGTTATTTCAAGAGTTCAAATGGCCTTAGACAAGGTGACCCACTTTCCCCTATTCTATTTTCATTGGTTATGGAATATTTTACGTTACTGATGGACGGTAATGTCAGGGATGGCCTTATTTCTCCAATCACAGACTTTAACAACAAGTTAACTCACCTCATTTACGCCGATGATCTTATAGTTTTTACTAAAGCAAGTGTACAAAATGCTATTGCTATTAGTGATGCTTTTCAAACCATGAAGAGAGTTACCGGATTGGAAATAAGCTGTGAGAAATCTAATGTTTTCTTTGGTAAAGGGGTAGTCAATTGTACTGATATTAGCTCTATACTTAATATCCAGCAGTCGGATCTCCCAATAAGGTACCTGGGCATTCCCTTGTCTAGTACTAATCTGAGAGATAGGGATTGTTCTCTATTGATAGAGAAGATCAAGCTAAGATTTGCAGGATGGGAAACTAGAATGCTCAGCCTAGCTGGGAGACTAGAACTTATCAAATCTACCATTTACCCTATTATTCAATTCTGGATGCAATGCTTTTGCCTCCCAAAAACTACGGTTCTTAAAATAAAGCATCTGATTCTTAATTTTCTTTGGAAAAGCCGTAGCAGTAAGATCCCCTGGGAAATTTTGTGTAAGCAAAAAGAAGAAGGAGGAATGGGTCTAAGAAATTTAGAAGAGATGAATCAAGCGTTATACATTAAATTGATATGGAAAATCATCAATGCAGAAGGAATTTGGGCAGATCTCTTACATTGTAAGTACATTGGTAATAAAAGTTTTTGGGAAATCAATCAGAGAACGGACGACTCGGGAGTACATTTTGAAGAACAGACACGAAGCTTTGAAATGCCTTTCTCTTAATATTACTGACGGTAAAACTACTTCTCTTTGGTACGACCCATGGCTGAATGGAAGCTCTATTATGGAACGTATTGGAATAGACACAGCTTTTAGAACAGGTACGGAAAATTTGTCTCTTAATAGGATTGTTAAAAATGGTGAGTGGAAGTGGGACGCGTTCAGTTTTTTATTTCAAATCCACGCGGAAATTGAAGGTGTCAAGATTCGTAAGGATAGAGAGCGAGACAACTGGTCATGGAAGTGTTCTAAGGACGGTCAATACCAGTTTAAAAAAGTTTGGAACTCGGTTAGAACTAGTTTCGAAATAAAAAATTGGTGGTCATTGGTTTGGAATAAAATTCACGTTCCAAAAATGGCTGTATGCCTCTTTAAAGCCATTAACGACTATTTATTAACTAAAGAGAGATTACTACAGAAGCAGATTCTTGTGGACCCCTCATGTATTTTTTGTAATAATCACATTGAAAATATAGACCACCTATTTTTTCAATGTAATTTTACAGAAAAAGTTTGGCACTGGAATTGTAAAAAAAAAATTAACTTGCCGAAAAGTCCGTTCTCTTTCACTTTGAAGGAAGATTTGCAAAAAATTGTTTCTATCTCAAGATTAAAAAAATCTAAACTCAGATTTGTTCCAACTTTCTATTTCTGTTTGTATTTGGCACTTATGGAAAGAAAGAAATGACAGGATTTTCCATAATAGATTCAATGATACTACGCAGATATGCTCAAAAATATACCAGACAATGAATATCAGAATGGTAAAATCTAAACATTTTAAGAACATCAATGGCATGACTGATATAATAGCAAAGAAATGGGGATATAACTCCCAACGCTGAATTGGCGATTCATCGACTTGATCATATGTATCGTTTCTTCTCTTTGCTATCTTCAAGTTTCTCTGTGTCTCGATTCAGGCTACCTATACCTGTATTATCTTTACATTTACCTCACATCCTCTCTTTTAACTTACATTATAATTTACAATTAACAATATTTTTTTTGATCTAGTTTGTAAGTTATAAGATTGCAGAAACTATAACAGATTGATGTCTTCCGCTGCCCTCTTGACTGATGTCTTGACCTATTTTATTTCAAACCGAGTTAGTTTCTGAATTCAAAGATTCTAGTAAATATCATTAGGGAGTCGGAGACTTAGCTTGTGAGGATTGGCTTCACTTTTCTTGAGGAGGACCTGATTTCTGAAGCACCACGTGAAAGGAAATAGAGTCTTTTGGAGCTAAGCCCTGCTGTTGGATACAGTCTTCTATGGTCATCATTTACAGATCTGGTTGTAGAAGAAGATGTTCTTGATTAACAATTTTCCCACTGTAAAACTAGTGAAGCTTCGAGCACTGTAATAGCTATTAAATGGGTTAGTTACTAATTAAAAGTATAAAGACGTCAACTTTATGGAAGACAGTGACTTCTCTGGCTTAGATCTGCTAGATCTAAGGGTAGTGACCTCTGGATCTCGCTGGATTAGAGACAATGATGTTCCTCGCCTCCCAGTTGCAGTCTCGAGCCCCAAAACATAGAGACTTGCTATTAGATTCTCTTTAAAGCTAAAAGATTTAATCTTTACGAGTTTAAGACTCTTATCTGTCTTTGTTCTTCTCGTGGAGGATCTTATACAAGGAATTGAATCTTTCTGGTTCGCTTCTTGTCTAGATTTGGTACAGTAGACGAAGCCAACCAGAGCTACGTCTTTATTCTCCCTCGCCGCCATTAACGATTCTTTTATTTATTTTCGTTCGAGAGGAGTAAATGAAGTAGGAGACAAGTGACGTCTTGCCTTTTTTACCTTCCGAGATGTCTTGAATATTCTACTGGGTTTCGGGTGTATTAGTTAGACAATCCAATTAAAACAGTATTTGGGCCCTTTTATTGAGTTAAAATATGCTAGGCCTGTAATGTTTGTATAAGGCTTTGTTTTCCTGTTGGACATTGTACATTCTTTTGTTTTCTTGGTTTCTAATAGAAAGTTTGAACCCTTATTGAAAGAAGAAGGAAAAAAAAAAAAAAAAAACTGTGCAAATGCGCTATCACTTGTGCACTGTTTCTAGTTGCCTGACCAAACTCCTCACTGCCAACGGTTCTGTTCACCACATCTTGCTCCATATTACATTACAACCACCATATCAAAACTGCAGACGACAACACTTAGTCACCACTAATCACTGCTGCAACCTGCTCCAACCACCTTAACACTATCATTACCACATCCTTTACACTACTTGAACCACCTTACCGCCTTCAAAACACTTCATTACTACTCATTACAAACCCATTGACCTCCTCATTACAAAAAAGGTCACATACCCATTGACCACTCACCACCAGAAAACACACATTTTTCTCCTTGCACTGCCCCTTCCACCTGAAACTGGCTATCAACGATACCCACAACAAAACGGTGCACTGTACCCCATACAATCACCATATTAACAAAACTGACAGCCACTACCCTATATTTTTTGCAACATAACCATACATTCCACCTGAACGTCATCAAACACCTGAATACGACTTGCACATCCCCTCCAAACTTCAACTGCCTCGCCATCCAACCCGCTTTGATTCTGTGCATGTCAAAACCATTCAGCCACCATATACTTCTGCTTCAACGTTCATGTTTTTCTCCTTGCACTGCCTCATACTGCAGCATTGCCTGCAAAAAAACCACCTCCTCTTACATACCACATTTCTTCAGCATCACAACCCAAACTTCCCATTGAAGTCACAAACTTCCACCAACCACCTCCAGTAATGCACCACTCAACATACTTCAACAACCAATTCACTACACATCGCCATACAACATCAATTCATATCTACAAAACCAATTCACATAAAAACTACACTGATCTGACCAAAACTACTACTTACATAAAACCCTGTCATCACTGCCTCGCACCCTCTCCTTCCACTTACAACAGCCTCCTTCACTTCAAGGACCGAAATACAAACTGCATCAACTGTTTCAGACTCCTACACATTCATACTACCTTCAAAACAACAACCGCCTACAGACTTCTGAACCATCCCTTACAGTAGTTGCTTCGATCACATCCTGCCCTGACTACATTCATAGACCCACGATTCATCCTCTAACTTCATTCTGAAAACAACCAAATCACCCAAATCATCGAACAACATCCTCCCTCTAGAATCGCTTCACACTGCCTGCAACAACTCACGACTTCCTCCAAAAAATCTCACTCGCCACCATTCGCCTGAAACGAATCGGCAACTCCAACCGGAAATCAAACTCGACTGCTGCAACCGAACGAAAAAGTCATCGAACAAATCCTACTAACACCTGTAACTAGTCGCAACTTGCCACAAACCACTGCTTCGCCCTACCTCTCGAATCGTTCAACCTCAAACGAGAATACTCACTGCATCTCAACCTCAAATTCCCCAAATCTGAATGCAATCGCCATTCTCTTAAGAATCGGAATTTGAATTAACATCGAATTGGGCTGCGAGTTCGAGTTTAACTTGATTTTAAGTTTAATTGAATCGTGAATTTTTTTTTGTTTTAAGAGAGAATGGGTGAGTAGTTTGATTTTATGTGGTTTTTTGGGTTTGTAGGTTTAACTGAATCGTGAATCAACATCTGTTCTCTCATATTGGGCCGGGTGGGTTTGGTTTAGTTTACAAATTTTTTTATTTTTTTCAATTACCTTTTGTTTTCCAATTTTCTCTTTTTCTTTCTTCTTTCCCTTCTTCTTCTTGAATTTCTTTGGTTAAAAAAAAGGAACTAAAAGAAAACTTTGTTTTCATTTGTCTCTCGGTTTAGTAAAAAAATTGTGTTTGTTTTAATTTGTTTCAATTTTGTTTTCATTTTTATTTTGTTTTCATTTATTTTATTTTAGTTTCTTCTTTAATATATAAAAATCATTTGTGTGTGTGTGTATATATATATATATATCTCTTATTTTTAATTTTCAGGTTGCAGAAAATAAAAAGAAAATAGCTTATTGAGTACCGCCTCTTCGCTTGCCAAATAAACAGCTTGCTTAAAAGAAAATCTGCACTCTTATCTCTTATTTTTATTTGCTTTGCATTGTTGTTTACTTGCATTTTTAAAAAAAAATTCAATTTAAAAAAAAAAAATCCATTCGAAATTGCATTGTTAATACACGTTTAATTTTTATTTTGCGTTTCATTCTAAAATTTTGTTTAGTAATAACCGTTAGATATTGTATATTGGCAAATTGTCTTCTTTGAACAATTTAATTTCTTGGTGTCTAGACTACGACGAGTAATAACCATTTATAAATATAACGGTGATTCGTAAATATTATAGTGGTTGTTCCTCTGAAGGTACTTAAACCTTCGGCTGCATTGCTACGGTGAATCGTGGTGCATCGATAAATCATGTCTGTTACCTAGTTGAGAGTTATCTGTTGATCTAAGACAAAGTGTGATTACACAATTTTGGTTAACTTAGGATAAATAATTTGTAATTAGACCCTTGCATTCATTTAGTTGCATTTGTTCATGCATATTTAAAAAAAATTGTAAATAACTTTGTTTTTAAATCCTTTTGGAATTTTTTTTTTAAATTAAAAGAATCCAAAAAAAAATTACTTAGTTTTTTTAGAAAAGAAAATATAAAATATAAAATCTTTTTAAAAACCAAAGAAAAAATTTAAAAACTAAAAAATGAAACAAACATCCTTCTGAAAAATAAATTCTATCTGTAAATATTTTTCCTCTATAAAAAAAAAAGAAAACCAAAAACATTCTTGAAAATGTCCGAGTTTCTCACTTACGTGAATTTTACAATAGTTGTGAAAACAATATAATCCATATGATTTCACTCCAAATTCTTATGGATATTTTAGCGACAACCATTGTATAAATAATTCGAATTTTGAACAACAAAGTTGTCAAAACAATGACTGTGACGGCCCACAAATACGTACCCTTGGAATCGACAATAAACCACACATGTCCGATCCAAAAAGCACAGACTGACGGAAAGTCAAGAGCAAGAAAAGAAGAGAGAAGAAGAGAAGAGATGAAAGAGAGAAGATAGAACCAAACAGAACAATACAGAATCTAACATCGCAGCGGAAAACATATAATATCGTATCAATGATTTTTACAAAACATAAACTACATATACATACATTAATCAGAGTTCAACAATCGATCAATAATCATCAGCCTGAACAGTTATAATACTATGTCCTTGCAATTACCGATAATATACAACTAAGTAACAATGGATAATCAAAACAGATACGTGTATACAAAAATGAAGACTTCCAGCTCGCCTGCTGAAGCTCCAAAAGCACCAAATCTGAACTTGTAAATATACTCGATCTGACCCGAGCATTGAAAGGGAAGAACGCCCGGTTCAGTCTGGTAAACCAGCGTGAGAAACACACTCAACTAAATTTATTAAATTAACAAACTTTTCCTTTATCAAAACAAAAGTATCTCATAAGACAAGTCCACACATAAACACGGACATGTTTTTACCCTATGATGATTAAAACATTTCGTATCAAATCATCTTATATTATACTAGTGTCTAGTATACAAATAATATTAATCATATCCGAAATTGTTACATTGATTAAATTCCAGCATATAGTCCAAAATGGCAAGTACGTAGTGGAGTTTGGATTTACATACAAATGACCAAGTGAAGGGACTACCTTCCGATGTATACACCTCTAGATGGATGTCCCGAGGCACAGAACATCTGTCCTCTACCAACACAAGACCAGCCCACCTCTATAACTAGATGGTACCGAATGTGTCATCCTTCGGTCGTTACCAACCTTTACCGAGGACCCTCTAGCATATAAACCACAATAATCAGATACACGACATTATAGCATGTAAAGATATATCTAGAAGGGGATGATCATACCCTACTTGGAAGTGTCACACTAGCCTTGCCGCATCTAACCATGTTTTGGTCATTTTCGGTTGATGAGGCCTAAGGTAATGATTACCATTCACATATCACATCACTTTGAATGCCACACGGCCATTTCCGTTGACTACTAATTGCCTTCCACAAAAATACAACTCTTGAGCTCATACGTCTCAGGGAGGGTGTTAAGCTAAGAGAAGTTGTCTTCTTCACCACCACTGATGTACGTTTGTGAAAATCAATGTACGTAAACTTTAGAAATGCAATGTCAGACAAACATCCATGCAAGTTGTCTAGGAACAGGACAAACCGTAAGATACTTTCCTACCACATTCTGTCGGGAAATCCCTAAGATTAGTAGTGAATAGTTGTGACGCCTCACCTCTATGCTCACAATAACAAAGGTTATTATAAGGAATAACGTCTGCTATTGCGAAGAATAAGGCTTGTTAGAAGCGGCCATCCGTAAGTTAGGTCTTAGCCGAGTATTGATTTCATCGATAGGAGTTGTGTAGATTACTCTCAAAGATATAAATTTCAATCCAAATCTAAAACGAAACTACGGTGGCTAAGGAAATATTCAAAACAACTCATAATAACAACCACACTGATAAGTATAATCACATCAGAACAGAAATATCAGATCTACAGCGGAAGATAAGTCTGGATACATGCTACAACAATCGGTAGTTCACATGAACTAAATATACATATAATGTCATCAACATACATGAGACGAGAGTCAATACACTAAAAGTACACCTCGAAGACTAGGCAAAAGATGATGTGAAATCCCAAAAGCTGAAACGGCAACGAATCAGAGATAGTGATTATCCTGAAATAACTCGGTATGACCCGAGTATTATTTAAAAAAATAAATAAACGGATCAGTCTAATTTAAACTTAGATATGAATGCATAATAAACAACATCAAAGCAAAATAATCATAGTCTCAAATGAGACTATTCAACATATGTAATCAACATAGTTTAAATGAAGAAATCTCATTCAACTCCGTCAAATTCAACTCATTAAACTCCATCAAAATCACTTTCAAATTCAAAATTGAATTCAATACTGCAATTCACAAAATCTAGAAATCAAAAATAGATAACTAGAAAATCAACATAAAAGTGGATCGATCCTATCATATGGCAAGTCGAAGCTACACCGCACGTGCATGAACATATGGCCGAAGCCTACCGAGTACTGTCATCATAATTTTTGGTGTCCAACAAATTACTCGAATGTCCAACATATGACCCGAAGGTCTAGTACTAGTAATTGACCCGAAGGTCCAACATAGTGGCTCGAAAGCCCAACAAAATCATCAAAATCATCAAACAACAACTCCACAACAAGTATTTTAATTAACGAGTCTAGAATTAACCGAATTAATAAAAGTGTGGTTCCATATTCCTCACTTTTGCTAAATCGTTTAAATCTCTTCATTATTTTTTTGAAAGTGAAAAATTGTGTATTTTAATTAAATAAAATTTTCGTTCTCAAACGGACAAGTCCGGAATTAAGCGAATCGGTAAAAGTAAGGGTTCATAGTCCTCAATTTTGCTGAAGCATTTAAATCGCTTCCTCGTTCTTTTGAAAGCGCAAACTGTAAAATTTTTGGAAACAATTTTATTTTAAAACGATTTTTAAAACACGTGATTAAAACAACAACAAGTATAGCAATTTCAACGAGGAAATTGTGCTTCACAAAATACCATAAAAACGGATACCAAATCAGTATTGCGGGATAACCGCTTAAAAATTCACTTTAAATTGACGGTTACTGAAGTCAAAATAACAATATTTTTATTCGTCAAAAATATCATCAAAACAACACGCTTCAAAAATATAATATCGGTGTAAAAATTTCGTTATAAAGATAACGACAACAAAATACGTCTTAAAACGTAACACCGGTTCAACGTAAATAAAATAGTGGACAACACCACTATATTTTCATCAAAGATGTTGCACTGCCTCAATATACACGTGCACACTCGAATAAAATAGGCGATTTAAAATGCTTAAACGAATGCACGTGTACTACAACTTTTTATACAAATAATGCGTTAAAATTTTTAACCTGGGCAACACTATCATATACTATACTTGCACTCAATTGAATATATATATGCATGGACACGCACACAAGTATAAAGCATACCAAATATAAACTACCCAGGGTCATGCTAACTTGCACAAAACGATTTTTTTTGCCTGGACAACCCTTTCGTGCAACTTAACAAATATAATGTTTGAACTGAATTTTTGTGCAACACATACTTGCACTCACCAAAATGGAATACAAAAATGGCCTGGACTCACGCATGTAATGAAAGTGAAAAAATAATAATATAACTTGGACCTGTTTTCTTTGGTACAATACATGCATACTTCAACTACACGCACGCATGAGATAAACCTTGCACGCATGGACAAGTAAAAATGCAAGGCCTAGAAGTACATGCACACACATTACACTATACATGCACGCACCCAACACTAAACAAAAAATTTTCACCAAAACTACTATACACGAACACAATGACCTGACCATATTTTAAAGAATAACTACACGCACACAGGAAATAAACTTTGCACGCGTGGACAGGAAAAAACGCAAGGCCTAGAAGTTGATGTATACATGCACGCACTTGAAGTAAATGACCTGACCACTAAACACAAATTATACACAATGCAAAATGGTGACTCAACCTTTCGTATAAAATAGGAATACACATAAATGAGTCACAAAATTATAGCAACATGGCATAAATTTTAGTATACACGAAAAATGAAATGACAAAAATAAAATGCAACTCTACATACTTACATGATACCCTTATTTATATGCAATTAGGAATTTGAACATGAATACACATATTGTCTACATGTTCTTAAGGCTACTGCAATTGGTGAGTACAGCCACCTTTATTAACAAAATTTTAAATGGTTTATGCCGCATATACAAAAAATTTCGACCAATATAATCAAAAAAAAAAAAACTGCGTATCAAAACAGGCGGCATAGATTTTAAATTAGATATGTGAGTTTTTCACTCACCTTAATTCGTTTCGAAATCAGCTAGTAACCCGGATTCAAAGAAGCAAGAATTGGAGCTGCCATTAATAAGTTTACAGAGCAAAAAATGAGCAAAAGATTGAACTGATGCAGCTTTTCACTTTTCTTTTCTCAAAATTTTTGCACAAGTCAATGGAAATGTGCTGGCAAGGCTTTGTACAATTGCATTAAATTGTAGACGTGCTTCAGTTGAAAAGAAAGTACACACTTGTATTAAAGATAGGGATGGCTGCAACGTGTGATGATGGTAGCAAAGTGATTTCAAACTTTTGTTAAAAAAACTTTGTGACAGCATAGCAAAAAATGTTCCACCCTGTTTTACATAATTGGTGACAGCAAAGTGTTTATACATTTTGCTTTACTATGGTCTAATTCCTACAAGTAAAGGCAAATGAAATATAACACAACTTTGTTATTTACTTCAAATGTGCTACCCCATAAAAGGTATGCAACTGACTTTGAAATGGTTTTGCAATATATTTTTTTATATATATTTTAATTTAAAATTTCTATTTTAAATATTTATTTCGACTGTAATTCAAAAACATGGTTGTTACAAACTCCCCCTTATAAAAATTGCGTCCCCGCGATTTTCATACTAGAAGTTGTTTATAACACAAATTATCCATCACAACAAAGATTTAAAATAGAAAAGGTGAATAAAGAATGCTCACCCCCACCCGAAGAGGAGAGAAAACCCGGATAAGAACGCTCGATGAAATCTTTGGTTTCCCAAGTGCAATGTTTGGGGTTTGAGGACCATTGAATTTTCACAAACGGGACTTCTTTATTCCGAAGGTGTTTAACCTCCGAAGCTAGCACACGAATAGGATTTTGCACAACAGACAAGTCGGGTGAGATCTAAAGATCTTGCAACATATGAGGATCAATAATAGAATCCGAATCTCGAAGGCATCGACGAAGCTGGGATACATGAAATACGTCATGAATTCCCGAAAACTGAATAGGTAGCAATACACGATAAGCAACAGGGCCAATGCGTTCCGTAATAGGAAACGGTCCAATATATCGAGGAGCCAATTTCCCGGAGCTACTAAAACGCCCCACACCCTTCATCGAAGAAACACGAATAAATACAAGATCGCCAATAGAAAATTCTAAAGGCATCCTACGATGATCGGCATAAGATTTCTGCCTATTCTGGGCCTCTTTCATTCTCTGTCTAATGATATCAATCTTCTCAGAAGATTCACGAACATAATCGGGGCCGAGAACTAACTTTTCCCCCTATTCCAACCAATAAGATGGTGATCGACATGGTCTTCCGTAAAGAGCTTCGAAAGGAGCCATATCGATACTGGATTGAAAACTGTTGTTATAAGAAAATTCAACAAGAGATAAGTGGTCTTCCCAACTACCACCAAAATCAAGAATGCAAGCTCTAAGGAGACCTTCTAAGAGTTGATTCAACCTTTCAGTCTGACCGTCAGACTGTGGATGATAAGGTGTACTGAGATTGAGCTTGGTGCCCAAAGCTTTCTGAAGGCTCTGCCAGAAACCACTAGTAAAAAGCGGATCTCTGTCACTAACAATAGAACTAGGAACACAATGAAGTCGAACGAATTCTTTCATAAACAGCTTAGCCAACAAAGGAGCAGTCCGATTGGACTTGATAGGAATAAAATGGGCTGATTTAGTCAATCTGTCAACAATCACCCAAATACTAGTATGGCCAAACCTCGAACGAGCTAGACCATCAATGAAGTCCATAGAAATCCGATCCCATTTCCATAATGGAATCTCAAGAGGCTGCAAAAGACCAGTAGGACGCTGGTGTTCTGCTTTAATAAGTTGACAAGTCATGCAACGACTTACATAACTTGCAATATCACGCTTCATACCTTCCTAAAAGGATAAGCGTTTCATATTCGCGTACATCTTACTATTACCCGGATGGATAGTATACTTAGAACGATGACAGTCCTCAAGAATGTCATTTCTAAGATTAGAAACATTAGGCACGATCAACCTTCCCTTCTTCCTAGTACAACCATGAACATCCATATCGAAGTCCTTCAGATCATCACTTCGGGATTCCGATTTACAACTTTGAATAAGATAAGCAAGATCTGGATCTTGTTTCTGGGCATCGGCAACACGATCGAATAAACTAGGACGAGCCTCCATACTAAATAAAAGCACGGGAGAGTCAGAAACTGAAGGACGGTCTCTAATATACCAATGAGATAAAGCTTTCAATATATTCCACTCTGCTAGCATCATGGAAACAACAACTTTCTGCTAGCGACTAAGCGCATCAGCAACTCGATTACCCTTACCAGGGGTATACTGAATATCAAAATCATATGAAGTAAGAAATTCGAGCCAATGCTGTTATCTCATATTAAGTTCCTTCTGAGTGAATAGATACTTCAGAGATTTGTGATCAGTGAAGAGAATAAAACGCTCGCCCAATAAATAATGTCGCCAAATCTTTAGAGCAATGACTATAGCGGCTAACTCCAAATCATGGATAGCATAACGAATCTCGTTAGACTTTAGTTATCTAGAAGCATAAGCAACTACTCTATCCTTTTGCATGAGAACAACACCGAGGCCATAACCACTGGCATCGGTATAAACAACAAGATCCCGATTTCATTCGAGAACCAAGCATGAGTAAGGAGATCTTTTAACTTCATGAAAGAAGTCTCACATTTATCAGACCAAATAAAAGGAACAGCTTTTCTCGTAAGAGTGGTAAGCGGTAAAGCAATACGAGAAAAGACCTTAAGAAACTGGCGATAATAACCCGCCAATCCAAGAAAACTATGGATCTCAGAAACGGTCTCGGGCCTCTTCCAATTCTGAATAGATTCGATCTTGGAATAATCGACAGAAATACCATCGGAAGAAACAATATGACCGAGAAACTTCACCTTATTCTCCCAGAAGTGGCACTTGGAGAATTTGGCATAAAGCTGATGCTGAAGAAGAGTGCTCAAAACAATCTCCAAATGCTGAATATGATCGGCTTCAGATTTGGAATAAATAAGAATATCATCAATGAAAACCAAGACGAACTTTTCGAGATATTCCCGGAATATCCGATTCATAAGATCAACAAAATACGCTGGAGCGTTTGTCAAACCGAACGGCATAACAAGCCATTCGTAAGAACCATAACGAGTACGGAATCCTGTAAGAGGAATACTATCTTCCGCAACTCGCAACTGATGAAAACCGGTAGCAAGATCAAGTTGGGAGAAGCGCTTAGCGCCACTTAACTGATTAAACATGTCATCGATCCTAGGTAATGGATACATATTCTTGATAGTGAGCTCGTTAAGCTTGCGATAATCAATGCAAAGCCTAAGAGTACCATCTGGCTTCTTAACAAAGACAACAGCGGCGTCCCAAGAAGATGAGCTAGATCGAATAAAATGATTGGCTTCTAACTCAGATAATTGTTGCTTGAGTTCCTCATTTTCCTTAGCAGACATCTTTGTGGGAGGACGACTGATAGGCTGAGCACCAGAGATAAGATCAATACGGAACTCAATTGCTCTCTTCGACGGCAAACAAGAAATAGGCTCAAAAACATCAGAAAAATCACAAACAACTGGAATGTTAGCTATGACATCCTCCGATTCGAAGGAAGGAATGAGAGCATTAGAAGTTTGATCCATGCTTCGAAATATAATAGATAACTGCTCGATAGCATTGGGATGCTGGAGATATAGAGTTCTTTCTAGACATAGGATTTGAACTTTATAACAGACGAGCCAATCCATACCAAAATCATATCAAAACCAAGATGATCCATAACATGCAGATTCGAATGAAAGGAAAAACCACATAGAATAATCTCAACATCAACACATAACAAACCAAGAGTAGCGGATCCACCAATAGGATTCACAATCCTCAAAGGGTCGTAAAGAGTAATAACATCCAAAGGAATAACATCAACAAGCTCCTTCGACACGAATGAATGTGATGCACCCGTATCGAAAAGGACTCTCATAGAATGACCATGAAATAAAATAAAACCTTCCAAAACAGAAGGAGTTAACCTTTGGGCTTAGAAGAATCACCAAAAGCTTTAGCAACATTAAGTTTTCCAGATCTAAAACCCTTAGGAGCAGTAGGACAATAAGAAACCCAATGACCCTCTTTCTTGCAATAATGACAAATGCGAGGCTTAGGACGATGTAACGACGCGTAAATTTTAACTGTTTAATAATGGGATTTATTGAATTTTCGTGAAATTTTAAAAATAAAATTTCGAAATAAAAATTTAATATTTGAAATGCGTCTATTTTAATATAACAACTGGTAAATTTTCATCCGAAAATATGAAAGTTTATTTCGTATGTAATTTTATTTCAATTTAATCAGTTAAAAATTGATGGAAATAAAATATTTTCGAAACCTAAATATTTTTATATGGAAAAATTGTAAATCATCTTCTTAGCAAGATGTCATTTTTCATTCTTCCAAATTCGGACTTCTTTAGCTCCGTCGATCTTATTTTTCTGCGTTTTTACTGCATTTTCCACTAGTAGAAAATTCGAGTTTTTATAATTCAACCGTACCACTGATATCTGTATACCGTTTTGATCGTCTGGTCGTGCTGTTCCCTATGGTATATTCAATTCCGTGTTTTGAAGTCCGGCACACAGCGGAATTCATAAACCGATAATCGTATCGGTACCGGATCCGTGATCTTTTGTTTTTCTTTTGCGTTTCAAAAGCTCCAACCATGTCGTTAAAGCTTTAGAACATATTGTTAAGCTTCATTTTTCCACCGTGCATTTATCAACCGTCATTAGCTTCTAAACACGTCCCGAATTTGTACTTGCGACTTCCCAACTTCCTAACTTCCCATTGCTTTGAAAATTTAAGCGTATAAGTTAGCATACATTTATGTTCTTTTATGGGGAACTGTTCGTTTCCCTTCCTAATCATGGTTTGTAAATATAATTATTTGAAATGATGCTTGCCCTTCTTTAATTTGGAAACCCAGCTTCTTCTCTAAAAAAGAGAGAGCATATTTTAGTTTGTAGCCTGCACGTCACCTTCACCTCCCTGTTGTTCTGTTCTTTGAGATTTTTCATCAAAGCTTATACTGCTTGTTCTCCCTCTTCCTTCACCAAGTATCTCCTCTACTTTGTTCAGCCTTGAAAAAATAAAAAATAAATAAAAGATGTGGTCTGTGTATTTTTTTTTGCAAAACTTCTTATACCCACTTCCTCTGGCTTCAATGTGCCCCTCCACGGCCCGCCAACCAAAGCTCCTCCACTGCCGGCCGACCCAACCCCGACACCACACCACCTCCTACCCGTATCACCCACTTGAACCCGCGAACACCGTTCCCTGCCTAGCTACCCATCACCACCCAACAGAGCCTCATCCGCAACAGCTGTCGCGCCTGCCATTCTCCACACCTCCTCCAGCTAGCGCCCTTCACATATGCAGCCACCGTCCGCCTCGAACTTCCCCTCAAGCTCACTTATCTCGCGCGGCCATATGTATATAAAAGGTGATATTTATACATTGTTTCCTTTTTCTCTGTTGTTGGGAAAATATTGAATCGGCATATATATATCTGTATATATATATATATATATATATATATATATATATATATATATATATTTGAGTTTAATAAAGCTATTCATATAATAAGTTTAAAGATATATAAACTATTTCATTTTCCCACAATCGTATTTTGTTGCATAAACACTCAGCATATATGAAGTTCGGTTTGTCGTTTTGAAGAAAACATTTTATATTTTATATGTAAGACTGCACGTATAAAAGCTGTAGCCTTCTCTTAGAAATGAGGATATATAGATTTTGATTTTTGCGTTTATGTGATTTAATAAGCATTTACTTTGAAAGTATTGGTTTTCGTTTATTTGCATAGTTTGTTTTATGCGAAGAAAAAAGAAAAGAAAAATAGAAGAGCATCTTTATTTTACTTTACAGTATGTTACAGTTTGTAAGTCAAAAGGTATATAAGTTATATTCAATATTGGCTGTTATTAGTGCACAAGGGACGGCTATATGTATTTTCTACTCATGTGGTAAAAAGACTTTATGACAGTAAGTAATTTTATAATATGAAAATAAGAAAATGAGTTTGTTTTATATATGAATAAAGTTGGGTTTGTTTTATGGCCCTCGCGACTAGCTGTAACTATTGTTGGAGTGCATATAAATAGGGGGTTAGTTTAGATATATAATATAAAGATTTTTGGGTATGTTCAGGTCGGTAGCGTATATCTTACCGCAGTATAGTAAAAAATATGTTAAACCATTTTAAATTTTAAAGTATGGCATGTGTGTAAAGTTTATATATATATAAACTTTAAAATTTCAATATGTGTGTTTTAAAAAAAAACGTGTCTCTTATTCAAACCTCTGGTCTACTTGGTATATTAAAAAGCTTGTTGCATTTTTTTTTGAATATAAATTTACGTTAGTTCTATTATGAATTATTTTCGATTGTCATTTTAATTGTAATATATATATATACATAATGATTTTGATGAAGTTATTTATATATGCGTTTAATACAAAACAATGGAATATTGATTTAATAAGAAATAAGAATATTTTATTTTCAGTTTGTATCAAGACTGTTTTGGATTTGATCTCGTCAATTCTGATTTATTTCATCAATTCCTTGTTACCAGCCCTGTTCATCGAAATCGTGCCAATCCTGCCTTTACTTTGCAATTCGTGCTTGGATTCGTAGCTCATTTCATTTGTCGAATCATCTCTAGCCTCGAAAGGTAAGCAATCACTCACGATTAATGTTCTTTTATTTATTAAATTTGATTTCAATTGAAACGATAATTGAAATATGCGGCTTTTAGTTATTTACACTGTTATATATATACTGTACCTGTATCAGTTCACCTGTGATATCTGACACCATTATCTGTTATTAGTGCAATGATGATCCAGTTTGGTTGATAAATGATTGATTGTTTGATATTGATATTGGATGTTAAATTGTTAATTGTTTAAAGTGATAAATAACATGCAATTGAATTTGATATAGGATAGTTAATAATTTAAATTGATATATGTGATGAATTTGACTAGATAAAGATTTATGTACTATGACCCCTTTAAATGTTTAAATTATTTGATACGTAGAAATATGGTTAATTACACCTTGAATCATTTAAATGTATGTTGAATAAATTGATGTAGTATGAAATCGAATAATAAATGTCAAGTGTAGAAACGCATAGAATAATAGTGTAATAATCTTTAATCTACATGAAATGATAGTGTAGATTCTAGAAATAATTATATTAATTTGTACAAACAGCAATGTGAACTAATATGATTATTTCGGGATTATTTGAATAAATTATTGGATTGTTGTTGATGTTTGCTATTGCTTGTTTATTTACATTGACACCATCCCAGTTATCACACTGCAAGTTCCCTTTGATATGCTTTGATTTTGAATTGAAATGGAATCGCATTGAAATGATAAATACCCAAATAAAATTTTGACTTAGGATAGAGAATTAAATAAAAACCCGATTGGTCAATAATTTGATTTAAAAATAAAAATAATCAGGGTTTTAAATGAAGTTGAAATTTGAATTCTAGTGAAATTTGAATGTTAATATTTAATAATCTGAAACAAATATTAACATAGTAGTTGATGAAAGAACGTTGTTTAAAATTTGGAATTATTAACAATTAAGTTTCGAAATTATTTAATAATTAAGTTTTGAAATTATTTAATAATTAAATAAGATTGAATTATTTAATAATTAAATATAATTGAATTCTTTAATAAGCGAAGTTGAACTTCTTGAATAAGCGAAATTAAACTTCTTTATTAGTTGAGTTCTGAAATTTGTAACTAAGGAAATAAATAAGTGAAATTGAATTTCTTTAACAAGAAAAGAAAATTTTGTGATTTATTAAAATTAATGTAAGACTTGTAATTCAAAGAATTGTTTTGACGAATCTAATTTAATTCAATTTGTAAGTTTTGATATAATGGAGTTGAACTTAAGTAATTGATTTCATGAATTGGAAATTAAATAGAAATTGTTTTGAATGACAAATTTACTTAATGAATATTGAATAAAATCGATCAATGAATTCAAATTGATTTGAACGTTAAATTAAATATATTTAAATGATTACAGAATGAAACTTATATATGAACTTGAATCAATATTGAATTGTTTAAATAAAAATTGAAATTGAATTATAAGATTTTGAAATTATGAATTTGGAAGTTTCGAAATATAAATTATGGAAATTGATATGGGAAGACAAATAAAATGTTGATTTATAAATTCTAATTGAAATTGAAATTGATTTGGTTTTTGAAATTTATTAAACGACCAATCGGTGTAATAATTACGAAAGTTATTAAAGAAACCGGAATCGGTTATGGACATACTCTCTGTCTAAACCGAAAACCACTTTAATAATTATATGCGGAGTGTGATCCAGAATGAAGTGGTTGGAACGATGTACGTGATGACCGAAGAAAGAGAACAATAATGGATAGCCTTGACACTTGTGTCAAATTAGAAATGACTAAAATAGGAGCCGTGCCGGGCCAAATGGGGTTAGCCAGCGAACACACTTCTTCGTAAACTACTCATTACTTGTTATTGATTGGTGTGCACCCTCGAAATTTTGGGAGTGTTGTTTCGCGGTGTTGCGATCGTTGTGGCGATGCGTTCTCACCAGTCCGGATCAGGAAAACGGTAGTTTCGCCATGTGCCTTGTCATACTTGTGTCCCTATATACGCAACCACTACGAATTTGTTTTGTGTTATACCTATGGAGTACTCCCTGATATTCCACTAGTTTACGGTGGATTTTACAATGTTGTATAGACTATGACGCTTATATAAAAATGTGTTAAGGGGGATAATGGTAACGCCTTAACACTATTTTGATACTTTATATTACTGATAGACATTATCTACTTAGCGTATACTACTACATAGTAGATAGTTTAACGAATACTTAGAGGATGGTTATTCCAACGTCCTTTGAGTTACTTGTATTTCAGTTGTTATTTCACTTGAGTTGGATTTATTGATATAAGAATGTTAATCCTGACTCGAGTGTTTTGTATTTTTCTTTACGCTCGGGTCAGACTGAGTGCACCAGTATTCGAGATTCACCTTTGGAGTTGGAGCTTCACTTAGAGATCCGGCTATCTATCCATCTTTCAGATATTCAGTTGATTCCAGTGACATTTTCTGACTATTTTATTCGAGACTTCTGTTGTACCATATTTAACTCCGATATATATATATAGTAGCTTCATGAACTATTATCTTTTGTTTCCGCTACATTTATTACTCTGTATCTGTGATTATTTATTTACTGTATATGTTCAATTTTGCCAAATATAAATTAACAATTCGGTATTTTGAATTATTCAAGTCCGATATGTGCGGTTTCGAATAGTCCAAAATAACGGGTCGTTACAGTTGACTACGGAGAAAATGATCCAAAGAACCACAATTATAGCACTCCCTCTGAATAGAAGGTGCACTACTAGGCTGAGAACTAGAGGTAGCTTGCTTCTTCTTCTTCTTCTTGTTGGAAGAAGAATTAGGCCTATGAAATGGAAACCTCTTCTTATTGGGGTTCTTAGAAACCTTAACCTCATCACAACTATTACGTTCCTTTTCAAAAGCTTCAAGGCAAAGAGCCGAATCAACAAGCTCCTTAAAAGAGAGCTTAAGCTGAAGCAAAAGAACTTTCTTCAAATACTTCTTCAAACCATCAACAAAACGAAGATTCTTCTTACGCGAAGTGTTAATGAACTCAACTCCGTATTTGGACAAGGCCTCGAAAGATGCAACATAATCAGAAACAGAGGACTTTCCTTGCTTCAACTCAAGAAAACTACGAGCAAGATTAGCCTTTTCTGATTCAGGAACGAACTTAAGTTCGAATCATTCCTTAAACTGAATCCACGAGAGAGAGGACTCATCAACTTCCGCAATGAAAAGCTCATACCAATCAAGCGCATGCTCTTGCAACATGCTAGATTCCACGAGAACGCAATGATGATCAGAAAGATCCATCCGAGAAAATATGCGCTCATAAGCACGTAACCAAGTCTGAACCTCCAATACACTTTCTGATCCCATGAAAGGCTTGCCTCCAAGGTGGGAATAGTCACTACACATGCGAGCGAAGGCAGACTTGTGAGAGAGAGCTGCGGGAGTAGCAACACAAGGCTGAGTACTCTGAAATAGCTCCATAAACTGATCAACTGACATATAGACTCCGTCCGGATGAGAACCACTAGACGGGGCTGCAGAAGAACGCTTCCCTCTACCTCTTCCGGCCATAGGCTGAGAGAACAAGAGAAGAAAAGGATTAGTTAAACAACACACAATTAATAAGAAATTTAACAAATGGAATACTATGGAATATGAAATTTATTCCTAGACATACTCCACATGTTAAAGTGGAAAGAATGGATTAGAAAGGCACGAATAAAACCCTCGAATAGTTTTAACGCATGTTCCATTCTGCTTCTGTTCTGTGTCTACTATAATTTATTCTGAATTTCAGCTCTGATACCAAGCTGTGACACCTCACCTCTATGCTCATAGTAACAAAGGTTATTATAAGGAAAAACGTCTGCTATTGCAAAGAATAAGGCTTGTTAGAAGCGACCATCCGTAAGTTAGGCCTTAGACGAGTATTGATACCATCGATAGGAGTTGTGTAGATTACTGCCAAAGATTTAAATTTCAATCCAAATCTAAAACGAAACTACGGTGGCTATAGAAATCTTCAGAACAACTCATAATAACAACCACACCGATAAGTATAATCACATCAGATAAGAAATATCAGATATACAGCGGAAGATAAGTCTGGATACATGCTACAACAATCGATAGTTCACATGAACTAAATGTACATATACATGTCATCAACATACATGAGACGAGAGTCAATACACCAAAAGTACACCTCGAAGACTAGGCAAAAGATGATGTGAAATCCCAAAAGCTAAAGCGGCAACAGAATCAGAAATAGTGATTATCCTGAAATAACTCGGTCTGACCTGAGTATTATTTAAAATAAAATAATAAATGGATCAGTCTAATTTAAACTTAGATGTGAATGCATCATAAAAAACATCAAAGCAAAATAATCATAGTCTCAAATGAGACTATTCAACATATATAATCAACATAGTTTAAATGAAGAAATCTTATTCAACTCCATCAAATTCTACTCATTAAACTCCATCAAAATCACTTTCAAATTCAAAATTGAATTGAAAACTGCAATTCACAAAATCTAGAAATCAAAAATAGATAACTAAAAAATCAACATAAAAGTGGATCGATCCCATCATATAGCGAGTCTAAGCTACGCCGCACGTGCATCAACATATGGCCGAAGCCTACCAAGTACTATCATAATAATTATTGGTGCCCAACAAATGACCCAAAGGTCCAACATTTGACCCGAAGGTCTAGTATTGGTAATTGACCCGAAGGTCCATTATATGACCCGAAGGTCCAACATAGTGGCTCGAAAGCGCAACAAAATCATCAAACAACAAATCCATAGCAAATATTTCAATTAACGAGTCCGAAATTAACCGAATCAGTAAAAGCGTGGTTCCATATTCCTCACTTTTGCTAAATCATTTAAATCTTTTCATCGTTTTCTTGAAAGTGCAAAATTGTGTATTTTAATTAAATAAAATTTTCGTTCTCAAACGGACAAGTCCGGAATTAAGCGAATCAGTAAAAGTAAGGGTTCATAGTCCTCAATTTTGCTGAAGCGTTTATATCGCTTCCTCATTCTTTTGAAAGTGCAAACTGTAAATTTTTGGAAATAATTTTATTTTAAAACGATTTTTAAAACACATGATTAAAACAGCAACAACTATAGCAATTTCGACGAGGAAATTGCGCTTCACAAAACACCGTAAAAACGGATACCAAATCAGCGTTGTGGGATAACCGCTTAAAAATTCACTTTAAATTGACGGTTACTGAAGTCAAAATAACAGTAATTTTTATTCGTCAAAAATGTCATCAAAACAACACGCTTCAAAAATATAATACCGGTGTAAAAATTCCGTTATAAAGATAACGACAACAAAATACGTCTTAAAAAGTAACACCGGTTCAACGTAAATTAAATAATGGACCACACCACTATATTTTCATCAAAAATATTGCACTGCCTCAATATACACGTGCACAATCAAATAAAATAGGCGATTTAAAATGCTTAAACGAATTCAGGTGTACTATAACTTTTTATACAAATAATGCATTAAATTTTTTAACCTAGGCAACACTATCATATACTATACTTGCACTCAATTGAATATATATATATATATATATATATATATATATATATATATGCATGGACACACACGCAAGTATAAAGCATACCAAATATAAACTACCCAGGATCATGCTAACTTGCACAAAATGATTTTTTTGCCTAGACAATCCTTTCGTGCAACTTAACAAATATAATGTTTGAACTGAATTTTTGTGCAACACATACTTGCACTCACCAAAATGGAATACAAAAATGGCCTGGACTCACGCATGTAATGAAAGTGAATAATAATAATAATAATAATAATAATAATAATAATAATAATAATAATAATATAACCTAGACCTATTTTCTTTGGTACAATACATGCATACTTCAACTACACGCACGCATGAGATAAACTTTGCATGCATGGACATGTAAAAATGCAAGGCCTAGAAGTACATGCATGCACATTACTCTATACATGCACGCACCCAACACTAAATACAAATTATACACAATGCTACTCCACATTACTCTATACATGCACGCACCCAACAATAAACACAAATTTTTCACCAAACTACTATACACGAACATAATGACCTGACCATATTTTAAAGATTAACTACACGCACACAGGAAATAAACTTTGCACGCGTGGACAGGCAAAAATGCAAGACCTAGAAGTTGATGTATACATGCACGCACTAGAAGTAAATGACCTGACCACTAAACACAAATTATACGCAATGCAAAATGGTGACTCTACCTTTCGTATAAAATAGGAATACACATAAATGAGTCACAAAATTATAGCAACCTGGCATAAATTTTAGTATACACGAAAAATGAAGTGACAAAAATAAAATGCAACTCTACATACTTACGTGATACCCTTATTTATATGCAGTTACGAATTTGAACATGAATACACATATTGTCAACATGTTCTTAAGGCTACTGCAATGGTGAGTACATCCACCTTTATTAACAAAATTTTAAATGCTCTATGCTGCATATACAACAAATTTCAACCAATATAATCAACAAAAAAAACTGCATATCAAAACAGGCGGCGTAGATTTTAAATTAGATATGTGAGTTTTTCACTCACCTTAATTCGTTTCGAAATCAGCTAGTAACTCAGATTCAAAGAAGCAAGAATTGGAGCTGCCATTAATAAGTTTACAGAGCACAAAATGAGAAAAAGATTGAATTGATGCAGCTTTTCACTTTTCTTTTCTCTAAATTTTTGCACATGTCAATGTAAACGTGTTGGCAAGGCTTTGTACAATTGCATTAAATTGTAAACGTGCTTTAGTTGAAAAGAAAGTACACACTTGTATTAAAGATAGGGATGGTTGCAAAGTGTGATGATGGTAGCAAAGTGATTTCAATCTTTTGTTAAAAAAGCTTTGTGACAGCATAGCAAAAAATGTTCCACCCTGTTTTACATAATTGGTGACAGCAAAGTGTTTATACATTTTGCTTTACTATGGTCTAATTCCCACACATAAAGGCAAATGAAATATAACACAACTTTGCTATTTACTTCAAATGTGCTACCCCATAAAAGTTATGCAACTGACTTTGAAATGGTTTTGCAATATTATTTTTTTCAAATTTTAATTTAAAATTTCTATTTTAAATATTTATTTCGACTGTAATTCAAAAACACGGTTGTTACAATAGTTCATGCATTGGATATTTCATAATGAAGAGACCACTGCTACTATATGTATAATGGGATTTTAACCCCAAACGATCAACAAGCAATCCCCCATTATGAAAATCATAAATATCAATATCATCGATAACCTGCATAATCAAACGCATATACGTTGGTTCAAAGTAGTTTTCAAACAAATCTGATCTCGGTCTCTTCGCACCAACAACGCAAAAGCGTTTCTCAACCTCACATAGAAACTAAGTCTCATAGACTTATCACATCTCCAACTTTCAACTTGCCATCCTTCGAGCAAGAAGGAAGCTCGATAGATTGGAGTAATACTCCGCACTACACAAACCAACATCCTCAGCACAAACGATAATCAAGCCTAGGTAGATGGCTACGTACTAAGTGTACGACTAAATAGTTCCCACATCAAGTAGAGGAACTAAAATGGCCAAATTTGATAGTCTATTATTTAACTGTCAAAGAAAACAAACAAATGTTTAGCATCATAAGCAATCACTTGGCCCTTTTAATTAATCTTTTATTAATTAAATCACTTGCCAAATATTCACTTCAAATTATCTTTAAAAAGATATATTCTCAAACCATTTCATAATTGGAAAACATTTCCATATACTTATTTAATAATAAGTAATTCACAATCTCTTTATTTTCAACACTTGGAAAATATTACATATACCTAAATCACGATTAAGTTTATATTTTATTCTTTAAGGAAAACATTCTCTTTAAACACACTTATTTGTGTCAAAATGAATGTTGCATAAAACATCATTACTACAACCCAAAATTAACTAGTACAGGGGTTCGAAAATTAGATAGATATATAAATTCCGTATACTATACAAAAACATTTCCTTTCGAAAATCATTTACTATAACAACAGTGTTATAGTCCATCATTTCCTTATTTCTCGAAATGTCTATTTCAACAATGAATGCTGAAATCTATGTATTCGATACTTAACACATTTTAAAACATCTTCAAACCATTTAACTTCATTTAAAATATCACTTTTCAAAACCTATCTTTAAATTTAAAAGATCACTTTCCAGAACATATCCATTTTATTTAATATTTTATTCACTGTCCAAAATAGTGAATACAGTTCATTTAATTAAAGGATTATCCACTGTCCAAAATCATGGATATATTTCTTTTACCAAATTCATTACTATTGCACATTTAATTAAATGATTATCCACTGTCCAAAATCATGGATGAAATTTCTTTAATAAACTATAATAATTAACTTATCAAATTCAATTGATTTCGAATTTATAAAACAATGTTTATAAATTCACATTTTATATTTTATAAAAACTTCAACTTATCACTTTACCGACCAATTCTATTTATATCCCAATCACATGCAAAATCCAATTTATAAGTTAATTACTTATAAACCATTTATTAACAAAATTCGTTCTTTTTATAACTTCATCAATTCAAATCTTATTCACTTATAAAATCCATTTATAACTTCATTTTAACACTTATAAAACTGCTTTACAATTCCAATATTTTGATTTATAAAATATCAATTTGATAAATCTTATATATAAACCATTTATAATAATTCAAAAATCTCAATTTAAACTATTTTACAAATAAATCAACTTCATATTTCAAAAATCACATTCTGATTATATTTCACAAAAATCATAATTTTTATAACATAAAAATTATAACATTTAATTATTTAAAAATAAATCCATTCCTTTAACCATTTAAAAATAAATAAAACATCTATTTTCAAAATCACTCGGAAATCCTTTTTAAATTGAAATCATCACTTTATCATTTTTAAATTACCAAAAATAGGCCCAATGCTACAATAGCACTCAATACATCAATCATGGTATCCAAAACATCGTATATCATATGATAACAGCATATATAACAATATCTGTAAATAAACCAATACTGATGAGGAATCCAGAATTCACAAACAACTTAATGGAAAAGTAAACACAATATAAAACATTTTATATTCACTAACAAATACGCGCTCATATATATAATATACTCAAGCTCAATCTAGGGTGCTACTGTCCCTGTCTATATTGAATACACATCAAAGCTTAGGAATATACAAAATCTAAGCTCTGATCCAAATGTGATGGCCCACAAATCCGTACCCTTTGAATCGACAATAAACCACACATGTCCGACACAAAAAGCACAGACTGACAGAAAGTCAAGAGAAAAAAGAGAGAAGATAGAACCTAAAAAAACAGTACAGAACCTCACATCACAGCGTAAAACATATAATATCATATCAATGATTTTTACAAAATAGAAACTGTATATACATACATCAATCAGAGTTCAAAAATCAATCTATAATCATCAGCCTGAACAGTTATAATACTCTATCTTTACAATTGCCGATAATATGCAACAACTAAGCAATAATGGATAATCAAAACAAATATACGTATACGAAAATGTAGACTTCCAACTCGCCTGCTGAAGCTCTAAAATCATCAAATCTGAGCCTTTAAATATACTTAGTCTGAACCGAGCGTTGAAAAGGAAGAACGCCCAAATCAGTTTGGTAAACCAGCGTGAGAAACACACTCAACTGAATTTATTAAATTACCAAACCTTTCCTTTATCAAAAACAAAAGTATCTCGTAAGACAAGTCCACACATAAACATGGACATGTTTTTAACTTACGATAACTAAAAGATTTCATATCAAATCATCTTATATTATACTACTGTCTAGTATACAAATAATATTAATCATAGCCGAAATTGTTACATTGATTAAATTCCAGCATATAACCCAAAATGGGTAATACAATCAAAATGGCAGGTACATAGTGGAGTTTGGATTTCCAAACAAATGACTAGGTGAAGAGACTACATTCTGATGGGTACACCTCTAGAAAGATGTCCCGAGGCACTGAACATCCGCCCTCTACTAATACAAGATCGACCTACCTCTATAACTAGATGGTACCGAATACGTCATCCTTTGGTCGTTACCGACCTTTACCGAGGGCCCTCTAGCATACAAATCACAATAATCAGATACGAGACGTCATAGCGTGTAAAGATATATCTAGAAGAGGATGATCATACCCTACTTGGGAGCGACCCACTTAGCCTTGCCGCATCTAACCTTTTTTTGGTCATTTTCGGTTGATGAGGCCTGAGGTAACAATTACCTTTCACATATCACATAACTTTGAATACCACACGGCCATTTCCATTGACTACTAATTACCATCCACAAAATAAAACCCTTGAGCACATACGTCTCAAAGAGGTTGTTAAGCTAAGAGAATTTGCCTTCTCCGCCACCACTGATGTACGTTTGTAAAAACAATGTACGTCATCTTTAGAAATGCATGCCAGACAAACATCCACACAAGTTGTCTAGGAACATGACAAACCGTAAGGTACTTTCCTACCCCATCCTATCGGGAAATCCCTAGAAATAGTAGCGAATAGTCCTTGCATTGGATATTTCATAATGAAGAGACCACTGCCATAATATGTATATTGGGATTTTAACCCCAAATGATCAGCAAGCAGTCCCCCACTATGAAAATCCTAAATATCAATATCATCTATAACCTACACAATGGAACGCATATACGTTGGCTCGAAGTGGTTTTCAGATAAATCCGATCCCGATCTCTTTGCACCAACAACGCAAAAGCATTTCTGTAACAGCCCGCAAATCCGTACCCCTTGAGTGAGACTATTCTACAACAATCAACTCAAGTTGTACAGAAATACAAACCATTTGGGTTAAAGAAGATGAGGTAGAAGAAGAAAATAGCAATAACAACAGAATCTAACCATCGCAGCGAAATAAAATATAATAGATAATAAATGATCTTTACTCAAATCAAATATCTCAGTTTATATATTACATCATCAGAGTACAACAATCACAGCTCGACATCAATACCATACAAATGGATACACAGCAACTCAACACAGCGGAATATATATATATATATATATATATGTACGAGAGTACGTGTCGTCATCCAGCTCGTCTCCTGAGCTCCATAGCATCATATCCTGTATCCTATAATACTCGGTCTGACCCGAGCATTACAGTTATATAACACCCGAGTCAGTCTGGAATACCAGCATGAGAAAATCACACTCAATTGATTATTAAAGTTCAAAAATTCTTTGAAAAACAAAAGCATCTCGAAAGACCACGCCACAAATAAACATGTCGGGTTTTTACCTTACGATAGCTAAAACAATTTCTATAGAAATCCTCTGATATTATAATAGGGTCTATTTACAAATACTTATAAAATAGCCGAAATTGTTACATTCATTAAATTCCAGCTACTAGCCACAGAGTGGATAATACAAACAAAACTCGTACAAGGCTCGTAGGGAGAATGGATTTCAACTAATTACTAGGCACTGGGGTACCACCTGTCACAGTACGGGGCCTAGATCACCATACCGAGGAGTACACCCGCTCCCCTGCAACACAAGGCCGGGACTACCCCTTACTGGATAATCCCGATTGAGATCACCCCGCGGTTGGGATCAGCAACCGCCCACTAAGCCGAAATAAAAAGGGACATCTAGACTGGAATGACCTCACCCTGCTTGGGTGCTACCCCCCTAGCCTTGCTGCATAACCCCTGATTTTCAGTCATTCCCATATGATGAGGCTTGAGGCTAAGCGTTACCTTTAAGAACAATATCCCTTAGAATGCCCATCGTCCACCTGACGATGTTTCGCAAGCATTCATCCATACAAGTCCGTCCCGGGTTCGAACGGAACCGAAGGCACTATTCCTACTACATTCATTTTGAAAATATCCTCAGGATTAGTAGCGACCAGCCCTTGAACTTCACTGCTCCATCTTCGAATCCAAAATCATTTTCACGAAACGTACAAACCGGATCGAAGTGGTTTTCGAGAAATAAATCTCGATCCCGGTCTCTTCGAAACGATCAACGCATTTGTCCAATATTGATAGTCGGTTATTTAACTATCAATTAACATTCACAAACATCCATCAACCAATAAATAATTTTTCAAATTATTTATAAATCTCAAAAATATCTTCACAAGATATATTTCCAATTTAAAACCCTTTTGAAAACAGTTTTCAAACTATCTTCCTTTCTCAGAATAAATTTCAAGTATTTCTATTTCTACCGAAATCACCAAGCACAAGATTTTGGATATTAAAATAATTTCAAAACACTTTATTGTAAAATATGTTTAACATTTAATTTAGAAAATTTACTTTAGTACTTAATTTAAAATAATACACTGGAAATAATTAAAATAAGATTACCTTATAACTATACATTAGATTTTCTTCTTTAAACAAAATACCAAAATCATTCTTTAAATAATTATTACGATAATAGATTAAAATAAAATACTTACTTTAGACTTTAAATATTAGAAATAATAAATTTTACAAACTTTTTTCTTTAATAAAAACAACTTTAAAACATTAAATTTATATTAAAAAAATTTTACTTTTAAAAAACATGTACTTGGCTATCCAGAGAAAATCCCAATTTCAATCACTTAAATCAATTTCCCCAAATTGATTGCCAATTTATTTTATTTTGAAATAAGTTCCTTTAGTTACTCAATTCATTTCCTAATTCATTAATTATGGACTTATTATTATTGTTATTATATTCTGTTAGATTTAAAATCTTTTAACTGGAATATACCAATTTCAATTTCTTCTTTATTCTTCTTAAATAATTTAAATCTTAAAATATTAAATAAATGTTTGTTCTATTAGATAATATCACTGAGGTTTCAAACTTCATTAACTTTCTGTTTATTCAAAAAAAATTCTTTCCATATACAGAATTTTATTAATTAGTATTTTGAACCCACTAATATTCTTACCCAATTCACTTTAATTTATATACATCCTTTACAATTATTTCTTAAGAGTTCACTTCTTTTATTTCCTTTCAAAGTCCAATTCTATATATTTGGATAAAACAGAGTACCGAAATATTTAAGCAGACTATAACATTCAATAGTCTAATATAATTTTGTCACAGAATATCAATTAATCACAGGAGTGGATAATAAATAATTTAAATGAATGTTGAGGGATCCAGTTGGATCCCTCCAACCTGTTTCCCTGCATCCATAGACGTTAGTACAATATAACGCATCAATTCCAAAATATCATACTATATCACATCAGTCAATTCAACCATCCAAATTTAATCATTTAAATTTAAATTTAACTGAGTGTGATTAACTCACCTTAAATTTTTGTTTGCAATCCGACCCACACCGGCTTGTTACTCCATTATTTTTGACCTATTATAAACATTGATATGGTTTATCAATATTCGAGTTAATCTAAAAATCAATTTTCCATTTAACAACTAATTTAACTAATCATTTGTTTTTAAACCAATTATTTAATTTTACCAACTTCCCTTTTTGATAAATTTACTTAACCAATCAACAATTTATTACCATTTAAATAAATTAATTTTAAATTAACAATTTGGTCTTAACTAGTAACTTGATTTTTTTTTAAACTAAATTTTCCTTTTAAACAATCCTTAATGACTAAAATAATTTAATAAGTTATTACTATAAAATTTCCTTAATAAATTTTCTTTTTTTAAAAAAATTATTAACTGCCCTAATTCATAACTAAAATAAACTACAACAATTTTATAGATTTTCTTTTCAGCAAATAATCCAATCTGTAAGTTACTTTATTAAATAAAAATTTAAGTTAAACATTTTACCTAAATTCGCAAAGGAGCCCAACATCATGAATTTCTGCTCGATACCCACATCCAACCCTCTGACCGATACGCGAACTTCCCTGTAGCTTGAAATCTACTGCCTCGCGTCTTCTAGCTTCTACACCTGCACCTCAACGTCACGGCGAAACTACACTTATGTCCATGCCCTAGCCTCCCCTACTGTCGCACGCGAGCTCGCGAATTCCTCCTCCTCACGAAACCCTACCCACGAATGCGGTTACCCCCCCTCACGATCGCGCGACCTAAATCTTGACACAACAGCCTCGCCTCCAAAGCTCCACCCAAAATCGTGTCGCCGACCCTCAAACCCAGAGCCTCGCGCGCGTACGACGTCTAGCTACCTCGGTACAACGAAACTCACTTTTTTTTAGAATACTTGATTCGATTAGAGTAAAAAGGGAAAGCGGCCATTTTTTTCTTCTGATAATAGTTTGAATCAATGAAAAGAAGAAGGGTCTGAGATATTTTTATAAGGATCGGCTTGTAAATAAAAGAGAAAGGAGGCGTATACAAGAAGCTTAAGCAATTAAATTAAATTTCACTAGATTATTATCAATTAAATTTTCAGCGCGCTTATATGCCGTATCCTCACACAACAACTCTGAATGCTACGAAACTTGAAATCCGATAATAATTCAATATTACGGACCCAATGGAACTGGTTTCGTCGAAATCCGAGACTGTGCCTCGGAAGGCTATTTTTAAATATCGATTTAAACGATTAATTTTCAAAACTGAACAAAGTACTTCCAAATTCAATTTTAACACTTCTACTATCTTCAGTACTATCAATATAAATTTTACCAGCCTTCAAATTATTTTTAACAGGCTTAAAGTTCCAAATTCAACATTTTACTCAACCTCAAATTATTTAATTCAATAATTTAATTATCAAATAAATTGTGATATTCGTAATTCAAGTCAAAATTACTCTATTGAATATTTAAAATCAATTAAATATTCCGATTTTAAATGCGTGAAAATCTCGGGTCGTTACAATTTCTCAACCTCACACAGAAGCTAAGTCTCATAGACTTATCACGTCTCCAACTTTCAACTTGCTATCCTTTGGGCCAAGAAGGAAGCTCGATAGATTAGAGTAATACTTTGTACTACACGAATCAACATCCTCAACACAAACGATAATCAAGCCTATGTAGATGGCTACGTACTAAGTATATGACTAAATAGTTCCCACATCAAGTCGAGAACTAAAATGACCAAATTTGATAGTCGGTTATTTAACTATCAAAGCAAACAAACAAATATTTAGCATCATGAGCAATCACTAGGCTCTTTTAATTAATCTTTTATTAATTAAAGCACTCGCGAAATATTCACTTCAAATTATCACTAAAAATATATATTCTCAAACCATTTCAACATTGGAAAACATTTCCATATACTTATTAAATAATAAGTAATTCACATTCTCTTTATTTTCAACAATTGTAAAATATTACATATACTTAAATCACAATTAAGTATATATTTTATTCTTTGAGGAAAACATTCTCTTTAAACACATTTATTTGGGTCAAAACGAATGTTGTGTAAAACATCGTTACAACAACCCAAAATTCACTAGTACAGGAATTCGAAAATTAGATAGATATATAAATTCCATACACTATACAAAAAAATTCCTTTCGCAAATCATTTACTATAACAACAGTGTTATAGTCCATTATTTCCTAATTTCTCGAAACGTCTGTTTCAACAATGAATGCTGAACATATGTATTTGATACTTAACACATTTTAAAACATCTTCAAACCATTTAACTTCATTTAAAATATCACTTTTCAAAACCTATCTTTAAATTTAAAAGATCACTTCCGAAACATATCCATTTTACTTAATATATTATTCACTATCCAAAATCGTGAATATAGTTTATTTGATTAAAGGATTGTCCACTTTCCAAAATCATGGATATATTTCTTTTACCAAATTCATTACTATTGCACATTTAATTAAAGGATAATCCGCTGTCCAAAATCGTGGATGGAATTCCTTTAATAAACTATAATATTTAACTTATCAAATTCAATTGATTTTGGTTATAAAACAATGTTTATAAATTCACATTTTATATTTTATAAAAACTTCATCCTATCACTTTATCAACAAATTCTATTTATATCCCATTTACATGACAAAAATCCAATTTATAAATTAATTACTTATAAATCATTTATTTACAAAATTCATTCTTTTATAACTTCATCAATTTTAAACCTTATTTACTTATAAAATCCATTTATAACTTCATTTTAACACTTATAAAACACCTTTACAATTCCAATATTTTGATTTATAAAATATCAATTTTATAAATCTTATATATATAAACCTTTTGTAATAATTCAAAAATCTCAATTTAAACTATTTTACAAATAAATCAACTTCATATTTCAAAAATCACATTCTGCTTATATTTCACAAAAATCATAATTTTTATAACATAAAATTATAACATGTATTTATTTAAAAATAAATCCATTCCTTTAACCATTCAAAAATAAATAAAACATCTATTTTCAAAATCACTCGAAAATCCTTTTTAAATTGAAATCATCACTTTAACATTTTTAAATTACCAAAAATAGGCCTAATGCTGCAACAACACTAAATACATCAATCATAGCATCTAAAACATCATATATCATATGATAACAGTATATATAACAATATTTGTAAATAAACCGATACCAGTGAGGAATCCATTTGGATCCCTCCAACCTGTCACCTGCAACAAATATATATATTAGAATATGTGTACAATGTCCGCTTCGAGGCAGACGCACGTACAAAGAGTCGTCCGCTTATACGCCGGAACATATAGGGTTTCATCTTCTCCAATAGGCAGGAATATATCCAAATATCAATCAATATACATACAGCATATCATATATCATCCAAACAATCATAAATCATCATAAATAAAATTTATTCTCACTTATATAAAAATATCATTGAGACAGAAAGAGTGAGTTGTACTCATATTGATTCTAATAGCAGTTGCAGTGTTTTATTCCGAATAAAATTAAACATCGTTTAATTTTACCCAAAATTTACACTAGCTCCAATCAACTCCAAACTAGCTCTATAATGTTGTGATCGTCAATATGAACCCAACACAACTTGTTTCGTAAAAAGCGAACCTCGTATGAAGAAGATATGTTATTTAAAGTTTATACGAATTATAATATATATAAATTTCAATTTCTTTTTTTATATTTTTATTTTCTTAACCTAGAATCAATCTAGGCTGCATATTTTTTTGCTTGAGAGAATCTGGCGGATGGAATCATCTTCTCCCTTCTTCGTTTGGTTCACGTGAAAATCGAACCCATGTCGCCGATGTCATTTGAATTAACGCGACCACCAACGACGTCGAGACAACGATCAGATACCACGATTTTGAAGCCCCAAGCACCACTCACCACCGCCCTAAACCCAGTTGAACTTGGCTCCACCATTGCATCGAAAATCGTGTTTGAACGAATGGCGTTTGAACTTGATTTTTCGTTGATCCACTCAATAAAAATCGATCATATCCGTATGGATTCGAAGATCTCTTCTAACTCTACAAATTGTAGTTGAAAGATTCTGGAAATAGTTGATGGATCGAGAGATTTCGAGGAGAGAATAATTGAATGATTATGGCCATTGAAATGTTAAATGGCGGCTTGCCCTAGTTTTCTTTAGGGTTTGTGCAAATATGGAATTATAACGTCCTTTTATAGAAAATTTCGCGACACTATTTACCCGAAAATTATTCGAACTCCAAACAAAGCGTGCCGCCTGACGTTTATAATGTTTTACCCATATTGCAAACTCAATGGAATATATATCGAGAGCCAATTCGATCGTATTTAGAAGATAGGTTTTCGAATAGACTATTTAAATTTAAAATTCACTTAAACAAATTTCTACGCATTTTAGCTTGCTTCGGACAAACCGTAAATCCGATTGACATGAAATTTGAAATCCTATAATAATATAATATTACGAATCCAATGAAACTAGTTTCGCCAAAATCCAAGACTGTTTGAAAAATAGCTATTTTTACACGTTAATTAAATATTAAAATATTCAATTTCTATAAATTCGCTTTTAATTCAATTTTAAAAGTTCTCTAACATCATTATAATTCAAATAGAATTTAATTCAACTTTGTAAATCATTTTTATTCCTTTTAAATTCAATTTCCTATTATTTACACATTTTCAAATATTAAATTATCGATTTAATTATCTAATTAAATCCTTATATTCGAAATATAAGTTATTCAACTTATAAAATTAACTTTTGAATATTTAAAACCAATTAAATATACGAATTTCATATGATTGAAATTTTGGGTCGTTACATTCTCCCCTACTTAAAAGAATTTCATCCCCGAAATTACCAAGTAAGAAAAAGTCACGAAATCCATTAACTTTTCAAAACAAATCGTTCGAACTAGATTTACCAAATCCATTTAAACCTTTTAAATTTTCCAAAATCCATTAGTTAAGCTTCTTATAAAAACTTTACCAAGTTTTCAAATCCATATATAGTTATCTTTCCAAAACCAACTAATATAATTTAACTTTAACTCAATATCAAAATTTCTCCAAAATTCTCAAAAAAAATTCTAACACTTTAAATTTTCAAAAAAATTCGCCAGCATCTCCTTTGTGTGGTTCGATTATAATAGAATCACAACATCTATATATCACAAATACACATCTCATCTTCGAGGATGAGGCATCCTGTAGGGAAAAAAAGTATAAAAGTACGATATGTAATCCGAGATATGTTCCATATATATAATATTAGCGAGCATATACGGCTAATATAGCGTGAAAGCGAGCTCCAAATGCCAAGCAAGCGCCATACGCACCTATTAAACACTCAACAACAAATGAGAAACATGTATATATGAAAGTAATATCAATATACAACATATACCGATACAACAACTATATATGCCAATATATCAAATGCAACAAAAATAACAAAAACAACCATCCAACAACTATCATCCCACTATCATCCAACTAACATCCAACAAACCAATATCTATCCAACAAATCCATAACCAAATCAATATTCATTGATTTCTCATTAATATTCATTGAATTTATTTTCAATTTAATCACATTTGATTCATTAACATTGGATTTTACTAACATTCATTTATTCATATTCAGTTAGTTTACATTCACTAATTTACATTCAAGTTAGTTCACTTCCAATTCAGTCAAATTCAATTCTATTTAAATTTACTTAACTTTCAATTTGGATTCAATTATTTAGCTTTCAATTTCATTAATTCACTTTATTAATTTACTTCGATACCAAAATCAACTTCATTCAATATCACTTAAGTTATTTTATTTAACTTTTACTTAAGTCAAATTCCTTATCACTATCAAATTCAAATTTTGTTTTGCTTAACAAAATTGTTTAACCATTTTAATAACTGATTTTACTTACATTTTCCATTTTACAAGTTAAACAACTTATTTATTCAAACTTCCAGATTCATATTATATAATCACTGAAAAGTTTAATTTTTCATTTCAATAACTTATCTAATCCAGTTAAAATCCAATTCCAATTGTTAACTATTAGTTAAATTTCAAATCATATATGCTAACTCAAATTTATTTAACTCTACTACAATTAAGTTTTATTTCATATTATAAGTCCAAAACTCATTTTACTTATATTTATCAATTCCAACTTGGATTTTAAATTCAAATTTTTTATCATAACAAAACTTCAATTTTCAATTTACTATTAGTAGCAAATCCATCACATAGAAACTCACAAATATACCTTTGCTGCAGTCATCACCCTTATTATTTCCTAGCAATAGTAGTGAATTTAATGCTTTTTATTCTTTCAAAATTCTTTTTGTTTATAAATCACATTTATAAATCTTACTTATATAATTTCACTATTTCACTTCACTTATATAAGATCAATCCAAATTTATTTATCTTATCTAGATTTATAATAATATAATCTCTTTAAATTTGAAAAATAACTTTCAAAATAAATGGGATTCAAATTTCACCAATTTTTAGTTTAAGTCCATTTTTATTTGCAACTCACATTTATAAATATTTTCATATAGTTTCACTTATATATAAGATTATTTCACAATTGTAAATCATATTAATTATAATTCCATACTTTATAATTCATTAGCTTATATAATATATTCTTCTTTTACAATTGTAATTTATATTTATATTATTCAAATAGCTTTTATTAACTTATATATTTTTACATTTTCAAAAAACCCAAACAATCAATTTATATACACTTTAATAATTTAAGAGAAATTGTTCCTTTTATATGTAAAATATAATCGAGGTAAAATTGTTTCATTTACCCAATTTAAAATAATATTATGTCGACTTGCCTCATTTAAGTGTTTGGAAATCCCTATCGATAGCATGGCGTCCCACATACCGACCAGAATTCACAAACAACTCAATGGAAAAGTAAACACAATATAAAACATTTTATATTCACTAACAAATACGCGCTCATATATATAATATACTCAAGCTCAATCTAGGGTGCTACTGTCCCTATCTATATTGAGTACACATCAAAGCTTAGGAATATACAAATCTAAGCTCTGATACTAAATGTGATGACCCACAAATCCGTACCCTTTGAATCGACAATAAACCACACATGTCCGACACAAAAAGCACAGACTGACGGAAAGTCAAGAGAAAAAAGAGAGAAGATAGAACCCAAAAAAAATATATAGAATCTCACATCACAGCGTAAAACATATAATATCATATCAATGATTTTTACAAAACAGAAACTGTATATACATACATCAATTAGAGTTCAACAATCAATCAATAATCATCAGCCTGTACAGTTATGATACTCTATCTTTGCAATTGCTGATAATATGCAACAACTAAGCAATAATGGATAATCAAAATAGATGTACGTATACGAAAATGAAGACTTCCAACTCGCCTACTGAAGCTCTAAAAGCATCAAATCTGAGCCTTTAAATATACTCGGTCTGACCCGAGCGTTGAAAAGGAAGAACGCCTGGATCAGTTTGGCAAACCAGCGTGAGAAACACACTCAACTAAATTTATTAAATTACCAAACCTTTCCTTTATCAAAAACAAAAGTATCTCGTAAGACAAGTCCACACATAAACATGGACATGTTTTTACCTTACGATAACTAAAAGATTTCATATCAAATCATCTCATATTATACTACTGTCTAGTATACAAATAATATTAATCATAGCCGAAATTGTTACATTGATTAAATTCCAGCATATAACCCAAAATGGATAATACAATCAAAATGGCAGGTACGTAGTGGAGTTTGGATTTCCATACAAATGATTAGGTGAAGAGACTACCTTCTGATGGGTACACCTCTAGATGTCCCGAGGCACTGAACATCTGCCCTCTACCAATACAAGATCGGCCTACCTCTATAACTAGATGGTACCGAATACGTCATTCTCTGGTCGTTACCAACCTTTACCGAGGGCCCTCTAGCATACAAACCACAATAATCAGATACGCGACATCATAACGTGTAAAGATATATCTAGAAGAGGATGATCATACCCTACTTAGGAGCGACCCACTTAGCCTTGCCGCATCTAACCTTTTTTTGGTCATTTTCGGTTGTGAGGCCTGAGGTAACAATTACCTTTCACATATCACATAACTTTGAATACCACACGGCCATTTCCATTGACTACTAATTACCATCCACAAAATAAAACCCTTGAGCACGTACGTCTCAAGGAGGTTGTTAAGCTAAGAGAATTTGCCTTCTCCGCCACCACTAATATACGTTTGTAAAAACAATGTACGTCATCTTTAGAAAGGCATGTCAGACAAACATCCACACAACTTGTCTAGGAACATGACAAACCGTAAAATACTTTCCTACCCCATCATATCGGGAAATCCCTAGGATTAGCAGTGAACAGTCCTTGCATTGGATATTTCATAATGAAGAGACCACTGCCACAATATGTATTGTGGGATTTTAACCCCAAACGATCAGCAAGCAATCCCCCACTATGAAAATCCTAAATATCAATATCATCGATAACCTACATAATCGAACGCATATACGTTGGTTCAAAGTGGTTTTCAGATAAATCTGATCCCGATCTCTTTGCACCAACAACGCAAAATCATTTCTCAACCTCACACAGAAGCTAAGTCTCATAGACTTATCACGTTTCCAACTTTCAACTTGCTATCCTTCGGGCCAAGAAGGAAGCTCGATAGATTAGAGTAATACTCTGTACTACATGAATCAACATCCTCAACACAAACGATAATCAAGCCTACGTAGATGGCTACGTACTAAGTATACGACTAAATAGTTCCCACATCAAGTCGAGGAACTAAAATGACCAAATTTGATAGTCGGTTATTTAACTATCAAAGCAAACAAACAAATATTTAGCATCATAAGCAATCACTAGGCTCTTTTAATTAATCTTTTATTAATTAAATCACTTGCCAAATATTCACTTCAAATTATCACTAAAAATATATATTCTCAAACCATTTCAACATTGAAAAACATTTCCATATACTTATTAAATAATAAGTAATTCACATTCTCTTTATTTTCAACACTTGTAAAATATTACATATACTTAAATCGCAATTAAGTATATATTTTATTCTTTGAGGAAAACATTCTTTTTAAACATATTTATTTCGGTCAAAACGAATGTTGTGTAAAACATCGTTACGACAACCCAAAATTCAGTAGTACAGGAATTCAAAAATTAGATAGATATATAAATTCCATACACTATACAAAAACATTTCCTTTCGCAAATCATTTACTATAACAACAGTGTTATAGTCCATCATTTCCTAGTTTCTCGAAACGTCTGTTTCAATAATGAATGCTGAAATATATGTATTTGATACTTAACACATTTTAAAACATCTTCAAACCATTTAACTTCATTTAAAATATCACTTTTCAAAACCTATCTTTAAATTTAAAAGATCACTTCCAAAACATATCCATTTTACTTAATATGTTATTCACTATCCAAAATCGTGAATATAGTTCATTTAATTAAAGGATTATCCACTGTCCAAAATCATGGATATATTTCTTTTACCAAATTCATTACTATTGCACATTTAATTAAAGGATTATCCACTGTCCAAAATCGTGGATGAAATTCCTTTAATAAACTTTAATATTTAACTTATCAAATTCAATTGATTTTGGTTATAAAACAATGTTTATAAATTCACATTTTATATTTTATAAAAACTTTAAATTATAACTTTATCAACAAATTCTATTTATATCCCATTTACATGCCAAAATTTATAAATTAATTACTTATAAATCATTTATTTACAAAATTCATTCTTTTATAACTTCATCAATTTTAAACCTTATTTACTTATAAAATCCATTTATAACTTCATTTTAACACTTATAAAACACCTTTACAATTCTAATATTTTGATTTATAAAATATCAATTTTATAAATCTTATATATGTAAACCTTTTGTAATAATTCAAAAATCTCAATTTAAACTATTTTACAAATAAATCAACTACATATTTCAAAAATCACATTCTGCTTATATTTCACAAAAATCATAATTTTTATAACATAAAATTATAACATATATTTATTTAAAAATAAATCCATTCCTTTAACCATTCAAAAATAAATAAAACATCTATTTTCAAAATCACTCGAAAATCCTTTTTAAATTGAAATCATCACTTTAACATTTTTAAATTACCAAAAATAGGCCCAATGCTGCAACAACACTAAATGCATCAATCACAGCATCTAAAACATCATATATCATATGATAATAGCATATATAATAATATTTGTAAATAAACCGATACCAGTGAGGAATCTAGTTGGATCCCTCCAACCTGTCACCTGCAATAAATATATATATTAGAATACGTGTACAATGTCCGCTTCGAGGCAGACGCACGTACAAAGAGTCATCCGCTTATACGCCGGAACATATAGGATCTCATCTGCTCCAATAGGCAGGAATATATCCAAATATCAATCAATATACATACAGCATGCCATATATCATCCAAACAATCATCAATCATCATAAATAATTTTTTTTATCACTTATATAAAAATATCAGTGAGTCAGAAAGAGTGAGTTGTACTCATATTGATTCCAATAGCAGTTGTAGTGCTTTATTCCGAATAAAATTAAACAGCGTTTAATTTTATCCAAAATTTACACTAGCTCCAATCACCTCCAAACTAGCTATAAAATGTAATGCTCATCAATACGGACCCAACGCAACTTGTTTCGTCAAAAACGGACCTCGTATGTAGAAGATATGATATTTTAAAGTTTACATGAATTATAATACATATAAATTTCAATTTCTTTTTTTATTTTTATTTTTATTTTCTTAACCTAGAATCAATCCAGGCCACACATATTTTTCCTTGAGAGAATCTAGCGAATGGAATCATCTTCTCCCTTCTTCGTTTGGTTCATGTGAAAATCGAACCCATGTCGCCGATGTCATTTGAATTAATGCGACCACCAACGACGTAGAGACAACTATCATATACCACGATTTCGAAGCTCCTAGCGCCACTCACCACCGTCCCAGACCCGATTGAACTCGGCTCCACCATTGCATCAAAAATCGTGTTTGAATGAACAATGTTCGAACTTGATTTTTCGTCGATCCACTCAATAAAAATCGATCACATCCGTATGGATTTGAAGATCTCGCCTAAACTATAAAGTTGTAGTTGAAAGATTCTGGAAATAGTTGATGGATCAAGAGATTTGAAGAGAGAAGAATCGAATGATTATGGCTATTGAAATGTTAAACGGCGGCTTACCCTAGTTTTCTTTAGCGTTTGTGCAAATGTGAAATTATAACGTCCTTTATAGAAAATTTTGCGACACTATTCACTCGAATTTTTTTCGAATTCCAAACGATGTGTGCCGCCTAGAGTTTATAATGTTTTACCCCTGTTTCGAACACAATGAAATATGTATATCGAGAGCCAGTTCGTTCATATTTGGATGGTGGGTTTTCGAATCGACTATTTAAATTTAAAATTCATTAAAAACAAATTTCTACGCGTTTTAGCTTGCTCCGGACAAACCGTAAATCTGATTGACACGAAATTTAAAATCCTATAATAATATGACATTACGGATCCAACGAAACTAGTTTTACCGAAATCCGAGACTATTGAAAAATGGCTATTTTTACACGTTATATAAATATTAAAATATTCAATTTACACAAATTCGCTTTTAATTCAATTTTAAAAGTTCTTTAACATCATTATAATTCAAATAGAATTTAATTCAACTTTATAAATCATTTTTATTCTTTTTAAATTCAATTTCCTATTATTTACGTAATTTCAAATATTAAATTATCGATTTAGTTATGCAGTTAAATCCTTATATTCGAAATATAAGTTATTCAACTTATAAAATTAACTTTTGAATATTTAAAATCAATTAAATATACGAATTTCAAATGACTGAAACTCTAGATCGTTACAATGACAAAACTTCGACTCTCGAAAATAGCATTGAAATGATTTCATCTTTACTCAAATTCTCTCTACACAACAAAATCAAAGTATAAATGATTTGTGTAATTCATATTTGTGCAATAGCTCGAGTCAAGGATTTCGAAATTCGAATTCAATTCAAAATTCAAACGATTTCAAGTATAACCCATGCCAATTCAATTTCGAACTCCAAAATGAATTTCAAACTCAAAATGAATTTCAAATTCAAAATGAAAATGGAAACAACTTTTCAAACGAATTTAGCAATGGTAATAATCTTAACCACATTACGGTTGAAAACCTATCTCAATAATTTCAAAGTGAAAATCCTTATGTTAGTAAGTATAAATTGGATATTGTCGAGCAAATAAACGAAATTTACAATGATCAAACGGATTTGTTGTTTGAAACACATATGAAACAAAGTGATAATTAAAACCAGATCCAACATGTGACGAGTCAAATAGTAATCCATCTTTTAGCACAATTGACGATTTTCAAACAACAACTTTTGAAACTGAAAATAATGATCTTAATGAAATTGTTGAAAACACGGTAATTGAGTTGCATTTCAATTATTTTGAATGTGTGGAACCAAATTTAAAATTCGACCTTTCTTTTCTCGATTTCAAAATTTTTAATACAACAACGTTGGATTTTAAACTTGGCACATGCAATGAAGTTGTTGATAATTCAATAAAGGAAGATGAATTCAATGAACATGATTTCTTTGGACTTTTCGAAAATGTCAAATTCTAATGGGAAGAGTTTCATCACCATTTTGACTTTAATATCAATAATTTTGAAAAAGTTTTCAGTGTTAAATTTGAATTTCAATTTGGTGATAATAAACTTGAATTTCAATCAATTATTTTATCAACCCCGAAAATTAACGACTTTTAATAGACGACATTCGTTTTTTCAAATCAACATTCAATTTTGAAATCTTTTACGGTTTGATTTTTCGAGCTTAAGTTGTGTCTCGCATACTTGATGAGATAAACGAATCGGTCTTTAGAAGACCATTTCATTTACTTTTTGACGATATACTTTCTGATCTCGTGTAAATACCGTTCTTTTTCATGTAAATATAGGTCACATTTTTATTTTCTTTTTTCCTTCCACTTGGGTTGACTTTAGGGACAAAGTCAAAATCAAGTGTGGGGGGGAGACTCATCTTCATTTTTAGTTCTTCTTGGTTTATTTTTTCTTTTTCTTCTAAAAACTCAAAAAAAAATTAAAAAATCCTAAAAACAAATTTTCTTTTGATTTATTTTTAAAGAAACACCATAGGATAGGTATAAGAATTTGGTTATTAAATTGAAATTTTTGAAAAATTATTTGTCTTAACAAAAATAAAAATGAAGTTTGATTACAAATAATGATAGTTTAACTAGTATATAGGAAGGTTCATACGTGATAATTATGAAATATATCCTAATTGAAAATCTCTGTTTTAAAAATTGGTTGATTTAAAGTAAAGGATATAACTTCTTTTGTCTTCTAAGTTAAATGGTGCTAAGATAATTTTGCAAAACTCTCTATTCAAAAACACACAAAAAAAAAATCCTGTATATATGTTACTTTTTAATAAACACTAGAGTTATGTGTACACACTCGTGTGTTCACTCGCCATGCTCTGTACCCTTCTCACATAATCTCGAAAGGTAGTGCATGATCGGTATATCTGGTCTCGGTTTATCTGAGTTAGGTTTGTGTATATAAAAATTCTTTTACTAATAACGCATACAGTCGATAAGCGTTCACATATATGTGTTCACTCGCCACGCTCTGTATTCCCCTCGCATTAGTCTACAAGGCAGTGCACGGAAATATATCTGGCCTCAGTTTATCTGCTTTAGGCAATTGTAAATATTGTAAATTTTTCAATTTTTTTTTTGAGAGAGTAAGCAGTTGAAATCCAAGAACTATTTTAACTTATTCGATTTGGCTTATTATTGAAAAAGAAATGAAAATACCACTTTGATAAACTTTGATAATCAACTAAGGATCCATTTCATGTACACTTTGTTGTCAACCAAAATAACGAGTTAAACTATAGTCTATTTGTTATAATAACTTATTATTAGAAATTTTGATAAGTAAATGGCTTAAATTTTCAAGATAATGACCAAAACCTATATTTAACTTATTTTCATTAGTTTAAAAGTAAATCCTTCATTGTAAATATTTTCAAAAACTTGCATTCATCTCTTTGCAAATAAATCTTGCATTTTGTAAATATTTTCATTCTGCATTCGGATTTTGTGGGTAGTATCCGCTGAAAACCCTCACGAGACAACAATTGTCCTACTTGGGACACCCAGAGGTTTAAAGGCTTGTTGCATATGCTCAATGCAATCGTGCTCCCTATGAAAATGGATTTATCTATTTCTTTATTCGAGGATGAATAAAAAGATAAGTATGGGGGTATTCGATGTGCACGTAAATGTGCATATTTTTACCACCATATTTAAGCTATTTAAATTAAATAAATGATCATATCGGGTATTTTAACTTGTTTATACCAAAATTCAAATTATTTTCAAAACGTCACATATTCATCTTCATATAGGGGCAAAATGGTCATTTTTGCATATATTAATTTGAGAAAATTTAATTAGGACTTTCTATATTATTTTGTAGGAAAATAGGATGGAAATTACAAGTGGTTTCATGAAGATATGCATACACAAAAGGAAACAAAGCAAATGAAGATGAAAATAATTCAAACTCATGAACATGGAGGACCTCACCTACCCACTTACCTTGATTTTCAATTAGGAGCTATTAAGGCCATTAAAGCTTCATGCACATTTAAGTAGGGGATTAAGAATGCTAATGATTACTTGGTGGCCATACTACCCCCAAAAAATGAATTTGGGTTTCTAACTTGTATAAATACCTCATATCTTCATGTAACCCTTCTCTTCCTCTTAGTTATTTTTAGTTTAGGAACAAAAAATAAAAAAAACTCTTCTCTTTCCTTTTTCATGGCTACTTAGCCATTTTATCTATTTCGGTAATCTTTCTTTTTATGCAATGTTAGTTAATGTTCTTTTACATTTACATGCTCTCTTTCTTATTTTGTTAGTAGCTTAGTGTTCATTTCTTTTTACTTGGCTTTTCTTTTCATTTCTCTCTCTTTTTCCTCTTGTTTATTTCATGTTGCTTTCTACATTTATTGATTTAATAACAAATATGAGAGGCTAATTCCTACAATTTAGGGGTAATGAAGCTCTCTTGAATCATGTAAATGCAACATAATTTTCATTTATGTCTCTTTTATGCTTAATGGAAAGTTAGATGTTTGTGTGATTTTGTGTCGAAAATTGAGTTCGATAGCTTATGTAGTTCAAAAAAATAGAGTATGCTTAATTATATGAATCACTAATTACCTCTTCATCTACATATGATCATAGTAATGAAAGTGGATTTAGAATCAAAATTTGATGGTTTATGTTTCTAATTCAATAGTTAATAAGCCATGCTTAAAATAGATTCTACTTTTAATTTCTTGTCATTTTCATTAAAGTTAGCAAGTGGGTTAGAGGGTGCATTAAAGTTTGATGGTTTAAGTGTGTTAATTAATAACATAATTAGGCCACGCTTATGACAAATGCATCAACTAAACTCATTAATGACCAAAAAGAGATCGTAATTTCATTATGTTGATTTATGTAATCATGAGAGAGGATTTGCCTCTAAATTGCTCCTTAATCTCATATTTTTGTTCTCCTTAGTTTTAGTTTGTTTTTACTTTCTTTTACTTAGTTAACAATCCCTAGACTTTGGTTTAATTCGATTGAATAGAATTTCAAAATCTAAACAATTCCCTATGGATCGACCTATACTCGCATACGTGCTACAATCGTACACTGTGCACTTGTGGTAATTTTAATTTGAAATTTATCGGGGTTTTCTAAACCAGTAGAACTTCCATTGTTAAACACGGTTCATCCTCTACTTATGCCTGCTTACAATCCTGATCAACCGCAGTTGTCTCCAGCTCGCGAGCATGTCCCTGAAGCTGCTCCGGCTCCACCCGCGAGCCATTTTAAGGAAGGTAATATGAACGTTTCTATCATTTATTCAAAGTCGAGAGAATTGTTTGCAGTAGTCACTAACACTTTTTCTCTTATCTCTATTCAGCGATAAGAGCCGCATTGGCCGTGCCCCCTCAACCCAAGAGCAGCATCATGAGCATGAGGCCCTTATGACCACAACAACGGCCGCTGCACCAACTGACGGAGTGTGGGGGACTTTTGACCAGCAGATGATAGAGGAAGTCCTTAGTCATCAAAGTGACCCACTTACTGACCTGCCATTCATCATTGGCAGAGGCGCATTCATGGTCAGCTCTTTGGGATTAACTGGCAGCATCCCCGTGGATGCCCAAACAATTCATAAAGAAGAGATCATAGCAGAGATTAATGCCGAGATGGAAGCAGCCACACAGGCCAGTGGTATCGGAGGTGGTATGGCGGGTTCTGGCCCAACTCCTCTACGAACGATTTCTCCTGGTGGTACAATTGTCGACACTGGCATGCCTCCCTCATCTTCTAACATCGAGAGCGTTCCTATCCCTCCGACTCCGCATTTAGAAAGTGTTCCAATTCCCATGAGTACGGAGGAAGAGGTCACCATAATTCTCCCAATTGGAGATCAACCATCAAAAGGAAATGGCTCGAAGAGGTACCCGAGCGATAGCTCTAGTGGGTCAACAAAGAAGAAGAAGAAGAAGAAGAAGAAGAAATTGAGAAAATAGACATGTCTTCTTTGTTCCTTTTTTGGTAGGCAGATAGGAATTTCCTTTTGTTTCCTGTAGGCCGTGTATAGATGCGGGTTCGGCCCCTGCTAGTAGGATTTCTTGGAATGATTTTTGTACATATCCTTCTTTTTCAAAGAATAGTTAAAATAACATTCCATTTTGTTTCCAGCATAGTTTTGTGTTTATTTGCTTAAGTGTTTTAGCGCTTGAACTTCCATTCAATGTACTTGTGAAGCCTTAGTCTCTGAATAGTTCCAGAGTTTAGTTGTTAAGTCCTGAAGTTATGGCTTCGGGTTATAACCGAACGTTAAGTCGAGTCTTAATATTGTACTATCTCGATCAGTAGCCGGCACTTGAATTTTGGGCAGTTGCTTTTCGCCCTTGATAAATTGATCTTAACTTAATTGGAATGAAGTTGAAACGGGACGAGTTTGAGTGGTCGGATCACACTCACTCGTCTATTGGTACTCACATCCACTCTCTGGGGATTGCACTTGCACGTTCGCGGTCGATCGCACCCATTTAATGCTCAAAGGTATGTCCACGCTCTAGGGACTTAAGTTATTTTATAGGCGGTCAGTCACACTCATTTGATATTCAGAATTTCCTCCGCACTCTGGGGACTCAGATTGATTTGTGGGTGATCAGTCACACCCAATTATACTCCTGCCCACGCTTTGGGGAGTTAGCCGATGGGTGGTCGGTTATACCCATTTTGATGTTTATATTCCAGTTCATGCTCTGGGAATCTGGAGTTGGTTAAAAGATGGCCAATCACATCTGTTTTGAGTATTAGGATTTCGTTCGCACTCTAGGAATGATAGATTTGTTAGGATCGTGGATGGTTGGTCACATCCACCCTGAGTTAACAAATGACGTCGTTATATGGATGGATCCATTCTCCACGAACTTGGTTTAAACACGGGCGTAGTTGTTAGGTGGACGTGACCTCCCTCTTTAAACCCGCATTTGAAAGTTTATACTCCAGCTTGCACTATAGGAGCCAGAGTTAGCTAGAGGGTTGTCGTGTATCGATCCTTTTCTGGCTTAAGTGTGATGGCTTGCCCCAAGCTCATGTTTCACTTAGTGAGATGACCGGTTGTATCACAGTCACTCCCTATTTGAATAAGCCCCACTGTAGTATGGAACTTAGCTCTTCGTGCGTTGAGATGGTCGCATGACGCATTTTAGGAATCACTGCTCTGGCTCGAAGAGATTGCATTTTATTGCAGAAATAAGAAGATATGGCAAAGTCATTTGCCCAATTATAAATTCAAATTTCGAAATGCATAAATAAATCATGAATGAAAAGAAGATTGAATGAACAAATAAAGCCTGTTATGTGTAGGAGCGACGAAGACTCTCACTGTTCCAGGCTCTCGGCAAAGTGAGCCCATCAATGATCGATAATTTGAATGTGCCATCTCCGAGTCATCGTTCAATAACATACGGGCCCTCCCACATTGGTTTCATATGCGAAGGGACTAGGTTAATTCTCTTAAGGACGAGATCGCCGAGTTCAAAGGTTCGAGGTTGGACCTTAGCATTTTACAATCGGGCGACTCGACTTCGGTGCGTGGCTGTCCTCAAATCAACCTCTTCTCGCTTTTCATCCAATAAGTCCAGAGATTCAACAAGTAATATAGAATTTTTCTTCCGGTCATAATATGTCACACGATAAGAAGGCACTTCCAACTCGACTAGAATAACGGTTCTGAAACGTAGGAAAGTGAAAAGGGAGTATGGTCGGTCGTGAACTTGTGGGTTTTTCGATAAGCCCATTGGGCCATAGGAAGTTCATCGACCCATTTGCCCCTGGCCTTTTCTAATCGTTTCTTCAAAATGGACTTTATAACTTTATTAATAGCTTTGACCTGTCCATTCACTTGAGGGTGCACAACTGCAGACAATTTCTTCTAGATATGGAATTGCTGATAGAAATTCTTGAACTCAACACTATCAAATTGGGCTCTGTTGTTAGTGATGATGGTATGTGAGAGACCAAATCGATAGATAATGTTGCGTACAACAAAGTTGATTACTTTCTTCGTTGTGATAGTAGCAAAGGGCTCGGTTTTCGCCCATTTGGTAAAGTAATCAACTGCAACGATGGCGTACTTCACGCAACCTTTAGCTAGAGGTAGACATCCAATAATGTCGATGCCCCATACCGCGAACGGCCATGGATTGACCATCTGAGTTATTTTGGTAGGCGGGCCTCTCGGAATCTGAGCATGTTTCTGACATCTGCCATATTTTCTGGCATAATCTGATGCGCTGCAATTTGCAGTCAGCCAATATTAACCATATTAGAGCACTTTCTTAGCAAGAGCTTGTCCACCGGTGTGATCGCCACATTCTCCTTCGTGTACATCATGCAATACTCGATTGATTTCATCGTGGGCGATTCACTGGAGTAAAGGGACAGAGTACCCTCTTTTATACATGACTCCATTCTAAATAGTGAACACGAAGCCTTTTGAAGAACTTGTCGTTTTCTCTCTTGCACCCTTGTAAGGTCCCATGCTCGAGATAGTTTCTGAACGCAGTCATCCATGATTCCTTATCGGTTATGACTTCAAGTATCCCATCGGTCTCTATTTGATTAATACTCGGGGAAGATAATGTTTCAATGGGAACGAGTCCTGTTTGTTGTGCCTCAAAGGTACTGGCTAACTTTGTCAAGGAATTGACCTTCTGATTGTGTTCTCGGGGTATGCAATAGATGGCATAATAATTGAACCGATTCATATTTCCTGGACCCGAGCGAGATAAGCGGCCAGTCTTCGGTCTTTGGCTTGGTACTCCCCCCGGACTTGGCACACAACCAATTGTGAATCGCAGTAAATCTCTACAGTAACAATTCTTAAATCCCTGGCTATCCTTAATCCGACGAGCAAGGTTTCGTATTCGGCCTCGTTGTTGGTCGCATGGAAATTGGACTTTAAAGCATAGAATATAGATCGGCCTTCAGGAGTTTCAAGCACAACCCTAGCACCTAAGTAGCGATTATTTGAAGCACCTTCAGTATGTAGCTTCCAGACATATTTGGGAGATCCACTGGGTTTCAAGCAAGTCCTATGAGATAGTGAATTCAGTGATGAAGTCTGCTAGGACTTGCCATTGAATAGCTCGTCTTGGTGTGTAAGTGATGTTGAACTGACTCAACTTGACATTTCATTTGAGTAACCTACTAAACCTCTTAAGCCACGTAAGGACCTGTCGTAATGGTTGGCCGGTATAGACAGTGGTAGGATGAGTCTAAAAATACAGACGGAGCTTTCTCGAGGCAAAGACAGGATAGTAAGTCAACTTCGGATAATTTCTCTCTGCTCCAGTCAGTCGTTTGTAGATGTAATAGAGTGGTCGTTGTATCCGGGCCCCTCCCGAAATAAAGCATCACTGATTGCATTTTCTGAAACCGCCAAGTAGATGTATAATCTCTCATGATCAATAGGTTTTGACAGAATGAGTGGTGTGGATAGGTGTTGAACCAGTGCCCGGAATGCACCTTCACACTCTATAGTCCATTCAAAGTTTTGTTTCCCTTTTCTGACTAGATTGAAGAAGGGAATGCATTTGTCGGTGGATTTTGAAGTAAACCTACTCTGTGCTGCTACCTTGCTTTGACGCTTTGAACTTGCTTTATAGTCTTTGGAGTCTCAAGATTTCTAAATTCCCAGATTTTCTCAAGATTGGCTTCGATTCACCGAGCATTAACGATGAATCTAAGGAATTTTCCAAGCATGACCTCAAAGTGACACTTCAACGGGTTGAGTTTCATTCTGTTCTCTCGGAGGATATTGAACATTTTTTCTAGATCTTGGATATGATTGGTGGAGAATCATGATTTCACAAGTATGTCGTCCATATATACCTCCATGGTTTTCCCAATCTGGTCAGCGCACATTCGGTTGACGAGTCTCTGATAGGTTGCCTCGGCGTTCTTAAGTCCGAACAACATCACTTTATAAAAATAGAGCCCCAAAATTGGTGACAAAGCTGGTATATTCCTGATCGGGTAGGTGCATTGGTATCTGATTGTAGCTCATATATATGTCCATGAAGGATAAGAGTTCATGTTCGGCCGTTGAGTCTACGGGCTGATCTATCCGGGGAAGTGGGAAGCCGTCTTTAGGGCAAAATTTATTAAAATTTGAGTAGTCAACGCATGTTCTTTATTTCCCATTATTTTTTATGACAAGTAAAAGATTGGACACCCATTCTAGATATAACGCATCTCGGATAATCCCGTTCGACCTGAGTTTATCCACCACTTCCTTAAGGGCGACAGATCTCTTTGGATCCATACCATGCCTTTTTTGCTTGACTGGGACATGCCGTGGGTCAATATTCAATGTGTGGCTTGTGATGTCCGACGAGATCCCACACATGTCGGAGTTCGTCCAGGCAAACATGTAGAGGTTTACCCGAAGAAACTCAATCAATTCCTCCTTCATCTGTTGGCTTAGATGAAATCCAATCTTTACCATTTTAGAATTGTCATCACTATCGATCGGAAGATCGATCGTTGGCTCCGTTAGAGAGGCATGATGGTCTTTGACTTCGTCCTCGCTTTTAATATCTCTCGGGTCTAGATCTCTTGGGAATTGGTCGTGGTGCCCGGGCTTGGGCCCAGGCGTTAATTGTCAATTATCTACAAAGAGGATGCAGTGAGATTCCGTTACGCCCTTTCCCTTCTCTTTTCGCTGCGCCTCCTGTAGCTCAGCAACATAACAAGCTCATCTAGTAGCCCGGTCTGCATGAACGACTCAACTCATTATGAGTAGGGAATTTCAAAGTCAGACACCAAGGGACAATAACGGCCCTAAACTCAGCTAGGGTCGGTCGGCCCAAGAAATTGTTGTATGGTGAGTCAATATCCAATACAATAAACTGCAATATCCGGAGTCTCGGTGCTCTCTAACTCCCAACTCCACTGGTAGTTCCACCATTCTAGTAGGTATAGTCACACTTCCATTGAAGCCATGAATACGAGACTGACAAGGCTTCGAATCTTTCGCTTCCATCTTCATTTGATCACAGGCTTGCTTAAAGATTATGTTCACTGAACTTCCACTGTCCACTAAGTTCCTCCTCATATGAGCAGGATCTATCTAAACTGAAATGAGTAGTGGATGAATGGTTCGACCAACCAGTTGCCAAATTCGGAATCGAGATCGATTCCCTTAATCAGTGCAATCAGAATGGAACTGTCATTAGGATTACTAATCTCAGTGCATGCAGCGTGAAACCTCTCCAGATAACATCTAAGTGTCTCTCTTGGAGCTTGGGTGATGCTAGACAAGGTATTAATATCCTTAGGCCTTGTGACATGCATGCGAAACTATTCAACAAACTTCATTGCCAATTGGTCAAAACATGAGATAGATCGGGGTGGTAGGCGAGTAAACCACATAGTCACGATGGCCCCTAGGTAAATTAGGAAACTTCGGCACTTGAGCGCATCATCAGCCCTTGCGGCATTAATTAACCATTCATACTTTAAATTGTGTTAGTTAGGGTCAGAGCTACCATCATAAATAGTTAGAGCTGGCATTCTGAATTGCTGAGGTGGTTCAACGTAGAGGATGTCGTTAGTGAAAGGGGTATTACCCCGAGAGATTCCCCAATAGTCATTTGTGAGGCCTTGGCTTTCACGGATCATTTGACAGATCATTGTCGAGATGTCTGGCATCTGGACATTCTGGGCATGTTGAGCCAAGGTGTGGTGGTGTTTCCCAATGCGAGGATGGACCGGTCGCGGTCAACGGTCCATTTCTCACCTCCTTGGCTCTAGGTCTTCAGGAACATAAGGCTCAGGAGTATACTCAAGTTGGCGATGGTTCGGATCCATTCAGTTTCGAGTGTCATCTCCCAACTCTGTAGCAGAGGCAGCAGCGCAGTTGTCAGTAGTATGATAAGGATCCATCCCATCTTGGGATGAGTGTCCGGTCTGGTGGCTGGTTGATGGGCCGACTCTCGGTTTCCTAAGATTCAGAGTGCGCTGATGTCTGGTAGCCTGCGTATAGCTTCCATCCAGCCATGGGTGCGTGAATCTGTGATCGTAATCTGAAGAAGCTGAACTTTCAGTGGATCCGTAGGAAGTTTGATCCCTTCTTGATCTCCTTCATCATTCATGGTTCAGCCAATTGGTTAACTCCCCGTTGGCATGGAGCTGCTGGATAAGTTGCTGGCGGCTTTGATTCAGCTCTTGCATCAGTAGTTGGAACTCCTCCCTGGTGACAGGACCTTGGAGATTCAAAGGTCAGCAGCATTCTAGTCTGTAGAGGGAAGTTGTGCGGGGTTCCTCTTATCCGTCCTTCTGGATCTGCAGCGATTGAGGTAGTCCTGGTAGCGATCATGATGAAAAGTGAAGTTCTCTCCTAGACTTCGTGAAAATCTGAATAAGATGGAAGAACTTCCAGGCTTGAGATCTGGATCTTCTCCTTAGATTCCCGCAATCCGACATCAGTAGTAAATCCAATGAGCAGGAGAAAAAGCTGGGTTTTCTATGTAAAAGCACCAAAGTATTTGTACCAAAATTAGGCACACGACTTTAGAATGGTTCGGCATATGGCCTATGTCTACTGTGAAATGATTGATGTTTATTGATTATAACTCGTTGGTTACAAGTAGATTACAACAGTACAATCAAGTATAGTAGCCATTTCGGTGGAATATCGACGTAGAGAGGCCAAAAGTCCATTTTCTGTTAGTCTAGGGTCACTATTTAAAGGCATAGGCAGAAAATATCTCACCCAGATCTCGGAGGACAACTTCTCTCACGTAGGTGGGCCCACGGGATTGAGCTCAGGTGATTTCGAATCGATATCAAAGCGATACGAATGGAATTCGTATCGATCAAGAATTGATCATTTTTGGTTGAAATTGACCTGGTACATTCTTGACGTCGTAGAGAAGCTCCTGGGAAAATTTGGTGGCATTTGGACTTGTAGATTGTGAGATATGAACGATGCAAGTTTGGATTTGTTGTAAACTGATTGAATTCATATCGATACATTCATATCGATTCCATTCGTATCGCTTCTAGCACGTGCTTGCTAGGTGATATGGCGCTATCTTCTAGGAACGATCCACTTCTCATGTCGAGTGACTTTTTCTTCCACTTGACTATGCTTTGTTCATATCGACTTGGAGTTATCCCTTTCGCATCGATGATTTAGAGAAACCATTCTTATCGATCATTGGGTAACTTCTTCGCATCGATACTTGCTAATACCTTTGTATTGATGATCAAAGAACTTCTTCGTATCGATGGTTATTAGATCCTTTCGTATCGATCCTCGGATGCTGCTTTGTATCGACTACACTTGCTGGATTCGTATTGACAACTGTGGGTCAGATCATACCGATGGAAAGCATTAGTTTCATATCGATCTGTTGCCTGATCGATATGACATGCATGTGCATGTGGATTGACATGAAGTGAACAGAAGTGGTTGATGGACATGAACTAAAGTGGCTTGGTGGATAGTATGAACTAATGCTTATAGGCGGATGGATATGAGGCAAAGTTGATTCCCTTGGATACGAATTAGTCATGATAAAGTCCTTGACTTTGATGGATACGTGTAACATATGTGTTGGATACGAGATGGAGGAGCAAGGTGGTTACGAATGGGTCTTTCCATGGATACAAATGTGGTTTTCTAGATTGATTCAGATGGAGTGGATACGAAGGAGGTAGTCGCTGAACTGATGAAAACGAACTGAAGGGATACCCACCTTTCCTATGAAACTTGATTGGTTCATAACTCGGGCATACAAACTCCGATTGACTCGAAACTTGAGATGCTGGCTTTTATAGCTTTTCTTGTCATGTCATATCGATTGTAGCTCGATCCGGACTCGTGCAAAATTTATCGGTATCCGTAGTGAACTTTGTAGGTAATCGATCTTCGGGACAGACTGTGTTTAGTTTCCAGTCGAGTTCTTGGTGTCATGGCCTTGCCAAAAGGCAGGATAATAGATCACATACACAAATGAGGCATTACATACATGGAATTGATTATATACCATATCCATCCTTTTTTAAAGAAGAGATATCATTTAATAGGAAAATATTCTCATTAGAGTCAATTATGGATATATCTATTGGAGACAATATCTCAATGATCTACCAAATCAATCAAATCAAAACCTACCATTTTTTACATTATTGGATTAATTTTATGGCAAAATACATTGCACTTTACTTGAATGATATTTGGGCAATATTCACTACTTCTACATTAAGAAAAAAGCTCTCCACACCTATATACACTCTCAACTGAAGACCATTGTAGCATCTCATATTCTGTGTCCTGTTTTTAGTTTAGGTTTTCTTTTTTTCCTCCTGTAGCTAGTTAACAATGGCTGCCAATTAGGTTTGGCAGCATTGTAGCTACTACTAAGTTTTTTTTCCTTTTCTTTCATAATTTCCAAATAAAGAGAGAGTATGAAATTGAAACCCAAGCACCTTCTTGACATTACTAATTTTACTAATTATACAAAAGGAAATAAAAATACCACTTTTCAAACTGTGATAAGCAAATAAAGAAATTATTTCATAGCTGCACTATATTATCGATCGAAACAACTGGCCTAACTAGAGTTTAATGTATAAAAACTTGAATTATGTTGGAAATTTGTGACTGGTTGAGGAATCAAAAATTTCTAGAGATTGACTTAGACTTATATACATTACTATTTTGCAACTATCCAAATTAAATCAAGTTTTCATTTGTAAATTTGTATTCATGTAGCAACATTAGGATCATCGCATGTTGCATTTGGATTTTGTGGGTAGTATCCATTGAAAACCCTCACGAGACACCACTCGTCCTACTTGGCACACATAAAGGTTTAATGGCTTGTTGCATCTACTCAATACAACCGTGCTTCCTATGAAAATGTGAAAAATAAATTAGTTAGGTTGGATGAATAAATGGTCATTATTCGAGGACAAATAAAAGTTCAAGTATGAGAGAATTTTTAGACCTCAATTTATGCATTTTCTTTATGTATATTTTATCCTAAAAACGATACTATGCATTGTATTTTGTATGTGTTATAGGATTTTAACGCGAGACCAAAGATTGAAGAACCGAAAAGAATAACCACCAAATTGAAGATTTATTGTGCAAAAGAATCAATGATGCAGTGGTTGTGCTTTAAATTATACATCAGGAGGTCAAGAGCTCGAATCCCAGAAAGCACTTTATTTTTATTGTAAGTTCATCAACAACAAAAAGTGAAGATTTTTCCCATATATAACATGTGTAGACGAGCATACAAGGAATTGATTAGATGCTATATCCATCCTTTTTTGAAGAAGAGATATCATTTTATAGAAAAATATTCTCATTAGAGTCAATTGTGGATATATCTATTGGAGACAATATCTCATTGATCTACCAAATCAATGAAGTCAAAACCTGCCATTTTTTACATCATTGGATTAATTTTATGGCTAAATACATTGCACTTTACTTGAAAGATATTTAGGCTAGATTCACTAAGAAAAAGGCTCTCCACGCCTATATATACTCTAAACCGAAGACCATTGTAGCATCCCATATTCTGTATGCTGTTTTTAGTTTAGGTTTTCTTTTTTTCTCTTGTAGCAAGTTAACAATGGTTGCCAATTAGGTTTGGCAGCATTGTAATTACTGCTAAGTATTTTTTTCATTCCTACCACTGTAATTTATTTTACGCAATTTTAATAAATTTTGTCCTTTTCCATTGTCGTTTATTCTAGTTTTTCCATGAATTTTTGCTTTCTTCTTTGAATTGGTTTTGTAAAATTGGTGATAAAGAACGGTATCAATCTATTTAAATTTCTTTATGATTAGATTCACAAGGTTGTTTATTTTAGATAATGCCAATTGAATTGTAGTTGATTGTATAGGTAGAACTTCGATTAGATTCGATTTTCAGATATATATATATATGCATATATATTTTATAATTTCTTCGCTGATTTTATAAGATCAATCCCTCTTTTCAGTGAAGAAAACAGATTTAAATCCAAACCAACCTTTCAGTGATAAAAGGTTGGATCTTTCTGTGAGAAAAAGATTTTGAGATTGAATCGGTATTTCTTCACTGTTCTTTACTTTTTTTGCAACTTGTCGTTTAGAAAACATCTGTCATATTTTGTCTAACTTTCCTACGAAATTATTTAAACATTAATTTTCAATATTCCTCCCTATGTTCGACCTGCTTATTACGCATCTGTGCGCTTGCATTTATTTTATAATTTGTGCTTTTCCAATCCCATAGAAAAGTCCATCAAATCTCTATAAGACACGGGATATCGAGTTCTTTAAAAAAAGAGGTGCCTAAACTTTAAAAAAGGAGGTTGGCTTGCATTTAAAGTACATGGGGTTATTGAGTCTTAAAACTTAATAAATGCTAAGTCTTTTAAAATAAAGGTGTTGAATTTATAGACCCATTTGGTTATTGAACCTCAAGAAAACACAAGATCTCGATCCCTTAAAGAAATTTGACGAGTCTCTATAAAGGTGGATGCACCCATAGATGCTGTGTATCCATCACTTGCAATAACTCCTATAACCATCGAGTTTTATGAAGGAGAGGTATCATGTCTCTAAATGGCATTCCTGTAACCAAGTTAAAAACTGATTTACTTCCTTTTGAAGAAACAACTCTCTACTAACTCTTGCCTCATATCCAATTATCATTAGATAACAAAATATTTTATATATTCTTTTCAAAAATTGCTAGTAGATCTATTCTACCTTCTCAAATATCTTTACAAACCCTTATAACTAACATATTTATCTTATATTAATTGAACACTTTTCTAGAATAATAAATTCATAGAAAATCAAAACCGTTAGGAAAAAAATCCCCAAAATGTCACGTCTTCTTCATTATATTAAAATTCAGGGTCAAATAGTAATTTCATTATTTTTAATAATTAAAACGCGAAATAAACATCTTTTTCCTCTTAGGAAATTCATAAAATATTCATACGAACTTGGAAAATTATGAAATTAAAATCCCATCTTCAAAATTAGTTCTACACGACATATTCAAATTTTAAAACAATTAGAGATTAAGAACTTAGGTTTTTCCTTCAAACCTATTAAAACAATTCCATAAAAATTCCAATAAATCATCATTCAATCCAATAAAGATAATCATCAATCAAAACATGACATATATTCACAATCAATTTTAAAATCATTCACATGTTTGAAGAAAGCATAAATAAATGAGATGATACTATTATTCACCTTAGACTGAAAAAGAGAGATTGAGATTTGGTGTAGATAAATTTCCCTTTTGAATTTCCTTGATTTTCTTCTCCGTTTTCTCTTAGTAATGGCCGGCCTCTTTATGTTTTGTTTCGATTTTATAAAATGAAGTGAAAACGAAAGGGCGAGGAAGGGTTAGGGATATTCCCATTGTTCACCTCTCATCTACTCCATTCTATTATATGTTTAGAACAATCTTATTATTGATTTCTTTATGCACAACCTAATTAGTTAACAAATCTCATTCTTCTTACTACCATACTTTATTCTATTTAATTTATCTAATTAAATTTTCCGAATAATGTTAAATAAAATTAGGGGTGTTACATAAATACAATAAAAGTAAAGGAAAAAAGACATTAAGAATTTTATACTGGTTCGAATTCCCAATCTACATCCGATCTTGTACCTCGTATAGAATTTCACTAATCACGTCTTCAGTTTAAATCAGGTAGCAAATACACCCTTATTTACCCGTCTTGATTTTGACTCTAGGGCAAGGACACTTATTGGAATTTGACTCGCGTAACTAGCACACCCTTTTGAATTTGACTTGGGTAACCATAACAACTATCATGTCTTTGACTCAAGAGGCAGGACAACTCCCTTTACAATCTCATCTTAACTTTCACTCAGAGGATTAAGATCACCCTTTACAAGTTTTAGGGGACTACAAAAAATTGAATCTTTCATTCATAATTCCAAGTAGTTTATTGATACAATTTTCTATAGACCTTTAATAGTGAATATCTTTGCTTTTGAGTAGAACAGAGTGAAAAGTAGAGATTTAATGGTGTAGAACAAAAGTGATTCTTTACTGATCTTTCACATGAATGTAGAGAAAGAGAATTGATGAGGGAATCGAAGTACTACGTTGAAATCTTAAAGAGAATGAGATAGAAGGGAGAGATACGAAGGTAATTAAAAACTGTTGTTAAAATTTCAAAATTGTAGGCCTTTAAATGGAGGTTGAAGAGCTGAGTCCATTCACGAATGGATGTTGCCAAAAGTTGCTTCTTTGAAAATTTAGAAAATATCTCAATGGTCTGTATGTCAACATGCATATTTCTGATATGTCGACATATACGAGCTAATTAGTATATTTTCAGAAACACTTTGAATATGGTTAAAATTATGTTTCTTTCTAAGAACTCTATTATAATTTATTTTATAACTAAATTAAATACTATTATTTTATAAGAACATTTTGAGTGGAAAATTATTTTCGAAGTAAAGATAATCAAAGATATGATATTACTCAGGTCATTAACATTTAATCTAAGACTTGATAAAATATTGACACAAATATCTTGAGCTCTTCATGCTTTTATTCTTATTTCTTCAAAATTCATGAGTCTTCAAATATATCTTAGTCAACCTAATTTATATCGATTAGTTCTTCAAGCTTTTATTTAGTCATCACTTATATAACTTGTTAAATATTCATGATATCTTACATAATATACTATATAACTTGAGAAAAAATTAGAAATAATATTTATGTCGTTATTGTCATCGAATCAAAATCTTGGGTATTAATAATCTCCCTCTTTTGATGATGATATTATGTTACAAGATATAATGGTGTTTAGTAAAATAAAACTCCCACTAATTACCTTAAATATATGTTATACAATTCCCCCTATCTTTTTGCCTATTATATTTTATACAACTTCTCTCCCTCTGTGTAATACATCGGAAATTTACGTGAAATGTAACAAGAATTAAATAGATATTTAAAAAGGAAATTTAATAAGAAAATTAAATTAAACTAAAATAAGTACATAAAAGAAAATTTTCACAGACATTCGAACTTGGCTACGAAAATTGCACCATTGTGTTCATAGCGATTTTTAATAGAATTTTTATATATAACACTTTGCGATCCGAGTTAGCATGGAGGAGTCATAGGAGTTAGAATGAAATCAAAATATAAAAATAAATTTTTTTAAATCATAGGAGTTCCTAAATGCTGGAGAGAAAGGGCATCAGAAGAATAAGAAGAAGGAAGATTTGGACCGAAGGGGAAGATATAGAAGAAGTACTACCAATGCAGCAAATCGGGGCATTTTGCTAATTACTGTAAGATGGAATACTCAAAGATGAAGTATTATAACTGTAATCAGTTTGGGAATTTGAAGCAAGCTTGTAAAGCACCACTGAAAGCTCCCACTCTAACTTATATTCAAGTGGTTTCACCTTATCACTAGAGGTAGGCCCTAGCTCGAGTGCATAGCCAGTGGCAAACAAAGTAAGAAGGTAGTGATCTAAGGTGTATTGACTCTTTCTAGTTAATTTATTCGCTCTTTATTTGATACCAGGGCTTTACATTCATTCATTTCCATTACATTTATTGATGATTTGCACTTACACGCAAGTATAGTCACAGACCCTATGGTTGTGTCAAACCCTGTAGGAGGATTGACATACTTGTCTATGTTATGTAGAGGTTTGATGTTGTTTATCTTAGGCATCGAGTTTGATTGGGATGCCTTTAAACTGGGATTTTTAGGGTTTAGATTGATATTAGGCATGGATTGGATGAATATGTATAGGGCTATTATAGACTGTGATAGGAGGATTGTTAGGCTGAGCACACGTAATCGGCACAACTTAGAGGTTTACTGCGATCCTCGAGGATCTGTTATGTTAGGCTACCTATATTCGTTGGACCTATCATATGATGAGCTTAGTACAATGTTTGTAGTTAGAAATTTCCTAGTTGTTTTTGCTGAGGTTACGGGTCTCTCACCTTAGAGGTAGATCGAGTTTAGGATCTATTTAGCAGAGAATGCTAGACCACTCGCCTTACCACTAAGGAATATGGCTCCAAAGGAAAGACACAAGTTGAATAAATAGGTTGACGAGGTATTGGAGAAAGGCTTTATTCCGAGGAGTACTTCAGAGTGGGGAGCGCCAGCTATCTTCACCACCAAGGCGGATGGTTCTCTCAGACTCTATGTCGATTATAAGGAGCTAAATAAACCGATGAAGAAGAATGTTATCCATTGCATTGCATAGATAATGTGACGACCCGACTTCCTATCTCTAGGAAATCGCATCATCTTGAAAGAAAGAAAGGGATAGAAGAAGAAAAGAAAGAGAAAGAAGAAACAAAACAATATCAGAGAACTCACAGTAGAACGAATGAAATATAATATATCACATAAAATATTACATAGTATCATATTACATCAGAGTAAACAACATAAAACACATATTAGACAGTTATAAACATCTGCCTAACTATACAACTCAAGTACAACAGATACAGATACCAAACAACACAGCGGAACCATAATATATCTACACGTGGAAGCCTCCTGCTCCATAACTCCTCCAGAATTCGTCGAGAAAACCGAAATCACTTGACTAATCATACAAAATATGAGTACCCAAGATTTTAATAAAACAGAAAATAAACACTCGGGTCAGACAGGGGTCTGGTGTGAGTAAACAGGTTAAAATTGCTTAACTTTAGAAAACCTTTGAAAAGAAAAGGTATCACATAAGACTTCCCACACATAAACATGGAAAAAAATTTACCTTACGCTAACCAAAACATTTGATAGGAAATCCAATGATATTATAATAGTGTCTAGGGTTTTCAAGTTAATAAGAAATAGCCGAAATTGTTACATTTATTAAATTCCAGCTACTAGCCACAAACGTGGGTAATACAATCAAAACCGTAGGGTCTCGTAGGAAGAATGGGTTTCCATCAATGGCAGGGCTACTGGAGTATCGCCCGTCACAGTACGTGGCCTAGATCACTGTACAGAGGAGCCACCCTAACTCCCCTGCAACACAAGGTCGGAACCATTCCTTATTGAACAGTCCCGAACAAGACAACTCCACAGTTGGCGCGCGATTCCAACTGCCCACACAGCCGAATAAAATGGGACTTCTAGACAGGGGGAAATCTTGCTCTCCAGAGGGAGCTACCCACAAAGCCTTGCTGCACCTCCCCTGTTTTAGCCATTCTCGGTGGATGAGGATTTAGGCTGCGATTACCTTTATAGAACACATCTATCTTAGAATGCTCATCGTCCACCTGACGATGTTCTGAAAGCATTCAATCCATACAAGTTCGTTCCAGGTTCGAACGAAACCGAAGGCACTATCTCGTTGCACTCATTTTGGAATCACCTTCAGAGTCAACAACCATAGCCCTTGCACTCTAAATCACCATCTCGAACCTCTAAGTACTATTCCGTCAAACTCGTTACGGAATCACCCACAGAGTTATACTGACGTATAGTTCTTACACCTCGAGTCTTCACTTGCTCCACTTGGATTCACGACCTAACATTTAATTGGAATCGATGTGGTTTTCGGATTATCCAAATATGGAAACCCGATCCCGGTCTCATCGAAACCAAACGCCATTTTAATGTCCAAGTTATACTTAAGGGTTTTAGACAGTTAAAACTTATATGCATGATGATATAAACAGATAGATGAATCATATTATCACAATAGATAATTCATAACAAATATTCATCTCACAAAGCAGCATATCACATACGGAGATATCAAAAGCATCCAGTATCAACCAATATCAATCACCCAATATCAATCACTTAAAGATTGGTCATCCAATATCAATAAATCAACCAATATTAATCAATCATCCAAAGCAGAATTGATTAACTCTTAATCAATTGGATTACTTAAATCCTTCTTTATTAATTTATTTCAATAAATAAATTAATCATCTCTTAATGATCTTCTTTAATTAATCTTCTATGATTAATTATCTCTTAATTACATTCAAGTAATTGTCCTTATCCATATTCAGTAATTAATCTGTAATTACTATCATTAATTACAATAATTAATGAACCCTCATTTACTTCCATTTATTAATTAACTATAATTAATTACATTAAACCTAAATTAATTACAATTAATTAATCACACTTAAATTAAATCACTTACATTAATCAATCTTGATTAATATCATCAGTTACATTAATTAATGATCCCCACTAATTAATAATTTTCTTTAATTAAATAATTAATTTGTAATTGATCAACTCATTAATCATAATTAGTAATTAACAATTTGTAATTACTTATCTTAATTAATTAACTTCTTAATTAACTATAGTTATCCTTTGATTAATTAATCTAACTAATTAATCTTATTACTTCATTAAGAAATTATTAATTAATAATCCTTAATTAATTACTTTATTAATTAATTACGATTTTGATTAATTACACTTAGTAATTAATCTTAAATTAATCATATTCATTAATTAATTAATCGCATTAATTAATTAAGTAAAATAATTAAGTAATTAACTCTTAATTACTTACATAAGTAAGTATCTCTAATTACTTCATTAATAAACCTTGATTCCTCTCTTGATTAATTACCTAACAAGTGATTAATATTATAATTAAATAATTCTTAATACTTTAATTAATTACTCCATAATTAATTGACTTTAAACAATTATATTAATCCATTCTTTAATTGATAATATTAAGTGGTTCCATTAATTACTTTAATTTACTACTCCCATGAGTAACTTCCATTAATTACTTTCATAAGTAATTATCATTCTAATTACATTCAATAATTAACCAATAATTACTTCATTAAGTAATTACACTTAATTAATCCATAATTAAGTGATTATTTAAAATTAAATAAATAATTAAATAATTATTTAAAATTAATTAAATAATTAATTAATTAACATATTATATTACAAAATCCTTAATTTATTAAGAAAACATTTATCTTAATTAATTCTTTACTTAATTACAAATCATATTCAACTAATTATTCTCAAGTTAATAACAAAGATAAATCAACCCTATTTATCTTCATAATTAAATTATCTGATTAAATCAAATTTTAATAACTTAAACAAATTATTGTATTGGTTTTCCAAAATTATAACAATATCCTTATTTAGAAATAAGCCATTTAGAAATCTAATTTAAAATTTAAACTCTTTAATCATCTAATTCAAACTTATTCATTTTCAATATAAATTAAAAACTTAGCTTCAAATCATTATTTTTAAACTGAACTTTAAAATTTGATTCAATATTTAAATTCAAAACATACTTCTTTAGATTTAAAATCCAAAATGTAATTAAATTACTTCTAAAAAGAAATCATTTTAAATAAATTTAAATTTAAAAATAAATTCAATTTATACTTTTAAAGTTTGATTATCAATTACTTTTAAACAACAAGTTTTAGCTTTGCATTTGGTTTCTTTTATAAAACTTTTTTATAATAAAATGCTTGATTTTTATCAAAATTAAGTTTCATTACAACCTAAAATCTACACAGTACTTTACAAAAAGTACAACAACCTGATCATACAGTACTAACCAAAGCAAACATCCTAAACCCGAGACAAACACCTACCAACCCCATGCCTACTTCGAGCAAACCCATCCCTCAACTACCCCGAGTCTACCCCGATGCAATCATGAGAGATTCTTCGGGCTTCTACTCATCTCCCCAAGCAAAAACTTCCCAGTGCACAAACCCATCACGGTGCACGTTGCACCACCAGCCAACCCACTTCGACTCTCAAGCCGGTCGTCGACCAACGCCATACGACATCGACAACCCAAACTTCGACCCAGATCCATCAAATATCAATCAAAACGAAAATCGACCTTCAAGCTCAAAAACTGCAGAATGATCAACCACCAAAAACCCTCAACGCCGATCACCTCGCCACCGTTACACCTCGCCGACCCCACCATCGAAAGCCATGACCTCAAGCTCCAACATTCCCAAACGCGATCGAACTCGATCCCTTAACCAAATCGCAGTGGTCTCGACAACAAGGCCGAACAAAACACTCAGTAAAACCCTAATTCACTCGAATTCAAATAATTCACATTTTGGAAAAATTAAATTGCATTTTTCCCATAACCATCAATCTATACACAAGCTTCGATCCAAGTTTCAAACCAAATTAATGAGTATAACATCTGCAGTTTATAAAACAAAACCCAAACATTCGAACCCAAATTTTGAATAAATTACTAAACTAAAAATTACAAATTTCATATCTAAATTCATGATTTTATATCAAGATCACATGCATGTAATTCAATTTAGAATTTAAGGTAGTTGGTTTTTTTCATGAATCAAGAAATTTATTGTCATTTCTGATTTTAACTTATTTATTGAAATAGAAATACTGAAATGATTTTAAACCCTATTATGATCCATTAACAACAATTTTCATTAAATTATCAAAGCTAAACATTGATTGTTTTAGGAGATTTGAATTTTTTCATTTTAAAAAAAAAATTGAATCTGGACCAGGAAGAACAGATAACAGAGTAGCCATCTATACACAGACCAATACATATGCAATTCTATCAATCCAAAAATATAAATACTGCAGAATTTTCATGAAATATCAAGATTAACTCACAAATTTAACACATGCATTTAAGTTAAACAAATATTTATCTGTTTTTAAAAACATTTACTCACCTGTTTTTAATTGCAGAGCAGATCTTCCTTTAGGCCTTTGAATAAAATCTAAAAAGCTTTTAATTTCTATAGAAATCTAAATTCTTGCATGCTTAAATTGATGATAAATGTTGAACTTGCAGGTTGGAATTGAATTGCAGCTTGAATTAAATTTGCAGGTTGATTCTTCATCTAAGTTGCAGACTTCAATATGCAGGTTGAAGTTTTTAATTGAATACAGATTTTAAATTTGCTTTTGGGTTTTCAATTCCAGGTTTGATTTGCTTTTGTGATTATGAATTTTAGGTTTTAAAAGAGATTTCTGTTTTGAACTAAGAAGTAAAAACAAAGGAAAAAGTGTTTAAATGTAAACTAATTTTTTTTCTTAAAAATGTTTATTAAAAATAAAAATTATATGTTGCCACTTGTCTTGAAAAGTTTACATTTGTCATTTAGTTCACTTAATTATTTTACAAGTGTTATTAAGGGTGTTAACTAGTTTACACATGTTTATTAGTATTTTTAATTAAATTTTCACTTAGTTTAATTGTAAATAAACTTACTTTCTTAAGTTACTAAATGAATAAATGTTTACATAAATATTTATAAATTTACTTTTAAAAGAAATTATTCTAAAACTAATAGATACAAATATAAATATACATCTTATACATGTATTTAAAATCTAACATTTATATTTATACACTTATAACCATTTTATAATATAAGCATTTTAAAAGAAAACAAAACAAAATGTTTAAATCCTTTTAAACTATCATATTTAAAATAAATAACAATCTTATATTTTAAAATCAAACAATTATCATATATTTGGAAACTATTTAATTAATCTAAATTAACTTTGAAAAATATAAATTAAAACCAAGCTTAAAATTACAATATATACATATATAAATTATCAATAAATTAAATTAAATTTCAAAACAACTCAAATTACAACATATACTTATATATATATATTACAATTTGAAAATTCATGTTTATTTAAAACAAAAGATATTCTATTCACAATATATATCAAATATATATATATATATATATATATATATATATATATACAGAATAAAATTTTATTAGCTTTGAAAATCAATTCTTTATCAATATCCCAGATTAAATATTTATTAACCTTTAGAAGATTAAATTTACCAATTTAAATTAAAATTATAAAGAAAAATTATCAAATCAATTAAATTATCATTACAGATTATTAAATTGATATTGCCCAAAATTCCGGGTCGTTACAATCCATCCCTCTTAAAAGAATTTCGTCCCCGAAATTTAAAAGCAAGGGTAATTTAATAACCCAACAAAGATTTTAATTTTAGACAGCAAAGCATTCTTAACATCTAGTTACTAACAACCATAGCAATTAATCAAACAAACAAACCTAACTAATTATTCTGACACAAATCAGAATAAATCTTCTAATACTATCTCGAGTTTCCCAAGTATAAATCACCGGGAGACTCGCTCTACAAAAGCCAACAAACTAACTACACTACCAAAATCCAGAGCTCCTCTCATCTCTAGATCCATCAATCTGAACAGAACATCAGACTATACTCAAGTCCAGCTCAACTTCCAAATCTAACTGAACCACAGATTCAACAACCAATCGATGAATCATACACGTATTCTCTCAGAGATACGTGAAACACAATGAATTCCGGCTATCCAAACAGGCAATTCAATTTTATAGACAATAGATCTTATCTTATCAGAACACAGATAAGAAATCTCGAATGCCACAGCACTAGCCAACCAATCTAACCCAATTACCGCTCTCTCTTAACCAGAGAAATCTTAACAACAATGAAGTCCCCAACTTCGAATTCCAAACTCCTTATCTCATATCTGTATACTCAACAGACAATCCTGGGCTGCCAATCTCCTTCCTGATCAGCTCAACCTATGCCGATACTTCTAGAAACAACTAGACCAAACATCCCAGTTCTGGATCATATCTAACAAAAAAGTCTTCCATAATCCGTTGAAATCCAGAACACAAGCCCTACTCCTCAAGCAATAACAAACTGAACTTACTTCCTTCTTTGCACAGCTGCTACCTCGCTTCCGCTGCACAACTCCGATTCTGAAATAGATGAGAATACTGTTGATGAACACGAATACAAACTTATCCAATATATCCGGGAAAACTTTGTTCACCAAATCCATAAAATCTGAGTGACTCATCTAACTCGGTCACAACCTTATAGCAGAAATCCAAATCAAAAACTAGATCTGACCCATCTAAACTCCAAAATTCCGAGCTGCTACACCAACTCTTCTCTCTAGGGACCATCCTACAACCAGGCTAACTACCCGAATCGCTTCTAGAACCAAAACAATATGGAACTCAACTCAAGATGTAGACCGCCTTCTGATTACCTCAGTAGCTTCTACTTCCACATGAGAATCCTCAGTCTCAAACAAAAGATTACTCCAGAAAAATTCCCAAACTAATCACAAGTCACTTTTGCGATCCTACCTAGTTCGGATTCCAAAGAAATCGTCCTCTCTTTACCAATTAGAACAGCCTTAAGCCTTTCCAAACAAGGTTAACCCTCCAGAAATCATCACCACCTACCGGGACTGCTGATAAAGAAACACCAAGATTCCCGAACTATCGGAGAAACGAGCCACACTGCTGCTTCCAAACTCTACCTTAAAGATACTGCAGAGCCAAAATACCTTCTCATCAGCACACCGAACACTTCGAACTGCACTGCTACCACAGCTAACCAAAGACTTCTAATCCAAAGGCTTCTCGAAAACCAAATCGATCAACAAACCACACAACGGACCTCCGAGATGGCAGACATCCCAAAATAAACTCGGGCTCCAAACCAAGCATCAACATCTCGCTCTCCTTAAGGAATTACAAATGAGACCATGCCGAAGAGAAGCAACTTATAGACCTTAGTCCTGTATTTCGAAACAGACAACCTCCTTGCTAAAGATCCAAACAACTTCTACATAGACGAATCTTCCCTGCGGCAGATAAAGATTGCACCTCAGCTACTTCTAAAACTGCTTCAAGAGAAAACATCTTCAAAAAATATCCATGGATACTGCATCTCATCACGTAGTTACCAAGATATCATCACTTACTTCTGCACTTCCGGCAGATCCAAACTAAAGAATAATTCGCTCACCCGAACGAAAATCAAACTTACACTTCAAAGATAAACTCCGAATCTTTAAAAAGATTTCCTTCGGATATCAGAGAAATCCTTACTCCAAACTACAAATCTCAATCGAGACAGTATTAGGTCTACAGTTTCGACAAATACTTCCAACCTCAACATATGGACCTCTTCCATCAGTGGTAGTCGTGTAACACACACACACACCCCACCACACCATCTACCTTAAAACTTATGTTGGAAAATCCGAACCGATAACCCAACAGATCAGGTATATATATATATATATATATATATATATATATATATATAGTTATATATAAAAATTACAAGTACGCTCTCTCCAGAAAGACACCACTGCAGGGCCTAGGTATTCACTCAACCTAATGCTCTGATGCCAAATGTGACGACCCGACTTCCTATCTCCAGGAAATCACATCATCTTGAAAGAAAGAAAGGGATAGAAGAAGAAAAGAAAGAGAAAGAAGAAACAGAACAATATCAGAGAACTCACAGCGGAATGAATGAAATATAATATATCACATAAAATATTACATAGTATCATATTACATCAGAGTAAACAACATACAACACATATTAGACAGTTATAAACATCTGTCTAACTATACAACTCAAGTACAACAGATACAGATACCAAACAACACGACGGAACCATAATATATCTACACGTGGAAGCCTCCTGCTCCATAACTCCTCCAGAATTTGTCGAGAAAACCTTAATCACTTGACTACTCATACAAAATATGAGTACCCAAGAGTTTAATAAAACAGAAAATAAACACTCGGGTCAGACGGGGGTCTGGTGTGAGTAAACGGGTTAAAATTGCTTAATAGAAAACCTTTGAAAAGAAAAGGTATCACGTAAGACTTCCCACACATAAACATGGAAAAGTTTTTACCTTACGCTAACCAAAACATTTGATAGGAAATCCAGTGATATTATAATAGTGTCTAGGGTTTTCAAGTAAATAAGAAATAGCCGAAATTGTTACATTTATTAAATTCCAGCTACTAGCCACAAAAGTGGGTAATACAATTAAAACCGTAGGGTCTCGCCGGAAGAACGGGTTTCCATCAATGGCAGGGCTACTGGGGTACCGCCCGTCACAGTACGTGGCCTAGATCACCGTACCGAGAAGCCACCCTAACTCCTCTGCAACACAAGGCCGAAACCATTCCTTACTGAACAGTCCCGAACAAGACAACCCCACAGTTGGCGCGCGATTCCAACTGCCCACACAACCGAATAAAAAGGGACTTCTAGACAGGGGGAAATCTTGCTCTCCAGTGGGAGCTACCCACGAAGCCTTGCTGCACCTCCCCTGTTTTAGCCATTCCCGGTTGATGAGGATTTAGGCTGCGATTACCTTTATAGAACACATCTATCTTAGAATGCTCATCGTCCACCTGATGATGTTCTCTGAAAGCATTCAATCCATACAAGTTCGTTCCGGGTTCGAACGAAACCGAAGGCACTATCTCGTTGCACTCATTTTGGAATCACCCTCAGAGTCAACGACCATAACCCTTGCATTCTAAATCACCATCTTGAACCTATAAGTACTATTCCGTCAAACTCATTATGGAATCACCCATAGAGTTATACTGACGTATAGTTCTTACACCCCGAGTCTTCACTTGCTCCACTTGGATTCACGATCTAACGTTTAATTGGAATCGATGTGGTTTTCGGATTATCCAAATATGGAAACCCGATCCCGGTCTCATCGTAACCAAACGCCATTTTAATGTCCAAGTTATACTTAAGGGTTTTGAACAGTTAAAACTTATATGCAGGATGATATAAACAGATAGATGAATCATATTATCACAATAGATAATTCATAACAAATATTCATCTCACAAAGCAGCATATCACATACGGAGGTATCAAAATCATCCAGTATCAACCAATATCAATCACCCAATATCAATCACCCAAAGATTGGTCATCCAATATCAATAAACAACCAATATTAATCAATCATCCAAAGCAGAATTGATTAACTCTTAATCAATTGGATTACTTAAATCCTTCTTTATTAATTTATTTCAAATAAATAAATTAATCATCTCTTAATGAACTTCTTTAATTAATCTTCTATTATTAATTATCTTTTAATTACATTCAAGTAATTATCCTTATCCATATTCAGTAATCAATCTGTAATTACTATCATTAATTACAATAATTAATGAACCCTCATTTACTTCCATTTATTAATTAACTATAATTAATTACATTAAACCTTAATTAATTACAATTAATTAATCACACTTAAATTAAATCACTTACATTAATCAATCTTGATTAATATCATCAATTACATTAATTAATGATTCCCATTAATTAATAATTTTCATTAATTAAATAATTAACTTGTAATTGATCAACTCATTAATCATAATTAGTAATTAACAATTTGTATTTACTTATCTTAATTAATTAACTTCTTAATTAACTATATTTATCCTTTGATTAATTAATCTAATTAATTAATCTTATTACTTCATTAAGAAATTATTAATTAATAATCCTTAATTAATTACTTTATTAATTAATTACAGTTTTGATTAATTACACTTAGTAATTAATCTTAAATTAATCATATTCATTAATTAATTAATCACATTAATTAATTAACTAAAATAATTAAGTAATTAACTCTTAATTACTTACATAAGTAATTATCTCTAATTACTTCATTAATAAACCTTGATTGCTCTCTTAATTAATTACCTAACAAGTGATTAATATTATCATTAAATAATTCTTAATACTTTAATTAATTAATTACTCCATAATTAATTAACTTTAAACAATTATATTAATCCATTCTTTAATTGATAATATTAAGTGGTTCAATTAATCACTTTAATTTACTACTCCCATGAGTAACTTCCATTAATAACTTTCATAAGTAATTATCATTCTTAATTACATTCAATAATTAACCAATGATTACTTCACTAAGTAATTACACTTAATGTATCCATAATTAAGTGATTATTTAAAATTAAATAAATAATTAACTAATTATTTAAAATTAATTAAACAATTAATTAATTAACATATAATATTACAAAATCCTTAATTTATTAAGAAAACATTTATCTTAATTAATTCTTTACTTAATTACAAATCATATTCAATCAATTATTCTCAAGTTAATAACAAAGATAAATCAACCCTATTTATCTTCATAATTAAATTATTTGATTAAATCAAATTTTAATAACTTAAATAAATTATTGTATTGGTTTTCCAAAATTATAACAATGTCCTTATTTAGAAATAAGGCATTTAGAAATCTAATTTAAAATTTAAACTCTTTAATCATCTAATTCAAACTTATTCATTTTCAATATAAATTGAAAACTTAGTTTCAAATCATTATTTTTAAATTGAACTTAAAAATTTGATTCAATATTTAAATTCAAAACATACTTCTTTAAATTTAAAATCCAAAATGTAATTAAATTACTTTTAAAAAGAAATCATTTTAAATAAATTTAAATTTAAAAATAAATTCAATTTATACTTTTAAAGTTTGATTATCAATTACTTTTAAACAACAAGTTTTAACTTTGCATTTGGTTTCTTTTATAAAACTTGTTTACAATAAAATGCTTGATTTTTATCAAAATCAAGTTTCATTACAACCTAAAATCTACACAGTACTTTACAAAAAGTACAACAACCTGATCATACAGTACTAACCAAAGCAAACGTCCTAAACCCGAGACAAACACCTACCAACCCCATGCCTACTTCTAGCAAACCCAACCCTCAACTACCCCGATGCAATCACGTGAGATTCTTCGGGCTTCAACTCATCTCCCCAAACAAAATCTTCCCAGTGCACAAACCCATCACGGTGCACGTTGCACCACCAGCCAACCCACTCCGACCATCAAGTCGGTCGCCGACCAACGCCATACGACATCGACAACCCAAACTTCGACCTAGATCCATCAAATATCAATCAAAATGAAAATCGTCCTTCAAGCTCAAAAACCCTCAACGCCGATCACCTCGCCACCGTTACACCTCGCCGACCCCACCATCAAAAGCCAAGACCTCAAGCTCCAACATTCCCAAACGCGATCAAACTCGATCCCTTAACCAAATCGTAGTGGTCTCGACAACAAGACCGAACAAAACACTCAGTAAAATCCTAATTTACTCGAATTCAAACAATTCACATTTTGGAAAAATTAAATTGCATTTTTCCCATAACCATCAATCTATACACAAGCTTCGATCCAAGTTTCGAACCAAATTAATGAGTATAACATCTGCAGTTCATAAAAAAAAACCAAACATTCGAACCCAAATTTTGAATAAATTACTAAACTAAAAATTTCAAATTTCATATCTAAATTCAATTTAGAATTTAAGGTAGTTGGGTTTTTTCATGAATCAAGAAATTTACTGTCATTTCTGATTTTAACTTATTTATTGAAATATAAATACTGAAATGATTTTAAACACTATTATGATCCATTAACAACAATTTTCATTAAATTGTCAAAGCTAAACATTGATTGTTTTAGGAGATTTGAATTTTTTCATTTTAAAAACAAATTGAATCTGGACCAGGAAGAACAGATAACAGAGTAGCCATCTATACACAGGCCAATACATATGCAATTCTATCAATCCAAAAATATAAATACTGCAGAATTTTCATGAAATATCAAGATTAACTCAAAAATTTAACACATGCATTTAAGTTAAACAAATATTTATCTGTTTTTAAAAAAAATTTACTCACCTATTTTTAATTGCAGAGCAGATCTTCCTTCAGGCCTTTGAATAAAATCTGAAAAGCTTTTAATTTCTGTAGAAATCTGAATTCTTGCTTGCTTAAATTGATGAAAAATGTTGAACTTGCAGGTTGGAATTGAATTGCAGCTTGAACTTCATTTAAATTTGTAGGTTGATTCTTCATCTAAGTTGCAGACATCAATATGCAGGTTGAAATTTTTAATTGAATACAGATTTTAAATTTGCTTTTGGGTTTTCAATTCCAGGTTTGATTTGCTTTTGTGATTATGAATTTCAGGTTTTAAAAGAGATTTCTGTTTTGAACTAAGAAGTAAAAACAAAGGAAAAAGTGTTTAAATGTGAACCAATTTTTTTTCTTAAAAATATTTATTAAAAATAAAAATTATATGTTGCCACTTGTCTTGAAGAGTTTACATTTGTCATTTAGTTCACTTAATTATTTTACAAGTGTTATTAAGGGTGTTAACTAGTTTACACATGTTTATTAGTACTTTTAATTAAATTTTCACTTAGTTTAAATGTAAATAAACTTACTTTCTTAAGTTGCTAAATGAATAAATGTTTACATAAGTATTTATTAATTTACCTTTAAAAGAAATTATTCTAAAACTAATAAATACAAATATAAATATACATCTTATACATGTATTTATAATATAACATTTATATTTATACACTTGTAACCATTTTATAATATAAGCATTTTAAAATAAAACAAAACAAAATGTTTAAATCCTTTTAAACTGTCATATTTAAAATAAATAACAATCTTATATTTTAAAAACAAACAATTATCTTATATTTGGAAACAATTTAATTAATCCAAATTAACTTTGAAAAATATAAATTAAAACAAAGCTTAAAATTACAATATATACATATATAATTATCAATAAATTAAATTAAATTTCAAAACAACTCAAATTATAACATATACTTATATATATATTACAATTTGAAAATTCATCTTTATTTAAAACAAAAGATATTCTATTCACAATATATATCAAATATATATGTATAGAATAAAATTTTATTAGCTTTGAAAATCAATTCTTTATCAATATCCCAGATTAAATATTTATTAACCTTTAGAAGATTAAATTTACCAATTTAAACTAAAATTATAAAGAAAAATTATCAAATCAATTAAACTATCAATACAGATTATTAAATTGATATTGCCCAAAATTCAGGGTCGTTACAAATAATCTTTTTGACCAGTTAGTTGGAGTTAGAGTATTTTCATAGCTTGACTTGGCAACTGGATTCCATCAGTTTTTTGTAGCCCAGGATGGTATCTAAAAGACACTGTTTCATACATGTAACATCCCGCCTTTTTGTACGCTTTAAACCGACGATAATTAAACCATACAGAAGGGCGGATTGTTATTGGGGGTGAATAAGAAAAGAGAAGAAAGAAAAAAAAACAGAATCTTGCAGTAGAATGACAATATATAATAATAAAATAACGGTGCATGAAGCTGTTTTACAAAACAACCAATTACACTTATACAATACAGAATCAGAGTTACACATACCAAAGAATAATAAATACAATGCAGCGGAACAATATGATGTAGCGGAACAATATAGTAAATAATAGTAATAACATCTTCTTCTTCGTCCTCCAAAAGTAAGGCCTTCAAAACCTGAAATGCTCAGGTTGACTCGAGCGAACTGAAAAGACAAAACACTCGAGTTAGAACTAAAAGATCTTATGTAAGTTAAATCAACGGTAACATATGAGTGGAACGGCGTCAGAGATGTTTACGGGTTTGACATCTCCTATCCAGTGTCTAACGTGAGTGCAGTAACTTAAGAGATGCTCGGGCTTCACATCTCCTAAGGATCCGTTAAACTATTTACTATGTAGTAGTATTTCGCTATTATAATAACGTCTATATTAAAATAAACTTACTTTTAAATAGCGTTAAGGAGTGACCCAATATTTCCCTTAACACCTAGCAGTCCCAGTAGTCCATCCAGTAACATAGTCCCTCCTGATCGGGAAGCCACCAGAGGATACCACACGGACTACGTAAGAAAACCAAACTCGTACAAGGCACGTTAGGGTAGGTGGCACGACACAACTAGGCAATGCCATGATAGATATACCAATTACGCTTCCGGACAGGTGGCAATGCGTAGCAGCTACTACTACCGCCCACCTCGAGCCACACCCCTAAAATTAGAGGGCCTAAATCAATCACAAAGTAATAGAATTGTATCGAATGAGTGTGTCCGATAAAAGGTGCTACCTTCTTAGCCAATCGATCGCTCCTGTTTAGCTACCTTATTGTAATATCCTAGAATTTCCAGGAATTTAAAAAGTGATAATATCTTAATTTAAATTATTTAAAATTGATAAAATTATTATTTTAAAAAACAAATAACCAAGTAATAATAATATAATGTCTTAATTATGGTTATAGATTGGTTTAAAAATAAGAATAATTATTTTGTATTGTGTAAATAGATTCTAAATTGACTTATTGTTTTCAAAGTTAATAAATGTGTTAAATATATATATCTATGTATTTAAATTGATTTTAAAATAGGATAAATTATTTATAGATAATAATGAGCTTATGTAAAAATTGATATTTATATTTATTTAAATTGATTTTAGATTTGGATTTTTAAATTAACTTTGAATTTGAATATAGATTTGAATTAAAGGGAATATACATACATCTTAAAATAAAATAATAATATAGTCTGAATTTAAAATATATAGATAATGTTTTTAGTTAAAAATAAGATTTGTTTTATATTATTCTTTTTATAGAAATTTATCTATAGAAATTTGGATTTGTATTTATTTAATAAGAATAAATACAAAAGGGTTTTTGAAATAGCATTTTAAAATGAGTTTGCAATATTATATATAATTTTATTTAAATTATAATTGGTTTTATTTTATTTTATTTTAAAGATTGTATTTATATAAATTTGGAAAAGTGTTTACAAATTATTAAATGTATCTGTTAATTAGAAATCTAATTAGAAAAGCATTTATAAATTAATAAAATATATTAGTTGATTAGGAAATTAATTTAAAAAGCTTTTAAATTTCTCTTAGAATAAATATAAACAAATATTGACAAGTGCTAAGTTATAAATCACTTAGATAACAAGTGTTAAACATTAAAATAAGCTAGAGACAAGTGTCACATTTTTTTAAATTTTCTTTTATTTTTAAAAATTGAAAATTAGCCTATATAAACCCTATCTTTTCTTCATTTTATTTTTCTTTAAATTTTATGTTCATTCCTAAAAGAAACTATAATTATCCTTGCAATCTTTACTCTTCTTAATCCAGAAAATCCTCAAATCAAATCTGAAATCCTCCTCAAGTTCAAATCTAAAACCAATGCTCAGTTTTAAAAACCTATAATTAATTCCAAAGCCTGAAAAGTTCCTCAAAAATCAATACCTCTCAAGTTCAATGAAAATATGAAATTCCTCAAACTCAATCCAAAAATTAATTTGAGGCCCTGTAACCCATTTTCCAACCAAATACCATAACCTGAAATCATGTGCGAACCAAAACTGCATGCCTGCAGTATGTTTTCAAAAATTTCAAGCATTTGCCAGTTTTCAATGCATGCAAGTTTTTAAAAGGGCAAACCTGAAGCATTTCAGTTTGAAAGCAAATCAAAGGAATGAAGCTTTTCTATTTCAAAAAGGCTTCAGTTTCAAGTTCAAATGTTTTGGAAAGTTTCCAGCTTTATCATCAAGATTTAAACCTCTGCACTTCAAAAAAAAATGATGTACTAGGTTTTTGTTTCAAGAATACATGGTTTAAACCCAAAGTATAATGTTAACCAGTTTTTCAGTTTTAAATAATTAAGTTAAATTAGTTTCTTGAGATTCATTTCTTTGAATTGAATTGTTTATATAAATAAATTTGTATGAATGGTTTTAAGTGTTTTAAGTTAAAACCTAAATGTTATTTTCAAACTTATTTTGAAATATAAAAGGAAATTTATAAGGAAATGTTTTATTGAATTAGTTAATGAATAATGATTTATAAATTAACAATTAAAGTTTCAAGTAATTTATTAACTTGAAAACTAAGGATTGTTAATTAACAATTAAAGGTAAGTAATTTCTTTATATTTTAAACTAATTAATGAATTAAGTTAAGTAAAGTTTTCAAGGAAGATTAAAGATCATGTTTTATCTTAAGAGATAATTAAGTTTTTAATGAATAATAATTAATTAAGTTAATTAAGAAATTTTAAGTTTAATTAATTAATTTAATTAATTATTTAAAAGGGTTAATTAAGTAATTAATTAAGTATAATTAGTAATTTAATTAACTAATAATTATGATGATTTAATTAATGACTAATGATTAATTAAATTATAATTATTTATTAATTAAGTAATTAAGGGTTAATTAAACTAGTAATTAAGTTTTAATTGGGTTTTCTTGATTAATAATTAAGAGGTTATTAATCTATAATGCAAGTTAATTAAGAATTAATTAACTATTATTAAAGGTTAATTAATTGTAATTAAGGTTGATTAATTATAATTATGGATTAATTAATTTGTAATTAAGATTGTTAATTAATAATTAAGTTTTATTAATTAATGATTAAGTGATAATTTATTCAGTTAATTAAGGTTAATTAATTAATTATAAAAGTAATTAGGGATTGATTACTTTGTATTAAATGATTGATTAATAATTAGGTTTTATTAATTAATAGCTGAAGGTAATTAATCTGTAATTACTGATTAATTTGGTTAAAGAGTAATTAAGGGATGAATTACTCAATTATGATTAATGAGGTGAATATGATCAAATTAAGTTAATTAATTTGTTAACTAATTAAATATAGTCACATGGTAATTGATTAAGTATGCTTACTTAATGAATTTTGATAAGAGTAATTACTTAAGATAAGTAATTGATGAATAAATTACAGGAGGTAATTGAGATAAGGCAAATTACTTAGTGGGAAGTGATTTTAAATGGATAATTACTTGATAAAGTAATTAAGGATTTATTACTTAGTGTAATAAATCAAAGGATTTTAAATATAATTAAAATTAATTAAGAAGTAAGTAAGAATAATTTATTACTGTTTATAATTATTAAAGTTAATCTGATTAATTTAAGCATGATTAATTAATGTAATTAATTAAGCAATAATGTAATTAATTACAGTTAATTAATTTATGGAAGTAATTAATTAAGGTTCATTAATTAATATGATTAATGAGAATAATTAAGGATTAATTACTTAATTAAGAGTTAATTAATCAAGGTTGATTAATTAAGATGATGATTTATTAATTGGTTTAATTAATGTTTATGGAAGCAAGATTTATTGTGATAAAGGTAATTAATTTAATTAATTTTAAATTAATTAAGAGATGAAGTAATTAATTTAATTCATTTTAAATTAATTATAAATGGTGTGATTTATAGATCATTGCTTGTGGATGGCTGATTTATATTGAATGTCTTAGTTGCTTATAATCTATGATGAGATATGTGTGATATACGATATGGATGCTTTGGTTGCATTGAGATGATAGTATAAGTTATCTATTTGTGATGATAACATGAATTATCTGTTGTGATGATAATCTATTGTGATATTGTGAATTGCCTATCTGTGTGTGTATAGATAGTTGATTTGAATTATTTAACCTTAAACAACTTGAACCTAAGAGATACGTTTTGGATTTCGATGAGACCGGGATCGGGTTTCTATATTTGGATATCTGGAAACCACATCGATCCAAATTAACGATAGGTCGTAAATCACAAGTGAAGATGAAGATTCAGAGTGCAAGGATTATTATCGTTAACTCTGAGGGTGATTCCAAAATGAGTGTAATAAGATAATGCCTTCGGTTTCGTTCGAACCCGGAACGAACTTGTATGGATTGAATGCTTTCAGAACATCGTCAGGTGGACGATGAGCATTCTAAGTGATGTGTTCACTAAAGGTAATCGTAGCCTCAAGCCTCATCAACCGGGAATGGCTAAAACAAGGGAGGTGCAGCAAGGTTAAGTGGGTCATGCCCAAGTAGGACGAGATTTTCCTCTGTCTAGAGGTCCCTTTTTATTCGGCTTTGTGGGAGGTTGCTAGCTACAACTGCGGGGTTGTCTTGTTCGAAACTGTTCGGTAAGGAATGGTTCCAGCCTTGTGTAGCAGGGGATTGGGAGTGATCCTCGATACGGTGATCCAGGCCACGTACTGTGACGGGCGGTACCCCGGTAGCCTGCCATTGTATGGAATCCAAAATCCAATAAGTGCCCTCGGATTTGATTGTATTACCCACTTTTGTGGTTAGTAGCTGGAATTTAATAAATATAACAATTTCGTCTATTTCATATTTATTTGAAAACCCTAGACCTATTATAATATCACTAAATTTTCCTATCAAATGTTTTAGTTAGCATAAGGTAAAAACTTTTCCATGTTTATGTGTGGGTAGTCTTACGTGATGCCTTTTCTTTCAAAAGGTTTTTAAAGTTAAGAAACTTTAACCGTTTACTCATACCAGACCCATGTCTGACCCGGAGTTTATTCTGTTTTTCTTAAACTCTTGGGTACTCAAATTTTTACGAGTAGCCAGGTGATTCAGGTTGGCTTGACAAATTCTGGAGGAGCAATGGAGTAGGAGGCTTCAGCATATAGATATATAGTATTTCGCTGTGTGTTCTCTGAGTCGTTTATCTATGCATGTATATTGAGTTGTATAACTAGACAGGTGTTTATAACTGTCTAGTATGTGTTGTTTTAGCTGTGTACCTCTGATGTATATGATACTATGTAATATATTATGTGATTAATATAATTTATTTGTTCCGCTGTTTAGATTCTGATGTTGTTTCTTTCTTTCTTCTCTGTCTTTTCTCTTTTCTATCCCTTTCTTTCTTAAAAATGATGCGTCTTTCATTGGTGAGAAAGACGAGTCGTTTCAGTTGGTATCAGAGCAATAGGTTGAGCGAATACCTAGGCTCTGTAGTGGTGTCTTTCTTGAGAGAGCGTACTTGTAATTTTTATATATAACTATATATATGTATGTATGTATATTTCTACCTATCCGTTGGGTTACCTGTTCGGGTCTTCCAACATAAGTTATAAAGGTAGATAGGGTAGTGGTGTGTGTAACACGATCGCCAATGGTTGGAGTTTGAATGTTTGAGATTAGAAGTGTATTTGCCGAGACTGTAGACCTAATACAGTCTCGAGTAATCTTTGAAGTTTGGTGTAAGGATTTCATTGATCTCTGAAGGAAACATGTTAAGGTTCGGAGTTCAACTTTGAAGTGTAGGTTTGATCGCACTCGTGTGAGTGGATTTTTGAGAATTTGGATCTGTCGGTTAGGCAGAAGCAAGCGATGATATCTTGGCAACCTCAGGAAGTAGTAGCCGCGTGATGAGACGCAGTGACTATGGATGTCTCCGAAGATGTTTTCTTTCGGAGCAAGTTTAAGAAAGTATGTCCGCTTCGGGGTTGTAGCTGAGTTCAGAAGGATGTATGTGTTTAGTTGGAGGTCCGAGTTTCTCAAAGAGCTTTGGATAAGAAGTCTTTGGCATTTGTGTTAGCGGTGCAGCTCGGGAATGTTCTGTATTCCAGCAGGAAGATCTTTTTGTCTTAACAGTTCCTAGAGGTGGAATTCATAAGTAGCAGAGAGGACCTGCTTCTTCGATGGATTAGTTGCTAGAGGATAAGCTGTTCCGATTAGTGAAAAGAGAACAGTATCTTTAGAAATTTAGGTTGGGTAGATCGCAAAAGTGACTTGCGATAGTTGAGTGATTATCTTAGATAATCTTTTGCTTGAATTTGTGGCATTTCTAGAGGATGTAGGAGTTATGGAGTTGTTGAAGATTTTCTGGATATATCTTCAAGAAAGTTAGAGATTTTCTCGCATTGGAGATTGAGTTCTGAATCGACTTGATGTCAGGAGTGATACCGATGATTCGGTTGGGTAGAAGGATGTCTCCTAGGTTGATTGTTTGGTGAAGTAGCTCTGTATTTCTTGGAACTTCCATTGAACCTTATTTTCGAGATGTGATGTCTAGTCTGTGCTTGTGTTCATTCTACGGCATTCTCATCTGCTCCACATCAAAGTTGTGCAGCGGAAGCAAGGTGGCTGCTATTCTTGAGTAGAAGCAAATGGAAGTTGTAGTTTTTTGGATTAGAGAGTTTCTACTGAAATTTTTTCAGGATCTGAGGCAAGTTGGCGAGTAATTCTGTTCTGTCTTTTCCGGATGGGAGAAGTTGTTTTCTACTATTGATAGTAAAGTTTGATTTTGATTTGGGTAGATCTTGTGAGGATCGGTTTGTTGAGTTGTTTTGATCCAGTTTGTTTGTAGAAGTATCGGCGAAGGTTGAGCTGATCAGGAAGGATCTGTAGGCAGCCCGGATCATCCGGAAAGTTTTGAGGTTAAGAAACGGTAGAATTTGGAATTCGAAGTTGGAGGCTTCAATGTTGTTGAGGTTTTCTATGGTAAAGGGACCAATAATATTTGGTGAGATTATGAGGTGAGATCCGAGGTATATTGGATTCTTCTAAGTTTTTGTAAAGATAAGTGCTTTGGTTTGAAGAGTTCAATTGCCAGTTTGGAAGAATGGAATTCAAAATATTTCACGTGTCTCTGAGGGAGTACGTGTTTGGTCCATCACGGGTTTTGAGACCAGTAGTTCTGTGAAGGATTTGGTTGTTGATCAGACTTGTCTGTAGTCTGGTATCTTGTGCAGATTATAGATCTAACTGAGTAAGACTCATTAGCTTAGCAGTATAGCTAGTTTGGATTTAGTAGAGCAAGTATCCCTGTGTCTGTACTTGGGAAACTCGAGATAATTTTAGGAAGTTTATCCGGATCTGTGTCTGGATAGCTAGTGTTGTTTATTTGATTGAATTGGATATTTGGATGAAATTGTTTGTTTGATTGATAGTGTATGGCTGATATGTATGTTTGAATTGGTTGAAATAAATAAAATTTTGTATTATCTTTGTTTTAAGTTTCGAGGATGAAATTCTTTTAAGGGGGGAGGAATGTAATATCCCGGAATTTAAAAAGTGATAATCTCTTAATTTAAATTATTTGAAATTGATAAAATTGTTATTTTCAAAAACAAATAACCAAGTAATAATAATATAATGTCTTAATTATGGTTATAGATTGGTTTTAAAATAAGAATAATTATTTTGTATTGTGTAAATAGATTCTAAATTGACTTATTGTTTTCAAAGTTAATAAGTGTGTTAAATATATATATCTGTGCATTTAAATTGATTTTAAAATAGGTTAAAAATTGATATTTATATTTATTTAAATTGATTTTAGATTTGGATTTTTAAATTAACTTTGAGTTTGAATATAAATTTGAATTCAAGGGAATATACATACATCTTAAAATAAAATAATAATATAGTTTGAATTTAAAATATATAGATAATGTGTTTAGTTAAAAATAAGATTTGTTTTATATTATTCTTTTTATAGAAATTTATCTATAGAAATTTGGATATGTATTTATTTAATAAGAATAAATACAAAAGGGTTTTTGAAATAGCATTTTAAAATGAGTTTGCAATATTATATATAATTTTATTTAAATTATAATTGGTTTTATTTTATTTTCTTTTAAAGATTGTATTTATATAAATTTGGAAAAGTGTTTATAAATTATTAAATGTATTTGTTAATTATGAATCTAATTAGAAAAGCATTTATAAATTAAGAAAACATATTAGTTGATTAGGAAATTAATTTAAAAGCTTTTAAATTTCTTTTAGAATAAGTATAAACAAATATTGACAAGTGTTAAGTTATAAATCACTTAGATAACAAGTGTTAAACATTAAAATAAGCTAGAGACAAGTGTCACATTTTTTTTAAATGTTCTTTTAATTTTAATAAACTGAAAATTAGCCTATATAAACCCTATCTTTTCTTCATTTTCTTTTTCTTTAAATTTTATGTTCATTCCTAAAAGAAACTAGAATTATCCTTGCAATCTTTACTCTTCTTAAACCAGAAAATCCTCAAATCAAATCTGAAATCCTTCTCAAGTTCAAATCTAAAACCAATGCTCAGTTTTAAAAACATGTGATTCATTCCAAAGCCTGAAAAGTTCCACAAAAATCAATACCTCTCAAGTTCAATGAAAATCTGAAATTCCTCAAACTCAAACACAATCTAAAAATTAATTTGAGGCCCTGTAACCCATTTTCCAACCAAATACCATAACCTGAAATCATGTGCAAATCAAAACTGCATGCCTGCATTATGTTTTCAAAAATTTCAAGCATTTGCCAGTTTTCAATGCATGCAAGTTTTTAAAAGGGCAAACCTGAAGCATTTCAGTTTAAAAGCACATCAAAGGAATGAAGCTTTTCTGTTTCAAGAAGGCTTCAGTTTCAAGTTCAAATGTTTTGGCAAGTTTCCAGCTTTATCATCAAGATTTAAACCTCTGCACTTCATAAAAAAATATGATGTACTAGGTTTTTGTTTCAAGAATACATGGTTTAAACCCAAAGTAAAATGTTAACCAGTTTTTCATTTTTAAATAATTAAGTTAAATTAGTTTCTTGAGATTCATTTCTTTGAATTGAATTGTTTATATAAATAAATTTGTATGAATGGTTTTAAATGTTTTAAGCTAAAACCTAAATGTTATTTTCAAACTTATTTTGAAATATAAAAGGAAATTTATAAGTAAACGTTTTATTGAATTAGTTAATGAATAATGATTTATAAATTAACAATTAAAGTTTCAAGTAATTTATTAACTTGAAAACTAAGGATTGTTAATTAATAATTAAAGGTAAGTAATTCATGATTTCTTTGTATTTTAAACTAATTAATGAATTAAGTTAAGTAATGTTTTCAAGGAAAATTAAAGATAATGTTTTATCTTAAGAGATAATTAAGTTTTTAATGAATAAAAATTAATTAAGTTAATTAAGAAATTTTAAGTTTAATTACTTAATTTAATTAATTATTTAAAGGGTTAATTAAGTAATTAATTAAGTATAATTACTAAATTTAATTAAATAATAATTATTATGATTTAATTAATGACTAATGATTAATTAAATTATAATTATTTATTAATTAAGTAATTAAGGGTTAATTAAACTAGTAATTAAGTTTTAATAGGGTTTTCTTGATTAATAATTAAGAGGTTGTTAATCTATACTGCAAGTTAATTAAGAATTAATTAACTATTATTAAAGGTTAATTAATTGTAATTAAGGTTGATTAATTATAATTATGGATTAATTAATTTGTAATTAAGATTGTTAATTAATAATTAAGTTTTATTAATTAATGATTAAGTGATAATTTATTTAGTTAATTAAGGTTAATTAATTAATTATAAAAGTAATTAGGGATTGATTACTTTGTATTAAAGGATTGATTAATAATTAAGGTTTATTAATTAATAGCTGAAGGTAATTAATCTGCAATTAATGATTAATTTGGTTAAAGAGTAATTAAGGGATGAATTACTCGATTATGATTAATGAGGTGAATGCGATCAAATTAAGTTAATTAATTTGTTAATTAATTAAATATAGTCACATGGTAATTGATTAAGTATGCTTGCTTAATGAATTTTGATAAGAGTAATTACTTAAGATAAGTAATTGATGAATAAATTACAGGAGGTAATTGAGATAAGGGAAATTACTTACTGGGAAGTAATTTTAAATGGATAATTACTTGATAAAGTAATTAAGAATTTATTACTTGGTGTAATAAATCAAAGGATTTTAAATACAATTAAAAGTAATTAAGAAGTAACTAAGAATTATTTATTACTCTTATAATTATTAAAGTTAATCTGATTAATTTAAGCATGATTAATTAATGTAATTAATTAAGCAATAATGTAATTAATTAAAGTTAATTAATTTATGGAAGTAATTAATTAAGGCTCATTAATTAATATGATTAATAAGAATAATTAAGGATTAATTACTTAATTAAGAGATAATTAATCAAGGTTGATTAATTAAGATGATGATTAATTAATTGGTTTAATTAATGTTTATGCAAGCAAGATTTATTGTGATAAAGGTAATTAATTTAATTAATTTTAAACTAATTAAGAGATGAAGTAATTAATTTAATTCATTTTAAATTAATTATAAATGGTGTGATTTATAGATCATTGCTTATGGATGGCTGATTTATATTGAATGGCTTAGTTGCTTGATAATCTCTGATGAGATATGTGTGATATATGATACAGATGCTTTGGTTGCATTGAGATGATAATATAAGTTATCTATTTGTGATGATAACATGAATTATCTGTTGTGATGATAATCTATTGTGATATTGTGAATTATCTATCTGTGTGTATATAGATAGTTGAATTGAATTGTTTAACCTTAAACAACTTGGACCTAAAAGATACGTTTTGGATTTCGATGAGACCGGGATCGGGTTTCTATATTTTGATATCCGAAAACCACATCGATCCAAATTAACGATAGGTCGTGAATCTCAAGTGAAGATGAAGATTCAGAGTGAAAGGGTTATTGTCGTTAACTCTGAGTGTGATTCCAAAATGAGTGTAACGAGATAATGCCTTCGGTTTCGTTCGAACCCAGAATGAACTTGTATGGATTGAATGCTTTCAGAACATCGTCAGGTGGACGATGAGCATTCTAAGTGATGTTTTCACTAAAGGTAATCGTAGCCTCAAGCCTCATCAACTGGGAATGGCTTAAACAGGGGAGGTACAGCAAGGTTAAGTGGGTCATGCCTAAGTAGGACGAGATTTTCCTCTATCTAGAGGTCCCTTTTTATTCGGCTTTGTGGCGGTGGCTAGCTACAACCACAGGGTTGTCTTGTTCGGAACTGTTCAGTAAGGGATGGTTCTGGCCTTGTGTTGCAGGGGATTGGGAGTGATCCTCGGTACAGTGATCTAGGCCACGTACTGTGACGGGCGGTACCCCGGTAGCCTGCCATTGTATGGAATCCAAAATCCAATAAGTGCCCTCGGATTGGATTGTATTACCCACTTTTGTGGCTAGTAGCTGGAATTTAATAAATGTAACGATTTCGGCTATTTCATATTTATTTCAAAACCCTAGACCTATTATAATATCACTGAATTTTTCTATCAAATGTTTTGGTTAGCGTAAGGTAAAAGCTTTTCCATGTTCATGTGTGGGAAGTCTTACGTGATACCTTTTCTTTCAAAAGGTTTTTAAGTTAAGCGACTTTAACCGTTTACTCATACCAGACCCATGTCTGACCCGGAGTTTATTCTGTTTTTCTTAAACTCTTGGGTACTCAAATTTTTACGAGCAGCCAGGGGATTCAGGTTGGCTTAACTAATTCTTGAGGAGCAATGGAGTAGGAGCCTTCAGCGTATAGATATATAGTATTCCGCTGTGTGTTCTCTAAGTCGTTTATCTATGCATGTATATTGAGTTGTATAACTAGACAGGTGTTTATAACTGTTTAGTATGTGTTGTTTTAGCTGTGTATCTCTGATGTATATGATACTATGTAATATATTATGTGATTAATATAATTTATTCGTTCCGCTGTTTAGATTCTGATGTTGTTTCTTTCTTTCTTCTTTGTCTTTTCTCTTTTCTTTCCCTTTCTTTCTTAAAAATGATGCGTCTTTCTTTGGTGAGAAAGACGGGTCGTTTCACTTATGCCTACTCACGGGCGTCGGGTCCATACCTCAAAGGATACGCCGCCACCATCCTACTTCATTCTGGAATCTCCACCGCATACAAGGTTGTTAAAGTGGTTTTTAGAGTTGGTAGAGAGTGTGACAACTTCAGATCCCGGTCTCTTTAACAACCAAACGTTATTATAACACCGCGGTCATTTCAAAATAATTTATCCTTCCAAACCAGAATATAATATCTATTTCAAAACCATATAAACTATGATATCATTTCCATTTCAAAAACCAAACCAATATGATATCATTTTTATTAAACGCAAATCAATGTAATATTATTTTTATTTCAAATATATCCCTTCCAAAAATCATAGCACCTTCAACGTTATAACACTTCGAAATCAAAATATTTGAAATATAACACCTTCAAATCATAATATTTGAAACTCCTAACATTGAAACATAACTTCCACCACTAAATTGGTTAAAATATTAAAATACTTTATATAATAACATAGATTATTCAATTTCCCAAATCAATTTCCAAAACAACTCGAATTTCTAAATTTTAAATTTAACCAAATCGCAAATCATAAATTTTAAGTCAATTCAGTTTTCCAATAAACTATTCCAAATTATATCAATTTCAAAACATATTTGATCCATAAAATAAACCTTTCAAATTCAGTATATTTCAAGCCTTAAGTATTCAACAATTTCAAAACTAAGTTTGATAATTACAATTCAGCAATTCAATTTTCTATTATTTAGTTTTGAAATATTTTACTTAATAAATCCATTATAATTTAAATATAACCCAAATTTCAAATAACTGAATATTTCCTTAAATTTAATTATACTTGAAATCTTCATTTAAATCACTCTAAACCAAAACCAAGTTATAAGAATCATACCGTTCGAAGCCTCAATTTTATTTAAATTTCAAATCAAAATTATTCGAGTATAATTCTTAAATAATTTAATTCAAACCAATTTCATATTTATCTTCTAACCTTAATTTTATTTAAGTCATTATAAACTCTACATACAATATAACTTAAACAGATACTTAACCATATTATATAAAAACAATCAAAATTTATTATTTAACTTATTTTATATTTCAAAACAAATTTATACATAGCTAAAAATAAATAATAAAATAACATTTGCATAACATCTAAAATCAATATTTATATAACCCGTATATTTCTTTACAAACTATCGAAATCATTTCAAAATATTTTTATATATATAGACCGCGGTGTCTATATATAATTTTCTGTCCTATGGTCAAGTAATACGGATATTTATCATTTCAATCCGTAATTTAAAATATAAATATGGTTATATATCATTTCAAACCGCAATCCCGAATGAAATAAAATCCGTAACAACTTGCAGTTTATAACAATATAAAATAAAACATCCATTCATCCAATATCAATCATCAAACATTCATCACAATCATCATCCAATTTAATCAACAGCATCAATATATAACAGATAATAAATAACAGGTATCAACTGGCAGTTTATATTAAATAATAAATTAAATAACTGTTTAACTGGCAGTTTATATGCAATAATAAATTAAATAACAATTTAATTCAATAAATTCAATTTAACTAAGATGATCATTAAAAATATGCCAAACAGTCATAAATAAATTTCTAACAACATCATAAATCAACTTAATAAACATAAGAAATTTTAGAAGTTGTGAGTGGGTTAAAACACTCACCTTTTGAATTTAAATTGAATTTAAATCCAATTTAAACCCAAAATTTGAATAGTCTCGGAATTTATCCAAACCAGTGCCAAAATGTCTGGAATTTCGATACGATCCTAATAAAGAAACCGCATGTAAATCAGACATCGTATGTGAAAGTTATGCTAATTAGAAGCTAACGATTTAGAATTTTTAAAAAAATAAAAAAAATAGATGCAATTACTTTCACGTCACCACGTCCAATCATCAACGAGCACGAGAACTGACTTCAGGTTTCACTTGAAACCCTAATAGCCGCCATGAATCCTTGCCGCCGCCCACGATTCAGACCACCAGTCAACGATCGCCTCCACCCTGCTCACTTGGTCCTGCCGACCACACCCTGACAACGTCAGTGCCTTCGATCCACCAGAGACCCCCCACCACCTTGACAAACGCGCCCACTTCCAAGCGAAAACCAGGCGACTCCGACCACCAATAGCATGAACGAACGGCACCGATGCATGCTGCACCTCCTCCTCTACCCAACGCCACTCCCTGATCGACAAAGGGTCGACGATCCACCGTTGGATCGTCGAAAATCCAACATGAACGGCCACGGTTCATTCATGATTTTTGGGGAAAACGGTCATTCAAATTGGAAAACAAACTTCAGATCTGAGATGCGCTCGTTGAGTGCTTCGGATCGATATATAATTTGATGTTGTTTGAGGAGTTTGAAATCTTTGATTTGATTTTGGATTGCGATTGGATTTGGAATTGAGAATTCGCCTGCCATTGAGAAAGAGGAGCAATAGAAAGAATTATACATACAAGAATGAGGAATAGAATGGCTGCTAGGGTTTATAACCAAATATATACAGGTAGAGATGAAAATAGAAAGAGCGGATCAGATTTGATTGAACGATATCGGCCCAAAAGCCCGTTCTGACCCCGGAACAAAATCGGGTCAACCCATATATCAAAATAGAAGTTTTTAATTATTTTAAACGCAATGGAACAGGTTTCAAGTCCAAATTCCTTTGCATGAAGAAGTTATGGTAAAATCTAGTTATTTCAAATTGATTTCAATTGATTTCAATTTCATTGATTTTTAGGCGTTTCGAGCCCGTATGATCAAACGACTAGTCCGATCGATACAAAACTTGAAATCCTACAATAATTCACCGTTACGGATCCGATGAAACTAGTTTCGTCGAAATCAGAGTCAGTGGCCAAAATGGCTATTTTCCAGTTAATTAAATAAATTAATAATTAATTAATTAAATCTCTTTTTAAATTTCAATTCCATAATTAACAAATCTTATCATTTTTGATTTCTTAAACAATTACTATAATTTAAACAAATTTAAATTTAAATTTAAAGTTGATTAATCCATCAATTGTAGTGTTTAATTTCAATTCCATTAAATTCAGAAATTATAAATTAAAATTCCCAAAATTCATTTATTAAAATTTTAAACCTTGTTATTTACGTCTTTTATTACAATAAGGATATAACTAATATTGGTTCATGATTTATTACATTAAAATCTCCAAATTTCGTCTTAATCTCTATTAATGTAATAATTAAATGTTAAATTTCATTTAATTGCAATTTATCCAATTATTATAGTTCAAATCCCAATAAATTGATAAATCTTGATATCCATTATTTTCATTCAACAAATTGTCCTATTATGAATAACATTAACATTATTAACTTAATTTACATTCAATTACTGTTAACAATGCGTTATTTCATCAATTAATATAACTTTGAATTTATTTCCCGATTTGCTATCTATGACCAATTATAGCCTTATAATTGTTTCAATTTATTGAGATTGCACTAAATAGTTATTGTAACGACCCAGAATTTTATTAAATTAAAATTTGAATATTTAATTAATTTTAAATATTTATAAGTGAATTTATAAGTCAAATAAATTTTATTTTGATTTATTGGATTTAATTGGATAATTAAATCGATAATTTAATATGTTAAATTATGGAAATAATTGAAAATAGAGTTAAATATGATTGAAAATGATTTGGAAAATTTTATTTAATCATACTGGAGTTATAGAAATATTTTAGAACTTTTAAAATCGAATTAAAAGTTAATTTGTGAAAATTGAATATTTTAATATTTTATAATCGACTGTAAAATAGTCAATTTTTGAACAGTCTCAGAATTGAACGAAACCAGTTCCATTGGATCCGTAATAGTTAGTTATTACCGGATTTCAATTTTCGTGTCAATCGGAGTTATCGTTTGAGCGTGGCAGCTCGAAACGCATCGAATCGTTTTTAATTTAAATTTGGCGAGTCAAAATAGCCATTTTTCAAAAAGTCTCGGATTTCGACGAAACCAGTTTCATCGGATCTGTAATGTGATATTATTGCAAGGTTTAAAATTTCAAGTCGTTTGGATTTACCGTTTGTCCGGTACAAATTAAAACGCCTAGAAATCGGTTTAAATCGGTTTAATTCAAATTGAACGTTTTTAGCCATAACTCGCACATACTTCCGAATTAGCTTCCGAAACCTGTTCCATTGCGTCCGGAACGTGGAAAAACTTTAGAATCGTCTGTCGGAACGTGCAAATTGGAGTTCGTTTGCATAAGTTATTTAGAAGAGAATTTTATTAATAAAATAATATTAATAACATATATATATATCCATTTTTTATCAAACCCTAATTCATTTGCTCAGCCCGCCTCCAACCTGATTAATGGCCGAAAATACTCCTCCTTTCCTCCCTCCGATCTCCTTATCCATTGATCAATAGCAAAATCCTTCAACTAGCAAATTAAAGAGCATAGTGAGTTCTATAAATCCAACGGTCATGATCATTTTAAACGAAGCAGGGCGTCGGAAAATCTTGTCCAAAGGTCATGCGTTCGAGGCCGTTTCCTAAGGGCTGGGGACCACCGAGTTGGCCACGGCTCTGGCCGTGGGTAGGGCGTGGTGTGGCGCTTCGATGTATGGGGTGGTGATCGAGTTTCGGGGTCGTTTGGGAGGTGCGTGCATTAGGGTTTGCTCACGAATTTGGGTTCCTTCGTGCGACCTGTAGTGTACGTGCGCGTGAACGAGAGAGAAGAAAGGAGGGAGTAGTGGTGATGTGCGGCCCAGATTGGATTAAGGGTAAAAGATAATGAGGAAATGTAAATTAATTTTATTAAAATTTGTACAATGTTTAAAATGCATTATCTTGTTCATGCGAGGTCCGATTTGGACGAAACAAGATGCGTTGGAACCGTAGTGACGTATACTACGCGATGAAATTGGATTGGGGATTTTAGGAGCTAGCGAAAATTTCGGGTATAATTAAACGCGTGTTTAATTATATTCGAAATAAACGCGAAATCGGAAATTAAAACCAAGGTGAGAATTTCTCACTCAATCGAATAGATTTCGATTTTATTTTAAATAGTTAGATTTAAAATATTTGAATGCATGTTTGAATGATGATTATTATCTATTGATTGTTAAAATAGACATTATACGCCGTTAGTAAGCGGATGTTATTTATTAAAAACATATACCGCGAATATTTCATAAACAGTGAAATTGGTATTATATATAGTAGCAATATATATATATATTGGCATATGTATATATTGGAGTTGATTGATTTCCCGCATTTTTTGTTTAGCGGATGAGACCCTATTACGCCGTTAGTAAGCGGATAATATTTATTAAGAACATATACCGCGATAATTTCGTACTGGAGCGAAATTGGTATTGTGCTAATGTTTGTGATGCAGGAAAACAGGTTGGAGGGATCCAACTGGATTCCTCAACAGTATTTATTTTATTTCAGATATTTTGATATTTGATGGATTATCATATTGATATATGATATCGTTGTAGTCGTGATTGACTATTTGGTGTGTAACATCATTGGACCCAGATTTTGGGGATTTTAAAATGTTTTTAAAGTGATTTTGAAAATATACTTTATTTTTGGAATTGATCCATTATAAATAAATAAAAGTTATAATTTTATAAGTTATAAAATTATGGTTTTTGTGAAGTATAGTTAAAAAGCTGATTTTTAGAAATACGGTTAAAAATTGATTTTTGAGAAATATGGATCAATGATTTTATAAAATAGTTTAAACTGGATTTTTGAGTTTATTATTAAAAGTTTAAATTTAAGATTTTTAAAATTTGATTATTTTATAAATCAAAATGGTGGAATTGTAAAGGAATTTGAAGACGTTTTAAAGAATAATATAAATTGATTTATATTAAGAGATTTATAAATGGATATTTATAAATTGAATTATGGACATTATAAAACGAGTTTTTATAAGTGTTTGAATGTAGTGAAAATGAATTTCCTAAATGAATGAAATTTATGAAATTATAAACTGTGAAGTTATAAATGAAATTTTATAAGCAATAGGTTTATAAAATTTATAAAGTTATCGAAAGAATGAATTTTGGATAAATAAACAATCTTATAAATTAAGATTAATAATTTGGGAAGTTAAATGAACGATTTTGTAAAATAATCGTTTTATAAGTAATTAACTTATAATATGAACTTGTAGTTTATAATTGAGTTATAAACTGGAATAGGTTAATAAAGGAATTTATAAAAAGGAAGTTTTTATAAATAAATAGAAATGGAATTTATAAACGTTGTTTTATAAATCCGCAAACGACTTATTTTGATAAGTTAATTGTTATAACTTATAAATGGAGTTATATTCACGTTTAGACAGTGAATAATTCTTTAAGTTAAAGTGAATAGAAATGATGAAGTTTGTTAACGTAGTTTATTCACATTTTTGAATAGTGAATAACACGTTAAAGGAATTGTTTTGAATGTGATGTTTAAATAGAATTAAAACAATCTAACGATGTTTTTAAACATGTTGAGATTCGAAACCACAGATTTCAACATTTATTGTTGAAATAGATGTTTCGAGAAACGAAAGGAGATGATGGACTATAACACTGTTGTTATAGTAAATGATTTCCGAAAGGAAATGTTTTTGTATAGTATTGGGATTTATATATCTATTTTAATTTCGAATCCCTATACTAGTGATTTTGGGTTGTCGTAGCGATGTTTTACGCAACATTCGTTTTGGCCCAAGTAAATATGTTTAAGTGAATGATTTCCTTAAATAATGAAATATATACTTAATTCGATTTAAGTATATTGAATATTTTCTAAGTGTTGAAAATAAAAGAGATTTGTGAATTACTTATTTTTAATAAGTATGGAATGTTTTCCAATATGAAGTGAAAAATTAGAATTTATCTTTTTAAAGATAAATCGAAATGAATTATTGAAATCGTATATGCATGGATATTTTGAAATATAAATCCATTATGGAATTTATAAATGAAAAGTGGAATTTGTTTGAAAATAAATATTGATTTATTTTTGAAGTGTTGAAATTATATATCTTGTAAAGATATTTTGGAAAATAAATAATTTGGAAAATTATTTGGAATCTGGTGATGTATGTATATCCATTGATAGTTCAATAATCGACTATCAATATTTCCCTTTGAATGGGTATTTGATGTGAATTGATTGAATTTGAATGCACACTTATTTTTGAATAAGCGCTCACTATTCGGGTTAACCGGGAAAGGACCATGGGGTCGTATAACCCATTCCGAATATGTGATACGTCGTTATGAATTGCATTTGAAGATCGGTGTTGAAGACCGAGTATTTGTGAAAACGATAGGATGACCTATCGATTGTCTCTGCACTGGGTAGCTCCTGGTATAGAGATCTCCTAAGTGATGGGAAATTCGATCGGGATTGTGAATACCCGTATTGCAAGGGCTTCGTAAGAAGTGCCTTCGGTTTTGTTCGAACCCGGAACAGACTTGTATGGATTGTATGCCTGACATTACAATTTGAGATATAAAGCCGATTTCTTTCAAATATATTTCTGTTGGTGGCGGAGAATTTATTCTTTGCTTAACACCCTTCTTTGAGACGTACGAGCTCAAAGGTTATATAGTTGAAGTTATCAGCGATATATCCCATTTTGGTAATGTGACATGCTGAGTGATGCTGAAATGATCATTGTGTTGATTATTGTGATAGGATCATTTATTTGATCGTCTATCTTAGTGATCATTGTGTTGATCATTTGTTGACCCAAAGCATGGCTTTTGTATAAAGTATGTTTTTGTGGACGTGACTTCGTCGAGCCTCACATCCCGGAAATGGTCAAAACAGGAAAGATGCGGCAAGGTTATTAGGGGTTGCTGTAGCTCCCCTTAGGGTATGTGCATTTCCTTCTGGAAAGGGGTGGTATCATGGTATGGAGCCCAGATACTTACTCATGTTGAAAACACTTTATGATTGTGTGAATTGGATATCGAGCGCTCGGTTAAAAAGGTCCTAAAGGACCGGGGAATGGCGTGCTCGTGTCAGTAGTTACCCAGTTAGGGGTAACCCGGCCTTGTGTTGGCAGAGATCCGGTTTGGTTCTCGGGGATGTCTTTCCAGAGGCATTCTCAGTGGCAATGGGAAGTTCCTTGGCCTGACCATTTGTTGGAAATCCAATTTCCAATACGAAACTTGTACGGTATTAGTTGTAGAACCTGCCATTCACTTATGGTGGTCACCACTGTTTGGATGGTAGCTATAGTAGACATAGTTCGAAATGTCTATGTTGGCTAAGATTTATATTCTACTTTCAAAATGAATTTTTCCTACACTATGCACTAGTAATAATATAAAATGTTATTTTAAATGCGTATCAAGCATCTTTGACTATCATAAGGAGAAATCTCCTCCGATTCTGCGTTTGCATTGTGTGTGTGTGCGGGAGGCCTTATGGTAGTCTCATTTTTAAAAGCATTGCGAATTGAGTTTAAAAATATTCCTCTATTTGATTTTAAAGATAAATAAACTGTTTTGAGTTCTCACACCAGTCTCATGACTGACTTGGAGTTTATTGTTTTCCTTCCTAAACTCTGGGTGCCCACCAATTTCCACACGGGCAGTTAAGAGTTAGGTTTATCAGGATATTCTGGATATTCTGGAGTTGCTGGAGGCAAGCTGGATGGCATGGCGTATTACTAGTTTATATAGTATTTCTTTTTCCGCTGCACTGTTTGATGTTGTTGATGTTGTACACTCTGATGATATGATATGATGTAATGAAATGTAATGTAATAACTGATAGTTCTTTGTTTAAAGATTATTCATTTATTATTATATGTTGTTCCGCTGCGAATTGTGAGATTTTGATGTTGTTCTGTTGTTTCCTTTCTGTCCGTTCTATTATTAAAATGCTTCTATCTTCTATTTTCAAATTCTCTATTTTCTTTTCTGTCTTTTGTTTTCTTTTTCCTCTATTCTCTTTTTCTTCTATTTTTAAAATTTTCTATCTCTGTTTTTCTAATTCTCTGTTTTCTAAAAATTGTCTATCTTCTTTTCCCTCTAATTTTCTTTTTCTTTCTTTTTTTTCTCTCTTCTTTATTTTCTTTTCTTTTTAAAACCCATAACTATTCGGTTTTTCGGCAATGAAAATCCGTATGCGTTACATTTGGTATCAGAGCTCTGATGGTTAAGCGACAACCATGGTTCTGTTGGGTATAATTCATTAGAGATGGAGTCAGTAGTACTCTAGAATGAGTTTGAGTGTAATAATAGCTATGAGAGCGTATTTGTCAGTGAATATAAAAATTGTTTTATATTGTGATGATTAGTTTATTGAGTGGTATATGAACTTTCGTCAGCGTGGTCCGCAAGACTATGCCGAAGGGGTTTCTAAACACTTGAATAGAACAATTCGGCACAGTATTGTTTTAATTGGGTAAATGAAATAATTTTGCCTTGATTATATTTTATATATAAAGAAATAATTTTCAAAAAATTTTTTTTTTATTAAAGTGTATAAGTTGATTGTTTAGTTGTTTGAATAATCTAAATAAAAGAATAATTGTATAAGCAAAAGAATTATAAGAATTGAATTATAATTAAAGTGTTTACAATTGTGAAATAAACTTATATATATAAGAAATGAAACTATATGAATATTTAAAGTTAAATGGAATATAACTTAAGTGTTGTTGAATGGAATTGATTTTGGTATCGAAGTAAATAAATCAAGTGGATTAAATGGAATATGACTTAGGAGTTATATAAATGAAATTCAACTTTGGTAATTGAATTGAATAAATGAATTGAATTGTGAATCAATTGAATGGAAAATAGAATTGATATGAAATAATGAATATAAATGTTAATTCATTAAAATCTAATGTTATTGGAAGTTGAATAAATTGAATAAGAATGAATATAAGTGAAAGGAATTTGGTTGTAATCAATATACATTGGTTGTTATATGATTGTTGATTGATTGTATGTAATTCATTAAGTATTAATGAAATTGAAAGCTAATGTAATTGAATTCAAATTAGAAGTAAATAAATTTGAATAGAATTGAATGTGGATTAGATTTAAATTAGTAAATGATAACTAATTGAATTGAGAAGGAATGTTGATAAAATCCAATGTAAACAAATCAAATGTGATTTAAAGTGAAAACCAATTCATTGAATATTAATAAGAATATGAATGAATGTTTATTTGGTTATGGATGTAATTGGTTGAATATATATTGCTATTGTTGCATTTGCTATGTGACATATATAGTTGATATGTTGCTATATGTTGTATATGGAGATTATTTGCATATGTGCATGATTCTCATGTTGTTTGTTGAGTTTAGTAGGTGCGGATTGCGTTTGCTTCGCATTTGGAGTTCGCTTTAGCGCTATATTAGCCGTATATGCTTGCTAATAAAGTATAAGGTACATATCTCGGATTAAATATCGCACTTTTACATTTTTTTTCCCTTCGGGATGCCTCATTACTTGATGAGATGTATATTTGTGATATATATACTGTCATTTTTTTTATTTTATTTTTCGGATCGAGCCGCGCAAAGGAGACTATGGCGAATTTTTCCGAAAATTTAAGGCGTTAGAAAAAATTTGAGAAAATTGGAAAATTTTGAAAACTTAAACTTTAATTTTGGAATTGAAAGTTAAACAATAGTAGTTGTTTTTGAAAAGATAACTAAGTATGATTTGAAAACTTAGTAAAGTATTATAAGAAGTTTAACTATGAATTTTGGAAAGTTAATAGATTCTGTAACTTTTCTTACTTGTAATTTCGAGGACGAAATTCTTTTAAGGGGGAAAGATTGTAACGACCCAGAATTTTATTAAATTAAAATTTGAATATTTAATTAATTTTAAATATTTATAAGTGAATTTATAAGTCAAATAAATTTTATTTTGATTTATTGGATTTAATTGGATAATTAAATCGATAATTTAATATGTTAAATTATGGAAATAATTGAAAATAGAGTTAAATATGATTGAAAATGATTTGGAAAATTTTATTTAATCATACTGGAGTTATAGAAATATTTTAGAACTTTTAAAATCGAATTAAAAGTTAATTTGTGAAAATTGAATATTTTAATATTTTATAATCGACTGTAAAATAGTCAATTTTTGAACAGTCTCAGAATTGAACGAAACCAGTTCCATTGGATCCGTAATAGTTAGTTATTACCGGATTTCAATTTTCGTGTCAATCGGAGTTATCGTTTGAGCGTGGCAGCTCGAAACGCATCGAATCGTTTTTAATTTAAATTTGGCGAGTCAAAATAGCCATTTTTCAAAAAGTCTCGGATTTCGACGAAACCAGTTTCATCGGATCCGTAATGAGATATTATTGCAAGGTTTCAAATTTCAAGTCGTTTGGATTTACCGTTTGTCCGGTACAAATTAAAACGCCTAGAAATCGGTTTAAATCGGTTTAATTCAAATTGAACGTTTTTAGCCATAACTCGCACATACTTCCGAATTAGCTTCCGAAACCTGTTCCATTGCGTCCGGAACGTGGAAAAACTTTAGAATCGTCTGTCGGAACGTGCAAATTGGAGTTCGTTTGCATAAGTTATTTAGAAGAGAATTTTATTAATAAAATAATATTAATAACATATATATATCCATTTTTTATCAAACCCTAATTCATTTGCTCAGCCCGCCTCCAACCTGATTAATGGCCGAAAATACTCCTCCTTTCCTCCCTCCGATCTCCTTATCCATTGATCAATAGCAAAATCCTTCAACTAGCAAATTAAAGAGCATAGTGAGTTCTATAAATCCAACGGTCATGATCATTTTAAACGAAGCAGGGCGTCGGAAAATCTTGTCCAAAGGTCATGCGTTCGAGGCCGTTTCCTAAGGGCTGGGGACCACCGAGTTGGCCACGGCTCTGGCCGTGGGTAGGGCGTGGTGTGGCGCTTCGATGTATGGGGTGGTGATCGAGTTTCGGGGTCGTTTGGGAGGTGCGTGCATTAGGGTTTGCTCACGAATTTGGGTTCCTTCGTGCGACCTGTAGTGTACGTGCGCGTGAACGAGAGAGAAGAAAGGAGGGAGTAGTGGTGATGTGCGGCCCAGATTGGATTAAGGGTAAAAGATAATGAGGAAATGTAAATTAATTTTATTAAAATTTGTACAATGTTTAAAATGCATTATCTTGTTCATGCGAGGTCCGATTTGGACGAAACAAGATGCGTTGGAACCGTAGTGACGTATACTACGCGATGAAATTGGATTGGGGATTTTAGGAGCTAGCGAAAATTTCGGGTATAACTAAACGCGTGTTTAATTATATTCGAAATAAACGCGAAATCGGAAATTAAAACCAAGGTGAGAATTTCTCACTCAATCGAATAGATTTCGATTTTATTTTAAATAGTTAGATTTAAAATATTTGAATGCATGTTTGAATGATGATTATTATCTATTGATTGTTAAAATAGACATTATACGCCGTTAGTAAGCGGATGTTATTTATTAAAAACATATACCGCGAATATTTCATAAACAGTGAAATTGGTATTATATATAGTAGCAATATATATATATTGGCATATGTATATATTGGAGTTGATTGATTTCCCGCATTTTTTGTTTAGCGGATGAGACCCTATTACGCCGTTAGTAAGCGGATAATATTTATTAAGAACATATACCGCGATAATTTCGTACTGGAGCGAAATTGATATTGTGCTAATGTTTGTGATGCAGGAAAACAGGTTGGAGGGATCCAACTGGATTCCTCAACAGTATTTATTTTATTTCAGATATTTTGATATTTGATGGATTATCATATTGATATATGATATCGTTGTAGTCGTGATTGACTATTTGGTGTGTAGCATCATTGGACCCAGATTTTGGGGATTTTAAAATGTTTTTAAAGTGATTTTGAAAATATACTTTATTTTTGGAATTGATCCATTATAAATAAATAAAAGTTATAATTTTATAAGTTATAAAATTATGGTTTTTGTGAAGTATAGTTAAAAAGCTGATTTTTAGAAATACGGTTAAAAATTGATTTTTGAGAAATATGGATCAATGATTTTATAAAATAGTTTAAACTGGATTTTTGAGTTTATTATTAAAAGTTTAAATTTAAGATTTTTAAAATTTGATTATTTTATAAATCAAAATGGTGGAATTGTAAAGGAATTTGAAGACGTTTTAAAGAATAATATAAATTGATTTATATTAAGAGATTTATAAATGGATATTTATAAATTGAATTATGGACATTATAAAACGAGTTTTTATAAGTGTTTGAATGTAGTGAAAATGAATTTCCTAAATGAATGAAATTTATGAAATTATAAACTGTGAAGTTATAAATGAAATTTTATAAGCAATAGGTTTATAAAATTTATAAAGTTATCGAAAGAATGAATTTTGGATAAATAAACAATCTTATAAATTAAGATTAATAATTTGGGAAGTTAAATGAACGATTTTGTAAAATAATCGTTTTATAAGTAATTAACTTATAATATGAACTTGTAGTTTATAATTGAGTTATAAACTGGAATAGGTTAATAAATGAATTTATAAAAAGGAAGTTTTTATAAATAAATAGAAATGGAATTTATAAACGTTGTTTTATAAATCCGCAAACGACTTATTTTGATAAGTTAATTGTTATAACTTATAAATGGAGTTATATTCACGTTTAGACAGTGAATAATTCTTTAAGTTAAAGTGAATAGAAATGATGAAGTTTGTTAACGTAGTTTATTCACATTTTTGAATAGTGAATAACACGTTAAAGGAATTGTTTTGAATGTGATGTTTAAATAGAATTAAAACAATCTAACGATGTTTTTAAACATGTTGAGATTCGAAACCACAGATTTCAACATTTATTGTTGAAATAGATGTTTCGAGAAACGAAAGGAGATGATGGACTATAACACTGTTGTTATAGTAAATGATTTCCGAAAGGAAATGTTTTTGTATAGTATTGGGATTTATATATCTATTTTAATTTCGAATCCCTATACTAGTGATTTTGGGTTGTCGTAACGATGTTTTACGCAACATTCGTTTTGGCCCAAGTAAATATGTTTAAGTGAATGATTTCCTTAAATAATGAAATATATACTTAATTCGATTTAAGTATATTGAATATTTTCTAAGTGTTGAAAATAAAAGAGATTTGTGAATTACTTATTTTTAATAAGTATGGAATGTTTTCCAATATGAAGTGAAAAATTAGAATTTATCTTTTTAAAGATAAATCGAAATGAATTATTGAAATCGTATATGCATGGATATTTTGAAATATAAATCCATTATGGAATTTATAAATGAAAAGTGGAATTTGTTTGAAAATAAATATTGATTTATTTTTGAAGTGTTGAAATTATATATCTTGTAAAGATATTTTGGAAAATAAATAATTTGGAAAATTATTTGGAATCTGGTGATGTATGTATATCCATTGATAGTTCAATAATCGACTATCAATATTTCCCTTTGAATGGGTATTTGATGTGAATTGATTGAATTTGAATGCACACTTATTTTTGAATAAGCGCTCACTATTCGGGTTAACCGGGAAAGGACCATGGGGTCGTATAACCCATTCCGAATATGTGATACGTCGTTATGAATTGCATTTGAAGATCGGTGTTGAAGACCGAGTATTTGTGAAAACGATAGGATGACCTATCGATTGTCTCTGCACTGGGTAGCTCCTGGTATAGAGATCTCCTAAGTGATGGGAAATTCGATCGGGATTGTGAATACCCGTATTGCAAGGGCTTCGTAAGAAGTGCCTTCGGTTTTGTTCGAACCCGGAACAGACTTGTATGGATTGTATGCCTGACATTACAATTTGAGATATAAAGCCGATTTCTTTCAAATATATTTCTGTTGGTGGCGGAGAATTTATTCTTTGCTTAACACCCTTCTTTGAGACGTACGAGCTCAAAGGTTATATAGTTGAAGTTATCAGCGATATATCCCATTTTGGTAATGTGACATGCTGAGTGATGCTGAAATGATCATTGTGTTGATTATTGTGATAGGATCATTTATTTGATCGTCTATCTTAGTGATCATTGTGTTGATCATTTGTTGACCCAAAGCATGGCTTTTGTATAAAGTATGTTTTTGTGGACGTGACTTCGTCGAGCCTCACATCCCGGAAATGGTCAAAACAGGAAAGATGCGGCAAGGTTATTAGGGGTTGCTGTAGCTCCCCTTAGGGTATGTGCATTTCCTTCTGGAAAGGGGTGGTATCATGGTATGGAGCCCAGATACTTACTCATGTTGAAAACACTTTATGATTGTGTGAATTGGATATCGAGCGCTCGGTTAAAAAGGTCCTAAAGGACCGGGGAATGGCGTGCTCGTGTCAGTAGTTACCCAGTTAGGGGTAACCCGGCCTTGTGTTGGCAGAGATCCGGTTTGGTTCTCGGGGATGTCTTTCCAGAGGCATTCTCAGTGGCAATGGGAAGTTCCTTGGCCTGACCATTTGTTGGAAATCCAATTCCCAATACGAAACTTGTACGGTATTAGTTGTAGAACCTGCCATTCACTTATGGTGGTCACCACTGTTTGGATGGTAGCTATAGTAGACATAGTTCGAAATGTCTATGTTGGCTAAGATTTATATTCTACTTTCGAAATGAATTTTTCCTACACTATGCACTAGTAATAATATAAAATGTTATTTTAAATGCGTATCAAGCATCTTTGACTATCATAAGGAGAAATCTCCTCCGATTCTGCGTTTGCATTGTGTGTGTGTGCGGGAGGCCTTATGGTAGTCTCATTTTTAAAAGCATTGCGAATTGAGTTTAAAAATATTCCTCTATTTGATTTTAAAGATAAATAAACTGTTTTGAGTTCTCACACCAGTCTCATGACTGACTTGGAGTTTATTGTTTTCCTTCCTAAACTCTGGGTGCCCACCAATTTCCACACGGGCAGTTAAGAGTTAGGTTTATCAGGATATTCTGGATATTCTGGAGTTGCTGGAGGCAAGCTGGATGGCATGGCGTATTACTAGTTTATATAGTATTTCTTTTTCCGCTGCACTGTTTGATGTTGTTGATGTTGTACACTCTGATGGTATGATATGATGTAATGAAATGTAATGTAATAACTGATAGTTCTTTGTTTAAAGATTATTCATTTATTATTATATGTTGTTCCGCTGCGAATTGTGAGATTTTGATGTTGTTCTGTTGTTTCCTTTCTGTCCGTTCTATTATTAAAATGCTTCTATCTTCTATTTTCAAATTCTCTATTTTCTTTTCTGTCTTTTGTTTTCTTTTTCCTCTATTCTCTTTTTCTTCTATTTTTAAAATTTTCTATCTTCTGTTTTTCTAATTCTCTGTTTTCTAAAAATTGTCTATCTTCTTTTCCCTCTATTTTTCTTTTTCTTTCTTCTTTTTCTCTCTTCTTTCTTTTCTTTTCTTTTTAAAACCCATAACATCTCGGTTTTTGGCCTTCGATTTCTCGGCAGTCGATAAAGTGAGTGTCGATGTCGAATTTTCGGAGAACGAAAATCCGCGGGCGTTACAGTTATTCATTAACTTGCATTACACTCTTACATTTCATTTCCTTTATTAATTCATTAACAAATTACAAATTTTATTTATTCCTATTTCATTTGCCAAACTCTTTTTAAATTAACGAATTTTAAACATCGAAGATCATGGGTCGTTACACTCTCCCCCACTCAAAACTTTTCGTCCTCGAAAAGGAAAAAGGAGGGAAAGGAAAAAAGTTTGAGTGAACAATACATCTTATTCAAAAATATTAACTTTATAAACAAGTAAATTTACAAAATTAATTAATTTGAATAAAATATAACAATGTATAACTAATAAATCTTTTATACTTAAATTAGTAAGGTTTGGAAAACATTTTCAAAAAAATTCTAAGTCTAAAATTTACAGAAAATTTTAGACAGTGTCTCCTTTGTACGGAGAGGCTCAGGAGAAAATATAATATCAAATATAACAATATATATCACTATATCAAAAATAGTATATCCCAACAGTGGGAAAATAATATAATAACGCTATAAACCGTAATCCGAAAAAAGTACCTATTTGTCGGGCAAATAACGCTTATTTATGAAACCAAAAGCAGTAGCAGTTGCTTCCATAACCTGTACTTCACTTATATAATCCAAAAGGGTTTAATAATTATATAAAAATGAAATATTTAAAGTTGTTTCAACCACTAACAAACAAATCAATATAAACAACAATCACTTGCAACAAAGCATACAACCATCACATAAAATCAACACAATTCAATTATCCATCCATATCAAACAAAACAAATAGTTGTTCGGGTTCAAAACTTTAAATTGTATGGAATGGAAAATAAACAATTAAGTGCACCATTTACTCAACAGTCTTAGATGGAACTAAATAGATTATTCATACATCCAAACAATTTTAAAGTATCCTTGCCCAAACAACCATAAGCTAAACACACAATGACCCCAAGCATAAATTAAGTTCATACTTATTAAGTTCATTTCACACCATTTATTGCTTCACTTCCTTTTTCATTCAGTATTTTTTTTTTCTATTTCTATTCATTACTTACCAATTCATTTTCATCTATCTATATAATGCCAAATTCTATTTATTGCATTACATTCATTTATTTATATTGTTCATATTCAATCAAATTTCTTAGCAGGTAAATTTATTAACTTAAGTTTATAGTCAATTTTTACAGCATTCATCTTTTATTCTTATTTTATTCAGAAGTAACTTCAACCTATTTATTAAGTTTATAATTACTTACTTGCAATACCTACTTTCCATTATATTTAATTAGTAGCATTTCAATTATACTTAAGTTTATAACACTACAACATCAAGTTCTTATTTATTAAGGTGATTCATTGAACACTTTCATTATATAAGTTTTTCTTGTACAATTTTCCATTACATTTTTCTTAATCATTACAACTTTATAATATTTGGTAAGTTATATATATGTGTTAAAGAATTCAAGTTGAAAAATTATACAAGTTCACCTCATTAACATAATGTTCAATAATTTTATCTTTTGTCTTATAAGTTACAATTTTCAACTTGCTGGTAATTTCATTTATAACCTGGCATCTAATTCTTTTATTTTAATTAGAGGTTCCAATTATTAATTAGTTACAACCCATTTAACTACAATAATTGAAACTATTGATTAACGGAAACTTAAGAACTAAATACCGGGTAAAATTTGAAATCATTTTACAATAATATATAGATGTATACACTTACAATTTATATTTCTAATTATATTTAAAATAATTAAAAATTTATATTTATTTATCAAATTAAATCTGCAGTAAAACTACCACATTGGCCTTTCCACTTAGATACTCGAAAATGAATGTCGGTGATGCGTACACTCATCACCGAAATTATTTTCCAGCGACGAAGAGGGGTGTACATAAGTTATTTTCTTTTCAAAGTTTCTTTAAAATGATTCTTTCAAATTATATTGAAATATTTATAACAGAAATTACTTCTAAATAATATTATTATTATATTGCAAAATCATTCGAAAGGAATTTTTAAAAGCCCGGGACTTAGATTCTAAATTCCCAATTTCCATTTATCTTATTTTCAATCTTATTTTAACTATTATTTGTAAATTCCATTACCTAACAACCAATATATCACAACCAATATATCACAACCAAATATATCCTTTATAAAAATTTATTTCATATTTAGAAATATAATAGGTGAAATTATTTCATTCACCTATATTCAAAACAAATATTGTGTCGGTCTGTCCTATTAAGTGTTTAGAAATCCCTATTGATGTCATAGCGTCCCAAGCACCAACCAGAATTTATAAATACAAAACGGAATAAATTAACACAATATCAAAACCTTTTTATAACACTAACAAATATGCTCTCTCATATATATGTACACTCAACGACTCATCATAGGGTATTACTACCTTATTAATAAAGAGTCAGACCACACAAAGCTAAGGTTTATCGCTAAACCAAAGCTCTGATACCAGATGTAAAATCCCGCCTTTTTGTATGCTTTAAACCGACGATAAACCACACACGTTAGACTAAACCATACAGAAGGGCGGATTGTTATTGGGGTGAATAAGAAAAGGGAAGAAAGAAAAAAAAACAGAATCTTGCAGCGGAATGTCAAAATATAATAATAAAATAGCAGTTCATGAAGCTGTTTTACAAAATAATTGATTATACTTATACAACACAGAATCAGAGTTACACATACCAAAGAATAATAAATACAATGAAGCGGAACAATATGATGTGGTGGAACAATATAGTAAATAATAGTAATAACATCTTCGTCTTCGTCCTCCAAAAGTAAGGCCTTCAAACCCTGAAACGCTCAGGCTAACCCGAGCGAATTGAAAAGACAAAACACTCGAGTCAGTACTAAAAGATCTTATGTAAGTTAAATCAATGATAAAATATGAGTGGAACAGCATCAGAGATATTTACGGGGTTTGACATCTCCTATCCAGTGTCTAACGTGAGTGCAGTAACTTAAGAGATGCTTAGGATTCACATCTCCTAAGGATCTGTTAAACTATTTACTATGCAGTAATATTTCGCTATTATAATAATGTCTACAGTAAAATAAATTTACTTTTAAATAGAATTAAGGAGTGACCCAATATTCCCCTTAACACATGATAGTCCCGGTAGTCCATCCAGTATCATAGTCCCTCCTGATCGGGAAGCCACCAGAGGATACCACATGGGCTACGGAAGAAAACCAAACTCGTACAAGGCACGCTATGGTAGGTGACACGGAACCAATAGGCAATGCCAATGTAGATATACCAATTACGCTTCCGGACCGGTGGTAACGCGTAGCAGCTACTATCGCCCACCTCGAGCCACACCCCCAAAATCAAAGGGCCCAAATCAATCACAAAGTAATAGAATGGTACCAAAGGAGTGTGTCCGATAAAAGGTGCTACCTTTTTATCCCGTCGACCACTCTTGTTTTAACCACCTTATGCCAACTCACGGGAGTAGGGTCCACATATATACCTCAAAGGAAACGCCACCACCATCCTACTTCATTCTGGAATCTCCACCGCTTACACGGTTGTTAAAGTGGTTAACGGAGTTGGTAGAGAGTATGACAACTTTCGATCCCGGTCTCTTTAATAACCAAACGTTATTATAACACTGCGTTCATTTCAAAATAATTTATACTTCAAAACCAGAATATAATAACCATTTCAAAACCATATAAACTGCGATATCATTTCCATTTCAAAAACCAAACCAATATGATATCATTTTTATTAAACCCAAATCAATATAATATCATTTTTATTTCAAATATAACCCTTTCAAAATCCATAGCACCTTCAACGTTATAACACTTCGAAATCAAAATATTTGTAATATAACACCTTTAAATCATAATATTTGAAACTCCTAACATTGAAACATAACTTCCACCACTTAATTGGTTTAAATATTAAAATATTTTATATAATAACATAGCTTATTCAATTTCCCAAATCAATTCCCAAAACAATTCGAATTTATAAATTTTAAATTTAACCAATTCCCAAATCATAAATTTCAATTCAATTCAGTTTCCCAATAAATTATTCCAAATTATATCAATTTCAAAGCAGATTTGATCCACAAAATAAACCGTTTCAAATTCAGTATATTTCAAGCCTTAAGTATTCAACAATTTCAAAACTAAGTTTAATAATTACAATTCAGCAATTCAATTTTCTATTATTTAGTTTCGAAATCTTTTACTTAATAAATCCATTATAATTTAAATATAACCCAAATTTCAAATAACTGAATATTTCCTTAAATTTAATTATACTTGAAATATTCATTTAAATCACTTTAAACCAAAATCAAGTTAGAAGAATCATACCCTTTAAAGCCTCAATTTTATTTAAATTTCAAATCAAATTTATTCGAGTATAATTCTTAAATAATCTAATTCAAACCAATTTCATATTTATCTTCCAACCTTAATTTTATTTAAGTCATTATAAACTCTATATACAATATAACTTAAATAGATACTTAACCATATTATATAAAAACAATCAAAATTTACTATTTAACTTATTTTATATTTCAAAACAAATTTATACATAGCTAAAAATCAATAATAAAATAACATTTCCATAGCATCTAAAATCAATATTTATATAATCCATATATTTCTTTACAAACCATCAAAATCATTTCAAAATACTTTTATATATATAGACCAAGGTGTCTGTATATAATTTTCTATCCTATGTTCAAGTGATATGGATATTTATCATTTTAATCCATAATTTAAAATATAAATACGGTTATATATAATTTCAAACCGAAATCTCGAATGAAATAAATCCATAACAATTTGAAGTTTATAATAATATAAAATACAACATTCATTCATCCAATATCAATCATCAAACATTTATCACAATCATCATCCAATTCAATCAATAGCATCAATATATAACAGATAATAAATAACAGGTATCAACCGGCAGTTTATATTCAATAATAAATTAAATAACTATTTAACTGGCAGTTTATATGCAACAGCAAATTAAATAACAATTTAATTCAATAAATTCAATTAACTGAGATGATGATCAAAAATATGCCAAACAGTCATAAATAAATTTCTAACAACATCATAAATCAATTTAACAAACATAAGAAATTTTAGAAGTTGTGAGTGGGTTAAAACACTCACCATTTGAATTTAAATTGAATTTAAATCTAATCTAAACCCAAAATTTGAATAGCCTCAGAATTCGTCCAAACCATTGCCAAAATGTTCGGAATTTCGATACGATCTAACAAAAAACCGCACGTAAATCAGACAACGTACGTGAAAGTTATGCTAATTAGAAGTTAACGATTTAGAATTTTTAAAAAATAAATAAAAATAGACACAGTGACTTCCACGTCACCAGTCCAATCATCTACGAGCACGAGAACCGACTTCAAGTTTCACTTGAAACCCTAATAGCCGCCACGAACCCATGCCGCCGCCCATAATTCAGACCACCAGTCAACGATCTGACGCCTCCACCCTGCTCATCTGGTTCTGCCGACCACACCCTGACAACGTCAGTCCCTCCGATCCACCAGAGACCCCCCCACCGCCGTGGAAAACACGCCCACTTCCGGGGGAAAACCAAGCGACTCCGACCACCAATAGCATGAACGAACGACATCGATGCATGCTGCACCTCCTCCTCTACCCAACGCCACTCCACTCCCTGACCGACAAACGGTCGACCATCCACCATTGGATCGTCGAAAATCCAATATGAACAGCCACGGTTCATTCACAATTTCCGGGCAAACGATCATTCAAATTGGAAAACGAACTTCAGATCTGATATGTGCTCGTCAAGAGCTTTAGATCGATATATAATTTGATGTTGTTTGAGGAGATTGAAAATTTTGATTTGATTCTGGATTGCAATTGGATTTGGAACTGAGAATTTGCCTGCCATTGAGAAAGAGGAGCAACGGAAAGAATTGTACATATAGGAATGAGGAATAGAAAGACTGCTAGGGTTTATAACCGGATATATATAGGTAGAGCTGAAAATAGAAAGAACGGATCAGATTTGATTGAACGATATCGGCCCAGAAGCCCGTTCTGACCCCGGAAAGAATCAGGTCAACCCATGTATCAAAATAGATGTTTTTAAATATTTTAAATGCAATGGAATAGATTTCAAGTCCAAATTCCATCGTATGAAGAAGTTATGCTAAAATCAAGTATTTCAAATTGATTTTAGTTGATTTCAATTTCATTGATTTCTAGGCGTTTTGAGCTCGTACGATCAAACGATAAGTTCGATCGATATGAAAATTGAAATCCTACAATAATTCACCGTTACGGATCCGATGAAACTGATTTTGTCGAAATCCAAGTCAGTGGTCAAAATGGCTATTTTCCAAGTAATTAAATAAATTAATAATTAATTAATTAAATTACTTTTTCAATTTCAATTCCATAATTAACAAATCTGATCATTTTTGATTTCTTAAACAATTACTATAATTTAAACAAATTTAGATGTCAATTTAAAGTTGATTAATCCATCAATTGCGGTGTTTAATTTTCAACTCCATTAAATTCAGAGATTATAAATTAAAATTCCCAAAATTCATTTGTTAAATTTTTAAACCTTGTTATTCACGTCTTTTACTACAATAAGGATATAACTAACATTGGTTCATGATTTATTACATTAAGATCTTCAAATTTCGTCTTAATCTCTATTAACGCAATAATTAAATATTAAATTTCATTTAATCGCAATTTATCCAATTATTATAGTTCAAATCCCAATAAATTGATAAATCTTGATATCCATTATTTTCATTTAATCAATTGTCCTATTATGAATAACATTAACATTATTAACTTAATTTACATTCAATTACTGTTAACAATGCGTTATTTCATCAATTAATATAACTTTGAATTTATTTTCCAGTTTACTATCTACGACCAATTATAGCCTTACGATTGTTTCAATTTATTGGGATTGCACTAAATTAGTTATTTATTAACTTGCATTACACTCTTACATTTCATTTCCATTATTAATTCATTAGAAAATTATAAATTTTATTTATTCATATTTCAATTGCCAAATTCTTTTTAAATTAATGAATTTTAAACGTCGAAAATCACAGGTCGTTACAATAAACCCGTTAGTTTGTATGAGTGGTTAATAATGCCCTTCGGACTAACCAATGCACCGACCTATTTTATTAATCCGATGAGCCGAGTATCTAGAGGGTTCCTTAAAAAATTCGTCGTGGTATTTGTGGACGATATTCTTATATACTCGAGGATTAAGAAGGTGCATGCATTGCATTTAGGAGATGTGCTTAATACATTTCATGCACATAAGCTGAAGGTGAAGTTTTCTACGTGCTACTTTTAGATATAGTTGGTATGCTTTGTGGGATACATTGTCTTAGAAAGTGGATTGCTGGTTTATCCTACTAAAGTAGTAGAAGTTCAAGATTGGCATGTTTCGAAGAGTGCCACGGAGGTAAAAAAATTCCTTGGTTTGGCGGGCTACCATCACAAGTTCATTAAGGACTTTGCAAAGATCTCTACCCCACTGACCTATCTTACCAAGAAGAATTTAGTTTTCTCGTGGGATGCAAAGTGTGAAGATGCTTTTATCAAGTTGATGGAGGCATTGAGTAGTGCGCCGGTTTTGGTGCTACCTAATAGGACGAAGCCATTTATAGTTTATATTGATGCCTGTGGAATGGAATTAGGCAGAGCGTTGATGCAAGAAGGAAAGATAGTGAGTTATGCGAGTAGGCAGCTGAAGACCCACGAGAGGAACTATCCTACACATGATCTTGAGTTAGCAACCATTGTCTTTGCGCTCAAGTCATGAAGGCATTATCTTTTAGGTGAGCAATTTGAGTTATATACGGATTAAAAGTCCTTGAAGTATTAGTTGTTCCAAAAGGACTTGAACTTGAGGCACAGAGGTGGATGAAGTTCTTGGTGTCCTATGATTTAGATATCACTGATACCCTAGGCAATGGTAATGTAGTAGCAGATTCTTTGAGTAGACAACGAGCAGTATTGAGTCCCTTATTCTTAGAGTGAAGATATTGGAGTATATATCTACCTTTAATTTCCAATCATCATCAGATATTACACCGGGACTACTAGCAACAGTAGATGTTCAGTCTACCTTGATGGAGCATATCGGATCTAGGCAGAAGGAGGATATGGAATTAGTTGATATTTTTGAAAGGATTGGTAGAGGAGAGTCTTCGAATCGTTTAAGGCATTATGCCAATGACTCGAGTGGATGGTTACGAAGAGATGATAGGCTTTGTGCTCCTCGTAGTAAAGATTTGATTGAAGGGGTTTTAATAGAGTCACAACATTCTAGAATAACCATTCATCCCGGTGGTTAAAAGATGTATCACTACATGAAGCAAGTTTTCTACTAGTCGGGTGTGAAGAAGCAAGTAGCGGATTATGTAGCTAGATGTATGACTTGCCAAAGGGTGAAGGCGGAGTAGAAGAAGCCAGGAGGATTGTTGCAACCATTGGATATTCCTCAGTGGAAGTGGGAGAGTATCTTTATGAATTTTATAGATGGTCTACCTAGGAGTAGGGAGGGAATGAAAGCATTTAGGTCATAGTTGATCTATTGACCAAGTGTGCTCATTTCATAAAAGTGATGAATACTAGGATGACGACGTCGTTGGCACCTCTATACATGAGAGATATTGTTAGGCTACATGGAGTTCCTTCTAGTATAGTCAGCGACAAAGATCCACTTTTCACTAGTGAGTTCTGGAGGAGTCTACAAGAGGCTTTGGGGACCGAGTTAAGTTTTAGTTCTACATATCATCTGCAAACAGAAGGACAAACTCACGTTGAGAGTAAATTGAGTTTTGGTGGACTTTCTATGGATGTGCTTTATATACTTTGGAGGTTCTTGGAAGGATCATTTGCCATTAATGGAGTTTACCTACAACACTATTATCAGGCGAGCATTGGGATGGCACCTTTTGAGGCGTTATATGGTTGACCCTACATATCACCATTGTGTTGGTAGGATACGATGGTAGGGTTATTCTTGGACTGGAGATGATGAGGGAAACATCAGAGAAGGTGGAATTGATTCATAGAAGGATGAACATTGCTCAGGATAGATAGAACTCTTACGTTGATAGAAGATGTATGGAGTTGAAGTTCATAGTGGGAGACATGGTAGTCATGAAATTTCACCTTTTAGGCATGTGATGAGATTTGGTACATTATGGAAGCTAGCACCGAGATTTTTAAGACCTTTCCTGATAATGTCTAGAGTAAGGAAGTTAGCATATAGGGTAGAGTTTCTGGAGAAGTTGACCAGGGTACATGATGTTTCCCATGTGTCACGCTTGTAGAAATGCTTGCATGATACGGCTACCGTGGTCGAGCCAAGTCAGTTAGAGGAAGTGGAAATTGAGCGAGAGTCACTTTTCCTCCATGTACCCACTCGTATTTCAGAGCATGGTACAAAGTGACTCCATAACAAGGAGATTAGACTTATCAAAGTCTAATAGGGAGACGATCCATCAGAGAGTACATGGAGCTCGAGGAGAAAATCCATGCTACCCACCCATAGCTCTTTTCTGTTATGTTTCCAATTTAATTCTTATAACTGTAGAATTCTTATGTATAAGACTTAGGTAGTATCCTTTAGGTAGAGGCCATTGGATGTTAGAAATTGTTGTAAACATGTCAATAGGACGTGTTATGGATGATGGTGCCAATGGACGAACATGGATTTATTATTTGCATTGTGCTCTTTTACACGTTAGTATAGTATCCTCTAAGTAAACAAAAGCACACTTATATCTAGTCACATATTACTTCTTGATTCTTGAATGCTCGTGGATGTTGTGCATATAGATGTTGCATATAAATTGTATGGTTGCGCATACATATAGAACTGCAAGTGTGTCTACTTAGGATGTTGCATATATTAGGATGCATGGCGTTAGCATTTTTGCATAACACGAGGTCGAATGAATCAATAAATAACCTACTTTTGAATTACTATAGGTCCACATTCATTTCACCTCATGTATAAATATTTGTTGCATTAGAAACTTTTTAAGGACAGTGATTGCTAGTGGATGTTGGTTGAGTACATGGTTGTAGTTATTGATTGCTTTGTGTATGAGTTGCATTTTTCTATCCGTAGAGATTTTGAGGATGAAGTCCTTTAGGGGAAGAATGTAACACCCCAAAAATTTACACGAAATTTAACAAGAACTACATAGAGATTTAAAAAGGAAATTTAATAATAAAATTAAACTAAACTATAACAAGGACTTAAAAGCAATTTTTTGCAGATGTCCGAATCTGGCTATGAAACTTTCACCATTACGTTCATAGCAATTTTTCGAACAATTTTCATATATAACACTTCGTAATCCGAGTTAGTATGCAGGAGTTACGGGAGCTAGAACGAAATCAGAAAATAAAAATTCAAAAGTTATAAAGCATTAGGTCGACCCAAGAGGGTTCCAGGATGACCGATAGCGGTCAACCAAGATCCATGAGCGGTCGATCCATAATGATAATAATTTAGCATTATTCTCTCTGTAATGATGTATTTGAATGGCATGGATTTATTGCTTAGTTAAGAAGGGTTAGAGGAGTGGTTAAAATGATAGTTGAGGTTGAACTAATGGCCCTAAACCTAATAATAACTCTGTAAATAAGATGCTAACGGAACCCTAATTCTCCAATGAAAATTTACAGCAATGACACTCTACCAAATTTTCTACTGTAAACACTAATTCTCCTCAATACCCTAATTCTGTTGAATCCAAATTAAAATCGAAATCAAAACTAAGGAGAAAGGCAAGTAATCAAGGGAGAGATTAAGGGAAGCTGTCGATTGGTGGCCAAATTCTCAAGATCTAGAGACGAGTGGCACAGATTTGGTAATTTGATTAGTGTGATTAAATTTAATCTATTTTAATTGATCTAGGATGTTAGAACCCTAAATTGAGATGTTAACCCCAAACTGAATATGCTAGAACTCTAGAATTGAACTTGTTAACTTAATTTGATATTGTATAAACACTAATTTGATCCTTCAAACCTTTGCAATCAATTTATTCTAAATGGACAATTTAATTTGATAATTAAACACTTGTTTAACGTCAAATTTATAACCATAATTCCAAGCCCTATGATTAATTGGAATTGGAAAATAAATTAACTGGTATTAATTAAATGTTGAAATTAACGAAATTAATTGCAAAACCATCGTCGAAAAATATAAGTCAAAACCCCAAATTTTATTCATCAACAGTCGACTTGGATGCCCTAACGGTTCGCAATAGCGGTCGACCTGGGTTACGTCTGTGTCGGACGTTTGACTGTAAAATGCACGGATTGAACCTCGGCATGAGTCCTAGTGTAACACCCTAAGTAAATGACTCGGATATTAGAATACTAGATGGGACTTGTATAGGGTCGCACCCTATACTTTAGCTATAGCTCCTAGCTAATATAAGTCCAAAATTCCAGTGTGTGGGGATTTGTCACAGGTAAGACTAAAATGATGTTACACATAGAAAGGTATATACACATAAAGATAGGTTATTGGTGAGCCTGCAAAATCATTAGGATCAATTGATCTCGGGAGAAATAAGTTAAGGACAAACAGTCCAGGAGTGTGTCTAACAAAAGTTAGATTATTTATTTTGTCTGATAATCCCGAGTCAGCCAATAGTTAAACAAAAATACACCGTTCAAACAGATAGTCCATTGATTGCCTGATTCATGTGCATATATGATATTGTTATTATTGCTTTATTCAGTTTGATTGTAGGATTCTAATTTGCAAAAGACTTGTTTTAAAAGGAATATTAGTGAGGGAAAACCCATTCAGCTAAGAGGCATTGTCTCACTTAATATCAGATAACCGAGATGTAATTGTATTATTCACACCCGACTTTATGTCTGACTCGAAGTTTATGTCTTTCCCTTAAACTCTCGAATGCTCAAAATTAATTTGAGTAGATTGAGAGTTAAGGTTTTTCAGGTTTAGTAGGTTGGACAAATAAGCTTCTAAAGGCGTACATGAGACAGAGTTAGCTATGTTGGAGCTATTTAGTTTTATTTCCGCTGTGATGTATTTAAGATTAATATGTCTATTTAGTACTCTGATCACCAAAGGGGCAACTTCATATGTCGCTCTTGATGTAATTTGTAATAATTATATTCGATCAAAACTTAGGAAACATTTTGGGATTATGTATATGAATATAAAATATGGATTTGAAATGTAATCAGAAAAGATGTTTTGACTCTTTATTGATTTTGTTTCATATCCATGTGCTTCTAATATTATGGATACCATTAACATTACCGCATTTTGTCACCAAAAGTTAATACTATGGATGACTGCAACATCTGTAGCGCTTAGCTTGGGCCTTAAGATAGGGGATGTTACAACTTGGTACCAGATCATAGGTTTATGAAAAATTAAAAGAAAATTTCAAAATTAAAATGATTTTGAAAACATAATCCTAAGGAATTAGAGAAAAGATTTGGGGATGGAATAACGCTATAATAACATACTTGTATTTACTATATATAAGTATATGCTTTATCTCTATTCTCTCATCTCTCTTAGGCTATTCTTTTGTATCCTACACAGACTCGAATGCAGATTTTATGAACGTAAAATATGGATGCTAGAAGTGGAAGAGTTAATATTGGTCGGGGAAGCACCATAACTAATGGGAATGCCAGACCAAACACTAGAAGGAATCCTGGTCAGGCACAAGCTGCTAATTTGGGTGGTGGAATGCCGCAACTTGATATGGGAGCTAGGTATCAGTTCTTCGTTAACATGATGTAGGCTGGAATTGCAGTGGGTTTAGTTGAAAGAAATGCTGAAGGAGGAAATCAGGGTGCCCTGTGGTCAATAATTATGCTGTGTTGAGTAGAGATTATGCCAGGCTAGGAGGAAAACCTTTTATTAGGACTGAGGATGCAATTGAAGTGGAGAACTGGTTACTTCATTGCTAAAGGATTTTTGCTGATTTGTGGCTCAATGATGAGCAGGAAAGGAGGCTTGCTTCTTGGCAGTTACAGGGAGTAGCACTATACTCATGGAACAGTGTTACGGTTGGAGTTAATGAGGAGACAATGACTTGGGCTGAGTTCAGAGGAAGGTTTGAGGAGAGGTTTATGTCGAAGATTGCGAAGTCAACTCTGCTCAGGAAGTTTGATGAGTTGGAGTAGCGAGACATGATAGTGCTTGAGTATACAACCAGATTTGAGGAGCTATCAAGATATAGATACACTACTGTTGATGCTGTTATCAAAAGGAATGAGAAGTTCATCCGCCGGTTGAAGCTTGAGCTTGCTAAGGCCACATTATTGCATATTAAAGATCCGTGCGATGTAGTAGTTGAGATGGCTTTAAGGCGGGAAGAAATGCTTGCTTATCTTGAGGGTAATAAGCAGGGGAAGCTCAAGGAGGAAAGAATCAGAAGATGAAGTTTTTCCATAAGAATGGAGCTCAGAAGAGTGGAGCTACCAAGAAGGAAAAGGCGGAAGTTATCTGTTATAAGTGTGATAAGAAGGGACATCATGCTCATGAGTGTCGGATAGGCAAAGGGAAGAAAGTTGCTGATAAGAAAGAAGTGAGATGTTTCAACCGCGATCAAATTAGACATTATAAGAACTTGTGCAAGGAGCTAGCCAAGGATGGAAAAGGCAAGATGTTTGCAAAATGCTGTGTTGGGAAGTACGCTTTTGATTTATAGTGTATTAGTTAGAGTTCTATTTGATATTGGTGCATCGCATTCTTTTATATCTCATTGTTTGGTAGATAAGCTTAACCTAGAACCCTAATACCTAGTTACTTCCTTAAGTGTTGCGAAACCGATAGGATGTTAAATGACTTAGGATGTATGACTCTTGCTATGAGATGTGACCACCTAGAGTTTGAATTGTTAGGTCATACATTTGTTTGCAGTTTGCATGTGTTTGATTTTGTAGAGTTCGGAATTATTATGGGTATGGATTGGTTAAGTAAATACGATGCTAGGATATTTTGCCATGATAGGAAAATATCACTTAGACTTCCTGACTATAAGGACCGGATAATATACTCTATAGAAAACCCTAGTTTTTAGGATGATGCTTTGTTGGTTGTTATGGAAGCAGAAGACGAGTTAAATCGAGTTTTTATTGTTAGAAAATTCGCAGATGTCTTTGAGCCCATAGCAGGACTGCCACCGAAATGAGCTATTGAGTTTTTGATAAATTTAGCACCAAGAGCAGAACCGGTGAGTAGACCGACATGCAGAATGGTACCTCCCGAGATGAGGGAGCTGAAGGTGCAGTTGGTGGATTTAGAAAATAAGAACTTTATCAAACCAAGTAGTTTGCTATGGGGAGCATTCGTAGTGTTTGCAAGGAAACTGGACGGATTGTTAAGGTTATGTATCGATTATCGTAAGTTGAATGAGAAGACGATAAAGAATCGATATCCATTTCCTAGAATTGATGATTTTTGCGACCAGTTGAATGGAGCCAAAGTATTTTCCCAATTGGATTCGGCAATAGGTTCCATCAGCTTAGAGTGGCTGAGGGTAGTATTCCTTTGACGGCGTTTAAAACCAGATATGGATCATACGAATGGTTAGTAATGCCATTCGGACTAACTAATGCGCTGGCATTCTTTGTAGATTTGATGAACTGAGTTTTCCAAGATCATGTGGGTAGGTTCGTATTTGTATTCATAGATGATATTTTGGTACACTCCAAAGATGAAAGAGAGCATGAAGTTCATCTTAGAGTGGTGCTGAGATGCTGAGACAGCATCAACTGAAAGTGAAATTTTGGAAGTATCATTACTGGAAGACGGAAGTGAAGTTTCTTGGCCATGTAGTCTCGAAAAAGGGTTGTCAGTAGATCTTACTAAGGTCGAGGTAGTAAATAGTTGGAAGAGACCCGAGACATTGACTGAGATAAAGAGTTTTCTTGGACTAGTTGGTTATTATTGAAGATTCATTAAAGATTTTTCATGGATAGTGGCACAGATGACTAAACTAACTCAGAAAGATATGAAGTTTGTCTGGACGATAAGTGTGAGGAAGCATTCAATAGATTGAAACACTTATTGACTAATGCACCTGTGTTAGTTGTTCCAGAAGGGAATCAGGACTTAGTAGACGGATGAATGGGGAACATGATTAGGAGCCATGTTAATGCAAAGATGTAAAGTGATTGCCTATGCTTCTCGACTGCTCAGACCACATGAAGTTAGATATCCAGCTCATGATTTTGAATTAGGTGCGGTAATTTTTTCATTTAAGGTATGGAGACATTATCTTTTGAGAGAAAAATTCGAGTTGTATATGGATCACAAGTCATTGAAATATTTATTCTCTAAGAAGGAGTTGAATATGAGAGAGCAGAGGTGGTTAGAGGTTTTAGCTGTGTATGACTTTGGTATTGAATACACACCAAAGAAAGGAATAAGGTTGCTAATGCACTTAGCAGAAAACATCAGAATGCAGTATTGGCAATGATAGTTGAGTGGAAAGATCTAGAAGCATAACTACATGCAGAATACCGTGGAGATCTGAAGCTAGGTCTAATAAGTGAACTGCTATGATGTCATGTTTAGAGGTTCGACCGGTGGTGATCGAAAAGATTGCTTCTAAGTAAGGAGAGGAACCATTATTAGCTGAACGAATCAAAAAGTTAAGAGACGGAACAAAGTGTAATGAATTGAAAGATTTTATTCTTGACCCAAATGGGTGGTTAGGAAAGAAAGGAAGACTATGTGTTTTCAATGTGGGAAACATTAGGGAGGAAGTTCTTGGAGAATGCCATCGTTCAAAGTTCACCATTTATCCGGGAGGAACTAAGATGTATCACGACATGAAAACAAGTTTCTGCTGGGAAGGCATGAAGAGGGATGCAGGCTTATGGGTAAAGCAACGTTTGTACTGTCAACGGGTAAAAGCTGAACATCAGAAACAAAGTGGGTTGCTTCAGCCTTTAGTTGTTCCATTATGGAAGTGGGATTCTATCTTAATGGACTTTATAGATGGGTTGCCAAGATCGAGTCGAGGACGGCACCTATGAAAACAAGTTTCTGTTGGGAAGGCATGAAGAGGGATGCAGGCTTATAGGTAAAGCAACGTTTGTACTGTCAACAGGTAAAAGCTGAACATCAGAAACAAAGTGGGTTGCTTCAGCCTTTAGTTGTTCCATTATGGAAGTGGGATTCTATCTTAATGGACTTTATAGATGGGTTGCCAAGATCGAGTCGAGGACGGCACCTATTTTCGCTTTAGTGTCCATTTCATTCCAGTTAAGTCGACTAGGACGACACCTATTTTGGCTAAGTTGTTTATGAACAATATAGTTAGACTACATCGAATTCCTAGTAATATAGTAAGTGATAGAGACTCCTTATTCACTAGCGAGTTCTGGAAGAGTCTACAAGAGAATTTGGGTAACAAGCTCAAGATGAGTACCACTTACCATCCACAAACAGATGAGCAAACGAAAATGGTTAACAAAGTCTTAGAAGATTTGTTACGAGCTTGTGTACTAGATTTTGGGGGATTACGGGAATACCACCTGAACTTAGTCGAGTTTTCATATAACAACAGCTATCAGGCTAGTATAAGAATGGTACCGTTTGAAGATTTTTATGGAAGGCCATGTAAATCTCTCGTTTGTTGGTTAGAGACCGAGGATGGGTTATTTTTTGGTCCAAGTTTGGTTAGGGATGCTGCAGAAAAGATTGAACTCGTTCGAGCCAGAAGGAAGGAAGCTCGATCTAAGCCAAAGGGATATGCTGATAGAAGATGGAAAAACTTAGAATTCTTAGTTGGAGATCATGTTTTCGTCAAGGTATCACCAATGTAATCCGATTTGGAAAATAAGGAAAATTGGTGCCGAGGTTTGTTGGACCATTTCCTATTATAGAAAGGATTGGGAAAATCGCGTATAGAATGGAGTTACCAAGTAGTTTGGCAGAAGTCCATGACGTTTTTTTATATATTTCTCATCTAAGGAAGTGTATTCGAGATCCAAAGATTACTATAACATCGAATGTGTTAGATGAATTAGTAGTGGAACCAATTTTGACTATAGTTTGATAACCAGTTCATATGGTCACAAGATATGAGAAGAGACTAAGGAAAGGGCAGTCAGATTAGTTAAAGTCCAATGGAGTGACGACAAGAGAGACTGTACTTAGGAAATTAGGAGGAGGATTATAGATGCTTATACTGACTTGTTTCATAGTATGTTTTACCTTTGTGATTGATTTTATAAGTACCTTATCGTAATTTCTAGAACTAAATTCTTTAAGGAGGGGAGTTTGTAACACCCCTAATTTTAAATAACATTATTCAAGAGATTTAATTAGATAAATTAAATAGAATAATGTAAAGATTAAAATGGTTAGGAGATTGAGATTTGTATAATTATTGGGTAGTCGTGCCTTGAATAATAAATGGAAATATAAAATGTAGTAAGTAAAGGTAATAAGATAAGGGAAAAATAGGAATAGGTTATATTCTTATACCCTAAACCCTTATCCCATTTTCGTTTCCAACATTCACAAACAAAAACTGAACCTAAAGCTTAGTCGGCCACCATTAGAAGAAAAAAAGAGGGATATAAGCAAGAATTCGAGAAGGAAGCTTAATCAAATTAATTTAAGGGAAAATCTCAAACTCCTTAACAACAATTTGAGATGAATAATAGATTACATTTGAGTATTTGAATGGAAGGTTTCCAATGCTTTCAAAAGGCAAGTTTAAACTGTTTTGAAAGAAGAATGTCTAAGGTTTTATAAAGCTTTCGAAGGGACACTTTCAGTGATTTCGAAAGGTCTATTTTTAAAGGTTTCGAAAGGTATATTTTGGCCTTTCGGCCTAGTGTTTCAAGGTAAAGTAGTTAAACTATTTTGAAAGGGGTACTTTCAATTGATTCGAAATGGACTGTTTAAAGTTTTTGAACAAGGGTGTCGAAGGTGATATCTTGGAATCAAAACCTAATGCTTTCTAAGTTAAAGAAGCGCTTTAACTTATTTTAAAGGGATAGATAACCCTATTGATTTAGGTTTTCATCAGCATTGTTTTACGTAAAGCATATAACATAGCAAAGATATTTGGGTAAAGCAAAAAGTATTTTTTCCTTAAAAAGTATGATTTAAAGGGTTAAACAAATTCGAAAGAAATGTTTTCAAGGAAGATTTGATAGGGTATCAATCCTAAGTAAATGAATCATATATTAGAATAGTAGATAAGACTAGTATATGGTCGCGCCCTATACTTTAGCTATAGCCCCTAGCTAATATAAGTCCAAAATTCCAGTATGTAGGGATTCGCCGCAGGTAAGACTAAAATGATGTTACACACAGAAAGGAATATACAGAGAAAGATAGGTTATTGGTGAGCCCGTAAAACCATTAACCTTAGGAGAAGTAATTTAAGAAAAGACCATCCAGAAATGTGTCTAATAGAAGTTAGATTATTTATTTTGTCTGGCCCAAGTCAGCCAATGGTTAGTAGTTAGCCAAAAAAAAAACATTGTGCAGACAGATAGTCCATTGATTACTTGATTTATGTGCATATATGATATTGCTATTATTGCTTTACTTAGTTTGATTGTAGGGTTTTGATTTGTAAAAGACTTCTTTTAAAAGGGATATTAGTGTGGGGAAACTCGTTTCGCTAAACGACGTGGTCTCGCTTAATAACAGATAACCGAGATGTAACAGTATTATTCACACCAGAATTTATGTCCGACTCGAAATTTATGTTTTCCCCTTAAACTCTCGGATGCTCAAAATTAATTTGAGTAGATTGAAAGTTTGGGTTTTTCTGGTTTAGTAGGTTGGATGAATAAGCTTCCGAAGGCGTGCAGGAGGCAGAGTTAGCTAGGTAGGAGCTATTTATTTTTATTTTCGCTATGATGTATTTAAGACTGATATGTCTATTTAGTACTCTGATCATCCAAGGGGGCATCTTCATATGTCGCTCTTGGTATAATTTGTAATAATTATATTCGATCAAAACTTGGAAAATGTTTTGGGATTATGTATCTGAATATGAAATATGCATTTGAAATGTAATCAAAAAAGATGTTTTAACTCCGTGTTGATTTTATTTCACATTCATGAGCTCCTGATATTATGGATACCATTAACATTATCGTATTTTTTCACCGAAATTTAGTACTATGGATGACTGCCGCATCTGTAGCGCGTAGCTTCAGGCCTCAAGATAGGGGATGTTACACCTAGGTTTAAAGTAAAATTTTACATTCTTTAGTATAAAAATTATATAAATAGAAAACTGATTGTTTAAGCCTATTTCTAAGCTAAGTAGATACACTAGAGATGGTAGGACCATAAATCCCCTATCAAGAGAATTTTAGGGCCGTAAATCCCCCACTAAAGGACTATACGTCATCGTGATTTGGGTAATAGTTAAATATCCAAATGAGAGAAAAGAGTTGACTAGGGCATTGTATTTCACAAAAAGTTAGGCGGTATTCCATCGTGGTGGCACGTAGCACTTACAGAGATACCAGGTGAGTGAGCCCGATCCTGATGAGAGTTCTTGTACGTATGGTACTTGCGTGACGTGGTGCAGGTAATGTCGACGTAGAAAGGTAAATAGCTACTATAAAGGACGTTTAGCACTACAATCAAGAGGAGGACACTGGGTTCTTACAATGAGTCACTTTGCAAGTTTGGATTTCAGGGCTCTTCTCTCGTGTGTAGTAGCAATAGGTATTCTTGGATAGTTCAAAAGACATGAGCTGATCGTTAGTGTGAGGTCTGAATTGTAGTTCGACCCATTATGTTAGATAAGAGTTCTTAGGCACTGGAACTTAGGAATTCACAGACACTTGTTACACACCCTACATCATTTAGAGTAGTTTTAACGTTAATTGCACTTAATCATCACTTATTAAAATTGTTCTTATTCACAAGACTTTATGTCTGATCCATTCTTTTTCATCTTTTTCCCCACCATAGGTGGACATGACAATAGGTGATTTGCCTCTTTTGAGATACATGGAGAGAGTCGTGCATTCATTGAAGTCTGCTTTATCACATCTTCTCTTCATGTATCATTCTATCGTATCAGTACAGTTATTTTCTTGTATAGGACTATGAGGGAAGTTTTGCTATGTACTTTTTCTGGATCTCGTACTGATATTTTTCTTACACTATATTTTGAGATTTTCTAAGACTGATATTTTCTGTGATATTTATATGTTTTATTCCTTCCACTTTGAGTTTTGAAAGTTTAGTTATCACTAGATTATATCTTTCTATGTAGTCTCTGAATTGTTAAAGGTTAAAACCACGATAATTCGTATATCTTGACACGACAGCTTTTGGTGCATGTACGGAGGTGCTGGTTGTCACACTCTGTTATCAACAAAAATGGATAAATTAGTTGTGTAAATGATTATATAAGGAGTTGTAATATTTCTACTCTTAATGGTGAACATTAGTGAAGTAATATTCTGAAATGTCATAAAAAATAAAAAAATACCATGTGACGACTGCTATACACCTTCAGCACCCCGAATATAACATGTATAGTGCATTAAAGCAGCGCACGGACGTTGTAGGTTGGTTGCCAAGAATTGTAAACTAAAATAAATAATCACAGAACCTGTTTTATATCTCATAATGCACCGAATAAAATATAATTGTCATTATAGATATAAAATAGGTGACATGGAAATAACTGAATGAACCATAGAAATCATAGTGCACAGATCCATATAGCTTACAACATAAGTGATAGAGTTTATACAACTGATAATAAATTCAAATAGATAATTGTCTCTAAATAAACAAAGCACTAGTAAGCCCCATAGTACTACACAACAGAATGATAAGCAATAACAGCTAAATATAGTGATATGTGAGAGTGTAACCTCCTCTTCGTCACATGTCCACTCTACGTGGTCACCAGACCTAGTATCCATAATCTACTCATTTAAGAGTAACTAAAATAATAGGATGCAAAGCATAAAATCCTGAGTTGGACAATGGTCTAGTGTGAGGGATAGAAAATCTTAAATACTATAAAGTAAATATATACTAGGACATAGGGTATGGAGAATCACACATGATATCTCCCTGCATCCACAAAGTTAGCACATAACACATGAAATATGCTACTTTCTATCGTAATCATCATGGATGTACTGTATGTTAAAGTACTAGCAGGTGTCCAGATATTCACATTAATAACATCTACATCTTATGACATCCTTAGCGTGATAAGTGACCAAAGCAAACTTAGCATGCACCATCCATCGTCACATCACACTATCGGTGCATTGGATACATGGCACTCGTATGAACCCCCCCTCCGTCCGTATAGTCTAGGACTACCCAACATTCTAGTTCTCGGTACTTCAATGCATGGAACTAAGTAGGCCAAGAACTACACTACATACCCTATAACAACCTAGGGTAAGACGAATCAAAACGTCATGGGATCCGAGCATACTCCATAGCCTAAGTAAGCGTCCTTACATGCCCCTGCTTTATAAGTACACATCGAAACCTCTGAGTGCCATAATCCCTTTGCACCATGCCATCTATAGTAAAGTACGTCTTAGAACCAGTCTCTAAGTCAACGTACAACTTTGGTCTGAAGTCGTCAAGATAGGGACGATTCTTAACAATCATCACTAGTCGTAGAATATTATTTTTTTATCCCATAATCATCTTATAATAGTTCCTTGTATCTGACCTGTAGCCCTACACTCTACATCACCAAGTATAGCTATCACGTCATCGAAGCTGTCACTCCCCATCACCAAACTATGCATCATCGAACTTCATGATTCGCCACTAAGTTGCATAGCTTGGTGTCGAACCATGCCTTAACTCAAAGCAAATGTGGCATAGCATCTCCTTTCCATGTTCCACCAAACTGGCCTACACCGAGCCATGCTTACCGATCTGACCCTTTCGATCCATGCCTTTGAACAAAGTGCACCAATCTAGCACTTAGACCATTTTACTTCACAAAGTGCAATTCTAAATAACTCGAAGTAAAGCTCGAAGAAATCCCCTATTTGACCCGAAGCACAAATCAGTTTCGATCCCACTCCTTCATATCTCTACTGATCCCACTCTTATACTCGAATTAACCCCTCAGTGTAACTTAAAGTGAGGCTTGAAGAAACCCTCCATACTACTCGAAGTAGAACTTAATGTAAGGCACGTCGATCCAACACTTAAACATCATCGTCAATCCAACTTCATTTTCCCATAGCTTCAGAAAACGAACTCCAAACGAATTGAAATTTGAAATCTAGATTAATGAGGCCTTCCTTGTCACCCAACAAAACCTACATCAAGTATAGTCACTGTCACTTCCATGGAAAAATGATGAGTTATGACACGATTCCTATTTCTATGTCACCATTCGATCGGCGTTTTCAACCAAGCAAACAACATACATTTAAGAATTCAACATATACAGTATATACACTATATCCAAATAAGCAAGCATTTACATAAATCAAATTATTTAGGAGCAGGTTATGGTATAATCCCTATTTTTGAGATAAGTTTATAATACTTGTTTATAAGCAGTCTAGAGTTTCCTTTTGCCACATTTGTGGAGAGGCCCGGCTATGATTTAGTTGTTCCTTATTTCTTTGAATATAGTTTTGATGTACAGTATTTTGAGATACTTACCTCACACCAAATTTTATGTCTGATCCACGTTTTGTCTTTGTCTACGTATGTCATTGCAACTCTCGGGTACTCGATTGAGTAGTTTGAGAGTCAAATGCTTTTGGGGACATGCTATCAGAAAGGGTTGTTGGTGCTTTTTGGAGGCGTGGCATCAATATTTTGTGATATGCATGCTTGATATTTTGTAGTACATGACAGATATGTTATTTATATATGCGACCGTTGTATCAGATATTTACTGAAAACTCCATTCTTCTAAGAGTTCATGTATTTTTAGTTTCTTTACTGATACTTATTTATCAATTGGTTTAGTGTTTTGTTCTAATTTTACCTCGACGGTATGTCTTTTGTGGTATTTAAGAGTTTGTCAGGGTTATGAGTCGATGACGATTTGGGTTCTTAATGAAAATGGGGCATGACTTAAAGTAAGTGCAAATGAAAAAGACACAAAGCTTTGAATTCTGGACTCGAAGCAAGTTAGTTCCCGAAGTGACCATGCACATGACTCGAAGCAGCTTTAGTGCTTCCTACCATTGAACCATGCAACCCCAAGTTGAGTTTACCGACCCATGTTCCACCAAATAAGCCTACCCTGATCCATGCTCATAGATTCGACCCTATTGATCCCCACATCCGAACCATACCCACTGATCCAGTAGTTAGACCATTTTACTTCCCGAAGTGCAACTCTAAATAACCCAAAGTAAGCGACGAAATCCCATATATGACCCAAAGCACAACTCGTTGCCGATCCCACTCCTTTATGCCTCCACAGATCCTATACTTGTACTTAATATAACCCTCTCTGTGCAACCTGAAGTGAGGCTTGAAGCAACCCTCCATATGATTCAAAGTAAAATTCGGAAAAAGACATGCCAACCCAACACTTAAACATCATCATCGATCCAACTTCTTTTGCCTATAACTTAAGCAAACAAACTCCAAATGACCTGAAATTGGAAACTGGCTTCCAAAGGCATTCCTTGTCACCCCACACAACTCGCGTCTAATTTGATCACTGTCAGTTCCATGGATCGACAATGGTTCATGGCACCGTTCCTATTTCTAAGTTGCCATTCAATCGGCGTTTTCAAGCAAACAAACAACATATATTCAAGAATTCAACACATACCCAATACCCAAACAAGCAAGCATTCTCATACATCAAATTATAGCCTATCTCTAAGGGTAGAAAATAGAAGAGAACCATAAGAATAAGGAGGTCCATAAAAACATATTTTCACAAAACTTTACCAAATCATTTGAACTTAACATATGTGATTAAATATGGTTTAAAACATGCTTTAGGCCCAAAAATCATTCTAAAACATCATATATAAGCATATAGTGACTAATTGGTAGGTGAGAGATTCCAACCACTCACCAAAATCCAAAGCAATCCAAAGAGAGAACTAATCTCAAGATAAATAGTAGATCGAAGGTGTTTCCAACTGCAAATCCTCAAATCTAAGTATTAATCTCGCTAATCTTCTCATAGTGACAAGATTTGGCTAATTAAAGTAAGGTTTATAGTAGCTGCTCCAACTATTTTAGGAAGTGTGAAATGACAAGAAGTCTCATCAGGCTCCAATGGATGCTAACCCAAAAATAGGCTTTAAAATTAGCCACTAATATATATAATTACCCATTAAGATGTTCAAAACCAAGGGGAACTCAAGACAACCATTTTTCCCAAACGATAAGTTTGTTTTCCTATTATGACCACTCTATGGAAAGGAAACCATCATTCTCATTTAGTAGAAGTAGTTTCAGACCCTAATTCATCTTTTATCAAAAGTTATAGCACTTTCAAGATTCTCTAGGCAAAAACTATATGATAAAAAAAAATCTATGGATGGAAAATAACTCTAATAGTCATCTTTCAAATTTATAGAATTGTATGACCCACTGTAAATATAATATTATTGTTTTACAATCATCTGATATATAAATTATGGGTCATTACATTCTCCTCTCTTTAGAAATTTTGCCCTCGAACTTACAAACAAATGTAGAAAGGTTATCCCACACGACTAGCAATCATACACGCACATAGGCAATCATCACACATCAATCATGCATACATAATGTAAAAGATAACACCTTAGCCTTTCCTGGCACGCATGATACTGGACTAAAGTATACTTTGTGACATCGTAAATGAAAGTAAAAACGATAAATAGAAAGTCTTACCCAGTAAAGAACTCTAGATAAGCTGTTCTCATGCTATCCTCAATCTCCTAGGTGATAATCGCCCTCACTTTCACTCCATTGAGCCTTCATCAATTTTACCATCTTCCTCCTAAGCTTCTTCATATCATACCCAATGATAGGCCCACGAGGTCCCAAAGCTTCCGATTCAATCTCAATATCATCTAGTTGTTTTGGTGTGGTAGTTACCCACTAGTCGTGCACAACCTTCCATGGGCAAAAAATGCACTACCGCCATTTTTGAGGTAAGTCGAGTTTATAAGCAAGGCTCCTAATCCACTCTAGTTGAAAAAGGACCTGCAAATCTCGGTGCCTACTCCCTTTACTACTGAACTGAATTACATTCTTCAATGAGGAGATATTGACACGTACCATGTCACTGACAAAGAACTCCAAATCTCTTCCTCTCTTATTAGCAAAACTCTTTTGCCTATCTTAAGCAGCTTTCATCATTGTGGAATGATTTAAATCTTTTTTGAAGTTTCGCTAATTATATCTCGCCCAACTATTAGCTTTTTGCCCGCTTTCCACCAACATGAATGAGCATTGCACGGTAGAACACACAATGCTTCAAATGACGCCATATCGTTGCTTAACTAATAACTATTATTGTATGTGAATTCAAAAAGATGTAAGTGATTATCCATAAGCCTCTAAAGTCGAGTATACAAGCCTGCAAGAGATCCTCTAAGATACGATTTACTCTCTTGGTTTGGCCATCAGTTTAAGGGCAATAAGTTGTACTCAGATGCAGCTCTATCCCCCATGTCTCCTATAAGCTCTTCCAAAACCCATTAGTGAATAAAGGGTCTCGGTCAGTCATAATTCTCTTAGGCACACCATCGAATCATACAATCTACTTCATATACAATTCGACCAGTTTGGCTGGCATTCTACTAGACTTCATGGGTATAAATATAGCGCTCTAGGTCAACCAATCGACTATGACCCAAATGCAATCGTACTATCCTCCATTCCTTGGTAGTCCATCGACACTTGTTCCCACTTTCACTAGGGAACATCTAGTAGCTACATCAAACCATTAGGTTTTTTCTTCTTTGCCCCTACTGATCGGCAGTTCATGCACTTTGAGATGAATGTCCCAACTTCCTTATTCATCCCTTCCCAATAGTAGGTATGTTTCATATCATGGTACATCTTATTACCACCCGGGTGGATAGTCAATCTTTAATGATGGCATTCTCATAGCACCTCATCACTTATCCCATCAACATCAAGAACAAATAATCTTCTACCTTTACAAAGCTAAACATCTCGATTGAGTCTGTACCGCTTCACCTCTTAGAACTCTACTCCATCTTCAATCCTATTAATAATCTTAGCTAGTTTGGCATCACGTCTCTGACTATTACTGATCTACTCAATCAGAGTAGTTTTTATGATAAAGCTCGCCAATATCTCTGACACTAGCTTACATCTTGGTCGGAAATCATAGCCAGCAACATACTCTAACTACAACCATTCTAGGAACATAGCTCCCAATCTGGCATGTCTCCTACTTAATGCACTAGTAACTACATTCCTTTTCTCTGAAGTATATGCAATACCAAAGTCATAGGAAGCTAGGAAATCTAACCGTCATTGCTGGCGAAGATTAAAATCCTTCTATAATAAGAGGTACTTCAATGATTTATGGTCAGTGAAAAGCTCGAATCTCTCTCCCAAAAGATAGTGCCTCCAAAGCTTCAGCGCAAACACGATTGCTGCTAACTCCAAGTCATGGGCGGGTTATTTCTTCTCCTGTGGCTTCAGTTTTTGATTAACCTATGCAGCAATTTTTTCCTTATGCATCAATACCGCGTCCAATCGGTACCATAAGCATCGACGTATATCATTATCTCTTCATTCTCACTCAGGATGGTCAACACTGGTTCACTCGTCAACTTCTCTTTTGAACTCATAAATGCATGATTGCATCTTCCATCTTGCGTCCTAAGTAAAATTCTAATTCTTTTACCTTAAGTGAGTCAATGGTGCTGCACGTTGGAGAAGCCCTAGATGAATCGTCTATAATATCCAGCTAACCCCAGAAAACTTCTCATATCGTCATATCTCATATCACAATTCTCTTCTCTAGATGTAATACTTAGAAAACTTTGCTTCCATTCGGTGTTCCCTTAATACCTTGAGTAAGATTGTAATGATCCATATTCTACGAATCGAAGGATCGTAGAATATTAATATTATTTTCATATGAGGTCATATGATTCTAAAATTTTATAAAATGACTCTAAGGGACATTTTCCACATTTACGATTTTTTTCGGATTTCTATATGACCATTTTGACCCTGAGAATCTTGTATGGCCTATAAATTTTGATATGAGCCATATTGGTGTCTGAAACCACTTCCACTAGATCAGGATGATTGTTTCCCTTTCCTAAAATGGTCTTAATAGGAAAACAAACTTAGCATTAGCGAGATATGGTTGTTTGAAGTTCCACTTGATTTTAGACATCTTAAAAGGTAATTAGTCCTAAAGTCCATTTTGGGATTAACATAGGGTTAGGACCGATGGAACCCTCTTCCATCATTTCACACTTCCCAAAAATAGAGAGAATCTCCATTTAGCAATCTCTTACCTAAAAAGTCACCATAATCCTTATCTAATTGGCCAAAACTCATCATTAGAAGGAGACTAGTGAGATTAGTACCTTGGATTGGGATTTGTTGCCGGAGATCATCTTAGAGCCGCTGTTCATCTTGGGATTCGTTCATCTTTGGGCTTGGGTTGAACTGCTTTGGATTTACTGAGTGGTTTGAAGCCTTTTCTCATTAATTAGCCTTTAAATGAAGTTTAATGATGTTTTTAAATGATTTTCAAAATTTAAAAAAAAAATATTAAATCCTTTTAAACAACATATGTAAATTTCAAATAATTTATATAAATGTTGTAAATTTGTGTTCTTATGGATCTCATGTGTTCATATGGATACTACCCTTAGATTTAAGCTTTGTTTTGATATTTATAGATGTATGCGTGTTAGAATAGGCTATATATGATATTTTCTTGAATGTATGTTGATTGAATGGTTAAAATGCCGATCGAATGATGATTTAGCTTTAGAAATAGGTTAGGGATCAGTACCGATCCGTGATTTTTGTTCCAAATGTCATGCAATTGATATGAGGTGACAAGGAAGGCCCCATAAGACTAATTTTCAAATTTCAAGTCATTTGGAGTTCGTTTCTCGAGTTATTGATGATTGAAGATGGATCGGTGTTGATGGATTGATGATCACCCATAAAAGTCACATTGTTTGAATGACATGCGATCCATAGGGTGGGTCAAGAAGGACCCCTTAAATCTCCCTTTCAAATTTCAAGTCGTTTGGAGTTCATATGGTTGAGTTATGGATTTAGGAAGTTCAGATCGGTGAAGACGGATTGTGGTAGGGTGTGCTTGGGGCCAACAAGGTAAACCATAGGGCCCGACTTAAGGCATTCTCAGATCTGTTAAGGTAAGAGAAAGAAAATGAGTTAAGTTAGGGATTGGTACCGATCCTTGGTTGTATTTTGGGCCAGCAAGGAAGAAACTTCATGCTTGACATAGGGCATTCTCAGATCGGTGAAGGCAAGTGGAAAAATGAGTTAAGTTAAGGATTGATACTGACCCCTGGGCATCCATGAAATTACCCAGGAACGTCTTTGGGCCAAACCCAGGGATCTCAGGCTCTGCTTTGCCCCAGAACCTAAGAAAATTCTGAGTTGAGTTTTTTAGCTTTTTCGATGATTTTCGATGACGATGACTCTTTACCCGATGATAATGATATCATACTATGAAGTGATGGCTTTGACGATGGATGTCCGTACTTTGAGTTGCAAGGTAGTGGAATATGAGTTGAACCAAAGGATCTATTGGACAATAGCTATGGGATATATGATATTATTCTATAATTGATGACGACAATAGAGGATCGTCCCTACTGTGGTGACTTCATGATAGGAGTCATGATATCAGTTCCAAGATGTACTCTACTATAGATGATGTTGTAAAGGATGGTTGATACTGAGGGTTCATAGGATACTTATGAGGTGGGGGTATACACCGGGGATGTAATGGTTCCTATAGCATGATGACTATTCTATATATGACGTTTGTTTACCCAGACCAACATAATGGTTAGTCAATTTCCTAGTCGAATGAGTGGCATGGATTTGAATACCGAGGAACGAGGATGTGGGCTATCGTGATGGATAGCTGTATCTTGGCCATGATTGGTCGGTGAGTGATCTTATATCCAACGCACTAAGTGAGTAATGTAAGGATGGATGATGGATGCTATATTTGTCTAATTGCTTATCGCCCTAGGGATGTCACCTAGTATCGATATCATTGAAGTATATATTTGGACACCCCTTAGTACTTTGATGTATAGTACACCCATGATGACCATGATGTAGAGTGGCGTAGATTTTGTATGTGTCCTAACTCTTTGAATGCAAGGATAGGTTGGTATGATCCTTCATACCATTTGTTCTATTATAGTATATATTAGTATTTAGAAATTTATTGCTGCTCATGCCTGACTTTTGTCCGACCCGTGGTTTTATGCTTTGCTTCATATTACTTTTGGTACTCTTAAATAAGTAGATTAGGGATATCAGGTCTGGTGAGAATGTGGAGCATAATGGGTGGCGAGTAGAAGGATATTCTCTCGTATTATTATATTTACTCATTTGCTATTCCGTTGCACAACAATACGGAGCTTGCCAATGCCTTTATTAATAAGAGACAGTTATTTATGCTTTATTATTTGATGTATAACTCTATTTCCTACAATGCGTATTGTATGGATCTATTACTCTGATTCTGTGATTCATTCAATTATGTACTATCTTGCTTGTTTTATATTTGAGATGTTTACTATTATATTTTATTTGATAGGCTATGAGATATACATGTTTTATGTTGTTTTATTTACTTTACAATATTTGACGGTCGTCCTACGTCTACCGGCCACCGCTGTAGTGCACTATATAGGTATATTGGGTGTCAAGGGTGTAGTGCGGTCTTAACATTTGGTATTAGAGCTTAGGTTGCATTGTTTAACCCAAGGACTACTATGATCCAGTAGAGATAGGATAGGAGTTTTCACCCTGCACTAGATCGAGAATGTAAATATATACGAGAGCGTGTACTTGTTATACATTTTGGTTTTCAAAACTATATAGCAGTATATATTATATAAGTCACACTACACACGAGTACTACTTAAGTAGGACTCCTTACAGAGAGACTGATCATCTTTATCACAGACTGAAGGATGAGTCGTCAAACAAGGAATTCTGCCGGGAACTCATCTCTAGAGTCAAAGAAAGAGCTGGCTCAAGAGTCGATAATCCTGATCTACAAAGAATGTTCAATACCATAATGTGGAACATGCTTCAGAATTCTCAAGTTGCCACTCTAAATAGTGCTATTAATGGTGGTGCACCAATGCAGGCACCCAAAGCCAATTTTGCCAAGTTGAATAAAGACTTTACTAGTCTTGAAGGCAGACTATTTCTTGGAATAGAGTCGGCAATGGAGTTTATGGATTGGCTTGACAGTTGTGAGAATAAATTTGATGATCTTGAAATTAATGATGTTATGAAGAGGAGGTTAGCCTCTCGTAAACTTTAGGAAAGGGCGATGAACTGGTGGAACACTGTGAAAGTTGCTACACTTAAGGATCAGTTTACTTGGGATCGATTCAAAGCCCGTTTTGAAGAGAAGTTTATACCGACAGCTCAGAAGTCAGCCTTATTCTGTAAATTTATGGATCTAAAGCGAGGAGATATGACTGTCGGCGAGTACGTTGCTGAGTACGTAGCCGAGTTCTATCTAAATATGGGATATCTTTCATAGACACTCCATTAAGAAGAATGAGAATTTCACCATTGGCTTGGATGACTTTTTGGGAGAGAAACTCGTAGGCCACATTGACGAGACTTTTGAGATGTTAGTCGAGACGGCCATAAGGCATGAGAGCCTTTATTCGAAGTTGAGGATTATTATTCCTAAAGAAGAGCCAAATCCACAACTAAGCGAGAGAGGCAAGAAGAAGCAGAACACTAAGAGGAAGAAGTTTCAGAATAAAGGCAGCTAGAAGAAGAGTAAGACCACACCCATTTGTTACAACTGCGGTGACAAAGACCACTATAGTAGAGATTGTAAAGCTAAGGAAAGAAATGTTACAACTTCTGTAACGACCCAGAATTTTTAGAAATTAAAATATGAATATTTAATTAATTTTAAATATTTATAAGTGAATTTATAAGTCAAATAAATTTTTATTTGGAATTATTGAATTTAATTGGATAATTAAATCGATAATTTAATATGTTAAATTATGGAAATAATTGAAAATATAGTTAAAAATGATTGAAAATGATTTGTAAAATTTTATTTTATCATATGGGAGTTAGAAAGATATTTTAGAACTTTTAAAATCGAATTAAAAGTAAATTTGTGAAAATTGAATATTTTAATATTAAAATCGACTAGTGAAAATAGTCAATTTTTGAACAGTCTCAGAATTGAACGAAACCAGTTCCATTGGATCCGTAATAGTTAGTTATTACCGGATTTCAAATTTCGTGTCAATCGGAGTTATCGTTTGGTCGTGGCAGCTCGAAACGCATCGAATTATTTTTAATTTAAATTTGGCGAGTCAAAATAGCCATTTTTCAAAAAGTCTCGGATTTCGACGAAACCAGTTTCATAGGATCCGTAATGTGATATTATTGTAAGGTTTCAAATTTCGTGTCAATTGGATTTACTGTTTGTCATGTACAAATTAAAACGCCTAGAAATCGACTTAAATCGGTTTAATTCAAATTGAGCGTTTACAGCCATAACTCGCACATACTTCCGAATTAGCTTCCGAAACCTGTTCCATTGTGTCCGAAACGCGGGGTAAACCCTAGAAACACTGGTTACGGCGCCTAAATCGGAGTTCGGAATTTCCGGGATGAATAGTGTCGTTCGTTCTCTTATAAATAGCCCCCCCCCATTTAAAAAATAAAAATAAAAAAAAAGATACAAAACCCTAGCCGCCAGGAGCTTTCACCAATGGCCAGTATTTCTTCTTCTTGCCCCTCTCTTTTCTTCCAATCCACTAGCAATTACCACAAACTTTCAACATGAAAGATGTAGAGGGCAACGAGAGCTTGGAGATCAACGGTTGTGATGTAAAACGGAGCGATGTGGTGGCGTCTAGGGGGGTGCGTTTGTGGGCCGCACGGCCTCGTGGTGCGTGCAAACCATAGGGCCGAGCTTGCTCTCCTTGGGGTCGAAGGTGGAGGAGGGGGTGAGCTAGAAGTTGCAACTCCCTGATCGTCATATAGTTGAGTATCTTGCTCGTAAAATCAAAACCTAATATCATGATAGTGGGTTCAAGTTTGCGGCCTAATTCCTGAAGCTTGAACGTGAGAGGAGAGAAAGAAAGGGACGGGCCTGATGTCGGGAAGCAAAGATCAAGGGCTAGGATTGGATGAAGGTTGTAAATATAAAGTTAATGTTGTAAATTTGTTAATATAAACTCGTGTAACTTCAAAAATTCATAACTTTTTCATACGAGGTCGAAAAAATGCAAACTCAGTTGCGTTGGAATCGTATGGACGAGCACTATGCGATGGAGTTGGTTTGGAGTCGTTTGGAGTTAGTGAGAATTTTGGGTAAAATTAAACGTCCGTTTAATTTTATTCGAAATAAATCGCTAAAACGGAAATGAAACCAAGGTGAGAACTTCTCACTCAATCGAATCAGTTTCGATTTTATTTTAAATAGTTAGATTTAAAATATTTGAATGCATGTTTGAATGTTGATTGATATCTATTGATTGTTAAAATAGACATTATACGCCGTTAGTAAGCGGATGTTATTTATTAAAAACATATACCGCGAATATTTCATAAACAGTGAAATTGGTATTATAAATAATATCAATATATATATATTGGCATATGTATATATTGGAGTTATTGATTTCCCGCATTTATTTGTTTAGCGGATGAGACCCTATTGCGCCGTTATTAAGCGGATAATATTTAAATCCCATATACCGCGATAATTTCGTACTGGAGCGAAATTGGTATTGTGCTAATGTTTTTGGATGCAGAAAACAGGTTGGAGGGATCCAACTGGATTCCTCAACAGTTTTTATTTAATTTCAGATATTTTGATATTTGATTGATTATCATATCGATATATGATATCGTTGTAGTCGTGATTGACTATTTGGTGTGTAGCATCATTGGACCCAGATTTTGGGATTTTAAAATGATTTTAAAGTGATTTTTGAAAATATACTTTATTTTTGGAATTGATCTATTTTAAATAAATAAACGTTATAATTTTTAATGTTATAAAAATTATGGTTTTTGTGAAATATAGTTAAAAGCTGATTTTTGAGAAATGTGAATTAATGATTTTTATAAAATAGTTTAAATTGGATTTTTGAACATATTATAAAAGTTTAAATATAGGATTTATAAAATTTGATTGTTTTATAAATCAAGAGAATGGTGAAATTATAAAGGAATTTAAAGACGTTTTAGAAGAATAATATAAATTGATTTATATTAAGAGATTTATAAATGGATATTTATAAATTGAAATATAAACATTATAAAACGAGTTTTGATAAGTGTTTGAATGAAGTGAAAATGAATTTCATAAATGAATGAAATTTATAGAATTATAAACTGTGAAGTTATGAATAAAATTTATAAATAGTAAGATTTATAAATTGGTGAAGTTAATTGAGGAATAGATTTAGGTGAATAATTGAATCTTATAAGTTATAAGATTTATAATTATGAAGTTCAAAGGAACGATTTTTGTAAACGAATAGATTATAAGTATTTAACTTATAATATGAACTTTTAGTTATAATTGAGTTATAAACTGGAATAGATTAATAAAGGAGTTTATAAAAAGGAAGTTTTTATAAATAAATAGAAATAGAATTTATAAACGTTGTTTTATAAATTCACAAATGACTTATTTTGATAAGTAAAATTGTTATAACTTATTTATGGAGTTATATTCACGTTTTAGACAGTGAATAATCCTTTAAAATAAAAATGAATAAAAAGGATGAAATTTGTTAATGAAGTATATTCACGTTTTTGAATAGTGAATAACACGTTAAAGAAAATGTTTAGAATGTGATGTTTTAAATAGAATTAAAACGATCTAACGATGTTTTAAAATGTGTTGAGATTCGAAACCATAGATTTCAACATTGATTGTTGAAATAGACGTTTTCGAGAAATAGAAGGAGATGATGGACTATAACACTGTTGTTATGGTAAATGATTTCCGAAAGGAAATGTTTTGTATAGTATTGGGATTTATATATCTATTTTAATTTCGAATCCCTATACTAGTGATTTTGGGTTATCGTAACGATGTTTTACGTAACATTCGTTTTGGCCCAAATAAATATGTTAAAGTGAATGATTTTCCTTAAAGAATGAAATATATACTTAATTTCGATTTAAGTATATTGAATATTTTCTAAGTGGAAAATAAATAAAATTTGTGAATTACTTATGAATAAATAAGTATGGAAATGTTTTTTCAATATAAAGTGAATATTAGAGAATTTATTTTTTTGAAGATAAATTGAAAATGACTATTATAAATCGAATTGAAGTCGTATATTCATTAATACTTTGGAATGTAAATTCACTATTGAATTTATGAAAGAAAGTGAAATTGGTTTAAAAATAAATATTGATTTATTTTTTGAAGTATTGAAATATATATCTTGTAAAGATATTTTGTGAAATAAATAATTTGGAAAATTATTTGGAAACTGGTGATGTGGGCATGTCCAGTGATAGTTAAATAATCGACTATCAATATTTCCCTTTGAATGGGTGATTGATGTGAATTGTTTGAATGTGAATGCTACACTTATTTTTGAATAAGCGCTCACTATTCGGGTTAACCGGGAAAGGACCATGGGGTCGTATAACCCATTCCGAATATGTGATACGTCGTTGTGAATTGCATTGAAGATCGGTGTTGAAGACCCGGTATTTGCGAGAGCGATAGGATGACCTGTCGATTGTCTCTGCACTGAGTTGCAGCGGTATAGAGACTCCCTAAGTGATGGGAAATCCGATCAGGATTGTGAATATCCGGATTGCAAGGACTTCTTTGTAAGTGCCTTCGGTTTTGTTCGATCCCGGAACAGACTTGTATGGATTGTGTGTCTGACATTACAAGTTGAGATATAAAGCCGATTTCTTTCAAATATATTTCTGTTGGTGGCGAAGAATTTATTCTTTTAGCTTAACACCCTTCTCTGAGACGTACGTGCTCAGAGGTTATATAGTTGAAGTTATCAGCGATATATTCCCAATTTAGTAATGTGACATGCTGAGTGATGCTGAAATGATCATTGTGTTGATTATTGTGATAGGATCGTTTATTTGATCGTCTATCTTAGTGATCATTGTGTTGATCATTTGTTGACCCAAAGCATGGCTTTTGTATAAAGTATGTTTTTGTGGACGTGACTTCGTCGAGCCTCACACCCCGGAAATGGTCAAAACAGGAAAGATGCGGCAAGGTTATGAGGGGTAGCACCCTTTAGGGTATGTACATTTCCTTCTGGATAGAGGTGGTATCATGGTATGGAGCCCAGATATTTAACCTATGTGGTTACTACGAATTTATTACTTTGTGGTTGTTGGTTTTCGGGATCCCATGAGAAAGGTCGTTTACGATCGGGGAATGGCGTGCTCGTGTCAGTAGTTACCCAGTTAGGGGTAACCCGGCCTTGTGTTGGCAGAGTTCCGGTTTGGTTCTCGGGGATGTCTTTCCAGAGGCATTCTCATGTGGCAATGGGAAGTTCCTTGGCCTGACCATTTGTTGGAAATCCAAAGAAACAATACGAGACTTGTACGGTTTTAGTTGTATAACCTGCTATGGAATGTGGCGGTAACCTGCTATTGAACATAGTTAGCTATAGTAGACATACGATAATGGTCGTATGTTGGCTAAGATTTATATTCTACTTTCGAAATGAATTTCTTCTACACTATGCACTAGTAATAATATCAAATGTTATTTTAAATGCGTATCAAGCATCTTTAACTATCATAAGGAGAAATCTCCTCCGATTCTGCGTTTGCATTGTGTGTGTGTGCGGGAGGCCTTATGGTAGTCTCATTTTTTAAAAGCATTGCGAATTGAATTTAAAAATATTCCTCTATTTTGATTTTAAAGATAAATAAACTGTTTTGAGTTTTCATACCAGTCACATGACTGACTTGGAGTTTATTGTTTTCCTTCCTAAACTCTGGGTGCCCACCAATTTCCACACGGGCAGTCAAGAGTTAAGGTTTATCAGGATATTCTGGATATTCTGGAGTTGCTGGAGGCAAGATGGATGGCATAGCGTATTACTAGTTTATATAGTATTTCTTTTTCCGCTGCACTGTTTGTTGTTGTATATTGTTGTACACTCTGATGATATGATGTAATGAAATGAAATGTAATAACTGATATAGTTCTTTGTTTAAAGATTATTCATTTATTATTATATGTTGTTCCGCTGCGAATTGTGAGATTCTGATGTTGTTCTGTTGTTTTCTGTTCCGTCCTCTTTTCTTCTGTTTTTTCTTTCCTCCCTATTCTCTTTTTCTTCTATTTTAAAATGTTCTATCTTCTTTTCTGTCTTCTCTTTTCCCTCTATCTTCTACCTTTTTCTTTCTTCTTATCTTCTCTTTCTATCTTTTTCTTTTCTTAAATTCTTTTTAAAACCCATAACTATTCGGTTTTTCGGCAACGAAAAATCGAAGCGTTACATTTGGTATCAGAGCTTATGGTTAAGCGACAACCATGGTTCTGTTGGGTATTACTCATTAGAGATAGAGTCAGTAGTACTCTAGAATGATTTTGAGTGTAATAATAGCTATGAGAGCGTATTTGTTAGTGAATATAAATTGTTTTATATTGTGATGATTGGTTTGTTGAGTGGTATATAGATTCTGGTTAGTACGAGTAATTAACGTTGTTGATAGTGATCTCTAAACACTTGTACAGAGCAATTTGGCACAGTATGATTTTAAATTGGGTAAATGAAATAATTTTACCTTGATTATATTTTATATATAAAGAAATAATTTTTCAGAATTATTAAAGAGTATACAAGATGATTGTTAGATGTTTGAATAATCCAAATAAAAGAATAATTGTATAAGTAAAAGAATTATAAGAATTGAATTATAATTAAAGTGATTTACAATTGAGAAATAAACTTATATATATGAGAAGTGAAACTATATGAATATATTTATGAATATGAGTTGTAAGTAAAAGTGAATTTAAAGTTAAATGAAAGTATAACTTAAGTGATGCTGAATGAAGTTGATATTAGTATCAAACTAAATTAATAAAGTTAAGTGATAAATGTGAACTTAAGTTATGTGAATGAAATTCAACTTTTATAATTGAATTGAATGAATCAATTGAATGTAAATTAAGTTGATATGGAATAATGAATGTAAGTGAAATTCATTTAAAATCTAATGTTATTGGAAGTTGAATAATTGAATGGAAATCAATTAAATTAAACCAATTGATAAGCAAAGGAATTTGGTTGTAATTAATATACATTGATTGTTATATGATTGTTAGTTGATTGTATATAATTCATTAAGTATTAGTGAAATTTAAAGCTAGGTAATTGAATTCAAATTGGAAGTAAATAAATTTGAATAAGAATGAATGTTGATAACATCCACTGCATATGAATCAAATGTGATTTAAATTGAAAACCTATTTTATTGAATATTAATGAAAATATAAATGAATATTTATTGGTTATGGATGTTAGTTGGATGATGTTTGAATATGTTGCATTGGCTATGTGACATATATAGTTATTATGTTGCTATATGTTGTATATCGATACTATTATCTATATGCATGATTCTCATGTTGTTTGTTGAGTAATTAGTAGGTGCGGATCGCGTTTGCTTCGCATTTGGAGCTCGCTTTTGCGCTATATTAGCCGTATATGCTTGCTAATAAAATATAAGGTACATATCTCGGATTACATACCGTACTTTTATACTTTTTTCCCTGCGGGATGCCTCATTACTTGATGAGATGTATATTTGTGATATATATACTATCATTTTTTTTTTCGGATCGAGCCGCGCAAAGGAGAGTATGGCGAATTTTTCCGAAAATTTAAGGCGTTAGAAAAAATTTGAGAAAATTGGAAAATTTTGAAAACTATAATTTTGATTTTGGAATTGAAGTCAAACAAGATAGTAATTGTTTTTGAAAAGATAACTAAGTATGATTTTGAAAACTTAGTAAAGTATTGTAAGAAGTTTAATTATGGATTTTTGAAAATTAATAGATTCTGTAACTTTTCTTACTTGTAATTTCGAGGATGAAATTCTTTTAAGGGGGGAAGATTGTAACGACCCAGAATTTTTAGAAATTAAAATATGAATATTTAATTAATTTTAAATATTTATAAGTGAATTTATAAGTCAAATAAATTTTTATTTGGAATTATTGAATTTAATTGGATAATTAAATCGATAATTTAATATGTTAAATTATGGAAATAATTGAAAATATAGTTAAAAATGATTGAAAATGATTTGTAAAATTTTATTTTATCATATGGGAGTTAGAAAGATATTTTAGAGCTTTTAAAATCGAATTAAAAGTAAATTTGTGAAAATTGAATATTTTAATATTAAAATCGACTAGTGAAAATAGTCAATTTTTGAACAGTCTCAGAATTGAACGAAACCAGTTCCATTGGATCCGTAATAGTTAGTTATTACCGGATTTCAAATTTCGTGTCAATCGGAGTTATCGTTTGGTCGTGGCAGCTCGAAACGTATTGAATTATTTTTAATTTAAATTTGGCGAGTCAAAATAGCCATTTTTCAAAAAGTCTCGGATTTTGACGAAACCTGTTTCATCGGATCCGTAATGTGATATTATTATAAGGTTTCAAATTTCGTGTCAATTGGATTTACCGTTTGTCCTGTACAAATTAAAACGCCTAGAAATCGACTTAAATCGGTTTAATTCAAATTGAGCGTTTACAGCCATAACTCGCACATACTTCCGAATTAGCTTCCGAAACCTGTTCCATTGTATCCGGAATGCGGGGTAAACCCTAGAAATGCTGGTTACGGCGCCTAAATCGGAGTTCGGAATTTCCGGGATGAATAGTGTCGTTCGTTCTCTTATAAATAGCCCCCCCCATTTAAAAAAATAAAAATAAAAAATAAAAAAGATACAAAACCCTAGCCGCCAGGAGCTTTCACCAATGGCCAGTATTTCTTCTTCTTCCCCCTCACTTTTCTTCCAATCAACTAGCAATTACCACAAACTTTCAACATGAAAGATGTAGAGGGCAACGAGAGCTTGGAGATCAACGGTTGTGATGTAAAACGGAGCGATGTGGTGGCGTCTAGGGGGGTGCGTTTGTGGGCCGCACGGCCTCGTGGTGCGTGCAAACCATAGGGCCGAGCTTGCTCTCCTTGGGGTCGAAGGTGGAGGAGGGGGTGAGCTAGAAGTTGCAACTCCCTGATCGTCATATAGTTGAGTATCTTGCTCGTAAAATCAAAACCTAATATCATGATAGTGGGTTCAAGTTTGCGGCCTAATTCCTGAAGCTTGAACGTGAGAGGAGAGAAAGAAAGGGACGGGCCTGATGTGGGGAAGCAAAGATCAAGGGCTAGGATTGGATGAAGGTTGTAAATATAAAGTTAATGTTGTAAATTTGTTAATATAAACTCGTGTAACTTCAAAAATTCATAACTTTTTCATACGAGGTCGAAAAAATGCAAACTCAGTTGCGTTGGAATCGTATGGACGAGCACTACGCGATGGAGTTGGTTTGGAGTCGTTTGGAGTTAGTGAGAATTTTGGGTAAAATTAAACGTCCGTTTAATTTTATTCGAAATAAATCGCCAAAACGGAAATGAAACCAAGGTGAGAACTTCTCACTCAATCGAATCAGTTTCGATTTTATTTTAAATAGTTAGATTTAAAATATTTGAATGCATGTTTGAATGTTGATTGATATCTATTGATTGTTAAAATAGACATTATACGCCGTTAGTAAGCGGATGTTATTTATTAAAAACATATACCGCGAATATTTCATAAACAGTGAAATTGGTATTATAAATAATATCAATATATATATATATATTGGCATATGTATATATTGGAGTTATTGATTTCCCGCATTTATTTGTTTAGCGGATGAGACCCTATTGCGCCGTTATTAAGCGGATAATATTTAAATCCCATATACCGCGATAATTTCGTACTGGAGCGAAATTGGTATTGTGCTAATGTTTTTGGATGCAGAAAACAGGTTGGAGGGATCCAACTGGATTCCTCAACAGTTTTTATTTAATTTCAGATATTTTGATATTTGATTGATTATCATATCGATATATGATATCGTTGTAGTCGTGATTGACTATTTGGTGTGTAGCATCATTGGACCCAGATTTTTGGATTTTAAAATGATTTTAAAGTGATTTTTGAAAATATACTTTATTTTTGGAATTGATCTATTTTAAATAAATAAACGTTATAATTTTTAATGTTATAAAAATTATGGTTTTTGTGAAATATAGTTAAAAGCTGATTTTTGAGAAATGTGAATTAATGATTTTTATAAAATAGTTTAAATTGGATTTTTGAACATATTATAAAAGTTTAAATATAGGATTTATAAAATTTGATTGTTTTATAAATCAAGAGAATGGTGAAATTATAAAGGAATTTAAAGACGTTTTAGAAGAATAATATAAATTGATTTATATTAAGAGATTTATAAATGGATATTTATAAATTGAAATATAGACATTATAAAACGAGTTTGATAAGTGTTTGAATGAAGTGAAAATGAATTTCATAAATGAATGAAATTTATAGAATTATAAACTGTGAAGTTATGAATAAAATTTATAAATAGTAAGATTTATAAATTGGTGAAGTTAATTGAGGAATAGATTTGGGTGAATAATTGAATCTTATAAGTTATAAGATTTATAATTATGAAGTTCAAAGGAACAATTTTTGTAAACGAATATATTATAAGTATTTAACTTATAATATGAACTTTTAGTTATAATTGAGTTATAAACTGGAATACATTAATAAAGGAGTTTATAAAAAGGAAGTTTTTATAAATAAATAGAAATAGAATTTATAAACGTTATTTTATAAATTCACAAATGACTTATTTTGATAAGTAAAATTGTTATAACTTATTTATGGAGTTATATTCACGTTTTAGACAGTGAATAATCCTTTAAAATAAAAATGAATAAAAAGGATGAAATTTGTTAATGAAGTATATTCACGTTTTTGAATAGTGAATAACACGTTAAAGAAAATGTTTAGAATGTGATGTTTTAAATAGAATTAAAACGATCTAACGATGTTTTAAAATGTGTTGAGATTCGAAACCATAGATTTCAGCATTGATTGTTGAAATAGACGTTTTCGAGAAATAGAAGGAGATGATGGACTATAACACTATTGTTATGGTAAATGATTTCCGAAAGGAAATGTTTTGTATAGTATTGGGATTTATATATCTATTTTAATTTCGAATCCCTATACTAGTGATTTTGGGTTATCGTAACGATGTTTTACGTAACATTCGTTTTGGCCCAAATAAATATGTTAAAGTGAATGATTTTCCTTAAAGAATGAAATATATACTTAATTTCGATTTAAGTATATTGAATATTTTCTAAGTGGAAAATAAATAAAATTTGTGAATTACTTATGAATAAATAAGTATGGAAATGTTTTTTCAATATAAAGTGAATATTAGAGAATTTATTTTTTTGAAGATAAATTGAAAATGACTATTATAAATCGAATTGAAGTCGTATATTCATTAATACTTTGGAATGTAAATTCACTATTGAATTTATGAAAGAAAGTGAAATTGGTTTAAAAATAAATATTGATTTATTTTTTGAAGTATTGAAATATATATCTTGTAAAGATATTTTGTGAAATAAATAATTTGGAAAATTATTTGGAAACTGGTGATGTGGGCATGTCCAGTGATAGTTAAATAATCGACTATCAATATTTCCCTTTGAATGGGTGATTGATGTGAATTGTTTGAATGTGAATGCTACACTTATTTTTGAATAAGCGCTCACTATTCGGGTTAACCGGGAAAGGACCATGGGGTCGTATAACCCATTCCGAATATGTGATACGTCGTTGTGAATTGCATTGAAGATCGGTGTTGAAGACCCGGTATTTGCGAGAGCGATAGGATGACCTGTCGATTGTCTCTGCGCTGAGTTGCAGCGGTATAGAGACTCCCTAAGTGATGGGAAATCCGATCAGGATTGTGAATATCCGGATTGCAAGGACTTCTTTGTAAGTGCCTTCGGTTTTGTTCGATCCCGGAACAGACTTGTATGGATTGTGTGTCTGACATTACAAGTTGAGATATAAAGCCGATTTCTTTCAAATATATTTCTGTTGGTGGCGAAGAATTTATTCTTTTAGCTTAACACCCTTCTCTGAGACGTACGTGCTCAGAGGTTATATAGTTGAAGTTATCAGCGATATATTCCCAATTTAGTAATGTGACATGCTGAGTGATGCTGAAATGATCATTGTGTTGATTATTGTGATAGGATCGTTTATTTGATCGTCTATCTTAGTGATCATTGTGTTGATCATTTGTTGACCCAAAGCATGGCTTTTGTATAAAGTATGTTTTTGTGGACGTGACTTCGTCGAGCCTCACACCCCGGAAATGGTCAAAACAGGAAAGATGCGGCAAGGTTATGAGGGGTAGCACCCTTTAGGGTATGTACATTTCCTTCTGGATAGAGGTGGTATCATGGTATGGAGCCCAGATATTTAACCTATGTGGTTACTACGAATTTATTACTTTGTGGTTGTTGGTTTTCGGGATCCCGTGAGAAAGGTCGTTTACGATCGGGGAATGGCGTGCTCGTGTCAGTAGTTACCCAGTTAGGGGTAACCCGGCCTTGTGTTGGCAGAGTTCCGGTTTGGTTCTCGGGGATGTCTTTCCAGAGGCATTCTCATGTGGCAATGGGAAGTTCCTTGGCCTGACCATTTGTTGGAAATCCAAAGAAACAATACGAGACTTGTACGGTTTTAGTTGTATAACCTGCTATGGAATGTGGCGGTAACCTGCTATTGAACATAGTTAGCTATAGTAGACATACGATAATGGTCGTATGTTGGCTAAGATTTATATTCTACTTTCGAAATGAATTTCTTCTACACTATGCACTAGTAATAATATCAAATGTTATTTTAAATGCGTATCAAGCATCTTTAACTATCATAAGGAGAAATCTCCTCCGATTCTGCGTTTGCATTGTGTGTGTGTGCGGGAGGCCTTATGGTAGTCTCATTTTTTAAAAGCATTGCGAATTGAATTTAAAAATATTCCTTTATTTTGATTTTAAAGATAAATAAACTGTTTTGAGTTTTCATACCAGTCACATGACTGACTTGGAGTTTATTGTTTTCCTTCCTAAACTCTGGGTGCCCACCAATTTCCACACGGGCAGTCAAGAGTTAAGGTTTATCAGGATATTCTGGATATTCTGGAGTTGCTGGAGGCAAGATGGATGGCATAGCGTATTACTAGTTTATATAGTATTTCTTTTTCCGCTGCACTGTTTGTTGTTGTATATTGTTGTACACTCTGATGATATGATGTAATGAAATGAAATGTAATAACTGATATAGTTCTTTGTTTAAAGATTATTCATTTATTATTATATGTTGTTCCGCTGCGAATTGTGAGATTCTGATGTTGTTCTGTTGTTTTCTGTTCCGTCCTCTTTTCTTCTGTTTTTTTGTTTCCTCCCTATTCTCTTTTTCTTCTATTTTAAAATGTTCTATCTTGTTTTCTGTCTTCTCTTTTCCCTCTATCTTCTACCTTTTTCTTTCTTCTTATCTTCTCTTTCTATCCTTTTCTTTTCTTAAATTCTTTTTAAAACCCATAACTATTCGGTTTTTCGGCAACGAAAAATCGAAGCGTTACAACTTCAACAAGCGTAAGCATATTAAAAAGGACTATCTAGAGCCATTAAAGCAGAAGCAGGTGGTGAAAGCATATACTGTCAATGTTGTTTCGACTTCATCGAAGAATCCACCGGCCAAGAGAGAAGGGGAAAGGCATTGTTATTTAAGGTATGCTTTCCATTTATGATGTTCCTATACAAGTTTTATTTGATACCGGGGCTTCACATTCCTTCATATCTAGTGACTTAGTATATAAACTAGGATCGAGATCTGAAATTGTCGACCGATCTTTGATTGTGACGAACCCTATTAGTGGCTCCACTAGTTGTGTATGGTTTGTCGTGGTTTGGTCTTATCGAGTCATGGATGCTCTTTTGATTGTGATTGCTTTATTTTGGATTTCTTTGGGTTTGGTATTATTCTAAGGATAGGTTGGTTTATAGATATGGAGTGAAAGTGAATTGTAAGAAGTTGTTGGTGATGAAATGGGTTGATAATAGGCGAACAGTAGTGTTAGGGTGCATACCAGACTATGAAGTTATGGTTGGTTTTCTATATTCGCTCGATGTGCCACCTGACAAGTTTCTATTAGTACCTATTACTAGGGGGTATCTGTACCTATTTGAAAAGGACCCCATACTTCCATCACATGGAGAAATCGAGTTCCGTATTGATTATTTAAAGATGCCGGACCGATAGGGGCTGTTAAGGAGGATGGCACCTAGAGAACAGAGAGAGCTTGAGGTGCAGGTGAATGAACATTTGCAAAAAGGGTTTATCTACAGAAGAATTTTCTAGGTGGGGCCACGAAGGTGGATGGTTCTCTTAGATTCTGTATTGATTACCGTAAGTTGAATGACCTGGGCTATATTAGTATTTAAAGGTTTATTACCGCTCACACCAGACTATTATCTGACCTGGGGTTTTATGTTTTGTTTTCTATTACTCTAGGTATTCTTAAATGAGTTGATTATAAGTATTAGGTCCGATGTGCATGTAAAGCAGAACAAGTAGCGAGTCGAAGGCTATTCTCTCATATTATTTTATTTACTCATTTGCTATTCCGCTGCACAGCACTATAGAGTTTGTTGGTTCCTTTATTACCTAGAGACGGTTTATGATTTATTATTTGATGTATAATTCTATTTCTTATGATGCATACTATATTGATCTATTACTTTGATTTTGTGATTCATTTAGTTATTTACTATTTTGCTTGTCATATATCTGAGATATTTATTTTTATATTTTATTCAACGTGGTGTGAGATATACGACAGGTCCTATGTTTTTTATTTACTTCACAACCCTTGACGGTCATCCTGCATCGACTAGTCACCACTACATCACATTATATAGGTATATTGGGTGCTAAGGGTGTAGGACAGTCTTCACACGATCCTTACATGTATCTTGTGTTCCTCCTTTGCCCATGAATAGTAGAGAATATCATCGACGGACATAAGCATAATTTTTTTAGTGGACCCATAAAAACACGATTGGTGGGATCAATAACATAAATTGACATATTTGTTAGCACAAACGGTATAACTAACTACTCATAGAATTCAAATGGTATACAAAACACTATAATTGGCACAGTCTCCTTTGCTACTCTCAACTTGTGGAATCTCATTACAAAATCAACTGAGAAAATATTCTAGCACCATGGAGCTGATGAACAAGTCATTAATATGTGGAAGCAAATACTTATTATTCCCTGTCACTTTATTAACCGCATGGTAATCAACACACTATCTAAGGGAACCATGTAACGACCCAATTTTTCGACGTCCGAAAAATCGAACCATTAGGGTTTAAAGAAGAAGAAGATAGAAGAAGAGAAAACAAAACAACAACAGAATCTTACCATCGCAACGGAATAAAATATAATAGATAATAACTGATCTTTACACAAAAGAAAACTATATCTGTTTTATACATTACATCACCAGAGTACAACTCAAATTAGTTTACACAATCAATATCCAAATGTTGGACAGTTATATAAACTCGTCCACATAACCGAATACACAACGGAACAATAATCAAATACGGATGTACATCTTGCCATCCAGCTTGTCTCCTGAGCTCCACAGCATCAAACACCTTCGTGGTGAATACCATGGGTGCTCCCCACTTGGAAATACTTCAACGAATGAACCCACTTCTCAATAGATCATTCACTTGCACCTCGAGCTCTTTCTACTCTCTAGGCACCATTCTCCTCAAAGGCATTACATCGATCTGGCATCTTTGACTAAGTCAGTATGGAATCTGATCTATCTATGTAGCAGAAGTTCAGTCAACTCCTCATATATATTTGGATACTCCATAGCAATAGGCATCGATGACAACTCATCTTATGGGATATAGAAAGAATATAGAAAGCTGACCATCACATCATCATTTGTAGGCAGCCTTACACTACCTTCCGCCCATCATCTATGCTTATCATCACCAATTACTTCTCATAATCTACCATCACTTTGTATCTATGGAATCCGTCCATACCCAGAATAATACCAAACCCCACAAAGTCCAAAACAAAGCAGTCACAATTAAAAGAACATCCATGAATCGATAAGATCAAACCACGACAAACTGTACACAGGCTAGTAAAGCCTCCAATAGGGTTCCTCTCAATCAAAGGTCGGTCAACAATCTCAGGTTTCATCCCAACTTATCTACCAAATCACTAGATATGAAGGAATGTGAAGCTCGACATAAAAAAGAACGCATATGGGAACATCATAAATAGAAAGAATACCTCGAATAACGATGCTCTTTCCCCTTCTCTTTCGCCAATGGAGCATTTGACGAAGTTCAGATAGCATTAAGAGCATATGCTTTCATCATTTGTTTTTGCTTTAGCTGCTCTAGATAGTCTTTCTGAATATGCTCAATCTTGTTGCAGTTATAGCACTTTCTCCCTTCAGCTTTGCAGTCTCTACTATAGTGGCCCTTATTAGTTGTAGCAAATTGGCCCACTTTAATCTTCCTCTTGCAATTATTATTCCATTTCCTCTTGCCTCCCTGCCCCCGGTTGCGGCTTTGGCTTTTCTTTAGGAACAATAGTCTTCGAATCAAGATATAGACTCTCATGCCTCAAGCGCTTCCCGACTATCATCTCAAAAGTCTCATTACTATGGCCTGCGAGTCGCATCCCTAGTAGTCATCTACGCCGACGATAAATTTCTCATCTTCTTTAATGGAGTGTCAATGAAAAACATCCTATATTTTGACGGAGCATTGAATTCAACAAATTACTCAGAGTAAGCCATATACCCTAGTTTTAAATCAATGAACTTGCGGAACAAAACCGACTTTTAAGCAGCAATAATACATTTCTCTTCAAATATGGTTTTATGCTGATTTTTAAGTAAACTGATCCTCAGGGTGGAAGCCCTTGCTACATTCTACCGATTCACGTGTAACATCCCCCTACTTGGAGCCCAAAACTAATGGCTATGTATGCTGTAGTCATCCATAGCTATTAATCCTCGACGACCAAATACGATTATGTTAGATACATTGATACACAGATCACAAGAATATGGAAAAAAAATAACAAATTAAAAATACATTTCCACATTCCATTCAAAACATTTCATGTTCATTACATAATCCATCAACCATCAACCATGTATAGAAAATATAATTATTACACATATGCCAAGAGCGACATATGAAGATGCCTTTTTGGTTGATCAAAGTATGTAGTAAGGCTAATAAGTCTGCCTTTACATCCAAAATACACGGCGGAAAAAGATAACTCTAAATCACTAACCGCCTCTTACACGCCTCTGGAAGCTTAATTAATCTAAGAAGGGAACCTGGAATCCTCAAATCTCAAACTACTCAAAATCAATTGAGTACCTGAGGGTTTAAGAGGAAAAAAAAACTTCAAATCATGCATAAAACCTGGTACGAATAATAATCTAACATCTCGATCCATTTGGACATCTAGTGAGACCACGCCGCTTGGTAGAACGGGTTTTCCCCTCACTAGCATTCTAAAACCTTTTCAAAACCATATATTGTGCTCCTACATCCACAATGGTTAAAAAATTCAAAATATTATGATGATATGCATACCTAAACACATCTTGGATTTCCTATCCCCGGTTTAATCAACCCCCTGTCATATTCATAGTTTCTAGGGTCACTATTAACTTATTAGTTTTCATGGGCTTACTAATAACCTTTTCCCAACTTATGGACTCCCCATCCTCTTTAATAGTTTTTACGGGATCACTAAGAACCTATTGGCCCCATCTAGTTAACTTAGTTAATTCATGGGTTCCCCTGAACCTATGGGTCCTCCCAATAACTCCTCGTTTATCCTAGTTTTCATGGGTTATTTTGGAACCTATGGATTCCTCCAATAGCTTCTTTCTTATCATAGTTTTCATAGGTGGACTAGGAACCTATTGACTGATGTCAGCACTTAATCTGGATATAGTTTTCATGGGTTTACTATGGACCTGTCTCCCATGTAACTTTTAAATATCGGCATCCTATATTCCAGCCTCATTGACTTCCTAGATGCAATTCTACTCATTCAGGAGTTCAATCAATTTATATTGAATACTGGGTTAAACTGGTTCTTCTAACCATTTATCCTTAATATACAGTTATGAATCCTTTATCATATGAATATAATTATACTTAAAGAAGCAACCATAAAAACAAAACAAAACCTCTCCTATGGGTTTAATGTCCTTTAAATACTTTTCATATAAAACATGGTTAATCCCTTTATTCTATACTTTTATCAAGGAAATACTTCTTGAAATTTACATACTTAAATTATTTCAAAATTCCTTTATTTAGCTATGGGGTTTTCCTTTAAAAATCAGTTTGGGTTATGAAACCTTTCAACACCTTCGACATCTTGATTTTGACCTTATAGGATGACCTCCTTCGAAAGAATTAATAACTATCTTCAAAACATTAGGCTCTCACCTTTCGAATACTTTAAAACTTATCTTTCGAAACCTTTCGATTGTATTAAAGCATTAACCTTTAACTTTAAAAGCATTGCTTCGAAACCAAGTGAAAGTACCCCTTTCGAAACCATTGGAAGTAACCTTCCAAAACCATTGAAAGTCCCCCTTTCGAAATCATTGGGTTTATATTTAAAACATCATTTTGGGTCATAGTGAACATAAGCGAAAACATCTCTTTCGAAACCATTCTTTATTTCATCAAAGTATGGGTGAAAATTGATGGTGTTGAAACTATCCTTTCGAAAGCATAAAACATATGAGTAAAACAATTAAAGGTTTGGCTTCAAAACCCCTTCCGAAACCATTGCCTTCGAAACCCCTAACCTCTTTCAAAAGCAGTAGGAAGTGGCTTACATTTACAAAAAATTGTACCTTTCGAAAGCATTGATGTCTTTTATACCATCGAAAGGCATCTAATCATAGAAGGGTTTCGAGTTGGTCAAAACCACCCCTTTCCAAAGCTTCAGTTAAAAACTAAGTAACTCCTTCGGAAGCTATTACTTTATAAAGGCAGCAGCTCACCATTGAAAACTTCTTTTGAAATACCCTTTTGCAACTATTGGTTTCGACTACTTTGAAACCACTTTGTAAACAGGCAAGCGTTTTTTCTTTTAAAACAAAACAAAGGTATCGACACTTTCGGAAGCTATGTTTCGACGCCCTACCTTCCACCTTTCTCCAATCCACTGTGTACCAACTAAGTGATGCCATTTGTATTGGTTTCTTGGTAGAAGGTTTCAACTAGGTCAAAGGCGGAAGCTTTGGGACGAAAGCTCCTTCTAAAGGAGGCGGATCCCACTTTTCTAAGCAAAAGGATGTTTTTACAAAATAAAGTAAACTTATTATGACTAACATGCCCACATGTAAATAATTGATTAGTTACATTAAACTTTTAAATTATTTTGCTAATATTTGTTGCATTTTCTCAGATCTTAAAAAACTGTATAACTTTTAATAAATAATCCCTTCCCATTAACAAAGCAATTAAATCATTTAGTTCCTCCTTTCAAAATAATTTTATTTCCATACTAAATCACTTGGGAAAGTTCCCCAAAAATTCAAGAAATTCACTTTAATTATGTTATCTAACATATCAAGATTTCAGACCCAAATTCTTAATATAATTTCCAAAATAAATTTATAAATCCAATTAACTGTATTTTCCTTCGAAAATTCAAAATTAATTCTCCACGACCTAGAAAATTGTAAAAATTGAAATACAACTCCAAAATCATGTTTCTCATAATATATAATTTTTCCATGGCATTTAAAATCATTAAATCTTGGTTTTTCCCTAAAACCGTGCATATTCCCTTTTAAACAATCTTGTTTAAACCATACAAATTATAAATCGAGCATATCATCATCCAATATATCATAAAAACGAATTTTCCCTTAAATCCAAAAATCATTGATTATAAAATAGAGATGTTATGACTATTATTCACCTTAGATTGGATAAGGAAATCGGAGATTGATTGAGATTGATTTCTTCTAGCCTGAATCCTAAGCTTTACTTTGATTTCTCTTTTCTTCTTTCTCCTAATAGTTGGCTTGGATTTATCTTTCTGCTTTTTTTAATTTTGCTTCTGAAAAAATGGATGTGTATGGCTTAGAGATAATAGTATAAGGGTGGGAAAATATTGTGACAATGACCCTAATGCCCTTATGATAAATTAGTTAACACTTAACCTTTTATAGCCTATTCATTTTAAATAAGCACGGCCACTAATTTCATTTGCTAATCTCCATCCCTAATTACTTTACATATTCTATTTAATTTATTCTAATTAAATCTCCTGAATAATGTTATTAAAATTAAGGGTGTTACATCACGGCCCTCCCCTAAGCTTATCGGGATCCCACTCTCCTCTTTAGAGCATTGTTCAGCTCTACGTCATCAAAGATCCTTTCATAGGTGTCATGCCAATCATACACTTCCATTATAGATTCCATTCCTTGGAGCGGTTTGCAATCCAAATTGGTGAAGTCATTATTTAGTTTAGGGAAGTAGGCTTTCGACGCCTACATCGGAGCACCACCATCAACAGAAGCATTTGGAATGGCTATTTGAGTGATTTGTAACATATTCCTTATCATATTATTAAACATCATCTGCAAGTTGGGATTAGAAGCTCCCGAGCCAGCTCCTTCTTTGGCTCTAGAGACGGAGCTCCTAGCAGCATTCCTTGTGCGATGACTCTTCCTTCATTCTGTAATGGGGATGATCAGTCTTTCTATAAGGAATTCGACTTAAGTAGCACTCATGTGTGCAGTGAGACTTCATACTATATATATATATATATATAGTTTTGAAAACAAAAATATATAACAAGTGTGCTTCTCGTGTATATATACTCTCGATCAAGTCTAGGGTAATAACTGGTATGTCATCTCTACTGGATCTCGGTTCAACTCTGGTTAACTATGCAACCTATGCTCCGATACCAAATGTGACAACCATCCTACACCTTTAACACCCAAATATAACCTGTATAGTGCACTAAAGCAATGCTCGAACGATGTAGGATAGTTGCCAAGAATGTAAAGTAAAATAAACAATTGCAAAACCTGTTGTATATCTCATAGCGCACCGAATGAAATATAATAATCGTTATAGATATAAAATTAGATGCAAAGTAATAACTGAATAAGCCATAGAAATCATAATGCACATATTTATACAGTTATATAAAATAAGTGATAAAGTTTATACAACCGATAAAGTTTATAATGCATAAAATTCATAATGCACAACAGAATGATAAGCAACAGTTGGGATTACCATAGAATAACCGAATAAACCATAGAAATCATAATGCACATATCTACAAGATAAAGTTTATAAAACTGTCTCTACATAGGTATAAGCACCAGTAAGCCGCATAGTAATGCACGTATAAGTGATAAAATTTATACAACTGATAATAAAATCAAATAGATAACAATCTCTAAATAGTTTAAAACGCCAGTAAGCCCCAAAGTAATGCACAACGGAATGATAAGCAATATGCCACGACCCGAAATTCAGCGTTCAAAAATCGACATCAAATACCTCACTTGTATTCGACTGCCGGAGATTCGAACGTCGAATTCCAGTTCGGATGGAGCTTATAACAACATTAGATGAATATAAACAGCGGGAACAAAATAAACTGCCATACATCAATATCCCAGATACAACATCATCACAATATTCATTACAACAACATCACCAACATAAGAGTATTTTTATACAGATACAACACTACTTCAAAATAGACCATTACGACATAACAACAAGCGATTGCATTCCAAGAAAGTCTTCAAAGAAATGAAATGATAGCGAACATCCAACTAAGAACCTTGAGATCCAAAAGTTTTCAAAATATCTCCAAGTTAAAAACCTCTGAAAACCAGTAGCCTCCAAACCCTAAGATTTCAAAATCCAGCTAGCTCCAAAACACGGAAGACCTGCTACTAGGCTGCCCGTGTGGAAATTATGGGCACCCAGAGTTTAGAAAGGAAACAATAAACTCAGGGTCAGTCATGGGACTGGTATGAGTAAACAAAAACATTTTATCTTTTAAGAAACAATAAAAGAATTTAAACTGAAATCTGCAATGCTTTTTGGAAAATGAAATTACCATAAGACCTCCCGCCACACACACAATGCAATCGCATAATTGGAGGAGATTTCTTCTTATGATAGTCAAATATGCTTGATACGGGAAAAATTCTTTGATATTATTACTAGTGCATAGTGTAGAAAATATTTTTGAAAGTATAATATTAATCTTAGCCGGCATAGACATTCCGAACTATGCCTACTATAGCTACCATGGTTTGTGGCAGGTTACGCCATGCTGCATGGTAGGTTATACAACTAAAATCGTACAGGGTTCATATTGTTTCTTTGGATTTCCAACAAATGGTCAGGATAAGGAACTTCCTGGGCCACATGGGTACGCCTCTAGAGGGACGTCCCGAGAACCTAACCGAATCTCTGCCAACACAAGGCCGGGTTACCTCTATAACTAGGTAACTACTTGTGACAACCCGGATTTCTGGGCATCTGTAATTGATAATAATTGGGTTAATTAATAGAAATACTGAATTGTAGATTTAACAAACGAATCTAATCGTAAATATTTATGTTTGGATAAATATTTATTTGATCATATCTTAATATAGTCACTTAAAATTGACAAATTATTCTTTTAAAAGTAAATAATAATGATTGTTTATATAAGTAAATTATTTAAATTTGCAAAATTGTTAATTTCAAACCAATAATATTTCTGTGTTATTTTTAGATAAATAGAGTTAAGAAAAAAATAGGGATTATTAATTTCAAATTGAATTTAGGCTTGTTTAAATATATGAATTTAATTTGAATTGATCTTGAATTGGATTTTTAATTGAATTTAAAGAATTGAATTTGAATTTGAAATTTAAAAAGGAAATATATGTTAAATATATTTTGGTTTAAATTAATTTGGTTCAAACATAAGTTATTTATAAATGAATATTTACATAAATTCACATTTATATATATATATATATATATATATATATATATATATTAAAAATTTAAAGGCTTATTTATAAAAGACAAACATTAAATACATTGAAATGTATTTCATAAAAATATATGAACTTAAATAATTTAAGTTTAAACACTTGTATACATATGGGGGCTTGGTTTCAGCATTTGTAAATTATGAAGCACTTAAGTTATCAAGTGGCAAATTTACCTTAAATCAAAAACAAATTTTAATTAAATAACACATGTTGGAAAAAAAATTTATGAAAAATTGAGTTTTTCATATTCAATTTCTCTCCATTCCTGCAACCCTGTAAATCAATTGTTCTCAGATCTGAAACCATGTTCAAACTAATCTGAAATGATTCTTTAGTCTGTAAACATTTATTACTCAAGCTCTGTAAATAACCAAATTCTGTAACCATTTGTTCTTCAAATCCGTACCACTTTCAAGAATGCATGCGAGTAGATCTGAAGCAAAAATCAAAGTTTTCAAAGCTAGCATTTTAGATTTTAAAGGCAAACTCTCCAGTTTTTAAAGAATGAAAGAAATTTCGGTTTTAGAGCTCCCAGGTTTCCAAGTTCTGTTCAAATTTGCTTTAGCTTCTCTGCTCATCATATCGGTGAGTAAACCATCTAATTTTAAAAAGTTTTTAAATTTGTTAAATCCCTGTTACATGCAGAATCTTAAGCTTAGATAGGCAAAATAATGGTTTGCATGTTGTAGTTAAATGATTTTGTGTATATTTGTTTGTTGTTACCTCTGTGTGCATGCCTTATATTCAAGTGGGTGCTCTGTTCTTCAACTGTTGAATGTAAATATCATTCAAAATTTAGAGTTTTGTTTCAAATCAGTTTTATGTTGAAGTTTTTAAACAAAATTTGTTTAAAACAATGAGAATTAAATGTTAAAAATTTATATGGTAAGAATTGAAGGTTGTGTCAACCTGTGAGCTTATTATTCAGTAAAGAAAACTTGATTCATTAAAATAAAAGAAAATTTAACATGAATAATTAGCTGATTTAAATTCATAATCTGATACACCTATGAGGAATAGGATTTTTCAAACAAAAATCAGTATTTTTAGTTTAGAATTTTTGGAGCGGTTTGAAGTTGTTTGGGAAACGAATTTCGACCATTTCCCGACGATTGATGAACTTTTTGATGATCAGATTTTGGTCGAAGCAAGTTTTGGGGTCATGTATTTTGGGAAAAATGGAGATTAATTTTTGTAATGTCGGTGGTGGCCATTTATGATGAAGTTAGGGTTTAAGAAGGGGTTGGGAACGGAATCTATTACATGAGATTTGCGTCGTCAAGGTAGTTGATTAAGCCTGTGGTGGGGGGGAAAGAATAAGGAGTTGTTGGTGATGGTGTTGGTGAATTTTTGGGGGTTCCAATGCCCAGAGCGAGAAGAACGAAGGGGAAGTATGGGGGTCTTTCTCTTATGGGGAAGTTTTAGAGGCTCGGATGTTGATATGGGAGTGATCGAACGTTGTTTTGGTGATCAGGTGATCCAGTAGGTCGGAGGTGGTTTGTGGATAGGGTCGGCGACGTGCTCTTGCGAGGCGGGGCTGTGTGCAGGTGCACGAGGTTGTGCGCATGTATGACGGAGCAGTATTTGGAGAAGAAAGAAAGATGAAGATAAAGGCTGGGATTTGAGAAGAAGGAGTATACTCGGTACTCAACTCGAGTAAATATGGGACCGTCTCGAAGTGATGTTGTCAATATGGAGCTTGAGTTTTGATTCGAGAAGAATAAGATTTGGCTCGGGTAGCTTTGTTAGTGTATTAACTTTGATATTAAGGGTAAGATAAGTTTTGTTAACAGTAAAATCTTATTAACCTGTTTCTTAAAAAAAAGTTTTAGTGAGTTAAATCCCTAAGTATCACAAGATAAAATGAAGTGATGGAATTAGTTATGTATTTCAAAAACTAGTGATTATGAAATGATTTATTTAAGAAATTAAGTTGAGAAAATTAATTAGTCAACCAATTATGGATAATCACTAAGGAAATTGATTGGGTACAATTACTTATTGAAAATTGTAAATATAATTACTTAGGGAAAGTAATTAAGGAGTAATTATTGGAAGTAATGGATAGAAAAAAGAAATTTCTTAATAAAAAGGTTATTAGAGGTTAATGACTTAATGGAAGTGCTTAAGGATCAAATTACTAAGTATAATTAGATATTGTAAGTAATTAACTACTTTAATTGATTTAAGACAATCATTTAATGATTGGTTAAGTATAACTACTTAATGTAATTAGTGAAGTATAATTGCTTAGTAAGGGATAATTACTGGATGTAACTAATTAAAGGGGCATTACTTAATGAAATTTATTAAGGATTAATTTCTTAGTGCAATTAAATAAGGATATTAATTACGAATCGGTTAATTTATGAGTATTGATTAATTAAAGGATAATTAATCAATTTAAATGATTATAGGATAATTGATTTGGGTAGTTAATTAAGGATGAATGTGATAATGTAAAAGGGTGAGGATTAATTAATTTGTGGTAAATTAATTAAGGCTAATTACTGAATGTAATTAGAAAGGATAATTAAGGGATTAGTAAAAAAAATTAATATTTGTTAAGTAAGCAAGATTAAAGGTAATTAAAATCAATGGGGTGACTAATTAATCTTGTTTATGAATGATTGATTGATATTTCTAGTATGAAATGTCTGTGATATAATACACTATCTCGAACAGTGATAATGTGGTTATCTATCAATGATGGATTGCTATGGAAAGTGACATCTTGTATTTAAAAGTGAATTGTCTCACTTGAATAACATGGGTTAAGATGGCATTGAATTCGAAGAGACCGGAGTCGGGTATTAGTTAATACCGAAACCACTTCGATTCTTTATAAATTGATACGAGTACCCCGAGTTTATATAAGTTGTTTGTTTTTGTATTCCATGTTAGATGGGTTTACTCACGCTGGTTTCCAGCCTGACCCGGGTGTTACTTTGATGTAATGCTCGGGTCAGACTGAGTATTACAAATGTTCAGGTAAGGACGTTCTGGAGCTCAGGGAGCGAGCTAGATGGCAAAAACGAATGAAGAGCTTCCGCTGTGATATATAGTTGTATATCTAGGACATGTTGTTAAAACTGTCCATTATTGTGTAAACGTTGTAACTCTGATGTATAAAAATATAAGTGTAAAGATACAGTTCTTCTTTGTAAAATTATTATTTATGTGATATTATATTTTATCCGCTGCAAATGTGAGATTCTGAGTTTGAGTTTTCTGTTTCTTCTTCTTTCTTTTTCTTCTTTTCACTAACTATCTGGAATTCTCGGAATCGAAATTTCCTGGTCGTTACACTACTACACGAGTATGCCATCCCCCGGTTGTAACCAACCTTTATCCGGGGCCCCAACAACAATAATCACAATGTAATATATATTTGCGATATCCACATAAGTTAAGTATCTGGGCTCCATACCATGATACCACTTCTATCTGGAAGGAAACGCACATATCCGAAGGGGCGCTACCCCCAATAACCTTGCTGCATCTTTCCTGTTTCGACCATTTCCGGGTTGTGAGGTTCGACGAAGGCTCGTCCACAAAGCTACGCTTTTCACAAAGCCATGCTTTGATCAAAAAATGATCAGCAAATGATCATCAATACACAGTAGCACTTAGCATGCCACACTACCAAATTGGGAGTATATCGCTGATAACCTTCAACTACATAACCTCTGAGCTCGTACGTCTCAGAGAAGGGTGTTAAGCTAAGAGAATAAATCCTCCGCCACCAACAGATATGTATTTGAAAGAAATCAACTTTATATCTCAAAGTGTAGTGTCAGACACACGACCATACAAGTCTGTTCCGGGTTCGAATAGAACCGAAGGCACTTCGTCCAATAAAGGAAGAAGCCCTTGCAAATCCGAGCGTCCACAATCTCAATCGAACTTTCCATCACTTAGGAAATCCCTATACCGGAGCAACTCAGTACAGAGACAATTGATAGGTTATCCTATCGTTTTCGAAGACACCCGGTCTTCACCACCAGTCTTCAAATGCAATCCATTCATCGAATCACTATTCAAAATGGGTTATATGACATAAAGGTCCTCTCCCGGCTAATCCAAATAGTGGGCGCTCAATTTAAAACATGTGGGTGTATCAATCATAAAGATTCACATTCTAGGTTCAATGTGGGTTTCGGATAACAAACTGAAATCCGACTCCCTGTGGCATCGAAGTTTAGATGTCGTTTTACGGGCAAAAGGGGTTTTACATTAATATAGGAACACATCACAAATCGCAGTTCATCACAAAGCAATCACGGCATCACAACAGAAATGTCAATCCAGTACAGAGTATTTGATGATGGTCAAACATCGTTGGTTCAAGTGATTGTGATTAAGGTGAATTAACCATATAATTGTCTTTACTAATCATTAATGTTTAATTTACTTAATTATGAATTATTTTTAATTGGCTTAATTTATTAGTTGTCCTTTGACTTATTATTTTAATTTGTTAATTCTTAATTGTTAATTAATTAAGTTTAATTATTTTTATAAACTTCCTATTCTTTAATTAATTAATTTTAAACTATAAAATCATTTCAAGCCTTAGTGGTTAATTATTATTTCATTATTATAAATAAATTTGGGTTTTAAATTAACATTTAAACATTTGTTTTACTTTTAAAATTTTTGTTAAGTTAAACCTTAAAACAACTTTTATAAAATTATAAATTGGAGATTCCATTTGTTTCATGTTATATTTACCATTATCATCAATTTATTCAGCAAATAAATTTAACTTGTGTTTTCAAGAATTTGGTAAAAAGAACTGTGTTGTTGTTTTATCGACCAACCCGAGACTTGCTTCGGGTCGTACCCCGAGCCATCATCCCCCTTGCTTCAAGTTTAAGACAAAATTGACCCGGGCAATTTTTTTTGTAAATAATTTGTTAAGTGTTTAAATTCAACTCGATACAACGCCACAGCAACTCGAGTATGACTTCAAGTTTTCATCCCATGTCTCCGTGTATTGCTTTGAGCTTTTCCCCTGCCTTCCCCAAATTTCACAATTGACACACAACCGAGCACGTACACGTGCATGGCCACCTTCGCCGTCGCTGGTGGGTGTTGCGGCCACCCATGTGTCGCCGTGCATCCCCCAAGACACCACGAACACCCAGAATTGGGAAACAATTCAAAAACGTGAATCGAGACCTTTCGACCCAAAAACCATCAGAAAATGACATCGGAACATTTGCCTCGTGCCGCCACCTCTGGCCGTTATCGGCCACCACACTTTGATCGAAGCTCCATATACGTGCGATGCATCGATTCACCCCACTGATGTGAAGTCCGATCAAGTGTAGAAGGTGCAGCAACGTCGTCTCCGACATGAACAAAAATGGGTTCTTAAACCCTAATTCGATCTCTAATCCAAAATACAACAGTTTATATTAATCCAGTATTTTTCTGGTAATCACGGTCGTCCAAACCATCTACGACAACGAATTCGAGACCCAAAACTACAAGGATCACCAGAATTTGTTAAAAATTCATTTTCTGATCAAATTCTCTTTTCCAAAGAAATGTCAAATGTAAAATTCAAATTTTTTTTCTAAAAGCATCATTTTCCAATTAGATTCACATGGTATTATAGAAATTGGAATTTTAGAAAGTTCGAAATTCTTGAAAGTTCGAAACTATGGCTATGTTTCATTGTTTCCAGGAATTTTATTTATAAAATTTACTTTAGTTCATTTCTGGAATAAAACACAGGTTTAAACAAAACTTTCAACTTGTTTACAATCTTTCCAGAAGCAAAAGGGGAGAAGTTTAGATTTGTTTGAGAGTATGGGTTAACCTGTAAGCAAATTTAGGTGTCTCTGAGTAGTCTATCTTTTTCTTCTTTTCCTTTTCTTTTTCCAGTAAAAGCAAATTTCAAAAGTTGTTTAGTTTTGTTACTAAAACATGGTGCAAGCTTAAAGCACAAACTCCAACTTGTTTAATTTTTTTCAAATGCAACAGGAAAGAGAGACAGAGGGAAAGAAAAGGGATTTTTGATAGGTTTTCACTTTTGTTTTTCTTGAAACTAAAACCAAAGATTGAAATTTATATAATCAACTTGCAAAAACAAAACAGTCATTCATATATTCAGGATGCAAACCAAATTTTAACTCCCTACATCATCCAACATCCACACAGCAACCAAAGATTTGAGGAAACAAAAGTTTACTCGCCTCTTTTTTTCAGAAGTCTTGACAGTTCTTTTTTCAAAAAAAAGGATGGAGGCCTGCAACTATTCTTCTTTTCTTACTTTAATTCTTTTTAAACTTAGATCTGCAAATTGATGGTTACAAATCAATAATTACTCTTGTTATATTCATGCATTTAATTAATCGGTGACCAAAATTTTAATTTACTTACAGTAAATTTTTAGTTGAATCAGAGGAAGAAATCTCTAGCCTGCACCTTTAAATTTTGTATTTGCTGTTTTTTTCTTTTTAAATTGATTCCTGAATCTCTTCAAATCTTTGAAATTCTTGCTTGATTCTGTAATATTGTTGAAGATTCGAATTATCCTTGAATTCTTCTTCTGGCTTGAGATGTTGAGAGCAAAGTTTTGTTACAGATCTTTTTTTCTAGAAATTTTGTTTTCTTGTTCAAATGTTGAGGAGGTTAGGCTTGTTTTTTGATGATATATTTTTTCTGAAGTAAAGATTTCACATATTTTTTTCTTTGAAATGAATAAAAGAGTAAGAGGAGAAGATGAATTACCTATATAATTTTTATTTTTTATTAATAAATTTATAAAGAAAATGGAAATGATAGCATGACACTTGTTTAATTTTTCTCCTCATGATTTACACTTGTCTCCATAGTCATTGTTAACTTAACACTTGTAATGATTTTTTTTATTAACACAATAATTTACATTATCTAAATTGTGTTTAAACTTATATTTCCTATTAAAAATATTGGCTTTATATTCATACACATTATTAAAAAGAGAAAGTTTTTGAAATTAATTACACATTACATATATATATATATATATAATCCAAATTATTTTACTAAAACATTTATTTTAAAATTAAAATTTAAATTAAAAATCAAAATAAATTCAGATTTTACCCATATATGCACACATACATATATATTCACATATATGAATAAAATTTACATTCAAATGATTTTAAAAACTTTTATTATTTTCAAATTTTAAACTCAAAAGAAATTTGAAATTTAAATTATCACTTATTATTTATTTGTTTTGTAAGTTTTTAAATTATATTATAAAAGTTCAACAATAACCAAATTTAAATTGATAAAATTTTGGTATGTTACAGATTTCCCCCCTTAAGAAAATTTCGTCCTCGAAATTTGAAAGAGAGAGAAAATTAGACAAAGAATATATGAATTCAGAAAAGGATAGAAAAATGGCTTTCCAGTTTATGCCGAGATATCCACTCTGCAATTGGGATAAGACTTTTGCATACTGTCTTCTGTCTCCCAAGTGTAGTCCTTTAGATCACCGCTCCACTGCACTTTAACCAGTTTCACAATTTTGTTCCTTAATTTCTTTTCGTCACGATCCACAATCTTAATTGGTTCTCTTTTAACTGTTAAATTTGGTGTGATCTCTAGATCCTGCTGTGCTGCCTCTTCGATAATACTGTCTGGATCGTGCACGTACTTTCGAAGATGTGAAATGTGGAATACATCGTGTACGCCGGATAACCAATTAGGTAGTTGCACTCGATATGCTAGAGGACCAATCCTTTCCAAAATAGGAAAAGGACCAATGTATCGCGGTGCCAACTTACCAGTTTTCCCAAATCTTAACACACCCCGCATTGGAGATACTTTCAAGAAAACGGAACCTCCAACTTGAAATTCCAAAGCTCTTCTTCTGCAATCGTAATAACTCTTCTGGCGACTTTGAGCAGTTATTAACTTTTTTCGAATAAAATCAACTTTTTCAGTGGCTTCTTTAATCATATCTGGTCCAAGAACGAGTCTATCACCAGATTCAATCCAGCATGCCGGTGATCGACACGGACGACCATATAAAGCTTCAAAAGGAGCCATTTTGATACTGGCTTGATAGCTATTATTATATGAAAATTCGACCAAATGTAAATAATCCTTCCAAGAACCACCATAGTCAAGAATACAAGTTCGCAAAAGATCCTCTAATATTCGATTTATCCTTTCAGTCTGCCCATCAGACTGTGGGTGATAAGCAGTGCTAAAATTTAGCTTTTTTCCCAACGTGGCTTGAAACGCCTCCCAAAATCTACTGGTGAAGATCGGGTCACGATCACTCACTATACTGCTCGGTATACCATGGAGACGGACAATCTCTTTGATATATAGCTTAGCTAAACTTGTTGCTGTCCGGGTGGATTTCACTGGGATGAAATGGGCTGTTTTAGTCAAGCGGTCTACAATAACCCAGATTGCTTCATTTCCCTTTCGAGTGCGGGGAAACCCATTGATGAAATCCATCGATACCTGATCCCACTTCCACCTAGACACCTCCAAAGGCTGGAGTAAACCCGCCATCTTCTTCTGATCGCTTTTAACTTGTTGACAAGTAGCACAACGACTCACATATATAGATATATCTCTTTTCATTGTCTTCCACCAGAAGGTTCTTTTGATATCTCTATACATCTTATTAACTCCTGGATGGATACTAAGTTTTGACTTATGACATTCATCTAAAACTTCACGCTTCAGATCAGGGAAGTCTGGAACACATATTCTGCCTTTTATCCTTATAACTCCCCTACTATCCATCTCAAAACTAGTGTCTTCTCCTTGGCTTATTCTTTTATAAATTCCCCGAAGAAACTCATCTTCATATTGCTTGCCAGCGATCTTTTCAAGGAGAGTAGGAGTAACTACAAGATATGCAAGAATAACATGCCTCCTACTTAAAGCGTCGGCAACTACATTTGCCTTTTCGGGTGTATATTGAATATCTAGGTCATATGACGCTAGAAATTCTAACCATCGTTGTTGCCGTAGATTTAAATCTTTCTAGATGAAGAGATATTTCAAAGGTTTGTGATCGGTGAATAATTCAAAATTTTCACCTAAAAAGAGAGAGTTCATTAAGTATATTTATTTAGTTAAGTTAAATTCCTTATATCGTTAAGAAAGCTGAAAAAGGTTCTTACCCAGAAGATAGTGTCGCCAGATTTTCAAAGCGAAAATAACAGCTGAAAGCTCCAAATCGTGTGTTGGGTAATTTCTCTCATGCAGGCGTAATTGTCTACTCGCGTAGGCAATTACTTTCCCATTTTGCATTAGTACCGCACCCAAACCGTCTCCACAAGCATCAGTATAGACTGATAACCCTTGGTTCCCGTTAATGATAGCGAGAACGGGAGCGGTAGTTAATCCCCTTTTCAATTCCTGGAAAGCTTCATCACACTTTGGAGTCCAATCGAATTTAGCATTCTTCATTGTTAGATTAGTCAAGGACTGGCCAACTTAGAAAAATCCTGGACAAAATTTCTATAATATCCCGCTAAACCCAAAAAACTTCGAACTTCTCTAGGAGTAGTGGGTCGCTTCTAGTCCAGAATTGCAGAAATCTTGCTTGGATCAACATAATCCCTTCTTCGTTAACAATATGACCGAGAAATCTGACTTCTTTGACCCAAAAGTGACATTTAGAGAATTTAACGAATAGGATATTCCTCCTCAATATCTCCAAAACAATTCTGAGATGTACAGCATGCTCCTCTTTTGTTTTGGAGTAAATCAAGATATCATCAATAAACACAAGGACAAATTTGTTCAATACTTCTCGAAACACTCGGGTCATTAAATCTACGAAATACGCGGGAGCGTTGGTTAGTCCGAAGGGCATGACTAACCATTCGTAGAACATGTTAGGACCCCTAAAGGCAGTCAAATGAACACAATCCTCGGCTATTCGCAGCTGATGGAATCCCTGAGCTAAATCCATCTTAGAAAAGAATCGAGCGCCATGAAGTTGATCGAATAGATCGTCGATTCTAGGTAAAGGGAATTTGTTCTTGAGAGTTTGTTTATTGAGATCGCGGTAGTCTACACACAATCTCAAAGATCCGTCTGATTTAGCCACAAACACGACAGCTGAACCCCATTCGGAAACACTAGGACGAATCAATGCTTTTTCTAGCAAATCTCGAGTTTGATTGACTAATTCAATTCTTTCCCTAGGTGCCATCCTGCGACTTGCGTGGATGACAGGACGGGCATTGGGTACTAAGTTAATTCGGAATTCTATTTCTCTGTGTGGAGGTAAGGATTTCACTTCTTCAAATACGTCGGAAAATTCCCGAACAACAGGTATAGACTCCAGAGTGGGTTCAGGATATCCTAAGTATACATTAATTTATCTCTCTTTGGACTCAGATCCTTACAAGAGATTTCAATAAAATTTCCAAGGTTTGTTTTGATCGAGATCGTTCGATTATTACAATCTAATTTGGCTTCGTGTTTTGTTAGCCAATACATTCCGAGTAAAATTTCGAATTCATTAAAATCAAGAACAAAGAGACTGATAGGGAATCGGTTAGAGGAATACAAGATAGGAATGTCTCTACATCGTAGACAAAGGTTTGCAGGACCACCAACTGGGTTTTTCACACAAATGGGCTCGTTGACAAAATTAGGTTTAAGTTTTAATTCATTTACGGTTTGTTGGGAGATAAAGCTATGTGTAGCGCACGTGTCAAACAAAACTCTAACAACTTTATCATAAATAATAAGGTTACCTTCCAGAACATCTTTTCCTTTATCTGCTTTCGAAGTTGAAGGGTCTTCCTTTATCGCATAAACATTTGCCACCTGTGCTTGCTTCATCACCGGGCAATTCTCAACAACATGTCCAAGCTTGTGACAATTATAGCATTCTCTAACTCCTTGATCATTCTTCGCAGGTTGTTCCTTCTTAACTTGCTTCTTTGGGTTTTTGCAGTTGTTTGAATAATGGCCCTTTTCTCGGCAAATGTAACAAGTTACATTTCTAGCCGAATTTCCTTGACTGCTTTTCTTATCCTTGCCTTGATGTGGCTTCTTGCCCCCAAACTTTCTTTTTTTCCAATTCTGATTACTTGAGTTTTCTCTTGGAATCTCCTGCATATCCAGAGTGGCATACCTATATCCCATATCAATAAGATCAGAAAAAGATTCTTTGACGTGTACTATCATCCTTTCGTGATACTTCTTGTTCATCCCATGAATGAACCTTTCATTTTTCTTTAGAGGCGTGTTCACCAACTCTGGACCAAAATGGGATAGTTCGTTGAACTTGTTTAAGTACTCCTCAAATGATAAGCCTCCTTGCTTTAAGTCCATAAATTCTTGATACATTCGGAAAATTCCTGCCGACGGCATATAGCGCTTTTCAAACACTTCCTTAAATCGACTCCAAGTAAATTCGTCTTCTGGTTCATCTACATTGACTGTTTCCCACCAGGCTGAGGCTTCATCTTGAAGTTGCCAAGATGCAATGAGACGCATCTGATCATCTTGCAACTTAAGCCCTTTAAAGATTTTTTCACATGATCAGACTGGCCTCAATAATCGACTCTTTGCCGGTGAACGGCCTACCACCAAGCCTTGAGAAACTCTTATACAAATCAGCCAGATTCGGCTGATATTGAGTAGGCATAATTGCTTCTGCTGAAGGGGAAACTTGACCAGCCGTCGTAGCATTCCCTTGACCCCTAGCTCTACCTCTTCTCCCGCTCATCCTTACTATCTGTAATTAGTAAGAAACTTGATTTAGATATTCGGACGAGATATCTTGAGGAATATCAGCAGTTAAAGAGAATAGACTAAGAAAATTTGAGGTTTCAGTCTCGGTTTATACTCATTCTAGGGTATACTTCACCCTATCTCTAATGAGACATCTAATGTGTTATACTCCGTAGCTAAAGTTCTTACTCAACCTTTAGCTCTGATACCACTTCTCACAACCCGAAATTCAGCGTTCAAAAATTGACATCAAATACCTCACTTGTATCCGACTGCCGGAGATTCGAACGTCGAATTCCAGTTCGGATGGAGCTTATAACAACATTAGATGAATATAAACAGCGGAAACAAAATAAACTGTTATACGTCAATATCCCAGATACAACATCATCACAATATTCATTACAACAACATCACCAATATCAGAGTATTTTTATACATATACAACACTACTTCAAAATAGACCATTACGACAGAACAACAAGTGATTGCATTCCAACAAAGTCTTCAAAGAAATGAAATGATAGCGAACATCCAACTAAGAACCTTGAGATCCAAAAGTATTCAAAATATCTCCAAGTTAAAAACCTTCGAAAACCAGTAGCCTCCAAACCCTAAGACTTCAAAATCCAGCTAGCTCCAAAACACGGAAGACCTGCTACTAAGCTGCCCGTGTGGAAATTATGAGCACCTAGAGTTTAAAAAGGAAACAATAAACCCCGGGTCAGTCATGGGACTGGTATGAGTAAACAAGAACATTTTATCTTTTAAGAAACAACAAAAGAATTTAAACTAAAATCCGCAATGCTTTTTGGAAATGAAACTACCATAAGACCTCCCGCCAAACACACATTGCAATCGCATAATTGGAGGAGATTTCTTCTTATGATAGTCAAATATGCTTGATACGGGCAAATATTTTTCATATTATAACTAGTGCATAGTGCAGAAAACATTTTCGAAAGTATAATATTAATCTTAGCCGGCAAAGACATTCTGAACTATGCCTACTATAGCTACCATGATTTGTGGCAGGTTACCACCACGCTGCACGGCAGGTTATACAACTAAAACCGTACAGGGTTCGTATTGTTTCTTTGGATTTCCAACAAATGGTCAGGCTAAGGAACTTCCTGGGCCACATGGGTATGCCTCTGGAGGGACGTCTCGAGAACCTAACCGAATCTCTGCCAACACAAGGCCGGGTTACCTCTATATAACTACTACACGAGTATGCCATCCCCCGGTTGTAACCAACCTTTATCCAGGGCCCCAACAACAATAATCACAATGTAATATATATTAGCGGTATCCACATAAGTTAAGTATCTGGGCTCCATACCATGATACCACTTCTATCCAGAAGGAAATGCACATACCCTAAGGGGCGCTACCCCCAATAATCTTGCTGCATCTTTCCTGTTTCGACCATTAACGGGTTGTGAGGTTCGACGAAGTCTCGTCCACAAAGCTACGCTTTTCACAAAAGCCATGCTTTGATCAACAAATGATCAGCAAATGATCATCAATACACAGCGGCACTTAGTGTGCCACACTACCAAATTGGGAGTATATCGCTAATAACCTTCAACTACATAACCTCTGAGCTCGTATGTCTCAAAGAAGGGTGTTAAGCTAAGAGAATAAATCCTCCGCCACCAACAGATATGCATTTGAAATAAATCGGCTTTATATCTCAAAGTGTAGTGTCAGACACACGACCATACAAGTTTGTTCCGGGTTCGAGCAGAACCGAAGGCACTTCGTCCAATAAAGGAAGAAGCCCTTGCAAATCCGGACGTCCACAATCCCGATCAGACTTCCCATCACTTAGGGAATCCCTATACCGGAGCAACTCGGTGCAGAGACAATCGATAGGTTACCTATCATTTTCGAAGACACCGGTCTTCACCACCGGTCTTCAAATGCAATCAATTTGTCGAACCACTATTCGGAATGGGTTATATGACACAAAGGTCCTTTCCTAGCTAATCTAAATAGTGGGCGCTCAATTTAAAACGTTTAGGTGTATCAATCATAAAGATTCGTATTCCAGGTTCGATGTGGGTTTTGGATAACAAACTGAAATCCGACTCCCTATCGCATCGAAGTTTAGATGCCGTTTTACAGGCAAAAGGGGTTTTACATACATATAGGAATAAATCACAAATCGCAGTTCATCACAAAGCAATCACAGCATCACAACAGAAATGTCAATCCAGTATAGAGTATTTGATGATGGTCAAACATCGTTGGTTCAAGTGATTGTGATTAAGGTGAATTAACCATATAATTGTCTTTACTAATCATTAATGTTTAATTTACTTAATTATGAATTATTTTTAACTGGCTTAATATAATAGTCCTTTGACTTATTATTTTAATTTTTTAACTCTTAATTGTTAATTAATTAAGTTTAATTATTTTTATAAACTTCCTATTATTTAATTAATTAATTTTAAATTATAAAATAATTTCAAGCCTTAATTATTCTTTCATTATTATAAATAAATTTGGGTTTTAAATTAACATTTAATTAAACATTTGTTTTACTTTTAAAAATTTTGTTATGTTAAACGTTAAAACAACTTTTATAAAATTATAAATTGGAGATTCCATTTGTTTCATATTCTATTTACCATTTTCATCAATTTATTCAGCAAATAAATTTATCTTGTGTTTTCAAGAATTTGGTAAAAAGAACTGTGTTGTTGTTTTATCGACCAACCCGAGACTTGCTTCGGGTCGTACCCCAAGCCATCATTCCCCTTGCTTCGAGTTTAAGACAAAATTGACCCGGGCGATATTTTTTTTGTAAATAATTTGTTAAGTGTTTAAATTCAACTCGATACAACGCCACAGCAACTCGAGTATGACTTCAAGTTTTCATCCCATGTCTCCGTGTATTGCTTTGAGCTTTTCCCCTGCCTTCCCCAAATTTCACAATTGACACACAACCGAGCACGTACACGTGCATGGCCACCTTCGCCGTCGCTGGTGGGTGTTGCGGCCACCCATGTGTCGCCGTGCATCCCCCAAGACACCACGAACACCCAGAATTGGGAAACAATTCAAAAACGTGAATCGAGACCTTTCGACCCAAAAACCATCAGAAAATGACATCGGAACATTTGCCTCGTGCCGCCACCTCTGGCCGTTATCGGCCACCACACTTTGATCGAAGCTCCATATACGTGCGATGCATCGATTCACCCCACTGATGTGAAGTCCGATCAAGTGTAGAAGGTGCAGCAACGTCGTCTCCGACATGAACAAAAATGGGTTCTTAAACCCTAATTCGATCTCTAATCCAAAATACAACAGTTTATATTAATCCAGTATTTTTCTGGTAATCACGGTCGTCCAAACCATCTACGACAACGAATTCGAGACCCAAAACTACAAGGATCACCAGAATTTGTTAAAAATTCATTTTCTGATCAAATTCTCTTTTCCAAAGAAATGTCAAATGTAAAATTCAAATTTTTTTTCTAAAAGCATCATTTTCCAATTAGATTCACATGGTATTATAGAAATTGGAATTTTAGAAAGTTCGAAATTCTTGAAAGTTCGAAACTATGGCTATGTTTCATTGTTTCCAGGAATTTTATTTATAAAATTTACTTTAGTTCATTTCTGGAATAAAACACAGGTTTAAACAAAACTTTCAACTTGTTTACAATCTTTCCAGAAGCAAAAGGGGAGAAGTTTAGATTTGTTTGAGAGTATGGGTTAACCTGTAAGCAAATTTAGGTGTCTCTGAGTAGTCTATCTTTTTCTTCTTTTCCTTTTCTTTTTCCAGTAAAAGCAAATTTCAAAAGTTGTTTAGTTTTGTTACTAAAACATGGTGCAAGCTTAAAGCACAAACTCCAACTTGTTTAATTTTTTTCAAATGCAACAGGAAAGAGAGACAGAGGGAAAGAAAAGGGATTTTTGATAGGTTTTCACTTTTGTTTTTCTTGAAACTAAAACCAAAGATTGAAATTTATATAATCAACTTGCAAAAACAAAACAGTCATTCATATATTCAGGATGCAAACCAAATTTTAACTCCCTACATCATCCAACATCCACACAGCAACCAAAGATTTGAGGAAACAAAAGTTTACTCGCCTCTTTTTTTCAGAAGTCTTGACAGTTCTTTTTTCAAAAAAAAGGATGGAGGCCTGCAACTATTCTTCTTTTCTTACTTTAATTCTTTTTAAACTTAGATCTGCAAATTGATGGTTACAAATCAATAATTACTCTTGTTATATTCATGCATTTAATTAATCGGTGACCAAAATTTTAATTTACTTACAGTAAATTTTTAGTTGAATCAGAGGAAGAAATCTCTAGCCTGCACCTTTAAATTTTGTATTTGCTGTTTTTTTCTTTTTAAATTGATTCCTGAATCTCTTCAAATCTTTGAAATTCTTGCTTGATTCTGTAATATTGTTGAAGATTCGAATTATCCTTGAATTCTTCTTCTGGCTTGAGATGTTGAGAGCAAAGTTTTGTTACAGATCTTTTTTTCTAGAAATTTTGTTTTCTTGTTCAAATGTTGAGGAGGTTAGGCTTGTTTTTTGATGATATATTTTTTCTGAAGTAAAGATTTCACATATTTTTTTCTTTGAAATGAATAAAAGAGTAAGAGGAGAAGATGAATTACCTATATAATTTTTATTTTTTATTAATAAATTTATAAAGAAAATGGAAATGATAGCATGACACTTGTTTAATTTTTCTCCTCATGATTTACACTTGTCTCCATAGTCATTGTTAACTTAACACTTGTAATGATTTTTTTTATTAACACAATAATTTACATTATCTAAATTGTGTTTAAACTTATATTTCCTATTAAAAATATTGGCTTTATATTCATACACATTATTAAAAAGAGAAAGTTTTTGAAATTAATTACACATTACATATATATATATATATATATAATCCAAATTATTTTACTAAAACATTTATTTTAAAATTAAAATTTAAATTAAAAATCAAAATAAATTCAGATTTTACCCATATATGCACACATACATATATATTCACATATATGAATAAAATTTACATTCAAATGATTTTAAAAACTTTTATTATTTTCAAATTTTAAACTCAAAAGAAATTTGAAATTTAAATTATCACTTATTATTTATTTGTTTTGTAAGTTTTTAAATTATATTATAAAAGTTCAACAATAACCAAATTTAAATTGATAAAATTTTGGTATGTTACAGATTTCCCCCCTTAAGAAAATTTCGTCCTCGAAATTTGAAAGAGAGAGAAAATTAGACAAAGAATATATGAATTCAGAAAAGGATAGAAAAATGGCTTTCCAGTTTATGCCGAGATATCCACTCTGCAATTGGGATAAGACTTTTGCATACTGTCTTCTGTCTCCCAAGTGTAGTCCTTTAGATCACCGCTCCACTGCACTTTAACCAGTTTCACAATTTTGTTCCTTAATTTCTTTTCGTCACGATCCACAATCTTAATTGGTTCTCTTTTAACTGTTAAATTTGGTGTGATCTCTAGATCCTGCTGTGCTGCCTCTTCGATAATACTGTCTGGATCGTGCACGTACTTTCGAAGATGTGAAATGTGGAATACATCGTGTACGCCGGATAACCAATTAGGTAGTTGCACTCGATATGCTAGAGGACCAATCCTTTCCAAAATAGGAAAAGGACCAATGTATCGCGGTGCCAACTTACCAGTTTTCCCAAATCTTAACACACCCCGCATTGGAGATACTTTCAAGAAAACGGAACCTCCAACTTGAAATTCCAAAGCTCTTCTTCTGCAATCGTAATAACTCTTCTGGCGACTTTGAGCAGTTATTAACTTTTTTCGAATAAAATCAACTTTTTCAGTGGCTTCTTTAATCATATCTGGTCCAAGAACGAGTCTATCACCAGATTCAATCCAGCATGCCGGTGATCGACACGGACGACCATATAAAGCTTCAAAAGGAGCCATTTTGATACTGGCTTGATAGCTATTATTATATGAAAATTCGACCAAATGTAAATAATCCTTCCAAGAACCACCATAGTCAAGAATACAAGTTCGCAAAAGATCCTCTAATATTCGATTTATCCTTTCAGTCTGCCCATCAGACTGTGGGTGATAAGCAGTGCTAAAATTTAGCTTTTTTCCCAACGTGGCTTGAAACGCCTCCCAAAATCTACTGGTGAAGATCGGGTCACGATCACTCACTATACTGCTCGGTATACCATGGAGACGGACAATCTCTTTGATATATAGCTTAGCTAAACTTGCTGCTGTCCGGGTGGATTTCACTGGGATGAAATGGGCTGTTTTAGTCAAGCGGTCTACAATAACCCAGATTGCTTCATTTCCCTTTCGAGTGCGGGGAAACCCATTGATGAAATCCATCGATACCTGATCCCACTTCCACCTAGACACCTCCAAAGGCTGGAGTAAACCCGCCATCTTCTTCTGATCGCTTTTAACTTGTTGACAAGTAGCACAACGACTCACATATATAGATATATCTCTTTTCATTGTCTTCCACCAGAAGGTTCTTTTGATATCTCTATACATCTTATTAACTCCTGGATGGATACTAAGTTTTGACTTATGACATTCATCTAAAACTTCACGCTTCAGATCAGGGAAGTCTGGAACACATATTCTGCCTTTTATCCTTATAACTCCCCTACTATCCATCTCAAAACTAGTGTCTTCTCCTTGGCTTATTCTTTTATAAATTCCCCGAAGAAACTCATCTTCATATTGCTTGCCAGCGATCTTTTCAAGGAGAGTAGGAGTAACTACAAGATATGCAAGAATAACATGCCTCCTACTTAAAGCGTCGGCAACTACATTTGCCTTTTCGGGTGTATATTGAATATCTAGGTCATATGACGCTAGAAATTCTAACCATCGTTGTTGCCGTAGATTTAAATCTTTCTAGATGAAGAGATATTTCAAAGGTTTGTGATCGGTGAATAATTCAAAATTTTCACCTAAAAAGAGAGAGTTCATTAAGTATATTTATTTAGTTAAGTTAAATTCCTTATATCGTTAAGAAAGCTGAAAAAGGTTCTTACCCAGAAGATAGTGTCGCCAGATTTTCAAAGCGAAAATAACAGCTGAAAGCTCCAAATCGTGTGTTGGGTAATTTCTCTCATGCAGGCGTAATTGTCTACTCGCGTAGGCAATTACTTTCCCATTTTGCATTAGTACCGCACCCAAACCGTCTCCACAAGCATCAGTATAGACTGATAACCCTTGGTTCCCGTTAATGATAGCGAGAACGGGAGCGGTAGTTAATCCCCTTTTCAATTCCTGGAAAGCTTCATCACACTTTGGAGTCCAATCGAATTTAGCATTCTTCATTGTTAGATTAGTCAAGGACTGGCCAACTTAGAAAAATCCTGGACAAAATTTCTATAATATCCCGCTAAACCCAAAAAACTTCGAACTTCTCTAGGAGTAGTGGGTCGCTTCTAGTCCAGAATTGCAGAAATCTTGCTTGGATCAACAGAATCCCTTCTTCGTTAACAATATGACCGAGAAATCTGACTTCTTTGACCCAAAAGTGACATTTAGAGAATTTAACGAATAGGATATTCCTCCTCAATATCTCCAAAACAATTCTGAGATGTACAGCATGCTCCTCTTTTGTTTTGGAGTAAATCAAGATATCATCAATAAACACAAGGACAAATTTGTTCAATACTTCTCGAAACACTCGGGTCATTAAATCTACGAAATACGCGGGAGCGTTGGTTAGTCCGAAGGGCATGACTAACCATTCGTAGAACATGTTAGGACCCCTAAAGGCAGTCAAATGAACACAATCCTCGGCTATTCGCAGCTGATGGAATCCCTGAGCTAAATCCATCTTAGAAAAGAATCGAGCGCCATGAAGTTGATCGAATAGATCGTCGATTCTAGGTAAAGGGAATTTGTTCTTGAGAGTTTGTTTATTGAGATCGCGGTAGTCTACACACAATCTCAAAGATCCGTCTGATTTAGCCACAAACACGACAGCTGAACCCCATTCGGAAACACTAGGACGAATCAATGCTTTTTCTAGCAAATCTCGAGTTTGATTGACTAATTCAATTCTTTCCCTAGGTGCCATCCTGCGACTTGCGTGGATGACAGGACGGGCATTGGGTACTAAGTTAATTCGGAATTCTATTTCTCTGTGTGGAGGTAAGGATTTCACTTCTTCAAATACGTCGGAAAATTCCCGAACAACAGGTATAGACTCCAGAGTGGGTTCAGGATATCCTAAGTATACATTAATTTATCTCTCTTTGGACTCAGATCCTTACAAGAGATTTCAATAAAATTTCCAAGGTTTGTTTTGATCGAGATCGTTCGATTATTACAATCTAATTTGGCTTCGTGTTTTGTTAGCCAATACATTCCGAGTAAAATTTCGAATTCATTAAAATCAAGAACAAAGAGACTGATAGGGAATCGGTTAGAGGAATACAAGATAGGAATGTCTCTACATCGTAGACAAAGGTTTGCAGGACCACCAACTGGGTTTTTCACACAAATGGGCTCGTTGACAAAATTAGGTTTAAGTTTTAATTCATTTACGGTTTGTTGGGAGATAAAGCTATGTGTAGCGCACGTGTCAAACAAAACTCTAACAACTTTATCATAAATAATAAGGTTACCTTCCAGAACATCTTTTCCTTTATCTGCTTTCGAAGTTGAAGGGTCTTCCTTTATCGCATAAACATTTGCCACCTGTGCTTGCTTCATCACCGGGCAATTCTCAACAACATGTCCAAGCTTGTGACAATTATAGCATTCTCTAACTCCTTGATCATTCTTCGCAGGTTGTTCCTTCTTAACTTGCTTCTTTGGGTTTTTGCAGTTGTTTGAATAATGGCCCTTTTCTCGGCAAATGTAACAAGTTACATTTCTAGCCGAATTTCCTTGACTGCTTTTCTTATCCTTGCCTTGATGTGGCTTCTTGCCCCCAAACTTTCTTTTTTTCCAATTCTGATTACTTGAGTTTTCTCTTGGAATCTCCTGCATATCCAGAGTGGCATACCTATATCCCATATCAATAAGATCAGAAAAAGATTCTTTGACGTGTACTATCATCCTTTCGTGATACTTCTTGTTCATCCCATGAATGAACCTTTCATTTTTCTTTAGAGGCGTGTTCACCAACTCTGGACCAAAATGGGATAGTTCGTTGAACTTGTTTAAGTACTCCTCAAATGATAAGCCTCCTTGCTTTAAGTCCATAAATTCTTGATACATTCGGAAAATTCCTGCCGACGGCATATAGCGCTTTTCAAACACTTCCTTAAATCGACTCCAAGTAAATTCGTCTTCTGGTTCATCTACATTGACTGTTTCCCACCAGGCTGAGGCTTCATCTTGAAGTTGCCAAGATGCAATGAGACGCATCTGATCATCTTGCAACTTAAGCCCTTTAAAGATTTTTTCACATGATCAGACTGGCCTCAATAATCGACTCTTTGCCGGTGAACGGCCTACCACCAAGCCTTGAGAAACTCTTATACAAATCAGCCAGATTCGGCTGATATTGAGTAGGCATAATTGCTTCTGCTGAAGGGGAAACTTGACCAGCCGTCGTAGCATTCCCTTGACCCCTAGCTCTACCTCTTCTCCCGCTCATCCTTACTATCTGTAATTAGTAAGAAACTTGATTTAGATATTCGGACGAGATATCTTGAGGAATATCAGCAGTTAAAGAGAATAGACTAAGAAAATTTGAGGTTTCAGTCTCGGTTTATACTCATTCTAGGGTATACTTCACCCTATCTCTAATGAGACATCTAATGTGTTATACTCCGTAGCTAAAGTTCTTACTCAACCTTTAGCTCTGATACCACTTCTCACAACCCGAAATTCAGCGTTCAAAAATTGACATCAAATACCTCACTTGTATCCGACTGCCGGAGATTCGAACGTCGAATTCCAGTTCGGATGGAGCTTATAACAACATTAGATGAATATAAACAGCGGAAACAAAATAAACTGTTATACGTCAATATCCCAGATACAACATCATCACAATATTCATTACAACAACATCACCAATATCAGAGTATTTTTATACATATACAACACTACTTCAAAATAGACCATTACGACAGAACAACAAGTGATTGCATTCCAACAAAGTCTTCAAAGAAATGAAATGATAGCGAACATCCAACTAAGAACCTTGAGATCCAAAAGTATTCAAAATATCTCCAAGTTAAAAACCTTCGAAAACCAGTAGCCTCCAAACCCTAAGACTTCAAAATCCAGCTAGCTCCAAAACACGGAAGACCTGCTACTAAGCTGCCCGTGTGGAAATTATGAGCACCTAGAGTTTAAAAAGGAAACAATAAACCCCGGGTCAGTCATGGGACTGGTATGAGTAAACAAGAACATTTTATCTTTTAAGAAACAACAAAAGAATTTAAACTAAAATCCGCAATGCTTTTTGGAAATGAAACTACCATAAGACCTCCCGCCAAACACACATTGCAATCGCATAATTGGAGGAGATTTCTTCTTATGATAGTCAAATATGCTTGATACGGGCAAATATTTTTCATATTATAACTAGTGCATAGTGCAGAAAACATTTTCGAAAGTATAATATTAATCTTAGCCGGCAAAGACATTCTGAACTATGCCTACTATAGCTACCATGATTTGTGGCAGGTTACCACCACGCTGCACGGCAGGTTATACAACTAAAACCGTACAGGGTTCGTATTGTTTCTTTGGATTTCCAACAAATGGTCAGGCTAAGGAACTTCCTGGGCCACATGGGTATGCCTCTGGAGGGACGTCTCGAGAACCTAACCGAATCTCTGCCAACACAAGGCCGGGTTACCTCTATATAACTACTACACGAGTATGCCATCCCCCGGTTGTAACCAACCTTTATCCAGGGCCCCAACAACAATAATCACAATGTAATATATATTAGCGGTATCCACATAAGTTAAGTATCTGGGCTCCATACCATGATACCACTTCTATCCAGAAGGAAATGCACATACCCTAAGGGGCGCTACCCCCAATAATCTTGCTGCATCTTTCCTGTTTCGACCATTAACGGGTTGTGAGGTTCGACGAAGTCTCGTCCACAAAGCTACGCTTTTCACAAAAGCCATGCTTTGATCAACAAATGATCAGCAAATGATCATCAATACACAGCGGCACTTAGTGTGCCACACTACCAAATTGGGAGTATATCGCTAATAACCTTCAACTACATAACCTCTGAGCTCGTATGTCTCAAAGAAGGGTGTTAAGCTAAGAGAATAAATCCTCCGCCACCAACAGATATGCATTTGAAATAAATCGGCTTTATATCTCAAAGTGTAGTGTCAGACACACGACCATACAAGTTTGTTCCGGGTTCGAGCAGAACCGAAGGCACTTCGTCCAATAAAGGAAGAAGCCCTTGCAAATCCGGACGTCCACAATCCCGATCAGACTTCCCATCACTTAGGGAATCCCTATACCGGAGCAACTCGGTGCAGAGACAATCGATAGGTTACCTATCGTTTTCGAAGACACCGGTCTTCACCACCGGTCTTCAAATGCAATCAATTTGTCGAACCACTATTCGGAATGGGTTATATGACACAAAGGTCCTTTCCTAGCTAATCTAAATAGTGGGCGCTCAATTTAAAACGTTTAGGTGTATCAATCATAAAGATTCGTATTCCAGGTTCGATGTGGGTTTTGGATAACAAACTGAAATCCGACTCCCTATCGCATCGAAGTTTAGATGCCGTTTTACAGGCAAAAGGGGTTTTACATACATATAGGAATAAATCACAAATCGCAGTTCATCACAAAGCAATCACAGCATCACAACAGAAATGTCAATCCAGTATAGAGTATTTGATGATGGTCAAACATCGTTGGTTCAAGTGATTGTGATTAAGGTGAATTAACCATATAATTGTCTTTACTAATCATTAATGTTTAATTTACTTAATTATGAATTATTTTTAACTGGCTTAATATAATAGTCCTTTGACTTGTTATTTTAATTTTTTAACTCTTAATTGTTAATTAATTAAGTTTAATTATTTTTATAAACTTCCTATTATTTAATTAATTAATTTTAAATTATAAAATAATTTCAAGCCTTAATTATTCTTTCATTATTATAAATAAATTTGGGTTTTAAATTAACATTTAATTAAACATTTGTTTTACTTTTAAAAATTTTGTTATGTTAAACGTTAAAACAACTTTTATAAAATTATAAATTGGAGATTCCATTTGTTTCATATTCTATTTACCATTTTCATTAATTTATTCAGCAAATAAATTTATCTTGTGTTTTCAAGAATTTGGTAAAAAGAACTGTGTTGTTGTTTTATCGACCAACCCGAGACTTGCTTCGGGTCGTACCCCAAGCCATCATTCCCCTTGCTTCGAGTTTAAGACAAAATTGACCCGGGCGATATTTTTTTGTAAAAAATTTGTTAAGTGTTTAAATTCAACTCGATACAACACCACAGCAACTCGAGCATGACTTCGAGTTTTCATCCCACGTCCCCATGTATTGCTTCGAGCTTTTCCCCTGCCTTCCCCAAATTTCACAACTCACACACAACCGAGCACGTACACGTGCACGGCCACCTTCGCCGTCGCTGGTGGGTGCTGCGGCCACCCACGAGTCGCCGTGCATCCCCCAAGACACCACGAACACCCAGAATTGGGAAACAATTCAAAAACGTGAATCGAGACCTTCGACGCAGAAACCATCAGAAAATGACATCGGAACATTTGCCTCGCGCCGCCACCACTAGCCGTTATCGGCCACCACACTTTGATCGAAGCTCCATATACGTGCGATGCATCGATTCACCCCACTGATGTGAAGTCGGATCACGTGTAGAAGGTGCAGCAACGTCGTCTCCGACGTGAACAAAAATGGGTTCTTAAACCCTAATTCGATCTCTAATCCAAAATACAACAGTTTATAAATTAATCCAGTATTTTTCTGGTAATCACGGTCGTCCAAACCATTTACGACAACGAATTCGAGACCCAAAACTACAAGGATCACCAGAATTTGTTAAAAATTCATTTTATGATCAAATTCTCTTTTCCAGAGAAATGTCAAATGTAAAATTCAAATTTTTTTCTAAAAGAATCATTTTCCAATTAGATTCACATGGTATTATAGAAATTGGAATTTTAGAAAGTTCGAAATTCTTGAAAGTTTGAAACTATGGCTATGTTTCATTGTTTCCAGGAATTTTATTTATAAAATTTACTTTAGTTCATTTCTGGAATAAAACACAGGTTTAAACAAAACTTTCAACTTGTTTACAATCTTTCCAGAAGCAAAAGGGGAGAAGTTTAGATTTGTTTGAGAGTATGGGTTAACCTGTAAGCAAATTTAGGTGTCTCTGAGTAGTCTATCTTTTTCTTCTTTTCCTTTTCTTTTTCCAGTAAAAGCAAATTTCAAAAGTTGTTTAGTTTTGTTACTAAAACATGGTGCAAGCTTAAAGCACAAACTCCAACTTGTTTAATTTTTTTTTTCAAATGCAACAGGAAAGAGAGACAGAGGGAAAGAAAAGAGATTTTTGACAGGTTTTCACTTTTGTTTTTCCTGAAACTAAAACCAGAGATTGAAATTTATATAATCCACATGCAAAAACAAAACATTCATTCATATATTCAGGATGCAAACCAAAGTTTAACTCCCTACATCATCCAACATCCACACAGCAACCAAACATTTGAGGAAACAAAAGTTTACTCACCTATTTTTTTTTCAGAAGTCCTAACAGTTCTTTTTTCAAAAGAAAAGGATGGAGGCCTGCAACTATTCTTCTTTTCTTACTTTAATTCTTTTTAAACTTAGATCTGCAAATTGATGGTTACAGATCAATAATTACTCTTGTTATATTCATGCATTTAATTAATCAGTGACCAAAATTTTATTTACTTATAGTAAATTTTTAGTTGAAATAGAGGAAGAAATCTCTGGCCTGTACCTTTAAATTTGGTGTTTGCTGTTTTTTTTTCTTTTTAAATTGATTCCTGAATCTCTTTAAATCTTTGAAATTGTTGCTTGATTCTGTAATATTTGTTGAAGATTCGAATTATCCTTGAATTCTTCTTCTGGCTTGAGTTGTTGAGAGCAAAGTTTTGTTACAGATCTTTTTTCTGGAAATTTTGTTTTCTTGTTCAAATGTTGAGGAGGTTAGGGTTGTTTTTTGATGATATTTTTTTTTCTGAAGTAAAGATTTCACAGATTTTTTTCTTTGAAATGAATAAAAGAGTAAGAGGAGAAGATGAATTACCTATATAATTTTTATTTTCTATTTTATAAATTTCTAAAGAAAATGGAAATGATACCATGACACTTGTTTAATTTTTCTCCTCGTGATTTACACTTGTCTCCATAGTCATTGTTAACTTAGCACTTGTAATGATTTTTTTATTTATTTATTAACATAATAATTTACATTATCTAAATTGTATTTAAACTTATATTTCCCATTAAAAATATTGGCTTTATATTAATACACATTATCAAAAAGAGAATGTTTTTGTAATTAATTACATATTACACACATATATATAATCCAAATTATTTTACTAAAAAATTTATTTTAAAATTTAAATTCAAATTAAAAATCAAATTCAACATATAAATTCAAATTTTACCCATATATGCACACATACATATATATTCACATATGTGAATAAAATTTAAATTCAAATGATTTTAAAAACTTTTAGTATTTTCAAATTTTAAACTCAAAAGAAATTCAAAATTTAAATTATCACTTATTATTTATTTGTTTTGTAACTTTTCAAATTATATTATAAAAGTTCAACAATAACGAAATTTAAATTGATAAAATTATGGTATGTTACACAATAATAGCTAAATATAGTAATATATGAGAGTGTTGTCTTCTCTTTGTCACCTGTCCAACTCCACATGCTCACCAGAACTTATATCCCTAATCTACCCATTAAAGAGTATGTAGAATAAAAAGGAAGCAAAGCATAAAATCCCGCGTCAGAAAACAGTCTGGTGTGAGGCATAGAAAATCTCAAATATTACAAAGTCAATATACCAAGACATAGGACATGGAGAATCATACCTGACATGTCTTTGTATCCACGAAGTTAGCACATAACAGAGGATATATACTACTCTATATCATAATCATCACGGGTGTATTATATGTCAGAGTACTAGCGGGTGTCATGATATCTACATCAATAACATCTACATCATATGACATCCCTAGGGTGATAAGTAACCCAAGAAAACATAACATTCATCATCCATCCTCACATCACTCACTCGATGCATTGGATATATGGCACTCGTATAACCCCCCATATTATCAAGGACTACTCAATGTCCTGGTTCCTTAGTGCTTGAATCCATGTCACTTACTATGCCAGTAACTAGACTACATACCCCATAACAACCTAGGGTAAGACAGACCAAAACACATGAGGTATGGGGCACACTTCATAGCCCAAAGTAAGCATCCTTACATATCACTGCTTTACGAGTACACAGTGAAACCTACGAGTATCAATGATCCCATTCCATACATCACATATGGAAGAGTACGTCCTAAAACTGGACTCTAATTCAACATACAACTCCCGTCTGAAATTGTCAAGATAGGGATGATTCTCGACAATTATCTCTAGTCGTAAATATCATCATTTGTCCCATACTCATCTTTAAGTAGTTCTTTGAATCCGTCCTATACTTTGTGTCCTCACATACTCTGTAATTTTAATGATCGAATATATAAATAATTAATTTAAATATTTAATCGTTAAATAATGGAATGCCTCTTATACTCGATTTTTACAAAACGGACGAATTAGGAATCAATACACCCGTGGTTGAGTTTGCTTTTTCGATATGAGTAAATGAGTATAAACTTGACTATGTTTGGAATTAATGAATTTCAGGATGAATAATGCCGGATGAAGAGAATCAAGCTAAGCCCACTAGCTTGCCCCCAACTTACCTTATATTTAGCTAAGCCTCTTCATTCATTTCTCATTCCACGTTCATTTCTTTTTCCATCTTCTAATTATTTCCTAATCTCCTCTTAATCACCTTGACCTATTTTAACCAAATCTTACCCAAATAAAATTCCTAAAATCATACAATTCTTCCCTACCCATTCCTCAAAAAAACCTTTAAGGAATTAGCTTGAATTAATGTTTGGATGTTCGTTCCAAAATTTAAAGAGAGCTTTAGAGTTGATGTTGGTGAGTAGAGATTGGTTTAGGGAAAATCAAGGTGGGTCAGATGATTCTCCTTATTAATTTATCTATTATACATCATATTTTTATTTATGGATGATTATAGAATAATATGAGGTGATTTGGAGATTGTTTGAGTTGATTTGGGGTTTATGTTTGTGTTATAAACGTGATTATATTAACTCATTATTTGTTTGCGACTTTAATAACTATTTTTGAAAAAATTTAGTGGCCTGAGAAATTTATTTTAGCTTAATTGATGATTATAAGTGATATAGTGATAAATTAGAAGCTAATTACATTTTATAATTAAATGCAGGTCATTAGTTAATAATAATTAAACTAATTGAAGTAGTTTTGAAAATAGATAGTAAGCTAATTTAGCAAGTTTTGAACTCTTCACTTTTTATTAAAGGGATTACAGGGTTAGTGAAGCTAAACTAGTATTTTGAATATTGTTTAAGTAGAAGAATGATTTTTATTAGTGGGAAGATATTTTATGAATAATATGATATTTTATAAAATAGCAAATACATTTAAATTAGTATTAATAAAATGGTTTTTGTTAAAAGATCCAGTATATGGTTTCGATGACAACATCTATACAATGGAAATGTAATATGCATATATATTTATATATACAGGTACTTTCTAGAACAATGTCACTAGGAAGACAAGAACAAGCACAAAGACACTACAAGAGACTACAAGTTGATAGGTACAAAGTAGCAAAAGAAACGATGCACAAAACAGGCATGCACCAGTATCAAACGCCTGGGTGCACAAGCCAGACGTCTAGAAAAGTCCTCTGGAACAACAAACAGGTTAAACCAGATGTTTGGTAATAGCACTCACATGTCTAAAAATCTAGTTTGTTCAAAAATTATATAGTATCAAACGTCTGATACAAATACCAGATGTCTGAATTCAAACTCAAATTTCAGATATGAACTTCAACCACTACATACTATTGGACATCTTCGCTTCTCCTCGCTGCAACTCTTCATCATCAACAGAAGCAATAATAGAGCACCCATTAATGGATGTAACTACTCAAGATACCTATCTACAACGATATATAGCATCAAGAATCAAGATAAAAAACTCACCTTACTTACTTACACTCTCTAATTCTATACTCAATCATATATTCTTGATTTCTACACTCCAGTAATCTATACTTGTATTCACTCTTCCATATACTCAATTCTTCATAGACAATATTCTTTAGATATATATTGCAAGCAATTGTACTAATTATTCAACATTCGTGTTATACTAGAACACACATTTGACAAGGACAACTTATTGTAACCAAGCCTATTCCTCCGGGTGAAGCGGGGGTTTTTGATAGTCGAATTTCGAAGGGGAGCTTCGGTACTAGACATAGGACAGGAGCTCTGAACCAGTATAAAATACTTGTGTGCTTATTCTACATTTACTTAGATTAATATTATTTAGTTGTATCATATATTTTGTCACATATACTTGCATATACACTACATGATCCACCCAGTAGACTTTCAATTGGTATCGGAGCAGTGTTTGATCAAAGTACAATAACATGTATTTGAATCACTTTAATATGGCATGTATTTTTCAGAAAGGAAAATCCACAGCACGTCCTCCACTTTTTAATGGTTCTAATTATGCATATTGGTCAACACGTATGAGAATTTTTATGGCAGCTAATGGATTAGAAATTTGGTCAGCCACTCAAAATAAAGTTAAAGCACCTGGCACTGCTATGAACACATGGAATGATGCACAAAAAACCGCAGCTTCTAATAATTCCAAAGCTATGAATGTTTTATTTTGCTCATTAGTAAGAATGAATTTTCACGTGTCATGTTATGTAACACTGCATATGATATTTGGCGTACCTTACAAGTCACACACGAAGGTACAAACAAAGTTAAACAAACTAAAATTTCAATTTTACAAAATCAATTTTCATCATTAAAATGAAACAAAACGAATTTATAGTGGACATGTACTCTAGATTCTAAATTATTCAACACGATTTAATGGCACTTGGAGTCAAATTCACAAATTTTGATTTAGTATCTAGAATACTCAATTATTTAACTCCAAAGTGGGAAAGAACGGTATTAGCTATCGAATAAGCTAATGACCTTTCAACATTCTTAGTTGAAGAATTGATAGGAAATTTAATGTCCTATGAAGCTAATTTACAGAAAAGAAAAGAACAAAATTCAAAGAAGAAAAACATATCATTTCCAACAACAAATGATGACTCCGACTTAGACAAAGAAGAAATCATATTTTGTGCCAAAAACTACAACAAATTCAAGAATTTTAGGAAAATGACCAGATTTCAAAAAGGAGGGAAATTAAGCTCAACAAATCAAATGTCAATCAAATGCTATGGATGTGATCAATTTGGACATATGAAGAAAGATTGTCACAAGCTCAACAATGATAAAGAGAAGAACAAATTTAAGAAATTCAAAAAGAAGAAAGCTTTCAAAGTAACATGGGATGATTCAGACTCTTTATCATCATTAGATAGTGATAGCGAGAGTGACGGAGAATAAGCTAATGTATGTTTTATGGCACAAACTGATGAGGTATGTCCCGAACTTAGCTATGATGAATTACTAGAGCATGGCATGGAATTAGATGATAAATTTAGACAAATTAAAAAATAGAATAAAGATCACATAGCCAAAATAAATAGATTAGAACTTTTTTGAGGAAAATGGATGTATAGCGTGAGACTACACAGCCGATTAGATATTAATATAAATTAGTAGTAGTCGACCAACAGGCCTGATCGATAGCCAAAAACTAAGTTTCGCGGACCAATCTGGTCCCAATTTCAGCATACACAGAAAGAAATATATACAAAAAACAACAGCATTGTGTAAAAGTACCAAGACAAAGTAAGAGCATTACTACGACTAACTATTAAGGTGATGATCATACATATGAGTCAGAAAGAGGCCAGCAAGAAGAGACTTCCCATGTACTTTCCAATTAGTCAGTAGGAGCATTGTCACCGGGAGGGAGACGCAGAGTGAAAGGCATTCTTCACACTGATCCTGTCCAGAGAGTAAACAGGTAGGAGATTCAATTACAGATTCCTTCAAGAATTCATTTGGGCTTGTTGAAAACGTATGCATTTCTTTCTTTCCAGATGCACCAACTTTAAATGGCAATGAAGGAGTCAAGTTTTCTATCCAAAGGGTTATACTGCCAGTGGTCAAAGAACGAGTGGAGGACAGGGATGTAACCGATGAGATTATCACTAGTCGTGACCTAAATGTAGTAGGAGAAATCACAGCCAAAAAAGAGATGAGAAATGGATTCATCTTGCATAGAGAACAAAGCACAAAGAGGGTCTAGAGGGATATTCATACGTCTAAGTCTATTTTTGGTGTTGATACGAGCATGGATGAGGCACCAATGGAAAAAAAAGGATGCGGGGAGGGAGTCTGCATTTCCATAGTCTTGCGAAAGAGAATGATCTGCTTGGGGGGTTAAGGAATGAGTAACATGAGGCGACTAAAAAGCCTTTCTCAAGAGATAAGGCCCAGGTATATTGGTATGTTGTGCTAGAGAGCTGGAGAGAAAGGAGTAGGCTAGTTGCTGAAGTGAGATCATTCAAGGTGTTAAGGTCTAAGAGAGCTAGAGGACACAGGCAGTCTGGGCCAAGGGTTGAAATCTCTCCAACTGTTGAGTTATGGAGGGATGTATGGGAAATAGGTTAGAGAACGAGCGGACGAGGGGTGTTTGATCATGCAATATGTCTAGCCAGAAAAGACAGCTACTACCGTTGCCAATGGAGACACGGAATAGGGATTTGATTTGGGGTATGGATTGTAAAACGCCAGCCCATAAGGGAGAAGGTTTAAGACGAGGGGCAGAGTGAAGGACTAGGTGAGGGTTGGAGTGATAATGCAGCTGAAGTATCCACTCTTTCCAGATGAAATTGGCCGGTGTGATGATACGCAAAATCCATTTGGATAAGAGAGCTATGTTGAAAGAGCCGAGGTTAACTATTCCTATGCCACCAGTGCAAACAGACAAACTTCTAGTTGATTAAACATTTTGCTTTACTGCCATTCCAGAGAAAAGATCGTCTAATAGCGTCAATTTTGTTTGTAACCCAATTCGGCAGTTTATGAGACGACATCCAGTACGAAGGAAGGAATGATAGGACTGATTTGACAAGGACAAGACGGCCTGAAGATGATAGAGATTTGGCCTTCCATGATGAAAGCTAAGATTCAATCTTGGAGATAAGCGGGAGCCAGTCCAGTAAGGCGAGTTTAGTGGGTGAAGAGGGACGCCAAGGTAGGTGATGGGGAAGTGGTCAGTTTACAGTTGAGAAAAGAGGCAGAGGAGGGGCCGAGGTGGTAGGAGTCGCCTAGCATGATGATGGAGCTCTTATTAAAGTGATGGATATGCCGGAGATGAGTTCGAAGACATATAAAAGAACTTTAAGACAATGAATATGATCAGGTGCTGGGGAAACCAACAGGATGGTGTCATCCACAAATTGGAGGTTAGAGACTGATAAGTCCGAGTTGGGGAGTTTAATGCTAGCCAGGAGGTTGTCGGATACCGCAAGCTTGATCATGCAATAGGAATGTTAAAAGATGAAAAAAATTATTTTAGAGGAGGAACTAGAATTGTCTAAATAAAAAAAATAAAAGTAGTTTAGTTGAAAATGAGACTATATCTATTGATTTTGGAAAAGTTAAACTAAAAAAGGATAACTTGATAAAAGAAAATATCAACTTGAAAAATAATATAGAAACATTGAAAATTGAAAATTTTGAATTAAAAGAAAAATTAGATAAAATTACAAATAGTGTTTCAAAATTTAATAAAGGAAAATAAGATTTGGAAAATCTTATCAAAACTTTAAAACCGTCAGGTAATAGAAATGGAATAGGATTTAAAAATATTCCTAAACAAAAAGGGAATAAAATTAAGAAATATAGTTTTATTTATTAAAAGAGCAAAAGATCACCCAAGTCTAATATGAATACCAAAAATGTAAAAATTTGGATTCCTAAAAAAAAAATTGATTAGACAAAAAAATATTAACAATTTTTTAGATAATATAGTCTATAATAAAAATTATGTTCTTAAAGGTACCAAACCTTCTTGGGTATGGCTACTTGCTCCTCCTAACATCTAGGACCCTAACAAAGTATATGTGTACCCATTAAATCATTTTTTATTTTGCAGGTTCCCAAATAAAAAATAAGGAGAAATGGGTACTTGATAGTGGCTACTCCAAGCATATGACTGAAAACTCAAAAATGTTATCAAATATAACATACATCGATGGTAGAATGGTGACTTTTGGAGATAACTCAAAAGGATACGTCGTCGGTGTGACGAGTCGAATTTTGCCCGCTCGAAAATCGACATCCATACTTCATATCGTATTCAAATGCCATAGATTCGACCGTTCAAATCCGATTCGCGGGAGCTTATAACAACATTAAGTAAATAACACAGCGGAATAAAAGAATAATACATTGATATACAGCTTTGATACAATATCTGATACAACAGATGATCCAATAGATATCAATATACAACAGAGATATGATACAATAAATAGCAGCGGAAAAGAAAATAGGTGACATCTAGCAGCGGAAAAATATAACTCTGAGATAGTCTTCAAGGAAGAACTCCAAGAACCGCAACTCCATTTCCAAGAATCAATCCAGCAATAGCTCGAACTCCCAATAACGATGCACAAAGATAAGCAAGTGCGGTGTGATTCAAAGACTGAACTAGCTCCAGATAACCTACTAATCTGACTATCTGAAAAACCCAACTCTAGACTGCTCGTGTAGAAAATAATGAGCACTCAGAGTTTAGGAAAGAAACAATAAACTCTGGATCAGTCGTGGGACTGGTGTGAGCAACAAAAACAGTTTATCTTTTAAAACATTCAAAGAAATATTTAAAGTTAATTCGCAATGCTTTTTGAAATGAGACTACCATAAGACCTCCTGCCACACACACAATGCAAACGCAGACTTGGAGAAGATTTCTTCTTATGATAGTCAAAGATGCTTGATACGCATTAAAAAGAAACATTTGATATTATTATTAGTGCATAGTGTAGGAAAAATCATTTCGAAAGTAGAATATAAATCTTAGCCAGCATAGGTACCATTATATTATGCCTACTATAGCTACCATATTAGATGGCAGGTTCTACAACTAATACTGTACAAGGTTTCGTATTGTTTCTTTGGATTTCCAACGAATGGTCAGGCCAAGGAACTTCCCATTGCCACATGAGAATGCCTCTGGATGGACATCCCCGAGAACCAAACCGGATCTCTACCAACACAAGGCCGGGTTACCCCTAACTGAGTAACAACTGACCGAATATGCCATCCCCCGGTCCTTTGGGACCTTTCAACCGAGCGCTCGCAATCAATTCACACAATCATAAAGTGTTTTCAACATGAGTAAGTATCTGGGCTCCATACCATGATACCACCCTTTTCCAGAAGGAAATGCACATATCCTAAAGGGCGCTACCCCTCATAACCTTGCCGCATCTTTCCTGTTTTGACCATTCCCGGGGTGTGAGGCTCGACGAAGTCACGTCCACAAAAACACACTTTATACAAAAGCTGTGCTTTGGGTCAACAAATGATCATAGAAATGATCACAAAGATAAACGATCAAACAAATGATCCTATCACAAATGATCAACACAATGATCATTTCATAGCAACACTCAGCATGTCACATTACCAAATTGGGAATATATCGCTGATAACCTTCAACTACATAACCTCTGAGCTCGTACGTCTCAGAGAAGGTTGTTAAGCTAAAAGAAAAATTCTCCGCCACCAACAGAAATATATTTGAAAGAAATCTGCTTTATATCTCAAATTGTAATGTCAGACACACAATCCATACAAGTCTGTTCCGGGTTCGAACAGAACCGAAGGCACTTCCAAAGAAGTCCTTGAAATCCGGATATTCACTAATCACGTCCGGACTTCCCATCACATATGGAGTCTCTATACCGGGGCCATTCGATGCAAAGACATTCGACGAGTTGTCCTTACGTTTTCAAAAATATCCGGTCTTCAACACCAGTCCTCAAATGCAATTCATAACGACGTATCACATATTCGGAATGGGATATATGACACAAAGGTCCTCTCCCGGCTAAACCGAATAGTGAGCGCAGTATTTCAAAAACATATGGATATTGGGATTTCAATTAAGTCACAACTTAATTATTCAAACATTTCTTTCAAATGGTTTGAACAAATTACCATTTCAAATCTTTAAACAAAAAGATTTATTTCACAAAGATCAATTCATAGATTTCCAAAAAAATTTCATTCAATTGTATTAACTCGTTAAATCTTTAAATCAAAGATTTAACTTATAGCTTTCAAACCGTTTCTATAACTTGGAAATCATTTTCATTTTAAACTAGAAATCATTTTAACACAAATTGGAAGTTCATTACTTCTGTGAAAGCTTTAATTAATTGAAAACAAATAGTTTTCGTTTCAGAAAAATCCAATTATATTTGCATAAATTAAAGTTCTTAATCCATATTCATATTCCCAAATTAATACATTTTAAAATGGTTCAACCCATATATAACTGGTATAACATTTTTAATCCCTAGTTTCAAATTATAGAATTCAGTTTCACAATTTTGAATTTAAATTTAAATCAAATTATTTAAATTTCAAACTTTATCAAGTTATTCAAAATAAGCTTCATCTTTGAAATTCCATTTCAAAAGCTTTTCACTTAAAACCCAATCTTATTTTCAAACCATTTGAATTTAAAATTCAAAATCAAAATTATTTTCAAAAATCTGTGACTTAATCGATTTCCTCGTGAAATCCATATTTGTGTGTGTATAAGTGTGGTCCAGGGGTTTAACACACTACTACAACATCATTCAATCATCATAGATTAAAACACAGAATATAGTTGATAAGCGATACTAACTATCACGCTTATCGTTCATTCACAGATTCACAGATAATATACAAATGCAAATAAATATACACTGCTCAATCTACAGAACAAAATATCACAAATCAGATAGGATAATCAATTCAAAGCATTTCATACTATACAATCATCCATAAGTAAGGTCAAGCATTTAATAATCATTTATAAGCAGGATTTATAAATTATTTATCCTAATTAATTCAATTTATTTCCAATAAATTACTTATGAGTTAATTTACCAATTCTGATTTATTAATCATTCGATATCAATTAATTTATCAAGTACTTTAATAAATTAAATTATCCTTAATTAATCATATTCATTAATCTAATCTTTAAACCAATTGCATAATTAATTAACCCTTTAATTCATTATTTTAAGAATTAAATTTTTAATTTCTTACCATTAAGCAATCATCCCGTAATCCTAAATCATTAATTTCAAATTAATCTTTATCATTTAAATAAATTTACTTTAATAAATCTTAAATTAATATTAATAAATCTCATTTATTAATAAATCCTTAATTAACCTCTATTTGATTTATTATCCTTAATTAATCATAATAAGTAATTATTTCTGATTGCTTTCATTATGTAATTTACAATTTACAATCTATAATTGATTATCTAAATTAATTTATCTAATTAATTATCAAAATTAACCATATTAAGTAATACTTAATTATCCTTAGTTAATCATCTTCATTAACTAATAACATTTCTTAATTACTTTTAATTAATCTCTAATTATAAATAAATCTAAATCATAAATTTATAAATTAAATAAAGGAGTCTTTAATTAATTATCATATAAATTTCATCACTTAATGCCTTAATTGTTTCTAATGTAAAATCAATTCCTTTATTAATGATTTCATTAATCATTCGAGTGTATTTTAAGCTTACACTTTAAATTTAAATTCAAATTTCATTTTAAAACCATTTAAGATTTCAACAGTTTATTTGAAAACTAAACTTTACTTTTAAATTTAAACTTAGTTTAAATTATGTTTCAGATTTTTAAATTAGATTATAAAAATAGAAACTGTCAGGTGTAGAACCTGAAAACCCACCTTCTAAATCTTTACAACTTTGATTTAAAATTAAATTTCCTTTTTAAAACTTTAAGATTCAAAGTTCTATTTGAATATAAACTTAACTTTGAATTTAACCCCTGTCTAAATTCTGGTTTCAAATTTAAATTGAATTTAGAATCTGAAACTGCCAGGTTTAAAAACCTGAAACCAATATTTAATTATTTAAAACTTTATTACATTTCAGATTAGAATTCAAAAGTGAATTTGAATCCACATTTCAAACTGGATATAAAAACCTGTTTTTTTTAATCTGGTTTGAATTTTAAATCTCATTTTAAATTTTCTTTAAATTTTCAAATCTCAGACAGGTTTTACCCAAATCTGTAGCAATACAAATTTTTACCCGAGACATCTTCAACATGCTTCGAGTTAATTAACAAACAACTCCGAGTCCAACCCTCAATTTACCCGAGAGAAACTCGAGCTCAAAAACACTGCAACCCACAAAACCTCACCTGACAAACTACTGCACCGTGCACATGCACGGCGGCCTTCATCGCTTCCGTTCATCAGCGATGATCGCAACATCTCGCCGAGCAACCACGAACCCGATCCCCATCATCAAGTCACTCCATCACCCTCGAAATCAATTTCGAGACACTCAAATGAACCTGGAACAGAAAACAACCACCACCCAAACCTGGAAAAATTTGAGTCGTTCTCCCAACCCCGGCCACCAGAAGGCCTGAAACTTTGGTCGGTGCTACGTTGACACTCCCACCACTCTCACCAGAAATCTAGTCGCACTCGATCCTTTATTGGCGACGCGCTAATCGAATCATCCACCCTTATCAAAATTAGGTTTAAAAATTTTAAACCTTCGCCGCTGCCACCACCGTAGTCTGGCCACCTCCGCTCCATTTTTTCGAGCTTCACCTATCACTCCTCCACCTCCAGGAGGAAACTCCTCCCCTCCAATCAATAGGATCACCCACGGCGACCCAAAATGCCCAAAATGATCGAACCCAAACTGCTACTTCAATGCTTAACTAAAAATAATAATTTTTGTTTCAAAAATCAAGTTTTAGTGTTAGCTTTTGATTCATATACCTAAATTTATAAACTAAGACAATTTATTTTTGACTTAATTAAGTTTATTCTGTATTTCATATTTCCAGATACAATTTTAAGTTATTTTAAATTGAACAAGTTTTTAAACTAAAATCTATGATCTGACAAGCATACTTGGTGCAAGATTTATGACTCAATAAGGTTTGGACCAAGAGCAATTGAGTTTTGATAAAAAAAAAATTGAGTCTGGAACCGAAGTCAGAGGGAAACACAGAGATGCTCATCACTATATTTATACATAACACAGAGAAATATTAAAATCACACAAACAAAGTGAATTCCAGAGGGAACATGCAACAGAACAATGTACTCAAACTATTTTAATTGTAATGTTACTCACCTTGGTCTGAGAAGAAGAACAGAGGGCTGTTATGGCTTGAGCTGCTGTCAAAAATTGCAAGCTGAAGCCTTTTTCTTTTTGATTCTTTGATGTTTTATGTTGAATGATTGTTTAAGTTAAAGAATGATCTTTACTTCATATTTTCTACTCAGCTGGAATGGAACGACATTGAAATGAGGAGATGATGTATATATGGAAATGAGGTTTACAGGTGATGATATTACTTTGTACAGGGTAATGTATTTTTTTTCCTTTCTAGTACAAATATTTGTACTATAGGTAGTCATATTTGCTAGTAGACGGAGGCTAACATTTGTTACTATGTACAATTTATACTTATCTTATTTGCTTTTCTTCATTTCGGCTGATATCTTGTATACTAAAGATAATGGCATTACATGCCTTAGTACTTTATGTCTTGCTTTTCAACTCTATAGGCTGCATTACTTATGTTTACTTCAGCCATACCTACTTGTCTCGGCAGAGATGATTCTTATATTTAATTGTTTTTTGTACATATTCTTTTTCTTTTTAAGTTTACAGCTTAATGATTTTTTTTTTCTTGTTTCATACTTACCCAGCTTTTATACTTTATGTTGATAGATTTTCTTTTGCTTGCCTTGCTTATTTAACTTCTCTACATACTTTATTTTGTTTCTTTCTTTATATACTTGATTTTATTTGCCCATTTTAAATTTGTTTGTATGCAATGAGTTTGCACTGTCTTGTGGCTTCATAGGTATGTTTACTTGTTGTTATTATTTTTATTTATTTGTTTTCTACTTGCATGTATTTGCTCGGCTGATATGTTTGCATTTTCTTGTAGTGCAAGTGTAAATGTTAATATATTTTGTTTGGTCATATACTTTGAAATCTAATGAAGTTTCTTTTATTATTATTATATGTTAGATTTTTGTTTAGTATGTTTACTTACTTAATATTTTATAAAACTATATATATATATATATTCATTTTCAAAATATAGATGAATTTCTAGGTTTATATTTTGTTGTTTAAATTATCTAATTTATTTACTTTATAGTTATCTTATGTATATTTTTTTTAAAACCATTTATTTAAGATTTTATTTCAAATCCAATATATACATATATATACAAAGATCAAATTTTGATTTATACAGAATTTATTCAAATTCGGGGAAACTCGATTCCATTTAAAATTAATTTCACAATTTTTTTATTCAAAAATTCTTTTAATTATCAATTTAAAATAATTTAAAATTCGGGATCGTTACAGTCGGCATCGGAGAAGTCATCAACTCTGGTATTTCTAACTCTCCTACTATTATGAATGTTTTGTTAGTAGAAAATTTAAAACACAACCTACTTAGCATTAGTCAATTATGCAACAAAGGTTTTCAAATTAATTTCGAAAAAGATAGATGTAATATTTTCGAAAATAACAAACAACTTATCTTTGAGGGTTTTAGAAACAAAAATATTTATGTCTTAAATATGAATATAAATCGAAATTCAAACTTATGCTTAATCTCCAAACATGACGATCCATGGTTGTGGCATAAATGATTCTGTCATATTAATTTTAAATATATTAATAAATTAGCAAAATATGAGCTAGTTAGAGGTTTATCTAAAATAAATTATAAAGTAGAAAATTTATGTAACGATTGTCAAATCGGAAAACTAAAGAAAAGCTCTTTTAAATCTAAAATAATATTTCTACAAAATAACCATTAGAATTATTACATTTAGATTTATTTGGTCCAATTCAAGTACGATCTATAAATCACAACATATATGTTTTAATAATAGTTGATGATTTTTCAAGATATACATGGAATTTATTTTTAAAACATAAAAGTGACACTTTTGGTATGTTTAATAATTTTGCTAAAAGAATTAAAACTCAAATGGATTTGAAAATTAAGAATATTCGAAGTGATCACGATGGAGAATTCGAAAATGATCTTTGTACTACTTTGTAATAAAAAGGGCATAAGTCATAATTTTTCTTTTCCCCGCACACCTCAACAAAATGGTGTAGTAGAAAGAAAAAACCATACATTACAAGAATGTGCACGAACATTATTAAATAGTAGTGGTTTACCAACCATTTTTGGGCTGAAGCTATTGCTATGGCTTGTTATGTTTTGAATCGAGTAATCATATGACCTATGACTAAACATACTTGTTTTGATATATGTTTTGGAAGAAAACCTAAATTATCATACTTTAAAACTTTCGAATCAATTTTTTTTATATTAAATACAAAAGATAATTTAGGAAAATTCAACCCGAAGGCCGATGAAGGAATCTTTGTTGGATATTCAAATCGTAACATGGCGTATAGAATTTTTAGTAAACGTACGAACACAATTGAAGAATATTTACATGTTTCATTTGACGAAAATTTCCTTAACAACCATCTAATGACGATGAATAAATTATTCCAATAACAAATAAAACAAACTCATCTAATAATGAGACAAATAATACTTTAGTGTCTCCCCCTAGAATTCTAAAAGATCGTCCAAAAGATAATATCATTGAGGATCTTAATTCCAGAGTAACTAGAAATCAACTTAACCAAATAAGTCATATTGCATTTGTGTCAAATTTTGAACCAAAAAATTATAAAGAAGCTTCAAATGATAATTTTTGGATAATAGCCATGCAAGAAGAATTAAATCAATTTGAATGTAATAATGTTTGGGAATTAGTATCAAGATCAGAAAATCTATCAGTTATTGGAACAAAATGGGTATTTAAAAACAAAGCAGATGAAAACGAAAATATAGTTAGGAATAAAGCACGTTTAGTCGCTCAGGGTTATAATCAATAAGAAGGCATCAACTACGATGAAAATTTTGCTTCAGTAGCAAGACTCGAGGCCATACGTACATTATTTGCTTTTGCAAGTCATCACAATTTCAAATTATTTCAAATGGATTTCAAATGTGCTTTTTAAAATGGTTTTATTAAAAAAACGTATATGTTGAACAACCTCCATTATTTGTTCACGAAAAATATCCCGATCATGTTTTTAAATTACACAAAGCCTTATATGGTTTAAAGCAAGCCCCTCGTGCCTTGTACGAACGTCTTAAGAATCATTTAACTGCTACTTGGTTTAAAATAGGTAAAATAGATATGACTTTATTTATTAAACGAGAAAATAACGACATCTTAGTTGTAAAAATTTACGTAGATGATATTATTTTTGGTTCAACTAACGAAAATCTTTGTACTTCATTTCCAAATATTATGAAAAACGAATTTTAAATGTCTCACATGGGTGAATTGAATTTCTTTTTAGGTTTACAAATGAAACAACTTGAAAATGCTATTTTTATTCATCATGGAATGGATAAAACTTCAAGCAAGCCAACACCAATGAGTACTAGTGTTCACTTGGAAAAAGTTAATAACGGAAAAGATTTTGATGAAAAATTATATCGTAGTATGATTGGCTCCTTACTTTATTCGACGGCTAGTTGACCCGACATTATGATGAGCGCATGTCTTTTGCGCCCGATTTCAAGCAAAACCAAAAGAGTCTCACCAAAGAGCTGTTAAACGTATCTTACGTTATTTATCTAGTACTAGAGATTACGGTTTTTTTATCCTAAGGGATCATCATTTGAACTTGTTTCTTATAGTGATGCGGATTTCGGTGGATGTAAAACAGTTCTTAAGAGTACTAGCGGAGCGTGTCATTTTATCGGACAATCGTTGGTTTCATGATTTAGCAAAAAGCAAAACTATGTCTCCTTATCCACTTGCAAAGCCGAATATATTTCAGTGGTTTTAGCATGTGCAAAAGTGATTTACATGCAACAAACGCTTAAAGATTTTGGAAAATTTATCAAAAATCTCAAATATATTGTGATAATATAAGTGCAATAAATCTATCAAAAAATCCTATAAATCACTCACGTACTAAAAACATAGATATATAACATCATTTTTACACGACAATGTAGAAAAAGGAATTATTACATTAGAATACGTAAATACTAAGAAACAAATAGCAGATGTTTTCACAAAACCACTAAATGAACAAACATTTGTTAAACTACGACGTGATTTAGGAATATGTTCTCTCAATGACCTTATCAACTGATTTTTTAATTCATTCTATTTTTAGTTAAAAAGTTTTAATCCACATTCTATATTTTTTTAACAATAACCAGCAATTTTTTTGACTATTTGTTTTTTTAACTATCTATAACCTCTTCAAATATACATAAATAGATCCTTTCTGAACAATATATATATATATATATATATATATATTTTATATTTTTTAAAAACAAAAGAAAAAACATGTCTTTTGACAACTCTTATCTCTCCTTCTCAACACCATCCCCGGATAGTCCAGCGGATACCCCGCATCGACTTCCTATTCCTGCACCAAATCAGGAATCGACCTATCAGTGGTCCTCCTACCACACGGGATTCACCCCCGATAATAAACGGGCCAAATGATCTCTATTTGTCTCTCTTAACACCAAAGAGAAAATTGATGATATACATCATTACCAAAAGCAACAAATAGAGTTACAATGAGAACTATACTTCGAACAAAAGGTCACTGCGGGACGACTAAGTTTTCTGAAGCAAGTAGCGATAAAATTTTGCAATTCACTGAAGAAGGATGTACATGAACCACTTTCGATTTCTTGCAATCCTTTGGATCCTTCTGCCTCTTATTGTACACCTTGGGATCCTCCACCTAGGCAATTCTCTGGTTCCCCAAGAATCAACAAACGTGGAAACATTTGGCCTCCACTCAAGCCGTGGAGGGTAGCAATTATGAAGATCGCAATGCTCTATCTTCATCTAAATAAATTTGCTTATTATCATTGTATTTTTATCTAAGTATATTTGTATTCTTTTTCACAAATAGTAATATTATGTTTTACTAAAATCAGTCTCTCGAAAATTAAGCAATACCCTTCAAAATAAGGTATTTGAAGACAAACTGGATATTTCAGAGGCCTGAACAATGCCATTAGACGTATGATACCCTTGTATCACACAATTTTTAACATTATGAATATATCAGACATTTAATATAACCAACCAGATGTTTGAAAATAGTTTCCGCCTCATAAAAAACACAAGGCCTATTTCAGACATCTAAAAATTGTTCCCAGCCGTCTGAACAAAGTTTCTGCCTTCTCAACATAACAACAAGGCCAATTTCAAACGTCTGATTCTACATCCAGAAGTCTGACAAAACTCTCTGCCTTCCAACTTTTACAACTCGATCTATTCTACATGTCTATCACCATAAACTAGACGTCACTACGCCATAGATTACATACTCCAACACCCAGAAGTGATGCAGGAAGTGCCAAAAAATGTTGTTGTAGGCTAAAAAAGGGCAAAGGCAACACTTTCTCGGTGATGCATTTTGCCGCATTGCCGTAGAGTCAAAGGCAACATCTTTGCGACCCTAGGGCAACATCTTTGCGGCCCTAGGGCAACATCGGTTCTGTTGTTGCCATAGGTACCAAATTTACTAAAAAGTGGGCCCCACAACTGTTGAATATGCGAGTATATGATTTTCACAGAACTAAATAAATATTTGCTGAATAAAATAAATAACACAGAGTTTAAATTCAAACAGATATTTTATTCAAACGAATATTTATTACAATTTTGAATAGTGCAAATTCGAGCTCTCACTATACATACACAATTTTGATTACAATACAAATTCAATTACATCACAATCTTTCATTTACAAATGTCCTCACTACATATCGCTCATTCACTCATAATTTATCTTCAACTTCATTCCAGATTGAATCCAGCATCTGAGCAATTTGCAAAAATACACACTGACGTAGTAAAATTGAAAAGAAAATATTTTTGCAGTGTAAAATAAAATATGATTTTGAAAATATTATTTGTCTCAGTTATTTGGGTTGTTCGTCATCATTTAAATTCATCAAACACGAACAGTTTGTGACATACACAGTGCATCACTATGTATGCCACAAGGCCGTGCACACCGATATACACTTGATAAAGTTACAAGGATAGGTGAGCACAAGGTCAAACCCAAATCAAAAGCCGGGTTCAACTCAAGTTAAGTCACGATATCAGCACAAGGTCAAAACCGAGCTACAAGATGGATTCAACTCAGGTGCACTACAAATCATCACAAAACTGTCGAGCACAAGAATTCAAATACAAACAACAAATGAAGACATATATAAGTGCATCGACCACACAGCAGCTCGAATGAGCAACTGCACCAGACCACACTCAAGTACACATGAAAACAACTCAAACTCAAGAAAGAAGTTCATCAAGCAACAACTCAAGTGAAACTGTACATGACTTAAATGCACCAGACTAAGCTAATGATCAAACAATATGTACCAGCTCAATATGCTATGTACAAGTAACCAAAGTCAAGTGTATCAAGACAATTCACCAGGACTCAAAATGAAACTCAAAGCTAAGATAAACATATACACACACATACATATGCATGTGTACACAACATGATGAAGGGATAAGCGCGTGCACTAGTGAAACAAAGACCAGAATCCATGCAGACCTGATTGCAAGTGCAAAGCAACATTGAAGCAACTCGAGCTCTAGATAGTACACAAGTGAATGAATGACAACACGTACATAATGTCAACTAGTGACAGTGATCAAGTGCAAGTGAAGCACAAGAGTACAAGTCAAAATACAACAACACACAATAAATCAATTCAAGGTTCAGACAAGTTCAACTATGGTGCAACATATACATGTGTAGTGAAAACAACTACAAGTATCAAGTCGAGCCAAAGGCAGAGCTACCGAACATACAAATAGTTTGATATGTCAAGGCTGAAATTGAACAAAGACAGAGAGGAATAATTCAAGTTCAAATGCACAAGTACAGGAAGAAACAAAACCAAGCAGGAAGGTTCAAAAATGAACGAAGTCAATTCGCAGCATCAAGTCAGAGGCAAAAATCAATACAGTAGCAAGTTCAAACCAAAGTCAGAGGCAAAAATCAAAACGGTAGCAAGTTCAAACCAAAGTCAGAGGCAAAAATCAAAACAGTAGCAAGTTCAAACCAAAGCCAGAGGCAAAAATCAAAACCATGGCAAGTTCGAACTAATACAAATCAAATCAGATGTGAATGAACAAGTCAACTTTCATCTCAAAGTCAAAAAAAATTCAAAGTCGTTTTTTATCAAAATCGAACAAGTCCAGGTTGACACAAATGACCAAAGTCCACAGAGTGAAGAACGGTATCAATATCGAGTGCCGAAGTCAACATAAAATCAAATGCCAAAAATTCGAAACCGTGGTGGCCAAGGAATCATCGTCACAGCAAAGTCAAAATCAAAGCCGTGAGTACCAAGAAATCAAAATATATATACGAATTGACAAAGTCAGAAATCATCACAAGCATCTATACAATATTGAATGGCCGAGAAGAATTACAATCGAATTCAAATAAATGTATACAAATGAAAATCAAGGGTTTCGAACCCTATAAAAATCATAACATCATCGGCGTAATAAATCATTCGAGCTCAAGTAACAACAGAGCATAATCATACAACTCGAATCATCAATCGAGTTCAAGCATATCAACCAGAAAAGAAAACGAGCAAAAATTACATGCCGAAGCCCTTTCGAACTCGATCGAATTCAAAGCAGCCGAAGTAAATAAGGAGATGGTCGATCGACAGAGCAAGCAACGTGGCATCTTCATTCGATCAAGCAATTGAAGTCGGCGGCTTCTAATTTAACAAAGCCCTAAAAGCTGAAAGAGGAAGGAACGATAAAGAAAGCGGCCATATTTTCTCGAGCAATAGCAGTCGGCGCTTCTAATTTAACTTTTGCCGCTTTGTTTTTGCTTGCCGCTGCGTTAAAAATTATTTCAACCCGCTTTTTTTTCAGCCCGCACTCATTTTTTTATAATATTTTTATAAGTCTATAACCACTGCAACATAGTGTTGATATCTATGCTAACATCCTAAAGCTAATGTTGTACTAGACAAAAATCAGCATAACTATCGTTACATTATAGCTAGCAACATCTTGTATTTTCGTTGCAATAGGCCATCTATGGCGTAGTGCGTCTAAACATATTTATTGTCTTCGTACTACGTAAAATCAGGCGTCTGATTCATCTTCCAGACGACTATAATTCAATCGACACTCTTAAGTCACCTTGTAACGGCTATTTTTTTAACCTTTCTCACTTTCATTTCGTTTCTATTTCAAATTCATTACCCTAATTCTCTATATCACTTTCTCCTCCAAATCGCTCGAATCTCATGGCACCCAAAATGAAAAACCCTAAAATCTCTAAACACAAGCAAGACCAAGCTACTTCATCCAACCCGTAAGTATGTTCTGATAATCAAATTGAGAGATGGATGAATCGCGTACCATATTCAATCAAAAGATACGAAGACATTCAGAAGAAGAAGCTACATACAAGTCCTTTTTATAATTTGCTTAAGTTCCCAATCTGTGATTTGGATGAAATATGTGAATGTGTTGGGTTACATCAGCTGATTTCCTTCGATTCAAATAACATCCAAATCGACCAGCTAGGTATATTCCTTTTCTATGCTAATTTAGATAGCACTGCTATTTGGAACACCGACAACGATGATAATTGGCTATGGTCAAGTGTTTACAGTAACACAATTAGACTTACGTCGGGGATCAAAGGCCGAACTCTAGGTTGTTCCGACTCTGGAGAAGACTTGTATAACATCCCGGATATGTGCCATAAACCTAGAGATAATATTACTCATCAGATATGGGAAGATGAAATGCCTACATTTGTCAAAATACTTAAGACCTAAGGCAAGACTTCTCACTAGAATGATTATCAACACTATCATTCCTCGCCTTGGTAGCCATGAGAAAATCGCAGAGTTATAGCACAAGGCTATATATGGTATCCTCAGTGGAACTAGGGTCAATTGGGAAAATTTTATATTTGAAGAGCTCAAACATTATTGGAATCGATCACGCCCATCCATCATCTACCCAACTTACATCTCTTCTGTGAGCTCACAACATTCCTTCTTATTTATCAACTTTTGAAGAGATATCTCCTAAATATGCTTCCACAAATTTTTTTTTCTCTTATGCACTTACCAAAAAATTCTTCGGATTTTATATCATTTGAAGAGTGGACGCTATGTCGTCAACAAGCCAGACAAGCTACACCTCAACCTCAACAACAACCTGAACCATCACATGAAGTAGAACAACATCACGAGCATACTCCTCCTCCTCCTCCTGCACCTTTTGATTATTCGTGCCAAGACGACATTTTGGAGACTCGCACTGAGACAAATCCAAATAAGAATATTCATGACTTAATTCTCCAAAATCAACTTATTTTATCACGAAGTCAAAAATTATTAGCTAATCGTATTGATAGTTTTAAAACAACATTTGCTTCACTCCTAGCCACAGTTGAAGCATCGCTTTCAACAACATTATACGTTCTAAAAGAGGTTCTCCAATGAGTTCATGGTCCTACACCACCTTCGGAAGATTGGCTAACTCCAGTGCCTTCCCTTCCTACTTCAAAACACTCTAAACTTTTTGAAGAGGAAAAAGAACCTTTCGAACACACTCCAGCATCTCCTAGAAAACAAGCTAGTTCTTCCAAGGATGAAGATGAAGGAGATGCTCAAGCTGAAACTTCCCCAAAAGATCCTTAGAATTTTTTTAGGATTCCGTCTTTTGTGTTATAGTAAAATGCATGTAATCAATCAATATGTTTAATGAAAAGTGCTTTTTTCTGTGTATATTCATATAATCTTCCAACGATTGATAAATATTAAATGGTATGAACATAATGTCTAAGTTAAAAATTATTAATGCTTATTGATAATGCCAAAAGGGGAGAAATAATGGAAAGCACATACTCAGGGGGAGATTTATAAAATTATATCTAAATACATTGTATAGTTGTCATCATCAAAAGGAGCGAATGTTAAAAAAATCCAATATACGGTTTCGATGACAATAACTGTACAATGAAAATCGAATATACACATATATTTATATATATAGGTACTTGCTAGAAAAACATCACTAGAAAGATAAAAACAAGGCTCAAATGACAATACAAGTGACTACAAGTCGATAGGTACAAAGAAGCAAAAGAAAAGATGCACAAAACAAACATACACCAGTATCGGACGTCTGGGTGTACAAGCCAGACGTCTGGAAAAGTCCTTTGGAACAACAAACAGGCTAAATCAAACGTCTGGTAATAGCACTTAGACGTCTGTAAATCTACCATGTTCAAAAATTTTGTAGTATCAGATGTCTGATACAAATACCAGACATCTGAATTCAAACTTGGATTTCAGATATGAACTTCAACTACCACATACGAATGGACATCTTCGCTTCTCTTCTCCGCAACTCTTCATCATCAACAGAACCAACTATAGAGCACTCATTAATGGATGTAACTACTCAAGATACATATCTACAACTATATATAGCATCAAGAATCAAGAGAACAAACTCACCATACTTACTTACGCTCTCTAATTCTAAACTCAACTATATATTCTTGATTTCTACACTCCAGCAATCTATACTTGTATTCACTCTTCCATATAACCTGTTCTTCATAGAAAATATTCTTTAGATATATACTGAAAGAGATTGTACTAATTAGTCAACATCCATGTTATACTAGAACACACATTTGACAAGGACAACTAATTGTAACCAAGTCTATTCCTTTGGATGAAGCGAGGGTTTTTGATAGTCGAATTCCGAAGGGAACTTCGGGACTGGACGTAGGACGGGGTTCCGAACCAGTATAAAATTCTGGTGTGCTTATTCTATATTTACTTAGATTAATATTATTTAGTTGCATCATATATTTTGTCACATATACTTGCATATACACTACACGATCCACCTAGTAGACTTTCATTTTTATGAAGTATACTTAATTTATAAAGAAGCAATTAAGTATTTAAAGGCTTAAAATTGATTTATTACTTCTTTTGATGGTGGGATAGGGTATTCTATTTTTGATCTTTTCCTGTTATAGACCATTGTGTTTTATTACTTATTTTGTTGGAATATGTAATTTCTTTTGTGTGGGTAGGTAAGGTGTAGTGTGAGTTGTAGTTGTTTGGGCATCTTGCCTTACACCTATTCTGATTATATTTAAAAGTGGATGGTCCACTATAAAACCAACTAGCGTTGTTAACAGAATTGATATATAACTAGTAATATTTTTATAAAATAGATGTAAGATTTTATAAAATAATATGAAACCATAATTATTGAAAAGATTTAGTATATGAAAGTAAGTTTTGATTAAGTACAAAATGAATTGCTTATTTGAATACCCGTGTACGTACATGAGTATGGGCAAGTGCACATATACATGTATTTGAAGTTATACAACAATCAAAACCGATGTGTATGTTATAGTAATAAATGTGTGTAATTATTTGATTATATATATATATATATTATTGAATACAAGTTCTTGTGGGCATTTCACATGGCCACAGTGACTATCGTGTGCACTAAGTGTTGAATATGCGATTATATGATTTTTGTTTAATGATAATAAAAATATATATATTCGTGTAAATGTATTTGTTAATGTACTATTTTATTTTTCATAGATTAAATAAATATTTGCTGAATAAAAATAAATAACACAGAATTTGAATTCAAACAGAAATTTTATTCAAACAAATATTTATTACAATTTTTGAATAGTACAAAGTTCAAGCTCTCACTATATATATATATATATATTCAATTTCAATTACAGCACAACTTTGATACATCACAATTTCACATTTACAGTTGACCTCACTACATATCACTCACACTCGTATTTATCTTTAACTTTATTACAATATGAATCCAGCATCTGAGAAATCTGCAAATATATACATTGACGCAGTAAAATTGAAAATAAAATATTTTTGCAGTATTAAACAAAAGTGGATTTTGAAAATAATATTTGCCTCGGTTATTTGGGTTGTTCGTCATCATTTAATTTTCAATTCATCATACACGAACAGCTTGTGACATACACACTGTATCACTATATATGCCACAAGGTCGTGCACACCGATATATACACTTGATAAATTTACAGGGACAGGTGAGCACAGGTCAAACCCAAAATACCGGATTTAACTCAAGTGCAATAAAATAATGTCACAACTTTCAGCATAAGGTCAAATCTGAGCTACAAGCTGGATTCAACTTATGTGTAATTCGAAAAACAAATCTAAATGCATATCAAACAATGTCACGAGACTCAACATGTACATGATGGCAGCTGAGACATCAACAAAGTAATGAAAAAATACAGAATGCAGAAGTGATCATCATAAGGAGGAAAAAAAATCAAAATCATGGCAAATTCAAACTAATACAAATCAATGCCAACAACATGAAACTGGACAGTGCAAGCTTGGATAAGCAAGTGACAACCAAGCTAAATTTGCTAACCAAAAGTTCACATGAAGGTTACACTGAAGCAGGTTGGGGAAGCAAGCATCTGCACCAAAGATAAGGCAACACAGCAAGGCACAACAAACAACAGTGCACAAAATACAAACTGCAACTACAACACAAAATGCAACAACCAAAACAATAGTGCATCACTGACCATACCAAAACAAGCTCAACTGGACAGTACAGATGTAATTATGCACAGCATACATATGAACCAAGTTCATATATACAACAAACACACAGCAACAATGAAACATTGAAACTGACTCGAACCAATACAGTGACAACATACAATGTTGACCAGAGTAATCAAGCTAAAGCATGGCATGAACCAAGTTTAATCAGAGACTTCAAAACCTCGACCATGCTACAGGAATGAACAGAGAACACTTGCAACAGAAAGTGGTGCAAATACAACATGAATTATATCAGTGGACATATATAAGCACTGAAACGAAGTACAAATCCAAGTGAAACATAGTCAAAGCATTTAACAGTTATAATAAATTCAAGTGTATCAAGTCAAAGCAGTGACAATATCAAGTCGAATCAACTCAATTCACAACCAAAGACAGAGAAGCCGAAGTCAACAAGCACAAAGAATAAAACCAGGTCGAGTTCAAATGCAAAAACTCAAAGTCATGATATTCATGAAATCAGAGAACGAAATCAACATCATCAAGTCAAAGCTGAAGCCAACAAGAACGAGATCGAATAGTTTAAAGTCAGAGCGTAATGACCAAGGAGTTCGAACAGTTCAAAAATCATCAAAGCTGTATAAATGAATCAGTTAAAAATCAATATCGTGAGAAGCAAGTATCATTTTATAAGAATTTGACTACGTCAGAAATCATCTCAATCATCCGAACATAATCAAACGGCTGAGCAGATTATCAAACGAACGAAATTTTAAGGATTCAAATCATATATAAACCAAATCATCATCGACAACGAATCAATCAAGTTCAAGCATTCAATCAGAAAGTAAAAAGTGCAAAAAAATACTTACCGAAGCCATACCTCGAACTCGATCAATTTCAAAGAGCCGTGAGCAAATGAGAGAAACGTGCGATCGACAAAGCAAACGACGTGATAAATCATTCATTTGATCGAGCAACTAAAGTCGGTCTCTTCGAAATTACAAAACCTCTAATATTTTGAAGGAAGAGGAACGAACAACAGAGCCGCCATTATCACAAAGGAACGGGCCAAAGAATACAAAAGAAGAAAAAGGGGCCGACCTTTATTTTTAATATTGGGTTTATAATTATATAAGGCTCTTAATTAAAATTAGGGTTTATTTTGTTTTTTAATTGTGTTTTAATTGTATTTTCAATTTTAAACCGTTGTAAATTCTAGTCGTGTGACTAGGGGACAAACTACTGGCGTAGTTTGAGAATTTGCAACTCAGTGGAAGGGTTTTGAGCGTAGAGTTAGGTTAGTCAGTAGCGGGTGTCGCGAGTTTACGTGTGTAAGCGTGTGACTACTTAATTTCTAGTAGAAACCTTGGGGCCAGCACGTAGGCGGGGTTTTGCCGAAGCTGGGTAAGTTCTGTGTCGTTCTATTTCTGTATTTATTATTCTGTTATTATCTGTGCTGCTATTATTTTGATATATTTGTGTTGAAATAATTTTATAAGCTTCCGCAATTAATTTTTATAATTAATAGCATCACCCTATTCACCTTTCTCTAGGGTGAAATCGATCCTTCAAGTGGTATCAGAGCTAGGAATAGAAGTCAACTTTTGTTTTAAAAATTCGTTTTTCAAAAATCAGTTTTTGTTTTAAAAATTTGAATTTTTAAAATGGCTTCTTTTAATAATGCTTTTGCTGAGGGTCAGTCCATAGTTAGACCACCAATGTGCAATGGTGAATATGCTTACTGGAAAAATAGGATCGAAATTTTTCTGAAAACCATTGACGCTAGGAATATTGTTTAGACAGGTTATAGAACACCAACTATAACAATAGACAATAAGGAAATAGATAAACCAAAGGATCAATGGACAGAACTAGAAAATTAATTACAAAATGCTAATGCTAAAGCCATGAATTCTATTATCTGTTCATTAGATCAATTTGAATTTAATCGTGTCTCACATTGTCTAACTGCGCAGGAAATATGACACACACTAGAAGTGACTCACGAAGGAACATCTCAAGTCAAAGAATCTCGCCTTGCCATGCTAAGCAGCAAATACGAGAACTTTACAATGGCGAAGGAAGAAAATGTCAAAGAGATGTATGGACGACTTTCCAATATCGTACACAAATCAAAAGCTCAAATCATACACGGAATTGGAAATAGTCCGAAAAATCCTCAGAGTCCTTCCGCGAAGATCTGAATCAAAAGTGACTGCCATTCAAGAATCAAAAGATTTAAAACAGATGAAAGTTGAAGAACTCATCAGAAATCTCACCACTTATGAGCTAGAAATGAAATTCAAGGAAGAGCGTGAAGGAGGTGACACTCGAAAGAAATCAATAGCGCTCAAAGGAGCAACCGAAAGTGATGATGATAACGATGATGATGATGGAGCAGCAGAATTGGAGCTGTTAATAAAGAAATTCAAAAGGTGGAATTACAAATACGGAAATCCAGCTCAAATTCAAAAAGTGAAAAGCAGAATAGCCAAAGCACTAGAATACTCAGAAGAACAGAAGATCATCTGTCATAAATGCAACCAACCCGGACACATCAAGCCCAATTGTCCTCAAAACCGACACGACCTTGAAAAGAAATCAAAAAGGAGAAATTTTGCAGCCACGTGGAATATAAGTGACGAAGAAATCAAAGTACTAGCAGTGAGAAAGCGGATATTTGTCTTCAAGGTAATATAACTGATAGCGACGATGACGAGCCAAGCGAGGTATCAAAATTCACTCACAACTACTTATATATTTCCACGAACTAAATGGCTGTTTTGAACGACTTAGGGAGAAATATGCTAAATTGAATCACAAAGAGATAGTTTGATTGAACTAAATGAACAACTTGAACAATTAGTTAAAAACTATCAAAATAAGATCCTTAAGTGTGATAAGTGTCCAACATTCGAAGAAGAAATTTGTAACCACCCATAAATTTTGATAAATAAAATTGGTTAATATAATTAGATTTTCGAAATTAAATTAGAAAGGAATAAAAATTCTATAAATTAATAATGAAGAAAATGTTGAAAATAAAATGAAACCATGGAAATTAAAGCTAAGTATTAACAGTTGAAATGAAATTACGAATAATTGAAGTAATGTAGACTGTTATACTAGGCTAAGAATTGAATATAAGAAAAAAAAGGCAATTAGTGAATTTATTAATGAATTTATTTAATGAAATACTACAGGGTTAATGACAATAAATTAAAATTTGTGTATATATGGAATTTTAACTTGTGTTGGGAAGTAATAACTTATAAAAGGAAGTAAAGTTTACTTTAATGACAATTAATATGATAACGGAAAGGTGAATGTAAATTGAAGAGAAGCATAAGTTATTTATAAGGCAGTAATGGATGAGATAGAAGTTGGAAACAAAGAAAATAAATTATTGAGGACATTTAATGGTAATTAATGTATATATATTTGGAAATTAAATCAAATCAATTTATAGAACTCAGTTTTAAATTAATTGGAAAGAAATCTATAATAAATGAATTTATTGTAAGTGAATGAAATTTATTTCTATATTAATTGGAAATTTGAATAAGATGGTAATTGTTAATGTAATAAGAGCAAGCCAATAGTAATTCTTCCCATAAATTGATAATTGATTCAATAATGTAATACTATCCATAATAGAGCAATTAGATTGAATAATAGAATGGAAAGTCTATTAAATGGGATTATTGAAAATAAAATTGGAAATCTCTGAATTTTTGAAATTGGAAGTAAGGATAGTAATTATTGTAATAATTAGAATGGGAGACAATTAGAGTAAAGGAACCTTAATGTTATATTTATAAGAATTAAGGCAATGACTAAATTAGTGCACACACTATTAATTGAAATAGATTGTCAAGTTATGATTTTCAAGGTATTAAAATTTGTGGATATTAATGCAATAACTACAAACCAATGAAAATTCATCCAATTGATAATAGGATGAGAACAGTGTATGCAATCAATTTCAACACTTGTCCGTTAGTGATAGCTTAAATGTAATTTAACGTTAATAGAGTCTAATAAATTAAAATGGGTAATCAATTGCAATTAATCTAATTAAAGGTTATATTTGTAAATTGGGAAAGGTATTCAAAATTATGTTAACTGATGAAGAATACGTAATAAATTGTAAATTTATAAAATCAATGTCCGTCAAGTAGTTATAATATTTATAGTTGATAATAAACGTTACTTAGTGATTATTAATATAATAAAGGAAGGCGTAAATGTAATAATGGAATAATTGGAATTGTAAATTTATGCGTATTGTAGTAATCGATATAATGGAAAGTATGAACCTAAGTAAATGAATTTATTTAGAATGTAAAACGCAATTAGCGTGTATATTCGTAGAAATGTAATAAAATGAAATAAGGGAGTTAGTACAGAGGAAAGCTGAAAATTTGGACTTACTAATGTATAATAGGGTAAACAAAGGTTGCCTTTTCTATTGAATAATTATTTATGAAATAAAAAGGATTTGGAGTTAAATCGAGTTTATTTATTGAAATAAATTAAAATTCACTGGATTTATTGAGAATGAAATTAATTACTACATTTATTTGAAATAAAGATAATATGAGAAAAATTAATGTAATAGTTTTAAATCTAATATTTAAGTCATCTACTTAACAATAATGAATGAAATAATTATTGATGGGTTTAATTTAATAGAATTTTTGGAAATTTAATGAATAATTTTGAATATAATGAAATTTAAGGTTTGACACTGCAATTGATAGAATAATAAACTTTAAATGGACATCTAAACTTCTTTAAAATTATTATAGATGATTAAGAAATTTAAAGGTGATAAAATTGTCGATTTTAAAAGTGAAATTAAAAATTGGATTTTATTGATTAATTTTTAAATTTAATTAATATAAAAATAGCCATTTTGGCCACTGACTCGGATTTCGTCGAAATAAGTTTCATCGGATCCGGAACGGTGAATTATTGTAAGGTTTCTAGTTTCGTAGCGATCAGACTTGTCGTTTGATCGTATGGACTCAAACGCCTTGAAATAAACGAAATTGAAATCAATTTGAAAAATATTAATTTTAGCGTAACTTCTTCATACGATGCAATTTGAACCTGAAACATTTTCCATTGCGTTTAGAATATTTTAAAACACCTATTTTGATATATGGGTTGACCCAATTTCGTTCCAGAGTCAGAACGGGTTTTTTGGGCCACCTTGTCGTTAGCGCGTACATCTATCTTATCTGATCCATCCTATTTCAACTTTGCCTATAAATATCCAGTTATAAACCCTAGCAGTCTTCATTCCTCATTTCTATACGTACAGAAAATTTTGTGCTCCTCTTCCTTAATGGATGTAAACCTAATTTATCCAATTCAAATTTCAAATCAAAAATCAACTTCAAAATTTCAAACTCCTCAGAAAAATTTGAAAAAAATAATATATAGGAGATCTAATCAATACGAATCTGCGTCTATTGTCTGTTTCTGCAATCGATGCTCGAGTCAACATTAAATCATGGTCAAACCTTGAAAATTCGAAACCCTAAGGCAAATTGGGGTTTTCTGATTTTGGATCTAATCGTCTAAATCAAGATATGGGTTTTGTTCGGCTTGGCTTCAAGAGTTGTTTGGTGGTGGTCGCAGCCTCAATTGATAGCCAAGGCATCTGATTTTGGGCAATGAGGGTTCGGCAAACCCTAGATTAGGGTGGCGGCGGCGCTGCTTTGGAGGCGATCGCAGGGGGCAGGTGGATGCGGCCTGGGAGGGGGATCTCTACGGTGGTGGCGGCTTGGCCAATCGAGGTCTCAAGCGAGGCTAACGTGCGGTCAAAGTAGGGTTTCTTCAACGTGGGTCGTGTACTGTAGCGAAGCATTCAAGCGAGCGCGAGTTCTGCTGGAGAGAGAGACGTGGTGACATGTAGTTTTCTTTTATTTTATTTATTTATTTTTGATTTTTGAATGTTCTAAAACGTATAACTTTCACATACGATGTCAGATTTCCGAGCGGTTTTCTCCGCTAGGTTCGCATTGGACTATGGCGCTGGTTTGGATGGATTCCGAGACTATCAAATTTTGGGTTTAAATTGGATTTAAATTCGAAAGGTGAGTGTTTTAACCCACTCACAACTTCTAAAATTACTTATGTTTGTTAAATTAATTTTGATAAGATTTAAAATTTATCTATGATTTGTTTGGGCATATATTTAATAATCAACTCAGTTAGATTGCATTTATTTAAATTAAATTGTTATTTAATTTTATTATTGCATATAAACTGCCAGTTAAACAGTTATTAATTTATTATTGAATATAAACTATTCGTTGATACCTGTTATATTTTTATATGCTCTATATTGATGTTTTGTTTAAATTGGATGATGATTGTAATAAATGGTTGATGATTGATATTTGGTGAAAAGTTGATGTGTTCTATATTGTATAAACTACAAGTTATTATGCATTCTTATCTTATCGGGATTACGGTTTGAAATGATATATAACCGTATTTTTATTTTTAAATTGAGGATTGAAATGATAAATATCCGTATCACTTGACCATAGGATAGAAAATTTTATACATACACCGTGGTCTATTTATAAAAAAATATTTTTAAATGATTTCTATGGTTTTGGAAAGGAATATACGATTTATTAAAGATAAATTTTGATGTTATATAAATATTATTATACAGGAAATTATTGTCAAGGACAAAATTTCACAGCTTTTTAGCCTCAAGGACAGAGCTTCAATATTTTATCCTGAAGGACAACTTTCTGTAGGTATCAGTTTTTAGTTATTGATAGCAGTTTTTAGGTATCAGTTTGTAGTTATCGGTAGCAGTTTTTAGGTATCAGTTTTAGCATGGTAGCAGTTTTGTTGTCCTTGTGAATAATTTTAAAAAATATTTGTCCTTATGAATAATTTTTAGAAAAATGTTTGTCCTTGTGGTAAAAATATTGAGGTCGTGTCCTTGAGGCAAAAAATATACAAATTTTTGTCCTTTAAAATAATTCCCCCTATTATTATATATATATATATATGGTTAAATTCTTGAATTTAAGCTATGTATAAAATTATTTAATAAAAATGAGTTTAATAATAGAGTTGATGGTTTATATTATATGGGTAAGTACCTATTTAAGGTATTATATATATAGAGTTTTAAATGACTTAAATGAAATTTAAGTTGAAAGATAAATATGAAATTGGTTTAAATTGAATTATTTAAGAATTGTACTTGAGTAAATTTGATTTGGAATTTAAATAGAGATTTTAAAGGGCATGATTCTTATAACTTGTTTGGGTTTAGAGTGATTTAAATGAATATATCAAGTTAAATAAGTTGAAAATAATTATCCAGTTAATTGAAGTTTAAAGGTTTTACTTAAAATTTATTGGATTTATTTAGTTAACATTTCAAACCTAAATAATAGTAATTAAATTTGATATATATGGAATTATCAAAGAATTAGTTTTGAAATGGTGGAATATTTAAAGCTTTGAAATATAGGGAAACTGAAATGGTTTTGGGGGTTCAAATCTGTTTTGAAATCGATTTATGAAATTAAAGAAGCTATTTTATTTTATAAAGTGATTTAATATTTGAACCATTTAAGTATATTAAGTTTTGTTTCAAAGCTATAGATTTCAAGGTATATAGATTTGGAAATGCTATGATTTTGGAAAAGGATATATTTGAAATATAAAAAATGATATCATTTTGATTTGAGTTTTTAAATAGAAATGATATCGTATTTATATGGTTTTGGAATGGATATTTTATTCTGGTTTTAAAGTATAAACTATTTTGAAAAGACCGTGGTGTTATAATAATGTTTGGTTGTTAAAGAGACCGGGATCGGAAGTTGTCATACTCTCTGCCAACCCCGAAAACCACTTTAACAACCGTGTACGCGGTGGAGATTCTAGAATGAAGTAGGATGGTGGCGGCGTTTCCTTTGAGGTAAATACGTAGACCCAACTCCCGTGAGTTGGCATAAGGTGGCTAAAACAGGAGCGATTCTCGGGCCAATGAGGTAGCACCTTTGATCGGACACATCCCTTCGATAGTATACTTTGACTTTTGGATTGATTCGGTGGCCACTTTTGATTTTTTTATTTAGGGGTGTGCCTCGAGGTGGGCGGTAGCTGCAGCTACGCGTTACCACCTGCCCGGATGCGCAATTGGTATATCTACCCTGGCATTGCCTAGTTGTGCCGTGTCACCTACCCTATTGCGCCTTGTACGAGTTTGGTTTTCTCCCGTAGCCCGTATGGTATCCTCTAGTGGCTTCCAGATCGAGAGGGACTATGATATTGGATGGACTACTGGGACTATTACGTGTTAAGGGGAATATTGGGTCACTCCTTAACGCTATTTAAAAGTATGTTTATTTTACTATAGACACTAAGAGCGAAATATTACTACATAGTAAATAGTTTAACAGATCCTTAGGAGATGTGAATCTCGAGTATCTCTTGAGTTACTGCACTCACGTTAGACACTGGATAGGAGTTGTCAAATCCCGTAAACATTTCCGACGTCGTTACATGCATATTTATTTCAGTTGATTTAACGTACATATGATCTTTTAGTTCTGACACGAGTGTTTGTCTTTTCAATTCGCTCAGGTCAGTCCGAGCATTTCGGGATCGAAGATTTTATTCTGGAGGACGAAGACGAAGTTCTGTAGTACTATTACCTACTACATTATATTGTTCCACTACACACTGCATTCCGCTGCATCGATTTTTATTTGTTGGTATGTGCAACACCGATATATTGTATAAGTAAAATTATATATTTGTAAACAGCTTCATGAACTGTATATTTGATTATTATATTTTATCCTTCCGCTGTGAGATTCTGTTTTTTTATTTCTTTCTTGTTTTTTTTCTTATTTACCCCATAACAATCCTCCCTTCCGTATGATTTGAATTGACACATGTGTCGATTTAAAGCGTGCGAAAGGGCGGGGCGTTACAATGTGGTATCGGAGCTTTGGTTTAGCGATAAACCTTAACTTTGTGGGGGTCTGACTCTTTGTTAATAGGGTACTAATACCCTATGGGAGTCGCTGAGTGTATATATATATATATATATGAGAGAGCGTATTTGTTAATGTTATAAAAGATTTTAATATTGTGTTAATCTGTTCCGTTTTGTATTTATAAATTTAGGTTGATGCATGGGACGCTATGACATCAACAGGGATTTCTAAACACTTAATAGGACAGACCGACATAATATTTGTTTTAATATAGGTGAATAAAATAATTTTGCCTATTATATTTTCTATATATATAAGATAAATTTTTTTATAAGATTATATTTGGTTGCGATATATTAGTTGTTAGGTAATGAAATTTATAAATAGTAAGTTGAAATAAGAGTGAAAATAAAATAAATCAAATTGGAAATTTTAGAACTTAAGTTCCAGGGTTTTGAAAATTTCTTTCAAATGATTTTGGAATATAATAATAGGATTATTAGAAGTATTTTCTGATATAAATAGTTCAGTATAATTTGAAAGAATTGTTTTAAAAAGGAAACTTTGGAAAGAAATAAACTTTTACTCCCTCTCTGTCACTGGAAAATAATTTCGGTAATGAGTGCACGCATCATCGATATTCATTTTCGAGTTTCGAAGTGGGAAGACCACTGTAGTAGTTACTGCAGATTTGTTTGATAAAAAAAATATAAATTTTAAATTGTTTTAAATATAATTGGAAATATAAAGTGTAAGTATATACATTTATCTGTTATTTTGAATAAAACTCTGTATTTAATTCTTAAGTTTCCATTTATTAATAGTTTCAATTACTGTAGTGAATTGGAACGTAGGAAATTAATAAATTGAAACCTCTAAAGGAAATAAGAGATTTAATGCTAAGTGTATAAATGGAAACTAAAAGAAATTGGAATGTGTAACGTATAAAACAAGGATATTATTATTGAACAGTAAATTAATTAAAGAAAATAGAATAAACTTGTATAACTTTCAATTTCATCCTTATAAACATATATATAACTTACCGAATATTAAAAGTTGAAATGTTAATAAGAATTGTGATAGATATTATACAAGTAATAAGCTTGAGATAATGAAAGTATTCATTGAAATTCTTTAATAAATAAGAATTAGATGTTGTGGTTGTTGTAAACTTAAGTATATTTGAGATGATACTAATTAAAAATAATGAAAAGTGTGTATTGTGAGCAAGTAATCATAAACTTAAGTAAATAGTTGAAGTTGCTTCTAAATAAAATAAGAATAAAAGATGAGAAAAAAATGTTGATTAAAAAAACTTAAGTTAATAAATTTACCTGCTAAGAAATTTGATTTGTATATGATAATATAAATAAATGAATGTAATGCAATGAATAGAATTCGGCATTTTATAGATAGAAGAAAATGAATTGGTAAGTAATGAATAGAAATAGATAGAAATAAATAATGAATGAATGAATATGATGCGAAAAAGGAGAAACTTACATGACATTAAAATGAAAAAAATAAATAATTGTAAGTAATAAATGAAATTTATAAGAATGAGCTTGATTTATTATTTGAAATTGTTGTTATTTGGTTTAAGGCTGTTTGGGGGAAAGGATACTTTAAAATTGGATGGATGAATGAATAATCTGTTTAGTTTCATCTAAGACTGTTGAGTAAATGGTGCACTAAGTAGTTTATTTTTTCATTCTATACAATTTGAAGTTTTGAACCGGAACAACTATTTGTTTTGTTTGATATGAATGAATGATTGATTTGTGTTGATTTTTATGGGATGGTTGTTTGCTTGCAACTGATTGATGTTTGTTTTGATTTGGTTGTTTGTGGTTGAAATAACTTAAATATTTCATTTTATATAATTGTTAACCTTTTGGATTATATAAGTGAAATACAGGTTATGGAAGAAATTGCTACTGCTTTTGGTTTCATAATTAAGCGGTAATTGACCGACAAATAGGTACGTTTTCGGATTACGGTTTATAGCGCTATCATATTGTTTCTCCGTGTTAGGATATATATTATTCTGGAAAATATATGTGATATTTTGTAATATTTGATATTATATTTCCTCCCGAGCCTCTCCGTACAAAGGAGACTCTGCCGAAATTTTCCGTAAATTTTGAACTTAGAATTTTTTTTAAAATGTTTTCCTAATTTTATTAATTTGAGTATAAAAAGGTTTAATAGATAAATTTGTATATTTTGTTTAAAGTAATTAATTTTGTAAATTTAGTTGTTTATAAAGTTAATATTTTGAATAAGATATGTTGATTTCTTAATTCTTCTTTTCCCTTCTTTTCCTTTTCGAGGACGAAAAGTTTTGAGTGGGGGGAGAGTGTAACGACCCGTAAATTTTGATAAATAAAATTGGTTAATTTAATTAGATTTTTGAAATTAAATTACAAAGGAATAAAAATTCTATAAATTAATAATGAAGAAAATGTTGAAAATGAAATGAAACCATGGAAATTAAAGCTAAGTATTAACAGTTGAAATAAAATTACGAATAACTGAAGTAATGTAGATTGTTATACTAGGCTAAGAATTGAATATAAGAAAATAAAGGCAATTAGTGAATTTATTAATGAATTTATTTAATGAAATACTACAGGGTTAATGACAATAAATTAAAATTTGTGTATATATGGAATTTTAACCTGTGTTGGGAAGTAATAACTTATAAAAGGAAGTAAATGTTACTTTAATGGTAATTAATATGATAACGGAAAGGTGAATGTAAATTAAAGAGAAGCGTAAGTTATTTATAAGGCAGTAATGGATGAGATAGAAGTTGGAAACAAAGTAAATAAATTATTGAGGACGTTTAATAGTAATTAATGTATATATATTTGGAAATTAAATCAAATCAATTTATAGAAATCAGTTTTAAATTAATTGGAAGGAAATCTATAATAAATGAATTTATTGTAAGTGAATGAAATTATTTCTATATTAATTGGAAATTTGAATAAGATAGTAATTGTTAATGTAATAAGAGTAAGCCAATAATAATTCTTCCCATAAATTGATAATTGATTCAATAATGTAATACTGTCCATAATAGAGCAATTAGATTGAATAATAGAATGGAAAGTCTATTAAATGGCATTATTTGAAAATAAAATTGGAAATCTATGAATTTTTGAAATTGGAAGTAAGGATAGTAATTATTGTAATAATTAGAATGGGAGTCAATTAGAGTAAAGGAACCTTAATGTTATATTTATAAGAAGTAAGGCAATGACTAAATTAGTGCACCCCTATTAATTGGAATAGATTGTAAAGTTATGATTTCCAAGGTATTAAAATTTGTGGATATTAATGCAATAACTACGAACCAATGAAAATTCATCCAATTGATAATAGGATGAGAACGGTGTATGCAATCAATTTCAACACTTGTCCGTTAGTGATAGCTTAAATGTAATTTAACGTTAATAGAGTCTAATAAATTAAAATGGGTAATCAATTGCAATTAATCTAATTAAAGGTTATAGTAGTAAATTGGGAAAGGAATTCAAAATTATGTTAACTGATGAAGAATACGTAATAAATTGTAAATTTATAAAATCAATGTCCGTTAAGTAGTTATAATATTTATAGTTGATAATAAACGTTACTTAGTGATTATTAATATAATAACGGAAGGCGTAAATGTAATAATGGAATAATTGGAATTGTAAATTTATGCGTATTGTAGTAATCGATATAATGGAAAGTATGAACCTAAGTAAATGAATTTATTTAGAATGTAAAACACAATTAGCGTGTATATTCGTAGAAATGTAATAAAATGAAATAGGGGAGTTAGTACGGAGGAAAGATGAAAATTTGGACTTACTAATGTATAATAGGGTAAACAAAGGTTACCTTTGTTTATTGAATAATTATTTATGAAATAAAAAGGATTTGTAGTTAAATCAAGTTTATTTATTGAAATAAATTATAATTCATTGGATTTATTGTGAATGAAATTAATTACTACATTTTTTTGAAATAAAGATAATATGAGAAAAATTAATGTAATAGTTTTAAATCCAATATTTAAGTCATCTATTTAACAATAATGAATGGAATAATTATTGATGGGTTTAATTTAATAGAATTTTTGGAAGATTTGACACTGCAATTGATAGTATAATCAACTTTAAATGGACATCTAAACTTTTTAAAATTTTGATAGATGGTTAAGAAATATAAAGGTGATAAAATTGTCGATATTAGAAGTGAAATTAAAAATTGGATTTTACTGATTGATTTTTTAAATTTATTTAATTAATATAAAAATAGCCATTTTGGCCACTGATTCGGATTTCTTCGAAATAAATTTTATCGGATCCGGAACGGTGAATTATTGTAAGGTTTCAAGTTTCGTAGCGATCAGACTTGTTGTTTAATCGTACGGACTCGAAACGCCATGAAATAAATGAAATTGAAATCGATTGAAATTAATTTGAAAAATATTGATTTTAGCATAACTTCTTCATACGATGCATTTCAACCTGAATCTTTTTCCATTGCGTTTAGAATATTATAAAACACCTATTTTGATATATGGGTTGACCGAATTTCGTTCCGAAGTCGGAACGGTTATTTTGGGCCACCTTGTCGTTAGCGCGTACATCTATCTTACCCGATCCATCCTATTTCGACTTTGCCTATAAATATCCAGTTATAAACCCTAGTAGCCTCCATTCCTCATTTCTTTACGTATAGAAAATTTTGTGCTCCTCTTCCTCAATGGCTATAAACCATAATTTATCCAATTCAAATTTCAAATTTCAAATCAACTTCAAAATTTCAAACTCCTCAGAAAAATTTAAAAAATATATATATAGGAGATCTCATCGGTACGAATCTGCATCTGTTGTCTATTTCTACAATCGATGCTCGAGTCAACCTTAAATCACGGTCAAACCTTGAAAATTCGAAACCCTAAGGCAAATTGGGGTTTTTTGATTTTAGACCTAATCTTCGAAATCAAGATATGGATTTTTGTTCGGCTTGGCTTCAGGAGTCGTTAGGTGGCGGTCGCAGCCTCAATTGATAGCCAAGGCATCTGATTTTGGGCATTTAGGGTTCAGCAAACCCTAGATTAGGGTGGTCGCGGCGCTGTTTTGGAGGCGATCGCGGGGGCAGGTGGATGCGGCCGGCGAGGGGGATCTCTACGGTGGTGGCGGCTTGGCCAATCGAGGTCTCAAGCGAGGCTAACATACGGTCAAAGTAGGGTTTCTTCAATGTGGGTCGTGTACTGTAGCGAAGCATTCAAGCGAGCGTAAGTTCTGCTGGAGAGAGAGACGTGGTGACATGTAGTTTTCTTTTCTTTTCTTTATTTATTTAATTTTGATTTTTGAATGTTCTAAAACATATAACTTTCACATACGATGTCAGATTTCCGAGCGATTTTCTCCGCTAGGTTCGTATTGGAATTTCGGACATTTTGGCGCTGGTTTGGATGGATTCTGAGACTGTCAAATTTTGGGTTTAAATTGGATTTAAATTCAATTTAAATTCGAAAGGTGAGTGTTTTAACCCACTCACAACTTCTAAAATTTTTATGTTTGTTAAATTAATTTTGATGAGATTTAAAATTTATCTATGATTTGTTTAGGCATATATTTAATCATCATCTTAGTTAGATTGCATTTATTTAAGTTAAATTGTTATTTAATTTTATTATTGCATATAAACTGCCAGTTAAACAGTTATTAATTTATTATTGAATATAAACTGTTCATTGATACCTGTTATATTTTATATGCTCCATATTGATGTTTTGTTTAAATTGGATGATGATTGTAATAAATGGTTGATGATTGATATTTGGTGAATGGATGATGTGTTCTATATTGTATAAACTGCAAGTTATTATGCATTATTATCTTAAAGGGATTACAGTTTGAAATGATATATAACCATAATTTTTATTTTTAAATTGCGGATTGAAATGATAAATATCCGTATCACTTGACCATAGGATAGAAAATTTTATACAGACACCATGGTCTATTTATAAAAAAATATTTTTAAATGATTTCTATTGTTTTGGAAAGGAATATACGGTTTATTAAAGATAAATTTTGATGTTATATAAATATTATTATATATATATATATATATATAGTTAAATTCTTGAATTTAAGCTATGTATAAAATTGTTTAATAAAAATGAGTTTAATAATAGAGTTGATGGTTTATATTATATGGGTAAGTACTTATTTAAGGTATTATATATATAGAGTTTTAAATGACTCAAATGAAATTTAAGTTGGAAGATAAATATGAAATTGGGTTAAATTGAATTATTTAAGAATTGTACTTGAATAAATTTGATTTGGAATTCAAATAAAATCGGATTTTAAAGGGCATGATTCTTATAACTTGTTTGGGTTTAGAGTGATTTAAATGAACATATCAAGTTAAATAAGTTGAAAAAAAAATATCCAGTTAACTGAAGTTTAAAGGTTTTACTTAAATTTTATTGGATTTATTTAGTTAACATTTCAAACCTAAATAATAGTAATTAAATTTGATATATATGGAATTATCAAAGAATTAGTTTTAAAATGGTGGAATATTTAAAGCTTTGAAATATAGGGAAATTAAAATGGTTTTGGTGGTTCAAATCTGTTTTGAAATCGATTTGTGAAATTAAAGAAGCTATTTTATTTTATAAAGTGATCTAATATTTGAACCATTTAAGTATACCGAGTTATGTTTCAAAGCTATAGATTTCATGGTATATAGATTTGGAAATGCTATGATTTTGGAAAAGGATATATTGGAAATATAAAAATGATATCATTTTGATTTGGGTTTTTAAATAGAAATGATATCGTATTTATATGGTTTTGGAATGGATATTTTATTCTGGTTTTAAAGTATAAACTATTTTGAAAAGACCGCGGTGTTATAATAACGTTTGGTTGTTAAAGAGACCGGGATCGGAAGTTGTCATACTCTCTGCCAACCCCGAAAACCACTTTAACAACCGTGTACGCGGTGGAGATTCCGAAATGAAGTAGGATGGTGGCGGCGTTTCCTTAGGTAAATACGTGGACCCAACTCCCGTGAGTTGGCATAAGGTGGCTAAAACAGGAGCGATTCTCGGGCCAATGTGGTAGCACCTTTGATCGGACACATCCCTTCGATATTATACTTTGATTTTTGGATTGATTAGATGGCCACTTTTGATTTTTTTTATTTGGGGGTGTGGCTCGATGTGGGCGGTAGCTGCGGCTACGCGTTACCACTGGCCCGGATGCGTAATTGGTATATCTACCCTGGCATTGCCTAGTTGTGTCGTGTCACATATCCTATTGCGTCTTATACGAGTTTGGTTTTCTCCCGCAGCCCATGTGGCATCCTCTGGTGGCTTTCCGATCAGGTGGGACTATGATATTGGATGGACTACTTGGACTATTACGTGTTAAGAGGAATATTGGGTCACTCCTTAACGATATTTAAAAGTATGTTTATTTTACTATAGACACTATTGTAATAGCGAAATATTACTACATAGTAAATAGTTTAATGGATCCTTAGGAGATGTGAATCCCGAGCATCTCTTTAGTTACTGCACTCACGTTAGACATTGGATAGGAGATGTCAAATCCCGTAAACATCTCCGACGCCGTTACACGCATATTTATTTCAGTTGATTTAACTTACATAGGATCTTTTAGTTCTGACTCGAGTGTTTGTCTTTTCAATTCGCTCGGGTCAGTCCGAGCATTTCAGGATCGAAGATTTTATTCTGGAGGACGAAGACGAAGTTTTGTAGTACTATTACCTACTACATTATTTGTGCAACTCCGATATATTGTATAAGTAAAATTAAATATTTGTAAATAGCTTCATGAACTGTATATTTGATTATTATATTTTATCCTTCCGCTATGAGATTCTGTTTTGTTTTATTTCTTTCTTGTTTCTTTCTTATTTACCCCATAATAATCCACCCTTCCGTATGGTTTTAATTGACACGTGTGTCGATTTAAAGCGTGCGAAAGGGCGGGGCGTTACAAAATTAAAAAATCAGAAGTAAATATAAAATCACTTGAAAATGAAATTCTGATTTTAAAAGAGAGTAAAAATACTAGGAGAGAGAATTCTATTAAAAAGTGCACACAATTATTAAACGAAAATGAATCTCTCAAAACACAAGTCCAACAATTGTCAATGACTTTAGAAAAAATTTCAAAAAGTGAAAAATCGTTGAATATGCTATTAGGGAAGCAAACTTTTAATACAGTTAGACAAGGACTTGGATATAACCAATCTGAAAAAGTTAAAAGCAAAATTAATCAAGTAAATTCTATGTGCACAATTTGTAGAAAATATGGGCACAATCCCAATAGTTGTTGGCATAGACCCAAACACGTGAAAACTATACCAATTTGGGTTCCAAAAGGCACAAATATAAAATCTCTCAAAGTTAAACAAATCTGGGTGCCAAAAGGAACATATATAAATAGTTTTGGGTCTCCACAAAATTATTTTTCTAAATATTCTGCCACTAACAACCATGGACCTATAAAAACAAATATGTCACAAAAATATTTCATCGTGTCGGTGTGGTGGCAGGCTAAGGAACAACAACAACAGTGTTACTTGATTCTGGCTATTCCAAGGACACAACGAGCGACAAAGCAAAGTTCCTTAGCCTAGTACAAAGGTGACAGAATCACAATGGACAACAGCAAACAATATCGTAAAGGTAAAACAGGTAATGGTATATTTATTTGAACGATATATTAAATGTGATAATCTACACCGTAATTTGAGGTAAATCAGCCAATAATGAGATGATAAAATAATGATGATTTTGATTCTAACTTATTCAAAATTGTTGACCAATTATATTCTTATGCCAAGAACACTATAAAAATCTGTAGAGTCTTTGAATTACTTCATATATATTAGTTTGGATTAATAATAGTGTTTTGTTGGATAATAATACATTTGGTTATAATATGGCTAACTCTATATTCACAGTTTTAGATTATCTACACGGTTTCAATTCAAATTCAAGAGAATGTCATTTAAGAAGCTGTTAAAATTGATTTTGAGATATTTTGTTGCACACTTCATGGTCTGGTCTATCAAATTCAATTAGTGATAATTTGGAGTGAAAAAGAAATTCATATGCAGATTACACTGGTAATCTAGTTGATAGAAAACTTACTAGTTGAACGTGATTTTTGTAGAGACAATTAGTAACTGCATCGTTTTTTTAAGAAAATATCTACATATTTTTCAATTCAAATAATTTTTAAATAGCAGAAAATTTTCTCATATAACCCCTTCGAGAAAATCATTTTTTACCATATTTTCATATCAGTCATTTTGAAAAATTGATTTCATAATTATTTTTGAATTTGATGACTATTTTGACTAATCTGACTCTCTAATAATTATCGAAAAGATAAATAGTGATTGAAAAAAGTGATGAGTGTTGATATTTATCATATATTATATCTCGAGATGGTATAGTTAGTAAATTTCTTTAGAAAAATTAAACAAGAGTTATAAAACTTATTGTTGGTAAAAATTCCATGACCATCTCTATTTCTATCATATTTCTAACGACCATCACTCATCAAAATTCTATATAGTTGGTCAATATGTGGTACTTTAAACAGGAATCATTCATTTTTCATTTTACATTTTTTTAATAATAAAAAAAGGAATAATAATAAATAAAAATAATAAAATAAAATAAAATCCAAAGTATTCACTCTCATTTAAAAGTTCTTATGGTTATGCATGGGTGAATTACTTGGAATTTGTTATGTGCTTCCATACTCATTTAAAAGTCCTCACAGTTATGCATGTATGGAACGCATATTAAAATTGATTTTTAAATAAACAAGTTGCCATTTAAAATTCCTCACGGTTATGCGTGGTTAGAAGATACTTGAATTCATTTTTTTTTAAAATAAAATTGGAATACTACTAATCTCATTTAAAAGTCCTAACGGTTATGCATGGTTAGTAGATATTCAAATTCCTAATATAAATATGCCACAAATAGACATAACGGTATGGTTTTATATGATGACATCATTACCATCATTCTAAAAGTGGAATATGCGCCAAACAAAGTATTTATGATTTTTTTTTTGATTTTTTATTGAAATTTAATATTTATATTCAATTGAGTTTTAATGTTGGATTAATACCTATCACTTTATTTCCATTTTTCTAACACTATTACTCTTTTGCTGATAACAAAAGGGGGAGAGAAAAGTTAAGATTTTGTCAAATAAAATCAAGCAAAGGTCAAATACCTTCCATTTGCATCTAGACTCATTTGCATATTTTTAATTGTATGCATATATGTAGGGGGAGCTTTATGTAGAGAGGAAGCATTTAAATAAGGGAGCAATTAGAGTATGCAAATGATAAAATACATTTAACATATTCAAAATCTTAACTATATGTTTGTTAACATCAAAAGGGGGAGATTGTTGAATATGCGATTATATGATTTTTGTTTGATGATAATAAACATATATATATATATATATATATATATATATTCGCGTAAATGTATTTGTTAATGTACTATTTTATTTTTCATAGATTAAATAAATATTTGCTGAATAAAAATAAATAACACATAATTTGAATTCAAACGGAAATTTTATTCAACAAATATTTATTACAATTTTTGAATAGTACAAAGTTCAAGCTCTCACTATATATATATATATATATATATTCAATTTCAATTATAGTACAGCTTTGATTACATCACAATTTCATATTTACAGTTGACCTCACTACATATCACTCACACTCGTATTTGTCTTCAACTTTATTCCAATATGAATCCAGCATATGAGAAATCTGCAAATATATACATTGACGCAGTAAAACTGAAAATAAAATATTTTTGTAGTATTAAACAAAAAGTGAATTTTGAAAATAATATTTGCCTCAGTTATTTGGGTTGTTCGTCGTCATTTAATTTTCAATTCATCATACACGAACAGCTTGTGACATACACAGTGTATCACAGTATATGCCACAAGGTCGTGCACACCGATATATACACTTGATAAATTTACAGGGACAGGTGAGCACAGGTCAAACCCAAAATACCAGATTCAACTCAAGTGCAATAAAATAATGTCACGATTTTCAGCACAAGGTCAAATCCGAGCTACAAACTGGATTCAACTTATGTGTAATTCGAAAAACAAATCCAAATGCGCATCAGACAATGTCACGAGACTCAGCATGTACATGATGGCAGCTAAGACATCAACAAAGTAATGAAAAAATACACAATGCAGAAGTGATCATCACAAGGAGGCAAAAAAAATCAAAATCATGGCAAATTCAAACTAATACAAATCAATGCCAACAACATGAAACTGGACAGTGCAAGCTTGGATGAGCAAGTGACAACCAAGCTAAATTTGCTAACCAAAAGTTCACATGAAGGTTACACTGAAGCAGGTCGGGGAAGCAAGCATGTGCACCAAAGATAAGGCAACACAGCAAGGCACAACAAACAACAGTGCACAAAATACAAACTGCAACTACAACACAAAATACAACAACCAAAACAATAGTGCATCACTGACCATACCAAAACAAGCTCAACTGGACAGTACAGACGCAATTATGCACAGCATACATATGAACCAAATTCATATATACAACAAACACACAGCAACAATGAAACATTGAAACTGACACAAACCAATGCAGTGACAACATAAAATGATGACCAGAGCAATCAAGCTAAAGCATGGCATGAACCAAGTTTAATCAGAGATTTCAGAGCCTCGACCATGCTATAGGAATGAACAGAGAACACTTGCAACAGAAAGTGGTGCAAATACAACATGAATTATATCAGTGGACATATATAAGCACTGAAACGAAGTACAAATCCAAGTGAAACATAGTCAAAGCATTTAACGGTTATAATAAAGTCAAGTGTATCAAGTCAGAGCAGTGATAATATCAAGTCGAATGAACTCCATTCACAACCAAAGACAGAGAAGCCGAAGTCAACAAGCACAAAGAATAAAACCAGGTCGAGTTCAAATGCAAAAACTTAAAGTCACGATATTCATGAAATCAGAGAACGAAATCAACATCATCAAGTCAAAGCTGAAGTCAACGAGAACGAGATCGAACAGTTTAAAGTCAGAGCCATAATGACCAAGGAGTTCGAACAGTTCAAAAATCATCAAAGCTGTACAAATGAACCAGTCAAAAGTCAATACCGTGAGAAGCAAGTATCATTTTGTATGAATTTGATTAAGTCAGAAATCATCTCAATCATCCAAACATAATCAAACGGCCGAGCAGATTATCAGACGAACGAAATTTTAGGGATTCAAATCATATATAAACCAAATCATCATCGGCAACGAATCAATTGAGTTCAAGCATTCAATCAGAAAGTAAAAAGAGCAAAAAATTACTTATCGAAGCCATACCTCGAACTCGATCAATTTCAAAGAGCCGTGAGCAAATCAGAGAAACGTGCGATCGACAAAGCAAACGATGTGATAAATCATTCATTCGATCGAGCAACTAAAGTCGGTCTCTTCGAAATTACAAAAGCCCTAATTTTTTAAAGGAAGAGGAACGAACAACACAGCCGCCATTATCACAAAGGAACGGGCCAAAGAATACAAAAGATGGAAAAGGGGCCGGCCTTTATTTTTTAATATTGGGTTTATAATTATGTAAGGCTCTTAATTACAGTTAGGGTTTATTTTATTTTTTAATTGTGTTTTAATTGTATTTTCAATTTTAAACCGCTATAAATTAATGTCGTGTGACTAGGGGATAAACTACGTAGCGTAGTTTGAGAATTTGCAACTCAGTCGCTGAGTTGTGGCAGGGTTTTGAGCGTAGAGTTAGGTTAGTCAGTAGTGGGTGTCATGAGTTTACGTGTGTAAGCGTGCGACTACTTAATTTCTAGTAGAAACCTTGGGGGCAGCACGTAGGCAGGGTTTTGCCGAAGCTGGGTAAATTATGTGTCGTTCTATTTCTGGATTTATTATTCTGCTATTATCTGTGCTGCTATTATTTTGATATATTTGTGTTGAAATAATTTTATAAGCTTCCGCAATTAATTTTTATAATTTATAGCATCACCCTATTCACCTCCCCTCTAGGGTGAAATCGATCCTACACTAAGCTGCATGGAAGTATGCCAGGTTGAGCAATCATCCTTGTGAAATCCTAAATGAGACTTGCGAATTTAATGTGTGTTGCAGGAATGTATGTATATAAGTGTGCACGGATGAGTCTATCGACACGCGTATAAGCTATGCATAAGGTAAGGAGGTAGGGTATGTCGTTTTGGCATGCTAGGGGAAGCCATGTCGCTATAATCACCTATTGAACTGTACTCATGCAAAGAGTGGATTTTGGTACCAAAATCGGTTTTCAAATAATTATTGAATCCATTTCCAAAACATCAACCAATGAACTTCAAAAGAGGTACAATGCCACGAAGGTAGGCTTAGGAAGCTAGGCAAATCATCGGGCGAAGTAAAGGAGAAGGTGAAGCTTGATTCGATGAATTAGAGGATTTCTGCCTAGGCTTTACTGTCCAAGAAAGACAGGCATCGGTTGACCGGTGATGCATTTTCCTAGGCAGTAAAGCCCAAGCATAGAGTAATTCGATGGTAGGTTTCTCCTCAGATCCATATGCAATGCGATATGGGACTTCGACATGACTTCAGGGAAGCTTCAGACTACTCGAAAAGGAAGAACGCAAGGTGAAGCTCGAGATTCAGATGCAATGTATAGTGATACGTGTGTGGTCAATGATGATCAAATATGATATCAATGTAGTGATTGATTACACAATCATGGTTGGTGATCATGTACAATTGAATGGAGTTAATCTATGCCCCTTGGCCTTGACCCTGGAATATATGTATTTGGTTATGCAATGTTATGTTTGACGTGTGTGTGTGTATAGCATCGTTGTTCTATTATAGTCCCGATAGCATATTAAACGAGACACGAGCATCGTTCTCTTTTTAAGTGGAGGTAAACACAAATTATTTGAGAAATCCTTGGATCATGATAAAAATCTGAGTACATTAGTGTACTGACTTTATTTGTTATTAGATCGCGATGGAAGTCGGATTACATTAGCGTACCGACTCCATTTGTTATTAAATCATGGTAGATGTCTGGGTATGTTAGTGTATTGGCGGTGTTTGTTGATAGATCGCAATAGATGATGTCTGGGTATGTTATTATGTCGACTCTATTTATTTGTTATTGGATCACGACAGGTGTCCGTAGTTGACTCCACTCGTCAGCAATGATGGGCTATGTAGTCTGTATTATTAGTTAGCTGTTGTTATTGCTTCATTTTCTTTATTTTTGTACTTCATGGTAGATTTATATTACGATCACCATACTTTTGGATGCTGGGTTACATATACCATAGTATGATTGTTACGTTTCATTCGCATTATATTGGTTGTGTGGATTCGTTGATTACAGGAGAAGAGTAAGTTATGGCATGTTCCCCCATTTTGAGATGGGTTTACTATACTTGTTTATAAGCAGTTCAGATTTCCCCTGAGCCATGTTGGTGGAGAGGCCCGGCTGTGATTTAATTGTTTCATGTTTATTTGTATATAGTTTTGGTATACAGTATATTGAGATAGTTCCCCTCACACCAGGCTTTATGTCAGACTTGTATTTTGTCTTTGCCTGCTTATGTCATGACAACTCTTGAGAACTCGATTGAATAGTTTAAGAGTTAGTTGCTTTTGGGCATACACAATTAGGATGGGCAGTTAGAGCTCTTTTGAAGCATGGCATTGATATTTTGTGAAATGTATACTTGCTATTTTAGTAGTACATGATAGACTTATTATTGTCTATGAGACTGTTGTATCATGTATTTATTCAGAACTTCGTTCTTCTCGGAGCTGATGTATTTTGAGTTTCCATATTCATACTTATTTATTAGTTGCTTCTGCTAGTGTGGTCTCTATTATATTATTATTCTATTCTGTTCATGGATATTCAGTATATTATGTATTATTATTTTATTATGAGATCCTATCGATGTTTGGATTTAGCATTTTGTTCTAATTTTACCTCGACGATCTGTCTTTTGTGGTACTTAGGAGTCTGTCGTGGTTATGAGGCAACGATATAGGACGGGTTGTTATAGTTGATATTAGAGCTTAGGCCCAACATTTGGACCAAGCAACCATTTTGAGTTAATCAATCTGGTAAAAAGGAGATATGTAGAGAGAGTGTACTTGTATTTTTCTACTATATTATACTATATACACCACTTATCTTTTGGACTTGATTTTCTTATATCGCTGGTTGCTAAGGTATCTTCATCAGGCTATCCATATAAGCAGATGAAGTGCATGTACAATTACGGGCAGGCAGTCTGGGATGCCTGATTAGTTCAGAGGCTATTTAGCTACTGCAAATGTGATATCTCGGAATTTTTGGCAATATAAATTTAATAATCTGTGTTAGAAATTAAATTGATTTGATAATTTTTGATAATAAATTTTGAATTGATTTAATAATCTTCTTTAATAAATATTTAAATCGGTAGATTTTATCTTTTTAAAGCAAATAAATTGTTTTCTATTTATAATATATATAATTATATATATTGTAAATAGATAAATTTTGGTTTGGAATTTAGTAAATAAAGAAATTTTCTAATTCTAATTTATTTTTGGGAAATTGGAAATTTTGATTTAAATTTAACATTTTGCTTTTCAAAAGCTATTTAATAAATATCTATATGGTTTATACTTAACGTATATCTTATTTGTTTTAAATTTTTATTTAATTAGCTTAAATATGAATTTAAATTAGATTAACATAAAAGCTTTGATGTGTTTTCAATATTGCTTGAAATTATATATAAGAATTTAAAATACAATTTACATATGATCTTGATTTATTGAGTAATAGAAGTGATTTATAATCTCTTTTATAAATTATTTAAAATTTGTTAAATTTATTATTTTTAAATAATAATTATAATACCTAATTTTATAAACATAAATAGACTTTTTAGGAATAGGATTTGTTATTTTCAAAATTTAATGGTAGTTATATATGCATATATATAATTTATTTTTAAATTAGGTTTTATAATTTAACTTAGAATTTGAATTTAATGTTTTGAAATTTAAAAGAATAAAATAAAATAGGGAAATTTATATTTACATATATATAAGAAATAATAAATTTAGTTAAAGGCTTTTATAAACAATTTAAATTAAATTAAAATACTCTAAAGACATGTGTAAATCTCTTAAGACTCCTAAATGACATGTGTTAAGGCATAAATTAAATATTGTGACAAATGTTAAAATAAAGAACAAGTGTCCTATTAAATTTTCCTTTTCTTTTATTTTAATTAAATCAAAAATTTATTTATATAAACATATTACTTCTCACTTTTATTTTCTTTTTCTATTCTTCTTCAAAACTTAAGAAAATCTTCAGTTGGAAATCTGAAATCAACATTCAAACTAAAATTTAAATTTCTTTGATCAATCTTTTCAAATCAAAGCCTAAAATCTGAAAATTCATTGAGAATCAGAAACCTGTTTTCTGTTCAAAACAAAATCTGTGAATCCCCTCAAAAAAAACAAATCTGAAGCCAATATTTCGCTCTAACCAAAATAACTCAAAACTATCTGAATCATCTTCTAAACTGTAATGCAAAACAAATAAACCTGAAGCTCTCTTCAAATCATTAACCTGAAAATCAATTTGCAACTCAAACCTGAATGCAACTGCAGTTTCAACCAAGCCTGCATTTTCTTTTTCTGGAAGCATGCATGCAATTGTAAATCAGGAAGCTAGCATTACAGCAAAACAAGATTAAAGTTTTTAAAAGCAAATTGCAGTTTTAAAGAACTACAACAACTTGAATTTTCAAATCACGCACATTCCAGTTCAAGCTTTTCAAAAAAAACATGGTTGCTCTGTTCATCATCCTAATCTGTGAGTAACATTTTTATTTAAACTAATTTAAGTAAATATAGTTGCTTGATTGTTTCCTGTGATAATCATGATTTGTTTGGATGAATATGATGGAATTCTCGGTATAAATGTTTGGGTTTCTGAATGCATGCTTGTTGTTGTGATGTGTTCTTGCCTGTTTTAGATTCCAGGTTAAATTCTGATCAAAATCATGATCTCATAATCTAAGCTATGTAAACAAAGTATGGCTGTGAACATAAGTTAGAGTTTGAAATTTTATTTGATATAAATAAAACCTGTAATGTCTCTGGAAAACAAAATATAACAGAACAAACTTTTGTAAGTAAAAATTTGATCATCCAGATTCATTGATTTAAGATTTTAAATCGGTTACTTAAACAAAAACTTGAATTTTAAAACTAAAATCAGAATTCTTAGTTTGAAATTGGTTGAGCATTTCTGGTTTGTTCAGAAATAATGTTTTGGGTTGGTACTGTCGATCTAGATGGTCGGGGTAGTCAGCGGCTTCTCGGGTGATGGAGTGGAGATAGGAGATTCAGGGAAAATTATTGGGAAGTGGATCAAAGCATTGAGGCGGTGGTGATTAAGGATTGAAGATTTTAACCCTAGTTTTTTCTGTGATCAGAAAATTGTTCGATGCGACTTCTAGAGGTGACCGAGTTGTCCCAAATTCAGGGTAATGATTGATGGGGTGTGGAAGAGGTCGTGGCCGGAGGTGAAGCTACTCTGGTGGTCGGAGTCTTGAGTTTGAGGCGATTTCCAGGTTTCGACACTGTTCCAGTTTTGAGCTTTTATGCTCGATTTTGATCTTGAGGTTCTGCAAATTGTTTGAGGGACGGAATCGAGTTGGGAGATGATCGTCGACTTACGTATGTCGTCGTGGGTGGTCGGAGTTGGTTGCAGCGTTGGTGCAGGTGCACGGAGGACTTGGTGTATATGTTGTTGATTTGGGAATGAAGGGTGCCCGAGTGATATACGAGTATATTCATGTTTTTGCTCGAAGCCTGGGGGTGTTGGACTCGAAATAGCTGTTGTGTGGGCTCGAGTGTAGGGGTGTTACAGGCTTATGTATAAACCTGACATTACTTTAAGTTTGAATGATTTCATAATGGAAATGTTACTCGAGTTATTTAGTGTTTTGTTCGGGCTAGGTTAGGTTAGGCTCGAGTGATTTAGGTGTTGCTCGGGTTAGTTTTGTTACAGGTTAGAAAACCTGTTCTATTTTCAAAATTTAAACTGAAATTTTAAATGTATTAAGCAAAGATTTGAAATAACTTTTAAATCAGATTTTAAATGAATTCAAGTTGAATTTTAGCTGGAAATGAATAAAGTTTTTATTCAAATTTGTTTAAATAACCTTAAAAGGTTAAGTGTTTAAAAGTGTTTTTTAGGAATTTGAATTTAAATTGGAGTTTGAAATATAAAGGAATGATTTAAACAAGGTTTAAATCTGATTCAAATCTAAATTTGAATCTTTGTTTCAAAATAAATTTAAGATTTATAAATTTAAGTGTTTAACAATTTTGAATGATGAAGTAAAATTTAAATGTTTTGAATTTAAAAAGGAATTTGTTTTAAACTCTTGTAAAATTTCTTTTATAAGCGAAGGTATTCTTTGTCATGTAAATTTAAAGTTTTTAAATTGATTTTAAATTTTCGTTGAAGATAAATTGAGTTTCATTTTAAAACTTGAATTTAAAATGAAATTTGAAATTAAATTTGGAAATGAATGTTTTCAAATATATTTGTGATAATTTAACCATAGATAAGAAAAGGTTTTATCTTAAAGTTAAATTAGAATTTAATGATTTGTAATTCATTTAATTATTAGGGTAATTAAATGGATAATTAATTTATTTAATAAATTAATGAATGAATAATTACTTAAAGTAATTAAGGGTTTTAAACTTAAATTTTAAGGTTAATTATTCTTAGAATAATTAACATGTAATTTATGAATCATTAATTAAATAAGATTAGATTTTAATTAATGATTAGTGATTAATTAATCAAATAACAGAGGATTAATTAAGTTACTATTAACACTTAATTAATTAAATAAATAGGGATTAATCAATGCGCTGTTAATTTGTAATCAAAAATAAGTTAATTGCTTTAGAAAAATAATTAATGTATTGTTAATAGTAAATGAGGTTATTAACTAAGGATTATTTATTAATTAATTAATGTGATTAATTTTTAATAATTAATTAGATTACTTAATTTAAAGATAATCATTCGTGTAAATTGTTAAGTATAATTACTTATGGAAGTAATTAAGGAATTAATTACTCATTGTAACTAATTGAGTTTAATTTGATTAAATTAAGTTAATTAATTTAGTTTAATTAATTTAGAATAATCATTTAATGATTTGTGAAGTATAATTACTTAATATAATTTAATGAAGAGAAATTACTTAGGAAAGTAATTAATGGGTAATTACTGTATGTAATTAATTGAAGGTGATTTGATGATGGAAGTAATTTGAGTACAATTACTTTGTAAAATTAATCAAGGGATTAATTAGAGATAATTAATTAAGGAGTAATTAATTTATTTGGTGAAGTAATTAAGGGTAGTTAATTACTGAATGGAGTTAATCAAGGGTGATTAACTGTAACATGTCGATTTTTCGTTGCCGAAAAACCGAATAGTTAGGGTTTTTTAAAAAGAATTTAAGAAAAGAAAAAGAGAGAAAAAGGTAGAAGATAGAGGGAAAAGAAAATAGAAAATTTTAAAATAGAACGGAACAGAAAACAACAGAACAATATCAGAATCTCACAATTCGCAGCGGAACAACATATAATAGATAAATGAATAATCTTTAAACAAAGAACTATATCAGTTATTACATTTTATACATTACATCATATCATCATTACATCATCATCAGAGTGTACAACAACAACAACAAACAGTGCAGCGGAAAAGAAATACTATATAAACTAGTAATACGCCATGCCATCTAGCTTGCCTCCAGCAACTCCAGAATATCCAGAATATCCTGATAAACCTAACTCTTGACTGCCCGTGTGGAAATTGGTGGGCACCCAGAGTTTAGGAAGGAAAACAATAAACTCCGAGTCAGTCATGTGACTGGTGTGAGAACTCAAAACAGTTTATTTAACTTTAAAATCAAAATAGAGAGATATTTTTAAATTCAATTCGCAATGCTTTTAAAAATGAGACTACCATAAGGCCTCCCGCACACACACACATGCAAACGCAGAATCGGAGGAGATTTCTCCTTATGATAGTCAAAGATGCTTGATACGCATTAAAAAGAAACATTTGATATTATTACTAGTGCATAGTGTAGGAAAAATTCATTTCGAAAGTAGAATATAAATCTTAGCCAACATAGACATTTCGAACTATGCCTACTATAGCTACCATCCAAACAGTGTTGCGACACCATAAGTGAATGATAGGTTCTACAACTAATACCGTACAAGTTTCGTATTGTTTCTTTAGATTTCCAACAAATGGTCAGGCCAAGGAACTTCCCATTGCCACATGAGAATGGCTCTGGAAGGACATCCCCGAGAACCAAACCGGAACTCTGCCAACACAAGGCCGGGTTACCCCTAACTGGGTAACTACTGACACGAGCACGCCATTCCCCGATCGTAAACGACCTTTCTCACGGGATCCCGATAACCAACAACCACAAAGTAATAAATTCGCAGTAACCACATAGGTTAAATATCTGGGCTCCATACCATGATACCACCTCTATCCAGAAGGAAATGTACATACCCTAAAGGGAGCTACCCCTCATAACCTTGCCGCATCTTTCCTGTTTTGACCATTTCCGGGGTGTGAGGCTCGACGAAGTCACGTCCACAAAAACATACTTTATACAAAAGCCTTGCTTTGGGTCAACAAATGATCAACACAATGATCACCAAGATAGACGATCAAATAAATGATCCTATCACAAATAATCAACACAATGATCATTTACAGCAACACTCAGCATGTCACATTACCAAATTGGGAATATATCGCTGATAACTTCAACTATATAACCTCTGAGCTCGTACGTCTCAGAGAAGGGTGTTAAGCTAAAAGAATAAATTCTCCGCCACCAACAGAAATATATTTGAAAGAAATCGGCTTTATATCTCAATTTGTAATGTCAGACATACTATCCATACAAGTCTGTTCTGGGCTCGAACAAAACCGAAGGCACTTACAAAGAAGTCCTTGCAATCCGGATATTCACAATCCTGATCGGATTTCCCATCACTTAGGGAGTCTCTATACCGCTGCAACTCGGTGCAGAGACAATCGACAGGTCATCCTATCGCTCTCGCAAATACCGGGTCTTCAACACCGATCTTCAATGCAATTATAACGACGTATCACATATTCGGAATGGGTTATACGACCCCATGGTCCTTTCCTAGTTAACCCGAATAGTGAGCGCTTATTCAAAAATAAGTGTGTCATTCAAATTCAAACAAATCACATCAATTACCCATTCAAAGGGAAATATTGATAGTCGGTTATTGAACTATCAATGGATATGCATACATCACCAGTTTCCAAATAATTTTCCAAATTATTTATTTTCCAAAAATATCATTGCAAGATATATTATTTTCAATACTTCAAAAATAAATCAATATTTATTTTTAAACAAATTCCCCTTTCCTTAATAAATTCCTTAGTGAATTTATAATCCAAAATATCTATGAATATTCGATTTCAATTATTCATTTCAATTTATCTTCTCAATTTATCTTCAAAAAGATAAATTCTCAAAATATTCACTTTATATTGGAAAACATTTTCATACTTATTTAATAAGTAATTCACAAATTTTATTTTCAACACTTGGAAAATATTCAGTATACTTAAATCGAGATTAAGTATATATTTCATTCTTTAAGGAAATCATTCTCTTAAACATATTTATTTGGGCCAAAACGAATGTTGCGTAAAACATCGTTACGACAACCCAAAATCACTAGTATAGGGATTCGAAATTAAAATAGATATATAAATCCCAATACTATACAAAACATTTCCTTTCAAAAATCATTTACTATAACAACAGTGTTATAGTCCACATTTCCTTTTATTTCTCGAAACGTCTATTTCAACAATGAATGTTGAAATCTATGGTTTCGAATCTCAACACATTTTAAAACATTGTTCGATCGTTTTAATTCTATTTAAAACATCCAAATCCAAAACAATTTCTTTAACGTGTTATTCACTATTCAAAAACGTGAATATACTTCATTAACAATTTCATCCTTTTATTCATTTTAATTCAAAGGATTATTCACTATTCAAAAATGTGAATATAACTCCATTTATAGGTTTCAACAAATTTTCTTGTCAAAATAAGTCATTTGCGAATTTATAAAACAACGTTTATAAATTCCATTTCTATTTATTTATAAAAACTTCCTTTTTATAAATTCTTTTATTAACCTATTCCAGTTTATAACTCAATTATAAACTAAAAGTTCATATTATAAGTTAAATACTTATAAAACGATTATTTTACAAAATCGTTCCTCTAAAGACTTTCCAAACCATAAATCTTATAACTTATAAGATTTATTTATTTAACCAAATCTATTCTTCAAATAACTTCACAAATTTATAATTCTTACTATTTATAAATTTCATTTATAACTTCACCGTTTATAATTCTATAAATTTCATTCTTTAATGAAATTCATTTTCACTTCATTCAAACACTTATAAAAACTCGTTTTATAATTTCAATATCTCAATTTATAAATATCCATTTATAAATCTCTTATATAAATCAATTCATATTAATATTTTAAAAACGTCTTTAAACTCCTTTATAATTTCATCATTTTGATTTATAAAATAATCAAATTTTATAAATCCTATATTTTAAACTTTTCACAATTATTTCAGAAATCCCAATTTAACTATTTTATAAAGTCATTAATTCCTTATTTTCAAAAATCAGCTTTTAACTATATTTCTTAAAAATCATAATTTTTATAACTTTAAAAAAATTATAACGTTTATTTATTTATAATGGATCAATTCCAAAATATAGTATATTCTCAAAAATCACTTTAAAAATCATTTTAAAATCCCAAAATTTGGTCCAATGATGCTACACACCAAATAGTCAATCACGACTACAACGATATCATATATCAATATGAAAATCCATCAAATATCAAAATATCTGAAATCAAATAAAAACTGTTGAGGAATCCAGTTGGATCCCTCCAACCTGTTTTCCTGCATCCACAAACATTAGCACAATACCAATTCCGTTCCAGTACGAAATTATCGCGGTATATGTTCTTATTAAATATTATCCGCTTAATAACGGCGCAATAGGGTCTCATCCGCTAAAAAATGCGGGGAATCAACAACTGCAATATATACATATGCCAATATATATATATTGATATTATTTATAATACCAATTTCACTGTTTATGAAATATTCGCGGTATATGTTTTTAATAAATAACATCCGCTTACTAACGGCGTATAATGTCTATTTTAACAATCAATAGATATCAATCATCATTCAAACATGCATTCAAATATTTTAAATCTAACTATTTAAAATAAAATCGAAACTGATTCGATTGAGCGAGAAGTTCTCACCTTGATTTTATTTTTGTTTTAGCGATTTATTTCGAATAATTTTACACGAAATTTTCACTAACTCCAAACGACTCCAAACCAACTCCATCGCGTAGTGCTCGTCCATACGATTCCAACGCAACTGGTTTCTCGCGTTTTCGACCTCGTATGAAAAAGATATTGATTTTTGAAGTTTACTCGAATTTTATATAACTAATTACAACTTAATTTAAATTTTCTTAACCATAATCAATCATAGCCCTTGATCCATCACACATGCAAATCTGGCCGTGCACCCACCCTTCTCTTCTTCCTCCATCATCAGGTAGAGCACGCAAACTCCAAACCCATAGCCGCCATATTAGGGTTGAATTATACTCCCTCTACAATTGTTTCCGAGTCGATCAGGCTACACCACTCGAATGCTCGTTGCCTCCCCTATGCTCGGCTGTAACCATAGCAAGTTCGGCCTCTCCATTGCATAGAAACGCGCGCGCGACCCGGTGATGAACGGGGCCCACTATCACCCTCCACGCTATGCCATCTACGATCATCTCCGTATGGATCTCTAGCTCTCGCCTTGCTCTACAATGTTGCTGTTGAACACTTCGCGTGAATGTCAACGGATTGTGAGTGATTGAGGGAAGAAAGAGATGAATCTCTGGCCATTAAATTAGAAAGTGGCGGCTGCAGTTTAGAGATTAGGGTTTTGTGTTTTTTTATTTTTTTGGAAATTAAGGTCTATTTATAGAGAACTTTCGAACACTATTCATCCGGAAATTCCGAACTCCGATTTACGCGCCGTAACCAGCGTTTCTAGGGTTTATCCCGCGTTCCGGACATAATGGAACAGGTTTCGGAAGCTAATTCGGACATCTGTGCGAGTTATGGCTACAAACGCTCAATTTAAATTAAACCGATTTAACTCGATTTCTAGGCGTTTTAATTTGTAACGGACAAACGGTAAATCCAATCGACTTGAAATTTGAAACCTTACAATAATATCACATTACGGATCCGATGAAACTGGTTTCGTCGAAATCCGAGACTTTTTGAAAAATGGCTATTTTAACTCGCCAAATTAAAATTAAAAATAAATCGATGCGTTTCGAGCTGCCACGATCAAACGATAACTCCGATTGACACAAAAATTGAAATTCGGTAATAACTAACTATTACGGATCCAATGGAACTAGTTTCGTTCAATTCTGAGACTGTTCAAAAATTGGCTATTTTCACTAGTCGATTAAATATTAAAATATTCAATTTTCACAAATTAACTTTTAATTCGATTTTAAAAGTTCTAAAATATCATTCTAACTCCAACATGATAAAATAAAATTTTACAAATCATTTTCAATCATATTTAACCCTATTTTCAATTATTTCCATAATCTAACATATTAAATTATCGATTTAATTATCCAATTAAATCCAAAAATTCAAATAAAAATTTATTCGACTTATAAATTTCACTTATTAATATTTAAATTCAATTAAATATTCAAATTTTAATTAATAAAAATTCTAGGTCGTTACAATCTTCCCCCCTTAAAAGAATTTCGTCCTCGAAATTATCAAGTAAGAAAAGTTACAGAATTCATTAACTTTCCAAAATTCATAGTTAAATTTCTTATAATACTTTACTAAGTTTCAAATCATACTTAGTTATTTTTTTCAAAAACAACTACTAATGTTTAACTTTCAATTCCAAATCAAAGTCAAAGTTTTCAAAAAAAATTCCAATTTTTCTCAAATTTTTCTAACGCCTTAAATTTTCGGAAAAATTCGCCATAGTCTCCTTTGCGCGGCTCGATCCGAAAAAAAATGACAGTATATATATCACAAATATACATCTCATCAAGTAATGAGGCATCCCGCAGGGAAAAAAGTGTAAAAGTACGATATTTAATCCGAGATATGTACCTTATTATTTTATTAGCAAGCATATACGGCTAATATAGCGCGAAAGCGAGCTCCAAATGCGAAGCAAACGCGATCCGCACCTACTAATCACTCAACAAACAACATGAGAACATGCATGTAGACAATAGTATCAATATACAACATATAGTAACATAAAAACTATATATGCCAACATAGCAAATGCAGTAAACAACAAATGCAATATATATTCAACCATCAACCAACTATCATTCATAACCAACAAATATTCATTTATATTCTCATTAATATTCAATGAATTGGTTTTCAATTTAATCACATTTGATTCATTAACATTGGGTTTACTAACATTCATTTTCAATTTGCTTATATTCACTAATTCATATTCAAGTTGGTTCACTTCCAATTCAAATTCAATTCTATTTAAGTTTCACTTAACTTCCAATTGAATTTCAATTACTTTAGCTTCCAATTTTATTAAATCAATTTCATTAACACTTAATGAATTATATACAATCAACTAACAATCATATAACAATCAATGTATATTAATTACAACCAAATTCCTTTGCTTACAATTGGTTTAATTAATTGATTTTTATTCAACTTCCAATAACATTAGATTTTAATGAATTTCACTTACATTCATTATTCCATATCAATTATTTACATTTAATTGATTAAAATTCAATCCATTAATTTAATTCAATTACAAAAGTTGAATTTCATTTACATAACTCAAGTTCACATCTATCACTTGGTTTTACTTAACTTAAATTCCCATTTATAAATCAATTCAGCTTCCAATTCTAAGTAAATTTTCCATTTAAATTTAAATTCATTTTTATTTACTACTCATATTCATATAGTTTCACTTCTTATATATATAAGTTTATTTCACAATTGTAAATCACTTTAATTATAATTCAATTCTTATAATTCTTTTTCTTATACAATTATTCTTTTATTTAGATTATTCAAACAACCAAACAATCAACTTATATACTCTTTAATAATTCTGAAAAATTATTTTATTTATATATAAAATATAATTAAGGTAAAATTATTTCATTTACCCAATTTAAAACAATATTATGTCGGTTTATCTTGTTTAAGAGTTTAGAAACTCCTATCTACGATAGTTAGCAAGACTACATCGACTGAAATCTATAAACAATCAACCGATAAGTCAACACAATACAAAACAATTTTATATTCACTAACAAATACGCTCTCATAGCTATTATTACACTCAAACTCAATCTAGAGTACTACTGACTCTATCTCTAATGAGTAATACCCGACAGAACCATGGTTGTCGCTTAACCATATGCTCCGATACCAAAATGTAACATGTCGATTTTTCGTTGCCGAAAAACCGAATAGTTAGGGTTTTTTAAAAAGAATTTAAGAAAAGAAAAAGAGAGAAAAAGGTAGAAGATAGAGGGAAAAGAAAATAGAAAATTTTAAAATAGAACGGAACAGAAAACAACAGAACAATATCAGAATCTCACAATTCGCAGCGGAACAACATATAATAGATAAATGAATAATCTTTAAACAAAGAACTATATCAGTTATTACATTTTATACATTACATCATATCATCATTACATCATCATCAGAGTGTACAACAACAACAACAAACAGTGCAGCGGAAAAGAAATACTATATAAACTAGTAATACGCCATGCCATCTAGCTTGCCTCCAGCAACTCCAGAATATCCAGAATATCCTGATAAACCTAACTCTTGACTGCCCGTGTGGAAATTGGTGGGCACCCAGAGTTTAGGAAGGAAAACAATAAACTCCGAGTCAGTCATGTGACTGGTGTGAGAACTCAAAACAGTTTATTTAACTTTAAAATCAAAATAGAGAGATATTTTTAAATTCAATTCGCAATGCTTTTAAAAATGAGACTACCATAAGGCCTCCCGCACACACACACATGCAAACGCAGAATCGGAGGAGATTTCTCCTTATGATAGTCAAAGATGCTTGATACGCATTAAAAAGAAACATTTGATATTATTACTAGTGCATAGTGTAGGAAAAATTCATTTCGAAAGTAGACTATAAATCTAAGCCAACATAGACATTTCGAACTATGCCTACTATAGCTACCATCCAAACAGTGTTGCGACACCATAAGTGAATGATAGGTTCTACAACTAATACCGTACAAGTTTCGTATTGTTTCTTTAGATTTCCAACAAATGGTCAGGCCAAGGAACTTCCCATTGCCACATGAGAATGGCTCTGGAAGGACATCCCCGAGAACCAAACCGGAACTCTGCCAACACAAGGCCGGGTTACCCCTAACTGGGTAACTACTGACACGAGCACGCCATTCCCCGATCGTAAACGACCTTTCTCACGGGATCCCGATAACCAACAACCACAAAGTAATAAATTCGCAGTAACCACATAGGTTAAATATCTGGGCTCCATACCATGATACCACCTCTATCCAGAAGGAAATGTACATACCCTAAAGGGAGCTACCCCTCATAACCTTGCTGCATCTTTCCTGTTTTGACCATTTCCGGGGTGTGAGGCTCGACGAAGTCACGTCCACAAAAACATACTTTATACAAAAGCCTTGCTTTGGGTCAACAAATGATCAACACAATGATCACCAAGATAGACGATCAAATAAATGATCCTATCACAAATAATCAACACAATGATCATTTACAGCAACACTCAGCATGTCACATTACCAAATTGGGAATATATCGCTGATAACTTCAACTATATAACCTCTGAGCTCGTACATCTCAGAGAAGGGTGTTAAGCTAAAAGAATAAATTCTCCGCCACCAACAGAAATATATTTGAAAGAAATCGGCTTTATATCTCAATTTGTAATGTCAGACATACTATCCATACAAGTCTGTTCCGGGCTCGAACAAAACCGAAGGCACTTACAAAGAAGTCCTTGCAATCCGGATATTCATAATCCTGATCGGATTTCCCATCACTTAGGGAGTCTCTATACCGCTGCAACTCAGTGCAGAGACAATCGACAGGTCATCCTATCGCTCTCGCAAATACCGGGTCTTCAACACCGATCTTCAATGCAATTATAACGACGTATCACATATTCGGAATGGGTTATACGACCCCATGGTCCTTTCCTAGTTAACCCGAATAGTGAGCGCTTATTCAAAAATAAGTGTGGCATTCAAATTCAAACAAATCACATCAATTACCCATTCAAAGGGAAATATTGATAGTCGGTTATTGAACTATCAATGGATATGCATACATCACCAGTTTCCAAATAATTTTCCAAATTATTTATTTTCCAAAAATATCATTGCAAGATATATTATTTTCAATACTTCAAAAATAAATCAATATTTATTTTTAAACAAATTCCCCTTTCCTTAATAAATTCCTTAGTGAATTTATAATCCAAAATATCTATGAATATTCGATTTCAATTATTCATTTCAATTTATCTTCTCAATTTATCATCAAAAAGATAAATTCTCAAAATATTCACTTTATATTGGAAAACATTTCCATACTTATTTAATAAGTAATTCACAAATTTTATTTTCAACACTTGGAAAATATTCAGTATACTTAAATCGAGATTAAGTATATATTTCATTCTTTAAGGAAATCATTCTCTTAAACATATTTATTTGGGCCAAAACGAATGTTGCGTAAAACATCGTTACGACAACCCAAAATCACTAGTATAGGGATTCGAAATTAAAATAGATATATAAATCCCAATACTATACAAAACATTTCCTTTCGGAAATCATTTACTATAACAACAGTGTTATAGTCCACATTTCCTTTTATTTCTCGAAACGTCTATTTCAACAATGAATGTTGAAATCTATGGTTTCGAATCTCAACACATTTTAAAACATTGTTCGATCGTTTTAATTCTATTTAAAACATCCAAATCCAAAACAATTTCTTTAACGTGTTATTCACTATTCAAAAACGTGAATATACTTCATTAACAATTTCATCCTTTTATTCATTTTAATTCAAAGGATTATTCACTATTCAAAAATGTGAATATAACTCCATTTATAGGTTTCAACAAATTTTCTTGTCAAAATAAGTCATTTGCGAATTTATAAAACAACGTTTATAAATTCCATTTCTATTTATTTATAAAAACTTCCTTTTTATAAATTCTTTTATTAACCTATTCCAGTTTATAACTCAATTATAAACTAAAAGTTCATATTATAAGTTAAATACTTATAAAACGATTATTTTACAAAATCGTTCCTCTAAAGACTTTCCAAACCATAAATCTTATAACTTATAAGATTTATTTATTTAACCAAATCTATTCTTCAAATAACTTCACAAATTTATAATTCTTACTATTTATAAATTTCATTTATAACTTCACCGTTTATAATTCTATAAATTTCATTCTTTAATGAAATTCATTTTCACTTCATTCAAACACTTATAAAAACTCGTTTTATAATTTCAATATCTCAATTTATAAATATCCATTTATAAATCTCTTATATAAATCAATTCATATTAATATTTTAAAAACGTCTTTAAACTCCTTTATAATTTCATCATTTTGATTTATAAAATAATCAAATTTTATAAATCCTATATTTTAAACTTTTCACAATTATTTCAGAAATCCCAATTTAACTATTTTATAAAGTCATTAATTCCTTATTTTCAAAAATCAGCTTTTAACTATATTTCTTAAAAATCATAATTTTTATAACTTTAAAAAAATTATAACGTTTATTTATTTATAATGGATCAATTCCAAAATATAGTATATTCTCAAAAATCACTTTAAAAATCATTTTAAAATCCCAAAATTTGGTCCAATGATGCTACACACCAAATAGTCAATCACGACTACAACGATATCATATATCAATATGAAAATCCATCAAATATCAAAATATCTGAAATCAAATAAAAACTGTTGAGGAATCCAGTTGGATCCCTCCAACCTGTTTTCCTGCATCCACAAACATTAGCACAATACCAATTCCGTTCCAGTACGAAATTATCGCGGTATATGTTCTTATTAAATATTATCCGCTTAATAACGGCGCAATAGGGTCTCATCCGCTAAAAAATGCGGGGAATCAACAACTGCAATATATACATATGCCAATATATATATATTGATATTATTTATAATACCAATTTCACTGTTTATGAAATATTCGCGGTATATGTTTTTAATAAATAACATCCGCTTACTAACGGCGTATAATGTCTATTTTAACAATCAATAGATATCAATCATCATTCAAACATGCATTCAAATATTTTAAATCTAACTATTTAAAATAAAATCGAAACTGATTCGATTGAGCGAGAAGTTCTCACCTTGATTTTATTTTTGTTTTAGCAATTTATTTCGAATAATTTTACACGAAATTTTCACTAACTCCAAACGACTCCAAACCAACTCCATCGCGTAGTGCTCGTCCATACGATTCCAACGCAACTGGTTTCTCGCGTTTTCGACCTCGTATGAAAAAGATATTGATTTTTGAAGTTTACTCGAATTTTATATAACTAATTACAACTTAATTTAAATTTTCTTAACCATAATCAATCATAGCCCTTGATCCATCACACATGCAAATCTGGCCGTGCACCCACCCTTCTCTTCTTCCTCCATCATCAGGTAGAGCACGCAAACTCCAAACCCATAGCCGCCATATTAGGGTTGAATTATACTCCCTCTACAATTGTTTCCGAGTCGATCAGGCTACACCACTCGAATGCTCGTTGCCTCCCCTATGCTCGGCTGTAACCATAGCAAGTTCGGCCTCTCTATTGCATAGAAACGCACGCGCGACCCGGTGATGAACGGGGCCCACTAGCACCCTCCACGCTACGCCATCTACGATCATCTCCGTATGGATCTCTAGCTCTCGCCTTGCTCTACAATGTTGCTGTTGAACACTTCGCGTGAATGTCAACGGATTGTGAGTGATTGAGGGAAGAAAGAGATGAATCTCTGGCCATTAAATTAGAAAGTGGCGGCTGCAGTTTAGAGATTAGGGTTTTGTGTTTTTTTATTTTTTTGGAAATTAAGGTCTATTTATAGAGAATTTTCGAACACTATTCATCCGGAAATTCCGAACTCTGATTTACGCGCCGTAACCAGCGTTTCTAGGGTTTATCCCGCGTTCCGGACACAATGGAACAGGTTTCGGAAGCTAATTCGGACATCTGTGTGAGTTATGGCTACAAACGCTCAATTTAAATTAAACCGATTTAACTCGATTTCTAGGCGTTTTAATTTGTAACGGACAAACGGTAAATCCAATCGACTTGAAATTTGAAACCTTACAATAATATCACATTACGGATCCGATGAAACAGGTTTCGTCGAAATCCGAGACTTTTTGAAAAATGGCTATTTTAACTCGCCAAATTAAAATTAAAAATAAATCGATGCGTTTCGAGCTGCCACGATCAAACGATAACTCCGATTGACACGAAAATTGAAATCCGGTAATAACTAACTATTATGGATCCAATGGAACTAGTTTCGTTCAATTCTGAGACTGTTCAAAAATTGGCTATTTTCACTAGTCGATTAAATATTAAAATATTCAATTTTCACAAATTAACTTTTAATTCGATTTTAAAAGTTCTAAAATATCATTCTAACTCCAACATGATAAAATAAAATTTTACAAATCATTTTCAATCATATTTAACCCTATTTTCAATTATTTCCATAATCTAACATATTAAATTATCGATTTAATTATCCAATTAAATCCAAAAATTCAAATAAAAATTTATTTGACTTATAAATTTCACTTATTAATATTTAAATTCAATTAAACATTCAAATTTTAATTAATAAAAATTCTGGGTCGTTACATTAACAATTATGGTTTAAATGAAGATTAATTTCTTATGTAATTAATTTAAATAGAAAATGTAATTAGAGATCATTAATTATTATAATTAATGATGTAATTTAGAATGTTTTTATTTGTAAATAATTAATCAATAAAGAAATTAATTAATGTAATTAATTAAGGATTAATGTAATTAATTATAGTTAATTAATTTATAAAGTAACTAAAGATTAATTACTGTATTTGGAAGTATAATTAATTTGTGAAATTAGTTAATGGATAATTACTTGTATGTAATTAAAGGTTAATTAATCAGGAATGATTAATAAAATTAATAATTGGTTGATGATTAATTAATTGATTGATAATTAATTAATAGTGATGTAAGCAAGTTTGATAATGGTAATTAATTTAATTTACTTTAAATTAATTAGAAATGATGTAATTAATTTAATTCATTTTAAATTAATTATATTTGGTGTGATTATTAATCATTGCTTATATATGAATGAATGATATTAGTTGCCTTGAATGGTTTGAGATCTCAGATATGAGATAAATAATGTTGTGTGATATGGATGCTTTGGTTGCATTGAGATGATAATATGAATCATCTATTTGGAATTGATACTGTGGGTTATCTGTTGTGATGATAATGATGATTATCTATTATGGTATGTGAATTATCTATCTGTGTGTATATAGATAATGAAATTGAATTGTTTTAAACTTTTAAAATAACTTGACCTTAAAAGATACGCTTTGGATTTCGATGAGACCGGGATCGGGTTTCAAGTTTGGATATCCGAAAACCACATCGATCCAAATAACGATAGGTCATGAATCTCATGTGAAGAGTAAAGACACAAGGTGTAAGAACTATTCGTCAGTATAACTCTGAGGGTGATTCCGAGATGAGTTTGATGGAGTAGTACTTTCAGATTCGAGATGAAGATTCAGATTGCAAGGGTTATCGTCGTTAACTCTAAGGGTGATTCCAAAATGAGTGTAACGAGATAATGCCTTCGGTTTCGTTCGAACCCGGAACGAAATTGTATGGATTGAATGCTTTCAGAACATCGTCAGGTGGACGATGAGCATTCTAAGAGATGTGTTCTCTAAAGGTAATCGTAGCCTCAAGCCTCATCAACCGGGAATGGCTAAAACAGGGGAGGTGCAGCAAGTCTAAGTGGGTCATGCCTAAGTAGGATGAGATTTTCCCCTGTCTAGAAGTCCCTTTTTATTTCGGCTGTGTGGGCAGTTGGAACGTACGCCAACTGCGGGGTTGTCTTGTTCGGGACTGTCCAGTAAGGGATGGTTCCAGCCTTGTGTCGCAGGGGAGTTAGGATGGCTCCTCGGTACGGTGATCTAGGTCACGTACTGTGACGGGCGGTACCCCAGTAGCCCTGCCATTGTATGGAATCCAAAATCCAATAAGTGCCAACGGTTTTGATTGTATTACCCACTTTTGTGGCTAGTAGCTGGAATTTAATCATGTAACAATTTCGGCTATTTCTTATTTACTTGAAAACCCTAGATCTATTATAATATCACCGGATTTCCTATCAAATGTTTTGGTTAGCGTAAGGTAAAAACTTTTCCATGTTTATGTGTGGGAAGTCTTACGTGATACCTTTCTTTTCAAAGGTTTTCCAAAGTTAAGCAACCTTAACCTGTTACTCACACCAGACCCATGTCTGACCTAGAGTTTATCTTTTTTTTCTTAAACTCTTGGGTACTCAAATTTTTACGAGTAGCTAAGGGATTCAGGTTAGCTTTGACGGATTATGAAGGAGCAATGGAGTAGAAGGCTTCAGCGTTAGATATATAGTTTCCGCTGTGTCTTCTCTGTGTTGGTATCTCTTTGTTGAGTTGTAATAACTTGACAGGTGTTTATAACTGTCTAGTATGTGATGTATATGCTGTATAACTCTGATTAGTGTTGTATACTATGTAACATATATGTTATTAATATAATTTATTCGTTCTGCTGTTGAGATTCTGATGTTGTTTCTTTTTTCTTCTCTTTCTTTTCTCTTTTATATCCCTTTCTTTCTTCAAGATGATGCGATTTTCTATGGTGAGAAAGTCGGGTCGTCACAGTAAAAGATGTTCCATCACCTGTGAACATTTCTAGTATATTGCGATTGGCGTCAGGAGTGATGTGGCCCTTGGGGTATCAATATTTCTAGCTCCACCAGATTTAGACTTTTTGAAGCAATCCCGGAATTTTCTTAGCCTTTGAAGGAAGCCATATCTGAGCCATGAGATTTTGCTATGACACAATCTTGGACGTATGCTTGAGAGGGCTACAATCATTAAAGTTTTAGAGAATGTTCTCTTAAGGAAGTTAGCTTCTCCGCATTTAGAGAAGGGATACTTTAGCTGGGTAGGATGTACTTTTTGTGTGGCTGATAAGCAGATCCGTGTTTCAGAATTTATCTAGGAATCTCTTTGGTTCTCAATTCATTTCTGAGATTAAGAAGAGCAAGTGGCTTGAGCATTCCATCCAATGAGCAAGACAGCTTATTAGTGAAGAAGTGTTGACCAATTCAACCTTTTATTTTTTGGGTTTGAGGTGGTTGGTACTTCGTTGTTATAGGCAAAGAGATTTTCCTTGGGTCTTAAGCATTGGTTGGGGATTCATCGCTTAGGCTTACCCCTATTAGGGTCCACTTTCGAATATCTTTTTCGGATTGTTCTCCTTAGTGAAAATACCCATGACATACCATTGAGGCAAAAAATGTGGAAAACAACTGAAACTCCAATCAAAAAACAACGGCCATTATACAAGGAACATCGAGCTTGTTCGAAAAAGAAAAGCTAACCTAGTATGTCACTCCTAGGGCATATAGGAGGCATTTCACTATTAAATTTCATCCACCGAAAGTGAAGCGTAAGCGCTTCAACTTTGATTGGCTTGACCACCTGAATAAGGACTGTCCTACATTTTTTAAAGGGTGTGTAACTGATGATGACTTATGCCTTAAAGGTATACCTGGTCCTAGCGAGCTTATGGGTTAATAAAATCAAAAGGAGCTTATGTAGTAAGGTACGCTCTATTTTTGGGAACTCACTTATGTTCCTTTCAGTACTTGAGCGGTATATTTTATCTATTGCTAGTTACTTGGTAGATAGGCAAACTTGACACCTTTCATAGTAGGTACATTCTATGGCAGAGATAAACCTTGTATGAGTCACCTTAGTTTCCAAGCTAAGGTGAAGCGACCGAGAGTATTACCATTCGAACATGATGCATGAGCTTTTAAATCGAGTGCGTTGGGCCAATGAAGTGTGACTTGGATTTATTCCAGGTAGGTTCTGTGGATGCCCAATAATGAGAAAAGAGCGAGCGGAAGACTTATAGGTGTTTGCCTAGAGTCATTCATGTTATAATCGTTTTTCTTTGTGTCAGTAAACCTCAGGTGATGGGAGTAATCACATGTGCCGAAAGGGACATTTCCTAAGGATTGGTCCATTCATATGCCAGTTCTTAACCTATAGTTTGAGCGTAAAGTTCTAGGTGATTTTCACCAGTTAGGAAAGGGTTTTTCGCTTGATTCTGGTGGACGAGCACCTGAGTTTGATTCTTAAGATGACTGCGAGATTTATAAAACACGGCCTTGTCATGCAAGGAGATTTCATTAGTCGACTCAAGGAACAGGATTAGAATTCGCACGAATAGAGTCAGGTAGCCAACCCCAATTTAACAAGGAAATTTTGCAAGAAAATGAAGGGTTGGAATGAGCATCATGCTATTTGGGATGATCTTTAGTTATTGCAAAAAATTTAATGTAGTATAATTATTATTGCACGGGATAGTTCGGGGAAGGATTTCTTGATTAGTATTGTGATGATTTAGATAATCATCTAAGTGACGAGATGATACTTCCCTAAGCGGGCATTGTTGTACACTTATTATATTATCCTTATTAACATTGTGAAGTCGATGTGAGTTAGAACCCGAGCAAGCCAAAGCAATTATTGATCTTTATTTTGTGATGATTTAACGTATAATTTTCTCCTTTGGAAAATGAGTTTTGTTTTAAGAAAATGAGAGTGAAGGCATTGATTGCTAGATTTATTCGAGAGTTTTAGGACTCGATGATCCTACATATCGTATAATAAGTTTTCCTTTTTGTAACATGAGTTATAATAGTCTTTCATGTATTATATTCACGAAAAGGGTTACACCACTTAGACGGTTATCCCTTTTGATGTCGAATAGACTCATTTGAGTTTATGGTTTAACATAAGCGTTTGACTCTTGATGGTAACCATGCATGTTGATATAGACTATATTTGAATATTTGATTGTTTGTTGCTTACTATTACTTGTTGATTGTTATTGTTTATCCCTTTCCGTTGTCATTGCTTGTTGCTTACTATTGTTGTTGCTACTTATATTTTCTTGCTACCGGTCAATGTTGTTTATTATTGTTTGATTTTGATTGTCGTTGATTTTGTTGCTTGCTTACATGTTTAATAATTTGTTTGCTAGTTATCATTGTTTGCTATTATTTGATGGTTGCATGTTATTTATTGTTGTTGATTATTATTGATTGATTAGTGCTTTCACTATGTGTTTGATTACTTGTATTGTAGTAGTAATTTCATAATATGAAATAAGATTCGAAGAGTGAAAGCAATGGCCATTAGGAGTAAATCGCATATCATCCATGTCCCTATTAGGTCGAGATAGGATCTATACCGGTCCGTTACCTTTTGATGTGACTCGGAGTCTATGGTACGTGTAACATCTCGCTTTATGAGGCTCAAAACGTATTACTACAGATGCAACAGTCATCCATAGGTGTTATTTCCAAATGACCGAAATTGGAATCTTGAAACTATAGGCAACACAGAAGCACAAGAATATGAAAAAATTTAAACTTCAACAAAATAGAATTTATCATTTCTTATGAATTTCAATCTAAGATTTAATTACATAATCACAGACATTAACCTGTTTCGGGTCACATATACATGACAAAATATGATAAGAGCGACATATGAAGATGTCCTCTTACGATGATCAGAGAACTACTAAATATGAACTTTATAGTTCTTAGTACATCATAGAGGAATACACAAAATAGCTCCTATATAGCTAATACTACCTCGTGTATTTCTCCGGAAGCTTATTCATCCAAAAACATGAAAGTCGCCCACTCTCAGACTACACAAATTAATTTTGAGTACCCGAGAGTTTGTGGAGAAAGATAAACTTTGAGTCAACCAATAAGTCTAGTATAAATAGTCCCCTATCATCTCTTATCATAAATAGATATCTAGTGAGACCACGCCACTTAGCGGAATAGGTTTTCCCCTCACTGGTATCCAAAATAAAACATGCAAATCATTTACTATGCCCCTGCACCCAAAATGATTAGTCTTAGCATAATATGAAATAAACCCATAAATCATATATACTGGATATCCCATCCACTCATTCATTAGATATCCCATCTAAAAGCAATTTATTAGGGTTCCCCTCTAAACTATCCGTCATAATTTGATAGGACCATCCATCACAAATCATTCAAAATAGTGCAGATTATCCACCATACATTGTTTCATAAAAGATGGTGTGGGCTGTCCACCGCACACTTCATAGTTTTCCTAGGATGACTATGAACCCTTCGGTGCCAAATCCCGAGGCTAACCACCTCTGGCGAAACATTTTTACTTTAGAAATTTGATGTAGGCTATCCACCACACGTTTCATGGTTTTCCTAGGTTAACCAAGAACCCATCACTTGGCCAATAAAAATATCACGATCCCTATGATTATTTATAAAACCTCATGATCCCCATGATTATATATTTTTATCCGGGTATTCCACTAGTTTAACCTTTTCCCATTGGTAGCCCCAATAAGGTTAAATTAAATAAAACACGTTGATAGCCCCAATGTATAATTTCGAAAGCATATTTCTTTTTTTAACCCTAAACTATGTATTGAAATCATTAATCCCACCCCGGTGTCCCCAAGGTTTAATAACATCAAGTTTATATAAGGCTCCCCTTACATGTTGAAAAATAATAAGTATTTTATGCTATAATCCTTCGAAATAACCCCTTCAAATTAGAAAAATTTTACATAAGGAAAATGGATAAAACATCCCCTTAAAACCCTTCGAATGAAGTCCCATTCAAAAGCAAATAACCCTTCGAAGTTAGCCCCTTCGGAAACCTTCCTTTTGAAAGCATCATTAAAGATAACCCCTTCAAAACCTTTCGAAATCAAACATTTCAAAATTAAAACCTTTATAAATCAAAAACTTTCGAAATCAAAATCATTCAAAAATAATGAAGTATTGATGCTGGAACTAACTCTTCGAAAGCATACTTCCGACCATGTCGGAAGGTTTACCCTTTGGCTTTTCCGAAAGGTTTTTAAAACACCTTTTCGGAATACATTTTAAAACAATATTCTTGAAGGTTTAAGCTTTCGAAGATCCTATTTGAAACCCCTTCTTGAATATATATAAAAAAATTAGTCTTTTATAAAATGACAGAGTCGAAGGATCCCCTTAACTTATTCGGAAGCAATTTTTATTTCTATCCAAAAGCAAAAGAAGCAGCCTCCCCATTCCATCGCCCCTCTTCCCTTTGGCCCCATTCCTACCTTACGACTTTGGTGGAGGGTAACTGTTTACATTCCGTCTTAGGCGAAAGGTACCATTCGACTACATCGAAAGGGTAAAAGTGGGCTTGTTGGAGTCGAAGGCGGAGCTGGGCCCACTGAAGTGATGTTTTTATCTTGTTTGTCTAATTTTGATTGGCTGAGGAAACTTCTCTTGTACTTCCAAATAGTAAAAAGTAAACAAAAGTCAACACTTTTCTCAAAACACTGTACTTCCTCCTCAAATATTTCTAAAAACATTTTCCTTCCGTATTTAAATAATTTTCGAAGCAAATTTTTAGTTTAGCTCTTGGGCTTAAATAATTTAATTACCGTAGTACATCACTAAAAAAATTCCACGAAAATCACCAAAAATCTGAAAAGTCATATACTTCAACATATTAAAATATCAAAGCTTATGAAGATCAAAGCAACTCGAAATTTAACTAAAATCGAATAAAATGTGTTAATTAGCCCATGAATATTTTAAAACACCTATGTCTTATAGAAACAAAGGTTTAAATGGTTATATCCTAACCAAAATCACATGAATCGGGTATAGTCCATAACCGATCCAAACATACAAAAACGGGATGATAAACATGACTATTCACATTGATTAGTTGATTGGAGAATGAGATAATTTCCTACCTTTAATTCCTTGGCTTTTTCTTCAACTTAAACTCTTCCTGGAGCTTTTTAATGGCTGTCTGAAGTGATGAGGAGTTAAGAATGAGAAAAGTGGAAATTTATTCAAATGGAGGAAGACATATATACTAAGAAATGTAGCCCTATTTCCAAGCTTACCCCTTAGGAAAAATTCCTCCTTCTTAATTTTCGTTTTGTTTTAGTTCATTCTTTTAGACACGACCATTGAATTTATTAATCCGATCTCCCTACTATTCACGTTATTCTATTTAATTTATCCTGTTAAATATCCTGAATAATGCTAATTAAAATTCAGGGTCATCATAGACTCCTCCACTTAAAGAATTTCTCCCTCGAAATTCAGTAAGGACAAAAAACAAGCATATAGCCCAGGAAAAGTAGCCCTAATCTTGTCCTTTGTCCCCTAAGTACAGTCCCTCACGTTATCGCTCCATTGGACTTTCACTAACCCGACTGTCTTGTTTTTCAACCTCTTCTCATCTTTTACCGCAATACGAACTGGTTGCCTCACGAAAGTCATATCCAGTTCCACTATTAAGTTCTCCAATGCCATCGGCGAGATAGTAGTTTCTGGATCATGAACATACTTCCTAAGATGAGAAACATGAAATACGTTGTGGACCCAGACCAAACTGCTCGGCAAATCTACTCGGTAAGTGAGTCTTCCAATCCTCTCTGATATAGGAAATGGTCCAACATATCTCGATGCTAGCTTCCCGATCTTCTCGAACCGGACCACACCTTTCATTAGTGATACCTTGATGAAAACTCTATCTCCAACCGAGAACCCTAGGTCCTTACGCCTTTTGTTTGTGTAACTCTTCTTCCTAGACTGAGCTTCCTTTATTATTTCCCTTAGCAACTCAATCTTATCATTCTCCCCTCTCACCAAATCTGGACCAAGGACCAATCTGTCTCCAGTCTCTAACCAACATGCTGGTGATTTGCATGACCTTCCATACAAAGCATCAAAAGGCGTCATTCCTATAGTAGTCTGAAAACTATTATTATAGGAAAAATTCACTAAATGCAAGTGATCTTCCCAAGAACCACTAAAATCTAGCATATAAGCTCTCAATAGATCTTCCAGTACCTTGTTGACTCTCTCTATCTGCCTATCCATCTGAGGATGATATACGGTACTCTTCTTGAGCTTAGTTCCTAACACACTCTATAGGCTCTTCCAAAACTCGCTGGTAAACAAAGCATCTGTGAGATATGCGGATTAAGGATCTTAAGGCTAGAATAAACACTAGAGGGGGTGAATAGTGTTTTAGAGAATTGTTAAATCTTTTTGAGTTTCTGTTAATTTGAACACAAATGTATGCAACATTCAAACACAAATATGATCATAGAATCAAACACAGATGCAAATATAAAGTAAAAGCAGTAAAGGAAAGAACACAACGGATTTTATACTGGTTCGGAGTTACCCTACATCTAGTCCCGCACACAAGTACAGATTTCCTTTCAAAAAACAATCTTTACAATTACACCCTCGATTTCAAGGCAACGAGGTACACCCTCCAGAATCACAATCCTCTGGGTAGAGATACTTGATTTCCCGGGCAACAAGTTCACCCAATTGATTTTCCAAGGCTACAATCACACCTTATCTCGCTTGATTGATTTCCAAGGCCACAATCACACCTTTTCTCGCTAAGTTGATTACAAAAAGCCTATAACTCTGAATATCACCGAGGATCTTGTTGAGATAGTGATAGAGAATCAAACCAGAGATAATCTAGTTAGATTCAATGTTATTTCGGCAGAGTAATGGTAAGAATTTGTATATAGAAACATGGAAGAAAAAGAGGAGTGAAAAACAAAAACAAAAACTGAATTAAAATTCGTTAAAACTAACCACTATTTATAGAAGAACAACAGCCATGTCCATTCGTGAAGATTTATGACAAATAGACACTTCTTTTGAAATTTAAATTTTGAATTCGACTGACACCATGTCGACATGGGGTACTTGAGTATGTTGACATCCCAAAGGGATTTTTGGTGTTTTGATTTTCTTTGTAAATAACCTTTATCTTATATTAAAACTATTTTAAACTTTATAAATATACTTGACTTTAATTAAAATACATAAGTAAATATAAAGAATAATATATATATATATATATAGATTTTTACTATAATTTTATATTTAAATCTAAATATATAAATAAAAAAATTAAATATACTTTTATTTTAAAAGATAGTTTAAAACCAAGGATAATTGGAATTTGAAATTCAAGATTATTTTGAGTCTAAAAGTATTTGAAATCAGGATAGATGTTTTTGATGCTTTTTAAAAGGAAGGTTTTGAAATCATTTTGAAAATAGGATATAATTTTGAAAAATCATTTTGAATAAAAAGTTAGTGGATACAAAACAATTTTCCACTAGATTTTTCGTAGGTTCCATCCTACTTAGGATTCCATCCCTTTAACAGGCTCGAAGTGGATTCCATTTCATGAATAAATTGGATTTTAACATGCCAGTGCTTTTCTAGGAGTTTTAACAAAATTTCTAATTAAAAAGTAAATTACTTGAAATCTTAAACTCTTGATAATCTTGATATTCTTGTTACTCATGAGTCTTCAATCTTGATATCTTGAATCTCTATACTGTACAGTCTTCATTCTTGGTACCTGCATGGTTAAATCTTGCATATACATATATATCTAAACTTATACTATTAGTATTTATATTTTATAATCTATTCTAAGGTTGTTGTCATCAAAACCATCATCTCACGGACTAACAATCTCTCCTTTTTTGATGATGACAACCTTTGTTTATAAAATATTACTTCTATCCTAATAACTCCCCCTTAATCTATGCCTAACTACCATATTTTATATTTCCCTCCCTTTGTCATAAACAAAAAGAAAACTAACTCTAAACTATATAACATCAAACTATAGAACTCCCCCTAAATCTAATACTCTATGACATGTGATTATAATGATAGTGTTATCATAAATAATCAATACTTAGATCTTTTAATAAACCTAATCCTAAACTACTATCTATTCTAAGTATATAATAACCATATAGTTATATGTATTAATAGGAAGAACACATATAAGAACACAATCATATAGTTATATTTACATTTTCGTGGAAAACGTAAGAAGGAACATACAACAATGGTAAAGAAAGAGAAGAAACTAATGTGTGTTATTGAACATAGGAGATCTATGAATCGAATAGTTTGGATAGTGGAAACAGAAATTTCCACGTTGTTCGAAAAGATTCCCATCTTTGTCAAAACACAGTTCTCCAACGCACACGACTTTGTCGTCATCCTCTGCGTGCACATCTTCCATGGGTTCTTCTTCTTCTTCTTCTTCGCTGGCCTCTAGTACATGATCTCCTGAAGAGCCTTCTTCAATCAAGATCAGGTTAGCATGATTGTCCATTAGAAATTTTTGCAAATTCCTAAGGATTTTGCCTTGCCTCTCTTGTTCCTTGGCCATTCGAAGTTGCATTACTTGGATTTCAGTCATTAACTGAAGTGCATCCTTTAGAGAATCCTCCATTTTTGTCACATGAGCGAGAGTAGTACGTTGAAATGGACTAGAAGTGGGAGAAGGAAACGAAAAGGTAGAATTTTTGTTTGATTTTGAAGAGGACGCCATTGATTATTTGATTTCACAGGATAGAACAGAGAAATAACAGAAAGGATGAATAAAATTTCGAAAATGAGAAGAATATATAACCGATTATTTTGAATTTTGGTGGGAAAAAAAATTTAAAAATAAAAAACGTTATATGTCGACATGGGTTGGGGGTGTATGTCGACATGGTCCTTTAAATTTTTTATTAATTGATTTATTTTGATTTAATTTTAAATTTTACTTTTGTTTATTTATATTTTACATTTCAGTTATTGAACAAATACCTAATTCTCTTCTTAATTTAGTAAATATAGATTCATTAAAGGTTTTTGTTAGGATATCAGCAATTTGATTCTCAGAATTGATATAATCTAGAGTTATTACTTCCTTACTTATATTATCTCTGAGAAAATGACGTCTGATATCAATATGTTTAGTTCGAGCATGTTGAGTAGTATTTTTGGATAAATTTATCGCACTAATATTATCACAATAAATTGGTGATTTTGAAAATTTTAAACCATAATCTTTTAAAGTTTGTTGCATATATTTTACTTGAGAACAAGCCAAAGCAGCAGAAATATATTCTGCTTCAGTTGTTGATAAAGAAGCTGTGTTTTGATTTTTACTAAACCAGGAAATCAGAGAATGCCCTAAAAAGTGACAAGCTCCACTTGTACTTTTTCGGTCTGATTTACAACCAGCATAATCAGCATCACAGTGAGATATTAAGTCAAAGGAACCATTTTTAGGGTAAAATATGCCATAGTCAAAAGTGTGTTTAACATATCTTATGATACGTTTTACGACTTTTAAGTGGGCCTCTTTAGGTTGGGATTGATATCTGGCACAGAGACAAACACTATGCATGATATCAGGTCTACTAGTGGTAATATAGGATAGTGATCCCATCATTCCTCTATATAACTTTTGATCTACATCTTTCGAGAGATCTTCTTTACTAAGGTACTCACTGGTTGCCATGGGAGTGGATTTTCCACTCGCGGTAGTCAAACCAAATTTATTAATTAGGTCTTTAGCATATTTTTCGTGACTAATAAAGATACCATTATCTAATTGTTTTATTTGTAATCCTAAAAAGAAATTTAATTCACCCATATGACTCATCTCAAACTCTTTTGTCATTATTTTAGAAAATTCTTTATTTATTTGAAAGTTAGTTGATCCAAAAATGATATCATCCATGTAAACTTGTACTAGTTGAATATCATTTTTATTTCTTTTAATAAAAAGAGTATTGTCTACTTTACTAATTTCAAAATTTGATTGTAATAAGTAAGATCTTAGTCTATCATACCAGGCTCTAGGAGCTTATTTTAGGCCATATAAAGCTTTCTTAAGTTTGTAAACATGATTAGGTAGTTTTTCATTTTCAAAAAGTGTTGGTTGTTCAACATATATTTCCTCTTTTACAAATCCATTTAAGAAGGCACTTTTAGCATCCATTTGATATCATTTGAAATTATTATGATTTGCGAAAGTAAGTAGAATCCAAATTGCTTCTAATCTTGTTACGGGAGCAAAGGTTTCATTAAAATCTATTCCTTCTTCTTGACAAAATCCTTGAGCGACTAAACGTGCTTTATTTCAAACTACCTCTCCTAGTTCATTCATTTTATCTTTATAAACCCATTTAGTTCCAATTATAGTTTTATTTTTAGGTCTAGGAACAAGTTCCCAAACGTCATTTCTAGTAAATTGATTTAGTTCTTCTTGCATGTCCAAAATCCACGAATCATCAGTTGATGCTTCTTTTGGATTTTTGGGTTCAATAGTTGATATAAAAGCTACATTACTCATTTGACTTAGTTGATTTCTAGTTTTAACAACAAATTGCATATCTCCTAGTATATTTTCCATAAGATGATCTTTTAAAAGTTTAGTCCTTTTATTTAGATGATTAATTTCATTATTAGTTTCAGTTGACTCTTGATTTTGAGTGATTAAATCATCTTCATCATTTATATCTTCAAAAATTTTGAAATTTTCATCGAATGAGACATGCATTGTTTCTTCGATGGTGTTAGTTCTTAAATTAAATACTCTGTACGCTTTACTTCTATTAGAATATCCGATAAAGATACCTTCATCGGATTTAGGATCAAATTTATCTAAGTTACCTTTAGTATTTAAAATAAAACATTTACTTCCAAAAATTCTAAAATAAGATACTTTAGGTTTCTTTGAGTGAAGAAGTTCATAAGAAGTCTTATTAGTTAAAGGTCTAACTAAAATTCTATTTAAAATATAACTGGCGGTAGCAACTGCTCTGCCTAAAAATTCTTTGGTAATTTACTATTTGAAAGCATAGCTTTCGCACACTCTTGAATCATCCTATTTTTACGTTCTACTACTCCGTTTTGTTGTGGAGTTCTTGAAATGAAAAATTGTGAGTTATTCCCTTTTCATTGCAGAATTCCTCAAACTTTCCATTTTCAAATTTACCACCATGATCACTACAAATGGTTATAATTTTTAGAGAAAGATGATTCTGAATCCTTTTTTGTAAAGTTCTTAAAACATTCAAAAGTATCACTTTTATATTTCAAAAATATTGTCCATGTAAATCTAGAATAAACATCTACAATTACAAAAACATATTTACTATGATTTATTGATAGAATTTGAGATGGACCAAATAAATCAAGGTGAAGTAATTCAAGAGGTTTTGAAGTTGAAATCATATTTATTAATTTAAAGGAACTTTTCTAAGTTTTCCTAATTGACATGCATCACATAGACTATCTACTTTAAAATTCATTTTAGGGAGACCTCTTACTAGATCATGTTTTGACAGTCTAGATAAGAGTTTGAAATTCAAATGCCCAAATCTCTTATGCCAAATCCAAGAGTCGCTTGTATTTGCCAAAAGACATAAGTTATCATTTGACACTTTCATAGTAAGAATATAAGTATTCTTTTTCCTAACTCCCTCAAATATTATGGTTGAATTGTTATCTTCAATGTGACATTTATCTTTTTCAGATTTAATTTTATATCCTTTATCGCAAAGTTGACTTATACTTAGCAGATTATGTTTCAGATTTTCAACTAGCAAAACATTAGTAATAATAGGAGTTTCAGAGTTACCGACTTTGCCGATGCCAATCACATGTCCTTTTGAATTGTCTCCAAAGTTAACCAGTCCTCCGTCTTTGTATATTATATCATTTAACATATCTGGATTCCCAGTCATGTGAGAAATGCGGATACCAAATGTGAGATAAGGATCTTAAGGTTAGAATAAACACTAGACGGGGGCGAATAGTGTTTTAGAGAATTGTTAAATCTTTTCGAGTTTTTGTTAATTATTCAGACACAGATCTGATCACATAATCAAACACAAATGCAAATATAAAGTAAAAGCAGTAAAGGAAAGAACACACCAGAATTTATACTGGTTCGGAGTTACCCTACATCCAGTCCCACACACAAGTACGGATTTACTTTCGAAAAACAATCTTTACAATTACACCCTTGATTTCAAAGCAACGAGGTACACCCTCTAGAATCACAATCCTTTGGGTAGAGATACTTGATTTCCCGGGCAACAAGTTCATCCTAATGATTTTCCAAGCCTACAATCACACCTTATCTCGCTTGATGGATTTCCAAGGCCACAATCACACCTTTTCTCGCTAAGTTGATTACAAAAAGCCTATAACTCTGAATAGTACTGAGGATCTTGTTGAGATAGTGATAGAGAATCAAATCAGAGATAATCTAGTTAGATTTAGTGTTGATTTCGGCAGAGTAATGGTAAGAATATGTATATAGAAATATGGAAGAAGAAGATGAGTGAAAAACCAGAAAAAACTGAATTAAAATTCGTTGAAACTGACCCCTATTTATAGAAGAACAACAACCATGTCCATTCGTGAAGAGTTATGACGAATAGACACTTCTTTTGAAATTTCAATTTTGAACTCAACTGATACCATGTCGACTTGGGGTACTTGAGTATGTCGACATCCCAAAGGGATTTTTGGTGTTTTGATTTTCTTTGAAAATAACCTTTATCTTATATTAAAACTATTTTAAACTTTATAAATATACTTGACTATAATTAAAATACATAAGTAAATATAAAGCATAATGTATATATAGATTTTTTCTTTAATTTTATATTTAAATCTAAATATATAAATAAAAAAATTAAATATACTTTTATTTTAAATGATAGTTTAAAACCAAGGATAATTTGATTCTGAAATTCAAGATTATTTTGAGGCTAAAAGTATTTGAAATCAGGATAGATGTTTTTTTATGCTTGTTAAAAGGAAGGTTTTGAAATCATTTTGAAAACATGATATAATTCTGAAAAATCATTTTGAATAAAAAGTTAGTGGATACAAAACAATGTTCCACTAGATTTCTCGTAGGTTACATCCTACTTAGGGTTCCGTCCCATTAACAGGCTCGAAGTGGATTCCATTCCAAGAATAAATTGGATTTTAAGATGCCAGTGCTTTTCTAGGAGTTTTAACAAAATTTCTAACTAAAAAGTAAATTACTTGAAATTTTGAACTCTTGATAATCTTGATATTCTTGTTACTCATGAGTCTTCAATCTTAATATCTTGAATCTCTATACTGTACGATCTTTATTCTTGGTGCCTGCATGGTTAAATCCTGCATATACATATATATCTAAACTTATACTGTTAATATTTATATTTTATAATATATTCTAAGGTTGTTGTCATCAAAACCATCATCTCATGGACTAACAACATCTTTATCACTAACGATACTACTAGGAATTCCATACAGTCTAACGATGTTCTTCATGAACAACTTAGCCAAAACAGGTGCCGTCCTGGTTGACCTTACCAGAATGAAATGGGCACGTTTGGTCAGTCTGTCCACTATGACCCATACACTTCCATTACCCCGGTTTGATCTTGGAAGCTCCTCAATAAAATCCATGGATATCGTGTCCCGCTTCCAAACTGGAATATCCAAAGGCTGATGTAAATCACTTGGCTTTTGATGTTTGGCTTTTACTTGTTGACAGTTCAAACATTGTTTAACCCATAATCCAACATCCCTCTTCATTCCTTCCCATTAGAAACTTCTCTTCATATCCTGATACATCTTGGTTCCCCCAAGATGAGTCCTAAATTTCGATTGATGACATTCTCTAAGAACTACCTTCCTAAGGTTTCCAACATTCGGAACACATAACCATTCCTTCTTCCTTAACCAACCCTACGGTCAAGAATAAAATCCTTTAAGTCATCAATCTCAGATCCAGTTTCTAACCTTATAATCCTCTCGGCTAATATTGGATCCTCTTTCTGCCTAAAAGCAATTCGTTCGATCAACACTGGTCGAACTTCCAAACAAGGCATCGTGGCGATATTCCGACTTGATCTAGCAGTCGACCTTAACTGCACACTGCAAGCAGCCTGTGCTTCCAAGTCTTTCCATTTTTCCAAAATAGCTAACACCACATTCTGATGTTTCCTGCTAACCACATCTGCCACCTTATTTCCTTTTCCTGGTGTATACTTGATGCTAAAATCATAAGCTGCAACAAAATCCACCCATCTCTGCTATCTTATGTTCAGCTCCTTCTGAGAGAATAAATATCATAGAGACTTATGACTCGTGAATAGCTCAAACCTTTCTCCCAAAAGATAATACCTTCATACCTTTAATGGAAAGAGTACCGTTGCCAACTCCAAATCATGAGTAGGGCATCTCACTTCATGCGGTCGAGGATGTCTAGAAGCATAGGCAATAACTTTTCCATTCTGCATTAGCACATCAACTAACCCATTACCACATGCATCGGTGTAAACTACAGACCCCTGATTCCCATCAAGAACTACTAACATGGGCACATTAGTTAACAACTGTTTCAATTTAAGGAATGCCTCCTCACATTTTTCAAATCAAACAAACTTCATGTCTTTCCTAGTTAGCATAGTCAAGGATGCGGCTATCCACGAGAAATCCTTAATGAACCTTCGGTTGTATCCTGCAAGTCTAAGGAAGCTTCTAATCTCACTTACCGTCTCTGCCTTTTTCGATTGTTAACAGCTTCGGTCTTATCCGGATCAACTGCTAAACCTTCCTCAAAAACTACATGACCAAGGAACTTTACTTCCTTCTTCCAAAATGACACTTTGAGAGCTTCGCTTTCAGCTGATGTTGCCTTAGCGTCTCCATCTCTATTCTAAGATGATCTGCATGATCCTTCTCATTCTTAGAATATACCAAAATGTCATCAATAAAAACCAACACAAACCTATCCAAGCACTCTTGGAAAACCCGGTTCACCGAATCCATAAAAAAGCGGGCGCATTAGTAAAACCCCATATCTGGTCCTAAACGATGTCAAAGGAATACTGTCCTTCGCCACTCTTAGCCGATGGAAATCTGTCGCCAAATCCAGCTGGGAAAACACTCTGGCTCCACTCAACTGATCGAATATACCGTCGATTCTTGGAAAAGGGTACCTATTCTTCTTCTCATTCAGCATACGTTATTCGATACACAACCTTAATGACCCATCTGGCTTCTTCAAGAATACCGCGGCCATTTTCTAAGAGGGACTACTTGGCCGGATGAAATTCTTTCCTTCCAACTCCACAAGTTGCACCTTCAATTCCTTCATCTCGGTTGGTGACATCCTGTTAGGTGGTATACTTACGGTTTAACTGCCGGTACGAGATCTATCAGAACCCCGATTTCTCTTTTCGGTGGCAAGCATGAAACTGGTTAAACACATATGCAAATTCTCTTGCTACATAACCTACTCAACTCTGCTTCTGTTCCCATAGCATCCAATAACGCATAAGCATTTCTATTTGAACTCCTTACCGAGTAAATGACTTGGTTACAGCCATTAGCATGTTTCAATGATATTTCCTCATCCTGGAAAAATATCCTAGCATCATATCTATCTAACCAATCCGTACCCAATATGATCTCCAAACCCACAAAATCAAAAACATATAAATTGCATGCAAACATATGACTAAACAAATCAAGTTCTAACTGGTCATTTCTCGTTCCCGGAGTTGCATACCCTCCTATAGATTTGCAACCCTTAAAGGAGTAATAAGTTATAAAGGTTCCAAACATAAGCAATCTACCAAATACTGAGATATAAATGAGTTCGATGCACCGGTATCAAATAGTATCCTAATCGGAGTACTAGAAATCATAAGCATACCTTCCATCACAACTTTTCCTTTCTCAGCAGCCGTTGGCCTAGAGGATGGTGGTTCCAATGCAAAGACTTTTCCCTTTCTAGCCTTAGCAGCCTAAGGACTTATCCTTGGAATGCCCTATCTTGCCACAGTTGTAGCCCTTCACATTTGGCCTCACTGCAACTGCTTTTTAATCACCCAAGCGACACTCATTAGCATAGTGCCCTTTCTTGTCACACTTGTAACAAACAATATTAGTCTTGCTCTTCTTAGCTGCTACCCCTAACTAGGCATCTTTCTTCTTGAAGAACTTTTGCTTCTTACCCTAAAAATTCTGAACCTCAGCTGGTTTCCCCTTTCCAAAAGTAGAAAGCATCTCTTCATTCCGAATAGCCATTTCAAAAACTATATAACACGGATCCCAAAGGTTTGGCATGGTTGCTCTGGCGATCTCAGGATTCAACCCCCTGATAAACTTATCATTCCTTCGAATGATAGTATCCATAGTAACATATCCATAATGGGACAACTCATCAAACTCTTTAGTATACTCAATCACCGATCTATCCCCCTGGACAAAATCTGCAAATTTCCTAAGCAATGCTGACTTGGTAACCTCAGATAGAAATCTTTCTTCAAACCTCCTTCGAAATTAATCCCATGTAAAGTTCCTCTAGCTCTCCTATGGTAACTCCGTTCCACCAAAACAATGTTGCTCCCTGCAATTTCCTTGAAGCAAGTCTCCTTTTCTACATATCCTTCAAGCTGAGATCTGCAAATATCCTTTCACAATGCAAGCCAGTTCTCCACTCCTACTGCATCCTCGGTTCCTAGAAAAGGCTTTCCTCCATGACTAGCGTAATCACTACTCGGCATGGTATAACTACCAACTGGGGCCATCGGATTAGCTCTTCCATCATTCCCTACAGCCACTCCCGCAGCTACTCCAGCTTGCATCATATTCATGAAGAACTTATACATTATCCCCATATTAACCGGTGGAATCTCAGGACCAACATTGACATTTGCATCTAGGTTTGCATTTGCCTGTCGACCCATGTTGCTCCTAGTATTGGGTCGAACATTTCCACGTGTTGTAGCGCATCTTCCACCTTGATTCACTCTTCCGTTTCCAGCCCCCATATCTTACTTCCTTACTACCTGATATCCAAATACAAAAGAACGGTCTAAGAGAGTGGAGAATACATACTTAGGTATTTATAGCAAAGTACACATACGTTACTAAAATGCTTACCCAAGCCCAACTATATTTTAGATTCATTATATTATGCTTTAAAAAATTTAAGGTTTAAATTCCTTTTATGTACATAAACCATGCTCTGATACCAACTTGTAACATCCCGCTTTCGGAGGCTCAAAACTAACTGCTACGGATGCTGTAGTCATCCATATGTGCTATTTCTGAGTGACCGAAATCAGAAACTTGAAACTATTGGCAACAAAGAAACACAAGAATATGAAAAATTTTAAACTTCAACCAAACAGCATTTCTCTTTTCTTATGAATTTCAATTTAAGATCTAATTACATAATCCCAGACATTAACCGTTCGGATCACACATACATGTATAAAATACGATAAGAGCGACATATGAAGATGTCCCCTTATGATGATCAGAGAACTATTAAGTATGAACTTTACAGTTCTTAGTACATCATAGTGGAATACACAAAATAGCTCCTATATAACTAATACTACCTCTTGCATGTCTTCGGAAGCTTATTCGCCCCAAAACCTAAAAGTCTCCCACTCTTAGACTACTCAAATTAATTTTGAGTAGCCGAAAATTTGTGGAGAAACATAAAATTCGAGTTAGACAATAAGTCTAGTATGAATAAACCCTTATCATCTCTTATCATAAATAAATATCTAGTGAGACCACGCCGCTTAGCGGAACTAGTTTTCCCCCACGCTAGTGTCCAAAATAAAACATGCAAATCGTTCACTATGCCCCTACACCCAAAATGATTAGTCTTAGCATAATATGAAATGAACCCATAAATCATATACATTGGATATCCTATCCACCTATTTATTAGATATCCCATTTAAAAGCAATTTATTAGATTTCCCATCTAAAATTAATTTATTAGAGTTCTCTTCCAAAATCTTTAAAATGACTATCCGTCATACTTTAATAGGACTATCCATCTCAAATCTATTCGAAATAAATGTGGATTATCCATCGTACATTATTTTATAAAAGTTGGTGTGGGCTATCCACCACATACTCTATTGTTTTCCTACGATGACTATGAATCCTTGGGTGCCAAATCCCGAGGCAAACTACATATGGAAAAACATTCTTTACTTTAAAATTTTGATGTGGGCTATCCATCGCACATTCCATTGTTTTTCTAGGTTAACCAAGAACCCATCACTTGGCCAATAAAAATATCATGATCGTTATGATTATTTATAAAAGCTTACAATCCCCAAGATTATATATTTTTCCTCAGGTATTCCACATGTTTAACCTATTCCAATTGGTAGCCCCAATTAGGTTAAATTAAATAAGAACACATTGATAGCCCTAATGTATAATTTCGAAAGCATATTTCTGTTTGTAACCCCAAACTATGTATCAAAATCATTAATCCCACCCCAGTGTCTCCAAGGTTTAATAACATCAAATTTATATAAGGCTCCCCCTTACATGTTCAAACAAAATAAGTATTTATGCTATAACCTTTCGAAGTAACCCCTTCAAATTAGAAAAATTTTACCTAAGGAAAATGGCTAAAACAACCATTTAAAACCTTTCGAATGAAGTCCCATTCGAAAGCAAATAACCCTCTAAAGTTAGCCTGTAACAACCCGGGGTTTTGCACCAGTTAATTATCGTCATTAGACGATTAAAATTGTTATGCTATTGGGAGTATTTAATCGGGTTGAGATTCTTTTAAATATCTGTTAAGAGTTATGCGGGCTTTAAATAAAAATCTTGGCCAAAAAAAAACATTCTCTCTTTTATTTTTATTAGTTCGGCCCGTTCCTTAATCGAGATAATGGCTGCTCTGTTCTTTTCTTTGTTCGATCAAAATTAGGGCTTTCGTTCCTTCGTTCCAAATTAGGGTTATTGATTTGAAGCGACGCTTGTGGTAGATTGAATGATACTTCATTTGCTTTCTTCGGTTGATTTCTCGGCTGCTTCGAATTGTCGAGTCCCTCCACTTGATTGAGTTCGTCTTTACTTCGATTTGGGCACCGTGCAAAGGTGAGCAAAAGGAGGACTTCGGCTGCGAATTGGATCTGTGCTCTTTGAAACAAGGTGAGTGATCTTCACTCACATTCTAATTCGACCTTAATTCTATGCCTCGGCAGTTCGATTTTGTTTCGATGTTGATGTTTTCTGACTTGGTTCGATTTCTTGATTGCTTGGTTTTTTTTTCGGCACTGCTTTTTCGAGGCCACCACGGCTTGATTTCATTTGACTTTGGTCATGTGATTTTGTGTATGTGATTCCTTTGTATTATCTTCGGCCTTGGTCATCACAGCACTGAGTTTCATGTCTTCACCTGTCTTCGACTTAACATTTTCTTTGTGTATTAGCTGTAGTTCATGCCTATGACTATTTATGTTGTTTTCATTTCATCATCACCATTGCAAGTATTCTCTGTTCATAGTCTTGAACTGAGTACTTGCTGCATTTTCAAACATGTTGATTGCCTTTGTAGTCTGGTTCCATCATGTCGTTGTACTTGAATATGTGGGTTCCTGATGTGCATTTGTTTGTTGGTCGATTCTATTTAGCTTTTGCATGCCTGATGCGCACTTTCCTGTTTTTGCCTTGTGTTGACCTTACATTAGCTAGTGCATGTGTGCATTCACTTCTATGTGTACTTGTATTTTTAACAGCTCTTATATGTGTTATTGCAACAGTTTGCTATTGCATTGTGCTTTGCTTTGTGACATGTTGAACTTGCTGAGTTGATTTTTCTGGCTGCGCCAGTGTTTACTTTATGCATTTTCCTATTATTGTGCATGTTTGGGTACTTGATACTTAGAGCTGTTGGTTTAACTGTGTAGTTTTGATGTTTTTGTGCACCTTTATATGCTAGTGCACCTTTGGGTATGCTTGTATTCAGACCCGACCTTGTTTGATTTCTTTGTATTTGTTGCGCCACTTGTGTACTGTGCCTTGGTCTTTGTTGATCTCTTTGTATTGCTGTTAGCTTTGGGTTTCACTGACCACACATGTAGATGCTTGCATTTTTGAATTTGGTTAGATGGTACTGTCCAGTTGAGTTTGAGCTGTATAACTCAAATTTGATCTCGAGATGGTATCATTTGCTTTTGATTCATTGATCTTTTGCATATTTCATCACTGTAGTGGCGAGGCAGTGCACGTGAGCGTGTACTGCAGCCAAACAGAATTGACTTTTAAATTGATAATTTCAATTGCTTGAACTGTTTCGTGTGTCCAATTCAATATATTTTGAAATTGTACTTTGATTTGGTTTAATTTGATTATTTTGTTTCTATCTAATTAGTTGCTAGATAATTAGATTATGTGTTTTCAAATTATCGTATCGATAATTAGATTTTGTTGTTTATGTTGTTTCACTGGCTTTGGTTTTGCTTTGGCCACTTGCTGTTAATTGCCGTTTAGGCAATTCTGTTGTTTTCTAAATTATCTTCATTGATAATCCTTTTATTTATCTTTGTTGATGATTTGAATTTTCTGATTTGCTGTGTAATGCTGTTTCGTGTTATATTTATCATTATCCGATTTCCTTATTAAAGGATTGGATAGGTGAGATTTATTGTGACTGTCGTCTATTTGATTATTTAATTATTATTGCTTCCGTGCATTAATAACTGAGTTTGAATTAGACTGACCCGCATATTATTTTCTTTTGAATTAATACTCGGGTCAGACCGAGTTATTACAGGCTGTGAATATCACGCTTTGGGTTGCTGCTTAAGCTATGAAGTCTCTTCATATCTTTTGGAGTAGTTAGTTTTTTTTAGGATGATATGTATTCATGTATATTATTTACAATAATGTACTTGTATATGTAACTTCCAGTGTCGACAGTTGCAATTGTATCACATGTATTGTAACTGACTTCAGTTATATATATATATATATATATATATATATATATATATGTATGTATGTATGTATGTATGTATGTATGTATGTATGTATGTATGAGATTTGATATTATCCGTGGTTTGTGTTTAGCTATCTGTGTTATTATTATATATATTGTCCTAAATTATTATGAACCATCGTAGTTCGTTTTATACTGGAATTGAATATGTCGATGGGGGTAAATAAACAAAGAGATGAAATATATATATACACACACACACACCCCACTCCTATCGAGATAATCAATACTAGTGTAAGACCTAACTATTGATGGCCGCTCCTATCCAGCCTTATTCTTCGTAATAACAGACAGTATTTCCTCTTAATACTCTTTGTTATTGTGAGCATAGAGGTGGGGCGTCACAATTGGTATCAGAGCGAGGGGTTTATGGACATAATATAGAACATAATTTAGATAGATCATGTGTCACAACTATTTGTTGATGCTTTTATTTGTGCCTTGAGTCAAAACTAAAGTTTTGAAGTTATGATGAAATTTTTAAATATCTTTATTTAAAAATAAAAGTGAAATTGTGTTTTGATGATTGATTGATTTGTGTTATGTTTATCAGAGTGCGCAGTGGAAACAGTGAGACTACCTTCGCTGAGTACAGCTAATAACCCTTTTTATTTAAAAATCAAAATACGAAAATGAAATTAAATTCATCGTGTTGTTACATAGATGTGTTTATTTTTGTTTTCTTTGAAAATTTTGAATCCGATTTGAGGATCCGAAGCGATTGCAGTTATGTGATTTTGTTGAGATTTTGCTGTTTTAAATTATCTTCGTTGAAGATATAATCGAGTGATTTCTTTGTTCATCTTGTAGGGTGCGTGCAATTGTGAGTTGCACGTTACTGCATTAATTTTACGTTGAACCGGTGTTTTGTTTTAAAATGTATTTGGTTGCCGTAATTTTTATAATGGGATTTTTACACGGTAGTATATTTTGATGCGAATTATTTTGATGAGATTTTGACGTATAAAAATTATTGTCGCTTTGACTTCAGTAACCGTCAAATTTAAAGTGAATTTTCAAGCGGTTATCCCACAACGCTGATTTGGTATCCGTTTTTACGATGTTTTGCGAAGCGAAATTTCCTCGTCGAAATTGATATGGTTGTTGCTGTTTTAATCACGTGTTTTATCGTTTTAAAATAAAATTGTTTTCAAAAATTTTACAGTTTGGGCTTTCAAAAGAACGAGGAAGCGATTTAAACGCTTCAGCAAAATTGAGGACTATGAACCCTCACTTTTACTGATTCGCTTAATTCCGGACTTGTCCGTTTGAGAACATAAAATGTTATTTATTAAAATACACGATTTTGCACTTTCAAGGAAACGATGAAGAGATTTAAACAATTTAGCAAAAGTGCAGAGTATGGAACCACACTTTTACTATTTCGGTTAATTCCAGACTTGTTAATTGAAACATCTGTTGTTTGATGATTCTGATGATTTTGTTGGGCTTTCGAGCCACTCTGTTGGACCTTCGAGTCATTTGTTGGACCTTCGGGTCATCTGATGGACCTTCGGGTCAAATACCAGTACTAGACCTTTGGGTCACTCTGCGGACCTTCGGGTCATCTGATGGGCGTCAAAATTTATAGTACTTGGTAGGCTTCGGCCATCTGAAATGCACGTGCGGCGTAGCTAAAATTCGCCATCTGCTGAGATCGATCCATCTTTTGTGTTGATTTTCTAATCATCTTAATTGATTTCTAAATATTTGTTGTTTCTAATTATCTGCAGGTAATTAGATAATTGCTAATTTGAGTTCTAGTTATCTTTGTTGATAATTAGATATTTGCTGATTTGAGTTCTAATTATCTTTGTTGATAACTAGATAATTGCTGATTTGAGTTCTAGTTATCTTTGTTGATAATTAGATAATTGCTGATTTGAGATCTAATTATCTTTGTTGATAATTAGATATTTGCTGATATGAGTTCTAATTATCTTTGTTGATAATTAGATAATTGCTGATTTGAGTTCTAGTTATCTTTGTTGATAATGTTGCTGATATGAGTTCTAATTATCTTTGTTGACAATTAGATATTTGCTGATTTGAGTTCTAATTATCTTTGTTGATAATTAGATAATTTCTGATATGAGTTCTAATTATCTTTGTTGATAATTAGATATTTGCTGATTTGAGTTCTAATTATCTTTGTTGATAATTAGATATTTGCTGATTTGAGTTCTAATTATCTTTGTTGATAATTAGATAATTGCTGATTTGAGTTCTAATTATCTTTGTTGATAATTAGATATTTGCTGATTTTAGTTCTAATTATCTTTGTTGATAATTAGATATTTGTTGTTTCTGATTATTGTTTTTGAGAGAAATGTGTGATCCTCTAACAAAAGAGGAGAGCACACATGGAACACTATATATATAACAAAATATGGAGCTGCCAACATGCCTGACAGGTGGCCTGACTAAAAACAAGAAAAAGAAAAGGAAAAGATACCCCTCAAATGAGCTCCGGCAAAGCCACCGCCCATTACACCCTAATACCGGGCTCCGGCAAGGCCACCGCCCAATACTAGAGTGTTAGAGGTATCTAAGAAACAATCTCTCAAGAGATAAGTTCTATAAAGAGAAACTCCAACATGAGGACCAATATGAAAAGCTCCACAAATAAGACCTAGAGAAACCGAGGAGAAAAGCCAAATGCAATCCAAGTCCCATAGAAGAGCTATCCTGAAAACCTGAAAAAAGCTGAAAGCTCTCCTGCATATCAGATAAGAGAAAAACCAGCAACCAACCTAAACCAAACCTGGAACAAAACTAGGAAAACTGGTTAGAATGAATCACATATATGTATATAAATAGAATTTATATACATATATGTGAGAGAGAGACAAAATAAGGAAACTACGGACCTAAAATAGAAAGAGAATTATGATTCATCAAATGGTCATAATTTAAATCAGAATATGGAATAATGTAAGAATTATTAGAAACAGAATTATTGATACTAAGAGTGAATATGGTAATATTATTTCTAACCTTGCTAATATAATCCTTAAAGCACTTATTTTTGGCTAATTTATATTTGGGATTAGATATCCAATTTTAGCAAAAGTTTGAAATTAAAATAATCAAATTATTATTATGATGATATTTATTATTAAAAATTCTCTGATTTCTTTCAAACCAAATATACCAACAAGAAATAGTGAATAAAGAATCAAGCAAGTATCTAAAATCCTTATTGAACATAAATCTAAAAGAATTCCAATAGAAGAAACAATCAGAAACTCTAGAACTAATGCAAAACTCAAAAATATTAAGGGTCTTAATAAGAATAAAATGAATATCCATGCAATCGAAATAAATATGATTAATATCTTCTGAGAATGAGTTGCAAAATAAACATTTATTATCAATACTAATATTTTTCTTTTTTAAAAATTCAATAGTGTTTAACTTACCATGAATAATGAGCCACATATGAATCTTAGATTTAGGAGGGGCATTAGACTTCCAAATAAATTTAAAACAATTGACAGAAACCCCCGAGAAATTGATAAATTTGTAAAAGGAATTAGAAGAACATTTCTTGCTCTTATCCCACTCCCAACTAATGATGTCATTATCATTGTCAATGTTATAAAGATTTAGTTTAGCATAAAGCAAGAAAAGTTGTCTAAGGGTAGGGCCAACTAAAATACAATTAAAATTGAAAATCCAAGGAGGGTCACTCTCAGAGTTGAAAACATCAGAAATAAATGCAAATTTAAAGTTACAAATATCATATAAATCTTTAAACTCATAATTAAGAGGAGTAGAATAAATCCAACAATCATGCCAAAAAGATGTATTATTACCAGAATGAACAATAATATTAATACCTAATTTGAAAATATCACTACATTTTAAAATTGATTTCCAAAAATGAGAAAGATAACTAAAAATAGAAGGACTAATATGATGGAGATTATAACTACCATTGTAATAATATTTAGATATAATCTCCTTCCAAATGGCATTATCACTAGTATCTCTAAATTTCCATAACCATTTACCAAGAAGAGATAGATTCATATTATGTAAATTAATGACTCCTAGACCACCCTCTTTTTTAGATTTACAGACAGTATCCCAATTAACTAAACATTTAATGCTACTGTTAGGATTAACTCCACTTCAAAGGAATTCCCTTCTAATTCTATCTATTTTATCTATCACCCAATCAGGAAAAAGGTGCATAGAAATCCAATAGATAGGGAGCGCTGATAAGATAAAATTAATCAAAACCAGCCTACCAGCTCTAGATAAGAATCTCACATTCCAATTATTAAACCTATTTTTAATTTTATCAATAATAATTAACCAATCATCATGTTTAAGTTTCGATGGTCTGATTACAAAACCAAGATAGTCAAAAGGAAAACTCATGGTTTTACAATTCAAAGTTTTAGCAACTAAGATTTCTACATTATCAAAATCATTTAAAATTAAAACAGAACTTTTGTCAAAATTAATTTTTAAACCAGATAAAAGTTCAAAACTATAAAGAATAAACTTGAGAGCAATAATGTGCCTAGGAAGATGAGAGGAAAAAAGCAAAGTATCATCAGCAAATTGAAGGACAGAAAGACTAAGACTAGAAATATCATTTCCAATAACACCCAAAAGGTTATTGTTAACAGCATTCTTAATAATCTTAGAAAAGACATCAGCCGCTAAATTGAACAGAAGGGGCGATAAAGGATCCCCTTGCCTTAAACCTCTCTTAGATTGAATTTTATTACCTAGGACACCATTGACCATAATACTCGAGTTGCCCGTTTTAAGCAAGATATTAATCCAATTAATCCACCTATTACTAAAGCCTCTGGCAAGGAAAATATCAGTAAGAAAATTCCAATCAACCGAGTCAAAGGCTTTAGCGAAATCTAATTTTAATATAGCATAGGTTATATTATTCTTACAACAAAAATTAATGTATTCTTGAACAACTGCTACACCATCAGTAATATTCCTACCTTTAATGAAGGCTGATTGAGAACAGTCAATAAGATCATTCATTTTTAAACTGAGTCTATTGGCTAAAACTTCAGAAATAATTTTAATTGAGCAGTTAATCAATGAAATGGGTCTAAAATCATTTAAAGTATTAGCACCAACTTTTTTATGTAATAAAATAACATTAGCAAAATTAAAATGACCTAATTGAAGCTTACCATTATAAAATTCATTAACTATACAAATAAGGTCAATTTTTAAAACCTCCCAAAAAGATTGATAAAAGGAAATAGGAAAACCATCCGGACCCGGAGATTTATCCCAAGGTAAATCAAAAATGGCTTTACGGATTTCCTCTTCAGAAAAAGGAATATCTAAATCAGAAAGATTAGTGTTAGAGGCTGAAGGATAAAGATCATTCCATCTAACACTAACTCTATGCTTGATTTTGATGCCAAAAATATCTTTGTAATAATCAGTAAAAGCGTTGTTAAGATCACATTGATCAACTAATTCCACATTATTAACTAAAATGGAATTAATTATATTACTACGCTTTCTACTATTAGCAAAACTGTGAAAAATTTTGGTGTTTCTGATTATTGTTTTTGATAATTAGATATTTGTGTTTTCTAATCAGCGTTTTTGATAATTAGATATTTGTTGTTTCTGATTATCATTTTTGATAATTAGATATTTGTTGTTTTCTGATTATCGTTTTTGATAATTAGATATTTGTTGTTTTCTGATTATCGTTTTTGATAATTAGATATTTATTGTTTTCTGATTATCGTTTTTGATAATTGAATATTTTTTGTTTCTGATTATTTATTTAATAATTAAATTTTGTTGAGAATTTGTAAATTTCTTTTATGAAATTTAAAGATTTCCTTGGCGTTTGTATTCTTGACCTTTATTTTTCTAGCTTAACCAGTTTATGTTAGAAAAATAATTGTTATTGATGACTTTAATTATGAAAATTGCGGGGACGCAATTTTTGTAAGGAGGGGAGTCTGTAACAACCCGGGGTTTTGCACCAGTTAATTATCGTCATTAAACGATTAAAATTGTTAGCTAATTGCTATTGGGAGTTTTTAATCGGGTTGAGATTCTTCTAAATATCTGTAAAGAGTTATGCGGGCTTTAAATAAAAATCTTGGCCAAAAAAACGCTCTCTCTTTTATTTTTATTAGTTCGGCCCGTTCCTTAATCGAGATAATGGCGGCTCTATTCTTTTCTTTGTTCGATCAAAATTAGGGCTTTCATTCCTTCGTTCCAAATTAGGGTTATTGATTTGAAGCGCCGCTTATGGTAGATTGAATGATACTTCGTTTGCTTTCTTCGGTTGATTTCTCGGCTGCTTCAAATTATCGAGTGCCTCTACTTGATTGAGTTCGTCTTTGCTTCGATTTGGGCACCGTGCAAAGGCGAGCAAAAGGAGGACTTTGGCTGTGAATTGGATCTGTGCTCTTCGAAACAAGGTGAGTGATCTTCACTCACATTGTAATTCGACCTTAATTCTATGCCTCGGCAGTTCGATTCTGTTTCGATGTTGATGTTTTCTGACTTGGTCCGATTTCTTGATTGCTTGGTTTTTTTTCGGCACTGCTTGGATTTCGAGGCCACCGCGACTTGATTTCATTTGACTTTGGTCATATGATTTTGTGTATGCGATTCCTTTGTATTATCTTCGGCCTTGGTCATCACGACACTGAGTTTCATGTCTTCACCTGTCTTTGACTTAACATTTTCTTTGTGTATTGGCTGTAGTTCATGCCTGTGACCATTTATGTTGTTTTCATTTCATCATCAATGTTGCAAGTATTCTCTGTTCATTGTCTTGAACCGAGTACTTGCTGCATTTTCAAACACGTTGATTGCCTTTGTGGTCTGGTTCCTTCATGTTGTTGTACTTGAATATGTGGGTTCCTGATGTGCATCTGTTTGTTGGTCGATTCTATTTAGCTTTTGCATGCCTGATGCGCACTTTCCTGTTTTTGCCTTGTGTTGACCTTGCATTAGCTAGTGCATGTGTGCATTCACTTCTATGTGTACTTGTATTTTTAACTGCTCTTGTATGTGTTATTGCAGCAGTTTGCTATTGCATTGTGCTTTGCTTTGTGACATGTTGAACTTTCTGAGTTGATTTTCTGGCTACGCCAGTGTTTACTTTATGCATTTGCCAATTATTGTGCATGTTTGGGTACTTGATATCTGTTGGTTTAACTGTGCAGTTTTGATGTTTCTGTGCATCTTTATATGCTAGTGCACCTTTGGGTATGCTTGTATTCAGACCCGACCTTGTTTGATTTCTTTGTATTTGTTAGGCCACTTGTGTACTTTGCCTTGGTCTTTGTTGTTCTTTTTGTATTGCTATTAGCTTTGGGTTTCACTGACCACACATGTACATGCTTGCATTTTTGAATCTGGTTAGATGGTACTGTCCAGTTGAGTTTGAGTCGTATAACTCAAATTTGATCTCGAGATGGTATCATTTGCTTTTGATTCATTGATCTTTTGCATATTTCATCACTGTAGTGGCGAGGCAGTGCACGTGAGCGTGTACTGTAGCCAAACAGAATTGACTTTTTAATTGATAATTTCAATTGCTTGAATTGTTCCATGTGTCCAATTCAATATATTTTGAAATTGTATTTTGATTTGGTTTAATTTGATTATTTTGTTGCTATCTAATTATTTGCTAGATAATTAGATTTTGTTGTTTATGCTGTTTCACTGGCTTTGGTTTCGCTTTGGCCACTTGCTGTTAATTGCTGTTTAGGCAATTCTATTGTTTTCTAAATTATCTTCATTGATAATCCTTTTATTTATCTTTGTTGATGATTTAAATTTGCTGATTTGCTGTGTAATGCTGTTACGTGTTATATTTACCGTTATCCGATTTCCTTATTAAAGGATTGGATATGTGAGATTTATTGTGACTGTCGTCTATTTGATTATTTAATTATTATTGATTCCGTGCACTAATAACTGAGTTTGAATTAGACCGACCCGCATATTATTTTCTTTTGAATTAATACTCGGGTCAGACCGAGTTATTACAGGCCGTGGATATCTCGCTTTGGGTTGCTGCTTGAGCTATGAAGTCTCTTCATATCTTTTGGAGTAGTCAGTGTTTTTTTAGGATGATATGTATTTATGTACATTATTTACAACATTGTACTTGTATATGTAACTTCCAGTGTCAACAGTTGTAATTGTATCACATGTATTGTAACTGACTTCATTTATATATATATATGAGATTTGATATTATCCGTGTTCTGTGTTTAGCTTATCTGTGTTGTTATTATATATGTTGTCCTAAACTATTATGAACCATCGTAGTTCGTTTTATACTGGAATTGAATATGTCGATGGGGGTATATAAACAAAGAGATGAAAATAAATAAATATATATATATATATACACACACACACACACTACTCCTATCGAGATAATCAATACTAGTGTAAGACCTAACTATGGATGGCCGCTCCTATCCAGCCTTATTCTTCATAATAACAGACAGTATTTCCTCTTAATACTCTTTGTTATTGTGAGCAAAGAGGTGGGGCGTCACATAGCCCCTTCGAAAACCTTCCCTTTTGAAAGTATTATTGAAGATAACCTCTTCAAAACCTTTCAAAATCGAATCTTTCAAAGTAAAACCTTTCAAAATCAAAACCTTTAGAAATCCCTTTTGAAATCATTCAAAAAAAATGAAGTTGTGGTGTTAGAACCAACCCTTCGAAAACATACTTTCGACCATGTCGGAAGGTTTACCCTTCGGTTTTTCCGAAATGTTTTTAAAACACCTTTTAAAAATACATTTTGAAACAATACCCTTGAAGGTTTAAGCTTTCGAAGATTCCCTTTGAAACCCCTCCTTGAATACATATAAAAATTTAGTCCTTTATAAAATGATAGAGTCGAAGGATCCCCTTTCAACTTATTCGAAAGCAATTTTTATTTCTATACGAAAGCAAAAGAAGCAGCCTCCCCATTCCTTTGCCACTCTTCTCTTTGGCCCCGTGCCTACCTTTCGACTTTGGCGAAGGGTAACTGTTTACCTTCCATCTTAGGTGAAAGGTACCTTTCAACTTCATCGAAAGGGTAAAAGCGGGCTTATTGGAGTCGAAGGCAGAACTGGGCGCATTGAAGTGATGTTTTTATCTTGCTTGTCTAATTTTGATTGGCTGAGGAACCTTCTCCTGTACCTCCATATAGTAAAAAGTAAACAAAAGTCAACATTTTTTCTCAAAACACTGTACTTCCTCCTCAAATATTTCCCAAGGCAATTTCCTTCCGAATTTAAATAATTTCCAAAGAAAAATTTTAGTTTAGCCCTTGGCTTAAATAATTTAATTACCTTAGTAAATCACTAAGAAAAATTCCTCAAAAATCACCAAAAATCTTGAAAATCATATACTTCAGCATATTAAAATTTCAAAGCATGTGAAGATCAAAACAACTCGGTATTTAACCAAAACCAAATAAAATGTGTTAATTAGCCCATTTACATTTTAAAACACCAATGTCTTATCCAAACAATGGTTTAAATGGTTATATTCTAACCAAAATTACAAACATGAATCAGGTATGGCCCATAATTGATCCAAACACAAAAAACGAGATGATAAACATGATATTCACCTTAATTAGTTGATTAGAGAATGAGATAATTTCCAATCTTTAATTCCTTAGCTTTTTCTTCAACTTAAACTCTTCCTGGAGCTTATTAATGGCAGGCCGAAGTGATGAGGAGTTAAGAATGAGAAAAGGGGAAATTTATTCAAATGGAGGAAGAGATATATACTAAGAAATGTAGTCCTATTTCCAGGTTTACCCCTTAGGAAAAATTCCTCCTTCTTAATTTATTTAAGCCGTCTTGTTTTAGTTCATTCTTTTAGACACAACCATTGGATTTATTAATCTCATCTCCCTACTATTCATATTACTCTATTTAATTTATCTAGTTAAATATCTCGAATAATGCTAATTAAAATTCGAGGTCATCATGGAATCCACCACTTAAAGAATTTCGCCCTCGAAATTCAGTAAGGACAAAACAACTAGCATATAGCCCATACAAGCAAAGCTAGTATAACTTACCAGCCAAATTCTATATAAACCCTATATAGAACTTACCATCTAAAACAGCCTAGGAAAAGTAGCCCTAATCCTGTCCTCTATCCCCCAAGTACAGTCTTTCATGTTGTCGCTCCAATGGACTTTCACCAACCCGACTATCTTGTTTCTTAACCTCTTCTCATCTTTTTCCACAACATGAACTGGTTTCCTCACAAATCATGTTAAGGAATTAGCTTGAATCGTAGTTTGGATGTTCATTTCAAAAGAGCTTTGGAGTGGATTTTGGTGATTAGAGATTGGTTTAGGGAAAAGCATATTGAGAGGGATGATTCTTCTTATTAATTTATGTGTTATACTTCATATTTTTGTTTACAAATGATTATAGAATTATATGAAGTGATTTAGAGTTTGTTTGAATTGATTTGGGTTTATGTTTGTGTTATACACGTGATTTTGTTAACTCGCTATTTGTGTGAGACCTTAACGATAATTTTTTAAAATAGTTAGTAGCCTAAGAATTTGATTTTAGGTTAAATGAATGATTATAAGTGATATAGTGATAAATTAGAGGCTAATTACATGTGATAATTAAGTTCATGTCATTAGTTAGTAATAATTAAACTAATTGAAATGGTTTTGAAAATATTTAGTAAGCTAATTTAACAAATTTTGAGCTTTACACTTAATATTAAAGGGATTACAGGTTTAATGAAGCTAAATTAGTATTTATAAATATGGATTAATTAAAAGAATGATTTTTATAAGTAAGAAGGTATTTTTTTTAAACGGTATTATATTATAAAAAGAAAATGATTGAATTAGCATTTCTAAAATGGATATGTAAAGTATACTTAATTTTTAAAGAAGAAATTAAGTATTTAAAGGCTTAAAATTGATTTATAAACTACTAATATACTTTATAAAATAAATGTAAGATTTTATAAAGTAATATGAAACCATATTAGACTTTTATTGAAAAGATTTAATAAATGAAAGTAAGATTTGGTTAAGCAATAATTGAATTACTTATTAAATATACGTGTACATGCATGAGTATGGGCAAGTATACGTATATGTGTATTTAGAGTTATACAACAATCAAAAGTGATGTGTATATTTAGAAATGTATGTGATTGTTGATTATATAGACATATTATTGAATACAAGTTCATTGCAAGCATTTCACATAGCCATAATGACTATCGTGTGCGCTGAGACGCGTGAAAGCACACCGGTTTGAGAAATCTCTACAGTGTAGTCCAAAATGGGACTTATGAAGTTAACGTGTGTTACGTGAACATGTATGCATAAACATGCATGAATGAGCCTATTGATAAGCATATAAGCTACGCATAAGGCAAGAAGGTCGGATACGTCATTTTGGCATGCTAGAGGAAGCCAGGTAACTATAATTGCCCGTTGAACTCTACGCATGCAAAGTGTGGATTTTGGTATCAAAATTGATTTTCAAGTATTTATTGAATCCACTTTCAAAACATCATCCAATGAACTCCATAAGAGGTTCAATGCGACGAAGGCAGGCTCGGACAGCTAGGCGACTCATAAGGCGAAGTGATGGAGAAGGCGAAGCTCGAATCAGTCAATCAAAGGCTTTCATCTAGGAAAGATAACCACCGGTCAACCGGTTGTGGACCACTAATTGACCGGTAATGCTTTTGCATGGGCAGTAAAGCACGGGCAGAGAGCAATTCGACGAGGGGTTTCTCCCTGGATCTAGATGCAATACGACGGGGGCTTCGACATGACTTTAGGAAAGCTTCGAGCTACTCAGAAAAGCTAAATGCAAGGCAAAGCTCGAGATTCGGATGCAATGTTTAGTGATACATGTGTGGTCAATGATGATGGAACATGATATCAATGTAATGAATAATTACACTATCACAATTGGTGAGTGTGTACAGTTGAGCAGAATTAGTCTATGCCCCTTGGCCTTAACCTTGGGATAGATGTATTTGGTTATGCAATGTTATATTTGAAGTGTGCATATATGTACGGCAACAGTGTTCCTTTCTGGTCCTGATAGCGTATTACTTGAGATACGAGTGTCGTTCTCTTTTTAGATGGAGGAAAATGCAAGTTACTTGTGAAATCATTAGATCACGATAGAAGTTTGGGTACGTTAGTCTATTAACTCTATTTGTTTTTATATCATGATAGATGCCTGGGTACGTTAGTGTACCGACTCTATTTGTTGACAGATCATGATAGATGATGTCTGAGTACGTTAGTGTACTGACTCTATTTATTTATTATTGGATCACGATAGGTGTTCGTAGTTGACTCCACCCATCAATAATGTTGGGTATTGATTTGTATTTCTCAGTTATCTTTCCTATCATGTTGTATGTGTTATTAGTTAACTGTTGTTGTTATTGCTGGATTTACTATCATTTTTTTTACTTCGTGATAGATTATATTATGATCACCTTGCATTTGGATGTTGGGTTGCCTATATCATAGTATGGTTGTTACATTTCAGTCCCATTATATTGGTTGTGCTAACTTGTTGATTACAGAACAAGAGCAGGTTATGGTACAATCCTCTATTTTTGAGATGGGTTTACTATGCCTGTTTATAAGCAGTCTGGAGTTCCCTTTTGCCACATTTGTGGAGAGGCTTGGCTGTGATTTAGTTGTTCCCTATTTCTTTATATAAATTTTTGATGTACAGTATTTTGAGACACTTCCCTTATGCCGAACTTTATATCTGACCCGCGTTTTGTCTTTGTCTACTTATGTCCTGACAACTCTCGTGTACTTGATTGAGTAGTTTGAGAGTTATATGCTCTGGGGGATATGCTATCAAGATGAGTTGCTGGTGCTTTTTGGAGGCGTGGCATCAATATTTTGTGATATGTATACTTGATATTTTAGTAGTACATGATAGACATATTATTTATATATGAGAATGTTGTATCCGATATTTACTTAGAACTCCATTCTTTTCAGAGTTGATGTATTTTGACTTTTTGTACAGATACTTATTTATCTGTTGCCCCCACTAGTGTGGTATCTTATATATTGTTATTCTTTTGGTTTATGTATATTCAGTATATGACATATTGTCATTCCATTATGAGATCCCATCAATGTCTTAGTTTAGGATTTGTTCTAATTTTACCTCGACGATATGTCTATTGTGATATTCAAGAGTCTGTCGTTGTTATGAATTAATGACGATTTGGGTTCTACAAAGGGTGGGTTGTTACACCATAGCTTGAAGCAAATGCACTTGAAGCAAGCGCAAATAAAAAAGACATGCAGCTTTGAATTATGGACTTGAAGCAACCTCAGTGAGTCCCAGAAATGACCATGCACATGATTCGAAGCAGCTTTAGTGCTTCCTACCATCGAACCATGTAACCCCAATTTGAGTTTACCGACTCATGTTCCACCAAACAAGCCTACCCTGATCCATGCTCACCGATCCGACTGATCGACGCCTCCAAACCATGCCCCCTGATCCAGTAGTTAAACCATTTTACTTCCCAAAGTGCAACACTAAATAACCCAAAGAAAGCAAAGAAATCCCCTATATTACCCAAAGTAAAACTTATTGCTGATCCCGCTCCTTTATACCTGCACAGATCCCACACTTTTACTCGATGTTGTTGGATCATAAGGTTTTAAATGTTGGCAAGATACGGAAGTTCACAAATCTATGATTACGAAAAATCCGGACTAATCGACTCAAATATGGTTTGTTTTGACATTGGTCTTAACTAGAGTCATTAAATGTATATATATATAGAAATATATATAAAATGTCTAGTTTAGTGCTTTGTTAAAATATATTCTCAAGGTTTATCACTCAAAAATTCTTTTACAAACTTGCATTCATTTTATAATCTTCATACACACACACAAATGTTTTAATGCACTGAAATAACAGCACTCGGTCGACTGACCCCTGTGAACAGTCGACTGAGGCTATGTAAAAAAAAATTAAAAACCAGAACCCAATCGACTGAACACACTAGGTTAGTTGACTAACTCTATGCAAATTTTTGTGCACGTTTTGAATTCAGTCGACTAACCAAGCATATTCAATCGACTAAAAACTACAACTATCAATATTTTCGAAAGTCACTTCTATTCATCAGAAGGTATCTTCCTCCTGGATGATTATATCTCTTAATTTCTAATAGATACCTATCTCTAGAAGTCACATCATCACATACTATATAAACACTCAAGATTCATAGATCTAATCACCTAATTCTCTAATCTCGTTTTGATTTATATCACTTTGCAATCTTGAGTTCATTATTTACAATCTCTCATACAATCATTGCTTACACATTCACTTCTATATTTTTCAAGAAATATTGATCTTCCTATTCTCCATACACATAGAAATATACACATCTATCTTGAGGAAAAGATTATAGGAAGGGTGTACTACAAATGACAAATCTGTGTTATTCAGAACACACAAATCAAGTTAAATCTAGTCTGTAAGAAAGTCCGGTTCAATTTCTCAGACACTCAAGTACTATTTTGTTGCTCAGGCGGTCAAGTCCTGTTCAGTTTCTCTGACGGTGTATACCTATTCCTCTGGGTTAAGTAAGGTTTGCTAGCTATAATTCCAGAAGGAGTCTAGGACTGGACGTAGAATGGGAGTTCGAACCAGTACAAAAATTCCTGGTGTCATTTTTACTTTACTACTATTATTTTCCACATTAGTTATTTATTATATTCCATACTACTCGACCTTATAGCACAGTCACTTTCATTTGGTATCAGAGCAAGGCCATCATATAATAATAACATAGTTATCTGATATTGATTTAATATGGAAAACAACACCAGCACTGTTGCTAACACAACCTTTTTAGAAGGTCAATCTACTGCATGACCACCTCTATTTAATGGAATGAACTATAACTATTTGGCTATTAGAATGAGAATATATATACAAGAAAGTAGTTATGAAACCTGGAACATTGTGCAATCTGAATACACTATTCCTGCTATTGAATATTCAACATGGTCTAATACACAAAAATTAGACGCTACTACAAATGCCAAAGCTATGAATATGTTATATTGTGCATTAGGCAAAAATGAATTTAATACAATAAGCATGTGTAAAACTGCTCATAAAATTTGGCTCACACTTAAAATTGCACATGAAGGTACTAACAAAGTAAAATAGAGTAAAATTTCTATGCTTAAAAAACAGTTCCAGAATTTTAAAATGAAGCAAGATGAGACTATAAATGAAAAGTACTCTAGATTTCAAGATATATATCATTCTTTGATAGCATTAGGAGAAACTTATACAGATTTTGATATTGTTTCAAAAATACTCAACTCACTAACGGATGAGTGGGAATGAAAAGTCTTGGCAATCGAAGAAGCTAACAACATTTTGACCCTAAAACCGTAGGAGTTGATTGGAAATCTAACATCTTATGAAGTTAATCTCTAGGAAAAACGAGTACAGGCTCAAGAAAAGAAGAATATAGCATTCCAGGCAGAAAAGGATGAATTTGATATGGCGTTCATTGCAAAAAAATTCAAAAAGTTTTTGAAATTTAGAAAGAGCAACAATAACAACACCAACAAACCATCATCATCTACTCTAAAATGTCATGAATGTCACAAGAAAGGCCATATCAGTAATGACTGTCTTGAGAAAAAGAAAGACAAACATAAGCACAAGAAAGATAGATTTATGAAGAAAGCTTTCTCTGTCACTTGGGATGGTTCAGAATCATCTTCATCATCAGATAGTGACTTAGACAGTGATGCAGAACAAGCAAACGTATGTTTTATGGCCAAAAAAGATGTGGTGAGTGATCTAACTTTTGATGATCTATTGGAAATAAACTCATAATTACTTGATAATCTAAAATACATCAAAAGAAAATACAAAGAATCTCTTGAAAACCTAAATATAACTGAAATCGAAGTAGATATGTTAAGAGATGAGAAACAAATCTTAGAAGAACTTCAAGTTACTCAAGAATCATGTTCTAATATGACATCTCAACTCTCTATGTAAGAAATAGAAACTCAGAAAGAAAAGAATGATGCTCTACTAATTGAAAATCATGATCATAAAGCTAATGTCAAGATTTTAGAATTAGATAACTCTAGCCTTATAATGAAGTTAGATGATATTACTAAAAATGTCTCTAATTTTAATAAAGGCTAGGAAAATCTTTCCAAAATTATAGAAAATTCTCAAAATGCTTCAAATAAAATAGGACTAGGATATAAGCAATCTTCTAAAGTTATTTCAAAGAAAAAGAATTTTTCATATAAAAGGAATAATAATAAAGTTGAAAAATCTAGTTTGAAAGTTTCAAAATTTTCTAAATAAATTAAAATTTGGGTTCCTAAAACATATAATTCTTTCATGAGATATAAGTATATGAAATCTTTTATAAAAAAATGTTCATAAAAACAAAGATTTTATTTTCAAAACGAATTCTGAACCCACTTGGGTTTGGCTTCCTAAGACCTAACTCTTAGGACCCAAATAAAATGATGGATACCAATGTTAATTCTATATTTTGCAGGTACCACTGAAAAAGAGAGGAAAATGGATACTAGACAGTGGTCGCTCAAAAAACATGATAGGAAGATGCTAACTAATATTATCTACTCAGATGGAGTTCTGTCACATTTGGAGATAATTCCAAAGGATATGTCATCGACAAAGGCGATATGAGTAAAAACGGTATATCTAATTTACCTATTATTACAGATGTTTTGTTAGTTATAAATTTAAAACACAATTTACTTAGTATCAGCCAATTGTGTGACAAAGGATTTAATATTTCGTTTTATGAAAATAAGTGTAGCATTTTTTATCAAAATAAAAATCTTATTTTTGAAGGTTGTAGAGATAAAAATATTTATGTTTTAAATATGAATGTAAATTACAATACAAATATGTGTTTAATAGCCAAAGAAAATGATCATTGGTTATATCATAAAAGATTTTGTCATATTAATTTCTAAGCTATAAATAAATTATCTAAAAATGATTTAGTTAAAAGGTTACCAAAAATGAATTTTAAAGTAAACAATGTTTGTGATGCTTGTCATTTAGGAATATTATCAAAATCATCCTTTAAATCAAAGAAAAATATTTCTACTATACGACCACTAGAACTATTGAATTTGGATCCTTTGGTCCAACTCAAGTTCAATCTATAAACCATAGTAAATATGTGTTTGTCTATTTTTCTATGAAATAAAAGTGATACTTTTGAAAATTTCAAGATCTTTGCAAAAGATTCAAAATTTCAAAAATTTTAAAATTAAAAATATTCGAATTGATCATGGAGGTGAATTTGAAAATGAAGCTTTTGAACATTTCTATAATAAAAAGGGAATCCACCATAATTTGTTTCCTAGAACACCACAACAAAATGGAGTGGTTGAAAGGAAAAATAGAACATTACAAGAATGTGCAAGAACTTTATTAAATGGAAGCACATTACCAAAACATTTCTAGGCAGAAGCTATAGCAGCTGCTTGCTATGTTTTAAATCTGTTTCCATTCGACCCCTAACAAAACATACTCCATATGAACTTTTTCACCAAATAAAACCAAATATTTCTTATTTAAAACTTTTGGTTCAAAATATTTTATTTTAAACGCAAAAGATCATCTTGGAAAATTTGATCCAAAATCTGATGAAGGAATCTTTATAGGATATTCGGAATTATGCAAGCTTATCGAATTTTAAATAAAAGAACAAAAACAATCGAAGAGACTCTTCATGTTTCATTCAATGAAAATTTCAAATTTAATAAAAACTTTGAGGATGATGAAATAATACCAAAGATGATCACAAATATGGTTTCTCAAACTAGTTTTGAAGAAGATGAAAAGATTGTTTATAATTTTAAAGAAGATGAAAACATTGTTCATAATGAAAATGAATTAAGATTTCCTCCTAGGATTTTACAAGATCACCCTAGAGAAAATATCATAGGAGAAATTGATTCACACGTTAGAACTAGAAATCAACTCAATCAAATGGGCCATGTAGCATTTCTTTCGAATATTGAACATAAAAATGTAAAAGAAGCCTCTACTGATGGCTATTGGATTATAGCTATGCAAGAAGAGTAAACCAATTCGAACGTAATGAAGTCTAGGAACTAGTTCCTAGGCCAAGTGATCAATCAGTCATTGATACTAAACGAGTCTTCAAAAATAAAGTAGATGAACAGGGTAATATAACTAGGAATAAAGTAAGATTGGTTGCACAATGAGATAATCAAGATGAAGGAATTAACTAAGAAGAAACGTTTGCTCCAGTTGCATGACTTGAAGCAATACATATCTTATTGGCCATTACATATTTCCATAGTTTCGGACTTTACCAAATGGATGTTAAAAGTGCCCTTTTAAATGGTTATATAAAAGAGAATGTTTATATTCAACAACCTCCTCTATTCACACATGAAATTTTTTTTGACCATGTCTATAAACTTAAAAAAGCCTTATACATTCTAAAACAAGCACCCCGTGCTTGGTATGAATGTCTTAAGAGCTATCTAATATACTTTAGTTTTGAAATTAGAAAGGTTGATCAAACTCTTTTTTTAAAAGAACTAAAAAGGATATTTTAATTATTCAAATTTATGTAGATGATATTATTTTTGATTCTACAAATGAAAAATTGTATTATGAATTTTCTAAAATAATGACTAAAGAATTGAAACGTCATATATGAGAGAATTATCTTATTTTCTTGGTTTATAAATTAAACAATTAGAAATAGAGGAGAACTATAAGAACAAGGAAATCAATAAGAAGATATTTTTACAAAACTTTACCAAAACATTTGAAATTAGCATATGTGATTAAATATGGTTTAAAACACGTTTTAGGCCCAAAATCATTTTAATACATCATTTATAAGCACGTAGTGACTAATTAGTAAGTGAGGGGTTCCAACCATTCACTTAATTCCAAAGAAATCCAAAAAAAGAAAGAATCCCAAGATGAATAGTAGATCCAAGGTGTCTCTAACAGCAGATCCCCGAATCCAAGTGTTAATCTCTCTAATCTTCTCTTAATGACAAGTTTTGGCAAATTAAAGTAATGTTTAAGGTGCCTATGATTAGAGAATGTTAATAGTGGCTTCTCAAACTATTTTAGGAAGTGTAAAATAACCGAAAGAAGTCCATGAGCCCCGTATGGATATTAATCCCAAAATTGGCTTTGGGCTCAGCTACTAATCCGCACAATTATCCATTAAGCTATTCAGAACCAAGTGGAACTTCAAACAACGATTTATCCCAAACGGTAATTATATTTTCCTACTATGACCATTCTATAGAAAGAGAAACCATCATCCCGATCTAATGAAAGTTGCTTTAGATCCTAATTCGGCTCCTATCAATAATCATATTCCTTACAAGATTTTCAGTATCAAAACAGTCCGATAAAAATTCTAAAGATGGAAAATGTCTCTAGTAGTTGTTTTCCAAGGTTACGAAATTGCATGACGCTGTATAAAAATAATATAAATATTTTACGATCTTTCGATATGTAAAATATGGGTTGTTACATGCCACCTTTTATATATCTACGTATTTACAATAGTCATATATTACGCTATGTTCTAATTTTTGTATTATATTTCAAAAAATAAGTAGATTTCTAATTCTTTTCTTAGTTTAATAAAAGTATTTTGAATTATGGTTTTGTTAGTATATCGGCTATTTGATTTTCCATGTTATGAATTCTAGGGTGATATTTTTCTTACTTATATGATCACTTAAAAAGTGATGTCTAATATCTATATGTTTTGTTCTAACATGATGTGTGGGGTTCATTGATAAGTTTATAGATCTCGTATTATCGCACTGAATTGATGTTCCTTTATTTCTAATATGAAATGTTTTATTGTTTGTTACATAAAGATTACTTAAGAGCAAATAAGTGTTGTTGATATATATTTTTCTTTTCTATGGATAGAGAAAAATAGTACTGATTTTTACTGAACAAGGATAGAAGTGAGTGTCCCAAAAATGGCGAGTTTCACTTGTAATCTTTCTATCAGATTTGCAACCAGCATAGTCTGCATCACTTTGTGATATCAAATCAAACATATCTTCTTTAGGACAGAAAAACCCATAGTCAAAGTATTGTTAACATATATTAAAATTTGTTTTACCAATTTAAGATGCATTTCCTTTGAATTAGACAAATACCAAACACAGAGGCATATACTAGGCATTATATCTGGTCTACTAGTAGTAATATAAAGTTACGATCCTATCATGCCTTTGTATAGTTTTTCATCAACATCCTTAGATTTATCTTCTTTACTTAAATTTACTTTGGGTGTCATTAGAGTAGGTTTACACTCATGTTTAACATGCCGAATCTTTTTACTAATTCTTTTTCATATTTTTCTTGACTTATAAATATTACATTTGTTAATTGTTTTATTTGTAATCCAAGAAAGAATGTTCATTCTCCCATGTGACTCATCTCAAATTCTTTTGTTATTATTTTTCAAAATTCTATATTCAGTTATTCATATGTTTATCCAAATATAATATCATCTACATATATTTGTATAAGTTGTATATCATTATTATTACGTTTTGTAAATAATGTTGTGTCAATATTTCCTTTTCAAAACTAGTTATGATTAAATATGATTTGAGTCATTCGTACCCACCACGAGGTGCTTATTTAATCCATGTATTGCCCTTTCTAATTTGTAAACATGTTTTGGAAATTTTACATCTTCGAATAGAGGGGGCTATTCAACATTAACATCTTCTTTAATTATATCATTCAAAAATGCACTTTTTACATCTATTTGGTATAACTTAAAATTTTGAAAGTTTGCAAAAGCGAGTAATATTCCTTTAGCTTCCAATCTCGCTACTAAAGCAATTATCTCATCAAAATATATTTCTTCTTCTTGGTCATATCATTATGCTACTAATCTTTCTTTATTTTTTATTACTTCTCCTTATTCATATCTTTTATTTTTATATATCCATTTAGTTCCAATAACAAATTATTTTCAGTTCGACGATAATTCCCAAACATCATTTCAGGTAAACTGATTTAGAATCCATTAATCATTGGATGATGCCTCTGGTAGGTTATTAAGTTCCATAGTTGATATTAATGCTATATTAGTCGCTTTATTTAACTAGTTTCTTATTTTAACAAAAGAATCGATATTTCTTAAAATATTTTCTTTTGGATGATCCTTTAATATATTTTTATTTTAGTTGTATTTTTTCATCATTTATTTCATTTTCATTATTAGTAGCTTGAATGTTTTCATTTATGTTGGTAATTTCCTCTTCCTTGTCTTTATCATTATTTATAGTCTTAAAACTTTCATCGAAAGAAACATGTAATTTTTTTTCATTGGTATTTGTTCTAGTATTAAATACTCTATAATCCTTACTTCAATTTGTATATCTAATAAATATTACTTTATCAGATTTAGCATTAAATTTATCTAAATTATCTTTAGTGTTTATTATGAAATATTTACTCCAAATAGTTTAAAAACAATACTTTTAGGTTTTTATTATAAAATAATACATAAGGTGTTTTCTTAGTCAAGGGTCTTATTAGAATTTTATTCAACATAAATATCATGTTGTGGCTATTGCTTCAGCCAAAATTTTTTAAGTATATTACTATCTTTTAATAGAGTTCTTGCACACTCTTGGATTGTTCTATTTTTATGTTCCATAACTCCATTTTGTTGAGGAGTTCCAGGTAAAGAAAAATTATGTGTTATTCTTTTCTTACAGAATTTTTAAAATTCTCATTTTTGAATTCTCCACGGTGGTTGCTCCTAATAGTTTTAAGTTTGAAAGATTTTTTATTTTTTATTTTGTTTACATAGACTTTATTTTAAAAGCTTCACTTTTATGCTTTAGAAAAATAGTCCATTTTTATCTTGATAAATCATTTACTCTTAAAAAACCTATTTGTTATGATTCATTAATAGTATTTGCAATGGTCCAAAAAGATTTAAATGAAGTAATTCTAAATGGTGTGCAGTATAAATCATGTCTTTCGATTTAAATGATTTCTAGTAGAGTTTCCCTAATTAACAAGCATCGCAAAGATTATTAACTTTAAAATTCATTTTTGATAGTCCTCTAACAAGTTTGTATATATCTAGCTAATTTTGATAGGTGTCTAAAATTTAGATGACCAAAATACTTATGCCAGATCCAGGGGTTATTTGAATCAAACATAAGAAAAAGGTTATCATTAGTAGTTTTCATTCCTAGAACATATATATTTCTTTTCCTAATTCCTTCAAAAATAGTCCTCTAGTCATAATCTACAATATAATAGTTATCCTTTTCAAATTTTATCCTATAGCCTTTATCACATACTAAGCAGGTTGTGTTTTAAATTCTTAACTAGTAAAACATTAGAAGTAGGAGTTACCGACGTTGCTGCTGCCAATGATGTATCCCATTATATTATCACCAAAGTTTACCGTACCTCAATCTTTGTAGATATTATTTGTTAGTAGTTCTGGATTTCCTGTCATGTTTTATGAGCTTCCACTATCAAGTATCCAATTTTCTTTCTTCTCTACGTCTGCCATGAAGCATACATCGTTATTTTCTATCTCTATGTTACCACTGCTTAGTGTGGAGTCAGAATCGTCTCATGTTGCAGTATAAGCCCATTTACTCTTTTTGTTGAAGGAATTTATGTTTGGAGAGAAGATCGATATCTTTTGATTTGGATAGTCCCTTTAAATTGTCCAGTTTTGTTGTATCCAAAGAATTTGATCGTATCTTTGCTCCCTGATTTGTTCGGGCTTCCTTCAATCCTTACGAATTTGTTTTCTACGTCAATACTTCATGAATTTTCGTAAATTTCTAGTAATAAAAGGCATTTTCTTGTCATCATCCGATCCTTCATCTCCATGAGTGGCGTTGATTGCTAGCGTTTTTTTTTTCACCTGATCAATTTTCTTTTCCACCATGCAATTGAACTTCATATGACATTAAATTACCAATTAATTCTTCTACTTTCATTGTATTAATATAATTGGCTTCTTCTATAACCAAAGTCTTCTGAACCCACTTACTTGTAAGAATTAAGAATCTTTCGGACTTTATCCTCTTCGGTGTATTCTTTTCATAATGACTTGATCTTCTTTAGTATATTCTTTTCCTAATGAAATTAAAGCATGTAATATGTCTTGAAATCTAGAATACATGTTAGAAATAAACCCATTTGGTTTCATTTTAAATAACCGAATTGGTTAGTTAATAAAGAAACCTTGGTTTGTTTAACTTTACTAGTGAAATTGTGTGTAGATTGCAGTGTTCTCCATATTCCATATGCATGCCTAAATATAAAAACTTTATTAAATTCATTTTTACCTAGTGAATAGAATAGTATATTTATAGCTTTTCTGTTACTAAGTGCTTATCCATTTTGCTCATTTTTCCACTGAGCATATGCAGTCTCGGGTTCCCTATACCCACTTTGGGTAATATTCAAAATATCAAAGCCATTGAATTATAAATAAATATTCATTCTACATGACCAATATGCATAAGTACCACCATAAAAAAGTGGGGGTCTAGCAGTTGATTGGTCTTTGAAAAGGTGTTAGAAAGTGTGTTACTAGTATTAGTGGCCATTAAAATTTTCAAAAATCATATTATGAGTTTTTGAAAATGTATGCATTTATACCAAATGTGGATAGGATGATGATAATTGTGATAACCTAATCTATACTGCAGCAGAATGAATCTTAAGCCTATTTTACACTAGAGGGGAAGTGAATAGTGCATTTAGCCTTTTATCAATATGTTTGTAAATTTCAAACTTTATCATAAAAAAATTCAAACACGGGTGTTAATATAATCATAGAACAATCACATAAAAGTAAGTAAATATGGTAAAGGCAAAGGTAAAGCTGGCAACAAGAATTTTTTACTGGTTTGGATTTCCAATCATACATCCAGTCTTATACCCCATATAGAATTTCACTAATTACATCTTGACCTTAACTCAGGTGAAAAATCTCCCTTTACCCTTTTTGACTTTGACTTTGGTGGCAAGGACAGCTACTTGAATTCGACTTAGGTAACCAGCACACCCGCTGAAATATGACTCATGTAACCATAACACCTATCCTGTCTTTGACTCAGGAAGCTGGACAACTCCCTTTTCAATCTTGTCTTAATTTTCACTTAGGTGGTTAAGATAACCCTTTTACAAGTAGTACCAGCAAGAGACTACAAGAAATCGAATCTTTTAATCACAATTCCAAGTAGTTTGTTGCTACAATTTCCTATAACCTTTAGTGGTGGAATACTTTGCTTTTGAGTAGAATAGAGTGAAGATCAGAGAGTTAATGGTGTGAAGAAGAAGTGAATATTCTTTAATATTTTGCATGAATGTGAAAAGGAATTGATGTAGAAATCGGCAGCACTTGGAAAAAGGAGAGAGATAAAGAAAATATTTGGAACTATTTTTAAAAATTCAAAATCAGAGGCCTTTAAATAGAGGTTGAAGAGTTGCATCCATTCACAAAAGGATGACACCAAAATTTGCTTCTTTTGAAAATTTAAAAACACCTCAATGGTCTATATGTTTACATACATATTTTTGACATGTCGACATATACAAATTAATTTGTATAATTTTAGAAACATGTTGAATATGTTTTAAAATATATTTCTTTATAGAACCTCTAGTAAAGTTTATTTTATAATGAAATGAAATATTATTATTTTTTATAAAAACATTTCGAGTGGAAAAATGATTTTCAAAGTGAAGATAATAAATATCGTATTAAATCAATTGATAGAATTAGGAATATGCCCTACGGGCAATTTTGTAATTTATTGTATGCTATTACCTCTGTAATAAAATCTCGTTAGAAATAAATGGTGTTTGTCATTCTATCATATACTATCATGTTGTGATATGTTAATTAAATATATAATTTAAGTATATTAAGTAGAAAATCGTTAATGATATGTTATGTGATAATAATTACAAAGTGTTGTAATCGTGAGAAATTTATCACATTAAAATAATATATTATTTTAAATTTTCTTACTCAAGAAGTTTCAAGATAGGATATTGATACATCCCTTGAGATTAGAATATGTAACACTCTCTAAATGTTGGGTAGTGTATTACTCATGACTGCTTAGGGGCACCAAGGGGTTACGTACTGATACTTGTTGGTTAACTGTAAAATGACTCACTCGAGAGTTTTCTGTTGGTTAATATAACTAAGGTCAAATAGAGAATCTCGAAGTGATGATGTTGCAAAATTCTCTTGACTTGAGAATACTGATGAACTTCAGTATGGACACTTTAGTTTGATTATAGTTAAATCATGACATGGCGTCTGCCATATGACTATAGTTTGTCTAAGTTAAAGCATTGGAAATGAAACAATATTCAATAGAGCATTCGTCTCCTCGGTTATATAAGGTTAGCATCATGAATAATAGTAGTCAACTCAAAGTCAAAGTCTCTTGTTTGAGCATTTGGTTAATTATTATTAAAATTATTGAACCATGGATTTTGTCTTTGTACTAATCAAGTTGAATGTGGACGATGTTGGAATTTTGACCACAACAAAATTCCATAAGTCCTAATGAGATATAGTGTTGACGGAGAGAATTAATGTAAACAATCGTTGCTACCAGGTAATGCTTATATTGAGTGAATTTTTATCTTACCGAAAAGATGGAAAAGCGATAAATTTAGCCAAAATTTCACATCACTAGCTAAAGTGACATGTAAACGTTGATATTCGATTTGTTCAATGTTAATCGTCGAATAAATTTACACATTTAAGTTGCATAACCGTAATGATGAATACTCTGAATAAATTACACGATTTAATCAATTTATAATTGTTTTAAATTAATTAAACTAATATATGTGAATTATGAATTATTAAATTTTATTTGATATTTGAATATCATTAGTATTTAATGAAATACGTAACTTAAAATTTTATGCATACGCGTAGTGATATACGATATCGATAAATATTTATATTTGATTTAATACTAAATAAGTTTAGAAGATTTTGAGGCTTAGTTTATATCATTCTATGGCCGACCAAGGGAGGGTAGGGAAGGAAGAGTTCTTAATCTAAACTGAAAAGGCTAATTAAAGGAAGGCTAAGCACCTCTGGCCTTTGATTATCTTGTATTGCCTCCTTTAATGCTTTCATTTATTCTATCTTTTGACTTCTTCTTTCATATCTTTAGCCAAAAATCCATGGCCCTATGGCTAAAAAAATTCAAAACCAAAATAAAGCATGGTTGCATATCTTGATTTCTGCATAAATCCGTAGATTGATTAAGTTGAATATATGTGCTTTATTCATCATTTAAGGTGCTATTTTTCTACTGCATTCTAAGGTGATTTTCAATTTATTCATTCATGTATTGATCATTTTCATATGTTTTGAATCCTTTACATGATATATATCAAATGTCTGTATATTCATCTTGTTCAGATTCCATTTTTCCACTCCTTAATTAATTAATTGTTCATCATGTTAATTCAATTTGGATCCCTTATTATATTATTCCTTAATTGGTTATATGAACAATATGTTGATATGGTTTGGATCCTTTTTCTCATATGATTATTTGTTCATTGTTTGTATATTTTGTTTTTGAGTCTTTTGTCACTAATTTATATGTGCCTAATTTGTCCAATCTATATTTTGTTGTTGTTTCAAAATCATTTCAATTGAATACTTTTTAGTTATATGTATACATGTTACTTTGGAACTGGGCCAGCCTACTATGGAAGTTGTAGATGAATTTCAAATTTTTTTAAACTCCATTGGACCTTTATTAAGCATATGAAGTCTAATTTATTTAGAATATTTCAATATATTATTCAAATAAAATCTCTTATTTTATTTAAATTTATAAATTATATACAATTTTATTTCATTTATGTTCAATTAAATATAAAAGTACATACATGTATCATATACATAAATGTATCTGTATGTATGTGTAATATAATAGTCCATGCAAGGTACAACATGCCTATATATAAATATTGGGATTTACATCACAACGAACATGTTAGCTCATCCTATATGTATTAAATGTTATCCAGATATAGTATGTATGTAAACTTGTTATTTATATAAATATTAAAAACTATGTAAATATATATATATATAAATATATATATATATATATATATATATATATACGTATATGCATATATGTATAAATATACAACTATATGTAAAAATATTAATGATTTATTTCTATATACTATTGCATTAACTATATATATAAATATGAATATATAATATAACATAATATTTTTAAATCATCTGACACATACGTATATAGGTATGAATTACAGTAATAAAATTGTTGCTATTATTATATTTAAATTTATATATATAAGTATATTTATAATATCTAAATTTTATATGTATATATACAGTATATTAATTATGTATTTAAAATACATATATGTACACACATATATAAATCATTCCAAATTGAATGCAGAGCACACAAAAAATTTATTTATATTTTATTGCATTAAAAAAATATTAATTAATTAATCGAAATATAATAAAATAATAGTAAAAAAAATTCTTGTTAAATTTTTTGAATTTGAATTTTTAGAAAATCAAGCATGATATTTTAAAGTTACAAAAAAATTTCAAAATTTTCTCCATCAAAATAATATTCTTAGTTAATTAATTGATTTTAGTTATTTATTAAATTGATTTTTAAATAATATAGAAAATGAGTGTTAAATTTTTATTTTTGTTATAGGGAATATATAGTGATAAGAAAATTTATAAAATTTAAAATTTAATTTTTGAAACATATTTAATTTTATATGATTTATTAAATTAGTATATTAATTTAAATAATATGAAATAATAGTAAATAAATAATAAATATTATTTTGCAGCCATCGAAAAATATGATGTAGATATGCATTTAGAAAGCATAATTTCAACTATTAACATGATATGATGATATAATTAAATAAAAGTCATGTAATTAAAATTAGACAGTATATTGATTCATATATATATTAATTAATAAAATGATAATAATTAAAATAACATTTATTTGGCTATGTACTTTAGATCTATCTATAAAAATGTGTTTTTTCTAATAAATTAAAACGTACATATAACCAATCTAATATGTGACAATATTGATGATACATATAAGAATCAACCTCAACGAGCAATATAATAATGATATACATATATGAATAATATAATATTATCTATAAATTATTTTTCATGTGATATAGTAAATACATATCCAACACTAATGCCTTCGAGCGCACCTTATAACGATGAATTTTACCTCAACGGAGATCTTTTTAATTAGGCAGATTGCTAATCCTTGAACCGTGGACCTTTAGCTATCCAATAGCTGTTGCTTTTTGAATTGATTTAAGATGAATTTGGAGCTCCTTGTTGATGATGTTGGCCAACAATGATGGGGAATGTCAGCTATAAATTTCTTCTTGCATTACGGTTAGGAGTCCTTTTACAGTGGAAGAAATAGAGAAATATGGATCACATCTCATCCATATCTCATCAAATCCCAACTATCCATCTCCACACCCCTTTAGCCTTTTTAGCTGACTCTTGCAAGCCCTATTTCTATTGAAATAACATCTTAACATCATGGAACAATAGCCCATTTAAGCCTAAATAAACATTATTAATTAAATCTAATCTAGTAGCTAGTCGATATCGCATATCAATCGATATATTTATAATTATTATAAATATATACAATAATATTTATTCTTCAAGTCATCTTCAAAATTTTACAATTAATATTTCACAAAGATGAATTAATTTATAATAACTACAAACTAATTAAATCATTGGTCTAAAGAGAATTCATCATTTCAGTTGTATCACTCATCGGGTGTAAATTCGATCAGCGATTAACATCGAGCTATTCGAATGTTAATGTTTATACATCACATAGCAGATGGTGTGATATTTTGGCCAAATTTATTGCTTACTTAATTTCAGTAAAATACAATTTTATATATTATTAAGTGTTACCTGATTGTGACTTTTATCTACACCAAATCTCTTCGTTAAAACTATATCACTTTGGACTTATGGAATTTAGCAATGGTCAAAATTCCAGTATTGTCCATATTTAACTATATAGTCCAAAAACAAAGTCCTTGGTTCCTACTAACAATTATTACTGAACAAAATGCTCTGGTCGAATACTTTAAATTTGAATTGACTAAGTTGACCATGATACCAACCCCATATAAAAGAGGAGACGGATCCTCTCTTGAATAATGTTTTACTTCCAACACTTTCACTCGACCCAACTCTAGTCACTTGATGGAAGTCATGCCATGATTTGACAATAATAAAAGTGGAGCTTTTATATTAAAGATCCATAGTATTCTCAAGTCGAGAGAACTGTGTAAATTAGTCATATCGATATTTCCTATTTGACCTTAATTTTATTAACCAACAGAAAATTATCGAGTGAGTCATTCTATAATTATCCAAAACCTGTCCGTACGTAACTCCTAGGTGCCTCCAACAATCATGATTAATACACTGTCCAAAATTTCGAAAACGTTACGTACTCTAATCTCAATGAATACATCGATATCCAGTCTCGATGCATCTTGACTAGCAACATTTAAATGGTATATTTGTTTTCATTGTGATAAATTACTTACGGTTATAACACTTGTAACTACTATCAAAAAACATACAACTTATGGATTTTATATTAAATATACTTTTAATCAATTAGTTAATATATCACATTATTCCAAGTATATAATAGAAAGAAAACACCTTTATTTAAAATAAGATTAATCAAAGAGGTAGATATATATAGCAATGATGTGCACGTAAAAGTATATATTTTTACTTCCATATTTAATCTACTTTTATTTAAATAAATGAGCATATTAGGGTATTTTACATGTTTAAATCAAAATTTAAATTATTTTCAAATCATTAATTATTCATCTTCAATTGAGGGGTAAAATGGTAATTTTTTTATGATTTAATTTGAGAAAATTTATTTGCACATTTTTATTTTTATTTGTAAGAAATGGAGTGCAAATATGGAAAGGTTTTATGGATGAATGCATGCACATATGTTGAAAGTAAATGGAAAATGGAAATAAAAGAATTAATGCAACATGGAGGAGCTCACATACCCACTAACATATGGTCCATAATTAAAGGTACATGTACATATTAATGGAGGCTTAAAGGCATGTTAGTGGGGATTAATTATTTCCCTAATGATTACTTGGAGGTTACACTTTCTCAAGGGTATTTTAGGTAGTCCCCTAAAATATGAGTTAAGGTTTTAAGCATTTATAAATACCCATTATGCTTTCATGTAACCATCCTCTTCCTTTTCATGCAATATTGTAGCCACAAATCAATGATAAATAAAATGTTGCTTTAATGGCTTCTTAGCCCTACTCTTTAGCTTCTTGCACTTTTATTTCATGCTTACTTTTCATGCTCTCTTTATTTCATGCTCTCCTAGTTAGTTTATGTTTCTCTTGTTTAATATTAGCAGCATAGATTTAATTCTTGTAATTAGTTTATTTTATTTCATCAAAGTAGTTAGCTCTCTATCCTTTTTAATTAGCTCTCATTTTCCTTTTCTTTTAATGTTGAAATCATTTTATATTAACATGTTTTCAAATATAAGTAGCTAAACCCTTCAATTTAAGGGTATTGAAGCTCTCATGAAACATATTAAATTCACATAATAATTTCATTTGTGATCTTTCTTTTGTGCTTAATGGAAACTTTGAATGATGGTGGTTTATATCTCTTTTAAATGAATTTTAATAGTCTATGTTGACATCTCAAATAGGCTATGCTTATTTCGTTTTAAACATAAACTATTTTATCGTTTGCCTAAGTGATTTTGATGATGAAAGTTAAGGTAGAATCAAAATTTAATGGTCTATATTACTAGTTCATAGTAAATACATCATAGTTAAAATATATTTTATTTTTAATTTCATGTCATTTTCATGAATTTGATAAGTGGGTTTGAATGGTGTGTTAGAGTTTGATGATTAAAGTTGTGCTAATTAATAGCACAAATAAATCATACTTATAATAAACACATCTATCATTTCTACTTAATATTTTAATAAGAGATTATAAATGAATTCTGTATTTATTTGTATGAATGATTGAAAATGGATTTGCCTCTAAATTATTCTTTAATCACATAGTTTTATTCACCTTTGCTCTAGTTTATTTTCTACAGTTTTTCTTAGTTTAAAACCACTTCAAAACTTGGGCCTAATTTGATTGAGTAATTTAATTTATTCCCCGCAAATCGAACCATACTAGTATACGTACTACAATTGTACGCCGTGTGCTTGCGGTTTTATAATTATTATATTTTAATGATGATTTTCTAATCGATATAAATTTCTGTTGTTACTAACATGTTTTTGACGCCATTGCTGGGGAATTGCAATTTTATTTTAATTTTACTCTTCGAATTACTTTTACATTTGTTTTATTTCATTTTGTGTTATTTTTCATTAAAAAAATTATTTCGTGCATTTGATTTCATTCACTTTTGTTCAGTTTTGTTTGTTATTTTGTTTTAGTGTTTGCATTCACTTTTGTTTTTGTTTTCCATTTGTATTTGTATTTGTTTTGTGTGTTTTTTTAGTGTTTTCATAAATAAAAAAAGCAGAGTAAACATAGTTCATTTCAATAAAAGAAAAAAAACGGTGTGCATTTCATTTACATTGTATTACATTTTGTTTGCATTGCATTTCATTTACAATTTCATTTCATTTACAATTGCATTCAACTACACTAGTGCGAACCCGTGCTTCGCATACGGACCACACTCAATCTCTTGTCATCATAACACGTTTAAATGATTTATATGGTTCATTGATTAAGTAATAGTGATTTTTTATCAACTTTCAAATAAGTTTGCATTTTGTCTAAAACTTATGTATAAATCTTTGAAAACAATAATGCAGATAGTACTGGTGCTTGATAAACAATTGCAAAATATCGAGCAAAAATGATTTCAAAGATAAAATTTCTACACAATACACATATAAATTTATTGTCTGCATCAGCTATTACTTCATGCATTAGCTGTATTATATGTAACTTCATTTGGTGAGATACCTTTATCAATCATTTCCTTTAATATTTGATGTCGCTGATTCCATTTACTGCTTCGGTAATAATTATCTATAAGAGCAGTGCAGGTAACAACACTTGGTTTACACTTGATCATTGATCCAAAAAGGCCAAAAGCAACGTTGACATGATTCATGAGAACGCAAGTGTTGTTGATGATCTCATAACTTACTATGTCTAGGAGCACATTATGCAGCATCATATTATTGTAGAATCATAAGATTAGAGGATAAAGAGATTTATTTCTGTTTTGAACGATTCTTGTGAAAAATTTGCTAAATCTAAAGCATACATATTTTATGTCTGAAGTGTTGGAACTAACAACCATTATTCAACAATATTTATTTTAATGTGAAGAATATCATTGTATTTCTTTTACAGTCAAAGAAAATTCAATATAATAAGAAGCATATAATTGTATTTAATGCTTTCGTGATTTTTGGTTCCATTTCTAATTCCATCTAGCATTGTTGCTGTATTTTGGTAATGTTCGATTTCACCAGACTTTACTGCAATTTTTGAAAGTAGAATCAGTGGCTGTAAATTTTCAAAACAATCAACGACATAGATTAGTTAAAAGAAATAAAGTCAAAAAGATTTAATAACTTTAATTATATGAATAATCCGAAAAACTATGATTTTAAAAAAATTATTTTTAGCTATCAACAATGGATATCATTGGAAATCATATTAAATTTGAGATTTAATAGTGAAATCGATTCTTAAATACAATTAATGTAGAAAAAGTTATCACATTTCAAAGTTTGGAATAGAAAGAAATTAAAAACGTGACTGTTCATTTTTCAAAATATGAAAGAGGTCTGTGTGCTCTTGAAATCTAACTCAATAATAATATTATAGTATAGACAACTTCTTCACATTAATCCACGTCCGCCCACTTCTGCCTCACCAACCTCTACCACACCACAACCCACACATCGTACAGACATCACCACCATCTCCCCTCAAACTGCCAACAAGTGCTCCTTCGAGTATCCACATGCAACCACCATCCTCCATCACTGCTCTACATCACTTTAACCAGATATTCCATCAGCACTCCTCTACCAAACCATCAAACTACCACTTTATACAAACGTACAAAACTAAATATCATCACATCTCCTGTTCTACAAACTGTTCCTCAACCTCAACACCAACACTTCTTCCCCTATACTGTCTACATCACCTTCCTATCACTGATTACCACACAACATCCTCACCATTGCAATCACTTCCCCCTGCCTGTCGCCATTTCAATCACTTCCCACTGCCTACGCAAACAGCCACACCTCCAACCTCCCTTGCCAACTGCCTCAGTAACATACACACTTCTACCTGTATCATAAACCAACTCCCTCTTCCATTATTCTACCACTTCAACTACTCCATCCCATAAAAACCAAATACACCGTCAATACATTGTCAATCCTCTTTAGCTTCACAATTGCACATACACCCAAACACAGTTCTCCACTCCCTGTCACTTACACATTACTGCCTACTTCCGTTCACTACATCATCACTGCTACCCGGCCACCACAACCATCTCTGCCACACTCTCCTACACAAACCAAAGACAACTATCAAAACTTCCTTTGCTTGCAACTTCAACCTCACTCCTCTTCTTCCACTCTAACACAATCAACTTGAACACTTCCATCATCTTCCTCTCTACATCAAATAATAACCACCCACATCCGAACTTCCCCCTACCATTAACCAGAAACACCATCATTCACTTCTGCTCTACTTCATAACTCCTTTACATACAGCACCAGTTCATATCCTCCTCGAACAAACTTCTACACTTCACCATCAGAAACTATTTCCACCATCAGACCACCTCCTCCTTGCAAAAACACAGCAAATCACCAACAGCAGTGCCAAGCAACCTCATCACTTCCTCTGCTAAAATCAAACAAACCTAGCACTTCTTCCGAAACTGTATTTCCTACAAATAACTCGACAACCCACCTTCTCACTACCTTCCTCCATCACCCACAACAAGACCATCACATGAACAACACTTCAACTTCTCACCTCTGCCAGCAACTCATTGTACTCATCCCCTCAAAACATCAGTCTCTAACCAAATCACCATCCAAACAGCAGGCCAGAAAACATCTACCACACACCCATCTCAACACTGCTTCGGCCAAACTCCATCTCCCACTGCATCGCAACCGAGTACCACCACCCTCTACAACCCACAAGCCACAACCTCAACCACACTTCATCAAAACCATCAAACTTCTACCACCTACGGCCTCTACAACCTGAAAATCCACCACAACCTACCACATTTCATCTACCCCTACCTTTCTCAAACAACCCAAAATCAATCAATCTCCCGAATCTATTATCGCAACCGCAATCACCCAACACCCGCAACTTCACCAATCCCTCATCAGTAAGCAACTTGACCACATCATGTCATTGCAACCACAAACCCTCGAATTGAAGCTAAATACCCAAATGCGAACCCAAATATCCAAATTAACAAATTTTTAGATCGCGATTTTGATTTCTGATTTCATTTTTTAGTTCGCCTCTTTTTTTACTTTTCATTTCATTTTTTTCAGACAGAAAGAAGGGAATTTGGGCATTTGTGAAAATGTGTGTAAGCGGTGGGCAATTGTTTTAAGGGGGAATTAATTTAAAGGACAAAAATTTCTATATTTTTTGCCTCAAGGACACGACCTCAATATTTTTGCCACAAGGACAAACATTCTTCTAAAATTTATTCACAAGGACAAACATTTTCCAAAATTATTCATAAGGACAACAAAACTGATACCGAGCTAAAAACTGATACCTAAAAACTGCTACCGATAACTACAAACTGATACCTAAAAACTGATACCGATAACTAAAAACTGATACCTACAGAAAGTTGTCCTTCAGGATAAAATATTGAAGGTCTGTCCTTGAGGCTAAAAAGCTGTGAAATTTTGTCCTTGACAATAATTTCCTGTTGTTTTAAAGTGTAAATTTGTGAAAGAAAATTTGTGTGTGTGTTTAAACAGAATTTTTTTAAGCAATGAATTTACAATTGTAAAATTTTTTAAGCGATGGATTTTTTAAAGTGTGTGTGTGAATTCATTTTATTTATTTTTCTTAGCTTTCTAATATATATATATATATATCGTTCAAATTTCAAGATGCAAATTACAGGTTGCAAAAAGGAAAAGACTTGCTTGCTTATAAAAAAAAATCGCTGCTTTAAAATAAATTTGCTAATAATTCTGCACGATCTGGTATCGTGCTCTCGTCTATTGTTTTTATTTTCTTTACACTTTTGGTTGCTTGCATCATAAAAATCCAAAAACAAAATCAAATTTCATTCGTCGTTGCATTGCTAATACACGTTTAGTTCTGTTTTGTATTCATTTCGTCTAATTTTTATTTTATAAGGGCAACACCCAAATCCACATAAGGTGCGGGATTTCATCACCCCTTCCTTGGCCCACAAATTGCATTTCATTGTAGAATTTGACTAATAATAACGGTTAGACATTGGACTCAAAGGTGTCACGAGCTCATCTGTGGCTTAATTGTATCTTGACAAGTTGTCTTTTTTCGATAATCTAATTTCTTAGTGTCTAGGCTACGACAGAGCAATAATCATTTATAAATATTATGGCGATTCGTAAATATTATATTGATTGTTTCTCTAAAGGTACTTAAACCTTCGGCTGCATTACTATGGTGATTCGTGGTGCACCAATAAATCATATCCATTACCTGGCTAATAACTATTTTGTTGGATTAAAACAATGTGTTATTATATAATTTTGGGTTAGGAGCTACTAAGGACAGAAAATTTGTAATCAAGTCTTTGCATTCATTTAGCTGCATTAGTTCATGGATATTTGAAAAAAAAATCCAAAAGTAAAAAAAATTTACATTTTCCTTAACTTAGTTTTTTTTTCAAAAAATCTAAAACAAAAATCTTTTCAAATCTTTTCCTTTGAAAAAAATTCAAACAAAATCAAAAATCCAAGAAAGACAAAAAAACAACCATTTACTTAATTTAGCATTTTTTTAAACATATAAAATAAGAAAAAAATTTGAAAATCCAAAATCCAAAAAAAAAAAAAAACAAATCTCCCATTTGAAATTAATTTCTCTTTGGTAAATATTTTTCCTTTTAAAAAAGTTTTTATAAAAAAAAGCATATTTTTCACTTCATTTTTTAAACCTTGTTTCATTCTTTTAAACTTGATTCTCACTTCTTTCTCTCCTTGGCCTTTTCACTTGTGCATGAGTGCTTGGACTCGTGACACAACAACGAATCGTTTAACACGAACAAATGATCCTTCAACCGTGGCAAATGAAAACGTCCCTCGGACTCTTATGGATAGAATTCATTCTAGTCATATTGCCACGCTCCCGAAATTTGATAATTTTGAACACGATGACCCATACATCTTCTTAACGAAATTCAGAAAAGTATGTGTGACCATTAAACTCCAATAATTATGTGATGATAGAATCAAACTTCGGTTAATTCCATTTTCCCCTACCGATTACGCAGAAAAATGATTGTATGGCTTATTGTCTCATTCAATCAAAACTTGAGAGGAATTCGTTAAAGTTTTCTTAAAAAATTTCTTCCCCATGGAAAAAACAACTAAAATCCAAAACAAAATTTTGAATTTTCATCAATTCTGGGGTGAACCTTTCGGAAAATATTTTGAAAGATTTAAAGAGCTTTTGATAAAATGTCCATACCATAATTTCAAAAAATGGACTTTTTGCCAAATCTTCTACGACGGACATGAAAATAGCTCGCAAACCATGCTTGAATCGATGTTCCAAGGCAATTTTCTCGCCCAACATCACGATGATTCTTGGCAGTTACTTTAAAACTTAGCTGAAAAGTCATCCCGATGGGAATGTTCTAACGAAAAATCCATTTATTCACAATCGAGCGCACACTCGATAGAATCATCTTTGGCTTTGGAAGCTAAATCGATGCAATGTTCAATAAATTCGATAATTTGCCCCATCCATGAGTAAATATTTCATAGTAGCCTCATTCAAGAATTTTTTTTGATCCAACCCGTAGGAATTAATAGAAAAGGCAAATCCCCTATGATACACCAGATCCGGCTCGGTTATTGATAGAGTGAATAGATCTGCCATTTCTTGAAATCTCTCTTCTGATTCAAACTCGTGGTGTAACTTGTATCCCCCTTTGTCTCGGTTATGGAATAGATGAAATAAATCCAAAAATGTTTTTTTTTCAAGAATGAAATCTTATTGGAACTGTCCATATCTGGTTCATCCTTCGGAACCATATCACATCCCGGATGTGATGAAATAGGATGAATTGAGACGGTATTTTGTAAATACGTAATTATCTTGAATATATCAACCATTTCTTTATTTTCCGATCACCTGGAAGGGACAAAAGAAACATCTTGTTTTTTCTTCAAAAATTTCTGATCTCGGTTTTCTCATCCAACCAAATGAACCAAGCTTCCTAACCAATGTGATATAAATGCAATGAGTCGAATCATATTACCGATCAGTGCCCCAATTCAATGGAACAACTCAATGCTTTTAATAATGTTAAGAATGACCCATTTTCTCCAACGTACAATTCTGGTTGGAGAAATCATCCTAACATTGCATGAAACCAAAAATAATTCTAATACGAATTGGTCCGTCCCAACTTTCAAGCATTTAAGAGCAATGCTTCGAATCCTCCCTTTCAAACTAACCACTTTCAACAAAATTTTGCGGGCCTGTTCCAGAATCAACCGCAATAATCTTCTGCCTCCCAAGATGATAAATGATTGACTTCACTTGAGAAAAGTCTTGAAACTTTGGCTAAAGCAACCACTCAAAGCCTCCAATCAAATAGCAATTCGCAAAATTTATTAACCTCATACATGTAGAATACGAGTCAATCGATTGCTAAAGTTGAAATGCAAATATGACAATTAGCCATGCCTATAAGTGAACAAGACCGAGGTACATTCCCAAGTCAGCCAGTTCTGAATTCCAAAAATCAAAATACAAATTCGAATCAAGCCCATGTCATTCAAGATAGCAACGTAAACCAAATGCCTGCTATCACGGCTTTGCGTTCTGGTAAACAAATTGATAATCAAGTTGCTAATCCAAACGATTTACCGAAAGCTCCACTTGACACTTCGTATGGCAAGCGATTCGGTACAAAAATTGAGCCAAACATTGAATCAAATACCAATTCAAATTCTTCTTCTACTCAAGTAGACTGACCTACAGAGTATCGTGTTCCATTTCCACATCGTTTTTGATCCAAGAAACACTCTGATCAAACGGAAAAGATGTTGGAAACTTTTAAACAAGTCAAAGTAAACATCCTTCTTCTTGATATCGTTCAACAAGTCCCAACTTACGCTAAGTTTCTAAAGTACTTATGTACTCAAAAATGACACACTCATGTACCCAAGAAAGTTTTCTTAACTGTCGGTCTTAGCGAAGTTTTGTCTCAGTCAATTCCCGTAAAATACAAAGATCCTGGATGTCCTACGATCTCATGCACGATAGAGAAAAAACGATTAGTAAGTGCTTACTGGACTTGGGTGCGAGTGTCAATTTGATTCCTTATTCAATTTACCAGCAACTTGGCTTGGGTGAACTAAAATCAACGAAAGTAACTCTTTAATTTGTTGATCGTTCGATAAAGAAACCCATGGGAGAAATCGAGTATGTACTCATCAAAATTGGTCAGTTTATATTCCCCGCCGATTTCATCGTTTTATAGACTCAACCCGTTCACAATCCAATGTGTCAAATTCCATTGATTTAGGCCGACCTTTCTTGGCTACTTCAAATGCTGTAATCAATTGTCGGAATGGTTCGATGAAAATTTCTTTTGGAAACATGGCTTTGGATCTTAACATCTTCAATCTTGAAAACCAATCGAACGAATCACTTGACCAAATGTTGGAAGTTAGTTCCATTCAATAAAATTTCTACTACGAAATAGTCAATCTTAACAACGAATGTGGGACTGAATACGAACAATTGTTTCAAGACGAGCCCTACGAGATCGAAAATGCGCTTCAATTTGAACCCCTCACTCTTGAGTCAGAACTTCAACCGAATTCTTTGATTGAGCAACCTCCGAGGTTAGAACCCAAACCTATTCCCAATCACCTTAAGTACACATATTTAGGTGACAGTGAAACGTTTCCTATCATAATCTCTTCAACTCTATCTATTTATCAAGAAGCATCTCTTCTTTCAATTCCATCAAAAAACAAAAAAGAAATTGGATGGCCGATCACCTATATAAAGGGAATTAGTCCCGCTCTTGTTCAACTTCGTACACTTAGTTGACGATGCCAAGCCTGTTCGTGACACGCAACGAAGGCTTAACCCATAAATGAAGGATGTGGTTCGAGATGAAATTCTTAAACTTCTCGATAATGGAATCATTATCCCATCTCTGATAGTTCATGGGTTAGCCCAATTCATGTCATTCCTAAAAAGTTTGGACTAATAGTTATAAAAAATGACGCTAACGAACTCATTCCAACTCGTACTCAAATAGGTATGTTTGCATTGATTATCAAAAATTAAATGCTGAAACACGTAAAAATCACTTTCCCATTCCTTTCATCAACCAAATGCTTGAACGATTAGCCGACCATGAATTTTATTGCTTTTTTGATGGTCATTCCGGTTATAACCAAATTCCAATCGCTCCCAAAAATCAAGAGAAAATGACTTTCACGTGTCCCATTGGCACCTTTGCATATCGACATATGCCATTTGGCCTTTGTTATGCTCCTGCTACTTTTCGAATATGCATGGTCAGCATCTTTTTCAACATGATCGAATGCTTTCTAGAAGTGTTTATGTAAGATTTTTCCATCTTTGGAAACTCTTTTTTCGAGAAATTACACCATCTTAATTTGGTTTTGAATCGATGTAAGGACAAATATTTAACGTTAAATTAGGAAAAATGTCATTTCATGGTCAAACATGGCATTGTCCTTGGGCATGTCATTTCAAACAAAGGCATTGAAGTAGATAAAGCTAAAGTTGACGTAATTGCAAATCTATTCATTTTCAAATCTGTAAAGGACATTCGTTCATTTCTTGGACACGTTAGTTTTTATCGATGCTTTGTGAAGGACTTTAGTAAAATTTCTCGACCTCTGACGATTCTTCTTAGAATAGACGTTCCATTTGACTTTAATTCTAATTGTGTTTTGCTTTCGAACGTCTCAAAAACGAACTTATTTCTGCTCCCATCATTTGCTAAGCCAACTGGGATCTTCCTTTTGAAATAATGTGCGATGCTTCTAACTTTGTGGTTGGTGTTGTCTTAGGAAAACACATCAAAAAATCCTTTATGTCATCTAATATGCTAGTATGACTTTAAATGTTGCTCAACTCAATTGCACAACCGTCAAAAAAGAGCTTCTAGCGGTAGTTTTTGCGCTCGAAAAGTTCTAACCTTATTTGATTGGTTAACACATTACATTTTACACTGACCACTCCGCTCTTAGATACCTTTTTGATAAAAAGAATGCTAGGTCTCGTTTGATCCGTTGGATCCTTTTACTCCAAGAATCTGACTTTACGATCAAAGATAAAAAAAACATCTGACAATGTCATTGCCGATCGTCTATCGTGTCTTCCAAACGCACCATCTTCTTTATCGATCAACAAGAACTTTCCTGATGAACAATTCCTTTTTTTTCTATTGATTCATGGTATGCCGATATAATGAACTATTTAGTCACCAAAAAAAACTTCTTCATTTTGGTCGAAACAAGATAACATAAGTTTCTTTCCCAATTCAAGTACTTTTATTGGGATGATACATACTTGTTTAAGTATTGTCCCAACCAAAACATTCGACGTTGTATCTCGGATTGCAAAATAAGGAGTGTTCTTTCATTTTGTCACGACCAAGCTTGTGGTGGTTACTTCGGTCCAAAAAAACAGTGGAAAAAGTGCTTCAATATGGTTTTTACTAGCCTATACTTTTCAAAGATGCATTCGAGTTTTGTAAAACTTGTGATCGCTGTCAAATGTTAGGAAAAATCTCTCGATAAAACATGATGCCCTTGAACCCCATTCTTACGATCGAAATCTTTGACGTTTGGGGTATTGACTTTATGGGACTATTTCCCTATTCTTTTGGAAATCTATACATTCTTCTTGCCGTTGATTGTGTCTCTAAATAGGTTGAACCATTCCTTTTACAAAATATTACTATAAAGTTGTTATGAAATTCATAAAATAAAACATCTTTTTGAGGTTTGGAACACCTCGCACAAATAATAAGCGACAATGGAACCCATTTTTGTATTTGTTCATTTGAAACTCTAATGAAGAAATACTTGATAACCCATAAGTTATCCACTCCTTATCATCCTCAAACTTGTGGTCAAGTTGAAGTTTCAAATCGCCAAATCAAGCAAATTTTGGAGAAAACTGTAAACAAAAATCGAAAAGATTGGTCACAAAAATTAACAAATGCGCTTTGGGCTTATAGAACTGCGTATAAAACCGATCTTAGGATGTCTCCTTTTAGGCTAGTATATGGCAAAGCATGTCATTACCTGTCGAACTTGAACATAAAGCATTGTGGGCAACTAAGAACAAAAAATTTAATCTTGAAAAAGCTGGAAAAAACATAAAATTGCAAATCAATGAATCGGAGGAGATTAGGAACGACACATATGAAAATGAGAAAATTTACAAAGAAAGAACAAAAGTTTTTCATGACAAGTAAATCCTAAGGAAAACATTTCCGCAAATCAAAAATTTCTTTTGTATGACTCTCGACTTCATTTGTTCCCTCGGAAATTAAAATCAAGGTGCATACGTTGTATGTACTGTTTTTCCACATGTGCCATAGAAATAGAAAACCCTAGGGATGTATCGATTTTTAAAGTCAATGGTCATCATTTAAGACCTTACTTTGAGTTAGCGAGTGAACGAGAGGAGGAGCTCATGATTTTTCATGAGCCACACTATGTCTAGTAAGAAATTTTAATCCTCTCTTATAAATATGTACATATTTTTCTCCGTTTCACTCATTATGTCATGTATTGACCGTGCGAACATAGTTAAAATCAAGTGTGTGGGGGGGAGTCTCATGTTTATTTTGATTTTTTTATGGGTTATTTTTTGCGTTCTCTTTCTAGAAAAAACATAAAAAAATATTTCCTTTTAGAAATATTGATTTACTTTTGAAGAAACATAATATGAAAAGTATACGATTTTGGGTATTAAATTGAAATTTTTGAAAAATTACTTGTCTTAACAAAAATAAAAATAAAAGTTTAATTACAAGTAACTATGGCATAAATATTATATAGGAAGGTTCATGGGTGATAATTATCAAGTATATTCTAATTGTAATCTTTGTTTAAAAGAGTAGTTGATTTAAAGTAAAAGCGATAACATTTTTAACCTTTTAGGTTAAGTGGTGCTAAGATGATTTTGCATAACTCTCTATTTTTCAAAAAAAGTTTTATAAAAGTAAGGAACACCTAGAGTCATGTGTTCACCCGTAAGTGTGTGCACTTGCCATGCTCTGTACCCTTCTCACGTAAGCCCGAAAGGCAGCGTATGGTCGGTATATCTGGCCTCAGTTATATGTGCTAAGTGTATATAAATAAAATTTAATTAAAATAATAAACATCTAGAGTCATGTATTCATACGCAACTGTCTACACTCGCCATGCTCTATATTCTTCTCATGTAAGCTCGAGAGACTCGGTATATCTGGCCTCAGTTTATCTGAGTAAGGTGTGTAGATAATAATAATGCTAATACTTTTTCAAAATAGATAGAGCAAGCAATTGAAATCCAGCACTATTTTCACTTATTTTATTCGATTTTTTATTTAAAAGAAATAAAAATACCACTTTGCAAAATTATGATAATCAACTAAAGGATCCATCTCATAGTTGCACTACGTTATCAACCAAAACAACTAGCCAAACTAGTCTAATTATGATGATAACTTATTTTTTGTTGGAAGTTTTGATGAATAAAAGGGCTAAAGTTTCTTGATAATGACCAAAACTTATATTTAACTTACTTGTGTCAGTTTAAAAGTAAATTCTTCATTTGTGCATATTTTTGAAAACTTGCATCATATAGTCGCATTATAATCTGCATATCGCATTTGGATTTTGTGGGTGGTATCTTTCAAGAACCCTCGTGAGACAACACTCGTCCAAGGACACCTAAAGGTTTAACCGCTTGCTGCAATTGTGTTTCCTACGAAAACGGATTTATCTTAGGTTTAGCATATTCGAGGACGAATAAAAAGATAAGTGTGTGGGTATTTGATGTGCACGCAAAAGCGCATATTTTTACTTCCATATTTAATCTACTTTATTTAAACAATTGAGCATATTATGGTATTTTACATATATAAATCAAAATTTAAATTATTTTCAAATCATCGTTTATTTATCTTCATTTGGTGGTAAAATGGTAATTTTGTATATGATTTAATTTGGGAAAATTTATTTGTGCATTTTATTTTTATTTGTAGGAAATGAAGTGCAAATGTGAAGTGGTTTCATGGATGATTGCATGCACATATGTTGAAAGCAAGTAGAGAATGGAAATAAAATAATTCATGCAACATGGAGGAGCCCACATACCCACTAACATATGGTCCATAATTAAAAGCGCATGCTCATGTTAATGAAGGTTTAAAGACATGTTAGTGAGAATTAATTATTTTTCCAATGATTACTTGGAAGTTACACTTTTTCAAGGGCATTTTAGGTCGTCCCTAAAATATGAATTAAGGTTTTAAGCATTTATAAAAACCCCTTATGTTTCATGTCATCATCTTCTTCTTTTCATGCAATATTGTAGCCACAAATTAATGATAAATAAAATGTTACTTTAATGGCTTCTTAGCCTTGCTCTTTACCTTCTTGCATTTCTATTTCATGCTTATTTTTCATGCTCTCCTAGTTAGTTTATGCTTCTCTTGTTTAATGCTAGTAGCATAGATTTAATTCTTGTAATTAATTTTATTTTATTTTATGCAAGTGGTTAGCTCTCTTTTCTTTTAATTAGCTCTCATTTTCCTTTTCTTTTTAATGTTGAAATCATTTTATGTTAACATGTTTTCAAATATGAGTAGCTAAACACCTTTAATTTAAGGGTAATGAAGCTCTCATGAAACATATTAAATTAACATAATGGTTTATTTGTGATCTCTCTTTTGTGCTTAATGGATACTTTGAATGATGGTGCTTTATGTCTCTTTTAGTGAATTGTGATAGTCAATGTTGACATCTCAAATTGGCTATGCTTAATCCATTTTAAATATAAACTTTTTGAGAATTTGCCTAAGTAATTTTGATGATGAAAGTTAGGCTAGAATCAAAATTTGACGGTCTATATTACTAATTCATAGTAAATAGATCAACTTAAAATAGATTTTATTTTTAATATTATGTCATTTTCATGAATGTTGATAAGTGAGTTTGAATGTCGTATTAGAGTTTGATGATTTGAGTTGTGCTAATAAATAGCCCAAATAAATCATACTTATAATAAGCACATCTATCATTTCTACTTAATATTTTAATGAGAGATTATAAATCAATTTTGTGTTGATTTATATGAATGATTGAAAGTGGATATGCCTCTAAATTATTCCTTAATCACAGAGTTTTATTCACCTTTGCTCTAGTTTATTTTCTACAGTTTTTCTTTGTTTAAAACCACTTCAAAACTTTTGGCTAATTTGATTGAGTAATACTGAAATTTAATTCATTCCCCATGGATCGACCCGTACTCGCATACGTACTACAATTGTATGTCGTGCGCTTATGGTTTTATAATGATTATATTTTATGATGGTTTCCTAATCGATAGAAATTTACATGGTTTCTAACAACAAATTAAATAATTTCCCTTAGGTCATACTCCTAACTCTATTAGTTATATGGTCATTTGAACATTTTTTAGTGAAACTAATTTCTATTAATTTTTAATTAATTCCGATTGGAAATAATTTAATTGAAAAAAACTTTAACTATTACATGCATTACATGATTGTTATTTGAATATAGTTTGTTTCATTGTCGTTAACGTAGATGTAAAAGTTGTTTCAATTTAAAATCTACATTTATGAAAAATCTTAAACCATTTGATTCCTTCCTAGGTAATAAGTAGATTTAAATTTATTAACTATAAATTTGTAAATGTAAATATTAGGTTCAATCTTTACATATATTAGTTGTTTTTAAATTTTATAACATAGTTTACAATTATTTATATATGGTCATGTATATGTGTATGTTATTTTAATTCAAATTTTATAAAATGGACTTTTGTATAAAACTACAAAATTCATTAAAAACCTTTCAATAATTATATACCTATTATCATATATATATATATATAGACATATATAAATATATATAGACATATATATATATATATAATTTTAAATCAAAATTGCGAACAACTAAGGCATATATAATGGGACAAATGGGTCTATTGCGATGTAAATCTCAACCCCAACATATGGTCACATTAACCACGCATACTTCATATTTGTAGCATGTGCACTTTACATAGATAGTGTATTTGATATAATTATAAATTAAAACTAATAAAATTTCAAAATAAATAAATAAAATCAATATTTTATTCTAAATATTTTAGAATGGATCTAAAATCCATTAAGACTTCTTAGTCCCAACTAGATCTAAAATGGAATTTTTTTTGAAATTCACTCATTTAACCCACTGCGATCGGCCTGGTTCTTCAATGGTTTAGATCCCAATAACCTATGCGGTCTAAATTACCAATGTTAGTGTTAACTGATTAAAGCCTACCTATTTAGAAGGGAATCTAGAAAGATAGTGTCAAAGGTTGGGATTGGGTAATCAAGTACTCTATCCTGCCTGGTTATTGGCCTGACTCGAATGTAAAGTAGGCCCAATGGTTATCCTAGATATAAAGGACTGAATTGGTTTGTGACTTAGGGCTAACTTTTCAAAAAATGTTTCGAAAATTGAAAAAAAAATTTATATTTTAAATTTAAAGGTTAAGTTTGAAATATAACATGTTATAAATTCTAAAAACTTTCCAAAATCGATTTTGAAAGTTAATAAATTAATTTCAATTTTTTATCTTAGTTATTGGAAGGAATAAATAAATAATCAATTAAAATTTAATTAACTAAATTATATATGTAATGATATATGTATATTTACCTTGAAATGTTTAAGGTAAATGATAATAAATTTAGAATTTAATTAGTATCACTAAATTTTTTTTCTAATTAATTGAATTAGTTAAAATTTAATTAATAAATAATATATATGTATAATGATATATGTATATAATTACTATAAATGTTATTGTGTATATTCATACTTGAATTACTAAGGATGAATAAATTGAAGTTCAATGGTTGAAAGTTAAATTAAAATAATTAGATTATTAATTAAATTAATTAAATATGATTCAATTAATAAAGTTAAAATTAAATTAAATATGATTTTATTAAATAGAGTGGAACTATGAGTACCCAACTAATATTAAATATGCATAGTACGTATACCATGAATTCAGATGTGTTTGGCACTTGAATCACTAGGGTGTTTCACAAAAAATACATTTCTGTAAATCGATATCACTCAAATAATTGTATAGTAAAGATTATGAATCTAATATGAATGTTGTTCTCTACCATTTATGCATTAACAAATTACTTCCGTACTGTCTTGTTGTTGAGAAAACTCAAGCAAGACGTTATATATGGTTTATCAATATATTATTATAAGTGTTAAGATATGTGCAACTATTCGGTGTGCAAACTAAAGGTATGTGCATTATTTTTAGGCCGTCACAAAATGGTAGGTATGACTGAATATTATCTTGTGATTTGATGAGCAAGGTCGAGGTTTAGATTAAGATAAAGACCATGAGTTAGGAGTTGCATATGATACAATCGATAATGTGTTCTCCATCACTTCCTGTGTGACGTTTCGAATTTTGCCCACTCGAAAATCGACATCCATACTTCAAATCGTATTCGAATGCCATAGATTCGACCGTTCAAATCCGATTCGCCGGAGCTTATAACAACATTAAGTAAATAACACAGCGGAATAAAAGGATAATACATTGATATACAGCTTTAATACAATATCTGATACAACAGATGATCCAATAGATATCAATATACATCAGAGATATGATACAATAAATAGCAGCGGAAAAGAAAAATAGATAACATCTAGCAGCGGAACAATATGACTCTAAGATAGTCTTCAAAAGAGAACTCCGAGAACTACAACTCCATTTCCAAGAATACATCCCGCGAAGCGAGAACCCCCAATAACGATGCACCAAGCTAAGCAAGACTGGTGTGATCCAAAGACTGAACTAGCTCCAGATAATCTACTAAACCTGACTATCTGAAAAACCCAACTCTAGACTACTCGTGTAGAAAATAATGAGCACCCAGAGTTTAGGAAAGAAACAATAAACTCCGGATCAGTCGTGGGACTGGTGTGAGCAACAAAAACAGTTTATCTTTAAAAACATTCAACAAAAGATTTTCAAAGTCAATTCGCAATGCTTTTTAAAAATGAGACTGCCATAAGGCCTCCCGCACACACACACAATGCAAACGCAGAATCGGAGGAGATTTCTCCTTATGATAGTCAAAGATGCTTGATACGCATTAAAAAGAAACATTTGATATTATTACTAGTGCATAGTGTAGGAAAAATTCATTTCGAAAATAAAGATATAAATCTTAGCCAGCATAGACATTTCGAACTATGCCTACTATAGCTACCATCCAAACAGTGGGGCGCCACCATAAGTGAATGATAGGTTCTACAACTAATACCGTACAAGATCGTATTGTTTCTTTGGATTTCCAACGAATGATCAGGCCAAGGAACTTCCCATTGCCACATGAGAATGCCTCTGGATGGACATCCCCGAGAACCAAACCGGATCTCTACCAACACAAGGCCGGGTTACCCCTAACTGAGTAACAACTGACCGAATATGCCATCCCCCGGTCCTTTGGGACCTTTATCCGAGCGCTCGTAATCAATTCACACAATCATAAAGTGTTTTCAACATGAGTAAGTATCTGGGCTCCATACCATGATACCACCCTTTTCTAGAAGGAAATGCACATATCCTAAAGGGCGCTACCCCTCATAACCTTGCCGCATCTTTCCTGTTTTGACCATTCCCGAGGTGTGAGGCTCGACGAAGTCACGTCCACAAAAACATACTTTATACAAAAGCCATGCTTTGGGTCAACAAATGATCATAGAAACGATCACCAAGATAGACGATCAAATAAATGATCCTATCACAAATGATCAACACAATGATCATTTCACAGCAACACTCAGCATGTCACATTACCAAATTGGGAATATATCGCTGATAACATTCAACTACATAACCTCTGAGCTCGTACGTCTCAGAGAAGGGTGTTAAGCTAAGAGAATAAATTCTTCGCCACCAACAGAAATATGTTTGAAAGAAATCGGCTTTATATCTCAATTTGTAATGTCAGACATACAATCCATACAAGTCTGTTCCGGGCTCGAACAGAACCGAAGGTACTTCCAAAGAAGTCCTTGCAATCCGGATATTCACAATCCCGATCGGATTTCCCATCACTTAGGGAGTTTCTATACCGGCGCGACTCGGTGCAGAAACAATCGATAGGTCATCCTATCGCTTTCGCAAATACCCGGTCTTCATCACCGGTCTTCAAATGCTATCCATAACGTCGAGTCACATATTCGGAATGGGTTATACGACACAAAGGTCCTTTTCCGGTTAAACCGAATAGTGAGCGGAAATATTTTTAAAACATATGGATATGGGATTTCAATTAAGTCACAACTTATTACCCAAAACTTTTCTTCAAATGGCTTAACAAATTACCATTTTCAATCTTTAAACAAAAAGATTCATTTTCACAACCTTTAACGGTTTTAAACAATTTTCACTTTTTAATCTTTTAAATAAAAGATTCATTCACAGATTTTCCAAATCAATTTTCATTTCAATTTGATTAACTCGTTAAATCTTTAAATCAAAGATTTAACTTATAGCCTTCAAAACAATTTCATTTCAATTTGATTTAAACAAATCATCAATTTAAATCTGTTAAAAATAAACAGATTTAATTCATAGCTTTCAAAAAGAATTCATTCATAACTTAGGAAAATCATTTCTCTATTCAATCTTGAAATTCCCCTAATTAACTGGAATCTCAGTTCTTATCTAAAAGTGTTTGTCATTTGAAAACAACAGTTTTCATTTTGGAAATCTGATTCATTTATACGAGTTGAAATCCTTGGGTTAAATTCAAATTCCCAAGAAACAATACTTAAAAGTGGTTTAATCCCTATATAACCAATATAACATCTTTAATCCCTAATTTCAAATCATAGAATTCAATTTCAAGTATTGAATTTAAATTTAAATCAAATTATTTAAATTCCAAAACTTAATCAAGTAATTTAAAAATAATAAATTTTATTTTGAAATTTCATTCTAAAAGCTTTTCACATTTATTCCGATTCCATTTCCAAAACATTTAAATTTAAAAATTCAAATTTAACTATTTCAAAAATCTGCGACTTAATCGATTTCCTCGTGAAATCCATATTTGTGTGTGTATGGTGTAGTCCAGGGGTTCAACACAATAGTGCAACATCATTCAATCATCACAGATCAAAACGCAGAAATATAGTTGATAAGCGATATAAACTATAACGTTTATCGCTCATTCACAGATTTACTGATAATATACAGATGTATCATAAGTAAATGAATAAATCACACACAGCTCAATCCATATATCAAAATATCACAAATCAGATAGGATAATCAATTCAAGGCATTTCATACAATACAATCATTCATAAGTAACGTCAAGCATCTAATAATCATTTATAAGCAGGATTAATTATTCGTTTAATCCTAATCAATTCAATTTATTTCCTAGTAAATTAATTACTTATGAATTTATTATCTAATTCTGATTTATAAATTAATCACAAATAATTTGATATAAATAATTTATCAACACTTTAATTAATTATCCTTATTTAATAAATTAATTAGATTAGCCTTAGGTTAATTACAAAATTATTTAACCTAAATTTATTTCATTAAATAATTATTTTTAAAAAATTAATTATCTTTATAAATAAATCAACATTCTAATTACATTAAATGTAATTTTATTTTAATCACTTGGTTAATTAACTTTAATAATTAACTACTTACAATTAATTAATCTTCAATTAATTATAACTCATTAATTAATAAATCTTTAATTAACTATCATTCAATTAATTATCCTTTGCTGGCTACAATAAATGCTTATCCCAAATCACTTATTTTAATAAATCATAATTTAATTTCATCAAGTAATTATACTTAAACTCCTTGATTAATCATTCTTTAATTATTTTATAAATTAAATTATTTTATTGCCGTATTTATCTCTAAGACAATTAATTTCTTTATTAATGATTTCATTAATATTTAAGTGTATTTTTAACATTACACTTTTAAATTAAAATTAAGCTTTTGAATTACACTTTATTTTATCTTGCAAAAATTCAAGTTTTATTTTTTTTTCATTCAATTTTTTTTTTTATAAAAGAACTTTATCAAAATCCACTTATTCTATATTTAAAACTTTTATATTTAAATACATATAAAACTTATTTGAAACTTAACTTTGAAACAAATTGATTTTTATAAGTCAAACTTGTTATACTTTTGTTTAAAACTTTATAAACATTCCAGAAATCCAATTTCTTTGTCCATATCATCTATTCATTTTTTTATTTTTTTATTGATTTTTATAAAATCCGGTTATACTTACAATACAAACCCGAGTTCCTTCTCCCTTCCTCTCGTTTTTTTTCCCTTTCTGTTAGTTTTTAAGTTAACTCAGTTTAAAATTTCAACTACAGGCAACATCACGTGTTCATGCTAACCCCAGTGCACACAACGTGCACCGTGCACGTCTCCTCCTGCCAACGGCCACCGTGGGTCATCGCGACCGACGTCAAAAGTCACACGAACCCATACGAGCACTCAAATAACCCTAGATCGATCCAATTCCACACGAATCGAAATCGAGTTCGAAATCTCGAACCTGGAAACACAACAACATTTCACCCCAACCCTGGAAAACTCTCGTCCCCGCCGCCTCGTCCACCAGTGGCCATGAATTTCCAACCACGGCTTCACTTGACACCCCTCTATCAACCACCAACGTCCGGTTGCACTCGGTCGACCACAAAGGTCGAACGAATCAAATCAAGTCCCCACGTCCAAATTAGGTTTAGAAACTTTGAACCACGGCCATCGCCACCACCGTCATCACTGACGCCGCCACCCATTTTTCCCAGCACCTCCATAAGCTCCCGCGTCTCCAGCCCAAATCCTGACCTCTCCCATCATCGTGACCGACCACGGCGACTCGAAATGCCCAAAATAGATAAACACAAATTGCCCTTAATCCCAATCACTAAAAATCTGAATTACTGCTTTAAAATTCATATTAATGTGTGTGAATTCGACTTACATACTTGAATTCATGGAACCAGAGATTTATATTTTGACAAATTTTGAGTTTGCCCAGTTTCTTCTTGGTTTCCAGAAGCACTTCAAAATTTCTTCAACTTAATTAAATTTGTACCTTAAGTATATGTTATACTAACAATGTTTGTTTTAATGCTAAGCCCAACCATTGAGTAAATCAAATGCAATTGAGTTTTGAAACAAAAATCTGATGCTTTCAAAAACTAAGACAGAGGACAAAATGAACATCAGGTCGCACCCATTATTTAAACTTATTCAGAGAATTAGGTGTATATACACACACATTTCACAGCTATAAGTACCCCAGATTTTACCATACAACTAAATTGAAGCTTAAAATATTATATATGAAGTTACTCACTTGTATTTTTGGAAGAAGAACAGAGGTCTTCTACTTGAAACAGGCTTTGAATACAAGCTGGAATCCCACTTGTTTACTTGCTTAATTCCCAGATTTTCCAGTTTGTAATTTGTCTTTGTTTTTTTTTCTTTCTTCTTCCAGATTTGAAAAACTGGTTACAGGCTTTTGGTTTGTGGAAGTTTTGATATGATCTCTGTTTGTTTGATGAATTTTGTTTTAGTTTGAGATAACATTACTTCATATTTGCTTTCGTTTGTGGAACAGACTTACAATGAGAGGGGAAGGCTAATATAAAGGAGATGTGTACAGGGGTTATTATTGTTTGTTTGTACAATAGTTATGGGCTGGTTTGAAAGCATTAAATGCTTCATGCTTCAATGTAACAGCCATCTCATTTTAATTCTTACAAGTACATTATGCATACACTTATATAGATATGCTGTTTGATTTCCTTTGCAAGTACCAAGTCTTATATTCAAAGTTTTCTTTTCTTTTGTGATCTAATCCAGTTTTATTTTTCTTGTTCTTGTTCTATGTTTTGACTATGCTAATTTGATTTCGGCTGGAGATATTAGTGGCTTGCAGATTTGTTTATTATCGGTTTACACTATACACATTTGAATGTAGTTTGTTTCTTGTCTTATGACTTTTTAAATATAAATAAATTTCCATTTTAATATGTCGTTTTAAATTTAGTTGTGTGTTTACTCTATATTTTAGTTAATGTGTTGTTTTGAATTTTAACCATACGTATTTATTTTAATATGTTTACTTTGTTTTAGTTTTATGTTCTTTTAGCTAGCTTTGTATTCGAGCTTTGTTTATTCTTGCATTTTTATTTTACTTCTATTTTTAGTTTAAATAATTATCATAAATTTTACTTCTAAAAATTATTGTTTTACATTTCTCTATGTACACATATATTTTATATAACTCAAATTATTATCATTTATAAATTTTTAAATCAATTTATTTATTTATTTATTTTTATACTTGTGTCCAAAGTATATTATTTATTTTTCAAAATCATTTATTTAAGAATTTATTTAAAATCCAACATATACATATATATTCACATATATACAAATTTTCAAATCCATATGACTCTACATATTTTCTATTTGAATCGAGGAAACTCGCTTCCATTTATAATTAATTCTACAAATTTTTATTCAAAAATTCATTTAATTATTAATTTAAATTAAATAAAAATCTAGGGTCGTTACAAACTTCCCCCCTTAAAAGAATTTTGTCCTCGAAATTCGCAGACACGAAAACAACAAAGATAGATGAAAAATAGAGAAATATCTTTTCAGATCAAACTGGATATCAGTTCTGCATTTGGCTCACCAAATCAGAATATCAACACTAGATACAAGAAATTATAATAGAATTTCAAAATTTGATTTTAAACTAAATCGCTTTATCGATACAATTCAATTTATCCTTCATATTCTATTAATCAAATTTAACTCAATTCAAAATTTCTAATTCATTAAAAATTTCAATTTCAAATTTCAAATTTATTCATTAAAGTTTAAAATCAAAACTGATAGGAAACCGATGAAGATACGAAATAAGGATTTTCTACAACGATTCGTATGGCTATCACCGCATCGAAACTTCTTCTGGAGCTGTCACGAAGCAATTCAAAAGAAATTGAAAAGACGAATCAAAGGAAATTGATAAGAAAGATGTTTCCACTGTTGTTACAGAGTATCGACCATTTATAATCGTATTCTCCCGTCCCCTATCTCGTTTTCTTCTTGCACTCATACTCACTATCAGTGGATAGTAAAAGAATTTACTGAGGCATTCAAACAGATATCTTAGGGATACACTCATTCTAGGGTATACTTCACCCTATCTATAATGAGCTACTTAATGTGTTATACTCCTGAGCTAAAGTTCAACCCTTAGCTCTGATACCAAATGTAACGATAGCAGTGGTCACAACCGGTAGGCTTTTCAACCATCCCAGCCCCACCGTGGCTTACACCGATATCCCAAACTTGCTTTTACGGCCACCCTTTCGAATGTCACGGCTTCGCCTAACCAACCCCGTAAAGAGGACGTGTGGGGGTAAGAGTCTCCCGTTCGCCACCAAACCGCGAAGCGAGAACCCCCCATCACATATCACCTAGCATAAGCAAGACTGGTGTGATCCAAAGACTGAACTAGCTCCAGATAATCTACTAAACCTGACTATCTGAAAAACCCAACTCTAGACTGCTCGTGTAGAAAATAATGAGCACCCAGAGTTTAGGAAAGAAACAATAAACTCCGGATCAGTCGTGGGACTGATGTGAGCAACAAAAACAGTTTATCTTTAAAAACATTCAACAAAAGATTTTCAAAGTCAATTCGCAATGCTTTTTAAAAATGAGACTACCATAAGGCCTCCCGCACACACACACACAATGCAAACGCAGAATCGGAGGAGATTTCTCCTTATGATAGTCAAAGATGCTTGATACGCATTAAAAAGAAACATTTGATATTATTACTAGTGCATAGTGTAGGAAAAATTCATTTCGAAAATAAAGATATAAATCTTAGCCAGCATAGACATTTCGAACTATGCCTACTATAGCTACCATCCAAACAATGGGGCGCCACCATAAGTGAATGATAGGTTCTACAACTAATATCGTACAAGATCGTATTGTTTCTTTGGATTTCCAACGAATGATCAGGCCAAGGAACTTCCCATTGCCACATGAGAATGCCTCTGGATGGACATCCCCGAGAACCAAACCGGATCTCTACCAACACAAGGCCGGGTTACCCCTAACTGAGTAACAACTGACCGAATATGCCATCCCCCGGTCCTTTGGGACCTTTATCCGAGCGCTCGTAATCAATTCACACAATCATAAAGTGTTTTCAACATGAGTAAGTATCTGGGCTCCATACCATGATACCACCCTTTTCTAGAAGGAAATGCACATATCCTAAAGGGCGCTACCCCTCATAACCTTGCCGCATCTTTCCTGTATTAACCATTCCCGAGGTGTGAGGCTCGACGAAGTCACGTCCACAAAAACATACTTTATACAAAAGCCATGCTTTGGGTCAACAAATGATCATAGAAATGATCACCAAGATAGACGATCAAATAAATGATCCTATCACAAATGATCAACACAATGATCATTTCACAGCAACACTCAGCATGTCACATTACCAAATTGGGAATATATCGCTGATAACATTCAACTACATAACCTCTGAGCTCGTACGTCTCAGAGAAGGGTGTTAAGCTAAGAGAATAAATTCTTCGCCACCAACAGAAATATATTTGAAAGAAATCGGCTTTATATCTCAATTTGTAATGTCAGACATACAATCCATACAAGTCTGTTCCGGGCTCGAACAGAACCGAAGGTACTTCCAAAGAAGTCCTTGCAATCCGGATATTCACAATCCCGATCGGATTTCCCATCACTTAGGGAGTTTCTATACCGGCGCGACTCGGTGCAGAAACAATCGATAGGTCATCCTATCGCTTTCGCAAATACCCGGTCTTCATCACCGGTCTTCAAATGCTATCCATAACGTCGAGTCACATATTCGGAATGGGTTATACGACACAAAGGTCCTTTCCCGGTTAAACCGAATAGTGAACGGAAATATTTTTAAAACATATGGATATGGGATTTCAATTAAGTCACAACTTATTACCCAAAACTTTTCTTCAAATGGCTTAACAAATTACCATTTTCAATCTTTAAACAAAAAGATTCATTTTCACAACCTTTAACGGTTTTAAACAATTTTTACATTTTAATATTTTAAATAAAAGATTCATTCACATATTTTCCAAATCAATTTTCATTTCAATTTGATTAACTCGTTAAATCTTTAAATCAAAGATTTAACTTATAGCCTTCAAAACAATTTCATTTCAATTTGATTTAAACAAATCATCAATTTAAATCTGTTAAAAATAAACAGATTTAATTCATAGCTTTCAAAAAGAATTCATTCATAACTTAAGAAAATCATTTCTCTATTCAATCTTGAAATTCCCCTAATTAACTGGAATCTCAGTTCTTATCTAAAAGTGTTTGTCATTTGAAAACAACAGTTTTCATTTTGGAAATCTGATTCATTTATACGAGTTGAAATCCTTGGGTTAAATTCAAATTCCCAAGAAACAATACTTAAAAGTGGTTTAATCCCTATATAACCAATATAACATCTTTAATCCCTAATTTCAAATCATAGAATTCAATTTCAAGTATTGAATTTAAATTTAAATCAAATTATTTAAATTCCAAAACTTAATCAAGTAATTTAAAAATAATAAATTTTATTTTGAAATTTCATTCTAAAAGCTTTTCACATTTATTCCGATTCCATTTCCAAAACATTTGAATTTAAAAATTCAAATTTAACTATTTCAAAAATCTGCGACTTAATCGATTTCCTCGTGAAATCCATATTTGTGTGTGTATGGTGTAGTCCAGGGGTTCAACACAATAGTGCAACATCATTCAATCATCACAGATCAAAACGCAGAAATATAGTTGATAAGCGATATAAACTATAACGTTTATCGCTCATTCACAGATTTACTGATAATATACAGATGTATCATAAGTAAATGAATAAATCACACACAACTCAATCCATATAACAAAATATCACAAATCAGATAGGATAATCAATTCAAGGCATTTCATACAATACAATCATTCATAAGTAACGTTAAGCATCTAATAATCATTTATAAGCAGGATTAATTATTCGTTTAATCCTAATCAATTCAATTTATTTCCTAGTAAATTAATTACTTATGAATTTATTATCTAATTCTGATTTATAAATTAATCATAAATAATTTGATATAAATAATTTATCAACACTTTAATTAATTATCCTTATTTAATAAATTAATTAGATTAGCCTTAGGTTAATTACAAAATTATTTAACCTAAATTTATTTCATTAAATAATTATTTTTAAAAAATTAATTATCTTTATAAATAAATCAACATTCTAATTACATTAAATGTAATTTTATTTTAATCACTTGGTTAATTAACTTTAATAATTAACTACTTACAATTAATTAATCTTCAATTAATTATAACTCATTAATTAATAAATCTTTAATTAACTATCATTCAATTAATTATCCTTTGCTGGCTACAATAAGTGCTTATCCCAAATCACTTATTTTAATAAATCATAATTTAATTTCATCAAGTAATTATACTTAAACTCCTTGATTAATCATTCTTTAATTATTTTATAAATTAAATTATTTTATTGCCTTATTTATCTCTAAGACAATTAATTTCTTTATTAATGATTTCATTAATATTTAAGTGTATTTTTAACATTACACTTTTAAATTAAAATTAAGCTTTTGAATTACACTTTATTTTATCTTGCAAAAATTCAAGTTTTTTTTTTCCATTCAATTTTTTTTTTATAAAAGAACTTTATCAAAATCCACTTATTCTATATTTAAATACATATAAAACTTATTTGAAACTTAACTTTGAAACAAATTGATTTTTATAAGTCAAACTTGTTATACTTTTGTTTAAAACTTTATAAACATTCCAGAAATCCAATTTCTTTGTCCATATCATCTATTCATTTTTTTATTTTTTTATTGATTTTTATAAAATCTGGTTATACTTACAATACAAACCCGAGTTCCTTCTCCCTTCCTCTCGTTTTTTCCCTTTCTGTTAGTTTTTAAGTTAACTCAGTTTAAAATTTCAACTACAGGCAACATCACGTGTTCAAGCTAACCCCAGTGCACACAACGTGCACCGTGCACGTCTCCTCCTGCCAACGGCCACCGTGGGTCATCGCGACCGACGTCAAAAGTCACACGAACCCATACGAGCACTCAAATAACCCTAGATCGATCCAATTCCACACGAATAAAAACGAGTTCGAAATCTCGAACCTGGAAACACAACAACATTTCACCCTAACCCTGGAAAACTCTCGTCCCCGCCGCCTCGTCCACCAGTGGCCATGAATTTCCAACCACGGCTTCACTTGACACCCCTCTATCAACCACCAACGTCCGGTTGCACTCGGTCGACCACAAAGGTCGAACGAATCAAATCAAGTCCCCACGTCCAAATTAGGTTTAGAAACTTTGAACCACGGCCATCGCCACCACCGTCATCACTAACGCCACCACCCATTTTTCCCAGCACCTCCATAAGCTCCCGCGTCTCCAGCCCAAATCCTGACCTCTCCCATCATCGTGACCGACCACGGCGACTCGAAATGCCCAAAACAGATAAACACAAATTGCCCTTAATCCCAATCACTAAAAATCTGAATTACTGCTTTAAAATTCATATTAATGTGTGTGAATTTGACTTACATACTTGAATTCATGGAACCAGAGATTTATATTTTGACAAATTTTGAGTTTGCCCAGTTTCTTCTTGGTTTCCAGAAGCACTTCAAAATTTCTTCAACTTAATTAAATTTGTACCTTAAGTATATGTTATACTAACAATGTTTGTTTTAATGCTAAGCCCAACCATTGAGTAAATCAAATGCAATTGAGTTTTGAAACAAAAATCTGATGCTTTCAAAAACTAAGACAGAGGACAAAATGAACATCAGGTCGCACCCATTATTTAAACTTATTCAGAGAATTACGTGTATATACACACACATTTCACAGCTATAAGTACCCCAGATTTTACCATACAACTAAATTGAAGCTTAAAATATTATATATGAAGTTACTCACTTGTATTTTTGGAAGAAGAACAGAGGTCTTCTACTTGAAACAGGCTTTGAATACAAGCTGGAATCCCACTTGTTTACTTGCTTAATTCCCAGATTTTCCAGTTTGTAATTTGTATTTGTTTTTTTTTTCTTTCTTCTTCCAGATTTGAAAAACTGGTTACAGGCTTTTGGTTTGTGGAAGTTTTGATATGATCTCTGTTTGTTTGATGAATTTTGTTTTAGTTTGAGATAACATTACTTCATATTTGCTTTCGTTTGTGGAACAGACTTACAATGAGAGGGGAAGGCTAATATAAAGGAGATGTGTACAGGGGTTATTATTATTTGTTTGTACAATAGTTATGGGCTGGTTTGAAAGCATTAAATGCTTCATGCTTCAATGTAACTGCCATCTCATTTTAATTCTTACAAGTACATTATGCATACACTTATATAGATATGCTGTTTGATTTCCTTTGCAAGTACCAAGTCTTATATTCAAAGTTTTCTTTTCTTTTGTGATCTAATCCAGTTTTATTTTTCTTGTTCTTGTTCTATGTTTTGACTATGCTAATTTGATTTCGGCTGGAGATATTAGTGGCTTGCAGATTTGTTTATTATCAGTTTACACTATACACATTTGAATGTAGTTTGTTTCTTGTCTTATGACTTTTTAAATATAAATAAATTTCCATTTTAATATGTCGTTTTAAATTTAGTTTTGTGTTTACTCTATATTTTAGTTAAAGTGTTGTTTTGAATTTTAACCATACATATTTATTTTAATATGTTTACTTTGTTTTAGTTTTATGTTCTTTTAGCTAGCTTTGTATTCGAGCTTTGTTTATTCTTGCATTTTTATTTTACTTCTATTTTTAGTTTAAATAATTATCATAAATTTTACTTCTAAAAATTATTGTTCTACATTTCTCTATGTACACATATATTTTATATAACTCAAATTATTATCATTTATAAATTTTTAAATCAATTTATTTATTTATTTATTTTTATACTTGTGTCCAAAGTATATTATTTATTTTTCAAAATCATTTATTTAAGAATTTATTTAAAATCCAACATATACATATATATTCACATATATACAAATTTTCAAATCCATATGACTCTACATATTTTCTATTTGAATCGAGGAAACTCGCTTCCATTTATAATTAATTCTACAAATTTTTATTCAAAAATTCATTTAATTATTAATTTAAATTAAATAAAAATCTAGGGTCGTTACATCCTGGCTTATGATTTGTTAAGCAAACTCAAGGTCAGAATCCCAAGGCAATTGAGTCCTAACACTCATTAGAGAAGTTGAAAGACTTCTATATTTCACTTTGGGTTTTTAAAAATATAAAACATCTAGTTTGAACTTATTAAATGAATCAAATGTAAAAATTTAGCCTATCTAATATTATAAGAACATCTACTATGTTTAAATTGTCCTAATCTACTTATGTTAAATTTGCAGTAAAATGACCAGTCTAAGACTCTTTTGTAAAAACGATAAGCTTACCTGACCAAACTACATTAACTGCCTAAGAACAATCAAGATAGCACTTACATACAAAAATTTATGGTCATCAATGATTGAACCCTTGAGAGAAAAATCCGTTGAGGATGCTAACCACAAGACAGTAAAGTCTTAAAATATTTGGGAAATTGATTGCGATATCGCTCAAGTGTTCATGTTGTCTACCTTACACAAACCATTCCAAAGGAAACACAAGCATATATACATACGTACATACATACATACATACATATATATATGTATATATATGCGTGTGTGTGTGTGTGTGTGTGTGTGTGTCCACAAATCTTCAAAAACCTCAAAGCTTTGTTTGGGAGCAATCTCGTTTTGCAAAATACAAGATTACTAAGAAATTGTTCAACACAAAGATGAGTAATGCCAGTATCATTGAGTATTTCACCTTTGAAATGAAAGGCTATATTGATAGACTTTTAAATCTAGAAATGACAATACGCGACGAACTACAAGTGGATCTGATCCTAGGCTCACTAACTCCATAGTTTGAGTCGTTCATATTCAATTACAATACGAACTGATTAAGCATAAACCTCATCATACTACTCGATATGTTGAGGTCAGCAGAGAGTTTGTTCATGGGTTAAAACACGTTATTGGATATAAAAGGAAGCGCGTCATTTGAGAAAGGTTCCAACAAATGTAAGTGGGGTTCTAAGAAGGGTAGGAAGGATGTTCCTAAAGGCAAGGGTGAATGCCATTGTTGTCACAAAAAGGGCATTAAATAGTCCGGACTGCCTAAAACTTGTCAAAGAGAAGAAAATAAAAGGTTCTACTGCTTCTACTAATATGTTTATGATTCAAATTTATTTTTCAATCAATAAATTAACCTAGGTTTTAGATACTGGATCTGAAATTCATATATGCAATTCATTACAGGGACTTAGGAACAAACAACAAGTGGCAAAAGGAGAAACGAGCCTTTGAGTTGCTGATGGATCAAAGGAAGATGCAACTGCAATTGGAGGTTATCATTTACTTTTTCCTAGTGGTTATGACTTATTATTGAATAGTTTCTATTAAGTAAGGAATTTTATTTGCGGTACTATACCTATTTCCAAATTGTCTAAAATTGGTTATGATTTTCAATGTAATAACAGTATTATGATTATTATGTTATGGAAATAATATTTATGATGGTATTCTTGATAACATATATGGCATATTAAGGGGGATGCTATAGGAGCAATTATGTAATTTTTTACATATATCTTACTCGATAACCAATCTTGTTTGAAATAAAAGGTGTTTTCTTTCTATTATATGCTTGATCTAATGTGTTATATTAATTAATTAATTTAATTAAAAGCATATTAAATAGAAAATCCATAAATGGTATGTTTTGTGATAGTAGTTACAAAGTGTTGCAATTGTGAGTAATTTATCACAATGAAAACAAATATACCATTTAAATGTTCATAGTCAAGATGCATCATGACTACAAATTGATGTATCCGTTGAGACAAGAGTACATAACGTTGTCCAATTGCTAGGCAGTTCATTACTCATGACTGTTGTTAGCACCTGGGGGTTACGTACTAATACTTATTGGATAACTATGGAACGACTCACTCGATAGTTTCCTATTAGTTAATATAACTGAGGCCAAACAGAAAATATCGATGTGACCGATTTACACAGTTCTCTCCACTTGAGAATACTATGATCTTTAATACGAAAGCTCTGTTTTGATTATAGTAAAATCATGGTATGGTGTCCATCGAGTGACTCTAGTTGGGTTAAGTGGACATATTGGAAATGAAGCAATATTCAAGAGAGAATTCGTCCCCATGATTATATGGGGTTGGTATCACCATCAACTCAAGTCAACTCAAAGTCAAACTCTATAGATAGAGCTCCTCGATAAATAATAATTGTTATTATTAAACCAAAGACTTTGTGTTTGGACTATAGAGTTGAATATAGATGATATTAAAATTTTGACCACTACTAAATTTCATAAGTCCAAAGCGATATAGTTTTGACGAAGAGAATTGGTGTAAAATAAAGTCATAACCAGGTAATGCTTACAAAGTGAAATTTGATTTTGCCAAAACCAAGTATGTAACGTTCTGATATTTTCAACCATTCGCATCTGCACATGTCAGACTTGAATTGCTCAAAATATCAGATTGTTAATTTATATTTGGCAAAACTCAGCACATACAGTAAACAAATAATCACAGACACGGAGTAATATAAAAATAAGCAGCGGAAACAAATGAATAGTGGTTCATGAAGCTACTATATATATAACAGAGTTAAACAAGATACAACAGAAGTCTAATACATAGAAGTCTTAATACAATAATCAATAACAAAATTTGAATATATCACTGGAGTCAACTAAATAACTAAAATCTAAATAGATGGTTGGATCTCCAAGCAAAGCTCCAAACTCCAAAGGTGAGTCTCAATTGCTGTAACACTCAGTCTGACCCGAGGGTAAAGAAAAACACAAACACTCGAGTCAGGGTTAACATTCTTATATCAATAAATCCAACTCAAGTGAAATATAAACTGAAATACAAGTAACTTAAAGGATGTTTGGGATAACCATCCTCTAAGGATTCGTTAAACTATCTACTATGTAGTAATATACACTATTATAATAATGTCTAAAGTAAAGTAAACTATTAAAATAGCATTAAGGCGTTACCCATTTCCCCCTTAACACATTTTATAGTGCCAATAGTCTATACAGTACTGTAATACCTCATGATCGGGAGGCTACCAGAAGATACTCAATAGGTGCGACACAAAACAAGCTCGTAGTGGTCTCGATAGGGTAGGTGACACGACACAACTAGGCAATGCCAGGGTAGATATACCAATTACACTTACGGGCTGGTGGTAACGCATAGCCGCAGCAACCGCCCACCTCGAGCCACACTCCCAAATCAAAGGTGCATAACAAATCAATCACAAAGTAATAGAATGGCATATGAAGAAGTGTGTCCGATCGGTGGAGCGACCTCACTTGGCCCATCAATTGCTCTTGTTTTAGCCACCTTACGCCAACTCATGGGAATCAGGTCCACGTATATACCTCATATAGGATCATCGTCACCATCCTACTTCATTCTAGAATCTCCACCGCGTACACGGTTGTTAAAGTGGTTTTCGGTATCGGTAGAGAGTATGACAATATCCGATCCCCGTCTCTTTAACAACCAAATGTTATTATAACACCGCGATCATTTCAAAATAGTTTATACTTCAAAACCAAAGTATCATTTCCATTTCAAAACCATATCAATATGATATCATTTCACTTCAAATATATTCATTTCCAAAATCGTAGCACTTTCAAAGTTAGAACACTTTCGAAACCAAAGCACTTGAAACTATAACACCTTTGAAATCATACACTTTGAAACCATAATACTTTGAAAAACCATAACATTTGGAAATCATAATTTATAAATCATAATATTTTGGAAATCATAACATTTTGAAAGCATAACATTTTGGAAATCATAACACTTTCCACTTAACCGGTTTTGATATTAAAATAGTGTATAAGATAAAATAGTTTATAAAATAAGATAGTTTGTATAAAGTAGCCACAAGTTAAAATAGTTTATATTAAAATAGTTGATATATTAAAATAGTTTATATTAAAATGATTTATATTAAAATATTTTATATGAAAACAATTTATAAAGTAAAATATATAAATAGTTTTAAATATAATTTAAAATACTTTATATAATAAAATGGTTGCCTCAAATTTCACAAATCGATTCAAATCAACTCAAATTCCAAAATGGAAATTTAATTCAATCTCAATTCATAAATTTCAATTCATTTCAGTTTCTCAATAAATCATTTCAAATTATATCGATTTCAAATACAAAATTTTGAACCACAAAATAAAACATTTCAATTTCAATATATTTCAAAGCTTTAAATATTCAACATTTCAAAATTAAATTTGACAATTTCATATATATCAAATTCACTTTACTATTATTTATTTGAAATATTTACTTAATCATTCAAATAACATTTAAATAAAACTTCAAATTTCAAATTTAAATAAAACTAAATTTACCATTTCAATTTATGTAAATTTGAAATATTCATTTAAATCACTTTTAATCAAAATCAAGTTGTAAAAGCATACCTTTAAAATCCCAAATTTAATAACTTATTTGAGTATAATTCTTAAATAAATTCAGTTTCAAACCAATTTCTATTTCTCTTTCCAACCTGCGTTTTATTAAAATCGTTATAAACTCTATATTTTAAAATATAAATTTTAAATAAATACTTAAAATTATTATATATTAATTAAATCAACATTATTAAATCAACTTTAATAAATCAAATCTTATTATTACACTTATTTTATATATATTTTAAAATAGTAAAATTGCAAGTAAATTCTAAAATTTTATAATTACAAAACTAACTTAAGAACTTAAAATTTTCAAACATAAAATTTTAAAAATCAAAATTTAAAAGCTATATAAAAATAACATATATATATTTATATATATATATCTTAAAATTAATATTTATTAAAACCAAAATATTCATTTGAAAACCTTGGAAATCATTTTACAATATATATATTGACCAACGGTGTCTGTATATAATTTTCTATCCTATGGTCAAGTGATACAGATATTTATCATTTCAATCCGCAATCTAAATATATGTGGGTATATATCATTTCAACCCGCAATCCCGAATTCAATTCAATGAAAATCGCTTGGGTTTATCATTTCAACCCATAACGATTTTCTCCTATTCTACTGATCATTCGGGTATGTATCGTTTCAACCCACAGAGAATTCTATACTAACAGGGAACTTGCAGAGTGATAACAAATATAATAATAATATAACAGGCATATATCATCAATATAAATAACAGATAATGGTGTCAGATGTCACAGGTTAACAGATACCGATAATAACATATATATATATATATATATATATATATATATATAATAGTGTAAATAACTAACAGCAGCAAATTTCAATTGTCGTTTCAATTGAAATCAAATTTAATAAATATAAGAACGTTAATCTTGAGTGATTGCTCACCTTTCGTGGCTAGAGAGATTCGACAATTAGTTGAGTTATGAATCTAGATATGAATTCCAAAGCAAAGCAAGATGAGCACGAATTTGACGAACAAAGCTGAGTTATAGGAATAGATGAAATTAATCAGACTGGATTGATGAAAATAATAGATATAAGTGAACTTATATCTAACTATACATATAAAGAATCATATTCTAAACTCAAAAATATATTAAATTAAACATATATGTAATTCAAAAACCATTGGTTTACATTAAAACACATATATTAAAATTAAACATATATATACTTATGGAATGCAAAACACTTACCTCATATTATATCTTTAACATTAATATTTATAATATAATTTACATATGTAAACCAGGACATATAAGCTATATAACAGTCAAAGTATTCTTATACATTACTATATACTGGAATAGTAAAATCTTGGTAAACAATTAGTTTATATAACATATATAAATATATAATATATCTAAACAATTTCTTTTGGCTGAGACAAAATAACATACCTATAAAAATCAAATCTGGGTTGATAAAATTCAGATACATATAAACTTTTACTTACTGTACACACTTCTAATATATGAAAAGTATAAACTTTTATTTTATAACAACAGACCCCTCAACTTATATATACAAACATATTGTAAAATTTTTATTATTATCAAACTGTTTCAACATACAACATAGCTGTATGTTATATTTTAACATTTAGGATCAACATATCATATCTTATAACAACAGGTTCGATCATAAAGTTGCAATTGTAATATATTTAAAACAGTATTATATTACTAAGGCATATATATTTATTTGGAAGCCAAACTGATGTACACTTGAAAACTAACACATATATAATTATATATATAACAGTTATATCAAACAAATATATACAGTAATTAGATTTTTTATATAACCAGTATAAGTATATAAATAGTGCGACTGAAGCTAAGACACATATATAGACTGATTTATATAAAGCACTGATATATATATAGTTATTATGATACCCATACAAAAAGAATCAGAACTCACACAAAATATATAGTTGCAGATATATAATACTTGAAGAAACCCAAACATATATAAACTTTACTGTACGAAAACTTTACCACTTCACATAAAAGCAGGGTGAAGCCTTGAAATGATGGATCGGCGAGCACTGATGAAGATAGAAGGCAGGGAAGGTGGTGCTCGCGTCAATGAAGGAGTGTTCTCGGCTGGCATGAGGAAGGTTGCTCGGCACAAGGCGAGAGCAGAAGCCGGCCGATGGTGGCTACTTGCGTGAGCGTGGGATGGTCTTGAGGTGGGGAGATTTAGCGAGGTGACGAGTTCCAGGAAATGAGTGAGATGTCATGAAGGCACGTGGTTGAATTTGGCTCGGTAGCTTTATGGCCGAAGGAGAGGGAAAACCGGAGAGGCAGGGAAGGAAAGGACATCGTTTTGGAGGTCATGGCTGGAGCTGCACGAAGATGGAGGAGAGCTGGTGAGTTCGGTCGTGGGTGGAAGAGTGTGGAATGGTGAAAGAGGGAAAGAGGTTAAAGGAATTTGGAGATGAAAAAACAGTTGAGAAAAAATGAACCTATACTCTAATATATATGTTTATCATATCTTAGAAAAATGATCAGAACAACAAAATATGTGAACCGAAACAAAATATTTGAAATGGTGGGATGCCAATGGTTAGAGGATATCAAAAGTTTAATAACTGATGGCTATTTATTTTTAGCCGTTTGAAAATTGAATGGTCATCAGAAGTTTAAAAGCAAAAATTTTGGAACCGATGCGATTGGCCGTTTTGCGGTTTCCGCTATGTAGCGGACTCCAAAACACAGAGTTGAATATACCGCAGAGATCAGCATGGCGAGGCGATCAAAATGATATACAGAGATCAATGGCACGATCATCCATTCAAAATTTGATATCGGTACCGGAAATGCTGCTAAAATGTCAGAAATAAGATAAACGAAGCAATAGTAGTCCAAATTTGAAGAAACGAAATATAACGTCTCACTCAGAAGATGATTTACAAATTTATTGTACAAAAATATTCAGCTTTGGAAAATATTTTATTATCACCAACTTTTACTGATTTGAATTAAAATAAAATTTACATAAGAAAATAAACTTCCATATTATCAAATGAAAATTTTCCATTTGCTATGTTTAAATATACATATTTCAAATATCAAATTTTTATTTTCAAATTCAATTATTTAAAATTTCATAAAATTTCAGTTAATTACGTTGTTAAAATTTACGGGTCGTTACACTCTCCCCCACTCAAAACTTTTTGCCTCGAAAAGGAACGAGGCAGGAGAATAGAACACCTAGAAAGAAAAAAAAATAGATTGAAAAAAAATAAAAATAATAATTTAAAACCATATAAATTTGTATTTAATATTCAATAATTGATTTAAATTCAAGGCATTTCATTTAGTTGATTTAATTTCAATTCATTAATTCCTTCAAAACAAAATTTATTTTATTTATCTCATTTATTCATTATCCTATTATCCAATTTATCTTAATTAACATTTCTACAATCATAAAATTAAGTGTAAAAAATTTATTATAACCGCTCAAATTTACTTAAAAATTCTTCTGACATCATTTTATGTTGTAAATTATTCAATTACATATTCAACTTCTGAATGACTTAGATAAATTATATCAGAATGCAAGTAAATTTTTTCTAATTCAATTATTTCAAGTTTAAATATTCATTCATAATTTTGGCTTTATTTAATAATTGAAATCATCCCTTAACAAAAATTTAAGAATTAAATTTTCGATTTCACTTTAAACATTTTGTAGATAAAATGTATATATATTATCATATCAAATCTAGAATCTTATACCTATATATATATATATATATTATAAATCAAGTCATACTTTAGAAATTCAAATCAACTTAATTTCCAAAACAAAAGTGTAGCAAAGCTACACAATGGTCTCTCAACTCTAAAACTCAAAAATGAATGTCGATGATGCGAAGTCATCACCGAAATTATTTTCTAGCGACAAAAGAGGAGAGCACTGGTTCGAACATTTAAAAATTATTTGGAAACGATTTCTATTCGAAAATACTTTCAGTAATATATATTTAAAAAAAAAATTAAAACCAAAGTTTGAAATCACCGAAAATTAAATTCTCAAATTCTTACTTTTAAATTCATTTGAATTCCAAATCAGTTTATAAAACATGTTTAAAAATTTCATTTACCAAATTTGAAAAAATATTGTGTCAGTTTGCTCTGTTCAAGTGATTGGAATTTCTATCAATAACGTTGATCAAACTAATCGATCAAAAACCCAAATCAACATTAACAACTCAAGCAACACATTATGAACTAATTTAATATGAATAATAATACACTCCCTCACTCGATTATTCCAGAATGGATGAAAACAAGGATAGAGATTCAAATTTAAGGGGACTCTAATCAAAGCGAATTCTAATAAGGAGTATAGGCTTGAAACGTAGATAAGATAACTAAGTAACAGAATAGGAATATGGATAGACTTATATAAATCGCAGGCGACCTTAACCTAGTTAACCGTGACTTCAAGAATAAGATCGATGTTGAATTCTGAGGCAAATCGACATCAGATCATAAGAGATAGAATTCGGGTATAGCAAAAGATAGCAGCATCTAAACCAAGGATACAGAAATCTTTGGTGAATCGATGCTTGTTGTAAAGGAGTTTCACCCCTTTAAAAATCATTCAGTGGAGCTATGGGATATTCCAGAATCAAAAGAACACGAATAGAACGAGAACATAATGGATTTCAAAACAAGGAATGTTCCAAAATTCAAAGGAAACCGAGTCAAAGAGGAAGGAATCCAAGCTCGAATGAAAGTGATTCCGTAATTAGATTTACCCTATATGTTGAGTTTTGCTTAAAACCAAAGCTCTGATACCACATGTAACGTCCCGATATTTTCAACCATTCGCATCCGCACATATCGGACTTTAATTGCTCAAAATATCAAAATTTTAATTTATATTTGGCAAAACTCAGCATATACAGTAAATAAATAATCACAGAATCACAGACACAGAGTAATATAACAATAAGCAGTGGAAACAAATGAATAGCAGTTCATGAAGCTACTATATATATATATATATATATATATATATATATATATATAACAGAGTTAAACAAGATACAATAGAAGTCTAATACATAGAAGTCTCAATACAATAATCAATAAAAAAAATTGAATATATCACTGGAGTCAACTGAATAACTGAAAGCTGAATAGATGGTCGGATCTCCAAGCGAAGCTCCATACTCCAAAGGTGAGTCTCAATTACTGTAACAGTCAGTCTGACCCGAGCGTAAAGCAAAAGACAAAACATTCGAGTCGAGATTAAAATTCTTATATCAATAAATCCAACTTAAGTGAAATATCGACTGAAATGCAAGTAACTTAAAGGATGTTTGGGATAACCATCCTCTAAGGATCTGTTAAACTATCTACTATGTGGTAATATAAGCTATTATAATAATGTCTAAAGTAAAGTAAACTATTAAATAGGGTTAAAGAGTTACCCATTTCCCCTTTAACACATTTTATAGTGCCAATACTCTATACAGTACCATAATACCTCCTAATTGGGAGGCTACCAGAGGATACTCCATAGGTATGCCACAAAACAAACTCGTAGTGGTTTCGATAAGGTAGGTGACACGGCACAACTAGGCAATGCCAGGGTAGATATACCAATTACACTTCCAGGCTGGTGGTAACGCATTGCAGCAGCTACCGCCCACCTCGAGCCACACTCCCAAATCGAAGGTGCGCATCAAATCAATCATAAAGTAAAAGAATGGCATACGAAGAAGTATGTCCAATCGGAGGAGCTACCCTCACTTGGCCCGTCGATTGCTCTTGTTTTAGCCACCTTATACCAACTCACAGGAGTGGGGTCCACGTATATACCTCATATAGGATCGTTGCCACCATCTTACTTCATTCTAGAATCTCCACCGCGTACACGGTTGTTAAAGTGGTTTTCGGTATTGGCAGAGAGTATGACAATATCCGTTCCCGGTCTCTTTAACAACCAAACGTTGTTCTAACATCGCGGTCATTTCAAAATAGTTTATACTTCAAAACGAAAATATCATTTCCATTTCAAAACCATATCAATACGATATCATTTCACTTCAAATATATTCATTTCCAAAATCATAGCACTTTCATAGTTAGAACATTTTCGAAACCAAAACACTTGAAATTATAACAACTTTGAAATCATACACTTTGAAATCATAGTATTTTGGAAAACCATAGCATTTTGGAAATCATAATTTAGAAATCATAATATTTTGGAAATCATAACATTTTGAAACCATAGCATTTTGAAAATCATAACACTTTCCACTTAACCGGTTTGGATATTAAAATAGTGTATAAAATAAAATAGTTTATAAAATAAGATAGTTTATATGAAGTAGTTATAAGTTAAAATAGTTTATATTAAAATTGTTAATATATTAAAATAGTTTATATTAAAAATAGTTTATATTAAAATGGTTATATTAAAATAATTTATATGAAAACAATTTATAAAGTAAAATATATAAATAGTTTTAAATATAATTTAAAATACTTTATATAATTAATGGTTTCCTCAAATTTCACAAACCTATTCAAATGAACTTGAATTCCAAAATTCAAATTTAATTCAATCTCAATTCATCAATTTCAATTCAATTCAGTTTCTCAATAAATCATTTCAAATTATATCGATTTCAAATACAAAATTTTGAACCACAAAATAAAACATTTCAATTTCAATATATTTCAAAGCTTTAAATATTCAACATTTCAAAATTAAATTTGACAATTTCATATCTATATCAAATTCACTTTACTATTATTTATTTGAAATATTTACTTAATCTTTCAAATAACATTTAAATAAAACTTCAAACTTCAAATTTAAATATAACTAAATTGACCATTTCAATTTATGTAAATTTGAAATATCATTTAACTTACTTTTAATAAAAATCAAGTTATAAAATCATATCTTTAAAATCCCAAATTTAATAACTTATTTGAGTATAATTCTTAAAAAATTCAATTTCAAACCAATTTCTATTTCTCTTTCCAACCTGCATTTTACTAAAATCATTATAAACTCTATATTTAAAAACATAAATTTTAAATAAATACTTAAACATATTATATATTAATTAAATCAACTTTAACAAATCAAATCTTATTATTAAACTTATTTTATATAAATTTTAAATAGTAAAATTGTAGGTAAAATCTTAAAATTTATAATTCCAAAACTAACTTATAAATTTAAAATTTTCAAACATAAATTTTAAAAATCAAAATTTAAATCCTTTACAAAAATAACATATATATATATATATATATATATATATATATATATATATATATCTTAAAATCAATATTTATTAAACCCAAAATATTCATTTCAAAACCTTGGAAATCATTTCAATACACACACACACACACACACACACACACACACACATATATATATATTGACCAACGGTGTTTGTATATAATTTTCTATCCTATGGTCAATTGATACGGATATTTATCATTTCAATCCGTAATTTAAATATACACGGGTATATATCATTTCAACCCGCAATCCCAAATTCAATTCAATGAAAATCGCTTAGGTTTATCATTTCAACCCATAACGATTTTCTCCTATTCTATAGATCGTTCAGGTATGTAACATTTCAACCCATAGGGAATTATATACTAACAGGGAATTTGCAAAGTGATAACAGATATAATAATAATATAACAGGCATATATCATCAACGTAAATAACAGATAATGGTGTCAGATGTCACAGCTGAACAGATACAGATAATAACATATATATAAGTGTAAATAACTAACAGCAGCATATTTCAGTTGCCGTTTCAATTGAAATCAAATTTAATAAATATAAGAATGTTAATTGTGAGTGATGGCTCACCTTTCGAGGCTAGAGAGATTCGACAATGCAATGAGTTACGAATCCAGGCACGAATTCCAAAGCGAAGCAAGATGGGCACGAATTTGACGAACAAAACTGAGTTATAGGAATATACGAAATTAATCAGACTAGAATGATGAAGATAGTTGATATAAGTGAACTTATGTATAACTATTTATATATACACAAAATCATATTCTAAACTCAAACATATATTAAATTAAACATATATGTAATTCAAAAACCACTGGTTTACATTAAAACACATATATTAAAAATCAACATATATATACTCATGGAATGCAAAACGCTTACCTACATGTTATGTCTTTAACATTAATATTTATAATAAAATTTATATATGAAAACCATGACATATAAGCTATATAAATGTCAAAGTATTCTTATACATTATTATATATTTGAACAGTAAAATCTTAGTAAACAATTAGTTTATATAACATATATAAATATATATATAAACAATTTCTTTTGGCTGAGACAAAATAACATACCTATAAAAATCAAATCTGGGTTGATAAAATTCAGATACATATAAACTTATACTTGCAGTACACACCTCTAGTATATGAAAAGTATAAACTTTTATTTTATAACAACAGACCCCACAACTTATATATACAAACAGATTGCAAAAAATTTATTATTATCAAACTATTTCAACATACAACTAGCTGTATGTTATATTTTAACATTTAAAATCAACATATCATATCTTATAACAACAGGTTCGATCATAAAGTTGCAATTATAATATATTTAAAACAGTATTATATTACTAAGGCACATATATTTATTTGGAAGCCAAACTGATGTACACTTAAAAACTAACACATATATAATTATATATATAACAATTATATCAAACAAATATATACAGTAATTAGATTTTTATACAACCAGTATAAATATATAAATAGTACGGCCGAAGCTAAAACACATATATAGACTGATCTATATAAAACACAGATATATATATATATACACACACACACACAGTTGTAGTTATTATAATACCCATTCACACATATATTAAAAATCAACATATATATACTCATAGAATGCAAAACGCTTACCTACATGTTATATCTTTAACATTAATATTTATAATAAAATTTATATATGAAAACCAGGACATATAAGCTATATAAATGTCAAAGTATTCTTATGCATTATTATATATTCGAACAGTAAAAGCTTAGTAAACAATTAGTTTATATAACATATATAAATATATATATGACCAATTTCTTTTGGCTAAGACAAAATAACATACCTATAAAAATCAAATCTGGGTTGATAAAATTCAGATACATATAAACTTATACTTGCTGTACACACCTCTAATATATGAAAAGTATAAACTTTTATTTTATAACAACAGACCCCTCAACTTATATATACAAACAGATTGTAAAAATTTTATTATTATCAACTAGCTGTATGTTATATTTTAACATTTAAAATCAACATATCATATCTTATAACAACAAGTTCGATCATAAAGTTGCAATTATAATATATTTAAAACAGTATTATATTACTAAAGCACATATATTTATTTGGAAGCCAAACTGATGTACACTTAAAACTAACACATATATAATTATATATATAACAATTATATCAAACAAATATATACAGTAATTAGATTTTTATACAACCAGTATAAGTATATAAATAGTACGGCCGCAGCTAAAACACATATATAGACTGATCTATATAAAACACAGATATATATATATATACAGAGTTGTAGTTATTATAATACCCATGCAAAAAGAATCAGAGTTCACACAAAATATATAGTTGCAGATATATAACACTTGAAGAAACCCAAACATGTATAAACTTTATTGTATAAAAACTTTATCACTTCACATAAAAGCAGGGTGAAGTCTTGAAATGATGGATCGACGAGCACAAATGAAGACAGAAGGAAGGGAAGGTGGTGCTTGCGTCAATGAAGGAGAGTTCTCCACTGGCATGAGGAAGGTTGCTCAGCACAAGGTGGGAGCACAAGCCGGCCGATGGTGGCTGCTTACTTGAGCGGGGATGGTCTTGAGGTGGGAAGATTTGGCGAGATGGCGAGTTCCAAGAAATAGGTGATATGTCGTGAAGGAAAATGGTGGGGTTTGGCTTGCTGGCTGATATGGCCGAAGGAGAGGGAAAACTAGAGCGGTAGGGAAGGAGAGGCCATCGGTTTGGAGGTCATGGCTGGAGCTGCACAAAGATGGAGGAGGGCCGGTGAGTTCATTCGTGGGTGGAAGAGTGTGGAATGGTGAAAGAGGGGAAGATGTTAAAGGAATTTGGAGATGAAGAAACAGTTGAGACAAAATGAACCTATACTCTAATATATATTTATCTTATCTAAGGAAAATGAGCAGAACAACAAAATATGTGAACCAAAACAAAATCTTTGAAATGGTGGGATGCCAATAGTTAGAGGATATAAAAAGTTTAATAACTGATGGATATTTATTTTTAGCCGTTTGAAAATTGAATGGTGACCAAAAGTTCAAAACCTAAAATTTTGGAACCGATATATTGACCGTTTTACAGTTTCCGCTGTGTACCAGACTCAAAAATATAGAATTTAATATACCGTAGAGATCAGCCCGACGTGGTGATCAAAATGGTATACAAAGGTCCGTGGTACGATCATCCAATCAAAAGTCGATATCGGTACCGGAAACGCTGCTAAAATGCTAGAAATAAGATAAACGAAGCAATAGTAGTCCAAATTTGAAGAAACGAAATATGATGTCTCACTCAGAAGATGATTTACAAATTTACTATGCAAAAATATTTTGGTTTGGAAAACATTTTATTATCACCAATTTTAACTGATTTGAATTAAAATAAAATTTACACAAGAAAACAAACTTTAATATTATCAGATGAAAATTTACCATTTTCTATGTTTAAATATATGTGTTTCAAATATCAAAATTTTATTTTCAAATTCAATTATTTAAAATTTCATAAAATTCCAGTTAATTACGTTATTAAAACAGTTAAAATTTACGGATCATTACAAAAAAGCAATAAATTTAGCTAATATATGACACCATCTGCTAAGTGATGTGTAACATTAATATTCGAATAGTTCGATATTAATCATTGATCAAATTTTCACCTGATAGAGTCACGCAACGGAAATAAGGAGTTCTCCTTTAACCAAACAATTTAATTAGTTTATATTTGTTATAAATTAATTAAATTAAATATTATTAATGAACGATTATTTATAAATTTGATTTTGGTTTGATAAATGAATATTAAATGTATTTATAATAGTTATAAGTACATTAATCGATATACGATACTGACAAACGTTTTAAATAAGATTTAAAATGCAAAATATTCATTCTTGGCTCTAAATGGGTTTATAGCCCAAAATGAGGCTGATAGGATCGGCAAGAATAAAGGGATTAGAGGTAGCTAGCTGATGGGCGAAAGAGGAGTGAAATTGAGTGGTTGAGATGGAAGGAGATTAAGTAAAAGATATGATCCTAAATTCACTCCTTTCCTTCCTCTGCTTAAATACCTTTTCGTCCATTTGATAAGGATCTTTTAGAGCCTCCATCCACATTCCTTTTTTTGCTGGACGACCTACCCTCTCCCATCTCTCTAATATCCTAAGCTCAAATAAACTCAATTCAGTATCTATCCAATAGCTGAAGGTTAATGGTTCAAGGACAAGCAATCTGCTGAATTGGAAAAGGTTTCAAAGGAAAGAGTTCATCCTTTCAAAGCATGCTTCAAGTTTTTGGTTCTTAGGTATGATTTCCATTGAATTATAGTTTATAGTTTTTTGAATAATATTTCATTATGTATATATTATTATTACTATATTGTTAGCGAGGTAACGATTCTGATATGTATTGATGTTGTCATAAGTTAGTTTGGTTATATGTGCGTATATATACAAATTAAATAAACCAATTTTTTATATATCAAATCTGTACAACGGCCTATTTATATATATATATTAATTTTTTTAATATATATATATATATATTGTTTAATTATATTATATGGTTTGCATTTAATCACTATATGATTCTATGGTTAAAATTGATCGTATAATTATATATATAGCAATATTAATTTTCGACGGCAAAATTAATTTTTATAATAATTTATCATTATTTTATATTATTTTAATCAATATACTACATAAATAAATCATATAAATTAAAATATGTAAAAAAATTAATTTTAAAATTTTATTAAATTAACTTATCATAAGACAAGCTCTCTACTAGAAAACAAAAATTAAAAAATTATTGTTGCTATTTTTGAAAATTATTATAATAATAGGTCAAAATTTAATAAATTAATAAAAATTTGATCGAAAAAATATGTAAATTTTTTCAAACTTCAAAATATCATATATGATTTATTGGAATTTAAAATTTGGAAAATGTTTCAAAAATAATTGTTTATCAACATTTTATGTAATTTTGAATGAATATTCAATTAAAAATATAGTTTAAAATAATAAAATTAATAGTAAATTTTTTTTGTGCTTTATACATGATCCAAAATTTATTAAAAAAAATTAGATTTTCAATTAATATATATATATATATATATTATAACTATATTTATGTTCTTATATATATGTTATGTTATTCTAGATAAAAAATTTATTTTATCATCATATATACTGGTACATATATTATCCATGGTTCATAAAAAATTATATATATATATATTATTTTAATATTTAAATAACTTATTTATATTTAAACCGATATATTGTATTAATATCATATATTATTAAAGATTTATTTATAAATTTTATGTATGCATATATTTAAACATTTTACAATTATATAAAATTATTTAAGCAAACTTAACATATACATTTATATATGTACGTAATATTTGTATATTAGTAATGTTTTATATACGTACATATATTTGGACAACATACATTACATATCAGATGTGCTAATTCGTCCGTTGCGATGTAAACTCCAACATCTATAAACAGGCGTATTATACCTAGCAAAGTTTAACATTTCACACATCCACACATATACATATATGTAAATGGTACATATGTGTATATTTATACGTATTAATATATGAATTAAATAAAACTATATAATTTATAAATGTAAACAAAATAAGATTTTTAATTTAAATAAAATTTAAAATTGTTCTACAATAAAGTAGACTTCATAGGCCAATAAAGATCCAATAGTGGATTTTTTTTGAAATTTAACCATAACTTCCGTAGTATACTAGCCCAATTCCAATAATTGTATCAGAGTCTAATAGCCTATATATTTTAATTAGTCATGTTAGGGATAGCCAATTAATCCCACAACCCAGTTAGTAGGGTGTCTAAGAAAGGTAGTGTCGAAGGATTGTATTTGGTCAATCAAGTACACATGCATGTGTATAATATGATTTTTGAAATTAATACAATTTAATTAAAATTGTTAATTAAACAAATTAACTACAGGTTAATTGATTTAATAAATTAATTAAAAGGTTAATTAATTAAATAGTATACACATATATATGATATAGGTGTTATACTATAAAGGTTATAGTATATAATTAATAATTAATATAAATGTTATAATAATATAAAATTAATTAAAATGTTAATTAGTTAAAATTAATTAAATAATATTTACTTAATATAATGTTTATACATAAGATTATTATATAAGTAATATGAAATATAAAAAGTTATATAATATGAATGTATAAATTAAAGTTGGAGCATTTCTTGAAGGCAGGCCTTTTATTGAAGGCGGGCCTTTTATAGTTTTTTATAGTTTCCCTATGGTCTTCGACTATTTCTAGTGTTAGAGATCAGGTTTTATCTATCCCTATTTAGACTTACTTCTCATATATTCGGTTTATTATTCAACCTCTGATTGGTCTAAACTGGCTTGTCTGCCATATTGGTAAATTGAGATGTTTTGATGAGAGTACGACAACCCAAGATAAATTTGTTTATGCTAAACCTTTATAGAAATTTCACCGGATAAGCCTCTTCCCTCTTCGATTATGGTCCAGCTTGCTCCAGGCATTATTGCGCATGTCCATGTTCACTATGGATGGACACCAGATATTTGCACCTCTTATCACTCCTTCGGGAATCTATTCTCCTCTTGTAAACATCCCTCATCTGCTCCTCCACCTTTGAAGGTTACCCTGCCTAAACCTCCTTCCTATTGTTGGGTCCCAAGGTCGGTCCCTATGTCGCATCTGTCCAACTAGTCTCTGAACCTATCCCTCTACCCACCGAACCTCCTTTTCCACCTTATGCAGCTTCCATGGTTCCTATGGTCTCTGAGTCAGTTTCCCTCCTCCTTGCTTCGTCTGTTCCTCCTCCCGCATCTATGCTAGTTCCTGTCTCTACTCCTGTTCCTTCTTGTCCACTTTTTCCTTCGGCTCCTTTTGAGTTCTCTTGGTTGCATGAAGATTCTAACATGCATTTTAATCCGAAGAGGAAATGTTTCTATCGCTTCATTTTTGGGGATGTTGGTAAGCAGCGTTGCTTACATTACTTGTTCTTAGATGGTAAATTCTCTCTTGCACTCGATGGGCTCATTGGTGACTGGAACTATCGGATTCTGGATGATTATTCTTGGGATATATCCTTCTTATATTCTTCTGAGAGTTCTAGCTATGTTCCGGTTCATGCATCATTGTTTACTGATTTTGTCTCTAATGCGGTCCCCCTGGTGCCAGTGCTAGCTCCTCCTCTGTTGAGGTCTGATATTCCTACCCTTTGCCTTGTGGGCTAGTTATATACCCTTGATGGGATGTTGTGTACTTTGTTGTGGTAGTTCATAGTAGTTAGGCTTTTGGCCTAGCTTCTGCTCCTTAAGCTAGTATAATTCTTTTTATTTTTAGTAGACGATCCACTTTAAAAAGTTGTGTTGTAGTAGATAGGCAATTTGCTTATCTCATGTTCCTCATGTATTTGTTATTTTCTATAACAAAATGGTAGGGGTCCATTCAACCCCGTTGGCCTTGCCAAAAAAAAAGTTGGAACATTAAGAAACCATAAATAGACTTAATAAATAAATACATATGTAAATGTATGTGTGTCGTAATTTCAGATGTATCCGACAGTTGAACCACGAGGGTATTTCATAAGAAATACATTATTCTGTAAGTTGATATTGCTCGATATAATATATTGAAGATTATGAATCTTTAATATAAAGTTGTCGTCTATCATTTATATATTAGTACAATGCCTGCATATTCTTAAGTTGTTGAGATTTCCTCAAGCTAGGGATGTTATATGTAGTACTATTAATATATTGAATAAACGATGTAAGATAATTGCACGTATTTGTAGAGCTTTCCTCAAGGTACGTGCATTATATTTATGTCGTCATGAAATGATAGGACCGAGTGAATAGTCCCACTTTACTTATCAAGCATTCCTCAAGGTAAAGGCAGGATTAAGACGAGGATCCACGGGATAGGAATTGTATGCAATACAACGGATAAGGAGTTATCCATGGTATGTGGGCCTATGTTTTGTTCAGCTTTCCTCAAGGTCAGAATATATAATGATCCGCCTATCTTACTCCCAAAGACGACACTTAATACACGCACAGTATTCGTATATCGATCATCTAAGAGTCCAAAAAACAAGCCATTGGGGTAAAAAGAAAAGTAAAGACAAGAAGAAAGAAAACATAGAATTTCACAACACAACGGAACAATATATAAATAGTCAACATAAGATAATACATAGTCACTTCCATAATAATCATTAAAATCACACATTACAAATTTCATCCGGGACAATTATAACTGCCTATCCCCATAAATGTTGATACAAAATGCACATACACAGTGGAAAAATAAAAGGATAACTAGATATTGACGAAGTCATCTGTTCCATGCTCCTCCAAAATGCATCCATATAAACCTAGACTACTTGGCTACTCATACAAATTTGAGTACCCAAGAGTTTTAGGGAAAGAAAATAAAACTCTAGGTCGAACATGGGTCTGGTGTGAGTAAATTCCAAATAATTGAAATATTAAGCTAAGTAAACCCATTAAAAGTAAAGGTATCCCATAAGACCACGTCTCATATAAACACGAACAGGTTTTTACCTTACGATAACCAAAACGTCTCTATAGAAAATTTTAGTGATATTATAATAATGTCTATGGTTTAAAGTAAATATTAAATCATAGCTGAAATTGTTACATTACTAATTTCCAACATAATAGGTATACAACTAAGTTCGAAAGCACTTATTGGAGAATAGGTTTCTATACGTGACAAGGCTATCGGGGTACCACTTGTCATAGTACACCTCTAGAAAAATGAACCAAGGTCAACAAGAGCATCTTGCACCCCTGCTACACAAGACCACCCTACCCATACTGGATAGTACCGAATATGGTCATCACTTAGTTATGATCAACAACTGCACTAGGCCCTTAGCATACATTCAAAAAGATAATATCTATCTATATCAAGGATGACCATACCATAATGAGAGCTATCCACATAGCCATTTGCACACCACTTGTTTTAGTCATTTCCAGTTATGGGGCTTGAGGCTATGTTTTATCTTTTATGTAGCAATCCCACTTGGAATGCTAACACTGCCTTCCAAGTGATAATGCAATGCTAGCATTCGTCCATACAAGCTGTTCAGGATATAAACAAACCGAAGGCACTACTTCTACTACATCCATTTTGGAATCACCCTCAGGATTAGTAGCAAGTAGCCCTTGCACTTCAAGATCTTCATCTTTGATTCCATCATCTTCCTGATATTTCCAATTTGAACGCTTACGTTGGTTCAAAGTGGTTTTTGGATTTCTTATGCTATCCGATCCTGGTTTCTTCGAACCAAAATTCGATAACTTTAAAAAGGTCAAGTTATCGATAATGGACAAATCCGCTATCTAGGGTGTGTATAGCTTTGCATATAAAAAATAAGACATCCTATACTTATCCCTACTTTTCAATTTCAAACAGTACTATCTCTTGATTAACAATGAAGTCGGACAAGTTAGAAACTAATCTTGTCTCGACATACATTTTTACTTCTTGGGATAGAGACGAGTTTCCATAACTTGGAATTTGGTGTTAAGTATACAATGAAATAACTTCCGTATACTTAATTTATCAAGACCCATTTATCGAAATTAACTCCTTTATATTTATCATGTTTTCGATATTTCGACTTCTCCATCCCTCGCCTAGAAACAAGTTCTAGATCTCCCAAACAGAGGAAAGCCTACTCATCGGCTTTAAGTGTCAAATACAAGATGACCTACTTTCAATAAAACATGTCAACGTTTTAATATAACTTATTCGTATTTGTTTGGCTACTTAATTGCATAGAAAGAATCCTTTGTTTTCATTCACTTATAAAAGAAAACCGCCTTTACATAAAATTGATCCTTATAAATAAAGTAATTAAAAATAAAACATATATTTAATAGTAATTAAATCTTAATTAAATTTCCAATTAAATCTTAATCAAACCTTAATTAAATCTTAATTAATTAATAATTAAACCTTACCCGATTAGTAAGTATAAACCCTAATTAATTAATAATTAAACCTTAATTGAATAAAAATTAATACTTAATTAACTCTTTTGCTTAATTAATAATTAATTAAAACTCTTTTAATTAGCTAATTATAATTATCATACTTAATTAATACTTAAGTACAATTACCCTTACTTAATTACTAATTTAATAATCATTAAAACTCATACTTAATTAGTAAGTGATAATTACCTTTTTATGCTTAAAATATGCTTTGAAAATAATTTCAAAAGTATGTAGGGAGAAAAACACTTTAAGTTTGCAAAAAGTGTTTATTTTTACGAACTACATCCACATCGACTATACTGTGGATACCATAACTTATAAAGTAGTTTACTTGCCTAAGACCCTCCAAGACTTTACCTTTTTGCTTACCCAACTTAAAAGTTTGAATAAATGTTTCAGAAAATAAAAGTAAAATTAAAACTTAAACATTTTAAGAAATATATAAGTAACATAAGTTTGAAAACATGGGATCTCGATGTCAACAACAACCCAAATCAAGTGTTATCATTCCTTTTAGCTTACTACAGTCATACGTAAGCTCATATATCCAAACATATGCCATATGCAATATAGATAAATAAAAATTATAACTTACAACTGAAACTAAACTTTTCGACTTATTTTCCAAGTCTAAACAACCAGCTGCACTATTTACGTCCAAACAACCACAATATACTTTTACATATATATAGTTTAATTTTTTTTAAATGCTCTTACCACCAAAAGCTCACAAATCAAACCAGACTTCTACTACACTCTCAATTGACCTATATCTTGGATTCTCCTTAGTAAAAAGTTGATTTTTTGTCTAGGGAAGTGGACTTTTTGGGTCAGCCTAGAGGAGTAAGGGCTTGGCCTAGGGTGGAAAAGAATAGTGTGGGCTTGCTTTTGAAGGAGGAATGGAGTAGAAAGGAATATAGCGGTTTTTGAACAAGTTTTAAATTGTTTTAAAAGTAGAAAAGATAATCTTTAGTTTTGAAAATCATAAAGAAGCCATTAAAGTGTTTTAGGAAAAAGGTGATGAAGTTTGAAAAATAAGAAACTGAATAAAAATGAGAAAAGAATAGGAATTGTTTTTATATAAAATGGATTTAGAAAATTACTAAAAAGCCCTTTAGTGTGTACCCTCCATCCATATTTTTCCACATCACCACCATCCACCTCCATGCCTTCCTACACACACAAAAGCTAAGGAGCTCCCCTTTGTCTAACATATTTTTCCATTCTTTTATACCATGATGTTAAGTGAAATGTGACATTACCTTTTAAAATTATTTTTACATAATTTTCTTGAAAAGATGTCGGATTTCATTCTAATTAATTAAATACATATTTACCATATTATTACCTTATCCATACATATGCTATAAATATATGTGTGTGTATATGTAAATTAGAGTGTTTACAATTTTTTCGACAACTTTTACACGATAAAAAATTGAAAATTCAAAAAACGATTTTCGATCATATTTTATATTTTTGTTCGAACTAATTAATTTTGTAAACAAATTTTGAAAACCATTTCACCATCACTGGTTATTACCTAAAAGAATATTATATGAGTTATAATTTTCATAAATTAATTACTTAAAAATATATCGAATATCCATATTTAAAGTGATTAAATTCTGGGTCGTTACATTCTCCCCCTTAAAAGAATTTCGTCCCAAAATTAGCACATAGGAAGATAACTCAAAATCACTCAAAAGGGCATATAGTATATATCATGAAACCAATACAAGAGATACACACTAAGTAACTACATCACAATAGTGCATACACAATCCATACAACAAGCAAACAACTATCCTAGCAACAACTTAGGATAAGCTTTCCTTATGCTATCCTCTATCTCCTAAGTACAATCTCTAGGATATTAACACCATTGTATCTTAACCAATCTCACTACTTTATTATATAGTCTCTTCTTATCCCGATTTACAATACGAATTGGATGTCTAATCACCGTCAAGTTAAGTTTTACCTCCGAATCCTCTTGCATAGATAGCTCCATAATCAGCGATGGGTCATGCATATACTTCCTTAGATGGGACACATGGAAAAAATTATGGACCCCCGACAGCCTGTCCGGCAACTCAATTCTGTAGGCAAGCAGCCCAATCCTCTTAAGAATTCAATTAGGTCCAACACATCTTGGTGCCAACTTCCCAGCTCTTCCATATCAAACTGCTCGTCTAATCGGAAAAATCTTTACGAACAGAAAATCTCCAACTACTAATTCGAAATCTCTTCGCCTCCGATCCGCATGTCTCTTCTATCGACCTTGGGCTTCTTTCATCCTTTGTTTGATCACCGCAACCTTTTGTGTAGCCTCCCAAATCATATTGGGTCCAAGCATTAGTCGATCCGCGGTAGCCACCCAAAAGCCGGTGACTTGAATGGTCATCCATAAAGAGCTTTATAGGGCGCCATGCAAATGCTTGCTTGATAACTGTTGTCGTAGGAGAATTCTACGAAGTGTAGATGATCTTCCCACAATCCTCCAAAGTTCAAGAAGCATGCTCTCAACCGATCCTCTAAGTTTTGATTAACGCACTCAGTTTGACCATCGGTTTGAGGGTGGTATGATGTGCTCAAGCATAGCTTTATTCCTAAAGCTACCTGTAACACCTTCCAAAACTAGCTGGTAAAGATGGGATCACGATCACTCGCAATACTAACTGGAACGCCATTCAGTCGAACGATCTTCCTCATATAAATTTTTAGAACCTCTATTATGAGATTTCAATGACAACAACTATACAATGGCACATATAGGATGTATATCATATTTCATGTATATATATTACTATATATATGAAGATCATGGTGCAAAATAAGATTATGGCTCAAAGACAACTGAAGAAAGAAGGATCCTACTATTTAAAAGTAAGGTCATATTATTATATTATAATTATAGATAAATGTTGTACAATTTCCTTGAGTGATCATAACATACACGATTTCATTTCTATAACAAACTGTCCAAGATTTGCAAATTCAACAGCAATAGACATCTATCAATATGCCATAAAAATCTGTCACTTGGTTCGATTTTTAACTTACTAAATACCATAGATGTCTAGTATACAATGACAGACGTCTGACCTATGTTTCGGCCTGTATATAAAAAACTGCAACTGTCATTTTCAAACAGACACTTCTTTCTTCTTCGAACAAACATGCTCCTAGTTCAATATTTGCAATCATTCATCAAAAAGTAATCTTTTAAGAATTTATAACTTTTCATAAACAACTCTTTGATTCTATAAATACTTTAATTGATTGAGATTTTAATTTAACTTGCTTTACTATTCTCTAACTTTTATGTTCAGCCTCTCTCGTGCTATCATTAAATAATCTCAATCACTCCAAACCAAAATTTATATATTATGGTTGAAACTATTTCCTACATATCCAAGCAACTCACACACATTATCATTCAAAGGAGATTATAGGAAGAACTGTAATAGCAGTTAATATCAGTGTTATATCGAACACAAGATTGTCCAAGAAAACTATTTGCATCAGCCTTTTCTTCCGGGCGAAGTGATGGTTATTGTTTAGTGAAATACGAAGGAGAGCTTCAGGACTGGATGTAGGACGAGAGGTCCGTACTAGTATAAAAACTCTGGTATGCTCATCTTTATATTTCACATTTTTTTGTTATATTACAACATTTAGCTCATATATTAGTGTACACTCACATTCTAATATACTAGTCATATCAGATACGATCCACTAGACTTTCATTTGGTATTAGAGCGAGGTTATTTCAATTTACAACAACATGTGATTGAGAACTTTTTAATATGCCAAGTACATTTCAAGAAGATAAATCAACTGCTCGTCCCCCATTATTTACTGGTTCTAATTATGCTTATTGGTCAACACGTATGCGAAATTGTATGGAAGCTAATGGTTCAGAAATTTGGAAAACTACTCAAACTAGATATGAAGAACCTACCACTGACATAAGCACTTGGACCGATGCACAAAAAAACACAACAACTAATAATGCCAAAGCCATGAATGTTTTGTTTTGTTCACTTGATAAAAATGAATTTTCACGAGCTATGCTTTGCACTACTACATATGATATATGATGCGCTTTGCAAGTTACTTACGAAGGCATGACAAAAATCATGCCAAAAAAATCTCTGTTGCACAAAATCAATGTTCATTGTTTAAAATGAAAACAAATGAATCTATTAGTGACATGTATTATAGATTTCAAACTATACAACACGATCTCATAGCACTAGGTGTCAAATTCACTAATTTTGATTTAGTTAAATGAATCTTAAATTCTTTGACTGTCGAATGGGAAAGAAAGGTTTAGCCATAGAAGAAGCTAATGATCTTTCTCAACTCAAAGTCGAATAAATAATAGTAAACCAGATGTCATATGAAGCTAATTTGAAGGCAAGAAAAGAGTAAAATATAGAAAAGGAGAATATTGCTTTTCAAGTAAATAATGACAGTTCCGACTTGGAGAGGAAGAAATTGTATTCAATGCTAAGACTACAATAAACTCCAGAAGTTCAAAAGGATGAAAAAATTCAAAATGGTGGCAATTCAAACTCATCAAATCAAACATCAATCAAATGTTATGGATGTGAAATTTTGTCCATATGAAGAAAGATTGTTCACAATTCAATAATAACAAAAGGAAAAGCAAATTCAAGAAATTCAAAAGGAAGAAAAGAGCTTTTCAAGAAATTCATCAGCAACAGACGTCTATCATTATGCCACAGACGTCTATCACTTGGTTTAGTTTTTAATTTACTAAATACCGCCGACGTCTAACGTATGTTTCGACCTGTATATAAAAAACTGCAACTATCATTTTCAAATAGACACTTCTTTCTGCTTTGAACAAACATGCTCCTACTTCAATAGTTGCAATCATTCATCAAAGTGTAATCTTTCAAGACATTATAACTTTTTAAAAACAACTCTTTGATTCTACAAATACTTCAGTTGATTGAGATATTAGTTTAACTTGCTTTGCAATTCTCTAACTTCTATATTTAGACTTTCATGTGCTATCATTAAATATTCTCAATGACTCCCAAATAAAATCTATATATTTTGGTTAAAACTATTTCCTACAAATCCAAGCAACTCGCACACATTATCATTCAAAGGAAATTATATGAAGAATTTTACTAGCAATCAATATCTATGTTATATCGAATACAAGATTGTCAAAGATAAACTATTTGTATTAGCGTATTCCTTCGGGCGAAGCAAGGGTTATTTTTAGTGAAATACTGAAGGGGAGCTTTGGGACTGGATATAGGATGGAAGGTCTGAACCAGTACGAAAACTCTTGTGTGCTCGTTTTTAAACTTCACCTTTTTTGTTATATTGCTACATTTAGCTCATATAATAGTATACACTCATATTCTAATACACTAGTCATATTAGATACGATTCACCGGACTTTCATAAATTTTTGCCAATGACGTTGTGGTCCTCGTCGGTTTCACAGGAATAAAATGAGCACTCATAGTTAACTGATCCACAATGACCCAAACACCTTCATTCTCTTTTCTAGGTCTGGGCAAACCATCAATAAAATCCATGGATACATGTTCCCATATCCAATTTGGGATCTCTAGTGGTTAAAGTATCCCAGCAGTTCTTTGGTGATCACCCTTGTTCTATTGCCATTTCTCACATCTGCTTACGTAGTTAGAGATACTTCTTCATCCCCTTCCACCAAAATACCCGCTTCATATGTCAATGCATCTTTAAACAGCCGGATGGATACTTAACTTGGATTGATGACACTCTGATAAAACTTCCGTTTAAGACCATCGACATCGGGAATGCAGATCCTCCCATTCATATGCAATATGCCATGGTAATCCACCTAAAAACTTGAACACTATCCCTCCTCAACATCCCGGATGATTTCCATCATGTGCATGTCTTCCCTTTGTTTGCTAGCAATCCTTTCCACTAGAGTCGGAATGACTTTAAAAGAGTACAAATCACATTTTTACTCAAAGCATCTGCCAACACATTTGTATTTCCTAGCCTATATAGAATAACCTAGTCGTGAGTCGTCAAAAATTCTAACCACCTTTGCTACCTCAAGTTTAGATCCTTTTGAGTGAAAATATACTTCAGAGACTTATGATCCATGAAGAGCTCGAACTTCTCACCCATCACCTAATGTCTCCACATCTTCAAAGCTAACACGACCATTAACAATTTGAAATCATGCATTGCATAATTCTTCTCATGGGGCTTCAGCTGCCTGCTAGCATAAGCAATCACCTTCCCCTGCTGTATCAAAATTGCACCTAAACCCACTCCACAAGCATCAATATATACCATCAATCCTCCACTTCCACCTGAAATGTCTAAAAGTGCAGCGTTGGTCAACCTCTCTTTAACTCAGCAAAGGCTTCTTCACACTTTGGAATCCCAACAAATTTCTCGTCCTCCTTCATAGACTTAGTCAAATGTGAGGTGATTTGGGAGTAATCCTGAATGAATCTCCTATAAAATTCGACCGAGCCAAAGAAACTTCGAACTTCAGAAGGAGTCTGTGGTGTCTACCATTCTTAAACAACCACTATCTTTGATGGATCAACTGAGATACCATCTCCCGATATAATATGTCCTGGGTACCTTGCTTCTAACTGCCAAAAGTGACACTTAAAATTGTTTTGCCTTTATAACGTGTTTCCTTAACATTTCTAACACCACTTCCTAATGATGTTGGTGCTTTTCCTTAGTCTTGGAGTAGATAAAGATACGTCTATAAAGATTAACATGAACTTATTGACAACATCCCTGAAAATGTGATTCATAAGATCTATGAAAAATGTTGTGCATTGGTTAGCCCAAAAAGAAAACTAACTACTCAAATAAAAAGTCTGGCCCTTTAAACGTGGTTAGAAGTATACTATCCTCCGCCACTATTAGCTAGTGAAATCCGGTAGCTAGATCCATCTGGGAGAATACTTGAGCACTATGAAGTTGGTCAAAGAAATTGTATATGCAGGGTAAGGGGTACTTCTTTTGAATGGTCTTCTTATTTAACTCCTGATAATCCACACACAGTCTCAAAGAACCATCTGACTTAGCCAAAAACTACAGCTGATCTCTAACTCAAACGGCCTGGTCTTATCAGCCCTCTTCTCAACAAATCTTCGGTTTGATCAATTAGGTCCTTCCTCTCTCTCGGCTCCATTTTACATATGGGTTAAACAACAAGTCTTGCACATAGAATTAAGTAAATGCGGAACTCAATCTCCCGATGTAAAGATAAAATATTAACCAGCTCAAAAATATTAGAGGAATGTTTAACCACTAAAATAGAGTCTAGCTCTTCTTGGGGTGGCTCCAACGTATAAAGGAAACTACTTACAGGCTTGTTGGGATCCTTACATGATAATTTAACAAAATCCCCAATTTTAGTTCTTAAGAATATCTTTCTTCCAACACCATCTAAAATAGCTCCATTCACTGACAGCCAATCCATACCAAGTATAAAACCAAATCCCTTACAATCCAAGATAAATAGGTCATAAGAAAAAAGGTGGGTAAGGTAGGTAATTTGCACATCTTACAGCTCATACACAGATTAGTTGCACCTTCTATGGGGTTAGAGACACATATAAGGTTTTCTATGAATTTAGGTTAAAGTTACAATCTATCTACCAATTCTTTAGAAATAAAACTTTGGGAAGCCCCGATATCAAAAAATATTCGAACAAAAATGCCATTAACAACTAAAGTACTTTGTAGAACTCCCTTTCACTTCACATCTGCCGAAGTCGATTGCTCATCCTTGATAGCGTATACTTTAACCTGTTGTCCCTTCTCCAAAACGGGCAATCCTTTACTATGTGACCTAGTTGTTGGAAATTGTAGCAAAGCGTCTTCTGAACCATTGGAGAGATGGGTCTTTCTTGCTGCTTAGAAGCTTCAGAATTCTTACGAAACTTAGAGATGTGGCCCATCTAATTACACTTATTGCAGACGTAATCCTTGAAATGGTCCTTCTCCTTCACCCAGCTTTCTTTTACACTGTTTCTTTCCAGAATGATTAAACTTCCTCTTATTTGGATTACTAGAATTTCCATCGGGTAGTGCTATCGGTTTCTTTTTCTCAAGTGCTTCGTACCTTAAAGCCTTGTCTGCCAGATCCACAAAAGAACCCTTTGAATGGGCAGTCACCATTTTCGGGAAACCTTCTCTCATTCCCATCAGAAACATCTCGTTCTTTTTCAGTGGGGTGTTAATTAACTCTGGTCCAAAACGAGATAGCTCATTAAAATTTGTACTCAGCCATAGACAAGTCTCTTTGCTTGAGATCTAAGAAATTTCTATACATCTAAGTCCTCCCGATAGTAGGCATAAACTGATCCTCAAATACCTTCTTTAATCTAGACCAAGAAAAATCATCTTTAGGCACATTAGCCGTAATAAAGTCCCACCATGCTGCCGCTCCATCCTATAATTGCCAGGATGCTAAGAATTACATGCTCATCCAAAGGATCAAGAGCCTTGAAAATCTTCTCACAAGATCGAAGCCAATCTTAAACTTTAATGATGAATTCCATTCCCTTGAACAACTTTCCTCCTAAATTTGTATAATCCTTACACAGAGCTGCAAAATTCACCCGAGGCTGCACTGGTGTTACCTCTTCAACTATTCCAACTCTTCCACCATTCAAAGCTCAACCATTGGTGGTCATGGTGCTACTACTCCTCTACCTCATCTATTTCTATTGCTCATTCTTACTACCTAGATATAGTAAGATAACACTTTAGCTTAGATGAGATAAATCTTAAGGGAAAAGGGTACCAATCAAACATATCAAAGTTGATCTAACTAACTTAAATACACACACACACACACATATACAAATGAAAATTACAATTACGCATTCGCAAAGACTAAACTCATTCTGGGGTATTACTAGCCATATCTCTAATGAGTAGACCCTAAAAAAAATCTGGATGTTTGCTCAATCTATGCTCTGAAACCATATGTGACGATCTTCCTTTCTTACTCCCAAAGACGACATATAAAACTGCTATGGCTTTCGTGTACCGATCATCTAAGAGTCCGAAAGACAAGCCATTGGGGTAAAAAGAAAAGAAAAGACCTAAAGAAAGATAACATTGAATCTCACGATGCAACAGATACATAATTAGTTAACATAAGATAATACATAGTCACTTCCATAATAATACATCAGAGTCGCACAGTTACAAATTTCTTCTAGGGACAGTTATAACCGCATGTCCCTACAAATGCTAAAACAAAATATACATATATAGTGGAAAAGTAACAATATAACTAGATATCGATGAAGTTGCCTGCTTTCTGCTCCTTCAAATGCATCTATAGAAACCTGGACTACTTGGCTACTCATAAAAATTTGACTACTTAAGAGTTTTAGGAAAAGAAAATAAAACTTTTGGCTAGACATGGGACTGGCATGAGTAAACCCCAAATAACTAAATTGTTAAGCTTATAAAACCCTTAAAAATAAATGTGTCTCGTAAGACCACACCACATATAAACACAGACGGGTTTTTACCTTATGATAAACAAAACATCTCTAAAGAAAATTTCAATGATATAATAATAATGTCCATGGTTTAAAGTAAATACTGAGTCATAGCCGAAATTCTAGCATAATGGGTATACAGCTAAGTCCAAAGGCACAAATTGGAGAATGGATTTCTATACAATGACAAGGCAACCGAGGTACCACCTTCATATTACTCCTCTAGAAAAATGTACTAAGGTCAACAAGAACATCTTTGCACCCCTTCTACACAAGACCGACCTACCTCTTACTGGATAGTACCGAATATGATCATCCCTCGGTTTTGATCAACAGCCATATTGGGCCCCCTAGCATACATTCAAAATGATAATATCGATCTAGATCAGGGATGATCATAGATTAATGGAGTGACCCAAATAACCCTATTGCATATCCCTTGTTTTAGTCATTTTCGGTTATGAGGCTTGATGCTACATTTTACCTTTTATATAGCAATCCCACTTGGAATGCTATCACTGCCCTCCAAGCCACAATGCAATGCTAGCATTTTTCCATACAAGTTGTTCAGGATATGAACAAACCAAATGCACTACTTCAACTACGTCCATTTTGGAATCACCCTCAGGATTAATAGCATGTAGCCCTTGCACTTCAGTATCTTTGTCTTTGATTCCATCATCTTCTAGGTGTTTCCAATTCAAATGCTTATGTTGGTTCGAAGTGGTTTTTGGATAACTCACACTATTTGATCCTGGTCTCTCCAAACTAATATTTGATAACTTTAAAATGTTCAAGTTATGGATAGTGGACAAATCCACTATCTATGGTGTGTATAGGTTTTCATATGAAAAATAAGACATCCTATACTTATCCCCACTTTTCAATTTCAAACAGTACTATCTCTTGATTAACAATGAAGTTGAACAAATTAGAAACTAACCTTGACTCGACATACATTCTTACTTCTCGGGATAGAGGCGAGCTTCCATACCTCGAAATTTGGTGTTAACTATATGATGAAATTGAAAGTGCGGTGTGTATACGAGTGCACGTGCTAATATAATACACACGGATCGTGTAATATGGAATATAAAATAAATGCGGAAACAGATGATGTAGCAAAGTAAATAAAAATAGAAAAATCACACCAAAGATTTTTATACTGGTTCGGAGCACCGTCCTACGTCCAGTCCCAGACTTCTATCTGGATTTTCACTATTAACTACCTCGCTTCACCCGGAGGAACAGGTTTACAACACCCGAGCAAACGAACGGGATTTCACGCCTCTAATACACTGAGGACTTCAACACTTGCCTCTTACAACACCGAGGACTTCAACACTTGCCTCTTACAACACCGAGGACTTCAACAAAGATAAATATAATTGTTTGTTGACAGTATGTGTTCTTGCTAACACAGTTTTGTCACTTGTAGTACAAACTTCCTATAATCTTATCCTCAAAATATGTGAATGATGTTTTGTGAAGATTAAGGGAAGTATATTACTTATTGAATCAAAAGATATGAAATAATTTCAATGATTCAATAAGCAATCAAAATAATTGAGAGCTTTTAGAATGTAGGAGTATTTAGAAAGTAAGATCAGAAATTAGAGTAGAAAAAAAACATATATTTTTCATCTGTTTGAATCAATGATTTAGATGAGTTTATATAGAGAAAAATAGTTGTAACTCTTTGTGAACAGTAGCCATTAATAGATGTGATCATTGATGAAAGGTAAGAGATGAAACCATTGGAGAAAGAAGTGTCTTTTGGAAAAGGTTGCTCTCTGTTTAAAAACGGTCGACAGGTCAAAAAATGACCGGTAGACAGGAATTTGAATATATATACACGTTATGTTCACTTGTGCACATTAACTGTGCATTCTGGGCAAAAACGGTCGACCACCTGGTTTTTGACCGGTCGACCGGTTTTGTCCAGACTGCACAGTTAATGTGCACTCATATATATTTATATATATATTCGAAGATTAAAGGCATAAGATTATTTGAGGATAGATTTTAACATAAATAATCATTACTAACATACCAAATAATCAACCTCTAATCATATGGAGCTCTTTGTGTCTAAATAACTTCTTTTTGTCGATCACGGCTTATCCCTTTGTCAGAAATCAAAACTCTATAAAAATCATGACTCAACAGAAATATCTTCCATATACTTATCAAGTCCCATTTATCGAAATTAACTCCCATATATTTATCATGTTTCCGACATTTCAACTTCTCTATCATGCCCCTGGAAACAAGTTCTAGATCTCACAGATAAAGGAAAGCCTGCCCATCGGTTTTTAGTGTCAAATACAAGACTGACTTACTTTCAATAAAACGTGTCAATGTTTTAAACATAACTTATTCATATTTTTTTAGCTACTTAATGTCATAGACAAAAGAATCCCTTATTTTAAACTCATTCACTTATAAAAGAAAGCCGCCCTTAGATAAGACCGGTCCTTATAAAACAAGGTAATTAAAAATAAAACCTTCATTTAATAATAATTAAACCTAAATTAAATTCCGTATTAATGTTAATTAAATCTTAATTTAATTTTAATCAAACCATAATTAAAATCTTAATTAATTAATTAATAATTGAACCCTACCTGATTAGTAATTAATAAATAGTTAAACCTTAATTAATTAAATAATTAAATAATTAAAGCTTAATTAAATAAAATTAATATTTAATTAACTCTTTACTTAATTAGTAATTAATTAAAACTCTCTTAATTAACTAATTATTTTTATCTCACTTAATTAATACTTGGTACTAATTATCTTTACTTAATTATGAATTTAATAATCATTAAAAACCATGATTAATTAATAAGTGATAATTACCTTTTTACACTTAAAATATGCTTTGAAAAATAATTTTTTTTGAGAAAAATGTGTGATTCTCTAGTAATAGAGGATAGCACACATGCAACTATATATATAACACAAAGCAAGGCATTGCCAATATGCCTGGCAGGTAGAAAGTCTAAGTACAGGTATCAAAAGATAAGAACTCAAGTACCCCTATAATAAGCTCCGACAAGGCCACCGCCCATTACACCCTAATATCGAGCTCTGGCATGGCCACCGCCTAATATTAAGGTGTTAGGAGTACCTGAAAATCTAAATAATAACATAAAGCCGAAGATACAGAAACCCGACACCTTCTAATAAGGAAGCTCCATGCTACTGACTCGGAAGGAATGAAGATGTGACTAAACTGAGGTGGAACTGCTAGTGGTACTGGAAGGAAAACTCCACTCTGAAGTCTCGGTAAAAATGGAAGTAGTTCTTTGAAAATAATTTCAAAAGTACATAGAGAAAAAACAGTTTAAGTATGCAAAAAATGTTTGTTTTTACGAACTGCATCCATAGCAACTATCACTATGGATACCATAACTTACAACTAGTTTACTTGCCTAAGACCCTCCAAGACTTTACCCTTTTGTTTAACTTTCATAAAACTTTGAATAAATGCTTGGAAATCTAAAAGTAAAGTTAAAACTTATAAAATTTTTAAGAAACAGATAAGTAAAACAAGTTTGAAAACATGGGATCTCGATGTCAACAACAACCCAAATCATGTGCTAACTTTCCCTTTAGGCTTACACTTATGCTCAAGCCCATACATCCAAACACATAACATAAGCAACATACACAGATAAGATTACAACTAGCAAATAAAACTAAACTTTCTGACTTATTTTCCAAGTTTAAACGATCATAACCAATAAACACAAGTACGTAGGTATAAGCTATACTATTTAGATCCAAACAACCACAACATACTTTTACACATATAAAGTTCACAATTTTTTTTAAATGAGCTTACTGACCAAAAGCTCACAAAATCAAACCAAATTTCTACTACACTCTGAATTGACCTAGATCTTGGATTTCCCTTAGTAAAAACTTGATTTTTCATTTTTTAAAGTGGACTTTTTGTCTCAGCCTAGAGGTGTAGGTGCTCGGCCTAGGGTGGAAAAGGATTATGTTGGCTTGCTTTTGAAGAACGAGTGGAGTAGAAAGGAAAACAGTGGTTTTTGAACAAGTTTTAAAGTGTTCTAAAATTAGAAAAGATGACCTTTTGTTCTGAAAATCATAAAGTAGCCATTAAAGTGTTTTAGGAAGAAGGTGATGAAGTTTGAAAAATAAGAAATAGAATAAAAATGAGAGAGGAAAAATCGGAATTGCTTTTATATAAAATGGACTTAGAAAAATACTAAAATGCCTTTTTAGTATATACCCCCATCCATATTTTTCCACATTGAAAGAAATGCGGATTACGGATCTTAAGGCTAGGATTAACACCAGAGGGGGGTTAAATAGTGTTTATAAAGAATTACTAAATCTTTTTGAATTTATGAGAATTTAAACACAGATGTATGCAATCTACAGATACAGGGATAATCATAGAAACAAACACAGATGCAGAAATAAAATAAAACCAGTAAAGGTAAGAACACACCGGATTTTATACTGGTTCAGAGTTACCCTACATCCAGTCCCGCAACACAAGTACGGATTTCCTTTCAAAAGCAATTGTACAATTACACCATCGATTTCAAAGCTACGAGGTACACCTTCCAGAATTTCAATCCTCTGGGTAGATATACTTGATTTCCGGGCCACAAGTTTACCCAATTTATTTACCAAGGCTACAATCAAACCTTTTCTCGCTTGATTGATTTTTAAGGCCACAATCACACCTTTTCTCGCTTAATAGATTACAAAGAAATCTATAACTCTGAATAGCACTGAGAATCTTATTGAGATAGTGATAGAGAATCAAACTAGAAGTAATCGAGTATGATTTAATATTGATTTCGGTAGAGTAATGGTAAGAGTATGTATTAAGAAATGTGGAAGAAGAAGAGGAGTGAAAAAACAGAAAATCTGATCTAAAATTCGTTGAAACTAACCCCTATTTATAGAAGAACAACAGCCATGTCCATTCATGAAGAGTTATGGCGAATAAACACTTCTTTTGAAATTTAAATTTTGAACTCAACTGACACCATGTCGACATGGTCACCATAGGCATGTCGACATCCCAAAGCAATTTTTAATGATTTGATTTTCTTTGAAAATAACCTTTATCTTATATTAAAACTATTTTAAACTTTTCTAATATACTTGACTATAGCTAAAATTCATAAGTAAATATAGAGAATAATATATATAAAATTTAACTATAATTTTATATTTAAATCTTAAGTATAAATATTTAAAAGTTAAATATATTATTTTAAAAGGCAGTTTAAAATCAGAAGTAATTTTGACTTTGAAATTAAAGATAATTTTAAGGCTAAAATTATTTAAAATCAGGATAGAGGTTTTTGATGCTTTTAAAAGGAAGGTTTTGAAAACATTTTGAAAACAGGATATAATTTTGAAAAATCATTTTGAATAAAAAGTGAGCGGATACAAAACAATGTTCCACTAAATTTTTCGTAGGTTCCATCCTACTTAGGGTTCCATCCCTTTAACAGGCTCGAAGTGGATTCCATTCCAGGAATAAATTGGATTTTAAGATGCCAGTGCTTTTCTATGAGCTTTAACAAAATTTCTAATTAAAGAATAAATTACTTCAATTCTTGAACTCTTGATATTCTTGATACTCATGAGTCTTCAATCTTGATATCTTGAATCTCTATACTATACTGTCTTCATTCTTGGTACCTGCATGGTTAAAACCTGCATATACATATATATCTAAACTTATAACGTTAGTATTTATATTTTATAATCTATTCTAAGGTTGTTGTCATCAAAACCATCATCTCACGGACTAACAATCTCCCCCCTTTTGATGTTGACAAGCTTTGTTTATAAAATATTACGTCTATCCTAATAACTCCCCCTTAATCTATAAACTCCCCTTAATTTATGCCTAACTAACCTATTTTATATTTCTCCCCCTTTGTCATCAACAAAAACTAACTCCCCCTCATTCTTGGACTAGAGTACCTGTATTAATAAACTATACAATGGAATATATAATAGATAGATAAAGAAATAATTATCCTTATGAACATGATAATTAATCAAGGATTATATACATTTCAGTGGATATATATACATGTTTTATGTAGCAACCATCAAACCAATTTAAGAAATCAATTCACATCGTGTATCAATCCAAACCAAATCAAATTAATTCAAACAAACAATTCAAACAAACAATTCAAACAAAGTAAATAAAATAAAAAATCAAACGTTACGGGGAACTTCCACCCATCGTTCTTCTCCAAAGATTGGATCTGCCTTAATAACATCCCAATTATCATTGTCGTTGGCGAGAGAGACTGGAGGATGTGCTTCCTTATCATCCTTGTGTAGGGAGGAAATCATCCATCGTATTGCATCGAAATGCCTTTCTTGCTCCTTGATCATCTGCATTTGACTCAATTCTAAGTGTCGCTGGTTACGAAGAATGAACGAGAGAATACTCTTGAACAAATTAAGAGTTTCCTCAAGATTTTTGGATAAATTGTGAATTGGATTAGCCATAGTTGAATTTGTGAAAGAAATGAAGAATTAGAAGATAGGAAATAATTTTCAGTGAAGAATTCTGGAAGAAATAGGTATATATAGGTGTAGAGATTCGTTTGAAATGAATAGACATATGGTTGTTATTCTAATTTCAAATTCAAAATCAATTGTCATTTCTGACCAGTACATGTTGACATGGGTTAGTGACTAATTATGACTAATTTGATTTTGTGAATAATTGTGTGTGTGTGTGTGTGTGTGTGTATACACTATACTACATTTATTTTGAAGATAAGATAAGGTAGATTACAGGAAAGAAATTTCATTTCATTGCATACTAAGATGTTACAATGATTAAACACACACCAAACTACATAAACTTTCGAATTAAACAAACTAAAACACATACAATAAGATACGAAAAGATATAACTAGTTAGAGGATGATGATTGTAACGAACTGATATTTTCAACCATTCGCATCCGCACATGTCGAACTTGAATTGCTTAAAATATCAGATTGTTAATTGAAATTTGGCAAAACGTAACATCTACAGTAAATAAATCAATCACAGAATTACAGATACAGAGTAGTATAATGATACGCAGCGGAATAAATGAATAGTAGTTCATGAAGCTACTATTTAAACAAAGTTAGAAATAAAATACATCAGAAAATCCCAAATGCAGTGAAGTCTCCAGTACGGGCAGATGACTTCTCTGAACTAATCAACTGGATGACTGAAAGGATAGATAGCTGGATCTTCAAGCAAAGCTCCAACTTCGAAGGTGAGTCTCAAATGTTGTATCACTCTGTCTGACCCGAGCGTAAAGAAAAACACAAAACACAAAACACTCGAGTCAGGATTAACATTCTTATATCTATAAATCCAACTTAAGTGAAATATCAACTAAAATAAAATTAACTTAGAGGATGTTTGGGATACCCATCCTCTAAGGATCCAAGGAACTATCTACAGTGTAGAAATATACACCATAACACCGTGGTCATTTCAATTTTATTTATATTTCAAAACTAAAATATCATTTTCATTTCAAATATCTCTATTTTCCAAATTGGTATATGTATATCCAATAATTTATGAAGTAAAGTATTTTATTTCCTCAAACTTCACAAATCGCTTCAAAAATCAACTAGACCTTCCCGTTCAAATTTAATTAAATCATAATTTATCAATTTCCATTCAATTTAGTTTCTGACTAAACTAATTCAAATTTTATCTATTTTAAATACGGATTTGAACCACAAAATAAACCATTTAAATTTCAATATAATTCGAAGTTAATATATTTCGGAGCTTTAAATATTCAACATTTCAAAGACTAAACTTTGATAGTTGCGTTTGTCTCCCAACTTGACTTCACTATTATTTAGTTTTGAAATATTCACTTAATAAATTCAGTATTATTTATATGACCTTAAATTTACATTTTCTATATATTACCTTCGATTTCTTTAGACATGAATCATCCATTAAATTTCTTAAATAAAAATTCAAGTTATAGGATCATATGTTAAAGTTTCGAATTTAATAGTTTCAAATTGATTTAACTAAATAAAATCCTTAATTAATGACAAATTCAAATAAGTCCCAAATATATCTTCAAACCTTAGCTTATAAAATTTATTCCACAAATCTATTTTAGAAATACAAATTTAATAAATCCTTAAACATATTTCATATTAATAAAATCAATCTTAATTAAATTATCTTAATATTAAATCTATATATAAAATAACCTTTATATATAATACTTTAAATTAATATTCATTAAAACCATATATTTCTTTTCAAAACCATAGAAATTATTTTCAAAACATTCATATAGACCACGACGTCGATGTAAAATTTTCTATTCTATATATAAGGGATACAGATATTTATCATTTCAGTCCGTAAATTAAATATATACGGGTGGATATCATTTCAACCCGTAATCCCAAATTCAATTCAAATGAAAATCGCTTGGGTTTATTATTTCAACCCATAACGAAATTCCCCTATTCTAAAATCCGTTCGGGTATGTTTCATTTCAACCCATAGTGATTTTTATACTAAAAGGGAACTTGCAGAGTGATAACAGATATGAAAATAATAATAAAAACAGGCATATATCATCAAAAATAAATATAAACAATAGGATATGGTGTCATATCCCATAAGTGAACAGTTACAGATAATAGCATATATAACAATTTAAATAACTACAGCATCATATTTGAATTGTCATTTCAATTTAATCAAATTTAACAAATAAAAGAATGTTAATCGCGAGTGATTGCTCACCTTTCGAGGCTAGAGAATACAGAAGATGACATGGATACGCACACTGATACGGACACTGAAATTTGAATTATAAATCCGAGGACGAATTTCAAAGCAAAGTAGGATTGGCACGAATTGGATCAACGAGGCTGATAATCAAGAATTTATGAATTGAATCAGAATCAGTCTGATATATACAGAAATTTTTGCTATTTTAATAAAAATCAAAATTGCATCCTTAAGAAAAATTTAAAGTTGAATCACACACACACACACACACACACACACACATATATATAATTTACCTTTTTTTCGTACATAAACCAATAGTTTTAACATTTGAAATAAAACATATATGTTAAATAAACATCCTTATAATTTTTCCAAACCATTTTAATTTTTACACATAGATCAAAATTTCTATTTACAAATCTAAGACCCAAACCACCCCATACGACCTATGTATATAATTTCATTAAGATTTATATTTTAAAATAAGATTAATATATAAAACTTCAACAAATTACACTGTTCAAAACTCATTTATAAACTACTATATACATATGGTGCAAAATCCACTTCACAATACAATTATAAATTTTAAACAATTTACCTATATATATAAACTAATATATAACTACCCATACATAAACAGTAAAGCCCATACATAGACTTATATAAAATTTTAGACAACGGATGTACGAATTAGTTATATAACTTATATTATAACTTATTTTATGAATATATATAATACTGTAACCTGTGCAGACCGAAAGTATAAGTTATAATACGTTTCCCTGATTCATCTCCTTTCCTTTTTTCATTAACATATTAATTCTGGGAAGTGATTAATTTAAAAAAAAAACCATCTTCCCCAGGAAACTTACGGATATATAAGACTAACATATATATATTTAACTTACGGATTGAAATGATAAATATCCGTATCACTTAACCATATGATAGAAGTATATATACAGACACTGTTGGTCTATATATAAATATTTTGAAAATAATATCTATGGTTTTAGGAAAGAAATATAGGGTTTTAGTTAATATTGGAATATTTTATGTATAAATATGTTTAATGTAAAGTAGATTTAGTAAACTTTAATTTAATAAAGTTCGATTTAATAAATAGAATATGTTTAAGTATTATATTTTACATAGATTTCCCATGATTTGTATATGTTAAGGAAGATAAAGTTGAATTGATTGGAATGGTATTTAATTGATAATTTTGTTTAATTAAATCAAATTTGAAACTTATTGAATTTGAAAACTTAAAATATAGTTCATAACATAACATTGACTTTAGTGATTTAACGAATATTCACGTTTAAAGAAATTGAAGGCAAATATAATGAATTGTAATATAAGGCTATATAAGTAATATTGAGTGAATATTTCAAGAATAAATAATAATGAAGTTAAATCAAGATCTATATGAAGCTGTTAGGTTTAGTTTGAAATGTTGAAGCTTTGAAATACGGGACTTAAATAGTTAAATTGTGATTCAGATTTGTATTTGAAATTGATAAAATTTGAATTTGTTCTTTAGAAGACTAAATTGAATGGAAATTGAAATTTAAGATTTAATTTAATCTGAATAGGAAAGTCGAGTTGATTTTTGAAGTGATCGGTGAAACTTGAGGAAATTATAAATACTTTACTTTTTAAAAAATTTCAAAATCTACATATACACTATTTTTATATTGAAGTGAAAATGATATTTTGGTTTTGAAATATAAATTAATTTGAAAGGACCACGGTGTTATAGTGTATATTTCTACCTTGTAGATAGTTCTGTAGATCCTTAGGGGATGGTTATCCCAAACATCCTTTAAGTTACTTGTATTTCAGTTGATATTTCACTTAGTTGGATTTATAAATATAAGAATGTTAATCCTGACTCGAGTGTTTTTGTGTTTTGCTTTACGCTTGGGTCAGACTGAGTGATACAGCATTTGAGACTCACCTTCGAAGTTGGAGCTTTGCTTGAAGATCCAGCTATCTATCCTTTCAGTCATCCAGTTGATTGGTTCAGAGAAGTCATCTGCTCGTACTGGAGACTTCACTGCATCTGAGATATTTTATTGTATTTTATTTCTAACTCTGATGTTTATATAGTAGCTCCCTGAACTACTATTTATCTATTCCGCTGCGTATTATTGTACTACTCTGTATCCGTGATTCTGTGATTGATTTATTTACTGTATATGTTAAGTTTGCCAAATTTAAATTAACAATTCGGTATTTTGAACTATTTAAGTCAGACATGTATGGCTTTATTGTCGATTCGAATGGTCCAAAATAGCGGGTCGTTACAATGATGATGAAGAAAGTCCAAGTTTCTTGCTGACTTTGCTCATCTTGGATGAAATTTTGTCCAACTTCTTACTAACGGATCGTTTAAGAATCCGTTGATTCTCAACAATCGTCTTTTGATTTTTGAGAAGGGTTTTGGTGGATGGATTAGGAGGATAGTCAATGCTTTCCAAAGAGGTTTCACCTCCTTCTTCTTCAATTTCCATTTCATCCCCTTCTTCTTCTTTTTCCTCTTCTTCCATTTCCTCATGAGCCAAACGCTCTTCCTTTTCGGCAAGGGTCTCATAAGGTTGAAAAACAAATGGAATTTTCATAAGCGAAATGTTGGAATGATTGAAAACTTTTCTAGACACAAATTCTTCGCCTTTGAAATCCACTCCAAAATAGTTAAAAATCTGAGTGAGATAAATTCCATGATATAAAGTATTCTCACCCATTTCAAGATTTTTAGGACGAAGTTTATCCAAAATAACTTGTGCCCAATTTATGTCATAATTTCCGAAAATAGCAAAAAGTGCTTTGCAAACTTTTGAAGTAGGATTGTTAAAATTCCCTGATCTTGGGGTCAAAGTATGTTGCAAAAGAAGATTGACAATCCTTGCCTTTGGTCGAAAATTTTGATTTTTGAATTCAAAATTATCATTCCCTTCGAAAATGTGATGAAATGTCTCACGATCATTTTCATCGATTTTAAAATTAGAAAGATCCATTCCCATGCACTTGCAATTGAGAATGGTACCCAAAAGATCACAATTCAAAATAATTCTAGTGCCTTTGACACTACTCCAAATTTCATCCTCATTTCCATGATAAAATCCTCGGTTTAAATTAGAATAGAAAATTTTGACAAGATTTGGATAGCAAACAAAATTATTTTGAGAAGCATCAATAAGACTAAGAACTCCATTGTTTGCAAAAAGGGAATCAAGCTCATAAGAAGAGAAATCTTGAAAAATAGCAGACTTTCCGGGATGGAATTTGGCATAATTAGCATAATTGATGTATGCTTTTGTTGCCTTCGGATCATTGAATAATTGTTCTTTTATTTTTCTGAAAATTCTCATGGTGGAAGGGTTGCTTGAAGAAGCCATTAAAGTAGAGAGTAGATAGCTTGAAGTTTTGAAGAGAGAGTTTGAATTTAAAAATGAGAGTGAAAAGATATGATAAAAGATAGTGAATAAATAGATTCTCAAAGGACATATTCTCTGGTCAAAAGGTAGCTTTTCAAAGAATTGAATGAAGTGAAAAGGTGGAGGGAAATTCAAACATTTGAATTCAAATTTTGAAAGTCAAATTATGGTACCCATGTCGACATCATGGTAGGGACCATGTCGACATGTGCCAGTGAATTTTGATAATTTATTTTTCCTAAGTTCTCTAAAATATATACTTATTATTTTTAATGCCTATATATATATATATATCTGAAATATATATAGTATATTTCAGAAAATTATACTATTAAAAAATAATAAAAAAATAAAAAAATAAAAAAATTTAAAAAATTCAAACAACACACCAATTCAAGATTAATCAATCAAGCAACTAATTCTAAGCAAGCAATTTCAACCAATTGTATTGTAAACGTATACATTTTTCTGACTCTATTTCTTTGAATTCGTCTGAGTCGTGAACAGCTGTGAAACACAAATTCGAATTATCTGTCTTCTGATCATCATCACTTGAGGACGAGTCCGAGCCATCTAGAGTAGCAGTAAATGCACGCTTCCGTTTCTTTGCGGGATCATTGTTCATAGAAGGATTTTGCCTATCTGGATACGGACAGTCTCTTTTGAAATGGCCTGGTTCATCACAGTTGTAACATTTGACATTATTTGGCACTACATTCTGATTTCCAGAGTTCTTATAGTTGTTTCTCTTGAGATTATTCATCTTTCTGTATTTCAGGAATTTCCTAAAATTTCTGGTCATAAAGGCTATCTCTTCATCATTATCGCTGTTTGAGTCTGATCCATCGGTCAATGCATTGAATGCCATTGATTTCTTTTCAGATGCTTTGTTTTGTCTTCTCCCGATCATTTGAACTTCATACGACATTAGATTTTCAATTAATTCTTCTTTCTTTAAAGTACTGATGTCATTTGCCTCTTCGATAGCAAGTGTCTTTTGATCCCATTCTGGAGTAAGAGAATTTAAAATCTTTCTGACTTGATCTTCTTCAGAAAATTCCTTTCCCAAAGATATTAGAGAATGCACAATATCCTGAAATCTACTATACATATTGGAAGTAGACTCACTAGGATTCATTTTAAATAATTGAAACTGATTTGTGAGAATAGAAATTTTGGTCTGTTTAACTTTGCTTGTTCCTTCGTGAGTAACTTGCAAAGTTTTACAGATTTCATATGCAGACTTACAACACTCTATTGAATTCATTTCTATCCAGTGAACAAAACAAAATATTCATTGCCTTAGAATTATTTTGTGCAACAGTCTTTTGCTCAGTAGTCCACTGTGCAAAATCAGTTGTGGGTTCAGAATATTCAGTTTGTGTAATATTCCAAGTGTCTAATCCTATAGATTGTAAGTATATTTTCATCCTACATGCCCAATATGCATAGTTGCTGCCATTAAAAAGTGGTGGTCTGATAGTAGACTGACCTTCTACAAATGAACTAGTGACAGGAATACTAGTGTTAGTAACAGTATCAGTGTTGGTAGCCATTTTGAAAACTTTTCAAAAATCAGATTATGAAACTTTGAAAACCTCGTGCTGATACCAATTGAAAGAAATGCGGATTACAGATCTTAAGGCTAGGATTAACACTAGAGGGGGGTGAATAGTGTTTATAAAGAATTACTAAATCCTTTTGAGTTTATGTTAATTTAGACACAAATGTATGCAATCTACAGACACATGGATAATCACAGAAACAAAAACAGATGCAGAAATAAAATAAAAACAGTAAAGGAAAGAACACACCGGATTTTATACTGGTTCGGAGTTACCCTACATCCAGTCCCGCAACACAGGTATTTCCTTTCAAAAGCAATTGTACATTACACCCTCGATTTCAAGGCTACAAGGTACACCCTCCAGAATTCCAATCCTATGGGTAGAGATACTTGATTTCTCGGCCACAAGTTTACCCAATTGATTTACCAAGGCTACAATCACACCTATTCTCGCTTGATTGATTTTCAAGGCCACAATCACACCTTTTCTCGCTTAATAGATTACAAAGAAGTCTATAACTCTGAATAGCACTGAGAACCTTGTTGAGATAGTGATAGAGAATCAAACTAGAAGTAATCGAGTATGATTCAATATTGATTTCGGCACAGTAATGGTAAGAGTATGTATTAAGAAATGTGGAAGAAGAAGTGGAGTGAAAACCCAGAAAATCTAATCTAAAATTCGTTGAAACTAACCCCTATTTATAGAAGAACAACAGCCATGTTCATTCATGAAGAGTTATGGCGAATAGACACTTATTTTGAAATTTAAATTTTGAACTCAACTGACACCATGTCGACATGGTCACCATAGGCATGTCGACATCCCAAAGCAATTTTTAATGATTTGATTTTCTTTGAAAATAACCTTTATCTTATATTAAAACTATTTTAAACTTTTCTAATATACTTGACTATAGTTAAAATTCATAAGTAAATATAGAGAATAATATATATAAGATTTAACTATAATTTTATATTTAAATCTTAAGTATAAATATTTAAAAGTTAAATATGTTATTTTAAAAGATAGTTTAAAATCAGGAGTAATTTTGACTTTGAAATTAAAGATAATTTTGCGGCTAAAATTATTTAAAATCAGGATAGAGGTTTTTAATGCTTTTAAAAGGAAGGTTTTGAAAACATTTTGAAAACAAGATATAATTTTGAAAAATTATTTTGAATAAAAAGTTAGCGAATACAAAACAATGTTCCACTAGATTTTTCGTAGGTTCCATCCTGCTTAAGGTTCCACCCCTTTAACAGGCTCGAAGTGGATTCCATTCCACGAATAAATTGGATTTTAAGATGCCAGTGCTTTTCTATGAGTTTTAACTAAATTTCTAATTAAAGAATAAATTACTTCAGTTCTTGAACTCTTGATATTCTTGATACTCATGAGTCTTCAATCTTGATATCTTGAATCTCTATACTGTACAGTCTTTATTCTTGATACCTGCATGGTTAAAACCTGCATATGTATATTTATCTAAACTTATAATGTTAGTATTTATATTTTATAATATATTCTAAGGTTGTTGTCATCAAAACCATCATCTCACGGGCTAACACACATCACCATCATCCACCTCCATCCCTTCCTACACATGCAAGCACTAATGAGCACCCTTTTGTCCTATATTTTTCGAGTCCTTTGTACCATGATGTTAAGTGAAATGTGACATTACCTTTTAAATTTATTTTTATTTAATTTTTTGAAAAAATGTCGCATCTCATTCTTTTACTTAAGTAAATACACATTTGCCATATTATTACCTTTTCCATACATGTGCTATAATTATATTTTGTGTACATATATACTCAAGTGTTTACAATATTTTCGACAACTTGTACATGATGAAAAATCAAAATTGGGAAAACGATTTCCGATCACATTTCTTATTATTTTTGAACTAATTATTTTTATAAACAAATTCTAAAATCCATTTCACCATCACTAGTTATCATTTCAAAGAGTTTTATATGTTATACTTCATAAATTAATTATTTAAAAATATATTAAATATCCATATTTAAAGGGATTAAATTAAACGTCGTTACAGAATCGCAAGACATATGAGTCCTAGCAACCATTAGTGAAGTTGAATGTATTCCATGTTTCACTTAGGGTTTAGTGAAACATAAAAGACTAGTGGGTGCCTTATTAGAATAATGAAATGATAAACCTTTCTAATAATGTAACAACATATGCTATATAATGTTATAACAATCTACATTGATAAATTTGTGCATTCAATATGATTGATAAAATGTTTATCAATTGAGATATACAAATAAACTGAATTGAAGATTAACAAATAGAAACGAAATATATACTTACTAGTAAGCGCTTCTTGCATGCTAGTGTTTCAATACTCATGCAAGCACCTGATTTTACAGCTACTAAATACATTCGTAATTTGGTAGCTTACATATTTATTTAGTCGAGACTGTGTACTGCATTCTATGAGTTCTAAACTTAAAAGCAATACGAACGTTGGATATTTGATCCATATACTATCATATGTAAATGTTATATAGTAAACAGTCATAGTTCCTAATGTACGATGCTTCAATGAAATTAGTTCATCCCAAATATGAAAATTAACCATAGTGCAAGATTGTGCATTCAATTTGATTGATTATGATAAAGATCACAACGTGTTAAAAGTAACACAAGACAAAAAATACAATATAAATCTAAGGACTTGATCGATGATGTATCCGTTTGATCAGTTTACGCAACATGCAACATATTTGATGTCTTTAAATATTAAGAATATTCGGGTGCATTTTTGTAAATAGTTCATTATGATGTTATAGTAAGAATATTTTTAAATGGTTTGACCATCTAGAAAGGAAAACAAATATACAAGAGCGGATGTGATTTAAGGTACGGTTGGGATAAAGAGAGTGAATATTCATTTCTGCTTCATAAAGAAACGTCGAAAACAAGAATTTTAATAATAATAATTGATACTTAATACTGAAATGAGAAATACTTTTCCTATTCCAAAATGTATTTTTATAAGAAAATTGTTTTCTATGAGATTTATTTCATTGTGTTCAAGGTATTTGATTGAAGAACTCACCACTATAAACTAGTTACAATACATGAAATAAATAATTTATATTAAGTGAATGGTGGATCTTCGAATTCAGTATGGCAGAAATAGTGGGAGAATGCATACAACACTTATTGATTGCATCCAGTTATGAAAAAAATTTGTAAAAATTATCGAACATTATTCATGAAATAATGACTATTTTTCGGTGTTGATTGAAAAACAAACAAAGTTATATTTCAATGTGAATATTTTGAATATTCATAATTAAATACAACTACAATATGGTATTTGTTTGCATAACAAAAGCGATGCATTAGAAAACACAAAATATCTGAAATTATTTACAATCATTTTGGAATATAGACTAAGTCGTAGTTTTGAAAAATAATTTTATTATATGATTATAAATCATATGATATTAGTTAACTATATCTCAAACAATTAAGGGCTGTGCACCCATTTAGTAGGAGCATCATAATAGTTGATGATCTCTACAGATTAATACATATAGATAAATGTAATTATAAGTTTACTAATACCAAAACAGTTCCATATACCTCAACAAATTTACTGATGAATTATCACAGATATGGACATATGTATTTGAGATGCATGTATAAGTCCATAGTAAGCCCATAGAATATACAATGGAAGTAAATAATGTAACATGCAATAGAAATGATTCCATTTGATTGAAATGGTGATTATATTGGAAAGAGTTTCGAACTTATCTAAAAATGAATAAAGATTCAATCTCAAAAGTTACTCCTCCATGTAATACATAATGATGTATCGATAAGGAGTAATCCAACTTTTTTGGACAAAGTATGATTAATTGTGAGTGAAGCTGAGTTAATTTCTTTCTATAAGAAGGTCATGTACTTAAGGGTAGTACATAATTTAATATTATTTCTTTTAAATTATAGTTTACAAAATCATATAAGATAAGGGTTTATAAGAAACCCCAACATATCCAAGACCAAGGAATCGACATGTTGTGTGGGTCGAAAGGCGGCATTTAATAATTGTTCGTGAGGGATCTTGTATGAATCTCCCTAAAAGGAGTTTGAGAAGGGCTGTCATTGGATGACATATTTATGTTTTGAACATAAGTTTTGAAAACTAAAACCAAATCAGTTTTATATATAAGAAAATTCATAAAATATTTAATATTGATGAACATCAATTACATTGCACTAAGAAACAATTGCCGTTTCAAGAAATACCAATTCATAGTAAAGGAATTTCTTTGTGAAATCATTAGTAGTAAAATGGAACTAGATACGATCCAGAGATAAAATCGATTACGCGAGCAAAATGAATTTAAATAACCTAAACGAACACATCGCATTAGAGAGTATTCTTTCATATTAACGAGAAACTACTGATTAATGTCAAAAAAAATTCTCGGCTGTTTAATTAAACTATTAAGAGTATGTCTCTATGATAGGGCATGATGCGCAAATCCAAAAGAATTCCAATTATCAAAATATGATTTTGATAGTCATAACCGAAGGGATACGATCCATCGGCCGCAATAGTGCCTTTATGAGCAAGATTATGCAGTTGGAATTAATTGAGCAATGTGATTTATCTCGTAAACTTTAATTGTTGAAATTAGCATAATAGATTCATCATTCAGTGCAATCAAGTTATTTTGGATTTACTCACAAGATTATCACTTGATGAGACTTAGTGTTTTGGTACGTATGTGTTGAAATAGAAATTTATAAATAATGATTTAGAGTAGACTATTTGCACATAACAACGAAGGTGTCTCGAAGTTAGTAGGAGCGATATAGAGGTTGTGAGTATTTGGATATGAACCAAGAAATGGTACGAAAGTATCATTTTATAAGTATCAGAATTGAATAAGTATTTTGATAGAAATACAAATAATTTGATTTTTAGTCAAAATAAAAAGAAAGCATGTGCTCATAAGAAAGAACGTTAAAAGGTACATTGATATTTCTAAACAATAAGTAAACAACACATTATTGATTTTTAGCAATATGCCTATTTTAAAAGCAGTCTAAATTGTGTTAATGCTCAATGTTGGATTTGTAAATGATGTCTTTTATAGTAAGTATAAAAGATATTAGGAATCTCCCAAATCGACATGAATGGACACTTTATTAAAATGTTTAATGCGAAACGTGTAAGATGGATTCCATATGCATTGGCAATAGGAATTATTATACATGTTATGTTATCTATGATATCATGATTTTTTATGTATTTGATATATAACGTAAATATCAAATCCAAATATCAGTAAATGGTTATTTGAGGTGTTCTCGTGTATTTATGAAATACTAGAGAATTGTTTACAGAAACAGTGAACTCCTTATGATAGAATGTATAGACTCAAATTTCATAAGTGAAATAGAGTATAATATGTCAAATTAATAATATTTAGGTTGGAAATGTTCCAAATAGAAGAGATTGTAGCCGATTCATTGAGTAGCACTACATAAGACAATGTATAAATATTATAATTGCACAAATTTATAATTGAGTCGAGTGTGATTTCAAATGTTGAGAATCACATAACATGGTTATATGATAACAATGCCATTATATGGTTTTTAACAAAACTTAGAGCTCACTGGAACTCAAGAAACATACTCTAAATTTGGCTAAATGATGAAGGTAGTTTATCAACAACGGAGAGAGTTGATTGACATAGTAGATAATTGAAACATAATAGCATACCCATTCACTGAGGGACGGGTCCAATTAGTTTTGAGAAAAATGATTGGGGAAGTTGGAATAAGATTCCATAATTGAACCTAAGTGCAAGTGGGAGATTGACAGAGTTAGGGGTATGCCCTAGGAGCAACTATGTAATTTGTTACACATGTCTAACTCGATAACCAACCTTGTTTGAAATAAATGGTGTTTTTCTTTAAATTATATACTTGATATAATGTTTTATATTAATTAATTTAGTTAAAGGTATATTTAATAGTAAATCTATAAATGGTATGTTTTGTCATAGTGGTTACAAAGTTTTGCAACCGTGAGTAATTTATCACATTGAAAACAAATTTACCATTTTAAGTGTTCTTAGTCAAGATACATCGAGACTGGATATCGATGTATCCGTTAAGACTATAGTACGTAACACTATCCGAATTTTGGTAGTGTATTTCTCATGACTACTAGGGGCACTTAGGAGTTATATACTGATAGTTATTGGACGTCTATGAAATGACTCAACTTGATAGTTTACGGTCCGTTAATACAACTGAGGTCAAACTGAAAATATCGATGTACATGGTTCTCTCTACTTGAGAATACTTTGGGTCTTCAATATGAAAACTCTACTTTTATTATAGTCAAATCATGGCATGACGTCCATCGAGTGACTATAGTTGGGTCGAGTAGAAGTATTGGAAGCGAAGCACTATTCAAGAGAGGATTCATCCCCTCGGTTATATGGGGTTAGTATCATGGTCTACTCAAGTCAACTCAAAGTCAAAGTCTCTAGCCAGAGAAGTTCTCTTAATAATTATTATTATCATTGAACCAAGGACTTTGTGTTTGGATTATAGAGTTGAATATGGACGATATTGAAATTTTTACCACTACTAAATTCCGTAAGTCCAAAGTGTTATAGTTTTGACAAAGAGAATTGGTGTAAAATAAAAGTCATAACCGGGTAATGCTTAACAAAGTGAAATTGGATTTTTGTAAAACCAAGTAAGTGATAAATTTAGCTAAAATGCCACACCACCTGCTAAGTGATGTGTGAACATTAATATTTAAATTGTTCGATATTAATTGCTGACCAAATTTACACCTAATGAGTCAACGACCAAAACAAAAAATTCTCCTTTGACCAAACAATTTAATTAGTTTATAATTGTTAAAAACTAATTAAATTAAATAATATTTATGAATTTTTTATAAATTTGACTTTGATTTGATAGATGAATATTAAAAGTAATTATAAAAGTTATAAATTCATTAATCGATATACGATATCGATAAGCATTTCAAATTAAATTTAAAATGCAAAATATTCTTTTGGGCTCTAAATGGATTTATAATGCAACATGGGGCTGGATCAGCTGGAATATAGGGGTTAGAGGGGGCTAGTTGATGGGTTAAAGCGGAGTGAAAATAAGAGGTTGAGACGAAAGGAGATTGAGTAAAAGGTATGATCTTAAACTCTCTCATTTCCTTCCTCTATTCAAACATCTTTTCCTCCACTTGATAAGGATCTTTTGGAGCCGCTATCCATGTCCCTTCTTTTTTTGCTGGCGACCTCTCCTCTCCCATTTCTCTAATATCCTAAGGTCAAATAAAATCAATTTAATCGTTATCCGATAGCTGATGGTCAACAGTTCAAGTACTAGCAATCGGCCGGATCGAGAAAGGTATTTAGGAGAGAATTCATACTTTCAAGGTGTAATTCAAGGCTTTGGTTCTTAGGTATGATTTCGATTGAATTATATATTATAATCTTCTAAATAATATTTCACTATGTATGTATTATATATTATATTGTTAGTTAGGTGACGATTCTGATATGTAGTAATGTTTTCACAAGTTAATTTGATTATATGTATGTATATACTTATCTGTTAAAAAAATCAATTTATATGTACATTATATCTATATAAGAGCCTTATATATATATTAATTATTACTTTATTGATTTATATATATATATATATATTACTTAATTATACATATCTGGTTTATATTGACACAGTATGATTCTATGGTTAAAATTAATCATATAATTTTATACATATAACTATACAACAACAGTAGTTTTCGATAGCAAAATTAAGTTTTATAATTGTTTATTATTATTTAGTAATATTTAAATCAGTATACTGCATAATAAATCATATAAAATAAAATATGTTTTGAAAATTATTTTTAAATTTTTATAAAATTAACTTATCATAAGACAAGTTATTGGTCAGTAAATAAAAATTAAAAAAATCATTACAAATTATTATAATAATAGGCCAAAAATTATTAAGTTAATAAAAAGTAAAATTTGACCGAAAAAATTGGAAATTTTTTTCAAGCTTCAAAATATCATATATGATTTACTGGAAATGTAAAATTTGTTGAATGTTTTGAAAACAATTTTTATTAATATTTTTTGTAATTTTGAATGAAAATTCAACAAAAATATATTTTAAAATAATAAAATTAATAATGAAGTTTTTTGTGCTTTACACACGATCTAAAATTCATAAAAAAATTAAATTTTTTAATTAATATATAGGTATATTTATTTATATATTATAACTATATTTATGTATGTATATATATATATATATATGTTATTTTATATAAAAACTGTATTTTATCATTATATATATATATATATATATATCAGTACATATATTTTTCATGGTTTAATAAAAAATTGTATACATACATATAAATTAATATTTAAATAACTTATTTATATTTAAACAGATATGTTATAATCATATAAATATATGTATTATTAATATTTTATTTATAACTTATATATGTATACACACACAGATATATACAAACATTTGACATTTATATAAAATTATTTAAGCAAACGTGACATATGCATATATATATATATAATATTTATATATAAGTAATAATACATATACGTACATATATTTGGACAACATACATTGCATATCAGATGAGCTAACATGTCTGTTGCGATATAAATCCCAACATCTATATATGGGCATGTTGTACTTTGCGCGAGTTATAGTGTTACACATGCTCACACATACCTGTATATATATGATACATATGTGTATATTTATATGTATTAACATATAAATTAAATAAAACTATATAATTTATAAATTTAAATAAAATAAGAGATTTTATTTCAATAAAATTTAGAAATGTTCTAAAATAATTTAAACTTCATAGACTAAATAAAGATCTAATAAGGATTTTTTTTGTAAAATTCACCCATAACTTCCACTACGGGCTAGCCTAATTCCAACAATTTATGTAATTAATCTTAATCGAATTTGTGCTGTAAATAGTATTTCTAATGTTGACACAAATGATAATTATCTATGGCATTGTAACTGGGTCATACTAGTGACAAATGAAAGCATAGATTGAAAAACAGATGTTTTCTACCAGTATTTGATTCTAAGTCATTTCATACTTGTGAGTCATGTCTAAAAGGAAAAATTACCAAGCACCCCTTCAGTAAGAGCACCGACAAAGTTGATGAACCCTTAGGTCTCATGCGTACTAATATATGTGAACCAATATCCATAATTACCAAAGATAATTCTTCTTACTTTGTAACTTTTACGGATGGTTTCTCGAAACTTGGATATGTATATCTTATGAAGAATAAATCCAACATCTACGAGAAATTCAAAGAGTATAAGAATGAGGTTGAAAATTAGATAAACTATAAGATTAAATACTTCGATCTAATTAAGGAGTGAATATGTTAGATAAGAGCTCCAAATGTACTTAAAAGTTAATAAGCTCATCTCTTAGGTTACTCTTCCTTATACTACACAACGCAATGATGTATTGAAAAGAAGGAATTGAACCTTATAAAATATGGCACATTCCATCGTGATTAAAGCTGAGTTACCTCTTTCCTATTGAGGATGTGCATTAAAAACCACAACAAAATGTTCAAATTGATGCCAACTAAACCTATGGTTAAAACCACATATGTGATGTGGTATGTGAAGAAACCCGGCCCAAGTATTTAAAGATATGGAATTGTCCAGCCTATGGCAAGAACATAGGCCTAATAAATGCGAGGCAAGATCAACATTGTGTAAATTTATAGAATACCCCATGAATTCAACGGGATATATTTTCTATAATACTGAGGAACGAAAGGTCATTGTTCCTTTGCATGTTTTCTTTTTAGGAAAGGAACTTCTACCAAAAGAAACTAATAGTAGAGTTATAGACTTAGATGAGATTAAAAAGTAAACATAGAGGTTGAACTAGTGGGAAAATCAAATTCACCTTTATAAGAAACACGCAACCTATTAGAAGGTTTATTAGGGAATATCGTCTATCGAACAGATGCTATGATTTTCTCATGGATGATGAAAAAGGATTGCATCTTAGAAGATGACATTTCTCCTTCATTTCTACTAGCACTACATTGTAAAGACTTTGCCATTTGGCTTAACGCTATGAAATCCAAGATGGATTCTATGTATTATAAGAAAGTATGGAGTTTGATTGACATGCCCTAAGGAATAAACCTCCATAAGATGCAAATGGATTTTTAAGAAAAAATTAAATGCACACGAATAGATAGAGACTTATAAAGAAAGACTAGTTGCAAAAGGATTTTGTCAAATTTAAGGTGTCGAGTATGATAGAATGTTTTCCCCTATAGCCATGCTTAAGTCTATTCGGATAACGCTTGTTGTTACTGTGTTATGTGACTATGAAATATGTTAAATGGACGTGAAAACAACATTTATAAATGGTGATTTAGAAGAAACCATTTTCATTGTCACAACCCGAGGGTTTTGAAGTCAATGGGTGTAAGGGCAAGACTTGTAAATTGTTAAAATCAATTTACGATCTTAAGCAAGCTTTGAGGAGTGAGAATAAGTGTTTTGATGATGTAATCAAATAATTTGATTTTATCTAAATACAAAGGAAAGAATAGGGAAACTATAGCATTCATAGTCTTGTACATTGATGACTACTCCTGATTGGCAATGCCATCCCATTACAATGAATTATAGTTGTCTAAGAACTTCTCCATGAGAGATTTGGGAAAGAAGCATGGACTTGGTATTATGATCTGTCGAGAGTGTCTAAAAGGTTGCTGGGATTATCCTAATCTTTGTACATAGATACCATACTAAAAAGGTTTAGTATGGAGAATTCCAAGCAAGGAAATGTTCTGATGTAATCCAGAATCGTCGTTTCTAAAAAGGATGCTACTCATACTAATACGGAGAAGAGCGTATGAAGCGGATACTGTATGCATCCGGTATCGGCTCCATAATGTATACTATGTTATGTACAAGATTGATATGGCTTATGCATTCAGATGCGTAAGCCGATACCAATTAAATCCAGATGAGAAGCATTATATGAATTGTTAAATGTATTTTTAAGTATTTGAGAAACTAAAGACTTATTCCTCATATACAAAAATGAAGGCCTCGTTATGAAGGAGTATACAAATTCTAGCTTTCAAAGATATCGATGGCAGTAAATATATATTTGTTTATGTTTTTTCATTAAATAGTAGGGTTATTAGTTAAAAAAGTTCCTAGCAAGAAACATGCTTACTCAACTAGGAGGCCGAATTCATCACCCTCAATGAAAAAGCAAAAGAAACAATCTGGATACACAAATTTATGACGGAGCTAAGGGTGATTCCAAATATTGGGAATCCGATGACATTGTTTTGTGACAACAATGTAGCGATGAAGATCACAAAGGAATTATGAGAATATAAGAAATTAGGACACATACTTTGAATGTTCCACCTTATTAGAGAGTTTGTCGGTAATAAAGATGTTGTGATTGATGGAGTAGACACTAAGGACAACATAGAAGATCCGTTCATGTTAGGACTAGCTCAATTGATTCAGAGCAAACTGATCGAAGGGATGAGATTAAGATTTCATAATTTCCCCCAAGTGCAAATAAGAGATGATGGAGTTAAGGGTATTCCTTAGGGACAATTCTATAATTTATAGCAAACGATTAACTTTGTAATAAAATCTCGTTCGAAACAAAAGGCGTTTTCTTTCTATTATATACTAGTCATAATGTATTATATTAATTAGTTATTTAATTTAAATATATTTAATATAAAATCCATAATTGTATGTCTTGTGATAGTATTTACAATGTATTATAACCATGAGAAATTTATCATAATATAATAAACATATCATTTCAAATATTCCTAGTTGAGATGTATCAAGATTTGATATTGATAAATACATGGGGACTAGAGTCTAACACTGTCCAAATATTGGTAAGTGTATGACACATGGCTGTTAGGGGGCACCAAGGGGTTATCTATTTATATTTATTGGATAACTATGGAATGAATCATTCAATATTTTCTATTGGTTGATGTAAATAAGGCCAAACAGAATCTGTCGATGTGATACTATTGCACAATTATCTCGACTTGAGAATACTGTCTAACTTTAGTATGGAAACTCTGCTTTGATTATATTTAAATCATAGCATGATGTCCATTAAACAACAATAGTTAGTTGAGTTGAAACATTGGAAGTGAAACACTATTCAAAAGAGAATTTGTTTCCATAGTTATATGAGGTTAGTATAACGATCAACTGAAGTTAACTCAAAGTCAAAGCCTTTGGCCAGAGTAGTTTGGTTAATAATAATTGTTATTACTGAACTACTGACTTTGTGTTTGGACTATAAAATTTGAATATAAATGCTATTGGAGTTCTGACCATTACTAAATTCCATATGCCCTAATGTAATATAGTTTTGACAAAGAGAATTGGTGTAAATAATTGTTAGAACCGAGGACCGCTTAAAATAAGTAAAATTGGATTTTACCACAACTATGTAAGATATAAAATTTCCCATAATGTCACACACCACTAGATAAGTTGATGTTTGAACATTAATATTCGAATTATTCAATATTAATCACCCATCAAATTTACACCAAAGGGTCACATAACCAAAATGTTGAACACTCCAACTACGTCTTGATTTAAGTAAATTATAAATTTTATAAATTAATTAAATTATTTAATATTTATGAAATACTAATTATAAAATTATTTGATTTGTGTTGATCTGTGTTGAAAATATTGTGTATATAAAAGTTGTATACACACGCATCAATATATAATATTGATGTACGTTTAAATTTAATCTAAATATGAATTATCTGATTTAACATTAAGTTGAATGGAGTCCCATATGTTCTCATGGTATGGCTAACTAGACTTGAGAGGAGGAGGGGTTGGTTTTGATATTTGTGGAGTTCGAATTAGTAGAGAAAACAATTGATCTGGATCCATATTTTACTCTCTTCTCCCTTTCATTTAAACATCACTGTCCCTCATTTTCTAGTTAACCTTATGCTTCTCTCCTACCTCAAGCTTTGGCGAAAATCTATGCTCCCCTCCCCTCCTCTATCTTTAAATTTGAACACAAATTCAAGTTAAATAATGCAAAGGTGTGTAGATCTTTTAGTCTGGTAGCGCTTTCTAGAAGAGTTTGGATTTAGATCCTAGGAGTTTAGTAGATTCAACCTTCAAGGTGTTATTGTTAGGCTAATGTTGACGTAACACTCCAATTTACATTCACATATACATACACACACATACATACACGCACACACACACACACACACACACACTGTTATCCCACCTTTTGGTCAGAGTCGGGATATCAACAAATAGGCTAAAAAGGATGGAAATCAGTATTAGAGATTGATTAGAAACAAGGCTATGATCGATACTGTCAAAACTTGACCGAGCTCCAATCAAGACGGGATCGATTGTTAAGGTTGAATTTTTTTTTAGGAAAGGCTATGTTTCAAATTTTAGATCAATCGGAGTTCGTATGCTCGAGATATATATGAATCAAAATTCAAGGAAAATAGGTTCGTATCGATGTTTCATATCGATCAGGGTGGAAACGGCAGCGTGCTTCGATCGATATGTTTTGTATCGATGCAATGCACATCGATTTGGTTGGACGTGGTAGAAGGCAACATACCTCGCATCGATCAAGGCTGGATCGATACGAAGAGTGAGCAGCGGCTTTAGGGACTCGAATGGACATTTCATATCGATCACTTATTGATTGATACGAAGGAGGCAGTAGATATGGATCGATACGAATCAGGCAAGGACACACGGACTTGGATCAATGGACACAAACAAAGGCACAAAATTTGGATACGAAGAAGAAAATGTCGATGGATACGAAACATTGATGGTTACGAAGGCTCTGCACTTCGTATCGATGGATACTAAGGAAGAAATCGAGGTGGAGCGAAGAATATGGATCAGAGGGTTTATGTCTGAATCAATGCGAAGGCTATGACTATGGATATGAGACCGATGGATACTTGGATGATGGATATGGAATAGAATGGATCGAAGTGGATTGAGGCGAGCTGATTGATGCGAACCATTTAGCCTTCATGGAAACTACCAATTGCATCGATCATAACTCAACATCTGCAAATCCAAATGCTATGAAATTTTCAAAGAAGCTTCCTGATGCACTCGAGAACCTTCATGATCGATCTCAACTCGATTGGACCACTTTTGGATCGATACAAAGTGAACACAGATTGATCCGAAATCGCTTTGGATCGATATGGCAGGTCCACCTACGTAAGAGAAGAGGCATTCCAAGTTTTGAGGTGGATATTTTTGAATCTACAGCTATAAATAGCAATCCTATGGAAACTTGAAAGGGATCTTCTTTGGCTGGGCTAGGGGAAACTCCATCACTTTTGTTTATCGATTTCAAAGGCTTGTAACTGTAATCTCAATACAAAGGTAATAAAAAGATCAATTCAAAGTGGACGTAGGCCGAAGATAGCGAACCACTATAAAATCTCGTGTTCTTTACCATTTTTCCTACATTTTACATTTGCTATTTCTTCAGTTTTATTCTCTACTTTACCTAGATCTGAGATCTGTATTGGAATATTGTGGATCTATGTATTTACACTGGTGCTTTCACTACTTCTGGGGTTTGTGACCATTTTTGGCGCAAACACTTTGGTGCTTTCACTGAGAAGGACTAGTACCTGCTTTATTGGATTTGGGGTTCGGATTTGGGGAGCTACCGGATCAGATCTAAGGGGGACCATGACAAAGCAGTCATCCATGAGACAAAGAGTGGAAATGAGTCAGCAAGAAGGGAGTCAGGAGGCTTCCTCAGGAGCAAATGAAGCCTTGGTTTTCATCACCAGATATGAGATGGAAATTTTTATGGGAGCTATGCAGGAAGAATTGTTAAAAAGGCGGGAGGAAATGATGCAGAACCTTCTCAGACAATTTGGATAGGCATGAACAGCTGGAGCTTCAAGGGTTCAGATCCATGGACTAGGAGCAAAAGGACTCAACAGGTAACCCGATAGAGCAGTTCAACAGGGGGCTGCTCCCAACCGGCAAGAGGTTGTCAACCTGGACGGATCCCGACACGGGGGCACACCACCAAGCAATGATGAACCAACTCATGGAGAAATTCCAGGTGACACCACACAATAGGATGCCGGTAGGAGCACAAGAGTACATGATGAAGAGTGTGTACCAGAATTCCCTTGGGGACTCGGAGGCCAACCCTTGGTGGACAACACTGGATTAGGTGAGAATATTAGGTGAACTATGCGTGGAGGTTTAGCAAACAGAGATTTGGAAGGAGTAAACTGGAGTCCATTTACCCGTGACATCAAAATGGCTCGTAATCCACCAGAGTTGAAGCTACCTACTCTGGAGGTATACAACAGCAGGGTTGATCTTACCGATCATCTAATGAGGTACACGAGACTCATGGAAGTGCTTAGGGCATCGGAGGAAATTATGGCCCGGTGTTTCCCTCTGCACGTACGGATATAGCTGCTATGTGGTCCAGGTAGTTAGAAGAAGGATCTATCAAGACATGGATAGAATTGGTGGACAGGTTTTTGAAGCAGTTTCGGATTCATATCAAAAGACCGAAGAATGTGATGACACTAACATCGGCGAAGCAAAGGACAGGAGAATTGCTCAGAACTTTCTTAACTAGGTTCAATGCAGCGATTGCTTCGGTGGATCGGCCGGATCCATCGATGGTCTTAATGGCGGCAGTATCAGGAGTTAGGGACTACTCAGAGTTCAAAGTATCATTGATACGGGACCCACCAATGGATCTCAGAGAAATCTTTCACGAGGCCGAAAGGTTTCTTCGACAGGAGGACGTGAGTTTGGATCTGAAACCAAAGGAAGTGAATGTGGTTAAGCATGGAGGACCATACGAGGAAAGCTTGGGTAAAGATAAGGATAAAGGAAGTTGGATGACGAATTTGGAAGAGCAAGGAAGCGGTGGAGAGAGATATATTCTCCAGTTACACAGGATTGAACGAGCCATTAGAATGGATATTCATAGAGACTCGGGATCACCTTCCTTATCAGAGGCCGCAAGGAGGGAACCCTCGAAACGTGAGAGGGCATCCGAAAGGCACTGTATCTTCCACGACCTAGAGGGGCATGATACCAATAGCTATAGACATTTTAAGGAAATCATCATGAAGCATGTAAGGAATAGTCAGTTGTGGTGATATGTCGGAACTCGAACTGCGATGTGGAGCAGGAGCAGCCACCGTCTACCTCAAACGATGATGGCGCGGGACATAGAAATGATGGGTGATTGGTCATCGACTTATCAGGATGGTACGAAAATAAGTAGCAAACTTTAGGAAAATGCCTAATTCACTTACTCACGTACGGGGACGGAGATAGCCCCTAGGCATGCTCTGAGATGATGACAAACCACGATACCTAGTTTGTGAAATCTTCCTTTTCTCTTTGACTTGGACACCCGTTTTTCTGATTTGGTTTTCGAGTTTGGTTTGAACTCCTGGTTTTGTATGTTTTCTGGTCTGAATTTTGGCTTGGACATTTGTCTTTAGTTTTGGACATTGATTTGGATATTTGATATGGGATTCTGGTTTTCTGATTTAATTTGAATTTCGAACTAGATGTGGGTTAATGTAATAAATAATATAGGTTTCACAGTTACGGTATCGATTGGAGAGATGAGGCAGTAATCGCAAGTTATGAGTCCCTTTTTTGGAGAGCGATGGAATGGAATTGAACGCAATATAAAAGTCCTTGGCCGAAGAGCCGAGGCCAGAGAATATAAAAGTCCTTGGCCGAAGAGCCAAGGCTGGATAATATAAAATTCCTTGGCCGAAGAGCTGAGACCAGAGGACATAAAATCCCTTAGTTGGAGATTTGAGGTCGGAATGGGATAACGCAACCCGTAGAGGTCATGGATTCAGATTTCGGCTTGGGATAAATGGACCCAGAGCGGTCTTGGATTTGGAAACGGACCGGGAGCGGTCCTGGATTTGGATATCAACCAAGAAAGGTTATGGATTTGGTTATTGGTCATTGGATACTGATGGATTACGAGTTAGTTGACGAGTTCGAATAGCTTTGGAATTGGCTAAGGATTTGTTTACTGGACTTCGAATTAGACATCAACTCCGAGCAATCGTGGATTTGGACATGGCTATAGCACTTGGATAGAATAGCTTGGTAATAGATTGGATTATGGATCGAATGGTATGGCTATGGATTGAATATGGACTTTGGATGTTGGATTCGGAGCAATTCAAAACATGCCTTCTTAACACAAGGCATGTTTTGGAGGGAAAATGTTATCCCACCTTTTAGTCAGAGCCGGGATATCAACAAATAGGCCAAAAAGGATGGAAATTAGTATTAGAGATCGATTGGAAACAAGGCTATGATCGATACCGTCAAAACTTGACTGAGCTCCAATCAAGACGGGATCGATTAGTAATGTTGAAAAAGGTTAGAGAAGGCTACGTTTCAAATTTCAGGTCAATCGGAGTTCGTATGCTCGAGATATGGATGGACCAAAATTTAAGGAAAGTAGGTTCGTATCGATTAGGGTGGAAATGGCAGCATGCTTCGAATCGAAATGTTTTGTATCGATGCAATGCACATCGGTTTGGTTGGACGTGGAAGAAGGCAACATACTTTGCATCGATCAAGGCTGGGATCGATACGAAGAGTGAGCAGCGGTTTTAGGGACTCGAATGGACATTTCGTATCGATCACTTATTGATCGATACGAAGGAGGCAGTGGACATGGATCAATACGAAGCAGGCGAGGACACCCGGACTTAGATCGATGGATACGAACAAAGGCAAAAAAAATATGGATACGAAGAAGCACATGTCGATAGATATGAAATATTGTTGGTTACGAAGGCTCTGTACTTCGTATCGATGGATACTAAGGAAGCGGTCGTGGTGGAGCGAAGGATATGGATCAGAGTGCATGAAATCCGGATCGATGCGAAGGCTACCGCTATGGGTATGGGACCGATGGATACTTGGATGATGGGTACGAAAGGGGATTGAGGCGAGCTGACCGATGTGAACCATTTAGCCTTCACGCAAAGTTCAACTTGCATCGATCATAACTCAACATCTACAAGTCCAAATGCTATGAAATTTTTAGAGAAGCTTCCTGATGCACTCGAGAACCTCCATGATCGATCTTAACTCAATTAGACCACTTTTGGATCGATAAGAAGTGAACATGGATTGATCCGAAATCGTTCTAGATCGATATGGTGGGTCCACCTACGCAAGAGAAGAGGCATTGCAGGTTTCGAGCCGGATATTTTCGAATCTACACCTATAAATAGCAGTCTATGGCAATTAGAAAGGGAACTTCTTTGGCTGGGCTAGAGGAAACTCTGTCATTTTTGTTTATTGATTTCAAAGGCTTGTAGTTGTAATCTCAATACAAAGGCAGTAAAAGGATCAATTCAAAGTGGACGTAAGCCGGAAATAGCCAAACCACCATAAACTCTTGTGTTCTTTACTGTTTTTCCTACAATTTACATTTGCTATTTCTTCAATTTTATTCTCTACTTTACCTAGATCTAAAATTTGTGTTGGAATATTGTGGATCGGTGTATTTACACTGGTGCTTTCACTACTTCTGGGGTTTTTGACCATTTTTGGTGCAAACATATATATATATATATATATATATGTATGTATGTATATTAATTCACATATGGTTAATTAGATCTAAATATCACGAATCTTTATATATGTTGTCTTTTAGTTTGGAATTTGTACACATATTGTTATTATAAATTGAAAAATTATCTATATCTATATATATTATATATATGGCTTTTTCCATTGGTCATAACTTTTTAAAAATATTCGAATTAAAAAATGGATTTTAAATAAAAGTTGATTTTTAATTAAATTAACATATGTAGATAATATATGTAAGTTTGTTATTGAATTATATACATCTTATAATTTCGAAATTTTGGACAAATTTTTTGTGAACATATGTTCATATTTTAAAATAAAAATTATATGTGTATATTTTACTTTACAATTATAATGCATTGAATTAATTTTAATGTATTATAAATACATACACACGCACACACACACACACACACATATATATAACTTGTACAAAATTTATATATACCGTGAAAAATATTTTTGAAAAAAATTTAATTTTTTTCGCATACAAAAAATAATTTATAATTAAAAAAAATCCATATGCATTTAATAAACAAAATTGATTTTGTAAAAATAGTTAATATAGCCGTGGAAAAAGCACACATACATGTAATTTATTTAATTGCATATTTAATTATATTTAACATCATTTTATATTATAAGTAATTTTAAAATATCAATTTTTAATATATAAATAATATATATACTTATTCTATATGTATGTGTGTGTGTCTGTATTAATATAATATATTCATTTACATAATTAAGTGGAAATTGAAAGATATTTTCATACCTATATCTAGATTTAAAATTTAAAAAGATGAAATTTGAAATTTGGATTTTAAATTATTTACACTTATATTAATAAATTTTATTCTATGAATGTATATATGTGAAATAATATTACTTTTATATTATTTTTTTCCAAGGCTTGCCAGGTTTATAGTGGGTCATGCCACTTTATTAATGAAATTTTAACAGGTGCTCGACACATGCGCCAAAATAGCTAAATAAAATAGAAAAGTAAGGAGTTTGGCAAAGTGCCAAAACTACTAAATATATATATATATACATATATATATATATTCAAATATGAATATTTTATGTCATATTACACAAGCACATGCACAAAAAGATACATATACATACTTCATAAGTACATACACACATACATACATATATACATACATACATACATATTTATACATATATTAGACATTACATATGTATACGAAGGGGATAACATGTCCATTGCGGTGTAAATTCCGGCATGTATATATGAACATGTTAAACCACGCACACTTGCACGTGCATGCATGTATACGTACATGTATACATGTGCACATGTAGACATGATATGTAACACCTCATATTTTTGTAACATTATTTAGGATATTTAATTAGCTAAATTAAATTAAATAATGTTGTTTGATTAATGGATTGAGATTTGTGATTAATAGGGGTAGTCGTGCCATGTTAATGTGTAAATCAAAACGAGATAACATGAAATAAAATAGGTAAGTGTAAAATAGGGAGAATGACATTCTTATACCCTAAACCCTTAGAAGATCAAAACACACGTTCATTTCATATTTTCTCATGCAAAAACATTTCTAAGGTTAACCACCATTAGCATGCAAGAGAAAGAAGATAAAAGCTAGGGTTCAAGAGGTAGAATCAAATTACTTGATCATGATCAAATCTCACATCCTTATTCTCAAAAGCTAAGGTGAATAATGACTACATCTTATTTTCATAAATGTTTTCGGTTTTAAGTTGAATCCAAAGTGTTTTGCATGATTAAGCCATGTTTTTGATGGATTTAATGTTTATTTTTTCTTGTTGACGATTTATGCTTGTTCATATAGTTTTATGATATGTTTTGGTATGAAAACCGTATTAAATTACATCCAAATGCCTTGCGATTTTACATTTAGATCAGAAACAATATTTTATAGTTGGGTTTCAATTTTCATAATTTTCTAAATTAATATGCACTTTATATTAATTTTCTAGTGAAGAAAATGATTTATCGGATTGTAAATAATTTACAGTTAAATTATAAATAATTTTGGTCTGACATTTATAAATGTTAGAAAACATATTTTAAAAAATGATTTTATGGAATTTTTATAGAATTTTCCTAAGTGTTTTGATGAATATATAAAATTATTTAAGGTACGAGACTTAAATGTTTTATATATTTATAAAAGGAAGAGGGGTATTTTAGAAATAAATTAAAGCGTTTATTTTTGAAATTTTGGCATTTCTTTTATAAAAGAATTTTTTTGCAACTAATAAGATTTTGACAAAGAAGGCAGGTTAGTTAAAAAGATTACTTAAAAGGTTAAAGATCAGTTTTACATGTAAAATGCATGCTTCGCCACTTTCGGCACCCTTCTTCCGAATTGGATGGCCTTCGACTTAGTTCCTTCGCCCCCCATCACAATTAAAACCAATATGCATGGCGTCAAAGACTGGGTGCACAGTGAATTGAAAAGAAGGCGAAAGGTATGAGGTCGAAATCAGGGGTTCCGAAGGGCTCAAAGCACTGCATTGTTTTAAATTGAAATTCCGCCTTCTTTGCTTTCGACTATATTGCTTTCAACTTGGCTGGATTTCGACCGGGACAAATGGTTTAAAAAATGGTTTTGAGGAGGTAGCGCCTTGTTTTTAAATATATTCTTTCGATAAGGTCAAAATCCTTTAGCTGTCGCTTTTCCTACCTTTCAAAGTCAATGGTTTTAGAAGGTATACTTTATTTTTAAACTTGGCCACTTTTCCAATGCTTTCGAAACTATCACTTCTTTGCTTAGGAATGCTTTCGAAAGATAGGCTTTCGAATTGAATGGTTTTAATGACCATTTCGCTTTGTTGAAGTGTAACCCAAATGATTTCGAAGGAGATGGTTTAAAGGGTTTCGAAAGAGGTTTTTCCACATGTTTTAAATTGAACCCAAGTGCTTTTGAAAAGTTGTAGTTTATGTAGGTTTTGATGCTTTCGAAAGGTTTTAAAGGAAGGTTTAATGGTTTTGAAAGGTTCGAAAAGGTTATTTTTCAAACTGTTTCAAAAGGGACAAAGGTTTCGAAAGGCAGTTTTAAAGTGTTTTGAGATAAGATGTCTAAGGTTTTGTAGCTTTCGAAGGAAGTGTTTTTCAAGGGTTTCAAAAGGTTTTGAGCATGGTTTCGAAAGGAAGACTTTGGCCTTTTCGGCCTAGGTGAAATAAAGGGTTTTACTTGGTTTTGAAAGGGGTTCTTTCAATAGTTTAGAAAGGGCTACTTTCAATGGATTCGAAAGGGGTATTTTCAACGGTTTAAATGTTTTTATCAACAAAGATTTCAGTAAAGTACATATATAAAATGGCAAGGTGGTTTTGAGTAAAGCATAGAGTATATGCATTTTTCTCGTGTGGGTTAGATTTAAAGGTTTTAAATCAGTTTGAGAAAATTTTCAAGGAAAAGTTAAGGGAAGGTTTCCCTTAGTAAAATGACTCAGATATTAGAATATCGAATGGGATCAGTATAGGGTCGTGCCCTGTACATTAGCTATTAGCCACAACTAATTTTGTCTAAAATTCCATTGTGCAGGGCTTTGTCATAGGTAAGACTAAAATTTGATTACACAAAGAAGGGAATATGTCTTTCTATACAGATAGGTTATTGGTGAGCCTGCAAAGTCATTAGGCTCAGGTGACCCTGGGAGGTGTTAAGTTAGGGATAGACCGCCCAAAAGAGGAGTACTAACAGATAGTTGAGGACAGACCGTCCAAAAGAGGAGTGTCTAATAGGTGTTAGGTTTTTTTTGATTATATTGTCTAGTTAGCTCGAGTCAGCCAAAGGTCAGTTGTAAGCCAAACAAAACTATAGTATTCGGACAGATAGTCCATTTGTTATATGATGTAAGTTTACATAAAATGCTTTACAATTTTAACCAGTTTTGGTTGCAGGATTATGATTTGCAAAAGATATGTTTTAAAAAGATATTAGTGAGTGGAAACCCATTCCGCTAAGTGGCATGGTCTCACTTAATATCAACTAATCGAGATGCATAGTATTATTCACACCTGACTTTATGTCTGACTCGAGGTTTATGTTTTCCCCTTTAACCCTTAGGTGCCCAAAACTGATTTGAGTAGGCTAAGGGTTGAGGTTTTATAGGACTTAGTAGGTTGACGAATAAAGCTTTCGGAGACGAGAAGGTGGCTGATGAATAGCTATTTAGGTGTTGTTTTTTTGTTTTTTTTTATTCTGCTGTATTGTATTTAAGACAGTTATATCAATATAGTACTCTAGTCAACCAAGAGGCATCATCATATATCGCTCTTGGCATACTTATGTAATAATTATATTTTATCTGAGCTTGGGAAAAGATGATGGGATTATGTACTTTGAATGCGAAACATATGTTTTGAAATGTAATCAGTAAAATGTCATTTTTTCGAAATCTGTGGTTTTGTTTCATATTCAAATGCTTCTGATATTATGGATACCATTAGTATAGTCGTATTTAGTTGTCGAAAGTTAATACTATGGATGGCTGCAACATCCGTAGCGCTTGGCTTTGTGCCTCTATATAGGGGATGTTACAACTTGGTATCAGAGCATAGGTTTATCGAAAACTTTAAACTAAAAATGATTTTGAATACATAATCCTAAGGAATTAGAGTTAAGACTGGGGTATGGGATGACGCTATAGTAACGTACTTGTATTTTCTATATATAAGTATATGCTATATCTTTATTCTTCTGTCTCTCTTAGACTATTCTTCCGTATGTCACGAGACTTGAATACAGATATGGACACAAGAAGAGGCAGAGTTAAACTAGGAGGGGATAGCACCACCACGAATGGAAATGCCCGACCCAATACGAGCTATAGTCCCATAAGTGGATATAGGAGCCATGTATCAGTTTTTCATGAACATGATGCGAGCTAGAATTACTGCTAGGGTGGTTGGGGGAAATGCTGCAGGAGGAGATCGTGAAGCTCCAGTTGTCAACCATTATGCTAATTTGAGTAGAGATTATGCCAGGTTTGGAGGGAAGCCATTTATTTTAAATAAAGATGCTATAGAAGTGGAGAACTGGTTGTTGCACTATGGAAGGAATTTGCTGACTTAGGGCTCAATGATAAGTAGAAAAGAAGACTTGCTTCGAGACAGTTTCAAGGAGAGGCTTTATTTTGGTGGAATAGTGTAATAGTTGGTGTGGTTGAAGAGACAATGACATGGGCAGAGTTTAAGAGGAGGTTCTAGGAGAGGTTCATGTCGACGATGGCGCAATCTATTTTGATCCGAACGTTTGCTGAGTTAGAGCAAGGAGAAATGTCTGTTTTGGAGTATGCTAGCAGGTTTGAAGAATTGGCTAGGTATGGTTATGCCATTATTGATACAGTGATGAAAAGGAATGAGAAGTTTATTAGGGGTATGAAGCTTGAGTTGGCCAAGGCTACCTTACCGCATATCAGAGATCCCTGTGATGTGGTAGTGGAGATGGCACTAAGGCATGAAGAGATGCTTGCTTGTTTGGAGAAGAAGGAGAAGGAGGACCAGGTTAGGCAAGGTCAGAAGAGGAAGTTATTTCACAAGAAGGGTACTCGGAAAGGTGGAGCAATGAAGAAAGGGGAGTCTGAAGTGGTTTGTTATAAGTGTGACAACAAGGGGCATGTAGCTAATGAGCATTGTACTAGAAAGGGCTAAGAAGTGACCGGGAAGAAGAATATCAGGTGCTTTAATTGCGATCAAATTGGCCACTATAAGAACCAATGCAAAGATCCCTCTAAGGATGGGAAGGGTAAGGTTATGCATTGGAGACTGCTACTTCGAAGCCAATAGTGCATGAGAAAGAAAAGGCAGTTTTGGAACGTACGCTTCAGATTCATGGAATGTTTGTTAGCGTTCTATTTGATACTGGCGCATCATTGTTTTATATCTCGATATTTGGTAGATAAGCTTAACCTAGAACCCTGATATTTAGTTACCACCTTAAGGGTTGCAAATCCGATAGGAGGGTATGCGAATCTTGGGATGAAATCTGACCACATAGAGTTTGATCTGTTAGGTCATTCATTTGTTTGCTTTTTTGCATGTGAATGACTTTGTAGGGTACAAAATTATATCGGGTATGGATTGGTTAATTAAGTTTAACATCCCCTATCTAGAGGCCCAAAACTAAGCGCTGCAGATGCTACCGTCATATATAGTATTAGCTTCCGATGATTAAATGCAGCTATGTTAATGGTATCGATAATATCAGAAGCACTTAAATATGAAACAAAACACAAATTTCAAAAACACAAATTACTTCATTACACTTTCAAATAAAAATTGCTCCACATTCACGTCACACAACCCAAATCGTTTTCCCAGACACAGATTAAATATAGTTATTACAAATTACGCCGAGAGAGGTATATGAAGGTACCCCCTCGATTGATCAGAGTCATATGGTTATATTAGACCTAATACATCATAACACAATGGAAAATTCATCAAACATAAATAAAAGCAGCAAATCCTAAAGAGCTATCTGTTGCCTCTTGCATCCTTCGGTAGCTTATTCGTCAACTTTCTAAAACCTGTAAAGATCCTTAACCTCTCAACCTACTCAAATCAATTTTGAGCACCTGAGAGTTTAAGGAGAAACATAAACATCGAGTCAGACATAAAGCCTGGTATGAATAATACTATACATCCTGATTTAATTACGTTAAGTGGGACCACACCGCTTAGCGAAACGGGTTTCCTCACTAACATCCTTTTAAAAACATATCTTTGCAAATCTTTTCACATAACCATATACTATGTGTCTACAGCCACAATGGTTAAATACTATAGAATAAACATTATGTAAACAAACAAAAATATCAGGTAATAATAAACTATCTGTTCAACCCAAAAGTTTTGTTTGGATAACTTTTAAACTTTGGCTGACTCGGGCCTACCAGATAATGTACTTAGAATTAACCTAACACATGTTAGATATTCATATTCAGGATTATCTATCCTTATCTATCTTTTTAACATTTCCCAACAGGATGATTTGCCCTAGAATATCTGTTAAATATCTCACTTTTGGACAATCTGTCCCTAACTTAATCATCTCCCAGATATTTCCGATCCTAATGGTTTTTTAGGCTAACTAATAACCTATCTGTATACAATATGTATTCCTTTCAGTGTGTACTAAAAATTTTAGTCTACCTGTGACCAAGCACTGCACACTGGAATTTTGGGCAACAATTAGCTACGGCTAACAGCTAATGTATAGGGCATGACCCCATACTAGTTCCATCTAGTTTTCTAATATCCTAGTCATTTATACTTAAGGATCCCCTCCCATAATTTTCCTTGAAAACAATTTCAAAATGATTTAAACCTTTAAATCAAACTTCAAACAAGAAAAAGAATAAAATATTTATACTTTACTCAATCATACTACCATGTCAGATATATATGTGTCCTTTAATCAAAATTTAGTTAATGAAAACACTTAATCATTTGAATGAACTTCTTTCACACTTTGAAATTATTTCCTTCCAAATCAATGTTTAAATCTTTTGAAATCATTTCTCAAACCTTTTGAATTCATTCAAAGCAAACCTTTCAAAAGCTATAAACTTTAGACATCCTTCTTTAAAATTACTTTAAGTCATTGCCTTAGAAAAACGTTGGGAAAACTTTCCCTCAAAACCTTTGGAAAACAACGAATAAACCTTTAGAACCAGATTAAGGAATAAACCCTTCGAATGTTTAAAACCTTTTAAACATAAAGCTTTCGAAGGTATACCGGGTTCAACTTAAAACAATCTGGAAACCTTATTTTTAAAACCTTTCGTCTTTATTGGAATAATCTTTCGAAAGCCTTGGGTTTTACTTTACAAAACAAGGGTAACCTCTTAAATCGAAAGCTTCCTTCCGAAAGCATTGGAGAAACGGCTAGTTTAAAAATAGGTAAACCTTTCGACTAGCTCGGAAGGTTCAAAGAAAAACCTTTATAAAAGTGGTAGAAACCCTACGGCTATGTCGGAAGTTCCAAAACAAAGTAATGGCGGAAACAACAATAACCTATCGACTTCGTTGGAAGGTTTAAAGTCTTTTCTTTTAAATAACTTGACCTAATCAGAGATGACCAAGTCAAAAGCTCAAATTCAAAAGCAAAGCTGGCAAAAGCTTTTCACTTGTAAAATAATTATATTCCAACCTCTTAGGCGATCAACCTTTCGGATTAGAACCTTTTGGATATATTCAATTCATTACGTACCAATTACTTGATGCCCTATGCTTTGAACTTTGACCTTATCGAAAGCTAACCTTTCGACTAAGATGAAAGGTCCAGGGACGAAGTTATACTGCCTTATGGGCTGAAACATGGAAAAAGGTGATTTTTGTTTCTAATCTTAAAAAGGAAACTTTTCAACTAACCTGCCTTTGTTTGTCAAATTTTCATTGGTCAATAAAAATACTTTTCAGAAATGTGCTGCCGTAATTACTAGAATTTATAAATCATTTTATTTTGCAAAATGCCCCTTCTCCTTTATGAATATATAAAAAATTTAAGTCTCATACCTTAAATAATTTTATAGATCCCTCAAACTACTTAGGAAAATTATAGAAAAATCCCATAAAATCTATTTTAATATATTACCTAACATATTAAAACCTTAAACCCAAACAATTAATATTTTAGCTGAAAATAATTTATCTCCCAATAAAGAATTTTCTTCATTAGAAAATTCATATAAAATCCATAATAAATAGAAAAATATGAAAACCAAAACCCATTTCTAAAATATTATTCCAGACCTATACTTAAATTTCCAAGGTGTTCGGGTGTCATTAAATAGAGTTTTCATGCTAAACATATTATAGAACACAGACAAACATTTATAATTTCACCAACTATATATATATATATATATATATATCTTTAAACATCGAACATCGAAATAATATAGCAAAAACATTTTGGATTTAATCACAAGGCCAAAAACTAAAAGAATTAGGGATGTAGTTATTATTCACATTAACTTATGAGATTATAGATGAGATTACTAACTGTTAAATTAGTTGATTTCTTCTCTTCTCTTAAATCTTTAGCTTTACTTCTTCTCTTGAGAATGGAAAATGGTGGTCGGCCTTAGCAATTTCGTATTTTAGTGAAATGAGAGTGAATGAACGTGAGTTGCCATCTCATAAGGGTTTAGGGTATAAGGGTTTACTATTTCCCATAATGCCCTTCTCATTTCCTAACACATTATCCAGTGTTATTTCATTTTAGTCAATCCACTTAACACGACACATTTACCTTTAACTAATCAAATCTCAACCTATTAATCTTCACATTATTCAATATAATCTCACTAATTTAAATGTCTTAAATAAGGTTATAAAAATATGAGGTGTTACAGACTCCCCACCTTAAAGAATTTCGTCCTCGAAATTATGATAAGGTACACAACAAAACAATCAAAGGTAAAACATACCGTCAAATAAATCTCGGTAAAAGTCTCTAATCCAGCTCTCTACTTTCCCAGTACAGTCCCTAACGTCATTACTCCACTGAACCTTTACTAACTTGACCGTCTTATTCCTCAATTTTTTCTCATCTCTAGCCATAATTTGAATCGGCTTCCTGACTATAGCCAATTTCGATTTTACTACTAAGTCTTCTAATATTGTAGGTGCTACAGTAGTCTTTGGGTCTTTAACACATTTCCTAAGACGAGAAACAAGGAAAACATTATGGACTCCATCCAAACTACTCGGTAACTCCAATTTATAAGCGAGTTTTCGGATCTACTTAGTAACACAAAATGGACCAATGAATCTAGGTGCTAACTTCCCTTACTTCTCGAATCTAATTACACCTTTTATCCGTGAAATCATAACAAACACATAATCTCCGATGGAAAATTCCAAATCCTTTCTTCTTTTATCTGCATAACTTTTTGGCCTAGGTTGAGCCTCCTTCATCCTAGCTCGAATCAACTCAATCTTCTCCGCAGCTTCCATCACTATATCTAGACCAAGAATGTAACGACCCGTAAATTTTCGATAAATAAAATAGCTAATTTAATAAGATTTCGTGATTTAGTGTTAGAAAAAAATTTGTAGGTCGTTTGGAATAATAATAAATGTTGAATCCATTGGGTATAATAAAGTAATTGATTGATAAGTAAAATCAATTTAAATCAAATATTGAATATTGAACAGGTAAATTGTTTAAATTAAATATTTAAAACTTATTGAATAATTGAATAACCGAAAAATGAAATTAGTGTTCTAAATTGTGAATTGGTTTTAAGGGTTGAATCTTATAAGTTCGATTTCAATATTTCAAAAGATAATGAATTATTGGATAAGCGAAATTGTTTAAATTAAATATTTGGAAATTATTGAATAATTTAATAACGGGAATTGAATAACCGTATAATGGAAATAGTTGTTCTATAATTCTAATTCGTTTCAAAAGTTAAATTTTTAAGTTCGTTTTGAATATTTCAAAAGATGGTGATTTAAGAATAATCAAATTTGTTAAATTTAATATTACAAATGTTTGAATAATTAAATTCCGAAGTTGATATGATTAATATGATATTGAAATTTAAAATATGAAATTAGAGTGAATAATTGGAATTTGATTTAATATGATTCAAATTGGTTTCCAAAGCGAATGTAAGTTATATTGGGATTTTAATAGAGTTAATAAGATTTTAAAATTGGAATTTATTGGATAATTGAATAACGGGTTAATATGATTAAAAATGATTTGTAAAATTTTATTTTATCATATTGAAGTTATAATGATGCTATAGAACTTTTAAAACTGAATTTAAAATTTATTTGTGAAAATTGAATATTTTAATATTTAATTATCGACTGGAAAATAGCCAAATTTTGAACAGTCTCAGAATTGGACGAAACAAGTTTCATTGGATCCGTAATAGTTAGTTATTATCGGATTTCAATTTTCGTAGCAATCGGAGTTGTCGTTTGACCGTGGCAGCTCGAAACGCATCGAATTGTTTTAATATTAATTTGACGAGTTAAAATAGTCATTTTTCAAACAGTCTCGGATTTCGACGAAACTAGTTTCATCAGATCCGTAATGTGATATTATTATAAGGTTTTAAATTTCAAGTTAATCGGATTTAACGTTTGTCCGGGGCAAGCCAAAATGCTTGGAAATTCGTTAAAACAGTTTAATTTAAATTTGATCGTTTATTTCCATAACTCGCACATACGATCGAATTAGGCCTTGAAACCTTTTCCATTGCGTCCGGAATAGGGGTATAATATTATAAACGCCTAGCGGCACGTCTTGATAGGGGTTCGAGATTTTTAGTAGCGTAGATCGAGGTATTTTGAAATTTAAATAAATATATTAATTAGTCAATCTCCCTTCAGCCGCTATCCCATCTTTTCACTGTACGTTTGACCCATTCAAACACGCATAACATCTTCTTCCTTTTTTATAACTGTGCACACAAGCTTCAGGCAGTGAGAAAAACATAAATCCATCTTTAAAAATTTATTTCTTGCAAATTTTTCAATGAAAAAAATCCCAAACCTCTTCCTAAAATCCTATTTTTGAATTCTCTTCGATTTGGTATGGTCGTTGGAGGGTGCGGCGATGACTTGGAGGCGCAATATTTATTGGCCGCATAGCAGTTTTTCTAGGGTTCGAAATTCTCGGAGATACTGGCGTCAATTCGTATTTTGGTCGACGTTTTTGAACTCGTGATGGTGAATGGCGGCTAGGGGGTGAGTTTGGTGGTGTGCGGTTCACCTTGGGGTGGCGCGACTAGTTGTACGGTCAGGGGGAGCACGAGCAGTCGCGAGGGTGGTGGGGGCCTCGGCCATCGCGTGAAGGTGCTCGTCGAGTCGAGCTCGAGGCGAGAAGGTGGAAGGCGATGTCCGTTAGTTCGATCGATGATCGTTGAGTGGTGTCAGTGGCCGTGCGTGCTTAGTGGATGGGTTGTTGTGTCTCGTGCAAATGTTGACAGTGGGAAGAAGATTTGGGGGGGGGGTAATTGTGTAATTTAAATTTAAGCTATTCGATTTTAAATTAAATTGTTGTCATCTTATAAAATGTATAACTTTTGCATACGAGGTCCGATTGGAACGAGACTTTTTGCGTTGCGATCGTAAAGACGAGAGCTTCGAAATGAAACTAGTTTGGGGTCGTTTGGAGCTAGTTTGAATTTCGGATAAAATTAAACGCTCGTTTAATTTTATTCGAAATAAAACGCTGGGACTGCATTGAAATCAGGGTGAGTGTTTTATAACGCTCACAACGTACTAAATATCTTTATGTTAGTTAAATTTGACATTATGAAGTGTTATGATTTTATTTGTCGTTGTTTGATAAAAATTTAATTGTCATATAGATTGTCATTTGAATTAACCGGTAAAAATTAAATTGACAGTTAAATTGAAATCGAAATTGAATTGCGATTAAATTACCTGACATTGATAACTATGAAATTGCCATGAATTGTATTGTCTATTGGATGATTTATTTCGATGGATGCTATTGGTTGATATTTAAATGTTTGGATGTCAATTTGCTTATATATGACCTGTTATGCATACATATGATACTGTGATTTAATTTAAGTAATATATACTCATCCCTGACATTTAATTGAAATAAATAATTACTTGGCCATAGGATAGAAAATTATATACGGACACCGAATTGGCTAAATTAATAATTTTAAAAATCGTCGATTGGAAATTTGTTTAAATGTTTTGATTTAAAAGTTATAAATAGAAATCAATTTATAGAAATCGAATTTATCGAAAATTTGAGTTTGGAATGTTGAAATTAATTTTGGTTAAAAGAAATTGTTAAAAAAATTAAGTAGAGACTTTGGAATTTAAAAATCAGGATATGATTGAATTTCGAAATTGATTTGTTTAAAGATTAACCTTAATTCGAGCTTTGAATATTACTAAGTAAAAGTGATATAAAAATGATATTTTGAAATCGAGCTTGGAATTGAACCATATTTGAAATTTGGATTTAAACTTGAATATTGATGGAAAATTTGTTAAGTGTTATAAATGGATATTTTGAAATCAAGCTCCAAATCGATTAAAATTGAAATTGAATAAATTGAAGGTGAATGTAGAATTGAATTGATTTGAAGTTAAAGTGAAGTTGTTTTGAATTGAAATCGAAATTGAATCGGTAGAATGGAAATTGAAATTGATTTGACTTGGGAAGTTATAAATTGAAATGGATTGGTTTTGAAGCTGTTTTATTTTGTTTTCCAAATTACTCGGTTATATAAACCATTTTGGATACTTAAACTGTTTTAATCTATTTTTAATCTACTTAACCCGATTTAAATTATTTTAAACTAATTTATCTATTTCAAATCCACTCTAAGATTTTAAAGTATTTTAACTATTTTAATTATTTAAAACTACTTTTAAACTACTTAAAATCTATTTTCTAAAATTCTAAGCTGGTCAATAAGGTGAAGTGTTTATATTGAAATCTTGAATTTAAATACGAATTGAGTTAAATGAAGTTGCAACCTAAATTGAAATTCGAAATGATTTTGAAATCGAAATGAGATATTGATGCGGAAAATGATTTTTGAAACGAAATCTTATATTTGAATGGCTATGATGATATTTTGAAATGGACTTGATTTTGAAGCGAATATGATATTTTGATATCAATTATGAATCGATTTGAAATGTAAAAGAGCCAACGGTGTAATAATACGTAGTTATTAAAGAGACCGGGATCAGATATGGACATACTCTCTGTCGATACTGAAAACCACTTTAATAACTATTATACGCGGAGTGTTGATCCAGAATGAAGTGGATGGTTTGGTGAACGCGTTGATTGAAGAAAGAGAACGATATTGGATGATCCCTGACATGACTAAAACAGGAGCCGCGCCGGGCCATTGAGGTTCGCCACCTCTAGCGGACACACTTCTTCGATACCATTTCTATTACATTTGTGATGCGATTTGGGTGCACCCCTTGATTTGGGAGTGTTGTTTCGCGGTGTTGGGGTGGCTGCTGGCTATGCCCAACATCAGTCCGGATCACGCAACTACTAGTATCCTAGTTGGTATCGCCTCATGTACCTTTTCATACCGATTATCCTATCCGCAACCACTACGTTTTGATTTGTACCTTGAGTATATGGATTGCCCTCTGGTGACTTCCGGTTTTGGGGAAACTACGGTCTTGTATATGCTTTTGGAAATATAAAATGTGTTAAGGGGGATTATGGTAACGCCTTAATGCTATTTTGATACTTTATATTACTGATAGGCATTATCTACTTAGCGTATATTACTACATAGTAGATAGTTTAACGGATCCTTGAGAGATGGAAAATCCCGTAACATCTCTTAAGTTATTGCACGCACGTTGACACTGGATAGGAGATGTCAAACACCGTAAACATCTCTGATGCCATTACACTCATATTATTTACGATTGATTTAACTTTAAAGGGTATTTTAGTCCTGACTCGAGTGTTTTGTCTTTTCATTACGCTCGGGTCAGACCTGAGTTTTTCAGATTTTGAAGATCTATCTGTAGGACGAAGACGAAGATTTGGTATACTATTACTATTATTACCCTTGCATCATGCTGTCTGCTGCATTATTTTAATTGTTCTGTTGTATATGTATAACTTTGATAAATGTTGTATAAATAATTGTCAAAGTATAGTAAACAGCTTCATGAACTATTTATTTGACTATTATATTTTATCGTTCCGCTGCGAGATTCTGTGTTGTTTCATTTCCTTTATTTCTCTTTCTTTTCTTTTCTTATTTACCCCAATAACTATCTGCCATTTTGAACGGTTTGGAATCGACATGTGTATTTGATCGTCGGTTTAAACTGTCCAAAAAGGCGGGTCGTTACAGTTGGTATCAGAGCTTTGGTTTAGCGATAAACCTTGGCTCTAGTGGGGAATAACTCATTGAAATAGAGGTAAACTATATGAATGAGTTGAGTGTATATGAGAGAGCGTATTTGTTAGTGATATAAAATGTTTTATATTGTGTCGGTTGATTTGTTGAGTGGCTTATGGATTCTGGTCAATACGAGTAATTAACGTCATTGACAGGGATCTCTAAACACTTAAACAGAACAATTCGACATAGTATTGTTTTGAAATTGGGTAAATGAAATAATTTTGCCCTAATTATATTTTGTATATGAAGGATTTATTTAAGAAATTATTGTGACTTATCTAGCTTACCTGGTTGTTAATAATGATAATATCAGTTATTATCATTAATTGGACATTGTAATTTAATAAATAAGGTGAACTACAAAATGAACAATGATAAAACACTTGTGGATTGTTTTAAGAAAGAAAATCCTATAAGAATATTTTATAAAGGTGACTTATGAATTAAAAATAGAATTAAATTGGAAAAAAAAATTGAATTTAAGACCCGGAGATTTTGAAAATGGTTCTCAAAGTTTTGAAGAATATATGGTAATATTAGTTGGAAATTGTTTAAGGAAGTATTTTGAAAGGATTTTTAAGAAGGAATGAATATAGTACTCCTCTCTTATGTCGCTGGAAAATAATTTCGGTGATGACTGTGCAGCATCATCGACGTTCATTTTCGAGTCTCAAAGTGGGAGAGACTTCTAAGAAGCTTTGCTTTTCTTCAAAAATTATTTTGGGTAAATGGGTTTTGGTTTAAACTCAAAAGGTATGATTTGATATATTAAAGATATAAGTATATATGTTTATTTCAAACGATTTGGAAAAAAATCGGGCATTTAAAATTCGAAGTTCTGTTAATTAATAATTTTCAAATTATTTGAATGAAATGTGAATAACCAGAATTTATAAAATAAGAGGATTGAGATATCTAAGCTATTGTTTGGGAAAACTTTAAAGTTGAAAGGTAAAGAGGATTTAAACAAATTAAATTTGTGAACAATCTAATTAAGTGGAATGAAATTCTATAAATTTGTATAATACCAAAATTACATTCTGATAACATATAACAAGACTTACCAAATGTTAAAAGTTAAAATGATGTTTTGGATATGTAATGAGATATTGTACAACTAAACATAACCTGAAAATAATTGAAGTATACAAGTAAGGAAAACTCAAAAGGAATTAAAATGTATATAAATGAAAATTTTGGTGGTGATAAAAATGTTATATACTTAAATATAGCATGAAATGATGAATGGATAAATGAAAAAAGTAAGTGAACTTAAGAAAGAAGATAAATGAATAGTATTATATCTTTGTAAACTGGTTATAGAAAATAAATATAAATTGCAAAGGGATTGTAAAATAATTGAATTTGTAACCTTTAAGATAACGGTAAACTAAGAAAAATCATTTATGAAAGGTTAGACTTTTATAGGATGACTATAAACTAAAGTGCCGCTTAATAAAATGTTCCACAAATAAATTCGTTATTAACTGAAATTATGAAAATGCAATAAATGTAAACAAAGGAATTTCTTATAGCTAAGAATCAATTGGAAAATGAAATTGAATTTAATTAAATTATATAGAATGTTTAAAATGAACTTGAGTAAGCAAATTCTATGATATGATGTTTAAGAAAAGATAATGTTAAAGAACATGCTATGTAAATGAATATACTAACTGAATAATGGATTGTGAGAAATTAAGAAAAAATATAGAAGTCAATAAAATAATTTAGTATAGATAAATTGGATAGAAATCCATTGGAAGATAATACGTGAGATTGTACGTATATTATTTTATTTGCATAACGATTTGATCCAAATTCGAGCACAAAATTTCGAGATGATTTATATCGATCCAAGTTAGAATTTTTCACTCGATTTTCGACGGCGAACCCTGGATATGGATTTTTAATTTAATTCTGGAATTCTCTATCATAGTATATGGCTATGCAAGGAGAGCAATAGTTTCCAATCAAGGAACCAAATCTGAGTCCGCACTAGAGAGTCGGGTGAACGATACTAGTTTGGAAGTGAAATTGTGTGATCGAATAAGCGTTTAGATTGATATTGCTCACGGATGATATATGTACGGCTTACGGACTTAATTAAAGTTAATATTGGAAATATATGATGCCAAATATAAAATGATTCTTTTAAAATTATATTACAGGATATATATATAAAAGAAATAAACCAAATTGAATGTAAAATAAAAAAATTTGGTTATGTTGGGTATGATTTGGTTGTTATATGATTGTTAGTTGATTGTATACAATTCATTAAGTGTTAATGAAATGGAAAGCTATAAATCACTGAAATCAAATTGGAAGTTAAATGAATTTAAATAGAATTTAGTTTGATTCAATTTGGAAGTGAACTAATGTAAATATAAATTAGTGAATGTTAACTAATTAAATTGAGAATGAGTGTTAGTAAAATCCAACGTTAATGAATCAACTATGATTAAAATTGAAATCCAAGTCAATAAATATTAATGAGAAGTGAATTTATATTGATTGGTTATGGACTTGTTGGATGATAGTTGATTGATATTTGCATTTGTTGTTTTGTTGCATTTGCTATGTTGGCACATGTAGTTGTTATGTTGCTATAGATGTGTATTGATACTATTTTCATATATGCATGATTCTCATTGTTTGTTGAGTGTTTAGTAGGTGCGGATTTCGATTGCTTCGCATTTGGAGCTCGCTTTCGCGCTATATTAGTCGTATATGCTCGCTAATATAATATAAGGTACATGTTTATTTTGTCATTGGATTTGGTGATTTTTGATGAGCCACTTGGCTTTTGGATTTTCTTTTGTTGGTTTGGGGCCCGTAGAGGCGTTTTGTAGTTGTACCGATCGAGCCGCGCAAACGAGACTCTGCCGAAATTTTCCGAAAAATCCGGGTGTTAGAAAATTTTTCAAGTTTTAAATTTTTTTATAACTCGTTTTGATAATAAAGTTAGAAAGCCGTTCAGAGTAACTTAGCGGAAGCGTAGTTACGACTTTTTAAGTGGAATTTCATTGTTTTATGAGTTGGTAACTTTCAAATAAAATATATCTAATGTTGAATTCTATACTTAGTTCCTTTTCCCTTCTTTTTCCTTTTCGGGGACAAAAAGTTTTGAGTGGGGGAGAGTGTAACGACCCGTAAATTTTTGATAAATAAAATAGCTAATTTAATAAGATTTCATGATTTAGTGTTAGAAAAAAATTTGTAGGTCGTTTGGAATAATAATAAATGTTGAATCCATTGGGTATAATAGAGTAATTGATTGATAAGTAAAATCTATTTAAATCAAATATTGAATATTGAACAGGTAAATTGTTTAAATTAAATATTTAAAACTTATTGAATAATTGAATAACCGAAAAATGAAATTAGTGTTCTAAATTGTGAATTGGTTTTAAGGGTTGAATCTTATAAGTTCGATTTCAATATTTCAAAAGATAATGAATTATTGGATAAGCGAAATTGTTTAAATTAAATATTTGGAAATTATTGCATAATTTAATAACGGGAATTGAATAACCGTATAATGGAAATAGTTGTTCTATAATTCTAATTCGTTTCAAAAGTTAAATTTTTAAGTTCGTTTTGAATATTTCAAAAGATGGTGATTTAAGAATAATCAAATTTGTTAAATTTAATATTACAAATGTTTGAATAATTAAATTCCGAAGTTGATATGATTAATATGATATTGAAATTTAATATATGAAATTAGAGTGAATAATTGGAATTTGATTTAATATGATTCAAATTGGTTTGCAAAGTGAATGTAAGTTATATTGGGATTTTAATAGAGTTAATAAGATTTTAAAATTGGAATTTATTGGATAATTGAATAACGGGTTTAATATGATTAAAAACGATTTGTAAAATTTTATTTTATCATATTGGAGTTATAATGATGCTATAGAACTTTTAAAACTGAATTTAAAATTTATTTGTGAAAATTGAATATTTTAATATTTAATTATCGATTGGAAAATAGCCAAATTTTGAACAGTCTCAGAATTGGATGAAACTAGTTTCATTGGATCCGTAATAGTTAGTTATTATCGGATTTCAATTTTCATAGCAATCGGAGTTGTCGTTTGACCGTGGCAGCTCGAAACGCATCGAAATTGTTTTAATATTAATTTGACGAGTTAAAATAGTCATTTTTCAAACAGTCTCGGATTTCGACGAAACTAGTTTCATCGGATCCGTAATGTGATATTATTGTAAGGTTTCAAATTTCAAGTCAATCGGATTTACCGTTTGTCCGGGGCAAGCCAAAATGCCTGGAAATTCGTTATATCGGTTTAATTTAAATTTGATCGTTTATTTCCGTAACTCGCACATACGATCGAATTAGGCCTTGAAACCTTTTCCATTGCGTCCGAAATAGGGGTATAATATTATAAACGCCTAGCGGCACGTCTTGATAGGGGTTCGAGATTTTGAGTTGCGTAGATCGAGGTATTTTGAAATTTAAATAAATATATTAATTAGTCAATCTCCCTTCAGCTGTTATCCCATTTTTTCACTGTACCTTTGACCCATTCAAACATGCATAGCATCTTCTTCCTTTTTTATAACTGTGCACGCAAGCTTCAGGCAGTGAGAAAAACATAAATCCATCTTTAAAAATTTATTTCTTGCAAATTTTTCAATGAAAAAATCCCAAACCTCTTCCTAAAATCCTATTTTTGAATTCTCTTTGATTTGGCATGGTCGTTGGAGGGTGCGGCGATGACTTGGAGGCTCGATATTTATTGGCCGCATAGCAGTTTTTCTAGGGTTCGAAATTCTCGGAGATACTGGCATCAATTCGTATTTTGGTCGACGTTTTTGAACTCGTGATGGTGAATGGCGGCTAGGGGGTGAGTTTGGTGGTGTGCGGTTCACCTTGGGGTGGCGCGACCAGTTGTACGGTCAAAGGGAGCACGAGCAGTCGCGATGGTGGTGGGGGCCTCGGCCGTCGCGTGAAGGTGCTCGTCGAGTCGAGCTCGAGGCGAGAAGGTGGAAGGCGATGTCCGTTAGTTCGATCGATGATCGTTGAGTGGTGTCAGTGGCCGTGCGTGCTTAGTGGATGGGTTGCTGTGTCTCGTGCAAATGTTGACAGTGGGAAGAAGATTGGGGGGGGGGGGTAATTGTGTAATTTAAATTTAAGCTATTCGATTTTAAATTAAATTGTTGTCATCTTATAAAATGTATAAATTTTGCATACGAGGTCCGATTGGAACGAGACTTTTTGCGTTGCGATCGTAATGACGAGAGCTTCGAAATGAAACTGGTTTGGGGTCGTTTGGAACTAGTTTGAATTTCGGGTAAAATTAAACGCTCGTTTAATTTTATTCGAAATAAAACGCTGGGACTGCATTGAAATCAAGGTGAGTGTTTTATAACGCTCACAACGTACTAAATATCTTTATGTTAGTTAAATTTGACATTATGAAGTGTTATGATTTTATTTGTCGTTGTTTGATAAAAATTTAATTGTCATATAGATTGTCATTTGAATTAACCGGTAAAAATTAAATTGACAGTTAAATTGAAATCGAAATTGAATTGCGATTAAATTACCTGACATTGATAACTATGAAATTGCCATGAATTGTATTGTCTATTGGATGATTTATTTCGATGGATGCTATTGGTTGATATTTAAATGTTTGGATGTCAATTTGCTTATATATGACCTGTTATGCATACATATGATACTGTGATTTAATTTAAGTAATATATACTCATCCCTGACATTTAATTGAAATAAATAATTACTTGGCCATAGGATAGAAAATTATATACGGACACCGAATTGGCTAAATTAATAATTTTAAAAATCATCGATTGGAAATTTGTTTAAATGTTTTGATTTAAAAGTTATAAATAGAAATCAATTTATAGAAATCGAATTTATCGAAAATTTGAGTTTGGAATGTTGAAATTAATTTTGGTTAAAAGAAATTGTTAAAAAAATTAAGTAGAGACTTTGGAATTTAAAAATCAGGATATGATTGAATTTCGAAATTGATTTGTTTAAAGATTAACCTTAATTCGAGCTTTGAATATTACTAAGTAAAAGTGATATAAAAATGATATTTTGAAATCGAGCTTGGAATTGAACCATATTTGAAATTTGGATTTAAACTTGAATATTGATGGAAAATTTGTTAAGTGTTATAAATGGATATTTTGAAATCAAACTCCAAATCGATTAAAATTGAAATTGAATAAATTGAAGGTGAATGTAGAATTGAATTGATTTGAAGTTAAAGTGAAGTTGTTTTGAATTGAAATCGAAATTGAATCGGTAGAATGGAAATTGAAATTGATTTGAGTTGGGAAGTTATAAATTGAAATGGATTGGTTTTGAAGCTGTTTTATTTTATTTTCCACATTACTCGGTTATATAAACCATTTTGGATACTTAAACTGTTTTAATCTATTTTAAATCTACTTAACCCGATTTAAATTATTTTAAACTAATTTATCTATTTCAAATCCATTCTAAGATTTTAAAGTATTTTAACTATTTTAATTATTTAAAACTACTTTTAAACTACTTAAAATCTATTTTCTAAAATTCTAAGCTGGTCAATAAGGTGAAGTGTTTATATTGAAATCTTGAATTTAAATACGAATTGAGTTAAATGAAGTTGCAACCTAAATTGAAATTCGAAATGATTTTGAAATCGAAATGAGATATTGATGCGGAAAATGATTTTTGAAAATAAATCTTACATTTGAATAGCTATGATGATATTTTTAATGGACTTGATTTTGAAGCGAATATGATATTTTGATATCAATTATGAATCGATTTGAAATGTAAAAGAGCCAAGGGTGTAATAATACGTAGTTATTAAAGAGACCGGGATCAGATATGGACATACTCTCTGTCGATACTGAAAACCACTTTAATAACTATTATACGCGGAGTGTTGATCCAGAATGAAGTGGATGGTTTGGTGAACGCGTTGATTGAAGAAAGAGAACGATATTGGATGACCCCTGACATGACTAAAACAGGAGCCGCGCCGGGCCATTGAGGTTCGCCACCTCTAGCGGACACACTTCTTCGATACCATTTCTATTACATTTGTGATGCGATTTGGGTGCACCCCTTGATTTGGGAGTGTTGTTTCGCGGTGTTGGGGTGGCTGCTGGCTATGCCCATCATCAGTCTGGATCACGCTACTACTAGTATCCTAGTTGGTATCGCCTCATGTACCTTGTCATACTGATTATCTTATCCGCGACCACTACGTTTTGATTTGTACCTTAAGTATATGGATTGCCCTCTGGTGACTTCCGGTTTTGGGGAAACTACGGTCTTGTATATGGTTTTGGGAATATAAAATGTGTTAAGAGGGATTATGGTAACGCCTTAACGCTATTTTGATACTTTATATTACTGATAGGCATTATCTACTTAGCGTATATTACTACATAGTAGATAGTTTAACGGATCCTTGAGAGATGGAAAATCCTGTAACATCTCTTAAGTTATTGCACGCACGTTGACACTGGATAAAAGATGTCAAACCCCGTAAACATCTTCGATGCCGTTACACTCATATTATTTACGATTGATTTAACTTTCATAAGGGTATTTTAGTCCTGACTCGAGTGTTTTGTCTTTTCATTACGCTCGGGTCAGACCTGAGTTTTTCAGATTTTGAAGATCTATTCTGGAGGACGAAGACGAAAATTTGGTATACTATTACTATTATTACCCTTGCATCATGCTGTCTGCTGCATTATTTTAATTGTTCTGTTGTATATGTATAACTCTGATAAATGTTGTATAAATAATTGTCAAAGTATAGTAAACAGCTTCATGAACTGTTTATTTGACTATTATATTTTATCGTTCCGCTGCGAGATTCTGTGTTGTTTCATTTCCTTTATTTCTCTTTCTTTTCTTTTCTTATTTACCCCAATAACTATCTTCCATTTTGAACGGTTTGGAATCGACATGTGTATTTGATCGTCGGTTTAAACTATCCAAAAAGGCGGGTCATTACAAAGAACTAATCTATCCCCGATCTCCAATCAATATATGTGAGACTTGCAAGGTCTTCCATACAATGCTTCAAACGGTGCCATCCGATACTAGTTTGATAACTATTGTTATACATGAACTTGACTAGATGAAGATGGTCTTCCCATGATCCCTAAAGTCTAATATACAAGCTCTTAACAAATCTTCCAAGATTTTGTTAACTCTTTCCGTTTGCCCATCTGTCTGTGGATGGTACGCGGTACTCATGTTGAGCTTTGTTCCTAATGCTTCCTGTAGGCTTTTCCAAAACTTATTAGTAAATAAAGAATCTCTATCACTGACTATACTACTAGGAACCCCGTGCAGCCTAACCACATTCTTTATGAATAACTTTGACAAATCAGGTGTCGTTCTAGTTGACTTTACCTGAATAAAATGGGCACTCTTAGTTAGTCTATCCACTATGACACATATGCTTTCGTTTCCTCTGCTAGATCTCGACAACCCATCAATAAAATCCATAGAGATTGAATCGCATTTCCATAACGGAACCTCTAATGGTTGAAGCAATCCACTTGGCTTTTGGTGTTCTGCCTTTGCCTATTGGCAATTCAAGCACTGCTTAACACACAATCCAATGTCCTGTTTCGTACCTTCCTAAAAGAAATTTCTCTTCATGCCCTGATACATTTTTGTTCCACCTGGGTGGATATTGAACTTCGAATGATGGCACTCATCCATGATCTCCTTCCTCATGCTTCCTATATTCGGAACACATAACCTTCCTTTCTTTCTCAACCACCAACTTTGGTCAAGATTGAAACCCTTTAGGTTATCGCACTCCGTTCCTTCCTTCAATCTTTTGATTAGCTCAGCCAATACTGGATCCTCCTCTTGCTTAGGAGCTATCTTCTCAATCATTACCGGTCGGACTTCTAAACAAGACAATACAGTACTTCCTGCACTCGATCCTACCTCGGACTTAAACCGCACACTACAAGTCGATAATGCCTCCAAGTCTTCCCACTCAGCGATCATAGCCAATACTGCATTCTGATGTTTCCGAATGAGTGCATCCACTACTTGTTTCCTTTTCTGGGTGTGTGCTCAATTCCAAAATAATAGGCCGTAGTAAACTCCAACCATCTCTACTATCTCATATTCAGCTCCTTCTGAGAGAACAAATACTTCAATGACTTATGATCAGTATATAACTCAAATCGCTCTTCTAAAAGATAATGCCTCCACACCTTTGAAGCAAATATAACGGCAGCTAACTCCCAGTCATGCGTTGGATACCTAACCTCATGTGGTCTAAGTTGATTATAAGCATAAGCAATCACTTTACCCTTTGCATCAACATAGCTTCCAATCCAGTTCCACGTGCATATGTATAAACAACTAAATCTTGATTCCCCTCCGGAACCACTAACATTGGTGCATGGATCAATAAGTTTTTCAAGCTTTAGAATGCTTCTTCACACTTATCGGTCCACATGAACTTCACATCCTTTCACGAAAGCTTAGTCATCGGTGCTCCTATCCACGAAAAAACATTTATAAATCTCTGATAATACCCAGCCAATCCAAGGAAACTCTTTATCTTGGTTACCGTCTCGGGTCTCTTCCAATTGTTTATCGCTTCAATCTTAGTCGGATCTATAGACATCCCTCTCTCAGAGACGACATAACCAAGGAACTTCACTTCCTTCTTTCAAAAATGACATTTCGTAAACTTAGCCTTCAATTGATGCTCCCTCAACGTCTTGAGCATGACTCTGAGATGAACTCCATGCTCCTTCTCATACTTAGAGTATATCAAAATGTCATCAATGAATACCAACACAAACCTATCCAAATGATATCAAAAAATTCTATTCTTAAGATCCACATAGAATTTTGGCGCATTAGTTAGTCCGAATGGCATAACTAACCATTCGTACGATCCATATCTCGTTCTAAACACCATCAAAGGAATGTATCCTCCGCCACTCTAAGCTGATGAAATCACATCGCCAAATCTAGCTAAGAGAATACCTTTGCTCCACTAACTGATTGAACAAATCGTCAATTCTCAGCAATGGATATCGGTTCTTTATCGTCTTCTCATTCAACTTATGATAATCGATACATAGCCTTATTACAGCTTCTTAGTAAACACAACAGCAGCCCCCCATGGCGAACTACTCGGCCTAATAAAAATTTTACTTCCCAGATCTATTAACTGCACCTTCAACTCTTTCATCTCTGTAGGTGTCATTCTACTTGGTAGTCTACTCACTGATTCAGCTCCAGGCACTAAATCAATCCGAAACTCAATGGCCCGTTTCGGTGGCAGTCCAATGACTGGCTCAGGCAAATTCTCTAACTACAAAGACCCTATGCAACTCATACTCTAACACCATAACACCCAATAAAGCATTCACCTTAAACTAGAGTTCTCTACGGCATAAATTATCCAATCTCTACAATCCGGATGACTAAGTGATATTTTCCTATATTGGCAAAATATCCTAGCGTCATATCTACACAACCAATCCATCCCTAGGATAATCCCAAATCCCATAAAGCCAAATACATGCAAAAAACAATCAAAGGTATGGCCTAACAAATCAAATCCTAGATGGTCACACCTCATTCCAAGTGTTGCATAACCTCTTATTAGATTAGAAACCCTTAAGGAAGTCACTAAGTAAGAGGGTTATAGGTTAAGTCTATCTACCAAACATCGAGAAATAAAAGAATAGGATACCCTAGTATCAAATAAAATGCTAATAGACATACCGTGGATCTGCAATGAACCTCCTAAAACAGCTTTTCCCTTTTCCTAAGCAACTGGTTTTGCGGTTGTAGGCTCCAAAGCATAAACTCGCCCTTTTCCTTCCTTTACTGGCTCTGGGAATTTATTCTTGTAATGACTCACCTGATTGCAATTAAAGCATCTGACATTCTTCTTTCCACCAACCTCTTTCTTTCCTTCCTGGCTTGACACTCGTGGGCATAGTGTGCCTTCTTATTGCAGTTGTAACAAGCCACTTCAGCCTTACTTTTCTTTTGTGCTCCTTCTTTATGAACGATCTTTTTCTGGAAAAATTTCCTCTTCTAGGCCTGTCCCGTCCGAGCCTCTTTCACTTTCTTTCTTAAGCAGGCCAATGCCTCTTTTTGCCTCAGTGCCATCTCAACAACTATATCACTGGGGTCCCTTAAGTGTGGTAAAGTAGCGCTTATCAGTTATGGCCTTAATCGATTGATGTACTTTTCATTTCTACTGATAACGGTATCAACCAAGGCATACCCATATCAGGCTAGTTCCTCAAACTTCCTTGTAAACTCCAACACATTCATATTTGCTTGCTTCAGCTCTACAAACCTCCTTACTAATGCATCCTGCGCTATTACCGACATAAATATCTTCGAAAACCTTTCTCTTGAATTCCTCCCAAGTAATGGTCTCTTCATCAACTCAAGCAGTGACGATGTTACAGAAAAATAGTGCTGCTCTCTACAGTTGCCTTGAGGCCAACCACCTTTTCTATGCATCATTTAGCCCTAAATAAGCAAAAATTCTTTCACTATGCAGTAGCCAGTTTTCCACTTCAATCATATCTTCGATACCAATAAACGGCTTTCCTCCAAGCCTGATGTAATCTCTATTCAAGTTGGCACACTGATTGACAGCAGGAACTTCCTTAGCTCCTCCTTCCACAGTGTTACCACCAACAACACCTGCTGCTACTCCAGCTTGCACCATATTCACAAAAAACTGATACATTGCCCCCATATCCATTTGGGGAACTCTTGCACCAGTATTTGCAGTTTGTGCCTGACCAGGACCTCTCCTTATGATTGGTTGGGCATTTCCATTAGTGGTGCTGCTACCTCCTTCGATATACTTTGCTTCTCCTTCCTTCCATATTTGTATTCAAACCTTGTGAGATATTGATGAATAACCTAACTAAGACAGGAGTCAAAGATACAGCATATACTTATATATATAATACAAGTACGTTACTATAGCGTTATCCCATACCCCGATCTTAACCCTAATTCCTATGGATTATGATTTCAAAAATCATTTTTAGTTAAAGTATTTCATAAACCATGCTCTGATGCCAAGCTATAATATCCCCTATCTAGAGGCCCAAAACTAAGCACTATAGATGCTACAGTCATCTATGATATTAGCTTCCGACGACTAAATACAGCTATGTTAATGGTATCAATAATATCAAAAGCACTTGAATATGAAACAAAACACAAATTTCAAAACCAAAAATTAATTCATTACATTTTAAATAAAAATTGTTGCACATTCATGTCACATAACCCAAATCGTTTTCTCGAGAACAAATTAAATATAGTTTTTATAAATTATGCCGAGATCAGTATATGAAGATACCCCCTCAATTGTCAGATTCATATGGTCATATTAGACCTAATACATCATAACACAGCAGAAAATCCATCAAACATAAATAAAAACAGCAAATCCTAAGTAGCTATCCATTGCCTCTTGCATCCTTCGGTGGCTTATTCGTCAATTTTCTAAAAACTAAAGAGATTCTTAACCTCTCAACCTACTCAAATAAATTTTAAGAACTCAAAAGTTTAAGGGGATACATAAACTTCGAGTCAGACATAAAGCCTGGTATGAATAATACTATATATCCCAGTTTAATTATATTAAGTGGGACCACGTCGCTTAGCGGAAAGGGTTTACCTCACTAACATCCTTTTTGAAACATATCTTTACAAATCCTTTCATATAACCATATAATATGTTCCTGCATCCACAATGGTTAAATACTACAAACTAAACATTATGTGAACATACATAAATATCATGTAATAATAAACTATCTGTTCAACTACAAAAGTTTTGTTTGGACAACTTTTAACCTTTAGCTGACTCGGGCCTACCAGACAATGTAATCAAAATTAACCTAACATCTGTTAGATATTCATATTTAGGATTATCTATCCTTATCTATCTGTTTAAAATTTCCCATTAGGACGATCTGTCCTAGACTATCTGTTAAATATCTCACTACTAGATTTCCTAACTTAATCATATCCCATGTCTTCCTGATCCTAATGGTTTTTCGGGCTAACCAATAACCTATCTGTATACAACATGTATTCCTTTTGGTCTGTACTCAAAATTTTAGTCTACCCATGACCAAGTCTTACATACTTGAATTTTGGACAACAAATAGCTGAGGCTACAAGCTAATGTATAGGGCGCAACCCATACTAGTCCCATATGGCTTTCTAATATTTGAGTCATTTATACTTAAGGATCACTTCCCATAATTTTCCTTGAAAATAATTTCAAAATGATTTAAACCTTTAAATCAAACTTCAAATAGGGAAAAGAATAAAATCTTTATACTTTATTCAATCATATTACCATGTCAAATATATATATATATATATATATATATATATATATATATATCCTTTACTCAAAATTTAGTTGATGGAAACATTTAGTCATTTGAAAGAACCGCTTTCACACCTTGAAATTGTTTCCTTCAAAATCAATGTTTAAACCTGTCGAAATCATTTCTCAAATCTTTCGAATTCATTCAAATCAAACCTTTCGATAACTATGAACTTTAGACATCCTTCTTTAAAATAACTTTAAGCCATTACCTTAGAAAAACCATTGGAAAACCTTCCCACAAAAACCTTTCAAAAACATCTAATAAACCTTTTGAAATAGATCACCGAATAAACCCTTCGAATGATTAAAACCTTTTAAACATAAAACTTTCGAAGGTATACTGGGTTCAACTTAAAACAATCTAGAAACCTTCTTTTTAATACCATTCACCTTTACTGGAATAACCTTTCGAAAGCCTTGGGTTATACTTTACAAAAAAAGGGTAACCATCTAAGTCAGAAGCTTCCTTCCGAAAGCATTGGAGAAATGGCTAGCTTAAAAACAGATAAACCTTTCGACTGGGTCGGAAGGTTCAAAGCAAAAACCTTTATAAAAGCAGTAGAAACCTTTCGGCTATGTTGGAAGGTTTTAAAATAAAGTAATGGCGGAAACAGCAACAACCTATCGACTTCATCGGAAGGTTTAAAATCTTTTCTTTTAAATAACTTGACCTGGTCCGAAGTGACCAAGTAGAAAGCCCAAATTCAAAACCAAAGCAGGCGAAAGCCTTTCACTTGTAAAGCAATTATATTCCAACCTCTTAGGCCATCGACCTTTCAGCTTAGAACCTTTTGGCTATATTAAATTCATTACATACCAAATACATGATACCTTATGCATTAAACTTTGACCTTATCGAAAGCTAACCTTTCGACTGAGACGAAAGGTCTAGGGCGGAAGGTATATTGCCGTATGGGCCGAAACATGGAAAAAGAGTAATTTTTGTTTTTAATCTTAAAAAGGAAACTTTTCAACTAACCTGCCTTTATTTGTCAAATTTTCGTTGGTCAATAAAATACTTTTCAGAAATGTGTTACCGCAATTACCACAATTTATAAGTCATTTTATTTTGCAAAATTCCCTTCTCCTTTATGAATATATAAAACATTTAAGTCCATAACTTAAATAATTTTATATATCCCTCAAATGACTTAGGAAAATTCTAGAAAAATCCGAGAAAATCTATCTTAATATACTACCTAACATATTAAAATCTCAAATCCAAATAATCAATATTTTAGCCGAAAATAATTTATAACCTGTTAGCGCCAAAATTGGTCACTAACACCCAAATCCAAGCGAAAGCATTAAATCACAGTTATAGCTCATAGATAGAATATGTCTAGAGAGCAATAACATGAAGAACAGTCAAAAATAAAATGAAAACAGTAAAGAACAACAGATTTTATAGTGGTTCGGCTAACTTCGGCATATGTCCACTCTAGAAGTTTCCTTTTATTGCTGTAATAATCGATTACAGTTATAATCCCAAGTTTGACAATGGCTGAGTGCCTTCATCTTAAGGAAGAGAAAGACAAAGAGCCGAAAGAAGATCCCTTTTTTGAACCCTCTCAAGCTGTATTTATAGGCAAATCCCGAGTTACTGGGCTTCCTGAGTAGTCCGGACCCATTAAGGCCATAACCAAGCCACACTTTTCACTCCGACCGCACCATGTCGAACAGCCTATGCGGAGCCACAATGCTGAGCGACCTTGCCGAGCCACAATGTCGAGCCATAATGCCGACCCGCCATCTTATTCCAAGCGGCATCTGCCGAACCACCACCTTATGCCGAGCGGCATCTGCCGAACCACCACCTTATGCCGAGCGACATTTTCCAAGCCACTGCCTTATGTCGAGCGGCATTTTTCTAGCCACTTCCTTATGCCGAGCGGCGTTGGCCGAGCCACTACTTTATGTCGAACGATGCCACCAATGCCAAGCCACCCTGCTCTCACCTCAATGCCGAGCGACCTAGAACATCCACACTGAGCCGTCCATGCCGAACGACCCACAACATCCAAACCGAGCCATGCAACTTCTAAACTTCTCGACCGAGCGGCGTAACCAATTGAACTTCATCCTTTTAAACCGAATCCATCATATTCCAACCTTGATAATCGTGAAGTCGACTTTGTTAAATCCACCCGTCCATGGCCTTACCGAAAGGCGGGTTAACATAACCCGATACTTAATTTTCTTCATTCGAAAATTCATATAAAATTAATAATAAATCGAAAAATTATGAAAATAAAAATCATCTCTAAAATATTATTCCAGACCTATACTTATATTTCCAAGGTATTCGGATGTCATTAGTAAGGTTTTCATGTTAAACATATTATAAAGCACGAATAAACTTTTATAATTTCACCTACTATATATATATATATATATATATATATATATCTTTAAACATCAAACATGGTAATAATATAGCAAAATTTTTTTTTGATCTAATCATAAAGCTAAAAAATAAAAGAACTAGGGATGTAGTTATTATTCACCATAGCTTTTGGGAGTATAGATGAGATTTTTGAGTGTTGAATTAGTTGATTTCTTCTCTTCTCTTAAATCTTTAGCTTTATTTTTTCTCCTAAGAATGGGAAATGGTGGCCAGCCTTAGTAGTTTAGAATTTACTGAAATGAGAGTGAATGAACGTGAGTTACCATCTCATAAGGGTTTATGGTATAAGATTTTACAATTTGCCATAATGCCCTTCTCATTTCCTAATACATTATCTAGTGTTATTTCATTTTAGCTAACCAACTTAACATGGCACGGCTACCTTTAACTAATTAAATCTCAACCTATTAATCTTCACACTATTCAATTTAATCTCACTAATTTAAATGTCTTAAATAAGGTTATATGGGGTGTTACATTAAGTGTGATGCTACGATATTTTGCCATGATAGGAAAATACCACTTAAACACCCTGACTGTAGTGATCGGATAGATCATACCATAGAAAGCCCTGGTTATGAGATGAATGCTTTATTGGATGTTATGCAGTTGGAAGATGGGTTAAATTGAGTTTTCGTAGTTAGAGAATTCGCAGATGTCTTCGAGCCAGTAGTAGGGTTGCCACCAAAGCAAGCCATTGAGCTTCGAATAGATTTGGTGCCTGGTGCAGAGCCGGTAAGTAGATCGCCAAGTCGGATGACACCTATAGAGATGAGGGAGTTGAAAGTGCAATTGGTGGATTTGGAAGGTAAGAGTTTTATTAGACCGAGCAGTTCTCCTTGGGAGCACCCGTAGTGTTTGCTAAGAAGCCGGAAGGATCGTTGAGGCGATGTATCGATTATCGTAAGCTGAATAAGAAATTGATAAAGAATCGATATCCATTATCAAGAATTGATGATTTGTTCGATCAGCTGAGTGGAGCCAAGATATTTTCTCAATTGGATTTGGCGCCAGGTTTTCATCAGATTAGAGTGGTAGGGGGATAGTATACCTTTGACGGCATTTAGGACTCGATATGGATCGTACAAAGGTTAGTTATGCCATTTGGACTAACTAATGCACCAGCATTCTTTGTGGATTTGATGAACCAAATTTTCAGAGTGCACTTAGACAGGTTCGTGTTGGTGTTCATGAATAATATTTTGACATATTCTAAGGATGAGATAGAGCATGAAGGTCATCTTATAGTGGTTATGGAGGCTTTGAGAGAACATCAATTGAAGGAAAAGTTTTCGAAGTGTCATTTCTAGAAGAAAGAGGTGAAGTTTCTTGGTCATGTAGTTTTAAAAGGAGGATTGGCAGTAGATTCAACTAAGATCAAAGTAGTGAATATTTGGAAGAGACCGAAAACAGTAACCGAGATAAGAAGTTTTCTCGGATTGGCTAGATATTATAGGAAGTTTATAAAGGATTTTTCATGAATAGCAGCGCCAATGACCAAGCTAAAAAGAAAGGATGTGAAGTTTATGTGGACCGATAAGTGTGAGGAAGCATTCCAGAGCTTAAATCACTTATTGACCCATGCACTTGTATTAGTTGTCCCGGAATGAAATCAGGATTTGGTAGTTCATACAGATGCGTGTGGTACTGGACTAGGAGCGGTACTAATATAAAGAGGTAAAGTGATTGTCTATGCTTCTAGATAGCTTAGACTGCATGAGGTTAAGTACCCGACACATGACTTCGAATTAGCTGTAGTTATTTCGGCTTTTAAGGTTTGGAGACATAACCTTTTGGGAGAGGGGTTTGAGCTTTATATGCATCCTAAGTCATTAAATATTTATTCTCTCAGAAGAAGCTGAATATGATACAGTAGAGGTGGTTAGAGTTTTTAGCCGCTTATGATTTTGAAATTGAGTACACACCAGGGAAAGGAAACAAGGTTGCAGATGCGATTAGTAGGAAGCATCAGAATGCAGTGTTGGCTAGGATAGCATAATGGAAAGACTTGGAAGCGTTGTCAACTTGCAGAGTGCAGTGGAGGTCCGAGGCTGGGTCTAGTAGAGAATCTGCTATGTTATCTTGTTTAGAAGTCCGACCAGTATTGATTGAGAAGATTGCTTCTAAGCAGGAAGAGGATCTAGTGTTAGCTGAAAGGATGAGGAAGTTAAGGAATGGAATAGAGAGCGATGACTTGAAAATTTACAGTCTTGACCAAAGTGGGTGGTTGAGAAAGAAGGGTAGATTATGTGTTCCTGACGTGGGAGACATAAGGAAGGAAGTTTTAGAGGAACGTCATCATTCGAAGTTCACTATTCATCCAGGAAGAACGTAGATGTATTGGGATATGAAGAGAAGTTTCTTCTAGAAACGAATGAAGAGGGATGTTGGCTTATGTGTAAAACAGTGTTTGAACTATCAAAGGTGAAAGACGAGCATCAGAAGCCAAGTGGGTTGCTTTAGCCATTGGATATTCTGGTATGGAAGTAGGATTCTATTTCTATGGACTTTATAGAAGGGTTGATGAGATCTAATAAAGGAAATGAAAGTATATGGGTCATAGTAGACAGATTGACCAATAGTGCCTATTTCATTCTCGTTTAGTCAAATAGGACGGCACCTGTATTGGCTAATTTATTTATGAAGAATGTGATTAGACTGCATGGAATTCCTAACAGTATTGTTAGTGATAGAGATTCCTTATTCACTAGTGAGTTCTGCAAAAGTCAACAGGAAAGTTTAGGAACCAAGCTCAAGATGAGCACCACTTACCATCCGTAGACAAACGGGAAAATGGAAAGAGTTAACGAGATCTTGGAAAACTTGTTAAGAGCTTGTATATTAGACTTCGGGGGATCATGGAAAGACCATATATACCTAGTCGAGTTTTCGTATAACAATAGTTATCAGGCTAGTATAGGAATGGCATCGTTCGAAGCTTTATATGAAAGACAATGCAAATCTCTCACATGTTGGTTAGAGACCGAAGATAGATTAGTCCTTAGTCCCAATTTCATATGAGAAATAGCAGAGATGATTGAACTAATAATGGCAAGAATGAAGGAAGCTCAGTATAAGATGAAGAGCTATGCAGATAGAAGGTAGAAAGATTTAGAGTTCTCTATTGGAGATCATGTTTTTGTCAAAGTATCGCTAATGAAAGGTGTTATCAGGTTCGGGAAGACAAGAAAGTTAGCACCGAGATTCGTAGCATCGTTTCCTATTTTAGAGAGGATCGGGAAACTCGCATACATAGTATAGTTACCGAATAGTTTGGCAGAAGCCCACAATGTTTTCCATGTATTTCATCTGAAGAAGGGTGTTAAAGATTCATACACTACTATAGCACCGACTGTGTTAGAGGGTTTAGTAGTGGAACTAGACTCGACTATAGTTAGGAAGCATTTTCGGATAGTCTTAGGAGATGAGAAGAAGTTAAGGAACAAGATAGTCAAATTAGTGAAGGTCCAATGGAGTGACTATGATAGAGACTATACTTATGAGACTGAGAGCAGGATTAGAGACACTTATCCTAATTTGTTTGATGGTATGTCTCACCTTTGATTGTTTTGATGTGTACCTTATCATAATTTCGAGGACGAAATTCTCTAAGGTGGGGAGATTGTAACACCCCATATTTTTAGTAACATTATTTTGGATAATTAATTAGCTAAAGTAAATTAAATAATGTAAGTTGATAAATGGATTGAGATTTGTGATTAATAGGTGCAGCAGTGCCATGTTAATGTGTAAATCAAAATGATATAACATGAAATAAAATAGGTAAGGGCAAAATAGGGAGTATGATATTCTTATACCCTAAACCCTTAGGAGATCAAAACACACATTTATTTCATATTTTCTCAAGCAAAAACATTTCTAAGGCTGGCCACCCTTAGCAAGCAAGAGAAAGAAGATAAAAGCGAGGATTCAAAAGGAAGAACCAAATAACTTTATCAAGATCAAACCTCACATCCTTAATCTCAAAAGTAAGGTGAACAATGACTACATCTTACTTTCTTAAATTTTTTCGATTTTAATTTGAATCCGAAGTGTTTTGCAAGATTATGCCATGTTTTTGATGGATTAAATGTTTATATATACTTGTTGATGATTTATGCTTGTTCATATAGATTTTATGACATGTTTTAATATGAAAACCCTATTAAATGACATCCAGATCCCTTGCGATTTCAGATTCATATCATAAATGATATTTTAGGGATGGGTTTCAATTTTCATAATTTTCTGAATTAATATGGATTTTAGATTAATTTCCTAGTGAAGAAAATGTTTTATTGGGTTGTAAATAATTTATGGTTAAATTATGAATAATTTGGGTCTGAAATTTACATATGTTAGAAAACATATAAAAAATGATTTTCTGGAATTTTTGTAGAATTTTCCTAAATGTTTTGATGAATATATAAAATTATTTAAGGTATGGAACTTAAATATTTTATATATTTATAAAAGGAGGAGGGGTATTTTATAAATAAATTAAAGTGTTTATTTTTGAAATTTTGATAGTACTTTTAGAAAAGAAAAATTTGCAACCAATAAGATTTTGACTAACAAGGCGGGTTAGTTAAAAAGATTACTTAAAAAGGTTAAAAATGAGCTTTAAATGTAAAATGTATGCTTCGCCACTTTTGGCACCCATCTTCCGACTTGGGTGGCCTTCAACTTAGTTACTCTGCCCCTATCACTAATGAAACCAATGTGATGGCATCAAAGACTTGGTGTGTAGCGAATTGAAAAGAAGGCAGAAGGTATGAGGTTGAAACCAGGGATTCCAAAGGGGTCGAAGCGCTTCTTTGTTTTAAATTGAAAATGCATCTCCTTTGCTTTTGACTATATTGCTTTTGACTTGGTTAGCTTTCGACCGTGGCAAATGGTTTAATGAAATGGTTTAAGGAGGTTGCGCCTTTGTTTTTAAATATATGCTTTCGACTAGGTCAAATCCCTTTAGCTGCCGCTTTCCTACCTTTCGAAGTCAATGGTTTCGGAAGGCGTACTTTGTTTTTAAACTTGGCCATTTTTCCAATGCTTTCGGAAGGGTGGTTCCGACACCATCACTTCTTTGCACAGGAATGGTTTCGAACGATAGGCTTTCGACTTAAATGGTTTTAATGAATCTTTAGCTCTGTTGAAGTGTAACCCAAATGATTTCGAAGGAGATGGTTTAAAGGGTTTTGAAAGGAGGTTTTTCCAAATATTTTAAATTGAACCTAAGTGCTTTCGAAAGGTTTTAAAGTACGGTTTCTAAGCGGTGGTTCCCCAATGGTTTCGAAAGGTTCGAAAAGGGTATTTTTCTAACTATTTTGAAAGGGCTAAAAGTTTCGAAAGGCAGTTTTAAAGTGTTTTAAGATAATATGTCTAAAGTTTTGTAGCTTTCGAAGTAAGGGTTTTTCAATGGTTTCGAAAGGTTTTGAGAATGGTTTCGAAAGGTTTTGAGAATGGTTTCGAAAGGAAGGTTTTGGCCTTTCCGCCTAGTTGAAATAAAGGGTTTTACTTGTTTTCAAAAGAGGTGCTTTCAATAGGATTCAAAAGGGGTACTTTCAAAGGATTCGAAAGGGGTACTTTCATAGGTTTAAATGTTTTTGTTAACCAAGTTTTGAGTAAAGTATATGTATAACATGGCAAGGTGATTTTGAGTAAAGCATATAGTATATGCATTTTCCTTGTGTGGGTTAGATTTAAAGGTTTTAAATTAGTTTGGAAAGATTTTCAAGGAAAATTTAAGGGAAGGTTTCCCTAAGTAAATTACTCAGATATTAGAATACCAGTTGGGACTTGTATAGGGCCACGCCCTATACATTAACTATTACCCCCATCTAATTTAGTCCAAAATTCCAATGTGTAGGGCTTTGTCACAGGTAATAATAAAATTATGATTACATAAAGAAGGGAATATATGTTTGTATACAGATAGGTTATTGGTAATACTAAAATTATGACTACATAAAGAAGGGAATATATATTTGTATACAGATAGGTTATTGGTGAGCCCGCAAAACTATTAGGATGAGGTGACCCAGGGAGATGTTAAATTAGGGACAGACCGTCCAAAAGAGGAGTATTTAAAAAATAGTTAAGGACGGACCGTTCAAAAGAGGAGCGTCTAATAGGTGTTAGATTGTTTTGATTATGTTATCTGGTAGGCCCGAGTCAATCAATGGTTAGTAGTAAGCCAAATAAAATAATAGTTTCAAACAGATAGTCCATTTGTTACCTGATATGTAAGTTTACATAAAATGCTTTGCAGTTTTAACCAGTTTTCATTGCAGGATTATGATTTGCAAAAGATATGTTTTAAAAGGATATTAGTGAGGGGAAACCCGGTCCACTAAGCGGCATGGTCTCACTTAATATCAAATAACCAAGATATATAGTATTACTCACACCAAGCTTTATGTATGACTCGAAGTTTATGTTTTCCCCTTAAAATCTCGGGTGCTCAAAATTGATTTAAGTAGGCTGAGGGTTGAGGTTTTAAAGGACTTTGTAGGTTGATGAATAAAGCTTTCGGAGACGAGTAGGTGGCCGACGGATAGCTATTTAGGAGTTGTTGTTTTGTTTTGTTTTATTCAGTTTTGTTGTATTTAAGATAATTATGTCAAAATAGTACTCTGGTCAACAAGGGGGCATCATAATATGTCACTCTTGGCGTGCTTATGTAATAATTATATTTTATTTGAGCTTGGGAAACGATGATGGGATTATGTAATTTGAATGTGAAACATATGTTTTGAAACGTAATCAATAAATGTTGTTTTTTCGAAATCTATGATTTTGTTTCATATTCATATGCTTCTGATATTATGGATACTATTAACTTAGCTTATTTAGTCGCCGGAAGTTAATACTATGGATGACTGCAACATCCGTAGCGCTTAGCTTTTGACCTCTAGATAGGGGATGTTGCATTATATAATGTCTATATAATATTAAATCAATTCATTTAATAAATAAATATAATAAAATAATGATTCTGTTTAATACTTATTTGGATTAGATCTAAATCGATTTAGACTTCACAAGACCAAATAAGATTCATAATGTTAAAAAAATTGAAATTCACCTATTAAACCCATTGCACGCTGGCCCAAATCTAACAAATTATTTCAAAGGCCAATTGTCAATGCAGCCTAAATTAGTCGTGTTAGGGCCAACTAATTAAGCTTACACATTTAGTAGGCTTACTAGAAAATTAGTTTCTAGGTGTAACATCCCCTATCTGGAGGCCTGAAGCTAAGCGCTACAGATGCTGCAGTCATCCATAGTATTAACTTCCAGTGGCCAAAAAGGGTAATGTTAATGGTATCCATAATATCAGAAGTACTTGAATATAAAATAAAAACATCATAGATTAAAACACTTTTTTGATTACATTTCAAAATAGCATTTCATATCCAAGTTACATAATCCCAAAACACTTTCCAGGTTTAGATCAAATATAATTATTACATAAATATGCCAAGTGCGACATATGAACAAGCCCTCTTAGTTGACCAGAGTACTAAATAGTCATAACAGATTTAATACAATACAGCGGAAATAAAATATAACAATTCCTAAATATAGCTAGCATCAGCCCCCTGCTCATCTTCGGAAGCTATATTCGTCCACGTACTAAAACTTAAAAATCTTCAACCCTCAGCCTACTCAAATTAATTTTGAGCACCCGAGAGTTCAAGGGGAAAAACATGAACTTCGAGTCAGACATAAAGCCTGATGTGGTTAACAATATACATCTCGATTATATGATATTAAGTGAGACCACGCCGCTTAGCGGAATGAGTTTCCCCTCACGGATATCCTTTTAAATCATATCTTTTGCAAATCTTAATCCTGCAATCAAAACTGGTTAAAACAATAATATCAATATCATGAAAGCTTATAAATCAGGTAATCAATGGACTATATGTCCGAACACTATAGTTTTGTTTGGCTAACTACTAACATTTGGCTGACTCGGGCCTACCAGACCAAAAAAAATCCAACTTCTATTAGACATTTCTCTTTTAGACGGTCCGTCCCTAACTTATTTCTCCCAGGGTCAACTAATCCTAATGGTTTTGCAGGATCACCAATAACGTATCTCTCATCTATAGATTCCTTTATGTGTGTAACATCATTTTAGTCTTACCTATGACGAAGTCTTACAAATTGAAATTTTGGATTTATATTAGCTAGGGGCTACTAGCTAAAGTATATGGTGCGACCTCATACCACTCCCATTTGATATTCTAATATATGAGTTATTTTACTTAGGATCATCTACCCATAAACTTTTCCTTGAAAACATTTTCTCTCAAATTGATTTAAACCTTTAAATCATACTTACTTTATGCTTTACTCAAATCACCTTGCTATGCTATATATACTTCACACAAAATTTTGTTAATGAAAACATTTAAATCTTTGAAAGTACCTATTTCGAAACCAAGTAACTACTTTGCTTTATAACATTAGGCCGAAAGGCCAGAACATACCTTTTCGAAACCATTCTTAATAAACCTTTCAAAAACATTAAAAACCTTTCTTTCAGAAGCTTTAAAGCCTAGGACATTGTAACGACCCAGAATTTTTAGAAATTAAAATTTTAATATTTTATTAATTTTAAATATTAAAAAGTGAATTTATAAGTCAAATAAATTTTTATTTGATTTATTAGATTTAATTAGATAATTAAATCAATAATTTAATACGTTAAATTATGGAAATAATTGGAAATTGAGTTAAAAATGATTGAAAATAATTTGGAAAATTTTATTTAATCATACTGGAGTTATAGAAATATTTTAGAACTTTTAAAATCGAATTAGAAGTTAATTTGTGAAAATTGAATATTTTAATATTTAATAATCGACTGTAAAATAGCCAATTTTTGGACAGTCTCAGAATTGAACGAAACCAGTTTCATTGGATCCGTAATAGTTAGTTATTACCGGATTTCAATTTTCGTATCAATCGGAGCTATCGTTTGATCGTGGCAGCTCGAAACGCATCGATTTATTTTTAATTTAAATTTGGCGAGTCAAAATAGCCATTTTTCAAAAAGTCTCGGAATTCGACGAAACCAGTTTCATCGGATCCGTAATGTGATATTATTGTAAGGTTTCAAATTTCAAGTCAATTGGATTTACCGTTTGTCCGGTACAAATTAAAACGCCTAGAAATCGATTTAAATCGGTTTAATTCAAATTGAGCGTTTTCAGCCATAACTCGCACATACTTCCGAATTGGCTTCCGAAACCTATTCCATTGTGTCCGGAACGCGGGATAAACCCTAGGTACGCTGGTTACGGCGTCTAAATCGGAGTTCGGAATTCCCGGGATGAATAGTGTTTACGCTAGCTGTTTCTTATAAATAGACCACCCCTCTCAAACTAAAAAAAAATAAAAATAAATAACAACTCAAAACCCTAGCCGGCCCTAATATTCAATGGCCAGAAATCCATCTCCTTCATCTCTCAATCTCTCCCAATCTACAAGGAATTAGAAGAAGTGTTCAACACGAAAAAGGTAGAGCATGAAGAGAGCTTGAAATCCATACGGATATGATCGAGTTTGGAGTTGCGTAGAGGGAGCAAGGATGGGCCGTTCCCATCAGTTTTCGCACGCCTTTCTAGGCGTTTTGTGCAGCCGAGCTTGCTGGGGATGGGGCCGAACTTAGGTGGAGAGAGGGGCTTCAAGTTGCAACTCCCTGATCGAGCTCTCGTTGAGTGATAATGGCGAAAAAATTAACCCTAGTTTGCTATAAGATGGGTTTCATGAGGACGGCTTGACCTGTAGTGTACGTGAAAGAGGAAGATAGAGGGGAACGGCCTTGATGATGCAGTGCAAATCCAAGGGTTCAGATAGCTTAGGGTATTAGAATTTGTTAAGTTATGTTGAAATTATGTATATAAATCGAGTACGAACTTGTAAAATTGATATCTTTTTCATACGAGGTCGAAAAAATGCAAACTCAGTTGCGTTGGAATCATATGGACGAGCACTACGCGATGGAGTTGGTTTGGAGTCGTTTGGAGTTAGTGAGAATTTTGGGTAAAATTAAACGCGCGTTTAATTTTATTCGAAATAAAAGCTTAAACGGAATTTAAAACCAAGGTGAGAACTTCTCACTCAATCGAATAGATTCCGATTTTATTTTAAATAGTTAGATTTAAAATATTTGAATGCATGTTTGAATGATGACTGTAAATTATTGATTGTTAAAATAGACATTATGCGCCGTTAGTAAGCGGATGTTATTTATATAAACATATACCGCGAATATTTCATAAACAGTGAAATTGGTATTATATATAATATCAATATATATATATTGGCATATGTATATATTGCAGTTGTTGATTTCCCGCATTTTTTGTTTAGCGGATGAGACCCTATTACGCCGTTATTAAGCGGATAATATTTAATAAGAACATGTACCGCGATAATTTCGTACTGGAGCGAAATTGGTATTGTGCTAATGTTTTTGGATGCAGGAAAACAGGTTGGAGGGATCCAACAGGATTCCTCAACAGTTTTTATTTAATTTCAGATATTTTGATATTTGATTGAATTTTCATATTGATATATGATATCGTTGTTGTCGTGGTTGACTATTTGGTGTGTAGCATCATTGGACCCAGATTTTGGGATTTTAAAATGTTTTTAAAGTGATTTTTGAAAAGATAAAATATCTTTGGAATTGATCCATTTCAAATAAATAAACGTTATAATTTTTAATGTTATAAAAATTATGATTTTTAAGAAATATAGTTAAAAGCTGATTTTTGAAAATAAGGAATTAATGACTTTATAAAAGAGTTTAAATTGGGATTCTGAACTTGTTATAAAAAGTTAAATATAGGATTTATAAAATTTAATTATTTTATAAATCAGAATGGTGAAGTTTTTTTAAAGGAAATTAAAGACGTTTTAAAGAATAATATAGATTGATTTATATTAAAGGATTTACAAATGAATATTTGTAAATTAAAAACGTTGGGATTATAAAATGAGATTTTATAAGTGTTTGAATGAATTGAAAATGAATTTCATTAAAGAATGAAATCAATAGAATTATAAATGGTGAAGTTGTAAACGAAATTTATAAACAGTAGATTTATAAATTTTATGAAGTTATTTGAAGAATAGATTGGGTTAAATAAATGAATCTTATAAGTAATAAGATTTATAATTATGAAATTCTAAGGAATGATTTTGTGAAATAATCGTTTATAAGTAGTTAACTTATAATATGAACTTTTAATCTAAAATTGAGTTATAAACTGGAATAGGTTAATAAAGAAATTTGTAAAAGGAAGTTTTTATAGATAAATAGAAATAGAATTTATAAACGTTGTTTTATAAATTCGCAAACGACTTATTTTGATAAGTTAATTGTTATAACTTATAAATGGAGTTATATTCACATTTTTAAATAGTGAATAATCCTTTGAATTAAAATGAATAAAAGGATGAAATTGTTAACGTAGTATATTCACGTTTTTGAATAGTGAATAACACGTTAAAGGAAATATTTTAGATTTGATGTTTTAAATAGAATTAAAACAATCTAATGATGTTTTAAAAGGTGTTGAGATTCGAAACCATAGATTTCAACATTTATTGTTGAAATAGACGTTTTCGAGAAATAAAAGGAAATGGTAGACTATAACACTGTTGTTATAGTAAATGATTTCCGAAAGGAAATGTTTTTAATAGTATTGGGATTTATATATCTATTTTAAATTCGAATCCCTATACTAGTGATTTTGGGTTGTCGTAACGATGTTTTACGTAACATTCGTTTTGGCCCAAGTAAATATGTTTAAGTGAATAATTTCCTTAAAGAATGAAATATATACTTAATTCGATTTAAGTATATTGAATATTTTCTAAGTGTTGAAAATAAAAGAGATTTGTGAATTACTTATGAATAAATAAGTATGGAAATGTTTTCCAATGTGAAGTGAATATTTAGAATTTATCTTTTTGAAGATAAATTGAAAATGAATAATTGAAATCGTATATGCACGAATATTTTGAAATATAAATTCATTATGGAATTTATATGTGAAAAGTGAAATTGGTTAAAAATAAATATTGATTTATTTTTGAAGTGTTGGAATTTTATATCTTGTAAAGATATTTTGGAAATGTAAATAATTTGGAAAATTATTTGGAATCTGGTGATGTATGCATATCCATTGATAGTTCAATAGCCGACTATCAATATTTCCCTTTGAATGGGTATTTGATGTGAATATGATTGAATTTGAATGCACACTTATTTTTGAATAAGCGCTCACTATTCGGGTTAACCGGGAAAGGACCATGGGGTCGTATAACCCACTCCGAATATGTGATACGTCGTTGTGAATTGCATTGAAGATCGGTGTTGAAGACCGGTATTTGCAAGAGTGATAGGATGAACTATCGATTGACTCTGCACCGAGTTGCTCCGGTATTGAGTTCTCCATATGTGATGGTGAATCCGATCAGGATTGTGAATATCCGGATTGCAAGGACTTCTTTGTAAGTGCCTTCGGTTCTGTTCGATCCCGGAACAGACTTGTATGGATTGTATGCCTGACATTACAAGTTGAGATATAAAGCCGATTTCTTTCAAATATATTTCTGTTGGTGGCGGAGAATTTATTCTTTGCTTAACACCCTTCTTTGAGACGTACGAGCTCAAAGGTTATATAGTTGAAGTTATCAGCGATATATTCCCAGTTTGGTAATGTGACATGCTGAGTGATGCTGAAATGATCATTGTGTTGATTATTTGTGATAGGATCATTTATTTGATCGTCTATCTTAGTGATCATTGTGTTGATCATTTGTTGACCCAAAGCACGGCTTTTTGTACAAAGTGTGTTTTGTGGACGTGACTTCGTCGAGCCTCACATCCCGGAAATGGTCAAAACAGGAAAGATGCGGCAAGGTTATTAGGGGTTGCTGTAGCTCCCCTTAGGGTATGTCCATTTCCTTCTGGATAGAGGTTGTATCATGGTATGGAGCCCAGATATTTAACCTATGTGGTTACTACGAGTTTATTACTTTGTGGTTGTTGGTTATCGGGATCCCGAGAGAAAGGTCGTTTACGATCGGGGAATGGCGTGCTCGTGTCAGTAGTTACCCAGTTAGGGGTAACCCGGCCTTGTGTTTGCAGAGATCCGGTTTGGTTCTCGGGGATGTCTTTCCAGAGGCATTCTCAGTGGCAATGGGAAGTTCCTTGGCCTGACCATTTGTTGGAAATCCAATTCCCAATACGAAACTTGTACGGTATTAGTTGTAGAACCTGCTATTCACTTATGGTGGTCACCACTGTTTGGATGGTAGCTATAGTAGGCATAGTTCGAAATGTCTATGCTGGCTAAGATTTATATTCTACTTTCGAAATGAATTTTTCTCTACACTATGCACTAGTAATAATATCAAATGTTATTTTAAATGCGTATCAAGCATCTTTGACTATCATAAGGAGAAATCTCCTCCGATTCTGCGTTTGCATTGTGTGTGTGTGCGGGAGGCCTTATGGTAGTCTCATTTTTAAAAGCATTGCGGATTGAATTTAAAAATATTCCTCTATTTTGATTTCTAAAGTAAATAAACTGTTTTGAGTTCTCACACCAGTCTTGTTAAGCTATTGGGCTATGTGATGGGAGGTTCTCGCTTCGCGGTTTGGTGGCGAACGGGAGACTCTTACTCCCACACATCCTCTTTTAGGGGGTTGGTTAGGCGTAAGCTGTGACAGTCGAAAGGCTGGCCGTAAAAGCAAGTTTGGGATATCAGTGTAAGCCACGGTGGGGCTGGGATGGTTGAAAAGCCTACCGGTTGTGACCGCTTCCTCCGCAGTCGTTACATTTGGTATCAGAGCTGATGGTTAAGCGACAACCATGGTTCTGTAGGGTATTACTCATTAGAGATAGAGTCAGTAGTACTCTAGAATGAGTTTGAGTGTAATAATAGCTATGAGAGCGTATTTGTTAGTGAATATAAAATTGTTTTATATTGTGATGATTGGTTTATTGAGTGGTATATGAACTTTCGTCAGCGTGGTCCGCAAGACTATGCCGAAAGGGTTTCTAAACACTTGAATAGAACAATTCGACATAATATTGTTTTAAATTGGGTAAATGAAATAATTTTACCTTAAGTATATTTTATATATGAAGGAATAATTTTTCAGAATTATTAAATAGTATATAAGTTGATTGTTAGGTTGTTTGAATAATCTAAATAAAAGAGTAATTGTATAAGCAAATGAATTATAAGAATAGAATTATAATTAAAGTGATTTACAATTGTGAAATAAACTTATATATACAAGAAGTAAAATTATATGAATATGAGTTGTAAATAAAAATGAATATAAGGTTAAATGAAATATAACTTAAGAGTTGTTGTATGGAATTGATTTTGGTATCGAAGTAAATAAATCAAGTAGATTAAAAGAAATATGAACTTAAGTTATGTAAATGAAATTCAACTTTGTAATTGAATTGAATGAATGGATTGAATGTTAATCAATTGAATGTAATTAAAATTGATATGAAATAATGAATGAAAGTATAAATTCATTGAAATCAAATGTTATTAGAAGTTGAATAAATTGAATGAGAATGAATATAAGCAAAGGAATTTGGTTGTAACTAATATACATTGGTTGTTATATGGTTGTTAGTTGATTGTTTATAATTCATTAAGATTTAATGAAATTGAAAGCTATGTAATTGAATTCAAATGGAAAGTAAATAAATTTGAATAGAATTGAAGGTGAATTGGATTTAAATTAGTAAATGATAACTAATTGAATTGAGAAGGAATGTTTACAAAATCCAATGTTAATGAATCAAATGTGATTTGAATTGAAAACCAATTCATTAATATTAATGAGAATATAAATGAATATTTATTGATTATGAATGTTAATTGGTTGAATATATATTGCTATTGTTGCATTTGCTATGTTAGCATATAGTTATTATGTTGCTATATGTTGTATATTGAGATTATTGTCTATATGCATAATTCTCATGTTGTTTGTTGAGTTTAGTAGGTGCGGATCGCGTTTGCTTCGCATTTGGAGTTCGCTTTTGCGCTATATTAGCTGTATATGCTCGCTAATAAAATATAAGGTACATATCTCGGATTAAATATCGCACTTTTACACTTTTTTCCCTTCGGGATGCCTCATTACTTGATGAGATGTATATTTGTGATATATATACTGTCATTTTTTTTTTTTCGGATCGAGCCGCGCAAAGGAGACTATGGCGAATTTTTCCGGAAATTTAAGGCGTTAGAAAATTTTTGAGAAATTGGGAAAATTTTGGAAAACTTTAACTTTGTTTTAGAGTTGAAAGTTAAATGATATAGATTGTTTTTGAAAACATAACTAAGTATGATTTGAAAACTTAGTCAAAGTTATCATAAGAAGTTTAATTATAGATTTTGGAAAGTTAATAGATTTTGTAACCTTTCTTACTTGTAATTTCGAGGACGAAATTCTTTTAAGTGGGGAAGATTGTAACGACCCAGAATTTTTAGAAATTAAAATTTTAATATTTTATTAATTTTAAATATTAAAAAGTGAATTTATAAGTCAAATAAATTTTTATTTGATTTATTAGATTTAATTAGATAATTAAATCAATAATTTAATATGTTAAATTATGGAAATAATTGGAAATTGAGTTAAAAATGATTGAAAATAATTTGGAAAATTTTATTTAATCATACTGGAGTTATAGAAATATTTTAGAACTTTTAAAATCGAATTAGAAGTTAATTTGTGAAAATTGAATATTTTAATATTTAATAATCGACTGTAAAATAGCCAATTTTTGGACAGTCTCAGAATTGAACGAAACCAGTTTCATTGGATCCGTAATAGTTAGTTATTGCCGGATTTCAATTTTCGTATCAATCGGAGCTATCGTTTGATCGTGGCAGCTCGAAACGCATCGATTTATTTTTAATTTAAATTTGGCGAGTCAAAATAGCCATTTTTCAAAAAGTCTCGGAATTCGACGAAACCAGTTTCATCGGATCCGTAATGTGATATTATTATAAGGTTTCAAATTTCAAGTCAATTGGATTTACCGTTTGTCCGGTACAAATTAAAACGCCTAGAAATCGATTTAAATCGGTTTAATTCAAATTGAGCGTTTTCAGCCATAACTCGCACATACTTCCGAATTAGCTTCCGAAACCTGTTCCATTGTGTCCGGAACGCGGGATAAACCCTAGGTACGCTGGTTACGGCGTCTAAATCGGAGTTCGGAATTCCCGGGATGAATAGTGTTTACGCTAGCTGTTTCTTATAAATAGACCACCCCTCTCAAACTAAAAAAAAATAAAAATAAATAACAACTCAAAACCCTAGCCGGCCCTAATATTCAATGGCCAGAAATCCATCTCCTTCATCTCTCAATCTCTCCCAATCTACAAGGAATTAGAAGAAGTGTTCAACACGAAAAAGGTAGAGCATGAAGAGAGCTTGAAATCCATACGGATATGATCGAGTTTGGAGTTGCGTAGAGGGAGCAAGGATGGGCCGTTCCTATCAGTTTTCGCACGCCTTTCTAGGCGTTTTGTGCAGCCGAGCTTGCTGGGGATGGGGCCGAACTTAGGTGGAGAGAGGGGCTTCAAGTTGCAACTCCCTGATCGAGCTCTCGTTGAGTGATAATGGCGAAAAAATTAACCCTAGTTTGCTATAAGATGGGTTTCATGAGGACGGCTTGACCTGTAGTGTACGTGAAAGAGGAAGATAGAGGGGAACGGCCTTGATGATGCAGTGCAAATCCAAGGGTTCAGATAGCTTAGGGTATTAGAATTTGTTAAGTTATGTTGAAATTATGTATATAAATCGAGTACGAACTTGTAAAATTGATATCTTTTTCATACGAGGTCGAAAAAATGCAAACTCAGTTGCGTTGGAATCATATGGACGAGCACTACGCGATGGAGTTGGTTTGGAGTCGTTTGGAGTTAGTGAGAATTTTGGGTAAAATTAAACGCGCGTTTAATTTTATTCGAAATAAAAGCTTAAACGGAATTTAAAACCAAGGTGAGAACTTCTCACTCAATCGAATAGATTCCGATTTTATTTTAAATAGTTAGATTTAAAATATTTGAATGCATGTTTGAATGATGACTGTAAATTATTGATTGTTAAAATAGACATTATGCGCCGTTAGTAAGCGGATGTTATTTATATAAACATATACCGCGAATATTTCATAAACAGTGAAATTGGTATTATATATAATATCAATATATATATATTGGCATATGTATATATTGCAGTTGTTGATTTCCCGCATTTTTTGTTTAGCGGATGAGACCCTATTACGCCGTTATTAAGCGGATAATATTTAATAAGAACATGTACCGCGATAATTTCGTACTGGAGCGAAATTGGTATTGTGCTAATGTTTTTGGATGCAGGAAAACAGGTTGGAGGGATCCAACAGGATTCCTCAACAGTTTTTATTTAATTTCAGATATTTTGATATTTGATTGAATTTTCATATTGATATATGATATCGTTGTTGTCGTGATTGACTATTTGGTGTGTAGCATCATTGGACCCAGATTTTGGGATTTTAAAATGTTTTTAAAGTGATTTTTGAAAAGATAAAATATCTTTGGAATTGATCCATTTCAAATAAATAAACGTTATAATTTTTAATGTTATAAAAATTATGATTTTTAAGAAATATAGTTAAAAGCTGATTTTTGAAAATAAGGAATTAATGACTTTATAAAAGAGTTTAAATTGGGATTCTGAACTTGTTATAAAAAGTTAAATATAGGATTTATAAAATTTAATTATTTTATAAATCAGAATGGTGAAGTTTTTTTAAAGGAAATTAAAGACGTTTTAAAGAATAATATAGATTGATTTATATTAAAGGATTTACAAATGAATATTTGTAAATTAAAAACGTTGGGATTATAAAATGAGATTTTATAAGTGTTTGAATGAATTGAAAATGAATTTCATTAAAGAATGAAATCAATAGAATTATAAATGGTGAAGTTGTAAACGAAATTTATAAACAGTAGATTTATAAATTTTATGAAGTTATTTGAAGAATAGATTGGGTTAAATAAATGAATCTTATAAGTAATAAGATTTATAATTATGAAATTCTAAGGAATGATTTTGTGAAATAATCGTTTATAAGTAGTTAACTTATAATATGAACTTTTAATCTAAAATTGAGTTATAAACTGGAATAGGTTAATAAAGAAATTTGTAAAAGGAAGTTTTTATAGATAAATAGAAATAGAATTTATAAACGTTGTTTTATAAATTCGCAAACGACTTATTTTGATAAGTTAATTGTTATAACTTATAAATGGAGTTATATTCACATTTTTAAATAGTGAATAATCCTTTGAATTAAAATGAATAAAAGGATGAAATTGTTAACGTAGTATATTCACGTTTTTGAATAGTGAATAACACGTTAAAGGAAATATTTTAGATTTGATGTTTTAAATAGAATTAAAACAATCTAATGATGTTTTAAAAGGTGTTGAGATTCGAAACCATAGATTTCAACATTTATTGTTGAAATAGACGTTTTCGAGAAATAAAAGGAAATGGTAGACTATAACACTGTTGTTATAGTAAATGATTTCCGAAAGGAAATGTTTTTAATAGTATTGGGATTTATATATCTATTTTAAATTCGAATCCCTATACTAGTGATTTTGGGTTGTCGTAACGATGTTTTACGTAACATTCGTTTTGGCCCAAGTAAATATGTTTAAGTGAATAATTTCCTTAAAGAATGAAATATATACTTAATTCGATTTAAGTATATTGAATATTTTCTAAGTGTTGAAAATAAAAGAGATTTGTGAATTACTTATGAATAAATAAGTATGGAAATGTTTTCCAATGTGAAGTGAATATTTAGAATTTATCTTTTTGAAGATAAATTGAAAATGAATAATTGAAATCGTATATGCACGAATATTTTGAAATATAAATTCATTATGGAATTTATATGTGAAAAGTGAAATTGGTTAAAAATAAATATTGATTTATTTTTGAAGTGTTGGAATTTTATATCTTGTAAAGATATTTTGGAAATGTAAATAATTTGGAAAATTATTTGGAATCTGGTGATGTATGCATATCCATTGATAGTTCAATAGCCGACTATCAATATTTCCCTTTGAATGGGTATTTGATGTGAATATGATTGAATTTGAATGCACACTTATTTTTGAATAAGCGCTCACTATTCGGGTTAACCGGGAAAGGACCATGGGGTCGTATAACCCACTCCGAATATGTGATACGTCGTTGTGAATTGCATTGAAGATCGGTGTTGAAGACCGGTATTTGCAAGAGTGATAGGATGAACTATCGATTGACTCTGCACCGAGTTGCTCCGGTATTGAGTTCTCCATATGTGATGGTGAATCCGATCAGGATTGTGAATATCCGGATTGCAAGGACTTCTTTGTAAGTGCCTTCGGTTCTGTTCGATCCCGGAACAGACTTGTATGGATTGTATGCCTGACATTACAAGTTGAGATATAAAGCCGATTTCTTTCAAATATATTTCTGTTGGTGGCGGAGAATTTATTCTTTGCTTAACACCCTTCTTTGAGACGTACGAGCTCAAAGGTTATATAGTTGAAGTTATCAGCGATATATTCCCAGTTTGGTAATGTGACATGCTGAGTGATGCTGAAATGATCATTGTGTTTATTATTTGTGATAGGATCATTTATTTGATCGTCTATCTTAGTGATCATTGTGTTGATCATTTGTTGACCCAAAGCACGGCTTTTTGTACAAAGTGTGTTTTGTGGACGTGACTTCGTCGAGCCTCACATCCCGGAAATGGTCAAAACAGGAAAGATGCGGCAAGGTTATTAGGGGTTGCTGTAGCTCCCCTTAGGGTATGTCCATTTCCTTCTGGATAGAGGTTGTATCATGGTATGGAGCCCAGATATTTAACCTATGTGGTTACTACGAGTTTATTACTTTGTGGTTGTTGGTTATCGGGATCCCGAGAGAAAGGTCGTTTACGATCGGGGAATGGCATGCTCGTGTCAGTAGTTACCCAGTTAGGGGTAACCCGGCCTTGTGTTGGCAGAGATCCGGTTTGGTTCTCGGGGATGTCTTTCCAGAGGCATTCTCAGTGGCAATGGGAAGTTCCTTGGCCTGACCATTTGTTGGAAATCCAATTCCCAATACGAAACTTGTACGGTATTAGTTGTAGAACCTGCTATTCACTTATGGTGGTCACCACTGTTTGGATGGTAGCTATAGTAGGCATAGTTCGAAATGTCTATGCTGGCTAAGATTTATATTCTACTTTCGAAATGAATTTTTCTCTACACTATGCACTAGTAATAATATCAAATGTTATTTTAAATGCGTATCAAGCATCTTTGACTATCATAAGGAGAAATCTCCTCCGATTCTGCGTTTGCATTGTGTGTGTGTGCGGGAGGCCTTATGGTAGTCTCATTTTTAAAAGCATTGCGGATTGAATTTAAAAATATTCCTCTATTTTGATTTCTAAAGTAAATAAACTGTTTTGAGTTCTCACACCAGTCACATGACTGACTTGGAGTTTATTGTTTTCCTTCCTAAACTCTGGGTGCCCACCAATTTCCACACGGGCAGTTAAGAGTTAAGGTTTATCAGGATATTCTGGATATTCTGGAGTTGCTAGAGGCAAGCTGGATGGCATGGCGTATTACTAGTATATAGTATTTCTTTTTCCGCTGCACTGTTTGATGTTGTATGTTGTTGTACACTCTGATGATTTGATGTAATGTAATATAATGTGATGAAATGTAATAACTGATATAGTTCTTTGTTTAAAGATTTTTCATTTATTATTATATGTTGTTCCGCTGCGAATTGTGAGATTCTGTTGTTGTTCTGTTGTTCCTTTCTGTCCCGTTCTATTTTAAAATTTTCTATTCCTTCTTCTCTATGTTCTATTATAAAATTTTCTGTTTTCAAATATCTTCTTTCCCTCTATTTCCTATCTCTTCTCTCTTCTTTCTTTTTCTTTTCTTAAATTTTCTTTTTAAAACCCATAACTATTCGGTTTTTCGGCAACGAAAATCCGCAGTCGTTACAGACATCCTCTTATAAAAACACTATAAACGTTGCCTTTTGAAAACATTATTACCTTCCATTTAAAACCTTTCGAAACCATTAGGGAACCACCCCTTCGAAACCTTCATCTTAAGCCTTTCAAAAGCAAAAAATCCTTTTCATAAAATCAACCCTTTCAAAAGCATTTGGGTTAACATGTGGAATAACCTTTCAAAACCATTAGAAACAATCCCTTTCAAAACCTTTTGGGTTTAACTTCCAATAGAAAAAAAGAGTCATAAAACAACTAAGTGAAAGCACTCTTTCAAAAGCTATTTCCTAAGTAAAGAAGTGATGGTGTTGAAACCAACCCTTTGAAAGCATTGGAGAAGTGGCTAAGTTTTAAAAACAAAGTATCCCTTCGAAGGCCATTTGCTCCGAAAGGTGGAAAGCGGGGGCAAGGGGTTTTGACCCTTTCGAAAGCATTTACTTAAAACAAAAAGGCGGAACATCTTTCGAAACCATTCCTTTAAAACAATTTGACCCAGTCGAAAGCTAACCAAGTCAAAAGCATTTCTTTCAAAAGTAAAGTAGGCGCATTTTCATTTAAAAACAACGTAAGGCTTCAACCTCTTTGAAACCCCTTATTTCGACTCAATACCTTTCGCCTATACCTAAGTCAGTGTGTACCAAGTCTTTGATACCATGTGCGTTGGTTTCTATGGAATGAAGGTAGCAGTACTTGGTCGAAAGGTTGGTGCTGAAAGTGGCGAAACATGTAAAAAGCATGTACAAACTTATTTTTAACTTTTTAAAGCAATTTTTTTTCAACTAACCTGCCTTATTTGTCAAAATATGATTGGTTGCTAATTTCTTTTCTAAAAGTACTACCGAAATATCAGAAATAACAAATTAAATTATTTACAAAACGCCCATTCTCCTTTTATACATATATAAAAACATTTAAGTCTCATACCATAAATAATTTTATATACTTATTAAAACACTTAGGAAAAATCTATAAAAATTCCAATAATTTTTTTTTATATGTTTTCCAACATATACTAATTTCTAACCCAAAACATACATATATTAGCAGCAATTAATTTTAAACCCAAACAACCATTTTCTTCACTAACAATTTTATATTAAGTCCACATTAATTCAAAAAATTATGAAAATCGAAATCCATCTCTAAAATATCATTTTTGACCTTATTCTAAATCGCTAGGCATTTCGATGTCATTTAATAGGGTTTGCATATTAAAACATATCATAAAATTCATATGAATTAGCATAAATCATCAACAAGCATATATATCTAATTTAACAATAAAAAACATGGCAAAACCTTACAAAATAATTCGGATTTAATCTAAAACTGAAAACAATCAAAAATATGATACGTGGTCATTATTTACCTTATCTTTGTGATTAAGGTGTTGAGATTTATTCTTAAATTAAGCTGATTAGTTTCTTCCTCTTGATTCTTGCTTACCTTCCCCTTTATCTTCTTTAATGGTGGTCGAACTCTAGTTTAGTTTTAGTTTGTGGAAATGAACGTGTAAAATGGGAGTGAGTAAGGGTTTAGGGGTATAAGAATAAGACTTATTCCTATTTCTCCCTTATTAAATTCCCTAACCTATTTCATTTTAGTTCCTCTTTTGTTCATTTGTTATATGGCACGACTACCATTCTATTAACACAAATATCAATCCCCTAATCATCATATTATTTTATTTTATTTAACTAATTAAATATCCTTAATAATGTTACTAAAATTACTGTTGTTACAGACTCCCTTTCTTAAAGAATTTCGTCCTCGAAATTACGATAAGGTACTCAACAAATCAATCAAAGAGGTAAAACATACCATCAAAGAAATCAGGATAAGCATCTCTAATCCTGCTCTCACTCTCTCAAGTACAGTCTCTCTCATTGTCACTCCACTGGACTTTAACTAATCGGACTATTTTGTTCCTTAGCCTCTTCTCATCTCGCATGACTATATGAACTGGCTTTCTAACTATAGCCAAGTTTGGTTCTATTACTAAGTCTTCTAACATAGTCTGTGTTATATTAGTTTCTGGGTCTCGAATACACTTCCTTAGGTGAGAAATATGAAAAACATCGTGAACTTCTGCCAAACTATTCGGTAACTCTACTCTATATGTGAGTTTCTCGATCCTCTCTAAAATAGGAAATGGTCCTACAAATTTCGATACCAATGTCCTTGATTTCTCGAATCTAATTACACGTTTCATCGGTGATACCTTGATGAAAACATAATCTACTATTGATAACTCTAAGTCCTTCCATCTTCTATCTGCATAACTCTTTTACCTAGACCGAGCTTCCTTCATCTGAAGCTGAATAAACTCAATCTTCTCTATAGCTCCTCTAACTAAATTCGGACCAAGAACCAACCTATCCCCAGTCTTTAACCGACAAAATGGAGATTTGCATGGCCTTCTGTAAAAACTTCAAACGGTGCCTTCCCTATACTAGCCTGATAACTGTTGCTATACAAAAACTCAACTAAGGGTAGATGGTCATCCCATGATCTTCCCAAATGTTTCACACAAACTCTTGACAAATCTACCAAGACTTTGTTAACTCTTTCCATTTGTCCATCAGTCTGTGGATGGTAGGTGGTACTCATCTCCAGCTTGGTTCCTAAAATTTCCTTTAGACTTCTCCAGAATTCACTAGTGAATAATGAAACTCTATCACTTACTATACTACTAGAAATCCCATGCAGTCTAACTACATTCTTTATAAATAACTTAAATAAAATAGGTGTTGTCCTAGTTGACTTAACTGGAATGAAATGGACACACTTGGTTAACCTGTCCACTAAGACCCATATACTTCCATTTCCTCTAGTAGAACTTGGAAACTTGTCTATAAAATCCATTGTGATATAATCTCATTTCCATACTAGAATATCTAATGGTCGAAGTAACCCAATTTGCTTCTGATGTCCGGCCTTTACCTATTGTCGATTCAGGCACCACTTTACCCATAAGCCTACATCCCTCTTCATTCCTTCCCAGAAGAAACTCCTCTTCATGTCCTGATACATTTTAGTTCCTCCCGGATGAATAGTGAACTTCGAACGATGGCATTCCTCCAAAACTTACTTCCTAATGTCTCCCACATTCAGAAACAATCTTCTTTTCTTTCTCAACCGCCCATTCTGGTCAAGACTAAAATCCTTCAGGTCATCGCTCTTGGTTCTATTTTTTAACTTCTTGATCCCTTCAACTAATACTAGATCCTCCATTTATTTAGAAGTATTCTTCTCGTAGGTAGAACTTCTTAACATTATAACATTACAGTTTCTCCACTTGATCCAACTTCAGATCTCCACTTTACTCTACATGTCATCCACGCTTCCAAATCTTTCCACTTAACTATCATCGCCAACACTGCATTCTGATGTTTCTTGCTAAGTGCATTTGCAACCTTGTTTCCTTTTCCTGGTGTGTACTCAATTCCAAAGTCATAAGCAGCTATAATTCCAACCATCTCCGTTGTCTCATATTCAGCTCCTTCTGAGAGAATAAATACTTCAATAACTTATGATCCGTATATAATTTGAGTCTTTCTCTCAAAAGATAATGCCTCCATACCTTCAGTGCAAAAATCACAACAACCAGTTCCAAATCACCACATGCGGTCTAAGCCGTTGAGAAGTATAGGCAATCACTTTACCTCTTTGCATTAACACGGCTCCTAACCCAGTTCTACAAGCATCTGTATATACTACTAAGGTTTGATTCCCTTACGGAACAACTAACACAGGTGCATTAGTCAATAAGTGTTTCAAGCATTAGAATGCTTCCTCACACTTATTGGTCCACATAAACTTCACATCTTTTCACGTTAGCTTGGTCATCGGTGCTGCTATTCGCGAGAAATCCTTTTTGGAACTTCGATAATACCTAGCTAGTCCAAGAAAACTCTTTATCTCAGTCACTGTTTCGGGTCTCTTCCAATTATTCACCGCTTCAGTCTTAGTAGGATCTGCAGACAATTCTTTCCCAAAGACTACATGACCAAGAAACTTCATTTCCTTCTTCTAGAAATGACACTTCAAAACCTTCACCTTCAATTGATGCTGCCTCAACGTCTCAAGCATCACTCTAAGATGAACTTCATGCACCCTTTCATCCTCAGAGTATATCAAAATATCATCAATGAATGTCAACACAAACCTATCTAAGTGCTCTCGAAAAATTCGGTTCGTTAAATCTATAAAGAATATTGGCGCATTAGTTAGTCCGAATTTGTATGATCCACATCTGGTTTAAACGCCATCAAAGGAATATTATCCTCTACCACTCTAAGCTGATGGAACCCTGTTGCTAAATCCAACTGAGCAAATACTTTGGTTCCACTCAACTGGTCGAACAAATCATCAATTCAAGGCAACAGATATTGATTCTTAATCGTCTTCTCATTCAACTTATGATAATTGATACACAACCTTAATAATCCATCTGGTATCTTAGCAAACATTACGGCTACTCCCCAAGGTGAACTACTTGGCCTAATAAAATTCTTGCCTCTACCAATTGCACATTCAACACCCTCGTTTCGGTAGGCGTCATCTTAGTTGGCGGTCTACTCACTGGTTCTGCTTCCAGCACTAAATCTATCCAAAACTCAATGGGTCGTTTTAGTAGCAGTCCTACTACGGGTTCAAAAACATCCACGAATTCTCTAACCATGAAAACTTGATTTAGCTCGTCTTCTATCTCCATAACACCGAACAAAGCATTCGACTCATAGCTAATGCTTTCTATGGTATATACAATCCAATCACTACAGTCAAGGTGTCTAAGTGATATTTTCCTATCATGGCAAAATATCCTAGCATTATACTTACTTAACCAACCCATACCCAAAATAATTCCAACCCTACAAAATCAAACACATGAAAACTATAAACAAAGGTATAACCTAATAAATCAAACTCTAAGTGGTCACACTTCATCCCGAGTGGCACATACCATCCTATCGGATTTGCAACCCTTAAGGAAGTAACTAAGTTTGAGGGTTCCAGGTTAAGCTTATCTACCAAACAATGAGATACAAAAGAATGCGATGCACCAATATCAAATAGAACGCTAACTAACATACCATGAATCAGAAGTATACCTCCCAACATAGCTTTTCCTTTTTCCTCTGCTGTTGGCCTTGAGGTAGCTGGCTCCAATGCATATACTTTGCCCTTCCCATCCTTAGCAGGCTCCTTGCATTAGTTCTTGTAATGTCCAATTTGATTGCAGTTGAAGCATATGGTATTCTTCTACATGATCACCTTCTTTCCATCACCCGAGTGACATTCATTAGCAAAATTCCCTTTCTTATCACACTTAAAGCAGACAGCCTCCGACTTTCCTTTCTTTGCAGCTCCACCCTTCTGAGCTTCTTTCTTATGGAAGAACTTCCTTTTCTGACTCTACCACACCCAAACTTCCTTTTCCTTATTTCTCTCCAGAAAAGCAAGCATCTCCTCATGTATTAAAGCCATCTCAACAACAATATCACATGGATCCCCAATGTGTGATAACATAGCCCTAGCAAGCTTAGGTTTCAACGCCCGATCTCATTCCTCTTAATCACAGTATCAACAGTAGCATACCCATGCCTCGCTAACTCCTCAAACCTTGTAGCATACACTAGCACAGTCATCTCCCCCTACTCCAACTCAACAAACTTTCTTAGCAGAGTGGACTTCGTAATCTTCGAAATAAACCTCTCCTTAAATTTTCTTTTAAACTCAGCCCATGTCATAGTCTCCTTGTTAACTCCAATTGTCACACTATTCCACCAATACAGCACTGCTCCCTGAAGGTATCTAGAAGCAAACCTTCTCTTCTGCTCATCATTGAGCCCTATATTAGCCAAAATCCTCTCGTAGTGACGCAACCAATTCTCTACTTCGATTGCATCTTCAGTACCAATGAATGGCTTTCCTCCCAACTGAGCATAATCCCTACTTAGAATAGCATAATTGTTGGCCACTAGAGCTCCCTGAACTCTTCGTCCAGCATTTCCTCCAACTACTCTAGCAGCAACACCCGCCTGCATCATGTTGATAAAGAACAGATACATTGCTCCCATGTCAATTTGCGGGACTCCAGCACCTACATTTCCACCTTGTGCCTGACCTTGGTTCCTTCTCGTATTTGGTCAGGCATTTCCGTTTGTAGTGGTGCTTCCCCCTCCAAGGTTAACTCTTCCACTTCTAACACCCATATCTATATTCAAGCCTCATAAGACACAGAAGAGTAGCCTAAGAGAGATATGAGAATAGAGATAAAGCATAAATTTATATATAGCAAATATAAGTATGTTACAATAGCATTATCCTACGCCCCGATCTTATCTCTAATTCCTTAGGATTATGTTTTTAAAAATCATTTTAGTTTAAAGTTTTTCACAAATCAATGCTTTGATACCAAGTTGTAACATCCCTTATCTGGAGGCCCGACGCTAAGCGCTGCAGATGCTGCAATCATCCGTAGTATTAACTTCCGATGACCAAATACAGTGATGTTAATGGTATCCATAATATCAAAAGCACTTGAATATGAAATAAAAACAAAATAGATTAAAACACTTTTTTGATTACATTTCAAAACAACATTTTATATCAAAGTTACATAATCCCAAAACGCTTCCCAGGTTCAAGTCAAATATAATTATTACATAAATACGCCAAGAGTGACATATGAAGATGCCCCCTTGGATGACCAGAGTACTAAATAGTCATAACAGACTTAACACAACACAGCGGAAAAAAAACATGACAACTCCTAAATATAGCTAGCATCAGCCTCTTGCTCGTCTCTAGAAGCTTTATTCGTCCACCTACTAAAACTTGAAAATCCTCAACCCTCGACCTACTCAAATCAAATTTGAGAACCCGAGAATTTAAGGGGGAAAACATAAACTTCGAGTCAGACATAATGCCTGGTGTGAATAACACTATACATCTCGGTTATATGATATTAAGTGAGACCACACCGCTTAGTGGAATGGGTTTCGTCTCACTGATATCCTTTTAAAATATATCTTTTGCAAATCTTAATCCTGCAACCAAAACTAGTTAAACAATAATATCAGTATCATAAAAGCATATAAATCAGGTAATCAATGGACTATCTATTCGAACACTATAGTTTTGTTTGGCTAACTACTAACCTTTGGCTGACTCGGCCTACCAGAAAAAATAGACAAATAATCTAACTTTTGTTAGATAATCCTATTCTAGATGGTCTGTCCCTAACTTAGTTCTCTCGAGGTCAACTGATCCTAATGGTTTTGCATGCTCACAATTAAGCTGTCTCTCCTCTATAGATTCCTTTCTGTATGTAACATCATTTAGTCTTATATATGAAAAAGCCCTACACACTGGAATTTTGGACTAATATTAGCTAAGGGCTGCTAGCTAAAGTATAAGGTTTGACCTAATACTAGTCTCATCTGGCATTCTAATATCCGAGTCATTTTACTTAGGGTCATCTACCCATAGAATTTTCCTTGAAAACATTTTCTATCAAATAGATTTAAAACTTTAAATCATACTTTAAACAAGGAAAATGTACTTTATACTTTACTTAAATCACCTTGCCATGCTATATATACTTTACAAAAACTTTTTTGATGAAAACATTTAAATCTTTTAAGGTACCCCTTTCGAAACCAAGTAACTACTTTGCTTTATAACCTTAGGCTGAAAGACCGAAACATACCTTTCAAAACCATTCTTAATAAACCTTTCAAAAAAAATTAAAAAAAAACCTTTCTTTTGAAAGCTTTAAACCCTTGGACATCCTCTTATCAAAACGTTATAAATATTTCCTTTTAAAAACATTGGAACCTTCCATTCAAAACCTTTCGAAACCATTAAGGAACCAACCCTTCGAAAACCTTTATCTTAAACCTTTCGAAAGCATTATATCCTTTTCATAAAATCAATTCTTTCGAAAGCATTTGGGTTTAAGAAACACAAGTGGAATAACCTTTCGAAACCATTAGAAGCAATCCCTTTAAAAACCTTTTGGGTTTAGCTTCCAATAGAACAAAAGGTCATAAAATAACTAAGTCGAAAGCACTCTTTCGAAAGCTATTTCCTAAGTAAAGAAGTGATGGTGTCAAAACCAATCCTTTTGAAAACATTGGAGAAGTGGCTAAATTTTAAAAACAAAGTAACCCTTCCGAAACCATTTGCATCAAAAGGTGGAAAGCGGCAACAAGGGGTTTCGACCCCTTCGAAAGCATTTACTTAAAACAAAAGGACACAACCTCTTTCGAAACCATTCCTTTAAAACAATTTGACCCAGTCGAAAGCTAACCAAGTTGAAAGCATTCCTTTTGAAAACAAAGCAGACACATTTTCATTTAAAAACAAAGTAAGGCTTCGACCCCTTCTGATCCTCTTGTTTCGACTCAATACCTTTCGCCTATGCCCAATTAACTACGTACCAAGTCTTTGATACCATGCACATTGGTTTCGATGGAAAGAAGGCGAAAGTACTTGGTCGAAAGGTTGGTACCGAAAGTGGCGAAACATGTAAAAAGCATGTATAAACTAATTTTTTTTAACTTTTTAAAGCAATTATTTTCAACTAACCTGTCTTGTTTGTCAAAATATGATTGGTTGCTAATTTCTTTTCTAAAAGTACTACCGAAATTTCAAAAAACATTTACGAAAAATCTACAAAAATTTCATAAATCATTTTTAATGTATTTTCTAACACATACTAATTTCCGACCCATAATATACATACATTGGCAGTAATTAATTTTAAACCCAAATAACCATTTCCTTCACTAAAAATTAATATTAAATCCACATTAATTCAAAAATTATTAAAATTAAAACCCGTCTCTAAAATATCATTTCTGACCTTATTCTAAAACCGCAAGGCATTTGGATGTTATTTAATTGGGTTTTCATATTAAAACATATTATAAAATTCATATGAATTTGCATAAATCATCAATAAGCATATATATCCAATTTAACAATCAAAAACATGGAAAAACCTTGCAAAATAGTTTGGATTTAATTTATAACCAAAAACAATCAAAAATATGAGATGTAGTCATTATTCACCTTAGCTTTGTGATTTAGGTGTTAAGATTTATTCTTGAATTAAGTTGATTAGTTTCTTCCTCTTGATTCTTGCTTATCTTTCTCTTCATCTTCTTTAATGGTGGCCGGCCTCTAATTTAGTTTTAGTTTGTAGAAGTAAACATGTAAAACGAGAGTGAGTAAGGGTTTAGAGTATAAGAATAAGACTTATTCATATTTTGCCCTTATCTAATTCCCTAACCCATTTCATTTTAGTTCCCCTTTTGTTCATTTGTTATATGGCATGACTACCTTTCTATTAACCCAAATCTCAATCCCCTAATCATCACATTACATTATTTTATTTAACTAATTAAATAACCTAAACAATGTTACTTAAATTAGGGTTGTTACACTGAGCTAGGTTTAGGTAATAAGAACTCTGTTCTACTTAGCTACCGACCTTACTCGAAAGGTGAAGTGAGCCCAAAGATTATCTCCAATAGTAAAGGCCCAAATTTGAATTTGGTCCATGAGCTAATTTTCAAAATGTATTTTGAAATTTTAACAAAATTTTTAAATTTAAAGGTTAAATTTATAATAAAAAAATATCATACACGTTATAATATGATTTTCAAAATTATTTTGAAAGTTAATAATTTGATTTCAAAAGTTTTAAAATAATAAAGTAGATTAATAATTAATTAAATTAATTAAATGGTTAATTAATTATAATACATATATAATATATTTTTATACATGTTACATTATCTTAAATTATTTAAAGTGGTGTAAGTATATATTAAATTTTTGAAAATGATAATTAACTTAAATTGTTTAGTTAAATAAATTAATTAAATGTTAATTAATAAATAGTTAAATACATATATATGTGTATGTGTGTGTGCGTTTGTGTGAGTGTGTGTGTATAACTATAAATATTATAGTATACATATTATTGAATCATATAAAATTAAATAAAATGTTAAACAATTAAATTAACTAAACAAGGTTTAATTAATATTATTAATATAATGTTATACATAAGATTATTATATCGGTTAATTAAAATATACTAGTTATATAATAACTAAAACTTATATAAAATGAATTTAAAATAAAAGATGGGAAGATAAAAACCCTAAATAGACTTAAGAGACTATACATATATTACATATATGTGAAAGTGTGCTATGGATCGTGTAATATGGATATACAATAATACAGAGTATAATGATGATAGTTATATAGTAAATAGTATGGAATATAAAAGTAGATAATAAAAATAACACCGGAGATTTTTATACTGGTTCGGAGCTCCGTCCTACGTCCAGTCCCAGACTCCTTTTGGAATTTCACTAAAACAATAACCCTCACTTAACCTGGAGGAACAGGTCTATAATACCCTTGAGAAGCCATACAAGCACCTTAGCAGCGGAACAGGATTTCGCCTCATTAGCCGAAGAGGACTTCATACGCCTGAGCAGCAAAACAGGACTTCAACAAATACAAAATATTGTTTGACTTTTTGTGTTTTTATAAGACGGATAAGTCTGTTTATAGTACACCCTTCCTATAATCTTTTCATCAAGTATGATGTGCGTAGTTGCGTGTATATGAAGATTAGGAAGTTTCAAATTGCTTGAAGAATATGTAAATGAATACGTAAGCAATGAATGTATGAATTCAAGAGAGTAGTTAATTCAGAAAATATGATTCAAGTATAAGCAAGTAAGTTAAGTAGTTTGATCTTGAAATTCATGCATATATATAGTAGTTAAGAAGTTGCAACTGCTGGTGAAGAGACCTTTACGAATAACACTGGTTGCAACCCTTGGGGAGGAAGACAACTATCCAGTAAAGAGGTGTCTTTTCATAAAAAACGATAGTTTTAGAATTCAGACAACTGACTTTGATCATTCAGTCGACTGAATTTAAAAACATGCACATATATGTTAAAATGCACAGATTCAGTCGACTGAATGATCTTGTTCAGTCGACTGAATTCTATTAACAAACAAAATCACCATAGCTCATTTGGTTAGTGCATTCGCCTTCTAAACTAGTGACCTAGGTTTGAGTCTCGCTCCGTGCATTTTCTAAAAACTTGATTTTGATTAAAAATATGCAAGTTTATTTGAATGTGAAAGATGATTCTCGAAAAAGATTTTAACAAAGAACTAAACTAGACTCTATTTATATATTTGATCACTCTTGTTAAAATATATAATTATCTGAACCATACTTTGAGTCGTTGAGTCCGGATGTTGTCGTAGTCATAGATTCATGAATTGTTGTTTCATATCAGCAATCAAAACCTATGATCCAACATTCTCTATCTTTTTGATGATGACAACTCCATTTGCTACGGACGAATATTCGACAAGCTTTGTTGACTTATCTTTCCCCTTGAATATATTCCTGCAATTGTGCTATAGATTTCTCCCCCTGAATCTATGCTATATATTTCTACAAATAGTGTTAGAGTAATATCTTTCTCCTCCTTTTTCATCGACAAAAATAAGAGTTTATATGATGGCATAAATTATATTCCACGTAAGTATTAACATAGAACAATATAGAACAAAATAACTACTACTAATAATGTATGGTATCAAAAAAATAACATTAAAAGCACGTGATACCAAAGGTTCTTTTAATTTCCTAATTTTTAGAAAACCATACCCATTTTAGTGTGGTTAAACCTTTATAAATATAATTTTTATTATTAACTATCATATCAAAATAATCATCAATGTATTTTTCTCCATTTTTCCAATTAACAGGAAACCAAATACTTAGATAATTTTTACTCATATTTTCCATCAATGATTTTGTATTTCTAGAGAGATTATAAACATTATTGGTCTAACAGTATTTGAATTGCTATAAAAAATGGATTTAGACTTTACTCGAAATTTAGTACCAGCACTAACATTTTTACTATACATGTAGCGTATCTAGTGCTATTTCTATGATTAATTTTATTATACCCTAAACCACTTTTATCATGTTAATGTCTAGAACTGGATAAAATCATGTTTAAATCGTTTTGACCTTTGTTAAATTTTGTGACTTTAGTTTTAAGTTTATCAAATTTACCTATAAAGTCACAATTATTATTTTCAAAAGAAATATTACTATTATTCAAAATATCAATTTTCTCATTTAATTCAAAATTTTCGTTTTTTAACGTACAGTTCTCATTTATGAGAAGGAAATTTTAAGATTCTGAATTATCTAAAGAGGATTGTAATAAATTATTTTGTCTTTTCAAATCAAAATTTTCTTTTGAAAGTTTTTCTCTCTCTTTTTCAAATATGGTGTTTTTTTCATCTAGAAAATCTTTAATAGTTATAAAATTACTCTTTAAAACACCAAGTTGATTTTCTAAATTTAACTTCTCATTTTTCAGTTTCTCATTTTCAAGTTCAACAGATTTCATCTTTTCTAAATAATAAAATTAATCTTTGAAATCTTATTGCTTATACTAACTAATTTATTATTATCTTTTACTGAAATTTGTAATCAGAAAGTACCTTTTGGCAGTCCTCGCTGGTGGCTTTGATCGTGATTTTGCCTGTTGTATTTCGACTGGATCATTTTTATGCCATTATTCTATGATGTTGTGACGATCGATAGAATTCCAGGCTCTGATACCAAATGAAAGTGTGCTATGGATCATGTAATATGGACATACAATAACGCAGTGTATAGTGATGATAGTTATGTAGTAAATACTACGGAGTATAAAAGCAGAATAATAAAAGTAACACCGGAGAGTTTTATACTGGTTCGGAGCTCCATCCTACGTCCAGTCCCAGACTCCTTCTGGAATTTCACTAAAACAATAGCCCTCACTTAACTTGGAGGAACAGCTCTATACTACCTATGAGCAGCCGAATAAGGACCTGAGCAGCGGAACAGGATTTCGCCTCAGTAGTTGAAGAGGACTTCAAATGCCCGAGCAGCAGAACATGACTTCAACAAATACAAAATATTGTTGACTTTTTTGTGTTCTGGTAACACGGATAAGTTTATTTATAGTACACCCTTTCTATAATCTTTTCCTTAAGCATGATGTGTGTAGTTGTGTGTATATGAAGATTAGGAAGTTTCAAATTGCTTGAAGAATATGGAAATGAATATGTAAGCAACGAATGTATGAATTCAAGAGGGTAGTTAATTCAGAACATATGATTCAAGTATAAGCAAGTAAATGAAGTAATTTGATCTTGAAATTCATGCATATACGTAGTAGTTAAGAAGTTGCAACTGCTGGTGAAGAGGTCTCTACGAATAGCAATGGTTGCAACCCTTGGGGAGGAAGACAACTATTCAGAAAAGTGGTGATTTTCATAAAAAACGATAGCTGCAGAATCAGTCGACTGACTTTAATCATTCAGTCGACTAAATTTAAAAACATGCACATATATGTTAAAATGCACGGATTCAGACGACTGAATGATCTTTTCAGTCGACTGAATTTTCTTGATAAACAAAAATCATTAGAGCTCATTTGGTTAGTGCACTTTCCTTCTAAACTAGTGACCTGGGTTCGAGCCCTGCTCCATGCATTTTTTTAAAACTTGATTTTGATTAAAAATATGCAAATTTATTTGAATGTGAGTGATGATTCTTGAGGAATGATTTTAACAAAGCACTAAACTAGACTCTATATACATACTTAATGACTCTTGTTAAAATATACGACTATATGACCCATACTTTGAATCGTTGAGTCCGGATGTTGTCGTAGTCGTAGATTTGAGAATTGTTATATAGTTATATATTTTAACAAGAGTCATCAAATATGTATATAGAGTCTAGTTTAGTGCTTTTATAAAATCTTTCCTCAAGAATCATCACTCACATTCAAATAAACTTGCATATTTTTAATCAAAATCAAGTTTTTAAAAACTGCATGGAGCGGAGGTCGAACTAGGGTCACTAGTTTAGAAGGCAAGTGCACTAACCAAATGAGCTATGGTGATTTTTGTTTATCAGAACAAGGTCATCATATAACCGTAACGTAGTTATCTGATAATCTAATAACATGGAAACTAACACTAGCACTAGCATTAACACTAGCTTCATTGAAGGACAATCCACTGCACGTCCACCGCTATTTAATGACATGAATTATAACTATTGGGCCACATGAATGAGAATATATATGCACACAAATGGTTTTGATTCATGGAATATAACTCGGACAGAATATATTATTCCTACTAAAGAGTATTCTACTTGGACAAATATACAGAAACTAGATGCCACAGCAAATGCAAAAGCCATGAATATGTTGTTTTATGCCTTAGATGAAAATAAGTTTAACCATTTTAGCATGTGCAATACTGCATATGAAATATGGCGTACACTCAAAGTTACAAAAGTTACATGCGAAGGAACTAACAAAGTCAAACAAAGCTAAATATCCATGCTCAAAAGTCATTTTCAAAACTTTAGGATGAAAGAAAACGAATCTATAAATGATATGTATTCAATATTTTAGGATATCTACCATTCTTTAGTAGGACTAGGAGAAAAGTATTCAGATTTTGATATTGTATCCAAAATTCTTAACTCTTTTTTGGAAGAATGGGAAAGAAAAGTTCTTGCTATTGAAGAAGCGAACGATATTTCCAAAATAACTCCGGAAGAGTTAATATGAAATCTAACGTCCTATGAAGTGAATTTGCAGGCTAAACGAGTTCATGCTCAAGATAAAAAGAATATAGCATTCCATGCAGAACAAGAAGAATCAGATTCACACAAAGACGACCCGACCTTTATTGCCAAAAACTTTAAGAAATTCTTGAAGTATAGAAAAGGAAATAGATATAATGGCAAGAGAAGCTCAAACAGCAATAAATCACCGTCTTCCTTAGTTCTAGAGTGCTTTAACTATCATGAAATGGGGGATATACAGAAGGATTGTCTGGATCAAAAGAAAGAATATCATAATAAAAGAAAGGAAAAATTCAGAAGGAAAGCCTTCTCAGTTACGTGGGATGATTCAGACTCTTCTTCTTCTTCTGAAAATGAGAGTGACAGCGATAATGAACAAGCCAACGTATGCTTTATGGCCAAAGATAAAGAGGTTAGTGATTTAACTTTTGATGATATGATAGAGATAAACTCAGAATTGTTAGATATTTTAAAAAGTCTCAAAAGAAAATATAAAGAGGCTGTTGAAAATCAGAACAAGGCAGAGTTCGAAAGAGATATGCTTAAAGACGAGAAGAAAATATTGGAAGAAGAACTTGAAAAAACTCAAGAATTGCTTTCAAATTTTAATTCTCAACTGATATTATCTAGTCAAGAAATTGAGACTCAAAAAGAAAAGAATGATGTTCTTGTTTCTGAAAATCATGATTTAAAAACTAATATTAAAATGATAGAACAAGAAAATTCAAGTCTAAAGAGCAAACTAGAAGGAATCACTAAAAATGTTTCAAATTTTAATAAAGGAAGAGATAATTTGTCTAGAATTATTGAAAATTCACAATCTGTTAACAATAAAAATGGTTTAGGTTATAAGAAGAAAGTGAAGAATTCACAATCTAGTAATTTAAACAATGTTAAGTCTAATAAAACACCTATATGTTCAAATAGTCTAATTTCTAAAACTATAAACATGGGTTCCTAAAACTAATAACAAGTTAATAAGGAATAAGTATCTTAGATCATTTATAGAAAACGTTCATAATAATAAGGATTATATTTATAAAAGATATACTAAACCCACTTGGGTTTGGTTTTCTAAGATCTAACTCTTAGGACCCTATTAAAAAGGTGGGTACCAACGTTATCTCATTTTTTTGCAGGTCCCACTCAAGAAGAGAGGAAAATGGATACTCGACAGTGGTTGCTCAAAACACATGACAGGAGATAAAGATATGTTGACAAACATTACATACTCAGACGAAGGTTCTGTCACTTTTGGAGATAATTCCAAGGGCTATATCATCGGCAAAGGCGATGTGAGCAATTACAGTACATCTAATTTACCTCTTATTACAAACGTTTTATTAGTTAAGAATCTAAAACGTAATCTATTAAGTATAAGTCAATTATGCGATTAAGGTTTTAAAATATCCTTCTCTGAAAATAAATGTAGTCTCTTCGATCAAAATCGGAATCTTATTTTTGAAGGAAATAGAGATAAAAACATTTAATTTTGAATATGAAAGTTAATCATAACTCAGACATGTGTTTAATAGCCAAAGAAAATCATCCTTGGATATGGTATAAATGATTCTGTCATATCAATTTTAAAACTGGAAATAAAATTTCTACAAATAATCTCGTAAAAGGATTACCAAAGATGAGTTTTAAAATTAATAATATATGTGACGCATGTCAATTAAGAAAATTAAATAAATCTTCATTTAAATATAAGAAAGTCATTTCGACATTACAACCACTTGAATTACTTCATATGGATTCATTTCGACCTACCCAAGTTCAATCCATAAATCACAATAAATGCGTATTTGTAATAGTTGATGATTTTTCTAGATATACATGGACTATCTTTATGAAAAATAAAAGTGATACTTTTGAAAATTTCAAAACATTTTCTAAACGAATTCAAAACTTAAAAGGTACTAAAATTAAAAATATCAGAAGTGATCACGTAGGTGAATTCGAAAACAAACTATTTGATAATTATTATAAAAAGAAAGGAATATTTTATAATTTTTTGTTTCCTAGAACTTTACAACAAAATGGAGTTGTAGAACGAAAGAATCGAACTCTACAAGAATGTGCAAGAACCTTACTAAACGAAAGCACATTACCAAAACATTTTTGGGCAGAAGCTATTGCAATGTGTATTGAATTATGTTTCTACTAGACCCCTCATTAAGAATACACCTTACAAACTTTTTAACGGTAGAAAACCAAACATATCTTATTTTAAAATATTTGGATCAAAATGTTTTGTGTTAAATACCAAAAATCATCTTGGCAAATTCGATTCAAAATGTGATGAAGGTATATTTCTTGGATATTCGAATCGAAGCAAAGCTTATCAAATTTTCAATAACGAACTAATACTATTGAAGAGACAATTCATATATCTTTTGATTAGAACTCTAAACTTATATCAAAAACAAATGATGACGATGATTTACTTAATAATAACACAAATATAATAAACAATTCAAGAGAAGATGAAGATATTATTTATAATTCTAGAGAAGATGAAAACATTGATAATAATTTAGAAAATAGAAATATCACTAATACAATAAGATCTCCTCGAAGAATCTTACGAAATCATCCTACTGAAAATATAATTGGAGAAATAAATTCAAATGTTCGAACTAGAAATCAACTAAATTTAATGGGTAATGTTGCTTTTTTTTCTACTATAGAACCTAAGAATACTAAGGAAGCATCATTCGATGAAAATTGGATTATTGCTATGCAAGAAGAACTAAATTAGTTTGAACGAAATGAAGTTTAGGAACTAGTACCCAGACCTAACGATCAGACTGTTATAGGAACTAAATGGCTTTATAAAAATAAAGCAGACGAACTAGAAAATGTAACTAGAAACAAAGAGAGACTAGTAGCACAAGGGTATAACCAAAAAGAAGGAATAGACTACGAAGAAAAGTTTGCTCCAGTCGCTAGACTAGAAGCAATACGAATCTTATTGGTTTACGCATGTTTGAATAACATTAAACTCTATCAAATGGATATTAAAAGTGCATTTTTAAATGGTTATATTAAAGAAAATATTTTTGTTGAACAACCCCTTTTATTTGTTTATGAAATTATCCAGATCATGTGTATAAACTTAAGAAAGTTTTGTATGGTTTAAAACAAGCACCATGTGTTTGGTATGAACGCATTAAAAGCTATTTAATTGAATCAGGATTCAAAATAGGAAAAGTAGACCAGACTTTATTTATAAAACATTATAAGAATGATATTTTAATAGTTTAAATATTTGTATATGACATAATATTTGATTCAACTAATAATAAATTATGTAAAGAATTTTTTGAAATAATGACTAGAGAATTCGAAATGTCCCATATGGGAGAATTATCGTGTTTTCTAGGTCTTCAAATAAAACAAGTTTCAAATGGAATATTTATAAATCAAGAAAAATACTGCAATAATCTTATCAAGCGATTCAGAATGGAAAACATTTCTGCCAAACCAACACCTATGAGCACAACAACACATCTTGATAAAGATGAAAATGGCAAGAGTGTAGACCAAAAACTATATCGTAGTATGATAGGATCATTACTATACCTAACAGCGAGTCAACCGGATATAATTCGTATGTCTATGTGCACGATTTCAAGCTGACCCAAAATAATAACATTTACGAGTCGTAAAACGAATACAACGTTATCTTAGTAATACTAGATTTCGGACTTTTCTATCCAAAAGATTGCTCATTCGAGTTAGTGTCATATAGCGATGCTGATTTCGAAGGATCATGAACAGATAGAAAAAGCACAAGCGGTACATGTCACTTCATTGGTAAATCATTAATATCATAGTTTAGCAAGAAACAAAATTGTGTCTCACTATCAACTTGTGAAGCAGAATATATTTCTACGGCACTAGCTTGTGCACAAATAATCTATATGCAACAGACACTTAAAGATTTCGGAGTCAATTTATCAAAATCAACAGTTTACTGTGATAATTCCAGTGCAATAAATCTATCCAAAAATCTAGTAAATCACTCTAGAACTAAACATATAGATATTAGACATCACTTTCTACTTGAAAATATAGAAAAAATGTGATAAATTTAGACTACGTTCCATTTGAAAATTAATTACCAGATATTTTTATTAAACCTTTATTAGAAAACACTTTTATAAAACTACGTCGAGAACTCGGTATAATGTCAATTAAAGATATATAAATGATAAAATATGAAATTTTGACTAAAAACTCAAAAATAATTTTTTTACAAAAATTCATTTTTCTGATCATGTCGAGACTCGAACCTATGACCTATTGTGAATAGCCAAGATGTCTTAACCACCTGAGCTATTGATTATTTTCATTACAGTCAGGTCAGGGATTCTATCATATGGTGACAACTATACACTAAATTATGTATAACATCTACCTTTATAAATATTTTTTCTGCATATTACATTTACATAGATAAATCACAATAACAGAAAACCAACGAAATAGCAACTAACATTCCTAACCAACAACCTTTTATAGCTAAATTCAAGACAAACCATTCACTTCATCCTTCTTATCCTCAACATTAGTTTATAAATAGGTATATTTATTCTATGTTATTCATACAAACGAACAGAAATACAAACTAACTATCAAAATGTCAACTTCTTCATCAACTGACTCCATTGAAATTCTAGCCTCTACCGAATCACCAAAAACTCCCGTTCATCATACTACACCAGCTTCTACCTATCATGATCATACCAGATACACTTCGGAGAAAAAGAAAGGGAAGAAGATGATGCTTGATGTCTCCCCAACACTAGACAAAAAATAAGTGATTTGCAACACTATTAACAAGAGTCTCTAATGCTTTAAAGTGAAATATACTGCGAGCAAAAGATCAACTTGAGACGTCTAGGAATTATAGAACACATGGCTATGAAATTTTGCAGTGCTTCATCCCATCAAATAGACGAACACGCCGTTTCGCCTATTCGACGACCTTCTACTACATCCCCGCCACGACCACCAGTCTCACCAAACTCATGGGATCGAAATGAAGCATCAAATGTTTGTCGCAAACAGCTACAGGGCTGCAAAACTCCTAGCCCTTCAAAATAAGAGTAGTTGTTATTATTTGTTATTTTTCGAATAATTTGACTAAAGTATGTACAATTTATTTTGGAACAAATCATTTCTTCTTCTTCATATTATCAACATATATGCTATTCTAATATAATAAATTTACAAAGCTTTATAAATATAACTGTATAAAATATTACTCAAAACAGAGGTAAGTGGGGAAATTCACACTGGTCTATCGACTGAACCAGTGTATCAGTCGACTGACACTAATAAAAAAAATAACAGCAAGTTCAGTCGACTGTCATAGAGGATCAGTCAACTGGACCAGAGGACAAAATCTGCATAAGTGAGATTTAGTCAACTGAATCAGGCATTCAGTTGACTGAACCGGAAGTTCAAAAATTTTGAATTTCAGGTTCAGTCGATTGAACCACTGATTCAGTCGACTGATTCGTGGATCTAAGCAAAATTACTGCTCCTACCCACTGACTTTTCACCTTTTAACCTTCACTTTCCCCTTTTCTCTTCACTCTCATTTCAGATTTTCAACTTTTCTAAAACCTTAAATCTTCAAAAACTCAATTTTTACCTCCAAACAATCAAATTAAATGGCTCCAAAGAAAAAAGGACAAGCACCTTCATCTTTCCAACCTCCTTCCAATGAGAAATTCCAATAATGGCTCTACGATGATACCATAGTTAGAAGATGGAGGAGAATGCAAGATTCTCGTATCTTTGAAGGTTCGTTTGTAAAATTTGCCGATTTTTCTCCATACCATATATAAGAATTGGCTTGTAGAATCAATTTGGAGTCTTTTTTCAATATTGATGACAATAAGCATAAAATAAACTAAATTATGGTCAAGCTCATTGTAACAAATCCGGTTTCTCGACGCCCGAAAGTCGACATCAATACGTCCACTGTATCGAATGCCGAACAGTCGAATGCTGGAAAACCGAACCGTTAGGGTTTAAAGAAGAAGAGGAAGAAGAAGAAGGAAAGAAAACAACCATAGAATCTCACATATCGCAGCGGAACAAATATAATAGATAAATAAATATCTTTAAACAGAATTACTATGTCAGTTATTACATTACATCACATTACATTATCAGAGTGTACAACAATGAACGGCAGGAAGAAAAATTACATATATAAATGATACGCCTCGTCATCCAGCTCCAACTCTTGATTTCCATAGCAACTTCTTGACTTTGCTCCCGAGTAACTGCTAACCTGACTCTAGGCTGCCCGTGTGGAAAATTGTGGGCACCCAGAGTTTAGAAAGGGAACAATAAACTCCAGGTCAGTCGTGGGATTGGTGTGAGATCACAAAAATAGTTATTTTCACAAGGAAAATAAAAGAAAAGAAATCGGCTATGCTTTTTGGAAAATGAAACTACCATAAGGCCTCCCGCCACACACACAATGCAAATGCAGAATTGGAGGAGATTTCTCCTTATGATAGTCGAACATGCTTAATACACAAAATCCTTTGATTATTATAATTATTAGTGCATAATGCAGAAAACATTTCGAAAATATAATATTAATCTTAGCCAGCATAGGCATTTCGCACTTATGCCTACCATAGCTACCATGTTCAATAGTAGGTTACCACCACATTCCATGGCAGCTTATACAACTAAAACCGTACAAGGCTCGTATTGTTTTTTTTGGATTTTCCAACAAATGGAACGCCTCTGGAGGGACGTCCTCGAGAACCTAACCGGATCTCTGCTACAAAAGGCCAGGTAACCTCTGTAACTAGGTAACAACTGACACGAGTATGCCATTCCTCGGTCGTTACCGACCTTTATCCGAGGGCCACCCAATCCAACAACCACACAGTAAAGTATCTGGGCTCCATACCATGATACCACTTTTCATAAAGAATCAACATAAGTAAATATCTGGGCTCCATACCATGATATAACTTTTTATATCCAGAAGGAAATGGTCACACCCTCAGGAGGAGCTACTTCCAAGTAACCTTGCTGCCACGATTCCTGTTTCGACCATTACCGGGTTGTGAGGCTCGACGAAGTCTCGTCCACAAAGCTATGCTTTTTCACAAAGCCATGCTTCGATCACAAATGATCAACAATTGATCATCAACACTCAGCATGTCACACTACCAAATTGGGAATATAACATTGATAACCTTCAATTACATAACCACTGAGCTCGTACGTCTCAGAGAAGGGTGTTAAGCTAAGAGAATAAATTCTCCGCCACCAACAGATATGTATTTGAAAGAAATCTGCTTTATATCTCAAAGTGTAGTGTCAGACATACCACCATACAAGTCTGTTCCGGGTTCGAACAGAACTGAAGGAACTTCCAAAGAAGCCCTTGCAATTTCCGGGTATTCACAATCCCGATTGGATTTCTCATCACTTAGGGAATCTCTTTACCGGCGCGACTCAGTGCAGAGATGATCGATGGGTTATCCTTTCGTTTTCGAAAATACCTGGTCTTCACCACCGGTCTTCAAATGCTATCCATAACGACGTATCATTATTCGGAATGGGATATTTGACACAAAGGTCCTCTCCCGGCTAAACCGAATAATGAGCGTAATATTTAAAAATATATGGATATGGAATTTCAATTAAGTCACAACTTAATATCCAAAACTTTCCTTCCAATGGTTTAAATTATCATTTCAAATCTTTTAAATAAAAGATTTCTTTTACATAGTTCACCCAGTTTCACAAAGATTCGATTTATAGCTTTCGAAACAGTTCCTTTTCAAATTGGATTAACTATCCAATCTTTCAATTTAAGAATTAATTCGTAACTCTCAAATCCTTTCCAATTCAAATCTTGTATTTAAAGGATTCACCATTTAACAATCCTCCTTGATTTCAAAACAAGATTTAGTTGTCTTCACCAAGGTTAATTTATAGTTTTTCCAAACTATTTACAATTTTATTTCAATTTGAAATCTTTCGATACAAATTGGAAATCCTTTCTTTTTGTGAAAGCTATAACTATTTGAAACAAATAGTTTTCGTTTTGGGAAAACTGATTACAATATACACAGTTAAAGCCATCCAAGTATAAAACTTGAATTTAAATTTAAATTTCCAAAACCATACTTTTTTTTAAATGGTTAAAACCCATATAAACACCTTTATCACTTGTATAATCTTTTTTAGGCCATAATTTCCAAATCATTCCTAACTTGGAAAACCATTTCCAATTCAACTTGAACTTCCTTTAATACCGATTGGAAATTCATTTCTTATATGAAAGCTTATATCGTTCGAAAACAAATAGTTTTTATTTCGGAAAAAATCCGATTTCATTTATACAAGTTAGAATCTTTGGGTTAATTTAAATTCCCAAAACAACACTTCATAAAATGGTTCAAGTTCATGTAAGCCTATATGATCTTTTTGAAATCATAAGCTTACAACATAGAATTTAATTTCAAATTTTTATTCAAATTTAAAACGAATTTCAAAGCCAAATTAATTTATTCAAAAATAACTTTTTATTTCAAAATTCCTTTTCAAAAGTTTTGCCACTTTAAATCCTATTTATTTCCAAAACCATTTGGATTCAAAAATTCAATTCAAAAATTATTTCAAAACTGTGACTTAACCAATTTCTACGTGCAATCCATATGTGTGTGTGTATAGTATAGTCCAGGGGTTCAACACAATAGTGCACAACATCAACCATCATAGATTCAATCATATTAACATCGATAAGCGGTATAGTCCATAACGCTTATCTTTATACACAGATTCATAGATAAAACAAATTTATCAATAAGGTATATCACAGAATATAAATAAAATTACTATCCGTGAGGAATCCAGTTGGATCCCTCCAACCTGTTTCCCTGCATCAACAGACGTTAGCACAACAATTAAATACCAATTCCACTTCGAGGTGGAATATCGCGGTATATGGGATTTATAAAAATATCATCCGCTATTATGCGGCGCAATAGGGTCTCATCCGCTATATAATGCGGGAAATCAACAACTCCAATATATATATATATATATATATATATATATATATATTATATACTACTATATATATATATAATATTATCCAGTGAATAATTAGTATAAACAATCATCAAGCACACAGACAATCAATTTAAATTTAGCTATTTAAAATCAAACTGGAAATTTAATTGAGTGAGAAGATCTCACCTTGGCTTTTATTAGCAATCCATTTCCATCTTGACTCGATTTTCTCGATTTATACCTTGTATAAATATTTACACAGTTTATCAATATTTGAATTTATTCGAACACTTAAATTATCCTTTAATTATTTACTTAACCAAAAAATTTATTTTAACTAATTTTCCTTTTAAAATTAATTTGGTAACTTAATAATTGAAATAAATTCATTAACCACATAAGCTACCTTAATAAATTATCTCCAAAATAAACTTACCGTAATGTTTGATAGCTAAATAAATAAACAATTTATTTGAATTAAATTAAAGTTCACTTAATCCCACATTTTAAAATATTGAAATTCAAAGCAAAGAACTAATACCTTAAATTTTTTAAACAACTCTTTTTTTATATATAAATTTATTTAACTCAAAAATTTATATCTAAAACTAAATTCCCTTTATATAAATTTTCTTTAGTAATTTAAATAGTTTTAGATAATCAATTAAACAATACATTTATACTTTATTTTCTGTAATTAAACAACAATAACCATTTGCCTTTCTTTTTACTATAAAATTTAGATGTAATCAAATCAAACTGAAAATAGGAATTGATTACCTTACTGCCAAATTCGAGCTCCACTGACTCACGAAACCCACGCAACCCAACGAACCACCGAAACCACTTGAACTTGATCGCTGCCATCATCATCGGGTCAAGCTATTTGCAATCCATAATCCTCAAATCCCTATGCGTGCACTACCAGATTTGAAACCCTAGTTGCGATGAACACGATTGCTTGCGAGCCATCGACGAATGCCCCTTCAACAATCGAAACCCATGACTCCATCACGTGCCGTCATCATCATCCCTGTTCGAACGAACGCCCCCTCGTTCAGCCACTCGCACGTGATTGCGACCCCGATGTCGTGCCTGAATCGAGGAACCCTCTCCTTGTCGTCGACCCAATCATGGCGCTCGCGCGTTTCAGACATCGTGAAACCCAGATTGCATGCCTGATTCCCTTTACATTGCCATCGCGACTCAAAGGAGACGAAGGTGCCTCGAATCGATTATGATTTAATTTCGAAACTTAAACATGCGGCCATTTATTTCTTTTCTTTTTTCTGAAACACGATTGCAAAGTGAAAGAGGAAAGGGGATTAAAAACTTTAGAGCTCGGCTAAAGTTTTAAGTAGGATGATGGCTTGCGCGAGAATCCTGTAGAGCTACAGTAATAGAAAAGAAAGAAAAAAGTTTGATGTGGATGGGATTACGGCTGTTGATTAGAGTGTATAAATTTATATTTAAATTAAATCGATTAACTATTTTCTAGGCGTTTATATCTCGTATGATCACACGATAGCTACGAAAGCTACGAGATTTGAAATTCGATAATAATTCAATATTACGGATCCAATGGAACTGGTTTCGTCGAATTTCGAGACTGTGCCTCGGAAGGCTATTTTTAAATATCGATTTAAATGATATATTTTCAAAACTGAACAAAACGTTTCCAAATCAATTTCTGAAGCATCCATTATCTTCAGTATTGTCAATATTAATTATTTAAGCCATCAAATTATTTTTAATCGGTTTTAAAATTGAAAAATTCAAATTTTTTACCCATCATTAATAAATTAAACTCAATAATGTATTTGCCAAATTTATATTTATATTCGAAATTCAAGTTAAACTAACCTACGAATATTTAAAATTACTTAAATTTTTCAAATTCAAATACCAAAAATTCTGGGTCGTCACATCCTTCCCCCTTAAAAGAATTTCATCCCGAAATTATAAGTTAAGAAGAATGATTCTCACCCGTTTAATATTTTCCAAACCAAATGGTTTTATCAACTTTCCAAAACAAATCTTTTTATCAAAGACCCATTATCATTTCAACTAGCTTTCAAACTTCAATTATAAGTTCCAAATAACATTGTTTTCTTAACAATTCAAATTTAAATTTAAATTCAAATTTCCAAAATTTTCTCAAAATTTTCCTAACACCCTAAATTTTCGAAAAATTTCGCCAGCATCGCCTTTGCGCGGCTAGCTCGGTACGACTACAAAATGGCACCACATGTCCTCAAATTCCAAAAGAAAACAAAAGGCCAGGTGGCTAGACAAGAAAATCACCAAATTTCATACTGAAATTTAAATACATACCTTTTTGTCCAGCAATTCAAATTTATCTTCAAAAATCATGATTCCAATTTTTTTCTTTTTCCTGTAATATACATGTATATTCTACTAGCCATAATATCCAATTACAAGATTCAAATATGATTTGCACATTCTTTTACGGAATTTCAATACATACTTCTTATACTATTCTTACCTTACTATTGAAGTTATATATCCATTTTCGTTCAATCTTGCATTTTCAATTTCTTTTGAATTCAATTGATAAATTTCAATTCTATTTGGATTCAGTTTAACTTCTGAATATTGAATTTTATCTTCTATTTATAACTGATTCATATCATTATTTTACTTTAGTTTCATTCACTAATTTACTTTAATTTCCAATTTGAAATCGTTTGTCGCTAACAAAAATTTTCTAACTCCCAAAAATTTCGAAATTTTTTGGCAGAGTCTCCTTTGTACGAAGGAGCTTTTGTAATTTGACAAAAGATATAAATATATATACATCAACCCACCCAGTCGGAAAAATCAAAACAGTTCATATTTCCTATTTTTATTGCGTAGGCGTACCTTATTTAGCATTTTCAAGCAAAGCGGCTTATTATTAGCATTTTGCGCAATCAAATCCAGCCCAACGACTTTTCTGTACCTGTATTTACTCAATTTAAACACATAAGTGACATATATAGGAAATTCATATACATTTCACTTATTTTCAATAGTAAACACATAGTTTTCACAAGCAATGCACTCAAAATAATTCCCATAAGCAATTTATAAGGTTTCAATACAAATTTAATTACTTACAACTACATTCCATATCATTTCTATTCAATTTCAATGATTTACAACACACTTTCTTTTTTCAATTCATTTTTAACCGAAAGGAACTCATATCCATTTCAATTAATCCAAAAATTAATTTTATTGGCTTTCATTAACTCATAGGATTTTATGCAATCACGTTTGCGTCAAACGGCAACCATTTCTATGCAAATTCGACGATATTCACTAAATAGAATATTCAATTCTAGTTTATAACTAATATAAATTAATATCAACTCAATTTACTCCTTATTTCATTTCATTTCCAATTGATTCTGTTCGATTCATTTTGCATTCCATACAACTTGACAACAACCATTTCACAATTTTATTCAAGTCGAGCTTTCATCCAATATTTACTTAAGTTATTTATTTTCTTCAAGTTATTTCAATTCAAAACTCCAATTTATTTTTCCATGTAACACTTCCCAATTTAAATCCTTGATTTGATTTTCATTTATCAAATTCATTCCATCTACTAATTTAATTAAATTAGTTTTACACACTTATCCATTTTAAATTTCAACTTTCCATTCTCAATTCATCTCGAATTTATTTTATCAATAACAAGGAAATTTTTAATTTATTTCTACTTACTTGAATTTATTTGCAAATTCGAACCATTTTTATTTAACTCACAATTCAAGTTTTAATTTAACTAATTCAACTTTCCAATTTTATGAATTAATTAATTATCATATTTGTTTACTTGAATTCAATCCATTTTATTTTTTTTCAATTCTAATTCATTTACTCATAAATGTTAACTCATTTGTTCATTCACAAATTTATTCCACACTTTCTTTTATTTATCCTTTCCAATTTAACATTCACTTTGTTTTTCTCAAATCAAATCAATTCCAATTCTAGTTCTATTTATTTATAAATTCAAGATGAATTTCAACATTCAATTCCCAATATTAAGTTTTAAATTCGAACCTTTAAACTTCGATAAGTATTCCAACTTATTTATATTTCACATTATTTCAATTTCTGATTTTTTTCTTAAGTTCACTTCATTTAATTGATTCACTTATACTTATTTTAATTTAAATCCATCCTTTAAGTTAAATTCATTTTATCAAGGTCAAATTGTATAAGTTATCAACTCATTACTAATTCCATTAATATTTAAAATAGGATTCCAAAGTCTTTCCAACTTTTCAGAAGCATTTTTGAGATTAATTCAAATTTTCTTTTGAATTTCCAAAACTAAATCCAGTTTGCAAACAACTTCCATTTAAAATAATTTGGTAGCAATTTTCTGTCTTGGAAACTCGAAAATGAACATCGATGATGCTGCAGTCATCACCGAAGTTATTTTCCAGCGACCGAAAAGAGTTTAGAGCTTTCATCCCTTCAAAACCTTTCCAATATTTGTCCGGAATTCTATTTCAAATTATGAATCACATTTTCAATTTACAATTCTCATTTGTATATGGATTTTATTTCTTAACTCTTTGTCATGACTTCAATTTCTTTTTCAACTTTAATGATAATGATTTAATATTATCACTACCAAACAACCAAGCAACCAAATATACTATAATAATTTGTGGAAAATCATTCCTTTATAAACGAAAATAATTTTGTGTAAAATTATTTCATTTACCCTAATTTAAAACAATACTATGTCGGTTTATCTTGTTTAAGAGTTTAGAAACCCCTATCGATACAGTTGGTCGAACTACACCGACCAGAATCTATAAACAATCAACCGATAAGTCAACACAATATAAAAAAAATTATATTCACTAACAAATACGCTCTCATATCTATTATTACACTCAAACTCATTCTATAGTACTATTGACTATATCTTTAATGAGTAACACCCAATAGAGCTAAGGTTGTCGCTTAACCAAATGCTCTGATACCACATGCAACAAATCCGGTTTCTCAACGCCCGAAAGTCGACATCAATACGTCCACTGTATCGAATGCCAGAAAACCAAACTGTTAGGGTTTAAAGAAGAAGAGGAAGAAGAAGAAGGAAAGAAAACAACCATAGAATCTCACATATCGCTGCGGAACAAATATAATAGATAAATAAATATCTTTAAATAGAATTACTATGTCGGTTATTACATTACATTATCAGAGTGTACAACAACGAACAGCGGGAAGAAAAATTATATATATAAATGATATGCCTCGCCATCTAGCTCCAACTCTTGATTTCCATAGCAACTTCTTGACTTTGCTCCCGAATAACTGCTAACCTGACTCTAGGCTGCCCGTGTGGAAAATTATAGGCACCCAGAGTTTAGAAAGGGAACAATAAACTCCAGGTCAGTCGTGGGACTGCTGTGAGATCTCAAAAACAGTTATTTTCACAAGGAAAAGAAAAGAAAAGAAATCCGCTATGCTTTTTGGAAAATGAAACTACCATAAGGCCTCCTGCCACACACACAATGCAAATGCAGAATTGGAGGAGCTTTCGCACTTATGCCTACTATAGCTACCATGTTCAATAGCCGGTTACCACCACTTTCCATGGCAGGTTATACAAATAAAACCGTACAGGGCTCGTATTGTTTTGTTTGGATTTTCCAACAAATGGTCAGGCAAAGGAACTTCCAAAATAAAATGGAACGCCTCTGGAGGGACGTCCTCGAGAACCTAACCGGATCTCTACTACACAAGGCTGGGTTACCTCTGTAACTAGGTAACAACTGACACGAGTATGCCATTCCCCGGTCGTTACCGACCTTTATCCGAGGTTCCCCCAATCCAACAACCACACAGTAAAGTATCTGGGCTCCATACCATGATACCACTTTTCATAAAGAATCAACATAAATAAATATCTAGGCTCCATACCATGATATCACTTTTTATATCCAGAAGGAAATGGTCACACCCTCAAGAGGAGCTACCTCCAAGTAACCTTGCCGCCACAATTTCTGTTTCGACCATACCGGGTTGTGAGGCTCGACGAAGTGTCATCCACAAAGCTACGCTTTTTCACAAAGCCATGCTTCGATCACAAATGATCAACAAATGATCATCAACACACAACCGCACTCAGCATGTGACACTACCAAATTGGGAATATAACACTAATAACTTTCAACTACATAACCTCTGAGCTCGTACGTCTCAGAGAAGGGTGTTAAGCTAAGAGAATAAATTCTCCGCCACCAACAGATATGTATTCGAAAGAAATCTGCTTTATATCTCAAAGTGTAGTGTCAGACATACCACCATACAAGTTTATTCCGGGTTCGAACAGAACCGAAGGCACTTTCAAAGAAGCCCTTGCAATTTCTGGGTATTCACAAACCCGATCGGACTTCTCATCACTTAGGGAATCTCTATACCAGCGCGACTCAGTGCAGAGATGATCGACGGGTTATCCTTTCGTTCTCGAAAATACCCGGTCTTCACCACCGGTCTTCAAATGCTATCCATAACGATGTATCATTATTCGGAATGGGATATTTGACACAAAGGTCTTCTTCCGGCTAAACCGAATAATGAGCGTAATATTTAAAAATATATGGATATGGAATTTCAATTAAGTCACAACTTAATATCCAAAACTTTCCTTTCAATGGTTTAAATTACCATTTCAAATCTTTTAAATAAAATATTTATTTTACAAAGTTCACCCAGTTTCACAAAGATTCAATTTATAGCTTTCGAAATAGTTCCTTTTCAAATTGGATTAACTATCCAATCTTTCAATTTAAGAATTAATTTGTAACTCTCAAATCCTTTCCAATTCAAATCTGGTATTTAAAGGATTCACCATTTAAAAATCCTCCTTGATTTCAAAACAAGATTTAGTCGTCTTCACCAAGGTTAATTTATAGTTTTTCCAAACTATTTACAATATTATTTCAATTTGAAATCTTTCGATACAAATTGGAATTCCTTTCTTTTTATGAAAGCTATAACTATTTGAAACAAATAGTTTTCATTTTGGGAAAACTGATTACAATTTACATAGTTAAAGCCATCCAAGTATTAAACTTGAATTTAAATTGAAATTTCCAAAACCATACTTTTTTTAAATGGTTAAAACCCATATAAACACCTTTATCACTTGTATAATCTTTTTAGGCCATAATTTCCAAATCATTCCTAACTTTGAAAACCATTTCCAATTCAACTTGAACTTCCTTTAATACCAATTGGAAATTCATTTCTTATATGAAAGTTTATATCGTTCGAAAACAAATAGTTTTTATTTCGGAACAAATCCGATTTCATTTATACAACTTAGAATCTTTGGGTTAATTTAAATTCCCAAAACAACACTTTATAAAATGGTTCAAGTTCATGTAAGCCTATATGATCTTTTTGAAATCATAAGCTTACAACATAGAATTTAATTTCAAACTTTTATTCAAATTTAAAACAAATTTCAAAGCCAAATTAATTTATTCAAAAATAACTTTTTATTTCAAAATTCCTTTTCAAAAGTTTTTCCACGTTAAATTCGATTTATTTCCAAAACCATTTGGATTCAAAAATTCAATTCAAAAATTATTTCAAAAACTGTGACTTAACCAATTTCCACGTGCAATCCATATGTGTGTGTGTGTATAGTGTAGTCCAGGGGTTCAACACAATAGTGCACAACATCAACCATCACAGATTCAATCATATTAACATCGATAAGCGGTATAGTCCATAACGCTTATCTTCATACACAGATTCATAGATAAAACAAATTTATCAATGAAGTATATCACAGAATATAAATAAAATTACTATCTGTGAGGAATCCAGTTGGATCCCTCTAACCTGTTTCCCTGCATCCACAGACGTTAGCACAACAATTAAATACTAATTCCACTTCGGTGGAGTATCGTGGTGTATGGGATTTATAAAAATATCACCTGCTATTATGCGGCGCAATAGGGTCTCATCCGCTATATAATGCAGGAAATCAACAACTCCAATATATATATTATATACTGCTATATATATAATATTATCCAGTGAATAATTAGTATAAATCAGTCATCAGGCACACAGACAATCAATTTAAATTTAGCTATTTAAAATCAAAATGGAAATTTAATTGAGTGAGAAGATCTCACCTTATCTTTTATTAGCAATCCATTTCCATCTTGACTCGATTTTCTCGATTTATACCTTGTATAAATATTTACACAGTTTATCGATATTCGAATTTATTCGAACACTTAAATTATCGTTTAATTTATTTACTTAACCAAAAATTTTATTTTAACTAATTTTCTTTTTAAAATTAATTTGGTAACTAAATAATTAAAATAAATTCATTAACCAAATAAGCTACCTTAATAAATTATCTCCAAAATAAACTTACTGTTAATGTTTGATAGCTAAATAAATAAACAATTTATTTGAATTAAATTAAAGTTCACTTAATCCCACATTTTAAAATATTGAAATTCAAAGCAAAGAACTAATACCTTAATTTTTTTAAACAACTCTTTTTCTATATATATAAATTTATTTAACTCAAAAATTTATATCTAAAACTAAATTCCCTTTATATAAATTTTATTTAGTAGTTTAAATAGTTTTAGATAATCAATTAAATAATACATTTATACTTTATTTTCTGTAATTAAACAACAGTGACCATTTTCCTTTCTTTTTACTGTAAAATTTAGATGTAATCAAATCGAACTGAAAATAGGAATTGATTACCTTACTGCCAAATTCGAGCTCCACTGACTAACGAAACCCACGCAACCCAACGAACCACCGAACCCACTTGAACTTGATCGCTGCCATAATCATCGGGTCAAGCTATTTGCAATCCCTAATCCCCAAATCCCTACGCGCGCACTACCAGATTCGAACCCCTAGTTGCGATGAACGCGATTGCTTGTGAGCCATCGACGAATTCCCCTTCAACAATCAAAACTCCTGACTCCATCATGCGCCGTCATCATCATCCCTGTTTGAATAAACGCCCCTTCGTTCATCCACTCGCACGTGATTGCGACCCCGATGTCGTGCCTGAATCGAGGAACCCTCTCCTTGTCGTCGACCCAATCACGGGGCTCGTGCGATTCAGACATCCCGAAACCCATATTGCATGCCTGATTCCCTCACGTTGCCATCGCGACTCAGAGGAGACGAAGGTGCCTCGAATCGATTATGATTTAATTTTGAAACTGAAACATGCGGCCATTTATTTCTTTTCTTTTTCTGAAACACGATTGCAAAGTGAAAGAGGAAAGGGGATTAAAAACTTGAGATTTCGGCTAAAGTTTTAAGTAGGAAGATGGCTTGCGCGAGAATCCTGCAGAGCTACAGTAATAGAAAAGAAAGAAAAAAGTTTGATGTGGATGGGATTACGACTGTTGATTAGAGTGTATAAATTTATATTTAAATTAAATCGATTAACTATTTTCTAGGCGTTTATATCTCGTACGATCACAGGATAGCTCCGAAAGCTACGAGATTTCAAATCCGATAATAATTCAATATTACGGATCTAATGGAACTGGTTTCGTTGAATTCCGAGACCGTGCATCTGAAGGCTATTTTTAAATATCGATTTAAACGATATATTTTCAAAACTAAACAAAACATTTCCAAATCAATTTCTGAAGCGTCCATTATCTTCAGTATTCTCAATATAAATTTTCTAAGCCATCAAATTATTTTTAATCAGTTTTAAAATTGAAAAATTCAAATTTTTTACCCATCATTAATAAATTAAACTCAATAATTTAATTGCCAAATTTCTATTTATATTCGAAATTCAAGTTAAACCAACCTACAAATATTTAAAATTACTTAAATTTTATCAAATTCAAATACCAAAAATTCCGGGTCGTCACACTCTTCTACGGTATTCTAAATTTAGGTCACCAAAACATTAAAAATCAAGAAGATTGTGTATGGAGTTTAGTTTGTGGAAAACCCATATTTTTCTCGTTAGATAGAATGGCTCACATTTTAGGATCTGAAAATGATGGTATTGAATTGAGCAATGTTGGCTGTGACAGGTCGTTTGTAATGGTATAAGTCATTTAATTTTGGAATACGATATTACCTACTCAAGTCCATGACCTTAAGGCCAAAATCTAGAATTATACACCGTGCGTTAATGAAAACTGTAACTCCACGAACCATAAGTTATGAACTTGCTTACGAACACCACTTCAAAGCCTTATATGTCACCTTTGGCAATATCAAAGTTAATTGGCTTCGGTTAATTCTTGATGAATTCTTAAGCTTCAACAATGGTCGAATGAATGTCATCTACTATGGTGAGTATATTATGCGATTGCTAAAAGAATGTGAGATCCCAGAACCTGACTCACTGGTTTCTACCGTCGGGTACTTAAATTCTCGTACTTTAGCATTAATGAAGCTACTGGTTGCTAGAACTCCTCCTATCATTACTTTTGAAGAATGGAATCAATGCCAATCATCTCAAGATCTACCACAACAACAACAAGGCGAAGCATCTCACCATCTAACTCGCCAAAGATCAACTACTCGTCAACAAGATGAAATTTTGATTCCTAATCCATGCCTTCCTCCACATGAATCAATTTCCATGATATGTCGTAACCAATAAATACTTCAATCCCATATCACTAAAGTTGATAAAAAGCTTGATAAAGTTAAAGGATTTTTTACAAAGTTATGGCAAGCTATCTCGTATTCATCCGAAACTTCAACGGCTAAACTAGGTGATCGGGGTAAGCAACCTATCTTCACTTGGTCTTCCTCTACCGATGATCAAGCAAGTAGTAGAGACTATGGTGGAAATAAAGGCGATAGTAGTGGTCAAAGATCACATGGCGATAGGGGTAAGAATATAATGGAGTAAGGTGTTACTTTTCTTATATTATAAAAACATTATTCTTTATTTCACAACATTATGGCTTGTATTAAATAGCCACTCTTTTCGTATTATTTCAAGACTCTTGTCTACGATATTGTAATGTATGTTCGGTTCCTTCATAATATCTATCAATGCTTCTTACTTTTATATTCTATATTCCTTTTTATCGATGACAAAGGGGGAGAAGTATTATTACTAACATTAAGAATGCAGGATATAGATCGTCAAAGATTCAGGGGGAGTTAGTATTTATATTATATATACAGTCGAAATCTATATTTATTTACAAGTTGTCATCAATCAAAAAGGGGGAGAATGTTGAGACTTGGTTTTGATTCATGACACGAAGCTATCGCTACAACATACAGATCTGACAACAGTTACGACAATAAGGAGAATATATACTACATGAAGACAAGACATCAAAATCAGTGCATCAATTATATTATCTGTTTTTGAGTCTTTGATCAATTTTCTTAAAATCTCTCCTCGTTTAACGTATATATTAGCTTATATTTAATCTTAATTATTTATACATATAAGCATAGAATATATATATATATATATATATATTATCAAAAAATTTCACTAAAATCATATATATATATATATAAAACCTGTGAAAACTGTGCAAATTGCATAGAAATCACCAGGTCAATCGACTAACCTATAAATTGCCGTGCAACATGCACAGGTGCACAAATAAACAAATAATACGTTTGAGTATTCAATCGAATGGCCCAGAGGTTCAGTGGGCTGAATTTCTACAATAGCTATTTTTTGAAAAGACACGACTATTTGTGAAGAGTTACAAACTTCTACGAAAAGATTTGGTCGCAACACTTCAACCGGAACTCTTTGTCAACAGTCGTTGCTTTTTAACATTTATAATACATACTCTAACTTGTTTCCAAATTACCAAATTTTATTATCTTTCTAATCTTACACTCTTGAATCTGTCTGCAACTATACTTTCAAATATTCTGCATTAAAGCAATATTATACCTTTCTATTCTTCATAAACTTCAAATATATATATATTTATACTCGAGGAGAAGATTATAGGAAGGATGTACTACAAGTGACAAATCTGTGTTATTAGAACACACAAGGTCAAAATACTATTTTCTATTTGTTGAAGTCATGTTCTGCTGCTCAGGCGTGTGCAGTCCTCTATGGCTGCTGAGGCGAAATCCTGTTCCACCGCTTAGGTCCTTGTTCGGCTGCTCAAGGATTGTGTATACCTATTTCTCGGGGTTAAGTGAGGGTTATTGTTTAAGTGAAATTCCAGAAGGATTTTGGGACTAGACGCAGGACGGAGCTCTGAACCAATATAAAAATCTCCAGTGTTATTTTTGTTATTATTCTTTTATATTCCGCATTATTTACTGTATAACTATCATTACTATACTCTATATTATCGTATATCCATATTACACGATCCATATCACACTTTCATTGGAGAGTGTTGAGACGTGGTTTTGATTCATGACACAAAGCTATCACTACAACATACAGATTTGATGATTGTTACGACAAAAAGGAGAATATATACTACATGAAGACAAGACATCAAAATCGGTGCATCAATTATATTATCTTTTTTTGAGTCTTAAGTCAATTTTCTTAAAATCTTTCCTCGTTTAACGTATATATTAGCTTATATATAATCTTAATGATTTATTTGTATAAGCATAGAAAATATATATATATATATATATATATATATTATCAAAGTTTTTCTTTAAAATCATATATAATATATCTATATATTTAAAACCTGAGAAAACTGTGCAAATTGCACAGAAATCACCAGGTCAGTTGAAATGACCTAGTAGGTCAGTCGACTGACCTGTAAATTTTTGTGCAACGTGCATAGGTGCAAAAATAAACATATAATACGTTTGAATATTAGTCGACTGACTCAGAGGTTTAGTTGACTAAATTTCTACAACAGCTATTTTCTAAAAAGACACGACTATTTATGAAGAGTTACGAACCTCTAGGAAAAGACTTCGACGCAACACTTCAACCAGAACTCTTCGTCAATAGTCACCGCTTTTTAACATATATAAATACATACTCTAACTTATTTCCAAATTATCGAATTTACTTATCTTTCTAATCTAACACTCTTGAATCTACTTGTAACTATAATTTCAAATATTCTGCATTAAGCAATATTAAACCTTTCTATTCTTTATAAACTTCATATATATATTTATACTCGAGGAGAAGATTATAGGAAGGGTGTACTACAAATGACAAATCCATGTTATTAGAACACATAAGGTCAAAACAATATTTTGTATTTGTTGAAGTCTTGTTATGTTGTTCAGGCGTATGAAGTCCTCTTCGGCTGCTGAGGCGAAATCTTATTCCGCTGCTCAGGTCCTTGTTCGGCTGCTCAAGGGTTATATAGAACTGTTCCTCTGGGTTAAGTGAGAGTTATTGTGTTAGTGAAATTCTAGAAGGAGTTTGGGACTGGACGTAGGATGGAGCTCCGAACCAGTATAAAAATCTTCGATGTTATTTTATTATTCTGCTTTTATATTTTGCACTATTTACTGTGTAACTATCATCATTATACCTTGTATTATCATATATCCATATTACATGATCCATAGCACACTTTCATTTGGTTTTGATTGCTGACCTGAAACAACAATACGGTGATTTGAGATGTGTCTAACACTGGAATCACAAGGGTATTTCATAAGAAATACATTATTCCATTAGTTGACATCACTCAATTATATACATTGAAGATTATGAATCTTTAGTATAAAATAAAGTTATCCGCTACCATTTATATGTTAATAGATTACTTGTATACTTCTTATTTGTTGAGATTTCCTCAAGCTATGGATGTTATGTGTGTTACTATCAAGATATAGAGGCAAGATAACTACATATATTTGTTGAGCTTTCCTCAAGGTATGTGCATTATACTTAGGCCATCGCAAAATGGTAAATACGAGTAAATAATCTTTCTTTATTTATTAAGCTTTCCTCAAGGCAAAGATGAGATAAGGAAAAAGACCACAATATTAGGAGTTGTATATGATACAACCGACGAGGAGTTATCCATCGTATGTGGTACTATGATTTATTAAGCTTTCCTCAAGGTTAGAATCATAAGGCATACGAGTCCTAACACCCACTAGTGAAGTCGAAAGACTTCTATGATATATCTTAAGGTTTGGAATAAGATAAAATAATAGTGGGTACTTATTAGTAAAATGAAATGTAATAATTAACCTTACTAATATTCTAAGAACATCTATTATAGATATTGTCTAATCTACTAAGTTAAAATTTGCAAAAAATGCCTACACCTAAGTTGTTTTCTTAAACCGACAACCTGACCAAACCTAACTATATAGACTGACTAAGGGATATAAAGATAGCATTAAAATACTAACGTCTATGGTCCTCAATAACGGAACCTTCAACGTTAAAAATCACTGATAATGCGAACCCTGAATTACACATAGCCTATAACAAATGGGTTGCAGACATTGAAATCGTCCAAGTTTACATGATGTCCATGTTTGACAAACAATTATAGAGACAACACGAGAACATGAGTCTTCATCAAATTTTGATAGCCTTAAAGCTTTGTTTAGGGGACAATCTCGTTCTGCAAGATACGGTACAAGGAAACTGTTATATACAAAAATGACGAAGGGATAAAAAGTGGATGATTATGTTCTAATGATGTAAGGCGACATTGATAGACTTTCTCAAATATGTGTAACGATATGCAACGATTTGTTAGTGGATCAGATGCTAGGGTCTCTTACTCTTTAGTTTGAGTCGTTTATATTAAACTATAATATGAACTAGTTGAACATAAGCATTATGGGGCTCCTTAATATGTTGAGGTCCACCGAGTCATTGTCCAAAGATCAGGATGTTGTACTTGCGGTTAAGGAGAAAGCATTACATTAAAAAGTTCGAAGAAATAGAAACGAGCTAATAAGAAGAACAAGAAGACTAGTTAAGCAGACAAGGGTGAATGCCATCACTATCACAGGAGAAAGGTTATTGGAAATAGAACTATTCAGAGTACTTAAAGACTATCAAAGAAAAGAAATAAAATAGTCCTGTTACTTCTACAGGTATATTTTTGATTCAAAAACATTTTTCAATCAAAAAATTATCTTGGATTTCAAATACTGGATCAGGAATTCACATCTGTAATTCGTTATAGGGACTTAGAAACAGACATTATGTGATGAAGGGGCAAATGAGGCTTCAAGTTGCTGATAGATCTCTAGTAAGTGCAACGACGATTGGAGATTATCATTTATCTTTGCCAAATGGATTAGTTTTAATATTAAATAATTGCTATGATGTAAAAGACTTCATTTATGGTGTTATTTCTCTGCCTAGATTATCTGAGACTGAATATATTTTTCACTACATTAATAATGTTGTTAACATTATGTTAGATGGTAATGAAGTCTATAATGGTATTTTAGATAATGATATTTATTTGATTAATTCTAATTATGTCAATGTTGTGAATAATTCTTCTAATATTGACATAAACAATAACTATCTTTGGCATTGTACGCTAGGTCATATAAGTGACAAAGGACTACACAAATTGAAAACCGAGGGTTTTCTATAGTTATTTGATCCTGGATCATTTGATACACATGAGTCATTTCCCAAACGAAAATTGACTAACATTCGTTTAATGGTAGCAATGAAAGAGTTAATGAACTCTTGGGTCTTGTACGTACTGATGTATATGGACTAATTCCTATTGTTACCAAAGACGATTCTTCTTACTACATAACCATTATGGATGATTTCTCCAAACTAGGATATGTGTATCTTATGTAGAACAAATTCAATGTCTGTGAAAGATTAGTTGAATATAAAAATGAGGTTGAAAATTAGATGAATCAAAGAATAAAACACTTTGATCCGATCGAGAAGGTGAGTACGTTGGATAGCGCTCCAATAGTACTTAAAAGATAATCGGATTATCTATTAGATTACTCCACCCTATAGTCCACAACACAATGGTGTTCAAAGCGAAGGAACCAAACCTTGATAGTTATGGTTTATTCCATGATAAGTAAGGTCGAGCTACCTCTGTCCTATTGAGGATATGCACTAGAAACCGCAACACATATGTTGAATTTGATACCTATGAAATCTATTCCTAAGACACCATACGATACATATGGCACAAAAGGAAACCCCACCTCAATTATTTGAAGGTGTGGGGTTGTCCAGCCTACGTAAAAAATGTCAGCACAACAAACTTGAGACAAGATTAGCCTTAAGTAAGTTTATAAGACATTCCAAGAACTCTAGTGTGATATCCCAGAAAATTTCAAGCAAATTAAAATGTAATAATCTCTTTTATAAATTATTTAAATTTAGTAAAATTGTTATTTATTTCAAAACAAATAATAATGAGTGTTTATATATAGAGATAAATAGATTTTAAATAGAATTATTATTTCAAATTGAATTTTCATTTGTTTTTTTGTTGATTTTAGATTAAATTTGAATTTGGATTTAAATTTGAAATCAAAAAAGATAATTATCTTAAAATGAAATTGGATCTAAATATATATATAAAAAATAAATAAATAAATAAATATAAAAGATAAATGCATTATATAATAAAATTCTCATATAAAAGACAAGTGTTAAGATTTTGAAAAAAAAAGAAACACAAATTAACAAATATAAGTCATTAAACATAAGAAATTAATATATTAAACAAGTTTAAAACACTTGTCAATTGAGGAATTTATGAGAAATACATTTGTGACATATGGATGATTTGAATCAACAAGTGGCAATGATATCTTTTATTTGAAAATCTATAAAAATATTTTATAATTCAGGCTGATCATTTTTCCTCTCTTGAAATCTTTTTCTTTCTTTTTCTATTTTCAAAAACTAAAGAGGAAAATCAAGCTAACACCAATAATATTTCAAACCTGAACTGAGTTATGCAAGAATTTAAGGCTTCAGCAAGCAAGATTTCAACTCAAATACAAAGATTAACTTCATAATAAAATAAAATCAACAGCAGGCTATTCATTTCATCAATAAAAAATTTCCAGACAAAAAGCAGGAGACTGTTCTCTGCTTTATAAACCTGTGAGTAAACTGATTCTATTGTTAACGCTTAAGCCTGTTAACAATGATGCTAGTGATTTATCATTGACATAACCTTTGGAAATCTGTTTGCATGATGAAGATATGTCTGCATGTAGATAGATATACAGTTATTGAACAGGTATGCCTATATATATGTTTATAAACCTCTGTTACTTGTCACAGGCTTATAAATTTAGTTTTTTAATCCTACTTTCTCTTTATACAGACAATATTAAGCAAGAAATTTTAAAAAGAAAATTGATCAGGGTAATGCAATTTCATTCTTAAAAAGAATTTCAGTAGGAAATATTAAATAAAAGATGCAAAAATAAGAAAATACAGTAAAGTTCTTTAAAAACAGAAAATTTATATGTCTAAATTTCTTGTATTGGATATGTAAACTGAGTTGTATTGTAAATTCATGAATTATGATAACCATATCATAATTTTTAAGTTAGTGGATAATGAGGAATTTTGTGATGATCGTAATTGGGTTTAACTTCGATCTCCGGCAATCTCGAAGCTCAAAAAAATGGGATTTGAGGCAGGAGGTAGTGGATGATCCCCGATGGAAGGAAAAATAGTTAGGAGTTTTACTGATGGTCGTGGGGACCAGTACGAGACGAACTAGGGTTTTGGTTGGGTTCTGTCAAGTGGAATGGCGTGATGATCTCGGCTATAATGTAGCATCGAGTTCGATTACGAGCAAGGGGGTAGTTGAGGGGGTCAATGGCGAGGCTGGAATCAGAGCGACGTGGACTCCGGTCGTCTTGATCGTCGTGGCGAGCATCTTTTGTCGAGCTAGTTTAAGATCCGGAATGTTCAAATTGCTCGATTTCGTTTCGGATTTTCTCATGCGAAGTTGGGTAGCTGGGATGAACGGGAAGGTCCGTGTTGACTTCATGGAAGTGTCGGTGGCACTGAGTGATCCTCCAGCGAAGTGTGCACGTGCACGCAAGATTGCTTGTATCAATGGGAAGCTTGATGTTCTGGGCCATTGAGGAAGAAGGGTTGGTCTTCGGGTAGAATGATGTTTTACACGATGTAGTTCATGAGTGAATCAGGATAGAACTCGAAAGCATTTCGGGTTAAATTGTGAGTTTGTGTACCAGGTTTCCAGTTCAAATTAATCCAAGTTTTAAATTGATAATAGAATAATTGAAGGAAGCAACAGACTCGGGTAAAGGATCGATATTATTAGGGTTTGATCCGAAGTAAATCTTGTTCAAATTTTCAAGTTTAAAAATTAAATAAGTTTATAAATTCAAAACTGAATCTAGTTTTGAACCCTTTCTTAAAATTTATTCCTTTATAGTATAAATGTCTTAAATGATTGTTTAAGGATACTATAATTTGTTAACTTAAATTTGTTAAGTTAAAAGTCTTAAGTTATTTTAAACTCTAATTAAATGGTTTAATCGAGTAAGATAATTATAGGATAAATGGTTTATCTTATGATTAATTAAATCCTTGGATGATTAAGGACTAGTTAAATTAATAAAGAATTTAAGAGTAACTAATTTATTTAATGAATAATTATTTTCAAGGTATTTAATTAATTATGAATTAATTGATTAGAGATTTGATTAATTCATAATTAAGGATAAATTAATTAAGTAATTAGAGTTTAATTGTTTAAATGATAATTACTTAATGTAAGTAATTAAGGATTAGTTATTAAGGGTTAATTAATCTAATTATTAATTAGAGGATAATTAATTAATAAAATTAAAGGTTAATTATTGGGAATAGTTAACCGATGGGGTAATTACTTGATGAAAGTAATTAATTTAATGTAAATTACTTAGTGTAATTAATTAAGGATTGATAGATTAAGGAAATTAATCAAGGGTTAGATAATTAATGAAGTGTGATTAATTAAGGGATAATTAATCAATGTAAATAATTATAGGATAATTAATTTGAGTAATTAATTAAGGATAAATGTAATAAATCATTGTTAATTACTTATCGTAATTTAATATAATTAATCTAGGATGATTAATTAAGATGGACAATTAAAGATGATTAATTAATTGATTTGTAATTAATTAATGGTTAAGTAAAGGTAATCTAAGTGATTAAAGATTTGTAATTAATTTAATTAGAGATAAATTAAATTAATTTTGGGAATGATCCATCTTGCTTATGAATGATATTTGAATGCCTTGGATTATTTGTTATCCCTGGTATGTGATTGTGATGCTTTATGGAATGAAATGTTTTTGTAATATGATATGTTGGGTTGAACAGAGATAATATGGTTATCTATGATGAATTGCTGTGTAAAAGTGACATCCAGTATTTAAAATTTAATCATTTGAATAACTTGGGTTATGATGTCATTGGATTCGAAGAGACCGGAGTCGGGTATTAGTTAATACCCGAAACCACTTCGATTTTTTTTAGATTGATATGTGAAATCAATAGGCTGGAATGGAATGATTTAAGTGAATTGGACCATTTAATCTAGTTTTGATACTTAGAAATTGATGTGTGAAATAAGTGATGTCTATAAAAAATTGTGAATTTGTATATTGATAAGAGTTACCCTGGGCTTTATTTAAGTTTATGCTGTTGTATTCCATGTTAGAAGGGTTTACTCACGCTGGTTTCCAGCCTGACCCGAGTGTTATTTTATGTAATGCTCGGGTCAGACCGGGTATTACAGATTTTCAAGTAAGGATGTTCTGGAGCTCAAGAGGCGAGCTGAATTGCAGGACCGTATGGAGTGTTTCCGCTGTGTTATATTGTTATTTATCTGGGACAAGTTATATTTAACTGTCCAGTGTTTGTGGAAATGTTGTTACTTTGATGTATAAAAATGTAATTGACTAATACAACTTTATTTGTGTAAAGTATATTATTTGATATTATATTTTATCCGCTGCGAATGTGAGATTCTGAGTTTGGTTTTCTGTTTTCTTCTTCTTCTTTCTCTTTCTTCTTTTCTAACTATCTGGAATTTCGGTATCGAAATTTCCGGATCGTTACATCTAGGGATGTATTTTCTTCAATACAAAGGAATAAAATGGTTATTTTTTCCACACACGTTGTCATATTAGAAAAGGAATTTCTATCAAAATAAATTAAAAGCGAAGTTCTAGATTTGGATGAGATCCAGAAAACTAAAACGGAGGCTAAACAAACGAGAGAACTAGATTCACCCATATATTAAATCATGGGACCTATTAGAAGGTCAGTAGGCAATCTCATGCGCTAAAGAGATATTATGGTTTTCTCGTGGATCATGAGAAAAAGGACCGCGTCTTAGATGATGACACTCCTCTACCATTCCAACAGATACAGTAGAGAAAAGACCCTGCACTTTGACTTGGAGCTATGAAATCCGACATGGATTCCTGTATGAAAATAATATATGGACTTTGGCAGGCATACTCAAAGAGATAAAGTCCATCAGTTGCAAGTGGACTATTAAGAAAAAGATAAATACAAATAGACAAGCAGAGACTTACAAAGCAAGGCTAGTTACCAAAGGATTTTATCAAATTCAAGGTGATGATTATGACTAAACCTTTTCGTCCATAGCAATGGTCAAGTTGATTTGGATAATGCTTATGACTATGAAATATGGAAAATAGATGTAAAGACAACATTTATAAACGGCGATTTAGAAGAAATAGTTTATATATTGCACCCGAGGGTTTCGGCAAAGCTTGCTAGTTGTTAAGGTCTATTTATCAACTTAAATAAGCTTCAAAGAGTGGGAAAATGTTTTGATGAAGTAATCGAACAGTTTGGTTTTTATCAAAACATAGAGGAGGCATGCAAATACCGAAAGGAATAGAGAAATGCTATCGTGTTCATAGGCTTATATGTTGATGATCTTTTATTGATTGGCAATGACATTTTGTTATTGCAATCAGTGACAGCTTGGCCTTCCAAGAATTTCACCATGAAGGATTGGGAAAGCAACTTATATACTAGGTGTAAAGATCAGTAGAGATAGATCAAAGAGGCTATTGAAATTGTTCCAATCCTTGTACATAATACCATACTGAAAAACTTCATTATAGAGAATTCTTGTGACGACCCGCCTTTCTACTCACAGAAAGACGTATCATCAATAAGAAAAGAAAGAGATAGAAATAGAAAAGATAGAAAAAAAGAATAACAACATCAGAATCTCACAGCGGAAATGGAACAAAATATAATACATCACATAAATATTACATAGTTTTACATATATCAGAGTTACACAACATCATACACATGACAGTCATATATACATCTGTCATTACATACATCCTAAAATATAACATACACTAACTAACACAGCGGAACTAGATAGATATATACGTCTGGAACTCCTGCTCCAAGCTCCTCCAAAACTCAAAACTCCAAAACCTATCACTTGGCTACTTATAAAAATTTGAGTACCCAAGAGTTTATGGAAAACAGAAATAAACTCCGGGTCAGACATGGGTCTGGTATGAGTAAACGGTTTAAAGTTGTTTAACTTTGAAAACATTTGAAAATAAAGGTATCATGTAAGACTTCCCACACATAAATATGGGTAAGATTTTACCTTACGCTAACCAAAACAATTTAATTGGAAATCCAATGATATTATAATAGTGTCTAGGGTTTTCAAGTAAAATACAGAAATAGTTGAAATGCTTACATCTCACATTCCAACATAGTTGGGCACAATCAAAACGTACGACACTTATTGGAGATTGGATTCCATACAATGGCAGGGCTACTGGGGTACCGCCCGTCACAGTATGGGGCCTACCGACCCCCTACAATACAAGGCCGGAACCATTCCTTAATGAATAGTTCCGAACAAGATAACCCCGCGGCTGTAGCTAGCAACCGCCCACACAACCGAAATAAAAAGGGACATCTAGACAGGGGTATATCTCGTCCTGCTTGGGTGCCACCCACTTAACCTTGCTGCATCTCCCCTATTTTATCCATTCCCGGTTGATGAGGCTTGAGGTTACGATTACCTTTATAGGACATATCTCTTAGAATTCTCATCGTCCACCTGACGATGTTCTAAAAGCATTCAATACATACAAGTTCGTTCCGGGTTCGAACGAAACCGAAGGCATTATCTCGTTCACTCATTTTGGAATCACCCTCAGAGTCAACGACAATAACCCTTGCATTCTGAAACACAATCTCGATCTTCACTTGGAAATGTCACGACCTAACGTTTAATTTGGATCGATGTGGTTTACGGATAATCATAATTGGCACCCGATCTCGGTCTCATCGAAATCCAAACGTCATTTTAAAGGTCAAGTTGTTTAATAGTTTAAACAGTATAATTCCACACTTTGAATTCACGTAGCATTTATCACAGATAAATCATACACAATCATCATAGATATATCAAGGCATATCACCGAGTATCACAGAATATCACCAATTAGATATCAAAAAATTCAGATATTCTACTCATACAAATATCCAAGCATCTTTAATTCTTATTGTAATTAATTCAATTAAAATCAATTTCTTGAGAATTAATCACTTAATCCTGTTTAATTAATCATCAATCAACTAACTATTCTATTTCAAACTATTTAATTAATTAATCAATTATTAAACAATTTATTAAACCTTAATTACTTAATTAATTACCCTTAATTATTAATCAATAACCTTAATTATTAATTAATAAACTTAATTTATCGATTACTAATTCTTAATTAAATTACTTAATTAGTCAACTACTAATCATACATTAATTAACTTTAAGTAGTTAATTAAAAATTTATTTATCACTTAATCATTAATTAACCAATCTCTATTTACTATTAAAAAGTTAATCATTCTTAATTACTTTCCAAAATAATTAATTAATAATAATTATTCATCTTAATTAACATTTTAAAAATCTTCTTTAAACTTTGAAATCAATTTATTTCTAACTACAAAACTTAAATGCTAATTAAATTTAATACTTAACTTAAATTATCTACTTGATTAAAATATTAATTAAGAGTTTAAAAACATTGTAAAGTATTAACTAAAATAATTAAAACTTGTATTAAAGTCTTAACTTAAGTTGTTAAACATTTATTAAGTCGACAATGCTTAAACTTGTTGAAAAATAATTTACTTAACTTCACTTTTATAATATTGCAGTTTTGAAAAACCAACCCGAGAACTTCCCCCTATTTACTCGGGTAACACTCGAGTTTCTCACCAACATCCCCCGAGTCATTCTTCTCTTCCTCATGTACTCCTTCTTCTTCTCCTTTTTTCCAGTAAGTTGAGTTAAGTTTAAACGAAAGTATCAGGAACTCTCTCACATACTCGATTACTAACCCGAAGCAATCACCTAGTTTACTCGAGTAACAACTCGAGATTGTTCACCAACAACGACACTGACACAAACCCACACCGTACATGTGCATGGCGTCGTGCCGTAGCTCCAGCGAACTTCACGACCATTGGCAAGTCGCGAATCTCACATACACTCGAAATCCAAACTCGACTCGACTCCAAAAATTCCTAATCGAAAATAAGCATTTCGTTCGAAACCTGAAGCTCAACCCAAACAACAAAACCACTTCGCCGCCGTTGCTCAGGCCACCGGAGACGCCCTAACTTCGTCCACACCATGACAACACCCTAAGCTACCGTTCTCTAGAGTTACGAGAAGCTCGATCAAGCATAGGAGACGAACTCGTCTCGTTTCACACATGTCCAAAAACTCGAACAAAAACCCTAATCCGGCCTCCTTCCTTTAATCCATGCAATAGAAAAATTATCTGATAATTTTCTCGAAATCTTTAATCAATAAACTAGCTTCAAACAAAAATTCAACAACTAAATTGTTAAGTGAAGTATGAACATTAATATTAGAATTGCTCGATATTAATCGCTGACCAAATTTAGTCAACGTGGTTCCTGATCAACAAAAAACTGCTCCTTGAATACTTAACTAAAAATCACAACTTTTGTTTTAAAAATCCTATTTTGCAGTGTGGATTCAAGCTATGAACTTGAATTAGCATTTTATAACAATCGATTTATCAAAATATTTCTTGTTTACCTGTAAAACAAGATTCCAGAGTATAGTTTACTAATATGTTTTTAAACAAATTTAAAAATCCTGATTGAAGTTTAAACATCTTGTTTTGGTGAAAACTTAAAGTTTTACAATGATTTGATGAAAAAATTTGAGTTTGGAATAAATATTCAACCCTGTAATCAATAAACAGAGAAGTACAGAGCAACCTATGATCAACACAGAATTATATTCAAAACTAAAGCATATACAAACCATATTATCAATGAATCTTGTACTGTTGTTTTATTAAACTTAAAACTTTAGAATTTATGTTTACTCACCTGAAAGTTTCTGAACAGAGAACACTTCCTGTTTTTGAAAACCTGTAGTTTGAACCTGCTCTTGAATTCTTTCTGTTTTTGTTTGAATTGAGTTTGAGCTTTGTAAAATGAAGATACTTATTTTTTGTTTCTCTGGTTTTGCTAAGTTTTGATGAACGAACTGGAACCAAGGTTATATATATAGAAAACAGTTTGTAATAAGAGAAGGTTTTAACTGGTTAAGCTTTCTTTTGTTTTGATTTGATCAGATTGTTTTCTGAAAATGAAAAGATTTCTAAATATTTTGAAATGACTTAATTTTGGGATGAGATGATATCATTTGATGTATATGCTTCCTTCTAAGTTTACATACTTATAATATATTTATAATTTATTTTATATGTACATATACACTTTCTGGTAGATATTTGTTTTCTTATGTACATAGATATTGTATTGGTCTTGCATTCACAATTCATATACATATATTTGTCTGATATTATTTTATACACTTGTGCTTCATTCAAAATTGTTATAGTTATTTATATGTATTTATCTTATGTTGCTTACACACAATAACCATTTAATCCTTGTTTTTATTTTAATTTTTTTTAACTATCAACATTTAATTTATAACATATATTTTATTTATACTTATATTTAATATTGATAGAATTTGATTTTATTTCAAACATTATTATCCATATATCTATTTATACCAAATGTTAATAAGGTAGAGCATTTTAATTCAATCATATAAGATAGATTTTATTTTAAATATTTTTAAGAGATTTTATTTTAAATTTTCAAATCAAATTTTCCTTTTCAAAATAAAAATCTATATAAAATTAAATGGCAAATATTCCAAAAGACTTATTCATTTTAATATGATAAGTTTACATTTTATTTAATTGGATTAAATATTTATTAAAATAATATGGCCAAAATCCTAGGTCGTTACATTCCTCCCCCCTTAAAAGAATTTTGTCCCCGAAATTTAAAACAAAAGATAATTCAAATGCTTTTTATATCAACCATTCAAGCATACATATCATTCATACATTAGCAACCAACCAAACAATCTATCCTGACAAACATCCCTAGCTATCTGGACACAAATACGGATAGGCTTTCCTAAATCTATCCAGAGTTTCCCAGGTGCAATCTCTGGGATCCTCGCTCCATTGTACTTTAACAAGCTTCACTACCTTACTCCTGAGTTGCCTATCGTCTTGATCAACAATCCGAACTGGATTCCTGACCACAGTCAAATTCGGCTCGACCTCCAAATCTTCCTGGACTACTGGTTCCACAACCAGTGATGGATCATGAACAAATTTCCTTAAATGGGATACATGGAATACATTATGAATTCCAGACATCCGTTCTGGCAATTCAATTCTGTAAACTGCAGCACCATTCTTTCCAATACCCGAAATGGTCCAATATATCTTGGGGAAAGTTTTCCCGTCTTTCCGAATCTAATAGCACCTTTAATCGGGGAAACTTTGACAAAAACTAAATCACCAATCTCAAATTCCAATTGTCTCCTTCTCTTATCCGCGTACTTCTTTTGACGGTCCTGAGCAGCTTTCATCCTTTTCTTCATAAGCTCAATTTTAGCAGAAGCTTCACGAATCAAATCTGGTCCAAGCACAAGACGATCTTTCGATTCTATCCAACAGGATGGGGATCTACACAGTCTTCCATATAAAGCTTCATAAGGAGCCATTTTAATACTCGCTTGGTAACTGTTATTATATGAGAATTCTACCAAATGAAGATGGTCTTCCCAAGATCTACCAAAATCCAAAACACAAGCTCGCAGCATATCCTCTAGGATACGGTTCAGCCTCTCCGTCTGTCCATCTGTCTGAGGATGATAGGCTATACTCAATCTCAAACTTGTTCCCATAGATGATTGTAGAGCCTCCCAGAATTTGCTGGTGAAGATAGGATCACGATCACTTACTATGCTAACAGGAACACCATGTAATCTGACTATCTCTCTCAAGAAAATCTATGCCAGAGAAGCTGCGGTACGAGTTGCCTTAACGGGTATAAATGGGTGCTCTTAGTTAGACGATCCACAATCACCCATATACCATCATTTCCTTTTTTGGTTCTTGGCAAACCGTCGATGAAATCCATCGAGATCATCTCCCATTTCCATTCTGGGATTTCCAAAGGCTGCAACAAACTTGTCGACTTCTGTTGATCTCCTTTCACCTGCTGACATATACACAACTATTAACGAAAGCCGCTACATCCCTCTTCATGCTCGGCCACCAGAAAACTCTTCTCATATCTTTATACATCTTAGAGATTCCTGGGTGGATATTTAGTCTGGAGCGATGACATTCAGCTAAGACTTCTTGCCTCAATCCATCTATATTAGGTACACATAAACGACCATTAATCCTCAAAACACCTTGATCGTCCACCTTGAAATCTGAATATCGACCATCCTTGGTTCCAAGAATCAGTTCTTCAAAAGATCTATCCTCCATTTGTTTGCTTATGATTCTTTCCTGGAGAGATGGAACAACTTCCAAAAGAGACAAGACTGCATTCCTGCTAAGAGCATCAGCCACAACATTTTCCTTTCCCGGAGTATACAGAATATCCAATCATATGATGCCAGAAACTCGACCCATCGCTGCTGGCTCAGATTAAGATCCTTTTGAGAGAAAAGATATTTCAACGGTTTGTGGTCCGTGAATAACTCGAACTTCTCTCCCAAAAGATAATGTCTCCAAATCTTCAAAGCAAAAACAATGGCCAACAACTCAAGATCGTGTGTAGCGTAGTTCCTTTCATGTGGCTTTAATTGCCGACTCGTGTATGCAATTACTCTTCCATTTTGCATCAAAACTGCTCACAGTCCAACTATACAAGCATCTGTATAAACTTCAAATTTGCTTTTCCCATCCGAAATAGCTAGTACTGATGCACTAGTTTGCCTCATCTTCAACTCTTGCAAAGCCTCTTCACACTGGGGTGTCCATTTAAATTTAGCTCCTTTCCTTGTCAACTTGGTCAGATGTGAAGAAATCTTGGAATAGTCCTTGATAAACTTCCTGTAGTAGCCAGCTAATCCCAGAAAACTACGAACTTCAGTCGGTGTCTTCGGCTGCTTCCATTCCAGAATAGTCTCAACCTTCGCTGGATCTATAGAGATACCTCCACCAGAAACAATGTACCCCAAAAATTTGACTTCCGATTTCCAAAAATGGCACACAGAGAACTTCTCCTTCAAAACATGCCTCCTCAGTGTCTCCAACACTATTCTCAAATGCTGCTTGTGCTCTTCTTCAGACTTAGAATAGACCAGAATATCATCGATGAACACCAAAACAAACTTATTCTATACATCCCGAAAGACTCGGTTCATCAGATCAACAAAGTAAGCAGGAGCATTGGTTAACCCGAAAGGCATAACCAACCATTCATAGAAACAATTTGGTCCACTAAATGCAGTCAAAGGGATATTGTCCTCAGCTACCCTTAACTGATGGAAACCTGAAGCTAAATCCAGTTGAGAAAAGATAGAAGCCCTATGCAGCTGGTCAAAATATCATCAATACGAGGAAGAGGATATTTGTTTCGAATGGTCACTTTGTTCAATTATCTATAATCTACACAGAATCTTAGCGATCCATCTGATCTAGTGACAAACACCGCAGCAGAACCCCAACAAGAAAAACTGGGCCTAATCAACCCCTTCTCAGAAAGTTCTTGAGTCTGTTTAACTAACTCCTCTCTCTCTCTAGGAGCCATCCTCCTACTAGGCTGAATCTCTAGCACTGCTCCTGGAATCAAATCAATGCGAAACTCTGTCTCTCGATGCCGAGGCAAACACTTGACTTCCTCGAATACATCAGGGAAATCTTGGACCATATCGATATCTTCAACCTTCTCTTGAGAAGTCTCGATTCCATGTAAAAGACTACTCAAGTGAATTCCAGAATTATTACACGTCACTCTAGCAATTCTACCCAGATCGGTTTCCAACGAAACTGTTCTCTCATCACAATTCAGAACAGCCTTATACTTACCGAGCCATTCCATCCCCAATATAACGTCAAAACCCTTAAAATTCAACACATAATGGTCACAATAAAAACTATGGGACAAATAGGAAATCCTCAAGTCTTTACAGATCATATCTAATCTGGTTACCCCTCCTATAGGATTAGATACAAAGATGGGACAGTCAACAGTACTAGGATTAAGAAATAACTTCTCTACAGATTCCAGAGAAATAAAACTCAAAGAATCACCTGAATCAAACAAAACTTTAATATACTTGCCATCTAAAAGTAATGTACCTTCCAATACTCCCTTGCCTTTAGATGATGTAGATGGTGCACCTTCCAAAGAAAATACCTTATTCTATTGAGCTTTATAAAGAAGTGGGCAATCCTTGATCATATGACCTGGTTGGTGGCAATTGAAGCATAGAGTTCTCTAAACCAAAACCGAACCCAGTCCGCTCTGATGTGACTGCTGCTGCTATTGCTGAAATCCTTTCCTAGGACACTTATTCACCAAGTGACCTTCTTGTTGGCATATATAGCATTTGCGAGGTCCATTGTTACTTCCAGGCTTCTTCTTGCTCTGCTTCCTTTAAATGGGATTGAACTTCCTCTTATTTGGATTAGCGAAATTCCCTCCCGATGCTGCTACTGGTGCCACCGATCTCTTATTCATCAAATCCTCATATCTTAGAGCCATATTAATTAACTCAACAAAAGATCCTTTCAAATGCGCCGTCATCTTTTCATGAAATTCTGGCCTCAATCCTCGCACAAACATTTCGTTCTTTTTGAGTGGAGTATCAATGACTCCTAGCCCGTAGTAAGAAAGTTCATTGAATTTGGTCTCATACTCCGCTATAGTCATGCTTCCATGCTTCAAATTTAGAAAATCCTGATACAGACGATTTTTCCCTGCTGTTGGCATGAATTTCTCCTCAAACAACTCTTTAAATCTTTCCCAAGTGATGTCATCCTCAGAAATATTTGCTACCACTGCATCCACCAGGCTGCAGCGCCTTCCTGCAATTCCTATGAAGCCATTTCCCTTTTTCGCTCATCAGATAACTTCATACTCTTAAAGATGCGCTCACAAGAGCGTAGCCAAGCTTGGACCTCAATTATCGTCTCTGACCCTTTAAATGGTTTACCTCCAAGGTTGATGAAGTCCTTGCATAAAGCAGCAAAACTAACCTGAGGCGGTACTGCATCTACGGCCTCACTAGCAGTTTGACTTCGTCCATTATCAGTCGAGGTAATGCCCCTACCTCTGCCTCTTCTTCCAGAACTCATGTTGGCCACCTGGATATGTAACTCAACAAATTTAGATAGGCATATAATTATATGAAAATACAAATACGCACTCTTAAGATAAATATTATTCCAGAGCCTAGGTATTATCTCAACTTATGTCTGATACCAATTGTGACGATCCGCCTTTCTACTCACAGAAAGACATATCATCAATAAGAAAAGAAAGAGATAGAAATAGAAAAGATAGAAAGAAGAATAACAACATCATAATCTCATAGCGGAAATGGAACAAAATATAATACATTACATAACTATTACATAGTTTTACATATATCAGAGTTAAGCAACATCATACACATGACAATCATATATACATCTATCATTACATACGTCCCAAAATATAACATACACTAACTAACACAGCGGAACTAGATAGATATATACGTCTGGAACTCCTGCTTCAAGCTCCTCCAGAACTCAACACTCCAAAACCTATCACTTGGCTACTCATAATAATTTGAGTACCCAAGAGTCTATGGAAAACAGAAATAAACTCCAGGTCAGACATGGGTCTGGTATGAGTAAACGGTTTAAAGTTGTTTAACTTTGAAAACATTTGAAAATAAAGGTATCACGTACGATTTCCCACACATAAATACGGGTAAGTTTTTACCTTACGCTAACCAAAACAATTTGATAGGAAATCCAGTAATATTATAATAGTGTCTAGGGTTTTCAAGTAAAATACAGAAATAGCTGAAATGCTTACATCTCACATTCCAACATAGTTGGGCACAATCAAAACGTACGACACTTATTGGAGATTGGATTCCACATAATGGCAGGGCTACTGGGGTACTTCCCGTCACAGTACGGGGCCTAGATCACCGTACCGAGGATCACTCCCGACCCCCTATAACACAAGGCCAGAACCATTCCTTACTGAACAGTTCCGAATAAGATAACCCTACGGTTGTAGCTAGCAACTGCCCACACAGTCGAAATGAAAAGGGACATCTAGACAAGGGTATATCTCGTCCCGCTTAGGTGCTACGCACCTAACCTTGCTGCATCTCCTCTGTTTTAGCCATTCTCGGTTGATGAGGCTTGAGGTTACGATTACCTTTATAGGACATATCTCTTAGAATGCTCATCGTCCAACTAACGATTTTCTGAAAGCATTCAATCCATACAAGTTTGTTCCAGGTTCGAACGAAACCGAAGGCATTATCTCGTTCACTCATTTTGGAATCACCCTCAGAGTCAACGACAATAACCATTGCATTCTGAAACACCATCTCGATCTTCACTTGGAAATGTCACGACCTAACGTTTAATTTGGATCGATGTGGTTTTCGGATAATCATAATTGACACCCGATCCCGGTCTCATCGAAATCCAAATGCCATTTTAAAGGTCAAGTTGTTTAATAGTTTAAACAGTTTAATTCCACACTTTGAATTCACATAGCATTTATCACAGATAAATCATACACAATCATCATAGATATATCAAGGCATATCACCGAGTATCACAGAATATCACCAATTAGATATCACAAAATTCAGATATTATACTCATACAAATATCCACAAGCAAGCATCTTTAATTCTTATTGTAATTAATTCAATTAAAATCAATTTCTTGAGAATTACTCACTTAACCCTATTTAATTAATCATCAATCAATTAACTATTCTATTTCAAACTATTTAATTAATCAATTATTAAACCTTAATTAATTACCCTTAATTATTAATTAATAAACTTAATTTATCGATTACTAATTCTTAATTAAATTACTTAATTAGTTAACTACTAATCATACATTAATTAACTTTAAGTAGTTAATTACGAATTTATTTATCACTTAATCATTAATTAACCAATCTCTATTTACTATTAAAAAGTTAATCATTCTTAATTACTTTCCAAAATAATTAATTAATAATAATTATTCATCTTAATTAACATTTTAAAAATCTTCTTTAAACTTTGAAATCAGTTTATTTCTAACTACAAAACTTAAACATTAATTAAATTTAATACTTAACTTAAATTATCTACTTAATCAAAATATTAATTAAGAGTTTAAAAACATTGTAAAGTATTAACTAAAATAATTAAAACTTGTATTAAAGTCTTAACTTAAATTTTTAAACATTTATTAACTCGACAATGCTTAAACATGTTGAAAACTAATTTACTTAACTTCACTTCTATAATATTGCAGTTTTGAAAAACCAACCCGAGAACTTCCCCCTGTTTACTTGGGTAACACTCGAGTTTCTCACCAACATCCCCCGAGTCATTCTTCTCTTTCTCACGTACTCCTTCTTGTTCTCCTTTTTTTTCCAGTAAGTTGAGTTAAGTTTAAACGAAAGTATCAGGAACTCTCTCACGTACTCGATTACTAACCCGAAGCAATCACCTAGTTTTCTCGAGTAACAACTCGAGATTGTTCACCAACAACGACACTGACACAAACCCACGCCGTACACGTGAACGGCGTCGTGCCGTAGCTCCGACGAACTTCACGACCATCGGCAAGTCGCGAATCTCACGTACACTCGAAATCCAAACTCGACCCTAAAAATTCGTAATCGAAAATAAGCGTTTTGTTCGAAACCTGAAGCTCAACCCAAACAGCAAAACCACTTCGCCGCCGTTGCTCAGGCCACCGGAGATGCCCCAACTTCTTCCACACCACGACAACACCCTAAGCTACCATTCTCCAGAGTTACGAGAAGCTCGATCAAGCATAGGAGACTAACTCGTCTCGTTTTAGACATATCCAAAAACTCGAACAAAAACCCTAATCCGGCCTCGTTCCTTTAATCTATGTAATAGAAAAATTATCTGACAATTTTCTCAAAATCTTTAATCAATAAACTAGCTTCAAATAAAAATTTAACAATCAAATTGTGTTGGATTACCAGAAATTGGTTAAAACGTGATTCCCGATCAACTAAAAACTGTTTCTTGAATACTTAACTAAAAATCACCACTTTTGTTTTAAAAATCCTATTTTGCGGTGTGGATTCAAGTTATAAAGTTGAATTAGCATTTTATAACAATCGAAATTATCAAAATATTTCTTGTTTACCAGTAAAACAAGATTCCACGGTATATTTTACTAACATGTTTTTAAACAGATTTAAAAATCCTGATTGAAATTTAAACATCTTGCTTTATTGAAAACTTAAAGCTTTACAATGACTTGATGAAAAAAATTTGAGTTTGTAATAAATATTCAACCCTGTAATCAATAAACAGAGAAGTACAGAACAACCTATGATCAACACAGAATTATATTCAAAACTAAAGCATATATAAACCATATTATCAATGAATCCTGTACTATTGTTTTATTAAACTTAAAACTTTAAAATTTATGTTTAGTCACCTGAAAGTTACTGAACAGAGAACACTTCCTGTTTTTGAAAACCTGTACTTTGAACCCGCTCTTGAATTCTTTCTATTTTTGTTTGAATTGAGTTCGATCTTTGTAAAATGAAGATACTTATTTTCTGTTTCTCTGGTTTTGCTAAGTTGTTGATGAACGAACTGGAACCAAGGTTATATATATAAAGAAAACAGTTTGTAATGAGGGAAGGTTTTAACTGGTTAAGCTTTCTTTTGTTTTGATTTGATCAAATTGTTTTCTGAAAATGAAAAGATTTTTAAATATTTTGAAATGACTTAATTTTGGGCTGAGATGATAGCATTTAATGTATATTCTTCCTTCTAAGTTTACATACTTATTATATTATTATTTTATATGTACATATACACTTATAGGTAGACATTTGTTTTCTTATGTACATAGATATTGTATTGGTCTTGCATTCACAATTCATATACATATATTTGTCTGATATCATTTTATACACTTATGCTTCATTTAAAATTATTATACTTATTTATATGTATTTATCTTATGTTGCTTACACACAATAACCATTTAATCCTTGTTTTTATTTTTATTTTTATTTTAACTATCAACATTTAATTTATAACATATATTTTATTTATACTTATATTTAACATTGATAGAATTTAATTTAATTTCAAACATTATTATCCATATATCTAGTTGTACCAAATGTTAATAAAGTAAAGCATTTTAATTCAATCATATAAGATAGATTTTATTTTAAATATTTTTAAGAGATTTTATTTTAAATTTTCAAATCAAATTTTCCTTTTCAAAATACAAATCTATATAAAAATAAATGGAAAATATTCTAAAAGACTTATTCTTTTTAAAATGATAAGTTTACATTTTATTTAATTGGATTAAATATTTATTAAAATAATATGTTCAAAATCCCGGGTCGTTACAATTCTTGTAGGATCATTTTCACCCTGGAGGCGGGGTGAATCAGGTGATACTAACATTAATAAAAATTAATGCGAAAATAAAAACAATAATAGAAAATAATGCAGTAGAGATCACACACAAATTTATCCAGCTTCGACAATAACCTGCCTACATGCTACCTCCAAGGTTTCTACTAGAAATTAAGTAGTCAGACGCTTACACAAGTAAACTTGCGACAGCTGCTACTTGACTAACCTAACTCTACTCTCAAAACCCTGCCACAACTCTACCACTGAGTTGCGAATTCTCAAACTACGCTCCGTAGTTTGTACCTAGTCACACGACTAGAAAGTTACAAAATTTAAAAAGAAAATTACAAATGAAAATAAATAAACTAAAACAAACAAAACCCTATTTTTTAAGTTTGAAGCCTAATTTAATAATAGAAGGCCGGCCTAAAAAATAACAGTGCTGTAAAATGAGAAGTTCGTTCAGCTTTTTTTTCCTTTGTAAAATGGCTTCAGCTGAATTTTGTTCCTCTTTAAAAATTAGGGTTTCGTGAAAATTGAAGCAATGCTTGAAATCATTTTATTAACGTGATGATTTTTCCTCGAATTGCTTTGTCAATCAACTCTCTGGCCTTGATAGCTTGCGGTATCTTTAGTTATGTCGAGCTCGAATGCTTGGATTAAATTGGTAGGTGATTTTCCTTTTTCGATTTTGATTATGCTCGACTTCGATTTGAGTTATTGGTTTGTCATTTACTTCAATGGCTTGCTCTAGTATTTTCTTGAACTCAAATCGGTTCTTTGCCAGTGATGAAATTGGGTTAGAGTTATAGGGATGAAAGTCCTATAATTTAGTTCGTATAATTTGGTTTGAATTTTTCTTGATTTTAGCATCTGCATTGATTTGTGCTTGAACGATGTTGATAATACTGACTTGTTCTTCATTGATATATTTAAATTGCTTTGCGTTTATTTCTCCTACGACTTTGACATCATTTGCTGACTTTGAGATAGACTCGATGAATTTTATTTTGTTCAATCCAAACTTGTTACTCCATGAATTTGAATTTTGCTCCTTTTATTTCTCCTAGACCTGTTTATCATTTTTCCTGGAATTGACTGCAATATTTTCGTCTCGACTTTGACTTGTTCATCATGTGGCCCTCTGTGACTTTATTTGAATTGCTCCCTTATTTTGTTGCTTCGATTGGATATATATGTCGAATTTATTTCCCTGGTTGACAAGTTTAAAACTGCTGCACATTTCGATTCTTCTTGTTGCATGTTCATTTAAGACTTGCACTTGGTTGTTGCTTCTTTATACTCTGTTGCGTTGATACACTTGGTTGAACATATTCAAGTGTTGTTGAATTACTTGGTTGGTGTTGCTTTTGCTGTTGTAGCTCTTGTCTCCTCTATTTCATGTTTTGCATTTATGTTGATCATGACCGGTATCATTTGAATGCTTGCATACTTCATATACTTGTGCCATTGTGTTTTGTGACCATATATATCACTGTCTAGTTCAATTTGTATGTGTGTCACCGTGTACATTTTGTATGTGTGTCACCATATACACTTTTTACTGTTTGTCAACTTGAAGTCAGGTATGGTGCACTAGTATTCTCTTAGTATAACTTGATGTAGTGTCTATTGCGTGTTGATTTGAGTCTGTTGAACTGGTTCACTTCAGTTTTGTATTGTTGAGTCATTAGTGAAGACTGTACTTGCCTTGAGTTAAACTATTGTTGTCATATTGTATCTTTATAGGTCAACATATCCAGGCTATGCTTCATGTTTCTGGTCCATTGTGCTATCTGCTGCTAGTTGATTCTTCATGTGTACTCGAGTCTCTGTTTCATATGTTTGCATACATCTCTGGTTTAGGTGTGTTCGAGCTTGTTCTAGCTTGAGTTTGCATTTGAGTCTTCATGTGGGCATGTCTGGTTACCTTGTAAGTCTGATCTGTAGACTGGTCTAGTTCATGTTTTTACTTATCTGGTATTGCATTTACTTCGATCATCCATGCTGGTGTTATCACAGTGTTGAGTCTAGTCTGAGTTTTGGTCAAGACTTCATGTGTACATCTTCTTGCAGTTTGGTTCCATATATGGATACTTTGATGTAGCATTGTGTTCATGAGTATTTCATTGAACTGGGTTGATAAACTTGGTACTTTGGTTGCATTCCATGTCTAGTTCCACTTGAGTCTGTCTGGTGTGTTTGATCTTGCTTTTGCATTTGAGTCTGGTTCCATTTGTGCTTTATGCATTTCTCCGAATCATTTCACTGACCTGGTTTGAACATGACGTTTTGCACATTGAGTAGAGTCCAGATTTTGCTTAGGTTTGACCTTGTGCTCACTTGCCCCTGCGATTTTTTCAAGCAAGCGTATATCGGTGTGCATGGCCTTGTGGCATGTACAATGATGCACTTGCATGTTACAAGCTGTTCATGTAAGATAAACTCAAAAGAAAAATGATGACGAACAACCCAAATAACTAAGGCAGATAATATTTTCAAAACACATGCTTCATTTTGAACTGCAAAATATTTCATTTTCAATTTTACTACATTACTGTTTATTTTGCAGATAATTCAGATGTTGGATACAAACTGAAATAGAGTTGAAGATCAAATATAAGTGTTGAGTGAATTATATAGTGAGGTGAAAAATGTATGTAAAATTTGTATAGTGAAGATTGTGTTGTAATATGAAATTGTATTGTAATTGAAGATGTGAAAATGGAGCGAGAGCTCAAATTTGTACTATTTGAATTTGTAATAAAATATTTGTTTGAATAAAATATTTATTTGAATATGAATTCGGTTTTATTTATTTTGTTCAATAAAGTTTATTTAATTATATGAAAAATAAAATAGTACGATAATAAATACATTTAAATGAATATATATATATATATATATATGTTTATTATTGTCAAACAAAATTCATACTACAATCTCCCCCTTTTGATGATAACAAACATATATTAAGATTTTGACTCTATTAAATGTATTTGGTTTTGATGAATTCCATTTGCTCCACTGATTTTAATTCCCTCTTACAACCAAGCTCCCTTTTCACATATGCATAAAAATATGCAAATAAAATAAAAAACAATTGCAATAAGCCTATATGAGAATATGCCATGCAAATAGATGCGAATATGCAAAATAAAACATTTAAATTTACTTGCCAAAATCTTAACTTCTCTCTCCCCCTTTTGTTATCAGCAAAAGAGTAACAGTGTTAGAAAAATAGAGATCAAGCGATAGACATTAATACAACATTAATACCCAATCGAGTATAAATATTAAATTTTAATATAAAAAATCAAACAAAAATCATAAATACTCTGTTAGATGCATATTCCACTTTCGAGTGATAGGGGTGATGTCATCATATAAAACTATATAGTTGTGTCTATTTATGGATATTTATAACAGGAATTTGAATACTTACTAACCATGCATAACCGTTAGGACTTTTAAATGAGATTAGTAGTGTTTCTAATTTTTTTTAAAATGAATTTTAAGTATCTTCTAACACGCATAACCGTGTGGACCTTTAAATGGGATTAGAATCAACTCGTCTATTTAATATTCAATTTTGATATATGTTCCATACATGCATAACCGTGAGGACTTTTAAATGACCATGAAAGCACATAATCAAAGATTCCAAGTAATTCACGCATGCATAACCATGAGAACTTTTAAATCAGAGTGAATACTTTTGAAGTTTTTATTGCTAATTAAATTATGAATAATTTACCGTTTAAAATACCATGATTTGACATACTTTATTGGATTTTGATAAGTGATGGTCGTTCGAAATATGATAGAGATGGTCATGGAGTTTTTACCAATCAAAGTTATTATAAATTTTGTTTAAATTTTTAAAGAAATTTACTACATATACTGTCTCAAGTCAAAATGTATGATTAATATCAATAATCACTGATTTTTTTCAAACATTATTTATCTTTTTGATAATCAGTAGGGAGTCAGATTAGTTTATATAGGCATTTAAGATCCAATATAAAGTCGAATTTCTAAAATGCCTAAAATGAGATAAAGTCAACAAAACCTATTTTCTGGAAAGGGTTTTTAAAAAAAATGTTTGCTAATTAATAATCAGTTGAAATGAAACTAATGTAGATATTTTCTTTGAAAAATATGATGCAACTAACGAATGTCTCAACATAAAACACATTCCACCAGTACTTTTTCTACCAACTAGGCTACCCGTGTAATCTGCATCTGAATCCCCCTTTGACTCAAAGTTATCATTAGATAGATATCATAGATCAAACCATGAAGTGTGCAAAAAATACCTTATAATCATTTTACAGCTTTTAGATTGTGATTCCTTAAGGATTTGATTGAAAATGTGCTCATAAACAGCTGGTGAACATAGTGTCAAATCTAGAAGCAGTAAGATAAACAAATATATCCACGTATATTCAGAGTAATCATCAACCAATACAAAACAACATCTCTTATCACCTAAACCTGCAATATCGTTAGTCCAAACAAATCTATATGAAATAGTTCAAGGATGAAAAGATGATTGGTCAACATTTTTGCACAAATCAAAATCAACATTTATTTCCATATCACATAACTGGCTGAATTAAATCAGATTATGGTGCAGATTTTCAACATATAATATATCGTGCAAGACAAATGTACCATTACCCATTTTACCTTTATGGATAATATTTCATTTATCGTTGTTACCCATTATGACTCTGCCACCTTTGTACTAGGCTAAGGAACTTTGATTTTTTGCCCACCATGTGCCTGAAATAGCCAGAATCTAGGTAACACTGTTATTGTTCCTTAGCCTACCACTGCACCTACATGATAGAAGATTTTTGTGACCTATTTGTTTTTATAGGTCCATGATTGTTAGAGATGGAAAATTTTGAAAAAAAAAATTATGTAGACCCAAGAAAATCTATATTTGTTCCTTTCGGCACCCAGATTTGTTTGACTTTAAGGAATTTTACATTTGTGCCTTTGTAAACCCATATTGGAATGGTTTTCACGTGTTTGGGTCTATACTAGCAATTGTTGTGAATGTGTCTAATTTTTCCACAAATCGTGCACTTGGAATTGACATTATTAATTTCGCTTCTAACATGTTTAGATTGAGTATACCAAGTCCTTGTCTAACAGTATTGATAGTTTGTTTCCCTAATAGCATATTTAGTGATTTTTCTCCTTTGGAGAATTTTCCTAAAGTTGTAGACAATTATAGGACTTGTGTTTTGAGAGATTCATTTTCATTCAATAATAGAGTGCGCTTTTTAATAGAATTTTTTCTCCTTGTAATTTCATTTTCTTTCAAAATCAGAATTTCGTTTTCAAATGGTTTAGTTTTTGATTTTTTAACATCTTCTCCAATGATGGACACTTATCACACTTAGGACTCTTATTTCGATACTTTTTAACCAATTGATCAAGCTGTTCATATAGTTCTATCAAAATATCTCTTTGTGATTCAATTTTAGCGTACTTCTCCCTAAGCCGTTCGGAATAGTCATTTACTTCTTAAAATATATAAGTAATTCTGAGTAAGTAAGTTTTGATACCTCACTTGGCTTGTCATCATCGCTATCACTTATTTCTCCTCGAAGACACAGTTTTGCCTTTTCATTTTCACTGCCCGTGCTTTCATCTATATCTTCATCGCTTTCAACCCAAGTGACTGCAAAACATCTCCTTTCCGATTTCTTTCCTTTGCTGAGTCGATTCTTAGGACAATTTGGCTTGATATGACCTGGTTTATTGCAGTTGTGACAAATGATCTCCTGCTCTTCTGAATCATCTAGAACTTTGACTATTCTGTTCTTCAGTATTTGATTCAGGGCAGGATTTCCATAACTGCGGTTCCATTTGAATCTCTTTATTATCAATGTTAATTCAGCTGCTCCTTCACCATCACCATCATCTTCACTTTCTGTTGTACATTTCAGAGCTATTGATTTCTTTTGCATATCACATCCTTCATGTTCTTCCTTGAATTTGATTTCTAACTCATAATTGGTGAGATTTTCGATGAGTTCTTCAACTTTAATTTGTTTCAGATCCTTTGATTCTTGAATGGCAGTCACTTTTGATTAAAATTTTCGTGGAAGAATTCTAAGATTTTTCAGACTATTTCTAGCTCTATGTATGGTCTTCCTAGGGATTTTGATTTATATACAAGATTAGACTGTCTCCCATACATTTCTTTGACACTTTCATGCTTTGCCATTGTGAAGTTCTTGTACTCGCTACTAAGCATGGCAAGGAGAGATTCTTTGACTTGGGAGGTTCTTTCATGGGTTACTTCATGTGTTACTTCAAGTTTGCCAAATTTCCTACATAGTTAGACAATGTGAGACACGATTAAATTCAATTTCATCTAATGAACAAATAATAGAATTCATAGCTTTAGCATTAGCATTTTGCAGTTTATTTTCAAGATCTATCCATTGATCCATATGTTTTTCAACTTCTTGATTATCTACCATTATTATTGTGTGCTATATCCTGTCTCAACAATATTCCATGCGTCTATGATTTTTAGAAAAAAGTTTCATTCTATTTTTCCAATATGCATATTCAACATTGAATAACTGACCCTCAGCAAAAGCATTATTAAAACAAACCATTAAAAAATCAAAATTTTAAAAAAAATTTTGGTTTTTATTCCTAGTTCAGGTACCACTTGTAGGATCATTTTCAGTCTAGAGGGAGGGTGAATAAGTGATACTAATAATAATAAAAATTAATGCGGAAATAAAAACAATAACAGAAAATAATGCAGTAGAGATCACACACAAATTTACCCAGCTTCGGCAATAACCTTCCTACGTGCTGCCCCTAAGGTTTCTACTAGAAATTAAGTAGTCAGACGCTTACACACGTAAACTTGTGACACCCGCTACTTGACTAACCTAACTCTACGTTCAAAACTCTGTCATAACTTAGCCAACGAGTTTCTTGTTCTCAAACTATGCCCCCCGTAGTTTGTACCTAGTCACATGACTAGAAAGTTACACAATTTAAAAGGAAAATCACAAATGAAAATAAGTTAACTAAAACAAACAAAACCATATTCTTTAAGTTTGAAGCCCAATATAACAATAGAAGGCTGGCCCAAAAAATAATAGTGCTGTAAAATGAGAAGTTCATTCCCCTTTTCTTTTTCATTCGTAAAATGGCTTCGGCCGAATTTTGTTCCTCTTCAAAAATTAGGGTTTTGTGAAAATTTAAGCGCCGCTTGAAATCGTTTGATTAACGTGATGATTTTTCCTCGAATTGCTTTACCAATAATCTCTCTGGCCTTGATAGCTTGCGGTATCTTCAATTATGTCGAGCTCGAATGCTTGGATTAAATTGGTTCGTAATTTTCCTTTTCCGATTTTGATTATGCTCGACTTTGATTCGAGTTATTGGTTTTTGATTTACTTCAATGGCTTGTTCTTGTATTTTTTGAAATCGAATTGCTTCTTTGCCGGTGATGAAATTGGGTTGGATTTATATGGATGAAAGTCCTATAATTTAGTTCGTATAATTTGGTTTGAATTTTTGTTGATTTTAACATCTACATTGATTTGTGCTTGAACGATGGTGATAATACTGACTTGTTCTTCGTTGATATATTTAAATTTCTTTGCGTTTATTTCTTCTACGACTTTGACATCGTTCACTGACTTTGAGATAGACTCGATGAATTTTGTTTTTTTCAATTCAAACCTGTAACTCAATGAATTTGAATATTGCTCCATTTATTTGTCCTACGACTTGTTCTTCATTTTCCTTTGATTGGCTGCAATATTTTCATCTTGATTTTGACTTGTTCATCGTATGACCCTCTGTGACTTTATTTGAACTGCTCCCTTGTTTTGTTACTTCGACTGCATATATATCTCGAATTTATTTCCCTGGTTGACAAGTTTAAAACAGATGCACATTTCGATTCTTCTTGTTGCATGTTCATTTAAGACTTTCACTTGGTTGTTGCTTCTTTATACTGTGCTATGTTGATACACTTGGTTGAACATATTCAAGTGTTGCTGAATTGCTTGGTTGGAGTTTGTAACTCGACCATTGTGTTGCTTTTTCTATTGTAGTTCTAGTCTTCTTTGTTTCATGTTTTGCATTTTTGTTGATCATGACAGGTATCATTTGAATGCTTGTATACTTCATATACTTGTGTGTTCTATGATCATATTAATGTGCACGTAAATGTGCATATTTTTACCACCATATTTAATCTATTTAAATTGAATAAACGATCATATTGGGTATTTTAACTTGTTTAAATCAAAATTCAAATTATTTTCAAATTGTCACATATTCATCTTCATATAGGGGTAAAATGGTCATTTTTGTGCATTTATTAAATTGTGAAAATTGACTTGGAATTTTCTATTTGTTTTGTAGGAAATTTGGTGAATTTATAAGTGGTTTTATGATGAAATATGCATGCACAAAGAAGATACAAAAGAATGAAGATGGAAATAATTCAGAGTGAAGAACATGGAGGACCACACCCACTTACCTTGATTTTCAATTAGAAGCTAATGCATATGCTTATGGAGTTTATGGCTTCGTGTACACTTAAATGATGATTAGTAGAAGCTAATGATTGTTTGGCCTCGATACTTTCTCAAGGGTATTTTGGACATTTCTCAAAAATATGAATTAAGGTCTAACATATGTATATATACCCCCTATGTTTCATGTAACCCTCATCTTCCTATTCATTAGTTTAGGCTCAAAATAAAAGAAAGCTTTTCTTTTCTTTTCATGGCCACTTAGCCATTTTTATTTCATGTAATTTCTTTTTATCCAACTTTAAATACATGTTCTTTTCATCTTTTTTTTATTTCCTTTCATGTTAGTAGTGTAGATTTACATTCATGCAAAGTAGAATAGTTTTAATTCTTGTTAATTAGCTTCTCTTTTTCATTAGCTTTCATTTTCCTTTCTTTTTGCTTCATGTTGCTAGCTACATTTGTTAATCAAATGACAAATATGAGAGGCTAAACGCCTTCAATTTAGGGGTAATGAAGCTCTCTAATTGTGTAGCTTCAACTATTTGTTAATTCATGCTCTCTTTTTGTGCTTAATGATGATCAATGAAGCGTTTTATTTGTCGTTCTTGCTTTGAATTTGATAGCCTATATTGTTGACACCAAATAGACTATGCTTAAACAATCACTAGCACAAATGCCTCTTCATCAAAATATGATTTTGGCATAAGAAAGTGATTTGAAATTCAAATTTGATGGTCCATATTTCTAATGAATAGTTAATAGGCCATACTTAAAATAGATTTCATTTTCATTGTCAAGTTTCATGAAAGTTAGTAAGTGGTTTAAGGGGTGTGTTATAATTTGATGGCTTATGTTGGCTAATCAATAGCACAAATATGTCATACTTATGATAAACACATCAATTAAAGCACTAATGACCATAAAAGAGAGATCGTGATTTCATATGTATTGAACTACATGATCTAGAGAGTTGATTTATTTTCTAAATTGTCACTTAACTCTTATATTTGCTTCTCTTTTCTTTTAGTTAGTTAATTCTCTAATTCTCTAGCTTAATTTTCACTCGACTTTGGTTTAATTTGATGAATAGATTTTTAAAATCAACAGTTCTCTATGGATCGACCCGTATTCGCCACGTACTACAAGTGTACGCAGTGCGCTTGTGGTTATTTTTAATTCAAAATTCGTTCGGCTATTTTCTAACTCGATAGACATTTAGCCATACGAATAAGTTTTTGGTACCATTACCGGGGAATTGTCTTTGATTTTGATTTTCTATTCTTCGGATTATTTTTTGTTGGATTTTTATTGTGTGTTTGTTGTGTGTGTTTGTTTGTAATTAAAAAAATTGCATTTGTTTGTGTGCTTGTTTTCTTTATTTGCATTTGTTTTCTTTTCATTTTGCATTTGTATTGCTAAAAAAGCATTCGTCTTTGCATTTGTAAACATTCTATTCGTTTTAATTCTAAATTGCATTCACATTCATTTAGCTATCACATTCCATTTCAGTTTCTCTTCATCTCAAAAAAATGTGCAAATTTGTGTGCATGTTGTTTTAATTTTCTAGTTTTTATTTTGATTTGCATTTATAAAAAAACATCCACAATTTCATTTCAAAAACGAAAATTTTTATTGCAATTGTGTTTACAATTTGATTTTCGGTTCGAAAAGGAAAAAAAAAGAATAAACTGTTACAGTCACTGGCTCTCTATTTTACCATCAACTGCTCTACTTCCCCTGTTGCCACAACATTTCATACACTCCACTGCCCATATCAATTACAACAATCACATACTTCACACTGCCTGACTTCTACAACTACACAACCCACAAACTTCAGCTACCAGACCATATACATTCCATCCTCAACCAAAACACTTCAACACAGCCTTCATTCACATCACCATCCACTTCCACTACAACTTGCTCTACACATTCATTCACATCCATTCACCTTTTCCATTGCACATCTTTCTTATACAAACTTTCTCTCCAACCACCATTCAATCATTGCCTCCATCCCCCTTTATCACTACCAGAAACCAACCCCTGCCTTTAAACTGCCATTTGCTCAAGTCATCACCAAACTTGCTTGCATCTCCTCCCAATACTTTCTTTCTCCATCACTAACTGTCTCTCCTTCATATACCAAACAACAGTGCATTGCCACAAACATCATTTTGCTTCGCCACAAAACTTCCATCACTTCACCCACTCTCATTTTTTCAAAACAAACTTACCATCAAAACTACTCTGCGACTTCGGTTCAAACCAAGTAGTCACAGCAACTCCTGAAGATCACCATCCATCAATCACCACATACAAACCCATACTATCCCTTCTGACCATACAACACCACTATACTTCTTCCAATCCCGACTAAACCACATTCAATCAATAGCCTTCATATTTCCATACATAAACCATCCTGTCCTCCTTTGTTTGCCTGTTACTGTCACACAACTGCCTTCATTTCACCCTGAAAAACCACGTCGAACCACAGCCACACACTCACCTGAATACCTAAAATCGCCAATTCAAACCCAGCGGCCACTCAAACAACCAATCGCCACTTCCAGAACCCTCTTCATCAACACCCCTACCTCTGTCATTCAATTCATGCAATTTCCACCATCTTCAATCCCGACCTCCGCTAATCGCCTGTAACCAGTCGTGACTTGCCACAAACCACTGCAAGTGCCAGTTCCGCCGATCCCCAATCTCGAAAACACCACTGCAACCCTGGAAACACCCCAAAAACGCGACCGAAGTTCTCCCCTCTTGAACAGCGAATTGTATGAATTGCATGAGTGATTTGGCCTAATCATTTTTTTTTCTTCTTCCTCTGTGTTTTCTTTTGTAGAAAGGGGATTTGCCTTTTCTGATTGTTTAAACAGAGTAGTGTATTTGGGTTGTAGGTTGTGGTGGCTGGGCCGCATGATTTTTTATATTTAATTTTCTTTGGTTTTTCCTTACCTTGAATTCTTGTTTGGGTTTACTTTTAGTAAAAAAACAAAAAAAGGTTTTGATTTGTTTGGAAATATTTTGTTTTGTTGTGTTTACTTTGATTTCAATAATTTTTTATTTTCCTTTGTTTAGTTTATATATATATGTATATATGTATATATGTATATATATGTATATATGTATATATATATATATGTATATATATATATATAATATGTGTGTGTGCGCGCGCGCGCCTTTGTTTTATTTTCATGTTGCCAAAGCAGAAAATCATAAGGAAAAGAAGTGATTGCTAATATAAATTTATTGTTTTGCTTAGCTTGCCCAAAAAAAAAAATAAACTGCTTGCTTGCTATATCTATCGTTTTTATTTGCCTTGCGTTGTTGTTTGCTAACATTTAAAAAAAATTCAAAAATTCAAAAAATAAAAACAAAAATCCATTTGTAGTTGCATTGCTGATACATGTTTACTTTCTGTTTTGCATTTCATCTTAGATTTTGATTAATAATAACGGCTATACATCAATAACGCTTAATTGTATATTGACAATTTATCTTCTTTGAATAATTTAATTTCTTGGTGTCTAGGCTACGACAGAGTAATAACTATTTATAAATATTACGGTGATTCGTAAATATTATAGTGGTTGCTCCTTTGAAGGTAATTAAACCTTCGGCTGCATTGCTACGGTGATTTGTGGTGCACTGTAACGACCCGTAAATTTCGACGATTTGAATTATTTAATAGAATTTTGTAATAAAAATTTAGTAGAAATAATAAAAGGTGATAAATATATATTGAACGTTAATTTAACAATGGTAATTTAAGCCTTTGTTTGTAATATGAATAAATTTTTCAATAAAAATTGGTGTAAGTATTGTACCTGAATATAATGGGAAGATAGAGAATATAGGTAAGGCATTTAATTAGTTAAGTGTAAATTTATGGGTATAATAACAATTCGTATACATTACCTAATTAATCTGTCAATTAATTTGTTAAAAAAATCAAAACCTTTTAATTTGGTAAATAATTTGATGCGTATTGATAAGCGCTACTTTAACGATTAATGGGAAGAAAATAAGTAAAGTTATGCAGTAATAAATAAATAAATAAAAATATCGCAATAAATAGGAAACTGACATAACATTTATTTATATGAACGTTACTTATTGATTTGAGAGTAACGGAAGTGTGAACATAGAATAAAATAAGCGTAGATTTATGTTAGGTAATTATTGAGAATATGGGGAATAAGTTGAAATAATAGTAATTAAAAAATTATGCGTAAAACATGTTATGTAAGATATATTGATTCCATTTAATAAATTGAGGATTAATATTATCGAAGAGGATTAAATATGGTCTCAATGTAAAAGTTTTGAAATAAAGACTAATTCCATTCAGAAGATGACAATGGGTGCAATATTTTGATTTGTAAGCAATAGTAATAGGTTACATGTTTAATTGGTTGATAGAATTTGAATTGAAATAAATGTTAATACCCTAAATAAAGGTTACATTAATATGATAAGTAATACAATGTCTAGAAGTTTAATATATAGTGTGTTAAGACGTAGAAATGGAAATTAGGAAGCAGTTGGAATTAAATAAAATTTTAGGTGTATTTATGAGAAATTTACGTACAATTAGAGAGGCAAATGAAATAAATACCAACCAATTTTAGTGAATAACGGGATCTAAACCTAAATAAATAAATTCCTTGAAATTTAAGTTTTAATTTTTGATAAATTGGATTTGTACTTTAATATTGAAAATTTTGGGATTATTCAAAAATAAATTAATGTAGGAAGTTGTTAAAGGATTCTGAATTTACCAAGTGGTCCAAACTGACAAAATTTGCAAATAATTAAAGTTGGATTGTAAATCTGATTCAATTAACCTATTATTAATTTATTTGTTTGGAATATAAAAAGTAATGATAAGGTTAATTGAAATTAAGGGTAGTTTAATTTGTATGTTATTTGGGATTAAGGCAAGATGGATGAATATTAGGATTTATATACTTAGATCATTCAATTTATTTGGATAACATTATAATAAATGTAATTAAATGTACATTACGTGAAATATAATACCATGCTTAATAGATTGCTAAGTTGTATATATTAAAGGGAATTTTATTAATTGTTTTTAAAAAAACCTTAATTAATATGGTTGATAAATTTAATATAAGAAAAACCAATGAAATTCTTGGGAATAATGTAGGTTAATATGAGTTAGTAGTTAGGGTAGTGACTAAAATTGGTAATACATTGCAATTAATGTTAATAGTGTTGACATAAGCTAATAAATTTAAATGTTAATGCAATACCAATTTATGTATTTAAGGTGATTGCGAAATTGGAATTTGATAAATGCAGTAACTAACTCAGGGCAAATAGATTTTATGGAATCAATAAAAGATAGGCAAATTTAATGATTGTTTGGTGGTAATTTAAGCATGAATGGGAATAAATTGGGCAATAGTGAGAATTATTAATTATTACCCATCAATTTATTTAGAATCTAAATCAAATGCAACATTCGTTGTTATTTGTAGCTTATAGGTGGAAATAACGTAAACTTTATTCAGAATATGATAATTAGTTAGATTAAAAGAATGGAAGGCAGGATATATGGATTCATTTGGATTTAGAACATGATAATTTGAATTTATTGAATTTATTGAAAACTGAATAGAACATTTTATGTGATTGAAATTAAAGTTGGAATTCGGAGATGTTTTAGGAATTCCCATCTATGGGATACCAATAGATAGGATAATTAAATGAAAGGTCAACTAAAGGATTTCTACAAAGTTAATTTATAAATTGTAGATAAAATAAAATTGAAGTTTTACGCTGAAGTTAATAATGTACTCAGCATTTAAGAAACATCTTAAATTGTCTAAATTTGAATAAACAATGAAGTAATAAATAATAGTTATTAATAAAATCCAAAATTTGGTAACCCGTTTTCAAATTAATGATAATTAGTGTTGGTATAGGCTATTTATTTAAGTAACAGTGCGGTGCCAAAAAAAATGGATTGGAAGTAATTGCGAAATATAATAAAATATTTTAGTAGGGAATTCAAATGTATATATACATATAAATGTGGATTTTTATAGTATGAAAACTTAGTCAATTTACAATAGTTAAATCTATTGAGAATGAATAAAAATCTAAGATAATTATTACGGTAATTTAGAAATTTAGTTGAAAATAGAAACTTATCTATGAATTTGGAATTTTATGAAATTGTGAATTTATATTGAAACTTATAAATGAAGCATCTAAATTTACAATTGTAAATACGTTTAAAATTCAATGTAAATGTCTGAGGAAGAAATTAATTTATTTACTAATCCGTAACGTATCTAATTAATATAAAATATTCTGGTGGGCCAACAACCGTTTTGCGCGTTTATGATTCGTGCCCACCTATCCTATTTCACTTTGTCTATTTATAGGCTGTGTAAACCATAGCCTCCATCTATCTTCATTTCTCTCAGTGTGTTCTTTTCTTCAACTTCTTCTCTTCCAATGGCTGCAAAATTTCTAGATCCAATTACAGTCCAAAATAAATAAATAAAATATTTCAAACTCCTCTAAAAATTCCCGAAAAATTATATGTCATAATTCTCGAAGAGCGTAATCTGTTGGTACTGTCCGTTTTTTTTATTGGTGTTGTAGCGTGCTCGAATTTGAGAAGAAGGACGTGGCCTGTGACGTGGCATGGTGATGGGTATATTTGTTTATTTTGTTTTATTTAATTTTTGTTTCAATCGGAATTTTCGAATAACTTTCTCATACGTAGTCCGATTCACGCGAGATTTTTTTTGTTAGGATCATAATTAAATTACAAATCTGTTGATGCTGGTTTGGACCAATTCGGAGACTGTCGAATTTTTGAGTTTAAATTGAATTTAAATTCGATTTAAATTTAAAAGGTGAGTGTTTTAACCCACTCACAATTTCTAAAATTTCTTGTGTTTGTTAAATTAATTTTAGATATGAGTAGAAATTTATTTATGACTGTTTGGCATGTTTTATTCATTATCTCTGATAAATCGCATTCATTTAATATAACTGTTAATTAATTTTATTTATTGCATAAATTTGACAGTTAGAATTTATTTAATTGCATATTAACTGCCAGTCATAGTTAAATTTTTATTTCATATTAACTGCCAGTTAAATTTACTTTGCATATAAACTGCCAATTAACAGTTATTAAATTTATTTTGAGTATAAACTGATAATTGATACCATTATTTATCACCTGTTATGTATTGATGATTGTTTGAAATTAGATGATGACTGTGATAAATGGATGTATGATTTGATGGATGAATGGATGATTAATTTTATTAATTGCAAGTTGCTATGCATTTCATTCATTCGGGATTGCGGTTTGAAATGATATACAACCACATTTTTATTTTTAAATTGCGGATTGAAATGATAAACATCTGTATCACTTGACCATAGGGTAGCAAATTTTATACAGGCACCGCGGTATATATATATATAATTATTTTTGAAATGATTTTCATGGTGTTGTAAAGCTATATATATGGTTTATGGGATATTGATTTGTTATTTATATATATATAGCAATTTTTGGTTTTTTTTAAGCTTTGTATGAATTTGATTTGAAGTATAAAATTTAGTTGATTTTCGAGATCAATATGATTAAGAATTTATTTAAAATTTAATTTCTGGAGTTTTAAATGACTTAAAAGAGAATAAGATTTGAAGATGAATATTAAGTTAAATTGGAAATTTAATAAAAAGTTAGAATTTTTAAAGGATATGATTTTATAACTTGATTTTTGTGTAGAAGGATTTAAATGAATGAATATCAGGTTTATTTAAATGAATATAAAATAAATTGAAAGATTTTTCCAGTTATGTGAAGTTAAAGGTTTTCTTAAATTATATTGAATTCATTAAGTAAAGATTTCAAGTCTAAATAATAAGTAATTGAATTTAATATATATGAGATTTTTAAATGAGTTTGTTTTTTTGAAATGGTGAAATAATTAAAGCTTTGGAACATAAGAATTGAAATGGTATTTGGAAGTTTAAATCGATATTTGAATTTGATTTGTGAAATCTAAAGAAGCTATTTTGTTTTATAAAAGTAGTTTAATATTTAACCATTTAAGAGATGGAAATTTGTTTCAAAGCTATGTTTTTCAAGGTAGTATAATTTGGAAATATTATGTTCAAGAGTTTGATTTCTAAATATTTTACTTTGGAAACCTTATGATTTTGGAAGGAATATATATTGGAAAATAAATGATATCGTATTGATTTGGGGTTTTAAAAATATAAATGATATCGTATTTATATGGGCTTAAAATGGATATTTTATTCTGGTTTTAAAGTATAAACTATTTTGAAAAGACCGCGGTGTTATAATAACGATTGGTTGTTGAAGAGACCGGGATCGGAAGTTGTCATACTCTCTGCCAACTCCGAAAACCACTTTAACAATCGTGTAGGTTGGTGGAGGCGTTTCCTGCAAGGTAAATACGTGGACCCGACTCCCATGAGTTGGCATAAGGTGGCTAAAACAGGAGCGATTCTCGGGCCAATGAGGTCATTCCTCTGATCGGACACTCCTCGTCGATATTATACTTTGACTTTGGATTGATTCAGTGGCCACTTTTACTTTGATTTTTAGGGAGTTGTTTCGAGGTGGGCGGTAGCTGCAGCTACGCGTTTCCATCAGCCTGGATAGCAATTGGTATATCTATCCTGGCATTGCCTAGTTGTGCCGTGTCACCTACCCTAGCGCGCCTTATACGATTTTGTTTTGTACCATACCTATGGAGTGCCCTCTGACGACGCCCATTACGGGGGAGATTACGGTACTATATAGACTATGGGAATATATAAATGTGTTAAGGTGGAAAATGTAAAGCCTTAACGCTATTTAAAAGTAAGTTTATTTTACAATTAGACACTATTATAATAGCACAATATACTACATAGTAAATAGTTTAACGGATCCTTAGGAGATGTAAATCCCGAGCATCTCTTGAGTTACTGTACTCATATTTATTTCTGTTAATTTAACTCACATAAGATCTTTTAGTTCTGACTCGAGTGTTTTTGTCTTTCCAAATTCGCTCGGGTCAGTCCGAGCATTTCAGGATTGAAGATTTTATTTCCGGAGGAAGAAGATGAAGATTTTATTATTATTACTATAGATAATATGGTTTCACTACACTCATATTGTTCCGCTGCATTGTTATATGGTATGTGTACTCTGATATGTATTGTATAAATAAATCAAAGGTTTTTGTAAACAGATTTATGAACTGTATATTTGATTATTATATTTTATCCTTCCGCTGTGAGATTCTGTTTCTTTCTCTGTTTTCTTATTTATCCCATAACAATCTGCCCTTACGTATGGTTTGAATTGGCACGTGTGTCTGTTTAAATCGTGCAAAAAGGCGGGATGTTATAGTTAGTATCAAAGCTTTGGTTTAGCGATAAATCTTGGCTTTGTGGGGTTTGACTCTTTATTAATAGGGTAGTAATACCCTATGGGAGTCACTGAGTGTATATATGAGAGAGCGTATTTGTTAGTGTTATAAAAAGGTTTTTATATTGTGTTAATCTGTTCCGTTTCGTATTTATAAATTCTGGTTGGTGCATGGGACGCTATGACATCAATAGGGATTTCTAAACACTTAATAGGACAGACCGACATAATATTTGTTTTTAATATATGTGAATGAAATTTTTTTGCCTATTATATTTTTATATATAAAATAAAAATTTTCAAATTGATATTTATATTTGGTTGCAATAGATTGATTGTTAGGCAATAAAGTGTAAATAATAATAGAAATAAGATTGAAAAATAAGATAAATGAAATTTGGAAATTTAGAACTTAAGTCCGGGGTTTTACTTTTGAATGATTTTGAAATATATTAATAATTTTGTTTATAAGTATTTTCTGATATAAATATTTAACATAAAAAAGAAGATTTTTGAGAAAATAAGTTTTGTACTTTCCTCTCTGTCGTTGGAAAATAATTTCGGTGATGGCGGCCGCATCATCGACTTTCATTTTCGAATTTCGAAGGGGAAAGGCCACTGTAGTAGTTCTACTGCAGATTCATTTTCGAAAAAGATATAAATTTTTAATTGTTTTAAATAAAATTAGAGGTATATAAGTTAGAAGAATATATTTATCTAATATTTCAAAATAATTTGAAATTTAACCCGGTATTTAATTCTTAAATTTCCATTAATTAATTGTTTAAATTATTGTAGTGAAATAAAAGGTAAGTGATTAATAAATTGAAACCTCTAATTTAGGTAAGAGATTTAATGCAAAGTTATAAAGGCAAATTTGAAATTTGTAACGTATGAGATAAAGAGTAATATTGTTGAACATTAAATTTAATTAAAAGATGAGATAAAGCTTGTATAAGTTCATTTGCATTTTCTTTAACATATATAACTTACCAATTATAAAAAGTTGAAATGTTTAATAAGAAATGTAGTAGAAATTTGTACAAGTAATAGTAGGTAATGAAGCATTCAATGAATTTTCTGTATTCAATATTTAAGATATAATTGAAATTTTACCAAGTAAATATAAATAAAGGTAAGCATGATAGATAGATGATTATAAAACTTAAGGAATTAAAGTAAATAAATAAGGACATGCTATTATAAATGAATGAATAATTATAACAAAATATAAGGAACCAGCATGACCCGAGTTAATGGAATTGAATAATTGTAAGTACTAAGTAAAAATGAATGAGCAAACCTTTGATAAGTAAATGTGAATGAGAAAAAATCACTATATAAACAAAAAGGGAAATCAAACAACTAAAGCATGAAATTATAATAAGTTAGTTTGGTTGCTGGTTTGAATTGTTATTGTTTGATTTATGGTTGGTTGGGTAAGGAAATTTGAAGTTGTTGGATGAATAAATAATCTATTTTGTTTCATCTAAGACTGTTGAGTAAATGATGCACTTGATAGTTATTTTTCATTCCGTACAATTTCAAGTTTGAACACAAACAACTATTTGATTGTGTGATTGTATGGTTGTTTTGTAATTGTATGTATGCTGTTCGAGGAAATTGATGGTTGTTGTATTAATTTGGATGATTAGTGATTGGAACTACTTAGATATTTAAATTTTGGACTTAGAAATATTTTGAAATGTTCTCCAAACTCTAATAAATTTAAGTATAAAAAGATAATGTTGTAAATTTGTATATTTTAAGAAAAGTAACAGATATTGTAAATTTAATTGTTTATAAGGTAATGTTTTGAATAAGATATGTAGATTCTAAATCCTTCTTTTCCCTTCTTTTTCCTTTTCGGGGACGAAAAGTTTTGAGTGGGGGAGAGTGTAACGACCCGTAAATTTTGAAGATTTGATTTATTTAATAGAATTTTGTAATAAAAATTTAGTAGAAATAATAAAAGGTGATAAATATATATTGAACGCTAATTTAACAATGGTAATTTAAGCCTTTGTTTGTAATATGAATAAATTTTTCAATAAAAATTGGTGTAAGTATTGTACCTGAATATAATGGGAAGATAGAGAATATAGGTAAGGCATTTAATTAGTTAAGTGTAAATTTATGGGTATAATAACAATTCGTATACATTACCTAATTAATCTGTCAATTAATTTGTTAAAAAAATCAAAACCTTTTAATTTGGTAAATAATTTGATGCGTATTGATAAGCGTTACTTTAAAGATTAATGGGAAGAAAATAAGTAAAGTTATGCAGTAATAAATAAATAAAAATATCGCAATAAATAGGAAACTGACATAATATTTATTTATATGAACGTTACTTATTGATTTGAGAGTAACGGAAGTGTGAGCGTAGAATAAAATAAGCGTAGATTTATGTTAGGTAATTATTGAGAATATGGGGAATAAGTTGAAATAATATTAATTAAAAAATTATGCTTAAAACATGTTATGTAAGATATATTGATTCCATTTAATAAATTGAGGATTAATATTATCGAAGAGGATTAAATATGGTCTCAATGTAAAATTTTTGAAATAAAGACTAATTCCATTCAGAAGATGACAATGGGTGCAATATTTTGATTTGTAAGCAATAGTAATAGGTTACATGTTTAATTGGTTGATAGAATTTGAATTGAAATAAATGTTAATACACTAAATAAAGGTTACATTAATATGATAAGTAATACAATGTCTAGAAGTTTAATATAGAGTGTGTTAAGACGTAGAAATGGAAATTAGGAAGCAGTTGGAATTAAATGAAATTTTAGGTGTATTTATGAGAAATTTACGTACAATTAAAGAGGCGAATGAAATAAATACCAACCAATTTTAGTGAATAACGGGATCTAAACATAAATAAATAAATTCCTTGAAATTTAATTTTTAATTTTTGATAAATTGGATTTGTACTTTAATATTGAAAATTTTGGGATTATTCAAAAATAAATTAATGTAGGAAGTTGTTAAAGGATTCTGAATTTACCAAGTGGTCCAAACTGACAAAATTTGCAAATAATTAAAGTTGGATTGTAAATCTGATTCAATTAACCTATTATTAATTTATTTGTTTGGAATATAAAAGTAATGATAGGGTTAATTGAAATTAAGGGTAGTTTAATTTGTATGTTATTTGGGATTAAGGCAAGATGGGTGGATATTAGGAGTTATATACTTAGATCATTCAATTTATTTGGATAAAATTGTAATAAAAGTAATTAAATGTACATTTAAGTGAAATATAATACCATGCTTAATAGTTTGCAAAGTTTTATATATTAAAGGGAATTTTATTAATTGTTTTTAAAAAAAACCTTAATTAATATGGTTGATAAATTTAATATAAGAAAAACCAATGAAATTCTTGGGAATAATGTAGGTTAATATGAGTTAGTAGTTAGGGTAGTGACTAAAATTGGTAATACATTGCAATTAATGTTAATAGTGTTGACATAAGCTAATAAATTTAAATGTTAATGCAATACCAATTTATGTATTTAAGGTGATTGCGAAATTGGAATTTGATAAATGCAATAACTAACTCAGGGCAAATAGATTTTATGGAATCAATAAAAGATAGGTAAATTTAATGATTATTTGGTGGTAATTTAAGCATGAATGGGAATAAATCGGGCAATAGTGAGAATTATTAATTATTACCCATCAATTTATTTAGAATCTATATCAAATGCAACATTCATTGTTATTTGTAGCTTATAGGTGGAAATAACGTAAACTTTATTCAGAATATGATAATTAGTTAGATTAAAAGAATGGAAGGCAGGATATATGGATTCATTTGGATTTAGAACATGATAATTTGAATTTATTGGAAACTGAATTGAACATTTTATGTGATTGAAATTAAAGTTGGAATTCGGAGATGTTTTAGGAATTCCCATCTATGGGATACCAATAGATAGGATAATTAAATGAAAGGTCAACTAAAGGATTTATACAAAGTTAATTTATAAATTGTAGATAAAATAAAATTGAAGTTTTACGCTGAAGTTAATAATGTACTCAGCATTTAAGAAACATCTTAAATTGTCTAAATTTGAATAAACAATGAAGTAATAAATAATAATTATTAATAAAATCCAAAATTTGGTAACCCGTTTTCAAATTAATGATAATTAGTGTTGGTATAGGCTATTTATTTAAGTAACAGTGCGGTGCCAAAAAAAATGGATTGGAAGTAATTGCGAAATATAAATAAAATATTTTAGTAGGGAATTCAAATGTATATATACATAGAAATGTGGATTTTTATAGTATGAAAACTTAGTCAATTTACAATAGTTAAATCTATTGAGAATGAATAAAAATTTAAGATAATTATTACGGTAATTTAGAAATTTAGTTGAAAATGGAAACTTATCTATGAATTTGGAATTTTATGAAATTGTGAATTTATATTGAAACTTATAAATGAAGCATCTAAATTTACATTTGTAAATACGTTTAAAATTCAATGTAAATGTCTGAGGAAGAAATTAATTTATTTACTAATCCGTAACGTATCCAATTAATATAAAATATTCTGGTGGGCCAACAACCGTTTTGCACGTTTATGATTCGTGCCCACCTATCCTATTTCACTTTGTCTATTTATATGCTGTGTAAACCCTAGCCTCCATCTATCTTCATTTCTCTCCGTGTGTTCTTTTTTTCAACTTCTTCTCTTCCAATGGCTGCAAAACTCCTAGATCCAATTACAGTCCAAAATAAAAAAAAATATTTCAAACTCCTCTAAAAATTCCAGAAAAATTATATGTCATAATTCTCGAAAAGCGTAATCTGTTGGTACTGTCCGTTTTTTTGATTGGTGCTGTAGCGTGCTCGAATTTGAGAAGAAGGACGTGGCCTGTGACGTGGCATGGTGATGGGGTATATTTGTTTATTTTGTTTTATTTAATTTTTGTTTCAATCGGAATTTTCGAATAACTTTCTCATACGTAGTCCGATTCACGCGAGATTTTTTTGTTAGGATCGTAATTAAATTCCAGATCTGTTGACGCTGGTTTGGACCAATTCGGAGACCGTCGAATTTTTGAGTTTAAATTGAATTTAAATTCGATTTAAATTCAAAAGGTGAGTGGTTTAACCCACTCACAATTTCTAAAACTTTTTGTGCTTGTTAAATTAATTTTAGATATGAGTAGAAATTTATTTATGACTGTTTGGCATGTTTTATTCATTATCTCTGATAAATCGCATTCATTTAATATAACTGTTAATTAATTTTATTTATTGCATAAATTTGACAGTTAGAATTTATTTAATTGCATATTAACTGCCAGTCATAGTTATGTTAAATTTTTATTTCATATTAACTGCCAGTTAAATTTACGTTTATTTTTGCATATAAACTGCCAATTAACAGTTATTAAATTTATTTTGAGTATAAACTGATAATTGATACCATTATTTATCACCTGTTATGTATTGATGATTGTTTGAAATTAGATGATGACTGTGATAAATGGATGTATGATTTGATGGATGAATGGATGATTAATTTTATTAATTGCAAGTTGCTATGCATTTCATTCATTCGAGATTGCGGTTTGAAATGATATACAACCACATTTTTATTTTTAAATTGCGAATTGAAATGATAAACATCTGTATCACTTGACCATAGGGTAGAAAATTTTATACAGGCACCGCGGTATATATATATATATATATATATATATATATATATATATATATATATATATATAATTATTTTTGAAATGATTTTCATGGTATTGTAAAGCTATATATATGGTTTATGGGATATTGATTTGGTTATTTATATATATATAGTAATTTTCGGTTTTTTTAAGCTTTGTATGAATTTGATTTGAAGTATAAAATTTAGTTGATTTTCGAGATCAATATGATTAAGAATTTATTTAAAATTTAATTTCTGGAGTTTTAAATGACTTAAAAGAGAATAAGATTTGAAGATGAATATTAAGTTAAATTGGAAATTTAATAAAAAGTTAGAATTTTTAAAGGATATGATTTTATAACTTGATTTTTGTGTAGAAGGATTTAAATGAATGAATATCAGGTTTATTTAAATGAATATAAAATAAATTGAAAGATTTTTCCAGTTATGTGAAGTTAAAGGTTTTCTTAAATTATATTGAATTCATTAAGTAAAGATTTCAAGTCTAAATAATAAGTAATTGAATTTATATATATGGGATTTTTAAATGAGTTTGTTTTTTTGAAATGGTGAAACAATTAAAGCTTTGGAACATAAGAATTGAAATGGTATTTGGAAGTTTAAATCGATATTTGAATTTGATTTGTGAAATCTAAAGAAGCTATTTTGTTTTATAAAAGTAGTTTAATATTTAACCATTTAAGAGATGGAAATTTTTCAAAGCTATGTTTTTCAAGGTAGTATAATTTGGAAATATTATGTTCAAGAGTTTGATTTCTAAATATTTTACTTTGGAAACCATATGATTTTGGAAGGAATATATATTGGAAAATAAATGATATCGTATTGATTTGGGGTTTTAAAAATATAAATGATATCGTATTTATATGGGTTTAAAATGGATATTTTATTCTGGTTTTGAAGTATAAACTATTTTGAAAAGACCGCGGTGTTATAATAACGATTGGTTGTTGAAGAGACCGGGATCGGAAGTTGTCATACTCTCTGCCAACTCCGAAAACCACTTTAACAACCATGTACGCGGTGGAGATTCCAGAATGAAGTAGGTTGGTGGAGGCGTTTCCTGTAAGGTAAATACGTGGACCCGACTCCCATGAGTTGGCATAAGGTGGCTAAAACAGGAGCGATTCTCAGGCCAATGAGGTCATTCCTCTGATCGGACACTCCTCTTCGATATTATACTTTGACTTTGGATTGATTCAGTGGCCACTTTTACTTTGATTTTTGGGGAGTTGTTTCGAGGTGGGCGGTAGCTGCGGCTACGCGTTTCCATCAGCCTGGATAGCAATTGGTATATCTACCCTGGCATTGCCTAGTTGTGCCGTGTCACCTACCCTAGCGCGCCTTATACGATTTTGTTTTGTACCATACCTATGGAGTGCCCTCTGACGATGCCCATTACGGGGGAGATTACGGTACTGTGTAGACTATGGGAATATATAAATGTGTTAAGGTGGAAAATGTAAAGCCTTAACGCTATTTAAAAGTAAGTTTATTTTTACAATTAGATACTATTATAATAGCGCAATATACTACATAGTAAATAGTTTAACGGATCCTTAGGAGATGTAAATCCCGAGCATCTCTTGAGTTACTGTACTCATATTTATTTCTGTTAATTTAACTCACATAAGATCTTTTAGTTCTGACTCGAGTGTTTTTGTCTTTCCAAATTCGCTCGGGTCAGTCCGAGTGTTTCAAGATTGAAGATTTTATTTCCGGAGGAAGAAGACGAAGATTTTATTATTATTACTATAGATAATATGGTTTCACTACACTCATATTTTTCCGCTGCATTGTTATATGGTATGTGTACTCTGATATGTATTGTATAAATAAATCAAAGGTTTTTGTAAACAGATTTATGAACTGTATATTTGATTATTATATTTTATCCTTCCGCTGTGAGATTCTGTTTCTTTCTCTGTTTTCTTATTTATCCCATAACAATCCGCCCTTACGTATGGTTTGAATTGGCACGTGTGTCTGTTTAAATCGTGCAAAAAGGCGGGATGTTACATGCACCGATAAATTATGTCCGTTATCCGGTTGAGAACTGTCTTGTTTATCAAAGACAATGTATGTTTATACAATTTTGGGTTAAATTATGATAAATCATTTGTAATTAACCCCTACATTCATTTAGCTGCCTTAGTTCACCCATATTTAAAAAAAAAATTAAAAACCCAAAATTAAAAAAACTGTATATATTCCTTTTCCTTTGAAATTTTTTTCTTTAAAATTTAAAAAAAAATCCCAACAAAAAATTAATTTTCAAAAGCAAAGAAATTTTTTTGAAAAACCAAAAAAAGATCAATTTCCCTTTTGAAAAATAAATTTTATTTGTAAATACTTTTCCTTTATAAAAAAAATCTTAAAAATGTTCGAGTTTCCTCACTCACTTGAATTTTACAATAGTTGTGAAAATCAATATAATCCATATAATTTCACATCAAATTTGTATGGACATCTTAACGACAACTATTGTGTACATAATTCGAATTTCAAACAACAAAATTTTCAAAATGACGAACAACCCTCGAATCTCGAAAATAGCATTTCATCTCTACTTGAAATCTCTACACAATAAAATCAAACGATAAATGATTTGTGTAATTCTTATTTTTATGATAACTCAAGTCAAAATTTTAAAAATAATTAAAATTTGAATTCACGTCAAAATTCAAATGACTTCGAGTATAGCCCATGCCAATTCAATTTTGAACTCCAAAATGAATTTCAAAATCAAAACAAAAATGTGATCCACTTTTCAAATAAATTTGGTAATGGGAACAATCTTGATTATGATACGAGTGAAAAATTTTGTTCTCAACAAATCCAAATAAAAAATTCTCAAGTTAATAACTACAAATTGAATTTTGTTGAGTAAATGAACGAAATTAAATTATCACACGGATTCATTGTTTGAAACATATATGAAACAACGTGAAAAACAAAATCAAATTCCAACGTATGACGAGTCAAGTGATTATCCATATTTTACCCAGATCAACGATTTTCAAATAACAACTTTTGAAATTGAAAATAAAAATCTTAACGTAGTTGTTGAAAACATGGTAATTGAGTTGGATTTCAATTCTTTTGAGGGTGTGGAACCAAATTTAAAATTTGACTTTCCTTTTCTCGATTTCAAAATTTTAAATACAACAACTTTGGATTTTGAACTTGACACATGTAATAAAGTTATTAATAATTCAATGAAGAAAGTCGAATTCAATGAACACGATTTCTTTGGACTTTTGGAAAATGAGTTGTTGAATTCTTAAGGGGAAGATACCGATCACTACTTTGATTTTGAAATCGATAATTCAAAAGAAGTTTTCAACGACAAGCTTGAAAATCAATTTGGTGAAAATAACTTTGAACTTCAACAAATCGTCCTATCTACCCCAAAAATCATCGAAAACAAATCAACTCATACGATTTTCAATTAAACGACATTCATTTTTCCAAATCAACATTCAATTTTGTAATCTTTTACGATTTGGTTTTCTGCGCTTAAGCTGTGTCTCGCATAATTGGCAAGACAAATGAATCGGTCTTCAAAAGACCATTCATTACTTTTTAATGGCATACTTTCTGATATCATGTAAATAATCATCTTTTCATTTTTATTTAAATAAAGGTTAAGTTTTTATTTTTCTTCTTTAACTTGGGTTGATTGTAGGGACACAGTCAAAATCAAGTGTGGGGGGAGACTCATCTTCATTTTCTACTTTTCATGATTTATTTTTACTTTTTCTTTGCAAATTTAAAAAAATCTCAAAAACAAAAAAAACAAAAAAAATTATTTAAGCATTTTTTATTTATTTTTAAAGAAACAGTATAAGATAAATATACGACTTTCGTTATTAAATTGAAATTATTGAAAATTTATTTGTCTTAACAAAAATAAAAATGAAGTTTGATTACAAATAACGATAGTTTAACTAATATATAGGAAGTTTCATATGTGATAATTATGAAATATATCTTAATTGAAAATGTTTGATTTAAAAAGTGGTTGATTTAAAGTAAAAGATATAACATTTTTTTTGTCTTCTAAGTTAAGTGGTGCTAAGATTATTTTGCAAAACTCTCTCTTTCAAAAAAAATTAAAAAAAAACATATAAAAAAACAAATATTTGTATATATGTAAATATTTTCTATTAACACCTATGCTCGACAGGTGTACACATTTTTGTGTATACTCGCCATGCTCTGTACCTTTCTCATATAAGCCCGAAAGGTAGTGCATGATCGGTATATCTGGCCTCAGTTTATCTGAGCAAGGTGTGTATATAGAAATTCTTTCTAATAATGCCTACATTCGATAGGTGTTCACACTCATGTGTTCACTCATCACGCTATGTATTCCCCTCACATAAATCTGCAAGGCAGTGCATGGGTAATATATCTGGTCTTAGTTTATCTGAGTTAGGCATTTGTAAATATTGTAAATATCAATAAAATTTTCAAAAAATAAGAGAGAGTAAGCAAATGAAATCCAAACACTATTTTAACTTATTTGATTTGACTTGTTATTGAATAGAAATGAAAATACCACTTTGATAAACTTTGCTAATCAACTAAGGATCCATTTCATAATTATACTATGTTATCAAACTAAATAACGAGTTAAACTATTGCTTATTTGTTATGATAACTTGATTTTTGTTGAAAATTTTGACGAGTAAATGACTTAAATTTTTAAGATAATGAGAATACCTATATTTAACTTATTTGTGTCAATTTAAAAATAAATCCCTCATTTGTAAATATTTCAAAAACTCGCATTCATCTCTTTGTAAATAAATCTTGCATTTTTTAAATATTTTCATCCTGCATTTGGATTTTGTGGGTAGTATCCACTTAAAACCCTCACGAGACAATATTTTTCCTACTGGGGACACCCAGAGGTTTAACGGCTTGTTGCGTATGCTCAATGCAATCGTGCTCCCTATGAAAAAGGATTTATCTTAGTTTTTCTTTATACGAGGAGGAATAAAAAGATAAATGTGGAGGTATTTGATATGCACGTAAATGTGCATATTTTTACCACCATATTTAATCTATTTAAATTGAATAAATGATCATGTTGGGTTTTTAATTTGTTTAGACCAAAATTCAAAATTATTTTCAAATCGTCGCATATTCATCTTCATACAGGGGTAAAATGGTTATTTTTGTGAATTTATTAAATTGTGAAAATTTATTTGGAATTTTCTATGTTGTTTTGTAGGAAATTTGGTGAATTTTACAAGTGGTTTTACGATGAAATATGCATGCACAAAGAAGATACAAAAGAATAAAGATGGAAATAATTCAAAGTGAAGAACATGGAGGATCCAACCCATTTACCTTGATTTTCAATTAGAAGCTAATGCACATGTTATGGAGTTTATGGCTTCATGTACACTTAAATAATGATTAGTAGAAGCTAATGATTGCTTGGCCTCTACACTTTCTTAAGGGTATTTTGAGCATTCTCCAAAAATATGAATTAGGGTTTAACACATGTATGTATACACCTTCTGTTTCATGTAACTCTCCTCTTCCTCTTCATTAGTTTACGCTCAAAATAAAAGAAAGCTTTTCTTTTCTTTTTATGGCTACTTAGCCATTTTTATTTCATGTAATTTTTTTTTACGCAACTTTAAGTACATGCTCTTTTCTTCTTTTTGTTCGTTTTCTTTCATGTTACTAGTGTAGATTTACATTCGTGCAAAGTAGAATAGTTTAATTCTTGTTAATAAGCTTCTCTTTTGTGTTAGCTTTAATTTTCCTTTCTTATGCTTTCACGTTGCTAGCTACATTTGTTAATCAAATGACAAATATAAGAGGCTAAACCCTTTCGATTTTGGGGTAATGGAGCTCTCTAATTGTGTAGCTTCAACTATTTGTTAACTCATGCTCTCTTTTTGTGCATAATGATGATCAATGAAATGCTTTATTTTTTATTCTTGCTTTGAATTCGATAGCCTATATTGTTGACACCAAATAGGCTATGCTTAAACAATCACTAACATAAATGACTTTTCATAAAAATATGATTATGACATAAGAAAGTGATTTGAAATTCAAATTTGATGGTCTATATTTCTAAGAAACAGTTAATATGCCATACATAAAATAGATTTCATTTTCATTGTCAAATTTCATGAAAGTTAGTATGTAACGACTCGGAAATTTGGATCCTGAAACTTCCAGATAGTTAGAGAAAAGAAGAAAAGAGATATAAGAAGAAGAACAGAAAAGAAACACACAATCTCACATTCGCAGCGGATAAAATATAATATCACATAAATAATAGTTATACAAAGGAAAACCATACTTGCCAAATTACACTTTAATATATATCAGAGTTACAACATATTTACAAGCACAGGAACAGATAAATCAATCTGTTTCAGATACTATAATATATCAAAACAGGAGCTCTCCATATGTTCCTGATCTCCAACTCGCCTCCTGAGCTCCATAACGTTCTTACCTAAAAATCTGTAATACTCGGTCTGATCCGAGCATTACATCAAAGTAACACCCGGGTCAGGCTGGAACCCAGAGTGAGTAAACTCATCTAACTCGGAATACGAAAGTATATAACTTAAATAAACCCGGGGTAACTTATATCAATTTACCATGCCACAAATTGTTATGGACATCACCTATTTTACACAACAATTTCTAAGCACCAAAACTTAGATTAAATGGTCCAGTCCACTTAAATCATTCCATTCCAGCCTACTAATTTCACATATCAATTTATAAAGAATCGAAGTGGTTTCGGTTTTCTTTTTTTTCTGATACCCAACCCCGGACTCTTTGAATTCAATGTCATCTATAATCCCATTTGATTAAGTTTTAAGCAATACAACTTATTCATGATATTTTATCACACAACAACTCATATCAGATAGATAATCTATATTTCACAGTTCATCTTAAACATAACATAATAAAGAACATCGCAAATTATCAAACTAGATATTATTCCGATCACTCAATACAATTCAATTCAATCTAACTCATCATTCCAATAGAAAGATCAATTTATCACCATTTCTAATTAATCAGATCAAACTACAAAATGGATTGAATTAATTTCCTTTAGATCCTGTTTCCTTTAATTACTCACATCAACTAATTATAATACAATTAATTACATAATTAATTATCCTCAATCAATTTCATCAATTAATCATTCTTTAATCAATCACATTCATTAATTATCCTTAAATTACTTACATTAATCAATTAACCTTTTAATTGATTATGCCAAGTAATTAATCCTTAATTACTTCAATTAATTTACTTCCATAAGTAATTATCCCCTTTATTTAATTACATTCAGTAATTATTATATTAAATCAGTTTCATTAAGTGTTTATCCTTAATTAATTAACCAATTAATTATCTTCAATTAACTACATTAATAAATTAAATATCACTTAATCTCAAGTTAATGATTCTCTTCTTAATTACATTCATTAACTATCCATTAATTACTTATATTGAGTAATTATCCTTTGATTGTTAATATTAATCAATCAAACCTTATTAATTATTTTAAGTGATTAACTTTTAATTAATTTCACCACTTAATCATCTTTAATTAGTCCAAACCTTTGGATAAAAATAAATTCTCATTCAAATTAAATACTTAATTACATTATTATTCTTTATTTGAGAATCATTTAGGAGTTAACTTCATAATTATATCTAATATAATTATTTTTAAACAATAACTTTGAAGATATACTAAATCAAACAAATTAAATCACAAGATCACTTGGCTTGCAATTTATATTGAAATTTGTTTCTTTTGAAAACTAATCATTTTATTTTAAAACTTGGTTCGTATTTCATTTATACTTTAAACTTTGTTATTAAAATTACCCGAGCCACTCAAACTATAATCCAGCCCATCCTACATTGCTCCGATTTAATCTCGAGTCAAAAACACGCGAGCACTAACCCAATGAAAAATTTCATCAAACCCGAATCTTATCATCTCCATCCTCTTCTCTGGAAAAAAGTTTTCCTTCCAAAGCCTGCTGCTACGATATGATATAGTGTGCACGTTCACACGCGACTGGATGATCGTTCATCACCACCGACATCTTTCCCAAACCATGTTCTCCTTCCTCGATGCTCACGTCCCCAGAAAAATCCCCAAAACCCTTAGTAATCGAAGTTGAACAAAATTGCCACACCCAGATGACAGCCCCTACCTAATTCTTCCTCGTGCCACCGCCAGTGACTTCAGGAAACCCTGCTGCCTCGCCTAGAGTTACACCAATACCCAATCTTCCTTTTCCCTTACCCTTGTCCAACTCGACATTGCCTCCCCGTCGTGCTAGTCAATCAAACTACATCGATAATGTTGGGTCTAAAACCCTAAATTACCCTACTTTGATCACCACGGTCCCGAGAACCCCTGCCACTATTTTTCCTTTAACCACCTTCACCTCAGCCTTCTTCGACCCGAATCCTTGAGCTTGAAAGCTCTAGGTTGCCAGAAATTTCCCACCGACCCAATTCCATTCAAATATACCTTCCTCTCAAATTACCATACTAAAAATCATGATACATTCTCTAAAATCATGGTTCGCGAAGGTGGATCAGATTATAAATATGAATCCTCAATTTATTCAAGTTGAAATTTTGGTATGATCAAGTTTTTTTTTATTAACTGTCTTGTATATATACTGGGTAAAAATGTCTTAAATTCTTACCTAAAATTTTTAAAATTTAAACCTTGATGTTTCTAACAACTTTTGTTTAAACATCATAATATATAATAAATGAGGGAAATATCAGTTGATTTTTTATTTATTTTTGAATTATATTTGCACCCAGAAATAGGAGAACAGAGCCTATGATCTGTTAACAGACATGCACCCAAATATATTCATATATAATTATAATATCAACCAAGAAGACCATTTAACATTAATTCAAGTTCAAGTTTCACTACATGCATCAAAATTAAAGAAAATCAGATGAAGGCACTGTTTACTCACCTCTAGGAAAAATCAGAGAAACAGGGAAGAATTTAAATCTGGAACTGGCTTGTCTTTGCTTGTTGATGTTGTTGTTGTTTTAGATTGAAAGTTTTAGTTTGATTTTCTTCCTTTGATTTGCTGAAGCTTTAATCCCTACTCTTGAATCAGGTTGCAAAGCTTGATTTACAGGCTTGGGTATTTCTACTCTGACTTGAGCTTGTTTTACAGAGTTTGTTGTTTAAAATTTTTTCAAAGTTGCTTGTATATGTTTTCAGGTTTGAAAAGAAGAAAATGAAACTAGTTTTTTTTTCAAACTTTAAGCAATAGCATTGTTTTCAATTTGAGAAAAAAAAGAAAAAAAAAAAAAAACTATGCCACTTGTAAAATCATATGCTACTCAACTTACAATTGTCCATGCATGATGTAATTTCTATTACACTTGTAATTTTCATCAATTTATATAATAAATTTTTTCATATTTATATTCTTATGTTCGAATACTTTTATATATATTCAACTTGTACATGCATTCAAAGAAGGTATTCATCTTTGTTAAATCCTATTTAAACTTAAGATATTGACTAAATCTTATCATTAGCGTTTTATGTTTTCATATTATATATATTATAAATTTATATTTATACTTCTTCTTAATTTTCACTTATATAACCTTTAAGAAAATAATTTTGATACTAATTCATACATTAATAAATTATCACATTCTCAAGATATTATTTTGAATTTTTAAATTCAAGTTTCACTTATAAACCATAAATATATGTATGAAAATAGAATAGCTATCATATGATAAGTTTTGCATATATCTATTAAAAAAAGATGAATTCTGCTAAAATGAATGATTATAAAAGAAAATCATTAAAAAAATATCATAAAATTTCAATAATTATATCAGGAAATTATCAATGAATATTTATCCCGATATTTATAATTCATCATTTATTATAGTTCTAATTCATCTATATGCATATCTTATAAATTTATTATCAGATTTATTTGTTCAATTAATAAATCAGTGTGTTAATAATCAAATCCTGTTAATTTCAAATTAACAGTTAACCAAAAATACGGGCTATCTCATTCCTTCCGCTTTTGAATCTTTTCGTCCTCGAAAAGGAACGAAGCCAGAATTTATATAATACTTAATATTAGTTAAATCACCTTTTGATCATTCTTAAAACACTTTAAAATCTATATAATATTACAAAACAGTTTTATAAAAAATACTTTTTATAACTCGATGTCTCGACTAGTACATCCTTGTTCTCACAGAAATTCGGTCGTACGTTGATTAGGCGTAAGACTGAAAATCTCCAAGTGCTTGGCAGACCCGTTTTCAACATCCAGTGAAAATTCTTTGAAAATAATTTTTATTGAAAATATAGAAAACAGTTTTGAAAATAGAGGATATATCTTTGGTGAGAATGCTCTGGAAATCATCACCCCCATCCATGATCGTAGTTACATTCCAGGGTTACGTTGCCATCGCAGCAAAAGTCCATATAACTACAGACTCTCCACGGCCTCTCGATTACGCGATGGATCCCACAACAGGTCACGGTTACATTCCAGGGTTACGTTGCCATCGGTGCAAAAGTATATGTAGTTACAGGCTCTCAGCGGCCTCTGATTTTCGCTGTCGAAATGAAACTTCTCCACTTCTACCGAGGTCGCAGTCTATCGATATAAAATCAAACGCACACTATTGGTTCTCAGCGACACACACGACTTTCGCTATGGTATACTCTACTCATAATCCCTAGGAACTAGTTTTTTCTGGACTCCTCACAGGATCAACTTTAGAACCCCCCCGGGGCTCAAGGCAGCACCACCCGGTGGTACACCTGAGAAGTCATTTTAAGGGAGCGCCTTTTTCCCCAGAGCCATCATCAAAACATTTTATACTATACACATATAGTATCTTTCAAATCATACACCTAGTATGATCTCATACAAAGCTCCTTTGCACAAAATCGATTATTCTAAAATCGATAATTCTCAAACTAGGCTTTCCAAATTCTCATATTGATTTTACCCAAAAATCAAAAGCCTTTCCAAATTCAAAGGTTCCCAAAAACTTTTTCCAAAATCCTCATAAAATCCTTTATATATATATATATATATATATATATATATATACAAATATATATAAAAAATTTAAAAGAAAACTTTGGATCTTTTCAAATTTGTATAAAACTCCTTTTATACTTCAAAATACCTTCAAAATCCTTTCCTACTGGTAATAGATTCAACAAGGGGATATTTATCTTATATAACAAAGATATATAGCTTTGTTTATTCAAAATCAAACAATCAAATTTGATTACTCTATAGAGTCATTAACCAAATTACTTACTTCCAAAAAAGTAAATTTCTATCATAGAAATATCCAGTTTCCACTTTACTTCATCATATACTTCAAAAAATATAACTTTCATATCAAAAACCATTTCACATTTCAAATCCACAAATTCCCAGTATCAATTTTATTCAAATCCGTACGATGTACACATATCATTCATACGCTATACCAATCTGATCGCTCACTCGATCACACAATTCCATTTACGAACTAGTATCGTCCACCCTATTTCCTAGTGCAGATTCAGATCTGGTTTCTTGATCAGAAACCGTCATTCTCCTTGCATAGTCATAACTATGATAGAGAATATCCAAAACCAATCAACAATCCATATCCAGGTTCGCCGTCAAAAATTGAGTGAAAAATCCCACTCGGATCGATATAACCATCTCAAAATTCTATGCTTGAATCCGGATCAAATCATTATGCGAATAGAATGACATACGTACACCCTACGTATTTATCTTTATTGGTTATTAGCCTAATCAATCCCATTTCTATTCACATTCACTTTGATTTTCATTCACTTACTCACAATTGCTTCAATCCATTTAGATTATCAGCTCTATTCTTATCTCGATTGGGTATTTAACCAATAACAGTTTGAACTCCGACCAGTTTATTTAGAAAATAGCTTAAAAAATTTAAAAATAGATAAGTAGTTGGAAAATAATTACTAGTTTGTAAAATAGTTAGAAAATAGTTAAATAGTTATAGAAATTTTTAGGTAATTGCAAAATAATAGTAAGATAGTAATTAGTTTTGTAAAATAGTTGAAATATAGTAATTAATTTATAAAACAGTTGGAAAATTGTTGAACAACTACAAAAATAATTGTAAAACAAGTATAAGATAGTTTGATTTTTAAAAGAAAGGTTGTATATATAATGAATAACTTAGAGAAAATAGGTTTATATTAAAACAGTTTATATTAAAAATAGTTCAGAGTCAAAACTGCTCACTTCCCAATCTCCATTCTCATCAATTCAATTTAAATTTCCACTTCTATTTAAATTGACCCAATTCCAATTTAAATAGCTTCAATTTTCATTAAAATTGATTCAACCCCAATTCAAGTTGAATTAACCTCAGTTTCTTTCCAAAATTAACTTTATTCAACCTTGATCTCAAATTCTACTGATTCAATAAATTTCAATTGAACTAGTTCCAATTTCAATTCATTTCATTTCTAGTTTGAACTAATCCCAATTTCAAACTCCATTTCCAAATCACGTTGAATTATTCTTGATTTCCTCCCAATTTCAATTCAAATTCCATTTGAATTTAAGACTATTCAACTTTAATTACAATTCCAAATTAATTTGAATCAAATTCAATTTGAACTAATTCAAATTTCAAATTTAAATCATCTTGAATTATATAAATTCGAGTTAATAATTCAACTATTGATTTAATTCCTTTAAATTAAATTAACCTTTATTTTAAGTCAATAATCCAAATCTTTAAACAATTTAATTCTGAGTTCAATTCTCAAAATTCCATTTTAAATTATCTCTACTTAACCCTTTTCAAAGTTCAAATAAGAGTTCAAAACAATTTTAATTTAAAATTTTAATTTATTACTAAATTTTATCCTCCAGTTTAAAACGAGTTCTTAAACAATTTTAATTTACAAATTCAATTATCCAAATTTTTTGTTCAAGGAAATTCCATACCCTTAATTTCAAATTTAAAGTTTAATTTCCCTTTTATGTCAACAATGGATTACCATAATCCATTTCTCATTCATTTAAACAAGTGCAATTTGCAATTTAAAGTTTTTTAATAACAATAGGATGATATTATCTAATTATTTCAAAACATCCATCCATTTTCAATTCTCGAATCTCAAACCCAATTTGAGATCACTCAAACTCTCAATTACAATCAACCATTTAACTTCCCAAGTTAAATCTTAATTCCATCTTGAAATTTCCAAATCAGGTTGATCATTTCAACATATTTAACCTTTTCCAAGATAAACTCAATTCACAACCCAGTCAACCATACCCAATTTGAACCTCCATTTCAATTTTAAACTTCTCATAAATAATCTTCCCACTTATTAAGTTCAAAAACTTATCACTTTGGGTATCATATCTCATTCCAGATTTAAAACTCAATATTTAGAGTTTATTTCAAACCATCTTTGATATTATATATATCCACACATAAACATAATTACTTCTTGGCTCACCAAGCCAAATTTTAAAATTTAAACCACCCTTGGTTTTAATTCAAACAAATTCTTTTAAAGTTTACAAACAACTTCTTATTCTAGAATAAGATTACATTTCAAAATAGTTTGAATGATACTATTTCTTTTAAAATTTTGAAAACAAATTTCAAATGTTTAAAATTAGAATTCAGATCTTCACAGTTTGAAACCCACTTTAATCTACATGTCATATTTATTTAAAGGTTACTCTCTTAAAACATTTTATTTTTGCTTACTCATTAATACACATTTTATTATTAAACACAACAATTATTTATGATAATAACCCAGATTATCATACCAGAATTCCCATTTATTATTATCTTACTCTGAAACTCTTTTCCCAAATTCAAGTTCTAATTTCCATTTGAATTTATTTCAAAATTATCTTTATTCAAATTCAATTTGGTTGTATTATATTACTTCTTAATTTAATTCAATAATTTAACAACCAATTCCCTTACTATTTGTTAGAAAGAAATATTGCTTTATATATATTAAAATATATTCTTATATAAAATCATTTAAAATATTTGTATAAGAAAATAACAAGTACGCTCTCATATACATATATATACTCAACTCATCCCAGGGTACCATTGATCCTATCTTTAATGAGTAATCCTACCAGAGCCAAGGTTCTCGCTTAACCTTTTGCTCTGATACCAAATGTAACGACCCGAAAATTTCGATCCCGAAACTTCCAGATAGTTAGAGAAAAGAAGAAAAGAGATAGAAGAAGAAGAACAGGAAATACACAATCTCACATTCGCAGTGGATAAAATATAATATCACATAAATAATAGTTATACAAAGGAAAACTGTACTTGTCAAATTACACTTTAATATATATCAGAGTTACAACATATTTACAAGCACAGGAACAGATAAATCAATATGTTTCAGATACTATAATATATCAAAACAGGAGCTCACCATATGTTCCTAATCTCCAACTCACCTCCTGAGCTCCATAACATTCTTACCTGGAAATCTGTAATACTCGGTCTGACCCGAGCATTACATCAAAGTAACACCCGGGTCAGGCTGGAACCCAGCGTGAGTAAACTCGTCTAACTCGGAATATGAAAGCATATAACTTAAATAAACCCGGGGTAACTTATATCAATTTACCACGCCACAAATTGTTATGGACATCACCTATTTTACACAACAATTTCTAAGCACCAAAACTTAGATTAAATGGTCCAATCCACTTAAATCATTCCATTCCAGCCTACTAATTTCACATATCAATTTATAAAGAATCGGAGTGGTTTCGGTTTTTTTTTTACTGATACCCAACCATGGACTCTTCGAATTCAATGTCATCTATAATCCCATTTGTTTATGTTTTAAACAATACAACTTATTCACGATATTTTATCACACAACAATTCATATCAGATAGATAATCTATATTTCATAATTCATCTTAAACATAACATAATAAAGAACATTGCAAATTATCAAACTAGATATTATTCCGATCATTCAATACATTTCAATTCAATCTAACTCATCATTCCAATAGAAAGATCAATTTATCACCATTTCTAATTAATCAGATCAAACTACAAAATGGATTGAATTGATTTCCTTTAGATCATGTTTCCTTTAATTACTCACATCAACTAATTATAATATAATTAATTACATAATCAATTATCCTCAATCAATTTCATCAATTAATCATTCTTTAATCAATCACATTCATTAATTATCCTTAAATTACTTACATTAATCAATTAACCTTTTAATTGATTATGCCAAGTAATTAATCCTTAATTACTTCCATAAGTAATTATCCCCTTTATTTAATTACATTCAGTAATTATTATACTAAATCAGTTTCATTAAGTGTTTATCCTTAATTAATTAACTGATTAATTATCTTAAATTAACTACATTAATAAATTAAATATCACTTAATCTCAAGTTAATGATTCTCTTCTTAATTACATGCATTAACTATCCATTAATTACTTATATTGAGTAATTATCCTTTGATTGTTGATATTAATCAATCAATCCTTATTAATTATTTTAAGTGATTAACTTTTAATTAATTTCACTACTTAATCATCTTTAATTAGTCCAAACCTTAATTGGATAAAAATAAATTCTCATTCAAATTAAATACTTAATTACATTATTATTCTTTATTCGAGAATCATTTAGGAGTTAACTTCATAATTATATCTAATATAATTATTTTTAAACAATAACTTTGTAGATATACTAAATCAAACAAATTAAATCACAAGATCACTTGGCTTGCAATTTATATTGAAATTTGTTTCGTTTGAAAACTAATCATTTTCTTTTAAAACTTGGTCCGTATTTCATTTATACTTTAAACTTTGTTATTAAAATTACCCGAGCCACTCAAACTATGCTCCAGCCCATCCTATATTGCTCCGAGTGAATCTCGAGTCAAAAACACGCGAGCACTAACCCAATGAAAAATTTCATCAAACCCGAATCTTATCATCTTCTTCCTCTTCTCTGGAAAAAAAATTTCCTTCCAAAGCCTGCTGCTACGATATGATACCGTGTGCATGTGCACACGCGACTGGATAATCGTTCATCACCACCGACATCTTTCCCAAACCACCTTCTCCTTCCTCGATGCTCACGGCCCAAGAAAAATCCCCAAAACCCTTAATAATCGAAGTTGAACAAAATTACCACACCCAGAAGATAGCCCCTACCTAATTCTTCCTCGTGCCACCATTGGTGACTTCAGGAAACCCTGCTGCCTCGCCTAGACTTACACCAATACCCAATCTTCCTTTTCCCCCTACCCTTGTCCAACTCGACGTTGCCTCCCTATCGCGCTAGTCAATCAAACCACATCGATAATGCTGGGTCTAAAACCCTAAATTACCCTCCTTTGATCACCACGGTCCCCGAGAACCCCTGCCACTATTTTTTCTTTAACCACCTTCACCTCAGCCTTCTTCGACCCGAATCCTTGAGCTTGAAAGCATCTGGGTTGCCATAAATTTCCCACCGACCCAATTCCGTTCAAACATACCTTCCTCTCAAATTATCATACTAAAAATCATGATACATTCTCTAAAAATCATAGTTCGCGAAGGTGGACCAGATTATAAATATGAATCCTCAATTTATTCAAGTTGAAATTTTGGTATGATCAAGTTTTTTTCTATTAACTGTCTTGTATATATACTGGGTAAAAATGTCTTAAATTCTTACCTAAAATATTTAAAATTTAAACCTTGATGTTTCTAACAACTTTTGTTTAAACATCATAATATATAATAAATGAGAGAAATATCAGTTGATTTTTTATTTATTTTTGAATTGTATTTGCACCTAGAAATAGGAGAACAGAGCCTATGATCTGTTAACAGACATGCACCCAAATATATTCATATATAATTATAATATCAACCACGAAGACCATTTAACATTAATTCAAGTTCACGTTTGACTACATGCATCAAAATTAAAGAAAATCAGATGAAGGCACTGTTTACTCACCTCTGGGAAAAATCAGAGAAACAGGGAAGAATTTAAATCTGGAACTGGCTTGTCTTTGCTTGTTGATGTTGTTGTTGTTTTAGATTGAAAGTTTTAGATTGATTTTCTTCCTTTGATTTGCTGAAGCTTTAATCCCTACTCTTGAATCAGGTTGCAAAGCTTGATTTACAGGCTTGGGTATTTCTTCTCCGACTTGAGCTTGTTTTACAGAGTTTGTTGTTTAAAAATTTTTCAAAGCTGCTTGTTTATTTTTCAAGTTTGAAAAGAAGAAAATGAAACTAGTTTTTTTTTTCAATCTTTACGCAATAGCATTGTTTTCAATTTGAGAAAATAAAGGAAAAAAGAAAAAAAAACTATGCCACTTGTAAAATCATACGCTACTCAACTTACAATTGTCCATGCATGATGTAATTTCTATTACACTTGTAATTTTGCATCAATTTATATAATAATTTTTTTTCATATTTATATTCTTATGTTCGAATATTTTTACATATATTCAATTTGTACATGTATTCAAAGAAGGTATTCATCTTTGTCAAATCCTATTTAAACTTAAGATATTGACTAAATCTTATCATTGGTGTTTTATGTTTTCATATTATATATATTATAAATTTATATTTATACTTCTTCTTAATTTGCACTTATATAACCTTTAAGAAAATAATTTTGATACTAATTCATACATTAATAAATTATCACATTCTCAAGATATTATTTTGAATTTTTAAATCCAAGTTTCACTTATAAACCATAAATATATGTATGAAAATAGAATAGCTATCATATGATAAGTTTTGCATATATCTATTAACAAAAGATGAATTCTGCTAAAATGAATGATTATAAAAGAAAATCATTAAACAAACATCATAAAATTTCAATAGATATATCAAGAAATTATCAATGAATATTTATCCCAATATTTATAATTCATCATTTATTATAGTTCTAATTCATTTATATGCATATCTTATAAATTTATTATCAGATTTTTTTGTTCAATTAATAAATCAGTGTTTTAATAATCAAATCCTGTTAATTTCAAATTAACAGCTAACCAAAAATCCGGATTATCACATAGTAAGTGGTTTAAGGGGTGTGTTATAGTTTGATGGCTTATGTTGGCTAATCAATAGCATAAATATGCCATACTTATGATAAACACATCAACTAAAGCACTAATGACCATAAAAGAGAGATCATGATTTCATATGTGTTGAAGTACATGATCTAGAGAGTGGATTTATTCTCTAAATTGTCACTTAACTATTATATTTGCTTCTTTTTTCTTTTAGTTAGTTAGTTAATTCTCTAATTCTCTAGTTAAATTTCACTCGATTTTGGTCTAATTTGATTGAATAGATTTTTAAAATCAACAATTCCCTGCGGATCGACCCGTATTTGCCACGTACTATAAGTGTACGCTATGAGCTTGCGGTTATTTTTATTTCAAAATTCATTCGGCTATTTTCTAACTCGATAGACATTTAGCCATCCGAACACATATATATCACTCTGTAGTTCAATTTGTATGTGTATCAACATGTATACTTTATATGTATGTCACCATATACACTTGTTAATATTTGTCAATTTGACGTCAGGTATGGTGCTCTAGTATTCTCTGAGTACAACTTGATCCAGTGTCTGTTGCATTTTGATTTGAGTCTGTTGAACTAGTTCACTTCAGTTTTGTATTGTTGAGTCATTTGTGAAGATTGTATTTGCCTCGAGTTAAACTGTTGTTGTCATATTGTATCTTCATGGGTCTACATATCCAGGCTATGCTTTATGTTTCTGGTCCATTTTGCTAGATGTTGTCTGGTTGATTCTTCATTTGTACTCGAGTCTCTGTTTCATATGTAAGCATACATCTCTGGTTCGGGTGTCTTTGAGCTTGTTCTAGCCTGAGTTTGCATTTGATTCTTCATGTGGACATGTCTAGTTGCCTTGTAAGTCTGATCTATAGACTGCTTTGGTTCATGTTTTCACTTATCCGATACCGCATTTGCTTCGACCACCCATGCTGGTGTTATTTCAATATTAAGTTTGGTGTAAGTGTTGGTCAAGACTTCATGTGTACATCTTCTTGTAGTTTGGTTTCATATGTGGATACTCTGATAGTGCATTGTGTTCGTGAGTATTTCATTGAACTGGGTTGATAACTTGGTGCTTTGGTTGCATTCCATGTCTAGTTCCTTATATCCACTTGAGTCTGTCTAGTGTGGTTGATTTTGATTTTGCATTTGAGTCTGGTTCCATTTGTGCTTATGCATTGCTCCAAATCATTTCATTGACCTGGTTTGAACATGATGTTTTGCACATTGAGTTGAATTCAGTTTTTTCTTGGGTTTGACCTTGTGCTCACCAATCCCTCCGATTTTGTAGAGCAAGCGTATATCGGTGCGCATGGCCTTATAGCATGTACAGTGATACACTGTGCATGTTACAAACTATTCGTGTAAGATGAATTCAAAAGAAAAATGATGACGAACAGCCCAAACAACCGAGGCAAATAATATTTTCAAAACACATACTTCATTTGAACTGCAAAATATTTCATTTTCAATTTTACTGCATTAGTGTTTATTTTGCAGATAATTCAGATGTTGGATACAAATTGGAATAGAGTTGAGGATCAAATATGAGTGTTTAGTGAATCATGTTATGAGGTGTAAAATGTATGTAAAAATTGTATAGTGAAAATAGTGTTGTAATATGAAATTGTATAATTGAAAATGTGAAAATATAGTGAGAGCTCAAATTTGTACTATTTGAATTTGCAATAAATTATTTGTTTGAATAAAATATTTATATGAATATGAATTTCGTGTTATTTATTTTATTCAACAAATATTTATTTAGTCGTGTAAAAAATAAAATAGTACGATAATAAAAACGTTTAAGTGAATATATATATATATATGTTTATTATCATCAAACAAAAAACATATTCTATTGTATTCTATAATTCCAAGGATAGAAATGTTCTGATGCAATCTAGAATCATCTTTTCTAAGAAGGATGCTCCTCAAACTGATGAGGAGAACGTGCGGTTGAAAAGGATACCTTATGCTTTGATAATCGGTTCTATATTGTTTGCTTTGTTATGTACTAGACCGAATATGGCATACTATTAGGATGCGTATGTCGATACCAGTCTAATTCTGTTGAAATGCAATGGATAGCTGTAGAAGTTATAATAAAGTATTTAAGAAATACTAGCAACTTGTTCTTAATATATGGAATAAAGTTCCCCTTATGAAGTGGTATACCGACTTTAGCTTTTAGAGTGATATCGACGATAGTAAGTTGGTGTCAGGTTGTCTCCTTATTGTAAGTAATGGGTTTGTTAGTTGGAAAAGTTTCAAACAAGAAATGGTAGCTGCTTCCATAATGGGGGCCATGTACATCTCCCTCAATGAAGCAGTTACGTAAGCGGTATGGATGCGCAAGTTTTTAAGTGCGATAGGAGTGATTCCCGACATGGAGAATCCAATGGCATTTTTTGTGATAGAAATGTGATGATGCAAATCGTAAAGGAGCCTAGAGTACACAAGAAACCACGACACATTTTTCGAAAGTTTCACCTAGTTAGAGAATTCATTAAGAAAAAAGAGGTCTTGATAACAAGACTAGATATAAAAGACAACATAACAGGTCCATTCACGAAGAGGCTAGCTTGGTCAATTCTCATCAAGTTGATTGAACGGATGGGACTGAGATTCCATAGTTAGGCCCAAGTGCTAGTGGGAGATTGATAGATTTAGAGGTATAGCCTAGGGGCAATTGTATAATTTATTGTAAATTACTACTATGTGATAAAATCTCTAGAATCGGGACTCAAGACCATCCATTGAATTCGTACTGACTTTGCAAATTAAAATGAGTGTAATGATTTCTATATTTGGAGAATGGATTATTCGATGACCGAAGCAGTCTCGAAAAATGCATAATTATCATCCCGAAGTGCTGTCTTGGATAACGATGAAATTTATACCATCGGGACCAGAAAGATGAGGTGATGCACACAAATGGTTTTTATTGTGCTCGGACGCACCATTTGATTATACGAGCTTAAATCGCATGATCGTTTTATTTTAAAAAATTAAATAAAATGGATATTGTATTAATGTATACTATTTAAAACCCTTTTTTACTATTGGTCATTCACTATTGCATTGCCTCTAGGAAGAAATCAATGGTTGCCTTCTATCTTTGCTCATTTAAAAATCGATATCCGAAGAAATACTCCACGAAAAATTCTGATTCCACCTCCATTGCACTCGAATCCAAAATATATTGAAGCCTATATCCACTTTGTCGAGTTCGTTCATAGTTTTGGGATGGTTGTACATAACAGCGAATCTACATTTTCACTTTGCGGTCGAGTGGCATGGAAATAGGCGAAATGGAGGGTGCAGGGGAGCTTAACTTGGCGGCACGCACGTATCGGTATCATCGATTGGAAGTCTGGTCGTTGTTTGCAAATCGCGACCGTACATAGGCTGAAGCTAATAGCAAATGTTGCATTTCGATTGGTGATGCTAGGGTGGGGGATTTTGGTGCTTGTAGGTCAAGCATCAGACGAGGAGTTCAATAGAGAAGATGGAATTTGATTTCATGTGATGGAGCTCTATATCACTTGAAGAGATGCACGTGTGATTTGGGTTCAAGAACATGCACGTACAGGTTGGATTAACTGATTGAAGAAGATACTTACCATATGTAACTAATTTAATTAATTTTTAGATTAGGTTGTTTAATTAATTATTTAGTACATTAACTTATATATTGCGTATCTTTTGCATACAAGGTCCGTTTTGGACGTCGTTTCTTAGTTGTGCTCGTGGTAAAGAGCTCTATGACTTGGCATTAGTTTGGTCAGATTTGGTTAAGATAAATGATATTGTCTCTTACCATACTATGATTTTTACTATAGTATTAAAACAACATTTTGAATTGTTTTCTAACTTTAAAACATGATTTCCAAAATATTTAAATCTATATATTGTTTTATAAAAAGAATTAAAAGCATTATAAAATGGTTTTAAATTAAAATATCTCATTTTTTCCATTTACGAATTATTTTGACGATGTTGATGGATTTAGGCTAGTTTGATATTAATCCCACATTATTCCACATTGATTACTTGGATGGATTGTCTTGTATTATGATAGATATATGTAGGCTATTATAGATATTTCTATGCTTGTTGGTTGTATGTTGCTTACTTGGTGGTGTGTTGAAATCTCTGTTCTAACGCGATATAGGATTAGAATATATCACATAGGATAGTACTTGATGTATAGAGTATCGTGCATGTCGATGGATATGAAGATGAAAGACGGATTTGGAGATGTGCTTCATCTTTCAGGACAGATGTTGGACGTTTTTCTTTGGTTTGTATTTAACAATTTTTAGTTAAGTACACAACCAAAGTGGTCGTTGTCGACTACTCTGGAGTGTTCGATTTCTTCCACTATTGATTATGGCCGATTTGGCCAATTTTGACATGGATGATGGAGAGGCTTCATGGAGCAAGGTATGATGGTTCGTTCGTTCGACGTTCAAATTTGATGATATAGCTCTTTGATGGGTGGTCTTAGCGGTGAAGAAAAGATGTGATGCTTCGACATGATAACTCCATGGTTCGACGATGATGTTTCCATCATAGGAAGTGATGGCTTCAACGATGGACAGCTATACAATTAGACACAGAGTACTAGATTATGAGTCGTAAAGTAATGGAAATGTTGAAGGAATGTTATAGGACAAACGATGATATTCCATGACTGACGATGGCTGTCTAGAATGGTTCCTAAGCCAGGGAATGCAGGATGACATTCTATGACTGATGACAACTATCTAGAATAGTTCCCAACCACGAGGACTTTACACGGGAGTTGTATGGATTATTCCGAGATGAGCTCTACAATGGATGACGTTTGCAAAGGGATCATTGATATTCATAGGATTCGATGGGTATTCGTGAAGCAGGGGTATGTACAGTGTTCATATGGACCAAATCGGGTCCTTGTCTCAAAGTCAGGAGATTTATGACGCTCACATGCATTACGTGATGACCCGATCCATTTCCTGGACTACCAGGTTGGATAGTCCAGTTCCTGATCTACAAAATGGCATGAATTCGAGTACCGTGAAACCAGGATTTTGAGTAGTCCTTGGCTCTACGGGGATGGTCATACGAGTATCACATATCTAATGCACTGAGTGAGTGAATAAGAGGATGGATGATGGATGTCATGCTTTCTTTGGTTGCTTATCACTTTAAGGGTGTCAGACGATGTAGATATTATCGATGTCGATACCTAGATACGCATAGTACTTTAGTGTATAGTACACCCATGACGACTATGATATAGAGTAGCATATATCCTGTATTATGTGCTAACTCTATGGATTCAAGGCAGGTCAGTTATGATTCTCCATACCCTTTTTTCCATATATTATACCAACTTTTATAGTGTTTTAAGATTATTTATCACTCACACCAGACTATTATCTAACTCGAGGTTTCATGTTTTGCTTCCTATTATCTCGGGTGCTATTAAATGAGTAGACTAGATAGCAGGTGTAAATATCACTTGGAGCTATGTAGATGGACTAGGAGATGGTGACACTTTCCCATATTTATATTTTTGGTTATTATTGTTTATTCCACTGTGTAACACTGTGAAGCTTTAATAGTGTTGACTTATTATTATTAGAGACGGTTTATTAGTTAAATTTATTTATTAGTTGTATAAACTCTATTATTGTTTTGTATAACTGTATGAGCCTATGTACTCTGATTGTGTGGTTTATATAATTATAATTGTCTCGCCTATTTATATCTTTGATGACTATTATATTTTAACTGATGTACTGTGAGATATAATATAGGTTATGTGATTGTGTGTGATGTTTTACTTCCTTCTCCTTTCTTCCATTCTCTTCTCTTCTTTTCTATGCCTCAACTTCTTTTCCTTTTCTTTCCCTTAACAATCGTCCTACATCAACAGAATGCTCCAGCAGTGCACTATTCAGTTACATGAGCATCGATGGTGTAAGGCGTTTGTCTCATTTGGTATCAGATCTTAGGTTACCTGATTAACCTAAGTTGAAATCATGATCTAGTAGAGATAGGTCAGGAGTTGTTGACGTAGACTGGATCGAGAGTATACTTATATTTGAGAGAGTGTGTATTTGTTATACATTTTGGATTTCAAAACTATATACTAGTGTATAAGTTGTATTGCATACACGAACATTATAGATATAGTTTTTCTTATGAGAAACTGATCATCCTTATTATGGAATAAGAATAATTTGGCATATAAGATATGATATTACTAAGGAGTAGGCAGGATCGAGGACTACTAGCCTCGATTTACATAATATGTTCACTGAGATGGTGCGAAACATTTTCCAGAATTCCCAAGTTGCTCCAAATGGTTATGATACTCAAGTGCAAATGCCTAGAGTCGACTTTGTCGAGCTGTATAAAGACTATGTGAGTCTAGGAGATAGATTGTTTCTTGGAATAGATTCAGCTATAAAGGTGCAAGTTGTGATGGTATTTGCAAAAGGACCTTTAATGACTTGGAGTTAGATGATGCAATGAGATAGAAGTTAACCGCTAGGTAACTCCAGAGACAAACAATGAATTGGTGGAGTACCCTTATAGCTTTGATTCCTGAGGATCATTTTACTTGTTATTAGTTCATAGTTTTCTTCGAAGAAAATTTATCTCAACTTTTCAAAAGTTGGTTTTGGTTAGGTAGTTCGTCGATTTGAAGTAAAGCAATATGTCTATGTCGGAGCGTTTGACCAAATTTAATGTTCTGTTAAAGTGCGGTCTATCTTCTGTTGACACTCCACATAGAAAGAATTATATTGGGTTGGGAAATCATCTTGGGAAGCAATTGGTTGGTCATTTGATAAGAGATTTGATAAGTTGATCAAAGAGGCTTCATGATATGAGAGTCTATATCCAGTGCAGAAGGATTGTCCCAAAATAGCTAAGTAGGGACAAACCGGGGAGGCATATGCATAGAATACCATTCCGATTTCGTTTAGTGCTCCACCAACAGAAGAGAAGGGAAAATGACATTACCTCTTGAGGTATGCTTTCCACTTATGGCATTTCCATATGTAATTTATTTGGCGTCGATGTTTCACATTCCTTCATATCTAGTGATTTGTAGATAGATGGGAATTGGGACCCAAAATTGTTGGTCGACATTTAAATTATGACGAACCTTTTCAAGGGCTCAGCCACACTATACATGTGTAACATCCCATATCGTTTGAAATTAATACTATGGATGATTGCAGCATCTTAGCGCTTAGTTTTAGGCCTCAAAATGCGGAATGTTATCACATGGTTTATCTACACCGTCAGAACTCAATGTTAGCTTCCCACCTGGTGATGAGCTGATGATCATCTTTCTATATTCGCTCGATATATCATACAACAAGTTGTCACCTATGCCTGTAGATAGAGAGTGTTTGACACATTTGATGAGGTCACCAAATTACCACCATAAAGGATTGAGTTCCGTATCAGCCTAGTTTGACGTGCTAGACCAGTTGTTATGCCTTTAAGGCAAATGATGCCCAAAGAGCAGAGTAGAATAAAGGTGTGTGCGAATGAGCTATTGAGGTGAGGGTTCATTCATAGGAGAAAATTTAAGTAGGATGCACCTACAGTATTCGCCACTATGGCAGATGGCTCTTTGAGATTGTATAATGATTACCATGAGCTAGTTGAAATTATGACAAGTAGCCATTCCCACTTATTGATGACTTAGTCGATCAGCTCTATAGCACAAAGGTGTTCTCTCAGTTGGATCTTATGTTGGGGTTCCATCCATTGACAGTAACTTGAGAGAGTGTGCCGATCACTGCATTTCTTACGCTATTTTGATTTTTAATTGGTTGGTTATGCCATTTAAGTTAACCAACGCGTCGGCATCTTTTTTTTATTTCTTGAGCCGCGTTTTGAGAGATCACTTCAGTAGGTTCATGCTTGTGCTTGTTGATGACACTTTCATCTACCCATGGATGAAAGAGGAGCATAAGCCATGATTGATGATTATATTATAAGTTTTGAAAAAAATATGGATTGATGTAAAGAAGCACCCTTAGATTGGCGAGTTGTTATACACACTGTACCAAGTACTTCGCAAAGATAGCAGCAAAGTTAACCAATTTAATGAGAGATTGCCATACTTTTATTTGAGATGTGAGGTGCAGATACACGTTAATAAGTCTAATATAGAGGCCACAAGTTCACCGATGTTACTCATTCCGAGTGGGAATGAGGAGTCGATAGTACATACATGCTTGTGGTACTTGACTAGGTTTGGTACTGATGCCGAAAGGTATGGTTGTGCAGTATGTTAGTCGAAAACCGTAACCGTATGAGGGAAGTATTCAACTTATGATTGGAATTGGAAACTACCGTATTTGCTTTAAGTGGAAGACATACCAATCGGGAGCAATATTCCTAGAGTCGGCATTGCTTTAGCTTATTAATGGTTAAGACTTCAGAACTCAATGTGAGCTAGTGCTAAGATGATGACTAGTCTGACTATCAGCCCTACTTTGATTTAGTGGATCGGTGATAGTCAGATGTGTAAAGCAACAATAGCAGAGATCATGGCTTAATTAGAAGAACGAGTAGTGTCTATAAAGGTGATGCAGTGCAGACTAGACCAAGTTGGTTGGCTCTGCAAGGATGAGATAGATTTCATTGATGGAATGCCAAGGACTAGAAGTGAATATGATGGAATTTAAGTCATACCCGATATATTAACGAAGAATGCTAGATTTATATTCGTTAAGTCCATTAGAATAGCATCCAAATTTTTTGAGTTATATATGGAATGGATAGTAGATTCCATGGCATTCCAAGGGCATTATATGTGGCCATAACTTATTGTTCACTAATGGGTTTTGGAAGAACTTACCAAAGGCATTTGGAAATTTTGCACCAAATTGATTGGATGATACTGAGACTGAACCAGTAACTTCGAGATCTCATAGGCCTATTTGTACCGATATATGTGATACGAAACAAGTAGAAGGAAGGTAGAGGAGTAGTAAAGGATCAAAAGAATGAAAGCGAAGGCGTTTGCACATGAGATTTCATTTTTCATCACCTTTCATATTAGATATCATGTTTAATGTTGTATACTATATAATTTACTATCCTGCATGCTAGGATGGGCATGAATGTTGCTTTTTGATGTTTGATCCTATATGTGCCTATCTGATGTTTGATTGTTGGCAGGTACGATTACTTATGCTTATATAGTTCTAGGGCATGCGGGATAGTTATGATTTGATATATCATATTTATTTGAGATGATTGCCATATATAAGATTTAGTATGCTTATTTACATGATGATGCTGCTATTGTGTTTAATCCTCTTCGTTGAGTACTTGATCAGATACATGGAAGCAAATATTGGCTATTTGGATGATTATCCTCTTATATTCACATCAAAATGTTGCGCTCTTGTTATGAAAGAGGTATGTAATATCTATAGTGTAGGTTTGGGTATATATGTTTGGTTGTCCCTGGAAACAAGATTCCCCATATATGAGATGCCTCGGATATGAGATGTATATATGTTTATGTTGTATCAGGATTTTTCCCAGACCTAATCGTGCAAAGGAGGTGCTGCTAAAATATTTCGGGACAAAAGCAGTAATTGTGGGGAAAGTCAATGTATAGGATATAAGACATTATTGCTAGTTAAGAGAGTCGATGATGTATGATATTTAGTCGACTTGCCTTTTGATTAGTGAGTTGGCTCTTTTGTTTTCCATTGTCCGTTTCTTTGGAAATTAATGCTTAACTTAAACGTTTGGTTTGGCAACAATGACTTTGGAATTGATACTAATTGTATGTAGGGATGAGGCTGATTGCTCTAGCTAATTCCAAGTCCATTCCCTTTTTTGTGATCATCTTCAATGATTATTTTGATGGGTGAATAATTGATGATTTCTCATGTATCGTTGCTTATGTGAGGGTATCAGGTTTTGTTGCTTTGTCATTGAGATTTTGAGGACGAAAACCTTTTAAGGATGAGAGAATGTAATGACCTGTATAATTAACAAAAAGATATTTAAATAATTGATTTAAATATTGAATCGTTAATTAATTGACAGTCGCACAAATATGATTTTTTTTACATACGATCGAATCAGGGTTCAAGACTGCTTCCATTGAGTTTGTATTTATATTGCGAATTAAAATGAGTATAAGGCTCGCTATATTTGGAGATCAGATTATTCGATGGCCGAAACAGTCTTGAAAAGCACGAAATTATCATCCCGGGCATTGTCTTGGATATTGAAAATTTTATACCATTAGGATCGAAAAGATGGGATGATGAATGCAGATGAGTTTCGTCACGATCAAACGCACTGTTTGATCGTACAAGCTCAGAACATGGGATTATTTTATTTGAGAAATTAAATAAAATGAATATTAATACAATATATATTATCCAAAATCCTTATCTCCTATTGGCCATTCACTGTAACATTTGGTTTAGGAAGAAAGTAATAGCCGCCATTTATCTTTACTCATTAAAAAATCAATATCCGATGAAATACTCTAAGAAAAATTCTGATTCCACCTCCATTGAACTCATATCCAAAATCTCTTCGAGCCTGCATCCATTTCATCGAGTATGATCATAGTTTTGGGGCGGCTATACATAATAGTGAATCTAGAGTTTCGCTTTGTGGCCGAGAGGAAGCAGAGTTAGGCGAAATGGAGGGCGTAACGAGCTTAGCCTGGTGGCATGCACGTGTCGGTATCATCTATTGGAAGTCTGGTCGTCATTTGAAAATCATGACCGTGCATACGCCGAAGCCTGGAGCAAATGTCATGTTTCGATTGGTGAAGGCGAGCTGGGAATTTTGGTGCTGGCGGGTCGAACATTGGACGAGGAGTTCAACTACGAAGGCAATATTCAATTTCATGCAATGGAGCTCCATATCACTTAAAGTGATGCACACATGATTTAGGTTTTAGAACGTGCATGTACAGGTTGGATTAAGTGATCGAGGAAGATAATTAACATAGATAATTAATTTAATTACTTTTTAGATTGGGTTGTTTAATTATTTATTAAATCCGTTAACTTATATGTTCATATCTTTTGCATACGCAAGTTCTTTTTGGATGTCGTCTCTTGCATTGCATATATGATGGAGAGATCTAGTGCTGGCGAGTCGAACATCGGACGAGGAGTTCAACTACGAAGGCAATATTCAATTTCATGCAATGGAGCTCCATATCACTTGAAGTGATGCACACATGGTTTAGGTTTTAGAACGTGCATGTACAGGTTGGATTAAGTGATCGAGGAAGATAATTAACATAGATAATTAATTTAATTACTTTTTAGATTGGGTTGTTTAATTATTTATTAAATCCGTTAACTTATATGTTCATATCTTTTGCATACGCAAGTTCTTTTTGGATGTCGTCTCTTGCATTGCATATATGATGGAGAGATCTACAAGTTGACATTGGTTTGGTCAGATTTGGTTGTGGTGATATTGTCTCTCACCATACTATGATTGTTAGTATAGTATTAAAGTGATGTTTTATGAAATGTTTTCTAACTTTAAAACATGATTTCTAAAACAATTAAATCTACATATTATTTTATAAAAAGAATTAAAAGCGTTTTAAAATGATTTTTAATTAAATATCATATATTTTTCCATTTATAGGCTATTTTGATGATATTGATAGATTTAGGCTATTTTGATATCAATGTCACATTATCCCACATTGATTGCTTAGATGGATTGTATTGTATTATTATTATATATATAGGCTATTATAGAACATTTCTATGCTTGCTGGTTGCATGTTTTCTTGCCTAATAGTTGGTTGAAAATGCCATTCGAAGACGATATGGGATTAGAATGTATCCCATAGGATAGGATTTCGTGCATAGAGTATCATGCACACCGATGGATATGAAGATGGAAGACGGATTTAGAGACGTGCTTCAAATTTTAGAATAGAAGCCGGACCTTTTCCTTTCGTTTGTCTTTAATCGTATTTGGTTAAGTACTCAACCAAAATGGTCATTATCGACTAATCAAGAGCGGTTGATATATACCACTATTGATGATGGCTGATATAGCCAATTTTGACATGGACAATGGAGAAGCTTCGAGGAGCACGATATGATGGTTCATTCATTCATTCGATGTTTGAATTTGACGATATGGCCATAAGACGAGTGGTTTTGGCGGTAAAGCGAAGATGTGATGCTTCGATGTGATGACTCCATGATTCGACAGTGATAATTCCATGGTGGGAAGTGATGGCTTCGATGACCGATAGTTGTTCTTCGAGTCGCAGAGTAGTAGACTATGAGTCATAAAGTGATGGAACTATTAAAGGAAGGTTATGGGATGTACGATGACATTCTATGACTGACGATGGTTGTATAGAATAGTTCTCAAGTCCGGGGAAGCACGATGACATTGTATGACTGACGATCGCTATCCAGAATAGTTCCCAAACATAATGACTTTAGGCAGGAGCTGTACGGATAGTTCCGAGATGGGCTCTTCTATAGATGATGTGTGAAAAGGGATCATTAATATTCATAGGTTTTGATGGGTATTCATGAAGCAGGGGTATGTGTGGTGTTCATATGGACCAGTCGGGTCCTCATCTCCAAGTCGAGAGATTTATGACACTCACTTAGATCACACGATGACCTGATCCATTTACCCTGGACTACCAGGTCGGGTAGTCTAGTTCCTGACCTATTGGGTGGGTTGGATTCGAGAACTGAGAAACCAGGACATTGAGTAGTCCTTGGCTCTAGGCGGTGGTTATATGAGTATCATATATCTAACGCACCGAGTTAGTAAATGTGAGGATGGATGATGGATGCCTTGCTTGCTTTGATTGTTTATCACTTTTGGGATGTCATAGGATGTAGATACCATCGAAGCCGATATCTAGATACGCTTAGTACTTTGATATGTAGTACACCCTTGACAACTATGATATAGAGTAGCATATATCCTATGTTATTTGATAACTCTGTAGACGTAGAGACAGGTCAGGTATGATACTCTATGCCCTCTATTCCATATACAATACTGACTTTTATAGTGTTTTGAGATTATTTGTCTCTCACACCAGACTATTGTCTGACTCGAGGTTTCATGTTTTTCTTCTTATTATCTCGGATGCTCTTAAATGAGTAGACTAAATAGTTTGAGAAAATAGCACTTGGAGTTATGAAGATGGACTAGCTGATGGTGACGCTTTCCCATATTTATGTTTTGAGTTATTATTATTTATTCTGCTATGTGAAACTATGGAGCTTTGACAGTGTTGACTTACTATATATTAGAGACAATTTATTAGTTCAGTTTATTTATCAATTGTATAAACTCTATTACTTTTTGTACAACTGTGTTCTTGTGTACTCTGATTCTATATTTATATAGTTATTACTGTCTCGCTTGTTTATTTGTATGATGAATATTATATTTTATGATGCGCTGTGAGCTAAACGATAGGTTATGTGATTGTGTGTCATATTTATTTCCTTTTCCTTTCTTATATTCTCTTCTCTTCATTTCTACTCCTCATCTTTATTTCTTTTTCTTTCCCTTCTCTATCTTCTTGCATCGACCGGATTCTCCAATAGTGCACTATTCGGTTATCTAATCATCGACGGTGTTGGGTGGTCGTCTCAATCTCATTTGAGATAAAAAGTGTTTTCTTTTTATTACATACTTTTTGTAATAATTAATTATTTAATTTAAGTACATTTGATATAGAAAATCCATAAATAGTATGTTCAGTGATAGTAATTACAAGCGTTCTAATCATGAGCAATTTATCACAATATAACAAACACACTGCTTTAAATATTCCTTATCGAGATGTATCAAGACTGGATGTCGATACATTCGTTGAGACTGGAGTACGTAATTCTCTCCAAATATTGGGCAGTGTATTACTCATAGGTTGCGAAATAGATGTATCAAGGCTGGATGTCAAAGGGTTGTTCCAAGGTGATGGACTAGAATTTAGCTAAGTACTTAAGGCCATTATGACTTGATTCTAGGATTTTGGGTTAGGTGTTTGGAAGACATGACGACTTGAATTAGTGATGGGACGTTGGGGTTCGAGCACCAGGGCATGGAGTACTAGAAGAAAGATGTCAGAGGGGAGAGACTTAGCCACTGGTTGGCGAAGTACATAAGTTAGTCCTGACCTCTTGAAATCGGTATCGATTTCTCATCCTTGGTCCACCGGGGACTGAATTTGTAGAGTATGGTTTTGGAGCTCTAGAGTTCATGCTGGAGGTGTTGACAGATAGTAGTATAATAGGATGATGAAAGTTAGAGTCTTCGGATAGTAACTCAATGACGAATGAAGTTAAGTTTCAAAGATAACGTCTCGATGAAGAAAGAAGCTATAGAGTGGGGAATGTAAAATGGTTCAAGAATAATGTCTCGATGAAGAAATGATGTGTTAAGTGGAGGAATGAAGAATGGTTCCTCCAAGATAATGGAAGTTAAAAGGAGCAAAGGAAGTGCTTGGATACGCATACTAAGGGATCGTTAATACTCGAAGTGTTTTCTTTTATACCCAAAGCGGGGGTATCGAGAGGATGCTCATGGGTAGTGAAGAATGGCTACCCCAATTCGGAAGAATGTATCAATGTACCTGGAACGGAAGAACGGGTCTAGTACCAGCTTTAGGCTAAAGAGAGTACAACTGAAAACTGGGATTTTCACTAGTCCTTGGTAGAAGAATGGTCATATGAGTTATCGCATATTCAGAGTACACCGAGTGACAGTTAGTATTGTTTGATAGATGTTATGTCTGTTATAGTTGCTTCACTAGCCACTATCCCTCTAGGGTTGTCATCAAATATAGGTAGTGGAGATAAGGATACCTAAACACCCATTATCACACTTAGTTGTTTTACACCTTTATGATATGTAGAGTAGCATATTATGTTATTATGTGCTAACTCTTTGGTTGTAGGAACAGGTCGGGTATGATTTATATGCCTTGCTCCTTATATCGACTTATATAGTATTTTGATTCATTTACCGCTCACATTAGACTGTTGCCTAACTCGAGCTTTTATGCTTTGCTTCTTATTATCTCGGGTGCTCTTAAATGAGTAGACTAGATAACATTTCTAGTGTGAAACAATAGCTATGCAGAGGACGAGCTGAAGAGAGCTATCTCATATTATATAAGGATCTCTATGCTTATTTGTTATGCAACACCATCGAGCCTTGGCAGTGTTCACTTATTGTTAGTAGTATGAGACGGTTATTTGAGTTTATTTCTGTTGTATAAACTCTATTTCATGATGTATAACTCTATATATATGTACTCTGGTAGTCGCATCACTTAGTTATTATTGTCCCTCTTATTTTATATCTATGAGATTATATTTTATTCCATACACTTTGAGATATACTACAGGTTCTATGATGTTTTATTCCTTTTTTAAACCTTGATGGTTGCTCTACATTGATCGGCATGACAATAGCGCACTATCTTACATATATTGCCGGTGGTGTAAAGCGGTCTTGACTTTTGGTATCAGAGCTTAAATTGCATTGTCTAACCTAAGGGATACCGTGGTTTAGTAGAGATAGGAAAAGAGTTCTCACCCTAGATTGATTCAAGAGGGTGTATATATACGAGAGCATGTACATGTTATATATTTTGATATTCAGAACTGCATAGTAATATATATAGAATATAAGTGGCATGCACACAAGATTGCCATTGACATAGTTTTTTTAGGAGATGATAATTCTTGTTACAGATCAAGAATGAGCCGGAAAACAGGAAACACTATTAGAAACTCCATCTCAGGAGTTGAGTAAAGAACGGGTTCGTGGGCTGCTAATCCTGACTTGCAAGCTACGTTTAACATGATGATGTTTAACATGCTTCAAAATGCCCAAGCGACTGCTCCAAATGTTGCTGTTAACGGTGATGCTCAAGTTCAAACGCTGAGGGCTGGCTATGCCAAGTTACGCAAACATTCTTCTACTTTGGGAGGCAAGTCATTACTTGAATAGAGTCTGCCATCGAAGTGTAGGATTTGGTTGCAAACCTACGAGCGTATTTTTGGTGATATGGAGATTAATGATGCCATGAAAAGGAGGTTAGCCTTTAGATAACTTTAAGGGTGGGTCATGAACCGGTGGAATGTTATCACTATTACTACGTCTGAAGATCACTTCACTTAGGATTAGTTCAAGCCTAGGTTTGAGGAGAAGTTTGTTTCGGCTGCTCAGAAATCGATACTATTCAGGAGATTCGCCGATTTAAAGTAGAGAGATATGACCATTACTAAATACATTGCTGAGTTCAACACCATGCCAAAGCATGTGATGTCCTTTATCGATACTCCATTGAGAAAGATTGAGAAATTCATTATGGATTTGGATGACTATTTAGGGGAGTAGCCTGTGAGTCATATTGATAAGCCATTTGATAGATTCATCGGGAAAGCCCTTCACCGGGAGAGTTTATACCCTCAGTCCAAATCAACTGTTGTTATTATGGAGGAACCAAAACCACAACAAAGTGGTGGAGGAAAAAAGAAGAATGGTTTGGAAAGAGGAAGTAGTCTCGAGGAATGAATGAATAGGATGCTTAGAAGAAGGTCAATTGGGAACTGTCTACTATGCTTATGAAGAAAAGGATCACATGATCAAAGACCGATAAAAAGTAAACGTGTTATAATTGCGGCAAGCCCTGGAAAATACCGATGAATCGTCTAGAATCACTTCTCAAAAATACGTTGTGAATGCATATGCTTCAAACATTGTTCCGACTTCGTCGATTGCTCCTTTGGCAAAAGAGAAGGGAAAGGGCATTGTCAATTAAGGTATGTTTTCCCTTTATGGTGTTCCTATATGTATTTTTTTGATAATGAGGCTTCACATTTCTTCATATCTTGCAACCTAGTAGATAGGCTAGGATTTAAACTCGAAATAGTTTATCGACTGTTGATTGTGATGAACCCCGTGGGAGGCTCAACTAACCTGTATATGGTTTGGACTTATCGACTCATGGATGCTTTTATATTTACAATTTTTTTGTTCTAAATTTTGTTGAGTTTGGGATTATCTTGGGAATGGACTTGCTAAGAAAGTATGGTAGTAGTAGATTGCGAGAAGCTGTTGGTGAAAATTGGGGTTGTGAAAGGGTGGATGGTAGTGATTGGCTACTTGTCAGAGGATGGGGTTATGGTTAGTTTTCTATATTTTCTTGAGATTCCATAGGATGAGTTGCCATCTGTATCTGTCGTTAGAGAGCATCTAGACAGATCTGACCGGATTACTGTTAGTTACTCCAACTTATGTTTCAATGATAACAACTATACAATCATATACATATATCGGATTTATCAAGATTATGGGTATATACTACAAGATGACACTATGATTGAATATATTAAGACTCAAAGAGAAATGAAGATTCATTGACCATGTTAATGTTATTCTACTGTAAAAGAGTTTTAGATAAAATATTGCTACGGTCTCCTTGAGTATATATGCATACACGATAACATATAAATTTTATATACATTAAAATCTTATGGAAAACTTCATTTTCATCTCACAGATGTTTGAGGTATACTCACATACGTCTGTGAAAGGCTCGAGTTAAAAATTAAAACTAGTTACAGACGTCTGTCATGGAAAAAGCCGTCATATTTGAAAAGATAGTTCTTTTTTAAACTAAAGGAAATCATCTTTCGTGAAGAGTTGTTGCCATTAAAACGAAAAGATTTCTTCAAAGAGTAACAACTCTTCATCTGCACCTCTTTGATTCTATAAATTGCATCTTGATTGAGAAGTAGAAACTAAATTAACTTGATTTGATCTATTGTTTACTTTCTTAAATTCACTCTCTTGCATATATACTGATTATATACTCTTAATCCATTATAACCTTTGGTTATATCACTTCCTACAACTCAAAACAATTATATTCATATACTCAAAGGTGATTACGGGAAGATTTATACTATGAGTCAAAAACTATGTTATTGGAACACAAGATTGCAAAAAACACATTTGTATTAAGCCTATTCCTTCGGGCCAAGCGAGTGTACTTTTTTAAAGGAAATACCGAAGGGGAGCTTCGGGATTGGATGCAGGACGAGTGGTCCAAACCAGTATAAAAACTCTTGTTTGCATGCTTTTTATATTTTATTATTTATTCACTACTATTGCACTGATTTATATACCTGCATATTACACACTAGTTAGATAGTATACGATCCACTAGACTTTCAATTACCTAGGGATGAAGTTACTCATCAACTTTTGGAGGATAAAATGTCATATGGAAATCTATCTATCTTTCGACTCATGCCAGACTTTTAAATCGTCCATTATTCCACGTCTAGATAGTCATGAACAAATTTATCCCAATGATCATTGAGCTTTGTATGCTTTGACAACCCGAATATCCTTACCCTTTGAATCGACAATAATCCACACACGTCCGACCCAAAAAGCACAAATTGATGGAAAGTCAAGAGAAAGAAAAGAAGAGAGAAGAAGATAAGAGAAGAAAGAGAGAAAATAGAACCAAACAGAATAATACAGAATCTCACATTGCAGCGGAAAATATATAATATCATATCAATCATCTTTATAAAACAGAAACTGTATATATATACATACATAAATCAGAGTTCAACAATCAATCAGAGTTATCAGCCTAAACAGTTATAATAACATGTCCTCACAAATGCTGATAATAACAACAACTAACAAAGCACAGCGGAAAATAAATAATCAAGCAAATACGGATGTTTGAAAATGAAGATCTCTAGCTCTCCTGCTGAATCTCCAATAGCACCAAAGCATAACCTGTAGCTATACTCGGTCTGACCCGAGCATTGAAAGGGAAGAACGCCCAGATCAGTCTGGTATACCAGCGTGAGAAACACACTCAACTGAATTTATTAAATTACCAAACTTTTCCTTAGTTTCCAAACCAAAAGTATCTCGTAAGACAAGTCCACACATAAACACAGACATGTTTTTACCTTACGATAACTAAAACATTTCATATCAAATGTGATGTGATATTATACTAGTTTCTAGTATACAAATAATATTCAAAATAGCTGAAATTGTTACCATTATTAAATTCCAGCATACTAGGCTCTACAATTAAATTGGCGGATACGTAGTGGAGTTTGGATTTCCATACAAATGACCAGGTGAAGGGACTACCTTTCGGCAATACATATCTACAAAAATATACCGAGAAACCATCACAAAGTTTCTCTACCAACACAAGACCGGCCCACCTCTAACTAGATGGTACCGAATATGTCATCCTCCGGTCGTTATCGACCTTACCGAGGGCCATCATAGCATACAAACCACAATAATCAGATACACGACGTCATAGCATGTAAAGATATATCTAGAAGAGGATGATCATATCCTAATTGGAAATGACCCACTTAGCCCTGCTGCATCTAACCCTATTTTGGTCATTTCCGGTTGATGAGGCCTGATGAGGTAACGCTTACCTTTCACAATCATATATCACACCACTTAGAATGCCACACGGCCATTTCCATTGACTACTAATTGCCTTCCACAAAAATACAACCCTTAAGCTCGTATGTCTCAAGGAGGGTGTTAAGCTAAGAGAATTTGCGTTCTCCGCCACCACATGTACGTTTGTAAAAACTAATGTTCGTAATCTTTAGAAATGCAATGTCAGACAAACATCCATACAAATTGTCCAGGAACATGACAAATCGAAGGTACTTTCCTACCACATTCTGTCGGGAAATCCCTACGATTAGTAGCGAATAGTCCTTGCATTGGATATTTCATAATGAAGAGACCACTGCTACTGGATGTATTTTGGGATTTTAACCCCAAACGATCAACAAGCTATCCCCCACTATGAAACTCTGAAATATTAATATCATTACAAGCAACCTGCACAATCGTCGCATATACGTTGGTCCAAAGTGGTTTTCAGATAAATCTAATCCCAGTCTCTTCGCACCAACAACGCAAAAGCGTTTCTCGACCTCACACAGCAACTAAGTCTCATAGACTTATCAAGTTTCCGACTTTCAACTTGCTATCCTTGGGGCCAAGAAGGAAGCTCGATAGATTAGAGTAATACTGCGCACTATACGAATCAACATCCTCAACACAAATGATAATCAAGCCTACACAGAAGGCTACGTACTAAGTGTACGACTAAATAGTTCCCACATTAAGTCGAGGAACTAAAATTTTTAGGCAATTTGATAGTCGGTTATTTAACTATCAAAGCAAACAAACAAATATTCAACACTGTATACAATCACTAGCCCTTTTAATTAATCTTTTATTAATTAAATTACTTGCCAAATATTGACTGCAAATATCTTTTAAAAAGATATATTCTCAAAACATTTCACTTCATATTGGAAAACATTTCCATACTTATTTAATAATAAATAATTCATAATTCAATTTGTTTTCAACACTTAGAAAATATTCAATATACTTAAAACACGATTAAGTATATATTTTATTCTTTAAGGAAAATATTCTCTTAAACATCTTTATTCGGGTCAAAACGAATTTTGCGTAAAACATCGTTACGACAACCCAAAATCACTAGTATAGGGATTTGAAACAAGATAGATATGTAAACCCTAATATTATGCAAAAACATTCCTTTTTAAAATCATTTCCTTACTTCTCGAAAACGTTTATTTCAACAATGAATGTTGAAATCTATGGTTTCGATCCTTAATACATTTAAAACAACTTTAAACCATTTAACTCCATTTAAATATCACTTCCTAAAACATTTATTTGATATATTATTCACTGTCCAAAATCGTGAATATAATTCGTTTACCAAATTAAAGCTTCTACACATTTAATTCAGAATTATCCACTGTCCAAAATCGTGGATATAAATCTCTAACCAAATTCAACACTTCTACATATTTAATTAAAGGATTATCCACTGTCCAAAATCGTGGATATATCTCCTTTAATAATTTCTATACTTACTTATCAAATTTATTTGATTTCAGATTTATAAAACAATGTTTATAAATTCCATTTTCATTTTATAATAACTACTATATATAAAATCCCTTTATTAACCAATTCAATCTATAACTTAATTTTATACCCAAAAACCCAAATTATAAGTTAATTAGTTATAATTCATTTATTTACAAAAATCATTCTTTTTATAACATTATCAATTATAAATCTGTAAATCTTATTTACTTACAAAACCCCTTTATAACATCATTTTAACAATTATATAAACTCCTTTATAATTCAATTATTCTGATTTACAAAATTCAATTTTATAAATCTTCTTTATAAACCATTTATATTAGCCAAAAATCTCAATTTAAACCATTTCACAAAATAATCAACTGCTTATTTCAAAAATCACATTTCGGTTATATTTCACAAAAATCATAAATTTGATAACAATAGGCCCAATGCTGCAACAGCACCAAATACAACAATCATGGCATCCAAAACATCATGTGTCATCTGATAACAGAATATATAACAATATCTGCAAATACATCAATACTGTGGAGGAATCCAGTTGGATCCCTCCAACCTGTCACCTGCAACAAATATACATATTAGAATATGTGTACAATGTCCGCTTCAATGCAGATGCGCGTACAAAGGGTCATCATCTCATACACGGGAGCATATAGGGTCTCATCTGCTCCAATAGGCAGGCATATATCCAAATACCAATCAATATATCATATATCATCCAAACAATCATCAATCATTATATAATAAATATTTTCTCACCTATATAAAATATTAGTGAGTCAGAAAGAGTGAGTTGTACTCATATTGCATCCAATAGAGGTTGCAGTGTTTTATTCCTAATAAAATTAAATGACCATTTAGTTTTACCCAAAATTAAACTAGCTCTAATCATCTCCAATCCAGCTCCATCGCGTAGTATTTGACAATACGAATCCAATGCAATTCGTTTCATGCAAAACGGACCTCGTATGAAAAAGTTATAGTGTTTTAAACATTCATGAATTATTGTATATATTAATTTACAAATTTTATTATTATTATTTTTATAAGCTTTAATAAAGGCCGCATGTTCTTCTGCATTAAATCTCAACCGTTGTTTTTCTCTTCTTCCCCAACATTTCATTCACGACCGAAGAACCCAATAGCCGCCATTATGCCCTAATGCTTGCGCCAACTACGGCGATCTTAAAGATGATCGGAGGCCATCGCCTTGAAGAGTAACTCGAATGCTATCATCGCCTAGAGCCATGCTCGACTCGGTTATGCTAATGCCTCGAAAATCGTGTGCGAACACGTGGTGTTCAAGTCGAAATTGCCATTGATTTTCTCAACTAAAATCGATCATCCCCGTATGGATTTGTAGATCTCACATAGCTCTACGATTTTTGTGTTGAAGGTTTTTGTTAATTGTCGATGGATTTAGAGGGATTAAGGGAAGAAGGAAGAAACATTTTCGACCATTAATCTAAAGGTGGCGGCTCCTATAACCCTAGCTAGGGTTTTGGAGAAAAAGCAAGTTATGACGTCCTTTCATAGAAAATTCGACGACACTATTCATCCCGAAAATTTTCGAACTCCAAACGAAGCATGCTGCCTGGCATTTATAATGTTTTACCCCTATTCCAAACACAATGGAATATATATCGGAAGCCAATTCGATCGTATTTGAAAGATAGGTTTTCGAATCGACTATTTAAATTTAAAATTCACTTAAACCGATTTCTACGCGTTTTAGCTTACCCCGGACAAACCCTAAATCCGATTGACACGAAATTTGAAATCTTACAATAATATAACATTATGGATCCGATGAAACTAGTCTCGTTGCAATCCGAGACTGTTTGCAAAATGGCTATTTTACTCGTCAATTAAATATTAAAATATTCAATTTCTACAAATTAACTTGTAATTCGATTTTAAAAGTTCTCTAACATCATTCTAATTCAAATATGATTTAATTCATCTTTATAAATCATTTTCATTCACAATAAATCCAATTTCTAATTATTTTCACAAGTTCAAATATTAAATTATCAATTTAATAATCCTATTAAATACAGATATTCGAAATATTATTTAATCAGCTTATAAAATTTACTTGTGCATATTTAAAATCAATTAAATATATGAATTTCAAATGACTGAAATTCTGGGTCGTTACATTCTCCCCTACTTAAAAGAATTTCGTCCTCGAAATTACCAAGTAAGAAAAAGTCACAATATCCATTAACTTTTCAAAACAATTCATTAAACTTCTTACAAAAACTTTTCTAAGTTTTCAAATCCATTTTCAGTCATCCTTTCAAAACCAACTAATATCATTTAACTTTTAACTCAAAAATCAAACTTTTAGTTTTCACAAATTTTTTCAATTTTCCCAAAATTTTAATAACGCCTTAAATTTTAAAAAAAATTCGCCATACTCTCCTTTACGCGGTTCGATCCAGAAAAAAATAACAATGTATATATCACAAATATTCATCTCATTATCAAGGATGAGGCATCTCGGAGGGAAAAAAGTGTAAAAGTACGATATGTAATCCGAGATATGTACCTAATATATTATTAGCGAGCATATACGGCTAATATAGCGTGAAAGCGAGCTCCAAAAGCGAAGCAAGCGCCATCCGCACCTACTAAACACTCAACAAACCATGAGAAACATGTATATATGAAAGTAATACCAATATACAACATATATCACTACAACAACTACATATGCCAGTATAGCAAATGCAACAAAAGGCAACAAATCCAACCATCAAACAACTATCATCCAACTAACATCCAACAAATCATTATCTATCCATAATCAAATCTATATTCATTCTCTTCTCATTAATATTCATTGAATTGGTTTTCAATTTAATCATGTTTGATTCATTAACAATGGACTTTATTAACATTCATTTATTCATTTTCAATTAGTTTATATTCGCTAATTCATATTCCAATTTGTTCACTTCCAAATCAAATCAAATTCAATTCTGTTTAAGATTTTAACTTCCAATTTTATTTCAATTACTTTAGCTTTCAATTTTATTGATTCAATTTCATATGAATTTCTATACAATCAACTAACACTCATCTAACAAACAATGCATAACAAACAGTACCAAATTAATTAAATTTGCTTCGTTTACCTTCTACTTGGTTTAACATTCAATTAACTTTCATTCAATTATTCAATTTCAAATTTCATTAGCTTAATGAATAAACACTTGCATCCACTATTCCATATCAATTTACTTACAATAGATTGATTAACATTCAATCCATTTATTAATTCAGTTGCTAATTCATTTTACCATTAAAGTTGAATTTTTTTTATAACTCAAGTCCATATTCATCTAATTCACTTTATTAATTTACTTCGATACCAAAATCAATTTCATTCAACATCACTTAAGTTATCTTTCATTTCAACTTCATTTACCTTCACTTTCACTATACAACTTATTTATTCAACTTCCATAAACACATTTACCTAAGTATACTTCCATTTTCAAAACTCATTTTATTATTTCAAATCATAATTATATAATTACTTTACAATTAGGTTCAACTTCCATTTCAATAATTTATCTAATCTAGCTCAAATCCCATTCAAATCATTTAACCTTCCTTAGTTAAATTTCAAATCGTATAATTCACTTACTAACTCAAATTTATTTCAACTTTACCAAAGTTAAATCTTTATCATTTCGTACTATAAGTCCAAAACTAGTTTCATTTATTTTTATCAATTCCAACTTGGATTTTAAATTCAAATTTGTTTATCAAAACAAAACTTCAATTTTCAATTTACTGTTGGTAGCAAATCCACCACACAGAAACTCGAAAATGATACCGATGATGCTGTAGTCATCACCCTTATTATTTCCCAGCAACATTAGTTAACTCAATGCTTTATATTCTTTCAAAAATATCGTTTTATATTTATAAACCACATTTATAAATCTTTGCTTATATAACTTCACTATTCACTTTACTTGTATAAGATCAATTCAAATTCTTTTGCCTTACTTAGATTTATAACAATATAACATTTTTAACTTGAAAAATAACTTCCAAAATAAATGGGATTCAGAATTTCAAATTCTTAGTTAAATCCATCTTTATTTACAACTCATATTTAAATATACTCATATAGTTTCATTTCTTATATATATAAGATCATTTCACAATTGTAAATCATATTAGTTATAATTCAGTACTTATAATTCATTTTCTCATACAATTTCTTCTTTTACAATTGTTGTTTCTATTTAGATTATTCAAACAGCTTTCATTAACTTATATATATTTTTACATTTTAAACAACTAAACAATTAATTTATATACACTTAATAATTATGAAAAATTATTCATGTATAAAATATAATCTAGGTAAAATTATTTCATTTACCTAATTTATAATGATACTATGTCGATTTACCTCATTTAAGCATTTGGAAATCCCTATCAGTAATATGGTATCCCACATACCGACCAGAATTCACAAACAACTCAACGAATAAGCAAACACGATATAAAACATTTTATATTCACTAAAAAATACACGCTCATATATATAATACACTCAAACTCAATCTAGGGTGTTATTGTCCCTATCTATACTGAGCACACATTAAAGCTTAGGAATATATAAAATCTAAGCTCTGATACCAAATGTGACAACCCGAAAATCTGTATCCTTTGAATCGACAATAATCCACACATGTCCGACCCAAAAAGCACAAACTGACGGAAAGTCAAGAGAAAGAAAAGAAGAGAGAAGAAGAGAAGAGAAGAGAAGAAAGAGAGAAGATAGAACCAAACAGAATAATACAGAATCTCACATCGCAGCGAAAAATATATAATATCATATCAATGATCTTCATAAAACAGAAACTGTATATATATATATACATACATATATCAGAGTTCAACAATCAATCAGAGTTATCAGCCTGAACAGTTATAATTACCTGTCCTCACAAATGCTGATAATAACAACGACTAATAAAGCACATCGGATAATAGATAATCAAGCAAATACGGATGTACGAAAATGAAGATCTCCAGCTCTCCTGCTGAAGCTCCAATAGCACCAAAGCATAACCTGTAGATATACTCGGTCTGACCCGAGCATTGAAAGGGAAGAACGCCCGGATTAGTCTGGTATACCAGCGTGAGAAACACACTCAACTGAATTTATTAAATTATCAAACTTTTCCTTAGTTTTCAAAACAAAAGTATCTCGTAAGACAAGTCCACACATAAACACGGACATGTTTTTACCTTACGATAACTAAAACATTTCATATCAAATGTTATGTGATATTATACTAGTGTCTAGTATACAAATAATATTCAAAATAGCCGAAATTGTTACCATTATTAAATTCCAGCATACTAGGCTCTATAATTAAATTGGCAGGTATGTAGTGGAGTTTGGATTTCCATACAAATGACCAGGTGAAGGGACTACCTTACGGCAGTACATCCCTAGAAAAATGTACCGAGAAACCATCACAAAGTTTCTCTACCAACACAAGACCGGCCCACCTCTAACTAGATGGTACCGAATATGTCATCCTCCGGTCGTTACCGACCTTACCGAGGGCCTTCATAGCATACAAACCACAATAATCAGATACACGACGTTATAGTATGTAAAGATATATCTAGAAGAGGATGATCATATCCTAATTTGAAATGACCCACTTAGCCATGCTGCATCTAACCCTGTTTTGGTCATTTCCGGTTGATGAGGCCTATGAGGTAACGATTACCTTTCACAATCACATATCACATCACTTAGAATGCCACACGGCCACTTCCATTGACTACTAATTGCCTTCCAGAAAAATACAACCCTTAAGCTCGTATGTCTCAAGGAGGGTGTTAAGCTAATAGAAGCTGCTTTCTCCGCCACCACTGATGTACGTTTGTAAAAACCAATGTTCGTAATCTTTAGAAATGCAATGTCAAACAAACATCCATACAAGTTGTCCAGGAACAGGAATAACCGAAGGTACTTTCCTACCACATCTTGTCGGGAAATCCCTAGGATTAGTAGCGAATAGTCCTCGCATGGGATATTTCATAATCAAGAGACCACTGCTACTGGATGTATATTGGGATTTTAACCCCAAACGATCAACAAGTAGTCCCCCACTATGAAACTTCGAAATATCAATATCATCATAAGCAACCTGCACAATCGTCGCATATACGTTGGTCCGAAGTGGTTTTCAGATAAATCTGATCCCAGTCTCTTCGCATCAACAACGCAAAAGCGTTTCTCAACCTCACACAGCAACTAAGTCTCATAGACTTATCACGTTTCCAACTTTCAACTTGCTAGCCTTCGAGCCAAGAAGGAAGCTCGATAGATTAGAGTAATACTCCGCACTATACGAATCAACATCCTCAACACAAATGATAATCAAGCTTACACAGAAGGCTACGTACTAAGTGTACGACTAAATAGTTCCCACATCAAGTCGAGGAACTAAAATTTTTAGGCAATTTGATAGTCGGTTATTTAACTATCAAAGCAAACAAACAAATATTCAGCACTATATACAATCACTAGCCCTTTTAATTAATCTTTTATTAATTAAATTACTTGCCAAATATTCACTTCAAATTATCTTTTAAAAAGATATATTCTCAAAACATTTCACTTCATATTGGAAAACATTTCCATACTTTTTTAATAATAAGTAATTCGTAATTCAGTTTATTTTCAACACTTAGAAAATATTCAATATACTTAAAACACGATTAAGTATATATTTTATTCTTTAAGGAAAACATTCTAATAAACATCTTTATTTGGGTCAAAACAAATGTTGCGTAAAACATCGTTACGACAACCCAAAATCACTAGTATAGGGATTCGAAATAAGATAGATATATAAACCCCAATACTATGCAAAAACATTTCCTTTCTAAAATCATTTCCTTACTTCTCAAAAATGTTTATTTCAACAAGGAATGTTGAAATCTATGGTTTCGATCCTTCATACATTTAAAACAACTTTAAACCATTTAACTCCATTTAAATATCACTTCACAAAACATTTATTTGCTATATTATTCACTGTCCAAAATCGTGAATATAATTCGTTTACCAAATTAAAGCTTCTACACATTTAATTCAGAATTATCCACTGTCCAAAATCGTGGATATAAATCTCTAACCAACTTCAACACTTCTACATATTTAATTAATGGATTATCCACTGTCCAAAATCGTGGATATATCTCCTTTAATAATTTCTATACTTACTTATCAAATTTATTTGATTTCAGATTTATAAAACAATGTTTATAAATTCCATTTTCATTTTATAATAACTACTATATATAAAATCCCTTTATTAACCAATTCCATTTATAACTTAATTTTATACCCAAAAACCCAAATTATAAGTTAATTAGTTATAATTCATTTATTTACAAAAAATCATTCTTTTTATAACATTATCAATTATAAATCTGTAAATCTTATTTACTTATAAAACCCCTTTATAACATCATTTTAACAATTATAAAAACTCCTTTATAATTCAATTATTCCGATTTACAAAAATTCAATTTTATAAATCTTCTTTATAAACTATTTATATTAGCCAAAAATCTCAATTTAAACCATTTCACAAAATAATCAACTACTTACTTCAAAAATCACATTTCGATTATATTTCACAAAAATCATAATTTTTATAACAATAAAAATTATAACATTTATTTATTTAAAATAAATCAATTCTTAACGATTCAAAAATTCAATAAAACATTTATTTTCAAAATCACTTTTAAAATTCTTTTAAATTCGAAATCGTTATTTAACAAATTTAAAACTTCAAAATAGGCCCAATGCTGCAACAGCACCAAATACAACAATCACGGCATCCAAAACATCATGTACCATATGATAACAGAATATATAACAATATCTGTAAATAAATCAATACTGTTGAGGAATCCAATTGGATCCCTCCAACCTGTCACCTGCAACAAATATACATATTAGAATATGTGTACAATGTCTGCTTCATTGAAGATGCGCGTACAAAGGGTCATCCGCTCATACACGGGAACATATAGGGTCTCATCTGCTCCAATAGGCAGGTATATATCCAAATACCAATCAATATATCATATATCATCCAAACAATCATCAATCATCATATAATAAATATTTTCTCACTTATATAAAATATCAGTGAGTTAGAAAGAGTGAGTTGTACACACATTGCATCCAATAGCGGTTGTAGTGTTTTATTCCGAAATAAAATAAAATGACAGTTTAATTTTACCAAAAAATTCACACTAGCTTCAATCAACTCCAATCCAGCTCCATCGCGTAGTATTCGACAATACAAATCCAATGCAATTCGTTTCATACGAAACAGACCTCGTATGAAAAAGTTATAGTATTTTAAACATTCACGAATTATTATATATTTTAATTTACAAATTTTATTATTATTATTATTTTTATAACCTTTAATCACGGTCGCATGTTCTTCTACATCAAATCTCGGCCGTTGTTTTTCTCTTCTTCCCCAACATTTCGTTCACCACCGAAGAACCCAATAGCCGCCATTATGCCCTAATGCTTGCGCCAACCATGACGATCTTGAAGATGATCGGAGGCCATCGCCTTGAAGAGGAACTCGAATGCTATCGTCACCTGGAGTCATGCTTGACTCGTTTATGCCAATGCCTCAAAAATTGTGTGCGAACGCATGGTGCTCGAGTCGAAATTGCCATTGATTTTCTCAACTAAAATCGATCATCCCCGTATGGATTTGTAGATCTCACATAGCTCTACGATTTTCGTGTTGAAGATTTTTGATAATTGTCGATGGATTTAGAGGGATTAAGGGAAGAAGGAACGAACATTTTTGGCTATTAATCTGAAGGGGGCAGCTGTTATAACCCTAGCTAGGGCTTTGGAGAAAAAGCAAGTTATGACGTCCTTTTGTAGAAAATTCGACGACACTATTCATCCCGAAAATTTTCGAACTCCAAACGAAGCGTGCCATCTAGCATTTATAACGTTTTATCCTTATTCCAAACACAATGGAATATGTATCGGAAGCCAATTCGATCGTATTTGAAAGATAGGTTTTCGAATCGACTATTTAAATTTAAAATTCACTTAAACCGATTTCTGCGCGTTTTAGCTTGCCCCGGACAAAGCGTAAATCCGATTGACACAAAATTTGAAATATTACAATAATATAACATTACGGATCCGTTGAAACTAGTTTTGTCACAATCCGAGATTGTTTGAAAAATGGCTATTTTACTCGTCGATTAAATATTAAAATATTCAATTTCTACAAATTAACTTGTAATTCGATTTTAAAAGTTCTCTAACATCATTCTAATTCAAATATGATTTAATTCATCTTTATAAATCATTTTCATTCACATTAAATCCAATATCTAATTATTTTCACAATTTTAAATATTAAATTATCAATTTAATAATCCTATTAAATATAGATATTCGAAATATTATTTATTCAGCTTATAAAATTTACTTGTGCATATTTAAAATCAATTAAATATATGAATTTCAAATGACTGAAATTCTGGGTCGTTACATATGCCATATTTTTTACCCTACGGGGTAACTGGGCAAAAATTACTCATGACCAAATTAATGGATTTTGGTCGAACATCGTCATTCTATTGTTTAGGCTCCTTATATCATGCGCATCCAGCAAAATCTTGGCATTCCTTCGTATGTATGACAATACGAAGAAATTCCCATAAAAGATAGTTGTCCGTGCTACTTGTCACTAATGCCACTTCCCAAAATCCCTACTCGAATGATCCCCTTTAGCCAATGGACTTACCAACAACAACAAGAAGAACATCATGGTCCTCCTCCATATAGTTATCCTCAACAACCCTACTCTGCTCATACTTCCCAACAACGACCTTCATCCAGTCATCATACCGAATATTATTACGACTTCGAAATACAAGAAGCTCATCTTGAACCAACGCTGGACAAATCTCTTTCTGATTTGGAAATCAAAAATCCAAGAATAATCACATCCAATCAGTGAATGTTGAATAAAAAGATGACGGGGTTGAAGCGTTCTTTCTCCATTAGAATGACAAAGATGGAGAAGATATTGGACAAAGTGTTCTACACTTTAGGGATAGTAATTCGCAAGGTACGTAGTTGATCTTCCTTACGGTCATCACCTCGCCTTCCCCAACACCTCCACCATGGGTTCAAACACTACTCTATTACATGAGACCCTCTCCTAAAGATACATCACGCAATCGAAGTGCTCGTGGGAAGACTCCTATAGACTATAACCTGAGGAGGAGAAATAAGACAATGTTGAGATGTACATGTCCAACACTCCACATTTTCAACAATCATACATGGCACTTCAAGGCCTTTCTATTAACGAGGATGAGGAGTACAATGGCCAGATGCAGTGGCCAAGTACGTATGGGCAAGATTCATATTCTTATTGGGAATATTATGAGAATTACCGAGGATTATCTTATTCACACAATCATATAATTAGACTTTATTTTCTGTTATTTTGTAACTCTTATGATTATTTGCTTTCCTATTTTAACAAATTTTGTTATTCATTTTATGCTAAACATTAACATTTAATGATAATATGCCATAATTATTTGCTATATCCTTATCATTTATCATTTTCCTCCATTTTGATAATGACAAAGGGGGAGAAATCTATGCATATACATATAGAAGCATATATATATGAGGAGATAAAAAAGACAAAAATGATAATTCTGCTATCCTATTGTTAATATCTGATTATATGGATAATATTTGAATGTATAATTGATTTATGATTGTATAGTTATCATCATCAAAAAGGGAAAGATTAAGCTGAAACCATGATCGAATATATTGAGACTCAAACAAAATTTGACCATACTAAGGTTATTCTACTGTAAAAGAGTCTTAGATAAAATATTGTTAAGGTCTCCTTGAGTATATATGCATATGCGATCACACACCAATTTTATATACATCAAAATCTTGTGGAAAACTGCATTTTCATCTCACAGACGTCTAAGGTATACTCACAGATGTCTATGGCAAGTCTCGGGTTAAGAATTTAAACTAGTCACACACGTCTGTCATGGCAAAAACTATCATATTTGAAAAGACACTTCTTTTTGAAACTAAAGTAAATCATCTTTCATGAAGAGTTGCTTCCATCAAAAAGAAATTCGAAGATTAACAACTCTTCATATGCACCTCTCTGATTCTATAAATTGCATCTTGATTTAGATGTAGAAACTATTTTAACTTGATTCAATCTATTTTTTACTTTCTTGAATTCAAAGCACTCTCTTGCATATACACCGATTACATACTCTCAATCCATTATAACCTTTTGGTTATATCACATCCTATAACTCAAAGCAATCATATTCATATACTCAAAGGAGATCATAGGATGATTTATTTTATAAGTAAAAAACTATGTTATTGGAACATAAGATTGTCAAAAACACTTTTATATTAAGCATATTCCTCCGAGAAAAGTGAGGGTAGTTTGTTTAAAGGAAATACCGAAGGGGATCTTCGGGACTAGATGTAGGGAGGGAGGTCCGAACTAGTATAAAAACTCTAGTTTTCGTATTTAATATATTTTATTATTTATTCTTTACTGTTGGATTGATTTATATACCTGCATATTGCACATAAGTTAGATAGTATACGATATACTAGACTTTCAATTACCACCATATAGAGAGATCAAATTTCTTATAGACTTGACAAGGTATGCCAAAACTATAGTTATGCTATTGAGGGATATGGTGCTCAGAGAGAAGAAGGAGTTAGAGGTGCAAGTGAATGAACCGTTGAGAAAAGAGTTCATTCGTAGGAGTATACCTGAGTGGGGTGCACCTGTATTATTAGCCACTAAAGCGGATGGCTCTCTTTGATTATATGTTGATTATCACGAGCTGAATAAAGTGATGAAGAAGAAAAAGTATCAACTCCTATGTATTGATGACTTGTACAATAAGCTCCATGGTGCGAAGGTGTTCTTCCAATTGGATTTGGCGACAGGATTTCACCAATTAGGAGTAGCAAAGGACAATGTGCCGATCGCCACGTTTCGTACATCATCTGGTTTCTATGAGTGGTTGGTTATGCTGTTCGGGCTAACTAATGCTCTGAAACACTTTATTGATCTCATGACGTAAACCTTTGAGGATCAGCTCAACAAGTTCGTCCTTGTGTTCATGGATGACATCCTAATCTACTCTAGGATAGAGGAGGAACACAAGGCGCACATGAGAATTGTAACGACCCTAAATTTGATGAACATTTTTTAGGACATTTAATTAGATAAATTAAATGAAATAATGTAAATGGTTAAGAGATTGAGATTTGCAAAATTATGAGGTAGTTGTGCCTAACTAATTGATGAACAAAAGAGAATTAAAATGAAATAGGTAAGGGTAATAAGTTAAAGGCAAAATAGGAATAGATTATATCCTTATACCCTAAACCCTTAATCCATTTTCACTTTACAAACATTCACAAACCAAACTGAATTCAAGCTTGGCCGGCCACCATTAAAAGAAGATAAGGGAAAGATAAGCAAGAATCAAAGAAAGAAACTTAATCAAATCAACTCAAAAGAAAATCTCAAACTCCTTAACATTAAGCTAAGGCAAATAATAGATTACATCTCATATTTGTTATTTTCGATTTCTAGATCAGATCCGAATATGTTTTGCAAAGTATTATACCATGTTTTGATTGTTGACAGGATATATATGCTTGTTGATGATTTTTGGTTGTTTCATATAGATTTTATGATAAGATTTGATTTGAAAAACCTAACAAATGACTTCTAAAGACCCTGCGTTTTTGATATAAGGTTAGAAATATTATATTAGAGATGGGTTTCAAGTTTCATAATTTTATGAATTAATGTGGGTTTACTATAAATTTTCTAGTAAAGAAAACGGTTAAATTGGGTTTAAATTATTTTCGACTATTATATGTTAGCTTTGGGGTCAGAAATTTAAATATGTTGGAAAACATATAAAAAGTGATTTATGGGAATTTTTGGAGAATTTTCCTAAGTGTTTTACTAAACATATAAAATTATTTAAGGTATGGGACTTAAATGTTTTATATGTTTATAAATGGAGAAAGGCTATTTGTAAATGTTTTAATTTGTTAAATTTTGAAAATATTTTATAAAAATATTGGCAGCCGATTATATGTTGACAAATAAGACAGATAGTTGGAAAGAATTTTTTTAAAAAAGTTAAAAATCAGTTTTAAAAATTTTTACTACTTCCCCACATATAGCAGCTACCTTTCGAACCCATAGCCGCTTTCAACTAGGTCGAAACTAATACACATGGTATTAGCTTCGGTACGTAGTGAATTGGAGTTAGGAGAATGGTATGGAGTCGAAAAGGGCTTTCGAAAGGGTAGAAGTAGCTCTTTAAAACTTAGAACTATTTTGGTTACAAATGAAGCTTTTGAAGGAACCAGCTTTCGACTTGATCAATTGTTTTGAGAAAAAGGGCTTTTGAAAGAGATTGTCGCCTTTTGTTTCTTTATAAAGCTTTCAAAGGGGTCGAAACCCCTGCTGTTGCATTTAACCTTTCGAAGCAATGCTTTCAAAAGGGGTCTTTTTCTTTAAACTTAGAAGCCGCTTGTCCATGCTTTCAATGATGTTGGTTTCAAATCCATCCACTTTCTTTTACTTAGAAATAATGATTTCGAAATAGATGCTTTCGTCATAGTTCTTTTAAGAACCTTTGATATATTGAAAGTTAAACCTAAAGGTTTCAAAAGGAATGATTTTAAATGGTTTTGAAACTATGTTCCACACAATTTTACTTTAACTCAATGCTTTCAAAAGGTTTCTTTTAAGTAAAGGACTTGTATGCTTTCGAAAGCTATCAAATGAAGGTTTCAAAGGGGAGGTTCCCCAATGTTTAAGAATGGTGTTCTTTTAGCAATTGAATAGAAGGTTTCCAAGGCATTCGAAAGGCTAGTTTTAAATGTTTTGAAAAGAGGATATCTGAGGTTTTAAAAAGCTTTCGATAGACACTTTCAATGGTTTCGAAAGGTCTATTTTAAATGATTTCGAAAGGTATGTTTTGGCCTATCGGCCTTATGTTTCAAGGTAAAGTAGTTAATATATTTCGAAAGGGGTACTTTCAATGGTTTTGAAAGAGATTGTTTAAAGATTTTAAACAAGGGTTTCGAAGGTTTTCATCAATAATGTTCTGTGTAAAGTATATATAATGGCAAAGAGACTTGAGTAAACCAAATGGTATATTTTCTTTATTTAAGTATGATTTAAAGGGTTAAATCGATTCGAAATATTTTTTCAATGAAAATTTGATGGGTAGTTAACCCTAAGTAAATGACTCGAGTATTAGAACACCAGAGGAACTGGTATAGGGTCGCGCCCTATAGATTAGCTATAGCCTCTAGATAATTTAGTCAAAAATTCCAATGTGTAGGGCTCAGTCACGTGTAAGACTTAAATGATGTTACACACAGAAAGGAATATATAGAGAAGAAGGATAGGTTATTGGTAAGCCTACAAAATCATTAGGATCAGTTGACCCTAGGAGAAGTAAGTTAAAAATAGATCATCCAGAAGTGTGTCTAATAGATGTTAGATTATTCATTTTGTCTGGTAGGCCTGAGTCAGCCATTGGTTAGTAGTTAGCCAAACAAAACTATATTGTTCGGATAGATAATCCATCTGTTACCTGATTTATGAGCATATATAATATTGCTATTATTGTTTTACTTAGTTTGATTGTAGGACTATGATTTGCAAAAAAATATGTTTAAAGGGATATTAGTGAGGGGAAACCTGTTCCGCTAAGTGGCATGGCCTCACTTAATATTGATAATCTGAGATGTAATAGTACTATTCATACCAGGCTTTATGTCTAACTCGAAGTTTATGCTTTTCCCCTTAAACTCTTAGGTGCTCAAAATTAATTTGTGTGGATTAAGGGTTAAGGTTTTGTCAGTTTAGTAGGTGGATGAATAAACTTCCAAAGACGTGCAGGAGGCAATGCTAGCTATATTTAGGAGTTATTTGGTTTATTTCCGCTATGTTGTATTATGACCGATTGTCTATTTAGTACTCTGATCATTCAAAGGGGCATCTTTATATGTCACTCTTGGCACAGTTTGTAATAATTTTATTTGGTTAAAAACCTAGGAATCGGTTATGGGATTATGTAATTGAATATGAAATATTGATTTGGAATGTAATCAGAAAAGTTTTTTTTAATCTGTGCCGATTTTATTTCATAATTGTGTGCTTCTGATATTATGCATACCGTTAACATTACCATATTTTGTCATCGAAAGTTAACAATATGGATGACTGCAGCATCTGTAGTGCTTAGCATCGGGCCTCAAGATAGGAGATATTACATGAATTGTGCTTGAAGTGTTAAGGAAGCATAAGTTGAGAGCAAAGTTTTCAAAGTGTCACTTTTGGAGAAGGGAAGTGAGATTCTTGTGTCATGTCATCTTTGAGTAGGGTATCGCAGTAGATCCTACCAAGGTGGTAGTATTTCAAGATTAGAATCGACTCAAGAATGCTATTGATGTGAGGAGTTTTCTAAGACTGGTGAGATATTACAGATTCTTTATAAAGGACTTCTCGAAGGTGTCCATGCCATTAACCAATTTGACAAAGAAAAATTGGACTTTTACGTGGGACTTGAGATGTGAGCGGGCATTTGTGAGTCTGAAGGAAAAGTTGATGAGTGCACTTATATTGACCCATTCGAGCAGGAATGAGGAGCTAATAGTACACATAGGTGCCTATGTTACTGGATAGGGTGCGATATTGATGCAGAAAGGAAAAGTTGTCACCTACGCTATTCGACAGCTAAATCTACACGAAAGGAAGTATCTAACTCATGATTTAGAGTTGGCGATGAAAGTATTTGTTTATATGATTTGGAGGCATTACTTATTAAGGGAGAGGTTCGAGCCGTTCACGGACCACAAATCCTTGAAATACCTTTTCTCTCAGAAGGATCTCAACCTTCGACATAAGTAATGATTGGAATAATTAGCTTCCTACAACTTTGGCATTTCTATACACCTAGAAAGGGGAATGCAGTTGCCAATTTACTAAGTAGAAGACATGCCAATTTGGGAGCGATGTTCCTAGAGTAGAAACAGTTGGAGTATATTGCTGGTTATAACTTCAGACCTCATTGTGAGTTAGAACTATATATGTTGACAAGCTTGACCATCAGGTCTACTCTATAGAAAGGATCGGTACTAATCAGAGGCGCGATGCCAGTTTAGCAGAAATCATTTCCAAGATTGAAGTGGGAGTAGAGTCTGAGGACATGAGACAGTAAGGACTTGACTGAATGGTTGGCTTTGTAAAAATGGGAGATTAGTTGTTCTAATGTTGACAGATTGAGAGATGAGGTACTTGGAGAGTGCACTATTCCAAGTTGACCATACATCCCAGTGAAAATAAGATGTACCATGATATGAGACAGACCTATTATTAGGAAGGGGTGAAGAAGGACGTCAGGACATTCATATCGAAGTGTACGAACTGCCTGTTGGTAAAGGCGGAAAAAGAAACCAATTGGCCTTTTGCAACAATTTAAATTTCTAGGGTAGAAGTGGGAGCAGATATCAATGGATTTCATAGATGGACTGCCAAGGACTTGAATAGGGTATGATGGCATTTGGGGCATAGTACATCGGTTGACTAAGAGTGCTAGATTATACCCATCAAGTCAAGTAGAACGACACCCAAACTTACCGAGTTGTATGTGAAATGGATTTTATGATTTGATGGTGTGCTGAAGAGCATTGTGAGCAACCGTGACCCGTTGTTCACTAATGGGTTTTGGAAGAGCTTATAGGAGACATTGGGTACCAAACTACATCTTAGTACAGCTTATCACCCTCAAATTGATGGCCAAGCCGAGAGAGTGAATCGTATCTTAGAAGATCTTTTGCGAGCTTACGTTCTTGATTTTGGAGGCTCGTGGAACGATCACTTGCATTTAGTAGAGTTCACATACAATAATAGTTATTAATCTAGCATTGGTATGGCACCATATGAAGCATTGTATGGCTGACCGTGTAATGCCCTTTCATGTTGGTGGGAAGCGGGCGAGAAAATGATACTTGGACCAGATATGGTTAGATAGACCTTAGAAAAGATAGAGATCATTCGGTAACGAATGAAAGCGGCACAGTTTCCCTCTTTTCCAAAATAGATCTAAACCTCCTTTGGCCCTAATTTCATCAAAAATCACATATTTTCCTTGCTAATTTTAGCTAAATCATTTATTAGAAAGGGAATTAACATAAGGAAACTTAAGATTATCATATTTGCTAATTTGGTTTATCACATTTGCTATCGACTTTAGATTTGAGGAGAAAAATTGGTATTTTAGGTATTTGGCGAGTGGCTCTTGATCTCTGACTCACCTATACATGTTTATATAGTTAAAATAGTTGTTTTGAACATGTTTTTGGATCTAAAATGATTTTCTAACTTTAACCACTTGTTCATGTATGTTTATGACCAAAAATATGAGATTTTAAATGATTTTAGAAACGACTTTTGTAAACTAATAACACCTATTCACTTACTAATGTAATCTCTATTACTCTTATGCATATGTTAGTGTAGAATTTGGATTTAACGCAATACTTATTTGATTATCGTATCTTCATATATTGATTGTATGAATGGATGTATATGCATGTTGTCCGAGGATTGTATGTTGTGATGTGATGTTGTTTGCTAGTGTTTTGGATGTTAGATAGGTTGAGAAATTAGGCGAATCAGAGGAAAAACTAGTCGGAATTGGACGAGACTTGGAAGGCAGAACTTGAAGCATTGGTGGATCTCACAGTTCAAACCACAAGCCTCAATTCACTAAATACAGAAGTCAGCACCAACATTAGGGATCAATACCGACATCTATGGCTTACTTTAAGTCGACGATGATTTAGTAGAGAGGTAGATGTTGGCTAGTAGGGGTGTTCTAAGGCAATGGACAGGAATTTCGCTAAGTGCTTGAATCTATGACGAATTAATTCTAGAATTTTGACTTAGTTGTTTGGAAGATATGAGGACTTAAATTAGAGCAGAGGGGTCGGGGTTCGAGCACTAGGGCATGGAATAGTAGAAGAAAGATGCCAAATAGGGAGAGACTTCGCCACTGGTTAGCCAAGTATAGAAGTCGGTACCGACCTCTTGAAGTCGGCGTTGACCTCTTGAAATCAGTACCGAGTTCTCATCTTTAGTCCAATAGGGACCGAATTCCTAGTATATGGTTATGGAGTTCTAGAAGTCATGCTGAAGGTGTTGGCTTGTTCATATGACGAATAATATTAGTATAATAGGATGATGGAAGTTAGAGGTTTTGAATAATAACTCGATGACGAATGGAGTTAAGTTTCGAAGATAGCGGCTCGATGAAGAAAGGAGTTATAGAGTGGGAAATGTAGAATGGTTCCTTAAGAATAACATATCAACAAAGAAAGGATTCATTAAGTGGAGGAATAAAGAATGGTTCCTCGAGGATAATGAAAGTTAAATAGAGCAAAGGAAGGGCTCGGATACGTGTACTATGGGATCATCGATAATCGAAATGTTTCCTTTTATACTCGAAGCAAGGGTATCGTGAGGATGCTAATAGGTAGTGAAGAATGGCACCCTGGACTTGAAGAATGGATATGTGTACCATGGACTGGAAGAATGGGTCTAGTACTAGCTTTAGGTTAAAGATAGTACAATTGAAAACCAAAATTTCCATTAGTCCCTGACCAAAAAATGGTCATATGAGTTATCATATATTCAGAGTACACTGTAAAGGTCTTGTGGATCGTATACTATATAATTTGTGTATAATATGTAAGTATATAAATCAATGCAATAGTAGATAATAAATAGTAAAGTATAAAAAGCGTGCAAACCAGATTTTTTTTATACTAGTTCGGACCTCCCATCCTACGTCCAGTCTCAAATCTCCCCTTTGGCATTTCCTTTAAACAAAGTACGCTCACTTTGCCTGAAGGAGTAGGCTAATACAAAAGTATCTTGACAATCTCATGTTCTAAATAACATGGTTTTTGAGTTATGGTACAAATCTTCTTATGATCACCTTTGAGTATATCAAGATGAATGCTTTGAGTTGTAGGAAGTGATTTAACCAAAATTCTATTTTGGTTGTAGTGGATTGAGAGTGTATAAAAAGTGTATATGCAAAAGAGTGCTTAGAAATCAAGAGGGTAAAGAATAGATCAAATCAAGTTAAGTGATTTCTACTTCTCAATCAAAGTGATATCTATAGAATCGAAAAGGTGAAAATGAAAAATTGTTAGTCTTTGAGGAAGTCTTTTCATTTTAATGGCTACAACTTTTCATTAAAAGATGATTTCCTTTAGTTTCAAAACGAAGCGTCTTTTTCAAATATGACAGTTTTATCCATGAAAGATGCCTATGGTAGAATGACAAACGTCTGTGACTTGTTTCAAAATTTAACCCGAGACTTGTCATAAAAATCTGTGAGTATACCTCAGACGTCCATGAGGTGAAAAATCATTTTTCCATTAGTTTTTGATGTATATAAAATTTTGTGTGATCATGTATGCATATGTACTCAAGGAGACCTTAACATTATTTTATCTAGGATGGAGAGCTTAACATTATTTTATCTAGGACTCTTTTATAGTAGAATAACCTTAGTATGGTCAATGAATCTTCGTTTCTCCTTGATTCTCAATATCATCGAGCCTACAATCTTGATAAATTCTATGTATGTATATGATTGTATAGTTTCTATCATTGAAACATAAGTTGGAGGTTCTAACAATCTTCCACTTTTTGATGATGACAATTATATAATCACAAATCAACTATACATTCAAATATTATCCATATAATTAAATACGAACTATAGAATGGAAGTATTATCATGTTTGTCTATGTTTTTTCTCCCCCCATGTATATGCATAGATTTCTCCCTCTCTATCATTATCAAAATGGAGGAAAATGATATATGATAAACGAATATTAAATAATCGTAGTATGTTATCATCAAATGTTAAAGTTTGACATAAAATTAATAACAAAGGTTGTAAAAAATACAAAAGCAAGCAAACATAAGAGGTACTAAAAGCGGAAAATAAAGTCTAACTGGACTGATTGTGCAAATAAGATAATTCTTCGTAATTCTCGTAATACTCCCAGTAAGAAGATGGATCCTACTCATATGTACCTAGCCACTACATTTGGTCATTATACTCCTTATCTTCATGGAGAGAAAGGCCTTGAAATACCATGTATGGTTGTTGAAAATATAGAGTATCAGACATGTAAATCTCATCACTATCGTCTTCCTCTTCCTTAGGTCGCACATCAATAGGAGTCTTCCCTCCAGTGCTTCGATCATGTGATGTACCTTCGAGAGAGGGTTGTGCATGATAAACTGGTGTTTGAACACAAGGTGGAGGTGCTAGGGAAGGATAAGATGATGATCATGAGGAAGATCGGCCATGTACCTTGTGCATTACTTTTCCTAAAGTAGAGACTACTTTCTCCAAACTCTTCTCCATCTTTGTCATCCAAGTGGAGAGAGATCGTTCCAATACCGTCATCTTTCTATTTCAAGCTCGTTGATTGGCGGTGATTATTCTTTGTTTTTTGATTATCAAATCAGGAAGAGATTCATTTGGCGTTGGTTCAAGACAAGCTTCTTGTATTTTAGATTCCGAAAAATATTCGGTATCATGACTGGAGGAAGGTGGTTGCTGGGAAGAGTGTGGGGAGTAGGTTTGCTTAAGTGCATTAGTTGGAGGAGTACCACGATTTTCTTGTTCTTATTGTTGAGTCCATTGGCTGAAGGGAATGATATGAGGTGGACTTTTCAAAAGATGCATTGGTGAAAGATATGGTGGTCCGCTATCTTTGGTTGGAATTTCTTCATATTGTAAGATATATGAAAAAACTCTAAGATTTTACAAGATGCGCATTATATATGGAGCATAAACAATGGGACGTCGATGCGTAGACCAGAATCCATTAATTTGGTTATGAATAAATTTTTTCCAATTAACCCATAGGCGAGCAAATATGGCATACAAAGCTCAGTGATCATCGGGATAAATTTATTCATGACTACCTAGACGAGGAATGATGGTATTAATTATCATACGATTTAATAATCTAACCCGTGGTCTAAGATAAATGGATTTCCATTGCGGCATTCTATCCTCCTATATTTGATGGGTGACTTTGTCCCTAGGTAGAAGACTGTGATCGGGTATATCAGTTAAATCAATCCCATTATAAGAACATCCTAAAATACGACTAATGGTATACATATCAATTTTAACTTCTTTCCCATAAACACTTAACCATAACGAACCCTCATCATTCTCTGGATTCCAAATCTCTGAACTACATTGATTTGAGTAGAAGAGGTAAACAACAATAGGATCAATGATTACCTTATTCACATTATAGCTAATCAAATTATCTGTAGTAATTCCTAGAATTTCATATTCCAAAACATTAGCAAGGCGATAAAAAGGACCTAAATGGATCTTCTTTTGTGTGAGCACCTCAAATCGTATAATTGCATTAGGATTATTACGAAGCCACAGGTAATATGAGCTCGTGCAACCGGCGCTTGATTGGAGGAAGACGATTGGCCTCACTTTCACTTATTAGAGACGAAAACCTTCTTGGGAGCCATTGATTGGAAAATTTGCAGGTTTTCAAATCTAGGGTTTTAGAAATTAGAAGTTATAATGAAGGTAAAGTGAAAAGAGGGGTAAATTTCTTTATATAGGTCTACTGGTTGAGAAGTGACAGACGTCTATGAAGAAGTCAAAACGTCTGTGGCTTCAGTAATTTTGGGGCTGAGAGTTTGAACAGACGTCTGTGTTAGATCCACAAAAGTCTGTGGCTAAACATGTTTTAAACAGAGTGTACTCACAGACGCCTGTGATGTATCCACAAACGTTTGTGGCTATAGGGAAATTTCTCCAGAAAGTGTTGATAGACGTCTGTGCTATATTAACAGATGTCCGTGATACGGAAATTCTGATATATGGGGAAAATTTTCAATATTAATGAATTTTTTTGTTAAATGTATATTACACAGAATACATATCAACTATTAATAAATATAATTTATACGATATATAACAAAAATTTTAGTGTTTGTCCCAGAAGTCAGAATTATTGTTTAGTTGAATATACCACGAATTTGGTTCAACTTTTGTATCATCAAGTAATGGCTTGAGCGGTCCAACTTGGACTAGCTGGGGTATCAATCCAAGCTTGGTTGATGGTCCTGGTTTGTATAGGTTTCTCGGAGTAATGTTAAGTGCTTTTGTAGGATTTTCATGTAATCGAGGAGATTTTTTATGTACGCAATCTTTTGTTGGTGAATGACGACAAATTGCAAGAATACACATTTCGATAAAATTTAGATGCAATCATTGACGACGTTGCTTGTAATACGTTTCACATTGAACATCGATCATCTCTTGTTGATAGTGATATACCCATCGACTTTGTCTGAAATTGATCGTTTAGCTTTTTTACTTTTGGAGAAAAGCCTGTGTGATACGTCGGTAATGCGATACTGTTTAGAGAAGGAGATGATATAGGAATGATTTTTTTGGAGAAACGTATGTGCTAACGGACGATTGGGATTTATAGTCGATAGCTGAATAGGTGCAGTCGTCTTTGAAAGACATTGTTTTGCTTGCTTTTTAGAAAATTTATCCATGTTTATTTATTTCTAAGTATATAACTTATTTATAAGATAAAATTTAGTTATATTTAGAAAAGTAGTTGAGTAAAATGAGTTAAATCATAGGATTTTAAATGGTTGTTATTAAAAAATTATATGGTAGTGGTTAATTCAAAGTTATAAAATTAATTTTTTAGTTGTCATTTCATATAAGTTATTACAGGTTTAAGTGAACAGAACATTATTTCTATAACTTTAGTTAATCAATTCATTGTACGAACAAATACCCAGATCCCGTATTAACTTAAATAAAGCTTGTTCACTTAATGGTTTTGTAAAAATATCAAGTATATGATTTTCGATATTAACAAATTCTAGAGTTATTATTTCTTTTTCAACATTATCTCCCACAAAATGATGACAAATATATATGTGTTTTGTTCGATAATGATTAATTGGAATTTTAGATAAATTTTTAGCACTAGTATTATTGCAATATATTGGAGATTTTTTTTATTATTTTTCCATAGTCTTTAAGTGTTTGTTGCATATATATTACTTGACGCAAGCTAAAACAATGGAAATATATTCAGCTTCACATGTTGAAAGAGAAACATAATTTTGCTTTTTACTAAACCAAAAAACTAACGACTGACCCATAAAGTGACTTGTGCCACTTGTACTTTTCTATTCGATTTACATCCACCAAAATCCGTATCACTGTAAGATACATGTTCAAACTTACTGCCTCTTGGATAAAATAGACCATAATCTTTGGTGTTGGCTAAATATCATAAAATCGGTTTGATTGCCTGATGATGTGATTCTTTAGGTTGTGCTTAAAATCTTGTACATAAACAAACACTCATAATAATATCTGGTTTACTAGCGGTTAAGCATAGTAAAGATCCTATTATGCTTCGATATAGTTTTTGATCAAACTCTTTTCTGTTTTCATCTTTATCTAGATGAGTAAAATTACTCATTGGAATGGGTTTACTTGAAGTACTATCCATTCCAAAACATTTTAGTAGTTCTTTATAGTATTTTTCTTGATTCATAAAATTTCCATTTCTTGATTTATAAAAATTCCATTATTTAATTATTTTATTTGTAATCATAAAAAGAAATTTAATTCACCCATAGGAGACATTTCAAATTCGTTTTTCATTATTGTAGAAAATTCATCACATAAATTTTCATTAGTAAATCCAAATATAATGTCATCAACATAAATTTGAACAATTAATATTTCCTTCTGTTCTCTTTTAATAAATAATGGTGTATCTATTTTTCCGATTTGAAAACCGAAATTAATTAAATGTGATTTTTATCGACCATACCAAGCTCGAGGAGCTTGTTTTAAACCATATAATGCTTTTTTAAGTTTAAAAACATGATCTGGATAATATTTAATATAAACTATATATTATATATTCTAGTTCATAATTCTATCCATAACATAATATAACTAATAAAAAAATATAAAATCAATATACAAATTAATATTAATAATATATTTAATAAATAAATAGAATAATATTTCCAAATAGAATTATATTCTAATAATGTAATAGAAATAAAATATCTGGCTGATTTCAATTTTATATTATACATCATGAACAAATAGTGGTGGTTGTTCTACGTAAACATTTTTTTAATAAAACCGTTTAAGAAAGAACTCTTAACATCCATTTGAAAAAGCTTAAAGTTATGATGACATACCAAAGCAAGTACTACTCTTATGGTTTCAAGACGTGCCACAGGTGCAACAGTCTCTTCATAGTCAATAGGTGCAAAAGTCTCTTCATAGTCAATACCTACTTCTTGATTGTATCCCTGTGCCACTAATCTGGCTTTATTACGTATAATATTTCCATTTCCGTCAGCTTTGATTTTAAAAACCCATTATGTTCCAATTACTGGTTCATCATTTGGTCTAGGCACTAGTTCCCAAACATTATTTCGTTCAAATTGATTAAGTTCTTCTTGGATTGCTAAAATCTAGAAATCATCATTTGATGCTTCCTTATAATTTTTTGGTTCAAAATTAGATATAAATGCTATATAACTCATTTGGTTTATTTGTCTTCTAGTCGAAATTTTGTTATTTAGATTTCTAATTATGTTATCAATAGGATGATCTTTTAAAATGCAGGGTGGTGCTTTAAAATCATTGTTATTTTTATTATTATTATTTTCAATCGTATTATTTTGATTATTATTATTTTCGATCATAATTTCAATGGCTCTATTTTGATTAGTGTCAAAAATTTCTTCGTCGTCATTATTTATATTTTTGAAGTTTTCATCAAACGAGGCATGAAGACTTTCTTCTATAACATTTGTTCATTTGTTAAAAATTCTATAAGCTTTACTTTGATTGAAATATCTAATGAAAATTCCTTCATCGGCTTCTGAATCAAATTTACCAAGATTATCTTTTGTATTTAGAACAAAGCATTTCGATCTAAATATTCGAAAATATGATACTTTCATTTTCTTTTTGTAAAATATTTCATAGCATATATTTTTAGTCATAGGTCTAAGAGATACTCGATTTAATATGTAACAAGCCGTAGCAACTACTTCGGCCTAAAAATTCATTGGTAAGCCACTGCCATTTACGAGAGTTTGAGCACATTCTTGTAAGGTGTGGTTTTCTTTCGACTACTCCATTTTATTATGGTGTTTGTGGAAATGAAAAATTATGAGTAATTACCCTCTTATTACAATAGTTTGTAAATAATTCACTTTCAAATTGTCCACTGTGATCACTTCTTATACTTTTTATTTTTAAATCCATTACAGTTTTAATTCGTTTAGCAAACATTTTAAATATTTTGAATGTATCACTTTTATGTTTTAAAAATAGCGTCAAGTATGTCTTGAAAAATCGTCTACAATTATAAAAACATAATTATTATGATTTATCAAACGTACTTGAGTTGGACCAAGTAAGACCAAATGAAGTAGTTCAAGAGGTTGTTTAGTAGAGATATCTGTTTTAGATTTAAACGAGCTTTTCTTTAATTTTCCAGGTTGACATTCATCGCATAGATTTTTAACTTTGAAATTTATTTTGGGTAATCCTCTTAACAAATTGTTTTTATCTACTTTGTTTATATATTTGAAATTTATATAACAAAATATTTTATGCTATATCCATGGATCATCATGATTTGCGATTAAACATTAATCATTATTATGATTAATATTCATGTTTAGAATATAAATATTTCGATTTCTTGTTCCCTCAAAAATTAAAATTTTATTTTGATTAAAGATATTGCATTTATCTTTTTTTAAATCGAATCTAAATCCCTTATCACATAACTAACTTATACTCTATAGATTTTGTTTTAAGTTTTTAACTAATAAAACATTTGAAATAATAGAAGAAATAGATGTATTGACATTGATGACGTTTCTAATTCCAGTAACATACCCTTTGGAATTATCCCCAAAAGCGACTGTGCCACCATCCATGTAAGTGATGTTTGATAGAATGTGTGCATTTCTCGTCATATGTTTGGAGCATCCGCTATTGAGTATCCATTTATCCTTATTCTTAATTTTGTTTTTGGGTACCTGCAAAATAAAAATAAAAATCATTGGTACCCACATCCTTTGTTAGGGTCCTATGACTTAGTAGGAGAAGGTAGCCATACCCACGAGGGTTTGGAACCTTTAGAGATGTAATTTTCATTATGAACTATCTTTTTTAGATATATGTCCATGTGTTTTTGTCTAATCAATCTATTATTTGTTATAGGAATCCATATCTTAATCATTTTTGTTCCCTTATTTTCATATTTAGATTTTGTTTTTCTAAAATTTGTATATAATGTATTATACTACTTAAAACTTTGATTATTATTAGAGACCGGATTATTTCTGGAACTTTTATGATTATTTTCGTTAAATCCTACTCCATTTCTATTTCCTGATGGTTTTGAAATCTTTATCAAATTATCTAGATTTTATTTCCTTTGTTAAAATTTGAAACATTGTTAGTAATTTTATCCAATTAATTTCTGAGTTCAAAAATTTCTATATTAGCTAATTCTAATTTTTTTTTTCAATCTATACTTTTCTTTTTTGAGTTTATAATTCTCTACTATGTTATTCTCTATATCATGTGTCAGAGTAGCATTTTGAGATGATAATTTTTTACATTTTTTTTACGCTAGTTCTAATTCTTCTTCTAAAATACTTTTCTTGTCTTTTAACATTCTAATTTCTAATTCAGCTCTGTTTAACTTTCCCACATTTTCTTTATTTAATTTCTTTAATTATCTATACTTGTCATCTAATTCTATACTAATTTCAAGAATTTCATTATATATTAATTTAGGACATACCTCATATGTGCTAGCCATGAAGCAAACATTTGCTTGTTCTGAGTCATTGTCACTATCGGATGAAGAGGAAGAGGAAGAGGAAGAGGAAGAGTCAGAGTCACACCAAGTTACTTGAAATGCTCTTCTCCTTTTCTTGAAATTTTCAAATTTGTTTTTCTTTTTGTCAGTGTTGTTTAGCGGACAGTCTTTCTTCATATGGCCAAATTTATCACACTCGAAGCATTTCATTGAAGTTTGATTAGAGGAATTAGTATCGCTGTTATTTTGAAATTTCGTCATCCTTTTTAACTTCTTGATCTTATTGTAATTTCTAGCGATGAAAACAATCTCATCTTCTGTAACATCCTGCCTTTTCGCACGATTTAAACAGACACACGTGCCGATTCAAACCATACGGAAGGGCGGATTTGTTATGGGGTAAATAAGAAAAAAAAAGAGAAGAAATAAACAAATAGAATCTCACAGCGGAAGGACAAAATATAATAAGAAAATATACAGTTTTATAAAACTGTTTACAAACATTTATATAATACATATCAGAGTTACACATACCAATAACAATGCAGCGGAACAGTGTGAGTGTAGTGCAATACTATAAATAATAATACAAATTCTTCGTCTTCGTCCTCCAAAGCTAAGTCTTCGATCCTGAAACGCTCGGACTGACCTGAGCGAATTTGAAAAGACAAAAACACTCGAGTCGGAACTAAAAGATCTTATGTGAGTTAAATTAACAGAAATAAATATGAGTGCAATAACTCAAAAGATGTTCGGGATTTACATCTCTTAAGGATCCGTTAAACTATTTACTATGTAGTATATTTCGCTATTATAATAGTGTCTATTTATAAAATAAACATACTTTTAAATAGCATTAAGGCTTTACATTTTCCACCTTAACACGTAATAGTCCCAGTAGTCCATCCAATATCATAGTCTCTCCTGATCGGGAAGCCACCAGAGGATACCACACGGGCTACGGAAGAAATCCAAACTCGTACAAGGCGCGATAGGGTAGGTGACACGGCACAACTAGGCAATGCCAGGGTAGATATACCAATTACGCTTCCGGGTCGATGGTAACGCGTAGCCGCAGCTACCGCCCACCTCGAACAAACTCCCCCAAAATCAAAATAGAAGTGGCCACTGAATCAATCCAAAGTCAAAGTATAATATCGAAGAGGAGTGTCCGATCAGAGGAATGACCTCGTTAACCCGTCAATCGCTCCTGTTTTAGCCACCTTATGCCAACTCACGGGAGTTGGGTCCACGTATTTACCTTACAGGAAACGTCGCCACCAACCTACTTCATTCTGGAATCTCCACCGCGTACACGGTTAGTCAAAGTGGTTTTCGGTATCGACAGAGAGTATGTCCATATCCGATCCCGGTCTCTTTGCCAACCCATCGTTATTATAACACCGCGGTCATTTAAAAGTAGTTTATACTTTAAAAACCAGAATAAATTTTCCATTTCAAAACTATGAATTCGATATCAATTTAAAAACCCAAAATAATATGATATCATTTTATCTCAAATATAACTCTTTTTTCCAAAATCATACCGGTTTAAAATACAAATATCTGGAAACCAAACATTTGAATTATATTTTCAAAACATAATATTTCGGAATTCATACTTTTAAAACCATACTTCTAAAACTTGAATGGTTTGGATATTCAACAGTATATAAAATAAATGGTTTACTTTTAAGGTTACTTTGTAAAGAAATTATTTCCAGGGCTTTACAAATATACTTCTTTATTTAAAGTCTACCAAATTTAAATATCACTTTCAAGTTCCAAAACCACTTCAATTTCTATTTATATATATATATATATCCATTTGGAGTATTAATATTTCAAAACTAAAGTTGGAATTTATTCTTTCAACAAATTAAATGTTCTATTATTTAGTTTTGAATATTTACATAAAATCTATAAATAAAACTCCAATTTCTAGAAATTAACTATTTTCTTAAATTTAAATTATACTAAAATATTCTATTTAAGTAAATCTTGGAAAATCCATTTATAAATATCATACCTTAAAATTTCCAAATTTAAACATATAAGATAAATCACCAAATTCCATTTTCTCAAATTTTTATCATTTTATTCAACAGGTTTATACACAGCTTAAATTTAAAATTTTAACTTCATATGTGTATATCTCGAAGAAAAATATTTTATAAAATATCAAAATTAAATTTTATAAACCGTATCCCATCCAAACCATAGAAATCACTTTTAAAATAATTTATATATAGACCACGGTGCCTGTATAAAATTTTCTATCCTATGGTCAAGTGATACGGATATTTATCATTTCAATCCGCAATTTAAAAATAAAATTTTGCGGTTGTATATCATTTCAAACCACAATCCCGAATGAAATGAAAAATGCATGATAACTTGCAATTTAATGATATCAAATAAACATCCATTCATCAACATCATCCATTGTCCAAATCACAATCATCCATCAATATCAATCAAAATCAATATATATATATGAGATTATATAGCAGGTAATAACTGTCAATTATATTCAAATTAAATTTAACAACTATTAATCTAACATTTTACATTCAGTAATAATTTATATAACTGTTAACTAGCAGTTTATATGCAAACAAATAAATTATAACTGTAAATAAATACGCAATAAATAAATTAAATTAACAGTTAAATTTAATAAATGCAATTCAACAGATATGAATGAAATAAACATGCCAAATACTCATAAATAAATTTCTATTCATTTCTAAAATTAATTTAACAAACATAAAAACTTTTAGAAGTTGTGAGTGGGTTAAAACACTCACCTTTTGAATTTAAATCGAATTTAAACCCGATTTAAACCCAAAAATTCGCCCGTCTCAGAATTCGTCCAAACTGGCATCATCAAGTCCGGAATTAAATTACGATCCTAACAAAAGAAATTTCGTGTGAATCCGACTTCGTATGAGAAAGTTATGGCGAAAAATGGTGATTGAATTCAAAATTTAGAAATAACAAAATGACACACATTTGATAAAACTTGCCACGTCATCTGAAGGATGCGCAACCATCTCCCTGCCCATGATTCACGGCCCCTACAGAACGCACGCACGCACGTTCCCAGGCCGCCCCCTTCTCTCGCTCGCGCACGCCACTATCGACCGCCGTTCACCAAGCTACCACCACCATCGCGAAGCTCTTGCCACGCCGCCTGCATCTGTCCCCCTGCGCACGACCCTGGTGGCCTCCGCCGCCGCTAGAACCCATATACTCGAAACCCTAAGTCAATTTTTGGCGACAATCTGACCGTCGAATCGACGAACGAATCATATGGATGCGCTCCTCTCAGTCCACTCTGCAAAACCCAGAAGCAGTTTTCCGATCCGACGAAGTTTGTTACGGCGATGATGAACGGTTTTGGGGCTGTTTGAATTTATTCTGGATGAACGACAGCTCCAATTGAAAAACGAATTACACCATGAGATTACGCATATCGAAAACATCAACATATATTTTTTTTGAGAATTTTCTGAATTTTTTTGAGTTTTGACTTTTGATTTTGAACTGTGGATAGATCTGGAATTGGATCTGAGATGTATACATTTGGGGAAGAGAAAAGAGTGAAGAAATGAACGTACGGCAAAAGAATAGAGACTAGGGTTTATAGCTGTATATATATAGGTAGGCTAGCGATAGGGTAGATAGGCTGTAGAATGAACGTGCGTGACAAACTATGGTCCAAAAATCCCGCTATGCCTCCGGAGTCGAATTTGTTAAAATTATATATCCAAATAGGTGTTTTAAAATATTCTGAACGCGATGGAAAAAGTTTCGCGACCAAATTCGATCGTATGAAGAAGTTATGCTGAAAACAAGATTTCCAAATTGATTTCAAATTGATTTTAATAAAATTGATTTCAAGGCGTTTCGCGTCCGTACGATCAAACGACAAGTCCGATCGATACGAAATTTGAAATCCTATAATAATTCACCGATACGGATCCGATGAAACTAGTTTCGTCGAAATCCGAGTCCGTGCCCAAAATGGCTATTTTTAATATTTATTAAATAAATTAAAATAAATCATAAAAATCCAAATTTTCTTTCAACTTTAAATATTGGCCAAATTTCATTACTTATATAATCCAATCAATTCCAAATGATTTAGCAAGCTTGGATGTGAATTAAAAACTATAAGTATATCAATTTGCAGTGTTAATCTCTGCACTTCTTATTATTTGGGAATTATAAATTTTATTCTCAAAACCCAATTATTTAATCTTATACTTTTATACTCTCATCTTAAATTTAATTAAATAAATAACTTGATTTCCATTTCAACTCATTTTTAATTGCAATTAACCTTTTTACCATAAATTAAATCCCAAATTATAAATAAACTTTTATTTCCATTTCCTTTTTCTCAACTGTTTATTAATTCCCATCCAAATGAATTCAACATTATGAATTTGATAAATTTATTAGATTTACTTCCTTTCTATATTTCTAAGTTATTGTTGTCAATATGAACATTAGTTTAAGATTTCACTCAAATGTTTACCAATTCCAATCTAAACTCAATAACGTCATAATTAACGTTAGAATCCGTTTTATTATGCATAAATTCTAAATTTTACTGACCCAAATTTTCTTCTTTTCATTCCATATTAATTGTCAATCCCATAGAAAAATTAACATTAGGTTCATACCTTTTTACAAATAACTCCAATTTCTTCCAAATAATAATTACATAAACTATTAAATATTAAATCCATTAAATTGCAATAAATTCAATTGATTGCAATTTATTTCCAAATAAATTTGGATTTTTATTTGGTTATACACAAAATTCCGTTATCACTTGCCTAACAAGGTTATTATCACTTAAGATCTCACTGCATCCACATTTTCACATTTTTATTTCCTAGTTTCTTTACTTTATTCTACATAATTTATTACAAATGGGATTTTCTTTGGTTTACATCTTATTTGTATTTAACATTTCTCAATCACCAATTCATTTCACTTTAACTGCGGTAAATTGGCGGATAAATTGAATTTGATTCCCAAAATCTAAATTAACAAGAAACAAGGGTAGGTAACATACAATAGTCATTACTCCAAATTCTAGTCACCTAAATAGGCTTTTATTCCTTGCAAATAAATGTTACTATTTATTTTCATAGTACAAATCTCAATGATTATTCCATTTTATATTTGCTTAGGCCATTTATAGTCCACTATACATATCTACATAAATGGGTAATTTATTCAATTCATTAAGTGTCAATTCTATTAAGCCCTGTTTATATCTTTATGCATTCTTCTATTACTTTACAAAAGGGAATAACTTTTAAACTCATACACTTAATAACAAAACCGTTATAAATCCAATAAACTTCCAAATCCAAGTTTGTACACATTTTACACAACTATTATGATTTCTCACAAACGTTGAATTTATTAAATGACCATTTATTATAATTTAATTCCCTTAATTGAATCAAATGCTTATTATTATATATATTCTTTTCATTCTACCATTCCTTCCCATTTTCTATTCATTAACGTATTTACACATCTCTATCTTTCAAATATAAAATAACCAAACTGATTACAAACACTGTTTCTACCAATTTTCATAAGTTTGTTCAAAACTATACTTTTGTTTACATAAAATAAATTTTATGTTTCTATTAGTTTTCTTTTCCTTTCACTACAGGCATAAATTATTACTATCTACACTAATTACATCTTTGTATTAATGAACACCATTTAAGTTAATATTTATACTAACATTCACAAATTCAACATTTATTTGTTTCTTCAAAATTACTTTAAATCAAGTTGTGAAAATTTACATTATCCACATCTATTATCATAAAATTTTATAGTTACACTAAATTGCAACCACTATACCAAATTTCTACATTTATTCTTAACCAAATTAGAAATTATATTAATTCATTTTATTAAATATCATAAATTTAACGGGTCGTTACAATCTCCCCCACTCAAAACTTTTCGTCCCCGAAAAGGAAAAAGAAGGGAGGAGGAAGATTTACAGTGCATCTTATTTCAAGTATTAACTTATAAACAATATTTTACTGGATTAATTTCCTTTAATGAAATATACTTGTTTTATAATCATTATATCCTTTAATACTTGAATTATTAAAGTTGGAAAAATACTTTCACAAAATTCTAAGTCCAAAATTTCCTGAAAATTTTGGCAAAGTCTCCTTTGTACGGAGAGACTCTGGAGAAAATATAATATCCAAATATACAAATATATTACACATATTATCCAAATAAAATATCCCAACACGGGAAAATATATAAAATAGCGCTTTATACGTAATCTGGAAACGTACCTATTTGTCGGGCAATACGCTTATTATTACGGAACCAAAAGCAGTAGCAGTTGCTTCCATAACCTGTATTTTCTTATAAGCCTAAAAGGTTAAATATTTATTTTAAAATGAACTATTCTAGTGGATTCAATCATTCATATCCAATCAAATGCAACAACCATACATTTTAACAAACAGCACACACCGCAAACAAAATCATTCAATCAAACAACAATTCAAACCAACACCAAATTAGCTTATTATACATTTATTTCATGCTTCAGTGGTTTGATTTTCTTTCTTTCACTTATGGAGGGATTTCTTTTATTTCTTAAAGTTTTCACTTTTTCATTTATTACAAAATTCATTATATTTGTATTCCAATTTATTGACTAAAGTTTATATCATCTATTTATACTACTTACCTTCACCTATATAGTGAAATTCCAATTTAACTTAAGCTTATATAATTTTCTCATTAATAACAGCAAAATTTATTGAATTCCTTAATTACCTCAAGCTTCACTTGTAAGATTTCCCCTTACATTTCTTACTAACATTGCAACTTTTATTATATGGTAAGTTATGTATGTTTTAAGAATGTAAGTGAAAATTTCCAAGTTTCTTTTCAATTCCTTTTTATTAATTAATGGTTCACCAACATATATTCGTTTTATAACTACAATTTCAACTTACCCTCAATTTCATTACTTTATTTAATGTTTACGTTTCTATAATATTTAATTACAATAACCCTCTACTTACACTTAATTTATTAACCTTATAACTTGCATTCCTATAGGTGAAAGATTTTACTTATTCATTATCTATGGATTTCAGTCATTTAAATTTTTCTACTTTCCATTATATTAGAATAGGGGAAAATTAAAACATACTTAAATTAATAATCCTACAATCAATTCTTATTTAGAATTTCATTTTATATACTTAAGTTCATATCACCTATTAATAAGACTTAACTTTATTTTCAGTAAAATTTCAATTATAACCTAAGTTTATGCCATTAAATTCTTATTTATAACAGTAGTTTATTGAATACTTCATTATTTCCTAAATTCCTACTTGTAAAATATTCTATTCCACTCTTAATTCACATTTCAACTTTTTATACTTGGTAAGCTATTTATGTTAAAGAAAAGCAAAGAACTTATACCAGTTTACCTCATCCTTTAATTAAATTTAATGTTAATCCATATTACTCTTTGTCTCATATGTACTCGATTTCTCTTTATAACTTTGCAATAATTCTCTTATTTAAATTAGAGGTTTCAATTCATTTATTACTTAACTTTTATTTTACTAACATAATTTTAAACAATTAATTAATGGAAAATTTTAGAATTAAATTCCGGTCAAATTTCAATTTATTTTGAAATAATAGATAAATAATTTCTTACACTTATATATCTCTAATTATATTTAAAACAATTAAAATTTAAATATTTCAAAATAATCTGCAGTAGAATCTACTACAGTGGCCTTTCCCCTTCGAAACTCGAAAACGAAAGTCGATGATGCGGCCGTCATCACCGAAATTATTTTCCAGCGACAGAGAGGAAAGTACAAAATTTATTTTCTCCAAAATCTTCTTTTAAACAATTCTTCCGAATTATCTAAATATTTGTATAAGAAAATACTTATAAACCAAATCACTATATTTCATAAATCCTTTGAAAACAGATTTTCAAAATCCCGGACTTAAGTTCTAAAATTTCCAATTTGATTCATTGTAATTTCAACTTAGCTTCAATTATTATGAATATTTTTATTACCTAACATCCAATCTATAGCAACCAAATATATATCTTTATAAAAATATTTTTATATATAGAAAATATAATAGGCAAAATTATTTCATTCACCTATATTAAAACAAATATTATGTCGGTCCGTCCTATTAAGTGTTTAGAAACCCCTATTGATGTCACAGCGTCCCATGCATCAATAAGAATTTATAAATACAAAACGGAACAAAGCAACACAATATCAAAACCTTTTTATAACACTAACAAGTACGCTCTCTCATATATATACACTCAGCGACTCCCATAGGGTATTACTACCCTATTAACAAAGAGTCAAACCCCACAAAGCCAAGGTTTATCGCTAAACCAAAGCTCTGATACCAACTGTAACATCCTGCCTTTTCGCACGATTTAAACAGACACACGTGCCGATTCAAACCATACGGAAGGGCGGATTTGTTATGGGGTAAATAAGAAAAAAACAGAGAAGAAATAAACAAATAGAATCTCACAGCGGAAGGACAAAATATAATAAGAAAATATACAGTTTTATAAAACTGTTTACAAACATTTATATAATACATATCACAGTTACACATACCAATAACAATGCAGCGGAACAGTGTGAGTGTAGTGCAATACTATAAATAATAATAATACAAATTCTTCGTCTTCGTCCTCCAAAGCTAAGTCTTCGATACTGAAACGCTCGGACTGACCCGAGCGAATTTGAAAAGACAAAAACACTCGAGTCAGAACTAAAAGATCTTATGTGAGTTAAATTAACAGAAATAAATATGAGTGCAATAACTCAAAAGATGTTCGGGATTTACATCTCTTAAGGATCCGTTAAACTATTTACTATGTAGTATATTTCGCTATTATAATAGTGTCTATTTATAAAATAAACATATTTTTAAATAGCATTAAGGCTTTACATTTTCCACCTTAACACGTAATAGTCCCAGTAGTCCATCCAATATCATAGTCCCTCCTGATCGGGAAGCCACCAGAGGATACCACACGGGCTACGGGAGAAATCCAAACTCGTACAAGGCGCGATAGGGTAGGTGACACGGCACAACTAGGCAATGCCAGGGTAGATATACCAATTACGCTTCCGGGTCGATGGTAACGCGTAGCCGCAGCTACCGCCCACCTCGAACAAACTCCCCCAAAATCAAAATAGAAGTGGCCACTGAATCAATCCAAAGTCAAAGTATAATATCGAAGAGGAGTGTCCGATCAGAGGAATGACCTCATTAACCCGTCAATCGCTCCTGTTTTAGCCACCTTATGCCAACTCACGGGAGTTGGGTCCACGTATTTACCTTACAGGAAACGTCGCCACCAACCTACTTCATTCTGGAATCTCCACCGCGTACACGGTTAGTCAAAGTGGTTTTCGGTATCGACAGAGAGTATGTCCATATCCGATCCCGGTCTCTTTGCCAACCCATCGTTATTATAACACCGCGGTCATTTAAAAGTAGTTTATACTTTAAAAACCAGAATAAATTTTCCATTTCAAAACTATGAATTCGATATCAGTTTAAAAACCCAAAATAATATGATATCATTTTATCTCAAATATAACTCTTTTTTCCAAAATCATACCGGTTTAAAATATAAATATCTGGAAACCAAACATTTGAATTATATTTTCAAAACATAATATTTCGGAATTCATACTTTTAAAACCATACTTCTAAAACTTGAATGGTTTGGATATTCAACAGTATATAAAATAAATGGTTTACTTTTAAGGTTACTTTGTAAAGAAATTATTTCCAGGGCTTTACAAATATACTTCTTTATTTAAAGTCTACCAAATTTAAATATCACTTTCAAGTTCCAAAACCACTTCAATTTCTATTTATATATATATATATATATATATATCCATTTGGAGTATTAATATTTCAAAACTAAAGTTGGAATTTATTATTTCAACAAATTAAATGTTCTATTATTTAGTTTTGAATATTTACATAAAATCTATAAATAAAACTCCAATTTCTAGAAATTAACTATTTTCTTAAATTTAAATTATACTAAAATATTCTATTTAAGTAAATCTTGGAAAATCCATTTATAAATATCATACCTTAAAATTTCCAAATTTAAACATATAAGATAAATCACCAAATTCCATTTTCTCAAATTTTTATCATTTTATTCAACAGGTTCATACACAGCTTAAATTTAAAATTTTAACTTCATATGTGTATATCTCGAAGAAAAATATTTTATAAAATATCATAATTAAATTTTATAAACCGTATCCCATCCAAACCATAGAAATCACTTTTAAAATAATTTATATATAGACCACGGTGCCTGTATAAAATTTTCTATCCTATGGTCAAGTGATACAGATATTTATCATTTCAATCCGCAATTTAAAAATAAAATTTTGCGGTTGTATATCATTTCAAACCACAATCCCGAATGAAATGAAAAATGCATGATAACTTGCAATTTAATGATATCAAATAAACATCCATTCATCAACATCATCCATTGTCCAAATCACAATCATCCATCAATATCAATCAAAATCAATATATATATGAGATTATATAACAGGTAATAACTGTCAATTATATTCAAATTAAATTTAACAACTATTAATCTAACATTTTACATTCAGTAATAATTTATATAACTGTTAACTAGCAGTTTATATGCAAACAAATAAATTATAACTGTAAATAAATACGCAATAAATAAATTAAATTAACAGTTAAATTTAATAAATGCAATTCAACAGATATGAATGAAATAAACATGCCAAATACTCATAAATAAATTTCTATTCATTTCTAAAATTAATTTAACAAACATAAAAACTTTTAGAAGTTGTGAGTGGGTTAAAACACTCACCTTTTGAATTTAAATCGAATTTAAACCCGATTTAAACCCAAAAATTTGCCCGTCTCAGAATTCGTCCAAACCGGCATCATCAAGTCCGGAATTAAATTACGATCCTAACAAAAGAAATTTCGTGTGAATCCGACTTCGTATGAGAAAGTTATGGCGAAAAATGGTGATTGAATTCAAAATTTAGAAATAACAAAATGACACACATTTGATAAAACTTGCCACGTCATCTGAAGGATGCGCAACCATCTCCCTGCCCATGATTCACGGCCCCTACAGAACGCACGCACGCACGTTCCTAGGCCGCCCCCTTCTCTCGCTCGCGCACGCCACTATCGACCGCCGTTCACCAAGCTACCACCACCATCGCGAAGCTCTTGCCACGCCGCCTGCATCTGTCCCCCTGCGCACGACCCTGGTGGCCTCCACCGCCGCTAGAACCCATATACTCGAAACCCTAAGTCAATTTTTGGCGACAATCTGACCGTCGAATCGACGAACGAATCATATGGATGCGCTCCTCTCAGTCCACTCTGCAAAACCCAGAAGCAGTTTTCCGATCCGACGAAGTTTGTTACGGCGATGATGAACGGTTTTGGGGCTGTTTGAATTTATTCTGGATGAACGACAGCTCCAATTGAAAAACGAATTACACCATGAGATTACGCGTATCGAAAACATCAACATATTTTTTTTTGAGAATTTTCTGAATTTTTTTGACTTTTGATTTTGAACTGTGGATAGATCTGGAATTGGATCTGAGATGTATACATTTGGGGAAGAGAAAAGAGTGAAGAAATGAACGTACGGCAAAAGAATAGAGACTAGGGTTTATAGCTGTATATATATAGGTAGGCTAGCGATAGGGTAGATAGGCTGTAGAATGAACATGCGTGACAAACTATGGTCCAAAAAGCCCGCTATGCCTCCGGAGTCGAATTTGTTAAAACTATATATCCAAATAGGTGTTTTAAAATATTCTGAACGCGATGGAAAAAGTTTCGCGACCAAATTCGATCGTATGAAGAAGTTATGCTGAAAACAAGATTTCCAAATTGATTTCAAATTGATTTTAATAAAATTGATTTCAAGGCGTTTCGCGTCCGTACGATCAAACGACAAGTCCGATCGATACGAAATTTGAAATCCTATAATAATTCACCGATACGGATCCGGTGAAACTAGTTTCGTCGAAATCCGAGTCCGTGCCCAAAATGGCTATTTTTAATATTTATTAAATAAATTAAAATAAATCATAAAAATCCAAATTTTCTTTCAACTTTAATTATTGGCCAAATTTCATTACTTATATAATCCAATCAATTCCAAATGATTTAGCAAGCTTGGATGTGAATTAAAAACTATAAGTATATCAATTTGCAGTGTTAATCTCTGCACTTCTTATTATTTGGGAATTATAAATTTTATTCTCAAAACCCAATTATTTAATCTTATACTTTTATACTCTCATCTTAAATCTAATTAAATAAATAACTTGATTTCCATTTCAACTCATTTTTAATTGCAATTAACCTTTTTACCATAAATTAAATCCCAAATTATAAATAAACTTTTATTTCCATTTCCTTTTTCTCAACTGTTTATTAATTCCCATCCAAATGAATTCAACATTATGAATTTGATAAATTTATTAGATTTACTTCCTTTCTATATTTCTAAGTTATTGTTGTCAATATGAACATTAGTTTAAGATTTCACTCAAATGTTTACCAATTCCAATCTAAACTCAATAACGTCATAATTAACGTTAGAATCCGTTTTATTATGCATAAATTCTAAATTTTACTGACCCAAATTTTCTTCTTTTCATTCCATATTAATTGTCAATCCCATAGAAAAATTAACATTAGGTTCATACCTTTTTACAAATAACTCCAATTTCTTCCAAATAATAATTACATAAACTATTAAATATTAAATCCATTAAATTGCAATAAATTCAATTGATTGCAATTTATTTCCAAATAAATTTGGATTTTTATTTGGTTATACACAAAATTCCGTTATCACTTGCCTAACAAGGTTATTATCACTTAAGATCTCACTGCATCCACATTTTCACATTTTTATTTCCTAGTTTCTTTACTTTATTCTACATAATTTATTACAAATGGGATTTTCTTTGGTTTACATCTTATTTGTATTTAACATTTCTCAATCACCAATTCATTTCACTTTAACTGCGGTAAATTGGCGGATAAATTGAATTTGGTTCCCAAAATCTAAATTAACAAGAAACAAGGGTAGGTAACATACAATAGTCATTACTCCAAATTCTAGTCACCTAAATAGGCTTTTATTCCTTGCAAATAAATGTTACTATTTATTTTCATAGTACAAATCTCAATGATTATTCCATTTTATATTTGCTTAGGCCATTTATAGTCCACTATACATATCTACATAAATGGGTAATTTATTCAATTCATTAAGTGTCAATTCTATTAAGCCCTGTTTATATCTTTATGCATTCTTCTATTACTTTACAAAAGGGAATAACTTTTAAACTCATACACTTAATAACAAAACCGTTATAAATCCAATAAACTTCCAAATCCAAGTTTGTACACATTTTACACAACTATTATGATTTCTCACAAACGTTGAATTTATTAAATGACCATTTATTATAATTTAATTCCCTTAATTGAATCAAATGCTTATTATTATATATATTCTTTTCATTCTACCATTCCTTCCCATTTTCTATTCATTAACGTATTTACACATCTCTATCTTTCAAATATAAAATAACCAAACTGATTACAAACACTGTTTCTATCAATTTTCATAAGTTTGTTCAAAACTATACTTTTGTTTACATAAAATAAATTTTATGTTTCTATTAGTTTTCTTTTCCTTTCACTACAGGCATAAATTATTACTATCTACACTAATTACATCTTTGTATTAATGAACACCATTTAAGTTAATATTTATACTAACATTCACAAATTCAACATTTATTTGTTTCTTCAAAATTACTTTAAATCAAGTTGTGAAAATTTACATTATCCACATCTATTATCATAAAATTTTATAGTTACACTAAATTGCAACCACTATACCAAATTTCTACATTTATTCTTAACCAAATTAGAAATTATATTAATTCATTTTATTAAATATCATAAATTTAACGGGTCGTTACATCTTCTTCCAAGTTGGAGTTGTCTTGTTTTCCTGAAATGTGATGTTTTTCCTTTCTTGATTTTGTTCTTTTCTTACCTATAAATTAGCTTCATACGACATCGGATTTCCTTTTAACTCTTCGACTTTGAGTTGAGAAAGATCGTTAACTTCTTCGATGGCTAAAATTTTTATTTCCCATTCGTTTGTCAAAGAGTTCAAAATTCATGTGACTAAATCAAAATTAGTAACATTAACTCCTAGTGCCGTAAAATCATGTTGCATAGTTTGAAATCTAGCATACATGTCAATGATTGACTCATTTGATTTCATTTTAAAAGTTGAAAATTGATTTTGTAGAAAATAAATTTTTGTTTGCTTGACTTTATTTATGCCTTCATGGGTAATTTGTAATGTATGCCGTATATAATAAGCAGTAGTGCACAATATGACTCGTGAAAATTAATTTTTATCGAATGAGCAACATTCATAGCTTTGCCATTGTTAGATGCCTTTACTTTTTGCACATCAGTCCATATGCCTATATCAGTGTTAGGTGCTTCATATTTATTTTGAGTTGCTAACCATATTTCTAAACCATTTGCTTCCATAAAAATTCAGATGTGTCTTGACCAATTGAAAGTCATGTGGATCATATACTATCTAACTTGCATATAATTTGCAAGTATATAAATCAATGCAGTAGTAGATAATAAATAGTAAAGTATAAAAAGCGTGCAAACCAGAGTTTTTATATTGGTCCGGACCTCCCGTCCTACGTCCAGTCCCAAAGCTCCCCTTCGGTATTTCCTTTAAACAAATTACCCTCACTTCGTCCAGAGGAGTAGGCTAAAACAAAAGTATCTATGACAATCTCATGTTCTAAATAACACAGTTTTTGACTTATAGTACAAATCTTCCTATGATCTCCTTTGAGTATATCAGTATGACGCTTTGAGTTATAGGAAGTGATTTAACCAAAATTCTATTTTGGTTATAGTGGATTGAGAGTATGTAAACAGTGTATATGCAATAGAGTGCTTAGAAATCAAGAGTGTAAAGAATAGATCAAATCAAGTTAAGTGATTTCTATTTCTCAATCAAAGTGATATTTATAGAATCAGAAAGGTGAAAATGAAGAGTTGTTACTCTTTGAGGAAGTCATTTTGTTTTACTGGTTCCAACTCTTCATCAAAAGATTATTGCCTTTAGTTTCAAACGAAAGTTCTTTTCAAATATTACAGTTTTCACCATGACAGACGTCTATGGTAGAACGACAAACATTTGTGACTTGTCACAAATTTTAAGCCATAACTTGTCGCAGATGTCTGTGAGTATACCTCAGACATCTATAAGGTGAAAATCAATTTTCCACTTGATTTTGATGCATATAAAATTGTGTGTGATCGTGTATGCATATATACTCAAGGAGACCTTAACAATATTTTATCTAGGATTCTTTTACAGTAGAATAACCTTAGTATGGTCAATGAATCTTCGTTCCCCTTTGAGCCTCAATATCTTCGAGCATGGTGTCTTCATGTAGTATATACGCACAATCTTGATAGAGGCTATATATGTATATGATTGTATAGTTGTTATCGTTGAAACATAAGTTGGAGGTTCTAACACACTGAGTGACAATTAGGATTGTTTGATGGATGTTAGGTCTGTTATGGTTATTTCATAAGCCATCTGTCACTCTAGGGTTGTCATCGGAGATAGGGATACTTAGACACCCTTTATCACATTTGATTGTGTTACACCATTATGATATGTAGAGTATCTTATTGTGCTAACTTTTTGGTTGCAGGAATAGATTTGGTGTGATTTATATACCTTGTTCCTTATTATATCAACTTTTATAGTATTTTGATTCATTTACCGCTCACACCAAATTGTTGTCTGACTCCGGGTTTTATGTTTTGCTTCTTATTATCTCAAATGCTCTTAAATGAGTAGACTAGATAGCATATCCAGGTGCGACGCGGTAGCTGCACAAAGGGTGAGCTGAAGGGAGCTATCTCATATTATATATCGAGTTCTATGCTTATTCCACTATGTAATACTATGGATCCTCGGTAGTGTTCACTTATTATTAGTAGTATGAGACAGTTATTTGAGTTTATTTCTATTGCACAAACTCTATTTCATGATGTATAACTCTATATATATGTACTTTGATATTTGGATCACTTATTTAAGACTGTCTCTCCTTATTTATACCTGTGATATTATATTTTGTTCTATGCGCTGTGAGATATACTACAGGTTCTATGATGTTTTGTTTCATTTTTAAACCTTAATAGTCACTCTACATCAACTGACATGACATCGACGCACTATCTTATGTATATTGGGTTTCGATGGTGTAGGACGGTCGTCACAGCTACTGTTGAGGTAACACTCCAATTTACATTCTCGTATATTTATTTAATTCCCATATGGTTAGATTAGATGTATATACCATAAATCTTTATATATGTGTGATGTCCAGAATACGTATATATAAACATATTATACATACATACATATATATATATATATGCATACATATGTATGTACGTATGTAGTATATATGTATGTATGTATTTGTATATAAGTTTTTCTTTTGGCTAGAAATTCAATAAAAAAATTGTATTAAAAGTAATTTAAAAAGGGTTTCTAAAAAAATGTTGATTTTTCACTAAATGAATTTATGAAAGTAATGTACGTAAATTTATTATTAAACTATATAAAAGTTATTATTTTGAAAAAAATTATGTATACATACATACATACATACTATATATATTAAAATTAAAATTATATTTTTATATTTTATTTTACAATTATAACGCATTGAATTAATTTTAATATTATATATATATATATATGTACCAATTTTCACAAAATTTATATATTGTAAAAAAAATTAAAAGAAATGTTTTTTTTCTTTTCGTATGGAAATTAATTTATAATTTAGACAATAAATTTCTCATGCATTTAATATAAAGTTGATTTTGTTAAAATAATTAATATAGTTGAAATCAGAAATGCGCACACACACACACAAACACACACACACACACACACATATATATATATTAATTGCATATATAATTATATTTAACATCATTTTAAATTATAAGTAATATAAAATATTAATTTTTAACATACAAATAAATGTATATATTTACGTAAAAAAATTATTTCCATGTGTATTTGTATATATTAATAAAATATATTCACTTACATGAGTGCTCTTCTCCTTATGGAGGATCACTTATTTTTCCCAAAATAAAATATATCTATTTACAAAATTGAATTTGAAATTGAAAGATAGTTTCATATCTAGATCTGGATTTAAAATTTGGCATTTGAAATTTGAAATTTAAATTATCTATACTTATATTTATAAATTTTATTTTATGAATGTATGTAAGTAAATAATATTACTTTTATATTACTATATATATTTATTCAAATATGAATATAATTTTATATCACACGTGTATACAAACATATACATATTAGGCATCACGTATGTATATAGAGAGGCAAAATATTAATTGTAGTGTAAATCATAATGCTTAGATACAGACATGTTAAACCATACACACTGACTGCATATATTGCACATACACGTACACGTGTCTGTGGTATGCATGTATATATGTAATGTATATATAATATTTAATCAAATCATTTTATTAACAAATAAAATAAAATAACAATTTTATATAAAATTATTTAGAACAGATCTAAATAAATTTAGACTTCATTGGCCCAAATAAGATCCGAAATGGAAATTGTTTTGAAATTCAGCTATTTAACTTGCTAAGTGCTAACCCAAATCCAACAAGAGATTGATAGAGTTAGAGTATGAACTAGGGGAAATTCTATAGTTTGTTGTAAATTATTAATTCTATAATAAAATCTCGTTTGAAATAAAAGGTATTTGTCTTTCTATCATTTACCTGTCATTTTATGATATGTTAAATAAATTTACAATTTAAGTATATTAAATAGAAAATTCATAAACGATATGTTATGTGATAGTTATTGCCACAAGTTTTGTAATCACGAGTCTCATTAATATAATGTATTATTTTAAATATTCATAATCAAGATGTTTCGAGATGGGATAGCGATACATCATTGATATTAGAGTACGTAACGCTCTTCAAATGTTGGACAGTGTATTATTCATGGTTATTGGATAACTATTGAATTAATCACTCTAGAGTTTTTTGTTGGTTAATATAAGTAAGGTTAAATATGTTGAAGTGATGATATTGCACAGTTCTCTCGACTTGAGAATACCGTTGATCTCCACTCCACTTTGATTATAGTTAAATCATGACATAATGTCCATCAAATGACTATGTTGGGTTTGACTTGAAGCACTAGAAGTGAAACAAAATATTCAATAGAGAATTTATCTCCTCGATTATATGAGGTTAGTATCAAATAACTATAGTCAACTCAAGGTCAAAGTCTCAGGTCAGGGTAGTGTGATTATAATAATTTTTATTATTCAACCAAGGATTTTGTGTTTGAACTAATCAAGTTAAATGTGGGGGATTTTGACCAAAACTAAATTCCATAAGTTCTAATGTGATATCACGTTGACGAAGTGAATTAATGTAAATAATCATTGCTACTGGGTATTGCTTATAATAAGTAAAATTTGATTTTCTAGAAGAGGCCTGTAAGGAATAAATTCAGTCAAGATGTCATAACACTAGCTAAGATGGTGTGTAAACGTTAATATTCAAATTGTTCAATACTAATCACTAACTGAATTTACATCTTTGAGTCGCACAATCATAATGAAGAATACTCCAAATAAACCACATGATTTAACTAATTTATAATCATTGTAAATTAATTAATATTTATGGAATTTTAGTTATTGGATTTTATTTGATGTCCGAATACCATTACTATGAATAAAATGGCTACATATAAAAAGTTATGTATATAGATATTAATATATGATATATCAATAGAATATTCATATAAAGGCCCGCAAATCCGTACCCCTTTGAGCTGGCAAAATCCCATAAGAATTCAGCCCAAAGTGGCACAAAAGTACGAGTCTTCGGGTTTTAAAAAGAAAGAGGTAGAAGAAGAATAAAAAAACAACATCGGAGTCTCACAATCGCAGCGGAACAAAATATAATACATAATAACAGCTTTTAAATACAAAGAAATCTCTACTGTTATATATATATACATACCATCATCAGAGTACAACAAACATCCATACAGAGACAACTTAATACTTGTCCATACATAGCGGAAATAATAATCAAATACGGAAGTACGCTCTGCCATCCAGCTCGTTTCCTAAGCTCCTTAGCTTTTAACCTGATCCTGTTTAACTCGGTTTGACCCGAGCATCATATAAAACAACTCCCGAGTCATTCTGGAAAACCAGCGTGAGAAATCACACTCAATTGGATTATTATATTTTCAAAAATCCTTCGAAAACAAAAGCATCTCGTAAGACCACGCCACAAATAAACATGTTGGGTTTTTACCTTACGATAGCTAAAACACTTTTTATTAAATCCGTCTGATATTATAATAGGGTCTATAGAAAGTAAAATAGAATCTAGCTGAAATGCTTGCATCTCACGTTTCACTAATAGTTGGGCACAATCAAAACCGTACAGGCGCTTATTGGAGATTGGATTCCATACAATGGCAGGGCTACCGGGTACCGCCTGTCATAGTAGGGGCCTAGATCACCGTACCAAGGATCACTCCCGACCCCCTACAACACAAAGCTGGGACTACCCCTTACTGGATAATCCTGAGTAAGATCACCCCGTGGTTGGCGCGACCAACCGCCCACTAAGCCGAATAAAAAGGGACATCTAGACAGGGATGACCTCACCTTAACGGTGCTACCCACATAGCCTTGCGGCACCTCCCCTATTTTAGCCATTCTCGGTTGATGAGGCTTGAGGCTAAGCGTAACCTTTCGAGAACGAGTCCCACTTAGAATGCTCATCGTCCCCCTGATGATCTGAAAGCATTCGTCCATACAAGTTGTCCTGGGTCTAGACAAACCGAATCACCGTCTTCATCATCTTAACGGTCTCCATCCGTTATCGTTCAAACCAGATCGAAGTGGTTTTCGGATACTTAAATCCGACCCTCGACTCTTCGAAATGATCAATGCATTGGCCAATATTGATAGTCGGTTATTTAACTATCAAGTAATCATCCAAAAGCAACCATTAAGTCTTAAAAAGATTTCCTCAAATTATTTATCTCAAAATATCTACTTAAGATATTATCTTCATATTTCAACACCTTGAAATTAGATTCAATTTTCTCTATTCTCGTGGAAACATAAAGTCTTTGCCAATTACTTATAATATTTTCCCGCTTCATTAGTTTCTCAAAACTTGGAAAAATATTTCTTTATCTTCTATTTCTTTCCTCAAAAATCATTTACAATTTCATTTGTAAATTTCCCAAACTTATTTCTCATGAATCCTATAGATCCCAGAATTCCTTAGTTGATTCCCGTTTTTATTTCCAAAGCCATTTTGCTTATTAAAATTTAGGTTTCACTCCTGCTCTTCTTGTGAATTTTATCTCACCTCGAAATTCGCTTATCTTATACTTGGGATTTATTCAAGTTCTTATAACCCTCTAAAAAAATCTTTCCTTAAAAATCTTATTCAAATTAATTACACTTGCTTTCCTTCTCAAGAGGATTTATAATTGGATTTTTAACACGTTTAAACATATATATACATACAAGTAAAAATAATGGTTTATTTTCAAAATATGGTTTAAGGTAAAACTAAATATAAATATTAAAATCATATCCAGTTATTGATAAATTTACAAAACCGATTTAGAAAACTAGAATTTATTTCAATAATTTCTAAGCATTAAAATAACTATTCCGAAATATTCCAAATGTAGATAATAGTTTTGTACAAATTATATAGTATAGTAATTTTGAAAATATTCCCTTTTAAAACAAATTTACATATTTTTTCAGAAAACCCAATATTCATCCATAAATTACTCTTGATTCCTGTCTCAAGACCATATTCTCATTTCTCACCTTCGAAAATATTCTACTATTTCCTTTCAAAACAAATTTCATAACTCTATATAAGTTCTCGTCATGACTTATCACCTTACATATCCACTGATACATTTCTATCTCATTTATAAACCCCGTTTATTAATTTTATAACTCCCCTGAGTTTTCTATTTATTATAAAAACAATTTTATTCAAAAATCCAATCTTTATAATTTTATGCCTTAATAAAATCCCATATTGTTCCTTAACAAAATTCCATTTCACTCCTTAATAAAGTTCTTTTTTTTCTTAATAAATTTCGCTTTACTTCAAATCCACTCATGATTCCAATATTTCTTCGAGTCTTTTTTATATATTTTAATTTTTTCCAAAAATCAACTTTAACCAATTTAAGTATAACCAAAGTAATAAATATACTTTTATTTTACTTAATTCTCAAAGAGAAGGCAAACCAAATCCTCAATAGATATTTCTATTCAAGTTCTATTTTAACTTCCTTCAATTAAATTATTTATGGCATTTTAAAAATTACCAAATTCCAACTTCCATGTTATTCAACACTTAATAATTCAATTCTCATGCAAATCCATATCAATTCATCCATCCTGTCATATGACAACATATATATATATATATATATATATATAAAATCAATAAATATTCTTGAGGAATCCAGTTGGATCCCTCCAACCTTTTTCCCTGCATCCACAGATGTTAGCACAAAATAAAATACCAATTTCACTTCAAGGTGGAATATCGCGGTATATGGGTTTATATAATATCATCCGCTATTATGCGGCGCATAGGGCCTCATCCGCTCTATAATGCGAGAAAATCAATCACTCCAATATATACTATATATATGATATCATCTAGTGAATAAATTATTATAAATCAACCAAGCACGTCCAATGATTTAAATTTAACATTTAATTAACAAGACATCCATATGAGTGAGAAAATCTCACCTTTGCTTTTAAGTTGCAATCCTTTCCAATCTCGACCCGATTTCCCGACTTTTGACCTTACATAAACAATTATAAAATTTTATTAACTTTCGAACAAATCGAACAATTAATTACCGTTTAACAAATTTATTTTAAACTAATAATTTTATTTTAACTAATGATGTATTTCGATTGATAATTAAATTTTAAACTAATTCTGCTTTTAAAATCTTTAGTAACTAAAAATAATTAAATAAGTTAATTAAACAAATAAATCACCCTAATTAAATTATTTTAAAATAAACTAGTTAAGGTGAAAATATGTATATTTTATTTCCTTTTGTTATATATTTATGAAAATATTCTATATAGATTTTATCAAATCCAATTCATATAACATCCTATATCTTTCAACATCTTATATATATATATATATACACATATATATACTGTTTTTTTACCTATATATTTAAATTAAACTAGGATTAACTTAAGATTTAATACTACTTAACAGTTAATAAATTATTTTATTTTAAAAACTAAAACCCTAGCTTACTGTAAAATTCTAAATTTTCAAATACATACAGAGATATACCTTACTACACACAGAAACCCTAGCTTACGGCCTCTCACATGCGACTGCTTCCTCGACTCCGGCCCAAATTGCCACTGCGCGACCCCTTTGATCGGTCGAGGCTTCATCGATGCCTTCAACTTCGGCCTTCACTGGCTTCTCCTCTGATCAACGCGACCTCAAGTTCGCGTGCCACCCAACGAAGACAAACATCCTCAATTCCCGACCTCGTGCAACCCCTCACCTCGAATTATCAGGTCGCCGTTGTCGTCGTGCCAAGCCTTGACATCTTCTCGTGATTGGGTTTCGATCGTGAAAATCGATTTGGCCAGAGGATGGAAATCGCGATCTCCTCTTGTCGACCTTGCTTCAAAAATCGCCGCTCGAACAATTTTGCTCAGCGCGATTCGATTTCCCCCCTTTTCTTTTCTTTTATACGAGAGGATGAATTTGAGGAGAGGGAGGTTTTCGATTATAAAGAAAAGAAGGCGGCCATTAATTGAATTTTATTTCTGATTGAAGAAAGGAACGAAATTTCTCGGTTCGAACAGGTACCTTGCTATTAAATTGAAAATGGGTAGCTTTGGAAGAAAACAAACTACAGTGCTCTAATGGAACGGAAAAGTAGCCGATGGGAAAGAATTTCGACTGTGTTGACTAGGGTATATATAAATATTAAATTCTAATTCAAACGTCTCGATAAAAGCAACTTAAAGTCTCGACATCCTATTGAGGCATGCCGCTAGGTGTCTATAAGGTTATACACCTATTCCGAACTCAATAGAGAAGGTTTCGAGTTCAAATTCGATCGTATGGAGAAGATAGCTTTTGGATCGACTATTAAAATTAATTCAATTAATTATTTTCTAGGCGTGTATATTTTGTACGATCACAAGATAGCTTCGAAAGCTACGAAATTTGAAATCCGAAAATAATTCAACATTACTGATCCAATGGAACTAGTTTCGTCGATTCCAAGACTGTGCCTCGGAAGGCTATTTTTAAATATCAATTTAAACGTTTTTTTTTAAAATTGAACAAATCATTTCCAAATTCAATTTTAACATTTTTATTACCTTTATTATTATCAATATAGATTTTACAAGCCTTTAAAGTATTTTTAACAAGCTTATAACTTCAGATTTTATATTTTACCCAATATCCAACTACTACTGTAATAATTAATTTATTCAATAGATTGCCATATTTAAATTCTAAATCCTTTTTATTAAATAAAACCAAACCTTTCATATTAAAAATTAATTCATATTTCAAATCAAATATTTAAATCCATTTTAAATATCCCAATTTAACCGTTTAAAAATTCAGGTCGTTACATTCCCTCCCCCCCCCCAACAAAAGAATTTCGTCCCCGAAATTACTAACACAGAAGAATGCCCAAACCCACTAACTTTTTAAAAGTTAATTAGTTAGACTTGTTATTCACCATCCTAATCTTTCCTTTTACTCAAACAATTTGTTTTCAATTCTGACTTCAAAATCCTTTATTCCAATTTTAAATCATTTTGTCGTTAGTAAAAATAATTTTTCCAAAAATTTCAAAAAAAATTTAACTCCCAAAATTTCTGGAAAATTTTGGCAGAGTCTCCTTTGTACGGAAGAGCTTTTGCAATTTTACTAGGGAGATATATATATATATATATATATATATATATATATATATATATCGACCCACACGGTCAGAAAAAACAAAAAAACAAACAATAGTTCATATTTCCTAACTTTATTGCATAGGCGTACCTCTGTTTAGCATTTTTAAGCAAGCGGCTTATTTATTTAGCAATTGGTGCAACCACAATCCCGCTAAACGGCCTCATGGTACATGTACTTACTCAATTTAAACATATAAGCAACATATCTATGAAATTTATAACATTTCACTCATATAAGCAACTACAACACATCAATACTAAAAGTAATGCATTCTAAATAACTTCCATAAGCAATTTGTACGGTTTCCAAACTAGTTCAATTGCTTTTAACCGATTCATATACCATTTGCATTCAACTTAAGTGATTTACAACTCACTTGCTTATCTTCAGTTCATTTTTATGTCCAAACAACTCATATTCATTTCAACTGACTCCAAAATACACTTTATTTATTTCTATTAATCCATCGGATTTTTATTTAATCTTGTTTACGACAAAGGACAATCAATTTTTATGCAATTCGACAAGATTTATGCAAATAAACTATCAATTGAGCTCATAACCATTTTAAATTGATTCTAACTCAATTTATACCAATTTCATTTTCATTTTAACTTATTCATAACTATACACTGTATTTTATTTAATATGTTTGCATGGGTTTCATTAGAAACCACTTTATTCAGCTTGGAAACACCCCATTAAGTAACCATTAACATATTTACTTAAGCCGAGCTTCTATTCAATTATTTGCTTAAGTTATTTATTGTTTTCAACTTATTTCAATCCCATAACCCAAGTTTATTTTCCTTGTAAACAATCTCCATTTTAAATCCTTGATTTGTTTTTTTTAATCAAATCCATTCCACCTTCTAATTTAATTCAATTTACTTATCATTTTAAAGTCCATTCCATTCTAACTTATTTACAAACCATGCATTTGCATTTTATTCCATCTCCGCATTGTTTCCAGTCAAACCATTTTATTAAGCTCGACACTTCCATGCTTATAAATTAATAACCATTTCCCAAATTAAATTCACCCAAGTTTTCATTTAATGGGCATTCACCCTTACTCGAAGCCAAGCTTCTATTATTTTTAACTTAAGTTAATTTACTTATTTCAACTTCATACTTAAGTTCATTTCCATTTTAATTTGATTCTCATCTAATCAAATTCCATTTAATCCAGTTAGCCATTCTCATAATCCATTTAAATTTTAAATTTCCATACCCAATTCATCCGAAATTATTTTATTATTAACAAGGTCATGTTTAACTCATTTATACTCGAATTGGATTTTATTTGCAAATTCAAACCATCTTTATTTCAATCCAATTCCACAACATTTCCACTTATATTTAATTCACCACCAATCGTAGTTGAATTTTATTTATAACTCGAGTTCATTCCCAACTCCATTATTACCTCATAATCCAACTTCTATTTAACCAATTTAAATCTCATTAACATGTTCAATTAACCAATTTATTCCAAATTAGTTCACTCCCACTTCCAATTCCATATTGGATTTTTATCTTCAAAAATCATCATATTATTTTACTTGAGTTCAATTTTATTTTATAATTCAAGTTTGGATTTTTATTTCATTCTCTAAATACAAAACAATTTTATTTTGGCTTACTATTTTACTTCTCCATATTTTTCTCTTATAAGTCACACATTTATATTTTTCACATTCCTACCCATTTTAAGCTTGAATATATTCATATTTCATTTTAACTTGAGATTGAACACTCATTTACAGCTAAAAATATTCTTAATCAATGGGTTGTCAATTTCCTTTATAAGCTATCGAAATATATTTATTCCAATTCAATTTATTTAACTTAACTTCCGTTAAATCGAGCATCATACCATTCTCTTATATCCACCAATTCACTTGGATTTAATTAAGTAAGAACTTAATTTCATTTAATATCATCCACATCTCAATTCATTTCATTTCAACTTAATTCAAATCCAAATATTAAGCTTAAGTTAATCTCAACCCAATTAATTTCTATTAAATTTCCTAATCCAGTTCATTTACATTCTAAATTTTTATTTACTTCACCAGTTTAATTATATTATTATTATTATTATTATTATTATTATAATTATTCATCATTAGTTAAATTCCAAAAATTAAATCTTCAACTTAATCCAAGTTAAATCCTCATTTTTAACTTCACTTTTAATTTTAACTCCAAAAATCAATCTCATACTTTCCTTGGTTATATAAGCCACTCTAAATCTTTATAGTCTTATTTGTCTATAATACTATCATCCAAACACTTTAATTATATATAATAATTTGCAGAAAATTATTTCATTTTATATCAAAATATATTTTGGGTGAAACTATTTCATTCACCCCTTTCGAAAACAATATTGTGTTGAATTGTTCTATTCAAGTGTTTAGAAACCCCTTCGATACAGTTGTGCAGACTGTGCCGAAGAAGGTTCATATGCCACTCAATAAACCAATCAACATAATATAAAATCATTTTATATTCACTAACAAATACGCGCTCATATCTATTAATACGCTCAAACTCATTCTAGAGTACTACTGACTCTATCTCTAATGAGTAATCCCCACCAGAGCCAAGGTTCTCGCTTAACCTTTCAGCTCTGATACCAACTGTAAAGGCCCGCAAATCCGTACCCCTTTTAGCTGGCAAAATCCCATAACAATTCAGCCCAAAGTGGCACAAAAGTACGAGTCTTCGGGTTTTAAAAAGAAAGAGGTAGAAGAAGAATAAAAAACAACATCAGAGTCTCACAATCGCAGCGGAACAAAATATAATATATAATAGCAGCTTTTGAATACAAAGAAATCTGTATTGTTATATATATATATACATACCATCATCAGAGTACAACAAACATCCATACAGAGATAACTTAATACTTTTCCATACACAGCGGAAATAATAGTCAAATACGGAAGTATGCTCTGTCATCCAGCTTGTTTCCTGAGCTCCTTAGCTTTTAACCTGATCATGTTTAACTCGGTCTGATCCGAGCATCCTATAAAACAACACCCGAGTCAGTCTGGAAAACCAGCATGAGAAATCACACTCAATTGGATTATTATATTTTCAAAAATCCTTTGAAAAACAAAAGCATCTCCTAAGACCATGCCACAAATAAACATGTCGGGTTTTTACCTTACGATAGGCAAAATACTTTTTATCAAATCTGTCTGATATTATAATAATGTCTATAGAAAGTAAAATAGAATCTAGCTGAAATGCTTCCATCTCACATTTCAACAATAGTTGGGCACAATCAAAACTGTACAGGCTCTTATTGGAGATTGGATTTCATACAATGGCAGGGCTACCGGGGTATCGCCCGTCATAGTACGGGGCCTAGATCACCGTACCGAGGATCACCCCTGACCCCCTACAACACAAAGCCGGGACTACCCCTTACTGGATAATCCTGAGTAAGATCACCCCACGGTTGGCGCGACCAACCGCCTACTAAGCCGAATAAAAAGGGACATCTAGACAGGGATGACCTCACCCTAATGGGTGCTACCCACATAGCCTTGTTGCACCTCCCATGTTTTAGCCATTCTCGGTTGGTGAGGCTTGAGGCTAAGCGTTACCTTTCAAGAACGAGTCCCACTTAGAATGCCCATCGTCTCCTTGACGATCTGAATGCATTTGTCCATACAAGTTGCCTTGGGTCTGGAAAAACCGAATCACCGTCTTCATCATCTTCACGGTCTTCATTCATTATCGTTCAAACCGGATCGAAGTGGTTTTCGGATAATTAAATCCGATCCCGGACTCTTCGAAACGATCAACACATTGGCCAATATTGATTGTCGGTTATTTAACTATCAAATAATCATCCACAAGCAACCATCAAGTCTTAAAAAAAATTCCTTAAATTATTTGTCTCAAAATATCTACTTAAGATATTATCTTCATATTTCAACACCTTGAAATTAGATTCAATTTTCTCTATTCTCGTGGAAACATTAAGTCTTTGCCAATTACTTATAATATTTTCCTGCTTCATTAGTTTCTCAAAACTTGAAAAAATATTTCTTTATCTCCTATTTCTTTCCTCAAAAATCGTTTACAATTTCATTTGTAAATTTTCCAAACTTATTTCTCATGAATCCTATAGATCCCAGAATTCCTTAGTTGATTCCCAATTTTATTTCCAAAGCCATTTTGCTTATTAAAATTCAGGTTTCACTCCTGCTCTTCTTGTGAATTTTATCTCACCTCGAAATTCACTTATCTTATACTTGGGATATATTCAAGTTCTTATAGCCCTCTAAAAAAATATTTCCCTAAAAATCTTATTCAAATTAATTACACTTGCTTTCCTTCTCAAGAGGATTTATAATTGGATTTTTAACACGTTTAAACATATATATATATATACACAAGTAAAAATAATGGTTTATTTTCAAAATATGGTTTAAGGTAAAACTAAATATAAATATTAAAATCATATCCAGTTATTGATAAATCTACAAAACCTATTTAGAAAACTAGAATTTATTTCAATAATTTCTAAGCATTAAAATAACTATTCCGAAATATTCCAAATCTAGATAATAGTTCTGCATAAATTATATATTATAGTAATTTTGAAAATATTCCCTTTTAAAACAAATTTATATTTTTTTAGTAAACCCAATATTCATCCATAAATTACTCTTGATTCATGTCTCAACGACCATATTCTCATTTCTCACCTTCGAAAATATTCTACTATTTCCTTTCAAAACAAATTTCATAACTCTATATAAGTTCTCGTCATGACTTGCCTCCTTACATATCCACTAATACCTTTCTATCTCATTTATAAACCCCGTTTATAAATTTTATAACTCCCCTGAGTTTTCCATTTATTTATAAAAACAATTTTATTCAAAAATCCTATCTTTATAACTTTATGCCTTAATAAAATCCCATATTGTTCCTTAACAAAATTCTGTTTCATTCCTTAATAAATTTCTTTTTTTTTTCTTAATAAAATTTCGCTTTACTTCAAATCCACTCATCGATTCCAATATTTCTTCGAGTTTTTTTTAATATATTTTAATTTTCCCCAAAACTCAACTTTAACCATTTTAAGTATAACCTAAGTAATAAATATACTTTTATTTTACTTAATTCTCAAAGAGAAGCAAAACCAAATCCTCAATAAATATTTTCTATTCATGTTCTATTTTAACTTCCTTCAATTAAATTATTATGGTATTTTAAAATTACCAAATTCCAACTTCCATGTTATTTAACACTTAATAATTCAATTCGCATGCAAATCCATATCAATTTATCCATCCTGTCATATGACAACATATATATATATATATATATATATATATATAATCAATAAATATTCTTGAGGAATCCTATTGGATCCCTCCAACCTGTTTCCCTGCATCCACAGATGTTAGCACAAAACAAAATACCAATTCCACTTCAAGATGGAATATCGCGGTATATGGGTTTATATAATATCATCCGCTATTATGCGGCGCATAGGGTCTCATCCGCTATATAATGCGGGAAAATCAATCACTCCAATATATATATATATATATATATATATATATATAATCGTCCAGTGAATAAATTATTATAAATCAACCAAGCACATCTAACGATTTAAATTTAACCTTTAATTAACAAGGCATCCATATGAGTGAGAAAATCTCACCTTTGCTTTTAAGTTGCAGTCCTTTCCAATCTCGACTCGATTTCCCGACTTTTGACCTTATATAAACAATTATATAATTTAATTAACATTCGAACAAATCGAACAATTAATTGCCGTTTAATAAATTTATTTTAATCTAATAATTTTATTTAACTAATGATTTATTTCGACTGATAATTAAATTTTAAACTAATTCTCCTTTTAAAAATCTTTTAGTAACTAAAAATAATTAAATAAGTTAATTAAACAAATAAATCACCCTAATTAATTTTTTTTAAAATAAACTAGTTAAGGTGAAAATATGTATATTTTATTTTCTTTTGTTATATATTTATAAAAATATTCGATATAGATTTTATCAAATCCAATTCATATAGCATCCTATATCTTTCAACATCTTATACACACACACACACAAACATATACTGTTCTTTTACCTATATATATTTAAATTAAACTAGGATTAACTTAAGATTTAAAACTACTTAATAGTTAATAAAAAAAATTAAACCAAAACCCTAGCTTACTGTAAAATTCTAAATTTTCAAATACAGACAGAGATATACCTCACTGCACACAGAAACCCTTGCTTATGGCCTCTCACACGCGACTGCTTCCTCGACTCCGGCTCAAATTGCCACTGCGCGACCCCTTTGATCGGTCGAGGCTTCATTGACGCCTTCAACTTTGGCCTTCACTGGCTTCTCCTCTGATCAACGCGACCTCGAGTTCGCGTGCCACCTAACGAAGACGAACATCCCCAATTTTTGACCTCGCGCAATCCCTCTCCTTGAATTATCAGGTCATCGTGCCAAGCCTCGAGCTCTTCTCGCGATTGGAGTTTCGATCGTGAAAATCGATTTGGCCAGAGGATGGAAGTCGTGATCTCCTCTTCTCGACCTTGCTTCAAAAATCACGGGTCGAACAATTTTGCCCGAATGCGATTCGATTTCCTCCCTTTTTTTAATACGAGAGAATAAATTTGAGGAGAGGGAGGTTTGCGATTATAAAGAAAATAAGGCGGCCATTAATTGAATTTTATTTCTGATTGAAGAAAGGAACGAGATTTCTTGTTCGAACGGGTACCTTGCGATTTAATTGAAAATGGGAAGCGTATAGAAGAAAACAAACTACAGTGCTCTGATGGAACGGAAAAGTAGTCAATGGGAAAGAATTTCGACTGTGTTGACTGGGGTATATATAATTATTAAATTCAAATTCAAACGTCTCGATAAAAGCAACTTAAAGTCTCAACATCCTATCGAGGCGTGCCACTAGGCGTTTATAAGGTTATACACCTATTCCGAACTCAATGGAGAAGGTTTCGAGTCCTAATTCGATCATATGGAGAAGATAGCTTTTGGTATTAAAATTCATTCAATTAATTATTTTCTAGGCATTTATATTTTGTACGATCACACGATAGCTCTGAATGCTACAAAATTTGAAATCCGATAATAATTCAATATTACAGATCCAATGAAACTAGTTTCGTCGAATTCTGAGACTGTGCCTCGAAAGTCTATTTTTAAACATCAATTTAAACAATTTTTTAAAAAATTGAACAAATCATTTCCACATTCAATTTTAACACTTTTATTACCTTTATTATTATCAATATAGATTTTACAACCCTTTAAAGTATTTATAACAAGCTTATAACTCCATATTTTATATTTTACCTAATATCCAACTACTACTTTAATAATTAATTATTCAATAGATCGCTATATTTAAATTCTAAATCCTTTTTATTAAATAAAAACAAACCTTTCATATTAAAAATCAATTCATGGTTCAAATCAAATATTTAAATCCATTTTAAATATCCCAATTTAACCTTTAAAAATTCGGGTCGTTATAATTTAAATTGGATTTAAATATAACAAATACTAAATAGGTTTGAAAATTTTGAGGCCCATGTTGTATCTTACCGTGGATGCCTAAGGAAGGAGCGTTTGAATTAAAAAGGCTAAAGAACAATTAAAGGAAGGCGAATCACCTCTAGCATTTACTTATCTTATATTGCCTCCTCTAAAGATTTCATTCAGTCAGTCTTTTGCCTTCTTCCTCCATATCTCTAGCCAAAAATCCATGGCTTCTAGGGCCTAAAAAATTTCATAATCAAAATAAAAGGCGTTTGTTATCCCTTGATTCCTTCGAAATCTAGAGATAAATTAATTTGAATCTAGGAGCTTTGTTTATTATTCAATGTGCTTTTTTAGCTACACTTAAGGAGACTTTCAATTTTATTCATTCATGATTAATCATGTTCAAATGTTTCGAAACCTTTACATGCTACATATCGAATGTCTGCATATTCATCTTGTTATATAATTCATATCCCCATTTGTCACTCTCCATTAATTAATTGTTCATCATGTTGGATCCCTTTTAAAATAATATCCTTAATTGATTATATAAACAATATGTTAATGTAACGACCCTAACTCGACCTTCGAAAATCGGCACCAAATACATCACTGTACTCAAATGCCGCAGATTCAAACATCGAATCTGGTTCGCCAGAGCTTATAACACATTAAGTACAACAACACAGCAGAGGAAAAACAATATCATTGATACAACAGTTGATACAATATGATACAATGAATATCACATAATCAAAGATACACAACAGCGGAAAGATACAACAACAGACAAGATAACTCTAACATATTCTACAAGAGAGAATGAATCCACAAACTGCATCTCAGATCCAAAGCTCCAAAACTCCAAATCAAAAGCTCGAACCACCATCGCTGTACTGAAGCAAATTCGATCCCGAATGTTACAGAGAAGCACAAAGCAATAGCCAAAATCCAAAGACTTCCAAGATATTGAATCAGCATCTACTATCTGACTATCTGGAAAATCTAACTCTAGACTGCCCATGTGGAAAAATTGAAGGCACCCAGAGTTTAGAAAGGGAACAATAAAATCCAGGTCATTCATGGGACTGGTGTGAGTAAACGAAAACAATTTATCTTTAACAAAAGAAAAACAAAAGAATTTAAAAGAAATCCGCAATGCTTTTTGAAAAATGAAACCATCATAAGGCCTCCCACCACATGCAAGCACACAATTGGAGGAGATTTCTCCTTATGATAGTCAAACATGCTTGATACTGAAAATTTTGATTTTTCTGTTTTAAAGAGTTTCTACTAAAATCTATTATTCCTGGAATATCTACCGAGCTATTCTACTTACAATTATTTTTAAAAATGAATTTACTTTGCTATAATCATTTTCTCTTTAAGTTCCTTAGCCAAATATTGATTGTACAGAGAGAATTTGAATTTTAAACTTAAATTTGGAAACCTGTAACTGTAACAGGAACATATATATATATACATATATAAACATGAATACACACATCTGTATCATTATATATACATATATAACATAAACATGCAGGCACATCAAACATTTTCACAACAACTTAAACTCTCAATCTACGCATCAAAATTTATGTATATACTTTAAAGTTTTAAATAAAAAGGTTTGTTCACCTAACATGAAAGAACAAAGAACTGGTTTGAGTTTTTTCAAATGATCTGGAAACTAGTGTATTTGATCTGAACTCATACTTTGAAAATAGAGAGCAGAGTTTTGATCTAGAAGTGTTGAACTTATCTAGTGTTGATCTGCTTTGCATTGTTTTAGACTTTGAGTTTTTGTTTTAATTGTTTTAGCTTTGAACCTGAATCTGAAGCTTGCTTTCATATTTCTTGATGTTCTGATCTGAACTAATTTTGGGTTGAATCTTGAATTTGTTTTAATGATTTGAATCAGGTTGAACCCGAGTTGTTTGAAATTGAATTTACTTGAAACTTTGAATTGTTTTTGATTTATTGTTTGAACAAGTTTTTTATTTTAAACTTGCTGGTTTGAGGTTTTCTTTTGTTTTCTGATTTGTACAAGCTTTTGTTTAAGTTTGTAGATCTTTTGAAATGAAAATGAAAATGGAGAGTGGAAGTTAGATGTATATATAACCTGAAAATCATTATTTTAAACAAATAAAAGAAAAAAAAGTTTGACACTTGTTTAATTATGTTAACACTTGTATAAATTCTTTATCCTTGCCTCACAAATGTCATTTACATCTATTTTGTGTTTAAACCCTTGTTTTATTTAATTTAAAATTTATATTTCAAACCCTTTCATTTTATAAATTGCTTTATTTCTACATATGTTTACATTTTCAATTTAAACAAATCCATTTCCTTTTACTTATATATTATATACAAATCACATTTATTCATGTTATATTTTTAAAAGGTTAAATCTTTTTATCAAATCCTATTTTTTAGTTAAAAGTATTATACCTTATTAAATATCATGTTATCTTGAACTACTATACTTACAAATAAATATTTATTTGAATTTCAAACCCATATTCAATTTACAATCTATTTATATAATTTAACAGGCACAAATTATTTAATTTGAAAAATTCAAATTAATTCACAATTTAAATTCAAAATTTATATTAATTATCAATTTAAATTTTGACTCAAAAAATCGGAATCGTTACAGTTAATATGCTTTAGATCCTTCATGTGACATCGCAGCTTCAGTGGATTGAAATATCAGAGGGAGTTTACTGTCCAGTAACTCGGATCAATGGACATGGAAAGAGCAATCCGCCGTATACACTAATCTGGTTCAACACGTATATGTTTTAATTTCTGGATACACTTGAAATAATATGCATCTTGTTTCAACACAAGGCAATGTACATGAGTTATGAACTTGCAGTATTACAGACATAAATAACAAAATTCCAATTAAACGAATAAAAGTGAATAAAATGATAATTTGATAATATAGAAAAATTTAATACATCATTTCATGTGTGTGCGCGCAACTTATCATATTAGATCCTATAATACAATGACATTCAATGTAAGTACAAATACAGTAATTACTAGCCATCGTCATTAGCTCCAACTCCATATCATAGCCAACAAAGCATATACATTCACAGCAAACCTGTAAAACAACCTCGGTCCGACTCGAGGAGTTATCATAAAACAAAACCTCGAGTCAGGCTAGACATCTAGCAGCAAATATAATAATGCAACAGAACACAAATGAATGTATTGTGTTGGGTTCTATGGGGCACATAAGTTACACACAAGGTTAACACGCCAAAAAATTCCCAAATCCCCAATTTTCACAAATCAGTTATAACACCCTTGTCACGACCCTATTCAATATGATATACAAGGTTGTAACTCTAATTAACCAGGATATCATACCCTGTCATTTATTTGTGAGTTCCCTTGTTTGCATAAATTTAAATCAATATTTGAAAACAGTCCTCTTACAAGTTAAACAACATTTCTACTAATGCTTATGAGAAGGCTTGAGTCATCTTCTCGTCTTGTGAATCCGAGGAGGATTGCACATTGATAAATCTCATCTATGGATTTACCCTTTACATAGACTAATCTGTCTTAGCAAGTCGTCTTGGTTTATTTCATCGTATACTTTTGATAAGTTGTGATGTGCACTTCACATGATCTCTTAGTTGTCGTACCCTTCAGGTATCTAGAGGCGTGATAAATATTAATGGTGTCGTAGTCCACTGCCTAAACTGCATCATATCTCCATCGGTGGCGTTGCTTCTTTTCATTTGCACTACATCTTCGACGATCATCATTATCTTTGATAGTTTTGAATGTCCTGACAACAGAACGTTTGGACATAGTGACGAGAAACAAGGTCGTCACGATTCATGTTGTGACTCTCGAATCAGTCCGCTAGGATAGATACTAGCAATCTAATAGTCAAATCCTATGCTGAACTCAAGAAATGTTAAATTTATTACTTTTAAAATCATTTGACCATCCCAAACGACATTTATTCTTGAAATATCGTTTTAAACCCATCATATAGCCCATTTGATTTGTCTTGTTCATGCATCAAAGTTTAACTTGTAGTAAATAGCATTATTTATAACAAAGGGAATTTCAAACCCGACATTGAATAATAATATTTGGGTTAAAATAAAATAATCAACTTGCAAAGATGGAATTTATGATTATATACTCTTATAGCACAGTAAACTGAGGCATATATCAATATAAGTCATATTATTAAAGACAAAGTTAATTTAAATTATTTATATATAGTTCAATGTAAATGCCAAAAAACAGTCATAATTTGAATATGCTTGCAATATAATCAATTTAATATTTTAACCGTTAACATACACAAATCATTTACAACATGTATTTTCGTATATTCAAGAAACTAGATAACATTTCAAATTAAATCGTGTATAGTATACGTGTGTTCTCCTTCTGTGCACGAATGCATGGCCACTCCATCTTCGTGCTCTCTTCGAGTAATTTTCTTTTAAATGCACCCTTTTCTTGTGCATGAAATGTAACCAACTTCCCCTTCTTTCTTATCCGCTTTAAGTCTCTCATGTGCACCTCATTTTCTTCCCCCGCTTCATTTCTTGTTTACGTTTAGTTTTCTGTGCATTAAAGTGCACATCCACTTCTCTTGTTATTTTTTTTCCGTTCATTTCCTGGATCCAACTAAAAGAAAACCGGCATGCACAAAATCCCACTCCTTCTGGTCTTACTGCCTCCACCTTGGACCGCAGTCATCCCACCATCAACCATGCGTGCCACCTCTTGATGCCGTTGAAAGCATCCTACTTCGACACCTTCCATTTCTTCTCGAGTAGCCTTGTGTATGAATATTGAAACATACTCTAATATTTAAGTTCGCATGCCTGTGTTTATGTGGACTGTACATATTAATCAAATTTTGATGTGGGCAGTCAGTAGTACCAAACACTAAACTATTTTTAGATTAAGAAAGCAGATTAAACATAGTCATTTGTTAGCTTTATCAGACAACTAATCATCTTCTTCTTTCTATTGGGAAGTGGAATATACTGAGGGAACATATTGTGACATCAAGAATGCTCTATATCACACTGCTTAGTGCTTACCGGTAGTATGATAGAGAAGATTAATGTTTGTACTAACATAGTTTGTTGTAAACAAAGTAGTTAGACTTTTCTATCAGTCACTAGCATGACTTACTGTTATGTCAAAGTAGTAAGTAACAGAGGATATACTCACTTCACTTTGGCCTAAGTCTACTTCACTATAAAAATATAAAGATGGGTTGTACTCACTGGCAGTGTTTATAAGCCATGAAGTGGAAACTGCTCAGTGGTACAAATTTAACTCGGGCAAGGTAAGCTAAGAGGGAAGGAGTATACTCACTAATGAAACATAAAGGAGAGGCAATGAACTAAATGGTAAGTTACGTGCAAAAATAAAGAAAGAAAGAAAGAAAAAAGTTGTACTCACCGAAAACGAATATAAAGATAAAATACACTTGCTTTGTTAAGGAAGAAGATGAAGCAACAGTGGAAATGGAGGAGAAAAATGTTAACGTATATGTATTGAAGAATTCTGCAGGAGAAATTGAATGATGCAGGGGTGTTTATATATAGGCCGGGGATGCAAAGTCTGGGGCTAAGGTATTATAAAAAGTTAAATTATGGGTTCGGCCATGAATTTGCTTTGTATGTTTAGTATATTCAAAAGAAAATAATTTACAGAAGTATTTAGCTATATTTTTATGTTGAAAACGTTTGTTGTTTTTGAATTTATTTGTAAGTTGCAACATTTAATTATTTTTTGTAATTTGAATTTTTTATATTAGTATTTAATAATAAAAATATGTAAACAAAATTTATTTGTTAGATCCTAGATTCATGTGATATTAAGATTTGGTAGTATTTATAGATGGACGTTATGAATTTGTAAAAGAACTTTATTTGTTAGATCCTATTTTTTAGCAATACTAAGATTTGATAATATTTTTAGATAGAATTTTTGAATTTGTAAATGAAGCTTAATTGTTAGATCTTAGTTTCAAGTGATATTAATATCTAATATTAGAGACGTTTTTGATAGTTCATAACACAAAAAATATAACACCAAAGATATTACAACTATTATCAAAGAAAGATAATTTAGATAAGGGTTAGAAATTGCAATCAAATAGAAAATGTCCAATTTATTTTATTTTTATTGTAAATAATTTTGAACCCTTAACCGTTCTATTATTCGACCTCCGACCATTATTCGATCTCTAACTAAAATTTCGTTCCAGACGTTTTTAATCCAAATTTTATTTTATTATTATAATGATTTTTTTGTTAAAATATTACTTTACAATTTTCAACAATTATAGTTTAATTGTTTAATTTCAAAAATGAATTTCAAATTTTCACAAATATTATTTAATTTACAAAATTTCAAACGACTTTCGAAATTTAATAATATAATTCAAATATCAAATATGAATTTTAAGTTATTATCTTTTAAAAGTCCAAAACAAATATGATTATAATTAACAAATAACAGGATGTTGTACTTCTTTTCATATGATTATTTATTTATATTGTTTGTGTATTTTGATTTTGAATCTTTCATAACTAATTTATTTGTGCCTAACTTGTCCGATCTATATTTTGTTGTTGTTTTCAAATCATTTCGATTGATTATTTTTAATTATATGTATACATGTTACATGGTTATTTAAACCTTTTTGATTGAAACCAATTTTGATTAATTTGTAACTAATTAATTTTGATTGGAAACAATTTTAGTTGAAAACAACTTTAATTATTACATGCATTACATGATTGTTATTTGAATATATTTTTGTTTGATTGTTGTTCACATAGTTGTACCAATTTAAAATCAATAAATGAACTTTTATGATAAATTTTAATTAATTTGATTCCTTAATTCGTAAGTGGAAAATGGATTTGAATTTGTTAAATTTTAATTTATATATGTAAATATTATATTGCAGTCTTTACGCTTATATTTTGTTTTAAGTATTAAAACGTAGTTTACAATTATTTATACGAAATTTTTTGGCACGTGCAACACACGTGCATATGAAAGCCCATTATAAATTTACTATATTTAAAATTCTATGTAGTTTGATTAAATAAAATAAAAAATATAAAGAAATTATTTTTTTGTTGGCAATAGGTTTGTGAACATATAACATTTTTGTTGGTTTAAAATATCCACTCGAAGATAGATGTTAATTTTTGTTCACAGTGGAATTCGAACTCTCGACCTCTTGTTTGCATATAAGGGTATTTTGAGAACTTCGCAGTCGGATCAAAAGGTTGTGTTTCTATTTCAATTAATAAGGTATGGTCATATGTAGCGTATGTTAATCTTAATTAAAATTTTAAAAAATAAACTTTTGTGTAAATTTATAAAATTCATTGTAAAGCATTCATTAATTAAATATCTATTATCATATTTACATATATAATTTTAAATCAAAATCGCGGACAACTAAGTCATACATAAAGGGATACATGAGTCTGTTGCGGTGTAGATCCAAACACTCATGTACGTTCACATTAGCCATGCATGCTTCGTATCTATAGCACGTGCACTTGACGTAATAATGTATTTGATACACTTATAAATTAAAATTAATAAAAAAACATACAAATCAATAAAATAAAAATTCTATTAAAAATATTTTGGGTTGGACGTAAAATTCGGCTCAACAAAGATCTAAAATGGATTGTGAAATTCACACATTTAACCCGCTACGACCCACCACATTTCCTTCATTATGGGTACTAAATGTCCAAATTCGCTATTAACTATAGGTATTGTAAGAGTTTTGACCATTGATAAAGATCTAGATTAATGAGTGATATAATGAAGATGGGTAGAAAACATGCATAATTTATCTTTGGTTAAGATGAAGTTTAAATGATTAGAACTATTATTTACCCTACATGATTCATAAGAAATTGAATTTGTGACCACTATTGTACTTTAAAAAAGTCTATAGGCTTAAATATTTAAAATATCAAAATAGCAGTCAAGACTAATTTCACACTTGATTCACAAACCTAGTTGTGATAGAATTTCTATGTTTAGCTCAAACGAGTTAATTTATAATATTTGTAAGAAATGCGAATTACAGATCTTAAGGCTGAAATAACACTAGAGGGGGGTGAATAGTGTTTTATGAATTTTCTAAATCTTTTTGAAACTTAATAATGTAATCACCAACAAATGCAATTCACAGAAACAGATATAATCACAGAATCAGACACAGACACAAATACTAAATAAAAGTAGTAAAGAAAAAAACACGCGAGGATTTTATACTGATTCAGAGTTACCCTACATCCAGTCTCGTATAATCATACAGATTTCTTATCAAAATAATCTCCCAGATTATACCCTTGGTTTCAAGGCTACGAGGTACACCCTCCTATATTTGAGTCCTGGGCAAACTCTCTTGATATAATCAGGCTACAAGATCACCTAATTGATTTTCGGGGATACAATCACACCCAATTAATTTCAAGGCTCAACCGCACCTTTTATTTAATAGTTTGATTTACAAAAGATTCTATAACTTTGAATAGCATTGAGATCTTATAGAGAGAGTGGCAGAGAATCAAACAAGAGATAATCAAGTTTGATTCACTTGGTATTTCGGCAGAGTATAGTTTTGGATTCTTTAGAATAAATGTGGAAGATGAAGAGGAGAGAAAATAAATGAAATCTGGTAAAAATATTCATTTAGAGCTTACTGGTATTTATAGTAGAGCAACAACCATATCTATTCATGAAAAGATACGATGAATAGACACTTCTTTTGAAAATTGAAAATTGAAAATAACGGACACCGTGTCGACATAGGGGGTTGAGAGATGTCGACATGCTCAAGGCAAAAATGATATTTTGATTTTCTTATTAAAATTGATTTCTATAATTTGTCAAAACAATTTCTAAATTTTTTAAATATATTTGAATATATTTTAAACATATAGAAGAGTATAGAAAGTAATTATTAATATATACAATCTTAATCTATAAAGTGATTTAAGAGTATATGAATATTTTAAAGCTAAATATTTAAAACAAGAGATGGTTTAGAAACATGGATAATTTTAAAATGAAAATATTAAAAATGATAAAAATAGTTTTTAGGCTAAAATATTTAAAACCAAGAGAGATGTCTTTTTGAAAAGAAAGTTTTGAAAACATTTTTTAAAAACAAGAGATATATATTTCTGAAAAGAATTTTTATAAAATTAGTGGATATCAAAATAGGACCACTATATGTTTCGCTAGATATTGTCGTGGGTTCCATCCCACTAGGTTTACATCTCTTTAACAGGCTCGAAGTGGATTCCATTCAACGAATAAATGTTGAATAAAGATGTAAGTGCTTTCAAAAAGTTTTAACATTATTCTAGACTCAATACTTATCTTGTATTATTGAAATCTTGAACTCTTGATATCTTGATACTCATGAGTCATCAATCTTGATTGCTTCAGTCTTGAATCTCTATGATGTACAGTCTTCATTCTTGGTACCTGAATGTTTATATCCTGCATATACATATATATATAAACTATAATGTTAGTACTTATATTTTATAACTAGTCCTAAGGTTGTCATCATCAAAATCATCATCTCAATGACAAACAATCTCCCCCTTTTTGATGACGACAACCTGTGCTTATAAAATATACTTCTCATTCACAATAACTCCCCCTAAAACTAATTACTCCCCCTTAATCTAAGCCTACCCCTTAATCTAAGCCTAACTACTCTATTTTATATTTCTCCCCCTTTGTCATCAACAAAAAAACTTATTCTGAACTAATATAACTCCTCCTTAGTCTTATACTGGAGTACCTGTGATATATTATGATGGAGTATATATATATATATACACATATATATATAAAATAACATGAGTTAATAATAAAGGCATGACAAATGTGAAAGTTTAAACCCAATAAATATATACTATGTTTCATATAATGTTATACAATCCATTCAAACCAAATCAATTCTAATCAAATCAAAGCAAATCAAATCAAATCAAATCGCACAATTTAAAAACAAGCAATTCAACTCATAAGGAGATCAAATATTTCTAGGAACTTCAACTTATCCTTCTTCTCCAAAGACGGATCCATTTTAATAACTTCCCAATCTTCATTATCTTGAATCAAAGTTCCTACAGAATTTGCATCGAGATCACCTTTGTTGAGGGCAGAAATCATCCAATGAAGGGCATCAAAATACTTCTCTTATTCATTTATCATCTGCATTTGACTTAGTTCTAAGTGCCTTTTATTGCGGAGAATAAAAGTAAGTATATTCTTGAATGAATCGAGAGTTTCTTCAAGATTATCACTTAGAGTTCGAGAAGAGGAAGCCATTTTTGATAAGTAGTGAAGAGATGCAAATAGAGATAAGTAGAAATTAAAAGATTACACATTTCTGGAAGAAACATGTGTTTAAATAGGCAGAAATTCGTTTAAAATGAATAGACATGAGTTAGTTATTTTAATTTCAAAATTTTTAAAAATAACCAAATCTGACAGTTATATGTCGACATAGGGGGAGAGGCATGTCGACATGGGTCTGTTAATTTATGTTCCTTATTTATTTTGTGAATAACTACGTATATATATAAACTTATATACTATACTAATATTTATTCTAGAGACACGATAAGGTAGAAAAACATAAGATAGATGATTTTTATAAATAGATTAGATGATACATAAGTTACTGCATAATATGATAAAAAGAACAATACAAACTCATACAAAATAAACTAATACATCACAACCTAGTTCTTAGAATGTGCTAGAGGATGAGGAGGAGGGTGATAAGCCAAGTTTTCGACCAACTTTAGCAAAGAATTTGTTCATATTAGTGGACATTTTATTTAATTTCTTACTAACGGATCTTTTGAGAATCCGTTGATTTTCCACTATAATCATTTGATTTTTAAGAAGAGTTTTGTTGGAAGGATTGTTAGTATTGGTAGGGTATTCAATACTTTCCAAGGAGGTTTTTTCATTATCTTCTTCAATTTCCATTTCCACCCCTTCTTCTTCTTCTTCATCTTCATTTCCTTCATAAAAACTACGATTCGAATTCTCATAAAACATTTTAACAAGATTTAGATAATAAACAAAACCATTTTGAGAATTGTCAAAAAGACTAAGGATATGATTCTCTTCAAGAAGAGTATTGTTTCATATGTAGAGAAATCGCTAAAGATAGCATACTTTCCCGTATGAACTTTTCCGAAATTAGCATAGCTTATATAAGCCTTGATTACTTTCGGATCATTATAGAGATACTCTTTAATGGTTTTGGACAGCCTTATTGTGGATGGAGTGCTTGAAAAAGCCATTTTTGAAGAGAGTAGAAAGTTTCAAAGAGTGAAAGAGAGTTTGAATTTTAAAAGAATGTGAAAAGGTACAATAAGATAATGGAAATAAATAGATATTCAATAGACACGTTCTCAGGTCAAGAGGTACCTTTTCAGAACATTGGATATGGTGAAAAGGTGGAGGAAAATTCAAAGGTTTGAATTCAAATTTGAATTTCAAATTTCTGATAGGGATGTCGACATCATGGGTAGGGCCATGTAGACATGGGTCAGAGAATTCATGTGACTTATATTTTCCTATATACTTTAATATCTATATACATATATTATTTTTAATGTTTATATATTTTTTGGAGAAATATTAAATATAATAATACTCTTTTAATAAAAAATATTATATTATTCAAAATAAAAATAAACATAATAATAAAAAAGTTAAAATTCAGACAACACATAATTTCAAAAACAATCAAATAATCAAACAATTTTAAGCAAACAATTTCAACCAATATATTGTAAACATGTACCTTTTTCTAGATTCGTATCTCCAAGATCGTCGGAATCATGAATAGCCGTAAAGCACATATTTGAATTTTCCATCTTTTGATCATCATCGCTTGAGGATGAGTCTGAGTCTGAATCATCTAGTGTAATAGTATATGCTCTTTTTCTTTTCTTTGTATAATCATTGCTTATAGAAAACTTTTTCTTATCAGGATGCGGACAGTCTCTTTTGAGATGGCCTGATTCGTCATAGTTGATATATTTGACGTGGTTTTGTACTTTATTATGATTTCCAGAATTCCTGTGATCATTCTTTTTGAAGTTGTTCATCTTTCCATATTTCAAAAACTTTCGAAAATTCTTGTCATGAAAGCTATTTCTTCATCATCATCACTTCCCGAGTTTGATCCATCTATTAATATTGAACGCAATTGACTTCTTTTCGAATGCCTTCCTATCTCTTCTCCCTTGCATTTGTACTTCGAACGACATTAGATTTCCAATCAATTCTTCAATCTTTAAAGTACTGATATTATTTGCTTCTTTGATTACAAGAGTTTTCTGATCCCATTCCGGAGTAAGAGAATTTAGAATTTTTCTGACTTGATCTTTTTTAGAAAAACATCTTTCCAATGATATTAGAGAATGCACAATATCCTGAAATCTACTATACATATCTGTTATGGACTCATTAGAATTCATTTTGAATAATTGAAACTGATTTGCGAGTATGGATATTTTAGTTTGTTTGACTTTGCTTGTTCCTTTATGAGTAACTTGCAAAGTTTTTCAGATATCATATACAGACTTAGAAACGGATACTCTATTGAATTCATTCCTATCAAGTGAACAAAATAAAATATTCATGGCTTTGGAATCATTTTGTGCAATAGTCTTTTGCTCAGCAATCCATTGTACAAAACTAGTTATGGGTTCAGAATATTTAGTTTGTGTGATATTCCAAGTGTCTAATCCTATTGATTGTACATATATTTTCATTCTACATGCCCAATATGCATAGTTACTGCCATTAAAGTAGTGGTCTGGCAGTAGGCTGACCCTCTACAAATGAACTAGTGATAGTGTTAACAGAACCAGTGTTGGTAGCCATTTTTAAAACTTTTCAAAATTCAGATTATGAAAACTTTGAAAACCAATGCTTAGATACAAAATGTGAGAAATGCGGATTATAGATCTCAAGGTTGGAATAAGACTAGAAGGGGGTGAATAGCGTTTTATGGATTTTCTAAATCTTTCTGAAACTTATGTAATTTAATCACCAACAAATGAAATTCACAGACACAGATATAATCACAAAATCAGATATGGATGCAAATACTAAATAAAAGTAGTAAAGGAAAGAACACACCAAGATTTTATACCGGTTCAGAGTTACCCTACATCCAGTCCCGTATAATCGTACGGATTTCTTATCAAAATAATCTTCAAGATTACACCATCGGTTTCAAGGCTACGACGTACACCATCCTGTATTCGAATCCAGGGCAAACTCTCTTAATTTAACCAGGCTACAAGATCACCTAATCGGTTTCCGAGGAAACAATCACACCCGATTGATTTCAAGGCTCAACCACACCTTTTACTCAATAGTTTGATTTACGAAAGATTCTATAACTCTGAATAGCACTGAGATCTTATGGGGAGAGTGCCAGAGAATCAAACAAGAGATAATCAAGTTTGATTCACTTGGTATTTCGGCAGAGTATAGCTTTGGATTCTTTAGAATAAATATGGAAGATTAAGAGGAGAGAAAATAAATGAAATCTGGTAAAAAAATTCGTTTAGAACATACTGGTATTTATAATAGAGCAATAGCCATATCTATTCATGAAAGGATACAATGAATATACACTTTTTTTGAAAATTTAAATTTGAAAATAACGGACACCATGCCGACATGGGGGGTTGAGGGATGTCGACATGCTCAAGGCAAAATTGATGTTTTGATTTTCTTATTAAAATTGGTTTCTATAATTTGCCAAAACAATTTCTAAACTTTGTAAATGTATTTGAATATAGTTTAAACATATAAAAGAGTTTAGAAAGTAATTTTTAATATATATAATCTTAATCTATAAAGTGATTCAAAATCTGAGCATATAAATATTTTAAAGATAAATATTTTAAAGCTAAATATTTAAAACAAGAGATGGTTTAAAAATAAGGGCAATTTTGAAATCAAAATATTAAAAATGGTAAAAACAGTTTTGAGGCTAAAATATTTAAAACCCAAAGAGATGTCTTTTTGAAAAGAAAGTTTGAAAACATTTTTTAAAAACAACAGATATATATATATATTTTTGAAAAGCATTTTTATCAAATTAGTGGATATCAAAACTGGACCACTATATGTTCCACTAGATATTGTCATGGGTTCCATCCCACTAGGATTCCATCCCTTTAACGGGCTCGAAGTGGATTCCATTTCACGAATAAATTTCGAATAAAGATGTAAGTGCTTTAAAGAAGTTTTAAAATAATTCTAGACTCAATACTTATCTTTTGCTATTGAAATCTTGAAATCTTGAACTCCTGATACTCATGAGTCTTCAATCTTGATATCTTCGGTTTTGAATCTCTATATTGTACAGTCTTCATTTTTGGTACATGCATGTTTATATCCTGCATATACCTATATATCTAAACTATAATGTTAGTATTTATATTTTATAACAAGCCCTAAGGTTGTTGCCATCAAAACCATCATCTCAAGGACTAACAATATTTACAAACTAAAATGATGAAAACTAATATAAATGTTATATTAATTTTATTGTGGCTTTTAATTATTTTTAATGGTTTTATAGTTATTTAAAATAATATACAATGTGATGGATATTTTCTAATTATTTAAATAAATTAAAAAATTAAATATTTATTATTATTATATGGCCAATTTTTATTCTATTAAAAATAAAATATGGAGTCAATCCATATATGGTCTTTGCTTAGATTATTGCATGTCTGTAGTAGTAATCCTATAATTGATTTACTTAGAGCAACTTTAACAGCTTAAAGGCTAAAAATTCGATCTTTGAATATTCAACACTTAAGATTATGGGAGGAGCTCGATAGAAGGGTGCCTACTTAATAGGCCCCCAAGCATCAAGTGCCTATTAAATAGGCAATTTATGTTGGACGTTTATATAAGTTGCGTCCAACCCTCTCTCCCTCATAAATTCTCCTTTTATTCTTATTTTCTATTCCTAAAACGATTGAAATGCGGCCATGCATCATCAAAGTCCCAAGATGTACCATCTGACAAGAGACGGACGAGCTAGCCGGTCCCTTTCACATTGCTCATAGCCCTTAGACAACGATTCATGACTTACGGATCATGCACGAGCTACTTGAGGGATACATACATCGCATGTGGACAACTTTGGATATAATCGAGGTATACAATGTTGTATATTAATCATGAACTGTTGTTTATATATAATCCTATTACATACCCAGTATATTAATCGATGTTATATCGATCATGCATTAATCATAAACTATTGTTTATTTTTTATAGGCCTGGTATGTAAATTGTTGGGGGTAGTTGGTCAAAGTTTATAGCACAATACTATAATATACTTCTTCACGATCTAGTAGTTAGGTTACAGGCCAATCTTTTTGTATTTTTCTTACAGATTCGAACCCATCCAATCATTTAATCATTCACTCATATCCATCCTAATTAAGATGTAGAGGTCCACCACACAAACTTTTCATTTTTTAGATTTTGAGTTCGACATTACTCTCGCTGATTCTTATATGTTGATTGGAATTGAGATAGGAGGCCTACGTGAGATGCTTTTTCCTTTTGATCATTCATATGAGACACCTAAGCTTTTCACTATGTGTCTACCACATTTTTATGGTGGTTGTGTTTCTTCGAGCAATTTTCCCTTAACTTGTCTACAAAAGAATATAAAACGTACGTGGATACCGATGCTATGAGTGATGCTTTCTTTAGGGCATTTCACCTATATTTAACTGGTTCGACCATGTTTTCAAATCAAAAGAGTACCATTAGATTATGATATCGTGTAACGGAAGCCGATCTAGATTAGCTCCATACTATAGACTAGGGTCTTCTATAATTGGATGTTTGTACACCGCATTTAATTCTTGTGCTCTTGGGAAGGTGAGGCAAATGTTTGGCCTTTGGTATATTTTATCATGTTGGTACTATGAGTACATGGAAAACACGCATTCTCGCAATGTAATGACAGCTAGTCAGGTAACAGAGACATATTTTCCATGCAAGAGATGATGAGAGCATGTTAAGTGTGAGGACCCGATTCTTCGACTTTCGAAAATCGACATCAATACGTCCACTGTATCGACTGCCGAGCAATCGAATGCCGGAAAACCGAATTCTTAGGGTTTAAGAAGAAGAAAAAGATAGAAAAAGAAAGAAAGAAGAAGCAACATAAACAATATCAGAATCTCACAGTCGCAGCAGAACAACATATAATAGATAAATGAATAATCTTTAAAAACAAAGAACTATATCAGTTATTACATTACATCACATTACATTACATTATCAGAGTGTACAACAACAAACAACGGAAAAGAAATACTATATACTAGTTGATACGCCAAGCCATCCAACTTGCTTTCAGATTTCTACAACAGCTCCTGAATTCCAGAACATCCTGATAACCTAACTCTAGACTGCCCGTGTGGAAATTGGTAGGCACCCAGAGTTTAGGAAGGGAAACAATAAACTCCAGGTCAGTCATGGGAATGGTGTGAGAACTTAAAACAGTTATTTATCTTTAAAACAACAACAAAGGAAGTGTTTTAAAAATAGATCCGCAATGCTTTTGGAAAATGAAACTACCATAAGGCCTCCCGCCACACACACAATACAAACGCAGAATTGGAGGAGTTTTCTAATTATGATAGTCAAAGATGCTTACTACGCAAAAATCAAATCATTTTTGATATTATTATTAGTGCATAGTGTAGAAAAAATTTCGAATGTAGAATATAAATCTTAGCCAACATACGATCATTATCGTATGCCTACTATAGCTACCATGTTCAATAGCAGGTTACCGCCACATTCCATGGCAGGTTATACAACTAAAATCGTACATGGTTCGTATTGTTTCTTTGGATTTCCAACAAATGGTCAGGCAAAGGAACTTCCTACACCGAAATGGGTACGCCTCTGGAAAGACGCCCCGAGAACCTAACCGGATCTCTGCTAACACAAGCCCGAGTTACCACACGCTTCTGGGTGCAATGAAGCTGTAATTTGATAACTCCACACAAAAAAAGTATGTCATCCCCGGTCGTTACCGACCTTTATCCGAGGATCCTTAATACCAACAACCACAAAGTAATAAAGTTGCAGCAACCACATAGGTTAAATATATGGGCTCCATACCATGATACAACATCTATCCAGATGAAAATGGACATGCCTTAGGGGCGCGACCCCTAAAAAACCTTGCCGCAACATTCCTGTTTCGACCATTTCCGGGTTGTGAGGCTCGGCGAAGTCTTGTCCACAAAGCTACGCTATTTTCACAAAGCCACGCTTTGATCAACAAATGATCAATAAATAATCATCACACAGCAACACTCAGCATGCCACATTACCAAATTAGGAGTATATCGCTGATAACCTTCAACCACAAAACCTCTGTGCTCATACGTCTCAGAGAAGGGTGTTAAGCTAAGAGAATAAATTCTCCGCCACCAACAGAGATGCATTTGAAAGAAATCTGCTTTATATCTCAAAATGTAATGTCAGACACGTAACCATACAAGTCCGTTCCGGGATCGAACGGAACCTAAGGCACTTCCAAAGAAGCCCTTGCAATCCGGATATTCACTAATCACATCCGGATTCCCATCACAAAGGGTGATAAAATCTCTATATCGGAGATCAGCCGATGCAGAGACATTCGACGGTAATCCTTCCGTTTTCAAAAATATCTGGTCTTCAACATCGGTCTTCAATGCTATCCATTACGTCGTATCACTATTCGGAATGGGTAATCCGAATAACAAGCGCAATAATTTAAAAATAAGTGTAGCATTCAATTTCAACCAATTCACAACAAATACCTATTTAAAGGTCAATATTGATAGTCGGTTATTTAACTATCAATCAATATTCACAACATCATCCGATTATTTTTAAACAAATTTCCCTTTCTTTTATAAAGTCCATAGTGAATTTACATTTCCAAAATATATATGAATATACGATTTTCAAATCGATTTCTAATATTCATTTTCAATTTATCTTTAAAAGATAAAATCTCAAAACATTCACTTCATATTGGAAAAACATTTCCATACTTATTTAATAATAAGTAATTCACAAATCTATTCATTTTCAACATTTGGGAAATATTCAATATACTTAAATCACAATTAAGTATATAATTTATTCTTTAAGGAAAACATTCTCTTAAACACATTTATTTGAGTTAAAACGAATGTTGCGTAAAACATCGTTACGACAACCCAAAACCACTAGTATAGGGATTCGAAATTAAGATAGATATATAAATCCCAATACTATATAAAACATTTCCTTTCGAAAATCATTTACTATAACAATAGTGTTATAGTGCACCATTTCCATATTTCTCAAAAACGTCTATTTCAACAACGAATGTTGAAATTTATGATTTCGATACTCAACACATTTTAAAACACCTTCAAATCATTTTAAATCTATTTAAAACATCACTTCCCCATAACATTTCTTTAATATATTATTCACTGTCCAAAATCGTGAATATACTTCCTGAACCAAATTCAACATTTTCTACACATTTTATCTAAAGGATTATCCACTATCCAAAATCGTGGATATATTTCCTTTAATAAGCTATAATAATTAACTTATCAAAATAAGTCGTTTTCGGATTTATAAAACAATGTTTATAAATTCCACTTATATTTATTTTATAAAAACTTCCACTTATAAAATACCTTAATGGACAAATTCTATTTATATCTCTTTTAAATGCCAAAATCCAATTTATAAGTGAATTACTTATAAATATTTTATTTTACAAAATCTATTCATTTTATAACTTCATAATTTATAAATCTATAAATTTCATTCACTTATGAAATCCGTTTATACTTCATTTTAACACTTATAAAAACTCGTTTTATAATTCCAATATTTTTAATTTATAAATATCAATTTCATAAACCTTTTATATAAACCGTTTATAATAATTCAAAAATCTCAATTTAAACCATTTTATAAATTAATCAGCTATTAATTTCAAAAATCACATTTCGGTAATATTTCACAAAAATCATCATTTTTATAACATTAAAATTATAATGTTTATTTATTTGAAATAAATCAATTCAACAATTTAATAAAACATATACTTTCAAAAATCACTTTAAAAATCCTTTTAAATTCATAATCGTTACTTTAACATTTTGAAAACTTCAAAAATAGGCCCAGTACTGCAACAGCACGAAATAATCAATCACGACAACCAAAACATCATATATCAACATATGATAATCAACAAATATCATAATATCTGTAATCAAATAAATAATGGTGAGGAATCCAGTTGGATCCCTCCAATCTGTTTCCCTGCATCCACAGATGTTAGCACAATACCAATCCCGTTTCAAGACGGGTTATCGCGGTACATGGGATTTATAAAATATTATCCGCTATTATGTGGCGCAATGGGGTCTCATCCGCTATATAATGCGGGAAATCAACTTCACTTACATATATAATACCAATTTCACTTTGCAGTGAAATATTTGCGGTATATGTTTTTAATAAATAACCTCCGCTTAATATATAACGTATAGGGTCTATTTCAAAAAAATAGATAATAATTTATCATCCAAGCATATAATCAACACAATCAAGCAATTTTAAATTTAACTATTTAAAATTTAAATCGAAACTAATTCGATTGAGTGAGAAATTCTCACCATGAGTTTCCGATATCAGTTGTAGCGTTTTATTTTGAATAAAATTAAACGCGCGTTTAATTTTACCCGAAATTCACACTAGCTCCAAACGACTCCAATCCAGCTCCACTGTGTAGTGCTCGAAGAAACGAAGCCAACGCAATTTGTTTCGTCAGTTTCCGACCTTGTACCAAAAAGTTATAAGGTTTTAAAGTTTATACGATTTTAAATATAATTAATTTTACAATTATCTTTGTTATTTTTAAACATAACTTCTCTGGGCCGTTGATTTCTCGTGGCCGCGTGATGTTTCTCCCATCGTTCACGTCCTTCCCCCCCCCCCCCCCAGGTAAAAGAACGCAACCGAACCCATTAGCTCCAATCATTCACGAATTCTTGCTCCACCTACGATCGATAGGAGGTTGATCAGGTGTTGTCGTCACGTGCGCCTAGCCTAGCACCACCCACGCCGGCCGACCGCACCCCCCTAGTGCCACCGTGGCTTTGAAATTTGAGCACGAGACGCGCAACTTTGAGCGCAAATTCCCATCGATTCACTCCGTATTTTTCGATCATCACCGTAGGATAGTGAGATCTCGACGTGCTCTTCAAGATTGTAGTTGAGAGCTTTTGATGATTGTTGGTAGATTGGAAGAAAAAGGAGGAAGAAGATGGGAGTTTTCTGGCCTTCGAAAACGAAAGTGGCGGCTGAGCATTGTTAGGGTTAGGGTTTTGAGCTAATGAAAGGATAAGGGTCCTTTTATAGAAATTTTACCAAGAACACTATTCATTTCCAATTTTTCGAGCTCCGAATCTCGCACGGTGACTGGCATTTCTAGGGTTTAACCCACGTTCCGAACACAATGGAATAGGTTTCGGGAGCCAATTCGATCATCTGTGCGAGTTACGGCAATAAACGATCGATTTTAAATTAAATCGGTTAACCAAATTTCTATGCGTTTTAGCTTGCCCCGGACAAGCGGTAAATCCGATTGACACAAAATTTGAAATCTTACAATAATATAACATTACGGATCCGATGAAACTGGTTTTGCTGAAATCCGAGACTGTTTGAAAAATGGCTATTTTAACTCGTCAATTAAATATTAAAATATTCAATTTTCACAATTTAACTTTTAATTCAATTTTAAAAGTTCTATATCATCATTATAACTCCAATATGATTTAGTACAACTTTATAAATCATTTTTAATCACATTAAACCCAATTTCCAATTATTTCTAGTATTTGAAATATTAAATTATCGATTTAATTATCCAATTAAATCTCGATATTCGAAAAATAAATTATTCGACTTATAAAATTTACTTATTAATATTTAAAATTAATTAAATATACGGATTTTAATTGACAGAAATTCTGGGTCGTTACAAACTTCCCCCTTAAAAGAATTTCGTACTAGAAATTACCAAGTAAGAAAAAGTTACAGAATCCATTAACTTTCCAAAACAAACCGTTCAATTTAGATTTTTTTCAAATCTCTTAAGTGTTTAACTTTCCAAAATTCATAGTTAAACTTCTTTCAACAACTTTACTAAGTTTCCAAATCCAACTTAGTTTTCAAAATTTTCAATTCTCTCAAAAATATTCTAAAGCCTTAAATTTTCGGAAAATTTTTCCATAACCTCCTTTGCGCGGCTCGATCCGAAAAAAAATGACAGTGTATATATGTCACAAATATACATCTCATCAAGTGATGAGGCATCCCGCAGGGAAAAAAGTGTAAAAGTACGATATTTAATCCGAGATATGTACCTTATTTATTGTTAGTGAGCGTATACGGCTAATATAGCGCGAAAGCGAGCTCCAAATGCGAAGCATAAGCCATCCGCACCTACTATACACTCAATCAAACAAATGAGAACATGTATATATGAAAATAATATCAATATACAACATATAGCAACATAACGACTACATGTGCCAACATAGCAAATGCAACAAAAGCAACAAATGCAACCACCAAACAACTATCATCAAACTAACATCCAACAAATCCATACCAAATCAGTATAAATTCACTTCTCATTTACATTCATTGAATTTGTTTTTAATTTTAATCACATTTGGTTTGTTAACATTGGAATTTTATCAACATTCATTTTCAATTTGTTTACTTTCAATTCAAATTGAATTCAATTCTATTCAAATTCATTTACTTCCAATTTGGATTCAATTACTTTAGCTTCCAATTTCGCTAATTCAATTTCATTAACATTTAATGAATTTATATACAATCAACTAGCATCCATATGACAACCAATGTATATTCAATATAACCAAATTATTTAATTTACATTCGATTTGGTTCAACACTTTTAATTCCAATTGGTTTATATTAAATTGATTTTCATTCAATTATTCAACTTCCAATAACATTAGCTTTCAATGAATTAACACTTACATTCATTATTCATATCAACTTATTTACATTCGATTGATTGACATTCAATCCATTTATTAATTCAATTGCTAATTCATTTTACAAATAAAGTTGAATTTCATTTATATAGTCAAGTTCACATTCATAACTTCATTTCATTAATTCACTTATTAATTTACTTCGATATCAAAATCAACTTCATCCAACATTACTTAAGTTATATTCCATCTCAAACATCATTTGTTTAGCTTAACTTAAGTTCCCACTTATAAATCCAATTCAGATTTCATTCTAAAGTAAATCTATTTAACTTTACCAAAGTCAAATTTTCATCACTTATTCAAATTCAGATTTATTTTGCTTAACAAAATTGTTTAACCATTTATCATTTGGTTTCACTTATATTCAACTATTACAACTAGGATTTAATTGATTCACTTATACTTGCTTTAATTTAACTCCATCCTTTAAGTTAAATTTATCCAACTTAATCCCAACCAAATCTCATTTCAATTTATAAAACTCATTTATGCATTCACATTACCAATTTCATTCCATTAATGAATTTTATTCCCATTTGTATATGAATTCATTCCATTATCCTTTAGTTATTATTTCAATTTCTATATAATAATGATAATATTTCTATATCATCACTTCCAAACAACCAAGCAACCATATATTATAAACATTTACAAAAAATTTATTTCTTTTAATATACGAAAATAGTTTTGGGTAAAATTATTTCATTTACCCAATTCAAAACAATACTGTGTCAGTTTATCTTATTTAAGAGTTTAGAAACCCTTATCGATTGCGGTTGTACTTCCCGCGCCGACCAGAATTCATAAACAATCAGCCGATAAGTCAACACAATACAAAAAAAATTATATTCGCTAACAAATACGCGCTCATAACTATTATTACACTCAAACTCATTCTAGAGCACTACTGACTCTATCTCTAATGATTCACCCAACAGAGCCATGGTTGTCGCTTAACCATATGCTCTGATACCACTTGTTAGGACCCGATTCTTCGACTTCCGAAAATCGACATCAATACGTCCACTGTATCGACTGCCGAGCAATCGAATGCCGGAAAACCGAATTCTTAGGGTTTAAGAAGAAGAAAAGGATAGAAAAAGAAAGAAAGAAGAAGCAACAGAAACAATATCACAATCTCACAGTCGCAGTGGAACAACATATAATAGATAAATGAATAATCTTTAAAAATAAAGAACTATGTCAGTTATTACATTAAATCACATTACATTACATTATCAAAGTGTACAACAACAAACAACGGAAAAGAAATATTATATACTAGTTGATACGCCAAGCCATCCAACTTGCCTCCAGATTTCTACAGCAACTCCTGAATTCCAGAACATCCTGATAACCTAACTCTAGACTGCCCGTGTGGAAATTGGTAGGCACCCAGAGTTTAGGAAGGGAAACAATAAACTCCAGGTTAGTCATGGGACTGGTGTGAGAACTTAAAACAGTTATTTATCTTTAAAACAACAACAAAGGAAGTATTTTAAAAATAGATCCGCAATGCTTTTGGAAAATGAAACTACCATAAGGCCTCCCGCCACACACACAATGCAAACGTAGAATTAGAGAAGATTTCTCCTTATGATAGTCAAAGATGCTTACTACGCAAAAATCAAATCATTTTTGATATTATTATTAGTGCATAGTGTAGAAAACATTTCGAAAGCAGAATATAAATCTTAGCCAACATACGACCATTATCGTATGCCTACTATAGCTACCATGTTCAATAGCAGGTTACCGCCACATTCCATGGCAGGTTATACAACTAAAACCGTACAGGGTTCATATTGTTTCTTTGTATTTTCAACAAATGGTCAGGCAAAGGAGCTTCCTACACCGAAGTGGGTACGCCTCTGGAAAGACGCCCCAAGAACCTAACCGGATCTCTGCTGACACAAGGCCGAGTTACCACACGCTTCTAGGTGCAATGAAGCTGTAACTTGATAACTCCATACAAAAAAAGTTTGCCATCCCCGGTCGTTGCCGACCTTTATCCGAGGATCCTCAATACCAACAACCACAAAGTAATAAATTTGCAGCAACCACATAGGTTAAATATCTGGGCTCCATACCATGATACAACCTCTATGCAAAAGAAAATGACATACCTTAGGGGCGCGACCCCTAAAAAACCTTGCCGCAACATTCCTGTTTCGACCATTTCCGGGTTGTGAGGCTCGACGAAGTCTCGTCCACAAAGCTACGCTTTTTCCATAAAGCTACGCTTTTTCCACAAAGCCACGCTTTGATCAACAAATGATCAATAAATAATCATCACACAGTAACACTCAGCATGCCACATTACCAAATTGGGAGTATATCGCTGATAACCTTCAACCACAAAACCTCTGTGCTCATACGTCTCAGAGAAGGGTGTTAAGCTAAGAGAATAAATTCTCTGCCACCAACAGAGATGTATTTGAAAGAAATCTGCTTTATATCTCAAAATGTAATGTCAGACACGTAACCATACAAGTCCGTTCTGGGATCAAACGGAACCGAAGGCACTTCCAAAGAAGCCCTTGCAATCCGGATATTCACTAATCACGTCCGGATTCCCATCACAAAGGGTGATAAAATCTCTATATCGGAGATCAGCCGATGCAGAGACATTCGACGATAATCCTTCCGTTTTCAAAAATATCCGGTCTTCAACACCGGTCTTCAATGCTATCCATTACGTCGTATCATTATTCAGAATGGGTAATCCGAATAACGAGCGCAATAATTTAAAAATAAGTGTAGCATTCAATTTCAACCAATTCACAACAAATACCTATTTAAAGGTCAATATTGATAGTCGGTTATTTAACTATCAATCAATATTCACAACATTACCCGATTATAAATAATCTTCCCAAATTATTTATTTTTCAAAATATCTTTACAAGATATATTTTTCACACTTCAACCATTTGAAAACAAATTTCAAATCATTTTTCACCTTTCAATCTTTGAAAACAAATTTCAAATCAATTTCCTTAAACAGAAACACTTCCAAATATTTATCCATTTTAAATTTAAAACGGTTCATTTAAATCAGTCAAATAAATCCTTACCGATTTATTTTAAACTTACGTTCCAAATCCGTAAATTTATTTCCACACTTCAAAAATAAATCAATGTTTATTTTTAAACAAATTTCCCTTTCTTTTATAAATTCCATAGTGAATTTACATTTCCAAAATATCTATGAATAAACAATTTTCAAATCGATTTCTAATATTCATTTTCAATTTATCTTTAAAAGATAAAATCTCAAAACATTCACTTCATATTGGAAAAATATTTCCATACTTATTTAATAATAAGTAATTCACAAATCTATTCATTTTCAACATTTGGGAAATATTCAATATACTTAAATCACAATTAAGTATATAATTTATTCTTTAAGGAAAACATTTTCTTAAACACATTTATTTGAGTTAAAACAAATGTTGCGTAAAACATCGTTACGACAACCCAAAACCACTAGTATAGGGATTCGAAATTAAGATAGATATATAAATCCCAATACTATATAAAACATTTCCTTTCGAAAATCATTTACTATAACAACAGTGTTATAGTCCACCATTTCCATATTTCTCGAAAACGTCTATTTCAACAACGAATGTTGAAATTTATGATTTCGATACTTAATACATTTTAAAACACCTTCAAATCGTTTTAAATCTATTTAAGACATCACTTCCCCAAAAGATTTCTTTAATATATTATTCACTGTCCAAAATCGTGAATATACTTCGTGAACCAAATTCAACATTTTCTACACATTTTATCTAAAGGATTATCCACTATCCAAAATCGTGGATATACTTCCTCTAATAAGCTATAATAATTAACTTATCAAAATAAGTCATTTTCGGATTTATAAAACAATGTTTATAAATTCCACTTATATTTATTTTATAAAAACTTCCACTTATAAAATACCTTAATGGACAAATTCTATTTATATCTCATTTAAATGCCAAAATCCAATTTATAAGTGAATTACTTATAAATATTTTATTTTACAAAATCTATTCATTTTATAACTTCATAATTTATAAATCTATAAATTTCATTCACTTATGAAATCCGTTTATACTTCATTTTAACACTTATAAAAATTCGTTTTATAATTCCAATATTTTTAATTTATAAATATCAATTTCATAAACCTTTTATATAAACCGTTTATAATAATTCAAAAATCTCAATTTAAACCATTTTACAAATTAATCAGCTATTCATTTCAAAAATCACATTTCGGTTATATTTCACAAAAATCATCATTTTTATAACATTAAAATTATAACGTTTATTTATTTAAAATAAATCAATTCAACAATTTAATAAAACGTATACTTTCAAAAATCACTTTAAAAATCCTTTTAAATTCATAATCGTTACTTTAACATTTTTAAAACTTCAAAAATAGGCCCAGTACTGCAACAGCACCAAATAATCAATCACGACAACCAAAACATCATATATCAACATATGATAATCAACAAATATCACAATATTTGTAATCAAATAAATACTGGTGAGGAATCCAGTTGGATCCCTCCAACCTGTTTCCCTGCATCCATAGATGTTAGCACAATACCAATCCCGTTTCAAGGCGTTTCAATCCAAGTACATATATAATACCAATTTCATTTTGCAGTGAAATATTCGCGGTATATGTTTTTAATAAATAACCTCCGCTTAATATACGGCGTATAGGGTCTATTTCAAAACAATAGATAATAATTTATCATCCAAGCATATAATCAACACAATCAAGCAATTTTAAATTTAACTATTTAAAATTTAAATCGAAACTAATTCGATTGAGTGAGAAGTTCTCACCATGAGTTTCCGATATCAGTTGTAGCGTTTTATTTCGAATAAAATTAAACGCGCGTTTAATTTTACCCGAAATTCACACTAGCTCCAAACGACTCCAATCCAGCTCCATTGCGTAGTGCTCGACGAAACGAAGCCAATGCAATTTGTTTCGTCAGTTTCCGACCTCGTACCAAAAAGTTACAAGGTTTCAAAGTTTATACAATTTTAAATATAATTAATTTTACAATTATCTTTATTATTTTTAAACATAACTTATCTGGGTCATTGATTTCTCATGGCCACGTGATGTTTCTCCCATCGTTCACGTTCTCCCTTCCCCCCCCCCCCCCCCCCAGGTAAAAGAATGCAACCGAACCTATTAGCTCCAATCATTCACGAATTCTTGCTCCACCAACGATCGATAAGAGGTTGATCAGGTGTTGCCGCCACGTGCGCCTAGCCTAGCACCACCCACGCCGGCCGACCGCACCCCCCTAGTGCCACCGTGGCTTTTAAATTTGAGCACGAGACGCGCAACTTTGAACGCAAATTCCCGTAGATCCACTCCGTATTTTCCGATCATCACTGTTGGATAGTGAGATCTCGACATGCTCTTCAAGATTGTAGTTGAGAGTTTTTGATGATTGTTGGTAGATTGGAAGAAAAAGAAGGAGGAAGATGGGAGTTTTCTGGCCTTCGAAAACGAAAGTGGCGGCTGAGCATTGTTAGTGTTAGGGTTTTGAGCTAATGAAAGGATAAGGGTCCTTTTATAGAAATTTTACCAAGAACACTATTCATTTCCAATTTTTCGAACTCCGAATCTCACACGGTGATCGGCGTTCCTAGGGTTTAGCCCACGTTCCAAACACAATGGAATAGGTTTCGGGAGCCAATTCGATCATCTGTGCGAGTTACGGCAATAAACGATCGATTTTAAATTAAATCAGTTAACCAAATTTCTATGCGTTTTAGCTTGCCCCGGACAAACGGTAAATCTGATTGATACGAAATTTCAAATCTTATAATAATATAACATTACGGATCCGATAAAACTAGTTTCGTCGAAATCCGAGACTGTTTGAAAGATGACTATTTTAACTCGTCCATTAAATATTAAAATATTCAATTTTCACAATTTAACTTTTAATTCAATTTTAAAAGTTCTATATCATCATTATAACTCCAATATGATTTAATATAACTATATAAATCATTTTAATCACATTAAACCCAATTTCCAATTATTTCTGGAATTTGAAATATTAAATTATCGATTTAATTATCCAATTAAATCTAGATATTCGAAAAATAAATTATTCGACTTATAAAATTTACTTATTAATATTTAAAATTAATTAAATATACGGATTTTAATTGGCAGAAATTCTGGGTCGTTACATTAAGTATGTTTCTCATGCACCTATAGGGGATAGGCATGACTTAATAGAGGTTTGATCTCAGATTAATTTGATGTGTAGGGCTAACCTTTTACAGATACCATGAGCTTCATATTGGATCACCATGAAATAAACTGGCCAGATGTATGATGGTCATTCTCTTTCTATTACAAATCACTTATGTAGACGGGGGGGTTCTTTTACATATACCAGCTTTTCTTCATGGGAGAGAAATGCTTGTAACACCCTATAAAAATTAATAAAAAATTAATTAATTAATTAATAAGATTAAAAATGGAAATTTTGGACCATGAAAATTATACCATTACCTTTATGGTGATTTTCTAGTCAACATCATATATAAAGTTTTGTGATCGGAGCTCAAATGGAAAAGTTATTCATGTTTGAAGTTTTCGAATTTAAATAATTCAAATGGAGTTCAAATTTAAATTTTTTTTGCATGATTGAAATTTACATGGTAATAAATAAGTTAACGTTAGGGTGAATTAACATTAATGAAAACATTAATGGTATGAAGAAAAATAGGTATGAAATAAAAAAATTAAACGAGCAATAAATAAACGTTCCAAATAAATAGACCAGTCGATCGCCTCCACTAGGGCCAGTCAACCGCTTAGGGAGGAGCGATCAACCAGTGGGATAGTAGCAACCATCGTTAATTTGGCATGAACGACCCAAATTTTTATTATTTTAATTCATACGGTCTGAACGCCTTCTAACCACAATAAATAGGAGGTTAGCCCCCTTACTTTTATTTATGAATTATTTGGTATGCTAATACAACTCTGCCAGTCTTCTTCTTCTCCACGATTCAAAATCACTTAGGATTTCGGGGTAAGTGATTTTAGGTACGAATTCTAATTCTATTCTTCCATAATCCTTAATTCTAAATCTACTTTATATACAATTCAATTTTCGTATATTCCAAAAAAGAAGAGATTTGAAGGACAAATTGGGGGCGAGTGTGAATCAAATCCAAGAGGAGGCAGACAAATTCTCTTTGAGTGGAAATGTTAGTTTTTCATATTTTAAAATTTGTATAATAGAAGCTTGAATTTGTCTTATTCCTTGGGGAGTTTGTTCATGAAACCCTAAAATTAAAACTTCAAAATTCCTCCAAAATGAAATGTTAATTCTTATTCTTATTGGAATCATAATTGTTTTATATTAAAATAGTAGAATTTATTTTGTTATTGCAATTTGAATATTTTATATTCTATTCCACTTCCAACTCTTCTCTATTGATGCGTTAAAGGATTGTAAAAAGAAAATAAGTAAGAAAATGGTGTGTAAGGTACGACTTCTCTTATTTGTAGTTTGCACTACCTATTTTCCATAATTTAAATATGAATCTCTTTTCACTTCAAGTTTGTGTATAAAATAGTTGAATAGAATATAAATGGTTTAAATTGTAAGTTTTATTTCTTGAAATAGAAATGTTGATTCTACTGTATAAACATAAAATAAGTTTGCTATTGGATTTTATTTTATTAATACAAGTGTATTGTTGGGCTAAGTATGTTATCTAATTTAGTTGTTGTATGGAGCTAGACTTGTATAAATTTGGAAGTTTTGACATTTTAATGATTAACATAGGACGTGAATATTTAACACATGCTTAGGAATATATATATATATATATATATATGTATATGTATATGTATATGTATATGTATATGTATATGTATATGTATATGTATATGTATATGTATATGTATATATTATTTACCTAATTATTGCAGAAATATAAATCTAATATTTGCGTATATTAATAATTTATTAATCATATAGAATAAATAGGTTAATAATTATCATCAAATAGGAAGGAAATTAAAGATAATTATGGAGATTAATCCATAATTAAAGGCTAAATAAGGATTTTTCCTTATATGACCTAATGCGAACTGCTGCGAGGTATAGATATGGTAGTATGTTAGGAGAGTGGAATCATGATTAAGTTACAGGGATGCAAGATCAGTCAAAAGCATACATAATTCTACATAGCTAATCTGGCTACCAGTAGTGTAACTTTAGGACCGATGATAATTCTACATGGCTATCTGGCTACCAGTAGTGTAACTTTAAGACCGATGATACATCTCCTATAATAAGTACTCACGGTGGATATGAGGTTAGTTCCAATTCTATAGGGTATGTCTACCTAGCTAATCTGACTATCAGCACTTACGAATAATCGGACTAATGTGAGACATCACAATTTGGATTATGGATTGTAATACGTATGGCCTACTTTTAGGTTGGGAGTATTAAGTGGATGTTGTAGGATCCACCTCCCTTCTACTTAAGAAGTATTAAAAGGTCAAGATTTTTGTTTAGGTGTGGTAGTAGAGAATCTCCAAAGGGGTCCGCTTTGGGGTAAAGGTATTAAGTGGTATTGCAGGGTCCACGTGAAGTAGTAAGTGGCATGGTGAGATTCCGTGTGATATAAGTTAGGGAGTACCATAGTGGAGTTCGCCTTGAGTTGCTTATTAAATGACAAGGATCTGCCTAGGTTATAGGTAATAAACGATCAGAGTTTGCCTAATTCCCATTAAGAAGTTATTCGGCGGTTTAGGTATATTCTCTCACATTGTTAAGACACGACCGATGGTAGTTGCATGGGACCAGAATGGGCCTTTTTCCTAAGTTGAAGGTAAGTTATAGAATTAGAATGAAGTAGTGTAAGTAGAGTTGGACTAGAATAGCTTTTGGTCTTACAGTTGAAGGTATCTTATGTTGGATACATTATAGGATACGTAAGACATATTACTTAATTAATTAATACTGCCCACATACTATTACGATAAGACTTGAGATTTTCATTTTCCAAACATTGTTGTTCTGACCCCTCCTCATTATAAAATAAAGGTTACGGGATATTATGCTAATCGAGAGGATGAAGGCGGAGGCGAGGACCTGTGGTAGTTATCTTTCTATTTATGTTTCTGTTATACTTTGACGTATCTAGTTCAGACATGTTATATTTTTAAGATATTGTATTTTGGATATTCGAGATGATATTTCATTTTTATAAGATTTGAAATTTCATGAAATTGATACTTATTACTATATTTCATACATTCCTCCATGAGATTCTAATAGCATAGATAGATAACTCTGTATATTGTTCATTATATCAATTTTACCAACCAATGGCCAACTTTAGATTGAGTCTAAGGTTCAATAAGCTTCTATTGAGTCAAAAATTAGATTCGTTTCGATGTTGGTTGTTATAATGCTAGTACCAAACCACTAGGAAGCTACATATTCCTAGAGATCCATTATCATGTGATGACATGTTTGGCAGACGTCGCACTATTGAATCGTAGTATATACTGGGACAACGATATGCTGGATGGGTAGATGGTTTAAAATTTTGCTTAGCCGATGGGGATTTCGACGTATATTGGGTTAGAGTTGCTCCCCAATGTTACTGTTACCTGACTACTTTCAAGGAGTGAACTCCGATCATATAGGTCCACATCTATCCTCTGGTATAGTCCAGGCATCTCCGTTTTCTTTTAATCCCACTCCATTCCAGTACTCTCAGCAGCCTATGGACTTCATTCTTGATGCCTATATTGGAGCATATGATATCAGTGGTACTCTTATAGAGCAGCCAATAGTTTATTCATCGGATCATGATATTGCTGGTATCCCTATGGATGGATTATACCTACCTTTCAAGCTAATTAAATAAATTTTAATTCATTGTACAGTATTAGTTTGGTAGATGTATAACATTAGTTGTAATTATAGTATGCAGGTAGGTTAGGCAATATAATGTCGTTATTCAGCATATGGCACTCATTCATACTCAAATGGTCAGTCAGTGGGCTTAGCAAATGCAAGCATAGATTGATGATTTGTAGGCTTAACTGGCCATGGTGATGGAAATCCTATTGATTTTGATGATGTAATGGATGATGACGACGACTTTGATGACGATGATGATGATGGTGCGATACACTTAGGATGACTATTGCAGTTATCTGATCATGTAGAGACATGTATATTACTTATATATTTTCGGTTGATTCTATTATTTGGACATCTGTTCTTTTATTGTTCTATGACTGTTATTGATTCTATGTTGTTATGTTCGCACTATTCTTTTACAGTTGACATGATTTACCATGATATTGTTTATATGACCGTTTTTGATTCTACTGTGTGTTCGTTGTTAGAATGTATGTACAACGATATTGTTTATACGATTGTTATCTGATTCTATTATGTGGTCGTTGTTGGCATAATGTACAGTGACATTGTTTATATGACCGTTGTTTAATTCTATTACGTGATCATCGTTTGATCCTATTGTATGACCATTGGATTTCAAAACTCTATAAATAAAATTAATATTATTCTTTATTTTAAAATCACTTCTCGGTTTATATAAAGGCAATACTAATTTTATTTATCATACAATACCAACGAATGTACATGCAACCCCTTATCCTCTATGACCAAAAAGCACATAGATAATACATCAACAACAATTGCAAGAAGGGGTTATAATAGGAGACTCGCCAACAATTTGTTATTTCTGTTCGTATGAATCTCCAATGGCTATTGTGAAATATGGTCATGATGTTGGACATCATTATCTAAGATGTCAATTCTATAGATGTGGATTTAATGAGTGGATCGACGACGCTCTATCTCAACATGCAGTTGACTACATGGCATAATTGCAAAAGGAATTAACTTTACTACAAAATCAAGTAAGTCTTAGAATGGCTCAAGAGTGGAGTTAACTCTTATCTAAAAGTCAAGACTCAAACTCTTTTTCTACAACTATGGTCTTGAGGCTCATATTGATATAGTGACCGCAGTTGATATAAATATGAGACGTCATTATTATAAATGTCTCGTAGGTCGGTGTGAGTCCAATATTGGCTCGACTGACCGCTCCCTCGAAGAGCTGAATAGCCTCAAATATAAGAAATGAGATTGCACTGCTTGAAAACCAACTTAGATCACCTTTTGTTCGACGTAGTTATTAGTTTATCTATATTTATGCAATATATCTTGTAATGTCTCTATATTTACAATGCAATGCATCATGTACCCTTTCATTTATTTGTCATTCTTTTCTAGTAATGATTAAAGCTAAGATGACAATACTCTGAAATCTATATCTACCACTTGTTATTTTTGAGATGACTACACTCTAAATTCTTTGTCTGTCACTTATTTAATTTGAGATGAATACACTTTGAAATTTCGTGTGCCACTTGTTGAAGTTGAGATGACAACACTCAAAAATATTTGTCTTCCACTTCTTAAAGTTGAGATGACTATACTCAAAAATCTTTATCTACCACTTGTTAAAGTTGAGATGACTACACCTTGAAATCTTTATCTGCCGCTTGTTAAATTTGAGATGACTACACTCAGGAATCTCTGCCTACCACTTGTTAAAGTTAAGATGACTACACTTTGAATTCTTTGCCTGTCGCATGTTAAATTTGAGATGACTACACTTTGAAATCTTTGTCTGCCACTTATTAAAGTTGAGATGACCACACCCGAAATTTTTTGTCTACCACTTATTAAAGTTGAGATGACTACATTCCAAAATCATTGTTTGCTACTTGTTAGAGTTGAGATTCCAATACAATTGTGTAAGGAATACCAAGTTCATTTCCAATATCATATTATAAACCTCATCCATTCTCACACATAAGGAAATTATATACCATAATGGATACTTCATCTTTTCTCAAATGTGTTATGGCATTCGATAGTGATTCCAAAGAGGAAGTGGTTCTATGAAAGAAAGCAGAGGAAATGCAAGAAATAGCAGATCTATGCTAAGAAGCTTATGTCTCCAGATCTCGAAAGCATGGTGGATCAATCATGGGTAGGGAATATATTAATCGCAATCAGATAGCTTTCCACAAAGTTCTTATGCAAGACTATTTTAACCCAAATTGAACAGAAGAGCCTAATACGTTTCGAAGAAAATATAAAATGTGAAGAGGTATAATCTTGAGGATTTTGGCAGGTATTCAAAGCAACAACAAATACTTTATTTTTAAGCCAAATGCTCCAAAAACACAGGGTCTTAGTGGAGAACAAAAAATTACTATCGCTTTGAGAATGTTAGCTTATGACACCCATGTAGATGCTCTAGATGATGTATACTGGATTGTACAGAGTACTACACTAGAAACCTTTGAAAAGATTTCCTAATGTGCGGTAGAAGTTTACGATGACGAGTGTCTTAGATCTCCAAACAAGGATGGTGTTGTCCGGATTAGAGAAATGCATGAAAGTATATGATAGCCTGGAATGCTGGGCAGTCTCGATTGTATTCGTTGGGAATGGAAGTCCTGCCCCAAAGCATATCATGGAGCCTACAACGGTAAAGGAAAAAACTAACTACTACTCCGAAAGTTGTTGCTTCGTATGAATTTTTTGATTTAGCATGCCATTTTTGAAATGTCTGGATCTAACAACAACTTAAACGTTATTAAGAGGTCATGTTTATTTAATGATCTAGCACTTGGCAAAGTAACTTCCATGATATTTACTCTAGGCCAAAATGTCTAAGAACACAGGAGATGGGATTTATTCAAAATGGAGCATAATTATGAAGATATGTCCAAATCCAGTAATAGCGAAGCTTTCAAAGTTTGCTAAGATGCAAGAGAGGCATGAAAAAGAGGTAGAAAGAGCTTTTGGAATCCTTCAAGCTAGATTTGCAATGATTAGTAATCCTTATTGATTATGGTCTCAAGAAAAGATGTCCCCAATCATCTTAACTTGTATAATTATGCATAACATGATCATTGAAGATGACATAGATAATGAGAATCATCGTCACTACGATTACGATGGTGGAAAGAAAATGTCAGATATATGTTGAGACGACACTCTTGTAAGTTGTAACCAAAGACGCTTTCAACATCCACATAAAACATCAACTTTCATTTTGAGATGTACAACTACACAATAGGCTTCAAAAATATCTAATGAATCATATTTGGAATCATTTTGGAGAAGGTTAGTTCAATTGTATGTCTATTAACAATGTTTGTATGCTTATTTATTTTCTGTTTATAGTTTCCGTTACGTTGCACTTGTACCGTTTTTCCTTAAATAACAAATCATTTTCCATTGCACTTTTTTATATTGATTATGAAATACTTGAACATTGATTAATAACCACATAAAACTAATTTCTAATATTACAAAGTACAATGCCGATGATACAAATTTCTAAGCTTAAATTAAAATACATCCGAGGGAACTTAGCTATAGTTATTTGTTTTTTACACTCGATCCAATATTGGACTTGAGCTTCATCCATTCCTGTCAAATCGTCATCCATAACCGATTGTTCATATTTTTTGCGTTCATCAATAACCGATTGTTCATATCTTTGATGTTCAGTTTTCACTTTCAGACGTTCAAGATCCAACTTTTGTTGCTCAATCTCCGCAAATTTTTGCATTATGTTAATTTTCTCTTGTGCTTGCTTGAACCTTTCTTGATGTCTTTTGTCGTGAATTTCATAGGCGACGTTCACTCTAGAATTAAGTCCGTCTTAAACTTTACTCTTCTTCTCTACTGCTTTTGATCGCTTAGTCTATAATCTTCATCATGTTTCTAAGTAAGCACATCGACCTCATCATCTTCCTCAAATGACATTTCTCTACCCGATGATTCTCCCGGACTAGAGTAGTATAGTGATTTTGATACTTTTTCTTTCCCTTCTTCTTAGTTTGTACATCCTCAATCTATTTGCATTATCAAAATATCATTTCGGCTGATTTGTCAACAACTCATAACGGTTTGGTAATTGGTAATAGTATGGTTTTTTAAAGCTATTTCCCACGCATAAAGCTTTAAAAAATCATCATTCACCATTCATTTCTGACAACAAAGGAAATTAAAAAAAAATCAAGATTACATACCAAAGAACGTTTGAAAATCAACAAACATACCAAATGATCTTTGCCTCCTATTTCACTTCGATTAACTTTCCTTATTTAATAAATCTGCGATTCGTAAAATTGAGTTTGTCGATTTATTTTTTTCCGAATCGACCTTGGATCGCAACAATGTACGGGTGTTATCCAAATGCTTTTTGTTGAAGGTATTTATTATTTTCTTCGAATACTTATCATCAGATTGGTCATTACCCTAGATTGAATATTTGGTATAATGATAGTAAATGTCGCAAAAGTCATAGTATTCATCACTTCGTTATGGATTGGATGAATTCAAGCAAGGTGGAGTACCGTGTTGCTCACTGTCGTCTTCGAAAACGTAGTTTCGAGAATTCGGAAGATGCGAGAACTATCCGAATGGTGAAGACATTATGTAAATCTAGTTTGATATAAGATTGTTGTTGGGTAGAAGAATAAATATTGAAGAGTTTGATGAATTTTTTAGGGTTGAAAGTGAGCTATTTATTGAAGAATGAGGGAAATATCGCTGCTAGTATAGCCATTGGCTTAACGTTGGTCCTTGGGCATTTATTTAATAGGCGGCAAGGACCCCTGAAGATTACGTGTAATATAACTTGTAATCTCACCGCTGGGCCAAAATTCCCCCTCACCCTTATATTCAAGTTGAATTATGTGTGATTACGCCTAATATAACTCGTAATCTTCACTGTTGGGCCAAAATTCTCCCCCTCCCTCTCATATTCAAGTTGAATTATCTGCTGGTGGAGTTGCTCGTAGTAATAGCTTATGGAGAAATAAAAGACTAGATATTTTAGCCCAATTTGAAAATATCAAAACATATATTAGAGAGATAAAGCAAAGACCCATACCTTGCAAGTCAATCTAGAAGAAGTCAAGACGGTACTTTCCAAAGAGGAAATTGTTCACGAGTCAAGATTTAATCAACGTCTTGAATCATCATGGTACAAATCTTGTTATTTCATTTATCATCATGGTACAAATCATCATGATAGGTGTGTGTATGCATATATTATGTATATGTATATACATACATATACACATATATGTAGTTTAGCCAAAATTACCTTTATAGGAAAAATTAATTTAAAAGGCTAAATGTATTTGGTTAATCGATATATTTATATTAACTTATTAACAGATGGGTGTGTGTATGCATAAATAGGGATATTCTATTTGAGTAGAAATTAGTGACAAAATATCTTAGTGCTTAGACGTTCCCTTGTTCCCAACTCCAAAGACAAAAGAGATGCAATCATCAATGCATATTGTGTCAAATTTCTTTACTTATTTATGTTTTAAATAGTCTGAACAAATATCGTTATCCTCTATCCAAAAAATATTTAACCAGAGAAGAACAGAGTAAATTTCTATTGCATAGAGACGGCTGAAATCAAATTCATGAGCAAACAACACAATCAGTTCATCCTGAATTCTAAACTGGTGTCATTTAAAACGACCGTAGGAATTTCTTCTTGTCCCTCATTTACAGATAATTTGAACACATAACATGATCAAAACAAAATAAACCATGCAGAAAAAGAAAAGTTTCAAAACTAACATCAAAAGATCAGCTTATAAGCCCTAATTAAAACAGCCACTGATCAACTATAAACTCCATCTCTTCCTTAGCACGCGACTTACCACCAGCTACCGCCAACTTAAAAGGAGGAGAGAAGCGAGCTGAATTCACAGACTTACGAGGAGATGAATAACGCGACGATGAACTACCAACTTGACCACTGCTGCGTTTAACAAACTGCATGTTTTTTGAAAAGCAGCCTTGAGAAACTGGAGGCGCCTGGAAATACAGTGCCTTTTTGTGCTGATTGATGATACTGTTATTCGTATATGAAGGAGGAGGACTAAGCTTTGGCAATGAGTTGCTGTTCTTTGAAGCTGAATTTGAAATGCATGGCTTCGGAATTCCAGGTTCAATTTCCCATTTGAATGGAACCGATCCTTCTTTCTTAAAGGATTCATCTCTCCTTCTTCCTTTCTCCATTTTCTTTTATGTTCTTTCTTCCGCTGTATTTTCTATATGCTTATTAGCACATCTGTAATCTTTATATAGCTATTTATTACGAGCTTGGTACTCTGCATGTGCACGTCTCGTGCTTTAATTATATTGATGACAGAGATATTTTCCTAATCCCCCATCTCATATTTAACTCTAACATCTAAATTCCTGTAGTTGTACTACCAAGATTTATGCTTCATGTTTCTATGTTTATCATGTATCGTTAATACGCTATAGTTTTGACAAAATTTTATGTATTTTTACAACTGAATATGCAAAATACACAAGAAAATGCATGGCTTTTAAACGTAGGAAATCCTTTCAAAAGTTTAAGGTGAAAAAGGAAAAAAGGGGCTGAAATGAACAAGCTAATGACTTGGCTTATGTGAGTGGATAGCAACAATTCGGCAAGCACGGCAAAGAAAATAGTTATATTCCGTTTTAAATTTTTGCTTTTGAATTTATTGATGATTTGAACAAGTGTCTTGATTAATTTGTATCTTAGTGCGAAGCACATGCAGCAATCAGCGCCCGTTATGGTTGATTAATTTTCCATTCATTGGGTCCTATGATCTTAACTACTTACTCTTATTCGACTATGATATTTTTGTTTACTAATATGACGTTTGAAATATGTGAAGAACATGCATGTTTATCGCCAGTTTATGCTTTGAACTTAATCGACATGCGAAATCATGAGCCAATACTTTACGTAAATGAATAGCACGGTAGTTTAATCTTGCACGCTTTAGTATCAGTATTAGTAGTCCACATGGTTCATGATTTGCACTAACTTGTAGAAAGATAGCTGCCTAAACAAGTTCATTGCAAGTGATTATGATAATAGCTTAACAAGTGCTTAGAAATACTTAATAATAAGCTCAATGTGTGATGATACATCTTTACTACTGAAGACAATCATTTGTTATTTGGTTACTTTAGCTTTATACAATTTCCCGTGGGCCGCTGACTCAATTCAAAATTTAATTGGACCATATACATGAACATCGCCCGAAAATACTGTAATAGAAATTCAAGGAGATCCGCAATAGGTGTCCGTTTCACCTTTCAGTAAATATTTCATTTTTTATTTAACATGGTTAATTAATAGGGAGAGGTGTTGGCTTCGAACATCAAATTCACGATGTTATGTCTCCAAATTCAAACCATCAACTAGCTGAGCAAACCGTGTTGGCGTAATTTTTTTTTTTTTTTTTTCAAATAAATTCAATCAAACTTAGTATTTAATAGAAAATTATAAAACAATGCACATAGGGCCTTGTCCAAGGTGATGGATAGAGATATGAAGCGTACAATCTAATACTAATATGTTGCATCATAACATTTCGTCTTGTCTTGCTAATTTCGGACTTTCTGGATTTATACTATAGTTCAAATTATAATTTTCTAATAATAATAAAAATTGTTAGGATAGACTCACATAGGTGACTGTAAATCAACCCAAATGGCCGTGGAAGCAATATAATCGTGTTGTAGTATGATAAACAAACAGTAAAAAGAGAATACAAACAGTAAATCATAAAAAACTGATAGAGGAATTACACACGAATTTATAGCGGATCCCATCGCGAGACAGTATACATGCACTTTTTATTACTTTCTAGAAAAGAAAATTTTACAATATTGATAACGGGGGCTAAGAAGAAGAATAAAAAATACAACTATTCCAATCTCTACAGAATGACTATCTTTATATGTAGATATTATTATTACTTATGCTTGAAGTGTTTGATTTATGGTTACAAATCAATATCTCATTAATTCTCCTACTCATATCTTATCTATTAATTTTTCTTCCTCCAATTTGTAGGCGCAAGATAAGATTCTTTCTTTAATCAATTGATTAGAGAATTATTTGATTATTTTAACTCACTACAACAGAAAGACCATATTACAACTGTATTTTTATTACTGCTAAAAAATGGCAGTTGTAATAAATGTTTTTTACAACTCTTTTTTCTGGAAAGTTGTAATAAATTTATTTTCAACAACTCTTTCATTTTACCAGTTGTAATAGTGTCTATTACGATATATTTTTTTTGTCAGTTGTAATAGAAACCTATTTTTAACAACTTTTCATTTTTATCAGTTGTGATAGATGCCTATTACAATCTTTTTCGTTTGCCAATTGTAATAGATATCTATATTTTACAACTCTTCTTTTTGTTAGTTGTAATATATGTCTATTAAAACCTTTTTATTTGCCCACTGTAATAATTAATTAATAATTATACTTAAATAATAATAATTAGTAATTAGTAATTAGTAATTAACAATGATATTTTTTATTGATAATTACTATTAAATAATAATAATTAAATTGAAAATATTAATAATTAATATTAATAATCACCATTCGGTAATTAGTAAATAACTAATAAATAAGAATACTTAATAAAAACCTTAAAAATTAATAATAATTAATATTAATAATTAATAATCACTATTAAATAATTAATGCTTAATAATTAATAAATAGTAATTTCAAAAATTACTGTTAAATATTTAATAATTAATAATCAATAACATATACATAATGATTAATAAATAAATAACTAATAAAAAATAATCAATAATTGATATATTAATAACCAATAAATAAGTAATAAATAATAAATATTTAGGTAATAATTAATAATTTATAAATAATAATTAATATTAAATAATAGTAACTAGTGAAAAGACAGTGTGGATCGCCCTATATGGAATAATATTAAACTAGTGTAGAAATAAACTATAGCAATGTAAAATAAGTAAAAATAAAACAAGCACGCCAGGAATTTTTATACTGGTTCGAACTTCTCGTTCTACGTCCAATCTCAGACTCCTTCTGTAATTTCAACTACAACAACTCTCACTTAACCCAAAGGAATATGTTTACACTACAAATAACAAAGGTATCTGACTGTAGTGTGTTCTTAAATAACACTGATAAGTCAATTGAGTACAATCTTCCTATAATCTTCTCCTTAATGATATATAGTGATGTGCTTTGAGAATTATGGAAGATAAAATGATCAAAGATCAAAGTAAATAATTTGAGTGCTGTTTGAAAGCTTTGAGAATAGACGAGAATTCAAGAATGCTAAAAGTAAATTCGGCGATTTGTTTGTTGAATTCTATAATCTATTTATAGTATATAAAGAGTTTCATCTTTAAATGAAAAGTTATATTGAAAAGAACGGATGCAACTATTGATTTGAAAGAATGTTTCTCTTGGCGAAAAGAAGTGACTTTTCAAGAAAATAGCAGTTGGGGATATTCAGACGTCTGAGTAAAAAAATTCAGACTTCTGAATTAGATTGAAAACACAAACAGCAAGGAAATAGTTAATTTTTGACCTCATTCAGACGTCTGAATATTTTAGGTCAAACGTCTGAATATTGTGAAGGCAATATTCTTATTTCAGTACTCAAACGTCTGAATGAATGGTTTCAGACGTCTGAATTTGTTGTTTTTTTGTATGAGCATGTGTGTGCATGTGTGTGTATATATTTTTATATATATCATGTAAGGACAGATTTTAACAAATTTTCTAAGTAATAAACAGACTCTAGACACATAATATACAGCTATAAACATATGTAGATGAATCTGCAATAAATCTCTTGCAAAGATAGTTTTAATATATACATAACATTTTATATAGGTTGTTATAATCAAAATCTAGAGTCTAACATTCTCTCCCTTTTTGATGGTGACAACTATATAAAATTAATAGACTAGATACTCCCCCGGCAATACGCACAATATAAATTTCTCCCCCTTTGTCATCGACAAAAAGAAAGAACATGAATGGTAATAGATAAAACATTTCGTTGAGGCAAATAGAGAAATAGTACATAAGGAAATAATGTTTTAGACAGTTCTCATACAAGTAACATAAAGAAATAAAAGTGACAAGTAAACATAAAAATAAACCAAAGATAATTTAAAATTGACTTGAAAGAGATGGTTCATTGTGAGTTGAGCTTGAGCTTGAGGAAGACCATTCAAATGGAGATGGATTGTAAGCTTGAGTAGATGTAGAGCCGGAACAAGAAATTCGATCCCATACCTTATTGAGAAAGCCTTTGACAGAATTGAATTTTATTTCCGTCTTTTTCTCAAGTGCTTTTAACTCCCGATGAATCTTTGATTGATTTCGGGAGAGAGTGACAATGGCTTGTCTTGAAGAAGTATCTGGTCCAATTTTTTGGATGATGTCATCATCCTCCTCTTCTTCTTCATGTTGGGTATGGGAAGAAGAAGCAATACTAGTGTCTCGAGGTTGAGGAACACCTTGTTGAATATTTTGTGACCATTGTTGGAAGGAAATGATTTGTTTAGAAGGAGGCCGTATAGGAAGACCCATCAACCCCAAAGTTTTAGCGCCTAACTCATTAATACTTGTAAATCGGAATCAAGAATTGGTACACCGATATTTAGGAGAATACACATAATATAGGCACCATAATGAATAGTTCTATATTTCCTTCGGATTGTGATATCTTGGAATTCATCCAAAATAATTTTCCCCCAATTTACTTGTTGATTAGAATAGATAGAATAAAGTGCTTGAAAGTTTTCTTTATATACTTTTTCATAGCTACCCGTTCTTGGTTGGAGAGAGCGTGTAAAAGTGCGGTGAATTAGCCTAGCTTGTGGCCTTAAGTAGGTAGATTTTAAATTGCCCATATTTATGAGTTCATCGGATAAAAATTGATGTGAAACTTCATCACGATGTTCCATATCAACTTCGATTTCATTAATACCAATTCCTTGATAAGGGCAATTTAAAATATGACCTAGTCTTTGTAAAGGTAAAAAGATTCTTACGCCACAAACTAATGACCAAACACAATCTTGATGGTTTTAAGGATTTTGATGATCCAAATTTAAGTTTGCAAGAAAAAGTTTAATCATAAGATGATTAATCTTAACATTGTTAGGAGTATACCCAATCAAGTTGTCGAAGTGAAATTGCTCTGCTAATTCTCTAATACGATATGCTGCGAAGTACGGGAATTTCACGAATGCTCCTTTGAAGATGTTGGAGTTCTTCATGGAATTGAACCGAGAAACAGCAACATCGTTCCATAGCCGTTGCCGGATTTGATCTTCGGAAGGTACGGAAGTTGATTCTCTTGTTCTCTTTGATCTTGGTGCCATTAGAAAGTTAGAGGAAGGTTAAAGCTTTGAGTGAGATGAAAATGGGGGTTAGGGTTCTGAAGTAATAAGTAAAGAAGTGAAAAAGCTATTATATAGATGATGAAAAGGCATGGGTAAAAAGGTAATAAATTAAAAATAAGGAAGGTGTAAAAATTTGCTCAGAAGGGATTCAAATGTCTGAATAATTCAATTCAGACGTCTGAATTGAGTTGAATTACAACCCACAAGGATTTAGTTCAAAAAGGAGCTAATTCAGAAGTTTGTTATTTTTGATTCATACGTTTGAATCTGGGACAAAAATTTTTTATATAAACATTCAGACATCTGTTTAAACCAATTCAGACGTCTGAATTGTGTATAGAAACATATATTGGCAATGGAGAGAATAAAAAGTAATATATATTATTGAATAATTTTCAATGTTACAAAATTAAAATAATCAGAATGAAATGACAACATAACAATTTATATTAACAACAAGAAACGATTAAATAGATTTTGAAGAAGATGATGGAGTATGATAAGATTCTTCTTCAACTTTCGTGTTCTCAACATATGGTTGAAGTGGAGACCATCTGTTACCACATTCCCAAGAATTTGAAATTGTTGATGGACGTTGTAGTGATGGTTCCCAAGGATTGCGATGACTTGGAGAACAAGTTATAGATGGTTGATGAACAGAATCTTTTGATGAAGAACCACAGAACTTTAACGTTACTTGTTCCAAAAAGCTAAGCCGTTTGGTATTAACTTTTTGCTCATAGTATAATTCACGTTGTAAGTCTAATGTTTCTTTTTGATAATAATGAATATCATCGATTTTCTCTTTTGTGGATGGTGATCCAAAAAAGAGAGATCGTCTTGTTTTCTTAGTTGAAGGAGTATATCCAGTATGAGTAGAGGGTGGAACGATCGGAACCGGTTCATATATAGGAGTAGGAGTTGGTAGATTCTCCGATTCTAAAGAAGGAGAGGTGTAAGATAGCTTAGATGACACGGAGTTATTTTGAGATGACGTGATTGAACAAAATTATTGAAGAATCAAATGAATTATTGGTGAAAAGAACTGTAAGAATGTAGATAATATATATAGGAAGAAGCTTGTTTAAAAATAGAGAAAACAATGTATGGTTAGAGAAATAAAGTCCATAGGAAAAGGAGAGAACGGAAGGTATATATGAATTCAATGACACCCTCATATTTCAGAAAACAATAGAGAGTGAAGTGGTCGTGTAGAGGACTAACGATTATGAGGTCTTAAGTTCGAGTGCTAGACTACACTTTTTATTTTTCTTTTGAAAGAAACTATGAATTCTCCCCCCCCCCCCTCTTTTTTATTTAAATATATATATATATATATTAAAAAATTTGAACTTATAAATCTTTAAGAGAGACGACACAAAGTTCTCGTCTTAAATTAATGAAAGTATTTTCATTTAATTGTTTTGTAAAGATATCTGCCAATTGTTTGTCAGAGGACACATATTATAAATTTATTAAATCTCTTTCAATATTATCAAGAAGAAAATGGTGACGAATGTCAATATACTTTGTTCGTGAATGATTTACAGGATTTTTAGATAAATTTATAGCACTAGAATTATCACAATAAATAGTTGATTTACATAAATCAAAACCAAAATCTTGTAGTGTTTGTTGCATATAGATAACTGAGCACATGCCAGAGTTGCAGAAATATATTATGCTTCACATGTCGACAATGAAACACAGTTTTGTTTCTTACTAAACCAAGATACAAGAGACCGTCCAATGAAGTGAAAAGTCTCACTTGTACTTTTTCTATCTGTCCGGCTTCCTCCAAAATCAGTGTCATTATAGGACACTAATTCAAAATGACATTCCTTTGGATAGAATAGTCCAAAGTCCTTGTTTTCATTAAGATACCGTAGTATGCGTTTCACCGCTTGTAAATGTGATTCTTTGGGATCTGCTTGAAACCGTGCACACAAACAAACACTCATCATTATGTCAGGTCTACTAGCTGTTAAATATAGTAACGATCCAATCATACTTCGATATAATTTTTGTCAATACTTTTACCACTTTCATCTTTACCAAGATGTAGGGGTTTGATAGAAGTATTTTCCATACCAAAGCGTTTAATTAGATTGTTACAATACTTTTCTTGATTAATAAAAATACCATTTTCCGGTTGTTTATTTGTAAACCAAGAAAATAATTTAACTCACCCACATGTGACATTTCAAATTCTTTAGTCATTATTTTAGAAAAATCTTGACAAAGTCTTTCATTTGTAAATCCAAAATAATATCATCAACATATATTTGAACGATTAAAATATCCTGTTTATTTCTTTTAATAAAAAGTGTTTAATCAACCTTTCCAATTTCAAAACCAGAATCTATTAAATATCTTTTAAGACGATCGTACCAAGCACGGGCTGCTTGTTTCAAACCATATAAAGCCTTTTTAAGCTTATAGACATGGTTAGGAAATTGTTCGTGTATGAATAATGGAGGTTGTTCAACATAAACATTTCTTTTATGAAACCATATAAAAAAGCACTTTCGACATCCATTTGACATAATTTAAAGTTATGAAAACATGAAAATGCTAGTAAGATTCGTATTGCTTCTAGTCTGGCGACTGGAGCAAACGTTTCTTCACAGTCAAATCCTTCTTCCTGGTTATATCCTTGAGCAACTAATCTAGCTTTATTTCTAGTAGTATTTCCTAGTTCATCTGCTTTATTTTTAAAAATCCATTTTATACCAATAACTGATTGATCACTAGGCCATGGAACTAAATCCCAAACGTCATTTCTTTCGAATTGGTTTAGCTCTTCTTGCATAGCGATCAACCAATTTTCATCGGTAGATGCTTCTTTAATATTTTTAGGTTCGATATTAGATAGAAAAGCTACATGACTCATTTGATTTAATTGACTTCTTGTTCTAACAGATGAGTTGAGTTCTCCAATAACATTAACATAAGGATGATCTCTTAATATTCTAGGTGGAGGTCCTAATTCATTGTTATTATGATCAATGATTTCATTATTTTCAATATTTGAAATTTCTGTGTTTGTGATATTATCAAGAAATTCTCCATCATCTCTTATACTAGGGACTTGTATAAAATTTTCATCGAAAGATACATGAAGTGTTTCTTCGATGATACTTGTTCTTTTATTATAAATTCGATAAGCTTTGCTTCGATCCGAATATCCTAAAAAGATTCCTTCATCAGATTTTGGATCGAATTTACCAAGCTGATCTTTTGTGTTTAAAGCAAAACATTTTGAACCGAAAACTTTAAAATAAGAAATATTTGGTTTTCGTCCATTAAGAAGTTCATAAGGAGTATTCTTAGTTAGAGGTCGAATAGAAACACGATTCAAAACACAACAAGCTGTTGCAACTGCTTCAGCCCAGAAATGTTTTGGTAACGTACTTCCATTTAACAAAGTCCTTGCACATTCTTGTAAGGTTCTATTTTTACGTTCTACAACTCCATTTTGCTGTGGAGTTCTAGGAAACGAAAAATTATGGAATATTCCTTTTTTCTTACAAAAATGTTTAAAGGCTTCGTTTTCGAATTTACCTCCATGATCACTTCTTATGTTTTTGATTTTCAAACCTTTAAAATTTTGAATTCTTTTGACAAAAGTTTTGAAATTATCAAAGGTATCACTTTTATTTTTCATAAAAATAGTCCAAGTATATCTAAAAAATCATCAACAATAACAAACATATATCTACTATGATTAATGGATTGTACCTGTGTTGGTACAAATAAATTCATATGTAACAATTCAAGTGGTTGTATAGTTGAAATGACCTTTTTAGATTTAAAAGATGACTTAGTTAACTTTCCTAACTGACATGCATCACAAATATGATCAATTTTAAAATTCATTTTTGGTAGACCTTTCACTAAATCGTCTTTAGAGAGTTTGTTTATAGTCTTGAAGTTAATATGGCAAAATCGTTTGTGCCATAACCAAGGATCATTTTCTTTGTCTATTAAACACATATCTGAATTATGATTTATTTTCATATTCAGAATATAGATATTTCTGTCTCTATTTCCTTCAAAGATAAGATTTTGATTTTGATCAAAAATACTACATTTGTTTTCAGAAAAAGTGATTTTGAATCCTTTATCACACAATTGGCTGATACTAAGTAAATTATGTTTTAAATTTTTGACAAGTAAAACATTTGAAATAAGAGGTAAATTTGAAATACCGTTGTTGCTCACATCGCCTTTGCCGATGATATAGCCTTTGAAATTGTCTCCAAATGTGACGGAGCCTGCATCTGAGTAAGTAATATTTGATAGCATATCTTTGTCTCCCATCATATGTTTTGAGCAACCACTGTCGAGTATCCATTTTCCTCTTTTCTTGAGTGGGACCTACAAAAAATATAATATAACATTGGTACCCACCTTTTTTAATAGGGTCCTAAGAGTTAAATCTTAGAAAACCAAACCCAAGAGGGCTTGGTATCCCATTTAAAAATGTAATCTTTATTTTTATGAACAGTTTCTAAAAAGGTGTTTATTTATTTCTGCCTAATCAAATTATTGTTTGTTTTAAGAATCCATATTTTTATATTTATTAAATTTGTCCTTTTTGAATTTTCTTTAGTGATTGTGGGTTTAAAATCAATTTTTCTTTTATTTTCTATTCTAGATGGAGCTATTGACTTCTTAACATAGCCTAACCCCTTTTCACTTGATACTGATTGAGAATTTTCAATAATTTTAAACAAATTTTCTCTTCCTTTATTAAAGTTAGAAACATTTTTAGTAATATTCTCTAACTTACTTTTTAGCACAGTATTGTCTAGTTCAAGTAATTTTACTTTTGTTTTTAACTCGTGATTTTCAGAGACAAGAAGTTATTCTTTCTTTTTGAGTTTCAATTTCTTGACTTAATAAAGTAAGTTGAGAATTGGTATTAGAGTCTTATTCTTGAAGTTTTTCAAGTTCTTCTTCTAGTATTTTCTTCTCATCTTTAAGCATATCTCTTTCGAATTCTGCTTTGTTCTGATTTTCACGAGCTTCTTTATATTTTCTTTTGAAACTTTTTGAAGTGTTCAAAAGTTCTGAATTAATTTCAATTAGATCATCAAAAGTCAGATCACTAACCTCATTTTCTGTGGCCATGAAGCATACATTTGCTTGTTCATTTTCATTATACTGTCACTATCTGATATGAGGAATCTGAGTCGTCCCATGTGACAGAGAATGCTTTCTTTTTGTACCTATCTTGTCTGCCCTTGTTGGAATAATTCTTCTTTAGTACTAGACAGCTTTTATGGATATGTCCATTCTTGTGACAATTATAACATTCCAAAGCTGATGCGGATGGATTGCTTGAGAAATTCTTTTTATCGTTGAATTTGTTGTGTTTTCGATACTTTAAGAATTTCTTGAAATTTTGGCAATGAATGCTAAATTCTCATCATTTGAACCTTGGTTCTCTTCTTTTTCTGCCGAAAAGCTATGTTCTTTTTGTCTTGTGCCTGTACTCTTTTAGCCTGTAAATTATCTTCATAAGACATTAGATTTCCTATCAACTCCTCTAGTTTTATGGTAGAAATATCGTTAGCTTCTTCGATAGCTAAAACCTTTCTCTCCCATTCATCCATAAGTGAGTTGAGGAGTTTTGATACTTATCAAAATCTGTATACTTTTATCCTAGTGCTAACAATGATTGATTTATGTCTTGGAATCTAGAGTACATATCATTTATAGACTCATCTTATTTCATTCTAAAGTTTTGAAATTGATTTTTGAGCATGGAGATTTTGCTTTGTTTGACTTTGTTAGTTCCTTCATGAGTGATTTTAAGCGTTCTCCATATTTCATAAGCAGTTTGACACATGCTAACACGATTAAATTCATTTCTATCTAGTGCACAAAATAACATGTTCATAGCTTTAGCATTGGCAGTAGCATCTAATTTTTGTGTGTTTGACCAAGTGGAATATTCTCCAGTAGGAAGAGTGTATTCATTCTGTGTGATATTCCATGATTCAAAATAATTAGATTGCATATAAATTCTCATACGAGTAGACCAATAATTATAATTTAAACCATTGAAAAATGGAGGTCGTGTAGTGGATTGACCTTCAATAAAACTAGCGTTAGTGACAGTGTTGGTAGTGCTGGTATTGTTTTCCATATTGGCAAAATATCAGATAACTGTGTAACGGTTATAAGATGCCCTGCTATGATACTAAATGAAAAGACAGTGTGGATCATGCTATATGGAATAATATTAAACTAGTACAGAAATAAACTAAAGCAATGTAAAATAAGTAAAAATAAAACAAGCACACCAGGAATTTTTATACTGGTTCGAACTTCCCGTTCTACGTACAGTCCCAGACTCCTTCTGGAATTTCAACTACAACAATCCCCACTTAACCCGGAGGAACAGGTTTACACTGCCTAAGCAAGCGAACAGGACTTCACCCGCCCAAGCAACCAAATAGGACTTCAATACAAATAACAAAGGTATCTGACTGTAGTGTGTTCTTAAATAACACTGATAAGTCAATTGGGTACAATCTTCCTATAATCTTCTCTTTAATGATATATAGTGATGTGCTTTGAGAATTATGGAAGATAAAATGATCAAAGATCAAAGTAAGTAATTTGAGTGCTGTTTGAAAGCTTTGAGAATAGGCGAGAATTCAAGAATGCTAAAAGTAAATTCGGTGATTTGTTTGTTGAATTCTATAATCTATTTATAGTATATAAAGAGTTGCATCTTTAAATGAAAAGTTATATTGAAAATGTGACGCCTCACCTATATACCCACGCTAGCCAAGGACATTACAAAGTAATGCCGTCAACTAACACGGAGAATAAGGCTGGTTAGGAGCGACCATCTATAGCCTTGCTCTAACTATCTATTGAAAACATCGACAATAAACATACCAACCAGTTCGACGTACCCAATGAATACTTAAAACAAAACCATAGGTGGTTGGATCTATCAGAACAGAATATGACAACTCAAATGTAATATACATCACAGAACAGTAAATCATCATATACGCATATACTGATATATTGCAGAGTATACAAAATAATACATGTCGAGTGGTATAGCAAACCACAATATACAGACGAGTTCCAGAGGAATACATATCAGAGTTATTACAAAATGGGACTACACAAAAAAGCTATGACAAAAAGAAGCTAGCGGAGTAGTCCATGCGGAAGCAAAATAGGCTAAGTCCAAAAGCACCTAACCTGAAACATCTCGGTCTGACCCGAGTATAAAATACACGGGTCAGTCTAGGTAAACAAATCAGTTAGATAAACTGAACAACAATAAACCTGCAAGGTTACAAAGCATAATAGATATCTCTAAAAGAGATAACACAATCATCAAACGAAAGATGAATCATATAGAACAAGCCTCATATCATCGGCAACATATAGAAACAAAGGATACAAATATCCCAAATCAAGCCAAAAAGGCAAATAACAAATACCAATAGGGTATACAAGTTCCGCAAGGTAAACGCTACGCATCATGCGGCTCATAATGACCAACACCGAAGGGCGATACCAAGGGAATATACATATCAATGAACCATCATAAAATTTGCTCGAGCTCAGTACTGTACAAACAAGGATTCATGAGCCCGAAGACTCCAAACCCAATATCGCCCATGCGGCTCATAACGACCAACATCGGAAGCGATACTAAAGGGCAACCCAATATCACCCATGCGGCTCATAACGACCAACATCGGAAGCGATACTAAAGGGCAACAAACCCTAAGGCACATACCCGAAGGCAACAAACCGTAGTGGCGAAGGTCAAAGGCCCAGTACTGGACACCACTAACTGGCGGAATGTGTCACAACTCTCGAAAAGGAATCCGAAAAGTGTTAACGTATGTCCCATAACCACTCGTTCGCACTAAACGGTTTACTATCCGTCAGCCACTTTCACACTCAAAGCGGTACAAAGTTTACCTCATATCATCGGTAAACCAAACCCGAAGGTCAAAACGATCTATCGAATAGGTCGAGAATTAATCGAAAGGATAAACGCACAGATTCATGGTCCGTGTTTTGCCCAACCATTTAATCACCCTTCCACTTCGCTCGAAGTGCGAAATTGTGCGTGTGTTTAAATAGAATTTATAAATTGGAGAAACGAGCTTTTAATATGATTAGAAAGATTATTTTATAAAAACCCGTGGATGAAGTCAAAAATAAGTTATCAAAGTCAAAGAGGCAATAACAACCACTAAGAAGCAACTTGAATCGATAAAATTTGGAAAACAAATCAAAATATGCAAAACTAGGCAAAACAGGCAAAACATGAGCAGGTCGGTCGACCGGTTGTAGGTCTCGGTCGGCTGGCCAGATGCAGGAATTAAAAAAAACTCAATATGAGCAGGTCGGTCGACCGGCTACAGGGCTCGGTCGGCCGAACTGCATAAATTTGCAGTTTCTGCCCTTTTTCTAATGAAATGCAAGTTCTTTCAAAATGCGACCGTTCGAGCAATGGAGTTAAGGAGCCTTAGCCAATAGATACCCCAGCTCCATTAGCTCTCCAATTCGCAACCAAAAACATATTCAAACATCAAAGTTAGGATCTTTAAAGAATTGAACCCAACACTAAAATTTTGGATATTCACCAATTCAATCCAAACCAAAAACAAGTGCATATGAACAAGGTGTTAGGAATTCATACCCAACATCGATGAAATCAAGAGAAGTAGATGTGAGTTCAAAACTCACCTTTTAATCTCACAATCAAAGAAGATGTAGGAGCTAAAATACAAGGAGAAGACCAACTAATCACTACTTCAACCCAACAAGCTTCAATCTAAGAACAAACAAGTATTTTCCTAAGTTAGGTTTAGGAAAACTTTCTGAAATTGAAGGAGAAAGAGTTGGAGAAGAAGAAGAGAGACTTACCTATGGCTTCTCTATGATTTTGGAGCAAGAAATCAAATTACAAAAGAGAAACTAGGGCATGCAATTTCTATTTCCTCTTCCCTTCCACCATTTTCAGTTTTACTTGAGAAATAAAAATGAAAGAAGATGAAATGAAGAGAAGGGGTTGAGTTAGAGGGTTAATTAAGCTAGTGGGCTGAACCCAAACCCAAACCCAATAGAAAAAGTAGCCAAAATTTCACAAACTCCAAACATATCAAAATTATACTCAAAAAGATCGCAAACGCCATTTTGTAACCAATGGAAATGGTTTCAAGTCCCAATTCGGCCGTTTGCAAAAAGTAACATTTCGGACCAAAATCCGACTAAAGATGCTATATTTAAATTAAACATTTAAATATAAAATCGTTAAATATGCGGGTTGTTACAGATCTCCCCTCCTTACAAAATTGCATCCCCGCAATTCCTAGAGACGATATTCGTAACAACTACATACATGCAACATTCAAAAGAAAAAGGAAATAAGCTCGAGATGAAAAGACATACTCACCATTCTCAAGCTAAGAAAGAAAACCTGGATAAGATCGCTCAATAAATTCTCTGGTTTCCCAAGTACAGTCATTGGGATTAGCGGACCATTGAACTTTAACGAGCGGCACGTCCTTGTTCCGAAGGTGTCGCACCTCCGTGTCAAGCATGCGAATAGGTTGTTGTACAATAGATAAGTCCGGTGAGATCTCAAGCTCTAGCAAATCAGGAGAAGTAATAACAGAATCCGACTCCCGAAGACACTTCCGAAGTTGCGAGACGTGAAACACGTCATGAATGCCAGATAAATGAGCTGGAAGTGAAACTCTATAAGCCACAGGGCCAATACATTCAGTAATAGAAAATGGTCCTATAAAGCGAGCAGCCAATTTCCCAGTCGTACTGAAATGCATAATCCCCTTCAAAGGAGAAACACGAATAAAAACAAGATCGCCGATCGAGAACTCGAGAGGCTTCCTACGGTTGTCCGCGTAGGATTTCTGGCGGCTCTGCGCCTCTTTCATTCTCAACCGAATAAGATCAATCTTCTCGAAAGAATCACGAACAAAATCTGGACCAAGAATAAGCTTCTCCCCAGATTCCAACCAACAAGAAGGTGATCGACATGGCCTTCCGTATAAGGCTTCGAAAGGAGCCATACCGATACTGGGCTGAAAATTATTGTTGTAGGAGAACTCTACAAGAGGTAGATGATCCTCCCAACTACCACCGAAATCAAAAATACAAATACGGAGAAGATCTTCTAAGATACGATTCACCCGTTCAGTCTGTCCATCAGACTGCGGATGATAAGCTGTAGAAAAATTAAGCTTTGTTCCCAAAGCTTGCTGAAGACTCTTCCAAAAATGACTCGTGAATAAAGGATCACGGTCACTCACAATAGAAGTAGGAACACCGTGAAGTCTCATGATTTCCTTGACATATAACTTAGCCAAATGCGAAGCAGTCCTATTAGACTTAATAGGGACAAAATGAGCAGACTTGGTGAGGCGATCAACAATAACCCAAATGCTAGAATGGCCAGACCTCGAACGAGGTAGGCCGTCTATGAAATCCATAGAAATCTGATCCCATTTCCATAATGGAATCTCAAGAGGCTGAAGAAGACCCGAAGGACGCTGATGCTCGGCTTTAAAACGCTGACAAGTTATGCAATTGCTCACATAACTCGCCACATCGCGCTTCATGCCTTCCCAATAATAAAGACGACGCATATCGACATACATCTTACTACTACCGGGATGAATGGCATACTTAGAACGGTGACAGTCATCAAGAATGTCATGCCTAAGTGTAAGATCAGAAGGCACAAAAAGACGGTTCTTCTTACGAAGACACCCATGAGAATCAATGCTAAAATCTTGCAACGCCTCATCATAAGATCCAGACTCACAAAGCTGAACAAGATGCAACAACTCAGGATCACGCCGCTGACCATCGGCAATACGATCCAATAAAATAGGTCGAGCTCCCAAACTAAATAATAGAATAGGAGAATCAGAAGATGAACCTCGATCACGAATTTCACAAAAAGATAGAGTCTCAAGAACATCCCATTCGGCAAACATCATAGAAATAACAGTCGAATGTTTGCGACTAAACGCATCTGCAACACGATTACCCTTACCAGGGGTATACTGGATATCAAAGTCATAAGAAGCAAGAAACTCGAGCCAACGTTGTTGTCTCATATTGAGTTCCTTCTGAGTGAACAAATACTTCAAAGATTTATGATCGGTATAGAGAATGAAGCGCTCACCCAATAAATAATGTCGCCAAATCTTCAAGGCAAAGACAATGGCGGCAAGCTCAAGATCATGAGTGGCATAGCGAACTTCATTCGGACGCAGTTGCCTAGAAGCATAAGCAACTACCCGATCCTTCTGCATAAGAACAACACCGAGACCACTACCACAAGCATCGGTGTAGACAACAAGATCATGATTCCCTTCGGGAACCACAAGGATAGGAGCATTAGTGAGAAGTTCCTTCAATGTCAAAAAGGAAGCTTCACAGTTGTCGGACCAAATAAAACGAATGCCTTTCCAAGTAAGGCAAGTGAGAGGAAGCACAACACGGGAAAAGTTCTTAATGAATCGACGGTAATAACCCGCCAATCCAAGGAAACTACGAATCTCATGAACATTTTCAGGCCTCTTCCAATTCTGGATGGCTTCGATCTTTGAGGGATCGACAGAAATGCCATCGGAAGATACAACATGGCCTAAGAACTTAACCCTATTCTCCCAAAAGTGGCACTTGGAGAATTTGGCTCTAAGCTGATGACGACGGAGGGTACTCAAGACAATTCTCAAGTGATTAGCATGCTCGGCTTCAGACTTAGAATAAATAAGGATATCATCAATGAACACAAGAACGAACTTATCGAGGTATTCCCGAAATACCCGATTCATGAGATCAACAAAGAAAGCAGGAGCATTCGTCAAACTGAACGGCATAACGAGCCACTCAAAAGAACCATATCGAGTGCGGAAAGCTGTAAGAGGTATGTTATCCTCCGCGACTCGTAACTGATGAAAACCTGTGGCAAGGTCAAGCTGAGAAAAGACCTTAGCACCACTCAATAGATCGAACATATCGTCGATCCTAGGCAATGGATACCTATTTCTAATGGTCAACTCGTTAAGCTTGCGATAGTCAATGCAAAGCCTAAGAGTTCCATCAGTCTTCTTCACGAAAACAACCGCGGATCCCCACGGAGAAAAAATGGACTGAATCAACTGCTTGGATTCAAGCTCTAAAAGCTGCTTCTTGAGTTCCTCATTTTCCTTTGTAGACATCCTCGTGGGAGGACGACTAACTGGCTGCGCGCCTGAAATGAGATCAATGCGGAACTCAATTGCCCGTTTGGGCGGCAAACCCGATACAGGCTCAAAAACATCAGAAAAGTCACAAGCAACAGGAATACGAGATATATCATCATCATCTCGCGAATCAAGAGAATATAAAGCCATCTCGGAATTATCCACATCCCGAAGAACAAGAGATAGCTGAGTAGGCGAATCCGGATGTCGAAGATATATAATCCTCTCCGAACAAATAATCCTGGCATCATATCTCACTAGCCAGTCCATTCCCAAAATCATATCAAATCCCAGACAAGAAATAACGTGCAGATTCGCATGAAAAGAAAAACCACATAAAACAATCTCAACATCATCACACAGCAAACTAAGGGTCGCGGATCCCCCAACAGGATTCGCAATCCTTAAAGAAGTAACCATACAAGAAACATCCAAAGATAAATCATCAACGAGCTTTTTCGATACGAAAGAATGTGAAGCACCCGTATCGAAAAAAACTCGTATACTATGGTCATAAAATAAAATAGAACCTTCCAAAATAGATGAAAATATACCTTTGGGCTAAGAAGGACCTTTAGAAGCCTTGGTAGCATAAAGATTGCTAGACTTAGCACCAGCCGGAACAGTAGGGCAAGCTGAAACATGATGACCCTCCTTCTTGCAGTAACGGCAGAAGAGAGGCTTAGGACAAGCTCGAATAATATGATCCGGAGAACCACAATTAAAACACTTTCGAACGAACGAAAGGTGTTCCGGAAGACCGAGGCTGAGAGCTAGGACCACCGGTCTGCTTCTTCTTAGAAGGAAAAGGCTTCTTCTGAATTGGAAACGACCTTTTGTTGGGGTTCTTGGAAACCTCAACATCAACATCAACATCAACATCAACATCACTATCACACTGCTTCTCGACGGTCTCGAGATGAAGTGCCGAATCAACCAACTCCTCAAAAGAAAGTTTAAGCTGGAGCAACAAAGACTTCTTAAGATATTTCTTAAGACCAGAAACAAACTTCAAATTCTTCTTGTAAGAAGTACTGATGAATTCAAGACCATACTGAGATAAAGCCTCGAATGATGCAACATACTCAGAAACAGAAGATTTCCCTTGCTTCAACTCAAGGAAGCGACGGGTCAATAAAACTTTTTCAGATTCAGGAACGAACTTGAGTTTAAATCGCTCCCGAAACTGAGCCCAAGAAAGAGTAGACTCATCAATTTCGGCTACAAGAAGCTCATACCAATCAAGAGCACGCTCTTGTAATAAGCTAGAAGTTACAAGAACTCTATCATGGTCAGAAAGGTCCATGCGAGAAAAGATACGCTCGCACGTGCGAAGCCAAGCTTGGACTTCAAGAACAGACTCGGAGCCCTTAAACGGCTTTCCTCCAAGATGAGAAAAATCACTACACTGACGTGCAAAGGCAGACTTGCGAGGTGGAGACACTCGAGGAGGAACGGGAGGTTGAGTGCTCCTAAACAACTCCAAAAACTGATCAGCAGACATATATACGCCATCCGGATGTGAGCCACTGGATTGCCCAGCACCCGAACGTCGTCCCCTGCCTCTTCCAGCCATACGATGAAGGTAAGATAAGAACAAGATTATTCACAAGGTAGATATTGCAATATGGAATACTACGGAATAAAATGCATTCCTAGACGTATTCCCAAACTCTATCTAACCTTGATGGAATAAAGAGACACGATGATTCAAAGATTTGTGTCACTTGTACACTTTGATGTACCGTAATATGTGCATCTATTATGTGTTTATCATATTTTGTCCAGAACCTCGCTCTGATACCACGCTGTGACGCCCCACCTCTATACCCACGCTAGCCAAGGACATTACAAAGTAATGCCGTCAACTAACACGGAGAATAAGGCTGGTTAGGAGCGACCATCTATAGCCTTGCTCTAACTATCTATTGAAAACATCGACAATAAACATACCAACCAGGTCGACGTACCCAATGAATACTTAAAACAAAACCATAGGTGGTTGGATCTATCAGAACAGAATATGACAACTCAAATGTAATATACATCACAGAACAGTAAATCATCATATACACATATACTGATACATTGCAGAGTATACAAAATAATACATGTCGAGTGGTATAGCAAACCACAATATACAGACGAGTTCCAGAGGAATACATATCAGAGTTATTACAAAATGGGACTACACAAAAAAGCTATGACAAAATGAAGCTAGCGGAGTAGTCCATGCGGAAGCAAAATATGCTAAGTCCAAAAGCACCTAACCTGAAACATCTCGGTCTGACCCGAGTATAAAATACACGGGTCAGTCTAGCTAAACAAATCAGTTAGATAAACTGAACAACAATAAATCTACAAGGTTACAAAGCATAATAGATATCTCTAAAAGAGATAACACAATCATCTGACGAAAGATGAATCATATAGAACAAGCCTCATATCATCGGCAACATATAGAAACAAAGGATACAAATATTCCAAATCAAGCCAAAAAGGCAAATAACAAATACCAATAGGGTATACAAGTTCCGCAAGGTAAACGCTACGCATCATGCGGCTCATAATGACCAACACCGAAGGGCGATACCAAGGGAATATACATATCAATGAAACATCATAAAATTTGCTCGAGCTCAGTACTGTACAAACAAGGATCCATGAGCCCGAAGACTCCAAACCCAATATCACCCATGCGGCTCATAACGACCAACATCGGAAGCGATACTAAAGGGCAACCCAATATCACCCATGCGGCTCATAACGACCAACATCGGAAGCGATACTAAAGGGCAACAAACCCGAAGGCAAAAACCCGAAGGCACATACCCGAAGGCAACAAACCGTAGTGGCGAAGGTCAGAGACTCGGTACTGGACACCACTAACTGGCGGAATGTGTCACAACTCTCGAAAAGGAATCCGAAAAGTGTTAATGTATGTCCCATAACCACTCGTTCGCACTAAACGGTTTACTATCCGTCAGCCATTTTCACACTCAAAGCAGTACAAAGTTCACCTCATATCATCGGTAAACCAAACCCGAAGGTCAAAACGATCTATCGAATAGGTCGGGAATTAATCGGAAGGATAAACGCACAGATTCATGGTCCGTGTTTTGCCCAACCATTTAATCACCCTTCCACTTTGCTCGAAGTGCGAAATTGTGCGTGTGTTTAAATAGAATTTATAAATTGGAGAAACGAGCTTTTAATATGACTAGAAAGATTATTTTATAAAAACCCGTGGATGAAGTCAAAAATAAGTTATCAAAGTCAAAGAGGCAATAACAACCACTAAGAAGCAACTTGAATCGATAAAATTTGAAAAACAAATCAAAATATGCAAAACTAGGCAAAACAGGCAAAACATGAGCAGGTCGGTCGACCGGTTGCAGGTCTCGGTCGGCTGGCCAGATGCAGGAATTAAAAAAAAACTCAACATGAGCAGGTCGGTCGACCGACTACAGGGCTCGGTCGGCCGAACTGCATAAATTTGCAGTTTCTGCCCTTTTTCCAATGAAATGCAAGTTCTTCCAAAATGCGACCGTTCGAGCAATATAGTTAAGGAGCCTTAGCCAATAGATACCCCAGCTCCATTAGCTCTCCGATTCGCAACCAAAAACATATTCAAACATCAAAGTTAGGAACTTTAAAGAATTGAACCCAACACTAAAATTTTGGATATTCACTAATTCAATCCAAACCAAAAACAAGTGCATATGAACAAGGTGTTAGGAATTCATACCCAACGTCAATGAAATCAAGAGAAGTAGATGTGAGTTCAAAACTCACCTTTTAATCTCACAAACAAAGAAGATGTAGGAGCTAAAACACAAGGAGAAGACCAACTAATCACTACTTCAACCCAACAAGCTTCAATCTAAGAACAAACAAGTATTTTCCTAAGTTAGGTTTAGGAAAACTTTCTGAAATTGAAGGAGAAAGAGTTGGAGAAGAAGAAGAGAGACTTACATATGGCTTCTCTATGATTTTGGAGCAAGAAATCAAGTTACAAAGGAGAAACTAGGGCGTGCAATTTCTATTTCCTCTTCCCTTCCACCATTTTCAGTTTTACTTGAGAAATAAAAATGAAAGAAGATGAAATGAAGAGAAGGGGTTGAGTTAGAGGGTTAATTAAGCTAGTGGGCTGAACCCAAACCCAAACCCAATAGAAAAAGCAGCCAAAATTTCGCAAACTCCAAACATATCAAAGATTATACTCAAAAAGATCGCAAACGCCATTTTGGAACCAATGGAAATGGTTTCAAGTCCCAATTCGGCCGTTTGCAAAAAGTAACATTTCAGACCAAAATCCGACTAACGATGCTATATTTAAATTAAACATTTAAATATAAAATCGTTAAATATGCGGGTTGTTACAGAAAAGAACAAATGCAACTGTTGATTTAAAAGAATGTTTCTCTTGGTGAAAAGAAGCGACTTTTTAAGAAAATAGCAGTTGGGGATATTCAGACGTCTGAATAAGAAAATTCAGATTTCTGAATTAGATTGAAAACGCAAATAGTATGGAAATAGTTCATTTTTAACCTCATTCAGACGTCTGAATATTTTAGGTCAGACGTCTGAATATTGTGAAGACAATATTCTTATTTCAATACTCAGACGTCTGAATGAATGGTTTCAGACGTCTGAATTTGCTGTTTTGTGCATGTATGAGCATGTGCGTGCATGTGTGTATATATATTTATATATATATATATATATATATATATATATATATATCATGTAAGGAGAGATTTTAACAAATTTTCTAAGTAATAAACAGAACTTAGACACGTAATATACAACTATAAACATCCGTAGATGAATCTGCAATAAATCTCCTGCAAAGATAGTTTTAATATACACATAACATTTTATATAGGTTGTTATAATCAAAATCGAGAGTCTAACAACTAGTAATTAATATAATAACATTTTTAAATCAAATAAAAATTAAAGCAAAAATCAATATTAAATGATAAAATAATAATTAATAATTAATTGAAATAATAATAATTAATAAAAAATAACAAATAAGTATTAAATTCATAATACTTAGATAACAATAATTAAATGTTAATGAATAACAGTTAATAACTACTATTAAATACTAAAAATTAATACTTAATTTGAAATATCAAATAATTCCTATTAATAATTTGTAATTAATAGTTAATTAGTAAGTAATAATGAACAATGAATTAATATTAATAATCAATGGTTAATAAATAAATATTAAATATTAAACTAATAGTTTATGTATAATCCACTATTAAATACTAATAATTAATAATAAATACTGTTAAATCACTAACATTTGATAATTAATATTTGATAATGAATATTTAATAACTAATTTTTAATATATAATATTTCATAAATAATATTCAATAATTAAAAATTACTATTAAACAACTACCATTAGTTAATAATAATTAATTAATAATTTTAATAATTACTATAAATAGTTAAGTAGTAGAAATTAATAGTTAGCCAATAACTAATAGTTACAAATTATGGATAGTATTTAATATTTACTATTTAATATAGAATTATGATTAATATATATTATTTATTTTGTAATCCAAAATTAATTAAAAAATATTCATAAAATAAAAAAACACATGAAGCAGGCTAGACCCAAACACGTACAAGAACCCGACCCGAATTAGTTGAGGCAACCTACCCAGCCGCAAGACCATAATTTATTTCATAACCTAACCCTAGAGGTCCAGAGAAATCATGCCAGCCTTAATTTATCAGCCGCTTCTCTCTTCTCCATTGAAATTCTTTCTTCCATATATTAATAGCACAGTCCCTCTTTTCAAAGTTGACGGTACTAATTGCTTGCTGTTATCGTTGATCTAGCTTTCGCTTCGTGATCGATTCCTAACCCATCAACTTGGATACATCAGATCTAGAGACTCGATCTTAAACGTTTGGTTTTTTTAGTTTGTATTTGGACATCCCCATACTGAGAAGCCATTAGCAGAAATACTCATTTGCTTATCATAGAGGAGAAGTCTAAAGTGTCTGAAAAACACAGAACCTCTTCGATGTGTGCTGCTACATTATTAATAAATTGTTGGTAGGACTTTCCAAAATACTCATTCGCTTCATATAAATTTTCTGAGTTGTACTATCATTTACGCCTTCGGTGATTACTCTATCTTGTTCTGATGATTTATGTGCTGCTGCTATTGGAGGATCCATCGGCTTTGAACTATTCTCTGATGCAGTGGAAGCCAAAGGGATGTCATCACTTTGTATGCAGTTAAATAGATTATTCAAAGGTATGTTATATGCATTTGTCTCTGTCTATCTTGTTGAATGCTTTCTCTATTGCCAAGTTTTACAAGTTGAACTAGAACAATTTCTTTCCTATCTTAATTTGTTCCTGATGATATTTAATAGAACCTTACATCGAAACCATATGGCCATTCCTGCTTAATCATCTATTTGAAATGCTTTTTCGCATATTATGTTTTGGAACTGATTCATCGTATCGTCTAAGTTGTATAAAGTAGAAAAATAATTTAAAGCTTCTTATTCTAGCTTTCAAGGATCTATAGAGTGCTGTCTTTTTTCAGCGATTAAAATATGTGTGTGCAAGTTGTTCCTTCTAGCTGTCATCGTTGCTTGGAAGAATTTAGTTGGTCGGTCCCCTTGTGTTGGCCACCTGACTTTAGCTTTCTATTGGTTTTCCATTGCTTCAGTGTGGATGATTATTTGCAGTTGAAACAAATTTTACATATATTCTAGTATTAGCTTCTCATTGGGTGGATTGCTTATCGCTTGATAATATAATAAATTGTTATGCTATCTAATGACGTTATACTGTTGCCTTATACTGATTTTATTTTTGTTCCACATTTTGAGACTTGCTTTGATGAGCTTTAGTTTACTGATGAATTTGAAAATAAGCTTATCTCTATATGTTACACTGAAGCAGCCCTATAGAACTTCATTGTAGCCTAGCTGACTAGGCTAGGCATTGTTGAACGTGAAAGACCTACTTTGATTCATTGCTAAACTAATTAAGAACTTAACAAGAATCGATGAATGCTCACTTGTCAAGTGGTTGATCACTGAGACTGAAAGTTATGTGAATTCAGACAGCATAATATCGCCAAAGGCTCTGTCTAGTTTATTATGTAAAGAGAACAATTTTCTCTTTATAATAACTTTTTTTTGCATTGTTATTTGAATAAAGTTCGTAGGATACTAAAGTCACTAACTAATTTTTCTTAAAAATCCCCACAGATTAGTTTTCAACACTCGTATCACTGTGATTAGATTCTACTCAAACAACGAACTAGAACGTATAGATAAAAAGATGATTTGATGAATGACTGGGTCTCTCTAAACAATATGTACTTCATGAAAACGGGATAATAGAGAATGGAACAAAAAGTTTGACCTTTACAAATAAGAGTTAAAAATAATGCGTCACGTCCAAAGAAACTAAGAGTTAACAAATATCATGTATTAAGTAAATATAATAGTTGTATTAGTTTTTGTTAAATGCTCTTAGTGATACCAGAATGTAAAAGATGAATTCACCAGTTAGCTCTGTATTTGTTCCCTTTGACTTTTCATTGTTTGCACGTCTCTGGTTCTCCTTTCGCTTTTCTGTACCGGCAGTTGTATTGATTTTTGAGCTTGAGTTACTTACCAAGTTTGGCAATGTGTTTTCACTTGCGACATTAATATAAGCATCTACTTCTTCATGATATGAATAGTGCATACAAAAAAACATTAGCTATCTGTTCCAGATAATAATTATCAAGATTTGAACATTTGTATCTATTTACGTATAATAATTTGATAGAATGTTTACTCATTGATCACGGTTGAATTTCCATACAGCTCTTAATTGACTGCAGTATGGACAACAATATGATCTTTCCTTTCAATATATGCTTAAACATATATTTACAGAGAGTAAGGCAAACTTCTTTTATTTTGAATTTTATTTAAACAAACCTATAACTGATTTGTTTCCATTATTTTCAATGATTTTTACACGCAGATTCATAGGTCGATCATCCAAGCCTGCAATATCAGAATACTGGCATCAGAATCTTAGATTTTTTTTTTCTTCCTTGAAGATGGATGATATATATTTTGAGTCATTTTCTATCATTTTAACTAAACTTAACTGAAACAAAGTCATTTTCTCTCAATTTAACTATAAAATAAAATGTGAGACTTCAAAGAAAATAATTGGATGCCGACTTAAAAATTCGAAGATAACTATAACTAAAAGGGGGACGGAAAATCAAAAATTAAAACAATAGGGATCATGATCATCAAGCACCCAAATACTGCTATGAAGCCAAGTTTTGCCCTCATTTTCTTTTATTTTTCCCTTAATACTAAGTATCTGACGCCTTAAGTATAATTACTCAGTATATAACAATGACATCTATTTTCTTAATATTAACATAAGTTGACCTAATATTGCATCATGTGCATTCGTAGGTTGCACTATTTATCTTGTTGAGATTAATCTTAATTCATCATCTCATCATCTTAAATGCATCTAGAACAACTCAAAATTTCCTTCAGTTTCTGCAACAAAAAAAAGCAAGAGATGGCAGAGATGAAGCACATGACCAGATTAGTATATATTGCATCCTTAAGGAGGTATGTATTTACTTCTCTTTATTCCATAGCTTCCGGTTTATGTATATTTGTGTGCATAACCAAAAACATGTGAATATATTTGTTAGTGTACATCAGTTAGTGTATCATGTTGCATATTTAAAAGGGTAAATATATGTGATAAACAATATTTCATTCCTTTCTATTTGTTTTATGCTGAAGACACGTTATCATTTACTATATGTTAGCTTTAAGTCTATTAATTCAAGTATTTTATATAACAGCGGTGCCTATATTGTTGTCGTATTATATATTTTAATTATTCAGTCCAATGTATTAATTCAACATATCCCTTAATTCAACTATTCAGTTTATGTATTATGTCATATTTTTCAAGACTTATATTGTTCATTGTTATCTAATGTTTACTAAGATTGATGCTATCAAAATATGTGTTATATATTTTAGTTTAAGGTCAAATATATTATATTTCATTGATATCCCTTTTATTTTTAATCCTTATATATATATATCTTTTAATCTGTTGTTTCAGATCATTCCATGATAATGGGAAAGCCGTTTTGGGTAAGTAAGCATGAGTAAGCAAACTGTCGATCTATATAGATTGCTTACCATTTTCAAGTAAGCATCTCAAATATGTCTTCTTGAAAAAATACCGCTTCCTTTTTAGCTTTTAAGTCCTTATTTTTTTAACTACATTTGAATTCCCTTTAGATGTATTTACATTCACTGCTTTAAGTCGAGGATTATTTTATTTGCATTTGTAGAACCTAAGATGCTCTTGACTTTGACATGTTTGTACCCTGAATTTGTTTTTCTATTTTTAGCAAATAACAATGTGATGTGTATTGTGTATTGACTAAACCTGATATTGCAGTTAGTTTCATTTCACTTTGTTATATTGATGTTTAGTTTTACTTCAATGCTGTCTATGGATATTGCAGTAGGATCTACTGATATTGCAGTGCTTCCTATTTTGACTTTAAACGCATTTTGATACCGTTTTGTAATAGTAAATATAAAGTTGTAATGTATTCTATATGACTGAATAACGATTCCTTTGAATTTATGTCAATTTTTTCTCATTTCTTATATGTTCTTGCTGCGATTCAAAATGTGTTCAGAAATTTTTTACTTTTATTTTACATTTTTCAACCACAACTGCCAATAGCATGTGTGAAAAGGTTTTTCACAATAGCAGTTGTGAAAGACCTTTTTACAACTGCAATTGAAATTCGTAAAAGACTTTTACTATAACTTCCATTGGCAGTTGAAAAAGACTTTTTTACAACTGTCAAAGATCGTCGTAAAAAACATAGATCTATTACAACTTTGGATATGACGACACGCGGCTATTACAACTGTTTTTGGCAGATGTGAAAAGGTGTTTTTATTTGTAGTGACTGTAACTTCCCCAACTTAGAGGCCCAAAACTAATAGCTGTGGATGCTGCAATCATTCATAGTTATTAATCCTAAGCGTTCAAATACGACGGTGTTAGATTCCTTTATATATATATTTTTTTTGAAAAAAATTAATCGCCTCGTTAAAAACCTGAACTTGTACCCGACGTGAGCATAGGATAGGGAAAAAGAGTGCGGCGCTTTATTAACATCTCATTAACAAAGCATATAGGATGTTCAATAATGTATATACATAGATACAAGACAGCCATCAAAATTGACTATCAAGTCGAAGACACGCTGAAGTTATGTACTGTATCGAAACAAAATAAAAACAAGCCGAGATAAATTAAAACAAAAAGAAAAGAAAGTAAAATGAAACTCTCCTCCTTCACTAAAACCGGGGACGAAACATTCAATCCCCCATCAGATCCATTCCCCACCGATCTAGAATTCGCTTGCTTCTACTGGTGATAACCCTCTTCTTCTTCACTTTATTACCCAACATCTTCAAATCAATTTCAATAAGTTTCCATCGTTCCCATTTCGTAAACTTCCGATCTTCACGAAGTCTTCTATTACGTTCTAGCCATATGTGATGAATAATGGTTGAAAAACTCGCAAATGCCAAGCTAGTAGCCTAATCCGCTGCAGAGAAGTTAGTTGATAGGAGTTGAATTCCCTCTTCCAATGTTAGTGAGCACGGCTGAGGTAAGTCCAAATTTTTACAGCATGTAGTCCATAAGAAAGTAGAGTATGAACATGCAAAAAATAAGTGTGAATGGTTTTCAGGATATTGATTACAGAGTAATTGATGCAGCGGATATTTAAACAAACAATATAGATCGATGAAAGTAGCAAACGGTGGATTGAAGATACTGAAATGCTCAAATTCGTTGATCACAAAGATACCGAATTCTAGCTATCTTCGACACGTTGATCGCGCACGATACCGTGAGAGAAGATCTTCAATTCTTCAAGCGTTGATCAAGCGCACTTGATTCCGCGAATCGGCTTCAACAATCGTTGATTCGAGCGCACTCGAATAACCGAAAGTGGAGATAGGAGATTACACTCAACTACCAATTTAAGATGAAAGCACACAGCAATCAACAAGAATTTTATTCAACAAAAGCAACTCCTTCAAATGACAACACCCATGCCTATTTATAGGCTACAACTCACACGACTCAATACTTCACCGACCTAACTTCGGCCGCGACCTACGACCTAATTTAGATCGTTAGCAACCTAACCGCAACACAAACTGCACAACTTAAGAAAGTTACAACGCACACGACCTATAGGTACAAACGACTTATCACATTTACTCACAAACGATTTACAGATACAACGCACGCTACTTACAACATGCGACCGACCTAACCAGGTACGACCTAAAACAGAACCCCACGACCTAACCAACCTTGCGACCTAAATAAGTAGCGACTTAAGAACCATCTGCCCTGAGTCCTCTTCTCGCGACTTAACTAGGTCGTAGGTCGTTCACGCGACCTTCTTCTGAAGCGACTTAATAGTAGGTCGTTTGCTTGCGTGCTAGGAAAGAATGGTTTCCTGTTAGGTCGTTGGCGACCTAAGGTCTTCTCAACATATGAACTCCGCGACTTATAGAAGGTGCGACCTAAGCTTATCTCATTACCATCGCTAGGTCGTAGCTCGCTTGAACGACTTAACCAATCGTTAGCTCGCAATCGACTTAAGCCTTTAGTTGTACGCGACCTAATTTGTTGACTTAACTCGTTGCCTTTAGATTGCGACGTATCATAAGTCGCTGGACCCCTCTGCCTCTCATCTCTCGCTGCATCCTTACCCCTGTTAGGTCGCACGCGACTTAACAACTCATTAGGTCACTTGCGACCTAAGAATTCTTCATCTTGGGCTGCATCATCCTCTCCTGGTTGAGAGAAATTCGTCCGCGAATTTAAAAGTTCTTTCCCAACGGATGATTCATTTCCAAAATAAGGTACAAGATGTTTAACATTAAACACGTCAGAAGTGTATACATCCTCCGGCAGCTCTAACTTATATGCGTTTTCATTGATCCGCCTCACAATCTTTACAGGACTAATCTTTCTGGCTTTCAACTTGTTATAAGCACCCATTGGAAAACGATCTTTTGTTAACACGGCATACACCAAATCTCCTTCGTTAAGTTCAACACTTCGTCGCTTCAAATCTGCAAATCGCTTATACTTTTCATTCGACTTCTCCAATCGTTCTTGAACGATTTGATGATATTCCTTCAAAGCATCAACAAAATCAGTAGCTTGTTTAACGGTCCCCTTCGGTTGAGGCACTACTGTTAAATCCAACGGCCCCTTCGGTAAGCTTGAATACACAATCTGGAATGGACTGAACCCTGTACTACGATTCACCGCATGATTATGAGCGAACTCAGCTTGACACAATTTCAAATCCCAACTCTTCAAATTGTCTTCCACAAGACATCGCAATAAATTTCCCAACGATCGGTTAACCACCTCCGTTTGTCCATCAGTTTGCGGATGGTAAGCGCTACTAAATTTCAGCTTCGTTCCAACCATCTTCCACAAACTTAACCAAAAATGACTCAGAAATCTGGTATCTCTGTCTGAAACGATAGACTCCGGCACCCCATGTAAACGATAGATTTCCTTAAAGAACAACTGAGCAACACGAACAGCATCCGCTGTCTTCTTACAAGCAATAAAATGTGCCATTTTCGAAAACCTGTCCACCACAACAAATATAGAATCATTCCCCCTTTGAGTTCTAGGCAAACCTAAATTAAATCCATGCTGATATCAACCTATGGTTTGTTAGGTACTGGTAACGGCATATATAATCCTGCATTTGTCGCTGTTCCCTTCGAAACCTGACAAATATGACATCTCTGAACAAACCTTTCAACTTCCTTCCTCATCGATGGCCAGTAGTAGGATTGAGAGATTAATTGCAATGTTCGGTCTCTACCCACATGTCCTTCCTCATGAAGCTCCTTGATAATCTTCATTCTCAAACTGCTCTTTGGTATACATAATCGACTCCCTTTGAATAAGAAACCATCAACCAACGCAAATTCATCAGTACTCCCGTCCTTGATTTTCTCAACACATTTCATAAAGTAAGGATCTTCTTCAAGCAACTCTGGCAATAGTTCAAACCCTATCACTTCAACTTTCATTGTCGTCAACAAATGATTCCTCCTACTCAATGAATCAGCTACACGATTTGTCACCCCTGATTTGTGTTTAACAGCAAAAGTAAACTGTTGTAAATACGCGACCCATGAAGCGTGCCTAGCTGAGATTTTATCCTGTCCTTGCAAATGCTTCAAAGCTTCATGATCCATATAGAGAACAAACTCCTTCTGAAATAGATAATGCCTCCAGTGCTTCACTGCTTGAACAATTGCGTAAAACTCAACATCATAAGTGATATATCTCAACTTAGCTCCAGATAACTTCTCACTGAAATAAGCAACTGGTCTTCCTTTCTGACTCAAAACTCCAACCCCAACCTTCGATGCATCAGTATGTAATTCAAACAACAACTGAAAATCCGGTAAAACTAGAATTGGTGCTGTCGTCAATAGTGTTTTGATCTGCTCAAAAGCAACCCCTGCTTCCTCTGACCATACAAACTTCTTTCCTTTCATGCAATCGGTTACTGGTGCCATCACACTGCTAAAGTGCGGAATGAATCTTCGATAAAAAGACACCAAGCCATGAAAACTTCGCACTTCAGTAATTGTCTTCGGTTGTGGCCAACTCCTGACAGCTTTCACTTTATTTTCATCCACTTGAATACCTTCCTTTGAAAGAACATACCCCAGGAATAAAACCCTGTCCGTCATAAACACGCGCTTCTTTGTTGCTGCATAAAACTGCTCTTTTCGTAGATCAACAATACTTCTCGCAAATGCTGGATGTGTTCTTCCGTGCTCCCACTATAAATCAGAATATCATCAAAATAAACTACCACAAACTTCCCAATGTATGGTCTGAAAATTTGATTCATCACCCTCATAAATGTACTTGGTGCATTCGATAGACCAAACGGCATAACCAACCATTCATATAATCCTTCCCTCGTCTTGAATGCTGTCTTCCATTCGTCTCCTGGTCTAATTCGAATTTGATGATATCCGCTCTTCAAATCAATCTTTGAAAAGATAGTAGCCCCACTCAACTGATCTAGCAAGTCATCTAACCTCGGCATTGAGAATCTGTAGCGAACAGTAATCTTGTTCAAAGCTCTACTATCGGTACACATTCTCCATGTTCCATCCTTCTTCGGCACCAACAAAGCTGGTACTGCACAAGGACTCAAGCTTTCCTGAACACGTCCCTGTTCTAACAACTCTTCCACCTGCCTTCGTAACTCTTCATGTTCCTTCGGACTCATTCGATAATGTGGTCTATGCGGTAATACTGCTCCCGGAACAAGATCGATTTGATGTTGAATGTCTCTCAGTGGCGGTAACTCCTTAGGCAACTCTTCAGGAAACACATCACTGAATTCTTCCAATACTGGCTTTACTTCCTCTAGAACTTCTACAGATTCAGTGGCTTCATGTCCAATCAACAAAAATACCTCTGGACTCTCTTCTACTTCTTCAATAAATTCCTTCAAAGTCAATAAAGTCTTCAGCTCCTCAATCTCTTCAGATTTACTCTCTTCCTGTTGTCTCTTCTTTGGAACTAAAATAATCTTAACACCTTCAAACATAAAACTGTAGCTATTGGTCCGACCGTCATGTTGCACTGCTCGATCATACTGCCATGGTCTTCCCAAAAGTAAGTGACAAACATCCATCTCAACTACATCACACCAAATTTCATCTTTATATTTCTTCCCAATAGAAAATGGAACTCGAACTCGCCTGTCCACCTTCACTTCTCCTCCTTTTCTTAACCACGCTAACTTGTAAGGATTTGGATGCTTCTCCGTTTTCAACTTCAACTTTTTCACAGCTTCCGTAGAAATAATATTGTCACAACTTCCAGCGTCAATCACAAATTTACAAACCTTTCCCAGAATAGTGCATGTTGACTAAAAGATGTTACTCCTCAACCAACTAGCTTCTTCTTCTTGCTTCGGTATCAAACAAGATCTCCTCATCATCAGATTACATCCTTCATCTCCTGATGCGACATCCTGTTCTTCCTCCTCAACTGGACTAGGATAACCTTCATCATCATCCTCACCTTCAACTTCAGCAATCATAGTTCGTTTCCTCGGCTTCGGACATTCATTACTCTTGTGACCCACTTCCTGGCAATTATAGCACTTGAAACTGTTATTGACCTTCGTCTTCGCAACTTCATTCACAACTGGTTTACTGATTGGTTTAGGAACATTAGAACTTCCACTAACACCCTTCACTTGATTGTTAGAATTAGTAAACACACCACCTCCATGCCTTCCCTGCTTTTCCCAAGCCAACGCTTTCTGATGTGCCTCTGCCACAGATCTTGGATCAAACATATTAACCATATCCTGGATCTGCATTCGCAACCCTCCAACAAATCTAGCGGTCAACTGTTCTTCTGTCTCCATAATATCATTCCTGGCAATGAGTTGGTAAAATTCATCTGCATAATCATTAACTGATTTCGTCCCTTGCCTTAGATTCTGCAATCTCTGGTACATAAGTGATTGATAGTTGTAAGGTAAAAATGTAGCTCTCATCAACTTCTTCATCTTATCCCAAGACTCAATCTTTGACTTCCCCATCCTCTCTCTCGTAAGTTTAGTTTGCTGCCACCATGCCAAAGCTCTCCCCCTCAACCTAGTAGCAACCAACTTCACTCGACGATTTTCCGGAATCTCTTTGAAATCAAAGATTTCTTCAACATTAGACAACCAATCCAAGAATTCTTCTGCAACCATTCCACCTTTAAATTCAGGAATTTCCATCTTCATACCCGATTCCCATCGACGATCATCATCTACATCTCGATATGAATTTCGGCCTTGGTCTCGATCTCGATAATGAATGCTAGCTCTATCACCCTCTTCATTATATTCAAATGTTCGTCTATATCGATCTGGACCATTATCATCCCTTTGATCACGCATGTCCCTTCTACTATGTCTCTCTTCATCTCTATATGGTTCATCTTCAAACTCACGTGGAGTTCTCCTCTCTTCACGTCCATAGTCATGGTGATCTCTCTTTGATGAAATTGATGTTTCTCTTCTCTCTCTAAAAGATTGCGGTGATACCCTCCTCGCTTCCGTAACCGATGGCGAAACTTTTTTTCCTCCATGGTTCGAGATTAGTGATCTCCTCCTTTGATTTTGATTTAAATCATTCATCAACTTCTCTAACTTTCCAATGCCTTCATCAAACTTCTCATTAATACGTTGATCCATTTGCTCGGCTTCTTCTCTTCTATACAACGCTTCAACATTTTGATGTCGATTAGCTCTTCTTGGCAGCATGATTTCACAATCACAAACGCTTCAAAACTTTCACAAATCTTCGACAAATCAAACTTCAAAACAAACTTCACCTAGGCTCGGCTACTTTTCACAAGTATACACGGCCTACCTTCAACAAATGATACCAAAATGATGTTTCAACTCTCGTCTCAAACTCAAACACCTTTCCAAATTTTGATCCAAAATGAAATGGATCGAAAGTTTCTAACTTGTTGCAATTTCAAGATAAACACGATGAACAACAACTTCAAACTCCTTGGTTCCAAGACTCGGCTTAGCTATGATTGGCTAAGTCTAGCTCTGATACCAAAAACTGACGCAGCGGATATTTAAACAAACAATATAGATCGATGAAATTAGCAAACGGTGGATTGAAGATACTGAAATGCCCAAATTCGTTGATCACAAAGATACTGAATTCTAGCTATCTTCGACACGTTGATCGCGCACGATACCGTGAGAGAAGATCTTCAATTCTTCAAGCGTTGATCAAGCGCACTTGATTCCGCGAATCGGCTTCAAAAATCGTTGATTCGAGCGCACTCGAATAACCGAAAGTGGAGATAGGAGATTACACTCAACTACCAATTTAAGATGAAAGCACACAGCAATCAACAAGAATTTTATTCAACAAAAGCAACTCCTTCAAATGACAACACCCATGCCTATTTATAGGCTACAACTCACACGACTCAATATTTCACCGACCTAACTTCGGCCGCGACCTACGACCTAATTTAGGTCGTTAGCGACCTAACCGCAACACAAACTGCACAACTTAAGAAAGTTACAACGCACACGACCTATAGGTACAAACGACTTATCACATTTACTCACAAACGATTTACAGATACAACGCACGCGACTTACAACATGCAGCCGACCTAACCAGTTACGACCTAAAACAGAACCCCACGACCTAACCAACCTTGCGACCTAAATAAGTAGCGACTTAAGAACCATCTGCCCCGAGTCCTCTTCTCGCGACTTAACTAGGTCGTAGGCCGTTCACGCGACCTTCTTCTGGAGCGACTTAATGGTAGGTCGTTTGCTTGCGTGCTAGGAAAGAATGGTTTCCTGTTAGGTCGTTGGCGACCTAAGGTCTTCTCAACATATGAACTCCGCGACTTATAGAAGGTGCGACCTAAGCTTATCTCATTACCATCGCTAGGTCGTAGCTCGCTTGAACGACTTAACCAATCGTTAGCTTGCAATCGACTTAAGCCTTTAGTTGTACGCGACCTAATTTGTTGACTTAACTCGTTGCCTTTAGATTGCGACGTATCATAAGTCGCTGGACCCCTCTGCCTCTCATCTCTCGCTGCATCCTTACCCCTGTTAGGTCGCACTCGACTTAACAACTCATTAGGTCGCTCGCGACCTAAGAATTCTTCATCTTGGGCTGCATCAGTAAGCAATTAGAATCAAAATTGTATCCCCAATTAATTAGTTTATCTCTAGTAGGCAAGCGATTATAAATCGCTTTATAGGCAGTTAATGTCATTCTAGGATTATTGCATTTGTTCCATATAATCTTGCCCCATTCTACAGTTGGATAGTGATTTCTAGCTGCATTCCACGCAGATCTGAAACTAAATCCTTTTAAATCCCTCGTCCATTTCCAGTAATCCGATCTAGCCGAAGAGTCTATTTGGATTTTAGAAATCTGATTGTTTAGTTGTTCAGTGAAAGGAACTAGATCCAAATTAAACACTCCATCTTGAATGATAGATGAGACTTTATCATTAATATGACCATAAAGATGTAAACTATCCCATCCAAGAATAGTAACCATACTTTCACTATTAATCCAAGGATCATGCCATAAAAGCGTATTTCTCCCATTAACAATGACTCTGGAAATATTATTGCGAGCAATCTGTCTATGTTTAAGAATTGATTTCCATGTCCATGAGACATTGTTATCAATCTCCATAGTCCAAAACTGCTTGTTGTCACAGTACCTTTTGCTCATCCAGCGAGACCAGATATTTTTAGAATTAATAAAATGCCAGAGAAATTTAAGACTAGATGCTTTCCTGATATCCGCAAAATTTCTCAATCCAACTCCTCCTTCTGATTTAGGGTGGCAGAGAGTATTCCAAGCAATTTTGTGAACTTTTCCATTCCAAATAAAATTAGCACACAGTCTATTTAATTTGTCTATAGTAGCCAAAGGAATCTGATATACCATCATCCAATACAAAACTATAGGCGTAATTACAGAATGTATTAATTCAGTTCTCCCAGCCATAGATAAAAGCTTGCACTCCCATCCATTTAATCTTTTGTTAATATTATCAAAAAGAGTCCCACAGTCAGAGAAATGCAGATAGTTATGAGATAGAGGCACACCTAGATATTTGACAGGAACTTTACTTTCTTGCATGTTAAGAATATTCATAATTTCTTGTTTGTTTGTTGTGCCTTTACTAAAATACAGCTTAGATTTACTATTGTTGACATTTAAACCCACATATGTTTTGATCTTCTTCAGACATTTACTAATCACCTTGGCACTTTTATTAGAGGCCCGAACAAAAATCATCAAATCATCAGCATATAGTAGGTGAATAATTGCCGGTTCAAAATTGAACAGAGGAATAATTTCCTTGACTTTGTAAGCCTTCAACATCAAAATAGAAAAATATTCCATAGCCACACAAAACAAATACGGAGATAGGGGATCACCTTGTCTAATACCTCTATTGCTAGAAATTAGACCTTTAGGGAAGCCATTTATCATTATAGAGAACGTTGGAGTAGAAATGCAGTTGTATATTAATTTTACCAATTTTTCAGGAAAGCCCATTTTTTTAAGCATATGACATATAAATTTTCTATTGACCATATCATAGGCTTTATGTAGATCTAATTTTAGACAAAGCTTTCCAGCACCTTTTCGATTGAAAAATCTTACTTGTTCATGAGCAAGTAAAATATTTTCATATATAACTCTTCCAGGAATAAACACAGATTGTGCTTCAGAGATTAGATAGCTAAGGAAAGGCTTAATTCTGTTGCAAATAACTTTAGCAATAATCTTGTAAATAACATTACAGCACGCTATAGGCCTATAATCAGCAAGAGAATTGGGATTATTAATTTTAGGCACAAGAGTAATAAATGTATGATTCACACCTTTGTCTAATTTGCCAGTAGAGAAAATCTGATTAATCATGCGCGTCAGACTACTTATTAACTCATTCCAATGAACTTTATAAAATTTTGCAGAGAAACCATCCGGACCCAGACTACTATTATCAGACATGGAGAAAATGGCTTTGCAAACTTCATCAGAGCAAACACTGCTTGTCAGGAACTCTCTTCCTCCATCATTGATTCGACAGGTGCAATTTACATCAGGTAGATTAGTATTCAAATTATCACCATCATTCGATAGGAACTCTCTTCAGACATCATTGATTCCTTTATATATAGAAGCACATGAATATGGAAAAAATTTAAACTTAAAACAACATCACATATCATTTAAAAATTTTTCCAATTCATTACATGATCCCAAACTCGCAAACCATGTTCAGAGAAAATATGTTTATTACAACATACGCTCAAGAGTGGCATATGAAGATGCCCCTTTAGTAAATCAGAGTATATACATGCAATATAACAACTTTGCCATTACAAACAACACAGTGGAATCAAAAAGAAAAGATTACTCTAAATAGCTATTATGCCACTTGTTTGCGCCAAAAATGGTCACAAACCCCAAGTATCGTGAAAGCACCAAAGTATGAATATAAATCAGCAATATTCCAAACACAAATCACATATCACAGCAAACAACAAGCAATAATCCAGAAATAATGAATAGAGACACAAGATTTATAGTGGTTCGGCTATCTCCGGCCTACGTCCACTTCAAAGTTTTATCCTTTTATTGATTATCCTTGCTAGTTACGGACGATTAAAGCAGTAGCAATGATGAATATCGAGTACAATAATTATATTGAAGTGTAGAAATGAATCCGGCAGAGTATGGATGTCCAATAGCCAAAAGGCCCTCTTTCTGTAGGCTTCAGGGTGCTATTTATAGGAGTTAGAGGCTCAGATCTCGCTCAAACTTCGGAACTTTTTTTGGCACGTGAGTGGGCCCACGCGACCGATCCCACCAAGTTTTGACTCGATCTGCGATCGATACGAATCCATTTCGTATCCATCAAAAAATGATCCAATCGAGATGAAACTTGGCAGGAACATTCCTTACCTTGTATGCAACCTACTATGAAAATTTCGTTGCATTTGATTAGCGGTTTGGGAGATATGATCGATACGAATTGGTGTTCCTTGTGGACTGCAGAGTTCGAATCCATGCTTTTGCATCCATCTTCTTTGACTCGATTAGAAGCGCGAGCGCATCGATGACGTGGCGCTACATCCTAGGCCAGATCCTGAATTCGTGCCGAGTTGAAGGTCTCTTCCTTCGAACCATGCATGTCCTTAACCGCTTTGAATGCTTCTCCGCTTGATTCGCACTAGCATCCATAATTCGCGTTCATTCGTGCCGATAATTTCGCTTCGCATCTCTATCCAACTGCGCATCGTACCGTTCTTCGTATCGATTTTAGGAGGGTGTTTCGTATCGATCTATCCGATCGATACGAAATAATGTTATGCGAGGCGATCGATTCGAAAAATGCACGAAAGGTATGGATACGAAGCTAAGTACGAACGAAGCCTTACCTGATGGATACGAGCGAGGCCTTACCTGATGGATATGAACTTCGATAGCCTCCCATGGATACGAAGGCGCCAAAGTCCTTCTACTAGAGAGTATTGATTCGAAACATGCCACCTCTTCCCATCCTGACCGATACGAAACCATTGAGTCCTGTCCATGATGATCGATACGAACAGTATCGATTCGAAGTCCTTCACCCTACTCTGCCTTTGATCGATACGAGCACTATCGAGTCGAACTTCTTCCGATCGATACGAAGCCAATCGATATGAAACACCAACTACCTGATCGATACGAAACGTATCGATACTAACCATCCCTGCTGATCGATGCGAAATGCATCGATACGAACCGTGCCTTGCGCGCCTTAATCCATCCATATCTTATGCATATGACCTCCGATTGATCTGCAACTTGAAACATAGCCTCTCCTAGTCCTTATCATCATCTCCATTCGATTCCGTCTCGATCGGAGCTCAACCAAATTTTAACGACATCGATTGCTGCCTTGATTGCAATCTATCTCCAATCCTGATATCCATCATTCCTTTCCAATTTGTTGATATTCCAGCCTTGACCAAAAGGTGGGATAACATTTGCCCCCCAAAACATGCCTTGTGATAAGAAGACATGCTTTGAATAGTTCCCAATCCGATATCCAAAGTCCATAGCCAATTCCATGTCCATCCGAGCTCGATGACCGAGCTTTTAATCCATCCTTATTCAATAGCCAATAACCGAATCCAGGACCTCTCCGGGTCGATATCCATATCCATAACCTTTCCGGGCTCTTGCCAAGCGCAATCCACACCTGACGACCGTGGTCCATTGTCCCTAGACGTTGAGCTAACCTTTCCAAGTTCTTGCCAAGCGCAATCCACACTTGACGACCGTGGTCCAGTGTCCCTGGACGTTAAGCTAACCTTTCCGGGTTCTTGCCAAGCTCAATCCATACTTGACGACCTTGGTCCAATGTCCCTGGACGTTGTACAATGCCATGGCTTAAGTCCTAAGCCGAATCCTTATCTCTTCGCACCCTTGTTGAGCATAGTCCATACTCAGCGACCTGAAAATAATAATTGATAATACAGGGCCTAAGTCCTAGGCCGAATCCTGGTCTCTTCGGACCCTTTTCAAGCATAGTCCATACTCGACGACCTGAATGAGTCAATTTACCACGTTCGGGCAAAGCGACTCACCCCTTTCCAGGCATAATCCATACCCGACGACTGTTTATTAAAAACCATATAAAAATCTAATCAAAATCCAATCCAAAATCCAAATCAAAACCAGAAAATCAGGAATCCAAACCGGCATCCAAAACCGAAAACAATCATCCAAAGGAAAATCCAAATCAGAAAGCAAGCAAAACCAGGAGTTCAATCTAAACTCCAAAACCAAACCAGAAAAAGAATCAGTGTCCAATCCAAAAGAAAACGATAAATTTCACAAACCGTAGCACCACGGTTTATCATCATTCAGAGCATGCCTAGGGACTATCTCCGTCCCCATATATGTGTAAATGACTTGGTCGTTTTCCAATGGTTTGTTACTTATTTCATGTTATCCTGGTCAATGGATAATCAATCGACCATCATCCCTGCGCATCACGCCATCGTTGCTCGAGATAGGCGGTGGCTGCTCCTGCTCCACCACTGCATTCCGAGTTCCGACATATTGTCGCAACTGTCTATTCCTTACATGCTCCTCAATTATGTCCTTTAAGTGCCTGCAGCTATTGGTATCATGTCCATCCAAATCATGGAAGAGACAGTACCTTCCTGATGCCCTCTCTCGTTTAGAAGGCTTTCTCCTAGCTGGCCTTCGGTAGGGAAGGCGATTCCGAGTATCCAGGTATATCCGCTCCAGCATCTCATTCAATCCTGTGTATGCAGAAAACTTTGGATCCTTCCATTGCTTCCTAGCTTTTTCAGAATCATCCAGCTTCCTCTTTCCTTTATCTTCGAACCTCTACTGGATGGTCCTCCATCCTCAGTCGCATTTACCTCCTTCAACTTTAAATCCATACTCGCATCTTCTTGCCGAAGGAACCTTTCGGCTTCGTGAAAGAATTCCTCGAGATCCTGTGGGGGATCTCGTATCAAAGATACTTTAAACTCCGAATCCTCTCTGATTCCTGATACTTCCGCCATCAAAACCATCGATGGATCTGGCCGATCCACCGAAGCAACCGCCGCATCGAATCGGGTTAGAAGAGCCCTAAGTGATTCATCCATCCTTTTCTTTATCGATGTCAATGTCATTACGTTCTTCGGCCTCTTGATATGAACCCGAAACTGCCCCAAAAACCTATCCACCTATTCCCTCCAAATCCTGATAGATCCTTCTCCTAACTGCCTAAACCACATTGCAGCTAAGTCCATCAAGTACAAAGGGAAACATCGGGCCATCACTTCCTCCGATGCCCCCAACACTTCCATGTGTCTGGTGTATCTCATCAAGTGATCAGTTGGGTCTACCTTGCCATCATATACCTCCACGCTAGGCAACTTAAACTTAGGTAGATTCTGAGCCATCCTTATTTCTCGAGCGAATGGACTCCTGTTCACCCCTTCCAAGTCTCCATTGGTCAAGCCACCTCGCATAGTTTTTCTGATTATCTCTTCCAATCGAGCGTTGTCTGTCAGGGGTTGCCCCCGAGGGAACTCTGGCACATATTCTTCATATGGCTCATTAGCAGTAACGTTGGCTCTACCCCGTTGAACTCCTTCCAAAGGTGCTCCTGTGTTGGATCCTGCGGGCCTGCCCCCAAGCCCTTGTTGATTGCCTTCTGGCTCTGTATCATGTCCTCCATTGGGTTCCATAACCCTAACTCCTTGTTACACATCCACAGCCGCTGTAGCTTTTCCTAAGTTCTGCGTCCCTGCAGCTCTCATCTGTTCAAAGAAAGTCTGAATCATTTCCTGTTGACTTTTCAACAATGTCTCTTGCAAAGAATTTTCCATAGCTTCCATTTCATCCCTAGTGATGTAGATGGAAGCTTGTCCTTCTCCAGCTCCGGATGAAGCTTCTTGACTTCCTTCTTGTTGGCTTCTCTCAGCCCTCTACCTTCTACTATTTTGTCTAGTCATTTTCTCTAAGTCTGAATTCTTCACGCTCTTCCAATCCAAACTTCAATCTGATGTAGCGGGTGCCAGTCCTTCTCAGTGAAAGCACCAAAGTGTTTGCACCAAAAATGGTCACAAACCCCAAGTATCCTGAAAGCACCATAGTATGAATATAAATCAGCAATATTCCAAACACAAATCACAGATCACAGCAAACAACAAGCAATAATCCAGAAATAATGAATAGAGACACAAGATTTATAGTGGTTCGGCTATCTTCGGCCTACGTCCACTACAAAGTTTTATCCTTTTATTGATTATCCTTGCTGGTTACGGATGATTACAGCAGTAGCAATGATGAATTTCGAGTACAATAGTTATATTGAAGTGTAGAAATGAATCCGACAGAGTCTAGAAATCCAATAGCCAAAAGGCCCTCTTTCTGTAGGCTTCAGGGTGCTATTTATAGGCGTTGGAGGCTTAGATCTCGCTCAAACTTCGGAAGACTATTTCTGGCACGTGAGTGGGGCCACGCGACCGATCCTACCAAGTTTCGACTCGATCTGCGATCGATACGAATCCATTTTGTATCCATCAAAAAATGATCCAATCGAGATGAAACTTAGCAGGAACATTCCTTACCTTGTATGCAAGCTACTGTGAAAATTTCGTTGCACTTGGATCAGCGGTTTAGGAGATATGATCGATACGAATTGGTGTTCCTTGTGGACTGCAGAGTTTGAATCCATGCTTTCGCATCCATCTTCTTCGACTCGATTAGAAGCGCGTGCGCATCGATGACGTGGCGCTACATCCCAGGCCAGATCCTGAATTAGTGCCGAGTTGAAGGTCTCTTCCTTCGAACCATGCATGTCCTTAGCCGCTTTGAATGCTTCTACGCTTGATTCGCGCTCGCATCCATAATTCGCGTTCATTCGTGCCGATAATTTCGCTTCACATCTCTATCCAACTGTGCATCATACCGTTCTTTGTATCGATTTTAGGAGGGTGTTTCGTATCGATCAATTTGATCGATACGAAATAATGTTATGTGAGGCGATCGATACGAAAAACGCACGAAAGGTATGGATATGAAGCTAGATACGAACGAAGCCTTACCTAATGGATACGAGCAAGGCCTTACCTGATGGATACAAACTTCGATAGCCTCCCATGGATACGAAAGCGCCAAAGTCCTTCTACTATTGATACGAGAGTATAAATTCGAAACATGCCACCTCTTCCCATCCTGACCGATACGAAACCATTGAGTCATGTCCATAATGATCGATACGAACAGTATCGATTCGAAACCCTTCACCCTGCTCTGCCTTTGGTCGATACGAGCACTATCGAGTCGAACTTCTTCTGATCGATACGAAGCCGATCGGTACGAAACACCAACTACCTGATCTATACGAAATGTATCAATACGAACCATCCCTGCTAATCGATGCGAAATGCATCGATACGAACCGTGCCTTGTGCGCCTTAATCCATCCATATCTTATGCATATGACCTCCAATTGATCTGAAACTTGAAACATAGCCTCTCCTAGTCCTTATCATCATCTCCAATCGATTCCGTCCCAATCGAAGCTCAACCAAACTTTAACGACATCAACTGCAGCCTTGATTCCAATCTATCTCCAATCCTGATATCCATCATTCCTTTCCAATTTGTTGATATTCCAGCCTTGACCAAAAGGTGGGATAACACCACTTGCACGTCTCCGGAAGCTTATTTGTCTTAAGAGGTACCAGAAAACCTTAACTCTCAAACTACTCAAAATCAATTGAGTATCCAATTGTTTAAGAGGAAACAAAAACTTCGAGTCAGATATAAAGCCTGGTATGAATAATAATTTACCATCTCAATTCATTTAGATATCTAGTGAGACCACGCCTCTTAGCGGAATGAGTTTCGCATCACTAGTATCTTAAAACCTTTATAAAACCATATACATTGCTCCTACACCCACAATGGTTAAAACAATTCAAAACAGCATAATATGATGATATGCAAAAATAATGAATCAATTCTGGATTGTCCATCCCCATTAGTTTTTAGACTATCTGTCTCAATTATAGTTTTTAGGATTACTATTAACCTATTAGTTTTCATTGGAGCACTATGAACCTATTGGTAACTCCAATATCTTACTCTTATCGTATTTTTCATGGGTTGACTAGCAACCGATTGTTAAACCCAATATCCTTTCTTCTTGCCTTAGTTTCCATGGGTTGATTAGGAACTTATTGACATCCGTCAATATTTCATATGAATATAGTTTTCATGGGCTAATTACAAACCTACCGGCCCCTACCAGTATTCAATAGTTTTCATGGGCTTACTATAAACCTGTCTATCTGACATCTTCCAGTGCACATAGTTTTCATGGGCTTACTATGAACCTGTATATTTGACAACTTCTTTTATACATAGTTTTCATAGGCTAACTATGAACATGTTGGCCCCTGCCAATATCTTTCCCTTTATATTTTAGCATCCTATAGTCTTATCTTCCTGATCTCCTAGATGCAATTCTACTCGTTCAAGAGTTTTATCATTTTTATCCACTTCTGGGTTAACCTAACTGGTTTTTCTACCATTCATCCCCAAAATGCAGTTATGGGCCATTTTAAAGTGAATGTATTCATATTTGATGAAGCAACATAACAATATGGCAATACCACCCCTTTGGGTTTAAATTTATCAAAGATAGCTTTTTCTTAAAACCATTATAAAAACTCCTTTAATATAGCCATGGGTTTTTCTTTTAAAAATAGAGTTTGGGTAGTAAAATCTTTCGATACCTTCAAAACCTAGCTTTTGATTTCATAGAATGAGATTCTTTGAAAGCTCTTAAAAACATCAGGCTCTTGCCTTATAATACTTTAAATTCTACCTTTCGAAACCTTTCGAATACATTAAAATATTAGCATTTAATTTTTGAAGCTTAGCTTCGAAACCAGTTGAAAGCACCCCTTTCGACACCAATGGAAGTGCCCTTTCGAAAATATTAGAAGTACCCCTTTTAATAGCTTTGGGTTTATACTTGAAACATAATTTGGATCAAAGTGAATACAGGCGAAAGCATCTGTTTCAAAACAATCCTTTATCATAAAAAAATATTGGGGAAAACTCGATGGCATCGGCACCATCTCTTTCGAAAGCATTTAACATATGAGTAAAAACATTTGAAGGATGGTGTCGAAATCCCTTTTGAAAGCCATCACCTTCGAAACCCCTAACCCCTTTCAAAAGCTACTGGAATCGACTTTAACATATAAAATAAAGTATCCTCTCGACAACATTGATATCTTCAACACCATCGAAAGGTCAAAGAATGGTAGCAGGGTATCACTAGTTCGGAACCCCTTCTTTTAAAACATTCTTTCATAAGTAAAGGAACCCAATCAAAAGCAATCTTAAGTTAATGGAAACCCTTTCGAAACATTTTAAAAACCCCTTCAAAACCATATGCTTCGACTTTGTCGAAGGCTAAAACAAGAAAAACGTTGGTGCTTTTCATCTTAAAAACAAACCAAGGTTTCGTCTCCTTCGGAAGCTATGCTTTTGACACCTTACCTTCACCTTTCTCCAATCCACTACATACCATCAGAGTGAAACCTTGTGTATTAGTTTCTTCATGGTTGATTTCGACTAAGATAAAGGTGGAAGCATCTGTGTCCAAAGGTGCTTTCTAAAGTGGGTGGAACATATTTTCTAAGCAAACCAGGTTTAATCCTTGTTAAAGTAAACTTTTCTCTAACTAACCTACCACGTGTCAACACCAGATTGGTTACCTTAACTTTTTCAAATTCTTTTCTAAAATTAATTGCCGCTAATTAGATCTAAATAATTGTTAAGTTATCTGTTAAACCCTTCCATTAGACAAAACCAATTTTGCAAAGAAGTCCCTCTTCTAAAACAATTTATTTTGCATGGTAAATTACTTTAAAAAAATCCTCAAAAATTTTAGAAATTCACTTTAATCATGTTAACTAATATATCAAGTTACAGACCCAAATTCTCCTTATATATTCCAAAATAAATTTATAAACCCAAATAACCATAATCTTTTTTGAAAATTCATAATAATCTCTCCATAGCTTGGCAAATTCTTAAAATTGAAACCCAACTCCAAAATCATGTTTCTCATAACATAAAATTTTCCCACGGCATTTAAACATCATTAAATCATAATTTTGACCTAAAATCGTGCATAAATCCTTTTAAACAACTTGTTTAAATCAAACAAATCAAATCTCAAGCATATCATCATTTGATTCATCTTAAAAATGAATGTACCCTTTAAATCTGAAACATAAGATTCAAAAAAAAAATATAGAGATGGAATTATTATTCAACTTGATCTAAATAAGAAGATTGGATTGAGATTGATTTCCCTTAAGCTTGATTCTCTAGCTTTATTTTGATTTTCTTCTTCCTCTTACTAGTCAGGTGTTCCTTCTCTTTTGATTTGCATTTTAGTTTATAAAATGAAGTGAATGGGAAGAAATAGTAGGAACGAAAATATATATAAGGGCAATGGTCATTGGGCGGAAAATTCCTAATATACCCATATGTGACTTAATTAACCAAAACCCATTCTTAAGTCAATTTGTTAGTTCATTAGGAACATGCCTTATTAATTAATTCAAGTCTCAATCACCTTATCACTTAACATTTGCATTATTCTGTTTAATTTATCTAATTAAATCTTTTGAATAATGTTATCAAAAATTAGGGATGTTACAAGCCCCCCTTCTTAAAGAATTTCGTCTTCAAAATTCAGTAAGGACTAAATACTAAACATAGAAATCATCTGTAACGACTCCTAACAACCATACTAGTCTACCTGACTAGAAAACATCTATATAAATCTAATATAGACATACCCTCAAAGAAAATCAGGATAAGTGTCTCAAATCCTATGCTCTGTCTTTCAAGTATAGCCCTTCTCGTTGTCACCCCATTGAACTTTCACCAACTTGACTATCTTTTTCCTCAATCTTTTCTCATCTCTCGTAACAACCTGAACTGGTTGCCTCACAAAAGTCAAATAAGCTCTACTACTAAGTCCTCCAACTCTGTCTGAGTAATGGTAGCATCTGGATCATGCACGTACTTGCGAAGATGAGACACATGAAATACATTATGGATACCTACCATACTGCTCGGAAACTCTACTCTGTACGAGAGCTTTCCAATCCTCTCTATAATATGTAATGGACCAACATATCTCGGTGTCAGTTTCCCTGACTTTCCGAACCGTACCACACCCTTCATCGGTGATACCTTTATAAAAACCCTATCTCCCACTGAGAACTCTAGATCTTTGTGCCTCTTATTTGTGTAACTCTTCTATCTGGATTGAGCTTCCTTCATCCGTTCTCAGATTAACTCAGTCTTCTCTAATACCTCCCTTACCAAATCTGGACCTAAGACCAATCTGTCTCCAGTATTCAACCAACATGCAATGGATTTGCATGGCCTTCCATACAAAGCTTCAAAAGGCACTATTCCTATACTAGTCTGGTAATTATTATTATAGGAAAACACAACCAAATGTAGGCGATAGGTGATCCTCCTAAGATCCACCAAAATCCAACTCACAAGCTCTCAATAAATCCTCCAGCACCTTATTAACTCTCTCTGTCTGCCCATCCGTTTGTGGATGATATGTGGTACTCATCCTGATCTTAGTGCCTAATACATCCTGTAGACTCTTTCATAATTAGCTAGTGAATAAATCATCTCTATCGTTGACTATGCTACTAGGGACTCCATGAGGTCTAACTATGTTCTTCATGAACAACTTCGCTAAAACTGGTGCTGTCCTCGTCAAATTTACTGGAATGAAATGAGCACTCTTGGTCAACCTGTCCACAATAACCCATATACTCTCATTTATTCTGCTTGACCTTGGCAACCCATCAATAAAATGCATAGATGTTGAATCCCATTTCCAAACTGGAATATCTAGATGCTGAAGTAAACCACTTAGCTTCTAATGCTCGACTTTTACTTGTTGATAGTTTACACACTGCCTAACCTACAAGCCAACATCCCTCTTTATGCCTTCCCAATAGAAGCTCCTCTTCATATCTCGATACATCTTGGTCCCTCCAAGATGAATCGTAAACTTGGATCGATGATATTCCTTAAGAATTTCTGTTCTCAAGTTCTCAACATCTGGAACACATAACCGTCCCTTCTTTCTCAATCATCCTCTCTAGTCAAGACAAAAATCTTTCAAATCATCTACCTCAGTTCCAACCTCAACCCTTCTGATCCTCTCAGATAATAATGGATCCTCCCTCTATTTTGAAGCAATTCTCTCAATCAACACCGGTCGAACTTCTAAACAGGACAGTAGCATGGCTGTCTCTGACAAGAAGTAGCAGTTGATCTTAACTAAATATCACAACTGGCCAAAGCTTATAGATCCTTCCATTCTGCCAACATAGCCAACACCACATTTTGATGTCTTCTGCTAAGAGCATCTGCTACTTTATTACCTTTCCCTGGGGTATACTCTATACCAAAAACATAAGCAACCAAAAACTCCAGCCTCCTCTATTGTCTCATATTCAAATCTTATTAAGAGAGTAAGTATCTTAAAGACTTATGATCGATATATAACTCAAATCTCTCCCCTAAGAGATAATGCCTCCAAATCTTCAAGGCAAAAATCATCAAAGCCAACTCTAAGTCATGCGTAATAATCTTACTTCGTACGGTCTCGGCTGCCTAGACATGTAAGCAATGAATTTTTCCTTCTGCATCAATACTGCTCCCAATCCAGCCTCACACGCATTAATGTATACCACCAACCCTTGGTTTCCATCTGGAACTACAAACCCTAGGGCATTGGTTAACAAATGCTTTAACTTAAGGAATGCTTTATCACATTTGTCGGACCAAACAAACTTCACTTCCTTCCTGGCAAGCTTAGTCAAAGGCACTGCTACCCGTGAGAAATCCTTAATGAATCTCAATAGCCAGAAAGTCCAAGAAAACTTCCGAACTCGGTCACCGTCTCTGGTCTCTTCCAATTGTTCATGACTCTGATCTTAACCGGATCGACTTACAATCCTTTCTTTGAAACCACACGACCAAGAAATTTAATCTCTTTCTTCCACAAATGATACTTGGAAGACTTCGCCTTTAGTGATTCTGCCTCATTATCTCTAATACAACTCTAACGTGATCTTCATCCTCTATCTCATCCTTAGAGTATAAAAAACGTCATATATAAACACCAACACAAATCTATCCAAATACTCTCAGAAGACTCAATTCATCAAATCAACAAAGAAGGCATGTGCATTAGTCAACCTGAATGACACCACTAACCACTCGTACAAACCATATCAAGCCTGAAACACGGTCAAAGGAATACTATCCTCTGCCACTCTGAAATGATGGAAACCTATCGCCATGTCAAACTGGGAAAACACTCTCTGGCTCCACTCAACTGATCGAACAGAACACCAATTCTCGGCAAAGGATACTTATTGTCTATCATCCTATTTTTTAGCTTACGATAGTTGATACACATCCTCAACGACCCATTGGGTTTCTTCATGAATACCGCGGCCGCTACCCAAGGCGAACTTTTTGGTCTAATTAAATTCCTTCCTTCAAGAACCACTAGTCGCACCTTCAATTCGTTCATCTCTGTTAGTGTCATCCTGATAGGCAGTCTACTCACAGGTTCAGCTCCTAGCACAAGATCTATTTGAAACTCAACAGCTCGTTTCGGTGGTAGTCGTGTGACTGGCTCAAAGACATCTGCAAACTCTCTTGCAATTCGAACCCGACTTGGCTCTTCTTTGACTTCTGTCACACTTAACAAAGCACAACAACTCCAATCAGAATTCTCCATTGAGAATATGATTCGGTTATGACTATCAGGGTGTCTCAAAAATATCTCCCCATCTTGGTAGAATATCCTGGCCTCATACCTCCTCAACCAATCCATACCCAAAATGATTTTGAAGTCTATGAAATCATAAACATACAAACTACATGCAAACTTATGACCTAACAAATCATGTTCTAAGTGGTCACATCTCATCCTCAGAGTTGCTTACCCTCCTATTAGATTCAAAACCCTTAAATAAGTAACACGGTAGGTGGTTTTAAGCATAACCTATCAACCAAACATTGAGATGTAAATGAGTGTGATGCACGTTATCAAAAAGTATCCTAACTGGAATACTCTAAATTAAAAACGTACCTTCCATCATAATCTTTCCTTTATTAGCTGCAATAGGCTTAGCTGATGATCCAACTGCAAAAACTTTTCCCTTGTCCGCCCTGGCTAGCTCTGGACATTAGTTCTTGTAATGCCCCACTTGATTACAGTTAAAGCACTTCACATTCTTCTTTCTACAGCCTTCTTTCCCTTGCCTTACTGGCACTCATTTACATAATGACCCTTCTTGTCACATTTATAACAAGCCAAATCAGCATTTTCCTTCTTGGCAGCATCTCTTTTCTAGACTCCCTTCTTCTTAAAGAATTTCCTCTTCTTTCTCTTAGGACCTTGGGATTCTACTAACTTCTTTCTAGTAGAAATAGCAACCATCTCTTCATGGGGAATGACCATCTCCACCACCACATTACAAGGTTCTTGGATATGCGTCATAGTCATTCTAGTAAGCTCAGGTCTCAGTCCTCAGATGAACCTTTCTTCCCTTCTAACACCAGTGTCAAACATAGCATATCCATATCGAGATAGCTCATCAAACTTAGCAGCATACTCGATCACTGACATTTCTCCTTAGACCAGATCCATGAACTTCCTCATCAATGCAGACTTAGCAACTTCAGACAGAAACCTCTGCTCAAACCTTCTTCTAAAATTAGCCCATATCAACTCTTCCTTCGGAACTTCGACGGTCACAATATTCAACCAATAAAATGCTACCCCTTGCAACTACCTAGAGGCTAGCCTTCTTTTTTGCCTATTATCGAAGCCTAGATCAGTACAAATTCTTTCACAACTCAGTAGCCAATTCTCAACTTCAGCTACATCCTCCGTTCCAATAAACAGCTTTCCACCAAAACTGGTGTAGTCTCTGCATAGCTTAGCATAGGTATTCCTAATTAGAACCATAGGATTAGCTCCTTTAGCATTACCAGCAGCTCCATCTTGCAAAGGAATGGCTAATAACTATTACACCTTCCTCGCATCTACTGGTGGATTTCCAGCACCTACATTGGTTTCAGCATTTGGATTAGCATTGGTCTGTCGACCTTGATTCCTCTTGGTATTAGGTCGAGCATTTACATTGGTTGTGTTGCTTCCTCCACTTAGATTTTCCTCTTCCGTTTCCTGCTTCCATATCTTCTTTCTCGTAAACCTGCATACGAGCCTTAATAAGATACAGAAGAACGGGCTAAGAGAGAGAGGGGAAAACGAGTGTGTATGTGCTTATATGTACATGTATATCAACTACAAGTACGTTACTATAGCATTAACCTTAACCCCGATCATATTTTCAAATTCATTCGATTATGTTTGAAAATCCTTTAGGTTTAACTTTCTTTTAAAATTTCATATACCAATGCTCTATAACCGACTTATAACATCCCTCTACTTGGAGGCTCAAAACTAACGACTATGATTGTTGTAGTCATTCATAGTTATTAATCCTCAATGACGAAATACGACGGTGTAAGATTCATTGATACAAAGAAACACATGAATATGGAAAAAAATTAAACTTCAAATAAAATCACATATCATTTCAAAATATTCCAAATTCATTACATTATCCCAAACTCGCAAACCACGTTTAGAGAAAATATGTTTATTACAACATAGCTCAAGAGTTGCATATGAAGATGCCCCCTTGGTAAATCAGAGTATACATAGGCAATACAACAACTCTTCCATTACAAACAACACGGTGGAATAAAAAAGAAAAGAGAACTCTAAATAGCTATCATGCAACCTGCATGTCTCCGAAAGCATATTCGTCTTAAGAGGTACTTGAAAAACTCAACTTTCAAACTGCTCAAAATCAATTGAGTAACCTTGAGTTAAAGGAAAACAAAAACTTCAAGTCAGACATAAAGCCTGATATGAATAATAGTCTACCATCTCAAATCATTTATATATCTAGTGAGACCACGCTGCTTAGCAGAACGAGTTTCCCCTCACTAGTATCTTAAGACATTTATAAACCACATACTGTGCTCCTGCATCCACAATGGTTAAAACAATTCAAAATAGTATAATACGATAATATGAAAAACAACGAATCAATTCTGGATTACCCATCCCCATTCGTTTTTAGACTATCTGTCTCCATTATAGTTTATAGGATTACTATTAACCTATTAGTTTTTATGAGCTGACTGATAACCGGTTAACCATTCAAGGACTCCCTGTCCAAATACATAGCTTTCATGGGATCACTATGAACCTATTGGTAACTCCAATATCTTACTCTTATTCGAGTTTTCATTGGTTGACTAGGAACCTATTAGTAACCCCAACATCCTTTCTTCTTGCCCTAGTTTTCATTGGTTGACTGAGATCCTATTGACATCTGTTAATATTTCATCTGGATATAGTTTTCATAGGCTAAATACAAACCTACTGTCCCCTACAAGTATCTAATCAAAGTTGTCATGGGCTTACTATGAACTTGTCTATCTGACATCTTCTTTTATTCATAGTTTTCATAGGTTAACTATGAACCTATTGACCCATGCCAAATATCTTTTCCTTTATATTTTAGCATCCTAAAATTTGGTCTTCCTGACCTCCTGGATGCAATTCTGCCCATTTAGGAGTTTTATCAATTTATATTCTCTAGAGGGTTAACCTAACTGGTTCTTCTCCGTTTATCCCTAAAATACAGTTGTGGGTTCATTTTAAAGTGAATATATTCATTTTTGATGAACCATCATAACAACATAGCAATACCACTCCTGTGGGTTTAAATTTACCAAAGAAAGCTTCTTCTTAAGACCATTATAAAATCTCCTTCAATATAGCCACGAGTTCCTTTAAAAATAGAGTTTGGGTAGTAAAACCTTTCGATACCTTCGAAACCTAGCTTTCGACTTCATAGGATGACCTCCTTCATAGGCTCTTATAAACATTAGGCTCTTGCCTTATAATACTTTAAATTCTACGTTTCGAAACCTTTCGAATACATTAAAGTATTAGCATTTAACTTTATTAGCTTAGTTTCGAAACCAGTTGAAAGTACCCCTTTTGACACCAATGGAAGTATCCTTCCAAAAACATTGAAAGTACCCATTTTGAAAGCTTAGTTTTATAGTTAAAACATAATTTGAGTCAAAGTGAATATAGGAAAAAACATCTTTTTGAAACCATCCTTTATTATATAAAAATATTAGGGAAAATTCGATGGCGTCGACAACATCTCTTTCAAATCATTTAACATCTGGGTAAAAACATTTGAGGTTGGTGTCGAGACACCTTTTAAAACCATCACCTTCGAAACCCCTAACCCCTTTCGAAAGCTATTAGAAGCGGCTCTAACTTATAAAATAAAGTATCCTATCGACAACAATGATATCTTTAACACCATCAAAAGGTCAAAGAACGGCAGTAGGGTATCGACTAGGTCGGAACCCCTTCTTTTAAAACATTCTTTCATAAGTAAAGGAACCCAATCGAAAGCAATCTTAAGTTAACGACAACGCTTTTGAAAACTTTTAAAAATCCTTTCGAAACCGTATGCTTCGACTTTGTCGAAGGCTATAATAAGACAAAGGCAGGCGTTTATCATCTTAAAAAAAACAAAGGTTTCATCTCCTTCGGAAATTATGCTTTCGACACCTTACCTTCCGCCTTCCTCCAATCCACTACGTACAATTAGGGTGATACCTTGTGTATTGGTTTCATCATGGTAGGTTTTGACTAAGATAAAGGTGGAAGCATCTATGTCGAAAGGTGCTTTCCAAAGTGGGCGGAACATATTTTCTGAGCAAACCAGGTTTAATCCTTGTTAAAGTAAACTTTTCTCTAACTAACTTGCCATCTGTCAACACCAGATTAGTTGTCTTAACTTTTTTAAATTCTTTTCTAAAATTAACTGCCGCTAATCAGATCTAAATCATGGTTAAGTTAATCAATTAAGCTCTTCCATTAGACAAAACTAATTTTGCAAAGACGTCACTCTTCAAAAACAATTTATTTTGCATGGTAAATTACTTAAGAAAAATCCCCAAAAATTTCAAAAATTCACTTTAATCATGTTATCTAACATATCAAAATTCCAAAACCAAGTTCTCCTTATATTTTCCAAAATAAGTTTATAAACCCAAATAACCATAATCTCCTTTGAAAATTCATAATAATCTTTCCATAGCTTGGAAAATTCTCAAAATGGAAACCCAACTCCCAAATCTTGTTTCTCCTAATATAAAGTTTTCCCATGGCATTTAAACATCATTAAATCTTGGTTTTGGTGTAAAATTGTGTATAAATCCATTTAAACAACTTGTTTAAATCAAAAAAAATAAATCTCAAGCATATCATCATTCAATTCATCTTAAAAATGAATTTATCCCTTAAATCTAAAATATAAGATTCAAAGAGTATATAGAGATGGAATTATTATTTACCTCGATCTAGATAAGAAGATTGGATTGAGACTGATTTCCCCTAAGCTTGATTCTCTGGCTTGAATTTGATTTTCTTCTTCCTCTTACTGGCCGGCCTTCCTTTCTTTTGATTTGCATTTCAGTTTTTAAAATGACGTGAATGGAAAGAAATGGTAGGAACAAAAATATGTATAAGGGTAAGCGTCATTGGGCCGAAAATTCCTAATGTACCCTTATGTGACTTAATTAACCAAAACCCATTCTTAAGTCCATTTTTAGTTCATTAGGCACGGCCCTTATTAATTAATTCAAGTCTCAATCCCCTTACCACTTAACATTTACATTATTCTATTTAATTTATCTACTTAAATCTCATGAATAATGTTATTAAAAATTTAAGGGTGTTACATTAACCTTCCAAATAATTCTCTTTTTTTTTTAATTATACTCATGAGAATCCGGTGGACCGGTACACACCTATGGGAAATTAAGTTGTGCATGCCTACTTCAAACACGACTGGTAAACTCCAAATAATTCTCCTTCTCGTGTAAATAATTACTTCCTTCATTAATCCAATAAAAGAGGCAATATATTTGAGTCATTACCTCAAAAATCTTCCAAATCTTCTTTAATTGGAGATATCGTATCACCGAAATCAACAATATCTTTTAAATCTTCTTTAATATGTAATATTCTATCATTGAAATCTAACAATCTCCACCTTGATACTATATTTTCATCTAAGCCTATCAACTCCACATACATCCTCTTACTTTAAGCAACTCTCAGATAAGACAACATGGATACTTCTTTAATGAGCTTCGGCATGGCCATTGTGATTGCCCGCACCTTAATGGGCCCAAACTTTCATTAAATCAAAAACAAATGTCCACCAAAGTAGTTGATTTTGGTATCCTACTAATAAAAAACATATATCAGAGCACTATCGATATAAATTCACAACGGAATAATTAAGTATTATAAACATATAATTGTTGAGTAAGGTTGACACCATTAAGCTCTAGTGACCTAATCAGTGTCGAGAATACATAAGAAAATATGTCCTTCCACCATTCCCACCTTATATCAGTATCTGTTGCTTTAAAGCTGTTCTATGGGTTGTAATGAGGAGGGGTTCAGTACAACGTTCTCGTGACTAGTAATTACATATTTTATACATTACACTAGTTTACGCTTATTGCCTTCCATTAAATATTATGTCGTTTGTTTTGCTTAGTCATCTTGACTCTACGTACGCATACGATACGTCATATCTACTTGGAGTAGACAATAACTACATACATATGTGTGTGGGTCTATATAGGTATCACAGTCCCCCTTTGGACCAATATACTATCCCCGTCGGTATCCATAACCCAACACCTCGTAAGGATCCATTGTTGACACTAAAAATGGATTAGAAAACCCAAGAATAAGTTGTAGGAAACCCGTGAGATCCAGATCTACCAGATAATAGTAAAAATAAAAGAAAAATAACAGAAATAAAGTATAGAGACATAATATTTTATAGTGGTACGACAATCTCTAGTCTGCGTCCACTTTATAGCTTTGTTGCTTATAGATTTGATATAGTTTGTTTGAGATTACAAAAGATTAGAGGGAGATTAAGTCACCAGTACATGGGTTAGACAGATTCTAAGTCTTAGGACAGTCTATAGTAGCTACTTTGGTGACTATTATGTGGAGGAAGAGGATGAAGAAGAGGCAGAGCTTTTGCATGGTGATAGCAGAAACCAGATCCTGTTTTAGTTGCATCAGGGTTATATTTATAGAGGAAGAGAGATGTTGGATCGAAAGCCTACTTGCATTGAGTCCAGGAGATAACCTGAAGTCCTACAAGAGATCGTGAAGCACTACGAGTTAAAATGATAACTCGGTACCGACCCGACCTAAGTCAACTCGGAACCAAGTTAAGTGTCTTGGTGCAAGTTGAACTTCTTTCACATTCTAGATTACATATCTCCCAGTTGATGTGTTTTGAGTTCTTGTCCATCGTCTTTGAGTTGATTCTAGCAATCTTCTTGATAGCACTTGAGTTATCCTGGCTTCTTTGATGTCATATCATCAATCTCGGGATCTGTCGTACAAATTCTGGAAAAAACATTTGATACCGACTTATTAGAGTTGTCTAGTGGTAGTGTGTAGTTTTGGAGAAGAGTGGAAGAAATGTGTTAGGTTGGTGCTTACTCCAAACATTGTAAAACTTTCTTAAGTTGCTTCTCTACCTCTTATATGTGCATTCCCAAGTTTTCAAGTCAATTTGTCTTCAACTTGCTTGGGATCGTCTAAATTTTGGAGTGCTTGGAGTCTAACTTGAGAGTTTTGTGTGTCAGACCCGAGTTATACTACTTGGAGGCTGACCTTAGTATTTTGTGAGTCTGACCTGAGTTATACTCAATGAGACCCAGTTATACTTTCTTGGAGTCCGATCTGAGTTTTTGTGAGTCTGACCCAAGTTACACTGAATGAGACCCGAGTTACACTGAATGAGACCAAAGTTATACTTTCTTGGAGTATGACGAGTGTTTTGTGAGTCCAACCCAAGTTATACTTGGTAATACCAAAGTTATTTACTTGAAGTTTGACCTGAGAGTTTTGTGAGCCAGACCAAAGAAAAATCAAAACACGGTACCAAGTTATGGATTTTCAACTGGGCATCGAGTTGACTCGGTCCGACTCTAAGTCATATTGTCTTGCCTTGCTATTTCTCAACTTAGATTTTCCTTCATTTTTCCTAGGTTCAGCTCAGCTACGACTCATGTCCACTTCCAAGTGCCTAGTTGGAAAACTCAAGTCAACTTTGTTCGCTCATTTTTCCCTTTTATAATGTTTCCAAAGTCCTTGAATCATTTTCCTTTTTGATGTTCTAACTTCTGGTTGAAATTGGCTTGGTTAAAAACCCGATTAACACTTGCCCCCAGAGTATGCATTCGTTAAAAACAAAATGTGGTCTAGATTAAGATAGTTCTGATTTTCTATCCCTTAATTTTGGATAGTCGTTCAAAAACTGCTTTGAAGCCTTGCTTTTGTCCGATAGACATTCCTTCAATCATTTTGAATAGTTAGAGTTCCATTCTTCATTCCTTGTGTTAAGAACAAGATCTACGCTCTACAAATCGTTCCATGCCCTATACAAGCATGCTGTCTCATTGTTTTCATTATTGCTTTTCTGTTGCCACCGAGAGCTTCCAATGCTGAATCCTTCAACCTTTGATTTCCAATGATCATACTTGTTGCCACTGACCATCCGAATGTTGCCATTCTTTTGACTGCCAAATGTTGTCGTTCTTCTGACCGCCACAAAGAGTTTTCATTTCCCAATTTCTACTAGTCATTGAGTGAAATTCATTTAGAAGTAAAGGAATGGCTATTGTTACAGCGATGGTGATGATAGTGGAGGTGGTGTCGACTATTTCTTGGTGGTAGATAGTAAAGTGTGGGTTGTGCATGACTTATGGTGGATCTCAAGCCTATCCTAGTCTGTGTTCACACTGCTTTGGGGACACACCGACTTTCTATCTTCGGCTAACTCTTATCAATGCATGGCCCTTCTTGCATCATCATTTGAATTCCAATGTAATAGTTTAGTCTTGGAACGATCATGTTAGATGATTCCATCGCTACGCTTTTCCTATTGCTGCAATCCTCCTGTTCGTAGAAAAGGAAAGTTTTCCTCGTTGCTTCGGATAGAAGCTCCATGATCGATTTTTCATCAACAAAGGGTAATCTCCGATACATAATACCGCTCTATGACACAACTCATTTTCCCAGCACAAGCGAACTATATACATAGGATGGTCCATTTGTCGTAGAGGAGACACATAACTTATATTGCATAAATTGACACTTTTCATTTGCCCCGGTCAATGCTCGGACTCCAATTGGTCGACATATGTCAACATCCTTTGGACTTTTGGCCTTCGTCACATAGGTTTTGATTTTCAAAATAAAGCACACCTGATCATGTTGAATGTCAAGTCTCATTTTCTAAAATTACTCACCGACCACCATGCTTAAAGTCCGGTGACCATACGTCTACTCCTTCTAAAGTTGGATCGTTCATAGTTTAGGTTTTGCTTTTTATTCTTATTATGCTAAGATAATTGATCACGGTTGAATTACAAGGCATAATTGCTCTTATAGAGTTGTGGCTAAATCTACCTCCTCCTCTAAATAAGTACCCAGGTTCAAGGGTCATGGATGAATAGAGAAGTGTGAGCAGGGATTCCCTAAGGCTTGCTACCCTTTTAGTCTTGGTCGTATAGTTTGTACTCTTTATTTTCACCTTTAAAATGTCGTGTTGCTTTTGACCTACTGTTAATCATGAGAATTCCAGTTCTATGCCACTCCTTGCTGTCTTGGAGCAGCATTGGGATGTTTATCCCCTCTTTGTATGATCTATGCCATGAACTAATCCTGTTTATGGAACTTTCCATCATGAATTTGGGCATTGGTGTGAGTTAAACATGCAGGGTAAATTTTCCGGTTGCCCTTAGTCCAATCGTGCTTCCTCGGTCATGGTTTTGGATTGGAAAAGTCCAATAATACTTTTCTTCAACTTTCCACGATTATCCTCATCTATCCCTGACCAAGCATGCCGCACTTGATCGCTGGCATTGTAGCTGAAGTCTGGTGTATCATTAGTTTTAATCTATGTAAACTAGCGCAAGAATTATCTGATTCCGATTATCCTTCCTTGAAGTTGTCTGTTTCCAAGGACAATAAAATTCCTAAAGGCTGATGATTATACCTTCTTGACATCGCCAATCTTTGGGAAACGATAGATTCTTGAAGGTTAGAGGATAGTTCATTCCTAATGTTGTCAATCTTTGGGCAGTGTCATATTACAGAAGATAGGGATGAAGACTCGATCGAGCTCCTGCTTCTGTCTTCAAAAGCTAGTGTATCGATGGCCCCATTCTAGAGGTTTCTCCTTAGAATCGTTAATCTTCAAGCGATGGCATATTCTTGCAAGTTGGGACAGAACGATTTGGTCGGTCCTTAAGTATGTTATCAATCCTTTTTGTCGTTGCATTTTTTTGGGCGGTGAAAAATTCCTAAAGGCCAAGGTTGAATTATCTGATCGGTTCTCAATTTGGTTTTGGGGACCTTTTAGCTGTTGCCAATCTCTAGCAGCAACGAATTCTTAAGGACTAGGTGCATCTTCTCCCTGTCATCACCTATCCTTAGGCAATGGCACATTCCTAAAGGTTAAAGTTTTTTCTTCCTACCCTCACCTATCTTCTGGCAATACCAGATTCCTAAGGGAGGGAATTTGGTTCCTTCTCGATGACGACTCTCTTTGGGCAATGCCGAATTTCTGAATGTTAAGACCTTCAATTCCCTAAGTGGCAATTCGTTGCCAGAATGCCCTATTTTGCAAACCAAAATTGTTGTCTAACCAACTCCGTAGTTGTTTGTGTTTAGACTTTGTGAGGTTCCCTTCGATTCAAGTATTTGTGCACCTATCCCTATTCGTAGGACTAGCTATTTCGAACGCCTATATTCGAGCGTTTATGAGAGATCGAAAGATGTAGGGAAAATAATTCGATTTCCCCCGGTCTGGCTCTCAATCCTACTATGGGATTGAGGAAGCTTGGTTATTTAATTTCTGACTTTGCATGATTTTCCACGCTTGTCCTTAGCTGTGCTTACCTTGTTTGATTGCTAATGTCATCACGTAAGTCTTATTCATATGCCAGTTCCTATCTCCGAGAACTAGTGACTTAGTTTCTTGGTTTCAAACAACATTTTCTCGAGGCTACCTATCTCCGAGCTTTATCAAAATTCTTTCTAAGTTGAATACTGAAAATTCAGTTGTTCACTAACTTATATCTTTGGAAACTAGCACATGAGCGATTCGATCCTGTGGACTTCCCTTCGGTGTTGCCTTATGTCCAGGTAGTAGCTGATTCCAACAATGAAGGGCTGAACCATTCAATTAACCGAAGGTTATATCTTTCTGTAGTTGCCAATCTTCAGGCAACAATAGTTTTCTAAAGACAAGGATAAATATTCAATTTAGCACCAACTTCTATCACTGAAAGTTAGTGCATCGATGGTTTACTACTGTGAGTGTTTCTCGTCAACCCTATAGTTTGAAGTTTTCCTGGCATTATAGGGGAAACACCGGTACTTAGGAAGTTGCATAGTTTCTCGACGTTGCTATCACAGCATTGGTACTAGAAAATAAAAAGCTTCTTGAGTTGTTGGGGCAACACTGGTGCTTAGAAAATGGGAGAGTTTCTCGCATTGCCGGAGCAACACCGATACTTAGGAGGTTGGAACCGATTTCCCCCGTTGATCTTCCAGTTTTGGGTTTTCCCAGCATTACTGAAGCAAAGCAGGTTCTCTGAAGGTAGGGATCCTTTTCCCATCCATCCGACAACTTTAGTCAATTTTCCCTATCGACTCGGTGATATTGATTTCAATTGGGTACTAATTTCAGTCTTCGAAAACTAGCACTTAGATGATTGGATCGTAAGATTATTTTCTTAATGCTTCCACTCTTCGGGAAGTGTTGAAGTCTTGTAAGTTGGGATCAAATCGTTCGTCCGATCATGTAGAGTTGAGTAGATTTCTTTCAACCTAATGTGGTCGCTTTCTCAATGTTGCATATCTCTAGTTATGCCATATTTTGAAATAATAAGAGTTTCAAGCATTTGCGTTACTTAGCTTTTTTATATTCACCAAGTGCCCCCTTTGGAGATCTAGGGCCGTTGCTTAACCAATTCCATTGTTATTCTTATTCATGTAGGGTCAAATTTCCTCTACTTGATTTCTGTTGCAACCCGACTTCTACTTACGGTACTCATTATTCCCAAGTGCCAGATTCCGAGCACTTGTAGAAAATTAGACACTATAGGAAGAGTCGTTACATTGCTCTTAGTACGACCATGGTCTTCTCGTCCTGATCATGGACCGATAGAGTTCGGGTAATGCTTGTCTGAAATCTGTTATAATTAACCTTGCTTTTTCAAGACCATATGTATTCTACTAGGTTGTTAGCATTGTTGCAGATATCCACCTTATTCGTTGGTTCCAATCTTCGAAAATTGATGGGTTGGTTGATCGATTACGAGCGTTTTCTGCTTGTCGTTGTCTGTCTTCCGACATCAGTTGGTTTTCTGCAAGTAGGAATCGAAGTACCCGATCGTCCTCTACCTGGCTGATTATTCCAAATCCAACTAAAGTATAGGCCGAGGTGAACCTATGACTGTCGAAGGTTATCCTTCCTCACATCGTTAGTCTCCAAGTAGCAAAAGATTCCTAGGATAATTTAATTCCTCCACACGTTGTCGGTCTTCTAGCTACGAAGGATTCTTGCAAGTTAGAGTTTGAGAACTCAGTCCTGCACCTACTTCTATCTTAAAAAATGGTGTGTCGATGATTTTATTCCGGAAATGCCATCCGTCGTTGCCTATCTTTAAACAATTGTGTGCTCCTACCAATCTTCGAGCAACAACAATTTCCTAGAAATTGGTTTCTCTTTCAGGAATTGCTAGGGAAACGTCATTTTTGAAAAAGTAAGGGATCAATGTAACTGTCAATCTTCCAGTTTGGACCTTCCCAACATTGCCAAAGCAACACCGGTTCTCAAAAGGTAAGGGGTTTAAGTGACCATTATCCCGGACCTTTCCAACGTTGCCAGTTTTGGGACAATGCTGGCTCTTATAAGATTAGGGATCAATACTACCTATTGATCCAGCAGTTTAGACCTTCAAACATTGACAGTCTTAGGATAATTCCGGTTCTCAAAAGTTTAGTAATCAATGCGAACAATCGATCTAGTGATTTAGACATTCTCGACGTTGCTGGTTTTAGGACAATGATGGTTTTCAAAAGATTGGGGATCAGTAGAACCCGTCCATCCAATGGCTTAAACCTTCCTAACGTTGCAAGTCTCAGGACAATGTCGGTTCTCAAAAGGTTGGGGAAGAATATGAACCGTCGATCCAGCGATATAGGCCTTCTCAACGTTGCCAGTCTTAGGACGATATCGGTTCTTAGAAGGTAGGTGATCAATATGACCCATCGATCTGGTGGTTTAGAAATTCCTAACCTTACCTGTTTTAAGACAATGTTAGTTCCTAGAAGATTGGGGATCTATAGGACCCATCAATCTAGCAGTTTAGACCTTCTCGATGTTGGGAAACTTAGGACAACGTCGGTTCCCAAAAGTTTGAGGATCGATATGACCCGTTGATCTGGCGGTTTAGATCTTTTCGACGTTGCCAGTCCTAGGATGATGTCGGTTCTTAGAAGGTTGGTGATCAATATGATCCATCGAATAAGCGGTTTAAACCTCCCTGACGTTGCCTGCCTTATGGCAATGCCGATTCCCAAAAAGTTGGGGATCAACATGACCCGTCATTCCGACAGATTAGACCTTCCCAACGTTGCCAGTCTTACGAGGACGTCGGTTCTTAGAAGGTTGGGGACTGATACGACCTATCAACCTAGTGGCTAGTGAGTCTACGCTCTCTGTTCATCATTTGAGGGTGGATGAGCATTCTCTTAATTGTGCTATTAGTTTTGTGGTACTCCCCTACCTATTTACGATGCCTCCATTATCCTTAGGAGGCTTATTTGCAAAAGGAAATTGGATAAGAATGAATAAAATGGTATTGTTTTAGGTTGCTGCTTCATTCCTTGGTGACTTGCTAGCTTGAGGGTTATTTGATGGCCAAACTTTCATCAGCTCATCTTGGCCCCTCTCCACTAGGTCCACGCAGTTTTCCTTGAGGAAGTAGGCCTTAGGTCTTGTAGTGTATTAGCCTTTTTGTGGTTCCTTAACATACTGGATGAGCTTGTTTTTCCTTATCGGCTCCTCTACCCAGAGTTGGCATTTATTAGTGTTATGCCCATGAGTTTTATAGATTCGGCAGTACTTTCTAAAATGTTTATCTTGCTCTATCACTTCCCTCCTTAGCCGTTTATTATATTGCTCAGTCCCTTGAGTGTCAAGACGTATATTCTTCGATATGTCATTCAAGGGCGCGTAATCTTCCAATTTAAAGTTCTTCAGACGTTTCGCATTTGCATCATGTCCGTTACGGTAATTTTGACTTCTTTTCTTTTAATTACCAGAGTTTCCAGCGTTTACTGCGATGTTGCTCTGGATTACTTCATTTAGTGGTTTATTACCAACCTTTCTTTTGACCAGTCCTGCTTCTTCCAACTGTAGGAACCAATTTATCTTTCGGTGAAATTCATCCATGGTAGTGGGTTGCTTCATCTTTAACCATCCAATGAAGTCCATATTCATGTGAATGCCCTAGATCAAGGCTCTAAATACAAAATCCTCTTTTAGATTGCTAACTTCCAAAACAACGATGTTGAATCAGTTCAAGAAAGCTTTCACAGATTCCTTGGGTCCTTAAGTCAAGCTAAATAGGGGCATCACATCCTTTAGTCATGTGACATGCAGTCGAAATTGCTCCATGAATTTTCTAGCTAATTCATCAAAAGTCGATATGGATCTCAGTGGGAGCCTGCTGAACCACATCAATGCTATTCCTTCAAGAAGATAGGAAAAATTCTAAAGCGAATAACATCCGTAGCTCTAGTTCCATCCATGTGTCATTCGTATTTGAGTAGGTTTTGTCTAGGATCAGTAGTGTCGTTGTATGATGGCATTGTAAGCATCGTGATGTTCTTAGGGTATTCCATTCTCAAAATATTTTTCATGAATGGAATTCTTCTTGGTGCAGAACCCCAATCGTCGTTCTTCATTCATCTGTTTTCTTCTACCAATTGCTTAACTATATCAGCTATGTATTCCTCGCTAACGCTGTAATCTGTAGTTCAATTGTCGGGAGATGTATTGAGTTTATGGCTTCAAAAACAATCTCAGCCATCCTCCTAAAATCTAGGTTCTCCATTCTCCAGAACAACCACTCCTGTCGATTTCTGTTGGCGCCCGGTTGGCCTTGCTACGGCAGTTTGAGCTCTAACTCTAGTGTCATGTCCATTGACACTAGTATCCAACTATAATTCATCACCATCAAGTTGCATACCATCTTTGGAGTTAGAAATAAGCATTACATCACCTTCTTGAGGAGCGTTCACCCCGAGGTTTGGTTCAATACTGAACTGTCTTGGCTCGGTACGGAGCTATCTTCTTGCGGAGGGAAAACCCCTACTTCCTCCTGCAACAGTTCCTGCAACTCCAGTAGCCACTTCCTTCTGCTTTTGTTTTCCATCTCTATAGTCTAGGTTAGAAATTGAGGAATTATCGTTTTCAATTGTAGGAGAAGTTTCCTTCTACTTCTTATCGATGTTGGTGGCTGCAAAGCTAGCAACATATCCACCTTATTCATGAGTGCTTTTTGACTATCTATAAATTCTCGTTAACTTCATTAAGCTCTCCTCTAGTAACAACTTCCTATTGAGTAGAAGATCCAGGTTGTGAATTTCCATTTTTAACTTTTGTTTGGTGGTCGTTTTCTTTATCCCTACTAACTGTTGCTCCCACAGATCTTTCGGATGCTTATTTCCCTTTCTAATAGCATTTGAGATAGCGAATCTTCAAAATTTTCAAGTAGAACTTCTGGGTCTAACTTTTGGATTTATCCAATCTAAAATAGAGAGCTGGATGTAAACCAAGATTTAGTTCTCTCAATGAAAGCTCTAAAATATGATGCCAAAAATGGAGCAACACCTAAGAATGGGTTATAGGAACCCGTGAGACCTATATTTACCAGATAATAGTAAAAATAAAAGAAAAATAATAGAATTAAAGTGGAGAGACATAACATTTATAGTGGTTTGACAATCTCTTGCCTAAGTCCGCTGTATAGCTTCGTTGCTTATTGATTTGATACACTTTGATCAAAAAGGTTGAAGAGAGAATAAGTAAGTATTATAAGGATGAGACAGAATCTAAGTCCTAGAGTTACATAGAGTAGCTTCCTTGATGATTGTTATATGGAGGAAGAATATGAAGAAGAGGAAGAGCTTCCACGTGGTGTTAGCTGTTTTTGTTGCACCAGGTATTGTATTTATATTTATAGAGGATGAGAGATGTTGGGATGGAAGCCTGCTTATATTGAGTTCCAGGAGATAGCTAGAATTCGTACAAGAGATCATGGAGCAGTATGAATTAAAATGATAACTCGGTACCGACCTGACCTAAGTCAACTCGGTACCGTGTTAAGGGCCTTGGTGCAAGTTGAAATTCTTTTACATGCTAGCTTTTCTATCTCCTAATGGTGTGCTTCAAGTTCTTTTCTTTACTCTTTGAGTTTATTCTAACAATATTCATGATAACACTTAAGTTATCCTAGCTTCTCTGATGTCATCTCATCAATCTTGAGATTGATCCTATAAACTCTAGAAAAACACTTGATATGACTTATTGGAGTTGTGTATGAGTAGTGTGAAATTTTGACGAAGAATGGAGGAAATGCTTTAGGTCAGTACCGACCTAACCATGGTCAACTCGGTACTAAATTGAGGTGTTTGATCCAAACATTGTGAAATTTTCCTAAGTTTTTTCTCTAGCTCTTATATATGTATTCCCAAGCTTTCAAGCCATTCCTTCTTTGTCTTGCTTGGGGTTGTTTAAAGGTTAGAGTGCTCGGAGTTTGACTTGAGAGATTTTGTGTGTCAAACTCGAGTTATACTTATTTGGAGTCTGACCTGAGTGTTTTGTGAGTCCGACCCGAGTTATACTCTATGAGACCTAAGTTATACTTGCTTGGAGTCGGACCTGAGTGTTTTGTGTGTCCATCTCGAGTTATACTTAATGACACCAGAGTTATACTTGCTTGGAGTCTGACCTGAGTGTTTTCTAAGTCCAACCCAAGGAAAATCATAATTCGGTACCGAGTTAAGGATTTTCAACTCGTTGTCAAGTGACTCAGGTCTGACTTGGGTCTAACTTCAACTTATATTATCTCGCCTTGCTATTTCTCGACTCGGGTTTTCCTTCGTTTTTCCTTGATTCAGATCAGGGACAACTTGGGTCCAACTCCAAGCGTCAAGATGAAAGTCAACTTTTTTCGCTCTTTTTTTGGTATTTCCTTTTTCTACCTTTTTATGATGTTTCCAAATTCCTTGAACCATTTTATCTTTGTTTTGATGTTTTAACTACCGGTAGAAATCGACTTGATCGAAAATGTGGTTAACATCCATCATCAATGCAGTTTCACGTCCTCATCCCCCATGCATTCTAAGGAACTCCCGTAGTGCCTAATAATAGCGCCACAAAAGTTTAACCGTATTCTATTTCGTATTTGAAGGACTACATCAAAGGGTCATCTAGCCTTATCAACTATCGTAAATAATCTAGCAAATAACTGTGAGGCGGTGCATGTCCTAAACAGAATCTACACTAGTAGGAGGCATAATACATTTAGGCGCAACAACCCATCCTTCCGTTGACCGTTTAGGACCGATGATGTTCTCAACCTATGAAGCAGCTCATATTCCATATTTGGTATCAACCACACTGTCATAGCACCAAGCCTCGCTTCCCATCCTATTAAGATGTCTTAATGCAGTCTAGGAAATACCGTATGTTACTTAATACCCTTAAATGGTTGAAGAAGATTCTACTTATCCTTTTACACTTCAACCAAGACAAACACCCTACTTGGTATTAACTTCTCCTATCGTGAACGTATAGTCCAATAGGTACTATATTTGGATATGTCCTACATCAATATTATGTATACACAATAGCTAGTAGCCCTTTTAGGTGAGTAAATGTAACACCCCTAATTTTAATAACATTATTCAAGAGATTTAATTAAATAGAATAATGTAAATATTAGAATGATAAGGGGATTGAAATTTGAAAATAAAATAGAGGCCAAGCTTAATGATATAAATGATCTTATAAATGTTTTAATTTTTAATTAATAAGGAAACAATTAACGCAAGGGCTTATTAGGAAATTGCAACACCATTACCTTATATTCTCGTTTCTTTCCCATAAACGTTCATTTTATAAAATATAAACAAACGTAAATCAAACGAGAAGCCTGCCATTACTTATCCTAATCAAATTCAAAGTCCTTATCCTAATCAAGGTGAATAAAAATCTAAATCATCTCTATTTTGTTTTTATGATCATTTGATTTTCGGGTTTAAGACTAAATCCATTATAATGATGATTTTGATGATGACATGCTGGATTTTATAACAAGTTTGATTTAAACAGGATTGTTTGAATATAGTTTTATATGGTTTTAAGGGTAAAACCGATTATAATGATTTTCGAATGCCATGAGGAAATTATATGTTATGTAAAACAATGATTTCGGAGATGGTATTTAATTTTTATAAATTTTCAAGCTATGGAAAATTTATTATGAATTTTCAAAGAAAAATATGTATAATTGTGTTTAGAAATTAATTTCGATTATTTTATAAAGAATTTATGTCTGAAACTTTTATATGTTGAATAACATATTGGAAGATAATTTCTGAAATTATGAGGGATTTTTCCTAAGTAATTTATTATGGAAATTAAATTATTTTATAAGAAGGATTTAATTGTATTGATTGTTATGCTTAATGGAAAGGCTTAATTTTGAAAAGTTAATCTTTGTTTAGATCTGAAATTATACGGCAGTTATTTTGAGAAAGATTTTGATAAGTTTATGGCAACCAATTAAATGTTTACAATTAGGCAGATTAGTTATAAAGTAATTTTTTAAATGGCATTAAATAGGTGATTACCTAGAAAAGTGGGTTTTGCCTCTTTTAAAAGCCACCTTTCTACCCTATGTTTCCACCTTCAACCAAGTCGATACCTACCAGGTCGAAACCAACTAAGTCGATATCAATACTAGGCTTTTTGTATCACAATATTGGTACGTAGTGGATTGGAGAAGGGCGGAAGGCATGGTGTTGAAACATAGCTTTCGATGGGGTCAAAACCTTTGTTTTACTTCCTAAAGAAATGCACTTAACTATTTGTACTAAATGATTTCGAAGGATTCGAAATAGATGCTTTTAAAAGGGGTTGCCGCTTCTCGTTTAAATTATGGCTTCCAAATGAGTTACTTAGTTTTAAAATCAATGCTTTTGAAAAGGGTAGTTTCAACCAAGCTGAAACCCTTCTGCCGTTCCTATGCCTTTCGAAGGGACTGAAATCATCAATGCTTTTGAAAGGTAGCTCTGCTTTATACTTGCATTAAGCCACCTCCTAATGCTCTCGAAAGGATTCAAAGGTTTCAAAGGCAATGGCTTTGAAAGGGGTTTCGAAGTTATCCTTCAAATGTTTTAGTTAATGCTTTGAGCTTTTAAAAGGATGGTGCCGAAGGCATTTGTTTTTTTCCAAACTTTTTTAATGGTTTCGAAAGGGGTACTTTCGCTTGTATTCACTTAGACCAATAAGACATGTTTTAAATTAAACTCAATGGTTCCGAAAAAGGTACTTTCAAATGATTTGAAGCTATGCTTCTATAATTGAATGGTAATACTTTAATACATTCGAAATGTTTCGAAAGAAAGGTTTTAAAGTGTTTCGAAAGGCAGGTGCTTAGAGTTTTGAAAAGAAGATTTGAATGCTTTCGAAAGGAAGTTTTCCAATGGTTTCGAAAGTAAAGATTAAAGGTTTCGAAAGCCTTAGTTTTCAAAACAAAGAACCTAGTCTCAATTTTTAAAGGTAAAACCCATGGCATTATATAAGAGCTATTAAATGCTTTTAAATCGGAGTTTTTGAAGAAGATTTTCTTGTTAGAATAATATGTTAAAGGGATTAACCATGTTTTATATGAAAATTATTTCATGGATATTAAACCACATATGTTGGCATATTATGTTAATATGTTTGCTTCTTCTAGTTTACATATTTACTTTAATATGGACCCATAACTGTAATTTGAGAAAAATGGGCAAAATAACCGGCTAGGTTGACGTGGTAGTGAATATAAATTGGGTTAACTCTTGAATGAGTAGAGTTGCATCTAGAAGTTTAGGAGAACCAGAATATAGGATGCCCAAACATCGATTAAAGAAGTTGTCAGATAAACAGGTTCATATTAAACCTATGAAAACTATGTATATAAAAAGTTATTGGCAGGGGTCAATAGGTTCATAGAAAATTTATGAAAACTATGATTAGGAAGAGTATTGGCAGGGGCCAATAAGTTTGTAGTGAAACTATGAAAAGTATATCAGGATTAAGTTATCGACAAATATCAATAAGTTCTTAGTCAACCCATGAAAACTATGATAAGAATGAAGTTATTAGAGATACCAATAGATTCAACCATGAAAGAATGAAATTATTAGTAGGGGCCAATAGGTTCTTAGCGACGGCATGAAAACTATAAAACTGGACCGGGAGTCCATAAGTTTTAAGTAGGTTATTAGTTAGCCTATGAAAATTTTGAGGCTAGTAATAACCTTAGAAACTACAATTGAGAAAGATAGTCAAAATGAATAGGGATAGGAAATCAAGAATTTCTTTAGTTGTTTGTATATCATCATAATATTTTGAATCGTTATGTCTTAACCATTGTGGATGATGGAGCATAGTATATGGTTTTTATAAAATTTGGATAAAATACTAGTGAGGAGAAAACCCGTTCGGCTAAGTGGCATGGTCTCACTAGATATCTAAATGGTTTGAGATGGTAGATTATTATTCATACTAGGCTTTTTGTTTGATTTGAAGTTTAGTTTTCCCCTTAAACTCTCGGGTGCCCAATTGATTTTGAGTAGTTTGAGAGTTGAGGTTTCAGGTACGTCTTTAGACGAATAAGCTTCCAAAGATGTGCATGAGTCATAATAACTATTTAAAGTTCTTTTCTATTTTGATTCCGCTGTATTTCTTTGTAAAGGCAAAGATGTTTAGTTTCCTAGTTATATACTCTAATCATCAAGTGGGCATCTTCATATGTCGCTCTTGGCGTATGTTGTAATAATTATATTTTCTCTGAACGTGGTTCTCATATTAGGATTATGTAATGAATTTGAATTCTTTTGAAATGAAATGGTAAAGTGGTTTGTTGATTTTTAAACATTTTTCATATCCATGTGTTTCTGTTATAATAATGTATCTAACATTATCGTATTTAGTCGTTGAGGATTAATAGTTATGGATGACTGCATCATCCGTAACTATTACTTTGGGCCTCCAAGTGGGGGATCTTACAAGCTGGTATCAGAGCATAGGTTTACGAAATCTTAAATGAAATTTAAACCTAAAAGATTTTTCAAACATAATCCATTGAACCAAAAAATAAGATCGGGGTTTGGAATAATGCTATAGTAACGTACTTGTATTCGATATACGTAGATAGATATATAAGTACGTATTCCCCTCTCTTAGACCGTTCTTCTGTATCTTACTAAGGCTCGTATGTAGATTTACGAGAAAGAAGATATGAAGGCAGGGGACAGAAGAGGAAATCTCGGTTAAGAAAGCACCACAACCAATAAAAATGTTTGACCCACCAGGAGGGACCCGGGTTGACAGGCTAATGCTAACCAAAATGCAGATGCCAATGTGGGTACTGAAAATCCACTAGTGGATATGAGATGATGTATCAGTTCTCCGTCAATCAGATGCAAGTAGAAGAAACTGTTGGGAATGTTGGAGGAGCTAATCTCGTGGTTCTAGTTAGGAATAATTATGCTAAGATGAGCAGAAACTACACCAGTCTTAGTGGGTAACCGTTTATGGGAATGGAGGATGCCATAGAAGTTGAGGATTGGCTGTTACATTATGAGAGGATCTTCGCTGATTTGGGTTTGGACGATGAGCAGAAAAGAAGGCTGGCCTCTATGCAGTTGCAAGGGGCGGCACTTCATTGGTGGAATAATGTTACTACCGGGGTTCCAAAGGAGGAGTTGACTTGGGAGGATTTTATAAGGAGATTTGAGCTGAGGTTTTTATTTGAAGTTGCTATGTCAACGTCGATGAGAAATTTTATGGATTTGGTGCAGGGAGAGATGTCGGTAATCGAGTATGCTACTAAGTTTGATGAGTTTTCCTGATATGGGTATGACACTATAGACACCGACATCTAGAGGAATGAGAGATTCATTCAAGGATTGAGACCTTAGATTGCTAGGGCAACTATTTCACATCTCCATGATCCTTGTAATCTAGTTATGGAGATGGAAATTCGACATGTGGAGATGCTTGCTATTTATACTAGAGAAAAGCCGGTTGAAATCCAGGGTCCTCAGGGAAAGAAGAGGAAGTTCTTTAAGAAGAAGGGAGCCTAAAATAGGGAGGCTGCCAAGAAGGAAATGGCTGGTTTAGTTTTCTTTATGTGTAACAAGAAAGGTCATTATGCTCATGAGTGTCGGTCAGGCAAGGAAAAGAAGGCTGTAGAAAAAAAGAATGTGAAGTGCTTTAACTGCGACTAAATTGGACATTACAAGAATCAGTGTTTAGAACCAGTGAGGGTGGACAAAGGAAAAGTTTTTGCTATTGGAGCATTATCTGCTAGGCTAACTTCATCTGAAAAAGGAAAGACTGTGATGGAAGATACACTTTTGAATAAGAGTATACCAGTTAGGGTACTATTTGATACCAATGCATCACATTCATTTATATCTCAGCGATAGGTTATACTTAGAACCCACAAACCTTGTTACTTACTTAAGGTTGCTAATCTAATAGGAGGGTGTGCAACTTTAGAGATGAGACGTGACCAGTTAGAACTTGAATTGTTAGGGCATAAGTTTGCATGAGTCTATATGTTTTCGATTCCATAGATTTTGGAATCATTTTGGTTATGGATTGGTTGGGTAAGTATGAGGATAGGATATTTTGCTAGGATAGGGATACATCACTAAGACACCCTGGTAGTCATAAACAAATCATATTCCCAGTTGAGTATTCTGACTAGAGTAGTTATGTTTTTTTCTAAGTGCTATGAAAGTGGAAGAAGAATTAAGTCAGGTTCGAGTAGCAAGTGAGTTTGCAGATGTCTTTGAGCTGGTTACGGGACTACCACTGAAACGAGCTGTTGAGTTTCGAATAGATCTTGTGCTAGGAGTTGAACCTGTAACTAGACCACTTAACAGGATGACATCGATAGAGATGAAAGAATTGAAGGTGCAACTAGTGGATCTAGAAGAGAGGTATTTTATTAGACAAAGCAGTTCTCCATGGGGAGCAGGACACGGTGTTCGGGAAGAAACTAGATGGGTCGTTGAGTATGTGTATCGACTATCATAAGTTGAACGAGAGGACAATTAAGAACAAGTATCCTTTGCCGAGAATAGATGGTCCATTTGATCAGTTGTGTGGAGCCAAAGTGTTTTCTCAATTGGATTTGGTGATAGGTTTCCATCAGTTAAGGGTGGTAGAGGACAATATTCATTTGACAGCATTTCGGACTAGGTATGGTTCGTATGAGTGGTTAGTAATGCCATTCCGATTAATGAATGCACCTGCTTTCTTCGTGGATTTGATGAACCAAGTCTTCTGAGAGTATTTGGACAGATTCGTGTTGGTGTTTATAGTTGACATTTTAGTGTAATCTAAGGATGAAAGAAAGCATGAGGATCATCTAAGAATAGTGCATGAGATGCTGAGGCGGCATTAGCTGGAGGAGAAGTTTTCCAAGTGTCATCTTTGGAAGAAATAGGTTTAGTTTCTTGGTCACATGGTTTTAGAGAAAGGGTTGTCAGTCGATCTAGATAAGGTCGGAGCTGTTTGTAATTTGAAGAGACCAGAGATGGTGGTTGAGATTAGAATTTTTCTTGGACTCACTGGCTATTACCTGAGATTCATCAAGAATTTCTCATGAATAGCAGCACCTTTGACTAAGTTAACCAGAAAAGATGTGAAGTTTGTCTGGTCTGACAAATGTGAGAAAGCATTCCTTAAGTCAAAACAGTTGTTGACCAACATACCTGTGTTAGTAGTTCCAGATGGAAACCAAGAGTTGGAGGTGTATACCGATGCATGCAGAACTAGATTAGGAGCTATGTTGATGCAAAAGGGTAAAGTGATTGCCTATGCTTTACGACAGCTTATAGGCCTCATGAAGTGAGATATCCTATTCATGATTTGGAGTTGGCTGCAGTGACCTTCGCATTGAAGATTTGGAGACATTATCTCTTAGGGGAGAGGTTTGAGCTATACATAGATCATAAGCCCTTAAGATATTTATTCCCTCAAAAGGAGTTGAATATAAGACAACAGAGGTAGTTGGAGTTTTTAGCAGCTTATGATTTTGGTATAGAGTATACTCCTGGAAAAGGAAATAAAGTAGCGAATATTCTTTGTAGAAGACATTAGAATGTGGTGTTAGCAATGTTAGCAGAATGTAAAGATTTAGAAGCTTTGACTACTTGTAGTGTGCAGTTAAGATTGACTGCTAATTCTAATCAGAGCATCAACATGTTGTCCTGTTTGGGAGTTCGACCGCTGTGGATCAAAATGATTGCTTCTAAGCCGAAGGTGGATCCATTATTAGCCCAGAAGATTAGAAGGCTTGAGATTGGAACCGAGATCGATGGTCTAAAGGATTTTAGTCTTGACCAGAGAGGATGGTTGAGAAAGAAGGGACGGTAGTGTGTTCCGAATATGGAGGACATAAGAAAAGAAGTTCTTGAGGAATTTCATCGGTCCAAGTTTACAATTCATCCCGGAGGTACCAAGATGTATCAAGATATGAAGAGGAGCTTCTATTGGGAAGGTGTGAATATGGATGTTGGCTTGTGTGTTAGGCAGTATGCAAGCTGTCAATAAATGAAGGCCGAACATCAAAAGCCAAGTGGGTTGCTTCAAGCTTTAGAGATTCCAGTTTGGAAATGGGATTCGATATTCACGGAATTTATTGACAGGTTGCCAAGGTCAAATAGTGGAAATGAAAGTATACGGGTCATAGTGGACAGGTTGACCAAGAGTGCCCGTTTCATTTTGGTTAAGTCAACCAGGATGACACCGGTTTTAACTAAATTGTCCACGAAGAACATAGTTAGACTACATGGGATTTCTAGTAGTGTAGTCGGTGACGGAGATGCCTTGTTTATTAGAAAATTCTGGAAGAGTCTATAGGATGTATTAGGTACCAAGTCAAAGATGAGTACTGCATATCACCCTCAGATGGATGGGCATATAGAGAGAGTCAATAAGGTACTCGAGGATTTATTGAGAGCTTCTGTATTGGACTTTAGTGGATCTTGGGAAGATCACCTACATTTGGTTCAGTTTTCCTATAATGATAGTTATCAGACTAGTATAGGAATGTCACCTTTTGAAGCTTTGTATGGAAGGCCATGCAAATCACCAGCATGTTGGTTAGAGATTGGAGACAGATTAGTCTTAGATCCAGATCTGGTTATAGAGGCGATATAGAAGATTGAGTTGATCTGAGAAAGGATGAAGGAAGCTTAGTTCGTACAGAAGAGTTACAAAGATAAGAGACGTTAAGACCTAGAATTCTCATTTGGAGATAAGCTTTTCGTGAAGGTATCATCGATGAAGGGTGCGATACAATTTGAAAAGTAAAGGAAATTGGCACCGAGATATGCTGGTCCTTTTTAGTTATAGAGAGGATCGAGAAGCTCGCATACAAAGTAGTGTTGCCAGGTAGTATGGTAGGTGTCCATATTGTATTTTGTGCGTCTCATCTTCGCAAGTATGCATGATCCAGAAACTATTATTCCTCCTACAGGGTTGGAAGATTTGATCGTAGAGCCTAATTTGACTTTTGTTAGACAACCAGTTCGGGGTGTAGCGAGAGAAGAGAAAAGGTTGAGGAACAAGACAGTTAGGTTGGTGAAAGTTCAGTGGAACAACAATGAGAAGTACTGTACTTGGTAGATAGAAGACCAGATTAGAGATATTTATCCTGGTCTGCTTTGAGGGTATTCCTATATTAGATTTATATACAGATAGTTACTAGTCAGGTAGGCTAGTACGATTGTTAGAAGTTGTTGCAGATGATTGCTATAATACCCATAATTTTAATAACATTATTCATAAGATTTAAGTAGATAAATTAAATAGAATAATGTAAATATTAGAATGATACAGGGACTGAGAGTTGAAAATAAATCAGAGGCCAAGCTTAATGATATAAATTGGCTTATAAATGGTTTTAATTGTTAATTAACAAAGAAATAATTAATGCAAGGGCTTATTAGGAAATTGCCACACCATTACCTTATATTTTCATTTCATTCCCATACACGTTCATTTTATAAAATACAAAGATATGTAAATCAAAAGAGGAGGCGGCCATTACTTAGGAGGAAAGAAAAAAAATCAATCTAAACCTATGGAATTAAAACAAGGAAGATTAATCTCAATCAAATCTCAAATTCCTTATCCTAATCAAGGTGAATAATAATCTAAATCATCTCTATTTTTTTATGATTGTCTGATTTTCGGGTTTAAGATTAAATCCATTATAATGATAATTTTGATGAAGTTTGGATTATACAACAAGTTTGATTTAAACAAGATTGTGTAAATATAGTTTTATATGGTTTTAAGGGTAAAACTGATTATAGTGAATTTCAAATGATATGAGCAAATTATATGTTATGTAAAACAACGATTTTGGAGATGGGTTTTTATTTTTCTAATTTTCAAAGTTAGGGAAAATTTATTATGAATTTTGAACGGAAAATATGTCTAACTGGGTTTAGAAATTAATTTCGATTCTTTTATGAAGAATTTGGATCTGAATTTTTTTATATATTAGATAACATATTGAAAGTGAATTTTGTGTAATTTTCGGGGATTTTCCCAAGTAATTTACTATGGAAATTAAATTATTTTAGAAGAAGGATTTAATTGTTATGCTTAATGGAAGGGATTAATTGTGAAAGTTAATCTTTGTTTAGATCTAAAATTATGCGGTAGTTATTTCGAGAAAGAATTTGAAAAGTTTATGGTAACTAATTAAATATTTACAAATAGGCAGGTTAGTTATAAAGTAATTACTATAAATGGCATTAAATCTATCTTTACTCAGAAAGTGGGTTCCACCTCTTTTAGAAGCCACTTTTCAACTCTATGCTTATGCTTCAACCAAGTCGAAATCTGCTAAGCCGAAATCAATACACAAGGTATCACAGTGTTGGTACGTAGTGGATTGGAGAAGGGCGAAAGGCATGGTGTCGAAACATAGCTTTCAATGGGGTCGAAATCTTTGTTTTACTTCCTAAAGAAATGTGCTTGCCTGTTTTTACTAAATGCTTTCGAACGAGTGGGAACGGTTGCTTTCGAAGGGGTCTTTTAAACTACTTTCGAAAGAGTTTGGCGCTTCTTGTTTAAATTGTAGCTTTCGAATGAGTTAGTTTAAAAATCAATGCTTACAAAAAGGGTAGTATCGACCAAGTCGAAACCCTTCTGTCATTCCTATGCCTTTCGAAGGGATTGAAGTCATCAATGCTTTTGAAAGGTAGCTTTGTTCTATACTTGTACTAAGCCACATCCTAAATCTTTCGAAAGGATTCAAGTGTTTCGAAGGCAATGGCTTCGAAAAGGCTTTCGACGCTTTCCTTCAAAAGTTTTGAGCTTTTAAAAGGATGGTGCCGAAGCCATCTATTTTCTCCCAAACTATTTTTAATGGTTTCGAAAGGGGTACTTTCGCATGCATTCACTTAGACCCAATAAGACGTGTTTTAAATTAAACCCAATGGTTTTGGAAGGGGTACTTTCAAATGGTTTCGAAGCTATGCTTCTATAATTGAATGGTAATACTTTGATACATTCGAAAGGTTTTAAAGTGTTTCAGAAGGCAGATGCCTGGAGTTTTGAAAAGAAGATTTGAATGCTTTTGAAAGGAAGTTTTCCAATAGTTTCGAAAGTAAAGATTAAAGGTTTTGAAAGCCTTAGTTTTCAAAACAAAGAAACCAATCTCAATTTTTAAAGGTAAAACCCATGGCATTATAAAAAAGCTTTTAAATGCTTTAAAATCGAAGTTTTTGAAGAAGCTTTCTTTGATAGAATAATATGTTAAAGGGACTAACCATGTTTTATATGAAAATGATTTCAAGCATATTAAACCACATATGTTTGTGATTATTATGTTAATATGTTTGCTTCTTCTAGTTTACATATTCACTTTAATATGGACCCATAACCGTAATTTGGGAAAAGAGGGCGGAATAACCTGCTAAGTTGACCCAGTAGTGAATATAAATTGAGTTAACTCCTGAATGGGTAGAATTGCATTCAGGAGGTCAGGAAGACCAGAATATAGTACGCCCAAACACTGATTAAAGAAGTCAGATAGACAGGTTCATAGTAAACCCATGAAGAATATGTATAGGAAAATTTATTGGCAGGGGCCAATAGGTTCATAGTAAGCCCATGTAAACTATGATTAGGAAGAGTATTGGCAGGGGCCAATAGGTTTATAGTGAACCCATGAAAAATATATCCAGATTAAGTTATCGAGAGATGTCAATAGGTTCTTAGTTAACCCATGAAAACTAGGATAAGAAGGAAGTTATTGGAGATACCAATAGGTTAGATGAAATAATAAAATTATTAGTAGGGGCCAATGGGTTCTTAGTGATCCCATAAAAACTATGAAACCGGACGGAGAGTCCATAAGTTTTAAGTAGGTTATTAATTAGCCCATGAAATATAATACGTTAGTACTGAACCTAGAAACTACAATTGAGAGAGATAGTCAAAATGAACGGGGATGAGAAATCCAAAATTGATTTACTTGTTTGCATATCATCATAATATTTTGAATCATTATGTTTTAACGATCGTTGGTGCAGAAGCATAATATATGATTTTTTATAATGTTTTGGATAAGATATTGGTGAGGAGAAAACCCGTTTCGCTAAGTGGCGTGGTTTCACTAGATATCTAAATGGTTTGAAATGGTAGATTATTATTTAACCCAGGCTTTTTTTCCTGACTCAAAATTTATGTTTTCCCCTCAAACTCTCGGGTGCTCAATTGATTTTGAGTAGTTTGAGAGTTGAGGTTTTCAGGTACATTTTTAGATGAATAAGCTTCTAGAGGCGTACAGAAGGCATAATAGCTATTTAGAGTTCTTTTCTATTTTGATTCCGCTATATTTAGTTGTAAAGGAAAAGATGTTTAATTGCCTAGTTATGTACTTTGATCATCCAAGAGGGCATCTTTATATGTTGCTCTTGGAGTATGTTGTAATAATTATATTTTCTATGAACATGATTCTTGTAATGACCTGACATTTTCAACCATTCATTGACACACACGTTGGACTTGAATTGCTCAAAATATCAGATTGTTAGTTTAAATTTGGCAAAACTAAGCGTATACGGTAAATAAATCAACCACAGAATCACAGATACAGAGTAATATAAAATAATGCAATGGAATAGATAAATAGTAGTTCATGAAGCTACTATATATACATAGGAGTTAGAAATAAAATACAACAGATCTCAAATAAAGTGAAGTCTCCAGTACGAGCATATGACTTCTCTGAACCAATCAACTGGAAAAGATGAAAGCTGAATCGATAGTTGGATCTCCAAACGAAGCTCCAAACTACAAAGGTGAGTCTCAAATGCTGTATCATTCAGTCTAACCCAGTAAAGCAAAACACAAAACACTCGAGTCAGGATTAACATTCTTATATCAATAAATCCAACTCAAGTGAAATATCAACTAAAATACAAGTAACTTAAAGGATGGTTAGGATAACCATCCTCTAAGGATCTGTGGAACTATCTATAATGTAGAAGTATACACTATAACACCGTGGCCATTCAAATCAATTCATGCTTCAAAACCAAGATATCATTTTCATTTCAAATATATATATTTTATATATATATTAAATAATTTACAAAGGAAAGTATTAATTTCCTCAAATTTCACAAATCGCTTCAAATCAACTCGACTTTCACATTCAAATCAAATTCAATCTGAATTTAACAATTTCCATTCAATTCAGTATTCTAAATAACAAAATCAAATCTTATTGATTTCAAATACAAATCTGACTCACAAATAAACCATTTAAATTCCAGTATATTTCAAAGCTTAATATTCAACATTTCAAAGTTCAATCTAACAGTTTCATATGGATCTCGATTTAGCCTTATTATTATTTGGTCTTGAAATAACCACTTAATAAATTCAATATCATTTAAAAAGCCTTAAATTACAATTTTCTAAATGTTTCCTTAAATTTATTTAGACGAGAAATATTCGATAAATTCCTTAAATCAAAACCAAGTTATAAATCATATCTTAAATCTCAAGTTCAATAAGTTTCAAATCAGTTTAATTATATAAAATTCTTTATTGAATACAATTTCAAATAAATTCAAATTATCTTCCCAGCCTTGACTGATTCAAGTTATTACCAAAAATCTATTTTGAGATATAAATTAAATACTTAAATATATTTTGTGTACTAAATCAATCCCAATTAAATCAAATATTATTATTACATCTATATATATCAATACCATATATATATATATATATATATAAATAACCTTAAGAATCAACATTTATTAAAACCATATATCTCTTTCCAAAACCATAGAAATTATTTTCAAAATATTTATATATGGACCAATGGCGCCTGTATATATTTTCATATCCTATGATCAAGTGATACGGATATTTATCATTTCAATCTGTAATTTAAATATATACAAATAGATATCGTTTCAACCCACAATCCCAAATCCAATTCAAATGAAAATCGCTTGGGTTTATCACTTCAGCCCATAACGATTTTATCCCATTCTAAAGTCCATTCAGGTATGTACCATTTCAACCCATAGTGAATTCTATACTAACAGGGAACTTGCAGTGTGATAACAGATATGATAATAATATGACATGCATATATCATCAATGACAATAAAATATGAACAACAGGATATGGTGTCATATCCCACAGATGAATAATTTCAGATAATGGCATATATAACAATTTAAATAATTATAGTAGCATATTTCAACTTTCATTTCAACTGTCATTTTAAATGAAATCAAATTTAATAATACAAGAACGTTAATCATGAGTAATTGCTCACCTTTTGAGGATAGATAAATTTTGATAAGGAAACGAGCTATGAATTCCAAAGCAAAGCTAGATTGACTCGAATTTGATGACAAAGCTGCTAAAAGGAATCGATGAAAGAAATAAAATTAGAACCGGGTTGATGAAGATAATTGGTATAAGCGAATTTGCTAAAAATCAATATCCATTGAAAGCACATGTATATAAATCAAAATAAATATTTTATTTTCAATGCTCATATATTTAACCAACAACAAAAGTTTTAAACTGATAAAATATCAACACTATATAATAAATTTAAAACAACATTTATTATAAAATTAATATTTATAAAATCACTTAAATCCAACATTTTATATAAACAAATATGCAACATTAAATATAACAATCAACACATATACTAACCTATATACAAACACACACATAAACAAAACTTGCCTAACACATATATATCCAAATCGTCCTTTCTCTTTTTTTTTCATTTTTCTTCAGATAGATCGAATAGTCTTAATAACAACATATAACTAAGAAAGTTAATGATCATGGAATGTATACACTAATATTGTGTTTCTAAACATATAATTTGATCGGATTTAAATAGCTATAACATGTATATGCCATCTTTCAACTGTTAATTTATAGTACATAATAAGAAATACTCATTAAACACGGTAACAGTTACTAATACATTATTATTTTATCAACCAAAGGCGATTGTAGATAAATGGTATAGTATGTTCAAGTCATATGCAGCAAGCATATAGGATAAACTAAAGCCATATTTAGTACATATACATACCACTTTTGTGTTAATACTCATCTGTGTATAACACAAATTGAATTTTAATTTAGTATATGATATGCAATTCATAAATACTCAGTTGATGCTGTATTAATTCAATCTGCTATAAAAGTAACGATTGACCATAAAGTGCATGTAATTAGAACTAAACTAATATACATGCAGGCTTAATAAAATATACAACAGCAGCTTATATTTTGAACATAAACAGACTAAATAACATAAGTGTACAACTACCCTATATATATATATATATTATAAGGTCCATATTTACTTAGAATCAAAATGAATATTTTTTTCGAAACACATACTCATAAAAAAAAAATCAAATCTGTATAATAATAGAAGAGAATATATAACTTACGTGTATTAAAAAAATCAGTACAAAAAGAACAAATACATTACCTTCAACCATTTCGCGCAAGATAGGCGTATGCATAAAGACCAGAAGGCTGCAATATGGTGGAAGGAACGACAATGCAAAGGTGGAGGCAAGGGCACGAGTTTGGGCGGATGTTAGTGCGGCGGAGGTAGGGTGTTATTGCTCGGGTTTTTTTCCGATTCACCTGACATGTTAGGTACTGTGCGCGCCGAGCGTGTGGGATCCTGTGCTGTAGGCAGCCATGCCAAAATGAGAGGAGGCGGAGAGGGACGAAACGGTGGCGGGCTAAAGTGGGATGAAGGGCGTTTGCATGGGGTCGGTGGGCTTTTGTCAGGACAAAGGTCTCGGGTTGCTTGTCGGAAAGGAGCTGCTGCTCGCGATGCGTACTCAAGCACAAGGCCGGGAGGAGGCATAGCGGTTGACGCATGGGTTTGTGGTAGAGAGAAGGAGAGAAAATATGGAGGAGGGGCAAGCAAAACTGGACGCAACAGTGAGGAGAGAACAAATCTTTGAGTAGCGAATATAAATATTAACGAACAATTATATTAAAAAGAAAGGAAACAACTAGCACAACACAATAATCAACGGTAGGCTGATTGAAATTCAACCGTTGGAAGAAGGGAGAAGACACCAGAGTGATATATATTGAAACAAAAATAATGAATGCACGCATGAAACAAAACGTACACGGAAGATGTGAATAAAAATTCAAAAGCAAAAGAAACGTAAAGCTGCCCATTGATTCATTAAAACATTATTTAGGAAATAAATTTGATTGGATAGCACGTTTCAATTTGAAAAGGTGAAGGAAAACTAACGGTCACAATTTACGGCACCGATACGATGCACTGTTTTATTGTTTCCATCGCACACTGAATCTCAAAAATACAGAAATGAATATACCGTAGAGATCAGCATGGCAAGACGATCAAAATGGTATATAGATATCAGTGATACGATTGAATTTAAAATTCGAATTTCCTCTAGCGGAAAATGCAGCTAAAACGCAGAAAATTAGATCGATGGAGCTATAGAAGTCCAAATTTTGATAAACGAAAGATGACATCTCACTTAGAATAAGATTTGAAAATTTTATATAGAAAAATATTCAGGTCTTGGAATTAAATTTATTTTCATCAATTATTAACCGATTTGAATTTAACAGAATTACATAAAAAAATAAACTTTCATATAATCAATTGCAAATTTACCATTTGCTATATTTAATTATACGTAATGCAAATATTAAATTTTTATTTTAAAATATTATTATTTAAAATTTCACTAAAAATTCAATTAAAAACAATTAAAATTTATGGGTCCGTTACACTCTCCCCCACTCAAAACATTTCTTCCCAAAAAGAAATGAGGTAGGAGAATAGAAACAACCAGAAGAAAAAATTAGATTTGGAATACAAAATAAAAAAATTAATTCAAAACCATAAAATTTCAATTTAAATTGATTAGTATTAATATTTTAGTTAACCTCATTTTATTAAATCCATTACTTATTTATATAAAGATCAATTATTTACATAAACATTAATAATTTTACTACTAAATCAGGTAGTATATAAATAAAAAATACTTTAAAAGGATAATTCAAAAAGGAAAAGAAGGTAGATTCGGAAAAACATATGATGGGTGAATGAATAAAGCTGAGCAAATAAGGTAGATTCAACATAAATAATAGTATCAGGCAAAAATAGTTAATCTTAAAACCATAAGAATTTCAATTTCGAATATTAATGCAGAATTTCATTGTTGGAAATATTCTTATAATAAATACCTTTAAAATAATATAATTTCATAATAAAATACTTTTATAACTCGATGTTTCAACAAGTTTATCCTCATTTTTGCAAACTCTGGTCATGTGTTGATCAGGCGCAAAGCTAAAAAATTTCAAGTACTTAGTAGACCTGTTTCAACACCTAGTAAAAATACTTGAAAAACCTTCAAAACTGATATGGAAAGTACAATCCAAACAAATCACCTGGATCGTAGATACATAATGGTTATGCCTGGATCCCCCAAGAAACATCCGTACCTTTAAGCAATCACCGCTTTGCGAATTATTCCATGATAACAAAAAACTGTGGACCGCAGATGCATAACAATGGTTAAGCCTGGATCCCCCAGGAAACATCCGTACCCTTTAAGCAATCTCTACCTTGCGGATTACTCCACGACAACAAAACCGGTAGACCACATGATACAAAACAGTGGTTACGCCTGGGTCCCACAGGAAACATCCGTACTCTTTAAGCAATCTCTGCCTTTCAGATTACACTACCCAAAAAAACTACCACGGGTTACGCCACGGTAGGACACTCGAGTATCATATTCGAAAAACCAAAATCAGAGAGAATAGTATTGATAGAATGAATCCACAATGTGGACACAAAGCGGATATCAAGCAGAAGGAATTTCCATATCTTTACTTTGAAAATATATATCATATAGTACCTTTCAAATCACTTTCAATTATCATACTTATATAAGGTCTACTATATGTAAGATTCCATTTTGAAATTGAATACTTTCCATAATCAATAGTATATCAAATCACACTTATATATACTTTGATTATCTAAGATTTCACTTTTCAAATTGAGTACCTTTCCGAATTAATAGTTTTCAAATCAACTTCATACTTATACAAATCAAATTTATATAAGTCGATAACTCCCAAATCATGTAGTCAGTAAAACAAGGTTTTCAACTTCAATTTGTTTCAATATCAGTTCAATTTCAAAATCTATACGATTTCACCAAATTATTTCTAAATACCTTCAATTTCAAAGTTTCCAAAATAATAGGTTTAGAGAATAATCTTAGTTTTCAAATCAACATAATTTAGGTCAACCAATTCATTTCCAAAATCATCATATAAATACTGGGTTTTACATTCCAATCTATTTTCACAACCAAATATTTTTCTCCAAATCAATTATATCCAAAATGATTTCCAAGTTTATAACTATCCCTCTAAAACCTTTGAGCTATTTATTTCTATTCGAAAGATCCAGTTTACCCTTTGAAAATCATTATTCTATATATACTTTTATAAAAGATGTTCCAAAGTCAAAACCTTTAGAACTAAGTTTTATTCAAAACATTTCGAAACAAATTTTCAAATTAGTATAATTCAAAGTAGTCTTATTCATTTACTTAACAAAAGATTTCAAACTCATTTACTTTATCGAATGATTTACACTTTTTGAAGTTACTTAGCTTTGGAAATTTAAACCTCGATTTGGAAGTGTTCGAACATTCAAAATAGTCAGATAAATTAAATTTTCCAATCCAAGAGTTGGAAATCAGCAACAAATCAGCAAATCAATTTCAATAGTTAAGGTTATACCAAAACAATTCTGAAACTCGAGGACTGAACATCGGCTTACTTTAAATCATTTCAAATATATATATATACACACATACATCTTTCGAATATCAAATCATACTTCGGAATTTGAAATCAAAATTGGCTTCACAAAATCACTCGCATAGCAAAGCTACTAAAGTGGCCTCTCCCCCACTTTGAAACTCAAAAATCAATGTCGATGATGCGTGCACTCATCACCGAAATTATTTTCCAGCGACATAAGTGAGTTCTGGACTTCTATTTCTTGAAAACTTCTTTGAAGTTTCTTCGAAATCATTGGAGCACATTTGAAGTCATTTGAAACATTTCTTATTCGAAAATACATTTAAATCATATTATTATATTTTCAAAATTCCTAAAACCATTTCCAAAATACCAAAATTCAATCTCTAGAATTTCAAATTGATAACCCCTTGGTTATAAATCATTTTTATATAAATCAATTTCTTATAAAAATTTCAAAACTTCAAATTCTCGCCTTTATATAGAATAAAATCATGCTTACCAAAATAATAATTTCGATATATTAAACAATTTCTAAAATACAAACAAACAGGATTTTCTTCAAAGGAGGATTCAAGATGGATTTCAAAACAAAGATAGGCTCGATTGAAGATGCGATAATAAAATTTCAAAATAGAAGATAGACATACTTATACAAATCGCAAGCAACCTTAACTGGGTCAACCGTGATTTCAAGAACAAGGTCAATGCAGAATTCCGAGGAAAATCAACATTCGACTGCAAGTGATGGCGGCATCTAAGCCAAGGATATAGAAATCTCTGGTGAATCAATGTCAATTGTAAATGAGTTTCACCTCTTTAAAAATCATTCAAAAATTGGCGGGATCGCCTATTCTTATAGAGATCATTCGAAGTGGAGTTATGGGATACTCTCGAATCAAGAAACATGAATAGGGAGAGAAGTAATGGATCTTGGAACCGCAGTGACCGTTCCATAGTCCAAAGGAAAACCAAACCAAAGAGGAAGAAATTCAAGCTCGAACGAAAGTGATTCTGCAGATGAATTTACTATATATGCTAAGTTTGCCTAGAGCCAAGCTTTGATACCAATTGTAACGACCCGACATTTTCAACCATTCGCAGACACACATGTCAGACTTGAATTGCTCAAAATATCAGATTGTTAATTTAAATTTGGAAAAACTCAACATATACAGTAAATAAATCAACCACAAAATCACACACACAGAGTAATATAAAATAATGCAGCAGAATAGATAAATAGTAATTCATGAAGCTACTATATATACATCAGAGTTAGAAATAAAATACAACAGAATATCTCAAATACAGTGAAGTCTGCAGTACGAGCAGATGACTTTTCTGAACCAATCAACTGGAAAAGCTGAAAGCGGAATCTTTTGTTGGATCTCCAAACGAAGCTCCAAACTCCAAAGGCGAGTCTCAAATGCTGTATCACTCAGTCTGACCCGAGCGTAGAGCAAAACACAAAACACTTGAGTCAGGATTAACATTCTTATATCAATAAATCCAACTCAAGAGAAATATCAACTGAAATACAAGTAGCTTAAAGGAGGATTGGGATAACCATCCTCTAAGGATCTGTGGAACTATCTAAAATGTAGAAATATACACTATAACACCGTGGCTATTCAAAATCAATTCATGCTTCAAAACCAAGATTCATTTTCATTTCAAATATATCTATTATATATATATATATATATATATATAATAATTTACAAAGTAAAGTACTAGCTATTTCCTTAAATTTCACAAATTGCTTCAAATCAACTCGATTTTCACATTAGAATCAAATTCAATCTAAATTTATCAATTTCCATTCAATTCAGTTTTCAAAATAACAAATTCAAATCTTATTGATTTCAAATACAGATCTGACTCACAAATAAACCTTTTAAATTCCAGTATATTTCAAAGCTTAATATTCAACATTTCAAAGTTCAATTTAACAGTTTCATATGGATCTCGATTTAACCTCATTATTATCTAGTCTTGAAACATCAACTTAATAAATTCAATATCATTTGAATAGCCTTAAATTACAATTTTTCTAAACGTTTGCTTAAATTTGTTTAGATGAGAAATATTCAATAAATTCCTTAAATCAAAACCAAGTTATAAATCATATCTTAAATCTCAAGTTCAATAAGTTTCAAATCAGTTTAATTGTAAAAAATTCTTTATTGAATACAATTTCAAATAAATTCAAATTATTTCAATTTCTTTATTGAACAATTTAAATAACTACAATAGCATATTTCAATTGTCATTTAAATTGAAATCAAATTTAATAATACAAGAACGTTAATCATGAGTGATTGCTCACCTTTTGAAGCTAGATAGATTTTGACAAGGAAACAGCTACGAATTCTAAAGCAAAGCTAGATTGACACGAATTTGATGGCAAAGACGATAAAAGGAATCGATGAAAGAAATCAAATTAGAACCGGGTTGATGAAGACAATTGGTATAAGCGAATTTGCTAAAAATCAATATCCATTTTAAAGCATATATATAAATCAAAATAAATATCTTATTTTCAATGGCTCATATATTCGACCAACGTCAAAAGTTTTAAACTGATAAAATATCACCACTATATAATAAATTTAAAACAACATTTATTATAAAACTAATATTTACAAAATCACTTAAATCCAAAATAGTATATAAACAAATATGCAACATTAAATATAACAATCAACACATATACTAATTCTATATACAAACACACACATAAACAAAACTTGCCTAACACATATGTATCCAGATTCTTCCTCTCTTTTTTTCTGATAGATCGAATAGTCTTGGTAACTACATGTAACTAAGAAAGTTAATGATCATGGAACGTTTATACTAATATTGTGTTTGTAAACGTATAATTTGATCGGATTTAAATAGCTACAACATGTATATGTCATCTTTCAACTGTTAAGTACATAATAAGTAATACTCATTAGACACGGTAATAGTTACTACTACATTATTATTTTATCAACCAAAGGCGATTGTAGATAAATGGTATAGTATAGCATGTTCAAGTCATATGCAGCAAGCATATAGGATAAACTAAAGCCATATTTAGTACATATACATACCACTTTTTTGTTAATACTCATTTGTGTATAACATAAATTAAATTTTAATTTAGTATATGATACGCGATTCATAAATACTCAGTTGATGCTGTATTAATTCAATCTTCTATAAAAGTAATGATTGACCATAAAGTGCATGTAATTAGAACAAAACTAATATACATGCAGGCTTATTAAAATATACAACAGCAGCTTATATTTTGAACATAAACAGACTAAATAACATAAGTGTACAACTATCCTATATATATATTATAAGGTCCAAATTTACTTAGAATCAAAATGAATTTTTTTTGAAACACATACTCATAAAAAAATCAAATCTGTATATTAATACAAGAGAATATATAACTTACGTGTATTAAAAAAATCAATACAAAAAGAATAAATACATTACCTTAAACCATTTAATGCAAGATAGGTGTGCGCATAAAGCCCATAAGGCTGCAATATAGTGGAAGGAACGGCAACGCAAAGGTGGAGGCAAGGGCACAGGTTTGGGCGGATGTTTGTGCGGCGGAGGTGGGGTGTTGTTGCTCGGGTTTTTTTTCGATTTACCCGGCGTGTTGGGTACTGTGCGCGTCGTACGTGTGGGATCCCGTGCTGCAAGCGGCCATGCCGAAATGAGAGGTGGCGAGAGGGAGGATACGGTGGCGGGCTAAAGGGGGATGAAGGCCGTTGCATGGGGTTTGGTCGACTTTGGCCCGGCCGAAGGTCTAGGGTTGCTTCTCGGAAAGGAGCTGCTGCTCAGGATGCGTGCTCAAGCACAAGGCCGGGAGGAGGCATAGCGGTTGACGCATGGGTTTGTAGTGGAGAGAAGGAAAGAAAATATGGAGGAGGGGCAAGCACAACTGGATGCAACAGAGAGGAGAGAACAAATCTTCGATCAGCGAATATAAATATAAACGAACGGTTATATTAGAAAGAAATGAAACAGCTGGCGCAACACAAAAATCAATGCTAGGCTGATAGAAATTCAATCGTTGGAAGAAAGGAAAGGACACCAGAGTGATATATATTGAAACGAAAATAATGAATGCACGCATGAAACAAAACGTACACTGAAGATGTGAATAAAAATTCAAAAGCGAAAGAAACGTAAAGCTGCCCATTGATTCATCAAATCGTTATTCAAGCAATAAATTTGATTGGACGGCACGTTTCAATTTGAAAAGGCAAAGAAAAACTAACGGTCACAATTTACGGCACCGATACGATGCACCGTTTTATTGTTTCCGTCGCGCACTGAATCTCAAAAATACAGAAATGAATATGCAGCAGAGAGCAGCACGGCGAGATGATCAAAAAGGTAAATAGATATCAGTGATACAATTGAATCATAAAAATTCGAATTTTCTCTACCGCAAAATGCAGCTTAAACGCAGAAAATAAAATCGACGGAGCTATAGAAGTTCAAATTTTAAAAAACGAAAGATGACGTCTCACTCAGAAGAAGAGTTGGAAATTTTCTATAGAAAAATATTCAGGTATTGGAATTAAATTTATTTTCATCAATTATTAACTGATTTGAATTTAATAGAATTACATAAAAAATAAACTTTCATATAATTAATTGCAAATTTACCATTTTCTATATTTAATTATACGTAATCCGAATATTAAATTTTTATTTTAAAATATTTTTATTTAAAATTTTACTAAAAATTTAATTAAATACGTTATTAAAACTAATTGAAATTTATGGGTTGTTACAATTCTCGTATTGGGATTATGTAATGAACTTGAAATGAAATGAGAAAGTGGTTTGTTGATTTCAAAATTTTTCATATCCATGTGTTTCTGTTATATCAATGTATCTAACATTACCGTATTTGGTCATCGAGGATTAGTAATTATGGATGACTGCAGCATCATAGCCGTTAGTTTGGGCCCTCCAAGTGGGGGATGTTACAACAAACTTCTGTTGTGTAACACTATCGAACTCACATTCCAACCCATTTTAATGACTATGTCGTGTTTATTTGATCTAAGTTATTAGCTAACTTCAATAATTTACACCCATTATAAACGTATATTGGAAGCTACGCATATATTCGTAACTATTTATTTATTATTCCTCCAATTTTCAACTATTAATAATATTTCTATACTTTTTCATTCTTTACTACTTATTTCAATAGTGTCAATTTTAGTGCCATTTGACGCTTACTTATAAATTAAAAGATTTAAGTATCTATTTACCGTTCCTTTTTATCTCTTAATATCTTCTTTTGGTTAATAACATTATTAGTAACTCATTTTATTACTTTAGCTACATTTGTCACTTATTCTTTAATTTCTAACTTGTCTTTTATTGTATATTTTAGTTGTACATTTAAACCGTCATTATTGTCCTTGCTTAAAATACTTTAGTATGTACCTAGGAATTTCTACATTCTTATGTGTTGGAATTACATCTTTTCCAAAAGTAATTATTAACATTGTAAACTTCTATAACATACCTAAAAATGAGATTTGTGTTACGTTTGAAATTACAAAGAATTACCTTTTTGTTTCTATTATTGAAATAGACATACAAAGTACGGTAAGCATCCCTATTTTATACATCGCTTTCTTTTAGGCGTATTTCTTGGTATTTCAAATCTTACATATTTATTCAAATTTATATAGATAACTTGTAGAAATTTTCATTACGCGCACTTCATTCCAATGAATTAATATAATACTTAATTTCTAACTCATCTTTTATCTCAATTCTATTGATATTAATTTTTATTTCTTATTTGCTAACATATATATTGTTCAACCAACAAATCTGGAATTATTATTCGATTTATTAACTTAGTGCCTACTTTCTACCTTACTTTCCAGATTCAAGTACGCACAATATTTAACTCAGGTTAATAATTCACAGAATATGTAAGCATGGGTTTCAAATTCATTACATGTATATATTTGAAGCCTACATCTCCAAAACAATTATATCCAGGCATACAAGGAATAGATTTACAACGATATAAATCCAATATTGTATAAAAATATATAATTTTCCACTCACCTTTGAGCTTTCGCAATCTCCAAGTCTAAACCCTGTTATTTCTATTTGAATTCCTTTTTCTCCCTATCAAAATGTGTACCTCAAGCTGTACATATTCATTTGAAATCTAGATCCAAGAAGTGATTTGAATTTAATTTAGATTTGTATTTAGATTTAACTCTCCTTTACTAAATTTATTTACCCCATATTCTTCTTCAATTTTATTTTCCTCCATTCTACACACACACATGCACATACATATATACATACATACATATATAATATACTAATTTATAATTCATATATTTTCCAGAATTTGTGGAGAAAAGAAAAGGAAAGAGTTTCGCTCTTTAAAATATGAGGAGAAAAGTAAGGGTTTTGGTCTATATTTATAGGCACATGAATCAATTTCATTAGTTAGGTTTTAATTTGTTGAACTCAAGCTGGTGGGCCTAGGTTCAACCTACAACTGCCAATACACAAGTAGTCGACCACTACCCCTCTACTGGTCGACTGCTAATGGCCGACCGATTGTTCATTTTAAGGTATGCATTAATTTATTCATTTTATACGTCATTTAATACCATTTTTGCCTGATTGATTAACGTCAATTAATCTTTATCTTTCTTCCACATTAAGTAAACGTCTGAACGTTGGTTAATTGCATTTATTTCAAATTGTTTTTTCTCTAATCTGATTAATGTTAATCTTGCTTGCATGTTAAGTATTCGCTAGTGTTAATTAACGTTAATTTATTACCTCTTGTTCCCTGATTTTCTTTCCTTAACGTTATTTATTTATTTATTAATGTTTGTTTCAATGTTAATTAATGCTTATTTATTTATTATTCTAATCTCTTATTTGATTAGATTTAACATAATCAATACTTAAATAATAAGATTTACACCTAAAGTTTATATATAAGTTATTGATACTTATTTAATTCTCCACCCAATTTATTTGCTTACACGCTTTCTTGATTAAATTAAATTTGATTGAGCGCCATTGTTTAACATTTATATTTAACCTTAACATTTCTACTTAATGCCCATTTTAATGTTAAGTTATTAATATCTACTTTCTTAATTGGTATTATTTCTGATCCGAAAATTTCAAACTTAACTTTTTTTTCGTTTGAACTCCGATGTTAAAAATTTATACATGAAAATTGATCAGAAAATCATCACGAGCCCAACAACGTAAGTATGGCAGCCAAACTCTGATGTTTACAAAAATTCTATTTGTAGGCTTTAATAATTACTTATTAATCAATTTCCTTTTTATTTTACAGGGTGTTACATCCTCCCACTTAAAATAATTTCATCTCTAAAAATCCTCAAGGAGTGAATCATGTAACATAACACATAGGCATTCCAAGCTAACCAAACAATTAGCATGTGAGCAATTTTGAAACTATTAGTGTACAAATGCACGGTGTATCATAACATATATGGCATGTATGTTATAACGACATAGAAATTTTGACGTTTTAAATAACGTCACTAACTAAATATTTCATTACATTAAACAATAAAATTTAGACATAAAAATTTGATATTTGGAATACGTCGATTTAAACGTAGCAAGTGTCAGATTTTCATCGAAAAAATGAAAGTTTGTTATGTAGTGTAATTTCAATTTAAAATTTATAATAATTTTAAATTGATGGAAATAAAATATGTTTGAATTCCGAATAATTTTATATAAGAAAATTGTAAATCATTTTCTGAGTGAGATGTTATATTTCGTTTAGCAAATTTTGCACTACTCTAGCCCTGTTTATTTTATTTTTGGCGTTTAAGCAGCTTTTTTGGTAGCGAATATCGAGTTTTGATAGGAGGGTCATGTCACTCATATCTGTGTACCTTATTGTTCGTCTCATCGTGTCGATCTCCGTAGTATATTCATCTGTGCATTTCGATGTCCGGTACGCGATGAAATCTGCGAAACGGTTGGCCGTATCGGTACCCGTTTAAGACTTTTGGGTTCTATATCCTTTCATTTGTCCTGTTCAAAAAAAGCCCCACCAACCTTTAATATTTCTAGAAAATTTAATTCTTGGCTTTTGTTATTCCCTTTGTTTCAATATATTATTCCTATTCCAGTCTCTTCTTTACCCCTTCCTTTTCGTTTGTCTATTTTGAGAAATAAATAACAATATATAAGTTATATAATCTGTTGCTCTATATTTCGATTACCTACTCCTCCTGTTTCTTTTGTCACTTCACTCCTATTCTCTTTCATTCTGTTATTTCATTTGAATAAAATGTAAACTATATATAAGAAAATATATATATACAAGAGATGCTTACCTGCTTGTCTCTCTTCCTTGCATGCAAACCCATGAACCCTACTCACGTCCACTTTCACCGCCAAACCCACCCTCTCTACCAGATCCCTCCTTTTGAAACTCCCCCCTCCCGGCCAATCTCTCCACCGTTCAAAACCCATCACCACCAGATCATCTCTCCCTCCAACGCATCCTTCCACCATACCCTACTTGATCAGCCTCCACTTTCCCTATGCCCACACACTCAGTCAAGCTCCAGCACCTTTCCTTGCACAGCCTCTCTCCGACTCGAACAGCTAAACCTCCGAGCAACCACCTAAACAGCCTCCGCTCCACATAATTCCCACCACCTTGATCCCACCCTCAGCATCTTCGCAACCCAAACCCCTAACAACCCGAACATCAGCCTACCCCTCAACCATGTAGCCATCTGAACAGCCCACCTAAGCATCACCTATCCATGTGACCTGCCCCAGACTCCGCCTCTCACTGCCATATCCCATGAAACACATAACAGTCTTCCGCATCCCCAAACACCACCTGACAGAATTGTCCTCGCCTCCCTCTGGCCGAGCCGACCATCTTCCCTCCTTGCTTCCCTGACCAAGCAGTCACCATCCGAGCTCACCTCACACTCGGAAGCCCACGCCACTTTGCTTCCCTAGCTAACCAGTACCACACCAACCGCCTGAAGCCACAGCCTAAACCCTTGCACCATAGAACTGACCCAAACTCAAAGCAAGCATCCTTATCTTCTTGTACATTTTTTAAAAAGAAGGAGAAAGATCTGTTTATATATACATATTCTAAATTCATCGATTCAAATTCATTGTGCTTTGCTTTGGAATTTGTGTTTAGATTCGTAGCTCTTGCATTGTCAAATTTCTCTAGCCTCGAAAGGTGAGCGATCATTCATGATTAACATTCATATATTTAGTCAATTTAATTCACATAAAATGATGATTGAAATATGTTGTTAAATTTGAATTAGTTAGGAATTAAATTGTTAAATATGATAGGTTAATATTTAAATTTGTTAATTTATGTTAATTGACATATGACACTATAACACGTTGTGTGTATATTATATGTTAGTTATGATCCATGCTTGTAATTGATATGTTATGCAATTTCAAATTATTATGCAATTGTTCTCACACTGCAAGTTCCCTATTAGGATTTTGAAATCGTTGAAATGTGTAATATCCCGGAATTTGCAGGAGTTTAAAATGCTGATAATCTCTTAATTTTAATTATTTGAAATTGATAAAATTGTTATTTTCAAAGATAATTAACCAAGTAATATAATACAATATTTTAATTATGGTTATAAATTGGTATATTGTTTTCAAAATTTATAAGTATGTTTAAAATGCATTTATATCTGTGTATTTAAATCTGTGTATTTTAAATTGATTTTAAAATAGAATATATTATTTGTAAATAATAATAAGCTTATTTAAAAATAGATTTTTATATTTATTTTAGATTTGATTTTTAAATTGACTTTGACATTGAATATAAATTTGAATTCAAAGGGAATACATGCATCTTAAAATAAAATAATAATATAATTTGGTTTTAAAAATATATAGATAATATTTTTAATTAAAAATAAGATTTGTTTTATTTTTTGTAGAAATTTATTTATAAAAAATTTGGAATTGTATTTATTTAATAAGAATGAATACAAAGCTTTTTGAAACAACATTTTAAATGAGTATTGCAATATGTATATAAATTTTATTTAAATTATATTTAGTTGCATTTCTTTTTAAATATTGTAATTTATATAAATTTAGGAAAAATTTATAAATGTATAAATGTATTAGTTAACTAGGAATTTAGTTAGAAAAGTATTTTTAAAACATAGAAAACATGTTTGTTAATTAGGAAATTAATTTAAAGGGCCTTGAAAATCAATTATAAATAATATAAAAATAAATTAGGACAAGTGTTAAAACTTTAATCTCTTAGATAACATGTGTTAACATAATAATGAAAGTTAAAGACATGTGTCAAATTTATTTTATTTTCTTTTAACTTTAATAAAACTGAAATTAACTTATATAAACCAACATTCTTTCTCTTCATTTCCTTTTTCTTTCAAATCTAAGTTCATTTCTAAGAGAAACCAGAAATTTTTCCCTGCAATCTTCATTTTTCCAAAATCTGAAAAGTTCCTCATAATCAATATCATATAAAGCCCATTCAAATGCAATCTTCACTCTTCAAAACCAGAAAATACATGAATACAAACCTGAAATCATTTTCAAGTTTAAAACCCTGTAATCCCCTTTCATCAAACCTGTAACCTTCTAAATCCTCAAACTAAAACTCTGTAAAGCTTTCTCAAATCAGAGAAAATGTTATCAAAGTCTTGTAAACAAATCAAGCTCTGTTCACAAACAAACCTGTAATGTTCAAACCTGTCAAGCAAAGTTTTTCCAAACCAGAAGCATTGTTTATCAGGCTTTTCAATTTTGAAGTATCAAGTTTCAAGTTCCAACTGTTTGCAAGTTTCCAGTTTATCATCAAATCTCTGCACTGTCTTCTTTTAGGTTGAGGTGAGTAAACAACAACTTAAAATGCTTAAGTGATAACTGATCTGTTGCTTGTTTAATTTCTGTAATAATTAATGCTTGCATGTTTATACGTTGGTGATTGATCTGTGTATATGAATGTGTTGAGCATGCATGCTAGTTAAACTGCTACTCTATGTTATTTTTTATGTACAGAGATTAAAATGAACCAAAAGACCAAAACTCTTTATCAAATCACTTTGAAGTTTTGATTCTAAACAAGTTGATTTGGTTTAAACATCATCTGTTTTTTTAAATGACAAGTTCAAGTGTATTTTTTTTTTAGTTTGGAAATTTACTGGAACCAAGATAATATAGTAAATCTAAGATATAGGATAAAATCAAATGTTAAATTTTATTAATTGAATTTTATATCTTAGATCAGTTAGGAAAATTAGGATTTTTGAAGAAAGTATCTCAATTTTTAAAATTATAGTGAGGAAGGAATTAGGGGTTTCTCGAAATTTTGGATTCTGCAAATTATATTGATTCTGTGCAATTGGGTGACTCGAGATTGTTGATGGAGCTAGAATCATGGTTGTGGATTGCAGCAAAAATCATTGAAGAATTTATAAATCATTGTGGGTTTTGATTTTTTCCAAAGATTGATTTAAAACCTAGTTTTTGGGTTCTTACTGTAAATTGATTTCTGCATCTTCAAAACTGCACCGAGCTTGAAGAAATTTCTGGTGAAGGAAGCATGGTGGATCAGCGAGCTATGGACGGAGTTCTGGCAGCTATAGTTGATCGAAGGCGATAGAATTGGGATTCTCTGGTGATGGTTTTTGGGGTTCAGTCCAACCAAGATGCTCGATTTTGAATTGGGATAAATTTTGGAGTTTGGTTGGTCGTGGAGGCTTGTAGGATGGTGGTATGGCTTGTTGGTGGGTTCGACGTTGGTCGGAGGGGAGCCGGCACTGGTGCAGGTTGCACGGGGATGGGAAGGTGTCTGTAGTTTGTATTTTTGTTCGGGTTGCTTGGTTTTCTCGAAGTAGGTCTCGGGTAGTAGGGGAGATAGCTCGGGGTAATTCTTGCGTGGTTTCAGGAGTTTTGAGTTGCAGGGTAACTCTTTGTTTCAACAGTTTTAAATTTTAAATTAAAACAGTTTTAAAATTTTAAAAAGGGAAGATTGTTTTAAAAAGAAGATGCACTTGTACTTGAATTCAAATATATATGGGTTGAACCCAAATTTATGTTCAACCTGATTTTTAGACTAAAATATAAAACAAGTTTTAAACTTTAAATAGTTTAAGTTAAATTAAAATTCTTGTTTTTGAAATTTAATTGTTTTTATAAATGAATTTGTATGATTTGTTTAACTGTTTAAGTTAATGTTATTTTTCAAAACTTATTTTGAAATATAAAAGAAAATTTTAAGTAAATGTTTTATTTAAATGAATTAGTGGAAAATGATTTAAAATTAACAAATTAAAGTTTGAGATAATTTATTAACTTGAAATTAGATTTGTTAATTAATAATTAAGGAAAGTAATTATGATTTCTTTATAATTTAATTTAATTTATGAATTAAGTTAAGTAAAGATTTCAAGATTTATTTAAGATAATGTTTTATCTTAAATAATAATTAAGTATTAATAAATTGTAATTAGTTAGTAATTAAGAAATTTTAAGTTAATTAATTAATTTAATTATTATTTTAAAGGGGGTTAATTAAGTAGTTAATTAAGTATAATTATTTATTTAGTTAACTATTAATTAAGATGATGATTTAATTTTTGACTAATGATTAATTAAATTGTAATTACTTATTAATTGTAATTACTTATTAATTGACTAATGATTTAATTTTTGACTAATGGTTAATTAAGTTGGATTAACATATATTTTTGAATTTGTTCAATATGAGAATTTTTGAATTCTGTTAATGGCGGCTTCCTCTTCTTCCCCTTCCCCGTTCCCTCCTCCTTCTCTTTCTTCCCTGATCCCTACTTCCTCGATCTCATCTCCCTCTTCACCGGTCCCTCCTCCTCTTTCTCAATCTCATTCTCATCCATCTTCTTTGTATCTTTTATCCTCTCTGGTCCCTCCTCCTCCTTCTGTTTCTTCTTCTTCTGTCCCTCTTTCAGATTTGTCTGATTTTGTTTCTTGTTTGAATTCCAATAATCTGTCAGCGAATCTTGATAGGCAATTTCCACCTTAGGCTAGTTGTGTTAATCCAGATTTGAAGAATGGTCATCTTTTTGGGTTTTCTGGTTCTGATTTAAAGTGATCTTCTTTGTTCAAGAAAAAACCTAGAAATGCTGGTGTTTTTGAACCTAGGCATTTTGACATTAAAAAAGATGGTTTTCCGAATACTTTTCCTGATGAAGTTAGAAGTGAAGGAATTAAGTACTGGGCTGATCATTTAGTAGGTTTCTTCTTGGATGGTCCTCTCTCTCACCTTACTGTTTCAAAGCATTTGAGAAGTATTTGGCGGCTAACAGGAGAAGTTGATATCAAATCTGATAATGAGAATTTCTTCTTTAATTTTTCTAATGATCTTGACAGGATGAAAATATTGCAATCTGATCCTATCTTTATTAAGGGCAAGATGTTCATCATTACAAAATGGGATCCTTCTTTTGGTTACTTTCAAGAGCAAATTAAAAAGGTACCAGTGTGGGTTCATTTTTATAGAATTCCTTTGATTGCTTGGACATTAATTGGTATCAATTGGTTAGCTTGTCATGTGGGAAAACTGATATGTCTTGATGAAAGTACAGAAAGATTATCTCGATTTAAGTATGCCAAAGCTTTGATTGAAGTTTCACCCGATCAAGAGCCCCCTGACTTTATTGCAATTGATGGTTTAGGTGATCGTTGTCCATATGTTAAAGTTGAATATGACTGGAAGCCAAAAATTTGTAGTAAATGTAAAGTTTTTGGTCATGAAACTATTTTCTGTTCAGGTAACAATAAGGTGAAAAATTGTGATATGCAAACTAGTGGCATTGGGGATGATGATGGGAAGAGTGTTAATAAAGAATATGTGGATATTGGGATTTTGAAAGATAAGGTTTAGAAGTCTCATAATGTTGGATTTTCTAATAAGAATTCTCTTAATGTCTGGAGAAGAAAGGATTTAGTACATGACTCTTTTATTGATAATAATTTGATTAAAGGTAGTGGTAACCAAATATCTGATAAAGCAGTGAGAAATTTGGATCATATTGAGAATATACTAATACAAGCTGAAGGTAATATGGAATTGGGCATGAAGGAGAATGTTGTAACTACAAACTCTTTTCAGATTTTATCTGATTTTGATGAAGGAGCTGTTAATAATGAGAAATTAATTGAAAAGGGAATCTCTTACTCTAAATCTGCAAAAAAGCAAATTAATAGTTGCTCTGATGGAAATATTGCTAAAGTAATACCTGAAGATTGTTCTCTTGTTGAAGATTTCATAGTAGTGAATAACTCTGTACCTAGTAATTTTTCTTTACATTCTGAAGCATTGGAACATTCTGAAGGTTATGTTGCTAGTTCTATTCCCTCTAAAGATGCCAACAAAGAACATTTAATTAATGATGTCTCCTCTGCACATATCTCCCCTTGTTTCAACATTTCTCCACCATGTTGTTCAAAGGACTATTCTGAGGAACTTTCTGAAGGTTTTGTTGCTAGTTCTATTCCCACAAAGGATTTCAACAATGATCATATAATCAATGATGTATCATCTGCACATTCCTCTCCTTATATTAACATTTCTTCTCCCAATAATCTGATTCTACCTCCACCATGTTGTTCAAAGGTCTCTTCTGAGGAACTTTTTACTCTCACAAAAAAGGAAAAAAAAAGGCAAAAAGAAAGTCTCATTTCATGATTCATCAGAGGATTTAAACAATGGTAAAATCTATAATATAGAGGAAATTCAGCCGAGAGAAAATAATGAATCAATAACATTTCAGGTCTCTTCCTCTTAGAAAACTGGTTTAAGGCATACAAGGAAGCACCCTTCAAATATAATTTCACCCAAACATTAATAATGTTGAGCAATAATTTAGCATACTGGAATATAAGAGGAGGTCATCTAGCATCAAAACAAGCTGAAGTTAAGAATTTAATTAAAGATCAGAAACTGCAACTCATTGCTGTCAGTGAAACAAAGCTTAACAAACTGCAATCTGATTTAGCCTGTAAGAATATTGCTCATGATTGGGATCATGAGGATAATTTACAAAGTGCTCCTTATGGCAGATTATTGGTTTTATGGAATTCAAAAGTTTTGAAACTGACAAAGTTGAAAGAGGATGATAAATTTATTCATTTCTCTGCTTCTTCTTTTTCTTCAAATAGTCCTTTTCTGATTACTTTTGTCTATGCTCAAAATAATCTTGATAAAAGATTATGTTTTCTTTCTAACCTCATTTCTCTTTCTCAATCAAATTTATCTTGGATTATTCTTGGTGATTTTAATTGTATGTACTCATCTGATCAAAAATTGGGTGGAATTCCTCTATCTTTAAAAGATATTTCCCCTTTAAATCAAACTTTGATAAAATTATCTCTTACTCATATTCCATCTTCTGGAGCAGTTTTTACTTGGAATAATAAAAGTAAACTTGGTCCTAGAACTTATTGCAAACTTGATCATGCATTTTATAATATTTATTCAATTAATCTTTGGCCAAATCTATATTGCAAATTTCTCAATCCCTCAATTTCTGACCACTCTCCAATTATCTTATCTTGGGGGGCGAAGACTATATACAGAAATCCATCTTTTAAATTTTACAAAACTTAGACTAATCATAGTAGTTTTTTAAGCATTGTGATGCAGGTTTGGCAGGAAAATATTTTTGGCAACCCTCTTTATATTCTTAAGGCAAAACTGCAGAGATTAAAAGGAAAGCTCAAATCTTGGGCTAGAGAGAATTTTGGCAAAGGCTCTAAAATATCTGATGGTATTAGGGAACAATTATTGGTTGTTCAACAACAATTACTGAATGATAATATGAATGCATTATTGGCTAGTCAAGAAGCAGTTTTATCCAAAGAACTACTGGAAGCTTTAGAGTTTGAAGCAGTGATGAAAAAAGAAATACTTCATGAGACTATAGAAAAGCAGGGTGACAGGAATACAAAATTTTACCATAACTCTATCAAGATTAAACATTCCAAAGGAAGAATTATGAGTATATTTGATAAGAATGGAGTATTACAGGAGAATGATGACTCTATTAATGCTGCTTTTATTGATTACTTCTCTGCTATTCTTGCTAATCCTAACCCAATGTCCCCTAATCTATCTCCACTGTTTTCTATGAAGCTTCCTTTTTTGAGTACCGATCAAGCAAGAGAAATTATTCGAGTAGTTTTACCTGAAGAGGTTAAGATGGCTATCTTTTCTTTAAAGCCTGATAGCAGTGGCGGACCAGATGGTTTCAATGCTTTCTTCTTTCAACATACTTGGAAAATAATTAAGGATGATCTCAACAGGGCAATACTATATTTCTTTTCTCACAATAAATTGCCTATTGGAATAAATGCAACTAACATAGCCCTTGTTCCAAAATGCCCAAATGCTAGGAAAGTTACTGATTTTAGACCTATCTCCTGTTGTAATGTTCTATACAAAATTATTTCAAAGATCATAGCAAATGGGATTCAACATGTTCTGCCTTCAGTTATTTCAAATAACCAAGTAGCTTATGTTCCTTCCAGAAATATTGGTGACAATATCTTACTAACACAAGAGCTTACAAGAGGATATGGTATTGAGAGTATTTCTCCTAGATGCATGATCAAACTTGATATACAAAAAGCTTTTGATTCTGTATCTTGGTGCTCTATTATAGCAATTCTTTCTCGGATGAACTTTCCAAAGCCTATGCTTGCTTGGATTTACACTTGTATTTCTTCACCTCATTTCTCTATTATTAGAAATGGTTGTGCTAGAGGATATTTCAAAGGAACACAAGGTGTCAGGCAAGGGGATCCGATCTCTGCATTATTGTTCATTACTATAATGGAGGTGTTTAATTCATTAATTAATGAGCAAGTTATTAATAGGAAGTTTGAGTTACATCCAAAATGTAAAGATCCACAAATTACTCATCTTTTATTTGCTGATGATCTCATCATTTTTACAAAGCCAACTTTATCAAATATCACTACTATAATTGATGTTCTGGATAAATTCTACACAATCACTGGTTTGAAGATTAATCTTAGCAAATCTCGCATTCTGATAGCAGGTTTAAATGATGTTTTGAAGAGTGAAATTATATCTTTCTCTGGACTTAGTGAAATGCAACAAAAGGAAAGATATCTTGGTCTTCCTATCATCACTGCAAGAATCACTACTACAGATTGTCTGCCTTTATATGAAAAAATCACAGAGAAATTAACACTTTGGCCTAACACAAAACTTTCACAAGCAGGGAGACTAGTTATTGTTCAAAGTGTTGTAACTGCTATGGTCAATTATTGGATGAGGCACTACATTCTTCCATGTAAACTTGTAAGAATGATAAATAATGCTCTGAATAGATTCTTATGGCATGGAGATCCTTTCTCAAAAAAGTTAATTCCAATCTCTTATAAGAAGATTCAACTTCCTAAGAATAGGGGTGGTTTGGGCATAACAAATTTAAGATTATGGAATGTTGCTGCTATGTCTTTATACTATGACAAAATTTTATGTAATAATCAGGATCTTTGGACTCAATGGATTTTAAAGAATTTATTAAAAGGCAAGGATTTTTGGTCCATCACCATCCCAAACTTATGCAGCTGGAGTTGGCGTAATATTTTGAAGTTAAGATCAACTTTTTTACCTTTTATTCAGTGCAATCCTATGGCAAACAATGATATTAACTTCTGGACTTCTCCTTGGTCCAAGATTGGTTTGAGATTTCAGGACATTCTCCCATTTTCTCTGCAATTTCTTACTGGAATTCCTTTAAATGCTAAAGCTATTTCTTATATATATGATGGATCTATTAATCTACCTTATTGCAGTTCTAAGCAAGTCAGAGACTTATGGCAAAATATAACATCTTTTCCACTTTCTTCTTCAAATTTAAAGGTTCTTTGGACTGTAAAGGGGAAGAAACATGTTATATCTACTGTGTACAAGCTATGTTGCTTAGTGAAAACTTGGAATTTTTCCCGTGGGCATCTAGAATCTGGATGAGCAATTCACCTGCTAAGGAAAATCTTCTACTATGGAAAATTATGGCAAATGCAATAAACTCAAAACAGAAATTGACTAAGCTTGGCATTCTTAACAATGAAGACTGTGTTTTCTGTCGTTCATATCCTGAATCTAATACTCATTTATTTTTTGAATGTAATTTTACTTATGAAGTTTGGAGCAGATTACTTTCCATTGGAAATTTCTACAGACCAGTGAAAAACTCTCGAATTGAATGGTTTAACATCTTCAAGGCTACAAGATGGAAGTGTAGAAAATCTGAGATTCTGTTGATTATATTGAAGTCTTTTGTTTATGAAATGTGGACAGAACGCAACAGAAGAATTTTTGAGCAGAAAATGGTGAATGCTAATGTCCTATTTAGTCTTTTACATAAGAGGATTTGCAAGAGAGTTGGAAGGTTGAGGTGATTTTTGCAGAGATGTAGGAGTTTGTAGAGGTTTTGTTGATTAAGTTTTGTATTGCTATCAATTTTGTATCATTTTATTTCTCTTTAATGATGGAATGTATCAGCAAGAATATCTTTTTGTACATTAATAAAGTATATGAATATATTGGGCAGGGCTCCCTTAGCCCATTGCTTTTCAAAAAAAAAAGAGAAGTAATTAAAAGTTAATTAAAATAATAATTAATTAATACTTAATAAAGGTTTTATTAGTAATAATTGGGTTTACTTAATTAATAATTAAAAGGGTTATTAATTTATAATGAAAGTTAATTAAGAATTAATTAACTATTTTTATTTAAGGTTAATTAATTTTAATTAAGAATTAATTAATTAATTTTAATTATGGATTAATTAATTTGTAATTAAGATTGTTAATTAATAATTAAGTTTATTAATTAATGATTAAAAGTTGATTAATTAGTTAATTAAGTTTAATTAATTAATTATAAAAGTAATTAGTAATAATTACTTTGTATTAAATAACTGATTAATAATTAAGGTTTATTAATTAATATTTGAAGATAATTAATCTTTTAATTGAAGATTAATTTGGTTAATGAGTAATTAAGGGATAAATTACTCAATTATAATTAATGAGATAAGTATGATCAAGTAAGTTAATTAATTTGTTAATTAATTAATGATAGACACTTGATAAAGGATTAAGTATGTTACTTAATAAGTTTGATAAGGCTAATTACTTAAGATAAGTAATTGATAAATTATAGTGGTAATTGAGTTAGGTAAATTACTGATTAGGAAGTAATTTTAATGGGTAATTACTTGTTAAAGTAATTAAGAATAATTAATTACTATTTATAGTTGATTTATTTAAGTAATTTATTTAAGCATGATTAATTAATGTAATTAATTAAGAAATAATGTAATCAATTTTAATTAATTAATGAAAGTAATTAATTAAAGTTCATTAATTGATATGATTAATGAGAATTATTAAGGATTAATTACTTGATTAAGAGTTAATTAATCAAGGTTGATTAATTAAGATGATGATTAATTAATTGATTTAATTAGTGAATAATTAAGCAAGATTTATTTTGGTGAATTAATTAATTTAATTAATTTTAAATTAATTATAGATGAAGTAATTAATTTAATTCACTTTAAATTAATTAGAGACAGAGATAGTTAATTTAATTCATTTTAAATTAATTATATTGTGATATGAGTAAATCATTGCTTATGTATGAATGGATGACATTGATTATCTTGAATACTTTGTGATCTCAGTAATGAGATAAGTATGGTTGTGTGATATGAATGCTTGGTTGCATGGTGATGATAACATAGGCTATCTATTGTGATGGTGATATATGGATTATCTATTATGATATTGATAATATGGATTACCTGTTATTTGATAATGCTGATTATCAATTATTGATATGTGAGTTATCAATCTGTGTGTATATAGATACTGTATTGAATTGTTTTAAAACCTTTAAAACAACTTGGACTTAAAAGACACGCTTTGGATTTCGATGAGACCGGGATCGGGTTTCCATATTTGGATATCCGAAAACCACATCGATTCCAAATAACGTTAGGTCGTGAGTCAAAGTGGAGCTTTGTGAAGACTCGAGCTGTAAGGGCTATACGTCAGTATAACTCTGTGGGTGATTCCATAATGAGTCGATGGACTAGTTCTTATAGGTTCGAGAGGTGATTTAGAGTGCAAGGGTTATTGTCATTAACTTTGAGGGTGATTCCAAAATGAGTGTAACGAGATAATGCCTTCAGTTTCGTTCGAACCCGGAAGGAACTTGGATGGATTGAATGATTTTAGAACATCGTCAGGTGTACGATGAGCATTCTAAGTGATGTGTTCACTAAAGGTAATCGTAGCCTCAAGCCTCATCAACCTGGAATGGCTAAAACAGGGGAGGTGCAGCAAAGCTTCGTGGGCATCCCCCACTTGAGAGTAAGATTTACCCATGTCTAGAGTTCCCATTTATTTCGGCTGTGTGGGTGGTTGAATAGCTACATCCGCCGGGGTTATCTTATTTGGAACTGTTCAGTAAGGAATGGGTCCGGCTTTGTGTTGCAGGGGAGTTAGGGTGGCTCCTCGGTACGGTGATCTAGGCCACGTACTGTGACGGGCGGTACCCGAGTAGCCCTGCCATTGTATGGAATCCAAAATCCAATAAGTGCCAACGGTTTTGATTGTATTACCCACTTTTATGGCTAGTAGCTGGAATTTAATCATTTAACAATTTCGGCTATTTCTTGTTTATTTGAAAACCCTAGACACTATTATAATATCATCGGATTTCCTATCAAATATTTTGTTTAGCGTAAGGTAAAAACTTTTCCATGTTTATGTGTGGGAAGTCTTACGTGATACTTTTCTTTCAAAAGGTTTTTAAAGTTAAGCAACTTTAACCGTTTACTCACACCAGACCCATGTCTGACCCGGAGTTTATTCTGTTTTTCTTAAACTCTTGGGTACTCAAATTTTTACGAGTAGCCAAGGGATTCAGGTTAGGATTTTAGGTTGGCTTGACGAAATCTGGAAGAGCAAATGGAGCAGGAGGCTTCTGCGTATAGCTATAGAGTATTCCGTTGTGTGTTCTCTGAGTTGTTGTCTTTGAGTTGTATTGAGTTGTATAACTAGACAGGTGTTTATAACTGTCTAGTATGTGTTGTTTAGCTGTGTATCTCTGATGTATATGATACTATGTAATGTATTATGTGATTAATATAATTTATTCGTTCCGCTGTTTAGATTCTGATGTTGTTTCTTTCTTCTTCTCTGCCTTATCTCTTTTCTATCCCTTTCTTTCTTAAAGATGATGCGATTTTCTGTGGTAAGAAAGTCGGGTCGTCTCAAAATGATACATACCCAAACAGTCTTATAGATAATGCGAAATCGTTATGGGTTGAAATGATACACCCAAGCGATTTTATTGATTTTGAATTTTGGAATTGCGGATTGAAATGATATATAACCATAAATGTTAAGTTATTGCAGATCGAAATGATAAATATCCGTATCACTTGACCATAGGTTAGAAAATTATATGGACATCGTTGGTCTATTTTAAATGATTTCCAAAAAATTTAAAAGAAAATATGTGTTTTGATTTTCAAATGTAATATAAAGGTTTTATTTTAATTTAATTACGTGTATAAATTTAGATTTTTAAATTATATTTTTTTGGATATTTTAAATTCATAGGTTAAGTTATAAATGTAAATTATGAGATTTTACTTATGGCTTTATTATTTTAAATATCTAATTAAGATTTAACATAGATTTAATAATAGAATTTAATATAACAGATTTAATAAAATTTAATTTATCTAATATATATGTTATATGTTTTAAACTATTTGTTTGAAATATATATTAATATTTTGAATATATATTTTGTAATAACTTTAATAAATAGAGGTTGGAAAGATAAATTAAAGTTGATTCGAAATTCAAATTAGTTAATAATTGAATTTAAATAAAGATTATTTGGAATTAATTGATTTTGAGATTTTAAAGATATGTTTTTTTATAGCTTGACAACTCAATTTTGATTAAAGAAGATTAAATGGATATTTTAATTTTAAATAAAATTGAATTTGAATACTTAATTTTGATTTAAATTTGTAATTTGATATTTTACTTAAATGTTTAACTAAAGGTGATTAAATGAATATTTTAAATTTAAATAAAATTGAAATCGAATATTTAATTTTGATTTAAATTTGTAATCTGAGATTTTATTTAAATTTTATTAAAAATAATTAAGTGAATATTTAAAATTTAAATAAAATTAAAGTTGAATTTTGAAATATAAATGAAGTTTATCAAATTGAGTTATTTTAAATGTTTGAATATTTAAACTTTGAAACCTATTGATTTGGAAGTGGTTTAAATTTGCTGTTCAAACCTAGATTTGAAATTGATATAAATTTAAAATGATTTTTATGTGAATATGAAAATTTTGAACTGAGTTTAAATTGAATTTTGAAACTAAAGTTGATTTGAATTGATTTGTGAAACTGAAGTAAACAATTCTAATTTGAAACTATTTTTGATATAAACTCTTTTTAATATATAAACTATTTATAATATTTAAACTATTTTAATCTATAAACTGTTTTTAAATATAAACTATTTTTAATGTACAAATATTCCAATATATGAACTACTTTCGATATTCAAACTGTTTAAGTTAGAATTGTTATGATTTAAAGTGAATAACGATTTCGAAAGTGATATGATTTTGAAATGAATATGGTATTTTTATATGAAGTCTAAACTGTTTGAAATAGAAATGAACACGGTGTAAAATAAGTGTTTGGTTGTTAAAGAGATCGGAATTGGATATTGTCATACTCTCTGCCGATACCGAAAACCACTTTAACAACTGTGCACGTGGTGGAGAATCCAGAACAAAATAGGATGGTTTGGCAACGTCTATATGAGGTATGAACGCAGCCTTGACTCCCGCGATTCAGCTTGATGTGACTAAAACAAGAACCACGTCGGGCCAAGTGGGGTCACACCTCCGATCGAGCACACTTCTTCGATACCATTTTATTACTTTGTGATTTGATTAGGTGCACCTTTGATTAAGGGAGTGTGTCTCGAGGTAGGCGGTAATAGCTGCTATACGTTACCACCAGTCCGGATCCGTAAAACGGTAGTATCCTACTCTGAGCATTGCCTCGCATGCTTTGTCACATGCCTTATCGTTCCCTCTACGAGTTTAGTTTGTGCCGTACCTATGGAGTGCTCCTTGATAGCCCACTGGTTTGGTGGAGTTTACAGCATTGTATAGACTATGATATTTATATAAAATGTGTTAAGGGGGACATGGGTAACGCCTTAATGCTATTTTAATAGTTTACCTTACTATATACATTATATATGTAGCGTATTGTACTATGTATGTAGATAGTTCCACGTATCCTTAAAAGATGGAATCCTAACATCCTTTAAGTTATATTGCAATTCACTTAGACATTCCACTTGAGTTGATTTACTTGTATAAGAATGTTAATCCTGACTCGAGTGTTATGTGTTTTGCTTTATGATCTGGTCAGACTGAGTCTCACAGCATTTGAGACTCACCTTTAGGGCGTGGAGCTTTGCTTGGAGATCTATCTTTATCTGTTCAGATTTGCAGTTATCTCAGTTATTTCCAATTATTTATGTTCAGACTTGTCAATTGATTTTGTATTAGTGACTTTTGTTTACTTGGAATTTTGTGCTATATTTGTTTCAGACTCTGATGTTCTATAGTAGCTTCATGAACTACTATTTATTTATTCCGCTGCTTATTGTTGTATTACTCTATGTCTATGATTCTGCGATTGATTTATTTACAGTATATGCCAAGTTTTGCCAAATATAAATTAACAATATATGTTGTTTCGAACAATTAAAGTATGACATGTGTGGATAATTGTCGATTTAAACAGTTCGAAACAGCAGGTCGTTACATGGGTAGAATAATTCTAAATCAGTGTTTCTTATATGAATGCATCCTTTAATTTTTTTTTGAAAATATGATGCAAGCAACACATAGATATACATATACATACATATATATACATATATTGGTGGTTCTATATGTTCGCAAATTTTGAAAGTCAAAATCTTTTTCTTACAGCATTATTTTCCCACACTTCTACAAATGGAAGCATAGTTCAACCAATTTTGCATCCAATCCCTACCATCCAATACCTAGCATACAATTTTCTAACACCCAGAATTTTAAAAATATAGTTTTCTAAACCAATATTCTTATGTCGAAAAAGGGTTTAGAAGAGTAGTCCATATTTCCATCCTTCTATTGCGTACCCATTCACCCATGTCCTAGAACCTTCTATTTTACCCCTAATTCTTTTTCAACTTTTCCAAGCATGGTCCACGTAAGGAAATGTACTTTTAAATTTTAAAATTTTAAAATCGAGTTTTTTTTAAAACAAGTTTTTCTTACCTATCAACAAGGTATGGAAAAAGATTTCCTAAGGTTAAAATAGCTTTTTCGCTTATCACTAACTATCTTTTAGTTTATTGTCACTTGTGCTTCATAGTAAAATTTATACTTGCTAACCCATCAACCTTTTCTCTATGCAAGCATATGGCATTCCAAATCAGATCCCTCATTTTTTTTAAAATTATTTTAGATTAATTTTTTTTGAGATGGTTAGAAAATTTTAAAATAATTCTGTAACGGAAGCGATTTTTCGTCGCCGAAAAACCGAACCATTAGGGTTTTAATAAAAAGAAAGAAGAGAGAAAAAGGTAGAAGATAAAAATAGAGGGAGAAAAGAAATTTGAAAACAGAAAATTTTAAAATAGAAAAAGAGAATTTGAAAATAGAACAGAACGGGACAGAAGACACAAAAAGAACAGAAAGAACAACAACAGAATCTCACAATTCGCAGCGGAACAACATATAGTAGATAAATGAATAATCTTTAAATAAGGAACTATATCAGTTATTACATCACATTATATTACATTACATCAAACCATCAGAGTGTACTACAACAACAATAAACAGCGGAAAAGAAATACTATATACTCGTAATATGCTACGCCATCCAGCTTGCCTCCTGCAACTCCAGAATATCCAGAATATCCTGATAAACCTAACTCTTGACTGCCCGTGTGGAAAATTGGTGGGCACCCAGAGTTTAGGAACGAAAACAATAAACTCCGAGTCAGTCATGTGACTGGTGTGAGAACTCAAAACAGTTTATTTAACTTTAAAATCAAATAGAGGAATATTTTTAAACTCAATTCGCAATGCTTTTTAAAAATGAGACTACCATAAGGCCTCCCGCACACACACACATGCAAACGCAGAATCGGAGGAGATTTCTCCTTATGATAGTCAAAGATGCTTGATACGCATTTAAAATAACATTTGATATTATTATTAGTGCATAGTGTATAACAAATTCATTTCGAAAGTAGAATATAAATCTTAGCCAACATACGACCATTATCGTATGCCTACTATAGCTACTATCCAAACAGTGGTGACCACCATAAGTGAATAGCAGGTTCTACAACTAATACCGTACAAGTTTCGTATTGGGAATTGGATTTCCAACAAATGGTCAGGCCAAGGAACTTCCCATTGCCACATAAGAATGCCTCTGGATGGACATCCCCGAGAACCAAACCGGATCTCTACCAACACAAGGCCGGGTTACCCCTAACTGGGTAACAACTGACCGAATATGCCATCCCCCGGTCCTTTGGGACCTTTATCCGAGAGCTCTCTAATCAATTCACACAATCATAAAAACAAAGTGTTTCAACATGAGTAAGTATCTGGGCTCCATACCATGATACCACCCTTTTCCAGAAGGAAATGCACATATCCTAAAGGGCGCTACCCCTCATAACCTTGCCGCATCTTTCCTGTTTTGACCATTTCCGGGATGTGAGGTTCGACGAATTCACGTCCACAAGAACATACTTTATACAAAAGTCATGCTTTGGGTCAACAAATGATCAACACAATGATCACTAAGATAGACGATCAAATAAATGATCCTATCACAATAATCAACACAATGATCATTTCAGCAACACTCAGCATGTCACATTACCAAATTTGGGAATATATCGCTGATAACTTCAACTATATAACCTCTGAGCTCGTACGTCTCAGAGAAGGGTGTTAAGCTAAAAGAATAAATTCTCCGCCACCACAGAAATATATTTGAAAGAAATCGGCTTTATATCTCAAATTGTAATGTCAGGCATACTATCCATACAAGTCTGTTCCGAGATCGAACAGAACCGAAGGCACTTACAAAGAAGTCCTTGCAATCCGAATAATTTCTAATCACGTTCGGATTTCCCATCACTTATGGAGATCTCTATACCGGGGATCAGCCACTGCAGAGACAATCAACAAGAAACCCTCTCGTTTTCGAAAATATCCGGTCTTCAACACCGGTCTTCGAATGCAATTCATAACGACGTATCACATATTCGGAATGGGTTATACGACCCCATGGTCCTTTCCCGGTTAACCCGAATAGTGAGCGCTTATTTTAAAAATAAGTGTGGCATCCAATTCAAGCAATCACAGCAATTACTCATTCAAGGGTAAATATTGATAGTCGGTTATTTAACTATCAATAAAGATGCGCCACATCATCAGATTCCAAATAATTCTCCAAATTATTTATTTTTCCAAAAATATCTATACTAGATATAAAATCTCAATACTTCAAAAATAAACCAATGTTTATTTTGAAACCAATTTCCCTTTTTCATTTATAAATTCTATAGTGAATTTATATTTCATATTTTCTATTGATTTACAGTTTCAATAGATTTCACATATTCAATTCCAATTTATCTTCAGAAAGATAAATTCTTAAAATCGTTCCATTTCATATTGGAAAAAATAATTCCATACTTATTTAAAAATAAGTAATTCAAAAATCTTATTTATTTTCAACAATTTGAAAATATTCATTATACTTAAACCATAGTTAAGTATATATTTCATTCGTTAAGAAAATCATACTTTTATTCACATTTATTTGGGTCAAAACGAATGTTGCGTAAAACATCGTTACGACAACCCAAAATCACTAGTATAGGGATTTGAATTTAAATAGATATATAAATCCCAATACTATTCAAAACATTTCCTTTCGGAAATCATTTACTATAACAACAGTGTTATAGTCCACCATTTCCTTATTTCTCAAAAACGTCTATTTCAACAATGAATGTTGAAATCTACGATTTCCTTTCCTTCTATTTCTCGAAAACGTCTATTTCAACAATTAATGTTGAAATCTATGCGCTCGATACTCAATGCATTTTAAAACATCTTTAAATCGTTTTAAATTTCATTTAAAACATTTTTTTTCCAACGTATTCATTTTTATTAATAATATATTCACCGTTTTTAAAAACGTGAATATAACTCCTTTAATAAACTTCTATATTCAATTGATCAAATTCAATTGATTACGAATTTATAAACAATGTTTATAAATTCTATTCCTATTTATAAACTTCGATTTATAAATTTTCTTTATAAAATCCAATTTAATTTATATAACTTAATTTTATACCAAAGTCTATATTATAAGCTAAACACTTATAGTTCATTTATTTACCCAACTCGTTCCTTTAAAACTTTTACAAATTTATAAATCTTATTACTTTTAAAGATTCTTTTATATTTTCCTATTTCCAACTTATCACATTAAATTCAATTTTGAATTTATAAAACAACGTTTATAAATCCCATTTATAATTTTATAACTTCTATTTATAAAAACCAGTTTATTTACAATTTCCCTTTATTTTTCACTTTACTACCAAATTCCGATTCATAAGATAATTTCTTATAAATCTTTTATTTTATAAAATCTATTCATCTTCTAATCTCGCAATTTATAAATTTATAAATTTTCATTTACTTATAACAACCATTTATATTTCACTTTATAACACTTATAAAAACTCGTTTTATAATTCCAATATTTTTAAATTTATAAGTATCAATTCTATAAATTTACTAACTATTTCAAAATTCACATTTCGCTTTCATTTCACAAAAATCTTAAATTCTATAACTTTAAAAATTGAAATTTTAAATTTATTTAAAATGAATCAATTCAAAATTTAAATAAAAACATATACTTGAAAAATCGATTTAAAAATCCTTTTAAAATCAAAAATCGTTATTTTTAACTTTAAAAACGAATCCGATGATGCCACAGCATCAATTGGTCAATCACTACACAAATATCATATATCGATATGATATTCACAATCATCAAAAATATTTATAAACAAATAAATATTTGTGAGGGGTCCAGTTGGATCCCTCCAACCTGTTTCCCTGCATCCAAAGAGTTAGCACAATACCAATTCCACTTCGAGGTGGAATATCGTGGTATATGGGATTTTATAAAATATATATATCCGCTTACTAACGGCGCATAGGGTCTCATCCGCTAAAAAGAAATGCGGGAAATCAATCAACTGCAATATATACATATGCCAATATATATATATTGCTATATATATAATATAATACCAATTCCACTTCGAGGTGGAATATCGCGGTATATGTGTGTAATAAATAACCTCCGCTTACTAACGGCGTATAGGGTCTATTCACATCCAATATATATATATATAACAATCATCATTCAATCATTCAATCAACACAGTCAATCAAATTTTAAATTTAACTATTTAAAATTTAAATAAACAACAGAAATTCCTTTTGAGTGAGAAGTTCTCACCTTTATTCCCGTTTGCAATCCACTTCCAATTCAACTTGTTTTCTTCATTTATACCTTGTATAAATATTATACACAATTTATTAATATTCGAATAAATCGAATAAATTAAATTTTCATTTGACAAATTTTAATTCATCGGTGATTTCATTTTTAATAGTTAAAGTTACTGATAGTTTTACTTAAACCAATTTCTTCTTTAAAATTTTACTTAACTAAAATTTAAATTTCTTTTAATAAATTTAATCAACCAGTGGCCTTTATTTTAAATCAATTTCTTTTAGTAAATTAATCTAACATTTAAATTTTATACTAATTTTCTTTTTATATATTTTAAATCAACTAATCTTTCCTTAAATAAATTATTTTCTTTGTTTAATAAATTTATTTTAACTAAAGGTTACAATTTTTAAAATTAAATCCCTTCTTAATAAATTGTTTCAAACAATTCTTTTTAATACTTTGTTTTAACAAAAAAAAACTTAAATTCAAACTATTTTTATAAATTTATTAAACAAATTTTCTTTAATAAATTTTCTCATTTGGAACTAAATTTATAATTAACTGATATATTTTGTTTTAACAAATAATTTTAAACATATCTCCTTTTATAAAGTCCTTTAAATTTCAAATTCCTTTTCAAATATTCATTTTTTTTCAATTATAATTTAAAATCTAAAACTAAATTTCCTTTTTAAAAATATCTTTAATAACTAGATAATTTCAAATAAGCTTATTAACCACTTTAATTACCTTAATAAATTATTTATAATATAACTTAGTAAATTAAAACTCATGCTAAAAAAATTCTTTCTGTTTAAACCTAACTATTTATATTTTGTTTATTTATTTTTTTTTTCTCTCTGTATATATATATATTTATTAACTAATTTAAAACAAAGATAAATTTTAATACCTTACTGTCAATCATCGAAACCCCTGCCGTCGCCCTTGCTTGCCGCGCCTCGTCTCCCTATCGCGCGCCGCGCCGCCGCTTGTCGCGCGCCTACGCGCGTATGCCATCAACGCCCCTCGTGCGCCGCCTCGAATCGTGAGCCCTGTAGCCGCCGCATCACTTCGCTTCCAAGCCCCTGCCCACGACCCATCAATCGAGCACGACGCCGCCACACGCACTCCCCCCTTACGCGCGCCGCCACTATCGCAACCCAATGCTCGCGCGTCGCTCCTCAAATCGCGCCTCAACTGCCGCGCGTCTCGCGAACACCCCAGCTTCACGCGCCCCCCCCCTTTTTTTTTTTTTTTTTATCTATTGCGGCCATAAATTCGAACGAGAGGGAGAGGGTAAGGTTTCGTTCGTATAAAATGGGAAAGAGGGGGAAATTGAAGAAGAAGGAAAGGGGGGAAAGTAACTTGATTTGGAAACGAACAGAAAGGGGCTTCGGCCATTAAAATTTCTTTTTCTCGTTACTTTGCAAATGAACTGAAGGAGGGAGGGAACGTGATTTATCAGAGAAGAGGTATGTTGGTCACGATTTCTATCGTGAATTTAGGCATGGATTTAGGCGTGGTTAAAGGAAGATAACGTGCGTTTGTTAATAAATTAAATTTAAATTCAAGTTGAAATCGAATTAAATTTCAACGCGTTTGATCGCCGTGTGCTCACATATCATCTCCGAAAAATGCGAAATTTGAAATCCCGCAATAATTCAATATTACGGACCCAATGGAACTGGTTTCGTCGAAATCCGAGACTGTGCCTCGGACGGCTATTTTTGAATATTGATTTAAACGTATTAATTTCAAAACTGAATAAATAACTGTATAATTAAATTCTGAAGCTTCTAAAATCTTCAGTACTATCAATATGGATTTTACAAGCCTTTGAAATATTTTTATTCAGCTTAAAAATTGAAGATTCAAATTTTTATTCAACTCCCAATAGATTTAAATTCTAAAATTTAATCGCCTATTTCATAGTTATATTGAAAATTCAATCCAAACCATCATTTAAATATTTAAAATTAATTAAATATTCTCTAATTGAATTATTCAAAATTCTGGGTCGTTACAATCTTTCCCCCTTAAAAGAATTTCGTCCCGAAATTACAAGTTAAGAAGAATGCCCTTATCCCGTCTATCATTTTTCACAATTCAAATAATTTTATCAACTTACTAACCTAAATCTTTTTACTAGAGATTTATTATCATTTCAACTAGCTTTCCAACTCCAATTATAGGTTTCAAACAACATTGTTTTACTAACCATTCAAATTTAAATTCAAATTCAAATTTCAAACTTTCAAATTTTTTCTCAAAAAATTTTTTTAACACCCTAAATTTTCGAAAAATTTCGCCAGCGTTTCCTTTGCGCGGCTCGATCGGTACAACTACAAAATGGCACCACGGCCCCTCAGAATCAAAAAGAAAAGAGAAAAGCCAAGCGGCTAGAGAAGAAAGTCACCAAATCTCATACTGAAATTGAAATACGTACCTTTTTGTCGAGCAATTCAATTTTATCTTTGAAATTAAAATTTCAATTCCTTTATATACCTGTATAACCTGTATAATCTGCTAGTAGTAGCATCCAAATCCAACATTCAAACTATTTTGCAAATTTTATTACAAAATTTCCAATATATGCTTCTTATACGTTTTTACTTCACTATTGAAGTTACATATTTAATTTTCATTCAATTTCACGTTTCAATTCAATTCACACTTCAAATTCATTCGAATTCAATTCTCAATTTTAAATATTGAATTCTATCGATTAACTTTCATTTAGTAATTCATATTACTATCTTAAATTAGTTTCATTCACTAATTCCTTTAAATTTTCAATTTCCATCTTCATATTCATTCCTTTTGAAATTATTTCACAAATGAATAAATTATCAAGGTAATTTACTTGAATTCAATCCATCTATTTCTTTCCATTATTAATGATAATAATTCAATATTATCACTTCTAACAATCATGCAACCATATACTATGATAATCCATAGAAAATCCTTTCTTTCTATACAAAAATAGTTTTGGGTAAAATTATTTTATAATATAAACCAATTTTATATTCACTACCAAATACGCGCTCATATCTATTATTACACTCAAACTCATTTTAGAGTACTGCTGACTCTATCTCTAACAAGTAATACCCTACAGAACCATGGTTGTCGCTTAACCAACAGTTCTGATACCAAATGTAACGGAAGCGATTTTTCGTCGCCGAAAAACCGAACCATTAGGGTTTTAAGAAAAAGAAAGAAGAGAGAAAAAGGTAGAAGATAGAAAATAGAGGGAGAAAAGAAATTTGAAAACAGAAAATTTTAAAATAGAAAAAGAGAATTTGAAAATAGAACAGAACGGGACAGAAGACACAAAAAGAACAGAAAGAACAACAACAGAATCTCACAATTCGCAGCGGAACAACATATAGTAGATAAATGAATAATCTTTAAATAAGGAACTATATCAGTTATTACATCACATTATATTACATTACATCAAACCATCAGAGTGTACTACAACAACAATAAACAGCGGAAAAGAAATACTATATACTCGTAATATGCTACGCCATCCAGCTTGCCTCCTGCAACTCCAGAATATCCAGAATATCCTGATAAACCTAACTCTTGACTGCCCGTGTGGAAAATTGGTGGGCACCCAGAGTTTAGGAACGAAAACAATAAACTCCGAGTCAGTCATGTGACTGGTGTGAGAACTCAAAACAGTTTATTTAACTTTAAAATCAAATAGAGGAATATTTTTAAACTCAATTCGCAATGCTTTTTAAAAATGAGACTACCATAAGGCCTCCCGCACACACACACATGCAAACGCAGAATCGGAGGAGATTTCTCCTTATGATAGTCAAAGATGCTTGATACGCATTTAAAATAACATTTGATATTATTATTAGTGCATAGTGTATAACAAATTCATTTCGAAAGTAGAATATAAATCTTAGCCAACATACGACCATTATCGTATGCCTACTATAGCTACTATCCAAACAGTGGTGACCACCATAAGTGAATAGCAGGTTCTACAACTAATACCGTACAAGTTTCGTATTGGGAATTGGATTTCCAACAAATGGTCAGGCCAAGGAACTTCCCATTGCCACATGAGAATGCCTCTGGATGGACATCCCCGAGAACCAAACCGGATCTCTACCAACACAAGGCCGGGTTACCCCTAACTGGGTAACAACTGACCGAATATGCCATCCCCCGGTCCTTTGGGACCTTTATCCGAGAGCTCTCTAATCAATTCACACAATCATAAAAACAAAGTGTTTCAACATGAGTAAGTATCTGGGCTCCATACCATGATACCACCCTTTTCCAGAAGGAAATGCACATATCCTAAAGGGCGCTACCCCTCATAACCTTGCCGCATCTTTCCTGTTTTGACCATTTCCGGGATGTGAGGTTCGACGAATTCACGTCCACAAGAACATACTTTATACAAAAGCCATGCTTTGGGTCAACAAATGATCAACACAATGATCACTAAGATAGACGATCAAATAAATGATCCTATCACAATAATCAACACAATGATCATTTCAGCAACACTCAGCATGTCACATTACCAAATTTGGGAATATATCGCTGATAACTTCAACTATATAACCTCTGAGCTCGTACGTCTCAGAGAAGGGTGTTAAGCTAAAAGAATAAATTCTCCGCCACCACAGAAATATATTTGAAAGAAATCGGCTTTATATCTCAAATTGTAATGTCAGGCATACTATCCATACAAGTCTGTTCCGGGATCGAACAGAACCGAAGGCACTTACAAAGAAGTCCTTGCAATCCGAATAATTTCTAATCACGTTCGGATTTCCCATCACTTATGGAGATCTCTATACCGGGGATCAGCCAGTGCAGAGACAATCAACAAGAAACCCTCTCGTTTTCGAAAATATCCGGTCTTCAACACCGGTCTTCGAATGCAATTCATAACGACGTATCACATATTCGGAATGGGTTATACGACCCCATGGTCCTTTCCCGGTTAACCCGAATAGTGAGCGCTTATTTTAAAAATAAGTGTGGCATCCAATTCAAGCAATCACAGCAATTACTCATTCAAGGGTAAATATTGATAGTCGGTTATTTAACTATCAATAAAGATGCGCCACATCATCAGATTCCAAATAATTCTCCAAATTATTTATTTTTCCAAAAATATCTATACTAGATATAAAATCTCAATACTTCAAAAATAAACCAATGTTTATTTTGAAACCAATTTCCCTTTTTCATTTATAAATTCTATAGTGAATTTATATTTCATATTTTCTATTGATTTACAGTTTCAATAGATTTCACATATTCAATTCCAATTTATCTTCAGAAAGATAAATTCTTAAAATCGTTCCATTTCATATTGGAAAAAATAATTCCATACTTATTTAAAAATAAGTAATTCAAAAATCTTATTTATTTTCAACAATTTGAAAATATTCAATATACTTAAACCATAGTTAAGTATATATTTCATTCGTTAAAAAAATCATACTTTTATTCACATTTATTTGGGTCAAAACGAATGTTGCGTAAAACATCGTTACGACAACCCAAAATCACTAGTATAGGGATTTGAATTTAAATAGATATATAAATCCCAATACTATTCAAAACATTTCCTTTCGGAAATCATTTACTATAACAACAGTGTTATAGTCCACCATTTCCTTATTTCTCGAAAACGTCTATTTCAACAATGAATGTTGAAATCTACGATTTCCTTTCCTTCTATTTCTCGAAAACGTCTATTTCAACAATTAATGTTGAAATCTATGCGCTCGATACTCAATGCATTTTAAAACATCTTTAAATCGTTTTAAATTTCATTTAAAACATTTTTTTTCCAACGTATTCATTTTTATTAATAATATATTCACCGTTTTTAAAAACGTGAATATAACTCCTTTAATAAACTTCTATATTCAATTGATCAAATTCAATTGATTACGAATTTATAAACAATGTTTATAAATTCTATTCCTATTTATAAACTTCGATTTATAAATTTTCTTTATAAAATCCAATTTAATTTATATAACTTAATTTTATACCAAAGTCTATATTATAAGCTAAACACTTATAGTTCATTTATTTACCCAACTCGTTCCTTTAAAACTTTTACAAATTTATAAATCTTATTACTTTTAAAGATTCTTTTATATTTTCCTATTTCCAACTTATCACATTAAATTCAATTTTGGATTTATAAAACAACGTTTATAAATCCCATTTATAATTTTATAACTTCTATTTATAAAAACCAGTTTATTTACAATTTCCCTTTATTTTTCACTTTACTACCAAATTCCGATTCATAAGATAATTTCTTATAAATCTTTTATTTTATAAAATCTATTCATCTTCTAATCTCGCAATTTATAAATTTATAAATTTTCATTTACTTATAACAACCATTTATATTTCACTTTATAACACTTATAAAAACTCGTTTTATAATTCCAATATTTTTAAATTTATAAGTATCAATTCTATAAATTTACTAACTATTTCAAAATTCACATTTCGCTTTCATTTCAAAAAAATCTTAAATTCTATAACTTTAAAAATTGAAATTTTAAATTTATTTAAAATGAATCAATTCAAAATTTAAATAAAAACATATATTTGAAAAATCGATTTAAAAATCCTTTTAAAATCAAAAATCGTTATTTTTAACTTTAAAAACGAATCCGATGATGCCACAGCATCAATTGGTCAATCACTACACAAATATCATATATCGATATGATATTCACAATCATCAAAAATATTTATAAACAAATAAATATTTGTGAGGGGTCCAGTTGGATCCCTCCAACCTGTTTCCCTGCATCCAAAGAGTTAGCACAATACCAATTCCACTTCGAGGTGGAATATCGTGGTATATGGGATTTTATAAAATATATATATCCGCTTACTAACGGCGCATAGGGTCTCATCCGCTAAAAAGAAATGCGGGAAATCAATCAACTGCAATATATACATATGCCAATATATATATATTGCTATATATATAATATAATACCAATTCCACTTCGAGGTGGAATATCGCGGTATATGTGTGTAATAAATAACCTCCGCTTACTAACGGCGTATAGGGTCTATTCACATCCAATATATATATATATAACAATCATCATTCAATCATTCAATCAACACAGTCAATCAAATTTTAAATTTAACTATTTAAAATTTAAATAAACAACAGAAATTCCTTTTGAGTGAGAAGTTCTCACCTTTATTCCCGTTTGCAATCCACTTCCAATTCAACTTGTTTTCTTCATTTATACCTTGTATAAATATTATACACAATTTATTAATATTCGAATAAATCGAATAAATTAAATTTTCATTTGACAAATTTTAATTCATCGGTGATTTCATTTTTAATAGTTAAAGTTACTGATAGTTTTACTTAAACCAATTTCTTCTTTAAAATTTTACTTAACTAAAATTTAAATTTCTTTTAATAAATTTAATCAACCAGTGGCCTTTATTTTAAATCAATTCCTTTTAGTAAATTAACCTAACATTTAAATTTTATACTAATTTTCTTTTTATATATTTTAAATCAACTAATCTTTCCTTAAATAAATTATTTTCTTTGTTTAATAAATTTATTTTAACTAAAGGTTACAATTTTTAAAATTAAATCCCTTCTTAATAAATTGTTTCAAACAATTCTTTTTAATACTTTGTTTTAACAAAAAAAAACTTAAATTCAAACTATTTTTATAAATTTATTAAACAAATTTTCTTTAATAAATTTTCTCATTTGGAACTAAATTTATAATTAACTGATATATTTTGTTTTAACAAATAATTTTAAACATATCTCCTTTTATAAAGTCCTTTAAATTTCAAATTCCTTTTCAAATATTCATTTTTTTTCAATTATAATTTAAAATCTAAAACTAAATTTCCTTTTTAAAAATATCTTTAATAACTAGATAATTTCAAATAAGCTTATTAACCACTTTAATTACCTTAATAAATTATTTATAATATAACTTAGTAAATTAAAACTCATGCTAAAAAAATTCTTTCTGTTTAAACCTAACTATTTATATTTTGTTTATTTATTATTTTTTTTTCCCTCTGTATATATATATATTTATTAACTAATTTAAAACAAAGATAAATTTTAATACCTTACTGTCAATCATCGAAACCCCTGCCGTCGCCCTTGCTTGCCGCGCCTCGTCTCCCTATCGCGCGCCGCGCCGCCGCTTGTCGCGCGCCTACGCGCGTATGCCATCAACGCCCCTCGTGCGCCGCCTCGAATCGTGAGCCCTGTAGCCGCCGCATCACTTCGCTTCCAAGCCCCTGCCCACGACCCATCAATCGAGCACGACGCCGCCACACGCACTCCCCCCTTACGCGCGCCGCCACTATCGCAACCCAATGCTCGCGCGTCGCTCCTCAAATCGCGCCTCAACTGCCGCGCGTCTCGCGAACACCCCAGCTTCACGCGCCCCCCTTTCTTTTTCTTTTTTTTTATCTATTGCGGCCATAAATTCGAACGAGAGGGAGAGGGTAAGGTTTCGTTCGTATAAAATGGGAAAGAGGGGGAAATTGAAGAAGAAGGAAAGGGGGGAAAGTAACTTGATTTGGAAACGAACAGAAAGGGGCTTCGGCCATTAAAATTTCTTTTTCTCGTTACTTTGCAAATGAACTGAAGGAGGGAGGGAACGTGATTTATCAGAGAAGAGGTATGTTGGTCACGATTTCTATCGTGAATTTAGGCATGGATTTAGGCGTGGTTAAAGGAAGATAACGTGCGTTTGTTAATAAATTAAATTTAAATTCAAGTTGAAATCGAATTAAATTTCAACGCGTTTGATCGCCGTGTGCTCACATATCATCTCCGAAAAATGCGAAATTTGAAATCCCGCAATAATTCAATATTACGGACCCAATGGAACTGGTTTCGTCGAAATCCGAGACTGTGCCTCGGACGGCTATTTTTGAATATTGATTTAAACGTATTAATTTCAAAACTGAATAAATAACTGTATAATTAAATTCTGAAGCTTCTAAAATCTTCAGTACTATCAATATGGATTTTACAAGCCTTTGAAATATTTTTATCCAGCTTAAAAATTGAAGATTCAAATTTTTATTCAACTCCCAATAGATTTAAATTCTAAAATTTAATCGCCTATTTCATAGTTATATTGAAAATTCAATCCAAACCATCATTTAAATATTTAAAATTAATTAAATATTCTCTAATTGAATTATTCAAAATTCTGGGTCGTTACAAATTCTTACTTGTTTTCAAAACATTTAGAAAAATATTTTCTATCAAAAGTCAAATATTTTTTCCAAAAGTATTTATTTTTATCCTTTCAAAACAAACTAAGCCAAATCTAATACAATCAGAATTTAGTCAATGAGTTTACGTCCATGATTGTCTCTTTTTACTACATGGTAAATTTCAAATTTGTTAAATTATTCTTTTGTTTTAGAACAACAATCAACATACATATTTATTTATAAATTTTAGCTTTTAAAGCATAAAGATAGTGATCCATGGTTTTACAACAGGATTTCCCTGTCCTTCGCTTGTGAAAATTTATCTTCCAAAATTTTATTACTTTTTGAGACTTAACATTTCTTATAGTAGCTAATTTAATAAATTTCCTATTTTACTTCAGAAGTTTCCAGTCTTTTATTTATTTATTTATTTTGTATTAGTTAAGTTTCTAAATGAGATTTTCTTATTTATTCTGCTTTCCAATGTATAGCTGTCCCTCCTTAAAATCAATATAAAAAAAACTTGTCTCTCGAAATGTCATAGCGTTTCACATAAACAGATACAAATAATGCTGACAACCCAACTACCCTAAAGGAAATAATTACTGGAAGCTGAACCTTCAACATCAACTGACATTAATGATGTTATGACCCTATCACTTCTTACTTAAATTAAATGGACTTTCCTGACATGTCATTCTACTATAATCCACGTACCTTAGCTTTCCTTTTTGGCCATTAATAAATAACGTCCATCCATTACTTCCATTATCACAACATATTATATCATTATCCTTTTTTTAATCTAAATATCTTGATAGCATTCTTAAGCTTTGGTATATGCTTCCTTTATTTTTTAATCTTTCATGCGAGTGTACTCTAGAATATGCAGAAATGTACTTTAATACCATTTCATATTTCCATATGCGTTCTTCTTTGTAGTCTTCATCCATGTTTAATGGAACATTCCTAGGCTCAAATTAATATTCCTTATATCCAACTGGGTCCACTATTATTATTCTATGAGCATACATCACTATTTATTCATAGCCTTAACTATTTTTCTATCTTATCTAGACAACTGTCCCTATCTGCTCCATATAAAAAAATTTGGTTTGGTTTAACAACCCGAAATTTTCGAACCGAAAATTCTAGATAATTATGAAAAAGAAGAAAGAGATAGAAGAACAGAAACATCAACAACTCACATTCGCAACGGATAAAATATAATAACAAATAATAACAGTTTACAAAAGAATACCATATATATCGATTACATTTAATATATATCAGAGTTTCACATATATATACAGTCACTGAATATATACAATTATCGTGTCTCAGATTAACAACAATAATATACGGCAGAAATACTCTATACGCTCTTGCCATCTAGCTCGCCTCTTGAGCTCCAGAACGTACCTACTTGAAAATCTGTAATACTCGGTCTGACCTGAGCATTACACCAAAGTAACACCCGGGTCAGGCTGGAAACCAGCGTGAATAAAACCAACTAACATGGGATATCAAAGCAAACAGCTTATATAAACTCAGGTAACTTATATCAATTTAACCAACTCACAATTTGCCATAGACAACACTTATTTCTCATATAAATTTCTAGGTACCAAACTTAGATAAAATAATCTAACCACTTAAATCATTTCATTTCATCGTATTGATTTTCACAAATTAATTTATATATATTTGAAATGGTTTCGGGTATTTTCCAATACCCGACCCCGGCCTCTTCGAAACTCATGTCATCCTAATTCCAAGTTATTCAAATGAAATACAAAACATTTCATATCTGAGATATCTACTCATTCAAAACATCCAATACCATTTAATCATCCATAGGCAAAACTTAATCACACACAAACCAATTCAATTGATTCTAATTGAATTTCTAACCACATTCACTTAGAATCTTTTATTTCATATTAATTAATTCCAAATTAATTAATTAATCGACCCTCCTTTATTCATTTCAATCGATCATCCTGGATTAATTAATTTTCAATTACATTCAAGGAATTTCCTTTAATTCATTTCACTATGTTAATTGTTCTTGACCCAAACCAATAAGAAATCTTAATTACCTCAGGAATTAATTAACTATTTTAATTACATTAGTCCATAATTACTTATATTAATTAACCTCTCATAAGTCACTTGTATTGATTTATTTCCTTAACTAATCAATTTCTATCTACCTCATTGATTAAAAAAATTAACGATTTATCATTAACATCTCTATTTATTCTAATCTAATTTTAATTATATTAAATAATTGATCATTAATTAAACCATATATATTAGTCATTCTTGATTTATCTCAACCAATGACTAACTATCTTTTATTTACTTTATTAAATAAATTAAATTCCCCTTAATTAATCATTTTAATTAATCTCTTGATTAATTCCACAAAGCATTTATATTTTTATTAATTTCATTAAGCAATTATTTATCAACCCACCCAATGATCATTCCAATTAATTTAAACCCAATTAATTAACCCAAATCATACATTAATTTAATTTATTAAGTATTCATTAAATTATCCTATTTATTCGATGAATCACCAATCATTAAATCTTTATTAATTTTAATCGGAACCATTTTCTTATTTACGAATTTAAGTTTTAAACCATTTAAAACCCAAATCTTTCGAGTCAAACAACAATCACTCGAGTACCAAACAAAACCAAGGTCACCAAATCATCAACACACATTCAATTAACTCAATCAATCAACCAATTATTTAAATTTAACCCCTTTAAATCTAAATAAAAATAAATCAGAGTGAGATTTACTCACCTTTGCGGTTAATTGTAATCCCCTTCAATCTTGACTTTGGTTTCATCAAATTTTGACCTTATAAAAACATTTACAGTTTATTATTAATTGAACTAATAAATTACCACTAAATAAATTAATTAACCAATAATGAAATTTACACTATTTTCCCTTTTAATAAAAATATTTTTGCTACCACAAAATTTGAAACGGTTTATTAAACAGATCTATCTCCATAAAAAAATATTTTAAGGCTAAGCTATTAAGTGAAGATCTGCGTATATATTCTGACTTCTTATACACATTTAAATAAAATTAAAAACTACTTAATAATTCAAACTGCTTAACTATTTAAGATTTTATTTACTGTAAATAATTTCTGTATATATATATGTATGTATGTATGTATGTATGTATGTTAGTAAATCAACTGTTTACAAAACTTACGGTTATACATTATTTATTTAATCTAAAACAGTATGTGTATAACTGTAAACATACTTTATCTGATAAAATAAAGTAAAAACAAGGTCAGTTATACCTCGTTGCCTCCATCCAAAATCAGTACGAAACCCTATCGCCAACCAAAGCCACGAGCCCCCTTTCCTCAATCACGACCTCGGCCTCTTCAACGCCGCGTACACACGTCGCGTCCATATCTAACAACCGCGAGCCCTAGCTCACGCGCGAAAACCCAGAAGCGAAGTCGAACTCAAGTTGCCTCCTTGAACGCGGCTTCACAACCAATCCACAAACTCGTCAACCCTAATTGCTTCAGTTGATCTGCAACTTGCTCACGCGAGCGACTTTCATGTCGCGAGTCTCCTCCTTCAAGCATCGAAGATGCCGTTCGCTCCTCTTTTCCCTTTTTTTTAAACTACGGCCTCTGTTGAAAGATGAGAAAGAAATGGACGAAAATCAAATATCAATTTGATTTCAAAACAGAAGGAGAGACTCGGCTTGAATTTTACTGATTTGAACAATTTAATTGCCTTTCGAATCTGAAGAGGGGAAAGAAGAAAGATCGGCCATTCCCTTTTTTTTAAAAGATTTTCTTCTGAATTGTGAAGGAAGATTCGTGTTTAAAACGAAAAAGGAGATAAGCTAGGTCGGCGAATTTCAAGTATTAGGGTGGCTCGAGTACACCTATAGGGTGGCTGTGTTGAATTTTATATTTTTAATATTATTAAATTTCCAAAATATCTCGTTACACAAAATGCAAAATCTCGAACCCCGAATCAGACATGCCGCCAGCCGATTATAAGGTTTTTCCCGCGTCCCGAACACAAATGAACGTGATTCGAAAGCTAATTCAATCATATGCGCGAGTTACGGAAGGAAACGATCAATTTAAAATTAAATCGATTAAAATAGTTCTAAGCGTTTTGAGCTGCCAGGGTCAAACGACAACTCTGATTGCTAAGAAAATTGAAATCCGATAATAACTAACTATTACGGATCCAATGGAACTGGTTTCGTCGAATTCCGAGACTGTGCCTCGGAAGGCTATTTTCAAATACCAATTTAAACGATATATTATTAAAATTAAACAAATTACCTTTAAATTAAATTTCAATTTTTCTATTATCCTCAGTATCATCGTTATAAATTTTATAAGCCTTCACATTATTTTAAACAGGCTTAGAAATTTCAGATCCAACAATTTACCCAATTTCAATTATTAAATTCAATATTTAAACTATATAATTCAATGGTTTAATTATCAAGTAAATATTGATATTTCGAATTCAAGTCAAAATTAACTTTTAAATGTTAAAATAAATTTAATTATTCCGTTTTAAATTGTTAAAAATTCCGGGTCATCACATTCCTCCCCCACTAAAAGAATTTCTTCCTCGAAATTACTAGTTAGGAAGAATGGTTCAAAACCCGTTTATCTTTTCTCAAAATTCACAATTTAACATCCTACCAACTATCTTTTATTAAAGACTCACCATCACCTCACCCAACTTTCCGAACCTTCTATAGTTTTCAAACATTACCCTTCCGCTTAATCATTTAAATTTCAATTTAAAACAAATTTTGAATCACAAAATTTTCTCAAAATTTTTTTTAGCTCTCTAAATTTCCGAATTTTTTCGTCGGCGTCTCCTTTGCGCGGCTAGCTCGGTACAACTACAAAAGGCGTCTACGGGCTCCCAAATTCCAAAAAGGAAACAGAAAGCCAAGTGGCTAGATCAAAAACCCAATCCAATTCATACAGAAATTAAAATACATACCTTTTTGTCAGGAAATTCACATTTATCTATTGGAACCGAATCCAATTTCCTTTCCCTTAATATCTGCATATCTTACTTAGCAATAGTATACAATTGCAACCTTTCAAATCATTTATACTTTTTCTTACAGAAGTTTTCACATATACTTCTATGCAAATTAGTTTTCCCTGCTTCATGCGAATTCAGTTCGTCTTCAATTATGAATATTAAATTTTATTTTTCATTTATAACTGATTCACATTAGTTTCATTTACTAATTTACTTTGGTTTCAAATTTGAAATTGTTTTGTCGTTAATAAAAAATTTCCCAAAAATTTTCCAACTCCCAAAATTTTCAGAAAATGTTGGTAGAGTCTCCTTTGTACGGAGGAGCTTTTGCAATTTGACAAGAGATATAAATATATATACATCGACCCGCACGGTCGGAAAAAGCAAAAACAGTTCATATTTCCTATTTTTATTGCGTAGGCGTACCTTATTTAGCATTTTAAGCATGCGGCTTACTTATTTTAGCATATACCGCGTCCAAATCTAGCCAAACGGCCTTCAAGTACCTGTACTTGCTAAATTTAAATATGTAAGTGCCATATATAGAAAATTATTAGCATTTCACTTATATTCCATATCTAAACACATGTATATCATAAGCAACAAGCACCAAAACCTTTCCATAAGCGATTTATATAATCTTAAAGCTAATTCAATTGCTTTCAACCAACTTATAAACCATTCCATTCAATTTCAATGGTTTGCAACTCAATTTCTTACATTCCATTGATTTTTTTAATCCAAACAAGCTCATATTCACTTCAAATGATTCAGAATCAATTTTATTTAATCTCTATCAACTCAAAGAATTTTAATTATTTTTGTTCACGTCAAACGACAATTATTTTATGCAATTTTGACGATATTCACTTAATAGAGTATTTATTCTAGTTTATAACTATTTTAAATTAACTTCAACTCATTCTACATTTAATTTCATTTCTTTTCTAAATTATTTACGAACCATTCATTGCATTTCATTTCCGCAATAGTTCCATTCAAAACAATTTATTAAACTTGGCACATCCAATACTTATAAATTAATAACCATTTCCCAAATTAATTCAATCCAAGTTTTTATTGAATAGGCTTTCACCCTTATTCGAAGCCAAGCTTCCATAAATCTTAAACTTAAGTTAATTTACTTTAATTTTATTCTAACATCAAACTTAAGTTTACTTCTATTTGATTCTCATTTAAGCAACTTCCATTAGATTCAGTTAGTCCATCCATTTTAAATTTTAATTTCAAATTTAGCTACTCAATTTATCAAAGTAATATTCAGGCACATATTACATTTCAAATTAATATGCCACCGAACTTAAGTTCAGTCTGATGATTCAATCCCAATCACAACTTTGATTTAGTTTTTATTCTATCAGAATTCATCCAAAATGAACCAAGTTTTCTTTCGCTATCATCATATTAGTCTTAATTACAATGAAAATTTTGCATAAGCATGAATAAGCAATCACATCATGTTATTTAATATAGAATCTACACATACCACGATTATTACTTGGTCCTAATTCCATTTTTCATTTATTCACCCCATTTAAAAATTTTATTTCACCTACTCAATTCATTTTCCAATTTATTATATTTATACAAAACCATCCTCAATTTATTTCTACTCGCTTGGGTTTTGTTTGCAACCCAACCATTTTTATTATTATTCAAATTCATTTCATATGACAACACTTCATTATATCAAATTTACTTGCAAATTACGTTAAATATTATTCATATCACACTTGAATTTTGTTTGTAATTCAAATCATCACTATTCCGATCCAATTCTAATTTATTTTTATTTTATAACATCTCCTTTTTTTTAATTCATTGTCAATTCTAAGTCGAATTCTATCTATAAATTCGAATTCATTTCCAAACTCTATTATTAATTTACAATCCATTTGTTTACCCAAGTTAAATTTTGTTAACATACTCAATCCAACAATTATTCAACCAATTAGCTTATGTCCAACTTCTAAATCACTATTCGATTATACTTACAAAATCACTTCATTAAAATTCCAATTTGAATTTCCTTTTTATTTTCCCCAAAATTCCAACATCTTTATTTAAAATTTTAGAAATGCTTTTAAATTTACATCATACTATTAACATAGCTTTTTATCAAAATATTTCTTATAACTCGATGTCTCAACCAGTCCATCCTTGTTCTCACAGAAATTCAGTCATACGTTGATCGGGCGTAGGATTGAAAATCTATAAGTACTTGGTAAACCTGTTTTCAACATCCAGTGAAAATACTCGAAAAATAATTTTACTGAAAATATAGAAAATAGTTTTTGAAAATAGAGGAAATATCTTTGGTGAGAATGCCCTGGAAATCATCACCCCCATCCATGGTCCCAGTTAACCTGATGGTTACGTTGCCATCCCGACAAAAATCCATAGATAACTGTAGGCCTCCGCGCCCCTCGATTACACCATGGAACCCACGACAGATCGCAGCTACAACTGGGGTTACGTAGCTATCACAGCAAAAACCCATATAACTGTAGGCATTAGCGCCATCGAATTTCGCTGTCAAAAATGAAACTTCTCCACTCCACTTGACCATAGATCGCAGTCTACCGATGTTGCATTGCGTTCCCGACAAAATCAAGTGTAGGCTGTTGGCACTCATCCTCCACACGATTTCGCTGTGGTCCCCACAGTAGACCGCAGTGACATCGAGTTACATTTTCGTCACAGCATAACCCAAATGCCCCTGTAGGCATCAGCGCCCTCGACTTTCGCTACCCAATAATCCTCAGGAACTTGTTTGTTTGGACTCCTCACAGGATCAACTTTAGAACCCCCCTGGGGCTCAAGGCAGCACCACCCGGTGGCACTTCTGAGAAGTTCATTTCAAGGGAGCGCCTTTTCCCCAGAGCCATCATCAAAACACTTAATACTATACACATATGGTATCTTTCAAATCATACACCTAGTATGATCTCATACAAGGCTCCTTTACACAAAATCGATTATCCCAAAATCGATAAGTCTCAAACTAGGCTTTTCAAATTCAATATTGATTTTACCTAAAAATCAAAAGCCTTTCCAATCCAAAGGTTCCCAAAACCCTTTTTCCAAATTCCTCATAAGATCCTTTATATATATATATTCAGATATATAAAATATTAAAAAGTTTCGATCTTTTCAAACTTGTATAGAACTCCTTTTATACTTCAAAGACCTTCAAATATCCTTTTCTTCCGGCAATAGATTTAACAAGGAAAGATTTATCTTATATAACAAAGACATATAACTTTGTTTACTCAAAATCAAATATTCAAATTTGATTACTCTTTCCAATATCAATTTCATTTAAATTCGTACGATGTACACATATCATCCGTATGCTATACCAATCTGATCGTCCACTCGATCACACAATTTCACTTCTGAACTAGTATTGTCCATCCGACTTCCTAGTGCGGACACTGATCTGGTTTCTTGATCAGAAACCGTCATTCTTCTTGCACGGCTATGCTATGATAGAGAATATCCAGAACCAATCAACAATCCATATCCATGTTCGTCGTCGAAAATCGAGTGAAAAATCCCGACTCAGATCAATAAACTATCTCGAAATTTTGTGCTCGAATCTGGATCAAATCACTATACGAATAGAATAATATATGTATACCCTACGTATTTAACTTCATAGATTATTAGCCAAATCAATTTCCTTTCTATTCACATTCCTTTAATTCCCATTCACTTATTTACAATTGCCTTAATTCCTATTTGGATTATCACTTCATTTTTTATCTCGGTTGGGTATTTTAAATCAATAACAGTTTGAACTCCGACCAATTTATATTTAGAAAATAGCTTGAAAGTTTTGAAAATAGATAAGTAGTTGAAAAATAATTATTAGTTTACAAAATAGCTATAAAATAGTTAACTAAATATAGTATAATTGAAAATAGTTAAATAGTTTCAGAAATTTTTAAATAATTTCCAAATAGTTGTAAAATAGAAATTAGTTTGTGAAATAGTTGAAAAATAGTTATTAGTTTAGAAAACAGTTGAAAAATGGTTAAATAGATCCAAAAATAATTATAAAATAAGTATAAAATAATTTGGGTTTAATAAGAAAGGTTATATATATTTAATAGCTTAGAAAACAAATGAGCTTATATCAAAACAATTTATATTGAAATAGTCAAGAGTCAAACTGTTCAATTCCCCAACTATTCAACTTAAATTTCCACTTCCATTTAATGGACTCAACTCTAACTTGAATAACTTCAATTTCTATTAAAATTTATTTAGGCCCAATTCAAGTCGAATCAACCTTGATTTCCTTCCCAATTCAAGTCAACTTCCATTTGATTTAAATCCTGTTCAACTTTAATTATAATTTCAAATTATTCCGATCAATTTGAATTATTATCAATTGAACCCATTTCAAAGTTCAAATCATTTCAATTTAATCCAATTCAATTAATTCAAACCAAATTAAATTTTGAACTAATTCAATTTCAATCTTGAATTTAAACTATCTCGAATTATATAAATTCGAGTTGAATTCTCAAAGGTTGGTTTAACTCTTTAAACCAAATTAACTTTTATTCAAAGTTTTTAATCAATTTAATGTCTGAGTTCAATTCTCAAAATTCCATTTTAAATTATCTTAACTTATATATTTCAAGGTTCAAATAAGATTTCAATACAATTTTATTTTAAATTTTAAATTTATTGTTAAATTTTATTTTACAGTTTGAAGCTAGTTCTTAAACAAGTTTATTTTACAATTCAATTATTCAAATTTATTTTATTTATACAATACCATTCTCAATTTAAAGATTTTCATTAACAATAGGATGATATCATCGAATTTATTTTAAAACGTCCATTCATTTTCAATTTCTAAATCTCAAACCCGTTTTGAGATCATACAAATTCCCAATTCAAATCAACCATTTAACTTTCCAAATTAAAGTCCAATTTACTTAATCCAGTCAACCTTACTCAATTTGAATTCCCGCTTCAATCTTCAAAATTCTTTCCCTCCTATAAGTTTAAAACTTATATCACTTTAGGTTTTTTACATCATACTTCAGGGAAAAATCAAAACTCAACCTCTTAGAGTTTATTTCAAATTATTTTTGATATCATGTATATCCATACATATATACATATTTATTTCTTAGCCCTTCCAGCCATATTTTAAAATTTTAAACCACCTTTGGTTTTAAATTCAAATAAATTTTCAAACAACCCGTTGTTTGCAACAAATCCCAGTTATCCAAATAATACTTATTCATTATTTTTCACTACTTTGAAACAAAATTTTCAAATTCTAGGACCAGATTTAGAATTTCATTTTCAGTCCATTAAATTTTAATTTGGTTGTATTTCTATTTCTACTTAATTTAATTCCAATTCAAGATTTCAATTTGTTCGCATTATATTACTTCTTAATTTCAATTTCAATTATTTAACAACCAATCACTTTAATATGTATTAGAATGAAATATTTCTTTATATGTCAAAATATACTTTTATATAAAATCATTTAAAATCTTTATATAAGAAAATAACAAGTATGCGTTCATATATATTTATATAGTCAACTCATTCTAGAGTACTTCAGACTCTATTAAACGAGTAATCCCCACCAGAGCCAAGGTTCTCGCTTAACCTTTCAGCTCTGATACCAAATGTAACGACCCGAAATTTTCGAACCGAAAATTCCAGATAGTTATGAAAAAGAAGAAAGAGATAGAACAAGAAGAACAGAAACATCAACAATTCACATTCGCAGCGGATAAAATATAATAATAAATAATAACAGTTTACAAAAGAATACAATATTTATCGATTACATTTAATATATATCAGAGTTTCACTTATATATACAGTCACTGAATATATACAATTATCATGTCTCAGATTAACAACAATAATATACAGCAGAAATACTCTATACGCTCTTGCCATGTAGCTCGCCCCTTGAGCTCCAGAACGTACCTACCTGAAAATCTGTAATACTCGGTCTGACCCGAGCGTTACACCAAAGTAACACCTGGGTCAGGCTGGAAACCAGCTTGAGTAAACCCATCTAACATTGGATACTAAAGCAAACAACTTATATAAACCCGGGTAACTTATATTAATTTAACCAACTCACAATTTGCCATAGACAACACTTATTTCTCATATAAATTTCTAGGTACCACACTTAGATAAAATAATCCAATCCACTTAAATCATTTCATTCCATCGTATTGATTTTCACAAATTAATTTATATAAATTTGAAATGGTTTCAGGTATTTTCCAATACCCGACCCCGGCCTCTTCGAAACTCATGTCATCCTAATTCCAAGTTATTCAAATGAAATACAAAACATTTCATATCTGAGATATCTATTCATTCAAAACATCCAATACCATTTAATCATCCATAGGCAAAACTTAATCACACACAAACCAATTCAATTGATTCTAATTGAATTTCTAGCCACATTCACTTAGATTCTTTTATTTAATATTAATTAATTCCAAATTAATTAATTAATCGACCCTCCTTTATTCATTTCAATCGATCACCCTGGATTAATTAATTTTCAATTACGTTCAACAAATTTCCTTTAATTCATTTCACTATGTTAATTGTTCTTGACCTAAACCAAAAAGGAATCTTAATTACCTCAGGAATTAATTAACTATTTTAATTACATTAGTCCATAATTACTTATATTAATTAACCTCTCATAAGTCACTTGTATTGATTTATTTCCTTAACTAATCAATTTCTATCTACATCATTGATTAAATAAATTAATGATTTCTCATTAACATCTCTATTTATTCTAATCTAATTTTAATTATATTAAATAATTGATCATTGAATAAACCATATATATTAGTCATTCTTGATTTAACTCAACCGATGATTAACTATCTTTTATTTACTTTATTAAATAAATTAATTTCTCCTTAATTAATCATTTTAATTAATCTCTTGATTAATTCCACAAAGTATTTTAAATTTTATTACTTGCATTAAGCAATTATTTATCAACCCACCCAATGATCATTCCAATTAATTTAAACCCAATTAATTAGCCCAAATCATACATTAATTTAATTTATTAAGTATTCATTAAATTATCCTATTTATTCGATGAATCACCAATCATTAAATCTTTATTGATTTTAATCGGAACCATTTTCTTATTTACGAATTTAAGTTTTAAACCATTTAAAACCCAAATCTTTCGAGTCAAACAACAATCACTCGAGTACCAAACAAAACCAAGGTCACCAAATCATCAACACACATTCAATTAACTCAATCAATCAACCAATTATTTAAATTTAACCCCTTTAAATCTAAATAAAAATAAATCAGAGTGAGATTTACTCACCTTTGCGGTTAATTGCGATCCCCTTTAATCTTGACTTTGGTTTCATCAAAATTTTGACCTTATAAAAACATTTACAGTTTATTATTATTTGAACTAATCAATTACCACTAAATAAATTAATTAACCAATAATGAAATTTAAACTATTTCCCCTTTTAATAAAAATATTTTTGCTACCATAAAATTTGAAACGGTTTATTAAACAGATCTATCTCCATAAAACAATATTTTAAAGCTAAGCTATTAAGTGAAAATTTGCGTATATATTCTGACTTCTTATACACATTTAAATAAAATTAAAAACTACTTAATAATTCAAACTGCTTAACTATTTAAGATTTACTGTAAATAATTTCTGTATATATATATATATGTATGTATGTATATGTAAATCAACTATTTACAAAACTTACGGTTATACATTATTTATTTAATCTAAAACAGCATGTGTATAAGTGTAAACATACTTTATCTGATAAAATAAATCAAAAACAAGGTCAGTTATACCTCGTTGCCTCCATCCAAAATCAGTACGAAACCCTATCGCCAACCAAAGCCAGGAGCCCCCCCTTTGTAACGACCCTGGATTTTGGCCCTGTTTATTTTAATAAATATTTAATCAAATTAAATAAAGTGTAGACTGATCATATTAAAATAAATATGATTTTGGAAATAATTTTCATTTGTTTTTACTGGGTTTGTATATTGAGAGGAAATGGATCTGAAAATTTAAAATAAATCTCTTAAAATATTTAAGATAAAATCTATCTTGTATAATTGAAATTAAAATATTTTATCTTGTTAACATTTGGTGAAGACATAAAATATAAAATGAATAGTTGATAATGTTTAATATAAAATATTAATATTTTTGTGAGTCAAAAACATAAAAATAAATAAATAAGTAAACTTATGAATCTAAGTTAAACGTTGATAGTCAAATATAAAATACAAATGTAAAATTTAACATAAGAATTAATTGGTCAAGATTGCATACAACATAACTTAAAAATTTGTAAACAAAGCTAAAATAAGAACAAGGTATAAAAAACACAAAGTATAAAATAAAACAAAATCAAATGTAATGTAAAACCAAACTCAAACATTTGTGTATAAATTATATAAACTAGAAGTTGACAAAACAAATATCTAAAAGTAACCTCATATACAAAACCAAGTGTTGCCTGCAAAGTAAATAAGCATAAGGTATAAAAGTTGAACCAGACAAATATTTATATCCAAATTAACTGCATATACTCACCTGCATTCGGTCAGGATATAGGGTATAATACCTGACACAAATTGTTTTGATACAAGTATCTTCAATTACAAGCATACCTACAAAGTACATACTTTCATATAAATACCTACATACAACAAATCTCGATTTTGATATGCAAACATATTAGGCAAACAAAACATTAATTTCTATCAACTGAGACAAACATAATTATGATATATAAACTCGGAACAAGACATTTATTGCCTCTCATCTCAGGCCAGTAATTTGTCAGTTCAAATTATTTCAAATTCTTGCTTTGCTGTAATAAAGATTTGATCAACATAATTAAAACAAAAGTTAGATAAGTCTAAAAACAAGGCAGGCTTGTATATGTGTACCTGTAAATAATTATGTAAAGTAAGTAATGAAAATTTACGTACTAATAAGATTTAGTGTAGACATTAGGTACATTAGCATTTAATGTTTTATTTTCTCAGCAAAACATTTGGCCGAATTCAAAGATTTTATCAGCCCCATTTGAAAATCTTGCCTGATAAAACAAAAATGAATAGTGTAATAGCAGATAACACCTAACCTGGTTAAACTCCTTTCTATTTATACATAACTTCTTATCTTCGTTTGTTTATAACTTAGCAAAACCAGGAGAACAAGAAAAAAAAGAAGCAAACAAAGCTCATGTTTAAAATCAAAAGAACAGGAAAAATTTACAGATAGATTTCAACAACAGGTTTTTAAAACAAGGAGTGTGCTTTCTGTTCAAAGATTTTACTGGTGAGTAAACATTAAATATAAAGCTTTAAGTTCAATCAAAGACAGTTCGAGATTTATTGATATTATTGTTTGCATATGTGATTGTTGAATATAACTTTGTGTTGCTTTGATCTTCTCTGTGATTTGTTACAGGGTTGAAATTTTTCTTCAAACTCAAATTTATACTCATCAGATTATTGTAAAGCTTAAGTTTTTCAACTAAAACAAGATGGTACACCTAAATCTAGATTTAAAAACTGATCAAATCATGTTTGTTAGAAAATATACACTGTAAATTTTGTTTACAGGCAACCAAATGATAAATTGATAAAGTTCGATTGTTGTAAAACTTTAGTTCAAGTTTATATCTTGATGTATCACTGCAATTTATGATTTGTAAAACAAAAATGAAGCTTTTTAGCTTTGAATCCTAAGAGCAGTTCGTTTGTGAACAAGAAATGCATTTTTTCCAAATTCAGAAAATCTAATTTGATTAAAATGTTGAAACTTGGTAAGAGGGTAGTATTAACTACTGTGATCCTGAGAAAAATGTCAATTAATTTTTCTATTTCGTAAAATTCGAGCATGAGATCAATTTAGGGTTTTTGTTCTAGTTTTTGACATGCCTGTAAACGCGACGAGTTCATCATCAATTCGTGATCGAGTAGTTTGAAACTCTGGTGGGTGGTTACATGGGGTGTTGACGTTGTGTGGATGAAGTTTAGGCGACTCTGGTGCTTTGTGTGGCGGTGGCGAAGTGATGAAGTTGAATTGGGTTGAGCTCTGCATCTCGGTCGTACTGTTGTTTTTCGTTTCGACATTCCTGAAGGCATTTCAATTTTGGGTTTCAAGTATGCGAGTGATTTGTGGTGTGTTTGAGACGTGGGAGTTCGTCGGAGTTAGGTGGTGCTGCCATGCACGTGCACGACATGGAGGGGGAAGACGGCGTCGTTTCAGTGGTTTTTCTCGAGTCGAGCACGAGTAATTAGGTAGGTCGCTTCGGGTTTTATCGCGAGCGTTGGGTTTAAGGCAGGTGCTATTTAAACTTAGCAAATCTAAAGCTACAGGAAAAAAAATAAGAGGGAGAAAAGAAGAAGTTTGCAGGTAGGGTGACTTGGGAAGACAACGTGTTTTTATCGAAGTTGCACGCGAGTTTTTTATTTTTGCAGGTAGAGCTCGAGTTTCCTTCAAACTGTAATAGTGCATTTTTATGTAGGAGATAAGTAAATTTTATTTTCTCAAATTTATAAGCATTGTGAACCTATGTTAAATTAAGAAGTTGATTCAAGTTATAATGGTTTTTGGTAAATACTTAACGAAGTTTTAAAAACGTTTAATTATTTATTTAATCCAGTATTATTTTAATTAAGTATAAAGTTAATTAACAAATAAGTGGTAGTTAGTTAACATAATTGATTTCCAGAGTTAATGAAGGCTTTTTAAAATGTTAATTATGTTGAATAATTAATATTAATTGATGATTTCAGAAAGTAAATAAAAATAATTACTTTTTAATTATAATTGGTGATGGATCAACTGATGATTAAGTAATTAATAAAGTGTTATTAACTACTTAAGGTAATTAATAAATAAATTAATAGTTAATTAATTAAGTAATTTAATATAAATAAAATATTAAGTAAGTAGCTAGTAATTAATAAATGGATAGTTAAGTTCTATTAAGGTTATTAATTAATAAAGAATAGTTAATTAAGTTAATTAAGGTAAAATAAATTAATTAGGAAATAATAAATTAAATAACATGAAATAGAATAATTAAATAGTTAAGTAATTAGGGAATTAATTACTTATTGTAATTGGTGAAGTTTAAGATGAATTATTTGAATTAATTAATTAAGTTAATTAATTTAAATAATTATTTGATGATGTGATAAGTATAATTACTTGGGGAAGTAATTAATGATAATGACTGGATGCAATTGACTAAGGATGATTTAATAATGGAAGTAATTTGAGTATAATTACTTTGTGCAACTAATCAAGGGATTAATTTAAAGAAAATTTATTGAGGAGTAATTTATTTATTTGATAGAGTAATTAAGGGTAGTTAATTACTGAATAATATTAATCAGGAGTGATTAATAAATGTAGCTTAATTGAAGATTAATTACTTTAGGTAATTAATTTGATACAGGATAATGAAATTAAAATGTAATAGTAATCATTAATAAATATAATTGATAATAAGAGATTAAAGAGTAATTAATTAGTGTAATTAAGAAGAAACGTAATGTTAGTAATTTAAGGTTAATTTCTATATTTAGTTAAGATAATTTATTTGTGGAAATGAGTTAAAGGATAACACTTGAATGTAATTAAAGGTAGTTATACAAGGATGACTAATTAAATTGAATAGTTGGATGATGATAAATTAATTGATTGATAATTGATTAATAGTTATATAAGCAAGAGTTATAATGGTGAAGTAATTATTTTAATTCACTTTAAATTAATTAGAGATGCAAGTAATTAATTTAATTCATTTTAAATTAATTATAGCTGATATGATTGCTTATATATGGATGAATGATATTGTTTACCTTGAATGGTTTGAGATCTCAAATATGAGATAAATGATGCTATATGAAATGTATGCTTTGATTGAAGTATGATAATAATATGGATTATCTGTTGTGATGATAATATTGATTATCTGTTTATGATGATAATGTTGATTATCTATTGCGACATTGTGAATTATCTATCTGTGTATATATGGATAATAGAATTTAATTGTTTTAAACTTTAAAACAACTTGGCCTTAAAAGACACGTTTTGGATTTTGATGAGACCGCGATCGGGTTTCCATATTTGGACATCCGAAAACCACATCGATCCAAATTAACGATAGGTCATGAATCTGAAGTGAAGATGAAGATTCAGAGTGCAAAGGTTGTCGTCGTTAACTCTGAGGGTGATTCCAAAATGAGTGTAACGAGATATTGCCTTCGGTTTCGTTCGAACCCGGAACGAACTTGTATGGATTGAATGCTTTCAGCACATCGTCAGGTGGACGATGAGCATTCTAACGGATACGTTCTCTAAAGGTAATCGTGGCCTCAAGCCTCACCAACCGGAAATGGCTAAAACAGGGGAGGAGCAGCAAGGTTAGGTGGGTCATGCCCAAGCAGGACAAGATTTTCCCCTGTCAAGATGTCCCTTTTTATTTGGCTTAGTGAGCGGTTGGTCGCGCCAACTGCGAGGTTATCTTGTTCGGGACTGTTCAGTAAGGAATGATTCCGACCTTGTGTTGCAGGGGATCGGGTTTGCTACATTACAGCGTGATAGGGGGTTCTCGCTTTGCGTTAAGCGGCGAACGGGAGACTCTTACCCCTACATGCCCCCGGGGTAAGTATAAGGCCTTGCGGGGTTGGTTGCGAGTCGAGAGGCTGGCCGTAAAAGCAAACCCGAGGTATCACTGTGAGTTACAACGGGGCTGGGATGGTTGAAAAGCCTACCGGTCGTGAGCCGTTTCTGATGGTTGAAAAGCCTAGGACATCACAGTTGGTATCAGAGCTGAAAGGTTAAGTGAGAACCTTGGCTCTAGTGGAGATTACTCATTAGAGATAGGGTCAGTACTACTCTAGAATGAGTCTGAGTGTATTAATAGATATGAGTGCGTATTTGTTAGTGAATATAAAATGGTTTTATATTATGTTGATTGATTTATTGAGTGGCATATGAATCTTCGTCGGTGCAGTCTGCACAACTATACCGAAGGGGTTTCTAAACACTTGAATAGAACAATTGGACACAATATTGTTTTCAAAGGTGGGTGAATTAAATAGTTTCATCCAAAATTTATTTTGATATAAATTTTTTTTTTGCAAATTATTATATATAATTAAAGTGTTTGGGTGATAGTGTTACAGACAAATAAGATTATAAAGACTTATAATGGCTTACATAACCAAGGAAAGTATGAGATTGAATTTGGAATTAAAATTTAAAAGTGAAGTTAAACATGAGGATTTATTTTGGATTGAGTTGAAAATTTAATTTTGGAATTTAACCAATGATGAAAAAAAAAAAATAAGGATGTAAATAAAATGATGAAGTAAATCAAATTTAGAATGTAAATAAATTGGATTGGGAAATTTAATAGAAATAAATTTGGTTGAGATTAACTTAAGCTTAATAATCGGATTTAAATTTAAGATTGAAATGAAATGAAATGAAGTTCTTATTTAATTAAATCCAAGTGGATTGGTAGATTAAAGAGAATAGTATGATGCTCAATTTATTGGAAGTTAAGTTAAACAAATTGAATTGAAATAGAATTCAGTTGAGTTATAGATGATGTTAAATAAATTAAATTCTTACTTAAATAAATAAAGGTAAGTCGAAATGAAACTAGAATATATTCAAGCTTAAATTGGGTAAAAATGTGAAAATATGAATGTGAGACTTATAAAAGAAAATATGGGGAAGGAAAATAGTAAGCCAAAATAAAATTGTTTTGTATTTGGAGAATGAAATAAAAATCCAAACTTGAATTATAAAATAAAATTGAATGTAGATAAAATAATAAGATCATTTTTGAAGATAAAAATCCAATTCGAGTATGGATGAAATAAATATGGCCTTGGATTTAAATCTTAACAAAATAAATGGAATTTGATCTAGGTGAGTATCAAATAAGTTGGAAATAAATTTAATTATGAAATCGAAACAAGTAAATTAACCTAAGATTAAACTTTATAGAAGCGTAGCTTCAAGGAAAGTGAGAGTTTATTTAGTAAATGCATGAATAATTTAAGTTGAATGAAATAAAATCTTTATTCGAATAGAAATAGTTGGATAAGAAATTAAATTTATATAAATAAACTCTGATGGCTTATCAAAAGAATTTAAATGCTTGAAATAAAAAGTATACTTGTTTAATACAGGTAAGATCTGGAGTTTAAAGTGAAAATGAATGTGATTAAGAATAAATGGATGCAAGTGTGGAGAATAAATAAATTTGTGGCTCATAAAGTTAAAAAGTGGAATTATAAGCCAAAATAAAATTATTTTGTACTTGGGAAATGAAATAGACATCCAAACCGGAATTACAAACTAGAAATAAACTCAAGAAATATAATGAAGTGATTTTTGTGATGAAATCAAATGTTGAATTGGAAATGGAAATAAACTAATTTGAAACAAATTAGTAAATTAAGTATGTAAATGGAAATTGGAATTGGTCAAAGAAAAGTTGAAGGGTGAATTAATAAAATTAGATTGTGAATTAAAGTGAATGGGAGGTGGAGACCTTGAGTTACAAATATAAAATTCATCTTGGATTGGTGTTGAATTTTACAGAGTTTGACTATAGTCAGGATTCCTGTTCGGATTGTTGATTAAGACGAGAGGCAACTCGGGAGTAAGTAGTGAAGCTTGTCGAGTGCAGTGGAGCGAGGATCCCAATGATTACACCTGAGTAACTCTGGAAAGTTCTAGGAAAGTTTATCCGGATTTGTGTTCGGATAACTAGTGTTGCTTGTTAGGATAGACTGTTTGATTGTTTGCTAATGTATAGATGATATGTATATGTGAATGGTTGGTATAACAGCTTTTAAATTATCTTTGTTTTCAATTTCGGGGACGAAATTCTTTTAAGGGGGGAGGAATGTAACGACACAGGATTTTGGCCCTGTTTATTTTAATAAATATTTAATCAAATTAAATAAAGTGTAGACTGATCATATTAAAATAAATATGATTTTGGAAATAATTTTCATTTGTTTTTACTGGGTTTGTATTTTGAGAGGAAATGGATTTGAAAATTTAAAATAAATCTCTTAAAATATTTAAAATAAAATCTATCTTGTATAATTGAAATTAAAATATTTTATCTTGTTAACATTTGGTGAAGACATAAAATATAAAATGAATAGTTGATAATGTTCAATATAAAATATTAATATTTTTGTAAGTCAAAAACATAAAAATAAATAAATAAGTAAACTTATGAATCTAAGTTAAACATTGATAGTCAAATGCAAAATACAAATGTAAAATTTAACATAAGAATTAATAGGTCAAGGTTGCATACAACATAACTTAAAAATTTGTAAACAAAGCTAAAATAAGAACAAGGTATAAAAAACACAAAGTATAAAATAAAACAAAATCAAATGTAATGTAAAACCAAAATCAAACATTTGTGTATAAATTATGTAAACTAGAAGTTAACAAAACAAATATCTAAAAGAAACTTCATATACAAAACCAAGTGTTGCCTGCAAAGTAAATAAGCATAAGGTATAAAATTGAACCAGACAAGTATTTATATCCAAATTAACTGCATATACTCACCTGCATTCAGTCAGGATATAGGGCATAATACCTGACACAAATTGTTTTGATACAAGTATCTTCAGTTACAAGCATACCTGCAAAGTACATACTTTCATATAAATACCTACATACAACAAATCTCGATTTTGATATGCAAACATATTAGGCAAACAAAACATTAATTTCTATCAACTAAGCCAAACATAATTATGATATATAAACTCGGAACAAGACATTTATTGCCTCTCATCTCAGGCCAGTAATTTGTCAGTTCAAATTATTTCAAATTCTTGCTTTGCTGTAATAAAGATTTGATCAACATAATTAAAACAAAAGTTAGATAAGTCTAAAAACAAGGCAGGCTTGTATATGTGTACCTGTAAATAATTATGTAAAGTAAGTAATGAAAATTTACGTACTAATAAGATTTAGTGTAGACATTAGGTACATTAGCATTTAATGTTTTATTTTCTCAGCAAAACATTTGGCCGAATTCAAAGATTTTATCAGCCCCATTTGAAAATCTTGCCTGATAAAACAAAAATGAATAGTTTACTAGCAGATAACACCTAACCTGGTTAAACTCCTTTCTATTTATACATAACTTCTTATCTTCGTTTGTTTATAACTTAGCAAAACCAGGAGAACAAGAAAAAGAAGAAGCAAACAAAGCTCATGTTTAAAATCAAAAGAACAGGAAAAATTTACAGACAGATTTCAACAACAGGTTTTTAAAACAAGGAGTGTGCTTTCTGCTCAAAGATTTTACTGGTGAGTAAACATTAAATATAAAGCTTTAAGTTCAATCAAAGACAGTTCGAGATTTATTGATATTATTGTTTGCATATGTTATTGTTGAATATAACTTTGTGTTGCTTTGATCTTCTCTGTGATTTGTTACAGGGTTGAAATTTTTCTTCAAACTCAAATTTATACTCATCATATTATTGTAAAGCTTAAGTTTTTCAACTAAAACAAGATGGTACACCTAAATCTAGATTTAAAAACTGATCAAATCATGTTTGTTAGAAAATATACGCTGTAAATTTTGTTTACAGGCAACCAAGTGATAAATTGATAAAGTTCGATTGTTGTAAAACTTTAGTTCAAGTTTATATCTTGAAGTATCACTGCAATTTATGATTTTTAAAACAAAAATGAAGCTTTTTAGCTTTGCATCCTAAGAGCAGTTCGTTTGTAAACAAGAAATGCATTTTTTCCAAATTTAGAAAATCTAATTTGATTAAAGTGTTGAAACTTGGTTAGAGGGTAGTATTAACTACTGTGATCCTGAGAAAAATGTCAACTAATTTTTCTATTTCGTAAAATTCGAGCACGAGATTAATTTAGGGTTTTTGTTCAAGTTTTTGACATGCCTGTAAACGCGACGAGTTCATCATCAATTCGTGATCGAGTAGTTCGAAACTCTGGTGGGTGGTTACATGGGGTGTTGACGTTGTGTGGATGAAGTTTAGGCGACTCTGGTGCTTTGTGTGGCGGTGGCGAAGTGATGAAGTTGAATTGGGTTGAGCTCTGCATCTCGGTCGTACTGTTGTTTTTCGTTTCGACATTCCTGAAGGCATTTCGATTTTGGGTTTCCAGTATGCGAGTGATTTGTGGTGTGTCTGAGATGTGGGTGTTCGCCGGAGTTAGGTGGTGCTGCCGTGCACGTGCACGGCGTGGAGGGGGAAGATGGCGTCGTGTCAGTGGTTTTTCACGAGTAATTGGGTAGGTCGCTTCGGGTTTTATCGCGAGCGTAGGGTTTAAGGCATGTGCTATTTAAACTTAGCAAATCTAAAACTACAGGAAAAAAAATAAGAGGGAGAGAAGAAGAAGTTTGCAGGTAGGGTGACTTGGGAAGACAACGTGTTTTTATCGAAGTTGCACGCGAGTTTTTTTTTTGCAGGTATGGCTCGAGTTTCCTTCAAACTGTAATAGTGCATTTTTATATAGGAGATAAGTAAATTTTATTTTCTCAAATTTATAAGCATTGTGAACCTAATGAATGTTTAACAAGTTTTAATTAAGAAGTTGATTCAAGTTATAATGATTTTTGGTAAATGCTTAACGAAGTTTTAAAAACGTTTAATTATTTATTTAATCCAGTATTATTTTAATTAAATATAAAGTTAATTAACAAATAAGTGGTAGTTAGTTAATATAATTGATTTCCAGGGTTAATGAAGGCTTTTTAAAATGTTAATTATGTTGAATAATTAATATTAATTGATGATTTCATAAAGTAAATAAAAATAATTACTTTTTAATTATAATTGGTGATGGATCAACTGATGATTAAGTAATTAATAAAGTGTAATTAACTACTTAAGGTAATTAATGAATAAATTAATAGTTAATTAATTAAGTAATTTAATATAAATAAAAAATTAAGTAAGTAGTTAGTAATTAATAAATGGATAATTAAGTTCTATTAAGGTTATTAATTAATAAAGAATAGTTAATTAAGGTAAAATAAATTAATTAGGAAATAATAAATTAAATAACATGAAATAGAATAATTAAATAGTTAAGTAATTAGGGAATTAATTACTTATTGTAATTGGTGAAGTTTAAGATGAATTATTTGAATTAATTAATTAAGTTAATTAATTTAAATAATTATTTGATGATGTGATAAGTATAATTACTTGGGGAAGTAATTAATGATAATGACTGGATGCAATTGACTAAGGATGATTTAATAATGGAAGTAATTTGAGTATAATTACTTTGTGCAACTAATCAAGGGATTAATTTAAAGAAAATTTATTGAGGAGTAATTTATTTATTTGATAGAGTAATTAAGGGTAGTTAATTACTGAATAATATTAATCGGGAGTGATTAATAAATGTAGCTTAATTGAAGATTAATTACTTTAGGTAATTAATTTGATACAGGATAATGAAATTAAAATGTAATAGTAATCATTAATAAATATAATTGATAATAAGAGATTAAAGAGTAATTAATTAGTGTAATTAAGAAGAAACGTAATGTTAGTAATTTAAGGTTAATTTCTATATTTAGTTAAGATAATTTATTTGTGGAAATGAGTTAAAGGATAACACTTGAATGTAATTAAAGGTAGTTATACAAGGATGACTAATTAAATTGAATAACTGGATGATGATAAATTAATTGATTGATAATTGATTAATAGTTATATAAGCAAGAGTTATAATGGTGAAGTAATTATTTTAATTCACTTTAAATTAATTAGAGATGCAAGTAATTAATTTAATTCATTTTAAATTAATTATAGCTGATATGATTGCTTATATATGGATGAATGATATTGTTTACCTTGAATGGTTTGAGATCTCAAATATGAGATAAATGATGCTATATGAAATGTATGCTTTGATTGAAGTATGATAATAATATGGATTATCTGTTGTGATGATAATATTGATTATCTGTTTATGATGATAATGTTGATTATCTATTGTGACATTGTGAATTATCTATCTGTGTGTATATGGATAATAGAATTTAATTGTTTTAAACTTTAAAACAACTTGGCCTTAAAAGACACGTTTTGGATTTTGATGAGACCGCGATCGGGTTTCCATATTTGGACATCCGAAAACCACATCGATCCAAATTAACGATAGGTCATGAATCTGAAGTGAAGATGAAGATTCAGAGTGCAAAGGTTGTCGTCGTTAACTCTGAGGGTGATTCCAAAATGAGTGTAACGAGATATTGCCTTCGGTTTCGTTCGAACCCGGAACGAACTTGTATGGATTGAATGCTTTCAGCACATCGTCAGGTGGACGATGAGCATTCTAACGGATACGTTCTCTAAAGGTAATCGTGGCCTCAAGCCTCACCAACCGGGAATGGCTAAAACAGGGGAGGTGCAGCAAGGTTAGGTGGGTCATGCCCAAGCATGACAAGATTTTCTCCCGTCTAGATGTCCCTTTTTATTCGGCTTATTGAGCGGTTGGTCGAGCCAACTGCGGGGTTATCTTGTTCGGAACTGTTCAGTAAGGAATGGTTCTGGCCTTGTGTTGCAGGGGAGCGGGCGTACTCCTCGATACGGTGATCTAGGCCCCTTACTGTGACGGGCGATACCCCAGTAGCCCTGCCATTGTATGGAACCCATTTTCCAATAAGTGCCCTCAGTTTTGATTGTATTACCTGTGGCATCCCGGAAATTTGGGGCAATATCAATTTAATAATCTGCATTAAAAATTAAATTGATTTGATAATATTTGTTAATAATATTTGGATTGATTTAATAATCTCCTTTTTAATAAATATTTAACTGATAATTTATCTTTTAAAAGCTAATTTAAATTGTTTCTATTTATAATGTATATATGTATATATTGGTATATATTATAAATAGATAAGTTTTGTTTTTAAAATTTAATAGATAAAGCTATGTTTTCTAATTCTATTATTTTTGATAATTTGGAAATTTAATATTGACTAAATAATAATATGATTTTAAAGATACTCAAGTTAAATTTAATTTGTTTAAAATAAATTCTGGCCTAGGTTTAAATTTAAATAAAAAGATTGTTTTGTTCTTTTTAATTTAGCTTTATAAAATAAGTAATTTATATTTTAAAGAGATTGTTTCTTTTATAAATTTATTTTTAATTTAATAATGAGTTATATTTAAACAATATTTATAATGCAATATCTTTACAAATGGATTTTTTATATAAATAGAAATTGTTATTTTAAATTTATTTATATATATATATATATGTATTTTGGGAAGCTATGATTTGTAAATTTAAAATAAAGTAAACTTTATAAATATTAAACTTAAGAATAAATCAAATGTATGATGTTAACATAAGTACAAAAATATAATAATATGTGTAAGCATAACTAAGCATAGAACTAAATACATAAGTTAAAATTTATAACAAATAACTAAAACAAATGTTGAAATGTGTATGCAAAAGATAGAAACATGTAATCATGTCTATACAATAGTTATGTTGGCAAATAAAACAAAATAAAGTAAGAGAAAAAAATATGCAGGCAAGAATAGAAAAGAAGACAAGTATGAAAACATAAAATAAAAGCAAACCAGGCTTTGAATAGTTGTAGGTTGACTCTAAAGCAGAGAAACAAAGCAAAGTATAATTAAAGAAATACAAAGTGAAGAAACAAAGTAAAGTACAAAACATATGCAGGTTAGAGAAGAGAAGTGCAAAGCTAAGTAAAAATATCTTTGTGTATGTTAAACATATAAGATAGTTTGTAGAGCAAGCTAAAGAAAAGTTAAGAAATAAAATGTAGTCAACCTGTAATAAAATGCAAAGCAGAAATATCTTTGTACACATAAGATAAGATTAGTTGTAAACATATAGTACATTTGCATTTAGTGCTTTCAAAACTCTAGCACATAACAAAGTCATTTCGAATTTGTGTTATCATCATTTCAGCCTCCCTAATGTAACATTTTGCCTGATAAAACAAAGACATGAATTGTACCAGCATTTGCAAAACCCAGTTATCACCTTCCCCTGAAACCCCTTTATATACATGCCATCTTCTTAGTTCGTTCAACACTACATAGCAAGTTTTTTTTCCTTTTTATAACTAAAGCATCATACATCAACAACAAAAGGCAAGAAGAATCAAAGGAAAATCAAACAAATCATTCCCAGATTTTAAAGTTCAAACTGTTTCAGAAAAAAAAAAGAATGCTCTGTCTCTTTCCAAAAACAAAGGTGAGTAACTTAAATTTTAAAATACTTAAGTATATATGTTGCTTAATTATTGTCTGAGATGTGAATATATCTTAATGTATTCCTGTGTATATGTGTTACTGCATGTATGTGTGTTGATAACTGGTAACACACCTCTGTATTTAAGATTTAAGCTCATGTTTTACTTTCAAAAATCATTACTGCTTGATCTACTTGTTGTTAGGACCTAGGATCTAAACAAAATAAATTTGTTTGATCATAAAGTAAACTTTAAAATATAAATTCAAGTTAAGCAAGGTAGAACTGTTCTGAAAGCCTTAAAGAAACAGTCAATGTCTAATAGGAGTGAAATTTCAAGCAACTTAAATTATTAATTTAGGTTTATAAATTAAATTCTTATCTGAAATTAGGATTTTTGATACTAAAATTTTATTTTTTAGTTAAAGATTGGAGGAGTTGTCATAAGTTGTTCTGTTTTTGGTTTCTTGGGAATTTCTGGGGATCTATGCAGCTAGGGGTGGTCGGTTGTGTGAGGAGGTGGAGGAGCTTACCAAGGTGTGGGGAAAAATGCCTGGTGATTGGTCAGAGTACGGTGGCGATGGTGGCAGTGGTTTGTAGTTTGCAACCCTAATTTTTAGGGTAATTGTATTTTTGATCACCGCGACGTCCACCGTGAATCGAGTTGCACACGGTCTTGGAAATTGGTAGCTTGGTCGAAGATGATTTCATGGTCGGGGCCGTTGACCATCAAGTGTTGGGGTTGGGAGAATGCGGCGTTGACAGGTTCGAGAGGGGAAAGGCTATTGTGTTCCAGGTTTGGGTTTCGAACCCATTTTCGATTCAGGTTGTCGTGACGAATATGAGTGGTCATGTTGTTATCTGGAGGTAGTCGGCGACGTGTTGGAGTGCCCGGGGGTGGTCGGAGGTGGCTGGGGCCACGGTGCACGTGCACCGTGCCCATAGCAGTTCTGTAAAGTTTTGTGGGTGCAGGGTTGTTGGCCTCGTGACGTACTCGAGTCACTCGAGTAGGTGACTCGAAGCAAGGTGGGTGAAGTCTCGGAGCATTTTGGGTTTGCGTCGAGCCAGTATTTGTTCAGGCATAGTAAACCTGGAAGCAAAATCTGTTTCAAATCAAATTCTAGTGAAACTTTAAATTGTAAACTAGATTTAACAAAGCTTAAATCCAGATTTAAGTTTGAATTCAAGTTTATTTTGAATTCAAATTTGAAATGGAATCAAAGTTTAAAATTATTTAAATGTGGATTTCATGTTTACAAACCTGACCATTTTCAGGCTTTAAATTTCAATTTAAAATTTGAAAACTGAAATTCAAACAGAGGTTTAAATTCAAAGTTAAGTATAGATTCAAATGAACTTTTGAATCTAGGGTTTTAAAAATAAATTTGGATTTTAAATCAAGAATTAAAAACCAAGTTTTTAAATAAAGCAAGTTAAATCAAAGTTGTTAATCAAATGTTTAAATTAATGAATTCAAATTCTTCTGTGTATTCAAAATCTGAAATCTTAATCAGTTTTTAAATCTGATTGTTCTAAAAAAAACGAGTTAAAGAACGTAGTTCTTTTTAAAAGGGATTTTTGAATAAAAAGTTAAATAAATTGTTTTTAACTTGAATTTTGCAAGTTTAAATGTTAATGTATTTTGAAAGTTTAATTATAAAATAAAAATTAAGAAGATTAGTCTAAAAGCTTTCTCTTATATAAGTAATAAATGTTATTTACATTTATTTTTAAGGATATAAATTGAATCTTAAATTGGATAAATGTTTAAAGAATAATCATTTTGTACCTTAAAATCAAAATGTAATTAAAGATTAAATTCAAAAGAGTAATGTTATACTCTTTAATAAAATCATCTATAAGGGAATGGATTATCTTAGAGATAATTAAGGTATTGAAGTGATTTAATTAATAAGTTAATTAAAGAATGACTTATTTATTTAATTTATAATTAGTAATTTATAATTAGAGATTAATTAAGGAAGTAATTAAAGAAATGTTATTAGTTAATGAAGATAATCAACTAAGAATTATAAGTAATTAATTAATGTGATTAATTGTAATAATTAACTAGATTAATTAATTAAGATAATCATTTGTAAATTATTAAGTAATTACTTAATGAAAGTAATTCAGGGATTAATTACTTATTGTAATTAATTGAGATAAGTGATTAATTTAAGTTAATTAATTTAGTTTAATTAATTTAAGAAAATCATTTGATAATTGATAAGTATAACTACATAGTGTATTCAATGGAGCATAATTACTTAAAGAAGTAATTAATGTTAATTACTGAATGTAATCAGTGAAAAGATGATATGTTAATAAAGTAATTTGGATAATTACTTTTGTAATTGATCAAGGGATTAATTAATGGAGATAATTAATTATGGAATAATTAATTTATTAATATGAGTAATTAAGGGTAGTTAATTACTGGTTGATATTAATCAAAGGTGATTAATAATTGTGTTGAATTAAAGATTAATTACTTAATGTAATTGATTTAATCAAAGACATTTAATTTTAATCTAAATTAAAGATCATTAATTAATAATTAATGATGTAATTAAGAATTGGTTAATTAAGGAATAATCAATAATGGGGTGATTAATTTATGTAATTAATTAAGAATAAATGTAATTAAGTAAATGAAGTAATTAAATGTTAATTACTATAAATGATTTAGGATAATTAATTTGTGAAATTAATTAAAGACTAATTACCTATTGTAATTAGAGAATGATTAATCAAAGGTGTTTAATCAAGATGAATATTTAGAGGATGGTTAATTAATTTGATTTATAATTAGTTAATGGTTGTATAAGCAGGATTTATAGATGAAGTAATTAATTTAATTTATTTTAAATTAATTAAAGATAGGAGTGGTTAATTTAATTCATTTTAAATTAATTATAGATTGTGATTTATAAATCATTGCTTATGGATGATATTGATATTTCATTTGATGATTGTGAATTCAGATCTGACATGAGTAATATCTAGGTGATATGGATGTATGGTTTAAATATGATAATATTTAATTTTTTGTTTGGATGATGATATTAATTATCTGTTCATGATGATGATGTGATTATCTATTGTGATGTTATGAATATTCTATCTGTGTGTATATTGAATTTTATTGAATTAAACTGTTAAGACTAAATAGACAACTTGGCCTTAAAAGACACGTTTTGGATTTCAATGAGACCAGAATCGGTTTTCCACATTTGGAACATCCGAAAACCACATCGATTCCAAATTAACGATAGGTCGTGAATCTGAAGTGAAGATGAAGATTCAGAGTGCAAGGGTTATTGTCGTTAACTCTGAGGGTGATTGCAAAATGAGTGTAACGAAGTAATGCCTTCGGTTTCGTTCGAACCCGGAATGAACTTGTATGGATTGAATGCTTTCAGAACATCGTCAGGTGGGCGATGAGCATTCTAAGAAACGTATTCTCTAAAGGTAATCGCAGCCTCAAGCCTCATCAACCGGGAATGGCTAAAACAGGGGAGGTGCAGCAAGGTTAGGTGGGTCATGCCCAAGCAGGACAAGGATATTCCCCTGTCTAGATGTCCCTTTTTATTCGGCTGTGTGGGCAGTTGGTTGCAAACAACTGCGGGGTTGCCTTGTTCGGAACTGTTCAGTAAGGAATGGTTCCAGCCTTGTGTTGCAGGGGGTCGGGAGTGATCCTCGGTACGTTGATCTAGGCCACGTACTGTGACGGGCGGTACCCCAGTAGCCCTGCCATTGTATGGAATCCATAATCCAATAAGTGCCAACGGTTTTGATTGTATTACCCACTTTTGTGGCTAGTAGCTGGAATTTAATCATGTAACAATTTCGGCTATTTTCTAATTACTTGAAAACCCTAGACCTATTATAATATCACTGAATTTCCTATCAAATGTTTTGGTTAGCGTAAGGTAAAAACTTACCCATGTTTATTTGTGGGAGTCTTACGTGATACCTTTTATTTTCAAAAGGATTTTCAAAATTAAGCAACTTTAACCTGTTACTCATACCAGACCCATGTCTGACCCGGAGTTTATTTTTGTTTTTCATAAACTCTCGGGTACCCAAATTTTTACGGGTAGCCAAGGGATTCAGGTTAGCTTTGACGAATTCTAGAGGAGCAATGGAGCAGGAGGCTTCAGCGTTGTAGATATATATATATAGTTCCGCTGTGTTGGTATTTTTGAGTCATTTGTATCGAGTTGTATTAACTAGACAGGTGTCTATAACTGTCTAGTATGTGATGTATTATCTGTATAACTCTGATGATATTGTATATTATATAAATACTTATGTGATTATTATAATTTATTCGTTCCGCTGTGAGATTCTGATGTTGTTGTTCTTTATTCTCTATCTTTTCTATTTTCTCACCTCTTTCTTTCTTCATGATGAAACGGTTTTCTGGGCATAGGAAGTCAGGTCGTCACAGTTGGTATCATAGTGCTAGGTTGAGTGAATACCTAGGCTCTTGAGTGGTTTCTTTCCTGAGAGAGCGTATTTGTAATTTTGATATATATATATATATATATATATATATATATATATATATATTTCTACCTATTTGTTGGATTACCAGTTCCGGTTTTCCAATAAGTTATAAAGGTAGATAGGGTAGTGGTGTGAGTAACACGACTACAAATGGTTGGAATTTAAATGTTTGAGGTTGGAAGTGTATTTATCGAGACTGTAGACCTAATACCGTCTCGAGTAAGTTTTGGTCGGTGTAAGGATTTCATCAATCTCTGAAGGAAATCTGTTAAGGTTCGGAGTTCATTTTTGAAGTGTAAGTTTGGTTGAGCTAGAGTTTGGATTTGTCGGTTGAACAGAAACAAGTCATGGTATTTTGATACATCAAGGTGTAGTAGTTGTGTGATGAGAGACAGTGGTCATGGATGTCTCCGAAGATGTTTCTTTGGAACAAGTAAGGAAGAGTGTCTGCTTCGGTGTGTAGCTGAGTTCAGTAGAATGTTTCTGTTGATTTGAGGTCCGTGTTTCTCGAAGAGCTTTGGATTAGGAAGTCTTCTGGCTTAGCAGTTTTTCTTGAGGTAACTTCAGAAGCAGTAGAGTGATTTCATTTCTTCGATGGATTGGCCACATAAGCGTAAGCTCTTCTGTTTGGTAAAGAGAGAGCGGTATCTTTGGAATTAGGCTGGATTGATCGCAAAAGTGACTTGCGATAATTTGAGTGTTCTCTTATGTTTCAGAGACATTTTCTGGATGTCTTCAAGAAGTCAGAGATTTGCTAACATCTGGAGATTGAGTTTGGTGAAGCAGCTCAGATTTTGGAGGAACTTCTGAGTTTTATTTTTGGATATGTGAACTTTGTTTTTGGAATGTGTTGTCCAGTCTGTGCTTGAGTTCATATTCAGCATTTTAATCTGTTCAGTCAGAGTTGCGCAGTGCAAACATGGTGGTAGCTATTTTAGTTTGGAAGCAATGGGATGTTGCAATGTCTGGATTGGAGAGTTCTAAAGGAAAATTTTCAGAATCTGAGGCCAGGATTGAGTGCACCTGTTTTATCTCTTCGGGATGAGAGAAGTGAGTTCTATTTTCTATTTTATGATTGTGGAATAGAGTTTTTGTTCTGAGTTTGGTTGATATTGGAAAGATAATTTTGTTAGGTTATTTTTGGATCAGTTTATTTCTAAGGCATCAGCAAGGGTTGAGCTGATCTGGGAAGATGTAAACAGCCCAGGATCGTCCGAAGAGTTTTGTGAATAAGAGACGAAGGAATTTGGGTTCCAAATTCGGAGATTTGATTTTGGATAAGTGTTTGATCTTCAGGATTGAATTGTCAGTTTGGATAACTGGAATTCGTTGTGTTACACGTATCTCTAAGGGAGTACGTATACGACCTATCTTTGGATGTAGAATCAGTAGTTCAGGGAGTTTTGGTCGTTGATTCAGACTTGTCTATAGTCTGATATCCTGTCTTGTTTTGTAAATCTTGGTGAGTAAGCTCTGTAGCTTAGTAGTATTGGTTGTTTAGATTCTGTAGAGTGAGTATCCCGGTATTTATACTTGGGGAAACTCGAGAAAATTCTATTCGGAATTTTGTCTGGATAGTTAGATTTGTTGATTAGATAAATTGGTTGCTATGGTTGTTAGCATATGATTGATATATGTTTGTGTTTTAAAATAAATATTTAATTAGATTATTAAATTACCTTTGTTTTAAATTTCGGGGACAAAATTCTTTTAAGGGGGGAGGAATGTGACATCTCGGAAATTTGGGGCAATATCAATTTAATAATCTACATTAAAAATTAAATTGATTTGATAATATTTGTTAATAATATTTGGATTGATTTAATAATCACCTTTTTAATAAATATTTAACTGATAATTTATCTTTTAAAAGCTAATTTAAATTGTTTCTATTTATAATGTATATATGTATATATATGTATACATTATAAATAGATAAGTTTTGTTTTTAAAATTTAATAGATAAAGCTATGTTTTCTAATTCTATTATTTTTGATAATTTGGAAATTTAATATTGACTAAATAAAAATATGATTTTAAAGATATTCAAGATAAATTTAATTTGTTTAAAAATAAATTTTGCCTAGGTTTAAATTTAAATAAAAAGATTATTTTGTTCTTTGTAATTTAGCTTTATAAAATAAGTAATTTATATTTTGAAGTGATTGTTTCTTTTATAAATTTATTTTTAATTTAATAATGAGTTATGTTTAAACAATACTTATAATGCAATATCTTTACAAATGGATTTTTTATATAAATAGAAATTGTTATTTTAAATTTATTCATAAATATATATGTATTTTGGGAAGCTATGATTTGTAAATTTAAAATAAAGTAAACTTTATAAATATTAAACTTAAGAATAAATTAAATGTATGATGTTAACAAAAGTACAGAAATATAATAATATGTGTAAGCATAACTAAGCATAGAACTAAATACATAAGTTAAAATTTATAACAAATAACTAAAACAAATTTTGAAATGTGTATGTAAAATACAGAAACATGTAGTCATGTCTATACAATAGTTATGTTGGCAAATAAAACAAAATAAAGTAAGATGAAAAAATATGCAGGCAAGAATAGAAAAGAAGACAAGTATGAAAACGTAAAATAAAAGCAAACCAGGCTTTGAATAGTTGTAGGTTGACTCTAAAGCAGAGAAACAAAGCAAAGTATAATTAAAGAAATACAAAGTGCAGAAACAAAGTAAAGTACAAAACATATGCAGGTTAGAGAAGAGAAGTGCAAAGCTAAGTAAAAATATCGTTGTGTATGTTAAACATATAAGATAGTTTGTAGAGCAAGCTAAAGCAAAGTTAAGAAATAAAATGTAGTCAACCTGTAATAAAATGCAAAGCAGAAATATCTTTGTACACATAAGATAAGATTAGTTGTAAACATATAGTACATTTGCATTTAATGCTTTCAAAGCTCTAGCACATAACAAAGTCATTTCGAATTTGTGTTATCATCATTTCAGCCTCCCTAATGTAACATTTTGCCTGATAAAATAAAGACATGAATTGTACCAGCATTTGCAAAACCCAGTTATCACCTTCCCCTGAAACCCCTTTATATACATGACATCTTCTTAGTTCGTTCAACACAACATAGCAAGTTTTTTTTTTCCTTTTTATAACTAAAGCATCATACATCAACAACAAAAGGCAAGAAGAATCAAAGGAAAATCAAACAAATCATTCCCAGATTTTAAAGTTCAAACTGTTTCAGAGAAAAAATGCTCTGTCTCTTTCCAAAAACAAAGGTGAGTAACTTAAATTTTAAAATACTTAAGTATATATGTTGCTTAATTATTGTCTGAGATGTGAATATATCTTAATGTATTCCTGTTTATATGTGTTACTGCATGTATGTGTGTTGATAACTGGTAGCACACCTCTGTATTTAAGATTTAAGCTCATGTTTTACTTTCAAAAATCATTACTGCTTGATCTACTTGTTGTTAGGACCTAGGATCTAAACAAAATAAGTTTGTTTGATCATAAAGTAAACTTTAAAATATAAATTCAAGTTAAACAAGGTAGAACTGTTCTGAAAGCCTTAAAGAAACAGTCAATGTCTAATAGGAGTGAAATTTCAAGCAACTTAAATTATTAATTCAGGTTTATAAATTAAATTCTTATCTGAAATTAGGATTTTTGATACTAAAATTTTATTTTTTAGTTAAGTATTGGAGGAGTTGTCTTAAGTTGTTCTGTTTTTGGTTTCTTGGGAATTTCTGGGGATCTATGCGGCTAGGGGTGGTCGGGTTGTGTGAGGAGGTGGAGGAGCTTACCAAGGTGTGGGGAAAAATGCCTGGTGATTGCTCAGAGTACGGTGGCGATGGTGGCAGTGGTTTGTAGTTTGCAACCCTAATTTTTATGGTAATTGTATTTTTGATCACAGCGACGTCCACCGTGAATCGAGTTGCACGCGGTCTTGGAAGTTGGTAGCTTGGTCAAAGATGAGTTAATGGCCGGGGCCGTTGACCATCAAGTGGTCGGGGTTGGGAGAATGCGGCGTTGACAGGTTCGAGAGGGGAAAGGCTGTTGTGTTCCAGGTTTGGGTTTCGAACCCATTTTCGATTCAGGTTGTCGTGACGAATTTGAGTGGTCGTGTTGTTATCTGGAGGTAGTCGGCGACGTGTTGGAGTGCCAGGGGGTGGCCGGAGGTGGCTGGGGCCATGGTGCACGTGCACCATGCCCATAGCAGTTCTGTAAAGTTTTGTGGGTGCAGGGTTGTTGGCCTCGGGACGTACTCGAGTCACTCGAGTAGGTGACTCGAAGCAGGGGGGTGAAGTCTCGGAGCATTTTGGGTTTGCATCGAGCCAGTATTTGTTCAGGCATAGTAAACCTGGAAGCAAAATCTGTTTCAAATCAAATTCTAGTGAAACTTTAAATTGTAAACTAGATTTAACAAAGCTTAAATCCAGATTTAAGTTTGAATTCAAGTTTATTTTTGAATTCAAATTTGAAATGGAATCAAAGTTCAAAATTATTTAAATGTGGATTTCAGGTTTACAAACCTGACCATTTTCAGGTTTTAAATTTCAATTTAAAATTTGAAAACTGAAATTCAAACAGAGGTTTAAATTCAAAGTTAAGTATAGATTCAAATGAACTTTTGAATCTAGGGTTTTAAAAATAAATTTGGATTTTAAATCAAGAATTAAAAACCAAGTTTTTAAAAAAAGCAAGTTAAATCAAAGTTGTTAATCAAATGTTTAAATTAATGAATTCAAGTTCTTCTGTGTATTCAAAATCTGAAATCTTAATCAGTTTTTAAATCTGATTGTTTTAAAAAAAATGAGTTAAAGAACGTAGTTCTTTTTAAAAGGGATGTTTGAATAAAAAGTTAAATAAATTGTTTTTAACTTGAATTTAGCAAGTTTAAATGTTAATGTATTTTGAACGTTTAATTATAAAATAAAAATTAAGAAGATTGGTCTAAAAGCTTTCTCTTATATAAGTAATAAATGTTATTTACATTTATTTTTAAGGATATAAATTGAATCTTAAATTGGATAAATGTTTAAAGAATAATCATTTTGCACCTTAAACTCAAAATGTAATTAAAGATTAAATTCAAAAGAGTAATGTTATACTCTTTAATAAAATCATCTATAAGGGAGTGGATTATCTTAGAGATAATTAAGGTATTAAAGTGATTTAATTAATAAGTTAATTAAAGAATGGCTTATTTATTTAATTTATAATTAATAATTTATAATTAGAGATTAATTAAGGAAGTAACTAAAGAAATGTTATTAGTTAATGAAGATAATCAACTAAGAATTATTATGTAATTAATTAATGTGATTAATTGTAATAATTAACAAGATTAATTAATTAAGATAATCATTTGTAAATTATTAAGTAATTACTTAATGAAAGTAATTAAGGGATTAATTACTTATTGTAATTAATTGAGATAAGTGATTAATTTAAGTTAATTAATTTAGTTTGATTAATTTAAGAAAATCATTTGACAATCGATAAGTATGACTACTTAGTGTATTCAATGGAGCATAATTACTTAAGGAAGTAATTAATGTTAATTACCGAATGTAATCAGTGAAAAGATGATATGTTAATAAAGTAATTTGGATAATTACTTTTGTAATTGATCAAGGGATTAATTAATGGAGATAATTAATTATGGAATAATTAATTTATTAATATGAGTAATTAAGGGTAGTTAATTACTGGTTGATATGAATCAAAGGTGATTAATAATTGTGTTGAATTAAAGATTAATTACTTAATGTAATTGATTTAATCAAAGACATTTAATTTTAATCTAAATTAAAGATCATTAATTAATAATTAATGATGTAATTAAGAATTGGTTAATTAAGGAATAATCAATATTTGGGTGATTAATTTATGTAATTAATTAAGAATAAATGTAATTAAGTAAATGAAGTAATTAAATGTTAATTACTATAAATGATTTAGGATAATTAATTTGTGAAATTAATTAAAGACTAATTACCTATTGTAATTAGAGAATGATTAATCAAAGGTGTTTAATCAAGATGAATATTTAGAGGATGGTTAATTAATTTGATTTATAATTAGTTAATGGTTGTATAAGCAGGATTTATATATGAAGTAATTAATTTAATTTATTTTAAATTAATTAAAGATAGGAGTGGTTAATTTAATTCATTTTAAATTAATTATAGATTGTGATTTACAAATCATTGCTTATGGATGATATTGATATTTCATTTGATGATTGTGAATTCAGATCTGACATGAGTAATATCTAGGTGATATGGATGTGTGGTTTAAATATGATAATATTTAATTATCTGTTTGGATGATGATATTAATTATCTGTTCATGATGATGATGTGATTATCTATTGTGATGTTATGAATAATCTATCTGTGTGTATATTGAATTTTATTGAATTAAACTGTTAAGACTAAATAGACAACTTGGCCTTAAAAGACACGTTTTGGATTTCGATGAGACCGGAATCGGTTTTCCACATTTGGAACATCCGAAAACCACATCGATTCCAAATTAACGATAGGTCGTGAATCTGAAGTGAAGATGAAGATTCGGAGTGCAAGGGTTATTGTCGTTAACTCTGAGGGTGATTCCAAAATGAGTGTAACGAAGTAATGCCTTCGGTTTCGTTCGAACCCAGAACGAACTTGTATGGATTGAATGCTTTCAGAACATCGTCAGGTGGGCGATGAGCATTCTAAGAAACGTATTCTCTAAAGGTAATCGCAGCCTCAAGCCTCATCAACCGGGAATGGCTAAAACAGGAGAGGTGCAGCAAGGTTAGGTGGGTCATGCCCAAGCAGGACAAGGATATTCCCCTGTCTAGATGTCCCTTTTTATTCGGCTGTGTGGGCAGTTGGTTGCTAACAACTGCGGGGTTATCTTGTTCGGAACTGTTCAGTAAGGAATGGTTCCAGCCTTGTGTTGCAGGGGGTCGGGAGTGATCCTCGGTACGTTGATCTAGGCCACGTACTGTGACGGGCGGTACCCCAGTAGCCCTGCTATTGTATGGAATCCACAATCCAATAAGTGCCAATGGTTTTGATTATATTACCCACTTTTGTGGCTAGTAGCTGGAATTTAATCATGTAACAATTTCGGCTATTTTCTAATTACTTGAAAACCCTAGACCTATTATAATATCACTGAATTTCCTATCAAATGTTTTGGTTAGCGTAAGGTAAAAACTTACCCATGTTTATTTGTGGGAGTCTTACGTGATACCTTTTATTTTCAAAAGGATTTTCAAAATTAAGCAACTTTAACCTGTTACTCATACCAGACCCATGTCTGACCCAGAGTTTATTTTTGTTTTTCATAAACTCTCGGGTACCCAAATTTTTACGGGTAGCCAAGGGATTTAGGTTAGCTTTGACGAATTCTGGAGGAGCAATGGAGCAGGAGGCTTCAGCGTTGTAGATATATATATAGTTCCGCTGTGTAGGTATTTTTGAGTCATTTGTATCGAGTTGTATTAACTAGACAGGTGTCTATAACTGTCTAGTATGTGATGTATTGTCTGTATAACTCTGATGATATTGTATATTATATAAATACTTATGTGATTATTATAATTTATTCGTTCCGCTGTGAGATTCTGATGTTGTTGTTCTTTATTCTCTATCTTTTCTATTTTCTCACCTCTTTCTTTCTTCATGATGAAACGTTTTTCTGGGCATAGGAAGTCAGGTCGTCACAGTTGGTATCAGAGTGCTAGGTTGAGTGAATATCTAGGCTCTTGAGTGGTTTCTTTCCTGAGAGAGCGTATTTATAATTTTGATATATATATATATATATATATATATATATATTTCTACCTATTTGTTGGATTACCAGTTCCGATTTTCCAATAAGTTATAAAGGTAGATAGGGTAGTGGTGTGAGTAACACGACTACAAATGGTTGGAATTTAAATGTTTGAGGTTGGAAGTGTATTTATCGAGACTGTAGACCTAATACCGTCTCGAGTAAGTTTTGGACGGTGTAAGGATTTCATCAATCTCTGAAGGAAATCTGTTAAGGTTCGGAGTTCATTTTTGAAGTGTAAGTTTGGTTGAGCTAGAGTTTGGATTTGTCGGTTGAACAGAAACAAGTCATGGTATTTTGATACATCAAGGTGTAGTAGCTGTGTGATGAGACACAGTGATCATGGATGTCTCCGAAGATGTTTCTTTGGAACAAGTAAGGAAGAGTGTCTGCTTCGGTGTGTAGCTGAGTTCAGTAGAATGTTTCTGTTGATTTGAGGTCCGTGTTTCTCGAAGAGCTTTGGATTAGGAAGTCTTCTGGCTTAGCAGTTTTTCTTGAGGTAACTTCAGAAGCAGTAGAGTGATTTCATTTCTTCGATGGATTGGCCACATAAGCGTAAGCTATTCTGTTTGATAAAGAGAGAGCAGTATCTTTGGAATTAGGCTGGATTGATCGCAAAAGTGACTTGCGATAATTTGAGTGTTCTCTTATGTTTCAGAGACATTTTCTGGATGTCTTCAAGAAGTCAGAGATTTGCTAACATCTGGAGATTGAGTTTGGTGAAGCAGCTCAGATTTTGGAGGAACTTCTGAGTTTTATTTTTGGATATGTGAACTTTATTTTTGGAATGTGTTGTCCAGTCTGTGCTTGAGTTCATATTCAGCATTTTCATCTGTTCAGTCAGAGTTGCGCAGTGCAAACATGGTGGTAGCTGTTTTAGTTTGGAAGCAATGGGATGTTGCAATGTTTGGATTGGAGAGTTCTAAAGGAAATTTTTTAGAATCCGAGGCAAGGATTGAGTGCACCTGTTTTATCTCTTCCGGATGAGAGAAGTGAGTTCTGTTTTCTATTTTCTGATTGTGGAATAGAGTTTGTGTTCTGAGTTTGGTTGATATTGGAAAGATAATTTTGTTAGGTTATTTTTGGATCAATTTATTTCTAAGGCATCAGCAAGGGTTGAGCTGATCTGGGAAGATGTAAACAGCCCAGGATCGTCCGAAGAGTTTTGTGAATAAGAGACGAAGGAATTTGGGTTCCAAAGTCGGAGATTTGATTTTGGATAAGTGTTTGATCTTCAGGATTGAATTGTCAGTTTGGATAACTGGAATTCGTTGTGTTACACGTATCTCTAAGGGAGTATGTATACGACCTATCTTTGGATGTAGAATCAGTAGTTCAGGGAGTTTTGGTTGTTGATTCAGACTTGTCTATAGTCTGATATCCCGTCTTGTTTTGTAAATCTAGGTGAGTGAGCTCTGTTGCTTAGTAGTATTGGTTGTTTAGATTCTGTAGAGTGAGTATCCCGGTATTTATACTTGGGGAAACTCGAGAAAATTCTATTCGGAATTTTGTCTGGATAGTTAGATTTGTTGATTAGATAAATTGGTTGCTATGGTTGTTAGCATATGATTGATATATGTTTGTGTTTTAAAATAAATATTTAATTAGATTATTAAATTACCTTTGTTTTAAATTTCGGGGACAAAATTCTTTTAAGGGGGGAGGAATGTGACATCCCGGAAATTTGGGGCAATATCAATTTAATAATCTACATTAAAAATTAAATTGATTTGATAATATTTGTTAATAATATTTGGATTGATTTAATAATCTCCTTTTTAATAAATATTTAACTGATAATTTATCTTTTAAAAGCTAATTTAAATTGTTTCTATTTATAATGTATATATGTATATATACGTATATATTATAAATAGATAAGTTTTGTTTTTAAAATTTAATAGATAAAGCTATGTTTTCTAATTCTATTATTTTGGATAATTTGGAAATTTAATATTGACTAAATAATAATATGATTTTAAAGATACTCAAGATAAATTTAATTTGTTTAAAAATAAATTCTGGCCTAGGTTTAAATTTAAATAAAAAGATTATTTTGTTCTTTTTAATTTAGCTTTATAAAATAAGTAATTTATATTTTGAAGTGATAAATCATTGCTTATGGATGATATTGATATTTCATTTGATGATTGTGAATTCAGATCTGACATGAGTAATATCTAGGTGATATGGATGTGTGGTTTAAATATGATAATATTTAATTTTCTGTTTGGATGATGATATTAATTATCTGTTTATGATGATGATGTGATTATCTATTGTGATGTTATGAATATTCTATCTGTGTGTATATTGAATTTTATTGAATTAAACTGTTAAGACTAAATAGACAACTTGGCCTTAAAAGACACGTTTTGGATTTCGATGAGACCGGAATCAGTTTTCCACATTTGGAACATCCAAAAACCATGTCGATTCCAAATTAACGATAGGTCGTGAATCTGAAGTGAAGATGAAGATTCAGAGTGCAAGGGTTATTGTCGTTAACTCTGAGGGTGATTCCAAAATGCGTGTAACGAAATAATGCCTTCGGTTTCGTTCGAACCCGGAACGAACTTGTATGGATTGAATGCTTTCAGAACATCGTCAGGTGGGCGATGAGCATTCTAAGAAATGTATTCTCTAAAGGTAATCGCAGCCTCAAGCCTCATCAACCGGGAATGGCTAAAACAGGGGAGGTGCAGCAAGGTTAGGTGGGTCATGCCCAAGCAAGACAAGGAATGGTTACGGCCTTTTTATTCGGCTGTGTGGGTGGTTGGTTGTAAACAACTGCGGGGTTATGTTGTTCGGAACTATTCAGTAAGGAATGGTTACGGCCTTGTGTTGCAGGGGTTCGGGAGTGATCCTCGGTACGTTGATCTAGGCCACGTACTGTGCCGGGCGGTACCCCAGTAGCCCTGCCATTATATGGAATCCACAATCCAATAAGTGCCAACGGTTTTGATTGTATTACCCACTTTTGTGGCTAGTAGCTGGAATTTAATCATGTAACAATTTCGGCTATTTTCTATTTACTTGAAAACCCTAGACCTATTATAATATCACTGAATTTCCTATCAAATGTTTTGGTTAGCGTAAGGTAAAAACAAACCCATGTTTATTTGTAGGGAGTCTTACGTGATACCTTTTATTTTCAAAAAGATTTTCAAAATTAAGCAACTTTAACCTGTTACTCATACCAGACCCATGTCTGACCCGGAGTTTATTTTTGTTTTTCATAAACTCTCGGGTTCCCAAATTTTTACGGGTAGCCAAGGGATTCAGGTTAGCTTTGACGAATTCTGGAGGAGCAATGGAGCAGGAGGCTTCAGCGTTGTAGATATATATATATAGTTCCGCTGTGTTGGTATCTTTGAGTCATTTGTATCGAGTTGTATTAACTAGACAGGTGTCTATAACTGTCTAGTATGTGATGTATTGTCTGTATAACTCTGATGATATTGTATATTATATAAATACTTATGTGATTATTATAATTTATTCGTTCCGCTGTGAGATTCTGATGTTGTTGTTCTTTCTTCTCTACCTTTTCTATTTTCTCACCTCTTTCTTTCTTCATGATGAAACGATTTTCTGGGCATAGGAAGTCGGGTCGTCACATTACCCACTTTTTTGGCTAGTAGCAGGAATTTAATAATGTAACAATTTCGGTTATTTTCTATTTACTTGAGAACCCTAGACACTATTATAATATCACTGGAATTCCTATGAAATGTTTTGGTTAGCGTAATGTAAAAATTTACCCATATTTATGTGTGGGGAGTCTTACGTGATACCTTTCTTTTCCAATATTTTTCAAAGTTAAACAATTTTAAACCGTTTACTCATACCAGACCCATGTCTGACCCGGGGTTTATATTTTGTGTTTTCGTAAACTCTTGGGTACTCAAATTTTTACGAGTAGCCAAGTGATAGGTTCTTGGATTGTTGAGTTCTGGAGGAGCTTGGAGCAGGAGCCCAGACGTATGTAGATATCTATCTAGTTCCGCTGTGTTAGTTAGAGTATGTTGTATATTGGGATGTATGTGGTAACAGATGTATATATGATCGTCATGTGTACGATATTGTAAAACTCTGATACATGTAAAACTATGTAATAGTTATGTGATATATTATATTTTGTTCCATTCCGCTATGAGATTCTGATGTTGTTGTTTCTTTCTTTTCTATTCTTTTATATTTCTATCCCTTTCTTTCTTAATGATGATACGTCTTTCTAGTAGTAGAAGGGCGTGTTGTCACACCCTTCCTCAATTACGACCTCGGCCTCTTCAACGTCGCGCACACACGCCGCGTCCACATCCAACAACCGCGAGCCCTAGGTCACGTGCGAAAACCCAGAAGCGAAGTCGAACTCAAGTTGCCTCCTTGAACGCAGCTCCACAACCAATCCACAAACTCGTCAACCCTAATTGCTTCAGTTGATCTGCAACTCGCTTACGCGAGTGACTCTCATGCCGCGAGTCTCCTCCTTCAAGCATCGAAGATGTCGTTCGCTCCTCTTTCCCCCCCACTTTTTTTAAACTACGGCCTATGTTGAAAGATGAGAAAGAGATGGACAAAAATCAAATATCAATTTGATTTCGAAACAGAAGGAAAGACTCGGCTTGAATTTTATTGATTTGAACGATTTAATTGCCTTTCGAATCTGAAGAGGGGAAAGAAGAAAGATCGACCATTTCCTTTTTTTTATGATTTTCTTCTGAATTGTGAAGGAAGATTCGTGTTTAAAACAAGAAAGGAGATAAGCTAGGTCGGCGAATTTCAAGTATTAGGGTGGCTCGAGTACACCTACAGGGTGGCTGTGTTGATTTTTATATTTTTAATATTATTAAATTTTGAAAATATCTCGTTACACAAAACGCAAAATTTCGAACCCCGAATCAGACATGTCGCCAGCCAATTATAAGGTTTTTCCCACGTCCCGAACACAATGGAACGTGATTCGAAAGCTAATTCAATCATATGCGCGAGTTACGGAAGGAAACGATCAATTAAAATTAAATCGATTAAAATAGTTCTAAGCGTTTTGAGCTGCCAGGGTCAAACGATAAGTCAGATTGCTACGAAAATTGAAATCCGATAATAACTAACTATTACGGATCCAATGGAACTGGTTTCGTCGAATTCCAAGACTGTGCCTCGGAAGGCTATTTTCAAATATCGATTTAAACGATATATTATTAAAATTAAACAAATTACCTTTAAATTAAATTTCAATTTTTCTATTATCCTCAGTATCATCGTTATAAATTTTATAAGCCTTCACATTATTTTAAACAGGCTTAGAAATTTCAAATCCAACAATTTACCCAATTTCAATTATTAAATTAAATATTTAAACTATATAATTCAATGATATAATTATCAAGTAAATATTGATATTTCGAATTCAAGTCAAAATTAACTTCTAAATGTTAAAACTCAATTTAATTATCCCATTTTAAATTGTTAAAAATTCCGGGTCATCACATTTGGTTTCGCCACCTTTTCTAAAATTAAAACTTTATAATCATAAAGTAGTTAGTTCCAAAAAAAATATCTTTGAAAATATTAATATTAACTTAGAAACATTTTATTCAAATCCTTCAATAACTTGGTTTCAAATGGGGCTATGACAAACTTCTCATTTTAACCTATTTTAACTTTTAAAACTATAATTTAGAATTTATCAATTATATTCAATTTTAAATCTAAAAGGGAAATGTCTGTAATTAAATTTTTAAAAGATCCTTTCTTTCTTTTCAAATAAGGTTCAAATTTTAATGCAGGAACTGTCATTCAAATCAACTTTTTCTTTAAACCCTTTTATAAATGAAGATTGTACTTCTTAAAATTAGGATTTAACTTAAATTATTTTTTGAAAAATACACTTTTACAACGTTTCTAAAACATCTTTTATAATTTTAAAAATAAAATTAGAGTAGATAAAAACACTTCCATATTATTATTTTCCTATTACTCATTAAATCTCCACTTACAATCCTTGGCGGAGCCTCTAATAGCATATGAGGGGGGATGTTAAAGGTATGTGCAATTAATGCGCATAGTTATGGAGAATATCCATTTTCTTTTTGTTCTGCCATTAGTTGCCTATATTACTTCGAATTGGATTGTGAACATTATTTTTAATATAGACTCCTAACATTATTTTTAATTTCTAATATCATTTTAGTTTAACGGCCCACAATTTCAGTCATTTAAATTTGGAATATTTTATTGATTTAAATATCGAAAAGTTAAATTTATAATTCAAATAACTTATATTACAAATATAGTTATAATTTAATATTTGAAATTGTTTAAATAATTGAATCTTAAAGTTTATGTGAACCAAAATGATTTCGAAAGTTGATTTTAAATCTGTTTGAATAAGAAGGAAGATATTAAAATTTTAAATTGGATTTAAAAAGTGACTTTGGAAATAACTCGTTTTAATTAACATGTAAAATAGCCTTCTAGGGCACCATCTTGGATTTCGAGGAAACCAGGTTTATTGGATCCGTGATAGTGAATTGTTATATACCATTGAATTTCGTGGCGATTGGACATATCGTTTGGTCATGCGAGTTTGAAACGCATAGAAGTTAATTAAAGGAATTTAATTTAATATAACTTGATTTGAAAAGATAACTTTTATATATGATGGAATTTGTTTCCATTATATATTCCATTATGTTCGGAATATGAGAATACCATATAGAACTCCAGACGACCTGCTTCGTTTGGAGTTTGAAAATTTAATGTGTTAATAGTGCTTTGGAAATTTGCTATAAACGGTCATCCATTTCTTTCATTTTCAAACCCTAAATTTTCAACCGCCATCCTCCTTCCCCAAACTCGAACCCCATCCAACGTCCTTAATTCAATCTGACCACTTGAGGCCGTATTGGCTTCGAGTTCAACTTACATAACATCGACGGGATCGAGATGAGCTTAATCAATGGTGGGATCGAGCTGATTGGTGACAAGGCGGCGGCTAGGAGGCTATGTTGACATTCGGTTTTATAGGTTCAGGCAGGCATGTGCACGCGTGGCCGTGCCAGCTGGAGCGGTGCGTGGCAGCGGCGGCGGAATGGCGAGGCGCACAAAGGTTGGCGGTGGCAGCACTTGGTGGTTGCACGATCGACGATTAAAGAAAACAAAAAAATTAAAGCATGTGGCTTGGTATCGAGCATAAGAATAATAAAAAAGGAAGAAGGTTTATTTTAAAATTTTCATTTATTTAAGTTAATTTTAAATTAATTATTTCGTATGATCGTTAATTCATAACTTTTTTATACGAGGTCGGTTTTGAGCACGACAAGTTGCATTACAATTGTATCAGCAAGTATTACGCTATGGAGTTCAATTGAATGGATTAATAGCTAGTAGGAATTTTGAGTTAAATTGAATGCTTGTTCAATTTTAATTCACACCAGAGCGCTTTGGCGGTTACTAGAATTTCAATGAGTAAACTCACCTCTCTGGCCTGCTTATACTTTTATATAAGTGAGAATAATTATATTTATGCTTTTTTTTGCTTGTTTGGATGATTTACTATATTTATTAGTTGGCTTGGATATATTCCCTCCTACGGATGAGACCCTATTACGTTCCCATGTAAGAGCGGATGACCCTTTATATATGACCCTATCTCGAAGCGATTGATTTATACTTTTATGATTATATTCTATATGTGATGCAGGGGGACAGATTGGTGGGATCCAACAGGATTCCTCATCATTATTGATTTTACTTTTCATATATATGCTGATATATGATGTGCCGGATGTCATATTATTGTTTGTGATATAATTGACTTATTTAGCGCTTTAATAGCACATGGCTTTGTTTTTCGATATTTTGAAATGTTAAAATTTTGATTGTGAATTGAAAATAATTTTTAAAGTGATTTAGAAATTTATATGGTTTAATAATTTTTGAATTATTGAAAGAAAGGAATTTATTTTAAATTAATAAAAGCATGATTTTCATGGTATTTTCAATTTACTATTTTGTAAAGTGTTTTTAAGTAAAGATCCTGAATAATTTATATAAAGAATTTATAAAAGTATATATTATAAATAATCCTGTATTTTAAATGGTGTTTTATGAAATATTAAATGGATTTGAAATCAATATTTTGTAAAGGATTTCACGACCCAATTTTTCGACGCCCGAAAGTCGACATCAATACATCCATTTTATCAAATGACGTACAATCGAATGCTGTAAAACCGAACCATTAGGGTTAAAGAAGAAGAAGATAGAAAAAGAAACAGAAACAATAACAGAATCTCCCATTTCGCAGCGGAACAAATATATTAGATAAATGAATAATCTTTAAAACCAAAGCGCTATATCAGTTTACACATAAATCATTAGAGTATACAACGATACAATACAACACTAGCAGCTATTTTAACTTGCTTACATAGAAAATTTATTTTGTACCAACCATACGCAGCGGACACTATATAATATAAGTGATGCGCTTTGCCATCCAGCTTGATATTGACTTCGCTCCAAAATAACTGACAACCTAACTCTAGGCTGTCCATGTGGAAAATTATGGGCATTCAGAGTTTGGAAAGAGAACAATAAACTCCAGGTCAGTCATGGGACTGGTGTGAGATCTTAAAAACAGTTATTTTCACAAAGAAAATAAAAATAAGTTAGCTAAGCTTTTGGAAAATGAAACTACCATAAGGCCTCCCACCACACACACAATGCAAATGCAGAATTGGAGGAGATTTCTCCTTATGATAGTCAAAAATGCTTCATATGCAAAATCTTTTTAATATTATCATTAGTGCATAGTGAAGAAAACATTTTGAAAGTATAATATTAATCTTAGCCAGCATACAACCATTATAGTATGCCCATTATAGCTACCATATTCAATAGCAAGTTGCCGCCACATTCCCTGGCAGGTTATACAACTAAAACCATACAGGGCGCGTATTGTTTCTTTGGATTTCCAACAAATGGTCAGGCTAAGGAACTTCCTACTTCCATATGGGTACGCCTCTAGAGGGTTGCCCCCGAGAACCTAACCGGATCTCTGCCAACACAAGATCGAGTATCCCACGCTGTAATACAGCAATAACACGAGTAACTACCATGAATATGCCATCCTCGACCGTTACCGACCTTTATCCAAGGATCCTCAACCAAAAAGCAACAACCACAAAGCAATAAATTTGCAGTAACCACATAAGTTAAGTATCTGGGCTCCATACTATAATACCATCCTTTTCCAGAAGGAAAATGGACATACCCTGAGGGCGCTACCCCCAAATTGTCTTGCTGCAACATTCCTATTTCAACCATTTTCGGGTTGTGAGGTTCGAAGAAGTCTCGTCCATAAAGCTATGCTTCGATCAACAAATGATCAGCAGCACTTCGTATGCCACATTACCAAATTGGAATGCATCACTAGTAACCATCAACTACATAAACTCTGAGCTCATACGCCTCAGAGAAGTGTGTTAAGCTAAGAGAATAAATTCTCCGCCATCAATAGAAATGTATTTTATAGAAACCGGCTTTACATCTCAAAGTGTAACGTCAGACACACATCCGGACAATTCCGTTCTGGGATCGAACGGAAACGAATGCACTTCAAAGAAGCCCTTGCAATCCGGATATTCACTAATCACGGCCAGAATCTCCATCACAAAGGGTGATCAAATATCTATACCGAGGCCATTCGATGCAGAGACATTCGACAAGTAATCCTTTCGTCTTCGAAAGTACCTGGTCTTCAACACCATCTTCAAATGCAATCCCATTTCGTCGTATCGGTATTCGGAATAGGTTTTATAACACAAAGTCCTCTCCCGGGTAATCCGAATAATGAGCATTTATTTTTAAAAATAAGTGTTACATTCAGATTTCAAACAAAGCACAACAATTTCCACTTTGATCTTTCAACCAAAAGATCCATCACAAAGATTCGATGCGATTTTCGAATATCGATATGGAATCCGACCCCTGTCGCATTGAAATTCAAATGTCGTTTCAAGGTCAATATTTATAGTCGGTTATTTAACTATCAATCAACATTCACAACAATCATCATATTTAAATAATTTTCCCCCAATTATTTTATTTTGAAATATCTTCGCAAGATATATTTTTAACGCTTCAACACTTTGAAAACAAATTTCAAATCAATTTCCATATTTCAATCCTCTAAAAACAAATTTCAAATCACTTTTCAAACTTCAATCCTTTGAAAACAAATTTCAAATTACCTTCCTCACGTGGAATAAATTTCCAAATATTTATTTAATTCCACTGAAAATCTGCCGAGTTCAAATACTTCAAAATAATTTAAATTACTTATCCAAAATATATACTTGGAAACAATTAGAATAAAAAAACTATTTTAAAACACTTTATTTTAAAACAATAGTTATTAAAATATTATACTAATATCTCATATAGAATTTCAAGTCTGAACAAATTTTAAAATAAAATTATTAGATAGGATATAACTATTTATATATCCAATTTCAAAAACAAATATCAAATAAAACTTTAAATAATCACTTCTATAATAAATTAAAATAAATCTTTGCTTTAAAGATTTTTAAATAACCTAAGTAAATAATTTCTCCAAAATATTCTTTCCTTAAAACCATCTTTACAACTTCAATTTATATTTATAAACTATATTGTAAACATACTCGGCTTTCTAGGGAAAGTGCACCTTCCATGCTAAAATGGTTCATTCAAATCAATTTATAAATCTTTCTGAATTTATTTTAAATTTACGTTCCAAATCCGTAAATTCCTTTCCACACTTTTAAAAATAAAATAATATTTATTTTTAAAACAAATTTCCCTTTCTTTTATAAAATTCCCATTGTGAATTTAAATTTTCAAATACCCACTGATATACGATTTTCAAATCGATTCCCAAATATTCACTTTCAACACCAAATCAATTTTCAAATTGATTCCCAAATTTATTTCAAATACCAAATAAAATCCCAAATTGATTTTCCAAACATTTATTTCAAACACCAAATCAATTTCAAAATTGATTTCCCAAAGATATATTTTTTTAACACTAAATCAACTTCCGAATTTATTTTTTTAAAATAAATCCCTTTATCTCTTCGAAAATATTTAAAACCCATATTTTAAAATAAATTCTTCAACTTTTGAATAATATTACTTAAAGTCCATTTATTAAAATCCTTTCCCATATTTTTCGAATTTATTCAACAGGATTCAAAAATTAAACTTTACCCTTTTAAAATTCCTTCTTTTAAATTTATCCAATTATCAAAAACAAATTTTACTGCAAACTTTCTATTTGAATTTCAAAAATCAAACTTTATTTATTTTTGGTATCCTACGATACCAAAAATATATCCGGCTAAATCATAGCCTTCCACAATTTCAATCACAAGTATAATCACACATAGGTTATAAATAAATCAACACACAATATATGCAACAAATTCAAATGTTCGAGGAATCTAGTTGGATCCCTCCAACCTGTTTCTCTACATCCACAAAGGTTAGCACAACAATTAAATACCAATTCCACTTCGAGGTGGAATATCACGGTATATGGGATTTATATAATATCATCCGCTATTATGCGGCACATAGGGTCTCATCCGCTATATAATGCGGGAAATCAATCACTCCAAATACATATATAATACCAATTCCACTTTGAGGTGGAATACCACGGTATATGGGTTTAATATAATATCCTCCGCTATTATGCGGTGCATAGGGTCTAATCCAATATAACTGATAATAATTTATCATCCAAGCACACAATCAATAGTTTTAAATTTAACTATTTAAAATTAAACTAGAAATTCCAATTGAGTGAGAAGATCTCACCTTTTATTTGCAATCCATTCCAACTCATTTCCATTCCGGCATGTTTCTCCATTTTAGACCTTGTATAAACAATTATATGATTTTTTATTAGTATTCGAACTAATCGAAAAATTAATTTTCCATTGATAAATTTTAAATTAACCAGTGCATTTATTTTTAAACTAATAGTTTTAAATTTTAACTAATTCCTTTTAAAAATAAATGTTATTGGCAACAAAAATAATTAAAAAAATTTATTAAACAAATTTATCTCCGTAGTACGTTATTTAAAAAATAAACTAGTAAATGAAATATGTTTATATATTTGTAAAAATAATCTTTATAGATTTTTATAATCTAATATTCCATTTAAATCCCTATATTCCCAAATCTATAATGACTTCAATTTATCTGTGTATATATATATATATATATATACATACATACATACATACATACATATACATACACACATTATATAAATCTATAAATTTAAAGAAAATATCTTATTATATAACTTACTGTTATGCATATATACATACATACGTATATATATTATACTTTACTTTGAAACCAAACTAAATCAAATGCTCAGCTTCAAACAAAACAAAGATTATACCGTATTGCTGACTCCAAAACCACACATGCGGCCCCGATAACCGCAATTGAAACCACGATGACCCTGCCTCGCTTCCAAAGCGAACCCCGGTAGCTCGCTGCCCAACCTATATCGGAACGATCAAACCTCCAACTCCACCATCAGTCGCTGCTCAGGAAACTCCACCCGACACCCTCCAACAACGGCACCACCTGAGCCCTCGCCTTCCCCTCACTGCCGCTTCGACTAGGCCCACCACCGTGGCCTCCCCCAACCCAATGCTTCATCGCCGAAACTTTCACCCCGAATGCGATCTCGATTTGTAATCGTGAAACTTTCCCCCTCCCTCTTCGATCGAATCGAGTTTCGAGTCGATTCCACCTGAGGAATATGCGATACTTAATACTAAGGGGAATGTCACATTTTTTTTCTCTTCTCTCCACGAAATCGACGAATCTAATGATTCGAATTCGTTCGAATTTTGCTTAGGGAATTTATTTGGGTTTTTTCGTTTGAACGAAAGGAAATTGAAAGAGGGACTCCATTGTTTTTATTTATTTTCCTCTCGAATTTTGTTCTGGTTTTTTTTGAAAGAGAAATAGTTTTTTTTTCTTTTCTTTGAACGAGCTTTGCATTAATATTTTATTTCAAATGAACGCGTGTAAAAATGGTGGACAAATGTTGAAACGGGCATCTACATTTTAGAAGAGTGGAAACGTATATAATTCATCTTGTGAAAACAATATTAAATTTAAATACAAAATCAAATTCAAATCCAATCGTCTCGATAAATGCAACTTACAATCTCGAACCCCAATCAGAACGTGCCTCTAGGCGTTTATAATGTTTTACGCCTATTACGAACGCAATGGAAAAGGGTCCAAGTCCAAATTCGATCGTATGGAGAAGATGGCTTTTTGAACTCAGTTATTAAATTAAATTTCAATAAGATTTTCAGCGCGTTTTCTTATCATACGGCCAAACGATCACGAATGCTACGAAAATTGAAATCCGATAATAAAACAGTATTACGGATCCAATGGAAATGGTTTCGTCGAAATCCGAGACTGTGTCTCGGAAGGCTATTTTTAAATTTCGGTTTAAACGATATAATTTCAAAAATGAATAAATCATTTTTAAATCCAATTCTGAAGCTTCCATTATCTTCGGTATTATCAATATAAATTTTTTAAGCCTTGAAAATATTTTTAATCGGCTTGAAACTGGAGATTCAAATTTTCATCCAACTTCAATTAATTAAATTCAACAATTAATTGCCAAACTCATTCTGATATTTGAAATTCAAGTTAAATCAACCTCTAAATATTAAAAATTCATTCAAACATTTCAGTTTCAAATGTCAGAATTTTCAAGTCGTCGCATCCTTCCTCCCTTAAAAGAATTTTGTCCCGTAATTACTACTTAAGAAGAATGATCCTTAACTCGTTAATTATTTTTCCAAAACCAAATAGTTTCAGCTTTCCAAACAAATCTTTTTATTAAAGACTCATTATCATTTCAACTAATTTTCCAAAATCAATCATAAGTTGCAAACAGTATTGTTTCCTTAATCAATTCAAAATTAAATTTAAATTCAAATTTTAAATTTTCAAAATTTTTTCTAACTCCCTAAATTATTTGAAAAAATTCGTCAATGTCTCCCTTACGCGGCTAGCTCGGTACGACTATAAAATGCCACCACGGGCCCCTAGATTTCAAAAGAAAATAAAAGACCAAGTGGCTAGACAAGAAAATCATCAAATTTCATATGAAATTTAAATACATGCCATTTTATGGGAAATTCAAATTTATCTTCGAAATCAAAATCTCAATTCCATTTTTCTTTATATCACCTGTATGCTATTTAACAACCATATCCAGTTTTTACATTCAAAAGTCATTTTGCACATTCCATTATAAAAGTTTGAATACTCACTTCTTATACCATTTTTATTTCACTACTGAAGTTATATATCCATTTTAATTCAATCATACATTTTCAATTTCATTTGAATTCAATTTACACTTTCAATTCTATTTTGATTCAATTTACCTTCTGAATATCGAATTTTATCAACTATCTTTCATTCACAACTGATTCATATCACTATTTTAAATTAGTTTCATTTACTAATTCAACAAAAATTCCAATTCATTTTATCTCAAACCATTTTTTATATTTCCACCTTTATTACCTTTAGTTCACTTTGAACTAATTTTACAACTTTATTTTATTTCACACAATTCAAATTGGTTTTCGATATTCAGTTTTCAATTCCAATTTTATTCTTTTACTCATTCCCAAAAATTTATTTTCAATTCACCATTTTGGTTTATAACCACTTATATTTAAACTGGATTTCAAATTCCATATGAATTTAATTTACCTTTTTGTTTATAAATATTGAATTCAGTTCATTTCAAAGCATATTAAATTTGTCATTCCTTCAATTAGTTTCACTTACTAATTTTATTTCAATACTTCGCTTTGTTTATCATAAATAAAATTCAATTTCAATTCCAGTTCTATTTACTTACAACTTCGAAATGAATTTCAACATTCAATTTCACTCTCATTTACTTGCAACTGTAAATTTATTTATTCATTCACAATTTTATTTTCCACCTTAATAGATTTTATTCCATATATATTTTTATCAGATTCCAGAGTCTTTCCAACATTTCAAAATCACTTTTTGACAACTCAAACTATCATTTGAATTCCCAAAACCAAACCCAGTTTGCAAACAACTTCCATTTAAAATAATTCGACAGCAATTCCTCTCTTGGAAACTCAAAAATGAACACCGATGATGTCGCGATCATCATCGGAATTATTTTCCAGTGATCGAAAAGAGTTTAGTGCTTTTATCCCTCCAAAACATTTTTCCAAAACCTTTGAAAATCATTTCCAAACTCAAAAGGGATTTAATTTCCAAAATTTTCAAATTCCAAATCTTTTCAAAAGCATTTCCAAATATTCCTTTGGAATTCTATTACAAATTATAAATCATATTTATAATTTATATTTACAAATCCCATCAATATATGGATTTTATTTCTTAACTCTTGGTTATGATTTCATTTTCTTATTCAATAATTAATGATAATAATTTAATATTATCACTTCCTAACAACCAAGCAACCATATACTATAATAATTTACAAAGATTATTCCTTTAAAATAGTTTTGGGTAAAATGATTTCGTTTACCCTATTTTAAAACAATACTGCGTCGAATTGTTCTAAACAAGTGTCTAGAGATCCCTATCAATAACGTTAATTACTCGTATTGACTAGAATCCATATGCCACTCAACAAACTAATCATCACAATATAAAACAATTTTTTTATATTCACTAACAAATACGTGCTCATACCTATTATTTAACTCAACTCATTCTAAAGTATTAGTGACTCTATCTCTAATGAGTAATCCCTACCAGAGCCAGGGTTGTCGCTTAACCAAATGCTCTGATACCAAGTTATCACGACCTAATTTTTCGACGCCCAACAGTCGACATCAATACATCCATTTTATCAAATGTCGTATAATCGAATGCCCAAAACCGAACCGTTAGGGATAAAGAAGAAGAAGATAGAAGAAGAAACAGAAACAATAACAGAATCTCTCATTTCGCAGCGGAACAAATATAATAGATAAATGAATAATCTTTAAAACAAAAGCACTATATCAATTTATACATACATCATCAGAGTATACAACGACACAATACAACACTGGCAATTATTTTAACTTGCTTACATAGAAAATTTACTTTGTACCAACCATATGCAGCGGATACTATATAATATAAGTGATATGCTTCGCCATCCAGCTTGAACTCCAGATCTGCATAGCATCTTTTTCTGACTTCGCTCCAGAATAACTGACAACCTGACTTTAGGCTGCCCGTGTGGAAAATTATGGGCACCCAAAGTTAAGAAAGGGAACAATAAACTCCAGGTCAGTCATGGGGCTGGTGTGAGATCTTAAAAACAGTTATTTTCACAAATAAAAAAAAGAAATCCTCTATGCTTTTGGAAAATGAAACTACCATAAGGCCTCCCGCCACACACACAATGCAAACGCAAAATTAAAGGAGATTTCTACTTATGATAGTCAAAAAATGCTTGATACGCAAAATCTTTTTAGTACTATCATTAGTGCATAGTGCAGCAAACATTTTGAAAATATAATATTAATCTTAGCTAGCATACAACCATTATTGTATGCCTACTGTAGCTACCATGTTCAATAGAATGTTAACGCCACATACCATGGCAGGTTATACAACTAAAACCGTATAGGGCACGTATTGTTTCTTTGGATTTCCAACAAATGTTCAGGCTAAGGAACTTCCTACTGCCACATAGGTATGCCTCTGGAGGGACGCCTCGAGACCTAAACGGATCTCTACCAACACAAGGCCGAGTCACCCTACGCTGTAATACTGCTACAACATGAGTAACTACCATGAGTATGCCATCCCCGGTCGTTACCGACCTTTATCCGAGGATCCTCAACCTCAAAGCAACAGCCACAAAGCAATAAATTTGCAGTAACCATATAAGTTAAGTATCTGGGCACCATACCATGATACCACCCTTTTTCAGAAGGAAAATGGACAAACCCTGAGGGTGCTACCTCCAATTGTCTTGCTGCAACATTCCTGTTTCGAACATTTCCAGTTGTGAGATTCGACGAAGTCTCGTCCACAAAGCTATACTTTTAACAAAAGCCATGCTTAGATCAACAAATAATCAACGTCACTTCATATGCCACATTACCAAACTGGAAATGTTTCACTAGTAACCGTCAACTACATAACCTTTGAGCTCATACATCTCAAAGAAGGGTGTTAAGCTAAGAGAATAAATTCTCTGCCATCAACAGAAATTGTTTGATAGAAACCAACTTTACATCTCAAAGTGTAAGGTCAGACACACATCCATACAAGTCCGTTCCAGGATCAAACGGAACCGAAGGCACTTCAAGAAGCCCTTGCAATCTGGATATTCACTAATCACGTCCAGATCCCCATCACAAAGGATGATCAAATCTCTATACCGGGGCCATTCGGTGCAGAGACATTTGATAGGTAATCCTTTCGTTTTCGAAAATACCCGGTCTTCAACACCATCTTCAAATGCAATCCCATTTCGTCGTATCATTATTTGAAATGGGTTTTATGACACAAAGTCCTCTCCCAGTTAATCCGAATAATGCGCGCTTTTTTTTAAAATAAGTGTTACTTTCAGATTTCAAGCAAAGCACAACAATTTCCACTTTGATCTTTCAACCAAAAGGTCCATCACAAAGATTCGATGTGGTTTTCGAATATCCATTTGGAATCCGACCCCCGGTCACATCGAAATTCAAATTGTCGTTTAAAGGTCAATATTGACAGTCGGTTGTTTAACTATCAATTAACATTCACAACAATCACCAGATTTAAATAATTTTTCCCCAATTATTTATTTTCAAAATATCTTCGCAAGATATATTTTTAACACTTCCACACTTTGAAAACAAATTTCAAATCAATTTCCACATTTCAATCCTTTGAAAACAAATTTCAAATCACTTTTCACACTTCAATCCTTTGAAACAAATTTCAAATCACCTTCCTCACATGGAGTAAATTTCTAAATATTTATTTAATTCCACTAAAAATTTTCCGAGTTCAATACTTCAAAATAATTTAAATTACTTATCCAAAATATATACTTGGAAATAATCAGAATAAAAAACTATTTTAAAACGCTTTATTTTAAAACATTAGTTATGAAATATTATACTAATATCTCGTATAAAAATTCAAGTCCAAACTAATTTTAAAATAAAATTAGTAGATAGAATATAACTATTTAAATATCCACTTTCTAAAACAAATATCAAATAAAACTCTAAATAATCACTTCCATAATAAATTAAAATAAATCTTTACTTTGAAGATTTTCAAAATAACCTAAGTAAATAATTTCTCCAAAATATTCTTTCCTTAAAACCATCTTTACAACATCAATTTATATTTATAAACTATATTGAAAACATACTCGGCTTTCCAAGGAAAGTGCACCTTCCATTCTGTTGGATGCGTTTCCAAGCAATGCCGAACCATCTCATCTCCAAGCATTGCCGGTCCAAGCTCCACTTCCAGTCCAAACTCCACTTCCAAGCAAAGCCGAACCATCCCCTCTCCAAGCAATGCCGAACCAACGCTTCTCCAATACCTACGGAACCATGACCCCTCTCCTCCATCACCGGACCAAACTCCACCTAGCTACTACCGGACTAACGTCCCACCGGACCAATTCCACTTCCAGGAACGACCGAACCAACTCACTTCACCTACCACCGGACCAACCTCTACCGGACCAACCCACTTCCATGCATCACCGAATCAAGGCCTTTTCAGACCAACATTGCTAGGCCAAATTGCTTCAGCCTAGGCACACCAGCAGCTATATACATCCAGAACCCCTACCCTATAAATAGAGGGGCAGGGGTACAACAATGGCAGACAAGTTGGAGAGCTCAAGCACGGATAGAACTTTCAAACAACTTTCCGATACTTGTAATCAAAGCTTTGTACTTGTAATCTGAATTGAAAAGGAGAATAACATATAAAGTGGACGTAGGCACATTCTGGCCGAACCACTATAAATCTGTGTGTCTTTTACAATTTAGTCCATCTATTTTATATATTTGTATAAATCATCCAAATCATTAAGAACAACACATAATCAACTAAATCATACGACTTGGAGGTGTTTGCCCATTTTTTGTGCAAACATTTTTGGTGCTTTCACTGAGAGCTGAACTCAGGACCCCCGCTTAACCCTTTTCCTATCAGCATCGTTCATTACCTGGAAAACAAGCCTCTCGGACGGAAGAAAGATGCTAACAAAGGAAAGAACATCACAACTAGCAGTATCCCAGATCCAGTGATCAGAGATCAAGACAATCGTCCGGTTCCAACAGCAAATGGAAATCAGGCAAATCCGACAGCCCCTGCTATGGAACAACCAATTACAACGGCGGATCTGGACAGGGTTGTGGCTGAAGTAACTAACCGCTTCGCATCTCAACAAGAAGCCTTGGTGGATCAACTCATGTCACGCTTAAGGGATGCTGAAGAATCCAACCGCAACACTGAATCATGGGGTGAGTCCCTATCTGGAGGACCTGGGAGACGACAAAGGTCTTTCTTCTTCGAAGAGGCTAACAACAGAAACAGCTATGGTAGGAGCCGAGCCCGGACTCAGCCCGAATTCCGACCCGAGGAAACACTTGGAACCGAACCCAACAGGGGAGGTACCAGGCAGGGGTCGGATGTAGCCGAGCCTGCCATGCTACCTAACCATGGAAACACCAAGGAACGGGGCCGAGCTGGAGTCCAGCCCGAAGTTGGACCCGAGGAAGTACTGAGGACAGAACCCAGCAGGGGAAGATCAAGGAAAGGGCCAACTGTGGCTGGCCCCAGCGTGCCCCCGGTAGACCAGAGGCAGCCATTGGAGAATGTTAGGAGTGACAGACGATACCATCCCTGCAGGTCATATGGACGGAATCAATCCCGCAGGGAAGAACCAAACTCATTTCTATCCGCTCCAAGTTCTGATGAAAGGATGGCGCGATTGTTCAGAGAGTGCGTCCAACGGGACCAAAGGGATCGAGGGATAGGCTCTAGGGTAACCAGCCCCTTCACCCGCAATATCGAAACTGCCATCACCCCCCGGGAATGGAAAATGCCAACAACAGAACCTTACAAGGGAACCTCTGACCCCGTCGTACACTTACAAAGATACACATAGCATATGCTCATGAGCGGAGCAACAGAGGGAGTGTTGTGTAAATGCTTTCCACTATTCTTGGCAGATCTAGCTACCTATTGGTTCTGCTATCTACCCCAAGGGTCCATCAGCTCATAGGAAATGTTGAAAGGAAAGTTCATCAGCCAGTTCCGCATTCATGTGGAACAACCCAAGGACGCTTATTCCCTATCTAATATCAAACAGAAACCCGAAGAGACAGTGCAACATTATCTAACCCGATTCAACGCCGCAGCGGCCGCAGTCCAAGATGCCGACGAGAAACTTATCCTAATGGCCCTCTGCAGTGGTGTACATCCGGATACTAAATTAGCTAGGAGATTAACGAAAGAAAAGCCAGCTACCTTACCCGATTTCTTCCATGAAGCCGAGAAATACATGAGACTTGAAGACGCTGCCATTGAAAGGCAGACAGGGCAACAAACCAAGGCAGCTCATGGCAACGCACCCGCAGTAGCAAAGGACATTCGAAGAAATGACTCCAGAGATAGTGCTGGGGGCAAAAAGGGATAAAAGCGTTTATATAGGCCAGGACCGAGATTTGACTCTTACACTCCTTTAAATGAAACAATCGAAAACATCTTCTTGGCCGCCCAAGACGAAGTTAGATACAATTGCCCCCCGCACAAAAAAGGAATCAGATAATGAAATTAAGTCTGGAAAGTTCTGCCGCTTCCACGAGTCTCATGGGCATGACACCAATGAATGCCATCATCGTCGGGATATGATTGAAGAACACAACAGAAGGAAGAGACTGGAGCGCTATGTGAAAGGTCAGAACAGGACTTCAACTCCTGCCAATGAGATCCCAGGGCTATCCCTCCCAGCAGTAGGCGGAGGAAATCGCAACACCAGCGGCTCCAGTCAAGAGAAGACAGTGGTCCTTACCATGTCAGGAGGACCACACATCGCCGACGGAAGCTGGGCAGAGATGGAAAGATACGGTAAGTCACTCAGAAACAATGAAGGCTGCGTTAATTCTGTTACAGAAGAACGCCACCCGAAATGGAAAGAGAATGATGATATCACATTCAGCAGGCGTGATCTAGAGGGAAGGAAGTACCCTCACATGGATCCTATGGTCATCTCTGCCTGGTTCGGTCCAGCCAAGCTTTTCTGAATTCTAGTAGACACTGGAAGCTCAGTAAATACCTATTCAAGCATGCTTTTGACAAAATGAAGCTGTCAATGAAGGATGCCCCTCAAGCAACTGGACCTCTTTGTCGAAATAGTAACTCATCCCCGCTCCGTTGTGCGAAAACAATCATTTGTGCAAATAGAGAACCACTCGGCCTACAATGCCTTTTTGCAAAGACCAACCTTGTCTGACTTCCAAATTGTCCTAGCCCCGTGGTGCCTGAAGATGAAATTCCGAACAGATAACGAAGTAGGAGAAATAGAGGGAGATCAAGACGCCGCTCGAGATTGCTATGTAACTGAACTTCGCAATAACCGCAGGAAGGATAAAGGGAAGGATGCAGAGACTTCTCTCTGCAAGAAAAACTTGGAAGCATAGCAATTAAAGTAAGCCCCTCCTCTTCGATATACCAGTGATCCTTTCAACGAATTAGACCCCAGGGACAAGGTTGAGGAGGCCACCACCGAGCCTGCAGAGGCTATGAAATTTGTATCTGTAGACAAACACGACCCAAGTAGACTGCTGAGAGTCGGGTCTCAGTTAAGAGCAGAATTGAAGGATCAACTCGTCGATTTTCTTTGCCACAACATGGATGTATTTGCATGGACGCACACTGACATGACTGGAATCTCCCCAGACGTAGCATGCCATGTACTGAACATCGATCCCACCAAGGTGCCAGTAAAGCAGAAAAGAGAAGCATGGGGGCAGAACGATCAGCAGCTCTCGAGGAAGAAGTAAAGAACCTACTTGCCAATAACTTCATACGAGAAGCCATCTTGTGACGACCCAAACTCGATGTCCAATAAACGACATCAAATTCGCATCGCCGGAGCTTATAACAACAATTAGATGAAGATAAAACAGCGGAACAGAATCAATATCATAAATAACATCACTATTACAACATCAACATACTATCCATACTGCAACAGAGTACATAATACATACACTGCAACTCCAAATACAACATCATGATAATACAACAGTGAACATATATCCAAAAGTTCTCAAATGAGAGAGATGATAACGAACTCCCAAAAGCTAACACCTGAAATCTCCAATAGCTCCTAAGATATATCCAAGATAAGAGCTCCAAAATACTGCTACTCCAAAATAAAGAAACCTGCTACTAGGCTGCCCGTGTGGAAATAATGGGCACCCAGAGTTTAGGAAAGAAAACAATAAACTCCGGATCAGTCATGGGACTGGTATGAGTAAACAAAACAGTTGTATTTAAATAAACAAGATTTATAAAAGAATTTTCGGAATGCTTTTTAAAAATGGAACTACCATAAGACCTCCCGCCACACACACAATGCAAACGCAGAATTGGAGGAGATTTCTTCTTATGATAGTTAAATATGCTTGGTACGAGAAAAGAATTCTTTGATATTATTACTAGTGCATAGTGAAGTAAATCATTTCGAAAGTAGAATATAAATCTTAGCCAACATACGACCATTATCGTATGCCTACTATAGCTACCATCTAAACAGTGGTGACCACCATAAGTAAATGGCAGGTTCTACAACTAAAACCGTACAGGGTTTCGTATTGGGAATTGGATTTCCAACAAATGGTCAGGCCAAGGAACTTCCCATTGCCACATGAGAACGCCTCTGGAAGGACGTCCCCGAGAACCAAACCGGATCTCTACCAACACAAGGCCGGGTTACCCCTAACTGGGTAACTACTGACACGAGTATGCCATCTCCCGGTCGTAACCAACCTTTAACCGGGGCCCCAGCAACAAATCACAAAATCATATATATATATATATATATATATATATATATATATATATATATATATATATATATATCTGTGATATCAACATAAGTTAAGTATCTGGGCTCCATACCATGATACCACTTCTATCCAGAAGGAAATGCACATACCCTAAGGGGTGCTACCCCCAATAACCTTGCTGCATCTTCCCTGTTTTGACCATTTCGGGGTGTGAGGTCCGACGAAGTCACGTCCACAAAAACACACTTTATACAAAAGCCGTGCTTTGGGTCAACAAATGATCATAGAAATGATCACCAAGATAGACGATCAAATAAATGATCCTATCACAAATGATCAACACAATGATCATTTCACAGCAACACTCAGCGTGTCACATTACCAAATTGGGAATATATTGCTGATAACCTTCAACTACATAACCTCTGAGCTCGTACGTCTCAGAGAAGGGTGTTAAGCTAAAAGAATAAATTCTCCGCCACCAACAGAAATATATTTGAAAGAAATCGGCTTTATATCTCAATTTGTAATGTCAGACATACTATCCATACAAGTCTGTTCCGGGCTCGAACAGAACCGAAGGTACTTCCAAAGAAGTCCTTGCAATCCGGATATCCACAATCCTGATCGGATTCCCCATCACATATGGAGAACTCTATACCGGAGCAACTCGGTGCAGAGTCAATCGACAGATCATCCTATCGCTCTCGCAAATACCCGGTCTTCAACACCGGTCTTCAATTGCTATCCATAACGTCGAATCACATATTCGAAATGGGTTATATGACACAAAGGTCCTTTCCCGGCTAATTCAAATAGTGAGTGTCAAATTTTAAAACATGTGGATGTCATTCACAAATATTCACAGAGTCGATGTGGGTTTCGGATAACAAACTGAAATCCGATTCCCTGTCGCATCGAAGTTTAAATGCCGTTTTACGGACAACAGGGTTTTCACATCAATACAGAACAAATCGTAATCACAGTGCAATAACATGGCAATTACATCATACAGAATTTACATTCAATAGTTAACAACAATAGTTAATTACTTCCCAATGTGATTTAAATAAATTTACCACTAAATTAATTTAATTTAATGATGAGAATCTGGATAAATAAGCTAAATTTTGATTACTCAATTTATTGTTTCAAAATCTACAAATTCTTACTTACTAATTTATTTAAACACTTAATTGTTTATAAATCAATTTAATTACAACTTTGTAATTCATTCTTAATTTCTTTTCAAAATCATTGATTAGCAATTATTTACCTTAATTATCATTTTAAACTACATTATTTATTTATTAAACAATTTTGTAAAATAATGTATCTGGATTTAATAATTTAACCATATAAATATATTTTTTTTCTTGATTACCTTAAAACGATGATTTATTATTTATAATTACAATTAAATTAAATCTCAATTGACTATATTAATTTATTATTCCTTAATAAATTATCTTAATGTAACTATCAATTTTGAATCAATCAACTTAAATTATCAACTTAACGATTTTTTTTAATTTACAACTTTAATTTTAATTGCTTTTATTTATTTATTATTATTAATTACAAAGTAATTTTAAATCATAAATTATTTAATCGTTAATTGATTAACTTCACATTCCATTTACAAACGATCTTCATTTTATAAACAATGCTTTAAAAAAAATTTGTTTAAACTCAAGTTTTCTACAGCTTCAAACAATTATGCTATTTCAGGTGGCCAGCCCGAGTCTCCCCCGAGTCACGCTCGAGTTCGAACGCTGCCTGCTTCGAGTTTCATCCCAAAGCTACCCGAGTAATTAAAATTTTGCAAATTTTGTTAAGTCCCAATTTTGTCACGACAAAACCCTGAAGCAACTCGATTCCCCCTTCGAGTCTCTGCCCTATTTCCCCGATCAGAACTTCGAGTCACCCACATGAGTGCAAACCTGAAATGCTTCAGGAAATCAAACTTTTCCCAGGTCATAAATTCGTGCACGTATACGTGCACAACGCCATTGATGATCTTCAGGCGTCGCTGCATCGATGAGTAAGTCAAAACTCCTCCCTAGTCCAATCCCCGATCACCTAAACTCCTTTATCATCTCGAATTCAAAATTTAGTTCGAGCACGCAAACCTGCAATATACACTGGAACTACCACCGTCCCTGTCAACGCCTTGCCACGCCACCAGACGCCGCCAGAAACCCAGAAACTTCGTCCATAGTTCGACAACACCCCATGCTATCATCACCCACAAAATCTTCGAACTCGATGCATCCAAGGTAGCGTACGCATCCAGTTTACAGACCATATCAATTTCGAAAACTAAACCCTACTTCGAGCTCGTACTCCCAATTCACGTAATAGAAAAATTAATTTGTATTTTTCCCAACATTATTGAGTATTAAACTAGCTCCACGCGAAATTTCAACATTCAAAAATCTTTTGATTGACAGGAATTGATTTAAAAGCAACATTTGCTAAAATATAAACTGCTCCTAAGATACCCAAGTAAAAATCATCATATTTAGTTTAAAAATCCCATTTTTGTATACTTACTCGAATTATACAATCAAATCAATGATTTATCATACTTGAATTTATCACCATTTTGATTTACTGTAAGGTTTGAGGTTGCACAGCCAAAAAGTTTCACTTCAAACTTAAAATAAAATTTTAAACTGTGAGTTAAGTTTACACAACATATTTTGGTTTAAGAATCCTAAGTTAAAAATGTTCGTATGGAAATGTTTTGATTTTTATTTTTCTACTTCACTCTGTTTTAAAACCAAAAACTAGAAGAACAGATATCACAAACATATGCAGAACAATAATTTTTGTTTATATACAACAAAACACAAATTCATGGATTAAGTATTTATATTTCAAATAAATATAAGTTTACTCACTTGAACAATATAGAAACAGAGAATACTTTTGTTTCTTTTTAACTGCAGTTTTGATTCTTCTTCTCTTTTCTTCTTTCAGTACTTTTGCCTTTCAACTTGTAATATATAAGTGATGATCTTCTTTCCTTTTTTTATTTCTATTTTTCTTTGCTAAAATTTGTTTGAACGAAATAAACTAAGACAATTGCCATGTATATAAAGAGGATATGCAGGCTTATGTAAAGTACAGAGCATCATGGTGTGGTATAATTGTTTTCTACAGGCTTTGTACAGCCCATACTTTTCTCCTTCCTCCCAAAGGTGGCTGAGGAGTAAATGCATTAAATGGAAGTATGTTCTTTGTAGATGCTTGCATTTAATGAAAGTATGTAGTGAAATGTTTATGCCCCCTTTTCATGTTACAGCCTTCTTATTTTATTATTAGCTAATGTTTTTTTTTATATATATATATATATATGTGTGTGTGTGTGTGTGTTGTTTTGTTTATTACTATTTTTGTTGCAAGACTAATTTACTTTTGTTTTACTAAATGAAAGTGTTTGTTTTTATTTTATTTTATTTTCTTTTGCTTACATACTTTAGTTTGTATAGTAACATATTCATTTGATTCATTTGTTTAATTATTTGTTCATTTGTTCTCTTATGTCTTCATATTGTTTACATCAACTTGTTTTAGTTATTTTGCTAAATATAGGAAAAGTTGTTTTAGTTATTAACATTTAGTAACTTATGTAATTTAATTCCAATATTTGTTTTTAATTCTATTTAAAGGTTTTAACTAAAAACACTATATTTTGTTCATATTCTATTTCTTTATAACTTTTAAATTTTTATTTCAAAAGTTCAAATATATTACTAAAATTTAAATCAAAATTTTCGGGATGTTACAATATCCCCTCCTTAAGAATATTTCGTCCTAGAAATTGAAAGAGAGAGAAACGTAAACAAATAATATACGAATTCAAAAACAAGGAAATGACTTACAGTTTTAAGTCGAGTGTCAATTCTGCATTTGGGATATGATTTCTTCATATTCTCTTCAGTCTCCCAAGTACATTCCTTTGGATCCCCACTCCATTTAACTTTGACCAATTTCACAATTTTGTTCCTCAATCGCTTCTCATCACGAGCAACAATTTTCATCAGTTCCCTTCTAACTGCCAAGTTGGGAGTGATTTCTAGATCCTGCTGAGCAGCTTCTTCAATTATATCATCTGGATCGTGCACATATTTCCGAAGGTTAGAAATATGGAACACATCATGTACGCCAGACAACCAGCTGGGTAACTGCACTCTATATGCTAGAGAACCAATCCTTTCCAGAATAGGAAAAGGACCAATATAACGCGGTGCCAACTTTCCAGCTTTCCCGAATCTCAATACACCCCGCATCGGAGATACTTTCAGAAATACAGAATCTCCAACTTGAAATTCCAAATTTCTCCTTCGACGGTCATAGTAGCTCTTCTGACGGCTTTGGGCAGTTAATAACTTCTTTCGAATAAAATTTACCTTCTCAGTGGCTTCTTTTATCATATCCGGTCCAAGAACAAGTCTGTCACTTGATTCGATCCAGCATGTAGGTGATCGACACGGACGACCATATAAAGCTTCAAAAGGAGCCATTTCTAAACTGGCCTGATAACTGTTATTATAAGAGAATTCAACCAGATGTAAATGGTCCTCCCAAGAACCACCAAAATCATGAACAGAAGCACGCAGTAGGTCTTCTAAAATTCGGTTAACTCTCTCAGTCTGTCCATCAGATTGCGGATGATAAGCAGTACTGAAATTTAATTTCGTTCCCAATGCATCCTGAAATGCTTCCCAAAATCTACTAGTGAAGATCGGATCACGATCACTCACTATACTACTGGGAATACCATGGAGGCGAACAATTTCCTTTATATATATACGTGCCAAGCTTGCCGCAGTTCGAGTAGATTTAACTGGAATGAAATGAGCATTTTTGGTTAGACGATCCATAATAACCCAAATCGCTTCATTGCCTTTCTTGGTTCGTGGCAATCCGTCGATGAAATCCATCGATACCTGATCCCACTTCCATTTTGGTACTTCCAAAGGTTGAAGTAAACCGGCCACTTTCTTTTGGTCGCTCTTGATTTGCTGACAAGTAGCATAGCGACTCACATAAATAGATATGTCTCTCTTCATTGTCTTCCACCAGAATGTTCTTTTAACATCTCGATACATTTTGTTGACTCCTGGATGGATGCTGAATTTTGACTTGTGGCATTCGGCCAATACTTCACGTTTCAATTCTGGAATGTCAGGGACACAAATTCTGCCCTTCATCCTTACAACTTCTCTATTATCTATTTCAAAAGTAGTATCCTCTCCTCGATCTATTCTTCTACGTATTTCTCGAAGAAACTTATCTTCAGTTTGCCTGCTCGCGATTTTCTTAAGAAGAGTAGGAGCGATAACAAGATAAGCAAGAACAGCATAACTTCTGCTCAAAGCGTCTGCAACTACATTGTCCTTTCCGGGTGTATACAAAATATCTAAGTCATATGATGCAAGAAATTCCAACCAACGTTGTTGTCGAAGATTCAGATCCTTCTGGGTGAAAAGATATTTCAAGTTTTTATGATCGGTGAATAATTCGAATATTTCACCTAAAACAAAGAGAGTTTATTAAGTATATTTCTTTAGTCAAAATAGTTTCATAAATCGTTAGGAAAGCTGAAAAGATTCTTACGCAGAAGATAATGTCGCCATATTTTCAAAGCGAAAACAACAGCCAAAAGTTCCAAATCGTGCGTCGGATAGTTTTTCTCATGCGGACGTAATTGTCTACTCGCGTAGGCAACTACCTTTCCATCTTGCATTAATACTGCACCTACCCCTTCACCACATGCATCAGTGTAGACAGATAAGCCTTGGTTCCCATTAACAATAGTGAGAACAGGAGCAGTGGTCAATCTCTTTTTCAACTCTTGAAAAACTTCCTCACATCTTGAAGTCCAAATGAACTTTGCATTCTTCATTGTTAGCTTAGTCATCGGACTAGCCAACTTAGAAAAATCTTGAACGAATTTCCGATAATAGCCTGCTAAACCCAAAAAGCTTCGAACTTCTCTTGGAGTAGTGGGTTGTTTCCAATCAAGAATAGCGGAAATTTTGCTAGGATCTACTGAAATTCCTTCTTCATTAACAATATGGCCAAGGAATTTTACTTCATTGACCCAGAAGTGGCATTTGGAAAATTTTGCATATAGAACATTTCTCCTTAAAATTTCTAAGACAATTCTAAGATGCTCGGCATGCTCTTCTTTAGTCTTAGAATAGATCAAAATATCATCAATGAATACAAGCACAAATTTATTCAAAACTTCCCGAAACACACGAGTCATAAGATCTACGAAGTATGCTGGAGCATTGGTTAGCCCGAAAGGCATAACTAACCATTCATAGAACATATTAGGACCCCTGAAAGCAGTCAAATGGACACAATCTTCGGCGATTCGTAATTGATGGAATCCCTGGGCTAGATCCATCTTTGAAAAGAAACGAGCGCCATGCAACTGATCAAATAAATCATCAATCCTGGGCAGTGGAAATTTATTCTTGAGAGTTTGTTTATTTAGATCGCGGTAATCTACACACAATCTCAAAGATCCATCTGATTTGGCAACAAATACGACGGCTGAACCCCATTCAGAAACACTGGGTCGAATTAATCCTTTTGCTAGTAGCTCATTAGTTTGATGAACCAATTCAATCTTTTCCATGGGTGCCATCCTGCGACTTGCGTGAACAACAGGATGAGTATTAGGTACAAGATCAATTCGGAATTCTATTTCTCGATGAGGAGGTAAAGATTTCACTTCTTCAAATACGTCGGAAAAATCCCGAACAACAGGTATAGACTGCAAAGTGGGTTCAAGATTTCCCAAAGTATGTATCAATCTGTCGCTCCTTGGACTTGGATTCTCACAAGAGATTTCGATAAAATTTCCAAGGCTTGTTTTGATTAAAACAGTCCGATTACTACACTCCAATATAGCATCGTATCTCGATAACCAGTTCATACCGAGTAAGATTTCAAATTCGTCAAATTCGAGGACATAAAGGTTGATAGGAAATTTATAGCTAGCATATGAAATAGGAACTCTCTTACAATATGAACTAAGATTTGCGGGACCTCCAACCGGATTTTTCACGCAAATAAGATCGTTAGCAAATTTAGTTTCAAGTCCCAATTCATTTACGGTTTGTTGGGAGATAAAGCTATGTGAAGCTCCTGTATCAAATAAAACTCTAACAGTTCTATTATTAATAGTAAGGTTACCTTCCAAAACACTTTTCCCTTTGTCAGCTTTTGAAGATGAGGGGTCCTCCTTTATCGTGTAAACTTTTGCCACCTGCGCTGGCTTCATCACCGGGAAATCTTTAACTAAATGTCCCGGTTTATGACAATTGTAACATTCTCTAGCTGGTTTCTTCGGTTTTGGGCAGTCATTTGAATAGTGGCCTTTCTCTTTGCAGTTGTGACAAGTGACATTTTCTGTTGCGCTTCCTTGAATGCTCCTCTTCTTCTCATTGCCTTGCCAAGGTTTCTTGCCTCCGAATTTTCGCTTTTTATAATTCTGACTACCTGAATTACCTTTCTCTAAAGTTGCTTCTTGTATATCAAGGGTAGCGTATCTGTAACCCATATCTACTAAATCCGAAAAAGATTCTTTAACATGACCTGTCATTCTTCCATGATATTTCTGGTTCATTCCCCGGATAAACCTTTCGTTTTTCTTCAGAGGTGTATTTAGCAATTCCGGGCCAAACCGAGATAGTTCACTGAATTTATTCAAGTATTCTTCAAACGACAAACTTCCTTGCTTCAAATCCAGAAATTCCTGATACATTCTGGAAACTCCCGCCGATGGCATGTAACGTTTCTCAAACACTTCTTTAAAACGATCCCAAGTAAATTCTTCCTCGGGTTCATCTATAATGATGGTTTCCCACCAAGCTGAAGCTTCTCCTTGGAGTTGCTAAGAAGCTATAAGTCTTTTCTGCTCATCCTGCAATTTTAGCCCTTTAAAAATCTTTTCACACGATTTTACCCAAGCTTGAGCGTCAATAATTGACTCCTTGCCACTGAATGGTTTGCCACCAAGCTTTTCAAATTTCTTATATAATTCAGCCAAATCCGGCTGCTGCTGAATTTCTATTACTGCTTCTGCGGCTGCGGGAATTTGATTTGGTGCTGCAGCATTGCCTTGACCCCTAATTCTTCCTCTGCGTCCACTCATTTTCACTATCTGAGATTAGTAAGAAAATTGATTTAGATATGCACACGAAATATCTTAAAGAATATCAACAGTAAAAAGAAATAGACTAAGAAACTTCAAAGTTTCAATTTTGATTATACTCATTCTAGGGTATACTTCACCCTATCTCTAATGAGTCATCTAATGTGTTATACTCCGTAGCTAAAGTTCTTACTCAACCAACAGCTCTGATACCACTTGTGACGACCCAAACTCGATGTCCAATAAACGACATCAAATTCGCATCGCCGGAGCTTATAACAACAATTAGATGAAGATAAAACAGCGGAACAGAATCAATATCATAAATAACATCACTGTTACAACATCAACATAATATCCATACTGCAACAGAGTACATAATACATACACTACAACTCCAAATACAACATCATGATAATACAACAGTGAACATATATCCAAAAGTTCTCAAATGAGAGAGATGATAACGAACTCCCAAAAGCTAACACCTGAAATCTCCAATAGCTCCTAAGATATCTCCAAGATAAGAGCTCCAAAATACTGCTACTCCAAAATAAAGAAACCTGCTACTAGGCTGCCCGTGTGGAAATAATGGGCACCCAGAGTTTAGGAAAGAAAACAATAAACTCCGGATCAGTCATGGGACTGGTATGAGTAAACAAAACAGTTGTATTTAAATAAACAAGATTTATAAAAGAATTTTCGGAATGCTTTTTAAAAATGGAACTACCATAAGACCTCCCGCCACACACACAATGCAAACGCAGAATTGGAGGAGATTTCTTCTTATGATAGTTAAATATGCTTGGTACGAGAAAAGAATTCTTTGATATTATTACTAGTGCATAGTGAAGTAAATCATTTCGAAAGTAGAATATAAATCTTAGCCAACATACGACCATTATCGTATGCCTACTATAGCTACCATCTAAACAGTGGTGACCATCATAAGTAAATGGCAGGTTCTACAACTAAAATCGTACAGGGTTTCGTATTGGGAACTGGATTTCCAATAAATGGTCAGGCCAAGGAACTTCCCATTGCCACATGAGAACGCCTCTGGAAGGACGTCCCCGAGAACCAAACCGGATCTCTACCAACACAAGGCCGGGTTACCCCTAACTGGATAACTACTGACACGAGTATGCCATCTCCCGGTCGTAACCAACCTTTAACCGGGGCCCCAGCAACAAATCACAAAATCATATATATATATATCTGTGATATCAACATAAGTTAAGTATCTGGGCTCCATACCATGATACCACTTCTATCCAGAAGGAAATGCACATACCCTAAGGGGTGCTACCCCCAATAACCTTGCTGCATCTTTCCTGTTTTGACCATTTCGGGGTGTGAGGTCCGACGAAGTCACGTCCACAAAAACACACTTTATACAAAAGCCGTGCTTTGGGTCAACAAATGATCATAGAAATGATCACCAAGATAGACGATCAAATAAATGATCCTATCACAAATGATCAACACAATGATCATTTCACAGCAACACTCAGCGTGTCACATTACCAAATTGGGAATATATTGCTGATAACCTTCAACTACATAACCTCTGAGCTCGTACGTCTCAGAGAAGGGTGTTAAGCTAAAAGAATAAATTCTCCGCCACCAACAGAAATATATTTGAAAGAAATCGGCTTTATATCTCAATTTGTAATGTCAGACATACTATCCATACAAGTCTGTTCCGGGCTCGAACAGAACCGAAGGTACTTCCAAAGAAGTCCTTGCAATCCGGATATCCACAATCCTGATCGGATTCCCCATCACATATGGAGAACTCTATACCGGAGCAACTCGGTGCAGAGTCAATCGACAGATCATCCTATCGCTCTCGCAAATACCCGGTCTTCAACACCGGTCTTCAATTGCTATCCATAACGTCGAATCACATATTCGAAATGGGTTATATGACACAAAGGTCCTTTCCCGGCTAATTCAAATAGTGAGTGTCAAATTTTAAAACATGTGGATGTCATTCACAAATATTCACAGAGTCGATGTGGGTTTCGGATAACAAACTGAAATCCGATTCCCTGTCGCATCGAAGTTTAAATGCCGTTTTACGGACAACAGGGTTTTCACATCAATACAGAACAAATCGTAATCACAGTGCAATAACATGGCAATTACATCATATAGAATTTACATTCAATAGTTAACAACAATAGTTAATTACTTCCCAATGTGATTTAAATAAATTTACCACTAAATTAATTTAATTTAATGATGAGAATCTGGATAAATAAGCTAAATTTTGATTACTCAATTTATTGTTTCAAAATCTACAAATTCTTACTTACTAATTTATTTAAACACTTAATTGTTTATAAATCAATTTAATTACAACTTTGTAATTCATTCTTAATTTCTTTTCAAAATCATTGATTAGCAATTATTTACCTTAATTATCATTTTAAACTACATTATTTATTTATTAAACAATTTTGTAAAATAATGTATCTGGATTTAATAATTTAACCATATAAATATTTTTTTTTTCTTGATTACCTTAAAACGATGATTTATTATTTATAATTACAATTAAATTAAATCTCAATTGACTATATTAATTTATTATTCCTTAACAAATTATCTTAATGTAACTATCAATTTTGAATCAATCAACTTAAATTATCAGCTTAACGATTTTTTTAATTTACAACTTTAATTTTAATTGCTTTTATTTATTTATTATTATTAATTACAAAGTAATTTTAAATCATAAATTATTTAATCGTTAATTGATTAACTTCACATTCCATTTACAAACGATCTTCATTTTATAAACAATGCTTTAAAAAAAAAATTGTTTAAACTCAAGTTTTCTACAGCTTCAAACAATTATGCTATTTCAGGTGGCCAGCCCGAGTCTCCCCCGAGTCACGCTCGAGTTCGAACGCTGCCTGCTTCGAGTTTCATCCCAAAGCTACCCGAGTAATTAAAATTTTGCAAATTTTGTTAAGTCCCAATTTTGTCACGACAAAACCCTGAAGCAACTCGATTCCCCCTTCGAGTCTCTGCCCTATTTCCCCGATCAGAACTTCGAGTCACCCACATGAGTGCAAACCTGAAATGCTTCAGGAAATCAAACTTTTCCCAGGTCATAAATTCGTGCACGTATACGTGCACAACGCCATTGATGATCTTCAGGCGTCGCTGCATCGATGAGTAAGTCAAAACTCCTCCCTAGTCCAATCCCCGATCACCTAAACTCCTTTATCATCTCGAATTCAAAATTTAGTTCGAGCACGCAAACCTGCAATATACACTGGAACTACCACCATCCCTGTCAACGCCTCGCCACGCCACCAGACGCCGCCAGAAACCCAGAAACTTCGTCCATAGTTCGACAACACCCCATGCTATCATCACCCACAAAATCTTCGAACTCGATGCATCCAAGGTAGCGTACACATCCAGTTTACAGACCATATCAATTTCGAAAACTAAACCCTACTTCGAGCTCGTACTCCCAATTCACGTAATAGAAAAATTAATTTGTATTTTTCCCAACATTATTGAGTATTAAACTAGCTCCACGCGAAATTTCAACATTCAAAAATCTTTTGATTAACAGGAATTGATTTAAAAGCAACATTTGCTAAAATATAAACTGCTCCTAAGATACCCAAGTAAAAATCATCATATTTAGTTTAAAAATCCCATTTTTGTATACTTACTCGAATTATACAATCAAATCAATGATTTATCATACTTGAATTCATCACCATTTTGATTTACTGTAAGGTTTGAGGTTGCACAGCCAAAAAGTTTCACTTCAAACTTAAAATAAAATTTTAAACTGTGAGTTAAGTTTACACAACATATTTTGGTTTAAGAATCCTAAGTTAAAAACGTTCGTATGGAAATGTTTTGATTTTTATTTTTCTACTTCACTCTGTTTTAAAACCAAAAACTAGAAGAACAGATATCACAAACATATGCAGAACAATAATTTTTGTTTATATACAACAAAACACAAATTCATGGATTAAGTATTTATATTTCAAATAAATATAAGTTTACTCACTTGAACAATATAGAAACAGAGAATACTTTTGTTTCTTTTTAACTGCAGTTTTGATTCTTCTTCTCTTTTCTTCTTTCAGTACTTTTGCCTTTCAACTTGTAATATATAAGTGATGATCTTCTTTCCTTTTTTTATTTCTATTTTTCTTTGCTAAAATTTGTTTGAACGAAATAAACTAAGACAATTGCCATGTATATAAAGAGGATATGCAGGCTTATGTAAAGTACAGAGCATCATGGTGTGGTATAATTGTTTTCTACAGGCTTTGTACAGCCCATACTTTTCTCCTTCCTCCCAAAGGTGGCTGAGAAGTAAATGCATTAAATGGAAGTATGTTCTTTGTAGACGCTTGCAGTTAATGAAAGTATGTAGTGAAATGTTTATGCCCCCTTTTCATGTTACAACCTTCTTATTTTATTATTAGCTAATGTTTTGTTTTATTTTATTTTATTTTATATATATGTGTGTGTTGTTTTGTTTATTACTATTTTTGTTGCAAGACTAATTTACTTTTGTTTTACTAAATGAAAGTGTTTGTTTTTATTTTATTTTCTTTTCTTTTGCTTACATACTTTAGTTTGTATAGTAACATATTCATTTGATTCATTTGTTTAATTATTTGTTCATTTGTTCTCTTATGTCTCCATATTGTTTACAGCAACTTGTTTTAGTTATTTTGCTAAATATAGGAAAAGTTGTTTTAGTTATTAACATTTAGTAACTTATGTAATTTAATTCCAATATTTGTTTTTAATTCTATTTAAAGGTTTTAACTAAAAACACTATATTTTGTTCATATTCTATTTCTTTATAACTTTTAAATTTTTATTTCAAAAAGTTCAAATATATTACTAAAATTTAAATCAAAATTTTCGGGATGTTACACATCTACCCAGAATGGATCGACAACCCGGTACTGGTAAAGAAGGCTAATGGGAAGTGACGAACATGCATCGACTTCTCCAACTTAAATGACGCTTGCCCGAAGAACTGCTTCCCACTCCCCCGAATCGATCAACTCATGGACAGCACAGCCGGACACGAACTCTTATCCTTTATGGACGCATACTCAGGATATAACCAGATCCCTATGCACACCCCCAATCAAGACCACATTAGTTTCATCACTGACAGGGGATTGTACTGCTACGGAGTAATGCCTTTTGGACTTAAAAAAGCCGGAGCTACTTATCAGCGCCCCGTCAACAAGATGTTTGCGGAACTAATAGGACGATCTATGGAAGTTTATGTGGATGGCATGCTGGTAAAATCAAGGAAAGCCAACGATCATATAAACCACCTGGAAGAGATGTTTCAAGTATTTCGCCAATATGGAATGAAGCTGAATCCTCTAAAGTGCTCCTTCGGAGTATCGTCGGGAAAGTTCTTGGGATTCATCGCCTATGCCAAGGGGATTGAAGCAAATCCCGAACAAGTCCGGGCTCTGCAAGATATCAAGATACCATCCACTCGAAGAGAGATGCAAAGCCTAAACGGGAAAGTGGCCGCCCTAAGCAAGTTCGTCTCTAAAGCAACGGACAAATGCATCCCTTTCTTCGAAGCTCTAAAGAAAGACAAAGGAAAGTTCGAATGGACTGACGAATGCTCGACAGCCTTCCTTAACCTGATCGAACACCTTCAGAGACTACCAGTACTCTCAACTCCAAATGAAGGCGAAGAACTATACATATATATATTGCTGTATCGTCCTATGCTTTAAGCGCCGCTTTGGTGAGAGAGGACAACCGCGCGCAGTGGCCCATATACTTTGTAAGAAAGAGATTTACAGTGGCAGAAGCCAGATACCCTAAACTTGAAAAGCTAGCATACTGTATGCTAATCACGTCACGGAAACTGCGACACTATTTCCAATCTCATTCCATCAGAGTTTTAACTGATCAACCGCTAAGGCAGGTACTCCATCGCCCCGACACTTCTGGGCGACTACTTAAATGGTGCATTGAACTGAGTCAATATGATATCACCTATCACCCTCGCACCGCCATCAAGGGACAAGCCATGAACGATTTCATTGCCCAATTCACTACCAACGAAGGTAAAGATCGATTTGAAATAACAAAAGATATCAAGTGGAATCTCTTTGTAGATGGAGCATCAAACGAACAAGGCTCGTGGGCAGGTATTGTGATAATCACCCGCAGGGGAAGGAAGCTGCACTATGCCCTAAAGTTGGAATTCGCTGCCACCAACAACGATGCAGAATATGAGGCAGTGATAGCCGGATTCGAACTTGCCCTAGATATTGGAGTCGGTTCTTTATGTCCCCATAGTGATTCTCAACTTATTATAAATCAAATACTGGGAGAATTCCAGACTCGAGGAGAACGACTCACAGCATATCTAAAGAAGACCAAGCTGCTGCTCAATCAATTGGATCACTATTTAATCAAACACATTCCTTGAGGATAGAATCAGGAGGCTGACGAACTGGAAAAGCAAGCAAGCATGAAGGACGGCACCACTTTCGGAACAATAACCATCTCAAAGCAACTAGCCTCGAGTTTCGAGTAAGTGAATCTGATAGCTGCAATCGAAGAGGAAACTTGGATGACTCCCATCCGAAAGTACTTACAAAGTGGCACACTGCCCGACGGGCGTAGCGAAGTTAAGAAAATCTTAAGGAAAGCTTCCCGCTACACAATACAAGAAGGCATCCTCTATGCGCGGCTTCTCTAACCCCTTATTAAGGTGTGTCGCTGGAAGGGAAGCCAAAGAAGTCCTGTCCAACATCCATCAAGGAAGTTGCGGAGATCACATTGGAGGGTAGACTCTAGCAAGGAAAATACTCCGATATGGGTATTACTGGCCCACTTTAAACAAAGACGCCTTAAACTTAGTCAAAAGATGTGACAGATGCCAGAAATTTGCTAAGATTCCTCGACTACCAACAAATGAGGTCACTCAAATGACCAGTCCTTGGCCCTTTGCGGTATGGGGAATTGATTTGATTGGCGAACTGCCGATGGGCCGAGGCGGAGCCAAATATGCTATAGTGGCAGTCGACAATTTCACCAAATGGGTGGAAGCGGAAACTTTAAATAAAATATCTTCGGCAAAAGTTATTAACTTCTTGATCAAAAATGTTCTATGCAGGTATGGGGTTCCGCTCAAAATCATATCGGACAATGGACTTCAGTTTGATAGCGAGGAGTTCACCGACCGGTGCCAAGAGCACGGAATTATCATCTGTGGTTTATCCTCAGGAAAATGGACAAGTCGAAGCTGTCAACAAAATTCTCAAAACTCTGATCAAGAAGAAGCTTGAAAAGTCAAAAGGCGCTTGGGTGGATGAACTTCCTACGGCACTTTGGGCCTACCGCACGACTTTCAGAACATCAACAGGGCATACTCCTTTCTCTTTGGCATACGGATCGGAGGCCATGCTCCCAGTTGAAACTGTAATGTCCTCCCACCGTAGGATCCACTACAATCCAGAAGAGAATGAAGAACTCCTACACATATCTTTGGACCTAATTGAAGAGAGAAGAAATGATGCAGCACTTAAAACGGCAGCTCACAAGCAAAAAGTGGCAGCACGATACAACTCCAAAGTCAAGCACCGTAGCTTACGAGAAGGATACCTTGTCCTCAAACATATCTTCCCGCGCCCCGGAGCGCTAGATCCAATCTGTGACGGACCCTATGTAATTCATAAAGACCTCCACAACGGAGCTTATATTTTGTCAACAGTGGACGGAGAGGTGTTCCAGAGGGCATGGAACGTCCAACAACTTCGTCGATACTTTTCTTAACTTGTATTACCCATATGAAGTGAATTAACAAAGAGAATCAGTGGACGTAGGCATTTTCGTGCCGAACCACTTTAAAAATCTTGTCTCTTTTTAACTTGTTCCTTTATATCTTGGCTGCTTGTTAACTTTATCCTTTTCTGTTGAACAAAATCCTGTATAACGGCATTTCCTTTCTGGACACTTCACGGCACAACCTCACCTGGACAAGACCTAACAGGTACTATACGAATCTATGCCCTCGCCAATGAGACACTTTTGCTCCAGCATCCCTCTGCTGCGAGTTAACTCATTGCTCGTGACGGCCCTCAAAGCCAACTGTAATGAGCCGATTATAAGCCACTGAGAAGGCCGACTATAGCCGAGGCAGCTCATTACGGCGTTCGGCTCACCGACAACTGTGAACCGATTATAAGCCCCAACATAAGGTGTGGCCAGCCAGGGGCAGTTCACAGTTGACGATCGGCACCCGCGCTAGCTGGCCACGGTAAATCGAATAATACCCACGATTATGGGCCATAATGGCCCGGGTAGTTACCGTGCGCGATCTCGGCTCCGATGTGTCTTAAGTGCGGCTGTGGTAAAAAAGAAAACTCCCCGCAGAGGCGTAAGATGGGTGACAAATGTCTCCAAGACCCACAGCTAGGGAAAGTGACTACAAAACTCGTTTTCCACGAACTTAAGCACATCGAAGGCCTTCCGTGATTGGAAGTTTTACTATTTCTTATATTTCCATTCTATCTAAGAAACTTTCCTCCTATCCTCTATAACAACCATTAAAGTACAGGACACCAAATAGGATGCACTCGCTAATGGGAATGAGAACTCTCAGCTTGATGACGGGTCACTCAACTGCATTCCATATCCGATTACACAAGGCATTCAAAGCTACCGTCTACAGCAAAAATTTGAAGGGCGGTACTTTCTCCTCTTGAACATAAATATGTAACTATAATTTCTACGCACATCACACTAACATTTCAATACATGAAATTATATTTTAAGAAAAAAATTAGCATCAAACACAACTGACTCACTAGCACATGCACGGCTATATTTCTTATGCAACACATCAAAATAACGACAGCATTTAAATATGACAGAATCGGCTTATGTTATAAAATTACATGTTAAAAATAAAGTCGTCCATTACAAATGACATAGTCACAACCTGAAAGTACATTAATGTTTTGGAACTAATATATACAGGAATGTTAAGTAGACCAAAAATGTCCGGATCAAGTCAAAATAGTCAGCAGCATCAGAACTTCATCTCTATCCTTCCGACCCCCCAATGTCTACTTAACCGCTGGATCAGAGCTCCCAGCATGCTGACCAGAGGTAGTTGGCACTTCAGAGGTCCCCCCTGTCCAATTCAGGAGAAGAATTCATTGAATAAAAAATAAGCAACCAAGCTATGAAGAAGCTAAAAGGGAAAACTTACCAGCATATGTTCCTTGATCATCATCTCCCAACTGCACACCAACCTCCTCGGCAGCAAGCAGCCGCATGCCCTCCTTCACCGCCACTTTCTCCTCCTTAGTGATTTGGGTCGTAACCACATCCATCCGGAAGGCCATGCCACCCTCCTTATCCGCATCAGCCTTGGCCTCTTCCAAAGCCCGAAGATAAATCTTGGCCATGATCCGGGGATAGTCATCCATCCAGGATAAGTTGCCCTGCTTCCAAGTACGGAAATACATATCCTGGAGCATCTCGTCCATCATCCCCTCGTTTTCCTCGAACTCCCTCATCCGGACTTCAGAAGCCAACAGATTTGCAACGACAGCATCCCTCTCCGATCGGTATCGCGAGCGGTCAGCCTGAAGGGATTTCCTCATCGCCTCCATCTCCTCCTTTAGCTTGGCTTGAGCAAGCTCCGCAGCTTCAAGCTTCCAGGATAACTCCTCTACCCGCTCGAGGTCCGCCTTCCGAACATCGTCTACCGTTGCAAAGGCTATATCGATCCGTTCCTTGCAGATGGCCTCCATTTTTCGCAGCTTGGCTCTGCTAGCCTCTTCTATAGTTTTCTTTAGCCGTCTGGAGGCAGCCTCGTGCTGAGAGAACTGGATGGCCTGATCGGCAAGTTGCTTAGCCTGGTCGGCAATCACTAGCCGCAATCTTATGTTGGCACTCCCAATTTCCTCCCCGGCCTTGACCAATCGGGCGTGATGCCCTATCAACTTCCTGGTCTCCTCAGCCACCCGATCGATGTTTGCCTTGGCCTCATCCCCCATAGTCACAATCCGAGTGGTCAACAATTCGAGATCCAAAGACTTAGCCTCATCAAGCACCCTTACCATAGGATTGCGGGGTAGGAGGTGCTCACCGGTAACCTCATCGAAGGAAATATCATGAGAACTCGGGTCTAGATCTGGATGACCCGCAAATGGGTTACGAGCCAAGCCGGGACGATCAACATGAGTAACGGTAGGATTCTCTGATGGATGCGGAGACGGTATGGACTCAGTATCCTCCCCCATGATATCATGAATAGGATGGGTTGGGGGCTGAGGTCCAAGTGAAGGTTCGAATATGGAGTGCCTCCTCTTTCTCTTTTGAATATCCTCTTCAATAACTCTGAGAAGAGGACGGTAGCCGACTACGCCCCCGGAACGGTTGGTCGAAGGCTTCGGTTTAGCAGAAGCTTTGAGGAGTTTGAATCATTCGAGGCGGTGCCGAATGTCTGATGTCTTGGCCGCCTTACCCGTTCTTGGAATAAAAACCAAGTGTTACAAGCATACATGAGACTATAATCCAAGAAACATGTGAAGTTAAAAGAAGAGTCGAAAATTCACCTTGAACCGCTGGAGTTGCCCTAGCTGAAATGCTCTCAGAAGATGGACTGGCACCAGTCCCGGCCTTATCAGTTTTCTTCGGTTTTTCCACCAAGGCCGACCATTCCTCTAACCCCTCAAAAGCTTGGCGGAAAGCATCATCCGTCCACTCTTGAATCTCACCCGCTTGCCCAGAAGACAAAGCCCCGGCACCATCACCGCTCTGTCCTTCACCACCATCACCTTACCCATCACCTCCGCTTTCCTCCTCACCTCTTTCCTCCTCTACATTTTCCTCCTCCGGAACATCGGGGCATGTGCTAGGGGAGGGCCCATCGAATTTCTTAAGCTTCTTCCCCCCGACGACTGGAGGTATTGAGAAGGGTTTCCTCTTACTGCTCTTTGTCGTGGCCCCTCCTTTGGCTTTGGCAGCTCTTTCCTCAGCCATATCCCTCTGCTTGACCACAGACTGATATGGTAGAATCAAGTTGTGCTGCAGAAGAGTAGCGTTCCTGATCAGGTAAGAAGCTGACCTCTCCCTTCCTGAAATGGCTTCTATCTCCCCGACCATCTGAACCAGGTGATCGTTCTCCACGACCGCAAAGCCACCTGTCGCTAGCAAGAAATAAAAACACATAAGAAGAAGCATTTCAGTCAGAACGGAAATTATAAATAAGCTTCAACTTACAGCCAGAGGTGAAACGACGGATAGAAACGGAGTCGTCCTTGACGAAAAACCATTCTTTCTTGAACATGCTGAACTTCGAATATAAGTCCAGGACCAGCTTGAAGGACACAGCCGATTCTAAGCTAATGTATGGAGACCCTTTCTTATAGCCCCTCAAATTGTACAAATATCGGATCTCCCGGTTGGAAGGAGGGCGCCAGTATTTTCGTTGGAAAATGATGAATAGGCTCACCAAGATAGCGTAAGAGTTTGGCTGAAGCTGGAAAGGGGCCACCTTTAGGTAGGTGATGAAGCTAACTATCCAAGCATTGATTGGAGGAATGGCCCCACACATGCAGTGGTACCTACTATAAGCAAAGTATCCTTCAGGGGGATTATATGGCATGACCCCCTTCCCTGGCAATAGCATGCGTGCTCTTTCAATCCCAAGGGAGCGGGAGATAACATCAAGCTGCTCTTCTTCGAGAGAGCTAGGAAAGCAGTCCGGCGGAGAATTCAGAAGCTCTTGGGGACCATACCCATCTACTAGCGATCTTGGGGTGGGTCCATGACGTTCCGGTCCTGGCTGAGCTGGGGGCACTACGGTGGACTCTCCTTCGTCCTTGGATTTCTTCTTAACTGATCGAGTTTCCACTTTACGAGACATTTATCTGCACCACAAGAAAGTACATCGTTAGAACAGAGGATATAAGCAAACAAGTATATGTAGTCCGGAATTTCACTCGTAATTCGAAAACATAAAAATTCAAGTATATAAGGTTCATTCGGCACTCGAATCCCCAAGTTTCATTCGGCAATTCTAAAACGAAAGTTCATTCGGTATTCGAACCCCATGTCCCATTCGGTAGTCCAGCCATAAAAGTTCATTCGGCAAAAGCAAACTTACCTGGTTCGGCAGTTAAGTATGATTCGGTGCTCGGTTGGTTCGGTTGTTTGGAACAGTCAATTTTGGTTCGGCACTCAGTTAATTTGGCTATCTCACTTGGTAGGGAATAACGAAAGCATGACGCCCCTACTTATAGGCAAATGGGAGCGACCGGACCACTGGTTCGGCACCCAGGGCCAGATGAGCATGCCGGATGAGAATGTCCGAGCTAAAACAAAGCGCGGCATATGCTGGCATATTCCCCACTTTGGGGGGCAAATATTGGATGCGTTTCCAAGCAATGCCGAACCATCCCATCTCCAAGCATTGCGGGTCCAAGCTCCACTTCTGTTCCAAACTCCACTTCCAAGCAATGCCGAACCATCCCCTCTCCAAGCAATGTCGAACCATCCCCTCTCCAAGCAATGCCGAACCAACGCTTCTCCAATACCAACCGAACCATGACCCCTCTCCTCCATCACCGGACCAAACTCCACCTAGCTACTACCGGACTAACGTCCCACAAGACCAATTCCACTTCCAGGAACGACCGAACCAACTCACTTCACCTACCACCGGACCAACCTCTACCGGACCAACCTCTACCGGACCAACCCACTTACATGCATCACCGAATCAAGGCCTTTCCAGACCAACATTGCCAGGCCAAATTGCTTCAGCCCAGGCACACCAGCAGCTATATACATCCAGAATCCCTACCCTCAGCCTCACTCTATAAATAGAGGGGCAGGGGTACAACAATGGCAGACAAGTTGTAGAGCTCAAGCACGGATAGAACTTTAAAACAACTTTCAGATACTTGTAATCAAAGCTTTGTACTTGTAATCTGAATAGAAAAGGAGAATAACATATAAAGTGGATGTAGGCACATTCTGGCCGAACGGCTATAAATCTGTGTGTCTTTTACAATTTAGTCCATCTATTTTATATATTTGCATAAATCATCCAAATCATTAAGAGCAACACATAATCAACTAAATCATACGACTTGGAGGTGTTTGCCCATTTTTTGTGCAAACACATTCTAAAATGGTTCTTCAAATCAATTTATAAATCTTTCTGGATTTATTTTAAGTTTACGTTCCAAATCCGTAAATTCCTTTCCACACTTTTAAAAATAAAACAATATTTATTTTTAAAACAAATTTCCCTTACTTTTATAAAATTCCCATTGTGAATTTAAATTTTCAAATATCCACTGATATATGATTTTCAAATCGATTCCTAAATATTCACTTTCAACACACCAAATCAATTTTCAAACTGATTCACAAATTTATTTCAAATACCAAATCAAATTCCAAATTGATGTTCCAAAAATTTATTTCAAACACCAAATCCATTTCATAATTGATTTCCCAAAGATTTATTTTTTTAACACTAAATCAATTTTCGAATTTATTTTTTTAAAATAAATCCCTTTATCTCTTCCAAACTATTTATAATCCATATTTTAAAATAAATTCATCAACTTTTGAATAATATTGCTTGAAATCCATTTATTAAAATCCTTTCCTGTATTTTTCGAATTTATTCAATAGGATTCAAAAATAAAACTATATCCTTTTAAAATTCATTCTTTTAAATTTATCCAATTAACAAAAACAAATTTTAATATAAACTTTCTATTGAATTTCAAAAATCAAACTTTATTTATTTATGGTATCCTATGATACCAAAAATATATTCGGCTAAATCATAGCCTTCCACATTTTCAATCACAAGTATAATCACACACAGATTATAAATAAATCAGTACACAATATATGAAACAAATTCAAATGTTTGTGGAATCCAATTGGATCTCTCCAAACTGTTTTCCTGCATCCACAGATGTTAGCGTAACAATTAAATACCAATTCCACTTCGAGGTGGAACATCACGGTATATGGGATTCATATAATATCATCCGCTATTATGCAGCGCATATGGTCTCGTCTACTATATAATACGGGAAATCAATCACCCCAAATACATATATAATACCAATTTCACTTCAAGGTGGAAGATAGCTGTATATGGGTTTAATATAATATCCTCCGCTATTAGGCGGCGCATAGGGTCTAATCCAATATAACTGATAATAACTTATCATCCAAGCACACAATCAACAATTTTAAATTTAACTATTTAAAGTTAAACTGGAAATTCCAATTGAGTGAGAAGATCTCACCTTTTATTTGCAATCCATTCCAACTCATTTCCATTCTGGCTTATTTCTCCATTTTAGACCTTGTATAAACAATTTTATGATTTTTTATTAATATTCGAACTAATCGAAAAATTAATTTTCCATTGATAAATTTTAAATTAACTAGTGCATATATTTTTAAACTAATAGTTTTAAATTTTAACTAATTCCTTTTAAAAATAAATGTTATTGGCAACAAAAATAATTAAAAAAATTTATCTCCATAATACGTTTTTTTAAAATAAACTAGTAAATGAAATATGTATATATATTTGTAAAAATAATTTATATAGATTTTTAAAATCCAATATTTCATTTAAATCCCTATATTCCCAAATCTATAATGACTTCAATTTATATGTATATATATATATATACACACATTATATAAATCTATAAATCTAAAGAAAATAACTTATTATATAACTTACTGTTACACACACACACACACACACACACATATTATACTTTACTTTGAAACCAAACTAAATCAAATGCTCAACATCAAACAAAACAAAGATTATACCTCACTGCCGACTCCAAAACCACACATGCAGCCCCAATAACCGTGACTGGAACCACGACGACCCTGCCTCACTTCCAACGTAAGCCCCAGCAGCCCGTTGCCCAACCTTGATCGGAAAGACCAAATCTGTAACTCCACCATCGGTCGCTGCTCAGGAAACTACATCCCGACACCCTCCAACACCGGCGCCACCTGAGCCCTCGCCTTCCCCTCACTGCCGCTTCGACCTGGCCCACCGTCGTGGCCTCCCCCTAACCCAACGCCTCGTCGTCGAAACTTTCGCCGCGAACGCGATCTCGATTTGTAATCGCGAAACTTTCCCCCTCCCTCTTCGATCGAATCGAGTTTCGAGTCGATTCCGCCTGAGGAATATGCGATACTTAATACTGAGGGGAATGTCGCATTTTTCCTCTCTTCTCTCCACGAAATCGAATGACTCGATTTCATTCGAATTTTTCTTAGGGAATTTATTTGGGTTTTTTCATTTGAACGAAAGGAAATTGGAAGAGGGACGCCATTGTTTTTATTTATTTTCCTCTCGAATTTTGTTCTGATTTTTTTGAACGAGAAATAGTTTTTTTTTCTTTGAACGAGCTTTTCATCAATATTTTATTTCAAACGAACGCGTGTAAAAATGGTGGACAAGTGTTGAAACGGGTAGCTACATGTTGGAAGAGAGGAAACGTATATAATTCATCTTGTGAAAACAATATTAAATTTAAATACAAATTCAAATTCAAATCCAATCGTCTCGATAAATGCAACTTACAATCTCAAACCCTAATCAGAACATACCGCCAGGCGTTTATAATATTATACGCCTATTCCGAATGCAATGAAAAAGGTTTCGAGTCCAAATTATTCGTATGGAGAAGATAGCTTTTTGAACATAGTTATTAAATTAAATTTCAATAAAATTGTCAGTGCGTTTTCTTATTGTACGGCCAAACGATCACTCCAAATGCTATGAAAATTGAAATCCGATAATAAAACACTATTACGGATCCAATGGAACTGGTTTCGTCGAAATCCGAAACTGTGCCTCGGAAGGCTATTTTTAAATATCGATTTAAACGATATAATTTCAAAATTGAATAAATCGCTTTTAAATCCAATTCTGAAACTTCCATTATCCTCAGTATTATCAATATAAATTTTCTAAGCCTTGAAAATATTTTTAATCAGCTTGAAATTGGAGATTCAAATTTTTACCCAACTTCAGTAAATTAAATTCAATAATTAAATTGCCAAACTCATTCTGATATTTGAAATTCAAGTTAAATCAACCTCTAAATATTAAAAATTCATTCAAATATTTCAATTTCAAATGTCAAAATTTTCGGATCGTCGCATGGATTTTCTAAATAAATTAGATTATCAGAGAAAAGGGACTTATAAAGAGATTTAATAAAATAAATGAGAATTAGAAAAGAATGGATTTATAAAAGGAATTTTATAAATACACGGAAGTTTTATAAAATAGAAGCGAAATTTATAAATGTAGTTTATAAATATAGAAGTGACTTATGTTGAAACTTAGGTACGGAGTTAATCATTTTAAAAGTAATTTATCTTTTGGAAGCAATGTTTTGGAAAATAATAATTCCAAATGGAATTAAATAGTTTGAAAATGATATAAAATGTGATAAGTATCAAAAACATAGATTTCAACATTTCTTGTTGTAACAGACATTTTCGAGAAAGTAAAGAAGCCTTGAACTATAACACTCTTGTTATAGTAAATGATTTCCAAAAAGAATGTTTTATACAGTATACGATATATATATATATATATATATAAATAAATAATTAATAGAATCCCTATATTAGTGCTTTGGGTTGTCGTAATGATGTTTTATGCAACATTCGTTTTGACCCAAATAAAAATAAAGTGCGTTTTAAATAATACTTTCTTTAAGATTTGTATATGTACTTAATTTCCATTTTATGTATATGGAAATATTTTTCTAAGTGTTGAAAATGAAATGATCTGTGAATATACTTATATCGTTAATACAAGTACAAGGGTACATTTTCCATTATTGAATAGTTTGAAATGGTTTTGTGAATGTATCTTATTAAAGATAATTTGGAGTAAATATTTGGAAATTTTATTTAATTAATAATAGATTAATTAAATGGGCCTAGTGATTGCTTATGTGTTGGGTTTTATTATTACTTTTATAGTTAAATTACTGACTATCAAAATTTAGCCTCTTTATCGTTTTTGATCTAGAGAAACTGGGATCAGATTTATCTGAAAACCACTTCGGACCAACGTATATGCATTTCAAATGTAAAGGTGTTGGAAGACATTGATGTTTAGGATTTTCATAATGAAGGACTACTTGTTGATCGTTTGAAAATAAACTCCCAATATACATTTAGTAGTAGTGGTCTCTTCATTATGAAATATCCAGTGTAAGGACTAATCGCTATTGATCCAAGGGGTGATTCCTTAAACATAATGTGGTAGGAGAAGTGCCTTCGGTTTGTCCTATTCCTAGACAACTTGTATGAACGAATTTCTGACATTGAATTTCTAAATCACGAACGTCGATTTTTACCATCATACATCTTTTGGTGGCGTAGGAGGCAACTTCTATTAGCTTAACACCCTACTCTGAGACGTTTGAGCTCGGAGGTTGTGTTTTTCGTGGAAGTTAATTAGTGATAAATAGAAATGGCAAGGTGGCATTTAAAGTGGAATGTGCTACGTGAAAGGTAATCATTACCTCAGGCCTCACACTCGGAAATGACGAAAATAGGGTAGATGCGGCAAGACTACGTGGTTCGCAACCATTAGGATATGATCATCCCTTTCTAGATATATTTATTCCTGTTATAACATTTGGGTTTTAAATTATTATGGTGTATGTGAAGAGGGCTCTCAAATATGTCAGTAACGGCCAGGGTGATGACATATTCGTTACTATCTAGGAAGAGGTAGGTTGGCCTTGTGTGGGTAAAGGTGAAGATGTTCTATAGCTTCGATACATTCCTTTTGAGATGTTTTTCCATAAGACAGTCCCTTCACCTGGTCATTTGTATGGAAATTCATTCCCCACTATGTGTATGCCATTTTGTTTGTAGAGCCTAGTATGCTGGAATTTAATAATTGTAACAATTTTGGCTATAATTAATATTATTTGTACGAGTACTTTGGCACGTGCTATGCACGTGGTTAGAAGGAATCAGTGTCATAAAACAATATTTGTAAGATTTGTTTAATCTTATAAAATGACTTGATGTGTATGAAATATTGCATTTTCTATGTCCATACATGCATAATTAAATCATTTATCAAAACATGAATAAGACTTAGTTATTTAAGGCAATAATTAATTGGGTAAACATATAGTTCCTTATGGGATTCTTCATAACATGATGTACATCCATCTGGATCAGCCATTGCGACACCAACACCTTTGCTTCAATGATCTTCTTCATAGCTGTCAAGATGACGGGACTATCCCCGAACTAAGCCAAGCACACTACTTGTTCATCTTGATATAATTCCTTTTGTTTATGGTATAATAATAAAGTAATTTTTAATATTGGAGAGAGGGGAGGTAAAGTTATTTTTCAAGGAGGAGAAATGCAAAGAAAAAGCGAACCATTTGAAATTAAGTTAATGAAATGCAAAAAGATGTTGTTATTAAAAGTACGTAATTGCCCTTGTAGTATTTTTTTATGCAGAACTTTCAATATGGGCATTTTGGAATCCAAAAATGCTTCAATTTGACTTTTTGATCCATCATACTATGATCTCATGTTTGTTGTTTAACTTTAACGTAAGTAATACTGCATGAAACTGCGAGCATTTGTAGTTGGCATTTTGGTTATTTGAATCTTCTTAAAATCAGTTAATGTTGACAAAGAGTCGTAGATCAATAGTGAATAAATAATTAGATATCAACAAAACTGAATAGATTATGAGTGCATACCAAATTATATTTCAATAGCATAAATTACTTCCTCTGCCTCTTTAGGCTACAAAAATATGAAATTACTTCTAAAAGCTAAATATAGAACAATAAACTAATACATTAAATGTTTTACTGAAATCATGGAGTATATATCAAGTCGTGCTTGACAAATTCTATTTGGGCTCCAAAAGTGGTTTCTATTTCCAACGCTGATACTATTTTCGCTGCCAGTTCCAATGCCCAGCATCAAGATGTGGTCAACCATTTCAGCTCCGAGGGCATAATGCTTGAGTCTGTGCAACCTCGTTTTTGTCTATGCTGATCCGAATGTAGCCCCGGATCTTAGTTATGCTGCTCCTAAGGGTGCTCCAATGCAGGCCTCCGTCCCTGCAAATTATTCTACAACTCACACTATTGTGATATATGCAGCGCACGCACATACTTCTAATGTGCTTGGTGAGCCACCTGCTCATGCAAATGCCTCCCATGCAATACATTGCATGTCCATGAAGAAAGCTGTGTGCAAATTGTGCTAATGCAAAATAAATGGCGAAATACACCATTATGATGATGGTATAGCTTAAATAAATAATACATAATGACATCTATAGAATGCAACTAAGCAGTTGTAACAAAAAATAATAAACCAAAGCATAACAGAATGCAACATTTCTACACTTCTCAATAGAAAGATCCATGATCTAGTTTCACCATTTTGAGAATTCAGTCATTAACCATATAACTTGTTGTTTACCATCTTCCATTAATCTAAATGGGAAATTTGAATCAATCACTCGGCAACTATACAAATAAATCTATTCAGATATCACAATTTAAACATTTTCACTTACAGTTAACAAACATAAGCAACTCAATTTAATAACCCGGTCGACAGCATAACACAAATGCACTTACAAATAACAAAACTCTATTGCAGACAAATACAATAAAGAGGATATCTGTCATAAGTAACTCAGTGTCTCATTATTAAAAAAATTCACAGAATTCATATCTGGAAATGAAGCGATTGGCTGTAATTTATTAAACATAATTGTTTTTGTAATGACTAAGCTCAATCTCACTTTCATGAGCTTTAAGTAAACATATAATTATGCACAGTGCAGTGAAGTTTAAGAGTTATGATCTTGAAATCCTGCATAGTTTTCATTTTTGATGTCAATTTTTGAATCAAATAAGCCTACAAAGTAAATACGGTGAAATCAACCTCACAAAGTAATCAAGTTGATTAGCAATATACTAAACATCATTTGTGCATCTATTGAAAGTACTATGAGCCATTTGGAACATTAAGAAAAATTACTGAATATTGCATTTAAGCCACGATAGACATAAAATCACATGAAATTTTCACTTAAAACATTCTAAAACCTAAGACTTACTACCGTGATAAAGAAAGTATCTAATTCTGACAAATTAGCCAAAAGATGAAAAAACAAAATATCATGAGCAATTTTCGAATATTAGAAGCATATAAAAATACATGGGTGACAATAAAAATGATTTAGATTCGGTATCAGTTAATTATATCCATGTATTTAATTTGTAAATTAGCCACTACTTTCCATTCTTTTCAACATGTTACACATCTAGTAGCTTAAAATGTGAAAACATAAAGTAGATAAAATACATTTTCAAGATAATACATATTTATTGTCACACACAAATTAAGAAGTACAAATGTATCAACTGCAATAGCAACACATTCGAAATAAAGCAAACCTGGAAACAACATCCATGTTGATCATCGCTCAACCTCCTTAAGTGGAATTCCCGCAGGACTACACGCCTATGGTATACAAAGTTCTACGTAATTGGAAAATCTTCTTATTTAATTGAAATATTCTGGTGTTGGTTCCAATTGTATATGGAGCGGTGATCGGGAGACTGAAAAATGAAAATAAGCGAGTCGATTATTTTAACAGAAGCATTATAGTGAAAATATCAGAAAACGTGGTGTGGAGTTGTGGTTACTGAAACGTGATGGGAGCGAATTTTACATATTTGTTTACCTATGAACATTGACTATGCATATTGCTACGGGCATTTCAGGAAACTTGAAAAAGGCTTCACTTTGACCAGGGTTTTGCTTTACAATATACATACTAGACCCTAGTATAGTATAATAGAATTTGATATGAAATGTTTTGGCTATCATAAGGTAAAAACCCGTCCATGTTTATGTGTGGCGTGGTCTTACGAGATTCCTTTGTTTTGAAAGGTTTTCATAATTTGAAAATTCAGTTGAGATGTGTTTTCTCACGCTAGTTTACCAGGCTTATGCGGGTGTTCTTTCCTTCCAATGCTTAGGTCAGACCGAACATATTTACAAATTTAGATTTAGATGCTTTGGAGCCTCAGTAGATGATCTGAAGGCCTTCAGGATGTATTTTCATATTTTTTTATTTTTCGCTGCATTGTTGTTTAAATTATCAGCATTTTTAAGGACATGTTGTTATAACTATCCAGATTGAGGATTGTGATTTTCTTATTGTACTCTGATGGATGTATATATATTACAGTTTTTGTTTTGTAAAGTTCATTGATATTATATTATATGTTGTTTCGCTGCATTTGGGAGATTCTATGATTGATTTAGTTTCCTTTTCTCTTCTTCTTCTCTCCTCTTCTTCCTTCTTCTTTCTTTCTCATAATCATTTGTCTTTCCGTTCAGTTTGAGTTGGACATGTTTGTATTGTCAGCTCGAATTTTTTGGCTAGTAGGTCGCTGCATTTATATAATTTCTAATATTGCTCCTATTTATATTTCATAATTTTACTACTATTTAACGGTGTTCTACCTAAACTGCTCTTATCTAGATTGCTTCTATTTATATAGCTTATCTCTCAATTGATTATCTTCTTTCTTGAACCATTGTAGTTCGTTGGCCTGCTGCTTTGCTTTTGAGTTCTTGCCTCCTTTCCATTATTTTTACCCTATTAAAATTTTTTACCTCTTCCTACTTTCCGCCCCTACAAAAAATTTGACCGGTTAAAGATTTTCGTATCATAAAAATCAACGATCTATACATGCTCTATATTTTTTAAAAATAAACAACATTTAAAAACACTCATTTACTAAAATTTTCGATTTAACTCATTTTAATTTCTGGTAAAACTTTTTATTTGAATAAAATGTAGATATTTTATTTTTTCAAAAATTTAATATTTGCTTACATTTCAAAAATAGGATTTTTATACCTTTAAATAATTCATTTGAAAATCATTTCAAATATATTATTTATATATTTTTCCTAAATTTTTATACTAAAATCATTTCAACTATTATATTAAATTATTTCATATAAGGTCGGACTCAGAGTGGATTTTTATTTGTCTCTTTTTTTGAAATTTTCTTCTTTCGTATATCTGCAATATTAAATTCTTATTTCCCACTTATTTGGATCTACCTTACATCATCAATCAACAATCATGTAGGAATCTATAACCATAAAGTAATCAAGGCCTAACAAGGGAGTCATGTACCATCCAGCTTCATTGACCCATCTATGTGTCGCATTTGTTAGTCCTTGAGATGATGGTTTTGATGACAACAACCTTAGAATAGGATTATAAAATATAAATACTAACATTATAGTTTAGAAATGTATGTATATGCAGGATTTAACCATGCATGCACCAAGAATGAAGACTGTACAGTATAGAGATTCAAGATATCTATATTGAAGACTCATGAGTATCAAGAATATCAAGTTTATCAAGAGTTCAAGATTTCAATAATAAGTAATTTAATTAGGAATTTTGTTAAAATTTTTAGAAAAGCACTGGCATCTTAAAATCCAATTTATTCGTGGAATGAAATCCACTTCGAGCCTGTTAAAGGGATGGAACCCAAAGTAGGATGGAACCTACGAAAAATCTAGTGGAACATTATTTTGTATCCGCTAACCTTTTATTCAAATGTTTTTACAAAATTATATCCTGTTTTCAAAATGATTTCAAAACCTTCCTTTTAAAAGAATCAAAAACATCTGTCCTGATTTTAAATATTTTAGCCTCGAAATAATCTTTATTTTCGAAATCAAATTATCCTTGTTTTTAAACTATCTTTTAATAATAATATATTTAACCTTTAAATATTTATACTTAGATTTAAATACAAAATATAGTAAAATTTTATATATACCAAAATATTACTCTCTATACTTATTTATGTATTTTAACTATAGTTAAGTATATTTATAAAGTTTAAATTGTTTTAATACAAGATAGAAGTTATTTTCAAAGAAAAAAAAATCACCAAAATTTTCTTTGGGATGTCGACATACCCAAGATACCCATGTCGACATAGTGGCAGTTGGTTTCAAAAATTTGAAATTCAAAAGAAGTGTCTATTCGTCATATCCTTTCACGAATGGACATGGCTGTTGTTCTTCTATAAATAGGGGTTGTTTTGAACGAATTTTCATTCATATTTTTCACTCCTCTTCTTCCACATTTCATTATACATATTCTTACCATTACTCTGCTGAAATCAACATTCAATCTAACTAGATCATTTCTAGTTTGATTCTCTATCACTACCTTAACAAGATCTCAGTGCTATTCAGAGTTATAGACTTCTTTGTAATCAACTTAGCGAGAAAAGGTGTGATTGTAGCCTTGGAAATCAATCAAGAGAGAAAAGATGTGATTGTGGCCTTGGAAATCAATCAAGTTAGAAAAGATGTGATTGTAGCCTAGGAAATCAATTGGGTGAACTTGTTGCCCCTAAAATTAAGTATCTCTACTCAGAGGATTGTGAATATGGAGGGTGTACCTCGTAGCCTTGAAATCGAGGGTGTTACTGCACAATTGCTTTTGAAAGGAAATCCGTACTTGTGTGCGGGACTGGATGTAGGGTAACTCCGAACCAGTATAAAATTCGTTGTGTTCTTTCCTTTACTGCTTTTACTTTATTTCTGCATCTGTGTTTGTTTCTGTGATCATATCTGTGCATGAATATTACATACATTTGTGTTCAAATTAACAAATACTGAAAAAGATTTAGTAATTTCTTTAAACACTATTCACCCCTCCCCCTCTAGTGTTAATCCTAGCCTTAAGATCCGTATTCCGCATTTCTCACATTTGGTATCAGAGCAAGGTTTTCAAAGTTTTCATAATCTGAATTTTGAAAAAATTTCAAAATGGCTACCAACACTGGTACTGGTAACACTACCAACACTAGTTCTATTATCCTGGTCACTAGTTCATTTGTAGAAGGTCAGTCTATTGTCAGATCACCACTTTTTAATGGCAGTAACTATGCATATTGGGCATGTAGGATAAAAATATATTTACATTCTATAGGATTAGGCACTTGGAATGTCACACATATTGAATATTCTGAACCCACAACAGATTTTGCACAGTGGACTGCTGAGCAAAAGATTGTGCATAAAATAATTCTAAAGCTATGAATATTCTGTTTTGTTCACTTGATAGAAATGAATTTAATAGAGTGTCAGTTTGTAGGTCTGCATATGAAATCTGAAAAACTTTGCAAGTTACTCACGAAGGAACAAGCAAAGTTAAACAGACCAAAATTTCCATGCTCGCAAACCAGTTTCAATTATTTAAAATGAATTCTAATGGGTCTATTTTAGATATGTATAGTAGATTTCAGGATATTATGCATTCTCTAATATCCTTGGGAAAGGAATTTTCGGAAGAAGATCAAGTCAGAAAAATCTTAAATTCTCTTTTTCCAGAATGGGATCAAAAGACACTTACGATCGAAGAACAAATGACATCAGTACCTTAAAGATAGAAGAATTATTTGGCAATCTACTGTCGTTTGAAGTCTAAATGATTGAGAGAAGAGAAAGCAAAGCATCTAAAAAGAAATCAATGGCATTCAATGCATTGACCGATGTATCAAATTCAAATAGCGATAATGATGAAGTGATAGCCCTTATGATCAAGAATCTTCGAAAATCCCTGAAATACAGAAAGATGAACAATCTCAAGAGAAACAACTATAAGAACACTAGAAATCAGAATGTAGTGCCAAACAGTATCAAATGTTTCAACTGTGACGAACCAGGCCATATCAAAAGAGACTGTCCGTATCTAGATAGGCAAAATCCTTCTATAAGCAGTGATTCCATAAAGAAACGAAAATGTGCATTTACTGCTACTCTAGATGATTCAGACTCGTCCTCAATCGATGATGATCAGAAGACAGATAATTCAAATATGTGTTTCACAGCGGTTCACGACTCCGACGAATTCAGAGAAACAGACTCAGAAAAAGGTACACATTTACAATATAGTTGGTTGAAATAGCATGCTTAGATTTGAATGCTTGATTGCTTGCTTGATTGATTGATTTTGAATTGGTGTGTTGTTTGAATTTTAAATTTTTTATTTTTTACTATTATTTTATTTTTATTTTTATTTTTTATTTTAATAGTATTATAATATTTTATAGAATATACTATAATTTCAGAACTACTCCATATATATATACATTAAAAATAATAAGTATATATATATGAGAATACTTAGGAAAAATAAATCATAGAAATTCAAAGACACATGTCGACATGGTCCCCACCATGATGTCGACATGGGTAAAGAATTTGACATTCAAAATTTTAATTCAAATGGTTGAATTTTCCTCCACCTTTTCACTTCATTCAATTCTCTGAAAAGGCATCTTTTGACCAGAGAACATGTCCTTTGAGAATCTATTTATTCACTATCTTTTATCACATCTTTTCACTCTCGTTTTCAAATTCAAACTCTCTCTTCAAAACTTCAAGTCTCTACTGTCTACTCTAATGCTTCTTCAAGCAACCCTCCACCATGAGAATTTCCAGAAAGATAAAAGAGCAACTCTTCAATGATCCGGAGGCCATAAAAGAATACATCAATTATGCTAACTATGGAAAAGTCCATCCCGGAAAGTTTGCTATATTTCAAGATTTCTCTTCTTATAAAATTGATTCTCTTTTTGCAAACAATCAAATTCATAGTCTTATTGCTGCTTCTCAAAATGATTTCGTTTGTTATCCAAATCCTATTAAAATTTTCTATGCAAATTTAAACTGTGGATTTTATATTGGAAATGATGATGAAATTTGGAGTAGTGTCAAAGGCACTAGAATCGTTTTAAATTGTGATCTTTTGGGTACCATTCTCAATTGCAAAAGCACGAGAATGGATCTTTCTAGTTTTAAAATCGATGAAAATGATCGTGAGACATTTCATCACATTTTCGAAGGAAATGATAATTTTGAATTCAGAAATCGAAACTTTCGACCAAAAGATAGAATTATTAATATTCTTTAACAACATATTTTGACCCCAAGATCGGGAATTTTTAACAATCCTACCTCAAAAGTTTGCAAAGCACTTTTTGCTATTTTTGGAAATTATGATATTAATTGGACGCAAGTTATTTTGGATGAATTTCGTCCCAAAAATCTTGAAATGGGTGAAAACACTTTGTATCATGGGATCCATCTCACTCGGATTTTTAACTATTTTGGAGTGGATTTCAAAGGAGAAGAATTTGTTTCAAAAAAGGTTTTTTAATCATTCAAACATTTCTCTTACGAAAATCTCATTTGTTTTTCAACATTATGAAACTCTTGCCGAAAAGGAAGAGCATTTGGCTCATGAGGAGATGGAAGAGGAGGCTGTGACGCCCCACCTCTATACCCACGCTAGCCAAGAGTATTAATAGATAATACCGTCTGCTAACACGGAGAATAAGGCTGTTTAGGAGCGACCATCTATAGCCTTGCTTTAATTATCTATTGAATACATCGACGATTGCTTTACCCAGCAGATCGACATATCCAATGAATACTTAAAACAAAACCATAGGTGGATAGAGGATCTATCAGAACAGAATATAACAACTCAAATGTAATATACATCACAGAACAGTTGATCATCATATACACATCTATTGATACACAACAGAGTATACAAAATAATACATGTCAAGTGGTATAGCAAACCACAATATACAAACGAGTTCGTAAGAATACATATCAGAGTTACAACAAAATAGGACTACACAAAAAGCTATGACAAAAGGAAGCTAGCGGAGTAGTCCATGCGGAAGCAACATAGACTAAGTCCAAAGGCACCTAACCTGAAAGATCTCGGTCTGACCCGAGTAATTAATACACGGGTCAGTCTAGCTAAACAAATCAGTTAGATAAACTGAACAACAATAAACCTGCAAGGTTACAAGATATAGCAAATATCTCTAAAAGAGATAACACAATCATCTAACAAAAGATGAATCATATGATAGCAAGCCTCATATCATCGGCAACATATAGAAACAAAGGATAAGAATATCCCGAAATAAACCATAAGGCAAATAACAAATACCAATAAGGTATACAAGTTCCACAAGGTAAACGCTACTCATCATGCGGCTCAAAAAGACCAACACCGAAGGACGATACCAAGGGAATATAATATCAATGAAACATCATGAGCGGTGGTGAAGAAACCACTCCAATATCTCTTGAGCGGTGGTGAAGAAACCAATCCAATATCTCTAGAGCGGTGGTGAAGAAACCACTCCAATATCTCTAGAGCGGTGGTGAAGAAACCACTCCAATATCTCTTGAGCGGTGATGAAGAAACCACTCCGAAAGCAATACTAAAAGTAACTGACATCCCAAATATCTCTCGGGTCGGGGCAAAGGACCAACTCCAAAAGCGATATTAAAGGCAACAAGCCAGAGGAGACAGTCCGAAGACACTATCCCAAAGGCAGCATGTGTCACAAACTCCCAGAAAGGAATCCGAAAAGTGGTAACGTGAGTCCCATAACCACCCGTTCGCACTAAACGGTTTACTATCCATTAGTTAATTTCACACTCGAAGCAGTACAAAGTTCACCTCATATCCTCAGTAAACCAAACCCGAAGGTCAAAACGATCAATTGAATAGGTCGGGGATTAATCGGAAAGATAAACGCACAGATTCATGGTCCGTGTTTTGCCCAACCATTTAATCACCCTTCCACTTCGCTCGAAGTGCGAAATTGTGTGTGTGTTTAAATAGAATTTATAAATTGGAGAAACGAGCTTTTAATATGATTAGAAAGATTATTTTATAAAAACCCGTGGATAAAGTCAAAAATAAGTTATCAAAGTCAAAGAGGCAATAACAACCACTAAGAAGCAACTTGAATCGATAAAATTTGAAAAACAAATCAAAATATGCAAAAATAGGCAAAACGGGTAAAACATGAGCAGGTCGGTCAACCGGTTGCAGGGCTCGGTTGGCTGGCCAGATGCAGGAAATAAAAAAACTCGACATGAGCAGGTCGGTCGACCGGCTACAGGGCTCGGTCGGCCGAAGCCAAATTCCTGCACTTCCAAAACAAAGGCAGGGAAGTGCCGAATAGCAGGTCGGTCGACCGGGCCTTTGGTTCGGTCGGTCGACCGGGCCTCTGGTTCGGTCGGCCGAACCTGATGGTTTGCACTTCCTGCCCTATCTTCACTGAAATGCAAATTCTTTCCAATCCAAAACAATGGCACATGCATACTTGTTAGAAACTCATGCCCAACATCAATGAAATCAAGAGAAGTAGATGTGAGTTCAAAACTCATCTTTTATCTCACAACCAAAGAAGATGGAGGAGCTAAGTCACAAGGAGAAAACCAATTAATCACTACTTCAACCCAACAAGCTTCAATCTAAAAACAAACAAGTATTTACCTAAGTTAGATTTAGGAAAACTTTCTGAAATTGAAGGGGAGAAGAGTTGGAGAAGATGAAGAAGAGCTTACCAATGGCTTCTCTTTGATTTTGGAGCAAGAATTTGGATTTGCAAGAGGATCTAGGGCTAGGAGTTTCTAATTTCCTTTCTCTTCCACCACTATCAGTTTTTCGCTTAAGTTTTTATGAAATGAATAAGTGAATGGAAGGAGAGAAGGGCTGAGTTGGTTTATAGAACAGTTTGGGTGAAACCCAAACCCAAAAGCCCACTTAGCAAATAGCAAAATTCGACTTACTCCAAATATATCGAAGCTTATACTCAAAAAGATCGCAAACGATGTTTTGAACTCAATGGAAGTGGTCTTGAGACCCAATTCGACCGTTTGCAGAAAGTAACTTTTCGGACTATGATCCGACAATTGATGTTATATTTAAATAAAATATTTAAATATACAACCGATAAATATGCGGGTTGTTACAGACTCCCCTCCTTAAAGAAATTGCGTCCTCGCAATTCTTAAGAAGAAATAAGAAGTAACAACCACAAACATATCAACACAAAAGAATAACAGAATAAGAAGTTCACCATAAAGTGCACTAAAGGATAAGTTCGAGCTTGCTTGCTCAGAGAATTCCATGGATTCCTAAGCTCAAAATAATTTGGAACACCGACGTGGTACAAACATTACGTCAAATGATCCGAAGCTCAACAAAATGAAATACAACAAAACGTCCGATGAACTTGGTAAAAAGATCATTCCATTCGGACATCAACAAAGAAACCATCACTTGTTGCTTACAACTAAATGCACTGGCAACACGATCCCTCTTACGGGAATTAAAATATCAAGATCATAAGATGCTAGGAACTCGAACCAACATTAAGTTCCCTATGAGAAAATAAACATTTCAAAATTATGATTGGTAAGGAGAGCAAAATCCCTCACCCAAAAGTAATGATGTCAATTACAAAAAGCGAAAACAACAGCTGCGAGCACTAGATCATAGGTGGCATATCTAGTCTCGATAAGCTTTAATAGTTTAGAAACATAAGTAATAACGCGTTCTCTTTTGCAAGGGAACGACATCCAAACCAATACGATTAGCTTTGGAACAAAAGATAAAGTCTTGGTTCCCTTCGGGAATCCCAAGAATAAGGGTATCTGAAAATAGTTATTTCAAATAATATTCTTTACCGAAGAGCTAAAGCTTCAAAATTTCATTTACCTTCATGAAATCATCTTTCCGGAAAAATTTCCTTATTTCAAATCAATTTACTATGTCTGATTGTCTCATCAAAGTGTTTAGGAGATTCCTATCGATAACGTCGATCAAGCGCATCGACCAGAACTCTTAAAGCACTCAATGGGAAATACAATCACAAAACAATCTTCTATATGATAAACATGTTTCTAAAAACTTTTTAAAAATTCTCTTTGTTTGTTTTAAGAACAAAAATCCAGTTATACTTATAAATAAATCTTATGAAAATGATTTGCAAAAAATTTTTAGATTGCGAATTTTACCCAAATCAATAAACATGAGAATGGAGTCATTGAGATATTCACAGAATACTCGATTCATAAAATGGATGAAATGAGCTAGACAAACTGAATGACATAATAAATCATTCATAAGAATCACAACGAGTGCGGAATGCGGTAAGTGGAGTGCTAACCTCCGTAACTCATAGCCAAATTAAAACCGGTGGCAAGGTCGAGCTAAAAAGACCTTAATACCACTCAAAGAATTGCTTAGGTGATAATCCTAAGACAAGACTAAAAATACCAGAAAATTCTAAAACTACAAGAATGAGAGAATCAACACTCTCCTCATCATGAGGGATTAAAGAATAAAATGATGCCATCAAATTGGAATCGAAATCACAAAGAAAAAAAAAAGAAACTTTCCAAAATAGATGGAGACATACCTTATCCCCGAGAAGGGCCTCCAGAAGCACCTGTTACATTTAACTTGCCAGATGGTGAATTATTCGGAGCAATGGGACAAGTGGAACTACAATGACCTTCCTTCTTGCAATAGCGGCAGAAGAGAGGCTTAGGACAAGCTCGAATTATATGATCAGGAGAACCACAATTGAAACACTTCCGAATGGAAGGCGTTTCAGCAGGCTGAGACTGAGAATCAGATTCAACGGGCTTTTTCTTCTTGGAAGGGAAAATTCCCGCTCATCCAAGGGAGACTGCTTTTTGTTGGGGTTCTTACGAACCTCAACCTTATTACCACTATCACACTCCTTCTCGACGGTTTCAAGATGAAGTGCAGAATCTACCAACTCCTCAAAAGAAAGCTTAAGCTGGAGCAACAAAGACTTCTTAAGATATTTCTTAAGACCAGAGACAAACTTCAGATTCTTCTTATAAGAAGTGCTGATGAATTCAAGACCATACTTAGATAAAGCCTAGAATGATGCAACATACTCAGAAATGGAAGATTTCCCTTGCTTTAACTCAAGGAAGCGCCGGGCCAACAAAGCTTTCTCAGATTCAGGAACGAACTTGAGTTCGAATTGTTCCCGAAACCGAGTCCAAGAAAGAGCAGACTCATCAATTTTGGCTACAAGAAGCTCGTACCAATCAAGAGCATGCTCTTGCAATAAGCTAGAAGTTACAAGAACTCTATCATGGTCATAAATATCCATTCTAGAGAAGATACGCTCGCACGTGCGAACCCAAGCTTGGACTTCAAGAACAGACTCGGAGCCCTTAAACGGCTTTCCTCCAAGATGAACAAAATCACTGCACAGGCGTGCAAAGGTAGACTTGCGAGGTGGGGATACACGAGTAGGAGCTGGAGGCTGAATGCTCCTAAACAATTCCATAAACTGATCAGCAGACATATAAACTCCATCCGTATGTGAGCCACTGGATTGCCCAGCATCCGAACGTCGTCCCCTGCCTCTTCCATCCATACGCTTAAGGTAAGATAAGAACAAGATTATTCACAAGGTAGATGTTGCAATATGGAATACTACGGAATAGAAATGCATTCCTAGACGTATTCCCAACTCTATCTAACCTTGATGGAATAAAGAGACATTCAAAGACTTGTATCACTTGTACACTTTGATGTACCGTAATATGTGCATCTATTCTGTGTTTATCATATTTTGTTCTGAACCTGGCTCTGATACCAAGCTGTGACGCCCCACCTCTATACCCACGCTAGCCAAGAGTATTAATAGATAATACCGTCTGCTAACACGGAGAATAAGGCTGTTTAGGAGCGACCATCTATAGCCTTGCTTTAATTATCTATTGAATACATCGACGATTGCTTTACCCAGCAGCACGACATATCCAATGAATACTTAAAACAAAACCATAGGTGGCTAGAGGATCTATCAGAACAGAATATAACAACTCAAATGTAATATACATCACAGAACAGTTGATCATCATATACACATATATTGATACACAACAGAGTATACAAAATAATACATGTCAAGTGGTATAGCAAACCACAATATACAAACGAGTTCGCAAGAATACATATCAGAGTTACAACAAAATAGCACTACACAAAAAGCTATGACAAAAAGAAGCTAGCGGAGTGGTCCATGCGGAAGCAACATAGGCTAAGTCCAAAGGCACCTAACCTGAAAGATCTCGGTCTGACCCGAGTAATTAATACATGGGTCAGTCTAGCTAAACAAATCAGTTAGATAAACTGAACAACAATAAACCTGCAAGGTTACAAGATATAGCAAATATCTCTAAAAGAGATAACACAATCATCTAACAAAAGACGAATCATATGATAACAAGCCTCATATCATCGGCAACATATAGAAACAAAGGATAAGAATATCCCAAAATAAACCATAAGGCAAATAACAAATACCAATAAGGTATACAAGTTCCACAAGGTAAACGCTACTCATCATGCGGCTCAAAAAGACCGACACCGAAGGACGATAACAAGGGAATATAATATCAATGAAACATCATGAGCTGCGGTGAAGAAACCACTCCAATATCTCTTGAGCGGTGGTGAAGAAACCACTCCAATATCTCTAGAGCGGTGGTGAAGAAACCACTCCAATATCTCTTGAGCGGTGGTGAAGAAACCACTCCAATATCTCTTGAGCGGTGGTGAAGAAACCACTCCGATATCTCTTGAGCGGCGGTGAAGAAACCACTCCGATATCTCTTGAGCGGCGGTGAAGAAACCACTCCGATATCTCTTGAGCGGTGGTGAAGAAACCACTCCAATATCTCTTGAGCGGTGATGAAGAAACCACTCCGAAAGCAATACTAAAAGTAACCGACAATCCCAAATATATCTCTCGGGTCGGGGCAAAGGACCAACTCCAAAAGTGATATTAAAGCAACAAGCCAGAGGAGACAGTCCGAAGACACTATCCCAAAGGCAGCATGTGTCACAAACTCCCAGAAAGGAATCCGAAAAGTGGTAACATGAGTCCCATAACCACCCGTTCGCACTAAACGGTTTACTATCCATTAGTTAATTTCACACTCGAAGTAGTACAAAGTTCACCTCATATCCTCAGTAAACCAAACCCGAAGGTCAAAACGATCAATTGAGTAGGTCGGGGATTAATCGGAAAGATAAACGCATAGATTCATGGTCCGTGTTTTGCCCAACCATTTAATCACCCTTCTACTTCGCTCGAAGTGCGAAATTATGCGTGTGTTTAATTAGAATTTATAAATTGGAGAAACGAGCTTTTAATATGATTAGAAAGATTATTTTATAAAAACTCGTGGATGAAGTCAAAAATAAGTTATCAAAGTCAAAGAGGCAATAACAACCACTAAGAAGTAACTTGAATCGATAAAATTTGGAAAACAAATCAAAATATGCAAAAATATGCAAAACAGGCAAAACATGAGCAGGTCGGTCGACCGGTTGCAGGGCTCGGTCGGCTGGCCAGATGCAGGAAATAAAAAAAACTCGACATGAGCAGGTCGGTCGACCGGCTACAGGGCTCGGTCGGCCGAAGCCAAATTTCTGCACTTCCAAAACAAAGGCAGGGAAGTGCCCAATAGCAGGTCGGCCGAACCTGATGGTTTGCACTTCCTGCCCTATCTTCATTGAAATGCAAATTCTTTCCAATCCAAAGCAATGGCACATGCATACTTGTTAGGAACTCATGCCCAACATCAATGAAATCAAGAGAAGTAGATGTGAGTTCAAAACTCACATTTTATCTCACAACCAAAGAAGATGGAGGAGCTAAGTCACAAGGAGAAAACCAATTAATCACTACTTCAACCCAACAAGCTTCAATCTAAGAACAAACAAGTATTTTCCTAAGTTAGGTTTAGGAAAACTTTCTGAAATTGAAGGGGAGAAGAGTTGGAGAAGATGAAGAAGAGCTTACCAATGGCTTCTCTTTGATTTTGGAGCAAGAATTTGGATTTGCAAGAGGATCTAGGGCTAGGAGTTTCTAATTTCCTTTCTCTTCCACCATTATCAGTTTTTAGCTTAAGTTTTTATGAAATGAATAAGTGAATGGAAGGAGAGAAGGGCTGAGTTGGTTTATAGAACAGTTTGGGTGAAACCCAAACCCAAAAGCCCACTTAGCAAATAGCAAAATTCGACTTACTCCGAATATATCGAAGCTTATACTCAAAAAGATCGCAAATGACTTTTTGAACTCAATGGAAGTGGTCTTGAGACCCAATTCGACCGTTTGCAGAAAGTAACTTTTCGGACTATGATCCGACAATTGATGTTATATTTAAATAAAATATTTAAATATACAACCGATAAATATGCGGGTTGTTACAAGGAAGAGGAAGAAGAAGAAGGGGATGAAATGGAAATAGAAGAAGAAGAAGAAGAAGAAGGATAAACATCTTTGAAAAGTATTGACTATCCTCCCGATCCAACCAACAAAACCCTTCTCAAAAGTCAAAAGACTATTGTCAAGAATCAACGGATTCTTAAACAGTCCGTTAGTAAGAAATTGGATAAAATGACATCGAAGATGAACAAGTTTTTCTCCAAAGTCAGCAGGAAGCTTGGATTATCTTCATCTACTTCATCCTCTAACTAGTTCTATCTTTTTATGTTGTATTAATTTAGTTTGTTTTGATTTGAAAGTTCGTGTAGTTCTTTATGATTAATCATAGTATCATTCTATTAAGCAATGAAATTGAATTTCCTTTCTATTATCTAGCTTATCTTATCTCCAGAATAAATGTTAGTATATTATATAAATATATATATATATACACAATTATTCAAAAAATCAAAATAAGCCATCAAAATTCACTACACCATGTCGACATCCCCCTTATGACCATGTTGACATGTACTGGTCAGAAATGACACTTCTTTTTAAATTTGAAATTTAAATAACTACCTTATATCTATTCATTTCAAATGAATTTCTACACCTATAAATACCTATTTCTTCCAGAATTCATCACTCAATATTATTTCTTATCACTTTATCTCTCGTTCTTCTCACAAACTCAAATATGGCCAATCCAATTCATAATTTAACCGAGAATCTTGAAGAAACTCTTAATTCTTTCAAGAATTAATATTCTTTCGTTCATTCTTCGTAACCAGCGACACTTAGTGTTGAGTCAAATACAGATGATCAAGGAGCAAGAAAATCATTTCGATGCGATAAGATGGATGATTTCCTCCCTACACAAGGATGATAACGAAGCACATCCTCCAGTCTCTCTCATCAATGACAATGAAAATTGGGATGCCATTAAAGAAGAACCTATATTCGGAGAAGAAGGATGGATGGAAGTTCCTCCTAATGTTTGATTTCATTTGATTTCTTTGTTTAATTTGAGTTGTTTGCTTTGATTGGTTTGATTTCATTTGTTTTAATTTGGATTGATATAGACTGATATTTGGTGTGGATTGATGTTTTTTGTACAAAACATGTATAAATACATATTGATGTACATATGATATTTGATTAATTATCATGTCTATCAGTATAATTATCTCTTAATCTATCTATTATATACTCCATTGTATAGTTTATTAATGCAGGTACTTTAGTACAAGAATGAGGGGGAGTCATATGTTTTGGAGATTATATAGTTTGGAGTTAGTTTTTGTTGATGACAAAGGGGGAGAAATATAAAATAGGATAGGTAGACATTGATTAAGGGGGAGTTCTTAGTTTTAGGGGGAGTTATTAGGATAGAAGTAATATTTTATAAACAAAGGTTGTCATCATAAAAAAGGAGGAGATTGTTAGTCCTTGAAATGATGGTTTTGATGACAACAACCTTAATAGGATTATAAAATATAAATACTAACATTATAGTTTAGAAATATATGTATATGGAGGATTTAACCATGCAGGTACCAAGAATGAAGACTGTACAATATAGAGATTCAAAATATCAAGATTGAAGACTCATGGGTATCAAGAATATCAAAATTATCAAGAGTTCAAGATTTCAATAATAAGTAATTTAACTAGGAATTTTGTTAAAGCTCCTAGAGAAACACTGGCATCTTAAAATCCAATTTATTCGTGCAGTGGAATCCACTTCGAGCCTATTAAAGGGATGGAACCCTAAGTAGGATGGAACCTATGAAAAATCTTTTGAAACACTGTCTTGTATCCGCTAACCTTTTATTCAAATGTTTTTACAAAATTATATCCTGTTTCCAAAATGATTTCAAAACCTTCCTTTTAAAAGAATTAAAAACATATATCCTGAATTTAAATATTTTAGCCTCAAAATAATCTTTATTTTCAAAATCAAATTATCCTTGTTTTTAAACTTTCTTTTAATAATAATATATTTAACTTTTAAATATTTATACTTAGAATATAGTAAAAAAAATTATATATATCAAAATATTGTTCTCTATACTTATTTATGTATTTTAACTATAGTTAAGTATATTTATAAAGTTTAAAATAGTTTTAATACAAGATAGAAGTTAGTTTCAAAGAAAAACAAATCACCAAAATTTTCTTTGGGATGTCGACATACCCAAGATACCCATGTCGACATAATGGCAGTTGGTTTCAAAAATTTGAATTTCAAAAGAAGTGTTTATTCATCATATCCCTTCACGAATGGACATGGCTGTTGTTCTTCTATAAATATGGGCTGATTTGAACGAATTTTCATTATATTTTCTGCTTTTCATTCCTCTTCTTCTTTCACATTTCTTTATACATATTCTTAACATTACTCTGCCAAAATCAACATTGAGTCTAACTAGATCATTTCTAGTTTGATTCTCTATCACTATCTCAACAAGATCTCGGTGCTATTCGTAATTATAGACTTTTTTTTAATCAATTTAGCGAGAAAAGGTGTGATTGTAGCCTAGGAAATCAATTGGGTGAACTTGTTGCCCCTGAAATCAAGTATCTCTACCCAGAGGATTGTGAATCTAGAGGGTGTACCTCGTAGCCTTGAAATCGAGGGTGTAATTGTATAATTACTTTTGAAAGAAAATCCGTACTTGTGTGCAGGACTGGATGTAAGGTAACTCCAAACCAGTATAAAATCCGGTGTGTTCTTTCCTTTATTGCTTTTACTTTATTTTTGCATCTATGTTTGTTTCTATGATTATATCTGTGCCTGAATATTGCATACATTTGTGTTCAAATTAACAAAAACTCAAAAAGATTTAGTAATTCCTTTAAACACTATTCACCTCCCTCTAGTGTTTATTCTAGCCTTAAGATCCGTATTCCGCATTTCTCACAGCATTCATGCTCTTCTAAGGTCAACTACTTCTTAGGTCAACTCCTTCCAATACGACCTACTTTCCATGGGATAATCGAGATAGGTGTACATCTTCAACTTCATCTGTTGTTCCAAGTTATAATTGTTAGAACAAGGCTAGCCCACAACGGAAGTTATGAGTGAATTTCATAAAAAATTCTCTTGTTGGATCTATATTGGGCATATAAAGTCTAATTTATTTAGAATATTTCTAATTATTATATGAATAAAATCTTTTATTTTATTTAAATTCATAAATTATATAGTTTTATTTAGTTTATATATTAATGTATACATACATACATATGTATGTATGTATGTATATATGTATGTAAATATGTATGTATCATATACACGTATATTTGTGTGTGTGCATGTGTAACATGTTAACACATGCAAGGTATACCATGCCCATGTATAGATGTTAAGATTCACATCACAACGGACACATTAGCTCATTTGATAAGTTAATATATGTTGTCCAAATATACGCATGTACATAAACTATCACTTATGTATAGATATTGTAAATACATACATAGACTTATATATATACAATTGTACATGTTAAGTTTTTTAAATAATTTATTTAAATGTATAATACACACACACACACATATACATAAAAAATGTTTTAAATAAAATATCAATACATACATACATACATACATACATACATACATACATACATACATACATACATATATATATATGCGTACTATTATAATATATCTTTCTAATATGGATAATTTATTAAGATTTTAAAATAAATAATAATAATATTTTTAAATCGTGAAAAATGTATATATTAACATAAATATAATGATAAAATAATATTTTATTTTACTTTATTATATATACATAAAGATATTTATAATAGATAATCACATATATATTAATTCATAAAATATTTTTTATGAATGTCCAGACCATGTGTACAACACAGATAAATTTATTATTATTTTTAAATATATTTTAGTTGATTATTCACTAAAAATCACATAAAAATAATTTTCAAAATCTTTTTAAGCATTTTAAATTTTTAGTAAATCATAAAGGATATTTTAGAAGTTTAAAAAACTTTCACGTTTTTTTTGGTTCAGATTTATTTTTAAATAATTTATTAGTTTCGATCAAATTAAATAATTATTTTTAAAATTAACAAATATTTTTATAGCATTTTGTTTTTTGTCTGAGAGCTTATCTGATGATAAAATAATTTTATAAAAATTAAAACAAATTTTTCATAACATATTTGATTTAATATGATTATTTTATGAAGTATATTGGTTTAAATAATATAAATAATAATAAATAATTATGAAAGCTTTTCGCTTACAACCGAAAATTACTATTACTATAAAAATTTATACATAAAATTATATGACCAATTTCAACCACAGTATGATGATGTAATTAAATATAGACCATATATATGTAATTAAATAATATATATATATATACATATACATATATATATAATTTAATGCAAATTAATTATATATATATTATGCAGCTATATTGATCTAATTTACATAAAAAATTATTTTTCTAACATGAGTGTATACACGCGTATAACCAAACTAGTTTGTGGAAACATTGCAACATATCAGAATCGTCAACAATGGAATAATAATATTTATATACAATAAAATATTATAAAATTATAAACTATAATTTGATAAAATCCGTGTAATATCCCTCTACTTGAAGGCCCAAAACTAACAGCTACGAATGTGGCAGTCATTTATGGTTATTAATCTTCGATGACCAAATATGGCGGTGTTAGATACATTGATACACAGAAATGCATGAATATAGAAAAAAATAAACATCGAACAAGATCACATTCCATTTCAAAACATTTCTAATTCATTCATAATCCCACGGTCGTTAACATGTTCTGAGAAAATATATTTATTACACCATATGCCAAGAGCGACATATGAAGATGCCCTCTTGGATGGCCAGAGTATATATAGGTAATTTAATAACTTTGCCATTACAAACTACACGGAGGAATCAAAATAAAAGAGAACTCTAGGTATATATCATCCTCCTGCATGTCTCCGGAAGCTTTATTCGTATACTAAAGTACCTAAAAACCTTAACACTCAAATAAATCAAAATCAATTGAGTACCCGAGAGTTTAAGGGAAAAATATAAACTTAGAATCAGACATAAAGCCTTGTATGAATAATAATATACCATCTCAAACCATTTAGATATCTAGTGAGACCATACCACTTTGGAACGGGTTTTACTCTCACTAGTATCTTAAAACCTTTATAAAACCATATACTGTGCTCCTACATCCACAATAGTTAATACAATTCAAAAAAATATGATATGATGATACGTAAAACAAGTGAATCAATTATGGATTACACATCCCCATTCATTTTGACTATCTGTCAAAATTATAGTTTCTAGGGTTACCATTAACCTAATAGTTTTCATGGGCTGACTAATAACCGAAAAAATGATTATGGACTCTCTATCCTGCTATATAGTTTTCATGTGATCCCTAAGAACCTATTGGTAACTCCAATATCTTTACTCTTATCCTAGGTTTCATGGGTTAAATAGGAACCTATTGGTAACTCTAATGTCTTCTTTTCTTATCTTAGTTTTCATGGGCTGACCAAGAACCTATTGACATCTGTCAATATCTTAATTCAGATATAGTTTTCATGGGTTCGCTATAAATCAATGCCCCTTCCAATATAAAATCATAGTTTTCATGGGATAGCTATGAACCTATCTTTCTGACATCTTCATTTATACATAGTTTTCATGGGCTTACTATGGACCTGTTGGCCCCTACTAATATCTTTTCCATTACACAGTTTTCATAGGCTTACTGAGAACCTATCAGCCCCTACCAATATCTTTTCCTTTAATATTTTTGCATTCTATATTCTGGTCTTCCTGACCTCCTGGATGCAATTCTACTCATTCAGGAGTTAACTTAATTTAAATTCACTACTGGGTTAACCTAGTTAGTTATTCTATCCTTAGCCAAAATACAGTATGGGTCCATTAGAATGTGAATATATACATATATGAAGAAGCAAATAATAACTTGGTTAATCCCTTTGACCTTTTGATCAAAGAAAACTTCTTCAAAAACTTATTTTCAAAATGCTTTATTTATTTATGACATGGTTTTCTTTTAAAATGAAATCGGGTTATTTGTTTTGGAAAACTAAGGCTTTTGAAACGTTCAAAACCTTGCTTTCGACTTCATTAGATAACCACCTTCAAAACCATAAAAATCTCTTTTCAAAACATTAGCCCCTTGCCTTTCGAAACACATTAAAACCTCTCTTTCAAAACCTTTCGAATGTAACAAAGTATCACTTATCAAGTCTTAGAAGCATAGCTTCGAAACCATTGAAAGTACCTCTTTCAAAACCTTTGGAAGTGTCCCTTTCGATATCATTGTAAGTCCCTCTTTCGAAACCGTTGGGTTTAAATTTAAAAATATCATTTGGATCAAAGTGAATATAAACGAAAATATCTCTTTCGAAACCATTCTTTATTATATAAATGTATTAGGGAAAATTTGATGGCGTCGTCACTATCCCTTTCAAAAGCTTCAAATCATTTGAACAAAACACTAAAGGATAGCTTCGAAATCCCCTTTGATGCCATTGCCTTTGGAACCCTTTCGAAAGCATTAGGAAGTGGCTTAAAACATCTTTAAGACCAAACTACCCGTTGAAGGAATTGATAACTTCAATATACTCGAAAGGCAAAAGAACGACAGTTGGTCTTTGACTAACTCGGAACCCCTTCTTTCGAAAGAATTATTTTACAAGTAAAGAAACCCATTCAAAAGCTTATTCTTTAAAACATAAGATGGCAACCCCTCCGAAAGCTATTAGAAAAAACCATTTTGAAAGCATAGGTCTCATTACCTTCGATAGCTTTAATAAAACAAAGGCAGACGCTTAACTTTTTGAAACAAACAAAAGGTATCGACCCCATCGGAAGCAGTGCTTTCAACACCTTGTCTTCCACCTTTCTCTAATCCACTACGTACCATCTAAGTGATACCTTGTGTATTGGTTTCGGCTTAGTGTGGTTTTGACTTGATTGAAGGCGGAAGCTCTGGATCGAAAGGTACTTTTATTAGAGGCGGAACCTGCTTTACTAAATAAAAGCTGATTAATGCCAATTAAAGCAAATTCTATCTAACTAACCTGCCGGGTATAAACATATGATTGGTTCCCTTAACTTTTCAAATTCTTTACCAAAATAACCGCCGCTTAGTTTTAGATCTAAATCATGGTTAAGTTAGTTAATAAGCCCTTCCATTAAGCAAAACTAATAATGCAAATCCTTCTAAAATAATTTAATTTGCATATCAAATCACTTACGAATAATCCTCAAAAATTACGGAAATTCATTTTAACCATGTTATCTAACATATCAAAATTTCAAACCCAAATTCTCAATATAATTTCTGAAATAAATTTATAAACCCAATTAACCAAATTTTTCTTTGAAAATTCATAATATTCTTTCGATAGCTTGGAAAATTATTAAAATTAAAGCCCAACTGCAAAACCATGTTATACATAACATAAAAATTTTCCATGACATTTAAGCATCAATATCAATCGGTTTTGCCCTAAATCCGCATATATTCTTATTCAAACATTCTTGTTTAAAACAAACAAATTGTAATTAAAGCATAACATCATCCAAATCATCATAAAAACCAATTTAATCTTAACTCCAAAAAACATATGATTATAAACAAAAATAGAGATCGCATAAATTATTATTCACCTTGATTAAGATAAGGAGATTGGATTGTGATTTATTCCCCTAGCTTTAATCCTTAGCTTTTTTTAATTCCTCTTCTCTTTTCTCTTTGATTATGGCCAGCTCCTCTTCTTTTACTTTTTTGTTTTGTTTTCAAAATGACGTGAATGGGAAATGAAATGGTTATGAACAAGAATATATAAGGGTAAGAGGTTATGTGCGGCTAACTCTCATTGTATCGTTATGTAGATTAATTAACTTAAAATCAATTCTTTAGCCCATTTAATTTGTTAATTGAGCATGATCTTAATTATATTCATATCTAAATCCCCTTATCACTTAATATTTATATTATATTATTTAATTTATCCAGTAAAATATCTAGAATAATGTTATCAAAAATTAGGGGTGTTACAGACTCCGCTCCTTAAAGAATTTCATCCTCGAAATTTAGTAAGGAATAAATACTAAACATAGCAATCATCTGTAATGACTCTTAACAACCATACTAGTCTACCTGACTAGCAATTATCTATATATATCTAATATAAACATACCCTCAAAGCAAATTAGGATAAGTATCTCAAATTATGTCCTCTATCTCCCAAGTATAGTCCTTCTCGTTGTCACTCCATTGAAATTTCACCAACTTGACTATCTTTTTCCACAATCCTTTCTCATCTCTCCCTACAACCCGAACTGGTTGTCTAACAAAATTCAAATTAGGCTCTACAACTAAGCTGTGCAGTTAAAGCGCTCGGAAGATTCAAAGCGGTGGAGGTGCAAAAAATCATAGCGGGGATACAGCGAGGATATAGCGGGATATAGCGGATGGCTCTAAAATAGCATATAAAGCTCGTACTTAATGTTTTTACAAATATATAAATGGTAATTAAATAAAAAATTATCATTCAATTGAATTATAATTAATACATAAGTAATTTTAAACAAAAAACATGTGCAAATATACTTTAAATAAACGTAACACTGTTATATAACGTAATTGAATTTAGCAGAACATTAGAGTATTTTGATTTTTGAAAATATATTAAAAATTAAATCAAATATTCATAATTTTTATAATGTATAAATGCAATTTTTTAATTTATTTTATTAAAGAAGATATAGCGGAAATAGAAAAATATAGCGGGAATAACGGGATATAGCGGAAATAGCCGGGATTAAAGCGGAAATGCTATATTTTTGGGCTATATGGAAAAATCGTAGCGGTAGAAATCTGCTATGAGATATAGCGGGGTTATAGTGGGGTAATAGAAGGGCATTAACTACACAGCAACTAAGTCTTCCAACCTTGTCAGAGGAAGTGTCTGAATCGTGCACATACTTGCGAAGATGAGATACATGAAACACGTTATGGACACCTGCCATACTGCTTGGCAACTATCCTCTGTATGCGAACTTTTCAATCCTCTATATAATCTGGAATGGACCAACATATCTCGGTGGCAGTTTCCCTGACTTTTTGAACCGTACCACACCCATCATCGGTGATACCTTAATGAAAACCCTGTCTCCAACTGAGAACTCTAGGTCTTTCGCCATTTATCTGTGTAACACTTCTATCTGGATTGAGCATTCTTCATTCTTCATCCTTTCTCGGATTAAGTCAATCTTTTTTGATGCCTCCCAAACTAAATCTGGACCTAAGAACTATCTGTCTCTAGTGTCCAACCGACATGCTAGGGATTTTCATGGCCTTCTAGACAACGCTTCAAAAGGCGCCATTCCTATACTAGTTTGATAACTATTATTATGGAAAAACTCAACCAAATTTAGGTGATCTTCCCAAGATCCACCGAAATCCAATACACAAGCTCTCAATAAATGATCTAGTACTTTATTTACTCTCTTTTCTATCCATCCGTCTTACGGTGATATGCAGTACTCATCTTGAGTTTGGTACTAATACATTTTGTAGACTCTTTCAGAATTCGCTAAGAAAAAAAGCATCTCTGTCACTAACTATGCTACTAGAAACTCCATGTAGTCTAACTATGTTCTTCAAAAAAAACTTAGCTAAAACAGGTGTGGTCCTGATTGACTTAACTAGAATGAAATGGGCACTCTTGGTCAACCTGTCCACTATGACCTATATACTTTCATTTACTCTATTCGATCTTCGCAACCTGTCTATAAAATCCATGGATATCGAATCCCATTTCCAAATTGGAATATCTAAAGGCTGAAGCAATCCATTAGGCTTTTGATGTTCGGCTTTCACTAGTTGACAGTTGGTACACTACTTAATCTATAAGCCAACATCCCTCTTCATACCTTCCCAATTAAAGCTCCTCTTTATATCTTGATACATCTTGGTCCCTCCAGGATGAATCGTAAACTTGGATCGATGACATTCTCCAAGAACTACTTACCTCAAGTTCTCAACATATGGAACACATAATCGTCCCTTCTTCCTTAACAATCCTCTTTGGTCAAGACAAAAATCTTTCAGATCATCGATCTCGTTTCCAAACTCAAGCCTTCTGATCTTTTCGGCTAATAATGGATCATCCTTCTGCTTGAAAGCAATTCTCTCGATCAACACTAGTCGAACTTCTAAATAGGACAACATGACAGTACTCTGACTAGAACTAGCAGTCGATTTTAACTGCACTACAAGTAGTCAAAGCTTCTAAATCATTCCACTCTGCCAACATAGCTAACACCACATTCTGATGTCTTCTGCTAAGAGCATCCGCAACATTGTTACCTTTCCCTGTTGTATACACTATACCAAAATCATAAGCAGCCAAAAACTCCAACCACCTCTGCTGTCTCATATTTAACTCCTTCTGAGAGAATAATATCTTAAAGACTTACGATTTTGTATAGCTCAAATCTCTCCCCTAAGAGATAATGTCTCCAAATATTCAATGCAAAGATCACCGCTGTCAACTCCAAATCATGAGTAGGATATTTCACTTCATACAGTCTAATCTGTCGGGAAGCGTAGGCAATCACTTTACCCTTCTGCATCAACACAGCTCCCAATCCAGTTCCACATGCATCAACCCTTGGTTTCCTTCTAGAACTACAAACATAGGTGCATTGGTCAACAAATGCTTTAATTTAAGGAATGCATTTTCATATTTATGGGACCAAACAGACTTCACCTCCTTCATATTTAGCTTATTCAAAGGCACTGCTATCTGTAAGAAATCCTTAATGTCTCCGGTAAAAGCCAGTAGGTCCAAGAAAACTTCTGATCTCAGTCACTGTCTTTGGTCTCTTCCAATTATTAACAGCTGCGATCTTATCTGGATCGATTGATAACCCCTTCTTTGAAACCATGTAACTAAGAAACTTAACATCTTTCTTCCAAAAATAACACTTGAAAAACTTTGTCTTTAGCTGATGCTGTCTCAGCGTCTCAAGCACAACTCTAAGATGATCTTCATGCTCTTTCTTATTCTTAAAGTATACCAAATGTCATCTATAAACACCAATACGAATCCGTCCAAATACTATCGGAAGACTCAGTTCATTAAATCCATAACGAATGCAGGAGAATTCGTTAACCCGAATGACATTACTAATCACTCGTACGAACCATATCTAGTTGGATATGGTTCGAAATGCTGCCCTCTGCCACTCTTAACTAACTAAAGCATGTCACCAAATCCAACTGGGAAAACATTCTGGCTTCACGCAACTGATCAAATAAATCATCAATTCTTGAAAAAGAATACTTATTTTTTATCGTCCTCATGATCAGCTTAGGATAGTCGATACATATCCTCAATGACCCATCCGGTTTCTTCGTGAATAACATGACCGCTCCCAAAGGCGAACTGCTTGGTCTAACAAAATTCCTTCCTTCTAGATCCACTAGCTTCACCTTTAATTTTTTCATCTCGGTCGATGTCATCTAGCTAGGTGGTCTACTCATAGGTTCATCTCCTGGCACAAGATCTATCTAAAACTCAGCAGCTCGTTTGGGTGGTAGTCCTATGACTGGCTCAAAGACATCCACAAACTCTCTTGCTACTTGAACCTAACTTAGATCTTCTCCCACTTCCATTGCACTTAACAAAGCACAATTACTTCAGTTAGAATTCTCCACTGAGAATATAACGCGGTTATGACCATCAGGATGTCTTAGTGATATCTCCCATCCATGCAAAATATCCTATCCTCATATTGTCTCAACCAATCCATACCCAAAATGATTTGGAAATCTATGAAATCAAAAACATACAGATTGCATGCAAACTGTTACCTAACAAATCAAGTCTAATTGGTTACTTCTCATACCCCGAGTTGCATACCCTCCTATTGGATTCACAGCCCTTAAGGAAGTAACAAGGTGTGTGGGTTCTAAGCATAACCTATTAACCAAACACTGGGATATAAATGAGTGTGATGCATCGGCATTAAATAATATCCTAACTAGCATACTCTGAATCAGAAACATACCTTCCATCACATTCTTTCCCTTTTCAGCTGTAGTTGGCTTAGCAGATGATCAAACAACAAAGACCTTTCCCTTATCTACCCTGACAGGCTTTGGATACTGTTTCTTATAATGCCCAACTTGATCACAGTTAAAGCACTTCACATTCTTCTTATCTTCGGCCTTCTTCCCCTTGCCTGATCGGCACTCATTAGCATAATGACTCTTCTTGTAACTTTTGTAGCAAACAAAATCAGCCTTTTCCTTCTTTGCATCATCTCCCTTCTGGGCTCCATTTTTCTTAAAGAACTTTTTTTCCTTCCCCTAAGAACCATAGGTTTCAACTGGCTTCTCTCTAGCACAGACAACCATCATGTCCTCTTGTCGAATTGCCATCTCTATAACCACATTACAAGGATCACAGATATAGGTTAGGGTTGCCCTGGCAAGCTTGGGTTTCAATCCCCGTATGAACCTCTCATTCCTTCCGATGTCAGTGCCCATAGTAGCATATCCATATCAAGATATCTCATCAATCCTAGTGGCATACTCGATAACCGACATCTCTCCCCAGAAAAGATCCATAAACTTTCTCTTTAATGCTGACTTAGCAACCTCAGATAAAAACCTCTGTTCAAATCTCCTTCGAAATTCAGACTATGTCAACTCTTTCTCCAGAACCTTGGCAATTACACTATTCCACCAATGAAGTGCTGACGCCTGCAACTGTCTAGAGGCCAACCTTCTCTTCTGCTCATCATATAAACCAAATCATCAAAGGTATGCTGACAATGCAATAATCAATTTTCTACTTCTATAGCATCCTCCATTCCCATAAACGATCCCCCACCAAGAATGGTGCAGTCTCTACTCAACTTAGCATAGTTATTCCTAACTGGAGCAACAGGATTTGCTCCTCCAACATTACCCGCAACTCTTACTTGCATCAAATTGACGAAGAGCTGATACATCGCCCCCATATTTACTGGTGGATTTGTAACACCCATATTGGCATTAGCATTTTGGTTAGCATTAGCCTGTCAGCCTTGATTCCTCCTGGTATTAGGTCGATCACTTCGATTGGTTGTGGTGCTTCCTCCACAGAGATTTCCTCTTCCATTTCCTGTTTCCATACCTTCTTTCCCGTAAATCTACGGACGAGCCTTAGTAAGATATAGAAGAATGGTCTAGCAGAGATAGGATACATACTTATATATAACTATATATCGAATAAAAGTATGTTAATATAGCGTTATCCCATACCCTGATCATATTTCTGATTCATTGAATTATGTTTGAAAAAGCTTTTAGGTTTAACTTTTCTTTTAAGCTTCATAAACTTATGCTCTGATACTAACTTGTAACATCCCCTTACTTGGAGGTCCAAAACTAACGGCTACGAATGTTGCAATCATCCATAGTTATTAATCTTCAACGACCAAATACGACGGTATTAGACAAATTGATACACAGAAACATATGAATATAGAAATCTTTTAAAACATCTAACAAGATCACATTCCATTTCAAAACATTTCCAGTTCATTCAGAATCCTATAATCTTTAACCACATTTAGAGAAAATATATTTATTACAACATACGCCAAGAGCGACATATAAGGATGCCCCATTGGATAATCAAAGTATATATAGGCAATTTAACAACTTTACCATTACAAACTTCACCGTGGAATCAAAATAAAAGAGAACTCAATATAACTGTCATGCCTCCTGCACGTCTCCAAAAGATTTATTCGTCTACTAAGGTACCATAAAACCTCAAATCTCAAACTATTCAAAATCAATTTAGTATCCAAGAGTATAAGGGGAAAAATATACTTCAAGTCATACATAAAGCCTGGTAAGAATAATAATCGACTATCTCAAACCACTTAGATATCTAGTGAGATCATGCCGCTTAGCGGAATGGATTTTCCCATCACCGGTATCTTAAAACCTTTATAAAGCCATATATTGTGGCCCTGATTCCACAATGGTTAAAACAATTCAAAAAAAATATGATATGATGATATGCAAAACACGTGAATCAATTCCGGATGAACCATCTCCTTTCATTTTGACTATCTGTCACAGTTATAGTTTCTAGGGTTACTATTAACCTAATAGTTTTCATGAGCTGACTAATAACCAGTAAAATGATTATGGACTCCCTGTACAGTTACATAGTTTTCATAGGATCACTAAGAACCTATTGGTAACTCCAATATCTTCTCTTCTTATCCAAGTTTTCATGGGTTGACTAGGAACCTATTGACATCTACCAATATCTTAATTCGGATGTTTCGTGGGTTAACTATAAACCTACTAGCCCATGCCAATATCAAATCATAGTTTTCGTACGCTAACTATGAACCTGTCTTTATGACATCTTCATTTATACATAGTTTTTATGGGCTTGCTATGAACCTATTGGCCCATGCCAATATATTTTCCATTACACAGTTTTCATGGGCTTACAAAGAACCAATTGTCCCCTACCAATTTCTTTTTCTTTAATATTTTAGCATCCTATATTTTGGTCTTCATGACCTCCTGGATGCAATCCTACTCATTCAGAAGTTAACTTAATTTATATTCACTGGTGGGTCAACCTAGCTGCTTATTCTGCCCTTACCCAAAATATAGTTATGAGTCCATTACAACGTGAATATATACATATATGAAGAAGCAAACAATAACTTGGTTAATCCCGTTAACCTTTTTATCAAAGAAAACTTCCTCAAAAACTCAATTTCAAAACACTTTATTTATTTATGCATTGTTTTCTTTTAAAATGAGATTGGGTTATTTGTTTGGAAAAACTAAGGCTTTCGAAACCTTCAAAACCTTGCTTTCGACTTCACTGGATAACCTCCTTCGAAAGCATAAAAATCTCTTTTCAAAACATTAGGCCCCTGCCTTTCGAAACACTTTAAAAGCTCTCTTTTGAAACCTTTCAAATGTAGTAAAGTATTGCTTATGAACTCTTAGAAGCATAGCTTCGAAACCATTGAAAGTACCCCTTTCGAAATCTTTGGAAGTATCCCTTTCGAAATCTTTGGAAGTCCCCTTTTCGAAACCATTGGATTTATATTTAATAAATCATTTAGGTCAAAGTGAATAAAAGAAAGTATCTCTTTTGAAACTATCCTTTATAATATAGAAGTACCGGGGAAAATTTGATGACAGCGGCACCATCCCGTTCTAAAGCTTCAAATCATTTAAATAAAACACTACAGGATAGCATCGAAACCCCATTTCGACGTCATTGCCTTCGGAGCCCTTCGACCCTTTCGAAAGCATTTAGGAAGTGGCTTAAAACATCTCTAAAACAAAATTACGCTTCGAAGGCATTGATGACTTCAATATACTCGAAAGGCAAAAGAACGACAGTAAGGCTTCAACTAAGTCGGAACCCCTTCTTTTGAAAGCATTGTTTTATAAGTAAAGTAACCCATTTGAAAGCTTATTCTTTAAAACATATGATGGAAACCCCTTTGAAAGATATTAGAAAAACCCCTTTCAAAAGCATAGGTCTCGTCTCCTTCGAAAGCTTTAATAAAACAAAGGCAGACGATTAACTTTTTAAAACAAACAATAGGTATCGACCCCATCGGAAGCAGCGTTTTTGACACCATATCTTCCACCTTTCTCCAATCCACTACATACCATCTAAATGATACCTTGTGTATTGGTTTCGACTTCGTGGGGTTTCGACTGGATTGAAGGCAAAAGCTCTGGGTCGAAAGGTACTTCTATTAGAGGCGGAACCAGATTTACTGAGTAAAAGCTAATTAATGCCAATTAAAGCAAATTCTATCTAACTATCCTGCCACGTGTAAACATATGATTGGTTGCCTTGAATTTTTAAATTCCTTTCCGAAATAACTGTCGCTTAATTTCAAATCTAAACCATGGTTAAGTTAGCAAATAAGCTCTTCCATTAAGCAATACCAGAATTGCAAATAAGTCCTTCTTCTAAAATAACTTAATTTGCATATCAAATCAATTGGGAAAAATCTTCAAAAATTATAGAAATTCACTTTAATCATGTTATCTAACCTATCAAAATTTCAAATCCAAATTCTCAATATAATTTATGAAATAAATTTATAAACCCAATTAACCATATTTTCCTTTAAAAATTCATAGTAATCTTTCCATAGCTTGGAAAATTATCAAAATTGACACTCAACTCCAAAATCGTGTTTTACATAACAAATTTTTTTTCATGACATTTAAACATCAATATCAATCATTTTTTCCATAAAACTGCATAAATTCTTATTTAAACATTCTTGTTTAAATCGAACAGATTGTAATTCAAGCATATCATCATCCAAATCATCATAAAAATGAATTTAATCTTACCTCCTAAAAGCATATGATTATAAACAAAAATAGAGATGGTATAAATCATTATTCACCTTGATTAAGATAAGGAGGTGGATCGAGACTGAGATTTATTCCCCTAGCTTTAATACTTAGCTTTTCTTTGATTTATCTTTTCTTTTCTCTTTGATTATGGCTGGCTCCTCTTCTTTTACATTTTTGTTTTGTTTTCCAAAATGACTTGAATGGGTAATGAAATGGTAAGGAACGAGAATATATAAGGGTAAGGGGTTATGTGCAGCTAATTCCCATTATACCCTTATGTAGATTAATTAATCAAAAACCATTCTCTAGCCCATTTAATTTGTTAATTGAGCACAACCTTAATTACATTCATATCTCAATCCCCTTATCACTTAATATTTAAATTATTCTATTTAATTTATCTAATTAAATCTCTTGAATAATATTGTCAAAAATAAGCGTTACAATCCATATCTAATTATCAAAGCATTGAAGTACGCATTGAAAAGATAAACTTTCCCTTTAAAACCTTTATCGATTTAGCAGATTGCTAGTCCATGAACCGTTGACCTTCAACTATTGAATAGTAATCGAATGAACTTAATTTGAGTTTGATGGAGATACCATGGTATAATTTCGGCCAGCGAAGGATGGAAGAAGAGGTGGAGAAAAAAAGTTCATATCTCATCAGCGTAAGGGTTAATTAAATAATGGATAGAAAAGAGATAAAGTGAATCTAATCTCGTAATCTTTCTCCTTCCATCTAAGCCATCAAAATTAAGCCCCGTTTCTACCGATAATTGAGCCGCCTTTACCCTCCTATTTCAGTCAAAAATCTCAACTGTATAATGGGCCTTAAGCTCTTTCAATCCCATAATAAAATATTATGCAATTAAATCAAATTTAATTGCTTATCTATATCTTATATCGATTGCTATATTCATAAATATTTAAATATATTTTGTAATTTTTTTCTCAAATCATAATAAAATTTTATAATTAATATTTCATAAATATTAATTAATTTAATTAGTTAATAATGATTATAAACTAATTAAATCATTTGGTCAAATGAGAATATATTGTTTCGGTTGTGTGACTCGTCATGTGTAAATTTGGTCAGCGATTAATATCGAACTATATAAATATTAACATTCACACGTTACTTAGCAGGTGGTGTGACATTTTGGCCAAATTTATTGCCTATTTGGTTTCAGTAAAATCCAATTTTACTTTGTTAAGCGTTACCCAGTTGTGACTTTTGTTTACACCAATTCTATTCGTCAAAACTATATCACTTTGGACTTATGGAATTTGGTAATGGTCAAAATTTCATTATCATCCATATTCAACTTTATAATCCAAACACAATGTCAATAATAACAATTATTATTACCTGAAATGTTCTGGCTAGAGACTTTGACTTTATGTTGACCTGAGTCGACCGTGATACTAACCACATATAACTAAGGAGACGAATCCTCTATTGAATAGCGTTTCATTTTCAATACTTCCACTCGATCTAACTATAGTCACTCAACGAACATCGTACCATGATTTGGTTATAATCAAAGTGAAGCTTCCATATTGAAGATCGATACTATTCTCAAGTCGAGAGAGCTTTATAAATCAGTCACAGGGATATTTTCTATTTGAACTTAGTTAGTTAACCGACAAAAAACTATCGATTTTGAGTCATTCCATTGTTATCCAATAACTTTCAATACGTAATCCCTATACGCCACCAATAATAGAGGTGGACACAGTCGATTAACTGCACAAATCAATTAATTTTTGCGGTTAACCTAAAGTAATGTGCGGTTCGGTTAACCATTATCAATAGTATCGACCGAACCGCAACATTTGAACCGTGGTTAACCGGTCGTGTAGAACGATTAACCGACTATTATTCGCGGTTAAACAGTTAATCAATAAAGTTAAAACGGTTAACCAATTGATTGTTTGCAACTTTGAAATGTTTACATAGATAATAAATTCAAGTTAAAGGTTAGGTATACCACCTATTAGAAATTCAAGTTCAACACAGACCCATTATTTGGTTTGAACACACATAAAATAACAGCAAAAACTAAAATTCAAGTTCAACACACACACATAACATAACAGCAAAAACATAACACATAGAAATTCAAGTTCAGATTTCATAGTTCATACTCATGAATATATAACATTAGATTAGATAAATACACACAACACAATGTAAATACACATTATATACTCTTCCCCGCCACCACCAATTCATTACTAATCAACAAACATCAATTGGTTTCTTGGCTTCACCAATCCAGTAAGTTTATTATACATACGCCTTTAATACAGCAACATAGATGAAACTATGAATGCAAGCTTATGTATTTGAGAACATCGAATTACAGGTTATAGTGTTAGAAGAATAATGGAAGGTAACAGAAGAGGGAGTTACTTGTCTCAAGCTTTTCTTCTCAGTCGGCTTATTTCTTTGATAAGTATGCAGGTGGGGAGCTTGCACATGACCTTCTTAACTGGAAGAATAAGAATCAACTATTATTCTAGTTTTATGCTATTGCTTTACTTTTTGCATTTCAATTGTTTAAATTTGAAACATTTGTATCGTTTGTATGTAATAGCCTAAATGTTCAATGATAAGCATTTTGCCAGTGATAAATAATAAGAACTTGTTTATTTCACAATTTTATGATTATTTGGTTATTTTATCAACAGTAACTGTACAACTTGAGTTGAAAACCGTAAAACATATCATATTAAAGCAAGGTGCTGATTAATCATTTGCAATTAAATGGGTAAATTTAGTGCTTTTGGACAAACATCAGACGTTTACCAAGCATAATGAAGACTTAAGCTCTCTACTCTCCATGATTTCATGCATATATGCAGCAAGGTTTAGAGTTTAAAACAGTCTGAAACAAACAAAAAAATATGCAAAATGATCGCTTGTAAAATTCAAAATTAAACCTGATATCATAACTTACATAGCTTTGCTCCCCATAGGCAATCCATCATACATCCTGCTTGCACAAATGTAATCGTGAAACACATCATTGTAAATCACCAGTTAGCCATACAAACACATCATTGTAAATACTCATGCATATATAACAAGAACAACACACACAAATTATATGAATAACCGTTAATGTCAAGGCTAAAAGGCGGTTAATGCTATTCTTGTTGGCCAACTTTGTACGATCTAAAGTAGAGTTTGTAAGCATATAAATATAGTTCGGGAGATTGTCTTTCCCTGAAATCACTTCCAAGTAAAACTTTGCTGTAGTAACCTCAACTTTAAAATCCTGTTCTTTTATTTTCATGAAAAAAAATTAATAATAGCCTTAATCAGTTCATGTTTTAAGAAAGCTTGTGATAAAAGAATTAAAAGTGTGAGGGTGTGAAAAGCATTCAAATTTCGCTTTGTCCAACGCTAACTCAAAACAATCATATGTTAACCCTTCTTCAATAAGACAATGAACCATTACTGTATATATACAAAGCATAGAACATGATATACATTATAAAATGCTGAAACTATGAAAATGGAACTGGAGACGCAATCACGCATGAAAATCGACGATGCAAAACGAAAATCGTATACAGAAAGAAGCAACCAAATCACGGTTGAAACGATGCAAAATGAAAATCAAACTCACATTTTTTCTCTTCCTACAATATTAACCGTTGCTGAAATCGACGATCTAGTGAGCAGAGATTAAAGAGCAAGGCGGCACTCGGAAGACTGGCAGAGGATGAGTTGATTACTTGATTATCACGATTGATATTCAGAGAATAACGAAAATTATAAATAGATAAGCTAAGTTGGGGAACGAAATCAAATTGTGTTATGAGAATACTGTATAGCGGCTTAGAGTTAGGAAAAGAGCAATGGGTCGGGCAGCAAAAAGATTTGGATTGGGCAGGCCCGATAATTTAAAAAATTACTTTTGGTTAAAGGATATATAACCACGCTTAACCTTTAACCAACCGATTTTGGTCGCTTAACATCGGTCGGTTAACCTAAAGTTCGATTAATCAATTTTTCATTTAAAACGGTTCGATTAAGATCAGTTCGGCCAGTTAAGTCGGTTTGGTCCACTCCTAACCAACAGTCATTAGTAATATACTGTCCAACATTTGAAGAGCATTACGTACTCTAGTCTCGACAGATACATCGATATCCAGTCTCGATGCATCTTTAATAGGAACATTTAAAATGAAATATTTGTTTTCATTGTGACAAATTATTCATGGTTGCAACACTTCTTAACAACTATCATAAAACATACCATTTATGGATTTTCCATTAAATATACATTTAATTAAATTAATTAATTAATATAACACATTATATTAAGTATATAATAGGAAGAAAACACCTTTTATTTCGAACAAGATTGGTTATCGAGTTAGATATATATAACAAATTACATGATTGCACTTAGGGCATGCCAAAAAATCTATCAATCTCCCATTTGCATTTGGGGTCAATTATGTAATCTTATTCCAATCGCTTTCTTCAAGACCAATCGGATCAGTCCCTCAGTGAACGAGTATGTTATTTTGCTTTAGTCATCTCCTTTGTCAATTAACTCTCTCCAACGCTGATAAACTGCCTTTATCATGTGAAACAATTTGAAATATGTTTCTCGACTTCTAGTGAGCTCTAAGTTCCGTTACAAACTATATCATGATATAGTTATCATATAACAATATTATGAGACTCAACATTTGGAATCACCCTCGGCACGGTTATAAATTTATGAATTTATTATATACACATTGCTTTTATTCTAACGCTATTCAAGTCAATGTACTTAGCATTTCCGTTGGATCGGCCACAATCTCTTTTATTTAGAACATTTTTAACTTAGGGATTCTTAACTTGAATTTTACTATTGATATATTATACTCTTTATCACTTATGAATTTTAAGTCTGAACATTCTTTCATAAGGAGTTCGTTTTTTCTGTAAACGGTTATCTGGTATTTCACAACTACATAAGAACTTCTCAAACAACCATTTAGTGATATCTATTTGGATTTGATATTTGATTTATGCAGCAAATATATAAACAAATCACGATATCGTAAATAACATAAAATGTACGATAATTTCTGTTATCAATAATAAGGAATCCATCTTACATATTTCATATTAAACATTTTAATAAGGCGTCCATGATATCTTTTGAGACATTCGCAATATCTTTTATAGTTACTATAAAAATAATCATTTACAAATCCAACAACGAGTATTAAAACAACTAAAACTGATTTTAACACAAGTACATGTTAACAATCAACAGTGTTGTTTGCATATGATTTAGAAATATCTACGTACCTTTTAATGTTCTTTCTTATGAACACATGCTTCCTCTGCATTTTGACTAATAATCAAACTATTTGATACATCTATTAAAACACTTGTTCAATGTTGATGCTTTTCAGAATGATACTTTCATATCCGTTCTCGGATCGTATTCGAAAAACCCATAAATTCAATATCACTTCCACTAAGTTCGAGACATTTTGGTTGTCATGCACAAACAGTCTAGTCTAAATCTATATTTAGAACTTTTCACTTAACACACATATACCAAAACATAAAATCATACTAGGTGATAACTTTGTGTGTAAGGTCTGAACCAACTTGCACACATCGAATGGTGAATCAGTTATATTAATTTTAGCAATTAAAATTCTTGGTATTATTCTTATCAATATGGCTCACTATGTTCCAATCACCATATTATGACTGCTTTTGTCTTTCTCTTAAAGACAAATTTGTGGCCAATGGATCATATCCATTCAGATACAACTACCAAAATATAATTTTGATAATATACTTGGAATTTGTTTTGGATTAGCGCATCCTACCATATTATAGAGTCAATACTCTTAATGATCTAATTAACAACCAAGGATTATTTATTCTTGACATTGATAAGAAACTCATAATTTCTCTTTAATATACAAGAATACTCATTAGATGTTTTATTGTATTTGTGTTCGTTTAGGTTTGGTCGAGTTTATTTCATCCCTTGTAATCATTTTTATCATTAGATCACATTCAAATTCAATATATACCAATAACTTCTTAAAGAAATTCCATCACTATGAAGTTGGTTTTTTTGAGACAACGGTTGTTTCTTAATGCAATGGAACAGATTCATAAGCATTTTATGAATTGCCATGTATAAAACTGATTTTGCATTAGTTCACAATATATTTATGTTCATAACATAAATTAGTCTTCTAATGACTATCGTCCCCAAAATTCACTTGGAAAAATTCATACAAGATCTCTTGCATACAGTTATTACGTGCAATCTTTCGACTCGCACAACCTGCCGACTCCTTGACACAGGGTATATAGGGGTTTCTTATAAACCCTTATCTCGTATAGTTTTGTAAACCATTTTTGGAAGATATTAATTTTAACATTGTGTACTACTCTTAAGTACACACCTTATAGAAAAAATTTAACTTAAGTTCACTCATAATTAATCGTGCTTTGTGCAACAAGTTTGATTAATCCATATCAATACATCATTATGTATTATAGGGAGGAGTGATTTTTGAGGTTGAATCTTTATTCATTTTTAGGTACGTTCGAAACTCTTTCCAATATACTCGCATATTCGATCAAATCAAATCAATTTTATTTTGTATTGCATGTTATTTTATTTACTTCCATTTCATAAGCTTATCATAGACATACTACGTGTGTATCAAATACGCATGCCTATATCGGTTATAACTCATTGGTGAATATAACAAAGTATATGGAACTGTTTTGGTATTAATATACTTGCGATTGCATACACCAATATGTATTAGTCCAATGAGTTCATCAACTCTTATGATGCTCCTACTAAATGGGTATATAACCCTTATTTTTTAGATATAATTAATCAATATCATATGATTCATAATCATATAATAAGAAATATTTCTCAAAACTATGGCTTAATCTATAATTCTAAAATAGATGTAAATAATTAGATACTTTAGTATTTTTCGATGCATCACTTTTGTTGTCAAAAAAATACCATATTATAGTTTTATTTCATAATAAATATTCATAATATTCACGTTGAAATATAACCGTGTCTATTTTTCAGTCAACACCGAGAAATAGTTGTTATTCATAAATAATGTTTTGTATGTTTTACAAAATCAATTTTCATAATTTGATGCAATCAATAAGTGCTACGTGTAATGCTCCTATTATTTCTGCCATTACTATAATAGTGTACTAAATTAGAAGGTCCATCATTCACTTAATATAAATTATTTATTTCATATATTATAGTTAATTTACAGTGGAGAGTTCGGTGATCAAATATTTTGAACTAAAAGAAATAAATCTCATATACAATAATTTTCTATCTGAAAATACAATTCGAAATAAAAGTCATATTTCTTATTCCAATATTACTATCAATAATTATTACTATAATTCTAGTTTACGGTTTTTTATGAAGCAGGAGTGATCATTCACTCTATTTATCCCAACTACACTTTAAATCTCATCTACTCTGGTACATTCATTATTCTTTCTAAATTGCCGAACCATTTAAAAGAAATTGTTAACCCGCCTCTCGGTAATGCCACAGACATGCGGATTTAACTAAGTCGACTTCATGATTATCGAGGTTGGAATATGATGTATTCGGTTTAAAAAGATGAAGTTCACTTGGATACACCGCTCGGTCAAGAAGTGGAGAAGTTGCATGGTTCGGTCTGGAAGTTGTAGGCCGTTCGACACTGAGGTGAGAGCAGGGTGGCTCGGCATTGGTGGGACCTTTTGGCATTGAGGTGAGAGCAAGGTGGCTCGGCATTGGTGGGACCGTTCGGCACAAAGGAGTGGCTCGGAAAATGCCGCTCGGCGTAAGGCAGTGGCTCGGCAAATGCCGCCGTTTGGCATAAGGCAGTGTCTCGGCAAATGCCACTCGGCATAAGGCGGTGGCTCGGCAAATGCCACTCGGTATAAGGCAATGGATCGGCAAATGCCGCTCGGCATTGGACATCGCTCGTCATTGTACCTCGCTCAGCATTGGAAGTCACTCGGCATTGGATGTCGTTCAACATTGTACCTCGCTCGGTATTGGAAGTCGCTCGACATTGGACATGTTCGGCATTGTACCATCTCGATATTGGAAGTCGCTCGGCATTGGACCTCTCACAGCATTGTACCTCGCTCGTCATTGGAACTCGCTCGGCATTGGACGTCGTTCGACATTGTACCTCGCTAGGCATTGGACATCGCTAGGCATCGGACGTCACTTGGTGTTGTGGTTCAGTCAGAGTCACTGGATGTTGCCGTTCGGCCTTGGTTGTCGTTCGGCATGTGTGGGTCAGCATGATGGTGAAGTTGGGATCGGCTATGGCCTTGGTGGACCCAAATTACTCAGGAGGCCCATCTACTTGGTATTGCCTATAAATACAGCATGTGGGTCTCCAGATGAGGGGATCTTCCTTTTGCTCTCTTTCTCTTCTCGAAGGCTAAGGCACTCAGCCATTGTTTAAACTTTGGATTGTAACTGTAATTGATTATTACAACAATAAAAAGAAAATTTCTGGAGTGGACGTAGGCCGGAGTTAGCCGAACCACTATAAAATCTATTGTTCTTTACTACTTTCATTTTAATTTTGACTATCCTTCACGTTGTTACCCTCTACATATAATCTATCCGTGAGTTTCGACTGGCACTTGGTGCTTTCATTTGGATTTGGGTATTGTAACCAATTTTGGCGCTAACATTTTGGTGCTTTCACTAAGAAGGCAAGCACTCAGGGATTTTAAAGAAAGGAAATCGGATTCTAAGAGGCAATGGCTAGGCCATCAGTAAGGAAGAAAGTGACAGAAAGGAGCAACCGGAAGGGAAGTCAAGAGGCTTCCTCTAGAGCTGGAGCAGGTCGAGCATCCATCTACATCACCAGAGATAAGATGGAAGCGATGATGAAAAGGCAAGAGGAGATGATGCAGAACCTCCTCAGACAGTTTGGACAAGCAGAGACAGCCGGAGTTGTTGGGGTTCAGATCCACGGAGCTGGAACAAAAGGACCTAACAGGCAATCAAGTGAAGCAGCTCAACAGGGCATAGCTCTTAATCAGCACACAAATGTTAATCTAGATGGTTCCAGGCTAGGGGCATACCACCTAGCAATGATGGACCGATCCCTGAAGGAACTTTAGGCAATACCACACAACGAGATGCTGGCAGGAATACGAGAGCGTGTGATGAAGAGTACGTACCGAAATTCCCCCGGGAACTCGAGGGGCAACCCTTGGCGGACAACGCTGGATTGTTTGATATTATCAGGTGAACTATGCGCGGAGGTTTGACCAACACAGATCTGAAAGGAGTAAACAAGAGCCCGTTTACCCATGAAATCGGAATGGCCCAGAACCTACCAGAGTTCAAGCTACCTACTCAGGAAGTGTACAATGGCAAGGCTGATCCTACGGATCAGTTGATGAGATACATAAGTCATGTGGAAGTGCTGGGGGCATCGACGAAAGTGATGGCCCGATGTTTCCCATTGTACTTGACGGATATAGCTACTATGTGGTTCACGCAATTGGAAGAGGGATCGATCAGGACATGGACAGAATTAGTTGACAGGTTTCTGAAGTAGTTTCGGGTTCATATCAAAAGACCAAAGAATGTGATGACGATAACATCGGTAAAGAAAAGGATAGAGGAATCACTTAGAGCTTTCTTAACTCAGTTTGACGCTGCAGTTGTTTCGATGGATCAGCCGGATTCATCGATGGTTTTGATGGCAGTAGTGTCAGGAGTCAAATAGATTTTGGATTTCAAAGTGTCATTGATACGGGACCCACCAATGGATCTCGGAGAATTCTTTCAAGAAGCTCAGAGATTCCTCCGACAGGAAGATGCATGTTCAGATGTGAAATTAAAGGAAGTGAATGCGGCTGAGGATGGAGGGCCATCCAGCGGAAGCTCGGATAAAAATAGCAATAAAGAAAAAAGGAAAATGGATGGCAACGATAGCACTCCAAAGAGGCTGTGGAGGGAGTTAAAGTTTTCTTCTTACACAGATCTAACTTAGTGTAACGCCCGGCCCCTATTCCCATGCCAACTAAGAGCAATACGAAGTATTACTATCAGAAAGCACGGAGAATGGGACTTGATAGGGCTAAATGTTGTACTCATTCCCTTAAACTAACACTGGCACGAGAAATTTTATAACTTTTTTTTCCTACTTACCATTCATGCGCAGTGTTGGTTCAAAGCAATGGTACAAGATAAATTATTTTCAGGTTACATAGTACAGAATATAATAGAATGTCTAGTTCAGCACAACAGCAACATAAAGCATAATGCATAATACATAATACATATCATAATAGTAATGTCCATAATACATAGTCCATGGTACATATCACTTCCAAAATACATAATAACATACATACCATATTACATATATTAACTACTCCTAAGTCCAAGCTGAAAAGTCTAAAACCCTAAAACGTGGAAAATAATATGAGTGCTGCTGCAGTCCATGCAACCTAACTTGCAACCACAATCCTCAGACTGACCCGAGGATTATAAAGCAAATCACACGGGTCAGACTACTTCTAGTGTGAGTGAAGTAAGATCTATGAACAATAATGTCTCAATCAACAAAAAGAAAAGAAAGCGCCGCATGTATAGAACCAATATGAGACATATATGTGTGTGTGAACCGACATGCTAATTCAAACAATGGTTTTGGGCCAAACGTGTCGTATGTAATCCAATACAATACCAACCCAATCATCATATGCAACACAATGAATAAGTTCATACACACATTCTCTAAAGATACTAGGTTTTAAAATCAACTTTCATATTTTCCAAAAAATCATAAGATAAAGAAAATTTCCTTATGGGAATTATGGGATAAATATAACATGACTCGTAAAATATACCAAATAAACAGACGCTAGTATTGTAAAATCACAGTGGTAGAGCTCGAGCGCGCACGGAGACATCAACACCGTAACCTACTCATAACGCCATAATACACCTGGAGATCAACCCAGGATAACCAAGACGGTCTAAGGAAAAGGTCGTATGCTACCCGTTCACGGATCTACACGTGGGACCCCCATGCCTCCATCCATCATAGTCCGTGACCCGCCGATCGGAGATCTCGATCAAAAATAAAATTAGCCCTGTGTAGCAGACCGTTGACCTTTGGTGGTAAAAAGGCAAGTGATATAGCACCGATTCAGGTAGCGATCCTGAATCAGGTCGGCCAAGATGGAGTTTTGGCCCATTGGTACAACGGAGTCCAATCTATCCCGACCCAAGAATCAAAATGTTTGTAACTTTGAAACACTTCTTAAAAATAAAAGTCAAAGATGACAATCGTCTTTCAAAAATTCCATTAATAAACCCAGTATAATATTCAAAAAGCAAATTAAATTTAGCAAAACAATTGTCCATACAAAGAAAAAAATAATACATCTCCTTTCGCGTTAATACACAAGTACCCCATAATACTTATGTATAAAGGCGAAACATAGAAACTTAGCTTATTGCATTAAAATTATTCAAAATTCGTTAAGTTAGATACAAATTCATAACAATTTACTTATATAAAAAAACAAAACATCACTTGTTTTAGTATGTTATTAAAATTAAAAATATAATTTTCTTTTTTTCCAAAATACATATTGATTGAATAAATAATAATTTTTATTTTTATTTTCTAATCAAACATTACGTTTTAATTTAATTTTTTCTCTTTTTTTTGGACCAAGTCTGGGCTGCATGGTATAGCCTTAAAAGCTGCAAATGCAGCCTATCTGGGCTGCATAGTACAGCTCTGAGCTGGGCTGTACTTGCAGCCCTGGTCTGAGCTGCACAGTGCAGCCCAAGGCAGGCTGCACTTACGCAGTTTTGTTGCAGCCCCCTGGGCTGCGGTTGCTGCCCGCAGCCCGACTGGGCTGCACCTGGGCAGCCCGTCTGGGCTGCTCATGCAGCCCGGCTGGGCTGCACCTGGGCAGCCCGTCTGGGCTGCTCATGCAGCCCTAGCTGGGCTGCAACTGCAGCCCGAATGGGCTGCTCATGTGCAGCCTGTCTGGGCTGCTCATGCAGCCCTAGCTGGGCTGCAACTGCAGCCCGAATGAGCTGCTCCTGGGCAGCCCGCCTGGGCTGCAACTGAAGCCCAAGCTGGGCTGCTCTCATGCAGCCGGCCTGGGCTGCACAGTGCAGCCCGCGTGGGCTGCATCTGCAGCCCGGCCAGTGCAGCCTGTGTGGGCTGAACTTGCAGCTCGACCTGGGCTGCTCAGTGCAGCCCCATCTGGGCGGGCTGCACCTACAGCCTGGGGCTGCACTGGCAGCCTGAATGCACCGGTGCAGCCACTGTGGCGCACCTTTGATGCTCAATTTTTTTTATTTTTTTTATTATATTTTTTTTATTGATTCTCCTTCTTCTGTTCTTTTCCTTATGCATTAATTTCCTTTTAACATTGTTGCATGCTTTTGTGGCATTTCAACATACAGTTAGTGTGCATTAGCAACTATATTATGCATGAAAGCTTAATCTCCTTTTTTTTTCCATTGTAGCAACCATATACCTATTCCATTCTAAATCGTACTATACCAAAATCCGAATTCAATTCTAACAACGCTTCAATTAACATTATATGAAATAGAAGAAGGGCCAAAAAGCAATAATTTGCAAAGAATCCTTCTTTAGGTTTACATGCAAACACCAAACTAGTAAAAAGAAATTGAACTTGACTCGCCTAAATCTCCAAGAAGCAATCTTTAAGCTCTAGGTCAGTTAGCCTTTTATTGATTGCCTTTCATCTTTTAATTGTAACGACCCAGAATTTTGAACAATTTAAATTTGAAAATATTTAATTAATTTTAAATATTTGAATGATGGTTTGAACTGAATTCCAAATTTTTATAATAAATGGCGATTAAATTATAGAATTTAATCTATTGAAAGTGAATAAAAATTTGAATTTTCAATTTTAAGTTGATTTAAAAATATTTCAACGGCTTGTAAAACTCATATTGATAATACTGAAGATAATAGAAGCTTCAGATTTGAAATTAATAGTGAATTGTTCAGTTTTGAATTTATATCGTCTAAATCGATATTTAAAAATAGTCATTTTTCATACAGTCTCGGAATTCGACGAAACCAGTTCCCTTGGGTCCGTAATATTGAATTATTACGGAGTTGATATGTGAGCACACGATGAGTAAACGCATTGAGATTAATTGAATTCAATTTAAATTTAAATTTTAAATTAGGTCAACATCAGCCACTTTCGTTCCAAAATTTACGCCTAAAATCACGAACGAGATCGTGCAAGCAGACCTACCTCTGAAGCATTGTCTCCCCCATACCCTGCCTCCTTCACGTTTAAAAAAAAAAAGATCAATCTCCCACTTCAGTTTTAAAATCAAATCGAGAAAATTTTTAATGGCCGAAGGATTCCCAAAGAGAAAAAAAATCAGGCACGAATGAAATCGAAATCATTTCGAAACCCAAATACTCCATCTCCCTTATCAAACGGCCGAAGCCCTAAATCGATCGCGGACCTGAGTCGCGTGGGCGCGTGCGGCAGTGGATCGCGATTCGCGTGGGTGTGGCAGGGTGGCACTTGGATTGCGGTTGCGTGGTCTCTGGGATTGGGGTCGAGCAGGGTCGAAGATGGGGATAAATGGTGGCGTGGTGCTCGTGGCAACCGGAGGTGAAGGTGATTAGGGTGGGTGCTCGTGTGCGCTGGGTGGCTTCGAAGAGGCGAAGGCCGTCGAGGGGTGGGCCGTGGCTCATGAGCGCGGTGGAGGCGAGGTATCGACTTTTGTCTCAATAATTTAGTTAATTCAAATTTTAAATTGCAGTAAGTTTTACTCCATTTAGTTGTTAAAATCTGTATACAGTAAAAGGAAGAAAAAGAAATGTGATTTTTTTTTTTAAAGTAAACAGAAAAGTAAATATATACCGTAAAGTATACATGCAGATGAAAGGAAGAGAGAAAAAAAAATATACAGTTGAGTTACAGTAAGTTAAACAAAGAAAATAATGATAAAAAAGAAAGTTGTTTAATTTACTTGTTTTAGAAACGGTTAGAGAATATTAGTTTAAACTAAAATCGCTGGATAAATAAATTTATTAAAGGAGAAAATTGGTTAATTAAACCTATCGATGATTAGTTTGAAAGGGGAAGAATAATTTATTTAAGTAAATTTAGTTGAAAAGAAAATCATTGGTTAAAATTTAATGGTTAGTTAATTAAATTAATCAAATGAAGAATTTAATTGTTTGATTGGTTCCAATATTAATAAATGTATATAATTGCGTATACAAGGTTAAAATTGGGAAGGAAACAATTCGGAATGGAAAATGGATCGCAAAGCTAAGGTGAGAACTTCTCACTCAAAAGGGTTTATTTAAATTTTAAATAGTTAGATTTAAAATTTACTGATTGATTGATTGTTTGCTTGATTGTGATATTAGATATTTTAGGATATATCTATATATAGCAATATATATATACATATTGGCATATGTATATATTGCAGTTGATTGATTTCCCGCCTCGTATAGCGGATGAGACCCTATTGCGCCATTATTAAGCGGATAATATTTTATAAAATCCCATATACCGCGATATTCCACCTCGAAGTGGAATTGGTATTGTGCTAACGTCTGTGGATGCAAGGAAACAGGTTGGAGGGATCCAACTGAATTCCTCACAAATATGTATTTGTTTATAAATATTATGATGATTGTTGACTTTCATATTGATATATATGATGTTGTTCCCGTTATTGATTATATGATGCTGTGGCATCATCGGATCCATTTTTAAAGTTTAAAGTAGCAATTTTTATTTTATAAAGGATTTTAAAGTGATTTCTCAAAGTATATGTTTTATTAAATTTTCGAATCTGATTCACTTTAAATAAATTAAGATTTTAATTTTTAAAGTTATAGAATTTAAGATTTTTGTAAAATATAACCAAAGGTAGTTTTTAAAAATAAATAGATTTATATAATAATTTAAATTGGATTTCTGAATTATTATAAAGGATGAATATGAAAGATTTTATAAATTGATATTTATAAATAAAAAATATTGGAAGTATAAACGAGTTTATTATGTGTTAAAATGAAGTATGAAATGGATCATTGAACATTTTAGATTTATAAAATTGTGAAAGTTATAAAATGAATAGATATTGAAAATAAAAGATTCATGAGTCATTAACTTATAAAATGGATTTTGGGCATTTAAATGAGATATTTATAGAAATTGTAAATAAAGGAATTTTTTTTATAAGTTGAAATTGTCATGGAATATAAAAGAATCTTATAAGCAATAAGATTTGGAATTTGTGAAGCTTAAAAAGAACGATTTGGTAAATGAATGAATGAATTATAAGTACTCAACTTATAATATGGACTTTTGGTATAAAATTGAATTTTATAAATTGAATTGGATTGATAAAGGAAATTTATAAATCAAAGTTATAAATAGGGTTGGAATTTATAAACATTGTTTATAAATTCGAAAATCAAATTTAATTTGATAAATTTAATATTAAAATTTATTAAAGGAGCTATATTCACAATTTTGAACAGTGAATATATTATTAAAGAAAATGGATATATTTTGGGAAAGGAATGTTTTAAATGGAATTTAAAACGATTAAAGGTGTTTTAAAATGCGTTAAGTATCGAATACCCAGATTTCAATATTCATTGTTGAAATAGACGTTTTCGAGAAATAGAAGGAAAGGAAGTCGTAGATTTCAACATTCATTGTTGAAATAGACGTTTTCGAGAAAATAAGGAAATGGTGGACTATAACACTGTTGTTATAGTAAATGATTTCCGAAAGGAAATGTTTTATATAGTATTAGGATTTATATATCTATTTTAATTTCGAATCCCTATACTAGTGATTTTTGGGTTGTCGTAACAATGTTTTACGCAACATTCGTTTTGACCCAAATAAATGTGAATAAAAGAACGTTTTCCTTAAAGAATGAAATATATACTTAACTATGGGTTAAGTATATTGAATATTTTCAAATTGTTGAAAATAAATAAGATTTTGTGAATTACTTATTAAATAAGTATGGAAATGCTTTTCCAATATGAAATGGAATGTTTTTAAGAATTTATCTTTTCGAAGATAAATTGGAATTGAATATTTGAAATCTATTGAAAACTGTAGATCAATAGATAATTTGAAATATAAATTCACTATGGAAATTATAAATGAAAAGGGAAAATTGGTTTCAAAATAAACGTTGTTAATTTTGAAGTGGGAAAATTTTATATCTTGTAAAGATAGTTTTGGGAAAATAAATAATTTGGAAAATTATTTGGAATCTGATGATGTGGCGCATCTTTATTGATAGTTAAATAACCGACTATCAATATTTACCTTTAAATAGGTATTTGTTGTGATTGTTTGAATTGGATGCCACACTTATTTTTAAATAAGCGCTCACTATTCGGGTTAACGGGGAAAGGACCATGGGGTCGTATAACCCACTCCGAATATGTGATACATCGTTATGAATTGCAATTGAAGACCGGTGTTGAAGACCGGATAATTGTGAAAACGGATGGATTACCGTCGAGTTACTCTGCATTGGCTGATCTCCGATATAGAGGTTTTTATCACCCTTAGTGACGGAAAGTCCGGACGTGATTAGTGAATATCCGGATTGCAAGGACTTCTTTGTAAGTGCCTTCGGTTCTGTTCGATCCCGGAACAGACTTGTATGGATTATATGTCTGACATTACAAGTTGAGATATAAAGCTGATTTCTTTCAAATATATTTCTATTGGTAGCGGAGAATTTATTCTCTTAGCTTAACACCCTTCTCTGAGACGTACGAGCTCAGAGGTTATATAGTTGAAAGTTATTAGTGATATACTCCCAATTTGGTAGTGTGGCATGCTGAGTGATGCTGTGAAATGATCATTGTGTTGATCATTTGTGATAGGATCATTTGTTTGATCGTCTATCTTGATGATCATTGCTTTGATCATTTGTTGACCCAAAGCAGCTTTTGTAAAGCGTGGCTTTGTGGACGAGACTTCATCGAGCCTCACACCCCGGAAATGGTCAAAACAGGAAAGATGCAGCAAGGTTATTAGGGGGTAGCGCCCCTTTAGTGTATGTCACTCCTTCTGGATAGAGGTGGTATCATGGTATGGAGCCCAGATATTTAACCTATATGGTTACTGCAAATTTATTACTTTGTGGTTGTTGGAAATCGGGGATCCTCGGATATAGATCGGTTAGGATCGGGGAATGACATATTCGTGTCAGTTGTTACCCAGTTAGGGGTAACCCGACCTTGTGTTGGCAGAGATCCGGTTAGGTTCTCGGGACGTCATTTCAGAGGCGTTTCCATGTGGCAATGGGAAGTTCCTTGGCCTGACCATTTGTTGGAAATCCAAACTCCAATACGCATCTTGTACGGTTTTAGTTGTAGAACCTGCCATTTACTTATGGTGGTCACCACTGTTTAGATGGTAGCTATAGTAGGCATCGATAATGGTCGTATGTTGGCTAAGATTTATATTCTATTTTCGAAATGAATTTTGCCTACACTATGCACTAGTAATAATATCAAATGTTATTTTTAATGCGTATCAAGCATCTTTGACTATCATAAGGAGAAATCTCCTCCGATTATGCGTTTGCATTGTGTGTGTGTGCGGGAGGCCTTATGGTAGTCTCATTTTCTAAAAAGCATTGCGAATTTATTTAAAAAATTATCTTATTCTTTGTTTTAAAGATAAATAAATGTTTTAGTTCTCACACCAGTCACATGACTGACCTGGAGTTTATTGTTCCCTTCCTAAACTCTGGGTGCCCACCAATTTCCACACGGGCAGTCTAGAGTTTGGTTATCAGGTCATCCTGGATTTAGGAGTGTTATGGAGATCAGGAAGCGAGCAGGATGGCGTAGTCTATTATTTATTGTATCTATGGTGTATAGTATTTCTTTTCCGCTGTTTGTTTGTTGTAAACTCTGATGATGAAATGTAATATGATGTGATGTAATGTATAAAATATACAGTTCTTTTGTTTAATGAATATTCATTTATCTATTATATGTTGTTCCGATGCGACTGTGAGATTCTGATATTATTCTTTCTGTTGTTCTGTTGTTGTTCTTTTCTTTCTTCTTCTCTCTTTTTCTCTCTCCTTCTACCTCTTTCTTCTTCTTCAACCATAAAGATTCGGAAGTTTGTTCCCCTTTGGCTGGATGGTTGGGGAATGTTGCCAGCTCAAAGGAGTACGGATTTTCGGGCCTTTACATTTGGTATCAGAGCATATGGTTAAGTGACAACCTGCTCTGTTGGGTGTTACTCATTAGAGATAGAGTCAGTAGTACTCTAGAATGAGTTTGAGTGTAATAATAGATATGAGCGCGTATTTGTTAGTGAATATAAAATTTGTTTTATATTGTGATGATTGGTTTATTGAGTGGCATATGAACCTTCGTCGGCACAGTCTGTACAACTGGATCGAAGGAGTTTCTAAACACTTGAATAGAACAATTCGACACAGTATTGTTTTAAAAAAAAACGGGTAGATGAAATAATTTTTGCCCAAAACTATTTTTGTAGATAAAGAAAATCATCTTTATAAATTATTGTATTATATGGATGCATGGTTGTTAGATAGTAATAATATTAAACTATTACCATTGAAAATTGAAATATAATTGAAGTCATTGTTATATGAAAATTTAGATAAAAAGATAAGAAAATGAAATCCATATACAAATGAAATTTGAGAATGTAAATTATAAATGTGATTTATAATTATAAATAGAATTCCAGAGAAGTTTTGGAAATGTTTTTGAAAGAGTTTGGAAATTTTAGAAATTAAATTCCTTTTTGATTTGGAAAATGAATTTAAAAGGTTTTGAAAAGTATTTTTGAAGGAATGAAAAGCTCTAAACTCTTTTCGGTCGCTGGAAAATAATTCCAATGATGACCGCGGCATCATTGGTGTTCATTTTCGGGTTTCCAAAAGAGGAATTGCTGCCAAATTGTTTTAAATAAAAGTTGTTTGGAAAATTTGGATTTGGTTTTGGAAAAGCTGAAAGGACTCTGGAATGCTATATAAAAATATTTATGGAATATTATTAAGTTGAAAATAAATTTGGAGTAATTAAAATGAATTGGAATTGAATTTGATTTAAGCAAAGCGAAGTATTGAAATGAAAATTAGTAAGCTAAACTAATTGAAGGAATGAAAGTAAATATGATTTGTAAATGAATTCAATTAAATGAAAATGGAAATGAAATTGAAGATTGTTTACAAGGAAATGAACTTGAGTTTGAAGTGAAATAGCTTAAGTAAATTCAAGATGAAGATGAATATGAATATGGAATGTAAACAAAATTGAATGGAAAATATGAAATGCAAATTGAACTGAAGTAGAATTAGAATAAATTGAATTGGTATCAATTTAAATTAGTTATAAACTAGAATGAATATGAATTCGTTTTGCTTAGAAATGAATAGAATGAAGAAAATGAATTGTAAACTATTGAATTAAAGGGAAAATGGCATATGAATTGGTCGTAAGCAACTAAAGATGAATTGAAACTTTAGGAATTGCAAATGAAATTGAAATGCAAAATTGATTGAAAATGAATGAAATTGGATATGTAACTTCAATAGTAAAGCTAAAGATGGTATAAGTAGTATATATTGAAAATTTTGAAATGGAATGTGCAAAATGATTTGAATGTTGGATTTGGATACTACTACTAGCAGGTTATACAGGTGTATTAAAAGAAATGGAATTGGGATTTTGATTTCAAAGAAAAAAAAATTAAATTGCTCGACAAAAAGGTACGTATTTGAATTTCAGTATGAGATTTGATGATTTTCTTCTCCAGCCACTTGGCTTTCTCTTTTCTTTTTGATTCTAAGGGGCCGTGGTGCCATTTTGTAGTCGTACCGATCGAGCCGCGCAAAGGAGACGCTAGCGGAATTTTTCGAAAATTTAGAGTGTTAGAAAATTTTTGAGAAAATTTTGAAAGTTTAAAATTTGAATTTGAATTTAAATTTGAATTGTGAGGTAAACAATGTTCTTTGAAACCTTATAATTGAAGTTGAAAAGCTTGTTGAAATGATAATGAATCTTTAATAAAAAGATTTGTGTTAGAAAGTTGATAAAACTATTTGAATTGTGAAAAATAATAAACGGTTTAGGATCATTCTCCTTAACTTGCAATTTCGAGGACGAAATTCTTTAAGGGGGGAAAGTTGTAACGACCCAGAATTTTGAACAATTAAAATTTGAAAATATTTAATTAATTTTAAATATTTGAGTGATGGTTTGAACTGAATTCCAAATTTTCATAATAAATGGCGATTAAATTATAGAATTTAATCTATTGAAAGTGAATAAAAATTTGAATCTTCAATTTTAAGTTGATTTAAAAATATTTCAACGGCTTGTAAAACTCATATTGATAATACTGAAGATAATAGAAGCTTCGGATTTGAAATTAATAGTGAATTGTTCAGTTTTGAATTTATATCGTCTAAATCGATATTTAAAGATAGTCATTTTTCATACAGTCTCGGAATTCGACGAAACTTGTTCCATTGGGTCCGTAATATTGAATTATTACCGGATTTCAAATTTCGTATTTTTCGGAGTTGATATGTGAGCACACGATGAGTAAACGCGTTGAGATTAATTGAATTCAATTTAAATTTAAATTTTAAATTAGGTCAACATCAGCCACTTTCGTTCCAAAATTTACGCCTAAAATCACGAACGAGATCGTGCAAGCAGACCTACCTCTGAAGCATTGTCTCCCCCGTACCCTGCCTCCTTCACGTTTAAAAAAAAAAAAGATCACTCTCCCACTTCAGTTTTAAAATCAAATCGAGAAAATTTTTAATGGCCGAAGGATTCCCAAAGAGAAAAAAAATCAGGCACGAATGAAATCGAAATCATTTCGAAACCCAAATACTCCATCTCCCTTATCAAACGGCCGAAGCCCTAAATCGATCACGGGCCTGAGTCGCGTGGGCGCGTGCGGCAGTGGATCGCGATTCGCGTGGGTGTGGCAGGGTGGCACTTGGATTGCGGTTGCGTGGTCTCTGGGATTGGGGTCGAGCAGGGTCGAAGATGGGGATAAATGGTGGCGTGGTGCTCGTGGCAACCGGAGGTGAAGGTGATTAAGGTGGGTGCTCGTGTGCGCTGGGCGGCTTCGAAGAGGCGAAGGCCGTCGAGGGGTGGGCCGTGGCTCGTGAGCGCGGTGGAGGCGAGGTATCGATTTTTGTCTCAATAATTTAGTTAATTCAAATTTTAAATTACAGTAAGTTTTACTCCATTTAGTTGTTAAAATCTGTATACAGTAAAAGGAAGAAAAAGAAATGTGATTTTTTTTTACAGTAAACAGAAAAGTAAATATATACCGTAAAGTATACATGCAGATGAAAGGAAGAGAGAAAAAAAAATATACAGTTGAGTTACAGTAAGTTAAACAAAGAAAATAATGATGAAAAAGAAAGTTGTTTAATTTACTTGTTTTAGAAACATTTAGAGAATATTAGTTTAAACTAAAATCGCTGGATAAATAAATTTATTAAAGGAGAAAATTGGTTAATTAAACCTATCGATGATTAGTTTGAAAGGGGAAGAATAATTTATTTAAGTAAATTTAGTTGAAAAGAAAATCATTGGTTAAAATTTAATGGTTAGTTAATTAAATTAATCAAATGAAGAATTTAATTGTTTGATTGGTTCCAATATTAATAAATGTATATAATTGCGTATACAAGGTTAAAATTGGGAAGGAAACAATTCGGAATGGAAAATGGATCGCAAAGCTAAGGTGAGAACTTCTCACTCAAAAGGGTTTATTTAAATTTTAAATAGTTAGATTTAAAATTTGCTGATTGATTGATTGTTTGCTTGATTGTGATATTAGATATTTTAGGATATATCTATATATAGCAATATATATGTATTGGCATATGTATATATTGCAGTTGATTGATTTCCCGCCTCGTATAGCGGATGAGACCCTATTGCGCCGTTATTAAGCGGATAATATTTTATAAAATCCCATATACCGCGATATTCCACCTCGAAGTAGAATTGGTATTGTGCTAACGTCTGTGGATGCAGGGAAACAGGTTGGAGGGATCCAACTGGATTCCTCACAAATATGTATTTGTTTATAAATATTGTGATGATTGTTGACTTTCATATTGATATATATGATGTTGTTCCCGTGATTGATTATATGATGCTGTGGCATCATCGGATCCATTTTTAAAGTTTAAAGTAGCAATTTTTATTTTATAAAGGATTTTAAAGTGATTTCTCAAAGTATATGTTTTATTAAATTTTCGAATCTGATTCACTTTAAATAAATTAAGATTTTAATTTTTAAAGTTATAGAATTTAAGATTTTTGTAAAATATAACCAAAGGTAGTTTTTAAAAATAAATAGATTTATATAATAATTTAAATTGGATTTCTGAATTATTATAAAGGATGAATATGAAAGATTTTATTAATTGATATTTATAAATAAAAAATATTGGAAGTATAAACAAGTTTATTATGTGTTAAAATGAAGTATGAAATGGATCATTGAAAATTTTAGATTTATAAAATTGTGAAAGTTATAAAATGAATAGATATTGAAAATAAAAGATTCATGAGTCATTAACTTATAAAATGGATTTTGGGCATTTAAATGAGATATTTATAGAAATTGTAAATAAAGGAATTTTTTTTATAAGTTGAAATTGTCATGGAATATAAAAGAATCTTATAAGCAATAAGATTTGGAATTTGTGAAGCTTAAAAAGAACGATTTGGTAAATGAATGAATGAATTATAAGTACTCAACTTATAATATGGACTTTTGGTATAAAATTGAATTTTATAAATTGAATTGGATTGATAAAGGAAATTTATAAATCAAAGTTATAAATAGGGTTGGAATTTATAAACATTGTTTATAAATTCGAAAATCAAATTTAATTTGATAAATTTAATATTAAAATTTATTAAAGGAGCTATATTCACAATTTTGAACAGTGAATATATTATTAAAGAAAATGGATATATTTTGGGAAAGGAATGTTTTAAATGGAATTTAAAACGATTAAAGGTGTTTTAAAATGCGTTAAGTATCGAATACCTAGATTTCAACATTCATTGTTGAAATAGACGTTTTCGAGAAATAGAAGGAAAGGAAGTCGTAGATTTCAACATTCATTGTTGAAATAGACGTTTTCGAGAAAATAAGGAAATGGTGGACTATAACACTGTTGTTATAGTAAATGATTTCCGAAAGGAAATGTTTTATATAGTATTGGGATTTATATATCTATTTTAATTTCGAATCCCTATACTAGTGATTTTTGGGTTGTCGTAACAATGTTTTACGCAACATTCGTTTTGACCCAAATAAATGTGAATAAAAGAACGTTTTCCTTAAAGAATGAAATATATACTTAACTATGGGTTAAGTATATTGAATATTTTCAAATTGTTGAAAATAAATAAGATTTTGTGAATTACTTATTAAATAAGTATGGAAATGCTTTTCCAATATGAAATGGAATGTTTTTAAGAATTTATCTTTTCGAAGATAAATTGGAATTGAATATTTGAAATCTATTGAAAACTGTAGATCAATAGATAATTTGAAATATAAATTCACTATGGAAATTATAAATGAAAAGGGAAAATTGGTTTCAAAATAAACGTTGTTAATTTTGAAGTGGGAAAATTTTATATCTTGTAAAGATAGTTTTGGGAAAATAAATAATTTGGAAAACTATTTGGAATCTGATGATGTGGCGCATCTTTATTGATAGTTAAATAACCGACTATCAATATTTACCTTTAAATAGGTATTTGTTGTGATTGTTTGAATTGGATGCCACACTTATTTTTAAATAAGCGCTCACTATTCGGGTTAACCGGGAAAGGACCATGGGGTCGTATAACCCACTCCGAATATGTGATACATCGTTATGAATTGCAATTGAAGACCGGTGTTGAAGACCGGATAATTGTGAAAATGGATGGATTACCGTCGAGTTACTCTACATCGGCTGATCTTCGATATAGAGGTTTTTATCACCCTTAGTGACGGAAAGTCCGGACGTGATTAGTGAATATCCGGATTGCAAGGACTTCTTTGTAAGTGCCTTCGGTTCTGTTCGATCCCGAAACAGACTTGTATGGATTGTATGTCTGACATTACAAGTTGAGATATAAAGCTGATTTCTTTCAAATATATTTCTGTTGGTGGCGGAGAATTTATTCTCTTAGCTTAACACCCTTCTCTGAGACGTACGAGCTCAGAGGTTATGTAGTTGAAAGTTATTAGTGATATACTCCCAATTTGGTAGTGTGGCATGCTGAGTGATGCTGTGAAATGATCATTGTGTTGATCATTTGTGATAGGATCATTTGTTTGATCGTCTATCTTGATGATCATTGCTTTGATCATTTGTTGACCCAAAGCAGCTTTTGTAAAGCGTGGCTTTGTGGACGAGACTTCATCGAGCCTCACACCCCGGAAATGGTCAAAACAGGAAAGATGCAGCAAGCTTATTAGGGGGTAGCGCCCCTTTAGTGTATGTCATTCCTTCTGGATAGAGGTGGTATCATGGTATGGAGCCCAGATATTTAACCTATGTGGTTACTGCAAATTTATTACTTTGTGGTTGTTGGAAATCGGGGATCCTCGGATTTAGATCGGTTACGATCGGGGAATGACATATTCGTGTCAGTTGTTACCCAGTTAGGGGTAACCCGGCCTTGTGTTGGCAGAGATCCGGTTAGGTTCTCGGGACGTCATTCCAGAGGCGTTTCCATGTGGCAATGGGAAGTTCCTTGGCCTGACCATTTGTTGAAAATCCAAACTCCAATACGCATCTTATATGGTTTTAGTTGTAGAACCTGCCATTTACTTATGGTGGTCACCACTGTTTAGATGGTAGCTATAGTAGGCATACGATAATGGTCGTATGTTGGCTAAGATTTATATTCTATTTTCGAAATGAATTTTGCCTACACTATGCACTAGTAATAATATCAAATGTTCTTTTTAATGCGTATCAAGCATCTTTGACTATCATAAGGAGAAATCTCCTCCGATTCTGCGTTTGCATTGTGTGTGTGCGCGGGAGGCCTTATGGTAGTCTCATTTTCTAAAAAGCATTGCGAATTTATTTAAAAAATTATCTTATTCTTTGTTTTAAAGATAAATAACTGTTTTAGTTCTCACACCAGTCACATGACTGATCTGGAGTTTATTGTTCCCTTCCTAAACTATGGGTGCCCACCAATTTCCACACGGGCAGTCTAGAGTTTGGTTATCAGGTCATCCTGGATTTAGGAGTGCTATGGAGATCAGGAGACGAGCAGGATGGCGTAGTCTATTATTTATTGTATCTATGGTGTATAGTATTTCTTTTCCGCTGTTTGTTTGTTGTAAACTCTGATGATGAAATGTAATATGATGTGATGTAATGTATAAAATATAAAGTTCTTTTGTTTAATGAATATTCATTTATCTATTATATGTTGTTCCGCTGCGACTGTGAGATTCTGATATTGTTCTTTCTGTTGTTCTGTTGTTGTTCTTTTCTTTCTTCTTCTCTCTTTTTCTCTCTCCTTCTACCTCTTTCTTCTTCTTCAACCATAAAGATTCGGAAGTTTGTTCCCCTTTGGCTGGATGGTTGGGGAATGTTGCTAGCTCAAAGGAGTACGGATTTTCGGGCCTTTACATTAATTGTCTTAAAATTGGAAATCTTTTCTTTTAACCTTTGATTGCAATGAAAGATTTGAGTTTGAGTGAGAGGATTTTGTGTTTAGGTTTTCTGTTTCTGATTTCTGAGTAAAAATGTTGTTCCGTACGTATAGTAAAAGAAAGAAAGGAGAAGGAAATGGGCTGAGTATTATAATTGAGGCCCTTTCTAGAATTCTCTTTGAAAATATCCTTTTTTTCTTCTTCTATTTTTAATCTTTTCCCTTTTTAGTACAATGTATTCTTTTTATTTTATTCTTGTTCTAGAAATTTCTTTTGCTTAACATTATTTTATTCAATTTCTAGATCTTTCCAACACGGCATTATAAAAAAATGATATTATTTATTATTATTTTACCCTTTCTTTCTTTCTATTTTTTTCTTTTATACCTAATTGTGAATCAACATAAAAAAACACTTATCTAAACTTTTCATACATAAAACGCATTTTATCTTATGTAATTAATTACCATTCTTTCATAAAAAAAACATTACACTCTCAATGTTTAACTTCCCAAATAGTTTAGGTTAATAAAATGGTTCATTTATTAAAATAAATTACACTACCACTAAAAACATAATTTATAACTCCAAATAGAAGTAAATGAATTTGTTACCATTTATTTCCTCTCAACGCTATTAATATTAAATTACCATTTTATTTTTCTCTTGTTTTCATTAATTTATTATTATTATTTTTTACATAAATATTTAATTGTTTGTTATTTTAACAGATTAATTATCAATTTATTAGTTTATTCCCAATTTAGTATCCCTAAAAATCGGGTTGTTACAGACTTCCTCCCTTACAAAAATTGCGTCCTTGCAATTTTTACGCAAGGTCGATATCAGCACTAGGAGCAGCATTAGGAGCTGGTGCGGCCTATGGCATGTTCCGCATCAACTCTAACCACGGCTCCATGGTCAAACGGGGAGTTCTTCCAGCCATCTTTCTCATTACTCTGCATAGTGAGAAATGTTGTTAGGATGGAATTAAAATAATTCTCACGCTAAAACGTTCAAAGGTCTGGGGTTTTGGTATGTATGACTACTATAATATTATGGAAGTGATACTTATGGTATATAGACATGTACAATGCTTCTACTGCTTTGTGCTAACTTATATTTCGAATATATTTTATACTATTATTAACCTGGGCTCTGATACCAAAAATGTAACGCCCGACCCCTATTCCCATGCCAACTAAGAGCAATACGAAATATTACTGTCAGAAAGCACGAAGAATGGGACTCGATAGGGCTAAATGTTGTACTCATTCCCTTGAACTAACACTGGCACGAGAAATTTTATGACTTTTTTTTCCTACTTACCATTCATGCGCAGTGTTGGATCAAAGCAATGGTACAAGATAAATTATTTCCACGTTACATAGTACAGAATATAATAAAATGTCTAGTTCAGCACAACAGCAGCATAATGCATAATACATATCATAATAGTAATGTCCACAATACATAGTCCATAGTACATATCACTTCCAAAATACATAATAACATACATACCATATTACATATATTAACTGCTCCTAAGTCCAAGCTGAAAAGTCCAAAACCCCAAAACGTGGAAAATAATATGAGTGCTGCTGCAGTCCACGCAACCTAACCTACAACCACAATCCTCAGACGGACCCGAGGATTATAAAACAAATCACACGGGTCAGACTACTTTTAGTGTGAGTGAAGTAAGATCTATGAACAATAATTGTCTCAATCAACAAAAAGGAAAGAAAGCGTCGCATGTATAGAACCAACATGAGGCATATATATGTGTGTGTGAACCAACATGCTAATTCGGTTTCATAGACAATTCATTTAATCAAACAATGGTTTTAGGCCAAACGTGTCGTATGTAATCCAATAAGGTACGAACCCAATCATCATATGCAACACAATGAATAAGTTCATACACACATTCTCTAAAGATACTAGGTTTTGAAATCAACTTTCATATTTTCCAAAAAATCATAAGATAAAGAAAATTTCCTTATGGGAATTATGGTATAAATATAACATGACTCATAAAATATACCAAATAAACAGACGCTGGTATTGTAAAATCACAGTGGTTGAGCTCGAGCGCGCGCGGAGACATCAACACCGTAACCTACTCATAACGCCATAATACACCTGGCGATCAACCCAGGATAACCAAGACGGTCTAAGGCAAATGCCGTATGCTACTCGTTCACGGATCTACACGTGGGACCCCCATGCCTCCATCCATCATAGTCCGTGACCCGCCGATCGGAGATCTCGATCAAAAATAAAATTATCCCTGTGTAGCAGACCGTTGACCTTTGGTGGTAAAAGGGCAAGTGATATACCACCGATTCAGGTAGCGATCCTGAATCAGGTCGGCCAAGATGGAGTTTTGGCCCATTGGTACAACAGAGTCCAATCTATCCCGACCCAAAAATCAAAATGTTTGTAACTTTGAAACACTTCTTAAAAATAAAAGTCAAAGATGACAATCGTCTTTCAAAAATTCCATTAATAAACCCAGTATAATATTCAAAAAGCAAATTAAATTTAGCAAAACAATTGTTCATACAAAGAAAAAAAAATACATCTCCTTTCGCATTAATACACAAGTACCCCATAATACTTATGTATAAAGGCGAAACATAGAAACTTAGCTTATTGCATTAAAATTATTCAAAATTCGTTAAGTTAGATACAAATTCATAACAATTTACTTATATAAAAAAACAAAACATCACTTGTTTTAGTATGTTATTAAAATTATAAATAAAATTTCCTTCTTTTCCAAAATACATATTGATTTAATAAATAATAAATTTTTTTTCTAATCAAACATTACGTTTTTATTCATTTTTTTTTCCTTTTTTTTACCAAATCTGGGCTGCATGGTACAGCCTTAAAAGCTGCAAATGCAGCCTATCTGGGCTGCATAGTACAATGCTGAGCTGGGCTGTACTTGCAGCCATGATCTGAGCTGCACAGTGCAACCTAAGGCGGGCTGCACTTACGCAGTTGTGTTGCATCCCCCCCTCCCGGGCTGCGGTTGCTGCTCGCATCCCGGTTGGGCTGCACCTGGGCAGCCCATCTGGGCTGCTCGTGCAGCCCATCTGGGCTGCAAAGGCAGCCCTAGCCGGGCTGCAACTGCAGCCCGAATGGGCTGCTCATGGGCAGCCCGTCTGGGCTGCTCATGCAGCCTTAGCTGGGCTGCAACTGCAGCCCGAATGGGCTGCTCCTGGGCAGCCCGCCTGGGCTGCAACTGCAGCCCAAGGTGGGCTGCTCTCATGCAGCCGGCCTGGGCTGCATCTGCAGCCCGACCTGGGTTGCACAGTGCACCCCGCGTAGGCTGCATTTGGAGCCCGGCCAGTGCAGCCTGCATGGGCTGCACTTGCAGCTCGACCGGGGCTGCTCAGTGCAGCCCCATCTGGGCGGGCTGCACCTGCAGTCTGGGGCTGCACTGGCAGCCTGGATGCACCGGTACAGCCACTGTGGCTGCACCTTTAATGCTCAATTTTTTTTATTTTTTTATGTTTTATTTTTTTATTCTCCTTCTTCTGTTCTTTTCCTTATGCATTAATTTCCTTTTAACATTGTTGCTTGCTTTTGTGGCATTTCAACATACAGTTAGTGTGCATTAGCAACTCTATTATGTATGAAAGCTTAATCTCTTTTTCTTTTTTTCCATTGTAGCAACCATATACTAATTCCATTCTAAATCATACTATACCAAAATCCGAATTCAATTCTAACAACGCTTCAATTAACATTATATGAAATAGAAGAAGGGCCAAAAAGCAATAATTTGCAAAGAATCCTTCTTTAGGTTTACATGCAAACACCAAACTAGTAAAAAGAAATTGAACTTCACTCACCTAAATCTCCAAGAAGCAATCCTCAAGCTCTAGGTCAGTTAGCCTTTTATTGATTTCCTTTCATCTTTCAATTGTCTTAAAATTGGAAATCTTTTCTTTTAACCTTTGATTGCAATGAAAGATTTGAGTTTGAGTGAGAGGATTTTGTGGTTAGGTTTTATGTTTCTGATTTTTGAGTAAAAATGTTGTTCTGTACGTATAGTAAAAAAAAGAAAGGAGAAGGAAATGGGCTGAGTATTATAATTGAGGCCCTTTCTAGAATTCTCTTTGAAAATATCCTTTTTTTCCTTCTATTTTTAATCTTTTCCCTTTTTAATACAATTTATTCCTTTTATTTTATTCTTGTTCTAGAAATTTCTTTTGCTTAACATTATTTTATTCAATTTCTAGATCTTCCCAACATGACATTATAAAAAAAATGATATTGTTATTTATTATTATTATTATTATTATTATTATTATTATTTAACCTTTCTTTCTTTCTATTTTTTTTTCTTTTATACCTAATTGTAAATCAACATAAAAAAACACTTATCTAAACTTTTCATACATAAAACACATTTTATCTTATGTAATTAATTACCATTCTTTCATAAAAGAAACATTACACTCTCAATGTTTAACTTCCCAAATAGTTTAGGTTAATAAAATGGTTCATTTATTAAAATAAATTACACTACCACTAAAAACATAATTTATAGCTCCAAATAAAAGTAAATGAATTTGTTACCATTTATTTCCTCTCAACGCTATTAATATTAAATTACCATTTTATTTTTCTCTTGTTTTCATTAATTTATTATTATTATTTTTTACATAAATATTTAATTGTTTGTTATTTTAACAGATTAATTATCAATTTATTAGTTTATTCCCAATTTAGTATCCCTAAAAATCGGGTTGTTACACTTAGACTCTAGAAAGGATTTTCTTGGATACTCGAGGGCACCTCCAGTATCAAAGACCAGAAAGGAGAGAACCTTTTGAGTACGAACGGGCATCGAGAAAGCATTGCCTATTTCATGAGCTAGATGGGCACGACACAAACGATTGTAGGCGTTTGAAAAATATCATGGATGAGCATATGAGGAATGGTCACCTGTAGTAGTACGTAAGGGATCAAGCTGTAGCAATGGAACGGGAGCGGCCAACGCCTACCTCGAGCGAAGGTGGCGTTGGATCCTGTGGTCGCCGACTTGTTATCAACTGAATAGTTTGATGATTCTGAATAAGTAATAGAACTCAAAGTAATACGGCTAGGTCACTTACACACGTACGTGATCGAGGACGATCCTAGGCATGCTTTGAGATGATGGAAAACCGTACTCCTTGGGTCTATGAAATCCTGTTTTCTTTCAGCTTTTTTGCAAACTTTGGTTTCTTCTTTTGTACTTTGAACATTCAATTCCCTTTGTTGTACAAACTTTTGCTTTGATAACTGAACTCTGTAATGATAGGATTTTGGATCAATGTGAAAGGTAGTATAGGTCTCGCGATCATGGTCCCGACCGGTGAGACGAAGCAGTGATCGCAAGTTACGAGTCCCTTCGCCGGAGAGCGATGGAATAGACTCAAACAGAATATAAAAGTCCTTGGCCGGAGAGCCGAGGCTGGATAATATAAAAATCCTTTCTAGAGAGCCATGGCCGGAGAATATAAAAGTCCATGGTCGGAGGGCCAAGGCCAGTGAATATAAAAGACCTTGGCCGTAGGGCCGAGGCCCAAGAATATAAAAGTCCTTGGCCGGAGAGCCGAGGCCGGTTCATATAAAAGTCCTTGGCCGGAGAGACAAGGCCGGAGAATATAAAAGTTCTTGGCCATAGAGCCGAGGCTGGAGAATATAAAAGTTCTTGGCCGAAGAGCCGTGGCCGATGCATATAAAAGTCCTTGGCCAGAGAGCCAAGGCTGGAGGATATCAATGTCCTTGGCCGTAAAGCCGAGGCTAGCGAATATAAAAGTCCTTGGCGAAGAGCCGAGGCCGGTGAATATCAAAGTCCTTGGCCGGAGAGTCGAGGCCGAAGCATACAAGATGTCTTTGGTCGGAGAACCGAGGCCAGAAAACTTACAAGCCCTTGACCGAAGAGCTGAGACTGGAATAGGATAACGCGACCTAGCGAGGTCTACAGATTCAAGGTTAAACCCGAAGAGGTCATGGATTTCATAATATGGTTATGAATGTGATATGGACTTCGAATATCGAATTTGAGGCTATTCAAAAAACACCTTTCAACAGTAAGGCATGTTTTGAGAGGCAAAGGTTAACCCACCTCTCGGTAAGGCCACAGACATGCGGATTTAACTAAGTCGACTTCACGATTGTTGAGGTTGGAATATTATGGATTTGGTTTAAAAGGATGAAGTTCACTTGGATACACCGCTCGGTCGAGAAGTGGAGAAGTTGCACGGTTCGGTTTGGAAGTCGTAAGTTGTTGGCATTAAGGTGAGATCAGGGTGGCTCGGCATTGGTGGGACCATTCGGCATAAAGTAGTGGCTTGGAAAATGGCACTCGGCATAAGGCAGTGGCTTGGCAAATGCCGCTCGGCATAAGGCAGTGGCTCGGCAAATGCCACTCGGCATAAGGCAGTGGCTCGTCAAATGCCGCTCGGCATTGGATGTCGCTCGGCATTGTACCTCGCTCGGCATTAGAAGTCGCTCGGCATTGGACGTCGTTCGGCATTGCACCTCGCTCGGCATTCGAAGTTGCTCAGCATTGGACGTTGTTTGGCATTGTACCTCGCTCATCATTGTACCTCGCTCAGCATTGGAGGTCGCTTGGCATTGGACGTCGTTCGGCATTGTACTTCGCTCGGCATTGGACGTCGCTCGACGTTGTGGTTCGATCAGAGTCCCTCGACGTTGTCGTTCAGCCGTAGTTATCGTTCGGCATGTGTGGGTCGGCATGTTGGTGAAGTTGGGATCAGCTATGGCCTTGGTGCACCCTAATTACTCGGGAGGACCAACAACCTGGTTTTTCCTATAAATACAACATGTGGGTCTACAGATGAGGGCATCTTCTTTTTGCTCTCTAACTCTCTCTTCTCGAAGGCTAAGGCAATCAGCCATTGTTAAACTTTGGATTGTAACTGTAATCGATTATTACAACAATAAAAAGAAAATTTCTGGAGTGAACGTAGGCTGGAGTTACCCGAACCACTATAAAATCTATTGTTCTTTACTACTTTCATTTTAATTTTGACTGTCCTTCATACTGTTACTCTCTACATATATTCTATCTGTGAGTTATGACTGACACTTGGTGCTATCATTTGGATTTGGGTGTTAATGACAAATTTTGGCGCTAATAGAAATCCCTTACTACAGTATCATAACGAATACTTTACAAAAATAGGTTTAATTTCCTTAACATTTAACACCGTCAAATATAATGTAGCTTACATAAACTAATTAAACTAACATTTCAGCGACCAAATTCTTAGACCTTTCTTATATTTTTGGTCTGTTATTATATTTAACACAATATGATCCTTTTGTAATCAATCAAATTGATACTTGATCCCATAGTACTATTTTATTAGCCTATTTCGAATGAACTATCCTAAGTATTGTACATTACGAAGTATGACTATTCCCCATATAAACTTATATGCGATAGTATATGGATCAGGTATCCATAGCCTTGTATTGTTTTTATAGTGCGAAACTCATAGAATGCAATACACGGTCTCATCTAAATAAACACATATGCAACCAAGTTATAAATATATTTAATAGTTGTGAAATCAAGCACTTGCATGAGTGTTGAAACATTAACATGCCATTAGAATTTATTAGTAAGTATATATATATATATATATATATCATATTTTTGTTTGTTAATCTTTAATTTAGCACAATTTTATATCTTAATTCGTAAACATTTTATCAATCATATTAAATGCACAAATTTATCAATGTAGGTTATTGTAACATTGTATAGCATATGTTCTTACAATATTAAAGGGGCTAAATGTTATCATTTCATTTTTCTAATAAGGCTTCCACTAGTCTTTTATGTTTCACCAAATCCTAATTCGAAATATAGAAGTCTTTCGACTTCACCATTGGATGTTGGGACTCGTCCCTCTTAGAATTCTGATCTTGAGTTTGCTCAACAAGCCATGGCTCCATGGACGATGGATAGCTCCTTATCGGTTGTATCACATACAACTCCAAATCCTTGGTACTTTGTCCTAATTTCACTCCAACCTTGAGTTTTCTCAGCAAATTGAAAGAAATTATTCACTCTTACCTGACATATCGCGACGGCCTAAGTATAGTATATGTACCTTGGGTATGCTCAACAAATACGTATAATTATCTAACCTCGTCTATTGAATGCATTAATAATACTGCACATAACATCCATAGCTTGAGTTTTCTCAGCAACCAAGGAGTATGTAAGTAATTTATTAATATATATAGTAGAGGACATTATTATATTGAGGATTCATAATCTTTAGTATATTATATCGAGCGACTGATTTATGAAATAATGTATTTCTTATGAAATACACTCGCGATTCAAGTATGACTAATCTGTAATAAACTTATGTATAAACTTACAAAAAAACTTACAAATAGAAGCCTATATGAATAAACTTATGCATATGCCTATATCGCTGTAGATATTTTTCATATTTTTATGAAATACATATTACGTTGAAAATACCATTCATGGGTTAAGAACCACATCAAGCGACAATAATTTCTGGATAATATCTAAGTCGTGTACTTATGCCCATTTCTAGCCATGGTAAGGCATTTCTTCAAGCTTTCTTTACATTGACTTATTAGCCAAAGATCATTGTTAGACCAATGCTTAACTTGTAAAATGTCCTAATATTTGTTTTGGTATTTTCAGTTTGATGTGTAAGATCCTGAAAAAATTGTAGCAAGTTCGTATTGTAGCAGTACTATAGCAGTATGCTGAAAAAACCTTCCACTTCATAATTATTATAGTGTATTGTTGTGGAAAACCTAAATTTTACCCGTATTTTTAGATTTGGTATCATAAGTTGTATTGTAGCATATTGTAGCAGTATGCAAAACAACTTTATTTATCTGATATTAATATTATAGAAGCTATTAGTCAAAGCAATATCTTCTAGAATATTAATATCAGATAAAGAAACTTGTTTTAGCATACTGCTATAATACACTACAATACACTTTCTGATACCAAATCTAAAGATGAGGGCAAAATTTGGGTTTTCCACAACAATACACTAAAATAATTTAGGAGTAGAAGGCTGTTTTAGTATACTGCTACAATACGAACTTTGCTATAGTTTTTTCAAGATCTTACATATCAAATTGAAAACACCAAAATGAGTATTGGGACATTATACAAGTCCAGCATTGGTCTAACAATGATCTCTGGCTAAATAGTCGGTATAAAAAAAGCCCCAAGAAATGCCTTAACATGGCTAGAAATGGGTGTAAGTACACGACTCGGCCATAAATTACTATCACCTGATGCTATTCTTAACCTATAAATGGTATTTTGAACAAAATATGTATTCCAAAAAAATATGAACACACGAATCCACACATATAAAGTAGAAATAATTCAGCACATGATTAATTTAGCCTGCCATTTAGGCTATAATTCACACAACATATTTAAAATTCAAAAACTTACAAGAAATGATATCAAGAGTAGTCTTTGGATATCAAGAGCACAAGTAGAAGTAGCCATCATCCTCCTTATTTTATAATATAATTTATCACACACTTATGTATTTAATAGCATAAGTTTGAGATGGAGAAGAGAATGAATGAATTGATGTCTGCCTTCTTCAAGTGGAGAGCCACTCTATTTATAGCTCTGGATGGGCTTGAGTCTAAAATTCAAATTTATTTTCTTTTGATTCCAAAGCCTTTAAATCCGAGAATCATTTAGTAACTTTGTTAAAGTAAAAGTAGGTTAGGATATCAGTTAACCCTTATAAAGAATCTTTTCTTCTTTATTAAAGTAGTGCGTCATAAAGTAGTGCGTCTTCTTATGATTGCTGACAAAAATATTACATGTTTATTCCAGCACCATTTTCCCTTTATATTGCCCCAAATTATGGGCCTCCCTTTCAGTCTTATCAAATATTTCTGCAAAATCCTCATTATTGAGATCTGAATATTGATCATCTTCGGGTATGTCCTTTGCTTTTAAAGATGTCGTTGACGTGTGTGATTTTGCATCGTCTTTTCCAAGATTCTTCATTAAATCTTTCTTTATTTCTCTAATGTAGGCATAAAGAATATCTTCTTTGGTGACTTCTCCCTTATGCATTTTTTATTTTCTTGCAATAGTTGAAATGAGTTTGGGGCTTACTTTTGTTGTTTTAGTTTCTTCCGCTCCTGATAGACTTTGATTTTGTTGCTTATTTCTATTACCATTTCATGGCTAAATATTTGACCTATGTTGTTATTAGTTTTGGTTAATTTTTCCGAAGATTCATTGAAGAAATGTCTATATAAATAAGGAATTTCTTTTTTGGTGTAACATAACTCGGGTTTCCATTTCTAAATCTAAGGAATGGAGAATTTAATAAAAAAAATACCGGACTAAATCATGACACCTTTAGATTTTGATCAATACTATTTATTTTGAGTGACATAACAACCCATTTAGAATATAATTCTTTTAATTATTCAGGCAGAATATCCATTCATGGTCCATAATTGGTCCACCATTCTAAACCAATTTGGTATTGGGCGTTTGTAGACTTCCCATAAACTTTAATAAACTATGAATGTTTTCTTTTATTGTTTTCATAAAGGAGCACTTTATTTAGTGCGCCAACATAATCCTAATAATTATATCTGATCGTCTTCCTTTTGTTAGGAAAAAAAACATTTCTTTTTCTTTAAGGGTGGATAACCCCATTCATTTGGTAATATTAGCCTTTTAATGAATATTTTGCTGAAGCTATAAACATTTGGATCTCCTGCATTGAAATGTGTTATTTCACATGTTTCAAAGTCTTTTATTATTGGCTTATAATATCCTCTTTTCTTATTGTTAACCAGGATTTTAACCCAGCAGAGTTCAATAGGATTTAAAACGTTCATATTAAACCGAATGACTCGAAACTTGATCGGAAGGCCCAAAAATACAAGACAAAGGACCGCAAGAAGTTTGTTCCCAAAATATGCTATCATTTATGATCGGCACCGATCTGAACTAATTGGATCCGTACCGATCCGAGTTAGTGGTTCGTGGTGTCCAAAATTCTATTGCACTGTAACCCTATGCCTCAACCAAACTCACTTAACAAAGTTTGGTAGCATTCTAAGAATCCAAATTCAAGAAGTAAAGGTTCATCTGATTTAGAATACAATTCAATCTGACCCATAGGTGAATCGTCATCAAAGCAAGTCAACAATCTACGAAATTTTATAGAGAGCGTCACTGTGAAGCAAAAAGCTTGCCCAAACAAATCGGATTCAAAAATTGGCTAAGGATTTGGATCGGTACCGATCCTAAAAGATAGCTAATTTTGGCTCCAAACTTGATGAGATCTCTCTTCAAAATGACAATAGTTTATGACAAAGCGATTCTCAACCCAAATACTCTCCAACCCCTATAAATACAATCTCCTCTGCAGTAGAAAGAGGTTCTTCTGGAGTGGCTGTTGTAACTCTACCATTGTTATTCTTTACTCTTCTTCTCCCACATAACAACCATTAAGGGGCAACTGATATCCTTTTGGTTGCCTTTAATAATGATGACTTGATCTAACCTAGGAAATTCAATCATATCGTAATCCAAATCAATCTTATAACAACGGTTTGTTAATAAAAGCAATAAAGTGGATTTAGGCTTCATTAACAGCAGAACCACTCTAAAAATCTCTTGTTCCTTTACTATTTGGGCTCTTTTTTATTCTTTTTCTACATTATTTGCTCTGAGAAATAGGGCTGGTGCTTTTATTGAGAAATTCCTCTTTGTATTCGTCAGATCTAGAAACTAGATCCATCAAATCAGCTTTGGGACGTTTGAAGCCTGCAATTGAAGATCAATAGCGGGTAGGAAGAGAACTGCTTCCGAAAGATCCAAAGGAGCTATAATAGTTAAAGAAGAAACCAATCCTTAGCATGTTAAGGTCATCGGCGCCAACAATCCATTAATCGGAGCAAATTCTGGAGCAAACACTGGAGATCAGGTGCCGGGATCTTCTATCCAACATGAAGCCGCCACAAAAGGAAAATTGAATAAGATGGTTGATGAAATCATTCAAAAGATGGAGAACGGCCGAGAAGCCCTCGTGGACAAATTAAATGTCCTCCTGACCATGCAATCACTAGTTGCTCCAAGAACCATGTTAGAGCCCGTGGCTGCCATGGAGTAGGAAAACTCTTCCATTTCTAGCCTAAACAAGAGAAACGTAAGGCAAAAGTAGTTGTAACAACCCTTGTTTGGAGATTACTTGTATATATATTAAATTATAACAGAGGTTATAATTTAATATTGTAAATTAAATTATAATTCGAGATTTTGAATTGTTTATTTGGAATAAACAATAAATTTTGTAATTTAAAAGGGAAAAATAAAGTTTGGAACTTTATTTTGTTTAATTGGGGATAAAATAAGGATTAGATAAGTATTTGGTTTAAATAAATTGAAATATTGGGTATTTAATAGCTTGGAGCTAATAAATTAATTAGGTGATGTATTTCAATGTTAAATTGTTGAAATTGATCTATAGTAATGAAATAAGATTTTAAAAACTATGTTTTGAGAATTTGGAGTGAAAATAATCAGTTTGTAATTTTATTTGGATAAATACAACAATATTGGAAAATATTGCTAATATTAATCTTTTACTGAATTTAAAATAAGAAATATGGAGATAATATGTGTTTTATTAAAATAAAAAATGAAATATTGTTTGAAAATAATATTTTGATGATTAATAAGAGCTAAAATGATTTATTGTAATTTATTCGACAAGAAAACAATTTTTGTACAAATTGTTGTAAAAAATAGTGTTTTATAATAAAATTGTATAAATTGTGAAACATAGATAAAGATAAGGTTTATTTTATTGTTGAAATACATATTATTTGGTTTTAATAACAATTTTATTTTCATTCAATTGGTTGCATACATTTTTATTTGAGTTTATATTGGGAAATATCAGTATGTTGTGATAAAATAGGTTAAAAGTGTGCATATCTTAATATTTTCTCTAAGTATAAATGGTGTTGGGCGTTTTGGGTTAGGTTTGGATCCATTAACCCTTAATCTGGATACTTCTGATAAGAGGAAAACATACGATACGTTGTTTTCTATCTTCCTTCTCAAAAAAAACTTTATAGTAAAAGAAAATAGAAATCCATGGCTTCCTCAAACTAAAATCAAATCTCACCCAAACTGCTGCAAATTCAAAGAGAGAATCAATTAAACCAAGATTATACAAGGTAGTCCAAACAAATACTAAATTATTTTCATCAAATATTTGAGCTCTAGATGAAATTGTCTGTAACCAGTTTATTTCCTGTTGCATTTCTTCTTTTCAGTTAATACAGGTCATTGAAGCTCCATTCCTTCTCCAAAGTTCACAACTTGCTATAAAACTCTTGCTAAATCATTAAGGTGGGTTCAAAACTCACAATTGCTAACTAAATCAAGCTTTGCCTGTAAAGAAAATTGCTCAGAAATAGTTACCGTATACATTCCATTATGTGTTTCTTGTTTCCTTGCTTTCTGGTTTCTGGTTGCTAATTTGAGCATCCATAACTCTTTGATTTTCACTTGAATTACTACCGCATCATTTTCGGAGTGTTGATTGATTGTTAAACTTGTTGCATGTCAAATTTCAGCCTTTAATTCATCTGTTTGCTATGTGTAATATTATCTGGATGTTCAATACGAAGCAGGACTCACCGGGGAAATAAACTCCGTAGCCAAGGTCGACAGGTAGGTCGACCCAGCATTCTCCAGGTAGACCTATAGGTCTAACTGGCGATCGAATTGGTGGTCGAGTGGGCCACTTGTTGGTCCCTGTTGGCCTAGGTACGAGAAGTTATGGCCATTGTTTTTATACCTTTGCAGCACTTTGTCGTCTTTTGCTATGATTTTGGGGCCAATTCCTTTGTAATTTTAAGATGTTTTTGATAATGGTTACGGGCTATGATATCCATCAATAGGTTAGCCGAGATTTGGATGAATTTGAATTTAAAATTTTGAATTTAAAATTTTGAATTTAAATTCGATTTAAATTCGAATATCGATTGGGTGTATTTCCAATGTTTTCTTGATTTTCAAGCACTATTTCTTCCAAATAAGTTTTGAGAAAATTTCTAAGTTTGGTTTTTGAAATCTTCATTATAAAACGTTTTTAAATTATTATTAAATTATTTCAAGTTATTTAGATATATTCAAGCAAAAATTTCAATAAAATGTCTTCAAAATGATTTCAGAAATTATTTTAAAATCTCATTTTCTCAACTAAATTATTTTATAAGTAATATACATTATTTTTACACTGTTCAGACGTAGGAGAAAGTGAATTAAATGGTTTAGTAAAACTCGTGGAATAGGACATGTGACTTTACTTTATCGGTTAATTTCGGACTTGCACGATCGAAACTATCTGGGTTACTGATTTATGAGTTATTTAGCCAATTTATGACTAATTTTTAAGATTATAATTCCTATCTTTTACTGGGAAGGCCAATATTTGGTGGGTTGTGGTTCGAAATCTGCTTTTCTAGGAGTATGATCTATGAGACTACGTTATAGTGTTTTACTTGCCAATGAGATGAGGCGAGTCCGAGTTTTCGAGTTTTGAGATTTTATGACGATTTCCATTTTCTAATGTGGCAATGACTAGCGATTAGTAAATCGTTAAGTGCGAACGTGTGGTATGGGATGCACGTTAACACTTTTCGAGTTCCTATCTGGGAGTTGGGACACATTCTGGGATTGCCAGTATTATAGACCTTCAGGTCATTTGGGATTATGACTTCGTTCGTCTGAGATTTACAACTTCGGTCGTCTGGGAGAGGTACCTAATATGTACAGTATTGGGGGATGGCACATGCAGCATCGCTTAGGCATGCAAATGTGATTTGGCCAATCTGGGGAATTTTATAAGCTTTTTAATTCGATTCACCAATTTGAGATGATGAATTTACTTGCAGCCTTGAGTTAGAGAAAGGCTTATATATGTGTGTGTTTTATGGTGATTTTGATGTTGGGATTATAAACTCTTGTTGAGTTTCATTAGTTTTGATTTGGAGATTTTTATGATTTTACATATGGCTTATATATTTCTTATGTTCATTTACATTGTATAGCCCTTGAATATGAAACCTCTATGCTAAGTTAAACCTTATCAAGTGATTAACTTTGAGCCTCTATGGAATACCTATTCTTAGTTGTAAAATAGACTTTCTTATATTATTCCTTTATCTTTAGAGGAATGTTTTCCTGCTGCACTTATATTCCTTTATCTTTTACTAATATCAAGTTCTAGTTAGCTTGACCCGTGTATTTATTACTCAGGTCAGACCGAGTTGCAGGTTAGTTTTTGGACCTTTGCTAGTTTTACCTTTTTGGGCTTCTTCATCGACTTTGGTTATGGCATAGTTTTTGTGTTGTAGTCTTTTTTGGGAACCTTATGATGTATCTATTCTTTTGTGGGGATGTATGTATATATTTTGGCTGAATACCACTTGTGGCATGTTGTACTATATTTGATGTAAGTGTATATGTGTTTTATCTATGTTGATTGTCTATGACTTGAGATTGTATCGTTATCATATTTTGTTTCTGAATCGATCCTGTAGTCACCATATTAGTGTATTAGAAAGGAATTAAGTATGTTGAATACTCGTAATAAAATGGAAAAAAAAAGTAAGTGCCAAATTCGACATACTTAGCTCTTATCTAATGCAAGACTATGATGGTTGCCCTTAACCAGGCCCATTCTCACATTAGTAGACAAAATTACAATGTAATTCTCTTTGTTAATGTAGGTCTCGGGATGGGGCGTTACAAGAGTAGTGGGTGGAGCTGTATAAATCACTATAAAAGGAAATGTAAGCACTCTATCAACTGTAAAGCAACCCACTACGAACTTGAATCTAAGGGCGAAAACCCCACGGGAAGATATAGCAGTGGATCATTCCGACTCTGAAGATGGTAAGCAATTTGACGATGACAAGTTGGAAGAAAACACTAATGCACTCAATACTGATAATGATGTCCAAACCGCCCTTACCCGACCAACCGCAAGCCAACAAAACTCCAAGCAAATTGCTCTCCTGAAAACAGGAGAGCCTCGGCTTAAACCCCATTATCAAGATCGTTTGCAAAATCAAACACTTAGTATAGTCACTAACAGCCAATCCACAGACTGCTAGACATCAGAGGCATATATCATGGATATGATCAAGCACTTTACGGACGAAAGTAAGGATATGAGAGATGACAAATATGGATCTACTTCAAGCTGGAATCCCTTCACCGATGGCATTCTGAATGAATGATGCCTTGAAAAATTCATTATGCCGACTATTCCGTCTTGGATGGAATTAAATATCTAAAATCTCACTTGTACAAGTACATTTGGTATATGGATGGAACAAATGCTTTAAATGCTATTCGGTGTAGATATTTTCCAATCTTCTTAGATGGAATTGCTTCTATGTGGTTCACTAGGCCCCCACCGAAGTCCATCTCCATTTTTAATGAATTAGCAACAAAATTGCTTGATCAGTTAAGCTTCACACCGCATAACCAAAAGACGTGATGTCCTTATTTGGCCTATTCTAGGGACGAAATCAATCTTTGAAATGCTTCTTGAGTTGGTTCAGCACCATAGTGACTAAAGTAAGTAACCAAAACGAAGATGTGGTTTTCATGGCCCTAGTCCGTGCTATCCATCCAGACGCTGAATTTATAAAGTGGATCAAAATGAAACAACCTACCATTGAGAAGGACTTTAACCAAAAGGCAAGCTAGTGCTTGAGATTGGAAGAGGCTGAGAAGTTAGAAGGAAAACCTGCTAACTTACAACCATGCTAGCCAGAATGGTATAGCAGCTAACCAAGGCGCGAACACCTCCGAAACAATTACTGGAAGCGTGAGGAAGAATAGGAACCATAATTCCAACAAGCGAAGCGGGGGTAGCAAGCGATTTAAAGGCTTAAGGCCTGAAGGATACACCCTGCTCAATGAAACTTCAGAAAACATCTACCTATTGACACAAGGGATAGAAGAGTATAAAAAGCCGCCTAAAAAGGAAGCAACTAAGTAGTATTTTTTTTCGAAAAGTACTATACCTTTCATGAAACACATGGTCACAATATGAATGAGTGCCGACACATGAAGAACCTGATTGAAGAGCCGATTCAGGAAAATAAGCTTCAACGTTATGTGAGGAAACCACAAAATCCTGACCAACCTACTGCACCCTAAGCCCTTAAGACTAGGAAAACCCAGCTGGAACCAGTGAAGAGGGATCCATATGGACCGACCAAAGACTGATCATCGGAATGATATCTATAGGACCTCGTCTTGAGCAAATGAGTTGGGGAGAAATGGAGCAATATGTATGCTCATTAAGACATGCTCCAAAATATTTATGCTTCGTGGTCGAAGACGGAACTCCTGCTAAGCAGAAGAGAACCCTAAACATGACATAGTATTCTGGAATCGAGACACTGAAGGAATAGAAGCTCCGACCCTCGACCCTATAGTCGTGACGGTAGGAATCAGACCAACCATGGTCCGATGAATATTATTGGACAATAGTGGCTCTGTCCTTATCCTATTTGGACACATGTTTGATCAGATGAAGATTGGTATGAAAGACGTATCCGCTTGTTGAACAAAAATCCAGGGATTCATCAGTGAACCTAGGCAACCTGTGGGAACAATTGATTTGTCTATAGAACATGGGGAAGGCAACCAAAGAGTCATCCTCATCCAGTCCTTTGTGATCATGGATGAAATATCCACCTATAGTGCTTTCTTAGGTCATCCCACTTTGGCAGATTTCAGGATTACTTTAGCTTAGTGGTGTCAAACCATGAAATTTTCGACTGAGAATGGAGTTGGGGTGATCAAAGGAGACTAAAGTGCCGCTAGAGAATGTTACATCGTAGAACTACGTGAGTCTAGAAGAAAAGAAAAGATGAAGAATGCATGGAGAACTCTCCACATTCATGAACCTACCGAATAGCAACTACAGAGCCTCCCCTAGCTGGGGAACCATAGCCGATTACCTAAGGCTTTGGATCCTAGAAAGAAGAATTTAGGGGAGGATTGGGCAGCACCAGCATAATTGGCGGTGCCTGTCCCAGTCAACATGGATAACCCAACTCGGGTCCTGAAAATTGGGCCACATCTTTGAAACAAGATGCGACACGAACAAACCAAATTTCTTCATGCTAACCTTGATGTATTCGCTTGGATGCATTCCTTTAAGTGCAAGGTGTCATCGGAGAATGCATGCCACAAACTCAACATTGGTCCTAAGTATACACCAATGCAGAAGAAGAGGCGCAGTCTAGGGCCCGTATGGTCTAAAGCACTGAGAGATGAAGTGGATAGGCTGATGACGAATGGCTTTACCCACGATGTAACTTATCCTTAGTTGGTATCCAACCCAGTCTTGGTCAAGAAATCCAATGGAAAATGGCGAACTTGTATTGATTATTCAGACCTAAACAAAGCTTGCCCAAAAGAAAGCTTTCCTCTGCCTAGAATTGACTAGCTTATGGACTGGATAGCTGGACATGAATTGCTAGCATTTATAGACACTTACTTGATATATAACCAGATCATGATACACGAACCTGACTAGGAAAACACCAGTTTCATCAGTGATCTGGGATTATACTACTGCAAATTTATACCATTCGGCTTAAAAAATGCTGGAGAAACCTACCAACGACTAGTAAATGCTATGTTCAAACGCCAGATTGGAAACACTATGGAAATCAATGTAGATGATATATTGGCTAAATCGAACAAAGCTGCAAATAACTTGGTCAACCATGTCGAAATGTTTGAAATACTCCGCAAATATAGTATAAAACTCAATCCACTTAAACGTCACTTTGGAATAGCCTCTGGAAAGTTCTGGGATTCATCATACATGCCAGAGGCATTGAAGCAAATAACAAACAAATTACCGCTTTATAGGAAGTTGAGGCCCGAAGGAACAAGAAAGAGCTACAAAGCATGGATGGAAAAATTGCAGCACTAAGTCGGTTCATCTCAAAAGCAACCGATAAATGTATACCGCTCTTTGCCGCATTAAAAAAGGGAAAGAAGAACTTCGAATGGAATCAGGCTTGTCAGACTACCTTCAAAGAACTGCTGCGGCGTATGGAGACTCCGCCAATCCTATCCAAGCTGGTAGACAGAGAAGACATTTTTTCGAATTAGCAGTTTCACCCCACACAGTAAGTGTTGCGCTTGTACATGAAGATGCCAGGGTCTAGCGAACCATATACTACATCAGGAAATGATTTACTAGAGCCAAGAAGAACTACTTGAAATTGGAAAAAAATAGCATATTGCCTCTTGATCGCACCAAGGAAGTTATGACCATGCTTCTAGGAACATCTGATCAAAGTACTAACAGATCAACCCTTAAAGAAGGTGTTGTACTGCTCCGAGACCTCTGGATGGCTTATCAAATGGAACATTGAATTAAGTCAATTTGAAATCACTTACCATCCTTAAAGGGCAATTAACGGGTAGGTGCTGGCAGACTTCATTGCCGAATTTGCAGTACGAGATAATGAAGAAGAAATTACTCCAAAGTGGAGACACATTGGAAGTTGTTCGTCGATGGTGCATCTAACAACTTTTGCTCAAGAGCACTTGTTGTACTCAATAAATAATAAACCAGAATATGAAGCATTGATAGCCGGGCTAAATATGGTGAAAGAACATGGAATAAATTACATACATATCTATAGCGACCCTCAACTAGTCCTCTATCAGGTGAGAGGCGAATATCAAGCCTAAGAAGTGAACCTTACCCCATGTATATCTAAAGTGCAGGAATTACTGAACGACATCGAGCATTACACCATTACTCATATTCTAAGGGAACAAAACATGAAGGTGGACTATCTAGCTAAACTGGCTAGTTCTGAAGAAACTCAGACAATGGGATTGCTCCTAGTTGAACTCTGACCTTTGACCGCTCCAAGCATAGGCGAGGTGGACGTCGATTGGATTTTCGAAACAACCGAGGAACTAGAAACATGGATGACACTGATCAAGACCATATGCTAAGAGGAACGTTCCCTGTAGACAGGAATCAACGGAAAAAGCTCCTTCGAAAGCCACCACGGTTTGTAATATAGGATGGTATACTCTACCAAAGGAGATTCTCTACCCCTTGCTTTGGTGTGTAACCAACGACAAAGCTCAATGAATACTTAGGAAAGTCTATGAAGGCAACTATAAAGATCACACCAGGGGGCAAACCCTTACAAAGAAAGTTCTTCGATATGGGTACTTTTTGCCAAAGGTCAACCATGTTGAAGTTGATTATGCCAAGCGATGTGACTTATGCTAAAGATTTGGTAAGATCAAAAGAACTCCTTCAAAAGAGCTAACACAGATGGTCAGCCCGGGGCCATTCGTAATTTGGGGAATCAATTTGGTTGATTTATTTCCAATAGCCAAAGGAGGAGCCAAATGCGCCATCGTTACTATTGACTACTTCACCAAATGGGCCGAAGCGGACCCATCGGCCACTAGTACCACCAAGAAAGTTATCAAATTTGTCACTAAAAACATTATTTGTAGGTTAGAGTGCCACAAAGAACCATCATGGATAACGGGAATCAATTCGAAAGTGCTGAGTTCAAACACTTTTGCAAACGTTTTCGAATTGAGAAAAGCTTTTCAACTGTTGCACATTCGCAAGAAACAAGCAAGTAGAGGTAGTAAATAAGACCATCAAATCCATGATCAGAAAATAGCTAACTAAAACTAAAGGAAATTAGGTTAATGAACTTCCACTTGCACTATGGGCTTACAGAACAACGCACAAATATGCAACCGGGCACTCTCCATTCGCCCTGGCATACGGTTCGGAAGAAATGATCCCTCTCGAACTAGAAGTCCCTTCTCATCAAAGACAAAAGTTCAATCAGAACAATAGATCATTCTCGAGTCGATCGATATGGTCGATGAGAAGCAAAAAGAAGCCGAGCTAAGGATTGCCGCTCACCAGAAAAAGGTTGCACAACATTTCAACTCTAAGGTCCGTAACCATACTTTCGAAGTAGAAGACCTTGTCCTCAAACGTGTCTTTCCTGTACCTAGAACATTCGAACCAAACTAGAAAGGGCCATATGTAATCGGCGAAAAACTAGGGGATGGCATGTTCAAGCTAAAAACCATTGATAGAATCCAAATTCCCTGTGCTAGGAATAGTGAATCTCCCCGTCGTTATTTTATTTAGTATTATCATGTGTATTTCCTATTTTCACAGATACGCCATCCGAGGATACCCATAGGCAGAACTTGCCCGGCTTTTATTTCAATTCATGAAATTGTTTTGCTTTCTAAACTAATAAAACCCTATTCACATAAGTATCCTCCTGAGTCGACGGAGTCAAATTGACTCAAAACCATCCGATCGCTACTTGAGATAGTGGAACCATGCTCTACCCGCCGAGTTGATGGAAGAAAACCGACTCAAACTACCGATCGATGGAACTCAATCCTGGCCATCTAAGAACCGGTGTTGCTTTAGTGACACCGGGAAGGTCCAAATCAAAGCTGTGCATTTCATAAGTTGTGCACTGCCTCTTGGATTGTAAAATCACGACCAAGCGAACACAATTACCTAAGTCGTGCATCTCATAGGTCGCGCATCGCTTCTTAGTTTGCAAAACTATAGCCATGCAAGCCTCAACCCCACTATGCGCATTTCCTAAGCCATTCATCACTACTTGGATCAACAAAACTGAATCCAAAGCCGAGGAACTCATATTATAAAAAGTCATGTATTTCCCTCAGAGCCAAGGAATAACATTCAAAGAGTGGTATTTATGCACAATAGCCTAAACGTTGGCATTAAAATGGAATTACTTAAAAGAATTTCAAGTAATCGGTGTTTTTCCGGCATCACCAACCAAATAATTCCCAATGATAGGAGTTGCATTATAATTTCGACTTGGGGCATCCGATAGACCACAAGGGGCACTCAATCTCGTATCAAGTGTTCAGAGTAAACAGCCCCATAAACTAGGGGTATGCACACACCAACACTCAACCAAAATAGCAAATACCTCATAGTTCTATTACTTCAACAAAGAATTTTGATAGTAATTACGGAACTAAGTAAAATAGTGCATGAAACGTAGATAAGTAGACAAGTGAAGTTACAATCAAAATTTTAATAGTTTTATTACTTATAATGTATTCCATGTACAACAATAAACAACGAGGGTCATACCCATACAATATCGCCCAAGATTAGGAAAATAAAAACACCACTGTTGTAATAAAAAGAAGAAATGCTAAGTGTAGACTCTTCATTTGTATAAAAAGCAACCAAAAAAGAAAAAGCTCCACTTACGAGTACACGAACAGATCATGACTTCTTGTCACTACTTCCCCTATCACCTTTCTCACCTCTGATCGACAACTTCTCAAGCTTCTCCCCTCCCAAGGCAATCTCATTTTCTGAAACAATGCCACTGGTAGATCCTCTTTTACCCTTATGCTTGTGGGATTTGAGAGTGCACTTCGACGACTTCTTTTGCTCTTCGACCTTATCCTTCTTCACTGTTACCATCTGCTGCTGGGTCATCGGTTGGTCGACCTTTACTTTGTTTAGTTGGCTGGCTTGGTCCACCTGCTCCTATGTGTCAGTGCTGCCAGACCTTCCTCCTGAGATACATAGGGGTCATTGAAACCATGCAAGAGTGCGAACCGGGCAACGAGCCAAATGCGGTGAAGATGGTTGATGCGGTCAGAATAGCAGTAGTCTAGCACTATGAAGAGGAGGTAACTCAGTAGGAAGAGAGGGTTGATCTATAATATTAGAGTAAAGGGTGGTTATCTCAGAAATTTCATCTGGCGTAATTGGAAGTCTTCAAGCATGGGAGAGATCAAAAAATTACCTGTTGTGGGGGTCAGTTCATGCTCCATAACTCCAAAGCCTTCGCCGTTGCCATCCGTTGATGGATGCGTAAGTATGGAAGAAGTAAAAACGATCCCCTCATCGGCGTGAAGATGTCTCACCAGGGCCTGAAGGAAAATGCCGGTTATAGCTATAGCGGCATTCGCCACATTAATAGCTTCTCGTTCCCTCTTTAGTCTCAAGATTTCCTAGCCCTCCCCTAAAGCTTGGAGGGACTCTTAGTTCAGATATGCCTGAACTAACTCCTCTTCGATGTAACCACCACCCATGTCTTGAAATCGGGCCAGAATCTCTTCCCAAAATACAAAAAGCGCACATGGGAACAACACATCCAAGTAAATAAGGCTCCCTTGATGCAGCATGGAGTTGACATAGAAGCCCAAAGTAGTAACATCCAAGCCTTCCACCTTCTTTGTGAAGGTAATCGGCCAAAAACTAGGGGATGGCATGTTCAAGCTAACAAACATTGATAGAATCCAAATTCCCTGTGTTAGGAACATCAATTCTCCCCATCATTACTTTATTTAGAATTGTCTTGTGTATTTCCTATTTTCACAAATAATCCATCCGAGGATACCCGTAGGCAGAACTTGTCCGGCTTTTATTTCAATTCATGAAATTGTTTTGCTTTCTAAACCAATAAAAAAAAACCCTATTCACATAAGTAACCTCCAGAGTCGAGGGGGTCAGATTGACTGAAAACCATCCGATTGCTACTTGAGATAGTGGAAGAACGCTCTACCCGTTGAGTTGGCAGAAGCAAATCGACTCAAACTGCCAATCGATGGAACTCGATCCTAGCCATCTAAGAATCAGTGTTGCTTTTGCGACGCAAGGAAGGTCTAAATCAAAGCTACGCACCACCTCTTGGATTGTGAAATCATGAGCAAGCGAACACAATTACCTAAGCCGTGCATCTCGTAGGCCGCGCATCGCTTCTTAGTTCGCAAAAATGTGGCCATGCAAGCCTCGACCCCACTATCTCCATTTCATAAGCCGCACACCACTACTTGGATCAACAAAATTGTATCCAAAGCCGACGAACTCATATCATAAAAAGGCATGTACTACCCTCAGAACCAAGGAAATAACACTCTAAGGAGAGGTATGTATGCACAATAGCCTGAACGCTGGCATTAAAATGGAATTACTTAACATAATTTCAAGTAATCGGTATTGCTCCGGCATCACCAACCAAATAATTCCCAATGATAGAAGTTGCAATATAAATTCGACTTGGGGCATCTAGAACACCATAATGGGCACTCAATCTCATATCAAGTGTTTGGAGTAAATAACCCCTTGAACTAGGGGTGCGCACACACCAACACTCAATCAAAATAGCAAAAACCTCATGGTTCTATTACTCCGACAACGAATTTTGATAGTAATTACGAAACTAAGTAAAATAGTGCATAAAACGTAGATAAGTAGACAAGTAAAGTTGCAATCAAAATTTCAATAGTTTTATTACTTATAATGTATTCCATGTACAACAACAAACAACTAGGGTCGTGCCCACACAATATCGGCCAAGATTAGAAAATTTTGTTGTAATAACAAGAAGAAATGCTATGTGTAGACTATGCATTTGCACAAAAAGCAACCAAAAAAAGCAAAAGCTCAGCTTACGAGTACACGAACAGATCATGACTTCTTGTCACTACTTCCCCTGTCACCTTTCTCGCCTCTGATCGACAACTTCTCAAGATTCTCCCCTCCTAAGGAAATCTCGTTATCTGAAACAATGCCACCGGTAGATCCTCCTTTACCCTTATGCTTGCGGGATTTGAGAGTGCACTTAAAGACCTCTTTTGCTCTTCGACCTTATCCTTCTTCACTGCTACCATCTGCTGCTCGGTCAATGGTTATTCAGCCTTTAATTTGTCTTGTTGGCTAGCTTGGTCCACCTGCTCCTGTGTGTTAGTGCTGCTAGACCCTCCTCTTGAGATACAAAGGGGTCATCCAAACCATGAAGCGTTGCAATTTGCTCGTAGTGCGAATCGGACTATGAGCCGAATGTAGTGAAGATGGTTGATGTGGTCAGAATAGTTGTAGATCCAGCACTATGAAGAGGAGGTTACTCAATAGGAAGAAAGGGTTAATCTATAATATTAGAATAAAGGGCGGTTATCTCAGCAATTTCATCTGGCGTAATTGGAACTCTTCAAGCATGCGAGAGATAAGAAAATTACCTGATGTGGGGGTCAGTTTATGCGCCACAACTCCGAACCTTTGCCGTTGCTATCATTTGATGGCTGCGTAAGTACGAAAGAAGAAGAAACGATCCCCTCATTAGCGTGAACATGGCTCACCAGGGCCTGAAGTAAAATGCCCGGTTATAGCTTTAGTAGCAGTCACGACATTAATAGCTTCTCATTCCCTCTCCAGTCTCAAGATTTCCTGGCCCTCCCTTAAAGCTTGGCAGGACTCTTGGTTCAGATATGCCTGAACTAACTCTTCGATGTAACCACCACCCATGTCTTGAAATCCGACCAGAATCTCTTTCCAAAATACAGAAAGCGCACAGGGGTACAACACACCCATGTAAATAAGGCTCCCCTGATGCAGCATGGAGTTGGCATAGAAGCCCAAAGTAGTAACATCCAAGCCTTCCATCTTCTTTGTGAAGGTACCTTGAAGCTCTGAAAAGATGGCATCCGTGCTAGCCTTCTCTACTGTCAGCAGTTTCTTCTCAGCATCTAAATTCGAAACTTGTTCGCGAAGAGTGGCAATTTCTTGTGCCTGCTCGACGATGGTTTGCTTCTACATCTCAACCATCATCTCACTTATCCTCAAATTTTCTTTTAAAGCTGCCTCATTAGTATGGCACTTCTTTATTTCATTTCTAAATACGAGTGCGGCTCGGCCAGTGGATTCTTTCAGCTCCTTAAGCAAAGAAGCACTTTATCTCTCCTTCTTGAGGGCATCTTCTTTGTCTTTCTTCAGCCTCTCAATATCTACATCATGATCTGCAAGCAGCTTCTTGTACTCATCTTTTTCGAACTTTGAATGTGTGAATTTCTTGGTAGTTGTTTCGATTAATAGTGGACAGCTGCATGCATAAATTTTCCCTTCCCTCGGCATGCTCCAAACCACTCTGAATTGCTTGGAGATAGGGAGAATAAGATTTGACATGAACTGACTTTAGATTGGGCTTATCCAAAACAACCCCCTTAAGAATAAATTAGGGAATGTAGCTTGTAGATGTGGAGAATCAACGGGAAGAATGTAAGGTGCAGGCCTAGAAATCTTGGGAGAGGCGGTCATGATAGTATGAATGGAGGAGGTTACGACACCGGAAGTAGGGACATTTATCCCAGTGGAAGCAGGAGGCTATGAAGCGGATTCTCGCACTTGGTCTCTTTTCAACTTCTTTGATGGATCTCCCCGCTTAGTCGGGCTCTTCATCTTCTCATAGCTAATTTCCCTATCAAGGCCTTGATCTTTATTGGCACGGTGATGCTCTTCCACCTCCCTATCCTCCCTATTTTTCACTCCCCATAAGTCTCTCAGGGAGCATGGTACCTTGAAGAGTGTCTCTGTGAACGCTGAGACTCCAAAACTAAATCATGATCGTTGTAAAACCATGAGACATGATTCCTACAGCAAGCGATAAAATGATACTACTGAAGTAATAATATAAAGTGTATGATCCGACTGAAGTGTGTGTTACAGTTTAACGACTCCAACTGAATACACAAATCAGATCGATTATCGATTAATGTCAGGACATTGATTCCTGCAAGGATGATCTGAGTAGGCTAGGGAGATAACCCTTTCGAAGTGAAACATCCATCAAGTCACCCATATTCATAAAATGTCGCTTGTATTTCCCAAATAAATGTCAGCACCTTTCGGCAGAGAGTTGGGTGCAGGCTCATTCTTAGGAGAAGATCCTTCAATAGGCTCTTTCAAAGGAGGTAAGGGTGCATGTCGAGGGCTCAATTCCGAGCCATTGTCACTTAAGTTGACGTCACCATCATCAGTGTCCCAATCTATTTCTTCCTCATTTAAAGGATGCTCCTCATTGATTTCTCCTTCCTCCTTCCCTTTAATAAATGGAGCCTTGCCCTTCCATTGAATAAAATCTTCTTCTTTCTCTTATGGGATCGATTGCATTTTGAGTAAACTGTCAACTCCGACTTGAATATGGATCTCCTCAGGGGTCTTCTTTGACCCACTGGGTGTGCCACTTTCTTCTTCGTCATCCTCATCATCTTCTACTTCACCAGAGTCATAGGAAGAGGAAACAGAATGGGTTCGGGCTCTAGAGCGGGAAGGAGTACTAACGAATCTAATGGACCTCCCAAGTTGTAAAACCCCACGTCGGCGAAGGTTCTCATCTATGAGCAAGAACATAATTGTGCGCTCCTGAGCATTGACTTCTTTCAAAGTGCTAAGAACAGTATCGAGTGCCAGGTCCTTGTTAATCTTTGGAAGAATTTAAAGGAATATATGATCGTTCAGAAAAATTGCAGTAGTTAAAGGAAATTCCAAGCATGGTGAAAGAGACTTACCCCCTGTGGTTCCTAAATGGGTGAATCCTTTTGGGCATTTAGCGAGAAAGAACTGATTCTTGAATGAATGAACTTTGCTAGAAAGATCCAATATAAGTTTCTGCCTATGTTGCACCTTAATATAAACAAAGTGATGGATTGGACTCTCCCTTCTCGAATAATAGAAGATATTGTTGCTCAGCTAAGCTCGAGGCATGATTAAGCATCCGCGTGAACAGAACATATATGCATGTTAGCATGGAATATCCATTTGGAAGAATCTGGAATGGGCCAACCTTATTTTTTGAAGTGTTGTCATTTAGAAGTGACTGAACGGGGGCACCACACCACATATGCACATATATCGATGGTAGGCCACGTATCCAGAAGGTGGCCTATGAGAAAATTCTCCTCTCGATGGTAGAAGCACGTCATCTTCAGGGTACCATATGCGAGCAAATGCTTCGTAACATCCTATGTGTAAGGATTGTAGGAGCTTCCTCCGGAGGATCAAGCAAGACTCTAAAGTTAGGAGAAGTGTGATCGATGACGGGACTGGTTGGAACCAGACGACCATATTGACTTGAAGTTATGGAAGCGGCGGATCCAGCTGGGATCGACGATGGCTCTGCTTCAAAAATAAGCGATTTCCCCTCAACTGATTCGCCCCAAGAATATTTGCACGTTATTCTATAAAGAAAGCTTGTGTTTAAAATGGTCAGGTATGCAACTATAGACCCTTATGTGGTTGATACTTGAAATCCGAGAGATAATTGTAGTGCACCAACGAACGATCAGATTACATAACCAGGAGTGTGTGCGATATGTAATCTAAGTGAAAATGAGTTTGGTGTCCTGAACGCTGTGAATAGACCATTCCGTGTAGATGGCTCATTCACACCAGAAAGAGCGATCTATATCACATGTTAATTTCATTTCTTCTATACTTACCCGTTATTGACCAACGATCGATAATGAATCCATTATCTGAAGTAACATATAAATCCCTTCTTATTCCAGGTACACCGACCGTGCAATGGCAGGAGCAATCTGAAGCAAGCAACTATAGATCGATGGGTCTAAATCAAGTAGAGAATTCTCAACATAAGTCAATTTTAGTTCTCTGGAAAGTGATAATAGCATGAGCTGCATCCAAGATGCTACCCTAAGCTATTATCACCTCCTTGAAAAACCAAAATCAATCTGCAAGATGTTGTGCTGGGATCGACTGTGTAACTCAGTGCAAGTTAATTCTGACTCTATAGACGACGATAGCAAAACATATCAAGCACCGGGGCAAATCCTTTGCTTCATTCAACGAAAAATTCAAGACTTGGTTTGCTATCTTCTTCCACAAAGTCACAATCAGCTCGAATATTCCACTGTATTCGCCACCAACACAACTTCATCACCAATCGTTGATGTAGCAACATGCCAAAATCCACGTCACCAACCTTTAAAATTGAGAAAGGTTGTCTTATCTCTGATTCATGACAACCCCAACTATGGTACTAGATGGATCAGATCGGTAATGCCTCAAAATCGAGGAGATCTCGGAGGTAGGAACCACTTAGAACAGTGGCAGCTGATGGCGTTGGTAGGGAAGATTGACGACGGCAGCTCCTTAATGGACGAAGCGCTTGGATCGACAACCTAGGTTATAGAGAGATTGGGTTGGCTGAAGAAATAAAGGTCGGATCGAATATAAATGAATTGAAATAAGGGATTGGCTCGTATATAAAAAACGATAAAAGAAGAGGAAGTTTGGAAAAATTGCAGGGTATGTGGATCTGTACCAATCCAATCCAATTGGATCAGTACCGACCCAAATTTACTTCTCCAAATGGTCCCAAATTTTCCTTATGCGACATATTCAATGTTCATATTTATTCTAGAAATTATCAAGTCAAGATTACTCCGTAATTACAGACAATGGAGATTCACACTAAGGATTGAACCGTTAGCCAGTATGTCGTAGGTAGCTTTTCAAGGTGGCCCGATACGGCCAATGAAACTTCTTAAACGAAAACCTAGAGATAAATAATTCCATAGAACACCTTGTTTTTAACGAAACCATAATCTTGAGGGAAAATGTTAACTTGGTTTTTAACCCAGCTGAATTCAATAGGAGTTAGAACACATATACTAAACCAGTATGACTCAAAACTTGATCAAAAGGCCCAAAAATAGGAGACAAAGGACCCCAAGATGTTTGCTCCAAAAATATGCTATCTTTTCGGATTGGCACTGACCTGATCCAATCGGATCGGTATCGATCTGAGTTGGTGGTTTATGGTGGCCCCAATCCTTTTGCACTTTGACCCTATGTCTCAACCAAGCTCACCCAACATGTTTGGTAGCATTCCAAGCATCCGAATTCAAGAAGTGAAGGTTCATCTAATTCATAATATAGTTCAATCTAACCCACAGGTGAATCATCATCAAGACAAGTCAACAAGCTACGAAATTATATGGAGAGTATTACTATGAAGCAAGAAGCTTGCTCGAACAAATCAGAATCTAAAATTGGTTAAGGATTTGGATCAGTATCGGCCCAAATGGGTTGGATCAGTACCGATCCAAAATGATAGCCAATTTTGGCTCCAAACTTTTTAAGTTCTCTTAGCATAACGACTATAGGCTTTTGACAATGCGATTTTCCACCCAAATACTCTCTAACCCATATAGATACAATCTAATCTGCAATAGAAAGGGGTCTTCTAGACCGGCTGCTACAACTCTGCCATTGTTATTCTTCACTCTTCTTCTCCCTCATAACAATCATTAAGGGACAATTAAGATCCTTTCTGTTATCTATAACAATAATGGCTTGATCTAACTTAGGAAATTCAACCATATTGTAATCCAAATCATTCTTGTAGTAGCAGTAAGTTACTAAAAGCTATAAAGTGGACGTAAGCTTCGTTAACAGCCGAACTCTATAAAAATCTCTTCTCTTTTTACTATTTGGGCTCTTTTTTTTACTCATTTTCTATAATGTTTTCTCTGAGAAACAAGGCTGGTGCTTTCACACTCAATATAGGGTGTTGATCCATTTTGGATTAACACTTATAAGCCATAATAGCAAATGACGCTGTATCGAAATACCTTTTCATTAAGTTTGAATAGTACCAAATATTTTAAACAGCATCAAATATTTGTAATGTATCATTTTCTAAAATTTAAAAAATGCATTAAAATTTAAATATTTCCCATTCTTTTTCTATTTGAAAAGATGCTTGAGGAGGGTAAGTGATTTTAAAATACTTCCATTTGAAAGTTTATAATCTCTTTCCAATACAAAAATATATTGTTTAATATAATTTTCTGTAAGTCAAAGAACAAAAGAAACATTATAATTTTTTCAGATGTAAATTTATGAAATTCATCCTGAAAATATTTTTTTTCTTCTTTTGAAAAACTTTCAAAACACCACTGCCTAAATGGTTCCATTTTTGGGAGATTGAATTCAAATTTAATTCTTTGTCTAGCTTGAGAGCCATAACTAAAATCTATATTGGTCGTGCAATCTATTAAATAGAAAAATTCATTTTTGATTTGGTTATATCCGCTTCTTTATCATTGTAAATACCCTTTACAATATTATTTTTGTTTACATATACTTTTTCAATGGAAGTATCTTTTAAGGATTCATCATCATATGACCTTTTTTCATTTTCTATTTGAAAGGTTGAACATTCTTGACGGAGATTCAACAATAAAATCAAAAGGTGAAATATGAGAGTGAAAAGATTTTGTTCAAGATAAATATGATTTGCTAGAACTAGGCTAGAGGGATTATTATTCATTTGTATTTTTATAGTTCCTTTAGGAGTTTGTATAATATTAGTAATATTATTGTTTATTACCGGTTAGGAAGGAACGACTCTTTCTATTTTCCAAATTTCGGGAAGAGAAATATCTTCCCATTTTATTGATCATTTTGTTGTAATATTAGATTGACTAAAATTTGTTTCAATTAAAACTGTCCCATTTAAGGTTTATCAACCAAGTTACCCGGGGATTTAAGCTATATAAAGGCTTATAATAAATTCTATAGCAAATACAAATTACTTCAGGTCCGATGATGTAATTATATCCATGGGTCTTAACATTTAAAGTAATAGCTTCTAGAATATTAATATCAAATAAAAAAGATGTAAATTTGGATAAACTTTAAAATAAACTGGACCATGAACCAAACTAGAATGTATTAGTCCCACTAATGATTTTTTTTCTAACTAAGTTTCGATGATCCCTTTAAGCAGCTATAAAAATTTATGGTAGGCCTTTAAGGGTTAAAGGTTTAAATGCAATTTGTTTTAAACATGTATGAATAAACTTATGTGTATGCCTATAAGGCTGTAGATATTTTTCAGTTAGTAATTTAGTAGTCATTTCTTCATTATCAAGTGAAACTGATTTTTATGTGGTTTTAACTACTTGTTTTAATCCAAGTTTTTCAAAAATACTTAATTGGTATATTACCTTAGGTTCAATATGTCCATTTATTTAATAACTATAAATTTTGAGGCATATAATATTCTTTTTTAATACTGTTTTTAACAGTATCTCTTTTTCTAATCATATTCACTTTTAATAAGTATGTGTTGAATTACTCCAATCTATATGTATGTATCATGGATTTAATACCAAATCTAAAAGTAGAATATTTTTCTAAATTTTGGTATGTTCAGTTTGATGTGTAAGATCCTGAAAACACTATAGCATTTTGCCCGCATTTTCAGATTTTGTATCAGAGACGGGCATACACAAAAATTTATTCAAAGCCAGGCATATGCAAAACCATTTAGTATAATACATAGATCATATATATGTGTATATTATTTAATTAATTAACCTTTTAACTAATTTTTTAATTAAATTTATATTAATTTCAATATTATTTATATACATACATGTATACTTAAGTTAATTTAAAATTTTAAACAACATAACATATGCCATAATATATAATATATGTATATATTTGATTAATTAATTAACTTATTTAATTGTATGTTTTCTTAATCTTACTAACAAAGTTTATAAATTTTGAAATTTTTTATTTCATTATAACATTTGTTATATGTATATATTATATTTTAAATCAATTTACAATTTAAAAATCTTATATTTTCATTTTTCAAAATAATTTAGAAATTATATTATAACATTTACAATATATATTTTATTTTAAATCTACCTTTTAAATTTAAAAGTATTATTTTTAATTTCAAAACAATTTTGAAGTCAGTCCAAGTCCCAATTTACACTGGCCATTTTTTATTAAGGATAAACTTTTGGGCTTACTTCATCATTTTGGACCAAGCTAGTAGTCAAGTAGGGTAGAGTACTTGATTACCAAAACTCAACCTTAGACATTACTTTTATAGATACCCTACTGTAACGACCCAGAATTTTTATTTTGAATATTTAATTAATTTTAAATATTAATAAGTGAATTTATAAGTCAAATAAATTTTTATTTGAATTTTTGGATTTAATTGAATAATTAAATCGATAATTTAATACGTTAAATTATGGAAATAATGAAAATAGAGTTAAATATGATAGAAAATGATTTGTAAAATTTTATTTAATCATACTGGAGTTATAGAAATATTTTAGAACTTTTAAAATCGAATTAAAAGTTAATCTGTGAAAATTGAATATTTTAATATTTAATAATCGACTGTAAAATAGTCAATTTTTGAACAGTCTCAGAATTGAACGAAACCAGTTTCGTTGGATCCGTAATAGTTAGTTATTACCGGATTTCAATTTTCGTGTCAATCGGAGTTATCATTTGATCGTGGCAGCTCGAAACGCATCGAATCGTTTTTAATTTAAATTTGGCGAGTCAAAATAGCCATTTTTCAAAAAGTCTCGGATTTCGACGAAACCAGTTTCATCGGATCCGTAATGTGATATTATTGTGTGGTTTCAAATTTCAAGTCAATTGGATTTACCGTTTGTCCGGTACAAATTAAAACGCCTAGAAATCGATTTAAATCGGTTTAATTTAAATTGAGCGTTTATAGCCATAACTCGCACATACTTCCGAATTAGCTTCCGAAACTTGTTCCATTGTGTCCGGAACGCGGGGTAAACCTTAGAAACGCTGGTTACGGCGCCTAAATCGGAGTTCGGAATTCCCGGGATGAATAGTATTTACGCTAGCTCTTTCTATAAATAGCACCACACACAAATAAAAAAAAATAAATAAAAACAAAACCCTAATCTATTGCTCAGCCGCCTACATGAATTCAATGGCCGAAATTGCCCCAAATTCCTCCCTCCAAATCTCCAAATCCGTGCAACGATTCGACGAACTTCCAACTAGAGAACCGTAGAGCACATCAAGATCTTCAGATTCAACGGTTATGATCGCGAAAGGAGCTATAGATTGTCGGCAAAATGGAGTTAAACGTCGCGAGTTCGGCCTCGAACTGCGTGCGAGGGGTTGGGCCGAGCGTGCCAAGGTTGGAGCCGAGTATAGCTTGGAGAGAGGGCTTCGTCATGGCAGAGATGTGATCGAGTATAAACGTGAGTGGAGTTTGCAAAGTTTAACCCTAATATCCTATAATGGGTTCGGCCATGTTTTGTTATCACCTGTAGCGCGTGCGTATAGGAACGTGAAGAGGGAAGGAGCAAGCTACGGCCAAGATCTGTTGGATCTGGATCTAAGGGCTGTGAAATGGTGGGGGTTAAAATTTAAAGTTATGTTATAAATTGTGTATATAAATCGTGTACGAACTTCATAAATTCGTAACTTTTTCATACGAGGTCGAAAAAATGCAAATCCAGTTGCGTTGGAATCGTATGGACGAGCACTACGCGATGGAGTTGGTTTGGAGTCGTTTGGAGTTAGTGAGAATTTTGGGTAAAATTAAACGCGCGTTTAATTTTATTCGAAATAAAAGCTAAAACGGAAATTAAAATCAAGGTGAGAACTTCTCACTCAATCGAATAGATTTCGATTTTATTTTAAATTGTTAGATTTAAAATATTTGAATGCATGTTTGAATGATGACTGTAAACATTTATTGTTAAAATAGACATTATGCGCCGTTAGTAAGCGGATGTTATTTAATATAAACATATACCGCGAATATTTCATAAACAGTGAAATTGGTATTATATATAATATCAATATATATATATTGGCATATGTATATATTGGAGTTGTTGATTTCCCGCATTTTTTGTTTAGCGGATGAGACCCTATTACGCCGTTATTAAGCGGATAATATTTATTAAGAACATGTACCGCGATAATTTCGTACTGGAGCGAAATTGGTATTGTGCTAATGTTTTTGGATGCAGGAAACAGGTTGGAGGGATCCAACTGGATTCCTCAACAGTATTTATTTATTTCAGATATTTTGATATTTGATGGATTATCATATACGATATATGATGGATCGTTGTAGTCGTGATTGACTATTTGGTGTGTAGCATCATTGGACCCAGATTTTGGGATTTTAAAATGATTTTAAAAGTGATTTTGAAAATATACTATATTTTTGGAATTGATCCATTATAAATAAATAAACGTTATAATTTTTAAAGTTATAAAAATTATGGTTTTTGTGAAATATAGTTAAAAAGCTGATTTTTAGAAATACGATTAAAAGTCGATTTTTGAGAAATATGAACTAATGATTTTATAAAATAATTTAAATTGGATTTTTGAATATATGATAAAAGTTTAAATATAAGATTTATAAAATTTGATTATTTTATAAATCGAAATGATGAAATTATAAAGGAAATTAAAAGATGTTTTAAAGAATAATATTAATTGATTTATATTAAGAGATTTATAAACGGATATTTATAAATCGAAATATTGACATTATAAAACGAGTCTTTATAAGTGTTTGAATGAAGTGAAAATGAAATTCATTAATGAATGAAATTTATAGAATTATATAACGGTGAAGTTATAAATGGAATTTTATAAACAATAGGTTTATAAAATTTGTAAAGTTCAAAGGAACGATTTTTGCAAATAAATAAATTATAAGTGTTTGACTTATAATTTGGACTTTTGGTTTATAATTAAGATTATAAATCGAATAGGTAAATAAAGAAGATTTATAAAGGAAGTTGTTATAAAATAAATGGAAATGGAATTTATAAACGTTGTTTTATAAATTCGCAAACGACTTGTTTTGATAAGTTAATTGTTATAACTTATAAATGGAGTTATATTCACGTTTTTTGACAGTGAATAATCCTTTAAAATAAAATGAATAGAAAGGATGAAATTTGTTAATGAAGTATATTCACGTTTTTGAATAGTGAATAATACGTTAAAGAAAATGTATTGAATGTGAATGTTTTAAATAGAATTAAAACGATTTAACGATGTTTTAATTGTGTTGAGATTCGAAATCATAGATTTCAACATTTATTGTTGAAATAGACGTTTTCGAGAAATAAAAGGAAATGGTGGACTATAACACTGTTGTTATAGTAAATGATTTCCGAAAGGAAATGGGTTGTATAGTATTGGGATTTATATATCTATTTAATTTCGAATCCCTATACTAGTGATTTTGGGACGTTGTAACGATGTTTTACGCAACATTCGTTTTGGCCCAAATAAAAATGTTTAAGAGAATGATTTCCCTTAAAGAATGAATAATATACTTAATTCGATTTAAGTATATTGAATATTTTCAAAGGTTGAAAATAAAAAGATTTGTCGATTACTTATTTTTGATAAGTATGGAATTTATATGTGAAAAGTGGAATTTGTTGAAAATAAATGTTGATTTATTTTTAAAGTGTTGAAATTATATATCTTGTAAAGATATTTTGGAAAATAAATAATTTGGAAAATTATTTGGAATCTGGTGATGTATGCATATCAATTGATAGTTCAATAACCGACTATCAGTATTTCCCTTTGAATGGGTATTTGATGTGAATTGTTTGAATTTGAATGCACACTTATTTTTGAATAAGCGCTCACTATTCGGGTTAACCGGGAAAGGACCATGGGGTCGTATAACCCATTCCGAATATGTGATACGTCGTTATGAATTGCATTTGAAGATCGGTGTTGAAGACCGAGTATTTGTGAAAGCGTTAGGATGACCTATCGATTGTCTCTGCACTGGGTAGCTCCTGGTATAGAGATCTCTTAAGTGATGGGAAATTCGATCGAGATTGTGAATACCCGTATTGCAAGGGCTTCGTAAGAAGTGCCTTCGGTTTTGTTCGAGCCCGGAACAGACTTGTATGGATTGTATGCCTGACATTACAATTTGAGATATAAAGCCGATTTCTTTCAAATATATTTCTGTTGGTGGCGGAGAATTTATTCTTTGCTTAACACCCTTCTTTGAGACGTACGAGCTCAAAGGTTATATAGTTGAAGTTATCAGCGATATATCCCATTTTGGTAATGTGACATGCTGAGTGATGCTGAAATGATCATTGTGTTGATTATTGTGATAGGATCATTTATTTGATCGTCTATCTTAGTGATCATTGTGTTGATCATTTGTTGACCCAAAGCACGGCTTTTTGTACAAAGTGTGTTTTTGTGGACGTGACTTCGTCGAGCCTCACATCCCGGAAATGGTCAAAACAGGAAAGATGCGGCAAGGTTATTAGGGGTTGCTGTAGCTCCCCTTAGGGTATGTGCATTTCCTTCTGGAAAGGGGTGGTATCATGGTATGGAGCCCAGATACTTACTCATGTTGAAAACACTTTATGATTGTGTGAATTGGATATCGAGCGCTCGGTTGAAAAGGTCCTAAAGGACCGGGGAATGGCGTGCTCGTGTCAGTAGTTACCCAGTTAGGGGTAACCCGGCCTTGTGTTGGCAGAGATCCGGTTTGGTTCTCGGGGATGTCTTTCCAGAGGCATTCTCAGTGGCAATGGGAAGTTCCTTGGCCTGACCATTTGTTGGAAATCCAATTCCCAATACGAAACTTGTACGGTATTAGTTGTAGAACCTGCCATTCACTTATGGTGGTCACCACTGTTTGGATGGTAGCTATAGTAGGCATAGTTCGAAATGTCTATGTTGGCTAAGATTTATATTCTACTTTCGAAATGAATTTTTCTCTACACTATGCACTAGTAATAATATAAAATGTTATTTTAAATGCGTATCAAGCATCTTTGACTATCATAAGGAGAAATCTCCTCCGATTCTGCGTTTGCATGTGTGTGTGTGTGCGGGAGGCCTTATGGTAGTCTCATTTTTAAAAAGCATTGCGAATTAATTTAAAAATATCCCTCTTTTTGATTTTAAAATAAATAAACTGTTTTGAGTTCTCGCACCAGTCACATGACTGACTTGGAGTTTATTGTTTTCCTTCCTAAACTCTGGGTGCCCACCAATTTCCACACGGGCAGTTAAGAGTTAGGTTTATCAGGATATTCTGGATATTCTGGAGTTGCTGGAGGCAAGCTGGATGGCATGGCGTATTACTAGTTTATATAGTATTTCTTTTTCCGCTGCACTGTTTGTTGTTGTTGTTGTACACTCTGATGATTTGATGTAATGTAATATAATGTGACGAAATGTAATAACTGATATAGTTCTTTGTTTAAAGATTATTCATTTATTATTATATGTTGTTCCGCTGCGAATTGTGAGATTCTGTGTTTGTTCTGTTGTTTTCTGTCCCGTCCTATTTTCTTCTGTTTTTTTCTTTTTCCTCTATTCTCTTTTTCTTCTATTTTTAAAATTCTTCTATCTTCTATTTTCAAATTCTCTATCTTCTTCTCTCTCTATTTCCTATCTCTTCTCTCTTCTTCTATTTCTTTCTTTTTCTTTTCTTTTTAAAACCCATAACATTCCGTGTTTTCGGCCTTTGATTTCTCGGCAGTCGATAAAGTGAGTGTCGATGTTGAATTTTCGAAGAACGAAAATCCGTGACGTTACATTTGGTATCAGAGCATATGGTTAAGCGACAACCATGGTTCTGTAGGGTATTACTCATTAGAGATGGAGTCAGCAGTACTCTAGAATGAGTTTGAGTGTAATAATAGCTATGAGAGCGTATTTGTTAGTGAATATGAAATTGTTTTATATTGTGATGATTGGTTTATTGAGTGGCATATGAACCTTCCTCAGCACGGTATGTACAACTTTGCCGAAGGGGTTTCTAAACACTTAAATAGAACAATTCGGCACAGTATTGTTTTAAATTGGGTAAATGCAATAATTTTACCTTGGTTATATTTTATATATAAAGGAATAGTTTTTCAAAATTATTAAAGTGTATATAAGTTGATTGTTAGGTTGTTTGAATAATCTAAATTAAAGAATAATTGTATAAGTAAAAGAATTATAAGAATTGAATTATAATTAAAGTGATTTACAATTGTGAATAAACTTATATATATAAGAAGTGAAACTATATGAATATATTTATGAATATGAGTTGTAAATAAAAATGAATTTAAAGTTAAATGAAAATTTACTTTAGAGTTGGAATCTGAATTTATTTACAAGTGGGAATTTAAGTTATGTAAAACTAAGTGATGTTTAAATGTAAATATAACTTAAGAATTGTTGAATGAAGTTGATATTGGTATCGAAGTAAATAATCAAGTGGATTAAAAGAAATATGAACTTAAGTTATGTAAATGAAATTCAACTTTGTAATTGAATTGAATGAATGGATTGAATGTTAATCAATTGAATGTAATTAAAATTGATATGAAATAATGAATGAAAGTATAAATTCATTGAAATCAAATGTTATTAGAAGTTGAATAAATTGAATGAGAATGAATATAAGCAAAGGAATTTGGTTGTAACTAATATACATTGGTTGTTATATGGTTGTTAGTTGATTGTTTATAATTCATTAAGATTTAATGAAATTGAAAGCTATGTAATTGAATTCAAATGGAAAGTAAATAAATTTGAATAGAATTGAAGGTGAATTGGATTTAAATTAGTAAATGATAACTAATTGAATTGAGAAGGAATGTTTACAAAATCCAATGTTAATGAATCAAATGTGATTTGAATTGAAAACCAATTCATTAATATTAATGAGAATATAAATGAATATTTATTGATTATGAATGTTAATTGGTTGAATATATATTGCATTTGCTATGTGACATATATAGTTATTATGTTGCTATATGTTGTATATTGAGATTATTTGCATATGTGCATGTTCTCATGTTGTTTGTTGAGTGTTTAGTAGGTGCGGATCGCGTTTGCTTCGCATTTGGAGTTCGCTTTTGCGCTATATTAGCCGTATATGTTGCTAATAAAATATAAGGTACATATCTCGGATTAAATACAGTACTTTTACACTTTTTTCCCTTCGGGATGCCTCATTACTTGATGAGATGTATATTTGTGATATATATACTGTCATTTTTTTTTTTCGGATCGAGCCGCGCAAAGGAGACTATGGCGAATTTTTCCGGAAATTTAAGGCGTTAGAAAAAATTTGAGAAAATGGGAAAATTTTGAAAACTTTAAACTTTGTTTTAAAGTTGAAAGTTAAATGATATAATTGTTTTTGAAAAGATAACTAAGTATGATTTGAAAACTTAGTAAAGTATGGTAAGAAGTTTAATTATGAATTTTGAAAAGTTAATAAATTTTGTAACCTTTCTTACTTGTAATTTCGAGGACGAAATTCTTTTAAGGGGGAAAGATTGTAACGACCCAGAATTTTTATTTTGAATATTTAATTAATTTTAAATATTAATAAGTGAATTTATAAGTCAAATAAATTTTTATTTGAATTTTTGGATTTAATTGAATAATTAAATCGATAATTTAATACGTTAAATTATGGAAATAATGAAAATAGAGTTAAATATGATAGAAAATGATTTGTAAAATTTTATTTAATCATACTGGAGTTATAGAAATATTTTAGAACTTTTAAAATCGAATTAAAAGTTAATCTGTGAAAATTGAATATTTTAATATTTAATAATCGACTGTAAAATAGTCAATTTTTGAACAGTCTCAGAATTGAACGAAACCAGTTTCATTGGATCCGTAATAGTTAGTTATTACCGGATTTCAATTTTCGTGTCAATCGGAGTTATCATTTGATCGTGGCAGCTCGAAACGCATCGAATCGTTTTTAATTTAAATTTGGCGAGTCAAAATAGCCATTTTTCAAAAAGTCTCGGATTTTGACGAAACCAGTTTCATCGGATCCGTAATGTGATATTATTGTGTGGTTTCAAATTTCAAGTCAATTGGATTTACCGTTTGTCCGGTACAAATTAAAACGCCTAGAAATCGATTTAAATCGGTTTAATTTAAATTGAGCGTTTATAGCCATAACTCGCACATACTTCCGAATTAGCTTCCGAAACTTGTTCCATTGTGTCCGGAACGCGGGGTAAACCTTAGAAACGCTGGTTACGGCGCCTAAATCGGAGTTCGGAATTCCCGGGATGAATAGTATTTACGCTAGCTCTTTCTATAAATAGCACCACACACAAATAAAAAAAAATAAAAAAAAACAAAACCCTAATCTATTGCTCAGCCGCCTACATGAATTCAATGGCCGAAATTGCCCCAAATTCCTCCCTCCAAATCTCCAAATCCGTGCAACGATTCGACGAACTTCCAACTAGAGAACCGTAGAGCACATCAAGATCTTCAGATTCAACGGTTATGATCGCGAAAGGAGCTATAGATTGTCGGCAAAATGGAGTTAAACGTCGCGAGTTCGGCCTCGAACTGCGTGCGAGGGGTTGGGCCGAGCGTGCCCAGGTTGGAGCCGAGTATAGCTTGGAGAGAGGGCTTCGTCATGGCAGAGATGTGATCGAGTATAAACGTGAGTGGAGTTTGCAAAGTTTAACCCTAATATCCTATAATGGGTTCGGCCATGTTTTGTTATCACCTGTAGCACGTGCGTATAGGAACGTGAAGAGGGAAGGAGCAAGCTACGGCCAAGATCTGTTGGATCTGGATCTAAGGGCTGTGAAATGGTGGGGGTTAAAATTTAAAGTTATGTTATAAATTGTGTATATAAATCGTGTACGAACTTCATAAATTCGTAACTTTTTCATACGAGGTCGAAAAAATGCAAATCCAGTTGCGTTGGAATCGTATGGACGAGCACTATGCGATGGAGTTGATTTGGAGTCGTTTGGAGTTAGTGAGAATTTTGGGTAAAATTAAACGCGCGTTTAATTTTATTCGAAATAAAAGCTAAAACGGAAATTAAAATCAAGGTGAGAACTTCTCACTCAATCGAATAGATTTCGATTTTATTTTAAATAGTTAGATTTAAAATATTTGAATGCATGTTTGAATGATGACTGTAAACATTTATTGTTAAAATAGACATTATGCGCCGTTAGTAAGCGGATGTTATTTAATATAAACATATACCGCGAATATTTCATAAACAGTGAAATTGGTATTATATATAATATCAATATATATATATTGGCATATGTATATATTGGAGTTGTTGATTTCCCGCATTTTTTGTTTAGCGGATGAGACCCTATTACGCCGTTATTAAGCGGATAATATTTATTAAGAACATGTACCGCGATAATTTCGTACTGGAGCGAAATTGGTATTGTGCTAATGTTTTTGGATGCAGGAAACAGGTTGGAGGGATCCAACTGGATTCCTCAACAGTATTTATTTATTTCAGATATTTTGATATTTGATGGATTATCATATACGATATATGATGGATCGTTGTAGTCGTGATTGACTATTTGGTGTGTAGCATCATTGGACCCAGATTTTGGGATTTTAAAATGATTTTAAAAGTGATTTTGAAAATATACTATATTTTTGGAATTGATCCATTATAAATAAATAAACGTTATAATTTTTAAAGTTATAAAAATTATGGTTTTTGTGAAATATAGTTAAAAAGCTGATTTTTAGAAATACGATTAAAAGTCGATTTTTGAGAAATATGAACTAATGATTTTATAAAATAATTTAAATTGGATTTTTGAATATATGATAAAAGTTTAAATATAAGATTTATAAAATTTGATTATTTTATAAATCGAAATGATGAAATTATAAAGGAAATTAAAAGATGTTTTAAAGAATAATATTAATTGATTTATATTAAGAGATTTATAAACGGATATTTATAAATCGAAATATTGACATTATAAAACGAGTCTTTATAAGTGTTTGAATGAAGTGAAAATGAAATTCATTAATGAATGAAATTTATAGAATTATATAACGGTGAAGTTATAAATGGAATTTTATAAACAATAGGTTTATAAAATTTGTAAAGTTCAAAGGAACGATTTTTGCAAATAAATAAATTATAAGTGTTTGACTTATAATTTGGACTTTTGGTTTATAATTAAGATTATAAATCGAATAGGTAAATAAAGAAGATTTATAAAGGAAGTTGTTATAAAATAAATGGAAATGGAATTTATAAACGTTGTTTTATAAATTCGCAAACGACTTGTTTTGATAAGTTAATTGTTATAACTTATAAATGGAGTTATATTCACGTTTTTTGACAGTGAATAATCCTTTAAAATAAAATGAATAGAAAGGATGAAATTTGTTAATGAAGTATATTCACGTTTTTGAATAGTGAATAATACGTTAAAGAAAATGTATTGAATGTGAATGTTTTAAATAGAATTAAAACGATTTAACGATGTTTTAATTGTGTTGAGATTCGAAATCATAGATTTCAACATTTATTGTTGAAATAGACGTTTTCGAGAAATAAAAGGAAATGGTGGACTATAACACTGTTGTTATAGTAAATGATTTCCGAAAGGAAATGGGTTGTATAGTATTGGGATTTATATATCTATTTAATTTCGAATCCCTATACTAGTGATTTTGGGACGTTGTAACGATGTTTTACGCAACATTCGTTTTGGCCCAAATAAAAATGTTTAAGAGAATGATTTCCCTTAAAGAATGAATAATATACTTAATTCGATTTAAGTATATTGAATATTTTCAAAGGTTGAAAATAAAAGATTTGTCGATTACTTATTTTTGATAAGTATGGAATTTATATGTGAAAAGTGGAATTTGTTGAAAATAAATGTTGATTTATTTTTAAAGTGTTGAAATTATATATCTTGTAAAGATATTTTGGAAAATAAATAATTTGGAAAATTATTTGGAATCTGGTGATGTATGCATATCAATTGATAGTTCAATAACCGACTATCAGTATTTCCCTTTGAATGGGTATTTGATGTGAATTGTTTGAATTTGAATGCACACTTATTTTTGAATAAGCGCTCACTATTCGGGTTAACCGGGAAAGGACCATGGGGTCGTATAACCCATTCCGAATATGTGATACGTCGTTATGAATTGCATTTGAAGATCGGTGTTGAAGACCGAGTATTTGTGAAAGCGTTAGGATGACCTATCGATTGTCTCTGCACTGGGTAGCTCCTGGTATAGAGATCTCTTAAGTGATGGGAAATTCGATCGAGATTGTGAATACCCGTATTGCAAGGGCTTCGTAAGAAGTGCCTTCGGTTTTGTTCGAGCCCGGAACAGACTTGTATGGATTGTATGCCTGACATTACAATTTGAGATATAAAGCCGATTTCTTTCAAATATATTTCTGTTGGTGGCGGAGAATTTATTCTTTGCTTAACACCCTTCTTTGAGACGTACGAGCTCAAAGGTTATATAGTTGAAGTTATCAGCGATATATCCCATTTTGGTAATGTGACATGCTGAGTGATGCTGAAATGATCATTGTGTTGATTATTGTGATAGGATCATTTATTTGATCGTCTATCTTAGTGATCATTGTGTTGATCATTTGTTGACCCAAAGCACGGCTTTTTGTACAAAGTGTGTTTTTGTGGACGTGACTTCGTCGAGCCTCACATCCCGGAAATGGTCAAAACAGGAAAGATGCGGCAAGGTTATTAGGGGTTGCTGTAGCTCCCCTTAGGGTATGTGCATTTCCTTCTGGAAAGGGGTGGTATCATGGTATGGAGCCCAGATACTTACTCATGTTGAAAACACTTTATGATTGTGTGAATTGGATATCGAGCGCTCGGTTGAAAAGGTCCTAAAGGACCGGGGAATGGCGTGCTCGTGTCAGTAGTTACCCAGTTAGGGGTAACCCGGCCTTGTGTTGGCAGAGATCCGGTTTGGTTCTCGGGGATGTCTTTCCAGAGGCATTCTCAGTGGCAATGGGAAGTTCCTTGGCCTGACCATTTGTTGGAAATCCAATTCCCAATACGAAACTTGTACGGTATTAGTTGTAGAACCTGCCATTCACTTATGGTGGTCACCACTGTTTGGATGGTAGCTATAGTAGGCATAGTTCGAAATGTCTATGTTGGCTAAGATTTATATTCTACTTTCGAAATGAATTTTTCTCTACACTATGCACTAGTAATAATATAAAATGTTATTTTAAATGCGTATCAAGCATCTTTGACTATCATAAGGAGAAATCTCCTCCGATTCTGCGTTTGCATGTGTGTGTGTGCGGGAGGCCTTATGGTAGTCTCATTTTTAAAAAGCATTGCGAATTAATTTAAAAATATCCCTCTTTTTGATTTTAAAATAAATAAACTGTTTTGAGTTCTCACACCAGTCACATGACTGACTTGGAGTTTATTGTTTTCCTTCCTAAACTCTGGGTGCCCACCAATTTCCACACGGGCAGTTAAGAGTTAGGTTTATCAGGATATTCTGGAGTTGCTGGAGGCAAGCTGGATGGCATGGCGTATTACTAGTTTATATAGTATTTCTTTTTCCGCTGCACTGTTTGTTGTTGTTGTTGTACACTCTGATGATTTGATGTAATGTAATATAATGTGACGAAATGTAATAACTGATATAGTTCTTTGTTTAAAGATTATTCATTTATTATTATATGTTGTTCCGCTGCGAATTGTGAGATTCTGTGTTTGTTCTGTTGTTTTCTGTCCCGTCCTATTTTCTTCTGTTTTTTTCTTTTTCCTCTATTCTCTTTTTCTTCTATTTTTAAAATTCTTCTATCTTCTATTTTCAAATTCTCTATCTTCTTCTCTCTCTATTTCCTATCTCTTCTCTCTTCTTCTATTTCTTTCTTTTTCTTTTCTTTTTAAAACCCATAACATTCCGTGTTTTCGGCCTTTGATTTCTCGGCAGTCGATAAAGTGAGTGTCGATGTTGAATTTTCGAAGAACGAAAATCCGTGACGTTACACCTACTATATAGGTTGGCTTTAATTAATTAACCCTAACATGACTAATTTAGATTATAGGTCATTGGCTGCTGATACCATTGTTGAAACCAGACCAGCCCGCAATAGAAGTTATGAGTGAATTTTAAAATTCCCTTATTGGATTTATATTAGGCGTACGAAGTTTAATTCGTTTAGAATATTTCTAAATATTATTTGAATAAAATCTTTTATTTTATTTTAATTCATAAATTATATAGTTTTATTTAATTTATGTATATATACATATATATGTATGTATGTATCATATGTACATATGTGTGTGTGTGTGTGTGTGTGTGTGTATGGATGTGTGACATGTTAACTAGTGCAAGATGTGACATGCCCGTGTATAGGTGCTGGGATTTACACCGCAACAAACATATTAGCTTATCCAATATGTAAATATATGTTATCCAAATATATGCATGTATTATAAACTATCACCTATATATATAAATGTGCATGTCAAGTTTGCTTAAATAATTTATGTAAATGTACCATGTGTATATACATATAATCTTATAATAGAATATCAATATATATATGTGTGTGTGTGTGTGTATATATATATGCATATTATTATAATATGTCAATCGTTTTTTAATTTTTTTTATAATATATCAATTTAAGATAAGTTATCTAGATATTAAAACAAATAATATAATTATTTTTAAATTATGAAAAATGTATATTAATATAAATATAACAATAAAATAATATTTATTTTAATATACACACAGTAAATATATTTATATTAACATATTCATATTAATTAATAAAATTATTAAACTATTTTTTATAAAAATTCTAAATCATGTCTAAGTAGGAAAATTTTATTATTATTTTTATTGATTTAAAATATATTTTAATTGATTATTTATTCGAAATTACATAAAATATTAATAAAAACTTATTTTTGAAACTTACTTTAAAATTTGAATTTCTAGTAAATCTTAAATGATATTTCGAAGTTTGGAAATTTTTTTAATAATTTTTTCGATTCAAATTTATTTTTAAACAATTTATTTATTTTTGGTAGAATTAAATATCAATTTTTGAAAATAACAATTTTTTAAAATTTTTAGTTTTTTGGTCGAGAGATTATCTAACATTAAAATAATTTTATAAATTTAAAAATAACATTTTATAACAGATTTGATTTTATATGTTTATTTATGTAGTATATTTATTTAAAAGAGGCATTTCACTAGAAAGACAAACTTTACAGTCCAATTAGATTCTAGGACACACATCCACAGAAATTAATTTCAAGGCCAAAATCAGCACAATAATTGCTTTTAAGGACAAAGTCAGCAGTCCAATTACTTTCAAGGACATAATTTCATAGGTTTTTAGGCCTTAGAAATTAATTATTTTGCATTTTATCCTTAAAAGTAATTATTTTAGTTGTGTGTCCTAAAAACTAATTGCACTTGCTCAAAAGGCCCTTGTGGCTAATTTCCACTATTTAAAAAATATAAAATAATAATAAATGATTGTTAAAGTTATTTTCTTATTGTCAAAAATTACTATTACTATAAAAATTTATATATATAACTATGTGACTGATTTCAGCTGTAGTAAGATGGTGTAATTAAATATAAACCAAATATATGTAATTAAATAATATATCTATATACATAATTTAATGCAAATTAATTATATATATATATTATGCGGCTGTACTGATCTGATTTTTAATTTTTTTAACATAAGTATATACATGCATATAACTTTACTAATTTGTAACTACATTGTTACATATCAGAATCTTCACTTAACTAACAGTGTAATACAAATATTAATATACAATAAAATATTATATAGAAAATTATAAACTATGATTTGATAAAAACCATACCTAAGAACCAAAGCCATAAAGTTAATATTGAAAAGATAAACTCTCCCTTTTGAAACCTTTTCTGGTTTAGCAGATTACTAGTCCTTGAACTGTTGACATTCAGTTATCGAAATCTCATATTCTTTCTCCTTCAATCAAGTCATATTCTTTCTCCTTCAATCAAGTCATCAAAATCAAGGCCTCATTCCACCAATAATTGAGCCACCTTCACCCTTCTATTTCAGTTGAAAATCTCAACCATGTAATGAGCCTTAAACCATTTTAAGCCCATAATAAAATCTGATGTGATTAAATCAAATTTAATCACTTATCGATATCATATATCGATTGATATATTTATAACTATTATAAATATATTTTTTAATATTTATTTCTTAAATCATAATAAAACTTTACAGTTAAAATTTCATAAATATTAATTAGTTTAATTAATTTATAATAGTTATAAACTATTGAATTGTTTTGTCAAATTAGAATTCATCGTTTCGGTTGTGTGACTCGTCAAGTGTAAATTTGGTTAGTGATTAATATTGAACTATTCGAATGTTAACATTCTTACGTCACTTATTAGGTGGTGTGACATTTGGGCTAAATTTATCGATTACTTGGTTTCGATAAAATCCAAATTTTGTTAAGCATTATCTGCTTGTAACTTTTATTTAAACCAGTTTTCTTCATAAAAACTATATTACTTTGAAATTATGGAATTTGGTAATGGTCACTATTCTGATATCATCCACATTCGACTTTATAGTCCAAACATAAAGTCCTTGGTTTAATAAAAAAAATATCAACCAAAATGCTCTGACCAAAGAATTTAACTTTGAGTAGACCGAGATACCAACCCCATATAACTGAGAAGACGAATCCTCTCTTGAATAGTATTTCAATTCCAATACTTCCACTCGACCCAACTATAGTCACTCGACGGATGCCATGCCATGATTTAACTATAATCAAATCGAAATTTTTATATTGAAGATCGGCGGTATTTTCAAGTCAAGAGAATTGTATAAATCAACTACATCGACATTTTCTATTTGACCTTAGTTATATTAATCAATAGAAAACTATCGAGTGAGTCACTCCATATTATCCAGTAACTCCCAGAACATAAGCCCTAGGTGTCCCCAATAGTCATTAATAAAACACCGGCCAACATTTATAGAGCGTTACATGCTATAGTTTCAATGGATACACTGATATCTGGTCTCAATGCATATTGACTAGGAACATTTAAAATGGTATATTTGTTTTCATTGGGATAAATTACTCACATCTACAATATTTTGTAACTACTAACACGAAATATACCATTTTTCTATTTAATATCCATTTAATTCAATTAGTTATTACAACACGTTATATCAAGTATATAATAGAAAGAAAACACCTTTAAGTTTGAATTAGATTGGTTATTGAGTTAGATATATGTAACAACTTACATAATTTCCTCTAGGGCATACCCCTAACCTTATCAATAGTCACATTATTCATTTTTTCAAAATAAGATTGCAACTTCTTTCTATAGTCGTAATTTGTAGGGTTTGGTGTATTATATATACAATTATTGGTAAAAGTATAAGTATGTTTAACGAACGTATACTAATTTTTAAGATTGACTAAACCAAGCTCTTGTATCATATGTGACAATCCATACCTTAATAGGCCAGGTTTTTCTCTAAATCGAAAACCAAAGTCCACCAAAGTATGGATTGTCGGTTTTAGCATCTTTCAAATAACGAATATATTTTAGAGCACTATCGTTACAAATTCACAATGGAATAATAAAGTATAATAAACATATGATTACGAACCAGGGCCGATACATTTGAATTCCAGTGTCCTTGTCAATGTCGAGCATGCATAAAGAAATCTGTCCTTCAACCATTCCCACTTTGTACCAATACCCGTCGCTCAAAAGCTGTCATGTGAGTTGTAATGAGTAGAGGTCAGAATAACATTTTGGCAAGTAAATTATACATTTTATACATAATACTACTTTATGCCGATTGTCGTCCATTACATATTATGTCTTTTGTTTTGCTTTGTCATTTCGACTCCACGTACGCATATGATACGCCCCATCTACTCAAAGTAGACAATAACTACATACATATACTATATATATAAGTACCACAGTGCCCCTTGAGATCAAGATACTATCCCTGCTGGTATCCTTAATCCAATACCTTGTCAGGATCTATCATCAATACAATACCATGTCCTCATCACCCATGCCTACCAAGGAACTCCCACAATGCCTACTAACGACATCACAATAGTTTAGACGTATTCCATTTCATATTTGAAAGACTCCATCAAAGGGCTATCATGCCTTGCATCCTATCACAAATAAATTAGCAAACAACTATGAGGTAGTGCATGTCCTAAATGAAATCAACACTAGTATGAAGCATAGTCTGTTTAAGCATAACCCCCATCTTTCCACTGACCGCTTAGGACCGATGACATTCTCGACCTAAAAAGCAACTCATACTCCCTATTTGGTACCAATCACACTATCATAGCGTGGAGCCTTGCTCACCATCCCATTTAGATTTCCTAAGCAATCTAGGAAATACCATTTGTTAATTAATAATGCCTATATGGTTGAAGCAGATTCTACTTGTCCTTTAACACTTCAATCCGAGGCAAACATCTTACTTGGTATTTCCTTCACCTATACGTGAACGTGTAATCTCTCTGGTCCTATAGTTGGATATGTTCCATATCATTATAATGTATACACTACTGTAGCATATCCTTATGGTGGGCAGACTTCTATTACGTAAAACTGCAGACGTCTCATTTCAACCTATTTTATTGACTATTTCATTCTTATTTAATCTAAGTTATTAGCTAACTTTAATTAGTTCACACCTGTCATAAATGCATACCCGAGGCTGTGCATATATTCATACCTATTTAAATAATATGCCTCCAATGTTCATCTATTAGTAATATTTCTTTAATTTTTCATGTGTTTGCTTCTGATTTCATTAATGTCATTTTTAGTGTCATTTATCGCTTATAACTTAAATGATTTAAATATCTATTTACTGTTCCATAATATCCTTACCGTTTTTTTTTTTGTTACTAACTCATTTCATCACTTTACCTATATTTGTCAAATATTGTTTAATTTCTAACTTGTCTTCTATTGCATATATTATGTTTACATTTAGACTATCATTATTGCCCCTGTTTACAATTCTATAGTTTATACCTAGGAATTTTTGCATTTTTTATGTTTGGAATTATATCTTTTTCAAAAGGAATTGTTAACACTGTAAACTTCTATAACTTACCCAGAAAGGAGATATGTATTACCTTGGAATTATAAGGAATTATCCGTTTGTTTTTAATATTGTAATAAATAGTACAAAATACAATAAACATCCCTATTTTGTACATTTACTTCTTTTAGGCATATTCCTTATTATTTAAAACGCTGCACATTTATTCATATATATAAAATTAGATAATTTATAGAAATTTTCATTGTAATGCACTTCATTCCAATGGAATAAAATACTACTTAAATCACAATTCAACTGGTAATAAGTTTTATTTCATATGGCTAACATATATTGTTTAACCAACCGTTATGGAATTATTATTCAATTTATTAACTTAAGAACTACTTTCGCCCTTACTTTCCGAATTCAAGTATGTACAATATTTAACTTAAGTTCACAATTCATAGAATATGTAGGCACGGTTTTGAAATTCATTACATGTATATGTTTTAAGCCTACAACTCAAAAATAATTATATTCTAGCATACAAGGAACAAATTTATATCAATATAAATCCAATATTATATAAAAATATATAATTTCTCACTCACATTTTAGCTTTCTAGATTTTCAGATCTAAACCTGATTGTTATTCGGCATTTTGGCCTAGTTATAATCAGATTGACTGGACAAGTTAGACTGGATGATCATCGAGGAAAATAGCCTAGAGATATAATTATTAAGCCCAGAGACGAAGCATAGGCAATGCTATGAAGAGATGATCAATTGAGATCAAGAGATAGATTCTCAAGAATATTCTAAGTACAGATTAGTGCCTTCCCTAGGCAGGGGATCGGTGCTTATCCCTTCCCCCAGTGGATCGGTACATATCCTTAATTTTTGTCCCTAATTGGGTGAGATCGATATAGAGTGACAAAGAAGGCCCCATGAGGCTACATTTCAAATATCAAGTTGTTTGAGGTTTATATGCTCAATTTATGGGAAAATTACTTCAACTATAAAAGGGATTATATAAAAGGGATAGCATAGAAAGGGATTGTATAAAAGGAATCGTATAAAAAGGGATCGTACAAAAGCGATTGTATAAAGAAGATCATATAAGAGGGATCATATCAATGGGAACAGTCTACTTCTGCTAAACAAGTGCAACTGAACAAAAAACAATTGATATCTCAGGATCCAGAAGTCTCATGCATATGAAACTCTGAAAACGAGATGTGGGGACCCTAAGGAGTCCACCTAAGGGATAACACTCCAAAAGGAGCAAGCAAGAGAGATCAACCCTCTTCCCTTTAGAGGGATCGACCGAAATCAGGCTATACAACATGTTGCAACAAGGATTGATCCACAACTCAAGTTCTACTAATCCAATTAGCATGAAACTTAAAGGCTAAGCAAAATATAACATGGAGAAGCTTCTGTAGGGATCACACCCCCAAACTCCTCCAAAATAGGGATCAGCCTCGATCCCTATTTCATGGGATTTGGGCCATGTGATCCTTCCTTTGGACCTTATGGCTTTGGAGATCTTGTTGGCAAATTTTCAAGGAGATATTTCATCATCTTCCTCTATAAACACAAACTTGATTAGTCATTTCGGGGATGTTTACACTGCTTGTTGCTTTGTACTCTTTTGTAACTAAGGTAACTAATACGGTCCCTATTGTACTCAGTTTACAAAGTGAATGATAAAGCTATCTCTTCAAAGTGGACGTAGGCAAACAACGCCGAACCACTATAAATCGCTGTGTTTTTGTTATTATCTTGTTTCTTATTGCTTTCCTACTATTTTCTCTCTGTTTACATTAATTATTCTTTATTTATTCCTCTACAAGGTGTTTGTGCCAATTTTTGATGCAAACATTTTAGTGCTTTCACTGAGAATTAAATTCAAGGCTTGATCGGACCTCGTCATCTACTTATGGATTCCCATATTCACAAGATAGATCTAGCTTTCTGCTGGCAAGTTTCCTATTCTATTTAGATTTTAAAGAGACCTACAAGGAGACTATTAGCCATGGTTGGAGCTACCAGGTCACTTCCCATATTATTGAAGGAAATGATGATGCTAGTGTTTTTATTCAAAGTTTTTTATTTGTTGATGTTCATTTGGTAGGGACCGTTCTTACTTCTATATGCAAGTCCATAGGATTGGATGCTGAAGTTCACAGTCAAGTTAGCAGAGCTAAAAATGGTCAAGTATGCTTAGATGGAGGGATCACATCCGATCCCTCACCAAGCCAATTCAGCCTTGTAGGGATCCCATCACTTGTCACATGTCAACTAATCTGATCCCTCCACCAGCATCATTCGACTGATACATATACCACCGATCCCCTACAACCGAACCCTAACCGATCCCTTTATCCCAAAATAGCCAATCCCTTTCTCAAAGCCAAAATGATTGATCCTTCCATACTCCAAAATAACCGACCTCTCCATACTCCATCAAGAACCATCCCTCCTTCTTGGGATCTAGAACAGATCACTACATGATCGATCCCTCCACACCTATCAACATTGATCCCATGAAATGACCGATCTATTTGTTCCATGTTCACTTCGAACCCTCTGCTTACTACAACCGATCCCTATACCCATTCAATGACCGATTCCTAAGCCAATACCGATCAGTTATAGGGGATTGATGACTAAATAAAAAAGTTAAGAAGGAAGGGATCAATCATTCATGGATTCTGAACTCAACTTAAAGGCAGTGCATTCTATCCACTTCCCTTACGCTCGTGACCAACTAAGGCATAGGCGATCAAGCGGCAGGAATTACAGCTAAGGAATGGGTAAGGAATTATTACTCAAATAGTATTTCCAAAGGCTAGAGAACCAATGTGATATGACATGAACTGGGATCGGTTACTAGATCGGGATTCTAGGGTAAATTATGACTGCTCTCAGCTGCACAACTTCCAAACGCTTCATTTGGTAGCTATGGTATGGTGGCTTGTGTGATGACCGCCCTACGCCACTTATTATGCCATCTCGAAGTACAGCTATCCTTCACAAAGTCAACACCTACTATTATGGAACCCCAATCATTGAGTCACGAGTGGTAGTCGTCAAAAACCATCAAAGATCGATGAAACATTTGTCAAAGAACTCCATTTGAGCCTGACCCGAAGTCAAACCCGAAGAAATCACTTATATGACTCAAAGTAGACTCTATATGTTCCGACTTGAATTCGAACTCGGGTAATCACCCATTTGACCCGAAGCAAACCCAAGAATTCTGGCCTAAGGTTAAACTTAGGTAAAACCAATCCAGGACTTCAAATCATCGAGCCGTTCAACGTGCAGAATATCCGAGGAGATTCAATGTGCCGACCATGCTAGCGTATTCTATGAATATAGACGCCGGACAACATCTCATAAAGAATGAGTGGCACATGGATCCCGCCAAAGCGATAGGTGTCACCGAATGCAGATGTTTTCCCATATTCCTCTAATGAATTATGATCATGCAGTTTGCGTAGTTACCACCCAGGTTCATCTCCTCATTCGATCAACCGGATCAGAAGTTTTTCGAGCAATTCAGGATGTATGCGACTCACACCAAGGATGTGATGTTATATCAAATTTATTTCAAGCGCCAAGCGAGCCGCTTAATGACTTCCTATAGAGATTCAATGTTATCATCACTATAATGAGAAATCCCAGCGAGAATATCATATTAATGGCAGTGATAAGGGGAATCGATCCCAAGACATACTTTGGCGACAGGTAAGCTAGAGAGCCTCCTATGACCTTGGATCGTTTCTATTACAAAGTGAATCAGAACCTAAGAAAGGAGGAGGTAGGTCAGACTAGTAGAAATAATGATGAACGCCTGTTGGCTAAAGGAATTCAGAGTGAAGGCAGCATTGATGCCTTAGAGAGGACTCAGATTCTAAGAGACGACCCAGAATCCCAAAACTCAACTCATATCCTCCTTTGAATGATTCAATTGAAAATATCTACATGGAGACTCAAGACTCAGAGTAGAACTGGAAACCAGCCTCGAGACAATCCATCGAAACCCAGAAGAAATCCAGAAAATGTTGTATATTTCAAGATATACATGGTCAGAACATCGACGATTGCAGACACGTCTAAGATGTGATCAGAAAGCTAACTTGGAATGGAATATTTCACCAATATATGCAAGCCTCGCAGAATGGCGGGCAGGGAACATCCTACCCCTATCAATAAGGAACTTTGATTGTTAGTTGGACCACCTATGGTCGACTTCCAACTAAGGAGGGCTGGGGTGAAGTGGAATAACGAGCATACGATGCTACTTCACTTATAAATAAGATATATTTCAATTTCAATTATGTTGTGAACTATGACCAACTTGAACTAACTACTTCCAAACAATGAAGGTGACCAAGTACTTAGAGTTGGGCACCAACCAATCACCACAAACCATGATCGGACCTTTGAAGGATCATCAAGACGATCATGATTCAACCGATCATCAGCAAACATATGCCCCTGACTTGGGGGCAAGGACTCTAAATGGAAAGTGGGTGTGACTCGGCCATCCACTTCCTACTCTGTGCTTCAATATTGATGGAACATCTATGCCTTACTCAGAGCTCGATAAGGTTAGAATCCTATACAAAATGGATACGAATGACCATCCATACATCAACTCCTGCCTTGAACCCAAGGGCAGTTTAGAAGCTCAATTAAAAGTATGCATGACCGACTGTCTACTCATCGACCACTGCTCCCGACATAAGGACACGACTGCACCTTAAGGTTGATGCGGCTTGACAGTCCATCCAAAAACTCTCTACCTCGACCTGCTAGGAAGAGTACGAAGCAAATTGGACGACACATGACCGTCCGACCCAAGCATAGATGTGATCTAGCCATCCATCGCTTATTCACCAAGTGGACGTGAATCGATCTTCCACTTGTTAAACTTTGTCCTCGACACTAGAGGCAGATTTCCTTATTGCGAATGAACATGACTCGACCATTCATTCATCAAATCCTAACCTTGCACTGACAGGTGGAGTATAAATCAGAACCGGGTATGACTGACCACTCATCATAAAACACTAGTCCTCGAATTATAAACACAAAAAGATGGATGTGGTTCGACTGTCCATCGACCAACTCTAGTCCCCATAGCACGTACTGGAGTATAAACATCAAATGGGTATGATCGACAACCCATCGAATAACTCTTGTCCCCCATTATGGATTGGAGTATAAACACCAAACGGGTGCGATTCAACCAATCACCAACAAACTCTTATCATCGAAGTGCAGATATGAGTATAAACAAATAGATGAGTGCATTTTGACCATCCACTATTCCATAAACTCGGACCTAAACTCGACGGAGGAGTATAAACTCACTATGGATGGAATTCGATCATCCATGAACTAACTCCGCCAACCAAGACTAGGGGCAATAGTACAAATGACTATAAGCTGAATACAACAGCTCACCATAGCGCCATCTTAGTGTTATTATGACTTAAGGCAACGAATGCAGGGAGGCCTTAATACAAAACCAATCAAAATGATATCCGAAGTTGCAGGTGACTGTCTATATCGTACCGTCGGATCAAGGGTCAATATCGATCTGCACCAACCACAAATGGATATGACACAAACGTCCATTGAATAACTCTAGTCAGCAGAGTGTGGATTAAAGAATAAAACATAAACAAGTGTGACTTGACCATTCGTTCTCCATTACCCTACTTTGTCTATGAGGTGGAGTATAAATCCAGATGAGCATAATCGACTTCTCCTTAGCTAATTCTATCCCATGGTCCGATAGGAGAACATAAATCAAAATTGACATGACTTGACCATCCACAAACTGATCCTTTCCCTTGGTACGATAGGGGGAGCATCAGCCATAGATTAGATGTGACTTAATCATCAATTCTTTGGCCCTTGCCAAGAGTATGACGATATCTGAGTCAAAAGTGGACGTGATTTAATCTAGTACACAGCTCATGCTCGAAATCCGACAGGGCATCAAAGTCTCCCCAAGGAAGGAAAAGCTAGAATATAATTCAGAATAGGTGTAACTCATCCTTCTATCAACTAACTCGATCCCACGAATTGACGGGAAAGAGTGTAAAGCTAAAACAGACGTGACTTGCCTTCCTACTTATTAACGTATGCCCTAAACTTGGAGGCATGAGAGAGAAACAAGATGAATGTGAACCGGTCGTTCATCAATCAACTCTAAGCCTTTGAAGATTAAGCAGAAGCTGTATGAATAGGATGAGACTCGACCGTCGATACTGTCCATCTATTGACCCAAGATTGGGGGCAGAAGTGTGGTCTTCCAAAAGATGACTGCAACAGCTCAATGCTATGACTCATACCTAGTGTTTACAATGACTTGAAGCTACAACTAGAAGGATACTTAGAGAGAATCATCGAATCGATGCCCAAGCTCATGGGCAATTGAACATCATTCGAACCTGAATGACGAGTAACAGATCGTGAGTACATTGAATAGAAAATGCATTACTCAAATATATAAATAGATTCAAAAGCAAAAGCTAGCTATGTATCCGCATGCAACACAAGAGTAAACCCTACTTTGTTTTTATTCAATGCTCCTTTAATCCCGATCTTCAACCATTATAGATAATCGCTAAAAGCATCTAGAACCCGTTATTATTAGACTCTATAGCTTATGCCAAGAGTTTGGGATTCAACCGAAGTGACCATCATCATAAACTGTTCCAACCTGATTTCATATTGATTATTACGTGAAACAATTATGTTTGAAATCAAGGTTTGGATATTGGCATATAGTAATCTGATGATCATATTCAAGTTCGTTCAAGGCATGTGTTACAATCAAAATAAGTACAAATATGTTAATCCACTCAAGTTTGAAGTGGTAGACATCCGATTCAAGGCCATATGTTAGTTCAAGTATGCAAGTAATATACGACATGTCCTGGAGAAATAGAAAAGGTGTGGCATGGATCCGCAGAGATATTCCATCCTTAAAGAAGAGGGGGATAGGTTCAAATGCAATGAGTTTATTCGCGACACCCTATACCCTAAATGGGTATCCAATCCTATACTTGTGAGAAAGGTGAATGGAAAGTGCCGAATGTGTGTTGACTATCCGGACTTAAATAAGGTGTTTCGGAAAGATAGTTTTCCCCTTCGTAGGACCGACCAGTTGGTGGACTCAACTGTAGGACACGAATTTCTATCTTTCATGGATGAATACTCCAGATATAATCAAATCCCGATGCACATTCCCGACCAGGAGCACACCAGCTTTATTACCGAAGTTGGATTGTATTGGTATATGGTAATGGCATTTGGATTGAAGAATGCTGGAGTAACTTATCAGCACCCTGTTAACCTAATGTTTGAAGATCAGATTGGAAAGATGATGGAGGTATACATGGATGATATGCTGGTAAAGTCACGACGATCAAGTGACCACATTAGAGACTTAGCAGTAATGTTCGATATCCATCAATATTACAAAATGAAGATCAATCCTCTGAAATGTTCTTTTGGCATTGTATAAGGAAAGTTCTTAGGCTACATCGTCAATGCTCGCGAAATCGGAGCTAATCTCAAGATGATTCAAGCAATCGCAACATGCAAGTGATAAAGACTATCAAACAAGTATAGAGCCTAAACAGAAGATTGCTGCCCTAAGTCGATTTATTTACAAAACCGCCGATAAATGCATTTCTTTTTTTGACTTTATTAGAAGTGGGAAAAGGAACTTTGAATGGACATAGGATTGTGAAGATGCATTCCATGCTTTAGTGAACCTCTTAGATAGGCCTTCCATCTTGTCAAAGACGGTGGACCTGAAGACTTATATATCAACTTGGTCGTGTCGGCACACGCTATAAGTGATGCACTACTTCACAAGGAGTATCAAATTAGAGACCGGTCTATTATGTTAGCAGGCAGTTAACAAGGGCTTAAAGGAACTATATGAAGATAGAGAAATTGGTGTACTGCTTGTTGATTGCTCCACGAAAGCTTCGTCCTTATTTTCAGGTTCATCCCATCAACGTTTACATCGATCATCCATTACGATAGGTCTTATAGCAATCTGAGACGTATGGAAGGTTACTCAAGTGGAACATTGGCCTGAGCCAATTCAACATCACTTATCTCCTATAGAGAGCTATCCAGGGACATGCATTGGCGGACTTCATACCTGAATTCATTGCATTGAACGACTCTCCGGAGAGCAATGGAGAACCGATCAACCGATGAAAAATGTATACGGATGAAGCATCCATTGATCAGTGTTCTAGGGTTGAAGTTTTGTTAGTGACTTCTGAGGAATGATCAATTTGTGACACCTTGAAACTTGACTTCCCTGCCATAAATAATGAAGCTGAGTATGAAGCCTTGATCTTTGAGCTCAAACTTGCTAGACATCTAGAAGTGAAAACTTTGCAAATTATTTGTGATTTCCTGTTAGTAGTATGCTAAGTCATCGGAGATTATCAGGCTAGGGGGCAGCGAGTTGCTCCTTATCTCGACCGGGTCCAAGAGTTACTAGTCAACTATCAATCGAGATGCAGCTAATTACGCTAGATGATGCGACAAGTGCGAGATGTCTGCAAAAATTATGAGAGCCCCATTCGATGGAAATTACTCAAATGGTTAGTCCATAGACATTTGCCACATGGGCTATTGACATCATCGAATCCTTGTCGATATCTAAAGGTGCTATTAAATACGCCATCGTAGCAGTGGATCACTTCACCAAATGGGCTGAAACTGAACCTTTAGTCGTGATCATAATGAAAAAAGTAATCAACTTTGTTGTTCGAAACATCATCCGTCGTTTTGGCCTTCCACGAACCACTGTAACTAATAATGGAACCCAATTCAACAACGCTAAATTCAAAGACTTCTGCCATCGGCATTGTATTGAAAAAAGATTTGCGGTAGTTGCTCGCTTTCAAGCAAATGGAAAATTCAAGGCTGTTAACAAAATCATAAATCCTATTATGAAGAAGCATTTGGAGAGGCAAGTGGGTCGACGAACTCCCATCAGCATTATGGGCATGAAGACCACCCAAAATTCCGTAACTGGCCATATTCCAATCGCCTTTGCTTATGGTTCTAAGGCCATCATCCCTGTAGAGCTGGAAGTCCCTTCTTATCAAGTGGATTATTACAACCCATATTTCATTATAGAAAAATATATAAACAAGGAATTGCAATCCAATTGCAATTAGACTCTAAGGAATTGGTGACGACTTGCAAGTGTACAAACGCATCCGGGAGCCAATGACAAAGATGTGTACCTGAATGTGCACGTGTAAATTCTAAAAATTTAAATTTTGAAATTGACATAAATTGAATTCTCACCTGAGATTTTCAATGACGAAACGAGATTAGGTAGCCAAAGCTTACTAGCCCTTTAGAACCGAACATAGATAGCAACTGATGGAATACAATCCTCAATTTGTACTATTGGAAATCAACTAAGCGTCATGACGATCAAAGATAGATACGACACTTTGAGTAAATAATTCAACGAAAGTATAGCGGCTATTTGGAAAACTGGATGGGTTTCCTTCCGATGACTCTAACTTGGTTTGGTTCAAAGCACGTCAATACTTCGAGGAGCAAATGTTATCCGGCCTTTTGGCCCGGCTATGTTTAGACTGATTTGACAAGTTAGACTGGACGACCATCGAGAAAGGCAGTCTAGAAAGATGATTATAAAGCTTAGAGTTAAAGTGCAGGCAATGATATAAAGCAACGATAGACGGAGACCACGAGATAGAATTTCCAGAATATTCTAAGTACAGATTAGTACCTCCCCCAGACAAGGGATTGGTGCCTATCCCTTCCCCTAAGAGGTCGGTACATATCCTTAATTTTTGTCCCAAACTAGGTGTGATTGATATAGAGTGACAAGGAAGTCCCCACGAGGCTACATTTCAAATCTTAAGTCGTTTGGAATTTGTATGCTCAAGTTATGGGAAAATTAATTCACCTATAAAATGGATCGTATAAAAATGATCATATAAAAAGGGATCATCTAAAAAGGGTTTGTACATAAGGGAACGTATCAAAGGGATTGTTCTACTTTAGCTAAACAAGTGCAACTCAACGAAAAACAATCGATATCTCAGGATCCAAAAGTCTAATGCATATGAAAATTTGGGAATAAAATGTGGGGACCCTAGAGAATCCACCCTAGGGATCGTACTCCAAAAGGAGCAAGAAAGAGGGATCGGCCCTCTTCCCTCTAAAGGGATCGGTCTAGATCAGGCTAAATAATATGTTGCAACAAAGATTGATCCATAACTCAAATTCTACTAAACAAATTGGTATGAAACTCGGAGGCTAAGCATAATACAATATGGAGAAGCTCCCATAGGGATCGCAACCCAAAACTTTTCCAAAATAGGGATCGGCCCCAATCCCTATTTCTTGGGATTTAGGCCACGTGATACCTTCTTGGGATTTAGGCCACGTGATACCTTCTATGGCCCGTATGCATCTGGAGATCTTACTGTCGAATTTTTAGGGAGATATTTTATCGTCTTCCTTTATAAATACAGGCTTGATTGTTCATTTTAGGACCTTTATGCTGCTTGTTGCTTTGTACTCTTTTGTAACTATGGATTCAGATCTGATTCCTATTGTACTCCGTTTAGAAAGTGATCAATAAAGCTATCTCTTCAAAGTAGACGTAGGCGAACAACGTCGAACCATTATAAATTGCTACGTTTTTGTTATTAGCCTTTTCTTATTATATTGCTATTATATTCTCTCTGTTTACATTTATTATTCTTCATTTATTACTCTACAAAATCGCAATTGGGTTTTTGTACCAGTTTTCGGTGCAAACGCCAATTATTTCCATTTGACTCCTTTTTCTACCTATCAAAATATGTACCGCAAGCACATACATATTTATTAGTAATTTATATCCAAGAAAAAGATTAAAATTTAATTTAGGTTTACCTTTCCTTTGTTGAATGAATTCACCCCTATTCTTCTTCTTTTTTATTTTTTTCTATTCCATACACACGCGCACGCGCGCACACATACACATATATAATACTAACTTATATTTTTTAGAATTTGTGGAGAAAAGAAAATGGTTGAGCTTTTCTCTTTAACTAAGTAAATACGAAAAGAAAAGTGAAGGGTTAGGCCTGTATTTATAAGCATACGAATCAATTTCGTTCGTTAGAATTTAATTTATTAAATCCAAGCAATTGGGCTTAGATTCAACCTACACCGCTAATACGCAAGCTGTCGATCGATACCCCTATGTCGATCGACCGCTAGGTCGTAGTAATGGGTCAACCAGTTATGCATTTTTTTATGCATTAATTTAATTCCTTTTATGCATCATTTAATACCATTTTTGCATGATTGATTAAACTTAATTAATCTTTTATTTCTTTCATATTATGTATACGTTAAGCGTAGTTAACGTCAGTCAATAAAATTTAGTTCGTATCATTTTTTCTCTAATTTGATTAACGTTAATTTTGATTACGCATTAAGTATCCACTAGTATTAATTAGCATTAATTTATTACCACTTTCTTTCATTTAACATTAATGTTTTTATTTATTAATGTTTGTTTCAGTGTTAATTACTTCTTATTTATTTATTTCCTTCTGATCTCTAATTTGATGAGATTTAACATAGTTAATTATTTAAATGATAAAATTTATACCTAATGTTTATATTAACATAAGTTTCTGAATTTATTTACTTACACACTTTCTTGATTAAATTAAATTTGATCGAGGGCTCTTGTTTAAAATTTATATATAGCATTAGCATTTATACTTTATACCCATTTGGTGGCCTTCTAACTTAGAGCTAGCTGAATAGGTATAACTTCAACTAAGCTTCTGTCAATTCCACCTTGAGATGAATCATCTCTAAATCATGACAATCACTATCATGACTAAAAGAATTTTGTGTAACTTCATGTGATGTGTCAACAACAACAATTACTCTACCTTCTTTAACAGCTCTAACTCTACTATTATGCTGATATGTAGGAATAGGTTCAATCTCTTCTGAATCTACTGTACTAGATGGAATCTCCTTTGGCTTGAACATAGCAGATTCAACGAATGTGACATGTCCGGAATTCACTATCTTCCTATCAATAGGGTTCCAAATACGATACCCTTTGATGTCTTTTGTATAGCCCAAAAACATGCTTATAGGCTCTTGCCTCCCACTTGTCATTTCATGTATGGTTAGCATACACAGAGCTACCGAATATACGAAAATAACTGATATGTATAGATGTATCTTTCCACCTTTTCTTTGGAATCTTTCCATGGATGAGCATGGAATTTGATTGATAATATACGCTGTAGTCGATAAACCTTTAGCCTAAAAGCCTCTAGATAAACCTATCATCAATCTCAAACAACGATCTTTCTTCAGTAGAGTCCTATTTATCCTTTCAGCCACTCTATTTGATTGCAGATCTTCGATTGTAGTGAAGTGTCTTTGAATTACACGCTTCTTACATAAATCTGTAAACTCCTTAGAAACAGAATCATCAACGTAGTTGGATCTCAGCACCTTCGAATTCCTTCCAACTTCATTCTTGACAGGTGACTTCTAAGCTTTGAACTTCTCAAATGACTCCAACTTGGCTTTCATCACGAACACCCAAACCTTTCGAGAGTAGTCATTGATAAAAGAGACAAAATACTTAGCCCCTCCGATTAAAGTTGTAGCTACTAGTCCCCAAACATCTATATGGACGTACTCTAATATTCCTTCAGACTCCTGTCTGCCAACGCCAAAAGAAACCTTTATCTGCTTCCCTAATAGACATTCTTGGCAGAATTTCAAATGGTTGAACCTTTCACCCTCGATCATCTTCCTTCTATAAAGCAACTCCGAGCTCTTCTCTGAAATATGACCTAATCTAAGATGTCAAAGTTTGGTAGCACCTAAAGCTCGTGAACTATCAACTCCTGCACACAATTCTCCACGAACTATTGATCCTTTCAACGGATAAAGCTCGTGAACTATCATCATGCTATCTTACTCTACCCTAATCCTACAACCCAAAGGTGATAACTGACGCAAAGATAGAAGAGATTTCCTTGACTTTGACCATAGTGGATTCTAGTGATAGTGCATGCCGCACCACCGTGCATGCAAATACGCACTAATCCTTTTTCTAATGAATTGCAAGTAGAATCATTCCCTATCAATATGGCACTTCCATCCTTACCTTTATAAGAATAGAAATACTCCTTCCTAGGCGTCATGTGGAAAGACGTCCCCGAATCCAGCACCCAATGGTCTGATACATCAAAAACGGATGCATCCAACACATCATCAAAAACAGCGTTCTCCACCATAATAGATGTAGAACCCACTTCATTTCTTTTCCTCAAATATGGATAATCTTTCTTTTTGTGGCCATGCTTCTTATAATGATGACACCTGTTTTCTTTAGACTTGTCTCTTCAACCACTTTTGGTCTTCCTTGATTTGGAATGCCCTGTAAAATTATTCTCCTTCTTCTCCTTTCTTCCTCTCTCCATGAACATTCATTGTCGACTGCTAGCTTCCCCATTTTCACTCATAAGTTTCATTTAATCCCTCATCTTTTCACTCAGGTGTCCCATCTTCACATCTTCTAATGTCACTGTGCTCTACCATAAATTAAGTTATTAGCGATTACTGTGTATCGCTCTAGAAAAGAGCATAATACCAACATAGCCTTTTGCTCTTCGTCCACAATCAAATCAACTACTTTCATCTTTGTCATCAAGGCATCGATGAAGTTAAGATGTGCTTTCAATGAAGTACCTTCCTATATCTTGTAAGTGAAGAAAGTCTTCAATAAAATTAGCCTATTCATGAGCGACTTCTTTATGTAGAGATCATCCAATTTTTCTGCAAGCCTCTAGCGATAGTTTCACCACTAATCTTTGGAATGACGTTCTTATCCATGGTCAATTGGAAGGTAGTAAAGGCCCATTCTTATGTATCCTCCCTTTCCAATTTTGTGATATCCTTTTGCAATGATTCTGCATCAAATACAACTTAGTGAACATGATTTATTCTTAACACCATCTTCATTTTCCACTGCCACTTCTTGAAATCATTATCTACGTTCCACATCTCTATATCCAACTGTGAACTAGATGTTGCATATAAACCTCTAATGTAGGGTGCATACTTCTGGGTAGGCCTAACCTAACTTCCATCTCCAGATCCTTCCCTTCTATCGATCACCTTATAGCCATAGGCTTAACAACAACCTTCAAGGCTCTAATATCAGACTGTAGGGGAGTAGATTCACATAAATGACTGTAAATCAACCTAAATAAACATAGAAGCAATAAGATCATGTTGTAGTATGATAAAACAAATGATAACAAGAGAATCCAAATAGCAAATCACAGAAAACGGATAGAGAGTTGACACATGGATTTATAGTGGTTCCACTATTGCAAGGCAATGTACATCCACTTTGGGGAGAGGAGATTTTACTACTTCCAAGAATTTTTTTTACAAGATTAATAACGGTGGTTTAGAAGAAGAATAAGAAATACAACTTGAGAGGATGATTCCAATCTTTGTAGAATGACTATCTTTATCTAGAGATTATTACTTATGGTTGAAGTATTTGATTTATGGTTATAGAACAACGCCTCGTCAATTCTCCTATTCATATCAGGAATGTTTTTCCAATTGATTTCTCAAGTTCCTCCAATTTTCACGCACCCGATAAGATTCCTTCTTTAATTGGCTAATTAGAGAATTGTTTTATTACTTCAATCTCTCCTTCTCATGCAAATAATTTATTGACCTCTTTACTGCAATAAAAGAGGCAATGTATTTGAGTCATTATCTCAAATATCTTCTAAATCTTCATTGGTTGGAAATATCAAATCACATAAATCAACAGTATCATCCAAATCTTCTTTAATATGGAAATATTATATCATCAAAATCTATCAAAAACATTAATGATTCGTGTGCAATTTACACTCAATACTAACAATTTTGTAAGAAGAATACAAAACGATTTTGATAGCAAGTGAAAAGTGAGAAATGTGGATTTTGATTACAATTTTTTTGGTCAGAAAAACGAGAGCAAGCACATTCCTTATATGGAGGGTGAAGATATATTTAATAATCAAATTCTCCATACTTCTCATACGAAATATCTTTGTTTTTTTCTTCACATAACTCTATAAGAGATAGTACTGGAGATTCTTTACCAAGACAATATATCTCTAGATAATTCTTTAACTTACAAGATTTAGCCCACACCAATTAAATTAATAAATATCCTGTATTTAATTATAACTAGAAATAAATTTTGCATAAACCAAGATTATTTTTCCAACATCATTTAATGATTCTGATTTTGTAGTTCCAAACAACACTCACAATCTTTATATCTCATGTATTTTTGTAGAACTACAGGTATTCTCCTGTCTTTCTTCATAGTGTTCACGTTTTTACCCAACGTGATTTTTAAAGCAAGTTCATGAATCTATGTTCTACTCCTTGCATTTTTCCTTCACCATTAAAACAAAATTATCCATAGATAAGCATTTTAACATCAATTTTGAAATGGAGTAAGCACTTGGTTTTATTTTCTTTTATACGCGTTATTATATAGAAATATAAATAATGAATAAATTACATCAAAAATATTATAAGTAAAAAATATATTTGAAGAAATATTTTATCGATTATTGTTACGAATGTGTTCATAATCGATACATATACACATTTACTCCTTAAATATTCTCAGCTGATATGCACTAAGAAAAGTATATTGATATATCTATTAAGACTGTTGTACATAATATTATCAATATGATGGATCATGATTTACCATTGACCATTGGGGGACACTAAGGGGTACCTAATTATGATTGTTTAGAATAATAAATGAATACTCAATGGGAGTATTCTATATGTTAATATTACTTAGTCAAAATAGAATATCTTAAGATAATGACATACAATAGTCTTCTAACTTGAGAGTATTTCCAAACTTTAGTATGTAGACTGTAGTTTGATTATGCACAACCAAATTGCATGGCGATCATGTTACGATCATTATTGGGTACACAATGAAACACTTGAAGTAAATAGACCATTAGATCCTCACTTTTCATTCATAAAATTCTATAGTAGAGGTGAAGCTCTGTCAAACTTTTCCCCTTAGTGTTTTGAAAAATGTAAACATTATGGTATGTAATTCTAATTTCTAATCTCTAATTTAAATTAAATTCCCAATCTTTCTCCTCTCAATCTTCTAATTTTGAAATCTAATACACACACATGCAAACACATACACACATAATGTATTTGTAGTATATTCAAAAGCGAGGAAAGATCTAAAAGAGAATTTAGAACGGTATAAATAAGATCTCATCTTGTTCTTCTTCTTTAGATTCCAGAATCAATTAGAATTTTCAGAGGGAGATTTAAAAGAGAATTTAGCGTGGTGGAATCAAATCGAGTTAAGGAGTAAACAATTCTCTAGTAGAAATATCAAAATTTTCATATTTTTTTAATTGAATAGTATTTATATGGATTTGATGTACGCCTTCGAAAATTTTGGTAAATGAAAATATAACATCTAAAAAACCCTAGAACTTTCCCAAATAAATATTAATCGTTGTATATGTTGGAATTATAATTGTTTTTGGTATTAATATATTACAATCTAATTATTTGTTTAGAATTAGATAAGCTATGGTCCATTCAACCTATTTTCCATGTTTTAAATTGGAATGTTAAAGGGTTTAAAAAGCAATAAAGTAGAAATGATGTGTATTGAATTGTTTGTAGTTTGCACTACCTATTTCTATCACTTAAATAAATAAGGAACTCATTTCTTACTTTGAAAATGATGTATATAAAGGTTGAATTAAACAAAGCAATCTAATTTATGAAGATCTGTTCTTTAAATCGAAAAGGGATTCTAATTTATTAATATGGAACAAGTATAGGTATTCCACATTTGTATGAATCTATTTTATTTGGCAATGCAGCAGCAGTTCTTGTTGAAATTTCATATTTGTATGAGACTGATAATTCAAAGTACCTTATAAGTGAATTATTATTGAATTATTATAACGTAATGATTAAATCTTAAATTGAACATGTAAAAATATGCATATATAATATTAACATATTGACTATTAAAAAAATAGCATATTGATTATATCGTATTGAGTATGATATTAGTATTACTAAAATAGTTAGGTAATATTAATTGTAGGAAGGAAGTTAGTGTAAATTAGTGAGTTAATCCCTAATTAGAAGCATAATAAGGGGATACCTTATATGGCCTCAATTATTATTCGGGTAGGATGACGTATGTATATAGTTGGTTAAGTTATAGGGATGTGAGGTTAGTCCAAAGCTATATGAAAGTCTACCTAGTTAAATCTAACTACTAACGATGTGATTTTGCGGACTAATGCGGGACATCGCCCGTAATAAATAACCACATTAGACGTGAGGTTAATCTCAATTCTATAAGTTAAACATGCCTGGTTAATCTGGCTACAGTACCTGGTAGGACTATTGTGAGACGTCACAAGTGGGTTATGGGTTATAAATTGTATTTTGGATGTGGTAGGTGAAATCCTTCGGAGAGATCTGCTTCTGGTTTAAGGTATTAAGTGGCTATGGTAGGACCTGCCTTTTTCTTAGGAGAAGTATCAAGTGACCAAATTGGATTTCTTACGAAGTCAGCTAGAGAGAACCATATAGGGACCCACCTTGGATTAGCTATTAAATGACGGGGACCTACCTATTTTATAGGTCTCAAATAGTCAAAGTCTGCCTAATCCCTAATAAAAAGGTATTAAGCGGTTTGAAGGTTCTCTCCTACATCGTTAAAGACAGTTGCGTTAGAATTTGGGAATGGGTTAGGTGTTAAATGATGGGGACCTGCCTATTTTATAGGTATTAATTTGTTAGAGGCTGCCTAATCCCTAATAAAGAATATTTATAAGTTCAGGTTTCCTCTTACATCGTAAATGCTAGTTATGTTAGAGTTATATAGTCAGGCTGGAAGAGCCTTCGAGGTTAAAGTTGACTTTTGTATAGTTGGACCGGAAGAGCATTGGGGCTTACAGTAAACTTTATACAAATGTTATATAGTTGCACTGGAAGTGCCTTCGGGCTTATAGTTCATTTATACGTATGTTACGATTTTAATACATAAGATATATTTTTTATTTAAATAATAAGTACAATTATGGTAAAGCTTGAGATTTTCATTTCACCAAACATTGTTGTTCTAAATCACTTCTCATTACAACACAGATTAGTGAGAGTAACGCTAATTCAAGAGACGGAGGAGGACATGAAGGCTTGTGGAAGTTTTCTATCTATTTATACTTTTAAGAATTTTTATTGTACCCAGTTCAGACTTTTATGTTATTTTGAGATATTGTACTATGGAGGCATTATGTAAACATGTTGTAATATTTAACACGTTACGTTTCTAAAATGGTTTCGTTTATGGAAAGGGTACTTGTTCTTATATTATATTTTATCCATTTGGCTATGAGATCTTAAAAGTATATATAGATAGCTGTGTGTACTATATATTGTTTTAATTTTATCAATTTAACAACTCTCATTGAGATGGGCCTAAAGTTTGATTGGATTTTGTTGGGTTGAAATTAAGTCCGTTTTAGGGTGGGATGTTACAGCTAGTATCATAGCTTAGGTTACCCGACCAACGGGGATAGGTATACATATGAGTGGCATATTTTTTTATTTTTGAAACTATTTTTCAAAATATACTATAAATATATATACTTAATTTAAATGAACTCCATAAATTCTAACTGTAAAAGTAGTCATGATAATATTCTGAAAGAATAATGGGTGATGTGACTATGAGTTGGAAAAATAAATAAAGTAAGGAATGAGCGATGAAGGTTCTATTGCAAGGAATGTCAATGAAAAGATTGTAACTCTAAAATTAATAGGATAATAAATACGCAATAAATAAGGAGTTGAAAATTTTAATAAGGATATAAATGGATCGATGAAAATGATTGGTAGGGAAATTATGGAAAGATAATTGGAAATATTGGAATGAATAAACAAACGTCTTTAGAAATTATCCGGTTAGAATAATAATCATTTACTACAGACAGTCAACATTTATAGGAATAGTAAATACGCATGTTAGGTAACAATTAAACACTACAAAGTAGTATAGTTGTAAATATGTGGAAGAAAGGGATGAAAAAGAAGAAAATGCAATATAAAAGACAATTATTAAGAAGTTGCTAGTTTGAAAATGATTTTCTAAAATCTAACTCCACGTAAAGGTTTTGATAAAAAGTTTTTCTTTGGAAACTTCCTTGAATTTTTTTAATGGATTTATTAAATATATTTGTTGAGAAATTGTCATTTTGAAAAAGTAAGGGAAATTTGAAAAATAAAAGTTAAAAAGAAGTTATAGAGTCAAAATTTCCAATTAATAGATTTTTGGTAAAAAGGGGATTTTCATTTTCAATACTCTTTGTTTAAAATTTTACTGTTTAAAAGTTTCTAGTTTAAATTTTTTTTTGGACAAAGGATTTTCCTTTGAAATGTAAAATAGAGCGTATGTTGGATCTGATGATTTTTCACATTTCATAAATTTAGAAGTTCTTTGATAATTCTTCTTTTTAAAATGGAAATGGAGCTTGTTTAAAAGATGTAGAAGTCTATTTGTAACGATCCATAAATACAATCGTTCGAATTCGGAATATTTAATTGATTTTAAATATTGAAAATTAAATTTTATAAGTCAAATAACTTATATTTCGAATATAGCGATTTATTGGACAATTAAAATTTAATATCTGAAATTGTTTAAATAAATGAATCTCGAATTTAATGTGAATGAAAATTATTTTAAAAGTTGATTTGAATTCTATTTAAATTAGAATGAAGTTAGTAAACTTTTAAATTTGAATTAAAAGTGAATAAATAGAAATTGTAATTTATTTGATTTAATTAACGTGTAAAGACAGTCATTTTTGACACTATCTCTGATTTTGATGAAACCAATTTCATTAGATCCGTAATGCTGAATTATAGTATGCTATTGAATTTCGTGTCGATTGACTTACCTTTTGATCGTGTGAGTTCGAAACTTATAGAAATTAATTAAATTCTTTAATTAAAATAATTTTATTTCAAAAAGTTATCTTGTGTATATGATGGAATTGACCTCCGATATATATTCCATTGTGTTCGGGATAGGGGTAAAACATATAGAGCGCCAGGCGGCACGCTTAATAGTGTGTTGAGATATTTTGTATAAAAGGACCTCAACCCTTCATAATTTCACAAACCCTAAAACAAAACCCTCAGCCTCCATTATCATATAAAATATCCAACGATCAACATTGATCAGAGCCATTAGAAGAAAAATTAGCCTTTGAATTCAACTAGGTGGACGTAGAGGGTGACCACATAAAGCTATTGTATAGATTGGATCGACGGATTTCGATCGAGGGGTGCAAAAATTGCTCACGTTCGAGCTCGGTTTTCATGGGATTTTGGGCTCGGCTTAGGCGTACGCGGTGGCGGCGCTGGGGCAGGTCGACGCAGGCAGAGATTGGCGTGGGTCGGTAGCAGTTCGGAGGATGGAGCGGCGTTAGTTCAACGACGTGCACGCACGATTTTTTGTTCGAAGTGGAGAAAAAAGAAAGATGCGCGCTGTGGTTGTTGGCGTAAGCGGACGGTGGTCAGGCATGGTGGTGGCATGTCTCGTGGAAGCATGGTCAAAGCGCAGTGGTCGATCGTGGATGAAGGCGCGCTTTTCATTCGTGTGAAATAAATAAAAAAACTGCACGTTCGTGAATACCTGGGAGGGAAACTGAAACGAGAAGGAAGGTTTAAAAGTTAATTTATATTTTAAGTTTAGTTAATTAAAATTATTAATTATCGAATATTCAGTTATGCATAACTTTCTCATACGAGGTCCATTTCAAGCGAAACAAGTTTCATTGCATTCGTATCAATGAGTACTATTCTATGGAGTTGGAATGGATGAATTTGGAGCTCATAGGGATTTTGAGTTAAATTGAACGACTGTTCAATTTTAATTTAATACGGAGCACTTTGGCAATTTTTGGCATTTTTCTGAGTTACTCACCTCTCTGGCTTGCTTATATTTTTTATAAGTGAGAATAAATTTAGTTATGATTGATGCTTGTTTGTATGATATATGACATATTATATGTGTACTAGTTGGTTTGGATTTATTTTCGCCGATCGGAGCAGATGAGACCCTATTGCGTTCCCATGTATGAGCGGATGGGTCTTTATACGAATCCTGCCTCGGTTGATTTTTATTATATGTTTATATGATATATTTGATGCAAGGGGACAGGTTGGAGGGATCCAACGGGATTGCTCACCACTGCTGATTTATTTTCATATATGTGTTGATATACGATTGCTTGGATATCATGATCGTGTTTTCGATATGATTTGACTTATTTAGTGCTACAGTAGCACTGACCTTATTTTTGATATTTTGAAGTGCTGGAATGATGATTTTGAGTTCAAAAGGATTTTGAAGTGATTTTGGAAGTACGCTTTATGATTTTTGATTATTTAAAAGAAGGAATAGGTTTTAAAATAAAAGTTATGATTTTTGATGTTATAAAATATAGTTTTGAAAAATACTTTGATTTGAGATTTTTGAATAAGTATATATAAAGGGTTTGTAAAGGTGATATTTTTACATATAAGGAGGTTGATTTATAATTGAAATTTATAACTATTGAGTAAATGGACTGGAAATTATTTTGTAAATGGATTTAAGGTTATTGGTAAATGGATTTGGAGTTGTCTTATAAATGGATTTATAAATAAATTAGATTTTTTAAGAAATGAATTTTATAAATGGATTTTGGTATTAAAATTTGTTTTATAAAAGAATGGATTTATAAATGGATTTTCTAAATAAAGAAAATTTATAAATAGAAGTTTACAAAATTAAAAGGAGATTTGTAAAATGGTTTTATAAGTATGGATTTTTATTTAACGGAGTTTTGGAAGTGATGTTTTGATGAAGATAATGTTTTAAAACTAATGTATCTCTTAGAAGTAAATGTTCTTGGAAGAGATGGTTTTAAATGGATTTAAAGGGTTTTGAAATGTTTTAAAATGGGATAAATAACGAAAACATAGATTTCAACATTTATTATTGTAATACACGTTTTTCAGGAAAGTAAGGAAGGCATGGACTATAACATTGTTGTTATAGTACATAATTTTCGAAAGAAAATGTTTTATATAGTACATGGTATTTTTTTATATATTTATTTATCGAATCCCTATATTAACGTTTTTGGGTCATCGTAATGATGTTTTATGCAACATTCGTTTTGACCCAATAAACTATATTTTGACCTTCCATCGTGAAATACATGAATCAGTTCTTGTGATCATACTAAAGGCGGTGGTGTATGAGCATTGCTTCCTATACTTAACACCCGTTCAGAGGCGTATGAACTCTGGAATTGTATGGCTATAGAAATCTATGGAGCGCGTTTCTAAATGGTAGTGATTTGTGAATATGCTTATACCGCAGATATAAGTATATGGAAATATTTTCTAAGTGTTTATATGAAGTGATTTGTGAATATGCTTATATTGTTGATATAAGTATATGGAAATGTTTTCCAAGATAGATAGGAGATTTGAAATGGTTTTGAGATGTATCTTTTTAATGATAATTTGAAGCAAATATTTGCAGATTTGATTTAATCAATAAAAGATTAATTAAAAGGCTTAATGATTGCTTATGCTGCTAGATATTTGTTTGCTGCTTTGATTGTTAAATAACCAACTATCAAATAAATATAATGGCATATTTATCGTTGTTGGTTTGGAGATATTGGGATTGGATTTGATGTGGCACTTACCCGTCGTGCTGGGGTATGCTCCATCAGTTGGAGTGTGCAGCCTGATAGGGGGTTCTCGCTTTCTGTTTGGCGGCAAGCAAGAGACTCTTACCCCACATGCCCCTAGATGGAAAAGGGTTGGTTGCTAGTCACGAGACTGGCCGTAAAATCTGATTCGAGGTACCAGTGTTTGCCACAGTGGTGCTGGGATGGTTGAAAATCCTACCGGTTGTCGTTGTCGATTGTTGAAAACCTGGACCGTCACAACTGGTATCAAAACTTAGGATTTTGCTAACACCTAGGCTTTGATGGTACTCATTATAAATTGGGTCAGTAGCACCCTAGATTGAGTCTGTGTGTGCTATATATATGAGCGAGTATTTGATAGCTATTACAAAGATGTTTTGTATTGTTTTACTTCACCTATTGAAGTGGCTTAAGAAATCTAGTAGAGATGTGGGACGCTATGTTATCGATAGGGATTTCTAAATGCTTGAACAAGGAACCGACACGATATCGCTTTTTAAAGTGGGTAAATGAAATATGACCTAAACTATTTTTTATCTACATGAAGGAATAATTTTCCAACAATTATTATAATTATATATATATGGATGTTTAGTTTCTAGTGGATTGTAATACTTGATTATTATCAATTGTTGTTTGTGTGCTAATAATAAAAAGTTGTTATTATTATAAATGTAAACAAAGATAAAGAAATAAGAAATGGTTTTATATAACCCAAGTGAAAAGTGAAGTTATATATAAGAATAAAATTATAAATGTGATTTACGAATAGAAAAGGAGAATTTAAGAAAAGCAAATAAAATAGCACCTAATTCACTTTAGTCGTTGGGAAATAATGCGGGTGATGACTGCAGCATCATTAGTATTCATTTTCGAGTCTCTGAGTGATGAATTATTACCCTTAATGATTTCCTATTAAAGTTATGTTTTGATAAAATAAGTTTTGTTTTGATAAAACAAGTTTTGAATTTAAAAATTCCAAGTATAATTTAATAAATATAAGCAAAAAAGTTTTTGAACTTATAAATTGAATTTGTATAACTAAGAAATAAGTTACAACTTATGAATTTGGAAAGGTAGGTAAATCCAAAATTTTAAAATGGTTGAATATTTTGGTTAAGCAAATAAAAGGAAATTTGAATATGAGACATATGAAATAAAAGAAGTAACTTGAATAAGTTGAATGAATGAAGATAAATACGATGAAGTAAATGAAATGAAGTTTGACTTAAGAAAAGTTAAATGAAAGTGTATTGAATTTGAGTTGAAATGAATTAGATAAAATAATGAGATTTTAAGTAAATAAATTAGTATAACTTATGGATTTGAATAATGTTAAGCTAAAAACAAATGTATAATTTGTCGAATGAGAATGCTAAAAAGAAAATAAATTCATTGAATTTGAATGATAAAGAATGAAATTTAACTTAAAGTTAAGTAAAGTGCGATGAAACCAGTTAAATGAATTAGAATTTGACTTTTGGAAAGGAAGATGCACATAAATTATAAAATGCAATTCAACTTGGAGTTATAAAAAGAAGTGAATATGTTTTAGAATGTTGTTTGATAGTAATTGAATATGAATGTTAAGAAAAGTAAATTTGGTAATAGAACTAAGAAATAGAAGTTAACCTAAGTATTGAAGTGAAATAAACATAAGAAGTGGTATATAAGATGTTTATGAACTTAGGTAAATAATTTTATGGATTGGTTATTAAGCATTGTTAATATTAAAGAAAATATACAAAATAAATTGTATATAGAATGAAATGTTGTTAAACATGAATTGAACTTAAGATGAAGATTAATAAGTGAATATTAATGAATTGAACGTAAGTGAGATTAGTATGAACAATTAAATTTTATTTTAAAGTGAATGCAGATTAAATGAATGTAAAAGGAATAGAATGAAAATTAAGAATCGAGAATAAAAGAATGAGATATTATGAGAAAGCAAATGGAATAAATACATAAGCTATACGTATATTGTTTTATTCACATTACTGTTTGATCCAGATTTGAATATACGATTTCGAGGTAATTTACCTCGATCCGAGTTGGGATTTTTCACTTGATTTCTTGAAGGCGAACCCTAGGTGTGGATTTTTGATTGATTCCGATGTTCTTTATCGTACTATATGGATATGCAAGGAGGATGATGGTTTTCTGATCAAGGAACCAGATTTGAGTTCGCACTAGAGTAGTCGTGTAAACGATACAAGTTCAGAAGTGAAATTGTGTAATCGAGCGAATGATCAAATATGGTTTTGTGTACGGATGATGTATGTACATCGTACGGGGGGTTTAATAAATTGAATTTTGACATTAGAAAATGTAAATTGATATGGATTATGAATTGTTTGGATGGATATTGATTGTTTAATGGTTGCATTTGTTGCATTTTCTATATTTGCATATGTAGTTTTTGCATTGGTATATGTTATATACTGATATTACTTTCTATATACTTGTTCTCATTGGCTATTGAGTGTTTAGTAGGTGCAAATGGTGTATGCTTCGCAATTGGAGCTTGTTTTCATGCTATATTAGTTATATATGCTTGCTAATATAATAAAAGGTACATATCTCGGATTACATATCGTACTTTTATATTTTTTCCAAATGGGATGCCTCATCCTCGAAAATAAGATGTATATTTGTGATATATATATATATATATATATATGTATGTTGTGGTTTTACTATGATTGAACCGTGCAAAGGAGACGCTGGTGAATTTTTTTGTACATTTAAGGCGCTAGGAAAAAAAATTAATTTTTGAATTTTTTTTTGATAACTAAAAATTTGATTTTGAGTTATAAGTTGAAATGATATTAGTTGACTTTTAAAAGAGCATTAGTTATTAACTATGAATGAAATGATATTAGTTGGTTTTGAAAAGTTATTAATGAATTTGAAAACTTAGAAAGTTTTTTCATTGATTTTGGAAAAGTTAAAAGGTTTGAATGAATTTGGTAATCTATTTCAGCTAATTGTTTTTGAGAAGTAAACCCTTTAACTTTATAACACTTTCTTACTTAGAAATTTCGGGATGAAATTCTTTTAATGAGGGGAGAACATAATGACCCAGAATTTCATTCGTTCGAATAAGGAATATTTAATTGATTTTAAATATTGAAAAGTAAATTTTATAAGTTAAATAACTTATATTTTGAATATAATAATTTATTGGATAATTACTTTGTTTAATTCAATATTTGAAATTGTTTAAATAGTTGATTCTTGAATTTAATGTGAATGAAAATGATTTCAAAAGTTGAGTTGAATTCTATTTAAATTATAATGAAGTTAGTAAACTTTTAAATTTGAATTAAAATTGAATAAATAGAAATTTTAATTAATTTGTAAAGATAGTCCTTTTTGACACTGTCTCGGATTTTGATGAAACTAGTTTCATTAGATCCATAATAGTGAATTATAGTATGCCATAGAATTTCGTGTCGATTAGACTTACCGTTTGATCGTGTGAGTTCGAAACTCATAGAAATTAATTAAAGGAATTTAATTAAAATAATTTGATTTCAAAAAATTATCTTATGCATAAATTGGAATTAGCCTTCGATATATATTCCATTGTGTTCAAGACAGGGGTAAAACATATAGCCAAGCAGTACGCTTCGTTTGAAGTTCGAAAATTTCCAACATGAATAGTATTTTGAGATATTTTGTATAAAAGGACCTCAACCCTTCATAATTTCACAAACCCTAAAACAAAATCCTCAAGCGCCATTGTTATATAAACCATCCGACGATTGACACTGATCGGAGACACTAGTACCAAAATTAGCCTTCGACTTCAACTAGACAAATGTAGAGGGAAACTACGTAAAACTATTGTAAAGAATGGATTGTCAGATCGTCGATCGAGGGGGGAAAAAATTGCTCGCGTTCGAGCTCAGTATTCATGGCTTTTTGGGCTCGGCTTGGGCGTATGCGCGTACGCGGTGGCGGCGCTGAGGCTGGTCGAGGCAGGCAGAGGTTGAAGCGGGTCGGCAGCAAGTCGGAGGGTGGAGTGGCGTTGGTTCAACGAGGTGCGTGCGCGTTTATTTATTCGAAGTTGAGAAAAAAAAGAAAGGCGCGCACTATGGTTGTTCGCGTAGGCGGAGAACCACATTGTGGCGGCGCGTCTGGTGGCGTGCGTGGTTGGAGCGCGATGGTCGACCGTAGATGATGGCGTGCGATTTCATTCACGTGAAATTAAAAAATAAAAAGAAAACTGCACGGCCGTGAATACCTAGGAGAGAAACTAAAAGGAGAAGAAGGTTTAAAAGTTAATTTATATTTTACGTTTAGTCAATTAAAACTATTAATTATCGAATATTCATTTATGCATAACTTTCTCATACGAGGTCCGTTTCAAGCGAAACAAGTTATGTTGTGTTTGTATCAGTGAGGACTACACTATGTAATTAAATTGAACGAATTTGGAGTTGTAGTAATTTTGAGTTAAATTAAACAACCGTTCAATTTTAATTCAATCTGGAGCGCTTCGGCGATTTCTGACATTTTTGTGAGTTCACTCACCTCTCTGGCTCGCTTATATTTTTATGTAAGTGAGAATAAATTTATTTATGATGATTGATTCTTGTTTGGATGATATATATATATATATATATATATATATATATATTAGTTGGTTTGGATATATTCCCGTTGATTGGAGTGGATGAGACCCTATCCCGTGTATGAGCGGATGACCCTTTGTACACGAATCCCGCCTCGAAGCAGTTGATTTTTATTATACTAGTATGGGCCCATGCTTCGCACATGGGCTGTTTGTGTTATTGTATAAGTTGATATTTTGTTTCAGCGAAAATATGTACACGGAAAGTAAGGACATTTTTGGAATTTCAAAAGGACACCGAGTAAATTAGTTCAACGTATTTTCTTTATTGGTAGTAGAGATGATTATATGCTATATTTGATGCAAGGGGATGGGTTGGAGGGATTCAGCACCACTACTGATTTATTTTCATATATATGCTGATATATGATTGTTTGGATATCATGATGACGTTTTTGATGCGATTTGACTTATTTAGTGCTATGGTAGCACTGAGCCTTATTTTTGACATTTTGAAGTGCTGGAATGATGATTTTGATTTGAAAAGGATTGTAATTTGAAAAGGATTTTAATTTGAAAAGGATTTTGAAGTGATTTTGGAAGTATATACGTTTTATGATTTTTGATTATTTAAAAGAAGGAATTTTTTTAAAATAAAAGTTATAATTTTTGATGTTATAAAATATAGTTTTGAAAAATACTTTTATTTGAGATTTTTGAATAAGTTTATACAAAAGGTTTGTAAAGGTGATATTTTTATATATAAGGAAGTGATTTACTAATGAAATTTATAATTATTGAGTAAATGGACTTGAAGTTATTTTGTAGATGGATTTGAGGTTATTTGTAAATGGTTTTGGAGTTTTCTTATAAATGGATTTATAAATAAATTAGATTTTTTAAGAAATGGATTTTATAAATGGATTTTGTTATTAAAAATGTTTTATAAAAGAATGGATTTTTTAAATAAAGAAAATTTGTGAATTAGAAGTTTTATAAAGTTAGAAGGAGATTTTTAAAATGGTTTTATAAGTATGGATTTTTATTTAAAGGAATTTTGGAAGTGATGTTTTGATGAAGTTAATGTTTTAAAAGTAATGTATCTCTTGGAAGTAAATGTTTTAAGAAGAGATGGTTTAAAATGGATTTAAAGGGTTTTGAAATGTTTTAAAATGAGATAAGTAACGAAAACATAGATTTTAACATTTATTGTTGTAATACACGTTTTTCGGGAAAGTAAGGAAGGCATGTACTATAACACTGTTGTTATAGTAAATGATATCCAAAAGGAAATGTTTTATATAGTATATGGAATTTTTCAATATATTTATTTACTAAATCCTTATACTAATATTTTTGGGTTTTCATAATGATGTTTTACGCAACATTCATTTTCACCCAGTAAGTTATTTTTTGACCTTCTATCGTGAAATACACGAATCGGTTCTTATGATCGTACTAAAGGCCTGGTGGTGTAGGAGCATTGCTTTTAATACTTAACACTTGTCCAGAGGCGTATGAACTTTGGAGTTGTATGATTATAGAAATCTATTTTACGTGTCTCTAAATGGTATTGATTTGTGAATATGCTTATACCGTAGATATAGGTATATGAAAATATTTTCTAAGTGTTTAAATGAAGTGATTTGTGAATATGCTTATATTGTTGATATAAGTATATGGAAATGTTTTCCAAGATAGAAAGGAGATTTAAAATTGGGATGACATGCTATTTCGAACCATTCGCATCCGCACATGTCAGACTTGAATTGCTTAAAATATCAGATTGTTAATTATATTTAGCAAAACTTAGCATATGCAGCAAATAAATCAATCACAGAATCACAAACATAGAGTATTACAACAATAAGTAGGGGAAACAGATAAATAGTAGTTCATGAAGCTACTATATAAACATCAGAGTGTGAAATATAACAGAAATTTCAAATACGTAAACAAAATGATAAGTCTGAATAATCAACTAGAAATAAATGTAATAACCGAAAGCTGAATAGATAAGAGGCAGATCTTCAAGCGAAGCTCCAAATTGCAAAAGTGAGTCTCAAATGCTGTGACACTAGGTCTGACCCGAGCATAAAGCAAAACACAAAACACTTGAGTCAAGATTGACATTCGTATACCAGTAAATTCAACTCAAAGTGAAATGTCAACTAAAATACAATATAACTTTAAGGATGTTTGGGATTCCCATCCTTTGAGGATTCATTAAACTATCTACATACATAGTATAATACGTTACATAGATTATGTTTATAGTAAAGTAAACTATTAAAATAGCGTTAAGGCGTTACCCATATCCCCCTTAACACATTTTATATATTCCCATAGTCTATACAATACCGTAAGCTCCTCCGTGAGGTTTACTCAGAGGGAACTCCATAGGAATGGTACAAAACAACGTTGTATAAGGCATGATAAGGCATGTGAACATGGCACTCGATGCAATGCCAGGGTAGGATTCTACCAATTGTGGATCCATATTGGTGGTAACGCGTAACAACTACTACCGCCCTCTTCGAAACACACTCCTATAATCAAAATAAAGGGGTGGTCATCAAATCATCACAGAGTCATAATATGGTATCGAAGAAGCATGCTCGATAAGAGAAATGACCGCACTTGGCCCGGCAAGGCTCATGCTTTAGTCACATCTAAGCTGACTCATGGGAGTCAGGGCTACGTAAATACCTCATACAGAATCATACACCGAGCCATCCTACTTCATTTTGGAATCTCCACCACGTACATAGTTGTTAAAGTGGTTTTCGGTACTGCTAGAGAGTATGACAATATCCGATCCCGGTCTTTTTAACAACCAAACGCTTATTTCACGCCGTAGTCATTTTATAAAATCACTTTTATAATCATTTCAAATAGTTCATACTTCATATCAAAATGTCATATTCTTTTCAAATCATATCACTTTCAAAATCAAATTCACTTCTGAAATCACATCACTTTCGAAGTCATATTCACAAAAATAGTTTAAACCATCATGTCAAAATATTAGTATTTTAAATCTATTAAATCTAAATCATCACAATTCTAACTTAAATAGTTTAAATATTGGAAATAGTGTATACATATATTGAAATAGTTATAAATTAGAAATAGTTTATATATTTAAAAATAGGTTATATATTAAAAGAGTTTATATACTAACAAGAGTTTATATATTAAAAATGGTTTATATATTAAAATAGTTTATCAAAAATAGTTTCAAATTAGCATTGTTTCTTCCGATTTCACAAATCAAATTCAAATCTATCTCAGTTCAATAATGCCAATTAAAAGATTTCATTCAAAATCTCATTAAAATCATCTTTAGTTTATATTGATTTCAAATCCAAGTTTGAACTACAAATTTAAACCACTTTCAATTCAATAGGTTTAAAAGTTAAATATTCAAACAATTTGCAATAACTCAAAATTCAACTCTTAATTTTTATTCAATTTGGAAAATATTCACTTTATCATTCTAATTACATTTAAATAAAATCTCAAATTCCAAATTTTAAAAAAATCAAATTTAAATATCTAACTTCAATTATATTTAATTTTAGGATATTCACCTAATCACTTTTTATAAGCATTTAAATAAAATCTCCAATTATGCATTTAAATCAAAACTCAATATTCAATTTCAATTTATTTAAAATTGAAAATTGTAACGACCCAGAATTTTAGTCATTTAAAATTCAAATATTTAATTTATTTTAAATATTCACAAGTTAATTTTATAAGTTGAATAAATTATATTTCAAATATAAGGATTTAATTGGATAATTAAATTGTTAATTTAATATTTGAAATTGTGTAAATAATTAGAATTTGAATTTAATGTGAATGGAAATGATTTAAAATATTGTTTTAGATTCTATTTAAATTAGAATAATGTTTGAGAACTTTTAAAATAGAATTAAAAGTTAAATTACAGAAATTGAATATTTTAATATTTAGTTAACGTGTAAAAATAGTCATTTTTGACACTGTCTCAGATTTCAACGAAACCAATTTCATTGGATCCATAATGTTAGATTATTGTACTATTTCAAATTTCGTTTCATTCAGTTTTATGGTTTAGTCGTGGGAAGTTGAAACGCGTAGAAATTCGTTTAAGTAAATTTTTAATTTAAATAAGTCGATTCGAAAACCTATCTTCCAAGTACGATCGAATTGGCTTTCGATATATATTTCAGTGTGTTCGGAGTAGAAGTAAAAAATTATAAACGCCAGGCGGCACACTTCGATTAGAGTTTGGAAAAATTTCGAATGAATAATGCGTGAAAAATTCTATATAAGGCCACATTTTCTTCACTTTTTCAATCAAACCCTAATCTATCTAACCATAGCCGCCACCCACGTTCCAATGGCTAGAAATTCTCCCTTCCCCCCCTCGATTATCTCCAAATCCATTAACTTTCATGAAAAGCTTTCAACTACAACTTTGTAGAGCATGATAAGATCTTCGATCTCAACGGCCATGATGGGAAATGGAGCATCGTGGTGGCCACTAGCGGGCCGCGTTCGCTTGCCGTTCACGCACTTTTTTTTATCAATGGTGGAGCCGAGCTCATCCATACTCAGGGCGATGGTGCGCGTGCGTGGGGGCTTCGATTTGGAGGTCCCTAATTGTCGAATAGTTGGTCGTAGAGGTCGCGAAAATTGGTGGAAGGAGGGTGGCAATTAGATTCAAATGTGCATGTGAAAATGAAAGGGAAGAAGGAGAAGCTCATGGCCATGATTTGCTTTAGAAAAAACATGCGGCCCTGATTAATTTAAGGTTTAAAAGTAAAATAATTTTTTTAAATTAATTTATATAATAATTCGTGTAATGTTTAAAATATCATAACATCTTCATACGAGGTCCATTTTTGACGAAACAAATTGCATTGGGATCATTTTGACGAGCACCACATTTTAGAACTAGATTGGAGTTGATTGGAGCTAGTGAAAATTTTGGGTAAAATTAAACACCTGTTTAATTTTATTCGGAATAAAACGCTGCAACGTCTATTGAAACCAAAGTGAGTACAACTCACTCTTTCTGGCTTGCTTATATTTTTATATAAGTGAGAATAAATTTATTTTGTGTTGATTGATGATTGTTTGTATGATATATGATATATTATTTGTATATTTATTGGTATTTGGATATATTCCTGCCTATTGGAGCAGATGAGACCCTATACGTTCCCGTGTATGAGCGAATGACCTTTTATACGTGCATCTGCCTCGAAGCGGACATTGTACATATTTTCTCATATATATATTTGTTATAGGTGACAGGTTGGAGGGATCCAACTGGATTCCTCACCAGCGTTGATTTTATTTACAGATATTGTGATATATGTTGTTATCATATGATGTTTTGGATGCCAGGTTTAATATGATTGATGTGAATCACCTTGTTTAGCATTTTGCAGCTTTGGGCCATATTTTGGAATTTAAAAAGATTAAAATGATGATTTCAAATTTAAAAGGAATTCAAAGCTGTGCAGTTAATGCGCTCGGTAGATTCGAAGCGGTGGAGGTGCAAAAAGTCATAGCCAGGATACAGCCAAGATATAGCGGGATATAGCGGATGGCTCTAAAATAGCATATAAAACTCACACTTAATGTTTTTACAAATATATAAATGGTAATTAAATGAAAAATTATCATTCAATTGAATTATAAATAATACATAAATAATTTTAAATAAAAACATATGCGAATATACTTTAAATAAACTATTATATAACACGAGTATATATGCACGCCCAGGTGGGCCTACATTTAATCACATGAATATTAAACTCGGCTCCTTAAAATCAAACTTAATACATGAAAACTCCTCCTCAAAATAAGATTGTAAATTAGGTCTCTAGAATTAAGTTACTGAATAATTGTACACATTTATGCAATTATTCAATGAATAATTGCAAACATTTACGCAATTATATCCAAAAATTGCATAAATGTCTGCAATTATTCAGTAAATAATTGCAGAAATTTTCACAATTTTTTTGTGAATAATTGCATCCGTAATTTTTCAGTGAATAACTATGGAAATATCTATAATTTTTGGATATAATTGCATAAATGTCTGTATTTATTCACTGAATTATTGCATAAAGATATGCAATTATTTAGTAGCTTAATTCTAGGGACCTAATTTACATACCTTTTTTGGCAATGTTGTTTGGTGCATTTTGAAACTTAATTGGGACTTTAGTCAAACTGTCTCTTAATCACAATGTTCATGCATTTATGGTTACACCTACGGAAGTATATTTCACAATACCATTGCCAACATAAAATGAACCCGAAGCAACAATCGAGAAGACCGAGATATCTAAAGAACATTCATAGAGCTTATAACTTAAAAGATTTCATTGTTTCATTTGTTTTGACTTGTTTTACATTATTAGAAATGGAAATAATACTTATTCTTTTACATGCATATACTCGTTTAGCTAAAGTGGGTTGTGAGCAAAAAATTTATCTGAGTACATCATCTTTTCAAAGTTCTATTAACAGTGAGAATTTAATTAACATGATTTCCATCGTGGATTTTTGAAATTTCAAATTTGAAAGGTGATTCTGATATACGACCATGTTTAGAAATTTAAAAGGTGGCTTCCAATAAATTATTATTATGGCCAATTTGGGATGCATCATTTAAACTTAAAGATTCCATCGAAGTCATTGGCAGTTTTTATGACTGCTAATGTCTATGGAAGGTCCAACTAAATTTTGAATAGATAAATATGAACAAATTACAAAAAATAGACTTTATAATCTTTGGGTACATTTCAGTAAAACATTATCAAAGAAAACAGACAATGTACTTAGTAAAATTTATTTGGCAAACAATTATGTACTCCGACTTCAACTTAAATAAACTCTATTGCAATTCCTAATGCAACTTCATCTGAATATACAGGATCAAGCTCCCCAAAACAAATGACGGCTATGCCTTCTAACTGTGCACACCTTACCAAATTCACATTTCTATCCAAATCCAACATCAAAGATGAAACCCAAAAGCTAACTAATATTTCAAAATTCATCCACTAATCAACTGCAAGTCTTATTCATAAAAGTGAAATGACATGATCATAAAATAAAAAAATTCCAAAAAAGGAAGCAAACTTCACACATTGAAATGTCCGGTGTATAAAAATAAACTACAAAGAATCCAATCATAGTATGAAATCACACCACCTGTCGTATTCACCTGTTGTGGAAAACAAAGCACTTTCAAACAATAACAAATATATTAACATAAATAACTTAAGTTACATAAACGCATCAAATATTCCTACATAATTATCAAATTCATGATCACTATTCAGACATATAATCCACATCACTACTGTTGACTTGATCCGAACCGAGCCAACTCAATAACCCAACATGAGCTTCACCATTCAATCTTTGAGTACAATACTCTACTAACATGCTCCAAAGATCTCTAACTGTTCATCCATGCATCAAGACCCATTGTGTCACCTTCCTTACATACATATATGTGAATACCTATTTTTCCATACATCCTTCTGAATATTATTTACAATTGTTTTTACATTTTTTTTCCTTCTAAAACACTTTCATATGAAAAAAATATCATCATACCCATTTAAATGTGTTGGCATCATTGGTCTCCTGCTTTCCAGTAAGGCATCGGTCGTTTCTTCTCTATAAACAACAATGTGTTTTTTGTGCTTCAGTCCAAGCTTCTCAATGGCTATCTTCATAACTGCATATCCCTATGTAATCCTGTATGTAATCTAATCCAGTATGTAATCTAATCCCTTGTACAATGCATGTATATCAAGGAGTTTCAGCAAAATATAAGCATATTTCTTGCTATAGAGTTGCATATAACAAAGATAAGTAAGTATGACCATGTTTTACGTGAATTTATTAAAAAGGTAAGACTATTTTCAATGTTGTGTTATTTCCAACTCAAATATAAAATGAATTATAGATAGAAGTAACAGATAATGTTTGTTGTTAGTTGTGCTAAAAATAAAAATAAAAACAGTTCATGCATGAATTAAATTACAACAAAGCTCCCTAATGTTTTGCAATTTCTGAATACTAAAAACTAAAGATGTAACTAAGAGTTAACTTAACCTTATGTGGTCAACCCACTTCTATATATGCTGCAAGTTATGAATGTCCTGGCGTACAAACCTCCATGCAAACTCAAATATTTTTATTTATGGTCATATGCGCCCATCCAAAGCTTTATACAACAAAAAAACATAATTTTCAGTTTCAGCCATTTCTAGTAAACCGCACAATGATATATAGGCTTGATGCATTCTTAGATAACTCAAACTTAGGCACATGTATAAAAATACTTGTGTAGCAGATATAAACATGTGTCATTTTCAAAATTCAAAAGATGTAATTCCATTAAAATATAATCAATTTTTTCACATGAATATCCCAAATTTGAAAAACCCATAATACTAAGTTAATGTAAATCACATTAACATGTAGGTTAAGAAGGATGTGTAGAAATGAGTTCACACTAAAAGGAGCGGTTCTAGGTTTCTGAAAAAGTGAGCATGAATGAAAATTGAGAAAAAGGGTAAGGACTATGGAAGATGGATGATCATATGCAATAATTAACTTAAAAGGTGGTAGATTTAATAACTGCTTACCAAATATTACTAACTAACCAAAAGATAAGAACGTTAGATAAGAACATAAAAAAAATTACAATCTACAAAACAGAAGGCTATAAAATTAAAAATATTAAAATACCTTGGGTGCAAAAAAATGCTTAACAACAGATAGATTAGTGTGAGAATTATAGATTTGAGGAGAATCAATGTGCTTTTGTTTAAGGAAGGAGAAAAATTCATGATAATGACTCATAGGTAACTACCGGATTAAGACCGAGGAAACCATATGATATTGAATTGAGAGAATTAATTTAGGTTTTCGAATCGATTTTATGGTGAGAGAAAAGTCGATGAGAAGAGGGAGCATGGATTGGAAATTAGAACGGAGGAGAAACTAATTCGATCATAGGCTTTAATCTAGAAAGCAATAAGTTTCATGTGTGCATTATTGTTACTCATACAAAAATAATAGCATAAAATTATCAACAAATAAAGTAATTAATTCATCCCAAATTAACCAATCCATAAAAATTAATCATCTCACACAGCACCATTTTTTAAAAACATGGTTTGAAAGCAATTTCAAAAACAATACTGAAAAATAAAAAATAAAAAAATATAGAAAAACAAAAAATGGGAAGAGGTAACGGTGTTTGCATTGTTTTCATCCTCTGTTTGCTCGTCACCGTAAAAGCTCATCATAAGTACGACGAACACACTGATGAGGAGAAGAAATGCTACGAAGATTGCAAAAAGAATCTGGTAATGGATATCTTCAGAGAATTCTGCAACTTATGCTACTTAAACAGTGACGGCTATTCAATCTCAGAGATGGGTGAAATGAAGGCAAGTGGTAAACATGTCAACATATTATATTATCTAAACCTCACCAACCATCCCAAGTAAAATCCATTTCAAATGTAAACAAAGCAAAAAAAACTATTAAATGTATTGTACGTTTGATGTCCGTTTTAGCAACAAAGCTCTGCTTTACATTATATATTAACTTCATCGTTAAAGCATCAAGCTGATTTTTTTCTTAGCAGTCTGTAAAGGTTGATAAATAATTGCAAAAGTTCAAATCTGAATTTCCTATATAAACATTTATACAGAAACAGTCATTGTTATTCAGTTTGGCTGGTGAAATATAAAAGCAAATATATAACATTCAACTTTGTATTATCCTCTTCAATTCAATAATATGAAGAGATGTATTCAACTGTATTCCATGGATCAATAAATAATATAAAAATCATATAACCAATGCTACAACAGAAATTCAACCGAACTGACCCAACATTGAGAGAATTAAAGTTTCAGGAACCATAAATTCATCATCTTCATACTGATGATACCACATAAAAAGAGTGGAATTGAGTCTATTTTGAATGAAAAGTTGCACATTTATTTTTCTTTGCCATTTTAGCTTTAATTTAGAAAGCAAAGAGTTTTATGTGTTCATTATTTTTAATCATACAAAATTAATAGCATAAAAATAGCAACTTTTAAGCTAGACAATGTTACATTAAATGTATCTTTCACCACACTTCAAAACATCTCACAACGTACCTGACATTGCTCCAACCAAACAGTACATTTCAGATCACTGTGACAGTCGCATTCACCATCTATGACATCATCACAGTCTTCCTCCATCATCAAATCAACTACAAACTTCATCTAACAGTTACTATAATAATTGCATTGCACTTTGTAACAATTGCACTTCATCTAACTGATCACACTGCAACACTCACAACCTCAGCCAGTCCACACTTCAACCTTCTACTGCATTTTATTACACTCAGCTACTTGTCACCAAACATTATTGCTTCAATCTCCACAATACCATCATTTCTTACTTCACCGTCAATCAGTTTCATCATCATACTTCTTCCTTCACGCCAACAACAACATAGCCATCTTCATTCATTAACAGTGCCACTGTCATTACACTGATACATTTCAGCCACTGCACTTATCAAACCATCCACTGTTATTCAAATACCCCCCTGAAATCACAAACTACATCACAGAGCCCTTCACCGAACTCTATTCACGAACCCATGAGCAAATTTACGGCCCATTCCAACATCGCCTGCGAGCACCATCACCCCAATTCGCCTTCAACTCAACTCGCCTACCAACCTCGAAATCGCGACCAAATCAGTGAACTCACGACTTCACCGCATTCCAACCACCACTCGCGGCCATCCTCTTCGCTATTTAACTTCGCGACCACTCCATTCCAAACCGAATTCGTGAAAAAAAAACCCAATTCGAATCAACTGTCGAACCCGCAGCACAAATGAACTATCTCCTTCTCCCAAATCTGGACCGCAACCTCATCGTCTTATGTACCTAAATCACTACAATTTCCTTTTCGTAATTTAGTTTCTGAATCTGCAGCCGCGTTGGATCTGAGGTTGTGTCTTGCTTTGCAGGAAGGAAGAAATGAGAGTAAGGGTTTTAATTTGGGGAAGGCTGGAAGAAGCGGAAGTGATAATGGATCGTGAGTCGAGTTGGATGTGGATGTAGAGCAACGTTTGTTTACAGCGAGTTTAGGATCTGGCTTTTTAGGTTTATTTATTCTAGGGGAGGATGATGCAAGACTTTTTAGGTTTTTTAGTTTGGGGGAGGACGAAGTGAGAAGAGTAGAATGTGGTGAGAAGCAGATGCGAAAGAAGACGATCCGATATGAACAACGTGCGAAAGGAAAGAAAGGGCATTTTGGGTATTTCAAAAAGACACCGTGCAAATCAGTTCATGGAGTTTTCATTATTAGTAGTAAAGATAATTGAATTTGGAAGAATATTATAGTATTTTCATTTCTGAAAATATATTAAAAATTAAATCAAATAAATTAGTATCATAATTTTATAATGTATAAATGCAATTTTTCAATTCATTTTATTAAAAAAGATATAGTGGGAATAGCGGAATATAGCGGAAATAACGGGATATAGCGGGATTAAAGCGGAAAGGCTATATTCTGGGGCTATATGGAAAAATCGTAGCGGTAGAAATCTGCTATGAGATATAGCGGGGTTGTAGCAGGGTAATAGCGGGGCATTAACTACACAGATTCAAAGTGATTTTGAAAATATATATATTTGAATTGTTAAGGAAATGGATTTATTTAAATAAATAGAAAGTTATAATTTTTATGTTATAAAAATTATGATTTTTGGGAAATATACCTAAATATGATTTTTTGGATAAGGAGATAACTATTTTGTAAAGTAGTTAAATTGAGAATTTGAATTTATTATAGATGGTATGTACATAAGATTAGTAAAATTGATATTTTATAATAAAAATGATGGAATTATAAAGAAGTTTTATAAGTGGTAAAAAGATGTTATAAATGAATCCTATAAGTAAATAAGATTTATGAATTGATGAAGTTACAAAAAGAATGAATTTGTAAATAAGAGATTTATAATGAATTAACTTATGATTGGATTTTGGCATATAAATGAGATATAAATGTAATTTGTTAGTAAAGGAATTTTGTATATGGAAGTTTTTATAAAATATATATATGGAATTTATAAACATTGTTTTATAAATGTGAAATCAATTTATTTTGATAAGTTAAATATGAAATCTTATTAACGGAATTATATTCACGATTTTGGACAGTGGATTTATCCACTAAATTAAATGTGCAATAGTAATGAATTTGGTAAGAGAATTATATTTATGATTTTGGACAATGGGTAATCCTTTAAATTAAATGTGCAATAGAAATGAATTTGGTTAGAGAATTATATTCACGATTTTGGACGGTGAATAATCTTTTAAATTAAATGAACGCATTGAGAAGTGATCTTTTAAATGGAGTTAAATGGTTTAAATATGTTTTAAAAGATGTTAGCATCGAATAAATAGATTTCAACATTCATTGTTGAAATAGACATTTTCGAGAAGTAAGGAAAGCATGGACTATAAGTGTTGTTATAGTAAATGATTTTCGAAAGGAGATGTTTTGTATAGTATATTGGATTTATATATCTATCTAATTATCGAATTCCTATCCCGATGACTTTGGGATGTCGTAACGATGTTTTACGCAACATTCGTTTTGAACCAAATAAATATGTTTAAGAGAATTTTTTTCCTTAAAGAATAAAATATATATTTAATTATGATTTAAGTATATGTAATATTTTCTAAGTGTTGAAAATAAATTGATTTGGGAATTACTTATTTTTAAATAAGTATATGGAAATAGTTTCCAATATAGAATATTGAAATGGTTTTGAGAATATATCTTTTTAAAGATAATTTGGAGTGAATATTAGGAAAGTGATTTAATAATAAAGGATTGATAAAAAAGGGTCGAGTGATTGCTTATGGTGCTAAATATTTGCTGTTGCTTTGATAGTGAAATAACCGACTACCAAATTTGGCCATTTTTAGTTCCTCGACTTGATGTGGGAACTATTTAGTCGTACATTTAGTATGTAGCCATCTGTGTAGGCTTGATTATCGTTCGTATTGAGGATGTTGAATCGTGTAGTGCAGAGTATTACTCCAATCTATCGAGCTTCCTTCTTGGCCGAAGGATAGCAAATTGAAAGTTGGAGATGTGATAAGTCTATAAGACTTAGTTTCTGTGTGAGGTTGAGAAACGCTTTTGCATTGTTGGTGTGAAGAGACGAGGATCAGATTTATCTGAAAACCACTTCGTACCAATGTATATGCGTTCGATTGTGCAGGTTGTGATGATATTGATATTTAGGACTTTCATAGTGGAGGCAGCTTGTTGATCATTTGGAGTTAAAATCCCAATATACATCCAGTAGTAGTATTCTCTTCGTTATGAAAAATCCAATGCAAGGGCTGTCATTGCTAATCTTAGGGATTTCTCGATAGGATGTGGTAGAAAAGTACCTTCCATTTGTCCTTTTCCTGGACAACTTGTATGGACATTGACATTGCATTTCTAAGATTACGTACATTGGTTTTTTGAAACTTACATCAGTGGTGACGGAGAAAGCAACTTCTCTTAGTTTAACACCCTCCTTTATACATACAAGCTCAAGGGTTGTATTTTTATGGAAGGCAATTAATAGTAAATGAAAATTGCAATGTGGCATTCAAAGTGACGTTATTTGTGATATGTGGAAGGTAATGTTACCTCAGGCCTCATCAATCGGAAACAACCGAAACAGGGTTAGATGCAGCAGGGCTAAGTGGGTCATTCCCATTTAGGATATGGTCATCCTCTTCTAGACGTATTTCTTCTCGCTATGATGTTCAGGATGTAAATTCATGTGGTTTGTATGCTATGAGGGCCCTTGGAAAAGGTCGGTAACGACCAGGGGATGACATATTCGATACTACCTAGTTATAGAGGTAAGCTGGTTTTGTGTTGGTAGAGGGCAGATGTTCTATGCCTTGGGACATCTATCTAGAGGTGTACCCATCGGAAGGTAGTCCCTTCGCTTGGTCATTTGTATGGAAATCCAAACTCCACTACGTACCTGCCATTTTGTTTGTAGAGCTTAGTATGCTGGAATTTAATAATGGTAACAATTTCTTCTATTTTAATATTATTTGTGCAATAAACACTATCATAATATAAGAGGATTTGATATGAAATGTTTTAGTTATCGTAAGGTAAAAACGTGTCTGTGTTTATATATGGGCGTGTCTTACGAGATACTTTTGTTTTAGAAGGAAAAGTTCGGTAATTTAATAAATTTAGTTGAGTGTGTTTCTTATGTTGGTTTACCAGACTAATCTGGATGTTCTTCCCTTTCAATGCTCCGGTCAGACCAAGTATATTTACAGGTTCAAATTTGGTGCTTTTGGAGCTTTAGCAGGAGAGTTGGAGATCTTCATTTTCGTACATACGTAACTGTTTATTATCCGCTTTGTGCATTGTTGTTTTATATTATCAGCAATTGTAAGGACATGTTAATATAACTGTCCAGGCTGATGATTAGTGATTGATTGTTGAACTCTGATTGACATATGTATATACAGTTCCTGTTTGTAATGATCATTGATATGATATTATATGTTTTCCGCTGTGATGTGAGGTTCTGTATCGTTCTGTTTGGTTCTCTCTTCTCTCTTTCTTCTCTTCTCTTCTTCTCTTTTTTTTTCATGACTTTCTGTCAGTCTGTGCTTTTTGGGTCGGACATGTGTGGTTTATTGTCGATTCAAAGGGTACCGGACTCGCGGGTCGTAACAAAAATATTCATTTAATCACCTTTAATCAAAATCAAGTTATAAAATCGTATCTTTAGAATCTCAAATTCAATATGTTTCAAATCAATTTTATTTAAATATAATTCTAAACAAATACAATTTCAAATCAATTTTAATTTATCTTCCCAAGCTTAATTTATTAAATTTACTACAAAATCTATTTTTAAAATATAACTTTAAATAAATACTTAAACATAATATATACATATATATTAAATTCAATTTTATTAAATAAATCTTATTATTACATTTATATTTTACTAGATCTTGTTTTATATATTTAAAAATAATAAAATTATAAGTAAAATCTTAAATTTATATTTTCAAAACTAACTTATAAATTTAAATATCTAAATATTTAATTTTAAAAATCTAAAATTTTGCTCATATATAAAAAAATCTTTATATTATATTTTAAAATCAATATTTATTAAAACCCATATATTTCCTTTTAAAACCTTAAAAATCATTTTTCAAACAGACTAACGATCTCCGTATATAATTTTCTATCCTATTGTTAAGTGATACAGAATTTATCATTTCAATCCATAATTTAAATTTTTACGGGTATATATCATTTCAACCCGCAATCCCAAAGTTCAAAATTAATAAAATCGCTTGGGTTTATCATTTCAACCCATAACAATTTTCTCTAACCTATAAGATCTTTCGGGTATATGTCATTTCAACCCACAGGATTCCTAAAACTAGGGAACTTGTTGAGTGAGAACAATAAATAATAATATAAAAATAGTATAACATATCAACCATAGGCATATATCATAAGTAACAATTTAAATATAATATATATTCAGTAGGTTATGGTGTCATATATCAATCATAGGTGAACAATTCAATTAATAACATACCATATTCAACAATTTAATTACTAACATATTAAATTTTACCAACACATTTCAATTGTCATTTCATGTGAAATAAATTTACTAATTATAAGAATGTTAATCTTGAGTAATCGCTCACCTTTCGTAGATAAGGAACGATGGAATTGAAAATCAACTGACACAGATACGGATGCGGACACGACACGACACTTCAAATAGCTGCGACAAGCAAAATGGATTTAGCACTAAATTCGATGAAAAAAAATATATATATACATATGCAATGCATATATACATTTGCTTTTATAAATATTGGAAGGAACAAATATATATATAACATAAAAATTCATCGTCAAATACAAAATGACAATAATGACATTTGTCGACAGGCCGAAGTTTGCTTCAGGTCAGGCATTGAGTCAGGGGAAGGTTTACTTTGGGTTTGACTTCGGGTCAGGGAAGGGCACTTCGGGTTTTGGAAACATCATGGGTTTTTGGGTTTGTTTCGGGTTGCAGGGGCTAAAACTTCGAGAATGACTTCGGGTCAAAGGAGGTTACTTCATTTTTAGGATTCTGGGGTCTCGACAAAGTTTCTGGGTTTCAATAGTGGCTGCTTCGGGTCGCGCTTCGGGTGTCTAGGAGGGTTGCTTCGGGTTTGGCTTCGTGTCACAGGACAAGCGATGGCGATTTTGGTTTGCTTCGAGTCAAAGGAGAGTTTTCTCGAGGACAACTTTGGGTCAGGAGGAAAAATGCACGAAAATTAAAGGATGAAGCAAGGAAGAAGAAAAGCAACATAAATCTCACTTTTTATTTATTTATTTTTTAAGAAAGTTAAGCAGACAGGAAAAGAAAGAGAACAGCCAGAGAATGAAATTGAAGAGGTATTATTCACATAAATAAATTTGAAAAGGTGGGAAATGGAAAAGTCCCCTATTGGAATCCAAAGTTATAAATGCAGATGGCTTTTGGAATACTATGGTGACGATTGAAAAGGCTAAGGACCAAAACTCAAATACGGAACCGTTATGGCGATTGTTTTGCAGATTTCGCCGCGTACCAGACACCGAAATACATAAATGAATATATTATGGAGATCAGCACGATGAGACGAATGGAATGGTACGTAAATATCAGCAATATGACCAAGTTTTAAAAACTCAATTTTCCGCTTCCGAAAATGCTGCTGAAACGTCGAAAATAAGATAAACTGCGCTATAGCAGTCCAAATTTGGTGAAACGAAATATGACGTCTCACTTAGAAAATAATTTACATTTTTTTATTATATGTAATATTCAGATTTTGAAAATAATCTATTTCTATCAAATTTTTATCTAAATTTAAATTGAAATCAAAAATTGCACAACAGAACTTACTTTCATATTTACCAATGAAAATCTGCTATTTGCTATGTTTAAATAAACGCAATTTAAATATCAAATTTTCATTGCTAAATTTTATTATTTAATTTCAAGAAAAAGTTAGTTAATTGCGTAATTTAAATTGTTTAAAATTTCCGAATTGTTACACTCTCCCCCACTCTAAACTTTTCGTCCCCGAAAAGGAATGAAATAGGGGAATAGAAACGACGAGAAAGAAAGATAGATTCAAAATTCACAATACCAGATACAACAACTAGTTCAAAACCATATACATTTCATTAGTTTTTAAATTGATTTATATTCAAATAACTTGGTTTCAATCCATTTTACTCCTTCAATAAATAGTCATTATATTCACATTTGATTGATTTCAATTCAATGTATTTTCATTAAATGATTTGCTTTCAATATATTAAAATTTGTTACAAAAAATTTTCTTTCAAAACAAAATTTATTTTATACAATTAATTTACATTATCCATTTTATCTTCAGTTAAATTGATTTCACTTATAATTCAATTTCAACTATTCTTAATTTCATATTTATTTACCTAAATAGCATTTTCTATTTATCATTCAACTTTTTCCCATATAACACATTTTGAAACATAAATTAAGTGTATAAACATTTATTATAACAAATCAATTTTTATTTAAGAATTTACTTAATCAAAATTTCATTTTGGACATCTAATTGTTTACATTTATATTATATACTATTCAATTACTTGTTCTCATTAACATTCAAAGTTTTTTCTAGGTAAGTTTTAAAAATGTTTCTGAGTGTATTTGAGCACTATACAAATTTCTTTCTTATTTACAACTTTTTATTGAGAAACATTTTGTTTGAACGTTTTAATTACTTAAGTTTTCTCTTGTATAACCGTCAATTACATATTCACATACAATTAACTTTTTTTTGAATATTTTAGGTAAGACGTATATGTTTAAGAATGCAATTGAGCATTATACAAATAAATTTTTATCCTATTTTAACTGTTTCAAGTTATTTCAATTCCATTTCTCATTTTAATTACTATAGTTATTCAAAATTTGCGTCGTTTCAATAATTAAAAACCATTACTTAACTTTGAATTTAAGACTTAGATTTCCGGTTGCACATCGAACCATTTGAAATATATATATATTGTACATCAAATCATACTCAAGAAATTCAAATCAAATCTATTTTCTTAAACAAAAGTGTAGCAAAGCTACTAAGTGGCCTCTCCACTTTGAGACTCGAAAATGAATGTCGATGATGCTGCAGTCATCACCGAAATCATTTTCCAGCAACAAAAGATGAGAGTACTGACTAACTTCTTTTAAAATTCTTTGAAAACAATTTCCATTCTAAAATACGTTCAAATGAAATATTTTCAAAACTTTGAAAATCAAATTTAGAAAAATACTAGAAATTTAAATCTCAAATCCTTAATTTAAATTTATTTCATTTGCAAATTAGATTTATAAACTATGTTTATAAAATTTTCAACTTCTTATACAACTATAGTTAGTGATTTATGAATGTTAACAAACAATATATGATAATCTTGCACTATATTTCTAACAACCAATTCATTTAACTATCTGATTTCAGAAAAATATACTTACATATATAAAATATAAACATACATAAAATTATTTTGTTTACCAATCTTGGAAACAGTACTGTGTCAGTTTGCTCTATTCAAGTGTTTTGAAATTCCTATCGAGAGCGTTGGCCAAACGAATTTATCAAAATCCAAAATTCAAACTTAACAACTCAAACAACACTATAAAAACATTTTTATACTAATTATAAATAAACTCCATCAAAGGATGATTCAAGAATGGATTTTGAGACAAGGTTAGAGATTCAGATTTGGAGGGACCCTAATCAAATAGAATTCTAACCAAGAAGATAGGCTCGAAAGGAAGATGAGATAATTGAATTACAAAAGAGATAAGATGGATGGACTTATATTAATCACAGGTGACCTTAACCGAATCAACCAAGACTTATATAGGACAAGAATTCCTTCGACGAGAACCAAAATGAACTCATGAGAACATCATAGAAAATGTGATTCATTGAGATCGACGAAGAAGGGAGGAGAATTGGTAAATCCAAAAGGTATGATTAACCATTCAAAGAAGCTGTTCATCCCACAGAAAGGACAACAGGTTGAGCTCTAGGAATAGGATTGGTGAAAAATTCAAATTTCCCGCTTTGGAGATAGAGAAGTGACTTCACCAAAGACATCAGGATAATCCCTGACTATCGGTATGGAGTCAATATCATTAAGTTGAAAATCAAGTGAGAAGATGAAACTGCCTACAGAAACCTAAGGCAATCAACATTCGATCACAAGAGAATTACTTGGATCGTCTATCGAGAAACAGTTTGGGCTTTACAACAGATAACAGTATCAAAACCGAGAACGTAGAAATCATCGGTGAATCAACGCTTGTTGTTAATAAGTTTCACCCCTTTACAAATCATACTAAGATTGGCGGGACCGGCAATGGGATTAGTTACGTTTAAGGATGAAGCTGCTAATTGAGGTTGCAAGATGTGCTCGAATTCATTATAGAGATCAACCGAAGTGGAGCTATGGGATGCTCCAGTATCAAAAGGACACGAACAAGAAAAGACAAGAATGGATTTCTCGAAGGAAAGGAAAATTCCGAACTTCAAGAGAGATCCTAATCGAGGAGGATCCTAACAAAGAATTTCCAACTCGAACGAAGATGATTCTGTAATTTATTTTTACTCCATATGCTAAGTTTTGCCTAAAACAGAGCTTTGATACCACTTGTAATGACCTTCTATTTTGAACCATTCGTATCCGCACATGTCAGACTTGAATTGCTCAAAATTTCAGATTGTTAATTTATATTTGCAAAAAATCAGCATATACGGTAAATAAATCAATCACAGAATCACAGACACAGAGTATTACAACAATAAGTAGTAGAAATAAATAAATAAATAGTAGTTCATAAAGCTACTAAATAAACATCAAAGTGTGAATACAATAGAAATATCTAATACATAAACAAAATGACAAGTCTGAATAATCATTTGGAAATAACTGTAATAACCAAAAGCTGAATAGATAAAAAAACAGATCTTAAAGCGAAGCTCCAAAGGTGAGTCTCAAATGCTATGACACTCAGTCTGACCCGAGCATAAAGTAAAACACAAAGCACTTAAGTCAGGATTAACATTCTTATACCAATAAATTAAACTCAAACGAAATATCAACTAAAATACAATATAACTTAAAGGATGTTTGGTATTCCCATCTTTTAAGGATCCATTAAACTATCTTCATACATAGTACAATACGCTACATAGACAATGTCTATAGTAAAGTAAACTATTAAAATAACGTCAAGGCATTACCCATATCCCTCTTAACACATTTTATATATTCCAATAGTCTATACAGTACCGTCAGCTCCACCGTGAGATTTACATATATGGCACTCCATAGGTATGGTACAAAACAAAGTTGTAGAAGGCACGATAGGGCATGTGAACACGGCACTCGAGGTAATGCTAAAGTAGGATTCTACCAATTGCGGATTTGGACTGGTGGTAACACATAGTAGCTACTACCGCCCAATTCGAAACATACCCCCATAATCAAAATCAAAGGGTGGCCACCAAATCATCGTAAAGTCATAATATGGTATTGAAGAAGCATGTCCGATAGGAGGAATGTCCTCACTTGGCCCGTTGTGGCTCCTGTTTTAGTCACATCTAAGCTGACTCACGGGAGTCAGGGCTACGTAAATACCTCATACAGAATCGTACACCAAACCATCCTATTTCGTTCTAGAATCTCCACCACGTATACAGTTGTTAAAGTGGTTTTCGGCATTGGTAGAGAGTATGACAATATCTGATCCCTGTCTCTTTAACATTCAAACGCTTATTTCACACCGTTGTCATTTTATAAAATCACTTTTATAATCATTTCAAATAGTTCATACTTCATCTCAAAATATCTTATTCTTTTCGTTTCATATCACTATCGAAATCATATTCACTTTCGAAATCACCCCACTTTCGAACTCATATTCACAAAAATAGTTTAAACCATCATTTCAAAATATTAGTATTTTAAATCCACTAAACCTAAATAATCACAATTCTAACTTAAACAGTTTAAATATTGAAAATAGTGTATATGCATACTGAAACAGTTATAAAAAATAATTTGTATATTGAAAAATTGATTATAAATTAAAATAGTTCATATATTAGAAAGAGTTTACATATTAAAATAGTTTATATCGAAAATAGTTTCAAATTAGCATTGTTTCTTCCAATTTCTCAAATCAAATTCAAATCAATCTTAGTTCAACAATTCCAATTAAAAAGATTCCTTTCAAAATCTCATTAATGTCATCTTTAATTTATATTGATTTCAAATCCAGGTTTGGACTACAAATTTACACCACTTTTAATTCAATAGGCTTCAAAGTTAAATATCCAAACAATTTACAATAACTCAATTTGATAAATTTCATTTATATTTCAAAATTCAATACTTAATTTTTATTCACTTTGGAAAATATTCACTTAATCGTTCTAATAACATTAAAATACAATCTCAAATTACAAATTTAAATAAAATTAAAATCAAATATCTAACTTTAATTATATTTAATTTTAAGATATTCACCTAATCACTTTTTATAGGCATTTAAATAAAATCTCCAATTACACATTTAAATCAAAACCAAATATTCAATTTCAATTTATTTAGATTTGAAATGCTTATTTAGTCGCCTTTAATCAAAATCATGTTATAAAATCATATCTTTAAAATCTCAAATAAATAAGTTTCAAATCATTATTATTTAAATATAATTCTTAACAAATACAATTTCAAATCAATTTAAATTTATCTTCCTAACCTTAATTTATTAAAGTTATTACAAAATCTATTTTTAAAATATAATTTCAAATGAATACTTAAGCATAATATATATATATATATTAAATTAAATTTTATTAAATTAAATAATTATTAAATTTATTATATTAGATCTTATTTTATATATTTAAAAATAATAAAATTATAAGTAAAATCTTAAAATTTGTATTTTCAAAACTAACTAATAAATTTAAAATTTCCAAATATAGAATTTTAAAACTCTAAATTTTTGCTCATATATAAAAAAAATCTTTATCATATATTTTAAAATAAATATTTATTAAGATCCATATATTTCCTTTTAAAACCTTAGAAATTATTTTTCAAATAGACTAATGGTGTTCGTATATATTTTTCTATCATATGGTTAAGTGATATGGATATTTATCATTTCAATCCGCAATTTAAATTTTTACAAGTATATATCATTTCAACCCGCATTCCCCAAAATCAAAGTTAGTAAAATAGCTTGGTTTTATCATTTCAACCCATAACGATTTTCCCTAACTTATAAGATCGTCCGAGTATGTATCATTTCAACCCATAAGGATTCCTAAAATCAAGGAACTTGTAGGGTGAGAACAATAAATAATAATATAAAATAGCATAACATACCAACCACATGCATATATCATGAGTAACAATTTAAATATAATATATATTCAGCAGGTTATGGTGTCGTGTATTAATCATAAGTGAACAATTCAATTAATAGCATATCATAATCAACAATTCAATTACAAATTAAATTCTAACAACACATTTCGATAGTTATTTTATGAAAAATAAATTTAATAAATATAAGAATGTTAATCGTGAGTGATCGCTTACCTATCGTGGCTTGAGAACGATGGAAATAAAAAGCGAATGACATAGATACAAACACAGACATGACACGAAACTACAAATAGCCGCGACAAGCAAAATGGATTTAGCACCCAAATTCAATGAAAAACAAATATATATACATATGCAATACATATAAGCATTTGTTTTTATAAATATTAGAAGGAACAAATATATATAACATAAAAATTCATCGTCAAATACAAAAACGAAAAAAATGACGTTTGTCGATAGGTTGAAGTTTGCTTCGAGTCAGGGGAAGGTTTACTTTGGGTTTGACTTCGGATCAAGGAAGGGGGCATTGGGTTTTGGAAAAATCATGGGTTTTGGGTTTGCTTTGGGTCGCAGGGGCTAAAACTTCCGGAACGACTTTGGTTCAAAGGTGGTTGCTTCGAGTTTGGGATTCTAGAGTCTCGGCGAAGTTTTCGGGTTTTGATGGTGGCTGCTTCGGGTTGCACTTCGAGTTTCTGAGAGGGTTGCTTCAGTTTGGGATTTGGGTCACAGGATGGGCAAAGATGAAATGGCGATTTTGGTTTACTTCGAGTCAGAGGAGGGTTTACTTGTGGGTGACTTCAAGTCAGGAGGCAAAGTGCAAGAAAATTAATGGCAGAAGCAAGGAAGAACAAGAGGAATGTAAATCTCACTTTTTATTTATTAATTTTTTTAAGAAAGTTTAACAGACAGAAAAAGAAAGAGAACAGCCAGAAAATGAAATTGAAGAGGAATTATTCACATAAATAAATCTGAAAAGGTGGGAAATGGAAAAGCCACTTGTCAGAATCCAAAATTATAAATGCAGATGGCTTTTGGAATCCTATGCTAGCAATTGAAAAGACTGAGGACCAAAACTCAAATACGCAACCATTACGGCGATCGTTTTATAGATTTCGCCGCGTATTGGATACCGAAATATACAAATGAATATACTATGGAGATCAGCACGATGAGACGAACAGAATGGTACACAGATATGAGCGATATGACCAAGTTTGAAAAACTCGATTTTGCGCTGCTGAAAATCCTACTAAAATGCCGAATATGATAAACGGGGCTGTAGAAATCCAAATTTAGCAAAACGAAATATGACGTCTCATTCAGAAAATGATTTATATTTTTTTTGTTATATAAAATATTTAGATTTCCAAAATAATTTATTTCTATCAAATTCTTAACTGAATTTAAATTGAAATCAAAAATTGCACAATAGAACTAACTTTCATATTTACCCATGAAAATATGTCATTTGCTATGTTTAAATAGACGCATTCCAAATATCAAATTTTCCTTGCTAAATTTTATTACTTAATTTCAAGAAACATTTAGTTAATTATGTAATTTAAATCGTTTAAAATTTCTGGGTCGTTATAAAAATGGTTTTGAGATGTATCTTTTTAAAGATAATTTGAAGCAAATATTTGGAGATTTGATTTAATTAATAAAAAATTAATTAAAAGGGACTAGTGATTGCTTATGGTGCTAGATATTTGTTTGTTGTTTTGATAGTTAAATAATCGAGTATCAAATAAATATATTGGCCTATTTATCATTTTTGGTTTGGAGAGACCGGGGTCGGATTTATCCTAAGAACCACTTCGGACTAACGTATATACGTTCGATGTGCAGGTTTGGAAGTACTGATATTTGCAATTTTCATAGTGAAGGACTGCTTGTTGATAGTTTGGGAATAAACTCCCATTATACATATAGTAGCAGCAGTCTCTTCATTATGAAATATTTGACGCAAGGACTATTCGCTACTAATCCTAGGGGTAATTCCCGATAGGATGTGGTAGGAGAGTGCCTTCGGATTTTACTATTCCTAGAAAATTTGTATGGATGGATGTCTGACATTGCATTTTGAGATTGCATTGTTGACTTTTATAAACGTATATTTGTTTGGTGGTGGAGAAGGAAACTTCTCTTAGCTTAACACCCTTCTTTGAGATGTATGAGCTCGAAGGTTGTATGTTTGTAAAAGTCAATAGTGGTCAAAGGAATGGCAGTGTGGTATTCATAGCGATATGTGCTATATGGAAGGTAATTGTGACCTTTGGCCTCACAACTAGAAATGACCGAAATAGGGTAAATGCAGAAAGGCTTTGTGGTTCACAACCATTAGAGTATGATTATTCCCTTTTAGATATGTTTCTTTCCACTATGATGTTCAGTATGTAAATTATTGTGGATGTATGCTATGAGGTCCCTTGGATAGGTCGATAAAGACGGGGTGATGACATATTCGTACTATTTAAGGAGAGGTAGGTCGGTCTTTTGTTGGTAGAGGACCATCTGTTGGATCTCAGTACATTCCTCTAGAGATGTACCCATCGAAAGGTAGTCTCTTCACCTGGTCATTTGTATGAAAATCCATTCTTCACTACATGCCTACTATTTTATTTGTAGAACCCGAATTTGTAACTAGTATTGCTATAATTTAATTAATATAACAATTTTGGTCATGATTCTTATTACTTTTACAATAGACACTATTATAATATAACATGATTTGATGCAAAAAAAATTGGTTATCATAAGGTAAAACTCCTCCATGTTTATGTGTGGGCGTGTCTTATGAGATACCTTTATTTTGATAAAAAGAACGCTTTTATAACTTTTAAAATAAATTCAGTTGAGATGTGTTTTCTCACGCTTATTTACCAGACTGATCTGGGCATTCTTCCCTTTCAATGCTCTATCTGATCGAGTATATTTACAGATGTAGATTTGGATGCTTTGGAGCTTCGGTAGGAGAGCTGGAAGTCTTTTGATCATATTCCACGAATATTTTTATTTTCCGCTGCTTTGTTGTTAAATTATCACCAATTGTAAGGACAGTTATTATAACTGTTCAAGCTGATGATTAGTGATTAATTGTCGTACTCTGATTGATATATGTATATTATATTGCAGTTTCTGTTTTGTAAAGATTATTGATATGATATTATTTGTTTTTCCGCTGCGATTGTGAGGTTCTATAATTGTTTTACTTTCTTCTATTTTCTTTCTTCTGTTTTCTTTCTTCTTCTTCTCTCTCTTTCTTCTCTTCTCTTCTTCTCTCTTCTTTCTTTCTTTCTTTCTTTCTCATGATTATTCGTATTTCCCTTTGGTTTGACGTTGGACATGTGCGGTTATTGTCATCTCTAGACGGGATGGATTTGCGGGTCGTTACACTTTTTAGTATGAAAGATATAAACAAAGGAAATAGTGGAAGATTTGGACAGGAATAGCGCTAGGAACATAAAAATATAATTAATAATCTAGTTAGAATAATGTAGAAGAGAATTAATGAGAATAGGAGAGAAAAATGTTAGGATAGGAGTTTACCTTGTCAATTCCTTTTTTGTTGCTTAAAGTTATAGAAGATGTTTTTGAATATTCTGAACCAAAAGACTAACTTTTAAAGGAATAAATCTATGACATAGAAGTTTTTGAAAAAGGGAAATTACTTTACTTCCTTTTAGGATTAAGCAATCCTTTTTGAAACTTTTTTGGTTGTTTGATTTAGCATTTAAGGTTTCAAATGTTTTGGATTAAAGACCTACTTTTAAAGAAGTATCTCTTTGAAGTAAAATTATTTGAGAAGGGAAATTATTTTACTAAGCAATTTTACAATCTTTATATATAGGGCTAAGGATAAGGTGGTAATTGCTTTGAAAATTGTGAAAGTTGGGTTCAAATATTTTTGAAGGTTTTGTCCAAATGTTTAATACAAATTGATTAGATATATAGAATAAAGTAAAGCATGGAGGTTATTTTTTTTATGAATTCGTTTGCCTAAATTGTTTTTGAAAGTTGGAAATTATATTGAAAAGTATGCTTTAAAGGTTTTATTTCAGGATGAAATTCTTTTACAAGATTGAATTTCAAATGGCGCATACTAGCGTAATGTGGATTTCTAATTTTATATTTTATGGAGTAGATATAGATCACTATGTAAGTAAGAAAGGTTAAGGGTTTCAGGATATGAATAAAATAAGAATAGTATGTACAAGCTAATTTGGAAATTTGAAATCAGTTATTTGTAGAATGTTGGTAATGTTGCAAATGTATTATAGATCTATAATTGGGCTGAAAGTTAGGTTGCCTTTCGAATGTGAATTTCTATATTTTGATTTATTGGAAGCGGCTCTATGTAATTTCCATAAATTATCTAATTCCCTAAATGAATTAAAGTGTGGAACTTGAATTAATATGAGATAAACCAAAAAAAGAAAGAGATGCGTAAGATATCAATTTTCTTTTCCGTAGTTTATACTATCTATTTCAATAAAAGAAAAAGAAATAATCCCTTGTAATTTCAAACAAAGCAAAGATATCACTTATGGTTAATTTATGGAAATTTTTTACGGTAATTCCACTACGAAAGATGGCTTGGATAAAAATAATATGAAAAGGAATGTTTTAGTTTAGTAACTAATAATTAAAAATCAGAAATACATAAATAGCATTGATTAACAAGAGTATTCACATTAATTACAATTAGCATAATAATTATAGAACTAGGATTTATGGGCATTAATTACAAATTTAATGGGAAATAAATTTGTAATTAATTAGAATAAAAATGGATTAAACAAGGGACTGATTGAGGAATCTAATATGGTCATTATGGAGGAATTGAATACTCATAATAAGTAAATTTTGAAACTGGTAGTTGGATTGAAAGGTATTAAATAAGGATTGATTAGAGATTGTTAATTTTGACTTTAGTGACCAGTTGTTTTGGGTAACAGATATTTATTAGAACAAGGAAGGAAAATTAAAAAAGATGAGTAATGGTGAAATAACATTCTAGGGATGAACATCTTAACTTGGTACGGAGCATTAGGAAACCAACATCATTAACACCAGTTAATAATTGAGAGCAATTTCCAAAAAAATCATCTTTTAGAGTTTTTGGGTTGAAAATCGCTAGTTGTCTCCTTTAGCAAAAAGGTTTGACATGGTATAAGGCATGTTCCTGATTTATCACTATGTTGATTTTAGGGATGGGACCAGACCACTAAATAAGTAAATAAATATTAAGGAACATCGTAAATAAGGAAATTTCGTATGGATAGATAACTAGCAATAAACCGAAATTCAGACTGGAAGTTAATAAGGAATTTAGGTCAAAATACTTCAAACCTAAGACTTGTGGAGTGTTACTATCCTCCTTGAATGCGATAAGGTGTACAAAGATATGAAGAGAATTTTTAATTGGTCAAGGATGAAAGGAGAGTCATGAACTAATTTCCAGATAATTGACATGCCAAAATATTAAGGCTAAGCAAGGAAAGCACGGAGGGATGTTGTTCCCATTGGAGATTCCAACTTGGAAATGAAGGTATATATCGATGGACTTCATATATAGGTTGCCTAGGAAACAAAAGGGCAATGATGCTATTTAGGTTATAGTAGATAGACTCGTTTATTTTTGTTCAAAGTGATAGGATTGCAGCATCTGTGGCATAGATTTATGCCAAGGAAGTGTTACGGCTCCCTGGAGTTCCAGTTAACATTATTAGTGATCGAGACCCTTTGTTCACTAGGGAATTTTTAAGGAGTTCGCAATCTACTTTGGGAATGACTTTATATCTTAGCACCGCTGACCACTCGTATATCGATGGTTAGACGGAAAGGGTTGTAACAACCCACCAATTCATACAATTCAAGCTGACAATATACCATATATTCCTAACCCAAATCGAATGGAAAGATAGATAGTTATGGGAAAGAAAGTGGAAGAAGTAGAGAAGAAGAAGGAAGAGAAAGAAACTAAAAGCAACACAGAATCCCACAATCGCAGCGAAACAAGATATAATATAATTTCAATGATCTTTAGAAAGAGAAACAGTGATATACATACATAAATCAGAGTAAAACCAATCACAATCCTTACCCTAGACGGTTATAACAACCTGTCATCACAATTGCTGATGATTTCAACACTAAAGGAGTGGAAAATAAACATATACGTGAATACGACTTGAACATCTCTAACTCATCTTCTGAGCTCCTATGCATCCAAAGCAATTTGTAAATATGCTCGATATGACCCATGCATTATAATAAAATAACATCCGAGTCAATCTGGAATAGCAGTATGAGAAAACACAGCTAACTTGATTTTTAAGTTATATAAAACCTTTAAAATCAATAGTATCTCGTAAGATCACGCCACATGTAAGCACGGATGAGTTTTTACCTTACGATAAACAAAACCATTTCATATTCTCCATTATTATAATAGTGTCTAGATACAAATACTTATTATTCATGGTCGAAATTGTTACCTTAATTAAATTATAGCATAATAGGTATACAATTAAAACCTAAAGGCTCGTATTGGAAAATAGATTCTATACAATGACTGAGCAACTGGGGTACCGCCCGTCACGGAGCATCTCTAGATAAAATAACATCGAGAACCTTGCCTAGATCTCCTGCCAACACAGGATCGCCCACCCCTTACTAGATAGTACTAAATATGATCACCCTTCCATTAATGGGCCTTGAAGTATACAAATGATAGATAATAACGACTCTAGATAGGGATGATCATGCCCTACTTAGGAGCGAACCACTTAGCCCTGCTGTATCTCCCCTATTTTAGCTATTTCCAGTTGATGAGGCTTGAGGCTACATTTTACCTTTATATATAGCACTTTCCACTTGGAATGCTAATACCACCCTCTAGGCATCATTGCAATACTAGTATTCGTCTATATAAGTCCGTCCTATGACTGAACGAAACACTTGAGAGCTCTGCCTTCAATTCCATCATCTTCAAGTTTTCTACACTTCAAGACTTATTCATTGGATCGAAGTGGATTTTGGATAACATATCCGATCCCGGTCTCTTTGAAATAACTTTTTGATAATTATTGGTAAACTCAACCCCGGTTGTTTAGAAAATAAATAGTCAAAGACAAGAGTGGAGATCACCTCCTAACCATTAGTGGACAGATTCCCTTATCATTGTCCTAGGAAAATGAAATGAGATTTATACGCATAATACAGCATCATCGGAGAAGACTGTGCCATATTGTTTCTCCTAGATATTTCCAAAGTTAGGTTTGGGTCCAAATCCGATAGTCGGTTATTTAACTATCGAATAACAAACATTAAATTAGGGATTTAATTCCATAGGCAAAAACCAACAATGTTTAAGCATACAAGCAACTACTATTCTCCTTTTGAATTAATCTTTCATTAATTTGAATTCACTTTGTAACACTTGAATCAAAATTCTTTTTAAAAGATTTATATAAATCCAAAATCTCTATTTCTCGATACGTGGAAAAATATCCTTATACTTATCTCAATGGTATAAGTGTATTCACCAACATTAGAAAGATTCCCCATTTATTCAACTCAAAAACTATTTACAAACCTTATTATAATCCACAAAACCATTTATAGGACTCCTTTTATAAAACTATCAACCCATTTCTAAAATTATTTTATAAATATTTAAAACCTTTTATAAAACGCTTTTACCCTTTTAAGTTATCTTCAATTATATATATTTTCCAAAACATGTTATAAGATTCCTCTTATAAAGCCCCATCTGTTTATAAAACTCCATTTATAAATCTTGAAAACAATAATAATAAATTCTAACCTTTTACTTTAAAACACTATTATAATAATAAACATTATAAATAAATAAATATTAAATTTAAAATATCTTAAAATAATAACTAATAAATTTCAAAACATTCTAAATAAAATAATAATAATTTATCTTAAACGTTATTATAAATAAAAATCATAAAATTCCAAATCTGTATTGATAAATAATCATACCTATTTTCAAACCATATTAATAATTTAAATAGTTAACTTTTAATTATTTAAAATATTGATAACTAACTTTAAAACAATATTAGTATAAATAAACAACTTTTTAAAACAAAAATATTTTCCATTGAAAAAAAAAATCCATACTTAACTTTCCACATAATCATTCCCATATATATAAAGCTATATTTATAAATCTTTTCTATTTTATGAAACTTTCTTTCATAAAATTCCTTTATTTATGAACCTTATTTATAACTCCATTCCTTTTATAAATCTCACTTATTCATAAAGTCCAATTCAAAACATAATTTTAACCGTTTTAACCTTGCTTCTTAGGTATGAATTTCTTTTATAAAATTATTTTAATTTATAAAATATCATTTAACAATCCTAAATTTATCCCCTACCTTAAATTTCTAGAATAAAATCAACTATTTTCTAAAATATCATTCCACAATGTATACTATATTCGTCATTTGATTTATTTCTCCAAACTATTAAATGTTAACAGTTTCCTTCTAATTTGTAAACACCACTTATAAATTTATCCCTTTATAAATAAAATACGATTTTTCAAATCTTAACTTTTTTTGTAAAATGTCACTTATATACATTATCATCTTTAAAATCTCCATATTTATAAATAAATCTTAATACTCGAATATATTATATACATATTGCTTTATATAAGACGACAAATAATTATTTTTGTCGTCTTTTTAAAACTGTAATCCTTTATTACAAAACAAAGACCTATTTCTAAGATTTTAAAAATCTTTACTCACAGTGGAAAATCGTATTTAAAATATTTTATAAAAGCCATAAATTTATTATCTCTAAAAATCATACTTTTACTTCAGAAAAAATATTAAACATAATTTTTTTCAAATTCACTTTGAAATTCCTTTTTAAATCAAATCACTATTTTATAATATTTTTAAAGTACCAAAAATATGGCGCAATGCTACTAAAGCACTAAATAACAAAATCATGTTTATGTCATCAAATATAACATCCAACATATCATATATTACGATATATATATATGTATGTATGTATGTATGTATGTATGTATGTATGAAAAGAAATCAACAGTGCGAGGAATCATGTTGGATCCCACCAACCCGTCCCTTGCATCACATATAGTACATAATCATAAAATTATAAATCAACTGCTTCGAGGCGGGATTCATATATAAAAGATCATTCGCTCATACATGTGAACATAATAGTGTCTCATTCGCTCCAGGGGCGGGAATATATCCAAACCAATAATATAAACTAGTAATACATCCAAATGGTCAATAACACTCAATAAGAAAATATCCACGCATCCAATAAATAATTTTTATTGACTATATAAATTTTATCATTGACAAAAAATGTGAGATTAACTCACTTTGATTTTCAGATCGTCTAAACGTTCTGTTTTGAATTAAAATTGAATAGACGATCAACTTTAACCAAATTTTCTGTTAGCTCCAAGTCCATCCTATCCAATTCCATAGTGCAGCCTTTGTTGATACGATAGCAATGCAACCTGTCGCGTTCAATTTAGACCTCTTATGAACAAGTTATGGATTAACTAATATTCAAGATAAATTAAAATAACTTAATTAATTAACCTTAAAAATAAACCTTTCTTCCCTCCTCTCTCATACACGACAATATCCATGCCATGCCTTTACTTCTTTTTTTTAAACCTTCAATGGTTCACGAATCAACGTACGCCGCTCGCCGACACTTGCTCCGCCTCGCGCCGCCGCGTCATCACCTACACCCACCACTTGCTACCAAGTGCGCACTCTGCTGTGTGAAATCATGCCATTGTCGGACCCATGAACTGCTCGCGAACGCGAGACAATTTTTCTTTCCATGCCTCGCCAAACGGCGATCCATCCGTTGATCTTGCTTGTTTCATCATTCTCTACGCTTTTTGAGTTGGGGTTGAAGGCCAATTCGGCTTCTAGAGGCTCCGATCGTTGTTGGTCGTTGGATGAAGAGTTTAATTTTAATGGCGATTGAGCTTTCTTAGTTTAGGGTTTGCACGTGGAAGGAAGTTAAGGCTCTTATATAGAAAAGTTTCGTAGCATTATTCATCCGTAAAAATTTCGAAGTCCAAATGAAGTGTGTGACGTTCTACAAGTTATACCCCTATTTCGAGCACAATAGAATATATATATCGAGAGCCAATTCCACCATATACAGAAGTTAACTTTTCAAAACCGAATTATATTGATTTAAATTCCTTAATTTAATTTCTATGCGTTTTGAACTTGCATGACCGAACAATATGCCCGATCGTCAGAAAAATCGGTGGCATACAATAATTCACTGTTACTGATCCAATTAAACTGGTTTTGTCAAAATCCAAGATAGTTCCCTCAAAGGCTATTTTAACACGTTAATTAAATCAAGTAATTTTTCGAAAATCAGTTTAATCACTTTTAATTCCAAATTAAAATTTTACTTTCTTCCATCTTATCCAAATAGATTTGAAATCATCTATAGAAATCGTTTTCACTCATTTTAAATTCAATATCAATTATTTAACAGCTTCAATTATTAAATTCAATAATTTAATTATCAAATAAATTGCTGTATTTGAAATTCAAGTTATTTAACTTATAAAATTAAATTTTCAATATTTAAAATTAATTAAATGTTCCAAACTTAAATGACTGAAATTCTGGGTCATTACAAGGGTGTGCAACAATTTTAGAAGATTTGTCGAGAGCTTGGATTATTGATTTTGGAGAACCTCAAAAAAGGTGGAAGTGTTTTAGTGGTAGATAAAGGTAGCACATCACTATTAGGGGCCCTATGTTGACAGGAAAAGATCGGAATTGGAGTTTTTAGTTACAGACATGTATTCATTAAGGTTTCCTGTCTTAGAAAGGTGTTGAGGTTTGGTACATCTGGAAGGTTGGTGCCCAGGTTCGTTGGGCCATTCCCGATTTTGGGGAGGGTGGGGTAACTTGCTTATTGGGTGGAACTTCCTGACTAGTTAGTTGGAGTCTATGACGCCTTTCATGTTCCACACTTGAGGAAATGTCTACATGATATTACCTCTGCAGTAGAGGTTGATTAGTCAATTAATGTTAAAATGGAGCCCATCGCTCCCTCGTGCTATTGTATGTGTTGTTGAGCATGGTATTAAGAGGCTTTGTAACGAAGAAAATTAGATTGGTTCGAGTAGATGGGGAGGTTACCTAGTAGAAAGCGCATGGGAAACCAAAGAAAAGATGAAGGTTTCTCATCCCAAGCTTTTCTCTAGTAAACTTTTCTCTCCAAAGATATAGGTTTTTGGTTCCATCATTGTTGCTCGATTGGATTAGAAGATGATTGCCACACTTTTTACTGTCATTTTTGCACTCATATAGAATTTTATGTATATTTAGGATGCTTTCATACATGCCTATACACCACGATCTTGCATTCATGCTAGGATTGAGCTCACCTACAGTACATTTACATACATAATCACATTGCATTTTTGGTTGAGTAAATGGTTGTGTAAATTATTGTAAATAAATTAGTTGTATAACATAATTGTTAAGTGTATATTAGACTATCTTTCGTTGGTGATTTCGGGGGCGAAATCTCTTTTAAAATGGGGAGAATGTAACACCCTATAGAAATTTAATAATTAAAATAAGGTTAAAATTTAAAATTTTGTAAGTATCAGAATTTGACACGGAAGTTGCACCACGGCATCCGTGGAAATTTTCCGATCAATTTCGTTATATGATATGTTGAAATCAGAGTTCATATAGAGAAGTCATGGATGTTTGAAATTTTCAAAATTAAAATTTAAAATATTTGAATTTGACTTTAGAAGTTTGAAATTTGAATGTTTGAATTTAAACAACAGTTAAGGTTAAAAGTGACTTAATGTTTAAGAAAACGTTAATTATAAATTAGTTAAATCAGTAATTAATCATGAATTGGAGCAGAAACAAAAACGCTCGAAAGTGCCCTCAATCGGTTGACCCAAGGTTGTGATCGGTCCACCGCTACCGGACGATCGGTGGAGGTCTATAAGTCGACCGGTGGAAGGCAGAACAGTGATGGTGGCCAGCATTTTATTATTTTGAACATTTTGGGTTTGTTTATTTTAAATCCAGCAGCTCTCGTTCCGTCTCACCTCTATAAATAGACCCCTAGAACCCCACTTTTCCTTCATAAAATTATGTAGTAATGGTGAAGCTCTATCAAACTATTTTCCCTTTGGGTTCCAGAAACAGAAAACTTTCCAGCAAGTAATTCTAATTTCTAATCTCTAATATAAATTAAATTCCCAATCTTACTCCTCTCCATCTTTTGATTTTGAAATCATACACACACACACATACACACACACGCCACACGCACAATCTGTTGGTTGTATATTCAAAAGGGGGAAAATCTAGCGGAGAATTAGGAGCAGTATAAATCAGATCTCATCCTCTTCTTCTTCTTCAAATTTCAGAATCAAATAGGATTTTTAGAGGGAGATCTAAAAGAGAATCATGCATGGTGGAATCAAATCTAGTTAAGGAGCAAACAATTCTCTATGAGTGGAAATATCAATTTTTTCACATTTTTGTAACTGAATAGTATTTATTAGGATTTGATGTATGCCTTGGAAAATTTTGATAAATGAAAATATAGTGTGACGACCCAGAATTTTTGGATGTTTGAAATTGGAATATTTAATTATTTTTAAATATTTAAAAAGTTAAATTTTAACTTGAATTCAACTATCACCATTTATTTGGTAATTTAATTATTAAATTAAATAATTTAAAGTTGGGTATTGAATCTTCAGTTTTAAGCTTGTTAAAAATAATTTGGAGGCTTGTAAATTTTATATTGATAGTTCTGAAGATAATAAAAGCTTTTAAATTGAAATTGGAAGTGATTCGTTCGGTTTTAAAAATATATCATTTAAATTGATATTTAGAAATAGCCTTCCAAGGCACAGTCTCGGATTTCGACGGAACTAGTTCCATTGGATCCGTAATATTGTATTATTATCGGATTTTAAATTTCGTAGTGATTGGAATTATTATGTGAGCATACGATATATAAACGCGTTGAAATTTATATCGAAATTCAATATAATAACAGATCCAAATGGCTATCCTCTCCATACGATCGAATTAGGGCTCGAAATCTTTCCCATTTTGTTCAGAATAGGGGTTTAACATTTATGAATGTCGGACGGCATCCGCTGTAAGATGTTAGCATTTTAAGTTACGCACTCAAATCAATTTAAATTTGAATTTAAAATTGATATATATGCTTGTTGACCAGTCAAAAATGAAAATAAATAAATATAATAAAGATCTGTCTCTCCTATCTTCTTAAGCAAGCCTCTACCCTATTTTATAAATCGCGACACCATCTATCTCCCCTCCAGTTCGAGCGAGAACTATCTCATCTTATTTTTATCGCCTTCTACCCTTTTTCAATTCGTATAAAAAAATAAAGAGAAAGAAAATGGCCGCGCTCTCTTCTATCGTAATCAAAATCAATTACGCAACTCAAATTGAGCGCATAGCTTCCTTCTTAGTTGAATTGGATTCGAGTATCTCTGCTCATAAATAGCCCATCTCGTTTTAGGATCGCATCGATTTTTGGAAGCTCGCAAGGGCAGGCGGCGTTGACTGGTATAGGCTAAGTCATGATCTACCCAAGGGCTCAAAGGCGATGCAGTTTGGAGATGTCGTCGTTTGGTGGCGCTTGCCTGAGGCTTGCGGTGGAGTAGTTCGACGAGCGGTGGTGGAGTACGACTATGGAAGGCAGTGCGTCATGTTTGGAAGCGACCTAGGGTTTTCAAGAGGCGAAGGCACGCACGTGAGGAGGTTTCGATGGCGAGTAAGGATGGAGCTCGGTGATGTCGTGAGGTATATTCAGTTTATTATCCGCTCAAAAATTTATATATCTATCCGAGATATATTCAGGAAAGAAATCATATACATAGGTTAGGAGATAGAAAAGAAAAAAAAAGAATGTAAATTTACAGTAAAGAACTTTACTGCGTACTTTACAAATTTTTAGATTTATATTCATATATGTAGCTTCAAAGGAAAAAAATAAATATAGACACCTTCACTCACTAGTTTATTTGTAAATAATAAATTATGGAGATAGATTTGTTTATTAAACTTATTCAATTATTTTAATTGCTAAAGATATTTTTATTTAAAAGAAAACTCTGTTTAAAATTAAATTATTAAGTTTAAAATAAAATCTTTGGTTAATTAAATCTGTAAATGGAAAATGGTTTAAAATTAAATTTTATTTGTTTAGAATGAAATCTCTGAAATTTAATTGTTCAATTGACTCAAATATTGATAAAAATTACAAATGTTTATACATGGTTATAACCTAGGAAACCAAGTTGAATTGAAGTGGACCGCAAACAAATTTAAAGGTGAGTTATTCTCACTCATCTGGGTAATATTCAAATTTTAAATAGTTAAATTTAAATAATTTGTTGAATGGTTGAATTGATTTGATGTGCTATATTATAGTATATAATATATCTTGGAATGATTGGTTTCCCGCATTATATAGAGGATGAGACCCTATGCGCCGCATAATAGCGGATGATATTATATTAATCCCATATACCACGATATTGTACCTCGAAGTGGAATTGGTATTTTATATTGACGTCTGTGGATACAGGGAAACAGGTTGGAGGGATCCAACTGGATTCATCAAAATTATCTAGATTATTCTAATAATTCTATGTTATGATTATTTGCTACTCTGGGTTGAATTATATTGATAATTGGAAATGTTGGATGCTATGGGTTGATTTAACATATTTCGGTACTGAGTTATCAAAATATATAGAATCAGATTTTTGGAAAGAAAATAAAGAAGAGAATTTATAAGTAAAAATAATTATAGAGAAGTTGACTAAATTTAAGAATGAATTGGAAAAGAATAAAAGTGGATTTTAAATTTTAATAAATAAATTCTGAGTAGGGAAAGAAGATTTAAATAAACAGTGAAATAATGAATTTTAAAAACTTAAGTGGAGCATTTTAAAGAGCAAAATAATTTATTTTAAAGATTTAAGCTTTAAATTTATTCAAAGGAATAGATAAGGAATTTGGGGAAATCTGAAACTGGTAATTTCAGTTAAAAACATTTTAAAATATAAATTAAGGAATAAAAATCTGAAGTCAATGGGTTTTGAAATAAATGAGTAAGTAAAGGATTTATTTCAAATGGAATAAATTGGAAATTAATTTGGGAATTGATTTAAGTGTGTAAAACCGGGATTTTTGAAGAAGGAGCGCGATTTGAAATTTATAAACTGGGTTTATAAAAGTAAAGTAAAATATATCAGTGGATATTTGGGAAGAATAAATTCAAGGTGTAAATTTATTAAAGGAATGGGTAAATTTGTTTAAAAATAAATAGTGATTTATTTTTAAAGGATGTGAAAGAAAAGTAAATTTCCCTGGATAGCCAAGTACGTTTTCAAAGCAAATTTTTAAGTATAAGTTAAAAGTTTTAAAGTTGTTTAAAAGTATGATTTATAAAATCTTTTATTTGAAATGTTTGAAATTTTAAATTACGTATTTTTCAAATTTATCTTAGTAGTAATTATTTAAAGGTGACTTGGTATTTTGTTTTAAAAGAGAAATTTAGTTTTATATTTTATAAAATATATTTATTTTAAATATTCTTAAAGTACATATATTTTTAATAAATTATTAAAGTAGTTTTTAATTTAAATATTTTAAAGTATATTTTATAATAAAGTGTTTTTAAATTGTTCTAAAATCTAAGTGTTGTACTTGGTGATTTCAGTGGAAATAGAAAATATTTGGGAGCTTTATTCCATAAAAGAAGATGGTTTGAAACTGTGTTCAAAGGGTTGAAATGGAAATATATCTTGCGAAGATAATTTGGGAATAATAAATAATTTGGAGAAATTATTTATTGTTTGATGGTTGTTGTGAATATCAATTGATAGTTAAATAACCGATTATCAATATTGGCCAATGCGCTGATCGTTTCGAAGAGACCGGGATCGGGATTAATTTCTCAAAAACCACTTCGATCCGGTTTGAACGTTTTCGTGAGGAAGACGAGTTTGGATTCGAAGATAGAGCAGTGAAGTGCAAGGGCTAGTCGCTACTAATCCTGAGAATGATTCCAAAATGGATGTAGTAGGAGTAGTGCCTTCGGTTCCGTTCGAACCCGGGACGGACTTGTATTGATGAATGCTTACGAAACATCGTCAGGTGGACGATGAGCATTCTAAGTGAAACGTTCTAAAAGGTAACGCTTAGCCTCAAGCCTCATCAACCGGGAATGACTGAAAATCAGGGGCTATGTAGCAAGGCTAGGTGGGTAGCACCCATTCGGGGTGAGGTCATCCCTGTCTAGATGTCCCTTTTATTTTGGCTTAGTGGTGCGGTTGCTGATCCCAACCGTGGGGTGATCTTACTCGGTATTATCCACTAAGGGGTAGTCCCGGTCTTGTGTTGTAGGGGGCCGGGAGTGATCCTCGGTATGCTGATCTAGACCAGGTACCGTGACAGGTGGTACCCAAGTGCCTAGTCATTAGTTGGAAATCCATTCTCCCTACGCGTCTTTTATGAGTTTTGTTTGTATTACCCACTCTGTGGCTAGTAGCTGGAATTTAATCATGTAACAATTTCGGCTATTTTAATAAGTATTTCTATTTAGACCCTATTATAATATCAGAGGACTTTATAAAAAGTGTTTTTGCTATCGTAAGGTAAAAACCCGACATGTTTATTTGTGCCGTGGTCTTACGAGATGCTTTTGTTTTCAAAAGGATTTTGGAACTTTAGTAATCAATTTGAGCGTGATTTTCTCACGCAGGTATTCCAGACTGACTCGGGTGTTATTTAACTATAATGCTCGGGTCAAACCGAGTACTATAGATTACAGGAAAGGATGCTGAGGAGCTGGAGGGCGATACGTACTCCCGTACTTGTTTTAGATATTCCGCTGTGTGGATTAGCTGTGTATTCAGATTGTGAGGATAGGTTATGATTATTGTCTACTTGTATGTTACTAGTGTTGTTGAACTCTGATGATGTATTCTGGTGATGAATGTATAAAACAGATATAGTTTTCTTTTGTGTAAAGATCTGTTAATATCTATTATATTTTCTTCCGCTGCGATGGTTAGATTCTGATGTTGTTTTTTATTTTCTTCTTCTATCTCTTCTTCTTTAACCCAAGTGGTTCGTATTTCCGTACATCTAGAGTTGATTGATGGAGAATAGTTTCGAATCAAAGGGTACAGAACTGCGGGTCGTTACATATAGCATCTAAAATCCCTAGATTTTCCCTAAGTAAATATAATCTTTGTGTATATTGAAATCATAATTGTTTTTTGTATTAACATATTAGAATCTAATTGTTGGTTTAGAATCATATAATCAACGGTCCATTCAGCCTATTTCCCATGTTTTAAATTGGAGTGTTAAAGGACTCAAAAAGAAATAAAGTATAAATGGTGTGCAAAGTATGAATTGAATTGTTTGTAGTTTGTACTGCCTATCTCCGTCACTTAAATAAATAAAGAACTCATTTCTCATTCCCGCTATGTTGTATATAAAGGTTGAATTGAACATAGGTGATTTAATTTGTGAAAATATGTTCTTTAAAATAAAGAAGGGATTCTAATTTATTAATATGGTAAAATTCATAGTTATTCCATGTTAGTACAAATCCATTTTATTTGACTATGGTGGTAGCAGTTCTTGTTGGAATTGTAGATTTGTATGAGATTGATTATTTCAAATACCTTATAAGCGAATTATTATTGAATTATTGCATGGTATGATTAGACATTAAATTCCATATGCAAAAAGATATGTATATAATGTAAATGTATTTACTATTAAAACTAATATCGTATTTATTATATTGCATTAAGTGTGATAATTAGTATTGTAATAGTCCGCAAATCCGTACTCCTTGAATAGACACTAATCTCCATCGATTAACTCAAGATGAACGGAAATACGAACCATTAGGGTTTAAGAAGAAGAAAAAGGTAGGAGAAGAAGAAAGAAAAGAACAGAACAGAACAGAAAGAAACAATATCAGAATCTCACAATTCGCAACGGAACAACATATAATAGATAAATGAATAATCATTTAAAACAAAGAACTATATCAGTTATTACATTACATCACATTACACTACATTATCAGAGTGTACAACAAACAAACAGCGGAAAAAAATACTATATACTAATAATATGCTACGCCATCTAGCTTGCCTCCAGATTTCTGCAGCAACTCCTGAATCCAGAATATCCTGATAACCTAACTCTAGACTGCCCATGTGGAAATTCGTGGGCACCCAGAGTTTAGGAAGGGAAACAATAAACTCCGAGTCATTCATGTGACTGGTGTGAGAACTTAAAACATTTATTTATCTTTAAAACAAAGAATAGGATAATTTTAAAATAGATTCGCAATGCTTTTTAGAAAATGAGACTACCATAAAGCCTCCCGCACACACACACAATGCAAACGCAGAATCGGAGGAGATTTCTCCTTATGATAGTCTAAGATGCTTGATACGCATTAAAAAGAAACATTTGATATTATTACTAGTGCATAGTGTAGGAAAATCATTTCGAAAGTAAAGATATAAATCTTAGCCAGCATAGGCATTTCGCACTTATGCCTACTATAGCTACCATCCAAACAGTGGTGACCATCATAAGTGAATGATAGGTTCTACAACTAAAACCATACAAAATCGTATTGTTTCTTTGGATTTCCAACAAATGGTCAGGCCAAGGAACTTTCCATTGCCACATGGGTATGCCTCTGGAAAGACGACCCGAGAACCTAACCGGATCTCTGCCAACACAAGGCCGGGTTTCCCTTCAAACTTGGTAACTACAGACACGAATATGTCATTCCCCGATCGTAACCGATCTATATCCGAGGATCCTCGATTCCAACAACCACAAAGTAATAAATTTGCAGCAACAACATAGGTTAAGTATCTGGGCTCCATACCATGATACCACCTCTATCCAGAAGGAATGACATACACTAAAGGGGCGCTACCCCCTAATAACCTTGTCGCATCCTACCTGTTTTGACCATTTTCGGGATGTGAGGTCCGACGAAGTCTCGTTCACAAAGCCACGCTTTATACAAAAGCTATGCTTTGATCATCAAATGCTCAACAGCACTTCGTATGCCACATTACCAATTTGGGAATGTATCACTAGTAACCATCTACATAACCTCTAAGGGTGTTAAGCTAAGAGAATAAATTCTCCGCCACCAACGGGAACATATTTGATAGAATCCAGCTTTACATCTTAAATTGTAACGTCAGATACACCTCCATACAAGTCCGTTCCGGGATCGAACGGAACCGAAGGAACTTACAAAGTAGTCCTTGCAATACGGATATTCACTAATCACGACCGGACTTCCCATCACAAAAAGTAATAAATTTCTATATCGGGGATCAGCCGATGCAGAAACATTCGACGGTAATCCTTCCGTTTTCATAAATATCCGGTCTTCAACACCGGTCATCAATGCTATCCATTACGATGTATCACATATTCCGAATGGGTTATACGACCCCAAGGTCCTTTCCCGGCTAACCCGAATAGTGAGGGCTTATTTTAAAAATAAGTGTAGCATTCAAATTCAAGCAATCACAACAAATACCTATTTAAAGGTAAATATTGATAGTCGGTTATTTAATTACCAATAGGTATGCACAACATCACCAGATTCCAAATAATTTTCCAAAATATTTATTTTCCAAAAATATCTTTACAAGATATATATATAATTTCCACACTTCCAAAATAAATCGATATTTATTTTTAAACCAATTTTCCCAATTTCATTTATAAATTCCATATTGAATCTACATTTCGAAAATATCTATGGATATACGATTTTCAAATCGATTTCAAATATTCACTTTCAATTTATCTTTAAAAAGATAATTCTCAAAACGTTCATTTCATAATGGAAAAACATTTCCCTACTTACTTAGTAATAAGTATTTCACAAATCTATTTATTTTCAACATTTGGAAAATATTCGATATACTTAAATTAATATTAAGTATATATTTCATTACTTAAGGAAAACATTCTATTAAACCCATTATTTGGGTCAAAACGAATGTTACGTAAAACATCGTTACGACAACCCAAAATCACTAGTATAGGGATTCGAATTTAAGATATATATATAAATCCCAATACTATATAAAGCAATTCCTTTCAGAAATCATTTACTATAACAATAGTGTTATAGTCCATCATTTCCTTCTTTCTCGAAAACATCTATTTCAACAATGAATGTTGAAATCTATGGTTTCGATATTTAATATATTTTAAAACATCTCTAATCGTTTTAATTCTATTTAAAATATCATTTTCCCAGAACATTTCTTTAATATGTTATTCACTATCCAAAATCGTGAATATACTTCGTTAATCCAAATTCAACATTTTCTACACATTTTATTTAAAAGGTTATCCCCTGTCCAAAATCGTGGATACATCTCCTTAAATAAACTTCTATGTTTAATCTATCAAATTCAATTAATTTCGGATTTATAAAGTAATGTTTATAAATTCACATCTATATATTTTATAAAAACTTCAACTTATAAAATCCCTTAATTAACAAATTCTATTTATATCTTATTTAAATGCTAAAACCCAATTTATAAGTAAATTATTTATAGTTCTCTTATTTTACAAAAATCATTTCCTTTTATAACTTCACAATTTTATAAATTTCATTCACTTTTGAATTCATTTATAATTCATTTTAACGCTCATAAAAACTCGTTTTATAATTCCAGTATTTTTATTTATAAATATCCATTTTATAAATCTTTTTATATAAACCATTTATAATAATTCAAATATCCCAATTCAAACCATTTTACAAATTTATCTACTACTTATTTCAAAAATCAAATTTTATTTATTTCCGGTATCTAATGATACCAGAATTTTATTCGGCTAAATTTTAGCCTTCAACGATTTCAATCATAAAAATAATCACATAGGGATTATAATAAAAAGAAACCAACACACAATATTGAAACCAATTCAATTATTTGAGGAATCCAGTTGGATCCCTCCAACCTGTTTCCCTGCATCCACAGATGTTAGCACAATACCAATCCCGTTTCAAGACGGGATATCGCGGTATATGGGATTTGTAAATTATTATCCGCTATTATGCGGCGCAATAGGGTCTCATCCGCTATATAATGCGGGAAATCAACTTCAAGTACATATATAATACTAATTCCACTTCAAGGTGGAATATCGCGGTATATGTGTGTAATAAATAACCTCCGCTTAATAGGCGGCGTATAGGGTCTATTTCAATACAACAGATAATAATTATCATCCAAGCAAAACAATCACACAATCAAGCAATTTTAAACCTAACTATTTAAAATTTAAACAAAACCCTTTGAGTGAGAAGTTCTCACCTTAGCTATTTATTTTGCAATCCGTTTCCATCTTGACTCGATTTTCTTGATTTATACCTTGTATAAATATTTACACAATTTATTAATATTCGAATCAACTGAGTAATTAACTTCCGTTTAATAGTTTTTGGTTAGCTGATAATTCTTTTTAAACCAATTTTCTTCTTTAATAAATTTGTCTAACTAATTATTCTTTAACCATTTCTAAAACAAGTAAATTAAACAAATTTTCTTTTTATGAAATAATTTCAGTGACTTATAAGATAATCTATATAGATAAAAAAAATTATTAACTAATGATTTGGTTTAAAACTGATTTACATTAACAAATTATCTCACAAAGATAATTGATTTTCTTTTAAAATCTTGTCCTACGTATATTTACTGTCTCAAAATCCTATATATTCAAATACACATTTTTTCTAAACTAAACAGAAAAGAAAAGAGTTCTGTTTACTGTGTATGTATACATATACATACATATACATATACATATATATATATATATAAATCTCTAAATTGAAGAACAAATGGTTATACCTTACTGTAAATAATCAAATACAGGTTTTACTTTTTTATTTTTATTTTTTTTCTATTGATTCAGACTAAATTTAATAAATTTCCTTACTGCAAACATTTATTATTTTATACCTATATATTAGTATTAACTGAAATCAAAATAACTTGCAATTATACCTTACTACAGATTAAAAATCTATTTTCTGTAGAAACCATCACTACGAGCATCACGTGGCCATCGATCCCCAGCCCAACGCACGCACACCTACCACCCGCTCGAACGAAACCCTAGCTCCCACACGACTGCTGCCCTTGGCCTCGAGCTTTGTTCGACTACCGCGACATGGCTTCCCTCGCGTGCGCGATTATATCCACTCCAGATTCATATGACATCAGAGATTTGGGAGGGTGCCATTTTTTTTTTTTGAACGAAAGAGCGAAACTCAAATTTAGAAATCGCGGCAATTGATTTTATTTGTTTTTGTTTGTGATTTTTTTAGTTCGGCCATTCCTTTTTTACTGAGATTTGATTTAGAAAGTAAGGGAGAGGGTTATTTGAAATTGGAAGAGGCATGGTTTACATGATCTATTTCGTGATTTTTGGCGTGATTTAAGGAATGGAAAGTAGCTGATGGTGACTAGTAAGTGAGTATATAATTATAATTTTAAATAGAATTTTCCGATGTAAATTTTCAACGCGTTTATACATCGTATGCTCACAGAACAACTCTGAACGCTACGAAATTTGAAATCCGATAATAATTCAATATTACGGACCCAATGGAACTGGTTTCGTCGAATTCCGAGACTGTGCCTCGGAAGGCTATTTTTAAATATCGATTCAAACGATATAATCTCAAAACTGAACAATTCACTTTCAAATTAAATTCTGAGGCTTCTATTTTCTTTAGTATTATCAATATGAAATTTACAAGCCTTTGAAATATTTTTAATCAGCTTAAAATTGAAGATTCAAATTTTTATTCAACTTTCAATAGATTAAATTTTATAATTTAATCGCCAAATTCAAAGTTATATTGAGAATTCAAACTAAACCATCATTCAAATATTTGAAATTAATTAAATATTTTCAATTTAAATTGTCTAAAATTCTGGGTCGTTACAACCTTCCCCCCTTAAAAAAATTTCGTCCCGAAATTGCAAGTTAGGAAAAATGATTCTCACCCGTTCGCTATCTTTCCAAAACTAAACAGTTTTATCAACTTACCAACACAAATCTTTTATTAAAGATCCATTATCATTTCAACTAGCTTTCCAACTTCAATTATAAGTTTCAAACAACATTGTTTCCTTAACAATTCAAATTTAAATTCAAATTTCAAACTTTCAAAATTTCTCAAAAATTTTCTAACACTCTAAATTTTCGAAAAATTTCGCCAGCGTCTCCTTTGCGCGGCTAGCTCGGTACAACTACAAAACGCCACATCGAGCCCCCAATTTCAAAAAGAAAAGAAAAGGCCAAGCGGCTGGACAAGAAAATCATCAATTCTCATATTGAAATTTAAATACGTACCTTTTTGTCGAGCAATTCAAATTTTATCTTCGAAATCAAAATTTCCAATTCCTTTATACACCTGTATATCCTACTAGCAGTAGTATCCAGTTACAACATTCAAACCATTTTGCCAATTCCATCATAAAATTTTCAATATATGCTTCCTATATCATCTTTACTATTGAAGTTATATATTCAATTTCATTCAATTTTGCATTTCAATTTCATTTGAATTCAATTCACAATTTCAATTCTATTTGAATTCAATTTATCTTCTATTTTGAATATTGAATTTTATCTTTCAATTGTAACTCTCATTTACAACTGATTCATATTAGTTTGAATTAGTTTCATTCACTAATTTACTTCAATTTCCAATTTGAAATCGTTTGTCGTTAACTAAAAATTTTCAACAATTTTCAAAAAAATTCTAACTCCCAAAATTTTCGAAATTTTTTGGTAGAGTCTTCTTTGTACGGAGGAGCTTTTGCAATTTGACAAATTATATAAATATATATACATCGACCCACACGGTCGGAAAAACCAATAACAGTTCATATTTCCTATTTTTATTGCGTAGGCGTACCTTATTTAGCATTTTTAAGCAAGCGGCTTATTAATTTAGCAATTGCGCGTCCAAAATATCGCTAAACGGTCTTCCGGTATCTGTACTTACTTGATTAAACATATGAGTGACATATTTATGAAGTTTATAACATTTCATTCATTTATACAACTACAACAATCAATAACATAAGTAGTGCATTATAAATACTTCCATAAACAAATTTTATATAGTTTCCAAACTAGTTCCGTTTGTTTTCAACCGATTCACATGCTATTTGCATTCAACTTAAGTGATTAACAACTCATTTGCTTAACTCAAATTCATTTTTACGTCCAACCAATTCATTTCCAATTTAATTGATTTCAAAATCAATCCCTGCTACTTCCATCAGTTTATGATAACAACAAGGCTATTTTTTTATAACACCCAAATTTAGTTTATTAACAATATACACTGAATATTATTTCAAATTCTATTTGACAATCAATTTATTAACTCAAAACTTCGATTTATATTTAACCAATTTAAATCTTATTAACATATTCACTGTACTATTTTATTCCACATTGGTTTACTTCCTCTTTCAATTCAATATTTGATTTTTTTATTACAAAAATCACTACATTATATTTCTTGAGTTCAATTCTAGTTTGGATTTCTATTCTATTTCTAAAGTTCAAAACAACTTTATTTTGGCTTATTTATTCCACGTTTAAATTTTATAAGCCACACATTCATTGTTAACTCAAGATCTTATCTTTATTAAGCTAAGTATACTTTATTTCGAACTTTCAACCTCTTTTGAAAAGCCATTGAAATTTATTTATTCATTTTTAATTCTTATCCAACTTATTCCTATTAGAATAAGGATTTTATTTCATCCAATTTAAATTTTCCCAAGCTTAATTTAATGAACTTTCACTTCTCTTGCAATCATCCTTCTATAAAGTTTAATCAATCTTAAGTTAATTACTTATTTCAAATTCACACTTAATTTCATTTTTATTTTTGGTTCCATTCTCAATTTCTTAAGATTATATCCAAAACCATATTTAATTTATTCATTCTCAAGTTGGACTCATTTGCCAATTCAAACTATCTTTGTTTTAATCCAATTCCATAACAATTTTAATTCATGTTACTTCACTTACAAGACCAGGTGAATTTCTATTTATAACTCGGGTTCTATTCTCACATTCCATTTTTAACTCCAATTCAACTTTATTTAAATACAACTGAATTTTTTTTTATCTTCAGTTTAATTCAACTTACTTCCATTCACATAGCTTAAATGAATTTCAATCCATTTTAATTCCTATCTTCCCATTTCAATCACATTTAAAATTTGCTAATTTTTTTCTTCCAGTCATTAATTAAATTTCACATTTTAATCTTAATCCAAGTTAAATTTCATTTTTAACTCCTCACTTTTAATTTAATTTCAAAAATTTCAAATCTAATGCTTTCCTTGGTTATATAAGCTATTTCAGATTTTATAATCTTATTTGACTACAATGTTATCATTCAAAACATCCAAGTTATGTAATAATTTCAGAAAATATTTCTTTTGTTTCTTTTTTTTTATATCAAAATATGATTTGGATGAAATTATTTCATTCATCCCCTTTCGAAAACAATATTGTATCGAATTGTTCTACTCAAGTGTTTAGAAACCCCTTCGGCACAATTGTGCAGACCGTGCTGACGAAGGTTCATATGCCACTGAATAAATCAATCAACATAATATAAAAAATCATTTTATATTTACTAACAAATACACACTCATATCTGTTATTACACTCAAACTCATTCTAGAGCACTACTGACTCTATCTCTAATGAGTAACACCCAACAGAGCCATGGTTGTCGCTTAACCATATGCTCTGATACCAAATGTAATAGTCCGCAAATCCGTACTCCTTGAATAGACACTAATCTCCATCGATTAACTCAAGATGAACGGAAATACGAGCCATTAGGGTTTAAGAAGAAGAAAAAGGTAGGAGAAGAAGAAAGAAAAGAACAGAACAGAAAGAAATAATATCAGAATCTCACAATTCGCAGCGGAACAACATATAATAGATAAATGAATAATCATTCAAAACAAAGAACTATATTAGTTATTACATTACATCACATTACACTACATTATCAGAGTGTACAACAGACAAACAACGGAAAAAAATACTATATACTAATGATATGCTACGCCATCTAGCTTGCCTCCAGATTTCTGCAGCAACTCCTGAATCCAGAATATCCTGCTAACCTAACTCTAGACTGCCCGTGTGGAAATTGGTGGGCACCCAGAGTTTAGGAAGGGAAACAGTAAACTCCAGGTCAGTCATGTGACTGGTGTGAGAACTTAAAACAGCTATTTATCTTTAAAACAAAGAACAGGATAATTTTAAAATAGATTCACAATGCTTTTTAGAGAATGAGACTACCATAAGGCCTCCCGCACACACACAATGCAAACGCAGAATCGGAGGAGATTTCTCCTTATGATAGTCAAAGATGCTTGATACGCATTAAAAAGAAACATTTGATATTATTACTAGTGCATAGTGTAGGAAAATAATTTCGAAAGTAAAGATATAAATCTTAGCCAGCATAGGCATTTTGCACTTATGCCTACTATAGCTACCATCCAAACAGTGGTGACCACCATAAGTGAATGATAGGTTCTACAACTAAAACCGTACAAGATCGTATTGTTTCTTTGGATTTCCAACAAATGTTCAAGCCAAGGAACTTCCCATTGCCACATGGGTACACCTCTGGAAAGACGACCCGAGAACCTAACCGGATCCCTGCCAACACAAGGCCGGGTTACCCTTCAAACTGGGTAACTACTGACACGAATATGTCATTCCCCGATCGTAACTGATCTATATCCGAGGATCCTCGATTCCAACAACCACAAAGTAATAAATTTGCAGCAACAACATAGGTTAAGTATCTGGGCTCCATATCATGATACCACATCTATCCAGAAGGAATGACATACACTAAAGGGGCGCTACCCCTTAATAATCTTGCCGCATCCTTCCTGTTTTGACCATTTTCGGGGTGTGAGGTCCGACGAAGTCTCGTCCACAAAGTCACGCTTTATACAAAAGCTGTGCTTTGATCATCAAATGCTCAACAGCACTTCGTATGCCACATTACCAATTTGGGAATGTATCACTAGTAACCATCAACTACATAACCTCTAAGGGTGTTAAGCTAAGAGAATAAATTCTCCGCCACCAACGGGAACATATTTGATAGAAACCAGCTTTACATCTCAAATTGTAACGTCAGACACACCTCCATACAAGTCCGTTCTGGGATCGAACGAAACCGAAGGCACTTACAAAGAAGTCCTTGCAATCTGGATATTCACTAACCACGACCGGACTTCCAATCACAAAGGGTAATAAATTTCTATATCGGGGATCAGCCGTTGCAGAAACATTCGACGGTAATCCTTCCGTTTTCATAAATATCCGGTCTTCAACACCGGTCATCAATGCTATCCATTACGACGTATCACATATTCGGAATGGGTTACACGACCCCAAGGTCCTTTCCCGGCTAACCCGTATAGTGAGCGCTTATTTTAAAAATAAGTGTAGCATTCAAATTCAAGCAATCACAACAAATACCTATTTAAAGGTAAATATTGATAGTCGGTTATTTAACTATCAATAGGTATGCACAACATCACCAGATTCCAAATAATTTTCCAAAATATCTTTACAAGATATATATATATATATATATATATATATATAATTTCCATACTTAAAAAATAAATCAATATTTACTTTTAAACCAATTTTCCCAATTTCATTTATTAATTCCATATTGAATTTACATTTCCAAAATATCTGTGAATATACGATTTTCAAATAGATTTCAAAAATTCACTTTCAATTTATCTTTAAAAAGATAATTCTCAAAACGTTCATTTCATATTGGAAAAACATTTCCCTACTTACTTAATAATAAGTATTTCACAAATCTATTTATTTTCAAAATTTGGAAAATATTAGATATACTTAAATTAATATTAAGTATATATTTCATTTCTTAAGGAAAACATTCTATTAAACCCATTATTTGGGTCAAAACGAATGTTACGTAAAACATCGTTACGACAACCCAAAATCACTAGTATAGGGATTCGAATTTAAGATAGATATATAAATCCCAATACTATATAAAGTACTTCCTTTCAGAAATCATTTACTATAACAATAGTGTTATAGTCCACCATTTCCTTCTTTCTAGAAAACGTCTATTTCAACAATGAATGTTGAAATCTATGGTTTCGATATTTAATATATTTTAAAACATCTCTAATCGTTTTAATTCTATTTAAAATATCATTTTCCCAGAACATTTCTTTAATATATTATTCACTATCCAAAATCGTGAATATACTTCGTTAATCCAAATTCAACATTTTCTACACATTTTATTTAAAAGGTTATCCCCTGTCCAAAATCGTGGATACATCTCCTTAAATAAACTTCTATGTTTAATCTATCGAATTCAATTGATTTTGGATTTATAAAGTAACGTTTATAAATTCACATCTATATATTTTATAAAAACTTCAACTTATAAAATCCCTTAATTAACAAATTCTGTTTATATCTTATTTAAATGCTAAAACCCAATTTATAAGTAAATTATTTATAGTTCTCTTATTTTACAAAAATCATTTCCTTTTATAACTTCACAATTTTATAAATTTCATTCACTTATGAATTCATTTATAATTCATTCTAACGCTTATAAAAACTCGTTTTATAATTCCAGTATTTTTATTTATAAATATCCATTTTATAAATCTTTTTATATAAACCATTTATAATAATTCAAATATCCCAATTCAAACCATTTTACAAATTTATCTACTACTTATTTCAAAAATCAAATTTTATTTATTTCCGGTATCTAATGATACCAGAATTTTATTCGGCTAAATTTTAGCCTTCAATGATTTCAATCATAAAAATAATCACACAGGGATTATAATAAAAAGAAACCAACACACAATATTGAAACCAATTCAATTATTTGAGGAATCCAATTGGATCCCTCCAACCTGTTTCCCTGCATCCACAGATGTTTGTACAATACCAATCCCGTTTCAAGACGGGATATCGCGGTATATGGGATTTGTAAATTATTATCCGCTATTAGGCAGCGCAATAGGGTCTCATCAGCTATATAATGCGGGAAATCAACTCCAAGTACATATATAATACCAATTCCACTTCAAGGTGGAATATCGCGGTATATGTGTGTAATAAATAACATCCGCTTAATAGGCGGCGTATAGGGTCTATTTCAATACAATAGATAATAATTATCATCCAAGCAAAACAATCACACAATCAAGCAATTTTAAACCTAACTATTTAAAATTTAAACAAAACCCTTTGAGTGAGAAGTTCTCACCTTAGCTATTTATTTTGCAATCCGTTTCCATCTTGACTCGATTTTCTTGATTTATACCTTGTATAAATATTTACACAATTTATTAATATTCGAATCAACTGAACAATTAACTTCGGTTTAATAGTTTTTGATCAGCTGATAATTCTTTTTAAACCAATTTTCTTCTTTAAATAAATTTATCTAACTAATTATTCTTTAACCATTTCTAAAACAAGTAAATTAAACAAATTTTCTTTTTATGAAATAATTTCAGTGACTTATAAGATAATCTATATAGGTAAAAAAAGTCTTTTTTTTTATTAACTAATGATTTGGTTTAAAACTGACTTACATTAACAAATTATCTCACCAAGATAATTGATTTTGTTTTAAAAACCTGTCCTACGTATATTTACTGTCTCAAAATCCTATATATTCAAATACACATTTTTTCAAAACTAAACAGAAAAGAAAAAAGTTCTGTTTACTGTGTATTTATACATACATACATACATACATATATATATAAATCTCTAAATTGAAGAACAAATTGTTATACCTTACTGTAAATAATCAAATACAGGTTTTATTTTTTTTATTTTTTTATATTGATTCAGACTAAAAAATCAATTTAATAAATTTTCTTACTGTAAACATTTATTATTTTATACCTATATATTAGTATTAACTGAAATCAAAATAACTTGTAATTATACCTTACTGCAGATTAAAAATCTATTTTATGTAGAAACCATCATTACGACCATTACGTGGCCATCGATCCCCAGCCCAACGCATGCACACCTACCCCCCGCTCGAACGAAACCCTAGCTCCCACGCGACCGCTGCCCTCGGCCTCGAGCTTTGTTCGATTACCGCGACTTGGCTTCCCTTGCGTTCGCGATTATATCCACTCCAGATTCATATGACATCAGAGATTTGGGAGGGTGCCATTTTTTTTGAACGAAAGAGGGGAACTCAAATTTTGAAATCGCGGCCATTGATTTTATTTGTTTCCGTTTGTGATTTTTTTTTTAGTTCGGCCATTCCTTTTTTACTGAGATTTGATTTAGAAAGTGAGAGAGAGGGTTATTTAAAATTGGAAGAGGCATGGTTTACACGATCTATTTCTTGATTTTTGGTGTGATTTAAGGAAAGGAAAGTAGCTGATGGTGACTAGTACGTGAGTATATAATTATAATTTTAAATAGAAATTTCCGATGTAAATTTTCAACGCGTTTATACATCGTTTGCTCACATAACAACTCTGAACGCTACGAAATTTGAAATCCAATAATAATTCAATATTACGGACCCAATGGAACTGGTTTCGTCGAATTCCGAGACTGTGCCTCGGAAGGCTATTTTTAAATATCGATTCAAACGATATAATCTCAAAACTGAACAATTCACTTTCAAATTAAATTCTAAAGCTTCTATTTTCTTTAGTATTATCAATATGAAATTTACAAGCCTTTGAAATATTTTTAATCAGCTTAAAATTGAAGATTCAAATTTTTATTCAACTTTCAATAGATTAAATTTTATAATTTAATCGCCAAATTCAAAGTTATATTGAGAATTCAAACTAAACCATCATTCAAATATTTAAAATTAATTAAATATTTTCAATTTAAATTGTCCAAAATTTTGGGTCGTTACAAGTATTATTAGAATAGTTAGGCAATATTAATTCCTTGGAAGGAAGTTATGGTAAATTGTGGAGTCAGTCCCTAATTAGAGGTGTTATAAGAGGATACCTCATATGGCCTCATGTATTATTGGGGTAGGATGATGTATGTAAATAGTGGATATATATATATATATATATATATATATATATATATATATATATATATATATATATATATATATATATATATATATATATATATAAGTTACGACTCAGTTATAGGAATGAGAGGTTAGTCCAAAGCTGCATGAAAGTCTGCCTAGTTAAATTTGGCTACAAGCGGTGTGGCTTTGCGAACTAATGTGGGACATCGACTATAATAAATAATCACAGTGGACGTGAGGTTTGTGCCAATTATATAGGGTAAACATGCTCAGTCAATCTATCTACCAGTACCTACGAATGGTCGGATTAATATGAGACATCACGAGTGGATTATGGGTCATAAATTGCATTTTAGATGCAGTAAGTGAAATCCTTCGGCAAGGTCCCTTCAGTTTAAGGTATTAAGTGGCTATGGTAGGTTCGCCTTTTTCTTAGGAGAAGTATTAAGTGACCTAATTGGATTTCTTACGATGTTAGCTAGTGAAAACCATGTAGGGACCCGCTTTGGATTAGGTATTAAATGATGGTGACATGCGTATTTTATAGGTCTTAAATGATCAGAGTTAGCCTAATCGCTAATAAAAGGTATTAAGTGTTTGGAGGTTCTCTCTCGCATCGTCAATGATAGTCGCGTTAGAATTTGGGAATGGGTTAGGTATTAAATGACGGGGACCTGCCTATTTAATAGATATTAAATGGTTAGAGCCTGCCAAATCCCCAATAAAGGATATTTATTGGTTCGAGTTTTTCCTCTTATATCATAAATGCTAGTTATGTTAGAGTTTTATAGTCAGGCTGGAAGAGCCTTCTTGCTTACATTTGACATTCGTGTAGTTGGAATGGAAGAGCCTTGGGTCTTGCAGTTGACTTTATATGGATGTTATATAGTTGGACTAGAAGAACCTTCGGGCTTATAGTTGACATTATAAGTATGTTATGATTTTAATAAGTAAGACATATTTCTTATTTGAATAATACTGCTGAAGTACAATTATAGTAAAGCTTGAGATTTCCATTTCCCCACACGTTATTATTCTTACCCACTCCTCATTACAACACAGGTTAAAGAGAGAAATGTTGATTTAAGAGATGAAGATGGATGTAAAGATTTATGGAAGTTATTTATCTATTTATGCTTTTATGTATTTTTTTATACCCATTTCAAATAGTTATGTTACTTTGAGATATTATAATATGAGGCTTTATGTAAACATGTCTTAATATTTAACAGGTTATATTTCTGAAATGGTTTTCTTTATGAAATGGGTACTTGTTCTGATATTATATTTTATCCATTCCGTTGTGAGATTCTGGAAGTATAGATAGATAGCTCTATATATTGTGTATTGTTCTAATTTTATCAACTTAACAGCTCGCCTTGAGATGAGCCTATGGTTCAACGGATTTTTGTTGCGTAGAAATTAGGTCCGTTTTGAGGTGGGTTGTTCAGCGTATCTAAGTGATGACAAAAGGAATATGTGTACAAAGTATCATTACTATGTAAAGTTATAATAGATCAAAATTATGGTTTCTTCTAAATGACTTGTAAGCATTGAACTTAACCCTATATTGTGCTTCAACAAAGTCCATGCATGTTTTGATATTTAATATATTTGAAATATTCATTGTGGCTCGAGTTCACATCAAAGGATCAATATAACCATGTTGTTAGTCATTTTCGAATTCGACTAAGGATAAATTAACTTATAAATGTTATTTTAGCTTTATACGTTTAATATATTATTTCTCATAGGCTATTGATACATTGCAAAATTTGATTGGGCAAAATACAAGAACATCAGCCGAAAATACTTACCGAGTAATCGAAATCATATGTTGGTTCTCTGCATAGTACTATCATAATTTTAATTTCAAGTACCTTGTCCTACATCCAAAATTCCTACGAAAATTTGTCTTTTTTGTCAAAAAGTATCATATATTTGTGATGAAGAGAATATTACATATTTTGGACGTCGGAGAATATTATATATTTTCGATGTCAAGGGAATATTGCTTAATTTGATATTTTCTCTTTTTGCATTTATCATGTCTTGCAACTTCTTTCACTTTTAATTAAATTTCCAGTAATATGCCTATATATATACATTAGATTCATGTATTAGAGTTTTTCAATCAAGACATGTGATAAAGTTACAGTCTTTTAATTATAGTCCTTCTTTTGATTAAAGAGAAAAACTATATTCCATTCGACGGTATGACGTCGAGCAACATCACAACTATTCGACGGTATATTGAGGAATGAATTCTCATGGTAAATTAGAGTAACTACTACTCTGTTTCATCAAAGAAAATTAGAGTAACAAGCCATCATACGACCGCATATAAATCCATCATAACCAAATATAAGCCGTCCTTATATGGGCTTCAAACCTATTTAAAACCCAAACAATATATTTTACATTTAAATGCTTATTGATATCGTATATCGATTAATATATTTATAACTTTTATAAATACATTAACAATATTTGTTTATCAAATCAAAGTCAAATATTATAATTAATATTTCATAAATATTAATTAATATAAATAGTTTATAATAGTTACAAATTAATTAAATCGTTTTGGTCAAAGGATTATTCATCATTTTGCTTGTGTGACTCATTAGTTATAAATTTGGTCATTGATTAATATCGAACTATTCAAATATTAACATTCACATGTCACTTAGTAGGTGGTGTGATATTTTGGCCAAATTTATCGCTTACTTGGTTTTGGTCAAATCAAATTTTACTTTGTTAAACGTTACCTAGTTGTGACTTCTATTCACACTATTTCTCTTTGTCAAAACTATCACTTTGGACTTATGAAATTTGGTAATGGTAAAAATTCCAACATCCTCCACATTTAATTCTTTATTCCAAACAAAAAGTCTTCAGTTTAGTAATAACCACTATTATTAACCAAACTGCACTAATCAGAGATTTTGACTTTGAGTTGACTTGAGTTGGCCATGATATTAATAGGAGACGAATCCTATCTTGGACAACGTTCCACTTACAATACTCCACTCCACCCAATTATAGTCACCTAATGGTTTCCATGATTTGACTATAATCAAAGTGGAGATTTCATATTAAAAATCAACGATATTCACAAGTCAAGAGAACGGTGTAAATCCGTTACTTCGATATTTTATTTTTTTACCTTAGTTATATTAACCAACAAAAAATTATCAAATGAGTCATTCCATAGTTATCCAATAATTGTTAGTACGTAACCCCTAGAAGCTTACAGTAATCATGAGAAATATCACTATCTAACATTTAGAGAGCGTTACAAACTCTAGTTTCAATGGATATATCGATATCCAATCTCGATGCATACTGACTAGGAATATTTAAAATAATGTGTTATATAATATTAGGATATAATACTCACGAATAGAACTATTTGTAATTACTATCACAAATACACCATTTATGGATTTTATGTTAAACATATTTTAATTAAATATCTAATTTTTTATAATACATTATAACAAATATATAACAAAAAGAAAAACACCTTTATTACAAACTAGTATTAATTACAAAGTTAACTAATTTATAATAAATTACAAAATTGCCCTAAGGGCATACCCCTAACTTTGTCATCATATATATGTGTGTTCTTTTATTAATTAGACATATAATATTTATATTTATGTAAAATAAAAACATTATATTTATAACCCTTTATAAAATTTTGTAATATGTTATTTAATTTTTTTTATAATATGCAAATATGCTTATTTGATGTGATCTATGGTGCAAAACAATTTTGAGCCTTCAACTATGGCATCCTTGAAACAAACCACTTTGATGATCTAGGTAAAGATAAGGAGATTGGGAAATTTTCGTTCATAATAATGTTTCTTAATTATGGTAACCTTCTTTTTAGTTAAAGTACACTTTCCTTAGACACTCGTCAAATTATTTTTTCCAAGTGGTTGCCCCACCTTTTTTGTTAATTACTCAGTCGGACACAACGCAAACTCTAACACCATTGTTAGGTCAGGCGCATTGGCAACAGGATAAATAGAGATATTTAAAATTTAATTTCGTTTACTAATTTGCACCAGATCTTATTTGTGTTTACATGAATAATATCTTTTTGTACTAAATCATATTTAGTAGTGATTAAAAAAGGATTTGATGTTATAATTTTAATTTACTTAGTTTATGTATTAAATCATTTATATTTATGTATTATGATGTAATTATAATATAATATTTGAATTTGAATTTTATTTTATATTTGAATTTTATAATATGTTTGTATTCCTAATGTAAGCATTATGTCTAAATTAAATATGGCGATCTAACCTAGGGTATAGATGATGAACAAATGTCATGGGAGTATAATTAAACATTAGGATTTATGATTTATATATTTATAATATAATGTTTAAAGATTATGATAATGTCACATACTTTATATATATATATATATAAACAAATAATATATTTTTTATTCGACCATATATATATGCATCAATATTATTCAAATATATGTATATATATTATTCTCGGTATGTATATGTATATATTTAATCCATGTATTATTTTTATTATATTTAAAATAAACCATATGTATATTATATGTATATTTAATAATTTTATATATATTTAAAATTTAAACTCTAAAATATTTTGACACTTTCCAAATTTAATTTTTTTTTAAAAGGCCGTGAGCAGAATAATTTTCTATAAATTACAAGCCATACATACGTACACTTCCATTCATTTATAAATTTATAAAATAAAAAACCTTTTCTAAATAATTAAGAAAGAAACATTGAACTTTTTTAAATCAGTAGTAATTTAAAACACACAAGCACACACACACACATATATATATTATATGCATACTTATTTTTTAAAATCTAAATTAAAATATATGTCTATGTATGTATGTGCGTGTGGGTGTATATAATTAAATGTATGTGTATATTATTTTAGTCATTTAAAAACTAAGTTTAGTTTTCGGTTTTTTTATATTTTATTTTGGCTGAATAAAAATTAGGGAGCATGCATATGAATATATATATATATATATATATATATATTCATATAAATTAAATGTTAAAAAATGGAAATTACCTTTTTGAGATACCGTCCATTGCCAACCTACGTTGTTGGTGATTTCTTTTTTTGAACTTCTTGTCATTCATCCTCAAACTAAGTGTGCAACTACGCTTAGAAGGCATTGCCAATTACTATCCATGGAGGAAAGGGTTTTATTATATATGGAGAGCATGAATGGAATGTCTATGTATAGCTAATGGTTGTACCAAAATTGGGCAAAACACTCTTCAGATGTATTTAAAGAGATTAAAATGAAGAATATAGATGAAAAATGAGGTTAATCTAAGAAACAAAAGACAAACAGAAGTATAAGAACCCAAAGATTTACAGTGGTTCGACATTGTAGCCTACGTCCACCATGGAATGTTTGCTGTTTTATTAATGATTCTTACTGGTTACAACTGATTACAACAGTATAATCAAGATATAATGGAGTTTTCGACAAAGTATTGGCATAGAGGAGTCAAAAAAGTCTATTTTTTGAAGGCCTAGCACTACTACTTATAGGTGTAGGCTGAAAATATCTGGCTCAAATCTCGAAAGACTCCTTCTCTCACAAGGAAGGGCCCACCAAATCGATTCGAGGTGGATTGGGATCGATCCCCGATTGATACATATGAATTTCGTATCGATCCAAAATGGCTCCATTTGGGTCGAGATCGATCATAGACATTCTTGAGGTGGTACACAAGCTCCTGTAAAAATTTGGTGGAATTTGGACTTGTAAATTTTGAGTTATGATCGATCCAAGTTTGCATTTACAAAACACTACCGAGTTCCTATAGATACAATTCATATCGATGGCTTCATAACGCTTTTGGTTCATATCAATCAGGTGATATGGCGCTGTATTCTAGGATCAACCCACATTTCATGCCGAGTGACCAAATCTTTCACTTTTATAGGCTTTGTTCGTGTCGACCTAGAATTATCCCTTTCGTATCGATAGTTATCGCTATCGATATTTGAGATCATTTCGTATCGATAGCCTCTACCTCAATTTGTATCGATACAGACTTAAACTCTTCGAATGGATTGAAGATCCACTCCATATGGATACTTTTAGGTATTGCCTCATATCGCTCGTGGGTGATATGCTTCGTATCGATCATTGACCGATCGATATGGATTATGTGAATGATGATCGATACGAGCTACGCAATAGTGGAAGCGATACGAAATGTCACTAGATGATGGATACGAATTGGAGTAGATGTGATGGATATAAAGTGGTGCGCTTCTTCTATGGATACGAACTAGCACTCTCTTGATGGATACGAACCGGATGTGTTTCACTTGATACTTGATGGATACGAATTTGCATGGATACGAATAGTGTGGATTCTCTTGACCTTGATCGATCGATACCTTATGCATACGAACTCCGATTGACTTGAAATTTGGAACATTAGCTTTTATAGCTTTTCTTGTTGTATCATACCGATTATAGCTCGATCTGGATTCAGACAAAATTTACTACTATCCATAATAGACCTGTGTATAACCGATCTTTGGGATGAACTGTCTTTGGTGTCACGACCTTGCGAAAAGGCATGATAACATTTGCCTCCTAAAGTACATCTTGTGTGAACATGACTTGCTTTGAAAAACTATAATCTTCAGTCTTAAAAGTTCTATCTAATTCAATGAGCAGTCATTGCCTTTTCATAATAACATGTAACCTTTGATTAATTTCCAGTAATATAAATACTGAATATTTGACTGCCAATGATTGCACAGAGCATTTTTGTAATCGATTGTCGAGTGTTAGCAATCTGTTATTCACTATTGTAATTGTCACCAGTTGAGCATTCAATTCCTATTAATTTCGAAAGTTGAATGTTAGTCCGTCACACAGATAGGTAAGTTAACCTAACTCCCGTTAACATTTGCACGTTCACGAGTCATTGTCAAGTTTTTTATCGAGTTTCATGCCGATCCTCTCCTGAACCAAAGTGAAATTCGAGTTGTAATAATGCTTGATAGCTATTTTTGAATATTCCTCCGTATCAATCCTCTCCTAGATCGATTAGGGAAGTTGGAAAATTATCTCTGTATCGATGGTGATTGATACGAATTAGTTAGCCTTTTAAAACATTTCGTGTCGATGGACACGAACTTCTATGGGCTTCAAAGCAGTGGACATGAATTTCCCTTATTGTATCAATGGACTTATAATGGGTACGAATAGTTCAGTCGGTCTTTAGAGTATTGTTCGTGCTTCGTACCGGTAACCTAATGGATACTAATAATCATTTCTTTAGAATGGTTATGAATTCATCATTTCATATCTGTTATCGTGTAGACCACTTTTGTCACAACCCGCATATTTTACGATTGAATATTTAAAATATTTTATTTTAAATATTCATCGTTAGTCGGATTTTGGTCCCAAAAGCTACTTTTTGCAAACAGTCGAATTAGAACTTGAGACCACCCCCATTGAGTTCAAAATGACGTTTGCAACCTTTTTGAGTATAAACTTTGATATGTTTGGAGTTAGTGGAATTTTGCTACTTTTTAACTTAGGGCTTTGGTTTTGTTTCAGCCCATTAGACCCAAGCTTCACCCCTCTTCTCTTCATTACTTCATTTCTATTCCTAATACTCAAGCTTTAGCAACAATGGAGAGAGGAATGTGAAATTAAAACTCCAAACCCTAGTTTTCATTTGCAAATCAAGTTCTAGCTCCAAATCCAAAGAGAAGCTATTGGTAAGCATCATCTTCTTCTTCTCCAACTCATTCTCCTTTCAATTTCAGAAATTCCTAAACCTAACTTTGGGAATGTTCTTCTTTTGAGCTTAGATTCAAGCTCATTTAGGATGTGTTGAAGTGTGGTTGATTCTTCCTTTTCTTTCAAGCTTATCCTTCCTTATTTTTGTGAAAAGGTGAGATTTTTATCTCACATCTAAGCCTATGATTATCTTTAATTGTTGGGTATGAAATCCTAACACTTATTCATGTGTATTTGATTTGGATTGGTTTTGTGAATATTCCAAATTTTAGTGTTTTGAGTTCAAATCTTCAAAAATCATAGCTTTGTTGTTTGAACTTGTTTTGGTGCTGCATCGAAGAGCCTATAGGGCCGGGTTGCCATTTGGCATAAATCCCTAGCACCATTGCTCGTTCGGTCGCGAATTGGAGGAGATTTCATAGCAATCATATAAGCCGGAAAATTGCCTAAGCTCCAGTCAGTCGACTGACATTTCCGGTCAGTCGACTGGCTGTAGCTACAATGCATTCCGAGGGCCATCTGCAGAGCCTTGGGGCTCTGTTTCCCTGCAGTCAGTCGACTAACTCTCTGAGTTCAGTCGACTGACTAGTATCCCGCAGATTTTCAGGGACTGTGATCAGTCGACTGAACTCGGTGAGCCAGTCGACTGACCTTCTCCAATTTGTCTATCATGACCATTTTTGCATATTTTTGCTTGGATTCCAATTTTTATCGGTTCGTTTGATTCCTAGTTGAAGCTATCAACTATTCGACTTTGATGACTTCTATTTTGGAATTTTTGGGAAATATCCATTTTAATGGATTTGATATCGATTTATTGGAATTAATTCACGTCTTCGAATGTGCATTTTTGTGATTGATTGTTTCTACAATCATTTTAATGATTTGTCACTTTAAAAATATAAAGGTTTCAATACTAGTAGTAAAAATCAAAACTCTTTCATCAAAATGATTTGAACACTATTTTATTACAAAGCTCGTTTCTTAAACCGTTTTTCAATCTATTAGTATATACAAAATTTTACCTCACTCGTATGAGAAATCTAATTAAACGATTTAGTAAAACAAGTGGTATGAAACGCTTGCATTTACTTCGTCAGTTAATTCTTGGACTTGTTCGATTCAATCTCTTGTGACAATTTTCTACTGATTTCTGAAATAAATGAAGCGGATCTTACTTGGGAGAAATTTCGAGAAAGATTTGAATTAAAGTTTGTGCCAGAAGCTGAGAAGGTGACATTGGCTCGTCGTTTCATAGACCTTGTTCAAGGTGAATCCTCCGTGGCAGATTATGTCACATCCTTCGAGTCACTTTCTAAATAGGGGGTCGAATACATAAACACCTCATTGAAGAAGAACCAAAGATTTGTCTATGGCTTGAACAAAAGTCTCATGAGGCCATTACTTCTAAAATTAGAAGTTTCTTTTGATCAACTCATTGATAACGCACTTTGACTTAAAGAGGCTGATAGAGTAAGTGATGTTGAGGTTAGGAATGCTAAACAAAACTTCAACAATAAGAAAAGGCCTAGTAAGTTCAAAGGTCCTTATCCCAACAATAAGAAAGGGATGCAAGCCTCTCCGGCAACTAAGACTTCTACCTCAAGTAGCGGGCAATGCTACAACTGTGGTTCTAAGGACCATTTTGCGAACAAGTGTTCGAAGCCTCATACTTGTCGCTATTGCAAAAGCCCGGATTATTATTTATCTTCTTGTCCCAAACTTCAAAATAGGAAGGAGGGAAAGCTTAATGTTGCTCAAGCCCCGGGCAACACATCTCGTGGAAAAGGTATTTCTCATTTTATCCTTGATGGCATTATTTTATTTCGTGATCATCCTATTCGAGTTCTTTTTGATACGGGTGCGTCCCATTCTTTTATTTCAAAAGAACTTGTTGATACTTTTTCTTTGGATGTTACGTGTTTAATGACTTCTTTGAGAATTGGGAATCCGGTTGGTGGATCCGCAACAATCAGTTTATTGTGTAAAGATGTCGAGATTATTTTGTGTGATTTTACTTTCCGAGCCGATTTGCATGTTATGCGCTACTTAGGGTTTGAAATGATTTTGGGAATGGATTGGCTTAACCGCTATGAAGCCCAAATCCTATGTCCTGAGCGGACTATTCATCTTCGACATCCTCAATCTGTTAAGCAGATTTCTATTGATCTTAAAGATTTGGATTCCAGCTTGGCAGCATCTTTATATTCTTTAAATCCTCATGATGATGATAATGATGACGAGGAAGATATTATTTCTCTTATTCACGTTGTTCGTGAATTTTCTGACATATTTGAACCCGTTTTAGGACTACCACCTAAGCGAGCAATTGAGTTCAAAATTAATCTCATCCCTGGAGCTCAACCTATCACTCATCCTCCCTATCGTATGTCCAATAAAGAAAATGAGGAGATGCGCAAACAATTATCCGAATTGGAGACGAAGCAATTTATTCGCTCTAGTTCCTCTCCTTGGGGAGCTTCGGCTATTTTTGTGAAGAAATCCAATGGTACACTTAGGCTTTGCGTTGACTATCGCAAGCTTAATGATCTTACTATCAAGAATAAATATCCTTTACCTCGGATTGATGATCTATTCGATCAACTTAGTGGTGCTAGAGTCTTTTCACAATTAGACAACCGGTTTTCATCAGCTTCGTATTTTAGAGGATAGTATTCCTTTGACCTCATTCCGTACTCGCTATGGATCGTATGAATGGCTTGTTATGCCATTTGGTTTAACGAATGCTCCGGCTTATTTTGTTGACCTTATGAATAGAGTTTTCAAAGACTTCCTCGATCAGTTTGCTCTCATCTTTATTGATGATATTCTTGTGTATTTAAAAACCGAGGAGGAGCATGAAAAGCATCTTCAGATTGTATTGGAAACTCTTAGGAGCAATCAATTGTAAGCAAAATTTTCTAAATGCCACTTTTGGCAATTTTGTGTGAAGTTTCTCGGTCAAATTATTTCCGAATCCGGAATATCAGTGGATCCTTCAAAGATTGAAGCGATTCAAAATTGGAAGAGACCGGAGAGTGTGACGAAGATCCGTGGTTTTCTTGGATTGGCAGGTTATTACCGTCGTTTCATAAAAGACTTTTCCAAAATTTCCGTGCCTCTTACTAGTTTGACAAAGAAGGGAGTTAAATACATTTGGTCGGACAAATGTGAAGCTTCTTTTCAGAAATTAAAAGAACTCCTTTCCGATGCTCCTATTCTTGTGATTCCCGAGGGAAACCAAGATTTCATTGTTTATACCGATGCTAGTCGCGTTGGTTTGGGTGCCGTTCTTATGCAAAGAGAACGTGTTATTGCTTATGCTTCTAGAAAATTGAAGCCAGCCGAGACTAGATATACCACTCATGATTTAAAGCTCGCGACTATTGTTTTCGCCCTTCGTATTTGGCGTCATTATCTTTTGGGAGAAAAATTTATTCTGTACACCGATGATAAATCTTTGAAGCATCTATTTTCTCAAAAGGAACTTAATTTGCGTCAACAACGTTGGCTTGAATTCCTTGCATCTTATGATCTTGATATTCTTTATACTCCCGGAAAGGGAAATCGTGTTGCCGATGCACTTACTCGTAAGCAACAAGCGGTTGTTTCTATGATGATATCCGAATGGAATGATCTCGGAGTTCTATCCACTTGTGAGATTCAAGATCATGTATCCAATTTGTGTTCATCTCTTGTTTTATATAGCCTTGAGGCTCATCCTTCTCTTTTAGACCGCATTCTTGAAGCTCAAAAGCTAGATCCCGAATTGGCTCTTCTTGGCCAAAATTTTAGGGATAAAGTTGATATTGAAAGTTTGAAAGACTTTGATATTGATTCTCGTGGTGGTATTCGAAAATTTGGTAGAATTATCGTGCCAAATATTAGTAATCTTCGTAAAGACATTTTAGAAGATTCTCATCGTTCTAAATTTACCATTCATCCCGGTAGTAGTAAAATGTATGCGGATATGAAGCGACTGTATTATTGGGAGAGAATGAAATCTGATATTGCTAACTTTGTTAAGTGTTGCATGACTTGCCAACTTGTCAAGGTCGAACATCAAAGGCCTGGTGGGTTGTTGCAACCTTTAGAAATTCCAATTTGGAAGTGGGACCAAATTTCCATGGATTTTATAGACGGCCTTCCCCGTTCTCGTTCGGGTCATGATAGCTTATGGGTGATAGTCGATAGACTTACTAAATCCGCCCATTTTATCCCCGTTCGGTCCAATCGAACCGTTCCTCTATTGGCCAAACTCTTTATCAAAGAAACTGTTAAATTACATGGAGTTCCTACTTCTATTGTTAGTGATCGTGATCCATTGTTTACTAGTGGATTTTGAAAAAGTCTTCAAAAAGCTTGGGAACGAAGCTTAATTTTAGCACCGCTTATCATCCTCAGTCCAATGGACAAACCGAGCGTGTGAATCAAACTCTTGAAGATTTTCTTCATGCATGTGTTCTTGATTTTGGTGGAAGTTAGGAAGATCATATTTCTCTTGTTGAGTTTTCCTATAATAATAGCTTCCAATCTAGTATTGGTATGGCACCTTTCGAGGCGCTCTATGGAAGACCATGCCGATCTCCTTCTTGTTGGCTTGAGGCCGGTGAGAAGCTGGTTTTAGGTCCATATTTTATTCGTGATTCCACAGAGAAGATTGACCTTATTCGTCGTAGGATGAAAGAACCCCAGAGTAGGCAAAGATCCTATGCCGATAACTGGAGAAGGAATTAGAATTTTCTGTGAGAGATCTTGTGTTTATTCGTGTTTCACCTATGAAGGGTGTTGTACGTTTCAGTCGATCGGGAAAGTTAGCACCTCGATATATCGGTCCATTTCCCATCGCCTTTTATTACCGGCTCAGTTTTCTGCTATTCACGACGTGTTTCACGTTTCTCAATTACGAAAATGCCTTCGGGATTCCGATTCTATTCTTGAGCCCGGTGTTGTGGAAGAAATTGAGGTTTCGCCTAATTTGACTTATGAGCAACATCCAATTCGTATCATTGCTTCGGAGTTTAAACGCCTTCGGAATAAAGATGTCCCTCTTGTGAAAGTTCAATGGTCCTCAAATCCTAAGGATTGCTCTTGAGAATCTTGAGAATTCATCGAGCGAACACATCCAGACTTACTTTCTCGTGCTCTTTGAGGTGAACTTCTTATTCCAAATTTCCACTTTTGCGTTGATATGCTTTTATGGTGTTACTATTTGATTCATTTATTTCTTAAGATTGCGAGGACGCGATTTCTTTAAGGAGGGGAGTCTGTGACATCCCGCATATTTTACGATTGAATATTTAAAATATTTTATTTTAAATATTCATCGTTAGTCGGATTTTGGTCCGAAAAGCTACTTTTTGCAAACAGTCGAATTAGGACTCGAGACCACCCCCATTGAGTTCAAAATGACATTTGCAAACTTTTTGAGTATAAACTTTGATATGTTTGGAGTTAGTGGAATTTTGCTACTTTTTCACTTAGGGCTTTGGTTTTGTTTCAGCCCATTAGACCCAAGCTTCACCCCTCTTCTCTTCATTACTTCATTTCTATATCCTAATACTCAAGCTTTAGCAACAATGGAGAGAGGAATGGGAAATTAAAACTCCAAGCCCTAGTTTTCATTTGCAAATCAAGTTCTAGCTCCAAATCCAAAGAGAAGCTATTGGTAAGCATCATCTTCTTCTTCTCCAACTCATTCTCCTTTCAATTTCAGAAATTCCTAAACCTAACTTTGGGAATGTTCTTCTTTTGAGCTTAGATTCAAGCTCATTTGGGTTGTGTTGAAGTGTGGTTGATTCTTCCTTTTCTTTCAAGCTTCTCCTTCCTTATTTCTGTGAAAATGTGAGATTTTTATCTCACATCTAAGTCTATGATTATCTTTGATTGTTGGGTATGAATTCCTAACACTTATTCATGTGTATTTGATTTGGATTGGTTTTGTGAATATTCCAAATTTTAGTGTTTTGAGTTCAAATCTTCAAAAATCATAGCTTTGTTGTTTGAACTTGTTTTTGGTGATGCATCGAAGAGCCTATAGGGCCGGGTTTCCGTTTGGCATAAATCCCTAGCCCCGTTGCTCGTTCGGTCGCGAATTGGAGGAGATTGCATAGCAATCATATAGGCCGGAAAATTTCCTAAGCTCCAGTCAGTCGACTGACATTTCCGGTCAGTCGACTGGATGTAGCTACTATGCATTCCGAGGGCCATCTGCAGAGCCTGGGGCTCTGTTTCCCGGCAGTTAGTCAATTAACTCTCTGAGTTCAGTCGATTGACCAGTATCCCGTAGATTTTTAGGGACTGTGATCAGTCGATTGAACTCAGTGAGCCAGTCGACTGACCTGCTCCAATTTGTCTATTATGACCATTTTTGCATATTTTTGCTTGGATGCCAATTTTTATCGGTTTGTTTGATTCCTAGTTGAAGCTATCAATTATTCGACTATGATGACTTCTATTTTGGAATTTTTGGGAAATATCCATTTTGATGGATTTGATATCGATTTATTGGAATTAATTCACGTCTTCGAATGTGAATTTTTGTGATTGATTGTTTCTACAATCATTTTTGTGATTTGTCACTTTAAAAATATAAAGGTTTTAATACTAGTAGTAAAATCAAAACTCTTTCATCAAAACGATTTGAACACTATTTTATTACAAAGCTCTTTTCTTAAACCGTTTTCCAATCTATTAGTATATACAAACTTTTACCTCACTCGTATGAGAAACCTAATTAAACAACTTAGTAAAACAAGTGGTATGAAAGGCTTGTGTTTACTTCGTCGGTTAATTCTTGGACTTGTTCGATTGAATCTCTTGTGACAATTTTCTAGTGGATATCTACAATTTGTTCGTAAATATTTAAGTTAAGCTAGTGGTTATAGGACATGGAGCTAAGCTCATATATTTACTAGCTTAGTGTAATTGACACTTCTTGATGATCGATGATGATCATTTTTATGATTTAGACTAGTAATATGCGATGTCTCTTTGTCTACGAGGGAGACTAAACCCCGTTTTTGTGAAGCTTCGGCTCAAATTGGTGGGGTAGCGACCCATGGTCTTCGGGCCGTTTTGTGGAGTTTCGGCTCAAAATTAATGGTTAGCAACCATGGAATAGCGTTCCATTTTGTGATACACGTGTTGGTGAGTTTTCATGCTCCCGTTTTGTGATAGGCCTCCCCCTTTATGTGATTTCTGGATTTCTCTTGATGATTTCTAGAATTTGTGTTTCACCAATTTTAATGATTTACATTTGATAAGTTTTATCAATATTTGTGCGTTAGTGAATTTGTGTGTCATTCACTTTTGTGATTGGCATTGATATTGTTGTCAATATTTATAGTTTGGTGATTTGGTAAATGAGGAGTATGACATTCCTTTTGATCTTTGAGAAGATTCTCGTGATATTGATTAATCCCTAGTTGATTTTCAATTGCATACTTATTACAGCATGGCTTTATGGTTATTATATATTAATGTCATATCTCTTATTCTATATCATTTTATCTGATATTTATAGCTAGACTGGTCCGTTTATTATTTTCTTATTAAATAATACTCGGGTCAGACCGAGATGTTACAGGTGCTTCTGCTTGACTTCTCATCTGGGATTATTATCCTGACTTTTGGCTAACTACTTGGATTAGTAGTTTTTGGTTGTATACATTTGAGATATAGACTCATTGATGTATACTTATTCTTTTGAGTGGCACTTGTAACTATTCTTTTGTGATATTGTGGATCTTGTTTGACCACTACTCTGATGTACACTTTCATGTGTAATATTCATATCTGTTTCCGCCTTTGTGATATGAACTTCTGTGACTGATTTATGTTATGCTTATTTCTATATTTGTTTCCGAAGATTATATGTAGCCACTGTGTAGTAGTTTTGAGTTTGTGTCGGTATGTCGGATTCGATGAAATGCATGTAATAATTTATCTGGCATATCGGTGCTCGCGCGAAGCAATTACACGGATGGTCGCTCCTCAACAGCCTTATCCTCCGCGCTAGTTGACGGCATTACCCCGTAGTGTCCTTGGCTAGCGTGTTTATAGAGGTGGGGCGTCACAACTTTGACCGGTCAGTTTATGCTAGGATACGAATCGACACTCCCTTTGGGTCGATCCATATATAAAGGCCTTTTGTACTTAGAAAATTCTTTCACTTGTTTACTTTGCTGCCAGCTCGATTGCATAACCAAGAAATTGAAGTTATCTTAATTCCCAAATTACTTAACTCCTTAATTCTTCCAACTAGCTGCCTAAATTAGGTTACTAACCAACTCTCTCACATTATAAATGACAAGGCTTGAGTTTTAACATCATTCCATTCTTATTCACAGTCGAGTTTGGCGAAGAGGAGGATGGAGATAGCCGGAGTAAGGTCAAGGAAGGAGGAGATGGTTCCTATGTTGCTTAAGTTGATCGAAGAAGTCGAAGTGTAGATGTATACGCGGAAGCCTCTCGTATCGATCTTGGATGAGGGGATATAGTTTGGATTGATCTTTATGTAGTAGAACTTCGTATCGAATGATAAAAGCATTTCATATCGGCAGATGGTGGGCTTTCGTACCGATCAACTAATGATGGCCTTCATATCGATCCAGAGTGATTGATACGAAATCTAGGGTCCAATGATTGATACAAAGCAGAGGAAATTTGGTATCCATACGAAACAACTTTAGTGTGATTTATACGCAGCATTGTTCTATGATCGATACGAATCATTACTTCCTCTGATGGATACGAACTATGCTATTGGAGATCGATACGAACTGACTTTATGGGTGATCGATATGAATTATCCATTTGGGGATCAACAAGCTTGAACTTGATGCAGATAAAATCCTTTGCACACTCAAACATTTGACTCCAACCATATTCTTCCCTACATAACTGGACTTGACTATTTTACCGCATATCTGATTGCCCTTCGAAGCTCGTCGATCGAACTATAAATTGAAAAAATTTGACAAACTTTAATTTGGATCCATTTTCGAAGTCTGGATGGTACGGTTGTGACGGTCAGTGATGATGGTCACTCCGGTTGAATCTCGAAGTCTTGTTGTTTGAACATCTCACAAATCCTGTATGATTTCTTAAGTATTATGTAGTACTGTACTGCACAACACATTCATGCACTTCACACTAGGGGAACACGGGATTATTATCGTCTAACAATGATTTTTACCGAGTTCAATAGCTATGGAACTTGGAAGTTTGCAATTTCAAGATGATAGAGTCCACCCCTTCCCGCGATTGAAATATCGGTTATTGCAGATGACGCTATTAGCCCTACCCTGAATGAATTGCCAGGAGCAGGCTTTATTGCACACCCACAAGATTCTGTTCCTTCCAATATTTCTGAAGATATGCTGGGCAGGATTTGTCTAAGGCATGGGCTATCAATAGATGATGTCTTGTTACCAGGGCCAAAGGATAGAGCTCACACTCCCTTGGAAGGGTATACAGCTTGTAATAGATTTATGTGTGTAGCTGGGACACTCTCTCCATTTAATCAATTCATCTAATAATTTATACTTTTCTTGAGGATCGCTCCTTCCTAATTGCATCTGAATGGGTATGCCTACTGAATAGTTTATTCATCATCATCCTAGAGCACCTTTTTCGACTCCCAACTCCAGAGGAAGTCAGATGTTTGTTTAACATAAAGAGTCAAATAGATAGTCCTTCTTTCACTTTCTTAGAGGCAGTTAGGAACTGTCAGATCATGGTTGAGGCTTGGAGCAAGCTGAACTATTTCAAGACCGAATGGTTCTACATTAGATGTCCAACGGGGTGTGCCAAACGGTAGCTAGCAAGATGTAAGTGCCCTAGCCTTTTTGCTGATTAACTGAATAACAGCAATTGATGTTGAGTTTAACATGTTCTTTCTTTTATAAAAATTCCATGACCTGAAGGCGCTCAGTTTAGGGAGATTGTAAAGATTCTTTAAGAGGTGCCCGTTGTGTACAGAGAGATTGGTTAAGTCCTTACAGACGAAAATCTGACTACCGTTGGGCTAATTGATAGAGATCAAAGTATTAGACTCGTAGGATTTCTTCGGACGGCTCCGACAAGGCAAGCTCGAAGGAAAGCCTCAGGAAAGTAATCATTCAACAAGGCAATGATGAGAATATGCTTGCTAGAAATGAGCCCACAGTTGGGCCTTCACATTGTCCTTGATCTTTAAAGTGGAAAAGAATAGGCAAATCTACTACTCATAAATCCATAAGGCGCAAAACCGTCATGGTTTCTTTGCCTGTTTCTAGTCAAGAGATTCCTTCTTCACAGATAGAGACTTTTTTCAAAGGACTGGAGAACATCCGCATTTTGAATGACTTTCATTTGCGTCAAGATACCGGATTAAAGGAGCTTCAAAGCGCCTTAGACATAGGAGAGCCAACTCCTCCGAGTATGACCATTACAACCGGTTGGCTAGGGGATTCACACATGCACGCACACACTTCAGTGCACCACACAACTGCTAATCATAGGCTATTCAATCTCTGGAGATAACTAACTCTGGTTTACTTTTCACTTTACAGATACAATGTCGAAGAAAGGATCCATGCTTATTATTCTTCAAGCTGCACGACATTCTTCTAGTTCATATTCTTAAGCCCGCCGGCGCAAAGCCGATTACGACCGTCATTACTCTAATCAAAATAGGGATTGCTATGATAGGGAAAGAGAGAGAGAGAGAGGGAGGGAGGGAGGGAAGAGAGAGGTGGGATAGGCGCCGCTCTCGGTCGTGCTCTCCTCCACCAAGAGTTCCCCTGCCACTATCCAGTTCCGGAACACACACTACTGAAAATTCACACTAGCCAGTGCCTCCACAAACTTCAAGGCCTAGCGAGCAATGCCATAAAACTAGGGTGGATGCTTCCATTTTCACTACATCAGCGGTTACACAGCTTACAGAGGAGAGAGCCGCCTGAATAACCCAATTAAAAGAGTATTTTCCCAATATCTGTTTTTTCACTTGCCTCCAAACTTGAAGTTGATTCTAGAGGTCGCATAAAAAACTATGCATGACTATATATATGATGCCTATAGCCAGTATCATGAACGGAACAAAAATGTAGAGAAAGCCTTAGTTGTAGCCTTCGATCGGGCAAAAACAATCGAACAGCCACAAAAAAGTCTCACCCAGAAAGATCACAAAGTCCAAGTGCTCACTAATGAGAATGATACTCTGAGTAACTTAGAAACAGAGGCCTTGAAGAAGTTGATGAGGCCAATAAGAAAATGGAGCAAATGAGGCAAGAGCACTTAAAACTAGTTGATGATATGTGTCACGGGAATGCCACCACCATAGCTGAGAGGGATAACGTGCTCAAGGAGCTTAATGAGCTTAAAGCGAAGTACATCAAGGTCGTCAAAGAAAAGGATGACTCTAATAAGGCTTCTTAGGAGGCATGTTATTAGACTGTGAAGCTTAAGGGTGAGCGGGATGTGGCAGTTCTGAAGGTGCAGGAAACTGAGGCTAGGGTTGAGATTGGGGCCAGAGCGGTAGAGGCCAAGCTAGAGGGCGACATTGAGGATCTCCTCATTACATATAATTTCAGTGTTAAGAAGCATCAAAATCTGATCTGGCTTGAAGATTACACATCACATCTATATAATGCTTGATGTCGCTTGGTAGAATATGAGAAAATAGACCGCGGTACCACATCTATTGATGACTTCGAGCTAGAGAATTGAATATTGACTGAAGAAGAAAGAAAGGTTCTCCATGATGCCATTATTACTCATGAAAAGGAGAAGCATGCCGCTCAGCCTTTGGATGTCAGAGAAGGGACCAGAGTTGGTCATCACGAAGAAAGCCCTGAAATACTTGCATCAACCCAACCCGAAATCACTACTACAGTAGACGCTCTAGTTGTGCCTGCACATGATCTTGATCGACCTAGTTTGTCTTCGTTTCGCAAGCATGTTTCTTAAAGCGCTCTAGCTCCTCTTAGGAGCTAGTATAAGGAAAGTATTCTGGACACTTCCTATATTCATTCAAAGTATGGAGCTTTATCAGCGGACATCACTAATATCTTTTTTTATCTCCATTCCATTATAGGATCTGCACCGACCGAGTCTCCTGCAACCCGAGAGTTGCATCATGAGTAGGAGGCTCTTATGATGGAGGAAACCATGATAACGGTTGCTGCACCAACTTAGGGAATGCACGAGAGCACTTTCATTTTTGACAAACAAATGGTGGAGGAACTCCTTGGTCATCAGAGTGATCCACTTACCGACCTACCATTCGTCATGGGTGAAGGTGTCTTTACGGCCAGCTCTTTGGGCCCAACCAATAGCATTCCATGGAAGCCCAAGCAATTCTAGAGGAAGAAATAATTGCAGAGATTAATGCTAAAATGGAGGCAGCTGCACAGGCTGGTAGCATTGGAGGTGGTATAGTGGGTCCTGGCCCACCCCCTTTGCGTATGATTTCTCCTGATGGTACAATCATTGTCATTGGCGTACCTCCTATTTCCTCCTATATAGAAATTGCCCCCGTTCCTCTGACCATGCATTCTGAGAGTATCCCAATTTCCACGAGTTCAGGTGAGAAGACTATCATACTTCCCCTCGCCGAGAATCAACCGGGTAAAGGCAAGAGTTCGAAAAGGCACCACAGCGGTATCTCGAATGGATCGACGCCGAAAAGGAAGAAGAACATGAAGAAACATAAGGAGTAAGCATGTCTTTTTGTATCACTTTTTAGTAGATAGGTAGAAGTTCCTTTTTTGGTTTCTGTAAGCTGAGTATAGATGCGGGTTCGACCCCTGCTCATAGGAATTTTTGGAATAAGTTTCTTTTTGTACTTATTTTGTTTCCAAGGAATAGATGAAATAAGATCTTCTTTTGCTTTCGGTATAATTCTAAGTTTATTTTCTTAAGTGTTTCAGTACTTGAATTTCTATTTAATGTACATGTGAAACTTTAATCTCTGGATAGGACTTGTGTTCAGTTGTTATGTCCCGGAGTCATGGCTTCGGGTCGTAACCAAACGTCATGTCGAGTTCCATTGTTGCGCTGTCTTGGTTAGTGGCTTGTGCTTGAGTTATGGACCCTGTCATGGAGAGAATTGAAGTGGTTGGACGTTAGTCACTATCTCTCATCAACAATTTTAATTTAACTTAGTCGGAACTAAGTCAAAGTGAGATGATTTCGAGTTGTCGGACCACACCCACTTATTTATTGGTAATCGTATCCCCACTCTGAGGATTGATCTTGTATGCTTGCGGTTGGTCACGCCTGCTTCATGTTTAAAGATACATCCATGCTCTGACTTAAGTTATTTTTCGAGCGATCAGCCATACCCGTTTCATATTTAAAGATATGTTCACGCTTCGCGGACTTAAGTTATTTTACGGGCGGTCAGTCACATCCGTTTCGTATTTAAAGATATGTTCGCGCTCTGAGGACTTAAATTATTTTACGGGTGGTCAGTCAAACCCGTTTAATGATTAAAGATATGTCCACGCTCTGGGGACTTAAGTTATTTTACTGGATGTCAGTCACACCCGTTTAGTGTTTAAAGATATGTCCATGCTGTGGAGACTTAAGTTATTTTTTGGGCGGTGAGTCACATCCGTTTGATATTCAAAATTACATCCGCACTCTAGGGACCTAGATTGATTTGTGGGTGGTCAATCACGCCAATTTGTGTTTATACTCCGGTCCACACTTTGGAGGCTCGGAGTTGTCAATGGGTGGTCAGTCACACCCATTTTGATGTTTATACTCTAGTTCGCACTTTGGGAATCTGGAGTTGTCGATGGGTGGTCGATGTGTGGTCAATCGCACCCATTTCATATTTTTAATCCAGCTCACACTTTGGGAATCTAGAGTTGATCGACAGATAGTCAGTTGCATATGCCTTAGTATTGGGATCTCATTCACACTTTGGGAATGGAAAGCTGATCAGGAACGTGGACGGTCGGATCACATCCACCCTAAGTAGGCAAGCGAAGTCATAGATGGATGGATGCACCCTCCTCGAGCTTGTAAAAATAGAGACGAGGTCATGGATGGATGAGTCCATCTTCCTTGAGTTGATGTTTTGGATTTGAAGTTTATACTCCAGCTCACACTATGGGAACCAGAGTTTGTTGGAGATTGTCGTGTATCAATCCTTTTTAGCTTCAATGTAGTTGCTTGCCCCTGAGCTCAGGGTTAAATGTAGTTGCTTGCCCCCGAGCTCAGGTTTCACTTAGTGAGTAAACAGTCGTATCACACTCTCTATTTGAATAAGTCCCATCGTAGGATGGAATTTAGCTCTCCATGCATTGTGATGGTCGCAAGACGCATTTCAAGAATCACCTCTCTGGCTCGACGAGTTTGGATTTTATTGTTGAAATAAGAAAGTACGACATAGTCACTTGCCTTATTACAAATTCAAATTTCGAAATGCATAAACAAATTTCAAATGAAAAATAGGCTAAATTTATAAATAGAGCTTGTCAACTCCGAAGGTTCTTGGATTAAGGTCTCTAAGGAATTGGTTGTGTCGCCCGGGCCTAGGTCCAGGTGTTTATTGTCAATTCACTGAAAAATGGACACAGAGAGATTCCTCCATGCCCATGCCTTTCTCTTTACGCTGTACATCCCACAGCTCAGCAACATAACAGGCACATCCAGCTGCCTGATCACCTCAAACAACTCCGACCCCATTGTCAATGAGGAACTTCACAGTCTAACACCATAGGGCGATGGTTGCCTTCAATTCAACGAGGGCCAATCGGCCTAAGAAAGCGTTATACAAAGAACTAATATCTAACACGACAAATTGTAGCACTCAAGCACTCAGACTCTCCGACGATTTTCGGTTTCCAACTCAACTGGAAACTCCACCATCCCAGCGGGTATCGTTGCACTTCCATTAAAGTCGTGTAAGTGAGACTGACACGGCTTCAGGTCCTTTTCCTCCATTTTCATCTAATCATAAGCTCGTTTAAAAAGAATATTCATGGAGCTTCCACTATCTACCAAGATCCTCTTCATCCAAGCAAGACCTATTTGAGCTGATATGACTAGTGGATCAATAGTGAGGGCATCGAATCTATCGGCGTCTCTGTTTTGGAAAATGATATCGTCTGCCATCATCTTCTATTGTTTCGTCGGAGCCCCATCCTTAGTATTACTGCAACATTCGAAGTCCGCATGCATAATCGAACAGGCGCACGACTCCATTTCCTTCCAACTCCAATCAGCCAGATAAGGACCATTACTAACTATATTGATAACTAACCTCTCGGCGGTATGTGCAAGTTCCTCCGGTCTAACCTGATTCCATCCTTTATTCGGGTTCGACAGGCTCGCACCTTCAGCCTATGATGCCCGAACGAATTTTTTCAACTTTCTCTATTGGATTAACTTCTCAATGATGTCTTGCAAATGATGGCACACATTAGTATTGTGGCCACAGGAATCTTGGAACCTACAGAATTTCCCAGTGTGAATTTTCCTTTCAGATGACTATTTCGAAGCAGGCTTCTTATAATGCCTAGTATTAGGGGTTTGCAGATAAATATTCTATAGGGATGTATTTAGGGGAGTATATTGGTCAAACATGGGAGCTCTACGTCTCGGTCCATAATTTTGGTCTCGCTCCATACCCTGACCTCCGTTGCCTTTCAGATGGCTCTGCTTGTTCTGAATATTCAATTGTACCTTACTAGAACTTTCATCAGTCTGTTTTACAGCAATGTTACTTTAGATGCCTTGGACACTAGGCCTCACATCATCCTATTTTCTAGATTGTCTAGTGTCTTCTCTCCTCAGGAACTGGACTGCCTTAGCATAGAAATGATCCAACGACGCGGTGGGTTTCCCAGCTAACCAATTGCCGAATTCGAAATCAGGGTCAATTCCTTTAGCCAATGCCATCAATATAGAATTGTCATTGGGGTTACTGATTTCTGCACAAGCAGTATGAAACCTTTCTAAGTAATGCTTGAATGTCTCTCTCGGAGCTTTGTAACACTGGATAGTGTGTTAACATCCTTCGGCCTCGTGATGTGCATGCGAAACTGCTCGACGAATTTCATAGCTAACTGATCAAAGAATGAAATGGATCGGGGAGGAAGGTGAGTAAACCACATGGTTGTGATACCCCCAAGGGAAATAGGAAAGCTTCTACATTTGACCACATCATCAGCTCATGTGACATTCATAAGCCATTCATACTTTAAGATGTGTTGGTTAGGGTCTGAACTCCCTTCATAAACAAGTAAAGTCTGCATCCTGAATCGACGAGGTGGTTCAGCATAGATGATGTCCTTAATGAATGGTTTATGACTCCAAGAGATTACCTAATTGTTATTGTTGAGTCCCTAACTTTCACGGATCATCTAACGGATCATGGTTGGAATGTTTGGCATTTGGACATTTTGGGCCAAGGTATGGTCGGATTCCATAATGCGAAGAAGGTCCGGGCATGGTCGACGGTCCCTGCCTCGCCTCCTTGGTTCTGGATTTTCAGGCGCATAGGGTTTAGGAGTATGATTGTGTTGGTGAAGGGTCGGATCTACTTGGTTCTGAAGGTCAACTTCCAAGTCTATGGAGATGGCGGCTGCATGGCTATCAGTGGGATGATAGGGAAGTGCCCCTCCTCGGGAGGAGGGTCCAGCCTGGCGCCCTATAGAAGGACCAGCTCCAGTTTTTCCAAGACTCAGATTGCACTGATGCCAAGGGGCTTGCATAGCTTCCATCTAGTCGTGGACGTGTAGATCTATGGTTGAAATCAGAAGAGGCATAGCTTTCGGTGGATGAATAAGAAGCATGATCCCTTCTAGATCTTCTTCATCTCTCCACATTAAGTTGGCTGGTTAGCTCCGTGTTGGAACAGATCTTCTGGTTAAGTTGTTGGCGACTTTGAGTCAATTCTTGCATCATCATATGGAATTCCTCCCTGGTGACAAGGCCTAGTGGATCCGAAGGTCCAGCTAAGTTTTGGCCTGTAGCGGCCAGCTTACGGGATTTCGCATATCCCGTCCTTTCGGATCTGCAGCTATTGAAGCGGTTCTTATAGTAACCATGGTGAATGATGTAGCTCCATCTTAGATTTGATGCGATCTAAATAGGATGGAATAACCACTGAATATGAGATCTGGATCTTCTCCTTAGATTCTTGAAATCCAATGGCGGTAGTAGATCCAAAGAACAGGAGAAAAGCTGGGTTTTCTCAATGAAAGCACCAAAGTGTTTGTACAAAAATTGGACACAACACTCTTCATACGTATTTAAAGAGATTAAAATGAAGAATATAAATAAAAAATAAGGTTAATCTAATAAACATGCTGAAAAAAGACAAATAGAAGTATAAGAACACGGAGATTTAGAGTGGTTCGGCGTTGTAGCCTACGTCCACTATGGAAAGTTTGCTGCCTTATTGATGATTCTCACTGGTTACAACTGATTACAACAGTACATTCAAGATACAATGGAGTTTTCGGCAGAGTATTAGCGTAGAGAAGTCAAAAATGTCCATTTTTTGAAGGCAAGGCACAACTATTTATAGGTGTGGGCTGAAAATATCCGGCTCAAATCTTGAAAGACTCCTTCTCTCACGTCGGAGGGCCTCCCAGATCGATCCGAGATGGATTGGGATCGATCTCGATCGATACGTATGAATTTCGTATCGACCCAAAATAGATCCATTTGGGTCGAGATCGATCATGTACATTCTTGAGATGGTACGCAAGCTCCTACGAAAATTTAGTGGCATTTGGACTTGTAGATTTTGAGCGATGATCAATCCAAGTTTGCATTTACAAATTACTACCGAGTTCGTGCCGATATAATTCATGTTGATAGCTTCATATCACTTCTGGTTTGTATCGATTAGGTGATGTCGCGCTATATTCTAGCATCGATCCGCTTTACATGCCGAGTGAACATATCTTCCACTTTTATAGGCTTCGTTCGTATCGACCAAGAATTATCCCATTGACATCGATCAATATCTTGTGCATCCGAACTTCGATTGACTTGAAATTTGGAACGTTGGCTTTCATAGCTTTTCTTGTTGTACCATATCGATTGTAGCTTGATCTGGACTCATACAAAATTTACCAGTATCCATAGTAGACCTATGTATAATCGATCTTTGGGATCCACAGCCGTCACACACACACACAAATAGATACATCATAGTACACTACATAGTGATCGACATTAGTGGTACATAAACAACATATCACAATATATATATTGAGTCAAAATGAATAAGTACATATCAAAGTTTGCAAAACAACTATAAAACTATACAAAAGGTGACTAGAAGATTGTCCATGGCGGAAGCAGCAAAGCAGAAATCAAAAGCTGGTGACTAAACTGAAATAACTCGGTCTGACCCAAGTATATAAAATACATGAGTCGGTCTAGCTTAAATAAACTGATTAGCATATGATAGGTGAAATACAGGGATAATTGATAATGTCTCTTCTCAAAAGAGAAGAAGCAACATCTAACATATGTCAACTGCTAAATATGAGATAATATCACTAAAACACTTCATATAGAAGTTTCTCGAAAGAGGCAAGTTCAACAACAATATCAATTAATCACAAATAATTGCCTCATATCATCGGCATATACAATAGCCAATAGAATGGCTTTCATTAAAACTCCTAAATAGGAAACCACAAGTCTCAAAATCTGCCAAAGAATGGTAATCACAAATAACTCCCAAAATAGGAAATCACAAATCTCAAAATCCGTTAAAGAATAGCAATAACAAATAGCTCCTAAAACAGAGATGATAAATCACAAAATATGCCAAAGGATGGCAATCACAAATCTCAATGTATAGAAATCGATTAAGAGTTCAAGACTCCAAAAATGTAATCACGATATAATAGTTTCTCAAACGGCTATAAAGGCCCAATAATCTTGAAATGGTGAAATCATTTGGAAATCACAAATAAATCATAAAATACCACAAAAGATTACACGTGCTTAGTAAAATGGTCAAAGCCGGCCAAGTATTGTACCTAAAATAAGGCGCCAACATCCCGATGGACAAACATCCCGAAGGACAAACGACCTGAAGGTCTGGTACTAGCAATCAACCCAAAGGTCCATAAAAATGTACAGCTTCAAACGAGCAAGTTCAGAATTAACCAAAAAAAGTAAACGCATGTGTCTCATACCACATTTTTACTAAATCATTTAATTCTCTTTCTCATGTGCTTGAAGAGTGAAAAATTAGCTTCAAACAAACAAGTCCGAAATTAACCGAAAAAGTAAACGCATGTTTCTCATACATATGTTTTGCTATATTGTTTAATTATGTTCCTCATTTGCTCGAAGAGTGCAAAAAGGTGTATTTTATATACAAAATAATTTTGTTTGAGAAAACAAGTTTTTAAAATAATTTTTGAAATCGTTTGGAAAACATTCCTTTGAAATTCTCTTTATTATAGAGAACACACACACACACACACACACACACACACACACATATATATATAATAGCTTTCAAAATAATTATAGATATCGTAAAATATTTATTTCAAAAGCTATTTCATTATAAAAATCATTTCAAAATCATTTTAGAAAACCCGTGCTAAAAAACATCAAAAATCACCGAAAATGCTGAAAATCAGCATATGAAATCATCTCAAAAACACGTCAATCTGAACAATAATGTTTGCTTACCTATTGATAGGTTAGAGCCTTCGAAAACAGTCTAAAATATCACAAGAACTGGTCAGAAGAATTACTAGAATGAGCAATGTAGAAAATGCATAGGTTGACCTCGGGGAAGCTAGGGTTGACCCATACATCCCTTAGGTCGACCCTAGGGTCGACCCTTAATGTTTCTGGGTCGATCTATGGTCGCGAGAAGCTAAAGGCAATTTTGCCTATTTCAGACCCAACTTTGTGCACCAATTTCTAGCACTTCCAAGATGACTCAACCTATTGAATTTGACATGCACATACAACAAAACATGGACAATGATCCATAAAATATTTCACTCAATTCCAGTATGAAACCAAAGAGATATGAGTTCACAAAGTTGAACCCAGGAAAGATTTTTACGGTAAACTAGAAATCTCACGTTTACAGTTTATAGTAAATCAAAATACAAGAAAAATTGGGCAAATTTCTTACAGGCAATTACATTTAGCTAGAAATGTGAGTTACTGATCACCTTATCAAGAATTTAAGCGATTTTAGCTTACAAGCTGATGACTTTAGGCCCTGAGAAGCTTTAGGAACTTGTAGCTGAAGAAGAAACGGACATGCAATAAAAAAAGTTATAGTAAACTGATTTCTCAAAATCACAAAATGAATAAGATAATTTATGGTTTTGATGTTGTTTACCTGCTAAGAATTTGATTTAGTAAATTTCCTTGAATTTCAGTTTAGATTTTACTTAATTTGGAGCTAAATTTGAAAAATTAAGAACAGGTTGCCATTTTATTTCTCTGGTTTGTTTTAGGAAGGAGAAGCCAAAATGAGGAATGTACGTACAGACATTCCTTCCTCTTGTTTACTCTAGAAAGGGGTTTTGGGCTTAACCCATTACCCAAAAATCTTAAATATTAACACTTAGTTAAATTTTAACTAAGTTAATTTCAAATAAACATTTTATTTTCAACATATTTATACATATCGTGAGTAAATAAATTTATACAACATATTTTATGTTTAACAAAATGTTTTACAACATATAAAAATTAATTTAGCCATTAAAAATTATTTCCCATCATTAAATCCTTATGCTTATTTAAATGCTTCAATTTACACCATTATTCACATGAAATAATATTTTTAACGACCAAAATTACAAAAGTTATTTTCTTGTCCAATTAAATGTAACAAACCTATTTAAAACTATGTTTACATATAAATATCATTTTTAACCAATATTCCACATTTTTATTTACATATATACCATATAAAATTCTAATATCTCATTAAAATTAATAAAAATAAACCTTTGATAATAATTTCCAAAATTATTGCATTTTATCAAATTAAAATCATATAATGCTCATTTTTGTCACAACCAAAGATAATAAAGTTTTTAAAACTTTATTTCCAACATTTTTCATTTATTTTAACGATCAATGTTGAATTAAATTCTTTTATCTTTTATTTAATTCAATTAATCTCCAAATCAACGTATTTCTTTTTATTTTACCAAAACTCATTGTTTATTTCTAATAAACAATTTTAACAAATTTTCATCTGCAATTTATTTTATTTTCTTCATTAAATTATAACCACTGTTATAATTTAATTTCGCAGGTGATCACTAAAACCAGGGTTGTTACAAACACCCCCGTCCCTTATATAAATTGCATCCTCCCAATTTCTTGAGAAGAACTGTATTCCTCATGATTTATTTCATCTAGCAAAGGAAAATATATAAGCAAAGATTCTCATCCTCAAAACAGAAGATAGAAAACTAGGATAAGATTGCTCGATAAATTCTCTGGTTTCCAAGTGTAGTCATTGGGATTAGCAGACCATTGATTCTTCATGAGCGACACATCCTTATTTTGAAGGCGTTTCACCTTCGAAGCAAGAACACAGATAGGATGTTGCATAATAGATAAATCAGGTGAGATCTCAAGCTCTTGCAGACAAGGAAAATCAATAACAGAATCTGAATCATGAAGGCAATTTTGAAGCTAAGAGACGTGAAACACGTCATGAACACCAGATAAATGTGCTGAAAGTGATACTCTATAAGCAACTGGACCAATACGTTCAGTAATAGGAAATGGTCCTATGAATCGAGGAGCTAATTTCCTAGACCTACTGAAAAGCATTTCCCATTTCAAGGGAGATATCTGAATATAAACAAGAACGCCAATGGAGAACTCAAGAGGCTTCTTACGGTTGTCTGGGTAGGACCAATACGTTCAATAATCATTTATTACATGTTCCTCTTTAAAAAAACAATTCACTAATTGGAAACACTCTCATCACTTTACACAATCAAAATTTTCAAATAATTAGCTTTGAAGACTCCTTTTGAAAGAGATAACTAATCTCTTTCATTATAAAAATATAATTATCCATCCAAAATAAATTTTGGATTTACATATTAATTTTTAAATTGTTCTCACAATTTTAAAATGATTTTATCTCATTCCTTATTCATTTATTATACCTGGCACTTCTTTACTATAGCATTTTATAATAAATGAACCATTCAAATTCATATTTCCTTTTGTCACAAAATTAAATTAACATCTTATTATCAACATAAAACTAGTTAAAGTTGATAATGAACTTAAACTTATTTTCAAAAGAATTTTACAAATTCATTCCAACAAAAATTTAAATACTATCAAAATTTAAAATAAAAGCTTGCTCACAAATTCATGCTGAATGTCTAAAATTACCATTTCTTTATTTTCTTTAATATAGAGTTGTATACCTTACCATCTATTATTATTCAAACAACCAAGTGCCAAAACAAATTTTTATAGTCATTATTTATAATTTTGTAGTAAAATATTTACATGCTGTTTTAATTTTCTAACCACTTATTTTCTTATATTGAATACATAATTTTATTAATCAATGTATCACACGATATTTTCTTTCAATTAAGATATCTCCTTAATTAGAATTATTTACTATACTTACTCAAATTACCATATGATATCATTATTTGGATTGTTATAGGCCATACTTACATAACAATTTAAAAGCACAATCATATTCAATTTCAAAATCTCAAATAATATAATGGAATTGCCTTACCATTGAGTTATAGTGGATGACACCATTAATTGGTTGCAGATTTGACCAAATGATCAAAACTGCCTTGCCACTGCTCCAACAATCAATATGGTTCAATGGCTGCATTTGTCATCTAAAATAAAATTAATACTCAAACCCATACTAATTTATTTTCAAACTTTTACTTATTACAACTCACTTTACTGTGTCTGACTGTCCCATCATAGTGTTTAAGAAATTCCTATCGATAACTTTGATCAGGCGCATCAGCCAGAATTCTTAAAGCACTCGATGGACAATCCAACGCAAAATCATTTTCTATATGATAAACATGACTCTTATATAATTTTGCAAAATATTCTTTGCTTTCTTAATAAACAAAATCCAATTATACTTATAAATATATCTTCTATTAAGAAGATTTGCAATTTAAATTGTTGCTTTCACTCATCATTAATGAATACAAGGACGAACTCATTGAGATATTCCTAGAATACTCGATTCAAAAGATCGATGAAATAAGCTTGAGCATTCGTCAAACCGAATGGCATAATAAGCCACTTATAAGAACCATAACGAGTGCAGAACATAGTAAGAGGAATGTTGTCCTTCGCAACTCATAGTTGATGAAAACTGGTGGCAAGGTCAAGCTGAGAAAAGACCTTAGCACCACACAACTGATCAAACATGTCATCGATCCTAGGCAATGGATACTTATTCTTAATGGTTAACTTATTAGGCTTGCGGTAACCGATGCAAAGCCTAAGAGTGCCATCATATTTCTTAACAAAGACGACCGCGGCACCCAACGATGAAGAACATGACTAAATGAATTGCTAGGCTTTAAGCTCCAACAATTGCTTTTTGAGTTCCTCATTAGTGGACATCCTTGTGGGAGGACGACTAATAGGCTGAGCACTAGGAATAAGGTCAATACGGAACTCAATTGCCCACTTGGGTGGCAAACCCGAAACAGGCTTAAATACATCAGCAAAATCATAAACGACTGGAATTTGAGATACATCATCATCTCGAGACTCAAGGGCAAACAAAGATGCTTTAGAATCATCATCAACATTCCGAAGAACAAGAGATAACTGATCAGCAAAATCAGGATGCCTAAGATATAGGATCTTTTCAGAACATAGGATTCCGGCTTGATAACATGCAAGCCAATCCATCCCCAAAATCATATCAAATCCGAGATAGTGAATAACATGCAGATTCGCATGAAAAGAAAAACCACAAAGGATAATCTCAACATTCTCTCACAACATGTTAAGGGTTACAGATCCACCGACAGGATTTCCAATCCTCAATGAAGTAACAAGGCAAGAAACATCCAACAGTATAACATCAACTAGATCCTTCGATACAAATGAGTATGAAGCACCCGTATCGAAGTGAACTCGAATAGAATGATTACGAAAAGGATTATTCATAGAGTAAGACATTAATTCAATTATGGAATACTATGGAATTAAAATTCATTCCTAGATGTATTCCTAACTTATATCTACCCCAAGGACATGAAAAGAATAAGGACACGATGATTAAGGGATATGTAACACTAATACTATACTTGGATGTACCATAATATATGTTTTATTATGTGTTTATCATATTTTATTCTGAACTCGGCTCTAATACCAAGCTATGACGCCCCACCCCAAGACCCACATTAACAAAGAGCATTACTAAGTAATACTATCTATTAATGCGGAGAATAGGGCTGGTTAGGAGCGACCATCCGTAAGCTTTGTCTTAAACAAGCATTGAATATGTCGACTGGGTGCTCTATTTTTTTCCACTATCATTTTCAAGTGGATCGGCATAATCAATAAAGGTTTATTACAAAACTACGGTGGCTAATGGATCTATCAGAACAAAATATAACAACAGCAATATAATAGATCATAGAACATCAGTCTCACACACACACACTCACTCACACACACGCACATATAAACAAATACATCATAGTACACTACATAGTGATACAACAGTGGTGGTACCTAAACCACAATATACACATCGAGTCAAAATGAATAAGTACATATCAGAGTTTGCAAAACAACTACAAAACTATACAAAAGGTGGCTTGCAAATAATCCATGCCGGAAGCAGCAAAGTAGAAATCAATAGCAAGTGACTAACCCAAAATAACTCGGTCTGACCCGAGTACATAAAATACGCGGGTCAGTCTAGCTTAAATAAACTGATTAGCATATGATAGGTGAAATATAGGGATAAGTGATAACGTCTCTTCTCAAAAGAGAAGAAGCAACATCTAACATATGTCAACTGCTAAATATGAGGTAATATCACTAAAATACTTTATATAGAAGTTTCTCGAAAGAGGCAAGTTCAACAACAATATTAGTTAATCACAAATAATCACCTTATATCATCGGCATGTACAATAGCCAATAGAATGGCTTTAGTTAACCATACCTCCTAAAGAGGAAATCATAAGTCTCAAAATCCGCCAAAGAATGGCAAACACAAATAACTCCCAAAATAGGAAATCACAAACCTCAAAATCCGTCGAAAATTTCCAATCACAAATAGCTCCTAAAAAGAAGATCATAAATCTCAAAATACGCCAAAGGATGGCGATCACAAATCTCAATGTGCAGAACTCGATTAAGAGTTCAAAACTCCAAATATGTAATCACTATATAATAATTTCTCAAATGGCTCTAAAGGCCCAATAATCTCGAAATGGTGAAAACATTTGGAAATCACAAATAAATCATGAAATATCACAAAAGATTGCACGTGCTTAATAAAACGTCTGAAGCCCGCCAAGTATTGTATCTCAAATAAGGCGCCAACATCCCGAAGGACAAACATCCCGCCAACATCCCGAATGACAAACATCCCGAAGGACAAATGACCCGAAGGTCCAGTACTAGCAATCAACCCAAAGGTCCATGAAAACGTATAGCTTCAAACAAACAAGTCCAGAACTAACCAAAAAATTAAATGCATGGGTCCCATACCACATGTTTTACTAAATCGTTTAATTCTCTTTCTCATATGCTCAAAGAGTGAAAAATTAACTTCAAACGACCAAATATGGAATTAACCAAAAGTAAATGCATGTGTCACATACCACTTGTTTTACTAAATCATTTAATTATCTTCCTCATTTGCTCGAAGAGTGCAAAAATGTGTATTTTATGTAGAAAATAATTTGCTTTGAGAAAACAAGTTTTTAAAACCATTTTTGAAATCGTCTGGAAAATGTTCCTTCGAAATTCTCTTTATTATAGAGAATATATATATATATAATAGCTTTAAAAATAATTATAAATATTGTAAAATATTTATTTCAAAAGCTATTTCATTATGAAAATCATTTCAAAATCATTTTAGAAAACCCGTGCTCGAAAACATCAAAAATCATCAAAAACGTTGAAAATCAGCATATGAAATCATCTCAAAACACGCAATCCGGAGTACGGATCAATAGCAATGTTGTCTTACCTATTGATAGGTTAGGGCCTTTTAAAACAGTCTAAAATATCACAAGATCTGGCCACAAGAATCGCTGGAATGAGCAGTGTAATCAAAACAGTGCACAAGAGCAAGCAGAAAGCAATTTGTAAAACATGCATGGGCCGACCCAGAAAAGGCCTACGTCGACTTTGGGGAAGCTAGGGCTGACCTATACATGCCTCAGATCGACCCTAGGGTTGAACCCTAATGTTTCTGGGTCGACCTATGGTCGCGAGAAGCTACAGGCAATTTTGCTTGTCTCGGACCAAACTTTGTGCACAGATTTCTGGCACTTCCAAGATGGTTCAAGTTATGAAATTTGACATGCACATACAACAAAACATAGAAAATGATCCCAAAACGATTTCACTCAATTTCGGTATGAAACCAAAGAGATATGAGTTCACAAAGTTGAACCCAGACAAGCTTTTTACTATAAACCAGAAATCTCACGTTTACAGTTTACAGTAAACCAAAACACAATAAAAATTGGAAAAATTTCTTACAGACAATTAGATTTAGCTAGAAATATGAGCTACTACTCACCTTATCAAAAATTTAAGCGATTTAGCTTGCAAGATGATGACTTTAGGCCTTGAGAAGCTTTAGGAACCTGTGGCTGAAGAAGAAACAGACATGCAACAGAAAAAGAAATGTTACAGTAAACTGATTACTCAAAATCACAAAATGAATGAGATAATTTGTGGTTTTGATGTTGATTATTTGCTAAGAATTTGATTTACTAAATTTCCTTGAATTTCACTTTTGATTTTACTTAATTTGTAGCTAAATTTGAAAAATTAAGAAGAGGTTGTCATTTTCTTTCTTTGGTTTGTTTTAGGAAGGAGAAGCCAAAATGAGGAATGTACGTATAGACATTCCTTCCTCCAGATTACTCTAGAAAGGGGTTTTGGGCTTAACCCATTACCCAAATATCTTAAATATTAACACTTAGTTAAATCTTAATTAAGATAATTTCAAGTTAACATTTTATTTTCACCATATTTATACATATGTTGACTAGATAAATTCATACAACATATTTTATGTTTAATAAAATGTTTTACAACATATAAAAATTAATTTAGCCGTTAAAAATTATTTTTCATAATTAAATTTTTATTTTTATTTAAATGCTTCAATTTACACCATTATTTACATAAAACAATATTTTTAACAATCAAAATTGCACAAAAATCATTTTCTTGTCCAATTAAATGTAACAAACCTATTTAACATTATTTGTACATCGAAATATTATTTTTAAGCAATATTCCACATTTTTATTTACATATCTACCATATAAAATCCTAATATCTCATTAAAATTAATAAAAGTCAACCTTTGGCAATAATTTTCCAAATTATTGCATTTTATCAAATTAAAACCATAAAATGCTCATTATCACAACTAAACATAATAAAGTTTCAAAAACTATATTTTCAACATTTTACATTTATTTCAACGATCGATGTTGAATTAAATTCTTTTATCTTATATTTAAGTCAATTAATGTCCAAATCAATATATTTCTTTTTATTTTACCAAAACTCATTGTTTATTCCAAATAAAAAATTTAACAAATTTTCATCTCCAATTTATTTTATTTTCTCCATTAAATTATAACCACCGTTATAATTTAATTTCACAGGTGCTCACCAAAAGCAAGGTTGTTACATTCTTGTAATTCATTTAATGTAAAAATGATACCATGCTGTAGCATTATAAATTGTTATGAAAAATAGTATTACAAAATTTTAAAAATAAAAATAAAAATGATATCACATCAACAAAATTCATAAAACGATACTAGTAGAGGAATTTAATAAATATTAATTCAAAACTAAATGATACTAAAATAGGTAAAAACGTACTATAAACTACAAAATGCTAACATGCTTCATAAATTCATACAACTCGTGAATGCTCCTATAAAATAATGTTGCAATATATCAATGAAAAATTTGGAAGATTACCTACAATTTGTGAATGCTCCTATAAAATAATGTTGCAATACGTATGAATTTATGTAAATTTTCGATCTTGGGCAGTCACTATAAAAAAGTGAAAGTGTGGATTGAAAAATTCTTACGATGCGGACTATTTTCTTGTTAATTCAATTGTCTATAGCTATTTCTCAATGGAAAATGAGCCAACTTTTGCATTGCCAATTGCAGCCATTTGCTATGTTTCCTGATTCAAAATGGAAAATGATACTGGATGTTAGGTGCCTATGGTGTAAACCGGGTTTGGCGCAGTAAAATACAGTATTGGATCAATAGCCCATTTTCGAATGAATATACAGTCCAATGCCGAAATAGCAAATATTATTTGCTCTCAGCCATGAAAAAATTCCTTCACAACTAATAACAAGAAACTTGTACCACAATTTCAAACTCAAAATCCTTTTCACCCCGAAAACATAGCTAAAAACAGCATGAAAATCAACCACAAAACAGAAACAGAAGATGTTTAATTATAGATATTCCATAAATGTTTCTAAATTTGCGATGATCTTCATCATATAAATAGACCAAAAACCAAATTTCATCGCCAAAAGAAAAGAAAAAAAAAATCAATATATCAACAAATGGTTTCAAAATCTTATTTACTCACAGCCTGTTTGATATTCATCTGGGCATGCATTGCCAGTGCTTTGGATGTCGATATAACAACACTTGGTGCAGCCGGAGATGGCAAAACTGATAGCACAAAAGTCTGTTTCTAACCCTACCATTATGCTATGTTGATTTGCTCATTATTTATATACATAAATAAGTGTATTTTTTTTAAACAAACATTGACCATGTTGTTGTGCATGAGTACAGGCTTTATCAGATGCATGGACCCAGGTCTGCGCAGCGCCAGGAGGAGGAACGATAAAAATCCCAGCGGGCAACTTCCTATGTGGGCCGGTCCTATTCAAAGGCATAGCCGGCCAGCAAAAGTGCAATGGGCCTGTAGCAATCCAGCTCGATGGCAACCTGCTAGGAGACACCGACCTTAGCAAATACAAAGGGAACTGGCTCGACTTCCAGTACATAGACGGCCTCACTATCCAAGGCAAAGGCGTAGTAAATGGGCAGGGCCCTGCCACCTGGCCCAAATCCAATTGTCAAAAGCAGTGGAACTGCAAGATACCCCCTATGTCCCTTGACTTCGCCTTCGTCAATAACCTACGTTTATCGGGCATCACCTCGAAGGACAGCAAGTACTTCCATCTCGATTTCTTCCAGTGCGACACGGTAGATATCCAAAATAAACTTGATTTTGCGTTCCCTTAATCTAAAATTTTACATATGGAAAATATATAAAATATATTTAGATACTTAAGGAAATAATATATTCAAAAATATATTTGAAATAGTTTAGGACATATATACGAAGAATATACGCATGTATGAAATATAGCCTTATTGCCTCCTTATATTTATATACTTAACCACTTCCTAAAATCAAAGCTATTATAAACAGGTAGATATCCAAAACCTCATCGTAACAGCTCCAGGAGACAGCCCAAACACAGATGGCATCCATTTCGGGCAGTCCAAGAACATCAACATAGCCCACACCAAAGTGGGCACGGGAGACGACTGTATTTCGATAGGGTCCGGGGTGACCAACATGACTATAACGGACGTACAGTGTGGACCGGGGCATGGGATCAGTGTGGGCAGTTTAGGGAAGGATGGGGACAAGGGCGATGTCTCCGGCCTTACGGTGAAGGACAGCACCCTAACCGGGACGATGTTTGGGCTCAGGATCAAGTCGTGGCAAGGCAAGAAAGGGGGTGGTGGGGGTGGTATAACGATAACCGTATCGGATTTTACTTATGATCATATTACTATGGTGAATGTAGCGAACCCTATTATTATTGACCAGGAGTACTGTCCTTTTACTGCTTGCCCTGAATCGGAGCCTTCATCTGTAAAGATTAAGGGGATTAAGTACTCGAATATAAAGGGCACTTCTACGACGCCGGAGCTGATTAAGCTTGTGTGTAGTACTGCGAATCCTTGTGAAGGGGTGGAGTTGAGTAATATTGATTTGTCGTATTCGGGTACGGATCCTAATGCTAATCAGACTGCTATATGCACCAACGCTGTTGGGACCAGTAGCAATGTCAAGCCTGTTACTTGCTTTGCATAGAATAAGCAAAGGAAAATTTAAGAGTATTCAGTTCACTGCCCTGAATGACTGACACTGAGGCTGCCTTCAGGAATCTGATGTTTCATTCAAGTGGCATTTAGATTGTATGAAAGATGTAAAAATTTGTATTTTTGTTTATCAACAAATATGTATAATTGATTATCTTCTTGTTGTTTTACGTACATTGTTGATTGGAAGTTTATATCAAGCTGTGTAATAGTTATTGATGATCTATATATAGACCACTTTATACATACTACATAGAACAACCAAAACTTTGTAATACCTCAAAACCTTGATAAGGAGATAGGAAAAAGAGAGATCGAGAATAAAAGTAACATGTCAAAAAAATCTCAAATGATTTATATATGTGGTAATGGTATAATGGTTCTTCTTTAGAGTTGTAAACTCTGAACAACAAGTTGGATATAATCAATATCTTTTAATATGTACATAATCAGACAACTACACACATGCAAAATGGCTGCATATAAAATGAAAGTCTCTGATTTTAATATCACATTAGTCTGCATATTTCATCTTTTGCAATGTGATAGGATCAAGCTGAAAAAATATGTAAAAAACGTTAAGGTAAAAGATTTGAAAATGATGGATGTTTACACTTCCGCAAAATAAGAACAAAACATTCAATAACGATACAACCGTAGATGCATTGTTACCGCCTTCATTGAAGTGGCCTGAAATTCCTTCAAAATAAAGCATACACATGCATACAAACATGTGTCTGTTTGTGTATATATGTATATGTATGTATACGTATATACATACAACCGTAGATGCATTGTTACAACCTTCATCGAAGTGGCTTGAAATTCCTTCAAAATAAGACACATACATACATAAATACAGACAGACGGTCTATTTAAACATAAAATAAAATAAAGCACAATTGTTGACACGATAAATCTGAGCCATTTAATCACTTTGCACTTATATGAAAGGTGGAATATAGAGAGAGTCTAATGGTTAAGATCTTTTATTTCTACATCAATGATCAGCTCCTCCTCACTTTTGCTATAACTCAAATCCCCTGATTTCTCTCTCATGGAGTGACAAGGAAGAGAAACTATATTATTTAAATCAGAAAATATTGTAACGACCCGTCGTTTCGACCTTCGAAACACTACAAGAATAACATCAAATTCCGACGATAGATAGCCATCGCGGTCGTCGATAACCGACGGAATAGGTACGCGCTTCCCGACTCTTTTCGACGGCTATTAGCGACAGTTTTCCGACGGCTGGTTGTGTACACGTGGCCATGAACCTTACTAATATTCTATCGACAGTCATCGCTATCCGCCAGAATATTATGACCAGATAGCCGTCGTTAACCGTCGCTAGCAGTCGGTAGCCTGAATGTTTTTTTTGTACTAGCGGCCATTCGATTCTCATACAATCCATATGCATCAATATGTATCATAGCTCCATTTCACACATATGTCATATGTATATAAAAGCTAAAATGACATATTATACCAACAGCAATAACAACAACAAATCAAGCTCAAACAATCCAACAAACATAAAATCAAACATCCAACATCTCCACAAATGTACCAAGCATATCCAGTTAACACCAAACATCTTCACAAAATGTATCAAACATACCCAAATCAACATAAAACAACCAACCTCTCATCAATGTATATAAAACATAACAAAACATGTCATACTCACCATCTCCAAGTGAATATATACAATGTCCAAACACAAACAGAAAATAGCGTACCTATCAAGACTCGTCCTCGCCTCCAGAAGCATACGACGACGAAAGGAATGTCCCTTGTTGCTAAACATACTCCGCCGAGCATTGGTTCTGCTACGCCATCTCCACAGCACGAAGACGGTCTTGCTCCTATAGTTGTACAAGCATGACTCTCAGCTCTACAATCTTTGCTTTGACTTGAGCTTTTTGGTGTGCTTTCTAGAAGGTCCTAGGCTGCGAATAGAAATACGTTGTTATAAAACTTATCTAACTTTATAAAAATTATGCAACTTCTACAAGGTAATTTATTTTTATAAATTACCGCTTCCCAAAGCCAAAACCCCTACATCGCGACGTCGGCTCCATGATAGAGTCAAAAATAGCATCCTCCTCATCACGCGTCAACTCTTCTTCTCCCATTTCCTACAGTATCCGTGCTCGTGCTTCTTGAAATTTTTCCTACAATGCAAAAGAAAATACAATTGAAGTTTACACAATATTATTTTAATTCTTTGTAACTGGTTACTTAAACTGATCAATATCAATAATTTAAAATTTAAAATTTAAAATATGCTTATGTAGGAAGCGAATGCTTTACCGTCGTCCTCATATGCGTACATGAGGTTGCCAGCTTTGTCTGTCTACTTGATGGCATGAGTATGAGCAAATACATCCATATATGAGACGTGACCTTCACGTGCCCTTTCTTGAAATAGTTAGTATATATGTATTACTGTTGTAATAACTGTTTATTAATAACTTATAACTTAAAATATGCAAATGTAATAACTGTTTATAATTGCAATTAATAAATTTACTAGATCCTCACGATTATGCTGAAATGACTTGGAACCACCGCGATGTGTGACCAGATTTTTTCTATTCGCGGAGTTTCCCTCGGACTCCGCCTGCAAATTTAAATTAGAAATTATATTTTACAGCTGTAAAACAAATTTAACTGATTTATAAAAGACTTACATTAAATTCATCGTTGTTCCACCAAACATCCCACACGCTAGCACTCATCAAGCTAGACTTCTTCCTCGCTTTTCTAAGGCCAGACATTGTGTTTCGGTAATTCTTACAAATTTTTGAACTCCAATGGCGATGGCAAAGGAGAATGTCAGCTTCCTACAAGTCTACTGTCTCTTACAGATTGAGAAAATATAAGTTGTGCATTTATACTTAGCCAGTAAATTGTAAAATGGTAATATATAATGATATATAATTTACGCTTAAAAGGAAGTCCTATCAAAAATTCTTCTTGATGGGGTCTGGGATCTTACACCATCTAGGCTAACATGAGTATCCTGCTCATTTAAGCCTACTTCGAAATACTAAGAACAACCCCTGATGACTCCAGTTCAAATCCCCCGTGTCAAATATGAAATAGACATTTAATAAATCATGACTAATATATCATATACAAAATATTTTTAATGCTAATATTAATATTTACGACCCATTCGCTTTAGGCTGCAATGTCACTACGGTACACAGTTCCTGCTCTGACAGGCCGCTGCCATCACGTCCAGCGGTGGCCCCTCTTTGAGAAGAGAGGAAAACTGAATGGGAAGAACTACAGAGTCGGAAGAAAGACATAATATCTATCACAAACATATCATTTTATTATGGCAAAACATATCATTTAATTATAAGAAAGCCTATCAATGTTAATGAGGAAAATGTAACATAAGTAATCACATAAACTACCTTCTATTAAAATGTACATTATTAATCAGTCCTCGTCGTTTTTTGATTCAGACTTGGTCTCGTACTCTATATTGTTTTCCTTTATAGTCTCAAATGTTTCTACTAATACATTTAATTCATCGTTTAGAGATTCAAAAGCGATTTGATAGTCGATTATTGTTATTTCACCATTTCCCACGATATCTGCTTGATAAGCTTGTTCATCAGGAGTATTCTTTCCATCAAACGTAAATCTTGCCTTCGTGTTAAAAACTGCCGATCAATCTGCTTTATCTCCTTTTAGATATGGATAAAGAGTGTAATAAACTTGTAGGGATTGTTTTATATGTACAAAAGGATCGTACTTATGATAACGCGAGGTATGCTTTTTTTCAATGAGATTATAATTTGGGTGCACGTTGATTCCCAAAGCTGAAACTTTGCTGAACCAGTTGCATATAAACAAAAAAAAACTTTCTCCGCGGGTCTTATGAAATATGTTAATTGAAACACCTGGATTAACATGCCATAAAACCCCTTTGTATGATCATTTGGATCATCACTGCCTTTAACGAATACATTGGTATTGTTATTTAATTTTTCGGCACCATTATCTTACATGTTGAATTTATATCCATCGACGAAGAATATTGGATATGTATTGTCTTTTTGGTTCCATCGCTAGAAGTTTCAATCCTTCATCGACCACCTAATTTATCGGATCATAAACGTAGTTCGAAAACCAACTAGCGAAATCTTTACTAATATTGCCGCTTGGATGTTGTGATTCATAAACACTATAGATATAGATAATATGTTGCATCATAATTAATGTATGTATTATTAAAATAAGTATATCCAGACTAGTTATTTAATATAAACTAACAAATGGTGTGACTTCAGCACAATTAGGAAGAATACATGTGTATGCTATGTTGGGTGAGTTTCGACAAGTGTTGGGTGAGTTTCGACCGGCTCCTTCCCTACCACCAAACCAACTCTTGCCGGACCGGCTCCACACCATGCCCACCGAACCGCCTACCTCCTGAGCACTGCCGAACCACCTACCTCCCAAACAACACCGGACCAACCCACTCACAAGTCACCACCGAACCAACACATATCCACACCACTACCGAACCAGCCTAACCGGACCAAGCTACGCCCTCGACCGAACCACCTCCCTCTCCATCCACTACCGAACCAAAAGCCTCTCCAATTCCACACCACCGATCCAAGGCACCACTGGACCGCTTATCTAACCTACACCGAACCAACATGCTACCAAACCAACCATTGCCGGACCGAAAAACAACTCCAACCATCTCCGAACCAAGAGGATGTCGAACCAACATTGCAGGCCAGATTGTCTTGGCCCAAGCCCACCAGCAGCTATATACATCCAGAACCCCTGCCCCCAACCTCACTCTATAAATAGAGGGGCAGGGGTATAACAATGGCAGACAAGTTTGAGAGCTCAAGTACGGAGAGAACTTTCAAACAACTTTCAGTTACTTGTAATAAAAGCTTTGCACTTGTAATCTGAATAGAAAAGGAGAATAACATATAAAGTGGACGTAGGCACGTTCTGGCCGAACCACTATAAATCTGTGTGTCTTTTACAGTTTAGTCCCTACTTTTTATATATTTGCATAAATCACCAAAATCACTAAAAACAACATAAAATCAACTAATTCATACGACTTGGAGGTGTTTGCCCATTTGTTATGCAAACATTTTTGGTGCTTTCATTGAGAAAGGAGCTCGAAGCTTCAGCTTCTCCCACTCAACCCATTTTCTATCAACATCGTTCATTGCTTGGAAAACATGCCTCCCGGATGGAAGAAGGATGCTAACAAAGGAAAGAACATTGCAACTAGTAGTATCCTAGATTCAGTAATCAGAGATCAAGACAATCGTCCGGTTCCAACAGCAAATGAAAATCAGGCAAATCCGACAGCCCCTGCTACGGAACAACCAATTACAAGGACGGATCTGGATAGGGTTGTGGCTGAAGTAACTAACCGCTTCGCATCTCAACAAGAAGCCTTGGTGGACCAACTCATGTCACACTTGAGGGATGCTGAAGAATCCAACCGCAACACTGAATCATGGGGTGAGTCCCGGTCTGGAGGATCTGGAAGACGACAAAGGTCTTTCTTCTTCGAAGAGGCTAACAACAGAAACAGCAATGGTAGGAGCCGAGCCCGGACTCAGCCCGAATTCCGACCCGAGGAAACACTTGGAACCGAACCCAACATGGGAGGTACCAGGCAGGGGTCGGATGTAACTGAGCCTATCATGCTGCCTAACCATGGAAACACCAATAGACGGGGCCAAGCTGGAGTCCAGCCCGAAGTTGGACCCAAGGAAGTGCTGAGAACAGAACCCAGCAGGGGAAGATCAAGGCAAGGGCCAACTGTGGCTGACCCCAGCATGCCTCCGGAAGACCAGAGGCAGCCATTGGAGAATGTTAGGAGTGACAGACGATACCATCCCTACAGGTCATCTGGACGGAATCAATCCCGCAGGGAAGAACCAAACTCATTTCTATCCGCTCCAAGTTCTGATGAAAGGATGGCGCGATTGTTCAGAGAATGCGTCCAACGGGACCAAAGGGATCGGGGGATAGGCGCTAGGGTAACCAGCCCTTTCACCCGCAATATCGAAACTGCCATCACCCCCCGGGAATGGAAAATGCCAACAATGGAACCTTACAAAGGAACCTCCGACACCGTCGTACACTTACAGAGATACACCCAGCATATGCTCATGAGCGGAGCAACAGAGGGAGTGTTGTGTAAATGCTTCCCACTATTCTTGGCAGATCTAGCTACCTCCTGGTTCTGCCACCTACCCCAAGGGTCCATCAGCTCATGGGAAATGTTGAAAGAAAAGTTCATCGGCCAGTTCCGCATTCATGTGGAACAACCCAAGGACGCTTATTCCTTATCTAATATCAAACAGAAACCCGGAGAGACAGTGCAACAATATCTAACCCGATTCAATGCCGCAGCGGCCGCAGTCCAAGATGCCGACGAGAAACTTATCCTAATGGCCCTCTGCAGTGGTGTACATCCAGATACAAAATTTGCTAGGAGATTAACGAAAGAAAAGCCAGCTACCTTACCCGATTTCTTCCATGAAGCCGGGAAATACATGAGACTCGAAGACGCTGCCATTGAAAGGCAGACAGGGCAACAAACCAAGACAGCTCATGGCAACACACCCGCAGTAGCAAAGGACGTTCGAAGAAATGACTCCAGAGATAGTGCTAGGGGCAAGAAGGGAGAAAAGCGCTTATATAGGCCAGGGCCGAGATTTGACTCTTACACTTCTTTAAATGAAACAATCGAAAACATCTTCTTGGCCACCCAAGACGAAGTTAGATACAAGCGCCCCCCGCACAAGAAGGAATCAGATAATGCAATTAAGTCTGGAAAGTTCTGCCGCTTCCACGAATCTCATGGGCATGACACCAATGAATGCCATCATCTCCGGGACTTGATTGAAGAACACATCAGAAGGAAAAGACTAGAGCGCTATGTGAAAGGTCAGAACAGGACTTCGACTCCTGCCAATGAGAATCCAGGGCTACCCCTCCCGGAGGTAGGCGGAGAAAATCGCAACACCAGCGGCTCTAGTCAAGACAAGATAGTGGTCCATACCATATCAGGAGGACCGCACATCGCTGACAGAAGCTGGGCAGAGATGGAAAGATACGGTAAGTCACTTAGAAACGATGAAGGCTACATTAATTCTGTTATGGAAGAACGCCACCCGAAACGGAAAGAGAATGACGATATCACATTCAGTAGGCGTGATCTAGAGGGAAGGCAGTACCCACACATGGATCCTATGGTCATCTCTGCCTGGTTCGGTCCAGCCAAAGTTTTTTGAATTTTAGTAGACACTGGAAGTTCAGTAAATATCCTATTCAAGCATGCTTTCGACAAAATGAAGCTATCAATGAAGGATGTGTCTCCCTGCAACAAACCACTACATGGTTTCACTGGAGATGCGAAGATGCCCCTCGGGCAACTGGACCTCTTTGTTGAAATAGGAAGTCATCCCCGCTCCGTTGTGCGAAAACAAACATTTGTGCTAATAGAGAACCACTCGGCCTATAACGCCTTTTTAGGAAGACCAGCCTTGCCTGACTTCCAAATTGTCCTAGCTCCATGGTGCCTGAAGATGAAATTTCCAACAGATAACGGAATAGGAGAAATAGAGGGAGACCAAGACGCTGCTCGAGACTGCTATGTAACTGAACTTCGCAATAACCGCAGAAGAGATAAAGGAAAAAATGCAGAGACTACTCTCTGCATGAAGAGCTTGGAAGCATAGCAACTAAAGAAAGCCCCTCCTCTTCGATATACCAGTGATCCTTTCAATGAATTAGACCCCAGGGACAAAGAGGAGGAGGCTACCGCCGAGCCTACAGAGGCTATGGAATTTGTAGCTGTAGACAAACATGACTCAAGTAGACTATTGAAAATTGGATCTCAACTAAAAGAAGAATTAAAGGATCAACTCATTGATTTTCTCCACCACAACTTGGATGTATTTGCATGGACTCACGCTGATATGACTGGAATCTCCCTAGATGTAGCATGCCACGTACTGAACGTCGATCTTACCAAAGTGCCAGTAAAGCAGAAAAAGAGAAGTATGGGGGCAGAACGATCAGCAGCCCTCGAGGAAGAAGTAAAGAACCTACATGCCAATAACTTCATACGAGAAGCCATCTACCCAGAGTGGATCGCTAACCCAGTACTAGTAAAGAAGGCAAATGGGAAGTAGCAAACATGCATTGACTTCTCCAACTTAAATGACGCTTGCCCGAAGGATTGCTTCCCACTCCCCCGAATCGATCAACTCGTGGACAGCACAGCCGGGCACGAACTCTTATCCTTTATGGACGCATACTCAGGATACAACCAGATTCCCATGCACGCCCCCGATCAAGACCACACTAATTTCATCACTGAACGGGGATTGTACTGCTATAGAGTAATGCCTTTCGGACTCAAAAACGCCGGAGCTACTTATCAGCGACTCGTCAACAAGATGTTTGCGGAACTAATAGGACGAACTATGGAAGTTTATGTGGATGACATGCTGGTAAAATCAAGGAAAGCCTACGATCATGTAAGCCACCTGGACGAGATGTTTCAAGTACTTCGCCAATATGGAATGAAGCTGAATCATCTAAAGTGCTCCTTCGGAGTATCGTCGGGAAAGTTCCTAGGATTCATCGTCCATGCCAGGGGGATTGAAGCAAACCCTGAACAAGTTAGGGCTTTGCGAGATATCAAGATACCATCCACTCGAAGAGAGATGCAAAGCCTAAATGGGAAGGTGGCCGCCCTAAGCAGATTCATCTCTAAGGCAACCGACAAATGCATCCCTTTCTTCGAAGCCCTAAAGAAAGACAAAGGAAAGTTTGAATGGACTGACGAATGCTCAACAGCCTTCCTTAACCTAATAGAACACCTCCAGAGAACACCAGTACTCTCAACTCCAAATGAAGGCGAAGAACTATACCAATACCTTGCTGTGTCGTCCCATGCTTTAAGCGCCGCTTTGGTGAGAGAAGACAACCGCGCGCAGCGGCCCGTATACTTTGTAAGCAAGAGGTTTACGGGGGCAGAATCCAGATACCCTAAACTTGAGAAGCTAGCATACTGTTTGCAAATCACGTCACGGAAACTGCGACACTATTTCCAATCTCATTCCATCAGAGTTTTAACCGATCAACCGCTAAGGCAGGTACTCCATCGCCCCGACACTTTTGGGCGACTACTTAAGTGGTACATTGAACTGAGTCAATATGATATCACCTACCATCCTCGCACCGCCATCAAGGGACAAGCCATAGCCGATTTCATTGCCGAATTCACTACTAACGAAGGTAAGGAGCAATCTGAAATAGCAGAAGGTATCAAGTGGAGTCTATTCGTAGATGGGGCATCAAATGAACAAGGCTCGAGGCGGGTGTTGTGATAATCACCCCCAGGGGAAGGAAGCTGCACTATGCCCTAAGGTTGGAATTCGTTGCCACCAACAACAATGTAGAATATGAAGCAGTAATAGAAGGATTAGAACTCGCCTTAGAAATTGGAGTCAGTTCTTTATGTCTTCATAGTGATTCTCAACTTTTCGTGAACCAAGTACTAGGAGAGTTCCAGACTCGAGGGGAACGACTCACAGCATATCTAAAGAAAACCAAGCTGCTACTCGATTAATTGGACCACTATTTAATCAAACACATTCCTCGAGAGGAGAACCGAGAGGCCGACGAACTGGCAAAGCAAGCTAGCATGTAGAACAGTACCATTTCTGGAACGGTAGCCATCTCAAAACAACTAGCCCCAAGTTTCGAACAAGAGGATCTGATAGCTGCAATCGAAGAAGAAACTTGGATGACTCCTATCCGGAAATACTTGCAGGATGGCACACTACCCGACAGGCGTAACGAAGTTAAGAAAATCTTGAGTAAAGCCTCCCGCTACACAATACAAGAAGGCATCCTCTATCGGCGCAGCTTCTCTAACCCCTTATTAAGGTGTGTCGCTGGAAGGGAAACCAAGGAAGTCCTGTCCAACATCCATCAAGGAAGTTGCGGAGATCACACTGGAGGGCAGACTCTAGCAAAGAAAATACTCCGATATGGGTATTACTGGCCCACTTTAAATAAAGACGCCTTAGACTTCGTCAAAAGATGTGACAGATGTCAGAAATTTGCTAAGATCCCTCGACTACCAACCAAGGAGATTACTCAGATGACCAGCCCTTGGCCCTTTGCAATATGGGGAATTGACTTGATTGGCGAACTGCCAATGGGCCGAGGCGGAGCCAAATATACCATAGTGGCAGTTGGCTATTTCACCAAATGGGTGGAAGCGGAGCCTCTAAATAAAGTATCTTCGGCAAAAGTTGTTAATTTCTTGATCAAAAATGTTCTATGCAGGTACGGGGTTCCACTCAAAATCATATCGGACAATGGACTTCAGTTTGACAGCGAGGAGTTCGCCGACTGGTGCCGAGAGCACGGAATTCACAAAAGCTTCTCATCTGTAGCTTATCCCCAAGCAAACGGACAAGCCGAAGCTGTCAACAAAATTCTCAAAACTCTAATCAAGAAGAAACTTGAAAAGTCAAAAGGAGCTTGGGTGGATGAACTTCCTACGGCACTTTGGGCCTACCACACATCTTACAGAACATCAACAGGACATACTCCTTTCTCTTTGGCATACGGATCGGAGGCCATGCTTCCAGTTGAAACTGTAGTGCCCTCCCACCATAGGATCCACTACAACCCAGAAGAGAATGAAGAACTCCTACACATGTCTTTGGACCTAATTGAAGAAAGAAGAAATGATTCAGCACTTAAAGCGGCAGCTCACAAGCAAAAAGTGGCAGCACGATACAACTCCAAAGTCAAGCACCGCAGCTTACGAGAAGGAGATCTTGTTCTCAAACGGATCTTCCCGCGCCCCGGAGCACTAGATCCTATCTGGGACGGACCCTACGTAATTCATAAGGATCTCCACAACGGAGCTAATATTTTGTCAACAGTGGACGGAGAGGTGTTCCAGAGGGCATGGAACATCCAACACCTTCGTCGATACTTTTCTTAACTTGTACTGCCCATATGAAGTGAATTAACAAAGAGAATCAGTGGACGTAGGCATTTACGTGCCGAACCACTTTAAAAATCTTGTCTCTTTTTAACTTGTTCCTTTATATCTTGGTTGCTTGTTAAGCTTTATCCTTTTCTGTTGAACAAAATCCCGTATAACGGTATTTCCATTCTGGACACTTCACGGCACAACCTCACCTGGACAAGACCTAACAGGTACTATACGAATCTATGCCCTCGTCAATGAGACACTTTTGCTCCAGCATCCCTCTGCTGCGGGTTAACTCATTGCTCGCGTCGGCCCTCAAAGCCAACTGTAATGAGCAGATCATAAGCCACCGAGAAGGCCGACTATAGACGAGGCAGCTCATTACGGCGTTCGGCTCGCCGGCGACTGTGAACCGATTATAAGCTCCAACATAAGGTGTGGCCAGCCAGGGGTAGTTCACAGTTGATGATCGGCACCCACGCTAGCCGGCCACGGTAAATCGAATAATACCCACGATTACGGGCCATAATGGCCCGGGTAGTTACTGTGCGCGATCTCGACTCCGATGTGTCTTAAGTACGGCTGTGGTAAAAAAGAAAACTCCCCGCGGAGGCGTAAGATGGGTGACGAATGTCTCCAAGACCCACAGCTAGGGAAAGTGACTACAAAACCCGTTTGCCACGAACTTAAGCACATCGAAGGCCTTCCGTGATTAGAAGTTTTACTATTTCTTATATTTCCATTTTATTTATAAAAACTTTCCTCCTATCCTCTATAACGATCACTAAAGTACAGGACACAAAATGGGAGACACTCGCTGGTGGAAATGAGAACTCACAACTGGATAACAGGTCACTCAGCTGCATTCCATCCTCAGTCACACAAGACATTCAAAGCTACCGTCTACAACTAAAACATGAAGGGCGGTGCTTCCTTTTCTTGTACATAAACATGTAGCTATAGCCTATTCACACATCACACTAACATTGCGAGACATGAAATTATATTTTAAGCAAGAGCTTAGCATCAAACACGATTAAAGCACATGCATATACACAGTTATATTTCTTATGCAACACATCAAAATAACGACAGGATCCTAATATGACAAAATCAGCTTATGTTATAAAATTACATGTTAAAAATAAAGTCGTTCGTTGCAATGACATAATTACAACCTGAAAGTACATTAATGTTTTGGAACTAGTATGTACAGGAATGTCAAGTAAAACCAAAAATGCCCGGATCAAGTCAAAATACTCGGCAGCATCAGAACTTCATCTCTATCCTTCCAACCCCCCAAGATCTACTTGACCGCAGGATCAGAACTCCCAGCATGCTGACCAAAGGTCCCACCTGTCCAATTCAGGAGAAGAATCTATTAGACAAACGATAGGCGATCAAGTTAAGGAAAGATTAAAAGGGAAGACTTACCAGCGTCTGCTCCCTGATCATCATCCTCCAACTGCACACCCACTTCCTCGGCGGTAAGCAGCCGCATGCCCTCCTTCACTGCCACTTTCTCCTCCTCAGTAAACTGGGCCGTGACCACATCCATTTTGAAAGCTACACCACCCTCCTTATCCGCTTCAGCCTTGGCCTCCTCCAAAGCCCGGAGATATATCCTAGCCATGACCCGGGGATAATCGTCCATCCAGGACAGGTTGCCCTGCTTCCAAGTACGGAAGTACATGTCCTGGAGCATCTCATCCATTATCCCCTCGTTCTCCTCAAACTCCCTCATCCGGGCCTCGGAAGCCGACGGCCTTACAACAGCAGCATCTCTCTCCAATCGGTATCTCGAACAGTCTGCCTGAAGAGATTTCTGCATCGCCTCCATCTCCTCCTTCAGCTTAGCTTGAGCAAGCTCTGCGGCCTCAAGCTTCCCAGATAACTCCTCTATCTGCTCAAGATCCGCTCTTCGAGCCTCATCCACAGTGGCAATGGCCATATCGATTCGTTCCTTGCAGGTGGCCTCCATTTTTCACAGCTCGGCTTTGCTAGCCTCCTCCATAGTTTTCTTTAGCCGTTTGGAGGCTGCCTCATGCTGGGAGATCTGAATGGCCTGATCGGCAAGCTGTTTGGCCTGATCGGAAATCATTAGCGGCAGCCGAATGTTAGCACTTCCGATTTCCTCTCCAACCTTGACCAGTCGGGCGTGATGCCCCATTAACTTCTTGGTCTCTTCAGCCACCCGATCGATGTTTGCCTTGGCCTCATCCCCCATAGTCACAATCCGAGTGGTTAACAAGTCGAGATCCAAAGACTTAGCGTCATCAAGCACCCTTACCATAGGATTGCGGGGTAGGAGGTGCTCACCGGTAACCTCATCGAAGGAAATATCATGAGAACTCGGGTCCAGATCTGGATGACCCGCAAATGGGTTACGAGCCAAGCCGGGACGATCAACATGAGTAACGGAAGGATTCTCTGATGGATGCGGAGATGGTATGGACTTAGTATCCTCCCCCGTGGTGTCATGAATAGGCTGGGTTGGGGGCTGAGGTCCAAGTGAAGGTTCGAACATAGAACGCCTCCTCTTTCTCTTTTGAATATCCTCTTCGATGACTCCGAGAAGAGGACGGTAACTGACTACGCCCCGGGAACGGTCAGTCGAGGGCTTCGGTTTAGCAGAAGCCTTGAAGAGTTTGAATTGCTCAAGGCGGTGCCGAATGTCTGATGTCTTGGCCGCCTCAACCATTCCTGGAATAAAAACCAAGTGTTACAAGCGTGCACGAGACTATAATCCAAGAAACATGTGAAGTTAAAAGAGCAGTCGAAAATTCACCTTGAACTGCCGGAGTTATCCCAGCTGAAATACTCTCAGAAGATGGACTGGCACCAGTCCCGGCCTTATCAGATTTCTTCGGTTTCCCCACCAAGGCCGACCCTCCCTCCAATCCCTCAAAGGCTTGGTGGAAAGCATCATCCGTCCACTCTTGAATCTCACCTGCTTGCCCAGAGGTCAAGTCACCAACTCCACTACCACTTTGTCCTTCGCCACCATTACCACCATCACCTTCTCCATCACCTCTGCTCTCCTCCTCGCCTCTTTCCTCCTCTCCACTTTCCTCCTCCGGAACATCTGGGCATGTTCTGGGAGAGGGTCCATCAGATTTCTTGATCTTATTCCCCCCGACTACTGGAGGTATCGAGAAGGGTCTCCTCTTGCTGCTCTTTGTCGTGGCCCCTCCTTTTTCTTTGGCAGCTCTTTCCTCAGCCGTATCCCTTTGCTTGACCACAGACTGATGTGGTAGAATCAAGTTGTGTCCCAGGAGAGTGGCATTCCTGATTAGGTAAGAAGCTGGCTTATCCCTTCCTGAAATGGCCTCTATCTCCGTGGCCATCTGAACCAGATGATCATTCTCCACGACCGCAAAGCCACCTGTCGCTAGCAAGAGATAAACACACATAAGAAGAAGCATCTCGGTCAGAACGGAAATTATAAATAAGCTTCAACTTACAGCCAGAGGTGAAGCGATGGATCGAAACGATGTCATCCTGGACGAAGAACCATTCCTTCTTAAACATGGTGAACTTTGAATACAAGTCCAAGACCGGCTAGAAGGACACGGCCAATTCCAAGCTGATGTATGGAGACCCCTTCTTGTAACCTCTCAAGTTGTATAGATACCTAATCTCCCGGTTAGAAGGGGGCGTCCGTACTTTCTCTGGAAAATCACGAATAGGCACACCAAGATAGCGTAGGAGTTGGGCTGGAGCTGGAAAGGGGCCACCTTCAAATAGGTGACGAAGCTAACTATCCAAGCATTGATTGGAGGAATGGCCCCACACATGCAGTGGTACCTACTATAAGCAAAGTATCCTTCAGGGGGATTATATGGCATGACCCCCTCCCCTGGCAACAGCATGCGTGCTCTATCAATCCCAAAGGAGTGGGAGATAACATCAAGCTGCTCCTCTCTGAGAGAGCTCGGAAAGCAATCAGGAGGAGAGTTCAGAAGCTCTTGGGGACCATACCCATCTACTAGCGATCTCGGGGTGGGTTCACGACGTTCCGGTCCTGGCTGGGCTGGGGGCACAACGGGGGACTCTCGTCTATCCGTAGATTTTCTCTTTTCTAATCGAGTTTCCACTTTGCGAGACATTTATCTGTAACACCGGAAAAACATATTGTTAGAACAAGGAGTATGGAAATACAAACAAACAAGTACATGCATCCTGGAGTCTCATTCGCAATTCGAAACATAAAAGCTCGAGACCAAAGACCATTCGGCCTCACACTTCTCAAACTCATTCGGCAGTTCAAGGACAAAAGGTCATTCGGTATTTTGGGGGCCACGAGCTCATTCGGTAAACCACAGCTTTCAGGTACATTCGGTACACGAGGCCCCCGAGCCCATTCGGTAATTGAAAATAAGAGTTCATTCAGCAGAGTAGATCCTCACCTGGCTCGGCAAGAACATGATACGGCTAACACGTTGATTTGGTAGGGATAATAGTTTGATTCGGTAAAAACGGGGGAGTGGTTCGGCTGATGAGGAAAAACAGAGGCGTTAGGCCCCTATTTATAAGCAAATACCAATAGCCGGACCAGTTGGTTCGGCGCTAGAGACCGGATGAGAACATCCAAGCTTAAAGCAAAGCACGCCATGTGCATGCACATGCCCTACTTTGGGGGGCAAGTGTTGGGTGAGTTTCGACAAGTGTTGGGTGAGTTTCGACCGGCTCCTTCCCTACCACCAAACCAACTCTTGCCGGACCGGCTCCACACCATGCCCACCGAACCGCCTACCTCCTGAGCACTGCCGAACCACCTACCTCCCAAACAACACCGGACCAACCCACTCACAAGTGACCACCGAACCAACACATATCCACACCACTACCGAACCAGCCCAACCGGACCAAGCTACGCCCTCGACCGAACCACCTACCTCTCCATCCACTACCGAACCAGAAGCCTCTCCAATTCCACACCACCGATCCAAGGCACCACCGGACCGCTTATCTAACCTACACCGAACCAACATGCTACCAAACCAACCATTGCCGGACCGAAAAACAACTCCAACCATCTCCGAACCAAGAGGATGCCGAACCAACATTGCCAGGCCAGATTGTCTTGGCCCAAGCCCACCAGCAGCTATATACATCCAGAACCCCTGCCCCCAGCCTCACTCTATAAATAGAGGGGCAGGGGTACAACAATGGAAGACAAGTTTGAGAGCTCAAGCACGGAGAGAACTTTCAAACAACTTTCAGTTACTTGTAATAAAAGCTTTGCACTTGTAATCTGAATAGAAAAGGAGAATAACATATAAAGTGGACGTAGGCACGTTCTGGCCAAACCACTATAAATCTGTGTGTCTTTTACAGTTTAGTCCTTGCTTTTTATATATTTGCATAAATCATCAAAATCACTAAAAACAACATAAAATCAACTAATTCATACGACTTGGAGGTGTTTGCCCATTTTTTGTGCAAACATGCTACATGTTAATTTCTATCGTCTAACCATACGTCCACACATTTTCTAACAGGTCGGCCATGTTGTCTAAAAGTATATAACATTGTTTTAGAATAATCTTGTTCCATACCTTCATCATTACGTGTATCACTTTCAAATGATAAGTTCACATGATCACTGAAATAATAGAAGAAAAAGAACGAAGCTTCTTCTTCGATATATGATTTGCAAATCGAACCTTCAACTCATGCTTTTTGTCTTATTTCTTTAGTTGATTTAAATACCTATTAAAAATTAGTTGAAATAAAAATTTACTTATATATGTAATTAAATTAATATTTAGCATAATCAATATTAATACCTCTAAAATGGATACATCCATCCGTATTGTATAGGACCTCGAAGACGTGCTTCATATGGAAGATGAGCAGGTAAATCCTCCATTACATTAAAGAAACCTAGAGGAAATATTTTCTCTGGTTTATAGAGCAGTATAAGGATTTTTTCCTTAGGTTTACATAGACGATCAACTTTTAACGTAGTGGAACAAAGCTCCTTATAAAAAAAACTATGTTCCATTACAACATTCCAAACTTTTGCGGGAAAAAAATTCTTTGAAAGCGATAGGTAACAAATTTTCCATCATTGCATGACAATCATGGCTTTTCATCCCACTTAGTTTACCATTCTTATAGTCGACACATCAACGAAGATTAAAAGAAATCCCATCAGAAAATCCTTCCACCTATTTTAAAAGTACTTTAACTTGGTTATTGTCTAGCTCATAGCATGCTTTACGTTTTTTAGTGTCATTTGGCTTGATATAAAGCTCCGGACGATTACATATATCTTGTATATCACATCTTGATTTTAAATCATCCTTAATCTTGCCTTTAACATTCAAAACTATATTAAACACATTATTAAACACGTTTTTCTCATTATGCATCACGTTAATATTATAACGAATTAGAAGATTTTTCCAATAAAGAAACTCCCAAGATATACTTTATTTACATCGATTATGAATCGCCAATTTACCTTGAATTTCAATTTATTCTCTAGTTTCATATATCTTTAGATAATCCTTTACAAGATCATATATATCTTTGATTGACCAAATCATTGGTTGTCGTAAAGTCTCATGTCTATTAGATGTAAAGTTTTTTATTTTTCTAAAAGGATGATCAATATGGAGAAAACACCGATGATAATCAAACCATGCAATTTTCTTCCCATGCGGTAAAGAAAATACTCATTTTTCTTCCATGCAACAAGGATAAGCTAGAAAACCGACCGTACTCCAATCCAGAAGCATTGCATATGCAAGAAATTCGCAAAAAAGTCCAAAACAAAGAAGCGAAGATCGGATTTTTTTTTTAAAATATCTTATGTTTCAAATCCTTCGTACCACAATGTTTTCAACTCTTCAATCGGCGGTTCTAAATAAACATTGATTCCTTATGTCAGATCATTAGGGCCAGGGATGACGAACATGGGAAACATATATGGAGTTTTCATACATATCCATGGAGGTAAATTTTAAGGTGTAACTATTATAAGCCAAGTGAATATTTAGAACCAAATTGAAAAAATTGTGAAAATCCATCCGTACATAAACCAAGTCTAACATTACGGGTCTCCAATGCGAAAGTAGGATATTTCTTATCAAAATGCTTTCATGCTTCTCCATCAGCTGGGTGTGTTAACGTACCTTCTTCCTATGTTCTCACACTGTATCATCTCATATGGTGCATTGTTACAGAAGATTTATATAACCTTTGAAGTCTAGAAGTGATAGGTAAGTAATGCATATGCTTGTACGGAACTTTCTTTCCCTTTTTTTTTCTTTTTTTTATCTTTTCTGGTTACATATTCAACAATTTCTAGGATTGATGTCTTCTTTTCGAAACACATGCAACCATTTAAACATATATCTATATTTTGATACGGTAAACCAAAAGCAGACATAAGTTTTTTCACTTCATAATGATTTTCGTACATTAAATTATTAGGTAGCATATGTCGTTTAGCAGCTTGTACAACAACTGAGAATACGACTTCTGTGAGTTTTATTTTGATTTGATCGAAATGTATTCTGCGTTTACTAATGCTTGTATAGCCATCCCAAAGGGGTTACGTAGCAGCCTCCAATAAATCATAGATTTTTTTGCTTCAACATTTGGTTCTTCTTCGATATTAACATCTCATTATCAATCTCAATTGTATGGAACATTGATCATGCTGCATCTTTAACCATATCTTCTATGAAATTTATCAATAATTTCATTACCAACCTCCTCCTCTGATTGTACATGATTAGGTGCTATGATTTCTCCATGACAATACCACATCAGATAATTCGGTACAAAACTGTATTGGCACAAATGAACTCTAACCATATCCGGTATCAAATGCTTCAACAATTTGCACCTACTACATGGGCAACGCATTTCTTATCGTTTTCATTATTACTTAAAGTAAATTCAATAAATACATGTACACTATCATAAAAACTTCACTTGTTGAGCCTCATATTTTCCTTTTTGTTGATACATCTTATTAACCCGCCTTTTGTCAAAGGCCATAAATGGGCGGATTCAACCGAACTAAGTTCACGATTGTCGAGGCCGGAATATGATGGATTCGGCTTAACAGGAAGAAATTCACTTGGATATGTAGTTCGGTCGAGAAGTGGAGAAGATACACGGCTTAGTCTGGAAGTCATGGGTCGCTCGGCATCGTAGGTCGCTCGGCATCGTGGGTCGTTCGGCATCGTGGGTCGCTCGGCATCGTGTGTCTCTCGGCATCGTGGGTCGCTCGGCATTACAGAGAAGTCAGGGTCACTCGGTATTGTCACTCGGTCGAGGTCGTTCGGCACTGTGTTGAGGTTAGGGTCGCTCAGCATTACAGAAAGGTCAGGGTCGCTCGGCATATGAGGATCGACACTCTCTCTCGGCATCATGGCTCGGCGTTGGATATGTGATGACATGGATCGGCATCAATGCGTGGTTCGGCGCTATCTTTGCTACGAGTTCTGGACCAGACTGCTTCGAGTTTTGGATAGGCTCACTTCGGGTCAACACCCAGGTTACTTCCGTCCGGCATGTCAATTGCACAGGGTCGGTCGGCATAATGAATTAGGATTCAGCTATGGCCTTGAATGGGCCCAGACTACAATAGAAGCCCGGTAACTCGGGATTTGCCTATAAATACAGCATGTGGGGGTTCAGAAAAGGGATCTACCTTCGGCTCTCTGGTTTTTTATTTTCTAAGGCTAGGACTACTCTTACAGTGTTGTAACTGTAATCGATTATTACAACAATAAAAAGAAAACTTCTGGAGTGGCCGTAAGCCGGAGTTATCCGAACCACTATAAAATCTGTTGTTCTCTACTGCTTTCATTTTAATTTTGACTGTTCTTCGTATTATTACTCTCTACATATATTCTATATTTATCTGTGACTGTTAGTTGGTGCTTTAATTTACATTTGGGTGTTAGTGACAAATTTTGACGCTAACATTTTGGTGCTTTCACTGAGAGGTCAAGCACTCAGGAATTTTGAAGCTAGGAATTTGGATTCTGGGAAACAATAGTTAGGCCATCAGCAAGGAAGCAAGTGATAGAAAGGAGCAATCAAGAGGGAAGTCAAGAGGCTTCCTCTAGAGATGAAGTAGGTGAACTATCCATCTACATCACCAGAGAAGAGATGGAAGCGATGATGAAACGGCAAGAGGAGATGATGTAGGCTCTTTTTAGGCAATTTGGAAAATCGAGAACTGCAAGTTCTCAAGATCTTGGAGCTGGACCAGAGGAACTCAACCAACAGGCGGATGGAGTGATTCAGCAGGGGGCAGCTTCCAGTCAACAAACAACTAACAATCTGGATGGAACTATGCTCAAGGGCACATCACCAGGAAATGCTGGACCAATCCACGGAGGGATACTGGAGTACGTGACGTGGAATATGTGCCAGGATTTCCTCGTGAACTCGGAGGACAGGTCGGAGGCAGCGGACAAGGATTACAGCTTGGCGACAACGATAGATTAGTGGAGATGGTTAAACGAGCTATGAGAGGTGGATTGGTAAATAAAGACTTAGAGGATGTGAATAAGAGTTACTTTACTCCTACTATCAGGCGAGTTAGGAACTCACCGGATTTTAAGCTACCATTATTGGAGATGTATGACGGGAGAACGGATCCTGCCGTTCATTTGACAAGGTACATGAGGCATATGGACGTACTGGGGGCATCGGATGAGGTCATGGCTCGATGCTTCCCTTTGTATTTGATGGATATCGTAGCTATGTGGTTCAGACAGCTAGAGAGTGGTTCTATAAACACTTGGACCGAACTAATTGAAAGGTTTATGAGGCAGTTTCGGGTCCATATAATCAGACCTAAGAACGTAATGACCTTGACAACGATGAAGCAATGGAAGGGAGAGTCGCTCAGGGACTTCTTAACCAGGTTCAACGCAGCGGTAGCCATAGTGGATCGACCTAATCCATCAATGGTTTTGATGGCAGCAGTCTCAGGAATCGCGGATAATTCGGATTTCAAGATATCATTGGAATGGAACCGACCAAGGGATCTCAAGGAGTTCTACCATGAGGTGGAAAGGTTCCTGAGACAGGAGGATGTGCAGGCTAAGAGAGTAGGGAGAGAGGCTGAAGCTTATGCAGTGAGGGGTGGAGTTCCACCCAGAGAGGATCCAAGTAAAGACGATAAAGGAAAAAGGAAAATAGGTGGCAACAGTGGCACTACGAAGAGGCCTCGAAGGGAGTCACAGTTTTCTTCTTACACGGATTTAACTGAGACTCTAGATGGGATTTACTTGGATACTCGAGGGCGCCTCCAATATCAAAGGCCGTCAAAGAGAGAGCCTTTTGAATACGAGCGGGCATTGGGAAAGCATTGCCTATTCCATGAGCTGGATGGGCACAACACAAACGACTACAGGCATTTGAGAGATATCATTGAGGAGCATGTAAGGAATGGTCATCTACAGCAGTATGTAAGGAATCGAGTTCTGGTAGAGGGACAGGAGCGACCACTGCCTACCTCTAACGAAGATGGCACTGGGCCTAGGCAACGCCAGCTCATTATCACTAAACAGATTTATGGTTTTAAATAAGTAATAGAACTCAAAGTAATACGGCTAGGTCACTAACACACGTACAGGATCGAGGACAGTTCTTAGGCATGCTTTGAGATGATGAAAAACTGTACTACTTGAGTCTATGAAATCCTTTTTTTTTTCTATTTTTCTACAAACTCTGGTTTCTTCTGTGGCACTATGGACATTTAATTCCTTTTGTTGTATGAACTTCTACTTTGATAACTGAATTCTCTAACAATTGGATTTGGATCAGTGTAATAAATAATACAGGTCTCACAATCACGGTCCCGACCGGTGAGATGGGGCAGTGATCGCAAGTTATGAGTCCCTTCGTCGGATAGCAATGGAATAGGCTTGGGGAGAATATGAAAGTCCTTTTCTGAAGAGCCGAGGCCGGTGAATATTAAAAGTGCTTGGCTGGAGAGCCGAGGTCGGAGAATATGAAAGTCCTTAGCCAGAGAGCCGAGGCCGGAGAATATAAAAGTCCTTGGCCGAAGAGCCAAGGCCGGTGAATATCAAAGTCCTTGGCCGGAGAGCCGAGGTCGGAGAATATCAAAGTCCTTGGTAGGAGATCCGAGGCTAGAGAATATGAAAGTCCTTGGCCGGAGAGCCGAGGCCGGTGAATATCAAAGTCCTTGGCCGGAGAACCGAGGCCGGAGAATATGGAAGTCCTTGGCCAGAGAGCTGAGGCCGGTGAATATCAAAGTCCTTGGCCGAAGAGCCGAGGCTGAAGAATATGAAAGTCCTTGGCGGAGAGCCGAGGTCGGTGAATATCAAAGTCCTTGGCCGAAGTGCCGAGGCCAGAGAATATGAAAATTCTTGGCCAGAGAGCCGAGATCGGTGAATATCGAAGTCCTTGGGCGAAGTGCTGAGGTAAGAAGTCCTTGGTCAAAGTGCTAAGGCCGGTGAATATCAAAGTTCTTGGGCGGAGTGCGGAGGCCGGTGAACATAAGATGTCCTTGGCCGGAGTGACGAGGCCGGTGAGCTGGAGAGCCGAGGCCGAAGAATATAAAAGTCCTTGGCCGAAGAGCTGAGACCGAGGAATATCAAAACCCTTGGCCAGAGAGTCAAGGCCGAAGAATATGAGTAGTCCTTGGTCGGAGAACCTACGCCGGAGAACTTACAAGCCCTCGACTGAAGAGTTGAGGCTGGAACAGGATAACGCGACCCGATGAGGTCTACAGATTCAAGGTTAGATCCGAAGATGTCATGGATGTGGTTATTATTATTGGATATGAATGGATTAGAGCTCGGCTGTCGAGTTCAGATGGATATGGATATGGATAAGGACTTGGTTGCTGGATTTGGAATTGAATATCAACTCAAAGTAGTCTTAGATACAGACTTCGGATATCGGACTTGGAGCTTTTCAAAACACACCTTCCAATAGCAAGGCATGTTTTGGAGGCTAAATGTTAACCCGCCTTTTGTCAAAGGCCATAAATAGGCGGATTCAACCTAACTAACTTCACGATTATCGAGCCTAGAATATGATGGATTCATTTTAGCAGGACGAACTTCACTTGGATATGTCGTTTGGTCGAGAAGTGGAGAAGATACATGGCTCGTCTGGAAGTCATGGGTCGCTCGGCATCGTGGGTCGCTTGGCATCATGGGTCTCTCGGCATTACAGAGAAGTCATGGTCGCTCGACATTGTCCCTCGGTCGGGGTCGTTCGGCACTGCGTTGAGGTCAGGGTCACTCGGCATTACAGAGAGGTCAGGGTCGCTCGGCATTCTCACTCGGCATTCTCACTTGGCATATGAGGATCAACATTCTCGCTCGGCATCATGGCTCGGCGTTGGCTATGTGATGGCATGGATTGGAATCAATGCGTGGTTCGGTGTTAGCTTTGCTTCGAGTACTGGACCAGTCTGCTTCTAGTTTTGGATAGGCTCACTTCAGGTCAACACCCAAGTTACTTCCGTCCGGCAAGTCAACTGCACAGGCTCGGTCGGCATAATGAGGTAGGATTCAGCTATGGCCTGGAATGGGCCCAGACTACTCCGGAAGCCCAGTAACTCGGGATTTGCCTATAAATACAGCGTGTGGGGGTTCAGAAAAGGGATCTTCCTTCGGCTCTCTAGTTTTTTATTTTATAAGGCTAGGACTACTCTTGCAGTGCTAAAACTGTAATCGATTATTACAACAATAAAAAGAAAACTTCTGGAGTGGACGTAGGCCGGAGTTAGCCGAACCACTATAAAATCTGTTGTTCTCTACTGCTTTCATTTTAATTTTGACTGTTCTTCATATGATTACTCTCTACATACATTCTATCTGTTATCTGTGACTGTTAGTTGGTGCTTTCATTTACATTTGGGTGTTAGTGACCAATTTTGGCGCTAATACATCTAGCTCCAATCAATAAAATAATTGACCATTTTTCCTACTTTAAAACATATGATAGAAACAGAAAAAGTATTAATCATTCTATGGATTGACATTTTATATTTAATTCAATCGTATAGTTTAATGTTTTATGCATCATATATTTTTAAAATTAATTTTTAATTTTTCAATTCATTTATACATTTTATTGCTTCTTTAACCATAATTCATTTTAATTATCTTTTGTACATTGTACGGATTGCATTATGAACATAATATTAAATTTTTCGGTTATTGTTTTCTACTTTGATGGTCGATCATCCTACTTCCCATTACATACACAATATTAATTACATTTCGTAAATCATTTCCTTCTAAACGAGTCAACAAAATTTCGGTAGAACTTCTTCCGTGTTGCATGTATCGTACACAAATGCATGTATAGAGGTAACAAAAAGGAAGTGTTGTAGTAGTTTTGTGAACCATTTAAAATGAAATAATTTATAAAATGTAATTATTTATTGTGCTTGTAACTTGTCCAATATATGAACAAATTTGACAAATATTGTATTAGATGATATAGATGTCCATTCTGTGACAAAAACAAATATCTATACAAAGATTATATACAATACTTGTCAGAGGGGCCAAAAACACTCTAAGGGACTTATGAAAAATATAGCATTGATATCGTATTCGACATTTTAGAAAACATAGACATTAAATTATGCACATCTACCCTAATTAACCTAAGCTAGCTCTAATGCGCATATGGACTAATTATTCAACGTTTATACACTAAGTGTAACATTAAATAAAGTAATGTTTTCAACATTTAGATGATAATAACTGTAAATAAGCATTTAATGGGGTATAGTAAAGAATCAATGGGGTATTATAAACAACTAGTATAACAAATTAAGCCTAATTTGACAAATCAAAATTAATTAAGGTTTAGGAATAAAACCTGACTGAAGATTGAAAAAGGGCCTAGCCTTGTCAAGAGTGAAGAATGATGAAGTTGGAGATGATTGGGGAGGCGTGGGGATGGCTGACAATAGGAAGGAGGTAATGGAGTTAGGGATTTGGTGAATTTGGGGGGAAAGGGTATAATGAATCAGGTCTCGGCTTTCTACCTGCATTCACAAATTTTTCCAATGGCTATCGATAGCCGTCGATGGAAAATTTACGTCGGTTTTCGACTGTTTACCATGGCTACTATATTGTACTTACGTAACAGCTATGGAGATCATTAGCCATCAATATTCGTCGGAAATTACCATCGGCGGCCATCGGAAGGTTTTGTCGATGTTCACTATTATTCTAGGAGTGAAAGTCAACACTAATACATCTGCAGTATCCATATGTCGAGCATCCAAGTGCTAGAAAAACAGATTATTGAGATAAAAGAAAAGAAATGATAGAACAGGATCTCACAACGTAACGAGTAATATATAATATATATAATGGATCTTTAAAAAAATAAAATTTTTGTATTCATACAACAATTAGAGTAAACTAACCTATCATCAGCCTGGGCTATTATAAAAGCATGTCCCCGTAACTGTTGATAAATAAATAAAAGAAATACAATGGAAAATAAATTACATTAGGTCTTGGAGGCATCCAGCTCGTCTCTTGAAGCTCCAAAGCTAACTTTGGAAAAATACTTGGGTCTGACTCGAGAACTATAAGAAAATAACACTCGGATCAGTCTGGTAAACCAGCGTGAGAAACTCAAATCATATGGGCTGTTATATTTATAAACCCTTTCAAAGTAAAGGTATCTCGTAAGATCGCACCGCACATAAAAATAGATGGGTTTTTACCTTACGATAACCAAACCATTTAAAGAAAATCTTGTGATACTATAATAATGCCTACGGTTAAAAATAAAAGTTGATTTTTTTCATAGCCAGAATGGTTACAATAATTGCATTCAATAGCATATTTGTATACAACTAAGTCTGTATATTGGAAAATGGATTCCATATAATGATAAGACTACTGGATATTACCGTCTGCCACAATACATTACTAGAAAAATGTGCCAAGGCCTTATCGGGACCCTCTATGAAATAGGACCGGCCTACTCCTTACTAGATAGAACCAAATATGTGACAACCCTAGTTGATGCATACAACCATACTGGGCCCTGAGAATACATAAATGCATAAGTATTGATCTAGACCGGATGATGATCAGACCCTAATGATAGTGAACCACACATGAAGCATATTCCTTGTTTTAGCCATTAACGAGTGTAAGGCTGCATTTTATCATTTTAGCATCCCACATCCTGTACATCCTCAGAATTAATAGCAAGTAGCCCTTACACTTCAAAGAACATGTCTTTGATTCCATCATCTTCATGAATCTTCATTCGAATGCATATGCTAGTAGAAGTGGTTATCTGATAAATGATGCTTATCCGATCCCAGTCTCTTCGAACTAACAATCGGTAGTTTTCGATTAACTCAATCCCGATTCTTTCAAAAGTAAGCGGACTATAAAAGAGTCCAGAGGGGATCTCTAATATACCCCTTAAAACAAGAGACGTTTGACCAGAATAGGCTATCCCAAAGGAATCTCAACTCGTATAAAACCGCAAAGCTTTTATATATTTCTTAAGTCAAAAATTAGTCAAGTTGTCGATAAGCGCAACCCATTATCTGGTGTAAGTATATCATACGTATGGAAAATCAGACATCATATACTTATCACTATTCGATTGCAACCCCATGTTATCCCTCGATTAACAAAGAAGTCCGACAAGTTGGAGAACTCTCTTCCCTCGACATATATTCTTAAATTCTTACAGATAGAAATAAGCTTCCATACCTTGAAATTTATTGTCAAATATAAGATGAAGTACCTTTTATGTATTAAAATAATGATGACTTATTTATGGAAATTAACCCTCTCATACTATTCACGTTACGACATTTCAATTTCTCTATCCCTTGCCCATAATCATAGTGAGGTAAGTTGGAGCACTAGTTGCTCCGGCCTTGCCTTAGTTAAAATACTATGATTCGAGATCTCACAAACATTGGAAAATTTACTCATCGGCTTTTAGTGATAAATATAAGATGGCTTACTTTCCATAAACTTGTCAACATTTTAGCACTAATTTATCATATTTGTTTTTTGTTACTTAATGGCACTGACAAAGAAATTCCTTTCATAAAACAAAGTCTTTATGAAACAATTGGAAAATCCAACTTCGAAAACTTATTTCTAGTCTTCAATTTCCAACAAGTATTTTTCATTGGTTAGTGATGAAACCGTTCAAGCTGGGGTGTCGTTACCTCTCAAACTTTGACTCAACAACACTTTTAACTTTAAAAATAGAAAAAAAAAATTCTACACCTCAAAGCCTAGAAATTAAAATAGGATCTGAGAGTTCCAATATACTTGCTATTAAAAACATTTTTTACAATCACTTATTTGAACCAACGTTTGATTAAAAAGGTGACAACTTTTCCTTTATAAAAGTAAACACTTTTTAACTGATAAATTTCAAACCACTTTAAAACATCTTCTTTTTACACAAGTAAATAATTTATTAATAATAACAAAATGTTATAAACCAAACATCATTTCTAATTTTCCAAAACCATTTAATATAACAAAAATGTTATAGTCCATTATCTCTTTCCATTTTTCGGAAACACTTACTACAACAATTGTATTGTAATCCATGCTTCATTCCTCTTTTAAAATTACTTTAAAAACTCTTTAAAAGAAGTTCGAAACTTGCATTTAGACATCTCTTTAAAGATGGTCGCTTTCGACAAAACTTGACTTCGAAACAAAGGAGTAAAATTTAAAACTCTTGTTTAAATGACTAAATAAATTTTTTAAAAATATATTTAAAACTTCAAACTTCCTTTTAATACTTTTAAACAAATTTGGAAAGACTTTTCAAAATATATAAAATAGACGATTCATTTTACTTTACAAAAATCATTAATTTCTACACTGCATCCAAAACGACTATCGGTATACAGACCATACCTTTTTAAAATTTGTTTTGTAAATAAAAATAGCTTTTAAACCCTTTCTATATATTTTTAAATCACTTTAACATTTTCGCAAAAATTTATGAAAATGAAAGTCAACTTCAGAAACCATTTCAAAACACTTTAGAAAACAAAGCGGTAAATCGTTTAAAAGCGAGAACGGGATTCCAATGTCGCAATAAAACTAAAAATAGGCAGGTTAACAATAAGTAAGCAACATTCACTTTTCATATACATAAATATTTACATGACCAATAATATATGTAAATAAAATCATCAAGGCGAGGAATCCTTTAGGATCCCGCTACGAAATGTCCATTCTTCGAAGTGTTTTCATAGCGACTTATTCTCTACGAAGACACTTCGACTTTCTTTTCTTTGCTTTCGTCTCCTACAAAATAATGGATTATTTATGACATCCATTTTCAAGCCAGAATCAACAACGAACAACAATAACCAATTAAATATGCACATCACAACTACATACGCACAATACTATAAGCTAGCACTAAATTATTACAACATTTTGTTAATTTTAAAACAATTTTAAGGTAAGAAATCTCATTTTAATTCAAACCAAACACAATGCCACCACTTTTCTTGCTTTACCCCTCGAAACACCTCCCTCACTCTACCCTTTCTCACGTCCAAAGACCCTACCCCCTCAACAAATGCACACTGCCTAGCGGATTTTGGGGAGTTGTGCGCTAAATTTTGGATCTTCAAGATGTAGAGAGTATTTGCTATATTATTCTAGTCTTGTTTAAATATTTTTAAAAATTAAAGAAGGTGTTTTGATAAGATTTTAAAAAATTTAAGAGAAAGAAAATAAAGAAGGAAGTTATGGAAAAGAAGCGAGAAAGGAGAAGAAGAAAGTAAATTGAATTTGTGAAATGGGAGTGCACTTCTATAAACATGGAAATTTTGACAAATTACACCACCTACCTTTAAGCCTAATTACACAAATACCTGTCAAACCCTTACATGCCATGTGAACAACTGTACTTTCCATCAAATCGTAAAAAGAAGCACTTAAATCCATGTACTTTTGCACTTAAAACAAGAAAGGAAAATTCTCCTCATTTACCAATCCTTCTTTATTTAATCAGTACTTTGAATTTTCAAATGGTAATTAAATTTAATGAATCTCATTATTAGAAAGTAGGAAATGTTATTAAATATGTACATGTGTGTGCAATAACATTGTGACAACCTCTGTTTGATAAAAAGTCAAAATTTCGAAAAATGATTTTCAATCACATTTTCATTTTTTCATAGAACTATCTATTTTTGTAAACAAACTTCCAAAGTGAGTTTTCTATCATTATTCATTAATTAAAAGAAGGTTATTTGACCATTGAAAATCATTAATTGAATATTTAAAATTTATCAAATATTCACAAATCAAAGCGGTAAAATTCCGAGTCATTACATCGTTCCCTCTTTAAAAGAATTTCGCTCTCAGAATTTCATCATAAACAAACACCCAAGAAATAAGCCATACTAATAATTAACATTTAAAAAAAGTTAAACGACTAACAAACAAACTTAGAGTTTGTCTAGGTTTACAACCTTCTTATCACACAAGGATGATAAACAACCTACTAAGCATACTTCATGCATAACAGCCATAGGTTATTACTTAGTCGATTATTCACGCTATCTTATGACAAATCAAAGAGTCATCTACTCAAATCCTCATAAACCATGAACATTAAAGGTAAATATACTTAAGCCCATACGATATATATAGATCATCTGTATGCAATATCTGATTCAATCACTTATTCGAATACATAAGCTTTTCTTTTGAACAAGTGTTGCTCACTTGACTTCTCTAGTACAGATTCTGATCAGGCTCATTGATTAGGAACCTCCGTTCACCCTGCATAACCATATACCATGATAGAAAACCTCGATACCATATCAAGATCCCTCACCAAGTATTCGCTGTAAAGAATAAAGTGCTAAATCCTTATTCGGATCGGGGTGAATCGCCTCAAAATCATGTGCTTGAATCTTGAATCAAGAACCATGCGAAGAAATGATCTACTTTCAACTTACATACTTATTCTTAACAGTTCTTACTTATACCAATTTCTTTTTTACTTTTAAAATTATTTATGAAAATATTTCATAAAAATACAACTTATGTTTTAAAATTTTATAATACCCTACTACATCCTGAGAGTATATACAACTATCCGGTTTAAGCTTTTTCTCAAATATATATGCGGGCCAAAATTAAATCTAGGTCTTAAAACTGAGTCAATCTCTTTGAACTCTTTACCTATCTGGTCTAGTATGTAGCTAAGGAGAGTAGGATGCTAGTATCCAGACTCAGTCCGAGAGTCTACTTTTCCTTACACACCTCTAAGGTAAAGATGTTTATTCGCCGGCCTAATAACATCGAATAGTTTATACAACATGGATGTTCAAACAAAAACACGGTTTTAATTAAAAAAAGATTATTAAAACCTTCTTATTAAATTTAACCGAATTAAAAACTTGTGTTAAATTATTTCTCCTCTTCCCAAGTGTGATACAAACCCATATTTAAAAATATTCGTCAATACATTCTTTTATGAAAATACCATTTATTTTGAATCAATTTTCTTTAAAGAACATAAGAACTAAATACTCGGTTTTTATTTCAAAACCTTTTTGAAATGATACTATATATTTCAATCCATAGAAAATATACAAATAGACAATGTAATACCAAAATGATACCAAGTAATTAGGTCCTATCAATTAGTACTATACACCCCCTTACCTAGAAGGGTAATATTTTGAAGAAGTGCTTACCATTTGAACACATCTCTTATCTATTTTTAGTCATTTTCGAACCATTCAAACTAGTTAACATAAAAATACTTCATCCTTTTCGAATCCCATATATTCCTTATATAAATAAAATAGCTTTAGTACTTTATTTACAAAATATTTCTTTCATTTCGTTCGGATTCGAACTTGTTTTGATTGTACAATGAAAAAGGGAATAATTTACGAAGTGCACTACAATATTCGTCTGAGCAGACATCCGATTATCACTTAGAAGATTATTTAAATCATTATAAAACTAATCGAGACGTCTTCCCTGAACTATCCAAGGAAAATTTATCTTACTCTAAATTCTTTTTGAAAACACCCACACCTATAAATACTTTCAAGTAGTACTATTATCACTTTTTCCAAAAATCATTTAGAAATCTTTTCCAAAGATACAGGGATTTAAATTCTCAAACATAGTGGGATTTTGTCAAATTTAAACCAATTTTAAAGTGAGAAATCTCATTTTAATTGAAACCAAACACAAAGCCACCACCTTCCTTGTTTCGAACTCGGCCAAAGCCCTCCACTAACCTCCAAATGCTCATGCATACCCCCTCCTCTCTCTTTGTTCTCGAACATGGGCCAAAAACGGAGTTTGGTGCAATGTTTGGATCCTTGTTATGTAGAGAGTGATGGTAATGATTTTATGGACTTGTTTATGAATTTAGAGGAGGAAGGAAGTGATTTAGAAGTGAATTTTCTTTTTTAGAAAATGGATGAAGAAGGAGGAAGATGTGGAAAATAAGAGGAAGAAGATGAAAGCAAAAGAATAGGATAGAAAAGAAAAGAAGAGGAAGACATGGAATAGAAACCTTGAATGCTCTCATAATATTGTAACGACCTATCTTTTCGACTCTCGAAAGTCGATTGTAATAAATCTGTGATAACCCGTATTTTGGACATTTGATAATTAGATAATTAATGGTTTATTCAATTGAAAAGATAAAAAAATTTATAATAAAAGATATCTGAATATGTAAATGAATTTGAAAACATAATAAAAGTTGAATTATAAATATCTGGATAAATATTTAATTGATAATCTTCTAATATAATTATTGAAGTTTGACAATATTAGTTTGATAATCTTCTTTTATAATTATTTAATTGGGAAAAAATTATCTTTTTAAAATTAATAAAAATAATTTTCTAATCATAATATATAATATATAGGTATATATATTGAATTGGAAGTTATGTTTTTAATAATTTTCAAGAGGTATTTAAAGTTGAATTCTATAATTTTAACGATTAGAATAGTATCTATATTTATTTATTTATTATTAAAGTATTATAACTTAAAGATTTAAAATAGGATTTAATAAAAGAGTTTATTACAGTTTCTTTTTAAATTGTTGAACTAATTATGATTTGTATAAAAAAATATCAACATAGATTAATAAAAATAAATATTTAGTAGTTCAAAATATGATAGCCTAAAATAAGATTTAATAAGGGTTTAAATACACTTTCTTTTATATTTGAAATTTATGCACTTTGTATATATATAATGATAATACATATTAATATAAATACATATAAAATATAAGAGATATTTAAGATAAGTTTTAAACATTTGTAAATATTTCATTCTTGCATATTAACATTTGTAAGAAAATAATCACATATATTGACAAATGTTAGCTTAGTATTATATGTGGCAAACTTAAAATTTTCTTTTAAAATTTAATTACAAATGAATATAGAGAAACCTAGCTTTGAGATTTTGAGTTCAAACATCTTCTTTCATTTTCAAAACATAAGAAAAACAAAACTTGTAAACATAAAAGCAGAGAAAAGAATCAAAATAAAATCCAAATTCTGCAACATCTTCAACCTGAGCAAACAACATGATCGAACAAGATTAATTCAAAGAATCAACTCAACAAGATCAGATCTAGATCAAACTCAGGTAAATAGTTCAGATCAATGTCAAACATTTCCAAAAAAAATAAAAAAAACTTTTCTCTGTTCCAGGATATAAGGTAAGTAAACTTTTATCTTAAAGCTTAATCTGCCTATATATGTGATTGCATGAGATAATCCTTGAAGTTATGATGAGTAGTATGTTTCTCATGTTGTTTAGAGATGATTGCATGTATATATGTATGTGAAAATGGATCTGCATGTCTCTATGTATAGATATATCTCTGTTCTTAGTTTACAGACACAAAAACTAAATCAAAGAATCAATATCTCTTCATATGAATCAAATTAGATTAGGATGTTTAAATGATTATGTTCGAATTAACTAAACAATATTTTTAAAAATAATTAAGTATGGAAGTAGTTAGTGTTTCAGTGGAAAATTTGGAAATTACAGTAATGAACATGTATATGCTGAAAATCAATGTTCGAAATTCCATGAATTGATTTCATAAACTAATTCATTGTAGAAAATGATGAATTATGATTTAAAACTTTGAATTTTTAAATGGGTTTTTGGGTGGGAATTATGGGTTGAACGGGAAATGGATATTCTCCAAATCCCGACGATCGAGGATGGGAGATGTCGAGTTCGTTGATGGAGTAAGATCATGGGTCGAGGTGTTTGGGAAAATTGGTCGGGGTATTTTTAGCAACCAAGGTGGCACGGTAAGTAGGGAGTAGGGCTTTACGAGCTCACTTGGTCGATGTCGAGGTCGGGGCATTTGCATCGTTATGGATGATCTGGAGCCTATCGGTGGTTGGGGAAAAGAAGGGGAGCAAGGCGAAGGACTGGACGGAGTTGTTAGTTCTCCGATGGTCGAAAGGGGGGTGGAGCAAAGAGTTTTGGTGACTGGTTTTTTTCCAGTTATGACCGGCACTATCGTTTTTGATTTCAAGGTGGTTCGTGGGGATCTGGGCAGCTGGGTCGATCGGGGAGATCAGCGGAAACTTGGGAATGTCGTTGGGGTTGGTCAGAGTGGCACCGATGTCGTGTGCACATTCACGGTGGTGGCTGTGTGTCAGTTTTGTTAATGAGAGGAGAATAGGGAGTATGCTCGGGAGGGAACTCGGGAATATTGTGTTTGGTCTCAGGGTTTGTTTCGGGTGAATGTGAGTGTTAATGCTTTCAATAGTTTAAAATTTAAAACAAAGTTTTTTTAGAAGAAAAATATATAGAAGAAGAAAGGGAGATGGTGACTCGAGTTTGGAAGTTGAAATACACGGGTTTTACTCGGGTAAGATATTGGAGATTTAGTTAAAGATATGTAACTTATTTTTAACTTAGATTTAGTTAAATCTTAAGTCTATTTAAAACTTAATTAATAATGTAATTAAGTAATAATTAAAGAGGATGAAGTGTTTTATCATTAAACTTAAGGACTTTTGTAAATTTACAAGTTAATGATAATTAATCCCAAGTTTATTAAATTCTGATGATGATTGAGAAAGTGATTAAGATAAATGAATTATCTTAAAATAAATTAAGGTCTAGGTGATTAAGATTTATTAATTAATCGATTGATTATTAACTAAAGATTAATTAATTAAGGGAAGTAAACCAAGGTTAATTAATTAAGGATAACTAAATTTAGGTGAATAATTAAAGGATAATTAATTAAGGCTAATTAATCAATGAAATTAATTAAGGCTAATTAATCAATGAAATTAATTTAAGGAATGGTTTATAATTAATTAAAGTTAACTAAGCAGGATTAAAGAAAATTAATTTAATTTATATTGGGTGATTAAATTAAATTAATTGAGAATTGTTTGACTATTAATCTTGCCTATGGATGATATACTTAAATTGAATCCCTTGGTTTGACTGAATATCTCTGATATATGATTTGGGATGTACCGTGATGTGATATGATGGGTTGAACAGAAATATTGTGGGTTATGTATCGATAATGGATGCTGTATGAATATGATACCCTGCATTTATAATTGATTTGTATCCACTTAAACAACTTGGATTAAGGATAACATTGGATTCGAAGAGACCGGGGTCGGGTATCAGCAATATCCGGAACCACGTTCATTAGTAATCTTCAGTAGTTCTTTATAGATGTGAGTTTAAAATCAAACAGGCTGGAATGGAATAAATTTAGTAACGTGACCATTTAAAACTGGGTAACATTTATTAGATATTATCTGATAATTTATGATTGACTTTGATATGACAAGAACTCGTAGGAAGGTACGAGTTACCCTGAAATTCAAATAAGATTTATAGCTTAGTATTTCAAATTGTATGGGTTACTCACGCTGGTTTCCAGCCTGACCCGTTTGTTACTTGTTGTAATGCTCGGGTCAGACCGAGTATTACAGATTTTTTTTGGTAAGGGTGTTATGGAGCTTAGGTGGCGAGCTAGATGGCAGGAACGTATGGAGTATTCCGTTGTGTATATTGTTGTTTATCTAAGATAAGTTAAATTTTAACTGTCCAGCATTTTTGTAATGTTGTAACTCTGATGTATTGATGCATCTTTTCTTTGTATAACTGCTATTATTTGATTTTATATTTTGATCTGCTGCAAATGTAAGATTCCGTGTTTATCTTCTGTTTCTTCTTCTACCTCCTTTCTTCTTAACCCTAACAATCTAGAAGTTTCGGCATTCGAAAGCTCGGCACTTCTAAAGTAAACGTATTAGTGTCGAAATTTAAAGGTCGAAAATTCCAGGTCGTTACATTTTGGTATCAAAGCAGAAGGTTAAGTGAGATCCTAGGCTCTGGTGGATTTACTCATTAAGGATAGGGTCAGTAGTAACCTAGAATAAGTTGTGTGTGTGTGAGAGAGAGAGAGAGCGTACTTATTATTTTCTTATATAATTTTAAACGGTTTTAAAAATAAATGATTTTTATATAAGCTTATATTTTGATATATAAAAGCAATAATTTTTCTAATAATTGGATGTTGGTAATTAAAATGGAATATAATAATAAGAATTTATGTGGTAATATATATACATTGAATAATTTATACAAATAAATAAACTAGAAATGGATTCAAACCAGAAAATAGAATGGTTATTGTGATGTTTGTTTGTAATGATAATTATTGATAAAGCAAGATGAAATGTTTTAAGGAAGTAACAATTTAGAAGAAAATGATTTGTAAATGGAAAGGGATTTAAATTGTGAAGTTTTATATTCTGAGACTAGAAACACTTGAAATTGTTTCATAATGTTAAAGGAAATAATAAATAACATTATTCAGACTCTTTTTGAATATAATCTTATTTTAAAATAAGAGGTTGTACGAAAACTTTAAAGGAATTTGTTTTGAATTAAAAACCAAGGGTGCTTTAAAATATATGACTTGGTGGGCTAGGAAATAAATATGTGTATATGTATGGATATACATAATATCAAAGATAATTTGACATAAACTCTAAGTGTTGAGTTTTGATTTTCCCTGAAGTGTGATGTAAAAACCCATAATGAAATAAGTCTTTAAACATATAAGTAAGAAAGAATATTGATAGAAATTTGAAATTTAAAGTGGAAATTCAAATTTGAGTAAGGTTAACGGGATTAAATTGAATTTAACTTAGATGAAGTTAAAAAAGTTTGGAATGAACAACCTAAATTGGAAATTTCAATATGAAATTGAGATTTAACTTAGGGAAGTTAAATGGGTTAATTTGAAATGGAGTTATATAAGATCTCAAAACAGGGTTGAGTTTTGGGAATGGGTAATGGATGCTATTGATGGATGCTTTAAATAAACTGGACGTTTATTTATTACGGCTTAACCTGATATCATCCTGTTGTTATTAATAATATATGAAATGGTAAAATTTGATTGTATTGAATAAATTAAGAAGTGGGTTTAGATAATAAATCCATTACTGAAATAAAACAGAAATAAGATTGAACTTATAAAAGGGAAATTGCTATGAACTTAAAGATTTAAATGTTAGAAATGAGCTTGCTGAAAATTTGTTAAGAATTGGTTTTGAAAATAAAATTGGGTAACAAATTGGATTTTGAAGAATAAATGGTTTAAAAAGGATTCGAATTATTATTTGAACCTAAAAATTTGTTTATGAAGAAGTAAAGGTAATTTAAAATGGGATTTTGAAATTTAGATTCAGAATTAAATTGTTTTAAGACTTAGGCTGTTAAATTAAAAGTAAAGGTTAGTTTGATTTAAAGGGATTAAATCAACATTTAAAAATTTAACTCGAATTTATGTAATTCGAGATGGTTTAAAGTTAAGTTAAATTGAATTGAAATTGAATCAATTAAATGAGATTAAAATTGGAAGTTAATTGAAAATGGAGATTGGGAAATTGAACAGTTTGACTTTGAAACTATTTTCAAATAGATTGTTTTAATATAAACTACTTTAAATCTATTTTCCTAGCTATTTAGTATACAACCTTTATTTTTTAAAACCCAAAATATCTTATACTTATTTTATAATTATTTTGAAAACTAATTACTATTTTAAATCTTTTTTTACAAACTAATCACTATTTTACAACTACTTACAAACTAATTGCTATTGTACAACTATTTTTCCACTATTAAATTATTCTACAAACTATTTAACTGTTTACAACTATTTTATAATTAATTAACTATTTTATTGCTATTTTACAACTACTTTTCTGTTTTTAAAGTTTTCAAGCTATTTTCTTAATACAAGTTGGTCAGAGTGCAAACTATCTATAATTGAATACCCATTGAGATAAGAATTGAAGCGTTAACCCAAATGGAAATTGAGAGCAATTGTGGATGAGTGAATAGGTTCAAAATGAAGGTGAATAGAAAGAGAATTGATTTAGCTAATGATCAATGAAGATAAATACGTAGGATGTACGTATATTATTCTATTCCCACAACGATTTGATCCAGATTCGTACACAGAATTTCGAGATAGTATATCGATCCGAGTTAAGATTTTTCACTCGATTTTCAACGGTGAACCTGGATATGAATTTTTGAATTATTTCGAAAATTCTCTATCATAATTATGGCTATGCAAGGAGAATGATGGTTTCTGATCAAGAAACCAGACCTGAGTCGGCACTAGGAAGTCAAGTGGACAATACTAGTTCGGAGGAGAAATTGTGTAATCGAGTGAGGGATCAGATTTGATATTGCGTAAGGATGAAATGTGTACATCGTATGGGCTTAAAAGGAGTGGATTTGGAAATGATTGAATAAGAACTGTAAAATGATTTTTTAAATGGAAAGGTATATTTTGAAAAATAAATGATGAAATAAAATGGAAGTTGGATATTTCTATGATTAGAACTCGTTTATAAAAAGCAAGTGATGTAATGAATAACTTTGTAAAGAAATCAAAGTTGAATATTGATTTGGCATAAATAAAGTTATATATATTTAATAAACTCCCCTTGTTGAATCTATAGCAAAAAAATAGATTTTTTAAAAATATTTGAAGTATAAAAAGGGAATTTATATAAGTATGAAGTGATCCAAGATTTTTCAAGAATGTATATATCTACATATATATATAAATAGTTTTATGAGAATGATTTTGAGAAAAAGGTTTTGGAACCTATAGATTTGGAAAAGGCTTTTGATTTTTGGGAAAATCAATTTTGGAAATTTGGAAAGCCAAGTTGGAACTATTGATTTGGGATATCGATTTTGTGTAAAGGATATTTTGATGGAAATCATAAAGGGTATGATTTGAAGATACTATATGTGTATAGTATAAAATGTTTTGAGATTGGCTCTAAGAAAAAAGGCGCTCCCATTGAAATGAAATTCATAGGAGATCCACGGGGTGGTTCTACTTGAGCCCTAAGGCGGAGGCTCTAAATTGAATCCTGGGAGGAAGTTCGGACAAACTGAATTTCTTGAGGATTTTGTGTTGTGGATAGCGAAAGTCAAGGGGCGCTGATGCCTACAGAGACATTTGGGTTATGCTATGACGACAGTGTAACTCGATGTCACTGCGATCTACTATGGACCATAGCGGAAATTGTGTGCCGTGAGAGCCAACGGTTTACGTTTGATTTTGCTGTGATGGCAACGTAACGTAGGTAGACTGCGATCTATGAAGACATAGCTAAAGTCGAGAGGCCGCGAGAGCCTAAGGATACATTGGGACTCGATTGATGTAGTCTACGGCCTATGTAGGAGTGGTGAAGTTTCATTTTGCAGCAAAATTCGAGAGCGCTGATGCCTATAGTTACATGGATTTCTACTATGATAGCGACGTAACCCTGGTTGTAGCTGCAATCTGTGGCGGGTTCCATGGCGTAATCGAGGGGCACGGAGTGCCTATAGTTATCTATGGATTTTGCCGAGATGGCAACGTAACCATCGGGTTAACTATGACCATAGAGGGGGTGATGATTTCCAGAGCATTGTCACCAAAGATGTTTCCTCTATTTTCAAAAATATTTTCTATATTTTCAACAAAATGTTTTCCCAAAAATTTTCACTGGGTGTTGAAAACGACTTTGCTAAATACTAATGATCTTCAGTCCTACGCCTGATCAACGTATGACCGAATTTCTGTGAGAACGAGGATGGACTTGTTAAGGCATCGAGTTATAAAAGTATTTTTATAAAAACTATTTTGGTAATATTATGTATATTTTTAAAGTGTTTTAAAAAAATTTAAATAAAAAAAGTATATGGTTAAGAATGTTCAAAAAGTAATTCAACAGATAATAAGCATTCGGATAAATTCTGGTTTCGTTTTCTTCAACGACGAAAAGATTCAAAGGGGGAGGAATGTGATAACCTGTATTTTGGACATCCGATAATTGGATAATTAACTGGTTTATTCAATTGAGTAGATAAAAATTCTAATAAAAAAAGATATCTGGATATGTAAATGAATTTGAAAATATAATAAAAGTTGAATTATAAATATCTGGATAAATATTTAATTGATAATCTCCTAATATAATTATTGAAGTTTGACAATATTAGTTTAATAATCTTCTTTTATAAGTATTTTATTGGGCAAAATTTATCTTTTAAAATTAATAAAAATGATTTTTTAATCATAATATATAATATATAGGTATATATATTGAATTGGAAGTTATGTTTTTAATATTTTCAAGAGCTATTTAAAGTTGAATTCTATATTTTTAACACTTAGAATAGTATATATATTTATTTATTTATTATTAAAGCATTATAGCTTAAAGATTTAAAATAGGATTTAATAAAAGAGTTTATTACACTTTCTTTCTAAATTGTTGAATTAATTATGATTTGTATAAAAAGATATCAACATAGATTAATAAAAATAAATGTTTAGTGGTTCAAAATATGATAGCCTAAAATAAGATTTAACAAGGGTTTAAATACACTTTCTTTTATATTTGAAATTTTTGCACTTTGTGTGTATATATATATAAAGATAATACATATTAATATAAATACATACAAAATATAAGAGATATTTAAGATAAGTTTTAAACATTTGTAAATATTTCATTCTTGCATATTAACATTTGTAAGAAAATAATCATATATATTGACAAATGTTAGCTTAGTATTACAAGTGGCAAACTTAAAATTTTCTTTTAGAATTTAATTACTAACGAATATAGAGAAACCTGGCTTTGAGATTTTGAGTTCAAACATCTTCTTTCATTTTCAAAACATAAGAAGAAAAAATAACCTGTAAACATAAAAGCAGAGAAAAGAATCAAAATAAAATCTAAATTCTACAACATCTTCAACCTGACCAAACAACCTGATCAAGCAAGATTAATTCAAAGAATCAACTCAACAAGATCATATGCAGATCAAACTCAGGAAAATCAAGTTTAGATCAACATCAAACATTTCTAGAAAAAAATAAAAAATTGTTCTCTGTTCCAGGATATAAGGTGAGTAAACTTTTATCTTAAAGCTTAATCTGCCTATATATGTGATTGCATGAGATAATCCTTGAAGTTATGATGAGTAGTATGTTTCGCATGTTGTTTAGAGATGATTGCATGTATATATGTATGTGAATATGGATCTGCATGTCTCCGTGTATAGATATATCTCTGTTCTTAGTTTACAAACACAAAAACTAAATCAAAGAATCAACATCTCTTCATATGAATCAAATTAGATTAGGGTGTTTAAAGGAATTATGTTCGAATTAATTAAACAATATTTTTAAAAATAATTAAGTGTGGAACTAGTTAGTATTTCACTGGAAAATTTGGAAATTACAGTAATAAACATGTATATGTTGAAAATCAATGTTCGAAATTCGATGAATTGATTTCATAAACTAATTCGCTATAGAAAATGAATAATTTTGATTTAAAAATCTGAATTTTTGAGTGGGTTTTTGGGTGGGAATTACGAGTTGAACGGGAAACGGATATTCTTCGAATCCCGACGATCGAGGATTTGGGAGATGTCGGGTTCGCTGATGGAGTAAGATTACAGGTCGGGGTGTTTGGGAAAATTGGTCGGGGAATTTTTAGTGGGCCGTGGTGGTGCGGAAGGGAGGGAGCAGGGTTTAGGAGCTCGCTTGGTCGATTTCGAGGTCGGGGCATTTGCATCGTCATGGATGATCTCGAGGCTACCAGTGGTTGGGGAAAAGAAGGTGAGCAAGGCGAAGGACTGGACGTAGTTGTGAGTTCTCCGGTGGTCGGAAGGAGGGTGGAGCAAAGTGTTTTAGTGATTTTTTTTCCAGTGATGACTGGCACTATCGTTTTTTATTTCAGGGTGGTTCGTGAGGATCTGGGTAGCTGCGTAGATTGGGGAGAACAGCGGCAACTTGGGAATGTCGTTGGAGTTGGTCGGAGTGGCACCGATGCCATATGCACATGCATGGTGGTAGCTGTGTGTCAGTTTTGTTTACTGTAGGAGAATAGGGAGTATGCTCGAGAGGGAACTCGGGAATATTGTGTTTGGTCTCGGGGTTTGTTTCGGGTGAACGTGAGTGTTAATGCTTTCAACAGTTTAAAATTTAAAACAATGTTTTTTTAAAAAAATATAGAAGAAGAAAGGGTGATGGTGACTCGAGTTTGGAAGTGGAAGTACACGGGTTTTACTTGGGTAAGATATTGAAGATTAAGTTAAAGATATGTAACTTATTTTTAACTTAGATTTAGTTAAATCTTAAGTCTATTTAAAACTTAGTTAATAATGTAATTAAGTAATAATTAAAGAGGGTGAAGTGTTTTATCATTAAACTTAAGGACTTTTGTAAATTTACAAGTTAACGATAATTAATCCCAAGTTTATTAAATTCTGATGATAATTGAGAAAGTGATTAAGATAAATGTATTATCTTAAAATTAATTAAGGTTTGGGTGATTAAGATTTATTAATTAATTGATTGATTATTAACTAAAGAATAATTAATTAAGGGAAGTAAACCTAGGTTAATTAATTAAGGATAATTAAAATTAGGTGAACAATTAAAGGATAATTAATTAAGCCTAATTAATCAATGAAATTAATTAAGGTTAATTAATCAATGTAATTAATCTAAGGAATGGTTTATAATTAATTAAAATTAACAAAGCAGGATTAAAGAAAATTAATTTAATTTATATTAGGTGATTAAATTAGATTAATTGAGAATTGTTCGATTATTAATCTTGCCTATGGATGATATACTTAAATTGAATCCCTTGGTTTGACTGAATATCTCTGATATATGATTTGGGATGTACCGTGATGTGATATGATGGGTTGAACAGAAATATTGTGGGTTATGTATCGATAATGGATGCTGTATGAATATGATACCCTGCATTTATAATTGATTTGTATCCACTTAAACAACTTGGATTAAGGATAACATTGGATTCGAAGAGATCGGGGTCGGGTATCAGCAATACCCGAAACCACTTTGATTAGTAATCTTTAGCAGTTCTTTATAGATGTGGGTTTAAAATCAAACAGGCTGGAATGGAATAAATTTAGTAACATGACCGTTTAAAACTGGGTAACATTTCTTAGATATTATCTGATAATTTGTGATTGACTTTAATAAGACAAGAACTCGTAGGAAGGTACGAGTTACACCCCGGAAATTCAAATAAGATTTATAGCTTAGTATTTCAAATTGTACGAATTTACTCACGCTGGTTTCCAGCCTGACCCGGGTGTTACTTTGTTGTAATACTCGAGTTAGACCGACTATTACAAATTTTTCAAGTAAGGACGTTATGGACCTGAGGTGGCAAGCTGGATGGCAGGAACGCATGGAGTATTCCGCTGTGTATATTGTTGTTCATCTAAGACAAGTTAAATTTTAACTGTCCAGCATTTTTGTAATGTTGTAACTCTGATGTATTGATGCAGCTTTTCTTTGTATAACTGCTATTATTTGAAATTATATTTTGATCCGCTGCAAATGTGAGATTCTGTGTTTGGCATCCATTTCTTCTTCTACCTCCTTTCTTCTTAACCCTAATAATTTGGAATTTCCGGCTTCGAAAGCTCGGCACTTCTACAGTGAACATATTAGTGTCGAATTTTTGGGGTCAAAAATTTCGGGTCGTTACATTTTGGTATCAAAGTAGAAGATTAAGTGAGAACCTTGGCTCTGGTGGATCCACTCATTAAGGATACGGTCTGTGGTACCCTAGAAGAGTTGTGTGTGTGTGTATGTAACAGCCCGCAAATCCGTACCCCTTGAGTCAACACTATTCTACCTCAATTAACTCAAGTGGAACAGAAACACGAACCATTAGGGTTTAAGAAGAAGAGATAGAAGAAGAAGGAACTAGACAATATCAGAATCTCACAGTCGCAGCGGAATAAATTATAATAGTAAATAATAGATCTTTACACAAAATGAAACTATTTCTGTTTTATAAATCATATCCTCAGAGTATCTCATACAAACAATATTTACCAGTCAAGCAATCATACAATCATAGCAGCAGATAAATATACAAATATGTATAATACGTCTCGGACTCCGGCTCTTCTTCTGCTCCATAGCATCATGTCCTGAACATATAATACTCGGTCTGACCCGAGCATTATAATGAAATAACACCCGAGTCAGTCTGGAATACCAGCTGATAATAATGCACCCAAATTGATTATTAAAGTTTCAAAAATCTTTTGAAAACAAAAGCATCTCGTAAGAACATGCCACAAATAAACATGTCGGGTTTTTGCCTTACGATAGATAAACACTTTTTATAGAAATCCTCTGATATTATAATAGGGTCTATATACAAATACTTATAAAATAGCCGAAATTGTTACATTATTAAATTCCAGCTACTAGCCATAGAGTGGGTAATACAAACAAAACTCGTAAAAGGCTCGTAGGGAGAATGGATTTCCAACAATGACTAGGCACTGGGGTACCACCCGTCACAGTACCTGGTCTAGATCAGCGTACCTAGGACCACGCCCGATCCCCTGCAACACAAGGCCCGGACTACCCCTTACTGGATAGTCCCGAGTAATATCACCCCGCGGTTGGGATCAGCAACCGCTCCACTAAGCCGAAATAAAAGGGACATCTAGACTAAGCCGAAATAAAAGGGACATCTAGATAGGAATGACCTTACCCGGAAATGGGTGCTGCCCACCAACCCTTGCTGCATATCCCCTGATTTTCAGTCATTCCCGGTTGATGAGGCTTGAGGCTAAGCGTTATCTTTTAGAACGTTTCACTTAGAATTCCCATCGTCCACCTAACGATGTTCCGAAAGCATTCGTCCATACAAGTCCGTCCCTGGTTCGAATGGAACCGAAGGCACTACTCCTACTACATCCATTTTGGAAATATCCTCAGGATTAGAGCGAGTAGACCTTGCACTTCACTGCTCCATCTTCGACTCCGAACACGTTTTTCCACGAAATGCACAAACTGGATCGAAGTGGTTTTCGAGAAATAAATCTCGATTCCGGTCTCTTCGAAACTATCAACGCATTTGTCCAATATTGATAGTCGGTGGTTTAACTATCAATTAACATCCATAAGCATCCATCACACAATAAATAATCCCCACATTATTTATTTTCCTCAAATATATCTTTACAAGATATGTGTTCCATTTTCAAAATCCCTTTGAAACACTTTCAAACTCAATTTCTCATGGAATAAATTTCCCAAATTGTTACTTCCCTTGAAAGCATCCAAGCACCAATCCTTAAGATTTAAAATAATTTTAATTTCTTTATTCTTGAAAATACATTAAAATATTGATATTAAAACTTCTTACATACTTGATTTAAAATATATATATACCATTAAAAATATCTCAAATAAACTGCTTAATAAAATATAGACTATTATCTTTGAAATAAAGTTAAGTCATACTAAATTTTAAAATAAAGTTATGAAATTCTATACAAATTCTAAATAATACTTTGATTGATTATCTTTAAAATAGAACCATTTATAAAGTATAAATAATAATAATATTCTTTAAAACATAATTCTAATTATCCTTTAAAAATAATTATTTCTATAACTACTTTGATATATATTTGCTTTTAAAATTCTTACCACTTAAATAATTTTCTTGAAAACCATTCTTTAATATAACTTCAAAACTTAACGTTTCAAAAATCTATTTTTAAGAACGTACTTGGCTTTCAGGGAAATACACTTCCATCTTAGAATAACCGAAGAATTCTTTTTATCAATCCAACACATTTTATCCCAATTCAATTTTACGTTCATCCCGTAAAATCCTTTCCATACTTTAAAAATAGCTCCTTCTATTTTTAAACACATCGCTATTTCCTGGAAATCATTTCAAATATACGTTTAAAATATTTAAATCAGCTTCTAGAAATTATTTAATTGAAAATAATACTCAAGGAAATATATAGGGTTTCCTAGATATTTTAAATAAAATTTAACTTTGTTAAAATAAGGTTACTAAATCAAATATTCATATTAAAATTTCCTTTTGAAAACTTAATACTACTTTACCCTTTTAAAAATAATTAAATACCATAATTACTTAATCAAATCTTTGCTTTCACTTAAAAACATTTTAAAATAATATTTCTTTCTAAAAATATTCTAAACATATTTAAACTGCAAATTTATAATTTGAAAGCTTTCCTAAAAAACATTCTCGGAGAAAGCACACTTCTCATTTTTAAAAATAAATCTCGCTATTCTTTAAACAATTCACATTTCCTTTATAGATCACATTTCCAAACATTTCAAATTATCAACCAATCTTCTAGAATTTGATTCCGTTAAAATTCTTTACTTAGGAATTTCTTTTATATCCTTTAAACCCAATTCATCTATTTATATTTAAAATTTTCAGGTTGTATTTACCCAATCACAGCACAACACAATTTAAACTTCAATTTAATTCATCACAGCATATAAGTAGAACACGGCATAACAAGATCTAAACAATTTATTTCAGAATAATAAATAGGATATATCACAGAATATAAATCTAAATATCTATTTGTGGGGGATCCAGTTGGATCTCTCCAACCTGTTTTCCCTGCATCCACAGATATTAGCACAACAATATATCAATTCAACTTGATAATAATTATCATATTCAACCAATCAAGCAATCATTCAATTATTGACTATTTAAATTAACTAATATTCCAGATGTGAGTGAGTTAAACTCACCTTGGGATTTTGGCGAGCGTTCAAATTTAAATTAAATCGAACGACGTTCGATTTAACCTAAATTTTTACTTGCTCGGAATGAATCCAGAATTGCACCACTGCGTAGATCGCGTCGCTGTGATTCCGGCGTCGCCAGTTTCGTTGAAATCAAAATAACATGGGCCGACATGCTTCTTCTTCCCCTCATCAACTTCACGCACGCGAATACACAGTCAAGGCCGAACCCATCAACGCCTCTAAACCCTAATTGCTTCTCCCACATCGCTCGCCGATAGATTGATCAGAGGCTACCACGCTGAAGAGCATTGCGAGCTCCATCTTCGGCCCAAGTACAACGAAGCTCGGTTTCATCCATCTCTCAAAAAACGCATTCGAATGCCACGAGTTCGAGGTTGATTTAACGATGATCTGCTCCATGATATACGATCATACCCGTTGAACAGGTAAATCTAGCTGAGCCCTACAGCTTCCTAGTTGGGGGTTTTGGCTAATGTCGAGAGGATGGAGAGATAGATGAGGGAGATTGAAGGAGAGTTTCGGCCATTAACTGGAAAAGAGGCAGCCGAACTAAATTTAGGGTTTTGGGGTTATTAAACATGCTTTATAACGTTAATTAATATTATTTTATTAATAAAATCTCCAAATAACAAGCTCATACAAACGAACTCCAAACAACGCGTGCCGACAGGCGTTTATAAGGTTTTACCTACGTTTCGAACACAATGGAGCATGTTTCGGAGGCTAATTCGATCATATACGCGAGTTACGGAAATAAACGATCAATTTTAAATTAAATCGATTAAAGTATTTTCTATGTGTTTTAAGCTGCCGGGGTCAAACGACAACTCCGATTGCTACGAAAATTGAAATCCGATAATAAATAACTATTACGGATCCAATGGAACTGGTTTCGTCGAATTCCGAGATTGTGCCCCGGAAGGCTATTTTAACTCGTCGATTAAATCGAGCGATTTTCACAATCGTCGAAATCATCTAAAATTTCACTTTTTAAAACTTTATTAACTCTGTTATACTTTGTATAAAATTTATGTTCACATTAGAAATCATTCTGATTCAGTTTAAATCAAAATTCGAATATTTGAATTATTATATTATTGAATTCCATTATTAAAATAATATAAAATTCCAAATTCAATCTATCGACTATTAATTCCATCCAATGGTCCAATATTACTATTTATATCAAGATAAACTTAAATAAAATTTTAGAAACCATTTTTATATTTATTTACACTCAGATTCACCCATTTATCCCAATTCTAATATTAAGCTATTATTATTCAAATTTCAATTTCATTCCCGTATTTGAAATTTAACTAATTCTATTAACTTAACCAAAATCTTTTTATTTCAAAATCATTTTATAATCCACATTCGACATTTAAAATGAATTAAATGTTTCAAATTTGGCGACCCAAAATTCCGGGTCGTTACAATATATATATATCTGAGAGCGTACTTGTTATTTTCTTATATAATTTTAAATGTTTTTAAAAATAAATGATTTTTATATAAGCTTATGTTTTGATATATAAAAGCAATAATTTTTCTAATAATTGGATGTTGGTTATTAAAATGGAATATAATAATAAGAATTTATGTGGTAATATATGTACATTGAATAATATATACAAATAAATAAACTAGAAATGGATTCAAACCAGAAAATAGAATTGTTCTTATGATGTTTGTTTTCTAATGGTAATTATTGATAAAGCAAAACGAAATGTTTTCAGGAAGTGACCATTTAGATGAAAATGACTTATAAATGGGAAGGATTTAAATTATGAAGTTTTAAATTCTAAGACTAGAAACACTTGAAATTGTTTCATAATGTTAAAGGAAATAACAAATAATATTATTTAGACTATTTTTGAATATAATCTTATTATAAAATAAGAGGTTATGCGAAAACTTTAAAGGAATTTGTTTTGAATTAAAAACCAATGGTGGTTTAAAATATATGACTTGGTGGGCTAGGAAATAAATATGTGTATATGTGTGGATATACATAATATCGAAGATAGTTTGACATAAACTCTAAGTGTTGAGTTTTGATTTTCCCTGAAGTGTGACATAAAACCCATAATGAAATAAGTCTTTGAACTTATAAGTAAGAAAGAATATTGATAGAAATTTGAAATTTGAAGTGGAAATTCAAATTTGAGTAAGGTTAACGGGATTAAATTGAATTTAAGTTAGAGGAAGTTAAATAAGTTTGGAATGAACAACCTGAATTGGAAATTTCAAGATGAAATGGAGATTTAACTTAGGGAAGTTAAATGGGTTAATTTGAAAGGGAGTTATATAAGATCTCAAAACATGGTTGAGTTTTGGGAATGGGTAATGGATGCTATTGATGGATGTTTATTTATTATGGCTTAACCTGATATCATCCTGTTGTTATTAATAATCTATGAAATGATAAAATTTGATTGTATTGAATAAAATGAGAAGTGGACTTATATAATACCTCCATTATTGAAATAAAATAGAAAACATATTGAACTTATGAGAGGGAAATTTCTTTGAACTTAAAGATTTAAATGTTAGAAATGAGCTTGCTCAAAATTTGTTAAGAATTGGTTTTAAAAATAAAATTGGGTAACAAATTGGATTTTGAAGAATAAATGGTTTAAAAAGGATTTGAATTATTATTTGAACCTAAAAATAAGTTTATGAAGAATAAAGGTAATTTTTAAAATGGGATTTTGAAATTTGGACTCAGAATTCAATTGTTTTAAGACTTAGGCTGTTAAATTAAAAGAAAAGGTTAGTTTGATTTAAAGGGATTAAATCAACATTTAAAAATTTAACTCGAATTTTTATAATTCCAGATGGTTTAAAGTTAAGTTAAATTGGATTGAAATTGAATCAATTTAATGAGATTCGAAATTGAAAGTTAATTGGAAATGGAGATTGAGAAATTGAACAGTTTGATTCTGAAACTATTTTCAAATAGATTGTTTCAATATAAACTGTTTTAAATCTATTTTCCTAGCTATTTACTATACAACCTTTATATTTTAAAACCCAAACTATCTTATACTTATTTTACAATTATTTTGAAAACTAATTACTATTTTAAATCTGTTTTACAAACTAATCACTATTTGACAACTACTTACAAACTAATTACTATTGTACAACTATTTTGCCACTATCAAATTATTCTACAAACTATTTAATTGTTACAACTATTTTATAATACTTAACTATTTTATTGCTATTTTACAACTACTTATCTATTTTTAAATTTTTCAAGCTATTTTCTTAATACAAGTTGGTCAGAGTGCAAATTGTCTATAATTGAATACCAATTGAGATAAGAATTGATGTGTTAACCCAAATGGAAATTGAGAGAAATCGTGGATGAGTGAATAGAATCAAAATGAAGGTGAATAGAAAAAAGAATTGATTTAGCTAATGATCAATGAAGATAAATATGTAGGATGTACGTATATTATTCTATTCACGTAACGATTTGATCCAGATTCGAACACGGAATTTCGAGATAGTATATCGATCCGAGTTAAGATTTTTCACTCGATTTTCAACGGCAAGCCTGGATATGGATTTTTGATTGGTTCTGAAAATTCTCTATCATAGTTATGACTATGCAAGGAGAATGACGGTTTCTGATCAAGAAAACAGATCTAAGTCCACAATAGGAAGTTGGCTGGACGATACTTGTTCGGAGGAGAAATTATGTGATCGAGTGAGGGATCAGATTTGATATTGCGTATAGATGATATGTGTACATCGTACGGGCTTAAATGGAGTTGATTTGGAAATGTTTGAATAACAACTGTAAAATGATTTTTGAAATGGAAAGGTATATTTTGAAAAATAAATGATGAAATAAAATGGAAGTTGGGTATTTCTAAGAACTCATTTATAAAAAGCAAGTAATGTAGTGAATAACTTTATAAAGAAATCAAACTTGAATATTGATTAGGCACAAATAAAGTTATATATATTTGATAAACTCCCCTTGTTGAATCGATAGCCAGAAGAATAGATTTTTGAAAAATATTTGAAGTATAAAAAGGGAATTTATATAAGTATGAAGTGATCCAAGATTTTTCAAGGATGTATATATCTACATATATATAAATAGTTTTATGAGAATGATTTTGGGAAAAATGTTTCGGAACCTACGGATTTGGAAAAGGCTTTTGATTTTTGTGAAAATCAATTGTGGAAATTTGGAAAGCCAAGTTGGAACTATTGATTTGGGATATCGATTTTGTGTAAAGGAGATTTTGATGGAAATCTTAAAGGGTATGATTTAAGATACTATGTGTATAGTACAAAATGTTTTGAGATTGGCTCTGGAAAAAAAGGCGCTCCCATTGAAATGAACCTTCGTAGGAGATCCACGGGGTGGTTCTACCTTAAGCCCTAAGGGGGAGGCTCTAAATTGAATCCTAGGAGGAAGTCCGGATAAATTGAAGTTCCTGAGGATTGTGTGTTGTGGGTAGCGAAAGTCGAGGGCGCTGATGCCTACAGAGACATTTGGGTCATGCTGTGACGACAGTGTAACTTGATGTCATGACGATCTACTGCGGACCGTAGCGGAAACTATGTGCCGTGAGAGCCAACGGTCTACGTTTGATTTTGCCATGATGGCAACGTAACATCGGTAGACTGCGATCTATGAAGACATAGCGAAATTCGAGTGGCCATGAGAGCCTAAGGCTACATTGGGACTCGACTGATGTAGTCTACGACCTATGTAGGAGTGGTGAAGTTTCATTTGGCAGGGAAATTCGAGGGCGCTCATGCCTATGGTTACATGGATTTCTGCCGTGATTGCGACATAACCCTGGGTTAGCTGCGGTCTGTGGTGGGTTCCATGGCATAATCGTGGGGCACGGAGTTCCTACAGTTATCTATGGATTTTGCCGGGATGGCAACGAAACCATCGGGTAAACTGCGACCATGGAGGGGGTGATGATTTCCAGAGCATTCTCACCGAAGATGTTTCCTCTATTTTCAAAATTTTTTTTTATATTTTCAACAAAATGTTTTCCAAAGTATTTTCACTGGGTGTTGAAAACAAGTTTGCTAAGTACTCATAGATCATCAGTCCTACGTCTGATCAACGTATGACCGAATTTCTGTGAGAACGAGGATGGACATGTTAAGGCATCGAGTTATAAAAGTATTTTTATAAAAACTATTTTGGTAATATTATGTAGATTTTTAAAGCGTTTTAAAAAAATTTAAATAAAAAGAGTATATGGTTAAGAATGCTCAAAAAGTAATTCAACAGATAATAAGCATTTTGATAAATTCTGGTTTCGTTTCTTTTCGAGGGCGAGAAGATTCAAAGTGGGAGGAATGTGATAACCCGTATTTTGGACATCTGATAATTGGATAATTAATTGGTTTATTCAATTGAATAGATAAAAATTCTTATAATAAAAGATATCTGGATATGTAAATGAATTTGAAATATAACAAAAGTTGAATTATAAATATCAAGATAATTATTTAATTGATAATCTCCAAATATAATTATTGAAGTTTGGCAATATTAGTTTAATAATCTTCTTTTTTAATTATTTAATTGGGAAAAAAATTATCTTTTCAAAATTAACAAAAAGATTTCTAACCATAATATATAGGTATATATATTGAAGTGGAAGATAAGTTTTTAATAATTTTCAAGAGGTATTTAAAGTTGAATTCTATATTTTTATCACTTAGAATGTATCTATATTTATTTATTTATTATTAAAGTATTATAGCTTAAAGATTTAAAATAGGATTTAATAAAAGAGTTTATTACACTTTCTTTTTAAATTGTTGAACTAATTATGATTTGCATAAAAAGATATCAACATAGATTAATAAAAATAAATATTTAGTGGTTCAAAATATGATAGCCTAAAATAAGATTTAACAAGGGTTTAAATACACTTTCTTTTATATTTGAAATTTATGCACTTTATATATATATATAAAGATAATACATATTAATATAAATACATATAAAATGTAAGAGATATTTAAGATAAGTTTTAAACATTTGTAAATATTTCATTCTTGCATATTAACATTTGTAAGAAAATAATCACATATATTGACAAATGTTAGCTTAGTATTACAAGTGGCAAACTTAAAATTTTCTTTTAGAATTTAATTACAAATGAATATAGAGAAACCTGGCTTTGAGATTTTGAGTTCAAACATCTTCTTTCATTTTCAAAACATAAGAAAAACAAAACCTGTAAACATAAAAGCATAGAAAAGAATCAAAATAAAATCCAAATTCTATAACATCTTCAACCTGAGCAAACAACCTGATCAAGCAAGATTAATTGAAAGAATCAACTCAACAAGATCAGATCTAGATCAAACTCAGGAAAATCAAGTTCAGATCAACATCAAACATTTCCAGAAGAAAAAAACTGTTCTCTGTTCCAGGATATAAGGTTAGTAAACTTTTATCTTAAATCTTTATCTGCCTATATATATGATTGCATGAGATAATCCTTGAAATTATGATGAGTAGTACGTTTTTCATGTTGTTTAGAGAAGATTGCATGTATATATGTATGTGAATATGGATCTGCATGTCTCTGTTCTTAGTTTACAAACACAAAAACTAAATCAAAATATCTCTTCATATGAATCAAATTAGATTAGGATGTTTAAAGGAATTATATTCGAATTAACTAAACGATATTTTTAAAAATAATTAAATGTGGAACTAGTTAGTATTTCACTGGAAAATTTGGACATTACAGTAATGAACATGTATATGTCGAAAATCAATGTTTGAAATTCCATGAATTGATTTCATAAACTAATTCGTTGTAGAAAATGATGAATTTTGATTTAAAAATCTGAATTTTTAAGTTGGGTTTTGGGTGGGAATTACGAGTTGAACGGGAAATGGATATTCTTCAAATCCCAGCGATAGAGGATTTGGGAGATGTCGAGTTCATTGATGGAGTAAGATCATGGGTCGGGGTGTTTTGGAAAATTGGTCGGGGAATTTTTAGCGGGCCATGGTGGCGCGGCAAGAAGGGAGTAGGGTTTTAGTAGCTCGCTTGGTCAATGTCGAGGTCGGGGCATTTGCATCGTCATGGATAATCTGGAGGCTATCATTGGTTGGGGAAAAGAAGGTGACCAAGGCGAAGGACTGAATGGAGTTGTGAATTCTTTGGCCGCCGGAAGGGGGGCGGAGCAAAGAGTTTTGGTGACCGATTTTTTCCAGTGATGACCGGCACTATCGTTTTTGATTTCAGGGTGGTTCGTAGGGATCTGGGTAGCTGGGTGGATCGGGGAGATCAGCGGTAACTTGGGAATGTCGTTGGAGTTGGTAGGAGTGGCACCGATGTCGTGTGCACATGCACGGTGTTGGCTGTGTGTCATTTTGTTTACGAGAGGAGAATAGGGAGAATGCTCGGGAGGGAACTCGGGAATATTTTGTTTGGTCTCGGGGTTTGTATCTGGTGAACGTGAGTGTTAATGCTTTCAACAGTTTAAAATTTAAAACAAAGTTTTTTTTAAAAAAATATATAGAAGAAGAAAGGGAGATGGTGACTCGAGTTTGGAAGTGGAAGTACACGGGTTTTACTCGGGTAAGATATTGGAGATTTAGTTAAAGACGTGTAACTTATTTTTAACTTTGATTTAGTTAAATCTTAAGTCTATTTAAAATTTAATTAATAACGTAATTAAGGAATAATTAAAGAGGACGAAGTGTTTTATCATTAAACTTAAGGACTTTTGTAAATTTACAAGTTAATTATTATTAATCCCAAGTTTATTAAATTCTGATAATGATTGAGAAAGTGATTAAGACACATGAATTATCTTAAAATTAATTAAGGTTTGGGTGATTAAGATTTATTAATTAATTGATTGATTATTAACTAAAGATTAATTAATTAATTAAGGGAAGTAAACCAAGGTTAATTAATTAAGGATAATTAAAATTAGGTGAATGATTAAAGGATAATTAATTCAGGCTAATTAATTAATGAAATTAATTAAAGTTAAATAATCAATGTAATTAATTTAAGGAATGGTTTATAATTAATTATAGTTAACTAAGTAGGATTAAAGAAAATTAATTTAATTTATATTAGGTGATTAACATCAGAATCTCAACAGCGGAACGAATAAATTATATTAATAACATAAGTATTACATAGTATACAACAACTATCAGAGTTACACAGATAATACATCACATACTAGATAGTTATAAACACATGTCTAGTTATTACAACTCAATTACAATACAAAGAAACCACTCAGAGATACCAACACAGCGGAACACTATATATCTACACGCAGAAGCCTCCTGCTCCATTGCTCCTCCATAATTCGTCAAAGCTAACCCGAATCCCTTGGCTACTCGTTAAAATTTGAGTACCCAAGAGTTTAAGAAAAACCGAAATAAACTCTGGGTCAGACATGGGTCTGGTGTGAGTAACTGGTTAAAGTTGCTTAACTTTCAAAAACCTTTTGAAAAGAAAGGTATCACGTAAAACTTCCCACACATAAACATGGAAAAGTTTTTATCTTACGCTAACCAAAACATTTGATAGGAAATCCAGTGATATTATAATAGGTCTAGGGTTTTCAAGTAAATAAGAAATAGCGAAATTGTTACATTCATTAAATTCCGGCTACTAGCCACAAAAGTGGTAATACAATCAAAACCAATGGCACTTATTGGATTTTGAATTCTATACAATGGCAGGGCTACTAGGGTACCGCCCGTCACAGTACGGGGCCTAGATCACCATACCGAGGATCACTTCCAATCCCCTACAACACAAAGCCGGAACCATTCCTTACTGAACAGTTCCGAACTAGACTTACCATGCAGTTGTGATCAGCAACCACACCACACAGCCGAAATAAAAGGGACATCTAGACAGGGGTAAATATCGTCCTACTTGGGCATAACCCACTTAGCCTTGCTGCACCTCCATTATTTTAGCCATTCCCAGTTGATGAGGCTTGAGGCTACGATTACCTTTATAGAACACATCACTTAGAATGCTCACCGTCCACCTGACGACGTTCTGAAAGCATTCAATCCATACAAGTTCGTTCCGGGTTCGAACGAAACCGAAGGCATTATCTCGTTACACTCATTTTGGAATCACCCTCAGAGTTAACGACGATAACCCTTGCACTCTGAATCTTTATCTTCACTTCAGATTCACGACCTATCGTTAATTTGGATTAATGTGGTTTTCGGATGTCCAAATATGGAAATCCGATCCCGGTCTCACCGAATCCAAAGCGTGTCTTTTAAGGCCAAGTTGTTTTAGAGTTTAAAACAATTTCAATTCATTATCTATATACACACAGATAGATAATTCACAGATTCACAATAGATAATCAACATTATCATCATAAGCAGATAATTCATATCATAAACAGATAATGCATATTATCATTCCAATGCAACCAAAACATCCATATCACACAACATTATTCATCTCATAACTGAGATTATAAACCATTCAAGGCAATCAATACCATCCATCAAACATAAGCAATGATCTAATGATCACACCATCTATAATTAATTTAAAGTGAATTAAATTAATTACTTACATTTCTAATTAATTTAAAATGAATTAAATAATTAATTCATCATCATAATCTTGCTTAACTTAACCATTGATTAATTACAAATCGATTAATTAATCACCAACTCATTATTCATTTTAATTATTCATTCCTGATTAACAATTTTCTAATTACAATAAGTAATTAGCTTTTAAATTAATTATACAAGTTAATTATACTTAACCCTTTACAATAATTAACTCTTAATTACTTAATCAATTAATTAACTAAAATTAATTACATTAATCATTTATTAATTAATTACTTTATTTATTAATTTTTCCTTAATTAATCAATTCTAAATTTACATCATTAATTTATTAATTAATAATTTCTAATTACACTTTTAATTAATCTCTCTAATTACAATTAATTACATTAAGTAATTAATCTTCAATTAAACCACATATATTAATCACCCTTGATTAATAACATCCAGTAATTAACTACCCTTAATTACTTCATTAAATAAATTCTCCCTAATTTATTCTCTAATTAATCCCTTGATTAATCCCATTTAGTAATTAATTATCCTTAATTACTTCATTTCAAAAATTAATTACCCATAATTAATTATCTCAATTAATCCCTTGATTAATTACAAAGTAATTTAATCCAAATTACTACCATTAATAAACCATCTTTAATTACATCAAGTAATTATCAATTAAATACTTCTCTAAGTAATTACAATTCCATTAATTACAATAAGTAATTATTTTTAAATCATCAAGTGTTTAAATTAATTAAACTTAATTAATTAATCTAAACTAATCATATTAAACTCAATTAATTACATTAAGCAATTAATTCATTAATTACTTCTATTAAGTAATTTAAACTTAAGCAATTTCATAAATGATTATTATTAATTAATTAATCTAATTAATCATTAAAAGTTAATCACATTAATTAATTATTAGATAAATCTTAAGTTAGTGACCTTCATTAACAATTCTTTAATTACTTTCTTAAGAAATTAACTCAGATTAATCATTATTAATTACAAATTAATTAATATTTAATTACAAATTAATTAATATCTAATTATTTAATTAATTAAGTGTTAACTGTAACTCAATTAATTCTTAATCACTTGATTAATAAATATTTAATCATTAATTATAATCTAATTAATAATCCTTAATTACATATTAATTATTCCTAATTAACTAATCTTAAGTCTTAATTAATCAATTTAAAATCTCTTAATTATTTAATTAATCATCCATATTATTAATTAATTAATTAATTAATTATCCAACTTAATAATTTAATGAGTACAAATTATTAAATTCTAATTTAATTTAAGAAAACATTTCTTACTTAATCAAAACATTTAAAATCAATTTGTTTTCAAATTTACTTTAAATTCCATTTTAAACTTCATTTTAAATTTTAGATTTTAAAATGAATATAAATTTAACTTAAACAGGTTTTAAAACAATTCAAAACCTTTTTATCTCATATGTTAAAGTTATATTCATTTTATAAAGAAGTTTAAAAGGATTTCAAACCCAATTCATTTTTAAAATTCAAATAAATTTAAAAATACACTTAAACAAACAAGATTGATTAAGTCATTTAAATTTAAAATTTTCCATTTATTTCAAACTGGAATACAAATTAAATTTTAATTCCAGATTATTTAAATTCAAAACTTACTTACATTTTAAATTTCATCTTAAATTCAAATCATTTAACCATTTTAAAATTCTAACTATTCAACCATTTATAAAATAGTTAAACGATTTAAATTTAAAACTTTACTTTATTTTAAAAACTGAAACTCAACCCAAATTTCCAGATTTTAAAACTAGAATTTAAACTTATTTAGAATTTCTATTTTAAATTAAACTTCAGTTCAAATTCAAAACCCAATATACTTTTACACTTAAAAGTTTTTAAAACCAAATTTAAATTTCAAAGCTTAAATCTTTTCAAATCTAAGGTTCAAACTATTTGAATTCATATTCAAACTCAGGTTTTAAAACTTATTTTAAATTTTCAGTTTGCATTTTAAACTTTACCTTTAAACTTTAAAACAGAACAGGTTCTATTTTTAGTTTAAAACCTGAAACAATGTTACCCGAGCAAACTTAAATTTTACTTCGAGTAAAAACCTAACCTACTTTGAGTTAAAACTTGAATCCCCGGAGAATTACTTGAGTATGCTACAACCGCAAACTCCAACAGCTAACATCATCAGATCAAAGTGCACCGTGCACATGCACGGTGACTTTGATCACCTCCGACCAACATCAACGATCATCTCACAACGACCAGCAACCCCTCATCTCACCTCGATCATCAGATCTTTCAAAAACAACTCGAATTTGTATTCGAGTTCAAATATCAAAACCTGGAACAGGCAGAACCACCTCAATCCAAAACCTGTCAACGCCTCGCCATGGAAGCTCCGACCACCGCTGCCCCTGTAACTCCGGCGAAGTCTTCGACAACCCACCATCTTCCAATGCCTAAGATATTGTTGAACTCGATCGAATATAATTGCCGAGATGTTCAATTTTATCAAACCCAGTAAAACTAGGGTTCCAAATTTTAATTCACAACCATCATCACCAAAATGACATTCACCATAATCTGGTAATTTTCCCCTTATCCCTGATCACTCCTCCACCTCCAGGAGGAAATTCAAACCATTCGAACACTTAGATCATCAGTTAGAACCCAAAGAACAAAATACAATAAATTTTATGCTGCTCTCTGATTCTACTTCTAAAAATTGTAAACTTACTCTTAAAATCATGATTTTGTATTATGATTTGATTTATAACTCTGAAACATTGAATTGTAATGTTTGAATTTTTCACTTATACAATTTTTGCTCTGTTATTTTTATTTCCAGGTAATACAAAATTTTATTTAACTTATATAAATTTTTAAAACTTACTTTATCTTGTAATAAACAAGTTTCATTCAAAGACTAAATCATAATAGCAACCAGATCAAAAGAAAAAGGATTTTGATCAACATGAGCTTGTACTGTAAACAGAAAGTAACTTGTGAAACAGACATGCATCTCATTCCAACATATAGATATACACAGCAAATTCATAATGTAAAATCATTTCTAATTAAAATCACGAAAACAACTTTTACCTACTTAAAATTTTTAAAAGTGGAGTTACTCACCTGTACAGAAGACAAGCACTAGATTTTGAAAAAGCCCTTTGAAAACTTTTAAAACTGGATTACCCATGCTTTCTAAAACTTGATTTGTTTGATGCTTTTAAAACTTTAAACTTGTTGCTTTAAAATACTATTGCTCCTTGATTTACAACCTTACATGCATGCTGGCTACAGATTGAAGAATGCAGGCTTTTGTTTTGCATGTGCTTCCAGATTTTAAAAAATGTAGGTTTGCTTGATTTCCTAGATTTTTGAAAAATGAATGCAGGCTTTTGAAAATGGATCAGGGATTTTGATATGCATTTTTTTTGAAGAGTGATTTGCAACTTGTTTAGAAACTGAGTTGCATGCAGAAAATGTTACAGGGAATTTGATTCTCAGATTTGCATGTGAACAGGGAATTGATTTGTGTTTGGATATGAGGAGTTTGTTTACTGATTTTGGAAGAAATGAAAAGAAAATTGTTTTAGAGTATTAAGTTTTAGCTGAATAATTTTCTTGGTTATGAATTGAAAATGAGAAAAGAATAGGAAAAGAAGAAGGCATGTGTTTATATAACTGATAAATTAAAAATCAAAGAAAAAAATAAAAATAAACAATTTGACACTTGTCTTAAGTTACTAACACCTGTAAATTTCCTTATTTGTTAAATTACACATGTTATATTAGGTCCTAAGAAAGCAACACATGTTCTTTTAATTAACTAGTATTTTTAATTAAAGTGTTAATATAATATTATACTTAATTAATTACTTTACAAATACTTACTTATGTGTATAGATAATTTTTAAAGAATGAAACCAAGTATAATTATAAATAAAAACAATACATAACTTTATTACTTGAAAATAACATTTTAGATAATTTAAATAAAATTTATAAAAGTGGTTATAAATTACTTATTATTTATATGAATAAATGTTTCATATTTTAGTTGTATTTTAACTTTCATATTTAATTACAATCATATTTATTAATCAATATTTTAGAAAGAAAATAAAACAAGTCTTATTATTAATCTTATTTAAATTTTAAGCGAAAATCCCTTTTAAATGATTAAACATTTATTTTATAAATTTTAAAACCATATAGTTCTCTATTAAATAGCTTTTAAAAGCTTAATATTAAATAAATCCTAATTTTCCAATTACCAAAATATTGGAATTAGAAAATATGCTATATTGATTAAACTTAAAACCAAACTCATCCATTTAAAATATATAAAAATCTATATATACATTATAAATAGAAAACAAATTTATTAGCTTATTAAAAGATAAATTCACTAATTAATTATTTATTAAAAGAAGATTATTAAATCAATTCAAATTTAGTAAAAAAAACTTATCAAATCAATTTATATTTAAACACAGATTATTAAATTGATATTGCCAAAAATTCCGGGATATCACAATCCTCCCCCCTCAAAAGAATTTCGTCCCTGAAATTTAAAACAAATGTAATTTAATAATCTCATTAAAGATTTAATTTTAAAACACAGCATATATTAATCATATGCTAACAACCAAAGCAACCAATTCATACAATCAAAACAAATCTAACTATCCAGAAAAAAAATCTGGATATAATTTCCACGAGTTTCCCCGGTATAAATATCGAGATACTCGCTCTATAGAATCCAAACAATCAATACTACTAAGCTATAGAGCTCCTATTCATCTATATCTACAAAACTAGATAGCATATCAGACTACAGACGAGTCTGATTCAATAACCAAATCCTCCTGAACACATACTGAATCCCAGTTATCCAAACCGGCAATTCAATCCTTGAAAACCAAAGCACTTATTTTACCAAAACACAGTAGAAATCCAAAACACCTCGGAGCTAGCTTCCCATGCTTACAAAAACTTATAGCTCCTTGGATCGGAGAAATCTTAACCATAACCAAATCTCCGACTCCAGAATCCAAATTCCTTCGTCTCTTATTCTCAAAATCCTTCAAACGATCCTGGTCTACCAACATCCTTCCTGAACAGCTTAACCCTTGCCGATTCCACTAGAAACAGACTGGACCAAAACAACCCAACATAATGATCTCCTCAAGATCAATCCAAAACCAAGAACAAACTCTACTCCTCAACAACAGAAGACTGAACTCACTTCTTCTAATCCGGAAAAAGAAAACAGATGCACTCTCAAACTGCTTCCGCTGCACAACTCTGACCCGAAGTAGAAGAAAATGCTGATGAAGAACACGAGCACAAACTGGACAACACATCCCAGAAATATGATTCAACGGATCCATAAAGAAAAACTCATAAGTTCCTCCGAAATCTGAGTTGCTTCACCAACTTCTATCTCTAGGTACCATCCTTTATTAGCTGAACCACCGGCTCCAATCCTGGAATCCAAATCGATAAGAAAACTCGATCTCCAGATGCGGACAAACCTCTGACTTCCCTGAAGACATCCGGAAAATCTCCAACAACCCAAGAGAACACTCCAACTATCGCAAGTCACTTTTGCGATCAACCCAGCCTAATCCAAAAGAAACTGCTCTCTCTTTACCAATCAAAACAGCTTATGCTGGTCTAGCCAATTCACCGAAGAAATGGACTCACACTGCTGCTTATGAACTCCACTTCAGAAAAACTACCCAGCCAGAAGATTTCCTGCCCACACAGAACACTCCAAGCTGCACTGCTAACACCAATGCCAAAGAATTTCCAATCCAAAGTTCTTCGAGAAACTCGGACCCAACGCAAACAAAAACACCCTGCTGGACTCAGCCACAACACCGAAACAGACACACTTCCTTAATCTTGTTCCAAAGAAACATCTTCGGAAACATTCATAGTCACTGCATCTCATCACGCAGCTACTGCTTCTTGAGGTATCAAGATACCATCACTCACTTCTGCCAAACCGACAGATCCAAACTCTACTCATCCAACTCTGCACTTCAAAGATAGACTCCGAACCTTAACAAGTTTCCTTCAAAAATCAATGAAATCCTTACTCCAAGCTGCAAAGCTTACTCGAGATGGTATTAGGTCTACAGTCTCGACAGATCCACTTCCAACCTCAAACATTCAAACTCCTACCATCGGTAGTTGTGTTACACACACCACTAACCAATCTACCTTTATAACTTATATTAGAAAAACCCGAACAGGTAACCCAAATAGGTAGAAATAATTATATATATAAATATATTTAAAAATTACAAATACGCTCTCTCAAGATAGACACCACTCCAGAGTCTAGGTATTCGCTCGACCTAGCGCTCTGATACCACCTGTGATAGTCTAAGCTTTGCAACCATCGACAACGGCTCACTCGACTGGTAGGCCTTTAAACCATCCCAGCCCCACCATGGCTCACAGTGATACCTCGGGTTTGCTTTTATGGCCAACCTCTCGACTCACAACCAACCCCGCAAGGCCTTATACTACCCCCAGGGGCATGTAGGGGTAAGAGTCTCCCGTTCGCCACCTAACACAAAGCAAGAACCCCCTATCACGCTGTACTGTAGCAAATCCGATCCCCGTCTCACCGAATCCAAAGCGTGTCTTTTAAGGCCAAGTTGTTTTAGAGTTTAAAACAATTTCAATTCATTATCAATATACACACAGATAGATAATTCACATATTCACAATAGATAATCAACATTATCATCATAAGCAGATAATTCATATCATAAACAGATAATCCATATTATCATTCCAATGCAACCAAAACATCCATATCACACATCATTATTCATCTCATAACTGAGATTATAAACCATTCAAGGCAATCAATACCATCCATCAAACATAAGCAATGATCTAATGATCACACCATCTATAATTAATTTAAAGTGAATTAAATTAATTACTTCCATTTCTAATTAATTTAAAATGAATTAAATTAATTACTTCATCATCATAATCTTGCTTAACTTAACCATTGATTAATTACAAATCGATTAATTAATCACCATCTCATTATTCATTTCAATTAATCATTCCTGATTAACAATTTTCTAATTACAATAAGTAATTAGCTTTTAAATTAATTATACAAGTTAATTATACTTAACACTTTACAATAATTAACTCTTAATTACTTAATCAATTAATTAACTAAAATTAATTACATTAATCCTTTATTAATTAATTACTTCATTTATTAATTTTTCCTTAATTAATCAATTCTAAATTTACATCATTAATTTATTAATTAATGATTTCTAATTACGCTTTTAATTAATCACTCTATATACAATTAGTTACATTAAGTAATTAATCTTCGTTTAAACCACATATATTAATCACCCTTGATTAATAACATCCAGTAATTAACTACCCTTAATTACTTCATTAAATAAATTCTCCTTAATTTATTCTCTAATTAATCCCTTGATTAATCCCATTTAGTAATTAATTATCCTTAATTACTTCATTTAAAAAATTAATTACCCATAATTAATTATCTCAATTAATTCCATGATTAATTACAAAGTAATTTAATCCAAATTACTACCATTAATAAACCATCTTTAATTACATCAAGTAATTATCAATAAAATACTTCTCTAAGTAATTACAATTCCATTAATTACAATAAGTAATTATTTTTAAATCATCAAGTGCATAAATTAATTAAACTTAATTAATTAATCTAAACTAATCATACTAAACTCAATTAATTACATTAAGCAATTAATTCATTAATTACTTCTATTAAGTAATTTAAACTTAAGCAATTTCATAAATGATTATTATTAATTAATTAATCTAATTAATCATTAAAAATTAATCACATTAATTAATTATTAAATAAATCTTAAGTTAATGACCTTCATTAACAATTCTTTAATTACTTTCTTAAGAAATTAACTCAGATTAATCATTATTAATTACAAATTAATTAACATTTAATTACAAATTAATTAATCTCTAATTATTTAATTAATTAAGTGTTAGATGTAACTTAATTAATTCTTAATCACTTGATTAATAAATCTTTAATCATTAATTATAATTTAATTAATAATCCTTAATTACATCTTAATTATTCCTAATTAATTAATCTTAAGCCTTAATTAATCAATTTAAAATCTCTTAATTATTTAATTAATCATCCATATTATTAATTAATTAAACAATTAATTATCCAACTTAATAATTTAATGAATACAAATTATTAAATTCTAATTTAATTTAAGAAAACATTTCTTACTTAATCAAAAAATATAAAAACAATTTGTTTTCAAATTTACTTTAAATTCCATTTTAAACTTCATTTTAAATTTTAAAATTTAAAATGAATATAAATTTAACTTAAACAGGGTTTAAAACAATTCAAAACCTTTTTATCTCATATGTTAAAAAGGATTTCAAACCCAATTCATTTTAAAAGGATTTCAAACCCAATTCATTTTTAAAATTCAAATAAATTTAAAAATACACTTAAACAAACAAGATTGAATTAAGTCATTTAAATTTAAAATTTTCCATTTATTTCAAAATGGAATACAAATTAAATTTTAATTCCAGATTATTTAAATTGAAAACTTACTTACATTTTAAATTTCATCTTAAATTCAAATCATTTAACCATTTTAAAATTCTGACTATTCAACCATTTTTAAAATAGTTAAACAATTTAAATTTAAAACTTTACTTTATTTTAAAAATAGAAACTCAACCCAAATTTCCAGATTTTAAAACTAGAATTTAAACTTATTTAAAATTTCTATTTTACAAATTAAACTTCAGTTCAATTCAAAACCCAATATACTTTTACACTTAAAAGTTTTTAAAACCAAATTTAAATTTCAAAGCTTAAATCTTTTCAAATCTATGGTTCAAACTATTTGAATTCATATTCAAACTTAGGTTTTAAAACTAATTTTAAATTTTCAGTTTGCATTTTAAACTTTACCTTTAAACTTTTAAAATAAAACAGGTTCTATTTTTAGTTTAAAACCTGAAATAATGTTACCCGTGCAAACTTAAATTTTACTTCGAGTAAAAATCTAAATTACTTCGAGTTAAAAATCAAATCCACCGAGAATTACTCGAGTATGCTACAACCCCAAACTCCAACAGCTAACATCATCAGATCAAAGTGCACCGTGCACATGCACGGTGACTTTGATCACCTCCGACCAACATCAACGATCATCTCACAACGACCAGCAACCCCTCATCTCACCTCGATCATCAGATCATTCAAAAACAACTCGAATTTGTATTCGAGTTCAAATATCAAAACCTGGAACAGGCAGAACCACCTCAATCGAAAACCTGTTAACGCCTCGCCATGGAAGCTCCGGCCACCGTTGCCCATGAAACTCCGGAAAAGTCTTCGACAACACCATCTTCCAATGCCCAAGATATTGTTGAACTCGATCAACTATAATTGCCGAGATGTTCGATTTTATCAAACCTAGTAAAACTAGGGTTCCAAATTTTAATTCACAACCATCATCACCAAAATGACATTCACCATAATCTGATAATTTTCCCCTCATCCCTGATCACTCCTCCACCTCCAGGAGGAAATTCAAACCATTCGAACACTTAGATCATCAGTTAGAACCCAAAGAACAAAATACAGTAAATTTTAAACTGCTCTCTGATTCTAACTCTAAAAGTTGTAATCTTACTCTTAAAAATCATGATTTTGTATTATGATTTGATTTATAACCCTGAAACATTGAATTGTAATGTTTGAATTTTTCACTTACATAATTTTTGCTCTGTTATTTTTATTTCCAGGTAATACAAAATTTTATTTAACTTATATAAGTTTTTAAAACTTACTTTATCTTGTAATAAACAAGTTTCATTCAAAGACTAAATCATAATAGCAACCAGATCAAAAGAAAAAGGATTTTGATCAACATGAGCTTGTACTGTAAACAGACAGTAACTTGTGAAACAGACATGCATCTCATTCCAACATATAGATATACACAGAAAATTCATAATGTAAAATCATTTCTAATTAAAAGCATGAAAACAACTTTTACTTACTTAAAATTTCTAAAAGTGGAGTTACTCACCTGTACAGAAGACAAGCACCAGATTTTGAAAAAGCCCTTTGAAAACTTTTAAAACTGGATTGCTCATGCTTTCTAAAACTTGAGTTGTTTGATGCTTTAAAAACTTTAAACGTGTTGCTTTAAAATGCTATTTCTCCTTGATTTACAACCTTACATGCATGCTAGCTACAGATTGAAGAATGCAGGCTTTTGTTTTGCATGTGCTTCCAGATTTTAAAAAATGCAGGTTTGCTTAATTTTCCAGATTTTTGAAAAATGAATGTAGGCTTTTGAAAATGGATCGGGGATTTTGATATGCATTTTTTTTGAAGAGTGATTTGCAACTTGTTTAGAAACTGAGTTGCATGCAGAAAATTTTACAGGGAATTTGATTCTCAGATTTGCATGTGAACAGGGAATTGATTTGTGTTTGGATATGAGGAGTGTGTTTACTGATTTTGGAAGAAATGAAAAGAAGATTGTTTTAGAGTATTAAGTTTTCAGCTGAATAATTTTCATAGTTATGAATTGAAAATGAGAAAAGAATAGGAAAGGAAGAAGGCATGTGTTTATATAACTAAATTTATGATAAATTAAAAATCAAAGAAAAAAATAAAAATAAACAATTTGACATTGTCTTAAGTTACTAACACTTGTAAATTTCCTTGTTTGTTAAATTACACATGTTATATTAGGTTCTAAGAAAGCAACACATGTTCTTTTAATTAATTAGTATTTTTAATTAAAGTGTTAATATAATATTATACTTAATTAATTACTTTACAAATACTTACTTATATAAAGAATGAAACCAAGTATAATTATAAATAAAAACAATACATAACTTTATTACTTGAAAATAACATTTTAGATAATTTAAATAAAATTTATAAAAGAGGTTATAAATTACTTATTATTTATATGAATAAATGTTTCATATTTAAGTTGTATTTTAACTATCATATTTAATTACAATCATATTTATTAATCAATATTTTAGAAAGAAAATAAAACAAATCTTATTATTAATATTATCTAAATTTTAAGCTAAAATCCCTTTTAAATAATTAAACATTTATTTTATAAATTTTAAAACCATATAGTTCTTTATTAAATAGCTTTTAAAAGCTTAACATTAAATAAATCCTAATTTTCCAATTACCAAAATATTGGAATTAGAAAATATGCTATATTGATTAAATTTAAAACCAAACTCATCCATTTAAAAAATATATAAATCTATATATACACTATAAATAGAAAACAAGTTTATTAGCTTATTAAAAGATAAATTCACTAATTAATTATTTATTAAACGAAGATTATTAAATCAATTCAAATTTATTAACAAAAATTATCAAATCAATTTAAATTTAAACATAGATTATTAAATTGATATTGCCAAAAATTCAGGGATATCACAGGAACCACTTTGATTAGTAATCTTCAGTAGTTCTTTATAGATGTGAGTTTAAAATCAAATAGGCTGGAATGGAATAGATTTCGTAACATGACAATTTAAAACTGGGTAACATTTCTTAGATATTATCTGATAATTTGTGATTGACTTTAATAAGACAAGAACTCGTAGGAAGGTACGAGTTACCCCGAAAATTCAAATAAGATTTATAGCTTAGTATTTCAAATTGTATGGGTTTACGCACAATGGTTTCCAGTCTGACCCGGGTGTCACTTTGTTGTAATGCTCGGGTCAGATCGAGTATTACAGATTTTTCAGGTAAGGACGTTATGGAGCTGAGGTGGCGAGCTGGATAGAAGGAACGTATGGAGTATTCTGCTATGTATATTTTTGTTTATCTAAGACAAGTTAAATTTTAATTGTCTAGCATTTTCGTAATGTTGTAACTCTGATGTATTGATACAGCTTTTCTTTGTATAACTGTTATTATTTGATATTACATTTTGATCCGCTGCAAATGTGAGATTCTGTGTTTATCTTATATTTCTTCTTCTACCTCAATTCTTCTTAACCCTAACAATCTAGAATTTCCGACGTTCGGCACTTCTACAGTGAACGTATTAGTGTCGAATTTTCAGGGTCGAAAATTTCAGGTCGTTACATTTTGGTATCAGAGCAGAAGGTTAAGTGAGAACCTTGACTCTGGTGGATTTACTCATTAAGGATAGGGTCAATAGTACCCTAGAATGAGTTGAGTGTGTGTGTGTGTGTGTGTGAGCATGTTGAATCTTTGTCTACAACGTTTCATATTTTGACTCCACAACTATATATGTTGATTTTATATACTAACTTGTTTTTGTAGGAAAATCTACAAGACCGGATTCACATGAACTTCATACTATACATATATGTTGTATTGAGTCTTTGTCTAGAATTAAAATGATGTTAAAATCTCTCCTTTGGATATATATATGTCGACAAGTGCACATACACACATGCATAGAACATATTTTGAATTTAGATCAAATTTAAATGTCTGAATTGACCATTTCAGACATCTGAATCTGTAATCAAAATTGATTTTTCAGACAATATTCAAACATCTGAATTGGAATTTTCAAACATCTGAATCTGGTCAAAAATGACCTATTTGCTTTCTGGTTTGCCCGTTAACAATTTCAGAAGTCTGAATTCTATTTTTCAGATGTCTGAAAAATATTTTTCAGACGTCTGAATTCCTACAATGTCCATATTTTTGAACAGACATTTCTCTTCCATAAAGAGATACAACTTTTTATCAATAGATATGTCCATATATTTTCATAATAACTATTCACGAACAATTGCATCTTTTTGTACTATATATAAACATGCTAGAATCATCAGTTTTATTTACCTAATCGATCTAACTTTTTCTATTCTTATACATTCAAGTTCATACAAAATCATTCATTTACTTCCATATTCTTCACATACATACATACATATATATATATATATATATATATATATATATATATATATATATCAAAAGGAGAAGATTATAGGAAGGTTGTACTATCAAGAGACAAATCCGTGTTATCAAGAACACACTGTGTCAAATACTCTCTGTAAAAGTTGAAGTCCTGTTCTGCTGTTCAGGCAAGTGAAGTCCTCTTCGGCCTTTGAGGCATCGAAATTCTATTCTGTTGTTCAGGTGTTGTAAACCTGTTCCTCCGGGTTAAGTGAGGATTTTTGTTAGTGAAATTCCAGAAGGAGTCTGGGACTGGACGTAGAACGGGAAGTTCGAACCAGTATAAAAATTCCTAGCGTGCTCGTTTTATTTTTACTTATTTACATTACTATAGTATTTTAGTTTATTTCCACACTAGTATAGTATAATTCCTTATAGCACGATCCGCACTATTTTTTTTCATTTGGTATCAGAGCAAGGCATCTTATAACCATTACACGGTTATCTGATATCTTGCTAATATGGAAAACAACACCAGCACTACCACTAACACAGTCACTAACACAAGTTTTATTGAAGGTCAATCTATTGCACGACCTCCTCTATTCAATGGCATGAATTACAACTATTGGAAAACACGAATGCGTATTTATGTGCAAGCCAGTAGTTTTGATGCATGGAATGTTGCACAAGCAGAATATATTGCACCAACTACTGAATATACTACATGGACAGCTGCACAAAAACAAGATGCTTCTGCTAATGCTAAAGCAATGAATATATTGTTTTGTGCATTAGATAAATATGAATTTAACCGAGTTAGTATATGTAACACTGCATATGAAATACGGAGAACAACTAAAAGTCACTCATGAAGGTACTAACAAGGTTAAACAAAGTAAAATATCTATGCTTAAGAATCAATTTCAAATTTTAGGATGAAGCAAGATGAATCTATAAATGATACGTACTTCAGATTTCAAGATATTCATCATTCTTTACTAGGACTAGGAGAGATATACTCCGATTTTGATATTGTTCCAAAAATCTTTAACTCTTTAACGGATGAATGGGAAAGAAAAGTCTTAGCTATTGAAGAAGCTAATGATCTTTTTACCATGAAACCAGAAGAGTTTATAGGTAATCTAGTGTCCTACAAAATAAATTTGCAAGCTAAAAGAGTACAAGCACAAGATAAAAAGAATATGGCATTTCATGCAGAAAAAGAAGAATCAGACTCGGATGAAGAAGACTTAGCTTTCATTGCTAAAAAGTTTAAAAAAATTTTGAAGTACCGAAAAGGAAATCGAAACAACGGGAAAAGAAACTTCAACAACAATACAAATAAGCCATCTTCATCAATACTAGAATGCTTTAACTGCCACAAAAAGGGGCACATGCAAAAAGATTGTCCAGAACAAAAGAAAACATATCACAATAAGAATCGAAAGGACAAGTTTAAAAGAAAAGCATTTTCAGTAACATAGGATGATTCGGATTCTTCTTCTTTAGAAAGCAAAAGTGACGGTGAAAAAGAATAAGCAAATGTTTGTTTCATGGCTATAGAGAATGAGGTAAATGATCTTACTTTTGATGATATGATTGAAATTAATTTAGAACTTCTTGATATCGTAAAAAGTATCAAAAGAAAATATAAAGAGGCTCTAGAAAATCAGAAAACAGCAGAATTCGAGAGAGATATTCTTAATGATGAAAAGAAAATATTAGAAGAAGAACTTGAAAAACTTCAAGATACCTTCTTTAATGATAACTCTCAACTTACTTTATTGAGTCAAGAAATTGAAACTCAAAAAGAAAAGAATGATTCACTAGTCTTTGAAAATCATGAGCTAAAAACTAAGATCAAAATGATAGAATTAGATAATACTTGTCTTAAAACCAAGTTAGATAATATTACTAGAAATGTTTCTAACTTTAATAAAGGACGAGAAACTCTATCCAATATTCTTGAAAATTCTCAATCCACTTCTAATAAAAAGGGACTAGGATATTCTAAGAAATCAAAGGCTCCATCTAAAAAGGAAATTAGGAGAAATATTTCTAATGCTACTACTCGTCCAAAAAGAAATAATAATTCAAAAACCATAAAAATATGGGTTCCTAAAACAAACAATAGTTTGATTAGGAATAAATATATAAAAACCTTTTTGGAATCTATTCATAAAAATAAAAATTATATTTTTAAGGGGGATACTGAATCCAATGTCATTATTTTTTTGCAGGACCCACTTAAAAAGAGAGGAAAATGGATACTCGACGGCGGTTGCTCAAACCATATGACTGGAGACAAAAATATGCTTTCAAACATTACTTACTCTGATGGAGGCTCTGTCACTTTTGGAGATAATTCAAAAGGATATATCATCAGAAAAGGCGACGTCAGCAATGTCGGCTTATTACTATGGACTTCAACATGATTTTTCTCCTTCTCACCATGGCTTCAAACAAAAACAACTCTGAAAACTCACCCTCTTTATATTCTACATTTTCCTTAGAAATATTGGCTACTCCAACACCACGTGAACCGGCTAGACCTCATCCTTCATACGAACCATCTGGTTATACTCCAGAAAGGAAGAAATCTCGACGATTTCTTTTCTTTGGTTCTTCATCAACCAAAGATAAAATAGTCGAGATTCATCATTACCAGAAAGAACAGCTGGATTTGCAAAGAGAGATGTCTTACGAACAGAAAGTCAATGCCAAACGACTTAGTTTCATTGAACAAGTGGCATTAAAATTCTGCGGTACATCTCCAAAGAAAGATGTAGTTCAACCAACAACTTCGAATCCATAGGAGCCTAGTCCACAGCGTCCTCCGGTTTCTCCAAACTCTTGGGAACGTCAACCCTATTGGTCTCCATTGCAACCATACACGGAGATAACCAAGATTGAACCAGAAGATTGCAAGACTCCAAGTGATCCGAACTAATGATTTCAATTATCTATATTTGTTTCTGAATGATCATAATTATATACTATATATCATTCAAATATTAATATAATCTATTTATTTTATTCACTTTTTTTAAAAAAGGTCTGAAATATGTTTTCATACATCTTTCAGACGTCTGAAATAGATGTTTCAGATGTCTGAATATTACAGAAGAAGAATTTTTTCTTCAGATTTAGACATCTGAATCAACAAAATCAGACTTCTGAATATAGCCTAAAATGAACTAATTTCTTTCTGACTCGATTTTCTTCAATTCAGACGTCTGAATTGGATATTTCAGACGTCTGGAATCTTTTGGCTTTTCAAAATTGAATTGTTTTTGCACGTTTTTCTATGTAACTACCCCTTTATTCAAACCCTTCCTTTTTTCTATCCTCGTTCTTCATCTTCTTTTTCAGTCTTTCCCCATTAAATATCAAATCTTTCTTCCTCATATTCACTAATGACTCCAAAACAAAAAAGATCTAGGCCATCTACTTCATCATCTACCCCCAAACATCGATCAATGGCTATGGAATGAGCAAGCAAGACAACATTTTGCCCAAATGAGTAGATCTTACTTCTTTCCAGGTGTTTTCATAAAATTTGAAGAATTCGAGGCTTATCGGATTCAACAAATTATAAGATCAAATGGGTTAGAATCTCTTGTCTCTTATGCTGCAAATAATACCAAAATCAATCATCTTTTGGTTAAATTGTTCTATGCTAATATGAATTTGGACCATCATACTCCTCACAATCGCAACGATTGTATTTGGACATTAGTTTGTGGAGTTAAAATCTATCTACCACTTGCTAAACTTGGTGATATTCTTCAATGTCCATCAATGGGGACTGATTTGGGTGAAATTGATGTTTCTTTAAACTTGGATGATAGAGATGATGTCTCACATCAATTTTTGAATGATGACATTACTAGACTTACTTCCATTCAACTCCGCCCACAAGCTCGTATCCTCCACAGAGCTTTGATTCGATCCGTTATTCCACGGACATGAAGTTATGAAGTTGTTAACAAAAGAAACTTCCAATCACTTTATGTTATCTATTCCAGTCAACCCATCAATTGGGCTCAAGTGATTTTGGAAGAATTCATGGATGTTAATCGTCGACGCGCTATAAGACCTTTAATTGTGGTGCTTATATAATGAAGATTCTCCAAAACTTTAACATTCCTTTTCTCGATTCTGAATTCATATCGATCAAAGAACTTCGGTCAAAGACATTGAGTCTTATGGGTTTGCCAAAATGTTCGGGAAGTTTGGCATATATCTCTTTTCAAGTGCGAAGACCTAAAATTTTTAAACATTTAAAATTGGAATATTTAAATTAATTGTAAATATTTAAAAGTTAATTTTATACTTGAATTCAAATATCACTATTTATTTGATAATTGAACTATTGAATTTAATAATTTGAAAATTGGGTAAGATGTTGAATCTGGAGTTCTAAGCCAGTTAAAAATAATTTGAAGGCTTATAAAATTTATATTGATAACACTAAAGATAATAGAAGTGTTAAAATTGAATCAAACAGTGATTTGTTCAGTTTTGAAAATATATCGTTTAAATTGAATTTAAAAATAGCCTTCCGAGGCACAGTCTCGGATTTCGACGAAACCAGTTCCATTGGATCCGTAATATTGAATTATTATCGAATTTCAATTTTCGTAGCATTTGGAGTTGTTGTGTGAGCGTATGATATATAAACGCGCTGAAATTTATATCGAAAATTTAATATTTTAATTCGATTCAAAAAGCTATCTTCTCCATACGATCGAATTAGGCTCGAAACCTTTTCTATTGCGTTCAAAATAGGGGTAAAACATTATGAACGCCTAGCGGCACGTCTAAATATGAGTTCAAATTTTTACAGTATATAATTTGAGATATTTTATAAAATAAAATAAAAACCAAACTCCTCTCGTTCCTTCTTCGAACTTGAAGCAGTTCAAGCCCTAACACAACAAAAATGGGGATGAAACAAAATCGGGTTTCATTCAAGTAAATAAACAAAAGGGAGGAAACAGTTCGCGAGTGTAGGCATGGACGCGCGCGATGATTAGGAGGAAGAAGCAGCTCGTCGCAGTAAAGTTTCAAAGCTAGGGTTGGGGGAAAGTGGATTGCGATGCTCGATTTGCGCGGCAACGAGTACGATTTGGGGAGCGCGCGTGATTGAGTCGATGGTCGCGCACGCTCGATCTAGAGGAGGTGAAGTGATGCTTGGGGGTTTGTTGTGGCATAAAGAGGATAGCGGGGGCGACGATTTGTGGTGATGGCGGCTTGAACTGGGTGATGCGCGCGTATGGGGTGTCATGAGTGTCGCTCGCTTGCGTTGTCAGTCGGGTGGCACCGAGTTTTGGGTCATGAGGAGGTTGTTGGTAGCAGTAGATTGATGGTTTTGGTTGCTTTCGCTGAGGAGGGTTCGTAGTGAGGTATTATTATTGTTTTTTTTTAAATTTATGTGTATATTTATGTACGGTAAAGAAAAAAAAATTAATTTCAGTAAAGGGAATTTCTGTTGTGTTTACTGGAAAAGATAAGAAACAGTTTTTAATATAAATATATATAGAATATTTTTACATAGATGAGATTTTGAAATAATAGTAAGGATTTTAAAATATGGTAGAGATTATAAGAAAGTAGGTTTTAAAATTTTTATATATAAGTAAATTAGTAAATATGTGGTAGATACTGTGCAGTTAATGCGCTCGGTAGATTCAAAGCGGTGGAGGTGCAAAAAGTCATAGCGGGGATACAGCGAGGATATAACGGGATATAGCAGATGGCTCTAAAATAGCATATAAAACTTGTACTTAATGTTTTTACAAATATATAAATGATAATTAAATGAAAAATTATTATTCAATTGAATTATAAACAATACATAAATAATTTTAAAAAAAAACATGTGCGAATATATTTTAAATAAACGAAAAACTGTTATATAACATAATTGAATTTGGTAGAATATTAGAGTATTTTCATTTCTGAAAATATATTAAAAATTAAATCAAATAAATTATTTTATAATGTATAAATGCAATTTTTCAATTCATTTTGTTAAAAAAGTATAGCGGGAATAGCGGAATATAGCGGAAATAACGGGATATAGCGGAAATAGCGGGGATTAAAGTGGAAATGCTATATTCTGGGGCTATATGGAAAAATCATAGCAGTAGAAATCCGCTATGAGATATAGCGGGGTTGTAGCGGGGTAATAGCGGGGCATTAACTACACAGGGTAGATAAGATTTGGAAAATATAGGAAGTTTATATAAAATTAGATTTTTGAGATCGGTAAGTTATTTCGACAAGTAAATATGTAGTTTTAATAAAATAAAATAAATATACATATTCACATTTTAAACTTACTAGTTGTTTTTAAAATAATATATTAAGGCGATTAATTTATTTTATTAACTTATCTAAATTATTTTAGTCACTAAGAAATTATTTAACAAGAAAATAGTTTAAAATTAAATTATTAGTAAATTAAATTTTGTTCAAGATAATAAAATATGTGGTTAATTAAATTATCAAATGGGAATTTAATTGTTCAATTGACTCGAATATTAATAAAACACCTAATGTTTATACAAGGTTTAAATTGTGAAGAATTATGAAGAAACAAGTTGGTTTGGGAATAGGTTGCAAACGGAATAACGTGAGTTAATCTCACTCAGCTGAGTTTTAATTTTAATTTAAATGGTTAAATTTAAACAATTGATTGATTGATTTGATTTGGTGTGTTATACTATAATAATAGTATATAGTATATCTTGGAATATTTGATTTCCCGCATTATATAGCGGATGAGACCCTATGCGCCGCATAATAGCGGATGATTTATTTTAATCCCATATACCGCGATATTCCACCTCGAAGTGGAATTGGTATTTTATGTTGTGCTAACGTATGTGGATGCAGGGAAAACAGGTTGGAGGGATCCAACTGGATTCCTCAACATTTATTTAAATTATTTAATATTCTCTGTTGTGATTATTTGATATTCTATGATGAATTATATTGGAATATTGAATGCTATGGGTTTGATTGAATATATTTGGGTATAATGAGTTACCAAAAATATGTAAATTGTGTTTTGGAAAGAAAATAAAAGAAGTGAATTTGTAAGCGAAATAATATAGAAAATTGGAATAAATTAAGAATGAATTGAAAAGAAATGGAAGTGATATTAAAATACTAATAAATAACTTCGAGAATGAAAAGAAAAAAGATTTTGAATAAACTGAAATTAATGAATTGTAAAATTAAGTGATATTATTTTAAAGAAATAAAGAATTATTTTAAAATTTAAAGTTTAAATTTATTTAAAAGGATTAAGAAGTAATTTGGGAAATCTAAAATTGATATTTTCAGCTAAAAGTATTTTAAATCATAATTAAGGAATAAAATCTGAAATTAATGGATTTTGGAATAAATGGAGTAAATTGGAAATTAATTTGTAAATTGATTCAAGTGTTTGAAATTGGAAATTTAAAGAAGAATGTGGCTATTGAATTTATAAACTGGGTTTATAAAAGCAAAGTAATATATCAATGGATATTTGGGCAAATAAATTCACGATTGGAATTTATTAAAGGAATGGGAACATTTGTTTAAAGGTGAATAGCGATTTATTTTTAAAGAATGTGAAGAGAAGAATATTTCCCTGGATAGCCAAGTACGTTCAAAGTAAATTTTTAAATATAAGATAAAAGTTTTAATTTTTTTTAAAAGCATATTTTAAAAAATTTATTATTTCTAAATGTTTAAATTCTAAAGTAAGTATTTTTTTTTCAAAATTATTATCGTAGAAATTATTTAAAGATGACTTAGTATTTGGTTTTAAAGGGGAAAAATCTAGTTTATATTTTACAAAGCAACCTTATTTGAACAATTCCTAAAGTTTATATATATAAATAAAGTATTGAAGTAGTTTTCAATTTAAATGTTTTAAAGCATATTTTACAATAAAGTGTTTTTAAATTGTTTTTAAATCTAAAGTTTGTGCTTGGTAATTTCAGTGGAAATATAAAATATTTGAGAAATTTATTCTGTAAAAGGAAGATAGTTTGAAACTGTTTCCAAAAGGGTTTTGAAAAGTGGAAATATATCTTGTGAAGATATTTTGAGATAAATAAAAAACTTTGGAGAAATTATTTATGGTTGATGGATGTTGTGAATATTAATTGACAGTTAAATAACGACTATCAATATTGGCCAAATGCGCTGATCGTTTCGAAGAGACCGGGATCGGGATTTATTTCTCGAAAACCACTTCGATCCGGTTTGTACTTTTTCATGGAAAACGAGTTTGGAGTCGAAGATGGAGCAGTGCATTGCAAGGGCTAGTCGCTACTAACCTGAGGATATTTTGAAAATGGATGTAGTAGGAATAGTGCCTTCGGTTCCGTTCGAACCCGGGACGAACTTGTATGGATGAATGCTTTCAGAACATCGTCAGGTGGACGATGAGCATTCTAAGAGAAACGATCTAAAAGGTAACGCTTAGCCTCAAGCCTCATCAACCGGGAATGACTGAAAATCAGGGGTTATGCAGCAAGGCTTGGTGGGCAGCACCCATTTCCGGGTAAGGTCATCCCTGTCTAGATGTCCCTTTTTATTTCGGCTTAGTGGTGTGGTTGCCGATCCCAACCGTGGGGTGATCTTACTCGGGATTATCCAGTAAGGGATAATCCGAGTCTTGTGTTGCAGGGGAGTTAGGGTGGCTCTTCGGTACTGTGATGTAGGCCACGTACTGTGACAGTTGGTACCCCAGTGCCTAGTCATTAGTTGGAAATCCATTCTCCCTACGTGCCTTTTACGAGTTTTTTTGTATTACCCACCCTATGGCTAGTAGCTGGAATTTTATAATGTAACAATTTCGGCTATTTTAATAAGTATTTGTATATAGACCTTATTATAATATCAGAGGATTTTAATATAAAAATGTTTTAGCTATCGTTAGGTAAAAACCCGACATGTTTATTTGTGGCGTGGTCTTACAAGATGCTTTTGTTTTCAAAGGATTTTTGAAACTTTAATAATCAATTTGAGTGTGATTTCTCACGCTGGTATTCCAGACTGACTCGGGTGTTATTTAACTGTAATGTTCGGGTCAGACCGAGTATTATAGGATACAGGATATGAAGCTGTGGAGCTCAGAAGACGAGCTGGATAGCGATACGTACTTCCGTATTTGGTTATTATTCCGCTGTGTATCCAGTTATATGTTATTGATGTGGAACTCTGATGATGTACTCTGATGATGTATGTATAAACATATATAATATTTGTTTTTGTGTAAAGATCATCTATCATCTATTATATTTTATTCCGCTGCGATGGTTAGATTCTGATGTTGTTTTCTATTTTCTTCTTCTACCTCTTCTTCTTTAACCATAATAGTTCATATTTCTGTTCAACTTGAGTCGATTGATGTAGAATAGTGTTGACTCAAGGGGTACGGATTTATGGGTCGTTACACTTGGTATGAGAGCTTAGGTTGGTGATAACCTTGGCTCTGGTGTGAATTACTCATTAAGTAGAGTCCGTAAGTACTCTAGAATGAATTTGAGCGTATTAGTAGATATGAGCGCGTATTTGTTAGTGAATATAAATTGTTTTTATATTGTGTTGACTTATCTGTTGAGTGTTTATGGATTCTAGTCGATATATGGGACGCCATGTCATCGATAGGGGTTTCTAAACTCTTAAACATGATAAACCGACACCGTATTGTTTTAAATAGGGTAAATGAAATAATTTTACCCAAAATTATTTTCGTATATAAAGGAAATGATTTTTCGTAAATTGTTATAGTTATATATGGATGTTTGATTGTTAGAAAGTGATAATATTAAGTTATTACCATTGTATGAGAATTGAATAAGAAATTAAAAAAATAACCAAAGATTAAGGAATAAATTAATAAAATAAATGAAATTTGTAAATGTGATTCATAATTGAATAAGGAATTGAAATCATAATTAAAAACTAAGAAACAAATTCACAAACAAATGAGATTTGTAAGTGTAAATAATAAATATGAATTATAGTGTGATTAATAATTAAAATAAGATAAATTCCAAAGTAATGTTTGAATATAAATTTAAAGGATTTGGGATTTGGAAATTTAGATTCCTTTGAATTTGACAATGATTCTCAAAAGTTGGGAAAAATAAAATATATTTGAGAAATATTTTTGAATCAGATTTGAAATCTAGAGAAATTTGAAATTTAAAAATATTTGAAGGGTTTTAAAGGAGATAAAAGCATTGAACTCTTTACGGTCGCTGGAAAATAATTCCGATGATGATCGCGACATCATCAGTGTTCATTTTCGAGTTTCCAAAAGAGGGATTGCTACCGGGATGTTTTGGATTAATGTTTGTTGGAGAAATTGGGTTTGATTTTGAAAATGCAAAGGAATAGTTTGGTTAGATATATATGTTTTCAAAATTGAATTTTGAACATTTTAGTAACGAGATTAATTGAGCAAGCAAAAAGGAAATTTAAACTGAATGTTGAACTTAAGTTTGAATAAAGAAAAAAATTAGTCAAGTTGGACTAAATAAACAAAGTTTTAAGATTTAAATTAATAAGTAACTGATTAATTAATATGGTATGAATTTGTGAAGGAATAAATGAATTTATAATTGTAAGTGAATGAACTGAAATTGGATATTGTAATGATATTAAATGGAATTAAGTCCTTGCTTAACAAAATTCAAAGGAATGGTATGTAACAAGATTTAAATGGGGTTAAGTTAAATAGAATAGAATTGGAGTAAAATTCAATTGAGTTATAGGTGTTATTTAATGGAATTAGATTCTTACCTGAATAAATGGAAGTAAGTTGGATAAGAAAAAAGTTGGAATAAATAAATTAGAATAACTTATAAAAGAATTAAAAATCCATAGAATAAAATATACTTGGGCTATAAATAAGCGTAAATCTTGAGTTAAAAATAAAAGATGAATATATTCAAGCCTAGAATGAATGGAAATGTATAAAATAATAAGTTGTGACTTATAAAATTGAAAAGTGGGATAGAAAACCCAAAATAAATATATTTTTTGATGAATTGGAAAATAAAACGAAAAATCCAAACTTAAATTATAAAATAAATTGCACTTAAAAAATTTAATGAAGAGATTCTGAGATTAAAAATCAAGTATTGAATTTAAGCCAGGGGAGAACTAATTAGATAATAAATTAGTTGATTAAATATGGAAATGGAATTCGAAATTATTAACTCAGAATTAAATTGTGAATAGATAATTGAGTTTGGAAATGAAGCTTGAGTTATAAATAGAAATTCAACTTAGAATTGTGAGTGAATTAAATATGAATTGAAGTTGTATGGAATTGGATTAAAATAGAAATGATTTGAGATGAAATAAATCCATTTCGAGTATGAATAAATTAAAAAGGGAATGAACTTAAGTTATGAAATGGTAGTGAGTTGAAGTAAATTAACTTAAGTTTAAAATTAATAGAAGCATGGGATAATGTCGAGTATAACAAAATGGCTTTGAACAAGACCAATGTGAAACGGGATGGAATGCAACTATATGATTTGTAAATAAGTTAGATTGGAATGGAATTTATATACATTGAGTTGGAATAAATTTAAATGGTTATAAAGCTTAAGTAATTATTTATTCACATTAATATTGTCGAATTGCACAAGAAAATGGATCGTTTGATGTAAACGAGATTAGATAAAATCCTATGAGTTATTAAAAGTGAAATAGGATTATTTTGAAATCTATTGGAATGAATATGAGTATGTTTTTCTTAGAAGAAATTAAATATAAGCATGTAAGTTGTAAATCACTTAAACTGAATGAAATGGTTTGAGAATTGGTTGTAAGCAATTGTAATAAGTGTCGGAACTTTGTATATGCTTATGGAAATTATATAACATGCATTATATGTGAAATTTATGTGTTTGTTTTTGAAGGTACATGAAATATTAATAAATTTCATATATTTAGTACTTATATGTTTGAATTGAGTAAGTACAGGTACCGGGAAGCCGTTTGGTTGGATTTGGACACGCAAATTGCTAAATAATAAACCGCTTGCTTAAAATGCTAAATAAAGGTATGCCTACGCAATAAAAATAGGAAATATGAACTGTTTTTGGTTTTTCCGACCTGGTGGGTCGATGTATATATATTTATACCTTTTGTCAAATTGCAAAAGCTCCTCCGTACAAAGGAGACTCTGGCAGAAAAATTCGAAAATTTTGGGAGTTAGAAAATTTTTGAAAATTTTAGGAAAATTTTTGTTAGCGATAAAACGATTTCAAATTGGAAATTGAAATAGATTAGGAAATGAAACTAATTTAAAATAATGATATGAATCAGTATAAATGGAAGATAGAATTAAAAATTCAGAGTTGAAGATAAATTAAATTCATATAGAAATGGGAGAACCAATTTGAATAGAAATAGATATAAACTAAAGTGGTGAAGTGAAAATAAATAAAGAAGTATATTAAATGCTTATACTAAACTTAAGAAAGGAATGGTGAATTCTTAATTGGAAATTGATATTACAAATATATTCTAAGTTAATATTTGAATGAATAAATATTGACATTTTGTAAGGAAGTCGGTAAAATGTTTTTGAATGTTGTGATTGGATATTATTGCTATGTAGGATATACAGGTATTATAAAGGAAAAGGAAAATTGGTTTTGATTTCAGAAGATAAATTTTAATTGCTCGACAAAAAGGTATGTGTTTAAATTTCTGTATGAAATTTGATTGAGTTTTTGATCTAGCCACTTGGCTTTTGTTTTATTTTGAAATCTAGGGGCCCGTAGAGGCATTTTGTAGTTATACCGAGCTAGCCGCGCAAAGGAGACGCTGGCGAAAGTTTTCGGAAATTTAGGGAGTTAGAAAATTTTTGAGAAAATTTGAAAACTTAAAACTTAGTTTTGAATTATAATTTGAATGATTGAATAAATAAAGTTGTTTGGAAACTATGGAAAAGTTTGGAAGGTTAGTTAGATGGATAGTATTTCTTTAATAAGGATTGCTTGGTTGTTATTAAAAACTGTTTGGTTTTAAGGAAGATAGTAAACGGGTATTGGACCATTCTTCTTAACTAGTAATTTCGGGGACGGAATTCTTTTAAGGGGGGAGGAATGTGACGACCCGAAATTTTTAAACATTTAAAGTTGGAATATTTAAATTAATTGTAAATATTTAAAAGTTAATTTTATACTTGAATTCAAATATCACTATTTATTTGATAATTAAACTATTGAATTTAATAATTTGAAAATTGGGTAAGATGTTGAATCTGGAGTTCTAAGCCTGTTAAAAATAATTTGAAGGCTTATAAAATTTATATTGATAACACTGAAGATAATAGAAGTGTTAAAATTGAATCAAACATTGATTTGTTCTGTTTTGAAAATATATCGTTTAAATTGAATTTAAAAATAGCCTTCCGAGGCACAGTCTCGGATTTCGACGAAACCAGTTCCATTGGATCCGTAATATTGAATTATTATCCGATTTCAATTTTCATAGCATTTGGATTTGTTGTGTGAGCGTACGATATATAAACGCGCTGAAATTTATATCGAAATTTAATATTTTAATTCGATTCAAAAAGCTATCTTGTCCATACGATCGAATTAGGCCTCAAAACCTTTTCCATTGCGTTCGAAATAGGGGTTAAACAATATAAACGCCTAGCGGCATGCCTAAATATGAGTTCAAAATTTTACAGTATATAATTTGAGATATTTTATATATATAAAAAAATAATTTTAGTAAAGGGAATTTCTGCTGTGTTTACTGGAAAAGAAAAGAAACAGTTTTTAATATAAATATATATATAATATTTTTACATAGATGAGATTTTGAAATAATAGTAAGGATTTTAAAATATGGTAGGGATTATAAGAAAGTAGGTTTTAAAAAATTTATATATAAGTAAATTGGTAAATATGTAGTAGATAAGATTTGTAAAATATAGGAAGTTTATATAAATTAGATTTTTGAGATCGGTAATTTATTTCGACAAGTAAATATGTAGTTTTAATAAAATAAAATAAATATACATATTCACATTTTAAACTTACTACTTGTTTTTAAAATAATATATTAAGGTGATTAATTTATTTTATTAACTTATCTAAATTATTTTAGTTACTAAGAAATTATTTAAAAAGAAATTAGTTTAAAATTTAATTATTAGTGAATTAAATTTTGTTCAAGATAATAAAATATATGGTTAATTAAATTATAAAATGGGAATTTAATTGTTTAATTGACTCGAATATTAATAAAACACCTAATGTTTATACAAGTTTTAAATTGTGAAGAATTGTGAAGAAACAAGCTGGTTTGGGAATAGGTTGCAAACGAAATAAGGTGAGTTAATCTCACTCGGCTGAATTTTAATTTTGATTTAAATGGTTAAATTTAAACAATTGATTGATTGATTTGATTTGGTGTGTTATATTATAATAGTAGTATATAGTATATCTTGGAATATTTGATTTCCCGCATTATATAACGGATGAGACCCTATGCGCCGCATAATAGCGGATGATTTATAATCGCATATACCGCGATATTCCACCTCGAAGTGGAATTGGTATTTTATGTTGTGCTAACGTCTGTGGATGCAGGGAAAATAGGTTGGAGGGATCAAACTGGATTCCTCAACATTTATTTAAATTATTTAATATTCTCTGTTGTGACTATTTGATATTCTACGATGAAATATTAGAATATTGGATGCTATGGGTTCGATTGAATATATTTGGGTATAATGAGTTACCAAAAATATATAAATTGGGTTTTGGAAAGAAAATAAAAGAAGTGAATTTGTAAGCGAAATAATTATAGAAAAGTAGAATAAATTAAGAATGAATTGAAAAGAAATGAAAGTGATATTAAAATACTAATAAATAACTTCGAGAATGAAAAGAAAAAAGATTTTGAATAAACTGAAATTAATGAATTGTAAAATTAAGTGATATTATTTTAAAAAAATAAAGAATTATTTTAATATTTAAGGTTTAAATTTATTTAAAAGGATTAAGAAGTAATTTGAGAAATCTAAAATTGGTATTTTCAGTTAAAAGTATTTTAAATTATAATTAAGGAATAAAATATGAAATTAATGGATTTTGGAATAAATGGAGTAAATTGGAAATCAATTTGGAAATTGATTCAAGTGTTTGAAATGGGAAATTTAAAGGAGAATGTGGCTATGGAATTTATAAACTGGGTTTATAAAAGCAAAGTAATATATCAATGGATATTTGGGCAAATAAATTCACGATTGGAATTTATTAAAGGAACGGGAACATTTGTTTAAAGGTGAATAGCGATTTATTTTTAAAGAATGTGAAGAGAAGTATATTTCCCTGGATTGCCACGTACGTTCAAAGTAAATTTTTAAATATAAGATAAAAGTTTTAACTTGTTTTAAAAAAGCATATTTTATAAAATTTATTATTGCTAAATGTTTAAATTCTAAAGTAAGTATTTTTTTCAAAATTATTATCGTAGAAATTATTTAAAGATGACTTAGTATTTGGTTTTAAAGGGGAAAAATCTAGTTTATATTTTACAAAGTAACCTTATTTTAAAAATTCCTAAAGTTTATATATATAAATAAAGTATTGAAGTAGTTTTCAATTTAAATGTTTTAAAGCATATTTTACAATAAAGTGTTTTTAAATTGTTTTTAAATTATTTTTAAATCTAAAGTTTTGTGCTTGGTAATTTCGGTGGAAATAGAAAATATTTGAAAATTTTATTCTGTAAAAGGAAGAAAGTTTGAAATTGTTTTCAAAAGGGTTTTGAAAAGTGGAAATATATCTTGCGAAGATATTTTGAGATAAATAAAAAAAATTGGAGAAATAATTTATAGTTGATGGATGTTGTGAATATTAATTGATAGTTAAATAACCGACTATCAATATTAGCCAAATGCGATGATCGTTTCGAAGAGACCGAGATCGAGATTTATTTCTCGAAAACCACTTCGATCTGGTCTGTACGTTTTCATGGAAAACGAGTTTGGAGTCGAAGAAGGAGAAGTGCAGTGCAAGGGCTAGTCGCTACTAATCCTGAGGATATTTCCAAAATGGATGTAGTAGTAATAGTGCCTTCGGTTCCGTTCGAACCCGGGACGAACTTGTATGGATGAATGCTTTCAGAACATCGTTAGGTGGACGATGAGCATTCTAAGAGAAATGATCTAAAAGGTAACGCTTAGCCTCAAGCCTCATCAACCGGGAATGACTAAAAATCAAGGGTTATGCAGCAAGGCTTGGTCGGCTACAAAACATGCCATTTGCATCGGTTGTTTACCCCCCTTTTGCATCAGTTCAACAACCGATGCATATGCAACCGATGCAACAGCCTTAACACTTTTGCATCAGTTCTGAAACCGATGCAAAAAGGTCCTTTTGCATCGGTTTTTACTAACAACTGATGCAAAATATCATGGTTGGTTGCTTGGACACAGCCCCCATGTTGCATCGGTTGTAATGAAAACCGATGCAACTAATCCCTCTTTTGCATCGGTTTTTTATAACAACCGATGCAAATTAATCCCTCTATTGCATCAACTATTTATACCTGATGTAAAAAAACCATTCTCAGATACCATTATTACAGTACTCAAATAGACTATATATATATATTATTGATTATAACAAACAATTATTGCATGCAATATTACTATCATTCAAAATTAAATTTGATGGCAAATACATAATCAGATTTAATAATTCTACAAAAGAATGAAAAACATAAATAAATTCCACGGTACAAAATCAGACAGTCAGTAGTTAAAAATAAATGCAGAGTGTTATATGTAGACACACAAAAATACATATTCCACGTTTTCTTAAAAAGCTTATATAAAAACAACACTAAAGCTGAAAGAAGCTAAATCTAAGATTCAAGGCATAACACATTTGTCATGAATACAAGCCAGAAGGTCACATAACGTTGCAGCATTGACGATAAACATTTATACATAGGAAGTGGATACTTGGGACAAATTAGTCGACGACAAATGGAGATTAAAATCTACTGCCGATGTATCCACCAAGTCCAGATGAGCTATATCCACCACCACCTTAGTAGGACTATGATGGTGGTGGGTACAATGAACTTGGTTGCCTTAGATAAGAATATGATGACGACCTCAGTTATATATCCAGGCTTGGATAACCGCTGATCAAAGACCCTTTGTGCCCTTCTATGTATTCTTGTACAATGCCCAACATACATTGTTTCAGTAACATGGATTCAATCACAAGTGTCAGAACTTGAACAAACACATCAATAGACATCAATATTCTGATTGGTTTCAAAAGATACCTGAATGAGATTCTGAGCAATCTGAACTTGTGATGAAGTGCTCTTGATCTCAACTGTAATTTCATCGTGTGAAGTACCACTCTCCTGAACAGTAAGTATCGCTCCACTGGTTCGGCGTATGTGAGCAATATTTGTTCCACCAACTCCAATTATGTTCTCTGCATACGTCAATGGTATCTGCATTTTCTGGGTCATCTGTTCCCATCAACAATGAATTTCAGATATTAGATAAGGCACGCACGCACACGTATATATATCCAAGAACAATTTTTTTCACAATAACATTGGAAAATATATGGGTGTTAGCAATTGATTGATATTCATTCTATACAAAGTTATGTATGTCGCCTGGGTTATCATCAGAGTAACAAATTGTTGCAGAAGTTCAAAACTTTTTTTCTTTGAACCATGTTCCAGTGCCAAACCCATACCCACCATAGAACTAATATGGCAGCAAGATTCACAAAAATTCCAAACCATTAACAAAACACTTTCAATAATATAAATAAACATAATGAAAGTAAAGAAATAAACATTTTGATTGGAAAATTACTTACCCACGAATAAAGTAGTGTCCCCATTTGTGATTCTTCAAGTCAATTTCCTAAAACAATGGAAACTTATGAAATTATATGTACAATTATCAAAGAAATATGTATATAACAGAGAAACCAACTCAGCAGTGAAATTATATCTCATTACTATGCAAAACAACGATATTGCATAATTACAAACAATAGTGATGGAAATCCACCGCATAGCTATATGATATTCTTCATGAAGCTACCAGGTCACATGTTGTTTAAAAACATTTGATGTTACTGATGAATGAACATAGTATATGCTTGTACATTTAAAATTCATGAGAAAAAACACAAGCACCATATTACCACCCACATTATGAAATTATACATTTGCCCAAGTTGCAAACTTTTTAAGCATGTGAAGAATATGAAAGCATACAATATTTTTCTTTAAAATAAGAACTGAATAAAAATAATTTACAAAAATTAGTACCTGGGAAACAATTGCTCTGCTATATGATAGTGATTACGAAAAGCAGTCAAAATTATATCTCAGTACTATGCTAAACAAGGATACTGCATAATTACAAATGATAGTGATGGGAATCGATTGCATAGCTATGCGAATCTGTGATATTCTTCATGAAGCTAGTTGGTCATACTTTTAGAAGCATTTGATGCTACGCGTGAATGAACATAATATATGCTTGCACATTTAAGATTCATGAGCATTAACATGCGCTGAAAGTATGTAGCAAAAACACAAGCACCATATTATCACCCACACTATGAAATCATGCATTTGCCAAAGTTGCAAAGTTTTAAGCATGTAAAGAACCTGAAAGCTTACAATATTTTTCTTTCAAATAACAACCGAATAAACATAATTTGCGAAAAAACAGTACCTGGCTAGGATCAGCAGGGTATGTACACATGCTATATTTATTATTAACATTTCCAATTCTCAAAGTGCCACTCTTGCTTCTCTTCTTGATAGCAGTGATAGTATCTTGCCTGATTGCCATAGGTAACACTGAGTATCCTTCATAATCAATGTGCTCTCCAATTAAATTCATCCTCCCTACAATAAACCATAAAAATCTCATCACGAAAACACAATTCTTAAGCAAGAAATAACTAAGTTTAAATGTAATATTTGAATACTCAACGTGGTTCCAAATTATCATACAATAATTTAATATTTGCAACTAATCAATTAGTAGCTGTAAACGGTAGACAAAGAACATATTTTCTTAATTTCTTACTACTTCTATGATCACAGCCATAAAATTGAAATTAATACCTGAAATACTCAATTGATGCCGATACAACATTACAGCTATCAAAAATAATGATGCAATACATACTAGTAACCAAATCTGAACAACAAGATTTACTTATTGATCCATTCAACTCCAAACTAATATAGAGATGAACCATTAAAATAGCTACAATGGTATTTAAAGGGAAAAAAAACAGAAAATCCAGTAGGATTACTAAACAAATTATATATATAACAACGTTACTACGATTTCATCGATAAATAAATTATGATCTACCATTATTCAAACAGTTACTTGAATCGCATAATTTGATGGAAGCAAAAAAGTTCTGATAAAATAGCGTATGGTCGGCGGTGATATTTTCCTTGGTGAACCCTGCTTGTAATGTTAAAAATACCTGATCCCAACCAAAGTTATTCCAGACAAGTGATAAGTTATTTGCAATGTTGAAAGGCCCATTATCATAGAACACAGCTAACTCACTACTGCAACCTGGTCCACCAGTTAGCCAAATCACAACCGGGTCCTTCTTGCTATGCCTTGATTCAAAGAAAAAATAGAACATCCTGCAGAGAACAAAAATCATTCATCAAATTATGTACTCAAACTTTCAGAAGCTACAGGTAGCATATAAGTTGAAAAAAACCTCTAATATTAGAAGAATCAAGTGTCATTAATGAAATTCCCATTTCTTCTGTTTTATATATATACTACAATAGTAACCTAAAAAGCGAAAGTGCATTCATCTGCAACGCAATTCAAGTTTAAAGTGCCAGTAATGTCAACAAGCAATTTACTGCACCGGCATGCTAAAACACAGTATTTTAAAACCAACTTAACTAAATTCTCAATTCATGCATATGCACGAACACACCTGAAGTGCAAATTTATAATTTTCCAAATCCAACTGTTTAGTTCATTGTGTGGTATATTCATAAGCAAACAATTACCATACTTTTGCACATGCGACACAATAGAATTATATCGACTGTAAACGAAAATCAATTTTATCTTTGGTTTTAAGAAAATAAACTCACATAGCACCTTTGAAGCCTAGACACCAACCCACCCAAAACCATTAAATACAATTCTAGAAAATTACACAAACTCTGACCTTGCATCATGAGTATTTGACAGCTTATAATACCCTGCACGATGCCCCAAATCATCAACCGAAACCGCATCAGAAACGTCCGGAAACTTCAAATTCTTCTCAACGATTCTACCAAGTTCACCAAGGAAAAAAGTTCTTTTCTTCATTTTGTCTTTACTGATACATACATCTGAATGATCACTCTCTGCTACGAGATTTCACCAACACTTCTTTATAAAAGGTTGCTAACAAGCATTTCGAATTTTGTTAACAAATAATTACTAGTTTTTTCTTTTCTTCAGACAAAAATTTCATGGAACCAAGCCTAACTTTCAGAAAAAGTAATAGAGTTTTGCTAATTACTTTGCTAATTACAAAAATATTTCTTATTCCAAAATAATAATTTTGCTAATTACAAAAAACATCAGATATTGAGTAATTATATTATATTTAACAAATAATACAATGATGGATGAAAAACTTATTCGTGAAAAATGGATAATCCGAACGACGAACTTATATACAATACATAATTAATAGTGCTACATTTTTTTGGAATACGTTTGCCACGTGACAAATATTATACATCAAATATTAAAATAAGTAATATAAAAGAAAAATTCATTAGTGGTTGTTTCTTTACATCTGAAAAAGTAAAAACAAACATGTTAAATGTTCTGTAATCATAGCATCTAGAATTTCAATCCAAAGACACAACCTAAATTGTGAACAATGTATTCCACTAGGTACCTGCACATGGGACATTGAGAATGAATGTAACAGTGGATGTCCTTGCTGATTGTCTTTCAATGCTAACCAATGCTACAGCAAGTGCAATGACATATGGATGCCTTAACCTAACAAGCTACACATACCTTCATGGAAGGATCTCTGTTCTAAAAATATTTAAGAGAAATATGAAGGCAATGATGAATTGCAGCATGACCCTGGATATGTCTTTATCATCTCAGCGACTCAAAAACAAGATATGTCAAGCTTATGTTCAATGAATGACCTATGATCAATTCACTATCCTGTTGGTTTTTCATGTATAACTTTTTGCATTAATACTCAAAATGTACAAACATAAAAAAAAGGCAGCAAACAAAGCATATCATCTTCCCTAATAACTTGCATTGCAATCCATATTTTCAGTATTTGAGTATTACAATAGGCAACATTACATATGGGATCCCATATCCACCAAACTAAATGCACTTGTTTATATGTTTTCAACTTGTCTACATATTTTGTAGAAGATGGTGTAGGATATGTAAAATACATGGTTCTACTAAACTGGAGTAACTAAAGTAGAAAACCATGAGCTCAATATGTTATAAGTGGCTTACATGGACTGGAAATAGTGATACGCTTTGTTATACTTCTCATAGTGGTCGTTGCATCAACATCTGTTTAAGTGATAAACTCTATTAAAAATGATTTCATAAAATAGAGCATGTGTAGAAAATATAGAATAAAAAATGAGTTAAATTACTTTGAGTTTCCATATCCTTCAGTGGAACCATCCCTTCTGTTGTGGTTGATATGTCATGGCATGTTTCAGCTTGATTTTCGAAAAAATCAGCATTCAGATTTTGTTCAAAGCTGGAGTTGATATTACATCACTAGATAGCTTATAAGTGATAAGCAGTTAAGACTAATAATCATTTGAATATGACCTTACCAAGTAAATGAATCAACATTATCAAAAGACTAAGAAGTTTGAGCTTGTTGACAGTCAAAATCAATGTCTCCCAATAGTTTACAGAAGTCATCGAATAAGCTAAAATCAGGAAGCTCAAAGTCAAATTTTATGCAAATTTTATCTCAATCAGGAAGTTAAAATCAATGTCTCCCAATCAGCATTTTATCTCATTCACAAGCAGAATGCTGAAGAGTGAGGCACAGGATTATGACCACACTTTAAATTTTAAGCAAATTTGATAAGCATGCTGTAGACACTCCTATTGACTTGATTCAGGAACATGAATATCACAGCACATCCATATGCATGTTCTGTTAATTCACTCACCAATTAGGAAAATCTCGAGATCTAATGACTAGATTTAATTCATGAACTTAAAAATAAAACTTTTATATGCAAATCAAGTCAACCATTTAGGGACAGTTTTAATAGCATTTTAAAAATTAAAAGTTGAAATTTCAATGTGGAGATGTAAATGTAATCAAAAAAATTATTATATTAACTTTCACTTTAACCTAAAACAAATGTTTTCGTATTTTCTTGACTTTGATAAGTAATAACTTTGGATATTGAGTACTGAACCAAATTGAGTTATGATATTTCAGTTTCTTAAAAAACAAGAGCAAATTTGCATTTGTTTGCCAAAGATCTCTGAATCTCATCAATCCAGCCAATACAAAATCATTTTTAAAAAGAAACGTACAATATTCAAAACAAGCACACCTTGTGAAGGAGAACAGACACTCGGATTTGCGCCCTAAAGAGAAGGGGACTGAGGCGTAATGTAATTCGTCATCATTTCCTGCAAACCCTTAAACGCAGCCTCAACCCTTCGTTTTTCCTGATCGATCTCTATCCTATCTTCCTTCAATTTTATGTACTCATCCAATATATCTTCCAATCCCGACAACCCCTTTGGCAACTACATGATTGAAATCGATTCGTGAACACCATTGACCAATCCTGAAACCATTCCACGACCTCGCTGCGAGCATCGACCAACTCATCAATCCCCATACGCAAATTACCAAACACGATTTCGAACTCGAACAAGCAGTTGAATTTTTTTTAAATCTTATTTGTTTTGGGGTCAAGATTCCTGATTAATGTTGGATCAGAGAATAAAAGTGATAATTGAATGGATTGAAAGGAAGGATGAAAGAGGGAAAGGGATTTTGGGTTTTCCAGTGAAGGACGAAAAGAAGTGGTTCGCGGGAGACGAAATTATTTAGCGCTAACTTTTCATAGGGTTTTCAACGTGGGAACAGTATTTTTGCACCGGTTGTAAATAAAACTGATGCAACTAACACTATTTGCATCGGTATATTTTCTTCAGTTGTCGATGATAACCGATGCAAATTGTATTTTTTTACCATCTACTGCTTTCCACATACCAAATGCATCGGTTGTTAAAACGTAATCGATGCAAATACTTCTATTTGCATTGGTTGTGGTAACAATCGATGCAAATGAGGCGAAGCAACATGCGTATTTTGTAGTAGTGTGTCCCTTTTTATTTCGGCTTAGTGGTGCGGTTGCTGATCCCAACTGTGGGGTGATCTTACTCGGGATTATCCAGTAAGGGATAATCCGGGTCTTGTGTTGCAGGAGAGTTAGGGTGGCTCCTCGGTATTGTGATCTAGGCCACGTACTGTGACAGGTGGTACCCCAGTGCCTAGTCATTAGTTGGAAATCCATTCTCCCTACGTGCCTTTTACGAGTTTTGTTTGTATTACCCACTCTGTGGCTAGTAGCTGGAATTTAATAATGTAACAATTTCGGCTATTTTAATAAGTATTTGTATATAGACCCTATTATAATATCAGAGGATTTTAATATAAAAATGTTTTAGCTATCGTAAGGTAAAAACCCGACATGTTTATTTGTGGCGTGGTCTTACGAGATGCTTTTGTTTTCAAAGGATTTTTGAAACTTTAATAATCAATTTGAGTGTGATTTCTCACGCTGGTATTCCAGACTGACTCAGGTGTCATTTAACTGTAATGCTCGGGTCAGACCGTGTATTATAGGACACAGGATATGAAGCTGTGGAGCTCAGGAGACGAGCTGGATGGCGATACGTACTTTCGTATTTGGTTATTATTCCGCTGTGTATCCAGTTGTATGTTATTGATGTGGAACTCTGTTGATGTACTCTGATGATATATGTGTAAACAGATATAATATTTGTTTTTGTGTAAATATCATCTATTATCTATTATATTTTATTCCGCTACGATGGTTAGATTCTGATGTTGTTTTCTATTTTCTTCTTCTACCTCTTCTTCTTTAACCATAATGGTTCGTATTTTTGTTAAACTTGAGTCGATTGATGTAGAATAATGTTGACTCAAGGGGTACGGATTTACGGGTCGTTACATCAAGAATGGGTTGCCAACCATGATCAAAACCAACCCCAACCTCGTCAACATGTTCAACATGCTCAGCCAATTGCTCCTCCCTTGGAAGAAGAAGACAATGATGATATACAGATATAGTGATTCTTTCTCCCGACTCTAGCTCAAGGAATGCTTTGGTCACTCTTTCCCAAAGCCAAGCAAAGCTTAGAACCCGAATGGTCAATCTCGAAAAGAAAACTGAAAAATGTTTTAATTCCGTTCGTGGCTTTCTCAACAAAATTTGGGAACGTATTGGATGCTCCACCTCATCATCTACCGAAGTTTTCAACCCCGCTCCACTTCAATGGTCATCAAGCTCGGGGAACAACAATGGTGAAGATGAAGATGAAGATGATGATGATGATGATGTAGGCAGTGATTCAAGTCCTAGGTTTTAATTCCTTTTATTTTAATCAGTTTGTTTTAAACTATTTCATTGTTTGTTATTTCTATTTCTGTCATAAACTCCTTTATTATCTTCTGGTATTGTAGTATGTTTTGAAAACTCCACTTTGTTTTGTCATATATTCTTATTTTCCTTTTTGCGATGTCAAAGGGGGAGAAGGAGTTGATATTTGATGATATTTGATATTTGTCTATTTTGCTTTTCTCAGGGGGAGCTTATAAATAGAGGGAGTATATATTACTCGTTTTATATAGTTGTCATCGTCAAAAAGGAGAAGAATGTTGAATCTTCATCTACAACGTTTCATATTTTGACTCTATAACTATATATGTTGATTTTATATACTAACTTGTTTTTGCAAGAAAATCTACAAGACCGGATTCACATGAACTTCAAACTATACATATATGTTGTATTGAGTCTTTGTCTAGAGTTAAAATGATGTTAAAATCTCTCCTTTGGATATATATGTCGACAGGTGCACATACACACATGCATAGAGCATATTTTGAATTTCAGGTCAAATTCAGACGTCTGAATTGATCATTTCAGATGTTTGAATCTGTAATCAAAATATATTTTTCAGACAATATTCAGACGTCTGAATTGGAATTTTCACACGTATGAATCTTGTCAAAAATGACTTATTTGCTTTCTGGTTTGCACGTTAATAATTTCAAAAGTCTGAATTCTATTTTTCAGACGTCTGAATTCCTACAACGGTTATATTTTGAACGGACATTTCTCTTCCATAAAGAGATAGGACTTTTTATCAATAGATATGTCCATATATTTTCATAATAACTATTCACAAACAATTGCATCTTTTTGTACTATATATAAACATGTTAGAATCATCAGTTTTATTCACCTAATCGATCTAACTTTTTCTATCTTATACTACTTTGATTCTAACACTCTTGTGCATTCAAGTTCATACAAAATCATTCATTTACTTCCATATTCTTCACATACATATATATATACATATATATATATATATCAAAAGGAGAAGATTATAGGAAGGTTGTGCTATCAAGAGACAAATCCGTGTTATCAAGAACATACTATGTCAAATACTCTCTGTAAAAGTTGAAGTCATGTTCTACTGTTCAGGCAAGTGAAGTCCTCTTCGGCTGTTGAGGCATCGAAATTCTGGTCTGTTGTTCAGGTGTTGTAAACCTGTTCCTCCGGGTTAAGTGAGGATTGTTGTTAGTGAAATTCCAAAAGGAGTCTGGGACTGGACGTAGAACGGAAAGTTAGAACCAGTATAAAAATTCCTGGTGTGCTTGTTTTATTTTTACTTATTTACATTGCTATAGTATTTTAGTTTATTTCCGCACTAGTATAGTATAATTTCTTATAGCACGATCCGCACTGTTTTTTTCAGAGCGTACTTGTTATTTTCTTATATGATTTTAAATGGTTTTAAAAATAAATGACTTTTATATAAGCTTATATTTTGATATATAAAAGCAGTAATTTTTCTAATAATTGGATGTTGGTTATTAAAATGGAACATAATAATAAGAATTTATGTGGTAATATATTTATACACTGAATAATATGTACAAATAAATAAACTAGAAATGGATTCAAACGACAAAATAGAATGGTTATTGTGATGTTTATTTTCTAATGATAATTATTGATAAAGCAAGACGAAATGTTTTAAGGAAGTGACAATTTAGATGAAAATGACTTGTAAATGGGAAGGGATTTAATTGTGAAGTTTTAAATTCTAAGACTAGAAACACTTGAAATTGTTTCATAATGTTAAAGGAAATAATAAATAATATTATTCAGACTATTTTTGAATATAATCTTATTTTAAAATAAGAGTCTGTATGAAAACATTAAAGAAATTTGTTTTGAATTAAAAACCAAGGGTGGTTTAAAGTATATGACTTGGTGGGCTAGGAAATATATATGTGTATATGTGTGGATATGCATAATATCAAAGATAATTTGAAATAAACTCTAAGTGTTGAGTTTTGATTTTCCCTGAAATGTGATGAAAAAACCCATAATGAAATAAGTCTTTGAACTTACAAGTACGAAAGAATATTGATAGAAACTTGAAATTTGAAGTAGTAATTCAAATTTGAGTAAGGTTAATGGGATTAAATTGAATTTAACTTAGAGGAAGTTACATAAGTTTGGAATGAACAACCTGAATTGGAAATTTCAAGATGAAATTGAGATTTAACTTAGGGAAGTTAAATGGGTTAATTTGAAAGGGAGTTATATAAGATCTCAAAACAGGGTTGGGTTTTGGGAATGGGTAATGGATGCCATTGATGGATGTTTTAAATAAATTGGATGTTTATTTATTATGGCTTAACCTGATATCATCCTGTTGTTATTAATAATCTATGAAATGGTAAAATTTGATTGTATTGAATAAATTAAGAAGTGGATTTAGATAATACATCCATTACTGAAATCAAATAGAAATAAGATTGAACTCATGAAAGGGAAATTGCTTTGAACTTAAAGTTTTAAATGTTAGAAATGAGCTTGCTGAAAATTTGTTAAGAATTAGTTTTGAAAATAAAATTGGGGCACAAATTGGATTTTGAAGAATAAATGGTTTAAAAAGGATTTAAATTATTATTTGAACCTAAAAATAAGTTTTTGAAGAAGTAAAGGAAATTTAAAATGGAATTTTGAAATTTGGACTCAGAATTAAATTGTTTTAAGACTTAGGCTGTTAAATTAAAAGTAAAGGTTAGTTTGATTTAAAGGGATTAAATCAACATTTAAAAATTTAACTTAAATTTATATAATTCGAGATGGTTTAAAGTTAAGTTAAATTGAATTGAAATTGAATCAATTTAATGAGATTGGAAATTGAAAGTTAATTGGAAATGGAGATTGGGAAATTGAACAGTTTGACTCTAAAACTATTTTTGAATAGATTGTTTTGATATAAACTGTTTTAAATCTATTTTCCTAGCTATTTACTGTACAACCTTTCTTTTTTAAAACCCAAAACTATCTTATACTTACTTTACAATTATTTTGAAAACTAATTACTATTTTAAATCTGTTTTACAAACTAATCACTATTTTACAACTACTTACAAACTAATTTCTATTGTACAACCATTTTGCCACTATCAAATTATTCTACAGACTATTTAACTGTTTACAACTATTTCATAATTACTTAACTATTTTATTGCTATTTTACAACTACTTATCTATTTTTAAATTTTTAAAGCTATTTTCTTAATACAAGTAGGTCAGAGTGCAAACAGTCTATAATTGAATACCAATTGAGATAAGAATTGAAATGTAAACCCAAATGGAAATTAAGAGCAATTGTGGATGAGTGAATAGAATCAAAATGAAGATGAATAGCAAAAAGAATTGATTTAGCTAATGATCAACGAAGATAAATACGTAGGATGTACATATATTATTCTATTCGCATAACGATTTGATCCAGATTCGAACACGGAATTTCGAGATAGTATATCGATGCGAGTTAAGATTTTTCACTCGATTTTCAACTGCGAACCTGGATATGGATTTTTGATTGGTTTTGAAAATTCTCTATCGTAGTTATGGCTATGCAAGAAGAATGATGGTTTCTGATCAAGAAACCAGGTCTGAGTCCGCACTAGAAAATCGGGTGGACGATACGAGTTCGGAGGAGAAATTGTGTGATCGAGTAAGGGATCAGATTTGATATTGCATATGGATGATATGTGTACATCGTACGGGCTTAAATGGAGTAGATTTAGAAATGTTTGTATAACAACTATAAAATGATTTTTGAATGGAAAGGTATATTTTGAAAAATAAATGATGAAATAAAATGGAAGTTGGATATTTCTATGATTAGAACTCATTTATAAAAAGCAAGTAATGTAGTGAATAACTTTATAAAGAAATCAAACTTGAATATTGATTTGGCATAAATAAAGTTATATATATTTGATAAACTCTCCTTGTTGAATCTAGCCAGAAAAATAGATTTTTGAAAAATATTTGAAGTATAAAAAGGGAATTTATATAAGTATGAAGTGATCCAAGATTTTTCAAGAATGTATATATCTACATATATATAAATCATTTTATGAGAATGATTTTGGGAAAAGGTTTTGGAACCTATGGATTTGGAAAAGGCTTTTGATTTTTGGAAAAATCAATTTCGAAAATTTGGAAAGCCAAGTTGGAACTATCGATTTGGGATATCGATTTTATGTAAAGGAGATTATGATGGAAATCATAAAGGGTATGATTTGAAGATACTATATGTGTATAGTATAAAATGTTTTGAGATTGGCTCTGGGGAAAAAGGCGCTCCCATTGAAATGAACTTCATAGGAGATCCACAGGGTGGCTCTACCTTGAGCCTTAAGGGGGAGGCTCTAAATTGAATCCTGGGAGGAAGTCCGGACAAACTGAACTTCCTGAGGATTGTGTATTGTGGGTAGCGAAAATCGAGGGCATTGATGCCTACAGAGACATTTGGGTTATGTTATGACGATAGTGTAACTCGATGTCACTGCGATCTGCTGCGGACCATAGCGGAAATTGTGTGCCATGAGAGCCAACGGTCTACATTTGATTTTGTCATGATGGCAACGTAACATTGGTAGACTGTTATCTATGAAGACATAGCGAAAGTCGAGAGGCCGTGAGAGCCTAAGTATACATTGGGACTCGACTGATGTAGTCTGCGACCTATGTAGGAGTGGGGAAGTTTCATTTGGCAGCGAAATTCGAGGGCGTTGATGCCTACAGTTAAATGGATTTCTGCCGTGATGGCGACGTAACCCTAGGTGTAGCTGCGATCTGTGGCGAGTTCCATGGCGTAATCGAGCGGCATGGAGTGCCTATAGTTATCTATGGATTTTGTCGGGATGGCAACGTAACCATCGGGTTAACTGCGACCATGGAGGGGTGATGATTTACAGAGCACTCCCACCAAAGATGTTTCCTCTATTTTCAAAAATGCTTTCTATATTATCAATAAAATATTTTCCCAAGTATTTTCACTGGGTGTAAACGAGTTTGCTAAGTACTTATCAATCTTCAGTCCTACGCCTGATCAACGTATGACCTAATTTCTGTGAGAACGAGGATGGACTTATTAAGGCATTGAGTTATAAAAGTATTTTTATAAAAACTATTTTGGTAATATTATGTAGATTTTTAAAGTTTTAAAAAAAAATTAAATAAAAAGAGTATATGATTAAGAATGTTCAAAAAGTAATTCAACAGATAATAAGCATTTTGATAAATTTTGGTTTCGTTTCTTTTCGAGGACGAAAAGATTCAAAGGGAGAAGGAATGTGATAACTCGTATTTTGGACATCTGATAATTTAATAATTAACCGGTTTATTCAATTGAACATATAAAAATTCTGATAATAAAAGATATCTGGATATGTAAATGAATTTGAAAATATAATAAAAGTTGAATTATAAATATGTGGATAAATATTTAATTGATAATCTCCTAATATAATTATTGAAGTTTGACAATATTAGTTTAATAATCTTCTTTTATAATTATTTAATTGGGCAAATTTTATCTTTTCAAAATTAATATAAATGATTTTCTAATCATGATATATAATATATAGGTATATATACTGAATTGGAAGTTATGTTTTTAATAATTTTCAAGAGGTATTTAAAGTTGCATTCTATATTTTTAACACTTAGAATAGTATCTATATTTATTTATTTATTATTAAAGTACCATAGCTTAAATAGTTAAAATAGGATTTAATAAAAGAGTTTATTACACTTCCTTTTTAAATTGTTGAACTAATTATGATTTGTATAAAAAGATATCAACATAGATTAATAAAAATAAATATTTAGTAGTTCAAAATATGATAGCCTAAAGTAAGATTTAACAAGGGTTTAAATACACATTCTTTTATATTTGAAATTTATGCACTTTGTGTATATATATAAAGATAATACATATTAATATAAATACATATAAAATATAAGAGTATTTAAGATAAGTTTTAAACATTTGTAAATATTTCATTCTTGCATATTAACATTTGTAAGAAAATAATAACATATATTGACAAATGTTAGCTTAGTATTACAAGAGGCAAACTTAAAATTTTCTTTTAGAATTTAATTACAAATGAATATAGAGAAACCCGGCTTTGAGATTTTGAGTTCAAACATCTTCTTTCATTTTCAAAACATAAGAAAAACAAAACCTGTAAACATAAATGCAGAGAAAAAGAATCAAAATAAAATCCAAATTCTACAACATCTTCAACCTGAGCAAACAACCTGATCAAGCAAGATTAATTAAAAGAATCAAGTCAACAAGATCAGATCCAGATCAAACTCAGGAAAATCAAGTTCAGATCAAAATCAAACATTTCCAGAAAGAAAGAAAAAACTGTTCTCTGTTCCAGGATATAAGGTGAGTGAACTTTTATCTTAAAGCTTAATCTGCCTTTATATGTGATTGCATGAGAAAATCCTTGAAATTATGATGAGTAGTATGTTTTACATGTTGTTTAGAGATGATTGCATGTATATATGTATGTGAATATGGATCTGCATGTCTTTGTGTATAGATATATCTATGTTCTTAGTTTACAAACACAAAAACTAAATCAAAGAATCAATATCTCTTCATATGAATCGAATTAGATTAGGATGTTTAAAGGAATTATGTTCAAATTAATTAAACAATATTTTAAAAATAATTAAGTGCGGAACTAGTTAGTATTTCACTGGAAAATTTGGAAATTACAGTAAAGAACATGTATGTGTCGAAAATCAAAATTCGAAATTCCATGAATTGATTTCATAAACTAACTCGTTGTAGAAAATGATGAATTTTGATTTAAAAATCTGAATTTTTAAGTGGGTTTTTGGGTGGGAATTACGAGTTGAACGGGAAATGGATATTCTTCAAATCCCGACGATCGATGATTTAGGAGATGTCGAGTTCGTTGATGGAGTAAGATCATGGGTTGGGGTGTTTGGGAAAATTGGTCGGGGAATTTTTACCATGCCGTGGTGGCATGGCAAGGAGGGTGTAGGGTTTTAGGAGCTCGCTTGGTCGATGTCGAGATCGGGGCATTTGCATCGTCATGGATGATCTGGAGGCTATCGTTGGTTGGGGAAAAGAAGGTGAGCAAGGCGAAGGACTGGACAGAGTTGTGAATTCTTCGGCGGTCGGAAGGGGGGGCAGAGCAAAGAGTTTTGGTGACTGGTTTTTTTTCCAGTGATGACCGGCACTATCGTTTTTTATTTCAGGGTGGTTCGTGGGGATCTGGGTAGCTGGGTGGATCGAGGAGATTAGCCGCAACTTGGGAATGTCGTTGGAGTTGGTCGGAGTGGCACTGATAACGTGTGCACATGCATAGTGGTGGCTGTGTGTCAGTTTTGTTTATGAGAGGAGAATAGGGAGTATGCTCAGTAGGGAACTCCGGAATATTGTGTTTGGTCTCGGAGTTTGTTTCGGGTGAACGTGAGTGTTAATGCTTTCAACAGTTTAAAATTTAAAACAAAGTTTTTAAATATATATATATATATAAGAAGAAAGGGAGACGATGACTCGAGTTTGGAAGTGGAAGTACATAGGTTTTACTCGGGTAAGATATTGGAGATTTAGTTATATATATATATATATATATATATATATATATAACTTATTTTTAACTTAGATTTAGTTAAATCTTAAGTCTATTTAAAATTTAATTAATAATTAAAGAGGATGAAGTGTTTTATCATTAAACTTAAGGACTTTTGTAAATTTACAAGTTAATGATAATTAATCCCAAGTTTATTAAATACTGATGATGATTAAGAAAGTGATTATGATAAATGGATTATCTTAAAATTAGTTAAGGTTTGGTTGATTAAGATTTATTAATTAATCGATTGATTATTAACTAAAGATTAATTAATTAAGGGAAGTAAACCAAGGTTAATTAATTAAGGATAATTAAATTTAGGTGAATAATTAAAGGATAATTAATTAAGGCAAATTAATCGATGAAATTAATTAAGGTTAATTAATCAATGTAATTAATTTAAGGAATGGTTTATAATTAATTAAAGTTAACTAAGCAGGATTAAAGAAAATTAATTTAATTTATATTAGGTGATTAAGTTAGATTAATTGAGAATTGTTTGACTATTAATCTTGCCTATGGATGATAAACTTAAATTGAATGCCTTAGTCTGACTGAATATCTCTGATATATGATTTGGGATGTACTGTGATGTGATATGATGATTTGAACAAAAATATTGTGGGTTATCTATCGATAATAGATTGTTGTATGAATGTGATACCCTGTATTTATAATTGATTTGTATCTACTTAAACAACTTGGATTAAGGATAACATTGGATTCGAAGAGACTGGGGTCGGGTATCAGCAATACCCGAAACCACTTCGATTAGTAATCTTCAGTAGTTCTTTATAGATGTGAGTTTAAAATCAAACAGGCTGGAATGGAATAAATTTAGTAACATGACCATTTAAAACTGGGTAACATTTCTTAGATATTATATGATAATTTGTGATTGACTTTAATAAGACAAGAACTCGTTGGAAGGTACGAGTTACCCCAGAAATTCAAATAAGATTTATAGCTTAGTATTTCAAATTGTATAGGATTGCTCACGCTGGTTTCCAGCCTGACCCGGGTGTTGCTTTGTTGCAATTCTCGCGTCAGACCGAGTATTACAGATTTTTCAGGTAAGGACGTTCTGGAGCTCAAGTGGCGAGCTTGATGGCAGGAACGTATGGAGTATTTTGCTATGTATATTGTTGTTTATCTAAGACAAGTTAAATTTTAATGGTCCAGCATTTGTGTAATGTTGTAACTCTGATGTATTGATGCAGCTTTTCTTTGTATAATTGCTATTATATGATATTATATTTTGATCCGCTGCAAATGTGAGATTCTGTGTTTGTCTTCTGTTTCTTCCTCTACCTCTTTTCTTCTTAACCCTAACAATCTGGAATTTCCGACGTTCGAAAGCTCGGCACTTCTACAGTGAACATATTAGTGTCGAATTTTCGGGGTCGAAAATTCCGGGTCGTTACGAGATCCATGGTATTCATGTGTCGAGCATCCAAGTGCCGGAAAGACAGATTATTGGGGTAAAAGAAAGAAAAAGACGGAACAAAATCTCACAACGTGACGAGTAATATATAATATATAACAGATCTTTAAAAAAAAAGAAAGCTTTTGTATTCATACAACAATAAGAGTAAACTAACCTATCATCAGCCTGGATAGTTATAATATCATGTCCTCACAAATGCTAATAAATACAAAAAAGAAATATAGCAGAAAATAAACCATGTAAGGTCATGGAGGTATCCAGCTCGTCTTTTGAAGCTCCAAAGCATCCAAGCTAACTTTGGAAAAATACTGGAGTCTTACCCGAGTATTATAAGAAAATAATACCAATATCTATCTAGTAAAATAGCGTGAGAAACTCAAATCATATGGATTGTAATATTTATAAATCCCTTTCAAAAATAAAGGAATCTCGTAGGACCATACCACATATAAACACGGATGGGTTTTTAACGTACGTTAACTAAAAGGTTTTAAAGGAAATCTTGAGATATTATAATAATGTGTAGGGATTAAAATAAATATCGAATCATAGCTGGAATAGTTACATTAATTACATTCAATAGCATATTCAGTACACAACTAAGTCCGTAAATGCACCTATTGAAAAATGGATTCCATATGACGACAAGACTACTAGGGTAATGCCTACCATAGTACACCTCCAAAAAATGCAACGAGGGCCTCGCCAGAACCCCATTGCGATCAAGACCAGGCTAACCCTTACCGAATAGTATTAAATATGTTACCACTCCAGTTGATGCATACAACCGTATTGGATCTTGAGCATACATAAATCCATAAATATTGATCAAGATTAGGTGACGATCATACCGTAATGGTAGCGAATCACATAACCCTAATGTGACGACCCGAAATTTTCGAGCATTTAAAATCGGAATATTTAATTGATTTTAAATATTCAATAGAGTAATTTTAATTTGAATCACGAATATCACAATTTATTTGATAATTGAATTATTAAATTAAATAATAGAATTTAATAATTAGAAGTTGAGTAAATTGTTGAATCTAGAATCTTAAGCTGGTTAAAAATATTTGGAAGGCTCGTATATTTATATTGATAATACTGAAGATAAGAGAAGAGTTAAAATTGAATTTAACCGTGATTTATTCAGTTTTAAATTTTATCGTTAAATTGAATTTAAAAATAGCCTTTCGAGGCACGGTCTCAGAATTCGACATAACCAGTTCCTTTGGGTCCGTAATATTGAATTATTATCGGATTTCAAATTTCGTATTGATTGGAGTTGTTGTGTGAGCGTTAGGCATATAAACGCACTGAAATTTTATCGAAAATTCAATATAATAACAAATCCAAAAAGCTATCTTCTCCATACGATCGAATGAGGACTCGAAACCTTTTCCATTGCGTTCGAAAAAGGGGTATAACATTTAAACGCTGGGTTGCACGCCTCGATAGGAAGTCAGAGATTTTGAGTTGCGACTTTCGAGACAAATTGGATTCAAATTAATATATATATATATATATATATATATATATATATATTTACCGGCACCATCAAATCATTCAGCCGAAATTCTATTCCATTAGCCACCATCCTCTTATTTCAACCACTCTACTATGTACCTATGCAAGCCTAGCCGACCTATCCTGTCCCTTTTTTCCAATTCAATACGCGACCTTTGTTACTTTACTTTTCAGATCAGATCACGTCGTCCCTATCCATTTATTTCCTTCGCTTCTCAGTTTAACGAAAATGAAATCAACAAAAGTTTTTAACCCAAGAGAAAAATCAATGGCCGATGTTTCAATAATGAATCCCTTCCTTTCAGTTATTCAAAATCGAGAGTAACAAAGGAATTTCTATGGCCGAAGCCTTCTCCTCAAAAATAAAATATAAACTCTTGTCGTTGTTAAAAATTGCAACTCAATACAGCACTCAAATTTGAAATTCCTCTTCTCGTTCTAATCTGAAAGCGAATTTGAAAATAAATAGCTGCCCTCGTTTGTTTTTCAAAATGAATCAGCGAAGTCAATAGCTCGAGCGCGCGTGACTATGGCAGTATCTGGGCGGCAGGGAATGGATTGGCGATTTTGTGTTGAGCGGCGACGTTAGGGGATGGTCGCGACGCATTGGTGATGGATTCAGGCTACTCTGGGCATCGCGAGGCTAGGGTTTCAAAGCGACCGCTGATGCTGAAGCCATGGTTTTGGGTGACGAGTTGACGAGTGGGGTCTGGCGCGTTTGAGCGAGGGCTTTCATGCTCGTGCATCGCATTGGTCAGAGGGATGCTAGTCAATTTCGGTCGACGACGTGGTCTGGGTTAGGGTTCGTGACCTGGTGTTCAAGGCGAGAGCGATAGCAGTGTGGGTTTCGGTTTATTCTTGGAAGGTAATAAATAATTTATTTAAACTAAATTAAATAAGTGATTTAGTACATAGTGGCATTTCTTAAAAATAGGTTTAGTGATTAGTTGTTAACTATTCCGGTCACTAAGTAATTTATTAGGGGAAATTTAGATTAAATTATTAAATTGGAAATTAATTGTTCGATTAATTCAAAATATTTATGAATCGTGAATTGGTTTGTACAAGGTTAAAAATCGCGGGAATTAGATGAGTTAGAGGTGAATGGCAATCTTAGGCCAAAGGTGAGTTAATCTCACTCAGTTAAATTTAAATTTAAATTTAAATGATTTAATTTAAATAATTGTTGGATGGTTGAATTGATTGATGTGCTATAGTATGATATTTGGGAATTGGTGTATTATGTTGTGCTAACGTCTGTGGATGCAGGGAAAACAGGTTGGAGGGATCCAACTGGACTCCTCAACTTTTATTTAAAATTATTTAATACCCTCTGTTGTGATTATTTGATATTCTATGATGGATTATATTGAAATACTGAAAGCTATGGTTTGATTGGAAATTATTGGGTATGATGAATTACTAAAAATATATAAAGTGGATTTTGGAAAGAAAATAAAAGAAATGAATTTGTAAGTAAAATAATTATAGAAATTTGAATAAATTTAAAAATGAAACGGAAAAGAAATAAAGTAACTTTAAGATTCTAATAAATAAATCTTGAGTATAGAAAGGAAATTTGAATAAACAGAAAGTTAATGAATTTTAAACTTCAGTGTCATTAATAAATAGAACAAACTTTAATTTAAATTTAGGATTTAAATTATTGAAAAGAATAAAGAAGAATTGGGAAAAGCTGAAATTCGTATATTTCAGTTAAAGATTTAAAATCAAAGGGATATATCAAGTCCATGATAAATGAATTAAGAAAGTAAAGATATTTATTTCAAATGGAATAAATTGGGAATCAATTTGGAAAATTGATTTAAGTGATTGAAGTTGGAATTCTCCCTGGATAACCAGGTACGTTTTCAAAGTAATTTTTAAATATAAGTTAAAAGATTAAAAGTTGTTTTAAAAAGCAAGTTTTTGGAAAATTTCTTATTTCTAATATTTAAATTCTAAAGTAAGTATTTTCTCTTAATCTATTATAGTAGTAATTATTTAAAGAATGACTTAATATTATGTTTTTTAAAAGTATAAATCTAGTTTTATATTTTATTAAGTAACTTTATTTTCAAATATTCATATAGTATGTATTTTTAATAAATTATTGAAGTAGTTTTTAAATAAATGTTTTAAAGTATCTTTTAAAGTAAAGCGTTTTAAAATTATTTTTAAAATCTAGTTTGTGCTTGGTAATTTCAGTGGAGATAGAAAATATTTGGGAATGTTTATTCTGAAAAGAAAGATGGTTTTGAAATTGTTTTCAAAGCGTTGAAAATAGAAATATATCTTGTGAAGATATTTTGAGATAAATAAATAATTTGGGAAATTATTTATTGTGTGATGGATGTTGTGAATATTAATTGATAGTTAAATAACCGACTATCAATATTGGACAAACTGCGTTGATCGTTTCGAAGAGACCGGGATCGAGATTAATTTCTCGAAAACCACTTCGATCCGGTTTGTACGTTTCGTGTAAACGATTTTGGATTCGAAGATGGAGCAGTGAAGTGCAAGGGCTAGTCGCTACTAATCCTGAGGATATTGCCAAAATGGATGTAGTAGGAATAGTGCCTTCGGTTCCGTTCGAACCCGGGACAGACTTGTATGGATGAATGCTTGCGAAACATCGTCAGGTGGACGATGGGCATTCTAAGGGATATATTCTAAAAAGGTAATGCTTAGCCTCAAGCCTCATCAAATGGGAATGACTGAAAATCAGGGGTTATGCAGCAAGGCTAGGTGGGTAGCACCCAAGCAGGGTGAGGTCATTCCAGTCTAGATGTCCCTTTTTATTTCGGCTTAGTGGGCGGTTGCTGATCCCAACCGCGGGGTGATCTCACTCGGGATTATCCAGTATGGGGTAGTCCCGGCCTTGTGTTGCAGGGGAGCGGGCGTACTCCTCGGTACGGTGATCTAGGCCCCGTACTATGACAGGTGGTACCCCAGTGCCTAGTCATTGATGGAAATCCATTCTCCCTACGAACCTTGTACGAGTTTTGTCTGTATTACCCACTTTGTGGCTAGTAGCTGGAATTTAATCGTGTAACAATTTCAGCTATTTTATAAGTATTTGTATATAGACCCTATTATAATATCATAGGATTTCTATAAAAATTGTTTTAGCTATCGTAAGGTAAAAACCCGACATGTTTATTTGTGGTGTGGTCTTACGAGATGCTTTTGTTTTCAAAGGATTTTTGAAACTTTAATAATCAATTGGGTGTGATTTTCTCACGCTGGTATTCCAGACTGACTCGGGTATTATTTAACTGTAATGCTCGGGTCAGACCGAGTATTATAGGATACATGATATGATGCTGTGGAGCTCAGGAGACGGGCAAGATGACGATACGTACATTCGTACTTGTTTTATATATATATATTCCGCTGTGTTGTGTAGCTGTGTATCCAGTCGTATGTTATTGATGTGAGCTATGATTGATGTACTCTGATGATGTAATATATGTAAACAGATATATTTGATTTTGAGTAAAGATTATTTATTATCTACTATATTTTACTCCGCTGCGATGGTTAGATTCTGTTGTTGTTTTCTATTCTCTTCTTCTACCTCTTCTTCTTTAACCCCAATGGTTCGTATTTCTGTACAACTTTAGTTGATTTAGGTAGAATGGTGTTGATTCAAGGGGTACGGATTTGCGGGCTGTTACACCTAAAGCATATCCCATGTTTTAGTCATTGCTGGGTGTGAGGTTTGAGGCTGCATTTACCTTTTTAGCAATTCCTACTTGGAATGCTAATACTGCGCTCCAGGCAATAACGCAATGTCAGCATTCATCCATACATGTTGTTTAGGATATGAACAAACCGAAGGCATCACTTCTACTACATCCTCAGGATTAATAGCAAGTAGTCCTTACACTTCAAAGAAATCTATCTTTGATTCCATCATCTTCAGCATGAAGTGGTTTCTAGATAACTCATGCTTACTGATTTTGGTCTCTTTAAACCAACAATCGATAGTTTTTGGTTGACTCGATCCTGGTTCTTTCAGAAGTAAGCGGACTATATAGGAGTCCCAAGGGGATCTCTAATATACCACTTAAAGAGAGAGATGTTTCACAATAATGAGTTATCCCAAGGGAATCTCAAACTGTACGAAATCGTGAACCTTTCAATACTTCTTAACTCAAAAATAGGTCAAGTTGTCGATAATGGCCAAACCAGTATCTAGTGTGAGTATATAGTTTGCATATGAAAAATTGAACATCATATACTTATCACCACTTTTCGATTTCAACCTCGTGCTCTACCTCGAATAAGAATAATGTCATACAAGTTAGAGAACTACCCTCGCCTCAACATACATTTTTAGACTCTCACAGATAGAAACAGGTTTCCATACCTCAAAATTTATGTCAAGTATAGGATGAACTACTTTCCATATACTAAAGTAATCATGAACTATTTATATAAATTAACCCTCTCATACTTATCATGTTTCTAACATTTCGATCTCTCTATCCCTCACATGGAATCGAAGTCAGGTAAGTCCGAGCACCAGTTGCTTCAGCTTTGCCTTAGTTAAAATTACTACATTTCTAGATCTCACAGATAGAGAAAATTTTACTCATCGGTATTTAGTGCTAAATACAAGATGCCTTACTTTCCATAGACATGTCAACGTTTTGGCACTGCTTTATCATATTTGTTTTGTATTACTTAGTGGCACCGACAAAGAAAATCCGTTGCATAAAACAAAATCATTTTGAAACAATTGGAAAAACTAACTCTAGAGATTTATTTCTAGTCTTCAAGTTCAGACTAGTACTTTTCATTGATTAGACATGAAACCTGTTAACCGGCATCTTGGCCCGGTTACAAGACGACAGTTGAAGAAATTATCATTAGCATTAGACAAGATTCTGACCAAGAAGGGCCTGAGGACATATGGGTTTGATGCAGTCGACATGTTTTGGCAATCAAGAGCGTTCGATGTTAGAAGGACGCTCGGCATTGAGAATCATTCGATATTGTATATCGTTCGGCAATTATGGAATGCTCGGCATATAGGAGCACTCGGCACCAAGAACGTTCGGCGTACAAGGCACGTTCGGCTTCCAGTCATTCGGCACTCGCATCGACCAGGCGACTAGAATGTTCGGCATGCAGGGTCGTACTCGGCACAAATGAGCACTCGACACGTTTGAACGTTCAGCAGTCAAGGGTTGTACTCGGCATTGAAGAACGTACGTCCATCCAGGTTTGCACTCGGCACGAGACCTTCAGCATTTCACTCGGCACTCCCTCCACTCGGCCTGCTCTTCACTCGGCATACCCTTTGTTCGGCACATCCTGTGCTCGGCATATCCTTTGCTCGGCATGCCCTGTGTTCGGCATTCCCTCTACTCGGCGTATCCTTTCACTCGGCATCCACGCCTCACTCGGCATCCCAGCATCGTTCGGCCTGCTTCCTCCATTCAATAGAGAGATCCATCGACTTGGAAAGGAGGGCTCGGCATGCCGACCGTTCGGCATGTTCCACTCAGCACACAGGGCTTATTCCATTTGGACCGAGATATTCAGCCACCAGGCCCACCAGGGAAGTCCAACCCATCTTCGTCTATAAATAGAAAGGCAGGGGCACACTGAAAAGGGACCTTTTTCCAGGAACACTGGGGTGACTCTGCCATTTTTTATACTCTCCACTTTTTATTCCAAACTTGTATTCAAGTGATTGATTTATGGATTGTATCTGTATTCAAGTAATTGAGAAAGCAATAAAGATCAAACTCAAAGTGGATGTAGGCAATTACGCCGAACCACTATAAATCTGGTGTTCTCGTTTTTATCGTTCTTTTGACACTGAATTACACTATTCTTCTGTTTTAACTTAATCTCTTCATTAATCTCTCTACATAACTCTACTCAAGGGTGTTAGTGACCAATTTTGGTGCTAACAAAACCGTTGGGGTATCATTACCTCTCAAACTCTAGTTCTAGAAATTAAATTAGGACCCGAAGTTTCAATATACTTGCTATTAAAAACACTTTCCAAAATCACTTATTTAAGCCAAAGTTCGAATTAAAAGTCAACATCTTTTCCTTTATAAAAGTAAACACTTTCTAATCGATAAATTCCAAACCACTTAAAACATCTTGTAACGACCCACAAATCCGTACCCCTTGAATCGACACTATTCTACATCAATCAACTCAAGTTGAACATAAATACGAACCATTAGGGTTAAAGAAAAAGAGGTAGAAGAAGAAAATAGAAAACAACATCAGAATCTAACCATCGTAGCGGAATAAAATATAATAGATAATAAATGATCTTTACACAAAAACAAATACTATATCCTATATCTGTTTATACATACACCATCAGAGTACATCATCAGAGTTCCACATCAATAACATACAACTGGATACGCAGTGGAATAATAATCAAATACGGAAGTACATATCGCCATCCAGCTCATCTCCTGAGTTCCACAGCATCCTTTCCTATATTCTATAATACTCGGTCTGACCCGAGCATTACAGCATGAGAAATCACACTTAAATTAATTATTAAAGTTTCAAAAATTCTTTTGAAAACAAAAGCATCTCGTAAGACCACGCCACAAATAAACATGTCGGGTTTTTACCTTACGATAGCCAAAACATTTCTTACTAAAATCCTCTGATATTATAATAGGGTCTATATACAAATACTTATTAAAATAGCCGAAATTGTTACATTCATTAAATTCTAGCTACTAGCCACAGTGTGGGTAATACAAACAAAACTCGTACAAGCCGCGTAGGAAAAATGGATTTCCAACTAATGACTAGGCACTGGGGTACCACCTGTCACGGTACGTGGCCTAGATCACAGTACCGAGGATCACTCCCGACCCCATGCAACACAAGACCCGGACTATACCTTACTGGACAATCTCGAGTAAGATCACCCCATGGTTGGGATCAGCAACCACACCACTAAGCCAAAATAAAAGGGACATCTAGACAGGGATGACCTTACCCGGAAATGGGTGCTGCCCACCAAGCCTTGCTGCATAAGCCCTGATTTTCCGTCATTCCCGGTTGATGAGGCTTGAGGCTAAGCGTTAACTTTTAGAACATTTCACTTAGAATGCTCATCGTCCACCTGACGATGTTCTGAAAGCATTCATCCATACAAGTCCGTCCCGGGTTCTAACGGAACCGAAGGCACTATTCCTACTACATCCATTTTGGAAATATCCTCAGAATTAGTAGCGACTAGCCCTTGCACTTCACTGCTCCATCTTCGAATCCAAACTCGTTTTCCACGAAAACGTACAAAGTGGATCGAAGTGGTTTTCGAGAAATAATTCTCGATCCCGGCCTCTTCAAAACGATCAGCGCATTTGGCCATATTGGTAGTCGGTTATTTAACTATCAATAATATTCACAAACATCCATCAAACAATAAATAATTTCCCAAATTATTTATTTATTTATCTTAAAATATCTTCGCAAGATATATTTCCACTTTCAACCCCTTTGAAACAGTTTCAAACTATCTTCCTTTTTCAGAATAAATTTCCCAAATATTTTCTATTTCCACTGAAATCACCAAGCACAAAACTTTAGATTTTTAAAATAATTTAAAACGCTTTACATTGAAATATACTTTAAAACATTTGAGTTAAAAACTACTTCAATAATTTGTTAAAAATACATACTATATGAATATTTAAAAATAAGGTTACTTTATAAAATATAAAACTAGGTTTTCACTTTTTAAAACAGAATACTAAGTCACCTTTTAAATAACTTCTACGATAATAGATTTGAAAAATATTTACTTTAAAATTTAAATATTTTAGAAATAATAAATTTCCTAAAACATGCTTTTTAAGAAACATTAAAGTTTTTAACTTATATTTAAAAGTTTACTTTGAAAACGTACTTGGCTATCCAGGGAAATACGCATCTCTTCACATCCTTTAAAAATAAATCACTATTTATTTTAAACAAATTTTCTCATTCCTTTTATAAATTCCCATCTTGAATTTATTCTTCCCAAATATCCAATTTCAAACACTTAAATCAATCCCAAATTGATTTCCAATTTACCTCATTTGAAATAAATTTCTTTACTCAATTCATTTCAAAATCCATTTATGGACTTTATATTTTTTCCGTTTTGATTTTAAATCCTTTAACTGGAACATCCTAATTTTAGATTTTCCAATTTCTTCTTTATTCTTTTCAATAATTTAAATCTTAAATTTAAAATAAATGCTTTATTCTTTAAATAATAATACTGAAGTTTTAAAATTCATTATCTTCCTGTTTATACAAAATCTCCTTTTTCATATACGGAATGTATTTATTAGAATTTTAAAACTACTATTATTCTTATCCAGTTCATTTCTTAATTTATTTACATTCTCTATAATTATTTCACTTCAAATTCTCTTCCTTTTATTTTCCTTTCAAAATCCAATTCTATATATTTTGATAACACAGTGTACCGAAATATATTCAAGTAAACCATAGCATTCAGTATTCCAATTATCAATAATATTCATCACAGAATATCGAATATTCATAACAGAGAATATTAAACAATTTAAATAATTTGAGGAATCCAGTTGGATCACTCCAACCTGTTTCCCTGCATCCACAGACGTTAGCACAACATAAAATACCAATTCCACTTCGAGGTGGAATATCGCGGTATAAGGGATTAATATAATATCATCCGCTATTATGCGGCGCATAGGGTCTCATTCACTATATAATGCGGAAAATCAAACATTCCAAGATGTAGTATATACTATAATATAGCACATCAATCAATTCGACCATTCAACCAATTATTTAAATTTAATCATTTAAATTTAAATTCAGCTGAGTAAGTTTAACTCACCTTTTATTGTTGTTTGCAACCCATTTCCATCTCGACTATATTTTTCCCGATTTTGGACCTTGTATAAACAATTACACGGATTTATTAATAACTGAATTAATCAATCAATTAATTCCCAATACTTTGGTTTTAACTATTAATTTGGTTATAAATAAATTTTCTTTTTAAATAAAATATTTGAACTAACTGAAAAATCACTTACCATTAAATAACTAGATTAACTAATGCTTTAGTTTTAAACTAATTTTTCTTTAACCATCTCTAAAATAATTAAACAAATTTATCTCCCTTTTTTTAAAGTGCATATGTGTATATATATATGTATATATATAATTTGTAAAAATAATCTATATAGGTTTTTAAATCTAATATTTAATTTAAATCCTTATATCTTTCAAATCTATAATAGTTTCTGTTTAACCTATAAAATTTTAAAATTTAAAGTAAGTGCACTAATATAAATATATTTAAAACCTGTTTCCTGCAAACAAAAAGAATAAAAATTGTATTTATACATTACTTTATACACATAAATAGATTTATAAATTGAAGAATTAAATTGTTTTTTCAACTAACTGTTAATTTATTTCCTATTAACAATCATGCAATATTTTACTTTGATTAAAATATGATTACTACAAATAAAATTTATTTAAATTAGAATAAATGACTGTTACCTCCCAGTCGTTGCAACACAAATACGAAACCCACGCCAATCGCCAAAACAGACCCACAATCGCTGTTGCTACCCACGCGAACGCCAGTACCTCATCGTCATTGCTTCCCAATCCAAGCTCGCGGCGATTCCAGCAGCAGCTCCAAGCCTCACTGCCCCTGTCGCGATGTCGACCTTCGATTTACAATAACGACCCTTCAAGAAATCGCAAGTACACCTCTGTCTATCGAACGTGAACTCAAAAGGGGCTTCGATTTCGACTCGACATAGGGATGATGAGATTGGCTTTCGGTTTGAATTTGTTTATAGTTTTTTTTGTAGATCTCGATTTTGATTTCATTATCCTTTTTTTATCTGATGCCCGTTCCAAATCAGTAGAAGAAGGGTGCGTGATTTTAATAAGAAGGGTTCGGCTTGGCTTTCAGAAGAAGGAAAACTCGAGTGAAAATTTCTTTTTTTTCCTCGTCTAAAGGAAGATAAGGATGAACGAATTTAGGTTGAGGGGAGTGGCGTATAAGAGAAGGTTTGACTATTAATTTAAATTCAATTGGATTATCCTAGGCATTTACCAATCGTACGACCAAACGGTAACTCCAAACATTGCGAAAATTGAAATCCGATAATAATATAATATTACGGATCCAACAGAACTGGTTTCGTCGAATTCCGAGACTGTGCCTCGGAAGGCTATTTTAAATTCAATTTAAACGATCAAATTTCAAAACTGAACAAATCACTGTTAAATTCAATTTTTAACACTTCTATTTTCCTTAGTATTATCAATATAAATTTTATAAGCCTTCAAATTATTTTTAACCGGCTTAAAACTCCAGATTCAACATTTTCCCCACTTTAAATAATTTAATTTAGTAATTTAATTATCAAATAAATAGTGATATTTGGAATTCAAGTTAAAAATTAACTTTTAAATATTTAAAATCAATTAAATATTCCAATTTCAAATGCTCGAAAATTTCGGGTCATCACATTCCTCCCCCCTTAAAAGAATTTCGTCCCCGAAATTACTAATTAGGAAGAATGGTTCAATACTCGTTTACATTTTTCTTCAAATCCAAATAGTTTTTATCAACGTTCTAAAACAATCTTTTTATTAAGAACATCCTATCACAATTCCTAACTTTCCAAACTCTCCCATAGTTTCAAACAATACTTTTTGCTCAATCATTCAAATTTTAATTTAAAACCAAATTTTGAATTATCAAATTTTTCTCAAAAATTTTCTAACTCCCTAAATTTTCGAAAAATTTCGCCAGCGTCTCCTTTGCGCGGCTAACTCGGTACAACTACAAAAGCCTCTACGGGCCTCCATATTTCAAAAGAAAACAAAAGCCAAGTGGCTAAATCAAAACCCAATCAAATTTCATATAGAAATTTAAATCACATACCTTTTGGTCGAGCAATTTAAATTTATCTTCTGAAATCAAAACCAATTTTCTTTTCCTTTATCATTCCTGTATATCCTACATAGCAATAATATCAAATCACAACATTCAAAACATTTTATTGACTTCCTTACAAAATGCCAATATTTATTCATCCAAATATTAACTTAGAATATATTAATATTAACTTAGATTATATTTGTAATATCAATTTCCAATTAAGAATTCACCCTTCCTTTCTTAAGTTTAGTATAAGCATTTAATATGCTTCTTTATTTATTTTCACTTCACTACTTTAATTTATATCTGCTTCTATTCAAATAAGTTCTTCCATTTCCATATGAATTCAATTTATTTTTAATTTTTAATATTGAATTTTATCTTCCATTTATACTGATTCATGTCGTTGTTTTAAATTAGTTGCATTCCCTAATTTATTTCAATTTCAAATCTGAAATCATTTGTCGTTAACAAAATTTCCCAAAATTTCAAAAAAATTCTAACTTCCAAAATTTTCGAAATTTTTTGGCAGAGTCTCCTTTGTACGGAGGAGCTTTTGCAATTTGACAAAAGATATAAATATATATACATCGACCCACACGGTCGGAAATACAAAAAAAAACAGTTCATATTTCCCATTTTTATTGCGTAGGCGTACCTTTATTTAGCATTTTAAGCAAGCGGCATATTATTTAGCAATTTCCACGATCAAATCCAACCAAACGGCTTCCCGGTACCTGTACTTACTCAATTTAAACATATAAGTACTAAATATATGCAATTTATTAACATTTCACTTACTTTCAATAGTTAACACATAAATTTCACATATAATGCATGTTATATAATTTCCATAAGCACATATAAAGTTCCAACACTCATTACAATTGCTTACAACCAATTCTCAAACCATTCCATTCAGTTTAAGTGATTTACAACTTACTTGCTTATATTTAATTCATTCTAAGCAAAACAAACTCATATTCATACCAATTGATTTCAAAATCATCCTATTTCACTTCTAATAACTCATAGAATTTTATCTAATCCCGTTTACATCAAACGATCCACTTTCTTATGCAATTCGACAATATTAATGTGAATAAATAATTACTTAAGCTTTATAACCATTTAAATTGATTCCAACTCAATGTATATAGATTCCTTTCCAATCTAACTTATTTACAAACCATATAGTTGCATTCCATCTCGTTTCACATTGGTTTTGTTCAAAGCCATTTTGTTATACTCGACATCAACCCATGCTTCTATTAATTTTAAACTTAAGTTAATTTATTTCAATTCACTCCCATTTCATAACTTAAGTTCATTCTCATTTTTAATTTATTCATACTCGAATTGGATTTATTTTCATCTCAAATCATTTTTATTTTAATCTAATTCCATACAACTTCAATTCATATTTAATTCACTTACAATTCTAAGTTGAATTTCTATTTATAACTCAAGCTTCATTTCCAAACTCTATTACCTATTCACAATTCAATTCTAAGTTAATAATTTCGAGTTCCATTTCCATCTTTCATTAACTAATTTATCCAAAATTTAAATTTTATTTAGCTTATCTCCAATTAAATCTAGCTACACACCATTCTTTTTTTTGAATTTTGTTATTCAAGGACTTAATTCCATTTAATATCATTACCATATCCAATTTTCAGTTCATTCACTTACAATTATAAATTCATTTGTTCATTCTCTAATTCATTTCCAACCAATTAATTTTATTTCCAAACATTAATTATTTTTAGTCCATTTGAACTAATTCTGCACTTATTTTTATACAATTTTAAATTAAACATCATCCAATATTCAGTTTCATTTCAGTTGCATACCATATAAATCATTCAATTACTTACCAATTTTAAATCTCAAAGCTTTGTTTTATTTAGTCCAACTTGACTAATTTTTCTATTTCACATAATTTAACACAATTCAAATTTTAAATTCCATTATTCAGTTTTCACTTTACTTACTTACAAAGTTGAATTTTATTTCAACAAATTCCAAATTTACAAGTTATCAAACTTTTTATATGCCATAAACATTCTTAGTTAAAATTCCAAAATTTAAACAATCTTTCAACATTTCAAAATTCCCTTTCAAATCATCTATATTCAAAATTCCTTGCATTTTCAAAATCAAACCCAATTTCGCCAATAAACATTAATCCAAAACATCCAGGCAGCAATCTGTGACGACCCAAAAAATTTAACATTTGAAATTGAAATATTTAACTAATTTTAAATGTTTGAATGATAGTTTAACTTGAATTTCAAATATCAGGATGAATTTGGCAATTTAATTATTGAATTTATTTTTAGAAATTTGGGTAAAAATTGTAAATCTTCAATTTTGAGTATGTTAAAAATATTTTAAAGGGTTAGACAATTTATATTGATAATACTGAAGATGATAGAAGCTTCAGAATTGAATTTGAAACTGTTTTGTTCAATATTGATTAAATCGATGTTTAAAAATAGCCTTTCGAGGCACAGTCTCGGAATTCGACGAAACTAGTTCCATTGGATCCGTAATATTGTATTATTATCGGATTCCATTTTCGTAGCATTCGGAGTTGTCGTGTGGCCATACGATAAGCAAACGCGTTGAAAATTAAATCGAAAATTCGATATTATAACTGATTCAAAAAGCTATCTTCTCCATACGATCGAATTTGGACTCGAAACCTTTTTCGTTGCGTTCAAAATAGAGGTTTAACATTATAAACGCCTGGCGGCACGCCTCGATTGGAGATCGAGATTTTGAATTTGCGAAATTGAACGATTTAAATTTAAATTTGAATTTAAATATAATATATATGATTATTTTAATAATATTTCATAAGGTAATTTCACGTATTGAATCTTCAAACACATTTTCCTTTTGCTCTGTTCAAATTAACACGCGTTGAAACTTTTTTTTATCTCATTCAAAATAGAAAAAGGAAAAAAACGAATAAACTAAAATCATTTCCATTCCCAGTAAAAACACAAAGCTTCAAAAAAATCAAAAATGGCCGAAGCCTCTCAGTTGTATTCATCAAAATATCGCTGGTACTTTGTAAACGAAATCAAAAGAAATCGAGATGGCCTCATTCCCAAAGCCGACCGAATCCTTTTTAGCATATGAAAAAAAAATGATGAAATGATGTTCGAAATCGATTTGCGAGATGGAGGCGGCCGCGTGTTTCAAACCGTTCAAGGTGATGCCTCTATTTATTGAGGCTCGCGATTTGGGGGGTTGCTAGATGAGAGCGAGGCCGACGTCGAGAGTAGGGTTCGATTAAGGGGATGTGGGTTGGTGTTTTGGAGGAGATTGAGGTCACGGGTTCATCTGATTCGAGCTCAAACTCTACAACTTCGGTGACGCCTCAACGACGAAGTGTGGATCACGAGTTCGTAGCATCTGGAAGGCGCAGTGGCGATAAGTGAGTTAGTGCGTTTGATCTAGGTTCATCTCATTTCAGTGAGGAATTTTATTTAATTTATCTTAATTTATTTTATTAAAATACATATATGTGAATGTATAAATATATGCATATGTTAGGAGGAAGATTTTTCAGTAAAGTCAAGTTTATTTTAAAAATATATATGTATATAGATTATAGGAAGCAGGAAAAAGAAAAAAAATGTGTAGAGAAAGATAGGTTTCAATCTGTAGTAAAAAGGGAGTATAATACAAATATAAAATATATATAACATAATTTTTTTTAGCAGTAAGGTTTTAACAGGGAAATCTTTTTAAGGATTTTAAAGTGAAGATTAGTTATAGTTTAATTTTACAGAAAGGAAAAAGGGGATTTTTAAATGTTGAAGGGTATTTATATAAATAAGATTTTTGAAGATCTATATAGAATATTTTTATATGTATATGTATATATATAATTTTAAAGGAAAATAAATAAACATATTCACATTAACTACTAGTTATTTTAAAAATATGTGTTTAGCGTAATTAATGTATTTAATAAACTCATTTCATTTATTTTAGTTATTAAAATATTTATTATAGGAAAATCAGTTTTAAACTAAGTCGTTAGTTATTTAAATTTTAAAATGGTAATTTATTGTCCGATTTATTTCAAATATTAATAAATTATATAATGTTATACAAGGTCCAAAATCATGATGAAATGACTGGTTTGGATTGGATTGCAAAATAAAGAGCAAAGGTGAGATCTTCTCACTCAATCAAATTTTCTGATTACTTTTAATAGTTAAATTTAAAATTGATTGATTGTGTGCTTGAATAATTAATTTATTATTAGTTATATTAGTTTAGACCCTATGCGCCGCATAATAGCGGAAGTTATTATATTAAACCCATATACCGCGATATTCCACCTCGAAGTGGAATTGGTATTATATATGTATTTGGAGTGGTTGATTTCCCGCATTATATAGCAGATGAGACCCTATTGCGCCGCATACCAGCGGATAATATTTTATAAATCCCATATACCACGATATTCCACCTTGAAGTGGAATGGGTATTTAATTGTTGTGCTAACATCTATGGATGCAGGGAAACAGGTTGGAGGGATCCAATTGGATTCCTCAAATATCTAATTTGTTTCATATGTTGTGTGTGATTATTTTTAATTCGTGTGATTATTTGTGATTGAAACCGTTGAAGGCTATAATTTAGCCGAATATATTTTTGGTATCGTAGGATACCAGAAATAAATAAAAATTTGATTCTGAAATTCGAGTAGAAAATTCATAATAAATTCATTAAAATGAAATGGGTAAATTTTAAAAGAAGAAATTTAGATAGATAAAGTTTTATCTTGAAATTTATTAAATAAATTCCAAAATATGGGAAAAGTTTAGTAAATGGATTTCGAATAATATTATTTAATAGTTGAAGAATCTATTTTAAATAAGGATTTTTAATACTTGAAAGAGAAAAAAATTATTTTAAAAAGGAAATAAATTTAGAAATTAAATTTGGGATTTAATTTGGGGTTGGAATTAATTTTAGAAATCAATTTAGGATTTAATTTGAAGTCAAAATAAATTTTAGAAATCGATTTGAAAAAAATTGATTTGGGGTTTTAAAATAAATCTTTGGGAAATCAATATGAATATTGATTTGTTAATTGAAATAAATTTAGAAATCAAATTGGAATTTGATTTTGTGTTTGAAATAAACTAGAAATCAATTTGGGATTTGATTTGGTTTGAAGGTGATATTTGGGAATCGATTTAAAATTTGAATATCAGTTAATATTTGGAAATGTAAATTCACAACGGGAATTTGTGAAGAAAAGGGAAATTGTTTAAAAATAAATATTGGTTCATTTTTAAAGTGTGGAAAGAAATTTACAAATTGGAATGTAAATTAAAATAAATTGAGAAGATTTATTAATTTATTTGAATGGACCATTTTGTAATGGAAAAGAATTCTTCCCTGGAAAGCCGAGTATATTTTTAAAATAACTTTTAAATAAAATTTAAAAGTTCTAAATTTGGTTTTAAAATAATATTATTGGAGAAATTAGTTTTGGAAATTGTTTTAAAAGTAAAAATTTATTTAATTAATAATAAAAGGGATTATTTTAAATATTTAAATTGATTTTTGATTTAGAAAATAGTTATTTAAATATTTATACTCTATCTACTAATTTTATTTTAGAATTAGTTTTTGGACTTTAATTTTTATTTGAGATATTAGTATAATATTTTTCATAACTAATATTTAAGAAAATATTCTAGAATGGTTTATTTAAATGTTTCCAAGTATATTTTGAATAAGTATTTTATATTATTTTAAGATATTTGAAATCGGCAGATTTTCAGTGGAAATGAATAAATATTGGATATGTTTTCAGCATAGGAAAAAATTGATTTGAATTTATTTTCAAAGGGTTGAAAAGTGAAATTTTATCTTGCGAAGATATATTGAAAATAATAATAATTAGGGGAAAATTATTTGAAATCTATTGACTGTTGTGAATGATGATTGATAGTTAAATAACCGACTATCAATATCGGCCTTAATCGGCATTTGAATTTCGATGCGACCGGGAGTCGAATTCTGAATGGATATTCGAAACCCACATCGAACCTTTGTGATTGTGATGGGTCTTTTATTTAAAAGATCAAAGTGGAATTTGTTGCGATTTGTTTGAAATCTGAATGTACATTTTAAATATAAGCGCTCGTTATTCGGATTAGCCGGGAGAGGACCTTGTGTCATAAAACCCATTCTGAATAACGATACGACGAAATGGGACTGCATTTGAAGATGGTGTTGAAGACCGGGTATTTTCGAAAACGAAAGGATTACCTGTCGAATGTCTCTGCACTGGGTTGCTCCAGTATAGAGATTTTATCACCCTTTGTGATGGGGATTCCGGACGTGATTAGTGAATATCCGGATTTGCAAGGGCTTATTTGGAAGTGCCTTCGGTTCCGTTCGATCCCATAACGGACTTGTATGGATGTGTGTCTGACGTTACACTTTGAGATGTAAAGCTGGTTTCTATCAAATACATTTCTGTTGGTGACGGAGAATTTATTCTCTTAGCTTAACACCCTTCTCTGAGACGTACGAGCTCAGAGGTTATGTATTCGATGGTTACTAGTGATACATTCCCAATTTGGTAATGTGGCATACGAAGTGCTGCTGATCATTTGTTGATTGAAGCATGGCTTTTGTGAAAAGCATAGCTTTGTGGACGAGACTTCGTCGGACCTCACACCCCGGAATGGTCGAAACAGGAAGAATGCGGCAAGGTTATAGGGGGTAGCGCCCCTTAGGGTATGTGCATTTCCTTTTGGATAGAAGTGGTATCATGGTATGGAGCGCAGATACTTAACTTATGTGGATATCGCAAATATATATTACTTTGTGATTGTTGTTGTTGAGGATTCTCGGATAAAGGTTGTTTACAACCGGGGGATGGCATACTCGTGTAGTAGTTATCTATTTTTGCAGAGGTAACCCGGCCTTGTGTTGGCAGAGATCCGGTTAGGTTCTCGGGGCGTCCCTCCAGAGGCGTACCCATGTGGTAATGGGAAGTTCCTTGGCCTGACCATTTGTTGGAAATACAATTCCCAATAAGAACCCAGTACGGTTTTAGTTGTATAACCTGCCATCTACTTATGGTGGCGCCCCACTGTTTAGATGGTAGTTATAGTAGGCATAGTTCGGAATGTCTATGCTGGCTAAGATTAATATTATACCTTCGAAATGTTTTCCACACTATGCACTAATAATAATAATATCAAAGGATTTTGCGTATCAAGCATGTTTGACTATCATAAGGAGAAATCTCCTCCAATTCTGTGTTTGCATTGTTTGTGTAGCGGGAGGCCTTATTGTAGTTTCATTTTCCAAAATGCATTGCGGATTTCTTTTAATTCCTTTGTTTTCTCATGGTTAAAGAATAACTGTTTTTAAGATCTCACACTAGTCCCATGACTGACCTGGAGTTTATTGTTCCCTTTCTAAACTCTGGGTGTCCATAATTTTCCACACGGGCAACCTAGAGTTAGGTTATCAGGTCATTCTGGAATTCAGGAGTTGCTGTGGAGCTCAAGAGACGAGCTGGATGGCGAGGCGTATCGCTTATATATATATAATATTTCTTTTCCGCTGTTTGTTGTTGTAAACTCTGATAATGTGATGTATAAACTGATATAGTGTTTTTGTTCTAAAGATTTTCCTTTATCTATTATATTTGTTCCGCTGAGTAATGTGAGATTCTGTTATTGTTTCTGATCTTCTTCTACCTTCTTCTTCTTTAACCCTGCGGTTCGATTTTTCGGCATTCGACTGTGCGACATTTGATACAGTGGACGTATAAATGTCGACTTTCGGGTGTCGTAAAATCGGGTTGTTACACAATCCCCCTTTTGGAAACTCGAAAATGAACACCGATGATGTCGCAGTCATCACCTAAGTTATTTTCCAGCAACCGAAAGAGTTCAATGCTTTTATCTCTTTTAAAACCCTTCAAATAATTTTAAATTCCAAATCTCTCTAGATTTCAAATCCGATTCAAAAATATTTCTCATATATGTATATTTTTTTTCCTCACTTTTTTGAGAATCATTTTCAAATTCAAAGGAATTTAAATTTCCAAATCCCAAATCCTTTAAATTCATATTCAAACATTACTTTGGAATTTTATCTTATTTTAATTATTTATCACACTATAATTCACATTTATAGTTTACATTTACAAATTTCATTTGTATATGAATTTGTTTCAAATTTTTAATTATGGTTTCAAAATCTTATTCGATTATGAATCACATTTACAAATTCCATTTATTTATTAATTTATCCCTTCATATTTGGTTATTATTTCAATTTCTTATTTAATTCTCATACAATGATAATAATTTAATATTATCACTCCTAACAACCAAGCATCCATATATAACTATAATAATTTACGAAAACTTATTTCCTTTATATACAAAATAATTTTGGGTAAAATTATTTCATTTACCCTAGTTAAAACAATATTGTATCGGTTTATCTTGTTTAAAATTTTAGAAATTCCTATCGATGACATGGCGTCCCATCTATCGACTAGAATCCATAAACACTCAACCGATAAATCAACACAATATAAAAACAATTTTATATTCACTAACAAATATTCGCTCATATCTATTAATACTCTCAAACTCATTCTAGAGTACTATGGACTCTATTTTACGAGTAATTCCCACCAGAGCCAAAGTTATCACCAACCTAAGCTCTGATACCAAGTGTAACGACCCGCAAATCCATACCCCTTGAGTCGACACTATTCTACATCAATCAACTCAAGTTGAACAGAAATACGAACCATTAGGGTTAAAGAAAAAGAGGTAGAAGAAGAAAATAGAAAACAACATCAGAATGTAACCATCGCAGCGGAATAAAATATAATAGATGATAAATGATCTTTACACAAAAACAAATACTATATCCTATATCTGTTTATACATACACCATCAGAGTACATCATCAGAGTTCCACATCAATAACATACAACTGGATACGCAGCGGAATAATAATCAAATACGGAAGTACGTATCGCCATCCAGCTCATCTCCTGGGTTCCACAGCATCCTTTCCTGTATTCTATAATACTAGGTCTGACCTGAGCATTACAGTTAAATAACACCCGAGTCGGTTTGGAAAACCAGCGTGAGAAATCACACTCAAATTTATTGTTAAAGTTTTAAAAATTCTTTTGAAAACAAAAGCATCTCGTAAGACCACGCCACAAATAAACATGTCGGGTTTTTACCTTACGATAGCTAAAACATTTCTTACTAAAATCCTCTGATATTATAATAGGGTCTATATACAAATACTTATTAAAATAGCCGAAATTGTTACATTCATTAAATTGCAGCTACTAGCCATAGTGTGGGTAATACAAACAAACTTACAAGGCGCGTAGGGAAAATGGATTTCCAACTAATGACTAGGCACTGGGGTACCACCTGTCACGGTACGTGGCCTAGATCACAGTACCGAGGATCACTCCCGACCCCCTTGCAACACAAGACCCGGATAATCCCTTACTGGATAATCCCAAGTAAGATCACCACACGGTTGGGATCAGCAACCGCACCACTAAGCCAAAATAAAAGGGACATCTAGAAAGGGATGACCTTACCCGGAAATGGGTGCTGCCCACCAAGCCTTGCTGCATAACCCCTGATTTTCAGTCATTCCCGGTTGATAAGGCTTGAGGCTAAGCGTTACCTTTTAGAAAATTTCACTTAGAATGCTCATCGTCCACCTGACGATGTTCTGAAAGCATTCATCCATACAAGTCCGTCCCGGGTTCGAACGGAACCGAAGGCACTATTCCTACTACATTCATTTTGGAAATATCCTCAGAATTAGTAGCGACTAGCCCTTGCACTTCACTGCTCCATCTTCGAATCCAAACTCGTTTTCCACGAAAACGTACAAACCGGATCGAAGTGGTTTTCGAGAAATAAATCTCGATCCCGGTCTCTTTGAAACGATCAACACATTTGGCCAATATTGATAGTCGGTTATTTAACTATCAATAATATTCACAAACATCCATCAAACAATGAATAATTTCCCAAATTATTTATTTATTTATCTCAAAATATCTTCGCAAGATATATTTCCACTTTCAACCCCTTTGAAACAGTTTCAAACTATCTTCCTTTTTTAGAATAAATTTCCCAAATATTTTCTATTTCCACTGAAATCACCAAACACAAAACTTTAGATTTTTAAAATAATTTAAAACGCTTTACTTTGAAATATACTTTAAAACATTTAAGTTAAAAACTACTTCAATAATTTGTTAAAAATACATACTATATGAATATTTAAAAATAAGGTTGCTTTATAAAATATAAAACAAGGTTTTCACTTTTTAAAACAGAATACTAAGTCACCTTTTAAATAATTACTACGATAATAGATTTGAAAAATATTTACTTTAAAATTTAAATATTTTAGAAATAATAAATTTCCTAAAACATGCTTTTTAAGCAACATTAAAAATTTTAACTTATATTTAAAAGTTTACTTTGAAAACGTACTTGGCTATCCAGGGAAATACGCTTCTCTTCACATCCTTTAAAAATAAATCACTATTTATTTTAAAAAAAATTTCTCATTCCTTTAATAAATTCCCATCTTGAATTTATTTTTCCCAAATATCCAATTTCAAACACTTAAAACAATTCCCAAATTGATTTCCAATTTACCTCATTTGAAATAAATTTCTTTACTCAATTCATTTCAAAATCCATTTATAGACTTTATATTTTTTTTCCGTTTTGATTTTAAGTCCTTTAACTAAAACATCCTAATTTCAGATTTTCCAAATTCTTCTTTATTCTTTTCAATAATTTAGATCTTAAATTTAAAATAAATGCTTTATTCTTTAAATAATAACACTGAAGTTTTAAAATTCATTATCTTCCTGTTTATACAAAATCTCCTTTTTCATATACGGAATGTATTTATTAGAATTTTAAAACTACTATTATTCTTATCCAGTTCATTTCTTAATTTATTTACATTCTCTATAATTATTCCACTTCAAATTCTCTTCCTTTTATTTTCCTTTCAAAATCCAATTCTATATATTTTGATAACACAATGTACCGAAATATATTCAAGTATTTGATGTGCACGTAAATGTGCATATTTTTACCACCATATTTAATCTATTTGAATTAAATAAATGATCATATCGTGTATTTTAACTTGTTTAAACCAAAAATTCAAATTATTCCAAATTGTCACATATTCATCTTCATATATGGGCAAAACGGTCATTTGTGTGCATATATTTCTTTGAGAAAAATTAATTGAAAATTTGTATATATTTTTGTAGGAATTTGATCTCAAGTAGAAGTGGTTTCATGAAGATATGCATGCACAAAATTAATACAAAGTAATGAAGATGGAAATAATTCAAAGTGAAGAACATGGAGGACCCCCCCTACCCACCTACCTTAATGTACAAATTAAAGGCTAATGTGCATGCTTTTAGAGTTAATGGCTTCATGTACACTTAATGGGGGATTAAGACATGTTAATGATTACTTGGCCTCCACACTTCCTAAGGGGCATTTTGGGCATTCCCCAAAAAATGAATTAGGGTTTTAACACTTGTATAAATACCCCATATGTTTCATGTAACATTTCTTCTCATAATCTCGCTTAGGCCTCCTTCTCTTTAGTTTAGTTTAGATCAAAAATAAAATGAAAGCTCCTCTTTCTCTTTTCATGGCTACTTAGCCATTTTTATTTTATGTAATCTTTTTTATTTTATGCAATTTAATACATGCTCTTTCCTTTTCATGTTCATTTACTTTTATGTTGTAGTGTAGATCTTTTTTATTTTATGCAAGCAGAATAATTTTTCCTTTCATTTTGCTCTCTTTTTCTCTTCTTGTTTAATGTTGTTTTCTACATTTGTTCATATAATAACAAATATGAGAGCTTAATCCCTTCAATTTATGGGTAATGAAGCTCTCAAGTATGTAGATCCAACATTTTGTTGTTTATGCTCTCTTTTTGTGCTTAATGAGAATGATTGAAATGGTTTAATGATGTTGTTTAGCTTTGAATTTGATAGTCTATGTTGTTTATAACAAATAGGCTATGCTTAAACAAACATAACACAAATTGCATCTTCATCTAAATATGATTATGGCAAAGAAGTGAATGTTGAAATTGAAATTTGATAGCCTATATTTCTAAACAATAGTTAATAGGCTATGCTTAAAATAGATTTTTATTTCAACTTTGTTGTCATATTTCATAAGAGTTAAATGTGTATTAGTGGTTGTGTTATAGTTTGATGGTTTATATTGAGCTAATTAATAGCACAAATATACCGTACTTATGATCAGCACATCAACTAATTCACTAATGACAAGAAAAGAGAGATCATAACTTCATTTTGTTGATTTATATGATCTAGAGAGTGGATTTATCTCTAAATTGTTCTCTTAACTCTCATATTTTTATCATTTTCTTTTGCTAGTTTTTGTTAGTTTCTTACATTTCTAGCTATTCACTCTCGACTTCGGTATAATTTGATTGAATAGAATTTTAAAATCATCAATTCCCTGCGGATCGACCCGTATTCGCCACGTACTACATTCGTACACCGTGCGCTTGCGGTTATTTTTAATTTAAATTCGTTCGACGGTTTTTTAAACCGATAGAAATTCCGTCGACGAACATAAACCATAGCATTCAATATTCCAATTATCAATAATATTCATCACAGAATATCGTATATTCATAACAGAGAATATTAAACAATTTAAATAATTTGAGGAATCCAGTTGGATCCCTCCAACCTGTTTCCCTGCATCCACAGACGTTATCACAACATAAAATACCAATTCCACTTCGAGGTAGAATATCACGGTATATGGGATTCATATAATATCATCCGCTATTATGCGGCGCATAGGGTCTCATCCGCTATATAATGCGGGAAATCAAACATTCCAAGATGTAGTATATACTATAATATAGCACATCAATCAATTCAATCATTCAACTAATTATTTAAATTTAATCGTTTAAATTTAAATTTAAATTCAGCTGAGTGAGAGTAACTCACCTTTTATTGCTATTTGCAACCCATTTCCATCTCGACTATATTTTTCCCGATTTTGGACCTTGTATAAACAATTACACAGATTTATTAATAATTGAATTAATCGATCAATTAATTCCTAATACTTTGGTTTTAACTATTAATTTGGTTATAAATAAATTTTCTTTTTAAATAAAATATTTGAACTAGCTGAAAAATCACTTACCATTTAATAACTAAATTAACTAATGCTTTAGTTTTAAACTAATTTCTCTTTAACCATCTCTAAAATAATTAAACAAATTTATCTTCCTTTTTTTTAAAGTGTGTGTATATATATATATATATATATATAATTTGTAAAAATAATCTATATAGGTTTTTAAATCTAATATTTAATTTAAATCCTTATATCTTTCAAATCTATAATAATTTCTGTTTAACCTATAAAATTTTAAAATTTAAAACAAGTGTACTAATATAAATATATTTAAAACTTGTTTCCTGTAAACAAAAAGAATAAAAATTGTATTTATACATTACTGTATACACATAAATGGATTTATAAATTGAAGAATTAAATTTTTTTATCAACTAACTGTTAATTTATTTCCTATTAACAATCATGCAATATTTTACTTCGAATTGTTACTATACATAAAATTTATTTAAATTAGATTAAATGACTGTTACCTCCCAGTCGCCGCAACACAAACGCGAAACCCACGCCAATCGCCAGAACATACCCACCATCGCTGTTGCTACCCACGCGAACGCCAGTACCTCATCGTCATTGCTTCCCAATCCAAGCTCGCGGCGATTCCAGCAGCAGCTCCAAGCCTCATTGCCCCTGTCGCGACGTCGACCTTTGATTTCCAACAATGACCCTTCCAGAAATCGCGAGTACACCTCTGTCGATCGAACGCGAAATCAAAAGGGGCTTCGATTTCGACTCGACATAGGGACGACGAGATCAGCTTTCGGTTTGAATTTGTTTATACGAACGAATTCGTGTTTTTTTTGTAGATCTCGATTTTGATTTCATTATCCTTTTTTTTATCCGATGCTCGTTCCAAATCAGTAGAAGAAGGGTGCGTGATTTTAATAAGAATGGTTCGGCTTGGCTTTCAGAAGAAGAAAAAAGCGAGTAAATTTTTTTTTCTCGTCTAAAGAAAGATAAGGATGAACGAATTTAGGTTGAGGGGAGTGGCGTATAAGAGAAGGTTTGACTATTAATTTAAATTCAATTGGATTATCCTAGGCATTTACCAATCGTACGACCAAACGGTAGCTCCAAACACTACGAAAATTGAAATCCGATAATAATATAATATTACGGATCCAATAGAACTGGTTTCGTCGAATTCCGAGACTGTGCCTCGAAATGCTATTTTAAATTCAATTTAAACGATCAAATTTCAAAACTGAACAAATCACTGTTAAATTCAATTTTTAACACTTTTATTATCCTAGTATTATCAATATAAATTTTATAAGCCTTCAAATTATTTTTAACCGACTTAAAACTCCGGATTCAACATTTTCCCAACTTCAAATAATTTAATTTAATAATTTAATTATCAAATAAATAGTGGTATTTGGAATTCAAGTTAAAAATTAACTTTTAAATATTTAAAATTAATTAAATATTCCAATTTCAAATGCTCGAAAATTTCGGGTCGTCACACATCTTCCCTTCACAAAATTTAAAAAAAAATATTGAATAATAAAAAAAGTGCTACAAGCCAAACTTCCTTTCTGATTTCTCGATACCGTTTATTAAAACAAAAATGTTATAGTCCATGATCTCTTTCCTTTTCTTTAAATCATTTACTACAACAATTATGGATTTAATCCATGCTTCCTCTTTTAAAATTACTTTTAAAACTCTTTAAAACAAGTCTTAAACTTGTATTTAAACATCTTTTTAAAGATGGTCACTTTTAACAAAACTTGACTTTGAAACAAATGAGTAAATTTAAACCTCTTGGTTAAATGACTAAATAATTTTAAAAAAATATATTTAAAACTTCAAACTTTCTTTTAAACGCTTATAAACACATTTGAAAAGAATTTTCAAATTATCCAGACAACTCTTATTACTTTACCAAAATCATTAGTTTCCAAACCGCATCCATAGTGACTATCGACATATGGACCGCAACTTTTTAAAACTTATTTTCTAAATTAAAATAGCTTTTAAGCCCTTTCTTTCTATATTTTTAAACCACTTTAATAACTTTGCAAAAAGGTTTAAAAACAAAGGTAAAGTTCGAAAACCATTTCAAAATACTTTATAAAACAAAGCGGTAAATCGCTAAAAAGTGAGCATGGGATTTCAGTGTCGCAATGAAACTGACAAAAAGTAGGTTAGTTATAACTAAGCGACATTCACTTTTCATATACAAAAATATTTTCATTACCAATAATATATGTAAATAAAAATCAGCAAAGCAAGGAATTATTTAGGATCCCCCTACAAAATTGACATTCGTTGAAGTTGTTTCATAGCGATCAATTCGCTACGACAACACTTGGGACTTCCTTTTCTTTCTTTTGTCCCATGCAAAACAAAGGATTATTTATGTCATCTATTTTCAAGTGAGTGTTAATCCCACAGATATTAATGTTGATGATAACGACCTTACTAAAAATAGTACGTTCATACAAAATATGGATAATAATATATTTTTTCAAGTTATATAGAATATAGTGCATGATATTATACAGGTACTAATTTGAAGTCTGAACAATATAGGCACTCAAGAAATGGACATCAAGACTTATGACTATAAAGATTAAGACATGAAGATATCAAGACTATGGTATAGTATGTAGAGTCATAGAATATTGTTAAGTCCCTGGTAGCAATCTTTGATCTCTATCTTCTCATTTTCTTATTCTTTATTTTTAAAACAAAGCATATATTTAAAATATTTTATAAAAGTTTTTTAAAATTTGTAATATTTATAAACTATGTTTAAATTATTTTACAAAGTATTAAAATATTTTACAAAGCATAAGATTTTTAAAACATTATAAAATAAACAAATTTTCAAAATACACTAGTCTATGACGACATATAGGCAGATGATATGTCAACACACATGCCGCTAAATTGAAATTCAAATTTTCATGTCTATTTATTCTATGTACATAATGGGTTTCAAATGAATTTTTTAACAACTACTTTTTTATTATCTTCTCTCCTCTTACTCCGCCAAAATTTCTATTGAAAATTTATTCAAATTTTATCAAATAAAAACCATAAGCAATTTAATTTTCATTGTATTGATTATCCACTATTTACTCTCTGATTTCAACTATCTCTCTCTTAATCAAAGAGCAAAGTGTTGTCCAAGAGGCTATATGATCAGTTGTAATCAAAGATTAAGAAGTTGACTTTGGAAAGACCATTAAACTTTAGTTGTATGCATGAATGTGATTGTAGCCCATTCAAATCAAATGGGTATGTTTCGTGTCCCAGGAATCCAAGTGAGTGCACTTGTGTCCCATCCAATTCAAGTGAGTGTACCCAGAACTCGAAAAATCTTGAAGGTGTGTTGAAACACCCCACACCCCTTAGTATACCCAAAAAAATACATTAGAAGGTATGATGCATTATAGATATAACTGAAACTAACAGAGACTAAGATTCACAAGACAAAAATAGGTAAAAATAGAAGAAATTAAAATAATAACTGATTTAAAACAAAAGCTTCATGATTGCTTCATAAACCAAATAAGTCAAAATCCAAATATAACATACATGTCTCAAAACCCAATATCCCTCGTGAAATAAAAACTCGCAGTCTCAACAAAATTCAGAGTACAGATATCCCTCTTAAGTGCCAGTGCAAAGAAAGAATCAAAAGCTAAAAATGTAGAAAAATACATAGTAGAATCTTCTCCGAGAAACCTCCAAACACTACAATCTACTGCCCTCTCCCTTGATTGCCTATGGAGGAAACGGGAGAAAATATAGAAGTGGGTCAGATTAAAAGTCTGATGAGTGATAGTAACTACTAGAATCTTTAAGCAAAGTAAAAGTAATAGACTCTTCAATAGTTCTAGTATATATAAAAGAAAACAAAGGAAATAGGAAAGAGATAAACTGAAAAATACGATTAAGCTATTACAATTGATAAGATAGGTTAACTTTGATTGTTTGCGTTTGTCCTTGATAGCTGCTTTGATTAGGCTGAATTCCAAATTCTATTTTAATCAGGCTGAAGTCCTAATTCTACCATTTGATCGGCCTGCACTTTATAGAATCTACCGTGGACCGGACGTTTCCCTATACAGTAGACTTTGGTGTCTATGAAAGACACACTCACTAAGCGCTTGGAACTCAAAACGATTTACAAGCTATCACTGGAAGTCGCACGCATGACCTCCACTAAGCTTGCGTTTATGTTGTTCCCTCTTTTGACCTTTTATTTACCCTCGACAGCATAAGCGTGCCCCTCGCCTCATTTCAGGATTATGTGAAGTACCTTGTCTTACTTTAGGGTTATGTGAAACACCGTGTCAATAGAAAAATAAGGGAAATGTTATTGGTACTGGTCCCTATCAAACAAAAATCTAGTTGCGCCCCTTGATCAAATCCCCTTGATTTGAACTACCATAGATTGACCGTTTTACTACCACTATAAGCGTAAGCGTACCCAAATATTAGGAGAATGCTATTTGGTATAGGTCCTACTCTTATCTTTGCTTATTAACTTAGATAAATTATTTAAATAAGCCTTTATTTTTATCAATTGCTATTATTGCTTATTAATTTATCCTAAGTCTTAAAATAAGCACCATAGTTTCCATAGTTTACCATTTTATAACTTACGTTATAATCGTGCTTATTACTTAACCCAAGATCTAAGTGTGAAAATAAGCTTCTTTCTACTTTTATTCTTTCTAGTTATATTTTAAGTTATAACTATGCAAAATCTTCTTAATTAAATCCAATTAATATCATAATTATGCATAATTTCAATCCAATTCCAATTATATTACAGCCTTTGTGATTTGCATCTCATATTCCATTATTTCAGATTTCTTATAATTTAATCCAATTTCGCGTTAATTCTATTCTAATCTATATCTGAAGAAGAAAAAGGAGAAATAAAATAAAATTGAAAATAGAAGAAAATCCAAGGCGTAGGAAAAAGATGTAAATAGCGCATAAATAACAGTAAATAAATTAAAATACTATAAATAAATGGAAAAGCTATAATTAACATAAATAACTAAAATTAACTGAAAAGAATAGATAGAAAGAAATAGACTGAAAATAATTCTAAAAACTGTAAATAAAACCGCTAAAAATGTTATTCCAAAAATCATAGTAAAACTACAACTATTGAAACCCTACTATTTTAAATAGGAAAATAGGCATATAGATGAAGTCGCAAAAAAAATTAGTCTCGAGGACAACAAGTTTGTTTTCTAGTATAAGGGACACTTTTAGTGTGGACAGAAAATGATAGTTGCAACTATCATTTTATGATTTACAATAAAAAGTGTCTTCAGCCTAAGAAACAAACTTATTATCCCTGAAACTAAATTTTCTCCAACTTTTTCCTTGTTACCGCTTTTAGGAACAAGGAAAAAATTGGAGAAAAATTTAGTTTCAGGGATAATAAGTTGTTTTTTAGGCTGAATGACATTTTTTAGTGTAAATCATAGAATGATAGTTGCAACTGTCATTTTCTGTTCACACTAAAAGTGTCATTTAGACCAAAAAACAAACTTGTTGTTCCCAAGATTAAAGTTTTTTACAACTTCTTCCATGTGCATATTTTCCTGTTTTAAAATTCTTCCGCATTAAACTATTTTCGTATAATCATTTATTGAACTACACAACTTTTCTCCTTTGAAAAATCCAAGTTGTAACTCTCAATCACTTGGGAAATTTAATATTGCAACCTTTGGTTTTGAGAGCACTACTACTATTTACTTATAACTATCATATTTAACACTCCTAAAGAGATGTTTCCAAAAACGCTAAATTTAACATTTGCTATTTGTGATGTAACAACTTGATTTTGATACCACAATTTTACAGTGATGGATGATGTGCTGGGGATTTTGCGGTTCGAGGAGAATTTGATGGCGATTGCGATGAAGATAATTTTGTACTTCCGACTTCAAGAATCTACGGAAGAGATTCTTTCAGACAATAGTTCAACCCATCAGGTACAAACAGGCCATCGAACTATCGACTTTCAGGATTCAATGAAGCCTTATAACAGCGTAATCGGATTCAAAGTTTGTACGTCTTTGATCCGACCGAGAACACTTCAGTAATGGTTTCTGATGATGCAATTTGTATAGAAAGAAGAATGAAGAAGAAGAAACAAATCTGCAACGATTCAGCGTTTTGCAACACCTTGCAGATGTTACAAAATATAGAGTAATGGAAGTGCAGCGATTAGCAACACTTCCCTGGCGTCGCAGATCTGTGCAAGAAGAAGAGCGTAGAAAAAACCGTTTTCAAAGTTTTTTGGGCGTTGCTATTTATAGATGTGAAGAGGTGCCTATTCGCCATGCGTCACAACCGTTTGCAACGGTTCACAACTGTTACGAACGGATTCAATTTAAACGTCGCGTCTATTCATATATTGCAACGTTCGGAAAAACATTGCAATTTTCTTCCTTTTATTCAATTTCAGAAATTCGGTTCTGGGTCCTTAACGGGCTGAAATTTGGCCCGTTACTGTTCACATATGATCCAAAAATATTTTCGGATCCGAACCCGAAACCCGTACCCATACCCGAACCTGGCCCGGCCCGGTTCGGTTCGGTCGGACGGACAACGGCGACACGCGTGTGGTGTTGCATGACTTCTCTCCTCACAACAAAGCAAACATGTGGAAGCCTCAAGGCCCCAACATCCACATGAGAAAGCTTTATTTATACAAAACTATTGTATAATTTTCTAGCATGTGGGACTACTGTTCTCTTCTTCCTCTTTACTTCTTCTCCTCCAAATCAACAAACCAAAGCCCCAAACTAATTATTGAAAATTTTACAACAATCTCCCCCAGTTTTCAAAATAAATAAAAAGGACGGCTGAATCACTAGAGTGACTTCCTACATACCCAAGTGGGATCAAGCCTATGTAGTTCTAAGATCAAGTTTTGCATCATCGTGAAAACCAACACATAAATAAAAGGTATCTTTTGGATTTAAATCTTTACTTAGTATAAACCATTCAAAGCCTTATCGAGATTTTATGGTGAATGAATCTTGAACCAAGTATTCCTAATGATAAAACCAGAACAATCACACATGTTGATTTTCTTAGGTAAAGTGTTCTGTATTGCTCAGCACGTTAATGGCCATGTGCTTAAATCCTGGTTCATGAGTCTACTTTAGAAAGCGACCTTACTTTCCTAGGAAACGGCCTGATTTCCATACACATATAGGTAAGTCTCTTAAGGTGTTTCTACGACACACTTTTTAGAGTTTCTAGACTAATTAAGGATATATATCCATCCTTTGTTCTTGCAGAATCCAATACTAAATATTATGGGATTATCGATTTAGTGTTGCATAATCATTCTCTTAACTTGTTGGTACCCATTGAACTTTGTCTATCCTTTTCAAGACATAAGTTGGGTTTCTGTTAAGGATGATCAACCTTCATTCATAGACCTTAGTCCTATTTCTTGTGACTTTATAGAAATCATTGTCTTTGGAAGACTCTTTGTAAGTGGGTCAACCAAGTTTTTCTTCGTTTCTATGTAGTCAACAATTATAACTCCTCTTTTGAGTAGTTGTCTCACCATTTGATGTCTTAGACTCACATGTCTAGACTTTCCATTATATGTCTTATTAGTCACATTGTATATCGTTGATTGATTGTCACAGTTAATCAAGACTGTTGGAGAAGGCTTCTTCCATAAAGGGATTTCCATTAATAAATTCCTAAGCCATTCCGCTTCTTTACATGCATCTGCTAATGCAATCAATTCTGACAACATTATTGAGTCAGAAATACAGGTCTGCTTCTTGTAAGCCCAAGATACAGCAGCGCCTCCTAATGTAAAGATTCATCGAGTCGTAGACTTGGATTTGGATTCTACATTGTTTCATGTTGCATCACTATATCCTTCTATCACAGCAGGATATCCTTTATAAGATAAACCATATTCAATGGTTTCTTTCAAATAAGCTAAAACTCTGGAAATAGTTTTCCAATGTTCGAAACCTGGATTACTCGCAAATCGACACAATACACTTATAGCATGTGTGATGTCTGGTCTAGTGCAATGCATAGCATACATAAGACTCCCAATAACACTGGAATACTCTAGTTGAGAGATAGTACGTCCAGTGTTCTTTTCTAATTTAATACTAGGATCTAAAGGAGTTGGTGCTGGTTTGTCACCGTAATGACCATACTTTTATAGAAATTTCTCTATGTAATGAGATTGAGTTAGTAATCACTCTCCCTCTTTCCTAACAATTTTAATTCCCAAAATTACATCAGCCTCTCCCAAATCTTTCATATCGAATTTAGAAGACAGAAACTTTTTAGTTTCATTCACACATGATATATTTGAACCAAATATTAGCATGTCATCAACGTATAAACATATTATAACACTACCGTTGTTATCTGATTTGCTATAAATACATTTATCGGCATCATTAACAATGAATCCATATGACAGTGCAACTTTATCAAATTTCTCATGCCACTGCATGGGAGCTTGCTTCAGGCCATAAAGAGATTTCACTAATTTGCAAACTTTCTTTTCTTGGCCTGGGGTTTTGAAACCTTCAGGTTGTTCCATATATATCTCTTCTTTTAAATCCCCATTTAGAAAAGCAGTCTTTACATCCATTTAATGTATGACTAATTTATGAATTGATGCAAGTGCAATTAAACAGCGTATAGAAGATATGCGAGCAACTGGAGCATATGTATCAAAGTAATCTACTTCATGTCTTTGCTTATATCCCTTAGCAACTAATTTGGCTTTAAACTTATCAATGGGTCCATTTGTATTCAACTTTTTCTTGAATATCCATTTACATCTCATGGGCTTAGCACCAGGAGGTAAATCAGTTAAAACCCAAGTTTGGTTTAACAGTATGGAACTCATTTCTTCGTTGATAGCTTCTTTTCAAAAATTGGAATCTTTAGAACTCATAGCCTCATAATAAGTTTTGGCTCGTCATCGACGTTCATTACATATTTAGTCATATTAAGGACTTCGCCCTTACTGCCTTCTACTAGATATGTAATTAAGTCAGGACCATAGTCCTTCTTTATTCTCGCTCTTTTACTTCTCCGTTGTTCAGTACTATTATCTGGTACTGACACTTCCTTGCTGTTTTGAGCAGGAGCATAATCATCATCATTGATATCATTAGTCATACTAGGTTCTGGACTAGATGATCTTAATGGGATCTCAACAGTTTGATTTTCAAAAAATTCTACATCTACAGATTCTATAACTTCTAGGGTGTCAAGAATAAAGAATCTATAAGTTATACTACTAAATGAATATCCTATGAAAACACATTTAAATGCTCTATTTCCTAACTTTGGTCGTTTAGGGTCTGGTTTTCTAACATATGCTAAACAACCCCAAACTTTAAGTCTAGTTAGGTTAGGTTTCCTTTTAAACCATAATTCATAAGGGGAAATATTATTCCTTTTAAGTGGTACTCTATTTAAAACATAACATGCAGATAACATAGCATTACCCCATAGGTTATAAGATAAATTAGAACTTATGAGCATGGCATTAACCATTTCTACTAGAGTTCTATTCTTCCTTTCAGCAACACCATTTTGTTGTGGTGTATATGGGGAAGTACATTGGCGAACTATACCTTGTTGTTTACAAAACAAGGTGAATTCATTTGGAAAATATCCACCGCCACGATCTGAATGTAATATTTTAATTTTAACTCCTAATTGTGTTTCGACCTCTGCTTTGTAAATTTTGAATTTATCAAAAACCTCATCTTTAGTTTTCATTAGATATACATATGCATATTTAGTATAATCATCAATGAATGTTATATAGTATTGGTTACCACCATAGGTGATATGACCTTTTAAGTCACCCGCATCACTATATACCAAATCAAGCAAACCAGTTTTCCTTTCTACGGATTTAAAGGATTTTCGCTGTATTTTTGCTTGAAAACATATTTCACATTCAGAGATGGTATCGAAATCACAATCAGAAATTAATCCTAATTTATGCATATTTCTAATGGAATTGTAATTAACATGTCCTAATCTACCATGCCATAATTAACTGAATCAACAATATAAATAGAAGATTTCTTTATTAAATTCAACTTAATCATGTCGTTACAAGAGTATCCCTGTCCAATGAATCTACCATTCTTGGACAACACTAGTTTATCAGACTCATACACCATCTTGAATCCTCCTTTGTTAAGAAGGTATCCAGAAACCAAATTCTTACACATATCAGATACATAAAATACATTGACTAATGTAAAAACTTTTCCAGAGGTGAAAGGAAGTTCTATAGTGCCTTTTTTCAGAACTTTGCTTGGAACCTTATTTGCTCCAGTAACTTCATCGGCTTCTCCTTTATTTTCTTCGTAACTCTTGAACAGATTACGGTCTTTGCAAATGTGAATGGTTGCTCCAGTATCGAACCACCAATCATTATCATTGCCGCTAACGGAGTTCGCCTCTTGCACTATAGCCACTAGCGAGTCTTCGACCACATTCACTTTTTGTTGTTTCTTCCGCAGACGGCAGTATCGGGCATAGTGGCTGGGCTTGTTACAAAAATAACAAGTACCCTTCTTTTTGTTGTTGGTTTTGAAATGATTTCTCTTCTTAAACTATGTCTCATTCTTTGGCTTTAACTTATCAGTAATTTCAACATTATTTGCCTTAGAATGAGACTCATTTTGCGAATTATCATCTAAACCGTGTTTGCGAGAGTCTTCTTTAATACGAACATGCCACTGTAAACCGTCTAAATTATAATCCGTTTCCGCATGCTTCATCCTTTTCTTATAATCATTCCAACTATGCAGAAGTCTAGAAATTATAACTCCAACAACAAAAGATTCAGGAGATCAATTCCAGCATTTTTAATTGATTCACCAACAGTAAGATTTCGCTCACTTGTCTAATTATGGACTTATTGGTGACCATTTTGAAATCCATAAAATTAGAAATAACAAACTTTTTATTACTTGCCTCGGATATACGGTACTTATTCTCCAGTGCAGTCCAGAGTGTCTTCGCTCTTTCCAAGGTCCTATGAGCATTATAGACTCGGGTAGATAGCGCATTCAGAATATGACCTCTGCATAAAAAATCGTCCTCTTTGCGCTTTGCACGTTTAGCATTTAGAGCAGCATCATCTTTATCAGTTTCCTCCAGGATTTCTTCCAAGTCATCTTCCAAAATGTAGAACAACTTGACGGTGACCAGGAAAAATTTCATCGTCTCTTGCCAATGAGTGAAATTGTCGCCATCAAAACGCTCCAATCGAGTTAAATGTTGATTCATAACTTGTAGAGCGCTTGAACCTTTCATGGTTGAAGAATATTGCCTGGAAATTTGTTGGAGATTTTGCGGTTCGAGGAGAATTTGATGGCGATTACGATGAAGATAATGTTGTACTTCCGACTTCAAGGATCTATGGAATAGATTCTTTCAGACAATAGTTCAACCCACCAGGTACAAACGGGTTATCGAACTATCGACTTTCAGGATTCAATGAAGCCTTGTATAATAGCATAATCGGATTCAAAGTTTGTACGTCTTTGATCCGATCGAGAACACTTCAGTAATGGTTTCGGATGATGCAATTTGTATATAAAGAAGATTGAAGAAGAAGAAACAAATCTGCAACGATTCAGCGTTTGCAACACCTTGTAGATGTTACAAAATATAGAGTAATGAAAGTGCAGCTATTAGCAACACTTTCCTGACGTCGTAGATCTGTGCAAGAAGAAGAGCGCAGAAAAAACTGTTTTCAACGTTTTCTAGGCGTAGAAAAAACTTTCGGATCCGAATCCGGTTCGATCGGACGGCGGCGGCGCGCGTGTGGTGTTGCATGACTTCTCTCCTCACAACAAAACAAACATGTGGAAGCCCCAAGGCCCCAACATTCACATGAGAAAGCTATATTTATACAAAATTATTGTATAATTTTCTAGCACCTGGAACTATTGTTCTCTTCTTCCTCTTTACTTCTTCTCCTCCAAATCAAAAAGCCAAAGCCCCAAACCAATTATTGAAAATTTTACAACATGATGCATACATAAAAATAACATACAAAGAGAAGGAAGATCGCATATATGAATATATGAATGGTGCCTACGGAGACACAAATTTAACAGCGAAAGGCTGTCGTTAATTGAGTATAAAGGGTAGGTTGCAGATTTGCGATGTGTATGACTTAATAGGTGATTCCTTAATACACTAAACTTAATAGGTGATGACAAACTTAATTGTTGTAGAATTAGACGAGTATGACCAAAAATTGTTTGAATCGCACAATACTCATTGCTCAAACGGCGCACAGTGAATAACCACAAGTATTATCAAGGAATAATATATGCTTTCAAGTGAAGATATTTGATTACCTCTCGAGTGAAGTTATATGGAGCTTCAAAGGATAGATCAGTGAGTAATACCCTTTCAGTGTTGCTTACTCAAAAATAAAGCTACACATGCAGTATTATAATGAGTTATGTTCCACTCTAGCATGAATAAAATAGATATGTACCACACACAAAATTTTAAGGCGGAAAAAAATTACATGTAATAATAAATGCTAATAATTCCCCTAAAGACAATTCTACTACTTGGAATTATCTACATGAAAACTTTTATCCATGACATAATTACCCAACAAATTATTTATCATTCATCTACCTAAATATTCTTTTCAATTGATATGTACTCCTTCCTTGATTCGTCATTTAATCGTTGTCATTTAACTTATATATTGTTAACCATGTAAGTTAGCACTCGGCAATTATGACTACCTAGCACAATATACAATGATAATATTATGGAATAACTATATAAGTTCAGTAAATCAACGTACAACTTTCAATTTAACAAAATACAGTACAACAATTTACAGCTAAAAAACGAATTATCTCAACCACAAAATAGTTTTATAAATATTTATGTACAACAACATAGGTTCAACATGGTATGCAATCTGCTACACAATTTATATATGTTCGCTGCAGCATTATTCATATATACTCCACCTATGAAGCTACAGACCAACCACCATAATTGAATATGAACAAAAATATTTCCACAAAATTCAAATAAGGTTTATAAGCCACATCCATACATAAATTTGAATATAATGTTCTAGGACATACAAGAGAAGATTAATAGCCTAATCCATTGAATCTATTTGAGTTAGTACTCAACATGCAAGTAAAACTATTAATTTAATGTAGTAAATTAAATCAACATAAACAAATATTAATTTACCTATTTATAAATGTCTTTATAAAAAATGAGTTCAAATTGATTGTGCTGATTAATGGCTAAAAATACTTACATTTACAGCTTGCTATCTCAATTAAACAGCAAATATATCTTCTTAACATTGTAACACTTCCTTCTAAAGCACTATAATGCTTACTCCTAAAGAACTGTAATACATCCAATCATATAGAAAAGAGTTCGCAATAGATATACCAATATATTAAATGCATATTGAAATGTGCTTTAATTGCAATTGAAATGCATGTTTTCCTCTCAAATCAATATATTAAAGATCATAGATACGAGGTGCTAAAAACAGTACCATGTACAACATTTTATCCGTGATAGTTCTAACATGTGCCTTAGAGGAACAGTATTTAATGTTTTCACAGTGAAGAAAAAGATAATTAATTAGAACCTAATATAAAAATCTTATAACTATTAAACAATCAACTAAAGTGCAAAACTATAATTACTAAAATACTACTTGCTCCACGAAAATAATGTGCCGCTAAAAAACAAAACATTCGAATTTTAACTTCATAATATCTTAATGAAGTATCAAAAGGTGAAAATCTAAAGACATTAGCTTTATATGGTGGTGCGGTATAATAAACACCATCCTGATATGACATAAGACATTATCAAGTCCGAACAAGGACAATTTTAACAATACAATTAATGTACTGGTAATTTTATCAATATATATTGTATATAAAACTAGAGGTTCATGCAGTAAATATATAATTTTCTTGTGCTATTTTACGTAAAATGGGTAGCTATTTTATTTTATTTTATTTTCGAAACAAGAATTATATAAATAAACAACACTAGCTGTCAACAAGCCTGACAGGTAACCAACAGTAAAAGAAACCCAAAACCCGACGAAGCAAGCCGAAACAGGAAAAAACAAAATAAGACAGGAAAAAACGAATAAATCAGCCGACGGAAGGCGAAAAGTCAAAACACGGCGAAGAAGCCGCTAATAAACACAACAAAATCAGAATAAGCGGAAATAGCTGCCGAAGGTTCCTCCCAGAGGAGGAAACAATACAAAAGGATGAGATACAGCAAAGGCAGCCGAAAAAGAGAACGGCTAAAACAAGAAACAGAATAGCGACCACCCAAATCCAAGCATTATAGAAGAAATAACAGACCCCATACAAAACCTATAAAACCAGAGTCTGCAACCAGAAGCCACTAAATCAGAGGAAAAAATAGGGGGAGATTACGGAGTCGGGTAAGCCAGAACCACCTGACTTAAGGACGTTTATCAACCAACTCCCGCCCTATTGGGAGGCTGAGAACAGAAAATAGATAACAGAGCCACTAGATGGCCAGAACGAGAGCTAATCGATCCCTTGAAAGGTCTGCCTCGAAAAGCAAGAAAAACATCATTCCTAACCCGGCGAATAACGGAGACGGGATCCATGGGAGATTCCTCAAAAATTGTCTTATTCCGCGCACACTATAGGTGCCAGCAGATCAGACAAGGAATTAAGCGAAAAACAACAGAACGAAGAGATTTACCTTTGATTCCGTTCCACCAGGTCAACTGTAAATCCTCCGACGAGTTGTTGCTACATCTGATACCTAAAAGATTATCGAAATAATTCCAACAGGATCTGGCTGAGAAACCGGTAAAGATTAAATGATCCAAACATTCCGAATTCCCGTTGCCGCAACATCTGCAACGGGAAACAAAAGGAATACCAATCCGCTGAAGGTTCTCATCAACTGGCAATCCCTTATGAAGGGTTCGCCACATGAATAGAGACACTTTAGGAGGGATTCTGGCGTCCCATATGAAGGAGAATATAGGGAGAACGGGGGATGACAGACGAGCCGAACTCCAAGCTTTCAAGATAGAAAACGAGCCACCATCCCAACCGGATTGGCCGCCGTGGGAGTCAGAAAAAGGTTTGACCGATTGCATGTGCTTCCAAGTTTCACTAGCGAAGGAAGGAGATCCGGAAAAGCCTGCGGAGGCCAGACTATGATACTTGGCTCGGAAGAACGTCGCCCAAAGGGAATCGTTAGTCCCAAACCTGTACCACAGCTTGCAAGCAAAAGCCGCACAAATATCCTTAGGATTTCGCAATCCAAGCCCGCCCTCGTTCTTGGGGCGACACATCACGTCCCATGAGACCCAGTGATGACGGTGATTGTCAACCTTTGACCCACAGAAGAATGAAGAAGCCAAAGATTGGAAAGACCTGAAGAAAGAGGCGGTAGGGGAAATCGCTGCGAAGACATGAGTACCCAGCGAGCCTAACACCGACTTGATAAGAACCAATCTTCCTGCCTGAGATAGAATCGAAGCATTCCAACGAATGATCTTTCCCCTAACTTTATCCGTCAGAGGATCGAATAGGGCGTTAAGTTTCCGGCCCCTGTAGAGAACAATACCCAAGTATGGAAGCGGTAGGGAAGCCGCCCTGAATCCTGTGAACGAATGGACCCAGGAAACCCTGGAAGGATCCATATCCTTCGCATGAACGAAGCAACTCTTCGACGAGTTAACGAGCTGGCCCGAGCATCGCTCATACTGATGGATAAAACGAATCAGGCGACGAACAGACGGCCGGTTACCGTTGGAGAAAATGACTATGTCATCCGCAAAGGATAAGGAGGAAACGAGCGGGCACCTACTCGAAAGACCAAATCGGTGAACCTGGCCGAAAATCGTTAAGGTGTGAATCCCTCGTATGAAAGCTTCAGCCGCTATCACGAAAAGAGAAGGCGATAGAGGATCACCCTGACGGAGACCCCTACCAGCCCTGAAGAATCCATTGGCCGATCCGTTAATGAGGACGGAAAACCAACAGTTAGAGATAAGTCTCCAAACCAAATCGATAAGGGTTTCTGGAAGCCCAAATGCACGCAGAACTCTAATGACGAAAAACCACGACATATGATCATAAGCCTTCTCCATATCAAGTTTGAAAACAACATTAGAACCTCTAATCTTCCTGTCAATCTGGGAAATCAGTTCCTGGGCTAACAAGACGTTATCAGTGATCAGACGACCTTTCACAAAACCTGCCTGAGAGGAGGAGATGATACGATCAAGGAACGGGGCCAAACGAGTGGCCAACACCTTAGAAATAACTTTGTTGGAGAAAATACACAAGCTGATGGGACGAAATTTCACGCATGACCGAGGGTAATCACACTTCGGTATTAAGACCAAGTTGGTGGAAGACCAACTAATGGGGAGAAGACTGCCGGCAAAGAATTGCTGGACAGCTAAACAAAAATCCGATTGAATGATAGGCCACACACTCCGATGGAAAGAACCGTTGAAACCATCCGGACCGCAAGCACTGTCCTTGCTAAGGGCAAAGACGCAAGCACGGATTTCCTCCGGAGTTGGCGGAGCAGCCAAAACGTCGGTCCCCTCAGAAGGGATCAATCTGGGAATGAAAGAGAGAATATCCAGATCCTGATCCGCCACAGAGGGGGAACCCAGAAAAGATTGAAAATGAGACAATATGATCTCCTTAACTTCAGCCGGAGAGGACGCCAAAGAAAGATCCGATCTCAAAATTTCTCGAATGGAAAGAAGGTTGGTTTTCTTACGAATGGAAGAATGGAAAAATTTGGAGTTCGAATCCCCTTCGACCACCCATTTTGCCCTCGCCTTTTGGCGAAGATAAGAGTGTTCGATACGAAGCTCCGAAGAGAAAGCCAATTGGGCCGAAACCTAATTCTCCCTGTTTTCGGCCGAAGGGTTCTCGTCGTACAAAGATTCGACAAGAATAAGGGACTCCTCAGCCGCTCTAACACGGTCGAAAATGTTCCTGAAAACCAGGGTATTCCAGGACTTAAGGCTAGCCTTTAGACGTTTCAGCTTTTGGGAAAAAGCCCCCATGGGAGAAGCTGATATAGGAGAGGACCACGACTCCTCCACAACCTGATGAAAGGAGTGATGGGAACACCACATACTGAGGAAGCGGAAAGATGTAGGCCCCGAGAGAGATCTAAGAAAGCATCGCAATACTAACGGGGCTAAAATGGGTAGCTATACTGTATTTTCTCCAACAAAGTTAGCTATACTGTAAAATGAATTCTATAGCAATACAGTAAAATGGGTAGCTATACTGTATTGCTATAGAACTCAAAAATTATGAGAAAACGACGAGCTGCTTTTTAAAAAGAAAGCAACTTAGCTCCTTTTACAGGGATAGAACTTCGAACTCAATAACCATACCATATGAAATACAAGATAAGGAAACTGAATTACAAAAAAAAGAACGAAATAGTACTGTTAACAAAAACACCATTCAAAAATCATCGAAAATAAAATTACTTTCGGCAAATAACCCCGTCATTAGCTATACTAGTGTTTTAATTTAGCAAATGAAGAAATTGCCTCAAAACATTATATGCTTAGGGACAGAATGTGTTTGTAAATCAAAATTTAGAAAAACTTTAAAAAAGATAAAAGCAACGTCTCAACAATAAAGGGCAAAATAAAATAAAAAAACAACGAAACAATGCTGTTAGCAAATAACACCATTCAAGAGCTCATAGAAAAACAAATCACTTCTGCAGGCAGATAACTTTGCCATTAGCTATACTAGATTTTAGTCTAGAAAATGAAGAAATTGCCTCAAAATATTATCTGCTTAGGGAACGAGTGCGTTTGCAAATCAAAATCTAGAAAAACAAAAAAAATATAAAAGCAATGTTTCAATAATAAAGGGCAAAGAAAATCATACTGAATAAAACTCCATCAAATCCAGGCTAGTGAAACTGAATTATAGTTTCGTAATATCTATTCTTGAATTGTTCAAGTCGTTCGTCACTGAATTCAAATAATTGCTGAGTAAATTTCAGCATTGTTAACTGAAATTGCTGAAATTGATCTGAGAAGCACAAAACAATTTGAAAAGCAATTGCTGAGTAAATTTCAGCATTTGTTAACTGAAATTTAATACCAGTGAATCGCTAATAACTGCTGAGTAAATTTCATCATCTCTCTCATTTTTGTCATACATTTCAAACCATAAATCAAATATAAATGCTTAGGTTACGAATTCAATATAAATTGAACCTAATTAGACAGGAAATTATTAGACGAGAAGGTCACCGATTTCTAGGTTCTGACGTCGATGGGAATGTGAGGTTTGGAACCACTGCTCTGATCAAATTATCACGAACGCGATGGTGATTTGGGCGACGACTGGAGGCAGCGACGACGATTCCCGAGAGGCAGCGATGACATGACCCAGAGCAATGGCGATTTGGGCGATTTAAGTAGATTTGTGCAAGGGCTAGTTGAGGGAGAGCGACGACGATTTTGGACGATTCGGGAGAGATGAAATTGAGATTTTAGGGCTGGTTTCCGAAATTGAAGTGTGGGAGTGAACTATTTCTTTTTTCTGATAGTTATAAAGCCTGGAGCGAGCGAAGACCCCACGTTTTCTTATTTTGCCGAAGTATTCCCGCCCCTTTTTGTTTTGCTAACACACAGCGTTAGCTTTGTTAGTTATTTTATAATAATTTGCTTCATTCAGAATACATATATACTAAAGCTGTCGTATACCATTATAAAAAGCATTTATCCTTGTAATGTGGTCGGCCAATTGCAAGAAATAGATGTAAAATTGCACGAGAGCTAAAAAAATCCTCAAAATGGTGCCCCTCAATGTCTATTAATAGTTATAGGTTTCTGGGAAAACCTCTAACACATCTTTCTTCACGTTCTCCGTGATGTAATATGCTCAAGAAAAAGTGACCAAGTCAGCAATCAGCCATGTATCGGTACCGATTCATAGACATGAATCCATAAGATCATCTTATGGATGGTTCTAGCCACTTTGGACCGAAGTGATATATCAATAGCTTCATGTTTTTTGACTTGTTTATATGGTCATAAACGTTCTCTTTAACTAAGTTGTATAGTCATGAGTATGTTTCTTGGCCAATGGGATGGATCGGTGGAGCAGTTAAATCGTTAATTCCTTGTGCTTGAGCTATTTGATACCAAATGGCATGCGAACGATCCATGGAGTTAGGAATGGGCTTCTAAATCAATACATGGTTGTAGAAGGAAAATTGAAAAAATATGGAAAGATTGTATGGATCGGTACCGACCCATCACTTTGATGGATCATGCTTTGATTCTTTTGGAGTGGCATTGCTTGTGCCTTGTAGTCTTGATTATACTTGATTTTTGGACTTTATGGCTATTTCTTTGGGCTATCTACCTCGATAGCTTTCAAGATCTGTCCGTCAAGTCAGTCTAGATACTATTTGGTCAAAACGCTGGATAATATTTGCCCCCCCCCCCCCCAAATGCATCTTATTGCAACACAGTGTGCTTTAAATCGAGACAAGTGGGGATTACCATATCAAACTCCAATCTGTGCTTTGAATATTCATTATCCTTTCTTTGGATCTTTTCGGTGAAGTGTTGTGTCTACACCCATTTATGATGCTTCGATAGCATTTGAACTATAAAATTGGAGCATGATCTCATGATCTGTCATTCCGAAATCGATAGTTTTGAACTAATTACATTTTTTGGATTTTTCAGGTATGAATCTGCCTTTATTTGGTTTCTAGTTATTGAATGTTGAGTCCGCACACATATAAGTGCTTTCATTTTCCATCGTGCCCTGGTTCTATGTACATATTGGCTCTTGTAAAGCATTAGATACATATGTATATGCATGCCATTTTCCATTCTTATTTTTTGAATGCGATCAATAGGTACCGATCTATAGGGATGGATCGTTATCGAACCATAGTCTTAGAAATAAGCGAGTTTTCTACCTATTCTCTTGGTCCGATGGCTATATACTTGGGTTATTTCATTCCTTCTCTTTTCTTTATTTCATGTAGTCGAGTTAAAGCTTTGCTTTGCCATTAAAGTTTTCATCTTCCTTAAACCCAACCTTTACACTGCCATTGCCTGATTCTTTGACCGCGGTCATTGCCCATACCTCGATCGAAACCATCCATGAACCATCAGCCTTCCATACTTGGACCCAAACATTCAAACCTGAGTTATATTGAATTGAAGTTAGGCGAGGCCCACGAGTTCAACTCGCCCTCGATTTAGCCTTCCAAATCTGAGCACGTTAAGGTGGGTGATGACGTTAGAGATGAACATTGGTGAAGATGGACTACTTTGAGGATGAACTGGCATACTTAAGGGTAGGGCTCCAAGTTGCTAAGGTTGGAATTTCCTCAATGTTTATGGTTAGGTACTGAACCTGCCATTGGGATTTTCTGCCCTGATCGATTTTGAGAAATCCAAGCATATCCGCTTAGAACAAAAACCCTGGGGTAAAATCTCTTGAATTCATGATAACTTGAATGCATGGATGATGAGTCGAAGCCCAGTGGGACGGTCGGCGATGACGGTCACTTTGGGTATCCTCATGAATTCTAAATGAATTATTACACAATATTGAAAATCAGCAATGCACGACACTGCACTAGATTTTCATTTTGGCATGGGGCACGAATTTTAATCAATCTGATACCAATTGCATGTTGAGTTTTGATAGTTATGGCTCCCAAACGTTCCAAGCGTCTCTCTTCTCAAGCTGCAAGTCCGTCAACTATCAGTTATGCCAAATCAGATACCGAGTCTCACCTGCGGCTCATTCTGCACAGCAAACTCCGATGCAACCTACACCTCAACTAGAAAATCCACAAGTAGATAATGGGTTCTAGAATTTCTAATAGAGCCCGTAGAGGGTCTAGAAGTTGAACTTGCCTTAGTTACTCTTGACGATGTAGTCATACTAAACAATCCCGTCGATTCTCCTACTTCCAAAATTGAAGAGGGATCACTTAAGAGAATCTATGATAAGCACGAATTCCTTTTGAGGATGCATTATTCCTGACATGCCATTAGAGAGCACACCATCCACTGGATGGATACACAACATGTAATAAATATATGTGTTTGGTAGGATGTGTCCCGCCGTTTAATCAGTACATCCGACAAGTTCTACATTTCATGAGATTGGCTCCGACCCAACTCCATTCAGACAATTATGCTTTCCTCCATGGTCTATCTTTACATTTGCTCACCACTTTAATCGAGTTCCTAACAACCAAGAGATCCGACATTTATTCAGCTTTAAGTATTTCAAGGGAAGTCCTTTCGTTCTCTTTCTAGAGCCTTATAGAGGCCACCAGATCATAGTTGGTATTTGGAATAAATTAAGCTAGTTCAAGGAGGAATTCTTCTTTTTACACTATCCTCATGGGTTTGCTCGGCGATGTATATCTCCACGTAAGCTCCACCCTAGCCTTTATCATGTGGTTCCACATCCATAACTTTGTCACTTCTGTTTTTTGTCCATTATAGATGTACCACGTAAGCCTTCCAATGCAACTTTGGCAGAGACTATCAGATAACCCCGTCTATTCCAGAGGAAGGGAAAGAGGCGAAGATGCTGCTGAGCAATGAAAACCTACATTCTTATAACTTGGTGGAATTCAATCGCAGTGTTGGTGCTTCTCGCATGGATAGTGACGATAATGAGGATGATTCTTCGTCTAAAGTTGATGAAGATCACTCGTCGGTGCCCCTAGTTCAAATTTCGTTGGTCAAGACTGGCCATGTATAAGAGCACACTGAAGAGGGTGAATCAAAGATGAAGGTGAAGGAGTAGCGGAACATGGTGAAGAGGGTGCAGGCGATGATGATCAGCAGCCTCTTCAAAGGAAGAGTCATAAGATTAAACTTTCCAAAAAGAGGACTCTGACCCCGCCTCCGCAGCTATGTCCACATTTGAGACTCCTGTATAGATTTCGGAGGATCCTTTCGTTGGCCTTGGGCCAATTCCAGATGTAATCGACTCCTTTGGTTTTTTCCAATATGAGTATTAGGGATGTTGGGCCCCCCATTTGTTTCCAAGAGGACATGCCTACTACCGAGCCAGGGGAGATAATCTCTATTAGCAAAAATTCAAACCCACGGTCCGTCGGGAGGTTACTAAGACACTTGCATGCACACATACATGCACTGTACTCTACATAGCTCATGTAGTTCTCTTATCTTGTCAAAGCTGGTTTATCTTTGCTTTACTTATAGGTTCCGTGGAGCGATGTGGATTATATGAGGATTTCCAGATCAAATGGGATATCAGCCAAGGCATAAACCAACTATGTGACCTCAGAAGCCCAGTCACGATTCTGATTCTAGCTGACATTCAAGCCACGATCATGGAGGCAGAGAGAAATATTATAGGCCATATGATTCACCGTCTAAGCAGCAATCTAGGTCCAAGTCTCCTTCATATAGAGATTTGGAAAAATATCCTAGTCACCGTGACGATGTCCTTTATGATGACCTTTCTTGTGCTTCCCTCTCTACCAAGCAGCCAGCCCTATCTCACACTTCTTAGCAGTCTCATCATCTATCAAAATCCACTACTTTCGATTCCTCTCAATGCAGATCTGATAAGGCGCCTATTGAGAAGCTGGTTGAATAGCCCATCATTGAAAAAGAACAAACAGTCGCTTCAAATCCTTAAATTTTCGAACTACAACATCATTTTTCGAAGATCAATTTCAAATCCTATAAGTTCATTCCTAACTTGAAAGATATTCCTATGTACATCAAGGATGAACTAGTGGCATACACCGATGATGTGTATGATCAGTATTTCACATGGAGAAGGCTGGTTGAGGTAATCTCGGAGTATTTTAAGAATCTAGAGGTTGAGATCGTAGGAATGAAGCTCACTGCGAACCAAAATGATGAGATCGTCGTCCATCTCAACCAAGAAGCCGTTGGGTTAAAGAAAGAAAAGGAGGATGATGATCAAAAGATCATGGAGTTACACGCCACCATCGAGCAAGAAAGAAAAAATCATATGCTCGAAATAGAGTCTGTTCACCATAGGAATCATTATTTGGCTGAAGAGGTAAAAGCATTAAAAGCGCAACTTAAAGGTGAAAGGAAAGAGAAGGTTGAGGCTCTTCAGATTGCTCATAATTACTATGAAGAACCGCTCAATGCGCCCAAGGAGAGAGATGATGCGCTACATAAGGCGAAAAAAGAGGACGAGTTGGTGGCCTCTGTAGAAAGACGGATTAAGGATAGCTTCGATCCACTCATCACCAACTATAACCCCAATGTTCTTAAACTTTGAGACTTGACATGGCACGGTAAAGCTTATCCTTGCACCTTAGCAAGGCATGGGAGAAGATAGTGCGGGATGAGCATGAACATTTAAAAGGAGCTGAAATAGACTTGATGGAGCTGGAGAAGAAATTTTAAGTGCATAGGAGATCGAGGAACTCATAGCAGGTGAACTTATCATGCATTCAAAGTTGGCTGATACAGTTGTGAGAGATCAAGCTGAAGGCTTTGATACCACTCTTCTGTAGGATCGATTTCACGCTAGATGGGGGTGAATGTGGTGATACTATTAATTATAAAAAATTAATGCGGAAGTTTATACAAAATTATTTCAACACAGATATATCAGAATAATGGCAGCACAGATAATAGCAGAATAATAATTTCAAAATTTACCCAGCTTCGGAAAAACCCTGCCTACGTGTTGTCCCCAAGGTTTCTACTAGAAATTAAGCAGTCAGACGATTACACACGTAAACTCACAACACCCTCCATCGACTAGCCTTAACTCTATGCTCAAAACACTGCCACAACTCAGCCACTGAGTTGCGAATTCTCGAACTACACCACTGTAGTTCGTCCCCTAGTCACACGAATAGAATTTACACCAGTTTAAAAGGGGAAAATACAAATTTAAAACAATTAAACGAATTAAAAACCCTAATTATCTAATGCCCTTAATTAACAAGGCCCGCCCAAAATAATAACAAAGGAGTCCTCCTTTTATCTCTTTATTTCTTTAGCCCGACTTCCTGTAATTCAATGGCTACTTCGTTGCTTGAGAAAATTAGGGCTTTCTTTACTCTGTAAAAAATGTCAGCCTCGTTCCTTTGCTTCTTCGTTCGCTCTGAAATTAAGGCTTTTGCAGTTGAAGAAGCCGATTGTTTGATTGTCGATTTCAATAAGTATTCAACTGATTTGCACACAGCTCCTTCAAATTTGAGTCGAGTTCGAATGATGCTCAAATTGATTCGAGTTCAACTCTGTGATATTTCTTGAACTCGAATGCATAATTTTGCCGATGATGTTCATTTATATAGGAATGGAATTCCTTATTTTTCGTTCGTATATTTCATATGAATTCGTCATTTATTTTGTTCTGAATTCATCTCGGCCACTTGATTTTCATATGGATGATAGTGATGATTTCTGACTTTGTCACTTCATGTATTTTTGATTTTACTTGATACTCGTGGATTTATTATGACTTTCGCTTGGCCACCATGGTGGTTGAATTCTCTGTTGACATCATTTGATTCTTGTTTGAAATCCCTGCGACCTTATTTTTGGTTCGAACTTCCTGCTATGACTTCGGCTATTTTTTAAATCCCTTGTGACATTATTTTTGGTTTGACACTGCTGTTTCATGACTTCATGTGGTATGTTCGTGGTCTTGTCATCTGATGCATTGTGGTACGATTATGCTGTTCACTTGATGTTTGTTGAGTTTCTTGTCCACTGCTTGAGTCGAAGTCTGGTTGCATATATGAACTGGTTTTCCTATCTCGGCTCTGGTTACATGTGCACCACTTTGCAATGTCTACTGCCCTGTTGTATTGTGTTGCAGACTTGTTCTTGTGTAACTGGTTGAAGCTCTATTATCTTTTCTATGTTGGCACTGTCACTGCTAGTATGACTTCAATCATTTGGAACCTTATGACTTTACATTATTTACTGGTTTCGAGTAATGACTATATATGTGTATATGTGTCACTGTGTGTTTGAGTCTGGTTCATGTAGTCTTGGTCGAGTCTGAGTTTAGATGCACTTGAATATGCATATGTCTATGTTATAGTTTGTTATTTGATGTTGTATTGCATTAAGCTCATGTGGTCTTCACTTTTGTATAGTCTGCACTTGCATTGTCCACTGTTGCATTCATGTGTACATTACTTGTTTGCCTCCTTTATTGCACGTTTGTCCCTTTTTGAGTCGAGTCAGTGGTGATTATACTTTGGTATTGATGCATTGTGTATTCCAGTGTGCTTAGTTCTTGTGTTTGTATTCACGTCTTCACTGTGTACATTTGTCTGTGCATGTCACTGTTGCATTGCTTCGAGTCAGATTCTTTGCTTACATATGTTGGTCTGCACATCCATGTTGCCTCCTTTATTTCATTTTTGTTCTTTTGGTTCCACTGTACATATATGTGCTTGTTGTCTCATTGATGCATTCGTTTATGTGTCTGCTGTGCACTTGGTTTGCATTGTTGGTCTGGTCTGGAGTATTTGACTGATATTGGTCATTGGTTCATCGAAATCACAGTGGCATTTGCATATGTATACATCCACTTGTGTACATACATTTATCTTTGTATGTATGTGATTTCATCTTGTACCTGTGTCATTTTTTGGTTCACTTGATTTCATGGTTCACCACTATTTTTTGGTTCTGGTCTTTGGGTCAGGTCTTTGATGTTGAGGCTGCTGCATCACTGTTGTCGTTTGTTGCAGTTTGAATTATGATGTGGTTGGTCAGTTTCATTTATTTGTCCACTGGTGCATTATGTTGTATGTATCTTGACCCACAGTTTTGATTGCACCTGTGTTGAATCCGGCTTACAGCTTTGGTTTGACCTTGTGCTAGTGTCGTGACATTATTTTTATTGCACTTGAGTTGAACTCGGCTTTTTATTTGGGTTTGACCTTGTGCTCACCTGTCCCTGTAATTTTATCAAGTGTATATCGGTGTACACGGCCTTGCGGCATGTACGGTGATACACTATGTATGTCACAAGCTGTTCATGTATGATGAATTCAAATTTAAATGATGACGAACAACCCAAATAATTGAGGCAAATATTATTTTCAAAATTCACATTTTATTTTATACTGCAAAAATATTTTCTTTTCAATTTTACTACGTCGGTATTTATTTTTGCTGATTTCTTAGATGCTGGATTCAGTCTAGAATAGAATTGATGAATAATATGAGTGAATGAGTGATATGTAGTGAAGACAGTTGTATAAATTGAAATGTATTGTAATTGAAATTTTGTATATATAGTGGAGCACAAATTTGTACTATTCAAAATTGTAATAAATATTTGTTTGAATAAAATATCTGTTTGAATTTAAATTCTGTGTTATTTATTTTATTCAGCAAATATTTATTTAATCTATGAAAAATAAAATAATACATTTACAAATAAATTTAAATTAATATATATATATATGTTTATTATCATCAAACATAAATCATATACTTGCATATTCAACATCCTCAGGATATCATGATAGGTCTCACTTCTGGGCATCCAGCTACCTCTGCTATTTCATTAGACCCTAGATATAATTCGGATGCACCGCAACTTCTCAAGCCCAACATGCTATCTCCTACCTTGGAAAGAAACTCATATAGTACACCTGTCTACACGGAGTCCCTATCTGGTGAAGGTATATCATTAACCTCAACCGTATTTGAGATGGCACACATGACACGGGTCGATATTGCTAATCTCTCATTTCATCTATCTTAAATTATAGGTTAACTTATAACCCAACTCTTTCTAAAGGGAGCTCCTAGCCAGGGCAGGAGATCCACCATGCCAGATCATTCATTAAAGGTCAACATTCCGATCAACGAGGATGTTTTAATGATGGTAACTTCGGGGCCTATTATAAAGCCTGCCATGTAGGAGATTCATCATAAACAAGTCCTGAGCGCTAGCAAAATTAAGCGAGAACCAGCTAATTTCTTCTCTTTTATTTTATTCATTGTTTTTCCCGACGATCTTAATTCATCTCGGCCACTCTATCTATGGCCAGAGCACTTAGAGTGCACCCATCACTTCATCACAAAGTACACCGATGAAGGTCAAAGAAGTGAGGGCAAGGAAGTAAGAGAAAGAATGAAGCTTAGGCGGATGGACTTTCGGTAACAGGAAAAAAGGAAAAAATCACAAGCTGAAAAAATAATCGTTCACCTCCTTTATGTTTTTTGTTGCATTAAAGAACTTAGGCATTTTCGGTTTTTTTTTGCTGCCAGTATTGTGCGGATTCTGTCGTTTCTTTTTCTTTTCAGCTTGGAGGTTAATAAAACTTATGCTTATTTTGGATGTGAATAAATAAATAAAAAAAATCTTTCAAGTCTCGTTTGAATTTGGGCTAAGTGTTTGAGAAGTGCATTTTACATTCAATGCGCTTGTGATCCACTTCTCGTTATCTTCATCATACAAAGTCTTTAGTCCATTTCATTGCTTGTGAATAAAGAATGATCTCCGAGAAGTCTATCCACATACGACCAAGTTCAACTCTGGAATTTGGTTTAATTTCCAACTACTTTAAAGATTAACTCTACACCACTTTTGAGGGAGTTTTGAGTGTGATTGCACCAATCTTTAAGAGTCAAATTTAGTAAGTCCCCTTAAGATGACTCTTTAGGCATCTTTATTTGGGGTATCTGTACTGACCATGCCAAACTTTTGGCCTTGGTCAGAGTTAACCACTTAGTATAGTGGTCTAAACATCCTCATCCAGGACATTTCCTTCAATCGTGCCTAATTTTAGGTGTTAATCGAAGTTCATAAATTATATCCTGCCTTTCCCCAGGCGTAGACCCTTCATCCTGCCTACTCAGGGCAAGGTGTGAATGCACTGCCAAAATCCGAGCACAAGCAATAGAGGTGAATTGTCTCATTCAACCTTTGAACATTTATACGCCCACCCTTATGACATGGGTTAAATGAGTTGTTTTGGCATCTCTTCGGATGCCAAATGAGATGCCAAATGTAGTTTAGCTTCGTTTGTTCGATCATAGGCTATAGAAGTTTAGGCGGCATCTACCTTTGGGTTCCTGCACATCTACATTTTGCACATGCAAGTTTAGTTAAACATAACACCATTCATAGTGTAAAATCGAGTACAAATAGATTTATGAGCTTCGGAAATCATTCCCTTTATAAACATTAGAAATGATAGATTCTATCTGGTTACATGGAAAGTATGCACAAATTTACATTTAAGAATAGCATCCTAAGTGTTCGCTATTCCATGCCCACGGGAGTAAGATCATGTCCACTATTGCTAACTTGAACATGTCATCTCCAAGTTTTTACTTGATTGCATACGGACCTTCCCAAGTCGGGCCCAAGTTCCCAAAGCCAGGGAAGATTCGTTTAAGGATGAGATCGCCAACTTCAAAGGACTAAGTCCTGACCTTGGTATTGTAATATCAGGCAACTCGGTTTTGATGCGCAGCTTTTCTCAACTTAACTTCGTTGTGCTTCTCATCGATCATATCAAGATACTCTAGCAGGAGTTTCTTATTTGTCTATAGATTATAGTGAGTCACTTGATGAAAAGTTACTTTAAGTTCAACCGGGATCATAGCCTTTGATCCATATGCTAGGATCCTTCAGGACTTGCTTGGCCTCATTATTGGTGACACACTGAAGCATAGGGATAAAGAATCCTTTCCTGTAAAGTACCCCTTCTTGCATGATAGATCTTGCAGTTTTGCGAAGGAGTTGACGCCATTCATTCTTCCTATTCGGAAGATTTCCTCTCTGTAGATAGTTCTTTATCGAAGTCATCCATGACTCCTTCTACGGTTCATCTTCCAAGATCCAATCGACATCCATATGTTCGATGCTTGGATCTAATAGTACTTCCATCGGAACCAGGCCCATAAGCTGTGCATCTCTGGAACTAGCTAACTTTGCTAACGATTCAGCCTTCGCATTTTCCTCTTTTGGAATATGCTTTATCGTGTAATATTCAATATTACTAAGCAGCTGAAGGGCTCAATTTAGATAAAGAGCTAGCCTTACTTCTTTTTCTTGATATTCCTTCCACACTCGACATACCACTAACTGAGAATCACAAAAGATATGCAAAGTTTTAACTCCCAGTTCCTTATAAATCTTGATTCCTGTAATCAAGGCCTCGTATTCTACTTTGTTTCTCGTTGTGGTAAAGTCGATTTCAAGGTATAAAAAATCAGGTGTTCGTTAGGAGTCACTAGCATGATTTCGGTGCTGGAGCAACGTTCATTAGATGCACCATCTGTGTACATCTTCCATCTGGCATTATGCTCTCCACTGCTTTCCAGAGTGTCATCTCACGTAGGGTATTCGGCATTGAAGTCCGACAAATCTTGACCTTGGTAGCTCTCAGAGGGTGATAGGTAATGTCTCATTGGATCAATTTAATGTTCCATTTCAATAGCCTTCTAGAGGTCTCGGGTCATTGCAAGACCGGTCTCAAATGCTGGTCGGTTAGAACCTTGATCGGATGAGCCGAAAGTAAGGGCGGAGCTTCCTTGAAGCGATCAATAAATAGTATGCAAGCTTTTTCGACTTCGAATAGTTTTTTCTACTTCCGTCAACCGCTTACTGATGTAGTACACTAGCGCTAAAGCGTGCACCGACACTATCAGGTAGATAAACCTCCTCCAGCAGTTTTGATAGAACAGGAGATCTCTTTAAGTAATCCACCAGAGCTTGGAATGTGTTTATACATTCTTACATCCAAGCAAAATTCCTTTTCCCTTTCTTGATCACATTGAAGAAAGTAAGATTTATTAGTAGCTTTGGAGATGAATCAACTCAAAGCAGCAACCATCTCATTCAAGCTTTGGACGCCTTTGAACATATCTGGGGCTTGGATGTTCCTCGGGGCTTCGATCTTCTCCAGATTATCTTCGATCCCACGAGAGTTCACAATGAAGCCTAAGAACTTCCCTAATGCAATGCTAATTGAGAATTTCAGGGGGTTGAGCTTTATCTCGTATTTTCAAAGAACACTGAACATCTCAGCTAAGTCAACTATAGGGTTCCAGGATCGCTGTGACTTCATGAGTATATTTGTAACACCCTAATATTTTTATAAAATTATTCAGGAGATTTAATTAGAATAAATAAAATAGAATAATGTAGAATGATAAGGAGATTGAGATTTATTCATAAATTTAGTGGTCGTGCTTATTTAAAATGAAGACGCTTATAAATGGTTAAGTGTTAACTAAATAAAAATAAGGGTATTGAAGTAAATTGCCACCTACGTTCCCACCCTTATATTATTTTCCCTAATACTATTTATGTTCATTTTTCATAAGTAAAACAAATATGAGAAAGAAAATATCAAGGCTAGCCATTAGGAGTAAGATAAGAAGGGAAATCAAAGTAAAAGCTTAGGGTCAAGCTAGAAAGAATCAATCTCAATCAATCTCTAATTTCCTTATCCAATCTAAGGTGAATAATAATAACTACATCTTTGTTTTGATTTATAATCATGTCTTTTCGAATTTAAGGGTAAATTCGTTTTTATGATATATTGGATGATGATATGCTTGATTTATAATTTATTAGTTTAAACAAGATTGTTTAAAAGAGGAATATGCACGATTTAAGGGTAAAACTGAGGTTAAGTTATTTTTAAATGCCATGGAAAATTTTTATCTTATGAGAAACGAGATTTTAGAGTTGGGTTTCAATTTTTATAATTTTCCAAGCTATGGGGAATTACTTATGAACTTTCAAAGTAAAATATGGTTAGTTGGGTTTATAAATTTATTTCGAAAATTATATTAAGAATTTGGATCTGAAATTTTGATATGTTAGGAAACATGATTAAAGTGAAATTCAAGAATTTTTGGGGATTTTTTCCAAGTGATTTAGTATGGAAATTAAATTATTTTAAAAGGAGGACCTAAATGATTTAATTGTTTTGTAAATAGAAAGCGCTTATTTGTTAAATGTTATTTGGCTTTAGATCTAAGAAAAATGCAGCGAACATTACAAAATATTTGGAAAGTTTATGTAACTAATTAAGTGTTTACAAGTGGGCAAGTTAGCTACAAAAAGTTTACTTTATTTGACAAAAATAGCCTTTTGCTTAGAAAAGTAGATTCCGCCTCCTTTGGAAGGAGCTTTCGACCTAGAGCTTCCTCCTCCAACCTAGTCGAAACTAGTCAACCAATACACATGGTATCATTTAGATGGTACATAGTGAATTGGAGAAAGGCGGAAGGTAGGGTGTTGAAACATAGCTTCCGAAGGTGTCGACACCTTTGTTCTTTTTTTAAGAGCAAAGGCGCTTGCCTGTTTACAAAAAGGGTCTTGAAGTAGTCGAAACCGATGGTTTCGAAAGGATATTTCAAAGAAGCTTTCAAAGGAGAGCCGCCGCCTTAGTTTTAAGGTAGTAGCTTCCGAAGGAGTTACTTATATTTTATGGAAGCTTTCAGAAGGAGTAGTTTCGACCAAGACGAAACCCTTCTGTGATACGATGCCTTTCGATGGTATTAAAGACATCAATGCTGTCGAAAGGTACTATTTGTTTTTATATATATAAGCCACTTCCTATTGCTTTCAAAAAGGGTTAGTGGTTTCGAAGGCAACAGTTTCGAAAGGGGTCTCGACGCCATCCTTCCACTATTTTACCCAGTTGTTTTATGCTGAAAGGATGGTGTTGACGCAATCATGTTTCATCAATATTTTTATTTATGAAAAAGAATGGTTTCGAAAATGTTGATTTTGCTAATATTTACTTTGACCCAAATAATGTTTTAAGTATAAACTCTATGCTTTCGATAGGGGACTTTCAATAATTGCGGAAGGGTTACTTCCAATGGTGTCAAAAGGGGCACTTTCAACTGGTTAAAAAAGCTATACTTCAAAAGTTAAATGCTAATACTTTAATATAATCAAAAGGGCTCTAAAGGAAAGTTTTAGAGTATTAAAAAGGTTTGGGCATAATGTTTTGAAGATAGGTTTCAAGGCTTTCGGAGGAGGTCATTCTATGAAGTCGAAAGCCAGGTTTCGCAGATTTCGAAAGGTTTTATAACCCAAACTCATTTTAAAAGGAAAAATTCATGGCCAAATTAAAGGAGTTTTTGTAATGGTTTTGAGAAGAAGCTTTCATTGGTAAAATATTATGTTAAAGGGAATAGCCATGTTCTATATTAAACCCACAAGAGTGGTATTATTAAGTTATTATGATTACTTCTTCAAATATAAATATATTCACATTGTTTTAAATCCTATAACTGCATTTTGGGGAAGGGCAGAATAACCAGCTAGGTTGATTCAGTAGTGAAAATAAATTAAGTAAACTCCTGGATGAATAAATATGTATCCAAGAAGTCAGGGAGACCAAAATGTAGGATGCCTAAATGGGGAAGTTGTTAGAGAGACAGGTTCATAGTGATCCCATGAAAACTATGACTAAGATGTTATTAGGGTTACTAATAGGTTCTTAGTGATCCCATGAAAACTATGTTATAAAGAGTGGTTGGCGGGGGGGCCAATTGGTTTGTAATGCACCCATGAAAACTATATCCGGATTAAGTTATTGACAATTGTCACTAGGTTCCTAGTCCACCCATGAAAACTAGGATAAGAGAGAAGTTATTGGAGTTACCAGTAGGTTCGAAGGAATCCATGAATTAATTAAGTTAATTGGCAGGGGGCCAATAGGTTCATAGTGCACCCATGAAAACTATGGAATAGGACAGGGAGTCCATACATTATATAAAGGTTATTAGTATGCCCATGAAAACTAATAGGTTAATAGTGACCCTAGAAACTACAAAATATGACAGGGAGTCAATTAAACAGAGGATGGGTTATCTAGTATGTTTTAATGTGTTTGCGTATCATCATAATATTTTTAAATGATTATGTTTTAACCATTGTGGATGCAAGAGCATAGTATATGGTTTTATAAAAGGTTTTAGGATATTGGTGAGGGGAAACCCATTTCGATAAACGACGTGGTCTCACTAGATATTTAAATGATTTGAGATGGTAGATTATTATTTATACCGGGCTTTATGTCTGGCTCGAAGTTTATGTTTTCCCCTTAAACTCTCGGGTACTCAATTGATTTTGAGTAAATTGAGATTTAAGGTTTTCAGATTCTCTTCTTAGACGAATAAAGCTTCTAGAGGCGTGTAAGAGACAGTTAGTTATTAGAGTTGTCTTTTTCTACCATGTATTTTGGATGTAAAGGCAAACTTGTTTGCCTTGTTATATATTTTGATCAATCAAGGGGGCATCTTCATAAGTCGCTCTTGGCATATGTGTAAAAATTATATTTTTCTGAACGTGATTAACATTTATGAGATTATGTAATGAACATGAAATGTGAAAATATGTTTTAAATTTGTTAAATTTTTCCATATTCTTGTGATCTATGTATCAATGTATCTAACACCACCGTATTTGGTCACCGATGATTAATAACTATGGATGACTGCAGCATTCATAGCTGTTAGTTCTAGGCCTCCAAGTAGGGGGATGTTACAAGTTGGTATCAGAGCATAGGTTTATGAAACTTTAAAAGAAATTTAAACCTAAAGTATTTTAAACATAATCCAATGAATTTTAAAATATGATCGGGGTTTGGGATAACTCTATAGTAACGTACTTGTATTTGATATATACATATATATAAGTATGTGTTCCCCTCTCTCTCTTAGAACGTTCATATGTATCTTACTAAGACTTGTATGCGGATTTACAAGAAATAAGATATGGAAGCTGGAAATAGAAGAGGAAATCTATGTGGAGGAAGCATCACAACCAATGGAAATGCTTGATCCAATACCAGGAGGAACCAAGGTCGACAAGCTAATGCTAATCCAAATGCTAAAGCCAATGAAGTGCTGGAAATTCGCTAGTAAATGCAAAGATGGTGTATTAGTTGTTAGCCAATATTTTGCAAGCTGGAGTTTCTGGTAATGTTGGAGGAGCTAATCATATGGCTTCAGTTGGGAATAACTAATGCTAAGCTAAGCAGAGTTTACACTAGTCTGGGTGGAAGAACGGAGGATGCTGTTGAAGCTAAGAATTGGCTATTATATTGTGAAAGGATCTTAACTGATCTAGGCTTGGATGATGGAAAAAAGAGGAGGCTGGCCTCTTGGTAGTTGCAAAAGGCAACGCTTCATTGGTGGAATAGTGTGACCACCGGAGTACCAGAGGAAGAGCTAACATGGGCTGATTTTAGAATGAGGTTTGAACAGAAGTTTTATCCGAGGTTGCTAAGTCAGCGTTGACGAGGAAGTTTATGGATCTAGTCCAAGGTAATATGTTAGTAATCGAGTAAACTGCCAAGTTTGATTAGCTGTCTTGATATGGATATGCTACTATGACACTGACATCAGAAGGAATGAGAGTTTCATTCGAGGACTGAGATCAGAGATTGCTAGAATGACCATGACCCATATCGATGATCCTTGTAATGTAGTGGTGGAGATGGCCATTCACCATGAAGAGATGTTGGTTAGTTGTGCTAGTGAAAAGTCGGTCGAATCCCAGGGTCCTTAGGGAAAGAAGAGGAAGTTCTTTAAGAAGAAAGAAGCCTAAAAAGAGGATGTGGCCAAGAAGGCGAAGGCTGAATTAGCGTGCTTCAAGTGTGATAAGAAGGGTCATTATGCTCAAAGTGCAGAACATGCAAAGGGAAGAAGCTTGCAGAGAAGAAAAATGTGAAATGCTTCAACTACGACGAAGTTGGGCATTATAAGAACCAGTGTTCAGAGCCAGTCAGGGTGGATAGAGGGAAGGTTTTTTCTATTGGACAACCATCTTCTTTTAGGCCTACTGCAGCAGAGAAAGGAAAAACTGTGATGGAAGGTATGTTTTGATTCAGAGTATACCAATTAGGATATTATTTGATACCGATGCATCACATTCAATTATATCAGTATTTGGTTGATAGGTTATGCATAGAACTGACATACATTGTTACTTCCTTAAGGGTTGTGAATCCAATAGGAGGGTATCAACTCTAGGGATGAGATACGACCCACTAGAACTTGATTTGTTAGGTCATAAGTTTGCATGCAGTTTGTGTGTTTTTGATTTCGTAGATTTTAGGATCATTTTGGGTATGTATTGGTTGAGTAGGTATGAGCCCAGGATATTTTACCAAGATAGGGACATATCTTTGAGACACCCTGATAGTCATAACCGAATCATCTTCTCAGTGGAAAACTCTAGCAGAAGTGTTTGTGCTTGGTTGAGTGTTATGGAAGTAGGAGAAGAGATATGTCAGGTTCGGATAGCAAGGGAATTTGCAAATGTCTATGAGCCGATTGCGAGATTACTGCTGAAACGAGCTATTGAGTTTCAGATAGATCTTGTGCCAGGTGCTGAACCTGTGAGTAGACTACCTAGCAAGATGACACCGATAGAGATGAAGGAATTGAAGGTGCAGCTAGTAGATCTTGAAGGAAGTAATTTTCTTAGGCCATGCAGTTCGCCGATATTTGTGAAGAAACCAGATGGGTCATTAAGGATGTGCATCGACTATTGTAAGCTAAACGAAATGACCGTAAAAAATAAGTACCCACTGCCAAGAATTGATGATCTATTTGATCATTTCAGTGGAGCCGGAGTGTTTTGCCAGTTGGATTTTGCAATGGGGTTCCATCAGTTTAGAGTGGCAGAGGATAGTGTTCCTTTGACTGCATTTTAGACTAGGTATGATTCATATGAGTGGTTAGTAATGCCATTTGGATTGACGAATGCACCTGCTTTCTTTGTGGATTTGATGAACAAAGTCTTCCGAGAGTATTTGATAGATTCATGTTGGTGTTTATAGATGACATTTTGGTATGATCCAAGGATGAAAGGGAGCACGAAGATCATCTTAGATTTGTGCTTGAGATGCTGAAGCAGAATCAGCTAAAGGTAAAGTTTTCCAAGTGTTATTTTTGGGAGAAAGAGGTTAAGTTTCTTAGTCACGTGGTTTCAGAGAAAGGATTGTCGGTTGATTCAGATAAGATCGAAGCTATGAACAATTGGAAGAGACTAGAGACAGTGACCGAGATCATAAGTTTTCTTGGAAATGCTGGCTATTACTGGAGATTCATCAAGGATTTCTCACAGATAGCAACGCCTTTGACTAAGATTACCAAGAAGGAAGTGAAGTTTGTTTGGTCCGATAAATATGAGGAAGCATTCCTTAAGTTAAGGAATTTTCTAACCAATGCTTTAGTGTTAGTAGTTCCAGATGGAAACCAAGGGTTGGTAGTATACACTAATGCATATGGGACTGGATTGGGAGTAGTATAGATGCAGAGGGGCAAAGTCATTATGTATGCATCTAGATAGCTTAGGCTGCATGAAGTGAGATATCCTACTCATGACTTAGAGTTGGATGCGGCGGTTTTTGCCTTGAAGAGTTGGAGGCATTATCTCTTAGGGGAGAGATTTGAGTTGTTTATCGATCATAAATTTTAAGATATTTATTCTCTCAGAAGAGTTGAATATTAGGCAACAGATGGTGGCTGAAGTTTTTGGCTGCTTATGATTTTGATATAGAGTATACACCAGGAAAAGGTAATAAGGTGGCGGATGCTCTTAGTAGAAGGAGTCAGAATGTGTCGTTGGCTATGTTGGCCGAATGGAAGAATCTAGAAGCTTTGGCCAGCTGTGGTTTTCAGTTAAGATCGACCGCTATTTCCAGTCAGAGTGATGCCATGTGACTTGTTTGGAAGTTCAACCAATATTGATCGAGAGGATTGCTTCAAAGCACAAGGAAGATCCATTGTTAGCCGAGAGGATCGGAAGGCTTGAGGTAGGAACTGAGATTGATGATCTAAAATATTTTCACCTTGACTATAGAGGATGGTTGAGAAAGAAGGGGCGATTATGTATTCCAGGTGTTAAGAACTTGAGGAAAGAAGTTCTTGAGGAATGTCATCGATCCAAGTTTATGATTCATCCTGAAGGGACCAAGATGTATCCGGATATGAAAAGGAGCTTCTTTTGGAATGGCATGAAGAGGGATGTTGGCTTGTGGGTTTGGTAGTGTGTAAACTATCAACATATGAAAGCCGAACATCAAAAGCCTAGTGGGTTACTTCAACCTCTAGATATTCCAGTTTGGAAATAGGATTCAATACCCATGGATTTTATAGGTGGGTTTCCAAGGTCAAGGAGAGGAAATGAGAGTATATGGGTTATTGTTGGACAGGTTGACTAAGAGTGCCCATTTCATTCCAGTCAAGTCAACCAAGATGGCACCTTTTTTGGCAAAGTTGTTCATGAAGAATATAGTTAGACTTCATAGAGTTCCTAGTAGCATAGTCAGTGACAGAGGTGCTTTATTCACTAGTGAATTATGGAAAAGTCTACAAAACGTGCTAAGCACTAAGCTCAAGATGAGTACATTATATCACCCACAGAGGGATGGGCAGACAGAAAGAGTTAACAAGGTACTCGAAGATTTATTGAGAGTTTGTGTATTGGATTTTGGTGGATCTTAGGAGTATCACCTACATTTGGTTGAGTTTTCCTATAATAATAGTTACTAGATTAGTATAGGAATGACGCCTTTTGAAACTTTATATGGAAGGCCATGCAAATCCCCTGTATGTTGGTTGGAGACTAGAGACAGATTGGGTGTTAGGTCCAGATTTGGTTAGGGAGACTTCAGAGAAGATTGAGTTAATCCGAGGGCAGATGAAGGAAGCTCAATCCAGGCAGAAGAGTTTTGCAGATAAGAGGCATAAAGACCTAGAGTTCTCAGTGGGAGACAAAGTTTTCATTAAAGAATCACCGATGAAGGGTGTGGTATGGTTTAGAAAATGGAGAAAGTTGGCACCGAGATATGTTGGTCCATTCCAGATTATAGAAAGGACTAAAAAGCTTTCCTACAGAGTAAAGTTGTCGAGCAGTCTGGCAGGTGTCCAGAATGTATTCCATATGTCTCATCTTCACAAGTATGTGCATGATCCAAAGTCCACCATTCCTTAGACACAGTTGGAAGACTTGGTAGTTGAGCCTGATTTGACTTTTATAGACAACTAGTTCAGGTTGTACCGAGAGATGAGAAAAGATTGAGGACTAAGACAGTCAAGTTGGTGAAGGTTCAGTGGAGCGACAACAAGAAAGACTGTATTTGGGAGACAGAGGACAGGAGTCGAGATGCTTATCCTGATCTGCTTTGATGATATGTCTATAATAGATTTATATAGATTAGTTCTAGTCAGGAAAGCAAGTATGGATGTTGGGAGTCGTTGCAGATGATTGTTATGTTTGCTATTTAATCCTTACTGAATTTCGAGGATAAATTCTTTAATAAGGGGAGCATAAAACACCCCTAATTTTTGATAACATTATTCAGGAGATTTTATTAGAATAAATTAAATAGAATAATATAGAGTGATAAGAAGATTGAGGTTGATTAATAAATTAGTGGCCGTGCTTATTTAAAATGAAGAAGCTTATAAATGGTTAAGTGTTAACTAAATAAAAATAAGGGTATTGGAGTAAATTGATGCCCACATTCCCACTCTTATATTATTTTCCCTAAGACCATTCAAATTCATTTTTCGTAAGTAAAATAAAAGCAAGAAAGCAAATATTGAGGTCGGCCATTAAGAGAAAGATAAGACGAGAAATCAAAGTAAAAGCTTAGGATCAAGCTAGAAGGAATCAATCTCAATCAATATCTAATTTTCTTATGCAATCTAAGGTGAATAATAATCACTACATCTCTATTTTGATTTCTATAATCATATGTTTTTGGATTGAAGGGTAAATTCGTTTTTACGATATATTGGATGATGATATGCTTGATTTATAATTTATTATTTTAAACAAGATTGTTTAAAAGAGGTATATGCACGGTTTTAGGCTTAACCAAGGTTAAATTATTTTTAAATGCCATGGAAAAATTTTATGTTATGACAAACATGATTTTGGAGTTTTTTTTTTGAAAATGGGTAATATTTTAATAAGGGCATATACAGCCCAAGTTTGGTTCAGCCCAGTACGACATGCCGTACGGGAACATATACAAAATGTCTTTCATAATTAAAAACAACTTAAGATAACAATTATACTTCGTCTGAGCTTGTCTTCTTCGCATTCATGGCGGCCAATAACTTGTATTTGGGCTTCCTCCCGATGAACTTTGCCGATCATTTTCTTCAATTCGAACTTCATCTGATTCCCACGAGGTAAACACATAGTTTTTGTTTCTCTTCTTCATCAGTTGGATATCATATCTGATGAGTTTACTGATTTCCTCACTGTTACGTTGTTTTTTCTCATATACTCTTCGATTTCTCTCCTTCCACACATTCCAAACTGTTGCAGTAATGGAGGTACTGGCCAATTTGGATTTGCTGTCTACGCCATCTCCTCTCCACGGCAGGTGATGTATTTCCTCCTCCAAAGTGCTTTCTTGTGTAGGCAGATTTTCTTTAGTTTTGCTTTGTGTCCGTATTTCGTTCGAGATTTTGCATTTAAAGAACAAATGGTTATGTGTTTCTTTCTCCTGTTCACACAGTTCACATTTATTTTCTATAATAATCCCCCATTTCATAAGTCTGTCTTTAGTAGGCAAACACTTCTGAATCGCTTTGTATGCAATGAATGCCATTTTAGGATTATTTACTTTGTTCCAGATGACTTTTCTCCAATCTACTTTGTTATCATGGTGTCGTATCTCTTCCCACGCTGTTTTAGTAGTAAATTCTTCCCCAGTAGGCTTCCAGATCCATACATCATTTTGTCGCCCATTGTATATTGGCATGTACTGTATTTTCTCCTTGATTTCTCGGTTTAGTGGTAAACTCGAGCAGTCCCATTCATTGTTTTTAATTATGTCAGAAACATTTTTTTCCGGACAACCATAATCTGAATAAGTAGTGATCCCCACTATATCAATCAAAGATGTGCCTGTTATCCAAGGGTCTTTCCATAGATTTGTCTCTTTCCCTTAGCTATTTCTTTTTCACAGCACTGAGCTAGTGTTTTTCTTATTTGCATGATAGCTTTCCAGTTTGTTGAAGCGTTATTGTCTATCTCCATGCACCAGAAATTGTCTTTTATGTATCTTCTTCTCATCCAATTTCCCCATAGGCCCTTGCCATTGATTATCCTCCAAGCTTGTTTTAATGTGAAAACCATTCTCATGTCGTTAATCCGTCTAAGCCCCACGCCTCCCTCGTCTTTAGGTCTACATAAATCCTCAAATTTAATCTGATGCATGCCTCCTTTCCAAATGAAGTCTGCACAGACTTTTTCAATTTTTTTCATTGACGCATCCGGTAATTGGAAGGTCTGTAACCAGAAATTGATTTTGGCGTGAATAACTGTATGAACCAGTTCGATTCTGCCTGCTAATGATAACAGTTTGGAGCTCCATCCCTGTAGTTTATCCCTTATTGAGGAAACCAGTACTGCACATTCTCTATCAGTTATTTTATTTGTTGATAAAGGTACACCGAGATACTTGACTGGAAGTTCTCCTTCTTTCACTGTTAAAATATTCAGGATCTCATTTCTATTGTTGCATGTCTTGTTAAAGTAGCATTTGGTTTTTTGTTCGTTCAATTTAAACCCTGTATATCTCTCGAGCCTGCAAAAAATTTCTTTGACTGATTTAGCCGATGCATTGGAAGATTTTATACAAATGAGTAGGTCATCTGCATATAATAGGTGGGTCACAATAGGCTGAATCTTGTATATTGGCTGAACTAATTTGTTGTGTGTTGCCGGCTCCATTTGTAACGAAAAATATTCCATGGCAATAGCAAACAAGTAAGGGGAGAGGGGATCACCTTGTCTAATTCCTCTGTTGGATACTAGGAAGCCTTTTGGTATCCCATTGATCAGTATTGAGTAGGTAGGAGTGGTTATACATTCTTTTATTATATTCACAAATTTTGAAGGGAAGTCCATTGATCTTAGCATATGAATGATAAAATCTCTATTTATTTTATCGTACGTTTTATGAAGATCTACTTTTAGACAGAATTTATCTGCTCCTGGTTTGTTGAAGTTTCTAATCAATTCATGTGCCATCAATGAGTTTTTGGAAATGCTTCTACCTTTGATGAATGCACTTTGACTTTCTGATATAAGGTCAGGTAAAATGAGTTTCATTCTGTTGCACAAAATTTTACTTAGTATTTTGTATATCACATTGCAGCATGCAATAGGTCGGTAGTCTTCTATCTTTGTTGGATTTTCCTTTTTAGGGATCAGGCATATAAATGTGTGATTAATTTCTTTGACGAATTTACCACTTTGTAATATATCCTGCATTGCTGATAGAATGTTTTCTTTCAGGTCTTCCCAATGGTAGAGGAAGAATTTGGACCCCAGCCCATCTGGCCCGGGACTGGAGTCTATATGAATGGATTTCAGGTCTTCCAAAACCTCTTTCATGGTTATATTCCTGGACAGAATTCTTTTCCCTTTGGCATTAACCAACCGTCTGCAATGAACTTCTGGTATTGTGTGGTTAACTTCTCCATTAAACAAATCTGTGTAGTATTTTATAGCTTGTTCTTCAAATGCTGAACTGTTGACACAGTTGTTCCCATCTTGATCAATTAGATAATGATTATTGTTGAAGTTATGTCTAATTGCCATTTTCGTATAAAAGAATTTTGTGCATTCATCTCCTTTAGTTATCCACTTTTCTTTAGCTTTCTGTTTTAATTCAATGGCTTTTATGTGAAGAGCTTCTTTTAGCTTGCTTTGAAATTGGTAGTATTGTCTCCATACATCATCTGTTGAATCTCCATTGTCAATTAATTTTAACAATTCTTCACATTTTGTCTGAAACTTGTTGATCTGCTCTTCATTTTTAGGTCTATTTATTTTCCATTCCTTTAATTGATGTTTGGCATCTTTAAGAATTTGCACAAGTTTATAGCATTCAGTTCCTTCCTCCCTTGGTATATCAGTAATGTGTATTGCTGATGTGTAACCTTCTAATTCTGGCTATTGATTTGAGTACCTGAAAGGTTTTCCTTTTCCATGCATATTCTTTTCCTTTAAGTTTATGAGGATGGGACAATGATCGCTTGTTGAAGGAGGTAGTATGTTCACATTGATGTTTGACAATTTATTTATATATTCTACATTCACCAGAGCTCTGTCCAATTTACAGGAAATTTTCTTACATGATTTTGGAGTTGGGTTTCAATTTTTATAATTTTCCAAGCCACGGGGAATTACTTATGAACTTTCAAAAGAAATATGATTAATTTGGCTTGTAAATTTATTTTGAAAATTATATTAAGAATTTGGGTTTAAAATTTTGATATGTTAGGCAACATGAATAAAGTAAAATTCTGTAATTTTTGGGCATATTTCCAAGTGTTTTAGTATGGAAATTAAATTATTTTGAAAGGTGGACATAAATGATTTAATTGTTTTATAAATAGGAAGGGCTTATTTGTTAAATGTTATTTAGCTTTAGATCTGAGAAAAATGTAGAAAACATTAGAAAAATAATTGGAAAGTTTATGTAACCAATCAAGTGGGCAAGTTAGTTACAAAAAGTTTACTTTATTTGGCAAAAATAGCCTTTTTCTTAGAAAAGTAGGTTCCATCTCCTTAGGAGCTTTCGACCCAGAGCTTCCGCCTCCAACCTAGTTGAAACCTTTTAAGTCAAAACCAATAAACCAATACACATGGTATCATTTAGATGGTACGTAGTGGATTGAAGAAGGGTGGAAGGTTGGGCGTCAAAACATAGCTTTCAAAGGCGTCGATACCTTTGTTTTGTTTTTAAGAGCAAAGGCGCTTGCTTGTTTACAAAAAGGTTTTCGAAGTAGTAGAAACCAATGGTTTCGAAAGGGTATTTCAAAAGAAGCTTTCGAAGGAGAGTTGCCGCCTTTATTTTAAAGTAGTTGCTTCCGAAGGAGTTACTTAGATTTTATGCAAGCTTTCGAAAGGGGTAGTTTCGACCAAGTCGAAACCCTTCTGTGATACGATGCCTTTCGATGGTATTGAAGACATCGATGCTATCGAAAGGTATTGTTTGTTTTTATCAATATAAGCCACTTCCTACTTTTTTCGAAAGGGGTTAGGGGTTTCGAAAGGGGCTCGATGCCAACCTTCCACTATTTTACCCAGATGTTTTATGCTTTATAAAGGATGGTGTCGACGCCATCATATTTACCCAATATTTTTATGTATGAAAAAGGATGGTTTTGAAAGATTTGCTTTCGCCTATATTCACTTTGACCCAAATAATGTTTTAAGTATAATCGCTATGCTTTAGAAAGGGGGACTTTCAATAATTTTGGAAGGGTTGATTCCAGTGGTGTCGAAAGGGGTACTTTCAACTGGTTTCGAAACTATACTTCTAAAGTTAAATGCTAATACTTTAATATAATCGAAAGGTTTCAAAAGGAAAGTTTAAAGTATTAAAAAGGCAGGGGCCTAATGTTTTAAAGATAGATTTTGTGGCTTTCGAAGGAGGTCATCCTATTAGGTCGAAAGCTAGGTTTTGAATGTTTCAAAAGGTTTTATAACCCAAACTTATTTTTAAAAGGAAAAATCCATGGCAAAATTAAAGGAGTTTTTGTAATAGTTTTAAAAAGAAGCTTTCCTTGATAAAATATTAGATTAAAGGGATTAACCGTGTTCTATAGTAATCTCACAGGAGTGGTATTGTTAAGTTATTATGATTACTTCTTCAAATATAAATATATTCACATTGTTTTGAATACCATAACTATATTTTGGGGATGGGTAGAATAATCAGCTAGGTTGACCCAGTAGTGAGTGTAAATTAAATGAACTCATGGATAAATAGATTTGCATCCAAGATGTCAGGAAGACCAAAATTTAGGATGCCTATATGGGGAAGTTGTCAGAGAGAAGGGTTCATAAAGATCCTACGAAAACTATGACTAGGAAATAATCGGGGTTACCAATAAGTACATAGTGATCCCATGAAAACTATGTTATAAAGAGTGGTTGGCAGGCAGGCCAATTGGTCTGTAGTGCACCCATGAAAACTATATCTGGATTAAGTTGTTGACAGTTGTCACTAGTTCCTAGTGCACCCATGAAAACTAGGATAAAAGAGAAGTTGTTGGAGTTACCAATAGGTTCAAGGGAACCCATGAATTAATTAAGTTAATTGGCCAAGGGCCAATAGGTTCATAGTGCACCCATGAAAATTATGAAATATGACATGGAGTCGATACATACATTATATAAAGGTTATTAGTAAGCCCGTGAAAACTAATAGGTTAATAGTGACTCTAGAAACTACAAAATATGACTAGGAGTCAATTAAACAGAGGATGGGAAATCCATTATGCTTTAATGTGTTTGCATATCATCATAATATTTTAAAATGATTTTGTTTTAACCATTGTGGATGCAAGAGCACATTATATGGTTTTATAAAAGGTTTTAGGATACTAGTAAGGGAAACCCGTTCTGCTAAGCGATGTGGTCTCACTAGATATCTAAATGATTTGAGATGGTATATTATTGTTCATATCAGGCTTTATGCCTGACTCGAATTTTATGTTTTCCCCTTAAACTCTCAGGTATTCAATTTATTTAAAGTAGATTGAGATTTAAGTTTTCAGGTTCTCTTTTAGACGAATAAAACTTCTAGAGGCATGCAGGAGGCTATTAGTTATTAGAGTTATCTTTTTTCGCTGTGTATTTTGGATGTAAAGGTAAACTTATTAGCCTTATTATATATTCTAGTCAACCAAGGGGGCATCTTCATATGTCGCTCTTGGCATATGTGTAAAAATTATATTTTTCTGAACGTGGTTAACGTTTGTAGGATTATGTAATGAACATGAAATGTTTTGAATGGAATGTGGAAATGTGCTTTTAATTTGTTAATTTTTTTCCATATTCTTGTGATCTATGTATCAATGGTACACTACCATATTTGGTCGTCGGGGATTACTAACTATGGATAAGGGCAGCGTCGGTAGCCGTTAGTTTTAGGCCCCCATATAGGGGGATGTTACAATATTGTCCATGTATACCTCCATTGAGCATCTGATATGGTATTTAAACATCATGTTCACCAGTCGTTGGTAGGTCGCTCCGGTGTTCTTTAATCCAAATGGCATAACAAGATTATAGTACATTCCTAGATCGAATATGAAGCTAGTTCATTCCTTGTCTAGCACATGCATCGGGATCTAATTGTGTGCGAAGTATGCATCCATGAACAATCGCAACTCTTGTCCAGCTATTGGATCCACCAGCTGATCTATTCTTGGGAGTGGGAAGGTATCCTTCGGGCGTGCCTTATTCAAGTCGGAATAGTCGAAGCATGTCCTCCACTTCCTATTTGACTTTTTCACCATAATTTGATTCAATACTCATTCCTGGCATAAGGCATCGTGGATGAAGCCATTATCCTTTAATTTCTCCATCTCTTCTTTATGGCACTTATGTTTCATAGAATGCATTTCAGATTAATATCCAATGCATGGCTCGCTTTCTACGAAGACATTCCACACATGTCTAAGTGAATCCAATCAAACACATCAAGGTTTATCTGGAGAAAAGCAACTAATTCTTTCATCGCCCTCGTGCTAAACCACGATCCGACCTTCATGGCCCATGTAGGAATTTTCGTGGCTGATCGAGATATTGATCATTAACTCGGCTGGGACTGCCCTTCCATCCAACGGCTCTTTCCTCGGATCATATCCTTATGGAACCGGCTGTGTAGCTCGAGCCAGGTCCTAGGCGATAGTTGATATGCATCCAAAGCCTTGATACAGAGAGTCCTCTCCACACCCTTTCCTTTTTCTCTTTGCCTCACCTCTTTTAACTCGATGGCGTAGCACTAGGGCCAAGCCCCTGAACCCCTTGAACTAACCCCACACCATTCTTGGTTGGGAATTTCATCAAACACCAAGAAGCAGCGGCTGCTCTGAATTCAGCAAAGGTCGGTTGGTCCCAAAAAATGTTATAAGCATAGTAAATATCCAACACAAAAATGGCTCGACTTGCACTCTCTTGTAATCGCCATCTCCATGAACCGCCGGTAGATCCACGCATCCCATTGGCTCAATAGTCATCTCGTTAAATCCCTGGGTCCAAGATTTACATGGCCTTAAGTCCTTTACCTCCAGAAGCATCTGGTTGTAGGCTCTTTTAAACAGTACAATGATTGAACTCCCATGATCAACCAAAGCCTTCTTCACTACAGCAGGTCTGATCATGGTCAAAATAACTAGTGGATCAATGGTCGGGCCTTCTCCCCCATTGGCATCTCTGTTACGAAAAACGATATCATCTGTCACACTTTTGAGTTGCTTTGCCAGAGCACCATCTTCGACTGCAAAACAACTCTCATTCACTATATGTTCTAAAGCACAACCATAATGCTCCATCTCGTTCCTACTCTTCTTAACTGGACGTGGTCCATCGATTATAGTATTTATCATATGACATTTCTCAAGTCGCCTAGGCTCATCAGCACGAGGCCGACTTGCCACTATTAGGAAGTTGACCCATGAGGGTTGGAGTATCCTTGCTCGCATCCTACGAGGTTTCACAAACTACCGCAACTTCTTTCTACAAATTAATTCCTCAATCATATCACGTAAGTGTCTGTATTCCTTGGTATTGGACTATGTGTCTCATAGACCTAACAAAATTGCCAAATTTTCCCCCCTCTCAATCGACATCCCTAGAGATAGCTTTCAAAACTACACAGTACCTTAAGTTGCCAAGTAGACATTCTCTATTGAGTTACTCAACTCAGTATATCTATCATACTTAAGAATCCTGGGATAATTCCTATTATTTGGCTCCTGCTTCCTAGCCCTATTATCACTATGCTTCTGACCATCATTCTTATCACCAACATTGATATCCATATTTTCGAAACTCCCTCCGGATTGTTTTACTGCAATATTGCTATGTATCACTTTAGTTGAATGCCCAAGTCATTCCTTCGGGCACGAATATGCGCCTCTTCCAAGCGTAAGAACCGATTGACCTTCCTATAAAACATATCCATTATCGACGGGTGTTTCATTTCCAACTATCCCCTGAAATCAATATTGGGATAAATTCCTCTGATCAACACCATCAATACAATGTCCTCCTAAGCATTGCTTACTTCCTCCGTTGCAGTATGAAATCTATGCAAAAAATCCTTCAAAGACTCTCCCACTCCCTGGAAGAGGTTTGGAAGTAACATCACGTCTTTCGAACATGTTGTGTGTGTGTGCAAAATTGCTATATGAACTTTTGCGCCAGTTGATCAAAGGATGATATGGATCTCGATGGCACTTGGGTGAACCACATCATTGCTACCCCCACCAGGAATATTGAGAAACAATGACATCAAACGACATCAGTAACCCTGGACAAATCCATATGTTAGTCATACTTCATCAAACGTTTCCTCGAATTCGTCTTTCCATTATATGACGACATCGTTAGCATTGCAAACCTATGTAGGTATTCCTTGCACATTCTATATTCTGTAAAAGAATTTTGGCTCGAGAAGGAACCTCACTCATCATTCATCCAGTGTAGATTCTCACGTATCAGTCTCCTGACCATTTCAGTCAAATTTAATTCAAGGGTCTACTGAATGGCGGTGAACATAATCTACCCGGAGTGTTTGGTCCGGCAAACGCTCTTGGTTAGTGTCATGATACCTCGGTTTACCATTCGTTCAGTAGTTCCTTGCATACAGTCTCTCTGTGGTAGATCTACAGCACCTGCATATGTTCCAACATTCTAACAGTCGACAGCAAGACTTGACGCCAAACCAGTAGCATCACCCGGGAGTCGAGCACCAGTACCCACATTTAATGGTTTAGTACCGACCCCTTCTGATGGATCGGTATCGATCAATAGGCCTTGGCCATGGCTCGTTCCCGCCTCTTGTTTCAACTTTCTAGCTTCCTTCCTTAACATCTTTTGCCTTTTTCCCCTCTACATTTTTTCCAATGACAAAGAACTATCATATTTCGAACCAGAAGGCATTCTATCCCTTCTGCTCCTCCTACGATTGTTGGTTAGTTGATTCAACAAGTTCAAGCTCTGCTTCATCTGTGCATTCAACTCATTGGCGCTTTCCTAGAGCTTATCTTCTATCTGCTTCATCATCTGGTCCATCTAAACTCTAGTAACCACATCAGTTGGGTTTTGAACACCTACAGCGATTGGCTGCGCTACCTCATCAAATTGTTAGCGATCAATCTTCTCAACATCTTCGACGGCACGTGAAGTGATAGAACGGTCTCTTCTAGGGGCCATTATAGGAAGCTCTCATATAGATTCTTGAAAATTTGAGTAGTTAGAAGTTTTAAAAAATGAAGGAAACTGAATACATCTCTTGGATTTAGACAATACAATAGTAGATGGTAGATCAAAATAGGTTTGAGAATAGTCTCTAAGTGAAAGCACCAAATGTTAGTACCAAAAACGTCACAAACACCGATAGATTATGTAGAGAATGAAAAGTGATGAAAAGTAAATGAAAATGAGGGAAAACAAAATAATACAAGTTTATAGTGTTTCGATTATTCATTGCCTACGTCCATTTTAGATTTTTATTGACGATATCCTTATTTTACAACTGCTATTCTTATCGTTCAGTACCACTTGGTAGCCAACGATAAGAAATATGTAAAATTACTTGAGAGCTAAAAAGATCCTCTTAATGATGGCCTTCCATGCCTCTTTATAGCTACAGATCATTGAAAAAACTATAGCATGTCTTCATCCATGTTCTCCATAATGTAACAATAGGTATACTCAAGAAACTATGGCCAAGTCAGTAATCAATCATGGATCGATACTGATCCATAAGCATGGATTGATACTGATCCATAAGATCATCTTACGGACGGTTCTAGCCACTTTGGATTAAAGTGATATATCATTAGCTTTATGTTTCTTGACTTGATTATATGGTTGTTAGCATGTTCCTTGGCTAATGGGATGGATAGGTTAGGAATTAAGTCGTTACTTCGTTGTGCTTGAGCTAGTTGATATCAAATGACATGCAAACGATCCATGGAGTTAGGAATGAGCTTATCACATTAATATTTATTTGTAGGAGGAAAATGGAACAAATTTGGGAAGATTTTATGGATCGGTGTCAAACTATAGATGGATCGGTACCTATCCATCATTTTCATGGATCGGACTTTGATTCTTTTAGAGTGGCTTTGTCCTTGCCTTGTAGTTTTGATTATAATTGGCTTTTGGACTTTACAGCTATCTCTCCAGGCTATCTATCTCGATAGCTTTCAAATTCTATTCGTTAGTTTAGTCTAGATACTACCTAGTCAAAATGCTAGATAAAAATATATATGTTATGTTTGAAAAATAAAGTTAAAGTGATATTAAATAATTAAAGTTATAAGCTTTGGACCTCTCTTGCTTTTGAAAGAAAATGACAACTTTATATTATATAACTTCACCTCTATTACCCTCTTAAACATGTAACATGGCCTTGAATTGATATTTAAATGGTTATTTGGATTGTGTGTTGAATCGAAGTATGTTTGAAAGTGTTTGAAGCGAGTATAATTGTTATATGTGCACTTCGATATCCCTTAACTTTAACTTATGTAAATTTGATATTATGATCTTAACTTAGGATAATTTGATTTGGTTGTTCTCTAGATATATAAAAATGGTTTGGAAAGTTATAGAAATTATGAATAAAAGTTGTGAAAGTTAGAGAAAAAAGGTGGTTATAAAAACACTTTGTAAATATAGCCTGTTTTTGGGAGAAATATTTGGGAAGGTATTCTTTGAGATATCTTTCATGGTTTTTAAATACTCTAAGGGTGTTGCTTACTATAAAAATTCCAAATATTAAATCATTGTTAAAGTAGTTAAAACTAGTCGCAAAGATCATGCTTTTCAATGTTGTTCTTTAACATAAAGACTTTTAACAGCATTTATACATGCAATAGTAATTCACTTATGGTTTTATGTGTTTAAAAATGATATCTAAATTTGATATTTTCTCTAATCATTTTAGCGATGTTTTATAACCTATTTTGAAGTTTTTTAAAGTTAGTATGAAGTTTAAATGTATATTTAACAATTATATATGTATTTTCAAAGTAAAAAGGGTTTTATAATATAAAACATGTTTTTCATCAAATTATAAATTAGTTATTTTCAAGTAATTTTTTTATAGATATTTAAAACCTATTTACAAGTATTTTTAAAGTATTTATAAGTTTTGAAAAAGGTAATTGACTAGGCTTAACACTAAAAGCCGACGAGGTAACATCACTATTTGTGAGAGTTAAGATTAATATCGAGTAAGGATATGAACAATAGAGCTTTAACCTACCGGTTTCCCTCTTGAATGGAATGGTTAAGTTGGAATGTCGAAAAAATGTTAATCTTGTTGTTTACTTATTTTTTTGAAAAGTAACTAACTTTGCTTAAGCTAAAAGCCAACAAAGTGGGCTTATCTATTTATGAGAGTTAAGGTTGATGTCAAGTAGGAATATGAGCAATAGAGCTCTAACCTATCGGTTTCCATCTTGGTCGAGGAATAGTTAAATTAGAAATGTTAGAAATGGTTAATCAAATTTTTTTCTCGCTCATTTATGGAAGTCATAAATACTATACTTAACACTAAAAGCCGACAAAATAGAATTATCCCTTTGTAAGATTCAAGAATGAAGCGTTTAGGCAAGGGTTTGATGCAACTGGTGCTCTAACATACCTGGCTTCACTCTTTGATGAGAACTAGTTAATTTGGAATGTCATAAACGAGTTAAGTATACAAATCATGATTTCTGTAAGCAGTCCTTTTTAACTAGATAGTCGCTTAATCGACAATTGAACTTAACCAAATATTATCTTAGATCCTTAAAAGAATGTTTCTAAAGATAATACAAGTATGGAATGGTTTTGGGTTTGTTATACAATGTATTAACAACATTTGTCTTTAATCCTTTTTTATTATATTATGAATTTAAATGGATCTTAAAAGAATGTTTTAAAGACAGGCATAAGTGAAATGATTTTGGGACTGTAGTGACAATGTTTAAGTAACATTAGTATTAAACTTTATAAATGGATTTGTGAAGTACTTAGGTCCTCAAAATAGATATTTTGAAGGACATTATAAGTAAGGAATCTTTTGGCATGATGGAAAAATTAAAGGTTTAAAGTAAGAAATCTTGTTAATAATTTGTGAACATACTTGTACCATTTGAGATAAGTATATGAGTACCTTTTGAACTATTGAAAGTGTATAGGCAAATAGTAGAAATTGATAAAAGATGTTTTATTAGATAAAAGAAGTTTTACAAATAAAATAAGTTTAAACTAATAAAGATTAATAAAAAAATAAGAAGATTAAAAGTCGCTTTTGTGACTTAATCGTGCTCTTTATGAGCTAATCGTGCTTTGTATGCTTACTCATTTATGGAAAACATTTAGTTGTATACTTAGCACTAAAAGCCGACGAAGTAGGCATGTCTATCTATAGGAGTTAAGATTGATGTTCGAGCAGGGATACGAGCAATAGAGCTCTAAACTACCGACTTTACTCTTGACCGAGGGACAGTGCAAGATGAAAATATCGAAAATGTGATAAGTATACAAGACTTGGTTTCCATATGAGATCATTCTCCTTATTATCGAATAACCAACTTCGTTGATTTAGTCTTGAAGAGACTGGGATTAGTATGCGTTTTACTTATCGGAAACCACTTCAAGACTGAAATACATGTTATATCTCTTGAAAGTAGATCTGCTCGAGATGCTGGAATCCATATGTGGTCTCGAGATCTTATCGAGATGTGGGAATCCACTTGGGGATTCATGTTTTATTCGAGTGATGAAGACTTGTGTGAAAGTTGTCGAACATAACCTCGAAATTGGAAATGACAAAAAATGGAGTAGGGGCATAGCTTGGGGTTTGGATGGCCTACGATAGGATATTATCACTCCATGTCTAGAGTATGCTTATCAATGTTGCACGCGGGAGGTGATGGTATTTGGGATCACACATTTGGATGTGGACTGGCTATGTTTCCTTAATGGTATATTCTACCTAGAGATATATGGTGTTCGGAGGTAGTTTTTGACCCATGTGCATAGAGAACCGCTTCAGTTTACTGAAGGCATCTCCATGGAAAATCCATTATGCAAATATTCCTTATCGGTTTTGATTGTACCCTCAATATGCAGCTTAATGTAATCATTACGGCTATATTATATATTTATATTCTTCACCCTTAGATATTATTTATTACATCACCATATGTACTTACTAGATGGTGGTTCTTTTGAGGGGATAACCTTTATGTCATTCCATATGGTCTCAAAAGTACTGTTATATACTAGCTACATATTTCCTGAGTTTTTCATACCAGACTTATGTTTGATGCTTGGTTTTTGTTTTCCTAAATTTCCATGCATGCTTTTTCGAGTAGTTTGAGAAAGGCAAATTTTTATCGATGTTCATTAAAGCTCTAAAAGACAAGCTGAATGTTTCACCTACCGTAGTATTCTTATTTTCACTGCATTACTATATTGTAAATATCAGCATTTATAAGGGCAAACAGTTATAATTGTCTAGGTTAATGATAGTACTTAGACTTTGTAACTTTAATATTTTTGTATCAAAGTAACTCGTTTTAATATTATATATTACCGTTTCGCTAGTGAGATCCTAATATCATGTTCTCTTCTCCCTTGTTAATTTCATTTTATTTTACCCTAACTATTCGTCTTTCCGACACTTGGATGCTCGGCATGTGAATACCATGGATGTATTAGTGTCGATATTCGAGGGTCGAAAAGTCACGTTGTTACAGTAAAACTGCATAGTATTTTTGCAGACATTCATAATATGTTTCATGTAGGGGTGTTATGGTTGTGGTAACCGTCTTTTTACCATCAACCATAACCGTAATCGTTTTTTATGGTTATAAATTCTTATAACCGTTACCGCAATCGTTTATGATGGTTAGCCATCATATTTTCAATTTTAAGCATTTTCTACATATATTTTCAATCATACGCACTATTGATGATAAATTCATATAGCTCCAACTGATTTTTGCATATTTTTTTATAAAATAACTAATATGCATGCACATGTTATTAATTCATAAAGGCACATATTATTAATGTATAAGCTATTCCTTTAACTTAAATTACTAATTTTTATACTTTGACGTTAAATATTATACAAAAACAGTTATGTATGGTTGGTATGGTTAACCGTGGTTATTGAATTCTTCAACGGTTACCGTAACCGTTACCGTTATAGATGATAACCGCATGAATGATTGGTACGGTTGAGCAGTTTATAGTTCAACCATAACAACCCTAGTTTCATGTATCCCATCTATGGAAATGCACTAGGGATTCGGATGCAGTAGTTAATCTGAAAGCAGTAGAAGACCTGGTCATTGAGCTGGATATGACCTATGCACGAAGATCGAGTTGGATAGTGGATCAGGATAAAAAGAGGCTTCGAAACAAGGTAGTGAAGCTAGTATGTGTTTAGTGAAGCACATATTGGGAGGATTGCATATGGAAAACAGAGGATAAGTATAAGAAGACCTATCTAGAATTATTCGTTTCAGATTAGCATTTGAGATGTGTATTGATTTGTATTGTATAGACATATATTCATATGAATATTATGGTTGTTTGTTGCATTAGTAGATAGCACTAGTACATTTTATACATGAATTGGGAATTCATGGGTATGCTTTTGGGTAAGCACGTGATAGTTGGAGAATCTCCACTGTGCCTTTATTAAATTTCATGAGCGAAATCCCTTTAAAGGGGAAGACTGTAACAACCCTTAATTTCATATTAACTTAATTAATTAATTAATTAAAAGGATGAAATGAGATATATAAGAAGGAAAATGGTTAATGAATTAATAACAAAGAGCAAGAGGGCCTAAGCCCAAATTGTTGTGGGCAATAAGAATTACTCTTTTTCATTCATTCATTTCAATTTACTAAAAATAAAATAAAAGCTTGAGAGAAACACTAATGGTGGCAGCTTAAAGAGGGCATATAAAGAGAAGGTAAGCAAACTGCAAGCTAAAGGGAGGATTTAGAAAACTAAAGCAAGATATCACAAAGATCTAACTAAGTAATACTTAACCTTTTGATACTATTCCCTAATATATGGCATCATATGAGTTTGTATGTTTTTATATAAATGATGAAGTTCTATATGGATATTCGTTAACAACTATAAAAGTTTAATGAATGTTTCTTGGAAAAAGTAGATGAAAAGGGGATGTTCGGATTTGTTTCCCAGCTTTAGTGATTTCTACAAGTTTAATGAACATGTTTTGGGAGAAATAGATGAACATGGGATGTTAAGATGCATTCTCCATATTAATGATTTGCAAATGCTATATAAGTTTTACATGAAGATCTAACCATGACTACAGAAATGGATTTTTAATTTGACAAACTTCCTGAGTCCAAATGCTTTATTATGAATTTTTAAAGAAGTACACCTAAAAATAAATAAGGAAAATACCCTTAAATTGAATAAAAGAGTAAAGAATATTGAAACAAGTGTTCACTGGTTTTCTGGGATTTTAGTAAAATTTCTTGAGAGTAAATTTGTAACACTCCACCTCAATAACTATACCATCCAAGAGTATTACAGAGTAATATGGTCAAATAATATGGAGAATGAAGTTGTATGAGGTACACACATGAATATTCCCTTGGACTAACACTAGTACTATTAAAATATCAAATGTATAACTAATCTATACATACACAGTATTGGTACAAAGCAATAAACTCGTGTGCCTTCAGGACAAAACGATACATAATATACATTAAAATTATAGAGAATACAGAGTCCATCGCAGCGATAATATATAATTCAATAATATACAAAGTATGTCTAATATGCATTACATGAATGTATATACATGAAATTACAAATTACATAGATGTTAAACTATAATGCTACATCCTGATCTCTTCTATGCCCATAACTCAAACTGGTCTATGTCCGTATACCTAAAACATCTCGGACTAACCCCAACATTATATAAATAACACACGGGTCAGAATATATCTAAATCATTTATCATAATAATAGTATAATGTAAACACGAAATAATAGTAGAATATCATCACCAGAGATACTTAAACTATTAGATATATACATAGTTATATATAGTTATTAAAATGTATATCTAATATATATATATATATATATGATATTATAAGTAATCATCAAGGCATTATATCAATCAAAGAACACAAATCCACATGAAACAGTCAACACAGATATCAAAAGATATCTTCACTTATATAGAAACACATCAAATTAAAAATCTCAGAATCAACACAAATGGATGAATCACACATATTTAGTCATCATCCAAGTCTAGAAATCATCGATAAATAAGATATCCTCAAGTATAATTGGGCTATAACATAGAAACACTCAAATATCTCAATCTCAGTAATACAAACATCAATATAAATATAAATTTAGGCCACCTATCAAAGAAATCATATACAATGAAAATATGAGAATCCACTATACTTTGGACACTTATCCACATATAGGTCATCTCCTTATATATAATAAATCATAACATATCATGATGGGGAAAAATTGTACAATGGATGCAAAGTCCAAAGCAGAGTCATGCATACATCAATAAGTCGGTCACCGAACCCTGGGTCACCTAACCAATATCCATACTTATATGAGGGTATCAATAATATATGCCAATCTACCCTTCTACTAGAACCAGAAGGGAGACTGATAACTGTATACATGCTCTAGGAACCCAGGATCTACTTCTATATGCCTGTAGCTAGGTCTGTTTCTACAGCCTTAGTTACCTCGATGGAAATCGTGACTCATATCCACTGATAGCTCATCAATGAGTAGCATTGGTCACGATCCAGCTTTGCCTCATGGGTAATTGATTGCTGGCCTAAGCAGCACAAATGGGCTATAGGGTACCTACCCTATAGGTCACCTAATCCAAAACTTATGATGTGCATTAAATATAACAACAACAGTGTCGTGGATCGGGGGTGTGCCCCACGATCAATCCGGTAGGGTAGATTCTAGCCATCTTGTTCTCTTCCGAACCATAAAGGGGGTACATCTTGGTAGTGACACATAGAAGCAATAAATATAAGGGCACTACTCTGCTCAACGTTTATGGGCATCACCTCACATGAGTTTATCTCATAATACAATTCTGTAATGTGAGTTTCATCAACTTAAAATAAATAACCGAATAAATATCACAACAACATCCCATACCACTGCGCAAACATTTATTCACTGCTTATAAACTACACTCATTCCTTGCAATATTTTATATAACGAGCCCAATGAATAACCGAAGAAATATTACCGAATGCCCCATCCCAAATGGTATTATAACTCTGTTTATTCAGATTCCTCGAGGCACAAAATAAAAATATCTAGAAATCACATAGAAAGATGTCATCATCGTATCATCTAAAACTATTAATCATATCGACATCAATGGTGAATCACTCATATAATTATTATTCAAGTAAATAAGGAAAAAATATCAGTATAGTAATATCAAAATAGACTATTCAAATAAATAAACAAAATAATTCTTAATTTAACTATTTCAAAATTATATAATCTTAAATAATTTATTATAGTCAAATTCCAAATTAATTTAACTATTTCACAATTATATAAATTTAACTTGCACAACTTGATTTATATTAATATATATTAAAATTTCATAAATGTATACTTTAATATTTTAATAACTATAAATTAACTACTAAATTAACAATTCATGTTTTATTACAATAAGCAATAGAAAACTACTTAGTTTATATGGTAAACTTAGAAAAAGATCATATTTCCATTATATTAACATCTACTAGCACCAAAATATTACCACACATGAAAATCAATCCAACATGCTTACATATTCACACTTCATGTATGCATATATAAACACTTAGCCTAACTCATGTAATAATACTCGTTACAAAACTATCCATAATAACTTGTATGCACGCAAGTATTGAAATGCATATACCTTATAGCCAAAAATGAAAACATATTATCCAACAATAAAATAATTAAACTAATCCACCTATATATATATATATATATATATATATATATAACACTGTACAAACATTTATGCTCATTTTAACCATTAAGATATATATAAATATAAATTGAACTGGAATTGAATGTACACAGTTCTCGCTTCTATAAAATAAGAGCTAATATTCATATAACACTATAGTAGACTAACTTTGTTTGTATATTAAACAAATATTCATTTGTATGCTTGTATTATAACCGATGGAAATAGATTTAAGTAAAAGTTATAATCTTTCAAAAGCTTACACTTTATATTAAACCACAATCTCAATGTTGCCACCAATTCCCACTTCAACCTACATTCGAGGGTCATATGTGTTACAAGCTTTCAAAGAGGTCGAAAGCACCCTTGTGCTTCAAATGCTTCCTTTCGAAAGAGATGCTTCTGCCTTCGTGAAGACGTTTCTAATAGGTTGAGGAATACCTTTTGAAAGCAGCTAGTAACTACCACTCACATGCATGCCAAATCTTTCAAAACCAAAGGTTTCGCCTTCGTTTAAATTACTCGGGAAAATTGCTTTATTGGAACAACCTCTTCGAAAGCATAATTAAGCCTTTCGAATAAGTCGAAACCTTTCACTACTAAGAGGGGTTTCACATCTATCCACGAGTATGTGTTTGGAAGCTACCTTCCACATCGAAACCTAGAGTATTTCAATACCTTCGAAACCCCAAGAATGTACCTACTAGCAAAGTCGAAAGCTCATGCTCCTTCTCACTTGCATCAATAAAGCAACACAAGGGGACAAGGTATATCTACCCCTTTATATGAAGGCGAAGGCATCCATACCCATTCAAATGAAATGTAGAGAGACGCACAAGTGTCAAAGGTGACGAAAGGCTACAAAGCCACCTTTCGACCAGGTTGAAAGCACCGAGTCGAAAGGTCCCAACCTGCACATATAAATTAGACCCTAGGGGTATGGTTTTGGGGATTCGAATTCTTTCACTCTTCTCTTGTATTTTCTTAAGATCGTAAACCATAATTCTAAAATTAGATTGGGGAAATTGATCAGTTTGTACATCATTATTTTAATGAAAGAGCATCATTATTTTAATGAAAGAGATATTTTGATGTTTTTGGTTATGCAACTATTTTGAGACTTCTATTAGATTCAATTGTGTTCTGTTGGTGTCCACTTAATCGAAAGGATGCCTTCAGAGTGAGTTGAACGCCCTTACTTTACCAATGAACTTAGGCTCTTAGCTCCAAACAACTACCCACCAAAAGCTTGTCCCTTTAATGAGTTGAAACCTCAAACACGGCCAAAATCCCCAAATCTAAAAGTTTAAACCAAAGCCATTAAAGAGGCAAGCTTTCGACAAAGTCGAAACCTATCATTTAGTCAATACCCAACAATATTAGAGCCAACCATTAGATTTCCACCATTGTTTAGATAGGGCATTTTGAATCGATTAATAAGCTAATTAGGTTGGTTTGAAAAACTTAAAAAGAAAGGGATACAAATGTTTCGATTGGGTCGAAAGGTTAGAAAAAGAGGAGGTTTAACAAAAAAGTCCAATTTGAAAGGTAAATTGATGGAGGCAATAAGATCCTCACTCCCCCCACCTAATCAAAAGAGGTTAGAAAGACAATCTGTTAGCGAAAAAATTGGTCATTAACACCCAAATCTAGATGAATACACCAACCAACAATCACAGATCACAAATAGAATATATGTAGAGAGTAATAATGTGAAGAACAGTAAAAATTAAAAAGAAAGCAGTAAAAACAGAGGATTTATAGTGGTTCGGCTGACTCCAACCTACGTCCACTCCTGAAATTTCCTTTTTATTGATATCAAAATCAATTACAGTTACAATCTAGAGTTTTTAGAACAACAATGGCAAAGCAGCCTTAGTATACAAGATGAAGGGAGATAGAATGGAGATCCCCTTTTCTAAAACCCTACATGCTGTATTTATAGGCAAAACCTGAGGTACCAAGCTCCTTGGGTGGTACATGCCCATCAAGACCTTTGCTGAACCTATACCATTCATCCCGACTGACCCTGAGTTCTGTACATGTTGACCCAAAGCATCCTTGGTATTAGCTCGAAGCAAACATATCCACAACTCGAAGCAAATGAGCAGCTGACCTAAAGCAGCTATATCATGCCAACCCTGTGATACGCCGATCCCCACTTCTTCTACCAACCCGATCCTCTTTAGCCTGCTCGAAGGAAGATAAACGCCGAACCGAGGAAATAATCTTGCCGACCCAGAGTTTGTCATTAAGTCATGCCGACCCACTTCATTCCCATGAAGCTGATCCATTCCCTTATGTCAGTCAACATCATCCTACCAAACCACCTCTGCCCAACTACCTTGGCCAAACCAGAACACAACGAACCACCAAGGTCGATTCCATTGAGGCCGAACCACCAATGTCGAACCATATTTGGCCGACCCACCTCAACTTTCACATCATGACCGAAGGACATGACCTTCCTTCCTTTACCTTAACGAACCTCCTCAACCGACCCACTTTGACCTATATACCCTGACCAGTCCTACCTGACCGATCCACTCCACGATCAATCCACTCGCGATGCCGAACCACCTTAATGCCGATCCACTTTAATGCCGAACCACTTTAACTTGCTGATCCACTTTGACGCCGAACCATTTTAACTCACCGATTCACTCTAACATGTCGATCCATGCATGACCTTCTCTCCTTTGCCGAACCACATACGACCGAGCCACCTCCGAGCCACCTTGGCTGAACGACCCACATCGAACCATCCATGATCGACCATCTATCCGTCCAACCAGTTCAAACCTATCGTATTCCAATCTCGACAAACGAGTAGTCGATTTAGTCCGCCTGCTCATGGCTTTGCCAAAAGGCGGGTTAGAATTTTCCCTCCAAAACATGCCTTGCTATTGGAAGATGTGTTTTGAATAGCCTAAAATCCAATATCCTAAGTCATTATTTCATTTATTATCAAGCAATTTCGTCCACATCCGAGTCTACTCCGCAACTGTTCCAAGTCGTTATTCATTTCCGAATCCATCCCAAACCCATTAATCGAATCTACGATCTCTCCGGGTCGTTTTATCTGATTTTGGGACCTCTTCGGGTCCTATAGTCCAAATTGAGTACCTTGTCGGTTCCGAATCCTAAGCTGGGACCTCGCCGGGTCCAAAAATCCATATCCGGGCCCTTGTCGGGTCCTTATCCAAATCTGTAGCTATTCGAAGCCACTGTCCAAATCCATTTCACACCTTGGAAGTCTGTAATCGAATCCTACGATCTCTTCGGATCGTTGATGGACTCTTTTTGGACCCCCTGTTAAGCTCAATCCGACCTTAACGATTGAATAGGTAGATCCTGTTGTGCTCCGGCAAAGCAACCTATACCTTGCACTCCGATTCAGCGTCCCTAAACATTAAGCGATGCCCTGGTCCTCCTGGACCGATATCAGTCTCTCCAGGATCTTACTGGATCCCATCCTATCACTCTCTGGTGAAGGAGAAACAGCGTTAAGTGAGTCGATCCTGTCGCTCTTTGACGAAGCAGCGTCACTCCCTACACTCCGGTTCAGTATCCCTGAATATTAAGCGATGTAACGGCCTATGTCCTAGATCGATTATAGCCTCTTCGGGCTTTTTTTGGATCTCATCTCGTCACTCTTCTGTGAAAGGGAAATAACAACGAGCGAGCCGATCTTGTCACTGTCCGATGAAGCAGCATCGCTCCCTACACTCCAGTTCAGTGTCCCTGAACATTAAGAGATTAATTTCCAACCGACTTCGAATATCCATCCCATAACTCTCTGGATAGGTGTTTGTTGCATAAAACAAAATCCTTTTATCAAACCCAAAATTCCAAATGTCCAATAAGAAAAATAGAAAAAGATAAGGGCTGCCTCTCCGGGCAAAGCAGCCTATTACCATCTCAGAGCATGCCAGGGGATCACTCTGGTCTCCTTACATGTGTAAGTGGCATAGTGGCTGTTTTATTTTATTTTTTAGAAAATAAAATCAAAAAAGGTTATTCGATGACCAGAGTCCAAATCCTGAACTCGGTCCTTGCCATCACGATCAGTGGATGACGAGCCGTGACCCCATTCCATGACCATTCCTGTTTGATCCAAGTGGTAGCTGCTCATGTTCTACTTCTCTCGTCTGATCCCTCACATATTGTGGCAGCTTACCACTTCTAACATGTTCCTCAACCACGTCCTTTAAGTGGTGGCATTCATCCGTGGAATGCCCTTCCAGCTCGTGGAATAAGCAGTAATTCCCGCTCCTGTGTTCCCATTCAGTGGGATCCCTCTTGGTTGGTTTTCGATAAAGGATCTACCCCCGAGTGTCCAAGTAAATCGTTCCAAATTATCTGTTAAATCCACGTACATCGTGAATTTGGGTTCTCGACCTCTCCTTCATTTGTCTGAACCACTAGGTCCATAATCCAGCTTACGCTTTCCTTTAACCAGTCTTCGTCCTTCATCAGACGTTCCTTCACCTTGCATGGCATTTAACTCCTGCCTTTCAGCACGTGAATCCTCTAACCAAATGAATCTTTCCTCCTCATGATAGAACTCTCCAAGATCCTATGGTGGATTCCGTGCTAATGAATCCTTGAATTCCATGCCTTTCGAAATCCTTGCTACCATCGCCATCAAAATCATTGATGGATCTGGGCTATCTACCAGGCCATAACCGCATTAAATCACATTAGAAAACCTCTCACGGAATCTCCTGATCTCTGCTTCATCGATGCCAGCGTCATTAAAATCTTGGGTCAGGTCACATGGACCCTGAACTGTCTTGCCCATGTTCTAATCGATCCATTCTCTAGCTGCCTGAACCAAAGCGCAACCAAATCCGTCAAGTATAAAGGGAAACATCTTGCCATCACCTCCTCAGATTCCCCCAGCACTTCCATATGTCTGATGTATCTGGTTACATGCATAGTTGGATCTGATTTTCCATCATAGGCCTCCAGTGCTGGCAGTTTCAATTCTGGAGGGTTCCTTGCATTCCTGATATCCGGAGTGAACGAACTCCAATTGACTTCCTCCAAGCCTCTTCTTAATAGTCCTCCTTTCATAATCCATCTTATCAATCTAGCCATCCGCTCGTCTCCATCCGACGGTGGTCCTCTATTCGCGTTTCCACCTTGACCCCCATGTCCTGGAAGGTACGCTGGGTAGTACTCTTCGGGTTGGCCATTCATGTTCACGTTGGTCCCCGCTTGCTGAGCTTCATTCACAGCTCTCCCGGTATCGAATCTCGGAGGTCAGCCCCCAGGACTTTGCTGATTTCCTTCAATCCCTTCAGTCTGCTTCAAGTTTTGACCCTCGAAAATTTCTACAGCTCCAATTCCCTACTCTACATTGCCGGTAGCCATGGTTGGTCCATTCCCTTGACTTTGTGCTCCAGCTTAACCAACTTGTCGAAGTAGGTTCTACATTATCTCCTCCTGTCTTTTTAGCATTGTTTCCGTATCATCTCTGGTGATGAAAATTGAGGCCTGATTAGCTCCTGGGAAGCCTCTGACTCCCCTTATGCTGACTTCTTTCCGTCCTCTGTCTTCTGATTGATTACTTTTCCATAGCTTTCCAGATACAAGTCTTTAAGTCTTTAAATACAAAGTCCAAGCTGTAGGTTCCCTGATTCCTAGTTCTCTCAGTGAAAGCACCAAAATGTTAGCGCCAAACTAGGTCACTAACACGCAAATCCAGATGAATGCACCAACCAACAATCACATATCATAATAGAATGTATGTAGAGAGTAATAATGTGAAGAATAGTAAAAATTAAAAGAAAGCAGTAAAAACAAAGGATTTATAGTGGTTCGGCTGACTCCGGCTTATGTCCACTCCAGAAATTTCTTTTTTATTGATATCAAAATCAATTACTGTTACAGTCTAGAGTTTATAGAACAACAATGGCAGTGCATCTTTAGTATAGAAGATGAAGGAAGATAGAATGGACATCCCCTTTTTTAAAGCCCTACATGCTATATTTATTGGCAAAACCTGAGGTGTCGGGCTCCCTGAGTGGTATAGGCCCGTCAAGACCTTTGCAGAACCTACACCCTTTATCGCAACCGACCTTAAGTTCTGTACATGCCGACATGAAGCATCCTGGGTATTAGCCTGAAGCAAATCTATCTACAACTCGAAGCAAATGAGCAGCCGACCCAAAGCAGCTATATCATGCCGACCCTGTGATAGCCGATCCCTACTTCTTCTACCGACCCGATCCTCTTTAGACGACCCAAAGGAAGATAAGCACTGAACCGAGGAAATAAGCTCGCCGACATGGAGTTTGTCCTTAAGTCGTGCCGACCAACTTCATTCCCATGAAGCCAATCCCATTCTTTATGCCAGTCCACATCATCCTACGGAACCACCTCTGCCCAGCTACCTTGGATAAACCAGAACACAATGAACCACCAAGGTCGATCCCATCGAGGCTGAACCACCAATGCCAAACCATATTCGTCCGACCCACCTCAACTTTCACATCATGACCGAATGACATGACCTTCCTTTACCTTACCGAACCTCCGAAACCGACCCACTTCGACCTATCTACCGTAACCGGTCCTACCTGACCAATCCACTCCATGACAGATCTACTCGCGATGTCGAACCACCTTGATGCCGATCCACTTTGACGCCGAACCACTTTAACTCGTCGATCTACTTTGATGCCTAACCACTTTAACTCGTTGATCCATTCCAACATGTCGATCCATGCATGATCTTCTCTCCTTGGCCGAACCGCATACGACCGAGCCACCTTCGAGCCACCTTGGCTGAACGACCCACACCGAACCATCCATGACCGACCATCTATCCATCCAACCAGCCCAAACCCATCGTATTCCAATCTCGATAAATGAGTAGTCGATAAAGTTAAATATGCCTACTCATGGCCTTGCCAAAAGGCGGGTTAACGCCTGCACTTTTAACTCAATTTCGTGGTGTTGACAAGTTTTCTTGTTGACATTTTGGCGCTAGGAGGGCTCGAACCTCCATCTTTACCTCACTTTCCTTGAGCCCAGTTCTTTTCCAAACCTCAAGCCTAACTACTTTGAACCTTTCATCATCATTTTCAACAAAATCAAAAGATCCGATCAAGGGTCCTTAAATTCATACTTAATTGGATTCTCCCTAACAACAACTAATGATTCGAAACTATATGAAGAGCAAATTCTAAGATTGGAAGCTCTAAGGATTATGAAGAAGAAAAGAGCAGAATCATATGACCCACGAAAATGGACTTTAAACCTTTTCCACATCGATCCCACGTCTATCTTTGCCTTAGGGAAAACAAAGGATACAAGTTATAATTTGTTGAACCAAATGAAGAAAACAATTCAATTCTACACTAAAGGCATAATCTTTAATGAAGGAATGATGGCCGATTACAAAGCCTTTGCACATAAATGTCATCAAGCAATGAGTGGGACATTGCCAACATACAAACTTCAAAGTGTTCTGAAAAGAAAGTTGGTTATTGAAGATGAAGCTTCAGAACTAAGTAACAAAAAAAATCTAGAAATCATCCTCAAAAGACAAGCTCCAAATCTAGACCCCAAAGGAATGCCATTTGACAACATCAATTGAGTATGTTTACATGCTAACTAAAGAAGATCTGAACTATTAGCCATCACAAAAGAAGAAATCTAAATATGAAAGGAGTCTGAGAGGATCCTATTGCCACCATCACATGATGAACGAACATGAGACGAATCAATTTCGAGCACTTGAAGGAATGATAATCAACTTTTTTAGACAAGGCAAAATTAATGGTTTCTAAAGAAATCCTAGATGAAGTCAACAAAGAACTAATTTACTATGGAAAATTTACATGGTTGGGAGTGAAATACTCCTTGCACTTGGACATTAACTTAAACAGACGAAGCCTTTGTCCGCATTGAGTTGGCCAAGCCAAAGCGCCTCCTAGAGGAAGGTTAGAGTAAGCCTTTATCTGCACCATGCTATGGCCAGATTAAAGCACCGATAAGCCCTTTGCTGCACCACGCTATGGCCAGGTCAAGGCACCCCCTAGAGGGAGGTTGGGTAAGTCCTTGGGTCCTGCTTGTAGATAAGCTAACCGAGCGCGCCAGATCACAATGGACTAAGACGTCTAAGCCCGAGAAGAGGCATATTATATAACGGACTAAGATGTCCAAGCTCAAGAAGCGGCATATCAAGTAATGGACTAAGACATCCGAGCTTGAGAAGCATCAATCAAGTGACACATACCCAAAGAGAGGTGCAAGACGAAAGGCTTAAATGAGAATCTCCGGCCTCTGATTTAGTCCCAAGAAGAGAATTTCTTAACTTCATTTATTAATACCCAAGTTTGGTCTCAGATCATTCATTATTCAGAACTTCACTCACTAATGCTCGAATCTGGGCTAAAGATCTCTATTAAGAAGATTATTGTTATGGACTTTTGGTTATCATCCACAAATACCCTGAATATGTGTTTCGTGATGATTACTAATAATTTTTGGACTTCACTCCTTAATGTTCGAATCTGGGCTCCAGATTTTTATTATCGAAATTATTACGAAATGTTGGTTATTATCCTCTAATACCCGAAGCTGGGTTTTGAATATTTTAACTTTTGAAATTTCACTCGTTAATGCCCTAATTTGGGATTCCAGAGCAACTAATGTTTGAGATCTATTTCCTAATGCCTAAATTGAAGTCACTGGACTTTTACTACAAGCTTTCAAACAATGATTTCTAGACTTTAATTACATGGTAATTACCAATTTTCTATTAACTATCTCTGGAAGATAAATTTATAAACTTTTATGATTAGATGTTCGGTATTCTGTGAATATGATAGAAGTTCGATTCTTGGCTTTCTCTCTCATCATTATCAAAGATGGGTTTCATGGCACTTAACCATATTCAATTATAGAATTATTTCCCATTTATATAATGATTTGTTAACCTCCGCTTATAATATGGATAAACTTCTATACAGATCTCAAGTAATGGCAAAGAATGTTGTTTATGTCATATTTTTCAGGAAAGGGAGACTAAAAAATGAAGAATGAATGGATCAACAAATACAAAAACCATAGACCAAGCTATCAAAAAGCAAATTCAGAAACGATATCATATGAAAGGACTGCAGACCGGGTGATTATTTACAAAATTTTCATCATTTACATAATTTGATAAATTATTTACAAGTATAAGGTACAAATATAAATTGTTCATAAATACTGAAGAGCCTTATTTAGATTCTCAACAATTAAAGGATCGATGGTATGATGAATTCCAATAAGAAGAACTTATTTAAGCTTCTTCTCTTATTTCCTCATCTTATCTTCGTAATCAATAGATTCAATGTTGATCTTTAAAGCATGATTAAAAGCTTGGTTTGGAGTTTTTTTTCCCTTTCTAAATCAGCAATACGCTTCTACAGAAGGTATTTTTCGCGTTTATACTTTTGAATCTTAGCAGCATATTCATTTATGCACTATGAATACCTCACTCTCTATTGTTCATCAAAATACTTCATCATCTCAAATTTGACATTCTTGCACCATTTTCTTACTACATTTTTTCTAAGCCAGAAGGAGGATTAGTCATAGTATGGAACTTTTGGATGGCAAGGGAAAGTAGACCTTGTTAATTTTGCAACAGATGGAACAATGGATGAAGTTGGTGAATTGATGTTTGAAATATCATTTCCATGATGAATTCAAGCGATTCACACTAAACTTGACTATCTTTAAACTTTATCTCCAAATCACTTATTTGTTGGAGAAGTTTCGACATCTTATGGTCAAAGTCAGTTGAAGGATTTGACTTAATTTGGCATTTCAATATGGAGATTATTTCACTCCTACTCCTAGTGTCCATCTCAAGATTGGCAATATGATCGTTAAGGTTTCTAATGATCGTCTTTTGAAGAAAATATCTTCTTTAGCATTCAAGAGCTGCGGTATTATTTTGAAAGCGAGAAGATAAAGGATCATTAACGAGTTTTCTCTTTTCAATGTCTGCTAATAGCCATTCTTTGATGCTGATGAAACGATATGGAGAATCTAATGAGAATGGCATTATAGATAGTTGTAACTCCTACTTAAATGAACAAAAAAGAAAAAAGAAAACTAAGGTAAGACTAGAATAATCAATCTCTTTATCATAGCAATAAAGGGTTATAACTCAAGTAAAAATGAAACGAAAAAGTACAACTAGACATTTGTTTCATATCTAAAGTTGGGAAACTGCATTTCTAACTTTATTAAAGGAATTAGCAAAAAGAGTAACTGTTGAGTCAAAAGGAACATTGAGTCCTTTCGAGGTAATAACCAGAGCATATTTGCTATAGTCCCACTCCCCAGCAAGAGGACTATCACGACCACATATTAATTTGATATGATACATCCGAATTTCCTTAAGAAGCTTTTATTTTTCTTCACTATGAAAATTGAAATGAAGATGAGGATGTTTATGTAAAATCTTTGCAAATCTCTAAGAAAGTAATATCTGGCTAATTTTGAAGATTTCAAAATTGACTTCTTTTCTAGTTAATCTCTTCTTAATTTAACATACTTGCTTGGATAATCTCTAGAGACAAAGTTGCCTGAGGGAGGTTCATTGCATGATGATGTAATAAAATATAGCTAAGTATTAAAGAAAACTAAAGCAAAAGTTCAGAAATCAATATTATTATATAATTATGAATGTTCATCCGGTTCATAAAAAATCATCTTTGTAAATAACTCTGAAATAAATTTGTCCTTATAATATTTAAGTTTATCGGGAGGCAGTTCTTGGGGAATTTATCTGACTCGTGGTAAGTTCCAACATGCTTCAGGATGCGGATTAGATCCAAATTTTTCCAAATATCTCTTGTGTAAATGCCTAAGTAGACCTCCATTAAATCACCTAAATACGAGAAATCTACAATTGTGTGTCTACAATAGGCTTGGTATAAAAAGTCTACCAGGATGTTCCTCTCTTCAATCAATATCCAAAAGAGCGTAACCAACTCCCAATTCTCTTTCAAAAGACCATCATATCGAAGTCACGCCCTCCTCGATCATGGGGCAGCTTCTTGATTTTTGAAAGATGCTAACACTGCCGCACTTCTATTAAGTCTATGATACTTATCGAAGAGAATATTGTGTTCTTTCAATTGTTTATCTAATTCTATAAACAATTTTCACTTGTTTTCTTTCAAGATTGGTTTTATATGGGTGGATTGGTTTCATCCTTATCTAAAATAAAGGATTTAAACTATTATTATCTTGGAAGTGAAAGTCATTTAAACAAAGAATCCCATACTTGAGAAACGGGAACTGATGCTTAAGGGACTTGCTTCTTCTCTCTTGGTTCTTTCACCTTATTGTTATTGGGCTTCTCATGAGGGTCAGAAGGTGTAGGGGGTTCAAGTGGGCTTGTTTCATGAATAGATGGATTAGGATTGACCTTTTCAGAAGCCCTAGTGTTGTAATCATCATCTTTTTTAGGAGCATCGGTGTGACCACCCCTGTCGCCACCTGAACCCTTACCTCTATGTACATTATCATCATTGGTTTCATCATCATCATTATCATGATCCTCATCATCATTACCACCCTCTTCTTCGATGACTTCATCTTTATCGCCTTCATCTTCAGAGTCGGAGTCTACTTCGAAGGAAAGGACTTCGAGGGATAGGATTTTAGAGGCATCGATCTCCTCTCTTTCAAAAACTTTAACCCCTTGCTCCATTCTTTTAACTTTGTCCATAACTCTATTGACAAGAGCAGGGTCAAGTGAAGGAAAGATCAAATCTGGGCATTTATTTATATTGTTGGCGTAAGCAAGCATCATGGTGTCTTCAAAAGAATTAACAATGATGTCCTCAAGAGAAGTATCAAGGAATTGAGACACACTTTGCTTTCCATCAGAAATAATAATGATTGCCAACTTTAGAGAATCTTTATTTTTCTTCAGCTTTTTTACTAGAGAAGATTGTTTTGCTTCCATTTGAGCTTTTTCGTCCTCAGATTCTTTCAGGGCCATTTTCAAGGCCAAATTTTCGTCAGTAAGGAGTTGATATGCTTTCCTTTCCTCAAAAATAACTATCTCTTATTGAGCAAGAGAAGCTCTCATTCTCTCTAATTCCATCATAGCTTCGCTTATTCCCGTAGACAGGGAGGTGACTTGGTTGTTTAAGTTTGAAATTTCTTCTCGAATCCTTGATGTCTCTGTAGAAGATTTTAATACACCCTCTTATAGAAAGAGCCAACTTTTAGAGATTTGAAAGAAAAAGAATAACATGAATCAAAAACTTAGAGATAAACAATAACAATAAGGTTAAGCGGTATTAAGCATACCAGGAATTTTTGTTCAATTAGAGAACGACAATGATCCGTTAGATCAGAAATGGACGAAGGCAGACGAATAGAAGTAATGGATGGAGAACTCAGGATAGACCGAATCATTTTTTAAAATCACTCGGAGGCATAGGTGATGTGGATCTAGAAGAGTGTAACTCCCTAGAAAGGGTCGAAGCCCCCAAGTCTTTTTGCATTTGATCAATCACATGAGGAGGGCCGAAGATGACAATGCGTGCTAGGGGATTGACCATTGTGGGGTTCTTCTTGGTTGATCAAGAGAAGCTTCAATAGTTGGACTCTCTAGAGTTTTTTCAATATCAACAGACTCCCCCTCTTCTTTGGCGGAGAACCGAGAACTTCAATGATCTTGTCCTTCTTAGGGGATGGTTCCGCCACGGCCATTTTACCGAACATTCTTTTAGTAGCCATCTTTGCCCTAGCAATGGCCTGAGTCAAAGATGACGCATGGGACGTAGAAGTTGGGAGAGCCTGATCACTTGTAACTAATTTAACCTGAGGAGCGGCTGCTAAACATTTAAAAGAAAAAATTACAAGTCAATGAAGTAATTTAAAAAGTAACACAACAACAAACTCTAAGTACTATGTTTAACCCTGCCGGAGTGATCGGGACAAATTGGAGACATTGTGGAGAAATTTTTCGGATCACCCAAAGAAAGGAAGCCTTTGCTCCGAGATGTGTGTTAAATTAAGGGAGGATGACCAAGTACCCTCTGACCTGCTTGTAGGAGGGAATGCTTTTGAAGATTTGAAAGATTCAATAGAGTTAGTCTATTCCCAATGTTGCTTCAGGTGGCAATCAATGACCTTACAATTTTCTTATCTTCCTCCTTCAGTTCTTTGATAGAAGGACTAGACAAAGAAGCATAGATTAGCGGAGGAAAGTAACTAAATAAAAAAATTAATTAAATTAAAATTAAATTAAATTATTAAAGACTGTGATCAACTTACGGAAGGAAGAGAAAACCCCACTAATATTGGGAGAGCATTTAATGAAGAAGAACCGTGCTTCCCAATCTCTGAATTTGTTTACCCCCTCAGATATTAGCTTTTTGAGGGGATTGGCTCTAAAGATTTAATTACTCATGTTGCCGAGTTTAACCAATCAAACAAGATAGTTCAAAACTTCAACATTAAGTGATGGAATTCAAGACTTTAGTGCCATGAGTTCCAAAGATTGAAGATACGTATGTAGGTTTGGCGATTGCTGAATAGGAGCAATGCCCAGATAGGTCAAAATTTTGTCCAAGAAATCAGGAAAAGGTAGGAAATCACCATGCCAAATGTGTATAGCAGTGTAAGAAAAATATCCTTCGGGTGGGCTTTGGATGGTGTCGCTATCACTTGGGGGAATAGCTTCCACGCTAATGATGTCGAAGTCACTAAGAATTGCATCCACCTCATCCTAGGTAGATATTAATGAATGTTTAGAAGTTGTTTCAGTCTTCTTGGGAGAAGATTCCATCACCAACACAGTGATTTTTTGGGTTTTGAGAAGCCTTTTTCATGCCCATGATCCTGCCAAGTGAAATCATTTCAGATAGAAGTTATAATTTGTTATGAAATTATCATTTTTTCAAGGATATTAAAACCTATTATAACAATTCAAATATCAACCAGAATATGAAATTTCATATCCTTGAAAGAATGGTAGACTTAATTTAGGAAAAATAAGATTTGTTGAGCATCCAATAGAGTTAAAAGGAAGAACGAAAGTGGACGTCCAATAAATACCCTTCCAATGTCGAAAGCTCAAAGATAATTTTGTTATTGAAAGAAATAGTTGAAGCATACACAACCAATTTGAATACAAGTATACGCTAACAACATTCAATAAACAAGATGAATGAACCTTTCGAAACTATCGAATCCCATGAACTTTATTTAATTAAGAGAATATGGATGTTGTTGAAACCTTATATGCTAATTAAGTTGAAAGATTTGAGTTTGAACTAACAAAAATGAAAAGGCCTTGGGATGTTTCCACAGTACTGGTATAAAATGGAGATCGTATCCCAATTGGTTATAAAGGGCATCGAGAGAGTCGAAAGGGGTATATGGTTTTGAAAGCATACCAATAACTAAATTTGAATCGATACAGTAGGTTTCGACCAAATCGAAAGGTTTGATTTGATTTTCAACTGAAACAAAGTATGTTTTCTCTCAATCCTATTTATAAAAAGAAAAATGAATTTCTAACTCCTCCCATTCCATAAAATAAATTAGAATTAAGTAAGTGCATGGTTTTGAAAGCACACCAACAATCGAATTTAATTCGATATAGAGGGTTTTGATCAAATCGAAAGGTTTGATTTGACTTACAACTTATATGAAGTATGTTTTCCTCAATCCAATTTATATAAAAAAAATATGTTTTCACACATTTCCTAAAATAAATTAGAACTTGGCATGTATAAGAGGTTTCAAACCTATGAAATAAAAATTATGCTTTCGAATGTACGCATTGTGTATTCATTTAGTGAAGCATATCAAGCAACTCCTTCGAAAGGCACTAAGATATACCAAAGCCTATTTATGCTTTCAAAGAAGTCCATTCTATATTAACTATATGTAACGACCCGGAATTTTGGGTCGCCAGATTTGAACATTTAATTCATTTTAAATGTCGAATATGGATTTTAATTTGAATTTTGAAATAAAAATATTTTGGTTAAGTTAATAAAATTATTTAAATTTCAAATACGGGAATTTAATTGAAATTTGAATAATAATAATTTAATATTGGAATTGGAATAATTGGTGATTCTGAGTGTAAATAGACATAAAAATAGATTCTAAATTTATCTCAAGTCTATTTGGATTTAAATAATGATGTTGAATTTTTGGATGGAATCAAAAGTCGATAAATTAAGATTTGGAATTTTATATTAATTTAATAATGGAATTTAATAACATAATAATGCAAATAATTAGATTTTGATTTAAACTGAATCAGAATGATTTCTAATGTGAATATAAATTTTATACGAGTTATAATAGAGTTAGTAAAATTTTAAAAAGTGAGATTTTAAATGATTTCGACGATTTTGAAAATCGCTCGAATTTATCGACGAGTTAAAATAGCCTTCCGGGGCACAGTCTCGAAATTCGACGAAACCAGTTCCATTGGATCCATAATAGTTAGTTAGCATCGGGTTTGAATTTTCGTAGCAATCAGAGTTGTCGTTTGACCCTGGCAGCTCAAAACACATAGAAAATACTTTAATCGATTTAAATTAAAATTGATCATTTATTTCCGTAACTCGCACATATGATCGAATTAGCCTACGAAACACGTTGCATTGTGTTCGAAACGTAGATAAAACCTTAGAAACGCCTGTCGGCACGCGTTGTTTGGAGATCGTTTGAAAAAGTTACTTTAAATGGATTTAATATGAAAATAATAGTCATTAACGTTTATATAAGCACGTTTAATAAGAAACCCTAGAACTATTCTTCAATAGCTGCCACCATATTTTTCAATGGCCACGAATTTGTCCTCCTCTTCTCCAATTTTCGATCTATCCAAGCAGTATTATCTGAAGTGTTCAACACGAAAGATGTAGAGCTTTGCAAGCTCTACATGTTGATCGGTGGTGATCGTGTATTAGGCTGTGTGGGTGGAGATTTGGGGTAGCGTTCGTCACACGTTCGAGCTCGTTTTCATGACGAAGGAGGCGACCGAGTTCATCATGCTTTTGGCCATGGGTGTGCGTCACTTGGGGCTTCGACATAGGCTAAGTTGATCGGCTTCTAAAGGAGGTTGAGGGGATGCGACTGTACGAAAATCTCGACAGTGATGGGTTCGTGAGTGCGTGAGTTCTGTGTCGCGTGCGTGAGGATGAAGACGATGTGCGGCCTCTTTGGTAGATTAAAAATAAAAACTGAAAATTGAAAAGAAATCGTTTTATAAATTATACTAAATGTTTAAAATAACATATTTTTCACATACTATATCGGAATTCAACGAAACAGGAAGCACCGGAATCGCAGCGATGCGATCTACGTAGTGGAGCAATTCTAGAATTATTCGGAGCAAGTAAAAATTTAGGTTAAATCAAACGCCGTTCGATTTAATTTAAATTTGAACGCTAGTCGAAAACCCAAGGTGAGTAATTTTCACTCACATCTAGATACCAGTAATTTAAATAGCTAATATTTAAATGTTTGATTGGTTATTTAGTTGAATATGATAATTATTATCAAATTAAATAGATATTTATTTGTTATGCTAATATCTGTGAATGCAGGGAACAGGTTGGAGGGATCCAACTGGATTCCTCACAAATATATTTTTTTATTTATATTCTGATATATATCTCATTGATATTCTGTGATAAATCGTTTTAGATCCTGTTATGCTATGCTCTATTTATATACTGTGTTAGATTAAATTGAAATTAAATTGTGATTGTGCTATGATTGGGTGGATACAACTTGGGAATTAAAAATAAATAAATGAATTGAGTTTAAAGGAAATAAAAGAATATTCTTAAGTAAATAATTTTAGAAGAGATTAATTTCAAGGAATGGGTTGAAAATTTTAAAGTGTTTGAAATTGTGATTTCAAAGGGAAATGTGAATTGTTTAAAATAATAGAGAGATTAATTTTTAAAGAATGGAAAGCGTGCTTTCTCCTGGAAACTTTAGTATGTTTTTAAGAAAAGTTTTCAAATATAAATCTGTAGTTTAAATACGTTTAGAATATTTTAGAAAGAAATATTACTTCAAATTGTTTTTTTTAGCGAAAGCAAATATTTGATTTAGTAATTATGGTATTAATTATTTTTAAAAGGTAAAGTAGTATTAAGTTCTCAAAAGCAAATTATAATATAAATATTTAATTTAATAACTTTATTTTAAAAGTTAAACTTGCCTTAAAGTACTTAGGAAACCTCTGTATATTTCCTTAAGTATTATTTTCAATTAAATAATTTCTGGAAGCTTCGTTTTAAATTTTTTAAACACATGTTTGAAAATGATTTCCAGGAAATAGCAATGTGTTTAAAAGGAGCTATTTTTAAAGTATGGAAGGGATTTTACGGGATGAACGAAAAATTGAATTGGGGTAAATCATGTTAGATTGATAAAAAGAATTCTTTGGGTTATCATAAAATGGAAGTGTATTTCCCTGAAAGCCAAGTACATTTTTAGAGTAGATTTTTGAAACATTAGAGTTTGAAGTTATATTAAGAATGGTTTCAAGAAAATCATTTAAGTGGTAAAATTTTTTAAAAGTGGTCTTTATCAAGGTAACTATAGAAGTAATTATTTTAAAAGGTAATTAACATTATATTTTAAAAAGAATATTATTAACATTTATACTTTATAAATGGTTCTATTTTAAAGATAATCAGTTAAAGTTTTATTTGAAACTTGTATAAAGTTTCATAGCTTTATTTCAAGATCTAGTATGACTTAACTTTATTTTAAAGATAGTAGTTTATATTTTATTAAGCAGTTTTATTCTAGATATTTTTAAAGGTATATATATATATATAAAATTAAGTATGTAAAAAGTCCTAAATATAAATGTTTTAGTGTATTTTCAAGAACAAAGCATTTAAATTATTTTAAATCTTAAGTATGGGTACTTAGATGTTTTCAGAGGAAGTAAAGATTTGGGAATCTATTCCATGAGAAGAATTGGGTTTGAAAAGTGTTTCAAGGGGATTTTGGAATGGAATTATATCTTGCAAAGATATTTTTGAGGAAAATAAATAATGTGGAAAATTATTTATTGTGTGATGGATGCTTATGCATGTTAATTGATAGTTAAATCACCGACTATCAATATTGGACAAATGCGTTGATCGTTTCGAAGAGACCGAGATCGAGATTAATTTTTCGAAAACCACTTCGATCCGGTTTGTACGTTTTTGTGGGAAAAACGAGTTCAGAATCGAAGATGGAGCAGTGAAGTGCAAGGACTAGTTGCTACTAATCCTGAGGATATTTCCAAAATGGATGTAGTAGGAGTAGTGCCTTCGGTTCCGTTCGAACCCGGAACGGACTTGTATGGACGAATGCTTTCGGAACATCGTCAGGTGGGCGATGAGCATTCTAAGTGAAACGATCTAAAAGGTAACGCTTAGCCTCAAGCCTCATCAACCAGGAATGACTGAAAATCAGGGGTTATGCAGCAAGGCTTGGTGGGTAGCACCCATTCTGGGTGAGGTCATCCCTGTCTAGATGTCCCTTTTTATTCGGCTTAGTGGTGCGGTTGCTGATCCCAACCATGGGGTGATCTTACTCGGGATTATCCAGTAAGGGATAGTATGGGCCTAGTGTTGTAGGGGGTCGGGAGTGATCCTCAGTACTGTAATCTAGGCCACGTACTGTGACAGGTGGTACCCCAGTTCCTAGTCATCAGTTCGAAATCCATTCTCCCTACGAGCCTTTTACGAGTTTTGTTTGTATTACCCACTCTGTGGCTAGTAGCTGGAATTTAATCATGTAACAATTTCGGCTATTTTATAAGTATTTGTATATAGACCCTATTATAATATCAGAGGATTTTTATAAAAAGTGTTTTAGCTATCGTAAGGTAAAAACCCGACATGTTTATTTATGGCGTGGTCTTACGAGATGATTTTGTTTTCAAAAGGATTTTTGAAACTTTAATAATCAATTTGAGTGTAACTTTATCAGCTGGTATTCCAGACTGATTGGGGTGTTATTTCATTATAATGCTCGGGTCAGACCAAGTATTATATGTTCAGGATAGGATGCTATGGAGCAGGAGAGGAGGTGGAGTCCGAGACGTATTATCCATACTTGTATATATCCGTTGCTGTGATTGTATGAAATTGTCTAACAGGTAAATGTTGTTTGTTTGTAATACTCTGATGACATATTGTATAAAACAGATATAGTTTTCATTTTGTGTAAAGATCTGATATTATATATTATATTTTATTCCGCTGCGATTGTGAGATTCTGATATTGTTTAGTTCCTTCTTTCTTCTATCTTCTTTCTTTTTCTTCAACAATCTGTCTTTTCCGACACTTGATCGTCGGCATATCATACTGTGGAGTATTTTGTGTCGATTTTCAAGGGTCGAGAAGGGTCGGTCGTCACACTTGGTACCAGAGCGTCGGTTGGCGACAACCTAGGCTTTGATGGGGAAATTACTCATTAAACAGAGTCAATAGTACTCTATAATGAGTTGAGTGTAATAATAGATACGAGAGCGTACTTGTTAGTGAATATAAAATTGTTTTTATACTGTGTTGACTTATCGGTTGAGTGTTTATGAATTCTGGTCGGTACGAAAAGTACAACCGTATCGATAGGGGTTTTTAAACTCTTAAACAAGATAAACCGACATAGTATTGTTTTAAAGAGGGTAAATGAAATAATTTTACCCAAAATTATATTTGATATAAAATAAATAATTTTTTGAAATTATTATATATATTTGATTGTTTGGATGTGGATATCTTAATCAAATAAGAATCTAAAATTTAATCTAAAATTTGAAATGGTTATAACCAAATAAATTCCATGAGTATAAATTATACAAAAGAGGAATAACTAAATTTGAATCAAACCAGAGTTTAAATCCCGGGAATTCTGAAAAGGATTTTAAATGTATTGAAACCAAAATTTGGAAATTTAAATCTTGGGAATGTTTGCTAAGGTTTTTGAAGACAATAATGGAATATTATTTTGGGAGGTATTTTTGAATGGAAACTGTTTTGAAATGAATTTGGGAAAGTAAGGAAGCACTGAACTCACTTCAGTCGTTGGAAAATAATCCTGATGATGATGGCCACATCATTAGAATTCATTTTCGAGTTTCTAAAGTGATGGATTGCTTCCATAGTAATTGGGTATGATATTTGTTTGGACTTGTTTGTGATACAAGTGATTTTAGAAATTTCAAAAGAGGGAAATTGTTTTGGTACAACCAAGTTGTTTTGGAAATCCAGAGATTTGAATGATATACCAAATGGGTATGTGTTTGATTATTATTTCAAAATGGTTTTGAAATAAAAACTGGGTGATTGAATTCTGGAAAATTCTATTTAAATAATGTGAAGGTTCAAATGAATCAACTACTGAATTTATTAAGTGAAGTTGATATTAATAAGAAGGAAATGAAAATTTTAATCTTGGAATTAAAATTTAACTTGAGTATATGTAAGCGAATAGAAAATTTGAATTTAACTTGGGATAAGTTAAATCAATTTGACTTAGAATTAAATTGATTTGGGTTAAATTGAAATGTAAAATGACTTTGTAATTGTAGGTCATTGTGTAAGGAATTGTACCCATAAGCTAGTAAGTGTTATAATTATAATATAAAATTGTGAATTTAAAATGGTGAAAAGAATTAAATTGAAAGAAAATTTGTATCCTTAAGAATTAAGTGATACATATACATACATACATACATACATATATATATATATATGTATGTATGTATGTATGTATGTATAAAATTTGGAATTGTGATTATAAGACGAAAACAATTCAAATGAATAATATAAGATTTTATGTAAATAAGTTGGTGAACTTAAGAATAGAAAATCAGATTGTAAGCCCAAGTAAAATGGAATTATAATCACAAATGGGAAATAGTTGAAGGGTATGGTGAATTCAAATTTAATTTCAAATGAAATGTGAATTGAAATAAGGTTAAGAAAATAGAAAATGTAAAGGATAAAAGGGTGAATGAACTTAAATCAGTAAATAAATTTTGAACTTGTATATGGAGAATTAAAATTGGATTGAATTGGATTTAACTTCGATTAAATGGAACTGAGTTGAATTTGGATTGAATTAAAATCAAAATTCAGTTGTGTTACAAATAATTATGAATAGAATTAAATTCTTATTTAAAATGGTAAAAGAAATGGTATAAACTCAAGTTGGCTAAATAAAATTTAGTTAAACTTGAATTAAATTTGGAAAAGAATTGAATTGAAGGAAAATTTAATTAAGTTGAAAAGATATTGTATGAATAAAATTTTAACTCAACCAAATTCAATGGAATTGTTTGAGAATGAATTTAGCGTAAGCTAAATTAAATAAAGAGAAGCTTGAAGATGAATTTAGCGTAAACTAAACTAAATGGCATTTGTATTGGCATGGATGAAATTTTGGTGGTTTGTTAAGAAAATTTTGAAAAGAAAAAAAACCAGTTCTAGTATGGGATTTAGTTTTAGCAATAAAAAGCTGAGAGTGTGAATGAATAATGGAACTAGATTATAATAGTGATGGTTTGAATTATAAATAAATTCAAATGAGTGAAATAATTTAAAGTGGTCTCTTTGTTAATAAAATAAATCTAAAATGGATTGAATAAATAAACAAATTGAATTAAAATTTGTAAATGAATTGGAATTTGATTGAATGAGAATCAAATTAAATAAAATAAAATTGATATAGGGAGAAATGAAAATATTGTGAAATTGAAATAACTTAGCAAATTGGAAAATAATTGTGGTCGAGCTTTATAAGGGGTCTTGAATGAAATTTGTTTAGATAATAAAATTTAAATGCAAGTGAAAAGAATTTTAATTAATTATTGTGATAAAATAAATGTGTATGAGTTGCAAATATTACAGAATGGGATGATATTAATATAAACTTAAGTTGGATGATAAATTTGAAGTGAGAATAAAGATTTGATTTAAAAATTGCAAGGGAATAAGAGTATTTGGGTTGTGAATAATTCCAAATGGAATAAAATCAATATGAATTTAAACTAGAATTAATTTTAAATGGTTATAAGCATAAGTGATGATTATTTGCTTGAATGACATGAAAATTTGCATAAGAATTGGTCGTTTTGTTGTATTCGGAGCTGAGTTGGTTTAAAGAAGCAAAAGAAATTGGTTTTTGAATCAATTGGAAATGGATTGAAATTTTATTAAGTGATTTTGCATACGAATGAAAATGGATCATCAAAGTAATGCAAATACTTCAAATTGAAAGTAAAATTTGGTTATGAATCAATTTGGAATTGAATTGAAGTAAATTGATGCAAGTAGTAAACATGTTAATCATATTGATGTGAATATAAATTATAAAAAGTAAACTTGAATTTAAATCATTCAAGTGAAATAAAATGAAGTTGGATTTGTTAGAAAATTAAAATGGTGATTGAAATCTTGGGATTTGCTTATAATATATTATTAACAGGTTGAATTATGAAATTTGTTTGTTTAAACTATGAATTGATGTGTTTGGCTAGTTTAATGAAAATAATGTTGATAAATTCTCATCTTTATTGGAAAATGATGTGTTTGTTTAAGTAAGTACAAGTACGGGAGGCAGTAGATAGAGTTGGAGTGCGTATATGCAATGCTATTTAGCTGCTTGCTTTTAAAATGCTAATAAAGTACGCCAACGCAATAAAAATAGGAAATATGAACTGTTTTGGTTTTTCCGACCGTGTAGGTCGATGTATATATATTTATATCTATTGTGAAATTGCAAAAGCTCCTTCGTACAAGGGAGACTCTGCCAAAATTTTCCGGAAATTTTGGAAGTTAGAAATTTTTTGACATTTTTGAAAATGTTTCGTTAACGACAAATTGATTTCAAATAACAATTAAAATAAAAAGAATTTTGGAATAGAAATAGAAACTAGCAGTTTTGATTTGAAACTAAAGGATTTGAGCAAAGTGAAATTGAGATTTTCACTAAGTAGGTTTTGTTATGGAGTTTGGAGCATTCTTTCTACCTTAGCAAATTTCAGGGACGAAAATTTTGTAAGGGGGGAGGAATGTAACGACCAGAAATTTTGGGTCGCCATATTTGAACATTTAATTCATTTTAAATGTCGAATATGGATTTTAATTTGAATTTTGAAATAAAAAGATTTTGGTTAAGTTAATAAAATTAGTTAAATTTCAAATACGGGAATTTAATTAAAATTTGAATAATAATAATTTAATATTGGAATTGGAATAATTGGTGATTCTAAGTGTAAATAGATATAAAAATAGATTCTAAAATTTATCTTAAGCCTATTTGGATTTAAATAATGATGTTGGACTTTTGGATGGAATCAAAAGCCGATAAATTAAGATTTGGAATTTTATATTAATTTAATAATGGAATTTAATAACATAATAATGCAAATAATTAGATTTTGATTTAAACTGAATCAGAATGCTTTCTAATGTGAATATAAATTTTATACGAGTTATAATAGAGTTAGTAAAATTTTAAAAAGTGAGATTTTAATTGATTTCGACGGTTTTGAAAATCGCACGAATTTATCGACGAGTTAAAATAGCCTTCCGGGGCACGGTCTCGGAATTCGACGAAACCAGCTCCATTGGATCCGCAATAGTTAGTTATTATCGGGTTTCAATTTTCGTAGCAATCGGAGTTGTCATTTGACCATGACAGCTCAAAATGCATAGAAAATACTTTAATCGATTTAAATTAAAATTGATCGTTTATTTCCGTAACTCGCACATATGATCAATTAGCCTGCGAAATACGTTCCATTGTGTTCGAAACGTTGGTAAAACCTTAGAAATGCCTGTCGACACGCGTTGTTTGGAGATCGTTTGAAAAAGTTACTTTAAATGGATTTAATATTAAAATAATTGAAACTATGGTATTTTAGTTTCAATGTGTTGATGGATCAAGACTTATCTGAAGATTGCTATGTAGTTTGCAAAGATTCCATAGAGAATGAACTCTGTAAAAAAAAGAATAAGTTGGAAGAGGGACAAATTCAAGATGACATACACTGTGCTATTGCAGAAAATGAACTTGATCCAGTTAATTGCAATATGCAGGCAGATAGTCAAAAAATTCAATGCAACATTTCCAGTATTGGTTCATCCCTTATGTTCCATTGCCTGGAAACAAATACTACCATGCCTAAAACAATCAGTAAATCCATGCAAGGTATTACCATGCAAGAAAAAAACCAAGACAAGACTGTTTTATCCTTGCCTGATGAATCATTCTTCAGACATGCACTGGAAAAAGAAATTCTATCTTTGTGCATGAAAAGACCACTTGATAACAACACCAATCAATACACTTACACTGGTGACTTACCAGGATGGAAATCATCCCCATCTTCTCCTACCAAACCACTTTCTCCAAATCTAACCTTATTGGACAGAGACAAAACAGCAAAATTCAAACAACATAATAAGGCAAAAAGAAGTTTTGATCCCAGAGACTCTCCTGCAACCAGGAGCATGAAAAACATCATCCACCAATCCTTAAAGTTTTCCAAATGATGCACAGCTTTGCCACTTGGAACATAAGAGGGGCCCATTCCACTACTAAATTGGACCATGTTAAATACCTTATTTCCCAGTACAAAATCTGTTTATTTGCCATGCTAGAAACCAAGCTGAATGAAACCCTTACTTTAAAAGCTGCTAAGCACATTGAACCAACATGGACTCTTCACCACAACCTTGCTCAAGCTTCCTATGGCCGCATTATGGTGTTACACAATCCCACTGTCATAACCCTTACCTCTATTCTCAACACTGACCAAGTTATGCACTTCCAAGCTAAAATGAATAATTCCCAATTTTCTTTCTACCTATCCTTTGTGTATGCGCAAAATTCTCAGAACTCAAGACAAAATTTTCTTAACCTTCTTCCTGCTTTCAGGCAATCTTCCCACCCTTGGCTTGTCTTTGGGGATTTCAACTGTTGTTACAATTTAGAAGACAAACATGGGGGATCTCCTCTCCTTCCCAAAGACATTTTCCCTCTTAATAAAGCCATTGATGACTCAAACCTTCTCCCTATTTCCTCCTTTGGAGCTCAATTCTCTTGGAACAATAGGAGTAGGTCTGGTGCTAGGATCTTCTCAAACATTGACCACTCATTTGCCAATCTCAGTGCCTTATCTGCTTGGCCTACCATGTCAACTCTGTTACCCAACCCTGTCCTTTCTGACCATTCCCCTTTGATCTTCTCCACGGGTCAGTGGATTTTAAAAGGAAAAAAAAGCTTCAAATTTTATAATACTTGGGTCAATGAACCGGAGTATGCTAATATTATTAATAAATCTTGGAATACAAAATTTTATGGTAATCCTATGTACATTTTTTGCAGAAAAACCAATGCTACCAAAGAAGCACTTAGATCTTGGGCTAAAAATAAGTTTGGTGATGGTTCACTTGTTTCTTCCCAGCTAAGACAGAAACTCTCTCAAGCACAAGACTGTATGCTAAGTAATCCTGATGATGCTGCTGCTGCAGAGAATGAAAGAATCATCTTTGATCAACTTAATGAAGCTTTATCAACTGAAGGCAAAATGAAGAGGCAACAATTAAGACAAAAATGGGCTCAGGAAGGGGATTACAATACTGCTTATTTTCATGCTGCAACTAAAATCAAACATGCCAGGGAGCAGATCAATCACATTCATGATGAGTATGGTGTCCTTCATTCTGATCCCTCTGCTGTTGACCATGCCTTTCTGCAATATTTCAAATCAATGCTGGGCAACAAAGATAATTTCACTCCTTTTTTTGAGGAGCTTGACCTTGTGCAACTCCCCAAACTGAAACCAGATGAAGCTAATGCTCTAACGAACAAAGTTACGGATAATGAAATTAAAGACACCCTCTTTTCCATGAACAAGCATTCATGTGGGGGACCTGACGGTTTCAATGTTCAATTTTACATACATAGCTGGGATATCATCAAGGAAGACTTTCTTAGAGCAGTTCACAACTTTTTCAATAAATCAAAAATGCTTTTGGAAGTCAATGCAACAAACTTAGTTCTCATTCCGAAAGTGCAATCTCCCACCGCTGTTGACTCCTTTAGACCCATATCATGTTGTAATGCGATGTACAAATGCATATCCAAGATTCTGGCATCTAGAATTGTTCCTGTTCTTTCCAGAATCATCTCCAACAATCAAACTGCTTTCCTACCTAAGAGGAACATAACTGATAATATTCTACTTACGCATGAACTGCTGAAAGGTTATGGAAGTACTAGTGCTTCCAAGAATGCTTTGTTGCAGCTTGACTTAAAGAAAGCTTTTGATAGTATTCACTGGAGTTCTATAGTGAGGATTATGGCTTTGATGGGATTTCCTAAAGTTTTTGTAGCTTGGATTTATATCTGCATTTCCTCCCCATCCTTCTCCATCAAATACAATGGCTCAAATTCTGGTTTTTTCAAAAGTAAGCAGGGGATCAGGCAAGGGGACCCCATCTCCTCATATTTGTTTATTCTTGTAATGGAGGTCCTGACTGTCATGTTGAATAGCAAGTATGATAACAAGGAAATTTTGTTCCATTCCAAGTGTAAGTCTCTCAGGATATCTTCACTGCTTTTTGCTGATGATATTATGATATTCACAAAACCTGACATACGTTCTTTGGACAATATCAAGGCTACCCTTCAGAGTTTCTACCGAATGACTGGCCTTCAACTCAATTTTAACAAATCTCATATTCTTATCTCTGGTTTAGCTGCTGAACATGTAACTACTCTCTCTGCATCCTCTGGCATCCAAACTATGAATAATAATATGAACTATTTAGGTATCCCTCTTTGCTCCTCAAGAATCACTAATGCCAATTGCCTGCCTTTGTATGTTAAAATCTGCAGCAAGATGAATTGATGGGCCAATAGATTTCTCTCACAAGCTGGTAGACTTGTCCTTATCAAGTCTGTTATAACATCCATGTTGGTGTATTGGAGCAGAGTTTTCATTCTTCCAAATAAACTTGTGAATATGGTGAGACAAGCTATGCTAAGATTCTTCTGGACGGGTTCTATCCTCTCTAAGAAAATCATTCCCTGCTCCTTTACCATCATGGAGCAGCAGAAACACAATGGTGGTCTTGGAATTCTCAATATGCACACTTGGAATAGAGCTGCCATTAGCTCAAATCTCAATGATTTGATAGCTGACAAAGATACTTTATGGGTCAGATGGACTAAAATTCATAATTTACGCAATATGCATTTCTGGACCATGAAAGTACCACTTAACTACAGTTGGACATGGAGGACTTTGCTGAATTTAAGACCATATCTTTCCCCTTATATCAGAGTCAAGTTATCTCCTTCTAGCACTGCAAATTTTTGGTATGTTCCTTGGATGGCCAATGGTCTTATACTTGGGAACATATTTACCTCTCAGCAAATTGTTCAATCTGGTATTAGTGCTAATGCTAAAGCTTCTGATTACATACATGATGGTAAACTTCAGATGCCATATTCAAGTAACCAGGTTATTAGAGCTGTTTGGAACAGTTTTCAGGATAACATTTACCTTTCAAGTGCCTCTGATGAAATTTTATGGTATGGCAAGCAACACACTATATCCTCTGTATACAAATTGCTTGATAAAGCTCCTGTTCCTCCTGCAATAAAATGGCATAAAGTGATTTGGACTGTCAATTCAAGTGCCAGAGACAACTTCATGTTGTGGAAAGTCATAAACAAAGCTCTACTAACTAAGGACAAGTTACTGTCTTATGGGATGGCAGTTGATCCTATCTGTGTCATTTGCAAGATGCAACCTGAATCTGTGGATCATCTGTTTCTTGATTGTAGTGAACTTAGGGGATTATGGACTAGGCTTCATAGTTCTATGAATAATAACCACAATCTGGGGCATTCCAGTCTTCAATGGGATCTTATTGGGAAAGCAACTAAATGGAAGAAAAAGGATAGATTTGTGCACTTTTTTATGATCAAAAAATACATGAGATTAGTTTGGGAAGAGAGAAATCAGAGATGTTTTGAGAATAATTCAAGAAACAATCTGCAGCTTTGGAATGCATTGAAGGCTAGTCTCAGGAATGGTATGCGTGATAGTAAGTTTGATTTCAGTGATTACTGCCCTGCTGTCTGGACGTAGCTCTTCCTATTTTATTTTGTGTTGTTTGCTTCTTGTTTCTTTTTTATGTTTGTGCTGTTGTCCTGTGTTGTTTGTGTGTGTTTTGTGTCATGAGTTTGGTCTTGTGGCCTTTGTTTTTTTTCCTTTCTTTTCCCTTTTTTATCAATAAACTGGTAGGGGACCAGCTAACCCCGCTTGCCTTGCAAAAAAAAAAATATTAAAATAATATTCATTAACGTTTATATAAGCACGTTTAATAAGAAACCCTAGATCTATTCTTCAGTAGTCGCCGCCATATTTTTCAATGACCGCGAATTTGTCCTCCTCTTCTCCAATTTTCGATGGATCCAAGCAGTATTATCTGAAGTGTTCAACACGAAAGACATAGAGCTTTGCAAGCTCTACATGTTGATCGGTGGTGATCGTGTATTAGGCTGTGTGGGTGGAGATTTGGGGCAGCGTTCGTCACGCGTTCGAGCTTGTTTTCATGACGGAGGAGCTGACCGAGTTCATCATGCTTTTGGCCGTGGGTGTGCTTCACTTGGGGCTTCGACATAGGCTAAGTTGATCGGCTTCTAGAGGAGGTTGAGGGGGTGCGACTGTACGAAAATCTCGGCAGTGATGGGTTCGTGAGTGCGTGAGTTCTGTGTCGCGTGCGTGAGGATGAAGACGATGTGCGGCCTCTTTAGTAAATTAAAAATAAAAATTGAAAATTGAAAAGAAATCATTTTATAATCTATACTAAATGTTTAATATAACATATCTTTCACATACTGTATCAGAATTCAACGAAACAGGAAGCACCGGAATCGCAACGATGCGATCTACGAAGTGGAGAAATTCTGGAATTATTTGGAGAAAGTAAAAATTTAGGTTAAACCGAACGCCATTCGATTTAATTTAAATTTGAACGCTCGCCGAAAACCCAAGGTGAGTTATTCTCACTCACATCTGGATACCAGTAATTTAAATAGCTAATATTTAAATGTTTGATTGGTTGTTTAGCTAATATGATAATTGTTATCAAATTAAATTGATATTTATTTGTTGTGCTAATATCTGTGGATGCAAGGAACAGGTTGGAGGGATCCAACTGGATTCCTCACAAATAGAAAATTTTGTTTATATTCTGATATATATCTCATTGATATTCTGTGATAAATCGTTTTAGATCCTGTTATGCTATGCTCTATTTATATACTGTGTTAGATTAAATTGAAATTAAATTGTGATTGTGCTATGATTGGGTGGATACAACCTGGGAATTAAAAATAAATAAATAAATAAATTGGGTTTAAAGGAAATAAAATAATATTCTTAAGTAAAGAATTTTAGAAGAGATTAATTTCAAGGAATGGCTTGAAAAATTTGAAGTGTTTGAAATTGTGATTTTAAAGGGAAATGTGAATTGTTTAAAATAATAGCAAGATTTATTTTTAACGAATGGGAAGCGTGCTTTCTCCTGGAAACTTTAGTATGTTTTTAAGAAAAGTTTTCAAATATAATCTGCAGTTTAAATATGTTTAGAATATTTTAGAAAGAAATATTACTTCAAATTGTTTTTTTAAGTGAAAGCAAATATTTGATTTAGTAATTATGGTATTAATTATTTTTAAAAGGTAAAGTAGTATTAAGTTCTCAAAAGCAAATTATAAAATAAATATTTACTTTAATAACTTTATTTAAAAATTAAACTTGACTTAAAGTACTTAGGAAACCTCTATATATTTCCTTAAGTATTATTTTCAATTAAATAATTTCTAGAAGATTTTTTTAAATATTTTAAACACATGTTTGAAAATGATTTCCAGGAAATAGCAATGTGTTTAAAAATAAAAGTAGCTATTTTTAAAGAATGGAAGCGATTTTGCGGGATGAATGAAAAATTGAATTGGGGTAAATCGTGTTAGATTGATAAAAAGAATTCTTTGGGTTATCCTAAAATGGAAGTGTATTTCCCTGAAAACCAAGTACGTTTTTAAAGTAGATTTTTGAAACGTTAGAGTTTGAAGTTATATTAAGAATGGTTTCAAAAAAATCATTTAAGTGGTAAAAATTTTTAAAAGCGAACATTTATGAAGGTAATTATAGAAGCAATTATTTTAAAAGGTAATTAGCATTTTATTTTAAAAAGAATATTATTAACATTTATACTTTATAAATGGTTCTATTTTAAAGATAATCAATTAAAGTTTTATTTGAAACTTGTATAGAGTTTCATAGCTTTATTTCAAGATCTAGTATGACTTAACTTTATTTTAAAGATAATAGTTTACATTTTATTAAGCAGTTTTATTCAAGATATTCTTAAAGGTATATATATATATATATTAAATTTAGTATGTAAGAAGTTTTAAATATAAATGTTTTAGTGTATTTTCAAGAACAAAGCATTTAAATTATTTTAAATCTTAAGTATGGGAACTTGGATGTTTTCAGAGGAAGTAAACATTTGGGAATCTATTCCATGAGAAGAATTAGGTTTGAGAAGTGTTTCAAGGGGATTTTGGAATGGAATTATATCTTGCAAAGATATTTTTGAGGAAAATAAACAATTTGGAAAATTATTTATTGTGTGATGGATGCTTATGCATGTTAATTGATAGTTAAATCACTAATTATCAATATTGGACAAATGCGTTGATCGTTTCGAAGAGACCGAGATCGGGATTAATTTTTCGAAAACCACTTCGATCCGGTTTGTACGTTTTTGTGGGAAAAACGAGTTCGGAATCGAAGATGGAGCAGTGAAGTGCAAGGGCTAGTTGCTACTAATCTTGAGGATATTTCCAAAATGGATGTAGTAGGAGTGGTGTCTTCGGTTCCGTTCGAACCCGGAACGGACTTGTATGGACGAATGCTTTCGGAACATCGTCAGGTGGGCGATGAGCATTCTAAGTGAAACGATCTAAAAGGTAACGCTTAGCCTCAAGCCTCATCAACCGGGAATGACTGAAAATCAGGGGTTATGCATCAAGGCTTGGTGGGTAGCACCCATTCTGGGTGAGGTCATCCCTGTCTAGATGTCCCTTTTTATTCGGCTTAGTGGTGCGGTTGCTGATCCCAACCATGGGGTGATCTTACTCGGGATTATCCAGTGAGGGATAGAACGGGCCTTGTGTTGCAAGGGGTCAGGATTATCCAGTAAGGGATAGTACGGACCGAGTATTATATGTTCAGGATAGGATGCTATGGAGCAAGAGAGGAGCTGTAGTCCGAGACGTATTATCCTTACTTGTATATATCCGCTGCTGTGATTGTATGAAATTGTCTGACTGGTAAATGTTGTTTGTTTGTAATACTCTGATGACATATTGTATAAAACAGATATAGTTTTCATTTCATGTAAAGATCTGATATTATATATTATATTATATTCCGCTGCGATTGTGAGATTCTGATATTGTTTATTTCATTCTTTCTTCTATCTTCTTTCTTTTTCCTCAACAATCTGTCTTTTTCGACACTTGATCGTCGGCATATCATACCGTGGAGTATTTTGTGTCGATTTTCGAGGGTCGAGAATGGCTGGTCGTCACACTATATCAACCATTCGACGAGATCAATTAAGAGATAGGCGTTAGACCACCTTTCGACTCCATAGAAAGAGGTTGAAGAAGCAAAACAAAGTTAGCCGCCTTAACCTCTTTCGAAAGGGCAAAAATGTAAAATTACAGCGCCAAGTGGAGATTCATGCTGCTAAAACTTCTCTATGAAATAAATGGAAAACTCATTCTTCCCCAAATTCAATTTGAACTCAAAATTTCAAAATTTTAATGGCTAAATTAATTTAAGCATAAATGTACAATCGATAATTGAAAATCCCAAAGATGTAAATCGACACATTAAAAAAAATCCAGATTTGATGAGTTCTGAATGTAAATTTAGAGAGGAAATGAAATGAAATAGTCCATGAAAGTGAATCAGAGGATACTTTCATACGAACAAAAAACCAAAATCATAAAATTAAAATAGTGATTCAAATTAAACCTAATAGATTTTTGAGATCGAAATTCACCGTAGAAAAATTAGTTCGATAAGTAAAATAACAAAAACTTACTTTGAATTCAAGCTTCGATTTAATAGAAATAGGAGTTATTTAAGAAATTAAGAATTTTGATTTTTTATGGAGATTTCTTTTATCGCAGATAAGTGAAAAGAGGGAAGAAAGAAGCACGATTTATAAGAAAAGTCATTAAGAAGAATAGTCTATAGGATCAAATTTAAATATACGGCCAGGATTTGTGTAAGAATGTGAACAGATGGGAAATCACAGTGCTAAAATAAGGTGGAGTTCAAAATAAATGACTTGTAAACTTAAGGGCATCCCTTCGCAAGGGTGTGGTGCAAATGTTACCACTAATTCCTATTTCAGTCTTGTCAAAACCAAGATGAATAGAAAAGAAGGAAGAACAAGAGATAATAACACTCATAAGGCCTTTCGAAGAAGTCGAAGGGATGTTACAGTCGAGGGTCAGATGCGTTACAAGCTTTCGAAGGGTTGAATGGGTTGAAAGCACCCTTGTGCTACAAATGTTTCCTTTCAAAAGAGATGCATTCGCCTGCATGTAGATGTTCCAAATGGGTTGAGGAATACCTTTCAAATGTAGCTAGTAATATCCACTCACATGCGCGCCAAACCATTTGAAACCGAACGTTTCGCCTTCGTTCAAATTACTCATAAAAAATATTCAGTCGGAACAACCCCTTTGAGAGCATAACTAAGCCTTTCGAACAGGATGAAATCTTTCACAACTAATAGGGGTTCTGCATCTATCCGCAAGTATGTCTTCGGAAGATACCTTCCATGTCGAAACCTAGAGAATTTCAATACCTTCGAAACCCTAAGGATGTACCTGCTGGCAAAGTCGAAAGCTTATGCTCTTTCTCACTTGCAACAATAAAATAACATAAGGGAAAAGGCATATCTACCCCTTTCGATGAAGACAAAGGCATTCAAATCCATTCAAATGCAATATAGAGAGATGCGCAAGTGTCAAAGGTGACGAAAGGTCTATAAAGTGACCTTTTAATCAGGTCGAAAGCACTGAGTCGAAAGGTCCCAACTTGCACCTATAAATAAGACCCTAGGGGTTTGGTTTTGACGATACGATTCTTTCACCTTCTCTTTTATTTTCTTAAGACTGTAAACCCTAATTCTAAAATTATATTGGGCAAATTTATCAGTTTGTACATCATTAGTTTAATTAAGGCGAGATTTTAATCTTTTTGGTTATGTAACTACTGGATTCTATTGTGTTCTGTTTATGTCAAATTAATCGAAAGGATACCTTTCGATTGAGTCTGACCCCCTTACTTTACCAATAAAATTAGGTTCTTAGCTCCAAACCACTACCCACCAAAAACTCGTCTTTTTAGTAAGTCGAAACCTCAAACATGGCCAAAACCCCTAGAATTAAAAATCCAAATCGAATCCATTAAAGAGGCAAGCTTTCGACAAAGTCGAAACCTAACATTTAGTCAATACCCAACAACATTAGTGCCAACCATTAGATTTCCACCTTTATCCAGATTGGGCATTTCGAATCGATTAATAGGCCAATTAGGTTGGTTTGAAAAACTTAAAAAGAAAGGGATATAAGTGTTTTCGACTGGGTTGAAAGGTTAAACAAGGAGGGGTGTTAACATCAAAGACCAATTAAAAAGGAAAATCAAAGGAGGCAATAAGATTCTAACTTTTCCCACCTAATCAAAAGAGGTTAGAAAGACGTACCTGCACTTTTAACTCAATTTTGGGGTATTGACAATTTTTCTTGTTAACACTCAAATATAAGGAGTAATACGCTGCCAATTTTTATGTGATGTAAGATAACAATACTATGTATAAAAAAATGAGTTGTTATGATTAACATATGAAAGTAATGTAATAGTAAGGTATATAAGTTAGCTTGCATAGTTTTAGGTAATAACAAATCTCACAATCACTTATATACATATACAAGGAAACCCATGACTGTACATATACACACATTTGTCAAAAGAAATTAAAGAAGAAAAGTTCAACCAATCTAAACTTAACAGGAATGAGTAAACACTAAACTGGCATCACAGTGATGAAAAATATTGCTTCTAAATAGGAAGAAGATCCGGTGTTTACTGAAATATTGCTTCTAAATAAGTTGCATATGCACACCGGGGAAAGGCAACAAGGTTGCATATGCACTTAGCAGGAAACAACGGAATGCGGTGTTAGCGATGATTACCGAGTGGAAAGATTTGGAAGCATTAGCAGACTGCGTAGTGCAGTGGAGATCTGACATTGCGTCTAGCGGAGAAACCGTAGTGTTATCTTATTTGGAAGTTCGACCAGTGATAATCGAAAATATTGCTTCTAAATAGGAAGAAGATCCGGTGTTAACTAAACATATTAGGTAGTTAAGAGATGGAACCGAAAGCGATGACTTAAAAGATTTCAGTCTTAACCAGAATGGGTGGTTCAGAAAGAAAGGAAGATTATGCGTTCCAAGTGTTGGGGACATAAGGAAAGAAGTCTTAGAGTAATGTCATCGTTTGAAATTCTCTATTCATCTAGGAGGAACTAAGATGTATCAGGATATAAAGAGAAGTTTCTTCTGGAAAGGTATGAAGTGGGATATTGGCTTATGCGTAAAGCAGTGCATAAATTGCCAATAAACAAAGGCTAAACACTATAAGACAAGTGGATTGTTTCAGCCATTGGATATTCCGGTATGGAAGTGGGATTCTATTTCCATGGATTATGTTCATGGGTTGCCTACGTGGAATAGAGGAAATGAAAGTATATGGATTATAGTGGACAGATTGACCAAGAGTGCCCATTTCATTCCAGTTAAGTCGACCAGAATAACACATGTATTAGCGAAGTTGTTTATGGAGAATGTAGTTAGACTGCGTGGAATTCCTAGTAGCATAGTTAGTGATAGAAGTTCTTTATTCATTAGCGAGTTCTAGAAGAGTCTATATGAGGTTTTGGGAACTAAGCTAAAGATGAGTACTAGTTACCATCTCCAAATAGATGGGCAAATAGAATGACTTAACAAAGCCTTGGAAGATTTGTTAAGAGCTTTTGTTTTAGATTTTGGGGGATAACGGGAAGACCATCTACATTTAGTCGAGTTACAACAGTAATCAGACTAGTATTAGGATTGTGTCGTTTGAAGCTTTCTATGGAAGGCCATGCAAATCTCCCGTATGTTGGTTAGAGACGGAGATAGGTTGGTTCTTGGTCTAGATTTGGCTAGGGAAGGTGCAAAAAAGATTGAGGTCATTCGAGCTGGGATAAAGGAGGCTCGGTCTAGGTAGAAGAGTTATGCAGATAAAGGACGGAAAGATTTAGAGTTCTCAATTGGAGATCAGGTTTTCGTTAAGGTGTCACCGATGAAGGGTGTGATCAGATTCGGAAGATCAAGAAAGTTGGCACCGAGATTTGTTGGACCTTTCCATATTGTTAAAAGGATCTAGAAATTCACATATAGATTTGAGCTACCGAGCAGTTTGGAAAATGTCCACAATGTTTTCCATGTTTCTCACCTCTGAAAATGTGTTAGAGACCCCGAGACAACTATTGCACCGACTGTGCTACAGGACTTAGTAGTAGGACCAGACTTGACTATAGTGAGAAAGCTGATTTCTATTATTGCGAGAGACGAGAAGAGGCTTAGAACCAAAATGGTCAAATTAGTCAAAGTCCAGTGGAGTGAGGATGACAGGGATTGTACTTAGGAGATTGAAAGCAGGTTAGAGATACTTATCCTAACATGTTTGATGGTATGTTTTACCTCTTTGATTGATGTGTTGTGTACCTTATCGTAATTTCGAGGATGAAATTCTTTAAGAAGGGGAGTTTGTAAAACCCCATATTTTTAGTAATATTATTTAGGATATTTAATTAGTTAGATTAAATAAAATAATGTGTTGATTAGGGGATTGAGATTTGATTTTATTAAGAGGTAGTCGTGCCATTTAACAAATGAATTAAAGAAAGGGTTAAAGTGAAAGAAAAAGAGGGGTAAAATAGGAAAGAGGTCATTCCTATATCCCTAAAATTTGGTCGTGTACCCCCATACACGTTCATTTCATTTGATAAATTTTAAAACTTAAGGACAACCACCATAACAAGGAAAAGAGGAAGAAGATTAAGGAAAGCTAAGGAAGAAGATAATTCTAACCAAATCCTTTCAAATCTCAATCTCTTTGATCTCTAAAGTTAAGGTGAATAATGTTTACATCTCATATTTCTTTTGTTCTCAGTTTTTATTAAATTCGGAATTTTTTACATTGATTTGCTATGTTTCTAAATGATGGAATGATTATATATACTTGTTGATGATTTATGGTTGTTCAAATAGATTTCATGACATGTTTTGATATGAAAACCCTATTAAATGACATCCAACTGCCTTGCGAATTTTTATATAGACCAGAAATAATATTCTGGGGTTGGGTTTCAATTTTAAAAATTTTCTAAATTTCTGTGGAATTTATATAAATTTTCTAGTGAAGAAAATGTTTTTTTGGATTATAAATTATTTACGGTTAAACAATAAATGGTTTGAGTCTGAAATTTATATATGTTAGAAAGCATAAAAAAAAGTGATTTTAGATATTTTATAAAATTTTCCTAAATGTTTTAATAGATATATAAAATTATTGAAGATATGCGACCTAAATGTTTTATATATTTATAAAAGCAAAATGGGCTTTTTGTAAATAAATTCAAATTTTTGTTTCTGGAAAGTCGGTAGTACTTTTAGAAAAGGGAAACTTGTAACCAATCACAATTTGACAAACAAGGCAGGTTAGGTATAAATAAATAGTTTAAAAGGACAAATAAACAAGTTTTTCACTGTTTCGAAGCTTTCGGCACTATCGAAACCCATGCACCTGGTATCAGAGAACAGGTATGTAGTGAATTGGAAGTGGGCGAAGGGTATAGAGTCGAAACCAGGGGTTCCGAAAGGGTTGAGGCATTACTATGCTTTTAAAAGAAAATGTGCCTGCTTGTTTTCGACCGAGTAGCTTTCGACTAGGTTGGCTTTCGACTAGGTCAAATGGTTTTGAAGGAAATGGTTTCGATTGGGTTGCGCCTTTGTTTTAAATGAATGCTTTCGACTAAGTCGAAACCTTATTTTGCCGCTTTCTACCTTTCGCCTAGATGGTTTAGATGGGGTTGCTTTGTATTTAAAATATGGCCACTTCTCCAAAGTTTTTGAAGAAATGATTTTGACACTATCACTTCTTTACTTAGGAATGATTTTGAAAGAATTGCTTTCAACTTTAATGGGTTTCGAAGACATAACCAGAGGAATTCGGCCGATATAGTTTTCAAAGGTTTCTATAGGGTAAATTGTTTAATGGTTTCGAAAGGTTTCCTTACGGTTTAAACTGAACCTAAAGGCTTTTGAAAGGTTTAGTATTTTAATGCTTTCGAAAGGGTTTTAATGAATGGTTTCGAAGGGTTGGTTCCCCAAGGTTTCGAAAGAGTTGAAAGGAAAGGTTTTTCCTATGTTTTCGAAAGGCAATATTTAAAGGTTTTAAAGAAGGTTGTCTAATTGTTTGAAGCTTTCGTAGGAAAGGATTTTAATGATTTCTAAAGAGGTACTTTCAAAGGTTTCGAAAGGGTTACTTTGAACGGTTTCAAAAGGGTTGTTTATAGGTTTTAAATAAAGGTTTTGACTGTATTAACTAGGCAATATAGCCTAAGTGTTTTCAAGTTAAAAAGAGTTTTAACTTGTTTTGAAAGGATAGCCAATCCTTATTAAAATTCATCAAAATTATTTTGAGTAAAGTATATATAACATGGCAAAATAGCTTAGAGTAAAGCTAAGAATGTATTTTCCTTTTATAAATGTGATTCAAAAGGTTAAACCATTTTGAAAAGGTTTTCAAGGAAAAAGATCAAGGGTAATTAACCCTCAGAGAATGACTTGGATTAGAAGATCAAATAGGACTTATGTAAGGTTGCGCCCTATAATCATTAGCTATCAGCTCCTAGCTAATTTGGTCGAGAATTCCAGTATGTAGGGCTTAGTTATAGGTAAGACTAGAATGATGGTTACCCATAGAAAGGAATAATCGTATACAGAGATAGGTTATTGGTTAGCCTGTAAAATCTTTAGGATCGATTGACCCTTGGAGAAGTAAGTTAAGGATAGACTATCCAGAAGTATTGTCTAACAGATGTTTAGATCATTTGATATTTTATCTGGAAGTCCCGAGTCAGTCAAAGGGACAGTTAGCCCAGTTTGCGGGCATTTAGCCATATTTCAGACAAATGGTCCATTTATTACCTGTTTTTTTACATAACGGATATTGTTGTTATTATTATGATCAATTTGATTAACCAGTTTGCTTACGGGAAAAGATTTGCAAAATATATGTTTTGAAAAGGATATTAGTAAGGGGAAACCCGTTCCACTAAACAACGTGGTCTCACTTAATATTAGTAAACAAGAATGTAATAGTATCATTCACACTAGGCCTTATGTCTGACTCGAAGTTTTTTCTTCCCCTTAAACTCTCTGGTGCTCAAAATTGATTTGAGTAGGCTAAGGGTTAAGGTTTTTAGGTTTTGGAAATTTTGTCAAATAAAGCTTCCGGAGACGAACAGGTGGCTGACAGATAGCTTATAAAGAGTTATAGTTTTATCTTGTTTTGACTATGCTACGTATATTAAGTCAGATATGACTATATTGACCTTGATCAAGCAAGGAGGCATCGTCATATATCGTTCTTGGCATATTTTTGTAATGATTATATTTGATCTTTACCTGGGAAACTATATGGGATTAAGTAATTCAGATATGAATTATTTTTGAAATGTAATTAATAAAATGATGATTTTTGAAATCTGTGATTTTATTCATATTCAATGCTTCTGATATTATGGATACCATTAGCATTACCGTATTTTGTCACCAGAAGTTAATAATATAGATGACTACAGCATCTGTAGCACTTAGCTTTTGGCCTCCAGATACGGAATGTTACAACTTGGTATTATAGCATAGGTTTATGAAAAACTTTAAAGTAAAAATGGTTTTTAAAACATAATCCTTATGAATTAAAGTAAGATTTGTGGTATGGGATAAAGCTATAGTAACGTACTTGTGTTTGTTATATATAAGTAGACGCTTTATCTTTAGCCTCCTATCTTTATTAGGTTATCTTTCTGTATCTCATGAGGTTTGAATAAAGATATGGATGGTAGAAGAGAAAGAGTTAACTAAGGAAGGAAGGAAACCGATGGGAATGCCAGACATAATGTGAGGAGGAAATAAGGTCAGGCACAAGCAGAGTATGTGGGTGCTGAAGTCCTGCAAGTTGGAATGGAAGCTCTGTATCAGTTTTTCATGAATATGATGAAAGCGGGAGCTGCAGCTGGAGTTTTAGGAGGAAATGCTACAAGAGCAGGGGTTCTGAGAGTTGTGGTGGTTAACTAGTATGCTAAGTTGAGCGAAGATTGTACTAAGCTTAGAGGAAAGCCATTTATTAGAATGGAAGATGCCATTGAGGTAGAAAATTGGTTGCTACATTGTGAGAGAATCTTTACATCCTTAGGGCTCAATGATGAGTAGAAGAGGAGGCTTGCTTCTAGGCAGCTTCAGGATCAGCTTTGTTTTTCTTAGTGTGATTGTGGCAGTGGATGAGGAGATAATGACCTGGGAAGATTTCAGAAGGAGGTTCCAGGAGAGGCTCGTGTCTGTAGTGGCATAGTCTGCTATTATTAGAAAGTTTGTTGTTTTAGAGAAAGAAGAGATGTCTATTCTTGAGTATATCAAAAGGTTCGAAGAGTTAGCCAGATATGGGTATGCTTCAGTGGATACAGTGATAAAGAGGAATGAGAAGCTCATCAGGGGGGTGAAGCCTCAATTACCTGGGCTACATTATCTCATATTAGAGATCCATCTGATGTTGTGGTGGAGATGGCCTTAAGACATGAGGAAATTCTTGATTCTCTAGAGAAGAGTAAGGCTAAGGAGATCCAATTTGGGCAGAATCAGAAGAGGAAGTTCTTTCTAAGGTGTTCAATAGGGTGGAGCAGCTAAGAAAAGGAAGTCTGAGATTATTTTCTTCAAGTGTGACAAGAAGGGGCATTTTGCTAATGAGTGTCGCGTTGGAAAGGCAAATGAGGTGTCCTGAAAGAAGAATGTAAGGTGCTTCAACTGCGACTAGATTGGCCACTATAAGAACCGGTGCAAGGAGCCTGCTAAGTATGGAAAGGGCAAAGGGTATGCATTGGAGTCTGCTACTTCGAAGCCAACAGCTCAAGAGACGAGAAAGGCAGCTTTGAGAGGTACGCTTCAGATTCATGGTATGTCTGTTAGCATTCTATTTGATACCGGTGCATTATATTCTTTTAGCTCTAGATGTTTGATAGGTAAGCTTAACCTAGAACCCACACATTTAGTTACTTCCTTACAGGCTGCGAATCAAATAGGAGAGTATGCAGCTCTAGGGCTGAGATGTGACCAGTTAGAGTTTGACTTGTTAGGTCATACTTCTGTTTGCAGTTTGCATATGTTTGATTTTGTGGGATTCGAGATTATTTTTGGGATGGAATGGTTAAGTGAGTACAATGCTAAGATATTTTGTTATGATAGGAAAATATCACTTAGACACCCTGATTGTAGTGATCAGATAGTTTATACCACAGAAGATTCTACCGGTGAGGTGAATGCTTTGTTGGGTATTATGGAATTGGAAGATGAGCTGGATCGAGTTTCCATGGTTTGAGAATTCGTGGATATTTTTTAGCCTGTAGTTGGATTGCCACCGAAATAAGCTATTGAATTTCTAATAATTTGGTTCAGGGAGCAGAACCATTGAGTAAGTCACAAAGCAGGATGACCCCTACAGAGATGGAGTTGAAGGTGCAGTTAGTGGATCTTGAAGGCATATCAGGCAGAGTAGTTCATCTTGGAGAGCAGCTGCAGTGTTTGCTAAGAAGCTGGATAGATCGTTAAGGCTATGTATCGATTATCGTAAGTTGAATGAGAGGACGATAAAGAATCGATATCTATTGCCGAGGATTGGCGATTTTTTTTGACCAGTTAAGTGGAGCCAAGAAATTTTCCCAGTTGGATATGGCGACATGTTTCCATCAGCTCAGAGTAGCAGAGGATAGTATAGGTTTGAAGACGTTTAGGACCATATATGGGTGGTACGAATGGTTGCTTATGTGTTCGGACCGCCAATGCGCTGACTTTCTTTGTGGATTTGATGAATTGCGTTTTCCGAGAGCACTTGGATAAGTTCGTATTGGTTTTTATAGATGATATCTTGGTATGCTTTAAGGATGAAAGAGAGTATGAAGTTCATCTTAGAGTGGTGCTTGAACGCTGAGGCAGCATTAGCTAAAGGCGAAGTTTTCAAAGTGTTATTTTTGGAAGAAGGAATTGACGTTTTTGGGTCATGTTGTCTTGAAGAAAGGGCTGTCAGTAAATCCGACTAAGATTGAAGTGGTGAATAGTTGAAAGAGACCCGAGGCAATGACGGAGATAAAGAGTGTCCTTGGGTTGGTTGATTATTATCGAAGGTTCATTAACAATTTTTCATGGATAGGGGTACCGATGACCAAGCCAACAAGAAACTATGTGAAGTTTGTGTGGATTAATAAATTTGAGGAAGCATTACAGAGTTTGAAACACTTATTGACCCATGCACTCGTTTTGGTTGTTCTGGAATGGATTCTGGATTTAGTGGTTTATACAGATGCGTGTGGAACAGTATTAGGAGCTGTGGTGATGTAGAGAGGTAAAGTGATCGCCTATGCTTCTAGACAGCTTAGACCACATGAGATCAGATATATGACACATGATTTGGAATTGGTTGCAGTAAATTTTGCATTAAAGGTGTGGAGACATTACCTTTTGGGAGAGAGGTTTGAGTTATATACAGATCATAAATCGTTAAAGTATTTGTTTTCTCATAAGGAGCTGAACGTGAGAAAACAAAGGTGGTTAGAGTTATTACCGCTTAAGATTTTGGGATTAAGTACACACCGGGGAAAGGCAACAAGGTTGCATATGCACTTAGCAGGAAACAACGGAATGCAGTGTTAGCGATGATTGCTGAGTGGAAAGATTTGGAAGTATTAGCAGACTGCGTAGTGCAGTGGAGATCTAACATTGGGTCTAGCGGAGAAACCATAGTGTTATCTTGTTTGGAAGTTCAACCAGTGATAATCAAAAATATTGCTTCTAAATAGGAATAAGATCCGGTGTTAACTGAACAGATTAGGAAGTTAAGAGATGGAACCGAAAGCGATGACTTAAAATATTTCAGTCTTAACCAGAATGGGTGGTTCAGAAAGAAAGGAAGATTATGTGTTCCAAGTTTTGGGGACATAAGGAAAGAAGACTTAGAGCAATGTCATCGTTTGAAATTCTCTATTCATCTAGGAGGAACTAAGATGTATCAGGATATAAAGAGAAGTTTCTTCTGGAAAAGTATGAAGTGGGATATTGGATTATGTGTAAAGCAGTGCATAAATTGCCAACAAACAAAGGCTAAACACCATAAGACAAGTGGATTGTTTCAGCCATTGGAAATTTCGATATGGAAGTGGGATTCTATTTCCATGGATTATGTTTATGAGTTGCCTACGTCGAATAGAGGAAATGAAAGTATATGAATTATAGTGGACAGATTGACTGAGAGTGCACATTTCATTCCAGTTAAGTCGACCAGAATGACACATGTATTAGCGAAGTTGTTTATGAAGAATGTAGTTAGACTGCATGGAATTCCTAGTAGCCTAGTTAGTGATAGAGGTTCTTTATTCATTAGCGAGTTCTAGAAGAGTCTATATGAAGTTTTGGGAACCAAGCTAAAGATGAGTACCAGTTACCATCTCCAGATAGATGGGTAAATAGAATGAGTTAACAAAGTCTTGGAAGATTTTTTAAGAGCTTTTGTTTTAAATTTTAGGGGACCATGGGAAGACCATCTGCACTTAGTCGAGTTACAACAGTAATCAGACTAGTATTAGCATTGCGTCATTTGAAGCTTTGTATGGAAGGCCATGCAAATCTCTCGTACGTTGGTTAGAGACGGAGATAGGTTGGTTCATAGTCAAGATTTGGTTAGGGAAGGTGCAGAAAAGATTAAGGTCGTTCGAGCTGGGATAAAGGAGTCTCGGTCTAGGTAGAAGAGTTATGCAGATAAAAGACGGAAAGATTTAGAGTTCTCAGTTGGAGATCAGGTTTTCGTTAAGGTTTCACCGATGAAAGGTGTGATCAGATTCGGAAGATCAAAAAAGTTGGCACCGAGATTTGTTGGACCTTTCCATATTGTTGAAAGGATCAAGAAATTCACATATAGAGTTGAGTCACCGAGCAGTTTGTCAAGACTCCACAATGTTTTCCATGTTTCTCATCTCTGAAAATGTGTTAGAGACCCGGAGACTACTATCGCACCGACTGTGCTAGAGGACTTAGTAGTAGGACCAGACTTGACTATAGTGAGAAAGCTGATTTCTATTGTTGCGAGATATGAGAAGAGGCTTAGAACCAAAATGGTCAAATTAGTCCAAGTCCAGTGGAGCGACGATGACAGGGATTGTACTTGGGAGATTGAAAGCAGGATTAGAGATACTTATCCCGACTTGTTTGATGGTATGTTTTACCTCTTTGATTGATGTGTTGTGTACCTTATTGTAATTTCGAGGACGAAATTCTTTAAGAAGGGGAATTTGTAAAACCCCATATTTTTAGTAACATTATTTAGGATATTTAATTAGTTAGATTAAATAAAATAATGTGCTGATTAGGGGATTGAGATTTGATTTTATTAAGAGGTAGTCGTACCATTTAACAAATTAATTAAAGAAAGGGTTAAAGTGAAATAAAAAGAGGGGTAAATAGGAAAGAGATCATTCCTATATCCCTAAAATTTGGTTGTGTACCCCCAAACACATTCATTTCATTTGATAAATTTTAAAACTTAAGGCCGACCACCATAACAAGGAAAAGAGGAAGAAGATTAAGAAAAGCTAAGGAAGAAGCTAATTCTAATCAAATCCTTTCACATATCAATCTCTTTGATCTCTAAAGCTAAGGTGAATAATGTTTACATCTCATATTTCTTTAGTACTCAGTTTTAAGATGAAATCCGAAATGTTTTGTATTGATTTGCCATGTTTTTGAACGATGAAATGATTATATGTACTCGTTGAAGATTTATGGTTGTTCAAATAGATTTTATGACAAACTTTAATATGAAAACCCTATTAAACGACATCAAATTGCCTTGTGAAATTTTATATAGACCAAAAATAATATTTTGGAGTTGGGTTTCAATTTTCAAAATTTTCTGAATTTTTGTGGTATTATATAAATATTTAGTGAAGAAAGTGTTATTTTGGATTATAAATTATTTACGGTTAAATAATAATTGGTTTGGATCTGAAATTTATATATATGTTAGAAAACATATAAAAGTTGATTTTTAGGAATTTTGTAGAATTTTTCTAAGTTGTTTAATGGATATATAAAAATTATTCAAGGTATGGGACTTAAATTTTTTATATATTTATCAAAGAGAAGAGGCTTCTTGTAAATAAATTCAAAATTTTATTTCTGGAAAGGCACGTGTACTGTTACAAAAGAGAAACTTGCAACCAATCACGATTTGACAAATAAGGCAAGTTGGGTATAAAGAAATAGTTTAAAAGGACAAATATACAAGTTTTTCACTGTTTCGATGCTTTCGGCACTAGGTTCCGCCTCCTTAGTTTCGCCTCCGACACTGTCGAAATGAATGAACATGGTATCAAGGAAATAGTACGTAGTGAACTGGAAGTAGGAAGAGGGTATAGAGTCGAAACCAGGGCTTCCAAAGGGGTTGAGGCATTACTACGCTTTTAAAAGAAAAGTCGCTGCTTGCTTTCGACTGAGTAGCTTTTGACTAGGTTGGCTTTCGACCGGGTCAAATGGTTTTAAAGGAAATGGTTTCGACTAGGTCATGCCTTTGTCTTAAATGACTATTTTCGACTAAGTTGAAACCTCATGCTGTCTTTTTCTACCTTTTGACCCAAATGGTTTCGAAAGGGTTGCTTTGTTTATAAAATATGGTCATATCTCCAAAGCTTTCGAAGGGATGGTTTCGACACCATCACTTCTTTACTTAGGAATGATTTTGAAAGAAGTGCTTTCGACTTTAATGGGTTTCTGATTCTTTTGCTCTACTTGAAGGCATAATCTAAAGGGTTTCGACCAAAACAGTTTTCAAAGGTTTTTAAGGGGTAAATTTTAAAATGGTTTAAAGGTTTCCATATGTTTTAAATTGAACCCAAAGGTTTCGAAAGATTTAGTATTTTAATGCTTCCGAAAGTGTTTTAATGAATGGTTTCGAAGGGGTAGTTCCATAGGGTTTCAAAGGGGTTGAGAGGAAAGGTTTTTCCTATGTTTTCGAAAGACAATATTTAAAGGTTTTAAAGAAGGATGTTTAATATTTTGAAGCTTTCGAAGGAAAGGCTTTCGAGGGTTTCGAAAGAGGTACTTTAAATGGTTTCGAAAGGGTTATTTCAAGGGTCTCGAAAGGGTTATTTATAGATTTTAAATAAAGGTTTCGAATGTATTAACTGGGCAATGTAGCTTAAGTGTTTTCAAGTTAACATGACAAAATATCTTAGAGTAAAGATAAGAATGCATTTTCCTTGCATAAATATGATGTAAAAGGTTAAATCATTTTGAAAAGGTTTTCAAGGAAAAAGATGAAGGGTAGTTAACCCTTAGAAAATGACTCAGATTAGAAGACCAGATAGAAATTGTGCGGGGTCGTGTCTTATACTCATTAATTATCAGCCCTTGGCTAATTTAGTCTAGAATTCCACTGTGTATGGCTTAGTCATAAGTAAGACTAAAATGATGGTTACACACAGAAAGAAATATTCATATACAGAGATATGTTATTGGTTAGCCCACAAAACCATTAGGATTAATTGACCCTTGGAGAAGTAAGTTAAGGACAAACCATCCAGAAGTATCGTCTAACGGATGTTTAGATCATTTGATATTTTATTTGGAATGCCCAAGTCAGCCGAAGGGACAGTTAGTCCAGTTTGCGAGCAGTTAGCCTAGCTTTTAGACAGATAGTCAATTTATTACGTGTTTTTAGCATAACAGGTATTGCTATTATTATTGCTATTATTATGATCGGTTTGATTAACCAGTTTGGTTGTAGGATGATATTTGCAAAATATATGTTTTGAAAAGGATATTAGTGAGGGAAAACCCGTTCCACTAAGCGGTGTGGTCCCACTTAATATTAGTAAACAGAGATGTAACAATATTATTCACACCAGGCCTAATGTCTGACTTGAAACTTTTGCTTCCCTTAACTTGCGGGTGCTCAAAATTGATTTGATTAGGCTGAGGGTTTACGTTTTCAGGTTTTACAAAATTTTGGCGAATAAAGCTTCCGAAGACAAGTAGGTGGCTGACGGTTAGCTAATTAGGAGTTATAGTTTTATATTATTTTGATTCCGCTGTGTGTATTAAGTCAGATATGACTATATTGACTCTGATCAACCAAGGGGGCATCGTCATATGTCGCACTTTCCGTATCTTTGTAATGATTATATTTGATCTTTACCTAGAAAACAATATGAGATTATGTAATTTGGATATGATTTTTTTCTAAAATGTAGTTAGTAAAATGATGATTTTTGAAATCTGTGATTTTGTTCACATTAAGTGCTTTTGATATTATGGATACCATTAACATTACCGTATTTTGTCACCAGAAGTTAATACTATAGATAACTGCAGCATCTGTAGCGCTTAGCTTTTGGCCTCCAGATATGGGATGTTACACTTCAGCACTCCGAAAATTGATCGACGCTTTGATATCTTTGTTGGGTTATTTATCGAGTATCGTTGAGGAACAGATTTTTAATTTTAGAGATTTATAAATTTATATTTGAATTTAAATTTAATTTATAAGGAGGTAAGGTTTGGGTAAATTTCCTCTTTTTTTAAAGTCTAAAGATAAAGGTATGCATTTGTTATTTATATTTAGAGAAGAAGGATCGAGAGAGAAAATTCTAGAGAGTGAGAAGGATTAGGAAACTGGTTTTTTTTATGGTTAATAGGCTTGGGTCGTTAAAAAATTATAACAATGAATAATTCTAAATTTATATTTTCCTTCGTTTTAAAACAAAAGTTTCCATTTTGTATTTTACCTTTTCTTATAATCCAAATTTGTATTTAATTCAAATAAGTACAATTTACATTTCAAGCCACTTCCTTGCCAAATCAGAATATTATGCTTTAAATTCCATCATTTTTATATAATATTATTTTCAAATTTCAACTTATTAAAAGAATTTCAAAGCCAATTTATCAAATAAATCACTAAACTCTTATTTAATTAAAAAAATTAGTATTATTAGCTCAATTAATTATTTCCTAAAACCGGTTGTTACAAAAATAAATTTTTATGATAAGTACCGCGCTAAGAAAAAGAAGAGAATCGTAGGGACGCTTGTAATATAAAATTGCATGATAAAACATGTGTCATGTGAGTAGGGAACCAGATCAAAATTATTTTTTGAAAAAAATAAATAAAAGACGATGTTGATAATAGAAAGTTAAATAGTGACGTAGAGGACAGCGACACGTGTAAAGACGTTGTCAGACATGATAGATTTTGTATAGTACGAAGTTTAGGCGGCGACCTAACGATTATAAGAGAACCGAGCATACAGGAAAGAGGTAGGGATTTGCAAAGGGATTTAGAGACTTTCAGGAGAAATTAGAGTTGCGCCGCAATTTGTGGAAGACAAACCGCGCTGTAAAAAATGAAAAATATGAAAAAAACTGAATTGCGCTGTAATATGTAGAGATCATACTGGGCCGCAATTTGGATGAGAACGCTTAATAATGAAAGTGTAAGGTGCTCGGAGTTTTTGGTAGGGTGGTACTGTGCCAAGAAATGAAGTGAATGAAACCTTATAAAGGACAAATAGGCAGGACTCAGGGAGAGACCAAGATAGTAAAGGGAAGGGTTCCTGCGCTAGAAATAATGTTGGAAGGGCTATTGACACAGTGTGGATGCTCACTCAAATGCGCACCTTCGAAAGGTGATGAGAGACATTCAACTTCCAAGGACTGGGGTCGTAGTTCCAAATTAAACAAATATTTAAGTGGATGCATACCTTGGAAATGTGAGAAAATGCATTCACGAATGCACGCCTTAGGAAGATGAGGAGAGGCATTCAACCACACTGGAAACATAGGACAGATAAAAAAATAATCTAAAGTGGGGAGTTTAGAGAGGCTACGTCGGAAAGAAGAACAAGTTGAAGAATAAATTGAAATGGAGAATGTAGAAGGACCGCGCAAGGAACACGGTATTAAATAGGTTATAGAATAATCTAAAAATAGTAGCTAAGTGGGACTGCGTCGAGGGCGTAGTAGAAGATGGGAATAAATTATATGTTAACGAATAATTTAAAGGTGGAAGGTAAGAGGGTACTATGCTAAGGGCGTAGTAGTAAAGTGGAACCTTTTAAGAACGCTTAAAGGTGTAATAATAAATAAGAACTACATGCGTCCGAACTATGATTGTTTCTCTTATGATGTTTTGGTACAGTGAGGGGGGAACTCATTATGTACAAAGCAGTTTGGTCTCACTATGTGTTCGTTTGGGATAAGTATCATTCACGTCAGACTTTATGTTCGACCTATGTTTTTATTATTGTTTTCCCCAGAAACTTACGTATGCTTAATTGAGTAGGCTGAGATTATGAGTTTGACAGATTAATAATAGGCGTCGTAGTACGCCGATCGAAGATGGAGCATGAGGCATTTCTTTGCAATTAAATATTTTGTATTTCACTATATATATGGAATTCATACTGTTTCTTCTTATATTAACTTGGCTCTTTACTATGTTGTTTTCTATTTGTAATTTGACACCTACACGGTCACGGTTAAGTTTTTAATTTGGGAACAAATGTTTGTAATGAATACTAAAAAATTTCCGTGTAATGGAAATATCAACTGCTCTGTTTACTTAGTCTGTATTTGAATATATAAACTGAACTCACTTCCGTCGCTAAAAGATAATTCTGATGATGAATGTAGCATCATCGTCGTTCATCTTTATCACGTCTCGCCATTTCGTACCGTTCAAATCGACAATAATCCACACATGTCAGACTTGAATGATGCAAAATAACAGATTGTAAATAAATTTGGAGCAAATGAAATAAGATACACAGAATCAGAGAACAATCAGAATAACTCGCAGCAGAATATAAAATCACATAGAAGTTCATGAAGCTACTATAACAGAGTCTCAAACCAAATACATAATACAGTTTGAAAACAACATAATAGAAATCCCAAATACATAGAAGTTCATTAATACATGAGATAAACTAAAACAACTGAAATAGAATAGATATAAATGCAGATAAGCAGAAACTCCAGCAAAAACCATCTCCAGAAAGAGAATCCAAAGCTATGAATACTCAGCCTGACCCGAGCGTAAAGCAAAACATAAAACACTCGAGTCGGGACAATATATACTTATATAATATAAACCAACTCAAGTGAACTGAAATAAAGATACAAGTAACTTAAATGATGCCTGGGACCGCCCATCCTCTAAGGATCCATCAAACTATTTACTATATAGTAATATTGCGCTATTATAATAGTGTCTACAGTAAATAAACATACTTTTAAATAGCATTCCGGGCAACCCATATCACCCTTCACACATAATAGTCCTAGTAGTCCATCCAGTATCAGCATATCTCCAGATCGGGAGACTACCCTAAATACTCCATGGGCTATGGGAGAAAAACAAACTCGTAGTAAAGGCTTGGTATGGTAGGTGACACGGCACACAAGGCAATGCCATGGTAGATATACCAATTACGCGCACGGCTGGTGGTAACGCAGCAGCCACATACGCCCACCCCAAACAACACTCCAAATCAAGGGGTGCACCCAATCGATCACAACAGTAATAGAATGGTATCGAAGAAGTGTGTCTAGCCAAAGGTGCTACCTCCTTTGGCCCGAGATCGCTCCTGTTTTAGCCACCTTAAGCTAACTCACGGGAGTTAGGTCCACGTAATGTACCTTAGGAACGTCGCCACCGTCCAACTTCATTCTGAAATCTCCACCGCGTACACAGTTGTTAAAGTGGTTTTCGGTATCGACAGAGAGTATGTCCATATCCGATCCCGGTCTCTTTAACAACCAATCGTTATTATAACCCGTAGTTATAATTTAAAAATGGTATTTATATCTCAAAAATTAAATATCATTTAACAATTTAATATCCTTTCAAATCATTTCAAAATATTAAACTTATCATTTCATTTCAAAACCATATTCATTTTTATTCAAGTTTAAAAATACCATTTCAACTCACATTTCAAAATAGTTTATATTTCAAATCGAATTACTTCATTTAAAACATTAAAATGAAGTTATTATATTTAATAATTAAATTATTAAATTTCCAAAATTTAATCTTTCAAAATTCATTTATTCAATTAAATTTATCAACAATGAAAATACACCTTACGTAGCATTTAGAAAATGCTACGAAAAGTCACATTCAAAACAGTTCAATTTAACAAAAGACAGCATTTAAAAATGTTGTAATAGGGTTACATTAGTTTCAAATAAAACTTAGTTAAATTCAACAATTATAGCACTTACAAAATGCTATAATAGCATTTAATTCAATATAGCTTCTTAGTTCATTTATATCAACTACAGCATTTACAAATGCTGTAATATCATTTACATTAGAAATAATATCATTTCAAAAATGCTATTAATTAAATTTCAAATATCCAATAAAATTTCACAAACAATTATATTTTATTTAAATAAATATTAATTTATAAAATCACATATTTTTCACTTTTATAACCATCATTTAATTTTCCTTAAATTCATGATTTTATAAAGTTAAATTTCCATTCAAAAATCAATATTTAATAATAATTCACTTATTAAATTCCAACATTCAATTTCAATTCATATAATTAAATTTTTAACTTAACTCTTAAGTTTAAATTTTCAAATATAACTTAATTTCATTTTATTTACTCAACTTAAAAATTCACTTTTAAACTAAATTCACAAATTTTCAATTTAAGTTATATTTCAATATTCAACTCAATATTCATTCATTTAACATTTTAACTTTATTCAAAAATCATTAATATGTTATAAAATCATTTTAAATTCATTTTAATCCAAATTATCATAAATTTAGCATATTTGCAGATTTAATTTAAATTCCATTTAATTAAATCAAAATTTCCGAAATAACTTACATTTCAAATTTTCTAACTTTTCCATAATTTATTTCACTTATACATTTTCAGAAAATCAATAATATTTTACGAAACTCAATTTTAATTAAGTTTAAATCAAAATATTATAATATTTACATTTCTAAAAAAATTTAATTTTTTTAGAAAAACATATTTTAACTACGGGTCTGTATATCATTTTCTACACTAGGAAAAGTGATACGGTTAATATATCATTTCAACCCGTAATTTACAAAGAAAAACTGGGTTTTATCATTTCAAACCCGCAGTCCCAAGTAAATGAAATAATTTGAAAATCGCTCAGGCCTATCATTTCAGCCCATAACGATTTTCCCCTATTCTAAAGTCCGTTCGGGTATGTATCATTTCAACCCATATTGATTCTAATCTAAAGGAAACTTGCAGTGTGATAAACTGATATAAATAACAGAACATCATAATATAACAGTAACACATGATATAACATGTGTTTAAGCATGGGTGAGCATCATATAATCATAGCATAGCAATTATAATATGGTGATGCATTTTACAGATTCACAAGTGGTCGATTTACTAGTTATATAGGTATAAACTGTTTGGCGAGAATAACTCACTGGTATAGCTGGAGATGACAACCGAAACACACAAACAACGATCTTTAGAGGCATAAAAGCATGAAAAGGATTCGAGTAGGAGAGCGAAAGATTTATTTTCTTGAATACAATTCAAACAAAACAATATAACAAATATAAGCTTTCAACTCAAAATACGATTAAACAATGCTAGAATTAACTGCGTAAAACATAGCCAAAATGTTTGCACTTGCTTTCAACCTTCCTTAAGCTCGGCCATAGGTTAGAATACATGGCTAAAGCATGGTTTTTGATCTGGTTTTGGGTTCATAAGGGGTCGTCCTACACGGGAAAAATGGTGCAAAATTATGGTGATAGGAAACAACACAAACATGCAACACTACTAGGTTTCAAGGCCTAAACAGGTAACGGCCAAGGCCATATAGGCACGGTCATCTCTGGTGGGGTCAAAAGGATTAAGTGGAAGAGGTTTTCAAGTCGGCTAGAGGTGGTGGCGGTGGTGTAGGTGTCGGCTAAGGGGGTGATGAAGGTGGTGGAAGCATATATGTGCTCGGCTAGGTCATTCAAGAGGAGTTTGGAGTATTTGGTGATGGGTCTACCACCAAGGGTGGCTCGAAAAGGGATGGCCAGTGAGGAGGAGGTGGTGGTGATGGGTTCCAGTGGTGGTGGAGGTAGCCAAGCTGAAGGAGGAGTAAGGGCCGAACCTAAAAGAAGAAAGCAAGTGCAAAATTTCATGAATTCAAGCATAAAACAATGAAAAAGAAATAAAGTTTACCAAAATTTTTTCCAAGGAAGGAAGGCCGAATTTTTTCAGAGATGAGGAGAAAAATGATTTACGTGAAATGATATGGGAGTGATCAGCTGAAGAGAATGAGATAAGGCAGCCAATTGAATGAAAAGTGATGGTTGAAATATGAAAAGGTGTGAATACAAAAAGCCTTAAGAAATAAAAAGTCACAAAACCTTTCACATTTCCCTTATTTCTTTTTATAATTTTAAATAACTGAAATACATATATATATATATATATTCAGTTAAAATAAGAAAATATAACAAATAAACAAAATATAAATAAATAAATTTAATTATATATAATTAAATTAAGAAAATAGCGCAGAAAATGAAAACTAGTCTAGAAAATTTGAAAATAAATGGAATAAACTTTGGGAAAATTTTATGTACTTGAAAAATATTTATAAATAAAGATAAGAATATAAAATAAAAATGCATCACAAAAATAAATAAATAAATTTTAATTAAATATAATTTAAATGAAGAAAATAGCAGAAAAATAGAAACTAGCCTTTAAAAATAGGAAATAAATGAAATAAATTTTGGAAAAATTCTATTATCACTTTACAAATATTTAGAAATGAAATATTACAAATAAAACAAATTTAAAATAATTTCAAACAAAATAAAGTCAAATTTAAATTATATTCAAAAATCTAGGTTGTTACACTCTCCCCCACTCAAATCTTTTTGTCCTCGAAAAGAACGGAAAGGAAAAATAAAGAGAAACAAGATAGAAAACAAAATAGCACCTGAAACGAATAATTCGAAATTCGAAGCACGAATGCTCTCCTCCGTTTCTCAGGTACAATCTTGATCGTCGGTACTCCACTGTACTTTGACCAGATTAACAGATTTCCTTCTTAGTTGCTTCGTACCTCTATCGACAATACGATGTGGCTTCCTCTCAACAGTCAGATTAGGTTCAATGTCCAAACTATGGAGAACAGAAGGCTGGACAATAAGAGATGGGTTATGAAGATGGCGACGAAGATGCAAACATGGAATACGTCATGCACTCCAAAAAGCTTCTCGAGCAAATCTAGACGATAAGCCAAAGAACCAACTCTTTCCACAATGCGGAAAGGACCAATGAACCTAGGAGAAAGCTTCCCTCTACGACCAAAGCGAATGACATTTCTTAAGGAAGAAACCTTAAGGAACGCCTGATCACCAACAGAAAATTCCAAATTCCGCCTAGGCCTATCAGCATACTTCTTCTGCCTATCCTGAGTGGCTCTCAACCTCTTCTTAATCTCCTCAACTTTCTCAGAAGCTTCCAAAATCATATCAGAACCAAGAACCAAACGATTACCGAATTCAATCCAGCAAGATTGGGATCTACAAGGTCGTCCGTATAGAACAGCAAATGGAGACATTTTGAGACTGGCCTGAATGCAAATATGGAATGAGATAGATAAGAAGATTAAGAATAGACTAAAAAACAGAACATAAGGTTATACCTGATAGCTATTATTATAGGTGAATTCGGCAAGATGGAGATAATCTTCCCAAGATCCTCCATAATCAAGCACACAAGCACGAAGAAGATCCTCGAGAATCTAATTCACTCTTTCCGTTTGACCGTAGGTCTATGGATGGTAAGAAGTGCTCAGATTCAGACGAGTACCCAGATATTTCTTAAAAGCTTCCCAAAACTGACTGGTGAAGATAGGGTCACGATCACAAACAATACTGAGAGGAACACCATGGAGACGAACAATCTCTCTCATGTAGATCTCAGATAAGCTAGAAGCAGAATGAGTAGACTTGACTGGAATAAAATGAGCGGACTTGGTCAGTCTATCAACAATAACCAAGATACTCTCATTATCCCTCCGAGTTCTCGATAAACCATTGATGAAATCCATTGAAACCTGTTCCCACTTCTAATTGGGAATCTCAAGGGGATGCAGCAAACCAGGGGTCTTCTGGTGATTGGCTTTGACTTGCTGACAAGTCACACACCGACTAACAAAGATAGAGATATCCCTCTTCATCTCCTTCCACCAATAAAGCTTCTTCATATCCTGATACATCTTCGACACACCAGGATGAATAGAAAGCCTGGATCGGTGATTCTCCTGAAGCAACTCCTGCCTCAAACCATCAACATTCGGGACACAAATCCTGCCATTAATCCTCAAAATCCCTCTATCATCAATCTGAGCTCCACTACCACCACTACGAACACTCTCCTTCATCAATATAAGCATCTCATCCTCATCCTGCTTAGCCATAATACGATCCAGAAGAGGAGAAGAAAAAACAACAAGCTGACACAACAAAGCCTTCTTCTGACTCAAAGAATCGGCCACAACATTAGCTTTACCAGGAGTATAGCTAATATAAAGGACGTAAGAAGCCAGAAACTCAAGCCAACGAACTTGCCTCTGATTCAAATCCTTCTAGGAAAAGATATATCTTAGAGACTGATATTCGATGAAAAGCTCAAACTTGGTTCCAAGAAGATGATGTCTCCAAAGCTTCAAAGCAAAGACAACAGCAAGCAACTCTAAATCATGAGCATCATAATTTGCCTCGTGGATTTTCAACTGACGGCTGGCATAGGCACTGACCCTACCATCCTGCATGAGAACAGCACCCAAATCCTCACGACTAGCATCAGTATATACCGTAAATCCATCACTTCCGTTCGGAACCGTAAGAACTGGTGTGGAAGTTAGCTTGCTCTTCAACTCATTGAATGCAGCCTTACACTGATCACTCCAGACAAACTTGGCATTCTTACGAGTCAAAGCAGTGAGAGGTGCAGCAATCCGAGAAAAATTATCAATGAATCTCCGGTAGTAACTGGTACGGCCCAGAAAACTACGAATATCAGAAGGAGTCTTTGGAGTTTTCCAATCCTGAAACAGAACAGGGAGAAAATAAGGACAGCAGACAGATAGAATTATTAAATGATAAAGAAAAGAGAAGGAAGAAAGAAAGACTTACATTGATCGCATCGATCTTGACTGGATCAACTGAAACTCTATTACTAGAAACAATATGCCCGAGATATCAGACTTTATCTTTCCAGAAATGGCATTTAAAAAATTTAGCCTTCAACTGATGATTTCTGAGAGTCTCTAGAACATATTTCAAATGCGACTAATGCTATTCCTTTGTCTTAGAGAAGACAAGGATATCATCAACAAAGACTATCACAAATTTATTAAGCACATCACGAAAAACACGATTCATCAAATCAACAAAGAAAGCAGGAGCATTAGTTAAACCGAAAGGCATGACTAACCATTCATAAAAACCATTCTCAGTGCGGAAAGCAGTCTTGGGAATGCTATCCTCGGCAACCCTGAGCTGATGAAAACCAGTGGCAAGATCAAGCTGAGAGAAAACCGTGGCACTATAAAGCTGATCAAACATATCATTGATACGTGGCATGATGAGCTTGTTCAGCTCCCTATAATCAACACGCATCCGAAGAGAACCATCAAACTTGGTGATAAAAACCACCGCGGCCCCCCATTCATAAAAAATAGGCCTAATCAGAACTTCGGAAGACAAGTCCTTAATTTGCTTTCCCAGCTCAACCTTCTCGCGGGGTTCCATTCTTCTAGGAGGAAGAACAACAGGTCGAGCACCAGGAATAAGATCAATCTGAATATCAATTTTCCGCTTCGGAGGTAAAGAAGTAACTTCACCAAATACATCGGGATATAATCTAACCACAGGAGTCGAATCAAGATCACTGGGAGAAGAATCCAGAGAATAAATAAAGTTGCCAGCAAAATTCTGAGGCAAGCTGCACTGAATAATCAAGGAATTCCCTTGATCATCAACAAGACGAACAGTTCGGGATTTACAAGAGATATGAGCATCATGATGCACTAACCAATCCTAACCAAGCAGTAAATCAAAAGCATCGAAGCCCAAAACATAAAAATACCACTAAAGCGATGATCAGAATGGAGAAGTTTCACTTCTCGACAAATCCGATTAAGGTTAGCAGGACCCCCAATAGGATTTGAAACACATAATGGAATAGAAGCATACTCAAGAGATAGGAGATGCTCAAACTTATCACACAAATCAACAGAAATAAAACTGTGTGAAGCTTCAGTTCAAATAACACACGAATAGGATGATGGAATAAAGTAAATGAACCCTGGAGAGTACCTTGGTCATCACTAGGAGCGGGAGCAGGTGGAGGAACATGAGATGATGCAGAAGTGACAGCAAATATACCAGAAGGAGTACCCCTCTGCTGGGTAGGGCAGTCCTTCTTAAAATGACCAGGCTGGAGACAGATATGGCAAAGATCTTGCCTAGCCAATTGAGCAAGAGCAGATGATAAAGATCCCAAACCAGAACGCTTTTGCCAATTCTTCTTCTGCTGCTGGAAGTTAGGCTTACGCTTCTTGGAATTAGCAGATGAAGACAGCACCAGAAACAACAGGACCTTTGGATGTGGGATTCTCATAGCGAATAGCCCTATCCATAAGCTGGGTGAAAGAACCATGAACATGAGAAATGAGGCGACTATAATACTCTGGACGAGCACCAGCAATGAATTTCTTATTCTTCTTGAGAGGAGTATTAATCAAGCTAGGACCGAACTTGGAAAGTTCATTGAACTTCCTCTCATACTCAGCAAAAGACATGCTACCCTGCTTAAGATCCATAAATTCTCGATAAAGCTGAGATTTCCCGGCTTCTGCCATCCGTTTTGCCACAAAGCCTCCCTGGAAAAGAGATATAGAAAACAACTTAAGATAGATTCAAAAGGAAAAGGAAAAAAATAGGAACAAAATTCAGGATAACACAAAGGACACCTAAACTGCTCCCATGTGATATCAGCCTCGACGGTGTTAGCCGTAACGGACTCCCACCAATCTAAAGCAGAATCGCGCAACTGCCAAGCTGCTAACTGACGCTTATGGGCATCAATAGTATCAAGACCAGTAAATATCCTCTCAATACCCCACAACCACTGCCGAGCCTCAATGATACTCTCTGAACCGGTGAATGGGGTTCCATCTAGTTGAGAGAATTCTTTACAAAGAACAGTGAATCGAACAGGAGCAACAGGTTAAGGAGATGGGGCAATACCACGACCCCTACCTCTGGCATTTACTCGATTCATCCTGAAAAATCAAGAATCAATTTAGGACAAGATAAAGACAAGCAAAAGATAAATTAAGATAAGATAAGAGAATACACTTGGATGAATATCCTAAAGAAAGAAAATCTAACTAGGTGGATACGAAAGAAAGGAAGTTAAAAAATATTTAAAAATCCTTTAAAACAAGAAAAAATTTATATATCAAAATAATCTTTGAAAAAAACTTTTGAAAACATTTTGAAAAAATCATTTTATACTTTGAAAATACATCTCTCACAAAGATATGATTCTGAAATTGATTTCACTCATTCTAGGGTAGAAATACCCTATATCTAATGAGTTTTTGCTCCGCAAAGGTAATGGTTTGCCAAAAACCAAAGCTCTGATACCAACTGTCACGTCCCGCCATTTCGTACCATTCAAATCGACAATAATCCACACATGTCAGACATGAATGATGCAAAATAACAGATTGTAAATAAATTTAGAGCAAATGAAATCAAATACACAGAATCACAGACACAGAACAATCAGAATAACTCGCAGCGGAAAATCACATAGTAGTTCATGAAGCTACTATAACAGATTCTCAAACCAAATACATAATACAGTCTAAAAACAACATAATAGAAATCCCAAATACATAGAAGTTTACTAATACATGAGATAAACTAGAACAGCTGAAACAGAAATAGATATAAATGTAGGTAAGCAGAAACTCCAGCAAAGACCAGCTCTAGAAAGAGAATCCAAAGCTGTGAGTACTCAGGCTGACCCGAGCATAAAACAGAATGCAAAACACTCGAGTCAGGACAATATATACTTATATAATGTAAACCGACTCAAGTGAACTGAAATAAAGATACAAGTAACTTAAATGATGCCTAGGACCGCCCATCCTCTAAGGATCCGTCAAACTATTTACTATATAGTAATATTGCGCTATTATAATAGTGTCTACAGTAAAATAAATATACTTTTAAATAGCGTTTCGGGCTACCCATATCACCCTTCACACATAATAGTCCCAGTAGTCCATCCATTATCAGCATATCTCCAGATCAGAAGACTACCCTAAATACTCCATGGGCTACGGGAGAAAAACAAACTCGTAGTAAAGGCTCGGTATGGTAAGTGACACGGCACACAAGGCAATGCCAGGGTAGATATACCAATTACGCACACGGGCTGGTGGTAACGCAGCAGCCACATACGCCCACCCCGAATAACACTCCAAATCAAGGGGTGCACCCAATCGATCACAACAGTAATAGAATGATATCGAAGAAGTGTGTCCAGCCAGAGGTGCTACCTCCTTTGGCCCGAGATCGCTCCTGTTTTAGCCACCTTAAGCTAACTCACGGGAGTTAGGTCCACGTAATGTACAACGTCGCCACCATCCAACTCCATTCTGGAATCTCCACCGCGTACACAGTTATTAAAGTGGTTTGCGGTATCGACAGAGAGTATGTCCATATCCGATCCCGGTCTCTTTAACAACCAATCGTTATTATAACCCGTAGTTATAATTTCAAAATGGTATTTATATCTCAAAAATTAAATATCATTTAACAATTTAATATCCTTTCAAATCATTTCAAAATATCAAATTTATCATTTCATTTCAAAACCATATTTATTTTTATTCAAATTTAAAAATACCATTTCAACTCACATTTCAAAATATTTTATATTTCAAATCGAATTACTTCATTTAATCATTGAAATGAAGTTATTATATTTAATAATTAAATTATTAAATTTCCAAAATTTAGTCTTTCAAAATTCATTTATTAAATTAAATTTATCAACAATGAAAATTCACCTTTCGTAGCATTTAGAAAATGCTACGGAAAGTCACATTCAAAACAGTTCAATTTAACAAAAGACAGCATTTAAAAATGCTGCAATAGGGTTACATTAGTTTCAAATAAAACTTAGTTAAATTCAACAATTATAGCACTTACAAAATGCTATAATAGCCTTTAATTCAATATAGCTTTTTAGTTCATTTATATCAACTACATTATTTACAAATGCTGTGATATCATTTACATTAGAAATAATAGCATTTTAAAAATGCTATTAATTAAATTTCAAATATCCAATAAAATTTCACAAACGATTATATTTTTATTTAAACAAATTTTAACTTATAAAATCACATATTTTTCACTTTTATAACCATCATTTAATTTTCCTTAAATTCATGATTTTATAAATTTCCATTCAAAAATCAATATTTAATAATAATTCACTTATTAAATTCCAACATTCAATTTCAATTCATATAATTAAATTTTTAACTTAACTCTTAAGTTTAAATTTTCAAATATAACTTAATTTCATTTTATTTACTCAACTTAAAAATTCACTTTTAAACTAAATTCTCAAATTTCCAATTTAAGTTATATTTCAATATTCAACTCAATATTCATTCATTTAACATTTTAACTTTATTCAAAAATTATTAATATGTTATAAAATCATTTTAAATTCATTTTAATCCAAATTATCATAAATTTAGCATATTTCCAGATTTAATTTAAATTCCATTTAATTAAATCAAAATTTCCAAACTAACTTACATTTCAAATTTTCTAACTTTTCCATAATTTATTTCACTTATAAATTTTCATAAAATCAATAATATTTTACAAAAATCATTTTTAATTAAGTTTAAATCAAAGTATTATAATATTTAGATTTCTAAAATAATTTAAAAATTTTAGAAAAACATATTTTAACTACAGGTCTGTATATCATTTTTTACACTAGGAAAAGAGATACGGGTAATATATTATTTCAACCCGTAATTTACAAAAAAAAACCCGGTTTTTATCATTTCAAACCCTTAGTCCCAAGTAAATGAAATAATTTGAAAATCGCTCAGGCCTATCATTTCAGCCCATAACAATTTTCCCCTATTCTAAAGTCCGTTCGGGTATGTGTCATTTCAACCCATAGTGATTCTAATATAAAGGAAACTTACAGTGTGATAAACTGATATAAATAACAGAACAGCATAATATAACAGTAACACATGATATAACAGGTGTTTAAGCATGTGTGAATATCATATAATCATAGCATAGCAATTATAACATGGTGATGCATTTTACAGATTCACAAGTGGTCGATTTACTAGTTATATGGGTATAAACTGTTTGGTGAGAATAGCTTACTGGTATAACTGGAGATGACAACTGAAACACACAAACAACGATCTTCAGAGGCACGAAAGCACGACAAAGATTCGAGTGGGAGAGCCAAAGATTAATTTCCTTGAATACAATTCAAACAAAACAATATAATAAATATAAGCTTTCAACTCAAAATACGATTAAACAACGCTAGAATTAACTGCATAAAACATAGCAAAAATGTTTGCACTTGCTTTCAACCTTCCTTAGGCTCGGCCATAGGTTAGACTACATGGCTAAAGCGTGGTTTTTGATCTGGTTTTGGGTTCATAAGGGGTTGGCCTACATGGGAAAAATGGTGCAAAAGTATGGTGATGGGAAACAACACAAACAAGCAACACTACTAGGTTTCAAGGCCTAAATAGGTCACGTCCAAGGCCATATGGGCACGGCCATCTCTGGTGGGATCAAGAGGATGACGTGGCAGAGGGTTTCAGGTCGGTTGGAGGCGGTGGCGGTGGTGTAGGCGGCGGCTAAGGGGGTGATGAAGGTGGTGGAAGCATATATGTGCTCGGCTAGGTCATTCAAGAGGAGTTTGGAGTATTTGGTGATGGATCTACCACCAAGGGTGGCTCGACAAGGGATGGCCAGTGAGGAGGAGGTGGTGGTGATGGGTTACAGTGGTGGTGGAGGCGGCCAAGCTGAAGGAGGAGCAAGGGCCGAACCTAAAAGAAGAAAGCAAGTGCAAAATTTCATTAATTCAAGCATAAAACAATGAAAAAGAAATAAAGTTTACCAATTGTTTTTCCAAGGAAGGAAGGCCGAATTTTTTCAGAGATGAGGAGAAAATTGATTTACGTGAAATGATATGGGAGTGTCGGCTGAAGAGAATGAGATAAGGTAGCCAATTGAATGAAAAATGATGGTTGAAATGTGAAAAGGTGTGAATACAAAAAGCCTTAAGAAATAAAAAGTCACAAAACCTTTCACATTTCTCTTATTTCTTTTTATAATTTTAAATAACTGAAATATATATATATATATATATATATATATATATATATTCAGTTAAAATACAAAAATATAACAAATAAACAAAATATAAATAAATAAATATTAATTATATATAATTAAATTAAGAAAATAGCACAGAAAATGAAAACTAGTCTAGAAAATTTGAAAATAAATGGAATAAACTTTGGGAAAATTTTATGTACTTGAAAAATATTTATAAATAAAGATAAGAACGTAAAATAAAAATGCATTCACAAAAATAAATAAATAAATTTTAATTAAATATAATTTAAATGAAGAAAATAGCAGAAAAATCGAAACTAGCCTTTAAAAATAGAAAATAAATGAAATAAATTTTGGAAAATTCTATTATCACTTTAAAAATATTTAGAAATGAAATATTACAAATAAAACAAATTTAAAATAATTTCAAACAAAATAAAGTCAAATTTAAATTATATTCAAAAATGTAGGGTTGTTACAATCTTCGAGTCGCGAAGTGAGGGATGTTACACTTCTCTACATTCACCATAGATCATAAGGCGAGAATGCCCCATCATGCATCAACCTACTATGAAACTTGTTAGGATCGTGCAATATATCATAGAATGGGTGAGTAGCATATTTAAAATTTTAGCAAATAAACAGATAAAATAAAATGCGAAAACGTAAATGTGAAAAGTAAAGAATACATAGATATATCCAAATTCAACCACCAATATGTTAGTGTCTACTGCTGCCTCAGAGATTACTACTAGAATCAAATATTTGACCTATTACCACATTTGTAAACTTGCAATTCCTGTTAACTTGAATATACTAATCCTATAACAAATAATATTGCGTCGACATTATCCTCAAGTCGAGAATGTCCAAACTACAAACACGGAGCTCAATCCTAGATAAAACTAGAATTCAGAATTTGAAAAGAAAAATAAACAACGAAAATAAATGCTCTAAATTACAACAAATATTTTATTTGGAATCATCTAAAGAGGGGAGGGCTAAACTAGAAAAATCTCTTCCTCTAAAAGTAACGTTTGCCCATTTTCTTTCTCCCACACCCATAGTATACGCACTCCCAAGCTGAATATTTTTGTTCTTTCTCCAAAAAATACTTTTAATTTTTCAAGCTAAAAGTCGATTCTACGCCGCTTTCAGAGTGAGCTCGCCTCCTGATACAGCCGAGCTTCGCCTGGTTTGCCTGAACTGGTTCTGCTACTGCCCGACTTGCGTTTGTTGAGTTGCCAGATAGTCGAGCGTCGCCATTCGTCGATCTGGACTCCTGGAGTGCTCGTGATTGCGAATTTCGTGCCGCGATTGCTTCTTGGCGTTAGGATCACCTATTGAGCCATGATGAGATGATGTCGTGAGTTCATCTAGAGTTGGACCTACTGTTCGATGAAGTTATGGAGGTATTTTCTGATGCTTTGGTTGTCTGATACTCTCGTCTTGATGGTGTTTCTGCGTTGGCCGGAATTTGTTGTACAGCAGAGATAAACGAAGCATGCTGTGAAGCAAGGGTGGAGTTTGATCGTTGTTGTGAAGTTGTAATGGTCGCGTTGTTTTGGTTTCCATTTTGCCTGATTTGATGACGAAACATTGTTCGTCAGTTGTTGTTGTTGCTGCGGTGGTCACGATGTGGTGATGAGATTTGTTTTGAAATATGAAAATGAAGTAATATGTTCTTGGGAATCTCCTGTGGTTGATTAATCCAAGTGCTATAATTTTTTTGTTTCTTTTACAATAGTTAACTGGTGTTGTATCGATGCTCTTCTGTACTATGGGTGTATTGTATGCGTAGCTTTTGAAATATATTGCACCGTGTAAGACTACTTAACTTTGGATTCTTGTATTCAGTTGATACATTAGATATTAGATGATCTTCTGTCTACAACTTTGAATTCTTCTATTCAGTTGAGATATATTTCAACTGAATAGAACATAAATTTGCAGTTAAAATTGTGCTTTGTTGATTATCTGTAACACACTCTATATAAAGTTATCAAATACAAGTAAACGTTGGTTATCATCAAACATAAATTTTATCCCACAAGATATGCACTTATAAATCAACGCAATATGTAGTTGAAATTACAACTACACTGCACGAATGTAGTTAAATTGTTCAAATGGAACTATAATTGCACCATTCGGATAATTAGTCTAAATTAATTCATGTAGGTTAAATAATAATAAATATGCATTTAAAAATCATTTCTTATATATGCAGTTAAAATTGTAATTGCTTATATCTTTAATAATAGTTGTAATACATTCGGTGTCACACTTTTTTGGTATCAATGTGAACTACCAAAAATGCTCTTCTGCAAATATTATTAAATATTAATATCACTTAAAAATAAGGTCTAACAGGTAAGTTATCTTTACCAATTCAAAATGTCACTCGATGGATATTTTTGAAATTTTAATATTACTTAAAAATAGGGTCTAACAAAAAAAAAATTCAAAGTCGTTTTTTATTAGTTAGTAACAAAAATAAAAATTCAAACTAATAAAATATTAAATTCAATCTTTATTAATTAATAATAGAAATAAAATTGCAAACTAACAAAAAAAATTAGATGCTGCAATTTAGAAAGTAAAATTAGAGCAAGTCGCGTATCATTTCAACGCAAAATTACGGTTAAATATTTATGCAAATCATATTTTCTCGAACGAACATATACAATTAGTAAAAAAACAATTCGCACGCAAAGTGCGTACTATCATCACGCGCGAAGCGCGTGCCGTACCACTCGTAATATATAAATGTAGTTAAATTGTACAAGCACAACAACGGTAAAATAATTAATTAAAACTCATTCAAGTAGGTTGAAAGATAATGAATATGCACTTAAAAACTAATTTCATAAGTAGCATGAAGATTTATGATTTCATTACATAAATAACATTAAAATATTCAAATGTCACTATAATTGCATAACTCTAATGTTAACAAAATCCATTCAATAGGCTAAAAGATAATAGATATACAATTAAAAATCAATTTCTTATGCAGTACGAAGTTAAAATCGTAATTGCATTGCATAAATTGAGTTACATTGTTGCTCCATTATCTTAATATAGTTAAAATTATTATATAAAAATTCTGATTTTCAATAATTTATTTTTAGGTATGCACAATGAATTATGGAAAAGGGCGCTAAATTTGTAATTTAATAGTAAAAACGATTTTTAAATTCAATTAATCTACAAAATATTACTGCATTTTAAAAGACTGAAATTGAATTACTTTCACATGTAGTATTTTTCAATATAACTGTTTGCTTTTGTGTATTATCTTTTGCATGACATTGTATACAATACAATTATGTCCGCTTCCATGACAATTTTTACCGAAATCTAAATTTGAAATGTGAAAATACATACACTTATGAGTACAATATTCTCATTTTAAAGATGACCGATACAATATTCCTGTGTGGCAAAAGTCAATAAGCATAATGCTTACGGTGCGTCCCTGCTTACATAAAAGGAGATAATTATAGGAGAATATGAAAGGGGCATGAAAGGAGGATGGGTAACGAAATGAGATGCTTTTTGTGTTGTGAAAGTGACATTTAAAAGTAGAATTATTTTGTTATAAATAATTATTCTTTTATTGTTTTATTTTGTTTTCATTATTTTTTAATTAAGTAGTTAAATAATAGTTATAACCAAATTTTACACTATCTCGGAGTAGATTCAAACAGATGAAATTGACTGTAAAATGATGAAAGAATGAGTCAATAAGCTTGAAAGATGTCAAGATTGAAAAAACCAAAGATTTGGCTAAGTTTTAGAAATGCAAGCTAGGTTGGTAACGGCCTGATTCAGGTTGGTACCGACATGATGTTCATCGACATGATTCACTACAACATGATTAAAACTATCTAGAATGATGATATGAAGAAACTCAGGAAGTTTGACCGAATTCTAAAGAGCCAAATCAGGTCGGTATTGATCTGATTTGATTAGCACCGACCTGATTCTGAGACTTGGAATGACAATAGATGGATGAAAGGAGCCTAAACATAAAGAGAAAATGAGATTTGGATGTAAAAATTTGGTTTGCTGCCGACCTGATTCAGGTTGGTAGTAACCACTTTTGATGACCACCGACCTATAATGAAGACTTGATTTGGGAAGAGGTTGATATGGAGAGCTAGGACATGGAGAAAAATTTGAAGAATGATGGAACAATCAGATCGATACCGACTAGTAGTGATCAATACCGAGTTGATTTCCTACTTGGAGATCGTGCTAGATTACTCGGTCCTCATGTCTAGATATTTGGTCTTGGAATTATGACATTTTCAAACCTGGATGACGAGATTGCATCAAGGATTTGCCTATAAATAACAAGCTACCTACAACTAGGAGATGACTTTTTAGGACCTTGATTTTTTCCATCTTCTTCTTTCCTAAACACTCCCAAATCCGAGATCTACTAGATTGTGGTCGGATTTGAGTTGCAATTACTGTATTCCGAAGAGAATCAATCAAATAATAAGATTAAAGTGGACGTATGCAGGAGTATTTGCCGAACTACTATAAAAATACTTATATGTTATTATTTTCTTCTTGTTTTTTGCTTGTTTGATTTAGATTTACATACTTTGGGGCGTTGTGTCATGTTCCGACGCAACATTTTTGGTGCTTTCGCTGAGAAAGAGCTAAATTTAACAACCTAAAACTTGGATCTGAAGTTTAGAAGTAATGAAGAGGCCATCTATCAAAACAATTACAAGACCACCAAGTTAATCAAAGCATGGGGCAACCAGGAGGTGTTCTTATGTTCAAATACATCTGTCTACGTAACTAGAGCATGATAGAGATGCAAGATAGAATAATAGCTCGGTGGTAGAAGATGATAGATGGACTTTTCATAAGATCAACAAAGAACAACCAGAGCAGTTGAAATTCAAAATCCAAGACCAGAAATCAATGCGGGAGCATCTAGATTTGGAGCAGAGCAAACTGCAACAATGCCCCAACGACTAGAAAAGGTCGATGCCGAGTTGAATTATTCAGGGGAAATGTTGGTTTAAGCTTAGGGCAAGCTGGGATACCAGGAGTCGACAATGCTGGAGCTAGAAACGCAAATCAGAACACGAGTGCAAAATAACCAGAGGGCTATGTTCCAGAGTTTCCCCACAGGAATGGGGGCAGAATGAAGGTAGAAGTACGGATCAGAATACAAACATCCACTCCGAGGAGTATGTGCCGGAGGGAAAAAATATAGCTACGTATCGAAGACTTCCATTAGGCGACAACGACCGGATCACTGAAATGATCAAAAGGACAGCGAGAGGTAGACCCCTAGATCAGAGTTTAGAGGGTGTAAATAGAAATCCTTTCACCTCTAACATCCAGTACGCAAGGGATCCACTCGATTTCAAGCTATTGACACTGGACCAGTATATGGGAAGGACAAATCCAACCAATCATCTAATAAAATATATCTGACATATGGAGGTGTTGGGTGCATTTGAAGAGGTAATGGGGAGATGCTTTCCATTATATTTAACAGAATTGACTACTATGTGGTTCATACAGTTAGAGAATGGATTCATAAGCACGTGGGCTAGATTAGTAGAAATTTTTTTGAGACAATTTAGAGTTCACATCTCTTAACCAAAGAATGTGATGATGCTTTCGAGCCTGAAGAAAAGGCCCGAAGAGACCTTAAGAAGTTATCTAACGAGATTTAATGCAACAGTCGCTACAGTCGATATGTTGGATCGATGAATAGTTCTGATGGGGGTAGTGTCTGGAGTCACAAGCAAGACCGACTTCAAAGATAATTTGGGAATGGATCCACCAATGGATCTCAAGGAGTTTTATCATGAAGCTGAGAGATATTTACACTAAAAGGATGTTAAAGCTGATAATTCTAAAGTTAATGCCGTGGATGACGGAGGATCGTCCGGAGCGAGATACGGTGGAGGCGAAGGAAAGCGAAAAGTAAAGGATGGATTTAGAGGACCAAAGCGATAAAGGAGGGAATATAAATTCTATTCTTATATAAAATGATTGAAATCCTGGTCAGGATTTGTCTCGATGCTAGGGGCAGATCTCGTAACAAAAGCCAGCTAAGAGAGAGCCAACGGATAGGGAGAAAATGTTTGGAAGATTTGCATTTTTCATGAGATGGACGGACATGAAATGAACGAGTGCAAACACCTTCGTGATTTGATATAAGAGCTAGTTTAGAGTACCTGGCTATAACAGTACATAAGGCGCCAAACTACAGTGGTACAACCGACGCAACCACCATCCGCAACAAATACAGCAAGACACGATTGCAGATGTGGTCGAGTTTGGTAATCCCATGATCGGGATGGATGGGAGTCGGGTTCGATTCCTATGTTTTGAATTCTATTTTGAATAAATAAGACAATAATAACCTCAGGATGCTTACATGTATACGAGACCTCGATTGGTCTCTAAGCACGCTCTGAGTTGGATTTTCGAGATGAATGTTTAGGATATTCGTTTGTTGCTTTGATTTAGATATTTGATTTTTGAAAACCACTTGAACAAGATGATTGATTTTGAATCAACATGGTAGTCCTGTCAGGATAGACGGGACGATGACCAAAAGGTGCAAGTCCCCTTGTTAGAGAGAGTGGATTGGGCTTGTACGAAAGTAGGTCCCCTCAACAGAGAGTGAGCGGATAGACTTGCTTGGACATTGAGTCCTCTTGTTAGAGAGCGAATGGATTGGACTCAGCAAGGATCCAGAGATATCGAACCCTAAATTGAATGTTAAACGATCCAAAGAGATCAAACTCTAGTTGGATGTTAAATAATCTAGAGAGATCGAACCCTAGATTGGATGTTAAATGGTCCAAAGAGATCAGACCGTAGAATGGGCATTGATTTGACCTTAGAATTTAAATGCCTTGTGATCAAACTAGAATAGATGAAAGTGCTACTAAGAATCGTAATATGGAATAGCAACTAAGTTATCTACTAATGTGGAATAAGAATATAAAAAGGTAAATATTAAAGTAAATAACATTAGAGATTTTTATACTAGTTCGAACTTCCGTTCTACGTCCAGTCCCAGACTCCTTCTGGAATTCTACTATTAACCCTCACTTAATCAGGAGGAACATATATTACATCGCCTGAGCAACTAAACATGACTTCTACTATCTAAACAATCGAATAGGACTCTTATTGCCTGAGCAACCAAATATGACTTCCAATACAAATAGTAAAGTTGTTTCTAACTGAATATCCTCTTGAATAGCACTGATAAGTCAATAACGTACACTATTCCTATAATCTTCTCCTTTGTGGTAAATCGCTTATAATTCATGAAAATAGGAAGTTTATTAAATCACTTAATGAGGTTTGCTTGAATGAACAAGTGATTTGAATGAAATATTGATTGCAAATGGCAAGATATTTAGACAATAAGAATGAGAATTTAAATTAGAAAATTATTGATTAAAACAATTGATTTCATGATCATATATAGTGTTTAAGAGTTGCAATTATTCATGAAAGGTCGCCATGAAAGAATATGGAAGCAGCTCTTGAATCAAGAGTTGTATCTCTTTGTTGAAATGAAGTGTCTCTTCAAAATATAGCCATTATAAAGATTCAACCGACTGAGTGAAAAGATTCAGCAGCCTGAATCGATTGAAAATCGATGCAGCAAGAAAATAGTGCAAAAAACATGTGATTCGGTCGACTGAAATGTATGATTCAGTTGATTGAATATTCAAATAAAGTTGTGCATATGCACAGAAGTCAGTCGACTGAATGACCTTATTCAGTCGGTTGAATTCTGTTGATGAATAAAAATTGCCTTAGCTCATTTGGTTAGAAGACTTGCTTTCTAAAATAATGGCCTAGGTTCGAGTCATGCTTCATGTATTTTTGAAAACTTGATTTTTCATTTAAAATATGATCTCACCAATGACCCAAATTTGAGTCTTGCTTCATATTGAATACTTGATTTTTCTTTTCATTTAAAATATGATCTCACCAATAACCCGAATTTGAGTCTTGCTTCATATATATATATATATATATATATATATATATATATATATATATACACACACAATGTTTTAAAAACTTTTATTGCTTTTATAAAATGTTTCGAATGTGTATGTATATGTATGTTTGTGCAGTTAATGCCCTGCTATTACCCCGCTATAACCCTGCTTATCTCATATCGGATTTCTACCGCTAATTTTTCCATATAGCTCCAAATATAGCCTTTCCGCTTTAAGCCCCATTATATCATCCTATTCCCGCTATATTACGCTATTTCTTCTATATCTTCTTTAAAAAATGAATTGAAAAATGATATTTATACATTATAAAAATTATGAAATTAATTAATTAAATTGATTTTTTAATATATTTTCAGAAATGAAAATACTCTAATATTCTACTAAATTCAATTATGTTATATAACAGTTTTACGTTTATTTATAGTATATTCGCACATGTTTTTATCTAAAATTATTTATGTATTAATTATAATTCAATTGAATGTTAAATTTTTATTTAATTACCGTTTATATATTTGCAAAACATTAAGTATGAGTTTCATATGCTATTTTAGAGTCATCCGCTATAATCTCGTTGTATCCCCATAATGACTTTTTGCACCACCGCCGCATTAACTCTGCCGAGCGCTTTAACTGTAGAGTTGTGTGTATACCACTTTGAGTAGATTTTAACATCTGTAAACTCTAGATATGACACTCTGTGACTAATAGTACTTAGTTTGCCACCTTCGTCTTGTCTCCATCGTGTATATCTCTTCTTGTACCTCCATATACATATTTTTATCCTCATTTGTACTATGTATCTTCATGTTGGACTTATTTATTTATCTCTTTTTGATACTCATGTACCTGCAAGTTAGCTTAGAGGTTCTTTGGAATAATTGCATAGTTGTTGTCATTAAAATCCAACAATAGAGGCTTTAATATTCTCCTCCTTTTTGATGATGACAACTATACAAAAAATATTCATCCTATATAAAATAATATTAATATGTTTACAGCTCCTCATAAATACAACATCTCTCCCTGAGTATAATATCTCCCTCTATCAATATACATATGAATTTATCCCCTTTTGTCATTTTCAAAAGAATGAGGGAATATAATAAATTTTATAATATATCTTGTAAATAGCAGGATAAACCTAATATTAATCATGGAGAAAATAAATTAGTTTTTACCATATTTGTTGAAGTCTGTATTTCATTGTAAGCAAGTAATTGTATTTAATGTATGGAACATCCTTTAAGATTCCAAAATCTATCCTTTTTCTTTTGTTTCTCCAAGTACCTACAATAAATAATAATCATTTTTGGTACCCACTTAGTATGTTGGGATCCGGGGGGTTAGGTCTTGGGAAGTCATACCCATTTGGGTGTGGTTGAACCTTTACAAATATAATTTTCATTATTAACTACCATATCAAAATAATCATCAATGTATTTTTCTTTATTTTTCCAATTAACGAGAACCCAAATACTTAGATAATTTTTATTTATATTTCGCGTCAATGATTTTGTACTTCTAGAGATATTATAAATATTATTGGTCATAGTAGTATTTGAATTTCTATAAAAATTGGATTTAGATTTTACTCGAAATCTAGTACTAGCATTAACATTTTTACCATGCATGAAGGCATATCTAGTGCTATTTCTACGACCAGTTTTATTATATCCTAAACCACTTTTATCACATAAAGGTTTAGAACTAGATAAAATCATGTTTAAGTCGTTTTGACTTTTATTAAATTTTATGACTTCAGTTTTAAGTTCATCAAATTTAGTTCTAAGGTCACAATTATTATTTCCAAAAGAAATATTACTATTTTTCATAATATCAATTTGCTTATTTAATTCAGAATTCTTCTTGTTTAATCTACAGTTCTCATTTTTGAGAAGAAAAATTTGAGATTATGAATTATCTAAAGATGATTGTAATAAATCATTTGTCTTTTCAAATCCGTAATTTCTTTTGAAAAAATTTCTTTTTCTTTTTCAAACATAGTATTTTGTTCATCTAGAAAATCTTTATGAGCCTCAAAATTATTTTTCAAAACGCCATATTAATTTTCTAAATCTAATTTCTCATTTTTCAATTTCTCATTTTCAATTTCTCATTTTCAAGTTTGATTGATTTCATCTTTTCTAAAATAAGAAAATTAAGCTTTGAGATCTTAACGCTTATACTAAGTAATTCATTATTCTCATTTACTAAAATTCGTAAATCAGAAAGTACCTTTTTACAATCCTCATTGGTTGTTGCTCTGATAGTTTCGGGCTTTTTGCTTGCTGTATTTCGACCGGATCTTTTTCTGGCCATTATTCTACGATGTTGTGACAATCGATAGAATTCCAGACTCTGATACCAAATAAAGTGCTACTAAGGATCGTAATATGGAATAACAGCTAAGTTATCTACTAATGCAGAATAAGAATATAAAAAGGTAAATAGTAAAGTAAATAACACCAGGGATTTTTATACTGGTTCGAACTTCCGTTCTACGTCCAGCCTTAGACTCGTTCTGAAGTTCTACTATCGATCTTCACTTAATCCAAAGGAACGGGTATTACACCGCTTAAGCAACTGAATAAGACTTCTACCGTTTAGACAACCGAATAGGACTTCTATCACCTGAACAATCGAACAGTACTTCCAATACAAATATCAAAGTTGTTTTTGACTGAATATGTCCTTGAATAGCATTGATAAGTCAATAATGTACACAATTCCTATAATCTTATTCTTTGTGGCATACCATGTAATTCGTGAAGATAGAAAGTTTATTAAATCACTTGTTGAGGTTTGCTTGAATGAGCAAGTGATTTAAATGAAATATTGGTTGCAAATGGAAAGATAGTTTAGACAATAAGAATGAGAATTTAAATCAGAAAATTGTTGATTAAAACAATCGATTTCATGGCCATATATAGTTTTTAAGAGTTGCAATTGTTCATGAAAGGTCGTCATGAAAGAATATGGAAGCAACTCTTGAATCAAGAGTTGTATCTCTTTGCTAAAATGAAGTGTCTCTTTAAAATATAGCCGTTATGAAGATTCAACCGACTAAGTGAAAAGATTCAGCCACTAAATCGATTGAAAATCAATGCAGCAAGAAAACAGTGCAAAAAACATGTAATTCAGTTGACTGAACATTCAAATAAAGTTATGCATATGCACATAACTCAGTTGACTGAATGACCTTGTTCAGTCGGCTGAATTCTGTTGATGAATAAAAATTTCCTTAGCTCATTTGGTTAGAGAACATGCTTTCTAAACTAGTGACATTGGTTTGAGTCTTGCTCCATGCATTTTTGAAAACTTGATTTTTCATTTAAAATATGATCTCACCAATGATCCAATTTCGTGTCTTGCATTATATATTATTATTATTATTATTATTTTAAAAACTTTTATTGCTTTTATAAAATGTTTCGAATGTGTATTTATATGTGTGTATACCACTTTGAGAAGATTTTAACATTCATAGACTCTAGACATGATACTTTATGACTAATAGTACTTTGTTTGTCACCTTTGTCTTGTCTCTATCGTATATATCTCTTTTTATATCTCCTTATACATACTTTATTCTTTTTTGCATTGTGTATCTTTATGTTGAATTTATTGTTTGTCTCTTTTTGATACTCATGTACCTACAAGTTAGCTTAGAGGTTCTTTGGAATAATTGTATAGTTGTTGTTACTAAAATCCAACAATAGAAGTTCTAATAATAGATACCAACATGGGATAATTTTGATATATGATATGATAACTCCAGATAAAAACGGTCTAATTATGATTTTTGACTAACACTTAAGCAAGGACTAGAGTCCTTAGCTATAATAGTCTAGAACGACCTTTGGTTTACAGGTGAATTCGAATGAATCGGATAATTCACCATAACTTGGATCGATGTATAACCGAAGAGCTCGACCATAAATGATTAATCGCTACTTCTGAAGCTTGTTCTTGAGCAAAGCACACCTCAAATTCAGAAGGCGTGCTTTAGGGGGAAAGTGTTATAACCAAATTTTCTGCTATCTCAAAATAGACTCAAACAAATGAAATGGACTGCAAATCAATGAAGGAAAGAGTTGAAGAGCTTAGAAGATGTCAAGAATGAAGAATCCAAAGATGTGGCTAAGTTTCAGAAATGCAAATCAGGTTCGTACTGACCTGATTCAGGTTGGTACCGATATGATTCACTCTAACATGATTAAAACTATCTAAAATGTTGATATAAAGAAACTCAAGAAGTTTGACAAAATTCTGAAGAGCAAAATCAAGTCGGTACCGACCTAATTTGATTGGCACCAATCTGATTCTAAGAATTGGAATGACAATAGGTGGATGAAAAGAGCCTAAACATGAAGCGAAAGTGAGCTTTGGATGTAAAAATTTAGGTTGGTATCGACCTGATTCAGGTAGGTACCAACCACTTTTGATGACCACCGATCTGAATTGATGGCTTGATTTGGAAAGAGGTTCATGAGGAGAGCTAAAACATAGAGAAAAACTTAAAAAATGATGGAAAAATCAAATCTATATGGACTAGAAGTGGCCAGTACCGAGTTGATTTTCTACTTGGAGATCGTGCTAGATTACTTGGTCCACATGCCTGGATATTTGGATCTTAGAATTGTGATGTTTTCAAACCTGGTCCAATAAATAGCAGGCTACCTACGCACTTCCAAATCAGAAATCTACTAGATTATGGTCGGAATTGAGTTGTAATCACTGTATTTCTGAGAGAATCAATTAAATACTAAAATTAAAGTGGATGTAGGTTGGATTATTTTTCGAACCACTATAAAAAGTGCTTGTGTATTATTATTTTCTTCTTGTTTTGCTTGTTTGATTTAGATTTACATACTTTAGGGGAGTTGTGCCATTTTTCAATGCAACAATTTTGTTGGTTTTACTAAGAAAGAGCAAGATTTGACAACCTAAAACTTGAATCTGAAGATTGGAAGAGATAAAGAGGCCTTTCACCAAAATAGCCATAGGACCAAGTCAATTAGAGCATGGTGGCAAGCAAGAGGCATCCTCAAGTTCAAATCCATCCATCTACATAACCTGAGAATAGATGGAGAGGATGATGAAAGAGATGCAAGATGGAATAATAGTGCAACGACAGGAGATGCTAGATGGACTTTTCATAAGGATAGATCAATAAAGAACAACCGGAGTGGTTAGAATTCAGAACTCAAGACCAGAAACCAATGCAGAAGCATCTGGAGTTGGAACAGAGGAAACCGGAGTAATGCCCCCACGATTAGAACATATCAGTATCGAGATGAATTAACTTAGGGGCAATGTTGGTTTAAACTTAGGTCAAGCTGGGATGTTGGGAGTGGGCGATTCTGGAGCTAGAAACGCAAATTAGAAGTGAATGTGCAAAATTTGAAGTAGTATGTTTCAGAGTTTCTCCATAGGAACGAGGGGCAGAATGAAGGTAAAGGTGTGGATCGAAATGCAAACATGCATTTGAAGGAGTATGTGCCGGAGTTTACCTGTAGGAACAATGAGCAAAATGTTGCTACGGATCGAACACTTCCATTAGGCAACAACGACCAGATCATTGAGATGATCAAGAGGATAATGAGAGATGGACCCCCATACTATAGGTTGGAGGACGTAAACAAGAATCTATTCATCTCTAACATTCGGTATGCAAGAAATCCACCTGATTTCAAGCTACCAACGTTGGAATTATACAACGGGAGGACAGATCCAACCATTCATCTAATGAGATACATTCAACATATGGTGATGTTGGGTGCATTTGAAGAGGTAATAGGGAGATGCTTTCCATTATACTTAATCGAATTGGCTGCTACGTGGTTCGGACAGTTAGAGAATGGGCCTATAAGCACGTGCATCGGATTGGTAGACAAATTCTTGAGACAATTCAGAGTTCAAATCTCTCGAACAAAGAATGTGATGACACTTTTGAGTGTGAAGCAAATAGCTGGAGATACCTTGAGAAGTTACCTGACGAGATTTAATGCAACAGCCGCTGCAGTCGATAAGCTAGATCGATCGATAGTCCTGATGGTTGTAGAGTCTGGAGTCGCAAGCAAAACCGACTTAAAAGTTGAATTTGAAATGGATCCACCAATGGATCATAAGGAGTTCTATCATGAAGCCGAGACATATTTGCATCAAGAGGACGATGAAGCTGATGATGCTGAGGTTAATGCTGTAGTTGACGGAGGATCATCCAGAGTAGGATACGACGAAGACAAAGGAAAGCAAAAAGCTAAGGACGGCTTTAGTGGACCAAAGAGACAAAGGAGAGAACAAAAAGTCTCTTATTGTACTAATCTAACCGAAACCTCAGAGAGGATTTATCTTGATATAAAGGGAAGATCCCCTACCATAAGCAAGTTAAGAGAGAGCCCATAGATTGGGAGAGAAGGTCCAAAAGATTTTGCATTTTCCATTAGATGGATGGACATGAAACGAAGGAGTGCAGACACCTTCATTATTTGATAGAAGAGTTGGTTTAGAGTAGCCAGCTACAACAATATGAAATGAACCAAACTGCAGTGATGCAACCGGAGCAGCCACCGTCTGCAGCGAATACAGCAACATACAGCCATGGATCTGGGTCAATATTGGTTATCCCATTATCCGGATGGACGGGAGTCAGGTTTGATTCCCATGTTTTGATTTTCGTTAAATAAAACAATAATAACCTCGGGACATTTACATGTGTACTAGACCTCAATTGTTCTCTAGGCACGCTCTGAGTTGGATGTCTGGGATATTTGTTTGTTGCTTTGATTTAGATATTTGATGTTTGAAAACCACTTGAACATGTTGACTGATTCTGATTCAACATGGTAGTCCTGTCCAGAGAGATGGGACAATTACCATAAGGTGCAAGTCCCCATGTCGGAGAGCGAGTGGATTGTACTTGTACGAAAGTAAGTCCCCTTACCAGAGAATGAGCAGGTGGACTTGCTTGGACATTGAGTTTCCTCGCTGAAGAGCGAGCGGATCGGATTGGACTTAGCAAGGATCCGTAGATATCAAACCCTAGATTGGATGTTAAACGATCAAGAGAGATCGAACTCTAGATTGAATGTCAACCGATCCAAAGAGATCGAACCCTGGATTGGATGTTAAATAGTCCGAAGAGATTGGACCCTAGAATGGACATTGACTTGACCTTAGGATTTAAACGCCTTGTGATCAGACTAGAATAGATAAACCACAATGAACACGAGATGATTTTGATACATGATATGATAACTCTGGATGAAAATGATCTGATTATGTTTTATGACTAATACTTAAGCAAGAACTAGAGTCCTTAAATATAATGATCTAGAACGACCTTTGGTTTAAAGGTGAATTGAATGAACACCACAACTTGGATCAATGGATAGCCGAAGAGCTCGACCGCCAATGATTGATCGCTACTACTGAAGCTTGTTCTTGAGCAAAGCACACCTTACGTTTCATAAGGCATACTTTAAATGGCAAATGTTATAACCAAAATTTCCACTATCTCAGAACAGACTCAAACATATGAAATGGACTACGAACAGATGAAGGAATGAGTTGAAGAGCTTGAAAAATATCAAGATTGAAGAAACCAAATATTTGACGAAGTCTCAAAAATGCAAATCAGGTTGGTACCGACTTGATTTGCTCTGACATGATTAAAACTATCTAGAATGATGATATGAAAAGAACTCAAGAAGTTTAATAGAATTCCGAAGAGCCAAATCAGGTCTGTACCGACTTGATTTGATTGGCACCGATCTGATTCTAAGACTTGGAATGCCAATAGATGGATGACAGGAGCCTAAGCATAAAGAGTAAATGAGCTTTAGATGTAAAAATTCAGGTTGGTACCAACCTGATTCAAGTTGATACCAATCATTTTTTATGATCGCCGACCTGAAATGAAGACTTGATTTAGAAAGAGGTCGATGAGGAGAGATAAGACATGGAGAAAAGTTTGAAAAATAATGAAAAAATCAGATCGGTGCTTACTAGAAGTGTTCAATACCGAGTTGATTTTCTACTTGGAGATTGTGTAGGATTACTCGGTCCTTGTGCCTGGATATTTGGATCTTGGAATTGTGATGTTTTCAAACCTGGATGACGAGATTGCAGCATGAATTTGCCTATAAATAGCAAGCTACCTACAACTAGGAAAGGACTTTTTGATGACTTGAATTTTTTTATCTTCTTCATCTCTAGACACCGTCAAATCCCAGGTCTACTAGATTGTAGTTGGACTTGAGTTATAATCACTGTATTCCAGAGAGAACCAATCAGATAATAAAATTAAAGTGGATGTAAGCCGAAGTATTTGCCGAACCACAATAAAAAGTGCTTGTGTGTTGTCATTATTTTCTTGTTTTTATTTGTTTGATTTGGATTTACGTACTTGAGTGTTGTGCCATTTTTCAGCCCACCAATAATACTATTAAAAAAGGCAACTTTCATTAATCACTAAAATTGAAATAAAAATAGCACAAAAAACTAGAAATACACTGGAATATAATGATAATAAAACTAGAAATTAAAATATCAAAATAATTTTAAGTAAAACTAATAATCTAGTGGTGGGTAGGGTGGTGGACAATGTGATAGGTAGGCAGGTGGGCTGACAATCAAAAACTCTGGCATTTGATTGCATGTTGGAGACATTCTATCTCCAATCGTAACCAAGAGAAAAGATAATATATAAGAGAACGTTTTTTATTGGACGTCTTTGACGTCAATGTAATCAATGACACAATTTTAACTATTCGGTTCGACGGACCAAAAAGTGTGAGACCACTTACACATTGCCAACTATAACTGGATTATGTACGTAAATCAACTGATAGTGCTAGATACATACAATGAGATGATAATAAGCAGCGTCAACCCTTTATATTGGGTTGCTTAGGCGAAAACTAAAAAATGAAGAGGAAAAAATGTTTTGTTTCCTCTAAGGATTGCAGTGCTGACCAAGGGAATGATAAGTGCATACACAACCAACCGAGCTAATGACTCCTTATCAAATAGTGCATTTATACATATTTAAACTATATTATTCTTCATCAATATTTTCCTTCCTTTAAATGTTGCCCCCTTCGGTTTTAGGGGGGAAGGGGGTTTGCCCTAGGCGGTTACCTGCCTGGCCTGGCCTAAGGGCCGATCTTGGTAATAAGTGAAAGAACTTATAGATGAACTTTGCGAACACTTGCATGCATTTTACAGCCTCAATCATACTCACTGACTTACATTCAAAACAAAAGAAAAAACTTAATTATTCGTCCTCTTATCTAAGACATCACAACATCTTAACCTAAAACAGCTAAGATGAAATTAAGTATAAAAATTATAGATAATTTCAAATAAATGGTTTCTCAACTCAGTATAAAAAGGCCACAGAACACTTCTTCAAAGCAATTAATTGCAAGATCAAAAGACAAAGAAAAGTATCATTTTACAGAAAAATAATAAAAACGAAAAAAATTTCAAGCGGTAAGAAATAATAATTCATATATCTTTTTTCTGGTAAAATTATATTTTCTTTTATCTTTTGACCTAAAAAAGTTTTGTAACAAGTATAAACACAATTAGGGGTGGCAGGTAGATCTGACCCGACGAATCCAGACTAAGTCTCAATTCTAAATGGGTCAAGTTTTATCGGGTTTAAATTATACATTTCAAAACCTAGAACAGATCCGACTAGAGGCTCTTTTCGGATCAGATTGGATAATAATACCAGAAATGCTTATATTTCGATGTTTGTTGACTAGGTCTTTCAGATCTGTTCAGATCGGGTTTGATCGGGGCTTTATCAAAATTTTCATCATTCAGATTCAATCCAAGACCCATCTGATTTGGTTCGAGTTTGGATAATCTCATATTGGTTCGGTTGACTTTGCGGTTCTCTGTTTTAATTCCAGCCCGGCTGAGCCCACACCAATGATCTTCAAAGTGTGCGTGACAAAAAGGAATCCAGCAAGTCCACGCTCATTTTACAGTAAAACTGCACGCACATGCCAGTAACTTGGAGCAAAAATAGGCACGCCAATAGAATACAGTCTGTTACAACCGATCGATGCCTACAAAGTATAATATATCAACTCTTCAATTTAACTAATCTTCTCTGAACTAACATAAATATCAAATAAGGTACATAATGCAGTTGTTTCACGGTTATATAAACCCAACATTTGAATGCAACCTATCATTCAAATATCACATTTCTTGATTCTCTTTCACAAATCAAGAAAGTAACAGTAAAACTGAAGATGAGGCTGATCTTCTTCTTCTTCTTCATGGTGTTTTGCACAGTGGTCTTTGCTGAAGAGGTGACTTATGACCGAAGGTCTCTGATCATCAATGGCACAAGAAGAATATTGTTCTCTGGCTCTATTCATTATCCTCGAAGCACGCCTCAGGTAAATATGCGTTCTTTTTTCTTCATTTACATATGGTTTGATCTTTTCTTTGTTTTTTCTTCATGGGTATATAGTCGTATTGAAGATAAGACAAAAAAAAAAAAAAAAAAAAAAAAAAAGTCTCATATTACATGATTAAAATTGAGTGAGAATTCAGCTCCTTGGCCTATACTTTCACTATCAAACTTGCTAGCAACAAATGAGTTTTCAGTTGCCAAATTAGGATGTTGTATGCAACAAATTTTTATGTATGTAACAGGGATTGATAGGTGATAACTAACAGATAGTTTATTATGTATAGTATGTAGCAATTATTAAGCAAGGATCAGCCAATTTAGTTCAGATGAAAATTTAATAGAGTGCTGCTATAATCATAAATAATAGAATCGACAATTGTAACTTGTAAGTGATAAGTAAATCATTACTCAAAATAGAAGAAATTGGGTTCATGATTCACTATTTTGTTGTTGCACAAGAGTTGGTGATATCATCCTGTTGTCAATGAGCACCTGAAAAAACCAAAATTCATTCCAATCCATGTTTGAAAAATGAAGAAGTAGAAAAAATCTAAAATCAGAAGAAAAAAAATTCTCCATTTATCTTTATGGTTTGATTTTTCATTTTTTTTTTCATGGGTATATAGTCATATTAAAGATAAAAACAAAATTTCATATTACATCATTAAAATTGTGTGAGAATTCGGCTCTTTGGCCTATACTTTCACTATCAAACTTGCTAGCAACAAATGAGTTTTCAGTTGCCAAATTGATGCATTGTATGCAACAAATTTGTATTTATGTGACAGGGATTGATAGATGATAACTAGAAAATGGTCTGTTATATATAGTATAAGGTAATCATCAAGCAAGGATCAACCAATTTAGTTCAGATGAAAATTTAAAAGAAGCATTGCTGTAATCTTAAATAATAAAAGCATTGACAATTGTAAGTGATAAGTAAATCATTAGTGTAAACAGAAGAAATTGTGTTCATGGTTTACTATTTTGTTATTGCACTAGGGTTGGTGATATCTTCTTGCTGTCAATGATTACCGAAAAATCCAAAACCCGTTCATATCCGTATCTGAAAAATGAAAAATAAATATATTTGAAATCCATATACAAATATAATAGTATCCACATCCAAAAAATATCCGTTCGACTTTTATCAAGATGATAGTTGAGATTATGCATATTTTATTATACATAACGGTTGATGTCACCTGTTATATCATGGTAATATTTCATATTATACACAATAATTCGTAATATGCCTGTACAAATGAATATTTGCTATCCAAAAGTGATTGTTATGATTGTATCTTTTATTTCTTATATTTATGTTAACATTATCCCAAAAAAGATTTTATGTTGGACCAAAAAGATTTTATGTTGGACCAAAAAAATTTATTAATTTTTTTGACTTAATTAATTATAAGTGAAGAGGATAAATATCCGATTTCTATCTGTATCCGCGTCCGCGGATTCGGATATCCGATATCTGAAAATGATCTAGGATGCGAATGCAAATATAATACTATCCTCATCCGAAAATATTTGTTGACAGGCTTGCATCTATAATTCATTGAAAATATGAGATTTGAGAGTGGAGAAATTTCTTGACTATGAATTGTTTATTAGTAAACAGAGCAGAGAATCAGAAACAGAAGGTGATTGGATACTAAAATTATTTATTAGTTGTCTTAATTAGATTTGATCAGAGTTTAGAAAACAGAATATGGTGTTTTCAAGTTTTCAAGATAAAATAATTTGATATATTTGGACAATAACTACATGTATACGAAGTCAAAGGTACTCCAGATCCAAGAACACTAGCCTGGGATATTTTTTACTGATTATAATGTCAAAGTAGTCATCAAATTTAATGCTTCTAGATTGTCACACCAAGTGATAGTATACTAACATAGCTAAAATCTAATGCAACTTGACAACAAGGCACAAGATCCAGAATCAGAATAGTATTGAAAATTGATAGATACATATCATAAGCAAGAAGCCAACTTAAAATTCTTTCATTTATAAATTAAGCTTCTAGCAGTAAATTAACATTAACTTCAGCTGTATGCTACATTTTTTTTATTCTAAAGCTATAATAATATACATACAATTGATTTTGTTTTATCCAATGTTACAGTGTACTGATTTCTCAAGATAGCAAAATATTCACCGCTACAATTTCACAAATATTACCATAAATTTATGACATATTAGTAATTACATAACAGATGTGGCCAGCTCTTATACGCAAAGCGCAGCAAGGAGGAATAGACGTGATACAGACATATGTGTTCTGGAATGTGCATGAGCCTATTGAAGGACAAGTACATTGTTTCCGCCTACTAATTTGTTTATATCCAAGTTAATCACAAGATGAAAAATATGGTTAATATTCGCTTTTTACTGTCAGTATAATTTTGAGGGAAGATATGACTTGGTAAAATTTATAAAAGTGGTCAGAGATAGAGGTTTGTATGTCAGCCTTAGAGTTGGTCCATTCATCGAATCAGAGTGGGGTTATGGGTAACCAATCTATTTGTTTACTTCATATATCTAATTGTATTGAAAACCAACAGTACAAAAATAATTTTAAGTAATGCTTCAAGTTTGAGTTTGGTGATGCAGAGGTTTCCCATATTGGTTGCGTGAAATTGAAGGCATTGTCTTCCGCTCGGATAACGAAAGATTTAAGGTATAAATTGCCTAAATTATAATATGCTAACTAATTCAGTTATTCCCATAAGATTTCTGATTATAATGTGTGGGTGCAGTTCTATATGAAAAAGTATGTGACAATGATTTGCAATATGATGAAATCAGAGAAGTTGTTTGCTTCTCAAGGAGGACCAATTATATTAGTTCAGGTAAAAAATTTGAAACTTCTAAAGATATTAAAAGTACAATATTAGTATAACATGAGAAACTAAGTATGAATCATGTGCATATTTCATCGCAGATTGAGAATGAATATGAAATGGTGGAGGATGCTTTTCATGAATTAGGACCACTCTATGTTAAATGGGCAGCATCAATGGCAGTTAGCCAGGGAACTGGTGTTCCATGGATGATGTGCAAGCAACAAGATGCACCCGACCCAGTTGTCAGTTTTATTCATTTATTTATATTTTGATTTGTATGTCACTACTGGTTCTAAAACTAAATGATGAATCTTTTCTATGTTTATCGTATACATGAATAGGAAATATAACATAAGTCGTAAAATTATCATTTTATATGGTGTATAATGCAGGAAATATCTATGTATGCCACAGATTCATTTTGGTAGTTCTAATTTTGAAACAAAGATATTGATAAAAACTTCTTTTGTGTGGTAGATAAATACATGCAATGGTATGAAATGTGGGGAAACTTTTCAAGGCCCGAATTCTCCAAATAAGCCATCAATGTGGACAGAGAACTGGACTTCTTTGTATGTATTTTATTTGCTCATGTTAGATAAATTCAGTTCTCCAATAAATAAAAAGAATGGATATGATTTATTTGCATGAAGCTATCAAGCTTATGGTGAGGAAAAATACAAAAGATCAGCAGAAGACATTGCGTTCAATGTTGCTTTATTTGTCATAGCAAAAGATGGAAGTTTTGTGAACTACTACATGGTATATGTATCTTCTTATGTTTTCTTATGGTTTGAGTATAAAATAACATGTTATTCAAACAATTCTTCAACTAGAGGCTTGTATTTTCAGTATCATGGAGGAACAAATTTTGGAAGATCCGCTTCTTCGTATGTAATTACAAGCTATTATGATGAAGCACCAATTGATGAATATGGTAACTAGCAATAATAACAGCTCTACTTCATTCCTAATTCATTTACAGTTAAAACTTAATATGATAAGTTTTTATATAGGTTTGATCAGGCAGCCAAAATGGGGGCACCTAAAGGAATTACATGCTGCAATAAAAGCATCTTCAAATACAATACTTAATGGAAAACATACAAGTTACAAAATCGGTCAGCGACAAGAAGTAAGTACATATTAAATTCATTTTTTCCATTTATTTTTCACTTTGTTTTTTTACTTCTTATTTCTTTTTCCCTTCTTTTTTTCAAAATAATAATAATTAACGTTTAGTCTTATTGGTCACAGGCACATGTTTATCAGGCAGTGGAGAAATGTGTAGCATTTCTTGTAAACAATGATCCAAATCGCTATGTAACTTTGCAATTCTGGAATTTTACATATGATCTACCACGAAAGTCTATAAGCATTCTACCAGACTGTAAACATGTGTCCTTCAATACTGCAATGGTGATTCTTATATATCTCGCTTCCAAGTATACGCAACATTCAGAGACATCCCAATGTAACATGACCCTGATGCCTTTTATGTTCAGGTAAGATCCCCTTATGGCGTGAGATCAGAAAATGCAGTGAATAAATTCGATGGTACAAGTAATGTATGGGAAGCATTCATAGATCGAGTGCCAAAATTCGGTCAGGTTTCACTAAAGAACAATATGTTGCTGGAACAGATGAGTACGACCAAAGATAAAACTGATTATCTTTGGTATACTGTCAGGTTATACATTTGCTTTCACCCCTACTGGAATTTAAAAGTGCTTACTGGTAGGCTGTAGTAGCTAATGTAGATAACAAATACAGCTACAACCATGAAAAAGACGACAATGAGTATGTACTTCATGTTCAATCAAAAGCTCATGTCATACACGCATTTGTGAATGATGCATTCATCGGTAAGTAGTGCATCAAAGCTATCAACCAAGAAACAAATTTAGCTTAGCTTTAAGAGAGTAAGAACTTACTGAGTATAAATCGATTCAGGAAGCAGTCATGGGAGCCTAAAAGAGAAGTCAGGTCCAATACTTATAAAGCCAATGACACTTAAGAAGGGAATGAACACCATCTCTTTACTTAGTGTCATGGTTGGATTACCAGTAAGAAATTGAAATTTTAAAGTATAGCTCATAAACAGTTATTTGTCTACCATATTCAACCTGTTTGTTTTCAAAGGCCTCTGGAGCATATTTGGAGAAAAAGGTTGCTGGTCTCCGATTCGTGAAGCTATTGAAGGGAGGTAAAGTAGTTGCTGACCTCAGAATATATCAATGGGGATACCAGGTAACTATATTATATGATCTTTATCTCTTTTCTGAAAAAATATTTTAAAAAATATCGACTTTGACTGCAGGTTGGTTTAGTTGGTGAGGAACTGAATGTTACTAAACTGGGAATGACTAATGTGGACTGGAAAACAGTTCATAGCGGTCTCAGTCAACCACTAGTATGGTACAAGGTATCATGGATTGACAAATTGATACAAAAAAAGAAAACCAGAAAAAGAAACTGAAACTGAAACTCGTCATAATTTCAATATTATATCATTTCAGACAACATTTGATGCACCAACAAGTAAATACCCATTGGCTCTAAACCTGGGTAGCATGGGGAAAGGTGAAGCATGGATAAACGGAGAAAGTATTGGTAGATACTGGGTCTCATTCAAAACAGTTAAAGGAGAGCCTTCTCAATCTATGTGAGTAACATTCACTTCATATTCATCAAGTTTCTAGCTAACATGGAGAAAGACAAAGCAATAGTTTAAATGAATGTTGACAAATTGCAGGTATCATGTGCCCCAGTCATTTTTAAAACCAAAACAAAATGTCCTTGTTCTATTTGAAGAAATAGGAGGGAATCCCCTACAAATAAGTTTAAATACAATATCTGTGGACAAAGTATGTAGCAAAGCAACAGATTCAGATATACCAGTCTCGAGTTTCAGACTAAGATGCCATGAAGGGAAACGCATATCGTCCATAGAATTTGCAAGCTATGGAAGCCCTCTTGGTGACTGTGGAAGCTATTCGGTTGGAAGTTGCCATTCCTTTGAATCTAAATCAGTTGTTGAGAAGGTAAGCGCGTTTGGTGAAGTACGTCTTTCTGGTAGATTTAGATTTAGAAGTATATGATTTTTATAGGAATTTTCTCTGAACAGGCTTGTGTGGGTAGATCAAGGTGCTATGTTCCGCTATCTGCTTCAGTTTTCGGAGGTGATCCATGTCCTGGCGCGACAAAAACACTGCTGGCTGTTGCGAATTGCAGTTGAATTTTTTGAAGGTTTTGTTAGGTCTTAATGGTAGTGGTTCTGAAGATTGAAGACCATATAGGAGTTGCGATTGAGTCAGGAAAATAGGCAGATTTTGTTCCACTACATAAACGTCTTCTATACAGAGTTGAGGAGAGAAACACATTTGTCGTGAAGAGAGAAAATAGAATACGATTTATTGTGGAGAAAAACATATTTGAAGAAAATCTAGGAGAGAGAAAGCGATTGCATTCAGCTAATCAAACACACCTTAAAAATTAAAATTAACAGCATACATATGGATTTATTAGCCCATGTAATATGAATAAAAAACTTCCTTTTTACGTAGTGCTTCTATATGATCATAAGATGGTGATGTGTAGGCCGGCATGATGGCTTGGGTTGCACTCAGCAATGTAAAGTTTTAAGTGCAAAGCAGGAGGAAAAAAATTATCAGCCACAAAATCAAACTGAGGACCTCATCATCAACAAACATACAAACCATCACTTGACTAAGTAACATTTGTTTAACAAAATAATACATCGGTTAATATATCACTTTACATTTGTTAACATTTTTTCTACATCTTGTCGTCCCGTTTGGCTAGCCTAACCCTTACACCGAACATGCTGATGTGATAGTAGAAATGATGTACAGACCACATATTTACACACTCACGACACAAACAACGTAAAATTACCGTGATTCACAATGGTGCAGATGTGACCATTACTTCTTGTTTTATGTAACTTATGATTTAATACAGGGGGTGGACAATCTTTGGCATAACCAAACAAGCCAATCAAACCAATTAATTTTGGTAGGTTTGGTTTGGTTTTGAAACTATATTGGTTTATAACCGGCTCGTAAAATAATTTAGTTCGGTTACTGGTTTAACCAAATTAACCGAACTTTTATCATATTTTCGAAATTATTAATGTCATAATAATTTTTTTACATTAATTTAGATCTTAATAAATTTTATGTATCATATATGTGTCAAAATTACTATTAGAAAGCATAAAAATGCTAAATAAGAATACTTTAATAATATATTTAGCTTTTATTTTAAATTACAATTAATATTCCGAATATAAACTATGAATCATTTTTTCAGTTTGGTTAAATCGGATGACCAACTGAACCAACCAATTTAATTTGGTTGGTTTGGTTTAGTTTTTACTTTTATTGGTTTTAGTTCGGCTTGACAATTTTCAGCATCAGATAAACCGACCCAACCAAATGTTCAACCCTACTTTAATATTATGTTAACCGTCAACTCCATATCAATTATCTTCATAAATCCCTAACTTAAATCACGTCCACCTGCCTACTTGCTCCCTCAAGGCTCCGCTAGGCAGTTTTGCAGTACCCGTTATGAGAGGTTTCGAGAGTACTGGTTTTGAACGTCAACGATTGTAGCGGTTTCGGTTGGTTTACCTAAAGTGGTATTATAATCGATCAATAGTTGCTTGAGGCTTCGCTTGAGAGTTATTTTTCTACCAGTTTTGAGGGGTCTTGAAGAGCTATGTATTTCAAATATTGTCATAACCTTTCTTGTAAGATTTTTTCTTTTTTTTACACCGGTTATAGTTGATTATAAAACCAGTGTAGTGCAATTTTAAAGCTAATTTTCAACCCATCAAATTGGGGTGTTTTGAGGGGTTATGACTTTTTTCTAATTATACCCCCGCTATTTCTATTGAAAAATTAATCTTCATAAAACTTGTGAGTAAATATAAGGATATGTATGTAATGTTACTTTAGTGGAAAATTCTCAAAGTCGGTGTATGTTAAACCCTCAAGCATTTATTGATTGGCTGTAACAACACTTCATGTAAACTAATCAAAACCGTTACGATCATTGACGGTTAAAATTGCTACTCTCAAAACCTCTTACAACCGGTACTGCAGAACTCTCAAACAGAGCTTGAGAGTTTAACATACATCAGTTTTGAGAATTTTCTACTAAAGCAATATTACATATATATATCTTTATATTTATTCTTCAGTTTTATGAAGATTAGTTTTCCAATACAAATAGTAGGGTTATAATTGGGAAAAAAATTATAACCCCTCAAAATAGTCTAATTTGATGGGTTGAAAATTACCTTTAAAATGAAACTACACCGGTCTTATAACTAACAATGACTGATGTGAAAAAAAATCTTACAAGAAGGGGTTATGACAACACTTGAAAGTCAGAGCCCTTCAAAACCCGTCGAAACAGGTAGAAAAAAAACTCTCAAGCGAAGCCTTAGTGATTCTTCCATCCATCTATCAAAAATGGTGCCATTTATGTTTTTATCTCTTGCTTTACTAACGGCTAATTCTTATCTTGAAATCAATTTTAAGGAGATGCTCCTTTTAAATACATTCCATGTTAAATTAGATCGTTTAAAACATGACCCAAACCATTAATCATATTCATTTACCCTACTTATAAATGGGTTGGGTCAACTTATTTTAAATGGATGATAAATGAGGTTAACCCATTATTAAAAGGGTTATAAATGGATAACCCATTACCCATGTATTAAAAATTTGAAATTTAAAAATAACCACTTCGTACTAATTCAGAATTGGTTGTGATGATTTTGATCAATGAACTCGCATCATTATTGTAGACGATATGGAACACCCAAATATTTCATATTTTGAATATACGCTGTAGTTCTTCATGGTGACTAACGGTTATACGTAGCAAATAACATACTGCATTCCCATAACTAAACACTAGTATGTAACTCGTGCATGGCATATGACATGTTGTGGAGAAATAATGTTATAAATATTTTTAAAAAATAGAATTTGTTATGCAATATATGATATACGATGAATTTGTTAGGATAAATGAGTTAAAAATGAATTTACTATATTTCTAAGTGTGCAATTTTTATTATGAAATTTATGTATTTTTATATTTAAATAAAAATCAAATCATCATTTTTTTGCTTATAAAAATGAGTTATATATTGATTTATCATTATTTATGATTCAATATTGTTAAGAAAATAAATCAAAATTGGTATTCTTAACTAATTTTAAAATTAATATACATTTTTTTGATGAAAGAGCGGTCCTCTTACGAGGAGAGCATTCATAATTATATTAAATAAAAAAACCAAAAACTATACAAATGCGTGATGTGGAGTAGTCAATACAAATATATAGGATCATCACTTTGATGATCAATAAAATGAGACAGGTAAGAACACACAAAAGAAAATATTTACAAGCATTGAATTGATATGATCAGCTAACTAGTACTACTTGACTAAAAAAGTGTAGGTGTTTATGGCCTAAGCGATGTTGCGTTAGGTGATTGGGGTAAGGAGTGCAGCAAAAGAGGATGATGTTGCCCATTATGATGCACTATTAAGATCGTGTTTTCATTTGAGTATGTCTTCAAACGGGCTGGTTTACCACTAGATGCACTACAGACTTGCATGGATAAGAAGAAAAACTCTGCAAATGTATCATTCCAACGTGACATGATATACAATTGCAGACACAATAGGTTTGCATGCATTGAAATGCACGGTTTGGTCATAAATGCAAACTGCCCACTCTAGCATTCTATCATTTTAACTGTCACAGTTGTGCACATAAATTGAGGCCAAAGTTGCTGCAAGTTCTGAAAGCTATAGCTGAATAAGTTGCATGGTAGTTGAAGTAAGATTGTTGAAAGTAAGAGCAACTACGTGCAGATAATTGAGAATGCACTATGGATCAACTTCCGTACTATTGAGGAAGCGATGATACCGAAACGTATAAGCTGAGAAAAAATAGTCATATCAAGATGAAATACCGGTGCTTGGAACTGATCAGAGCTGTATGTGCAAACTAAAAGTAGGAGAGAGACAAGCTGCAAACACAACATGTGCTGGTGATGGAGGAATCTGGAGACATGAGAAAGACATGCTTTACTGAGAGATGTTGAACTGCACGTGTTGGTGAAGACTGGGGATGCAATCAAAGTAATGATATACAGTGAGAAGCCGAATCCAATCCAGGGAAGGAGGTTCGATAATGACCTGAGCCAAACGAGATCTCCAAGCCGTGTCTCCTCCGACCAAACCTTTCCATATAAAAATACTCCAGGAAAAACCATATATAAAAGAGAGAGATTTTATATAAAGTGTTAAAAATTCTATTATTTCTTTCGAGCCAAAGGGCCCAACAAGTGAAAAGAAAATTGAATCGCAATAACAGAATTGTATCTATAGTTATTCTAATATTCAAAAGGCGGAGGAATAACAGAATTGGTGACAATGTTAAAAATATAGAGCAAAGTTGCTTATAATAGATTGGCTGATTTGACATTTAAAGAAAAGGTGTTGAGTTTTTTCGGGATGGAAGTTACAAAAGTAACACAGGTTAAGGTTAATATTGTTAGATAACTACTATGCAGCCCGTGCAGATGGCACGGGTATAAACTTGATTTTGTATATAAATATGTCATTGTATATAGCATAGGCTGAAAGTTTGGTAAATTATTTTAGAGAATGTACATGTGTATCTTGATGCAAATAGGTTCAGAAGTTGCATAATGAGCCCAAAAAAATTAAACAAATAAACTTGTAAAGAAAAGATATCGATGAAAAGAAAGTAACCACTGCCATGATCGAGCCCATAAAATATTTACATAAGTCATAAGTGTTATATGCCATTTAAAGCTTTGACTTGAGTAATAGTTATGAAAAAAGAAAATTCTATAGAGCACAACTGAAATGAATATCAAATTGTACACAAAAAATTTAACTTTTATTTTTGGAAAAACTTAACAAAGGAGAGATCTTGAAGAAAGAAAATTAAAATTCAGTTATTTGGCATACTCAGCCAACGTACAACAAAGCAAAGGTCATTGAACCTACAATATTTGGGCTCCTATCAGGATGGTACATATTTGTTGTCTCCCCTTAAGCACTTTAAATATATTTGGGCTCCTATCAGGGTGGTACAATATATACGTAGTTGTTGTACTTTGAATATGGACATGTTCAAAGTAAGAAGAAATATGTATAGTTCTAAAGTAAGTTCGTACATACCATTTTAGTTAAAAATTTGAATAGGTTTTTTTATTGAATTAATTTTTAAGCACTACTATTCCAGTGTAAATATGCAGATGGATAATTTTTTAAAGTATGATTCATGATAGATTTCAGAATAATTTGATAATTAAGATGAATAACTCATATTTTTCCATACTGGAAAGGAAAACGTTTAAGAATATAGAGTCATCAATTCTATTCTGCTAAAGGGATATCATTTTATACAGAACAACAATTAATCTCTCCTTCTTAGTTCTTCCAGCTTTTACCATTCACTGTAGGAATCTAACTGATTTTCTTTCTTCTCCGCATTGTTCAATTGTGGCTGCTCCTTCTCTTTCCTTCCAAACCATCGTTCTCCCTGCTTATGCACTAATCATTGTTCCCTTTAGAAAATAAAAAAACTAATTAGTTTTTCAGGAAACTGGAGCATCGTCTTCGTCGTGTTATTCATTCTATCAAATTTTTCCGATTGAAATAAGTGAGAATCATCAGCTGCCATCATGGAAGGAAAATCTCATAATCATGGACCCTTGAAACTGAATAGGCCCATTACAATATTTGTTCAACTATCAATCCATCTATGCATTAAACATGGTGTCCTGCTTTACAAAGTTTTATGAGAATCCCATCATTTGTCAAAATTTCACACATTATTTGATTATAACTTATTAGAATAGTCACCGAAATAAATGTAACCAAACAATTGATGATATGGGCTTTACATTCATCATGACAATTTTTATATGCCTTCACTTGATATATGTCCTTTTTCCAGATTTTTGCAGCAAAATAGTTAAATTGTTTTGCGCAATAGACTAATAGGTGATGGTAGTTAGGAACATGAAAAGTGGAAAGGAATATCAACTACACTTTTGACTAAAAGCAAAGCAATAGATATAACATGAAAACTAAAAAGGAATTAACTGTACATTTTTAACATATACTGATTATTCAGATCTAACAACCTAATTTAGATTGAGTATAGAACTAACGAAAATGTTATTAATTCAAAATCCTATGGAAATTAGAGATATCCTATATCAAAGAACACCGGTAGGCAACTACCAAATTTTCGTCATTTATACTATATTCAAATAGTATGAAGCTATAAAAATAACTAATTCACAGAGATATGGCAAGTGAAGAGCAACAAATACTTAATTAGCCAATTTTCTAACATTTGCAACTAAATGCGATTTAAAAATTAATTTAACTACACAACCACCTGTGCTTTTAACTGTCCAAGAGACACAATTCCAAATATTTATTGAATGAATTAGACATAAAAAATTACAGATCTCATATGAGGTTTTAGGTGTTAGAACCTTACATACCATTAACCTTCAAAAATCGCTGAACTTGTGCTTTGTTTCTGTTTATAACATTTTACAGAAAGAAATGAACTAAATAAAACTATGGAGTAACATAGAAAATTAATTAAAAGTAAAACAAAATACAATGTTTAACAATTGATGGATTAAAACCTACAAAATGGTGCTATTTAATGTAATGGGAAAAAAGAGAAAAGAACTTTATTTAGGCAGTCTATTAGAACACATTCATACCAATAACTACAATGCACTTTAGCGCACGTTATATATAAATTAGAAATACATACCATGCAAGTATTAGGAAAAAGAGAATAACAATTGTCTTTGGAACATAAAAGTACGCTTTTAATTTTATAACGCCAATCATAATCCTAGAACAAATACCGGAATAATGGGAAACACAGTTAGTAAGGTACTTTATGTTTTGCTTCTTTAGAAATTTACTCAAACAGTTCGAGTGCAAATAAAGCAATGGGAGTAAAAGAGGATATACCAAACCATATTCGGCAAATAACAATGAATAGTAGGTTTTGTAGATGCAATGGTGAAAAAAAAGTATTTATAGATAAAACTATACATAGTGCATAATCTATTGTTATAGTACATAGTATTGTCTCTTCCAACCTGCTCTTTCTTCTGCTTTAATCGTATTAATGATTGCTGAATTCGGTGAATGTGCTTAAATTCATATTATGGCCTTCTTAAAAATTTTGACAATTCATTTAAAACTGGCCACCAAAGATGCTTGAAACAATGGCATGCTAAATATTACCAACTGAATAATTTACTTAGCCAAAATGTCTAGTACTGATGTTATATTTTACCAAACAAACTGTCAGTAAATGGATCATGTATAGAAAACTGGAATCAGACCAAATAGTACTCAGAAAGATTAAGTCATTTAATAAATTACTTAGTAAAATTAGCAAAAATGAGTAAAGCAATGAGCAAAGATATAAGTAAAGAAACATGTATATACAAATGTTAGAATGAGTAAAGAAGCTCTATGAATTTCGAATATTGATTAAATGCTACTTTACTATTTTTAGGAATTGACTAACAATCTCTTACTTGAAACATGAATTGAACTTAATTAGTGCACTGTACAACTATGTAATTTTGATCACCGTGCCAAAGGGAAGTGTGTATCTTGCAAATTACCACGAAATATGCGGATATTAGTTGTGGTAAACATAGCAAAATAGTACCGTGTACTGATCAAAATGATCTTATGACTCCCAAAATAATGTGATGTCCCTTTGGAAACATTGGATAAATTGGAATGATACAAAGAATATTAGCATGACACTGAACAATGTGACACACAAATCGAGAAATGGTCCATATAAGCGATAATTTTGTGGTCAGTCTTGCTAAAAAAATTTGTCCATATGTAGCAACTAATTATAATTCTTTTCTATGACAGGAAAAAAAAGTGCTAAGTTAGTGGATTCGAACAGTAAATATTACACAATTTTGTACATACAAATACATCAATCTGCACATATAGTCCATCGAATTCATAAAAACTCTACAAACTTGACACTTCATAGAAATAGTGGAAAAAAGTTTCCATTATAATCAAAAGAGTTTTAGTTAACATAAGTACCATTAAACAAAATCAGTGTATAAAATCACGACAGTACCATTAAACAATTTGGTTTTTATTGTAGAATAATTCAAAACAGAGAACAATCCACAAATTAAGGATTAATTCAGCATATGGAAGTGCATACAAAGAAAGTATGCAATTAGTGCTAAAACCTGTACTCCCTAACCCAAAATTGATTGAAGCTTTGAGAAGAATAAAATATATTGAAATTATATCTGTATTAGTTGAATTGAAATTTAAAATACAAATAATTTATTAAACTTTTTCCTACTATGACTACATGACAAAAATATTAGGAGAAGGAAAAAAGAAATTGAAATTATATTTGCATTAATTGAGTTGAAATTGAAGGGCAGCAATTACAAAATAACATACTTTTATCAACAAAATTTGAAATGGGTATTTCCATGGCATGCTGAATAATGGGAAAGGCAAGAATTATAAAAGTACACTATGTAAGAAAACTTTAAAATTTTACCAGTTAAACAACAATGATAGATTAAAAACAATACTTTCAACATGCCTTATTTAGCGGTTGCCTTTGCTTCCACGATCTTTTAAAATCAACATTCACTATATAACAACGTTAGCTCATATTAGCATATCTCAAATCTAAAGAAGCAACAACCTGTAATAAAATGTTGAATGATTTGTGAACAATATTTACACTTAATGTTATATTCCAGAGTTATTTTACAAATTTAATGGACAAAAAACTTCATACCTTTTTGAGGAAAATCTAAACATAAGTACTGAAATATTATAACTTCTTGACGATAGCATAATTAGTTTTTGATTAAAGCAGCAATTTTCAAAGCATAAACACATCACTCAGTTATACTTCTTAAGCTTTTCAAAGCAAAACTATCATTTTACTTATGAAGTAAAAAGGATGTCATTCACTTGTGTTATCAAATTTCAACATATCAATCATGTTATATTCTAAAGCATTAACAAAGAAAACATTAAACTAATACCAAACCAAAATAATAACATTGAAATTAAGGGGAATGAATGAAAATAAAAATTAGTAGAAGGAACATCTTAACAATTACCTTATTAGTGTTGACAATTAAAAAAACTATGTTTTAAAGCCACGTTCTTCATTGGAATTCATGAAATTGTGAGCTTTGACATTGAGATGGAGAAGATCAGTAAACCTGCAAAAAGAAATCCAGAAATTCAATTTGTTCTTTCTTTTGGCATATGTTGGGACAACGTAGGTCATTAAAAAGGTTAATTTTAAGGTATACATGAGTATAAAGAAGCACTTATTTTGATGAACATAAACTAAATTGTATGTTTTGAATGCTAAGTTCTCAATTATTAATAGGGCCGATGCCAATCAATTTAAACAAAACAGCAGTAAAATTAAACAGTTTAAGAAAACTTATCAAAATGAACTACTTTCACACCTTGATTGAGAACAACCTATTTTCCAGTAGATATACTGGTAATTGCATCATCCGATTTGCCTTCAAAAACCTAATCTAATTATGACATTAGATCAGAATTACGCAAATATCAAATTATTTCAAATAAATGAAGGAAAACCAAAGACAATTAATGGAAATTCAACATTCGATTTGGAAAAAACTAATAAAACGAAAGTTACTTTCGCCACAAAAACTAACCCCGATGCAGATTTCTTTCTATAATCAGCCATCCATAAACCAATTTAAGGAGCATCATAATTGAGGGATTTGAGGAAAGAAAGGAACATAAATGGTTATGGTTGAAGAACAAAACGTGGGGAAGTAAACGTGAGAAACCAACTTCCCACGATTCAGATCAGTTTGGGATCTGTTAAACTTTAAATGGAGTTAGTAATTTGATTGTTAGGGGATGACATGTCAATAAGTATACCATCTGATATATATTTTGTAGACAAATCCTTACCGTCCTTTGTCTTTCTAGTTAACTTGGTTTTAAATATGAGCAAATTTGTTACATAGATTTAAAGTTAAGACATTCGATGCTATTCAATTTACTATGTAAAACAACCACATGTATCTTTATTTTACGGAAAACCCTTATATTCCAGATGTGTTTAAAAAAAACTATGAGTAAGAACGCTTAAGAAAGTCAAAAATCTGTATATGAATTTTAAAGCATATCTTTCACTGATGTCTCAACACCAAATTAAATTATCATGCTGATCCTATAGCACAATGTAATTAATTTTATTATTAGACTTTGAAATTTGGTAAAGCGTTTCCTATGAAATTTTGATTAAGTGAGAGATTCCAGTTAAAGTCTTCCTGAGATTTAAAAATGTCAGAAATAAGATCGTTCTTGTTATTTGAATCCAAAAAAGGTCAAGGAACTCATGTTTTAAGGCGTTATATGAGTCCCATGGATCATTCCAAATATTGTTTTACTCCCGTCGTGTATGTTAAATTTTAGACTTAATTTAAAAATGTGAAATAGAGCGGAAATGATTTTCCAGAAGAAAGATGGTGGGTGATGTGTTTGATTTATATAAGTTTTTGGTGCCATTGTAGTAGTAGTTACTAATGATGCCTTTCCAAAAGGATAGGTTATCGTCTAGAAAATTACAGATCCATTTACATAATAGTGATATGTTTAATGCCTTCAGGTTGGTGACTCCTAGACCTCCTGGGACTTTGGATTTGCAAATAAGTTCCTAGTTGACTAAACAGTTTAAGTTAGAACAATCTGTATTTCCTTTCCAAAGGAATTTCTTTCTAATGATGTCAATTTTATTGATTACCCAGTTGGGTAAGTGAAAATAGGACATCCAATAAATGGGAATAATAGATAAGATAGAGTTTACAAGAATCACTCTACTTGCCCTAGACAGGCAATTCGATTTCCATAAACGAAGTCTTTTATTGATTTTACCTATGATCATATTCTAGTCCTCTCTTTTGGGTTTCGAGTGTCTAATGGTAATGCCTAAATAGTTAATTGGAGACAAGCACCATTGTTCAAGTAGTTAATTGATTTGGCTTTGGTGTAAGAGGTCACAAGTTCAAAACTTACTTTCGAACGTTTATTGACATGGGATATGTTGTCCCAATGATTTGTTGTATATAAAGTACCATTTCAAAAAAAAATAGTTAATTGGAAATTTCATAGTTTTACAGTTAAGTGTATTTGTCAGTTCCTTAGTTAAATTAGAATAGTCGTTGATTACTAGCATCGAACTCTTAGGGAAGTTAATTTTCGAACCTAAAGGAAGTTCAAAATTATGGAAGTTAAATGTCAGACCTAAAGGAAGTTCTAAATTACAAAGAATTAACTTAAGTGATGCTATGTAATGAGGAAGATGAGATGTAACGACCCGAAATTTTACGTATCGATAGATCGTAGAATTTCTAGGTCGTTAGTGTTGTTTGCGTTATCTCTAGCTTAAGTCGTATGGGGAGATAAACCGTGGGTTAGAGTCTTGAGTCGTGGCCGACTCATAGAGGGCCGACTCATGGGTGGTTGAGTCGTATGGCCGAGTTAAGGGGTAGACTACCTAAGGCTTGGGTCGTGTTAGCCGAGTTAGTAGGGTCAACGGTTTATAGGTAGTTGCCGACTTATGGTTGTTAGTGGGTTAAGGAAGTGACCGACCTTTAGGTTGTCCGAGCTAAGAGATCCACCGACCTAAGGTATATTTCCATGATAGGATCTGACCGACCCATGGGATAAGTCGTGACCGACTTAGGGTTTAGGTCGTGTGAAGGATAGCTAGTGTTGCCGAGTTAAGGTATTGTCGGGTTAATGTTTGGACCAACTTAGTGTTGAGTCGTTGGTCAGTTGGGTCGTTAAGCCGGCACTTGTAGTTAAGTCGGCAGGATAGTTAGTTCGTATGGCCCTGTATAGTTAGGTCGGTAGGTCGCTGTGTTTTAGGTCGGCATTGGTTGAGTCGGCTAGGGCTTAGGTCGGCCATAAGGTTAAGCCGCTAAGTCGTGTCTCGTAGGTCGGGATAAGGCTTAGGCTCAGGTCGGCAGGAACTAGGTCGTGTAACCCTGTGTGTGTGCTGTGTAGTTGGGTCGGCGTCTTGAGGTTGAGTCGGCGGAGTGTTAGGTCGGCAGTGTTAGGTCGGCGAGGTTAGGTCGGCGGCGACTTAGGGATGGCCGAGATAAGGTTGATTCAGCCTATAAATAGAGGGGTTTGGCTCACTTTTTGGCACCGGTTTTTGAAGCGACGAAGTGCTGCCATTTTGAAGACTCGACTACAACATTTCTTCATCTTCTTTTCTCCATTCCAATCTAATTCTAACATCCATCCAAGATCGAAGATCAAGATCAAAGATCAAGAGCCAAAGTTGAAGATTTTCATCCGAAGAGGCTAGATTTCACCGTTTCAAGTGAAATTTCTCCGGATCAAGTCCAAGTCCTTGCTGTCCAGATCTGTAGTTGATTCATTTTAGGTTGTTTTGGTGATTTGGTGAGTGGTAGTTATCTCTCACGCGGATCCAAAGGAGTATATTGGATTGGTGACTTGTTGGAGTGTTGTAATTAGTGATTTCATGCATATTTCTTAGATCCTAGTGTAGATCCATGGTTTTTGAAGATGTTTACTTATGCAAGTTTGTTTAACAAGTATTAGAGACAAAACCCATGTTTTATATTTGATAGATCTATGCTAAAAACCATGATATCACATATGTTGGACTTTTGCTCATTTAATTACGAAATTGCCATTATAGTTGATATTGCTTGTTAGATTTTGTTGAATGCTAGATTGGTTGTATTAATGATTGATTGTGTGAATGTATGATAGATTTGACTGCTCCAAGTTAGCTTGTAGTTGATTTGGAACAAGATGGTTGAAGATGATTCAAAAGCTAGGTGGAAAGGCTCTTGAATGGTGAAAGCTGCCTGTAGCATATGAAGCGGATGTGGAAGCTCATATGGATGGATTTGTGGATGTGGGATCTTGCCATGATGTGATAAGGCAAAGCATGATTGAGATGGGACTTTGCTATGATGAGATGAGGCAAGGCTTATGTTGAGATGGGACGGGTCATGATGACGTTCCAAGATAAGAGACTTTGCTATGATGTGATGAGGCAAGACATATGTTGTGATGGGACGGGTCACTACGACGTTCCAAGCACGGGTCATGACGACGTGCGAAGTTATAACTCGGTGATGCGGTCCGGGTTGGTGTGGATAATGGTTAGCTTGAGAGGCGCTTGAGCTAGTATAGAAATAGTCGTCAAGGAGGATGACTAGGAGGCTAAGATCTCATCGTTGTTGAAGGTTCTAGCATACTCAAAGCAAGGGTACGTTGGAACGGGTCACGATGACGTTCCAAGCACGGGTCACGATGACGTGCTAGTGCTCTGGGCTGATGCGTTCGGCTTAAGCACGGGTCACGATGACGTGCGGAGTTATGGCTAAACCGGGGTTACCATTAGCCCTTGACAGGCGGTCATTCAACTAACGGTGAAATCAAGGCAATGATAACAGTGATAGCCAGAGTCATGGATGTTTGGATGTTTGGTTGTATCATCATTCGGCTTCAAGAGCGGTGTTTTCTGGGTGCTTATCTGATCTTGGTTTAGGCCTTGGGGGTTTGTATTTGGAAAACATCGTCCTTGACTCGAGTGATTATTGCTTTACCTTACTTATCTGCTATGTTATGCTTACTTCTCCTTAGTGTGTGTCTGGGGGCTATCACTGTAGAAAGAGGTGGAGTGGGATGGTTTGGTTCCTATTCCTTTTATCCCTTATGCTCTTTTGGTATGCTTGATAGTTAATTTACTGCTCACTAAGACTTTGTCTGACTCAAGGTTTTATGTCTCCTCTTATTACCTTGGGCTGTTCATCCATGTTTGGGATGGGCAGACTAGGTAGCAGGTGACAGGTGCTGTGCTAGGAGTTCTACGCTGAAGATGACGAAGACGAGCAGGAGGCTTTGCATATTAGTTTTCTTACTATATGTACTGGGTATCCGCTGCTGTATTTGGTTGAGCGATTTGTAGTGAGGCTTTCATGTATGGATTTGTGTAGATGATTGTATAAAACTACTGTGATGCTTATATGATGATGTTCTGTTCTATGGAGCTTCACTATATTATATTTCTCTATTGTATTTTATCCATGCGCTGTGAGTTATGCGATAGAGATTCTTTTGTTTTATTTCACCCTGACTATCGTCCATGGCTGCCTGGCACACCTTTCAGCGCATTATTTCCTCGTTTTGGTGCGGGAGTCATGGGCGGTCGTCACATTTGGTATCAGAGCTTTGGTTAATCGATTTCAGCCAACGCTCGCTGACGTAACTACGTATGAGAGACGTAATTGTATTTTGATGGATGATTACTATATATAATATAGTAGCCTAGAAGGATTTGAACTCCTTATGCAGTTGTTTCTTAAGGTGTTCTAATCATTCTTATTATAGATATTAAGGATGAGTCGAAGAGGGAGACCAGCTGCAAGGGAAAGCCGTGCTGATGAAGGAGCTGTTGATTATGGAACTATGTTCGAAGCGATGATGACTTCGATCATGAGAAGGATACCAGCTTCAGGATCATCAGTGGATGTGGGAGTTCAAGTTCAAGCTCCAAGACCGGTGGATTTTGCTAAGCTTTGCAAGGATTATACTTCTCTTGGAGGAAAAGCTTTCTTGGGGACGGAGTCGACTATTGAGGTGCAGAGATGGATTGATGCTTGCAAAAGGATCTTTGGTGACTTAGGGATTGAGGATGCAACTAAGAGAAAGCTTGCATCGAGACAGCTTCAGGGGAGAGCTGCTGATTGGTGGAATTCTATCACCATAGATACACCAGAAGAGGATATTACTTGGGAGCAGTTCCAAGTTAGATTTGAAGCCAAGTTCATCTCTACTGCTCAGAGGTCTGTTTTGTTCAAGAGATTTGTGGAGCTCAAACAAGGCGGAAGGCCTGTTCTTGAGTATATTTCTGAGTTTGAAGCTTTGTCTAAGTATGCCAGATCGTATATTGATTCTCCCTACCAGAAGAATGAAAAGTTTGTGACTGGTCTGGATGCTTATCTTGGGAGGCAGTTGGTGGATCATCTGGACGATCCATTTGAAAAGCTTGTAGAGAAAGCTCTTAGGCATGAGAGTTTGTTTCCTAAGGAAAGTTCTGTTGTTGCTGTAACCAGGGAAGGATCTAAACCACAGCAGAGTGGGAATAAGAAGAGGAAGCAGCAGCAACAGAAGGGAAAGGATGGTCAGAAGAAGCCAAAGGGCGAGGTGACTTGTTATAACTGCCGTCAGAAGGGTCATCTTTCTCGGGATTGCAAGAATCCGAAGGTGCAGTTGAAGTGTTACAACTGTGATAAGCTGGGACACATTAAGAAGGACTGTCCAGAACCGAGGAAAGATAGGCAGGTTGTGCAAGCCTATGCTTTGGGGGCTGTTCCATCGTCTTCAAAAGCTCCGACTGCTGAAGAAAAGGGGAAGAGTGTGGTGGTTCAAGGTACTCTTTCTATTTGTGGTGTTCCAGTTAGAGTGTTGTTTGATACTGGAGCGTCGCATTCTTTTGTTTGTGATGATTTGGTAAGCCGGTTAGGTATGAAACCGGATATTGTTGATAGGCCATTGGTTGTGACTAATCCAGTGGGGGGTTCGTCATGTTTGTGTATGATATGCCGTGGTCTAGTTGTGTCGAGTCATGATTGCTCGTTTGTTTGTGATTGCTTTGTTCTGAACTTTGCGGGGTTCGGAATTATTTTGGGTATGGACTGGCTTAGGAAGTATGCGGCTAGGATTGATTGTGAGAGGCTTGAGGTGACAGTCGGGAATGTGGAAGGGCGAAAGGTTGTGATACGAGGTAAGCATGAAGAAGGCGTCTTCATGAGCTTCATGTATTCGCTAGTTGTTCCACGGGATGGACTGTCATCGGTGCCTATTGTGAATGAGTTTGAGAATGTCTTTGAGGAAGTCAAAGGGTTGCCGCCGCATAGGGAGATCGAGTTTCGTATCGATCTAGTTGAGGGAGCCAGACCTGTTGTGATGCCTCTTAGGCGGATGGCACCAAGGGAGCAGCAAGAGCTGAAGGTGCAAGTTGATGACCTTTTGCAGAAAGGATTCATTCGGAGAAGTGTGTCCGAATGGGGTGCGCCAGTTGTGTTCGCAACCAAAGCGGATGGATCGTTGAGGTTGTGTGTGGATTATCGTGAGCTGAATAAGGTGACTAAGAAGAACAAGTATCCATTGCCGAGAATAGATGACTTGTTTGATCAGCTTCACGAGGCTAAGGTGTTTTCTCAGATGGATTTGGCAACGGGATTTCACCAGTTGAGAGTGGCGAAGGATAGTGTGCCGAAGACTGCTTTCAGGACACCATCCGGGTTTTATGAGTGGCTGGTAATGCCGTTTGGATTGACTAACGCACCAGCATATTTTGTGGATCTTATGAATAGAGTGTTCAGAGATCAGTTGAATAGGTTCGTGCTTGTGTTCGTGGATGATATTCTGATTTATTCCAGAACTGAGGGAGAGCACAAGACACACTTGAGGATTGTTTTGGGGATCTTGCGGAAACATCAGCTGAAGGCTAAGTTTTCGAAGTGTCACTTCTGGAAGAATGAAGTGAGGTTCTTAGGTCATGTTATTTCTGGAAATGGAATAGCGGTTGATCCCGCTAAGGTGGCAGCGATCCAGGATTGGGTTAGGCCTAAGAATGCATCTGATGTGAGAAGTTTTCTTGGATTAGCAGGATATTATCGTCGGTTTATCAAAGACTTTTCCAAGATAGCTGCACCGTTGACAGGATTGACGAAGAAGAATCAAGTGTTCAGATGGAATGATAAGTGTGAACAAGCTTTCATAATCCTGAAAGAGCGACTGACAAGTGCTCCTGTTTTGACTATTCCGAGTGGGAATGATGAGATGGTGGTTTACACCGATGCATGTGGCACTGGACTAGGAGCGGTGCTAATGCAGAAGGATAAAGTTGTTGCGTATGCTAGTCGACAACTGAAGCCGCATGAAAGGAACTATCCGACTCATGATTTGGAGTTAGCGGCGATTGTGTTTGCTTTGAAGATGTGGAGACATTATCTATTGGGAGTTAGATTCGAGTTGTTTACAGATCATAAGTCGTTGAAGTATCTGTTCTCCCAAAAGGATTTAAATCTTCGACAGCAACGGTGGCTAGAGTTCCTAGCATCTTATGATTTTGGTATAGCCTATACTCCGGGGAAAGGTAACGCAGTGGCTGATGCGTTAAGTCGAAGACATGCAGGATTGGGAGCCATGTTTTCAGAATGGAAGAGTCTTGAGTATTTGGCTGGATTTGATTTCAGGCCTAGATGTGAATTGGAACCTGAGATGTTGGCAAACTTATCAATAAGGCCTACTCTTGTGGAAAGAATTGGCGAGGGTCAAAAGCAAGACGATAAGCTTGTCAAGGTTATCCGAGATTTGGAATCTGGATTGGACCCAGAGAAGAATAAAGGATTTGAAATCGATCGAGAGGGTTGGCTTCGAAAGCAAGGGCGACTAGTTGTTCCCGATGTAGATGGATTGAGAGATGAAGTTCTGAGGGAGAGTCATCACTCGAAGTTGACAATTCATCCAGGTGGAAATAAGATGTATCGGGATATGAAGAGAACCTACTACTGGGAAGGTATGAAGAAGGATGTTGGAAACTTTATTTCCAAGTGTATGAATTGCCAGTTGGTGAAAGCTGAGCAGAAGAAGCCCAGTGGATTGCTTCAGCCATTAGAGGTTCCTACATGGAAATGGGAGCAAGTGTCGATGGACTTTATCGATGGTCTACCTAGGACAAGAGCAGGGAATGAAGGGATTTGGGTCATCGTAGATCGTTTGACCAAGAGTGCAAGATTCATTCCTGTTCGATCGACTAGGACTGCATCGAAGTTGGCTGAGTTGTATGTTAAGTGGATAGTTCGTTTCCATGGTGTTCCGAAAAGTATAGTGAGCGATCGAGACCCATTGTTCACTAGTAGATTTTGGAAGAGCTTCCAGGAAGTTTTGGGAACCGAGTTGTGTTTGAGTACAGCTTATCACCCTCAAACAGATGGTCAGACTGAGAGAGTCAACCGAGTTTTGGAAGATCTTCTTAGAGCATGTGTTTTGGACTTCGGAGGATCATGGGAAGATCACCTTCATTTGGTGGAGTTTGCTTATAATAACAGTTATCAGTCAAGTATTGGTATGGCACCATATGAGGCATTATATGGAAGACCGTGTAACTCTCCGACATGTTGGTTGGAAACTGGAGAAAAGCTGATACTTGGGCCAGAGATGATTCGACAGACTTCGGATTGTATAGAGATCATTCGGCAACGAATGAAGGCAGCCCAAGATCGTCAGAAAAGTTATGCAGATAATCGTCGAAAGGATTTGGAATTCGACGTAGGTGATATGGTTTTTGTAAAGATTTCTCCATTGAAGAATGTTATTAGATTCAGGAAGAAAGGGAAATTGACTCCGAGATTTGTTGGACCATTTCCGATTATCGAGCGAATTGGAAAGCTCGCTTATGGATTGGAGTTACCGGAAAAGATGGCGGGTGTGCACAATGTTTTTCACGTATCCTATCTACGGAAGTATGTGCATGACCCGAGTACGGTGGTTTCTGCTGATAGCTGTGAAGACTTAGAGGTTGATCCCGTGGGTACGAGACCTCGTGAGCCGCTTCGTATTGCTGAAACCGATACGAAACAGCTTAGGAGGAAGACGATTACGTTGCTCAAGGTACAATGGAGTGATGATGTTAACGACTGTACGTGGGAGGAGGAAGAGAGGATGAAGGCAGCTCATCCAGAACTCTTCGAGGTATGGCCCTAAAGTGTCGTGACATCTCATGAATTTGTAGCTTGTTCTAAGTCTTAGAATTCTGCATGCTAGGTTAGAATTGGATGCATGGTTTGTTGATTGCTATGGATGGTAGGCATGCGGAATAATTGTGATTGCTGTTGTTTGCTTGGAATTTCGGGGGCGAAATTCCTAAGGGGGAGAGAATGTAACGACCCGAAATTTTACGTATCGATAGATCGTAGAATTTCTAGGTCGTTAGTGTTGTTTGCGTTATCTCTAGCTTAAGTCGTATGGGGAGATAAACCGTGGGTTAGAGTCTTGAGTCGTGGCCGACTCATAGAGGGCCGACTCATGGGTGGTTGAGTCGTATGGCCGAGTTAAGGGGTAGACTACCTAAGGCTTGGGTCGTGTTAGCCGAGTTAGTAGGGTCAACGGTTTATAGGTAGTTGCCGACTTATGGTTGTTAGTGGGTTAAGGAAGTGACCGACCTTTAGGTTGTCCGAGCTAAGAGATCCACCGACCTAAGGTATATTTCCATGATAGGATCTGACCGACCCATGGGATAAGTCGTGACCGACTTAGGGTTTAGGTCGTGTGAAGGATAGCTAGTGTTGCCGAGTTAAGGTATTGTCGGGTTAATGTTTGGACCAACTTAGTGTTGAGTCGTTGGTCAGTTGGGTCGTTAAGCCGGCACTTGTAGTTAAGTCGGCAGGATAGTTAGTTCGTATGGCCCTGTATAGTTAGGTCGGTAGGTCGCTGTGTTTTAGGTCGGCATTGGTTGAGTCGGCTAGGGCTTAGGTCGGCCATAAGGTTAAGCCGCTAAGTCGTGTCTCGTAGGTCGGGATAAGGCTTAGGCTCAGGTCGGCAGGAACTAGGTCGTGTAACCCTGTGTGTGTGCTGTGTAGTTGGGTCGGCGTCTTGAGGTTGAGTCGGCGGAGTGTTAGGTCGGCAGTGTTAGGTCGGCGAGGTTAGGTCGGCGGCGACTTAGGGATGGCCGAGATAAGGTTGATTCAGCCTATAAATAGAGGGGTTTGGCTCACTTTTTGGCACCGGTTTTTGAAGCGACGAAGTGCTGCCATTTTGAAGACTCGACTACAACATTTCTTCATCTTCTTTTCTCCATTCCAATCTAATTCTAACATCCATCCAAGATCGAAGATCAAGATCAAAGATCAAGAGCCAAAGTTGAAGATTTTCATCCGAAGAGGCTAGATTTCACCGTTTCAAGTGAAATTTCTCCGGATCAAGTCCAAGTCCTTGCTGTCCAGATCTGTAGTTGATTCATTTTAGGTTGTTTTGGTGATTTGGTGAGTGGTAGTTATCTCTCACGCGGATCCAAAGGAGTATATTGGATTGGTGACTTGTTGGAGTGTTGTAATTAGTGATTTCATGCATATTTCTTAGATCCTAGTGTAGATCCATGGTTTTTGAAGATGTTTACTTATGCAAGTTTGTTTAACAAGTATTAGAGACAAAACCCATGTTTTATATTTGATAGATCTATGCTAAAAACCATGATATCACATATGTTGGACTTTTGCTCATTTAATTACGAAATTGCCATTATAGTTGATATTGCTTGTTAGATTTTGTTGAATGCTAGATTGGTTGTATTAATGATTGATTGTGTGAATGTATGATAGATTTGACTGCTCCAAGTTAGCTTGTAGTTGATTTGGAACAAGATGGTTGAAGATGATTCAAAAGCTAGGTGGAAAGGCTCTTGAATGGTGAAAGCTGCCTGTAGCATATGAAGCGGATGTGGAAGCTCATATGGATGGATTTGTGGATGTGGGATCTTGCCATGATGTGATAAGGCAAAGCATGATTGAGATGGGACTTTGCTATGATGAGATGAGGCAAGGCTTATGTTGAGATGGGACGGGTCATGATGACGTTCCAAGATAAGAGACTTTGCTATGATGTGATGAGGCAAGACATATGTTGTGATGGGACGGGTCACTACGACGTTCCAAGCACGGGTCATGACGACGTGCGAAGTTATAACTCGGTGATGCGGTCCGGGTTGGTGTGGATAATGGTTAGCTTGAGAGGCGCTTGAGCTAGTATAGAAATAGTCGTCAAGGAGGATGACTAGGAGGCTAAGATCTCATCGTTGTTGAAGGTTCTAGCATACTCAAAGCAAGGGTACGTTGGAACGGGTCACGATGACGTTCCAAGCACGGGTCACGATGACGTGCTAGTGCTCTGGGCTGATGCGTTCGGCTTAAGCACGGGTCACGATGACGTGCGGAGTTATGGCTAAACCGGGGTTACCATTAGCCCTTGACAGGCGGTCATTCAACTAACGGTGAAATCAAGGCAATGATAACAGTGATAGCCAGAGTCATGGATGTTTGGATGTTTGGTTGTATCATCATTCGGCTTCAAGAGCGGTGTTTTCTGGGTGCTTATCTGATCTTGGTTTAGGCCTTGGGGGTTTGTATTTGGAAAACATCGTCCTTGACTCGAGTGATTATTGCTTTACCTTACTTATCTGCTATGTTATGCTTACTTCTCCTTAGTGTGTGTCTGGGGGCTATCACTGTAGAAAGAGGTGGAGTGGGATGGTTTGGTTCCTATTCCTTTTATCCCTTATGCTCTTTTGGTATGCTTGATAGTTAATTTACTGCTCACTAAGACTTTGTCTGACTCAAGGTTTTATGTCTCCTCTTATTACCTTGGGCTGTTCATCCATGTTTGGGATGGGCAGACTAGGTAGCAGGTGACAGGTGCTGTGCTAGGAGTTCTACGCTGAAGATGACGAAGACGAGCAGGAGGCTTTGCATATTAGTTTTCTTACTATATGTACTGGGTATCCGCTGCTGTATTTGGTTGAGCGATTTGTAGTGAGGCTTTCATGTATGGATTTGTGTAGATGATTGTATAAAACTACTGTGATGCTTATATGATGATGTTCTGTTCTATGGAGCTTCACTATATTATATTTCTCTATTGTATTTTATCCATGCGCTGTGAGTTATGCGATAGAGATTCTTTTGTTTTATTTCACCCTGACTATCGTCCATGGCTGCCTGGCACACCTTTCAGCGCATTATTTCCTCGTTTTGGTGCGGGAGTCATGGGCGGTCGTCACATGAGAGAAGAATAAAAGAGTGTCATTTGCATAATGCTAGGAAGGTATGCCTTTAGTAGCAATATCACTCCCGACTTTGGGAATGATATTATTATTTAATGTCAACCTTATAACTTTGTTGAAAACATCAATCGATAAGTTAAAAAGAAGGGGCGATAAAGGATCTCCTTGCCTAATGGCCCTCTTAGATTGAATTTTATTACTCTTAATTCCATTAACTAAAACGGAGGGCACACTGGATTTTACGATGAGCTATATCCAGGAAATACACTGTGTACCAAATCACCTAGCTTACAGCAGATCTAGTAAAAAGTCTCAATCGATGGAGTCAAAAGCTTTAGCGAAGTCTAGTTTGAGGAGAGTAAGAGTTATATATTCATTTTTATAGTAGTTAATAAATTCTTGGGTAGTGGTAACGCCATCCAAGATTTGTCTTCCTAGCATGAAAGTGGATTGAGATTTATTAGTTAGATTGTTAATTTTATTTTTTAATCTATTCGTCAAAACCTTAGTGATAATTTTAATTGAGCCATTAATTAAGTAGATAGGTTTGTAATCTGAATATTCTACTGGATTTGTTTTTTAGGGATAATGATTACATCGGCATGGTTGAACCTACCTAGCTGAAGCTTATCATCAAAGAATTTTTCCATAAGAAGCATGAAATCATTTTGATTTTAGGCCAAAAATTCTGATAAAACATCAACGGAAATCCGTCTTGTCCTGGGGACTTATCACACGCTAAACTCTTAATAGCTATCAAAACCTCCTCTTCGGTAAAATGAACGTCTAATTCATTCAAAAGAAGCATCCTGGGTTGCGCATAAAGAAGATCAATTAGCTTGAATTTTGTGATAACATCTTCTACCAAAAATCTCCATGTAGTGATTAGTGAAAATGTTATTAAGTAGGGATTATTCTGTAATTTTTGTTTCATTCATTTAATAGATTTTATGTAGTTTACTTGACACCTACCATTTGCAATACGGTGAAAGAATTTTAAGAGGATGAGTTGGGTCAGAGAAATCCACCGCGAATCAAATCACTAGCTCACAGCAGATCTAATAAAAAGTTTCAATCGATGGAGTCGAAAGATTTAGCAAAGTTTAGTTTGAGGAGAGCACAAGTTATATTTTCATTTTTACAGTAGTTAATAGGGCCGTGGAAACGCCAGTCGAGTTTGTCTTCCTTGCATGAAAGCGGATGGAGATTTATCAATTACATTGTTCATTTTATTTTTTAGTCTATTCGCCAAAACCTTAGTGATAATTTTAATTGATCCGTTATTAAGGAGATGGGTCTATAATCTGACGGTTCTACTAGATTGTTTTCTTAAGGGATAAGGATTACATCGGCATAGTTGAGCTTACTGGGCTTAAGCCTAACATCAAAGAATTCTTCCATAAGGATCATGAAATCATTTTTGATGGTAAGCCAAAAATTTGATAAAACATTAACAAAAATCCATCTAGTCCCGCGGCCTTATCACCAGCTAAACTCTTAATAGCTACCAAAACCTCCTTTTCGATAAAAAGAACGTCTAATTCACTCAATGGAGAGTCCTAGGTTAGGTAAAAAAGACCAATTAGCTTGAATTCTACGACTACATCTGCTATCAAAAATCTCCATGTAGTGATTGGTGAAAATGTTGTTAATATATATTGTTCTGTAATTTTTGTTTTATTCATTTTAATAGGGTTGATGCAGTTTAATCGATGTCTACTATTTGCAATACGTGAAAGAATTTAGTGTTTTTATCCCCTTCATTAATCCATTGGATTTGGGATCATTGTCCTAAGCTATTTCATTCATTGTAAAAATTATTAAATGTTGATATTTAAATGCAAAATAATAGAACAGAAATTAGTAGAATATTGTAATAATTTGTATATAATTTTAAAAAATTTAAACTATATGGACTTAAATGAAAATCCACTTTACCATTTCCGTCAATATAGATGTGGTACACATTGAATTGTCGTTGAATATTTGTTAATTATAATTTGTTTAAATAGTTTAAATTTGAGATCACCTAATTAATTTTGATGTATAGGCTTAAATGTGAAATAATAGAAATAAACTTAGGAGAATTATTTAAATAATTATAAAAACTACTAAATTTTAATATTTAAATGTAAAACGATAAAAGAGAAAATAAGTAGAAACATTGTAATAATTATAATAATAATAGATTGTCAGGATTTGAAAATATAATATCTATAGAGAATCAAGGAGAGAAGAGAGGATTCGTAGAATTAATAAAAGAGCAAGAAATTCTTCTGCTTCACTACTATTTAGTGGATTAACTAGGCACAAGTTGTTATTTTTTGTTCAAACTATGATCAGTCATTTATGCTAACTCGGAATCTAGTGTGATTTTGATTAATGAGCCCACTTCTAAATTACGGACAATGCAGAACACTTGGACACTTCGTACATTGAACTTGTGTTATAGTTCTCCACGGTGACTAAAAGTTGTTCACGGCATATAACTAGATCTGGTTTCATGTTAACGGTTGTCAAGTAAAAAAAAAAATCTTTTAATGTTTATATCAAAAATAGCCTTGTCATACACTAAAATTGAACACTTGATATGGGATTAGACATATACATTGTCCTAACCATTGCACTATGAAGTACTTCTATTTTAAAATATCTCACGACCTTATTTCGAATATATTTTTATTATTGCTACTTCATCTTCTCCAATTGTTGAATGTTGCCCTTCTATGGTGAGTTGCTCTATTCGGTCGCCCAGCCCACCTACCTCTTAAACATGCCTACAAATAACAAGTTATATCCCATATCTAAATTTGGACCAAGAAGAAGTCACTATTTTTTGTTCAAATTGTAGTAATTTTTTTTATACTAACTCAGAACCGGACGAGACATCAAACAATGAACTCCCATATAAATTACGGAGAAATAAAACACACAGATACTTCCTTTTATAAATGTATTATTTAGTTTTCCATGGTGACTAATAGTTGTACTTAGCAAATAACATGCTATATCCTGTATCTACATTCTGACTAGGCAGAAATTGTTATTTTTTCATTTAAATTAGAGTTACTTCTTCATATTGATTCAAAATCAGGCTAGACTTTGGCTAATGGACTCCCTTCTAAATTGTGGACAATATTAAACACTAGGATACTTCATATTTTGAACATATATTATAGTTGTAACTACCCACACCTTAATGTTCCTGATTTTTTTTGACTAAATCGTTGACCCAAATCCATTAGGGTTCAGGTCGTTAGTATCGATAACCAGTAATAGATATAAGTATATTAGAGAGCTATCTATATGAACTCACCGCCGAATAGTAAAATATAATAAAACATATATACCGACTAAGGCTAATACCTTGGAACCAATATTATTACTTGGATATATATTTGCCTTGTTAGTGCAGAGAATGAGTGAGAAGAACTTTCCACCAACCATTTCCATCCTGTATCAATATCATGTCCCTCTAAATTTATCATGTGGGTTGTAATAAGGAGGGGTTTAGAACATGTTCCGATGACTGTTAAATTACATACTTTATTCATAATACTAGTTTATGACGATTGATTTTCATTCAGGTGTTATGTTTACTATTTACGGATTGGGCATTTGATTCCACTTATGTGTATGATGTATGTAACATACATCAAAGTATAAGTGTATACATGCCTGTGTCTGTGTATGTGTATATATACATGCGTCCCTATATTCCCAAAAAGGAAAACCCTTCCCAACGTAAACAACAGTCAACCTACCCTAAATACGAAGGCCGCTGACTCTGGGATATAGCTTTATAATCTAATTAGCCATATCACTGTTGCATCTTAAAGACTTATCAAAAGATTAACTAGACAACCTCTAACCAAATAAAAAAGAAACCAAAATTTGAGGTCAGTGCATATCCCATACGACCTCTCCACCAGTAGTAAGTGTAATCAGTACAAGCTTAACCCAAGTCGTTAACAGAGACCACTCGGGACCACTGGTGGTCTGACCTATGCTCAACCCTACTCTATAAATATTAACTGCTGACATAGCGTCGACCTCTGAACCCAAATCAAGGAAAATGTTCGCTCCCGATTACTTAATACCTCTAATTTGGAATTGAAGCAGACCTCACTTTCCCAAATAGGCACTGTCGTAGGTTCTTTAATACTTCTTAGATAGGAAGACGCAGACAAAATAGCCCGTTAATACCTCAATCCTGAAGTAAACCCCTTGACCACCCTAAAGTTACTTAGCCATTTAATACTTCAAATCCGAGGCAGACCTCTTGATATATTTCCCTCAAACCTATACGTGAATGTATATCCTCCATAGGTCCTATAGTTGAAGATGTCTCACATCAGTAGTATGTATACATACATGTTGGTGGCCCCTTATGGAGGGAAGACTTCCATTGTGTAACTCTATTGACGTCGCATCCCAATATGTACCAAACCAAGTCATTCATAATTAATCTAAATATTCGGTTAGGCCCACTAATTCACACTTGTCGCAAACATATTATTGAGGCTATATAATTCGAACTGTGGAAATTATTACACCTCCTAAGTTCATTATTAGTAAGCATTTATTTAATTTCTATGAACTTCCCATTTATTTTATACGCTTACGATCTTTAACTTCTTATTTCATTAGTATTATTGAATGCCATTGTATTGCTTCTTTTAACTCTAACTAATGCCTTTTATAAATGATCCTTTACATTCAAATTGGATAAATGTTAATGACATTTATTTGTATGTTTCAGTATTAATTTACCATGTCTATTTAATTTCCTGCATCAATGTCATATTTGGCCTTTGTAATTAAATTCATTAGATAGATTTCTACCCACATTGGCTTAATTACTATAATTTCTCATTAACTCCTTCATTTATTACATTATTTATATTTTAGCATTTTGTTTGTAATTGACATGATAACATACAATTAATTACACACTACCATATATATATTAATTGTCATTTATTTATTTATTCCTTAAACTTATACTTTACTTTATATATATATATATATATATTATTCGTAAATATGTTGTAACTTTTAGTTTCTACATTTAGGGATATATATATATATATATTTATTTATGTGTAAATTTCTCAAAAATATTTATTTCTACATTTTAATGCATTGGAACCGTATCTTTCCCAAGAAGGAAATTTTACCGTTGCAACTTTCCATAAACTACCAAAAAGTGGGATTGTGCTGCGTTTGTAATTTTAAAGAATTATCTCCTTTTATTTTTATTGAAATAGATAGTGCAAACTATGGAAGATACACCCCGTCTTTGCACATCTCTTTCATTTGAACATATTCTTTGTTATTTCAAATGATGCACCTTTCATTTATAATTGTGTGGTTGGGCCATTTATGAAAATTAATACGGCAATCAGTACAACTAACTTGTACATTCTACAAATCCAATGAATTAAAATATAGAAAATTTACATTCCAAATCAAATTAGAGCATTCCAAATGAATGGTTAACATTTTACAACCCAAATAACAAGAATTTGAAAATAACCACATAATTCTATTGATATTATACTTCATAAATTTTAAAGACTATTCTCCCTAAATTCCATATCTAGGGTGTACATTCTATTTCATCAAAGTTAAAAGAATTACTAAATTCGCAGGTAAGAATTTTAAGTTAAATTCATTTATTTAAGCCTACAATTCAATGGTTATCGCAAAAGCATAATAACAAAAATATAATTTTAACAATATAATTTTAGTATTATGTAAATCATATAATTTTCTACTCACCTTTTGGCTTTCAAATCTCTAGATCAAATCCATTCTTCTCTCCTAACTCCCTTTCTTTTCAACCAAAAATGTAACATCCCATAAAACCTAATAAGAAATTAACTAATAAGAAAAGAATTAATCAATAAATTGATAATAAGGATAAAAACGGAATTTTTTTTATAAATGTCGCAAGGCTACGAAAGCCATGTCGTTGCATTTGTGGTGATTTGATCAATTTTCATATATAAAGTTTGGAAAATGGAGCTCAAACGAAAAAATTATCGATGTTTTAACTTTTTAGATTAAAATTAATTTAAATGGAATTCAAATTCAAATAAATAAATAATGGTAAAGTTTGAAATTCAAAAAATAAAAGAAGTAGACTTGGGTTAAGTAAACGTTAGAAGAAAAGTTAATGTTAAATATGATTAAGGTATTAAATAATAAATCAATGGCAACAACAAATTCCTTCCAAAATAAAAACTACCGGTCGTCCGTCTTTCTTGGGCCGGTCGACCGCTTTGGGAAGAGCTATCGACCAAAGCTGTTGTGATGGCTAGGGTTAACCTAAACTAGGAAATTTTGGATCATATTATTTTAAACCTACTTAAATTCGACGGTTCCGGTACTTTCTAACCACTATAAATAAGAGTCTAGGTCCCTCACTTTTATTCACAAATTATTTGAGAAATAGGCAAAGCTCTGTCAAGGTATCTCTTTGAAGATTCAAAAAATTCTCTAGGGTTTTTCGGTAAAAAATTTTTTGGTGTTTATTATTCAATTTTTTAATTCTATTCTCCTTCGATCCCTAAATTTTTGAATTTAATTCATATACAGTTCCTTTGTTGTATATTTCTAAAACGAGAGATTTGAAAGAGATTTAAAGCAAGCACAAATAAATCCAATAGGAAGAGCTAAGGACATTTTATGAGTGAAAATCTTAATTTTTCTTATTTTCGTAATTGTATAATATTATTTTGATTTGACATGCCTGGAGAATTTTATCTATGAAAACATCAGACTAAAACCCTAAAACCTCCAAAACGAAATGTTAATTCTTTTGTTAGGATCTTAATCATTCTATATTAAAATAGCGGAATTATATAGTTATTGCAAATTTAATGTTTTACATTTTATTACACTTTCCATCTTTTTCTTTGGATCTGATTAAGGGTTTTTGAGATGAAATAACTTAGGAAATGATGTGTAAGGTACGAATTCACTTTATTCGTAGTTTGCATTGCCTATTTCCATAATTTAAATGAGAATTCTCTTTTTCATTTTTGTATGTAGAAGTTGAATAGAGCATAAAAGGATTTGAATTGCAAATTATATTAATGTTTATTTTACTAATTCGGTATAAAATAATTTTGGTATGGATTTTATTTTTGTACAAGTCTGTTGTTGAACTGAGAATATTGGATATATTTTATGTTCATTGATATGTTATTGGAATTCTATAAATTTAAATATTTGACATTTAAAAGCTTACTTTAGGGCGTAATCTTCGCACGCCTAGAAATATTTTAGGCACGTCTATGTATATTATAGTGTATAAATAACATATAATTAATATCGTATTAATTGCATAGTAAATAGGTTATTAGTTGGTAAATCCTCAAGAAATTGATAGTTAAGGCAAAATAAGGGTTTTCCTTATAAGGCCTTAATAGGGAATGTGGTGAGGTACGTGAAAGTATGTTAAAAGAGTGTAAATTATGAATAATTTATAAGGATGCGAGGTCAGTCAAAAGCAGACGGAAGTCTGCCCAGCTAATCTGGATATCAATAGTGTGACTTTGGGGATGATGTGATATATTATCTAAAATAAGTACCCACGGAGGATGCATGATTAGATCCAAATTCTATAGGGTAAACTTGCCTAGCTAATTTGGTTACTAGTACCTACGAATAGTCAAACTAATGTGAGATGTCACAGTTTGGGTTATTGGTCATAACAAGTAGGACTTACTTCGGGGTTGAAGGTGGTAAGTGGCTAATTAAGGGCCTGCCTTCTCCCTATTTAAGAAGTATTAATTGGTCGGTGTTAGCAGTTAGGCACGGTAGAGGATATCTTAAAAAATGTCTGTTGTGGGTTTGAGGTATTAAGTAGCTATTATAGTGTCCGCTTCTCCCATAAAGAAATATTAAGCGGCCCGATGAGATTTCATGCAGTGTCAGCCAGATATTATCAAAGAGGAGTCGGCCTTGTGATATGTATTAAATGATGGGGACCTTCTTAGAATGAGATATTAAGTGGTCAGAGTTTGCTTTGTTCCCATTAAAGAGGTATTAATTGGCTTTGGTACTATCTCTTACATTGTTAGGATATTATTGATGATAGATGCGTGGGACTAGGAATGGCCTTTGACCTACAGTTAAAGATGAGTTATTAAGTCATATGGGTAATGGTTATAGAATTGGGTTGGAAAAGTCTTAGGGCTTGTAGTTGGAGAACTTATAGTATAGTTAGGATGTGTAAGACATATTCTTATATAAATTATACTGACCAAGTACTATTGTAGAAAGACTCGAGATTCTTATTCATCAGACATTGTTGCTCCGACTCCCTCCTCATTACAACATAGGTTAGAGAAGAAGATGCAGATTTCGAAGAAGGTGGCTGAGATGAAACTTGTGGTAGCTATTTATCTATCTACTTATGTTGTATTTATTTCTGATGTACCCATTTAGACGTGATGTATTTTGACATTGAACTATGGAAATTTGGCATTTTTATAATTGTGTTTTATGTTTTTGACATTTGAGTTTTTAATAAAATGGGTATTATTTATTATATTATTTTTTATACTTCCACGATGAGATTCTGAATGTGTAGATAGATAGCTTTGTGTATTGTTCTTTACATTAATTTTACCAACCAACGAATAGCCTTGGAATGGGTCTAAAGTTCAATGGGTCTTTTCTGGGTCGTAAGTTAGGCCCGATTCGAGGTGGGTTGTTACATTTGGTATCAGAGCTTAGATAAGCTGATCAACGGGGATATGTATGCGTATGAGTGGCAGACTTGTTATTTTTGAAAGTATTTTTCAAAATCCTACTATACATATACACTTATTTTAAGCATATACCTAATTTCGACCATAGAGGTTGTTGCGACTATATTTCGAAAGGATGGGGAGGCAACTATGAGTTGGAAAAAAATAAAAATAAAATTGAGTTAAATTTATACCCCTAGCCCCATCACCCCATGATGTGGAGGTCGTTTTGTAAGGAGTAGACTAAGAAGAGCATGACTGTGAGGTACATAAACTGATTGTTACTTGACTCCTTTGTGGACCTAGACTGCCTTATGATCATGGACTTCGATAGATTTCCAATGGAAGATGTACATTTCATCCAAACAGATGGAAAATAAGAACCTATATGTTGTAAGCATATGGAAGTAAGTAATGATAGGCATGAGGCAAGATAATATAGGTATACATATGTGAATTCTACACGAGTAAAATGGCGTCTTCTTGCTTTCAGAATTCAACTTCTTCAATTCGATCGATCAATCCTTACTCTTGTTTGCAACCCAATTCTTTATCCCAATCTATAATCCATAAAAATATGCTCAACAGAAATACTATTCCTCTTCGATCGCATGCTGATGTTGTAAAATCTTCATCGAATAGCCAGAGTGTGAAATGCAGCAATCCAAGAAAACAATGGATTGAAGGCAAAAGAGGGAAAACCTTCTGTTTTAGATGTGGTGATGAAAGTCATATTGCCAAATTTTGTAGAGATCCAATTCGATGTTTCGCTTGTGGGAAATTTGGCCATAAAAAATTCGTTTGTTCATTCAAATCGAACAACATCAAACATGTTCCTTGTTCTCTGGTCAATCACGGGTTCCAATTCGTATTGAAATATCTTCTATTAAGAGTGCTTTTTCTTGACAATCTTTTGCATAAAAGACAAGAAAGTATTAACTATCTAGAGGAAATGTTTAAGCATTTCGATGTTATCAACTCGCCAAACATCAGAAAGGGTTATCGAGATCATTTTGGAGATCCTGAAATTTATTTTGGTAAATCAAAGTCAACGAATACATCTTCCAATCCAAACCTTCTTTGATTGATCATGGGTTCCAGTTTGTTTTTGAAAGATTTGTTTTCAAATGGTTTACTGTTAGAGAACCTGTGGCAAATGAGAGATGAGGCTTTTAGATATCTGAAGGAATTATTCAGACATTTTGAAGCTATTAATTCATCAAATACTGGTAAAAGTCATTACGACAGCTCTGGCGACCATGATGAACATTTTGGAAATCTGGAATCTTGTTCTAAAAGCTTCGTTTCGAATGTTGACAGTGAAATGGAAGGTTATATCAAGGATTTTAATGGCAACATTATGATAGATTGTTCTCGTGCATTTGACTCAATGCTCCTAGATCCTGTTGTTTTTGCATTGTCTGTGAACTCAAATTTGTTAATGGAAGATGTCTCGATAGTTTCTGAAATTAAGTTTGGAATGAATGATGATTGGTTTACTCAGGTTTCAAAGAGGAAAAACAGAGTTTTACTAATGACAATTGCTCATTGAAATATCTACAAAGAATTCATTCGAATGTCTTGAGTCTCTTATTTTAACTGATGAAAGGCTGGGTTCAGTTTATCAAATAGAAAGTTTTGAAGATACAAATCGAAAGTCTTCAAACATAACTGCTGGAAACTATTTAGATGGTAATAGAATGTCAAATTCAGTTGATAGGTCAGGGGTTGATAAAGATAAAGAAGGTTGTTCACTATCAGATAATGCTACTGTAAATGACATTGTTAAGATGCTGCTTGCTAATGACAAGATGCTGATTATTTCTAATGTCATTGAATCAGAGAGATATGTTTTAGTGCCTACAGAAGAGAACTTGGATATCTCTACTGATAATTTTATTGATAGGTTAAATGGTAGCAATGTATATGGTGTCTCAGTATGTAGTAGAGAAATGGATACATATATCCCTATTTCATCAATTGCTTATGTTCCAAGCGATAGCAGTGATAGAGCAGATGATATCATATTTTGTAATGGTGCTAAAACTGACAATAGAGTAGAAGATAACAGTACACAAGGCGTTTCTGTTTTAAGAAGAGAAGTGGACTCGTTTGCCCCTATAGCAGCAAGTGCCAATCTTATAAATAAAGATAGAAATAGAATTGATGTTAGTATAGACTGTAAAGTAATTATCACTGGCTATGTGTCAGTGTGTTTAGATGACTGCACTGAAGGGCCAGTTTGTTTTGTGAATGGTGATGATGAGATGTACAAAAGTAATTTGTTTGGCTTGGGAAAAAGTGATTTGAAGGGCTTCATTGCTAATATTGCTGTTACAAACAGACTTGTGAAGGAAAGCATGAATTCTAGGAATGTTATTGATTCAGAGATTTCTTCAGATAAATCTAACGGGGGGAGGAGTAATATACAACTTGGTACTTATTCATCTTTACCTAAAAAAGGTACGAGAAAGAAGATGCTTGCTTTTGGATCTGTTAAACGTAGCGCCAGGATCAGAGATAGTTAGTGTCAGTCCATGGATGAGTTACCTGGTCCGAGTGCCAAGTGTGGCATTTCGAATTCAGGCTCAGGTTTGTGTCTTGATTTGGGTAGTACGTATTCTTTGTATGCTTTAGGTAATTTATCTGCTTCTAATTTTACTAGGTTAGCTTCTGATGCTTATTTCTTTTTTTCTGATGCTGAGATAGATCGTGAGTTTATTAGACGTAGAGAAGTGGATAGGGCTAGATCTGCTGGCTTATGAGGATTATTAGTTGGATGTTCAGAGGTTTACACGACTTTAATAAGTGTGATAAAGTTCGAACTTTTTTTAAAGATTATTCTATTGACATTGCTCTTCTTCAGGAAACTAAAATTGATTGTCCAGATTTTAGATTCTTTAGAAGTTTAGGCGGTTATCATTTGAGAAAATGGGTTTTTCTACCCTCTGTTGGCGCTTTTGTGGGTTTAACGGTTGGGTGGCGTGATAATTAATTTAAACTCCTTCAGTGTATTACAAAACAACATTCTTTACACATTATTTTTATTAATCTTGTTGATAACACTTTTTTAAACATTTCTAAAGTTTACGGTCCTATTTCAAAAATTAATTATAGAAATTTGGGGAACGAATGTCTAGATTTCAGATCTTTAGCACCGGGTTCATGCATTTTGGAGGGGGGATTTTAACGTTACTCATTTTTTAGGTGAGCGTTCTCCTTGGGAAGTAGATTTCTCAGCTATGGAGGAATTTGGCCAATTTATTACTAACTCCAGTTTGATTGAAATCCCTCTTTCCAATAGAGAATTTACTTGGAGTAATACTAGGGAATTCCCTTTTATAGCCCTTATGGGTAGATTTTTTTGTTAGTGATGAGATAGAGGATAAATTTCCTATTTATAGAGTTTTTGGCTTACCTTGTACATATTCCGATCATTGTCCAATAATTCTTTCTTGCGGAAAACATAAGGAAATTAATAGATTTTTTAAATTTGAAAAAATGTGGCTATTAGAATCTAATTTTTTAAATTTGATTAAAAATAAATGGATATCTTTGAGTTTTTATAATATTAGAATTAAAGATTATTCTGCAAAAAGTTTTGTTTTAAAACTTAGAAATCTTAGAATTTATCTCAAAAAATGGAATAAATATGTTTTTGGAAATATAAAAGTTAAAAAAGAAAATATTCTTAACGAGATGCTAAAAATCAATAAGATTGAAGAAACTAGACAACTAAATTTAGGAGAACGTAATGTTCTTGCTAATCTAAAAGAAGAATTAAATTCTATTCTAGAAAAGAGGAGGTTATGTGGAAACAGAGGTCTAGAATTCAGTGGATTAATGAAGGTGATAATAATACCAAATTTTTTCATAACATGGCTAATGGTAGAAAGCGTATTAATACAATTAATTCTATTTCTGTTAATAATGAAGTTTTAGTTGATCAGAGAGATCTTAATAAGGCTTTCACAGAATGTTATAGAGATATTTTTGGTACTGAAAATAAACATAGAATAAATGTTAAATGGAATGATATTTATCCGCTTGATTCTAATGTTGATATTTCTGAATTAGACAATCCTTTTACTGTAGAAGAAATTTGGAAAGCTATTAATGACTTGCCTAGTGATAAATCTCCATGTCCGGATGGGTTCCCTATTTTATTCTATAAGACGTTTTGGGATGTTTTAAAATTAGATTTAATCAATTTGTTTAATGATTTTTATAATGGAAGCTTGCAAGTAGGAAGATTCAATTTTGCAAATGTTATATTACTACATAAGAAAGTAGGTGCTAATACTTTAAAAGATTTTAGACCTATTTCACTGATTAACTGTTCTGTTAAAATTATTTCAAAAGCTCTAGCTAATAGACTGAGCATAAGAATGAATGATCTAAATGACTGTTCACAATCTGCTTTCATTAAAGGGAGAAATATCACTGATGGGGTGGCTGTTGTTTAAGAATATATTAATCACCGTTGTAAGAATAATATTACTTGTGCTATCTCAAAACTAGATTTCGCTAAAGCTTTTGATTCCGTTGATTGGGATTTTTTAATAGATATTTTTCATGCCAGAGGTTTTAGTCATAGATGGATTAGTTGGATCATGAATTTTCTTAAAACTGGAAACTCTAGTATTATGGTTAATGGTATTTTAGGTAATAAAATTCAATCTAAGAGAGGTTTAAGGTAAGGCGATCCTCTATAGCCTCTGCTGTTTAACTTAGCTGCAGATGTTTTTGCTAAGATAATTAAAAAAGCAGTTGATATTGGATCTTTGGGAGATATAGGTAATGATGTATCGCATAATGGTATATCAGTCCATCAATTTGCCGATGATACATTGCTATTTTCTTCTCATTTACCTAAACACATCATTTCTCTTAAGTTTATTCTTTATAATTTCGAACTTCTATTAGGTTTGAAAATAAACTTTGATAAGAGTTCTGTTTTAGTTTTAAATGATTACGAAAATATTGAAAACTTAGTCGCTAATACTCTAAATTGCAAGATATGATTTTTCCTTTTGATTATCTCAGTTTTGTGATTAGACCTACTAAGCTCAAACATGATGTCTGGCTTATTATCATTGATAAAATCAAAAATAAAATATCTAATTGGAATGGGAGATTATTATCTAGAGCAAGTAGATTGGTTTTAATAAATTCTATTCTATCCGCCCTCTCGATATATTGAATGTCCACACATTTATTTCCAGATTGGGTAATAGATAAAATAGACAAAATTAGACGAGATTTCTTATGAAGTAGGGAAAATACTAATAATAGCATAAAATGTTTAGTAAATTGGGAAACAGTTTGTAAAGCTAAAAAGGAAGGTGGCTTAGGACTAATTAATTTGCGTAATATGAATTTATCTTTATTAGGTAGATGTTTATGGAAGTTTAAAGATATAAATGATAATGCTACTTGGAAAGAGATTATTATCAAATATTACTATATTGGTTTCATTAACTCATATCATATCATTTCTCCTATCAATCAAAATATTTCTAATTTTTGGAAATCCATTTTGAAATGTCATGATATTTTTAACCTAGATCTTAATAAGATAGTTCATTCTAGTAACTGTACTTCTTTTTGGCATGACCGTTGGATCTCAGTTATACCTCTTAAGATAGAATTGAAAGAGCTTTATGAAATCTATAATGTTAAACATGCTTTAATTAGCGAGATATTTTCTCCTGAAAATGATCCCCCTTGGAATTTTAGTTTTAACAGAATTCTAGTAGGTTCCACTCTTAGCCAACTTTTATTGCTTTATGCTAAATTAAATCTTTATAATATTGATAATGACAATGATATTATTAGTTGGGAATGAGATAAGAGTAAGAAATACACATCAAACTCTTTTTATAAATTTATTAATTTTTCGGGTACAACAAACATCTCTTTTAATTTTATTTGGATAGCAAATGCTCCTCCTAAATCCAAAATTCATATGTGGTTAATATTTCATGGAAAACTTAATACTATAGAATTTTTAAAGAGAAAAAACATTCAAAATGATAAAAAATGTTATTTTTGTAATATGTTTTCCCGAAGATATTAAACACATTTCCTATGATTGAATGGATTCTTATTACATCTTAATCAAAGCTCTAAAAAAATTTAATTTTAATATAGTAACAAAAATTACTGACTGTGATTTTTATTGGAGTAGTTTTAGATTTAGGTTCAAAAAGAATATTAGATTTTTACTAGATATTTTATTTACTATTATATGTTGGTATATTTGGTTTGAAAAAAATTAAAGAATTTTTAATAACAATAATAGTCATGTTAATAAATTGATATATACAATTTCCTCCTTTTGTTTTAATTGGATTTCTAATCCCAAATATAAATTAACTAATAATAATTTTTTTAAAGGGTACCTTAATAAAGTTAATTAAAATGTTAATTCATTTAAACTCAATAATAATATTTTTAACATTAACAATAATAGTATTATTATTTATTCAAACTTATATAATGATTTCAATGTTAACCATAATTTGCTTATTATCAGAGGTTCTTAAATATTCTTTAAGTTTTGCTGTCCAATTTCTGTACTTGTTTTTGTTTAGATAGTTTGTCTTTCTTAGACAACTTATTTTCTTCCCCTTTCATACATATGTGTGTATATTAAGTATCAAATATACATATATATGTATCAATCTCACTTTTTTTCTAGTCATTTTCTAGTCGCAGGCTTGAGAGATAGGGGATTAGGTTCACTTCGTAGGTTTTCCGGACTTCAGATTACAGGACTGTGGATTGCAGAGAGGGCTTCAGCGCATAGTTTTCCTTTCAGATTCACTGATTGATCCATCGCAGATGTAGGATTGTAGGTTTTTAAATTACAGAGAGACTACCAGAGCAGATTTTCCTCTTAGATACACTAGCAGATCCATCTCATATACAGGGCTCCTTCATCTTCATTTTAGCGTTCTATTATCTTAAGGATCTATATTCATGCTTGGCACCTCTCTCATTGTAGCATGGATTTTTTTCTTATCTTATGATGATTTCGTGTATTTTGGTTAATCTATAGTCTTTTAGATACTCCAAACACTTTAATATCGGGTGGTGGCCATGCTGGAGCTCGATATTAGGGTGTGATGGGTGGTGTCTTTGCCGGAACTCATCATAGGGGTAACTTTTATTTTTGTTTCTTATTTCTAGCTTTTGTTACCTGCCGGGCATGTTGGCAGCATCTTATATTTATGATATATACATAGCTATATGTGTGCTCTCCTCTATTTTATACTGGATAACACATTTCTCTCAGAAAAAAGATAGGCATGAGGCAAGATGTGAAGAAAGAGTGGAGCGAATTCCCATAAAAAGGTCTACATTAATCATCACAAGGAATAAATGAACTTTTATAAAGATTGAGTAGGAAAGAAGGAAATTTCAGAAGAAAAGACAACTACATGTCAATTTCTAAGTAAAACCCTATATGAAAGAATTTAATAAAAAGATTTTTGAAAACTACTTGAAATATTTTGAATGGATTTTTCAAAGGATTTATTAGAAAGTTGTTGTTTTGAAGAAGCAAGGAAATATGGAAATTCATAACTTAAAATTTTATTGAGTCAAAAGTTCCTAATTAATTTTTTTTGGTAAAAATGGTTTTTCATTTTTAAAATTCTTAGTTTAAAATTTTGTTTGAGCTAAAAAAATTGATTTAGAAATTTTCGATAAAGGCTTTTCCATTTTTGAAATAAATGTAAAATAGTGCGTAGGTTGAACCAGATGATTTTTCCTATTCCATAAATTTGGAAGTTTTTTCTAAAAAGTGAAATAAAAGGAAATTAAACTTTATTAAAATAAGGTAGAGAGAATAAAAGGATAAAAATGCCTAATAACGTAGGTAGGAGGAACATTCCCGTGTAAGAAAATGTAGAGAATAACAGCTGAAATGGATTTATATAAATATATAAGAAAAGTCCAAATGGCTAAAGTAGTAGGCGAACACACTGTGATGAGTCAATGTTAGGAAATTTAGATAGTAATAGCATTCAAAATTTATATAAAGTAGGACTAGCAATCTAGCTAGAAATAATATAGGATAGAAGTTATCCTTGCCCACTCCCTTATTCATTGTTTAAAGTTATAGAAGATGTTTATATATATATATATATATATATATATAATAGTTTGGTTTAATAATGAGTTTTAAATGTTTTGAGTAAAAAATCCTACTTTTAAAAGAAATAAAATCTCTGTTATAGAGAGTACATAATAAGTAAAGTTAGTTAGAGAAAGAAAAAAAATTTCATGGCTCCCTTTTAGGGACTAAGCAATTTTTGAAATTGGTAAAAAGGTTTCTAAGTCTATATTTTCAAAGATAAAGGTTTCAGATTAGGAACTTTATGAATATAAAATTTTAGTTTTAAGAATGGTGAGGACTAAACCAAATTTTTTTTGGAGTAGATAGTGATCACTACTTAGGTAAGACAAGGTAAAGGTTCTAGGACATGAACAAAATATAAATGGTATGTATAACTTGATCCGGAAATTTCAAATCAGTCCTAAATATTTTATTGTAAAACGTGGTAAAGTTATAACTATATTCCAAATCATTAATTGGGTTGTAAATTAGGTTGCCTTAGTTGACTTGGAATATGAATTTTTATGTTTTATATGTTTGGAGTGGGTTCCATGTAATTTCCATAAATTATCCAATTCTAAAATATATATAAATGCATGTCGTTTGAATTAACAAGCGATATACTAAAAAGGGAAAGAGGTGTGTAAGATATGGATATTGTTTTCTGTAGTTTACACTGTCTATTTTAATAAAAGAAAAGAAATAATTTCTTGTAATTTCAAATGAAGCAAATGCTTACTTGTGGTTAATTTATGGAAGTAATAATGGTAATCTTTTTTGAAAAGCAGCTCCGATAAATTAAAACGTGGAAATAAATGTTTTAATTTTGAAATTAATAGTTAGAATTATAAATAAATAAATACGTATAGTTACGTTTAATGTTCAAATACACACGCACACACGTACACATATATATAGCATAATTTACGACGATATTCGTATTAGTTTTAACAACATAGTAATTACAGAATAGGATTTATGGACATTAATCACAGAATTATTGGGCGATAAATTTGGAATTAATAGGGAGTTAAAAGGCCTTTATGAGGACCGGTTAAGGAGTTTAATATGGCATTTCTGGGGATGCCTAATTTATTCCATAAATTAGGTATATTAACTGAAGTAATAGATGGACTGCATTTATTAGAAACCAAGAAGGTGGGTGATAGTGGAATGACATACTAGAGACGTCCATCTTAATATAGTAAGGAGTGTTAGGACCATAACATCATTAACACCAGTTGATGATGAATAGCATCTTCCAGCAAAAATTTCTTTTAGAATTTTTGTGTTGCAATCGCTAGTTGTCCCCATAGCTTATTGGAAAAGCTTATGATATGTGTATAAAATGTGTTCATGCTTTATCATTGTGTTGATTTTATGGATGTGATTAGATCACTGGATAAATATATACATATTGAGAAACAATGTAAATAAGGAAGTTTCATAAGGACACTTAGCTGGCGATAAATTGCAGGTAAGACTGGAATTAATGAGGAAATTAGGTTAGTAACCAGAACTAAAAAAGTTCTTCAATCCCAAAAACTTTAGAGTTTGGGGAAAAATAAATTTAAGTTGCGAAGTGTCATCATTCAAGGATGACCATTCGCCTCGGAGAAGATAAAATGTAGAAGGGTATGTAGAGAATTTTCTAATAGCCAGGGATGAAGAAGAAGGTAGTTGAGTTTGTTTCCAAATGTCTAACATGCCAAAGAGTAAAGGCTGAGTTGGGGAAGCCTGAAGGATTGCTATTTCGATTGGAGATTCCGACTTGGAAATGGGAACATATATCAATGGACTTCACAGATGGGTACCTAGGAGTCAAAGGGGCTATGAAGCAATTTGGGTCGTAGTAGATAGGCTTACTAAAAGCGCCCATTTTTATTCCTGTTAGATACAATAGGACAATAGTATCTCTAGCGTAAATTTATATAAAAGAGGTGGTTCGACTTCATGGAACTCCAGTTAACATTGTTAGCGATATGGACCCCTTATTTACTAGGGAATTTTAGAGGAGTTTGCGGCCCGCTTTAGGAAATTCATTAATTCTTAGCACTGCTTATCATCCACAAACAGATAGTCAGACTGAATGAGTGAATTGGATTTTGGAGGACTTTTCAAGAGCTTGCATCATGGACTTTGAAGGACTTTGGAGGACATTTGGAGCAGTGCTTACCTTTAGTAGAATTCCGTATAGTAATAGTCACCAACAGACGATTGACATGGAACCCTTTAAAGCACTTTACTGGAGGCCATGCAAATCGCCAATTGTTGGTAGGAAACCACCTAGACCAAATTTAATTTGCAAAACTTCAGAGAAGGTAAAATTGATTAGACAGCAAATGAAGGACCCATAAGATCGTCGGAAGTTTTTGCAGATAAGCGAATGAAGGGATAGAGGTTTGAGACAAGAGGCATGGTGTTTTATAAAGTTTCCCCTCTTAGGAAGGTCGTGAGATTTGGGAAGTCGAAAAAGTTGGCACCAAGATTTGTTGGGCCTTGCCAAATTTTGGAAAGAATAGGAAGACTTACATATCGGGTAGAGCTACCTAAAAAGTTGGCAAGAGTCCCTGACATTTTTCACGTTGCGCACTTGAGGAGATGCCTTCATAGCATAACCACCATGATAGAGCATGATTTGTTAGAAGACATTGATACAGAGTTGATATCATTCCGTTTTAACACAAATATTGTAGAGCATGGAACTAGGAAGCTCCGTAACAAAGTAATTAGGCCGGTTTAAGTATAATAGGGAGATAATCCGATGGAAAGCTTATGAGAAACTAAAGAGAAGATGATGACTCTCGTCTTGAGCTTTTCTTTGATAAACTTTTCTATCCAAAATTAGGTTTGGTTACATCATGGTAGCTGGATTGGATGGTAGGGGATGGTTGCCACACTTAACTGTCACTTTTGTAGTCATATAGAAAACTTTTTGAATGTTTAGGATGTTTGCATACATGCTTATATGTCATGACACTTGCATACATACTAGGATTGAGTTCATGTATAGTATGTCTATATACATAATCATATTACACTTTTAGTTGAGTAGATAGTTGTGTAGATAACTTGGTTGTATGACATGGATACTTAATGCGTGTTACATTGTCCGTCCCTAAGAGATTTCGAGGACGAAATCCTTTTTAAAGGGGGAGAATGTAACACCTCATAAAAATTAATAAGAAATTAACTAATAAAAAAAGAATTAATTAATTATAATGCTATAAATGGAAATTTTGTAAATGTCGGAATTTGGCGGTGAAAGTTGTGTTGCTACGTTCGTGGCAATTTTCTGATCAATTCCATATACAAGTTCTATCATGGCCGGGATTTTTCGACGCTCGAAAATCGACATCAGTACGTTCACTGTATTACATGTTGAGCAATCGAATGCCGAAAATACCAGATCGTTAGAGAGAAGAAGAAAGAGGTAGAATAAGAAAATAAAAATAACAATACAGAATCTCACAATCGTAGCGGAACAATATATAATAGATAACAGCATGCCTTTATACAAAAAGAACTACAACTGTTATTTACATATTACATCATTAGAGTACAACACATCAATAATACAATACCAGACAGTTATAATAACTTGCCCTTACAGAAGCTGAATATATAGCCTACAGTACACAGCGGAATATAATCAAATACATGTAATATGTCTTCGTTATCCAACTCGACTCCTGAGCTCCATAGCATCCTATCCTGAATCTTAATACTCGATCTGACTCGAGTATTATAATAAAGTAACACCCGAGTCAGTCTGGAAAACTAGTGTGAGAAAATACACTCAATTTGAATTATTAAAGTTATCAAAATCTTTTGAGAAAAAGGTATCTCGTAAGACCACGCCACACATAAACACGACGGATTTTTACCTTACGATAACCAAAACATTTTATATCAAAATCATCTGATGTTATAATAGTGTCTATGCACAAATACTTATTCAAATAGGCGAAATTGTTACATTAATAAAATTCCAGCATATTAGGCTCTACAACCAAAACCGTAAAGGCACGTATTGGGAAAATGATTCTATATGAATGACTTGATATTGGGGTACCATCTATCATAGTACACATCTAGAAAAATGTCCCGAGGGCTACGCTGGGAGCCCCTACAACACAAGGCTAGACCACCCTAACCTGGATAGACCGAATATGCTATCACCCCTATTGTTCCCACCCTTTTTGAGTTCTTCCATGCACTGTAGTAATAATATCCTAGGGTATCTAGAAAGGTGGTAAACATACCCTAATTGGGTGCAACCCACTTAGCCTTGTTGCATCTCCCTTGATTATCAGTCATTTCCAGTTAATGAGGCTGGAGGCTAAGATTACCTTTTAAGGAATTTATAACTGGAATGCTCATTGTCCTCCAATGACAATGTACCGATAGCATTCATACATACAAGTCCGTTCTAGGTCTGGAACCGAGGCACTATTGCTACTACATCCATTTTGGAATCATCTTATGGATTAGCAGCGATTAGCCCTTACATTTCACTGCCCTATCTTTGATTCCATGCTCTTGTCTTCATTTCGAAAACGTACTCGTTGGATCGAAGTAGTATTCGGATAACTTATCTGATCCCAGTCTCTTCGAAGCAACATTCGATATTTCCAGTAAACTCAACCCAGTTCTCTAGGAATTAAACAAACAAAAATAAGATCGAAGATCATCTCCTAACTATTAGTGGATGGGTTTCCTTATCATCGTCCTAGAAGAATGAAACTAGTTTATACATACTGTATAGCACCTCGAACGGTAATTGTACCAAATAATCCCAGTGTTTCTCCTAGATATTCCCAAATTCATATTTTGGATCCAAATTTGATAGTCGGTTATTTAACTATCAAATAAACAATCATTCAACCAAATGTTTCATTTTCCAATGAAAACACCAAGCCTTTTTTTTTTAATTTTAATAAATTAATTCTCTTTGTAAAAAGGAATGTACTTATCTTATCGGAGTACGTATGTTTGCTAACCATTCTTTCCAGAAATATTTGAAAACTTTTTAAAATAAATATGGAAAGCACTACGCGGTATCCACCATGAATTCACAGCTTAATGGTTACGTCTCTATCCCAGAGAAATCCAAAACTTAACTGTAGGCCCCTGCCTCCGATTCCGCCATGAAAGTCTACCATTACTTTTCGAAAACTTATTTAATAATTTTTCTCAAAATAATACTTATCAAAATTTCAACATAATTTCCCAAGTTTTGTTATCCCACCTTTAAAAAAGTCGAGATATCAAAAAATTAACTGAAAGTCAATGATTACTCGTTTCGAATATCTATGGATATTGATGAATTTAGTCCGAGTCCAAATCTAGCTACAATGGACAAGACGTGAGAAGCAAAGCCAGAAAAGCCAACATTTCAAATTTCAAGTCAATTGGAGTTTATATGATTGGGATATGATCGACGTAAGTTAATGAAGGCGCGCTATTCGTATCCATCAGGGACGTACGACTTCAAATCGATCAAGTTCAAATCGATCAGGTTCAAATCGATCAAGTTCGAATCGATGCTTGGTCGTGCTATTCATATCCATTGTACTCGTATCGCTCCAGAGAAATCTTATTCTCCAGGAAGTCCTGTTTGTATCCATGTGTTCGAATCGATCCAGGGAGTCATCGCATTGTTTCTGTTCGCATCGTACCTGTTCACACTCCTCTAAAAGTTACACTGTTCGTGTTGATCCAATGGGAGCCCTGTTCGCATTGATTGAGCACTCACTATTCGTATCGATCCCCAGGAATCATGAACCCTTAGTTCGTATCGATTTGAAAGATATGAACACAACCAAGGTCGATCGATATGAACAGTGCATCATTCCCCTATAAGTGATCGATGCGAATAGCGTCATGATAATCAATGCGAACAAGATGAATTCTATCAACGCGAACTATCGATGCAAATAGGATTAGTCAACCGATACGAACAAGGCTTCAATCTTGGGTACGAATAAGGCTCGGTCAACTCGGCGAAAAAGGTGGGGCGATCCAAGAATCTCGCACCACGTCACCATTTACTCACGTGCCTGGATCGATTCGAATAAGAGCGACGCAAAGTCATTGATTCGGACACGATAGCCCAATGAAAATAAAACCTTGCATCGATCATAACTCCCAATCTACATGTCCAAATGCTATGAAATTTTCACAGGAGCTTACGTACATGCTAGAGGAGGTTCTTGCCAAATTTTAACTCAATTGGACCAAATCTTGATCGATACAAAATTGATTTGCATCGATCACGGATCGAGTTGAAGCTTCATGGGATCGATCGCATGGCCCCATTCATCTGCCAGAAGGAGTCTCCCGAAGTTTGGGCGAGATATTTGCATGGTACGCCTATAAATAGCACCCTAGAGGCTATAGAAAAAGGATTTTTGGATCCAGTGACATCCAAACTCTGCCAAAACTTCGATTGCACTCAAACTTCGATGTTGTGCTTGAATATAACTGCTGTAATTTGCTATAACCAGCATGAACATCAAAAAAAGATTATCATTCAAAGTGGACGTAGGCTGGAGATAGCCGAACCACTATAAACCCTGTGTTTCTGTTCGTTATTTTCTAATTATTTCATCTGGATCTGAGATTTATGTTTGGATATTGTAAATTTGTATTTATACCTGGGTTCTTTCACGATATTCGAGGTTTGTGACCAATTTTGGTGCAAACACTTTGGTGCTTTCACCGAGAACAACTAGCACCCGCTATACCAGATTCGGAATTCAGATTTAAAAGACAATGACGCGATAAACAAGTTGAAGACAAAGAGCCTAGAGAAGCCAACAAGGAGGAAGCAAGAGGCATCCTCTGGGGCTGGAGAAGGACAAGCTTCGATCTACATCACAAGGAACGATATGGAGGCTATGGCGGATTCAATACATGAAAGATTATTAAAGAGTCAACAGGATATGATGCAAAGCTTCTTTGAGCAGCTAAGAGCGGCTGGAGCATAGAACCTTGGACCGACTACAACGGCTGTAAATATAGGCCAAGGAGCAAGAGTTGTAGAAACCAACGGAGGTTAGGTTCAAAATCAAAACGAAGAACATGAAGGCAATCAACCAGGACCTGGGGGCAGACCCACAGGATCTGACACTGGAAGGCCCATAGATGGAGCTCAACAGGCTAGATCCAACGCTTACATTAATGAGCCACACAAAGAATATTACCCAGAATACCCTTCGAGACCCGGGGGGCAGGATAGAAACTTGACAAGGGGGCAACCCCTGGATGGAGATGAGAGAATGGCTGGATTAGTGCAACGAATTATGAGAGGAGTATTGTCGAGCAGAGGATTAGAGGAAGTTAGTCGGAGTCCATTCACTCTAAATATCAGAAATGCAAGGAACCCTCCAAAGTTCAAGTTACCCTTGCTAGACCCTTATGATGGAAAATCAGACCCGACCATGCATATTATCAGATATATCAGGCACATGGAAGTGCTGAGGGCATCCGAGGAAGTGATGGCACGGTGTTTCCCTTTATTTTTACCAGATTTGGCTGTGCTTTGGTTTAGTCAGTTAGAGAATGGATCGATCAGAACATGGGACAAGCTAGTGGAATGCTTCATGAGACAGTTCAGGGTCCACGTGACATGACCCAAGAGTATGATGACTTTAGCTTCGATAAAGCAAAGGATCGGAGAGTCTATAAAAGATTTTCTATTGCGATTCAATGCAATGGTGGCTTCAATAGATCGTCTGGATCCCTCGATGATTTTAAGGGCGGTGGTAGAAGGAGTTGCTGAAGGCACAGAGTTTAAGGATTCTTTGGCTAGAGATCCACTACAAGATCTCGGAGAATTATATCATGAGGCTAAGAGATTCATTCAGCTAGAAGAGTCACGCGTCGAGAGATATGAAACAAACGCTGTGCAAGGTGAAAGAGGCTATGCGGTAGGATCGTATAATATGGAATAACGGAATAGTTTAGATAGATAAAGTAGGTAAATGTAAGGAGACACCAGGATTTTATACTGGTTCGGATCTCTAGTCCTACGTCCAGTCCCTAAGCTTCACTTAGGAATTTCACTAACTAACACCCTCACTTCACCCGGAGGAATAGGTCTACAACTTACCCGAAAAACCGAACGGGATTTCTTGCCTCAACTACCGAAGAGGACTTCAACTCAATTATTAAAATACAATATTCGACTTGTTGTGTTCTTGTCAACACTAATGAGTCTAATGTAGTACAATATTCCTATAATCTTATCCTCGAGAGTATGCAATGTGTTTGTGAAGATTTAGGAAATGTGAATTGCTATGAATCAAAAGAATGTTATGAATAAAACAGTGATTCAAGCAATAGATTGGTGTTTGCTTTGAGAATATCTAGAGAATATGAACAAGAGAATAGTAAGATTAAAGCAAGAGAATTCGGTGAATTAAATGATGTTAGAATCATGTATATATACTTGTAGAAGAGGTGCATTTGTTGTCAAAGGTTGCAAACAAGAGATGCTTCCATTTCCATTGATGAATGGTTGCAACTCTTGGGAGGAAGAAGGTGTCTCTTTAGAGAAAATTCGCAGGTTCAAATTCAGTCGACTGAGGAAGGAATTCAGTCAACTGAAAATATAAAGTAAAATTTTCGGGAGCAAATTCAGTCGACTGTGCAGGAAATTCAGTCGACTGAAACTGTTCATGTTTATATATTTGTTCCAGTTTCAGTCGACTGGCTGTTCCTGTTCAGTCGACTGAACTTATAAAATATTCATAGTGAAAACTTTAAAAAAATGAAGTGTATAAAATGTTTTCTAGTGTTCGTGCAAGCCTCTTGAGGATAGATTTTAACAATAAATCTAGACTAAGACCTATATAAAAAAACATACTTATGTTTGTTTGTTCTTCATCGATCGTCCTTTAGCGTTGCATATATTTCTTCCTTGTTTGTTGAAGCACATTGTCATTGATCAAAATCTTCGCGTATCAACATTCTCCCCTTTTTTGATTGATGACAATACTGATTTATTCTAGAGATGTATTTACTTATTTTCTCCCCCTGAATGTATGCACTATCTTTCCTACAAAATAGAGTTAGTACCATAGATTTTCTTCCCCTTTGTCGTCGACAAAAAGGAAGAACTAACAGTAGAAATATTTTATCAAAACAATCACTGAAGCACAGAGAATAGAATATTTGCATAACCATGGCTTAAGAAAAGTAAAAAATGTTGTGACGAACAAGCATAAAATAGCTATTTATACAAGCCACTAGAAAGTTATAAATAAACATCAAACCATATTAAAATTACTCATCTTTATCCCAGTCATATGAACCTTCTCTTCCTCCTGTTGGTTCACGTATGACGGGTCCTCCTGTAGGTGGTCTGTATGCTCTTCCTCCTTGGCCACAACTAGCTCCGCTTGCGCTGCTACTTGTATGCTCTTCGGATGTCGTCCATGTAAACGTAGGTGCCGGACGTTTTCCGCGAGATGTCGAAGCAGTAGTGGTGCTTGAGCATGAGATTGCATCCCATAGCTTGTTGAAGAATCCTTTGATTTTGTCAAGCTTGTGATCTACGTTTTTAAGACGAGTGTCAAGAAATTGTTGATTTCTTGACAATATCCCCAAAGATTGGTTGGTAGTAAAGCTTGGGTCAACAAGACGAATTTCATCATCTTGCTCGAAATGTTCTTTGTGGTGAGGTTGTGGAGGTTGTTGTTGTTGTTGTTCTTGATGCCTTGCTTCCCATTCGGCGAGTGATATTATGCGAGGAGGTCAAGATGGGAGTTGCATTAGGCTTATGGTCCGATGGTTAATTTGATGGACCATTGTATTCTCTGACTCAGATAATGGCGTATCGACATTGAGGAGAAGTCGCATAATGTACTCTCCAAAATAGATAGTGCGCATTTTGCCATTATTAAAAGTGAGAAACTCATCAAGAATTAGTTGTACCCATTTGACTTGTATATTGCCAAAATTAGTATATAGAGCTCGATAGTTATTTGGGTAGACAATTTCGTATGAGCCCGTGCGAGGAGTAATTGTTCTCATTAGGGCTTTGTGAAGGATTCTTGCCATAGGTCGAAGAGAGGTGGACTTAAAATTTCTAAAGTTGATATTATCATCCATAAATCGATGGTTTATGTTGTCGCGAATATGTGGATTGAATTCTATCTCCTCTAGCTTTCTCCCGACATTTGGTGATTCTAAAATGTGTGCTATTCTATCCAAGGAAAACCAAACTTTCTTTCCACATACCATGCTCCAAACACTATTGTTTGGATTTCTTGGAGTTTGGTGTCCAAGATTAAGGTTAGCATAAAATAATTTGACCATTACATGATTAATGGCATGGTCATTTCTTCTCAAATCCAAAAGAGAAGTTAAACCTGCTTGATCGGTTAACGCTTGGATGTTGTAGGTTTGAAAGCTTTGGAAATCAATGAAGGAATGCTCGAAAATTCGGGAATTCTTCATCTTATTCCATCTTGTGACAGCGGTTCCATCGTAAAGCCATTGCGTTATTTGAGCATCAATTGGCTCAGAGGATGAAGAAGAGGAAGCTCTTGATCTCTTTGGTGCCATTTGAGTGAGATTTGAATGGATTTTGAGGAATTTGGGAGCTAGGGTTTCGAAAATAACTGGGGAAGAAGGTTTTTAGGAAGTAAAAAGTGAATTGATAGGGTAAAAATTGGTGGTTAAAAGGGGAAACTTGCCTGGGAATTGGCGTTCAGTCGACTGAATACTCTGTTCAGTCGACTGAATTGAAGGCCGAAAATTTTCTGGGCTAAATTCAGTCGACTGAACAGGATTTTTAGTCGACTGAATGTTTGCCTGAAAGTTTCTGTTAGTATTTCAGTCGACTGTGCAGAGAAGTTTAGTCGACTGAATTGTAAAAAAAATTGCATTCTGTCTTAAGTTCAGTCGACTGAGCAGAGAAGTTCAGTCGACTGACTCATGTATTTTGTTAGTTCTTTGTTAATTTTGAAAGTAAACACTTTATTCAAGAAAATAATTACAATTATATAAACGTAATACCGTATATAGATTTCAAAACTAGCTATTTCTTAGTGGATGGACTCAGAGTCTTTTTCCCTTCATTCTTCATATAATTTATATCCCATGAATTTGGACTGTATTGAGGAGTCTTAGGAGACATCCAAGGATTCACAGGATCAACTGGTGTACGGTAAGATGAAGATGGATCAAGTGAGCTAACGGGGTGAGGTAGGGGTTCAGCCACTTCGTTCTTCTTTAATCCACAAAAGCGTATACTGATTTGCTCAAGGAAGCTTAATCGTCTAGCCGTAACCTTTTGTTCGAAGTATAATTCTCGTTGAAGATCTATTTGTTGTTTTTGAAAGTGATGAATTTCATCAATCTTTCTTTTTGTGTCTGGAGAAATAAAGAGTCTACGTTTCGCATTCTTGGATTCTGGTGTGTAGCCAGCACGATAATTGTTCCATTTGTGAACTGGCTTGTGTGTCGGTGTTGGTATGGGAAGTTTTGGAGACGTTGGAGTGTTATCGACTGAAGAGGTGATGTTGATCGGGGAAAGAGAGTTGTTTGACGACATTTTTATAATGAATTTTTCAAGCTTTTATATGTGAGAATGATTTGAAAAAAATAATATTTTTAAGATATATTTATAGTAGGAATTTTCTAAATATATAGCAGTTATAATTCTTTAAAGTTTTTTATCCACCTAATGATTTAATGGTTACCATAATTCAGTTAAAAATGTATGGTTTAAAAATGACTATTTATTTTATAATATATTGTGTAACATATTTGAAAAATAAATTGAAAATCCCAATTTTTCTTTATTCAGTCGACTGAACAGATAGTGTTAGTCGACTGAATTGTGTAGATTTTTTCTCTATATGATATCTTTAAAAGACATTATTCCTAAATCTCGTCGTAATTTTATGAAGGAGTTTTCTAATAGAGGTTTAGTAAATATATCGGCAATTTGATTTTCGGTAGAAATATGCTCTAAATTAATTATTCCTTTTTCAATATTGTCATGTAGAAAATGGTGACGGATATCTATATGTTTTGTACGAGAGTGATTAACCGGATTTTTAGATAAGTTTATTGTACTTGTATTATCACACTATATTGCAGAATTTGTTAAATTTATATTAAAATCTTTAAGTGTTTGTTGCATGTATATAACTTGAGTGCAAGCTAAAGCAGCTGATATATACTCTGCTTCGTAGGTGGAAAGCGAGACATAAATTTGTTTATTACTAAACCAAGATACAAGTGATTTTCCAATAAAATGGCAAGTACCACCTGTACTTTTTCTATCTGTTCGAGATCCACCAAAATCAGCATCACTAAATGACACTAACTCAAATGGACACTCCTTTGGATAGAAAAGACCGAAATCTTTAGTGTCGTTAAGATATCGTATAATGCGTTTTACCGCTCTTAAGTGTGATTCTTTAGGATTAGATTGAAAACGTGCACATAAACAAACACTCATCATTATGTCAGGTCTACTAGCGGTTAAGTAAAGTAAGGAACCTATCATACTTCTAAACAATTTTTGATCTACACTTTTGCCATTTTCATCTCGATCGAGATGTGTAGTGGTACTCATAGGAGTAGGTTTAGTAGAAGTGTTTTCCATGCCGAATCGTTTAATTAAATTAGCACAATATTTTTATTGGTTTATAAAAATTCCATTTGTTAATTGTTTGATTTGATGTCCAAGAAAATATGATAATTCTCCCATATGAGACATTTCGAACTCATTAGTCATTATATTTGAAAATTCTTTACATAAATTTTCATTTGTTGAACCAAAAATAATATCGTCTACGTATATTTGAATCATTAAAATACCTTTGGTAGTATTTTTAATAAAAAGCGTTTGATCTACTTTTCCAATTTTAAATCCCGAATTTAATAAATAACTTTTAAGTCTTTCATACCAAGCACGAGGTGCTTGTTTAAGACCATATAGTGCTTTCTTTAATTTAAATACATGATCTGGATGTTTTTCATGTATAAATAAAGGAGGTTGTTCTACATATACATTTTCTTTAATAAAACCATTTAAAAATGCACTTTTAACATCCATTTGATAAAGTTTAAAATTGTGAAAACATGTAAAGGCTAATAGTATATGTATTGCTTCAAGTCTTGCAACGGGAGCAAAGGTTTCTTCAAAATCAATACCTTCTTCTTGATTATACCCTTGTGCTACTAGTCTTGCTTTATTCCTTGTTATATTGCCTTGTTCGTCTACTTTATTTTTGTAAATCCATTTTGTTCCAATTACTGATTGATTATTAGGACAGGGAACTAATTCCAAGACATCGTTACGTTCAAATTGATTTAATTCTTCTTGCATTGCGATAATCCAATAATCATCTGTTGATGCTTCTTTAGGATTTTTAGGTTCTATTGAAGAAATGAAAGCTACATGACCCATTTGATTTAGTTGATTTCTTGTTCTAACTTGAGAATTTATTTCTCCTATTATATTTAGAGTTGGATGATCTCGTAATATTCTAGGAGGAGATCTTACTTCATTATTATTATTTTTAAGGTTTGTTTCTTCTATATTTATCAATTCTTCATCATCTTTTATATTAAAAATTTTATTAAAATTTTCATCAAAAGATATATGCAAAGTTTCTTCAATTAAGTTTGTTCGTTTATTAAATACTCGATATGCTTTACTTCGTTCTGAGTATCCTACGAAAATTCCTTCGTCGGCTTTTGAATCGAATTTTCCTTGTTGATCTTTTGTATTTAAAATGAAACATTTTGATCCAAATATTTTAAAATAAGATATATTTGGCTTTTTATTATTAAATAGTTCATAAGAAGTATTTTCAGTTAACGGTCTAATTGATATTCTATTTAATACATAACATGCAGTAGCAACGGCTTCTGCCCAAAAATGTTTTGGAAAAGAACATCCATTTAATAATGTTCTTGTGCATTCTTGTAATATTCCATTCTTTCTTTCTACAACTCCATTTTGTTGAGGAGTTCTAGGAAATGAAAAGTTATGATTTATTCCTTTCCTTTTACAAAAAGTTTCAAAAGCTTCATTTTCGAATTCGCCTCCATGATCGCTTTGAATATTTTTAATTTTCAAATCTTTAGTGTTTTGAATTCTTTTGACAAATGTTTTAAAATGCTCAAAAGTGTCACTTTTATTTTTCATAAAAATAGTCCATGTATATCTTGAAAAATCATCAACTATTACAAATACGTATCGATTATGATTAATAGATTGAACTTGTGTTGGTCCAAATAAATCCATATGTAGTAATTCTAATGGTTGTAAAGTCGAAATATTTTTCTTAGATTTGAAAGATGATTTTGTTAATTTTCCTTTTTGACAATCATCACAAAGATTATTTATTCTAAAGTTTATTTTGGGTAAACCTCTTACTAATTCATTTTTAGAAAGTTTTCTAATAGTTTTAAAATTTATATGACAAAATCTTTAGTGCCATAACCAAGGATCATTATATTTGGCAAGTAAACACATACTTGTATTATGATTAATATTCATATTTAGAACATAAATATTTCTATCTCTATTTCCTTTAAAAACAAGATTTTGGTTTTGATCAAAAATACTACATTTATTATCCGAGAAAGTTATTTTAAAACCTTTGTCACACAGTTGACTTATGCTAAGTAGATTATGTTTTAAAGTTTCAACTAATGAAACATTTGTTATAAAAGGTAAATTTGATGTACCGTAATTGTTCATATCTCCTTTGCCAATGATATAGCCTTTTGAATTATCTCCGAAGGTAACCGAGCCACCATCAAAGTATGTGGTGTTTGTAAGCATATCTTTGTCTTCGGTCATGTGTTTTGAACAACCACTGTCTAATATCCATTTCTTCTTTTTGAGTGAGACCTGAAAATAAATATGAAATTATTGGTACCCACCTTTTAATAGGGTCCTAAAAAGTTAGAGTTTAGGAAACCAAACCCAATTTGGTTTAGTATCCTTTTTATAAATATAGTTTTCATTATGATGAACATTACCCATAAATGTTTTAATATATTTATTTCTTATTAATACATTGTTAGTCTTTGGTACCCAAATTCTAACTACCTTGTTTTCTACTTTTGTTTTAAAAGTTTTCTATAGCAATATTTGTTGTTTTGAATCAACATTCCTGTTAAGTTTTATATTTTTCTTATTAGAAATTTTTGACTCCTTTTTATAACCTAAACCTTGTTTGTTTGAAGATGTTTTGAGAATTTTCTAATATCTTAGATAAATTTTCTCTTCCTATGTTAAAGTTAGAAACATTTTTAGTGATGTCATCTAATTTAGCTTGAAGACTATTATTTTCTAATTCAACATGTTTAATCTTAATTTTAACTTGTTATTTTCAGAAACAAGTACATCATTCTTTTTCTTTTGAGTTTCAATTTCTTGACTTAAAAGTGATAATTGAGTTTCCGAATTTGAATAAGATTCTTGAACTTTTTCATGTTCTTCTTCAAGAATTTTCTTTTCATCATTTAACATATCTTTCTCAAACTCAGCTTTGTTTTGATTTTCATGAATTTCCTTAATTTTCTTTTTAAGAATTTTTATTGTGCTTAAAAGTTCAGTGTTTACTTCAATTAAATCATCAAAAGTTAAATTACTTACCTCAGAATCTTGAGCGATGAAACATACATTTGCTTGTTCATTGTCGCTATCACTATCATTTTCGGATGAAGATGAATCTGAATCGTCCCATGTTACAGAAAATGCCTTCTTTTTGAATTTATCCTTCTTGTTTTTATTGTTGAAGCTTTTCTGATTTTCCTTCATTTGTTCTTGATAATCTTTTTGCATGTGTCCTTTCTTGTGACAATTGAAGCATTCAATATTTGAGGATGAAGGTTTGTTCAAGGAATTCTTTTTGAATCCGTTTTTGTTTCCTTTTCTATACTTTGAGAATTTCTTGAAATTTTTGGCTATAAATGCTAGATCCTCATCTTCAGACTTTGATTCTTCCTTTTCCGCATGAAAAGCAACATTCTTTCTTTCTTGAGCTTGATCTTCTTAGCTTGCATATTTACTTCATACGACATAAGATTTCCAATCAATTTTTCTGGTTTCATTGTAGATAGATCATTTGCTTCCTCGATTGCTAGTACTTTTGTCACACATTCATCAGTGAGTGAATTTAGAACTTTAGACACAATGTCAAAGTCCGTGTATCTTTCTCCTAGTCCGATAAGAGCATGATGAATGTCTTGAAATCTTGAGTACATGTCATTGATGGATTCATTTTGTCGCATTCTAAAAATTTGGAAATGATTCTTTAGCATGGATATCTTTGTTTGTTTAACCTTGTTTGTGCCTTCATGCATGACTTTAAGCATTTCCCATATCTGATATGCAGTAGTACATATGCTAACACGGTTGAATTCATTTCTATCCAGGGCGCAAAATAGCATATTCATAGCTTTGGCATTTGTACTAGCTTCATTCTTTTGAGTTTGTGTCCATGTAGGATAATCGGTTGTGGGTACAACAAACTCTGCTTGAGTAGCATTCCAGGCTTTGAAACTTGTTGCTTGCATATAAATCCTCATCCTTGTAGCCCAATAGTTGTAGTTTAGTCCATTGAATATGGGGTCTTTGGGTAGATTGTCCTTCCGCAAATGTAGAACTATAGGCAGATGTTGTGCTTGTACTTGCGTTATTTTCCATATTATCAATATGTCTAATAATGGTGTTATGGTTATAGGACGGCCTTGCTTTGATACCAATTGAAAGAGGCTATGCGGTAGGATCGTATAATATGGAATAACAGAATAGTTTAGATAGATAAAGTAGGTAACTGTAAGGAGACACCAGGATTTTATACTGGTTCGGACCTCTAGTCCTACGTCCAGTCCCTAAGCTTCACTTAGGAATTTCACTAACTAACACCCTCACTTCACCCGGAGGAATAGGTTTACAACTTACCCGAACAACCGAATGGGATTTCTTGCCTCAACTACCGAAGAGGACTTCAACTCAATTACTAAAATACAATATTCGACTTGTTGTGTTCTTGTCAACACTAATGAGTCTAATATAGTACAATATTCCTTTAATCTTATCCTCGAGAGTATGCAATGTGTTTGTGAAGATTTAGGAAATGTGAATTGCAATGAATCAAAAGAATGTTATAAACAAAACAGTGATTCAAGCAATAGATTGGTGTTTGCTTTGAGAATATCTAGAGAATATGAACAAGAGAATAGTAAGATTAAAGCAAGAGAATTCGGTGAATTAAATGATGTTAGAATCATGTATATATACTTGTAGAAGAGGTGCATTTGTTGTCAAAGGTTGCAAACAAGAGATGCTTCCATTTCCATTGATGAATGGTTGCAACTCTTTGGAGGAAGAAGGTGTCTTTTCAGAGAAAATTCGCAGGTTCAAATTCAGTCAACTGAGCAGGGAATTCAGTCAACTGAAAATATGAAGTAAAATTTTCCGAAGCAAATTCAGTCGGCTGTGCAGGAAATTCAGTCGACTGAAACTGTGCACGTTTATATATTTGTTCCAATTTCAGTCGACTGGCTGTTCCTGTTCAGTCGACTGAACTTATAAAATATTCATAGTGAAAACTTTAAAAAAATGAAGTGTATAAAATGTTTTCTAGTGTTCGTGCAAGCCTCTTGAGGATAGATTTTAACAATAAATCTAGACTAAGACCTATATAAAAAAACATACTTATGTTTGTTTGGTCTTCATCGATCGTCCTTTAGCGTTGCATATATTTCTTCCTTGTTTGTTGAAGCACATTGTCATTGATCAAAATATTCGCGTATCAACACAAGGCGGAGGAACTTCCAAAGAACAGTCCGAAGCGGACAAAGGGAAGTGAAAGCAGGATGACAGATACGATGGTCCTGACAAACGGAAGAAATTCCGAGATCCCAGATTCAGGCAATACACAGACCTGACGGAAAGCCTGAAACAGATTTTCACGAAGACTCGAGGGCAACTCCCCTATCGAAAACCATCCAGGAGAGATCCTACAGAATGGAAGCATAGAAGTGGAAAGTATTGCCTATTTCATGAGCTGGATGAGCACACTACCGATGAATGCCACCATTTAAAGGATGAGTTGGAGGAGCATGCTAGAAGTGGTAGACTGCCACAATACACTAGAGATCATACAGTGGTCGTAGGACCTGTGCAACTACCGCCTCCACCTAACAGGACCGATCCTGGATCAGGATCACGACTCGTCATCAATTGATTATGATGGCAAGGGCCAAGTTCAGGATTTGGACTTTGGTCGATTAAACTCTTTAGATTTGATTTTAAAATAAAACGGCTATTCTACTTACACATGTACGGGAACCAGAGCGATCCCTAGGCATGATCTAAGATGGTAATAGACCACTCTGTCTGGAGAGGCAATGTCCAGTTTTTCCTGTTGTTTGAGATTGAACATCTGTGATTTGAATTTAATAAATGAACTTGAATTTCTTGAAATAAACCTTTGACCGGAGAGTTAAAGGGTGGATATTGAAAACCAACTTGAAAATGATCGCTTTATGACCCTATCCGGAGAGGCAGGGTCCGGAGTGTAAGAAGTGAGTTGCTTCGTCGGAGAGCGAAAGGATTGACTCACTTAACATCGTTCCCCATTACCGGAGAGTGATTGGATCGGGTTCGATAAGAGCCCGGAGTGGCTATGATCGGCCTAGGATTTAGGCCTTGACATCACTTAATGTTCAGAGAAACTAAACCAAAGTGCAGGGGGTGTTGCCGCTTCACCGGAGAGCGACATGATCGGCCCACTCGACACTGTTTCCCCTTCATTGGAGAGTGACAGGATGGGATACTGAAAGAGCCCGGAGAGGTTGTGATTGGTCTAGAATGACAAGACATCACTATATGCCCTCGCTGGGGCCAGAGTGCAAGGGATAGAAAGCAACGCCGAAGCGCAACAGGATCTTTCTATTCGATCGTTGAGTCTAGAACGAATTTGATTACCGACTTTCATATGTGGGAATGAATATTGATTCGGCTTCGAGCAGCCATAAACTTGATTGACAATACTATACCTATGAATAAAACATAAGCTCACTGCATCTGATATGAAACTGTTCAAAACATACCTTTTTGCCAAAAGGCATGTTTTGGGGGGTAAAGTGTTATCCCACCTTTTAGCAAAGTCGAGATAGTGAAAAATTAACTGAAAGTAAATGATTACTCATTTCGAACATTGATTATACATCACAGGTTCTCATATGGATATCGATGAATTTAGTTCGAGTCCGAATTGACCTACAATTGACAAGACATGACAAGAAAAGCCAGAAAAATCAACCCTTCAAATTTCAAGTCAATCAGTGTTCATATGATCGAGATATGATCGATGCAAGTTAATGAAGGCGCGCTGTTCGTATCCATCAGGGATGTACGACTTCGAATCGATCAGGTTCGAATCGATCAAGTTCGAATCGATGCTTGGTCATGCTATTCGTATCCATTGTACTCGTATCGCTCCAGAGAAATCTTGTTCTCCAGGAAGTCTAGTTCGTATCCATGTGTTCGAATCGATCCAGGGAGTCATCGCGTCATTTCTGTTCGCATTGGTCCTATTCACACTCCTCTAAAAGTTACATTATTCGTGTCGATCTGGTGGGAGCCCTGTTCGCATCGATCGAGCACTCACTGTTCGTATCGATCCCCAGGAATCATGAACCCTTATTTCGTATCGAGTTTACAGATATGAACAGAACCAAGGTCGATCGATACGAATAGTGCATCATTCCCCTATAAGTGATCGATGTGAATAGCGTCATGATAATCGATGCAAACAAGATGAATTCTATCGACGCGAACTATCAATGCGAACAGGATTAGTCAACCGATACAAACAAGGCTTCAATCTTGGGTATGAATAAGGCTTGGTCAACTCGGCGTAAAATGTGGGGCAATCCAAGAATCTCGCGCGCACGTCACCTTGTACTCACGTGCCTTGATCGATTCGAATAAGAGCGATGCGAAGTCATCGTTTCGAACACGACAGCCCAATGAAAACACAACCTTGCATCAATCATAACTCACAATCAACAAGTCCAAATGCTATGAAATTTTCACAGGAGCTTACGTAAATGCTAGAGGAGATTCATGCCAAATTTCAGCTCGATTGGACCAAATCTTGATCGATATGAAATTGATTCGTATCGATCACGGATCAAGTCGAAACTTCGTGGGATCGATCGCGTGGGCCCACTTACGTGCCAGAAGGAGTCTCTTGAAGTTTGGGCGAGATATATGCATGGAACACCAATAAATAGCACCCTAGAGCCTACAGAAAGGGACTTTTGGATCCAGCGACGTCCAGACTCTGCCAAAACTTCGATTGCTCTCAAACTTCGTTATTGTACATGAAAATAACTGCTGTAATTCGCTATAACCAGCAAGAACGTCAATAAAAAATTATCATTCAAAGTGGACGTAGGCCGAAGATAGCCGAACCACTATAAACCATGTTTCTGTTCGTTATTTTCCAATTATTTCATCTGGATCTGAGATTTGTGTTTGGATATTGTTGATTTGTATTCATACCTTGGTGCTTTCACGATATTCGGGATTTGTGACCAATTTTGACGCAAACAAGTGTATCTTAGGCTAATAATCTTAAAATAAGGACGTTATATTAGACAATAATGATATTGAAAATTTTGTCTTTTAAAGTAATAATACTGATTACTTAATAAATAACTTTAAAACAAATCATTATAAAGTAACTCAAATTAAAAATTAAATATACCCTTAAAAACAAATTCTAAAATAATTACATAACTGATTTTTTTGAAATATTTTAAATACCTTTTAAATTACTTAGTTAAAAATAAATAATCCTCATTTTAAAATAAACCCAACTTCTCTACAAGAATATGTTTTTAATCCCATATAACCAATCTAATATTTATAAATCCCTCTCGATTTATCACAATTTGATTTATGTCCCAATTTTGTGAATTCCCCTTTTTACATTTTCAAAAGAAAAATCTATCTTTTCTTTTTAAACTGATTTACTCATCTCTTTATAAATTCTTATTGTGAATTTATATTTTCAATTTATCGACTGATAATTAGTTCACTTTATTATAAACATTGTTTATAAATATCACCGTTTTCAATTCTAGTTTATAACAGTTTCACATCACTTACATCCATTATAAATTGATTTCTACATTAAATTCCATTTATAAATCATTTTGTTAAATAATCCAATCTATATTCCAAGAAAATCCAAACTCGATTTTTCTTCTATTCCATAATTTAGAAATCTTATCTAAGATTCGGTATAACCAATTTTACATTTATTTCCAAATTCACTTCTATTCTCCAATCTATTTAAAATCTTGATTTTAAATCCTTTTAAAAAAATATCAACTAAGACTTTTTTTTGAAATCCTATATATATATATATAATATTCCAAAATCTCTATATACACTATCACGAAATAGTTGAGATAAATTTAAAAATCATTTATTTTATCATGACAATTTCTTTTTAATTAAATCTAAATTCCATATCGGTATTTTACTTCAAAAATCCCTTTTTAATTTCATTTTAAATTCAAAATACATATTTATGGTATTTTAATATACCAAAATCTAGGCCAATAATACCATAGCATCCAATAAATTCAAATCCCACTATAATCCTTCACAGATTTTTCAAATAAATCATATATCACTATAAATGAAATTAAATTCAAATTTTCAAGGAATCCAGTTGGATCCCTCTAACCTATTTCCATGCATCCACAGATGTTAATACAACATAAAAATATCAGTCCAACATCGAGGGGGATATCACGGTATATAGGGTCATCCGCTATTATGCGGGGTGCATGGGTTCTCATTCGCTAAATATATGCGAGAATATCAATCCAACTACCAATATATATACTACTATATATATAATATCACATTCAACTGATAATAATAATTATCCAATCAATCAATAATTAATTCTTAACTATTTAAAATTCATGCTAATCACCCAAATGAGTGAGATTTACTCACTTTAATTTTTATTGTCGCTTTGCGTTCTGATTCCGTTTCAATCCAAACGCATTTGAAATTATCTAAAAATTTTTGCAAGCTCAAATCTCGATTAATCCAATTTTTATGTGTAGGTGATGACAATACGATCCCAATGCAACTTGAACCGTCCGAATGGACCTCTTATGCATGAGTTATAGATTTTATAAGTTTACAAGAATATAAATAATAAAATTTATAATTTTCTTTTTTTTTATCTAAAAACAAGCCTATACCCTCACAAATCCAGACCCCGGCCCGCCTGCTACAATTCCTTCCCTTTCCCTCTCATTTTTTTCTTACCTATCGCCTGAAACCCATTTGCACGACCATTTTCGTGCACATGCACGACCTCAATATCCACCAATCCATCGAACGAATCCCATCATCAAACTCCTTATCGCGACCTCCATCCACCTATGCTCGAAGATCACGTTGATACATCCCTTTAAACTCATGACCTAGAGGCTTCATGTGACTGAACGAATGTCGCACTCTACAAGCCACGACCGAACTTCACCAAAATTTCCCCAGATGTGTGCCACTCCACCTCGATACCACTCCACTCTCCAATTTGCCTAACTCGGCCTAGAACCCTCACATAACCCAACCCTAGTTTCATGCGAGTATTCCCAACTATAGCCGCAACCTCCAAATCATACACCAGACTAAAGCTTTTTGAAAAATAGGAATTTAAAGTAAATTCGAGAACTTTCTTTTGAGTATATTAGGTGCTATATTTTTTTTTGAATCCACCATTTTCTTTTTTCTCGAACTGTTGCTTTTCTTTTTCTCTATGTTGCATGTGTTTTCAAAAGGAGGAAACACATTTTTGGAGCAAGGTACAGTGGTTGAGTTGAAGGAAAGGATGTTTGACGTGAATATGGTCAATCAAATAAATATATATGCATTATTTAAATTTCCAAATCGTCTCGATTTCGTAACTTAAAATCTCGGACCTCTATCGAGGCATGCCGCTAGGCGTTTATAATATCCCTATTTCGAACGCAATGGAAATGGTTTCGAGTCCTAATTCGATCGTATGGAGAAGATAGCTTTTTGAACCTAATTATTATATCGAATTTTCGATACTAATTTCAGCGCGTTTTTATCCCGTATGACCAAACAATAACTTTAAATGCTACAAAATTTGAAATCCGATAATAATACACTATTACGGACCCAATGGAACTGGTTTTGTCGAATTCCGAGGCTATACCCTGGAAGGCTATTTTTATATATTAATTCAAACGACCTCTTTTTAAAATCGAACAGATCACTTTTAATTTAAATTTTTAAAAGTTCTATTACCTTCATTCTTATAAATAATAATTTAATAAGCATTTAAATTATTTTTATCAAGCTTAAAACTCAAGATTCAATTATTTAAGCATTTCCCAATTATTAAATTATCCAATAAGTTATTATATTCGAAATTTGAAGTTAAAAATTAACTTTTAAATATTTAAAATCGATTAAATATTCCAATTTCAAATAATCAAATTTATGGGTTATTACATTCCTCCCCTTTTAAAAAAAATTTGTCCTCGAAATTTCCAAGGTCCAAAACACATTAACTATTTTCCAAAACCAAACAATTTAAACAACTTTCCAAAATCAATTTATTGAAAAAACATTATCACTTTTTCTAATTTCCAAATTCATCCATAGATTCCAACTAATATTATCTATTCAATCATTTCATATTCTAACTCAAATCCAATTTTTGTTATTAAAATTTTCTAACTCCTTAAATTTTCAAAAAATTTCGCTAGCGTCTTCTTTGCGCGGCTAGATCGGAACGACTACAAAATGCCACTACGGGTCTAAATTATCAAAATAAAACAAAAACCAAGTGGCTTAACCATAAAATCATAAATTTCAAAAAATAATTTGAACACTTACCTTTTCATCGGGCAATCAAATTTTACTTATAAAAATGAAGACATCAATTTAACTTTTTCTTTTTATATACCTGCACCTTATTTACAAATAATATATAATCATGTAATTCAAATCATTTTGTTTGTCCCTTTTCAAAATTTTCAATTTCCCATATTTACTTCACCAAAACCCATATGATGTACATATATCGGCCGTATGCAATATCAACTCTTATTGCTCACTCGATCATACAATTTCACTTCCGAACTAGTATCGTTCACACAACTCTCTAGTGCGGACACAGATCTGGTTCCTCGATTAGAAATCGTCATTCTCTTTGCATAGCCATTTACCATGATAGAGAATCCTAGAATCAATAAAAAACCCACATCCAGGGTTTGCCGTCGAGAATTGAGTGAAAAATTCAAACTCGAACCAATACAAATTATCTCAAAATTCTGTGCCCGAATCTGGATCAAACTATTATGTGAATAAAATAACATACGTACAACTTACGTTTTTATTTCCGATTGATTCTTAGCTATATCAAATTCTTATCCACCTTCATTCCATTTACCTATTTACTTAGCATTTTTTTCCCAATACCAACTTCACTTAAGAATTACACCATCAATTTTCTTAAGTTAATTTATAACATTTTATACAAATGTTCTTAGATTTATTTTCACTTCACCACTTATGTTTATATACAAATTCAATTCCAATTTTCCAATTTCACATTTGATTATTATCGTGAATATTTCAAATCAGGACCAAATAACTAGTTGATTTAATTAGTTCCTTTATTTATTTTTTCCAAACCTCCATAAATCTCATTTCCAATAACTATTTCATTTAGCCCACTTAGGCAAAATTTTCCAATTCACTTTATACTTAACTTAGGTTAAGTTTAATCCCATTCCAACATCAAATTTCAAATTTTATAAGTTTTAAAACTTATTTATATTCCATTCACTAACTCCTTCCAATTCACTTCATTTAATTAGTTTACTTTACTAATTTATTCTATTATCAGACCCACTTTCATTTAACTCTTCTTAAGTTAAATTTCATTCTCCATTTTCAACATTCAATTTTTTCCACTCTACTAAACTTACCGTAAGGTAAAATTTATTTCAGTTTTGATTTCTAGATTTTATAGATTCAATCTTATTTTCTTATATTTCCAAATAAACATTTCAAATCTTAATCCCAGACCTTAACAATTTGTCCTAAGTATTTCAAATCATTTTTAAAATCATATACACACACACACACACACACACACACACACAAATTTCACTAATATATCAAATCATTCCTTTGAATTCCAAAATAAAATCTAGTTTCACCAAAACTAAACTTCAATTGATAGCAATTCCTCTCTTGGAAACTCGAAAATGAATGTCGATGAAGCTGTAGCCATCGCCGAAATTATTTTCCAGCGACCAAAGTGAGTTCAGTGCTTTTATCCCTTTAAAATTCCCTTTTGTAAAATACTTCTAATTCAAAAATATTCTCCAAATAATATCACTATTAATTTCCAAGACTTTGAAAATATTTTCAAAACCACCGAGATTTAAATTCCCAAATTTCCAACCTTTAAATCCTTTTAAATCTATATTTAAATATTCCTCTGGAATTTCATTTCATTATAAATCACATTTACAAATCCATATTTACAAAATATCATTTTGTTATATGAATTATTTCTTAACCGTTGATTAAAATACCAACTTTTATTCAATTATCACAATAACAATGATAATAGTTTAATATTATCATTTCGTGACAACCCAGCACACTATATATAACTATGATAATTTCTAAAAATTATTCCTTTATATATATATAAATAATTTGGGTAAAAAATTTTCATTTACCCAATTTCAACAATACCGTGTCGAATTGCTCTGTTCAAGTGTTTAGAGATCCCTATCAATAACGTTACTCGTATTGACCAGAATCCATAATCCACTCAATAGACCAACCAACACAATATAAAATAGTTTTATATTCACTAACAAATACACACTCATATCTTTTATACACTCAAACTCGTTCTAGGGTGCTACTAACCCAATCTCTAATGAGTTACCCCATCAAAGCCAAGGTTATCGCTTAACCTTCAGCTCTGATACCAAGTGTCACGGTCTGGATTTTTCAACGCCCGAAAATCGACATCAATACATTCACTGTATTACATGTCGAGCAACCTAATGCTGGAAATAACATATCATTAGAGAAAAGAAGAAAGAGGTAGAAGAAGAAAATAGAAATAACAACATAGAATCTCACAATCGCAGCGGAACAATATATAATAGATAACAACGTATCTTTATACAAAAAGAATTACAACTGTTATTTACATATTACATCATCCGAGTATAACACATCAATAACACAATACCGGACACTTAAAATAAATTGCCCTTACAAAAACGGAATATACAGCCTATAATACACAACGGAATATAATCAGATACGTGTAATACAATTTTGTCATCAAGCTCGACTCCTGAGCTCCATAGCATCCTATCATGAATCTGACTGTAATACTCAGCCCAACCCGAGCATTATAGTAAAATAACACCCTAGTCAGTCTGGAAAACCAGCGTGAGAAAACACACTCAATTTGAATTATTAAAGTTATCAAAATCCTTTGAAAAACAAAGGTATCTCGTAAGACCATACCACACATAAACACGATGAGTTTTTACCTTACGATAACTGGAACATTTTATATCAAAAATTATCTGATATTATAATAGCTTCTAAGTACAAATACTTAATCAAATAGTCGAAATTGTTACATTAATTAAATTTTGACATATTAGACTCTACAACCAAAACCGTAAATGCACGTATTAGGAAATGGATTCCATATGAATGACTAGGCACCGGGGTACCACCTATCATCGTACACATCTAGAAAAATGTACCGAGGACCACGCCAGGATCCCGTGCAAAACAAGACCAGACTACCCCTAACCTGGATAGACCAAATATGCTATCACCCTAGGTGTTCCCACCTTTTCCGAGTTCTTCCACGCACCGTAGTAATAGTATCCGAGGGTATTTAGAAAGGCAATAAACATACCCTAATTGGGTGCGACCCACTTAGCCTTGTCGCATCACCCTTGATTTTCAGTCATTTCCGGTTGATGAGGCTAGAGGCTACGATTACGATTTAAGGAATTTATACTTAGAATGCTTATTGTCCTCCAACGACAATGTCCTGATAGCATTCATCCATACAAGTCCGTTCTGGGTCTGAACAGAATCGAAGGCACTATTCCTACTACATCCATTTTGGAATCATCCTCAAGATTAATAGCAATTAGCCCTTGCACTTCACTGCTCCATCTTTGATTCCATGCTCTTGTCTTCATTTCGAAAACATAATCGTTGGATCGAAGTGGTTTTCGGATAACTTATCTGATCCCGGTCTCTTCGAAACAACGTTCGATATTTTCAGTAAACTCAACCCCAGTTCTCTAGGAAATAAACAGACGAAAATAAGATCGGAGATCATCTCCTAACCGTTAGTGGATGGTTTTTCTTATCATCGTCCTAGAAAACGAAACGAGTTTATACGTACGGTATAACACCCTCGACGGTAACTGTACCACCTAATCCCCTTGTTTCTCCTAGATATTCCCAAAGTTATATTTTAGGTCCAAATTTGATAGTCGGTTATTTAACTATCAATAAATAATCATTTAGCCAAATGTTTCATTTTCCATTGAAAACACCAAGTCTCGTTTTATTTAATTTTAATAAATTAAATCTCTTTATATAAAATGATGTACTTATCTTATCGGAGTACACATGTTTACTAACCATTCTTTTCATATTTAGAAACTTTTAAAATAAATACGAAAAGCACTACGCGGTATCCACCATGGATTCATAGCTCAATGGTTACGTCTCTATCCTAGAATCCAAAACTTAGCTGCAGGCACTCTCTGCCTCCGATTCCACCATGAAAGTATACCATTACTTTCCAAAAACTTATTTAATAATTTTCTCAAAATAGTACTTATAAAAATTTCTATATAATTCCCCAAGTTCTACTTAGGCCAATACTCTTAAAACAAGGACATTATGTTATACAATATTGATATTGAAATTTTTTATCTTTTAAAGTAATAATACTGATTACTTAATAATTAACTTTAAAAAATCATTATAAAGTAACTCAAATTAAAAATTAAATGTACCTTTAAAAAACAAATTCTAAAATAATTACGTAACTAATTTTTCTGAAATATTTTAAACACCTTTTAAATTACTTAGTTAAAAATTAATAATCCTCATTTCAAAACAAACCCAACTTCTTGACAAGAATATATTTTCAATCCCATACAACCAAACTAATATTTATAAATCCCCCTCGATTTATCATAATTTGATTTACGTCCTAATTTCGAAAAGTTCCCTTTTTTACATTTTTAAAAGAAAAATATATCTTTTCTTTCTAAACCGATTTACGCACCTCTTTATAAATTATTATCGTGAATTTATATCTTCAATTTATGGCCTGATAATCACTTCACTTTATTATAAACACTGTTTATAAATCTCACAGTTTTTAATTCCAGTTTATAACGGTTTCACATCACTTAAATCCATTATAAATTGATTTCTACATTAAATTCCATTTATAAATCATTTTCTCAAATAATCCAATCTATATTCCAAACCAATCCAATCTCGATTTTTCTTCTATTCCATAATTTAGAAAACTTATCTAAGATCCAATATAACCAATTTTACATTTATTTCCAAATTCACTTCTATTCTCCAATCTTTTTAAAATCTTGATTTTAAATCCCTTTATATTTTAAAAAAGTATCAATTAGGGCTTATTTTTTTTAAAATCTTATGTATATATATAATTTCCAAAATCTCTATTTACAATATCACGAAATAGTTAAGATAAATTTAAAAATTGTTTATTTTACCACAACAAATTCTTTTTAATTAAATCCAAATTCCATATAGATATTTTACTTCAAAAATCCCTTTTTATTTTTTTTTAAATTCAATATACATATTTATGGTATTTTAAAATACCAAAATCTATAGCATCCAATAAATTCAAACCACACTATAATCTATCATAGATTTTTCATACAAATCATATATCACTATGTATCAAATTAAATTCAACATTTTCTAGGAATCTAGTTGGATCCCTTCAACATATTTCCATGCATCCATAGATGTTAATACAACGTAAAAATACCAATCCCACTTCGAGGGGGATACTGCAGTATATAGGGCCATCTGCTATTATGTGGGGCGCATTGGGTCTCTCCGCTAAATATATGCGGGAATATCAATCCAACTACCAATATATATACTACTATATATCACATCATATTTAACTAATAATAATAATTATCCATTCAATCAATAATTAATTTTTAACTATTTAAAATTAATGCTAATCATCTAAGTGAGTGACATTTACTCACTTTGATTTTTATTTTCGCTTTGCGTTCTGGTTTCGATTCAATCCAAACGCGTTTGAAATTATCTAAATTTTTTTGCAAGCTCAGATCTCGACCAATCCAATTCTTATGGGTAGATGATGACAATACGATTCTAATGCAACTTGAATCATCCGAATCGGACCTCGTATGCATGAGTTATAGATTTTATAAGTTTACAAGAATATAAATAATAAAATTTACGCTTTTCTTTTTATTTTTTATCTAAAAACAAGCCCATACCCTTACAAATCCAGACCCATCCCGCCTGCTACAGTTCCTTCCCGTCCCTCTCTTTTTATTTGCTTTCCTATCGCCTGAAACCTATTTGCACGATCATTCTCGTGCACGTGCACGACCTCAACATCCACCAATCCATCGAATGAATTCCACCATCACACTCCTCATTGTGACCTCCATCCAACTATGCTCGAAGACCATTCTTGAACATCCCCTCAGACTCGCGACCTAAAGGCTTCGCGAGACTGTACGAATGTCGTACTCCATAAGCCACGACCGGACTTCGCTAAAATTTCCCCAAAGGTGCGCCTCTCCACCTCGATCACCACTCCACCTTCCAATTCGCCTAACTCGGTGTAAAATCCTCGCACTACCCAACTCTATTTCACGCAAGTATTCCTAACTATGGTCGCAACCTCCAAATCATACACCAGTCGGAAGATTTTGAAAAATAAGAATTTTAAAATAAATTCAAGAGTTTTCTTTTGAGTATATTAGGAGCTATAATTTTTTTTGGTTCCACCATATTCTTTTTCTCCATGTTGCGTGTGTTTTATAAGGAGGAAACATGTTTTTAGAGGCAAGGTACAGTGATTGAGTTGAAGGAAAGGATGGATGATGTGAATATGGTCAATTATATATATATATATATATAATTTAAATTTTCAAGTCGTCTTGGTTTCATAACTTAAAATGTCAAACCCCTATCTAGGCGTGCCATTAGGAGTTTATAATGTTATACCTCTATTCTGAACGCAATGGAAAAGTTTTGAGTCCTAATTCAATGGTACGGAGAAGACAGCTTTTTGAACCCAATTATTATATTGAATTTCCGATATTAATTTCAGCGCGTTTCTATCCCGTACGACCAAACGGTAACTCTAAATGTTGCCAAATTTTAATCTAATAATAATACACTATTACGGATCTAATGGAACTGGTTTTGTCAAATTTCGAGACTATGTCCCAAAAGGCTATTTTTATATATTAATTTAAATGAGTTCTTTTTAAAATCGAACAAATCACTTTTAATTTCAATTATTAAAAGTTTTATTACCTTCATTCTTATTAATAATAATTTAATAAGCCTTTAAATTATTTTTATCAGGCTTAAAACTCAAGATTCAATTATAAGCAATTCCCAATTATTAAGTTATCCAATAAATCATTATATTTGAAATTCAAGTTAAAAATTAACTTTTAAATATTTAAAATCAATTAAATATTCCAATTTCAAATAAACAAAATTCTAGGTCATTACAAGTTCTGAAATGGAGCTCAAACGAAAAAGTTATTGATGTTTGAAATTTTCGGATTCAAATTAATTTAAATGGAATTTAGATTTAAATAAACAGTTAATGCTAAAGTTTGAAATTCAAAAACTTACATTAGTTACACTTTGGGTTAAGTAAGCGCTAAAAGAAAAGTTAACGTTAAATATAGTTAAGGTATTAAACAATAAATCAACGGTAAAAATCAATTCTTCCCAAAATAAAAGCTACCGGTCAACCATCTTCCTTGGGTCGGTTGATCGCCCAACGAATAGCGGTCGACCGATGATGTTATGATGGCTAGGGTTAAGCTAGACCGAGAATGGTCTGGATTATATTATATCAAATCGACTTAAATCCGACGATTCTGATGCTTTTTAACCATTACCAATAAGGACATAGCCCCCTCACTTCTATTCACAAGTTATTATGAGAACTACTCAAAGCTCCGTCGGTCTCTTTCTTCAATTATTCGAAAAATTCCATAAGATTTCAGGTAAGAAATTTTAGGTGTTTATTATTAAGTTTCTAATTCTATTCTCCTCCATTCCCTTAATTTCTAAATCTAATTCAGATACAATTTCCTTGTTGTATATTCCTAAATGGAGAGATCTGAAAGAGATTTAAAGTGGGCGTAAACAAATCCAAGAGGAAGAGCTAAGGATATTTTGTGAGTGGAACCTTAGTTTTTCTCATTCTACTAATTACATAGTATAATTTGGATTTGATATATGCATTGGGAATTTTTACTATGAAAACATCAAACTAAAACCCCAATAATCCTCTAAGCGAAATGTATGTTCTTCGTTTAAGATCTTAATTATTCTATATTAAAATAGTGGAATTGTATAGTTATTGCAAATTTAATGTTTTACATTCTATTCCACTTCTCATCTTTTTCTTTGGATATGATTAAGAATTTTTAAAGGAAATAACGTAGTGAATGGTGTGTAAGGTAACGGAAATACCTTTTTCATAGCTTGCACTACCTTTTTCCGTAATTTAAATGAGAATTGCAATTTTCATTTGTATATGTAGAAGTTGAACAGAGCATAAAAGGATTTGAATTGCAAGTTTACTAATGTTGATTCTTTTAATTCAGTATTAAATTTTTTTGGTATGGGTTCTATATTTATACAAGCTCGTTGTTGAATTGAGAATATTGGATATATGGTATGTTTGTTGATATGGAATTGAACTTCTATAAATTTAATGATTTTATATTTAAATGATAAGTTAGGGGTAATCTTCATACGATTAAAAATATTTTTGGCATATGTATGTGTGTATAAGCGTATAAATAACATATAATTAATAGTGTATTAATTAAGTAGTAAATAGGTTATTGATTAGTATTAATCCCCATTAAGGAAGAAATTGGCAGTTAAGGTAAAATAACGGTTTTCCTTATAAATCTTTAATAGGGAATGCGGCAAGGTATGTGATAGTATGTTAAGAGAGTGTAGATTATGACTAAGTTACAGGGATGCGAGGTCATTCAAAAGCATAAGGGAGTCTACCAAGCTAATCTGGCTGCTAGCAATGACTTTGAGGTTGATGTGTGACATCACCTATAATAAGTACCCTTGGAGGATGCAAGGTTAGTCCCAAATTATGTAGGGTAAACCTGCCCAGCTAATTTGGCTTACCTATGAATAGTCGGACTAATATGAGACGTCACAGTTTGGGTTACGGATTATAAAACGTAGGACCTGCTTTGAGATTGAAGGTAGTAAGTGGCCGAATGAGGACCTGCCTCCTCCCTATTTAAGAAGTATTAAATGGTCAGGGTTAATGATTCAGCATGGTAGAGGATATTCCAAGAAGGGTTCGCTTTGGGTTTGAGGTAAAAAGTGGCTATTATAGAGTTCTCCTGTCCCATATAGATGTATTAAGTGGCTTGATGAGATTCCATGTAATGTCATCTAGATAGTATCAAAGAGGGTTCTACCTTTGAATAAGTATTAAATGATGAGGACCTGCCTAGAATGCAATATTAAATGGTTAAATTTTCCTAGTTCCTATTAAAGATGTATTAAGTGGCTTAGTTGCTATTTCTTACATTGTTAGGACATTATTGACGATATATGCATGGCACTGGAAATGAACTTTTGGCCTACAGTTGAAGATGAGTTATTGGGATAAAAGGGTAATGGCTACAAAATTGAGCTGGAAAAGCCTGAAGGCTTTAGTTGGAAAACTTGTATAGTTAGGATGCATAAGACTTTCTTATTTAAATTACACTACCCAAGTACTATTATAGAAAGGCTTGAGATATTTATTCACCAGATATTGTTTTTTTTACTCCCTCCTCATTACAGTACAGGTTAGAGAAGAAGATAGAAATTTCAAAGATGATGGCGGTGGTGGTACTTGTGGTAGTTATTTAATTGTCTACTTATGTTGTTTTTATTTCTGATTTACCCATTTAGACATAATTTATTTTGATATTGAACTGCAGATATTTGGCATTATCATGATTGTGTTGTATTTTTGATATTTGACTATTTAATAAAATGGATACTATTTCTGATATTATATTTTATCCTTCTACCGTGGGACTCTGAATGTTTAGATAGATAACTTTGTCTGTTGTTCTTTATATCAGTTTTTCCATCCAACAATCAACTTTGAAATGGGTCTAAGGTTTAATAGGCCTTTTCTAGGTTGAAAATTAGGCTCGTTTCAAGGTGAATTGTTACAAAAAACATGTATATAAAAGTGTATACATCATACCCATTAGTATTACAGATCTGATTTAAGGTTTGAGTTAAGTGAGTCTAAATTTATAATTCCTTAATTTACCTTTTTGCGGAATTGAACCACTCCTTCTCTTCACCTCTTTTGTGTCCTTCTATAACATATATATGTATATATATACTGTATTTTTTAACCTTTAAATTTATTTTAAAAGAAAATTCTTTCAAAAAAATATTGTATTTTAAAATTTTCTAGAAATAGTGGAAAAGGAGAAATGGCAGAGCTCCACTGCTCAGTTCACAAAATATGAGAAGAAAAGTGAGGGTCTAAACCTGTGTTTATATGTGCTAGAATCAATTTTTTCATTAGATTATTATTATATAAATACGAAACATTTACGGTAAGGTTTAGGCGGCCCCGGCCTTAACCAACGGGTCAACTATCCTTATATAGCAACGACCACTAGTGTTCGACCGACTACTCTAAGAGGTCGATCGGTGGATCCCAAAATTTAAGTAATGTGATATTACATTGATTTGAATTCTTTTTTTAATTATTTTTGATCCTAAAACTTCAAATGCTTATAACGTCTTTTTCGAACTTCGATCGTGAAGCATTATATGTGAATGTTGATCGGAAGAGTGCCATGAATGCAATGCTGGAAGTTTTATGGCCAAAATCTGATATTTGTTCAAATTCTATTTTTGAGCCTTACAGATTATTTTTTAATTCTTTTTAATAAATTACTATGTATTTTACGAGGTTCACAGTACTTCTCCCTGGTGAGTAACTGACGTACTTCACAAATGATTGATTATACCTCATATCTAAACTAGTTATAGTAGATGAAATAAATAGTTCATAATAAGTGGTTGAATGGAGCTCGCATTTCATGCACCGTAATTATAGTAGCAAAAATAATGGTAGTATATCATATAACGCTTATTAGTGTACGCATCAAAGTACAAAAGATTAGCATTTGTGCATATGCCAAACACATGTGAAATAATAACAGTATTCATTATAAACCGAAAATAGATTTATTTTTCTTTTAGTAAGAATATTATAAATATTCATTATAAAATAAATTAATCATAATGATGATATATATCTTGACAACAGTAGCGATTCATTGGCTACAGAAAATACAAAAGTACTAAAAAGATTAAGGGTACAACACTCATATCTTTGAGGAACAAAACATATGATTATGAATCATGTGATACTTGTGAATTACGTCTCAAAAGATTAAGGGTAAAGCACCTATTCAGTGGGAGTGATAAAAGAATTAATGAAATCTTCAAATTGATAGAAACAAATCCATGTGCTGCATTAAATTCACCAATGAATTATCATAGACATGAATAGGTGTACTTGATACACAAGTAGTATATCTTTGATAAAATCATAGAATTTAAAATAGAAATAGAAAACATGACATGCAAAGAAAATAAAATTGTTCGGTTTGATCGAATGGTTATATTTTAAAGGAGTTCCAAACACATCTAAAACGAATAAGATTCAATCTCAAAGTCACTTCTCCCTATGATACATAACAATGTAACAATAAGAAGTGATCGAACATTGTTGGACAAAGTATGATTAATGATAAGTGATGTTTAGTTAACTTCTTTCTATAAGGATATGTACTTAATAGTACTACATGTTAAATTTAATTTCCATCTAAAGCATAATTTACGAGCTCATGTAAGATATAAGTTGATTAGAAACTCGTACATGTTCTAGGTCAAGTAGTTGATAAGTCGTGTGAGTCAAAAGCTACGCGTAAAATTCATTCATGAGGGATTTTGTGTGGATCAACCTAAAGGAGTTTGGGACAATTGAATAATGAGTGACTAATTTATGTGATGAACATAAGTTTTGTAAACTCGAAATTGAATCAACTTTATGTAAGTATTGGATACGATCTAAAGACTCTAACATAGAAATTGATTACATAAGATGAAACAAAATTAACTAAGCCTTAAACACTCGTCATTAAATGATAACTATGAGTTTCTTATCAATATCAAAAAAAAAAGAATTGTTAGCAATAACAATTTCCTCTATTGTGAATAAGCCATGAAGAATATAATTAAACACGTCCATATATCATGCTGCTTTAATTTTGAATCGTATTTCAAGTACATTATCAAAGTATGATTTTGATAGTTGTACCCAAAAGGGTGTGCTATCAAAAGGCAGACTGATTCAGTTGAAATATAGTAAGCAACATTGTTGAGAATATCTCATAAATTTCAATTATTGAAATTAGCATAGCATATTCATCAGTCAACATGCTTATCCCCTAATATGACTTTGAATTTTGGTGCATCTTTGTTGAAATAAAAATTATAAATAATGGTTTTGAATAGGTTGTTTATACGTGATAACCAAAATGTCATAATGTCAATGAGAATGATAACTGTGTTTGTATGCATAGGATAAGATCCAAGAACTGATACAATGGTATGTTTGACATGCATTAGAATTGATCAATATTTTGATAGAGAAATCAAATAGTTTGATTATCAGTAAAAATGCAGAGGAAGCATGAGCATGAAATCATCTTGGAAATAAAACCATAGCCTGAACCAAGAATATATCATAAAACAAAACTTTGAATTAGGGTAGAAACTAGCTGTGAGTATAATCGTGCAACAGAGATATATAATCTTGTGGTTTTGGGTTATATATGTGATATTCAAAGAAATAAACACCACACGCTCCATAATCTAATCCCGCCCAAGTCCCATCAAATCACATCATATTAGTTCTAACACACATGTCATGACACTATTTAAAGTAACTTGCAACTGCAATTATAATCATCGGGAATATCATATTTTATTCCCATTTATAAATTGCAAGCATTATTCAACAAATTTTTCATTGCTTAAGTTATTTATATACGAGGTTTTTAATCACTAGTAAATCTTACTCATTATTTACTCTTACTAGACTCAGTCTCGAGCTAATATCATAGTCATTTCATTCATATACTCCTTGACCAAATGTTGTGGGTACGCCCCCACAATATCTAATAGTCGCACCATCTTCTCCCATTCATCGTTGGCGCTCAATCCGTTGTGATGTAATCTTCATCTTCATTCCACCATGGATCCATTGGTGAGATTTCTCTTAAATCATCCTATTTCTCTGTCGCACTGCACTTGTCACCGTGGTTGTGTCCGTACAACAAATCATTCGGACCGTAAGCGATGAGCCTAAGTCATCATGATTTCGGGTGCGACCCCGAATCTGTCCAAGCATCTAGTAGTCTCACCTCATATTGTTTTCTTCATCGGTCAAACTTATTCAAAATCATTTCTACTTAACCTTCTGAAATACCATTTATACCAAAAATGTCATTGTGTCAACTTTTATATCACATATACATATCATATTCGTGCAACAAATCATTAACTTGCAATTTTATTGATCATTGATGACATAAGCATTAATGAAGTATGATATAACAAAGTGTATCAAATATTGATATTCATGCCGATTTAAAGTTAATAACTTGCAATAATGGGATTCAGATATAAATCAACTTATATAGCATTATTAACTCAAGCACATGTCAACAGGAATTTATATCATTCAAACCATAAACTACTTGACTTATTTTTAAACAATATTTTGTCCTTTATCTTAATTTACATTCCTATGGTACATTTAAATAATTAAAATTCAGCCTAAAAATATATATGTTTTATCTCAAAATATTTCAAATATATTTTATAGAATTTTCAAGTCGATAAACATGCATTTTATAATTATTTTCCATTAATTGAAAATATATAATATTAAAAAAATTCCATTTGAATTTAAAATTCAAATTAGCTAAAAACTTTGAATTTTCAATTTTTTTAAAATATCACATATATGTCAAAGTTACTTTTGAAATATTTAGAAATTCAAAAATACAAAAAATTTATTTTCAAAAGAATTTTTAGACTCTCAACTTATTTCATGAAATCCACTTTCTATTAAAACTGTGTATATAGTGGGTTTAATAACTATTCAAATATCATTCTATTGCTCAAAACTTTAGTTCCAACATGTTATAACTTGTTAGTGAAGTGTATATTAAACAAAAATAATCACAATGATGCGTAGAAAATAAAGGAAGAAGAAAAATCAAGCAGGAGCAAAACTGGTAAAGTTCTTGGCATTATTGCCTAGATTTTTGACTTGACCAGTTGACCACTGGTTTATGGAGCGATCAACCGATGGCGATGATTTTTTAGGCAATAGTGCCCAAAATTTCATCCTTTTGGTCAACATTTTATGGCGTTTGATAGATAACTACGATGCGACTTTGGGGATGGTATTAATTGAGCTTTTACTACATATACTACTTTAATCTTTTGATGAACATTGACATAAAAATGTGTAACGATCCCGAGTTTTAATTTATTTTAAATTGATAATTAAATTAATTTTTGATTTAAAATTGTGAAATTAAATGATAATCGATTGGAGTTTTCCAAATTCAAATGGTTTGTGTTATTTATTAATAAGAAAATGGTTTCCTTTGTAAATTATTTTAAATCAACAAGGAGTTATTTTTATAACAATAAGTATAATAGCTTTATATTTATATACATGGAGTATAAATTCAAACAACATAATTAAAATAGAAATTTATTTGCAATACAAAGTAACGAAACAAAAAAAAAAAGTTGCAGCCACCAAATAAAAACAAGTAAAGCAAAGGAAATAAATATACTCAAGTAAGAAAACAAGACAAAGGTCATTTACATAAGCATACAAAAGAAAATCTATCAACATAAAATAGTGTGTAGGCAAGAACAAGAAAAAGGAAAGTAAAATATCTATGAACTGAAAAAAAAACAAGTAGCTATATAGAGATAATAAAATATATGGAATAACACACCAAATCATCTCTCGGCCGAAAACAGAATCATCTCAAAGAAAATATTTATAAAATAGTATGAGCTTATAAAGCAAAAATAGGACATTGCATTTAATGCCACATCCCCTCAGCACAAATTGATATCATCTTCAACCATGCCTATTATACAAAATAGTATATCACCTGTACAAACAATAGTATCACAATGTAAACTTCTTTTTATACACATCAATATACTCATCATCATTTCGTCCAGCTACAAAACTGAAGCATCATCTTTTAAAACTTAAACAAACAAAATACAAGTAACAAGCAAAGAAAATACACTTGCAAAAGAAGACAATGATAAGTATGTAGTCTGTAAGTAGCATGTAAAGCAAGGCAAGTAAGATAATGCCTGTAAAACAAAAAAAAAGGCAAAGAAAAAGGCAATATTTATAAACATAAAAGAGGATAAGTTTGAAAACGTAAAGGACTTAAGTAATAAATGCTAGCCTCCTTAGTACACACCACATTACCCATCAGCCAATATACAATGAAAATATATGTGATATTGTACAAACAACACTATATCATTTGTACAAATTATGATCACCTGTAAGCTTCTATATACCAATCTGTAAACTCAATTTCTATACATCAAGCATTTTTATCTCAGTTCGTTCATTCAACTGAATAATCCTTGAAGCAATACCATCCAAAACTAAAACAAAACTTCAAGTTTAAACAATCAAACAATGCAAGCCAGAGAATCAAGGAAGAGGAAGTTCCAGCTTGCATCTCCAGAACCCTGTTTCAAACAACACATGTGAGTAAACATTAGTTATCTGTTGCTTGACCAATTGCTGTGATGATGATATCTTGCATGTGTAGATAGAAGTATAAAAATCTGAGTATATGAAGTATTGGAATATGCCTGTCTGATTTGTTTGTACCCCTCTGCTTCTTTCTTCTGATTTCAAAGATTTTAAAACAAACAAAAATTCAAACTCTCAATTTAATCACTGTGAAACTATGATGTTCAATCAAGCTAGTTTAGTTTTAAACATCATCTAGTTTTTAAAACAAGTTCTAGTATTTTAAGTTTAGAAAATTACTGGAAACAAGAAAATATAGTTGAAATCTTAAATGTGTGATAAATTCGAACATTTTAAAATTTTAATTCGATTATGTAACTTGAATCAACAGTAAAAGATAAGATTTTTAAAACTTAAATGCTGATTTTTAGTGGCGTAATTTATGAGCAGTTTATAAATGAATTGGAAATACATTTTTATCGATTTCTGGTAACCAAAGAATTTTTAGATGTTAAAATTTTGTTTGAAGTTTGCTTGATCCTCATGGATCCCGGGAAAAATGTTAAATAAATTTTCTATTGCAAAATTTGAGGGGACGAGAGGGATGTAGGGTTTAGTGCGTGGTTTTGACGAGGTCTGGAAACGAGGTGAGTTCATCACCGATGATCGACCGAGTCGCGTGGGCTTTGGGGAAATGGTGGCTGGAAATGTGACGCGTTCGTAGCCGGAGTTGGAGCATCTCCGGTGGTCAGAGAAGTGGGGACGTGGCGTTGCCAGGTTTGGTGATGGGAAGGGGTTCATGTTCCAGGTTTGAGTTTATACTCATTTTTGATTTCGAGAAGTAGATGGAGATTCTGAAGGTTGGAGATGGATGAGAGGATGAACGTCGACTTGCTCGACAACGTGGGGGTGGCTGGAAGCGATCAACGGGGTTGTACACGTGCATGCTGTCGCGTTCGTATCAGTGAGTTTGGGAAGTCTGGGGTAATTGGGATGAAGCAGGGAAAAGACTCGAGATTTGTCTCGAGCAACTCGGGTATTCACTCGAAGTAGTTGAGAGTTGGACTCGAAGCAAAAAAAAATTGTGAGGCTCGGGTCAGTGTTGTCCAGACTTATTAAACAGAACCTGTTCTGTTTTCTATGTTTTAAAATTAAATTTTGAAACAAAGCTTAAACCAGTTTAAAAACAGAAGTTTAAATATAAACTTAAGTTAGTTTACAACATAGTTTGGGCATAACTAAGTTTTTAAGTTTAAATCGTTTTAATAACAATTAAGTATATATATATATATATATATATATATATAAAAGAGAGAATTGAATGTAAGATTATAAATTGAGTTGTAAAGGAAAGTTTAAGAAAATTTGAAACAAATCTAGAAACCTGGACATGAATCTAAATATGGAAATCAAGATTTTGAAATAAAATAAGTTTCTAAATTTAAATGTTTAAATGAGACTAAATTGTTAAAGTATACTTTAATTGGTAAACTTAAAGAAAATATGACTCTAATTCTTTAAAGGTCCTTTATATAACAAACTATTACTTTAACAAGTAAATTTAAAGGCTTTGAAATCAGTTCAAACTTTAGTAAAGGTAAATTGGGATTCATTTTGAATCTTGGTATTTAAATTAAAATTTAAAAGTAAATTCGAAGATCAATGTTTCCAAACGCATTTGTAAATGATGATTTGTAATTCACTAATTATTAAGTTAATAATAATGGATAATTAAATTATTTAATTAATTAAGGATTTGGATTCATTAAATAAGTAATTGCAGGTTTGAATTTATTAATTAAGGTTTAAAGATTAATTAGGTAAGGAATAATTAATAAATGGGTAATTAAGTTTGATTAATAATTAAGATTTTTTAATTAATGATTAAGGATAATCAATTAAGTAATTAAGACTTAATAATTGATTAAGAATTTATTTGTTAATTAACTAATTTGAAAAGAAATTAACTTATGATTAAGTAACCAGGATTAATGACAAGTAATACATCTGATCTAGATAAATCAGTGGATTCATAAGTTTTACCTATGAATGTTTAGATCTTATTGAATGGTTGAATTGTTGATATCCCTGATGTCTGATGTTTGTGATATATCCTGATTTGTGTGGTGAAAAAAATGATGATTAATTATCTGTGATGAAATTTATTATCTGTGATATATATCTATGATCTGTAAGATAAGCATTATAGTTTATACTGCTTATCAACTATATTTCTGTGTTTTAATCTATGATGATTGAATAATGTGGCACTATTGTGTAAAACCCCTAGACCACACTTATACACGCACAAATATAGATTTCACGAGGAAATCAGTTAAGTCACAGATTTTTGAAATAGTTAAATTTGAATTTTTAAATTCAAATGTATTGGAAATGGAATCGGAATAAATGTGAAAAGCTTTTGGAATGGAATTTCAAAAATAAAAATTTATTTTTAAATTACTTGATTAAGTTTTAAAATTTAAATACTTTGATTTAAATTTGAATTCAATATTGAAATTAAATTCTGTAATTTGAAACTAGGGATTAACGATGTTATACCAGTCATTATGAGTTAAACCATTTTTAAAGTATTATTTTTGAAAATTTGAATTAACCCAAAGATTGTATCTTGTATAAATGAAATCGGGTTTTTTCGAAATAAGACTGTTGTTTCTAAATGATAAAAAGGCTTTCATAGGAGAAACGAATTTCAAATTATATAAAAAGGGATTTCAAGACCAAGTTATTGATGAATATTTGGAAATGAATTTTGAAAGTGAATATTTGGGAACGGTTTGAAAGCTATAAGATAAATCTTTAATTTAAAGATTTTAAACGAGTTAATCCAAATGAAATGGAAATTGTTTTGAAATCCGTAAATGGAATTTTGTGAAATAAATCTTTTTGTTAAAGATTTAAAATGGTAATTGGTTTAAACCATTTGAAAAGAAAGTTTTGAATTATTAAGTTGTGACTTAATTGAAATCCCATATCCATATGTTTTAAATGTTTTCGCTCACTATTCGGTTTAGCCGGGAAAGGACCTTTGTGTCGTATAACCCATTCCGAATAGGTGATTTGACGTTATGGATAGCATTTGAAGACCGGTGATGAAGACCGGATATTTTCAAAAACGAAAGGGTTTCTTGTCGAATGTCTTTGCATCGACTGGTCCCCGGTATAGAGACTCCATATGTGATGGGAAATCCGGACGTGATTAGGGATTATCCGGATTGCAAGGACTTCTTTGTAAGTGCCTTCTGTTCTGTTCAAGCCCGGAACAGACTTGTATGGATAGTATGTCTGACATTACAAATTGAGATATAAAGCTGATTTCTTTCAAATATATTTCTATTGGTGGCGGAGAATTTATTCTCTTAGCTTAACACCCTTCTCTGAGACGTACGAGCTCAGAGGTTATGTAGTTGATGGTTATCAGCAATATATTCCCAATTTGGTAATGTGACATGCTGAGTGTTGCTGTGAAATGATCATTGTGTTGATTATTTGAGATAGGATCATTTGTTTGATCGTCTATCTTGGCGATCATTTCTATGATCATTTGTTGACCCAAAGCATAGCTTTTGTATAAAGCGTGGCTTTGTGGATGAGACTTCATCGAGCCTCACAAACCGGTAATGGTCGAAACAGGAATTGTGCGGCAAGGTTTTCAGGGATAGCTTCCCTAGGGTATGACCATTCCTTCTGGAAAAGGGTAGTGTCATGGTATGGAGCCCTGATACTTACTCATGTGGACACACTATATTTATTCTGTGTGGTTGTTGGTTTAGAGGCGCCTCGTATAAAGGTCCAAAAGGACCGGGGGTGGCATATCTGAGGGTTTGTAATATCCCTTGGGAAAAGGGGTTCCCGGCCTTGTTTGGCAGAGATCCAGTTGGGTTCTCGGAGCGTCCTTCCAGAGGCGTTTCCATGTGGCAATGGGAAGTTCCTTGGCCTGACCATTTGTTGGAAATCCATTCTTCAAATACGTACCTTGTACGGTTTTAGTTGTAGAACCTATCATTCACTTATGGTGGCGCCCCACTGTTTGGATGGTAGCTATAGTAGGCATAGTTCGAAATGTCTATGTTGGCTAAGATTTATATCTTTACTTTCGAAATGATTTTTACTACACTATGCACTAGTAATAATATCAAATGTTTCTTTTTAATGCGTATCAAGCATCTTTGACTATCATAAGGAGAAATCTCCTCCGATTCTGCGTTTGCATTGTGTGTGTGTGCGGGAGGCCTTATGGTAGTCTCATTTCTAAAAAGCATTGCGAATTAATTTTATAATATTTCGTTGTTTGTTTTTGAAGATAAACTGTCTTTGTTACTCACACCAGTCCCATGACTGATCCGGAGTTTATTGTTTCTTTCCTAAACTCTGGATGCTCAAAAATTTTCTACACGAGCAGTCTAGAGTTGGGTTTTTCAGATAGTCAGGTTTAGTAGGTTATCTGGAGCTAGTTCAGTCTTTGGATGTGGACGAGACTTGCTTATCTTTGTGCATCATTATTGGGAGTTCGTGCTACTGCTGGAGTTCTTCTTTGAAGACTATCTTAGAGTTATATTTTTCCGCTGCTAGATGTTATCTATTTTCCTTTTCCGTTGCTATTTTATTGTATCATATCTCTGATGTATATTGACATTCATTGTATCAGATATTGTATCAAAGCTATATATCAGTGTATTATTCTTTTATTTCACTGTGTTGTTTACTTAATTGTGTTATAAGCTCCGGCAACTCGGATTTGAACGGTCGAATCTATGGCATTCGAATACGATATGAAGTATGGATGTCGATTTTCGAGCGGGCAAAATTCGCTTCGTTACATTTGGTATCAGAGCTAAGGTGAAACTTTAGCTCAGGAGTATAACACATTAAGTAGCTCATTAGAGATCGGGTGAAGTATCCCTAGAATGAGTATAATCCCTAAGATATCCGTTTGAACGCCTCAGTAAATTCTCTTACTATCCACTGATAGTGAGTATGAGTGCGAGAAGAGGACGAGATAAGAGACAGGAGAATACGACTATAATTGGTCAATACTCTGTAACGAAAGTGGAAACAATCTTTTTCTTCCCAAATTTCTTTGATTCGACTTCAAATTCTTCTGATTGCTTCGTACCAGTTGCAAAAAGAAGTTCGGTGTATTGATGACCTTATGAATCGTGGTAGAAAATCCTTACTTCATATTTCATCGATTTCTTATTAGTTTTGATTTAAACCTTAATGAATATGAACTGGAAATTTTGAATAAATTGGAAATTTTAATTTGAGTTAAATTGATAAATAGAATATGAAGCTAAATTTGAAAAGAATCGATAAAACGATTTCGTTTAAAAAAAATCGGATTTTGAAACTCTGTTGTAATTTCTTGGGTTGATTGAGGTCCGAAGAGGGACAAAAAATTGGTATATATCTTGAGATATTCTGACTTGAATTTGGAATCCATATCTTGTGTTTGAAGAGTTATAGGAGATCGAATCTATCTATCTCTACGTTATTTTCGTGCCTGCGAATTTCGAGGACGAAATTCTTTTTAAGGGGGGAAGTCTGTAACGATCCCGAGTTTTAATTTATTTTAAATTGATAATTAAATTAATTTTTGATTTAAAATTGTGAAATTAAATGATAATCGATTGGAGTTTTCCAAATTCAAATGGTTTGTGTTATTTATTAATAAGAAAATGGTTTCTTTTGTAAATTATTTTAAATCAACAAGGAGTTATTTTTATAACAATAAGTATAATAGCTTTATATTTATATACATGGAGTATAAATTCAAACAACATAATTAAAATAGAAATTTATTTGCAATACAAAGTAACGAAACAAAAAAAAGAAAAAAAAAAGAAAGTTGCAGCCACCAAATAAAAACAAGTAAAGCAAAGGAAATAAATATACTCAAGTAAGAAAACAAGACAAAGGTCATTTACATAAGCATACAAAAGAAAATCTATCAACATAAAATAGTGTGCAGGCAAGAACAAGAAAAAGGGAAGTAAAATATCTATGAACTGAAAAAAAAAAGCAAGTAACTATATAGAGATAATAAAATATATGGAATAACACACCAAATCATCTCTCAGCCGAAAACAGAATCATCTCAAAGAAAATATTAATAAAATAGTATGAGCTTATAAAGCAAAAATAGGACATTGCATTTAATGCCACACCCCCTCAGCACAAATTGATATCATCTTCAACCATGCCTATTATACAAAATAGTATATCACCTGTACAAATAATAGTATCACAATGTAAACTTCTTTTTATACACATCAGTATACTCATCATCATTTCGTCCAGCTACAAAACTGAAGCATCATCTTTTAAAACTTAAACAAACAAAATACAAGTAACAAGCAAAGAAAATACACTTGCAAAAGAAGACAATGATAAGTATGTAGTCTGTAAGTAGCATGTAAAGCAAGGCAAGTAAGATAATGCCTGTAAAACAAAAAAAAATGCAAAGAAAAAGGCAATATTTATAAACATAAAAGAGGATAAGTTTGAAAACGTAAAGGACTTAAGTAATAAATGCTAGCCTCCTTAGTACACACCACATTACCCATCAGCCAATATACAATGAAAATATCTGTGATATTGTACAAACAACACTATATCATTTGTACAAATTATGATCACCTGTAAGCTTCTATATACCAATCTGTAAACTCAATTTCTATACATCAAGCATTTTTATCTCAGTTCGTTCATTCAACTGAATAATCCTTGAAGCAATACCATCCAAAACTAAAACAAAACTTCAAGTTTAAACAATCAATCAATGCAACCAGAGAATCAAGGAAGAGGAAGTTCCAGCTTGCATCTCCAGAACCCTGTTTCAAACAACATATGTGAGTAAACATTAGTTATCTGTTGCTTGACCAATTGCTGTGATGATGATATCTTGCATGTGTAGATAGAAGTATAAAAATCTGAGTATATGAAGTATTGGAATATGCCTGTCTGATTTGTTTGTACCCCTCTGCTTCTTTCTTCTGATTTCAAAGATTTTAAAACAAACAAAAATTCAAACTCTCAATTTAATCACTGTGAAACTATGATGTTCAATCAAGCTAGTTTAGTTTTAAACATCATCTAGTTTTTAAAACAAGTTCTAGTATTTTAAGTTTAGAAAATTACTGGAAACAAGAAAATATAGTTGAAATCTTAAATGTGTGATAAATTCGAACATTTTAAAATTTTAATTCGATTGTGTAACTTGAATCAACAGTAAAAGATAAGATTTTTAAAACTTAAATGCTGATTTTTAGTGGCGTAATTTATGAGCAGTTTATAAATGAATTGGAAATACATTTTTATCGATTTCTGGTAACCAAAGAATTTTTAGATGTTAAAATTTTGTTTGAAGTTTGCTTGATCCTCATGGATCCCGGGAAAAATGTTAAATAAATTTTCTATTGCAAAATTTGAGGGGACGAGGGGATGTAGGGTTTAGTGCGTGGTTTTGACGAGGTCTGGAAACGAGGTGAGTTCATCACCGATGATCGACCGAGTCACGTGGGCTTTGGGGAAATGGTGGCTGGAAATGTGACGCGTTCGTAGCCGGAGTTGGAGCATCTCCGGTGGTCAGAGAAGTGGGGACATGGCGTTGCCAGGTTTGGTGATGGGAAGGGGTTCATGTTCCAGGTTTGAGTTTATACTCATTTTTGATTTCGAGAAGTAGATGGAGATTCTGAAGGTTGGAGATGGATGAGAGGATGAACGTCGACTTGCTCGACAACGCGGGGGTGGCTGGAAGCGATCAACGGGGTTGTACACGTGCATGCTGTCGCGTTCGTATCAGTGAGTTTGGGAAGTCTGGGGTAATTGGGATGAAGCAGGGAAAAGACTCGAGATTTGTCTCGAGCAACTCGGGTATTCACTCGAAGTAGTTGAGAGTTGGACTCGAAGCAAAAAAAAAATTGTGGGGCTCGGGTCAGTGTTGTCCAGACTTATTAAACAGAACCTGTTCTGTTTTCTATGTTTTAAAATTAAATTTTGAAACAAAGCTTAAACCAGTTTAAAAACAGAAGTTTAAATATAAACTTAAGTTAGTTTACAACATAGTTTGGGCATAACTAAGTTTCTAAGTTTAAATCGTTTTAATAACAATTAAGTATATATATATAAAAAAAAAGAGAATTGAATGTAAGATTATAAATTGAGTTGTAAAGGAAAGTTTAAGAAAATTTGAAACAAATCTAGAAACCTGGACATGAATCTAAATATGGAAATCAAGATTTTGAAATAAAATAAGTTTCTAAATTTAAATGTTTAAATGAGACTAAATTGTTAAAGTATACTTTAATTGGTAAACTTAAAGAAAATTTGACTCTAATTCTTTAAAGATCCTTTGTATAACAAACTATTACTTTAACAAGTAAATTTAAAGGTTTTGAAATCAGTTCAAACTTTAGTAAAGGTAAATTGGGATTCATTTTGAATCTTGGTATTTAAATTAAAATTTAAAAGTAAATTCGAAGATCAATGTTTCCAAACGCATTTTTAAATGATGATTTGTAATTCACTAATTATTAGGTTAATAATAATGGATAATTAAATTATTTAATTAATTAAGGATTTGGATTCATTAAATAAGTAATTGCAGGTTTGAATTTATTAATTAAGGTTTAAAGATTAATTAGGTAAGGAATAATTAATAAATGGGTAATTAAGTTTGATTAATAATTAAGATTTTTTAATTAATGATTAAGGATAATCAATTAAGTAATTAAGACTTAATAATTGATTAAGAATTTATTTGTTAATTAACTAATTTGAAAAGAAATTAACTTATGATTAAGTAACCAGGATTAATGACAAGTAATACATCTGATCTAGATAAATCAGTGGATTCATAAGTTTTACCTATGAATGTTTAGATCTTATTGAATGGTTGAATTGTTCATATCCCTGATGTCTGATGTTTGTGATATATCCTGATTTGTGTGGTGAAAAAAATGATGATTAATTATCTGTGATGAAATTTATTATCTGTGATATATATCTATGATCTGTAAGATAAGCATTATAGTTTATACTTCTTATCAACTGTATTTCTATGTTTTAATCTATGATGATTGAATAATGTGGCACTATTGTGTAAAACCCCTAGACCACACTTATACACGCACAAATATAGATTTCACGAGGAAATCAGTTAAGTCACAGATTTTTGAAATAGTTAAATTTGAATTTTTAAATTCAAATGTATTGGAAATGGAATCGGAATAAATGTGAAAAGCTTTTGGAATGGAATTTCAAAAATAAAAATTTATTTTTGAATTACTTGATTAAGTTTTAAAATTTAAATACTTTGATTTAAATTTGAATTCAATATTGAAATTAAATTCTGTAATTTGAAACTAGGGATTAACGATGTTATACCAGTCATTATGAGTTAAACCATTTTTAAAGTATTATTTTTGAAAATTTGAATTAACCCAAAGATTGTATCTTGCATAAATGAAATCGGGTATTTTCGAAATAAGACTGTTGTTTCTAAATGATAAAAAGGCTTTCATAGGAGAAACGAATTTCAAATTATATAAAAAGGGATTTCAAGACCAAGTTATTGATGAATATTTGGAAATGAATTTTGAAAGTGAATATTTGGGAACGGTTTGGAAGCTATAAGATAAATCTTTAATTTAAAGATTTTAAACGAGTTAATCCAAATGAAATGGAAATTGTTTTGAAATCCGTAAATGGAATTTTGTGAAATAAATCTTTTTGTTAAAGATTTAAAATGGTAATTGGTTTAAACCATTTGATAAGAAAGTTTTGAATTATTAAGTTATGACTTAATTGAAATCCCATATCCATATGTTTTAAATGTTTTCGCTCACTATTCGGTTTAGCCTGGAAAGGACCTTTGTGTCGTATAACCCATTCCGAATAGGTGATTCGACGTTATGGATAGCATTTGAAGACCGGTGATGAAGACCGGATATTTTCGAAAACGAAAGGGTTTCTTGTCGAATGTCTTTGCATCGACTGGTCCCCGGTATAGAGACTCCATATGTGATGGGAAATCCGGACGTGATTAGGGATTATCCGGATTGCAAGGACTTCTTTGTAAGTGCCTTCGGTTCTGTTCGAGCCCGGAACAGACTTGTATGGATAGTATGTCTGACATTACAAATTGAGATATAAAGCTGATTTCTTTCAAATATATTTCTGTTGGTGGCGGAGAATTTATTCTCTTAGCTTAACACCCTTCTCTGAGACGTACGAGCTCAGAGGTTATGTAGTTGATGGTTATCAGCAATATATTCCCAATTTGGTAATGTGACATGCTGAGTGTTGCTGTGAAATGATCATTGTGTTGATTATTTGAGATAGGATCATTTGTTTGATCGTCTATCTTGGCGATCATTTCTATGATCATTTGTTGACCCAAAGCACAGCTTTTGTATAAAGCGTGGCTTTGTGGATGAGACTTCGTCGAGCCTCACAAACCGGTAATGGTCGAAACAGGAATTGTGCGGCAAGGTTTTTAGGGATAGCTTCCCTAGGGTATGACCATTCCTTCTGGAAAAGGGTAGTGTCATGGTATGGAGCCCTGATACTTACTCATGTGGACACACTATATTTATTCTGTGTGGTTGTTGGTTTAGAGGCGCCTCATATAAAGGTCCCAAAGACCGGGGGTGGCATATCTGAGGGTTTGTAATATCCCTTGGGAAAAGGGGTTCCCGGCCTTGTTTGGCAGAGATCCAGTTGGGTTCTCGGAGCGTCCTTCCAGAGGCGTTTCCATGTGGCAATGGGAAGTTCCTTGGCCTGACCATTTGTTGGAAATCCATTCTTCAAATACGTATCTTGTACGGTTTTAGTTGTAGAACCTATCATTCACTTATGGTGGCGCCCCACTGTTTGGATGGTAGCTATAGTAGGCATAGTTCGAAATGTCTATGTTGGCTAAGATTTATATCTTTACTTTCGAAATGATTTTTACTACACTATGCACTAGTAATAATATCAAATGTTTCTTTTTAATGCGTATCAAGCATCTTTGACTATCATAAGGAGAAATCTCCTCCGATTCTGCGTTTGCATTGTGTGCGTGTGCGGGAGGCCTTATGGTAGTCTCATTTCTAAAAAGCATTGCGAATTAATTTTAAAATATTTCGTTGTTCGTTTTTGAAGATAAACTGTCTTTGTTACTCACACCAGTCCCATGATTGATCCGGAGTTTATTGTTTCTTTCCTAAACTCTGGATGCTCAAAAATTTTCTACACGAGCAGTCTAGAGTTGGGTTTTTCAGATAGTCAGGTTTAGTAGGTTATCTGGAGCTAGTTCAGTCTTTGGATGTGGACGAGACTTGCTTATCTTTGTGCATCGTCATTGGGAGTTCGTGCTACTGCTGGAGTTCTTCTTTGAAGACTATCTTAGAGTTATATTTTTCCGCTGCTAGATGTTATCTATTTTCCTTTTCCGTTGCTATTTTATTGTATCATATCTCTGATGTATATTGACATTCATTGTATCAGATATTGTATCAAAGCTATATATCAGTGTATTATTCTTTTATTTCACTGTGTTGTTTACTTAATTGTGTTATAAGCTCCGGCGACTCGGATTTGAACGGTCGAATCTATGGCATTTGAATACGATATGAAGTATGGATGTCGATTTTCGAGCGGGCAAAATTCGCTTCGTTACAAAATGAAGATAATGATAGTTTACACCGATAATTATACTACTGCAAAAATATATAAAAAAGATAAAATATACTCAGATCCTTACTACCTTTATTTGATAAACAAGCCTAATGTGATGAAGATGAAGAAGAATATACTTTGATGATTTTTTAATTTATCGTGGAGGAGGAGGTATCAAATTTGCAGGAGTTTGTATAGGTTTGGTCAGAAATTACTTTAGGGTTAAGTAAATAAGTTAAATCATAATGATTACCTAGATAAGATTAAAAAGTGAGGTCAAATAAAACCTTTTCTACTTTATTTTTATTTCCTTCAAATATGTCTGTGCCCTTAACCATTTTGTAACCCAAAGCGCCTTCATATACCTGTTTAAAAACCCACTTAAGGCGTTTAGTCAAAATTTTGTTTTATTTTTTATAGTGATTTTTCTTTTATTAAAATATCACCTTTTAGTTTTCAATCATATAATATAACTATTTTATTTTCTATAAGAATTCTAAAATTTCTCAAATATTATTCATTTTACCAAAATAAATTTCCAAATAATTTTTGGATTTAAAAGTTATAAAACAAATTTCATATTTGAATTTATAATCATTATTTATCAATTAAATTCAAAAAAAAATATTTTATTGTATTTAATCAAATAGCGGGATGTTATAGACTCCCCTTCTTAAAGAAATTGCATCCTTGCAATTCATTAGAGAGTACTATAATAATACGTAAATTTAAAGCATCTATGACAGCCAAATCAAATAAATAAACATATACCTATCAAGTTTCAAATAACTCTGGGTGCGACCTCGTAATTTGCTCCTTACTCTCCTAAGTACATTGTTTAGGATTATTTGACCATTAAGCCTTTGCTAATGGAACTTGCTTGTTCCTTAACTATTTCACTTTTGAATCTACAATCCTTATTGATTCAGCGGTGAAAATCAGGTTCGGTTCAAATTCTAACTCTTCAAGTTTCTTTGGCTCTAGAACAATATCAGTATTTTGTAGACATTTCATCAACTGGAATATGTGGAACATGTTGTGTACTCTTGATAGATTGGCAAGAAAATCAACTCAATATGTTTAGCTTATGCAGCTCTCCTCAATTGGACAGCGTGCTATATATCTTGGAGCTAATTTTTCAACTTTTCCAAATCTTATCACTCCTTCCGTCAGAAATATCGTTATAAAATATATAATCCCTAACTGAAAATTCTAAATCATGTATATGCTTATCGACGCAAATCTTCTGTCAAGACTAAGTAGTTTTCATATGATCGCTAATAAATTCGATCTTCTCAGTTGTTTCTCGCACCATATCAGGACCTATTACTAAGCTATCACCAGTTTCCAATCGACAAGGTGGAGAACGATACAACCTTCCATAAAGACCTTCGAAAGGAGTCGTGCCAATGTTGGACCAAAAACTATTGTTATAAGAGAACTCTGCAAAATGAAGATGATCTTCCTAAAAACCACTAAATTCGAGGATACAAGCTCTTAAAAGGCCTTCTACAATTCTAACGACTTGTTTAATTTCTCTATCCGTATGAGGATGATAAGTTGTACTTATGTTGAGTTATACCCCTAAGGTTGACTATAAGCTTTGCCAGGATTGACTCATAAACAAAGGTACATGATCACATACTATATTTTTTCAGAATTCCATGCAATCATACTATATGTTTTATGATAGTCTAGCCAAACTTTCTATAGTATGATCCGTGCTGATCGAGATGAAATGAGCATACTTGGTGAGTCGTCGACTCTCACCCATATGATTTCATTCCCTTGTCTTGATTTGGGAATCCACTGATAAAGTCTAAAGAAATTATTTCCCTTTCCCACTGTGGAATTTAAGAGGAAAAACTAATTTGTCTACTTCTGATGCTCACCTTTCACCAGTAGGAATGTAATACATCATTTCATATGCTCATTGATGTCTCTCTTCATGTCTTCCCAGTAGTACATCCGTATTATATCTTTATACATCATTTTTATCACAAGGATGTATAGACAAAAAATACCGGTGGCATTCATCAAGAATTTATTTCCTTCATTTAGCTATGTTGGGAACACACAACCTTCTATTAAATCTCAAACTCTCAATCGATTCTAACTCAAATTTACTAAGATCTTCCAAAATGTATCCACTTTTCAATTAATTGATTTTACCTGCTAAGATTGGATCATCTTCTTGATTAGGTTTAATTCGATTGAGTTACTCAGTCAAATGTCCAAACTTGCTAATATGACTGCAATATCTTTTACCTTTCTGAATTAAAGATTACATAATGACAATGCTACTAACTCTTTCTATTCCAACAACATCATCGATACCACCGCCTGATGCTGTCTATTGAGAGCATCTCCCATATTATTTCCTTTTATAAGAGTATACTAAATCTCAGGTCATAGGTGGCTAGAAATTCCACCCATAATTGCTACCGCATATTCAGATCGTTTTAGAAAAATAAACGTTTAGCTAATTGATGTTTATATATAAAATAAACCGTTTGCCTAGAATATAATGCCATCAAAACTTCAAGGTAAGCACAACGGCTGCAACTCAAGATCATGAGTTTCGTACTTCACTTCATTTGGCCTGAGCTGTTTTGATATGTAAGTTGCAACTCTATTACATTGGATCAGTATAGTGCCAAGTCCTGTTCCACATGCATCTAAATATACTAAGATATCACGATTACTTTATTGAACTATTATTATTGGAGCATTAGAAAGTAATTCTTTCAACTTTTTATAGACTTCGTCACATTTGTCCATTCGAACAAATTTAATTCGTTTCTTCATCAAATTAGCTAATGGTGCAGATATCTTAGAAAAATCCTTTATAAATGTTCTATAACATCCTGCTAATCCCAAGAAACTTCTGATCTTGGTTACTGACTCGGGCGTTTCCAATTTTGAATAGCCTCCACGTTAGCTGGTCGATTGAAATTCCTTTCTTCAAGACTACATTCCCTATAAATTTCACTTCCTTCTGCTAGAAGGGGCCCTTTGAAAACCTAGCTATAGTGACCCATATTTTATGTACCGAAGGATCATAAAATATTATTTTTAAATTCATATGAGGTTGTATGAGTTTATAACTTTGGAAATCGCCTACTAATGACATTTTCTATATTTAAATTTTTTCGGACATTTTTACCCCTTAAAAATTGTAACGGGTGTAAATTTGGTAGAAGCCGAATTAGTGTCTAAGACCACTTCCACTAGAAAGATATATGATGTTTTCGCTTTCCGTAGAATGATCATAATAGAAATTTGGACTTTCTGGAGATATGGTTATTTGAAGATTAGTGGCTTTTGGAAGTAGCTTAGTGGGTAATTAGTAAGTTTGGAGGTAAACCCACTAACCTATTTTGGGTTTGGATGCTATATTGGGCCGAACCATCATTCCCAAATCATTTTTACCACTTTTCAAAAAGATCTAAGCTCCCATTAACCCATTTACATCCAAAACACTCTATTTTCTCCTCCATATTAAGTCCAAATCATATATTAAGGGTAGATTAGCAAAGGGATTCATTAGATATCTTTAAATCTATATTTTTGGAGAAGAAAACTTAGGGCTTGGCTATTGATTCCCAGATTTACCTCGAGTTGTGTGAAAAATTCGATTTTGGAGGTTATTTATCATCTCTCACTTTACTATACATATACATATACATACATACATACATACATATATATAGATTTTGTCATGTTTTAAACTCATTTTTAAGTTAAAACATGTTTTGGGTCTATTTAAAAGTAAAACCTGAAGTTGAAACAAATTTAAAATATTTTAAACTGTCCTAATCATGTTAATTTGATGTACGGTTGCCTTGATATGTATTATGCTATGTTACAAACATATTATAGGATGGTTTACCATGAATTGTTGTATGTTTCCATGTTTGAATATCGTTTGGTCCAAGTGTGGTATTTTTCTTGTATGTTTGTTGGTTTAAAAATCTCATTAGCACGACTTAGTGTTAGGAACCATGAAACTGGACTTTGACGGATAGGTTCTAGAGCGTTTGGAATCATATCATTGCATAAGTGATTCATGAGGGTCGATGTAATGAGTATGGCGGTGAAATTGGCATGATGTTGGCGTGCTGAAGGAGCTATAGGTTTTGGTCCGGCGGAATTGGGTCTAGCATGGGGATAGTTTGGGAGGTGCTTAGCTCAACAAGGGAGAACCGAGCATGAATTCCTGTTCGGTAGCTAGTTGGTTTGGTATTGGAGAAAGACCAAACATTAAATGATGTTTGATGGTGTACGGTTCAGAACTATAGAAGACCAAACAACAAATCTTGTCTGGTGATGTTGTTTGTTTGGTTCCAAGCATAGAGGTTGGTCCAGTGGTGGGCTTCGATCGGTATCGAGCAAGTTTTGATGTTTGGAATTCGGAGGTTCCTTCAGGCAGGGAAGAGCACTGCTTCGAGCTTGGCTCGGTATAATTGAAAAGAGTATGTGGATGGAGGAATGTCGGTCGTGGTGCAACGATACTTTGGGAATTTCTTCCTGGCATGTGGGGTTGTTGCGGGTGATGTAGAGTGAAGTATGCAACTCCAAACGACTCACGATGATCTTGGATCTTATATGGCGATTAGTGAACCAATGACATAAAGCTTCGATATGACGATGCTGATAACCATGATGATGACTTCAGGTCCTAAGTACGATGGTTCTACGAATTACGATGGATGTCTAGAGGTATTCCAAAGATGGCGACTTAATGGTGGGAGTCATGACGCTGATCCACAAGGGAAAGTACAATGATGGTCGCTTGTGAGTAGTATTTGTGACTGTGTCCTACTATGGAAACACCCTTGATGGAATAATGATTGAGTTCCATTGGGGAGACACATGGAAAGGGATATGTTAACCAAATTTTTATCAGATTTCAACCAGAATAAGAAGGCCAAAATAAAGATGAGATGAATCACGAACTTGGAATCATGTTTAAAAGGGCAAGAGAATGAACTCAAAAAGTTTGAAATGGCAAATACTAAGAGAAAACTCTCCGTACCAAGAAGTATTTTCTTGGGTTTTGACCTTAAACAACTCCATATACTTCATACACTACTCCAACCACTCGTAGGCAAGTGGTTTTTCCAGGAGATAACAAGTAATACTAAGTATTTCAAAGAAGAAAGCTAATAAAGTAGAATAGAACAAGCAATATCAAGTGAATCATCAGAAAGAGCTTGACCTTCAAGGAAAAGAGTTCAAAGTGCATCAAATTGAAGATAAAAAGGCAAAGCAAGAAGAAAGTTAAGTTTCCACGAGAAAAAAATCTCGGTACTGAGAGGTCTTCTTTGATGCTAAAGCCGACGTGTTTCTTGTAGGCTATGAGGCTTACATTTGGAATTTTTACTTCATGGACTTTCGAGATTACTTACAATTTTCTCTTAAATACCAGCCCTACTACAACTAAAAGAGGGCTTCTTGATCTCCTTCTTCTCTTTGACTCTGGGATCCATACTCTACTTCTTCTTCACTCCTATTATCTCCCTCAAATATTCTAGAAACTCCATTGTAAATATGAGATCAACTAGATGGTGGTTAGATCAGATATAACTAGTTATAATCCAGAGGGAAAACAAATGACAGTAAAGATTAAAGAGGACATATGCCAGAGATTGCCAAACCATTATAAAAATTCTTATGTATTATCTTGTTTTCTTCTTGTTTTTGCATATTTGATCTGGATCTCTATATTTTTGGTTCTTTCATCTGATATCGGGTGTTAATTCCATTTTTGGCATGAACATTTTGGTGCTTTCACTAAGAACGAGCTATATTTCAAGCTTGCATCTAAAGCTTGAAGAAGATGAATAGGCCTAACACGAGATCTAAGATTGAAGGAAGTCAACCAGAGCATGAGGTAGCCAGGAGGTATCCTCAAACTCTAATCATTCTATCTACATAACCGGAGAGAATATGGAGAGGATTTTGAAAAAAATGCAAGATGGAATAGTGGCTTGACAATCGGAACTGCTAGATAGATTTTTCCAAAGCATGGGATAATAAGGAATAGCTAGAGCTGTTGGAATTCAGAACCAAGGACTAGGAACTAATGCAGGAACACCTGGAGTTAGAGCGGAGTAAACTAGAAGAATGCCCCCACAACCAAGACCACTCAGTGCCAATCCCAATCATCTCAACAACGAAAGGAAATACTCCGGGCCAATGTTGGATTGAACTTAGGGCAAGTTGGGATGCCGAGAATGGATAATGATGGAACCAGAAACGGAAGACAAAATGCAAGTGCACAACAACCAGAAGAATATGCGCCACAACTTCCCATAACAGTGAAGAAAGAATGGAGCCAGAGGTTTAGATCAAAATGCAGATACATAGCTAGAGGAGTATGTGCCTGAATATGTTCCATAGTTCCCTAACAGAAGCAGGGGGCAGAATGCAGCTAGCAGTCGATGATTTCTGTTAGGCGACAACAACCGGATGGCTGAAATGATCAAAAAGATAGTTAGAGGTGGATCCCAAGCCCAGAGTTTGGAGGACATAAAAAGAACCCTTTACCACTAACATCCGGAATGCAAGTAATCCTCAAAATTCAAGCTTCCGGCACTGGAAATGTACGACGGTCAAATGGATCCAACAATTCATCTAATGAGATACATCCAATATATGAGGTGTTGGGTGCTTCTGAGGAGGTTATGTGGTGATGCTTCCCATTATATCTGACTGATTTAGCAGCGATGTGGTTCAGATAGCTGTAGAATGGGTTCATAAGCGCATGGACCAACCTGGTGAATAAGTTCTTGAGATAGTTTAGAGTTATATCTCTAGACCAAAGAATGTGATGATACTACTAAGTTTAACGAAAAGGGCCAGAAAGGCTTTGAGAATTTACTTAATGAGATATAATGTGGTAGCTGCTGCAGTTGATAAGCCAGATCCATCACTAATCCTGATGGTGGTAGTGTCTAGAGTCGTAAGTAAGATCGACTTTAAAATTGCATTAGAAGGGGATCCATCAATGGATCTCTTGGAGTTTTACCATGAAGCTAAAAGGTATTTGCGTCAAGAGGACGCTTAGGCTGATGTTGCTAATATTAATGCTGTGGAAGGTGGAGGAACGCTCAAAGCATGATATGGAAGAGACATAGGGAAATGAAAAGCTAATAACAACTTCGGGGAACTGAAATGGCAAAGGAGAGAGTCAAAATTCACTTCTTACATTAATTTGAAAAAGACATTGAAGAGGATATACCTAGATACTGGGAGGTAGATCTCCTATCGACAACTAGCTAAAAAAGAACCCATGGATAAGGAAAGAAGATTCAGAAAGTTTTGCATTTTCTATGAGCTAGATGGACATGAAACGAATGAGTATCGACACCTTCATATTTGATAGAAGAACTAGTTCAGAGCAACCAGCTACAATAGTATGTAAGGAACCGAATTTCAATGGTGTGGCTGGAGTATCCACCATCTGCAGCGAATGCATCGAGACATTACCAAGGGGATATGGGTCGAGAATGGTAATCTAATAATTGGGATAGATAGGAGTCAGGTTTGGTTCATATGCTTTGATTTCCAATAAATAATTAAGGCAACAATAATCTCGGATCGCTTACATGTATATGGGATTTTGATTGATCTCTAAGCACACTCTGAGTAAGATGTCTAAGATGAATAAATAAGATAATAAAAACCTCAGACCGCTTAAATGTGTATGATATCTTAGTCGATCTCTAGGCATGCTCTGAGTTGGATGTCTAGGATGAATAATTAGGACTTTTGCTTGCTCGTTTGCTTTGACTTGAATATTTGATTTCTTGAAAAATCTACTTAAGCATGATATTGATCATGGTAGTCCCATCCAGAGAGACGAGGCAGTGACCGCAAGGTGCAAGTTCCCTTGCCGAAGAGCAAGTGGATGAACTTGTATGAAAATTAAGTCCCCTCATCGGAGAGTGAACAGATGAGCTTACTTGGTCGTTGGGTCCTATCATCGAAGAGTGAGAGGATTGGACTGAACAATGATCCAGAGAGATCAAACCGTATATTGGATGGTAAACAATTCAAAGAGATCGAGCCTTAAATTAGAAGGTGAATGATCTGGAGAAATCTGACCCTACATTGATAGATATATGATCTAGAGAGATCAAATCCTTGATTGAATTCTAAACGATTCAAAGAGATCAAGCCCTAGAATGGATGTAGACTAGATAAACGGGGCAGAATATCTTGTAATCGGAACGAGATGGTTAAATCCCAAGTGAACACGAGATGATTTTGAAATATAAAATGATACCGCTGGATAAGATATAGGTTAATCGTGATTCGTTGCTAACACTTAAGAAAGGATCATAATCAAAGCTACAACAGGTCTAAAGCGACCTTTTGCATGCAGGAGAAACTAAAGGAACCGAATGGTTCACCAAGACCGAAATCAACAGATAGCCGTGGAGTTCAACTATCGAAGATTGACTACCGATTAAACTTGTTCTTAAGCAAAGCACACCTTACATTCAAAAGGTGTACTTGGGTGCAACCTGAATTAGAAAACCAAAATGATGATGAGCTAAATCGCGAAATTGGAATCATGATTAGAAGGACAAGAGAATGAACTCAAAAGGTTTAAAGTGACAAACAAGCTAAGTAGATCACTCGGTACTAAGAGAAATCTCTCGGCATTAAGATGTATTTTCTTGGGTTTTGACCTTCGACAACTCCATATACTTGATATGCTACTCCACTCACTCGTGGACAATTGCTTTTTCTAGGAGATAGACAAGTAACACTAAGATTTTGGAGAAGAATACAAAGAAAGCAGAATAGAACAAGCGATATCAAGTGAATCATCTGAAAGAGTTCGACCTTCAAGGAAAATAGTTCGAAGTGCATCGAATCAAAGATAAAAAGGCAAAGTAAGAAAGAAAGTTAATTTTTCACAAGCAAAAAGCTCTCAGTACAGAGAGGAACTTCTCGGTGCTGAAAGGCCTTCTTTGATGCTAGAGCCGGTATCCTCTCTTGTGGGCCTTAGGGCTTACATCAGGACTCCATACTTTATGGATTTTCAAGACTACTAACAAGTTTCTCTGTAAATACCAGCCCTACTACAACCGAAATGGGGCTTCTTGATCTTCGTCTTCTCTCTAACTCTAGGATGTATACTCTACTTCTTCTTCACTCCTATCTTCTCCCTCAAATACTCTAGAAACTCCATTGTAAATATGAGATCCGTAAGATTATGGTCAGATATGATATAACTTATTATAGTCCAGATAGAAAGCAACTAGTAACAAAGATTAAAATGGATGTAGACCAGAGATTGCCGAACCACTATAAAAGTTCTTGTTTGTTCTCTTTTTTTGCCTGTTTGATTTGGATCTCTACATTTTTTATGATTTCATCTGATATATGGGTGTTGGTGCCATTTGCGACGTTAACAAGTTTTTTGATAACTTGGAGAATTCTAGTGTGCTCATAAAAAAAATGTGGAGACGCCCATGTGGATTTAAAATTGTGTTCAGATCTTGCAATGGTAGTTAATCCCGGGCTTTTGCGATCGTGAACTTGGTTCCTAGCCATTCAGAGTGGCATGGATTCACGCACCAAGGAAGTATGGATTTCGATTGGGACCTTGCTTTATGATTGTTCCATACGAGTTATCATGTATTCAATGCATACAAGTGATTGTAAGGACTGTTTGATGAATGCTATGTTTTCCATGGCTTTTTACCACTTTAGGATGCCTACGATGCAAGTATTTTAGACCGTATACCTAGACACCGTACTTCAATTATAGTACACTTATAGGGAGATGGTAGTAGATTAGCATATATCAACTATTATGTGCTTACTCTTTAGACGTAGGGTTACGTCAGATATAGTTCTCCATACCCTATGCCCATGTTTACTATATATGACTTTTATAGGATTTTTGGGATGATGTATCGCTCAGACCAGACTGTTGTTTGGCACGAGGCTTTATGCTTTGCTTCTTATTATCTTGGGTACTCTTTAAATGAGTAGATTAGGAATAACAAGTTTTGATAGTGCATCAATCTGTATGAAGTACGAACAGCAGGCTATGCTTTCATATATCCATAATTGGAGCTTACTATTGCTTATGTTCTGTTGTGCAGTATTGTAGAGCTAAACCAGTACTTGTATCACTTTAAAGACAATTTTGGATGCACCCTTAGCTACAAGCATGTGGTTGGGTTATAATTACCTTAACCCTTGGCTACTATCTTGCATCGGTCGGGTACATCCACAACACTCTATATAGGTATATTGGATGCCAAAGGTATAGAGCAGTTGTCATAGTAGCTTTGATTAGTGCCCTCTTAAAATTTCTAAAACCATTTTCAAATAAATCGCATGCTCTTCTTCTGTCTTTGAGTAAACGATGATATTATCAATCAAAAAATAGACAAATTTATCCAAATAACTTCTGAATAATCGATTCATTAAATCGATGAAGTAAACTGGTGCATTCGTCAACTTGAATGGCATTATTGACCATTCGTAGAGCCGTATCTCATTTGAAATGTTGTGAGTGGAATCCTATCATTTCAACTCTAAGTTAATGAAAACTTAGCAAGATCAAGTTATGAAAAGACCTTTGCTCCACTCAGTTGATCGAATAGATCATCTATCCTCGGTAACGTATATATATTCATAATGGCGAAATCATTCAAATTTAGGTGATCTATGCAAAGTTGAAGAGAACCATCTACCCTTTTAACAAATAAGCCTGTATCCATCTCTCTATCGAAAAGTGCTAACATTGGTTTGGGAGATATGAGTAACATTTTTGTGAATATGGATGACTTGATGGATGACTTTACTTCGAAAGTGTTGCCTTCCTAGTCCACTCAGATTATCCTTACAGGAAGCAACATTCTGACATAAGTTGTTGACCGATCTGGTTTGTGTATTCTGCTAGATCATTAAATTGCAACACACACTTCACTAGGATCACACGCTTTATATTATTATTATTATATTTATTTTTTAGGATGTTTTAGCTCATCAAAAGCCTCTTTCCTAAAGCCATTTTATCGCTTGCAGTAGGAATAATGTCTCGTGGTCTTTACAATGATATTGATCAAGTTTTGGAGTCCCAGCGTTTGCAGAAACACTCTTCAAGGTACCATGCTCCCCGGAAGACCAACGAGGAGAGGAAAAGGAGGAAGGAAAGGGAGGCGAAAGAGCATCGCCATGCCGAGAAAGATTAAGGTAGAGATAAGAGGAGCGGCTATGAAAGGGGAAGAGCCTGATTGAGCGGGGAGATTCGTCAAAGAGGCCGAAAAGAGACCAAGAACGAGAATCTGCTTCAGAGCCTTCTGCTTCCACTGGGATAAGTGTCCCTGCTTCTAGTGCCGTGAACTCTTCCACTTATACTGTCGTGACCACCAATCCCCAAATTTCTAGGCACGTGCCTTACATTCTTACTACTGGTCCCCCACCTCTGTAAGCCGCATTCCCTGATTTATTCTTAAGAGGGGTTGTGTTTGACAAGACCAACCTAGAGTCAGTTCATGCTGAATCTTATTCACCCTATTTCCAAGAAATTTAAAGCGGTTTAGAGCAAGCTGAAGGGTGGGAAAAATTATGCATACAACTGTCAACTATTAATCGGAACAACCACCAGGAAATCCTCTCATTTGAATCTTAAAAAGATGAGTATAAGAAGCATCTCGTAGATCGCGATGCTAAGATCGAGAGGCTAAAGAAAAAGAGTGATGATGCCTTCAAAAGGGAGGGAAAAAGTGCGTCTTTACTTAAGGAGCTAAAAGAATCCACTGATCGAGCCACATCATATTTAAAGATGAGATAAAGAAGTGCCATACAAATGAGCCAACTTTAAAAGAAAACTTGAGGATAAGCGAAACGGTGATTGAGATGCAGAAGAAAACCATCACCGAGCAGGCTTAAAAAATTGCCTCTCTTCGTGAACTAGTTTCGAACTTAGATGCTGAGAAGAAACAACTAGCGATAGAGAAGGCTAACGCGGATGCCAGCTTTTCAAAGCTTCAAGATGCCTTCACAAACAAGATGAAAGGCTTGGATGCTATTATTTGGCTTCTATGTCAACTCCATGCTACATTAGGGGAGTCTTAATTACTTGGGTTCGTTGTTCCCTTATAAGCTTGCTGTAGTCTGGGAAGAGATTCTAGCCCGATTTCAGGATATGGATGGAGGTTATACCGAAGAGGAGTTGGTTTAAGCATATATGAAAAAAGAGTCCCGCCAATCTTTAGGGGAGGACTAGGAAATCCTAAGACTGGAGAGAGAACGAGAAGCTATTGAAGTCGCGGCCACCGCTAAGGCTATAACCGGGCATTTGCCTTCAGGCCTTGGTGAGTCATCTTCGCATCTTCGCTCGCGATGTGGAGGAGATTATTTCTACTTCCCTCATGATTATGCAGTCATCAAAAGAGGGAAATAGAAAGGGCTTCGAAGTTGTAGCACATGAACGGACCCCTACAACAGGTAATTTTCTTATCTCTCCCATATTTGAAGACTTCCAATTTACGCCTGATGAAATTGCCAAGATAACCGCCCTTTATTCTAATATTATAGATCAACCCTCTTTTCCTATCGAGTTATCTCCTCTCACGATACCGAATCTACTGCCATTCTGAGCGCATCAAATGTCATTTCCGCATCTAGCTCGTAGTCGGGTTCGCATTCCGAGGAAATTATAGCCCTGCATGGTTTGGATGACCCCTTTGTATCTCAAGTGGATGGTTTGGCAGCTACTGACACATGGGAGCAGGTGGATCAAGCTAGCGAACCAGATAAAGTAGAGGATGAGTAGCAGATGGTAGCGGTGAAGAAGGAGAAGGTTGAAGATCAAAAAAGGTCATCAAAGGGTTCTCACAAATCCCGCAAGCACAAAGGCAAAGTAGGGTCTGCCTGTAGCAAATTTTCAAAAAGAAAGATCATCCTGGGTTGGGAGAAGCTTGAGAAGTTGTCGATCAAAGGTGGGAAAGGCGGCATGGGAGGTAGTGGCAAGAAGTCATGATCTGTCTGTGTACTCGTGAAGTTGAGCTTTTGTTCTTTTGGTTACTTTTTGTACAAGTGCAGAGTCTGCACTTAGCATTTCTTCTTGTTGTTATAATAGTGGTGTTTGTATTTTCCTATTCTTGGCTGTTATTGTGCGGTTGTGGACCCTGCTATTTGTTGTTGTACATGAAAAACATTATGTTAACATTTTGATTGTAACTTCACTTGTCTACTTATCTACATTTCATGCACCATTGCCTTTTTATTCCACTATTTTATTTAGTTCTGTAGTTACTGTCAAAATTCTTTGTTTGGAGTAATAGAACTATGAAGTATTTTCTATTTTAGTTGAGTGTTTGTGTATGTGCATGCCCCTAGCTCACGAGATTGTTTACTTCGAACACCTGATACGAAATTGGTTGCCCCTAGTAGTCTTCCGGATGCCCCCAGTCGGGTCTATACTGCAACTTCTATCTTTGGGAACTTCTGGTTTTATTGTCCTAATTTTAGATATTCCATTATGATTTCTGACTTAAAATACCCATGAAGCTATTTAGCGGCCTTACGACCAGTGATTTATGGACTTAAGCGATCGGTGATGTTGGAGCAACATCGATTACTTGAAATTCTTTTAAGTGATTCTGTCGCAATGATGATGTTCGGGCTATTATGCACACGTGTTTCTCCTTGGAGTGCTATTTTCTTGGCTCCAGAGGCGGTGTATGGCATTTTTTAATATGAGAGTTCCCTGTCTTTGGACTCAATTTTGCTGACCCAAGTAGTGGTGTATAGCTTAAGAAATGCGCACAATAGGAACAAGGCTTGCTCGATCGTATTTTTGCGAACCAAGAAGCGATGCACGACTTATGAGATGCGCAGCTTAGGTAATCGTGTCCTTCACAACTTTCAGCCTGACTATCAATGCTTCATATTCCGCTTCATTGTCTATTGCAGGGAATTTCAAACGTAAGTCATAGCATAAGGATCGTCCTTCGGGTGTTTCAAGCATGACTCCTGCCCTAGAGCAAAAGTTGTTAGATGCACCATCGACGTACAATCTACAGCTTGTCTCCACTTCTGGAGTAAATTCTTCTTTGTTATCTCATACTATAAACTTGACAATGAAGTCTGCCAGGGCCCGCTCGTTGATCGCCCTTTGAGGATGGTAAGTGATTTCATATTGACTCAATTCAATGTTCCATTCGATAAGCCATCCAAAGGTTTCGGGGCGGTACAACACCTGCTACAAGGATTGATATGTTAGTACGTTGATCGGGTATGCCTGGAAGTATGGTCATAAATTTTTGGATGCGATCAAGAGGCAATATGCTTGTTTTTCCAACTTTGAATAGTTCTTATGGGCTCCAGTGAACCATTTATTGATGTAATATATGGGTCGTTGGACCCTATCTTCCTCTCCTACAAGTGTTGCACTTAATGCATGGGGCGAGACTGCTTTGTAGATACACAAGTCTTCCCCATCTACCGGCTTGGATAGGATTGGTAGAGTCTCCATATGTCATGGCAGTTCTTCAAAGGTTTTCGAAGTGATTTGCAGCTATGCGCTATTTAAATAACATGTCATCTACATAGACTTCCATCGTCTTCCTAATCTGATGTTTGAACATGGTGTTCACCAGCCGTTGGTAAGTTGCCTCAGCATTCTTTAAGCCGAATAGCATCACTTAGTAGCACCATAATCCCAGATCTATGATGAAGCTAGTGTTTTCTTGGTCAGGTTCATTCATCATGATCTATTTGTATCTCGAGTAGGTGAACGACCTTGACTCGACCTTCGAAAATCGGCACCGAATACTTCAACTCGTATTCAAATGCTACATATTTAAACGTCGAATCTGGCTCGTCGGAGCTTATAACACATTAAGTATAACAACACAGCGGAAGAAAAAGATAATATCATTGATATATAATATCTGATACAATAATTTGATACAAATGACTATCAATATATCAAAGATAGATACAAGACAATAACAGAAACAACAACAGCGGAAAGACAATGTCTTCAATGCCAAACTCCAAAAATTCCATCTCCAATCCAAAGCTAGCTCGAACCCCCATCAAGTGGTACTAAGCAAGTCCGGCCTGGAATGTAACTACCAAGATCCAAACGACTTCAAAGACCAAAGACTTCGAAGGCTATCGAATCTACACCTATTACCTGACTATCTGAAAACCCAACTCTAGACTGCCCATGTGGAAAAATTGTGGGCACCCAGAGTTTAGGAAAGGAACAATAAACTCTGGGACAGTCATGGGACTAGTATGAGCAAACAAAAACAGTTTTAAACAAAAACAATCAACAGAAGAATTTAAAATTGAAATCCGCAATGCTTTTTGGAAAATGAAACTACCATAATGCCTCCCACCGCACACGCAATGCAAACGCAGAATTGGAGGAGATTTCTTGTGATAATCAAACACGCTTGATACGCAAAAACCTTTTGGTATTATTATTAGTGCATAGTGCAGAAAACCTTTCGAAAATATAATATTGATCTTAGCCAGCATACAACCATTATTATATGCCTACTATAGCTACCATGTTCAATAGCAGGTTACCGCCACATTCCATGGCAGGTTATACAACTAAAACCGTACAGGGCGCATATTGTTTGTTTGGATTTTCCAACAAATGGTCAGGCTAGGGAACTTCCTACTGTCTCATGGGTATGCCTCTGGAGGGACATCCTGAGAACCTACCCGGCTCTCTGCCAATATAAGGCCGGGTTACCTCTGTAACTAGGTAACTACTACTCGAGCATGCCATCCCCTGGTCGTTTGCGACCTTTATCCGAGGCGCCTCCCAACCAACAACCACAAAGCAATCACAAAGTAATAGATTTGCAGTGACCACATGAGTTAAGTATCTGGGCTCCATACCATGATACCACCCTTTTCCAGAAAGGAATGACACACCCTAAAGGGCACGACCCTCATAACCTTGCCGCGTCTTTCCTGTTTCGACCATTTTCGGGGTGTGAGGTCTTGATGCAGTCTCGTCCACAAAGCTACGCTTTACACAAAAGCCATGCTTTAATCAACAATTGATTAACAAATGATCAACAACACACGACAGCATTCAGCATGTCACACTACCAAATTGGAAGTATATCACTGATAACCTTCAACTACGTAACCTCTAAGCTCGTACATTTCAGAGAAGGCTGTTAAGCTAAGAGAATAAATTCTCCACCACCAACAGAAATGTACCTGAAAGAAATATGTTTTATATCTCAAAGTGTAATGTCAAATATACAACCATACAAGTCTGTTCCGGGTTCGAACAGAACTGAAGCCACTCGTTTAATAAAGGAAGAAGCCCTTGCAATCCGGGTATCCACAATCCCGATCGGACTCCCCATCACATATGGAGATCTCTATGCCAGAGCAACTCAGTGCAGAGTCATTCGGCAGGTTACCCTATCGTTCTCGAAGACACCCGGTCTTCACCACCGGTCTTCAAATGCAATCTATTTCATCATATCACTATTCGGAATGGATTATATGACACAAAGTCCTCTCCCGACTAAACCGAATAGTGAGCGCAATATTTTAAAACATATGGATATTCGAATTTCAGTTAAGTCGCAACTTTAAAACCCAAAACTTTCTTTCAAATGGTTAAACAAATTACCATTTTCAAATTTTTTAAACAAAAAATTCACTTCACAATGTTCACAAATTATTCCCAAACAATTCCATTTCAAATCTTTTATCCAAAGTATATACCTTTAAGATCCCCTTCGATTTCAAAACAAGGTTCAATCATTTTTCACAAAGATTAATTCATAGCTTTCAAAACTATTTCTATTTGATTTCAAATTCGAAATCTTTCAACACAATTTGGAAATCTTTTCTTTATATGAAAGCTATTATTATTTGAAAACAAATAGTTTTCATTTCGAAAAAATACGATTACATTTGCATGAGTTAAAGCCTTTTAAGTATAAACTTGGGTTGAATTTTAAATTCCCTAAAACAATGCTTTTTTAAAAATAGTTTAAAACCCATATAAACACATTTATAAGTTGAATAACCTTTTTAAACCATAATTTCCAAACATAGAATTCAGTTTCAAATCTTGAATTTAAATTCAAATCAAAATATTTAAATTTCAAAACTTTATCAAGTTCATACAAATTTTGAATTACATTAATCAAGTTCATCAAGTTCATACAGATAAAATAAATTACATTAATCACAGCTTGAATTAAAACAATTCAAATTACAAAGCTTCACACAATAAAGACATCAAACAATTCAAAGCAGTTCATACAATTTAAACATCCATAAGTAAGACTAAATAGATTATCTGATTAACTGAAATCAGATTAATCACTAATTCTGGTTGATTACATTAATTAATTACAATTTATGCTAATTTAGTATCCTTTAATTATTTATTAATTACCCTTAATTAATAAATAAATCAACCCTTAATTATTAAAGAATTATTTAATTACTCTTAATTAATTATCCTTAACAAATTAATTCAATAAATTAATTAACCCTTAATTAATTATCATTTAATTAATTATCCTTAGTTAATTATCATAAGTAATTATCCCTAATTACTTAATTAACTTTAACCATTATTTAATTACTTTTAACTAAGAAATTATCTTTAATAATTAATTACTTCTATTCACTTACATATTAATTAATCTTCTAATTAATTAATTAATCTTAATTAATTTATCTTATTAATTAGTTGCCCTCAAATCTATTAGCTTAATTAATTAATCACATAGATTAATCATCCTTAAATTAATTTTTTTTATCACTTGATTAATCCACTTTAATTATTAATCAATTACTTTAAATTAAGTAATTATCTTTAAGTGATTAATTACCCTTTAATAAAAAAATTAATTAACCTCGAATAAATTTCACAAAGTAAAATAGTTTTAATTTAATTACACAAAGTAATTTGCTTTTAAATCAATTTACAAAGTAATTAGATTTTATTTAATTACACGAAGTAATTATCTTTTATTTACTTTCGTAAATAAATTAATCTTTTAGTTAATCACCCTTTTTAATCTTTAATTAATTGCATTAAGTAATTAACCCTTAATTTCTTATCCTTTTAAATTAATTGCATTGATTAATTACTTCTTATGTTGAACCCAAACCTTAATTAATTTAAAAGATAACCCAATAAATCTTACTTTATCACCCTAATTTCATAAATCAAGACTTTATTTAAGTAAATATAAACTTTTTAAATTACTAACTTTTATCATTTCAATTTTATTTGAACATTTTTGCCTTGGGACCTTAATAAATACTTTAACTTGGAAGACTTGTTTCTGTTTTGCTTTTAAACTTTGAAAACTTTGGTTTTCTTTTAAGTTTTAAAACCTGGAACAACATTCCTTTCAAAATTTAAAACCTGGTTTTTAACAAACCCAAACTATATGATAATTTCCCCGAACACAAACTCGAACCGAAACTATATTTACTCGAGACCATTCCCGAGCCCGGACCTTCTTCCCTATCATTAACAAATCCAGGTGCCGAGATACCTCGTGCACGTGCACCTGAGTTCGCCATCGTTTTGATCATCGTCACCGTCGCCAGCACGTCGACTTCGACCTCATCAAGCAATCGAAACGTCCAGATTTACAAATAGGCCTGAGAATCAAAATCAAGCTACCTGATCGAATGCTATAACCTGGCACCGATAACGAAATCCACCATCGCCGCCACGTCACATCACCAGAGTCTCGCCGACTCCGACCATGGCTCCGCTGTCTGCCCACGCACCACCTCCCCTGGTCTGATCGCCTTAAATCCACTATCGCTGACAAATTTAATTGTCAAATATCAACGAACCAAGACACCCTTTAAACCCTAAATCATTCTCGTCCATCATCCACAATGAATTATAAAATCAACTTGCATTTTTATGGAGTTATCCTACCCTCCAGCGAGCTTCGTCCAAGATCTCAAGATGAACTATGTTGTCGAACACCAGAAATCACTAAAAAAACTCAAATCTGTTCATCTTTACATTACTCAGTGAATGCTTGCTTAAAAATTTTAATTTGACATTCAAAAATCATTATTTTCAAAATCCTTTCATTTGATGTATTTGATATACGAGATCATTATGGTTGGATTTTCAACCTATATTTTGTTTTGCCAGTATTTTCAGATTTTCCAAAGCAATCTTAAATTGTTTTTGCTTCAATTAATTTTTAAAACTTAAAATGTTTTTAAACAAACAATTTTTTTTGTTTAGATTCTAATCCTTAAACAAAATCAGAGAGAGAAATTTGGATTGTTTTCGTAATAAGTTTACTCTGTAAACCTGGAACAAAAATATTTGTCTGTAACCCAGACATGCACAAGCATATATACATATGTATATGTATATACAAACGTAATTCCACTTGAAACAACAGCCCAGATCATACTTCAAGAATTCATTACCATATCAAAGAATATATGCAAAAATAAGGGAGTTTGCTCACCTGCAGTTGGGAAACAGAGAGCAAAGCCTGAAAAATGTTTTTGCACTTGAGTTTGTACTTTGTTGAGTTGATCTGTGTAACTTGATTTTGAAGTTGTTTGTTGGTTTGAGATGACCTTTGCTTTGATTTCTATTTTTCTTTTGATCCTCTGTTTCCTTGATTTCCAGGTTTTTAAGTTATAGGGTTTAGATTTTTGAACCTGATCTTGTTTTAACTTGATCATCTCAGGCTGTAGTTGTTTTTAATTTGCTTGCTTGATCTTCCTGCTTCCAGGTTGAAGCTCTGATTTCCAGGCTAAAATGTTTCTCTGGTTTGTTTTGATTTAGATCTGAAGCTTGTTTTGTTTTTAGGTTTGTTGTTTTCCAGATTTTAGTTTTGCTTCCAGATTATCATCTCCAGGCTGAAGACTTTGCATTTTTGATCAGGTTTACATTTGAAAACTGAAGCTTTTAATTTCAGTTTTGATTTTCTTTTCTAGGTTTTATCTATATTTTTTTTCTTTGATTTGTAATTTCTTTGTTTCAGTTTTGAGAAGAGAAGATAACGACAGTCTGGTTATTTTTTTTCTCTTGCATGTTTTCAAATTTAATTCAAAAGAAAATAATTCCTTTGCCACTTGTCTTAATTAGGATTACACTTGTAGTCACATATGTTAATTTTCTTACAGATGTTCACATGTGAACTAAATTGTGTTTATATTCCTCTTTTGAATAATTTTAAAATTTTTGTTTTAACCCTTTATGCATAAAAAATTTCATATCTTAACATATGCCTTTATTTTAAGCGTTTATGTTATTATCTTCTTATACAGTTACATACTATATATTTTTATTTAAAAGAAAATGTTCAAATTTATCCTTTATAAAATTATTATATTAATTTCAAAACATAACTTCCAAATAATTATTATTAAAAACCAATTTTTATAAATTCTAAACATAGTATTTTCAATTCCTTTTTTTTTGAATTTCAATTCCAAATTCAATTTAATAAAAATCCAGTTATATAAATAAATAAACATACATCTTATTTAATTTAGAAAATTTCAAATACAATTTTATAAAATACTTATTTTTGAATTCTAACCCATAATTCTATTTAATATACATATTTTCATTTACCTGCATAGTTAAAACAAGCAAACAGATATAATGCATTAGTTTGGATACATTTTATATAAAATAAAATAAAAATAAAGAATGTGCCTTTCAGATATATCAATACATGGTGTAATATTGAAGGATATCAGCAATGTGTATTAGAGGGGCATAAAGCTACAACATGAGGGGATTTCACTCATAATCTTATTTGATGCTTTGTTCTTTTTTTTCAAAAACAAAAACAAAACAAAACGACATCAGTAAGATAATCTTTACATTTGATTTTGTTTGTGGCTTGTGAATCAGTTTAGAATTCACTATGACATGTACACTTCTTCATAAAAAGATATTTTACAGCATGGATAGTTGTCAGTGGACATCTGACATGCAAACAAACTTAGATGAAAAATCAATCAGCATATGTTACCATTCATCTTTGATAAAAATATCATGTTTACCTATTTATAATTAGACACGAGCTAAGAAGTTATGATTCTAATTGCGTATGTTCTAATATTTTGCCTAATACACACTACATAGTTATTGGACATTCAATGACAGAACAAGTTGTTACAGACGGCCTGTGGACAAACTTTGATTCATCTTCAACTATCAGTCAGTCGAGTATCACAGTTAATCAACCATATGTTGTAGAACACAGGTATTATAATTTTGTATATTCAGCGTTTTAGATTAAAAAAATATTTGGTTAGAAAAATTCCAGAGCTAAATAAGACATTTTTTACTTTTTATTCAAACTCAAACAATATTTTATTTTTATTTAACTCCTTGATTAGCCAAGCCGTGGGCCTCAAATATTAAAATAGTGACATGTTTTGTTTGTATGTTGTATTATATGATATTACTGCAAAGACTCCCTGAACATTCAGGCATATTATTATTAAATTACTATAGCAACTAGCTTACAGCCCTTTTGGAGAACTTCCTTCTTACTCTGCAAATGCAAATTGCCATATTTCAGGACAAGCAGATCAAGTCAGCTTCTCGTCGCAACGCTAAATCTAAGATTTGGTCAGAACAGTATAAGAAAGAAAAGGAAGCAACAAAACATGGAAGCGTCCTTACTTAAGATATGTCAGCTTCTTATATTACTTATACATGTTGCACACAACCTCATACACACACTTTAAATCTTAAGAAGTACGATGAACTCAGGGTACCATTTGCATCTGACAAGTCCATGTTTTGGAAATTGGCTTGATTTACTTGTTATTTTTGAAAGTGGGCATATATATTACAAAAAACACCTTTTATTAGCACTTGAGATACACTAATTAGCTAAGTGAAATGCTTGTGGCGATCAAATATCTCTAGAAAAAAGATAATTATGAAATCGGACTTATATATTACGAAAGCACTTTTTATCACTAGCACTTGAGATACACTAATTAGCAAAATGGAACCAACATGGCTATTGGGATCAGAGCTTGTTGCAAATCCAAATTATTATGAAATCAAAACTTCTTCAGTCCAAATCTGAACTAAGGCCTTCTTGAAATATATAAGGATTCAGATTACCCCATTTAGTGAAACAAGGATAGTTGAAATCCAAATAACAAACCCTCAATGATTTTAAATTTATGAAAATAAATTCTGTGGCCTAAATTGCAGAACTGGTTTGGTTCACAAAATAAAACAAAATAAGCAAGTTATGAGGTGCCTGCTTTATTGGTTTTACCATTTTTTTTAAATAACATAAATATTGACATATGTCACACATCAATTGCTAATAAGATTACGATGTGCTCGAGGTAAAACTCTATAGCAAAAAAATTGAGAAATGTTCAGATCACCATAATAAAAATATGAAATAATTTCCAAAATGAAACAAAATAATCTTGCATCGGGAATGAGCTTTTACAATCCAGAATCCACTTATCATGATCATAGCCAATTCAACCATAACACAACTAATTATTAACAAGTTGATGTTGGTAAACATCACATAGAATTTCAAATAATATTTCACCTTATATTGTAAAAAGTGGTTATTCTTGTTCTTACAAAAATCAGTAATATGACTAAGTGTACATTGCAAAATCCCTAAACTATGCTCTACCATCCCAAGCACATAAACATCACAAGTAATAATACCCAATCTCTTAAAGAATTGCTATACTTTCCAATTAAGAATATAACAATAAGAAGTAAATTACCATAAAAGCTAAGCTTCTGGTTTCTCCTCTGCTACCAAAACAACCTCAACAGTAGCAACGTTCTCTTCCTTGGACTCCTCCTTTTCCTTCTCCGCTTTCTCCAACTCTTCTTCTTCAGTGACGGCGAAATCGAAGATCGGCGATTAGGGTTCCAGACGCCATCGATTTGACTACTGAGGAGTGAACTATTGAAGTGGAGGAGAACGGCTGTGAAGATCTGAGATGGAGCGAACAGTTTTGATTAGGGTTATTTCGTTGGAGACGAAAATTGACAACGCTATTTTGGGAGGGATATGAAAATGGTTAAGTTTTTTTTGGGAGGGAGATGAAACTGTTAAATGTTTTTCTGGAGGGATGATGAAAATTTTGGAGCCAAGAGCGTTACACAGCACGGTACAAAACAAAATGAGTTAAAAAACAAATGATTAAATGTAAACAATAACGCTTTAGAATAACGCGTTATTAAATGACGTTATAAAAGACACTTTTTGTTGTAATGGGTTTTCCATCTATTTTGAAATTTTTTGAATTTTCTTACTCGTAAGGGTTTTACAATAGTTGTGAAAATTAATATAATCCATATAGTTTCGCATCAAATTTTTATGGATATTTTAATAAAAGCATTGTACAAACAATTTAAATGATCTGTGTTTTTCCATCTATTTTGAAAATATCTGAATTTTCATACTCTCAAGGATTTCACAATAGTTGTGAAAATCAATATAATCAATATAGTTTCACATCAAATTCTTATGGATATTTTAATAGCAGTATTGTACAAACAATTCGAATTTTGCACCACAAAGTTTTCAGAATATTGACCAACCCTCAACTCTTATTAAGTATTAAAACTATTGAATCTATACTTGAGATTTCTACACAACAAAATCAAATAATAAATAAATTGTGTAATTCATATCTGTGCAATAACTCAAGTTAAAGATTTCAAAATAATCAACAAATTCACTTCAAAATATTTCTAATGATTTTGATTATAACCCATGTCAATACAATTTCAAACTCCAAAATGAATTTTAAAATCAAAATGGAAATGTGAACCACTTTTTAAATGATTTTGGTAATGGAGATAGTTTCAATTATCGTGCGATTGACAAATTTTGTTATTAACAATTCCAGATTAAAAAATTTCAAATTAATAATCATGAATTTGATTTAGTTGAGCAAATGGAAGAAAATAAAAAATCTCATATAGATTTGTTGTTTGATACCTACGTAAACAATGTGAGCAACAAAATTAAATCCTAACATGTGGCGAGTTAAATGATAATCCACCTTTTACCAAAATTGACGATTTTCAAATAACAACTTTTGAAATTGGAAATGACAATCTTAATGAAGTTATTGAAAATGCAGCATCTGATTTGGATTTCAACTCTTTTGAGGGTGAGAGACTCGACTTTAAATTCGATCTTTCTTTTTGGGACCATAACGGATTTTAAACAACAACATTACAAATTGAAAATGATGAAGTTGTGAATAATTCAACAAAAGAATATGGATTTAGTGAACACAAATTTTTCATACTTTTCGAAGATGAGTTGTTGAATTCTAAAGGAGTAGATTTAAATCACCATTTTGATTTTAAAATCAAAATGGTGAAGAATTTTTCAATGATGAGCTTGAATTTAAATTTGGTGAAAATAAACATGAACTTCAATAAACTCTTCTATCTACCCCAAAAATCATTGAAAAGAAAATAAGTCATACAATATTTAATAAAACAATATTCGTTTTTCCAAATCAACATTTAATTTTGAAATCTTTTGTTGTTTGGTTTTGTGAGCTTAAGCTATGCTTCTCGTACTTGAGGATCCAAATGAATTAGTCTTTAGGAGACCGTTTTTTTTTGCAGATTAAGTGGGGTTAAATTAAGGCCCCTACCATCTTTATTAAACACAGAAAAAACTACATAGCAAGAGAAAACACTCCATAGAGAAGAAAAAGAATAAAGAAAAGAAAAAAAAACCACACAAGAGACACACCAAAAATAAACAGAAAAAAACTAAAACAAAAGAGGAACTAAGGATACCATGGCTCAAACTGAAAATCAAGAAACTTGTGTGCACTGACCCTCATCCCCAACAGAATATCATGCCTTAAAGCAGACCAATAAATTTCCTTTCTCCTACATATACCATCAAAACACCTCTTGTTTCTTTCCCTCCAAATGAGCTTCATAAGTTTTTTCAAAATGAAGAAAAAGTATTGCTTTTTGTCATACCTCCACCTAGTAGCCCTTTCAATAAGGTTCCATTGATTTCTTGTGACTGGAATATGAATAACCCTCTGAATACCGTTTAACATTTTGGTCCAGATGAAAAGAACAAATGGACAATCAAAGAAAAGATACAAGACACTCTCACACTGATGATAACACAGCTCACAAGTGGGAGGAACAGACATACCATATCTTAACAGCTTGTCTCTTGTCAATAGAGCATTACTAGTAACCTTCTAGAACATAAGATTGTCACTGCTACAAGAGACCGCTGACCAAGTCACCTTTCTCCACTTACATTTTGGCATAGAGTCCAAATCATACAAGTCCACATAAACATTTTTAATGGTATAATCCTGGACATTCCACAGTACAGTATCATGCTCGTAAGATTCATAGAAGCAAGTAACATAACTGCTCCAAAAAGTTCTGACAATCTGGTTACTAGAATATGGCAACATAAGTTTCCATTAACTATATGATCAACATTCCGTGCATTGATACCAATGCCAGATTGATACTTCTGCTGTGATGAGAAAATGTGATCAAGAATTTTTCCTTTGTTTAACCAAGGATCGTACCAGAACTTGCATATGCTAGCCTCTGAAAGTTTTACTTGTGCATAAGGCTTGAATATGATTCTTAACTTTAAAATACTCCTCCATATCTAGCTACAAGACTGTGGAATCTCCATTAACCAAAAAAATTTAGTTCCAATGTTATATTTAAGTGTCCATCTCACCCAAACAGTGTCATGCTTATGTAACAATGCATTGAAGTGATGACTGTAAGCAGCCTTATTCCAGACTCCAATACTTTGCAGACCCAAACCCTTTTTATTTCTAGGCTTCTCAATATTAGAGTAAGAACATGGAAGGACTTTCCTTGTGTGTATGGTTCCAAACCAAAAGAATATCGTCATTGCTCTTCTGACCAATTTCAGAAGCTTAATTGGTAGAATGTAAGCCCTAGCCCAATATAACATTAAGAAATAGCTAACAGATTGAACAAGAACCAGTCTTCCAGCTTGAGAAATAAATCTGTTGGCCCAACAATCCATGACAGCTTTCATACAGTGGAAAACAATCAGCATAAGTAACTCTAGAGGAACATAAAGGAAGCCCAAGATAATTCATGTCAGATGACATAGGCTGCATACCAGCATAGGAGGACAGATTCAACTCCTGAATACAAGAGATCCCAGAGTACAAAATGCTAGATTTATGGAGATTAAGCTTTAGACCAGTCATCAAGTAGAATTTATGAAGAGCACTTTTAATACATTCAATGGATTGCAGATTGGGTTTTGTGAAGATTGTAATATCATCAGCAAAAAGGAGGGATGTTATCTATAGGACTTTGCATTTGGGGTAGTACTGTATTTGCTTGTTTTGAAATAAAGGTCTTAACATACAAGTGAAAACTTCCATAACCAAAATGAAAATATAGGAAGAGATAGGAATCCCCTGCCTTATACCTTGCTTGGAAACAAAATTTCCAGAAGTTGTGCCACTGATTATCAAGGATAAAGAGGGAGTTGATATACACTCATAAATCCAAGCAACAAAGACTTTGGGGAAACCCATGAGAGACATAACCCTAACTATTGACTTCCACTGAATGGAATCATAAGCCTTGATAGTATATTTTCTGATGTAGTGTGAATAATAATTGTTTCATTTTCGTATAAATATAGTCATATTTTTATTTTTTATTTTCCATTTTTCTCCTTTCACTTGGGTTGACTATTGGGACAAAGTCAAAAATAAGTGTGGGATGGAGTTCTCGTGTTTATTTTGATTTTACATACTTTGATTTTTTGCATTTTAGTTTCCATTCTTTTGCAAAAAAAATTTTGCATTTTATTTTTTTAAAAAAATAATAATTCGAAATTAAAAAGAATTTTCATTTTAACTTACTTTTAAATAGGCACGTTCGAGTAAGCGTACATTTTTGGTCATCGGATTGAAATTTTTAGGAAATTATTTGTCTCGACAAATAATAAGAAGAAAAGTTTAAATTACAAACAACTTCTTTGTAACTAGTATATAGGGTGACTTATATGTGATGACGATGAAGTGTTTTCTAAATTGTAATCTTCGTTTAAAAGAGTGGTTGATTTAAGGTATATGAGTAAACATTTTGAATCATTAATGTTAATTTGTGCTAAGATGATTTTGCATAACCCTCTCTCTCTTTAAAAAAAATTATGTACATATTTTTTTTATTAACATATAGAGTTAGGTGTACACACTTGTGCGTATACTCATCATGCTCTATATTCCCTTCACGTAAGCCCGCAAGGATGTGCATAGGTGGTATATCTGGCCTCAGTTTTCTGAGTTAGGTGTATGTATATGTAAAAAATTTATTAATAAATGCCTAAAGTCAGGTGTACGCACTTGTGTGCACACTTTCCATGCTCTATATTCCCCTCACATAAGCCTGCAAGGCAATGTATGGGTGGTATATCTGGCCTTGGTTTTCTAAGTTTGGCATATGTAAATACTGTTTGTATTAATAAAAAAAAGTTTCAAATAAAAAGAGAGTAAGTAATTGAACCCAAGCATTATCTTAACGTTATGATTTGATTTTTTATACGAAAAGAAATGAAGATACCACTTTGTAAAACTTTGACAATCAAATTAAACAATCCATTTTATCATTGCGTTATGATATCAGCCGAAATGACTAGCCAAACTGGAGTTGAAATGTAATGAGAACTTAATTTTTGTTAGAATTTTTTGCAAGTAAAAACCCGATATTTCTTGATGATAATTGAAACTTGTATAGTACTATTTCATGTTATTCAATAGTAAGTTATTCATGTTGTAAGTAAAAACCGACATCCATATCTTTGTAAATAAACTTGCATTATTTTCATCTTGCATTTGGATTTTGTAGGCGGAAAACTGAATACCCGTATGAGACAACACTGGTCCTACTAGAGAAACATAGAGATTTAACAGCTTGTTGCATACGCTCAATGCACTCGTACTTTCTACGAAAGAGGATTTATCCTAATTTTGATCTATTCGAGAACAAATAAAAAGATAAGTGTGGGGCCATTTGATGTGCATGTAAAAATGTATATTTTTGCTCTCATACTTAATCTCCTTTTATACAAGTAAAAGGCATTTTAGGGTGATTTGATATGTCTAAACCAAAAATACAAAGGGATTTTCAAATCATCATTCATACATTAACATGTGGACAAAATAGTAATATTTATGTAAATTAATTTGAAGAAAATTTACTTGCATATTTTTATTTTGCTTTATAGGAATTTTAGACTCAAAATGGATGAGGCTTATGCATGCATATACATGGGAAATCAAAAGAATGAGAAGACGATTGAAATAATGCAACATGGAGGATCCACATCCCACTTATTTATGGACCACAATTAAAAGAAAATGCATATGTTAGTGGAAATTAAAGGAAAAAGCGCATGTTAGTGGATATTAATTAATTTCGTAATGATTACTTGAAGGTTACACAAACTAAAAGGTGTTTTGAGTAGCTACCTAAAAATGGAATTAGAGTTTTAGGCATGTATAAATACCCTTTTATGCTTCACGTAATGAATTTCTTCTTGTCTTCTTTTATGTAAGTTCTAGTCACAAAATCAATGATAAATAAAATGGCTTCTTAAGCCTCTTCTTATTTCCTTTTACTGTTTACATGCTTTTCTTCTTTTCATGCTATTTTATTTCATGCTCTTTTATTTAGTTTATGCTTCTTTATTTCATATTAGTAGTTATTTTTAATTTATGCAATTAGTTTAGTTTCATTTCATGCAAGTAGTTAACTCTTTTATTTTTATATTAGCTATCATTTTCCTTCCTTTTTATGTTTAAATCATTTTTGTGCCGAGATAATTTCAATTATGAGAAGCTAAATCCCTTAAATTTAGGAGTAATGAAGCTCTCATGAATCATATTGAATCAAAATAGAATGGTTTCATTAATAGTCTCTGGTTTTGTGCTTAATAGAAGTTAATAATGATAGTAGTTTATTGTTTATTAATGAATTTGATAGCCTGTGTTGACAATCTCAAATTGTCTATGTTTAATCCAATATAAATATAAACTATCCGATCATTTTCCTAAGTAATTTTGATCATGGAATTAGAAGTGAAATCAATATATGATGTTATATGTTACTAATCAACAAACAGTAAATAAATCATGCTTGCATTAGATTTTATTTTTAGATGCATTTTCATTTTCAAGAGATTTTAGAAGTGGATTTGAATAGTGTGATAGAGTTTGATGATTTAAATTGTTGTAATTAATAGCACAAATAGGTCATGTTTATAATAAGCACATCAATCATTTCTACTTGAATTTAAATGAAAGATTATAGATTCATTTTATGCTTGATTTATATGAAAGATTGAAAGTAAATTTACCTCTAAATTGTTCCTTAATCTTGTAGCTGATTCTCATTTTTTACTTTAGTTTTTACTTCAATTGTTCTACATTTTAGTTAAAACTCATCTCACTTTTGAACTATGATTAAGTAGTCTTAAACTTGATTCTTTCCTTATGGATTGACCCGTACTTGCTTCCGTATTACAATAGTACGTCATGCGCTTGCAGTTGTTATTATTACATTTTTGATGGTATTCTAATCAATATAATATCTATCGTGAACAGTTTGTTTTATTCAAATATTTCCGACATTTTGCTTCATGGCATTTCATTTGCGTGCGAGACACGAACGTAAAAACAAAAATACGATCATGCATAGAAATATGATACGATCACAAAGCAATAATAAAATATACTGGTTATCTTATTCTGTGAAATTTCAAGTATACCATGTTTTTTTCAAAATGTACATCAAGTGAAAGTTTAAATATTTTCAAATTAAAAATTATGGAAAAATCTTATAAATAAAAATAAAAATATGCACTTAAGAACCAAGTCATTTTATTAACAATTATTTTTCTTATTATTTATTTAAACTATCTATTATTGTTAATAAATTTATCAAATGAGTTCACCATTATTATTTATTAATTAAAAGGAGTTAAATAAGGCTACTGAATCCATTTAATTAATATTTAATACGTAGTTCAAACATTTAAACAACAGTTGTATTTGAGTATAAGTTATTTATAATTTAAAAATCAATTATTTAAATATTTAAAATTAATTAAATATTCATAATTAAAATGATAAAATTTGGGGATGTTACATGATATGTGCTTATGTTCATGACGTCATACAAGTTATTAACTTTGAATCGTCATGAATATCAATATTCGATAAACTTTGTTATAACATACATCATGAATGTTTATGCCATTAGTGACCATAAAAATTGGAACTTAATGATATTTTGCACGAAAATAATATGTGTATGTGATATAAAAATGGGTCAAGATTCCATTTTAGGAATAAATGGTATTTCAAGAAGTTAAATACAAATGATTTTGAATAAATTTAACCTAGAAAGCTAACAAGATGAGGTGAGACTATTAAACGCTATAGTCCATCATAGTGGATAGATTTAGGATCGCACCCTAGATTGTGACAACTTGGTCGATTGTCATTTATTGTCCAAATGATCTGTCGCATAGATACAACCACGGTGATAGGCGCAGTGCAAACAGGAAATGGGAAAGAGTTAAGAGTTATCCTACTAATAGATGCGTGGTGCGAAGATGAAGGTTACAACACAATGGGGTAAGCACGGACGTTGAGTTTGAAAAGATGGTGCAACTAATAGATCATATGGGGATTCCCACAACATTTGAATTGGGAGCAGACAAATGAAAAAAACTGTGATATTAGCTCGAGACAGAGTCTATTAAGAGTGAATAATGAGTAGGATCGCTAGTGATTACAAACCTTGTATATGAATAATTTATGTAGTGAAAAATTTACTAAATGAAGATTGCAACTTATAAATGGGAATAGGGTACGATATGCTAGCTAGTTTATTAGAGTTGCAGTTGTAAGTCACTTTAAATAGTGTCATGATATGTGTGTTATCACTAATATGATATGATTAATGGGATGTGGGTGGGTTTAGATTATTGAGTGCGTGACATATTTATTTCTTTGAATATCACAATATAACCCAACGCTACGTGATTATACTAACAGCTAGTTTCTAGCCTTACTCGAGGTTTTGTTCTGTGAATCCCCTTGGATCAAACTAAGTTTTTGTTTTGTGACATCTTCTCGAGTAAAATTGTAGTTTTGTTTCCATGATGATTTCATCTTCACAATTCAAAGTGATTTCATAAGACACCAAGATGGAGAATGGAATACTATTTATAAGTTTAGAGTTACTATGGATGTGGCGCTTCATTGACATGCCATGTCTACCAGTATTAGGGGAAATGTTAGAGTGATGTGGAGTGAGAATAACCGTGAGACCTGCCTTGAGTTTTTAAAACAATATTGGTATGTATGTAGCTGTGTAGTTAAAGCGGTCGGCAGATTCAATGCGGCGGAGGTGCAAAAAGTTATAGCGGGGATATAGCGAGGATATAGTGGAATATAGTGGATGGCTCTAAAATAACATACAAAACTCGTACTTAATGATTTTACAAATATATAAATGATAATTAAATGAAAAATTAGCATTCAATTGAATTATAATCAATAAATAAATAATTATTAAATAAAAACTTGTGGGAATATACTATAAACAAACGTAAAATCATTATATAACATAATTGAATTTTGTAAAATATTAGAGTATCTTCATTTCTGAAAATATATTAAAAATTCAATTAAATAAATTAATTTCATAATTTTTACAATCTATAAATGTCATTTTTCAATTCATTTATTTTAAAGAAGATATAGTGGATAGCAGAATATAGCGGGAATAACGGGATATAGCGGAAATAGTGGGGCTTAAAGCACAAATGCTATATTTGGGGCTGTATGGAAAAATCATAGTGGTTGAAATCCGCTATGATATATAGCAAGGTTATAGCGGGATAATAGCGGGGCATTAACTGCACAGGTATGTAGATACTAAAGTATATAGTTGACTCATGGTTATGATAGGATGTCATGGTTTTGTGTAGTTATGTAAATAATGTGCCTAGTTGATGATGTTGTATGTATGTTATGCTTTTATTCCACGTCTAGATGTGTATAAATTTTAGTATGTATATATTTTCAATTTTTCTATGATGTTCTATATCATTTACTTATGATCGATTATATGAATTACTCAAATATCTAATCCGCTCCTTCTAAGCCCTTTGATCCTAGCTGTTTGGTAGTAAACTCCTTGGTAGTAAACTCCCTCTGATAATTCTATCACTGATGTCGGGGCATCACATTGTGGTATCGATGCAAGGTTTCATCTTGGCAGATCGGAATTCGAGTAAATCTAGAATTAGATTATTATTGGCCCTAGAAAAGACAAATTTAGGAAGTTTTCATCCTGAGGGTAGTCATGGAAGAGTCTAGGGTGACTTATATATCGCGGATCGCAACGAGTTATAATAAGTGCTCGTGCCCTAAAAGGGAAAACATAGGTATATATAAATATGTCCAATCATTTGTATTATAAAACATATTTGTTAGTTGAATTTTAAGTATTGGATAATATTCAACATTTATCTAATGAAATGATGAATGTTAAGCAAAAAATGGCAAAACTAGGACAAACAAGAATGGGTGCATTGACTGATCCACCCTATGGTTAGACTAGTGGTTTTAGAAAACCTCGGAGTTCTCTTAACCATGGACCAGTTGGTGGTGGCCATGAGACATGTTTAAGACATAGGGAGATTAGAGCTCATAATTCAAATCTAATTATTTGATTATGATTCATTAAAATCCATAGTGACAATGCAAGCCTGGGTGGTAAACCATTTTTTGGTAATAAGGGAGTGGTGGGAGTCCACTCTCGGTTTAGAACTTGTGAATGAATTTTTGATGTTTTAAACTCATTAGACTAGGGCAAGCAAAGGTTGGCACCTCATCAACTGCAGTATAACACATTGGATTGGTCCGCTATCGTGACTACAAAGGCTACCAAGGAAGATATTTCTTGGTAAATATTTAAGGAACTTTTCAAGGCATATTTTCCACCGGAAGATGAAAATATTGCGTTACTTCAAAAATTTATAGATTTGAAGCAGGGTAATTCCTCGATAATAGGTTATATGAATGAATTCAATGCATTATCAAAATATGGACTAGCACTCATTAATACCCCACCAAAAAAGTATGAGAAGTTTGTGCTTAGGCTAAATAATGAATAAGAGATAAATTTCTTACTCAACTTAGATTTCCATTTAAAGAGATTATGGGTATGACATTAAAATTTGAGAAGTTCAGGAATAAGAATCAGTTCCAGAAAATCAACCTACTTATCATATCCAACAACAAAGGAAGTGACCATTCTTTCCAAAAAATACGAAATTCCAGAAGAATAAGCAACCTTTCCATACTAAACAACAAGTTTAGAAGGAGCCACAAGCTAAAGTTCAGGTTGAATGTTATTCATATGGAAGGAAGGATGATTAGGCTAATGAATGTTTAAATACAGGTAAATTTCCAATAAAGAAGTGTTACAGTTGCAATGAAATGTGGCATATAGGAAGAAAATGCGCCAAGCCAAGAAAGTAGGCCTAGGGAAATATGTTTGTTATAGAAGGTCCTATGCTGCAATACCCGACAAATGAAAACAAGCTTTAGTCTTAGAACGTACAATTTTATGGCATGGATTATCTATTAAAATTCTTTTCAATACAAGTGCATTATAAACCATATTTTTAACCAAGCAGAATTCAGTAGGAGCTAGAACATTCAGATTAAGGCAGAATGACATGGGGGTTGACCGGAAGGCCTAAAACAACTAAAAGAGGGACTCCAAGAATTTTGAACAAAAAAATGAAAACTAATCGGATCGGCACCGATCCGATCCAATTGGATCGGCACCGATTCGAAATATTGTCTCATTTCTTCAACGAATAACTTACCTCATATTCTTATGTCTCAGCCTAACTTATCTATCAAGTTTGGTGACATTCAAAGCATCCAAATCTAAGAAGCAAAGATTTATCCAATTCAGACTACAGTTCCGTCAAATACCTAGATGAGTTACTATCAATACAAATCAACAAGCTATGAAATTGTATAGAGAGCATCACAACCAAACAAGGAAGCCAACCGAATGGAGGCTGTACAAGAATTTCACAACTTTTCAGATCATCACCGATCCAATTGGATCGGCAACGATCCAAAAAGTTAGCTCCAAACACCTCTAAATTTCCCGAGCAGGCTCGGCAAGATGGATAAGGGCTTCTGGTGAAGCGGTTCTGCCTTAAATGCTCTCCAACTCCTATAAATACCATCCCATCTGCAACAGAAAGGGGATATCTATACTGGCTTCCGTAGCTCTACCATTACCATTCTTCACTCTTCTTCTCCTACGCAATAGTCACAAATGAGCACCTGAGATCCTCCGGTTGCCCCCAAGAACTTGTGATTTGGATCCGACTTAGGTGATTCAATCGTATTGTCAACCAAATCAATCTTGTAACAATAGTCAGCTAATAAAAGCTATAAAGTGGACGTAGGCTTCATTAACAGCCGAACCATATTAAAATCTCTTATCTCTTTACATTTTCTATGATTTATTATTGCTTTTTTCTATTTTATTTTCCTTGATAAACAGGGATGGTGCTTTCACACTCAATCCATGGTGTTGATCCATTTTTTGGGTTAACATTTTGGTGCTTTCATTAAGAGTTGAAGTCAGGCATAGATCCAATTTTCCTCTTTGGATCCGTCAAATCCATTAGATCAGCTATAGGAAGTTTGAAGCTTACCGTTGAGGATCAATGGTGGGGAGAACGAGAAATGCTTCTGGAAGATCCATAGGAGCTATGATAGCTGGAGAAGATACCTCAACGATGCCAATAATCCATTAATTGGAGAAAATTCTTAAGCAAACACTCAGATGTCGAGATCTTCTACCCAGCGTGAAGTCGTCGCAAAAGGCGAATTGAATAAGATGGTCGATGAAATCAACCGAAAGTTGGAGAACAGCCAAAAAAGCTCTTATGGACAAATTAAATGCCTTCCTAACCTTGCAATCACTAGCTGCCTCTAGAACCATGCCAGAGTCCACGGTTGCCACGAAGCAGGAAAATTCTTCCGTTTCTGGCCTAAAACAAAGGAACAGAAAGCAAAAGCAGAAAGGATGGTGGATGGAGCTGTAGGAGTCATCGTAGAAGGAAACACAAGCACTCTGCCAACTTCAAAGCAGCCCGCTACAAGCCTGAATCTAGGGGCAAAACCCCCTGGGAAGAAATATCGGTGGATATCTCCGATTTTGAAAATGGCAAGCAACTTGATGATGACAAGTTGGAATAAAATTCTAATGCACTCAATACCGGCATGGAGGCCAAGATTTCCCCTTCCCGACCAACTGTAACCCAACGGAACTCCAGGGGATTGGCTCCCCTGAAGACAGGAGAACCTAGGCTTCAACCCACTTACCAAGATTGTTTACCAAATCAAACACTTGGAATAGTCGCTAATAGTCAACCCATGAACTACCAGATATTGATGGCATATGTCGCGCATATGATCAAGCACTTGACGGACAAAAATAAGGATAGGAGAGATTATGAATGAGGATCCACTCCAAGATAGACTCCCTTTACTGATGACATTGTGAATAATGGTACCCTAAAAAGTTTACTATGCCGACTATTCCATCTTAGAGATTCAAAACCTCACTTATACAAGTAAAGTTGGTACATGGATGGATAAAATGCTTCAAATGTTGTTCGATGTAGATGTTTTCCTATCTTCCTAGAGGGAATTGTTTTTATGTGGTTCACCGGGCTCCCACCAAAATCCATCCCCACTTTCAATGAATTAGCAACAAATTTCCTTGATCAATTTAGGCTTCGCACGGCACAACCAAAAGATGTGATGTCCTTGTCTGGCATATTCCAGGGACGAAATGAATCTTTGAAATCCTTCATGAATCGGTTCAATACTGCGGTGACTAAAGTAAGTAACCCAAACGAAGATATGATCTTCATAGCCCTGGACTGCGCTATCCTTCCCGACACTGAATATGGAAAATGGATCAAAATGAAACCACCTACCACTTGGAAGGACTTTAACCGAAAGGCAAGCAAATACTTGAGATTAGAAGAGGCAGAGGAGCTAGTAGGAAAACTTGCTACAAACAACTAACCAACACTGACCAGAATAGAATGGTATCAAACCAAGGCACAAACACCTCTGGAACCCAAAACGCGAGGAAGGATGGGAACCAAAAAAGGAAGAACCAAAATTCCAACAAGTGAAATGGAGGTAACAAATGACTTAAAGGCTTGAGGCCCGAAAACTACACCCCGCTCAATGATGCTCTAGAAAACATCTACCTTGCGACACAAGTGATGGAGAAGTACAAGAAGCTGCTTAAAAGGGAGCGACTGAATAGCAAAAGCATTTCGAAAAGTACTGCTGCTTCCATAAAACACATGGTCACAAAAAAATGAGCACCGACACATGAAGAACCTGATTGAAGAGCTAATTCGGGAAAACAAGCTTCAACAATATGTGAGGAAACCACAAAATCCTGACCAGCCTTCTACATCCCAAGCTTCTAAAGACCAGGGAAACCAAGTTGGAACCAGCAAAGAAGGATCCAGACCGACCAAACAAATACCGATCATTAGAACAATATTTGGAGGACCTCGACCCATGCAGAAGAGTTAGGAAGAAATGGAGCGATATGTAAGCTCATTGAAATATGTTCTAAAAGATTCATGGCTCGCTGTTGAAGACATGACTTCTGCTAAGTAGTAGAGAACCCTAAATGGTGATAGTATTCCAAAATCTAAACATTGAAAGAATAAAAGCTCCGATCCTCAACCCCATGGTTGTGATGGTAGGAATCAGACCAGTCATGGTTCGACGAGTATCAGTGGAAAGTGGCAGCTCTATTAATATCATGTTTAGATACATGTTTCATCAGATGAAGATCAGTATGAATGACCTATCCGCTTGTGGAATAAAGATCCAGGGATTCACCGGTGAACCTAAGAAACCTGTAGGAACAATTGATTTGCCCATAGTACTTGGGGAAGATGACCGAAGAGTCATCCTCGTCTAGACCTTTGTGATCGTGGATGAAATTTTCGTCTCCAATGCTTTCTTAGGTCGACCTTCTTTGGCATATTTCAGGATTGCTTTAGCTCAGTGGTGTCTAACCATGAAATTTACAACAAAGAACGGAGTTAGGGCGATCAAAGGAGACCAAAGTGTTAGTAAAGAATGCTAAATCGCAGAACTGCGTGAGTCTAGAAGAAAGGAAAAGGGGAAGAATGTGGGTAGAACTCTCCACATTCATGAACCTAATTTAGTGCAACTACAGAGCCACCCCTGACTTAGGGACCATAGCCTGTTCGAAAAGGCTTTGGACCCTAGAAAGAAGAGTTTAAGGGAGGATCGGGTTGCACCGTTAGAATTGACGGTGCCTGTCCCAGTCGATATGGATGACTCGACTCGGGCCCTGAAAATTGTGTCACATCTTGAAAGCAAGATGCGGCGGGAAGTAACCAAATTTCTTCGTGCCAACCTAGATGTGTTTGCTTGGATGCATTCCAACATGTACGGAGTATTACCAAAGATAGCATGCCATGCACTCAACATCGATCCTAAGTATACACCAATAAGGCAAAAAGGCACAGCCTAGGACCCGAACGGTTCGAAACACTAAGAGAAGAAGTGGATAAGCTAATGGCAAATGGTTTTATCCATTGTGCAACCTATCTTAAATGGGTATCCAACCCAATCTTCATCAACAAATTTATTGGAAAATGGCAAATTTGTATCGACTACTCAGACCTAAATAAAGCTTGCCCAAAGGACAGCTTTCCACTGTCAAAAATCGACTAGCTTGTGGACAGAATAGTTGCACATGGATTGCTCTCATTCGTAGATGCCTACTGTAACATTCTCGGATTTTTAAGCCTAATTTATTTGATAATTAATTTAATCTTTGGAATTAAATTTTGAAATAATTGGTAATTAATATAAAATTTTTGGATTTAATTGTGAAATTTGTTGTGAGTTAATATGAAATTCCAAAATGAAGAAAATATGTATATTAAATAGAAATTTGGGTTGGAATTCAAAAATAAGTATTTTGTAAAATTGTATCTGAAATTTTCCAAATTAAATAAGATGTATGTTTTGTTTATATAAATGGATTTTTTAAATTGAATTTGGGATTGAAATTCAAAAAATAAATAAATTGGAATTGAAAATACTATGTTTAGAATTTATAAAAATTGTTTTTAATAATAATTATTTGGAAGTTATGTTTTGAAATTAATATAATAATTTTCTAAAGTATAAATTTGAACATTTTCTTTTAAAAAAATAAAAATATATAATATGTAAATATATAAGAAGATAAAAACATAAACACTTAAAATAAAGGCATATGTTAAGATATGAAATTTTTATGCATAAAGGGTTAAAAAAAAAGTTTAAAATTATTCAAAAGTGGGATATAAACACAATTCAGTTCACATGTGAACATTTGTAAGAAAATTAACATATGTGATTACAAGTGTAATCCTAATTAAGGCAAGTGGCAAAGGAATTATTTTCTTTTAAATTAAATTTGAAAACATGCAAGAGAAAAAAATAACCAGGCTGTCATTATCTTCTCTTCTCAACACTGAAACAAAAAAATTACAAATCAAAGAAAAAAAAATGTAGATCAAAACCTAGAAAAGAAAATCAAAACTGAAATTAAAAGCTTTAGTTTCAAATGCAAACCTGATCAAAAATGCAAAGTCTTCAGCCTGGAGATGATAATCTGGAAGCAAAACTAAAATCTGGAAAACAACAAACCTGAAAACAAAACAAGATTCAGATCTAAAACAAAACAAACCAGAGAAACATTTTAGCCTAGAAATCAGAGCTTCAACCTGGAAGCAGGAAGATCAAGCAAGCAAATTAAAAACAACTACAACCTGAGATGATCAAGTTAAAAAAAGATCAGGTTCAAAAATCAAAACCCTGTAACTTAAAAACCTGGAAATCAAGGAAACAGAGGATCAAAAGAAAAATAGAAATCAAAGCAAAGGTCATCTCAAACCAACAAAGAACTTCTAAATCAAGTTACACAGATCAACTCGACAAAGTACAAACTCAGGAGTAAAAACATTTTTCAAGCTTTGCTCTCTGTTTCCCAACTACAGGTGAGCAAACTCCCATATTTTTGCTTATATTCTTTGATATGGTAATGAATGCTTGAAGTATGATCTGGGCTGTTGTTTCTAGTCGAATTACGTTTGTATATACATATTTGTATGTATATATGCTTGTGCATGTCTGGGTCACAAACAAATATTTTTGTTCCAGGTTTACAGAGCAAACCTATTTCAAAAAAAAAGTCCAAATTTCTCTCTCTGATTGAATTTAAGGATTAGAATCTAAACAAAAAAATTGTTTATTTAAAAACATTTTAAGTTTTAAAAATTAATTGAAGCAAAAACAATTTGAGCTTGTCTGGAAAATCTGAAAATACAGGCAAAACAAAATATGGTTGAAAATCCAAGCATAATGATCTCTGATTTCAAATACATCAACTGAAAGGATTTTGAAAATAATGATTTTTGAATGTTGAATCAAAATTTTTAAGCAAACATCCACTGAGTAATGTAAAGATGAACAGATTTGACTTTTTTAGTGATTTCTGGTGTTCGGCAACATAGTTCATCTCGAGATCTTGGATGAAGCTCGCTGGAGGGTAGGATAGCTCGAGAAATATTCAAGTTGATTTTATAATTCATTGTGGATGATGGACGAGAATGATTTAGGGTTTAAAGGATGTCTTGGTTCGTTGAGATTTGATAATTAAATTTGTCATCGATAGTGGATATAAGGCGATCGGACCGGAGGGAGATGGTGCGTGGACAGACAGCGGAGCCATGGTCGGAGCGGCGAGACTCTGGTGATGTGTCATGGCGGTGGTGGTGGATTTTGTTATCGGTGGCAGGTTATAGCATTCGATCAGGTAGCTTTATTTTCATTCTCAGGCCTATTTGTAAAGCTGGACGTTTCGATTGCTCGGTGAGGTCAAAGTCGACGTGCTGGGGACAGTGGTGATGATCAGAACGGTGGCGAACTCAGGTGCACATGCACGAGGCATCTTGGCGCCTGGATTTGTTGATGATTGGGAAGAAGGTCCGGGCACGGGAATGGTCTCGAGTAAATATAGTTTCTGTTCGAGTTTGTGTTCGGGGAAATTATCTTGTAGCTCGGATTTGTTTTGTTATAAACCAGGTTTTAAATTTTGAAAGGAATGTTGTTCCAGGTTTTAAAATTTAAAAGAAACCCAAAGTTCTCAAAGTTTAAAAGCAAAAACAGAAACAAGTCTTCCAAGTTAAATTATTTGTTAAGGTCCAAAGGCAAAAATGTTCAAATAAAATTTAAATGATAAAATTTAGTAATTTAAAAAGTTTATATTTACTTAAATAAAGTCTTGACTAATGAAATTATGGTGATTAAGTAAGATTTATTGAGTTATCTTTTAAATTAATTAAGGTCTGGGTTCAATATAAGAAGTAACTAATCAATGTAACTAATTTAAAGGATAAGAAATTAAGGGTTAATTACTTAATGCAATTAATTAAAGATTAATAAAGGGTGATTAATTAAAAGATTAATTTATTTATGAAAGTAAATCTATACTATAAAATTATTATTGAGTTAGATTTCAAGAGCACACAGGCCTCCTTCATATTTTGGAAAATGAATAGTCACATTTTTAATTTCTTTCTATTCCAAACTTTGAAATGTGATAACTTTTTCTACATTAATTGGATTGAAGAATTGATTTCACTATTAAATCTCAAATTTAATATGTTTTCTAATGATATCCATTGTTGATAGCTAAAAATAAAAAATTTAAAATCATAGTTTTTCGAATTATTCATATTATTAAAGTTATTAAATCTGTTAGACTTTATTTCTTTTAACTAATCTATGTCGTTGATTGTTTTGAAAATTTCCATCTGATTCTACTTTCACAAATTGCATTCAAGTCTGGTGAAATCCAACATTACCAAAATACAGCAACAATGTTAGATGGAATTAGAAACGGAACCAGAAAGCTCCAAAGCATTAAATACAATTATATGCTTCTTATTATATTGAATTTTCTTTGACTGTAAAAGAAATACAATGATATTCTTCACATTAGAATAAATATTGTTGAATAATGATTGTTAGTTCCAACACTTTAGACATAAAATATGTATGTTTTAGATTTAGCATATTTTTCACAAGAATCGTTCAAAACAAAAATAAATCTCTTTATTCTTTAATCTTATCATTCTACAATAATATGATGCTGCATAATGTGTTCCTAAACATAGTAAGTTATGAGATCATCATCAACACTTCGTTCTCATGAATCATGTCAATGTTATTTTTGGCATTTTTGGATCAATGGTCAAGTGCAAACCAAATGTTGTTATTTATACTGCTCTTATAGATAGTTATTACCGAAGCAGCAAATCGAATCAACGACATCAAGTATTAAAGGAAATGATTGGTAAAGGTATTTCACCAAATGCAGTTACATATAATACAGCTGATGCATGGAGCAACAGCTGATGCACATAATAAATTTATATGTGTATTGTGTGGAAATTTTATCTTTGAAATCATTTTTGCTCGATATTTTGCAATTGTTTATCAAGCACCAGTACTATTTGCATTACTGTTTTCAAAGATTTACGCACAGGTTTTAGACAAAATGCAAACTTATTTGAAAATTGATAAAAAAATCACTATTTCTTAATCAATGAACCATATAAATCATTTAAACATATTATGATGATAAGAGGTTTAGTACGGTCCGTATGCGAAGCACGGGTTAGTACTAGTAAAAGATAATTAGTTCGTGTAATTAAATAAAAGCTAATTACTTTGTAAATTGATTTAAAAACAAATTACTTTGTCCAATTAAATTAAAGCTATTTTACTTTGTGAAATTTATTCGAGGTTAATTAATCTATTTTATTAAAGGGTAGTTAACCACTTAAAGATAATCACTTAATTTAAAGTAATTGATTAATGATTAAAGTGGATTAATCAAGTGATAAAAATAATAATTAATTTAAGGATGATTAATCTATGTGATTAATTAAATAACCTAATAAATTTGAGGATAACTAATTAATAAGATAAATCAATTATGAATAATTAATTAATTAGAAGATTAATTAATATGTAAGTGATTAGAAGTAATTAATTACTTAAAGATAATTTCTTAGTTAAAAGTAATTAATTAATGGTTAAAGTTAATTAAGTAATTAGGGATAATTACTTATGATAATTAACTAAGGATAATTAATTAAATGGTAATTAGTAAAGGGTTAATTAATTTATTAAATTAATTTGTTAAGGATAATTAATTAAGAGTAATTATATAATTCATTAATAATTAAGGGTTGGTTTATTAATTAATAAAGGATAATTAATAAATAATTAAAGGATAATAAATTAACATAAATTGTAATTAATTAATGTTAATCGACCAGAATTAGTGATTAATCTGATTTCAATTAATCAGATAATCAATTTAGTCTTACTTGTGGATGTTTAAATTGTATGAACTGCTTTGAATTGTTTGATATCTTTACTGTGTGATGCTTTGTAATTTGTATTGTTTTAATTCAAGCTGTGATTAATGTAATTTATATTATCCGTGATGAATATATATTATTTATCTATGATGTTGTGTATATAGATAAGCGTTATAGAATATACTGCCTATCGATATTGATATGCTTGAATCTGTGATGATGCACTGTTGTGTAAAACCCCTGGACTACACTGTACACACACAAATATGGATTGCACAAGGAAATTGGTTAAGTCACAGATTTTTGAAATGGTTTTAAAATTGTAGTTTAAATCCAAATGGTTTTGGAAATGGAAAAGCATTTGGAAAGGAATTTCAAAGATAAAAGTTATTTTAAATAAATTGATAAAGTTTTGAAATTTAAATAATTTGATTTGAATTTAAATTCAAGATTTGAAATTGAATTCTATGTTTGGAAATTATGGTTTAAAAAGGTTATTCAACTTATAGATGTGTTTAAATGGGTTTTAAACCATTTTAAACAAAGCATTGTTTTGGGGAATTTAAAATTTAACCCAAGTTTATACTTAAAAGGCTTTAACTCGTGCAAATGTAATCGGATTTTTCCGAAATGAAAACTATTTGTTTTCAAATAATAATAGCTTTCATATAAAGAAAAGATTTCCAAATTGTATTGAAAGATTTTGAATCTGAAATGAAATAGAAATAGTTTGAAAGCTACGAATTAATCTTTGTGAAAAATGGTTGAACCTTGTTTTGAAATTGAAGAGGATCTTAAAGATATATCCTATGGATAAAGATTTGAAATGGAATTGTTTAGGAAGTTATGAATGAATCTTTGTGAATAATTTGGTAAACTTTGTGAAGTGAATCTTTTTGTTTAAAAGATTTGAAAATGGTAATTTGTTTAACCATTTGAAAGAATGTTTTGGGTTTTAAAGTTGTGACTTAACTGAAATCCCAATATCCATATGTTTTAAAATATTGCGCTCACTATTCGGTTTAGCCGGGAAAGGACTTTGTGTCATATAACCCATTCTAAATGGTGATACGACGAAATGGATTGCATTTGAAGACCTGTGGTGAAGACTGGGTGTCTTTAAGAATGATAGGATAACCTATCGAATGACTCTGCACTGAGTTGCTCCGGTATAGAAATCTCCATATGTGATGGGGTGTCCGATCGGGATTGTGGATACCCGGATTGCAAGGGCTTCTTCCTTTATTGGACGAAGTCCCTTCGGTTCTGTTCGAACCCGGAACAGACTTGTATGGTTGTATGTCTGACATTACACTTTGAGATATAAAACAGATTTCTTTCAAATACATTTCTGTTAGTGGCGGAGAATTAATTCTCTTAGCTTAACACCATTTTCTGAGACGTACGAGCTCAGAGGTTATGTAGTAGAAGGTTATCAGTGATATACTCCTAATTTGGTAGTGTGACATGCTGAGTGCTGCCGTGTGTTGTTGATCATTTGTTGATCAAAGCATGGCTTTTGTGTAAAGCATAGCTTTGTGGATGAGACTGCATCAGGACCTCACACCCTGGAAAGTTTCGAAACAGGAAAGATGCGGCAAGGTTATGAGGTTTGCGCCCTTTAGGGTGTATCATTCCCTTCTGGAAAAGGGTGGTATCATGGTATGGAGCCCAGATACTTAACTCATGTGGTCACTGCAAATCTATTACCTTATGATTGCTTTGTGGTTGTTGGTTGAGAGGCGCCTCAGATAAAGGTCGCAAACGACCGGAGGATGGCATGCTCGAGTAGTAGTTACCTAGTTATAGAGGTAACCCGGTCTTGTGTTGATAGAGAGCCGGATAGGTTCTCGGGACGTCCCTCCAGAGGCATACCCATGTGACAGTAGGAAGTTCCTTATCCTGACCATTTGTTGGAAAATCCAAAGAAACAATACGCGCCCTGTACGGTTTTAGTTGTATAACCTGCAATGGCATGTGGCGGTAACTTGCTATTGAACATGGTACCTATAATTGCTGGCTAAGATTAATATTATATTTTTGAAATGTTTCCTGCACTATACACTAATAATAATATCAAAAAAAATTGCGTATCAAGCATGTTTGACTATCATAAGGAGAAATCTCCTCCAATTCTGCATTTACATTTTGTGTGCGGTGGGAGGCCTTATGGTAGTTTCATTTTCCAAAAAGCATTGCGTATTTCAATTTTAAATTCTTCTGTTGATTGTTTTTGTTTAAAACTGTTTTTGTTTGCTCATATTAGTCCTATAACTGACCCAGAGTTTATTGTTCCCTTCCTAAACTCTGGATGCCTACAATTTTTCCACACGGGCAGTCTAGAGTTGGATTTTTCAGATAGTCAGATAATAGGTATAGATTCGATAGCCTTCGAAGTCTTTGGTCTTTGAAGTCGTTTGCATCTTGGCAATTGCATTCCGGGCCGGACTTGCTTAGTACCACTTGATGGGGGTTCGAGCTAGCTTTGGATTGGAGATGGAGTTTTTGGAGTTTGACATTGAAGACATTGTCTTTCCGCTGCTATTGTCTCTGTTATTGTCTTGTATCTATCTTTGACATATCGACAGTCATTTGTATCAAATTGTTGTATCAGATATTGTATATCAATGATATTATCTTTTTCTTCCGCTATGTCGTTACACTTAATGTGTTATAAGCTCCCGCGAGCCAGATTCGGCACTTGAATCTGCGGTATTTGAAAACGAGTTGAAGTATTTGGTGCCGATCTTCGAAGGTCGAGTCAGGGTTGTTTCATTTGGTATCATAGCTGAAGGTTGAAACTTTAGCTCAGGAGTATAACACATTAGGTAAATCATTAGAGATAGGGTGAAGTATACCCTAGAAGGAGTATTCCCTAAGATATCCGTTTGTATGCCTCAATAAATTCTCTTACTATCCACTAATAGTAAGTATGAGTGCGATAAGAGGATGAGGTAGGGGACGGGGGAGTACTACTACAAATGGTCAATACCAGTAACAACAACGGAAACAACTTTCTCTATCAATCTCCTTTGATCCAATTTTAAATTCTTCAATGGCTTCGTGACAGCTCCAGAAAGAAGTTTTGGTGTGATGATGGCCTTACAAATCGTTATAGAAAATCCTTACTTCGTATCTTCATCGGTTTCTTATCGATCTTTCTGTTTTTAACTTTAATGAATTTGAAATTTTAAATTGAAACAAATTGGTTAATAAAATAGGAAGCTAAAAGCTAAATTTGAATTGTATCAATAAAACAATATCGGTTAAAATGAAATTTGAAATTCTGTTGTAATTTCTTGTGTAGATCGAAATCCAAAGAGGGACAAGTTGGTATATACTTTAGGGTGTTCCGACCTAAGTTTGGAATCTATATCTAGTGTTTGAGAATTATGGAAGATTAAGCCCATTATCTGTTCTTTTTGGGGTCCAGTATATTGTACGAACGGTTAGTTATTTTTTGAACTAACCAATCCCCGGCATATTTCGTAGACTGATGACCCGAGTATCTTGTATAGTATTGAATGAGTTTGTTCTCGTATCTTTGTTGATATTCTGATTTGGTAAGTCAAATGCAGAATAGTTATTCAGTTTGATCTGGTGATTCATCTCTCTATTTTTCTATATTCTTTTGTTGTTTCCCCTGTTGTAAATTTCGGGGACGAAATTTTCTTAAGGGGGGAATTTGTAACATTCCCGGATTTTTAAGCCTAATTTATTTGATAATTAATTTAATATTTGGAATTAAATTTTGAAATAATTGGTAATTAATATAAAATTTTTGGATTTAATTGTGAAATTTATTATGAATTAATATGAAACTCCAGAATGAATATATCGATGTCATTTTTGTCAGTGTGGGTAGACCTGATGGTTTCAATAAAAAGTTTTTTATTACTACTTGGTCTACCATCGATGTCATTTTTGTCAAGGCTATTCAATACTTCTTCTCCACAAATATTTTACTCGGGGGTATTAATGCCACAAACATTGCTTTAATTCCCAAAAACGATTTGCCAATTTCTGTCACACATTTCAGACCGATTTCTTGCTGTAATGTGATATACAGGTGCATTACTAAAATCCTTGCGAATAGATTAAAGCCTGTTTTGAATAAAATCATATCTCCTAATCAAACAGCTTTTCTTCATGGTAGAAATATCACAGATAATATCCTGCTCACCTATGAATTACTTAGAAGATATAACCAAACGAATATATCGCCGCGATGTATGATGAAACTCGATATTCAGAAGGCTTTTGACTCTATTGAGTGGTTTTCTATCGTTGCTATTATGTCCAGAATGGGAATACCAGAATCATACATTGCTTGGATATATAGTTGCATTTCCAATGCCACGTACACTGTTAAGATTAATGGCCATTCCGTGGGATATTTCAAATCGTCTAGGGGAATTCGACATGGTGACCCGATCTCCCCTTACTTATTCATATTGGTGATGGAGCTACTTAATTCCATATTCACCAATCATGTTTCAACTAAGACTACTAAGCTCCACCCGAAATGTAAGAATCCTCTTATTACCTCTCTCATGTTCACCGACGACATTGTCGTCTTTGCTAAGCCAGATGCTCCTACCATTTCTGCCATCAACGATACTCTTATTCAATTGCATGAAATGACTGGGCTACATATTAACAAGAATAAGTCTCATATTCTTATTGCGGGCCTTTGTGAAAATGATAATAGCCGTATCACTAATCTATCTGGTCTTCTACCAATGCCTACTAATGCTATTTACTTGGGTATTCCTCTCACTAAATCTAGGATTAATACTACTCAATGCATCCCTATGTATGAGAAGATTATCGCTAAACTCAAAACTTGGCCTACTCACCTCCTCTCACAAGCAGGTGGAATTTCTATTGCTAAATCTATTATTTTTGGCATGACATCATACTGGGCTCCCATCTTCATATTGCCAAAAAAAATTAATATCCATGGTTAATGCGGCTATGAGCCATTTCTTATGGCATGGTGATTGCAATTCTCGCAAGCCTATTCCCATTGCTTTCTTCAAGATATGCAGACCGAGGAAAAAAGGGGGATTGGGTATAATCAATTTAAGATATTGGAATATTGCAGTGGCCTCCTAACACATCAATGATATCCTCTCATACAATATGAATTTATGGATACGCTGGTTAAGATCAAACTACCTTTTTGATAAGAATTTCTGGAGTACCTGTCACACTGCCACTTCTAGCTACTTCTGGCGGAACATTCTTAATATTCGTGATATCATTCTTCCACGCATTAAATACAATATTTTCTATGATCATTCCATCTCTTTCTAGCATTCCCCGTGGTCATCAACCGGTATCATTCTAAGCAACGTGCTTAGCAATATGGAAAAGATATCCACTGGGATTCCTGACCGCGCAAACATTCGTCATTTCATCAACCATGGGGTGATACATTTACCTCATGCTGCATCTACTGTGGTCAAAAATCTTTGGACGAAGATAACTTGGGTTAACCAAATCAACACTGCGCACTTTATACAATGGATCGACAAATACTCTCCTCACAGCATTGCAACTATATACAAAGCCATTCTTCCAGATAATAATGCTAATTATAATATATGGTATCGTAGAATATGGAATAAACTCGGCTCGGAAAAAGATAATTTTGTTCTCTGGAAAACTATACATAACTCACTGCTTACTAGAGACAAACTTCTGGAGATGGGATTCAATGCGTCTGCATTTTCTGCAATATACACCCCGAGAGCAAGGACCACATCTTCTTCCAGTGTACAGTGACTTATCGACTATGGAAGGCTGTTATTCTTGCTGCTGAGATATATTACACTAACACGAGACGCGAGCAACAATGGTTCGAGATATTTCAACGATCCAGATGGCGAAATGAGAAGGGGGAACGAATGCTTATTATCCTCAGATGTTTCGTCTCTGCTATTTGGCATGAGAGGAACAATCGCATATTCGAAAACAAAATTAAAACTAGGAGGGAGTTGATAGCTGAGGTGAACGATGCATTTAAGAAACGAACGAGATGGCTTAAGTCCGTTGGACTAATTGCTTTTATGGTGCATTAATTATACTGCTATTTGGGCTATTATGGGCCTAAATCCTATTTTAATTAGTGCATTTTTGTTCTCAGTTTTAGTTGTTTTTTAATTTTATTTGTTTTCGATCTTTCGTTCGCTACCTCATATTTGTAATTACTTCGTTTTTAATCTGATCTGGTAGAGTCCAGTATAAAAACTCATTTACCCTTTTTTTTAAATTTATTTTCATGCTTTATGTTGATCGAGTAAAGGATTAGGAAGGAGATGGAGAAAGTTGACTTCAGAAATTAAGGTATAATTCTACCTCAGTGCTTTCACTAGATTAGCTACTTTTTGATAGTCTATTAAAAACTTAAAATTGTTATTTACTGTGATGTTTTTACCATTTACTATGATATTTATAAAAGCCAGGTTTAATTAACATTCCATTAGTTTTACGATCCATGCTGATCTGATAGTTTACTGTGAACTGTAAAGTACTGAGATCAGCATGGGCTTTCAAGCGTCAACTGAAAAGATACTATATACTGTAAAGTACTTATAGAAAATATCTCTTTTTAACATATTTTAGCTATCATTTGTAGTTGCTTTAGAACATTTTGACCGACTAATATTTTTCCTCTTGGAAGCCCAGTGTTTACACATATAAGATAGGTGTACTGACGATTGATTAATTATAGCTGTATGTATGTTTGGGAATTTTTTACCAATGCTATATGATTTGAAAAAATAGTAAGAGAATTACACACTAAACTGTAGGGTTCAGTTTATGTGAAAGCGTAAATAAAATTGAGATGTTCATGATCATTACGGAACATGTGCGGAATAATCTAAAAATATGGCTGAAATTCCTATTAACGTGAAAAAGAAATACCGTTCATTGAAACATTTTGGAGTAGCTTGATAACTCATTACTAAAAGATTCCTTTCTTCTTAAAACGATATTCCTGAAATCAACTATTAGAATTATATATTGGATATCTTAATTAGGATACATAAATCTATAAGAGCTGAACCATGGAGCAAAATTTTGGAAAGATTAAAATATTTGTAGTTTTAAATTTTTATACTTCTAAAAAAAAATTGAACTTGGAAATTTTGTAGTTCAGCAATTTTAAAATTCACTAAGTAATTTTTTTTTCACATATCATATGAACTGTCCTTAAGCTTACTGTTTAATGCTTGCTGCCTTCTACAACATTGATTTGAATTTGCTTGCTTCAGCATAAATTTAATTCGTCTAAAATCTGAAATACTGAAAAAATAGTGGGAAAATCTGATAGCCATATTGTTGCTCTTTTAAACCTGCATTTTGATTTTAGTTCATTAAAATGAGTTCTTAGTTTGTCTAAAATTAGTAGTTTTTCTTAACTTAATTGTTGGGTGGTCCATTATCTTAATCCTACGATGGGACTTGCTAAGCAGTTAGTAAAGTTTACCCTGGCCATGATCCTGTTGAGTTGCTAAGATTAGTTTTTTCTTCTTTTTCCAAATTACTATTTTATATTTATATCATTATGAGGAAGTGGTTGTTTGTTTGATGTTCAACAGATACTGATAAAATGAAGGATATACATCATGTTGTGGCCATTTGTTAGCTATCAAGGAATATATTTTGATAAGAAAAAAGATTACACTAATCATTAATTCAAAACTGGGCATTTTCTTGTTGAATTCGTGAACTAGGATTACTTTAGAAAATGATATTATAAGGTACAAACAATTAGCCAGTCTTTGTTTCAATATAAAATTCTAGTAAAAGCCAATCAATTCGAATTCGATTAAGGGATTCTCGCATTCGTGATGGTCGCTAGTTTTAGGTTGCTAAGATGATTCGGCTGTTATTGGGGGTCGAGGCGATTTCAAGGAAGAAAGAAAGTGGATTTACTGATGAATGGGCAGTGGAACAGAGATGGAAGAAGCAAGGCAGTAGTGGTTGAAAGCAGGGAGGACGGTGACTTGTAGGGTTGTTGTAGGTGTTGGTGAATGGCAGAGTTTTCTGGAGTTAAGTGCTGATGGAGGTTTTACGTTGAGGCAGTGCTGCTTGTAAGGTCTGTATGCATCGTTGTATTTGAATATGACAGAGACGTATGTTGGTGCAATGGATTGCTGGCAGAAGTATATGTTGCAGTGGTCGGCAGAGGTGAGCAGCACTGTATGTCTGATTCCTGGTTGTTGAACTTGCAGTGATGAATTTGCAATTCGAGGAGATGGTTCAGGTGGAAATGGTGAGAAGCTGTTGGCTTGGTGGTTGGAAGTGCATAGGGAAGTGATGAAGCAGTCAGGTGATGGTGAAGGTAGTGATTGGTGATTGACTGGTGATGGTGTATGTTGTTGTAATGGTGAAGTTTGCAGTAGTGCGTGAAGCATGGAAGTAAGTATGCAGTTTTGAGGTAGTGATTGGTTTTGTAGCAAGTATAAGTAGATGTAGCAGTAGTATGTGCACAGTTTTTTGAAGTTTGGTTGTTGAAGTTGGTGAACTTATGGATGGGATAGTGACTGGTAGGAGGATGCACTGGTTGTATGTTGTGAGGATGAAGTTCAAATGTTGGCAGAAGTTGTTCAGGTCTGCAGGGAAGTTGAAGTATGTAGTGCACTTTTGTGACGATGTTGAGGAGGATGTGCAATTTGTTAGAGGAGGAAGTGCAAATGTTAGAGAATGAACATCGTTAACAATAATTCTTTTTCCTGTGAGAATGATCATACCTGCTTGCAGTTGTATAAAGGTTACTGCTATTTGCAATTTTCACAAAGAGTATTATATTTCACTTGTATCCTCTAACATTCTCCAAAGGGAGTTAATAAAATTTTTGTGAAAACTATGGATTAAAATCAAAGGGAGAGATTAGTAACGACTTAATAAAATATTTAAATTAGCTTCTTTTAAAAAAAATTCTCCAAATATCCCAATATTTAAAAACAATTACTTACAAATAAAAATATTCGATGTGCATATAACCGGTATACATGAAGATAGATAAATTACAATAATTACACATAACTAGTATATATAAAAGATCATGTGCATGCATATGTGTTTAGCTATAAACATGAACATTAGGTTTATGGAAACCTCTAACATTCTAGGTATCTATGGAAATTCCTTATTCTTGTTGAATTTTGTGTTTCAGAAATCAGAGGCAATCCTTTTTCTCTTTAGCTTTGGAGCTTGAGCACTCTTTCTTCCCGTGTGTATCCTTAATTATATGCTAATGGAAAAAGATTGGGTTCATTTACACATGTAAGTAGATAATTCAATATTCTCAACCATGTTTAATTTCATAAAATAAAAATATTTGATGTTAAACTCAACTATTATGTTGAATTTTTTAATTATAGAATTTCCAAGGAGTACTCGCAAGGGGCAAGATGTTTCGTAGAAGCTGCAAAGAGATATATAAGAAATGTAGAGAAGCTTTTATGTCCTTGTTTAGATTGCCGAAATCTTAGTCGACAACATGATGATATTATCGTTGAACATTTAATTATAAGGGGGATGGATCCTAAGTACAAGAGTAGTACTAAGTGGTATCATCATGGCGAACAATTAAATATGAGCGTAGACATGAAGTTGGACAATACATTTGATCTACTTAAAGCTATCCATTTTGAAGATGAAGATTTTTTGAATCATACTTTTTTTACTGATGTTAAAGAAGACGAGGATGTTCGAAAACGTGAGGATGATTTACTTAAGAATTTAGAGGATGCAGAAACCCCCTTATATCCCGACTGTGTAGGTCAAACTAAACTATCCGCCATCACTGCTTTGTATAATCTTAAATGTGAGATTGGATTATCTGATACTGGTTTTGATAAGCTTTTGAACGTACTACAGTTGTTACTGCCGATGAATAATGTACTTCCTAAGAATTTGTATGATGTAAAAAAATTTCTCAAAGTATTTGACATGGGGTTTGAAAAGATTCGTGCTTGTAAGAATGATTGTTGTCTTTTTAGAAAAGAGTTTCAAGATTTAGAAAGTTGTCTGAAATGTAACTCTTCGAGATGGAAGATAAATGAGAGCACTAAGGAATTATACGTGGTGTTCCAGCTAAAGTGTTGAGGTATTTTCCAATCATTCCTAGATTTAGGAGAATGTATAGATCTCAAAAGATGGTAGAAGATCTAAGGTGGCATTTTAACAATAAAAGCAGTGATGGAAAAATGCGACATCCTGTAGATTCTGTAACATGGAATGCAGTGGACGAGAGGTGGAAAGCATTTTCATCTGATCCACGCAATCTCAGACTTGGTCTTGCTATAAATGGTGTCAATCCATTTGCCTCGATGAGATCCAAATATAGTTGTTGGCCAGTAATGCTTGTGACATATAATCTCTCGCCTATGTTATGTATGAAAAAAGAAAATATTATGCTAACATTAATAATTCCTGGTCCAAAGCAACCTGGAAATGATATTGATGTATACTTGGCGCCTTTGGTAGAAGACTTAAATTATTTATGGAATAATGGAATTGATATATATGATGCATTCAGTAAATCGGTTTTTAATTTAAGAGCAATTTTACTATGGACAACAAATGACTTTCCAGCCTATGGAAATCTTGCAGGATGTTGTGTAAAAGGTGAAAAAGCTTGTCCATTATGCGGTGTTAACACTCATCATCGGTGGTTGAATCATTGTCGGAAAAGTGTTTACATGGGACATAGAAGGTTTCTAGATCCTTCACATCCATGGAGGAAACAAAAAACTTGGTTTGATAACACTATAGAGGACAGTAATAGACCTAGGGGAAGAAATATTTCTGCTATTTTGAATGGTTTTCCAAATGTTTTTGGAAAAGATAAGAATGAAGAAAAAATAAGGAAGATAAGTAAGAAGAAGCTAAAGACGGAGTTGAGTAAGAAGATAAAAAGTAAAAAGAGGAAGAGTAGTCACACTAAAGAAGATGATAGAAAAAAAGAGCTAATAAGGTGGAAAGAAAGATCAATCTTCTTTGATTTGTCATATTGGGAGGTTAGTATTAAAATTATATTTTCTTTCATTTACCTAACAATATAAAAGTTAATAAATTGTTGTATTATTGAATTTGTAGGAAATTTCCTTGCGACATAATTTAGATGTGATGCATGTTGAGAAAAACGTCGCTGAAAGCCTACTAAGCACGATGTTGCATGACAATAAATCGAAAGATGGAATTAATTCTAGGAAGGATTTGGAGGATTGGGGGATTCGACAAAGTCTTTATGTACAACCTCGTGGGAATAGAACATATCTACCACCGTCTCCATATACGTTGTCATTGTCCGAAAAAATATATTTTGTAAGAGGTTACATGATTTAAAGGTCCTGAGGGTTATTGCTCAAATTTCAAAAGAGTTGTATCATTAGAAGATTGCAAAGCCAATGGGTTGAAGTCGCATGATTATCATGTCCTAATGCAACAATTGTTATCTGTTGCGGTTAGAGGTTTATTACCAAAGAAAGTTAGAACACTAATAATTCGTTTATGTTCGTTTTTCAATAAAATATGTCAACGTGTTCTTGAAAGAGAGATGTTGCAAAAACTTGATGATGAGATTATTGAAATTTTGTGTGGATTCGAAAGATATTTTCCACCTTCCTTTTTTGATATAATGATACATTTGACAATTCATCTTGGAAGAGAAGTACAATTGTGTGGTCCGGTTCATTTTCGTTGGATGTACCCTTTTGAAAGGCATATGAAAACACTTAAAAATTATATAAGGAATTATGCACGCCCTGAAGGGTGTATTGCAGAATCTTATCTTGCGAAAGAATCAATGAGATTTTTTAGTGAATTTCTACAAAGGAAAGTGCAAATGGAGGAGAAAGAAGTCCGAAATGAAGATTATGAAAACAAAGTGATACTCGAAGGATGTCCAATTTTAAAACCGTAGACAATTACATTGTCATCGAATGAAAAAGATATTGCCCATTTGGTCGTGCTAATGAATATGGCTGTGGTGGAACCATATTTAGAGTAAGTACATGTTATATTTTGTTTATACCTTTATAATAAAATTTTGATGTTCAATATAACTTGGGTAATATTATTTAAACACCAGTATGCATTTGGAGGAGTTACAAAATTTTGATAAGCATATGGAAAAAATGCGACATTGCTGTGGAAAAAACATACAGATAATTTCTCAGATTGGATTAAAAAGAAGGCTAGTTTAATTTTAATTTATCCTTCCATTGACAAAAAAGATTTCTTTTTACTTCAAAATTTATGTAAAATGATTTGTTTGAGATACCTATTCAATCCACAAGTGATGAAATACTAAAATGGATCGCCTTTGGCCCAAGTAGTAATGCATTGTCCTACAAAGGATATATAATTAACGGACATAGTTTCATACAAAAGACGTTGAAAGAGAAACCCAAAACTATGGAGTTACTTATGATGCAACTACCATGTGTAGGGCAAGTGCAAAAGATATTTCTCAAAGAGTTGATGTGGTCACTTATTATGGGGTAGTGATGGACATAATCTTGCTAGACTATCATGTTTTTTATATTCTCGTATTTAAGTGTCACTGGGCAAATATAGGAAATGGAGTGAAGGTCGAAGACGGATACACTCTTGTCAATTTACAACAAAATCAATCTTCATCTGTAAAAGATCCATACATCCTTGCATCTCAAGCAAAACAAGTTTTTTATTCAAGAGAGAATGATCACTCTAATTGGTATGTTGTAATGAAAGCACCACCAAGAGGTTATCATGAATTAGAGACAGATGATCCAGTTATGGAAGTTAGCTTTGTTAGGGAAGATTGTGAAGAAACCGACATGGATATTGATTCCGTGGAGAATGTTAGCTATGTTAGAGAAGATTGTGAAGGCATATTTGAGTAGATTTTCAGTTTTATTTGCTTCTGAGGTTTGTAATTCCTACTTATTTGCTAGTGATAGAGAATGTTAGCTATGTTAGAGAAGAAACCGACTTGTCTCTGCCTATTCTTATTTCAGCCTAATTTTATTGGTGATGGTTCTTGCTTTCTGCATATCCACACACACACGCACATTTTAATCTGACAAAGCCTTAAACAAGATATGTACACACTTGTAACAGTGATCATGTATGCAAGTACGTGTCTTCTTTTTGATAATTAAATCAATTATTTTGATAGATCTGATTCCTTTACGATATTTTTTGCTTCATATTTTATTGTACCGTGCATAAATGAAAATACTTTGATCATTTTATCTGTTTGCTATTGATAAGATATTCATCATAAATAAGTTGTTCATTGTGATTACATAAGGTTAATATATTTTATTTTTGTTCATGTCAGCATCATTTGCATTAAAATGTGTCATTTGCATTTAAATTTTCTTTTATAACAAAATAACTCATGCACTGTTCATTTTTGCTCAGGATCTGCTCACTGGAATTCAAAATGAGCAAGATTAGGAATGTGATAACGAGAGCTCACATGCAAAAAAATATCGACGAACAAAAAAAGAAAGGTGCAAGAAATAAGCAGCTTGAAGACAATCAAGTAGACGATGAGATTCACAACAAAGACAATCCACAAGCATTAGAAAAAAATCAAGTACAAACTTTTCTCATAATAAATCTTGCTTCATTACAAAATAATGGATTTATTTCAATTTACTTGGTGATTTTCCTGTTCGGCTACTAAATAATAAATCAAGTACAATCTGAACCTGGTTGCTGAAATCATTTTGAGAAATTTCAGTCTAGGGTTTATCTGTAGTTTCAAAAAAAAATTGTTTGCTTGTTTGTTGTTTGTTGTTTGTTGTTTATTTTTGTTTTGGTGCAATTTTTTTTTCAACTAGCATTTGCATTTCTAGGTTCTATTTAGAAAAACTCCACAATTTCATTTCAAAAACAAAATGTTTTATTTCATTTTCTACTGTACAAACTTGCATTTTATTCTTACATTGCATTACATTTACATTCACATTGTACATTGCATTGCTCATCTCACTGTTGCATTGCTTATCACACTGTTACAATTCCTCTATTGCTGAAACCATAACTCCATTACAATTCAAACCCACTGCCACTTTTGCTTATTGCCCTAATCCACACCACTGACCACCATCTCTACTTCACATTGCCGTGTGCAGACAAACTGTCAACAAACAGTCAACACTTGCCATTCCTACTCCATTTGCCTATCTACCACCATACTTCGTCCACCTTCCAATACCATCTCAAACCCACCACAACATTTCCCACTACTACATCATCTAACTTCCACTGTGCCTGCAGATAACAACCCTCGGCATTTCATTTCTCCCCATAGCAAGTCTGTCAAAGCCACATCCCCCTTGCTACTTGATATTTCCCTGTCACGTCCATCATCTGACCTCTCCTCATACCCATTCACTACCAGTCATCTCACATACCACTCCATACAACTCAAATTTCAAACACTGACTCACCTCAAATTATTGCAGTTACAACCAACACTGCATATACAATTCAAATTTCCACTGCATATACAACCTGAAATTGCAAAGACAAGCATCACTGCCTTATTCACCCAACTACAGCAGTCTCAACTGACAAATTTAAGATCAAGTTTAATGGGAGCATATATGAAACTCGAGCAAAATTTAAACTGTATATTTTTGAAAGTGAGAATTTTATGGGCTTTTATGATCCAATTTGTAAATTATTATATTTATATACAGAAAATAGGGAAGAAGAGTAAGGCTGTGAAAAAGAGAGTTCGCATGCAAAAAGAAGTTGACGAACATAGGAAGAAACGTACAAGAGAGGAGCTGTTTGAAGACAATCAAGTAGAAGACGAGGTTTCTATTGAAGACAACCCACATGCATTAGAAAAGAATCAAGTACAAATCGATCCAGAAAACAATGTTGAAATACAAGACAACCCACAAATACTTGAAGACAACACAGTTCAGTCGGAAGGAAATCCGAGAAGAAAACCTAGAGGGCCAACTAAAGTTAGAAGACTTCCATTCAATTCTTTGGAGCAAATAGAAGTTCAATTTAATACCGCAGGCGAACCAATAGGACTGGGGTCGGTCAAATTATCTTCTTACTTAGGACCACTTGTACGAGAAATTGTTCCGGTTACACTAAGTAATTGGAAGCAACTTAGTACCAAATTGAAAGATGTTTTATGGGAAAGCATTCAGGTGACACTCTCTTTTGCTTTAAGATTAAATCTTATATTGATTGCTTACCTCAAACACTTTACGCCGAATTTTGATTGTCGCAGGCAAGGTTTAAATTGGATTTAAATTTTGCACAAAACATTAGTTTTTCAACAAATGAGTGGTATTTGGCGGGCATCAAAATGTAGATTAGTTCGGCAGTTGGTACAAGCAAAGTCTATGGAAGAAAGACTTTAGCTGAAACCATCTAACATTAAATGTATGATTGAGTGGAAGAAGTTTATCAAGTTGAAAACAAGTTCGGAATTCAAGGTATGAGAAATTTCAGTCTTCAAATACATATTAAAGAATGACGCAGATAAAAAATATTAAAACTAGTGTACATATCAAATGAAAATACAATATTCTGTATGCATTTGAAGTCATGGCATATTTACAGTTTTCAAAATCAAAAGTAGATGACTGGCATTTGTACATATCAAATTACATATACTAGACATTGTTAAAACTAGTGTATAGTAAATCTGAAATCAGGCGATATGACGTTTAGACATATAGTAAATCTTTCATACCCATATATTCGAAACCTTCAAAACCAAAATTAAGGAATTCTGACACAAAATTAACATGCATACTAAATTTTGTATTTAAAATTTGATATATTTATAACCACTGTGTACAAATTAACATTGGGATATATTAATCTTTTCATCTTTTCATCGTCGATTAGGGTAAATCAAATTGAAACCAAATGAGCGCTGTGACCGAACCAAATTAGACAGAAAAACAAATACCAATCGCTTTATTTTCTAAAATATGATTGGCTTTGTTTTACTAGTAGGATTTACACACTGTACTGCTAGTCATTTTAATTGTCGTTCTACTTACTGATTTCTCCTGGAGTAGAAAATAGTATATGGTCGGACCATTTAATACCTAGTTGCAACATATCAAGTTTATTTGCACATATTTATTGAAATGATTCTTATTTTAGGCTTTGAGCGAGAAGAACAAAGCTATTAGACAGAGGCAGTTGCCACACACATGCAGTCGTAGAGGAATGGCTCGACTGGCTGAAGACTTGGTAAGAAAATAGTAGTTTTATTTACTGCAATATTTATGAAAACTTTTAAGTTAATGAAATTTGTTGTTTGGTGTTCTTTTGAATGTAGAAAAGCAAAAGTGGTGATCGCTCTTCTGTCCCTAGAAGTGAAGTTTGGATCAAATCTCGCACTAAGAAAAGTGGTGAACCAGTGAATTTGATTGCTGCAGATGCTATAGTAAGTTCATACTTTTCAAATACTTATGGTACATATATAAATACTTGTGTGATACATGTTTACTTGTTTAGCATTCACCAACTTAATATATATGCATCGCCTGACTTAGGCATCACCTAATTGCTTGAATTAATTTGATCTTAGCTTGTTCCAAATAAAAAATAAATCAATCACCAAATTTAATCCAAGCTAAAATAAATTTGCAAGCTTCTTAGTGTGTTTCCTATTTTAATTTAAATACTACGTTTTAATTTAAACTGCAATAATATGGAATTAATCATGTTTTGTAGGAAAAGATTAAACAAATTGAAAGTGTTTCACAATCGAGCTCGCCAATTAATTATAGAGCAGATGCACTTGCACAAGTGCTAGGGCAAGAAAGTCCGGGTCGACTTAGAGCGATGGGAAGAGGAATGAGTCTTAGTAGAGCAGCTTTATCGGAAGTTAAGGATAAGCATACACTGCAACTTGAAAATAAATTGTTGAACTTAGAGAATAGATTTCTACAACTAGAGAATAATCAGGTAAGAATTATCATTACATTTTGATCACTAATTGCTTGCACACTTGAACACTTGCATACACACTTGAACACTTGCATACAGTCACTTGAACAGTTGCACACTTCAACCATTATACACTTGAATACTTGCATACTTGAACACGCCGACAATTTGCATTACCAGACTTACAAAATGACATGTTTTTTTGTTTTGACAGAAGTGGGACAGAAGTAGACACAGTGGGGCAGAAGTAAATAAACCTCGAGTAATTTTTTTATTGGTTTCACATCTTTGTATTTTAACTTTTTATTCAATTAGTAACATAATTTTCCTATGTTTAAATGTAGTGCAACTTTGATAAAAATATGAAGAAGTGTGATTTATTGGATTGGCGAGGGAATGAAGAGATCGTTGCTGAAGGAAGATTCGTGTCAGACGATCCAAACGAGATTGTCAATGATGTTCCTTTAAGGCCGGATGCGATGATAGTTTTAGTTGACTGTCCAATCAAGCTTGATGCTTTTCTATGGAGGCCTACACCTTCTTTCACACTTATTGGGGAAGCAAAGGATAACATTGTGGCATGGCCGAAGAATAGAGTTGTTTTAAATTCAACCGATCACATTGAAGAAGAAGAGGATAAGGTAAAAAAATTCTTCACAAACATGCAATTTTATTATATACATTATTTACTAAATAAATATTTTTACCTCTAATAGAGTGGAAATAGCAGCTTAGAATGCAAATGCAAGATTTTTTATTGGGGAGGGAGCAAGCAATTAGTGGCTTTAGGATGACTACATTCGAGCATCTCAAGGAAATTGTCAATGATGTTCCTCTTGGGCCATCAGCTATGATTGTTTGGATAGATTATCCACTAAATCCAGAAGCTTTTTTGTGGAGGCCAGCCCCTGGTTTGATCCGAATTGCGGATGTTGTTGGTAAGAAGGTTGCATGGCCTGAATCGCAAGTAGTTGCTGAGATGGTTGACACTACAGCTCCTATTACGCCTATGGATGTGGTGAAAACATTTATGGTACTTGATTTTTATTGTGTGTTTCTATTTTTTTATGATTAGCAACTTAATTATTTTTTTCTTTCTTCAACTTACAGACTGAAAATTCAAGAACAAACAATAAATGCAAGTTAATGGATTTATCGTAAAATGGGAAAGTAGTTGCTTTAGGAAGGGTGGAGTCAACCGATCCAAATGCAAGGGTGCATTTCAAACCACTAGGACACAATGCAGTTAAAGTTTGGATAATGACTGTAAAAGAGCCAGCGGTAGAGCTATGGAGGCAAACATCCGAATTACAGTACATGGAAGATGCCCTCTCTTCTATTATAGCTTGGCCTGCTACGCACGTCATAATGGAATGAATTTTGAGTAAGTCTTTACCGTTCATTTTTTTGTTTATTGTTACATTTAGTTATTAGCTTTAAATTCTGGTTGGTGGAGTACCAGTTGTAGTGGTTTGTACTTAGTTGAGTGTGCACTGGTATACTTGTAGTTGAAGTGGCTTTGTCAGGCAGCTGATGATTGTTGCACAGAGCAGTGTCTCCGCTGAAGTAGCAGATGTAGGGGGTTTTGGGAGTTTATATGAAGTTGCAGTGGTGAGTGTGTAGATGACTGATGTTGGAATGGTGAATTCTTTGGTGAATGGTCGAAAGTTGAGGAGGTTAGGGGTGATGTCAGATGTTAAATGATAGCAACAGATAGGACGGGAAGTGGTATGGAGGAGGTGATTATTCACAATGGATGGTGGTAAGTGATATTGTAGAACGTAGTGACCGTGATGATTGAAATGTAGGCAATATTGAAATGAACAGTGGAGTTGTTGAATTTGGGTAGTATTAGGCTTCACTTTATAGTATAATATATGGTGAATTATGTGAAAGTGGTTAGGAGCAGAGGTGGTGCACTTTGGTGATGCAAATGAGGGTGGCTTGGAATGTACAGCGGGATGAGCAAGGTAGTAGTGGCAGTAGTTAGATAGCGTATCTATGTGAAGTGTGCACTGCAGTTGTTCAGATAGGGGTTAAAGGCAGTGATCAATGGTTGGTGACACACTGTGATGCAGTGGCGATTTGATGTTGGCTGGGGTAATGGTGAAGTTGTCAGAACAGATAGCAAGTGTGGTTATTGTTGGCAGAATTTCTAGTGATGGAGTGTAGTAGTGTAAAGGCTGGTTGGAGGAAATGTACAGTAGGATGAAGTAGTTGTGTATGTATGGTAGGTTGATGTTGGTATTGAAGTGAATAGGCAGTAAAGAAGGCCAGGCAGTTTGTGGTGGGGAAGTTTGATGGTAGTTTGACTGTGCACGGTTGAAGTATTCTGGTGGGCTGTTTGGTATATGGTTTATGCAGGGTTTAAAGATGAATGGCAGATTGCAGATGAAATGAATGTTTGGGAATGTGATGGTTTGTTTTTGAGTGAGTTTGTGGTGAATTGGTGATTTGGCAGGGGAAGTTTTATGGTGATGTGAGTAGCACAGTGTAGTGTTTGGGAAATGAGTTTGTTGTTGAAATAGTTTGGTTTGGAGAAGGGGATGGTCAGGTATTTGTTTGGTTATGGTTTGCACTGTGCACTATATATGGAGTGGTTGAATGGTGAAGAGGGCATAGTAGTGTATGGGGTATGCACAGTTGTTTTTGTGGTTTTCTGGTATGCAAGAAATGGTACAGGGCAGGGAGGATTGATGATAATTATGAAGTATGGACGGTGGTCAATAAGTTGTAGAGGAGGGATTGCAGCAGTTTGGTAGGGGATATGCACTGTTGAGGCAATTGAGATGTGAAGGGGTTGTGTATGTTATGGTTGGAAGGGGGAGCAAGTAGTTGAATTGAAGTGTTTTGTGATATGCACAGTGAGATGTGCACTGTTTGCAGTGAGAAGTGTGACCTTAGTAAACATGTATCACACAAGTAATGAAAAATATATATCACATTTCTATCTGAGCATGCACTTGTTTTAACATTTTCTGTTTCTTTTTGTTAACTTCGCAGGCTTATTTGGAAGGAAGCAAGGTCCTTAGTACGCAACTAGATCGGATCTTGCATGTTGGAACTCTGTAATGTTTGTACTTTGTAATATTTGGAAGGATTGCTTTAATGTTTGTACTCTATAATGTTTGTACACTTATTAAATTGTACTCCGTAATGTTTGCTTTAATGTTTGTACTCTGTAATGTTTGTACACTTGCTCTGATGTTTGTACATTGTAATGAAAAATATATCTCATTTCTTTCTGAGCATGCTTTTGTTTTATATTTGTTGATAATAATCTTTATTCGTTTATGAAGATTTAGTTTGATTTCTATTATTAAAATGTAATATATAGGCATAGCTCTTGAAAAGTGTATCTACGATTTTTATAGCGGCATATATGAGCTGTAAAAGAATTTATCAATACTATAACATGTTGATTTAATAACGTTAAATGACCGCTATTGAATAAATATTTTATAGCGGCAAAATAGTGTTATAAAGATTTTAAATTCCGTTGAGATTTAGCTGTATTGTAGCGGCTACAATGAGCTATTGAATAAATATTTTATAGCGGCAAATGGATGTTATAAAGATTTCCAGTTCCATTGAGATTTAGCTGTATTATAGCGACTACTATGAGCTATTGAATTAACGTACCATAGCGGCGAATTTGCGTTATAAAACTAAGCTCAACCATAGCGGCATATTTTGTGTTATAAATATTCAACAGTTTTTTATAACATGTCGATATACAGCGCTTATCAAACCGCTATGGTTGTCATTAATAACGGCTATATGCCGCTATAAAAGACACTTTTTGTTGTAGTGACCACAGATCAACAAATATCAGAAATCAAATATTTGAACATGAGGGTGGATTTTTTTGAATTTTTTTTATTTTTTGTTTTTATTTTTTTGACTAAATGAAAATTGTTTTGTTTTTTTAAAAAGAAGGTTTATGAGAAGAGAAGAATTTGAAATTGATTTTTTTTTTTGTTTAAGAGAAAAGAAAAGTGAAATTGTTTAAAGAAAAATGTTTTCTAACTTTTGAATTTTTTTTTGAATTTTTTCTTGTTTTAGGGAAAAGGTTTAAAAAATGTGCTTTTTACAAAAGAAAAATGTTTCTTTTTTCGAATTTTTTATTTTTTTTTATTTTTTCATATATGAATGAAACTAATGCAACTAAATGAATACAAAAAACTCAACTAGAAATTTTCTATCCTTAACAGCCCCTAACCCAAATTGTATGATCACACTTTGACTTAATTCAATAAAATATTTCTTAGCTACGTAATGGACATGGGTTATCAGTACATCACAAATCACCATAGCAATGCAGCTGAAGGATTAAGTGTTTTCAAAGAAACAATCACTATAATATTTATGAATCACCGTAATATTTATAAATGATTATTTCTCCTTCATAGCCTAGACACCAAGAAATAAATTGTTAAAAGAAATTAACCTATCAAGATACAATTTTTCTCTAGAAAAGCTCGGGACTCTCTTAAGTCAGAGTCTAACCGTTATTATTAGTCAAATTCTAAGATGCTATGCAATATGTGTGTCAAGGAAGGAGTGACGAAATCTCCAACCTTATATGAAGTTGGGTATTTCCCTTAGAAAATAAAATATGATGGAATGAATGTAAAACAGAAATTAAACGTATATCAACAGTGTAACTACAAATGAAATTTTCCTTTTGGGTTTTGTTAAATGCAAACAACCAATAATGCAAAGAAAATAAAAATAGGAGATAATAACACGATACCAGAGCGTGTAGAATTATTGATAAATTTGTTTTAAAAAATAGCAATTTTTTTTATCAAGGTATTTGGCAAGCAAAGTAGAGTAGTTTTTTAGCAAGCAATCTTTGTCCACTTTTCTTTAATTTGTAACCTGAAAAAGTATTGAAAACCAATATATATTTTTCTTGTTTTTCTAAAAGAAGAAATGCAAAGGCAAGCCAATTTTTTTTAGAAATGATAAAACAAAAACAAACAAAAGCCAGATGAAAATAATGACAAATAATTTTTTTTCCCTTTTTTTATTAGTGAAGTTTTTTAGAGAGAAAATGAATTTACACTTTAAATAAAAAAAATTAACTCAGCCTAACAATCACTGAAGTCCAAGTTGTCAACACAGTTGAAAAAAATTTAACAACACAGTTGAAAAATTCTCAACCCAAAGATCTCAAAATACGAATTAACTCAAAACAAAATTGAAACAGCCGCAAAACTAAACACTCAAAACAACAATCGATATCCAACACAATCCCCAAAATCAAAATCGAAACAATTTGAGGTTGGCTGAGGGTTGTAGGTGTGAGTGAGTTGGGATTTGAAAGTGGCAGAGTTGGTTTGGGTGAAGGTTGGTGGAAGTGGGCGAAGTCGCGAGTTGTGGTGGTCTCGGGACTTTCTGTTTGTTTGGTTAACAGTTGTAGGAGGTGGAATTCTTGTGATTGAAGCTGCGAGTTAAGGTGGTTATTTGCTGTTGGCGTGGTTTGCAGAGGATTCTCATGGGTTTTTGGTAGTGGAAGGTGGAAAACTCCAAGCTGTTTTGAGATGATGGTGAAAGCGCAGGTCGTTAGTGAAGGAGCACGGTAAGTGTTGAATTGCAGTTTTGGTCATAGGAAGTGGATTGAATTGCAGTGTTTGTGGTTCGTTGGAGAGGCTGAAGGCAGTGAGTGATGTGTGGTTGATTTGGGGAGATGTTGCAGAGGTAAACTTGCAGTTTTGTTGAGGGTGGTGGCAGTTGTTGGATGTAGGGGAAGGAAGTGGTATCTATGTGCATAAGAGTTGTTGAGGGAGTTTGCACTGATTTTTGGTGGAGGGGATGGTTGTTTGACCACTGGTGATTTGGGTTGGAAGCAATGGCGATTACGAGGGAGGTTGATTGTGGGAGTTGTGGAAGGAGTTAGTCTGTGGTGGCGATTGGGCTTGATGAAATTCTGGTTTGCAGTTGCAACAGTAAGTGATGGTTGTAACAGTGAGGGTAAAGGAGTTATGAGATTGGTGATTGGGTATTTGCTGGTAATCAAAAGTTATGCAGGGGAGGAGTTTGAAGGCAGTTTGAGTTTGCAGAAAACAGAGATGCAATCATAGAATGAATGCAAATGCAGAAAACAGATGAAATATAAAAAATGTATAGGAACAGGTTAATGAAATCAGAGATGTAACTGCAATGTAAACTTACAAATGTAAACAGAGTTTGCTAGAGTTCTTCAATGCAGTTCAATGCAATACAAAATGAAAGAAATGAATGCACAAATGCACAAAATGAAATTCATAGATTTTTTTTTGATGAAAAACTGCAATGCAGAAATGTAAACCAAGGGATGTGTTTTTTTCTTATTTTTAAATAGACCAATGAACAAAAAACAAACAAACAAAAGATGCACAAATTACACAAAACAATTGAACAAACAGGAAATGCATAACTTTTTTTTTTAAATGACAACTAACAAAAAGTAAAAGGAAAAGAAAAAAAATTAATTTGAAGATTAAAATTAAATTGCTTTCTCAAGCAACGGTGCCAAAAACTTGTTCGTGATGGATATTCTATTGATTGGAATACCATCAAAAATGTAATAATAACCACAAACGCACAGCGTACTATTGTAATACAGATGCGAGTACGGGTCGATGCATAAGGGAAGAACCAATTCTAAGATTACTCAAGCAAATTACCCCAAAAGTGAGATGAGTTTTAACCAAAAATGTAGAACAACTGAAGTAAAAACTAGAGTAAAAAATGAGAATAAAACTACGAGATTAAGGAACAATTTAGATGTAAATCTACTTTCAATGTTTCATATAAATCAAGCACAAAATGAATCTATAGTCTCTCTTTTAAATTTAAGTAGAAATAATTGATGTGCTTACTATAATCATGGCCTATTTGTGCTATTAATTGCACAACTTAAACCATCAAACTCTAGCGCACCATTCAAACGCACTTATAACTCTCATGAAAATGAAAATGTAACTACAAATAAAATCTAATGCAAGCATGATTTATTTACTATTTGTAGATTAGTAATATAGAACATCAAATACTGATTTCACTTCTATTTCCATGATCAAAATCACAAAGGCAAATGATCAAATAATTTATGTTTATATTGGATTAAGCATAGCCTATTTGAGATTATCAATGCATGCTATCAAATTTATTAATAAAAAATAAACTACTATCATTATTAACTTTCATTAAACACAAAATAAAAGAATACAAATCAACTATTATATATTGATTCAATATGATTTATGAAAGCTTCATTACCCCTAAATTGAAAGAGTTTAGCTTTTCATAATTGAAATCACCGTAACACAATTGAACATAAAAAGCAAGGAAAATGAAAGCTAATCAAACTAAAAAAGAGTTAACTACTTGCATGAAATGAAACTAAACTAATTGCATAAATTAAAATTAACTACTAACATGCAATAAAGAAGCATAAACTAAATAAAAGAGCATGAAGTAAAATAACGTGAAACGAAGAAAAATGTGTAGACAATAAGAGAAAATAACAAGAGACTTAAGAAGCCATTTTATTTATCATCGATTTTGTGACTACAACTTGCATACAAAAAGGCAAAAAAAACTTCATTACATGAAACATAAGAGGGTATTTAACGTGCCTAAGACCCTAGTTCCAGTTTTAAGGAGCTACCCAAAATACCCTTTAGTTTGTGTAGCTTTCAAGTAATCATTAAGAAATTAATCAATCACCACTAACATGTGTTTTTTTATCTCCACTAATATATGCATTTGATTTTAATTGTTGTCCATAAATAAGTGGGCACGTGGGCTCCTCCATGTTGCATTATTTTCATCTCTTCTCGTTCTTTTGATTTCCCATGTATATGCATGCATAAGCCTCTTCCATTTTGAGTCCAAAGTTTCTATAAAACAAAATAAAAATGTGCAAATAAATTTTCTTCAAATTAATTTACATAAAAATTACAATTTTGCCCATATGTTAATTTATGAACGATGATTTAAACATCCCTTTGTATTTTTGGTTTAGACATGTAAAATCACCATAACATGCCTTTTATTTAGATAAAAAGAGATCAAGGTTGAGAGTAAAAATATACATTTTTACGCGTATGTCACGAACCCACAATTGAAGTGTTTATCATACTTTTACTATTCTTCTTCTCCCCTCTCCTTTTCATCTTTATGTTCCAGTAAACAAAAAGAAAAGCGAACTTTCTTCTTTAAAATTCAAAATAAAATAATCCACTCATCTAAAAATCATGAAACTAGATTCATTGAGTTTGTATTGACTAGATCTACAAACACATATGAGTATTGTTGTGTGCGTCCTTGATTTGGGGATGGACAAAGTTGAGCAATGGATTAGGGTTCCACCAAGGGTTTGATCGCTGAGGAGATTGTCAAATTGAAGGGAAAAAATGGCTTTAGGGGACGTGGAGAGAGGTGGTGCTTTGGTGGTGATCGATGCCTTGGAATAGATCGCGTCGTTAGGGTTTGAAGATGACAAACATCAGGTCGCGTTTTGTTTCATTGAGTGAAGCATGACTTTAATGGGTCGGTGGAAGAACTCTTGCAAAGAGAGGATGAATGGAGGTGGTTGTAGTCGATTTTGTCGACTATGGTGTGTGCGGTCGAGGAGAGAAGGTCGGCCATTGATGGTTAGTGATTATACAAGTTCCTGTGAATGTTAATTTGATATTTGGGGAGGGAGAGTTTATTTGGGTAAGTAACTAATTAATTTTGTAATTAAGTACAATTAATTAATTTAATATCCTATAAATTGGATAACTTTCTCATACGCGGTCCATTGATGCGTGGTCTATTACATTGCACTCGTAGGAGCAATACCTATGCATCAGAACAGTTTCATCAAATTAGAAGATAATGAAATTTTGAGTTAAAGTCAAACGTTGTTCGATTTTAGATCAAACCAGAATGCAAAAGCATCAACTAGAATTTCGATGAGTTTACTCACCTCTAAATAAACTATATGATATCCATATTGCTATAGATTATCGTTGAATGCTTAGATGATAGTTGACAATTTTAATGAATTATAAATTAATGATAAACGTATAGTGATTTAATTTAAACACATTTAACATAGTTAAATTAGTGGTACTTCATTTCTTATATCTATTTAGCACAATAAAACATCGTTTGCTATAATTAAATTGGATAAACTATTTTGGACATCTATCGAGCATAATAAATCACTATTCAGCGCTTGCAAAGTAAATGGATTATGTTTGAAGTTAATTAATACGTGGATTAATTAATAAATGATTTATTAGATGTTGATTGCTTATTGTAGATAATAACATGTTTGTTATTATTGTTTGATTTTTGTTTGGATTTGAGTTCCCGTCTGGAAAGCGGACTGCATGAATGACCATTATTTTGTGGAGGACGTTTATAGAGAGACCTTATGGGGTTTCTCGTCATTATTAATTTACTATTATATGCACTTTACTTATATCTTTATGTTGCTTATATTAATATTTCGTCGAAATATTTGTGACATACTGTTTAATTTGACTAAATTTACTAAGCGATTATCGCTATACCATCACTTATGAAATATCATCTCGTTAAACTTTTTTATGAGTTGAACTTGTGCTCATGTTTTTACAAAATAAATGTTCCGTCGCATTTTAGTACTTTGGATGTTGTTTAAACTATATTGTCAAGTTTTTTTTAGAACTGTGAAACAATGAATAAGTCTTGTTCGAAATTTACAATAGGAGTTATTAATTTGATTAACTACCTTTTGGGGTAATTATTGTTGTTTTAAATTTATAAAAAGATTATAAATTTAATTGATTATCTTTCAGGATATGTATTCTTGTTTTAAATTTATAAAAAGATTATAAATTTGATTGATTATATTTAAGGATAATTAATATTTTTAAATTTATAAAAAAGTCGTAAATTTGATTAATTTTCTTTTGGGAAAATTGATGTTGTTTTAAATCTATTAAAATAGTATAAATATGATAAATTATCTTTCGGGATAATTGATGTTTTAAATTATAAAAAGATTATAAACGTGATCAATTTTTTTTCGAGATAATTAACGTGGTTTTAAATTTATGGAAGAGTTGTATCAATTATTTTTCAAGATGATTAACATTGTTATAAATTTATAAAATTATTTTAAATTGATATATTATCTTTCGGTAGTAAATGTTGTTTTAAAAGTTATAAACGATAATATTTAAATAAGAAAATCTTTAAAAGGGAATGTTTAAAAAAAAGCTAAGTGTAAATTTTTTTGGGTTTATAGTAAACGATGTTTTAGTGACATTTATTTTTGACCCTTCCATTTAATACATTGAGAAATATAATTTGATCTTTAAAAAGAATATTTCAAAGAGTTCTTGCTTTTATAAAGTGTTTTAACAAATATACGTGATGTGATAATCAAGCATAAGCGTGAGTCAAATGTTTTAAGAAATTTAATTTTCATATATGAATAATTTTTTATTCCTGATAGTTGATTTATTGACTATCAATTCTACTCTCTTTTGAGTTTCTTCAACTTAAGATGATTTGTTGCTTATTTGAGCATTGATATCCTTTATCGGAAATGACTAAAACAAAAGAGCAAGTGGGGGCCAAGCTATGTAGTGTTGTTTACATTAGGGTATTTTCACATCTACTGTAGATTTGGTTTCGGTGGTATGTATGCGGAGATGTGAAATATTCGGATTGTCAGTAAGGTTGACGGGGTCCGACTTGAAGGTTTTCGAGAGAGTCACGAAGTATAAGACTCTCTCAAGTATACTTTCTAGAGGTATACTTTCGGTAAGGGGGTGTACCCTCCTAGCCATTGTTGGAAAAAAATTTCTTTTCTTTATTTAATTCAAATCTTTGAATTATTTTCTTGATTGCATCGAGAAGTGTCTGCAGCTCTTCTTGATGTTAATTACTTGTTTCCATTCTTTCAATTCTGATTTTCTTCCAACTTGTTTCCATTCTTTCATTTATGTATGTTGTTCGTGTGAGGTAAAACCCATCTCATGTTTAGCGGCGTGGTCTTATAGAATTATTAAATGTTCACTATATTTCTTGAGTTTTCTCACGTTTTTTTACCGAGCCGATTGGATGTTATTTTATTATAATGCTCGGCTCGGACCGAGTAGTTTTTCACGTTGTCGTTGGCAGGATATGGAGCTTACAGAGTATAGGTGGATGTTCACATTCCGTAGTATTTCTATTTTCCACTGTATTATTATATATACATATCAGCAATTGTAAAGTCAGAAAGTTATAACTGTTTAGGCTGATGATGTATGTTTTTAAATCCAATATATCTTATATCTTGCAGTAAAGATATCTTTGTTATATTTTATATTGTCGTACCGCTGTGAAATTTTGTGTCTCCTGTTCTTTTTCTTTTTACCCTAACAATCTGCCATTCTGACAACTTGGATGCTTGGCATTTGAATACTGTGGATGTATTAGGTGTCGACTTTCAAGGATCGAAAAGGTGGGTCATTGCATTTGGCATCAGAGCCGAAGATTAAGCTAGAACCTTTGCATTGGTGGGGTAAACTCATATGAGATAGGTTAAGCCACACCCTAGAATGAGTTGAGAGTGTTATATATATGAGAGCGTATTTGTTATTACTATAAAAACATCTTGTGTTAGTTAGTCTATTGAGTGGTTATGAATTTTGGTCAAGATGTGGGACGTCATGGTGTCGATAAGGATTTTCAAACACTCGAATAAGGCAAACGGACACGAAATTGATTTTTGAAAATTTGATAAATGAAATATTTTGCCTAGGATTATATATTTTTGTACATAAAGAAATAATATTAAAAATTGTATAATATTTTATGATCTTTTGTTTGTTAATAATAATATTTCTTTTTATCGTTATTATTTGGTTAGTCATGCTCGGTTTTGTTCTGATTGTTGTTAGTTGATTGCTGATTATTTGTACTCAATGTATTTATTAACGTTTATAGTTTAATAATTGTTATTGCTCTATAACGAACCCCTTGTAAGTTAAGTTTCACATTTGACTATAAGATGTTCATGAAAATGTTAAATCAAAAGTCATCTTTTAATAAAGTTGTTTAATATAATATAAATGGGAAGGTAAGACACTTAAATGATAAATATTTGCGAAAAGTTTATTATGATAAAGTAAAAGTTATTATAACATATGATGATTTTAAAAGTTACATTTCATACGAGTATGGTATATAAAATGATTTGTATGATTTGAAAAAGGTTTTTGAGAATTTAAACCTCGGTAATGCTCGAATTGGTTTTAAAAAGATTTTGAGGAAAGTAATAGTAGTATTATTTGGAAGTATTTATAAGTATAAATATTTCAAAGGTAATTTTTAATAAAGATAGATTTTTTTGAATAGTTTGGGGAAAACATTTCAGTTGGTTTTATGGTAATCTAAATAATCTTCTTAGTGACGATTGAATGTTACCTAGTCGAACATCTTAGTGTACTTAGTAAATTGTTTTCTTTATCATTGTGCGATCGAAATGAGTTCGAATCCAAACAAACCCAAAGCGAATGTTATTGAATAAATTATTAAGTTATTTTATATATAAAAATATATGTAGCATGATTTCAAAAAGGGTTTTGAAATAAAATCCGGGTATTTAGCTCAGTTTCCTTATAGGAATTTGATTTAAAATAAAATGATATTTTGATAAATAATCTGATAATCGAAATTTTTTAAAATCTTGATAGAAAAGATATAATTTAACTCAAGTTTTTTTACCAAAGCTAACGGGGATAAACTGGCCCTACCAGATATATAGAGAGAATAAATATTACGATAACAAGCTATCATAATAAGCGGTGTACAGTGAAAAACAAACAAGAAAATACCTATTGAAATTTCATTTAAGACCCATCAATCCCAAACGATGTATCAAAGGCAAATAAAATTACAACATTATAAGCAACTGCTTTGAATTATCCTAATAATTGTTATACTGGATCTTGCCTCATGCACAGACACTCTTTTGTTTCATTCTTCTCAAATCACATAAATCATTTTCTTTAGTAGCTTTAGAAATAAATCCAAAGCTCTACAATGCCATGTCGTTCGTTTGAAGTTATTGAACTACTCAAGCTTGGAGCAAGTATCAGGAGAATGCAGGCAGAAGCTTTGAAGAACAGATTTCCTCACATGATAAGTATAGAAACATTCAAGGTACAAATGTGCATTAGATTTTGTAGCATTGTTGCAAAAAACACAACATGAATGATTCAGTATACCTCTGTAATATATATTATCCATAGTATGATTTGCATTATTAACCACCTTCCATAGGACTAAATTTTCCTTTGGCTTTGATTTTGTTGACCATATTCTTGAATGCCATGGGAAAATAGGAAAAATAGTACAAGAAACGAGTTACATGTCCCTATTTTTGATGTTGTTATAAGAAAAGTCCATGTATATATAAGTATGTAAATTTAGTCCCTATTTTTTTAAAAATAGAAAAGGCAAGGTGCTTTGCACCATAACTTGCAACTTTTATCAGAAAAGCGCAAGCTAGTTTGCGCTTGTTTATTTTGAAACTTTTCTTGAAATTTTGAAATTTTCAAAAAAATTTAAATTTTTGAAAAGCGCAAGTTAACTTGCACTTTTATAAGAAAAGCGCAAGATAGTTTGCGCTTTCTGATTTATAAAAAACATGGACTTAATTTACATACTTATTATCATAGGGACTTTTCTTACAACAACATCGAAAATATGGACCTTCGGTACAAAGCCCCAAAATAGTATTAAAAGAGTTGTAGACATGTTTGACAGAGTGAGGTTTATCATTCCACAGATTAGTACTGATGGCAGAGACTGGAGAGGTTTGCAAAATATTCCATGTATGTTTGACAAGTTAAGAAGTGTAACAAGGAAGGGAACGTGATCTTCAGAAACATATTTGTGCACAGTGTCATGGTCCTGAATACCAGTCATGCTTCTTATGTTATAATTGATGATTTCAGATAGAATTAAGCCTTTCCTTTCCCATGGAGAATGCCAAAAAGAAGTGCTTTCAGTAATGTCAGACTTGTACATATGCAGAAACCATGTTCTAGCACATAATAAATTTCTCCAAAACCAACTGCAATTGCCAGGAACAGGCATAGTCTAAAAAAATTTATTTTTAACTAAGTTTCCATTTATCCAAACAGAGAGCAGGTCTTTTCTTTGCTGAAGTCTTTCAATATGTTTACAAACCACCGCTCTATTACACATTTTCAAGTTAAGTATACCAAGACCACCGTATTTAACAAGTCTAGAAATCCTATTATAAGCAATAGGGATAAGCTTCTTGGAGTAGGGGTTTCCATGCCAAATGAAATGATTGATTGCACCATTAATCATATTGATAAGTCTACTAGAAAGAATGTAAGTACTGGAGTAATACTAGTCATTGAAGTGGCAATCGATTTGGCTATCACAGTCGTACCTGCAGTTGACAGTTTATTAGCAGGCCAAGTTATTTCTTAACAATATTTTCAAACAGAGGCATACATTAAGCGGTGGATATTTTACTGGAAATTAAAGGAACTCCAAGATACATGCTATTGATGTCCAAATAAGGAAAGCCAACTAGAGCAACAATTTTAGACATTTTTCTAGAAGGTAATCCAACAATCTTGATATCAGATTTCCTATGATATATCACTAATCCAGACACGATGTAAAAGGTGTTATGTACTTTTTTAATTTTGGTTATAGATTTGAAATTAAGCTTTGTAAAAATGATTAAGTCATCGGCAAATAAAAGAGAGACAATCATTGGATTTTTACAACCAGGATGTATGTTAGTGGCATGAGAATTTGTTTTCATGTTTAGCATCACTGTTAGACATTCCATAACAGCATTGAATAGCCCTGAGTCGCCTTAAAGTATCCAAAATTTTCTCCATTGATGGATAAACTATGATAGGAAGTAGAAATACAAGAATATATCCAAGCAATAAAAGGAAGAGGAAAGTTCATTTTTTGCAATATGATGGTAGTAGAAGACTACTGAATTGTATCGAAAGCTTTTTAGATGTCAAGCTTAAGAGAGAATCTTGGTGATATATTTTTCCTATCATATCCTTTCATAAGCTCATGGGTAAGGATAATATTATCCGATATACTTCTACCAGGAAGGAATGCATTTTGGTTCTTGGATGTAATTGTGATCAGTGCATTTTTCATTCTCAAGGCTAAGATTTTTGCTATACATTTATAAACAATGTTGCAGCAAGCTATAGGTCTAAACCGATTAACATTGTTAGGAAATTCTACCTTTGGAATAAGAGCAAGCTTGGTAGAGTTTATTCCTTCAGGCATAAGATTGTTTTTAAAGAAGTTCTTAACTGCAACAATTAAATCATTTTTAACAATATTCCAAGCATGCTTATAAAAGTGAGCATTAAAACCATCAGGGCATGCTGAGCTATTAGAGTTCGTAGAGAATATAGCATCTTTTGTTTCATCTGTAGTAATCTCTTGAATACATACATGTTGTGGCATAGAGATACCTGCCAGAGGAATTTCCACAAGAGTGGCAAAATCTGGTTGTAGAGGAGTAGCAGTGGATAGTGTTTCAAATAAGTAATATAATAATGTAGTTTTGATTGTAGAAGATGTGGTAACAACAGTTCCTTTAGAGTCTTTCAAAGCATAGAGATTTCTATTTGCATTTTTGATTTTTAAGGACTTATGGAAAATAGCAGTATTTCTATCACCATAAGAGTCCCATAATACTTTATATTTTTGCTTCATCATGTTGGGTTCAGTGAGTAAGGCTATTATAAGGTCTTTTTGTAAGATTTTTCGTAGTAATAACCGATTAGCTAGGGGATTGTTTAACATGCCTTGTTGGCAAGCAAGTAGTTCAGTTCTAATTACTGTAGATAGCCTCTACCCATTTTTAAATTTTGTTGATGACCATATGTAAAGAGCCTTTTCAAGGATTTTTTCTTCCGAAACAAACGTTGGATTACCAAAAATATTAGAGTTCCATTCATTTTCCAAATTTTTTTTCATACTCATTATGATTAGCGCACTCATTAAAAAATATAAAAGGTGGATATCTTCTAATAGGAACCGAACCCCATGAGACGAGGAGAGGAGAATGGTATGAAAGGGAGGGGAGGAACATTAGTAAATAGGGTAGGCCATAAGGAAATAGCACTCATATATATAAAGTTCTATCAATGTTACAGAGAGTTAATTTACCATATCAGCTGCAATTATTCCAAAAATATTTACTGCTAGTAGTAGGAGTTAAAAAGAGGTTGGCATTTATGATTGAGTTATTAAGAGGGGGAATTGTCTCTCAATGTGAGAGGAGTGCCCCTAGAATTATTAGAGTTTTGTAGCATAGAGTTCCAATCTCCTAAACAAATCCAAGGCAGAGTAGAGGATGATAATGAAGGGATACTATCAAGGAGTAGTTGTCTAGCTATAATAGAGTTTTTAGCATATACATTAGTTAGAAGGAATTCAATGGATGAAGAAATATGAATTTTTTTGAGTGGATAAACTGCTTGTGAAAAAGGAGTGGAGATACAGTGATGACTGCAGGGTATATAGAAGTAAAATTCTCCCATAAGGAGCTTGCGAGAGATTACAAATTGATTTCCATGAAGGGGCAATTATAGTAGAGGCTTTAAGGGTAGGTAAATGATTGAGCTTATTCTCACAAATGCAAACGGATGTAGATTATGCATGGCAATCAGGTTTTTGACTTCAAGTTGTTTGGCAATATTATATGCTCTCCTAATGTTCCACATACCTATTTTATCTAACATTTTGGTGTATTGAGTTTGTTGGCAGATAGCCTAGTAACAACACCAGAAGTTTTACTGTTAGCAGAGGCCAGGCTTTGAATCTGTATATGATCTATAGAATAGTTAGTGTCTTTGTCGAGATTAGATCCATTAGTTTTGCTGGAAGGACTGAATTTTGAGAGGTGGAGAAGGTAGGGTGTTTTGAATAGAATGAACGGGGGAGATAATTAAATGATCTGGTGGCTTTAAATGAGTATAAGGGGAAGAAATTATGGAGGACAATTTAGAGAGTGTCTGTGTATCAGATACATGCACTGCAGTGTGCATGTTAGTCAACAAGGTGTCATGAGATGGGAGAGGAAGCATGGGTTGACTGTGAATGTGATTTGATGTAGCAGGAGTTTGAAAGGAACATGAAGAGTTGTTATTCATATTTATAGAATGATTGTTTCAGGTAGAGCATCTGTCAGACTTACAGCCGGTAGAGATTTGTCTTGCATTATGTTTAAACATTCACCGTCTTCTAATGTAGAAAGCACATTGAATTTGTTGTTTCTCAAAATGCACTCGTTTCCTTTTTGTGTACAATCCTCAACATGATGTTCTACATTTTCCTTTTCAAGTGATTCATTTTCAAATAATTCATTCTCTACTTCATGTTGTATATCATCTATCTCTATCAAGAATCATGTATTATTTTAGGATCGAAGTTTGTTTCCTTTAATGTAGATTTTTATGTCGCCTTTTGCCATTGTTGAGTAATTGGTAAGGAATTTTTTCAAGGTTTACTTCTGTTATGGAATCCGAGTTTTACATGCATTTTCTCGGTGCTTTTATGGTTTTCCTTCAAGTCACTATGGTCAGAATTCATGTCAAATGAAGAAGTATCGTGACCAAAATATTTACACATGTGCATATCAGTGGTCTCCATAAATACTCTAAGTGAACACAATGACCGTTATCATCTCCTACTCTAATCATATCTGGTAGATTTTTGTCAGGGCTAATTTCAACCAAACATTTTGCATATTCGAATCTCCTCATTTTCTCTTTATTTTCATCAAAACATACAGGTGTTCTAACATGGAAGGCCAATCAATTTATTCCGAGAAGAGTCCAAGTAAAGGGATGTTATACATATGCACCCAGACAGGAACATTTTTTATCTTAGATTCTATTGATGCAAAAGTAGGGTTCTATTTTGAAATAATCATCATTTGACCTCTAATAAAAATAGGATCTACATTAAGCACCTTAACTTTGTCTTCCTCACAATTGAATTTAAAGAAGTAACTTTTACCATCTGATAAAACCTGACAATCACCTTATAGTTTCCAAAGATTAGATATATGTGTGGTAAGTGCCACGTAGCTAATAGCTCCACCTAGGAAAAATCCAACTAGATAATCAGATCATACTTTTATTCCTTCATCAATTACTGACTAAGGAGGTGACAAAGGAGTATCACTGTAATGAAGGTCAAAGTGAACTGGGTGGTACTTATCAGCGTTAAGAGGCTTAGATTTGAAAAGACTCAACCAAGAGAGAGAGAGTTTAAGGAAGAGGAAGGAGGACGTAAGGAATTAGCAGGAGAACAGAAAGGAACCAGAAAAAATGGAACACCCGAAGGAACAGGATGGACAAAGGAGGTAGCGGGGGAGGGATAACAGGAACAATTGAAGGAGGGGGGTCAGGAGGAAGCGGAGATACGGGAAGGATAGAAGTGACCAATTGTGGAGAAAGAGGGAGGTGATGGTTTGATTGGAGATGAGGGTGGGAAAAGTCAAGGAGAGGGGAGCCCACTAAAAGGTATTTTGAAGCTTATTGCAATTAACTCAAGTTTTTAAATGGGTTAAATTGGATTGGAAGGTTTTAATAAGCATTGTTTTATTAAAATTACAGTTTTTGTTTAAACATTTAAGTTGCATAAACTATTTGATGTTAGTGGACCAACCCATAAACATCTTTCCTTAAAATACTCTAGGGTAAAGAGGTCGAAAGGTTCACTCAGTTTTAAAGGTTCATATTTTGTTTGGGCCTTCATTTGAATTTTGAAAATAAAACTAAAAATAAATAATAAAGAAATAAAATAACTTGATAGTTTTATTTACTCTTAAGGTGTAGAGGAGTATTATACAATTAAATAAAAGTGGATTAAATTTTTTGTAATTAAATATTTTAATGATGTCTTTATAAAATGTTTATAAGCTTAAGTGAAAATTTATGAAGTAATTCATAAATAATTATGGTATTGAACGAAATGCTGTAGATGAAAATAAAAGTGATTTAGAAAAAGATTGGTGTAGTTAAGAAACAAATAAATTTAAGTACGTAAGTTATATGTAGATCATTTCATTCACATGGTTCTTGATCTAGGATTCGAATACATAACTTTGAGGTGATTTACATAAATCCAAAAAAGGAATTCTCACTTGATTCTTATCAACGAATACTTGATTCATGTTCTTGGTATGATACTGAGATTTTTTATCATAGTATATGGCTATGTACGGAGAACAGAGGTTTCTAATAAAGGAATGTGACGACCCGCCTTTCTCTCCACAGAAAGACGCATCATCATTAAGAAAGAAAGGGATAGAAAGAGAAAGATAGAGAAGAAAGAAAGAAACAACATCAGAATCTCAACAGCGGAACGAATAAATTATATTAATCACATAAAATAGTATATAATATACAACATCTATCAGATTTACACAGATAATACATCACATACTAGATAGTTATAAACACCTTTCTAGTTATTACTACTCAATACAACATAAACATTTAACTCAGAGATCACACAACGGAACACTCAACAACATAATTAATCACTCTTGATTTCAATTAATCACTCTTGTGTAATAAAGTAAAGGCTAATCACTATAAATCTCTATTAAAGTATTTATTTCAATTAATCACTCTTTATTAATTATTCTCTAATTACAATAAGTAATTAGCCTTTAATTTATTATGCAAATTAATTGTCATTAATCATTTATAGCAATTAACCTTTAATTACTTTCATTAATTAATTAATTATAATCAATTACATTAATCGTTAATTGATTACAACTAATTAATTACTTTATAATCGCTCATTATTGATTAATTAACTTTAATTAACCGACTTTTAATTACTTCATTAATTATATTAATCAATGATCCCTTAATTACTTATTAATTAATTATTAATTAATTAATTAATTAATGAAAGTAATTAAAGGTTAATTACTGTAATTGTTCGAGAATAATTAATTTGTGTAATTAATTAAGGATAATTACTTAAAGTAATTAGGGAATAATTGATCAAGGGTGATTAATTAAAGATGGATATTTAGAGAATGAATAATTGGTTTGAACTAATTAATGGTTAAGAAAGCAAGATTTATGTGATGATAGTAATTAATTTGATTTATTTTAAATTCATTAAAGATGAAGTAATTAATTTAATTCATTTTAAATTAATTATAGATGGTGTGATTAATTAATCCTTGCTTATGTATGGATGAATGATATTGATTGCCTTGAATGGTTTGAGATCTCTCATATAGGATATGTGATGCTATGTGATATGGGATGCTTTGGTTGAATTATGATGATATGGATTATCTATATGTGATATTGTGAATTATCTATTTGTGTGAATATAGATAATAGAATTGAATTGTTTTAACTTTAAAGCAACTTGGACTTAAAAGATGGCGTTTTGGATTTCGATTAGACCGGGATCGGGTTTCCAGATTTGGATATCCGAAAACCACATCGATCTAAGTAAACGATAGGTCGTGAATCTCAAGTGAAGATGAAGACTCAAAGTGCAAGGATTATCGTCGTTAACTCTGAGGGTGGTTCCAAAATGAGTGTAACGAGATAATGCCTTCGGTTTCATTCGAACCCGGAACGAACTTGTATGGATTGAATGCTTTCAGAACATCGTTAGATGGACGATGAGCATTCTAAGAGATGTGTTCTCTAAAGGTAACTGTAGCCTCAAGCCTCATCAACCGGGAATGACTAAAACAGGGAAAGTGCATCAAGGCTAAGTGGGTAGCACCCAAGTAGGATAAGATCTTCCCATGTCTAGAAGTCCCTTTATATTCGGCTGTGTAAGGCGGTTGATTGTAATAACTGCTGGGGTTGTCTTGTTCGAAACTGTCCAGTAAGGGATGGTTCCGGCCTTGTGTTGCAGGGGATTTAGGGTGGATCCTCGGTACGGTGATCTAGGCCACGTACTGTGATGGACGGTACCCCAATAGCCCTGCCATTGATGGAAACCCATTCTTCCTACATGCCCTTATGGTTTTGATTGTATTACCCACTTTGTGGCTAGTATGATGGAATTTAATGAATGTAACAATTTCGGCTATTTTATGTTTACTTGTAAACCCTATACCCTATTATAATATCACTAGATTTCCTATCAAATGTTTTGGTTTGCGTAAGGTAAAAACTTACCCATGTTTATGTATGGGGAGTCTTACGTGATACCTTTTCTTTCAAAGGATTTTCAAAGTTAAGCAAATTTAACCTGTTACTCACACCAGACCCATGTCTGACCCGAAGTTTTTCTTCTGTTTTCTTAAACTCTTGGGTACTCAAATTTTTACGAGTAGCCAAGGGATTCAGCTTAGCTTTGATGAATTCTGGAGGAGCAACGGAGCAGGAGGCTTCAGCGTTTGTAAATATATATAGTGTTCTGCCGTATGATCTCTGAGTCAAATGTTTGTGTTGTATTGAGTTGTAATAACTAGACAGGTGTTTATAACTGTCTAGTATGTGATGTATAATCTATATAAGTCCGATAGATGTTGTATACTATGTAATATTTATGTGATTAATATAATTTATTCATTCCGCTGTTGAGATTCTGATGTTGTTTCTTTCTTTCTTCTCTATCTTTCTCTTTCTATCCCTTTCTTTCTTAATGATAATGCGTCTTTCTGTAGAGAGAATGGCGGGTCGTCACAAAGAACCTGAGTGGAGTCTGCACTAGGAAAGTCGAGTGAGCGACAATATTTTGGAAGTAAAGTATATGTATCCAAGCAAGTGTCGAATCAAATATTATGTACGAATGATTTATGTACATCGTACGGGCTTAAGTATATTTGTATGCTCTATTATATGGATTAAGAAAGTTTAGGGAGTGACTTCAATTTTGTTCTATGGTAGCTTAGATAATCTTCTAAGCAATAACCAAAGGCTGATGAGGGTTATTAGATGCTTAGGAAATTATCTGCATCCTTGGGCGATCGAGAAAATTGTGAACCTAAGAAAAATTATAAAAATCTTGTTTGATAGTCATTTAACATTTTAAATAATGTTAAGCATTCATTTATTCACTTACGGAATTTGATTTGATTGATGGTGGAATTCTATAGACTATGGTTTATGAAGTTGTTTATTAGGACTTAAATCTCGATGCTTTTGAAAAAGTGATTTTGAAAGAATTTGTGGAAGAAATAATAATAAAATTAGTTTAAAAAATTTGGTGAAGTATTATTAGGATATTTGAAAGGAGTTTTTCTTAAATGTTTTTTTTTCAATATTTTATGATGACTGAAGTTGGACGATTGAGTGATTTTCGATTTGGAAGATTCGCCATGTATATTTGTTTACTCTAGCTATTGTTTTAGGGGGAACCACAATAACACTAGATGCTCCATGTTGTTTTCATTCTAGAGTTATACCATGCTTCGGTAGGGACAACCCCCTCATTGTTATAATTGATTTTGATTTTGTATATTTCTATTTGGAGGGATTTTAAAATATATTTTGAGTATGTATAAAAAATCAACTATTTAGTTCTGAATTTATCTTTTGAAAAGATAGGATGTTTAGTATTATTACAGGGTATTATCTGTACTTTTGTTGTATATGATTTTTTTATCATTTATGTTGTTAGCGTATTGCTCTTTGGTCAGCATGATTCTCTTTTGGATTATTTATGTACAAGGTAGGTCCATAGAAGCAAGAGATTACTATATGATATCTTGCACACCTGCATTTGCATCAAGGTAGTGAGTTGCTTGCAAAAATAAAAACCAACGCAAAATAGGTATGTAGTAAATTAAAAAATTACTGGTTGGTTAATGAATTTATTCCCCAGAAATGGAGGGCCACTTGGCATTTGTTTTCTTTGTTGACTTTGGCCAATTGTGACGAGTTGTGGTAACGACCCAGAATTTCAATTAATTGAATGTGGAATATTTAATTAATTTTAAATATTGAAATGTTAATTTTATAAAGTAATTTACTTGAATTTCAAATATAATGGTTATTTGAAAATTTGGAAGTGTTTGAATTATTAAATCTTGAATTTAATGTGAATGAAAATATTTCGACAGTTGATTTAAAACCTATTTAAATAAAAATAAAGATAGTAAAATTTTGAATTTGAACTAAAAGTGATTTGAATTGTTTTATAATAATTCATTTTAATTAACATGCGGAGATAGCCTTCAGGGATACTATCTCGGATTTTGACGAAAACAATTTCATTGGATCGGCAATAATGCATTATAGTATGCCATCGACTTTTGTGGCGATCAGACATATCGTTTGGTCGTGTGAGCTCAATACGCGTAGAAATTAATTAAGGAAATTTAATTTAATATAATTGATTTTGAAAAGTTTACTTCTGCATATGATGGAATTGGATCTCGATACGAGTTCCATTGTGTTTAGAATAGGGATATAACGTATAGAACGCCAAGAGGCACACCATGTTTGGAGTTCGAAATTTTAACATGTGAATACTACCGCGAAATTTGCTATAAAAAGGACCCAAGCCCTTATTCTCTTGCCCACAAAAACCCTAACTACAATCAAATGTAGCTCCATTCAACGGTCGAGATTGCATGCATGATTGGGGCCGCATGTTCAATACGAAACTTGTAGAGCTCGTCGCCACTAACCCATCCATACCAACCAATCATCAAACGTTAAGGCACCGCGGCGGCTATAGCCATTCAAAGCCATGCAATTTGAGCTTGATTTTCGACGAATAACGATGATCTAAGGGGGGGGGTCAGCTAGTTGGAGGTACGGCAAGGTCGGGGTGATAAACGATGATGGTGTGGCTATGTCTGGTCAAGGGAGGCAGCAGAGGCGAATGATGAGTTGTAGTCAAAGTTTATTGAAAAAAAAGAAATAAGCATCCTAGGATGAACCTGAAGAGTAGAAGCGGTAAATTAAAATCTTAAAGTTATATTATTTAAAGTTAATCAAAATTTAAATAATCTCAACGTTCATTTATTCATATCTAATTCATGCGAGGTCCAAATCGGACACGACAAGTTGCGTTGCTATCGTATCAGCGAAATCCACGTTATGGAAATTGATTGGTTGGATTTGGAGATAGTAGGAATTTGGGTTAAAATTGAACACATGTTTGATTTTAATTCAAACAGGAGCGTTTTGGCGATGGTTGGAATCATGGTGATTTAACCTCACCTCTTTGGCCCACTTATATTTTTATATAAGTGTGGGTAAATTTATTTCTGATTGGTTGTTGATTGTTTAGATGATTACTATTTTACGTGTTGGTTTGGATATATTTCCGTCCCTGGAGCAGATGAGATCCTATTACACCTTCGTGTAAGAGTGGATGACCCTTCGTATACGATCCCGCATCGAAGCGGTTGATCTAGCTTTATTTAACTTCTTTTAATTAATAAATCATAACGGTGAACTCATTTTGTAAATTTATTTACAATAATAAATAGTTTGAATAAATTATTAGAAAATCAATTGTTAATAAAAGTACTTGGTTTTTACATATGTGTTTTCATTTTAATTTATAAGATTTTTTCATAGTTTTTAATTTCGAAAATATTTAAAGTTTTGTTTGATGTATATTTCGGCAAACGATGGTATTTTTGAAATTTCATAGAATAAGATAATCAGTGTATTTTATTACTATTTTTGCGATCGTATCATATTTCTATGCATGATCGTATTTTTTTTTGTCATTTATGGTTTGTACGCGAACGAAATGTCGTGCAGCGACATGCTGAAAATATTCAAATAAATCGAACCCACGCTTGGAGTGTTCAACACTCTTTTTTCTTTTTCTCCCCTCTTCTTTTCATTTCATGTTCCAATAAACAAAAAGAAAAGCAAACTTTCTTCTTCAAAATTCAAAATAAAATAATCCACACGTCTAAAAATCATTAAACTAGATCTATTGAGTTTGTATTGACTAGATCCACAAACCCATATGAGTATTATTGTGCGCATCATAGATTTAGAGATGGGCGAGGTTTAACACTGGGCTAGGGTTCCATCTAGGGTTTGATTGGAGATGAGAGGGCGGAAATGGATTCAGGGGAGAAGATGCGGGGAGAGGTGGTACTTTTGTGGTGAGTGACGTGTTGGAATAGATCACCTCATCAGGGTTTGGAGATAACGAGCATGAAGCCGCTATCTGTTTAGTCGAGTCGAGCGTGACTTTGATGGTTCAGTGGGGGAGCTCTCGTGAATAGTTAATGAACGGAGGTGGTTGTAGTCGATTTCGTCAACTATGGTTTGCATGGTGGAGGAGCAAAGGTCGGGCGTTGATTGTTGGTGCATATATTTGTTCTTGTGCATGTTAGTGTGATTGGGATGGAGAAGTTTATTTGGGCAATTAGCTAACTAATTGTGTGATCAAGTGTGATTAATTAATTTAATTAATCTAATATCTTATAAATTGAATAGCTCTCTCATACGAGATCCAATCGAGACGTTGTCTTTTCCATTGTGCTCGTACGATAAATATATATGCGTTAGAGCTATTTTTGTGGAATTTGGAGTTAGTGAAATTTTGACCTAAGTCAACATCGTTCGATTTTAGATCAAACTGGAACACGAATGCGTCAACTGGAATTTCGGTGAGTTTACTCACCCTTAAATAAACTATATGATACCCGTGTTTCTAAGATTATTGTTGAATGTTTGAATGGTGTTGATAGTTTTAATGAAGTATAAATTAATGATAAAATTATAGTGATTTTATTTAATTACATTTAACATAATTAAACTAGTTATACTTTGTTTGTGGTATCTAATCAGCAGAATAAAACAGCGCTTGCAATAATTAAATTGAATAAATTATTTTGGTATCGAGCAAAATTAATTATCCTTTTGTTCTTATAAAGTAAAAAGATTATTTTTGAAGTTAATTAATATGTGGATTAATTAATAAATGATATGTTAGTTATTGATTTCTAATTGTTGATAATAATATGTTTATTATTATTGTTTGATTTTTTTCTGGTTTTAAATTCCCGTCTTAAAAGCGGATTTCATAAATAACCATTATTTTGCAGGGGACTTTAATTTGTAGAGAGACACTAAGGGGTTTCTCGTCATTATTAATTTACAGTTATATGCATCTTACTTATATTCTTATGTTGCTTATATTGATGTTTGGTTGAAATTTTTGTGACATGCTGCTTAATTTGAGTAAGTGTCATTATAACAATTATCATTATACCGTCACTTATGAAATGTCATCTCTTTAAAGCTTTGTGTGAGTTGAACTTGTGGTTCTATTTTTACAAAATGAATGTTTGGTCGCGTTTTCACATTTTGAAAGTTGTTTGAACTATATTTTCAAGTACTTTTGAGAATTGTGAAATAAAGGATAAGTGTTGTTTAAAATTTATAAAAGGAATTATAAATTTGATTAATTATCTTTTAGGATAATTAATGTTATTTCAAATTTATAAAAAGAATATAAATTTTATTAATTATCTTTTAGGAAGATTAGTGTTGTTTTAAATTTATAAAAAGATTATAAATTTGATTGATTATCTTTTAGGAAGATTAGTGTTGTTTTAAATTTATAAAAAGATTATAAATTTGATTGATTATCTTTTAGGAAAATTAATGTTGTTTTAAATTTTTAAAAAGATTATAAATTTGATCTGTTATCTTTTAGGTTAATTAACATTTTTTAAATTTATAAATAGGTTAAAAATTTGAATAATTATCTTATTGATGTTGTTTTAAATTTATAAAAAGATTATAAATTTTATTAATTTTCTTTCGGGATAATTAACGTGGTTTTAAATTTATAATAGAGCTATATCAATTATTTATCAGGATGGTTAACATTGTTTTAAATTTATAAAAGTTTTTTAATTGATTTATTATCTTAAGGATAATAAATGTTGTTTTAAAGTTATAAATAATAATTTAGAAATAATAAAATGTTTAAAATGGAATGTTTAAAAGTAAAGCTAAGTGTAACTTGTTTTGGGTTTATAATAAACGATGTTTGAATGACATTTGTTTTTTACCATTTTTTTTAATACATTGAGAAATATAATTTTATCTTTAAAAAAAAAAATTCTGTTATCCTGATTTTTAATTAGGCAAAATCTAGACAGATAGATCTTGAAATTATCAAGGCGAAAAGCCCATAGAGATAGCCCAAGAGTCTATAAACCAAGGACAGACAAAGTCGCAAGTTCAAAGCCAAAACCAACCAAGGCAAAAAGATAATGGGAACCCCAAGGTTGGGGATCGGTACCGACTCCCATTTGGGTCGGTGCCTACTCCCAAATACGACTTCGGTGGACCCCATCTTCTACCTATTTTCTTATCTTGTCGCCAATAGCCTATTTCAAAAGTTGGTTTTCTGATTCGATGCAAATCTTCATCGATCTCCATGAAAACGTAAAAGTGCAACTTTCCTCACCTTTAACTTCATCATTTAGGCTTAGAGACAAGTTAGTATTGGTGCAAATGACTATGGAATCGAGAAGTTAACTACAAGATAATCCGAGGTGGGGGATTTGAGATGCCAAATATAGGAATCTTGTAGCAATAAAATATTAAATGGACGTAGGCTAAGCTTTGTTGAACTAGTATAAAAGATTATGTCTTGTTATTTCCTTATTTTCATTTACTTTTCTTTATATAATCTCTACTACATAAACTTCTGGGTGTTTATGTCATGTTTGGTTCAAACATTGGGCTTTCACTAAGAGCCATATTCTCAGGCCATTTGGATCTGTAGTCTACTATTAGATTTCCTATATCCAAAAGAAAGGTCCAATTTCTCTATCTTATAGTTCTACAACTCAGATTTCCAACAAATCTACTAAAAACTTTCTTCCATGACCCCATCAAGAAGAGATCATTCTATCAATTCCAGAGCTACCACTGAAGTTGAGAATCTGAATCCTCAACAAGGAGATGGAGTATTCCAACCAACTCAATCCAAGATCCAAACTCCAAGTAACACCATGACTATAATGGATATGGATATGATGATGAAGCAGATGGAAGACAGATTCTAAGCTAGCCAATAGGAGATGAACAACATGATGCAACAGAGCTTGAGGTTGCTGAATAAGCTGACTCAGAACAGCCGTAGATGGAGTAGAAGGTATTCCAACTCAAAACCAGAGAATTCTTCTTCATCCATGCGAAGATTGAGGGAAAAAGGTAAAAGAAAACTAAATGCGCTGTTGGAGCTTCTGCGCAAGGAAGAGAACGAGTCTTGTGCTCAAATTTAGGGATCGGTACAGATCCCCACTTGGGACTCGATACCAATCCCCAAAATGGTGGGCCCAGAACCCGTCCTTTGGAAGGCGGCGTGAATGTCATCCCTTGATGTTCCGTTGAAGGTCTGAATCTAGAAAATCATAATACTACTAATGATGCTACTTATGGGAATCAAACATGAGGGAATGCTAGGACAATGGGACACTTAGAGTTTGGGAAGCCTAGGCATCGAGCACATTCCTAAGAGAGTTCGCCGAGTGGAACACTTGGGGAAGAACTCGATCATTGCCGTTCAGCCAAACCTGATGTTTTAGACTATTTGGAGGATATGGTTAAGATATTGGCTACTTAAAATTGATCCATAACCAATGATGATTGGGAAACTTATGCCAGTCGGACCCCATTTACAAAGGACATCCTTCACGAGAGATACCCTTGGGGATTCACCATGCCAGCGACATTGTTATAGAGAGGAACGACGAATTTTAAGAAACACTTATTAAGAAACGAATTATAGAATCCCTATCTAGAGGCCTAAAGCTGAGCGCTATAGATGATACATCCATAGTATTAACTTCCCGCGACTAAATACAGCTATGTTAATGATATCCATAATATCAGAAGCATGCGAATATGAAACAAAATCACAAATTCCAAAAAAAAAACAATATCTTTGATTACATTACTAAAATATGTTCCTTATTCAAATTACATGATCTCATAGCTTTCCCATGTACAAATAAAATATAGTTATTACAATATTACGCCAAGAGCGACATATGACAATGCCCCGTTGGTTGACTAGAGCACTATATATACAATACAGTGGAATCAATCAAAAATATAACAACATCTCCTAATTAGCTATCCATTAGCCACCTGCTTGTCACCGGAAGCTTTATTCGCCAACCTACTAAAACCTGTAAACCTCAACCCTCGGCCTACTCAAATCAATCTTGAGCATCCAAGAATTTAAGTAAAATATACTTCGAGTCAGACATAAAACATGGTGTGAACAATACTACACATCTCGGTTATCTAGATATTAAGTGAGACTACCAGCTTAGTGGAACATATTTTCCTTCGCTGATATCCTTTGTAGAACAAATATTTCGCAAATTATAATCCTGCAACCAATACTTGTTAAATCTGTAAAGAAATATCATGTATATGTATATTTCAATTATGATATGGACTATATGTCCTTACACTAAAGTTTTGTCTGGCTAACTACTAACCCTTGGCTGACTCGAGCCTACCAGATAACATAAAATTCTAACATCTGATAGATACTCATCTTCTGGATGGTCTGTCCTAACTTACTTCTCCCGGTCTAGCTGATCATAATGGTTTTGCGGGCTTACTAATGACTTGTCTTTCCTTTTTAGATTCCCTTCTATGTGCTACATAATTTTAGTCTTACTTGTGACAAGCCCTACACAATGGAATTTTGGACTAAACTAGCTAAGGACTAATAGCTACATGGCGCAACCCTACACAAGTCCCATCTGGTCTTCTAATCCAAGTCATTTTCTTAGTGCTAACTACCCTTTAAATTTTTCCTTGAAAACCTTTTCAAAATGATTTAAACCTTTAATCATATATATACTAGGAAAATATACTCTTTGCTTTACTCTAAACTATTTTCCATGTTATACATACGTTATCCAAAATAATGTTGATGAAATTATTAAGGATTTCCCATCCCTTCAAAATAAGTTAAAACCCTTTTTAACTAAAAACACATAGGCTATATTGCCAAAAACATCTCATTAAAAACCATTGTTTAAAACCTTTAAACGACCCTTTCGAAATCATTGAAAGTAACCCTTTCAAAAACTTTGAAAGTAACCCTTTCAATACTAGTAAACCCTTAGGCAAAGTCTAAAACATACCTTTCGAAATCATATATTTTGAAACCATTCATTTTCATCCTTTCAAAAGCATTGAAACACATCTCCTTTGAAAGCTTTAAAATTATAGACATCCTCTTTAAAACACATAAACATTGCCTTTCGAAACCATGGAAAAAAACTTCCTTTTAGACCTTTCAAAACCATTGGAGAACCTTTCATTTTAGACCTTTCGAAACCATTAGAGAACCACCTCTTAGAAACCTTTCTTTAAAACCTTTCGAAAGCATCAAAACATCAAGCCTTGCGAAAGCAATTGGGTTCAATTTTATAACATGTGGAAACACATTTTGAAACCACTAAAACCATCTCTTTCAAAAGCATTTGGGTTCTATCTTTTATATAGCAAAAGGGTCATTAAAACATTTAAGTCGAAAGCATCTCTTTCAAAAGCATTTCTAAGTAAAGAAGTGATGATGTCGAAACCATCCTTTCGAAAGCATTTGAGAAGAGGCTTGGTTTTAAAAACAAGAAAGCCCTTTTGAACCAATCTGGTTCGAAAGGTAAAAAGCGGTAATCAAGGACTTCGACCTAGTCGGAAGAAGTTATTTAAAAACAAAGGCATAGCCTCTTAAAACAATTCTTTTAAAATCATTGACCCAATCGAAAGTAGACCAAGTCGAAAGCAACGCAGGCGTGTTTTCATTTAGAAGCAAAGTAGCGCTTCAACCCCTTCGGATCCTCTTGTTTCGTCCTAATACCTTCCACCTTTATCCATTTCACTGCATACCAGATATTTGATACCATGTACATTGGTTTCGATGGAGTCGAAGGCGGAGGTAAGGAGTCGGAAGACTAGTGCTAAAAGCATTGAAATAGGAAAAAGCATGTAGATTTGGCTTTTTAAGCTATTTTTTTGTACCTAACCTGCCTTGTTTGTCAAATTATGATTGGTTGCACAATTTTCTTTTCTAAGTACTGTCGATTTTCAAAAATATGGTTTTAAATTATTTACAAAATACCCCTTCTCCTTTTTATAAATATATAAAACATTTAAGTCCCATACCTTAAATTATTTTATATATCCTTAAAAAAACTTATAAAATTCTACAAAAATTCTAGAAAATCACTTTTAATACGTTTTCTAACATTTATAAATCCCAGACCCTAAGCCAATGTAATTTGGCCGAAATAAATTTCTAACCCGAAAAACATTTTCTTCACTAGAAAATTCATATAAAATCCACATAAATTCAGAAAATTGAAATCCATTTCTAAATTATCATTCTGATCTGAATCTAATTATGCAAGACAATTGGATGTTATGTAGTAGGTTTTATAAATCATTCTCATCATAAAATGCATATAAAATAGCCTAAATCATCAACAAGTGTGTATATATATATATATAAATATCCATTTATCATTCAAAACATGGCAAAACAATTGCAAATACTTTTGAAGTTTATCTAAATCCAAAACCAATCAAAAATATGGGATGTAGTCATTATTCACCTCGGCTTTTTGATTAAGGATGTGAGATTTGTTCATGATTAAGTGATCTGATTCTTCCTCTTGAATTCTTCTTTTTCGCTCTTCTTAATGGTGGTCGGCCGTAGCTTGTATTTTTGAATTATGAAAAATGAAGTGAACGTGAATGTTGAGGGGTTAAGGGTTTAGGGCATAAGGATATGCCTTGTTCCTATTTTACCCTTGCATATTTCCTAACCCTTTTTATTCTCTTTTTATTCATCAGTTCACTTATTTGACACGACATGGCTACCTATTATTTAGTCACAAATCTCAATCCACTAATCAACTTACATTATTCTATTTTACTTAACTAATTAAATATCCTAAATTATGTTATTAAAAATATGGGGTGTTATAGACTACCCTCCTTAAAGAAATTCGTCCTCGAAATTATGATAAGGTACACATCAAAACAATCAAAGGTTAAATATACCATCAAACAAATCAGGATAAGTATCTCTCATCATGTTCTCAGTCTTCCAACTACAGTCTTTGTCATCGTCGCTTTATTAGACTTTAAATAATCTAATTGTCTTATTCCTCAACTTTTTTCTCATCTCTTATTCCTCAACTTTTTATCATCTCTTGCGACTTTACGAACTGGCTTTCTAACTATAGTGAAATTCGGCTCTACGACTATGTCATCTAACACAGTCGGCGACATAGTAGAATCTAGATCTTGAATACACTTCCCATGGAAAACTTCATGGACTCCTACCAAACTGCTCGGTATCTCTACTCTATATGTGAATTTCCCAGTCCTCTCAATAATAGGAAATGGTTTAACAAACCTCGGTGCCAACTTCCTTGATTTTCCAAACCGAATCACACCCTTCATCGGCGACACCTTAGTAAAAACATGTTCTGCGACAGAAAACTCTAAGTCTTTCCATCTTTTATCTACATAGTTCTTCTGCCTAGATTGAGCTTCCTTCATTCCTGCTCGAATTAACTCAACCTTTTTCGCAGCTTCCAAATCCAGATTAAGAATCAACTATCCCCGGTCTCTAACAAACAAACTGGAGATTTGCATGGCCTTTCATTCAAAGTTTCAAATGGTGCCATCCCTATTCTAGCCTGATAATTGTTGTTATACGAAAACTCGACTACATTTAGATGGTCTTTCCATGATCCCCCAATATCTAGCACATAAGCTCGCAACAAATACTCCAAGACTTTTTTAATTCTCTCTGTTTTTCCATCGGTCCGCGGATGGTAAGTGGTACTCATCTTGAGCTTGGTACCTAAGATATCCTTTAGACTCTTCCAAAACTTGCTAGTGAATAAAGAATCTCTATGACTCACTATACTACCATGAATTTTGTGCAGTCTAACTACATTCCTCATAAACAACTTCACTTAACATAGATGTCGTTTTGGTTGACTTTATTGGAATAAAATGGGCATTCTTGGTCAACCTATCCACAATGACCATATGCTTTCATTTCCTCTATTAGACCATGGCAACCCATCAAAGAAATCCATAGAAATAGAATCCCACTTCCATACTGGAATGCCAAAAGGCTGAAGCAACCCACTTGACTTCTAATGTTTGGCTTTTACCTGTTGGCAGTTCAAACACGGCTTCACCCATAAGCCTACATTCCTCTTCATACCTTCCCAAATGAAACTTATCTTCATGTCCTGACACATCTAAGTTCCTCCCACATGAATATTGAACTTCGAACGATGGCATTCCTCCAGAACTTCCTTCCTAATGTCTTCCACATTCAGAATGCACAACCTTCCTTTCTTTCTCAACCACCTATTCTTGTCAAGACTAAAATCTTTTAAGTCATAGCTCTTCGTTCCATCTCTTAGCAAACAGATCCGTTCAGCCAACACCGCTGTTTAGAAGCAACCTTTTCGATCATAATCGGTCGAACTTCCAAACATGATAACAAAGCAGTTTCTATAATTGAACTACTTTTAGTTCTCCACTATACTCTACAATTTGCTAACGCTTCCAAATCTTTCCACTCAGATATCATCGCTAACACCACATTCTAATGCTTTCTGCTAAGTGCGTCTGCAACCTTGTTGCCTTTCCCCAGTGTGTATTCAATGCCGAAATCATAAGGAGCTAAGAACTTTAACCACCTCTGTTATCTCATGTTCAGCTCCTTCTAAGAGAACAAATACTTCAACGACCTATGATCCATACACAATTCAAATATTTCTTCCAAAAGATAATGTCTCTACACCTTCAACACAAAAATCACCACAGCTAACTCCAAGTCATGGGTTGGGTATTTGACTTCATGCGGTCTAAGTTGTCGAGAAGCATAGGCAATTACGCTACCTCTCTACATTAACACAACTCCTAAACCAGTCCCACATGCATCCGTGTACACCACCAAATCCTGGTTCCCTTCTGGAACAACCAACACAGGTGCATTAGTCAATGAGTTTTTCAGCTTCCAGAATGCCTCCTCACAATATCGGTCCAAACGAACTTTACATCTTTTCGAGTTAGCGTAGTCATTGGTGCCACTATCTGCTAAAAATCCTTAATAAACCTCCGATAGTAACCAGCTAATCCCAAAAAACTTCTTATCTCAGTCATCATTTCTGGTCTCTTCCAACTATTTACGGCTTAGATCTTAGTTGGATCTATTGGTAATCCATTCTCTGAAACTACATGGCCTCAGTGTTTCAAGCACTACTCTAAGGTAAACTTCATGCTCCCTTTCATCCTCAAAGTACACCCAAATATCATCTATGAAAACCAATACAAACTTATCTAGTGCTCTCGAAAAATCCGATTCATCAATTCTACAAAGAAAGCTGGCGCATTAGTCAGTCCTAATAGCATCACTAACCATTCGTACGATCCATATATGGTACTAAATGCTGTCAAAGAAATACTATCCTCTGCCACTCTAAGCTGATGGAAACCTATCGCTAAATCCAATTGTGAAAAAAACCTTGGCTCCACTCAACTGGTCGAACAAAAATCAACACTAGGCAATGTATATCGATTCTCTATCATTTTCTCATTTAACTTACTGATATATAACCTTAACGATCCATCCTGCATCTTAGCAAACACTGCGGCTGCTCCCTAAGGAGAAGTACTAGGTATGATAAAATTCTTGCATTTCAAATCCTCCAACTGCATCTTGAGTTTCCATATTTTGTAGGTGTCATCCTGCTTGGCGGTCTACTTACTGGTTCTACTCCATGCACCAGATCTATCTAAAACTCAATGGCCTATTTTGATGGCAATCCTACAACGGGTTCAAAATTTTTCGTGAATTCTCGAACTACGAAAATTCGATTTAGTTTGTCTTATATCTCTACAACACCCAACAAAGCACTCATCTCACAGCTCGTGTTTCCACGGTATATACAATCCACTCCCTACAGTCTGGGGTCTAAGCGATATTTTCCCATCATGGAAAAATATCATAGCATCGTACTTACTTAACCAATCCATAAGCAAAATAATCGAATCCTATGAAATCAAACACATACAAACTGCAAACAAAAGTATAACCTAATAAATCAAATTTTAAGTGGTCATATCTCATCCCGAGCGTTGCATACCCTCTTATCGGACTTGCAACCTTAAGAAAGTAACTAGGTATGAGGATTCTAGGTTAAGCTTATCTACCAAACAATGAGATATAAAAGAATTCCATGCACTAATATCAAACAGAAAACCGACTACCACACCAAGAATCATAAATATACCTTCCAACATTGCCTAACCTTTTTCCCCTACCATGACTGTCGAGGTATCTGGCTCTAATGCATATACTTTTCCCTTTCCATCCTTAGCAGGCTCCTTGCATTGGTTCTTGTAATGGCCAATCTGATCGTTGTTGAAGCATTCGATACTCTTCTCCCTAGTCACTTTCTTTGCCTCTCCAAAATGACATTCATTCGCAAAATGCCCTTTCTTGTTGCACTTAAAATAGAAAGTTTCCGACTTTCCTTCTTCACAGCTCCACCCTTTTGGGCTCCCTTCGTAGGAAATAACTTCCTTTTCTAACTCTGCACTACGTGGACCTCCTTCGCCTTATTCTTCTCCTCAGAAGTAATAATTTTCTCATGTCTTAGAGCCATCTCTACAACATCACAAGGATCCCTGATATAAGGTAATGTAGCCCTAGCCAATTCAGGTTTCAACCCCATAATGAACTTCTTGTTTCTCTTAATCATGTATCCACAGTGGCATGAGCATATCTTGCCAAATCCTCAAACTTTGTAGCATCCTCTATCTAGTCATCTCTCCTTGCTCTAACTCGTTAAACTTTTTGAGAAAAGTAGACTTTGCCATCACATACATGAATCTCTCATCAAATCTCCTCTTAAACTCAACCCATGTCATCATTCCTTCCTATACTCTAGCCTTTACACTGTTCCACTAGTATAAAGCTACCTCGAAGCGAGCCTTCTTTTCTTCTCATCACAGAGTCCCAAATCTATGAGAATCCTCTCACAATATAGCAACTAGTTCCCTACTTTATGGTATCTTCAGTCTCAACAAATGGTTTCCTTCCCAACCTAGTATAGTCCTTACTCAAAGAGCATAATTGTTGACTGCTGGAGCTTCCCGGTCTCCTCCCCCAACTAGTCTAGCAGTAACTCCTTCTTACATCATATTCACGAAAAACTGATACATGGCTCTCATATCAACTTGCAGGACTTCAGCACCAGTGTTTCCGGCTCGTTCTAGACCTGGATTCCTTCTAGTATTAGGTCTAGCATTTCCAACTATAGCGGTGCTTCCTCCTCCAAAATTACCTCTTCGAGAATCCATATCTGCGTTCGAACCTTCATGAGATATAGAAAAATAACCTAATAGAGATAGGAGACTATAGATGAATCACATACTTATATATAGCAAATACAAGTACGTTACTATAGCGTTATCATATACCTAGATCTTATGGTTAATTCATTAGGATTATGTTTTAAAAAATCATTTTTAGTTAAAGTTTTTCATAAACCTAGCTCTAATACCAAGTTGTAACATCCCCTATCTAGAGGCCCAAAGCTAAGCGCTATAGATGCTGCCGTCATTCATAGTATTAACTTCTAGCAACTAAATACGGCTATGTTAATGGTATCCATAATACCAGAAGCATATGAATATAAAACAAAACCATAGATTAAAAAAACAATATCTTTGATTACATTTCCAAAATATGTTCCATATTCAAATTATATAATCTCATCACTTTCTCATGTTCAAATAAGTATAGGTATTACAATATTACGCCAACAGCGACATATGACGATGCCCCCTTGGTTGAGCATAGTACTATATATACAATACAGTGGAATCAATCCAAAATATAATAGCAACTTCTAATTAGCTATCCGTCGGCCACCTGCTTGTCATTGGAAGCTTTATTTGCCAACCTACTAAAACGTGTAAACCTCAACCTCAGCCTACTCAAATCAATTTTAAGCACCTAAGAGTTTAAGAAAAATAAACTTCGATTCAGACATAGAGTTTGGTGTGCATAATACTACACATCTCGGTTATCTGATATTAAGTGTGACCATGCCACTTAGCAGAACGCATTTCCCCTCACTAATATCCTTCTTAAAATATATGTTTTGCAAATGAAAATCCTGCAACTAAAACTGGTTAAATCCATAAAGAAATATCATGTATGTGTACATTTCAATCATCATAAGGACTATCTCTCCATACACTGCAGTTTTGCCTAGCTAACTACTGACCCTTGGCTGACTCAGGCCTACTAGATAACATAAAATTCTAACATCTGTTAGATACTCCTCTTTTAGATGTTCTATCCTTACTTATTTCACCAGGGATAACTGATCCTAGTGCTTTTATGGGCTTACCAATAACATTTCTTTCCTTTTTAGATCCCTTTTGTGTATAAAATAATTTTAATCTTACTTGTGACAAAGCCGTACACACTGGAATCTTGGACTAAATTAGCTAGGGACTAATAGCTAACGAGTATAGGGAGGGACAATACACAAGTCCCATCTGGTCTTCTAATCCAAGTCATTTTCTTAGTGTTAACCACCCTTTAAATTTTTTCTTGAAACCTTTTCAAAATGATTTAAACCATTAAATCGTACATATAAAAGAAAAATATGCTCTTTGCTTTACTCTAAACTATTTTTCTATGTTATACATACTTAACCAAAAATAATGTTGATTAAAGTATTAAGGATTTCCCATCCCTCCAAAATAAGTTAAAACCCTTTTTAACTAAAAACACTTAGGCTATATTGCCAAAAACAACTCATCCGAAATCTTCGTTTAAAACCTTAGAACAACCGCTTCAAAACGATCAAAAGTACCCCTTCCGAAACCTTTGAAAGTATCCCTTTCAGTATAAGTAAAACCTTAGGCCGAAGGCCTAAACATACCTTTCAAAACCATTCGTCTTTATCTTTTCAAAAGCATTGAAAAACATCTCCTTCGAAAGTATTAAATCTTAGACATCCTCTTTAAAACACTTGAACATTGCCTTTCGAAACTATGGAAAATCCTTTCCTTTAAGACCTTTTGAAAACATCGGAAAACCTTTCCTTTTAGACCTTTCAAAACCATTGCCTTTCCTTAAAACCTTTCGAAAGCATCAACACATCAAGCCTTTTGAAAGTAGTTGGGTTCAATTTTATAACACGTGGAAAAATCTTTCGAAATCATTAAACCATCTCTTTCAAAAGCATTTGGGTTCTACCTTTTATAGAATGAAAGGGTCATTAAAACATTTAAGTTGAAAGTATCTCTTCTGAATGCATTCCTAAGTAAAGAGTGATGGTTTCGAAACCATCCCTTCAAAAGTATTGGAGAAGCCACTTGGTTTCAAAAACAAGATAACCCTTTCGAAACCAATCTGGGTCGAAAGATAAAAAGCTGCAATCAGGGACTTCAACCTAGACAAAAACAGTTATTTATAACAAAGGCGCAACCTCTTAAAACCATTCTTTTAAAATCATTGACATAGTCGAAAGCAGGCCAAGTCGAAAGCTACTCAGTCGAAAGCAAAGCATGCACGTTCTCATTTAAAAGCAAAATAGCGCTTCAACCCCTTCGAAACCCTTTGTTTCGACCCAATACCTTCCGCCTTTGTCCAATTCACTACGTACCAAATATCTAATACCATGTACATTAATTTCTATGGAGTTGGAGGTGTAGTAAGGAGTCGGAAGCTTGGTGACGAAAGCGTTGAAATAGGAAAAAACTTACAGATTTGACTATTTAATCGATTTTTTTGTACCTAACCTGCCTTGTTTGACAAATTATGATTTGTTGCACCTTTTATTTTCTAAAGTACTACTAATTTTCAAAAATAAAGATTTGAATTATTTACAAAGTACCCTTTCTACTTTTTATAAACATATAAAACATTTAAGTCCCATAACGTACATAATTTTATGTATCCATTAAATCGCTTAGGAAAATTCTACAAAATTTCTAGAAAATCACTTTTAATATGTTTTACGACATAAATAAATTTCAAACCTTAAGCCAATATAATTTGGTTCAAATAATTTTTTAACCTAAAACAACATTTTCTTCACTAGAAAATTCATATAAAATCCACATAAATTCAGAAAATTATGAAACTTGAAATAAATTTCTATTCTTTTCTGACCTAAATCTAATTTCGCAAGGCAATTGGATGTCAGATAATATGTTTTCTAAATCAATTCTCATCATAAAATGCATATAAAATAGCCTAAATCATCAACAAGTATATGTATATATGTGTATATATATCCATTTATCAATTAATACATGGAAAAAAATTGTACATATTTCAAAATTTATCTAAAACTGAAATAAATAAAAAATTTGAGATTAGTCATTACTCACCTTAGTTTATGATTAAGGATGTAAGATTTGTTCTTGATTAAGTGATTTGATTCTTCGTCTTCTTTAGTCTACCTAACGGTGGTCGACCTTAGCTTGTATTTTTGAATTTTAAAAACGAAGTGAATATGAATGTTGAAGGGTTAAGGGATTGGGATACAAGGATATGCCTTGTTTCTATTTTTCCCTTGCATATTTTCTAACAATTTTTATTCTCTTTTTATTTTTTAGTTCGCTTATTTAACATGGCATGGACACCCTTATTTAATCATAAATCTCAATCCAGTAATCAACTTACATTATTTTATTTTACTTAACTACTTATATATCCTAAATAATGTTGCTAAAAATATGGGGTGTTACACGAATGGCATATGGATTCAGCTAGGGCTCTGGATGTTGTGAATTGCCATTGTTTCCTAATTTTCTTAGAAGTTATGGTTATGATGTGGTTCACTCGGCTTCTGCCAAGGTTCATAAAATCTTTTGCTAGATTGTGATAGAAATTCATGGAACAATCCCGTTTGCATACCTCACATCTTAAACACGTGATGTCATTGTTTAATGTATATCGGGCTAAAGGAGAGGCGCTACGAGACTATTTAAATCGATTCCACACTGATATAACAGAAATAACAGATCCAAAGGTAGATATGGTGTTGATGGTGCTTTATAGAGAGTTCATCCGAACTTGGATTTTGGGATTGGATAGAAATAAAGCAACCATCGACAAAGGAAGTTTATAGGAAAGCTAATGAGTATTTGTATTGGGAGGTTGCACGTAAGCATCCACGGAGGACATTTATCGGGAGTTCGAATGAGCCGATTTAGATTAATATTACTATAAAGCAATCAGGAGGAGGCTATGAGAATGTTAATGTGAAAGTTGGTAATTAGAAAGAAGAAGAAGAAAAAAATGACGGGTTAAAGAAAGGAAAGCCAAATAATAGGAGTCGTTTCAGAAGTCCCGCATATGACAATTACACTGAATTGAATAGCTCGATAGAGAACATCTATCAGACTACTTAGAATACCAAACCGCATAGGAAGTTGACTTAGGGAGTCAACTGAGAAGGAGAGGAAGTTAAGTAAGTTCTATTGGTTCCATGAGACTCGCGATCATAATACTAATGAGTGTAGACACTTGCGTGACATGATTGAAGAATTATTAAGGAAAAAATTATAGTAATATGTGAAAGCCTCACAGGATGATGGGTAAAGAAATCCTAATTCCCCAGTGTCATCTTCCTAGCGTGGGCAAGCTGAGCCTAGTGTTGCTGCATTCAAGTAGTCAGAAATACGATTAGTGATAAACACAATCATCGGTAGGTCCCATCCGGCCGATAAGAGTTTTGCGAAAATGGATAAGTACAATAGAGCCTTAAAGCATGTTGATAATGAAAGTTACTATGCTTTTGAGGATGGAGCTCCAACCAAACAATCTCGAACTATAATGGACGATATTGCTTTTTGAAATAGGGATGCCGATGGAGTGGAGGCTCTGAAAATTTACCAACCTGTGAAATCAGACACAATTGGTCCTGCTGTTGTGTGAAAGGTGCTTGTTGAATGTGGGAGTTCAGTTAATATTTTGTTCAAAAAATCTTAGGGCCAAATAATGTCGGAGGAGAGAGATTTGAAGCCTTGTAGATCTCATATACAGGGATCGATGGGATAGCCACTGTAGCCATAGGATTTATCGAATTATCAATGGAACTTGGTGAGGGTTACCGCGGGCGAGTGCAGGTTGTGCCGTTTCTAGTGTTGGACATTTATTCTGCTTATAACACATTCTCAAGATGATTAGCCCTAGCTGAATTCAGAGCGGTCATCGCTCCCTAGTGTTTAACTATGAAATTCCCTACAAATAATAGAGTGGGGATCGTATACGGAGATCAAGTGCCTGGCTGCGAGTGCTATGTCACTGAACTAAGGAAGCAATGCATAAGGAGAAAGGAAAGAGTATAGAGGGAGTCCTTTACATAAAGGCTTTGGACACATAGCAACTACCGCCTGAGCCCCAGCTTGGGCAAACTGATCAGCTCTACGAAGGCATGGACCGACGAAAAGAGTCGGAGGGTGGATGAGCAGCTCCCACCGAGTTGATAGTCATTGTTCTAGACAACAGGGATGACCCAAGTAAAGTCCTGAAGGTCGGATCTCAACTCGCTACTAATGTGAGGAGGGAGTTGGTTGGTTTTCTCTAGGCGAACCAAGATGTGTTTGCTTGGATACACTTAGATATATGTTGGATCTCGCTTGGGATAGCAAGCCATACATTAAACATCAATCTTAAATGCGTTCCTATGAAACAGAAATGCTGCAAGCAGGGTTCGGAGAGATCCATTGCACTCAAGGAGGAAGTCGATATGCTGAAGGACAATGGCTTTATCCACGATGCTCTACACCCGGATTGGGTATCTAATCCTATTTTGGTGAAGAAAGCGAACGGGAAATGGATCATGAACTTTTCGGACTTAAATAAAGCATACCCGAAGGACAACTTTCTGCTTTCAAGGATAGATTAGTTAGTCGACTCAATTTCTTGACGCAAGCTACTTCTATTCATAGACGCATACTCTAGATACAATCAAATATCGATGCACATCCTAGATCAGAAACACACCAGCTTCTTCACCAACCTCGAACTCTACTACTATCTAGTCATACACTTTGGATTAAGAAATGCAGTAGCAGCTTACCAAAGACTTGTGAACCAGATGTTTAAGAACCAGATTGGATGATTAATATTAGTTTACGTGGACGATATGCTTGTGAAGTTACTACGTTCAAAAAATCATGTTGATAATCTAGCAGAGATGTTTAATGTTCACTGATGGTACGGGATGAAGCTCAATCCTATGAAATGCTCTTTTGGTATTGTGTCAAGGAAGTTCTTGGGCTTCATTGTGAACTCTCATGGAATTGAAGACAATCCAGAGAAGATCAAGGCTTTGAGAGAGATCGATGCCCCAAAGACAATCAAGGAGGTCCAAAGCTTGAATGGGAAAATAGCCACCCTAAGTTGATTCATTTCCAGGACCATTAACAAATGCATTGCTTTCTTAAGGTGATTAAGAAGGGAAACAAAAACTTTGAATTGAACTAGGATTACAAAGACACATTCCAGTCTTTATTGAATCACTTGGAAAGACCTTCCATCCTTTCAAAGCTAGTGGATGATGAGGACTTGTTTATATACTTGGCAGTGTCAGTCCATGCTTTGAGTGTCGCAATACGTAAGGAATCTCGCATCCAAAGATCAGTCTACTACACAGCAAATGATTGACGGGAGCAGAAAGAAATTATTCAAGACTGGAAAAGCTCACATACTGTCTATTGATCGCTTCGAGAAAGCTCCGCCCCTACTTCTAGGATCATCTGATCAATGTCCTTACTGACCAACCTTTACGACAAGTCCTATAACAACTAGAGACTTTTGGCTGGCTGCTAAAATGGAACATTGAATTGAGTCAACACAATATCACTTATCACCCTCAAAGAGCAATCCAAGATTGGGCTGGCATATTTCATAGCTGAATTCACTGCATGAGTTTGAGTGAAATTTACTAGATTTTAGTAAATACTAGAATTTTAGTTTTTGTTATGGGATAGTTAGTTAGATTCTAGTGATTAGACTAGTAAAGTGAAAGTGAGCTACACTTAGAGTTGTATTAGCTTAGGGCATTCATTTTTTAGGCTGATATATCTCCAAGAAACGATGACTTATTTTTCGTCGACCTACGAGTCAATACATTTTAGATGTTTGGACAACAAATGATGTTTGTTTACCTTTTGTTGTTAGGTAAATTCACATAGTTAGTCTACTTCATGTCATTAGACTATTCGCATATTTAGCCTACTTCGTGTCATTAGACTACGACACTATATGGTGGGGAACTTCATGTTGTTTGGCTCCGTGTTGCTGTATTATTGGGTAAACACTTAAGCGATGTTTACCTTCTTTGTGTCGTTAGGAAAATTCATATAGTTAGTCTATTTCGTGTCATTGGACTATTCACATATTTGGTCTACTTTGTATAGTTAGACCACAACACTACATGGTGGGCTTTACTTTGTGTTGTTAAACTCTGTGTCACTGTGTTATTAGTTCATTAGTGATGATTATTACTTCAAAGATTTTGGGATGGATATTTAGTATCTTTTGGCACTGAAGAATTATGAATTGTTATCACCATATTGTTGATAATAGTCTATTAGAACTTGATATGGATTTATGAAATGGTAATTTGATTGATATGCTTTATTTTGATCATTTGTTATGACATATTTTATTATGGCTTATTTAGCTCTAAGTCATATGTTTATGATATCATCATCTCAAATTTTTATTAGATATATTCTGACTGGTTTATTTTTAAAATACTCGAGTCGGGAAGAAACTCTACAGGTACTAGGTATCGTTGACCTTTGGATTTTGGGCTAGCATCGAAGTAAACTATTTTTTACCGTTTTAGTTTACTTCACACTTGTGTATATTGACATTTAGGTGTTATGTCCTATATATTATCTAGTATCCATTGTGTACCCGATACAATACTTCTAAAAAGGATTTATATATTATATGGATCTAGTAATGATATTTTGTAGACTCACATTCTATTATGTATATGATGTATATTATTCCCCTGTGATCTATGACTCTGTTTCTGATTTATTCATATTATATACCGTTTTGAATTTTTTAAATCTGTAACACCCCACACCCCTTAATATATCCAAAAGGACACATAAGAGGCGTGGTGCATTGTAAGTACAAATAAAACTAACAGAGACTAAGATTCACAAGACAAAAATAGATAAAATAGCGGAAACTAAAATAATAACTTATTTAAAATAAAAATCTCTTAATTGCTTCATAAACGAGTCAATACCAAATGCAGCATCCATATCTCAAAACCCGTCATGCCTTATGAAATAAAAATTCATAGTCTCAAAAACCAGAGTACATAATATCCCTCATAATAAGCTAGTACATAAAAAGAACAAAAGCTGAGAATGAAAGAAATACAAAGTAGAGAACTCCTCCAAGAAACCGCCAAACAACTACAATTTACTGCCCTCTCCCTTGATTTCCTATGGTAGGGAAAAGGGAAAAATAGAGGAGTGGGTCAGACGAAAAGTCTGGTAAATGATAGTAATTACTAGAGTCTTTAAGTAAGACAAAGTAATAAACTATACAATAGTTCTAGCTTAAATAAGTATAAAAAGGAAATAGGAAAGGAATAAACTAAAAATAATTAAGATTAAATATTTCTCAATTTATAAGATAGGTTGACTTTGATTGTTTGCATTTGTCCTTGATTTCTGCTTTGATTATGCTAAATTCCTAATCCTGTAATTAGGATGTAACCCTAATTCTATCCTTTTGATTGGCCTGCTACTATATAGTACCCTTTTGTGGATTAGCCGCTATATAACTCACTATACAGTAGCTAATGGTATCCATGAAAGAAACACAGAGCAATTACTGTGGATTCGGATGACATATATAGCTTCATACACATAAGGCATTTATTTACCGTGGACCAGATACTATATAACTCTCTGCACATGATGTTATTATGGACCAAACGACATATATAACTCCCTACACAGAAGGTATTAGTGTCTACGAAACATACTCATATTAAGCACTTGAAACTCATAGCTATTACTGAGCACCCGAATGGAAGTCGTACGCGTAACTGCCACCATGCCCATGCTACCTTGTGCTCCACATATTAGGTCTTCTTATTACCTCAACATCCAGCATAATTGTGCCACTCATCCCACTTTAGGCTAACATGAGATCACCATGTGTCCATAGAATCAATAAGGGAAATGCTGTTGGTACTGGCCTTTCATCGAAACAATATCTAGTTGTGCCCCTTATCCAAATTCCCCGTCATTTGGACTTCTATTTGACCAATTACTACCATTCTTAACATAAGCGTGCCCTAGGCTCACCTTTTTGTCTAACAGGGAATGTTATTTGGTACAAGTCCTACTTTCATCCTTTCTTATTAACTTAGATAAATTATTTTAATAAGCCTACACAATTTATCCCCACTATCTTTGCTTATTAATTTATCCTAAGTCTTAAAATAAGCCTCATTATGTTCTGTTTCTTATATAACATACATTATAATCATGCTTATTACTTAACCCAATGTCTACGTGTAAAAATAAGCTTCTTTCATCTTTTACCTTATTTAATTATAATTCTATTTTGTAACTATGCCAATTATCTTTAATTAGTCCACAATTATAATTAGGTGTAATTTAAGTCCCATTCCATTATTTATTACAGTCCAATTCCATTATTTATTACAGTCTTTGTAATTTACATCTTATTTTCTACATTCAATATTCTTACTTATCTAATCCATGTTCGCGATTAATTTATTCTAATCCATACGCGATAACAAGGGGATGAAGAGAATAGACGCTTGCATAAAATCCAAAACGTCGAAAAAGATGTAAACAACAGTAAATAAACTTAAATACTTTAAACCGTAAATCAATAAAAAAAACTATGCTTAACAAAAATAAACCAAAATTACTAAAAAGAATAGTTGAAAGGAAATAGACTGAAAATAATTCTAGAAACTATAAATAAACTACTGAAAAGGCTATTCCAAAAATTACAGTAAAACTACAACTATTGGAAACCCTATTATTTTAAATTACTTAAAGAAATCTTAAAATAATTACAATCACTCACCTCTGGTCCTAAGATTTTCCTTTGGTCTTTCCGGATCCACTTGGAGTTGTAAAATAATTTAATTTATAATGATTTTCTCTTTTGGAAAAGTTATTCTCTTTTGGGTCCTTCCTAGAAAGGTGAACCTAATTGGAGAAAACCTAGAATGAGAAAAAAATGTTAGGTCTAGGGGTCTATTTATAGGTGTGGAAGTGGATCTCGGACCATTGGATTTGAAGATTGAATAGGATGCAACCATGTCATAGGCTGAATAGGGGTCAACGGATGCAGAAATGGAAGGATCGGATCGGTTTAAATGATGCAAAACTCGATTTCGGCTAAGGGCTCTAGAACGTTCGAACGGACAAAAGTTCGTTCGTTCGAAATTAGTAGAGAAGGATCGACCGAGCGGTCGACCACCTTGGTGCCCAGATCGATCAGCCGGTCGACCTGCCTATATATATATTTCTTCTATTTGTTTGATTATTTCGTTCTTTGCTCATATTAACTTGGATTTTGACAATCTATGTATGGAAATTGACCAGTAGATTAGCATGAACACAATGGTGCAACTCTCATGGCTCAATTCTGATAATTTCACAAAGTTATTTTATTATTAAATTAACGAATTAACTATTACGGGTTAAATTTCGAGTTGGTACATTCTCCCCTCCTTAAGGGATTTTTTGCTTGAAATCTCTAAGGATAAAAGAATGTACTAAATATTTTCATCCATTCTACAACCAACTACACAATCATTAAACATTCATCCATTGTCCTTACGTTTTTAATGCAATTTATGATACTTATGCAATTAGTGTAGTGTAAATGTCCCTAACTGATGCAAAAGATTAGGTGGTCCATTGATTTAGTTGACCTCCTTTTATACAATCATGTCTGTGCCATGTATCCAAATGAATGCAAAAATTTCCTAATGATACTGATAATTCTATATGCATGCTACAAACATCGTCTAAATGCATCAATCATGTGATATTCATCCATTTATAACAACCATGGAAATAAAATAAAATAAAAATACGCATACATCCATATGCATATGCTCTAGTGTCCTAGTTAGGCCAATCCAAAAGGAATAATAATGCCTAGTGTAGCTATATGCGTCTATAGTATCCACTAGCAAACACTTGCAAACACTAGCATATATCATTCATAACATGTTCTATTAACACATTTTACATCAAATCCTACCATCCATGAGTTAAATCCTAAGTTCTACCCTCCCAAAGGATAATGAAATCAAAAATCTATTTGAAACTAAAGATGGAAAAAGGAATTTTAAAACCTATTATCAAAGAGACATGAATATGAGTTATGAATTTTGTCCTAATCAAATTAGCCTTCTCCGAAATTTCTCTGACCATGTCGGAACCAAGAAGAAACCTTACCGTAGACTCCAACCAACATGAAGTACACGGCCTTCCCAACAAGAGCTTCAAAAGGTGCCCTTCCAATGCTAGCTTGAAAACTGCTACTATATGAATTCCACAAAAGAAAGATGCTTTTTCCAAGTTCTTCCAAAATAAAGAATACTCATTCTCAATTACGCTTGTCTTACTGTCCTACTAATCTCATTTTACTATTATTCATGAATCAAAATTCCTAGGTTCTTACTAGTGTCCTATACACTTTACGAAAACTTCCATTATTACTTCTAAAAGTTATCTCCTTACAACGTTTCCGCTACTCCTAGGAAATAATTCTTATCTACTCCACATTTAAGAGTTTGGTTTGGTATTTATCATCTTGTTTAAAAACTAAGGTTTCTAAAAAATTTAAAACATCAAATCCAAAAATCTCTGTCTTTAAAAATGTTATCTGTAAAAGTTTCTATTAATTTTAGAAATACTTTATCACTTAATATTATTTCCCAAACCTAGAGGAAAAAGCTTCCAATTTTTTTTAAGTCTAAAACCTATATCTCTCTTTCTTTTAAAGACTTTTACAGTTTTATACAAAAATTTGAATTGTCAAATTTTACTTTTATTAAGTTTTTTATTTCAAAAACTTATTTACTTTTTCACCAAACCATTTTCTCTTAAAATATCCTTTACGTTTTTTCAAAACAGCTTCTTATTACACCTAATAATCTCATATTTTAATGTACCGGAACTATTTTCTCTTATGAGAAGTTATTAACTCTAAAATCCTCTATGAACCTTTTAAAAGATAATTTCATGTTTACGTGAAATTATAAGGAACTTGTTTTATATTTTTCAAAATAAGCTATACAAAATATGGTGCTTTTCATATCTCGTATATCTCTTTCATGTATTCCTTGTAACTTGCACAAAACATTTTTTCGGTTTCATAGAAAATCATGCCGTTATTCTTTTCATTCCAATAGATTAAGATATGTTTAAATTATATTCTTCCATGATAAATATTTTCTAATATCTAACTTAAATATCTTCCTTTCAGAAAAACTCATCTTCAAAACTATTTAATATTTACATAATTGCAAAAACACTTTCTTGTACTTATTAATAATAAGTGTACTTTACAAACCATTTTGTTTCCGTACTTAGAAATTACCTTTTAAAATACATTTTTATTTGAGTTAAAATGGATGTTACGTAAAACATCGCTACTACAACCCAAAAAATACCATAGTATGGACTCAATTAAATAAATACCAATAAATCTCATATACCTGTGTAAAAAAAATGTTTCTCTTGAGAGCCACTTACTATAACAATAGCGTTATAGCCTATGCTTCACTTGTTTTCCTTGAAAACATTTATTACAACAATAAAAGTTGTAATCAACGTTTCGATACTTGATACACTCTAGATTTTTATGTTTAAAATTTTTGTTTACTGATAATGAAACCAGTGAGTAATATATACTCCATAATTTGTCAAAAAGAATTCCAATTTTTAGTCATATAGAAATCAACTTAAATTTCACACCATCCTTTAAAAACCCATGTTTATTTTTTAACAAAGAAAATTTTCAATTCCAAAAATTACAATTTTTTTCAACTTTTAAAATTTCAAAATTTTCATTTAATTGTGATTGGCATAAAGTGGATCTTCCTACTTACTACCCTTAAGTACTTTTCCTAAACTAAAGGCTTTTACTCCTATTTCTCTTATATGCTCATATTTATTCTAAGGCATCACCGTCAAATCCACTTGTCTGGGACAATTATAATTTCTACAAGTATCTACACATGGACTTTCTTCTCTGCTTATGTATTGAATTTTTATTTTACATCTCTAACCTTTGCCTACCTCTCTTTGGATTTCCATAATCCCAATCCTAAATGTACAAAACCGTCACTTAAATCCCTACCATGTGTAGATATTCTCTATGCTCCAATAAATGCACTTCAAAAGTGATGCTTCAAGAACTTTTCTCTCAACCGACAAACATGAAGCGTACAATGAACCTCCCATAGATAAATAACATGCTCTTCCATACTTCTTGGAAAACACCAAAATGTCGACCACGAATACCACCATAAACTTTATTTAGGACATCTCTAAAACATGGTTCATCAAATCTATAGAATAGGCTAGGACTTTGGTTAGCCCAAAAGTCATGACTAACCACTCAAAGAATCCTTCAGGTCTTCTAAATGTAGTCTTATCAATGACCCTAAGTTGATGAAATACAATGGCTAAATCAAGTTGGGGAAATACTAAAGAGCCAACTAACTGGTTAAAAATATCATCTATCCTAGAGGGTGGATAACGGTTCTTTTTTGTGAGCTTATTCAATTCTCTATAGTTAATGCAAAGTCGAAGAGAACTGCCTGCTTTGGTAGTGAAGATGACGGCACTCCTATTCCGATAAGTCCCTTATGAAACCTTTCGCCAAGGCTCACGGATATGCTTTCCCAAACCCTTCCTTTCCCCAGGCATCATATTCCCTACCGGTAATGTTATTGGCTAGCCAAATAAATCCTAAAGTCAATCTCTCTCTTAGGGGTAGTCTCTTAACCATCTTAAAGGTGTTTGAAAAAAAAATTGATGACAGAAATAGAATCTAACCCTGATGATGATGAATCAAGGGAATAAAGGAAGCTCAACATAACTAACTCTTGTGGATCGCAAGGAATATCGAGAGTCCTACTGATGCATGTCTCTAGTCTAATGACTCCATTCTTGCAATCTAGTATAGCTCCATATGTGGATAGCCAATCTATTTCCAAAATTGTCCCATACCCAAAATCCCAAAATATAGGCGTCATAGTCAAATTCTATGTCTCGGATATAAATTTTCAAACCCCTAAAAACCATAGACAAAAGTACCGATCCTTCCATGGGTTCAGAAATAACAATTGGGTCTACTATTAAAGTGATGTTTAAGTGCAAACAATCTACCAAAGAATTGAAGATGAGAGATTGTGATGCTCTAGGATAGAAAAGAGTCAAAATGAGAAAATCAGAAATAGATACCAAATTTTCCTACCTTGATCTGGTCTGCTGCTGAAAGATGTTGCATCCAAAGTCCGAATCTACGCTGCAGATGCACTTGCTCCCTACCCCATCCTCTGAGGACAAAACTTACTAAGATGACCGGGTTGTTCACAGCTGTAACACTTCTTCACCTTCTCTCTCTTGTAGTCTCTTGCGTAATGACCAGTCATTCTACAATGATTACATCTCCCACTTTTGTTGATTCGCTTCCGAGGGCCTTCCCTTTTTCTCTTATCCTGCTTTCCCTTCCACCATGGCTTTTTATAGCTTGTGGGAACCGCCTTAAGCTCTTCTTCCAACTGCCAAGATATAGGTTGACCGCTATGTCGATCCTCCAAACCCAACTGCCTAAACTTTCGCTCAATATCCTCCAACCTAGCTTATGTTTCCATGAAATCCTTCGTGCAAAAAATGTTCCCTCTATGCTAGTGAAGCCTTGCATAGATGAGAACAATCGGCTAGTGTAGGTGGATTAAAGGGATTTCCACCTACCGGTGTTATATTGTGCACTTGCCCTTGCACCTCTAGTACCGTAGCTCTACAGAACTAGTCAGCCATACTGTGCAAATAAAAGGAAAATTAGGTTCAAAAGAATCGAAAGCAGGTTGAAATGGACTTTGAGGGGATTTTTATAAAAACTCTTTTAGATTCAAAAACTATTTCTAAGATTTCTTTTCTGAAAAATTCTTTTAAAACAAGTTATTTTGGAAAACACTTTACATTTTAAAAATAAATCTTTAGGAATCCTAGCTCTAATACCAAACGTAACACCCTACACCCCTTAATATACCCAAAAGGACACATTAAGCGACGTGGTGCGTTGTAGGTACAAATAAAACTAACGGAGACTAAGATTCACAAGATAAAAATAGGAAAAAATAGCGAAAAATAAAACAATAACTTATTTATAGTAAAACTTTCTTAATTGCTTCATAAATAAGTCAAATACCAAATACAAAATTCATATCTCAAAACCCATCATGTCATATGAAATAAAAATACATAATCTCAAAAATCAGAATACATAATATCCCTCATAATAAGCCAGTAAATAGAAAGAACAGAAGTTGGGAATGAAAGAAATACAAAGTAGAGAACTCCTCAAAGAAACCGCCAAGCAACTGCAATCTACTACATTCTCCCTTGATTGCCTATGGGGGAAAAGGGACAAATAGAGGAGTGGGTCAGACTAAAAGTCTGGTAAATAGTAGTAATTACTAGAGTCTTTAAGCAACATAAAAGTAATAGATTCTACAATAGTTCTAACTTTAATAAGGATAACAAAGGAAATAGGAAAGGAATAAATTAGAAATAAGTATGATTAAATATTGCTCAATTTGTAAGATAGGTTGAATTTGATTGCTTGCACTTGTCCTTGATTTCTGCTTTGATTAGGCTGAATTCCTAATCTTGTAACTAGGATGTAGCCCTAATTATACACATTTGATCAGCCTGCTACTCTATAATACCTTCCTGCGGACTAACCGCTATATAACTCATCACATAGCAACCAATGGTACCTACGAAAGATACACCGAGCAACTACTATGGATCTGGACGACATATATAGCTCCCTACACAGAAGACATTTATTTACCATGGACTAGATACTATATAACTCTCTACACAAAATGTTACTATGGACCAGACGACATATATAGCTCCCTACACATAAGATATTCGTGTCTATGAAAGACATTCTTACTAAGCACTTGGAACTCATAGCTATTACTGATCACCCAAATGGAAGTCGCATTAGCAACTGCCACCATGCCCATGCTACCTTTTGCTCCACATATTGGGTCTTCTTATTACCTCAACATCGAGCATAAGCATGCCTCTCATCACACTTCATGCTAAAGTGAGATCACTGTGTATCTATAGAATCCGTAGGGGAAATGATGTTGGTACTGGCCCTTCATCCAAACAATATCTAGCTGCGCTCCTTATCCAAATCCCCTGTGATTTGGACTTCTATTTGAATAATTGCTACCTTACTTAGCATAGGCGTACCTTAGGCTCACCTTTTTGTCTAATAGGGAGTGCTTTTTGGTACAGGACCTACTTGCGTCTTTGCTTATTAACTTAGGTAAATTATTTTAAATAGGCCTTTACAATTTATCCCTACTACCTATGCTTATTAATTTATTCTAAGTCTTAAAATAAGCCACATTCTGTTCCCTTTTTTGTTAAAACGTACGTTATAATCACGCTTATTACTTGATCCAAGGTTTAAGCGTGAAAGTAATCTTCTTTCATCTTTTACCTTATTTAGTTATAATTCTAAGTTATAACTATACCAATTATCTTTAATTAGTCCAATTCCTATTGTAATTAGGCGTAATTTCAGTCCAATTCCATTATTTATTACAGTCCAATTTCATTATTTATTACAATCTTTATAATTTACATCTTATTTTCTTCATTCAATATTCTTACTTCTCTCATCTATGTTCACATTAATTTATTCTAATCCGTACACAAAGGAAATGGGTATGAAGAGAATAAATGCTTGCATAAAATCCAAAACGTCGAAAAAGATGTAAACAACAGTAAATAAACTTAAATACTATAAACCGTAAATCAATAAAAAAACTATGCTTAACAGAAATAAACCAAAATTACTAAAAAGAATAGCTGAAAGGAAATAGACTGAAAATAATTTTAAAAACTATAAATAAACCATTGAAAAGGCTATTCCAAAAATCATAATAAAACTACAGCTATTAGAAACCCTATTATTTTAAATTACTTAAAGAAATCTTAAAATAATTACAATCACTCACCTCCAGTGCTAAGCTTTTCATTTGGACTTCCTGGATCCACTTGGAGTTGTAAAATAATTTAATTTATAACGATTTTCTCCTTTGGAAAAATTATTCCATTTATGGTCCTTCCTATAAAGGTGAACCCAATTTGAGAAAACCTAGAATGAGAAAAAGTGTTAGGTCTAGGGGTCTATTTATAGGTATGGAAGTGGCTCTCGGACCATTGGATTTAGAGATTAAATAGGATGCAACCATGTCATAGGCTGAATAGGTGTCATTGGATGCAGAAATGGGGGACCAGATCGGTTTAAACGATGCAAAACACATGGCTAAGGGCTGTTGAATGTTTGAATGAATGAAAGTTCGCTCGTTCAAAATTAGTAGAGGCGGGTCGACCGGGCGGTCGATCGCTTTTGTGCCCAAGTCGACCGATCAACCGGCCGGTTGACCTGTATACACACACACAGAGATATATATTTCGTTTCTTTGATTATTTTGTTCTTTGCTCATATTAACTCGGATTCTGACATTCCATATATGGAAATTGACCAAAAAATTTCCACGGACATAATGGTGCAACTCTCATGGCTCAATTCTGATAATTTCACAAAGTTATTTTATTAATTAATGAATTAATTATTGCGGGTTAAATTTCAGGTTGTTACAAAATCGATTTGTTTATTTCTTTATATTAATATTATACATGTCGAATTTTACAGTTCTGATCCTCAAAGGGTAATGAAGACACGTCAGCGTTAGTGTAAAGATATATTCACATTCGATCACCCTTAAATAGCCATATTCTCCGTGTTATTAGATGGTAGTACTTGTAATGTTCTTTAATAATATGGGTATAGTGGTGGGGTCATTACAGCTTGGTATCAGAGCTGGATTTAGAACATTATAGAATATAAATTGCGCAGATTCGAGATCTAAATCTAAATGACTAGTGTCCCATCCTATTGGTGTGTGGTGGTTAGTAATTTAATTAACTATTAGGGATATGAATATAAAATGATTACTGGGTAATCATTGGGTCGTATTTGAAAATTTCTTAAAATATAAATATCTTATTTACATTATATAAGAGTAAATTTCTAATCTAGAAATTGAATTTGCAGTTTTGAGTCATGGTTGGTGGTAGACCTCCTAGAGCTACTACAAGGTCGACTAGAGGTCCTAGTACATGAGTAGTGATTTGGCCTCTTGAGCGAATTATTGTGATGGTTCAGCTGCCCAGATTCAAGTCCTTTGTGCTCAGCCAACTCTTTCCGATTATGTCCATCTCTATGGCTATTTCGGACGTCTAGGGGATAAACCTTTAAGAGAACCAAATTTATTCCAGAGGTTCGGGCGTGGTTGAAGACTTGCAAGCTCATTTTATCTAGTATAGAGCTTGGAGATTATTAGATAGTTCGAGTAGTGGCCAGTCTGTTGCAGGGGAGAGCTTTAGACTTATACGATTTTCTAGAGACAGAGGTTGCAGAGGCACCAATCACATGGACTCGGTTCAGATATCGCTTTAAGCTGAAGTTTCTGCCAGATGCAAAGAGAGGCTATGGCTATCAGATTCATCAATCTTAGGTAGGATCAGATGTCAGTCATGGAGTATGTGGCAACATTTAAGGTGTTGCCCAAGTATTGTTTATACTTTGTAAATACTCCAAGAAAGAAAAATCAAAAGTTTATGGTTGAGGAAGGATCTATTACTTCAGTTGGATGTATCCTTTGAGTCTCTAGTTGATTCAGCACTTTGTTTTGAAGAGATAGAAAAGGATAGTAATGGTGGTAAAGCTGCTTAGACTCAACCAAGTTCTTAATAGAAGAGGAAGCCACATTTGGAATAAAGCCAAGAAGGGATTTCAAGGCAAGAAGGGTAGGGGTGGTAGTTCTGGTTCTTGCTTTCCTCTAGGTGCTTGTTATAATTGTGGAGAGCAAGGTAATTTGATTAAAGATTGTGCTAAACCTCTACGGACCCCTTCTATATCTTCTACACCTTCTGATATGGTTTGTCATTATTATAACAAGCCACGACATAAGGTATCATCTTGTTTCAAGTTAGCTCAAAAGAATCAAGGTTAGGTGAATGCAGTTAATTCAGTGGGTGGTTCAACTCAATAGCAGCAGCAGAGAGATATATCTCCTATTTTAGAAGGCATGATTTTATTAGAGGTTTGCAGATATGGGTTCTTTTCAATAGGGGCACCTTACATTTGTTTGTATCAAAGGATTTCATTGATTCTACTTCCTATTTGTCTTGTTACTTCTTTGAGGATTGCGAATCCTGTTGGGGGACCCACAACTCTTAGTTTTCTCTGTAAGCATGTGTAAGTTATCTTGAGTAGCATATATTTCTTTGCTGATCTTCATGTTATTCAGTTCTTGGGTTTCGGTACGATATCGGGGATGGATTGGTTATCTTTATACGAGGCTCATATTTTATGTCTTGAGAGAATTATACTTCTTCGACATCCTTAATCTGGAGAGCGAGCCACTATAGCTCTCAATGAAGTTATTCCTACTCCATCTATTTCTTTATATGCCTTAGAATCTTCTATTGAAGAAGAGATCTCTCATATTCTAATTGTTTCTGCTTATCCTGATGTCTTTGTGCCTATCTCGGAATTGCGACCCAAGAGGGCAGGATTGATCTTGTTCCTGGAGCTCAACCTTCTAATAATCCTCCTACCAGAATGTCAGCTAAGGAAAACGAAGAGTAGATTAAATAGTTGAAAAAATTAGAATCCAAGCAATTGATTAAATTCAGTAGTTCTCCATGAGGTACTGCTGTTGTATTTGTGAAAAAGGCAGATGATACTCTTCGGCTTTGTATTAATTATTGAAAAATGAACGAGCTTACCATTAAAAATCATTATCCACTACCCAAGATCGACGATATGTTCGATTAGTTATGTGGTGCTATGGTCTTTTCTCAGCTTGACCAAGCTATTGGGTCCCATCAGCTTAGGGTGGCAGATGATAGCATACCTCTTACAGCTTTTCAAACTACATATGAATCTTATGAATAGCCAATGTGCCTTATGGGTTGATGAATGCACCGATGTATTTCATTGAACTAATGAATCAATTCTTTTGAGCATACCTTGATAAGTTTGTACTGGTATTTGTTGATGATATTCTGGTATATTCTAAATCAAAAGAGGAGCATTTCGAACACCTCAGAGTTGTTTTAGAGACATTGTTGAAGAATGAGTTGAAGCTGAAATTCTTGAATCGTCATTTTGGCAGCGGTAGGTGAATTTTTTGGGGCATGTAGTTTCTGGTGAAGGTATTTCAGTCGATCCCTCTAAGATTGAAGAACCTAGGACTGAAAGAGACTGAAAAGTGTTACTGAGATTAGGAGTTTTCTCGACTTGACTGGTTATTATCGATGTTTCATTAGAGATTTCTCAAAAGTAGTTCTCTCTTTCACTACCTTGACCAGGAAGAATCTGAAATTATAATGGTCAGATAGATGTGAATCGGCTTTTCAAAAGCTGTAGGATATCCTTACCCATGCACCTATTCTTAGTGTTCTTGATGGGAATCAGGATTTGGTTGTTTATACTGACGCTTGTGGATCAGGACTGGGAGTAGTTCTTGTGTTGAGGGACAGAGTAGTTGCTTATGTTTCTAGATAGCTTAGACCGAATGAGATTCTGTATGCTACTTAGGTCTGGAGCGGGCAACTATAGTTTTTGCACTTAAGATCTGGTGTCACTTTCTTTTGAGAGAGAAGTTCATCTTATATACAGATCATAAATCATTGAGTAACGACCCAATTTTACGACGCTCGAAAGTCAACATTAATATGTCCACTGTATCAAATGCCGCACAATCGAATGCTCAAAAACCAAACTGTTAGGGTTTAAGAAGAAGAAGATAGAAGAAGAACATAAACAATAAACAGAATCTCACATGTCGCAGCAGAACAAATATATAATAGATAAAGAATAATCTTTTAAAACAAAAATACTATATCAGTTTTATACATCACATTATCAGAGTTTACAACAACAAACAGCGGAAAAGAAATATTACATATATAAGTGATATGCCTTACCATCCAGCTCATCTCTTGAGCTCCACAATAACTCCTGAATTCCAGAATGACCTGATAACCTGACTCTAGGCTGCTCGTATGGAAAATTATGGGCACCCAGAGTTTAGAAAGGGAACCATAAACTCCAGGTTAGTCATGGGACTGGTGTGTATCTTAAAACAGTTATTCTTTTATCAAAGAAAACAAAGGAATTTCAAAGAAATTCGCTATGCTTTTTGAAAATGAAACTACCATAAGGCCTCCCGCCACACACACAATGCAAACGCAGAATTGGAGGAGATTTCTCCTTATGATAGTCAAACATGCTTAATACGCAAAATCCTTTCGATATTATTATTAGTGCATAGTGCAGAAAATATTTCGAAAATATAATATTAATCTTAGCCAGCATAGGCATTTCGCACTTATGCCTAGTATAGCTACAATGTTCAATAGCGAATTATCGCCACATTCCATGGTAGGTTATACAACTAAAACCGTACAAGGCGTGTATTGTTTCTTTGGATTTCCAACAAATGATCAGGCTAAGGAACTTCCTACTACCACATGGGTACGCCTTTGGAGGGACGCCCCAAGAACCTAACCGGATCTCTGCTAACACAAGGTCGGGTTACCTCTGCAAAAATAGGTAACTACTGACACGAGTATGCCATCCTCCGGTTGTAACAGCCTTTATCCGAGGATCCTCAATACCAACAACCACAAAGTAATAAATTTGCAGCAACCACATAGGTCAAGTATCTGGACTCCATACCATGATACCACCTCTATGCAGAAGGAAATGAACTTACCCTAAGGGGTGCTACCCCTATAAACTTGCTGCATCCTTTCTGTTTTGACCATTCCGGGATATGAGGTACGATGAAGTCTCGTCCACAAAGCTACGCTTTTCACAAAATCCATGCTTCGATCAATCAATGATCAGCAGCACTTCGTATGCCACATTACCAATTGAGAATATATCACTAGTAACCATCAACTACATAACCTATGAGCTCGTACGTCTCAGAAAACGGTGTTAAGCTAAGAGAATAAATTATCCGCCACCAATAGAAATGTATTTGATAGAAACCAGCTTTACATCTCAAAGTGTAACGCCAGACACACATCCATAAAAATCTGTTCCGGGATCGAACGGAACTGAAGGCACTTCCAAAGAAGCCCTTGCAATCCGGATATTCACTAATCACGTCCGGTATCCCCATCACAAAGGGTGATAAAATCTCTATACCGGAGCGACCCGGTGAAGAGACATTCGACAGGTAATCCTTTCGCTTTTGAAAATGCCCAGTCTTCAACACCATCTTCCAATGCAATCCCATTTCATCGTATCGTTATTCGGAATGGGTTTTATGATGCAAGGTCCTCTCCCGGCTAATCCTAATAACGAGCTCTTATTTTAAAAATAAGTGTTAATTTCAGTTTTCAAACAAATCACAACAATTTCCACGTTGATCTTTTAAACAAAAGATTCATCACAATCACAAAGGTTCGATGTGGTTTTCGAATATCCATTTGGAATTCGACTCCCGGTTGTATCGAAATTCAAATGCCATAAGAAAACCAATATTGATAGTCGGTTATTTAACTATCAATCAATAATTCACAACAATCACCAATTTTCAAATAATTTTCCCCAATTATTTTATTTCAACATATCTCCGCAAGATAAAATTTTAACACTTCAACCATTTGAAAACAAATTTCAAATCAATTTCTTTACGTGGAGTATATTCCCAAATACTTATTCATTTCCACTGAAAATCTGTCGAGTCCAAATACTTTTCAAAAATTTAGATCACTTATCCAAAAACATATATTTGGAAACATCTACAATAAGAACCACTTTGAAACAACCTATTTAAAATATTAGTTATGAAATCTTATATCAATATCTTATATAAAAAAATTCAAGTCCAAACTAATTTTAAAAATAAAATTAGTAGATAGAGTATAAATATTCAAATAACTATTTTCTAAATCAAATATCAATTTAATCTTTAAAATAATCCCTTCTATACTTATTTAAATAAATCTTTATTTTAAAGATTTAAAACAATTCCCAAAAATAATTTCTCCAACTATATTCTTTTGTAACCAAACTAGAACTTTTAATTTTATTTCAAAAGCTATTTTAAAAACTACTCGGCTTTCCAGGGAAAGTATACCTTCCATTCTAAAATGGTTCATTCAAACCAATTTATAAATCTTTCTGGATTTATTTAAAATTTGTGTCCCAAATCTGTAAATTCCTTTCCAACTTTTAAAAATAAAACAATATTTATTTTTAAAACAAATCTCTTTTTCTTCTATAAAATTCCCATTGTGGATTTAAATTTTTAAATATCCACTAATTTACGATTTTGCAAATCGACTCCCAAGTATTCACTTTCAATACCAAATCAATTTTCAAATTGATTTCTAAATTATTTCAATTACCAAGTCCAATTTCAAATTGATTTCTAAATTTATTTCAAACAACAAATAAATTTTCATATCAATTTCCCAAAGGTTTATTTTTAATACCAAATTAATTTCAAATCGATTTCCCAATTTATTTCCAAAACACCAAATTAAATTTCCAAATCGATAAATTTTATTTTAACTCCATATTAAATTCCAAATTTAGTTTATAAATTTATTTCCTTTTGGAATAAATTCCTTTATCTCTTTCAAATATTTAAAATCCTTATCTTAAATAAATTCTTCAACTATTAAACAACATTACTCGAAATTCCTTTATTAAAATATTTTCCCATATTTTTGGAATTTATCCAATAAGTTTTCAAAGCTAAAACTTTATCTATTCAAATTTCCTTCTTTTAAAATTGATCCGATTCTTTTGAATGAATTTATTATAAATTTTCCACCCAAATTTCAAAATAAATTTTTTATTTATTTCTGGTATCCTACGATACCAAAAATATATTTGGCTAAATTATAGCCTTCGACGGTTTCAATCATAAATAATCATACACAGATGATAAATAATCCACACACAATTTTGAAAACAAATCAATATGTTTTGAGGAATCCAGTTGGATCCCTCTAACCTGTTTCCCTGCATCCACAGACGTTAGCATAACAATTAAATACCAATTCCACTCCGAGGTGGAATATCGCGGTATATGGGATTTATATTATATCATCCGCTATTATGCGGTGCATAGGGTCTCATCCACTATATATAATGCGGGAAATCAACAACTCCAAATACATATATAATACCAATTCCACTTCGAGGTGGAATATCGCGGTATATAGTATTTATTTATAACCTCCGCTATTATGCGGCGCATAGGGTCTAAACTAATATAACTGATTATAATCAATCATCCAAGCACAATCAATTTCAAATCTAACTACTCAAAATTTAAATCAAAAAGTATTTAGTTAAGTGAGAAGATCTCACTTTTTTTTTGCAATCCATTCCAACTCATTTCCATTTCGGCTTGTTTCTCCATTTTGGACCTTGTATAAACATTTATACAATTTATTAAATATTCAAAATAAATCGAATAATTAAATTCTTATTGGATAAATTTAATTAACTAATGGTTTTAATTTCAAAATTAAAATTTAATTTTTTAACAAATACTTAAATTTTAAACTAATTTTCCTTTTATAAATAATTTAGTTGAAATAACAACAAAATCCCCTAATTTAAATTAATCACTCAACAAAAATTAAACTAACTTTACTGTGATAGTTTTTCTGTTTTCTGTAATCGACGACAGCAATGCATTATAAATTTAAAAACCGCACATATATTTTCCTGTCTGTTTCCCCCCGTTTTTTCCTATCGCATATAATTTGACGAATTAAAATAAAATAAAAGAGATAAATATACCTCACTGAAACGAACATTGATTCGATTCTGCCATCGATCGACTATTACCACCGATTGCACTTCGCAAACATCTGCTATCGAGGATCCCTACCGTGCCTCAACCCACCACGCCATCTCCAAAATCGCGACGACGTCGCTTCCCTTTGCTCGGTGAAAGCCTGAAATCGATCGCCCTCGCAAAACCCAATGCCTCGATTTGCCGTCACCGATGAAACTGCTTCGATCCCTTCGTCTTCGATTTATCAATCGCGCGTGAGCGCCTCGATGCCGAGCTCAGATGACCTAGCTCGCCATCGCGATCCCCTTCTTCTCGAGCTCGATTTCGAGCCGAGCTCGCGATGCCGTAGTCGTCGCGACGACCCTTTTTTTATTTATTTTGCAAACTAATCTGAAACTCGGCAAAATAGTCGCTCGGCCATGATTTTAGAAGAGAAATGGTTCGCTATCGATCTATGTATTTTTTCTTTCAATTTTGAATCAGAGAACGAAACACGGCCATTTCGATTTTTTTTTCTAATTGAATTTTTTTGAACGAGCTTCGATTTGAAACGGAAGTTTTGGTTGATAACGAAGATAAAAAAAACTCGGCAATTTCTTATTTTATTTTATTTTATAAAAGAAAACGAACGCGTGTTGAATTTAATCAGAACGAAAGAAAACGCAGCCAAAATTGTCTCCACGTGTCTGAGTATGATATATGGTTTTGTTCATATTTTTTTGTGTTTAAAATTTTAAATTCAAATTTAAATCGTCTCTAATTCGAAGTCCAAAATTTCGAATCAAATCGAGGTATGCCACCAAGCATTTATAATGTTAGACCCTTATTCCAAGCTCAATGGAAAAGGTTTCGAGGCCAAATTCTATCGTATGGGGAAGATAGCTTTTTTTGAACCAGTTATTAAATTAAATTTCGATTAAATTTCCAGTGCGTTTGACTATCGTACGACCAAACGATCACTCCAAACACTACGAAAATTGAAATCCGATAATAATACAATATTACGGATCCAATGGAACTGGTTTCGTCGAAATCCGAGACTGTGCCTGAAAGGCTATTTTCAAATATCGATTTAAACGATATAATTCCAAAACTGAACAAAACAGTTTCAAATTCAATTCTGAAGCTTCCATCATCTTCAGTATTATCAATATAAATTTTCTAAGCTATTAAATTATTTTTAACAGGCTTAAAACTAAAGATACAACTTTTACCCAATTTCAATAAATTAATCTAAAAAGTTAAATTGCCAAATTCATTTCGATATTTGAAATTCAAGTTAAACTATCATTCAAACATTTAAAATTAATTAAATATTTCAATTTCAAATGTTAAAATTTTCGGATCGTCACATCCTTCCCCCTTTAAAAGAATTCGTCCCGAAATTACCAGTTAAGAAGAATGATCCTTAACCCGTTTATTATTTTCCCAAAACAAACGGTTTTATCAAATTGCCCAAAACAAATCTTTTTATTAGAGACCCATTATCATTTCATCTAATTTTCCAAAATCAATCATAAATTTCAAACCATATTGTTTTCTTAACCATTAGAATTTAAATTTAAATACAAATTTCAAATTTTCAAAATTTTCTCAAAATTTTTCTAACTCCCTAAATTTTCAAAAAAATTCGCCAGCGTCTCCTTTGCACGGCTAGCTCGATACGACTAAAAAATGGCACCATAGGCCCCCAGATTCAAAAAGAAAACGAAATGCCAAATGGTTGGACAAGAAAATCATCAAATTTCATACTGAGATTTAAATACATACCTTTTGTCAAGCAATTCAAATTTTATCTTCGAAAATCAAAATCCCAATTCCATTTCTTTTAATGCACCTGTATATCTTGCTAGCCATAATATCCAATTACAATATTCAAAAATCATTGTGCACATTCCCTTACAAAATTTCAATATTTACTTCTTATACAATTTTTACTTCACTATTGAATTTATATATCCATTTTCTTTCTATCTTGCATTCTCACTTTCATTTGAATTCAATTTACAATTTCAATTTATTTGGATTCAATTACCTTCTGAATGTTGAATTTATCAATTAACTTTTCTGCACAACTGATTCATGTCACTATTTTAAATTAGTTTCATTTACTAATTCGCTACAAATTCCAATTCATTTTATCTCAACCCATTTTTTTCACCTTTATTATCTTTAATTCACTTCGAACTAATTTTACAACTTCATTTTATTTCACACGATTCAAATTGGTTCTCAATATTCAGTTTCAATTTCATTTTTATTCTTTTATTCATTCCCAAACACAATTCAATTTCAATTCACCATTCTGGTTGCAACCACTTATATTTAAACTGGATTTCCAATTCTATATGAATTCAAATTTACCTTTTATTTACAATTATTGAATTCAATTCATTTCAAACTATATCTATTTGGTCTTTTCTTCAATTTGTTTTAGTTACTAATTTTATTTCAATACTCTGCTTTATTTATCCAACTTGACCAATTTTCCATTTACTTACCTATTTGGAACGAACTTCAACACTTAGTTTTTCAATTTCATTTTGAATCCATATCATCATTTTATTTGACTCAAATTTTCAATCCCAAATTTTTTTTATTTAGTTTTCATTCTTTCGTTATACTTGAATTAAATTTTCCTTCCAACTTATTTTGTTTCCACATTTACCTTTTTCTAACTTCTCTTTAAGTTAGATTTTACTTTAACAATTTTAAACTCTATAAGTTATCAACTTAATGATATTCCATAAATATTTTACATAACAATCTAGAGTCTTTTCAACCTTTCAAAAATCATTTTTGAAAGCAATTCAAATTATTCTTTGAATCCAAAAATCCAAACCAGTTTTGCAAACAACTTTCATTTAAAACAATTTGGCAGCAATCCTTCTTTTGAAAACCCAAAAATGAACATCGATGATGCTGCAGTCACCACCGAAGTTATTTTCCAGCGACCGAAAAGAGTTTAGTACCTTTATCCCTTCAAAACATTTTTCCACAAAACCTTTGAAAATCATTTCCAAACTTAAAAGGAAATTAATTTTTCCCAAATCTCAAAATTTAAATCCTTTCAAATTCTTTTAAACATTCCTCTGGAATTTTATTATATATCACATTTACATTTACAATTCCCATTTGTATATAAATTTTATTTCTCGGCTTTAAGTTATGATTTCAATTTCTTAATCACTTTCTAATCAAACAATCAACCATATACTATAATAATTTATGGAAAATCATTCCTTTTATATACGAAAATAATTTGGGTAAAATTATTTTTTTTACTCTATTTTGAAACAATATCGTGTCGAACTATTCTATAAGAGTGTTTAGAGATTCCTATCGATAGAGTTGTACGGACTATACCGGCCAGAATCCATATGCCACTCAACAAACCAATCATCACAATATAAAACAATTTTATATTCACTAACAAATACGCGCTCATATCTATTGTTGCACTCAACTTATTCTAGAGTACTACTGACTCTATCTCTAATGAGTAACACCCAACAGAGCCAAGGTCGTCGCTTAACCAAATGCTATGATACCAATATTGTAACGACCCGATTTTACGACGCCCGAAAGTCAACATTAATACGTCCACTGTATCAAATGCCGTACAATCGAATGCCGGAAAACCGAACCGTTAGGGTTTAAGAAGAATAAGATAGAAGAAGAACACAAATAATAAACAGAATCTCACATTTCACAGCGGAACAAATATATAAGAGATAAAGAATAATCATTTAAACCAAAACACTATATCAGTTTTATACATCACATTATTAAAGTTTATAGCAACAAACAGCGGAAAGGAAATATTACATATATCAGTGATACGCTTCGCCATCCAGCTCATCTCTTGACCTCCACAGCAACTACTGAATTCCAGAATGACCTGATAACCCAACTCTAGGCTGCCCGTGTGGAAAATTATGGGCACCCAGAGTTTAGAAATGGAATAATAAACTCCAGGTCAGTCATGGGACTGGTGTGAGATCTTAAAATAGTTATTCTTTTACCAAAGAAAACAAAGGAATCTAAAATAAATTCACTATGCTTTTTGAAAATGAAACTACCATAAGGCCTTTTGCCACACACACAATGCAAACGCAGAATTGGAGGAGATTTCTCCTTATGATAATCAAACATGCTTAATACGCAAAATCCTTTTGATATTATTATTAGTGCATAGTGCAGAAAACATTTCAAAAATATAATATTAATCTTAGCCAGCATAGGCATTTCACACTTATGCCTACTATAGCTACCATGTTCAATAGCAGGTTACTGCCACATTCCATGGTAGGTTATACGACTAAAACCGTACAGGGCGCGTATTATTTCTTTGGATTTCCAACAAATGGTCAAGCTAAGGAACTTCCTACTACCACGTGGGTATGCCTTTGGAGGGATGCCCCAAGAACCTAACCGGATCTCTGCCAAAACAAGGTCGGGTTACCTCTGCAAAAATAGGTAACTGCCGACAGGAGTATGCCATCCCCCGGTTGTAAACAATCTTTATCCGAGGATCCTCAATACCAACAACCACAAAGTAATAAATTTACAGCAACCACATAGGTCAAGTATCTGGGCTCCATACCATGATACCACCTCTATCCAGAAGGAAATGAACATACCCTAAGGGGCGCTACCGCCTATAACCTTGCTGTATCCTTCCTGTTTTGACCATTCCGGGGTGTGAGGTCCGACGAAGTCTCATCCACAAAGTTACGCTTTTCAAAAATCCATGCTTCGATCAACCAATGATCAAAAGCACTTCGTATGCCACATTACAAAATTGAGAATATATCACTAGTAACCATCTGAGCTCTTAAGTCTCAGAGAAGGGTGTTAAGCTAAGAGAATAAATTCTCCGCCACTAATCGAAATGTATTTGATAGAAACCAGCTTTACATCTCAAAGTGTACCGTCAGATATACATCCATACAAGTCCGTTCTGGGATCGAACGGAACCGAATGCACTTCCAAAGTAGCCCTTGCAATCTGGATATTCACTAATCATGTCCGGAATCCCCATCACAAAGGGTGATAAAATCTCTATACCAGAGCAACCCGGTGCAGAGACATTCGACAGGTAATCCTATCGCTTTCGAAAATACCCGGTCTTCAACACCATATTCCAATGCAATCCCATTTCGTCATATCGTTATTCGGAATGGGTTTTATGACATAAGGTCCTCTCCCGGCTAATTCGAATAACAAGCGATTATTTTAAAAGTAAGTGTTCATTTCAGTTTTCAAACAAATCACAAAGATTTCCACCTTGATCTTTTAAACAAAAGATTCATCACAATCATAAAGGTTCGATGTGGTTTTCGAATATCCATTTGGAATTCCACTCCCGGCTATATCGAAATTCAAATGCCATAAAAAAACCAATATTGATAGTCGTTTATTTAACTACCGATCAATAATTCACAATAATCACCAATTTTCAAATAATTTTCCCCAATTATTTTATTTCACATATCTTCGCAAGATAAAATTTTAACACTTCAACCATTTGAAAACAAATTTCAAATCAATTTCTTTACGCGGAGTATATTCCCAAATACTTATTCATTTCCACTGAAAACCTGCCGAGTCCAAATACTTTTCAAAAATTTAAATCACTTATCCAAAAATATAGATTTGGAAACATCTACAATAAGAACCACTTTGAAACAACCTATTTAAAATATTAGTTATGAAATCTTATATCAATATCTTATATAAAAAAAACTTCAAGTCCAAACTAATTTTAAAAATAAAATTAGTAGATAGAGTATAAATATTCAGATAACTATTTTCTAAATCAAATACCAATTTAATCTTTAAAATAATCCCTTCTATACTTATTTAAATAAATCTTTACTTTAAAGATTTAAAACAATTCCCAAAAATAATTTCTCCAACAATATTCTTTTGAAACCAGACTAGAACTTTTAATTTTATTTCAAAAGCTATTTTAAAAATATACTCGGCTTTCCAGGGAAAGTACACCTTCCATTTTAAAATGGTTCATTCAAATCAATTTATAAATCTTTCTGGATTTATTTAAAATTTGCGTCCCAAATCTGTAAATTCCTTTCCAACTTTTAAAAATTATACAATATTTATTTTTAAAACAAATTTCTCTTTCTTTTATAAAATTCCCATTGTGGATTTGAATTTTTAAATATCCACTAATTTATGATTTTGCAAATCGATTCCCAAGTATTCAATTTCAACACCAAATCAATTTTCAAATTGATTTCTAAATTATTTCAATTACCAAGTCCAATTCCAAATTTATTTCTAAATTTATTTCAAACAACAAATAAATTTTCATATCAATTTTTCAAAGGTTTATTTTTAATACCAAACTAATTTCAAATCGATTTCCCAATTTATTTCCAAAACACCAAATTAAATTTCCAAATCGATAATTCTTATTTTAACTCCATATTAAATTCCAAATTTAATTTCTAAATTTATTTCCTTTTGGAATAAATTCCTTTATCTCTTTCAAATATTTAAAATCCTTATCTTAAATAAATTCTTCAACTATTAAACAACATTACTCGAAATTCCTTTATTAAAATATTTTCCCATATTTTTGGAATTTATTCAATAACTTTTCAAAGATAAAACTTTGTCTATTTAAATTTCCTTCTTTTAAAATTCACCCGATTCTTTTGAGTGAATTTATTATAAATTTTCTAGCCAAATTTCAAAATCAAATTTTTATTTATTTCTGGTATCCTACGATACCAAAAATATATTCGACTAAAATGTAGCCTTCAACGGTTTTAATCAAAACAGTCACACACAGATGATAAATAATCAACATACAATTTTGAAAAAAAATCAAAATGTTTTGAGGAATCCAGTTAGATCCCTCCAACCTGTTTCCCTGCATCCATAGACGTTAGCATAACAATTAAATAGCAATTCCACTTCGAGGTGGAATATCACGGTATATAGGATTTATATAATATCATCCGCTATTATGCGGCGCATAATATCTCATCCGCTATATAATGCGGGAAATCAACAACTCCAAATACATATATAATACCAATTCCACTTCAAGGTGGAATATCAGGGTATATAGGATTTATATAATAACCTCCCCTATTATGCGGCGCATAGGGTCTAAACTAATATAACAGATTATAAATCAATCATCCAAGCACAATCAATTTTAAATCTAACTATTCAAAATTTAAATCAGAAAAATATTTAATTGAGCGAGAAGATCTCACCTTTTATTTGCAATCCATTCCAACTCATTTATATTTCGGCTTGTTTCTCCATTTTAGACCTTGTATAAACATATATACAATTTATTAAATATTTGAAATAAATCGAATAATTAAATTCCTATTGGATAAATTTAATTAACCAATGGTTTTAGTTTCAAAATTAAACTTTAATTTTTTTAACAAATACTTAAATTTTAAACTAATTTTCTTTTTATTAAATAATTTAGTTGACGTAATAACTAAATCCCCTAATTTAAATTAATCACTCAACAAAAATTAAACTAACTTTACTATGAACAGTTTTTCTGTTTTCTGTAAACGACGACAGCAATCCATTATAAATTTAAAAACTGCACATATATTTTCATGTCTGTTTCCTCCCCTTTTTTTTCCTATCACATATAATTTAACGAATCAAAATAAAATAAAAGAGATAAATATGCCTCACTGAAACAAACATTGATTCCATTCTGCCATCGATCGGCTATTTCCACCGATTGCACTTCGCAAACATCTTCTATCGAGGACCCCTACCGTGCCTCAACCCACCACGCCATCCCTAAAATCACGATGACGTCGCTTCCCTTTGCTCGATGAAAGCCTAAAATCGATCGCCCTCGCAAAACCCTATGCCTCAATTTGCCGTTGCTGATGAAACTGCTTCTATCCCTTCGTCTTCGATTTATCAATTGCGCGTGAGCACCTCGATGCCAAGCTCAGATGCCCTAGCTCGCCATCGCGATCCTCTTCTTCTTGAGCTCGAGTTTGAGTCGAGATTGCGATGCCGTAGTCGTCGCGACGACCCTTTTTTTATTTTGCAAACGAATCTGAAACTGGGCAAAATAGTCGCTCGGCCATGATTTTAGAAGAGAAAGGGTTCGCTGTCGATCTATGTATTTTTTTTCCAATTTCGAATCAGAGAAGGAAACGCGGCCATTTCGATTTTTTTTCTTGTTGATTTTTTTTTGAACGAGCTTCGATTTGAAACGGAAGTGTTGGTTGATAACGAAGATAAAAAAACTCGGCAATTTCTTCTTTTATTTTATAAAAGGAAACGAACGCGTGTTGAATTTAATCAGAACAGAAGAAACATGTAGCCAAAATTGTCTCCATGTGTCTGAGTATGATATATGGTTTTGATCATATATTTTTATGTTTAAAATTTTAAATTCAAATTTAAATCGTCTCTAATTCGAAGCCCAAAATTTCAAACTCAAATCGAGGCATGCCGCCAGGCGTTTATAATGTTAAACCTCTATTTCGAACTCAATGGAAAATGTTTCGAGGCCAAATTCGATCTTATGGAGAAGATGGCTTTTTTTGAACCAGTTATTAAATTAAATTTCGATTAAATTTCTAGCGCATTTGACTATCGTACGGCCAAATGATCACTCCAAACACTGTGGAAATTGAAATCCGATAATAATACAATATTACTAATCCAATGGAACTGGTTTCGTCGAAATCTGAGGCTGTGCCTCGGAAGGCTATTTTTAAATATCGATTTAAACGATATAATTCCAAAACTGAACAAAAATGTTTCAAATTCAATTCTAAAGCTTCTATCATCTTCAGTATTATCAATATAAATTTTCTAAGCCATTAAATTACTTTTAACAGGCTTAAAACTGAAGATACAACTTTTACCCATTTTCAATAAGTTAAATTAAAAAATTAAATTGCCAAATTCTTTCTGATATTTGAAATTCAAGTTAAACTATCATTCAAACATTTAAAATTAATTAAATATTTCAGTTTTGAATGTTAAAATTTTCGGGCCGTCGCATTTATCTTCTCACGAAGGATATGAATATAAGACATCAGAGTTGGCTAGAGTTTTTAGCTGCATATGATGTGGAGATTCAGTACTCCTAGAAAAAAGATTTGTGTAAGCTGTTGCTCTTCCACAAGCATGTAGCAGTTGTTTCTATAATGATGCTAGAATGGAAGTATCTTGAGATTTTATCTATCTATGACATCCTAGATATAGGTCTAGGTTTGACATTAGATTTGCTGCTCACTAGTTTAGAAGCGTGCCTTTAGACCGCATAGTAGATGCTCAGAAGCAAAATTCTTCTTTGACTAATATTTTCCAGTTAGGTTATAGTGGCAGTCATAAAGTGACTGAGTATATAGTGGATAGCAGAGGTTTTCTTCGGAGATGTGGTAGGCTAGTAGTGTCAGACACTAATACACTTCGTAAGGACATCATAGAGGGTTGTCATTGGTCTAGATAAACGATCAGCCCAGGAAGCAGCAAGATATATGCTGATATGAAGATGATGTATTTCTAGGAAGGGATGAAGTGTGATGTGGGGAATTTTTTGAAGCATTGCATGATATGTCAACTTGTTAAAGCTGAACATTATAGGCCAAGTGAACTTCGACAACCATTAGAGGTTCCATTATGGAAGTGGGATCAGGTAAATGTGAAATTAGAATTTAATTAAGTTCATATTTACTTCCAATCTAAATTAATCTAGAAATGATAAAAAAATCTTCGGTTGTAGGTATCCATGGATTTTGTAGATGGATAAACCTCGTTCGAGTGGAGATGATAGTCTTTGGGTTACTATTGATAATTTGACTAAATCGGCTCATTTTATTTCAGTGAAGTTAACCAAAACAGATACTTATCTGGTGAAGCTATGTATTAAAGAAGTAGTCAAGCTACATGGTGTTCCCAGTGCCATTGTGAATGACCGGGACCCATTATTCACCAGCAGATTCTGGAAGAGTCTAGACTACATTAGGTACGAAGCTAAATCTTAGTACTGCCTATCATCCTCAAACGGAGGTCATATAGAGAAAGTTACTAAAGTCGTTAAGGATTTTCTCTGTGCTTGCATATTAGATTTTGGAGCTAGTTGGGTTGATCATATCTATTTAGTAGAATTTACCTACTGTTAGAGAGCAGAAGAGAAGATCCTCTTTTTGAACTCCTACATGCTATATTTATAGACATGTCCAGTAGTTGTTGGGCTCTCTGAATAACCCAAGCCCATTAGGGCCAAACGCCTCATGCCGAACCAAATTTCCATGCAGAACGAGGTTTCCATGCCGAAAACACTCGTATGCCGAACGAGGTTGCCATGCTGAACGCATAGATATCCGAACGCACTTATCCAATGCCGAACGCACTCGTATGCCGAACGATCCATCCAATGTCGAACGATCCTCGATGTTGAACCATGTTTGGTGCCGAACCTTGTTCGATGCCGAACCATGTTTGATGCCGAACAGTTTCTAATGCCGAGCGCCCATCATACTGAACGATCTCTAATGCCAAGCGCTTCTGAATGCCGAGCGCTTCTGGATGCCGAGCGCTACTGAATGCCAAGCGCTTGTGGATGCCGAGCACTACTGAATGCCGAGTGCTCCTAGAATGTTGAACCACTCATGCATGCCAGACGCTCTATGTATGTCAATACTCTTGAATGCTATTCGAACGTGAACGTCAGACGAACCATTTGTGTCGAACCTCCACCATGCCGAACCATGTTCTAGGCCGAGCGGCAATCAATGCCGACCTATGCCTTATGCCGAGAAGCAACCAATGCCGATCCATGCCTTATGCCAAGCGGCAATCAATGCTGAAAAATTCATCGAGGCCGATCCATGCCATATGTCGAGCGGCAATCAATGCCGATCCAACCTACTCTCCTCAGTGTCGAACTATGCACATCGAACCCATTCCTGACTGACCGTCTATCCATCCAACTGGTTCCAGTCAATTGTATTCCAGTTTCGACAAATGAATAGTCGATTTGGTTAAATTCGCCTGTTCGTGGCCTTATAAAAAGGCGGGTTAACAGTTGCCCCCCTAAACATGCCTTGCGGTTGCAAGGTGTGTTTTGAATAGTCTCAAATTCAATATCCAAAGTCCATGTTTCATTCATATTCAATAACCGAATCAGGACCTCTCCGGGTCAATAACCAAATCCTTCACCGTTCATAGCCGATGTTCATATTCATAACCTCTCCGGGTTCTTGCCAAATGCAATCCATATCTGACGACCGTGGTCCAGTGTCCTTGGACGTTAAGTAATGCCATAGCTTAAGGCCTAAGCCAAATCCTGGTCACTACGGACGCTTGTCGAGTATAGTCCATACCCGACGACCTAAAATAATAATTAATAATACAGGGCCTAAGTCCTAGGCCGAATTCTGGTCTCTCCGGACCCTTGCCGAGCATAGTCCATACTCGACGACCTAAAATAGTAACTGATAATTTTGGGGCCTAAGTCCTAGGCCGAATTCTGGTCTCTCCGGACCCTTGCCGAGCATAGTCCATACTCGACGACCTGAAATAGTAACCAATAATATGGGGCCTAAGTCTTAGGCCGAATCCGGGTCTCTCCGGACCCTTACCGAGCATAGTCCATACTCGACGACCTGAATAAGTCGATTTGCCGTGCTTGGACAAAGCGACCTACCCCTTGCTAGGTATAATCCATACCTGACGACCATTTATCAAAAACCAGATAAAAAGTCCAATCGAAAGCCAATCCAAAATCCAGATCAAATCAGAAAACAAAAAATCCATATCAAAAATCCAAACCAATATCCAAATCAGAAAACCACCCAAATAAAAGTCCAAACCAAGAAAAAAACAAAACCAGAAGTTCAAACCAAATCAGAAAAAAAGCAAGTGTCCAAGCCAAAAAAGAGAAAGCAGATTTCACAAACTAGAGCATCGCGGTTTATCATCATCTTAAAGCATGCCTAGGGGCCATCTCCACCCCCGTACATGAGTAAGTGACTTGGCCGTTTGTCCGTAGTTTGCTACTTATTTCATAATGTCTCAGTCAATTGATGACCAATCGACCATCATTCCTGTGCCTCGCACCATCGCTGTGTGAGGTAGACGGTGGTTGCTCCTGTCTCACCGCTGCATTCCGAGCTTCGACGCTGTGCAGTTAATGCCCCGCTATTACCCCACTATAACTCCGCTATATATCATAGCAGATTTCTACCTCTGTGATTTTTCCATGTAGCCCCAAAATATAGCCTTTCCGCTTTAATCCCCGCTATTTCCGCTATATCCCTTTATTCCCGCTATATTTCGCTATTTCCGCTATATATTCTTTAATAAAATGAATTGAAAAATTGCATTTATGCATTATAAAAATTTTGAAACTAATTTATTTGATTTAATTTTTAATATATTTTCAGAAATGAAAATACTCTAATATTCTACTAAATTCAATTATGTTATATAACAGTTTTACGTTTATTTAAAGTATATTTGCATATGTTTTTATTTAAAATTATTTATGTATTAATTATACTTCAATTGAACGATGATTTTTCATTTAATTACCATTTGTATATTTGTAAAAACATTAAGTACAAGTTTTATATGTTATTTTAGAGCCATCTGCTATATCCCGTTGTATCCTCGCTGTATCCCTGCTATGACTTTTTGCACCTCCACCGCTTTGAATTTGCCGAGCACATTAACTACACAGCTTCGACGTATTTTTGCAACTGTCCATTCCTTACATGCTCCTCAATTATGTCATTTAAGTGCCTGCAGCTGTTGGTATCATGCCCATCCAAATCGTGGAAGAGGCAATGTTTTCCTGATGCCTTCTCACGTTCGGAGGGTTCTCTCCTAGCCGGCCTTCGGTAGGGAAGGCGATTCCGAGTCTCCAAATAAATCCGTTCCAGTGTCTCATTCAATCCTGTGTAGGTGGAGAATTTTTGCTCTCTCCACCGCTTCCTAGCCTTTCCTAATTCGTCATCCAGCTTCCTTTTTCCTTTATCTTTATCTTTTTCCAAGCCTCCGCTGGATGGCCCTCCATCCTCAGCCGCATTCACCTCCTTTGACTTCATATCAGAGTTGCATCTTCCTGCCGAAGGAATTTCTCAGCTTCGTGAAAGAATTCCCCGAGATCCATCGGAGGGTCCCGTATCAGTGACACTTTAAAATCCAAATTCTCTCTAACTCCTGACATTGCCGCCATTAAAACCATCGATGGATCCGGCCGATCCACCGAAGCAACCTCTGCATTGAACCGAGTTGGGAAAGCTCTAAGTAATTCGTCTGTCCTCTAGTTTACTAATGTCAGCGTCATTACATTCTTTGGCCTTTTGATATGTACCCGAAACTGCTTCAGAAACCTGTCCACCAACTCTGTCCATGTCCCGATAGATCCTTCTTCCAGCTGCCTGAACCAAAGGAAGCCTTTTGACTTCCCTCCTGATTGCTCCTCCCTATCACTTGCTTCCTTGCTGATGGTCTAGCCATTGCTCCTTAGAATCCGAGTTTCTATCTCCTAAATTCCTGAGCGCTTCAGTTCTCAGTGAAAGCACCAAAGTGTTAGAGCCAAAATTGGTCACTAACACGCAAATGTAAATAAAAGCACCGACTAACAGTCACTGATAATAGATAAGGTGTGTGTAGAGAGTAATAATATGAAGAACAGTCAGAATAGAAATTAAGCAGTAAAGAACAACAAGTTTTTATAGTGGTTCGGCTAACTCCAGCCTACGTCCACTCTAGAAGTTTTGTTTTATTGATGTAATAATTGATTATAGTTCCAAAGTGGTAGACTAGCCTTAGTCTTAGAAAGTAGAAAGTTAGAGAGCGGAAGAGAAGATCCTCTTTCTGAACTCTTACACGTTGTATTTATAGACATGTCCAGGTAGTTGTTGGGCTCTCTGAATAACCCAAGCCCATCAAGGCCGAACGGCCCATGCCGAACCAAATTGCCATGCCGAACGCACTCCTATGCCGAACGAGGTTGCCATGCCGAACACACTCGTATGCCAAACGAGGTTGCCATGCCGAACGCATAGATATGCCGAACGCACTTATCCAATGTCGAACGCACTCGTATGCCAAACGATCCATCTAATGCCGAACGATCCCCGATGCCGAACCATGTTTGGTGCCGAACCATATTCAATGTCGAACCATGTTTGATGCTAAACAGTTTCTAATGCCGTGCGCACATCACGCCGAACGATCTCTAATGCCGAGCACTTCTGGATGCCGAGCGCTAGTGAATGCCGAGCGCTCCTGGATGCCGAGCGCTACTGAATACCGAGTGCTCCTAAAATGTCGAACCACTCATATATGTCGGACGCTCTATGTATGCCGAGTACTCTTGAATGCTATTCAGACGTGAATGCCAGACGAACCATTTGCGCCGAATCTCCACCATGCCGAACCATGTTCTTGGCCGAGCGGCAATTAATGCCGACCCATGCCTTATGCCGAGCGGCAACTAATGCCGATCCATGCCTTATGCCGAGAGGCAATCAATGCAGAACAATCCACCGAGGTCGATCCATGCCTTATGCCGAGCGGCAATCAATGCCGATCCAACCTACTCTCCTCAGTGTCGAACTACGCACATCGAACCCATTCCTGACCGACCTTCTATCCATCCAACTGCTTCCAGTTAATTGTATTCCAGTTTCAACAAATGAATAGTCGATTTGGTTAAATTTGCCTGTCCGTGGCCTTGTAAAAAGGTGGGTTAACACCTACAACAACAGCTTTCAGTCGAGTATCCGTATGGCATCTTTCGAGGCATTATATGGAAGTCCATGTCGTTCTCCATCTTGTCGGTGAGAGGTAGGAGACAGATACATGTTTGAGCTATATTCTACTAGACAAGCTTCAGAGAAGATTAAGATTATCGGGCAGAGGATGAAGGAAGCCTAGAGTGGGCAGAAGTCCTATGCGGATCAGAGGAGAAAGGACTTGGAGTTTGCTATCGAAGATCTTGTTTTTGTGTGAATATATCCACTAAAGGGAGTAATGTGATTCGGTAGTTCTGGGAAGTTAGCTCCACGGTTCATTGGACCGTATCCTATTATTGAGCGCATTGGTGTTGTGGAATATCATGTTTTTGTACTTGATCATCTCTCCGGAATACATGACGTGTTCCACGTATCTCAACTCTGTAAATATTTTAGATATTTCTAGTCAATTTCAGAGCCTCCACAGATAGAGGAACTCGAGATTTCTCCTAACTTGACTTATACTTAGATGATAGTACAGATAATGGCAACAGAGATCAAATAGCTTAGAAATAAGGAGGTTCCGTTAGTAAAGGTGCAGTCGTTCGAGAATCTTAAGGTTTGTACTTGGGAGACTCACGAGTATATGCAGCAGATTCATCCTGAGTTATTTTTGAAGGCATGAGTCTGGAAAATTCTTTTCTCCCTTTGATAATTCGTTAAATTTTAATTAGATTAATTATTCATGTTACAGATTCCTTTAAATCGGAATTACGATGACGGAATTTTCTTAATGGGAGGAGTCTGTAACAACCTAATTAAAAATTATCTAATTAATAATTGATTAAAAATTCTAATTCTTAATTTAAAGAGTTAAATTGAGAAGTAAATTTAATTTTGGATAATTGAATTGAATTTTTTTTTTAAAAGAAGATTTCAATTTAAAGTAGAAAATTCATGATATAATTTGCGTTAATTTGTCCGTTGAGGGGTTTAAGAATTCTGGTCAATATGTTTGGCCAACGTTGTCGATAAGGTTTTCTAAAACACTGGAATGAGACATTTCGACACAGTGATTTAAAAATAAAAAATAAAAAATTTGGATTCTTGTTTAAATTTTAAATTTACTTTTGAATTATGAAGTGAAATAATTTACAAATAAGGAATTTATCTTTGGTTTAGAATTCTTTTGTTGAAAAGCTTAGTTTGCTAAAAATTTAAATTAAAAGAGTTAGTAGAGTAAAGAATGTAATTAACATTTCTTATTGAATTTAGGCCTTAGTCACTCTTACCAGTACCCATCTAACTTAGCCAAATTCGTAATACTTCAATTCCTTAGTCAATTTACTAATTTAACTTCTGCTCATTTATTTATGTTCATAACTTCTTAAAGAAACTAAGTAAAATGAAAGAGGCAAGCAAATCCAACTTACAACCCTAGTTTTGATTTTAGGAATTCAAGCAAAAATCAGCAAACCTCTTAGTAAATAGATATGAATTCCTTTGTTCTTCCTCTACCTATTGGTATCATCAACTTTGTATTTTGATTCAGTTTGTAATCTTGAATTATTGATGGCTAGGGGCTGTTTGAAGTTTTGAGGAGTTTTGGAGTTTGAAAAGAAGATAGTAGCTTTCAATTTGCAGCCTAATCCCAAATTAGCCATCTTTTCATCTTTTGATTCAAGATGAGATTTTTATCGCACACGCCTATATCTAGTATTACTGATAATATTGAGATGATTATTGTTTGAACTAAATTGTTAATAGATGAATTGATCAGTAAAAATTAAGCACTGTCCTATGCAAAAATACACTCAGTTAGTAGGTTATCAGTTTCGAAATTTCTCAAATGCCTAGATAATTATTTCGGCCCTATCAGTTCATCTTTTGAATTGTCCATTTGTAGTAAAGGATAAATGTATGTTAGACTATGAAGTAATTCATAAAGGACGTGTATGTCCCTGCTATTGCAAGAATGTGTGTATTTGCATAAGGACCCATTTCTTAAAGCAAGTCCTTTTCGTCCCTCCTATGCCAACTTATGATTGCAATTTACTTTCTTGCTTTGTCCCTGTCAATTCATTTTCGACCCTTCTTTGGCTTATTCATTTTAGTTTGTACAATGACACTGAGATATAATGCTAGTTTGTTCATTTTAGTTTCTACTATGACTAGTTTGAATTTTTCCCTACCTTAACTTTGTTCATTTTTAAATATACTATTGCCTAGAAATATTTTTAAGTAGTCAGTTGCAAAATTTTCGTCCCTGTCCTTGTTTTGTTTTTTTGCTTTGATATCTTTTATATGTTTGTACACTTTTCAATGCAACGTACAACATGCTTTTCAAACAGTTTTGCTTTGATTAATTTTTTTATCCCTGCCGCTAGCTTGTACATGCTTCTTGCTTTGCACATATTTATTATATAACCTAACTATATATTTATAAATGTATAAGTTTGGAAATTTGTAAATATAGCCTGTACATTGCTTTTCTATGTTATATGGCTTGTACATTTCTTTTCAACTCAATACTTTTAGCCTTGACTTAACATCACTTTGTGTGTGTACACACACGTGTGTCTGTGTGTGCGTGTGCGTGTGTGTGAGTTTACTTGCCTTTAGATGTTTTACAAATTATATACATGGTTTGAAAATTTGCCTATACACACTGTTTTACTTAGATTGCCTGTAGCTTAACTTGTCATTTCACTTTACTTGCCTTGCCAGTTATTTTAACAAAAAAAAAAAATATTTTTACAAGCAGAATATGAAAATGAGTAATTAAGTAGTTTTAAATTTTATTTAAAAGAAATTTGCCCTTGTTATTCTCTTTTTCTTTTCAGTTTTTTAATAAATAAAAATATTTTAAAAGCCTTTTATTTATTTATTTATTATTGAATTGAATTTCCATTGAATTTCATAATTTCTAGGAATAAAGAATTATAATATACGACTGATTTGTCCTTAGAATTGTATATCGACTATCATTTTTGCTATAGGACAGAAATTGAAAGTAGCCGCACTTAGAATTGTATTATCTTAGGGCGTTCAGATTTAAGGTCGATAGATCTCCAAGAGACGATGACTCATTTTTCATCGACCTGAGAGTCGATGCATTTTAGATGCTTCGATAGTAGATGACATTTACCTACTTTATGTCGTTAGGTAAAGTCACGCGGTTAATCTACTTCCTGTCGTAATATTACTCGCATATTTGGTCTACTTCGTGTCGTTGGACCATGACACTATGTAGCGGTGTCTACTTCGTGTTGTTAGGCTCCGTGTTGCTCTATTATTGGGTACATAGTTGAACAATGTTTGCCTATTTTGTCTCGTTAGAAAAATTCACATAGCCAATCTACTTCGTGTCGTTTGACTATTCGTATATTTGGTCAACTTCTTGTCTTTAGACCACAACGCTATGTGGCGAGGTCTACTTTATGTCGTTAGACTCCATGTCGTCGTGTTATTATTTCATTAGCGATGATTATTTCTTCAGAGATTTTAGGATAGATATTTAGAGTCTTTTGGCTCTAAAGAATTTTGAATTTTATCATGTATTTTTTATGATACTCCATTGAGACTTGCTATGGATTTATGAAATGGTGATTTGATTGATAAGCCTTATTTTAGTCATGTGTTATGGCATATTTTATTATGGCTTATTTAGCTCTAAGTCACATGTTTATGATGTTATCATCTCACATTTTTTTTAAAATATAGCTGACCCATTTATTTTTAAAATACTCGGGATAGGCCGAGACTCTACAAATACCAGGACTCGTTGACCTTTGGAGTTTTAGGTTGGCATTAAAGTAGACTTTTTGGACCGTTTTAGTTTACTTCACACTTGTGTATATTGACATTTAGCAGTTATGTCATGTATATTATCTAGTAGTCATTATGTACCCGATACGGTACTTTTGGATGTGATGTGTATACTATGTGGGTCAAGTACTAGTATCTTGTAGATTCACATTATATTATGTACTGATATTATTCCGTTTTGATCCGTAACTCTGACTCTAATTTATTTATATTATATACTATTCTGAATATACTAAATCAGTGTGTTTATTTCTTTGTTTTAATATTGTACACGCCAAAAAAATTCAGTTCAAATCCTTCAGACGTAGTAAAGACATGTCAGTGTTAGTATAAAGATATATTCACATTCACCCTTAACCAATCGTATTCTTCGTATTATTAGAAGACATTACTTGTAACGTTTTTTAATAATATGTGTATAACGGTTGGGGTCGTTACCATAGTAATCAGTAATACAATCCTAGACAAATATAACATTATAGAGTTAATAAAATTTCAATTACAACATCTCTCTCTTTCTCTGTACTGATGATGGAAATAGTATAACTTTTGGAGATAAATGAAATAAAATTAGTGTAGAGCTAATAAACATAGAAATGCACATCACCATCGCACTATCATGTCCTCAAGTTACCGTCAGTCCTCTCTATCAATGTATCATTATATAACTAAAAAGAAGAAAACGATATAGGGGGTCGAACATGCTTCTGGTGAGTGAAATGCATCATATATGTGTATAGCACCAATAAGCTAGCAAAACAACAGTTATGCTCGAAAACCATACCTTAACCAATGTCGTCTGCACCTAATAGGTTAGCGAAACACAATATAATACTATAGTGACATCATATGGTAAGGTCCCACCAAAGTCCAACCCACATCTAATCATATACCCTCGATCGAACCTAAAATGCCATTTCATCATTGTCAAAAATGTATGGGGCTCGCTACTGAGGAACTGCACTTATAACCATTATAACACCGAGGACCTAACTATTCTGAAAGTACTGTATCGTTCGGCGACTCGCTGTTGAATAAATAAATGTCTTAACCCACTATTGTTAGACGTCATTAGTCACACCGAAGAACTCATTTCTTCTTAAATGTGTACCATAACGCCTACAGTATCAAAATCTTTGTCATTAGAGGTCACAAGTCAAACCAAAGAACTTATTTCCTCTAAAAACATCATCTTCAAACCGTGAACTGAAGAACTCTTTTCCTCTGAAAATGCACCACAATGATGTTGTTAGACATCGACAATTACACCAAAGTACTCATTTCCTCCAAAAAAAATATATCAACATGCCTATGCTCGTAATCACCATCGCTAGACATCACCGGTTGTATCGAAGAACTCATTTCCTCCAAAAAAAATTGTATCTGAATGTCTATCGTAATCGCCAATCGAACAACGTATAACATACCTATCCAAACTAAGACGCTTTTTTGAAACATCTCAAAACATAGCAAATAACATACAAAACGTTTCCTGTCTCACCATGATTCTGAAGCAATGAGCTGCACACGAAATGTAGATCGTATGCAAGATTTATAAGCAGTTGAAGTTGAGGGGCATTTTCGTAATTTATTAAATTAATTAATTATTTTATTACATTGCTTATACAGAGCCGCTATAGTACTCCTTTGATCTCGATCAAGCTTCAACCGCCAGATTAAAATCGTGCCATGCTCACCTTCGGTCTCTGGCACCAAATCCGATCATACTACCGAACTTGCCTCATCGCGCGCTACCTTCCAGTCATTGCCATTGAGCCTTCTGTCGTCCCACTCAAAATAGGCACCACTGCCTTTATCTGCAAATTCTGGAAATCTCTAATCATGTGCGACACATCAGACACCTACAAGGCAAACTACTCGATCTCCACTTCACGTTTATGTCCTTCGGTCGCCATATCATTGTCGTTTCACCGTTGGATTGAAACGAATGGTCCACGTTTATCGAACTTCCAACGTATTTTCTAATCAATCCGTACGCCCCATCGATGAACGAATACCATCAGTAGATTCGTATCATCAAGAACTACGATTTTGATATATAAATTGTCTAATTCTGAACACTTTTGTATTTCCCACTTTTTAATTAGACAGAGATTAACTTTTGTTAAGTATAATTGATAAAAAAATTATTTTTAACTAATCTAGCCTTGACATACTATATCCTAATCGTGCTTATACAAAAAAATAGTTTTTAATTATTAGTTTCATTATTATAATTTTGTTTAAGTTCATAAGATGTAAACTACTACATCTTACCAATTTACACATAAATATAATGAATCCCACTCACCAATTTGTGATGCATCTTCTCCGGTTTAATGTAGATCCTTCTTTTGCTTTGCTCTCCAAAAATTCCTCTCCTTGAAAATGAAAAAATTTCTCGATGGATTTGATTTGTTCGCATAGCTCTCTTTGAGATGGTCGGCTCCATTTATTACTTCATTTAATTTGGATTTGATTCAGTGGATTAGAAGTTGATCTGGATAATATATACTTGATCTAGGGATTATGGTTTTAGAAGTTGAGGCAAGATTTATTATTGCAAAAATATTTGAATCCAATTTTTGACGTCATATAAATAAATAAATTTAATAAAAATATTTGAATCCAATTTTTGATAATTATAATTATTTGAATATAATATTCTTATTTATTTGAAGTTTATTTCTAAAAAATTATTTTTTAAAATAAATTGAATAAAACTAATAAATTCCTTGTGAATAATTTACTGAATTGAACAAATTGTTTTAAATTGAATATAAAATATTTTTGAAGTGTAAATTGAATTGAATCAGGTTAGAATAAATTTACTAACAAATAAAAAGAAGTGATTTAAAGAAAAGAAAAGTTAATTTATCAAAATAAGGCCCAAAGCCCAACCATTCAAACTCATTTCCTTATCTCCTTTTCTAGAGAATTCCCCTTCTTCAATTCAAGCCCATAACCGACCTACTCATACCTAATTCAGTCAATGCCCTAAATCCCCAAATTACATAATAGCAACTCAATACATAAAAAAAATGAATCAAAGTCATTCGCATGACTGGGAAAGGCGAAGGCCTGGTTGCTCGAGGGAGTCGTGAGGTTGTGGATGGACTGCACGACTTTGGCATTACGGGCAAAAGTGTAGGCATGCATCAGGCACTAGGTGAAAGGGAAATTTAGGTTTAACTAATGGCAATAGAGAAGGCTTGGAGGTGTGAATTAAGGTGGTGATGCGTGAATTGCTATACAAGATGGAGAAGGGGCTGAAAATTAGCAAACATGGGAAGACAGATATGAGTTTGGCATGGGAAATCAAAGTGAGAATTGTTATACTCACATCTATGTTTAGAATATCAATTCTATGGTTATTTTTGTCGATTTAATATCATAAATTTGATTATTATAAATGATATTTGTTGTTGCAAACATTGTTCGAGTTATGTATGTGTAATATTGGTTGAATTTGATGATTGCATTAATTGGACGCAACATTTGAAATTGGTCGAAAACGGGTTTAAGGAATTAAAAGGTGAAGTTTTGAAGGGAAATAATTATTTTAGAAGTAAATGATGACTTTGGAATGTGTTTATTATTGATGAGATAGCATGAGATGCTATAGACACCTATTTATTCACTTATATGAGATCATTACGTTTACAGTTGAGAGTGATCTGAATATCTGTCGAGGCCGATGGCGAAATAGATATTTATGATGCTAAGATAACATAGGACTAAGAGTATCGATGATTATCTATGATAATAAGATTCAAGGTACGAGAGACTGTATGATTATAGCATTGGTTGAGAGCCAAGTCGATTACTATAAGGTTAAAAATATAAATGATTTTTATATGGTTATCGATCTCTTTGATTATTTAAGAGACTAAGAGTCTATATAGTTGTGTAACCCATACACATTGATTATACAGTAATCGAGGATAGCTAAAGATGCTGGAAGCATGGAGTTGGACCTTATATCTATTTTTACATGGTTATCTGAGAGATGTCCTTGGCTACCAAGGGTATGCCATATTATATTTCGTGTATGTTTGATTTAGGTGATTATTATATATTATTGTGTAAAAATGGACCATGGGTGTGTCTTTTTTACGTTTACCTAAAAGGTATCCTAGGGCATTGTTGAGGGCATGTCATGTATTGTTGATGAGTGTACATGATGGTAATTAGTTTATGATTATTTTACCCACTTGATTATATGCCCATTTGGTGTGTCACTAGACTTCGTTTGGAAATAGGTTATCTTTGTGTGCATGGTTTGAGATATGTTGACACTTAGGATATGTACATTCCACTTGTGTGTCACTTGTATATACCATGCCAGTTGTTATTTTATATTGACATCTACATTCTAAACATAGTCTGACCCATGTGTTATTTATATAATACGCAGGTCAGTTTGAGATATTTCAAGTTCAGAGATGAGTTGACCAGTTTGTGGACGTTGGGTATAGATGGAGAATAAAATATAGCTATATTGTTTGTATATTTGTATCTACATGTGTTCATGTGTAGTAGAGATGTGTATATTAGACATAAAATGTATATTTTAGAATATAGTGGGCATTGGACTATTTTGTAGACCACTTGGACTCATGTGTATTTATTATTATATGTTATCATTGTGTTGATGACTCTGTGATCTTTGTGATTCATTTTATATTATGTATTGTTCTATCCTAGAGACTCACATGTTTATTACTTGTACTGATACTGTGTATGTATACATGAGTTGTTTATGATTTTTGAAATACGTATTAGATTTAGCCTGAGGGAATATTCACGTGTGTAAGCCCAATATTGCCTCATTATCTGTATTATCAGACAATATTACACTGTAATACTCTTTGGTAGTACGGATATAGAGGTGGGATGTTATAGTTGGTATCGGAGCAGGTTTAGAACGATACGAAGTATAAGAGACAAGGGTCCTGGCCTTAAAAGGGACTTAGAATCCCTGCCCCATGTATGTGCGGTAGATAATTGTTTATACTCAAGTGATGGTAGGAGTATATGATGATTACTAGGGTAATCATCTGTGGATGTATTTGTATTTTTCATGTTATATATAATAATATATTCCTTTTTACCTATTATTGAGTGTAAGTCTCTGTATGAGGTACAGAGTAGTTGATAAAGGTTGTGAAGGTAGAAGTGATTAGTCCAGCTAGTAGTGTCGGTATAGTTAATGAATAATAAACCTCTTTGTAGTTTGGTTGAGAATAGAGTTGTCTAGTTAGGGAATTTGTAAAAGACCCTAATCGAATCTCGTATTGAATACATCACAAGTCCAAATTGTGATGATGCGAGATGAGTAAAAAAAGATCCAGTAGTGATCAGAGTTGCATAGCGGATTCCACTGGAGGTGTTTGGTTACTTGTTTGGAAATATATGAATTGTTATAGTGCTTGTTTGATATTATGGATGTATGGTTTGTGATAGATTTGCCTTATTGTGAATGATTGTCGAATTGAATACATATACGAATTTTGGAAATAAATATCTTCTTACAAGAAAACAAACGATTTGATAAACATACAGATACCATTTTATAAAATGAAAAAAAAATCATATTCAAGTGATGTTTGAGATTTTGGGAATAAGTAATAGTTTGTGATAAGCCAAATATTAATTTGAAAAGAAATGAAATTTTGGATGATAAATATAAGTAATCGTTTTGGGAAAAATTGTTTGAAGATAGAATAATAAAAGAAAGCATACTTTCCAATTGAAACGTTTTTCGAATGAAGATAAATATTTTGTATAATATAAGTAAATGTTTTGGTATCTACAAACAATTCTAATCCATATAAAAGCATCTAAATATAGTTATTTAAAGAGATTTTTGAAGATGATTTCGTGTTAATTTGTCCATAAAGTTATTTAACAATTCTGATCAATGCGTCTGATCAACGTTATCGATAGAGATTCCTAAACACTAGTACGAGACATATGGACACAAAGTTTTAGGAAGAAGTAAAACATTTGAGCTATCTTAAAAAATAATATTTTAGGAGTTGTATTTAAAGTTTTGGAAAAAAATAAGTAAAGTTTTGGAAAATAGAGATTTATAGTTCTGAAAAATAATAAACATATTTTTCTATGTTAAGATATTTGATGTGATGATTGCAGCCATCGAGCATTGATGGAGAACTGGAAGTCGATGGTGGGGCAATGTTGATTATACGATTAACATTGTAGCTAATCGACGAAGTAAGATACTATAAATTCACGGCAAGGCATCGTCGATATATTTATATTTAAAAATTAGAATTCAAAATTGTATGGATTATGGTATTATGATTATACTGTATGCCTGTCATTTAGTGTTTTTTCTATTATGACTTGGTCGAATGATGTAAATATATTTATAAAAAGATACATTATGATACAAAAGTTTACGTACATGAGCTTTAACATAAAAATAAATTTTGAAACCAACATAGTTTTTCACAAAATATAAACAAGAATTTTATTGTTTTGAGAAAACTATTTTGTGAATAAACAAGAACTTTGGAAAAAAATTCCATGGAAACTGAATAATATTTTGAATATTTTTTATGAAATTATAATTTTTCATGAACATTTAGAATAAAATTTTGATTTTTAGCGTTTGTAGTAAAGTGGAATATATATATATATATATATATATATATATATATATATATATATATATATGAGTGTTTGCGTGTGTGTATAATGTTGAATGAATTGAATGGAAGTTATGAAAAAAAAACATGGTGACAAATTATTGGAAAATTTTGAAATGATAGGGATATTATTGAAAGTGAAGTTATCTTGTGGTGTTCTTAAAATACTATAGTTACATTTGGTCTTAGATCTCAAACTGTTAATCCGTTTTCAACGATTTTAATTTCATTAAAATTCTATTCCAAATAAGTATCGTCGAAAGGCAACGCAAAATTTTTGAGTTTATCATCAATTGACAAGGAATGTATATTTGCAAAAGGAAGAAAAATAGGTATTAGTTCTTATAATGTGATCATAACTTGTGAAGTTTTGATTTGATTTTGTCTACCTTCTACCATTGGTAAGACATATGCATAAGTAACAACTTTATTGTTCATCACCTTCTACAATTTAAAGTTTGTTAATGCTAAAGTCTAATTTGAAAATTGAATCAAATTGTTGTCCGAACAACGTGGGCTATCCAAAATAGTGCTGAATTATTTTAATCGTATCTTTCAAATAGTTTATCCAATTTTGATGATTTTGCCCATTCCGGAGCGAAGAACATATGAAACAACTTTTATTCTAAGTGTTTTGCAAAATTTTGATGTTCTCGAGGTAAAAAAAATGTATTTCTTAAATGGGGCTATATATTTTTTTTTGCAAAATCTGAGCTACTTATGTCTGGAATTTTTCCATAACTTCGGTTATAATCTATTTTTTGTGAACCAAAAGTTGTTTTGGAAAGCAAAAACAATGTACAACAGTTTACTTTTTGATGTGATTGCAAAATTTTATGCTTTTGGTTGTTGAAATTTTGTCGGAATGTGGCTAAAATCTTAAGTACTATATTGCTTTGAAATTAAATGTATTCATACTCATCTTATCTTTTCTATGAAGCAAATATGCAAATTTGGGTTGAGCATAAGTACATATGAAGCGTGTTTGGGCTTATTGGCGAAGTTGACTTACTATTGTTTGCTTAAGAATAACAAACTTGCTTAAAATGCTAATTGTAAGGTATGTTTTCGTGGTGTATCGATATATTGCGATATTATATTATTTTCCCAAGTTTTGGGATGCTCCATGTTGGATGTATATTAATTTATGTGATTATATTATGTTTTTATTTTTCAGAACGCTTTTTGTACAAAGAAGACTCTACTAAAATTTTCCAAAAAAATCCAACACTTAGAAAGATTTCACAAAAATTTATTATATGTGAAAAATAAAAGGTCGCCAATTGAATCTATTCGAAATAGTAGCATATGATAAGGTGAGTAGGAATGTATAGCCGTATAGAGGAGATGTATGAGTTTGGTTTGATAGAAGCTCATAGAATATGAAGAAAGTCAGAGCATGGTTGTGTATGACGTTTCCCTATAAGAAATTGCAAGGATGCAATTTTCTTAAGGAGGAAGTCTGTAACAATTATGTATTCTATGCCATATAAATAAATAATTTAATTAAAATAAAAAATTTAGAATTCGATTTTTGATGATTATTATTATTTGAAACTAATATTTGTATTTATTTTAAGTCTATTTAATAAAAAAATTGTTTTAAATAAATTGAATTAAGTTAACAACCTTTTTTCAAATAATTTATTGACCTAAATAAATTGTTTTAAATTGAATATAAGATACGTAAATTGAATTGAATTAGGTTGGAATAAATGTACTAACAAATAAAATAAATTGTTTAAAAGAAAAAAGTTAATTATTCAAAACAAGGTCCAAATCCCAACCGCTCAAATTCCCTAGCTCCTTTTCTAAAGAATACCCCTTCTCTAATTCATGCCCATACCCAACCTACTCAAACCCACTGCTCCTTTTTTTAGTCGATGCCCTAAATCCCCAAATTACATAATCATGACTCAATATATACAAAAAAGAATTGAAGTCGTTCACATGACTTGGGAAAGGCGGATTCATGGTTGCTCAAGGGAGGCATGAGGGTCTGGATGGAGTGCGTGACTTTGGCCTCATAGACAGGAACATGGGCATGCATCAGGAACTAGGTGGTGATGGTAGTAGAGGTTCAATTGACGATAGTGGAGGACAGTGGTGCGACGTGAGGTGATGAATGAATTTTTGTACAAGATGAAGAAGGGGATGAAAGTTAGCAAACATTAGAAGAAAGATAAGAGTTTTGCTTGGGAAATCAAAATGAGCATTGTTAGACTCACATCTATGTTTAGAATACTGATTCTACGGTTATTTCTGTCAGTTTGATATGATGATTTTTATTATTTTGGATGATATTACTTGAAATAGTGTTGCAAACATTATTTGAGTTATGTGTGTGTAATGTTGGATGAATTTGACAATTGCATTAATTGAACGCAATATTTGAAACTTGTCGAAAATGGGATAAATGAATTAAAAGGTCAAGTTTTGATAGGAAATAATTATTTTGGAAGTAAATAGTAACTTTGGAATGTATTTTATTTATTACTGATAAGATAGCATGAGATGCTATAGACATATACTTATTAACATATAAAAGATCATTGTGTTTATGGTTGAGAGCCGATCCGATTATTTGCCAAGATTGATAACAAAATATATATTTATGATGCTGAGAGCACATAGGACTAAGAGTCCCAATGGTTATCCATGATACTAAGAGTCAAATGGACTGGTAGAGGTCTGAGTGACCATATGATTATTCAATTGGCTAAGAGCCAAGTCATCACTACAAGGTTGAAGGTCTAGACGATTATTATATGGTTAACGATCTCTTGGATTATTTATGAGACCTAGAGTATATAAGTTGTATGACCCTATACATGTCGATTATACAGTTATCGAGGATAAATAGGGATGCTAAGAGCATGGAGTTGGACCCTGTACCTATGTTTACATGGTTATCTGAGAGATGACCTTGGCTACCGAGGGTATGCCATATTATATTTGGTGTATATTTGATTGGGCGATTATTATATGGTATATATTGAGTCAGATAGACCCTGGGTATGTCTTCTTTACGATTATCTGAGAGATATTCTAGGGCATTGCTAAGAGCATGTCTTGTAATGTTGATGAGTTCGTACTTGATGATTGTTAGTTTATGATTATTTCACCACTAGATTATACGCCCATCTGGTGCGTTGATAGAATATGTTTGGAAATGGATTATCTTCTTGTGCATGGTTTAAGATATGATGGCACTTGGGATATGCACGTGCCACTTGTGTTGCATTTGTCTATACCATACTAGTTGTTATTTATATAATACTTAGGTCGGTCCAAGATATTTTAGGTTCAAGGACGCGTTCACCAGTTTATGTATGTTGGGTATAGATCAAGGATAAAATATATTCATATTGTTTGTATATTTCTATTACATGTGTTCATGTGTAGTTAGATGTGTATATTGGATTTATTATATATATTTTAGATAATAGCGGGAACTTGACTATTTTTTGTAGACCCATTTGGACTCATGTACATTTATTATTATATGTTATCGTTGCATAGATAACTCTGTGATCTTTATTATTTATTTCATATTCTTTATTGTTCTATCCTGGAGATGCACGTTGTGACGAACCGTCTTTCTTACACCCAAAGACAACACTTAATACATCCTCGGTATTTGTATGCCGATCATTTAAATGTCCAAAAGATAAGTCATTGGGGGTTAAAGAAAGAAAAAGAAAGAACAAAATCTCACAAAACGTGATGAGTAATATATAATATGAACAAGTCTTTACAAAACGAAATTATCTTTATTATACACATCATTAGAGTATATTAACCTATTATCACCCCGGATAGTTATAACAGCCCGAACTTACAGTTTCTGATAGATATACACAAAAACAAAACAAATGAAAATATCGGAAATATATAAGGTATGTGAATACTTCTCGGAGAATCCAGCTCATCAAATGAAAGCTACAATGGATCCAGCTAAATCTGGAAAATTCACTCGGGCTGACTGGAGCATTATAAGAAAAATATAGCTAGGATCAGTCTGATAAAACCAGCGTGAGAAACTCAAATCAAAAGTAATTAATTTATTATAACTTGTAAAATCTTTTAACATTAAAGGTATCTCATAATACCACGCCTCACATAAACACGGATGGGTTTTTACCTCACGATAACCAAAACATTTTAATAGAAAATCTAGTGATATTATAATAATGTCTAGAATAGAAATACACATTAATCATAGCCTAAATTATTACATTATTAAATTCCAGCATAATAGGTATACAATCAAGTCCGAAGGCACTTATTGGAGAATGAATTCCAACTATGAAATGGTAAGGGTCTACCCACCGAATATGTACACCTCTAGAGAAAATGTATGGAAGGTCACAACGCATTATACCTCTACTGTTCAGAACCAACCCTACCCCTTATTGGATAGCGTCGAATATGATTACCCCTTGGTTGAAATCGAACAACCATAATGGGCCTCGAAACATACGTAAAGATATCGACACTAGATCTTGGGATGATTATTCCAAATGAGGGCGACCCACATAGCCCTGCTGCACGTCCATGCTTTAGTCATTTTCCCAGTTGATGAGGCATGTGGCTACGACTACCTTTTTATATAGCAATCATCTTGGAATGCTAACACTGCCATCCGGGAAACAATGCAGTGCCAACATTCATCCATACAAGTTTGCTCTGGGTCCGAACGAAACCAAAGGCACTACCACCACTACATCCATTTTTGAATCACCCTCGGGATTAGTAGCAAGTGGACTGATGAACGTATTTTTCTGCATTTTAAAACATTTGTTTCATATATTTTTATTTTTTTAAGCGGTATTATATGGGTATTTTATATGGTTTTGTAGATTATAGATTCCGAAGTGCAAGGTTGAAATTAATCGGTTGTGACGTCCATTGGTTCAAATGACATGCAGCAAAGAGTGCAACATTTTGAGCACCGAATAAATCAAAGCAAAAGCGCACATCATTTCAAAAATGCCAACTCACCATCATACTTAGTTCAAACATGGTCACATTTGGTAAAAAATGGGACAAATTCAAAAAGCAGCTAACGTATGTAATTGGGCTTCATTTAAGATTAATCATGGTAGCGTCAATCGGTTCAAGTGAATGACCAAGAGCAGCTCAAGTTTTCTTCAATGCAAAATTACATTTCAACACATATATTTCTCAAAGCATGGATACGTGGCCATATTAGTTTTATCCTCAAGGTAGATCATGTGAAAAGATGTGAATGCCAAGCAACATGTATTTCAAACTCACGTGCAAGTCATATAGCACATCAGCTTATGTTATATTCCAATTCAGGTTTAGCATTTATGCATTAATGCATGGCCACATTTACAGGTCACGTGAATGCCAATTCAAGCTCAACATATATATTTTAGTCCAAATCAGCATCATATAAATATGAATATAAAGAGGTAGCACTGAATAAATCAATGCAAGGAGCACATTACGCAATGACGTGGCATATTATTTTTACCGATTAAGTAATGGAGTCATTCTTTTGTGGACCAAGTCAGTACATATATCTCTCTGTAGCAAGTGACGTGGACCCCAAAATGCAAGACTTGATTTCAGAGCTGAAGTCTATAAATATAGCACAGAGCAACATAGTGAAGGCATCCCCTACCCCATCGCTCTACTTCTAGTTTAGTTTTAATTTCAGCAGTGTTTTTATTTTCGAATAGAATTCGTAGGATTGTTAATTAGATTTAGCAATTTATTTATTCTTGTTCTTAGTTATTTTCTGCACTCTTTCCAGTTAGTTAATAAATTCAGTTCATTTTATTTCAGTCGTTTGCTCTATTATTTTCTTTTAAGCACTTTTATTTTCTGCTCTGATTTCTACATTTCTACAATTTTATATTTTAATTGCAATTTTGATTAGATTCGAATTCAATTTTGAGTATATTATTTTTTTATTTCCTATTCAAGATCCACCATCAAATTTATTTAACATGCCTAAGATTTAAATATGGATTTCAAATATTTTAAAACACAATTCCCTATGTTCGACCTACATACTACACGCCTGTGCGCTTGCAGAATTAATTAAAATTTGTGCTTTTCTAATCAGTAGAAAAGTCAAAACATGGCCCTTGCACTTTAAAAGCTCTGTCTTAAATCATTTTTAAGATATCTTTAGTTCGGAATGCTTGAGTGGGACCGTAGTGGTTTTCGGATAATTTATACTTATCTTATCCATGTCCCTTCAAAACAACATTCGATAGTTTCGGTAAACTCAACGTCGGTTCTTTTGGAAATAATCCGACAACACATAGGGGCAGGGATCACCCCCTTACCGTTTAAGTGGACGGATCTCTATATTATTTTTCCTAGGAGAAAAAAACAAGATTTATACGCACAACACAACATCATTGAAGATGACTGTACCATATAATTCACATGTTTCTCCTAGATATTTATGGAGTTATAATTTGGTCCAGATTTGATAGTCGATTATTTAACTATCAAATAAACAAACAAAAACAAATTCAGAGATTTAATTACCCATAACAACCATTTAACGACTAGGATTTTCGACCCTCGAAAATCGACACTAATACATCCACAGTATTGCATGTCGAGCAATTGAATGCTAGAAAACCAAATTGTTAGCGAAAATGAAAGAAGGAAGAAGATAAGAAGAAAATTAAACAACACAGAATCTCATAGCGGAACGAATAATCTATAATATACATCAATCTTTACACAAAACAAACTATAATATATGTATACTCAAAACATCAATCAGAGTGTACTAATCTATTTCAGCTTGGATAGTTATAAGGCCTATCATTACAATTGCTGATAAATACAACAATAAATACAGCAAAAAAATAACTATCTACATGAATATGTCTCTTGGCCTCCAACTCGTCTCTTGATGCTCCAAAGCATCCAAACTATATGTAATATGCTCAATTTGACCAAAGGATTATAATAAAATAACACTCGAGTCAGTCTGGAAAACCACTATGAGAAAAAACACCCAACTGGAATTTAAAGTTATAGAAAACCTTTGAAAATCAAGAGTATCTCGTAAGATCGCACCGCACATAAACACATACTGGTTTTTACCTTAGATAACCAAAACATTTCATATCAAATTCTCTGATATATAATAGTGTCTAAGATGCAAATACTTATTAATCTTAGCCTAAATTGTTACATTAATTAAATTCCAGCATAATAGGTATACAACTAAAACCGTAAAGGCTCGTATTGGAAAATGGATTGCATACGATGACTGGGCTACCGAGGTACCACCCGTCACGGTGCATCTCTAGAAAAATAACACCGAGGTCAAACCTATCGATCTCTGCCAACACAGAACCGGCCTACACCTTATTGGATAGTACCAATATGATCGCCCCTCCATTAATGGGCCCTGAAGCATACAAATAAGATATAATAGTGACTCTATATCGGGATATCATACCCTACTTAGGAGCGACCCACTTAGCCCTGCTGCATCTTCCCTGTTTTAGTCACTCCCATTTGATGGGGCTTGAGGCTACGTTTTACCTCTTATATAGCTCTTCCCACTTGGAATGCTAATACTGCCCTCCAAACAACAATGCAATACTAGCATTTATCCATACAAGTTCGTTCAGAGACTGAACGAAACACTTGAGAGCTCCGTATCCAATTTCATCATATTCAAGACGTCTTCACTATGAAATGCATTGGTTGGATCAAAGTGATTTTCGGGTAGCATACACGATTCCAATCTCTTCAAAACAACATTCGACACCAATAAACTCAACCCCGGTTCTTTAGAAAATAAACAGTCAAAGATAAGATCGGAGATCACCTCCTAACCGTTTGTGGAAGGATTTCTTTACCATTTTCATAAGAGAACGAACAAGATTTATATGCACAGTACAACATCATCAGAGATGACTATGCCATGTAACTCACGTATTTCTCCTAGATATTTCCAAAGTTACGTTTTGGGTCCAATTTCGATAGTCGGTTATTTAACTATCGAGTTACGTCATTCAATCAAGGATTTATTCCACAGGGAAAACCAACATTGGTTAAGCACATAAGCAATCACTAGCCTCTTTTTAAAAATCCTTTTATAAATAAGAACCACTTTGTAAATTACTTATATCAGAATACATCTACAAAGAAATATCCACCAATCCCTATATTTTCAATACTTAGAGAATATCCATACACTTATCTCAAGGTTATAAGTATATTTACAATACTGAGAAAGATTTTCTTTTATTTCAATTCAAAAATAATATGTGAACTCCGTATAATTCTCTAAAACCATTAATAAACCATTTTATAGAACTTCTAGAACCATTAGTAAAACTTCTTTTATACATTTCAATCATTTATAAAATATTTTGTACAATTCTAAAACTCATTTATAAACCATTATAAACCTATAAAACCCTCCATAAAACTCCTTTTATAAACTTGTAACCCTGTTTCTTAAAACTCGTTTATAGATATCTAACCATTTATAAAACTCTTTCCCCTTGTAAATAACCTTCCCTTAAGTCTTCATACTATTTTATAAACTCCTTTACAAAACCCAAGTCTCTCAACTCTAATCATGGGCCTCAGAAAACATTTATAAATAATCAAAAATCTTTTTATTTCAGAACACCATTATATAATAATAATAATAAACAATAAATATTATAAATAAATGAAAATTATTAATGGTAAAATATCTTAAATAATAATTAATAATTTCAAAATATTGTTTAAGAAACAATAAAATTAATCTTTACCATTTTTATAAGTAATAAGGATTTAATTTCAAAACCTTATTGATAATTCTTATTATTAATTTCAAACCATAAGTATTCTTGTAATAATTAACCATTTTACATTTTGATAACTCTTTAAAACCATATTACTATAACAAATAACTTTAAAATAATACAAATATAATTAAATAACCTTAAAATAATATTACTATAATTAATTAATTTTGAACAATATTAATATAATCAAATAAACTTAAAGTAATATACTACTATTAGTTGACTTTAAAATACTATTAATCACCTTAAAACAAAATATTTTCCAAACCCAATTTCGGATCTAAAAATCGTTTCTTGACTCAAAAACCAATTCCTTCTAGAATGACAATTTATAATATCTTTAAAATACTAATTTGAGGTCAATAGCCACCTAACACTTAACTAATATCGATATTGATTTTCTATCATTACTAAATTTTATTTTCAAACATATAACGATGTTATAACCATAGTGTCCATGATTATGTTCATTATTCAATAATCCATATAAAAGAAATATTATTGAAACAATTCAATAATAGTGAGGAATCCCATTGGATCTTTCCCCCTACATCACAAACGTTATACAATTATAAAATATATATCAACCGCTTTGAGGTGGGATTCGTATCTAAAGGGTCATCCGCTCTTACACGACAACATCTGCTCCAGGGGAGAAAATATATCCAAACTAACAATATAAATATAGTACTTCATTCAAATAATAATCCAACAATTTTTATCAACTATATCATACTAGTTAACTAAAATTGTGAGTTTAACTCACCTAAATTTTCTATCGTCGCCGAGGCATTTCGGTTAGAATTAAAAATTGAACAGGCATTCAATTTCAACCCAAATTCCTATGAGCTCCAAACTACCCCAATCCAACTCGATAACGTAGATTTCATTGATAGTAGTCCAGCGCAAAAGACTGCGCCTCAATCGTACCTCGTATAAACAAAATACGGATTTTATAAGGATTTGAATTTAAAAACTTAATTAATTAAACTTAATTAACAATTAACTAAACCAAAACCTTCTTTAATCCTCATCATCCTCTCATTCTACAAGCCGAGAACCCATCACGTGACCTACTCTTCGACGACCGCTCATCACTAGACCTCACCGGAGCTAGATCGAAGCCTACCGTCGCAACCGTACCTCTAAGCTCCATCATCGCCTGTGACAGTGCAGCCTCCGCTACCACCATCTCGCCCTGAGAACCAAAAAATCATGCGATGTTCAAGCCCAAATTCTGGAGAATTCAGGGGACAACGAATTGGTCCATAATTGGATTCCTAAAAGAGATCGAGCTCTACCACATTCGTGTTGAAGCCGAGTTGAGATTGTTAGTGGATTGAGAGAAAACGAGAAGAGAAGTCCAGTAAATTTCGGCCATTGAAAGGCAGAAGAAGTTGCCAAAGGTTTTCCTAGACCAGGGTTTGCAAAAAAAGAAATAAGATGGCCTTATATAGAAAATTTCATGGCACTATTCATCCGTGAAAATTTTGAACTCCAAACGATACGTGTCGTCTGGCGTTCAATATATTATACTCCTATTACGTATACAATGGTATATGTATCGAGAGCCAATTCCATATGATAGTTTTTCAAATCAAATCATTTTAAATAAATTCCTTTAATTGATTTCTAGGTGTTTCGAACTTGCATGATCGAACGATAAGTCTAATACTACGAAACTTGAAATCCTATAATAATTCACTATTACAGATCCGATGAAATTGGTTTCGTCAAAATCCAGGACAGTGCCTAAAAAGACTATTTTAAAACGAGTTATTTTCCAAATCCGTTAAATCACGTTTGAAACCAATTTAAGAGTTTTATTATCTTCATTCTTATTAATATAAATTAAACAAGCTTTTAAATCATTTTTATCCAAACAAAAATCCAGGAGTCAATTATTTAAACTATTTAAACTATTAAATTCAACAATTTAAATTATCAAATAAATCGCTCTATCTGAAATTCAAGTTATTTAACTTATAAAGTCAACTTTTCAATTTTAGAATTGATTAAATATTCCAAATTCAAATGACTAAAATTTTGGGTCGTTACACTCTTCTCCCCTTAAAAGAATTTCGTCCCCGAAATTGCTAAGGTAAGAAAAATGCCCAAACTCATTACTTTTCAATACCAATTATTTGGAGTGGATTACCAAATCCTTTTAGGCCTTTAACTTTTCCTATAAGCCAACTAGATGAAACTTTGTTATTACTTTTACTAAGTTTCCAAATTCAGTCATAGATTCCAACTAATACCATCCCATTAAATCATTTCAAGTTACGACTCAAAATAAAATTTAGTTGTCAAAAATTCCTTTGAAATTCCTTAAAAAAATTCTAATGTGTTAAATTTATGGAAAATTTTGCCAGCTTCTCCTTTGCGCGACTTAATAGAAAAAAAAAATACAAACTGCCTCTACGGGTCTAAATAAGCAAAAGAAAAGAAAACCATATGGCTCAATCATAAAACCATCAAATCAAACAACAACATAAACACGTATCGTTTAGTCGGGCAACCAATACTTATGAAATCAAAGACATCAAATTAGCTCTTGCTTTTATATACATGCATCTTATTTACCAATGTCATCCAATCATATGGTTCATAATCATATTATTCTGCAATTTCAATTTCCAACACTTTCTTTATTAAAGCCATAGATGTACATATATCATCCTTACGCAAATATCAAATTTGATCATCCGCTCGACTACACAATTTCACTTCCAAAGTAGTACCGTTCACGCGACCACTATAGTGCGGACTCAGATCTGGTCCTTGATTGGAAACCGCCATTCTCCTTGGATAGCCATATACTATGATAGAGAATCCAAGAATAAATCAAAAATCCATATTCAGGGTTTGCTGTCGAGAATCGAATGAAAATCCCCAACTCCGACCGATGTAAATCATCTCGAAACTATATACATATAATGGCTCACTCAAACTGGATTGCAATTAAAATCAAAGATAAGTAAATCTCACTCAGACTGGATTACTGGTTAATTCAATAGGTTAAATTTAATTATCGGTTGATTGCTTGAAATGATTATTATTATCAGTCTGGATGTGATATTATATATAATAGTGTGTGTATACATATACATACATACATACATACATACATACATACATACATACATACATACATACATATATATATATATATATATATTGGAGTGATTGTTATTCTCGCATTATATAGCGGATGAGACCCTATGCGGCCCCCGCATAATAGCGGATGACCCTTTATACCGCGATATCCCACCTCGAAGTGGGATTGGTATTTTTATATTTGGCTAACATCTGCGGATGCAGGAAAACAGATTGGAGGGATCCAACTAGGTTCCTCGAAAATATTAAAATTTATTTTCATAGTCTGTGATTGTGATTATTTGATAACCTGTGATAAAAGATATTGAAAATTGAAGCTATTGGATACTATGGATTGGCTGAATATATATTGGATATTTTGAGATGTCAGAAGTAAAAGTATTGGATTTTGAAAAGAAAGAAAATGGAAAGAAAATGGTTTCAAAGTAATTAATTATGGTTATATTAATTAAGTAATTTAAAAACCTTAAGTTAACTTAAACTTTGGTATTGGAAATGGCTATGATAAACAAAGTAATTTGAATTTAAAATTAATAAAGTTAAAGTAATTTTTTATTAATTACTAACGTTTGTAAAATAAATAAATAGTTAAAATTAGTTAATAGCCAATGATAAGGTAAAATGACCTAACCTTTAATTTATTAAAAGTCTTGAGTCAATTATACTTGTTAATTATTAGATAATTCCAGGTTTTTAATTAGAGTAAAATAAAATGGGTTGTAATGAGTTTAATGATAATTAAACATGATTTGAAATAATTAATGAATTCTGTTTTAAGTAAATTAATGGTTTGTGTGACTAGTTAATCTAGTCTATGAATGGTTTAAATTGGAATAACCTGAAATGAACAGTTGAATATGAAATGTGAGATGTTTCATTTGAATAGATATTGTGATGGGATTTTTATGTGAAGCTTGACATCCCGAAACTGAATTGTTTGGTTAAAAAACAACTTGGCTTAACAGATGGCGAAGAGACCGGGATCCGGTATCAGAAATATCCGGAACCACTTCGATGTGATAACTACTCAAATCCTTACGGGTTTGATTTATAGAACCAAATAGGCTAGAATTTAATAAATTAATTAAATCTGACTATATTTGAGTAAGTAACTGCACTTAGATATTGTTTTATATAATGGACGTAGCAATAAAGTGTTGGTCATAAAATATAAGAACTCGTAATGTTGGATGAGTTACCTTGTTTTTCAAAGGCGTTTTTACAACTTTAGTATTTCAAATTTAAGAGGTTTACTCATGCTGGTTTCCAGCCTGACTCTGGTGTTACTATATTGTAATGCTCGGGTCAGACCGTGTATTACATATTTTCAGGTTGGGGACATTCTGGAGCTCAGGAGACGAGCTGAATGCAGAGACGACTGATTGTTTTCCGCTGGGAATTATATAGGCTGTGTAGACAGTATTCAGGGACAAGTTGTTACAACTATCCAGATCCATTATACTCTGATATATTGTATGTAAATTAACATTTACAACTTTCTTTGTGTAAATACTGTTATTTGTATATTATATTTTGATCCGCTGCGATTGTGAGATTATGTGCTTTTGTTTTCTGTTTCTTCTTCTACCTCTTTTCTTCTTTACCCTAACAGTCTGGGATTTCCGATATACGATTGCTCGGCACTTCAACAGTGAACGTATTAGTATTGACTTTTTGGGGTCGAAAATTTGGGGCCCGTTACACATATGGAGTAAACTAAAAAAATGCCATGGATTTATCTACCACCCTAAACTATTTAAATATCAACATTTATTTAACTCGTTGTTGTTTACTTCAATAAGGATAAGCCAGCAGCTACCACTATATATGGGGTACGGCGTAATTTTATATATATAATAAAAATTACAAATACGCTCTCTCATACGTCTTAGTTTTGTAGGAATTGTCTAAACTAAGCTCTGACACCAAACGTAACAACCCGTTGTCTATGATTTCTCGCCGTATGTTTAAAAGTAGAACTGGCATCGCTGACCTCGCAGACAACGCGTCATTTTTGGGTAAATACATCACAGAGCTATCTACAATATTCTACACTTTTTGAAACTCACAATGGAAGAAATAAAATTATAATAATAGTTGGTCATACAATCCTAGACATATATAATAATACAGAATCAATTAAATTCCAACTACAGTATCTCTCTCTATACTGATAATGGAAATCGTATAATGTTTGAGAAAAAATGGAAAAAAATAATAGATAGCTAATAGACAAAGAAGTGCACTTCTCATCACACCATCGCGCCTTCAAGTCACCACTTGTCCTCTCTTCAACCTAATACGAGTATAACTAAAAAGAAGAAAAAATGATAGAGAGGGCCAGACATACATCAGGTGCGTGAAACACATCGTATAAGTGTATAATACTAATAAGCTAGTATGGTAACACTTATTTCAAACTGTCCTTTAACCCATGTCACACGCACCCAACAAGTTAGCTAAACACAATATAGTACTATAGTGATATCATATGATTAGGTCCTACTAAAATCTAACCCTTTTCCAATCATATGCCCTTGATCCTAAAATCCTAGCTCACTATTGTCGAAAATGTATGCGACTCGCTATTGAGGAACCATACGTCTTAGTCCACTATCACTAAACGTACACCAAGGACCCAACTATTCTAAATATACCACATCATCAAATTGTATGTGACTTACAACTAAATAACTACATGTCCTGGCCCACAATCGCTAGACGTCATTGGTCACATCGAAGAACTCGTTTTCTTTGGAAAGTGCACTATAATGCCTACACTATCTAAATCATTGTCACTAGAGGTCACGGGTCGCATCAAAGAACTTATTTTCTATAAAAATTGTGTTGAACCTATCATCTTAAAACAGTGTACTGAATATTCATTTCCTTTGAAAAATGCACCGCAATGCTATTGTTAGACATCGAAGGTTACACCAAAGAATCATTTCCTCTTAAAAATGTACCGCCGTGACTATACTCGTAATCACCATCGCTAGACGTCACTAGTTACACCGAAGAACTCATTCTCTTAAAAATGTAACGAAACATATATCGCAATCACCAATCGAACAACGTTTAACATACCTATCCAAACCAAAAATGCTTTTTTGAAACATCTCAAAACACAACAAACAATGTACCAAAGCATTTGAAGTTAAGGGAATTTTCGTAATTTATTAAATAAATTAATTATTTTATTATATCGCTTATACAGAGCCGCTACATTACACCTTTGATCTCGATCAAGCTTCAGCCCCTAGATTAAAATCATTGCCTCCAACCTATGATATCAAATCCGGCCACACCACTGAACTCCCTTTGTCATGCGCACCTTCAAATTACTATCATCAAGCCTCAGGCCGCCCCTCTCGAAACCACCACTGCCGCCTTTATCTGAAAATTGTAGAGACCTCTAATTATATGTGACACATCGAATACCTACGAACAAAAATACTCGATCTTTTCTTCAAGTTTATGCCCTTTAATCGCCATATTGTTTCCATTTCACCATAAAATGAACGGTCCATGTTTATCGAACTTCTGATGTGTTTTCTAATCAATTCGTATACCCAATTGATGAATAACACCACCAATGGGTTTATGTCATCGATAAATACAATTTTGATATATAATTTGTCTAATTCAGAACACTTTTGTATTTTGTACTTTTTATTTAGACGGAGATTAACTTTTGTTAATTATAATTGACAAAAATTATATTTTCAATCAACCTAGCCATGGCATACTATATACTAATCAGGTGTATATAAAAAATATATTTTAATTATTAGTTTCATCGTTATAATTAGGTTTAAGATCATAAAAGGTGAATTACTATACATCCTACTAATATACACACAAGTATGATAAATCTCGCTCACTGATTTATTATGCACCTTCTATGATTTGATGTAGATCCTTCCTTTGGTTCACTGTCCAGAAATTCCTCGCCTTGAATAAACCCAGCAGTTTGAGTCTCAACTTTCATATCCTTCTGAACAAAACTCATTCCTCAAAGGAGAAAACTTTACTAATAAATTAATTATTAAATTAAAATCTACATATGCTTAAGCTTTCTGTGGTTCAAACTCACCTCAACCACATAATGATAATAAGGATAATATATTAAGTGTACTTGATGCTCGCCCAGGAAAGTATCATATTGCCACTTAGAAGATTATCTACATCGTCACAAAACTAGTCAAGAAGTCTTACCCTGAACTATCACAATCCATCTTAACTAAACTACACTACACATATAATTTTACAACCAATGAAGATCATCTAAAATAATATGCGATGCCCGATCCAATCTTTTGTTTGCTTGCAATTTTTTTGTTAAACTAGGGTCGAATGCCTGATTCTTCTTATGCGAATTCTGACCTGGTTCCTTGGCTCAACCATCGAAATTTCCTCGTACGACTAATGGCATGCCTCAAAAATCTCTATGTCACTTCAATAATACTACTCAAGCCCATCTCCTTTAAGAATTAAGTGAACAACCCTTCCTTAACTGGGGAAAATCACCAAGAATTGCCATGCTCAAACTTAGGATTAAGAACGAGTGCATGAATGGACTGATCCCTAGAAAACATCAATGCAATTCATCGGATTAATCCCATCACTTAAGGTGTGTCAACACATGGTTAAACAACTTCTAGCATGAATGACCCAACGCAAAGCGTAGAAGTCATCTGCTCGAACCTTGCTCATTTCTTAGCAACCACCGGATCCTACTTGGATACAAAATCCAAGTCACACTTCACTGAACAACCCCACTTTACTCGAAAACTCATGCATCAAGTTTGAGTGGCAGTACGCTCGATCTCCATACCTTAACTTAACAGCCAAGGTTCTCGTTACAATATTATACATTACAAAAGAATTTACCCTCATTACGAGAGGTCAAGAATGGGATATAACTGAACAATAAGTCCTAAATCCACGCATTAAGACTTTAAGAAAGCTTCATTGCCTACTTCAAAGGAGTAATAGCCATCTCCACTCTGAATTTAGCTAAAAGGTTAAATAGGCTAACATACTCCTTCACTGATAAGTTACCCAGCCACAAATGGATAAAATGCTTAAGTCGCACGTCCCTTTCGATCTTAGAAATAAATCGAGACTCAAAGTGATGTATAGAATCAATCCAAGTTATTGTCTGCTTGTCAACACCTTCTACTAAACCCCAAAGGCTGCGTCACCTCCAACACTCACCGTAGTTGCTGGAATGTTCACGGATAGAGAAATATCCCTTGTGGTAGTCTCTAAACCAATCAGGCATCTCAAACTGCATATTTAAAGTCACTAGTGCACCCCGTCAACTCATATGGATAGCCCTAAATGAAGATACCTTAGCAACCAACGATTGAATAAATGAAAGTTCGAGAGATAAGTGGTCTGTGCAGTATTATATAATAGAAAAATACAAGTACGCTCTCTTAATGTATCTCCATCTACTAGGTTGATTAAATCAAACCGGTCTACTTGGTCCCGAGTGTTGAGTCAAAGCTCTAATACGAACTATAACGGCCTACCCTTTGTAGTATCGTGAATCAACATTGAATAGTAATGTTTGACTCCTGAATACCACAAATGATAGTTCATCGGGGTAAAATTAAAAGAAAACACCATACCAAGGCACAATGATACAATCTCACAATGGGAAGATAACATATAATATGCTGAATATACATGAACAGAACAGAAAATAAAATATATAAGAGACTGCCCTAGCTGAAGCAACCAATAAATAAATACCAATAAAGAAAGAATACCTTAACTCCATTTATACGGAGTTCTGCATAAAGTATCTGACATCGCAAGTCTCATATACAAAATAGTGCGTCTACCAGATACTACATCACCAAGTATACATATCCAATATATTGACTTCATGCCTATAGAATGCTCCAACTGTCCTGTATGCCCATCCCCAAAAGTACCTGGCTCCCAAACTACTCAATCAAGTACTTGAGAGTTGTCATGACATAAACATGCAAAGATAAAACGCAGGTTAGACATAATGCCTAGTGTGAAGTGAACTATCTCTATGTACTCTAGATACATGTAATATATATATATATACATCTTGTAAACTTTAACAAGGATCAATAGGTAACACTAATCATACATCACCCTGCTTTATTCATGCATTAACTAGTCAGATGATAATAATAGTGATTCTCTAATTAAACAGTACATAATAAAACAAGTCATGCCACTGAATATGGAAAACAAGTGTAGGGGTAATACTATACTTCATAAGCAACGAAGCCATAGATATCTCAATCCTTATTAAAGCATATGAAATGCAAAACAAATACAATGATATAACTATGATCAACATAGTGTCTTCGTACACAAAATTGAAATAAAAATATCTATAAGCGATACCCATGCCGAATTTCCATTAGCTACCAAAGTGACCTATCGAGAGCCAGGATTAACTTATGGACTCTTTAAATAATCAACACCTCAAAAGAAGTTGACATGTAGGTCATGTCGTAACACTTAATTATACTATGGAAGAGTATATGACCAACTCTAGACAGACATTCCAATCCTCTCCGGCCTACTTCAAGACCACTCTGCAGCTCATGCGCCTCAATGGTACAATGAATTCCCTCATTAGCGTCCTTTCCTTTCGGTTGTTTGTAACGACATACCAGAACCACATGTAAACGTTAAAACCCATTTATACCCTTCCTACATAAGTACACAACACCAAAGTATTGTCATCCCCATACTGATCGTGATTCGTTCTTGAAGTGCCTCGCTCTACTTGGTTTCCATAAGTCAGGCATACCAAACTTATCTATATAAATCGCCTAGACCATGCATCTATAATTATATATGTATATATATATAACACACTTGAACCACATATTTATACACCTATAATATATTTCATCCGCTATTTGGTAACCCCAAGTAGCATGTATAGAACTATACATATGCTTAAATTGCGTAATGACAAATTGCGTCGAATTGCCATTGGATAACAAAGAGACCTATCGAGAGCTACAACTAACTTATGGACTCCCTGAAAAACTAACACCTCAAAAGAAGTTGGCATGTTGGTCCTGTCATAGCACTCAATCGTACTACAGAACAGTATCAGAGCTACTCTAGACCGACATCCGAATTTCCCTCTTCCTCTACTCCGGGACCACGTCTACAGGTTGTGCGCCTCAATGTTACAATGGATTCCATGCACCAATCGATAGCCCTAAGTTGGACATACCGAAACTATATATGTATGTATGTATGTATTATGTGTGTATGTGTGTATGTGTATGTGTGTGTCTATATGGTTTAAACTGCTTTTATATATATATATAATATTCCATGTGTTTCCTAGTAGCCCCAAGTCGGACATACCGAAACTATATTTATACATATAGACATATACAATTCACATAAACTATAAACATGTGTGTGTATTAATATATATATATATATATATATATATATATATATATATAACCAATCTAACTATATGAAATTAATAAACACATATCGTGCACATTAACATAAACAAAGACAATACACAACCAAAGTAACAAATCTATTATCTCAATATTAATAACAATTCACAAATACAATCATATAAACAATTCAACAAAAAAGGCATCCTATTTAAGTAACCGATCTAAAATTATATCTTGTATGTATTATTTATAGAAGTTGCATATTTGTTTAATAAAATAATACTCTCACCTATCAATCCTATTCCTATTATAGCTTAATATCACATGATTCTTCTATTAAAATTAAGTTTAGCTATTAATAAGGCATCAAAATATTATATCGCTCATGCATATAATATATGTATGTAGGTAGGCAGCTATACACATATGGCACAAATCATTTCTTAGGGTCTAAAGTTAATAAATCATGTTATAAGAATATTCGAGATTTTATAACCTTAATGAAACCCTATTAAATAATACAATGCTTCCTTTACAAGTTCTAACTTTTCAAATCACCTTTATAAAAATTTACTACATAATTAATTATTGAAGTACACCATAGTAAACCAACACCAAGGCTAGGTAAACTTCAAAGCCATTCTAATATAAGTTTAACCCACCTAAGAAATTATTTTTTCCTTACAGCTTATTTTATAACTCAAACTTTTAACTTTTGATTAGTAATAAAATATTTAACTATATTTCTAGCACTAATATAACTACAAATTTGGGTTTTAAGTTATAACCATGTTACAAACTAAGATAACTGCAAATTTAGGATTTAATTTTTAACCATGATACAAATTAATTTATAACAATATTTATATATACGGGATCCTAAGCTATTATCCTAAATATCTACTCAAACCAATCCAATCAAATAGGGGAATAATTACCATATATATATATACACACGTACATATATACATACATATATATTATTCTACCTCTTATAGGTAATATTTTTCAACATATATAATTACAAAATTTATACCGAAATATAAATTCATAGTTATAATTTTGCTTATCTAAGTCGTAATTTCTTAACGGTCTGAATCTAGTCCAAGCCCATACCATGTCATAGACATTTCACCACTGTGGAAAACGGTGTAGTACTATTATGAATGGATATTAAGGCTACTTTAACGCTAAAGAGGGGTGAATAGTGTTTTACAACTCATATTAATTTTTTGTAAATTAGTTTAAGATCAAAATTTAAACATAGATAATCAATCATAGATATTTATTAATAGAGAATCATAGATATATAAATGTAGTAGAAGTAAGAAAGATGACACCAGGAGTTTTTACATTGTTTCAAATTAAACAATCCTACATCCAAACCTGTACAGTGTATGTACAGATTTCTTTTCCAACATCTGCTTTAAACAGGTAGGAAGAAAACCAGAATACAGTCTCGATTTCAAGGCAACGAAATACACCCTTTTGATTTATGAATTCAGGGAAGTCTCTCTTGATTTAATCAGATAATAAGATCACCCACTTGATTTGACCGGGCTACAAAAACACCCACTTGATTTGAATGGGCAATCAGCACGCCCATTTGATTTGAATGGGCAACAAGCACACCCAAACAAATAATAGCTGAGAGTTATTGATTTCAAATACAAACAGTTGTACTTTGGATACAAAATATTCTATAGCCCTTTTGATAGCACTTTTTTCTTTAAATTGATGAGAGAACACTTTTAAATAAGTAAGTGGATTATAGAGAATTAATGCAGTAAAGTATGGATTGAATTTGAACGAATTAGAGGAATAGAGAAAGTGGATTTTGTAAAATATAAGATCAGAATTTAAAGAAGAAAGTAGAGGAAGTAGTTAATAAAGTTCATTTTTCAATCCCCTTTATATAGTGTATGAATGGTTGTGTCTATTCAAGAAGAGATGTGGTTAAAAATCACAACTATTCAAAATCCAAATGGCATTTCTCTAAAGGTCTATATATCAACATACTTAGATAGCCTATGTTGACATATGTACGTTCATTTTGAAAAACAATAATTCTTTGAAAGTGTTTATAAAATTCTAATAATTTTTAAAACTTTTAAATATATTTTTAATACTTTCAATATAAAAACTCTTTATAAAATGTTTGTAAAACTATACTTTAATATGTGTGTATGTGTGTGAGAGAGAGAGAGATAATATCCGAAGAACAGATGGTTTCTATGCAAGGACTTTGATAAATTATCCTATGTTTAATTCCTATGATATAGTATTAAACTCTTTGTGTCTTTATCTTTAAATTCATGAGTCTTTTAATATCTTGATCATCTTTTTACTGATCAGTCTTCAAACTTGATTATCCTATTCTTGTATGAACCTATATGACATTCCGCAAAATACTCTACTCTACTTGGGAGAACATTAGTACTATTAGTTGTTGTCACCAAAATCAATTTCAGTAGAATTAACAATCTCCCCACGTTTGATGATGACAACAATGTAAATATTTCTATACATAAAATATATTATAACTCCCTTTAAATTGAATAACTCCCTCTTAATTTATACATGTTTTATGTTTTATATTTTTTTCTTCTATATAAAATATAATATAACACTCCCAAGTTTGAAAAACACCCCTTTAGTATATGCAAATATTATATTTTATATTTTTCTAACCCTTTATAATCAATAAAAATAGGTAGAAAAAATAAACTCCCCATGAATGTGACATATGATAAATTTGAGTAAGAAATCAAAATAAATATTAATCGTAGAATAATACAAATAACTATATGTACATATTTATATACACATAGTTTCAATCATACGCTAAAGATGTGTGTGTGTGTATATAACAAACAAATCAAACTACACTATTTTATTTAAACTAAGAAAACGTACATGTATAACCATTACAAACTAAATCAACCAAACTAAGACAATCCTATAAGTTCACACAACCGAACTAATATATATACATGCCTAAAAAAATTAATGTTTTGGATCAATTATCAGAGGTTTGTGAATGGAATATTTTGAATATTGAAGTCAAAAGTTTCTCTTTTATTCTTCTAAATTGCCATGAATATCATAGGAAGCTTCTCCAATGCAACGCACTCCATTTTCATCTTTATCATCAGTATCATCATCATCCTCTTCTTTTACTTCATCTTCTTAATCTTGATTCATAAGATTATGAATCATAAGATTTTTAGAGTCTCCTTTTTCGATGATTATTGGATTTTCTTCATTATCCAGTAAATGTTTCTGAAAGTTTCTTAGCATTCTCCCTTGTTTGTCTTGTTCATTCTTGAACTAACTTTGAAGCACTTCTATTTTAGTAAGCATGGTGATAACATTCTTTAACTCTTTCTCAATATTTCCTAGTTTATAGAAAGTGAACTGTCCAAAAGGGTTTGATTCTTGCCTTAGACGTTTGGAATTGGATGGATGCTTTTTTGTTTATTTAATTTAGAGTTTTTTAAAGGAAAAGGAATATATAATGGGTTTGAAATTGAAATTTGGTAGCTAATTGATGGTTTTCAAACTTTAATAAATTAAGGAGGAAGATATAAATTTTCTAGAAATTATGAGGTATGTCGACATATGCTTCCGGTATTTAATTTTCTAACAGTATTTTTTGTCAATGGTTTAGTTAAAATATCTAGTATTTAATTTTGTGTATTTATAAATTCTAGTGTAATAATTTCCTTGTTAACATTAGCTCTCAGGAAATAGGTCTTATATCTATATGTTTTGTTTTGGAATGATGTATTGGATTTTTAGATAAATTTATTGCACTAATATTATCACAATATATTGATGATTGTTTTTAATTAAGACCAAAATCTTTTAGAGTTTGTTACATATAGTTCACTTGTAAACATGCTAATGCTACTTATTTACATTCTGCTTCTATTATGGATAGTGATACAGAATTTTGCTTCTCATTGAATTAAGATACAACTGAGTGTCTTAGAAAGTGACTGGTCCCACTCGTACTTTTTTGATCAGATTTGCATCTAGCATAATTAGCATCACTATATGAAATTAAGTCAAATGAATCTTCTTTTTGATGGAAGAGTCAATAGTATAATGTGTTGTTAACATATCTTAAGATTTGTTTTATAGCTTTAAGATGCATTTTTTAGGTTGTGACTGATATCTTGCACACTGACATACACTATGCATGATATCGGTTCTACTGGCTTGATATAGAGTAAAGATCCTATCATACCTCTATATAGTTTTTGATCTACGTCTTTTGAATTGTCTTCCTTATTAAGTTTCTCACTTGTTGCCATGTGTGTTGGTTTTCCGCCTGTATTACACATTCCAGATTTATTTACTAATTCTTTAGCTTATTTTTCTTGACTTACACATATTACATTATTTAATTGCCTAATTTGTAAACCTGAAAAGAGTATTAATTCTTCCATATGACTCATTTTAAATTCTCTAGTCGTTATATCAATAAATTCTTTATTTAGTTGTTCATTTGTTGACAAAAAAATATCATCTACATATATTTGTTTAATTTTAATATCACTATTAACTCTTTTTATAAATAACGTAACATCTACTTTGCCTATTTAAAATTAGATTGAATGAGGTATAATTCGAGTCCCTCATACCAAGCTCTGGGTGCTTGTTTTAAAACATATAATGCCTTTTTTAATTTGTAAACATGATTAGAAAGTTTTTCATCTTCAAAAAGTATGGGTTGTTAAACATATACATCCTTTGATAAAACCATTTAAAAAAAGCACTTTTGACATCCATTTGAAACAATTTAAAATTATTGTGGTTTGCAAATGCAAATAAAATTATTTTGGCTTCTAGTCTGACTACAAAGGCAAAAGTTTAATCAAAGTCTATTCCTTCTTCTAGGCTATATCATTGTGCAAGTAAACGTGCTTTATTTCTTACGACTTTTCCTTGTTCATTTAATTTATTTCTATAAATTTTAGGGTCATGGAACTAATTTCCGAACATCATTTCAAGTGAATTGGTTCGTTACTTCTTGCATGGCAAGAATCTACGAATCATCTAATGATGCTTCTTTTTGATTTTTAGGTTTGTGGCTGAGACAAATGCTACATTTCATATTTCATTTAGTTGATTTCTAGTTCTTACAACTGATTATTTTATAGTATATTTTCGTTAGATGGTCTTTCAAAAATTTTGTTCTTTTATTTGGATTAGAATTATCAATATTATTGATTTCATAGTTAGTACTTTCATTATTTGTAATTTCATTATTCTCACTCGAATTGAGATTTTCTTCCCCATCGTTACTTTTATTGGTTATTTTAAAATTTTCTTCGAATGAAACATGTAAAGTTTCATCAATAGAATTAGTTCTAGTATTAAAGAAACTCTATGGCCCTTACTTCTATTTAAATAATCATTAAATATACTTTATCTGATTCAACATCAAATTTTTGTAGATAACTTTTGTATTTAATATAAACATTTACTACCAAAAACTTTAAAATAAGGTACTCTAGGCTTTTTATCAAAAAATAATTCATAAGGTGTTTTCTTAGCCAACGGTCTTATCTAAATTCTACTCAAAATATAACATACTGTAGCGACTTCTTCAGCGTAAATTTTTTTTAAAGGTAAGTTACTGCCATTTAGCATGGTCCTAACACATTCTTGTATAGTTCTGTTATTACGTTCTAGAACTCCATTTTGTTGAAGAGTTCTAGGAAAAGAAAAGTTATCGATATTTCTTTCTTACTATAAAAGTTTTCAAAATTTTTGTTTTAGAATCCTTATCTATGATCACTTCCTATTATTCTTAGTTTAATTGACTTTTGATTTTGAATTCCCTTAATGAAAATTTTTAACATTTCAAATGCATCGCTTTTATGTTTAAGAAAAATTATCCAAGTATATATTGAAAAATTGTCTACTACTACAATGACAAGTCTATTATAATTTATTGATTGAACTTGTAATGGTCCAAAAAGGTATAAGTGAAGAAGTTTTAAAGGATGTCTAGTCACAATCATGTATTTTAATTTAAACGAACTTTTGTGAAGTTTTCCAAATTGACAAGCCTCACGTAAATTATTGACATTAAAACTCAGTTGGGGAAGATCTCTAACAAGTTCATACCTAGCTAATTTGGATAAATGCTTAAAATTTAAATGTCTAGATCATTTGTACAAAAGCTGAGGGTCACTTGATTCACCCAAAGGACCAAGCTTATCATTGGACACTTTCATACTCAAAATGTAAATATTCCATTTTCTAACTCCTTTAAAAATAATTGTAGACACGTTATCTGGTAAATATCTTTTTCAAACTTAATTTTGAAACCCTTATCACATATTTGATTCATACTACGCAGATTATATTCAAATTCCTAACTAGTAAAACATTAGAAATAATAGGATTTTTAGAGTAACCGATATTTCCAATGTCGATGATATATCCTTTCATGTTATCTTCAAAGTAAATGTTCCACCATATATGTAAATTATGTCCTTCAAGATCGTTGAATTTCCAATCATATATCTTGGGCATCCACTGTCTAGTATCCATTTGTCCTTTTTGATTTGTGATATATCATTATCGGTGACTCTTCAATATCTACCATATGACATATCTTTTTCTGCAAATTTACTTTATTCACTTATAAATGATCAACTGAATTTTCAATGTTAGTAATTCCTAGTCTATTCAAAGGAATCATAAGGATTTCACAACATTGCTTTTCTTCAAAAATGTTAGAAAATGTACTACCAATGTTACTAGCCATTATTTCAAAAAAAATCAAATGATGAGTTTTTGGAAACCTACTGCTCTGATACCAATTGTGAAGAACATTATAGCACTATTGCGAATGAATCTTAATGCTATTTTAACACTGGAAGGGGATGAATGGTGTTTTATAACTTATAGGGATTGGGGCGAGGTGGCCGAAAGGGAGGCGACTAATAGGAGGACCCAGTATCTCAATTAGAGGTCCAGTACACCTATTATATTGATTCCGGACGCCAGCATATTAATTGTGAGGCTAAGTATATTAATCCAGGCCCAGTATATTAATTGGGTCCAGTGTCACCCGGTGTACATTAGTTTAATATTTTTGAATTAAAATATATAATCAGTAATAGATATATAGTAATCGACAATTATAGATATATAAATGTAGAAAAAACAAAATAAAAGTAAGAAAGATGACACCAACAGTTTTTATACTAGTTTGAATTAACCAATACTACATCTAGTCCTATATAGTGTACGTACATTTTTTTTCCAATGCCTACTGTAAAATGGTAGCAAGCAAACTAGAATACATTCTCAATTTCAAGGCAACAAGATACACCTTTCTGATGTACGGGTTCAAGGTAGACTCTCTTGATTTAATCGGGCAATAAGATCACCCACTTGATTTGATCTGTCTATAAGCACACCCACTAGATTTAAATGGGAAACAAGCACATCCACTTGATTTGAATAAGAAATAAACACACTCAAACAAATAATAGTAAAGTGTTGTTGATTTCAAGTACAAATAGTTATATGTTGGATACAGAATACCCTATAGCCCTTTTGATAACGCTTGATCTTTGAATTGATGAGAGAATACCTTCAAATCAATAAGTAGATTGCGGAAAATGAATGTAGCAAAGTTGAGATTGAATTTCAATGAATTCGAAGAATATAGAAAGTGGATTTTGTCGAATACATGATGAGAATTTGGAGTAAGAAGAACGTAGTGAAATTAATCAATAAAATTCGCTTTCCTGTCCCTCTGTTTAGTGTAAGAAGGGATGTGTCCATTCATGAAGAGATGTGGTTAAAAATCGAAACTATTCAAAATTCAAAAGGCATCTCTCCAATAGTCTATATGTCGACATACTTAGGTAGCCTATGTCGACATATCTATGTTAATTTTTAAAATCAATAATTCTTTTAAATTATTTACAAGATTCTAATAATTTGTAAAACCTTTAAACATAGTTATTAAATACTTTTAATATATAGCTCTTTATAAAATATTTGTAAAATTATACTTTAATATAGTATATATAATATAAGAGAGTATTCAAAGAATAGATGGTTGCTATCCAAGGACTTTGACAAATTATTCTAATGTTTACTTCCTATGATCTATAGTCATAAACTCTTCGTGTATTCATCTCTAAACTCATAAGTCTTTCAATATCTTGATCGTCTTTGAATCTTGAACTCTAGTCTTTTCACTGATCAATTTTCAAACTTGATTATCCTGTTTCTTGTATAAACCTGTGTAATATTCCACAAAATACTCTATTCAACTTAGGAGATCATTAGTACTTATATTTATATGATTGTTGTCATCAAAATCAATATCTATTAAATTAACAACTATGAGTGCAACGGCAAAGAAACATCTCAATTGGACCTCGTAAGCAAAAGATACGAATTTTATAAGAATTTGAATTATAAACATTAACTAATTAGCTTAATCACTCACTTAAATAAATTAATACCTTTCTAATCCTTTCTTCCCCTAAACTCAAGCTAGTGCACAACCATGCACATCGAACCCATGTCCATCGAAACTCTCTCCCTTAATTCTTCTCCCATGCAGTATGAAAAGATGAACCATCATTTCCTACATGCTCCACTTCATGAGCTCTCCCGTGAAAACCCGACCTTGACAAATCTCATGACCTAAATTAAAATGCATCACGCCGTACCCTTCTTCTGAAAGGGAGTGCAGATTAAGGATCTTAAGGCTAATTTAACACAATACCACTAGTTTGGTTCATTTAAATTTAGAAGCGGAGTTGTTCTTTTTTTTACAAAAATACCTTATTTTATATTACTGTTAGAAAGAGGATCTAGTAGGGGAATGATTGGTTCGCTGCTTTATATAACAGCAAGTCGTCCTGACATCATGCATAGTGTCTGTCTTTGTGCAGGATACCAATCTCAACCTAAGGAAACTCACTTAAAAGATGTTAAAAGAATTTTAAGATATGTAAAACATACTTTAGATTATGGTTTATTTTATCCTAAAAACGATGTATTTGACTTAATTTCATATTGTGATGCTGATTATGCTGGTTGTAAATCAGACCGAAAAAGTGCAAGCGGAACTTGTCACTTTTTAGGACATTCTCTGGTTTCCAGGTTTAGTAAGAAGCAAAATACTGTATCCATGTTAACAACTGAAGCAGAATATATATTTTTTGCTTTGGCTTGTTCTCAAGTTATATATATCCAACAAACTTTAAAAGATTTTGGATTAACTATAACTAAATCATCAATTTATTATGATAATACTAGTGCGATAAACTTATCTATGAATCCAACTCATCATGCTATAACAAAACATATTAATGTTAGACATCATTTTCTTAGAGATAATTTAAGTAAAGAAGTCGTAACTCTTGAATAAATTAATACCGCAAAACAAATTGCTGATATATTAATCAAACCATTAAATGAACAAAACTTTACTAAATTTAGAAGAGAATTAGGGATACGTTCATTAACTAAAATATAAATTATAAATAATATAAGTATAATTAATAATTAATATAAATAAAAATTTCCTAAAAAAATTAAACTAGGCATGTCGACATGAGCCATCCCCCTATGTCGACATACTAGCCGAGATTTTCAAATTTAAAATTCCCTCTAAAATTAGTTATTAAGTTATATTTATATATTTTGACTTTTACTCCTTTTCTCTATTCTATTCTTTGTAACAAACTTCTAAAATAGTAAATTAATGGCTTCCTCTTCTAATAATGAACCTTCTTCACCCACTTCTCCTTATTCTAGTCCTTTTCAAAGATCCACACACGTACAAGTCATCAAATTGCAAGAGAATATGAAAGATTTGCTTCAAATGATGATGGAGATTCAAGTTAGTCAACTGCGAATGGAAAGGGAACAAGAAAGGCAAGGCAGAATCCTTAGGAATCTACAAAAATTCCTTATGGATAACCATGCCAATCCTATTGTTATTGAAGAATCATCACAAGCCACGGATTCTGAAGAAAAAGAGCGTCTAGAAGAACCACAAGAGGATCAAGAAGAAGAACATCCTTTGCCGAATCTGGATGTTCATATGGACGAAGATGAAAGTAATCTTCTTCTGTTCTTCAAAAAGTTAGAAGACACAAAGTTAATTAAACTCTTAGAAAATGAAGAGTTGATTCTCAATAACAACAGAAGAGCGCACCTAATAGCCTATTTTTTTGAAATACAAAATTATCAAAAAGGTATTAGTGCACGAAATTTATGTCTAACACAAGCCATCCTGAAGAATATTCAGGTTGTATTCCAGACATATGTACAACAAAACATTCTGAGCATTCAAGCAGGTTTTTTACAATGTTCATGTTCAGAATTTGGAGCGTCTGAGAGGAAAGACAGTACATAATACCGAATAACTTACCTAGGTTTTTTACTATGTTCATTCCATTTTATGTACTGCCTTTCCTCCCAGACGCTCCAAATTATGAACATGAACATAGTAAAAAACCTGCTTGAATGCTCAGCAAGTTTTGATGTGCATATGTCTGGAATGTAATATGAATATTCTTCAGGATGGCTTGTGTTGACACAAATTTCGTGCACTAAGCCCTTTTTGATATGTTTTTGATACTTTTGTAGGCGTGGTCTTCTGTTGTTATTGAGAATTAACTCTTTATTTTCTAAGAGATTAATTAACTCTGTGTCTTCAAACTTTTTGAAGAACAGAAGAAGATTACTTTCATCGATGAGATGTTGCTGATATAGAGAGATCGCATCCTGAACTGTCATTTCAGCCTCCATCTCTTTGGTTTTTGTGCTATCAATCTCATAAAGTCTAAGTAATTCTAGAAAATCTTAAATTCTTAGATTCACGAAATCAGATGTTTGCATTTGAGAAAATATTGTTTTCAAATGGCTATGTTCAGCTGTGTTGTCAGTGAACAACTCCGCTTCTTTTAAATCTAGAGCTTCAGACCTAGATGTAAAAGAATGCTGTTATAATTTAGACACTATTTTCTAGGTGTCTTGCAATTTTTTCTCTTTCTGGGATATTGTATGCTTTAATCCCAAATAAGTTTTTTCTTGTTGAGTTAACCAGAAATTTGTAGCTTTACGGTCTGTAGATTGGATGGCTTCAAAGCATCCGTTAAAATTGTCATATAAACTAGAATTTGATGCTTTCATCTCTAAGTTGTACCAATCTTTGACCGCAGTTGAGATGTATGGTCTTTGCACTCCTGTGGGAGCAATTGCTTTTCCTTTGTCATTGGAACAAATTTTTGAATTGTATTGGAAGTTGTTGCCTTGCCTTTGTTTGTTTGAACGGTTTTGGTCTGTTGGACCTTTTCCTCGTTTATTCCTGTGGGAGTATTGGTTTCTTCGGATTCTTTCGAAAACTAAGCCTCTTTAGACGTTTGCTTAGCTTTTTTAGATGATTTCACGTGTTGGAAATCTTCCTGCCTTTTCATTGTTTCTAATAATTCTTTGATTCTTTTTATGTCGTCTTCATCCATTTTTCTTAACCTGGTAAGAAGATCAGCAGCAAAGTTAGTGTTGCCTGGAATGTATTTGGCGTTATAGTTATAGATTTCTAAATACATGGCTAATCTAATTCTCCGAAGATTTTCTTCTGGATTGTTTACAGTTTTCTTTTTTAAGAATTAAGCAACAGATTTGTTATCTTTTTCTATTACAACTGTCTATGAAGAAGATAAATTCGTAAACTTTTGATTGTTAATTTAATAGCTAGTAATTCTTTGTCATAGGTAGCATATTTAATTTGGGGAATGCTAAAATTTCTAGAGGAATATGCTACAACTTCCTTTTGTTTAGCAATTAATATTCCTGCCCAAAAATTGTCAGAAGCGTCAGTTGTAGTGTAAGTAATTCTTCATCTGAAGGAAAATATAGGATCTTTTTATCCTTTATTAGGTCTTTAATTTTTTGTATTTCTTCTTCTTCTTGCTTTTGTAAGGTAATAGGAATTTTATTTGTGTTCCATCTTCTTGGTTGTTCTCCATTATGCTGTTTATATTTTACTTGTCCATCAGTAAGCTTTTTCTATAAATTTTGGGTCTTAGCAGATAAATTAGGAATAAATTTTCTATCGTAGTTCAATAATCCTAAGAAACTTTGGAGTTCTTTTAATGTTTTAAATGTATTGGGAAAATCTTTAATTTTATTATAAATGTGTTGTTGTAATTCTATTTGTCCATTTTTAATTCTTTTTCCAAGAAAATCTATTTCTTTTTTAAATAATTCAATTTTTTTAGGACTTAGAATAACACCGTTTTGAAGTAATATTTGAACAACTGCTAGAGGATGTTTTTTATGTTCTTCCGCAGAATTAGAGAAAACAAGGAAGCCGTCTATATAGGCAGATACAAAAGGTAATTATCGAAACATAGAATTCATCGGTATTTGTTATAGCATATATAGTTAACAAATACCGATGAATTTTCTTTTAATGTATTTGGTGAATTTAATAGCTATTAAATTCACCAAATCCCGATGTATTTGTAATACTACATCTAGGTCAATGACGTTGATTTCCAATAAATGGATAATGTTATTTTCTTTTTTCTTTTTTCTTTTTTAATTCACGAGAATATATAAAGAATGATCTAATTTAGGAAATATAAAACAGAATGACTTACCTAGTGTTAGCCAGGCTTTGATACCAAATTGGAGAACCAAACTTGAATGCAGAAACCGAAAATATACGGTAATAGAAACTCTTGCAGAAATAGAAATTTTATTAATACACTAGATAATATTACAAAGCTTTCGGATACAATAAAGAGAAGAAAAGATATGGAAAAAAAAATTTGATGATCTTTCTTCAGAGTAGAGCCGTCCTTTTGTAGCATCTTCTCTTCTTTATTTATTACTTCTTAGGCTTGATATATGTCCATTATAGGGCTAATATGTGTCCCTTCTAGGTTGAGGATATGTCCATTATTTTAATCTTTTTAGAAGATGAGTTGGTAAGGCTAAGCGGTGATATGTCACCCTATTTGTAGAGGGTAGATTTTCCTTTGACTTCTGAATACTCCATGCTTCTAATTTAATTTTGAATTTCTAGATTAGCTAGAGATTCGTTGTCGAAAGGGTCGGTACCCATAGTATCTCTCATTATTGAATCTTGTCTAAGTCTTTCCTTTTCCATTTGCTCTTCGAAGTATTCTTCTTGAGCCATTGTGCCAACTGGGCCAATTTTGAGACTATCTAAAAATCGCCGAACCTTCATTATTCTGTCTTTTGATGGTTCGAAAGATGATAGGTAGTCTAGCAGTAATATTGTTTTGCTTTCAGTGGTGGAGTGTGGTCTAATGACCGCCTTTGTTAATGGCCTCGGAGAAGAATTCTCGCGCTGCTAGGATTCTTTCATTTTTTTCATTAAATTCTTTGCGATTGAATTTAACGAATTCACGTTGAGGGTTTTCGGTTACTTTATGTAATTCCCACAATTAAATAAAGGGATAAAGACGTATGTACTGTCATTCCTCCTAGAGGCTCCAAATTTTGAACGTGAACATAGTAAAAAACCTGCTTGAATGCTCAACAAGTTTTGCTGTATATATGTCTGGAATATAACCTGAATATTCTTCAGGATGGATTGTGTTGACATAAATTTCATGCACTAAGCCCTTTTTGATATGTTTTTGATACTTTTGTATTTAGAAAAACAGGCTATTAGGCACGGTCTTCTGTTATTATTTAGAATTAACTCTTTATTTTCTAAGAGTTTAATTAACTATGTGTCTTCTAACTATTTGAAGAACAAAAGAAGATTACTTTCATCGATGAGATGTTGCTGATATAGAGAGATGATATCCTAAACTATTATTTCAGCCTCTGTCTCTTTGGTTTTTGTGTTATCTATCTCATAAAGTCTAAGTAATTCAAGAAAATCTTGAATTCTTAGATTCACGAGATCGGATGTTTTCACATAATTGAATAAAGGGATAAAGACGTATGTACTATCTTTCCTCTCAGACGCTCCAAATTCTGAACTTGAACATAGTAAAAAACCAACTTGAATGCCCAGCAAGTTTTGTTGTACATATGTCTGGAATATTACATGAATATTCTTCAAGATGGCTTGTGTTGACATAAATTTCGTTCACTAAGCCCTTTTAGATATGTTTTTGATACTTTTGTATTTCAGAAAAAGAGGCATTAGGCGCGGTCTTCTGTTGTTATTGAGAATTAACTCTTCGTTTTCTAAGAGTTTAATTAACTCTGTGCCTTCTAACTTTTTAAAGAACAGAAGAAGATTACTTTCATCGATGAGATGTTGCTGATATAGAGAGATCATATCCTGAACTGTCATTTCAACCTCCATCTCTTTGGTTTTTGTCTTATCTATCTCATAAAGTCTAAGTAATTCTAGAAAATCTTGAATTCTTAGATTCACGAGATTGGATGTTTGCATTTGAGAAAGTACTGTTTTCAAATGGTTATGTTCAGCTGTGTTGTCAGTGAACAACTCCGCTTCTTTTAAATCAAGAGCTTCAGACCTAGATGTAAAAGAATGTTGTGATAATTTAGACACTATTTTCTGGGTGTCTTGTAATTTTTTATCTTTCTAGGATATTGTATGCTTTAATCCCAAATAAGTTTTTTCTAGTTGAGTTAACCAGAAAATTGAAGCTCTATGGTCTTCAGATTGGATGGCTTTAAAGCATCCGTTTAAATTGTCATATAAATTAGGATTTGATGCTTTCATCTTTAAGTTGTACCAATCTTTGACCACAGCTGAGATGTATGGTCTTTACACTCCAGTGGGAGCAATTGCTTTTCCTTTGTTCATTGGAACGAATTTCTGAATTGTATTGGAAGGTGTTGCCTTGCCTTTGTTTGTTTGAGTGGTTTTGGTCTATTGGACCTTTTCCTCGTTTACTCCTGTAGGAGTATTGGTTTCTTCGGATTCTTTCAAAGACGAAGCCTCTTTAGAGGTTTGCTTTGGTTTTTTGGATGATTTCACTTATTGGAAATCTTCCTGCCTTTTCATTGTTTCTAATAATTCTTTGATTCCTTTTATGTCGTCTTCATCCATTTTTCATAACCTGATAAGAAGATCAGTAGCAAAGTTAGTGTAGCCTGGAATGTATTTGACATCATAGTTATAGATTTCTAAATACATGGCTAATCTAATTCTCCGAAGATTTTCTTCTGGATTGTTTACATTTTTCTTTTTTAAGAATTGAGCAACAGATTTGTTATTTGTTTCTATTACAACTGTCTATGAAGAAGATAAATTCGTAAACTTTTGATTGCTAATTTAATAGCTAGTAATTCTTTGTCATAGGTAGCATATTTAATCTGGGGTTTGCTAAACTTTCCAGAGGAATATGCTACAACTTCCTTTCATTTAGCAACTAATATTCCTGCCCAAAAATTGTCAGAAGCGTCAATTTGTAGTGTAAGTAATTCTTCATCTGAAGGAAAATAGAGGATCTTTTGATCCTTTATCAGGTCTTTAATTTTTTGTATTTCTTCTTCTTCTTGCTTTTGTAAGGTAATAGGAATTTTGTCTGTGTTCCATCTTCTTGCTTGTTCCCCATTACGCTGTTTATATTTTGCTTGTTCATCAGTAAGCTTTTTCTGTAAATTTTGGGTCTTAGCAGATAAATTACGAATAAATTTTCTAGCGTAGTTTAATAATCCTAAGAAACTTTGGAGTTCTTTTAATGTTTTTTTAAATGTTTGGGAAAATCTTTAATTTTAGTATAAATGTGTTGTTGTAATTCTATTTGTCCATTTTAATTCTTTTTCCAAGAAAATCTATTTCTTTTTTAAATAATTCAATTTTTTTAGGACTTAGAATAACACCGTTTTGAAGTAATATTTGAACAATTGCTAGAAGATGTTGTTTATGTTCTTCCGTAGAATTAGAGAAAACAAGGATGTCGTCTATATAGACAGATATAAAAGGTAAATGTCCGAACATAGAATTCATCCATTTTTAAAATACTTGTGGTGCGTTTTTTAATCCAAAAGGCATAACTAACCATTCAAAATGTCCTTATGGGCAACTAAAGTCAGTTAACTCTATGGACTGTTTATCTGCAAGTTTTAATTGCCAAAAATCCGATTTTGCATCAAATTTACTATAATATTTTGCTCCTTGAATTTGTTTTGTTAGATGCTCAGCAGAAGGAATAAAATATCCATCAAATTTTGCATAGCTATTAAGTTTTTTAAATTTTCTATAGTTTATTACCATTCTTGCTTTTCCTCTTTTAATTTCAGCATGATTTCTCATTAAGAAAGCTGGGGATGAGTGGGTACTAAAACTTTTCTACATTAAATTTAAATTTAATAGGTCTTATATTTGTTTTGCAAATTCTTCTTTATTGGTTGGCGATGCCATGATACTGTTAACTCGGACTTTTGCATCTTTGTATTGTTCCATTAATTCAATTTTACAATACCTTGGTGCTTTGTCCAACCATTTTAATGGATTTTCTGAATAAAGGGGTTCTAACATATTATGTATTAATATTTCAAATTCTTTTATAGTTGGTATATTGTATGTACAAATGGTTGTATTATTTTTGGTGTTCTTAGATGTTCAATTAATGTAACAGGTTTTACACCACGCTGTGCTGTTGGAGTATATGTGGTGCAATTGTAGCGGGTAGTGTGACGCGAGGCACAAGAACGCCATCTAATTCAAAATAATAATTGTTGAATGGAGGGAGATGTCTTAAGTTTTCCATTCCAAGGATGCAATCACTATCAAATTTCTTTGGTAGTCATGCAAAGTCAAAGTTGTATATTTTATTATTTCCATGTGTATCAGGTATTTGTACCTGCAAATTTCTTGCTTTATGAGTAACAGGGACTTGTCTTCCCATAAAGTCATTTAGCATTACTATTTGTCTAAAGGCACCCAGAGTTGCTGGGGAATAAATATTTCTTGTAGTAAACTGGCTTCTACACTAGAATCCAGTAATGCATGTACTGTGAATTCTTGATATTCAGGGATACATACGTTATTGGAAGATATATATGTAACTGTGCCTTTCTTTTAAGATCTATGGATCTAATCATGATGTTTTATATTTTATGTAGGAACTTTTATAACCATTCATTTTGATTCCTGTTCTTTTTGTTTTTCAAGTATTCTCATTGTTCTTCCTTCTATTAGATTTTCTTGTGTAAAGCTCATGCGATGACCAATACTTTTTAATATTTCAGGAGTTAATTCAACTTCATACATTTTATTGTATGATTGAGTTCTTTTTAATGTATTTGTTGAATTTGTGTTCCCTTCATTATTTTTGGTTATGGTGGAAATGGTATTTCCTGATGCTACAAAATATTCTGTAGGTAATTGTATTCTTGGTTTAAGTGATTTTACAAGAACTTGAATCTCATTATCGAATTTTAAATGTCTTATGTCAATTAATCTAGGTTGGATTGTCTATCCTAATCCAACTTCGAATAGTTTAACTAATTGTTTGGGTGTAATTGATTTGAATGTAGCAGTGTCATTTAAGGCGATACAATGTTCCCATTGTATCCCAAGAACTTTAGATCCTGATAGAAGTTCTATATTTTGTATATTTACTGATAATGTACAAGCCTTTTCTATATTTTGGTCATCAAGACTTATACAAAAATGGGGATGTATAATTACTCCAAATAATCTATTTGCTAAATTTGACATAGCTCCTCCAATAATACTATTTAAAGGATTATTGATAATTCTTTCACCCATACAGACTATCATTATTGGAGTATCTATTCCGGAACTAAACAATCCTGTTATTTTCAGTTGTATTAGACCAATATGAAGGTATTTCATTTTTGGATATTTGGCTTTTAGTTTTTCAATTTTATTTTTATTTAAAAGGCTTATGGAAGTAAAATCTTCCTCTCCCTTCAACTCTACATTTCCTTGCATACGCTCAAATATGTATGTATGTTGAATTAAAAATGTAGATTTAAAAGTCAAAGGTTTATAAATATCCCTTTTGTCTGAGTGAGGGATTGCCTCTTTTAATTTTTCTAAATCTTCGTCAGTGACCTCAAATTTTTCTCCTGTGCTATCTTGTATTTGTGGGTTAGATGTTTCGTCGGATGTAAAAGTGTTCATGTGTATCCTATATTCTTCATATGATTCTGACTCTTTATTTCTTGATGATCGGGATGTAGAACCACTTAATGGGGTAAATGTATCATGATCATATATTTCTTCTTTTATAATTGGAAGATCTTCGTACTTATGTACAACAAGTAATCCTATTGGGTCTCTTTGCTCTATAATATAGTCTTTATCTTCCATGCTAGTACTTTTAAATAGTATAGAAGCGTTATTTTTAGAAACAGGTTCTATTAATTCATGAGTTATAAAAATATTTTCGTTAGTATGTTTAGGTATATTATAAATTTTCTCGTAATATCCGAGTGGGATTTTTATTAGTAGATCTAAGAATACTTCGGTTGTGAAGTATCTTCTTAACCTATAGCATTTTGCTGCATATAATGTGTAACCTGGAGAATTTACCTTTTCCTTTTCGGGGAGTATAGCATATATAGTTAACGGAATAATTTTTATTTGATTACGTGTCTGATTGATTGTAATCGTGTTTATTTTAAAATTATCAAAAGAATCGTTTATTTCATCTTCATTCTCAGTAGTGTCAGAATAAACTGATTCAATTTCATATACAGACGAATTAGCATCACTAGATATATCTTCTATAGTGCCAACATGAATACCGTATTCCTCGATATTTGATATAACGATATTTCGTATATTTGTAGGACATTCATTAGCATAATGTCCTTCTTTATTACATTTAAAACATTTGCAGCCTTTGCGGAAATTTTTCTTTTTAATAAACTTTTTCTTGGAAAACTTGTTTTCTTTTCTAAATTTTTTCTTATATTCTGGTTTCCATTTTTCCCTAGTGATTCGATATTTTGGTTTTGTTCTTCATTTGAAATTTCTTGTCTTTTTTCTTTCAAATTCAGAGGAGCATCCAAATTGTGTATTAATATCTTCAGTGTATTTTATAAAACAAAAAAATCCCAGTATTGAGTTTCTAATTTTATTTTTCATTTGTTTGTATGCACTAGCTTGCTCACAAACCCTTTCCATAGTATCCATACATTTCTTTTTTAATAACCCTGTGTTATGATTTTGATCGGTATTGCTTTGTCTTAAAATGTCATATCTTTCTTGTATAATGTTATTCCATGGTAAGGTATTTTTGTAAAAAAGCCTTTTACCTAGAATACTTTTTGGTCATTATTTTTTAAATGAAAAAGTAGGCCTATGTATTTTGAAGCAAATTCTTCTAAGATACATATATCACATAATTTTATTTTTAATAATTGTTTTTCATAATCAGTATCTTCTAGGAAAGTTTCTCCTGTAAAGTCTGCTAATAATAATTTTAATAATTCTCCAAGAGCTTCTTGTTTAGATTGAATATTTCTTATTCTTTGTAATTGATTTGATTTATCCTTTCAAGGTTTAGTAACCAAGCTAAATCATCTCCTGTCCAATAACTGGTAGCGTAATGTATGTATTCCATTACACTAATATTCGACGGTAATAAATTAATTGTTCCGCTGAAGAGGGTTGTTCATTATAAAAATCTTTTAATTGTTTTCTAGAAGAGTGAAATCTAATCCAATCTGATCAAGTACCATGCCTAAGCATTTCAGGGTAAGGATCGGTATGAGGACCATTATATGTGTTTTCTTCCTGTTCTTGATCTTCCACGATTACATCAGAGTTAAGATCGTTCATAACAGAAGCATTATCTGGTGGAGGTTGTGGAGGTAAAATTGGAGCACCTCTACTAGATCCGGCTTCGTTAGTGTTTATGTTGTAAATAAGTTTATCTGATGTATCAGAATTATAACCAGATTGTATGGAATATTCAAATTCTTGTTCGGAGTCTTCAAATGAAGAATGTTCTTCATTTGCTTTATATTTAAAATAGTTTATCGCAGTCGAATGTTCTTCATAATAAGAATAAAGTTCAGTACTATCAATTTCTCCTGTAAGTTCTTTTTCATGAAGAACAAGATAATTTTTATAGTAAGTGGGATCAATATCTTCAACATTTATTTTGTTATTTTCTTTAGAAGTATATTTGACCATTCGAATGCTGTTAAGCGAATGGATTGTTGGTGTATTTCGACCAAATCCTAAGCTTGCTGTTTGTTTTTGTAGTTTATTACTTATGTCTTTAACTTCTAATTTAATTTCTTGAAGTAGATCAATCATAAAATTATGGATCCCATTTATTGGGTTTTTATGAGTGGGGATGTGAACAACATGCTCATATTGTTCAGTATTTAGATCAAATTGACACTTATGTGTGTCGAGAATAACAATCTTATTATTTTTCATAAAAGGGGGTCTTTTGAACATAATTCAATTATAAGTTTACACAAAACATTTACAATCAAATAAAAAGTCTTAATTCGAATAACAATTCTTGATTCTCAAACCTGTAGTTATTAGATTAGTTTTGACCCTAGATTAAGCGGCTAGACACGATACCCCTTAATGCTTTCCTAGCATACCGTGGTTTTATAGTAGGGTTAGGCCTCGAATTAATAACCACAAGCCTATACCATCGCTTCACTTAAGTAGAGCACAACAATGGTTCGTTTCCTACTCCAATTGCATAACAATTAATAACAATACGTCATCGAATTGACTTAAAATTCGAAAAAAGTTTTATCTGCCACAAAAGTTTTGCAGACTCATAACAAATCAGGCTCAAAAGAATAGCTTAAGCTTTCATTTTGAAAAAAAATTGTACTCTTTTTTTTACTTCACGAGAATATATACAGAATGATCTAGTTCAGAAAATATAAAACAGAAGGACTTACCTAATGTCAGCCAGGCTCTGATACCAAATTGAAGAACCAAACTTGAATGTAGAAAACGAAAATATACAGTAACAGAAACTTCTTGAAGAAACAGATATTTTATTAACATACTAGTTAATATTACAAAGCTTTCGGATACAATGAAGAGAAGAAAAGATATGAAGAAATTTTTTTCCTGATGATCTTTCTTCAGAGTAGAGCCCTCCTTTTATAGCATCTTCTTTTCTTTATTTATTACTTTCTAGGCTTGATACATGTCCATTATAGGGCTAATATGTGCCCCTTGTAGGCGGAGTATGTGTCCATTATTTTAATCTTTTCAGAAGATGAGCTGGTAAGGCTAAGGGGTGATATGTCACCCTATTTGTAGAGGCTAGATTCTTTTTCCTTTGACTTCTGAATAGTGGTCCACCAAGCTTTTGATTTAATTTTGAATTTCTATGTTAGCTAGAGATTCATCGTCGAAAGGGTCGGTACCCATAGTATCTCTCATTATTGAATCTTACTCAAGTCTTTCCTTTTCCACTTGCTCTTCAAAGTATTCTTCTTGGGCCATTGTACCAACTGGGCCAATTTTGAAACTATCTAAAAATCGTTGAACCTTCATTATTTTTCCTATTGATGGTTCGAAAGCTGATAGGTAGTCTAACAGTAATATTGTTTTGCTTTCAGTGGCAGAGTGTGATCCAATTTTGCCTTTGTTAATGGCCTTAGAGAAGAATTCTTGCGCTCTACGATTCTTTCATTTTCTTCATTAAATTCTTGGTAATTGACTTTAACGAATTCATGTTGAGGGTTTTCGGTTACTCTATGTAATTCCCATAATTGAATAAAGGGATAAAGACATATGTACTGTCTTTCCTCCCAGACGCTCCATATTCTGAACATGATCATATTAAAAAACCTGCTTGAATGCTCAGCAAGTTTTGCTGTACATATGTATGGAATATAACCTAAATTTTCTTCAGGATGGCTTGTGTTGACATAAATTTCATGCACTAAGCCCTTTTTGATATGTTTTTGGTACTTCTGTATTTCAGAAAAACACTCTATTAGGCACAGTCTTATGTTATTATTGGGAATTAACTCTTTATTTCTAAGAGATTAATTAACTCTGTGTCTTCTAACTTTTTAAATAATAAAAGAAGATTACTTTCATTGATTAGATGTTGCTGATATAGAGAGATCATATCTTGAACTGTCATTTCAGCCTCCATCACTTTGGTTTTTGTGTTATCTATCTCATAAAATCTAAGTAATTCTAGAAAATCTTGAATTCTTAGACTCACGAGATCGAATGTTTGCATTTGAGAAAATATTGTTTTCAAATGGCTATGTTCAGCTGTGTTGTCAGTGAGCAACTCCGCTTCTTTTAAATCTAGAGCTTTGGACCTAGATGTAAAAGAATGCTGTGATAATTTAGACACTATTTTCTTGGTGTCTTGCAATTTTTTCTCTATCGGGGATATTGTATGCTTTAATCCCAAGTAAGTTTTTTCTAGTTGAGTTAACCAGAAATTTGCAGCTCTATGGTCTACAGATTGGATGGCTTTAAAGCATCCTTAAAATTGTCATATAAATTAGGATTTGATACTTTCAACTCTAAGTTGTAACAATCTTCGACCACAGTTGAGATGTATGGTCTTTGCACTCATATGGGAGCAATTGCTTTTCCTTTATTCATTGGAATAAATTTCTGAATTGTATTGGAAGGTGTTGTTTTGCATTTGTTTGTTTGAGCGGTTTCGGTCTATTGGACCTTTTCCTCATTTACTCTTGTAGGAGTATTGGTTTCTTCAGATTCTTTCGAAGACGAAGCCTCTTTAAAGGTTTGCTTAGCTTTTTTGGATGATTTCACTTGTTAGAAATCTGCCTGCCTTTTCATTGTTCAAATAACTCTTTGATTCTTTTTATATCGTCTTAATCCATTTTTCATAACCTGGTAAGAAGATCAGCAGCAAAGTTAGTGTATCCTGGAATGTATTTGACATCATAGTTATAGATTTCTAAATACATAGCTAATCTAATTCTTCAAAGATTTTCTTTTGGATTATTACAATTTTCTTATTTAAGAATTAAGCAACAAATTTGTTATCTGTTTCTATTACAAACTGTCTATGAAGAAGATAAATTCGTAAACTTTTGATTGCTATTTTAATATCTAGTAATTCTTTGTCCTAGGTAGCATATTTAATCTGGGGTTTGCTAAACTTTCCAGAGGAATATGCTACAACTTTCTTTTGTTTAGCAATTAATACTCCTGCCCAAAAATTGTCAGAAGCGTCAGTTTGTTGCATAAGTAATTCTTCATCTGAAGGAAAATAGAGGATTTTTTATCCTTTATTAGGTCTTTAATTTTTTGTATTTCTTCTTCTTCTTGCTTTTGTAAGGTAATAGGAATTTTGTCTGTGTTCCATCTTCTTGGTTGTTCTCCATTATGCTGTTTATATTTTGCTTATTCATCAATAAGCTTTTTCTGTAAGGGTCATAGCAGATAAATTAGGAATAATTTTTTTTACTGTAGTTTAATAATCCTAAGAAACTTTGGAGTTCTTTTAATGTATTAAATGTATTGGGAAAATCTTTAATTTTAATATAAATGTGTTGTTATAATTCTATTTGTACATTTTTAATTCTTTTCCAAGAAAATCTATTTCTTTTTTAAATAATTCAAATTTTTTAGGACTTAGAATAACACCGTTTTGAAGTAATATTTGAACAACTGCTAGAAGATGTTGTTTATGTTCTTCCGTAGAATTAGACAAAACAAGGATGTCGTCTATATAGACAGATACAAAAGGTAAATGTCCGAACATAGAATTCATCCATTTTTGAAATACTTGTGGTGCATTTTTTAATCCAAAAGGCATAACTAACCATTCAAAATGTCATTATGGGCAACTAAAGGCAGTTAACTCTATGGACTATTTATCTGCAAGTTTTAATGTCCAAAAACCCGATTTTGCATCAAATTTACTATAATATTTTGCTCCTTGAATTTGTTTTGTTAGATGCTCGGCAGAAGGAATAAAATATCCATCAAATTTTGTATAGCTATTAAGTTTTCTATAGTTTATTACCATTCTTGCTTTTCCTCTTTTAATTTCAGCATGATTTCTCACTAAGAAAGTTGGGGATGAGTGGGTACTAAAACTTTTTTGTATTAATTTTAAAGTTAACAGGTCTTTTGTTTGTTTTGCAAATTCTTCTTTACCGATTGGCTATACCATGATACTGTTAACTCGGACTTTTGCATCTTTGTATTGTTCCATTAGTTAAATTTTACAATACTTGGTGCTTTGTCAAACCATTTTAATGGATCTTTTGAATAAAGGGGTTCTAACATATTATGTATTTATACTTCAAATTCATTTGTAGTTGGTATATTGAATGTACAAATTTTTGGTTGTATTTTTTTTGGTGTTCTTACATGTTCAATTGTAGCGGGTAGCGTGACGCGAGGCACAAGAATGCCATCTAATTCAAAATAATATCTGTTGAATGGAGGGAGATGTCTTAAGTTGTCCGTCCCAAGGACGCAATCACTATCAAATTCCTTTTGTAGTAATGCAAAGTCAAAGTTGTATACTTTATTATTTCCATGTATATCAGGTATTTGTACCTGTAAATTTGTTGCTTTATGAGTAATAGGTTCTTGTCTTCCTATAAATTCATTTAACATTCCTTTTTTGTCTAAAGGGCACCCAGAGTTGCTGGGAAATAAAAATTTCTTGTAGTAAACTGGCTTCTCACCAGAGTCCAATAACGCATGTACCGTGAATTCTTGATATTCAGGGATACATATCATTACAAGAAGATATATATGCAACTGTGCCTTTCTTTTAAGATTTATTGATCTAATCACGATGTTTTATATTTTCTGTAGGAACCTTTATGACCATTCGGTTTGATTCCTGTTCTTTTTGTTTTTCAAGTATTCTCATTGTTCTTCCTTCTATTGGATTTTCTTGTTTAAAGCTCATGCGATGACTGATACTTTTTAATATATCAGGAGTTAATTCAACTTCATACATTTTATTGTATGATTGATTTCTTTTTAATGTATTTGGTGAATTTGTATTTTCTTCATTATTTTTGGTTATGGTGGAAATGGTATTTCCTGATGCGATAAAATATTCTGTAGGTAATTGTATTCTTGATTTAAGTGATTTTACAAAAACCTGAATCTCATTATCGAATTTTAAATGTCTTATGTCAATTAATCTAGGTTGGATTGTCTTTCCTAATCCAACTTTGAATAGTTTAACGAATTGTTTGGGTGTAATTGATTTGGATGTAGCAATATCATTTAAGGCCATACAATGTTCCCATTGTATGCCAAGAACTTTATATCCTGATAGAAGTTCTATATTTTGTAGATTTACTGATAATGTACAAGCCTTTTCTATATTTTGATCATCAAGACATATTTGGATATTTGGCTTTTAGTATTTCAGTTTATATTTTTATTTAAAAGGCTTATGGAAGTAAAATCTTCCTCTCCCTTTAACTCTACATTTCCTTGCATACGCTCAATATATATGTATGTTGATTTAAAAATCTAGATTTAAAAGTCAAAGTTTAAATATCCTTTTTGTCTGAGTGAGGGATTGCCTCTTTTAATTTTTCTAAATCTTCGTCAGTGACCTCAAATTGTTCTCCTGTGCTATCTTGTATTTGTGGATTAGATGTTTCTTCAGATGTAAAAGTGCTCATGTATATCCTATATTCTAGATATGATTCTGACTCTTTATTTCTTGATGATCAGGATGTAGAACCACTTAATGGAGTAAATGTATCATGATAATATATTTCTTCTTTAATAATTGGAAGATCTTCGTACTTATGTATAACAAGTAATCCTATAGGGTCTCCTTGCTCTATAATATAGTCTTTATCTTCCATGCTAGTACTTTTAAATAGTACAGAAGCGTTATTTTTAGAAAGAGGTTCTACTAATCCGTGAGTTATAAAAATATTTTCTTTAGTATGTTTAGGTATATTATAAATTTTCCCATAATATCCGAGTGGGATTTTTATTAGTAGATCTAAGAATACTTCGGTTGTGAAGTATCTTCTTAACCGAAAGCATTTTGCTACATATAATGTGTAACCTGGGGAATTTTCCTTTTCCTTTTTGGGAGTATAGGTAGTCTAACAGTAATATTGTTTTGCACTTCAAAGTGATTCCCATAATTGAATAGAGGGATAAAGATGTATGTACTGTCTTTCCTCTCAGATGCTCCAAATTCTGAACATGAACATAGTAAAAACCTGCTTGAATGCTCAACAAGTTTTGCTGTACATATGTCTGGAATATAACCTGAATATTCTTCAGGATGGCTTGTGTTGACATAAATTTCATGCACTAAGCCCTTTTTGATATGTTTTTGATACTTTTGTATTTCAAAAAAAGGCTATTTGGCATAGTCTTCTACTGTTATTGAGAATTAACACTTCATTTTCTAAGAGTTTAATTAACTCTGTGTCTTGTAACTTTTTGAAGTACAGAAGAAGATCACTTTCATCAATGAGACGTTGCTGACATAAAGAGATCATATCTTGAACTGTCATTTCAACCTCCACCTCTTTGGTTTTTGTCTTATCTATCTCATACTGTCTAATTAATTCAAGAAAATCTTGAATTCTTAGATTTACGAGATCGGATGTTTGCATTTGAGAAAATATTGTTTTTAAATGGCTATGTTCAGCTGTGTTGTCAGTGAACAACTCTGCTTCTTTTAAATCTAGAGCTTCAGACCTAGATGTAAAAGAATGTTGTGATAATTTAGACACTATTTTTTGGGTGTCTTGCAATTTTTCCTCTTTCTGGGATATTGTATGCTTTAATCCCAAATAAGTTTTTTCTAGTTGAGTTAACCAGAAATTTGTAGCTCTATGGTCTATAGATTGGACGGCTTTAAAGCATGCATTAAAATTGTCATATAAATTAAGATTTGATGCTTTCATCTCTAAGTTGTACCAATCTTTGACCATAGATGAGATGTATGGTCTTTGCACTCCTATAGGAGAAATTGCTTTTCCTTTATTCATTGGAACAAATTTATGAATCGTATTGGAAGGTGTTTCCTTGCCTTTGTTTGTTTGAGCGGTTTTGGTCTGTTCGACCTTTTCCTCATTTACTTCTGTGAGAGTATTGGTTTCTTTGGATTCTTTCAAAGACGAAGGATCTTTAGAGGTTTGCTTAGCTTTTTTGGATTAATTCACTTGTTGGAAATCTTCCTGCCTTTTCATTATTTCTAATAATTCTTTGATTCTTTTTATGTCGTCTTCATCCATTTTTCATAACTTGGCAAGAAGATCAGCAACAAAGTTAGTGTAGCCTGGAATGTATTTGGCATCATAGTTATAGATTTATAAATACATGGCTAATCTAATTCTTCGAAGATTTTCTTCTGGATTGTTTATAGTTTTCTTTTTTAAGAATTGAGCAACATATTTGTTATCTGTTTCTATTACAAACTGTCTACGAAGAAGATAAATTCGTAAACTTTTGATTGCTAATTTAATAGCTAGTAATTCTTTGTCATAGGTAGCATATTTAATCTGGGGTTTGCTAAACTTTCCAGAGGTATATGCTACAACTTCCTTTTGTTTAGCAATTAATACTCTTGCCCAAAAATTGTCAGAAGCGTCAGTTTGTAGTGTAAATAATTCTTCATCTGAAGGAAAATAGAGGATCTTTTGATTCTTTGTTAGGTCTTTAATTTTTTGTATTTCTTCTTCTTCTTGCTTTTGTAAGGTATTAGGAATTTTGTCTGTGTTTCATCTTCTTGGTTGTTCTCCATTATACTGTTTATATTTTGTTTGTTCATCAGTAAGCTTTTTCTGTAAATTTTGGGTCTTAACAGATAAATTAGGAATAAATTTTCTACCGTAGTTTAATAATCCGAAGAAACTTTGAAGTTCTTTTAATGTTTTAAATGCATTGGGAAAATCTTTAAGTTTACTATAAATGTGTTGTTGTAATTCTATTTGTCCATTTTAATTCTTTTTCCAAGAAAATCTATTTCTTTTTTAAATAATTCAATTTTTTAGGACTTAGAATAACACCGTTTTGAAGTAATATTTGAACAACTGCTAGAAGATGTTATTTATGTTCTTCCACAGAATTAGAGAAAACAAGGATGTCGTCTATATAGACAGATACAAATGGTAAATGTCCGATTCATCTATTTTTGAAATACATGTGGTGCGTTTTTTAATCCAAAAGGCGTAACCAACCATTCAAAATGTCCTTTTGGGCAACTAAAGGCAGTTAACTCTATGGACTGTTTATCTGCAAGTTTTAATTGTCAAAAACCTGATTTTGCATCAAATTTACTATAATATTTTGCTCCTTGAATTTGTTTTGTTAGATGCTCAACAGAAGGAATAAAATATCCATCAAATTTGTTATAGCTATTAAGTTTTCTATAGTTTAGTGCCATTCCTGCTTTTCCCCTTTTAATTTCAGCATGATTTCTCACTAAGAAAGCTGGGGATGAGTGGGTACCGAAACTTTTCTATATTAATTTTGAATTTATTAGGACTTTTATTTGTTTTGCAAATTCTTCTTTATCGGTTAGCGATACCATGGTACTGTTAACTCGGACTTTTGCATCTTTTTATTGTTCCATCAATTCAATTTTACAAAATAAATGTTGAAGATATTGATCCCAACAATCCATTCGCTTAACAACATTCGAATGGTCAAATATACTTCTTAAGAAAATAACAAAATAAATGTTGAAGATATTGATCCCACATACTAGAAAAATTATCTTATTCTTCAAAAAAAAGAACTTATAGGAGAAATTGTTAGTACTGAACTTTATTCTTATTATGAAGAACCTTCGACGGCGATAAACTATTTTAAATATATAGCAAATGAAGAACATTCTTCATTTGAAGATTCGGAACAAGAATATGAATATTCCACAGAATCTGGTCATAATTCTGATACATCAGATAAACTAATTTGCAATATAAACATTAACGAAACTAGATCTAGTAGAGGTGCTCTAATTTTACCTCCACAACCTCCACCAGATAATGCTTCTGTTATGAACGATCTTAACAAGTGAAATCATCAAGAAAAAGCTAAGTAAACCTCTAAAGAGGCTTCGTCTTCGATAGAATCTGAAGAAACCAATACTCTCATAGGAGTAAACGAGGAAAAGGTCCAATAGACCAAAACCGCTCAAACAAACAAAAGCAAGGCAACACCTTCCAATACAATTCAGAAATTTGTTTCAATAACCAAAGGAAAAGCAATTGCTCCCATAGGAGTGCAAAGACCATACATCTTAGCTGTGGTCGAAGATTGGTACAACTTAGAGATGAAAGCATCAAATCCTAATTTATATGACAATTTTAACGGATGCTTTAAAGCCATCCAATCTGCAGACCATAGAGCTGCAAATTTCTGGTTAACTCAACTAGAAAAAACTTATTTGGGATTAAAGCATACAATATCCCAGAAAGAGAAAAAATTACAATACACCCAAAAAATAGTGTCTAAATTATCACAGCATTCTTCTACATCTAGGTCTGAAGCTCTAGATTTAAAAGAAGTGGAGTTGTTCACTGACAACATAACTGAATATAGCCATTTGTTAACGAGGACCCTTAACTATTGATGATTTAAGGACTGAACAATTTGGATGGTGGAGAAATAAGTTTCCATGTTGTTCAACCAAGTTTACTCTCCAACGCAAATCACGCCATCATCTTCGTCCATATGAACATCCAGATTCGGCAGAGGATGTTCTTCTTCTTGATCCTTTTGTGGTTCTTCTAGAGGATCTTTTTCTTCAGAATCCATGGCTTGTGATGATTCTTCAATAACAATGGGATTGTCATGGTTATCCATAAGAAATTTTTGTAGATTCCTAAGGATTCTGCCTTGCCTTTCTTGTTCTCTCTCCATTTGTAGTTGACTAACTTGAATCTCCGTCATCATTTGAAGCAAATCTTTCATATTCTCTTGCAATTTGATGACTCGTACGCGTGTGGATCTTTGAAATGGACTAGAATGAGGAGAAGTGGTTGAAGAAGGTTCATTATTAGAAGAGGAAGCCATTAGTTTACTGTTTTGGAAGTTTGTTACAGAGAATAGAATAGAGAAAAGGAGTAAAAAGTCGTAATATATAAATATGACTTAATGACTAATTTTAGAGGGAATTTTAAATTTGAAAATCACGGCTAGTATGTCGGCACAGGGGGATGGGTCATGTCGACATGCCTAGCGCAATTTTTGAGAAATTTTTATTTATATTAATTATCAATTATACTTGTACTGTTTATAATTTATATTTTAGTTAATGAACATATCCCTAATTCTCTTCTAAATTTAGTAAATTTTTGTTCATTTAGTGGTTTAATTAATATATCAGCAATTTGGTTTTCAGTATTAATATATTCAAGAGTTACGACTTCTTTACTTACATTATCTCTAAGAAAATGATGTTTAACATTAATATGTTTTGTTCTAGCATGATGAGTTGGATTCTTAGATAAGTTTATCGCACTAGTCTTATCACAATAAATTGGTGATTTAGTTATAATTAATCCAAAATCTTTTAAAGTTTGTTGCATATATATAACTTGAGAACAAGCCAAAGCAACAAATATATATTCTGCTTCAGTTGTTAACATGGATACAGTATTTTGCTTCTTACTAAACTAGGAAACCAGAGAATGTTCTAGAAAGTGACAAGTTCTGCTTGTACTTTTTCGGTCTGATTTACAACCAGCGTAATCAGCATCACAATATGAAATTAAGTCAAACACATCGTTTTTAGGGTAAAATAAACCTTAATCTAAAGTATGTTTTACATATCTTAAAATTCTTTTAACAGCTTTTAAGTGAGTTTCCTTAGGTTGAGATTGGTATCTTGCACAGAGACAGACACTATGCATGATGTTCGAACGACTTGTTGTTACATAAAGCAGCGAACCAATCATTCCCCTCTATAATTTTTTATTAACATATTTTGATTTATCTTCTTTACATAAAGCTATATTAGTTGTCATTGGAGCTGGTTTCCCACCATAAGTGGTTAATCCAAATTTATTAATTAAATCCTTAGCAAATTTTTCTTAATAAATGAAAATTCATTTATCTAATTGTTTGATTTGATGTCCTAAGAAGAAACTTAATTCTCCTATATAAATCATTTCAAATTCTTTAGTCGTTATATCTGAAAATTCTTTACTCATTATTTTATTAGTTGATCCAAATATTATATCATCTACATATATTTGTATTAGTTGAATATCATTTTTTGTTTCTTTTAATAAAAAGAGTTGTATCTATTTTACCTATTTCAAAACCATATTGTAGTAAGTAAGATCTTAATCTTTCATACCAGGCTCTAGAAGCATGTTTCAGACCATATAAAGCTTTCTTTATTCTATATACATGATTTGGAAATTTATTATCTGCAAAAAGTGGAGGTTGTTCAACATAAACATCTTTTTTACAAGACCATTTAGAAAAGCACTTTTAACATCCATTTGAAATAACTTAAAATTATTGTAGTTTGCGAAAGCAAGTAGAATCCTAATAGCTTTTAGTCTTTCTACGGGTGCAAAGGCTTCCCCATAATTAATTCCTTCTTCTTGACAATCACCTTGCGCGACTAAACGAGCTTTATTTCTCACGACCTCACTAAATTAATTCATTTTATTTCTATAAACCCTTTTTGTTCCAATTATACTTTTATCCTCAGGTCTAGGGACAAGTTCCCAAACATCATTTCAAGTGAACTAATTCAATTCTTCTTGCATAGCAAGAATCCATGAATCATTAGATGATTCTTTCTTGGATTTTTAGGTTCAATAGTTGATATAAAAGCTACATTACTCATACCATTTAGTTGATTTCTTGCTTTAACTACAGATTCAATATTTCCTAATACATTTTCTACAGGATGATCTTTTAATAACCTAATTCTTTTATTAGGTTGAATGATTTCACAATTAGTTTCACTAAGTTCATTATTTAAAGTTACGAAATCTTCTCCATCTTCTATTTGTACAGTATCTTTAAAAACCTTATCAAAAGATACATGCATTGTTTCTTCAATGGTATTAGTACTTAAATTATAAACTCTAAATGCTTTACTTCTATTAGAATATCCGATAAAGATACCTTTGTCGGGTTTAGGTTCAAATTTATCTAAATTATCTTTTGTATTAAGAATAAAACACTTACTACCAAAAACTTTAAAATAAGCTACTATGGATTTCTTATTATAAAGTAATTCATATGGTGTTTTATTAGTTAATGGTCTAATTAAAATCCAATCTAATATATAACACGCTATAGCGACTGCTTCAGCCCAAAAGTTGTTAAGTAAGTTACTATCAGAAAGCATTGTTCTAGCACACTCTTGAATCGTTCTATTTTTACTTTCTACCACTCCGTTTTGTTATGGAGTTCTTAGAAAAGAGAAATTATGAATAATTCCTTTTTGATTACAGAAGTTCTCAAAATTTTCATTTTTAAATTCTCCATTGTGATCACTAAGAATAGTTTATATTTTTAAAGAAAGTTGATTTTGAATTCTTTGAGCAAAATTTTTAAATAATTCAAAGCATCACTTTTAAGTTTAAGAAAAATTGTCCAAGTATATCTTGAATAATCATCTACAATTACAAAAACAAATTTATTGTGATTAATTGGTTGACTTGAGATGGGCCAAATAAATCTGAATGAAGTATTTCTAGAGGTTTAGAAGTATAAATCATATTTTTTAATTTAAATGAACTTTTCTTAAGTTTTCCTAATTGGCAAGCATTACATATACTATCTACTTTAAAGTTTAACTTCGGAAGACCTCTAACTAAGTCAAGTTTTGATGACCTAGATAACAGTTTGAAATTTAAATGACCAAACCTTTTATGCCAAATACAAGGATCACTTGTATTAGCCAAAAGACATAAGTTATCATTTGAAACTTTCATACTGAGAATGTAAATGTTTTTCTTCCTAATACCTTCAAAGATAATATTTGACTTATTATCTCCGATGTGACACTTATCTTTTTCAAATTTGATTTTAAATCCTTTATCACATAGTTGACTTATATTAAACAAGTTATGTTTTAAATTCCTAACTAGCAAAATATCATAAATAAGAGGAGTTTTAGAATCACCAACATTGCCGACGCCAACCACATGTCCTTTTGAGTTATCTCCAAAGTTGACCAATCCACCATCTTGATATATAATGTCATTGAGTATCTCGGGATTTACAGTCATATGCCTTAAACGGCCACTATCAAGTATCTAATTATCTTTCTCAATTTGCACAGTTTGTCAATTGGTTGTTGATTCTTCAAAATCCATGTAACATGTCCGTTCCTGCATAACAAACCAATTCGGTAGATAACTTGATTTTTCATAAAAACTATATGCAGACTTATGATACTTTGATGAAATGCATAAATTCAAACTATTATTAATAAAATTTCCTTAAATTCCATTTTTAACTTTTCAAGTTTCAAATTATGAAAACTATGAAAGAATACGCTCTGATACCAATTGAAAGGGAGTGCGGATTAAGGATCTTAAGGCTAATTTAACACTAGAAGGGGGTGAATAGTGTTTAATGGATTCTAAGAATTATATGGACTAACTTAAAATTCTGATATAAACAAATGCAGAACTTAATCACAAAAAAATCACAGAATCAAACACAGATGCAGAAAGTAAATAAAAAACAGTAAAGGGAAAGAACACACCGGATTTTATACTGGTTTAGAGTTACCTACATCCAGTCCTGTACCAAGGCCAACCACCTCATACAGATTTTTAATATACCAATGTCGAGATTACATTCCTCAATTTCTAGAGGCCTTGTGGTACCCTCCTATCTCATGAGTCCGGGGCAAACTCTCTTGATTGACGGGCCACAAGATTACCCAATTGGTTTCCAAGCACAACCACACCTTATAGAGAGACTCGATAAACTTTTGATTTCCAATTGATCTTATGACTCTGAATAGCACATTGATCTTCGAGAGAGGGTAGAAAATCAAACAAGAATGAGATTCTAATTTGATTCACTTAAGAATTCAGCAAAATTTCGGCATGATATTAAACATATGAAAATTATAGAATATGGATTTATAGAGAAGAAGAAGTAAAGAAAAATATGAAATTAGATGATTAAAAAATTCGTTTGTGAAGCCTATTTATAAAGTACCAACGATGATAACCATTCATGAAGAGATTTAAACGAATAGACACTTTTTTGAAAATTGAAACTTTTGAATTCAACGGCTAGCATGTCGACATGGGGTATCCTATGATGTCGGCATCCCTATGAGAAAAATAATGTAAAATTTGTTTTTGAAAATGAAGTTTAAAACAAAAGTTTATTTTAAAACAAAAACAAATAATATTTTAAGGCTAAAACAACTTTTTGGAAAATCTTTTGAAAAGATAATTTTAAGGCTAAAATATTTCAAAAAGTAGTTTTGAAAATCATTTTTGGAAAACCATTTTGAAGTAGTTTTGTAAGCTTCTTCCTGAAGAATATCTCATCACATCAGGACGTGAGAAGTTGTACAAAGCCAGGATGTTCGTGGGTTTGTAAGCCACTTGTCAAGGTTTGTAAGCTACTTGTCGTGGGTTTATAAGCCACTAAGAAGGTAGAAATGGATTTCATCCCAAATGAAATTTGGAATGAAGATTTCCATGCTATTATGAAGTTTTAACAAAAAACTAGACACATATCTTGAAATCTTGATCTTGATACTCATAAGTCTTCAAACTTGATTTGTTCATTCTTGATCTTGATACTTTACAGTCTTCAATAATCAGTACCTACCTTATATATATCCTGTATAATAATATTCATACATATCTCAACAATAGTCTTAGTATATAAGTTATAATAAAATAAGTTACAAAGGTTGTTGTCATCAAAGCTACTATCTCCAGTTCCTAATATCTTCAACCCTAAATGCCATGAGCTTCCAGACAATGTTGCACCTCCGTAACAAGCCACCACCAACTTGTCTCCACAAGTGAAGCACAAAACCATCCTCGCCTTAGCCTAACTCCGCCTTCAGCTCCATCGTGACCCTTAAATCTGAATCCTCAACATGATCTGTCGCGTCCAAAGCCACTGCCTTTGACCCCTTATGCAGTCGCTACCTCTTATGTGCCTTGACATGAGCAGTTTCGGCCATCGACAAAGAGGAAAAAGCTCTTATTCTGAGTGGCAGCTAAAGTGATTTCAATTGAGGATGGAAAATAAGTTTAGGATATTTCAAAAAGGGGAGATGGAAAGAGCAGCTTATGCTGTGGAGGTGTGCGTATTATTTGATTTCTCAAATAAGTCACCACACATTTTTTGCTCATATGTCACACAACGCATCAGATCGTCACAAAACTCGTTTGTGGTCATACGATCATACAGCACATCAGATCGTCACAAAACTCGTCGGCACACTTCTCTTCGTTTTTTCAGTCTTGATGGTATAAATTTTAACACCATTTTAGACAAAGCTCTGGAATGATAATTTAATGTATTTCGATGTCGTTTTGGCCATCGAATCGCCCTTATTTTAAAAATTCTTCAATTGCAAGCCTCATAATGAAGTCCTCATCTGGGAAACACAAGCCATCAGTCAAGATCCCACTGGACCCAACTATACATGTATTCTTTTATATAATACGTATAGAAATATGAAAATTGTAGTCGTGACTCCAAATATAGCGGTATTTATACTCATTTAGTTCACAACGTCTATCCACACTTAACAGAAGTAGTCTCAAATTCTAATTCGACCGTATGCAAAAAATCAGATTTTAGACCTTCAATTCATTAAGGATTCAATATTTAAATTAATTATTTAAAAATCCAGTCATTAAAAATATGGGCTGTGAAAGAAGTCATGATACAAATAGTAGACAGAGAACAACAAAGCAGATCCATTCATGAAGTGTCTAGCTTGGTCGGACCTCAATAAACTGATCAAAGGGATGGGATTGAGATTCCATAATTGATTGCAAGTGCAGGTGGAAGATTGATAGAGCTAGGAAGTAGTCCTAAGGGAAATTCTATGATTTACCATAAATTATCGACTCGGTAATAAAATATCATTCGAAATAAAATGTGTTTTTCTTTCTATTTTATAATTTAATGATGTGTAATATTAGTATTCATTTAATTTAAGTATATTTAGTAGAATTCCATAACTGTTATGCATGTGATAGTAATTACAATGTGGTGTAATCATGAGAAATTTATCACAATGAAAATATAGATATTGTTCTAAATATTCCTAGACAAGATGAAACAAGACTGGATACCTATGCATTCATTGAGATTTGAGTACGTAATGCTCTCTAAATATTGCGCGATGTATTACTCATGGTTTTTGGGGGAACAAAGAGGTTACATATTGATAGCTATAGGATTATCATGGAATGGTTCATTCAATAATTTTCTGTTGGTTATATATCTAAGGCCAAACATAAAATATCGAAGTAATAATATTACACGGTTCTCTCGATGAGAATACCATTGAACTTCACTATAGGAACTCTGCTTTGAATATAGTCAAATTGTGGCATAACAGCCATCGAACATCTATAATTGGGTCAGAATAGAAGCATCGAAAGTGAAACACTATTTAATAGAGAATTCATCTCCTCGGTTATATGGAATGATCAATCGTAGTGAAATCAAAGTCGAGGTCTCTGGCCAGAAAAGTTCGCTTAATAATAATAATAATAATAATAATAATAATAATAATAATAATAATAATAATAATAATAATAATTAACCAAGGACTTTTTATAAGGATTTTACAAGTTAAATGTGGACGATATTGGAATTTCAACCAAAGAAAAATTTCATAAGTCCTAATGTGATACAGTTTTGATGAAGAGAATTTGTACGAATAATCAATACTGCTAGGGATTGTTTAAGATAGTAAAATTGGATTTTATAAAAATTATATAAGATATAAATTCATCTAAACCATCACATCACTAGCTAAGATGATGTGTGAATGTTAATAATGGAATTGTTCAATATTAATATGTAACGAACGGGCTTTTCGACCCTCGAAAATCAATACTAATACATCTACTATATTGCGTGTCGAGCATTCAAGCGCCGGAAAGACCGATCGTTATGGGAAGAAAGAAGATAGAAGATAAGAAGAAACTAAAAAATCATAGAATTTCACAATAGAACGGAATAACATATATAAATCAACATAATTCTTTACAAAATCATTTCCAAAATGATACACCAGAGTCATACTAATACAAATCTACCCTTGGACAGTCATAAAAACCTGTCCTTACTTAACTAACACAACATAATATAATACAATGAAAACCAGATAATAAATAGCTATCGATGAAGCTTCCTGCTCCAAGCTCCTCCAAAATGCATCTGTGGGAAAACCTGAACTACTTGACTTCCCATAAATATTTAAGCACCGAAGAGTTTTAGGGAAAAAAATAAAACTCCAGATCAGACATGGGTCTGGTGTGAGCAAACTCAACAGCTGAATTATTATGTTTAAAACCCTTTAAAATAAAGGGTATCTCATAAGACCACGCAGCACATAAACACGGACAGATTTTATCTTACGATAACCAAAACACTTTATATAGGAATCTATTGATGTTATCATAATGTCTAAGGGTACAAAGTAAATATGTAAAATAGTTGAAATGCTTGCATCTAAAATTCCAACATAGTTTGGCACAATCAAAATCGTAATGGCTCATATTAGAGATTGGATTCCATACTATGGCAAGGTAAGGGACTACCTTCCAATGGTACACCCCTAGAAAATGCACCGATGCCAAAACAGAACTGGATTCCCCTTTAACATGGAAAACTGGATTATCTCATCCCCTTTTTGACAATGAGGCCTTATACTACCACGGTGTTTGTGTGCAAACTAACTCCGAATAGGGACAATCTAGAATGGAATGATGGCCCATAATGGAAGTTAACCACATGGCTCTACTAAATACCTTGTTTTTGCAATTTTCCCGATTTGTGAAGCTTGTGAGATCGCGTCTTTACATTTTTTGCAAACCCACTTGGAATATTATCACTGCCTTCCAGACGTCATTACAACATTAGCATTCATCCATACAAGTTCATTCTGGGATTGAATGAAACCGAAGGCACTACTTCTACTACATCCATTTTGGAATTACCCTCAGGATTAGTAGCAAGCAGCATTGCACTTTACGGCTCCGTCTTCAATTCCATATGTTATAAGATGTCTTCAATTCGAAATGCTTGAGTTGGATCGAAGTGGTTTTCAGATAACATATTCGATCTTGGTCACTTTGAAACAATATTCGATAATTTCCAGTAAAATCAACCCCGATTCTTTAGGAAATAAACAGACAAAGATAAGAGCGGAGATCACCTCCTAACTGCTAGTAGATGGATTTCCAAATCATTTATCCTAGAAGAATAAAACGAATTTATACATACAGTATAGCACCACCAATGGTAATAGTATCATATAATTTTCGTGTTTCTCCTAGATATTTCCATAGTTACATTTTGGTCCAGGTTTTATAGTCGGCGATTGAACTATCAAATATACCAACATTGATTTAATTCCTTATGGGATGTACCAAGCCTTTATTAATTAATCTGTCATTAATTGAAACACTGTGCAAAGCTTGATCAGAAGATCTTTTTAAAACACTGTTCCTAAACCCTTTACATTTCTTTTATAATTGGAAAAAAAATTACTTATCCCAAAATTATAAGCAGTTACCAAAAACAATTGGAAAATACCCTCTTCTCAAATTCCATATTAAATGGCCAAAAAATTCCCTTTTTAAAACATTACTTACTATAAAACCATTCACTTTATAAAACCCATTTACTTATCCTATATAAAAATTCTTTTTATAAGTACACTTCATATTTCAAACCTCCTTATAATTCAAGCTAGATTTAATTTTTTTTTAAAGTCATTAAAATGATTTAAAAAATATCTTTCCAATATAAACTCTTTATAAAATTTCCTTTATAAAATATCTTTGACATTAAAAAATATCATTTACAAAATCTCATTTTAAAACACTTAAAATAAAGCCTTTTATTTAGTAAAACCCTTTTTATAAATAAGTTATTATTTATAAATACTTTTATAAAATAATTATATAACTTGAAAATCATTTATAAACTTTCAAAATCCAAACTGATTAAAGAATTAGAGCAAATTTTAAAACCATACTTTATAATTTCAAAAGGAGGCTTAGCAATCCCATTGGTACTTATTTAAGTTACCATTTAGTTTCAGTATCACTTTCAAGTCATTCAACAATTTTATTTACATCAGTCAACATATATGTAAATATACTTCGTATCCAACTCAGGAAATAACATGTCGATATAAACTAACCAGTATAAACATATCCAAATAACATAACACTAGGATGATGATTGTCCTGCTACATAGATGTCCAAACAATTTATAGCAGAATGACGATTTATTCTACTAACATATGTCCATATAAACGACCATTACACTATAGCAGAACGGGGATTTATTCTACTATCAGGTGCCCAAATAATTCAATCAATCAACATTATAATTCATTCATAGTTATTCGACTACTAAATAGTATGTACACTTGAATCACAAAACCATCTTTGGAAAGAAGTTCTTTTTAAAACATTTGGTTTATGGGAAAACAAAGGATTTAAAATGTAAAATTCCTTTTGAAATAATTAATTACAAGTCAAACATTTTGTTAGTCCTATATTAGTTATTAAATAATAATTTAAACCTTCGTTAATAATTAAATATTAATAAATCTCAATTAATTAATTAATATTTAATTCAAAATTTAAAATATAAATTAAACCACTATTTAAAATAATTAAATCTTAATTAAGTTTTTAATTAAATCCTTAACTTAAATTTAACTTGATTAGTAATTAATTAGTAATTAAACCCTTTATTTAATCGATAATTAAATAAAATAAATTATATAATTAACTCATAATATTTAAATTTTAATTAACTTAATAATTAATTAAAATTAATGTTAACTTTAAAAGATAATTTAACTTTAAAATTTATAAAACTTATTTAATCTTAATTAATTATTAGTTACTAAATTTAATTAATTATTAATTATTAGAAACTTAATTAGATTTCTAAAACATTTTTAAAACATTTTTAATTATGGAAACCAAGTTTTGTAAAAATCGGATTTTTAAGCGACCAACATCTATATCGACTATCGCTATGGATGCCATTACTAGAAAATTGGTCCTTAACTTATCTTTTTAAAGCCTAACACCTTAGTGCTTAGGAAATTTTCAAAACATAAGTGTTTGAAAACTAAAACCAAGTTTGAAACTTCTGAAAATGATTTTGAATTTAAACTAAACTCACGGTTTTCATATAAGGATTTTTTTGCTAACCCAAACCAAGACGCTAACTTTTCTTTTAGTATACAGCATACACCATATCCATCCACAAACAGACATATCACACCATATACATGAAGAAAATTCATAACTTTACATACAATAACAACATCCAAACTTCAAACTCAAGTCTAATATAATATGTCATAAAGCATCCAAATATATAACAACACCACAACATTTGTTTAAACAAATGTTTAACAAGATTAACAACACATATAGTACTAAAAAATTTCAACTTAAATAAAATTTAGACCTTTAAATTAAACCAAGAAGTTTACTCACCAAAAATCTTTGAAAACTTGAAATGTTTTAGAATTTGGAAAGCTTGGAAAACCACAAAAATCATTTAAAAATAGGTTATCTTCTCCTCGATTTTTGGACATGTTACTCTTGGATTTTGGACGGGTCATAAAATAAAAGTTTTAGGAAATTATTTTGTCTGCAATTTGAAAAGGAAGTCGCTTAATTTTGGTTTGTTTTAAGGGAGATATGGTTAAAAGAATGAGTAGTATTTTCAGGCTTCAAAATATAGGTCCAAAAATGAGTCAGAAAGAAATGCAATTTTTGCCCAATAGTATTCAAAATTTTAAAAAGTAGCTCAAATGCAAGTTTTAGCCACTAGAATTACATTTGGTTTGAAAAAATAAAATCTTGATTCGAAGTAGAATGGAAGAAGTTATGGCCGAATGAAGTGGGAAAAAATGGAGAAGTTTTAAAATGAAAAGGAGGAGATTTAACATGTTTGAAATTATTTTAAAAGTTTAAACTTGGATTTTTAAAAACTTAAAATATGAATGGAATCCATTAAAAGGTTTTATGAAGCTATTATGAAGATGAATATTTTTTGAAAAAATGGAAAAAGTGAAAAGAATAAAGGAAATGAAAATGGAGAAAAGCTTTTATATAAAATGCATAAAGGGAATTACCATTCTACCCTTATCCTTCGCCCTCCATTCATATGCTTCCACCTCATCACAAGCCTCCCTCCCCTTGTACTCATGCCACCATAGCCTCCTCTTTCTTTAAATCAAAGCCAACATGCCATAAATTCATGTACTTAATGTTTAAACATGTTTCCATGATGTGATGTTTACTTTTATATAATTTTATACTGTATTATCTTAAGTATATATACATACATACACTTAACTAATGCATACATGAATACATACATATCCTAGTTTATTTCTAAATGAATGTGTATACAATTATTCTAGTTTGATTACAACATTTTTGATAACTTTTAGCTGATAAAAAATTAAAAATTCGAAAAACGAATTCCGGTCACAATTTCTATTTTCATCTAACTATATATTTTAGTACACAAAATTTTAAAACTATTTCACCATCATTGTGTATCATTTAAATGAGTTTTATTTTCATTATAAAACGTATATATTGAATATTTAAAATTAATTAAATATTTGTATATCAAAGCAGTGAAATTCTGGGTCGTTATATTCTTTCCCCTTAAATGAATTTCTTCCTCAAAATTAACCTTAACCTAACCCAAAAAACACTTAACACTATACGTCAGTTCTTACGATGTTCATAGATCATTCTTATACAAAAATATGATTCGATCACTGCTCGAATACATAACTTTGCTTTCAAATTATTATCGCTCACCCGACTATCTAGTCAGACTTTGATTAGGCTCCTAGATTTGGAACCTCTATTCTCCTTATATAGTTGTAACTATGATAGAAAACTTTGGTCCATTACCAAAAATCCTCATCAAGTGCTCGCATTCAAAAATCAAGTAATAGGTCCTTATTTGGAACAGTGTGACGCAAAGTCATGTACTCAAATCTAAGATCATAACTATATAAAAAGAAAAATGATCTACTTCCAACTTATGCACTTATTTAATTTTTTCTCCCTAATACCAAGTTTATTTCCACTATATTTTAAAAAAAACTTCTCATAAAACTAAACTTAGATTAAGCTTGCATAATACTCCACTACCATAAGAGTATATGCAACAACTATTCAATTTTGAATTTATTTCCTTAAGAAACTCAAGATTCAAATACCCAGGTTTTATTTTTAAAACAACATATTTTAGCCATAGAAAATATATATATAGCCTGAATAACTTCAAAATGATACTAAGGAACTGGGTACAACAGAACAGTATCATACACTCCCTTACCAAGAAGTGTAATACTCAAGAGAAGTGTTTACCATCCGAACACATCTCTTCCCTGCTTTTAAGTTATTTTCAAGCTACTCTAACTAGTTAACTTAAAAAAAAATTCTTTTATTTCAAAATACTTTACATTTTTCCAACAAAACATTTATCACCAACTTGCTTTAAGCTCGTTGGGGTTTGAACTTGTTTTGATTGCACAATGATAAAGAGAATAATTTACGAAGTACCCCACAGCGTTCGCCTAGGCAAACATCCGATCATCACTTAAAAGATTATTCTGATTATCACAAAACAATCAAGATTCATTCTATCTAACCAATCCAAAGAAAAACACTACTTACTTAACCCTTTCATTCCAAAGTCTTATACTTGAGCTAAAAATATTTTCAAATAATACTATTATTATTTTTCCAATCTTTTAAAACCATTATTCAAAAGTCTCAGGATTTTAGTCCTCAAGTTCAACTTAAATTCTTTTTAATTAAAAGAAACCTTCTTATAAATTCAATTTATAAGATCGGCTTTTATAATGTAAAACTTGAGAAAGAAATGCATTTTTGTTTTTGAACTGTTGCAAAAATGGCCTGAGTCCATGTTTGAGACAGCATAACTCTTTTATTTCTTAATGGAATTCATCGATTCTTTTTTTGTTTGAAAGATAATATTTTCTACTATATACATACCAATTATTTTTTTAATATTTATTTCAAAATATGCTAATTTTTTTTATAAACATCTTTCATTAAATTAATTTTTACACAAACATTAAGATCAAATGCCTTATTTATTTCACAAGGTGTTCGTTAAAAAGATTTTTCCAATTTCTATCTACCCAATACATATCTTTGAAAGGGAAGATATCTATACACGCTAATAACAATCAATGCTCAAACTGGATGAGCATGACCCTAAATGGTAATAATAAAATATTATTATCTCCTTACACCCAACACTTCAAATAACTATACCATACTATATTAATTTTGAAAATCATTCCTTATATAAAACATATCTTGGGTAGAATTTTTTCATTTACCCAATTTCTAATACTATCTCAGTTGGTCTTATTAAGTGTTCCCTATCGACAACGTTGATCAAATGCGTCAACCAGAACTCATAATCCACTTAGCAGAATAAACAACATAATATAAAACATTATTATATCACTAACAAATACGAGCTCTTATATAATATACACTCAAACTAGTAATAAGGTGTTCATTACCTTATCTCTTAATGAATTGCCCAACCAAAGCCAAGGTTCTCGTTTAACCTTGCACTCTGATACCAAATGTAATGGGCATTTCGACCCTCGAAAATCGACACTAATACGTCCACTGTATTGCGTGCCGAGCATTCAAGTGTCGAAAAGACCGATCATTTTGTGAAAGAAAGAAGATAAAAGACAAGAAGAAACTAAACAATAACAGAATCTCACAATGCCATGGAATAACATATATAAATCAACATAATTCTTTACAAAGTCATTTCCAAAATGATACTTCAGAGTCATACTAATACAATTCTACCCTTGGACAGTTATAACAGTCTGTCCCTACTTAACTAATACAAAATAATATAATACAGCGGAAATAAGATAATAACCAGCTATCGATGAAGCTTCCTGCTCTAAGGCTCCTTTAAAATGCATCGTGGGAAAACCAATTACTTGGCTGCCCATAGATATTTAAGCACACAAGAGTTTTAGGAAAAGTAAATAGAACTCCGGTCAGACATAGGCCTGGTGTGAGTAAACTCAACAGCTAAATTATTATGTTTAAAACCCTTTAAAGTCAAAGGTATCTCGTAAGACCACGTCGTACATAAATATGGACGTATTTTTACATTACGATAACCAAAACACTTTATATAGAAATCCAATGATATTATCATAATGTCTAAGGGTTCAAAGTATATGAAATAGTTGAAATGCTTGCATCTCACATTCCAACATAGTTGGGCACAATCAAAATCGTAATGGCTTGTATTGGAGAATGGATTCCATATGCAAGGTAAGGGACTACCTTCCGATGGTACACCCCTAGAAAATGCACCGACGCCAACATAGAACCGGTTGCCCCTTTAGCATAGCATACTTATTACCTCATCCGCTTTTTGACACCGAGGCTTTATACTACGATGGTATTTGCGTGCAAACTAACTCTAAATAAGGACAATCTAGAATGGAATGACGGATCTAATGGTAGCCAATCACATGGCTCTGCTGCATACCCTGTTTTTACCATTTTTCTAATTTGTGAAGCTTTTGAGGTCACACTTTACCTTTTTATTTGCAAACACACTTGGAGTGCTAGCACTGCCTTCCAAGTATATTTGCAACATTACATTCATCCATACAAGTTCATTCTGGGAGTGAAAAAAACCGAAGACACCACTTCTACTACATCCATTTTGGAATCACCCTCAGGATTAGTAGCAATTAAGCAGCCCTTACACTTCAATGGCTCCATCTTTGATTCTATATGTTTCAAGATGTCTTCACTTCGAAACGCTTGAGTTGGATCGAAGTGGTTTTCGGATAACATATCTGATTTCGGTCTCTTTGAAACAATATTCGATAACTTCTAATAAACTCAACCTCGGTTCTTTAGGAAATAAACAGCCAAAGATTAGAGCGAAGATCATCTCCTCACCATTAGTGAACGGATTTCCTTATCATTTATCCTAGAAGAACGAAAAAAATTAATATGTACAATATAGCACCATCAACGTAATTATACCATATAATTTTCGTGTTTCTCCTAGATATTTTCAAAGTTACGTTTTGGTCCAGGTTTGATAATCGGTGATTAACTATCAAATATACAAACATTCAAACATTGATTTAATTTTTTTTGGGATGTACCAAGTGTAACGACTCAAAAATTTCAATCATTTGAAATTAGAATATTTAATTGATTTTAAATATTGAAAAGTTAATTTATAGGTTAAATAATTTGAATTTTAAATATAGTGATTTATTAGATAATTTAATTGTAGAATTTAATAATTAAAATAGTCTAAATAATTGAATCTTGGATTTTTAGTTGAATAAAAATGATTTCAAAGCTTATTTAAATTCTATTTAATAAGAATGAAGATAATAAATTTTTTAAAACTTGTTTTAAAAGTGATTTACTTAATTTTGAAAATAACTCATTTTAATTAACATATAAAAATAGCCTCTCGGGGCACTGTCTCGGATTTCGACGAAACAAGTGTCATTGGGTTCGTAATAGTGAATTATAATATGTCGTCAAATTTCATGGCGATCAGATGTATCGTTTGGTCGTGCGAGATCGCACGCGTAGAATTTAATATTGAAAATTTAATCTAATAATTGGGTTCAAAACGCTATCTTCTGCATACGATCGAATTAGGTCTCGAAACTAGTTCCATAGTGTTCGAAATAGGGGTATAATATATGAAACTCCTAGTGGCATGCCTCGTTTGGAATTCGAGAATATTGGACGTTTTATAGCTTGAAAAATTAATTTAAATAATGTATATGATATATACACACACACCCATACCTTACCCCTCCCCCATACCTACCTATGCCTTCTACCATTTGAATTATGCCCTCCCTTATTTATAAACCGCAACAAAATTAGAGAATTCTTTTATTAAAATTTTAAAACCAAATCATAGCCTTATCCAAAGGCTCACATCGACCGGTGCCATTTTTGACGATATCAAGCAAAGTCACCCAACAGAAAGTTGTTGCCGACATCAAGATGAAGCAAGTGGATGGTTGGATTAGGTTAGATCGAGCCATGGTAGCTGCGGTTCATTGATGAATGGCGATAGTAATTTTGTCATTTTTGGCGAATTGGCAAACTTTCAAGCGATGTGACCTAAAGGAAAGTTGTAGAGGAGGTCGAAGTCAAACTAGAGGCAAAATCTTATGGCCGATAGTGGCTGAAGCTCATTGAAATATGCAGTTGATCTGAAAATGGCGATTTTCGTTCTTTTGGTTCATGCTTGAGCTAGAGACCTTGAGGAGCTTCGAGAACTAAAGGGAAGATGTCAAGTAAGGTGAGGGCTATATGCTGGCTATTTTTGGTGATCAATGGTAGCCGAAGATGGCCGAAAATGGCATCTGTTCGTAGGACATGCGTATGGGTTTTAGGGAAAACTGACGGTGCTAGGCGGAGCTAGGGGAGGTCGCATGGTGGCAGGTGGCAGCGGCAAGGGATGGCGCTCGTGGGTGGGATATGCGGCGGCCAACCATGGCTGGAGGCGACGTGGCAGGGGATGGTCGAAGTGTGCTATGTTATGAGCGGGTTTTCTTTTAATGGGAAGAAGTATTATAACTAAGATTGGTAATATGTGGATAATTAAAGTTGTAATTAGTTTATTTTATTTTTAATTTAAATATCGATAACATAATTATTTAATAACTCTTGCATGCGAGATTCGATTGAGATGAAACTTTTTGCGTTGCGCTCGTAATGACGAAAGCCAAGAGATACAACTAGTTTGGTTGAATTTGAAGACTGTTGAAATTTGGGCTAAAACAGGACGTCGTTCGATTTTAGTTCCAAACCGAAATGCCTTGACGACAGCAGAAAATTTCGGTGAGTTAAACTCACCTTTTTGGTTAACTAGTATGATATATAGTTGATAAAAATTATTGGACGATTGTTTAAATGAATTGCTATATTTTTTATTAGTTGGATTGAATATTCCCACATATTGGAGCGAATGAGACCCTATTACATTCCCATGTAAGGCGAATAACCCTTTGCATACGAATCTCACCTCGAAGTGGATGATTCATATTTTATGATTATATAACATTTGTGATGCAGGGGGAAACAGGTTGGAGGGATCCAACAGGATTCCTCGCTATTCTTGAATTGTTTCGATAATATTCCTTTTAAATAGATTATTGAATAATGAATCTGATTGTGAACACTATGGCTATAACATTGTTCTATATTTAAAAACAAAAACCAAGTGATTACAGAAAATCAATATCGATATTTATTGGGCGCTTGGAAGCTATTGGCCTCAAACTAGTATTTTTAGAAAATACTATAACTTTTCCTTTGAGTTGGAATTGGTTTTTGGGACAGGAAACAATTTTTAAATCCAAAATTAGGTTTTGAAATATATTATTCTAAGTTATTTAATTATATTAATATTGTTATGTTATTTAATTTTATTAATATTGTTTTAAACTATTTAATTATATTAATATTATTTTAAAGTTATTTAATTATAATATTATTTTTTCAAGGTTATTTAAATATATTAGTATTTTTCTAAAGTTAACTTTTATAGTTTTAAAGAATTTATCAAAATGTTATTATTTTGGAAAGGTTGATTATTTCAAGAATAATTATGGTTTGAAATTAATAGTAAGGATTATTAGTAAGGTCTGAAAATAAATCATTATTATTTATAAAAATGGTAATGTTAACTATGATTTCTATTTAACAATATTTTGAAATTATTAGTTATTATTTTCAAGATGTTTTAAAGCTAATAGTTTTCATTTATTTATAATGTTTATTGTTAATTATTATTATATAATGATTTTATGAATTAATTTTTTTTTAATTATTTGTAAATGTTTTCGAGACCCATGAATAGAGTTGAAAGATTTTAATATTTTTAAAGGAATTTATAAAATGGTTTGAAGACTTAAGGGAAAATTATTTACAAGGTTAAAGAGTTTATAAATGGTTAGATATTTATAAAATAATTTTAAAAGCAGGTTTATGGATCTATAAAAGAGATTTGTAAATGCTTATAGATTTATAAAGGCTTTATAAATGATTATAAAAATGTACAAAGAATTTATGTGCGATTGAAATGTATAAAATAATGCTATAAATGGTGCAGAAGATTTAATAAATGGATTATAAATATTTTTAGAGAATTATAAGGAGTTTTATAAATGATTTTTAAATCAAATAAAAAGAAAGTCTTTCTCGGTTATATGAACATGCTTATACCATTGAGATTTTTTAAATATTGAAATATAGGGATTTGTGGTTGTACCTTTGTAAAAGTATTTTTATACAAGTTACAAAGTGATTTTTAATGAATGAAAGATTTATTAAAGAAGGTTAGTGATTGCTTATGTGCTTAACCAATGTTGGTTTTCTGTATGAAATAATCCCTAATTGAATGTTTGTTTTCGACACTTAAATCACCAATTATCGAAATTAGACCCAAACGTAATTTTGGAATTATCTAGAAGAAACACATGAGTTATGTGGCATAGTCATCTCCGATGATGCTGTGCTGTGCGTATAAACCTCATTTCGTTCTCTTAGGACAATGATAAGAAAATCCGTCCACTAACGGTTAGGATGTGATCTCCGATCTTATCTTTGGTTGTTTAATTCCTAAAGAAATGAGGCTGAGTTTACTGGGAATTATCGAAGAGTTGTTTCAAAGAGACCGGGATTGGGTATTTTATCCGAAAGCCACTTCGATCCAACGAATGCGTTTCGAAGTGAAGACATCTTGAAGATGATGGAATTTTGGAGACAGAGCTCTCAAGTGTTTCGTTAGTACTAGAACAAACTTGTATGGATGAATGTCGGTATTGCATTGTTGCCTGGAAGGTAGTATTAGTATTCTAGGTGGGAACTGCTATATAAAAGGTAAAATGTAGCCTCAACCCTCATCAACCGAGAATGGCTAAAACAGGGGAGATGCAGTAAGGTAAATTGGGTCGCTCCCAAATAAGGTATGATCATCCCTATATAGAGTCGCTATTATCTCTCATTTGTATGCTTCGAGGCCCTTTAACGGAGGGGTAATCATATTCGGTACTATCCAGCAAGGGCAGGCTGGTTCTATGTTGGCAGAGGTCGAGGGGTTCGACCTCGGCGTTATTTTATCTAGAGATGCACCGTGACGGGTGGTACCTCGGTAGCCTAGTCATTGTATGGAACCCATTTTCCAATACAAGCCTTTACGGTTTTAGTTGTATACCTATTATGCTGGAATTTAATTAATGTAACAATTTCAACTAAGATTAATATGTATTTGTATCTAAACCCTATTCTAATATCAGAGAATTTCGTATGAAATGGTTTTGGTTATCTTAAGGTAAAACCCGTCCGTGTTTATATGAAGCGTGGTCTTATGAGATACTTTTGATTTTCAAAAGGTTTTCAATAACTATAAAATCTGATTGGATGTGTTTTCTGACGCTGGTTTTCCAGACTGACTTGGATGTTATTTTATTATAAGGCTTGGGTCAGACCGAGCATACTACAAATTAGTTTGGATGCTTCGGAGCTTCAGAAGATAAGTTAGAGGCCCAGAGACATATTCACATAGATAGTTATTTTTTCGATGTACCCGTTATTGTATATATCAGTAATTATAAGGACGGGTTGTTATAACTGTCCAAGCTGAAATATGTTAGTATATCCTTTTTGATGACTATATACATATTGAAGTTTTGTTTTTGTGCAAAGATTTGTTGTATATTATAGATTATTCATTCCGCTATAAAATTCTGTGTTGTTTGATTTCTTTATTCTTTTTCCCTTCTTCTTCCTTCTTTCTTTCCCCACAACAATCGGTTATTCAGGCATTCGATTGCTCAGCACGCAAAACAGTGGACATATTAGTGTCGATTTTCAAGGGTCGAAAAGCCTCAGTCGTTACATTTGCTTTCAGAGCTGAAGGTTAAGCGAGAACCTTGGTTTTGTGGGGTACTCATTAGAGATAGGGTCAGAAGCACTCTAGAATGAGTTTGAGCGTCTATATGTGTGTATATATGAGCGTGAACTTGTTAGTGATATAAAAAAATTATATTGTGTTGATTGGTCAGTTAGGTGGCTTATGGATTCTGGTCGATACGAGTAATTAATGTTATTAAAAGGGATCACTAAACACTTGAACAGAGCAATTCGACAAGTATTGGTTTGAAATTGGGTAAATGAAATAATCTTACCTTGATTATGTTTTATATATAAAGGAATAATTTTTCAGAAATTATTATAGTTGTATATGGTGTGCTCGGTTATTAAAGAATGATAATATTTGATAATTATCATTTATTGTTTATGATTGAATAAATTTTTTATTATTATAATGTAAGCAATATAAACAATTAAGAAATGATTTTATATAACCAAAGTGGAATTATATCTGGTTAATAAAGCGATTTATGACTTGGAAAGGATTTAAAAGCTGGGAATTTAGGAATTTAAATCCTGCTGGTTTTGAAAATGGTTTTTCAAAGTTTTTGAAATGATAATGATATTAATTGGAAAATATTTTGAATAAAAATATTTAAAAAGAATTTTAAAGAAATAAAAGCATTGAACTCACTTCGGTCGTTGGAAAATAATTTTGATGATGACTGCAACATCATCGACGTTTATTTTTGGGTTTTCAAGAGAGGAATTGTTACCATTGGAGTTTCATTTTGGTAAAATTAGTTTAGGTCTTAAAATTCAAAAGAATTATTTGATATGCCACGGGGATTATGTATATATATGATTTTAAATTAATTTGATATAAATGAGAACAAGATGTTTAAGCTTTGAAAATTTTCATCTAAGTGTTTTATGAAAATATGAGAAAACAAGTTTTATAATTTATAAATTTTTGGAATTAGTAAGTTAAGATAAGGTTTAACATTATTGAATATGAATGTAAGAAAGGTAAATTTGAAATTGAACTATGGAATTAAATTTAACTTAAATTAAGATAAGCAAAATGAATTTTGAAAAGAAATTCAGCCTGAATTAGGCTAAATGAAATAATTTTTGGAAATGGAATTAGTGGTGTTTATGAAATGAGCTAATTTGATAAGTTAGTGAATTGAAAATTGTTAGAATTGAATATGGAGAATTGGAAAATGAATTGAGTTAAATGGAATTGAAATTGATGTGTAATAGATATGGACTTAGGTTGTGAAGTGGTAATAAACATAAGAAGTGTTGTATGAAACATTTATAAACTGGGATAAAATTTCATGAAATAATTCATAAATGAATTTAGTATGGAGTGAAATGTTGTCAAACATAATTTGATGACAAGGTTCTTAAGTGATATTAGTATTGAAAGAATATACTAAGTAAATAAGTGGATGTGAATAAAGCAATGTGGATAATTGAACGTAAATGAAATGAATGTGAATAAAAAGAATTTGGTATAGCTAAGAAATCAATTGAAATAAATACGTAAGTTGTACATATATTATTTTGTTCGCGTAATGATTTGATCCAGATTCAAGTACATAATTTTGTAACATCCCGCCTTTTTGTACGCTTAAGAAGACACATGTGCCGACTCAAACCATACAGAAGGGCGGATTGTTATGGGGTAAATAAGAAAAAGCAGAGAAAGAAATAAAACAAAACAGAATCTCATAGCCGAATAACAAAATATAGTAATCAAATAACAGTTCATGAAGTTGTTTTATAAGACATTTGATTATACTTATACAACACAGATCAGAGTTACACATACAAGAGAATAATAAATAATGCAGCGGAATACATGATGCAATGAAATATAATAAATAATAGTAATACAATCTTCATCTTCGTCCTCCAGAAATAAAGTCTTCGAATCCTGAAATGCTCAGATTGATCCGAGCGAATTGAAAAGAAAAAACACTCGAGCCAGAACTAAAAGATCTTATGTGAGTTAAACCAACTGAAATAAATATGAGGGGAATGGCGTCAGAGATGTATACAGGATTTGACATCTCCTATCCAGTGTCTAACATGAGTGCAGTAACTTAAAAGATGCTCGGGATTCACATTTCCTAAGGATCCATTAAACGATTTACTATGTAGTAATATACGCTATTATAATAATGTCTAATAGTAAAATAAACTTACTTTAAAATAGCGTTAAGGAGTGACCCAATATTCTCCTTAACACATAAATAGTGCCAATAGTCTATACAGTACCGTAATACCTCCTAATCGGGAGGCAACCTGTAACACCCCTGTATTTTGGGATTATTTTAATTGAAGATTTTAATTATTTTAATTGAAACTCCTGATTTAAAAGCGTTATTTTATTTATTAAAATGGATAAATTTTGTTATTTAAATATAAATTTTGATTTTTATGTGAATTATAATTTGAAACATGAATAAATTGAATATTTTCCAAAAATGTGAATTTTGGTCAAAATGGCCAAACTTTGACTTTTAAATTTGACATTTAAATTTTTGAATTTTTTAATTTTATCTTTTATTATGAAAATTGATTAAATTTTAAGAATACTGCTTTTCGTTTCGTTGAAATCCGATTAATATTGTGAAAGTTATGCTTTTTATAATATTGTGTGTAAATTGTTTTATTTATCGAAATTGTTTATTTTTATTTATATAAATAATATTTTTGTTTTTAAAATCATGTTCTAATTTGTATATATATGTTTGATATGTCATGTTATGTATTTATTTTATTTTAAAAACATTTTATAAGTGTTGTTATAATTTTCTAATGCTTATTGTATATTGTTTTCAATTTTCAAAGTTTAGTTTCAATTATTTAACTATTTTCTTATTTATTTCCTATTTTTCCTTAAAATAATTATTTATATTCTTTTTCACTTTATTTTTTTTCAGTTTTTACTTTTATTTTCTGAATTTTATTTGTTTAATATTGATTAAAAGAAATAACAAATTCTAAAGGACAAAAGCTTTTCATATTCCTTGTCTTTTCAATTTCCAATTTGCCTTTTCAATTTGTTTAGCCGACCATATCTTTTTGCTATTGCCGTGACTTCCTTCTCATATTCATGTGAAACAAGTTCTTTCTTATCTCCAAACTCACGGCCATTTCAAAGTGAGGAAATTTTTTCAAGTTATGGCAACCTCTTTTCTATTTTTCTTCCTCTTCTTTTCTACCTTATTTTGCTTGATTTCTTCACATGTGTGCTCGGCCTAGCCTCTACCACCATCACCACCACCAGCCACAGCAACCACCACCTCCTCCTCGGACCATCACCTCAAGCCGTGACCGTGACCTCCATATGACCAAAACACCATAAATTTGCATAAAACTCTTCCAAAAATGCATAGTCGAGCCATATTCACACCATCACCTTCCATATCCACTTCGGCCACCACCCCTAGCTCCACCACCAGCACATGCTTGACCTCTGACCATCACACCACCTCAGTCCAGATCTGAAGCAGGCATGGCTGAACCCTATGATGACCAAGCCGAGCCAAAAATGTGACCAAACCTTACCTATTGTTGCCTTGACCCTTAGTATGCTTCATGTTGTAACTCCTCCATCTTCATCCACTTGTTGCCGTGTGTTTTGATGCTAAACTTGAGTCATGTTGACACCTAGGCTGAGCCTAGTGTGGTGTGAACAAGCCCATTTGATCATGTGACAAGCCATGTTGTCGTAGTCAGGCACTTTCGTGTTAAAGCTGGGTAATGTTCTTTGTTCATTCAAATTTCCATTTCGTTTCAATTCATATTTGTATTGTATGCATATGTTTATATGGTCTTGTTTATTTGTTGTATACAAGATCAATATCAAGGCTCTCTATTCATTCAATTTTAATCGTGCTTGTCGTGCTTTTGGAATCGCTTTTGTGTGTGTTGTTTTGGTCTCCAGCTTGAAAAGGTGAGTCTTTCTCACTCTGATATTTTACTTATGAAATAGTGAATTGGTGACAAGTGTTTAGTAATTTAAAATGTTATGCAAGTAAATGATGATGATATGATATGATATGCCATGTTATTACCATGTTAACTCTGTTATTTATCAACTGACATCTGATATATGACATTATATTGTGATATTGACATTGTTTATATTGTTTATATATATGATCACACTGCAATTTTCCTATAGAATAGAATCACTACAGGTTGAAATGATACATACCCGAACGGACTTTAGAATAGGGAAAAATCGTTATGGGCTGAAATGATAGGCCTGAGCGTTTTTTATTATATTTTATTTGACTTGGGATTGTGGGTTTGAAATGATAGAAGCCGGTTTTCTTTTTAAATTGCGGATTGAAATGATATATATGTGTATCACTTGACCTAGGTTAAAAAATTATATACAGACCCCATGGTATATTTTTAAATGATTTTTATATAGATATGTATTTTTTAGAATATGAAATATTGATTTAAAAATATATATATTATGGTTTTAATAAAATTAAATATTAAGTCTTGAAATTGTGAATTTAAGTATGTAAATTTGAAGTGATTGTGATTTTGACTTTAAATTTTATTTTTAAAATGTAAGTAAATAATGGAAATTAAATTTAAAGTTTTCAAATGATATTTGAAGTAAAATATAAAGTTTTATTAAATTTATAAGTTAATAAACGGTGAAATTTTGACTTAATAAATGAATTGAGTTTTTAAATTTAATATCTAATTTTAAAATTTTTGTTGTGATAAATCATATGTTAAAGTTACTTAAATATGAAATTTTAAAGTCTAGAAATATGATTTATAAATTTAAATGACAAGAATTTGGAGTTTTATTGTTTTTGAAAAGTTATAATAAAATCTGGAATATTATTAATAGCATTTCAAAATGCTGTGAACTTATGACAGCATTTTGAAAATGCTGTTGTTTTGAACTTAACTATGTTGAAAATAACAAAATATCTATTACGGTATTTTATAAATGTCATTGTTCCTGAACTAAACTATTTTGGAAACTATAAGCTACGATAGCACTTTATAAATGTTGTCGTTGCTATATTTGACAATGTTTTGAAATGTTATAGATTTTAACACCGTTTGAGTTATATTTTAAAGTGTTAAATGATTTAACTTTTAAAAATTGATTATTTGTTAAATATAAGGAGTTTTGAATATAATTCAATATTTAAATTTGAATTAAATTTGAATTTTAAGGAATTTAAATTAAATTTGAATTTAAATAAGGTTTACTTGGTTATGTGTTAAATGAATGAAATGTAATGAGATAAATGAATTTTTGAATGAAATTTTGAAATGTGTTTTGTAATGATATTTGAAACAAATGAATGACATATTTGATTTTAAAATGATATTTAAATTTGAATATTTGAATTTGAATTTAAATAATGGTTTGATAATGAGGTTTTGAAAAGATATGATATTTTAATGATTTTGAAATTGTTTGGAAATGATTTGATCTTTATTTTAATAAAGAATGTGAATTTGGAATGATATTTGATTTTGATCTATTTAATAAATGAATATTTGAAGTTTATATTTGTATAAAAAGATATTTAGTTTACTTGTAATTTAAGTTTATTTAAATGATATTGGATTTATGAAATGAATATGTCCAAACTAAGTAATAATGAAGTTAAATTTGAGATATATGAAATTATAAATTTAGTTTTGAAATATGGCATATTAAAGCTCTGAAATATATAAAAAATTGAATAATTTATTTTGCGAATCAAATCTGTATTTGAAATTCATAAGATTTGAAATGGTTTGTTGGGAAACTGAATTTAATTGAAACTGATGGTTTGAATTGAATTAAATTGGAGATTTGAAAATTTGGGTATAATTGAATGAATTTGTAAATTGTAAAGAATTAAATGAATGTTCCACGATTTCAAGTGTATGATTTCGAAATGTTATGATTTTTTCTCAAAGTGTAATGATTTCGAGTATTTGGTTTCGAAAAGTTATAACTTTAAAAGTATTGTTATTTTTGAAAGGTAAATATATGTTTGAAACGGAAATGACATCATACTGATTTGGAAATAGTTTTGAAATAAAATGGTTTTGGTTTCGAAGTATAAACTATATTGATTGAAATATAGTTTTGAAATGAATGATTTGATTTTTGAAGCATAAACTATTTTGAAATGACCATGGCGTTATAATAACGATTGGTCGTTAAAGAGACCGGGATCGGAAGTTGTCATACTCTCTGCCAACTCCGAAAACCACTTTAACAACCGTGTAGGCGGTGGAGATTCCAGAATGAAGTAGGATGGTGACGAAGTTCTTGAGGTATATTACGTGGACTCAACTTCCGTGAGTTGGCATAAGTGGCTAAAACAGGAGCGATCTCGGGCCAAGTGAGCTCATTCCTCCGATCGAACACATTCCTTCGATACTGTACTCTTACTTGTGGTTGATTTGATGGCCATCCTCCATTTTGATTTGGGAGTGTGTTCCGAGGTGGGCGTATGTGGCTGCTACGTTACCACCAGCCCGTGTGCGTAATTGGTATATCCACCTTGGCATTGCCTTATGTGCCGTGTCACCTACCATAGCGAGCCTTACTACGAGTTTGTTTTTCTCCCATAGCCCATAGAGTATTTAGGGCAGTCTACCGATCTGGAGATATGCTGATACTGGATGGACTGCAGGGACGATTACATGTTGGGGGCTATATGGGTAACCCTTCAACGCTATTTTAAAGTAAGTTTATTTTACTGTAGACATTATTATAATAGCGCAATATTACTACATTGTAAATAGTTTAACGGATCCTTAAAGGACGGACGATCCCAAGCATCCTTTAAGTTAATGATGCATTTTGTTACTGTTCACTTGAGTTGATATACAGTTCATAAGTATTTATGTCCTGACTCGAATGTTTTGTGTTTTGCTTTACGCTCGAGTCGGACTGAGTGATTCAACATTCAAGACTCACCTTCGGAGTTGGAGCTTTTCTTGAAGATCCAGCCATCTATTTTGCTTTCTGTATCCAGTGATTTCAGTGATGTACTCTGATTTGTACCTGATATATCTTGTTACTCTTCTATTGTATCTTGTTTAACTCTTATGTATCTTATTTTTATATAGTAGCTTCATGAACTACTATCTCTTTTAATTCTGCTGCATTATTATTTACTCTATGTCTGTGATATGTGTATTTATTTATTGTATATTCTGAGATTTGCCAAATTTTAATTACAACGTGGTATTTTGAGCAATTCAAGTCCAACATGTGCGGATGCGAATGGTTGAAAATATTGGGTCGTTACACTACCAGAGGATACTCCGTAGGTACGACACAAACCAAACTTGTATTTATGTCCTGACTCGAGTGTTTTGTGTTTTGCTTTACGCTCGAGTCAAACTGAGTGATTCAGCATTCAAGAGTCGCCTTCGGAGTTGGAGCTTTTCTTGAAGATCCAGCCATCTATTTTGCTTTCTGTATCCAATGATTTCAGTGATGTATTCTGATTTTTACCTGATGTGTCTTGTTACTCTTATGTTGTGTCTTGTTTAACTCTGATGTATCTTATTTTTATATAGTAGATTCATGAGCTACTATCTCTTTTAATTCCACTGCATTATTATTTACTCTATGTCCGTGATCTGTGATTATTTATTTATTGTATGTTCTGAGATTTGCCAAATTTTAATTACAAAGCGGTATTTTGAGCAATTCAAGTCCGACATGTGCGGATGCGAATGCTTGAAAATATCGGGTTGTTACATGTGGTATCAGAGCTTTGGTAGCTCTAGGAAAACTCGGCATGTATGGTAAATGTATTTATAGAATCACTTTCATTCGAGTTTAAATCTCTTCCTTTTGACTCGATTTCTTTGAATTTTAGAACGTTCCCTGCGGTTCCAAAATCCATTCGTGTCCCTCACTATTTATGTTCTTTCGATTCTAGAGCATCCCATAACTCCACTTCGAATGATCTTTATATTGAGTAGGTGGTCCCGCCAATCTCAAATTGATTTGTAAAGGGGTGAAACTCCTTTACAATAGTATCAATTCACCAAAGATTTTATATCCTCGGTTTAGGTGCTAGTATCTCTTATAATTTCTAATTCTATCTCTTGAGACCGAATGTTGGTTTACCCTAGAAATCCACATCGATCTAATTTTTTAAGTCACGGTTGACCTGGTTAAAGTTGCCCGCGATTTATATAAGCTTATCCATCTTCCTACTTTGTTATTTATTCATCTCATCTTTGTTTCCAACTTATCTTCAAATTATTTTTGAAGTGTATTTGTAAACTAATATTTAATGCTTTATATATTGTGTTGTTTGAGTTGTTGATGTTGATTTGGGTTTCTGATCGATTCGTCTGATGGACATTATCGATAAGATTTTCAAAACACTTGAACATAGCAAACTGACACAATATCTTTTTCAACTATATTTTTCAAATTTAGTAATGAAATAAAATTTGTAACTATATTATAAATCTTTTTTTGGATTTTATTTAATTGGTTGTTAAGAAATAATATTTGATTTTATATTTCATATATAAATAATTGAACTATAAATATGGTAATAAATTTATTTAGAAATTTAAAATGAATTTAAAACAAGAATTTGAGATTTCTGATGGATTTCAAACCTTGTATTTAAATTTTTAAAGGATATATTATTTAAAGTATTTTCTAATAGAAATTTGTTTCCAAGGAATTTTAAAGTTGAAAATTAGTGCTCTTCTCTTTGTCACTGGAAAATCTTCGATGATGACTGCAGCATCATCGACATTCATTTTCGAGTTTCTTAGTGAAGAGACTATTCTGTATTCTTGCTACAATTTTGTTTTGGGGAATTTAATTGATTTGAGTTTCTAAAATAAGACTGGATTTATAACATATGCTGATATATGATTTAAATTTGAATGGACATATATATAGTATATGTGCATTTATTTATCTCTAAATAGTTTGGAATTTATCGAAAATTTAATTCCTAAATTTTATCTTGAAAGATAATTTTAAGTAAATTTCAAGATTTGGATAAATATTCAAGCTTGAAATGATTAAATTGAAAAAATTTATTTGTATAATACACAATTTCATTCCAATATAACTTACCTAAATTATACATAAGTTGAATATGTGATTGGAAAATATACAATATAAAAAGATTTTATAAATAAAATTTGAGTGGTTATAATAAATGTTATGCACTTAAATTTTAGTTATAAAATATTAACAGAGGTAAATTGAGAAAAAAGGGTAATGGAATAATTTACAATATAAAATGATGTTAAAGGAACTAAGAATAAATTAAAGCAGTTATAATAAGTATAAATATATTTAACATAGCTGATAAAATATATTGAGAGAATAAATTTAATTATAATTAGGAATAAAGAAGAATTAATTTTATTGAGTATATTTTGAGTATAATAAATGGTTTTTTTTCAAATCCGTGATTTTAGAAAAATTTTATTTAAGACAATTGGATGATAAGATAATGAAATTAGAGATGGTTAAGATTTATTTAACTTATGTAATTTAATTTTCAATTTTAAGTTGAAATTTTCATGGTTTCAAATTAGTATTATCTTATTTTGCTTTTCAAACTATATTTTGGTTGTCCTTATTTCCCTTATTTTGCTGCAGAATGGGAAGGCTATCGCTTATACCAGTTTGTTTAGAAGTCTTTCTATAATCTTTAATAATTTTGGAACTCACTTTTGAATCTGAGCACTTCTTTCCATCCATAGACCGTCGGTCAAACGAAAAGGTGAATCAGATTTTAGAAGATCTTTTTCGTGCTTGTGTTCTTGATTCTGGAGGATCTTGGGAAGTTCATCTTCACTTTGTTAAACTTACCTATAACAAAAGTTATCAGGTATAATTTCAATCTTCTTGTCATCTTGTCTTAATCATATTTCATTCTATCTTTTTTTGTGCTTTCCCGTACCTCATTCCTTTTCGGGGACGAAAAGTTTTGAGTGGGGGAGAGTGTAACAACCCTGTATTTTGGGATTATTTTAATTGAAGATTTTAATTATTTTAATTGAAATACCTGATTTAAAAACTTTATTTTATTTATTAAAATGGATAAATTTTGTTATTTTAAATATAAAATTTGATTTTTATGTGAATTATAATTTCAAACATGAATAAATTGAATATTTTCCAAAAATGTGAATTTTGGTCAAAATGGTCAAACTTTGACTTTTAAATTTAAAATTTAAGTATTTTAATTTTTTAATTTTATCTTTTATTATTAAAATAGATTAAATTTCAAGAATACTGTTTTTCGTTTCGTTGAAATCCGATTAATATTGTGAAAGTTATGCTTTTTACAATATTGTATGTAAATTGTTTTATTTAACGAAATTTTTATTTATATAAATAATATTTTTATTTGTAAAATAATGTTCTACTTTGTGTATATATGTTTGATATGTCATGTTATGTATTTATTTTATTTTTAAAACATTTTATAAGTGTTTTTATAAATTTCTAATGCTTATTGTACACTGTTTTCAATTTTCAAAGTCTACTTTCAATTATTTAACTATTTTCTTATTTATTTCCTATTTTTCCTTAAAATAATTATTTATATTCGTTTTCACTTTATTTTTTTCATTTTTTACTTTTATTTTCTAAATTTTATTTGTTTAATATTGATTAAAATAAATAAGATGTTCTAAAAGACAAAAGCTTTTCATATTCCTTGTCTTTTCAATTTTCAATTTGCCTTTTCATTTTGTTTAGCCGACCATATCTTTTTGCTATTGCCGTGACTTCCTTCTCATATTCACGTGAAACAAATTCTTTCTCATCTCCAAACTCACGGCCATTTAAAAGTGAGGAAATTTTTTCAAGTTATGGCTACCTCTTTTCTATTTTTCTTCGTCTTCTTTTCTACTTTATTTTGCTTGATCTCTTCACTTGTGTGCTCGGCCTAGCCTCTACCACCATCACAACCACCAGCCATAGCAACACCACCTCCTCCTCTGACCGCCACCTCAGGTCGTGACCTCCATATGACCAAAACACCACAAATTTGCATAAAACTCTTCCAAAAATGCATAGCCGAGCCATATTTACACCATCACCTTCCATATCCACTTCGGCCACCACCCCTAGCTCCACCACCAGCACATGCCATGATCTCTGACCATCACACCACCTCTGTCCAGATCTAAAGCGTGCATGGCCGAACCCTATGATGACCAAGCCGAGCCAAAAATGTGACCAACCTTACCTATTGTTGCCTTGACCCTCAGTATGCTTCATGTTGTAACTCCTCCATCTTCATCCACTTGTTGCCATGTGTTTTGATGCTAAACCCGAGTCATGTTGACACCTAGGCCGAAGGTGGTGAGAACAAGCCCATTTGATCGTGTGACAAGCCATGCTGTCGTGGTCAGGCACTTTCGTGTTAAAGCTAGGTAATGTTCTTTGTTGATTCAAATTTTCATTTCGTTACAATTCATATTTGTATTGTATGCATATGTTTATATGGTCTTGTTTATTTGTTGTATACAAGATCAATATCAAGGCTCTCCATTCATTCAATTTTAGTCATGCTTGTCGTGCTTTTGGAATCTCTCTTGTGTGTGTTGTTTTGGTCTCCAGCTAGAAAAGGTGAGTCTTTCTCACTCTGACATTTCACTTATGAAATAGTGAATTGATGACAAATATTTAGTAATTTAAATTGTTCTGCAAGTAAATGATGATGATATGATATGATATGATATGCCATGTTATTACCATGTTAACTCTGTTATTTATCACTTGACATCTGATATATGACATTATATTGTGATATTGACATTGTTTATATTGTTTATATATATGATCACACTACAAGCTCCCTGTAGAATAGAATCACTATGGTTTGAAATGATACATACCCGAACGGAAAATTAGAATAGGGAAAAATAGTTATGTACTGAAATGATAGACCTGAGCGATTTTTATTATATTTTATTTGACATGGGATTGCAGTTTTGAAATGATAGAACCTGGTTTTCTTTTTAAGTTGCGGATTGAAATGATATATATCTGTATCACTTGGCCTAGGTTAAAAAATTATATACAGACCCTGTGATATATTTTTAGATAATTTTTATATAGATATGTATTTTTTAAAATATGAAATTTTGATTTAAAAATATATATTTTTTGGTTTTAAGAAAATTAAATATTAAGTCTTGAAATTGTGAATTTAAGTATGTAAATTTGAAGTGATTGTGATTTTGACTTTAAATTTTATTTTTAAAATGTAAGTAAATAATGGAAATTAAATTTAAAGTTTTGAAATGATATTTGAAGTAAAATATTAAGCTTTATTAAATTTTAAGTTAATAAACAGTGAAATTTTGACTTAACGAATGAATTGAGTTTTAAATTTAATATTTGATTTTAAAATTTTTGTTATAAACCATATGTTAAAGTTATTTAATTGTGAAATTTAAAAGTTTAGAAATATGATTTATAAATATAAATGATAAGAATTTGGAGTTTTATTGTTTTCGAAAAGTTATAATAATAAAATCTGGAATTTTATTAATAGCATTTCTAAAATGCTGTGATCTTATGACTGCATTTTTAAAATGCTAATGTTTTGAACTTAACTATGTTTGAAATAACTAAATATCTATTACGGCATTTTATAAATGTCGTTGTTTCTGAACTAAACTATTTTGTAAACTATAAGCTACGATATCACTTTATAAATGCTGTCGTTGTATATTTGACAATGTTTTGAAATGTTATAGATTTTAACACTGTTTGAGTTATATTTTAAAGTGTTAAATGATTTAACTTTTGGAAATTGATTATTTGTTAAATATAAGGAGTTTTGAATACAATTTAATATTTAAATTTGAATTTTAAATAATTTAAATTGAATTTAAATAAGTTTTACTTAATTATTTATTAAATGAATGAAATGTAATGAGATAAATGAAATTTTGAAATGTGTTTTGTAATGATATTTGAAATAATAAATGAATGACATATTTGATTTTAAAATGATATTTATATTTGAATATTTGAATTTGAATTCAAATAATGATTTGATAATGAGGTTTTGAAAGGATATGATATTTTAATGATTTTGAAATGGTTTGGAAATGATTTGATCTTTATTTTAATAAAGAATGTGTTTCCTGGAGATTTGACCATGCAACTTAGTACTCGGCATACCAAGGGCGTTCGGCCTTCAAGTGGTTCAGCACCATTGTTCGGCCAAAGATAACGTTCGGCACAATTGCTCCACTCGGCATTCAGTACGTTCGGCCATATCATTCGGCCTCCCTGGCACGTTCGGCATCCCAAAGGATACTCGGCCTCGCAAGCACATTCGGCCAAAGTGAACGTTCGGCCAAAGTAAACGTTCGACATCCCAAAGGATACTCGGCCACGCAAGCACATTCAGCCAAAGTGAACGTCCGGCCAAAGTAAACGTTCGGCATCCCAAAAGATACTCGGCCTCGTAAGCACGTTTGGCCAAAGCGAACGTTCGTCCAAAGTAAACGTTCGGCCTACAAGGAACACTCGGCGTAGAGTATGTTCGGCATCTCTGAATGTTCGGCCTGGCAAACCAACATTTTATACTACTCGGCATCGCATCGTTCGAACAAAAGCGCGTTTGGCCTCCCAAGAATGTTCGGTAATCAAAGGTGGTTCGGCCTTCTCCCCAGCATGTCTGGCCTCGATTATCGCTCGGGATATTCCACCCACACAACGAAGAAGTCATTCGGCATGGAAAGGAGGTTCGGCTTTTAACCGTTCGGTCCGTTCGGTTCGGCGCACAGGGCACGTCCTATCTGGACCGAGTTATCCAGCTACCTGGCCCACCAGAGAAGTCCAACCCACCTTCGTCTATAAATAGAGGGGCAGGGGCACAGAAAAAAGGAGGAGATTGGAGAGAACACTAGGGAGATTCTGCCATTTTCAAAACTAATTCCAGACTTATTTCTTTTACTTTGCAATTTTATTCTAGTAACTAAAAACGGATTGTATCTGTAATCACCCATCAAGGAAATCAATGGAAATCAACTTCAAAGTGGATGTAGGCAGTTACGCCGAACCACTATAAATTTGGTGTTCTTATTCTCTGCATTTAAATTTACACTCTATTCTTTGTTTTAATTTACTTTCTCCATTAATATCTCTACACAATCTTTCTAAGGGTGTTAGTGTCCAATTTTGGTGCTAACATTTTGGTGCTTTCACTGAGAATTGAATTCTCAGGCTATTAGGATCTACTTTGTAGCTACTGGATTGCATAAGTCCCCCGAAGGAGATCCATAATCATCCGTAGGCATTTGTTGATTCAACTTAGAGTCACTACCAATAACTCTACCATGGGAAGACCACGGACAAGATCAACCTCTTAAAATCCAAATGCCCACGAAACTGCTAGTGTGCAATAACTCGGGCCTAGCAACCAGCAAGCTTCTCAAGGTGCAGGACCCTCCAACCGAAACCGAGCAGAAGTTGTTTCCCGAACGGAATTCAATGACTTGATAAGAGAACTTAAGGAGAGTAGAAAGCAGCTTGCTGAGCAAATGCAAGTCAATGCTGACCTCATAACTCAGCTTACCCAACAGCAGCATCAGAATGCTGGAGGTAGCCCGGTCACTTACTCTGAAGATGATAGTTCGACTTCAGCTGATGAGCCGCCTAAGCGTAGACGCCGCAAGGATGAAAATGCACAAGCAGGTGCCACTGATCGATCTAGTAGAAATCAAGCCCGTGGAACGGAACCCCACTTCCCTTCTTCTATACAAACCCCAGACTTGACAGCTATGACCAGGCAATTGATGAGAGAGAATCAAGGCTTGACTAATGAAGATTGGGGAGTGTCGAAAAGCCATACTCCCTTCACGGACCCCATTCTACAGGCTGAATATCCGAGAAAGTTCAGCATGCCCACCATTCCAGCCTATGAAGGGAAAACTGACCCTAGACAGCATGTAATGAGGTATGGATGGATGATGGATTCAGCAAGAGCCAATGATGCAACCAAGTGCAGGTGCTTCCCGATTACTCTATCCGGAATTGCCACTGTGTGGTTTACTCGACTTCCCCCACGATCAATATCTAGCTTCGATGAATTAGCAATGAAATTCATAGAACAATTCAGGATACACACCACCTGTCCAAAGGGCGTGATGTCCTTATCAAGTGTGACCCAAGCTCCAGGAGAATCATTGAAAGCATACTTGCAGAGGTTTCACGTTGCTGCTACCGAAGTGAGCAATCCTAACGACCACGCAATTTTGATGGCAGTGATGCGTGGAGTGGATCCCGATTCTGAATTCGGAGATTGGTTGGCGGGAAAGCCCCCAGCCACATTGGAGCGTTTTATTCGAAAGCTCATCAGTTCATAAGGAGAGAAGAAGCTCAGTGGACAAGGAAAGACAAGGCACCAGGGTCCGTTCAGGAATCTGTAAAGAGCAACCTCGCCATGAAGACAACTGGCAATAACCCTAGAAAGACTCAAGCCAGCTTCCAGAACAAGCCCGGGCAGTCTAAAGAATCCGGAGATGGAAATCCCAAAAGGAAGAAGGAAACAGGGAGGTAGAAGTCAAGAATCCCAACCTACAATGAATACACTTCACTGAATGCAATTCTTGAGAACATCTACTTATCAACCTGCAACACTTTTCAATACAGAAAATCACGCCCAAAGGAATCAACAGAGGAGCAGAAGCGGACTGGAAAGTATTGCCGCTTTCACGAGTCTTATGGGCGCAACACAGAGGAATGCAGGCATCTTCATGACACTATTGAGAAATTGATTAGGTAGAAGAAGCTACAGGAATTTGTCAAAGACCCCCAGGATGGAAGGTAAGAGACATCGGACCCTGGGCGAGGGCCAGCCCCACACCAACCAGAACAACCTACTCGGACAGTGGGTAGATTGGTCATTAACACGATTGCTGGCGAACCTCACCCTGCAGATAAGAATTGGCGGGAGATGGAACGATATGCTTACTCTCTGAGACATGCGGATTATGAGTGTTGTTCGAATGTGGAGGACGGAACTCCCGCAAAGCAGCAGCGCACGATGAATGATGACATCTTGTTCAGGAGCGGAGATGCGGATAAGATAAGGCCCCTACTATCGACCCAATGGTCATATCCGCGACCATAGAGCCGGCATTCGTAAAGAGAATTCTAATTGACTGCGGAAGTTCCGTTAACATAATCTTCCGGAAGGCATATGACCAAATGAAACTGGAAACCAAGGATTTGAAACCATCCAAAGCCAGGATCCATGGCTTTAACAGCGTGGCAACTGATGCCATGGGATATGTGGAATTACCCGTCGAACTGGGGCAAGGTGAACGCAGGAGAGTGCGAATCCTACCATTCATAGTGCTGGATGTCGATTCCCCATACAATGTGTTCCTAGGACGTCCGGCCCTAGCGGAATTCAGGGCAGCCATGGCCCCATGGTGTTTGACGTTAAAATTTCCCACAGACAAAGGAGTAGGAGTAGTGCACGGCGATCAGGCAACCGGTCGTGCATGCTATGTGGTTGAGCTCAGAGAGGCGCAGCGTAGGGAGAAAGGAAAGGTTGCGGACAGCTTGGTCCGCATCCAAAACTCTGATGATTGACAACTAGCGCCTGAGCCCTGGCTCGGGCGACAATCTCGGATCCATGGAGACATAGATCCGAGAGATGATAATGGGGAACCCAGGGAAACAAATGCAGCACCGGCCGAACTGACCATTGACATCTCAGTTAGCTGCAATGGCCCATCATGAGTCCTTAAAATAGGATCACAGCTAGACCCCGTAGCAGCTGAAAACCTCATTGATTTGCTCCGAGCAAACCTTGATGTTTTTGCTTGGACACATTTTGATATGTGCGGGATTTCACCTGCAATTGCGAGTCATATGTTGAACATAGACCCAAAACATGTCCCTGTGAAACAGAAAAGGAGGGGCATGGATCCAGAGAGGTCCACAACCCTCAAAGAGGAGGTGGAAAAACTAAAAACCAACGGGTTCGTCCGCGATGCCCTCTACCCTGAATGGGTATCTAATCCGGTGTTAGTAAAGAAAGCAAATGGAAAATGGAGAACTTGTATCGATTACTCTGATTTAAACAAAGCATGCCCGAAGGATAACTTTCCATTACCAAGGATTTACCAACTGGTCGATTCAACGGCCGGATACGAGTCACTATCATTTATGGACGCATACTCTGGTTACAATCAAATTCTGACGCACATCCCGGACCAAGAACACACCAACTTTGTCACCAACGTTGGGTTGTATTGCTACATAGTAATGCCCTTCGGATTAAAAAATGCAGGAGCAACTTATCAACGTCTGGTAAATCGAATGTTCAAAGATCAGATTGGAAAACAATAGAATTCTATGTGGATGACATGCTTGTGAAGTCGCGGCGGTCAAAGGACCACATCCGAGACTTAGCAGAGATGTTAGATATCCTCAGGCTCTACGGGATGAAGATCAATCCTCTGAAGTGCTCATTTGGCGTGGCTTCAGGAAAGTTCTTGGGTTTCATTGTGAACGCGCGAGGGATTGAGGCTAACCCGGAGAAGATCCAGGCTATCCGAGATATACGGGTACCCAGAACCATAAAGAAGGTGCAAAGCCTGAATGGAAAAGTAGCTGCGCTAAGTCGATTCATATCCAGAGCTACAGATAAGTGTATTCCCTTCTTCGACGTTATAAAGAAAGGAAAGAGAAACTTCGAATGGACGTCCGATTGTGAAGAAGCATTTCGGGCTCTGGTAAAGCACTTAGAAAGTCCCCGGTACTATCGAAACTAGTAAACCACGAGACGTTGTACGTGTACTTGGCTATCTCCCAGCATGCCATCAGCACAGCCTTGGTCCGCGAGGAAGACCGAGTTCAAAAGCCAGTTCACTATGTTGGTAAACGCTTGACGGGGGTGGAAAGGAATTATCCAAATATTGAGAAACTCGCCTATTGCTTGGTGATGCATCACGCAAGCTTCGTCCCTACTTTCAAGCACATTCAATCGGTGTGTACACTGACCAACCCCTGCGACAAGTACTCCAACGACCGAAAACTTCCGGAAGGAAGTTAAAATGGAATATTGAGTTGAGCCAGTTCGACATTGCCTACCTGCCGCGAAGGGCCATACAAGGGCAAGCACTAGCTGACTTCATCACTGAATTCACTCTGCCAGATGAACCGAGCAGCCACAGGGTCATACCACCTGTTCGATGGAAGATGTACACCAATGGGGCATCTAACGACCATCGCTCGGGGGCAGGCATAGTCATCGTAACTCCGGAAGACCGATCAATATGCTACGCTTTGAAGCTTGAGTTTGCAGCAACAAATAACGAAGCCGAATATGAAGCATTGATTGCTGGCTTAAGACTCATTATCGAACTGGGAGTGAAGTCGATTGAAATCTTCTGTGATTCACAGCTGGTAGTATACCACGTGCAGGGAGACTATCAAACAAAGGGACAGAGACTGGCTCCTTACCTCGCTCGGGCTCGAGAGTTACTGGCAAGACTCGAATATTACGCCATCTCCCATGTCCCATGCGAACAGAATGGAGAAGCTGAATTGTTAGCAAAATTTGCAAGCACTGGCGATGCACAACAAATGGGGTTGTTCCCTGTTGAGGCCCTGCTTGCTCCAAGTATATATATGATTTATATAGATTTCGTGTTGGAAACCGAACTCGAAAAGGAATCGTGGTTGACCCCGATCAAACAGTACTTGCTACAAGGGGATTTGCCTGAAAAAAGGAGCGAAAGACACCAAGTCCTTCGTAAGGCTACGCGTTATGTAATATAGGACAGGATAATGTATCGAAGGGGATTCTCGACCCCCTTACTCCGGTGCGTGGCCCATGACGAGATAAAACGGGTACTAAAAGAAGTCCATGAGGGAGAGTGTGGTGATCATGCCGAAGGGCAAACATTGGCAAAGAAAATCCTCCGTTATGGATACTTTTGGCCAACCGTGAATCGTGACGCTGCAGATTATGTGAGGAAATGTGACAAATGCCAGATATACACGAAAATTCCAAGAGCTCCGCCAACGGAACTCACACAAATGGTTAGTCCCTGGCCGTTTGCGATGTGGGGAATTGACCTAATTGGTTCTTTAACCATAGCCAAAGGAGGCGTGAAATATGCAATAGTTGCAGTCGATTAGTTCACCAAATGGGCAGTGGCAGAGCCTATGGCCACGATCACCACCAAGAAAGTCATTAATTTCATTGTACGAAATATCATATGCCATTTTGGCCTTCCACGGACCATCATAACCGACAATGGAACTCAATTCGAAAGCAAGGAGTTCAAAGAATTTTGTCAGAAATGTGGCATTGAGAAATGGTTTGCAGCAGTTGCACACCCAAAAGCGAATGGACAGGTGGAAGCCGTAAACAAAATAATCAAGTCCATATTAAAGAAGCGTTTGGAAAAGGCTAGAGGTAAGTGGACAGATGAACTCCCGACAGCGCTTTAGGCTTATAGAACTACCCATAGGACCGCGACTGGCCACACTCCATTCGCATTGGCATATGGCACGGAAGCTATCATACCCGTGGAACTTGAGGTTCCATCACAACGGGTAACTTATTACGACCCTGCAACGAACAAGGATCTCTTACTGGAATCATTGGACTTTATCGATGAAAAACGCGAAGAAGCTGATTTGAGAGTGGCCTCATACAGACATCGAGTCGCTAGATATTATAATGGAAAAGTCCAACCAAGAACCTTTGATGTGGGAGATCTCATTTTGAAACGAGTCTTTCCAACTCCATCTCACATGAATCCCACATGGGAAGGCCCATACGTCATCGAACGGAAGCTTGGAGAAGGAACTTTCAAGCTATCGACCGTCGATGGTGCGACACTCCCCCAAGCATGGAACAGCGAGCACTTGCGGCGTTATTACACCTAATCTGTTCCCTTCATGTATTAATTGCATCTATTTCCAGTATGTTTTTATTCCTAGTTCTTGGCATGTAATAAAACAGTCTAGTGCTTTCATTAATAAAGGCTTGATGCCATCATTTTCATGAATGATTAATGTCTCTGCATATGATAATCCTATGACAAGCAATTACAATTATATTATTCTGGCTGGAGCATGAACGCTCAAAGCAGTTAAAAAATCTCCAAGTCCCCGGAGTGCGGACTGGAGTACTCGAAGTCCCCGTAGTGCGGACTCGAGTATAAACGAATAAAAATCTCCAAGTCCCCAAAGTGCGGACTGGAGTACTCGAAGTCCCCGGAGTGCGGACTCGAGTATAAACGAATAAAAATCTCCAAGTCCCCGGAGTGCGGACTGAAGTACTCGAAGTCCCCGGAGTGCGGACTCGAGTATAAACGAATAAAAATCTCCAAGTCCCCGGAGTGCGGACTGGAGTACTCGAAGTCCCTGGAGTGCGGACTCGAGTATAAACGAGTAAAAATCTCTAAGTCCCTGGAGTGCGGACCGGAGTACTCGAAGTCCCCGGATTGCGGACTCGAGTATAAACGAATAAAAATCTCCAAGTCCCCGGAGTGCGTACTGAAGTACTCGAAGTCCCCGGAGTGCGGACTCGAGTATAAACGAATAAAAATCTCCAAGTCCCCGGAGTGCGGACTGAAGTACTCGAAGTCCCCGGAGTGCGGACTCGAGTATAAACGAATAAAAATCTCCAAGTCCCCGGAGTGCGGACTGGAGTACTCGAAGTCCCCGGAGTGCGGACTCGAGCATAAACGAATAAAAATCTCCAAGTCCCCGGAGTGCGGACTCGAGTATAAACAAATAAAAATCTCCAAGTCTCCGGAGTGCGGACGGGAGTGCTCGAAGTCCCCAGAGTGCGGACTCGAGTATAAACGAGTAAAAATCTCTAAGTCCCCAAAGTGCGGACGGGAGTGCTCGAAGTCTCCGAAGTGTGGACTCGAGTATAAACGAATAAAAATCTCCAAGTCCCCGAAGTGCGGACTCAAGTATAAACGAATAAAAATCTCCAAGTCCCCGGAGTGCGGACTGGAGTACTCGAAGTCCCCGGAGTGCGGACTCGAGTAGAAACGAAAAAAAATCTCCAAATCCCTGGAGTGCGGACTGGAGTACTCAAAGTCCCCGGAGTGCGGACTAGAGTACTCGAAGTCCCCGGAGTGCGGACTTGAGCATAAGCGAATAAAAAACGCTAAGTCCCCGGAGTGCGGACTAGAGTACTCTAAGTCCCCGGATCACGGACTCAAGTATAAACGACTTCAAAATCTTCAAGTCCCCGGAGTGCGAACTGGGATACTCTAAGTCCCCGAAGCGCGAACTCGAGTATGAACAGCAAAAATTCTCCAAGTCCCCAGAATGCGGACTGGAATATATCACAATCATAAGGAAAACTGAATAATAAGAATGTTTTAAAAAGACATAAAAGGGAACTAAACTTTATTCAGGAAAAGTTTTCTGCTACAAGCACTCCAAAATTCGGAGCCAACGTTCTATCTACAAAAATTACAAAAATTATTACGTGACTTAAACTGACTCTCGTTGAGCGAAGACAGTAGTCATTTCTTGTGCCTCTTCAGCTTCTTCCCAGACGGCACTTCCCCAGAGCGTTTACCCTTGGAACCTTTCCTTGATGGAGGAGTAACCACTGAAGAAGTAGGGGGGACATTCAAGGGCTTGGACCTTCCGTGAAGGATGACCTTCAATGGCGTGTTCAAGGGATCATCTAGGTCCACTTCACGCAGCTCAATCTTGACCGTGACTATATCTCTTTTCTCTTTCTCGAGCCGCTCCTTCATGCTCAATTCAGATGTATGCTCAGAGACGTCGGTGACTTCTACTTCATAACTCCCAAAGGAGGAATTGGATTTGCATTTGTCAAGCGCCCCGATCACTTGAGCATCTGGCCCAGGAACCTCACCAGCATGAGCACCACAACCGGATTGTTCCACCTCCTTTGCGACATTGCTCCTTGGAGTGGGATCGGGGTCGGAACGACCTGCACAAAATCAGAAAAGACGAGCATTAGAATGCAGTAGTACTTCACAAAGAATGACGACTTTCGAAATCTCAAATTGGAAAGTTATCTACCAGGCCCTGGCAAACTCTCTACCGTCAAAGGAGTTTCTCCCTCCGGGATAGGAGACCAAACATGAATGCCCAGGCCGGTGGCTTCTGGATCATAGCCAGTATGCTGTTCAAAGGGATCAAGTGCCGGCCGACAGGCCGGCTGGGAAGGCATGTGAACAGGAGACTCGGCCCCGGATGGGCCGGCAACAACTTCTTTCCCTTTCCTCGAGGGGGAGCCTTTGCAGTAAAGATCCTTTGCTGCCGATAGGTCCGAAGGCTCATTTCCCTTCAGAAATTCCTTTATTAAATCCTCCTCGACACCGCACTCGGCCTTCCTGATCCAAATTAAAGTTTCCCACGCCTCGAACAATGATTCAAGATAGCCATCGCCCAAAAAAGTTAGGTCACGGTGCATGAGAACGCGGGCGTTGAATTCGGCAATTAGCAGGTCGAACGCAGTCTTGATCTCTTTCTACCTTCCTCCCTAGAAGCCTCGAGGCGGGAATCGATATCCATTAACGTTGTCCTCTTGCCCTCCTCACGGGCCTCACTCTTTAACATCTCAACCCTGGAGAGCTCGCCCTCGAGTTGTTCTTTTAAAAGTCGGGTGGCGACGATCTTGTCATAGTATCGCTGTGACTCTTCCTGGGCAGCCGTTTTCTCCTCCCTCTCTCTGCAGAGAAGTTCTTCAAGTTCCTTGACCCGAGCGCTAAGCGCATCCCTCTCCTTTTGAACGGAGTCCTTCTCTAAGGCCAAAGCCCCACATCGTTGGACGGCCTCGTCAAGCTCTTTCTTATGAGTTGGTTCCAAGCGAGTGACGGCCTCGGTAGTATCCCTGGCACTCCGGTGGGCGACCTCAAGTTCAGATTTATAAATGGCAATTTCTTCGTCCTGGGCCTTAATGATGTTTTTATCGTAGGTAGCCTCAAGTTTCAAGCGGTCTATTTCATGCTGGCGCTCCACAGAGACTTCGGAGAGTTTCTCAACTAGGTGGACGAACGTGTCATGTTGAACATAGACGTCGTTCGTGCAGTCAATGGCGTTTTGCTTAACACCTTCGGGTATAGGATGAATCACCGGAAGAAACTTCAACCATCGAAGCTGATCTTGGGAAATGTAGCCTTGAGCTCGCTCAGTCTCTCTGATACTGTGGGATCCGGTGTAGGAGCATGAGGAGACGGCTTTCCAAGTTCGCCCCTTCTATGAGAATCTTGGGACTGTTGGGTGGAAGAAGAATCAGAACGTTGATCTCGGGGGATATCAGACTGCGACCCCTTGTAACCAGGCTGATCTTGAATTTGCCCCGAATGAGAAGTGGGGTGTCGGTGATGCTTGGGCTGGTAATACGGTTTCTTCCGAGATGATGAGTCCTGAGAATGACGGTCCCCACCACCATCTCTATCTCAACGTCTCTCGGGACCCGAGTCTCGTCCGGACGGATGAAAAATAGAAGAGCCACGTAGGCGATCGAATCTGTGCGAGCGTCCAATGTCACCTGCACGAAATTCAAATAACAGCGAATCAGCAAGGGGAGTTATATAAAAAAAATCTAAGTAAGACTTGAGGTGCAAGTTTTTGTGTGTATCCTAGTGTTTCCCCCCGACGGACCAGTAGTCTTGCTAATAGGGGTTTTCTCTCCCTTACTTTGGGACGAAATGCCCACATCGCCTCTGACGGGCGAATGGAATTTGAATGCCTCCGGATCGCCAAAGTCATAGTTAAGCAGATCATCGGGGATGGAGAGATTCGACAGGCCCTTTAAAGAACTTTCCACTCGCTGTGAAGAAGCCTCTTTCTCTGCCGGGATGAGCGTAACTTTAGAAGTTCTGCCAACCTTCTCCTTCCTTATCCTATACATCAACTTCTTTTTTCCCTTCGAAGGGGAAGATGACGTCTCAATATCGTGCACCTCGACCAGTGGATCCGGAGTGGGACCCACATTCTCACCTTGGTTTTCAGGGGGGTCACCCTCTTTGATCTCCCCCTCCTCCTGTGCACCAGGGGTGTGGCGTGATGACGATCCAGCCAACTTTTTCCCTTTACCAGATTTGGGCTTAGGAGCGGAGACGCCCTCGGGAAGACTCACCCGAAGACCTTCGGCTAACATCCTAAACCTCGATAACGACTCATTCGAGATGAGAGTTTGAATGTCTCGTTATTCGGCAGGAAGAGCCCTGATAGCTTCGACAGCCTTAGAGTGACCACGGTCCTCGGGACGGGGACTGACATCTGGAAAGATAAGACAAGAGTTAGGAAAGGCATAGCATCGATAGAAACATGAGCACCATTCAAAGAAGAAGACTTACTTCCTTCAAACCATCTCCTCGCGAAGCCGGGAGGGCGGCGCACGTAGAACCATTCCTGTTTGTACAGGGAAAACTTGCTCCACGCTCCGGTTAGAATTTGGCACTTGTGATACAGCTCGAGGAACACGAAAGAGGGGCTATCCTTCCGCTTCTTGATCTTGTAAATATATCTGATGTCGTTAGGAGTTGGGGGCCAAGAGAAGACGGCCATAAAGAGGAGGTAAGTCCCATATATGAACGTGTGTCCATTGGGGTGTAGCTGCGACGGGGCGACGTTGATATGTTGCAACACATCCCGAAGGAACAAATTGAACGGAGGCACGCTGCCCACCCAGCACATAAATTTATTGCAGGTGGTGTATCTGACTGGGGCCAGGTGTGGGCGATCATGGCCCGACGGAACCAACACGTCGGCGAAAGGGATTCCGTGAATCGAACATATCCGTCGGAGTGCGGCTTCGTTAATCCTCGAAGCCTGTGAATCGATCGGATTGTCCAGGAGGATCGTTGACTCTAGAGTATCAGGAGAAAAATCATGAGCGGGGGAGGTCGACGGATTAGAAGTGTCTGCGCCCCCTTGTTTGGAAGAAGGCCTGGGCCTGTTTGAGATGGTGGCGGAACTGGATCTTTTAGACATCTTCAATAAATAGCGGATCTGACAAAACACCTGTGTGAACTATACTTGAAAAATGATCGATGTCAGAATTAATAACACGAATAATCCCCCCACGTGGTGTGTGAACAAGTGCAATCAATCGTGTATAAGCATTGAAAATTTGGAAGTCGCGATAAAACTAAGATTATAACCCTCGCCTTCGAAGACCGCCATCACTGACCGTCTCCAAAAGCCAGCCATACGGTGATTACTGTTTCAAGTCGAGGGAGCGTTAGAGGAAGTTATCTGATTACGTCAAGTAAAGTTCAGATTTGTGGCTACTAGAAGTAGGAGGTTATTAGTTCAAATTGGTTCGATATGCTAGCATGTTAGGGTCATTGCCCTTGTTTTGCGACCGTTTGGCATGCTCTGTTCGGCACGTTTTTTCAGCATTCAAGTGTGGTTCGGCTAGGCATTGTTCGACACGTTTGTTTGGCATTTAATTGTGGTTCGGCTATGCACTGTTCGGCGTGTTTGGTTCGGCATTTATGCATCGTTCGGTGTAAGGTTGCTCGGCCTTGATATGGCTTGGCATTGATGTTTGTTCGGCTATGCTATTGTTCTGCGAAGTTATCGCTCGGCCTACAAATCTCGTTCGGCCTAACTATAGTTCATACTGGGTAGCGCTCGGCAGGGTATCGTTTGGCCAAAATACCATTCAGCCGAAACAACACACAGCCTCCCAACTGACTCACGCTAACTCCCTAACCTTCCATCCCATCGTTTGGACAATGATGTGTCGTGTCGAACCTAAGTTAGGCCGAGCTTCGACGCCCGGCACGGCCTTCAAATTTTCCTCTCATCCACCTTTTCTCTTTCCCAAAACTCGCTCGATACAAGGGTGTCGTGCCGAACCACAGCATCTCCCCCAAACGACTAGACAACCCCTACAAGTGATCATCCCTAACCACTTCTCCCTACCTTACCTCGCTCGGCCTTGGAGATATCCTAATCAGAGTTTGGGTCCTCCGCCCACGTAGCCCGTTCGACCACGATTCTGACCTAAGCCGGTTGATCAAAACTTATCAGGAAAAGTAGTTGGATAAAAGGGATTTTACCTAGTTCGTGGATCGAGCTTTAGGAAGGGTTGAGAAGTCCTTAAAATCTGATGACAGGGGTAGTTTGAAAGTTCGAAATTGCAGAAGTGAAAGTAAAGAAAAAGGAGGAAGAAGGAGAGGTCGGGTTTTATAAGAAAGGAGAGGAAGTTGAAGAGACTGTGACCGGTTCTACCGGTCAAAGCGATACCATTCGGCTAACATGGATCGTTTGGCTAACATGGATCGTTCGGCAAACGTGGATCGTTCGGAATCTACGCCACGTTCGGCCAGGAGAGTCATGCGTCCCCCAAGAGTGATGACCAAGGTTCGAAGCGAAGCATGGAAGGCGAGTAATCCAAAGCGTATCACGTTCGGTCACGTAACACACTTTGGGGGAAAGTGTTTCCTGAAGATTTGACCAGGCAACTTAGTACTCGGCATACCAAGGGCGTTCGGCCTTCAACTGGTTTAGCACCATTGTTCGGCCAAAGATAACGTTCGGCACAATTTCTCCACTCGGCATTCAGTACGTTCGGCCATATCATTTGGCCTCCCTGGCACGTTCGGCATCCCAAAGGATAGTCGGCCTCGCAAGAACGTTCGGCCAAAGTGAACGTTCGGCCAAAGTGAACGTTCGGCCAAAGTGAACGTTCGGCCAAAGTAAACGTTCGACATCCCAAAGGATACTCGGCCTCGCAAGCACGTTCGGCCAAAGTAAACGTTCAGCATCCCAAAGGATACTCGGCCTCGCAAGCACATTCGGCCAAAGCGAACGTTCGGCCAAAGTGAACGTTCGGCCAAAGCAAACGTTCGGCCTACAAGGAACACTCGGCGTAGAGTATGTTCGGCATCTCTGAACGTTCGGCCTGGCAAACCAACATTTTATACTGCTCGGCATCACATCGTTCGGACAAAAGCGCGTTTGGCCTCCCAAGAATGTTCGGTAATCAAAGGTGGTTCGGCCTTTTCCCCAGCACGTCCGGCCTCGATTATCGCTCGGCTTATTCCTCCCGCACAATGAAGAAGTCGTTCGGCATGGAAAGGAGGGTTCGGCTTTTAACCGTTCGGTCTGTTCGGTTCGACGCACAAGGCACGTCCTACTTGGACCGAGTTATCCAACTACCTGGCCCACCAGAGAAGTCCAACCCACCTTCGTCTATAAATAGAGGGGCAGGGGCATAGAAAAAAGGAGGAGATTGGAGATAACATTGGGAAGATTCTGCCATTTTCAAGACTCATTCCAGACTTATTTCTTTTACTTTGCAATTGTATTCTAGTAACTAAAAACGGATTGTATCTGTAATCACCCATCAAGGAAATCAATGGAAATCAACTTCAAAGTGGATGTAGGGAGTTACGCCGAACCACTATAAATTTGGTGTTCTTGTTCTCTGCATTTAAATTTACACTCTCTTCTTTGTTTTAATTTACTTTCTTCATTAATCTCTCTACACAATCTTTCTAAGGGTGTTGGTGACCAATTTTGGTGCTAACAGAATGTGAACTTGGAATGATACTTGATTTTGATCTAATAAATGAATATTTGAAGTTTATGTTTGTATGAAAAAAATATTTGGTTTACTTGTAATTTAAGTTTATTTAAATGATATTGGATTTATGAAACGAATATTTCAAAACTCAGTAATAATGAAGTTAAATTTGAGATATATGAAATTATAAATTTAATTTTGAAATATGGTATATTAAGGCTTTGAATATATTAAAAATTGAATAGTATATTTTGTGAATCAAATCTGTATTTGAAATTCATAAGATTTGAAATGGTTTGTTGGGAAACTGAATTTAATTGAAACTAATGGTTTGAATTGAATTAAATTGGAAAGTTGAAATTTGGGTATAATTGAATGAATTCGTAATTGTAAAGAATGGTTTGGATTCGTAAATTGTAAAGAATGGTTTGAGTTGAATTAAATTGGAAAGTTGAAAATTTGGGTATAATTGAATGAATTCGTAAATCGTAAAGAATGGTATGAATTGAATTAAATTGGAAAGTTGAAAATTTGGGTATAATTGAATGAATTCGTAAATTGTAAAGAATGGTTTGAATTGAATTAAATTGGAAAGTTGAAAATTTGGGTATAATTGAATGAATTCGTAAATTTAATTGAAAATGACATCATACTGATTTGGATATAGTTTTGAAATAAAATGGTTTTGGTTTTGAAGTATATACTATATTGATTGAAATATAGTTTTGAAATGAATGATTTGGTTTTTGAAGTATAAACTATTTTGAAATGACCACGGCGTTACAATAACGATTGGTTATTAAAGAGACTGGGATCGGAAGTTGTCATACTCTCTGCCAAATTCGAAAACCACTTGAACAACCGTGTACGCGGTGGAGATTCCAGAATGAAGTAGGATGGTGACGATATTCTTGAGGTATATTACATGGACCCAACTCCCGTGAGTTGGCATAAGGTGGCTAAAACAGGAGCGATCTCGGGCCAAGTGAGGTCTTTCCTCCAATCGGACACATTCCTTCGACACTATACTTTTACTTGTGGTTGATTTGATGGCCATCCTCCGATTTTGATTTGGGAGTGTGTTCCGAGGTGGATGTATTTGGCTGCTACGTTACCACCAGCCCGTTTGCATAATTGGTATATCTACCCTAGCATTACCCTGTGTGCCTTGTCACCCACCATAGCGAGCCTTACTACGAGTTTGTTTTTCTCCCGTAGCCCATGGAGTATTTAGGGTAGTCTCTCGATCTGGAGATATGCTGATACTGGCTGGACTACTGGGACTATTACGTGTTGGGGGCTATATGGGTAACCCTTCAACGCTATTTTAAAGTAAGTTTATTTTACTGTAGACATTATTATAATAGCGCAATATTACTACATTGTAAATAGTTTAACGGATCCTTAAAGGATGGGCGATCCCAAGCATCCTTTAAGTTAATGATGCATTTTGTTACTGTTCACTTGAGTTGATATACAGTTCATAAGTATTTATGTCCTGACTCGAATGTTTTGTGTTTTGCTTTACGCTCGAGTCGGACTGAGTGATTCAGCATTCAAGACTCACCTTCGGAGTTGGAGCTTTTCTTGAAGATTCAGCCATCTATTTTGCTTTCTGTATCCAGTGATTTCAGTGATGTACTCTGATTTGTACCTGATATATCTTGTTACTCTTCTATTGTATCTTGTTTAACTCTTATGTATCTTATTTTTATATAGTAGCTTCATGAACTACTATCTCTTTTAATTCTGCTGCATTATTATTTACTCTATGTCTGTGATATGTGTATTTATTTATTGTATATTCTGAGATTTGCCAAATTTTAATTACAACGTGGTATTTTGAGCAATTCAAGTCCAACATATGCGGATGCGAATGGTTGAAAATATTGGGTCGTTACACTACCAGAGGATACTCCGTAGGTACGACACAAACCAAACTTGTACAAGGCATGTTAGGGTAGGTGACACGGCACAACTAGGCATTGCCTGGGTAGATATACCAATTACACTTCCGGGCTGGTGGTAACGCATAGCGCGCAGCTACCGCCCACCTCGAGCCACACCCCCAAAATAAAAAAATCAAAAGTGGCCACCGAATAAATCTAAAAGTTCAAATATTATAGCGAAGGAGTGTGTCCGATCAGAGGGTCGACCTCATTATCTCGTCAATTGCTCCTGTTTTAGCCACCATCTGCAAACTCATGGGAGTCGGGTCCACATATATACCACAAAGGAACACCGCCGCCATCCTACTTCATTCTGGAATCTCCACCGCGTACACGGTTGTTAAAGTGGTTTTCAGAGTTGGCAGAGGAGTATGACAACTTTCGATCCTGGTCTCTTTAACAACCAAACGTTATTATAACACCGCGGTCATTTTCAAAATAGTTTATACTTTGAAACCAAATATCATTGCCCTTTCAAAACCAAATCAATACGATATCATGTTCAATTCAAATATATCCTTTTGTAAAATCATAACACTTTTAAAGTTATAATATTTCAAAATCAAAACCCTTGAATATAACACTTTCAAATTATATTACCTTGAAACTCATTACTTTAAAACATAACTTCCACCACTTAAATGGTTTAAATATTCAAAATACTTTATATAATAAAATAGCCTCTTCAATTTCACAAATCAATTCCAAAACAACTAGAATTTCTAAATTTTAAATTTAACCAAATTCCAAATCATAAATTTCAATACGATTTAGTTTTCCAAAAACTGTTCCAAATTATATCAATTTCAAAACAAGTTTGATCCATAGAATAAACCATTTCAAATTCAATATTTTCAAACTTTAAGTATTCGACAATTTCAAAACTAAGCTTGGTAATTACGATTCAACAATTCAATTTTCTATTATTTAGTTTTGAAATATTTACATAATAAATCCATTACCATTTAAGTAAAACTCAAATTACAAATAACTAAATATTTCCTTCAATCTATTTACTTGAAATATTCATTTGATTTACCTTTGACAAAAATCAAGTTATAAAAATTTTACCTTCTAAAATTTCAAATTCAATGAATTTCACATCAACTTATTTGAGTTTAATTCTTAAATAAATTCAATTTCATATAAATCTCAAATTTATCTTCCCACCTTAATTATTTAAATCATTATAAACTCTACATTAAAATAAAATTTAAATACTTAATCATATTGTCTTCAATAAAATCAAACTTATTATTAAGCTTATTCTATATTTAAAACAAATTATACATAGCTTCAAATCAAGGATAAAATAACATTTATATAATATCTAAAATCAATATTTATCTAAAACCATATATTTCTTTACAAAACCATAGAAATCATTTCAAAATATTTTATATATAAACCACGATGTCTGCATATAATTTTCTATCCTATGGTCAAGTGATACGGATATTTGTAATTTCAATTCGCAATTTAAAACATAAATACGGTTATATATGATTTCAAACCGCAATCTCAAATGAAATAAAAATCCATAACAGCTTGCAATTTATAACGATATAAAATACAACATCCATTCATCCAACATAAATCATCCAACATTTATCACAAACATTATCCAATTCAATCAATAACATCAATATAGAACAGATAATAAATAACAGGTATTTACTGGTAGTTTATATTCAATAATAAATTAAATAACTATTTTATCCAAATAAGTTCAAATAAACTGAGATGATGATCCAAAATATGCCAAACAGTCATAAATAAATGTCTAATCACATCATAAATCAATTTATCAAACATAAGAAATTTTAGAAGTTTTGAGTGGGTTAAAACACTCACCTTTTGAATTTAAATTGAATTTAAATCCAATTTAAACCCAAAAATTCAAACAATTCCTAATTCGTCCAAACCAGCGTCAAAATATCTGAAATTATAATACGATCCTAACACAAGAAAAGGTGCGTGAATTGGACCTTGTATGAAAAAGTTATACGAGTTAGAACACTCGACGATTAAAATTGAAATAAATAATTAAAACAGTGCTTACTCTTACACATCATCGCTGCAAAACCCTAGAACTATCGATACTATCAGTAAGCGACTGCCACTCGACTCACGCCCAACGCTACCACTACAAGCCAAGCCGCCACGATCAGGACATCCCATCGCCTTCGCCACATCGAACCGCCCTAGCTCGCCCTCCCTGGTGACGCTCGGCTCCTCCAAGCGACTCGCTGCCACTGGCAGTGAATAGCCAACTCCGGCGAACTTCGGCTTCTAGTGACCATGCTAAGCCCTTCGATCGACATGCCTCGACGATCTCCACCAAACCCTGGCCCCCCATCAACCCCAAAATGAAGATCCACCGTCAAACCACGCATCCCCGTATGAACGGTCGGAAATAAATAGCCCATTTCAGGTCAAACAACAATCCAAATTGAAAAATAGATCATAGATCTAGGTTGCGTCTGCCGAGAGCTTCAGATCAATATATAGATCGATATTATTTATGGAGTTTGAATTTTTGGCTTTGAATTTTATTTGAAATTGCAATTGGAATTTTGGTTTTGTCTGCCACTAGAATGAGGAGGAGTAAATGGAATTGTACGTAAAGAAATGAGAAATGAGAAATAGAAAGTAGCTAGGGTTTATAACGAGGTATATATAGACATGGCTGAAAATAGAATAGATGGACAAGATTGATCGATTGATAAACGACCCGAAAAGCCCGTTTCGCCTCCGGAACGAAAAAGGATCAACCCATATATCAGAATAGATGTTTTAAATATTTTAAACGCAGTGGAACAGGTTTCAAGCCCAAATTCCATTATATGAAGAAGTTATGCTAAAATCAAATTATTTCAAATTGATTTCAATTGATTTTAATTAAATTGATTTCTAGGCGTTTCTAATCCGTACGATCAAAGGACAAGTCCGATCATTACAAAACTTGAGATTCTACAATAATTCACTATTCCGGATCTGATGAAACTGGTTTCGTCGAAATCCAAGTCAGTGGCCAAAATGGCTATTATTCTAATTAATTAAATAAATTAATATTAAATTAATTAAACCAAATTTCAGTTCAAATTCAATAAATCACAATTTCTCTCATTTTAAATTACTTGGACATTTACCATAATTTAACAAAAATTTAGATGTCATTTTAATGTTGATTCATTCATCAATTTCAACGTTAAATTTCATTTTTATTAAATTTAGAAATTTATAAATTTAAAATTCCAAAATCCATTTATTAATTTAAATATTTATTTCATTTATTTGCAATTAACCCAATTGCAATAATTTAAATTCCAATAAATAAATAAATCTTGATTTCTATTCTTTTTATTTCCAATTGTCATATTATTATAAATATAATTAACATTACCTCCAAATATTAACCTAATTTACATTAACATAATATTTAATTACATTTGTTGTGATAAATTCCAATTCAATTTAATGGATTAAATATATATATGTAACTTTTAATAATTGTTTCCATTAACTCTCAATCACATTCTTATAAGTTTATCATTTCCAAACCAAAATTAAAATTACTTACAGAATATTGATTTATTCAATTACCATTCATTATATATTAATTCATTAATTAATTCAATATTTATGTTTGTATTCTTATATTCAATTTATATCCTCGTATGACACTTACACTATTTCATTTATTGTAATTTCATTCAAACTATCAATAATTAGCTTTAATTACCGTTGCTACATTTCATTTTTAACGCTCACTTCATTATAAATTATAAAGTTTTTATTTCTTTCTAAATTTAATTACAAAAATCTTATTAAATTTACTAGTTTAATTATCGAAATTTACAGGTCATTACAAATTTAGAGGTGATTTACATCAGTCCGAACAAGGATTTTTCACTCGATTCTCGATGGCAAACACTAGATATGGATTTTTGATTGATTCAGGAATTATTTGTCATAGTATATGGCCATGTAAAGAGAGAATGATGATTTCTAATCAAGGAACCGGATCTGAGTCCGCACTAGATTAGTCATGTGAATGATACTAGTTTGGAAGTAAAATGGTATGATCAAACGTGCGATCAGAATTTGATATTGCATACAGATGATATATGTACATCATACAGGCTTTAGTAAAGTAAATGTTGGAAATTGAAATTGCAGAATAATGTGGTTGTTTATTATATGATTGGATATCATTGGTAAATGAGATGTAGGTATATATAAACAAGAGCTAACTTGATGGTTTTGGTTTCATAAGTAAATTTTGGTTGTCGACTAAAAAGTACATATTTAAATTTTTGTTTGAATTTGATGGTTTTATGGTTGAGCCGCTTGGCTATTGTTTTATTTTGTTGGTTTGGACCATAATAGCTAGTGGTAGTTTTTCGATCTAGCTGCACAAAGGAGACGTTGGAAAAATTTCCATGAATTTAAGGCGTCAGAAAATTTTGAGAGAGCTTGAAGAAATTTTTAATAACTAAAAATTTGATTTTGAGTTATAACCTAAAATGATTGAATGGAATGACAATAGTTGGAATCTATGAATGAATTTGAAAACTTAGTGCAAGTAATAACAAAGTTCAACAAGTTGATTTTGGGAAAGGTTAAAGGCTTAAAATGATTTGGTAATCTATTTCAAATAATTTTTTTGAAAAGCTGATGGTTTGGGCATTTTTCTTAACTTGGTAATTTCGAGGACGAAATTATTTTTACTAGGAGAAAAATATAACGATCCAAAACTTTCAATCATTTGAAATCGAAATATTTAATTGATTCTAAACATTGAAAAGTTAACTTATATGTTAAATAACTTGAATTTCAATATAACGATTTACTGGATAATTTAATTGTTGAATTTAATAATTGAAATCGTTTAAATAATTGAATCCTGGATTTTTAGTTGGATAAAAATGATTTCAAAGCTTATTTAAATTCTATTTAATAAGAATGAAGATAATAAAACTTTTTAAATTGGATTTAAAAGTGATTTACTTTATTTTGAAAATAACTCGTTTTAATTAACATATAAAAATAGCCTCCCAGGACACCATCTTGGATTTTGACGAAACCAGCGCCGTTGGGTCCTTAATAGTGAATTATAAAATACCTTCAAATTTCATGGCGATTGGATGTATCGTTTGGTCGTGCGAGATCGAAATGCGTAGAATTTAATATAATAACTGGGTTCAAAAAGCTATCTTCTGCAAATGATCGAATTAGGTCTCGAAACTGGTTCCATTGTGTTCGAAATAGGGGTATAACATATTGAACGCCTGGCGACATCCCCCGTTTGGATTTCAATAATTTTAGACGTTTTTAAGCTTGAAAAATTAAATTTAAATAATGTATTTTATATATATATATATATATATATATATATATATATATACCCATACCTTACCCCCATATCCCATCCCTTACCTAGCCATGCCTTCTACTATTTGAACCATGCTCTCCCTCAATTAGAAATTACAACCAAACTAGAGAATTCTTTTTTAAAAATTTTAAAACTAAATCATAGCCTCACCCAAAGGCTCACATCGACCGGAACCATTTTCGAAGATATCAGGCAAAGTCACCAACTAGAAAGTTGTTGTCGACATCAAGATGAAACAAGGGAACGGTTGGATTAGGTTGGATTAAGCAATGGTAGCCGCAGTTCATCAATGAAATCTGATAGTAATTTTGTCAATTTCGACGAATTGGTGAACTTTCAAGCGATGTGATCTGAAGGAAAGTTATAGAAGAGGTCGAAGTCAAGCTAGAGTAAAAATCTTATGGCTGATGGTGGCCGTAGCTCGTCGAAATCTACGTTTGATCATAAAACGGCTATTTTCGTTCTTTTGGTTCGTGGTTGAGCTAGGGACCTTGAGAAGCTTCAAGATCTGAAGGGAAGATGTTGAGTAAGGCGAGGGCTGCATGCTGGCTAATTTTGGTGACCAATGGTGGTCAGAGGTTGTCGAAAATGGCCTCCGTTCGTGGGATGTGCATATGGTTTTGGGGAAAACTGAGGAATCTAAGTGGAGCTACGGGAGGTCGCGTGGTGGCAGGTGGCAGCGGCAAGGGATGGCACTCGCTGGTGGGATGTGTGGCAGCCAACCATGATCGGAGGCGACGTGGCGGGGGATGGCCAAAGTGTGCTATGTTGTGAGCGGGTTTTATTTGAATGGGAAGAAGTATTAAAACTAAGATCGGTAATTAGTGGATAATTAAAGATGTAATTAGTTTATTTTATTTTTAATTTAAATATCGATAGGTTGATTATTAAATAACTCTTGCATGCGAGATCTGATTGAGATGAAACTTTTTGCATTGTGCTCGTAATGACGAAAGCTTCGAGCATGCCACTAGTTTGGTTGAAATTGGAGACTACTAAAATTTTGGCTAAAATCGAACTTCGTTCAATTTTAGTTCCAAACTGGAATGCCTCAACGACAATAGAAAATTTCGGTGAGTTAAACTCGTCTTTTTTGGTTAACTAGTATGATATATATGGTTGATAAAAATTATTGGATGATTGTTTGAATGAACTACTATATTTATTTTAGTTGGATTGAATATTCCTGCCTATTAGAGCGGATGAGAACCTATTACGTTCTCGTGTAAGAGTGGATGACCCTTTGTATACGAATCTCGCATCGAAGTAGTTGATTTATATTTTATGATTATATAATGTTTATGATGCAGGAGGAAATAGGTTGGAGGGATCCAACAAGATTCCTTGCTATTGTGAATTGTTTCGATAATATTCCTTTTATATGGATTATTAAATAATGAACCTGATTGTGAACACTATGGTCATAACATTGTTCTGTGTTTAAAATCAAAAACCTAGTGATTATAAAAAATCAATATCGATATTGGTTGAGCGTTTAGCAGCTATTGGCCTCAAATTAGTATTTTTAAAAAGTACTACAAATTTCCATTTTAGTATGAATTGGTTTTTGGGACAGGAAATGATTTTTAAATCTCAAACTGGGTTTCGAAAATATATTGTTATATTAATATTGTATTAAGCTATTTAATTATATTAATATTTTTTAAAGTACTTAATAATATTAATATTGTTTTAAAGATATCTAATTGTAGTAATATTATTTTAAGGTTATTTAATTATATAAGTATTATTTTAAATTTAATTGTTTATATGTCTAAAGAATTTATCAAAATGTTAATATTTTGCAAAAGGTCGATTATTTCAAGAATAATTATGGTTTGAAATTAATAATAAGGATCATTAATAAGGTTGAAAAATAAATTATTATTATTTGTAAAAATGGTAAAGGTTAATTATGATTTTTGTTTAACAATATTTTGAAATTATTAATTATTATTTTTAAGATGTTTTAAAGCTAATAATTTTCATTTATTTATAATGTTTATTGTTAATTATTATTATCATATATTGATGTTTTAAAGTAAAAGATTTTTAATTATTTGTAAATGTTTCCGAGACTCGTGAATAAAGTTGAAAGATTTGGATTTTTTAAAGGAATTTATTAAATGGTTTGAAGACTTAAGGGAAGATTATTTACAAGGTTAAAGAGTTTATAAATGGTTAGATATTTATAAACGAATCTTAGAAACGGGTTTATAGATTTATAAAAGAAGTTTTATAAATTGTTATAAATTTATAGTGTCTTTATAAATGATTTTTTAAAAATGTACAAAAAGAATTTATAAACGATTGAAATGTATAAAAGAATGTTATAAATGGCCCAGAAGATTATAAAATGGATTATAAATGTTTTTAGAGAATTATATGGAGTTTTATAAATGATTTTTGAATCAACTAAAAAGAAAGTCTTTCTCAGTTTTATGAATATGTTTATACCGTTGAGATAAGTACATGGATATTTCTTAAGTATTGAAATACAGGGATTTGCAGTTATACTTTTTTAAAAGTATTTTTGATGCAAGTAAATTACAAAGTGAATTTTAATGAATGAAAAATTTATTAAAGGAGGCCAGTGATTGCTTATGTGCTTAACCAATGTTGGTTTTCCTTATGAAATAAATCCTTGATTGAATGGTTGTTTTCGATAATTAAATAACCAACTATCGAAATTAGACTCAAACGTAACTTTGGAAATATCTAGGAGAAACGCGTGGTTATGTGGCACGGTCTTCTCCGATGATGCTATACTGTGCGTATAAATTTTGTTTCGTTCTCTTGGGATAATGATATGGAAATCCATCCACTAATAATTGAGATGATCTCTGATCTTATCTTTGGTTGTTTATTTTCTAAAAAACTGGGATTGATTTTATCGGGAATTATCGAAGAGTTGTTTTGAAGAGACAGGGATCAGGTATGTTAACTAAAAACCACTTCGATCCCACGAATGCATTTCGAAGTGAGACATCTTGAAGATAATGGAATTTTGGACACAGAGCTCTCAAGTGTTTCATCCAGTCTCAAAACGAAGTTGTATAGATGAACGATGGTATTGCATTGTTGCCTGGTAGGCGGTATTAGCATTCCAAGTAGAAAATGCTATATAAAAGGTAAAACGTAGCCTCAAGCCTCATCAACCGGGAATGACTAAAATAGGAGAGATGCAGCAGGGCTAAGTGGGTCGCTTCCATGTAAGGTATGATCATCTCTATCTAGAGTCGCTATTATCACTCATCTGTATGCTTAGGAGCCTTTTAACAAAAGGGTGATCATATTCGGTACTATCCAGTAAGGGGTAGGTCGGTTCTGTGTTAGCAGGGATCGATAGGTTCGAGCTCGGTGTTATTTTATCTAGAGATGCACCGTGACGGGCGGTACCCCGGTAGCCCAGTCACTGTATAGAATCCATTTTCCAATACGAGCTTTTACGGTTTTAGTTGTACACCTATTATGCTAGAATTTAATTAACGTAACAATTCTGGTAAAGATTAATAAGAATTGTATCTTGACCTTATTGTAATATCAGAGAATTTCATATGAAATGGTTTTGGTCATCGTAAGGTAAAAACCCATCCATGTTTATATGCTGCGTGATCTTACGAGATACTCTTGATTTTCAACAGGTTTTCTATAACTTTAAAAACCCGGTTGGATATGTTTTCTCATGTTAGTTTTCCAACCTGACTCGGGTGTTATTTTATTGTAATGCTCGGGTCAGACCGAGCATATTATAGATTAGTTTGGATGCTTTGGAGCTTCAGGAGGTGAGTTAGAGGCCCAGAGACGTATTCATGTAGATGGTAATTTTTCCACTATATTCATTGTTGTATCTATTAGCAATTGTAAGGATGGGCTGTTATAACTGTCGAAGCTGAAATAGGTTAGTACACTCTGATTGATGACTGTATATACATATTGCAGTTTTGCTTTTGTGTAAAGATTTGTTGTATATTATAGATTATTCGTGCTGCTGTGAGATATAACTGTTGCGTAATTTCTTTTCTTTTTTCTTCTTCTTCTCTTCTTCTTCCTTCTTTATTTTCCTATAACAATCGGGTTTTTCGATATTCGATTGCTCGGCACGCAATACAATGGACGTATTATTGTCGATTTTCGTGGGTCGAAAAGCCTCAGCCATTACACCAAGCCTTTATAATTAATCTTTTATTAATTAAAACACTTTGCAAAGCATGATCAAAAGATCTTTTTAAAACACTGCTTCTAAAACCCTTTACATTCCTTTTATATTTAGAAAACATTTTTACTTATCTCAAGGATATAAGTATTTACCAAAAATATTTGAAAAAATCCCTCTTCTCAAATTCCATATTAAATTAACTAAGAAATTCACTTTTCAAAACATCACCTACTATAAAACCATTCATTTTATAAAATCCATTCACTTATCCCTTTTAAAAATTATATTTATAAGTTCACTTCATATTTCAAACCTCCTTATAAATATTTGAACTAGAATTAATTTTTTTTTAAATCTCTATAATGATTTATAAAATCTCTTTCCATGTTAAAACTCTTTATAAAATTTTCTTTATAAAATATCTTTGACATTACAAAATATCACTTACAATATCTCATTTTAAATCACTTTAAATAAAGCCTTTTATTTAGTAAAACCCTTTTTATAGACAAATTATTATTTATAAATACTTTTATAAAATAACTATATAACTTGAAAATCGTTTATAAACTTTCAAACCCCAAACTGGTTAATGAATTAGAACTAAAACCATACTTTATAATTTCAAAAGGAGGCTTAGCAATCCATTGGTATTTATTTAAGTTACCATTTAGTTTCAATTTCACTTTCAAGTCATTCAACAATTTTATTTACATAAGTCAACATATATTTAAATATATTTCATATCCAAATTAGAAAATAACGTATCAATATAAACTAACCAGTATAAACATATCCAAATAACATAATAGCAGGATGATGATTTGTACTACTAAATAGATGTCCAAACAATTTTTAGCAGAATAAGGATTTATTCTACTAATACATGTCCACACAAACGACTGTTACACTATAGCAAAACGGGGATTTATTCTGCTATCAGATGTCCAAACAATTCAATCAATCAACATTATAATTCATTCACAGTTATTCCACTACTAAATAGTATGTACATTTAAATCCTTTGTGTTCAAACCATCTTTGAAAAGAAGTTCTTTTAAAAATAGTTTGGTTTATGGGAAAACAAAGGATTTAAAACTTAAAATTTCTTTTAAAATAATTATTTTCATGTCAAACCCTTTATTAAACCATAATTGGACTTATCTAAATTTTAAATTAATTTAGTTACTTTTTCAGAAATAATTGAACCTTAATAAATAATTAAAATGTAATTAATAATTAAATAAATAATTGAACCCTAACTAATCCTGTATTAATTATTAAATAATAATTTAAACCTTCATTAATAGTTAAATATTAATAAATCTCAATTAATTGACTGAATAATCTTTAATTAAAAACTCAAAAAATAAATTAAAATTTATTTAAAACAATTATATCTTAATTAAGTTTTTAATTAAATCCTTTACTTAAATTTAACTCGATTAGTAATTAATTAGTAATTAAACCCTTATTTGATCAATAATTAATAAAATAAATTATATATTTAATTCATAATTAATATAAAATTTTAATTAACTTAATAATAATTAATTAAAATTAGTCGTAACTTTAAAAGATAATTAATTAGTACCAATCTTCACTCAATTGAAATTAATAAACCTTGTTTAATCTTAATTAATTAATAATTAATTATTCAAAATTTAATTAGCTTTCTAAAACATTTTTAAAACATTTTAGTCAAGTTTATAAAACATTTCAATTATTAAAACTATTTTTTGTAAAAATCAGATTTTTAAGCAACCTACGTCCATAGCGACTATCGTTATTAATGCCATTACCAGAAAATTGGTCCTTGGCTTTTCTTTTTAAAGCTGAACACGTTAATATTTACTAACTTTTCAAAACATAAGTAAGTGTTTGAAAACTAAAACCAAGTTCGAAACTTTTGAAAATGATTTTGAATTTAAACTAAACCCATGGTTTTCATATAAGGATTTTTTGTTTCACTACCCCAAAACCAAGATGCTAACTTTTCTTTCAGTATATAACATATACCATATCCATTCATAAACAGACATACCACACTATATACATGAAACAAATTCATAATTTTACATACAATAACAACATCCAAACTTCAAGCTCGAGTCTAATATAATATGTCAACCAAGTATCCAAATATATAACAACACCACACCATTTGTTTAAACCAAACATTTAATAAGGTTTGTGAGAAATGTGGATTGCGGATCTTAAGGCTAGGATTAACACTAAAGGTGGGTGAATAGTGTTTATAAAGAATTACTAAATCTTTTTGAGTTTATGTTAATTTAAACACGGATGTGTGCAATATAAAAACACAGATATGATCATAGAAACAAACGCAGATGCAGAAATAAAATAAAAATCAGTAAAGAAAAGAACACACCGGATTTATACTGGTTCGGAGTAACCCTACACCCAGTCCCGCAACACAAGTACGGATTTCCTTTCAAAAGCAATCTTTACAATTACACCCTCGGTTTCAAGGCTACGAGGTACAGCCTCCAGAATCACAATCCTCTAGGTAGAGTTACTTGATTTGCCGGGCTACAAGTTCACCCACTTGATTTTACGGGCAACAAGTTCACCCAATTGATTTCCTAAGGCTACAATCACACCTTATCACGCTTGATTGATTTTCAAGGCTACAATCACACCTTTTCTCGCTAAGTTGATTGCAAAAAGCCTATAACTCTGAATAACACCGAGGATCTTCTTAAGATAGTGATAGAGAATCAAACTACGAATGATCGAGTTCAATTCAATGTAGATTTCAGCAGAGTAGTGATAAGAATTTTTATTAAGAAAAGTGGAAGAAGAAGAGGAGTGAAAAACCAAAAAATCTGATGTAAAATTCGTTGAAACTGACCCCTATTTATAGTAGAACAACAGTCATGTCCATTCGTTGAAGAGTTATGGCGAATAGACACTTCTTTTGAAATTGAAATTTCGAACTCAATTGACACCATGTCGACATGGTCACCATGAGTATGTCGACATCCCAAAGAATTTTTTGATGATTTGATTTTCTTTGAAAATAACCTTTATCTTATATTAAAACTATTTTAAACTTTATAAATATACTTGACTATAGTTAAAATTCATAAGTAAATATAGAGAATAATATATATAGAATTTAACTATAATTTTATATTTAAATCTAAGTATAAATATTTAAAAGTTAAATATATTATATTAAAAGATAGTTTAAAATCAGGAGTAATTTGACTTTGCAATTAAAGATGATTTTGAGGCTAAAGTTATTTAAAATCAGGATAGATGTTTTTGATGCTTTTAAAAGGAAGGTTTTGAAATCATTTTGAAAACAAGATATAATTTTGAAAAATCATTTTGAATAAAAGGTTAGCGGATACAAAACAATGTTCCACTAGATTTTTCGTAGGTTTCATCCTACTTAGGGTTCCATCCCTTTAACAGGCTCGAAGTGGATTCCATTCCACGAATAAATTGGATTTTAAGATGCCAGTGCTTTTCTAGGAGTTTTAACAAAATTTTCTAATTAAATAATAAATTACTTGAATTCTTGAACTCTTGATAATTTTGATACTCATGAGTCTTCAATCTTGATATCTTGAATCTCTATACTGTGCAGTCTTCATTCTTGGTACCTGCATGGTTAAATCCTGCATATACATATATATCTAAACTTATAATGTTAGTATTTATATTTTATAATCTATTCTAAGGTTGTTGTCATCAAAACCATCATATCACGGACTAACAATCTCTCCCTTTTTGATGATGACAACCTTTGTTCATAAAATATTACTTCTATCCTAATAACTCCCCCTAAAACTAATAACTCCCCCTAATCTATTCCCTAATTACCCTATTTTATACTTCTCCCCCTTTGTCATCAACAAAAAACTAACTCCCCCTCATTCTTGGACTAAAGTACCTACATTGATAAACTATACAAAGAAATATATAATAGATAGATTAAGAAATAATTATACTTATGAAAATGATAATTTAATCAATGACTATATACATTTCAATGTATATTTGCATGTTTTATACATCAAACATCGAACTAAATTAAGTAATCAATCCACACCAAGTATCAATATAAACCACATCAAATCAATGCAAACAAACAATTCAAACAAAGTAATAAAATTTAAATGTTACGAGGAACATCCGCCCACCCTTCTTCTCCAAAGATAGGGTCCGCTTTAATAGCATCCCAATTTTCATTGTCATTGGTGAGAGAGACAGGAGGATGTGCTTCGTTATCATCCTTGTGTAGGGAGGAAATCATCCATCGTATTGCATCGAAATGCATTTCTTGCTCTTTGATCATCTGCATTTGACTCAATTCTAAGTATCGCTGGTTACGGAGAATGAACGAGAGAATATTCTTGAATGAATTAAGAGTTTCTTTAAGATTTTCGGATAAATTGTGAATTGGATTAGCCATAGTTGAATTTGTGAAAGAAATGAAGGATTAGAAGATAAGAAATAATTTTCAGTGAAGAATTCTGGAAGAAATAGGTATATATAGGTGTAGAAATTCGTTTGAAATGAATAGGCATATGGTAGTTATTCAAATTTCAAATTCAAAATGAACTGTCATTTCTGACCAGTACATGTCGACATGGTCATAGGGGGTATGCCGACATGGGTTAGTGAAAAAATATGACTAATTAGATTTTGTGAATAATTGTGTGTGCGTGTATATATATATTTATATAATATACTAACATTTATTCTGGAGATAAGATAAGCTAGATAACAGAAAAGAAATTTCATTTCATTACATACTAAGATGATACAATGATTAAACATATGAAATTACATGAACTTTTGAATTAAAACAAGCTAAAACACATACAAAAAAATACGAAAAGTGTAACAACCCGATATTTTCAGCCATTCACATCCACACATGCCGGACTTGAATTGCTCAAAATATCGCATTGTAAATAAATTTGGAGCAAATGAAATACAATCACAGAATCATAGACATAGAAATATCAGAATAACTCGCAGCGGAATATAAAATACATAGTAGTTCATGAAGCTACTACGGCAGAGTCTTAAACCAAATACATAATACAGTCTAAAAACAACATAATAGAAATCCCAAATACATAGAAGTTCACTATACATGAGATAAACTAAAACAGCTGAAACAGAAAGTAGATATAAATGTAGATAAGCAGAAACTCCAACAAAGACCAGCTCCAAAAAGAGAGTCCAAAGCTGTGAATACTCAGGCTGACCGAGCGTAAAGTAAAACACAAAACACTCGAGTCAGGACAATACATACTTATATAATGTAAACCAACTCAAGTGAATTGTAGTATAAATGCATAATTACTAAAGGATGCTTGGGATCTGCTCATCCTTTAAGGATCTGTTAAACCATAAATTTATATACATCCCGTGATTAAAATTTCAAAATAGTAATTTATATTTTGAAATCAAGTATCATTTCAAAAATTCAATATCATTCAAAAATCCATTTCAAAATATCACAATATCATATCTTTTCAAAACTACATTCATTTTATTTAAAATACCATTTCAACACACATTTCAAAATAGTTTATATTTCAAACCAATTACTTCATTTAAATCCTTAAAATGAAGTTATTATATTTAATAATTAACTTATTAAATCTTCAAAATTTAAATCTTTCAAAGTTCATTTATTTACTTAAACTTATCAAAACAATGAAAATTCACCTTTCGCAGCATTTGAAAATGCTATAGAAAGTTACTTTCAAAACAGTTAAATTTTACAAAAGACAGCATTAAAACACTGTAATAGGGTTACATTAGTTCAAATAGAACCTTAGTTGAATTCCACAATTATAGCACTTACAAAGTGCTATAATATCCCTTTATTAAAATTTAGCCATTTGGTTCATTTATATCAACTACAGCATTTACAATTGCTGTAATATCCTTTACCTTAGAAATAATAGCATTTTTAAAATGCTGTTAATTAAAATTCAGGGTTTTCAATACAGTTTCACAAACAATTATATTTTAATATAAATCATTTTTAACTTATAAAATCATAATTTCTCACTTTTAAACAATCATTTAAATACCCGTATATTCATGATTTTATAAAGTTAAATATCTATTCAAAAGTCAATATTTAATAATAATTCACATATTAAATTTCAAACATTAAATTTCAATTCTTTATAATTATATTTTAACTTAATGCTTAAGTTTAAATCTCCCACATAACTTATTTTCATTTTATTTACTTACCTTCAAAATTCACTTTTAAACAAAATTCATAAATTCCAATTTAAGTTATATTTCAAAATTCAACTTAAATATTCATTCATTTCACATTTTAACTTTATTCAAAATCATTAATATATTATAAAATCATTTTAAATTCATTTTAATTCAAATATCATAAATTTATCATATTTCATATTTAATTTAAATTCCATTTCGTCACCAAATTAGAATTTCCAAAATAACTTACATTTCAAATTTCTAACTTTACCATTTATTTATTTCACTTATAAATTCTCAGAAAATCAATAATACTTTACAAAAATCATTTTTTTATTTAAGTTTAAATCAAAATATCATAATATTTACATTTCTAAAATATTTTAAAAAATTTAGAAAAACATAATTTAACCACGGGTCTATATATCATTTTCTAGCCTAGGTAAAGTGATACGGATACTATATCATTTCAATCCGTAATTTACAATGAAAATCCGGGTTTGATCATTTCAAACCCGCAATTCCAAGTAAGAATGAAATAAATAAAAATCGTTCAGGCCTATCATTTCAGCCCATAATGATTTTTTCTTATTCTAAAGTCCTTTCGGGTATGTATCATTCCAACTCATAGTGATTCTAGTCTATAGGGAACTTGCAATGGTGATAACTGATATAAATAACATAATAGTATAATATAATAGTAACATGTGATATAACAGGTGCAATAACAGGTGTAAACATCATATGACCATAATATAGCAGTTATAACAGGATGAAATACATTTACAGATTCAAGTGGTATCGGTTTATCAGTTATATAGGTACAGATTGTCTGGTGAGAATAACTCGCTTTTTCAGAGCTGGAGATAGCTACCAAAGCAAACAATGCAGACACTATGAAGGCACGACAATACGGAAATGACTTGAGAGTGGAGAGCCAAAGCTAAAAGCCTTGATCAAACATTTAAACAAAACAATGCAACATGGATAAGTTTCAAAACAATACAGCACTTAAACAATATTAGAATCAATACCCAAAACAAAGGCAAATGCATTGCACTTGTTCTCAACATCATATGCTTCAGCTAGGCATGGTATAGCTTGGCAATGGCATGAAACTAGGTCTAGTTTGGGTTCAAACAGGGTCGGCCTATAATGGTTTTGATGGTGCGTAGATCTAGGTGCATAAATCTTCAACACAAGTCAACATATCATCACATCTATGCTACAATATGGTTCGTCCAGAGGCTATGTGGCACGGCCAGTGGGTCCAAGTGGTGGTGGGTGATGTGGTAGAGGGTGGAGGTCAGGTCAGAGCTGGTGGTGGTGGTGGAAGTGGCGGCTAAAGGTGTTATAAGGTGGTGTTGCAATTCTAGGTCTCGGCTTGTATACAAAGTGATGGATTGCAAACTTTTGGTGATGATTCATACCATAGATGTGCTCGGCCTATCATAGAGGTGGACTATGGATGTTGATGGTTAGAGAAAGTGGTGGTGGAGGTCGGCCTAAGATCTGGTTGAGGAGGAGCCGAGCTATGAAGGTGAAAACAGGATGCAAAAATTCAATAGAAAAAATAGAAAAAACAAGAAGAAGAAAGAAGACTTTACCCAAACTCTTATCAACAATGGTGGTCGTGCGTTTTAGGTTGAGAAGTATTTTAGTTTACGTTAAAAAAAATGAAGGAGGCGGCTTAAAGAAAGTAGAAAAGGTACGGCCAAAACATTTAAGAGGAGGTTTAGAAAATGAAAAGTCGGAAGATAAAAGGACCCTGGAATTTCAAAAGGTTTAAAACCTTTCAAATTTCCACTAATTTAATTTAATTTTATAAATACATAAAAATACTAATAATAAGGAAAAAAGAACTCAAAAATAAAGTAACTAAATAAAATAAGTTAATTAAATTTTTAAATTAAATGAAGAAAAATAGCAATATATATAAAACTAGGCTAAATAAATTGAAATAAATTCAAACAAACTTTGGAAAAATTATAATAGCACTTTAAAAATATTATAAACAAAAATATACATAAAATAACATATTAACACATATTAAAATAAAATATGACAAAGAAAGTATAGTTTATATAATTTAAAATAAACAAAATAGCCAAATAACTCAAATTGTACTAAATATTGAAATATACATAACTTTCACAATATAACTCCGTTTTCAACGAAACGAAAAGTAGTATTCATGTTATTAAATCTATTTACATAATAAAAGATTAAATTTAGGAGTTTAAATATTTAAATTTGAAATTTAAAAGTCAAAGCTTGACCAGTTTGAACAGAAATTCATCTTTCAATAAATATCCAATTTATACAGGTTTGAAATTATAATTCACATAATAATCAAAACTTATATTTAAAAACGAAATGTTTGAAATAAAAAATGTTAAAATAATTTCAAAATGAAATAAAGTCAAAATTAAAATATACATAAAAATCTTTGTTATACTTTCCCCCACTCAAATCTTTTCGTCCTCGAAAAGGAAGAAAGCGGAGAAATAACTAGAAAGAACAATAGGTTGGAAGACATCCCGAAAGAAGGTAGGGACAAAGTAGCTAGGAGGGAAAGTAGGTTGAAAGACAAAGATGAACCATTATACATTTCAATTTAAAAAAAATTATAGTATGATGAATAGTCATTTGTTTCAAATCCGATGGTTAAAAGTAAACAATATTTAAAACATTTTAAATTTTTAGAAGGGAAAATAACTGAATAAAATATCCTTTATATAATACTTTTATCAAAATACTTTTATAACTCGATGCCTTAACAAGTTTACTTTCGTTCCTGTAGACTCTGGGCATACGTTGATCAGGCGCAAAGCTAGAATTCTCCAGGTACTTGGTAGACTTGTTTCAACACCCGGTGAAAATACTGAAAAAAACTTTTAAAAACAGATATGAAAAGTACAAGCCAAACAAAACAACCAAACCAAAACAGTTGTCTAACCATGGATCGCAGATACGCAATGATTACGCCTGGATCCCCCAGGAAACAATCCGTATCCTTAAGCTTTCTCAGCCCTGAGACTTAAGTCATGATGACTAGTAGAGTGCAGGATACACAATGGTTACGCCTGGATCCCCTAGGAAATAATTTGTACCCCTAGGTCGTCTCAGCCAGGCAGTTTCGCTACTAATGCGACCAGCATAGAGTGCAGGATACACAATGGTTATGCATGGATCCCCCAAGAAACAATCTGTACCCCTAGGCCAGCTCAGCCAGGCAGTTGCGTTATGCAGTCGCGCTCGTAAGACCATGGAGATCCCCATGGAATTCGATGGACAGTCGAGTATCATATCCAGAAAACCCAAATCAAAGAGAATAATATCAATAGAATGAATCCACAGTGTGGCCACAAAGCGGATATCAAGCAGAAGGCACTTTCCATATCTTTACTTCGAAAATATGTATCGTATAGTACCTTTCAAAATCACTTTCAAATGTCATACTTAAATAAAGTCCATTATATATAAGATTTCATTTCAAATCGAATACTTTCCAAAAATCAATAGTGTGTCAAATCATACTTATAGAGACTTCGATTATATAAGATTCCACTTTACAAATTGAGTACCTTTTCGAATCAATAGTTTCAAATCAATTTCATACTTATACAAATCATATTATATAAGTTCGATATCTCCAAAATCAAGTATTTAGTAAATCAAGGTTCTCAATTTCAAACTATTCAATATCAATTCAGTTTCAAAATCATATATGATTCATATATGATCTCACCAATCATTCCTTCCAAATTACATATATTCAGTTTCAAAGTTTCTTAAAACAATAGATTTAGAAAAAAAAATCCAAATTTGCAGATCAACAAAATTTGGGTCAAACAAATTCGTTCCCATTTCAAACATATATTCACTTTCAAAAATCATAATACTTTCAAAGTTATAAATCTTTCGAAACCAAAATACTTGAAATCGTTACACTTTGAAAATCATAACTTTTCGAAATCATACATTTGAAATCATAAAACATTCCTTTAATTCTTTACATTTCACAAATTTATTCAATTAAACCCAAATCTAAAATTTCCAATTTAATTCAGTTCAAACATTCAGTTTCAATTCAATTTAGTTTTCCAACAAAACCATTTCAAATATTATCAAATTTCAAATATAGATTTGATTTACAAAATAAACTATTCAATCTTAAATATGTTTCAAAGCTTAAATATACCATATTTCAAAACTAAATTTTATAATTTCATATATCTCAAATTTTACTTCATCATTACTTACATATGTCATCATTTCGCAACATTACATTCGATCGCTCGCTTGGTCACACAAGTTCGCTTTCGAACTAGTATTGTCCATTCGACTTCCCTAATGCGGACTTCGATATGGTTTCTCGAATAGAAGCCATCAGTCTTCTTTCATAGCCATATACTATGATAGAGAATTCTAGAATCAAGCCCAAAATCCATATCAAATATTCGCCATCAAGAATCAAATGAAAAATCCTAACACGAAATGATGTAATTCGCCTCGAACTTGTGTACTCAAACTTGGATCAAATTAATTATGCGAATAAAACGGCATACGTACAACTTATGTATCTATTCCAACTTGTTAAATATATAGTTTCATAAAGATGTTACTAAGTTAAAACATTTAAAACCAAATTTTTCTCAAGCATTTGAAGACTAATTTTTTTTCAAAACATTTCAAAACTGATGTTACTAAGATGTTACTTCATTCTTACTTAGTTTTGAAATATTCATTTCATAAATCTTAATATTTTATATAAACTCAAATCACAAGTAAACCAAATATCCCTTCATACAAATATAAACTTCAAATATTCATTTATCAAAATCAATTATCATTTCAATTTCACATTATTTATCAAAATAAAGATTAAATCATACTACTTTATACTTTAAATCATACAAGACTAAATTTATATTCTTTACCAAATACCTTATACCTTTCAGAATTTCTTGGCTTTGGAAAGTTAACCTTGATTTGGAAGTGCTCGAACCTACAAAATAGTCGAAGAAATCATATTTTCAATCAAGAGTTTGAAATCAACACTAAATCAGTAAATCAATTTCAAAAGTTAGGTTTCAAATCTGAAACTCGAGGACTGAACACCGGCTTATTTTTAAATCATTTAAATATATATACATGCATCTTTCGAACATCAAACCATACTTCGAAATCTGAAATCAACATTGGTTTCACAAAATCACTCGCATAACAAAGCTACTAGAGTGGCCACTCCCCTACTCAGAAACTAGAAAATCAATGTCGATGATGCATGCATTCATCACCGAAATTATTTTCCAGCGACATAAGTGGGTTCTGGACTTTTATTTTCTTGAAACTTCTTTAAAATCTCTTCGAAATCTTTGGAATTCATTCGAATACATTTGAAATATTTCTTATTCGAAAAATATCTTTAAATCTTATTATTATTATATATTTTCCAAAATCTTAAAACCGATTTCAAAATGCCGAAATTCGATTCCTCGAAATTCAAATTCAAAACCCTTTAGTTATAATTTATTTTATATAAATCAATTTTCTTATAAATTTTCAAAATTTCAAATCCTTTTGAAACTTTAAATTTTTATTTTACAAGATATATAATCTTTATCGAAACATTTCACTTTTAAATACAAAATATGGTCATCCTTATAATAATTTCGATGTATACAAAATTTTCAAAACACAATCAAACACAAATTTCCAAAGGATGATTCAAGGAAGGATTTCAAAAAAAAACAGAGATTCAAATTTAGAGGAACTCTGATCAAATAGAATTCTGATTCGAAGATAAGCTCGAATGAAGATGAGATAATTAATTACCAAATAGAAGATGGATAAGCCTTTATGAATCGCGGGCGACCTTAACTGGGTCAACCGTGACTTCAGGAATATAATCAATGCGGAAATCTAAGGCAAATCGATATTCAATCGCCAAAGACAGAATCCGAGTAGAGCAGGAGATAGATAGCATCGTAAACCGAGGATACAGAAATCTCTGGTGAATCAATGCTAATTGTAAAGGAGTTTCACCCCTTTACAAATCATTCGAAATTTACGAAATCACCGATCTTGAGAGAGGTCATTCCAAAGTGGAGTTATGGAAAGCTCCAGAATCAAAATGGATAAAATAGGGAAGACAAGACTGGATTTCAGAACAAGTGAAAGCGTTCCAAAGTTCAAGGAATCCAAACCGATAAGAATCCTGACCTAGAGATTTCTAACAAGGTGGATTCAGAAGGGATGAAGTTTAGAAATTCTTGGTTTCAAAATAAGAAAAAATTTATACCAAAAATAATCATGAAAATACTTTTAAAATCATTTGGAAATCATTTTATACTTCGAAAATACGTTCTTTCACAAAGAAAGGATTTAGAGATTGATTTCACTCATTTTAGGGTATTTCTACCCTATCTCTAATGAGTTTTTGCTCCGCAGGCTAAGGTTTGCCTAAAAACCAAAGCTCTGATACCAACTGTAACAACCCGATATTTTCAGCCATTCACATCCATACATGCCGGACTTGAATTGCTCAAAATATCGCGTTGTAAATAAATTTGGAGCAAATGAAATACAATCACAGAATCACAGACACAGAAATATCAGAATAACTCACAGCGGAATATAAAATACATATTAGTTCAAGAAGCTACTACGGTAGAGTCTCAAACCAAATACATAATACAGTCTAAAAACAACATAATAGAAATCCCAAATACATAGAAGTTTACTAATACATGAGATAAACTAGAACAGTTGAAATAGAAAGTAGATATAAATGTAGATAAGCAGAATCCAGCAAAGACCAGCTCCAGAAAGAGAGTCCAAAGCTGAATACTCAGGCTGACCGGAGCGTAAAGTGAAACACAAAACACTCGAATCAGGACAATATATACTTATATAATGTAAACCAACTCAAGTGAATCGTAGTAGAAATGCACAATTACTTAAAGGATGCTTGGGATCTGCTCATCCTTTAAGGATCTGTTAAACCATAAATTTATATACATCCCGTGATTAAAATTTCAAAATAGTAATTTATATTTTGAAACAAGTATCATTTCAAAAATTCAATATCATTCAAAAATCCATTTCAAAATATCACAATATCATATCTTTTCAAAACTACATTCATTTTATTTAAAATACCATTTCAACACACATTTCAAAATAGTTTATATTTCAAACCAATTACTTCATTTAAATCCTTAAAATGAAGTTATTATATTTAATAATTAACTTATTAAATCTTCAAAATTTAAATCTTTCAAAGTTCATTTATTTACTTAAACTTATCAAAACAATGAAAATTCACCTTTCGCAGCATTTGAAAATGCTACAGAAAGTTACTTTCAAAACAGTTAAGTTTTACAAAAGACAGCATTAAAACACTGTAATAGGGTTACATTAGTTCAAATAGAACCTTAGTTAAATTCCATAATTCTAGCACTTCCAAAGTGCTATAATATCCCTTTATTAAAATTTAGCCATTTGGTTCATTTATATCAACTACAGCATTTACAATTGCTGTAATATCCTTTACCTTAGAAATAATAGCATTTTTAAAATGCTGTTAATTAAAATTCAGGGTTTTCAATACAGTTTCACAAACAATTATATTTTAATATAAATCATTTTTAACTTATAAAATCATAATTTCTCACTTTTAAACAATCATTTAAATACCCGTATATTCATGATTTTATAAAGTTAAATTTCTATTCAAAAGTCAATATTTAATAATAATTCACATATTAAATTTCAAACATTAAATTTCAATTCTTTATAATAAATTTTAACTTAATACTTAAGTTTAAATCTCCCATATAACTTATTTTCATTTTATTAACTTACCTTCAAAATTCACTTTTAAACAAAATTCATAAATTCCAATTTAAGTTATATTTCAAAATTCAACTTAAATATTCATTCATTTCACATTTTAACTTTATTCAAAATCATTAATATATTATAAAATCATTTTAAATTCATTTTAATTCAAATATCATAAATTTATCATATTTCATATTTAATTTAAATTCCATTTCATTACCAAATTAGAATTTTCAAAATAACTTACATTTCAAATTTCTAACTTTACCATTTATTTATTTCACTTATAAATTCTCAGAAAATCAATAATACTTTACAAAACTCATTTTTTTATTTAAGTTTAAATCAAAATATTATAATATTTACATTTCTAAAATATTTTAAAAACTTTAGAAAAACAAAATTTAACCACGGGTCTGTATATCATTTTCCAGCCTAGGTAAACTGATACGGATACTATATCATTTCAATCCGTAATTTACAATGAAAATCCAGGTTTGATCATTTCAAACCTGCAATCCCAAGTAAGAATGAAATAAATAAAAATCGTTCAGGCCTATCGTTTCAGCCCATAACGATTTTTCCTTATTCTAAAGTCCATTCGAGTATGTATCATTTCAACCCATAGTGATTCTAGTCTACAGGGAACTTGCAATGGTGATAACTGATATAAATAACATAATAGTATAATATAATGGTAATATATGATATAATAGGTGCAATAACAGGTGTAAATATCATATGATCATAATATAGCAGTTATAACATGATGAAATACATTTACAGATTCAAGTGGTGTCGGTTTATCAGTTATATAGGTACGGATTATCTGGTGAGAATAACTCACCTATTCAGAGCTGGAGATAGCTACCAAAGCAAACAATATAGACATTATGAAGGCATGACAATATGGAAATGACTTGAGAGTGGAGAGCCAAAGCTAAAAGCCTTGATCAAACATTTAAACAAAACAATGCAACATAGATAAGTTACAAAACAATACAGCACTTAAACAATATTAGAATCAATACCCAAAACAAAGGCAAATGCATTGCACTTGTTCTCAACTTCATATGCTTCAGCTAAGCATGGTATAAGCTCGACCATGGCATGAAATTGGGTCTGGTGTGGGTTCAAACAGGGTCGGCCTATGATGGTTTTGATGGTGCATAAATCTAGGTGCATAAATCTTCAACACAAGTCAACATATCATCACATCTATGCTACAATATGGTTCGGCCAGAGGCTATGTGGCACGGCCAGTGGGTCTAGGTGGTGGTGGGTGATGTGGTAGAGGGTAGAGGTCAGGTCAGAGCTGGTGGTGGTGGTGGAAGTGGCGGATAAAGGTGTTATAAGGTGGTGTTGCAATTCTAGGTCTCGGCTTGTATACAAAGTGATGGATTGCAAACTTTTGGTGATGATTCATACCATAGATATGCTCGGCCTATCACAGAGGTGGACTAGGGATGTTGATGATTAGAGAACGAGGTGGTGGAGGTCGGCGTAAGATTTGGTTGAGGAGGAGCCAAGCTATGAAGGTGAAAACAAGATGCAAAAATTCAATAGAAAAAATAGAAAAAACAAGAAGAAGAAAGAAGATTTTACCCAAACTCTTATCATCAATGGTGGCCGTGCTTTTTAGATTGAGAAGTATTTTAGTTTACGTGAAAAAATAATGAAGGAGGCGGCTGAAAGAAAGTAGAAAAGGTACGGCCAAAACATTTAAGAGGAGGTTTAGAAAATGAAAAGTCGAAAGATAAAAGGACACTGGAATTTCAAAAGTTTAAAACCTTTCAAATTTCCACTAATTTAATTTAATTTTATAAATAGATAAAAAATACTGATAATAAGGACAAAAGAACTCAGAAATAAAGTAACTAAATAAAATAAGTTAATTAAAATTTTAAATTAAATGAAGAAAAATAGCAATATATATAAAACTAGGCTAAATAAATTAAAATAAATTCAAACAAACTTTGGAAAAATTATAATAGCACTTTAAAAATATTAAAAACAAAAATATACATAAAATAACATATTAATACATATTAAAATAAAATATGACAAAGAAAGTGTAACGACCCGAAGTTCCGTACCCCTGAGTCAACACTATTCTACATTCATCAACTCAAGATGTACAGAAATGCGAACCATTTTTAGCTTCAGAAGAAGAGGTAGAAGAAGAGAAAACAGAAACAACATCAGAATCTAACCATCGCAGCGGAATAAAATATAATATATATTAACAGATCTTTACTCAAACAAATACATATCTGTTTATATATACATCATCAGAGTACATCATCAGAGATCAACATCAATAAAATACAACTGAATACACAGCTACTAAACACAGCGGAATATATACATAACCAAATACGGGAGTACATATCGTCATCCAGCTCGTCTCTTGAGCTCCACAGCATCAATCATGTATCCTATAATACTCGGTCTGACCCGAGCATCATATAAAACAACACCCGAGTCAGTCTGGAATACCAGCGTGAGAAAACCACACTCAATTGATTATTAAAGTTTCAAAAAAAATCATTAGAAAAACAAAAGCATCTCGTAAGACCACGCCACAAATAAACATGTCGAGTTTTTATCTTACGATAGCTAAAACATTTCTTATAAAATCCTCTAATATTATAATAGGGTCTATTTACAAATACTTATTCAAATAGCCGACATTGTTACATTATTAAATTCCAGCTACTAGCCACAAAAGTGGGTAATACAAACAAAACTCGTACAAGGCACGTAGGAAAAATGGATTTCCAACAATGACTAGGCACTGGGGTACCACCTATCACAGTACGGGGCCTAGATCACCGTACCGAGGAGTACGCCCGCTCCCCTACAACACAAGGCCGGACCCATTCCTTACTGAATAGTTCCGAATAAGATCACCCCACGGTTGGGATCAGCAACCGCCCACTAAGCCGAAATAAAAAGGGACATCTAGACAGGGATGACCTCACCCTGCTTGGGTGCTACCCAACTAGCTTTGCTGCATAACCCCTGATTTTCAGTCATTCCCGGTTGATGAGGCTCGAGGCTAAACGATACCTTTATAGCACATATCCCTTAGAATGCCCATCGTCCGCTGACGATGTCACGAAAGCATTCGTCCATACAAGTCCGCCCCGGGTTCGAACGGAACCGAAGGCACTATTCCTACTACATCCATTTTGGAAATATCCTCAGTATTAGTAGCGACTAGCCCTTGCACTTCACTGCTCCATCTTCGCATCCAAACTCGTTTCCCACGAAACGTACAAACCGGATCGAAGTGGTTTTCAAGAAATAAATCTCGGTCCCGGTCTCTTCGAATGATCAGCGCATTTGGCCAATATTGATAGTCGGTTATTTAACTATCAATTAATATTCACAAACAACCATCAACCAATAAATAATTTCCCAAATTATTTATTAATCCTAAAAATATCTTCACAAAATAAATTTCCAATTCCAACCCCTTTGGAAACAGTTTCAAAACCAATTTTCCTTTTACAGAGTACATTCCCAATAAATTATTTCCACTGGAACACCAAGTACAAAATACTTTAGATTTTAAATAATTTAAAAGCACTTTATTATAAAATATACTTTATAACATTACAATTAAAAACTAAAACTACTTTAAATATTCTATGAAAATATATATACTTCAAGAATATTTTACATACAACATTCTATAAAATATAACTAAACTTTCTCTTTAAACACAATACTAAGTTACTTAATATAGTTATTACAATAATAGATTTGGAAAAATATACTTACTTTTGAAATTTACATTTAGAAATAATAAACTTTCCAAAATATGCTTTTTAAAACAATATTAAAACCCTTAAATATTTTATTGAAAACCATACTTGGCTATCCAGGGAAATACCCTTCTCTTTCCCATTTCTTAAAAATAAATCACCATTTATTTTTAAACAAATTCTCATCCCTTTAATAAATTCCTCCTTTAATTTATATTTTAAAATATCCACCGACATTTCATTTCACTTTATAAACCCAGTTTATAAATTCCCAAAATCTCACTTCTTTTTAAATTTCAATTCCAACACTTAAATCATTTTACAATTGATCTCTATTTACTTTACTATGAAATAAATTTCCTTACTTCATTTATTTCAAAATTCATTACTTTAAGATTTAATTTCTAAATTATGTTTTAAAATCTTTTAACTGAAAAATACCAATTCCAGAGTTCTCAATTTCCTTCTTTACCTTTTAAATTTAATTAAATCCTTAAAATAATGACTTTTATTCACTTTAGTTCCAAAATTTATTATTCCCTTATTAATTCAATTTCTCATATTCCATATTTGTTAGATTTTAGAAATCACTTTATTTTATTTTATTTTCACTTCGTTGTTACATTTATTCCAATTCACTAGAATTATTTACTTAAAATTTTACTCTTTTATTATCTTTCAAAAATCCAATTCCATAGATTTTGGTAACTCATTATACTGAGTTATTCCATCCAACCATACTATCAAACATTCCAATTATCCATAAAACCATCACAGGATATCAAATATTCATCACACAGAATATTAAATAATCTAAATAAATTTGAGGAATCCAGTTGGATCCCTCCAACTTGTTTCCCTGCATCCACAGATGTTAGCACAATACCAATTCCACTTCGAGGTGGAATATCGCGGTATATGGGATTTATATAAAATCATCCGCTAATATGCGGCGCATAGGGTCTCATCCGCTATAAAGTGCGGGAAATCAACAACTCCAATATATACATATTCCAATATATATATATTGGTATATATACTATATATATACTATCACATCCAATCAATCCAAACAAGCATTCAATCAATTATTTAAATTCAACTATTTAAATTTAAATAAAAATTTACTGAGTGAGATTAACTCACCTTTGGCTATGCATTTTCCATCCACTTCAATATTCCTTTGGTTTTCCCGATTTTTGACCTTGAATAAATATTATATGGTTTATTAATATTTGAAATAAATCGAACAATCAATTTTTGTTCAATAAGATTTAATTTCAAAATAATTGATTTAATTAAATTTTTCTTTCAAATAATTCAATTTAGACAACAATTGAATTTTAAACAAATTTTCCTATTATCAATACAAATTTAAGTTTCATAAGTAATTAAATTTAAGTTGAAACCAATTTCCCTTTGTAATAGCATATGTTAGCAACCAAATAAACAACTAAGTTAATTAAATAAATTAACTTCCAAAAATATACTATATATATATATATATTTAATTTGTTTCAACTTTAACTTATAAACATATGTTTCAACCGGCATATATATATTAAATTTAAAATTTAAAAATAGACAGCCTATATATTTTAATTGTTTATCTACCTATTTATTCCTTTTAAACTAAGACAGGAATTTTATAACTTACTGTAAGTATCAAAATAATAACTTCCCTTTACTGTAAAAACATTCCATCTGTTTTTTTTCTTTTTCTTTTTTTTCGAAGTTTGCATTTTTAAATTTCAAAACAAAGGAAAAAGGAAACTGCAATACCTCACCTCGACCATCGACGCCGAGCACACCAAGTGACGAACCCAGAAAAATCCAACTAGCGTGCCTCTGATAACCTTCCACCTGCCTTAATACCGAACCTTACTCATGACCACAAAGCGAAAGCAAAGAACACTCCCACTGCGAACTTGAAATCTCGCCTGCAAATCGCGAACGACCATCAAGGTCGCTGCTTCCCGTTGCCACGAACTAAATGCATCATCACCATGGTGTGCCGCAGCCAGGGCCTTGCATTCGAATCGCGAAACCCATCAAATCTTGGACTCGATTCTACCTCGCGTACATAAGAGCCACTCGAGAATCCAGGCGTCACTCTGAAGTCGCGACTTCGAATCCCTAAATCGCGATTACCCTCCAACCTGCGCGCGACGACTCACAAAACCCCTAACCAAACCGAGCTATTTTCCCCTGAATCGACCATACGAGCGTCGCTCTCGAAGATGCCAAAGCATCACGATTCGAATCATACTCCTTCTTCCATCGATTTCGATTTAAAGTTGAACTAAGGAGGTGCGGCTTGTTATTTAATTCGTGTTTCATGTGACCGCGATTTGGAGTGGAAGCAGCTTGGAACAATTCGAATTTGGGTATTTATCTTTGGCCAAGATTTGATTTTGGAACGATGGGTGTATCTGTTGAGATCTAGAAATGAAAATGAAGAGCTCGGCTAATGTTTTTAAGTAGAAAGGTGTCTTGTGTGAGAATCCTGCAGTTGATTTTACAAAGGAGAAGGGAAACGATGATTATGTTTTCTGACAATTGCATGATGTTTTAAAAAAAGAGAACATTATAAGAAAAGAAATCGGCTTGCTCAGGAGGAAGGTGGCTGTTGATGGGAAAGAATATTTGTTTTGTTGACTTAGGTTATATAAGTAAATATATATTTAATTTACAACGCATTTACTTATCGTCCACTCACACTACAGTTCCGATCAATACGAAAATTGAAACCCGATAATAATGCAATATTACGGATCCAATGGAACTAGTCTCGTCAAATTCCGAGACTGTGCCTCGGAAGGCTATTTTTAAATTTAATTTAAACGATATAAATTTTTAAAACTGAACAAACCACTATTAATTTCCATTTTACATCTTCTATTATCTTCAGAATTATCAATATAAATTTTACAAGCTTTCAAATTGTTTTTATCAGGCTCACACTCCAGATTTAATAATTTACCCAATTCCGATAATTAAACTCAATATTTAATTATCCAATAATTATTGATATTTGAAATTCAAGTTAAAAATTAACCCTTTGAATATTTAAAATAAATTAAATATTCCAATTTCAAATATACAAAAATTCCGGGTCGTCACATTCCTTCCCCCTTAAAAGAATTTCGTCCCCGAAATTACTAATTAGGAAGAATGATCCATAATCCATCAACTAATTCCTCAAACCTAAACAGTTTTCAACAACTTGCCAAACAAATCTTTTATCATAGACCCACTAACCCTTTTCCTAACCTTTCAAACCTACCCATAAGTCCCAAACAATATCATCTACTTATCAATTCAAATTTAAACTTAAATTCAAATTTTAAGTTATCAAAATTTTCTCAAAATTTTTCTAACTCCCTAAATTTCCGAAAAATTTCCCCAACGTCTCCTTTGCGCGGCTAGCTCGGTACAACTACAAAATGGCTCTACGGCCTCCCAAATCCAAAAAGAAAACAAAAAGCCAAGTGGCTCGATCAAAAACCCGATAAAATTCCATATAGAAATTTTAAATACATACCTTTTTGTCGGGCCATTTAAATTTTATCATCTGAAATTAAACATCCATTCCTTCTGCTTTTAAAACACCTGTATATCCTGTTATAACAATAATGTCCATCCACAACATTCAAAATCATTTTGCATTACTTTTACAAAAGTTTCAATACTTGCTTTATTTAAGCCCGTACGATGCACACATAATATTCGTACGCAATACCAAATCCGATCGCTTACTCGATCACACAATTCCACTTCCGAACTAGTATCGTCCACCCGACCTCCTAGTGCGGACTCAGATCTGGTTTCTTGATCAGAAACCGTCATTCTCCTTGCATAGTCATAACTATGATAGAGAATTTCCAGAATCAATCAACAATCCATATCCAGGTTCGCCGTTGAAAATCGAGTGAAAAATCCTAACTCGGATCGATAAAATTATCTCGAAATTCTATGCTCGAATTCTGGATCAATATAACTATGCGAATAAATAATACACGTACACCTTACGTAATTAGCCCAATTGGTTTTTAGCTATACCAATTCTCTTTTATTCACATTCTCAGCTATCAGTTTAGTTCCCATTCAATTATTCACTTGGAATAATTTTCTCAATTCAAAATTTACTTAAGAATTCCATCATACTTCTTAAGTTCAGTATAAATATCTTACATACTTCTTATATTTAATTTCACTTCGCTATTGAAGTTCATATTCATTTTTACTCACCTTGTCTTTACTATTCCATTTGATTTCAAATTATCTTCCACTTGAATATTTAATTAGTTGCTCTTACTAATTGATTTAAACCTCAATTAAAGTTTATTTGCAAACTTTACTTTCTTTAGTTTCTTCAATTCCACCTTCTTTACATTCACATTTTCAATTAGATTTCAATTATTTAGCTCCAATTCCATTTGCTTACAAATTAAATCATTTACCGTTAGTGAAAAATTTTAAAAAAAATTCTAACTCCCAAAATTTACGGAAAATTTTGGCAGAGTCTCCTTTGTACGGAGGGACTTCTGCGATATCGCAGGATGTACAAAAACATATATACATCGGCCTCAGGCCGGAAATCACAATATATATCAATATGTGCAGTTCATATCTCCTATTTTTAATTTCTTTACGTAAGCGTACCTTATTTAGCAATTTTAAGCAAAGCGGCTATTTAATTTAGCAATTTGCACAACCAAATCCAGCCATACGGCTTCCTAAACCTGTACTAACTCAATTTAACAGGTAAGTGACAAATATGCAAAGTTTATTATTATTTCAACTAACTCCAATAGCTAAACACATGCATAACATAAACAAGATGCACTAAACACTTCCCATAAGTGAATTTATAAGGTTTCAACTTGAATCTACATGCCTTCAATCCATTTACCCACCATCTTACTCAATACATTCTCATTCTGTTCCATTTAAAGGGTTACACTTTAATTCCAACATTCAATTCATTTTAACCCAAACAACTCACATTTACTTTAATTGATTCCAAAAATCAATCTTATTTACCTCTGCCAATTCATAGAATTTTCATTTAATTCTGTTTAAGTCGAACGACTAATTTATTCTATGAAATTTGACGATATATAGGTGTCTTAATAATTACTTAAGCTTTACATCCCTTTAACTTGATTCCAATTCATTTTATTTTTAACTCCATTCCATTTTAAAAGTTGATGGGTATATTCATTGAATCCAATATCAAATTTAATTCACACTTTCGCTTTTATTTTCGAATTTAAATCCCATTGACATATTCAAGTCACTTATTTTATTACAATTCGGTACACTCCCATTTTCAATTCTATTAATTAATTTTTTTCCTTTGTTTCTTCTCCAAAAATCACTTTAGTTAATCTTCTCAAATTTAATCTATCTTGTAATTCATGTTTGGGTTTTTATTTCATTCCGGAATACCAAATAAATCCATTTACTTTGCTATAACTTTCCATCCAAGCCACAATTAATTAAATTTCCCAATAAATTTAATTTCCTTACTATTATCCAGGTTAAATTTATTTATAACTCGAGTTCATTTCTAACTTCATTAACTAATTTATTTCAAAAATCACTCTAACCGTTTTACTTGAGTTCAATCTATTTTATAACTTAAGTTTTGGGCTTTTATTCATTTGCCCAAAATACAAACAATTCTCTTTTGACTTACTTATTTCAATTCTAAATTTTATAAGTCACAAGCTTATTTATTCATATTTCATCTATTCACAATCAATATCATTCACATTTTACCTTTATCTCGGAATTATACATCTTATTTAGCCAATATATTTTTATTTTTTTCATAAACATTTTCAAACAAGATCCCAGAGATTAACGATTTTCCAACATTTCAAAGTCACCTTAGAAATCAACTACATCCAAAACCCTTGGCAAATCCAATTTCCCTTTTGAATTTTCAAAACCAAACCCAGTTTTGCAAACAACACCAGCCCAAAACACCCAGGTAGCAATGTCTCTTCTGGAAGCTCGAAAATGAACACCGATGATGTCGCGATCATCATCGGAATTATTTTCCAGCGACCAAAAGAGAATTAGATGCTTTTATCTCTTTAAAAACATTTCCAAACATTTTTAAATTCCAAATCTCTCCAGATTTCAAATTCAACTCAAAAATATTTCTGAAATGATACCATTATTATTTCTCCAAAACTTTCGAAAACCATTTCCAACATTACTCTGGAAATCTTAATTTATCTCAATTTATACATTTCATTTATAATCTATATTTTCAAGTTCCATTGTTATATAAATTATCCTCAACTTTGGTTATAAGTTTTCAATTTCCTATTCAATTATAAATCACATTTTCTAATCTCCTTTATTTTATTAGTTTATTCTAATCTTTGTCTATGATTCCAGTTCCTTATTCAACTTTATATAATGATAATAATAAGTTAATATTATCATCTCCTAACATCCAAGCAACAAAATATTATAATAATTTACAAAGATTATTTCCTTTATATACAAAAATAATTTGGGTAAAATTATTTCATTTACCCTATTTAAAACAATACTGTGTCGAATTGTTCTATTCAAGTATTTAGAGATTCCTATCAATAACGTTAATTACTCGTATTGATCAGAATCCATAAACTACTCAATAAACCAATCAACACAATATAAAACAATTTTATATTCACTAACAAATACGCGCGCATATCTATTAATACGCTCAAACTCATTCTAGAGTACTATCGATTCTATTTCAATGAGTAATTCCCACCAGAGCCAAGGTTATCACCAACCTAAGCTCTGATACCAACTGTAACGACCCGAAGTTCCGTACCCCTGAGTCAACACTATACTACATTCATCAACTCAAGATGTACAGAAATGCGAACCATTTTTAGCTTAAGAAGAAGAGGTAGAAGAAGAGAAAACAGAAACAACATCAGAATCTAACCATCGCAGCGGAATAAAATATAATATATATTAACAGATCTTTACTCAAACAAATACATATCTGTTTATATATACATCATCAGAGTACATCATCAGAGATCAACATCAATAACATACAACTGAATACATAGCTACTAAACACAGCGGAATATATACATAACCAAATACGGGAGTACGTATCGTCATCCAGCTCATCTCTTGAGCTCCACAGCATCAATCCTGTATCCTATAATACTCGGTCTGACCCGAGCATCATATAAAACAACACCCGAGTCAGTCTGGAATACCAGCGTGAGAAAACCACACTCAATTGATTATTAAAGTTTCAAAAAAAATCATTAGAAAAACAAAAGCATCTCGTAAGACCACGCCACAAATAAACATGTCGGGTTTTTACCTTACGATAGCTAAAACATTTCTTATAAAATCCTCTAATATTATAATAGGGTCTATTTACAAATACTTATTCAAATAGCCGAAATTGTTACACTATTAAATTCCAGCTACTAGCCACAAAAGTGGGTAATACAAACAAAATTCGTACAAGGCACGTAGGAAAAATGGATTTCCAACAATGACTAGGCACTGGGGTACCACCTATCACAGTACGGGGCCTAGATCACCGTACCGAGGAGTACGCCCGCTCCCCTACAACACAAGACCGGACCCATTCCTTATCGAATAGTTCCGAATAAGATCACCCCGCGGTTGGGATCAGCAACCGCCCACTAAGCCGAAATAAAAAGGGACATCTAGACAGGGATGACCTCACCCTGCTTGGGTGCTACCCAACTAGCCTTGCTGCATAACCCCTGATTTTCAGTCATTCCCGGTTGATGAGGCTCGAGGCTAAACGATACCTTTATAGCACATATCCCTTAGAATGCCCATCGTCCGCTGACGATGTCACGAAAGCATTCGTCCATACAAGTCCGCCCCAGGTTCGAACGGAACCGAAGGCACTATTCCTACTACATCCATTTTGGAAATATCCTCAGGATTAGTAGCGACTAGCCCTTGCACTTCACTGCTCCATCTTCGCATCCAAACTCGTTTCCCACGAAACGTACAAACCGGATCGAAGTGGTTTTCAAGAAATAAATCTCGGTCCCGGTCTCTTCGAACGATCAGCGCATTTGGCCAATATTGATAGTCGGTTATTTAACTATCAATTAATATTCACAAACAACCATCAACCAATAAATAATTTCCCAAATTATTTATTAATCCTAAAAATATCTTCACAAGATAAATTTCCAATTCCAACCCCTTTGGAAACAGTTTCAAAACCAATTTTCCTTTTACAGAGTACATTCCCAATAAATTATTTCCACTGGAACACCAAGTACAAAATACTTTAGATTTTAAATAATTTAAAAGCACTTTATTATAAAATATACTTTATAACATTACAATTAAAAACTAAAACTACTTTAAATATTCTATTAAAATATATATACTTCAAGAATATTTTACATACAACATTCTATAAAATATAACTAAACTTTCTCTTTAAACACAATACTAAGTTACTTAATATAGTTATTACAATAATAGATTTGGAAAAATATACTTACTTTTGAAATTTACATTTAGAAATAATAAACTTTCCAAAACATGCTTTTTAAAACAATATTAAAACCCTTAAATATTTTATTGAAAACCATACTTGGCTATCCAGGGAAATACCCTTCTCTTTCCCATTTCTTAAAAATAAATCACCATTTATTTTTAAACAAATTCTCATCCCTTTAATAAATTCCTCCTTGAATTTATATTTTAAAATATCCACCGACATTTCATTTCACTTTATAAACCCAGTTTATAAATTCCCAAAATCTCACTTCTTTTTAAATTTCAATTCCAACACTTAAATCAATTTACAATTGATCTCTATTTACTTTACTATGAAATAAATTTCCTTACTTCATTTATTTCAAAATTCATTACTTTAAGATTTAATTTCTAAATTATGTTTTAAAATCTTTTAACTGAAAAATACCAATTCCAGAGTTCTCAATTTCCTTCTTTACCTTTTAAATTTAATTAAATCCTTAAAATAATGACTTTTATTCACTTTAGTTCCAAAATTTATTATTCCCTTATTAATTCAATTTCTCATATTCCATATTTGTTAGATTTTAGAAATCACTTTATTTTATTTTATTTTCACTTCATTGTTACATTTATTCCAATTCACTAGAATTATTTACTTAAAATTTTACTCTTTTATTATCTTTCAAAAATCCAATTCCATAGATTTTGGTAACTCATTATACTGAGTTATTCCATCCAACCATACTATCAAACATTCCAATTATCCATAAAACCATCACAGGATATCAAATATTCATCACACAGAATATTAGATAATCTAAACAAATTTGAGGAATCCAGTTGGATCCCTCCAACCTGTTTCCCTACATCCACAGATGTTAGCACAATACCAATTCCACTTCGAGGTAGAATATCGCGGTATATGGGATTTATATAAAATCATCCGCTAATATGCGGCGCATAGGGTCTCATCCGCTATAAAGTGCGGGAAATCAACAACTCCAATATATACATATTCCAATATATATATATATATATATATTGGTATATATACTATATATATACTATCACATCCAATCAATCCAAACAAGCATTCAATCAATTATTTAAATTCAACTATTTAAATTTAAATAAAAAATTACTGAGTGAGATTAACTCACCTTTGGCTATGCATTTTCCATCCACTTCAATATTCCTTTGGTTTTCCCGATTTTTGACCTTGAATAAATATTATATGGTTTATTAATATTTGAAATAAATCGAACAATCAATTTTTGTTCAATAAGATTTAATTTCAAAATAAGTGATTTAATTAAATTTTTCTTTCAAATAATTCAATTTAGACAACAATTGAATTTTAAACAAATTTTCCTATTATCAATACAAATTTAAGTTTCATAAGTAATTAAATTTAAGTTGAAACCAATTTCCCTTTGTAATAGCATATGTTAGCAACCAAATAAACAACTAAGTTAATTACATAAATTAACTTCCAAAAATATACTATATATATATATATATATTTAATTTGTTTCAACTTTAACTTATAAACATATGTTTCAACCGGCATATATATATTAAATTTAAAATTTAAAAATAGACAGCCTATATATTTTAATTGTTTATCTACCTATTTATTCCTTTTAAACTAAGACAGGAATTTTATAACTTACTGTAAGTATCAAAACAATAACTTCCCTTTACTGTAAAAACATTCCATCTGTTTTTTTTCTTTTTCTTTTTTTTTCGAAGTTTGCATTTTTAAATTTCAAAACAAAGGAAAAAGGAAACTGCAATACCTCACCTCGACCATCGACGCCGAGCACACCAAGTGACGAACCCAGAAAAATCCAACTAGCGTGCCTCTGATAACCTTCCACCTGCCTTAATACCGAACCTTACTCATGACCACAAAGCGAAAGCAAAGAACACTCCCACTGCGAACTTGAAATCTCGCCTGCAAATCGCGAACGACCATCATGGTCGCTGCTTCCCGTTGCCACGAACTAAACGCATCATCACCATGGTGTGCCGCAGCCAGGGCCTTGCATTCGAATCGCGAAACCCATCAAATCTCGGACTCGATTCTACCTCGCGTACATAAGAGCCACTCGAGAATCCAGGCGTCACTCTGAAGTCGCGACTTCGAATCCCTAAATCGCGATTACCCTCCAACCTGCGCGCGACGACTCACAAAACCCCTAACCAAACCGAGCTATTTTCCCCTGAATCGACCATACGAGCGTCGCTGTCGAAGATGCCAAAGCATCACGATTCGACTCATACTCCTTCCATCGATTTCGATTTAAAGTTGAACTGAGGAGGTGCGGCTTGTTATTTAATTCGTGTTTCATGTGACCGCGATTTGGAGTGGAAGCAGTTTGGAACAATTCGAATTTGGGTATTTATCTTTGGCCAAGATTTGATTTTGGAACGATGGGTGTATCTGTTGAGATCTAGAAATGAAAATGAAGAGCTCGGCTAATGTTTTTAAGTAGAAAGGTGTCTTGTGTGAGAATCCTGCAGTTGATTTTACAAAGGAGAAGGGAAACGATGATTATGTTTTCTGACAATTGCATGATGTTTTAAAAAAAGAGAACATTATAAGAAAAGAAATCGGCTTGCTCAGGAGGAAGGTGGCTGTTGATGGGAAAGAATATTTGTTTTGTTGACTTAGGTTATATAAGTAAATATATATTTAATTTACAACGCATTTACTTATCGTCCACTCACACTACAGTTCCGATCAATACGAAAATTGAAATCCGATAATAATGCAATATTACGGATCCAATGGAACTAGTCTCGTCAAATTTCGAGACTGTGCCTCGGAAGGCTATTTTTAAATTTAATTTAAACGATATAAATTTTTAAAACTGAACAAACCACTATTAATTTCCATTTTACATCTTCTATTATCTTCAGAATTATCAATATAAATTTTACAAGCTTTCAAATTGTTTTTATCAGGCTCACACTCCAGATTTAATAATTTACCCAATTCCGATAATTAAACTCAATATTTAATTATCCAATAATTATTGATATTTGAAATTCAAGTTAAAAATTAACCCTTTGAATATTTAAAATAAATTAAATATTCCAATTTCAAATATACAAAAATTCCGGGTCGTCACAGAAAGTATAATTTATATAATTTAAAATAAACAAAATAGCCAAATAACTCAAATTGTACTAAATATTGAAATATACATAACTTTGACAATATAACTCCGTTTTCAACGAAACGAAAAGCAATATTCATGTTATTAAATCTATTTTTATAATAAAAGATAAAATTTAGGAGTTTAAATATTTAAATTTGAAATTTAAAAGTCAAAGTTTGACCAGTTTGAACAGAAATTCATCTTTCAGTAAAATATCCAATTTATACCGGTTTGAAATTATAATTCACATAATAGTCAATACTTATATTTAAAAATGAAATGTTTAAAACAAAAAAAATTAAAATAAATTAAAAATTAAAATATAGATAAAAATCTAGGGTTGTCACAAAAAGATAACACTAGTTAGAGGATGATGATGATGAAGAAAGTCCAAGTTTCTTGCTGACTTTGGAAATGAACTTGTTCATCTTGGATGAAATTTTTTCCAACTTCTTATTAAAGGATCTTTTAAGAATCCGTTGATTCTCAACAATCGTCTTTTTGTTTTTGTGAAGGGTTTTGGTGGATAGATTAGGAGGATAGTCGATGCTTTCCAAAGAGGTTTCACCTTCTTCTTCTTCGATTTCCATTTCATCCCCTTCTCCTTCCTCTTCCTCTTCCTCTTCTTCCATTTCCTCATGATCCAAACGCTATTTCTTTTCGACAAGGGTCTCATAAGGTTGAAAAACAAATGGAATTTTCATAAGCGAAATGTTGGAATGATTGAAAACTTTTCTAGAAATAAATTCTTCGCCTTTGAAATTCACTCCAAAATAGTTGAAAATCCGAGTGAGATAAATTCCATGATACAAAGTATTCTCACCCATTTCAAGATATTTAGGACGAAGTTCATCCAAAATAACTTGCGTCCAATTTATCTCATAATTTCCAAAAATAGCAAAAAGTGCTTTGCAAACTTTTGAAGTAGGATTGTTAAAATTCCCCGATCTTGGGGTCAAAGTATGTTGCAAAAGAAGATTGACAATTCTTTTCTTTGGCCGAAAATTTCGATTTTTGAATTCAAAATTATCATTCCCTTCGAAAATGTGATGAAATGTCTCACGATCATTTTCATCGATTTTAAAATTAGAAAGATCCGTTCCCGTACACTTGCAATTGAGAATGGTACCCAAAAGATCACAATTCAAAACAATTCTAGTGCCTTTGACACTACTCCAAATTTCATCCTCATTTCCATTATAAAATCCACGGTTTAGATTAGCATAGAAAATTTTGACAAGATTTGGATAGCAAATAAAATCATTTTGAGAAGCATCAATAAGACTAAGAACTCCATTGTTTGCAAAAAGAGAATCAAGTTCATAAGAAGGAAAATCTTGAAAAATAGCAAACTTTCTGGGATGGACTTTCGCATAATTAGCATAATTGATGTATGCTTTTATTGCCTCCGGATCGTTGAAGAGTTGCTCTTTTATTTTTCTAGAAATTATCATGGTGGAGGGGTTGCTTGAAGAAGCCATTAAAGTAGAGAGTAGAAAGCTTGAAGTTTTGAAGAGAGAGTTTGAATTTGAAAACGAGAGTGAAAAGATATAATAAAAGATAGTGAATAAATAGATTCTCAAAGGACGTATTCTCTTGTCAGAAGGTAGCTTTTCAGAGAATTGAATGAAGTAAAAAGATGGAGGGAAATTCAAATATTTGAATTCAAATTTTGAAATTCAAATTCTGGTACCCATGTCGACATCATGGTAGGGACCATGTCGACATGTGCCAGTGAATTTTTGTGAATTATTTTTTCTAAGTTCTCTAATAAATTTATATACTTTATTATATATTTATGAAATATTATTGGACTAATAATATATTTCAGAAAGTATACTATTAAAAATAATAATATAAAATAAATAATGAATAATAATAAATAATAAAATAATAGTAAAAAATAGAAAATAAATTTTTAAAATCCGAACAGCACACCAATTCAAAATCAATTAATCAAGCAATCAAACATCTAATTCTAAGCAAGCAATTTCAACCAATTATATTGTAAATGTGTACCTTTTTCTGAGTCCGTTTCTCTGAATTGTTCGAAGTCATGAACTGCCGTGAAACACAAATTTGAATTATCTATTTTCTGATCATCATCACTTGAGGACGAGTCTGAGTCATCTAGGGTAGCAGTAAATGCACGTTTCTGTTTCTTTGCTGGATCATTTTTCATAGGAGGATTTTGCCTATCTAGATACGGACAGTCTCTTTTAATATGGCCTGGTTCATCACAGTTGTAACATTTGACATTATTTGGCACTACATTCTGATTTTTAGAGTTCTTATAGTTGTTTCTCTTGAGATTTATTCATATTTCTGTATTTCAGGAATTTCCTAAAATTTCTGGTCATTAAGGCTATTTCTTCATCATTATCGCTGTTCGAATCTGATCCATCAATCAATGCATTGAATGCCATTGATTTCTTTTCAGATGCTTTGCTTTCTCTTCTCCCGATCATTTGAACTTCATACGACATTAGATTTCCAATTAATTCTTCTATCTTTAAAGTACTGATGTCATTTGCCTCTTCGATAGCAAGTGCCTTTTGATCCCATTCTGGAGTAAGAGAATTTAAAATCTTTCTGAATTGATCTTCTTCAGAAAATTCCTTTCCCAAAGATATTAGAGAATGCACAATATCCTGAAATCTACTATACATATCTTAAATAGACTCATTAGAATTCATTTTAAATAATTGAAACTGATTTGTGAGCATGAAAATTTTGGTATGTTTAACTTTGCTTGTTCCTTTGTGAGTAACTTGCAAAGTTTTCCAGATTTCGTATGCAGATTTACAAACTGACACTCTATTGAATTTATTTCTATCTAGTGAACAAAACAAAATATTCATTGCCTTAGAATTATTTTGTGCAACAGTCTTTTGCTCAGCAGTCCACTGTGCAAAATCAGTTGTGGGTTCAGAATATTCAGTTTGTGTAATATTCCAAGTGTCTAAACCTATAGATTGTAAATATATTTTCATACTACATGCCCAATATGCATAGTTACTGCCATTAAAAAGTGGTGATTTGATAGTAAACTGACCTTCTACAAATGAACTAGTGATAGGGATACTAGTGTTAGTAACAGTACCAGTGTTGGTAGCCATTTTGAAAATTTTTCAAAAATCAGATTATGAAACTTTGAAAACCTTTCTCTGATACCAATTGTGAGAAATGTGGATTACGGATCTTAAGGCTAGGTTTAACACTAAATGGGGGGTGAATAGTGTTTAGAAAGAATTACTAAATCTTTTTGAGTTTATGTTAATTTAAACACAGATGTGTGCAATATACAGACACAGATATGATCACAGAAACAAACACAGATGCAGAAATAAAATAAAAAGCAATAAAGGAAAGAACACACTGGATTTTAAACTGGTTCGGAGTTACCCTACATCCAGTCCCGCAACACAAGTAACGATTTTCTTTCAAAAGCAACCTTTACAATTACACCCTCGATTTCAAGGCTACGTGGTACACCCTCCAGAACCACAATCCTCTGGGTAGAGATACTTGATTTTCCGGGCTACAAGTTCACCCACTTGATTTTATGGGCAACAAGTTCACCCAATTGATTTTCCAAGGCTACAATCACACCTTATCACGCTTGATTGATTTTCAAGGCTACAATCACACCTTTTCTCGCTAAGTTGATCACAAAAAGCCTATAACTCTGAATAGCACTGAGGATCTTGTTGAGATAGTGATAGAGAATCAAACTATGAATGATCGAGTTCAATTCAATGTAGATTTCGACAGAGTAATGATAAGAATTTTTATTAATAAAAGATGAAGAAGAAGAGGAGTGAAAAACCAGAAAATCTGATGTAAAATTCGTTGAAACTGACCCCTATTTATAGTAGAACAACAGTCATGTCCATTCGTGAAGAGTTATGGCGAATAGACACTTCTTTTGAAATTGAAATTTTGAACTCAACTGACACCATGTCGACATGGTCACCATAAGTATGTCGACATCCCAAAGCATTTTTGATGATTTGATTTTCTTTGAAAATAACCTTTATCTTATATTAAAACTATTTTAAACTTTATAAATATCCTTGACGATAGTTAAAATTCATAAGTAAATATAGAGAATAATATATATATAATTTAACTATAATTTTATATTTAAGTCTAAGTATAAATATTTAAAAGTTAAATATATTATATTAAAAGATAGTTTAAAATTGGGAGTAATTTGACTTTGAAATTAAAGATGATTTTGAGGCTAAAATTATTTAAAATCAGGATAGATGTTTTTGATGCTTTTAAAAGGAAGGTTTTGAAATCATTTTGAAAACAAGATATAATTTGAAAAATCATTTTGAATAAAAGGTTAGCGGATACAAAACAATGTTCCTCTAGATTTTTCGTAGGTTCCATCCTACTTAGGGTTCCATCCCTTTAACAGGCTTGAAGTGGATTCCATTCCACGAATAAATTGGATTTTAAGATGCCAGTGCTTTTCTAGGAGTTTTAACAAAATTTTCTAATTAAATAAATTACTTGAATTCTTGAACTCTTGATAATTTTGATACTCATGAGTCTTCAATCTTGATATCTTGAATCTCTATACTGTACAGTCTTCATTCTTGGTACCTGCATGGTTAAATCCTGCATATACATATATATCTAAACTTATAATGTTAGTATTTATATTTTATAATCTATTCTAAGGTTGTTGTCATCAAGACCATCATCTTATGGACTAACAAGGTTAACAATACATAAAATACTACAAATTTTCAAAGTAAATAAAGTTTAAATCTTTAAATTAAACCAAGAAGTTTGATCAGTAAAAATCTTTGAAAACTTCAAATACTTTAGAATTTGGGAAGCTTGGAAAACCACAAAATCACTCAAAAATAGGTCATCTTCTCCTTGATTTTTGGACGTGTTACTCTCAGATTTTGGACAAATCATAAAAATAGAAGTTTTAGGAAATTCTTTTCTCTACAATTTGAAAATAAAATCACTTAATTTTGATTTTTTAAGGAGATATGGTCAAAAGAAGGAGTGGTATTTTCGAGCTTGAAAATACGGGTTCAAAAATGAGTCAGAAAGAAATGCAATTTTGACCCAATAATATTCGAAATTTGAAAAAGTAGCTCCAATGGAAGTTGTAGCCACTAGAATTCTATATGGTTGGAAAAAATGAAAATTTTTATTTAGAGTGGAATGGAGGAAATTATGGCTGAATGAAGTGGGAGGAAAATGGAGAAGTTTTTAAAATAAAAATGAGGAGATTTAATGTAACGACCCACTATTTTGTACCATTCGAATTCGACAATAATAGAACATATCGAGCTGGAATAGTTCAAAATAATAGATTGTAGAATAAATTTGGCAAAACTCGGAATATACAATAAATAAATCGCAGAATCACATACACAGATATCAGAATCTCGCAGCGGAAATTAAAAATTTAGTGGTTCATGAAGCCACTGATACATCTTTTCAAAACAGAACTTACATTGTCTATAATCCTCAATACAAATTTTAACATACACAGATAGAGAGTCTTCAAAGTCTTGAATTCCAGAAAGGATAAAGGCTGAAACAACTTCCAATAGCACGAATGATCTACTGAGTATCCTAGCTACGGAGAAGAAACTGAAGCTGCAACTCAGGCTGACCCGAGCGTACAATAAAACAAAACATTCGAGTCAGGACATACATACTTATATAATGTAAGCTAAATCAAGTGTACTGTAATATATAGCGAGTAACTTAAAGGATGCTTGGGATCGCCCATCCTCTAAGGATCCGTTAAACTATTTACTATGTAGTATATTGCGCTATTATAATAGTGTCTACGGTAAAATAAACATACTTTTAAATAGCATTAAGGCTTTACATTTTCCACCTTAACACGTAATAGTCCCAGTAGTCCATCCAATATCATAGCTCCTCCTACTCGGGAAGCAACTAGAGGATACCACACGGGCTACGGGAGAAAACCAAACTCGTACAAGGCTCGATATGGTAGGTGACACGGCACAACTAGGCAATGCCAGGGTAGATATACCAATTGCTATCCGGACCGGTGGTAACGCGAAGCCGCAGCAACCGCCCACCTCGAACAACACTCCCAAATCAAAGGTGCACCCAAACAATCACATAAGCAATAGAATGGTATACGAAGAAGTGCGTTCGATCAGAGGAGCTACCTCATTAATCCGAGAATCGCTCCTGTTTTAGCCACCTTAAGCCAACTCACGGGAGTCGGGTCCACGTATATACCTTTCAAGAAACCGTCACCACCATCCTACTTCATTCTGGAATCTCCACCGCGTACATGGTTAGTCAAAGTGGTTTTCGGTATCGACAGAGAGTATGTCCATATCCGATCCCGGTCTCTTTGCCAACCAAACGTTATTATAACCCGTGGCCATTTAAAAACAGTTTATACTTTAAACCAGAATAATCATTTCCGTTTCAAAACTATAGATACGATATCATTTTAAAGCCCAAAACAATATGATATCGTTATATTCAAAATATAATTCTTTCCAAAACTATATTGCTTAAAATTTATAATATCTGGAAACCAACCATTTGAATTATATCTTCAAAACATATTATTCTTGGAAATTTACTTTAAAACCATAACTCCCAAAACACAAATGGTTCGGATATTTAACGGTATATAGAATAAATGGGTTAATTTTATGGTTACTTTGTAAAGAAGAGAATTTACATAGCCTTACAAAATAATTCCTCTATTTAAAGTTTTAAACCATAAATTAAATATCATTTTATGTTCCCAAAACATTACAATTCCCATATATATATTAATTGGGGTATTTACTATTCAAAACTAAGTTTGGGTTTTATTCTTTCCCAAATCAATGTTTTTATTAGTTAGTCTTGAATATTCCCATAATTTCCATAAATAAAACTCCAAATTTTTAGCCATTAAATTTTCAAAATTTACTTAATACCAGAATATTCATCTTTAATTTATTAAGGAAAATTCAGTTATAAATATTATGTCTGAAGTTTTCCAAAACTTAAGGTAAAATAAAATTTATCCAATTCCATAAATTTTAGAGCAATCAAATTCTAGATTCCATAGCACTTAGGAAATGCTACCTAAAGTTATGGGTAAAACTAGTCCAATTTCAAAAGACGGCATTTAAATGCTGTAATAGATTGTTTACTTAATAAATATTTCCAAATATAACTTATTTATTTATTTATTAACTGAAATCTTATTCTTTCAAAATCCCGATTTACCAAATAAGTTATATTCCAAATTTTATTCAAACATTTATTTATTTTTATTTATAACTTATTAAAAATCAATATAAATTCCTTTAAAGATATAAATCGAATATTTAACTTCCAAAATAAATTTTTTTAATATTTCAGAAAATATTATAAGGACCACGGGCCTGTATATAGTTTTCTAGCCTAGGTCAAGTGATACGGATTTATATCATTTCAACCCGTAATTTACAAAACCCCGGGTTCTATCATTTCAAACCCGCAATCCCAAGTTACCAGTTAAGCAGATTACAGAATAAATGAACAATAATCATTTAGGCCTATCATTTCAGCCCATACGAACTAAATTTAACAGGGAACTGGCAGTGGTGATCTAAGCAGTAAATAAACAATAACATAACTACAGAAATAATATAACAGATAATACTGATGAGGTGTCAATTTAAATGGGGTTCATCATTCTATATTACACTGCAGACAGATAATAGTGGAATACAATTTTACACATACACTTGCAATAATTTACCAAAATATAAATACGTATGTCTGGTGAGAAATACTCACCTGAAAGTTGCAGAAAATTTGAATTCAAAATGACGATTCACCGGTAAAGACCGACAGAAAATAACGATCAAATTTCTCGGATGTCGCCTAGATTCAAATCTAGAACAAAAGTAAAATATAGAATGCGCGACTTTAGAATTTTATGGTCAAAGAAAGATAAAATAGAACGAAAATGATTTGACTTGCTCGACCACTCCACCGTGTAATGTGACAAAACATACCCAAATGTGAACCGGGTTAACACTAAAATTTGTGACAAAATTTCCTAAAAGACCGACTAAACAATATGGTGAAGCTTCTCTACTATATGTCGTAGTACATAACTGGTGCACGTGCACGCCTTCTTTTCTTTTGCTCACGCACACGTACACACACGCCAACCATTTCACTTATTGCCTAATTTGTCTCACTTGTCCTCCCCTACCAGTATATCATTATCTTCTGCTATTTTTCTTGTTTTAAAATATTGCTTAGTTCGACTTAAAATACAACTTTGCAGGCTTTAACACCTATTAAACAGACAGGGAACCACAATTAACTTATACTAGACCCATCCCACCCTCCTTTGTTCTCATATATTATACTTCCTCATGCATCTGATCCATTCAATAAAACTCCAAAATCTTCTTTTTAAACTTCTCAGTTCAAAACTGCACCAAGCAACCCCACGCAACCATCATCACCCCTACCTACTTCGAGCCAATTATGCATTTTCTTCGAGTAACTCGCCTACTTCAGCTAAGTTCCCCTTTTTCACTACCATTTCTTTTACTCCCCCTTCTTTCCTCCTTTTTTTTTTTTTTTCCTCAATGCAACAGCCCCTGCTTCTACTAAACGCATCAGTATATATATACATATACAAGCTAAAAATTTGTACATCACCGCATCCATTCTATTCCACCACTAGGCTTGTCAGCCTTGAATCCAACATGTCCCTGACACATCCAGATGTGCACATGTGCACCATTTTTCTCTGACATATGCAACAGTTGCATTTCTCCCCCTTCTACTTCTTTACTTCCACTGCACTTGACACACCACTTAATACTTCACTGGACCATCAACTACTTCCCTCTAGCATCTACAAAACTCTGGCCTTATCTTACCCAAATCAGGTCAGATGCACTTTGTGGAAAGCTCACCTGCTTTCTATCTATTACCAGTATCTAACAACTCCAGTTTACACCTTACTCCTGTCAGTTTAAATATGCACACACACAGTGATATCAATATGCACAGCCCATATCCCAACACCTACTACTGACTTAAGTGCCAAATTTTCTTGCCCCAAAACAAAAAAATGCAACTTATTCTTGCGTACAAGCTACAACTGAATACATGATGAACCCATGCTTCCACTTACTGAATTTATAATCAAATAGCTACCTGTCTACAAATATTACTGGCATCAAACAACTCCAGTGACTCAACTAAACAACTCAGTTTCTCCTTCTATTCCAATTTGGCATCACGCCTACTCAAACATTACTTAACAGCAGCTACTCCTCCTACCTTCTCACAACCCCAGCCTTCCCTATGTAGCCCAGTCTATGGATTCATGCATGACTATATTATCATATCAAATTTCTGAAGCTTCGAATCAGAGCTATCTATTTCTCTACCAAAACAACCAGGCTCGGTCACTGATACATGTATATGCACTTAGTGACACACCAACATGCACATCTTATTACAGAGTTTTGCATATATGCAGACTCACCCAAAGGTCATGGAAGCAAACTGGAAAACTCACACCCTGACACTCGCCTGATATTATGTGCATACTTTGACCATGTACCCAATGCCATTACCAGATCCCTAGCCTATTTACAATTGCAGAATTACCCTTTGAATGAAAACTGAAAACTCAATACTCTAGTCATATCTTAATTTACCTTTATTTTATTTTATTTATTTATTTTATTTTTATTTTTTTATTTTTTTGCCCTACTATTCATCTTAAAATATACCTATCAGACCTTTAAATATGACTCAGAGAAGCACTTAACAATTCCAGTATGTATCCCACTCATGTCAATTTGAACATGCTCATGGTGATGCAAACATGTACCGCCTATCACCTAATTTTATATATATGCAGACTAAACAGTGACCATATATGTACAGCCTATCCCCAATTGCAGGCTTACTCATATTTTATCTTTATTTTATTATCTCTCTGGTTTATATATAACTTGGTTTAGGCAGGACAGAGTGGATTTGCCGAGCAAGGCATAAATAAAAGGAAAAACAAAGAAACTGAAGAAGAAAGGAGGAGATCACAAATATTACCTGATGAAGCTCGAGAGGGGCAGAGGAAAAAGAATGGTGAGGTAGGTATATATATAAGCAGTGTGAATTTGAAGGAGAGGTGAAAGAAAATAACGTATTAGTTATATTGATATAAATTCACAATATGAATATGTGATCTTCTCATTAGCTGTTGCAATTCCAAAAGAGTCTTGATCAGTGGCATGATCTTCTCATAAGTTTGCAAAAGAAATAAATGGGATCGAACGTTTTTCAGTCAAGAGAATTTGTTTTGGGCTAAATCAAGGGAAAGACAGGCAAGATTTTTAGGAACCAGTAACCCAATGGTAAAATAATTTCGTGATATTGATTTCCAGTCTGTAGGTTTTGATCTCACAATTTCACCTGTATTAATGGCGTGATTCACTCCTTTCAGTTTCACTATGACGTTACTTTATGCATGCAAAAATATTCCCAGATTATGAACGAAAAAAAGTGTTCGAATAAATGGCGCTTGATTGAAGGAACTGACTGATGGATATGGCTTGCGAGATATATGCTCTGATAACTGAAGGCTGAAGCAAAGGAGGGGTTTGATACATGTTTCAGTTTTTTTTTTTATTCTTCAAGTGTATATTAAATTTTCGAGTATCAATTCCATGAATTTCTTTAATTCTTTTGTATATGTATGTTACGATTTGTTTGGCCATGAATGAGATAGGGGCAGATGATTGTGCACGTTCCAGTTGAGAAGAGAATGTGTACAAGTTGCAAATGAAACAGCCAGGGAGAATTAACACTAAAATGCTTGAACGTTTCATATATAAATGTTGTGAATTTTGGTTAAAGTTTTCCTTTGATTTAGCTTGATATTGTTAAGTGCTAACGTTAAGATTTTTATGTAGTCAGTTTTAAATAGAACGTATGCCAAAAATATAAAACCAGCTGACAAATAAAATACGTAGCGTTCGTCAAAACACTGACTGATATCTTATGTCCAAAAATATTTAAAACATAATTTTTACACTACGCTAGACAGACGCAGTCTAAAACATCAAAACTTTTATAAAAATAGCATTTTAAAACACACGTTTTATTACGTTGCTTATACCCTAAAAATTGACGCGTCTTTTAAACGCGAAATTTAACAGTTCAAACATAGCTTAAATTTTCACAGTTATTATTTAATTTTATTGACATATACAATTTTATAAAATATATCTTCAAATTAAATAATTAAACTATATTGTTAAACACAATTTATATAAAATATATTTCAAAATAAAAAAAAAAAATAAAATAAAATAAATAGCTAAAACTAGGGTTGTTACACTCTCCCCCACTTAAGAACTTTTCGTCCTCGAAAAGGAACGAAAGAAGAGAAACAAAAGAAGATAAGCTAGATAAACAAGAACCTTAAACGGATAGTTCTGGATTTGAAGCACGAAGAAGATCCTCAAGAATCTGATTTACCCTTTTCTGTTTGACCGTCAGTCCATGGGTGCTCAGCGGTGCTCAATCCCCGATGAGTAACAAAGATTTCAAAGACTATAGAAAGATTTCTAAATAGACTGGTATAAGCAATAGCCTCCCCAATCTGTAGCAGATAGGAAAAACCAAGGACATTTAAAGATAGTTTGGAAACAAAATAAGATAATCTTTGAAATCATAATGCTTTTGAAATCATAATACTTTGAAAGTCATTAAGATTTTATAGATATTATCATTTGGAAATCATACTACTAAAATCATAACACTTTTAAAATAATTTTCATTTATTCAATAATAAATTTTCCAAAACATTTTATTTTTAGAACAGCGGCACTTATAATATGCTGCAGTATTTCCAAATCAGTTCATTATTTACTTAACTCTTAGTTTAACAAATAACCTAACACTTTATTTGAAGTACCTATTTTATAAATAAGATATTCCTTTAATAAGTTATACTTGAAATTTCCATTTGAAAAACCAAATTCTCAATTATCAAATTTTAGTGGTATTAAAATACGTCTTATTTAAATCATAATTATTCATTTAGACATCAATATGATTTTTGAGATAGATAATCCTTACTACAAAATATCCCTTTCAAAATATTTTCTTTCAAAGATACCTTGTTTATTACACAACATTTTCATTTCAGGAAATAACTTTTATTAAAATCTCTTGGTTAGATTTTAAGGTTCCTTATTAAATCAAATTTGATTATTAGGTTATTTAAATAAAATTCCCCAAAATCCCTTTTTCCCTATTTACCCCTATTAATCTTTTATAACTAAATTTAAGTATATAACATTTATTATAAACACTCAAATTTTATTTATAAAATCCCTTGTATATTATCCAATTACATTGTTAACTTCTGAAAATTAAGGTAAGTTATATTGAGATGAGATTGGGTATTATACAACTAAAACTCTCAATTATATCCAGTTGAAATTTTCTTATTCAAAATTTTATTTTTATTGAAATTATTCCTCAAGATAAAACTTAAGAATTAAATTTCCGATTCTCTTCAAACCATTTAGCGATAAATAAATATATATACATAACATGTCAAATCAAATTTAAATTATATATCTATATATATAAAGTCATACCTTTAGAAATTCGATTCAATTAAATTTCAATGTAACACTGTAGCCAGACTACAGAATGGTCTTTTCACTTCGAAACTCGAAAATGAATGTCGATGATGCTGCAGTCATCACCGAAATTATTTTCCAGCGACAAAGAGAAGAGCACTAAATTTTAAATTCTTTGGGAACAAACTTCTATACAAAATACTTAATACATCCTTTTAAAATTTAAACACAAGGTTTGAAATCATCAGAAATTTGAATTCTCAAGTTCTTGTTTAAATTCATTTCTGTTTCCAAATTAATTTATAACCATTGTTTTATATACAATTATTTATTTTAGCCAAACACATGGTTTATAAAAATAAATCAAACTATTATCTCTTGACAAATAGTTAAATTAATTATAAAATTCTGAAAATTATACTCATATATATAACATTAGATTTTATTTCAAAAATAGGAATAAACTTCTCAAACCAGGATAGAGACTCAAATTTGATGAACTCAAATCAAATAGAATTCGAGATAAGTTGAAATCAGAAGATCTGATGATTAAATAACCAAATAAGGAACTGGGTAAGTTTATATAAATCACGGACAACCTTGACTGGGTCAATCGTGACTTAAAGAGTCAGATCGATGTGGTTGGTGTAAAACTCCATTTGATCTGAAGAGATAGAGTTCAGAATAACCAAAGATACTAGCATATAAACCGAGGCTAAATATAAACCACCGGTGAATCAATGCTGATTGTAAAGGAGTTTCACCCCTTTATTTGAACAATGGCGAGACCGCCAATTTACTATAAAGAACGTCCGAAGTGGAGTTATGGGACACTCCAGAATCTAAAGTAGATGATAAGTGAGGGACACGAATGAACTTTGGAACCGCAGGGAACGTCCCAAAATTCAAAGGAAATCGAATCAAAAGGAAGAGATTGAAGTTCGAATGAAAGTGATTCTGTAAATCAAATTTACCGTACACTCTAAGTTATGCCTAGAGCCAAAGCTCTGATACCAGCTGTAACGACCCACTATTTTGTACCATTCGAATTCGACAATAATAGAACATATCGAGCTGGAATAGTTCAAAATAATAGATTGTAGAATAAATTTGGCAAAACTCGGAATATACAATAAATAAATCGCAGAATCACATACACAGATATCAGAATCTCGCAGCGGAAATTAAAAATTTAGTGGTTCATGAAGCCACTGATACATCTTTTCAAAACAGAACTTACATTGTCTATAATCCTCAATACAAATTTTAACATACACAGATAGAGAGTCTTCAAAGTCTTGAATTCCAGAAAGGATAAAGGCTGAAACAACTTCCAATAGCACGAATGATCTACTGAGTATCCTAGCTACGGAGAAGAAACTGAAGCTGCAACTCAGGCTGACCCGAGCGTACAATAAAACAAAACATTCGAGTCAGGACATACATACTTATATAATGTAAGCTAAATCAAGTGTACTGTAATATATAGCGAGTAACTTAAAGGATGCTTGGGATCGCCCATCCTCTAAGGATCCGTTAAACTATTTACTATGTAGTATATTGCGCTATTATAATAGTGTCTACGGTAAAATAAACATACTTTTAAATAGCATTAAGGCTTTACATTTTCCACCTTAACACGTAATAGTCCCAGTAGTCCATCCAATATCATAGCTCCTCCTACTCGGGAAGCAACTAGAGGATACCACACGGGCTACGGGAGAAAACCAAACTCGTACAAGGCTCGATATGGTAGGTGACACGGCACAACTAGGCAATGCCAGGGTAGATATACCAATTGCTATCCGGACCGGTGGTAACGCGAAGCCGCAGCAACCGCCCACCTCGAACAACACTCCCAAATCAAAGGTGCACCCAAACAATCACATAAGCAATAGAATGGTATACGAAGAAGTGCGTTCGATCAGAGGAGCTACCTCATTAATCCGAGAATCGCTCCTGTTTTAGCCACCTTAAGCCAACTCACGGGAGTCGGGTCCACGTATATACCTTTCAAGAAACCGTCACCACCATCCTACTTCATTCTGGAATCTCCACCGCGTACATGGTTAGTCAAAGTGGTTTTCGGTATCGACAGAGAGTATGTCCATATCCGATCCCGGTCTCTTTGCCAACCAAACGTTATTATAACCCGTGGCCATTTAAAAACAGTTTATACTTTAAACCAGAATAATCATTTCCGTTTCAAAACTATAGATACGATATCATTTTAAAGCCCAAAACAATATGATATCGTTATATTCAAAATATAATTCTTTCCAAAACTATATTGCTTAAAATTTATAATATCTGGAAACCAACCATTTGAATTATATCTTCAAAACATATTATTCTTGGAAATTTACTTTAAAACCATAACTCCCAAAACACAAATGGTTCGGATATTTAACGGTATATAGAATAAATGGGTTAATTTTATGGTTACTTTGTAAAGAAGAGAATTTACATAGCCTTACAAAATAATTCCTCTATTTAAAGTTTTAAACCATAAATTAAATATCATTTTATGTTCCCAAAACATTACAATTCCCATATATATATTAATTGGGGTATTTACTATTCAAAACTAAGTTTGGGTTTTATTCTTTCCCAAATCAATGTTTTTATTAGTTAGTCTTGAATATTCCCATAATTTCCATAAATAAAACTCCAAATTTTTAGCCATTAAATTTTCAAAATTTACTTAATACCAGAATATTCATCTTTAATTTATTAAGGAAAATTCAGTTATAAATATTATGTCTGAAGTTTTCCAAAACTTAAGGTAAAATAAAATTTATCCAATTCCATAAATTTTAGAGCAATCAAATTCTAGATTCCATAGCACTTAGGAAATGCTACCTAAAGTTATGGGTAAAACTAGTCCAATTTCAAAAGACGGCATTTAAATGCTGTAATAGATTGTTTACTTAATAAATATTTCCAAATATAACTTATTTATTTATTTATTAACTGAAATCTTATTCTTTCAAAATCCCGATTTACCAAATAAGTTATATTCCAAATTTTATTCAAACATTTATTTATTTTTATTTATAACTTATTAAAAATCAATATAAATTCCTTTAAAGATATAAATCGAATATTTAACTTCCAAAATAAATTTTTTTAATATTTCAGAAAATATTATAAGGACCACGGGCCTGTATATAGTTTTCTAGCCTAGGTCAAGTGATACGGATTTATATCATTTCAACCCGTAATTTACAAAACCCCGGGTTCTATCATTTCAAACCCGCAATCCCAAGTTACCAGTTAAGCAGATTACAGAATAAATGAACAATAATCATTTAGGCCTATCATTTCAGCCCATACGAACTAAATTTAACAGGGAACTGGCAGTGGTGATCTAAGCAGTAAATAAACAATAACATAACTACAGAAATAATATAACAGATAATACTGATGAGGTGTCAATTTAAATGGGGTTCATCATTCTATATTACACTGCAGACAGATAATAGTGGAATACAATTTTACACATACACTTGCAATAATTTACCAAAATATAAATACGTATGTCTGGTGAGAAATACTCACCTGAAAGTTGCAGAAAATTTGAATTCAAAATGACGATTCACCGGTAAAGACCGACAGAAAATAACGATCAAATTTCTCGGATGTCGCCTAGATTCAAATCTAGAACAAAAGTAAAATATAGAATGCGCGACTTTAGAATTTTATGGTCAAAGAAAGATAAAATAGAACGAAAATGATTTGACTTGCTCGACCACTCCACCGTGTAATGTGACAAAACATACCCAAATGTGAACCGGGTTAACACTAAAATTTGTGACAAAATTTCCTAAAAGACCGACTAAACAATATGGTGAAGCTTCTCTACTATATGTCGTAGTACATAACTGGTGCACGTGCACGCCTTCTTTTCTTTTGCTCACGCACACGTACACACACGCCAACCATTTCACTTATTGCCTAATTTGTCTCACTTGTCCTCCCCTACCAGTATATCATTATCTTCTGCTATTTTTCTTGTTTTAAAATATTGCTTAGTTCGACTTAAAATACAACTTTGCAGGCTTTAACACCTATTAAACAGACAGGGAACCACAATTAACTTATACTAGACCCATCCCACCCTCCTTTGTTCTCATATATTATACTTCCTCATGCATCTGATCCATTCAATAAAACTCCAAAATCTTCTTTTTAAACTTCTCAGTTCAAAACTGCACCAAGCAACCCCACGCAACCATCATCACCCCTACCTACTTCGAGCCAATTATGCATTTTCTTCGAGTAACTCGCCTACTTCAGCTAAGTTCCCCTTTTTCACTACCATTTCTTTTACTCCCCCTTCTTTCCTCCTTTTTTTTTTTTTTCCTCAATGCAACAGCCCCTGCTTCTACTAAACGCATCAGTATATATATACATATACAAGCTAAAAATTTGTACATCACCGCATCCATTCTATTCCACCACTAGGCTTGTCAGCCTTGAATCCAACATGTCCCTGACACATCCAGATGTGCACATGTGCACCATTTTTCTCTGACATATGCAACAGTTGCATTTCTCCCCCTTCTACTTCTTTACTTCCACTGCACTTGACACACCACTTAATACTTCACTGGACCATCAACTACTTCCCTCTAGCATCTACAAAACTCTGGCCTTATCTTACCCAAATCAGGTCAGATGCACTTTGTGGAAAGCTCACCTGCTTTCTATCTATTACCAGTATCTAACAACTCCAGTTTACACCTTACTCCTGTCAGTTTAAATATGCACACACACAGTGATATCAATATGCACAGCCCATATCCCAACACCTACTACTGACTTAAGTGCCAAATTTTCTTGCCCCAAAACAAAAAAATGCAACTTATTCTTGCGTACAAGCTACAACTGAATACATGATGAACCCATGCTTCCACTTACTGAATTTATAATCAAATAGCTACCTGTCTACAAATATTACTGGCATCAAACAACTCCAGTGACTCAACTAAACAACTCAGTTTCTCCTTCTATTCCAATTTGGCATCACGCCTACTCAAACATTACTTAACAGCAGCTACTCCTCCTACCTTCTCACAACCCCAGCCTTCCCTATGTAGCCCAGTCTATGGATTCATGCATGACTATATTATCATATCAAATTTCTGAAGCTTCGAATCAGAGCTATCTATTTCTCTACCAAAACAACCAGGCTCGGTCACTGATACATGTATATGCACTTAGTGACACACCAACATGCACATCTTATTACAGAGTTTTGCATATATGCAGACTCACCCAAAGGTCATGGAAGCAAACTGGAAAACTCACACCCTGACACTCGCCTGATATTATGTGCATACTTTGACCATGTACCCAATGCCATTACCAGATCCCTAGCCTATTTACAATTGCAGAATTACCCTTTGAATGAAAACTGAAAACTCAATACTCTAGTCATATCTTAATTTACCTTTATTTTATTTTATTTATTTATTTTATTTTTATTTTTTTATTTTTTTGCCCTACTATTCATCTTAAAATATACCTATCAGACCTTTAAATATGACTCAGAGAAGCACTTAACAATTCCAGTATGTATCCCACTCATGTCAATTTGAACATGCTCATGGTGATGCAAACATGTACCGCCTATCACCTAATTTTATATATATGCAGACTAAACAGTGACCATATATGTACAGCCTATCCCCAATTGCAGGCTTACTCATATTTTATCTTTATTTTATTATCTCTCTGGTTTATATATAACTTGGTTTAGGCAGGACAGAGTGGATTTGCCGAGCAAGGCATAAATAAAAGGAAAAACAAAGAAACTGAAGAAGAAAGGAGGAGATCACAAATATTACCTGATGAAGCTCGAGAGGGGCAGAGGAAAAAGAATGGTGAGGTAGGTATATATATAAGCAGTGTGAATTTGAAGGAGAGGTGAAAGAAAATAACGTATTAGTTATATTGATATAAATTCACAATATGAATATGTGATCTTCTCATTAGCTGTTGCAATTCCAAAAGAGTCTTGATCAGTGGCATGATCTTCTCATAAGTTTGCAAAAGAAATAAATGGGATCGAACGTTTTTCAGTCAAGAGAATTTGTTTTGGGCTAAATCAAGGGAAAGACAGGCAAGATTTTTAGGAACCAGTAACCCAATGGTAAAATAATTTCGTGATATTGATTTCCAGTCTGTAGGTTTTGATCTCACAATTTCACCTGTATTAATGGCGTGATTCACTCCTTTCAGTTTCACTATGACGTTACTTTATGCATGCAAAAATATTCCCAGATTATGAACGAAAAAAAGTGTTCGAATAAATGGCGCTTGATTGAAGGAACTGACTGATGGATATGGCTTGCGAGATATATGCTCTGATAACTGAAGGCTGAAGCAAAGGAGGGGTTTGATACATGTTTCAGTTTTTTTTTTTATTCTTCAAGTGTATATTAAATTTTCGAGTATCAATTCCATGAATTTCTTTAATTCTTTTGTATATGTATGTTACGATTTGTTTGGCCATGAATGAGATAGGGGCAGATGATTGTGCACGTTCCAGTTGAGAAGAGAATGTGTACAAGTTGCAAATGAAACAGCCAGGGAGAATTAACACTAAAATGCTTGAACGTTTCATATATAAATGTTGTGAATTTTGGTTAAAGTTTTCCTTTGATTTAGCTTGATATTGTTAAGTGCTAACGTTAAGATTTTTATGTAGTCAGTTTTAAATAGAACGTATGCCAAAAATATAAAACCAGCTGACAAATAAAATACGTAGCGTTCGTCAAAACACTGACTGATATCTTATGTCCAAAAATATTTAAAACATAATTTTTACACTACGCTAGACAGACGCAGTCTAAAACATCAAAACTTTTATAAAAATAGCATTTTAAAACACACGTTTTATTACGTTGCTTATACCCTAAAAATTGACGCGTCTTTTAAACGCGAAATTTAACAGTTCAAACATAGCTTAAATTTTCACAGTTATTATTTAATTTTATTGACATATACAATTTTATAAAATATATCTTCAAATTAAATAATTAAACTATATTGTTAAACACAATTTATATAAAATATATTTCAAAATAAAAAAAAAATTAAAATAAAATAAATAGCTAAAACTAGGGTTGTTACATTTAACAAGTTTGAAATTATTTCAAAATGTTTAGATTTGGATTTTTAAAAAATTAAAATATGGAAGGAAGCTATTAAAAGGTTTCATGAAGCTTTTAGGAATATGAAGATTTTTGGAAAAAATGGAAAAAGTGAAAGGGATAAGGGAAAAGAAAATGGATAAAAGCTTTTATGTAAAATGCGTAAAGGGAATTACCATTCTACCCTTGTCCTTTGCCATCCATTCATAGGCTTTCACCTCATCACCAAGCCTCCCTCCCCTTGTACTCACACCACCATAGACTCCTCTCCCTTTAAATCAAAGCAACCATGCCATAAATGCATGTACTTAATGTTTAAACATGTTTCCATGATGTGATGTTTACTTTTATATAATTTTATATTATGTTATCTTAAGTATATATACATATATACATACACTTAACTAATGCATATATGAATACATACATATCCTACTTTATTTCTAATGGATTTGTATATACTTATGCTATTTTGATTACAACATTTTGGATAACTTTTAGCCGATGAAAAATCGAAAATTTGGAAAACGAATTCCGGTCACATTTTCTGTTTTTCATCGAACTATATATTTTTGTAAAAAAAATTAAACTATTTCGTTGTCATTATTAATCATTTAAAAGAGTTTTATTTTCATTATAAAACCTATATATTGGATATTTAAAATTAATTAAATATTTGCAAATCAAAGCAGTGAAATTCGGGGTCGTTACATCACTGACTGAATTTACACCTATGAGTCATACAACAACAATGTTGAATGATCTAAATTACCATATGATTCAATTAAATTATAGTTGCTATAATTTAATTAATTAATATTTATGAATATTAATTATATAATTATTTTATATTTATCTGAATCGTTATTTAATAATTTGTGTATATAATAGTTATATATGTATATATTGATATACAATATCGATAAACATTTAAATTGAAGCTAAAATGTATTAATATTGAATAAATTTGTAAATATATTTGCGTCCACGTGCTCATGGGTATGGTTGGCCATGACAAGGAGGGAGGGGTGTGATATTTATTTGAAATATGAGTCTTGGTTTAGTAAAAGGAAGAGGTAAAGGGGAGATTTAGATCCCTTTTCCACTCTTTCCTTTTCTTATTTAAACTCAACATCCACTTTATTTGCTACTTTACTTTTAGTCTCCTTTCTTCCTAGTTTTGACTGTAAGGATTTTTCCTTCCTTCTCTCTGATTTTTAAATTAAAAATAAACTAAATCAAATACTATGCGAAGATGTGGTGATCTCTTTAGTTAGCAGTTTTTCTAGATGAGGACGATTTTGATTCGAGGAGTCTTCTAATTCAACATTCAAGGTACAATATCAAGGCCACAATACAAGTAGCATTGATCAATATTTACTTATTTATATATTCTTTTATGTCAATTTATACGTACATATTAGAATTATATATTATCACGAATTTATATATTTATTTGCTATCAAATTTGCATATGTATTTATTCGTACAAATAAAAAAATTATTGTATCTATATGTGTTTTATTTTTTACCATTCAAGTAAAAACATCGAAAGCAAACTTAATTTTTAAATCAAATGTTGAATTTTTAAATTATTGTTACATACATAATTTACATACATAATTTATATAAATTTATTAATTAAATTTTATGCATATATGTTTTCGTATGTATTTATATGTTAATATATATATATATATATATATATATATTATGAAAGCTATAATTTAAAACATTAATTTATACATATATACATATACATTTTTTATAGAAAATGAGTTCTTTATTCATGATGAAAAGAACATCAAGAGTCTTGCCTCCTTAAAAAACCTTTTCAGTGTAGCAAGAAAAAAAGAACAGAAATTCACATACGTTTTCACTCCATAAAACAAAACAAATCAAAAGGAAACACCCCTTTTACATACAACACCACCGACCCAAACTAATCTCATAACAAAAACAATATGAAACCCTAAAACAACATTGCCTATCCAGAATCCAACTCTAAGCTCCAGCTTCGAACAAAAACCATGTCTTCCTCCTTTATCTCCCCGCCATGACCAAGAAACTGAGCACGAATCTCCAAATCAATAAGCTTGCGTCTATGATCCATGGTATATTTTTTTCATTCAAAAGCTCTTCTGTTTCATTCAAGCCAAATATGATGAATAACGGTGCTGACAACCATAAAAGCGATGCTTTTTCTAATCCCTTTTCGATTGAAGTGATCGATGATGAACTATATCTCAATGAGCAGGATCTGGAGACTGGTTCAAGCATGAGTCGACATCTAAATCGATTCCACCGATAAGTACCGAACTCGCATGTGGAAAATAAATAGATATGATTTTCTTCATCATGATCATATAATACACATTGTATTGTCAATAATTCCCCGTGAGTGCAGTCTATCTTTAGTCGCTAATTGTCCCATACATGCTTTATATGTTGTTAAACTGAATTTCTTAGTTGTTTTATGATGCCAAATTACTTCGCCCCAATTCTGTATAGGAGATGTAACTCTGATACTATTCCAGACTGCCTTGAAATTAAAAGATGTAGTATCCAAAAATTTCCAATAGTCAGAATTATGATCAGTGGCTACTATAATCTGGTTGATTTCAATTTCAATTTCATGCGTAGATTATAACTAATTTAGATGCAAAGAACCATTAGCCAAAATACTGTTAACAGTCGAATTAGCATGTGGACATAGACTGATCCTATGCCATCCCAATATGGCAACCATAGACTTATGATTGATTCATGGATCATACCACAAAGAAGTAGTATTACCACCAATTATAATTACATGCATTAGTTGAATAGTAGAATCTCTAGCACATAATATAATTTTTATTATGCATGAAAAATGATATTCAATAAAAAATAATTACACAAAAACCATCCTTTTATGCCAATTTATTCAATGGTCAAATAGGCGAGACTTTCTCCTCTGTTCAACCAAGAAAATTTGTAAATAAAGAAGGACAGAGGTACTTATTTACTGCAGTGATATCTCTAAAATTAAGGATGCAGTTTTCTCTACAGAAGATTCCAAAAGTCCAAGCCCTGATGGTTTCACTTCAAAATTTTATAAACTACATTGGGAGAAACTAAAGGACAATCTTTTTTCTGCTGTTGCATCTATTTTCCATAGTGGGAAGCTTATATATGGTCTAAAGCACAATTTCGTTATGCTGATCCTTAAAAATGATAAGCCATGGAATATATCTGATTATCGTCTAATCTCTTGCACTAATGTGCTACATAAGATAATATCTAAAATTATTTGCTTAAGATTAAAACATTTTCTACCTTTCTTTAAGGTAGAAAATCAATCTGCTTTTGTGCCTGATAGAAATATTGGTGAAAATATCTTATTTGCACACGAATTTGTTCGAGACTTCAAGAAAAAAGCAAAAGAAAAATGTGTATTAAAATTGATCTTTAAAAGTCCTACGATATGGTGAACAGAGAATTTTCATTCTATATGTTATATAAGATGGTTTTTCCCCTTTCTCGTGTTAACTTGATCTATGAATGCATTAGTACCCCCCCAACATTTTCTACAATGTCAAATGGTATGCCCTATGGATTTGTTACATCTACTAGAGGATTAAGGCAATGTGATCCTCTATCTCCTTGTTTATTTTGTATTGCGATGGAGTATTTGTCTCTAGAGATGGAAGATGCTCTCATATTAAATCACATATAACCTACAACTCATCCTGTGATTTTGCGTCTACCCTATGTTAATGATGTTATGCTTTTTTTAGGTGCTATATATATCTAATGCAAGTGCTATGAACATCATTTCAATCAATTGGAAAATATTATTGGTTTACAAATCAATCATTTGAAATCAAAGGTTTATTTTCGTAGAGATGTTGCAAATAAAAATCAGTTATTGACTATTTTGGATATGCAAGAGGATACATTACCAGTTAAGTATCTTGGAGTGCCTTTATCCACAGATTATATTCATGTAGCAGACTATGCACCTTTTATTGCTAAGGTGATTGATAAGTTTGAGGGGTGGGATAGTGCTTTGGTATCAACTGCAAGAGAAGATGAACTCATACAAAGCACTATTACCCCAATTGTGATGTATTAATCGTTAATTTATAAAGTGCCTACCTCGGTATTACAGAAAATTGAACATATGTATGCGGATTTTTTTCTAGGGGGTAGATATCACAAGATAGAATGGGAATTGTTTTGTAGACCTAAATTGAAAGGGGGAATTAGCCTGAGGTTGTTCATATATCTTAAACAAACAACAAATTTGAAACTGCTATGGACCTATGCAGTCAATGTCCCGCTATTACCCCGTTATAACTCTGCTATATCTCATAGCGGATTTCTACTGCTACAATTTTTCCATATAGCCCCAAATATAGCATTTCTGCTTTATGCCCCGCTATTTCCACTATATCCCATTATTCCTCTATATTCTGCTATTTCCACTATATCTTCTTTAAAAGAAATGAATTGAAAATGACATTTATAGATTATAAAAATTATGAAATTAATTTATTTAACTGAATTTTTAATATATTTTAAAAAACAAAAATAATCTAATATTATACTAAATTCACTTATGTTATATAATAGTTTTACGTTTATTTATAGTATATTCGCACATGTTTTTATTTAAAATTATTTATGTATTAGTTATAGTTCAATTGAACGTTAATTTTATATTAAATTACCATTTATATATATGTAAAAGCATTAAGTACTAGTTTTATATGTTATTTTAGAGTCATCCGCTATATCCCGCTATATCCTCACTGTATCCCCACTATGACTTTTTGCACCTCCACCGCATTGGATCTGCCGAGCGCTTTAACTCTGCCACTCTGGACATTGCTAACCAAAGATGGTCTCTGTATTTCGTGGATAGAAATAAATATCTACAAAATCAACATTTCTAGTACATGGATATGTATACATACACACACACACACGTACATATACATACATACATATATATATATAAAGTATTTCAAATTATAATGCGTTTATGTGTGTGTGTGTCTAGTGGTTGAGACACTTGCCTCCTGGTAACCAGGTCGCAGGTTCGATTCCCAGGTTGCCCATTTAAGGGCTTACCATGTGCGTATGCTAAGATCAGCCTTCGGGTGCACGCGGACCGGGTAGGCGCACTAGGGAGGGTTTTACGGCTCCGGACGGTTTTCCTCCTGAACAAATTCAAAAAATGTGTGTGTGTGTCTATATTATAAATACACTATATTTAGACTTTATAGTTTAATAAAAAATTAATTTGAAATCCATATGGATTTGAAAAAAAAAATATTATTAATTTGCATGGATTTAAAAAAAAACTTGGTTTTCTTAAAAGTATTTCGACCGAAAAAATAATGTTTCAATATATAATATTATTTATATATTTAAAAATTAATATTTTATAAATTTAAAATTTACATATATATGGTTTTATATTTTTTCGAATAAATATTTTTTAACATACATACATACACACACACACACACATATATATATTAAATACAATAATATTTAAATTTGAATTTTAAATAAGATATTATTTTGGATATAGATTTGTTTTCAAATATAAATTTATCCTAGGCTATTTTAAATATTAAATTTGAATTGGTTTATAGATTAAAACTAAATTTACACATAACAGTTCTGTATGTATGTATGTATATACATATATATAGTTGTGTGTGCGCATATGCATGAGTGTATGTATATATAAGTATACTCTATATTATTTTAATATTAAAGTAATAATAGAAAGAAAATACATATATAAAGGGGCTAGTGTGTCCATTGTAGTGTAATCCCAGCACCTATATACGAGTACATCAAAACATGTCCACGGTTATATGTTGCATATACACTTACACATATGTGTATATTTGATACACATACACACTTTATATAACACAAATATATGCAAAATAAAAACTTTATATTAAATAATTAAATATAATTAAAAAAATATCTAAAGTTATTTAGATTTGATCTGAATCAATTTAGACTTCATAGGCCATCTAAGATTAAAAACGATAAAAAAAATGAAATCCATCCATTTAACCCACTGCGTGCTAGCCTAGTTTCAACATATATGAGATGGAGTCCTTATGCATCGGCAATAAGAATTATCATATTTGCTATGCTATCTATTTTATCGTTATTCGCTTATGTAATTGATGCATTGATCGAGTATCAAATTCGAATTGAGATCATTATATGATAGTTATGATTTTCTCAAGTATTTGTGAAATGGTAGAGAATTATTTATGGAAATAACGAACTCCTTATGAAGGAGTATGCGAACTTGAACTTCATAAGTGATATAGAATATGGTATGTCGCTCCTAAATTCATATTCTTCCTTAGTTAAAGAGCTTTGAGTTGGCAATTTTCCAAATGAGCAGCGGTGGCTAATTCAAAGGCCAAATACATTGCCTTGAATAGCACCACAATAAAAGTTGTATAAATAAATGCAAAATTTATAACCGAGCTAGAGGTGATTCCAATTATTGAGAATCTCATGGTATTGTTTTGAGAAAATAATATCACGGTGTAGATCGTAAAAGAACCCATGGGTCACAAGATGTCCAGACACATGCTCCGAAAAGTCCACATGATAAATGCAGTTTATCAATAATAGAGAGATAATGGATGACATAGTAGATAGTAAAACAATACAGCATATCCTTTCATTAAGGGACTAGCTCGATCAATTCTGAATAGATCGCAGGAATAAGGCTAAGATTCCATAATTGACCCAAGTGCAAGTGAGAGATTGAAAGAGTTAGTGGTATGGATCAAGGGCAAGTATGTAATTCGTTATATATATCTAACGTTGTAGTCGATCTTGTTCATAATAAGGCGTTCTAATTTATATTATATACTTTGTGATATAATTAATTAAGTAACTAATTTAAAGTATATAATATAAAATCTTTAAATAAAATGTTATATGATTGTAGTTGCAAATAGTTGCACTCGTGAGCAATTAATTACGATATAAAATAACACTTTGTTTTAAATATTCATGGTCGAATGTTTCAAAAAAAGATATCGATAAACTAGAGACCGGAGTATGTAACACTCTCTAAGTGTTGGTAAATTTATTACCCATGGCTACCGGAGGCACTAAGGGGTTACATACTCGTAGTTATAGGACAACTATGAAATGAATCATCCAAGAGTTTTATGTTGGCTGATAACAACTAGGTCAAATAGGAAACCTCAATGTGACGATGTTGCACAGTTCCCTCCAACTAAGAATACAGTGAAACTTCAGTATGGATACTCCACTTTAACCGTAGTTAAATCATGACATAACAATCCATTGAGCGACTATAGTTGGGTCTGAACTGAAGCATTAGAAGTGAAGCACTATCCAATAGAGAATGCACTTCCTTAGTCGTATGAGCTTAGTATCTCGGTCAACTATAGTTAACTCAAAGTCAAAATCTTCGGTCAAGGTTGAACAATTAATAATAAATGTTATTGATGAACCAAAGACTTTGTTTATGGGCTAATCAAGTTGAATTTGGATAATATTGGAGTTTTGACTAATACTAAATTTCATACATCCTAATGCGATATAATGTTGGCAAAATGAACGTGTGTAAATTATTGTCACTACTCGTACCGCTTAAGATAATATAAAATATAATTTTACTGAAAGATCTATAAGAGATGAATTCGACCAAACTGTCACAGCATTGGCTAAGGTAGTTTTGGAAAGTTAACATTTGAATTGTTCGATATTTATCATTGACCAAATTCACACAACTGTATTTGTGAATTCTCCAAAAAAGCACAAGATTTAGCTAGTTTATAAAGTGTTATAAATTAATTAAACTAATTAATATTTAAAAAATATTATTTAATAATTTATTTGATGTTTGGATGTTGTTAGTAATTATTTGGATGCGTATATAAAAGTTATATATACACATATCGATATACGATATCGATATATATTTAAACGGGCTTTAAATACGGATAAAATATTTAACAGGCCTTTAAAAAAGTTAATCCATGCAACAGTAAGTCATGGTCGGCCATACAAAGAAGAGAGGAAGTGATTGAAATGAAGTTTTAAAGAGAGAACAGGAATGGTTTTTGTTCTCTCATTAAAACAAAATTGTATCGCTCATTTCTTTCTTTCTTTAATTTTCTTTTTCTCCTTCCCTCATCCATGGTTGGCTTCTCCATGTAATTCATCATCGGAAAAAAAATTCCATCCAAAATAAAATCAACGTGGTTCATTCAGTTCTTGCAAGATCGGATGGTGATTCAATCGATCTAGGAGACGATTTCCAAATCAAAGTGCTACAAAAGGCAAGATCCTCTCAGGTTTAATTTTATTTTATTTGTTTATAATGTTCAACTCTAACCAAATTCACGTATATGTAAGTTTTGTATTGCCACTTATTAGATGATTAGAAATGACCGTGGACGTAGAAGACCTAAACGGATTTGTGGTTGACTCGAAAGGATGGCTTATTAAGAAAGAGAGATTGTGTGTTCCAAATGTAGCAGATCTTCGATAGGATGTCTTAAAGGAGAATCTTCGATCTAAGTTTACGATTCATCTCGAAGGAACGAAGATGTATCGCAATATGAAACGTGTGTTCTTTTGGCAAGGGACGAAGAATGATGTTGGTGAATGTGTGAAAAGTCCCTTACATGTCAACAAGTAAAAGTTGAACATCGGAATCCGAGTAAATAACTTCAGCCCTTGGAAGTACCGATTCGAAAGTTGGTTTCAATTTCTATAGGTTTTGTAGATCAATTGTCAGGTCAAGAGGGGGAAATGATACTATATGGATAATGGTCGAATAAACTATAACCAAGAGCGTCATTTTATCCCAGTAAAGTTGATAAGAACTACAACAAGCTTAGCGAAGCTATGTGTAGAATGTGGTGAAACTCCAAGGGGTTCCGAGCAGTATTATTAGCGATAGAGAATCGTTGCGAATCAATTAAATCTTATTTTGTGCTGGATTGCGACTTTGATGCATTGAAAGATTCCCTTGATATTCGTTCATATAAGCCTTAGTTTATAAAAGATTGCTATTAAATTTTTAACCCCATTCAAATTTGGATTTAATAGCCATTTTCTTTTTAAAATCACTGTTTTTTTTTTTTTTTTACTTGGTAATTAATAGAGTGTCATGTACTAGTACTAAGTATCTTAAGTGGTATGTATATACTACAAGTTCAAACATGTCCAACCATTTCTTTTCTTTTTTCTTTTTTCTTTTTTTTTTTTAGTATCAATACTCATATTTCTACCTCCATTATGATGCTCCAGGCTTCTTTCCATTTTGCATATTGCATGATTGAAACCCTTTTTAAGAACTCTGAAAATACAACATTAATATTGGGAAGTTTTGGCACAAATAATTTTAGAAAATAAAATAAAACAAAATAAGGCTTACAATCTTGTACAATGTATTCTGTTCTCTTTTTAAGTCTGTTAAATTGACATCTGAATTAGTTTCTTTTATTGCAAATAACTTCGATGTAGATGATATTTGCATCCAAAATATTTACAATTTAAATTTGAAGTTCTAAATGAGGATAAATGTGTACGTGCATCTGCTTCAATTTTTATTTAGCCGCGTGTACAACAGTCCCAGCCAGATTACAGGCATAGGCACCATCCACAGCCATATTTGGTCCGTTTTTTTTGAGACGTGTCTGACATGTCAGACGTCCAATGATGTTAGTCCAGTTTTCAGACCCAGGCCCATTACGAAAATGGTGGAGAAAGATATGCTAACGTCCGACGCATCAGACGCGTCTTCAATGGTTGACATCAACGGCCATTGATTTCTTTTCTTCTTCCATCATCCATTCAAATATTCTACTCAAATACTTCTCCATTTACAGCACACAAATGTTTTCTCCATTCATTCAACTTTTCCGTTTAAATACTCTATTTTCGTTCGTTGTACATGCACCTCAAGTCCAATATGCTCACTCAAGATGCACGTTTGAAAACGTGAAATCGATAAATTTAAATGATATCGTGTGCCTATGTATATATTACGAAACTAGATTGAACAAAAGGAAAATTGCTAAGCTTCTTCAAGTCTTGGAGCATACCATTAAGATTGCTGATAACTTGGAGATTGCAACCATCACCGTTACACAACACATAGGTAAATGATACCGTCAGCTTACGTTGTCAGTATGCTTTTTTTTTAAAAAAATAAGCATTAACTAAATAATGAAAGTAGAGCATAGAATTTTCCGACATAAAATTGAAGGCAACATAATGCTTAAAAACGTTACCGCTCATGACATTTAACTGATTATTATCTTGATACCACACCATCACATTAATATCACAAAAGGCAACATGCAAACACCTATTCACAAGGTTGGGCAATTATCAACAGCGCTGCATAATGGGATAACATAGGACTTGATCCCATTTTCACAATCCAGATAATAGGTAATATTTAATCGAAGTTCCAAAATCTAGAGAACGGGTAGTATTTTAATCAATTCATTGCATCTCAATCCAAATGTATCTCTCTATGCTATCAACTGTTAAACACGAATATAACAGTTCTAACTTCAACAGGGCCTACAAAATTTAAAAATTAAATCTCTTAACAGTAATCTGGACACTCAACTCAAGAAGACTTCAACTTTGAAGATGAAGCTGCGAGGTGGGAAAGGGTCCTGTGACCCACAAATACTAAAAACACTCCAAGAAATCCCAGAGCTTTCAAAGTCGTGAATAGATTCAGCTGTTTTAATATAAAAAAATAAACTTGTGAACAAACAAAATATAAATAGGACTTTTTTTTAAATAATATGTAGTGTACCTTCACCCAGAAGAGTGCATATAACAAAAGGATTGCAGCAATGCCAGAATGGAATAGGATAGCGGATACAGCAGGTAAGGTCGAGGAAGGAAAACCCCTCATGTTTGTTCCCAGCCGTACCAGCTGCAAATAAATAAATTAAATTAAATGGCTGCGTACAATGTATGCATTGCCACTAATAAATATCATCAGTTGATATTAGAGTGAATTATATCATACAAAGCAAACTTACCAGTACACGGAACATCAAGATGAACATCATCCAATGTATTTCTCACAGCCCAACATCAAAATCACAAAAACAAATGACCTCTACATCAATTGCTTAGAGATATTTGTGTTTTGTTTCTTAAAATATCAAGGAATTATATTGACATATACCAAATACAAAATAATGCAGTTGTACGCATTAAAAAGAGTGCTAAAAGGTCAGGGATCTTTAGTTCAAGTGGTTAAGGGTGTGGCATTTTAGACAGAGATTCTAAAGGTCATGAATTCGAATCCCTGAGACATCAAAAACAACAGTCTGCTTGAATAAAGTATCATAAAAATGCAGTGGTAGGCATAGGATATCAGGGAACTATTCCATTCAACACTTCAATCAACAAGAATTGCCTAACTTATTAAGGAGAAAAGTTGAATATACGCACAAAAGAAGAGAAGAAACTCACCCCAATGAGGAATCCAACAAGAGGCAAAAAGACTACAGCCAAAAATACGTAAGAAAGCTCCTTAGGAGGTCTTTTTTCTGGGCTTCTGAATATGTGAGATATCTCTTGTTTGGGACCAAATCTCAAGTAAGGATCAAGTGGTTGAGGAGGAGGGCGCGGTGCTCTTTCTGGTGCTTCAGGAAAGTCCAAATCTATATGTCCAAGAACATGTGAGAATGAATTTTCCTGTAGAGGAATACTTGTGTAATTAATATGAATGTTTCAAGCATTAATCAAGATTTCTGTAGATATTAAGATCGGACAATACCATTGCAGCGTCACCAACTGTGAGCTCTATGTCATATTTACCAGATAAATAGTAAAATTTGTCCAGCAAACCTAAAAAGTCCTATACAGAAACAAAAATGAAACAATGGTTAGTATACTGGAATAACAGCAAGCATTTTTTGTATGACAAAGTGTTACTAGCTGGTAAAAATGTTCAAGAAAGCTTAAAGGTATTTCCAAGCAAATAAAATTGTGCAGAATTGTTACTAATATTAAGCTATGTAGTATTTTATTCTGTATTATGTATTAGGAATATTTTGGCTTGCATACCGGTTAACGAAAAAAATATGCACCAACATAAGTCACATCCCTGTTTCTACATTTGTAAACCCATTGTCAAAAATGATGTTGAAACCGATGTCGTAAAAATGCACTCACTATTGAATCAAATATTTTCAGAATGTTGAATGCTACTCGTATTTTCAAAATAAATAGATAAATAATTTTTTTTTAAACAACCTTATTTCTGTAAAATGAAATGTTGCTAGTGCAAATAGTTGCACGCATAATATTCGTGGTGCAATTATCTGAATTGTGAATATTAAATTGTTTCCCATTTAACCAAAAATATTAATAATATAGTATCAAAATATTACCTACAGAAACGTTGGACGATGAACAAATAATCATTTACGAAAAGAATGCTGGTACAAAGTTACTGGTAAACAAATTTGTAGCAGAAAAACAGGACCTGGAATGTAGAATCACTATATATACAGAAAAATAGGAATGTGGACCAAATTTCCACTAAATATTATATCCCGTTGTTTTTATCATAAACAGGGAAAACCTGCCTAAAAAATGTAATGCGTTGTTTTTTTTCATAATACTGTCCTTTGTCAACAATATGGAACTTGTGTCCAATTCAAATCTACAAATTACTACTAGCAACTCTCAAAATTCACAATAGAAGAACTGAAGGGGAAAAAAAAACCTAATATCATGTTTGGGGCATTTTTGACAAGATCAGTTGTTTAAGCGCTTTTTTTATTGGTGCTGATTGCATAATAAGATTCTCCCAGCATTATAAAAATAGAAATAAATTAGGTGAATGTCGGAAATATAAAACTTTCATGTGCATTAACACAAAGTAATATGTACTTGGCTCCACTCCTGAAATCAGGGTCCATTGTGAAATATGGCTCATGCTGTTAACCATGTGGTTTGTAAAGAGATTTTCCATTGGATGCTCTGTCAGGACCCTATAGTCTATGCTGTTAAAGAAGCCCTAAGCATCAAACATATTTCAGTGTTTGACTGGTGCATAGCAGTAATTAACATCAAGGGTTCCCAAGCTTTAAACTTTGTACTAATTCGAAATTTAGACTAGGTAGCATCCTCAACTGCAACCAACCACATGCAAATAAAAAAAAAATAGAAAAACTTATGATGGAAAACGTACCAGTGTTATCTTGAACTGCCTTGCTGAAGCATCCAAAACAAAGATATGTTTGACTTTGGTCTCATGGCTCAGTTTAAGCAGAACCTAAATTGAAAATCATTTTACTTTATAAAGCAAAAGTAAACTAAAATATTGGTGCAATCAATAAGAAACAAAAAAATAAACCTGATGTGGCTTGAAACTGTGTCCTAGAGGAGTAGACAATTTTAATGACAGTCGCAACTTTTGTAAATGGTTTGCTGACAATGAAAGGGTGTTCTCCTTTGACAAATCCAATCTACATGAATAAACGGATGCATGTGAGCTTATTGTAAATAAAGTAAATTAAGTAAATGCTCGGTATTATCCACATATAATGTTTTAATTATTGAATGGAAAGATTATAAAATAGTTTTAGTTTTCTTTGTACAAAATGCTAAAAGAGTTGAAAACTAATAGGAGTGAAGGAGATTACTTCTGCACGGATTCTTCACCGCCATTATCACTGTTCAAAATTGCAATTTCTGCCTTGTCAATTGTAATGGTTCCTGTTAGAAGAGCAGAGGTTGTCGTCTGTCCTCCAGTACTATACGTGTTTGCAAGTTCTGGATCTTGTAGGGAAATCTGCATGCATGCCCCCAATACACCAGCTCAATCACAAGCTCTTATAATAGACTATTATAAATAAATTAAAAAAGAATAAAAATGTCTAAAAAGTATAAACCCACCTCGAAAACCATTGTGTACTTCCCGGCATCAAGTTTAAGGGGTACAATGTCCAAGTGATGGATGTTATTTTGTTGGTCAAACTGGAGCACCTGGAACAGAAGAAATAAAACAAAATCAGTGTCACCTCAAAGAACAGGAAATATTGATCACCGTGTTTTTGTTGATGATTTGATTCATGAGGAAAGGCCGAAATATCAGAATGCCTTGACAGTATTATGGTGACATATTACCTGATTCTCCAAAGCAGGCGAGTCCTCAGAACCAGGTGTGAAAACTTTAACCAAATTAACTGTAAGCGGAGATACGGTAGAGCCAAAAACTGTAGTCACCTCAGCCTGATAAAAAGGTTGATGCTTTTAAACAAACGTACTCCAATTCTTGAGTAATTATGTTCAGTCCATGCAATCAAATTTATCAATGATACTAACAATGCAGCACTCATTTCTAATGTAGCCTTGGGGTGCTGGAATATTGACCTTTTTTCTGCACCGTATGCAAGGCTCTGTGTGTGTGTAAACAACTAAAAATGCACACCACACACACACACATAAAGCGTGTGTGTGTATTGCCTACAGTATGCTTCTTAATTGATTTGAATGATTTTTAGCTGACTACATTATAGGTATATAAAATTTAATAATTTGACTACATGGGACGAACAGGTGGTGAGAATTTATATCACAAACGTAAAGTGTAAAGTAGTTGATGCATTTTGTATTATATCATTGGAATCCCAGAAAAATTATATATGGAACTAACATACATTTTTACTACTGATGGTTGTATGATCTGAATCCTAAACACAATGAAAAAAAGGAGGATACACAGCTTTAACAACATTTTATGCAATGTGAATTTGAAACTGAGATAAATGGTACAGCACTCCATCAGAATCACTTTATGGTTCGTGCTAATGAGATAAAAAAATGGAATTTAACTTGTACATGCCAGAAACTGGCAGAAAAAAATAGTAGAGATGTATAAACGTATCATAAAATGTGTTGGTAACATTGCATTGATAACAGGTGGTGAGAATTTATATCACAAACGTGAAGTGTAGAGTAGTTGATGCATTTTGTATTATATCATTGGAATCCCAGAAAAATTATATATGGAACTAACATACATTTTTACTACTGATGGTTGTATGATCTGAATCCTAAACACAATGAAAAAAAGGAGGATACACAGCTTTAACAACATTTTATGCAATGTGAATTTGAAACTGAGATAAATGGTACAGCACTCCATCAGAATCACTTTATGGTTCGTGCTAATGAGATGAAAAATGGAATTTAACTTGTACGTGCCAGAAACTGGCAGAAAAAAATAGTAGAGATGTATAAACGTATCATAAAATGTGTTGGTAACATTGCATTGATAACATTGGAACTGCAGACGTGCCTTAATAAATTAAATGACAAATGGTATCTTCAGTGCATTTTATGAACAAAAAGTGCATTTTATGAACAAAGAGCCTAAGGTATTAGCAACTTCACAAATCAACAACTAATATCAACATGAGTTCCTGCCATTTAAGTTTCATAATTTTCTTAAGTACAGTAATTTGCATATCATGAAACTAATATGTGCATCTACACTTAAACTTTGTCATACAGGATTACCAAAACAATTGAAGAGCACATAAAAGATTTAGCAAACAGAAGAACATACCTTTAGCTGGTCTTTAGTGGTTAATGAAAGCACGGTAGCTGGGAGGGAAAGAATGAGCGGTACAGAAACCCTGTAACAAAGAAATAAAAACAGATATATTAACAAAAAATATAACAACCTTTTAGACAGAGTATTACAGAGGTTCGAGATCAACTACTGAACAAGCATATATCCTGAGTTCCAAACATGTCCAAAAAGCAAACAAAAATATTGAATGAATAAGAAAAGGGAAAAAAAAAAAAAAGAATAGCCCTGTATGTAGTCTGCACACACCTGTGCATGTTTACACAAACAAAAAAAAGTATATAAACAGCACTTCGCATGTGTGTTAACTACTTCTTTTTGAGACAAGTGATTTGCTTGTTTGTTGCCACATATATGTAAGCTTGAAAGGAGGTATTTAATAACTTTGATTGAGATTGCATAAAAAATAACTTATGGTTTCTTAACAATGAATAACTCATGGTTTCTTAACAATGTTTGAAATGACGTTTTACACGGACACACATATAACGAATTTTTATTAATATCTTATATATTTTAAAGAAATCTTTTAATCATATACCTTTTATATGTGCATGAAATTGACAGTGAGAATATAATTTTAATCTGCTCTTTTTACATGCACATCATGAATGCTGCTGGAAAGATCGTAGTCTGTATACTATGGAGTAAACTGGGTTTTCAACCATATTTTACTATGAGAGATACTAAATTTTGAGAGTTCAATTGCTTAGTTAAACGTTCAAAACAATTGTTATTCAGCATTAATTTTCCACATGCCTCTAATGAAAAACAGCATTTTTGTTCAATTTAAATGATTAAAATAAAATTAAAAGACACAAATACCATTTGTTTTTTATTGATAAGTCTGGAAGATTTTGGTAAAAAGTAATCCATCCAATATTCATTAAAATTAAAAATAAAGGTATTTTCTAAGACCCAGCGGAATAAAAAATTGTATATTCTAATAAAAAGTAATCCATCCAATATTCATTAAAATTAAAAATAAAGGTATTTTCTAAGACCCAGCGGAAGAAAAATTGTATATTTCTAATTAGAAAGCAGAAAGTAATAAGAAATTACTAACCTATTGTTTTCTAAGAAAGATAATGAATCTAACTGATTGAACAAATCTTCGCAGTTGCCAGGAATTCCGATGCTGAGAATGAATTTGGCCAAGCCTACAATTTTATCGCCCGGAATCTGCAATACACCTTCAGAAGTCAATCAACAAAAAACCTATACTGTTTGCCAAAATCAAGGTGTTATACTCAATAAACATACACTAAGCTTCCCAGAAACAACTTGAGCAAAGGCCATGGTACCACGCAACACTGAAGCTGAGACTGCAAGGGGGCTCTTGTATCCATTCTCATTAACATACTTTTCATCAAAATATAAGGAGCCGTCATCTGCATTAAGTGAAACAGTGATGTGATCTATCATATGAAAAAAGTTTTAGATGAATACAATGTTTCACAGAATCATTTTCATACTATACTAGAAGTTTATCGTTTTGATAAGTAAACATAACACATCTAGACAAGCATAATTAATTTATCTTATCAGTAACCAATTGTAAGGTTCAATTAATAAAGGCAAGATTAAAAAAGTTTGTATAACCAAACTAGAAAACTACCGTAAATTCAGCTATTTATAATTAAGGCCTCCATGAATGAAGATGTTTTAACGACCCAGAATGTTCATATAATTTATTGAAATGACAATGATATAGCACCACAAAATTACTAAATGAACTCAAGTCACACGCGCACGTAGATTTGATTAATACAACCAGCCTAAGAAACTCTTTTAACTTGGCCAAACTAGAAAACTACCATAGTTGAAATGTTTCTATTGAAGAATCTTCATAAATGAAGAAGTCCATACACACTGAAATGTCCAGAACGTTACTAGAATGAAATAATATAACATTGCTAGATTGCCAAATAATTTATTGTGCAAAGCGATCTGTACCATAATTTCAGATAGAAAATTGAAAAGAGACTAAGCATTGAAAGGAAACAACATACTGTAACTTTGAATGCTATCAAACAGCTTCAGAATATCTTTTTTCACAATTCCAATCTGCCAAAGTAGATTGAGAAGAACTAGTTAGCATAGCATATAATGTATATTAACTACAGAACAGGCAAAGGTTGCCATCCGTCGAGATAATTACTAATAAACTAAGTCATGAGATTTGATCAGAGAACCCAGCAAATACATCAGTGATCGCACTGTTCAAAGTTGAACAAATAATCATCATTTAACAACTATCCTTCTTTAAAAGTTGTGCCAATGGATTAGTGAGGATGCCGTAGACATTTAAGCAAAAAAAGAGGTAAATACCATGTGATCATGGGTAACTGAATGCACAGGGGTACATTCAAATATAGTATAAAAGCACAATTCATAAAACTGTCTAAGATTTCAAATTTCAGAATTTTATGCATAATTTTCCTGGAATCTTGTCTCTGGAAACTGATTTAAAAAAATAGCATTTATCCTAATACTCGTATGAATGGTAGAGGACAGCTCTAATTGATTTGAAGTTCTTAAATTTCTAGGCTTGCCTCCAGTTTAATCGACAATGATTTATTTTGGTTTCATTTCATTTATATTAGAAGATTTTATATTTACTTTTCTTTGTGGACTGTTCATTTAAACCATCGGGCTGTCACCCTTTGGGCAATACTAAGGCTTACATTATTAGTTTTAATTAATGACCAAAGCAATAAAATAGATTGTGTTTTATCTTATTGTGGAATATGCTCTTGTTGATCTGTAATCTTTGTCAACTGTTATACATTACTCATACGAAAAGTTTTGCAAGTTTTCCTCTTAATCATTCTACTTAATTTAAGCTGCACCGGAATTTACAAAATATCACAACTCCCATGCAAAGTTCATAAAGCATGATATAAATTAAAACAAGCATTCTGGATTGAGAACTTTTGGCCAAAATAACAGTACACCATAAAATACATAGTTACTTCATAATTCTAGCCGACGTAAAGCTCACCATAGATTGGTCCAAATCCGAACTTGCCAGAGAGATGACTCCTGCTAGTGTTTCAAGTGCTGTTCCTAAACCATGTGATACGTGAAAAGTAGGTCAAGATGCCAGCGCAATATATCTCATAATAGATGCAGTTTCCAACCATTTACACATCAATACAGAAATCACGAATTATTCATTAAACATCATTCAAAATAAATAAAGATTGATACCAGCAGCATAAGTACTGGATTGAGCACTAGCAGATTCATATCGCCATCTCCCATCATTTTGACTGAGAGTCTGATATATTAAAAAATTGTAACAAAATTTCACAAAAAAAGTGCTGAAGTAAAATAAAATAAAAACGTACGATGCCAAAAGAGAATTCAATTAAACTACCTTTAACGAATGGAATACACCATCAGCATCAGATATAGTAACATCATGTCCAAGGTTCTACACAATCAAAAGCACGATAGTGAATTTTATGGAAGTTCCAAATATGTGTGTGTGTGTGTGTGTGTGTGTGTGTATGTATGTATGTGTATGTATGTATATGTATGTATGTATATATATGTACGTATATAGAACAAAGTTTGGATGGAAGTTTTACAATGACATCCTTATAAGAATGACGTGTGTGCGAGCGCACGTGCACGCACACGCACACACACACACACACACATATATATATATATCGATGTATTTATGTATAGTTCAAATCTGTAATCCATTCACATCCGTACTCGAAAATTGGAAAAATATCTTTTATACGGAAAAATATATGTGGATGTGAATATGAAGGTATCTTCATCCAAAAATTATCCATCTGCTTCTTATCAAGATAATAGTTCATATTATGCGCATTTAAATACAATGAATGGGTTTACACTATTTGTATACATAACTGCATATTCACTGTTCAAAGCTGTACTTAACACTGTATCTTTTATCTATTGTATTTTTGCAAGTGTTAGCAGTGAAACAATTCTATATTAAACTAAGATTTTCTATTTATCTTTTTAAATTTACCAATTGTGAGCAGACAAAAAATCTGATATATTGCTAACCGCGGATATGGATAGTTGATGTTCGAAAATGATTTTGGAAATGAATGTGTATATGACACATATGCATCTGAAAGTATCTCTCAACGGACCAATATATGTGTGTACACGCACGTGTGTGTATGTATATATGCATATGTAGGTGGCTAAAGTGGCAAAGTTGTGCATACCTTGATCTGAAGCAAGCTCTCAACCGAGTGGTAATAATCTAATAAAGAACCAGCATTCTTCACAGCATCTTTCAGCTTTGATATCATACCCTAAAACAGAAAGCAATGAGCATCTTAGACATAGCCATCCATTGTGTCAATGATAAATTCTAGTTAGCTTAACTTGTGGTATTACCTCAACAGCTTTGGAGTCAATCTGACATTTGAGAATACTATTCACTTTCAATGCGTGGAACAAGTCTTTGGTTGAAGATTCCGATGACATGAATTTTTCAACGACTAGTTGGCAAGTTGTTTCGCTAACATCGGCACCTTTTTCAAGTCCAAGAATTTGAAAGGTTCTTAGTGCCTTGTATGCTTCTTCCAAACTGTAATGAGCGACAATAATAATAATTTCCTGTAGCTTACAGCTACCACAACTTACTGCCAATTCAGTCCACAAAAAGTTAAAATTTTCAAAGAACATTTATAAATTAACATGACACATAAAAAACTTAGCTAGTTAGCTGACAATGAAACAATTTGAAGATTCCTCAATCAATATGCTAGCTTTGTAATGGTCTTGCAAGAAAAAATGTCTAATAACACTGATATTTTATGCATTGGTGCTACACTATCATTCCACGTTGAAAAGTGCAAAAAAATTATTAGTTTGGAACCAACAAACTTATGAGGTTATATCATGTATTCAAATCGTAATAACTTATAAGGAACAACCCTTGCCGATCATTAGGTTTCTGTTTTAGCAATTGCTTTCCCCTTTTAATATATCATTTTAACTTAACAATCAAAAGCGTATCAATTTGACTTTAAAATCTGGAGAGAGTCGTTCTAACTTTAACAATCAAAAGATGCCTAATCTCAAAACTCCATGTTCCATGCACACATATTCCCGCTACCTTTCCATATTGACAATATTGTTGTACAACTTAGGGAACCTCAAATCTTTAGTGCAGAGCACTCAACACGCCATAAATCCAGAAGCATCTTCTCAATTAACTGAATCCGAAATTCTGAATTAACTGAAAGTCCCTATGAATGCAACTTTGTAACTACACTTCAATTTCCCAAACACCGTTTGATTCTGTTGTTTTTCTAACTACACCAATAGTTTTCGGTATTATGGTTAAATATCAGATGACGTATTAATTAAATCCATAATTTAAACTTTAAATGCAGCTCCAAACATCAGATATAACTCTTCTGGACTAGTAGATTTCAAATAACCCCAAAAGAATTATGACTATCCAAAAAAAATAAAAATAAAGAGAAATTAGACCTGGCATAAGATCCATCGATTGGTGCAAAAAGCTCCAAAGCAGCAGATCGATGAGCGTCGGAAATTGGACGTATGGTCGCAGTGGATCCATGAACTGCTAAAACTGAAACGAACGCAGCAATAAATCCTAGAATCCACACTTGGATCCTGGCCATTTCCTGATCGCGGACAAATTAAATTAATCAAATAATTTAAATTGAGTAATATGATCGGTCAGATCCAAAAAGTTAACACTACAACTCTCTGTTCTTCAGGACGTAGACTTGTAGGGTTTACGGTAGCGGGTTTGGATCTGAATTTTTTGAAACTTAAGTCAAGCTTGGTCCAATAAATTAACAAAATTTGAAAGTCTGCTCTCCGTCGATACCCAAAAATGAATTCATTTATATCCAAAAAAAATTATATCCAAAAAAACAGGTAAATACTTGACATATGGAGAAACAGATATAGCATCTAAAATTATCCCCATTTTTATAAAAATTATAGTTTATTTTATTTGTAATTTAGTAGAAAGATAGATATGTATTTTTGGGGATTTTAGGCTCAAGAAAGAAGTTGTAGAAAAATTTAGTTTTAATGACAAGAAGTTTGCCTTTTAGGCTGAAGGACACTTTTAGTGTAAATCGCAGAATGATAGTTGTAACTAGCATTTTCTGTTTGCACTAAAAAGTGTCATTAAGACTAAAAAACAAACTTATTGTTCCTGAAACTAAATTTTTTCGCAACTTCTTCACTATGTCTATTTCCCTGTGTATTTTTTTATCAGAAGATTATTGTCAAGCACAAAATTTCTCAGCGTTTTAACCTGAAGCACACACCTTCAATACTTTAGACTGAATGATAAATTTATTTAGGTATCAGTTTTTAGGTATCGGTTTGTAGTTGTCGGTAACAGTTTGTAGGTATCAGTTTTTAGTTCGGTAACAGTTTTGGAAGAACGTTTGTCTTTATGAATAATTTTGGAGAATGTTTGTCCTTATGAATAATTTTTACGAAAATGTTGGTCCTTGTAGTTAAAATATTGAGGTCGTGTCCTCGAGACTAAAAATATACAAATTTTTGTCCTTTAAATTAATTCCCCTTTTTTATTAGGTTAATAATTTATATCATATATACATTTAACGTATATTAACGGCTAAAAACTATATATTACCATCATATTTGTTGATTTTACGTACTTTTATAATTATTGGAATTGAATAAAAATTATGTTAAACCAAAATTTTCTATTTGTGTTTCTGGATTTATCGGTCGTTGGTAGATACGATAATTATTTGAGTGAATACGGATATTCAATATTCGAAAATGATTTCGGATGTGGATATCGCACTATTTGCATTCGAAAGTATCCATTGATAGGTTAAAGTTTTGACTTATTTCAAACCGTGGAACGAATTTAGGACCCTCGACCAGGATGGGAAAACGGAACATTTTTATTTACACCAGTTTCTATGAATTTTTATTTTTTATTTATTTTTAGAATTAGAGTGGCACTTCGTTCAAAACAGTTAATTTTGATGTCTCCAACGATTCAAGTCAAGAGATGTCGAATCTTAGTCTAGAATGTCTTATCACTTGGTGCTTGAGCTAGTGGTTTTTGACTAGTTACCATAACTACAAATTTCTTTTAGTATAGTATTTCTTCTCTTCAATCTAAAAGGTATTCATCATGTAAATTATTACTACTATAAGATCTACATCAAACATTCTTAATTTGAAGTATGATTTTTTTCATTGATTTTGAAATTGATGTTACTTTATTTTTCTTCTTCATTTCTCACTATTAACCAAAAAATTGGTTTAACACCCCAAAGAGCTATGGAGAACCAACAACTTGAGATGTGATCGTTGATTGTTTTTTATGAGGGTTCAAACACTGGTCACCTAGTTAGCAAGTTATAATAGTGAATTTCAGGTCTTGATCGAAAGAAAACATTAATTATATGCAAAAATAAGAAGAAAAACAAGGAAAAACAAAATAATAAGGTTTCTAATTATTCGGCTATGCCTACATCCACTTTAAGATGTTTTTATTAATATTTTTCGTAAATTCCAAAGGTAAATACAATTGCAATCTCAAAATCAGAACAAGATTAGAGACTAAAAAGGGCATCACCTCCACTAAATGGAAAACGGTTCGAACCTTTGCTTGTTGCATGTAAACCTGTATTTATATAGGTGCAAGAGGGTTGAATTTTGGATTTTGGAGTCGAGATCTTCTTTTATGAAATTGTCCAAAGTATCTCCATTCCAGATCTGATTAACACATGAGAAATTTTAGGATTATATATGGAAACGTCTATGGATCGATATCGGTCCATTCATGGATCCATTGCTTCTTCATGCTTCAACATTATTTCATGCTCTAAAGGCGGTCCTCAATAAGAATTCATTGAGAATTACAATTTTGATGGGTCAATGCCGATCGATGTACTTAGCAAAATTTTATCTTCTTTTCTTTAGTGTTGTCTTGTACTTGATCGTCCAATAGTATGTCATCCTTTTCTTAATCGTTTTAAAGTTCAGTATCATCGAATCGTCACTTGTGAATAATCACATATAACATTTGTGCCCTAAATTATGTTTCTGTGAACTAAAAGCGTACATGGTTCAAAGATCAAATCCTGAATCGAACAGAAGCTTCCATTATCCGTGTCTCTTTGAAAAGTCATGTTTTCCAAAAACACTTCTGTTCCATACAGTTATTTGAGCCATGTCCTTTCCAATTAATATAAATCTTTAGTTTTACAATGTAGAAAGTTTGTCATTCCCATAGAGAATTCTATAAATTCATAGACTATGCTATCAGGGGAGCCCCCGAGGTACCGTTGAGCATCGATTAGGCGCTCCTTTACAATTTTTACATCCCATCTTAATATTATAACGTTTTATTACGTTCTTTGTCTATGACACCGTTTGAGAATTGAGCTTTTCTTAGGACGCTAGAAAATAGAATTTTTTAGATTTTACTTGACTAAATTAAATACACCCACAATAAATTCATCTGGTTACTTTGTTTATTCACTGTAGATCTTTGTATTTCAAGAATTTCAATGCTTGAATTGTTTTTCTATGGGTTTTGAAGATATATAAACAATCGGTTAATAAATAATAGTAATTCTATATTTAAGAACAAAAGTTACACTTTAATTTATCTCTTCTTTGAAATTTAACTTCAAATGATTTCTACATTTGTTGTATCTTAACCGTGTAAGTCTTTTACAGGTTATTTTATAACAATGTTTAATCAAACAAAAAATAAATAGCTATCAGTTAAAATATTATTAGGTGATATTGAACTTGAGTTTTTTTAAGATTATTTGGTATACATATATTCAATTACTGTCATGACGAAAATTTTACTAATAAACATTTTGTTGCTTCTATAAATTATAAAAGCACTGGACTCGTTTTTAAATTTCTTGATGAAACCTTTACTCATGTACACACACATATATACGCACACATCACTTATAGTAAACTAATAAGCAGTGATCATCTAATCAACATTAATACAGTTTAATAAATAGTTAGTTATTTTTGTGTAATTATTTAATGTGAATAATGTTTGTGCAAAATGTAAGTGACCAACGCCTATTTTTTGTCTAGGCTCCGCTTTAACTCTAAAGCCAATCTTAGCACGCAGTGCTTCGCTCCGCCTCGAGCAACATAGTTCATAGGTAATTTATGTTCATAAATTTTGAAATTCTATTTGCCATCACTAATAACTAACACTGGAAAAAAATTACAAATTTATGAATAGGTACTGATCAATCCTGTTATATACAATTGTGAATTTAAAAAAAAATCTTCATCATTCTAACTTCTTCGATGCTGCCACCATTTTCGTCTACGGTTTAAGCCTTCAGCCTCCAAACCAATCCAACTCTAGTTCGAGTCAGCATAGATTAGCAAGGTAGAGGAATCCCCACCAACTTTCGTGTATATCTCCATCATTATCTCAACAATTCGCATCAACTTGCGCTGATTCCATCAATCCGCAAATCGGGTTGAATCGATTTTTTTGCTCCGATTCAACAAGTTTTGGATTGTTGTCCCTTGAATTCTAAGTGATTGCCAAAGTATTGCTTCGAAACGTTGTTTTCATTTGGTGGACTTTTCTTCGTCTGCTCCACGTAGTTGTAATTCCATTCCTCATGCTATGGACTAGAACTACGCTCCGAGAATCAGATCTACGCTTAGAGATCATTCTTCCTTTTCGCTGTGCATTTTATAAAATTTTGAGGAGGAAAAACCTCTAGGTACCAAGAGGTTCCTTTCAGTATCGAGACCTTTCGTCTTCATCTTGAGTTGCCTATTTAAGTTTAGGACTTAGAATATTTTCATTTACTTTCCGACCTTATGCGTTCTTCTTTACCCTGAGACGTTTTCCACCGACCTCCTTGTACCAATTCCTTCAAGTCTTTCTGATTCAACATGCCACTGCCCAACCTTCCAACGCCACTTGACTACCCCCAGTCACCGCTGACCTTTTGATCCTTGTCTTCACCAAGTCGGTTCGCCGCTATGCACCAAACCACTTCAAAAAGCATTCGGAGCCGAAATCCTAACCTTTATCACCGATCCAAAATTCCAATTGCCTAAGTTTGGTGATTGGTATATGACACAACAATGGTGATGGTGGGAGCGTGGTCGATTGTAGTTGGGAGGAGATAGTAAGGGTTTTGGTTATGGTCGATCTAGGATTTTGCTTTGGTCGTGTGCATGCCAATCCAAAGACAACTCCGACTCCTTGACTTTGGTTATCTCTTTTTAAAACTCGACTAAGCTCTTATCATCGTTTGTGTCATACCATGATAATTTATATCAAGAACGATCACACTAGACAATTCCATTGCATTGCTTTCCCTTGTTATTGCACTTCTCGTGTCCTTGAAAAGAAAAGCTTCCACATCTCTCTAGATAGCGCCTCCATTATGAATTATTCATCAATAATGGATAAATTTTGATATCTAGTTTCGTTTCATGATATGGCTCGTTTCTTCGGTACAAACGAGCTATCTACATAGGATGGTCCTTTCATCATGTGCGGGACATAAGACTCACATTGCATAGATTACACTTTCTTACTTACCTTAGCCAATGCTCAAAATCTGATCGGTCAATACATGTCGACATTCTTTGAATTCCAGGCATTGGTCGCGCGGGCTTACTGTTTGAAATATAATATACTTGACTGTAATGAATGCAAGTTTCATTGTATAGACTGACTAATCTATCGCTTCGATTCAAGTCCGACGAGGCATGTCCACTCCTCCTGAAGCTGGACCTTCTATAACTCAAGCCTCGCCAACTATTCTTGCTAGATCGGGTCGTCCTATTACATCTGAATCACAAGGCTTGATGATTGTAGTAAAGCTAGTACTGAATCAACCGCCTCCTCTGAATGAGCACTTAGTTATAAAAATATTGAATGATCCATTGGAACAAGTGCCCATAATTCTGATGGCCAGAATGCTGCAAAAAAATTATCATCGGCATGGAACTCCCGAAGATGACATTCTTCTCCTTAGAGGGCCGAGTGCACACACCAACCCCCATCGGGATACACAACGTGCAACCAGTACATGTGCTTAGGCAGTGTCATCCCTCCTTTCAATCTCTTTCTCAAAGCGGTTATGTAAGAACTTGGCTAGCTTCGTTCCATATTCATCCGAACGGATATGCTATTTTAAACTCTCTCCTTGTCCTTTCTATGAATCGGTTCAACCGAGCTCCAACCTTCAGCAAACTAACTTACTTGCTCCACTTCAAGAAGAGACGGGACTCTCCTTCTTTCAAGATCATTGAAACCTGATGCCGGTGCAAGGTCGTCGAAAAGCTTCACAGCAAACACTCATACTTCAAGAATGGGCTTTTCTACGTTCGATGCCCGTACGGCTTCAACCGATTCTGGATTTCTAGACGTAGATTTCCATTCATATGTCCCTTCCATACTTGGATTTCTTTAACTTAAGTTATCAACTTGATGTTTATTTCCTTATAGGCATTCTGATTTGAGATGACTGCGAGGAGCATGAGACTATGGTCATGGGCATTCGAGAAATTAGATTCTAGCAATTCATCATCGCATTCCTTCTTATGAATGAAAACTTACGACGGTGAGGTTTATTGAGTCCTGGAAAAGTTGCTATCGTGGAGTGATACCTAGTGGCTCTAGAACCTGTACATGTTCTTCCATCCTTGCTTACAACTTCGACGATAATCTTTTAGGGGAAGTTGAGAGCCTCTTTGGCGTAGCTCATGTAGAGGAACCCACTGAAAGAGAGAATGAAAAGCCTATTGGTGGTGATATTCCAAGAGATGCGGACGAGGATGCCAGAATGTCTCCAATTCTTAAAGAAGATGGGGGAGCTGGAAGGAGAGAGGGAAAAGCACTTATAGTTAAAGAGGAGGGAGAGGGTGCCGATGGTAGCGATAGCTACTATGATAACGACTATCATGCTAGTGAAGAAGAGGGTGAATCATTCAAAGAGATGCTCTTTACGAGTCTTGCACTCCCTAACTCACCCCATCCGGACACATTGTTATAGATCCTTCCAAAACTATTGGAAATTAAACTATGTTGACCTCAGGAGGGATCTTGCTTCGATCCCACTCCTTAGGTGACGTCTTCGTCGGGTTAAGTGACATTGGCAAAATCGATTTCACTATATGCGACATCCTTGATGAAACTGGTTCAAGCTTTAAATTCTCGCCAGGAGGCTTTATAAGCAAAGGTGGCGTTACCCTGTCTTTAGTTCCATGCCAACATGGTATGTGGAGTACTTAGGTGGTTATCGATCTCATTCACTTCACTAGGATCTTGAACAAGCATCCTTGCATATACTTGTGCCTTTTGAAGTCACAATTCTTATACTACATTTTTCCTTTTTTCACCTTTCATGGATTGTAACAAATATAGAGCTCTTTCACATAGCAGAAGCGAGTACAAGATCAGACACCTGATCCTTATCCACCTCGTTCCAACAACCAAGGTCACTATGAGACCGATGAGGAAAGGAAAAGAAGGAAAGACTGGGAGGCCGATAAAAAATCGCCATGCCGACAAGGATCGTGAAAGAGAAAAGAAGGAAAAAGGGAAGGAGAGAAGGAAGAGAGAGAGGCTAAATATGAGTTGACATGTGATCCCTTCAAATGCCAGAGAGAATCTATCAAGCACCATGTCCCTTCTTCCGATGTTAGTCCTCCATGCTCCGAAGCTCAAACCGCTTTTATTCAACAAGTTCCTACTTCCTGTGCTCTAGTTTCTACAGTTCCACCTACTTCCAAGGGGTCTCTACTTCTTCATTTACTCTTCTGGCTGGTCCTCCATGCCTGCATGCTGCATTTCCTGGTTTCTTTTTTTATGGTGTTAAATTTGACCAAGACATCGAGGATATTTTGAAAGAAGTGGCATATGGGGATGTTCGAAGTGTCCAAAAACATGTTGACGATGCGTACAAGTGGAAGAGGCTGTGTAAGGCCCTCTTAGATGTGCAAAAAATTAATTATACCAATATATAGTCTTTCAATTCTGAGAAGGTAGCTTATGAGAGGATTTTGAAGGAAAGGCAAGAGGACTTGACAGAAGTTACTAGAGAGAGGGATGCGACCCTCGAGGCGAAGGCTAAGTCTAACAAATTGCTGGAAGAGATGAGGTAAGCCCAAATCAATGTTGAGCTCGTATATGGAAATAAGTTAAAGGCTGTTATTTCTAAGAGAAATAAGCTCAAAATGCAGGCTGATGAGAAGGCCCAGGCTCTCACACAAAAAATGAGACCACGAGAGCCAGAAACCAGACTATTAACGAACAGACGACCGAGTTTCAAAGGCTTTGAGAGGAGAGCTGTATACTTCATGAAGAGAAAAAGAAGATCGTCGATGATTTGGATAGCCTTTCAACCAAAAAAAGCTAACAACATAGAACTTGAAGTTTCTCAACGAAAGATCAAAGACCTTCACAAGGCAAAGGCTAGAGAGAGAAGCTCAAAAATAACCTCCATCACTTCCATGCCAATGTCATTATGCATAAAAACCCGAGATGGTTAGGGAATGATTATCCTGTTACTCTCGTTGATGCTTGGAAAGAGGTACCATGCCGGGCTGTGCATGTCAGAGACAACCGCTTTGAGGAAGAACTAATTGCAAAGGACCTCGAAGCCGAGGATATAAATATGCTCGCAGTGGGAAAATAGATCCTCGTCGAAGAAGATGCCAATGCTGCTATTGCTGCTACCGTCAAAACCAGCCCGAGCTCGTCAGGTCAGCATGAAGTGTCAACTCCAAAATATGAAGAGCCAGCAATGATTATTCCTACGTCCAACATGGGTTAGCCCCGACGTGTGATCTCAATTTCCATAGTATCTTCTTTCCACGAGACCTACATCCCTCCTTTATGGGTCAAACTCAAGAACACGGGACTAAGAGCATCTCCAACAGTTTGGAGTGTGGAAATTCAATTTTCCGCACTCAAAAATGTTGGAGCCCTCATTTCTAGAACAGAAATGAGGGCAGTCGTCTGTTCAACAGGCGCCTGGTTAACGCGCCTACTTAAGGCACTTTTTTCCCACGCCTCTCATTTTCACCTCTTCCATCCTCTTTTCAGCTAATTTTTTAAATTCAACTTTGCGTCCAAATGCCGCCCCATCCGGTCAAAACTGGTAGTCGCACCGTTCGATATATGACCGATGCCAATATCAGACCTGTTCATGTCTCTCCTGATGCTACCGTGACTCCATACGATCTTCGATCTTTGCACGACTTGCCCCCTACTGTTTCGCATCGACTTACTACAGCTATAGCGATGCCACAGGTATACGTTTATTTCTTTATTGCTTGATGAACAACCATGTAAATATATATGTATAATAATTCTTTGTTTATTTGAACATTAAATAATCATATATTTAGGTTCATCGCGTAGCAATGCGATGTAGTTGGTATAGGTGTATATCTGAGTATTTTGATTAGTTACCGGAGCCGATTTTGGATAGGCTCATGCGTCACCTTTTGGTGAATTTCTTGCTTTACCTAGATTTGCACATATAGATCGTTGTCTGGTAGAGGCCCTCACCGAGAGATGGTGGCCTACCACTCAACTTACTCCTCTAGATTTTTATATGCTCACTGGTATAAAGGTTGGTCGACCAGACCGTCTCTCTGTTCCATTTGATAGTTCATTTGAGGAGTTCGAGTCATATTCAGCTTATGTACCGACTTTGGCCAATGAGGAGGTTAGAGGAGGAGCTGTTACTCTTCCTTGTTTGCAGCGGTATATAGTAGAGTACATGGCCGTTGAGGATATGCACACTCCGGTTATTCGTGCCTTCATATTATACCTTTTTGGGTCTACATTTTTTAGTAACAATAAGGGCACTATTAGGCTTGGTTTTTTGGCTGGATTAGTAGATGTGGATGGACTACATATACATATGATTACGGTACTGCTATTATTGGTTATTTGTATGTAGCATTAGATACGTATGCACTTCAGCAGTCTAGACAGATGTATGGATTTTGGTACATTCTTCCATTTTGGTACTACGAGTATACTGCCAATATGCACCCCCAACTTATTGCAGAGGCGAATGTCACACCTTATATTTACTTTCCTAGATTGCGTCGTTGGGGTCCTCCTATGCATTTGCCCCGTGTTGCACAAGGGGTGCACAATGAGCCGATGGAGGCTAGACAGCAGATGGATATGATGCGGCGCGGTAACATTATCGTTCGTCCATGGGATCAGTACTTACAGTTCCTAGAGTCCGGTCCTGATCATCCACTCACTTTTCAGTTTTCCATGTCGTGATGCAGGATTTGCTTTCAGGTTCCTACATATCCATTCATATGGTATTTAGGGGAGCGGTGTTGGCTACAGTTGTATGGTATAGTTCGCACTCCATCAGATCCTCTACCATGTGATGATATGTATGGTGATATTAGGGTTGGACCAGCTTATATTCTTACGATGAGGGGTGCGGGATGGGTGGATGGTGAGCCATTTACAGTTCTTGGAGACTTTGATTCATACCGGGCTCGAGTAGCCCCACGTGCTTACGCGTTGCCTGATTATATTCGGGGTTTGAACTCCGATCATATTGGTCCGCCTACCTTTTTTGGTAGAGTTCCACTACCGCCTGCCACCTTTGAGCCTACATCATCTAAGTACGCGCAGCCTCCTACTTTCGACCTCCCTCCACATTCGTTTAGAGCATATGATGTACATGGTCAGGTGGTGGAGTACCCCTTGCATATCCTATAGATGATGATATTACAGGTGTACCATCCACCGGATTGTATCAGCCTCATCAGGTTTGTACGAATTTTAACTGTTCTTTAAATAACTTGTCATTACATTCTCCATCTATGTGTAATTCCCTTTTGCACATATCAGTATTCTCAGTACATGGATTATGATAGACGGATGATTGCTGCATTTGAGAGTATGACGCTTGATTATACACAAATGATGTATCAGAGTTACCAGACTGCGGTCCAATAGCAGCAAACTCAGTATGATGCGCAGATACAGGGATTATAGACCCAGATTCAGTAGCTTCAGAAGCGGCTCCATGCCGGACCTCAGCCTCACGACTTTGATGACGTCAACGATGACAGTGACAACGATAGTGGAGACGATGAGGAGATTGATAGCGGTTCTGATCACATAGACTGATATGCTGCATTTAGATGTTTTAGATTGTGTTATTATTTTTCACACCTTACATTTGTTGGTTGCATATTATGTTGGTAATGATGCTACTGTTATATGTGATTGTCTATATGTTATGACATTGTGTCGATTATATTTTATGTTGAGTATTGCACTGTGTTGATGTTAATTTACGCTTGTTTATTATTAAGCATATATGAAGCCAAAATGTTGAACAAACAAACACGGTTGTGTTTGTTTTCAAAAATTTTATGGATGTTTGACACGTGGACGTTAATCTTATGCTTCATTTTTTTTATGCGGATCACAACCTCTTTATTTAAGATAAAGTGTTATATTCTAATGCCACAACATTTAAAAGTTCGGTTAAATCAATCAATGTGTAACATAATATTTTCAGCTACAGAATTGACACTGTTAGTAAATTTTTATATACAGACGGATCAAATGTGCGATGATAAAGAGATAATGGCAACTCGGTTTTGGGACACGTTTGTTGAACTTTACAATAGCAATGTTAATGGTAGAAGTAGACGTACGCTGGTGGAGTTGAGGACTGGTTATGGGAACTTCTGCAACGCCTGTATGCGGTACAGTACGGTTATCAATGAGGTTATATTTGAAAATTTGTTTAAACCAATCCGTTCTACATTTGAAGGACGTTACTTTCTCAAATATCACAGCACATTCATTGGACATGAGGCTTATATCATACGTCAAAATTGGCTAGAACGATTTGGATATCCATAATTTGAGTGTATTATTATTGAATGTATTATTGTTTCTGTGTATGCATATTTATTATTGTCTTGTTTATGAATGATTTTAACTTTCTACTGCATTGTCAAATCAAAACACAGTGCTAATATTTAAACATGATTAATTTTTAACGTTCACACGCTTCAATATATATGTAAGATCTTTTCTTCTCAAACACACAATTCAGTTCTCCGCTCCTTCAATTTTCTCATCCTCATATCAATGCCTTCCTGGTCATCATCTATTGACTCTGATGCCGGGTACATTCCAATGGAAAGCGAACACACCGATGAAGATTGGAATATCAATTACCAAGACCAACATTACGAGGACGTTGCTTGTGAATTCCCAAATCTTGACCAACTCACACTTCAAGAAGATGTTCAACCAATACACGAACAGTTGGTTCATCAACAACCACTGGAGGTTGAACAAGTGCAAAATTTTCAACCTTCGATTGAACAAGAGGCTGACTCTTACACAGTATTTTGCCATTGTGGTTATAAGGTTGAAGTTGTGGTTAGAGCTGATGGCGAAGATATTGGTTGTCGAATCTAGTTGTGTCCTTTCTGGCCTGAAGGGTGCAATTATGCAGAATGGGTTGATGAACGGCTATGCCCAAGTCCATAACATATGCCAACGAGCTGGAACGAGAAATAAGACGTCTCCGAAATATCGTGCACAACTTACAATTTGACCGTAACCGCTAGTTTCTTAGTGGAGTATATTATTGTGGAGTGTATTATTATGGAGTGTATTATTGTAGAGTGTACTATTATGGAGTGTATTATTACGAAGTGTATTATTATTATGGTTGTATTATTGTGGAGTCTATTATTATGGAGTGTATTATTATGGATTGTATTATTGTTTGTGTATTTATTGTCGTGTACTGTATTAATGTTTGGGTCTTTCAGTAACAATGACTTGTTTCTTTCTGTATTATTGCGTTAAGAATATGACAACAGTTGTATGATGGGACAAGACAGCGCAGACGTTACATTGCAGACAAGACACTGCATCAACAGTTAATAGTGTATGATGGGACGAGACACTACATCAACAGTCAATAGTATGTGGAGAGACAAGACAGTGCAGACATTACACTACAGACAAGACAATGCATCAACAGTTAATAGTATATGATGGGACGAGAAACTGTATCAATAGTCATAGTGTTTAGATGTGACGAGATACCACAGTCGTGACATAAATGGAATCTACTTTATAGATGATGGTTGTTAATACTACCCACAAGTGATTTTTTGTTAGCCAACATGTGATTTAAGCTATAAAAGGCTTGTTAGATGCTAAGAAGTATTATTGCTCATTCTTATTTCATACACTTTCAAATATAAGAAATTGCAGCAGAAGATTATATTTTTTTTGATGATAGCGACGAGGAATTTGATGAAATGATGGAAGATCATTTTCGTCGCGAAAAGGAACTAATAAGTATGGCTGCACTACAGGTTGGTCAATCGAGTAGGCAACACGATGGATCAGTTGTTGGTCGTCGGTATAAAAATCGTAGACATTCATGGCACAACGACAGACTGATGGAAGACTACTTTGTTCCAAATCCTACTTACAAAGATGTTGATTTTAGAAGAAGATTCTGCATGCGGCGTCCTCTATTCCTTAGTATTCTACAATGCATCAAGCAGCATTACAAATATTTTATCTTCAAACCCAATGTATCTCGTACAATGGGATTGACTGGAATTCAAAAAATGACAGTTGCACTCAGAATGCTTGCATATGCAGGACCGGTGGATGCGCTTGATGAAAATCTGAAAGTGGCGGAAAGCATGGTATTAGAGTGTTTGGAGCATTTCTGTCAAGCTATCGTGGACATTTACGGTGATTAATACTTACGCAGCCCGAACGAGGCGGATATAGTTATGTTATTAAATATGTATGGTTGTAGAAGCTGGCCTAGAATGTTAGGCAGTATAGACTGCATGCATTGGGAGTAGAAAAATTGTCCAAAGGCGTACGCTGGAGCTTATCGAGGTAACTCGTAGGTCCTCTATTATTCTTGAAGCCGTAGCGTCGTATGACGTATGGATATGGCAGGCATTTTTTGGAATGTCGGGTTCAAACAATGATCTTAACGTAGTCGAACGATCTATGTTGTTCAATAATTTAGCAAATGGTAGATCAACTCCTTGTACCTTTACTTTAGGAGGTAACACGTACGATCATGGATATTATATTGGCGATGATATATATCCTAAATGGAGTACCATTGTTAAGACAATTCCTAACCCACAAAACAATAAACAAACAAAGTTTGCAGCTATGCAAAAAGGCCAGAGGAAGGACGCTTAAGAGAATTTGGGGTTCTTCAGTCTAGATTTGCCATTCAGTAATCTATGCAGACTTTGGTCACCAGTTAAAATGACCAAAATAATATACACTTGTATTATTTTACATAATATGATTATAGAGGATGAAAGAGACATGGAAGAAGATTACTTTTACGAGGGTGCTCCAACACCACCGCTTGTTTGGCGCAACGATATGATTGGCAGTGCACTAGAACTTGATTTTCATGTAGAAAGCTAAATGTCCTACTGTAGTGTTCAACTGCATCGAAGACTGCAAATGATCGCATAGATCATCTTTGGAGGTTTTCTGGAAATCAGTGAAACTATATTTCTGTTGTTACTTTTCCTACTGTCGTTTCTGTTGTTATTACTTATTATTGTTATTATAATCTGTTTATCTTTAATTAAAGTAATGTTGTTATAATCTTTTTTCAATGTAATGCAATTTCAATGAAAATACTTATATTAATAATTGCTTGCATTCAGAACACGATACAGATAACGGTAATTAAAAGATACAAAGGTTGTAGAAACGGTAATTCATTTAATGACCCTCTTCAAGTCTACGCTCATAATTTCTCTCCTTCTTTGCTCTGTATACTCCAGTTGCTCTGTAGACATGTGTGACGTATCCATGAACATTATTGCATCTTCATCTCTTTGCCGATTTCCAGCAAGAAGTTGATCCATTCTTGATAACTTTTCTTGGTGTTGAATTGCTCGAGTCTCCATTGCCCGGTTAAATCTATCTTTAGATTCAAGCATGAGTTTTTTAATGTCAACTTGATCCGCTCCAGCAGTCTGCTTCTTTTTGGCCGCTTTTGCTTCCAATGGCCTAACAAAATGATCTTCGGTTGGGGTTGGGTCTTCTTCTGATCCTAAACCGTAGCTTCCTTGCGATTCCCTAGGACTAGAGCTTTCTCCGACTCTAGGCGTTTTACCCCGACCACTGTTTGATTGAAATTGTTGAATGGTTTTCTGAAGCGATGATTTCCATTTAACGTGCTCGACCAACATGTCATAAACATGCATGAACTGATAAAAATGTGGTGCTTGTTTACTATTAGGTTTATAGATTTGTTTGAACAACTTGTTTGCGGCCATTCTCTGTTAAAAAAATAATTAGTATAGTTAGAGAACTATGATTAAAAGTAGAACAATGATATTATATTAAAGCTTACCAAATGCGTTTCATTTCCAAATCCACTAGGATTCGTTTGCTTTAGCTTGAACATTTAAGAATCGAACGTTTGCATTTGGCGATTTATTTTTCTATAATGACCTCTGACTGAAGATGGCGTTCTTTTTCGATCGATGTTCTTCCGATTGTAGCAATTAGTAATTTTGCCCAAAAAAGATTCACCACTTTGATCGGTCCCTCGAATAGGATCAACCGAGAGGGCACAGTAAATGTAGCAAAGATCATAGTATTCCGCGGCGCTCCAACTTGCATTAGTTACTTCTCCTCCAATAAGAACCGTAATGTCTTGTAAGTCGTAGTCTTCAAAACTGGACTTTCCAGCATCGACGTCGAAATTGGAGTACATTTTCAGTTGAGATTAGTGGCAGAAAAAACTATAATGGAGGAAGCAAATTGGTTGTGAATGGAAGAAGAGTGGAGAGTTGTATTTGAAGGGAGAAAATGGCCGTTGGAAAATGACCGTTGGGGTGAAAATAAGCGGGCGCGTGTCTAATAGGCGCCTGGATGCCAGGCGTCTGTTAAACAGGCGCTTGGATGTCAGGTGTCTGTTAAACAGGCGCCTCACACTCAGGCGCCTGTTGAACAGACACCTCACCCTATATGCAATTCTCGAGCCGAAGCCCCACCTTTCTGCACTATTCAATATTCTCGCGCTCTGTTACGAGCTCTTCTGGGTGCAGATTTGAGATTTCTGCACCTATTGGAGATGCTCTAAAGATGGGGAGTTCATGATTTTCTATAGGGATCGTAGCCCAAGCTTAGGTATATCTTTTGTCCCACTAGTCTTTGAGAAGCTGGAATTATCGCGTGAATCCTCCATTAAAATTTACCATACTGCTTGTCAACTTATAGGTCAATTGCACCTTCATCCTCTACCTCTAGCTTTGCAGGATTCAGGAACCAAAGCGGTCTTCACTACATCTACCTCTGTCCATATGGAACACACCATTTCTACTTTTGGTTCCAGTTATGGTCCAGGACCCAAGAAGATAGCCGCCCTGGAGAACTTGGAGGATATTTCTATCCCTTAGGAGGAAGATTTGACGATTTTTAGTGTTGCAGACCTGACTAATCACGAGACCATGGCTGCAAGGATGAAGATGGGTATGGAGAAAATCAAAGTGAAGAAAGAGCATAGAGTCACCAAGCCTTCTCCTTCCAAGCCGATAAGATCGAGACTCAAACTTCTTATAATGAAGATCTGGCCACCTAGGACAAAGCCTATTGAGACCTCAATCAGCCGATCTGAAGAGCTACATACTACGACTGGTGAAGGGTCCACTAATTTCAAAGGTGGTACTCCTCCAAGCAAGGTAATTAAGGATGAGAAGAAGCACAAGACTCACCCTAAAGGAGGTAGCGGCAAGGGCAGTAAAACTGGGAAGAAGTAAAAGTGCTTGAAAGTGGCTGGCCTAGTAGTTCGTCTTTTGTGTTATGTTATCATCGAGTCTGTATCTTTTGCTTTTTTGTTTTGTATAGGCCGAAACTGTGCGGGTGTGACCCCTGCTTCATATTATACATAAATGTTATAGTAATGAAAGATTGACTTTTGTATTGTAATCTCTCTGCATTTTACCCTTCCATCCTTTTATGTACTATGCCTGTTTGTTTATTACCACCTATGTATATGATATAACCACCTATTCTACAATCACATATGTGTCATCTTCTATGCAATGTGCTTATTTAGCACATCTATATGCATATCATAATTTTCCTGCAATTTCTTTAATTATATTCTATTACTTGGCGCTGGTTATAATTGCCAAAATACTTTGTTCATTAAAACAGAACCATAATTTAACAAAATTTAGGGTTATTCCTTGTTATCCTGCCTTTTGATCAAGGCCAGGATATCACCAAATAGACTAAAAAGGATGGAAATCAGTATTAGAGATTGATTGGAAATAAGACTATGACCGATACCGTCAAAACTTGACCGAGCTTCAATCAAGACGAGATCGATTAGAAATGATGAACAAGGTTAGGAAAGGCTACGTTTCGAATTTCAAGTCAATCGGAGTTCGTATGCTCAAGATATGATCGATGCAAATCAAGCAATGCTCACATTCGTATCCATCAGACCACCTTCTTCGTATCGATTCCATTCGAATCCATCCAAGAAACCTCGTTCGTATCCATGCAAATTCGTATTCAAAAAGTTTCAAATGAAACACATCTTGTTCGTATCCATCAAGAGAGTGCTGGTTCGTATCCATGGAAGAGGCACCACTTCGTACCCGTCACATCTACTCTGGTTCGTATCCATCACCTAGTGACATTTCTATCGCTTCCACTAATGCATGGCTCGTATCGATCACCTCCCACAAACAATACAAGGAAACACCTAAAAGGTATCGATACGAAGTCGATGTCTATATCGATACGAATTGGGGTAGAGGCTATCGATACGAAATGATCTCAAATATCGATACGAACAACATAGCAATTGATGGATACTAACCAAGCCATATCAATGGACACGAACGGCATAGGTATGAAGCACCTGAATGAGAGAAATAGAAAGGAGACACGTAAAGATGGATGACTCGATCACTCGACATGAAATGTGGATCGATGCGAAAAGATAGCGCATAGCGCCATGTCATTGGTCATCACGTGCCTAAAAGCGATAAAAATAGAAGCGATGCGGATGAAAGTGATGTGAATTCAACAACACATTGAAAATCCAAACTTACATCGATCATATCTCATAATCTACAAGTCCAAATGCTATCAAATTTCCACAGAAGCTTGCGTAAAACCTTAAGAATGTTCATGATCGATCTCAACTCGATGGGGCTCAATCTGATCGATGCGAATCTCATTCATATCGATCATGGATCGAGTCGAAATCATCAAGGATCAATCACATCGGTCTACACACGTGAGAGAAGGAGCCTTATGAAGTTTGAGACAGATATTTCCAGCCTACACCTATAAATAGCAGCCCATGGTCTTCAGGAAAGGGATCTTTTGGCTCTTCTACGTCGTTACTCTACTGAACTCCATTGTAATTTGGATATTATCAATTGTTCTCTTGTAAATCAATAGAGAATCATCAATAAAACGGAAACTCTTCAAAGTGGACGTAGGCTACAAAGTCAAACCACTATAAATCTTGTCTTTCTACCGCTTTCCTTTTAATTTTTTGAGTATTCTTCATATTTAATTCTACTACATATAATCTATTTGTGATCTATAACCGTGATTTGGTGATTTCATCTATAATTGGGTGTTTGTAACCATTTTTGGCATAAACATTTTGGTGCTTTCATTGAGAATTGAACTCAGGGATTCTAAAGTTTGGATTTCGGATCTAAAAGCTTAAGGGCTTGGATTTGGAAAGTTATGGCAAGGCAATCGACAAGAAGACAAAGGATTAAAAGGAGTCAGCATAAAGGGAGTCAGGAGGCTTCCTCGAGAGCGATTCACGCCTCGATCTTCATCACCAAAGACAAGATGGAAACGATGCTGAAGTGACAAGAGGAGATGATGTAGAACCTACTTCGACAAGTTGGACAATTTGAAGTGCAGAATCAAGGGAATGCAACTATAGGAGATGCTGGAGATATGGATCGGGAGCACGAAGCAAAAAAATTCAGAATAGTGCAAGATCATCAAGAGCAGCACCAGAACTAGAGGGCACTCACCCGGAGCATGTTGATTCAATCCCGGGCAGAGTACCATGTGGAGCTGTGCAACACCACGTTGATAGAGGAATGGATGCTCGTCCAGGAGAGCAGATTCCAGGAATCCCTCCTGAACTGTGGGGGGGGGAAGATTGGAGGCAACGGACAAGGACTGGAGCTTGGCAACAGCGATAGATTGGCAAAGATGGTTAGGCGAGCCATGAGAGGCAGATTGGTGAATAGGGGCTTGGAGGATGTGAATTGGAGTCCCTTTGCTCCAATGATCAGGCAAGCTAGGAACCCGCCAGATTTTAAATTACCAACGCTTGAGATGTATGACGTGAGAACGGATCCTACTGTTCACTTGACGAGGTACATGTGGCATATGGAAGTGCTGGGGGCATCGGAAGAGGTCATGGTGCGATACTTCCCTTTGTATTTGATGAATATAACAGTATTATGGTTCAGACATCTGGAGAGTGGCTCTATTGGCGCATGGACGGAGTTAACTGAAAGGTTTATGAAGCAGTTTTGGGTCCACATAGTCCGATCAAAGAATGTGATGACTTTGACATCGATGAAATAATGGAAAGGAGAGTCTCTCAGGGATTTCTTAACCAGATTTAATGCGACGGTGGCTTCAGTGGATCGACCTGATCCATCGATGGTTTCGATGGCAGTAATTTTAGGAATTGCAGATAATTCAGATTTCAAGACATCGTTGGAATGGGATGCACCGATGGATCTCGGGGAGTTTTACAATGAAGCAGAAAGGTTTCTAAGGCAGGAAGATAAGCAGGCTGAGAGAGAAGGGAGAGAGGCTGAAGCTTATGCAGTAAGGGGTGGAGTCCACCTAGGGAGGATCCAAACAAAAATAATAAAGGAAAAAGAAAAATGAATGATAACGGCAACACTTCAAAAACGCCATAGAGAAATTCAAATTTTACTTCCTACACAGATTTAATTGAGACTCTGGAAAGGATTTACTTGGATACTCGAGGGTGCCTCCAGTACCGAAGGCCGGCAAGAAGGGAACCTTCTGAATACGAGCGGGCATCGGGAAAGCATTGCCTATTCCATGAGCTGGATGGGCACAACATGAACGACTTTAGGCATTTGAAGGATATCATTGAGAAGCATGTAAGGAATGGTCATCTACAACAATATGCAAGGAATCGAGCTGTGGTAATGGAATAGGAGCGGCCACCGCCCACCTGAACGAGGATGGCACTGGATCTAGGCATCACCAGCTTGTTATCAGCTAAATGGATTTATGACTTTAAATAAGTAATAGAACTTAAAGTAATACAGCTAAGTCACTTACACATGTACGGGATCGAGGACGGTCACTAGGCATGCTTTGGGATGATGATAAACCGTACTGCTCGAGTCTATGAGATCCTATTTCTCTTTTCGTTTTCTTGAAAACTTTGGTTTCTCCCTTGGATGTACCGACATCTATATGGTTTTCCCTAGCTGTAAAAACATTTATTTTGAATGATTGGATTTGCATTAATGTAATAAATAATACAGGTATCACGATTATTGTCCCGACTAGAGAGACGGGGCAGTGATCGCAAGTTACGTGTCCCTTCGTCGAAGAGCGATGGAATGGACTTGAACACAATATAAAAGTCCTTGACCGAAGAATATAAAAAGTCCTTGGCCGGAGAGCCGAGGCCGAAGAATATAAAAGTCCTTGCCTGGAGAGCTAAGGCCGGAGAATATAAAATTCCTTGGACGGAGAAAATAAAAGTCCTTGCCCAGAGAGCCAAGGCCGAAGAACATAAAAGCCCTTGGCCGGTGAATCGGAGTCGAAATAGGATAATGCAACCCAAAGAGGTCATGGACTCGGATTTTGGCTTGGGATAAATGGACCCAAAGTGGTCCTGGATTTGGCAAAAGGCTCGAAGCGGTCTCAGATTTGGATATCAACCAAGAAAGGTTATGGATTTGGTTATTGGTTATTGGATACTGACGGATTACGACTCAGTTAATGAGTTCAGATAGCTATGGAATTGGCTAAGGATTTGGTACTGGACTTTGAATCGGACGTTGACTCGGAGCAGTCGCGGACTTTGACATGGCTATGGCACTTGGATAGGATGACTTGGTAATAGACTTGATTATGAATCGGAAGGTATGGCTGTGGATGGAATATGGACTTTAGATGTTGGATTCGGAGCTATTCAAAACAATCCTTCTTACTACAAGGCATGTTTTGGGAGGGGTGAATGTTATCCCACCATTTGCTCAAGACTGCCATATCAACAAATAGGCTAAAAAGGATCGAAATCAGTATTACGGATCGATTGGAAACAAGGCTGTGACCGATATCGTCAAAACTTGATCGAGCTCCAATTAAGACGGGATCGATTGGGAATGATGAACAAGGATAGGAAAGGCTATGTTTCGAATTTCAAGTCAATCGGAGTTTGTATGATCAAGATATGATCGATGAAAATCAAGCAATGCTCTCATTCGCATCCATCAAACCACCTCCTTCGTATTGATCCCATTCGAATCCATCCAGAAAACCTCGTTCGTATCCGGGAAAATTCGTACCCATAAAGTCTCAAGTGAAATACATCTGGTTTGTATGCATCAAGAGAGCGCTAGTTCGTATCCATGGAAGAGGCACCACTTCATATCCATCACATCTACTATGGTTCGTATCCATCACCTAGTGACATTTCATATCGCTTCCATAAATGCATGGCTCGTATCGATTACCACCCACAAGCGATACAAGGCAACACCTAAAAGGTATCAATACAAAGTTGATGTCTGTATCGATACGAATTAGGGTAGAGGCTATCGATACGAAATGATCTCAAATATTGATACAAACAATGTAGCAATTGATGGATACGAACGAAGCCATATCAATGGACACGAACAACATGGGTACGAAACATCTGAATGAGAGCGATACAAAGGAGACACGTAAAGATGGATGAGGTCACTCGGCATGAAATGTGGATCGATCTTAAAAGATAGCGCCATGTCATTGGTCATCACGTGCCTAACAGCGATACAAACAAAAGCGATGCGAATGAAAGCGATGCAAATTCGACAGCACATTGAAAATCCAAACTTGCATCGATCATATCTCACAATCTACAAGTCCAAATGCTACCAAATTTTCCATGGGAGCTTGCATACAAACTCAAGAATGTTCATGATCGATCTCGACTCGATTGGGCTCAGTTTGGATCGATGCGAATCTCATTCATATTGATCATGGATCAAGTCGAAATCACCAGGGATCGATCACGTCGGCCCAACTACGTGAGAGAAGAAGTCTTCTGAAGTTTGAGGTAGATATTTCCAGCCTACACCTATAAATAGCAGCCCAGAGTCTTCAAGAAAAGGATGTTTTAGCTCTTCTACTCCGTTACTTTGTTGAACTTCATTGTAATTCGAATATTATCAATTGTACTCTTGTAAATCAGTAGAGAATCATTAATAAAACGACAACGCTTTAAAGTGGACATAGGCTACAACGCTGAACCGCTATATATCTTGTCTTTTTACTGCTTCCCTTTTAATTTTTTGAGTGTTTTCATATTTAGTTCTAGTACATATAATCTATTTGTGACATGTGACTGTGATTTGGTGCTTTCATCTGCAATTGGTTATTTGTGACTATTTTTGACGCAAACATTCGTGTCGGCACCTGATTAGTCGACTGGTTGTTTATATGCTTATCAATGTTTACAGGATTCATGCTACAAATGCCAAACTTTGAACATTTATAAGCTGATAACATTGTAGGGAAACTTCTCTGATTGCCTCCGGTTTATGTGTGCTCTTCTATTCTTGAACCTGGACCGAGAAGCTTGAAAAATTCCAGTTTTTGAGCCCACATGACTATCCTTGCTTGTCTTCGATTGTTGCAAGACCACTAGTGCTATCATTGAGATCCCTATTCGTATGCCAGCTCATACCTTTGGAAACCAGTGATTTAGCAACTTGATTGCTAGTATTATGTTCTCGATGCTACTTATCCCAAGGCTACATTTGAATTTTTCTAAGTTCGAAATTGGAAATCTGGCTGTGCACTGATTTCTATCTTCAGAAACCAACACGTTAGCAGTCCAATTTTGAGAATTCTTTCTTTTTCGTTGCCTATCTTAGGGCAATGATGAACTCCTAAAGGCTGGAGCCAAGTGATTCGATCGACTCCTGGATCGGGTCATCGAACCTTCCCGTTGTCGATTGCCTCCGAGCAACAACGATTTCCTAAGGGTTATTGGTTTTTCTCCCTGGCATTGCCTTTCTCTAAGCAATGGCATGTTCTTGGAGAAGGAGATCGAATTGTCTGATCGACCAAGTAGTGAATAGCCCTTGTTGGCTTTGCCTATCTTCAGACAACATTGAATGTTGGTAAGTCGGGGTTGATTTTTTCGTTGACCCGGTGGTTTAGTACCTTGCCGGCTTCACCTATCCTGGCAAAGCCTGTTTTAAGAAGGTTAGGGTCGATTTTCACCGTCGACCCGGTGATTTAGACCATCTCAGTGTCACCTATCTCCAAGCAACATCGGTTCTCAGAAGGTTAGGGTCAATTTTCATCGTTGACCTCACAGTTTAGACTTTCCGGGCTTTGCCTATCTATGGGAAATGCTTGTTCTCAAAAGGTTAGGGTCAATTTTCACCATCGACCCGACAATTTAGGCCTTCCCAACGTCGGCTATCTTCGGACAACGTCGGTTCTTAAAAGATTAGGGCCAATTTTCACCATCTACTTGACTATTTGATATCTTTTTATTGTCGCCTATCTCTGGGTAATGCCAGTTCTCAAAAGGCTAGGTTACTAATCGTGCAGCATAGGATTCCTGGTTACAAGAATACGACTCTACTAGTTCAAGAAGTGAACTTTATTTGTGAATGTAAAGAATGGCAAGTCCAACCTATTTTCAATGCCCCAAGTTCCCCCGGGGTGGCTTATTTACGAAAATAAAAAGAGAAAAACTAAGTGTAGTAGTGCCCGAGCAGATCACTATTCATGCATATGCGATAGGGACTCCTTCAATAGTTGCCAGCTTGAATCTTCCATGATCAATCATGTAGGGTCCTTCTCAGTTCGGGCCAAACACTCCTGTACCCAAGAGAACTCATTTTAGAATGAGATCCCATACCTCAAATTTTCGGCTACGAACCTTGGTGTTGAAGTGTCATGCTACTCTTTTTTAGTAAGCGGCTACCCTTAGCTCGGCTTCTTCCCTCTTCTCATCAACCAAGTTGAGAGACTCAAGTAGGAGTTCCTCGTTCACCTTGGATCGAAATGCCTTTTATGATGAGAAGGGACTTCCAGTTCTATCAGGATCTTTTCCTTTGATCCATAGGCCAAAGCGAAAGGCGAGTGCCCAGTCGCAGACTTATGTCTTATCCTAAGCTCATAGCGCTAGTGGAAGCCCATAAACCTAATTTCCTTTAGCTCTAGTCAGTCATTTTTTCAAGGCGAATTTGATGATCTTGTTTACTACTTCCACTTGCCCATTTGCTTGCAAATGCGCCATTATGGAGAAGCTCTTCTTAATTCTATATTATTTGTAGAAATTCTTGAACTCGACACTCTCGAACTGAGTCCCGTTGTCGGTAATGATCTTTTGAAGCACTCCAAACCTATAAATAATATTTTTTTTACAAAGTTGATTACCTTCTTCATTGTAATCGTGGTAAGTGATTTCGCTTCAACCCATTTTGTAAAGTAATCCACTGCAATGATATCACATTCATCTCCTCTCTTTGGTATTGGTAGCAAACGAATGATGTCAATTCCTTAAATTTCGAATGGCCATGGGCTGACCATTTGCGTTAGTTCTATGAAAGAGGGTCTCGAAATCTTCGTAAATCGTTGCAATGGTGCCATCGTTTGGTGCAGTCAACATCATCCTAGTTTATCGTCGGCCAGAAATACCTGTAGCGAAGTACCTACTTTGCCAGAGTTTGCCCCTGGGTGTGATCGGTTTAACTACCTTCATGAATTTCCATGAGGATCTGCCTAGCTTCATCCTTGGCTACACACCAAAGTATGGGAGTTGAGAATCCTCCCCTGTATAGCAGTCTGTCTTGCACTACAAACCATGGTACCTTTTGGAGAAGCTTTTTTCCATTCATTCTTGTGTCTTTGGAAATTCCCTTGATTGTATAGCCTTTGATTAGGTTCATCCATGACTCCTCCTCTCCTATGGTCTCCAAAATCTAGTCAACATCCACTTGATCGATACTATGATTTGTCAAAACTTCTACTGGAACTGATTCCATTAACTTTTCTTCCTTAGAGCTAGCTGGCTTAGCTAGCGAATCGACCTTCCAGTTTTTCTCTTTAGGTATGTGCATTATTATATAATGTACTATGTCTCTAAGCCATTCTTGTGCTTTTGTTAGGAAAGGGGCTATTCTTGCACCTTTGGCCCGGTATTCCTTCCTGATTTGGCAAACCACCTGTTGGGAATCTCTAAATATGTACAACATCTTTATCCCTAGTTTCATTGCTATTCTCAACCCTTCTATCAATTCCACATACTTTGCTTCATTATTAGTCATAAAAAATCCAACTTCAGTGTGTAGTAAATCCATCATCCTTCTAGTGTCTCAAATACTACTCCTATCCTTGAGCTAAATTTATTGGAAGCGCCGTCGATAAATAATTTCTAGAAGTTGTGACTACAACATCCTCTTCTTATTTCAGACCATCCCACATGCTAAATTCAGTGCTGAACTTTGTCAACGCCTATCTGTTTATCACTCTCCTTAGGTAGTTAGTAATGTCATACCGGCTCGGATTGCTGTTCCACTTTAGCTACCTTCCCAAGGTCTCCGATCAGTACAGTGCCTATTTCAAAGGCTAGTCTGTCAACACTTTGATCGGATAAGCCTGAAAACACAGTCATAATTTCCTTAACTCATTCAACAAGTAATAATCGAGTTTCTCCAGTTTCGGATAGTTCTTTTCAACTCTAGTGAACCACTTTCTGATGTGGTACACTAGTCTTTGAATCCTTGCCTCCTTGCACACTAATGTTGCATTTAGTTCATGAGTAGAAATGCTACATAAATGAATAAATCTTCTTCGTCCAACAGTTTGGATAAGATCGGTGGTGTTTTCATATGCATCAGCAGTCCCTCGAAGGCATTCTGGAATCCTGATTCCATTTAAAGTTCTTCTTACCTTTCTTGAAGGCGTCAAAGAAAGGTATGCACTTATCTGTTGCCCTTGAGATGAATCGAGTCAAAGTGACGATCTTTCCATTCAAGATCTATAGTTGTTTCTTTATAGTTGTGGCGGTTACATTCCTTAAGGTATTTATTTGCTCCATATTCGCCTCGATGCCCGCTCGTTGACAGTAAATCCTAGAAACTTTCTCGATGCTACTTTGAAGGAGCATTTTAATGGATTTAACTTTATTTCATATTTTCATAAAAGTTCAAACATTTTTGAAAGGTCATCTAGATAGTTTCGTGACACTCATGATTTCACAAACATGTCATCTACATATACTTCCATTGTCTGGTCGATTTAATCATTCTTCAAACCATACGGCATCACATGATACCAGTATAATCTAAGTCCGTTATAAAGCTTGTACTGTCTTCATCTGGTATATGCATTGCAATCTTGTTATAGTCTGAAAAAGCATCCATAAACGAGAGCAATTCATGTCCTGCAGTTTGGTCCACTAATTGGTCAATTCTGAGCAAAGGAAAGTTATCCTTCAGACTATATGAATAGTGAACATATGTTCACCATTTTCCTTTTGACTTCTTAACTAACACTGGATTGGATACTGAATCGGGATATAAAGCATGGTGAAAAAAGCCGCTCACCGATATCTTATCCACTTCTTCCTTTAACGTAGGGGATCGCTCCAAACCTAGACTGCACCTATTTTGTCTTACTGGTGGGAACTTTAGGCCGATGCTCAGTGCACGACATGCTATATTCAGAGATATCCCACACATGTTTGAATGTGTCTAAGGTAATACATCCATGTTTCCTTGAAAGAAATTTACCAATTCCTTTCTCAAGAGAAATTGAGCCGAGATCCAATCTTCAGGACCCGAGTTGGATCATCCATGTCGATTGGAACATTCACCGTCAGCTCTACCGGTGTTGGTCGCCCTTCCCTGACTGCTTCTTGGGATCTATAGCCTTGTTGAATCAACTATGGTTTCCGAACCAGGATCTAGGCTTTGGTTGCTATGCTTGCAAGTCTTAACTGTGGAGAGCCTTCCCCAAATTCTTTCCTTTCTCTCGATGCTTAGCATCTCGCAGTTCTAGAACATATCATTCTCTAGTCATGCTTTAGTCTCCTTACACCATTCCAATCCTATTCTCCGTAATAAACTTCATTGTCAAACACCATGGATCGTAAGTAATCCTAAAGTCAGCTAGGGCCGGTCGGCCCAAGAAAGCATTATACGCCGAGAATTCATCAACAAGAATGAATATATGAATATGAACCACCCTATGTTCTCCTTCACCAAGTTCTACGGGCAAGTCGATCATCCCAATCAGTTGTTTAACTTCACCCGTAAACCCCTGAATCTTCGTCTTGTAGGCAATCACATTCTTTATACTAATTTTCATCCGATCAAAGTTTTCCTAAATAAAATTTTGACTGAGCTTAAGTTATCCACCAAAATTCAACGCACAACTGCTGATTTAGTTCTGATTGTCATAACCATGAGATCAAGGGTTGATGCTTCATCTCCATCAAAATCTTGGTTTCTAAACATAATATCATCCGTTAACATCTTTTGTTGCGTAGCCGGAGATTCGTCTTCGATGGCGTAGCAACTCTTCTATAATGCATGCTTTGGTGAACTTGTATACCTCTCCATCTCACCCTAGCGTTTCTTCACCGAGTGAGGTCCTCTGAAAGTAACCATCCATCAGTACGTCCGGGCCCTTTACCACTAGGTTTAGGGGTTTTTCTTGAGCTAGGGTTCCTTAGGGACTTGTTGCTTGGTTAACGATCTGTTGTTGCTTAACATACTACCCGAGTCTGTTTTTCCATATCAGCTCCTCAATCAAATCCTTCAAATCACAACATCCATCCATGTTGTGCCCATGAATTTGGTGGAAGTAGCAAAACTCTTTAGAACGTTTCTCCTTCTCTATCGCCTCCCTCTTGGGCGGCTTCTTGTATTGCTTAGTTCCTTGAGTAGCGAGATAAATATTTTCCCGTGTGTCATTCAAAGGCATATAATCTTCTGGTTGTATATTCCTAGGGTGGATCCTATTCTCGTTACGCCGACCACCAAAGTTTTGGTTCCTCCTTTTCCGATTCCCAGAATTTCAAGCATTTCTTGCAACTCCACCAGGTTTTTCTCCATCTCGTTTAACCACCATATTGCATTGATTACCTCCTTTGACTGTCTATCGCTAACCTTTCCTTCAACCAAGCTTGCTTCTTCTAATCGCAGAAATTGCTTTGTCTTTCAATGGAATTCTTCCATTATAATTGGTTGTTTCATCTTTAGCCACTACCAAAATCCATATCCCGGTGAATGCCCTAGACCAGTGCCATGAATTTTAGATCTTCTTTTGAATTGTTAACCTCCATGACAGCGATCTTAAATCGGTTCCAAAACCCCTTTAGTGACTTCCTGGGTCCTTGGAACAAGATAGAGAAGGACATCAAGTCCTTTGGCCAGGTAGCATCGAGCCTAAACTGCTCCAAAAACTTCTTAGCCAATTCGTCAAAAGTAGATATAGACTTAGTGAACTACATAGAAGCAACTAATTCAAAGAAGTAGGGAAACATTTACAATGAACATCATCTGTAATTCTAGCTCCACTCATATGTCATTCGTACTTGAGTAAGTATTGTCTGGGGTTGGTAGTTCCATTGTATAATGACATTATGTGCATTGTAAACTTTATAGGGTACTTTTCTTTTAGAATATTTTCGATAAACGGAGTCCTAATTGGTGCGGAGCACCAGTCTTTTGTGAGAAATGCGGAATACGGATCTTAAGGTTAGGATTAACACTAGAAGGGGGGTGAATAGTGTTTAAATAAATTACTAAATCCTTTTGAGTTTTTGTTAGTTGAACACAGATGTATGCAATATTCAGACACAGATATGATCACAGAATCAAACACAGATGCAAATATAAGTAAAAGCAGTAAAGGAAAGAACATACCGGAATTTATACTGGTTTGTAGTTATCCTACATCCAGTCCTGCACACAAGTACGGAATTCCTTTCAAAAGCAATTGTAGAATTACACCCTCGATTTCAAGGCTACGAGGTACACCCTCCAAATTCACAATCCTCTTGGTAGAGATACTTGATTTTCCGGGTAACAAGTTCACCCAATTGATTTTCAAGGCTACAATCACACCTTTTCTCGCTTGATTGATTTCCAAGGCTACAATCACACATTTTCTCGCTAAATTGATTACAAAGAAGTCCATAACTCTGAATAGCACTGAGGATCTTATTGAGGTAGTGATAGAGAATCAAACCAGAAATGATCTACTTAGATTCAATGTTGATTTCGGCAGAGTAATGGTAAGAATGTGTACATAGAAATGTGGAAGAAGAAGAGAAGTGAAAACGAGAAAAATATAATACAAAATTCATTGAAAACAGCCCTATAAAAGAACAACAACCATGTCCATTCGTGAAGGGATATGATGAATAGACACTTCTTTTGAAATTCAAATTTTTGAAACCAACCGACACTATGTCGACATGGGTAACTTGGGTATGTCGACGTCCCAAAGGAAATTTTGGTGTTTTGTTTTCTTTGAAAATAACTTTTATCTTATATTAAAACTATTATAAACTTTTAAATATACTTAACTATAGTTAAAATACATAAATAAATATGGAGAATAATGTTTTGGTATATATAAAATTTTACTATAATTTTATATTTAAATCTAAGTATAAATATTAAAAGTTAAATATATTATTATTAAAAGATAGTTTAAAAACTAACGATAATTTGATTTTGAAATTAAAGATTATTTTGAGGCTAAAAATATTTAAAATCAGGATAGATGATTTTGATTCTTTTCTTTTTAAAAGGAAGGTTTTGAAATCATTTTGAAAACAAGATATAATTTTGTAAAAAACATTTTGAATAAAAGTTAGCGGATACAAACAATGTTCCATTAGATTTTTCGTAGGTTACATCCTACTTAGGGTTCCATCCCTTTAACGGGCTCGAAGTGGATTCCATTCCACGAATAAATTAGATTTTAAGATGCTAGTGATTTTCTAGGAGTTTTAACAAAGTTCCTAATTAAAATTACTTATTCTTGAAATCTTGAACTCTTGATAATCTTGATATTCTTAATACTCATGAGTCTTTAATCTTGATATCTTGAATCTCTATACTGTACAGTCTTCATTCTTAGTACCTGCATGGTTAAATCCTGCATATACATACATATATATACACACGCACACACACACACATATATATATCTAAACTATACTGTTAGTATTTATATTTTATAATATATTCTAAGGTTGTTGTCCTCAAAACCATCATCTCAAGGACTAACAATCTCCCTCTTTTTGATGATGACAACCTTTGTTTATAAAATATTACTTCTATTCTAATAACTCCCCCTTAATCTATGCCTAACTATCCTATTTTATATTTTCCCCCCTTTGTCATCAACAAAAACTAACTCCAAACTATATAATCTCCAATCTATATAACTCCCCCTCATTCTTGGACTAAAGTACATGCATTAATAAACTATACAATGGAGTATATAATAGATAGATAAAGAGATAATTATGCTGATAAACATGATAATTAATTAAAGATCGTATAAATATCAACGCATATTTATACATGTTTTTCACACCAAATATCAATCCAAAACAATTCAAATCAAATCAAATCAAATCAAACAATTCAAATCAAACAAACCAATCAAATCAAACATTACGAGGAACTTCCACCCATCCTTCTTCTCCAAATATAGGGTCTTCTTTAATGGCATCCTAATTTTCATTATCATTAATGAGAGAGACTATAGGATATGCTTCGTTATCATCCTTGTGCAGGGAGGAAATCATCTATCGTATTGCATCGAAATGCCTTTCTTGCTCTTTAATCATCTGCATTTGACTCAACTCTAAGTGTTACTGGTTTCGAAGAATGAACGAAAGAATATTCTTGAAAGAATTAAGAGTCTCTTCAAGATTCTCGAATAGATTATGAATTGGACTGGCCATATGTTAGTTTGTGAGAAGAATGAGAGATAAAGTAGATAAGAAATAATATTGGGTGATTAATTCTGGAAGAAATAAGTACTTATAGGTGTAGAAATTCGCTTGAAATGAATAGACATAAGGTAGTTATTCAAATTTCAAATTCAAAATAAAATGTCATTTCTGACCAGTGATGAATTCTGGAAGAAATAGGTACTTACAGGTGTAGAAATTCGCTTGAAATGAATAGACATAAGGTAGTTATTCAAATTTCAAATTCAAAATAAAATGTCATTTCTGACCAGTACATGTCGACATGGTCATAGGGGGGATGTCGACATGGTGCAGTGAATTTTGATGTCTTATTTTGATTTTGTGAATAATTGTGTGTACATATATTTATATAATATAATAACATTTATTCTGGAGATAAGATAAGTTAGATAACAGAAAGGAAAGTCAATTTCATTGCATAATAGATTAATACAATGATTTAACATTAAAACTACACGAACATTCAAATCAAAATAAACTAAAACAAATACAACGAGATACGAAAAGGTAGAACTAGTTAGAGGATGACGAAGATGAAGATAATCCAAGCTTCGTGCTGACTTTGGAAATAAACTTGTTTATCTTGGATGAAATTTTTTCCAGCTTCTTACTAATGGATCGTTTAAGAATCCGTTGGTTCTCAACAATGGTCTTTTAGTTTTTGAGAAGGGTTTTGCTGGTTGGATTAGGAGGGTAATCAATGCTTTCCAAAGATGTTTCACCTTCTTCTTCAGTTTCTGTTTCATCCCCTTCTTCTTCTTCCTCTTCCTCCTTTTCCATCTCCTCATGAGCCAAATGCTCTTCTTTTTCGGCAAGAGTCTCATAAGGTTAAAAAATAATGGAATTTTCATAAGAGAAATGTTTGAGTGATTAAAAACCTTTCTTGAAACAAATTCTTCTCTTTTGAAATCCACTCCAAAATAGTTAAAAAATCGAGTGAGATAGATTCCATGATACAAAGTATTCTCACCCATTTCAAGATTTTTGGGACGAAGTTCATCTAAAATAACTTGCACCTAATTACTACCATAATTTCCAAAAATAGCAAAAAGTGCTTTGCAAACTTTTGAAGCGGGATTGTTAAAATTTCCCGATCTTAGGGTCAAAGTATGTTGTAAAAGAAGATTGACAATTCTAGCTTTTGGTCGAAAGTTTTGATTTTTCAATTCAAAATTATCATTTCCTTCAAAAATGCGATGAAATGTCTCGCGATCATTTTCATCGATTTTAAAACTAGAAAGATCCATTCCCGTACTCTTGCAATTGAGAATGGCACCCAAAAGATCACAATTCAAAACAATTCTAGTGCCTTTGACACTACTCCAAATTTCATCATCATTTCCAATATAAAATCCATGGTTTAAATTTGCATAGAAAAATTCAAAAAGATTTGGATAACAAACAAAATCATTTTGAGAAGCATCAATAAGACTAATAATTTGATTGTTTGAAAAAAGAGAATCAATTTCATAAGAAGAGAAATCTTGAAACATAGCAAACTTTCCTGGATGGACTTTTGCATAGTTAGCATAATTGATGTATGCTTTTATAGCCTCCGAATCATTGAAGAGTTGCTCTTTTATATTTCTGGAAATTATCATGTTATAGGGGTTGCTTGAAGAATCCATTAGAGTAGAGAGTAGAAAGCTTGAAGTTTTGAAGAGAGAGTTTGAATTTGAAAATGAGAGTGAAAAGATGTGATAAAAGATAGCGAATAAATAGATTCTTAAAGGACATGTTCTCTGCTTAAAAGATGCCTTTTCAGAGAATTGAATGAAGTGAAAAGGTAGAGGGAAATTCAACCATTTGAATTTCAAATTCTGTACCCATGTCGACATCATGGTAGGGACCATGTCGATATGTGCTTTTGAATTTCTATGATTTAATTTTCTAAGTATTCTAATATATATATATATATATATATACACTTATTATTTTTAATGTATATATATCTGTAATAATTCTGAAATTGTAGTATATTCCATAAAATAATATGATATCAATAACAATAATAAAAAAATAAAAAATAAAATAATAGTAAAAAATTTAAAATTCAAATAACACACCAATTCAAAATCAATCAATCAAGCAATCAAGCATCTAATTCTAAGCATGCAATTTCAACCAATTGTATTGTAAATTTGTACCTTTTTCTGAGTTCGTTTTGTTAGTCCGTGAGATGATGGTTTTGATGACAACAACCTTATAATAAATTATAAAATATAAATACTAACATTATAAGTTTAGATATATATGTATATCCAGGATTTAACCATGCAGGTACCAAGAATGAACACTATACAGTATACAGATTCAAGATATCGAGATAGAAGACTCATGAGTATCAAGATTATCAAAAGTTTAAGATTTCAAGCATAAGTATTTTTATTAGGAATTGTTGTTAAAACTCGTAGAAAAGCACTGGCATCTTAAAATCCAATTTATTCGTGTAATGGAATCCACTTCGAGCCTGTTAAAGGGATGGAACCCTAAGTAGGATGGAATCTACGAAAATCCAGTGGAACATTGTTTTGTATCCACTAATTTTAATTCAAATGATTTTACAAAATTATCTTGTTTTCAAAATGATTTCAAAACTTTCCTTTCAAAAACATCAAAACTCTCTATCCCGATTTTAAATAATTTTAGCCTCAAAATTATCTTTAATTTCAAAGTCAAATTACTCCTAATTTTAAACTATCTGTTTAAATTATATATTTAACTTTTATACTTAGATTTAAATATAAAATTATAGTTAAAAAATATATATATATATTATTTTCTATATTTACTTATGAATTTTAACTATAGTCAAGTATATTTGTAAAGTTTAAAATAGTTTTAACATAAGATAAAGGTTATTTTCAAAGAAAATCAAATCACCAAAAATTGCTTTGGGATGTCCACATGCCTAGGGTAACCATGTCGACATGGTGTCAGTTGAATTCAAAACTTAAATTTCAAAAGAAGTGTCTATTCGCCATAACTAGTCATGAATGGACATGGTTGTTGTTCTTCTATAAATAGGAGTTAGTTTCAACGAATTTCAGATCAGATTTTCTTGTTTTTCACTCCTCTTCTTCTTTCACATTTCTTAATACATATTCTTACCATTACTCCGTCGAAATCAACATTGAATCAAACTCGATTACTTTTAGTTTGATTCTCTATCACTATCTCTACAAGGTTCTCAGTGCTATACAGAGTTATACTTCTTTGTAATCTATTAAGAGAGAAAAGGTGTGATTGTAGCATTGGAAATCAATCAAGAGAGAAAAGGTGTGATTGTAGCCTTGGTAAATCAATTGGGTAAACTTGTGGCCCGAAATCAAGTATTTCTACCCAGAGGATAGAAATTCTGGATGGTGTACCTCGTAGCCTTGAAACCGAGGGTATAATTGTACAATTGCTTTTGAAAGGAAATCCGTACTTGTGTTGCGGGACTGGATGTAGGGTAACTCCGAACCAGTATAAAATCTGGTGTGTTCTTCCTTTACTGCTTTTATTTTATTTCTGCATCTGTTTTTGTTTCTGTGATTATCCCTGTATCTGTAGATTGCATACATCTGTGTCTAAATTAACATAAACTCAAAAAGGTTTAGTAATTCTTTATAAACACTATTCACCCCCCTCTAGTGTTAATCCTAGCCTTAAGATCCATAATCCGCATTTTTTTCAATTGGTATCGGAGCAAGGTTTTCAAAGTTTTCATAATCTGAATTTTGAAAAAGTTTTTAAAATGACTATTTTTCGAGTTTTATCAACACTATTTTCATATGAATATGTCACGGAATCATCATGAAATTTTTGTTTAAAACTATATTTAGTTATTTTGAAAAGTCACTTGATTCTATAAAATGTTATTTTGTTTTGCAGGAAAAGAATTATGTCTAATGTATGTTGGTTAAAGATATCAGATAATCATTTATCAATCATGAAGAACAAGTGGATATATATTGGAAATCGACAAAGAAACCGATACCAGATCAATACAAAACTTTTGATTCTCATATACAACTTGATTTGATACTGTACTTCTCTCCATCTGGTTCGCAATGCCACTGGTTTCGTGTGAATTCGTTAAGAAATGACCAAATTGTGGTCAAATGAAGTTTTGGTGAACAAAGAGAAAAAGAAGACAAAACTGTCAAAGGTATTCTTCAAATTGCATCCAGAGATTTGAGTATTTTGTTCCCACTCCTTTTCTAGATTTTATTTCTTGTTCTCGCGGTCGTTTTGATGGGTGGATTATCAAATTCTGATCAAAATTGAGTGAAATATGACAGTTTGAAGTTGGCTATCCAAAACTGAAAAACTACGTACGAGATCTTCTACTGCTCGGCCTGTCGCATCACAATACCATCCAAATTCGACACCAACTATTATAGATCATAGCTCTTTCCTTCCTCTTCGATTTGCCGCTGGTTTCATCCAATTCCGTTAAGAAACGAAGGAGATATGCCCTCTACAAGTTTGATAGTATATAGAAAAACGGGAAGAAGAAGAAGAGCAATTAAAATGAAAAGTGGTGACTGTTGGGCCTATTTATAGTGGTTGAAGTGTCCATTCATTCAAAATTCAAATTCAAAGTTTTGACGCCAAGTTAGTCGATCTACTACATCATCTGCATCGTTCTCATACGGTCTTCAAATTCAGCAAATGAATATACTATGATGATCAGAAAAACAAGCCCGTCACAATAGAACAGATCTCGTCGTTAAATTCTGAAAGATATAAATGTGTGGTTCACGACAATGGAAGAGCAACAAAGTTAGAAAGATGGAGTGCAAAAATTGGTATGCTTTACTATTATTTCATCTTTGTTGTTGCATCTAAGAATATATATTTATGCATTTAGTTAGGTATAGAAATTTATCTCTTTTATAAGTTTTGATATTTTGGTCCATATATTGACACACCATAGTATAAATAACGATATATAAGTCTAATTTTTTATTATAAAAAAAGGTCTTTTAAAATGTGTTTTCTTTCAAACAAAATCTGCAACTAATTTATTACAACTACACTTAGTAGAAAGCATACCTTCATTCATGATTTCAACTTTTCTAATGTTATTTTTACTTCTCATACTCTATTTCTTTTAAGATACTAGTTTTATATCTTTAAGAAATTAATAGAATGAATTTAGAATGTTAGAATAAGGTTCTATTTATATATTTCTTCAATTAATAAGATTGCACCACATCACATGACTGGAGTTTTAGATAGCATTTCTAAAATACTTATTTTCTTCTGTAATGTTTTGTAAGTACTGCAAATTTGTTTTTATAGCATTTTTGTGCTTTGAAACGCTGTAGAGTTTCAGAAACCTTACACAGCATTTGGTAAAAGCTACAGTTTTAGTTTTATAAAGTTTCGAATATATTTTATTGCAAAAACTTTTTATAGCATTTTGTAAATGCTGTCTTTTCTGTTTGAGACTTTAGATTATGTAAAAATAATATTTAAACTAAGTATTTTTCTCTATTCTTTTTAGAAATTTTTTTATAACTTATATGAAAGATTTTAATTTCATGTTTACATTTTTTAGTAATTAATTAAATTTTTTAAAGTAAGAGGCCTTAATATAACACATGTTTATTTTAATTTTTCAATCTTTATTATTTTATTTCATTATGATATTTTGTAATTTAAAAGATGTTTAAACATGTTTCTAAATATTTAAACCAATAATATTTTATTTTTATTTTTTTAAAAAGGGAACTAAATAAGGAGGATATTAATCTTTATAAAAACCATATTTGATCATATATAGTATAAGTCCTTATTCCTTAGCATTTGATTTTAATATTAGATTACTACCTTTCACAATTATGTTATAGTTTTAATATCATTTATTACCTTCAGACTCTTACTTTACAAGTCTTTCAGTCCATTCATTAGTTTTCTTAACTTAAGTCTAGCAATTGGTGTGTTTTACCTTTGTATGGTTGAAGTATAATAAATAGTTTGATATATTTATACATACATATATAGACACATACGCACGCATATATATATATATATATATATATATATATATATATATATATGCTTGCCAATTAGATATTACTTATCACTCATGTTTATCTTATAGTCTGAATATCTCTTACCATAGTATGTATATCATCATATCATTCTGCAAATTATTTTACTTTATTGTCATTTTATTACATATCATTATGCATCCTATTTCATATCACATTTCATTGCATATTACATCATAAATTACAATGCATATCATAATCATTTGCATCACAAGTTGCACTTCATTTTGCATATTATCTCATGCTACACTGCATATGTCATGCATTTCATATTGCATTACATAAATGTATTTTATTTAGGAGGAGTTTGTAGTATTGTCTTATAATATATGATTATTAGTTTTTGATTTGTTTGGTACGTTTTGATTGACTTGTTTGATTTGATTGACCTGATTAACTTGTTTGACTTGATTGACCTGTTTGATTTGATTAACTTGATTGACTTGTTTGACTTGATTGATTTGTTTGACTTGTCTGATATGATTGGTTTTGATGAGTGTGTTGAAATATACTTAATAAATAATTTATGTTCTTATATTTGATTTCTAATTATTATAAGTATTATCATAGATTCTTAGTTAGGATAGTTAGTAATTTAGGATTAAGTTTTAGTTTTTAGAGTTAAGTGTTGATTATTTATTATAACACTATCATTATAATCACATGTCAATAGTATTAGATTAAGGGGGAGTTATATAGTTTGGAGTGAGTTTTTGTTGATGACAAATGGGGAGAAATATAAAATAGGGTAGTTAGGCATAAATTAAGGGGGATTTATTAGTTTTAGGGGGAGTTATTATGATAGAATAATATTTTATAAACAAAGGTTGTCATCATCAAAAAGGGGGAGATTGTTAGTCCGTGAGATGATGGTTTTGATGACAACAACCTTAGAATATATTATAAAATATAAATACTAACATTATAAGCTTAGATATATATGTGTGTGTGTGTGTGTGTGTGCAGGATTTAACCATGCAGGTACCAAAAATGAAGACTGTATAGTATAGAGATTCAAGATATCGAGATAGAAGACTCATGAGTATCAAGATTATCAAAAGTTCAAGATTTCAAGCATAAGTATTTTTATTAGGAATTTTTGTTAAAACTCGTAGAAAAACACTGGCATCTTAAAATCCAATTTATTCGTGGAATGAAATCCACTTCGAGCCTGTTAAAGGGATGGAACCTTAAGTAGGATGGAACCTACGAAAATCTAGTGGAACATTATTTTGTATCCACTAATTTTAATTCAAATGATTTTACAAAATTATCTTGTTTTCAAAATGATTTCAAAATTTTCCTTTCAAAAACATCAAAACTCTCTATCCCGATTTTAAATAATTTTAGCCTCAAAATTATCTTTAATTTCAAAGTCAAATTACTCCTAATTTTAAACTATCTGTTTAAATTATATATTTAACTTTATACTTAGCTTTAAATATAAAATTATAGTTAAAATCTATATATATTATTCTCTATATTTACTTATGAATTTTAACTATAGTCAAGTATATTTGTAAAGTTTAAAATAGTTTTAATATAAGATAAAGGTTATTTTCAAAGAAAATCAAATCACCAAAAATTGCTTTGGGATGTCCACATGCCTAGGGTAACCATGTCGACATGGTGTCAGTTGAATTCAAAATTTAAATTTCAAAAGAAGTGTAACGACCCAGAATTTTTGATAAATTAAATTTGAGTATTTAATTAATTTTAAATATTAATAAGTAGAAATTTGAAGTTAAATAATTTATTTCTCGAATATTGGATTTAATAGGGTAATTTAAATCGATTATTTAATAGTGGAATTCCAGAAATAATTAAATATTGGGTTAAATATAATGGGAAATGATTTGGAAAATTTTGTTTTATCATATTGAAGTTATAAAAATATTTTAGAACTCGTAAAAATTGAATTTGGAGTTAATTTGTGAAAATTAAATATTTTAATATTTAATTATCGACTGTAAAATAGCCAATTTTTGAACAGTCTCAGAATTTAACGAAACGAGTTCCGTTGGATCCGTAATAATTAGTTATTATTGGATTTCAAATTTCGTAGCAATCGGAGTTGTCGTGTGACCGTGGCAGCTCCAAACGCATCGATATCGTTTCAATATTAATTTAGTGAGTTAAAATAGCCATTTTTCAAACGGTCTCGGATTTCGACGAAACCAGTTTCATCGGATCCGTAATGTGATATTATTGTAAGATTTCAAATTTCAAGTCAATCGGATTTGTCGTTTGTCCGGTACTAGCCAAAACGCCTAGAAATCGCTTAAATCGGTTTAAATTCAAATTGAGCGTTTATTGCTGTATCTCACACATATGATGGAATTAGCTTACGAAACCTATTCCATTGCGTCCGGAACGCGGAAAAACTTTAGAATCGCCTGTCGGAACGCGTAGATTGGAGTTCGTTTGCATAAGTTATTAAAAAGAGAATTTTATTATTAAAATAAGATTAATAACATATATATATACTAATATTTTCACTAAACCCTATTCTATTATCGTGGCCGCCGTTAGTTACTTGTTAATGGCCGAAAATCACCGATTTTCCTTCCTCCAAATCTTCCAATCCGTGCAACGATTCAACGAACTTCCAACTAGAAAATCGTAGAGCATCAAGAGATCTCCACATCCAACGGTCGAGATGTAAAATGGAGCTATGGATTGATGGCGGTGGGGCCGTGTAGGGATGTAGGTCGCGCGCGTTTTTCATGCTACAGGGGGGGCCGAGCTCCAAGAGAATCTGGGCGCTGGTGGCTCTCGTCGAGGCGCTTCGTTTGGCGGTGGTATGATGGAAGTTCGTGCTTCGTGGTGGTCGGAAAATCAAGCCCTAGTTCAAGCATGGTGGGTTCTTTGTGCGTTCACTACCTGGGAAGAAACATACGTGCGTGAGGAAGGGGGGGGAAGGAAGATGTGCGGCCACGATCTGGTTAGGGTCTTGTAAAAGAAATTGGTAAATTATTAATTATATTGACGATTGTACAACGTTTAAAATGCAATATCTTGTTCATGCGAGGTCGGAATTGCACGAAATCGGTTGCGTTGGAATCGTATGATCGAGCACTTCGCGATGCAACCAGTTTGGAGTCGATTGGAGCTCGTTTGAATTTTGGGTAAAATTAAACGTTCGTTTAATTTTATTCGAAACGAACGCGAAAACGGAAACAAAATCAAGGTGAGAACTCCTCACTCAATCGAAAGGTTTTGTTTAAAATTTTAAATAGTTAATATTGATTGATAATTGTTGATTGATTGTGGTAGTAGATATAATAGGATATATATTATATATAGCAATATATATATATTGGCATATGTATATATTGGATTTGATTTCCCGCCTCGTATAGCGGATGAGACCCTATTGCGCCGTTATTAAGCGGATATTTTATAAAATCCCATATACCGCGATATTCCACCTTGAAGTGGAATTGGTATTGTGCTAACGTCTGTGGATGCAGGGTAACAGGTTGGAGGGATCCAACTGGATTCCTCACATATTTATTTGTTTATAAATATTATGTTGATTGTTGATAATCATATTGATATATGACACTTATTCCCGTGATTGACCATCTAATGCTGTTGCATCATCGGATTCAAATTTTTAAAAATTAAAATAACGGTTTTGAATTTAAAAGGGGTTTTAAATCGATTTTTCAAAGAATATGGTTTATTAAAAATTTTGAATTGATTAAATTTTAAAATAAATAGATGGATAAATTTTTATGTTTTAAAAATTTATATTTTTATAAAATATAACTTAAAAGAAATTTTTAACAATAATAGGTTTTTATAAAATAGTTAAATTTGGTTTTTGGGGAGTTATTATTATTAATGGTTTATATAAAGGATTTTATAAATGGATGTTTTTAAATTAAATTTATTGAAGTTATAGAATAAATTTAGAAAGTGTTAAGTTGATGTATAACATGAATTTCACTAGGATTTATAGATTAATAAATGTGAAATTTATAAAACGAACGGTTATTGGAAAATTTTAAGTTTATAAGTTATTAACTTATAGAAATGGATTTGGGCATTAAAAAGGGGAATTTTATAGAAATTGTTAATAAATGAAGATTTCATTAGTTGAAATTATTATAAGCCATAAAGAAATCTTGTAAGTGATAAGATTTTAAATTGGTAAAGTTCAAAAGAACGATTTGGGTAAATAGATAATATTATAAGTATTTAACTTATAATATTGATTTTAGTATATAATCGAGTTATGTAAATCGAATTGGACTAATAAAAGGAGATTTCTAAAACGAAGTTTCATAAATAGAAATGGGATGTATGGACATTGTTATAAATCCGAAAAATCAATTTAATTTGATAAATTGAATATGGAATTTGTTAAAGGGGTTGTATTCACTATTTTTGAACGGTGAATGTATTATTTTATTAAATGAACGTGTTTTTGGAAAAGAACGTTTTAAGTGGAATTTAAAACTAATTAAAGACGTTTTAAGATATATTAAGTATCGAAATCATAGATTTCAACATTGATTGTTGAAATAGACGATTTCGAGAAATAGAAGGGAATATTTTGAATAGTAGTGGATTTATGTATCATTTTTATTTCAAATCCATATACTAGTGTTTTTGGGTTGTCGTAACGATGTTTTACGCAACATTCGTTTTTAACCCAAATAAATGTGAATAAAAGAATATTTCTTTAAAGGAATGAAATTAGTACTTAACTATGGTTTAAGCATATGGAATATTTTGGAATTGTTGAAAATAAATTGAATTGTGAATTACTTATTTTTAAATAAGTTTAGAAATGATTTTACAATATGGAATGGAACGTTTTTGTGAATTCACCTTTTAAAGGTAAATTGTAAGCGAATATTTTGGAATCGATTTGAAATCAAATATGAATGGGTATTTGGGATTTAATTCACGTTGGAATTTATAATAGGAAGGGAAATTGGTTTAAAAATAAATGTTGATTTATTTTTAAAGATGGAAATAAAATTCACGAATTTGGAGCGTAAAATTTAAAAATAAATCGGTAAGGATTTATATGTTGTTTTGAAATTTGTTTTCAAAAGGGATAAAGGATGAATGGTGGTTTGAAATTTGTTTTCAAATGGTTGAGTTGTGTAATTTGAAATTTGTTTTCAAATGGTTAAGGTGTTTAATTTGAAATGGGTTTTCAAATGGGTAAAGTGTGGAAAATTTTATTGTGAAGATGTTTTGGTAAAGCAAATAAATTGGGAAATTATTTGGAAATTGTGTATATATATCTTGTAAAGATATTTTGGGATTTAATAATTTTGGAAAAAATTATTTGGAATCTGATGATGTGGCGCATCTTTATTGATAGTTAAATAACCGACTATCAGTATTTACCCTTGGATGGTAATTGTTGTGATTGTTTGAAATTGAATGCTACACTTATTTTTAAAATAAGCGCTCGCTATTCGGTTTAGCTGGGAGAGGATCTTTGTGTCATATATCCCATTCCGAATATGCGATACGTCGTTTGGATTGTATTTGAAGACCGGTGTTGAAGACCGGGTATTTGTGAAAACGATAGGATGACCTATCGATTGTCTCCGCATCGTTAGCTACGATATGGAGATTTCCTTTGTGATGGGAAATTTTATCGGGATTGTGGATACCCGGATTGCAAGGGCTTCTTTGGAAGTGCCTTCGGTTCTGTTCGAACCCGGAACAGACTTGTATGGTTACGTGTCTGACATTACATTTTGAGAGATAGAGCAGATTTCTTTCAAATACATTTCTGTTGGTGGCGGAGAATTTATTCTCTTAGCTTAACACCCTTCTCTGAGACGTACGAGCTCAGAGGTTATGTAGGTGAAGGTTATCAGCGATATTTCCCAATCTGGTAATGTGGCATGCTGAGTGCTGCTGTGTGATGATCATTGGTTGATCGTTTGGATATGATCATTTGTTTGATCATTTATCTTTGTGATTATTGCTTTGGTCATCTGTGGACCCAAAGCATGGCTTTGTTGCACAAAGCGTAGCTTTGTGGACGAGACTTCGTCAGGACCTCACTCCCCGGAAATGGTCGAAACAGGAATATGCGGCAAGGCTATGAGGGTCGCACCCTTTAGGGTATGTCATTTCCTTCTGGAAAAGGGTGGTATCATGGTATGGAGCCCAGATATTTACTCATGTGGAAACACTATATCTATTACTGTGTGGTGTTGTTGGTATCGAGCGCTCGGATAAAGGTCCCAAAGGACCGGGGGATGACATACTCGAGTAGTAGTTACCTAGTTACAGAGGTAACTCGGCCTTGTGTTGGCAGAGATCTAACCGTAACGTTAGTTCTCGGGACGTCCCGCCAGAGGCGATCCCATGTGGCAGTAGGAAGTTCCTTAGCCTGACCATTTGTTGGAAATCCATTCTTCAATTACGTGCCTTGTACGGTTTTAGTTGTAGAACCTGCCATTTAACATGGCAGCTATAGTAGGCATAGTATCATGGTACCTATGCTGGCTAGGATTTATATTATACTTTCGAAAGATTTTCCACTATGCACTAGTAATAATATCAAAGAAAATTTTCTCGTATCAAGCATATTTGACTATCATAAGGAGAAATCTCCCCCATGTGTGCGTTTGCATTGTGTGTGTGCCGGGAGGCCATATGGTAGTTTCATTTTCTAAAAAGCATTGCGAAATTTCGAAAAAATTTAAATCCTGTTGCTTGTTTAAAGATAAACTGTTTTGAGTCCTCACACCAGTCCCATGACTGACCTGGAGTTTATTGTTCCTTTCCTAAACTCTGGGTGCCCACTATTTTCCACACGGGCAGTCTAGAGTTAGGTTATCAGGTTATTCTGGATTCGAGAGTTGCTGTGCAGATCTGGAGGCGAGCCAGATAGCGTAGTCTATTATCTATTGTATATAGTATTTCTTTTCCGCTGTTGTTGTTGTACACTCTGATTGATGTAATGTAATGTGATGTAATATATAAAATGTATAGTTCTTTTGTTTTAATGAATATTCATCTATTATATATTGTTCCGCTGCGATTGTGAGATTCTGATATTGTTATCCTGTTTCTGTTGTCTGTTTCTGTTTTCTTCTATCTTTTTCTCTCTTCTTCTACCTCTTTCTTCTTCTAAAACCCTAACGGTTCGATTTTTTCGGCAACGAAAAATCGCGATCGTTACATTTGGTATCAGAGCATATGGTTAAGCGACAACCTGCTCTGTTGGGTGTTACTCATTAGAGATAGAGTCAGCAGTACTCTAGAATGAGTTTGAGTGTAATAATAGATATGAGTGCGTATTTGTTAGTGAATATAAAATTGTTTTATATTGTGATGATTGGTTTATTGAGTGGTATATGAACCTTCGTCGGCGCAGCCTCGAAAACTGAATCGAAGGGGTTTCTAAACACTTGAATAGAACAATTCGACACAATATTGTTTTAAATTGGGTAAATGAAATAATTTTACCTTGATTATATTTTGTATATAAAGAAAATAATTTTTCAAGAATTATTGAAGTGTGTATATAATTGATTGCTTGGTTGTTGTAAATGATATATATATATAAAATAATTAAAATTTGTTTGAATAAGCTAATAAAAGCAACTATTGTAAAAAGAATAATGGTATAAACCAATGAATCATAAGATGGAATTATAATTAAAATGAGTTACAATTGTAAGATAATCTTATATATATATAAGAAGTGAAATTATATAAGTAAAAAGTTTATAAATGTGATTTATAAATAATAAAGGAAAAACTTTTTGAAAGTATAATTAGCATTGATTTCACTATTGTCACTGGGAAATAATAAGGGTGATGACTGCAGCATCATCAGTATCATTTTCGAGTTTCTATGTGATGGATTTGCTACAATAATGAATTTAAAATTGAAGTTTTGTTGTAATAAACCAATTTGAAATTAAAATTCAATTTGAAATTGTTAAATATACGTGAAAAAGGTTTTGGACTTATAATAAATGTTGGAAGTTGAATAATAAATTGTATAACTTATAGTATGGAAGATGTAAGTGAAACCAGTTATTGAAGTGGTTAAACAATTAAGTTAAGTAAAATGGAATATGAATTTGAATTTTGGTATGAATTTGACTTAAGTAAAAATTAAATAGAATTTACTTTAGAATTGTAATCCGAATTGGATTGTTAAGTGTAAACTTAAGTTTAATTGAACAAATGATGTTAATGGGAATATAACTTAAGCAAAGTTGAATAAAAATTGATATTTGTATCAAAGTTAAATAATCAAGTGAATTAAATGATGTAAATGGAGTTGAAATGGAATATAACTTAAGTAATATTGAAAGAATTGATGTTAATATCAAAGTAAGTGAATAAAGTGAGTAAATGAAATTGTTAAAGATGTGAACTTAGGTTATATAAATGAAATTCAAATTTATTTGTAAAAAGAACTAGCAATTGAATTAAAGCATGGATTGAATGTTAATCAATCGAATGTAAATAAGTTGATATATATAACCGTAAATTCATTTGAAAATAGTTGAATAATAGAATGAAAATCAATTGAATGTTAAACCAATTGGAATTAAAACAGTTGAACCAAATTTAATGTAGGTAAAATAAATAAATTTGGTTGTATTGGATGTACATTGGTCGTTATTGCTTGTTGGTTGATTGTATGAAAATTCCTTAGGTGTTAATGAAATTAAACTTGCTAATTTGAAAGCTATGTAATTGAATTCAAATTGAATGTAAAGTAAATGAATTTGAATAGAATTGAATTTGATTTGGGCTGAATATGAACCAATGTGAATTTAATTAGTGAATGTAACTAATTGAAACGAATGAATTGAATATGCAACTTCAATAATAAACCAAAAATGTATAAGAAGCATGTATTGGAAATTTTGTAATTGAATTGGCCAGTAGTTTGAATGTTGGAATTGGAAACTATTACTAGTATGATATACATGTATATAATGGAATTGGGATTTTGGTTATGAAGTTAAATTGAATCGCTCGACAAAAGGTACGTATTTCAGTTTTTTTATGAGATTTGATGATTTCCTTCTCCAGCCACTTGGCTTTCTCTTTTCTTTTTGATTCTGAGGGACCGTGGTGCCATTTTGTAGTCGTGCCGATCTAGCCGCGCAAAGGAGACTCTGGCGAAATTTTTCGAAAATTTCGGGTGTTAGAAAAATTTTGAGAAAAATTTGAAAGTTGAAATTTGAATTTAAATTTAAATTTGAATTGTTAAGTAAACAATGTTGTTTGAAACTATAATTGAAGTTAGAAAGCCAATTGAAATGATTGTAAATCTTTAATAAAAAGACTTGTGTTGAAAAGTTAATAAAAAACTAATTAGTTTTGGAAAAGTAATAAATGGATTAAGAATCGTTTTTCCTTAACTTGTAATTTCGGGACGAAATTCTTTTAAGGGGGGAAGATTGTAACGACCCAGAATTTTTGATAAATTAAATTTGAGTATTTAATTAATTTTAAATATTAATAAGTAGAAATTTGAAGTTAAATAATTTATTTCTCGAATATTGGATTTAATAGGGTAATTTAAATCGATTATTTAATAGTGGAATTCCAGAAATAATTAAATATTGGGTTAAATATAATGGGAAATGATTTGGAAAATTTTGTTTTATCATATTGAAGTTATAGAAATATTTTAGAACTCGTAAAAATTGAATTTGGAGTTAATTTGTGAAAATTGAATATTTTAATATTTAATTATCGACTGTAAAATAGCCAATTTTTGAACAGTCTCAGAATTTAACGAAACGAGTTCCGTTGGATCCGTAATAATTAGTTATTATTGGATTTCAAATTTCGTAGCAATCGGAGTTGTCGTGTGACCGTGGCAGCTCCAAACGCATCGATATCGTTTCAATATTAATTTAGTGAGTTAAAATAGCCATTTTTCAAACGGTCTCGGATTTCGACGAAACCAGTTTCATCGGATCCGTAATGTGATATTATTGTAAGATTTCAAATTTCAAGTCAATCGGATTTGTCGTTTGTCCGGTACTAGCCAAAACGCCTAGAAATCGCTTAAATCGGTTTAAATTCAAATTGAGCGTTTATTGCTGTATCTCACACATATGATGGAATTAGCTTACGAAACCTGTTCCATTGCGTCCGGAACGCGGAAAAACTTTAGAATCGCCTATCGGAACGCGTAGATTGGAGTTCGTTTGCATAAGTTATTAAAAAGAGAATTTTATTATTAAAATAAGATTAATATCATATATATATACTAATATTTTCACTAAACCCTATTCTATTATCGTGGCCGCCGTTAGTTACTTGTTAATGGCCGAAAATCACCGATTTTCCTTCCTCCAAATCTTCCAATCCGTGCAACGATTCAACGAACTTCCAACTAGAAAATCGTAGAGCATCAAGAGATCTCCACATCCAACGGTCGAGATGTAAAATGGAGCTATGGATTGATGGCGGTGGGGCCGTGTAGGGCTGTAGGTCGCGCGCGTTTTTCATGCTACAGGGGGGGCCGAGCTCCAAGAGAATCTGGGCGCTGGTGGCTCTCGTCGAGGCGCTTCGTTTGGCGGTGGTATGATGGAAGTTCGTGCTTCGTGGTGGTCGGAAAATCAAGCCCTAGTTCAAGCATGGTGGGTTCTTTGTGCGTTCACTACCTGGGAAGAAACATACGTGCGTGAGGAAGGGGGGGGGGGAAGGAAGATGTGCGGCCACGATCTGGTTAGGGTCTTGTAAAAGAAATTGGTAAATTATTAATTATATTGACGATTGTACAACGTTTAAAATGCAATATCTTGTTCATGCGAGGTCGGAATTGCACGAAATCGGTTGCGTTGGAATCGTATGATCGAGCACTTCGCGATGCAACCAGTTTGGAGTCGATTGGAGCTCGTTTGAATTTTGGGTAAAATTAAACGTTCGTTTAATTTTATTCGAAACGAACGCGAAAACGGAAACAAAATCAAGGTGAGAACTCCTCACTCAATCGAAAGGTTTTGTTTAAAATTTTAAATAGTTAATATTGATTGATAATTGTTGATTGATTGTGGTAGTAGATATAATAGGATATATATTATATATAGCAATATATATATATATTGGCATATGTATATATTGGATTTGATTTCCCGCCTCGTATAGCGGATGAGACCCTATTGCGCCGTTATTAAGCGGATATTTTATAAAATCCCATATACCGCGATATTCCACCTTGAAGTGGAATTGGTATTGTGCTAACGTCTGTGGATGCAGGGTAACAGGTTGGAGGGATCCAACTGGATTCCTCACATATTTATTTGTTTATAAATATTATGTTGATTGTTGATAATCATATTGATATATGACACTTATTCCCGTGATTGACCATCTAATGCTGTTGCATCATCGGATTCAAATTTTTAAAAATTAAAATAACGGTTTTGAATTTAAAAGGGGTTTTAAATCGATTTTTCAAAGAATATGGTTTATTAAAAATTTTGAATTGATTAAATTTTAAAATAAATAGATGGATAAATTTTTATGTTTTAAAAATTTATATTTTTATAAAATATAACTTAAAAGAAATTTTTAACAATAATAGGTTTTTATAAAATAGTTAAATTTGGTTTTTGGGGAGTTATTATTATTAATGGTTTATATAAAGGATTTTATAAATGGATGTTTTTAAATTAAATTTATTGAAGTTATAGAATAAATTTAGAAAGTGTTAAGTTGATGTATAACATGAATTTCACTAGGATTTATAGATTAATAAATGTGAAATTTATAAAACGAACGGTTATTGGAAAATTTTAAGTTTATAAGTTATTAACTTATAGAAATGGATTTGGGCATTAAAAAGGGGAATTTTATAGAAATTGTTAATAAATGAAGATTTCATTAGTTGAAATTATTATAAGCCATAAAGAAATCTTGTAAGTGATAAGATTTTAAATTGGTAAAGTTCAAAAGAACGATTTGGGTAAATAGATAATATTATAAGTATTTAACTTATAATATTGATTTTAGTATATAATCGAGTTATGTAAATCGAATTGGACTAATAAAAGGAGATTTCTAAAACGAAGTTTCATAAATAGAAATGGGATGTATGGACATTGTTATAAATCCGAAAAATCAATTTAATTTGATAAATTGAATATGGAATTTGTTAAAGGGGTTGTATTCACTATTTTTGAACGGTGAATGTATTATTTTATTAAATGAACGTGTTTTTGGAAAAGAACGTTTTAAGTGGAATTTAAAACTAATTAAAGACGTTTTAAGATATATTAAGTATCGAAATCATAGATTTCAACATTGATTGTTGAAATAGACGATTTCGAGAAATAGAAGGGAATATTTTGAATAGTAGTGGATTTATGTATCATTTTTATTTCAAATCCATATACTAGTGTTTTTGGGTTGTCGTAACGATGTTTTACGCAACATTCGTTTTTAACCCAAATAAATGTGAATAAAAGAATATTTCTTTAAAGGAATGAAATTAGTACTTAACTATGGTTTAAGCATATGGAATATTTTGGAATTGTTGAAAATAAATTGAATTGTGAATTACTTATTTTTAAATAAGTTTAGAAATGATTTTACAATATGGAATGGAACGTTTTTGTGAATTCACCTTTTAAAGGTAAATTGTAAGCGAATATTTTGGAATCGATTTGAAATCAAATATGAATGGGTATTTGGGATTTAATTCACGTTGGAATTTATAATAGGAAGGGAAATTGGTTTAAAAATAAATGTTGATTTATTTTTAAAGATGGAAATAAAATTCACGAATTTGGAGCGTAAAATTTAAAAATAAATCGGTAAGGATTTATATGTTGTTTTGAAATTTGTTTTCAAAAGGGATAAAGGATGAATGGTGGTTTGAAATTTGTTTTCAAATGGTTGAGTTGTGTAATTTGAAATTTGTTTTCAAATGGTTAAGGTGTTTAATTTGAAATGGGTTTTCAAATGGGTAAAGTGTGGAAAATTTTATTGTGAAGATGTTTTGGTAAAGCAAATAAATTGGGAAATTATTTGGAAATTGTGTATATATATCTTGTAAAGATATTTTGGGATTTAATAATTTTGGAAAAAATTATTTGGAATCTGATGATGTGGCGCATCTTTATTGATAGTTAAATAACCGACTATCAGTATTTACCCTTGGATGGTAATTGTTGTGATTGTTTGAAATTGAATGCTACACTTATTTTTAAAATAAGCGCTCGCTATTCGGTTTAGCTGGGAGAGGACCTTTGTGTCATATATCCCATTCCGAATATGCGATACGTCGTTTGGATTGTATTTGAAGACCGGTGTTGAAGACCGGGTATTTGTGAAAACGATAGGATGACCTATCGATTGTCTCCGCATCGTTAGCTACGATATGGAGATTTCCTTTGTGATGGGAAATTTTATCGGGATTGTGGATACCCGGATTGCAAGGGCTTCTTTGGAAGTGCCTTCGGTTCTGTTCGAACCCGGAACAGACTTGTATGGTTACGTGTCTGACATTACATTTTGAGAGATAGAGCAGATTTCTTTCAAATACATTTCTGTTGGTGGCGGAGAATTTATTCTCTTAGCTTAACACCCTTCTCTGAGACGTACGAGCTCAGAGGTTATGTAGTTGAAGGTTATCAGCGATATTTCCCAATCTGGTAATGTGGCATGCTGAGTGCTGCTGTGTGATGATCATTGGTTGATCGTTTGGATATGATCATTTGTTTGATCATTTATCTTTGTGAGTATTGCTTTGGTCATCTGTGGACCCAAAGCATGGCTTTGTTGCACAAAGCGTAGCTTTGTGGACGAGACTTCGTCAGGACCTCACTCCCCGGAAATGGTCGAAACAGGAATATGCGGCAAGGCTATGAGGGTCGCGCCCTTTAGGGTATGTCATTTCCTTCTGGAAAAGGGTGGTATCATGGTATGGAGCCCAGATATTTACTCATGTGGAAACACTATATCTATTACTGTGTGGTGTTGTTGGTATCGAGCGCTCGGATAAAGGTCCCAAAGGACCGGGGGATGACATACTCGAGTAGTAGTTACCTAGTTACAGAGGTAACCCGGCCTTGTGTTGGCAGAGATCTAACCGTAACGTTAGTTCTCGGGACGTCCCGCCAGAGGCGATCCCATGTGGCAGTAGGAAGTTCCTTAGCCTGACCATTTGTTGGAAATCCATTCTTCAATTACGTGCCTTGTACGGTTTTAGTTGTAGAACCTGCCATTTAACATGGCAGCTATAGTAGGCATAGTATCATGGTACCTATGCTGGCTAGGATTTATATTATACTTTCGAAAGATTTTCCACTATGCACTAGTAATAATATCAAAGAAAATTTTCTCGTATCAAGCATATTTGACTATCATAAGGAGAAATCTCCCCCATGTGTGCGTTTGCATTGTGTGTGTGCCGGGAGGCCATATGGTAGTTTCATTTTCTAAAAAGCATTGCGAAATTTCGAAAAAATTTAAATCCTGTTGCTTGTTTAAAGATAAACTGTTTTGAGTTCTCACACCAGTCCCATGACTGACCTGGAGTTTATTGTTCCTTTCCTAAACTCTGGGTGCCCACTATTTTCCACACGGGCAGTCTAGAGTTAGGTTATCAGGTTATTCTGGATTCGAGAGTTGCTGTGCAGATCTGGAGGCGAGCCAGATAGCGTAGTCTATTATCTATTGTATATAGTATTTCTTTTCCGCTGTTGTTGTTGTACACTCTGATTGATGTAATGTAATGTGATGTAATATATAAAATGTATAGTTCTTTTGTTTTAATGAATATTCATCTATTATATATTGTTCCGCTGCGATTGTGAGATTCTGATATTGTTATCCTGTTTCTGTTGTCTGTTTCTGTTTTCTTCTATCTTTTTCTCTCTTCTTCTACCTCTTTCTTCTTCTAAAACCCTAACGGTTCGATTTTTTCGGCAACGAAAAATCGCGATCGTTACAAGAAGTGTCTATTCGCCATAACTCGTCATGAATGGACATGGCTGTTGTTCTTCTATAAATAGGAGTTAGTTTCAATGAATTTCAGATCAGATTTTCTTGTTTTTCACTCCTCTTCTTCTTCCACATTTCTTAATACACATTCTTACCATTACTTTGCCGAAATCAACACTGAATCAAACTCGATTACTTCTGGTTTGATTCTCTATCCCTATCTCTACAAGGTTCTCAGTGCTATTCAGAGTTATAGACTTCTTTGTAATCTATTAAGAGAGAAAATGTGTGATTGTAGCCTTGGAAATCAATCAAGAGAGAAAAGGTGTGATTGTAGCCTTGGTAAATCAATTGGGTAAACTTGTGGCCTGAAAATCAAGTATCTCTAATAAGAGGATAGAAATTCTGGAGGGTGTACCTCGTAGCCTTGAAACCGAGGGTGTAATTGTACAATCGCTTTTGAAAGAAAATCCGTACTTGTGTTGCGGGACTGGATGTAGGGTAACTCCAAACCGGTATAAAATCCGGTGTGTTCTTTCCTTTACTGCTTTTATTTTATTTCTGCATCTGTGTTTGTTTCTGTAATTATCCCTATATCTGTAGATTGCATACATCCGTGTCTAAATTAACATAAACCCAAAAAGATTTAGTAATTCTTTATAAAGACTATTCACCCTCCTCCAGTGTTAATCCTAGCCTTAAGACCCGTAATTCGCATTTCTTTCACGTTTCTCTGAATCCGTCGGAGTCATGAACTGTTGTGAAACACATATTTGAATTATCTGTCTTCTGATCATCATCGCTTGAGGACGAGTCTGAGTCATCTAGAATAGCAGTAAGTGCACGCTTCCATTTCTTTACTAAATCATTGTTTATAGGAGGATTTTTCCTATTTGGATACGGATAGTCTCTTTTGATATGGCATGGTTCATCACAGTTGAAACATTTGACATTGTTTGGCACTACATTCTGATTTTCAAAGTTCTTATAGTTGTTTCTCTTGAGATTATTCATCTTTCTGTATTTCAGAAATTTTCGAAAATTCCTGGTCATATAGGCCATCTCTTCATCATTATTGCTGTTTGAGTCTAATCCATCGGTCAATGCATTGAATGCCATTGATTTCTTTTTAGATGCTTTGCTTTCTCTTCTCCTAATCATTTGGACTTCAAACGACATTAGATTTTCAATTAATTCTTTTATCTTTAAGATACTGATGTTATTTGCCTCTTCGATCGCAAGTGTCTTTTGATCCCATTTTGGAGTAAGAGAATTTAAAATTTTTCTGACTTGATCTTCTTTCGAAAATTCATTTCCCAAGGATATTAGAGAATGCACAATATCCTAAAATCTACTATACATTCTGAAATACACTCATTAGAATTCATTTTAAATAATTGAAACTGATTTGTGAGCATGAAAATCTTGGTCTATTTAACTTTGCTTGTTCCTTCGTGAGTCACTTGCAAAGTTTTCCAGATTTCATATGCAGACTTACAAATTGACACTCTATTAAATTCATTCTTATTAAGTGAATAAAATAGAATATCTTTGCTTTAGAATTATTTTGTGCAACAGTCTTTTGCTCAGCGGTCCACTATGCAAAATCATTTGTGGGTTCAGAATATTCAGTTTGAGTGATATTCCAAGTATCTAATCCTATAGATTGTAAATATATTTTCATCCTACATGCCCAATATTCATAGTTACTACCATTAAAAAGTGGTGGTATGATAGTAGACTGATCCTCTACAAATGAACTAGTGACAGAAATACTAGTGTTAGCAGTACTAGTGTTGGTAGCCGTTTTGAAAATTTTTCAAAATTCAGGTTATGGAACTTTTGAAAACCTTGCTCTGATACCAAATGTGAGGATGCGGAATACAGATCTTAAGGATAGGATTAACACTAGAGGGGGAGTGAATACTATTTAAAGAATTACTAAATCTTTTTGAGTTTTTGTTAATTTAAACATAGATGTATGCAATATTCAGACACAGATATGATCACAGAATCAAACACAGATGCAAATATAAAGTAAAAGCAATAAAGGAAAGAACATACCGAATTTTATATTGGTTTGAAGTTACCCTACATCCAGCCCCAGACACAAGTACAGATTTCCTTCCAAAAGGAATTGTTCAATTACACCCTCGATTTCAAGGCTACAAGATACACTCTCCAGATTCACAATCCTCTGGGTAGAGATACTTGATTTCTCGAGCAACAAGTTCACCCAATTGATTTCCAAGGCTACAATCATACCTTTTCTCGCTTGATTGATTTCCAAGGCTACAATCACACCTTTTCTCACTAAATTGATTAGAAAGAAGTCTATAACTCTGAATAACACTGAGGATCTTGTTGAGATAGTGATAGAGAATCAAACCAGAAATGATCTAGTTAGATTCAATTTTGATTTCGACAGAGTAATGGTAAGAATGTGTATATAGAAATGGGGAAGAAGAAGAGAGTGAAAACCAGAAAAATATAATATAAAATTCGTTGAAAACAGCCCCTATTTATAAAAGAACAACAGCCATGTCCATTCATGAAGGGATATGACGACCAGGCAGTTCTTTTGAAATTCAAATTTTTGAAATCAATTGACACTATGTTGACATAGGTAACTTGGGTATGTCGACATCCCAAAGGAAATTTTGGTGTTTTGTTTTTCTTTGAAAATAACTTTTATCTTATATTAAAACTATTTTAAACTTCTATAAATATACTTAACTATAGTTAAAATACATAAATAAATATAGAGAATAATATTTTGGTATATATTAAATTTTACTATAATTTTATATTTAAATCTAAGTATAAATATTAAAAGTTAAATATATTATTATTAAAAGATAGTTTAAAAACTAAGGATAATTTGATTTTGAAATTAAAGATTATTTTGAGGCTAAAAGTATTTAAAATCAGGATAGATGATTTTCATTCTTTTTAAAAGGAAGGTTTTGAAATCATATTGAAAATAAGATATAATTTTGTAAAAACATTTTGAATAAAAATTAGCGGATACAAAACAATGTTCCATTAGATTTTTCGTAGGTTCCATCCCTTTAACGAGCTTGAAGTGGATTCCATTACACAAATAAATTGGATTTTAAGATGTCAGTGCTTTTCTAGGAGTTTTAACAAAGTTTCTAATTAAAATTACTTATTCTTGAATCTTGAATAATCTTGATATTCTTGATACTCATGAGTATTCAATCTTGATATCTTGGATCTCTATACTGTACAGTCTTCATTCTTGGTACCTACATGGTTAAATCCTGCATATACATATATATCTAAACTATACTGTTAGTATTTATATTTTATAATATATTCTAAGGTTGTTGTCATCAAAACCACCATCTCAAGGACTAACATCTTTATTATTTCTGCCACTGCTTTCTTCCACCAACCAATTGACCATATTAGCTATGTTCTTCTCATTAGCATGGTAATCCAAAAGTCGACTATAAGATACTACGTCAAGCATTTCATTTTGTAAACGATTCCGCTTTTTCGACTGACGTCTAGGTACTCCTTTCCTTGGGAGAGCCACTCCTTCAATATTTCGTGGGCATGCGATCGGTTGAGCTACGGCTGTCTGAAATCCTTCTTCATTAGCATCAACATCCAACTTAAGACCATCATTATCAAGCTGCAAATCCACTTCTTCATCAAAAACCACCATTGCATCACCTTCCAGGGCATCATCCCTCTTAGATTCCTCTTAGTACCAAGAGAATTCCTCTCGATACCCGGTGGTCTTCTAATTAGGGGAGCATTTCTGCTTCCTCCCGCAAGTCCTTCCATAACTCCATCGATACCTACCTTCTGTTTATGCTTTCCATCCCTTCCGTTTAGGCCATAAACAAAGGAGTTCTCTTATTCTATTATAGTGAAGTTTCCCTTCTAATTCTTTTGGTTCTCGGTGGTTGCTAGGTTAGCAAAGCATCCATCTTATCCGCCAATGCTTTCTGGCTATTTAACATTTTCCATTTCAACTCCCGCAGCATTTTATCAAGCTCTCCTCCGGTAACTACTTCTCATTGAGCAGAGGATTTTGGTATTACTTATTGATTATTAACTTCAGTTTGATGAATATTCCTTTCATCACCACCAGCCGTCGCTCTTGATGACCTTCCAGATCTCCTTACCGCTATGGCTTTCTGTTAGCTATCTTTTAGGTTCTTCAAGCAACTTTTCAGGACCTAACTTCTGGATTTATCCATCCTAAAGTAGAGAGCTAGATCTAAAACCGAGTTCAATTTATAATGAAAGCACCAAAATTGAATCAACACCCAAAGAAAAATTATTGGGAACTTATAAGACGTAGATCTATCAAATAATAGTAAAATAGTAGAAAAATAACAGAAAGACACAAGATTTTTATAGTGGTTCGGCAATCTCCAGCCTACCTCCACTTATATCTTTATTGATTATCGATTTGACAGTTGTTAGAGAGAATTAAGTCACTAGTATAAGGGATTGACAGGTTCTTAAGCCTAGAACTGCCAATAGTACCTGCCTTGCCGACTATCGTGAGTGAGAGATATGACATAAAAAAAGGAACCGAGTCCAAGATCTAAGTTAAGATCCTTTTTTTAGTTGCAGTTAGGCCGATATTTATAGAGAAACAGATGTACAAGTATAGGAGCCCACTTGCGTTGAAGTCTAAGAAGTTATCTCGATGATGTATGAGTCAACACAGGATCCCATAGTCAAAAAGGACCTTTTGGCACCGAGTGGTTTCTCTTGGCACTGAGAGCTTTACTTAGGTTGAAACTTGCATTTTCCACTTGCGTCACTCTTCTATCTCTAGTTTAATGTGCTTAAAGCTCTTTTCCATAGTCTTTGAGTTGATTCTAGTGATTCCTCCAACAACACTTGTAATATTCTACTTTCTTTGCTTTCTTCTTATCAATCCTTAGAATTGCTCATTCAATCCCTAAGAAAAGCTTGACCATGGGAGGTTAAAGTAGAGTATGAAGTTCATGGAGTATATAGTGCCAAGGTAGGAGGAAAAACCACTTAGTACCGAGTGGAAAGCTCTCGGTACCGACTGATTTTCTTAGCTCTATTATAACAACCCGGTTTTCGAAGACGTAATTTTAGACAAACTTAATTACAGTAAAAGTATTAGAATTCATTTTTTTTGGGTAATTAGTATCTTAGTAATAAGATTATAATTTAATTGAAGTCAATTTAATATATTAATGAATTGAATGAGTTAATAAAATAATTTTCAGAAGATATATTAAACTGGATAAAGTATTACCGTTAGTCTGTTAAATATAAAATATTTTAAAGTGTAAATAATTTTGTATAACTAAATAGATGAAAAGAAGTTTTATTTGATATTCAATCAAATTAATAAATCGACGAAGATGAATAGATTTATTTATATTAGTTTAATGCATAATTAAATGGAGTAAATTAATATTGAACTGAACAGAATTGTGTAGTTATCGCATTATATTTCGTAAAATGAAGTGTAAATTAGAAAAATTTTTATTTATAAATAAGTAATTAGATTATTAAAAGAAAAAAATTATTTAATTAAAACACAAGGCCCAAAAGCAATTCAAGCCCAAATGGTATCAACCCTCACTCTCCCTTTTCCATTGGTAAACCCATTCCCTTCACAAAATTCAGTCTATAACTATTACTCCTCAAAAACGAAATCCCAAAGCCCTAAATCCATCGGGTACGAAACGAGAGAAAAAGGAAAAGATATAATCGTGTGCACTGTAAATCGATCGACGAGAGGGACGGGCGAGCTGAGGCTGCTGATGGCCTACGATGTAAAGGAGCTTGCGACGCCAAGTGGGAGTTGACGACCGGTTTGAAGGCGAGAAATGTGGTGAGGCAACTGCAAAGGAGCGAACATGATTATGAGGCCAATTCAGTTCCAGGTAGTCGTGAAGTGTAGCTTGGCTGGCATTCAAAGCAGGCTTTGTTTTGCGGTGCTGTTCGAAGTGATGGTAGCTAGGGTCTTGACATTAGATTGATTTGGGATCTTGGGTGCAGACTGAAACCAAATTGAGGAATTCAAGCAAGCTAGTGGGGTTAAAGTGAGTTATTCTCTTAGCTCACACTGCTGTATCTAAATAAAAATATCTCTTTTTGCATGCTTTGCTTGGCTTATGAATCGTTGATGAATTGCATAAATTTTTAGTAGCGATTGGATGAAATTATTGAAATAAATTACAGACTATGGATTTAATTTGTTTCATGGATGAATTAGTTGAATTGTGTGTTTAAATGTGGAATTTGGATTAATGAATGATTATGAAATAACATGTATGTTAAAAACTATCAAAATTCATTTGATTTTTGTAGCTACATTATTTGATGGTTATGCATTGTTTGTGTGACCGAAGTTGTTAGAAAGCAACTCAGATCTCTAAGAAATTTTATATTATGGAATGATATTTTATAGAACGATGTTGGCTCTAGAAGATGCATTTTTGATGAATTTATTGTTTGAATTGTTTAAAGATTTTTAAAGATGAGTAATATTTATTCATAATACCTTTCAAAATTTACTACTATAAGTATATAATTTTAAAAATTGTTTAAAGGCAAAAGATAAAATATAGTGTTATTCTATAAAAGCTGTTACGAAAGTAATAAATTTCTTTTTCAAGTGAAAGTGTTCAAAAGCCTTTGTAAATAAAAATCTTTTCCTTAAAATGAACCAGTATATTAGGCACGTCCGTTGGACATGTGCATAGTAAATATCATCTTGAAAACCACAGTCACAAAGAAAATTAACAAATGAAAATGAAATGTGATAAAACAAATTAATCGAGTAAAATAATAAGGTAATAAACATCAAAATGGATCTTCACCTTTTTCTAAAAAATAAAATCTTATGATATGATATAATAATTGAAATACAACAAATAACTGGAAAATCAAACCAAGTGGGATGAATATCAAAATTTTACAACTTGCTTTAGTATTCTAGTTTCATTCATTCCAATTTTGCGCAATATTTTATTAACTAATTATCCCTCACCATTCTTATGATTATTCAATTATTAAATTTTTGATAAGTAAAAACAAATAATCTGCTGTTTAATTATAAGGCATTGTATATTAAAATGTATGCATTATGATTATTATATTAGGAAATTCGAAAATTTTGAGCTTGATATCAGTATACTAGTAGAAACGATTTCATTATTTTCAAAAAATTGAAATTTATAAGGTCATCAGTTTGAGTTTTAAGAAAAAACAAATACTGATATCTTTGAAGTTCTTGTAATACACAAAGCCTCGTCATAAAAAAAAGAACACATTAAATCAAATTATATAATTAATTTCTATACCTTGATAACTTCATTTTACATCCATGGCAGAAATTGCAAGCAACTAAAACAGTGATGGAGAATGTAAAGGATACCCAGAACTTCAAATAGAGAGCTTGAAAATCTAGAATTGAACCAATTGTTCAGAATGTCTATTTCGTTTTGGCATTAATGGAGGGTGTTGCCTAATTTTTTTTAAGCATTCGAATCTGGTTACACAACCAAATTTATATCATATTTTATTTTTTAGAACACCAAATTTAGATGTCATGATATATACATATTATTATTTTGAGTAATCTAAACAATAGTTACAAACTTATGAACTTTTCTTTATCAAAACATGATCGCTATTGCTATTAACTCATATTGATGTTGTTATGAAGCATGTCATGGTTTCACCCCAAATTCCAGTTTCATTTTCTTCACATGAACTCAATGAAACAAAACATTAAACATGTGGCATGCATAAAAAAGCCTCTAAACATGATGCACACTCACAAAAAGGGGATAAAGTAAGCTCAGGTGACTGCTATGGACCAATTAGATAGCGCACAATTTATCTGGGTACACTGACCTATATTATCTTGGATCAACATCTCCCTCAGAATCTTATGGTGCAAAATTTCCAATTGAATGAAGAATGTGGTTGAATATTGTGGCACGTTCATATGTTCTCCTTTCAAGGCTGCCGGCTTCAATAGGCTCTTTAAGCTTATATCCACAGCACATGTTTTTTTTACCGAGGGTTGTTAACTGAGGGTTATTACCATGATATGGCGAGTGATAAATGCCATACATAAATTTAACCTTAAAATGAATTTCATGCGATGAAGAAGTTAGAATTCCATACAGTATTTTGAAGTTGGATGTCCAGTTATATTTTATTTTTATATTTATTTTTAAAACTAAATTAGGCGAAGTGAGAGGTGGGGATGGAAATGTTTCAATCGTGGCTTGAAAAACGTGAGAGGTTGAAATGACAGAAATATCCATGTCATATAACACAATTCCAAAAGGGTAATTTAGACATTTCAAAAGCTTCATTTGAAAGTATTCCTATTATATATAGATTTATGGATTTAAAAGTGATTTTGAAAAATTATATCTTTGTATATATGTAAAATTAATTTAGAACTCTTTTATTTTATTTATGATGGATTTGAGATTTTTATGAGATTTCGTGTTTTTCTACGAAGTAAAGAATTTAAATAAGCGATTGAATTGTCGAATCAGTATGGGACTTGACTTACATTTCTTTTGCTAATTATTATAACTTGTTATATAGAGTTCGAGTGGAATTTACCAGCTCTTACTACATACTGAAATTTCATTCTTTGGTATGGGACATCTAATTAAATTTTAGTAATTACTAAAGCGAAAGTAATTTACCTTTTGAGTCTTTCTATCTTAAGGTCTTCGAATTTCAAACCGATAGATCTCCAGAGAAGATGACTCATTTTTCACTGACCCAAGAGTCGATACATTCTTAGATTTAGGTAGCGCTTGACAGAACCGCTTGAAGAGGTGCTAAGGACCCGACGAAACTGTTTGGGAGGTGTTAATGACCTGACGAAACTGCTTGGAGAAGTGTTAGCGACCTTGTCAAACTGCTTGGAAGAAATTACATGGAGAAGTGTTAGCGGCCTTGTCAAACTGCATGGAGAGGTGTTAACGACCTTGTCATTGCGTTCGGGAATGAAATTCCCTTTCTTTTATGAATTTGAAGATTTTGAATTGTTATCACCAAAATTTTGATGGTAATCCATTTAAGACTTGATACGGATATATGAAATGATGATTTTGATTGATATGCCTTATTAGGATTATTGGATTTTAGGCATATTTCTATGGTGGCTTATATTATCATTAGGTCATATATTTATGATAGATTTATGAAAGGGTGATTTTAATTGATCTGCCTTACTAGGATTATCTGGTTTTAGGCATATTTCTATTATGGCTTATCTTATTATTAAGTTATATATTTATGATATCAGTATTTCACCTTTTTATTAGATATAGTATGACCCGTTTATTTTATAATACCCAGGTCAGACCAAGACTTTACAGGTGTAGGGACTCACTGACTTATGGATTTTGTCTAGCATTAGTGTAGACTATTTTGACTGTTTCGTTTTTCTCCATTATTACATACTAGTATACAACACACGTACGTGAAATCTAATATCCAAAGTTTGTTTAACTTGGATGGATATGTGAATTAAGTGCAAATATTTTTGTAGTCACGACACAATTGAAGTTGTTTTTGTTGGTGATATCGATGATAAATTGATAGTAAAATTCCGTTGGTGGATAGGCGGAAAAGGTGGTGAGATTCCATTAACGAATGTGGGTAATTTTGGAATTTCAAAAGAACACCGTGTAAATCATGTTGATTGAATTCTGTTTATTAATAGTAGAGATGTATGTACATTAAGGATGATGGGTCATGCATATTATTTAGCAGTTGGCTTGTACTTGATATGATATTTTAGATTTGATGTATATATATTTATATGGGTCTATTACTGATGTTTTATAGACTTACATCTTAATATTATATGATATACATTATTCCGCTGTGGTCTGTGACTCTAATTCTTATTTATTTATATTATATACTGGTTTGAATATTCTAAATCAGTGTCTTTATTATATTTTATTAATACTATATACATCACATATTCAGTTCAGATCCTCCTAATGGTAATAAAGACGTGTCAGTGGTGGTTCGAAGATATATTCACATTCGATCGCCCTTAACCAGCTGTATTATCAGTATTATTAGACGACATTACTTGTAATGTTCTTTACTAATACATGTATAGTGGTAGGGTCATTATAGCTGTTATCGAAGCTGTGTTTAGAGCATTATAGGATATAATTGATAGAAATTCGAGATCTAAACCTAGTGAGACCTTAGATAGCTTAAAATTTAATTGTTGTGTCCTGGTCTGTTGGTGATCAAAGTTGCGTAGTGGAAGCTGGAAGATAGATTTCCGCTGAAGGTGATTGTTTATTTGTTTGCTTGAAATATAAGTTGGTTGCATTAATGTTTGTTTTGTTTATGCTTAGTTTAAAATGTGGAATTGAATAAGACATTGTCACTTAAAGAATTTATAGTCCCATTTGAATTTGGACGAACCCAGTTATTAATAAAAGCCGGTAGTTTCTACAAATAGAATCGTTGGGGAGTAACAAAAATGTCTAAGCAATTATAATTATAAAATATAGAATGATAAATAATATGTATCTAATTAAATTTGGAATTGGAAAATATACTTAATAAATAAAATAAAATTAGATATAATAAAAGTTGATTGGTTGATGGATGCTTGGTAGCTTTAAAATTGTAAATGATTGAATCACTATTGAGAGTTGAAACCTGCTCAATAATAACAATAGAACTTGATTGTCTTCAATAGTGTAGTTACCACAAGAAATATTGAAAATTTCAATTTATATAAATTGATATGTTAATTCATATGTGTGACTAATTAAATGTTAAGGTAAATTAAAATTTTGATGTTTGCGTGAGGCATATATTGATGAACGTACGTGCTATGGAATATTTGTTAGTAAATTATTATTTCTATGATAATATTAAGATCGATTGAAAGAATTTTAATAAAAACAAGCATTTATTTTAATTAAAAAATCTTTTTGATATCAAATACACATATATAAGGAATTTGATGATGTTTATTATAGGCAAGCAAATATATTATGAAGGCGTAAAGTATTAAAAGATATATGTATATCATATATAAAATAATTTTATGTTAAATTGTCCACTGAGTGCTTTAAGGATTCCGGTCGATGCGCTTGACCAATGTTATTGGTAGGGATTCGTAAACACTAGGACGAGACATTCAGACATAGTGTTTTCGACAATTAAATATTTTCAGTAATAATACTTAGTAACTATATAATATTTTTGTAAAGAAGATAAAATTTTGAAATAAGTTAAATATTATACAAATTAAGGATAGTTTGGAAGAATTGTTTTTAAGGTAAAATAATATTTTATAGAAGTATATAAATTATATTTTCGAAGGAGGTGCCTTGGGATATTTTGATAAATAAAATAAAGCATGTAAAATGAGAGTAGGATTTATATTTTAAATAAATTTGGCATTTGTAAAAATCTCATATTTCATTTATAAAGATTGATGTTAAATAAATTAGGTGTGGTCTTTTTAAACGATTGTGAATATTGTATTATGGTTGTAATAGATGGTAGAATTTATGTTTGAATAAAATGTAAAGTGATATAAAACTTATTCATATAAATTTCCAATTTAAGTGAAGTTTAAAATGAAACTAAAATTCATTTATGAATGTAATAAGTTGTTGATTGTCAAATATTTTTCTCAAATATGACTTTAAAAATAAATGAGATTTAAAAGTACTTTTATATGGCAAAGATAAGGGAGAACTCTTTTTGGTTATGCGCACACACACTTCTTGCTAGAAGTTTGCTTTTCGAAGTTATTAAATTCCAAAAATAAGTATTTAATTTAAAGAAAAGCAATGATTGGACTTTCTTGATTTTTCATTTTTATAGAAAATGATTTTTTGAGAAATGTATTATTTTTGTCAAAATAATTTAGAGGGTGAAGTAATAATATTTATATACAAGGCAAATCTTTAAAATTATTTTGTATCCTCATTTAGAAAATATTTAATTAGTTGAATATCTTGAACATCTAAAAATGTTTAGTGTTTTAAAAATTTGTATAAGGTTTTTATATGTTGAAAGGGTGTAAAATGTTTGTATAAACTATTTTTAGATTAGAAAATAAGGAAGTAATTAAGGAAATCATAAATATATGAATTGAAATTACAATTTAAAATTTCTAAATGAGAAATCATAATTTGACAAAAAATCTAAATAATCGAATATGATACTTCAAGGAAATGATTTATTATTTGAAATATAAATACTAGTTCTTTTGAATTTGTCATAAAGTAATTGATTCCCAAAAATTTCAATCCAAAATTTATTTTGGAAAAGGTAAATGATATTATGCAAGAGAAATAAAATGACAAAGATTTGAATAATAATAATTATTATTGTGAAACAATAATGTATTCTAATTATAATTATCGTGGATTATGTGACTTATTCAAAGCATGTCTCTGGTCTTAAATCATATAGCAGCATGTATTCATGTTCGAAATCCATATAGCAGCAAGGGTGATGATGTATGCACCGAGTGTTTATATGGTTTTAGTTGTTTGTGTTTGTACAAGTGAAATGCAAGCAATAGCATGTGATACTTTATATATTTACAAGTACATGGGTAACGTTCAACGTAACCGTGAACATGGTGGATGTTTTAGTGGCCCGTGTTTATGATTTCTCACTTGCCAGAGTTTTATATTGTTTAGTATGAAAAATTCAGTTTGCCTCATGTTGTGTTTGGCCTACTTTACATGTTTTCCTTCTTCGAATCAAACGGCAGTAATTATAATTGCTGAAATATATATAGGAAATTTTGAAGGAGTAATAAAAAAATAGTACAACAACACGGGCTTGCTTACTGTACATGCATGCCCGTATTTGTTTTCATATCTTATATATATGTTTGAATATGAAAACACTAAAATAGCAGTAGTAATACTATGCTGTGTTTATATTAGCAAAATGAAATTTCTATTATTTTGATGTAGATATGTTAAAATGCAAACTTTACACTCAAAAATAAGTAGTGACCCATACTTACTTCAAACACTTCAAGGTTAAATAATTTGAGTTATAATTCTTGATTGCTGTACATACATACATGACTATAGGTGAGTGTGTACCTTTGTATATCAAATACACTTTCATGTCCATCTATTGCATAAAAATGTAGAGCGCGTCGAGTTCAAATTCACTCTTAGATTGAAACAAGTTTTAAGTTTACCGTTGTTAACATTAGAATGTTAAAACTTGCTTAGTTTCTTTTAATGAGATATACCTGTCATCTCAATTATAACTCCAGTTAATTTCTTGGTTATCTAATTTAATTAGAATTAGTTTCTTATTTATTTTAAATGAACGCACTATACTAGATATTTGGATCATCTTTTTAGTCTAAAAACCAGAGTAGAAATTCACTTATGTGATCTTGCCATAAATTCAAAAATGTTGGTAAAATGAGTTCTTATTCCATACTTGTTGTTAGACTGTATTCATTTGTTTAGACTACTGTGTTCTAAATCCAATGATTGAGATATGGTGAGTGAATTTCAATTTTAGTCCTAGTAAATCGTGGTTTATTATATGGAAGGAAAAAGGGCTGCTGCTATGCAGGAGTGCATTTGTTAAATACAAACATATGCTTCATCCAGATTAAGAAATGAAAATGGTATAGGTTGTTATATTTTATACATGAATTTTTATGTTGTTTGAGCAAAATTGTAGATACATGTAGGCCGCATGCATGGATTTTGTCGCATATTTGCTTTCACTTGCTTAAAGAATGAACAGCTTGCTTTAAAACGCTAAATAAAGGTACGCTTACATATTAAAATACAGAAATGTTAGAAATATTCATATATATTGTGTTTTCGACCATGTGGTCGATGTATATTATATATATTATATTTGTAAAACTGCAAACGACTCTCCATCAATGGAGGCTGCCAAAATTTTCTAAAAGTTCTAACACTTAGAAAAAATTTAATAAAATTTTCGTATGTGAAGAAATAAAAGTTAAGAAATTAGTCTATTTTAATTTATAATGAATGATAAGCTTGATTTTTATATTAACTATTTAGAAAATTAAGCGAATTTCAATTTAATTGTAGATTTCTAATTCAATTAATGTTTGTGCGTGTGAGTAACGTTTCTCTATAAGAAATTGCGAGAACGTAATTTTCATAAGGAGGGAGGTCAGTAACAACTTTGTTTTCGAAGACGTAATGTTGGACAAATTTAATTATAGTAAAAATATTCGAATTCAATTTTTTTGGTAAGTAGTATTTCGCAAATAAATTTTTTATTTAACTGAAGTCTATTTAGTAGTATATTTTGTTTTAACAAATTGAATTAATTATTAAAATAATTTTCAGAAGATATATTAAGCATGATAAAGTTTTATTGTTAAATATAAAATATTTTAAAGTGTAAATAATTTTGTATAAGAAATAGATGAAAAAATGTTTTATTTGATATTTAATCAAATCAATAGATCGATAAAGATGAATAGGTTTATTTATATCAGTGCAATGCAAAATTAAATAGAGTGAATGAATAATGAATTGAATAGAATTATGTAGTTATAGAAATATATTTTAGAAAATAATGTGTAAGTCAGTTTAAATTAGAACAAAATTTGTTTATAAATAAGTAATTAGATTATTTAAAAGAAAAGAATATTTTATTTAATTAAAAGACAGACCCAAAAGCAATTCAAGCCCAAATAGCATGAATCTTCACTCTCCCTTTTCCAATAGCAAACTCATTCCCTTTACAAGAGTTTAGCTCATAACTGTTACTCCTTAAAAAAAATTCCAAAGCCTTAAATTCATCTAGTACGAAACGAAAAAAAGGAACAAAGACATAATCGAGTGCACTGTAAATCGATCAACGAAAGGGAGGGGCGAGCTGAAGCTGCTAATGGCCTGTGATGTGCGATGTGAAGGAGCTCGCGACGCTAGGTCGGAGGCGACGACCTATCTGAGGTGAGCAATGTGATAAGGTTATGGCAAATTCTATTCCAACCCATATATTCATTTAGTAGCCTCCCCTTGAAAAAAAAAATTATCCGAAGACAAAATATCCTTAAAAAACTTTCTTGTCAACTCTTCTTCCTTACGTGATTTTTCACGCTCCTAAAACATCTAAGCATCAAAACCCTACTTTTCAAATCATTGAAAAAAATTCGTTTTGAAACTAGCAGATGATGGATTTTGAAGAGGAGGGTGAATCTCTGTTGCAATCACAGCAAGTTATTCAATAATTTTTTTTTGATAATTTTGTTAATTTTTGCAAGTACAGTCGAATCCACTCGACTAGCGAGATTTGCGACAATCCACGTATAGGCACTACTAGGCTTTAGGCCAAACGTAGCTGGAGGATAGCGTGATTACACTAAAACCACGCGCAAGCTCCACGTGGTAGTGAAACTAACCACGCTAAGCTTTTGTGTGGTTTTGACAACTACCATGCAGTAGCCCTGCATGGTAATTCACAATTTTTTTTCTACTCACCCTTTAATTATTCAATACTTATGACATTTATTTTCTGCAGATTGTATCATTTTCAAGTGATGAAGAAACATGCGACGAAATAGTGTTGGATTATTCAAATTAGTTTACAACTTATGATGTAAGTTTAAGTTGGTTAACGTTCGAATAAATCTATACTAGGAAAAAAATTCATACTTGTTCAATTATTACTTACATTTTTTTAAATATTTTTAATGCAGATATTTCCTTTTAGAAAAAAATTGGCCGATTGGGTTCATGACGTAGAAAAACGTCTTGGTTTTATTAACGCAATTATGAAATCGAATACTGGTGCTTCAACCGAAAAACCAAGAATTATGTTTGCTTGTGAATGAAGTGATTTGCACAAGAAGCGAAAAGACAAAAGCACGAAGAACCTCCGAATGACCGGTACAAAAAATGCAATTTCCCGTTTAGACTTAAAGGTGAGAAACTTCCTACTTTAGATGATTGGGTATGTTGTTAATGGTGTTCATAATCATTCAAAATTAAAAAATACCGAAGGACATTCGTATATTGGCCGTCTAACTGAAAATGAGACCAAGTTAGTTGTTGAGATGCATAGGAACATGGTAAAAGCAAAAGAAATTTTACACACGCTTAAAAGAAATGATCCTACAAATTGTACCACCATCAGAACAATTTACAATGTTATACGAGCACAAAATGCTATTGAGCGAGCATGGCGGTCTCAAGTTCAATATTTGCTTAGTAAATGGAAAGAGTTTGGTTATTTTGAATGACACCATAAAACGTTAGACGGAACATATATTATTAAAGATATTTTTTGGACGCATCCTACCAACTTGGATTTTCTGCGTACATTTCCTCGAGTTATCATACTAGATTGCACATATAAAACCAATAGGTATACAATGCGCAAGTCCAAGTCCATTAGTGTTCAAGTCTAAGTCCATTATGCTCAATTCCAAGTCCAAAGATTAAGTCATATGCATATCTATTATTCAATAATAGTTGTATAAATTTTAAGAGAAATTTGCTATGCAAAGTCAAATGTCCAAGTCCTTATTTGCAAAAAGTTCCAAGAGATAGAATCAACTCTAAAAATCCCCAAGTTGGTTTAGGGTTTACATTTTAAAATTAAGAAAATGGAGAAAGAAGAGACCCCCCTTCAGGATAACGAAGGGGGTCTACTTATAGAGTTCGCCAATAGACGGGATGGTTGACATGTGTCCCCTTGCCATCCCTTCATATAGTAGATATTCGACAACCCTTATGTCTTCTGAGGATCGACATCTCTTACTGCTTGTAAAAGCTCCATGTGCTTTGATAATATTGAAGCTCATCATTCCATTGGTGTTCGTTATCCCTTTTGTTTGTTGGAAATTGGCAGCATTACTTTGTAGAAACTCGACATCACTTGTTTCTCATAGATTCTCGACAATATTTTTTGTTGTAGAGGCTCGATAACTGTTACGTTATCAGAGGTTGCTCATCCTAGGGAAACTCGATATCCTCCCCTATTATTGATGCTCGACATCTTTTAATGGTGTAGCATCCTTTCTTTGTTCCATGCTCGACATTGCCCTGTGGTGTTGAAGGTCGACATCTACATCTTTGATAATCCGATTATCTGTGGACTCAATAACTTTTGTGTCGGTAGAAGCTTGATATTCTAAGCATTTATTGGCTCGATTTCCCCATCGCCTTTTAGAGGCTCAATACCTTTCCTCATTGTTGATGTTTAACATCACCTTCTACTTGTTAAGTGCTTGAAAACACTTATTATTGTAGAGGTTCGTTGCCCCTTAGAGACTTAGGTACCTCTCACTGCTTGTTAACCACTTTAATGTTCGACATCCTTAGAGACTCGACACATTTTCACTGCTTTGTTAACCACTTGAATGCTCGACGTCCTTATTATTATTAGATGTTTGATACCTTCTTGTTATTGGTGGAGGCTCGTTATTCTTTTCTAAATGTTAAATTCTTGATAACTTTACTTTCTTTAGGCTTGGCATCTCCCATCATTTCCAAACTCGACATGTTCTCTTTAGATGCTCGATACTCATATTATATGGTAACATTTAACCCCCCTCCCTTGTGTAGAAGAAGCATATTATACTTTAGTATAATTCCACTCTTCATGTTGCCCCTATTGATATTCTGAAGCTTTCAGCCTCACTCGTTCATTCAAATAGGAATCAACTCTTCTTGTTGTTTCCCTCTACTTCTATAAATACCCATCTTTCCTTCTCTCGAAAGCTTTACTTATAACTCAAAACTCAAATTTTGATTATAATTTTTCCTTCAATCCCATAATTTCTAAAAATAAGCTTTCGATTCCTTATGTATCCAAATTTGATTCAAGGTGCGATTTTTTCTCGATCGAATTAAGGATAAATGGGGGTTCTTAATTGTAGAATTAGGGTTTTATGAATTGGGTATTTGCAAACTCTCGGGTTTCGCGATTTGGATCTGAATACTCTCGTGATTAAGGAATTTTCATGTTAGAATCCAAACGTCGTTTGTAGTTCAATCCCGAATGATTAATAGAAATCTAATAATTCATAGAGTTTTTGATAATTATCAAAAACTCGATAATTATCTAAAAACTTGGCAACTGATTAAAGCCTTGATAGTCGTGAAAGACTCGACCTCTATTTATAGCTTGGTAGTTGTTAGAGACTCAATACCCAGCCAGAGAGTTGTTAACTGATTATAAATTCAACAACTAGTTAGAGACTCGACAACTAGTTAAAGACTTGCTAATTAATTATGGGATCGTCAACTAGTTATAAATTCAATAACTAGCTAGTGACTCGATAACAAGTTATGAACCCATCAAGTATTTAGAAAATCATTAACTAGTTACAAACTCAACAACCATTCAGTGAATCATTAACTAGTTACAAGCTCGACAACAATTTAGAGAGTTGTTAACTAGTTACAAACTCGACAACCATTCAGTGAGTTGTTAACTAGTTGCAAACTCGACAACTAATCAGTAACTTGTTAACTAGTTACAAACTCGACAACTATTCAGTGAGTTGTTAACTAGTTTCAAACTCGACAATCATTTACAGATTTTTTTTAAATAGTTACAAACTAGACAACCATTCAATGAGTTGTTAACTAGTTGCAAATTTGATAACTTTTATGTGTTCGACATTTAGTCATGAACCCGATGACTAATTAAAGAATCTCCATCTAGTTTTGAACTTACTAACTATTTATGAATTTGATATTTTGTTATGGACTCGATAACTAGTTACCAATTTAATATCTATTTGGAGAATCATTAACTAGTTACGAACTTGATAACTTTTATGAGTTCGACATCTAATCAAGAACTCGATAACTAATTAAAGAATCTTCATTTAGTTACGAAATCACTAATTATTTGTGAGTTCGACATCTTGTTATCTATTCATCTATTTTTATACTTAATGAATTAATTTTGTTCAACATTTTCTTAAGTACATAATATTTTCATAAATATACGACATTTCCTTGATTTTTGCTTGATATTGTTTGACAGATAAATGGCCGGCAAGAAAGATTCTGAAACCACTTCTTCTCAGGCGCGCTTAAAATCTCCTACTTCAGAGAAGGGAGATTATAGACTTCCAATCTTCCATAGCCATTCAAAATTCAATAGACACCATCCTTCAACAATTTGGCATTATCAATGTAGAAGCTACGGTGGCTGGCCCCTCCGAAAGGATAGATAATCCTCTGAAAGGATTCTTTGCTTTTACTCCCATCCACATTTGGAATTCGGGTTACCTTCCCCTCCCGGAGTTCCATGTGAGATTCTTGGATCATTTAGGAATCGCTTATATACAATTGCCTCCTAACTCTTACACCTATGTAAGTTGCTTGGAAATACTCGCCAAAGAAGCTGACCTCCCTACACTCGATGCTAAAACTCTCCACTCATTAGTAAATCTTGTTAGAGTGGGGAAGCAACCAGGGGATACCTGACATTGCCTTCTTCCTCATCTAAAGAGCTTGATCACTAATTTGATTAACAGAACCAAGGATGGGAAAACCAATTCTTTACTATCAAGAGCTATGCCCCTAGAATCAAGACGGTCCTTTCCTATCCCTAGTAAGGCTTGTTGCTTTTTCTCTATTTTTTATACTATATTCTTCTATTCTCTTATGGTAGCTATTCTCCTCCAAAACCTGCTTCTAAGGGGATGAATCCTTCTGTTGCTAGTACAATCAGTGCTTTGAGCCTGACTTCTCATACTATAGGGCATAGGCTTAAACTCTTGACCAAAGCCAAACTTCGAAAGTACTCCTTGATTCTGGAGAATAATAAAGTGCTCAGGGAGCCCCAATGGTTAAGACAAATGCTCACGGTAACCAAACTTTGGTTACCGATAATCAAAATGTCTTTTCTCCATTTTCTCCCATTCAGCGTGACTCTTCTGATAATCTCCTAACATGATTTTACTATAATTTATTACATTGACATCTTATGATTATTTCCTTGACTTTGGTTCAAATCTTGCCATCCCAGTTGCTAAGATGAAGGATGTTAAAGCTCTTTCCTTCTCCTTAGCTGTGACCGCTAAAGCTGCCCCCATTGCGGATTCTATCATTGATGCTCTTAAGGCTATTGGGAGCCGCAAAAGAAGGAAGGATTCTGACAATTTGTCTGGCTTTAATTCCTCCTCCAGGTAAACAGGCCTTACTTGGAGAAGGTCAAACACTTTCTACTATTGCTAAGGAATCCAACGTAGCTATAACTAACATTAACTAAGATTTAGTGTTATTGATTTAAGTTTACCAGAAAAGAATCCTCGTAACCAGATAGAAGTTGCTAGCTCCACGAGTCCTATTACAGGTGTCATGAATGCCTTATCTGCAACTTCCTTAAAATGTTGGTACCAAGAGTTTGGCCTGACTCCTCCTCCTATCGAATCTCTTCCCTGTGAAGCTTCGGTCCATCCCATCCCCTTGGACTTTGATAATTTCGTTCGCTCTATTATTCAATCCCCATCTGTGGCTTCTTTGATACCACGGTAGCCTTTTGTCTTTTTCAAAGATCATCTCCACATCCTTTTTCAACAGCTCTTTGTGGTACGTATCTTTATATGTATGGCGACTTCTATCTTTTAATTTAATATAAACTTTGACTTATTTTTCATTCATTATATATATAGGTGGCTAAGCACATATTCTTTCTTCAACAAGCCTCTCATGAATCTGTTAATCAAGTCCCAAATTTCAAAGAATAGATTTTCTTGTTGACAGAAAAAGTCAGTTTCATGAGGGCCAAATCCTTGAAGTCACAACAAAGAGGGATGAAGTTACTAATGAAAGGAATACACTTGCCTCTGACCTAGATGAAAAAAGAAAAGTGAGATTAGCAGCTAAGGAGAGTGTGAGATTCCTAGAAAAGAGCTTAAGCAGGCTAGATTATAAATAATCAAATGGCTGCACAAGTTTTAACCTTTAAGGACAAACTAGAAAGAAAGAGGCTACACTTCTCTATTGTTACATTCCTTATCTAGAGGCCCAAAATTAAGTGCTACAGATGCTGTTGTCATCTATAGTATTAGCTTCCAACGACTAAATACAGCTATGTTAATGATATCTATAATATCAGAAGCACTTGAATATGAAACAAAACACAGATTTCAAAACAACTTTTACTTCATTCTATTTAAAACAGATGTTCCATATTCAACTTACATAATCCCAATACGTTCCCAGACACAGATAAAATATACTTATTACACAATACGCCAAGAGCGGCATATGAAGATACCCTCTGGGATGATCAGAATCATATAGTCATAATAGACTTAATATAAACACGGTAGAAATTCAACAAAATATAAAAAACAAGAACCGCAACTCCTAAATAGCTATCCGTTGCCTCCTATATGCCCTGGTAGCCTTATTCATCATCCTTCTAAACCTGAAAAAGACCTTAATCCTTCAGGCTACCCAAATTAATTTGAGCACCAAAGAGTTTAAGGGAAAAACATAAACTTTGAGTCAGACATAAAGCCTGGTGTGAATAATACTATACATCCTGGTTTAATATGTTTAGTGAGACCACGTCGTTTAGCGGAATGGGTTTTCCCTCACTAACATCCTTTTAAAACATATCTTTTGCAAAACCTTTTCCTGCAACCAAACTGGTTAAATACTATAAAGCATCATTATGTAAACATACATAAATATCCGGTAATAATGAACTATGTGTTCAAACAAATAAGTTTTGTTTGGATAACTTTTAACCTTTGGATGACTCGGGCCTACGAGATAATATAAACAAAATTTATCGAACACCTGTTAGGCACTCCTCTTCTGGACGATCTGTTAAATACTTCGCTTCTAGACGCCTATCCCTAACTTAATCATCTCCCAGGTCTTCCTTATCCTAATGGTTTTTCGGGCTTACCAATTACCTATCAGTATACAAACATATATTCCATTTGGTGTGTAATCATAATTTCAGTCTACCTATGACCAAACCCTACACACTGGAATTTTGGACAAAATTTAACTGAGGTTAATAGCTAATGTATAGGACGCGACCTTATACCAGTCTCATCTGGTATTCTAATATCTGAGTCATTTTCACGATCCCCTCCCATAATTTTCCTTGAAAACATTTTCAAAATGATTTAAAACCGTTAAATCAGACTTATACAAGGAAAATATAAAATCTTTATGCTTTACTCAAAATCACGTTGCCATGTTATATATATATATGTATATATGTATATATTCTTTACTCAAACCTTTAGTTGATGAAAACACTCAAACATTTGAAAGTACCCCTTTTAGAACATTTGTTAGCATCCCTTTTGAAACCAAGAAAAACCTTTTTTATTATCTAGGCCAAGAGACCAAAACCTTACCTTTCGAAACCATTCATCAAACATATCGAAACCATTGAGCTCAAACCTTTCGAAATCATTCATCAAACATTTCGAAACCATTGAGCTCAAACCTTTCGAAACCATTGAACTAAAACCTTTCAAAACATTGAACTTAAATGTAACAACCTACATATTTACGATTGTATATTTAAATATTTTATTTAAATATAACATCATTAGTCGGATTATAGTCCGAAATGCTACTTTTTGCAAACTGTCAAATTAGGACTCGAGACCACTTCCATTAAGTTCAATATGACATTTGCGACTTTTTTGAGTATAAACATCGATATGTTTGGAGCTAGCTAAAATTTTGACATTTTCACTTAGGGATTTGGGTTTCAGCCCATTAACCTAACATATCAACCCAACTCCACTCCACTCCTCTTCATTCCTTCATAATATTTCCTACAACTCAAGCTTTAGCAAAAATGGTGGAGGAGATTGGAAATTAAAATCCTAAGCCCTCGTTTCTTTAAAAATCCAAGTTTTAGCTCCAAATTCAAAGAGAAGCTTAGGTAAGCATCTCCTTCTTCTTCTCCATCTCAATCTCTCTCCAATTTCAGAAATTTCCTATAACCTAATTTGAGAAATATTGCTTATTATCTTAGATTGGGGCTTTTAGAATTGAGATTGAAGAGTGGTTTATCCTCCTTTGTTTTCAAGCTCCTTCTTCCTTGTTTTTGTGTAAAAGGTGAGATTTTTATCTCACATCTATGTCTATATCTATCTTTGTGGTTAGGTATGTATTCCCGACATCTATTCATGATCATTTGCTTTTGACTTGGATTGATTTGGCGATTTACTAATTTTTGGATTTAAAGTCCAATTTTGTGAAAATCCTACTAAGGATGTTCGGATACGTTGTTTGGGGTGTATCGAAGAGCCTATAAGGCCAGGTTGTTGCTTGGCGTAAATCCTTAGTCATCGTTGCTCGCTCGATCGCTCCCGAAATCGTTTTGGCCATCATGGCCTAGGCAAATTGTTGCCCTTACCAGGAGTTCAGACATCTGGATACCAATGCCAGACATCTGGTTTTTCCTCCTGGAGAAAATTTTACACGACAGAAAAATAAAGAAAAAGGCAGTGACTAATTTCAAACATTTGAATTGTCCGATTTCAGACGTCTGAAAAGGGATCAGACGTCTGATTTGAGATTTCAGATGTCTGGTTAGTTTTCTGGAATATTTCCAGAAACCAAAACCAAACGTCTGGATCAACCCCTCAAACGTGTGGATCTGTGCATATCTGCCTATTTGCCTAATTTTGAGTAAAACGCCAATGTTAATTGATTTTTGGTCGATCTGACTAGTTGTTATCACTATTATCGACTTTGATGACTTCTTTCTTTGGATTTTTAGGAACATCCACTTTGATGTGTTTGGTTTCGATTTCATTGGGTTTAATTCACGTCTTCATATGTGAATTTTTGGTGATTGATTGTTTATACAATCATTTCTGTGGCTTGTCACTTTAAAATGCAAAGGTTTCAATACTAGTAGTAAATATTCGAATCCTTTCACAAAGATGATTTCAACTCTATTTTTGATACAAAGTTCGTTTTAAGACCGTTTTTCAATCTATTAGTATATACAAACCTTTACTTCATTCGTTTGAGAAATCTAATTAAACGACTTGGTAAAAAAAGTGATATGAAACGCTTGCGTTTTCTTCATCGGTTAATTTTTGGACTTGTCCGATTGAAACTCTTATGACAATTTGTGAGTGAGAATCTACAATTTGTTCGTAAATATTTAAGTTAAGTCAGTGGTTATGGGACATGAAGCTAAACTCATTTATTTACTTAGTGTAATTGACACTTCTTGATGATCGATGATGATCATTTTGTGGTTTAGACTAGAAATATGCGATGTCTCTTTGTCTGCGAGGGAGACTAAACCCCATTTCTGTGGAGCTTCGGCTTAAAATTGGTGGGTAGCGACCCATGGTCTTTGGGCTGTTTGTGGAGCCTCGGCTCAAAATTAATGGTTAGCAACCATGGAATAGCGTTCCGTTTTGTGATACACGTGTTGGCGAGTTTCATGCTCTCGTTTTGTGATAGGCCTCCACCTCTTGTGATTTCAGGATTTCTAAATTGATGATCTTGAGTTTGTGTCTCACCAATTTTAGTGATTTACATTGATGGGTTTATCAATATTTGTGCATTGGTGAATTTGTGTTTCAACAACTTTTACAATTGGCATTGAGATATTTGCCAATATTTGTGACATGGTGAATAAAAATGAAAAACATGGTTTTCTTTTTGATCTATGAGAAGATTCTTGTGATATTGATTAATCTCTGGTTGGTTTTCAAATGCATACTTATCACAGTACGACATTATTGTTATCATACGTTTTCGTCATATCTCTTATTCTATCTCATTTTTATCTGATATTTATAGCTAGACTGATCCGTTTATTATTTTCTTATTAGATAATACTCGGATCAGACCGAGATGTTACATGTGCTTCTGCTTGACTCCTTATCTGGGATAATCATTATCTGACTTTTGTCTAACTACATTGATTGGTAGTTTTTGTTGTTATACATTCGAGATAGAGACTCCTTGATGTATACATACTCTTTGATGTAGCACTTGTATCTATTCTTTTGTGATATTGTGGATCTTATTTGACCACTACTCTGATGTACAGTTGTACGTGTTATATTCATATCTGTTTCCGCCTTAGTGATATGAATATCTATGACTAATTTATGTTATGTTTATTTCTATATTTGTTTCCAAAGACCACATAGCCACTGTGTAGTAGCTTTGAGTTTGTATCGATATGTCAGATTTGTTATACTATCTGACATATCAATGCTCGCACAAAGCAATTACACGGATGGTCGCTCCTCAACAGCCTTATTTTTCACGCTTTAGTTGACGACATTACAACGTAGTGTCCTTGGCTAGCGTGAATATAGAGGTGGGGAGTCACAGCATGGTATCAGAGCCAAACTTTGGAACAATGTAGAATAATCTAGCAAAGATCATTGTCCTAAGTCCTTCTTAGGAGTCGTGCCTTAGGATTTATTCGAGTCATTGGACCCGTTCTATCCTATTTCCTTTGTGATGCTTTGTTTTATCAATCATTATTGTATGATATTCATTCTGAGACTAACCTTTTTCTTCTTCTTTCTTTCTTTCTTAAAGAAGAGAAATGGTTAGACCAAGCTGTCCTAGCGCCGGTCAATCCATTGTTACTCCTTAGGATGGAATATTTATGTCCGCCCAACAGCTTCTTGATCTGGTAAAGAATGCTCAAGCTGTCGGACCCATTCCAAAGCCTACTCACCAAAAATCCGGATTTGCATGCCTGTGCAGTGATTATATAAATTTGGGTGGAAAGCCGTCCAAGGGTTCCGAGGGCGTTATCGAAGTCCAAGCTTGGCTTAGAACATGCGATCGCATCTTTTCTCACATGAACCTTATTGATCTTCATTGAGTCCAAGTTGCTTCCAGCATGCTCCAAGAAAGAGCATTAGATTGGTATGAGCTTCTTATTTCTAAAATTACTGAAGCAGATCTTACTTGGGAGCAATTCCGGGAAGGATTCGAATCAAAGTTTGTGCCGGAAGCTGAAGAGGTGACTTTGGCCCGTCGTTTTATTGACCTTGTTCAAGGTGAATCTTCTGTGGCATATTATGTCGCATCTTTCGAGTCTCTCTCTAAATACGGGGTCGAGTATATTAATACCCCATTGAAGAAAAATCAGAGATTCGTCTATGGCTTGAATAAGAATCTCAAAAAGCCTTTACTTCTGAAACTAGAAGTTTCTTTTGATCAACTTGTTGATATTGCTCTTCGACTTGAAGAGGTAGATAAAGAGAGTGATGTTGAAGTTGGGAGTGCCAAACCGAACTTCAACAACAACAAGAAGAGGCCTAATAAGTTCGAAGTTCCTTATCCCATCAAGAAAGGGAAGCATACAACTCCAGTAGCAAAGACTCCTAACTCTAGTGGAGGGCAATGCTACAATTGCGGTTCAAAGGACCATTATGCAAATAGGTGTTCAAAGCCCCTTGCTTGTCGCTATTGCAAAAGTTCGGGTCATTATATGTCTGCATGTCCCAAACTTCAAAGCAAGGAGGGAAAGCTAAATGTGGTGCAAGCCCCTAGTAACACTTCTCGTGGTCAAGGTATTTCTCATTCTATCCTTGATGGCATTATTATGTTTTGTGATCAACCTATTCGAGTTCTTTTTGACACGGGTGCATCCCATTCTTTTATATCAAAAGAATTTGTTGATACTTTTTCTTTAAGTGTTATGCTTTAATGACTTCTTTGAGAATTGCGAATCCGATTGGTGGATCTGCAACACTCAGTTTGCTTTGTAAAGATATTGAGATTATTTTATGTGATTTTTCTTTCCGAACCGATTTGCATGTCATGCGTTACCTAGGCTTCGAAATGATTGTTGGAATGGATTAGCTTAACCGATATGAAGCCTATATCCTATGTCCTGAGCGGACTATTCATCTTCGACATCCTCAATCTGTTAAGCAGATTTCTATTGTTCTTAAAGATCGGATTCCAACTTGACAGCATCTTTATATTCTTTAAATCCTCATGATGACGATAATGATGACGAGGAAGATGTCATTTTTCGTATTCACATTTTTCGTGAATTTCCCGACATATTTGAGCCCATTTTAGGATTACCACCTAAGTGAGCAATTGAATTCAGAATTAATCTAATCCCTGGAGCTCTACCTATTACTCGTCCTCCTTATCGTATGTCCAATAAGGAAAATGAGGAGATGCGTAAACAATTATCCGAATTGGAAACGAAGCAATTTGTTCGCTCTAGTTCCTCTCCTTGGGGAGCTTCAGCTATTTTTGTGAAGAAATTCGATGGTACACTTAGACTTTGTGTTGACTACCGTAAGTTTAATGATCTTACCATTAAGAATAAATATCATTTACCTTGGATTGATGATCTATTCGATCAACTTAGCGGTGCTAGAGTCTTTTCACAGTTAGACTTAACAACCGGTTTTCATCAGCTTCGCATTGCAGAGGATAACATTCCTTTGACATCATTCCGTACACGTTATGGATCTTATGAATGGCTTGTTATGCCATTTGGTTTAACGAATGCTCTAGCTTATTTCGTTGACCTTATGAATCGAGTTTTCAAAGACTTCCTCGATCGATTTGTTCTCATCTTTATAGATGATATTCTTGTTTATTCTACAACCGAGGAAGAGCATGAAAAGCATCTTCAGATTGTGTTGGAAACTCCTAGGTGCAACCAATTGAAAGCAAAATTTTCTAAGTGCCATTTTTGGCAATCTCGTGTGAAATTTCTCAGTCATATTATTTCTGAATCTGGAATTTCCGTGGACCCTTCAAAGATTGAAGCGATTTAAAATTGGAAGAGACCGGAGAGTGTTACGGAAATCCGTAGTTTCCTTGGATTGGCGGGTTATTACCGTCGGTTCATAAAAGACTTTTCTAAAATTTCCATGCCTTTTACTAGTTTGACAAAGAATGGAGTTAATATATTTGGTTAGATAAATGTGAAGCTTCTTTTCAGAAATTAAAAGAACTCCTTTTCGATGCTCCTATTCTTGTGATTCCCGAAGGGAACCAAGATTTTATCGTTTATACCGGTGCTAGTCATGTTGGATTGGGTGCCATTCTTATGCAAAGAGAACATGTTATTGCTTATGCTTCTAGGCAATTAAAGTCCGTCGAGACTAGATATGCCACTCATGACTTAGAGCTCGCGGCTATTGTCTTCGCCCTTAGAATTTGGCGTCATTATATTTTGGGAGAAAAATTTATTCTCTACACCGATCATAAATCTTTAAAGTATTTATTTTCTCAAAAGGAACTTAATCTGCGTCAACAACGTTGGCTCGAGTTCCTTGCATCTTATGATCTTGATATTCTTTATACTCCCGGAAAGGGAAATCATGTTGCCGATGCCCTTAGTCGTAAGCAACCAGCGGTTGTTTTTATGACGATATGCGAATGGAACGATCTCGAGACTTTGTCCACTTGTGAGATTCGAGATCGTGAATCCGATTTATGTTCATCTCTTGTTCTATGTAGCCTTGAGGCTTATCCCTCTCATTTAGACCGCATCCTTGAAGCTCAAAAGCTAGATCCCGAATTGGCTCTTCTTAGCCAAAATTTTAGGGATAAAATTTGAAGATTTAAAAGACTTTGATATTGATTCTCGTGGCAGTATTCGAAAGTTCGGTAGAATTGTCGTGCCAAATATTAGCGATCTTCATAAAGACATTTTAGAAGATTCTCATCGATCTAAATTTACCATTCATCCCGGTAATAGTAAAATATACGCGGATATGAAGCGACTTTATAATTGGGATGGAATGAAATCTGATATTGCTAACTTCATTAAGCGTTGCATGACTTGCAAACTCGTTAAGGCCGAGCAATAAAGGCCTGGTGGGTTATTGCAACCTTTAGACATTCCAGTTCGGAAGTAGGACCAAATTTCCATGAATTTTATTGACGGACTTCCCCGTTCTCGTTAGGGTCATGATAGCCTATGGGTGATAGTTGATAGACTTACTAAATCTGCCCATTTTGCTCCCGTTCGGTCCAATCGGACCGTACCTCTTTTGGCCAAGCTCTTTAATTGTTAAATTGCATGGAGTCCCTACTTCCGTTATTAGCGATCGTGATCCATTGTTTACTAGTGGATTTTGGAAGAGTGTTCAAAAAGCTTTGGGAACGAAGCTTAATTTCAGCGCCGCTTATCTTCCTCAATCCGATGGACAAACCGAGCGTGTGAATCAAACTCTGGAAGATCTTCTTCGTGCATGAGTTCTTGATTTTGGTGGATGTTGGGAAGATCATATCTCTCTTGTTGAGTTTTCCAGTAATAATAGCTTCCAATCTATTATTGGTATGACACCTTTCGAGGCACTCTATGGAAATCCATGCCGATCTCTTTCTTGTTGGCTTGAGGCCGGTCAGAAGCTGGTTTTAGGCCCAGATTTTATTCGTGATTCCACGGAAAAGATTGACCTTATTCGTCATAGGATGAAAGAAGCTCAAAGTAGACAAAAATCCTATGTCGATAACTGAAAAAAGAAATTAGAATTTTCTGTGGGAGATTTGGTGTTTATTCGTGTTTCACCTATGAAGAGTGTTGTGCATTTCAGTCGATCGGGAAAATTAGCATTTCGATATATCGGTCCATTTCCCATCACCGAACGTATTGGTTCCGCGGCTTATCGCCTTTTATTACCGGCTCAGTTTTCTGCTATTCGTGACGTATTCCACGTCTCTCAATTATGAAAATGCCTTCGAGATTCCGATTCTATTCTTGAGCCTGGTGTTTTGGAAGAAATTGAAGTTTCGCCTAATTTGACTTATGAGCAACATCCTCTTCGTATTATTGCTTTGGAAGTAAAACGCCTTCGAAATAAAGATGTCCCTCTTGTGAAAGTTCAATGGTCCTCAAATCATAAGGATTGCTCTTGGGAATCTAGAGAATTCATCGAGCGAACACATCCGGACTTACTCTCTCTGCTTTTTGAGGTGAACTTCTTATTTTAAATTTCTTTTGTGTTGATATGCTTTTATGGTTGTTATTTTTTTTATCTTCTTCTTAAATATTGCGAGGACGCAATTTCTTTAAGGAGGGAAGTCTGTAACAACCCGCATGTCTTACGATTGTATATTTAAATATTTTATTTAAATATAGCATCGTTAGTCGGATTATAGTCCAAAATGCTACTTTTTGCAAACTGTAAAATTAGGACTCGAGACCACTTCCATTGAGTTCAAAATGACGTTTGCGGCCTTTTTGAATATAAACATCGATATGTTTGAAGCTAGCTAAAATTTTGACCTTTTCACTTAGGATTTTCGGTTTGGGTTTCAGCCCATTAACCTAACTTATCAACCCAACTCTACTCCACTCCTCTTCATTCCTTCATAGTATTTCCTACAACTCAAGCTTTAGCAAAAATGGTAGAGGAGATTGGAAATTGAAATCCTAAACCCTAGTTTCTTTAGCAAATCCAAGTTTTAGCTCCAAATTCAAAGAGAAGCTCAGGTAAGCATCTCCTTCCTCTTCTCCATCTCAATTTCTCTCCAATTTCAGAAATTTCCTATAACCTAGTTTGGAAAATATTGCTCATTATCTTAGATTGGGGATTTTAGAGTTGAGATTGAAGAGTGGTTGATCCTCCTTTGTTTTCAAGCTTCTTCTTCCTTGTTTTTTTTGTAAAAGGTGAGATTTTTATCTCACATCTATGTCTATATCTATTTTTGTGGTGAATTCCTGACATCTATTCATGATCATTTGCTTTTGATTTGAATTGATTTGGTGATTTACCGATTTTAGACTTCGAAGTCCAATTTTGTGAAAATCCTACTAAGGATGTTTGGATACTTTTTTGGGATGTATCGAAGAGCCTATAAGGCCAAGTTGTCGATTGGCGTAAATCCTTAGTCGCTGTTGCTCGCTCGACCGCTCCCGAAATCGTTTTGGCCATCATGGCCTAGGCAAATTGTTGCCCTTACCAGGAGTTCAGATGTCTGGATACCAATGCCAGACGTCTGGTTTTGCCTCCTGGAGAAAATTTTACACAACAGAAAAATAAAGAAAAAGGCAGTGACTAATTTCAGACGTTTGAATTATTGTTTCAGACGTCTGAAAGGAGATCAGACGTCTGATTTGAGATTTCAGACATCTGGTTTGTTTTCTGGGATATTTCAAGAAACCAAAACAAGACGTTTGGATCAACCCCTCAGACGTCTGGATCTGTGCTTATCTGCCTATTTGCCTAATTTTGAGTAAGACTCCAATGTTAATCGATTTTTGGTCGATCCGACTAGTTGTTATCACTATTATCGACTTTGATGACTTCTTTCTTTGGATTTTTGAGAATATCCACTTTGATGGGTTTGGTATCGATTTCATTGGGTTTAATTCACGTCTTCATATGTGAATTTTTGGTGATTGATTGTTTATACAATCATTTCTGTGGCTTGTCACTTCAAAATGCAAAGGTTTCAATACTAGTAGTAAATATTCAAATTCTTTCACAAAGATGATTTCAACTCTAATTTTAATACAAAGTTCGCTTTTAAGACCGTTTCCAATCTATTAGTATACACAAACCTTTACTTCATTCATTTGAGAAATCTAATTAAACGACTTGGTAAAAAAAGTGGTATGAAACGCTTGCGTTTATTTCGTCGGTTAATTTTTGGACTTGTCCGATTGAAACTCTTGTGACAATTTGTGAGTGGGAATCTACAATTTGTTCGTAAATATTTAAGTTAAGCCAGTGGTTATGGGACATGAAGCTAAACACATTTATTTACTAGCTTAATGTAATTAACACTTCTTGATGATCGATGATGATCATTTTGTGGTTTAGACTAGCAATGTGCGATGTCTCTTTGTTTTCGAGGGAGACTAAACCCCGTTTCTGTGGAGCTTCGACTCAAAATTGGTGGGGTAGCAACCCATGGTCTTCGGGCCGTTTGTGGAGCCTCGGTTCAAAATTAATGGTTAGCAACCGTGGAACAACGTTCCGTTTTGTGATATACGTGTTGGCGAGTTTTCATGCTCCCATTTTGTGATAGGCCTCCCCCTTTTGTGATTTGTGGATTTCTAAATTGATGATTTCTAAAATTTGTGTCTCACCAATTTTAGTGATTTACATTGATGGGTTTATCAATATTTGTGCATTAGTGAATTTGTGTTTCAACAACTTTTACGATTGGCATTGAGATGTTTGCCATTATTTGTGACTTGGTGAATAAAAATAAAAAAAATGGTTTTCTTTTTGATCTATGAGAAGATTCTTGTGATATTGGTTAATCTCTGGTTGATTTTCAAATGCATACTTATCACAATATGACATTATTTTTATCATATGTTTTCGTCATATCTCTTATTCTATCTCATTTTTATCTGATATTTACAGCTAGACCGATCCGTTTATTATTTTCTTATTAAATAATACTCGGATAGACCGAGATGTTATAATTGCTTCTGCTTGACTCCTTATTTGGGATCATCATTATCTGATTTTTGTCTAACTACATTAGATTGGTAGTTTTTGTTGTTATACATTCGAGATAGAGACTCCTTAATGTATACATACTATTTGATGTAGCACTTGTACCTATTCTTTGTGATATTGTGGATCTTATTTGACCACTACTCTAATGTACACTTATATGTGTTATATTCATATCTGTTTCCGCCATTGTGATATGAATATCTGTGTCTGATTTATGTTATGTTTATTTCTATATTTGTTTTCGAAGACCACATAGCCACTGTGTAGTAGCTTTGAGTTTGTATCGGCATGTCGAATTTGTTATACTATCTGACATGTCGGTGCTCGCACAAAGCAATTACACGGATGGTCGCTGCTCAACAGCCTTATTCTTCGCGCTAGTTGACATCATCACTCCGTAGTGTCCTTGGCTAGCGTGATTATAGAGGTGGGGCGTCACATTAAACCTTTCGAAACCATTGAACTAAAACCTTTCAAAACCATTGAACTCAAACATTTTGAAAGCATTCAACTCTTAGAAATAAACCTTTCGAAAACTTACCGGGTTCATTTTAAAACATGTGGAAATTCTTCTTTTTAAAACCTTTCGACTTCATTAGAAGCAACCTTTCGACTTTGTCAAATCCTCTGCTTTGAAAGCTTTAAAACATGTCATTTAAAACAATTGGCCTCTGCCATTAAAAAACTCCTTCGAAGGCTTGTGTTATTCTTCAATTAAAAACAAGGGTAAAACATCTAAGTCGAAAGCATTCTTTTGAAAGCAAGGAGAAGCAGTTGGTTTTTAAAAATAGGTAAACCTTTCGACTATGTCGGAAGGTTCAAAACAAAACAATGATAAAGCAATAGTAACCTTTCGACTTTGTCGAAAGCAAAGACTTTAGAAAAGCGACAGTAACCTTTCGACTTTATCAGAAGGTTTAAAACCTTTACTTTTATTATTTGACCTAGCCAAAAGCAACCATGTCGAAAGCTCTTATTCAAAAGCAAAGCAGGTGTTTATCTTATTAAACAAATATACTCCAACCTCTTTGGCAACTAAGCTTTCGACTAAGTACCCTTCAACCTTGTCCAATTCATTACGTACCAAGCAACTTGATACCATATGCATTGCTCTGACCTTGTCGAAAGCTATAACTTTTCGACCTTGTCAAAAGGTTTGGGTTGGAAGGTTTGATGCTGTAAAAGTATGAAACGTGCTAAAAGTATGCTTTTCTTGTTTTTAACGTAAAAGGATAACTTTTCAACTAATCTATTTTTGTTTGTCAAATTCTTATTGATTAACAAATATTTTTCAAAAAAATGCTGCCATTAATTTCAAAATTAAATAATGATTTTATTTTATAAAATTCCCCTTCTCCTTATTAAATAAATAAAACATTTAAGTCCCATAACTTAAATAATTTTATATATTCATTAAAACACTTAGGAAAAATCTAAAAAAATGTAGAAAACTATTTTTATATGTTTTCCAACATATACAAATTTCAAATGCAAATAGTTATTTATTTAGCCGTAAATATTTTATAACCCAATAAATCATTTTCTTAACTAGAAATTTAATATAAAATCCACATTAATTCAAAAAATTATGAAAATTGAAACCCATCTCTAAAACATCATTCCTATCCTATACTTAAATTTTGAAGGCATTCGAATGTCATCTATTAGGTTTTTCGTATCAAACATACCATAAAAACTAATATGAACATGCATAATTCACCAACAAGCATATATATAACTTTAATCATAAAAAACATGGCATATACTTGTAGAAACATTTTGGAACTAATCTTAAAACCGAAAGCATAAGAATACGAGATGTAATAATTATTCACCTTAGCTTTGAGATTAAAAGATATGAGATTTGATGTTGAATCAATTAAGTATCTTCTTTCTCTTGAATCCTAGCTTTTTCTTCCTTGAGAAAAAAATGGTGGTCGAACTTAGATGTTTTTAGTTTGCTAAAATGAAAATGAATGCGAGTTTCATTTCCTAAGGGTTTAGGGTATAAGCCTCTCCTATTTCTCATATTGCCTTTACTCATTTCCTAACACATTTGTTTATGTTATCTCATTTTAATTTGCTCATTAACATGGCACAGCTACCCTTAGTTTAATCAAATCTCAACCTATTAATCTTTATATTATTTAATTTAATTTAACCAATTGAATATCCTAAATAATGTTATAAAAATATGGGGTGTTACATATATACAAATAACATCATTAAGAATGCTAAAAAGACAGTCTTCTTTTTTATAGATCAAGCTCACCCTCATATGAGGAGGCTCTCTTTATTTTGTATTTCGATAATATTGAAAATTATCTAGCATTGGACTTCCCTTCACTATCAAATTTAAAATACAAGTTCAAAAGGAAATTCGACCTCAAAGTGGGGAGAGCCTCTGGGTCATTAGAAAATGAGTCCCAGATGAGGAAATCATCAATCCTCCAACATTACCATCCTTCGACGATCCCCTGCTTGATGAGGAAAGGAATGATGAAGATGGGGATAATGAAAGGGATAATGATGGTGAGGAAGATGAAGATGATGACAATCCTAGGAAGGATGGGAGAAACGGTAGCAAGGATGCCAATGGTTCGAGAAGCGATGGTGATGGATCAGGTGGTCATATCTTGGGCATGTCTACTCATGATGTAGAATTTATCAATCTTCTCGATTTTCATAATGCTCCTCAAGAAGACACTTTGTCAAAGAACGTCCATGCCCTTAGCCATTATTGCAAGGAACCAAGCAAAGAGGAAACTCGGGCTTCTACCTCACAGGCTCCTACTATATAGGTACAAAACTTATCATTCTTGAATGCTTACGATTATCTACTAGCTTTAGTTAATAAATATAGTATTTTAGCTAAGGAAAATAAATTAGTATTATTTTGAGATTTTACATGAAACGAGCAAGAAGGATGTACTGCGATTGAATAAAGAAACTGAAAAATGGTTAAAGACCACAACAGTTTATCTGAAAAATATACGAGCCTTCTCATTTATTTCAAACGGTTAGAAGATTTTAAAGAAAAACTGGTAGCGCTACTCTTGAAAAGATCCCACCGTCATTGGGAAAGGGTTCTAAAGGAGAATGAGGAGTTGAACACACTTTTATGGATGTTTATCAAAGATTGGGACACCTTAGTGGAACTCCTTTATAAAACTATACCAGAAATCTTTTTACAGACTTTTCCTTTCTGTAGAAAAAGAGTGGGGGTGCATAATAGGTATTTGAATGATTAACGAACTAATCCTCATCCTAGAGAATGCGAGAACCTTCCTAGGATTGAGATTGTTCCACTTTCCTCCTGCACTCTACCTCCGGAAAAGGTCAAGTTCAATAAAGAGAAATTTATCTCTGAAATTTACACAGGGTCCATATTGTATGAACTTAAGTGACGTTGTTGTTGTGTTATGTAACTTAGACAATCATCATAAGTTTCAATGCTCTTATTTCTTTGCAGCTTAGTTTGTTTTTCTTAAAATATATAGGTTAAGGAACCATTAAACACTTCTATTTCAAAAGAATCTTAAGTAAACTTATTAAGCTAAAAAGTGATTTTAAGGAGAAAACATTAACTCTCAAAACCTCCCATTTAGCAAAATAGTGGTTTGTTAAGGACCTTCAAGAAGTTTACACACAACTTCTCTAACTATATTTTGACTTCTTAAGTGACGAAAATGACTATTTACTTAATCCGATCTGATTATGCTAAACTATTATACGGTTAAACTGGCCCTCCTGCCAAGAGATGGATTATCACCAGTTTCCCTTAGTCAATACTCCTTATGGGTTTAGTGTTCCTTTTGACTCTATTTTCTCTTTGTCCGCGAGTTTACCCGGAAAAGCTAAGAAAGTTACTTCAAAAATTAAGGATTGAATGTATAAAAATTGAATTGTTGATGCAATTTTAACTTGTTAATACTTGTAATACTTCATTATTGTTAATGATAGAACATGATTTCCCTATGTATTAATTTTCTTTTGTTTATTATTATTTTTACTAGGAAAAACAACTAACACTTGAATCTAGTGACCTTTACCTCCTCTCTTAACTCAATAAACTTAAAACTAGGCTAATGCTAGATATTGGGAAGCACTCTTCTAAAGATGCTTCAGTTAATTCCTAGACAACTTAGAAGCATGTAAATGATGTAATAAATACTATAAGTTGAAGTCAACATTAAGTAGTATGAATGAAATGACCTCGAGTCTAGAGGATAAAATAAAAGAGAAAGATAAACAAATCAAAGAACTAAAAGAGAGCATTGATATGGTTGGTCGATCCAAACCCCTAACCAAAGGATTGAGGTTGATGCAGAAATTGCTCGACTGTATTAGAAAATTGAGAATCTTTAAGTTGACTCGCTAAAATGCTGAGTATCATGCCAGTCTCTGGAGCTTATTGCAAGTGAAGGCAAATCCAGTCTTCCACTTCTACTCCCACAAGGATAACTAGGTCCATTCAACTGGTAAAGAAAAATTTTCTTCCTTGGAAAACCCACCTCCGGGTTTGGATGATGGAGAAATTACCAAATGGCGTTGAGAGTATAATTATGAATGCACCCATTTTCTAAAAGGAAAGTGAGACAAACAAGTTCCAAAATATCTCAATAATTATCAAATGTAGGTCGAGGAGCTGGGACACGAGAAATACGCTCTTGAGTAGAAGGTTAAAAATTAGAGAGTAATTCAAAACTTTTAAAAGGGTCAATAAAATGCTCGAACATGAATTAAAGATTCAAATTGACTCTATTTATGATTTAATTATTACCCCAAAGAAGGAGAGAAAACTTAAAGAATTACCGGATCTGGAAATTCGTCATATTACCAAACTTTCCTTGGCCGTTGAAGTCTTGAAGGGAAAGATGTAAGACCTTGAGTCTCGATTGAAAACAATTGAAGTAATGGCATTTAAGAACTCCCGATTGGTGAAAGCACGACGAATTATACCAAACAAAGAAGTACTCCAACTTGAATATGCTGCACTTGAAGTACAATGTAACGACCCGTAAATTTTAATAATTTTTATAACGTATTTAATTGAATTTTTGAGAAATTTTAATTCATAATATTTTGAAATAAAAATTTATTATTTGGAATACGTCTAGTTTAACATAGCAACTATTACATTTTCATCAGATAATATTGAAGTTTATTTTATCGAGTAATTTTATTTCATTTTAAATCGGGTAAAAATGGATGATAATAAAAAAAATTCCGAAACCTGAATATGTCAAATGAGAAAATTTATTTAGAACACTCTGAATCAGACTGCGAAATTCTTTCACGAAATTCAAATGTTTCTATCTCCGTTTGGATTTTTCTATACGGAATAGCAACGTATATCGGTACCGATTATTGACTTTTGATAGAATGATCATACCACTGATATCTGTATACTGTTTTGATCATCTTGTCATGCTGATCACTGCGGTATATTCAATTGTGTGTTTTGAAGTCCGATACATAGTGGAATCTACGTATTGGTTATACGTATCGGTACCACTTTGAACTTTTGAAATTCAATTGTCCGTTCAGTTAATATCTATGGCCACTAGCAGTCATTATAACATTTATTTCATCCTTTATCAAAATTCAGTCGTTGCTTCCATCTAGTATAAATTTGTATTCGTTTGCATCAATTATTTTGAATGGTCCATATTTCTTTTATTTGTTTTTACTTCATCTGTCTTTCACTTCGTCCCTTTATATTATATTGCCTGAGAATAGACTTGCCATTTCCTCATTTTTCCTTCTCCCTTGAGATCTACCCACGCAACTCTCCAATCCAGCTCTCCCATTCACGCAACCAAGCCATCGCTTCCTTTTGTTTCCTCCGCCTGTGCAACCGACCCCAAGCCTCTAGCAGCCCCAACTTCCTTCCTCTCTCCTCGCTCATCTTTCCCACCCAAGCCTGCCTCAGCCTTCGCATGGCAAGTGCCTTCAACCACTGGATTTTTCCTCCGTCCGTCTGCGTTGGTTCTCCAACCTCTCACCCGAACCTCTCACCCACCCTGTACAGTTGGATGTAAGCATTTGCATCCATATTCTTAGTTAAATGTTCGTTATTATATATTTGAAGTATATATGGGTTTATAAATATGCCAGTTTATAAATATAAGTTAGTAAGTTATGTGGATATTATAAGATGAATATACATTTCGTACGTTATGGTTTTGAAAATGATGTGTATTAGGGCATCTCCAATCGATTACGGGCTGAATATTCAGCGGGCTGAATATTTAGCCCGTAATTGGGCTAGAATGCCCAATGGCCAGGCGCCCATTAAATGGGCGCCTGGCCTCAGGCGCCCATTTAATGGGCGCCTGACGCTTAGGCGCCCATTTTATGGGCGCCTGAGGCCAGGCGCCCATAAAAGGGCACCGCCCCCTCTCCTCCCCTCATTCCTCCTCACTTTTCGTTTTGAAATTTTTTTGAAAATTAGAAAATTTATTCAAAATGCCGCCGCGTCCAACCAAAATCGCCCGAAGAACGGTTCATAGACATCCAGAGGAGCAAGCAGGACCATTACACGTTCCGCCACCGCCTGGAGTTTCACCAGACGATCTACGTGTTCTACATGAGCTGCCAGATGGTTATCGGCATAGAGCCGAAACCGCATTGACGACCATACAGGTATTAATGAACCCTTACTATAATTTGTTATTTTAATTTGTACATTACATACTCATATTGATCAACCCTTACGCTATAAAAAATTGTTGTTTCATTAACTATGTATAGGACCATTACATTCACTGTCGGGGTAGTTGGGCTAAGTGCATTACCCAGTTTTATGACTATCTTCCTGCTCCTATTATTGAGAGGCTACAGGCTAGCCCTTTTGGTCTATTTTTGTTGATTAGGCCTGTTCAGTCCTTTGATCGACCTCTCATCCAGGCATTAGCTGAGAGGTGGTGGCCCACCACGCATACGTTTCATTTTTCAGATTTTGAGCTTGGTATCACCCCAGTTGATTTCTACATGTTCACTGGGATGGAGATTGGACGACAGGGTCTTCGACCTTTTCCATTCGATGATTTATACGAGTCGCCGAATTTGTATACTGTTTTTTTACCACTGATAGATGTTACCCACGTCTCTAGTGGTTCTGTTAAGTTGACGTACCTGCAGCATTACATCACTAGTTATATAGCTAGAGCCGATATGATGGATGCAGTTACTAGAGCATTTTTGTTGTACCTGTTTGGTTCGACCTTTTTTTCGAACCAAAAAGGTACGGTTAGACTTGGCTATTTAGCTTCCCTTGCCCGATTAGACCATCTACATACCATCGACTGGGGCACGGCGATATTAGGTACCCTATATACTGCTCTAGATTCATTTGCGCTTGGCGATGTCAGGCAGATGTATGCTTTTTGGTATATTTTGCCGTTATGGTACTACGAGTACACGGCAAACATGCATCCCCGCATCCAGGACACGGCTAGTCAGGCTGCTGAGCATTACTTCCCTAGGATGAGACGATGGGAGACCATGCAGTACGTACATCATGTCCCCTTAGGTGTACGACATGACTTGATGGAGGCTAGGTCACAGCTGGATATGCGTAGTCGTGGTAACATCATTCAGACTCCTTGGGCCTCACATTGGACTCATCTAGCAGATGCTGGTCTTCTGGTGGACGACCATCCCTTGATGGTTGCGTATTCAGTATCTAGACGTAGGGTTGCTTTGCATACACCTGCATTTATGCCTATGTGGTATTTGGGAGAGAGATGTGCTTATCAGATTACGGGTGATCGTCGTATACCATACGATCCTTTATCCTGCGAGGACATGTTTGGTAGACATAGGGTGATCGGTGATCAGTACTTACATGCTCTACGACAGGCTGGATGGGTGGATAGTAGTACTTTTTTCAACGATGGGGATTACGATGCTTATTGGGCTAGAGTAGCACCCCGTAGATTCATCGTACCAGATTATGTTCGTGGGGTCAACTCTGATCATATAGGACCTCATCTGGCAGCCGGTAGAGTTCAGGTACCACAGGTTTCATTTGACCCGATTCCGTCACAGTTCTCCCAGGCTCCCATGCAGTTGGAGCCTGATACCACTTTTAGAGCGTATGACTTGACAGGTACTTTGATTGAGCAGCCTTTAGTCTTTCCAGATCACCCCGACTATCCTGGTGTGCCTTCAGTCGGTTTATATCCTCCGTATGAGGTACGTTTGTTGTTTACTGTCATTTTTCCTTTATTTTATGCTTGTTTTTTTATGGCTTTTGTCATCTTTATGTAGTATGCTGCTAGATTGGATCAGGCCAGAGTAGGGTTTGGTGTGTTTCGCGATATGACTCTTGCACATACACACGCCATGCATGATATGTACATGCAGCATACACAGATGCTAGAGGCTCAGATTGATCAGCTATCAGCTAGACTTGCTGTATATGAGCCTTTCGGATCACAAGGCGGAGGTGATGCTGGTCCCAGTGGGTATGGTGCTGGTGGTGTAGATGAGGACGATGGGGATGATGAGGACGAGGGGGATGATGGTGATGGGGATGACGAGGATGACGATGTAGACGATGATGATGATGATGGAGATGATGATGATGACGGTGACGAAGATGAGGATGATGACAGTGACGGAGATGATGATGACGGTGATGATGTTGACGATGACGACGCTGCCTCCCTTTAGTTGTATACTTTTTAGTTTATGTGTATGAGTATATGTACTTAGGTCATTGTTTCAGTATATTGTGTATTATTTATATGCTGTCACTTTCTTGGATTTTGGGTTATACATGTTGGTGTATATTATTATTTGTAGGTATATTGAGTACTGTGACTTATACATGTTGGTGTATATTATTAGTTGTAGGTATCCGTTTAAATATAAACTATATATGTTGGTGTACAATGTGAATACTTTATGTTCGTTTAACTAGTTAATGATTCAAACATAGAACACTTATAAGAAACGACACAGTAATAATAGACTGCACATATGAAGAAACTGCAACTCATGATACATTAACGAACGTTACATAACCAACTATCAATACTGTCATCTTAAGACCATCCAAATCTTTCTAGCCAGTTTTGACGTATGAAGTATGCATCATGGGCAATGAAGGGCGTGCCATATTTTAAATTGTATCGACCGTCATAAGTCGAACGTGTTGTCTCAAACACATTTTCCGATATTACCTCGTTAATAATCTTTGTGTAGCGCGTGCATGCCCTAGTAAAGTTTTTGTGCGCAGTCCTGACCTCTTGAGCCGTACGTCTGACTTGAGAGCCCACATCGTTGTTGTACAGGTCAGCCAGAGTGTCCCAAAAATTAATTGCCATTGACTCCTGATTATCACACTTCTCATCGGTTTCAATGTAGTACTGCATAATCAACTTCAATTCATGAGACGTAAATGTCATGTTCGACATTGTAATTTGAATAATGTTAGGTTTGTAAATGATTTAAACGTATAAGGATTTGTGAATTTATATAATGGATTATGAGGAGAGAATCTTGACACACCCTCTATCCACTCATCATAGCAGAGAATCTTGACCGGCAAACGAACGTGGCTACAGTACGTGATTAGACCGCACACTGACACACCCTCTATCCACTCATCGTAGCAGAGAATCTTGACCGGCAAACGAACGTGGCTACAGTACGTGATTAGACTGCACACTGACACACCCTCTATCCACTAATCATAGCAGAGAATCAAGACCGGCAAACGAACGTGGCTACAGTACGTGATTAGACCGCACACTGACACACCCTCTATCCACTCACCATAGCAGAGAATCTTGACCGGCAATCGAACGTGGCTACAGTACGTGATTATACCGCACACTGACACACCCTCTATCCACTCAATATTTGGTCATATATATATAACCATATAGATGTCATACTTGTCCACCATAATTTATTCTAACAAAACATTCAAATATCAGACAACTATCCTCAAATATCAAACAATGTCTGGAAATTTACTTAAAGCTGTATTGCTTTGCGACAGTGATTCTGAAGAAGAAGCTTATGCGTTAGCGCATCAACAGGAGGAGGAGGAATTGATGGAGATATATCGTGAAGCATACGGAGCAACTTCTGGAAAACATGGTGGTTCCGTAGTGGGTAGGAAATATATCAACCGTAACCAGCAAGCATTTCACAAAACACTGCTGCAAGATTACTTTGCCCGTGATCCAACTTACGGTCCAGAGACATTTAGACGACGATTCAGAATGAGTCGACCATTATTCATAAGAATTCTCGAAAGTATTCAGCAGAATAATAATTATTTTGTTTTTAAGCAGGACGCTGCAAAAAAACATGGTTTGAGTGGGCATCAAAAGATGACTGCAGCTTTGAGAATGTTAGCATACGGTACACCCGCCGATGCCCTAGACGATGCATATCGTATTGCAGAGAGTACGGCATTGGAAAACCTAGATCACTTCTGCCAATCAGTTGTGGACATTTATGGGACGGAATATCTTCGATCTCCAAACAAGGCAGATGTAACTCGCTTGCGTGAAATGCATGAAAGCAAGGGCTGGCCTGGAATGCTTGGAAGTCTAGATTGTATGCATTGGGAGTGGAAGAACTGTCCAAAAGCTTTTCACGGAGCATATAACGGCAAGGAAAAAAAACCAACAATCATCTTAGAAGCAGTTGCCTCTCATGATTTGTGGATCTGGCATGCTTTCTTTGGAATGCCAGGTTCTCTTAATGACTTAAACGTTGTCGAACGATCTCATTTGTTCAACGATTTGGCGCAAGGTAAGTCAACTCCCGTATCATTTACTCTTGGTCAGAACACATATGACCATGGATACTATTTAGGAGATGGAATTTATCCCAAATGGAGTACGATTGTGAAGACATTTGCAAACCCAATGACGGCAAAACAGAAACAATTTGCTGCGATGCAGGAAGGACAAAGGAAGGACGTAGAAAGGGCGTTTGGGGTCCTTCAAGCAAGATTTGCAATGGTAAGCAATCCATGTAGATTATGGAAGAGATCAAAAATGGCTACAATTATGTTTTGTTGTATAATTCTCCATAACATGATCATTGAAGATGAACGCGGTATGGATTATCCTGATTTCGAGTATGAGGGGGCAAGACAACCACCCGAATTGTTTCGCACAACCACGTTACGAAATGAAGAACAGTACGCAATTCATAACGATCATCATGAGGTATATCGTAATGCAGCTATTCATAATAGACTCCAAAGGGATTTAATGGAGCATATTTGGAATTCTCATGGAAATCAGTAGTTGAAGATGGTGGATCTTCGTTTAATTACATATGTTTGCCTTTTTTATTTCTATAACGAAGCGTGTAATGCTTCAATTATTATGTTTGTATTGTCATTTATGTTTGATGAAGTAAATCTATTACGGGCATATACACAATGCTTCGAAAAAATGATAAACCATTAAATATTGTTAAACCGAAAATAACACTTGATTACCTAAATGAATTGAAGGTACATGGAAATGCAAACTGCAATAACTAGAAATATCAAATTAATACGTCAACTACATATGTTTTGTTCCAGATCTACTCTCAACAATGCGCTGTTTGTACTCCATCCAATATTGCAATGTAATTGGATCCATTCCGGTGACATCCTTTTCCATTACTATGGTCTCTTGGCGTTGCCGCTCTAGCTCAAAACGACCCTTCTCAATCTCAGTCAATTCTTTTAACACGGCAAGCTTTTCTGCGCTTCCTTTTTGACGTTCTGCATTTTCTCTCGCATGTTTTTCATGCATTAGGGCTAAACGAGAATCGATTTGAGATTGAACAGCAATTTTCTTCTTAGCTGCTCGTTGACCCAACGGTCTAGCGTCCTCATCAAATGCGGGAACTACTTCTTCGTCTTCGATATCTTGGCATTCATTTGAGGCCATATGAGAAGAATTGCCTGGGCTAGAATTGTAAGTAGATCTACTTGCTTTTTTCTTCCCCTTTGACTTCGTCTGCACATCTCTTAAGCCTTTTGCGGTGTTTGAGTTCCATTTTTGTTGACTAACAAGCAAGTCATAGCAGTTTGCAAACTGATAGTAGTGGGGTTTCTTTGTACCATTTTCTCTTGGAAATAATTTCAAGAACTGATCGTTCGCCATTCTCTTCTACAAAAACAGAAAAACAAAATCAAATATTAACAAAGTGACTAGAAATGAGTGTAAATTAAAAATGTGATTTTACCAATTCAGCTTCGCCACCCATTCCACTTGGATTTGCTGTTCTTATTTTGTGGATCTGCGACTCGTAGAATTGTGTTTGTCGATTAATCTTCCCAAAACGACCCGTGATTGCAGACATTGATCTCGTCTTTTCAACATGTTTTTTATTGTACGCACTCATGACTTTTGCCCAAAACGCCTCTCCACTTTGGTCGTTCCCCTTTACCGAGTCGTTAGAAAAATGACAATAAATATAACACAAATCCTTATCTTCATCGCCAGACCATGGAGCAGAAGAATGGAACGATAGAGGGGGGGCGGTTTGGGGAATTCCATTTTGAAAGGGTTAAGAATCTAAATCCCAGCTATCCATATTCATCGCTTCGGTATATGATTGAAACGGATGAGACATACTTTCAATATTAAGGAATTGAGAATAAAATTGTAATAGAAGAAGAGATGTGTGTATTATAATCTGGATAACATTGTGATATATGTAGTGAAATCATAAATATGACCGTTTATAGCCGTTGTAATTTGAAATATGTCCGTTTATAGCCGTTGTAATTTGAAATATGACCGTTTATAGCCGTTGTAATTTGAAATATGACCGTTTATAGCCGTTAGCGGAGAAATATGGGGGGGATTTTTTGGGGGGGGGGGGGCTTGTCTGGCGCCCATAAAATGGGCGCCAGGGCTTGGGCGCCCATAAAATGGGCGCCCAAGCCCCGTTCAGGATACTGAATGCGATCCTGAACGTTAAGCTTAATATTAAGCTTGAATCGAACGATTGGAAAATCTTTTTCGCCAAATTCAGCAAGTAACGTAACGATTGGAGATGCCCTTACAGTATGCTGCAGTATACCAGATTTTAAAGGTAGTATATATATGTTTGTTTTATATGATAATGTATGTGTATATATATTAGTTAAATATATTATATAATATATCGTTTTACAAGTTATGTGTTGTATGAGTCTGTAGATATGTAGTCAATATATTGATGGCAGTCTATACGTATTAGCTTGTATATGTGTTGAGATTTTGTGTTATAAGTATATTAATATGCAGTTAGTTATATATATAAAGAATTGCGAGTGAGTTTTATTTGTTTTGAATGAAATATACATGTTGTTGGTACATATTTGGTTCGGCAATATATATGGAGAGAGCTTAATAGGATGGTTTCGCGTACGTTACTATAAATGTTATATTATAAACAAAATATATTTTGAGTTACGATTTATATTTATAAGTGTGGTTGTGTTTGTTGTTATATATGTGTGTATATGGTTATCTTTTTAATAGTTGCTTTCGTTCTTTATTTATATATATATATGTATTGATTTTGAAAGTATATATGAATGCGCAAGTTATGTTTATGGTCTGTTGATACTTAAGTTTATATATATATATATATATATATATGATTTTATATTAGTCTACTTAAATATATAGTATACATAAGTTATATTGATGTTTGTATCAGTATGTAAGTTTGTAGATGCGTTTATATGCACTAGTTACATACAAGTATATGTTTTGACTTAAATTATAATATATATGTTGTTAGATTATAAGTCTGTATAATTTGTTATATATATAGATTTTGGGTTTATAAATATATTAACATACAGTAAATTATTTTGATTTCATAAGAGATATTGATTTTAAATTTTTTTAGGAATATTCTCTAATATATGGGTTTAAATTTAATAATGATTTTTGGTTTATACCTATAAACATTTTGATTTTTTTTTCATATATATATATATTATTTTAAAGGTATATAAAACATGCCATATTATATATTTCAAGTCTTCTACTAGGTATGTGTATATTATATGAGTTTATATGATCGGTTTGAGTCAAAATATTTAGTTTGCAAAGTAAGATATATTAATTTTATTATAAACATTGATTTTTGAATTTCGTTGGATATTAATTAAGAAAAATTATAATATTATATATTTATATTTTGTTTTTGTTATATCAAATTGATTTTGATTTCCTATCTATCAGCTCTGTCCATCGTGCCTGTTTTCTTCATCGAATCGTATCCATCTAAAGTTGCTTTTATATTGATTGATTAAGTCTCTCTAGCCTCGAAAGGTGAGCAATAACTCACGATTAATGCTCTTATATTTATTAAATTTGATTTCAGTTGAAACAACAATTGAAATATGCTGCTGTTAGTTATTTACATTGCTATATATTTGCTGTTATCTGTATCTGTTCACCTGTGACATCTGACACCATTATCTGTTATTTCTATTGATGATATATGCTATTTATATTGATGATATATGCCTGTTATGTCATCATCATATCTGTTATCACTCTGCAAGTTCCCGGTTAGTATAAAATTCACTATGGGTTGAAATGATACATACCCGAACGATCTGTAGAATAGGAGAAAATCGTTATGGGTTAAAATGATAAACCCAAGCGATTTTCATTTAAACTGAATTTGGGATTGCGGGTTGAAATGATATATACCTCTATACGGATTGAAATGATAAATATCTGTATCACTTGAGCATAGGATAGAAAATAATATACAGACACTGCTGGCCTATATATAAATATTTGAAAATGATTTCTACGGTTTTGAAAGGAAATATATATGGTTTTATTTAAATTTGAAATTATTATTTATATGAATAAGTTTTAATGTAAAATAAATTTAACAATAAACTTTAAATTTTGTAAAGTTTGATTTAAGTAAAATATAATATGTTTAAGTATTTATTTAAGATTTTATTTAAAATAGATTTTACAATGATTCTATAAGTTAAGCTTGGAAAGATAAATTTGAGTTTATTCAAATTTGTATTTAATTAAGAATTTAGTTTAATTAAATCAAATTGAAACTTATTGAAATTAAGGGTTTCAAGATATGATTTTATAATTTGATTTTTGATTTAAAGTGATTAAATGGATATTTCAATTTTAAATAAATCGAAGGAAATATTTGGAAAAATGTAATTTAAGGTTATTTAAATGATAATGGATCTATTAAGTGAATATTTCAAAACTGAATAATAATCAAGTCAAAATAAGATATATGTGAAACTATCAATTTAGTTTTAAAAATGCTATAATTTGGAAATATATGTATTTGAAATGGAAATGATATTTTGGTTTTGAAGTATAAATTATTTTGAAATGACCACGGTGTTATAATGACGTTTGTTGTTAGTAACATACATTTCTACATAAGTAGATAGTTCCACGGATACTTAGAGGATGGTTATCCCAAACATCCTTTAAGTTACTTGTATTTCGGTTGATATTTCACTTGGGTTGGATTTATTGATATAAGAATGTTAATCCCGACTTCAGTGTTTTATGTTTTGCTTTGCGCTCGGGTCAGACTGAGTAATTCAGCATTTGATACTCACCTTTAGGGTTTGGAGCTTCGCTTGGAGATCCAACTATTGATTCAGCTCTCAGCTTTTCCAGTTGATTTGTCCAGAGATGTTATCAGTCTGTATTTGAGATATTCTATTGTATTTTATTTCAAACTCTGTTGTTTATATAGTAGCTTCATGAACTATATTTATCTGTTCCGCTGCATTATTGTTATAATACTATATGTCTGTGATTCCGTGATTAATTTATTCGCTGTATGTGCTGATTTTTGCCAAATTTAAACTAATAATTCGATATTTTGAGCAATTCAAGTCCAACATGTGTAGATGCGAATGGTTGAAAATACCGGGATGTTACAGTTGGTATCAGAGCTCTGGTTTTAGAAAAAACTTATTATATAGAGTAAATTTAATTTCAGAATCACTTTCGTTCGAGCTTGAGTTTTTCCACTTTGATTTGAATTTCCTTTGAATTTCGGAACGTTCCCCTCGGTTCCAAAATCTGTTCTTGTCTCTCCCTATTCGTGTTTCTTGATTCTGGAGCATCCTATAGCTCCACTGAATGATTTGTAAAGGGGTGAAACTCCCTTACAACAAGCATTGATTCACCAAAGATTTCTATATCCTCGGTTTAGATGCTACTATCTCTTGATATGCCGAATTCTATCTCTGGTGATCGAATGTCGATTTGCCTTAGAATTCCGCATCGATCATATTCCTAAAGTCACGGTTGACCCGATTAAGGTCGTTCGCGATTTATATAAGTATATCCATCTTCTATTTTGAAATTTAATTATCTCATCTTCGTTTGAGCCTATCTTCAAATCAGAATTCTATTTGATTAGAGTTCCTCTAATTTGAATCTCTATCTTTTTTTTTGAAATCCATTCTTGAAGCATCCTATGAAAAAATCGGGCTGTTTGTGTTTTAGAAATTGTTTTAGATATCGAAATTATTATTTTGATAAGTATGATTATATTCTATATATAAAAGAGAAAATGTTTTCGATAAGGATTATATACCTTTTAAAAACGAGAATTTGATGTTTCGAAAGGATTTGAAATTTTGAAAATTATATAAGAAATTTGATTTATCTAAAAATGATTTATAGCTGAAGGATTTTAAATTGAAAACTCGAGGAGTTGAATTCCGGTTTTTTGAAATTGATTTTAAGATTTTGTAAATATATAATAATACGATTTAAAATGTATTTTCCGAATAAGAAATGTTTCAAATGACTTCAAATGAGTTCCAATGATTTCAAAAAATTCAAAGAAGTTTTCAGGAAAATAGAAGTCCATAACTCACTTATGTCGCTGGAGAATAATTTCGGTAATGAGTGCATGCATCATCGACGTTGATTCTCAAGTTTCAGAGTGAGGGAGAGGCCATTGTAGTAGCTTTGCTACGTGGTCGATTTTGTGAAACCAATTTTGATTTCAAATTCCGAAGTATGATTTGATATTCGAAAGATATATGTATATATATTTGAAACGATTTGAAGTAAGCCCAGGTTTGGTCCTCGAGTTTCGGATTTGATTTGGTATAACCCTCTCTATTGAAATTGATTTGCTGAGCTGATTTTCAACTCTTGGATTTAGAATTTGATTTCCCCGACTATTTTGAATGTTCAAACACTTCCAAATCGAGGTTTAATTTTCAAAGCTAAGTAATTTCGAAAAGTATAAATTATTTGATAAAGTATATGAGTTTGAAACTGTTTTGTTAAGTAAATGAATAAGACTATTTTGAATTGTACTAATATGGAATTTAGTTTTGAAATGTTTGAATAAAAATTTAATTTTAAATATTTTAACTTAGTAAACCTTTTATAAAACCATATATGTATATAGAATAATAATTTTCAAAGGGTAAATTGGATCTTTCAAATAAAAAATAAATGGTTTAAAGGTTTTAAAAGGATGGTTATAAACTTGGTAATCATTTTTGGGTATAATTAATTTTGAGAAAAATATTTGGTTTCGAAAATAGATTGGAATTTAAAACTCAGTATTTATATAATGATTTTGGAAATGAATTTGTTTGACCTGAATTACGCTGATTTGGAAACTTGGATTATTTTCTAAACTTATTATTTTGGAAACTTTGAAACTGAAGATATTTAATTTGGAAGAAATAATTTGGTAAGATCGTATATGATTTTGAAACTAAATTGATATTGAAACGAATTGAAATTGAGAACCTTATTTTACTAAATACTTGATTTGGGAGAAATCGAACTTATATAAAATTGATTTGTATAAGTATGAAGTTGGTTTGGAAACTATTGATTTGGAAAGGCACTCAATTTGAAAAGCGAAATCTTATATAATCGAAGTCTATGTAAGTGTGATTTGATATACTATTGATGTTGGAAAGTACTCGATTTGGAAATGAAATCTTATATATAATGGAATTATATAAGTATGATATTTGAAATTGATTTGAAAGGGTACTATATGATACGTATTTTCGAAGTAAAGATATGGAAAGTGCCTTCTACTTGATATCTGCTTTGAGGCCACATTGTGGATTCATTCTATCGATATTATTTTCTCTGATTTGGGTTTTCCGGATGTGATACTCGTGTGTCCTTCGAATTCCATGGCGTTACCCATGGTCGTTTTGGTAGCATAATCCGCAAGACATGGATTGCTTAAAGGGTACAAATGTTTCCTGGGGGATCCAGGCGTAACCATTAAGTATTCACGGTCTACCAGTTTTGTTATCGTAGAGTAATCCGCAAGGCAGAAATTGCTTAAAGGGTACAGATGTTTCCCGGGGATGTAGGCGTAACCATTGTGTATGCACAGTCTATGGGTTTTTGGTTATCATGGCGAAATTCACAAGGCAGTAATTTCTTAGAGGTACGGATGTTTCCTGGGGGATCTAGGCGTAACCATTGTGTATCTTTTTCCATGATTCGGTTGATTTGTTTTGATTGTACTTTCCGTATCGGTTTTGAAGGTTTTTCAAGTATTTTCACTGGGTGTTAAAATAGGTCTACTGTAACAACCCGATATTTTCAACCATTCACATCCATTATAAGTGTATAGGTAGACACTCATGTCAGAATTGAATTGCTCAAAATACCGCGTTGTAAATAAAAATTTGGCAAATTTCAGAATATACAGTAAATAAAATCACAGATCACAGACACAGAGTAATAATAATGCAGCGGAAGTAAAAGAGTTAGTAGTTCTTGAAGCTACTATATAAATATATCAGAGTTACATAAGATACAACAGAAGAAATATAGTACAAAAGAAGTCTCACTACATAGAAGTCTACTAATACAAGAGCTGAAAGGAACAACAGACTGCAAAAGATAAAACTTGACAAGTAGATAATCTCCAGTGATTTCAATCTCCAGAAAGTGGAAATCCAAATCTGTGAATAACTCAGGCTGACCCGAGCGTAAATAAAAGTACAAACACTCGAGTCAGGACATACATACTTATACAATGTAAACCAACTCAAGTGAACTGTAGTAAAGGTACAAGTAACTTAGAAGATGCTTGGGACCGCCCATCCTCTAAGGATCCGTTAAACTATTTACTATGTAGTAATATACGCTATATACAGTAGTGTCTAATCAGTAAAGTATAATCATATAGAAAATAGCGTTAAGAGGATGGTGAACCTTAACACGGTCGGATCTTTAAAACCAAAATCGTTGTGGGCACGATATAAGGATATGACAAGGCACGCGAGGCAATGCCAGGGTGGAAACACCGTTTGCACTCCCAGACCGGTGGTGACGGCAAGCCAGCAGCTTCCGCCCACCTCGAGACATACCCCCGAATCAAAGTGGCGCCACATATCGAATCACAAAAGTAATAGAATGGTTTCCGAAGAAGCATGCTCGATGAAAGGGTGCGACCCTTTGTATAGCCCGGTATAGCTCCTGTTTTAGTCATTTGTGCCAACTCACGGGAGTTGGGTCCACGTAATATACCTCGAGAACGTTGCCACCATCCTACTTCATTCTAGAATCTCCACCCCGTACACAGTTGTTAAAGTGGTTTTCGGTATTGGCCGACTATAAGGCAATATCCGATCCCGGTCTCTTTAACAACCAATCGTTATTATAACCCATGTTATAACTTTAAAACAATATTTTATACTTCAAAATAAAATATCATTTCAACCCAAATCTTTATCAAAATAAAGATTAAATCATTTCCAAACCATTTCAATATATCATCATACCATATCTTTCAATTCAAATATTTATCAAAATAAATATCAAGTCATTTCTAACCATTTCAATATATTAAATTATCATATCCTTTCAAAACATCCTTTCAAATCATTTTAATATATCAAAATATCATAACCTTTCAAAGCTTCATTTCCAAAATATCATATCTTTCAGAACTTCTTTTCAAATCATTTTAATATCAAAATATCATATCTTTCAAAACTTCGTTTCAAATCATTTTAATATATCAAAATATCATATCTTTCAAAACTTCGTTTCAAATCATTTTAATATATCAAAATATCATATCTTTTCAAAACCACATTTCAAATCTTTTTAATATATCAAAATAGCTATATTTTTTTCAAAAACCACCTTTCAAATCATTTCAATATACCAAAATATCATACCTTTCAGTACCACATTTTAAATCATTTTAATATATCAAAATATCATATCTTTTCGAAACCACATTTCAATCATTTTAATATATCAAATAGTTATATTTCAAACAAATTACATCATTTTAGATCATAAAAATGAAGTTATTACATTTAATAATTAAATTATTAAATTCCAAAAATTTAAACTTTTCAATGTTCATTTATGCACTTAAATTTATTAAAACAATGAAAATTCAGGTTTCGCAGCATTTGAAAAATGCTACAGAAAGTTACATTCAAAACAATTCAATTTAACAAAAGACAGCATTTAAAATGCTGTTAATTAACTTCAAATATTCAATAGAATTTCACATAAACTTATTTTTTTTATTTAAATCATTTTTAACTTATAAAATCATACATTTTCACATTTATAAGCATCATTTAATTTTCTTTAAATTCGTGAATTATAAAGTTAAGTTTCCTTTCAAAAATCAATATTTATTATAATTCGCTTATTAAATTTCAACATTCAAATTTAAATTCATTACATTACATTTCAAATTAACACTTAAGTTTAAAATTTCAAATATAACTTAATTCCATTTTGTTTAACTTAACTTAAAATTTCACTTTTAAACCAATTTCATAAATTCCAATTTAAGTTATATTTCCAAATTCAACTCAATATTCACTCATTAACATTTTAACTTTATTCAAAAATCATTAATATGTTAAAAAATCATTTTAAATTAATTTAAATTCAAAATATCATTAATTTATCAAATTTTCTAAGTTAATTTAAATTCCATTAAAAATTAAATCAAAATTTCCAAAATAACTTACATTTAGATTTTCTAACTTTTCCATAATTTATTTAACTAATAGATTTCCAGAAAAGCAATAATACTTTACAAAAATTATATTTTTATTTAATTTTAAATCAAAATATCATAATAATAAAATTTCTAAAATATTTTAAAATTGTAGAAAAACATATTTTAACTACGGGCCTGTATATAATTTTCTACGCTAGGTAAAGTGATACGGGTAATATTTCATTTCAACCCGTAATTTACAAAGAAAAATCCGGGTTTTATCATTTCAAACCCGCATTCCCACGTAAATAAAATAAATTTAAAGTCGCTCAGGCCTATCATTTCAGCCCATAACGATTTCCCCTATTTTAAAGTCCGTTCGGGTATGTATCATTTCAACCCATAGTGATTTCTAATCTACAAGGAACTTGCAGTGTGATAAACTGATAAAAATAGCAGAACAACATAATATAACAGTAACATATGTTATAACAGGTGTTTAAGCATGGGTGAACATCATAAAATCATAATATAGCAGGTGTAACATGATAATGCATTTTACAGATTCAAAAGGGGTCAATTTACTAGTTATATATGTACATATTGTCTGGTGAGAATAACTCACCTCTATAAGTTTAAGATAACGGATTCAGACACACAAACAAAGACCCGGAAAGCATGAAGGCACGACAATGATTTGAGTGAGAGAGACAAGGTTAATTGCCTTGAATACGTGAGACAAAACAAATAAATATAACATAAGTTTTCAACTCAAAATGAATAAACAATGTTAAGAATAAATGTATAAAACAATTCCAATGTCTTTGCACTTGCTTTCTACCACCTATGCTTCAAATATAGATCTGAAATACATGGCTACGGAGTGGGTTAGGATCTGGTTTGGGTTCCTAAAGGTCGTCCTAGCATGTATGGGGATGGGCAAAATTGATGCAAAGAGATAGACATGGAACTGCACTACACAAGGCAATACAACAAGTTTTCATGCAACAAAAGGTCACGACCAGCATCAGATAGGACACGGCCAGTGGCTCCAGGTGGTGGTGGGTGTCGTGGCAGAGGGTGGAGGACAGGCCAGAGGTGGTGGTGGTGGTGGCGGCGGCAAAAGGTGGAGGAAGAAGGAGATGGCGATCCTAGACTAGGTTTGGTATAGGTGATGGCTAATGCTAGTTTAGATGGATTTTTGTGATGATCTTCACTATGGCTTGGCTTGACCTGAGGAGAAGAGGTGTTAGGATGTGTGATGGTCAAGAAAAAGTGGTGGTGGTGGTCGGCCATAGCTTGGAGGAGGGGGAATACAGCTATGAATGTAGAGAACATATACAAAATTCAATAGAAAACTAGAAAAACAAGGAAGAAGAAGATGAATTTTACCCAAACCTTTGAAGCAATGGCCGTGCAATTTTTTTCTGAGTTTGAGAAGGTTAGAATACGTGAAAAATGAGGGAGATGCAACTAGAATGAGAAATGAAAGCATGGCAAAAAAATCATTAAAGAGTGGAGTTGAGAAAATGAAAGGTCGGAATTCAAAATGGCAAAAGGCAATTCAAAAGTCAGAAACCCTTCATATTTCCTTATTTTATTTACATAACTTTTTATTTCTGGAAATAATAATAATCCCAGATAAGATTTCAAAAATTTATTAATTATATAAGGTAAAATAAGAAAATAGCTTAAAAAATGCAAACTGGACTAGAAAATTTGAAAATAAACAGAATAAATTTTAGAAGAATTATATGGACTTGGAAAAATAATTATAACAATGATAATAAAATAAAAATAAAAATTCATTCCCAAAATAAATATATAAATTTAATTAAATAAAATTTAAATGAAGAAAATAGCAAAGAAAATAGAAACTAGGCTTTAAAATAGAAAATAAATTTCAATAGACCTTAGAAAAATTATATTATCACTTTAAAAATATTAAAAGACAAAAATATACTTAAAATAACATATTAATACATATAAAAAAAATTAAATTTAAAGAAAATAGAAAAAGATTTAAAGAAATTGCTTAAAATTCCAAAACGGTGTCCAAAAATTACAAATAATCACCATTGACTTTGGAAAATTGTTTACTTCATTTTAAATTATTATAATACAAAAATATACATACAATAACATATTAAAAGAAATATGAAAAAGAAAAAAAAATTATGATTTAAAATAGACAAAATTGTTAAATAAATCAAATTACACTCAAAATTGAAATGCACATAACTTTTACAGTTTAATTCCGTTTTCAACGAAATGAAAAGCAGTGTTCAAGTTATTACATCTATTTTCATAATAAATGATAAAATTTAAGATTTTAAATAATTTAAATTTGAATTTTAAAAGTCACAGTTTGAACAGTTTGAGCAGAAATTCACTTTTCAGTAAAATATTCAATTTATACTAATTTGAACTATAAATCACTTAATAATCATCATTTATATTTAAAATGAAATGTTTGAAATTAAACAATTTTTAAAATAATTTAAAAATAAAATAAAGTCAAATTTAAATATGCAAAAAATGTTGGGTTGTTACACTCTCCCCCACTCAAAACTTTTCGTCCCCGAAAAGGAATGAGGTACGGGAAAGCGCAGAAAAAGATAAAGTGAAATAAGATTGAGACAGGATGACAAGGAGATTGAAATTATACCTGATAACTGTTTTTATAGGTAAGTTTAACAAGGTGCAGATTTATCAAAGATTATAGAAAGATTTCTAAACAGAAAAATTATAGAAAGATGCCTATACCAGTCTATAGCAAGATAAGGATGATAAGGACAAACAAAAGATAGTTTGAAAAAATCAAAATAAGGAAATAAATTTGAAAGCATGGAAATTTCAACTTAAATAGAGAATAAATCTTTTACATAAGTTAAATAAATCTTAACTATCCCAAATTTCATTATCTTATTATCCAATCATCTTAAATTATCAATTTTTAAAACCATGGGTTTGAAAAATAATCATTTATTACACTCACAATGTACTTAATAAATATTATTATTCCTTATTCCTAATTAAAATTAAATTTATTCCTCTCAATATATTTAGCACTTATGTTAAACATACTTACAATTATTATAACTGCTTTCTTTTATTCTTAGTTTTTTTAACATTATTTTATTGTAAGTTATTCAATTACCCTTTATTATATTTACCTCTGTTAATCGTTTTATAACTAAAATTTAAGTGTATAACATTTATTATAACCACTCAAATTTTATTTATAAATCTTTTTATATTGTATATTATCCAATTACATTTTTAACTTCTGAATTTAGGTAAGTTATATTTGAATGCAATTGTATTATACAAATAAACTTTCCAATTAAATCATTTCATGTTTGATATTCATCCAAAATTTTGATTTGATTTTTTTTTATAATTGGAATTATTCTTTAAAATAAAATTTAAGAACTAAATTTTCGATTACATTCAAACCATTTAGAGATAAGTAATAATATATACATAATACGTCAAATCAAATTTCAATCATATATCTATATATATATATATTTAAAATCAAGTCATATTTTAGAAATTCAATTCAAATCAATTTGATTTACCAAAACAAAGCTACAGTAAGTCTACAGAGCGGTCTCTTCACTTCGAAACTCGAAAATGAACGTTGATGATGTCGCGATCATCACCGAAGTTATTTTCCAGCGACAAAGAGAAGAGCACTAATTTTAAACTTTAAAATTCTTTGGAAACAAATTTCTATTTAAAAATACTTTAAATAATATATCCCTTATAAAACTTTTTAAACAAAAGGTTTGAAACCATCGGAAATTAAATCCTCAAATTTCTTGTTCTAAATTCATTTCAATTCCCAAATCAAGTATTATCACTTCAAATAATCAATTTAAATCAGTTTATTAAGTTCCATAAATTTACTTATATATCAAAATTTATTTCATTTACCAAATTTTAAAATAATATTGTGTCAGTTTGTTCTGTCAGAGTGTTTTAGAAATCCTATCGATAGCGTTGATCAGACGAATCGATCGGAAACCCAAATCAACATCAACAACTCAAACAACACAATATATAAAACAAAACATAGATATACAAGTACAATTCAAAATGTTTGGAAGAATAGATTGAAAACAAAAGACAAGATGATTAAATAACAAAACAGTGAGGTGGATAAGCTTAAATAAATCACGGACAACATTTACCGGGTCAACCGTGGCTTAAAGAATAAGATCAATGTGGATTTTTCTAGGGTAAATCTACATTCGATCCCAAGAGTCAGAGTTTGGAATAACAAAAGATATTAGCATCTAAACCAAGGATAGATTTAAATCTCTGGTGAATCGATGCTAATTGTAAAGGAGTTTTCCCCCTTTTTCAATTCAATTTGAAATTGGCGTGACCGCCAACTTACTAGAAAGATCATTCGAAGCGGAGTTATGGAATACTCCAGAGTCAAAAGAAGATGAATAGTGAGGGATACGAATGGATTTTGGAACCATAAGGAACGTTCCAAAATTCAAAGGAATCGAGTCAAAAGGGAGAGATTCAAACTTGAATGAAAGTGATTCTGTAAATACATTCACTCGATATGCTGAGTTTTTCCTAGAGCTACCAAAGCTCTGATACCAACTGTAACAACCCGATATTTTCAACCATTCGCATCCATTATAAGTGTATAGGTAGACACTCATTCCGGAATTGAATTGCTCAAAATACCGCGTTGTAAATAAAAATTTGGCAAATCTCAGAATATACAGTAAATAAAATCACAGATCACAGACATAGAGTAATAATAATGCAGCGGAAGTAAAAGAGATAGTAGTTCATGAAGCTACTATATAAATATATCAGGGTTACATAAGATACAACAGAAGAAATAAAGTACAAAAGAAGTCTCACTACATAGAAGTCTACTAATACAAGAGCTGAAAGGAACAACAGACTGCAAAAGATAAAACTTGACAAGTAGATAATCTCCAGCGATTTCATCTCCATAAAGTGGAAATCCAAATCTGTGAATAACTCAGGCTGACCCGAGCGTAAATAAAAGTACAAACACTCGAGTCAGGACATACATACTTATACAATGTAAACCAACTCAAGTGAACTGTAGTAAAGGTACAAGTAACTTAGAAGATGCTTGGGACCGCCCATCCTCTAAGGATCCATTAAACTATTTACTATGTAGTAATATACGCTATATACAGTAGTGTCTAATCAGTAAAGTATAATCATATAGAAAATTGCGTTAAGGGGATGGTGAACCTTAACGCGGTTGGATCTTTAAAACCAAAATCGTTGTGGGCACGATATAAGGATATGACAAGGCACGCGAGGCAATGCCAGGGTGGATACACCGTTTGCACTCCCGGACTGGTGGTGACGGCAAGCCAACAGCTTCCGCCCACCTCGAGACATACCCCCGAATCAAAGTGGCACCACATATCGAATCACAAAAGTAATAGAATGGTTTTTGAAGAAGCATGCTCGATGAAAGGGTGCGACCCTTTGTATAGCCCGGTATAGCTCCTGTTTTAGTCATTTGTGCCAACTCACGAGAGTTGGGTCCACGTAATATACCTCGAGAACGTCGCCACCATCCTACTTCATTCTGGAATCTCCACCGCGTACACAGTTGTTAAAGTGGTTTTCGGTATTGGCCGGCTATAAGACAATATCCGATCCCGGTCTCTTTAACAACCAATCGTTATTATAACCCATAGTTATAACTTTAAAACAATATTTTATACTTCAAAATAAAATATCATTTCAACCCAAATCTTTATCAAAATAAAGATTAAATCATTTCAAAACCATTTCAATATATCATCATACCATATCTTTCAATTCAAATATTTATCAAAATAAATATCAAGTCATTTCTAACCATTTCAATATATTAAATTATCATATCCTTTCAAAACTTCCTTTCAAATCATTTTAATATATCAAAATATCATAACCTTTCAAATCATCATTTCCAAAATATCATATCTTTCAGAACTTCTTTTCAAATCATTTTAATATCAAAATATCATATCTTTCAAAACTTTGTTTCAAATCATTTTAATATATCAAAATATCATATCTTTTCAAAAGCACATTTCAAATCATTTTAATATATCAAAATTGCTATATTTTTTAAAACCACCTTTCAAATCATTTCAATATACCAAAATATCATATCTTTCAGTTCCATATTTTAAATCATTTTAATATATCAAAATATCATATCTTTTCGAAACCACATTTCAATCATTTTAATATATCAAATCGTTATATTTCAAACAATTACTTCATTTTAAATCATAAAAATGAAGTTATTACATTTAATAATTAAATTATTAAATTTCAAAAATTTAAACTTTTCAATGTTCATTTATGCACTTAAATTTATTAAAATAATGAAAATTCAAGTTTCGCAGCATTTGGAAAATGCTACAGAAAGTTACATTCAAAACAATTCAATTTAACAAAAGACAGCATTTAAAAATGCTGTTAATTAACTTCAAATATTCAATAGAATTTCACAAACACTTATTTTTTTATTTAAATCATTTTTAACTTATAAAATCATACATTTTCACATTTATAAGCATCATTTAATTTTCCTTAAAATCATGATTTTATAAAGTTAAGTTTCCTTTCAAAAATCAATATTTATTAATAATTCGCTTATTGCATTTCAACATTCAAATTTAAATTCATTACATTAAATTTCAACTTAACACTTAAGTTTAAAACTTCAAATATAACTTAATTCCATTTTGTTTAACTTAACTTAAAATTTCACTTTTAAACCAATTTCATAAATTCCAATTTAAGTTATATTTCCAAATTCAACTCAATATTCACTCATTAACATTTTAAATTTATTCAAAAATCATTAATAGTTATAAAATAATTTTAAACTAATTTAAATTCAAAATATCATAAATTTATCATATTTTCTAAGTTAATTTAAATTCCATTAAAAATTAAATCAAAATTTCCAAAATAACTTACATTTAGATTTTCTAACTTTTCCATAATTTATTTAACTTATAGATTTCCAGAAAATCAATAATACTATACAAAAATTATATTTTTATTTAATTTTAAGTCAAAATATTATAATAATTAAATTTCTAAAATATTTTAAAATTCTTAGAAAAACATATTTTAACTACGGGCCTGTGTATAATTTTCTACGCTAGGTAAAGTGATACGGTAATATATCATTTCAACCCGTAATTTACAAAGAAAAATCCGGGTTTTATCATTTCAAACCCACATTCTCAAGTAAATAAAATAAATTGAAAATCGCTCAGTCCTATCATTTCAGCCCATAACGATTTTCCCCTATTCTAAAATCCGTTCGGGTATGTATCATTTCAACCCATAGTGATTTCTAATCTACAGGGAACTTGTAGTGTGATAAACTGATAAAAATAGCAGAACAACATAATATAACAGTAACATATGTTATAACAGGTGTTTAAGCATGGGTGAACATCATAAAATCATAATATAGCAGGTGTAACATGATAATGCATTTTACAGATTCAAAAGGGGTCAATTTACTAGTTATATATGTACATATTGTCTGGTGAGAATAACTCAACTCTATAAGTTTAAGATAACGGATTCAGACACATAAAAAAAGACCCGGAAAGCATGAAGGCACGATAATGATTTGAGTGAGAGAGAGACAAGGTTAATTGCCTTGAATACATGAGACAAAACAAATAAATATAACATAAGTTTTCAACTCAAAATGAATAAACAATGTTAAGAATAAATGTATAAAACAATTCCAATGTCTTTGCACTTGCTTTCTACCACCTATGCTTCAAATATAGATCTGAAATACATGGCTACGAAGTGGGTTAGGATCTGATTTGGGTTCCTATAGGTCGGCCTAGCATGTATGGGGATGGGCAAAATTGATGCAAAGAGATAGGCATGGAACTACACTACACAAGGCAATACAACAAGTTTTCATGCAACAAAAGGTCACGACCAACATCAGGTAGGACACGGCCAGTGGCTCCAAGTGGTGGTGGGTGACGTGGCAGAGGGTGGAGGACATGCCAGAGGTGGTGGCGGCAAAAGGTGGAGGAAGAAGGAGATGGCAATCCTAGACTAGGTTTGGTATAGGTGATGACTAGTGCTAGTTTAGATGTATTTTTGTGATGATCTTCACCATGGCTTGGCTTGGCCTGAGGAGAAGAGGTGTTAGGATGTGTGATGGTCAGGAAAAAGTGGTGGTGGTGGTCGGCCACAGCTTGGAGGAGGGGGAATACAGCTATGAAGGTAGAGAACATATACAAAATTCAATAGAAAACTAGAAAAACAAGGAAGAAGAAGATGAATTTTACCCAAACCTTTGAAGCAATGGTCGTGCAATTTTTTTCTGAGTTTGAGAAGGTTAGAATACGTGAAAAATGAGGGAGACACAGCTGGAATGAGAAATGAAAGCATGGCAAAAAAATCATTAAAGAGTGGAGTTGAGAAAATGAAAGGTCGGAATTCAAAATGGCAAAAGGCAATTCAAAAGTCAAAAACCCTTCATATTTCCTTATTTTATTTACATAACTTTTTATTTCTAGAAATAATAATAATCCCAGATAAGATTTCGAATATTTATCAAAATATAAAAATTTATTAATTATATAAGGTAAAATAAGAAAATAGCTTAAAAAATGCAAACTGGACTAGAAAATTTGAAAATAAACAGAATAAATTTTAGAAGAATTATATGGACTTGGAAAAATAATTATAACAATGATAATAAAATAAAAATAAAAATTCATTCCCAAAATAAATATATAAATCTAATTAAATAAAATTTAAATGAAGAAAATAGCAAAGAAAATGGAAACTAGGCTTTAAAATAGAAAATAAATTTCAATAGACCTTAGAAAAATTATATTATCACTTTAAAAATATTAAAAGACAAAAATATACTTAAAATAACATATTAATACATATAAAAAAAATTAAATTTAAAGAAAATAGAAAAAGATTTAAAGAAATTGCTTAAAAATCCAAAACGGTGTCCAAAAATTACAAATAATCACCATTGACTTTGAAAAATTGTTTACTTCATTTAAAATTATTATATTACAAAAATATACATACAATAACATATTAAAAGAAATATGAAAAAGAAAAAAATTATGATTTTAAATAGACAAAATTGTTAAATAAATCAAATTACACTCAAAATTGAAATGTACATAACTTTTACAGTTTAACTCCGTTTTCAACGAAATGAAAAGCAGTGTTCAAGTTATTACATCTATTTTCATAATAAATGATAAAATTTAAGATTTTAAATAATTTAAATTTGAAGTTTAAAAGACACAGCTTGAACAGTTTGACCAGAAATTCACTTTTTAGTAAAATATTCATTTTATACTAATTTGAACTATAAATCACTTAATAATCATCATTTATATTTAAAATGAAATGTCTGAAATAAAACAAGTTTTAAAATAATTTAAAAATAAAATAAAGTCAAATTTAAATTATATGCAAAAAATGTAGGGTTGTTACACCTACTAATTACTTGAAGAATTTTAGCTTTGCGCCTGATCAACGCATGGCCAGAGTCTGCAAGAACGAGGATAAACCTGTTAAGACATCTAGTTATAAAAGTATTTTGAAAGGAAAATTTGTTTCGATATAAAAGTATTTTTTTTAAAAGTATTTTATTATAAAGGTATTTTATTATAAAAGTATTTCCTACAAAGAAATTTTGCATTAATATTTGAAATTGAAATTCTTATGGTTTGAATTAACTATTCGTGCCTGATGCTATTCTTTTGAATCCACCTTATCTGTTTAGCTTTATTTATTCACCTGTATTCTGTTTTCTGAATCTACCTTATTTTCCTTTTTGAATATAATGTTTAAATATTTTTTATTTATATACTACATGGTTTAATAGTAAATTATTAGTGTTATAAATAATTTATAAGTTATTAATTTATTCAAACGTATTTAAAGTAAATGGTTATTGATTTATTTGAAAAGTATCTTGAGATAAATTAATAAATTTATGGATTATGGATGTAATGTTTTCAATAGCTTCTTTGTAAATATTACTAATGATGTAAATAATTATTTTCAAATAGTTTTCATATATTTATAAAGGTGTTATTTAAACATATAAATGGTATCTATAAAGGAAGCAAGAAATTTTACAAATGGGTTTAACAAAAATATTAAAGTATTAAAGATAATTGAATTGTAAATGAAGTTTTCAATTGAATATTTGAAGTAAAATTTATGTAATTTTAAATTAATTGTTTATCCTTGTCTCTCAATCTATTTTCTTTTTAGTTGTTTCTATTCTCCTACCTTCTTCCTTTTCGAGGACGAAAAGTTTTGAGTAGGGAAGAGTGTAATGACTCGTAAATTTTAATAATTTTAATAACGTATTTAATTGAATTTTTAAGAAATTTTAAATCGTAATATCTTGAAATAAAAATTTATTATTTGGAATACGTCTATTTTACATAGCAACCGTTAAATTTTCATCAGATAATGTTGAAGTTTATTTTACTGAGTAATTTTATTTTAGTTTAAATCAGTTAAAAATGGATGATAATAAAAAAAAGTTCTGAAACCTAAATATGTCAACATGAGAATATTTATTTAAAACACTCTGAATCAGACTGCGAAATTCGTTTCACGAAATTCAGACGTTTCTAGCTCCGTTTGGATTTTTCCGTACGGAATAGCAACGTATATCGGTACCGAATATCGACTTTTGATAGGATGATCGTACCACTGATATCTGCATACCGTTTTGATCGTCTCGTCGTGCTGATCTCTGCGGTATATTCAATTCTGTGTTCTAAAGCCCGATACACAGCGGAATCTGCGTATTGGTTATACGTATCGGTACTGCTTTGAACTTTCGAAATTCAATTGTTCATTCAGTTAATATCTATGGCCACTAGCTATCATTATAACATTTATTTCATCATTTATTAAAATTGACTCGTTGCTTCCATCTCATATAAATTTGTATACGTTTGCGTTAATTATTTTAAACGGTCCATATTTCTTTTATTTGTTTTCACTTCATTTGTCTTTCACTTCGTCCCTTTATATTATATTGCCTGAGAATAGACTCGTCATCTCCTCATTTTTCCTGCTTCCTTGAGATCTACCCACGCGACTCTCCAATCCACCTCTCCCACTCATGCAACCAAGCCATCGCTCCCTCCTATTTCCTCCACCTGTGCAACCGAGCCCAAGCCTCTAGCAGCTGCAACTTCCTTCCTTTCTCCTCGCTCATTTCCCCACCCAAGCTTGCCTCGGCCTTCGCATGGAAAGTGCCTTCAACCACTGGATTTTTCCTTAGGCCGTCCGCGTTGGTTCTCCAACCTCTCACCCGAACATCTCACCTGCCCTACATAGCTGGATGTAAGCATTTGTATCCATATATCTTAGTTAAATATTCGTTATTGTATATTTGCTGTATATATGGGTTTACAAATAGGCCAGTTTATAAATATAAGTTAGTAAGTTATGTGGATATTATAAGATGAATATACATTTCGTATATTATGGTTTTTAAAATGATGTGTATTACAGTATGCTGCAGTATTCCAGATTTTAAAGGTAGTATATATATGTTTTTTATACGATAATGTATGTATGTGTATATATATATATATATTAGTTAAATATATTACATAATATATCGTTTTACAAGTTATGTGTTGTATGAGTCTGTAGATATGTAGTCAATATATTGATGGCAGTCTATACCTATTAGCTTGTATATCTGTTGAGATTTTGTGTTACAAGTATATTAATATAAAGTTAGTTATATATATAAAGAATTGTGAGTGGCAGTTTTATTTGTTTTGAATGAAATATACATGTTGCTGGTATATATTTGGTTCAACAAGAAGTATATATATAGAGAGAGCTCAATAGGATGGTTTCGCTATGTTACTATAGATGTTATATTATAAATAAAATATTTTATAAGTTACGTTTTATTTATATAAGTGTGGTTGTGTTTGTTGCTATATATGTATATATATAGTTTTCTTTTTAATAGTTACTTTCGCTGATTATTTATATATATGTATTGATTTTGAAACTATATATGAATACGTAAGTTATGTTTATGGTCTGTTGATACTTAAGTTTATTTATATATATATATATATATATATATATATATATATGATTTTATATTAGTCTACTTAAATATATAGTATACATGAGTTATATTGATGTTTGTATCGGTATGTAAGTTTGTAGATGAGTTTATATGCATTAGTTACATATAAGTATATGTTTTGACTTAAATTATAATACATATGTTGTTAGATTATAAGTCTATATAATTTGTTATGTATATAGATTTTAGGTTTATAAATATATTAACATGTAGTAAATTATTTTGATTTTATAAGAGATATTGATTTTAAAATCTTTTAGGAATATTCTCTAATATATGGGTTTAAATTTAATAATGATTTTTGGTTTATAAGTATAAGCATTTTGATTTTTTACCCATATATATATATATATATATACATATTATTTTAAAGGTATATAAAACATGCCATATTATATATTTCAAGTCTTCTAGTAGGTATGCGTATATTATACGAGTTTATATGATCAACACTAACCCGTCAATTTTGGATCCAATTCGAGATTTTCCTTGGGAGGTATCGAGAAGGAATTGGAATGTAATAATATCAATTCATAAGAAGAAAAGGTTCTCCACCGCTGGTCTAGTATTGGGCCTGAAACAGGGTTAGATGGGATACCCACGGGTCGTCCCACACCCTAGTGGATCGACCTCACTTGGAAACATAATCACTTCTCGAGCAGATTTTTCACCTTTAACATACCTTTCCAGCACCATGATGCTCCGCTATCAATGAAACCGAAAGAAAAACTTATCCATTTTTCAATATCTTTCCTTAATTTAAAAATCTGATTCCCATCATCAACTACATGGCTTGAATTGAGTTGGAAAAGGTAGGTTCGAAATTGAATTCCAAAGCAAGGGGCTAATAGCAATTGCTTCAAGCAGAACAGAAGGAAAGGAGTGGAGCTTAAAGAAGGTTGGTGTTAGCGGGGTTCTCTAAAAAGCCAAGGTCGTGGGTGGCCAAGAGGGCCTACTTAGAGACTTGGAATCTCAGCAAGCGAGGAGTATTTACCAGATTAAGTGCAATAGATAAAAGACTTTCTCATAGATAAGGCTCTTCTCTTAGTAGTTGAAAGACCAACTGTTTCCACTTTTTTTTCAATCATTCTGCTATTGATCAAGGAAATGGAATAGAGTGATCAGATATGTGGGGGACCGATGATCCTGTAGTCATTTGGCTGGCTATGGAAAGAAAAAGCTCGCATATGCTCTCCCTAAACTATTACCCGTCCCGTCTCTCTCCAGACCTAACGTGGTAGTTTCCGGGAGGAAGGAGCCGGCTGTTAGCCCGAAGGAAGGAGCGGTGGCCTAAGAGACGAAGCCAAACCAACCAAGGCCTATTGAGCGCTGCTAAGCTTGACGATCCTGGTTAGCAGGCCAGTAGCGGTTTGCAAAGGTAGGGGGAAGCGAAACATCTATAGGCTGCGTGGAAGCTACTTCTTAACGAATGAAGGAGGTTGGCCGACTTAACGGGATGCTGTATTCCTAACCCCATGATGGTTCCAAACCAAACGAAACAACAAGCGATGAAACCAAAGACACCACTCCCTTCTCAGGGAACCGTACGTGAGACTTTGCGTCATACGGCTCCGTCCCGAGCTTCCGTCGTCGACCCTTATCATTAGACCACTATGCTTGTATCCTGCGGCCTTGACTCTCTTTTCTTTTGTTGGTGGCACGTTTGAGTCAAATATTTATTTTGCAAAGTAAGTTATATTAATTTTATTATAAACATTGATTTTTGAATTCGTTGGATATTAATTAAGAAAATTTGTAATATTATATATTTATGTTTTTTTTCTGTTATATCAAACTGATGTTGATTTCCTATCTATCAGTTCTGTCCGTCATGTCTGTTTTCTTCGTCGAATCGTATCCATCTAGTGTTGCTTTGGAATTCATAGCTCATTTCTTTGTTAAATCTCTCTAGCCTCAAAAGGCGATCAATCACTTATGATTAATGCTCTAATATTTATTAAATTTGATTTCAATTGAAATGACAATTGAAATATGCCGTTGTTAATTATTTACGTTGCTATATATATATGCTGTTATTTGTATCTGTTCACCTGTGACATCTGACACCATTATCTATTATTTATATTGATGATATATGCTATTTATATTGATGATTTTATGCCTGTTATGCCATTATCATATCTATTATCACTCTGCAAGTTCCTGGTTAGTAAAGAATTCACTATGGGTTGAAATGATACATACCCGAACGATCTGTAGAATAGGAGAAAATCGTTATGGGTTGAAATGATAAACCCAAGAGATTTTCATTTAAACTGAATTGGGATTGCTGGTTGAGATGATATAAACCTGTATATATTTAAATTGCTGGTTGAAATGATAAATATTTGTATCACTTGACTATAGCATAGAAAATAATATATAGACACCACTGGTCTACATATAAATATTTGAAAATGATTTCTATGGTTTTGAAAGGAAATATTTATGGTTTTATTTAAATTTGAAATTATTATATATATATGAATAAGTTTTAATATAAAATAAATTTAATAATAATCTTTAAATTTTGTAAAGTTTGATTTAAGTAAATTACAATATGTTTAAGTATATTTTTAAAGATTTTATTTAAAATAGATTTTATAACGATTTTATAAGTTAAGGTTGGAAAGATAAATTTGAATTTATTCAAATTTGTATCTAATTAAGAATTTTTTTAATAAAATCAAATTGAAACTTATTGAAATTAAGGGTTTCAAGGTATGGTTTTATAATTTGATTTTTGATTTAAAGTGATTAAATGGATATTTCAAGTTTAAATATATCGAAGGAAATATTTGGAAAAATGTAATTTAAGGTTATTTAAATGATAATGGATCTATTAAGTGAATATTTCAAAAATAAATAATAATGAAGTCGAAATAAGATATATATGAAATTATCAATTTAGTTTTGAAAATGCCATAATTTGGAAATATATGTATTTGAAACGGAAATGATATTTTGGTTTTGAAGTATAAATTATTTTGAAACGACCATGGTGTTATAATGACATTTTTGTTGTTAATAGCATACATTTCCACATAAGTAGACAGTTCCACAGATCCTTAGAGGATGGTTATCCCAAACATCCTTTAAGTTACTTGTATTTCGGTTGATATTACGCTCGAGTTGGATTTATTGATATAAGAATGTTAATCCTGACTCGAGTGTTTTGTGTTTTTCTTTACGCACGGGTCAGACTAAGTAATTCAACATTTGATACCCACCTTTAGAGTTGGAGCTTCGCTTGGAGATCCAACTATCGATTCAGCTTTCAGCTTTTCCAGTGATCTGTCCAGAGATGTCATCAGTCTGTATTTGAGATATTTTGTTGTATATTTCAAACTCTGTTCTTTATATAGTAGTTTCATGAACTACTGTTTATCTATTTCGTTGTATTATTGTTATAATACTCTGTGTTTGTGATTCTGTGATTAATTTATTCGCTGTATATGCTGATTTTTGCCAAATTTAAATTAACAATTAGATATTTTAAGCAATTCAAGTCCAACATGTGTGGATGCGAATGGTTGAAAATACCGGGATGTTACACACAAGTTCTCAACCTATTTAAAATTGCTCCCCTTACAAGATAACTTAAAGGAGAACCCTCCAGCTTACTCTTTATAGTATATAAAAGCCAAATATGGTAATGAGTCGGGGGTGACCGAATCTCCTTTATAAAGATGGCACATAAGCTGGTAAGGATGTCATATCCATTTGGATGCAGTGGAAATGGAGCAATTTTTAGATATACCTAGAACCCAACAATCCACTAAGGAAGGGGAGGAAAAGCTCTACTTGTGCAGTGACAATGGAAGCAGGCCATACATCCCTTAGGGGGAGCATGAGCACGCCGTTCCAGAGTAAGTAGAAGAAGTTCTTCCTTGGGGATAACATGAGTAGCCACAGTTAGATTAAGCTACTTAGCTATTAGATCGAAGGCTTCAGAATCGATGGGGTTTATTAAAAGCTCCGATGGTCCATATCTGTCAACGAGAGAGTGAGCAGAACTGGGTTGGTTGGAGTGATGTCCCATTTGAGCAAGGTCCAAAGGGGTAGAAGTAGAAGGAGCTTGATCTCTAGAGGCGGTAGAAGAGCCAGTATGGTGGCATCCTGATATACCTATCAAACACGATATATCATCTCATGCATAATTTTAAAATAGGAACACGTAAACCACAGAGATAGATGTTAAAATAGGGAAGGGACACTTGCCGAATTGTGGAATGGTCTGGGATTGAAGATTGTAAATTAGATTGGATTCTTGAGAAAAAGGGCATGGCTATGGCGGCTTGGGGAGATGAAGGGTCGGTGCTTTATGGAAGGATGGAAAGTGAATAACCATTGTAACGACCTACATTTTGGAAGGTTTAAATCGAAATAATCCACACATGTCTGATTTAAACAATCTAGAACGTAGATAATCAATGGGTTTAAAATAAGAAAAATAAGAAGAGAAGAAGAAAAAAAACACAGAATCTCACAGCGGAACGATAAAATATAATAATCAAATATATTTTTTATAAAGTTGTTTACTATACATCTGATTATAGTCTATACACATTTATCAGAGTTATAAATATACATCAAGAAGAAATAATCAAAGCAATAGAATATAGCATGATATGGGGTATAATAACAATAGTAATACACCAAACTCCGTCTTCGTCCTCCAAAGAATAGTCTTCAACACTGAAAAAAACTCAGGACTGACCCGAGCGTAATGAGAAAAACAAAACACTCGAGTCAGGACTAAAATATTCTTATGTAAGTCAAATCAATATCACAAATATGAGTGCAATAACTTAAGAGATGTTACGGGATTTTCCATCTCCTAAGGATCCGTTAAACTATTTATATATAATAGTATTCGCTATAATATATAATGTCTATCAGTAAAATAAATATCAAAATAGCGTTAAGGCTTTACATTGACCCACCTTAACATGTTTTACAGTTTTAAACCAAAGTCGTAATGGGCTCGTATATGGATAAATATGGCAAGGCACGTGAGGCATTGCCCAAAGTAGGATTCTACCAGTTTACCCTTTCTGGCCGGTCGTAACTCATTCGTGGCCGACCGCGACAATCAATCCAAACGACAAATAAGGTGCACGCGTCGAATCCGAAACCACAATAGTAATACGAGGGATCAACGTCGCTAGAGGTAGCTAACCTCAATGGCCAGACATAGGTTCCTGTTTTAGTCATTTTAATTTTGACATGAATGTCAAGGCTATCCATCATCGTTCTCTTACTTCATTCCAGTAAACGTCGCCAATTCAACCACTACATTCTGGATATCATCCACCGCGTACACGGTTCTCGAAGTGGTTCCAATATTGAAAAAGAGCATTTCAATAAGAGGCCCCGGTCTCTTTAACAACCAATCGTCATTTTACACACCGGTTGGTACTTTTACATTTCGAAAACAATTCGCATTTGATATCAAAATAACGTATTCGCTTCAAAATCAAATCCATTTCGAAATCATCATATTTACTCAAAAATCATATCTATTTCGAGATCATCATATTTACTCAAAATCATATCCATTTCAAAATTATTGTATTTCAAAAATATCAACTGAACTCGATATATCGATTTCACTTCGAAACTTGATTCGAATTACAGTTTTGGTTATGATTCACTTTAACCCAATTTGCATTTAAATCCAAGATTTAAATATAAACAATTTACTCTTTAACCAGTTTGAATTTTAGAAAATAGTTTAAATAGTTAAAAATAGTTTAATAGAAAATGTTTAAATAGTTTAATCGAAAATAATTTTAATGTAAAAATGGTTTATATAGTAAGATAGTAAAAAAATCAAAATAACTTGAATATTTAAAGAATATAGATTTTAAATCATTTATACTAAAATATTCGTTTAAAAAATAATAATTCCAAAGTCAAACCGGTCAACTTTCCAATTTCCTACCCAAATAAATTCTAAGTTCCAGTTCGATTTAATCGATTCAATTCCGATTCCAACTCGAATAACTTTGATTCCACATAAATTTCGATTTCAAATCCAATTTCCATTTTTAAATTAATTTAAATCTCAATTTCAAATTAATTTCCAATTCCAATTTCAATTCCAAATTAATTTAAATTCAAATTTCAAATTAATTAAAATCCAAAATTAAAATTAATTTAAATTCCAATTTCAAATTAATTTAAATCCCAATTTCAAATTAATTTCAGTTACAATTTCGATTCTAAATTAATTTAAATTCCAATTTCAAATTAATTTCAATTTCAATTTCAAATATCGATTTAAATACTTAAATTAAATTTACCTTCAATACCAAATTTAGATCCAAAATTTAAATTATAATTCAATTCCACACTAAAATTTGAAATATCATTTCATATAACTTTTTCTTAGAAATATTCAAAGTTCAAATAAAAGTCCAATCTTTTGAAACAAATCCATTTCTGAAATTTACGATGTATTTCGTTTATAACTTAAAAATTTAAACTTCGATTAATTAAACAATCTCGTTTATCAAGTTTAAATTCCAACATTTCACGCTCCAATTCAAAATAATTTAATTTTCATAAATTTAATTTTATTCTAAAAATCCATTCATTTAAAAACTAATTCAAAACAACTTTTAAAATCATTTAATTTAACCAACCCGGTGTCCGTATATAGTTCTCTACCCTATGGCCAAGTGGATAATCATTTCAATTTAATTTCAAGGATGGATATATATTACTTCAATCCAAATAGATGTCATAGGTATATATCATTTCATCCTATTTCTTAATTTATTCGAAATATTCAGTTTACAATTATATGCAATAAACAATATATAAGATGATAGCATGATATATCAAAATAAATAAATCACCAATATCGACCAATAACATCCATCACAACCAATCAACCATAAAGCCAATAACCTTCACAAATTTGAATTTTTACTATATCGTGTAATATGCTGCCAATTAAATTTAAATTTATTTAACGATCATTTTAAATTCTACCAATTAATTCATATATCAATTTAACTTTTCTTCTCCTACACGCATAAAATTAATCGTATATAAAAATTATTGGAGTTAGAACTATTTAATTTTAATATAAAATAAATAATTAATAAATAAAATAAAAATACGTTACCTCTTCTTCTCCTACACGCATAGAACAGCACGCAACCCATGCACACGTGTCCAAAGCTACACAGGCACGCCACACTGGTCGGCCGAACCATGATTGAGATGCACCACATCGAGCGCCGCCCTCCCCTCCACTAACGCCAGAAGTTTCGCATCCCCAGTCGCCGCCATTTGCACACAAACCGAGAAAATTCGTCCATGCTTCCATGCCAGATTCTAGCGAATCCATGGCATAATAGCATATATCAACTATATGGATTTGAAGAGCTCGCCGAGATCTACAACTTTGCTTTTGGAATTTTTCAATTTCTTTGAACGGATTGAGAGATATTGAGAAGGGAAGTTGGTGAATTTTCAGCCATTAAAAGAAGATGACGGCAAGGGTTTTAGAAATTAAAATAATAACAAAACTGTCTCGATTTGCGTGCGTATTTATATAATTAGGTCCAAAATCATCCGAACTCCAATCAAGACGTGCCGCCAGGCGTTTATAATGTTTTACCCCATTCCGAACGCAATGGAACTAGTTTCGAGGCCTAATTCGATCGTATGTGGAAGATAGCTTTTCAAAGTTAATTTATTTTATCGTATTCCTTTAAATTGATTTCTACGCGTTTTAAGCTCGCATGGCCAAATGACAAGTCCGGTTGCTATGAAACTTGAAATCCTACAATAATTCACTGTTACGGATCAAATGAAACTGGTTTCGTCGAAATCCGAGACAGTTGCCAAAATGGCTATTTTTACTTGTAATTTAAAATATAAATTTTTTAATTTTAATAATTCACATTTAAATCAAATTTTAAATATTAATAATTGTTTGCGCCAAAATTGGTCACAAACACCCAATATCACGAAAGCACCCGTTTACGTACTCAACTCGATAATAATCAACACAGAACTCAGCAACAATCAATATAGAATTCAGCTCTACGTAACAAATCACAGTAATTCACAAACCACAATCACAAACACAGGATTTATAGTGGTTCGGCGTTCGTGCCTACGTCCACTTTGAAGGTTTTCTCTTTATTGCTTTGCTTGATTAAATCGATTACAACGGATTACAGTTTATAATAGCTTTGAAATCTGAATACAACAGTGATTCTGATGAATAGATTTGAATCCGGCAGAGTCTTGGTGTTCAATGGCCGAAGTTCTCCCAAGATCCCCTTTTCTGAAGGCTTCAGGGTGCTATTTATAGGCGTTGGAGGCCCAGATCTTGCTGAAACTTCGGGAGACCTCTTCTGGCACGTGAGTGGGCCCACGCGACCGACCCCACCAAGTTTCGTCTCGATCTGGCATCGATTCAAAGTCATTTCGAACCCATCAAGAAATGGTCTAATCGAGCTGAAACTTGGCAGGAACAATCTTTATCTTATATGGAAGCTACTGTGAAAATTTGGTTGCATTTGGATCAGTGGTTTAGGAGATATGATCGGTTCGAAATGAGGATTCTCGGTTGGCTGTGTGGTTCGAACCGATAGTCTCGAACCCTTGAGTTCGAATCCATGAGTGCACGTGGGTCTGCAGTGACGTGGCGCGTATCTCTCGGATCGATCCTAATTTATCTCCGAATGGACCGCTTCGACTCCGTGAACTATGGCGACTTCGTATCGATGGAATGACACGTAATTCAAACCAGCTGACTCGGTGGATTCGAACAAAGGAGTATCCCTGGCTTCGAACGCGACCGATTCGAATCAGGGAGTCCCTATGGGTTCGAACTCGATCGATTCGAACAGGGTCGGTTCGAAGTGACATGGACTCAGAGCTAGAGGGTTTTCTATGGACTCGGACATACTGGTGAGGATGGATTCGAAGTAAGGGCTTGCATGGATTCGAAGCAAGGATACGAAGGGGCTTTAGTTGGATGGATGCGAAGCTGGGTGACGTCATGGATTCGAAGGACCGGCGGGTATGAAGGAAGGCTTTGGGATGGTTTCGAACCAGATGGGTTCGAACTAGATGGGTTCGAAGCAAAGACAGTGGATGGGTTCGAAGGTGATGGTTTCGAATCAGACAATGACTACCTCCCTCAAATTGAATCCATCATATCTTGAGCATATGAACTCGGACTGACTTGAAATTTGAAATGACGACTCCTTCGACCTTTCTTGTCATGTCCTATCAATTTTGGCCCGTTCCGGACTCAGACAAAATTCATCGATATCCATAGCAAAGTGAAGTATAACCAATCTCTGAGACGAACTGTCTTTTGTTTTCGATCAATCTTTTGGTATCACGGCTTTGCCAAAAAGCGGGATAACATTTTGCCCCCCAAAACATGCCTTGCGGTAGGAAGGTGTGTTTTGTAATGCTTCGAGTTGGACGTTCGTATCCGATCATCAACCTGCAAAGAACTTGATAGTTTCATATGGCCTCGAATGACGATCGTTCGAGATCGAGCTATTTGGGATGAAGCGCGGCCGTTCGTGGTCAAGCGCTCAACTTCAAATGACGATCGTTCGTGATCGAGTCATTCGAGGTGAAGTGCGACCGTGCGCGGTCGAGCGTATAAATCCATGCGTCGATCGTTCGGGATCGTATGCTGTTTGAGGAGAATCGGGACCGTTCGCGGTCCGTTCCGTTCGTGGCATAGGATGGAATAGGACCGTTCGCGGTCGATGCCGTTCGCGGCAAACGATGAGATGGGACCGTTCGCGGTCGACTGCTGTTCGTGGAAAATGATGATCGTTCGCGACCAAGTGCCGTTCAAGGCGAATGGTGACCGTTCGAGGTCGGATTTTATAATTAGTGAACCATGACCGTTCGCGGTCGGTGCCATTCAAGGCAGAAAGTGATCGTTCGCGATCGTGTGCCGTTCGAGGCGAATTTGTGACCGTTCGCGGTCGGGTGTTGGACCTCAAGTGACGACCGTTCGCGATCAAGCCATTTGAGGTGAGGTGAGTTGTGACTGTTCGAAGTCGAGTGCCGTTCGAGGCGAATTGTGTGCCCGGGAGGGCTTGGTATTATCGATGCCAGGGTCACGTTCGGGTGAGTTCCTGGATCGTTTGTCAGGGCAATTCATCGCCGTCTCAGAGCATGCCTAAGGACCGTTCGCGACCCCGTACATGAGCAAGTAGCTTAGCCATTTCAGAATTATCAGAATCAAATGTCTATTAAACGAATGAGTTTCAAAAACAATGTCCAAACAAACAGAGTCTAAATGTTCAAATTAAAATGATATGAAAGCAAAGCATGGATGTCAAAGCGTAAGTTCCCACTACGAAACGGTCAATGATCATTCAGAGCATGCCTGGAGATCGTTCGCGATCTCGCACATGTGTAAATGATTTAATTGCGTTAGTGGAAGCTTACAACTTGTTCATCGTTATTTCACTCAATTGATAACCAAACGGTGCCTTGATTCAGGGTCCCCTCTAGCTGATGTGGACGGTGGTCGCTCCGGTTCCGCCGCAGGAGCTCGCCTCCTTACATATTGAAGGAGCATACCGTTCCTGATATGCCCTTCCACCTCGTCCTTCAGGTGCCTACAATCATTAGTGTTATGACCGTTTAATTCATGGAATACACAAAACTTATCTGATTTCCTTTCGTCAGAGGTAGGATCCCTTCGCATCGGCCTACGATACAGAATCTGTTCTTTGGTATCCTGATAAATTCGTTCCAGGCTCTCGTTCAGCTCAGTGTAGGTGGTGAATCGCGGCTCCCTCCGTTGCCTCTTTGATCTGTCTCTGTCATTCTCAATCTTTCTTTTACCTTTATCCTTGTCTGAATCCTTTTTAAGAGGCTTTTCGTCTTTAAGTGCGTAAACTTCTATCCCATCTCCTTCTTCTCTTTCTGCATTCGCATCCTCTAATCGTAAAAACTTTTCCGCCTCATGATAGAATTCTCCCAGATCTACGGGTGGATCCTTAGTTAATGAATTTTTGAACTCCGTTCCGTCTGCTATTCCGGACACAGCCGCCATCATAACCATGGATGGATCCGGTCGATCCACCGAAGCTACTACCGCATTGAACCGTGTCAGGAAACTTCTCAATGTTTCTCCAGCCTTCTGTTTTAAAGTTGCCAACGTCATCACATTCTTGGGTCTTGTAATGTGAACCCTGAATTGCCTCATAAATCTCTCAGTTAAATCGTTCCATGTTCCGATGGACCCACTATCTAGTTGCCTGAACCATAACGCCGCAATATCCGTTAAATACAATGGGAAGCACCGGGCCATAACCTCCTCTGATGCCCCCAGCACCTCCATATGTCTCATATATTTCGTCAGATGGACCGTGGGGTCCGTTCTCCCGTTATACATATCCAACGATGGTAATTTGAAATCCGGTGGGTTTCTAGCTCGTCTGATTGCCGGAGTGAAAGGACTCCTATTAACATCCTCTAGGTCTTTGTTCACCAAACCGCCTCTCATTGCTCGCCTAACCATCTCTGCCAACTTGTCGGTGTCTCCAAGATGTAACCTTCGTTCGTTACTTTCATCCTGCCCCCCGAGTTCGTGAGGGAACTCTAGAATCTGCCCCCTTGACTGAGCGTTCACTCCTCTACTACTCCTAGGTTGCGCAGATCCTTCTCTCTCTCTTTCCAAGATTGGGTCAACATTTTCCATATGCGTGCCCCCAGCTCGGGTGCTATGCCGGATGGTCCTGCTCCGTTCTGGACTCCATTGGCTTCTCTATTCTGTGCTCCAAGCTGTCCTATCTGTTGAAATAAACTCTGGATCAACTCCTCTTGCTTCTTCATCATCGTCTCCATCTCGTCCCTAGTGATGTAGATCGATGGTTGATTCGCTCCTGAGGAAGCCTCCTGACTTCCTTGTTGTTCACTTCTCTCTGGCCTTGGCCTTCGGCTTGATTGTCTCGTCATAATTTCTCAAATTTGAACTTTCAAACTCTCTTTGAATTTGCTATCAATTGGTAGAACTCCTGAGTTCAATTCTCAGTGAAAGCACCAAAATGTTTGCGCCAAAATTGGTCACAAACACCCAATATCACGAAAGCACTCGTTTACATACTCAACTCGATAATAATCAACATAGAACTCAGCAACAATCAATATAGAATTCAGCTCTAAGTAACAAATCACAGTAATTCACAAACCACAATCACAAACACAGGATTTATAGTGGTTCGGCGTTCGTTCCTACGTCCACTTTGAAGGTTTTCTCTTTATTGCTTTGCTTGATTAAATCGATTACAACGGATTACAGTTGATAATAGCTTTGAAATCCGAATACAACAGTGATTCTGATGAATAGATTTGAATCCGGCAGAGTCTTGGTGTTCAATGGCCGAAGTTCTCCCAAGATCCCCTTTTCTGAAGGCTTCAGGGTGCTATTTATAGGCGTTGGAGGCCCAGATCTTGCTGAAACTTCGGGAGACCTCTTCTGGCACGTGAGTGGGCCCACGCGACCGACCCCACCAAGTTTCGTCTCGATCTGACATCGATTCGAAGTCATTTCGAACCCATCAAGAAATGGTCCAATCGAGCTGAAACTTGGCAAGAACAATCTTTATCTTGTATGGAAGCTACTGTGAAAATTTGGTTGCATTTGGATCAGTGGTTTAGGAGATATGATCGGTTCTAAATGAGGATTCTCGGTTGGCTGTGTGGTTCGAACCGATAGTCTCGAACCCTTGAGTTCGAATCCATGAGTGCACGTGGGTCTGCAGTGACGTGGCGCGTATCTCTCGGATCGATCCTAATTTATCTCCGAATGGACCGCTTCGACTCCGTGAACTATGGCGACTTCGTATCGATGGAATGACACGTCATTCAAACCAGCTGACTCGGTGGATTCGAACAAAGGAGTATCCCTGGCTTCGAACGCGACCGATTCGAATCAGGGAGTCCCTATGGGTTCGAACTCGATCGATTCGAACAGGGTCAGTTTGAAGTGACATGGACTCAGAGCTAGAGGGTTTTCTATGGACTCGGACATACTGGTGAGGATGGATTCGAAGTAAGGGCTTGCATGGATTCGAAGCAAGGATACGAAGGGGCTTTAGTTGGATGGATGCGAAGCTGGGTGACGTCATGGATTCGAAGGACCGGCGGGTATGAAGGAAGGCTTTGGGATGGTTTCGAACCAGATGGGTTCGAACTAGATGGGTTCGAAGCAAAGACAGTGGATGGGTTCGAAGGTGATGGTTTCGAATCAGACAATGACTACCTCTCTCAAATTGAATCCATCATATCTTGAGCATATGAACTCGGACTGACTTGAAATTTGAAATGACGACTCCTTCGACCTTTCTTGTCATGTCCTATCAATTTTGGCCCGTTCCGGACTCAGACAAAATTCATCGATATCCATAGCAAAGTGAAGTATAACCAATCTCCGAGACGAACTGTCTTTTGTTTTCGATCAATCTTTTGGTATCACGGCTTTGCCAAAAAGCGGGATAACAATAATCATAATTATTATTTATATAAAATTTAAATCAATTTACGACATCATTTTCTATCATATTAAATTTAGAATTTACTTATCAAATAATTTCAAATATTAAATTATTCAACAAATTACATTAATAATCATTTTTACTTAATAATCACCTTAAATTTAATAATTAAAAATAGCTAAAAATACGGATCGTTACAACCATGCTCGGTAGGATGGAGTGATTTAGCTTATATAGGGGAAGTGACCTGTCAAGAGGCGGGCCGATATGGTGTTGAACCAAGCATAAGATCGTGCGCACACCAAACTAACTCTAGCCACTGAACCTCGAGTATGCTGAACTAAGATGGAGAAATAGAGAGAGAGAGAGAGAGAGAGATGTGCATCTTCTAAGAAATTCGAGGAGTGTTTCATCAAAGCCTATCTTGTAACCTACGCAATGCACTTTGGAGGGAAAGTGTTATGGGCAATTTCGCCCACTATAGCCGATCCATAAGAGGGCCTAGGGATGGACTACTGAAGACGACTTGGAGTGCAAGTCTTAGGATAGAGGAGGCAAGCCAAGGAAGGAAGTTTGGCAGAGGAAGGAAATAGTAGGCTTCCCCTCCTCTATTCGTTGGCCTTAGCACCGAACAGAGAATCTTGTTCGGTACCTTGGCCACCGAATGGGAATTTTTGTTCGGTGGTTAGGACCACACCAAACTAAGAGACCTTGCATCATTCCGAATCCAAGTAAAGTACTCACATTGGACCAAGATAGTACTTGAACTACCGTGCCATGTGCCTTGATGGCATTCCGAACCAAACCTAGGGGTCCACCGAACTAAAGAGGGGTCGAGCTAAATAGAAAGGCATATGAACTTGGCTAACAACCTATCCACATGCATTTTGGAAAAACCAACACCCCCCGTACCGTGCTCTTAGTAGGACCGAGCAGTGTTTATATGGAAGGAAATCTGCATATATTTGGAAATAATTGAGAATATTCTAGATTCCTAGGAATATTCTCTATAGACAAGATATACTTAATTTTCTATTATAAATCATTGTACCTTCATTAATTACTTGTAATATATAAGGTATGAGAAAAAGGAATAAAAGAAAATAGAGGGCATAGGTTCATTATGGCTGAACCACTATAAACCCTGGTGTTTTTTACTATTTCTACTTTGTATTCATCATTTAATCTATGAAAAATCGATTGGGGTGTTTCCCCCTTTTTTTGTGCAAACACTAATAGAGTTAATATCAACTATTCAAGTTCATAATATTTCTAATGTTTTTTAATTTGGACATCATCATTTGTTGCACTTTAACCCAAATTGCAATAAATATAGACTACAATTAATGTAAGTATATTATTTGCTTATATAGTCACATTCTTTGTTTGACCTTTGACTTAAATCATAATGATAATTTCTTACATTATATGACCTAACATATTCAATCAAACATTAATATTAATAATTTATTTGTAATCAATATATTTGCAACATACGTGAATTTTTACTAAAAACGTGTTTTCACTAGATAATAAAAGAGAATTATGCCATAAATTCAAAATCTTTTGCGAAATCTTAATATTAGTTTTATGTTAAAATTTATAAGTCCTACCATTATTTCATTGAATGGAAAAATGGGGATTTTGAGGGCTTAAACAAACTCGGATCGACAACAAAAATTTGTTAACAGCCAAAACAATTTTTTTCTGAAAACCATTTACTACTTTGAGATTCATGGTGAAATTATTCATTTATGGATAACATGAAATTGTTAGAACCTTGCTCCGATACCACATGTTAGTATTATTTGCATATAACTATCTAAGAAAAAGGATTTTATCTTTATGCGATCATAATTAAATAATCAAACAAATTAATAACCTTTCTTCATACTTGCAGATTTGAAGCTTTGAGATGTGCTCTTCTTCCTCTTAAGAAACACCCAGGAAAGGTGTTTTAATAATTTCATAATTGCTTTTTTTTTTCTAAAATAAACCGGGTGTTATAACTAATTCTAAATGATGAAGATATATCTCTCTACATAGTAGGATGAGGCTAAAATCTTATGCATTGATGACTCAAAGAGATTACAGGTCTTTTTTTATTCTAATGAATTGATGACTCAAAAATGTTATAAGTTAATCTTTATTTCGCTAATCATCATGTGAATCAAAATTTAGCCCAAAATATTTTATTAAATATTTAGCACCTTATCAGTTAATAAGACCAGATAATGGAAAATTACATTAATGTGGAATTTCAAAAGATTTAGAGAGTACTATATAATAATTCATATAACTTTGGAAGCTGAACAATTATTAATTAATTTCAAACACGTGCGTGATTATAAGTTTAATCTTAGTTTATTGTATTTTAGAATATATAAATTTAAATACGCACGTAGTTCACTATGCTAATAGCGTTCTAAACTTGGAACAAAGAAACTATTCTCAAAGTGAAAGAGCGTTTCAAATTTGGTTCAAATATACAACACTCCACCGTTGGAATTATTACATATTTTGACGTTACGCAGTACTAACTAAGTTAGAAAAAAATCATAGAAACTTTGGAACACAATATTTTTTTGATACATATAGTGTGATATGGCATGCAAATTATACATAATACACATTATGCAGTCCAAATTTTGAGACAAACAAATGACTTTTCCATTAATTTACACGTTTATGTAAACATAAGACTAAATTATGTAGCACTACGCATAATTCAAAATAAGCTAATTTCAATATATCACCAAATACTAGTTGATAGACGTAAACATACTTTGGATAATATTTCATTGGAGATAACAATAAGACCTAAACGTGTAAGGAAACCTAATCATTGAAAGGAACTATTGAAATTTTTTGTTGTTGTTGTTATTATTAGAGTAAATTATTATAAATGACTCTATTACAATGTACAATAGAGTATGTTTTCAAAATGAACACCTGCATATTTTGAAAACCAACAAATAATAAAATGAAAGTAGGATTGATTTGCGGCAAAATAATAATTTTGTAAAATGCAAGAAATAACTAAGGTTAACTTGTTTGTTTTAAATTAAAACCTACAGAAGCTATGATTTACTCAAATATAAAATTTACCTTTTTACATTAAAAACAAAGATAAAAATTGAATTTCAATCATGTATGTCAACACCTTTAGTACTTTTTGGGATGCGTACAATAATCGATTAAGTGAAACATCAGATATACATCTCCTCCTTCAATATACTAATGCCAATTATTACCTAACCCTACATTCAAATAGATTTAAAATTTGAAGCCAAACTCTTAAATTGATAATTTCTACTTTTAGCTTGTTTCTTTCATGTAACTGACCTTTATTCATTTATGTTCTTCAGATAATACCAGGACTTCTAATATCGATTATGTGTTTTTGTTGGAGATCTAGTCAGATGATTTTTTCTTGAGTATCAATCCAACATCAATACGAATGGTTCTGATATTTTTTTCTATACATTAAAACATCAGTAAGTGAAGTATTTATAATCTATCATTTTTTATACATGTAAGATGAAAATCATAATCATGCTCCATAATATATAGAATATATATATATATATATATATTGTCCTTCAAGTTTAAACAAATATGTGAAACATGATATTGCCGCTTAAAGTATAAAGAATATTGCACTTATAATATTTTATTTATTTTTGTTAAAGACAACTATCTACAAATGTATTTTTCTTATTTATTTTATCCTTTGTTAAATTTTTTAAAGAAAAGAAAAGTTGTTATTAAGAACAGGTTGTGAGTTCCTACTTTAATATTCCTTTATAGTAAAATGCATCGTTAAAATTATGAAACAATGCACACTACATTCTCCCTTATATTGTTAAAACTATAATGCTTCTGAAAATTTTATAATAAAAGAACTTAATTAAAATAAATAATTGGTTAAAAATTATTTCTCTAATTGATTGCCTTTAAAGAGAATAAATATGTAACCATTTTTTAGCTAAATTTAATTTCAATTAAATATAGCTAATTCGAATAATACTCTAATTAGTTTATAATTAGATTAATGGAATTGGTATCAATAATATCTTTTATTAGTTGCATGATATAATATTTGAAATGATCCTTCATATTTGAATTTTGTATGCTTATAAGCATTGTTAGTGTATAGGTATATTCATTGTATGCATGTAAATAAACATTTAAGAAATATTATTTTATTATATGTTATTTGACATACATGTTTTCAAGCCGTACTTATACATGAACATTAAAAGAAAATTAAAGAATTATTTGTGCACATATTACCACAAAAATATTTTGCCAACCATATGTAGTGTTCAAGTCGTTAAGAAAATAATTCTAGAGAGGTTCATATTTATACTCAAATTTGTAACATAAAATTTGAAGCGTGCCATCATCCTATAATATCAACTATCAACTAAAATACAAAAATTAAACATAATAAGTAACCATGCATATTTTCCAATAAACTAATAAAAATTAAAAATGCTAAACTAAACATATATTTCAACTATTTTAAAATAATTTAAAATATGAAAGATTATCATTTAGGTGTTGGTGAATTTTTAGAAAGAAGCATCTCTTACATGAAAACCTTTTTAGTGTAAAAACACTTACCAAAAATTATGATGATTAAAGTGTTTGAAAATCTTCCCTTATTATTCCAATATATATAAATATACGAATATACACCATGTAAGAATGAAAATATATTTCATTTCATATGGAATTCCGAGTGAAATTAAATTTGATAGAGTCATTTACTAACTTAAATATAATTTTGAATTCAAACTAATTTCAATTCATTTTTCATACATATTTTATATTTCTATTATTCGTTAGTGTTCAGTCCACATGTCTTTTAACTTCCAAGTACATATAAAATTATCATATTTTGACACTTAGAACTTTTTATTCAGTGTTTTAATCGCTTTAGATATCATTTTGTATTAATGACCTTCCATTCTAATTTGTGACAATAAACTATGAGACAATCATGCCTGCTTAAAGTGTGATATGGTTGGATATATATAATAATACGTTTCAATTATACAGAACTTATGCTTAAGTCTATTTATTATTATATGCTAAGTATTGTTTTATTAAAGTAATATATTATATCTACTTTAGTATATATAAGTTTTTTCTTTGACCATTTTTATTCTTATATGGAATTATTAAACGAAAAATCGATTTGGATAAAAGGGTGAAAATGTATTCTTTAATTAGATTTAAAAAATAAACATCTTTTAGTTAAATAATTTTGATAATAAAATAATATAATCATTAATCTTCCCTTACGAAATCAATATCGAATTGCCGAACTAAATGTTTTATGATTATATTTCTTCTCTCAGCTTTCATGATACCAAAAATGTAACGCCCGGCCCCTATACCCATGCCAACCAAGAGCAATACTAAGTATTACTGTCGGAAAGCACGGAGAATGAGACTCGAAAGGGCTAAATGTTATACTCATTCCCTTGAACTAACACTAGCACGAGAAATTTTTCGATTTTTTTTCTTCTACTTACCATTTGTGCGCAGTGTTGGTTCAAAGCAATGGTACACGATAAAATTTTTCCAGGTTATATAGTATAGAATATAATAGAATGTACAATTCAGCACAACAACAGCATAATGCATAATACATATCATAATAATAATGTCCACGATACATAGTCCATAGTACATATCACTTCCAAAATACATAATAACATACATACCATAATACATATTAACTACTCCTAAGTCCAAGCTGAAATGTCCAAAACCCCAAAACGTGGAAAATAATAAGAGTGCTGCTACAGTCCACGCAACCTAACCTGCAACCATAATCCTCAGACTGGCCCGAGGATTATAAAACAAATCACACGGGTCAGACTATTTCTAGTGTGAGTGAAGTAAGGTCTATGAACAATAATTGTCTCAATCAACAAAAAGGAAAAGAAAGCGCCGCATGTATAAACCAACATGAGGTATTTATGTGTGTGAGAACCAGCTTGCAAATTTGGTTTCATAAACAATTCCCTTAATCAAATAATGATTTTAGGCCAAACATATCGTATGTAACCCAATACGATACCAACCCAATTATCATTTGTAACATAAAGAATAAGTTCATACACACATTCTCCGAAGATACTGGGTTTCAAAAATCAACTTTAATACTTTCCAAAGATCATAAAGTAAAGAAAATTGCATTATGGGAATTATGGGATAAATATAACATGACTCATAAAATATACCAAATAAACAGACGCTAGTATTGTAAAATCACAGTGGTAGAGCTCAAGCGCGCGCGCGGAGACATCAACCCCGTAACCTACTCATAACGCCATAATACACCTGGCGATCAACCCAGGATAACCAAGACGGTCTAAGGCAAAGGCCTTATGCTACCCGTTCACGGATCTACACGTGGGACCCCCACGCCTCCATCCTTCATAGTCCGTGACCCGCCGATCGGAGATCCCGATCAAAAATAAGATTAGCCCTATGTAGCAGACCGTTGACCTTTGGTGGTAAAAGGGCATGTGATATACCACCGATTCAGGTAGCGATCCTGAATCAGGTCGGCCAAGGTGGAGTTTTGGCCCATTGGTACAACAGAGTCCAATCTATCCCGACCCAAAATTCAAAGTGTTTATAATTTTAAAACACTTCTTAAAAGTAAGAGTCAACGATGACAATCGCCTTCCAAAAATTCCATTAATAAACCCAGTATAATATTCAAAAGCAAATAAAATTTAGCAAATAATTGTGTGTATAAAAGAAAATAACTACATCTCCGTTTCGCACTAACACATAAGTACCCCATAATACTTATGTATTAAGGCGAAACGCAAAAATCTCATTCATTGGATTAAAATTATTATAAAAAATTCGTTAAGCTAAAAAGTTTAATTTAATTAAAAAGGCAAGCTTAGTACTCAAAAACGTAATCAAAATCCTAAAATGTTCTATTTACATATTGTTATTATTATTTTTTTTTTCAAACACATATTTATCGATAATACAATACTTTTCTTCTTTAACCAAAATAAATTTAATTCAGTCATTTAGATTAATTTTAATAAAATTTATTTTTTTTTTCAAAATATTTTTTTTTATTTTTTTTATTTTTTTTTCTTCCCAACTTTGGTGCAGCCTGCTTGGGCTGCACCAGTACAGCCCCGGGCTGCACCAGTGCAGCCCTGGGCTGTACAGCCCCGGGCTGCACCAGTGGGCTGCACCAGTGCAGCCCTGGGCAGCACAGGGGAGCCCGCATGGGCTGCACAGGGTAGCCCGCCCGGGCTGCCCCTGTGCAACCCTGGGCTGCACGGGTGCAGCCTTGGGCTGCACGGGTGCAGCCTTGGGCTGCACCGACCCGGGCCGCACCCGTGCTGCACCCGGGCGGCGCCCGGGCTGCACCCGGGCTGCACCCGGGCTTCCACTGTACAGCCCTGGGCTGCACACCTGTGCAGTCCCTGGCTGTACATTTGCAGCCCGTCTGGGCTGCACCTCTGTGCAGCCCCAGGCTGCACCTCTGTGCAGCCCAGACTGCACCTGTGCAGCCCAATTTGAGCTGCTGTCGGGGATGCACCTGCAGCCTCATCTGGACTGCACAGTGCATTTTCGGAAGCAATTTTTTTTTTCATGGGAAGAAAACTGCAGCTCATTGTGACAAATAAACAAACATTTTGCATGCATTGATTTTCATTCTCATTTTTTTCAATCCAATAATTCCCTTAACCACATAATGTAAGAAATGAACAAAGAACAATAATTCCAGAATTTCACCCTACATTTGCATGCACACATAAACAATAAAATAAAACAAAACATGATTATAACTTCACTCACCTAAACACCAATTAGCAATCTTCAAGCCCTAAATCAGCTAGCCTTTGATTGCTGAAGCTTCTCCTTTCAATTGCTAACAAAAGAGAAAAACCCTAAATAGCTACAAATAAAACAAAAGAATGAAATAGAAAAGAATTGATTTAGGGATACTTACTTTCAGAATTGGAAATCTTAGATTTAATTGTTTCTCTTCTTCTCTTCTTTTGTTTTTTTTTGATTTGGATGAGAGGGTTAGCAATTAGGTTTTTAGGTTTTCCTTTTTCCTTTCTTTCTTCTTTCTGTTTCTGAACTGTACGTACAGAAGAAAAGGGCTGAGGAGAGGGAATGGTATTTTTATTGCAAAGTCCCTCCTCTAGAATCTTCTTCCAATTAACCCTTATTTTATTATTTCTTCTTTCTTTTTTATTTTTTTTTACATAAAGTGTAATCATTTTATTTTGTTTTTGTTCTAGATTTTTCTTTCCCTCAACATTATTTTATTCAATTCTAGAACTTTCCTACATAGCATTTTTATACTCCTTCAAATTTTTTTTCTTCATATCGTCCTCAAAATATTGAAAACTAATTCCTTAATTTAAGTAACTGCTGAAATTTAAGATTATAAGGGAGTACTCATATTAATTTCAATCTTTGTTATCTTAATCTTCATCTCCTTCCATTTAAGATTTTAATATTATTGTTTTAGTTAGTGAACTTGAAGTAAATGGATATATGATAATTGATATTTGAGTACTATTTGGAGTATTATAATATAAACTTAATGTTATTTCTTTAAAATTAAATTAGATGTTTGTGTCAAAATTGGGCACAACACTCGTCGAAAGTTTTTGAAGAGATAATAAATGAAGAAAGTAAACTAAAATGTGGATTATCTAACAAAAACTCCAAATAACGGGAAGTAAATTGCACGAGAGACAACAATTTAGAGTGGTTCGGCGTATTGCCTACGTCCACTATGAAGTTTTGTTACTTTATTGCTTGATATTCAGAGAATACAACTTTTTTATGTCAAAGTATAGCAAGTAGTAATCCAAAATTCGAAATCAAAGGCAGCGGTGGTGCTCTGAAACAATTCTGACAGCGTCCGGGCGTTCACTTACTCTGAAAATTCTCCCATCCCCTTTCTGAATGACCATGGGCTCTATTTATAGTTGTAGGAGGCTGATATTTCGCCTAAAATCAGGGGAGAACGCTTCTGGCACGTGAGGGGGCCCACATGGCCGAATTCTGGAGATCCTGGCCCACTTTGGGATCGATTCGACCCTTGGTTCGAATCGATCAAAAAAGTGTCCAATCGTGATGAAACTTGGCGTGGACATTCTTCTATGTATATGCAATCTCCTGTGAAAATTTCATAGCATTTGGATTTGTAGATCTCGAGTTATGATCGATTCAAGATGGTGTGTTTCGCCCTATGGATTCGTTCGAATCGATATGGTTCGAATCCATAGGGTCGAATCCATGCTTCTGCACGTGAAGTTGATGACGTGGTGCGCATGCTTCGGGTCAATCCTCCTTTTTCTCCGAGTTTTCTGGGTCATACCCTTGGTTTTAGCTGCTGTGACTCGATGGATTCGTAGTAATGGATTCGAAGGTATGCTCCTTCGAATCGATTGAACACAAGTTTCCTTTGTATCGATCAGGGTATTCCATAGCCAATCGATACGAAGACTTCACTGGTGAATGGATTCGAAGGATTCTCTCTTGTTGGACTCGAGGTAGGGAAAGGTTTTTAATGGATTCGACCTTGAGATCGCCTCGATGGATCCGAAGTAAGGCATACAGGGATGGGTTCGAACCATAGCTATTCCGATGGATTCGAAGCTAGGGCATACATGGATGGATACGACCTTAAAGCTTGCTCGATGGAGTCGAAGCAAGGTGTGTTTTGATCGATTCGAACCTATGCCATTCCTGAGGGATTCGAGCCTATATCATTTCGTCCATCTCCCATTGGCGATAACTTGAGCATACTAACTCGGATTGCCCCAAAATTTGGAACGTTGGTTTCTACCACTTAGCTTGACGTGTCTTATCAATCGTAGCCCGATCCGGACTCGGGAAAAATCCATCGATATTTGTAGTTGCCCCATCAATCATTCCAAATTGAGGACATGTGATCTTGTCTTTTTTCAGTCAGTTCTTGGTTATCTCGGCTTTGCCAAAAGGCGGGATAACATCTGCCCCCCAAAGTACGTCTTGTGTAAACATGGCGTGCTTTGAAAAGCTGCAGTCTATCATTGGACAATTAGAACACGCTTTGCTGAGAGTTGTATTCTTTATTGCTGTTGTCAATCGTCGTATGATCGCGATCGGCTGTTCGTCGTCTACATCATGACGAAATGGACATTTGATCCCTGTGAATAATACAGATCAAATATTAGTCAGACATATGTGCACATATGTACCACTTTGGTTCTGGTTAACATTGCGTGATTACCAGTCGTTGTCAGTTCGGTTTGTTATCGAATTCTGCATCGGTCCTCTCCTGAACCGATCTTGTGATTCGAGTTAAAACACTGTTTTTATGATTGTCTGTAATCGTCCTCTTGTATCGATCCTCTCTTGAATCGGTATAAAAGGTAGACAAGTAATTTTTCAAATCATAGCGATTCGTTTGCTTTCATCGGCGTCCTTTGATGGATTCGAAGTCACGTATGTACGAATTGATGGTTTTTAATCCAGCCTTTGCTTAGTGTCCTCGAATCGATGACGCCTCGCATTGATAAAGTTAGGATAGGTTCGGTCGTGTAATAGATCCGAGGGCAACGGATTCGAAGTGGTATATGGGTTCAGTCGTGTAATGGATTCGAAGCAACGGCTCTACGCTGGGATGGATTCGAACGTACTGTGTTATTGAGCGATCGTTCGAATGGATGGAGCATGGCGAGTGACCGGTGGTAGAAGATCAATATGACCGGGAGACGAAGAGCCTCAAGCGTTTTCTCGAACCCGTATAAATACACGAGGTAAGCCTCACTTTCACTTTTTACTTTTTACCAGTACCATCGTCGCTTCTTCGAATCGATCCTCCAGAGCTAGAGACAGCCGTGTCTTTGCACGAAATGATAAAATTCCATCAAGTCTTCTTCTGTTAATCGAATCCAACTAGGTAATTAAGGGGTTTGACTCGAGTGTAGGACGATGAAACTGGACTTTTCATCATCGATTTCAATCCTTTCTTTTGAAAATCATAAAGGGTTGTGAGATCTGGAATGGGTCGACTCGATGGACCTGAGGAACGAAACCATTCAATTCGTATCGATCGTAGAATGTTGTCTTGGAGGAGCATGGATATTGATGGATGCTATCTTCCTTCATTGCTTCTCATCGATCCAGGAATGAATAGTTCGAATCGATCTTGAGTGCAAGGCTTCGAATCGATGGTTGTGAAAGAAGAAGGGTCTCGTGCCGATCGATTCGAAGTAACGATATTCTGATGGATTCGAAGTTGTTCAATATTGATCAATTCGAAGTTATGCAGAGCTCATGGATTCGAATTGCTTCTCAATCCCAAGGTCTCATCGAGTCAAACTACACAGAGTCGGGGCGTACCGATTCGAAGTTCATTGATTCGACTCGTATCAATTCGAGTCGATCGATTCGAAGTTTGTCGATTCGACTCGTATCGATTCGAGTCGATCGATTCGAACGTCCTTGCTTCTGGGACTCCCACTCTTCTGATTTGCTCCAACATCTGAACTACAACCAATTTCAAGTTGAACTTTAATGAACTCACTGAACTTTAGCATACTTGACTCCGGCGAGCTTCGGCCTTGCATAATCGAATTTGATTTGACCTCTCTTTTGGAGCTCGTCGATGGCACCATGACTTAACCAAAATATAACGAATTTATACTTGAATTGGTCAGTAGCATCTGGATGGCGTGAAAGTGACGGTCAGCGATGATGGTCATTCTCATTCTCAAATTCCAAAGTTTCGTCGTTCGGACATCATGTTTCAACTTGTGAAATCTGCTTAAGTTATGCATAGCACTTGCACTGCACGACATATTCATACACTTTACACTGGGGGAATGCATGGGATTTTTATGTATTTAACGCCACTTTCTGGTGAGTTAGTTAATTATGGAATCTTCGAGTTCTCAACAATAAGAAGTACAAAGCTCGCCTCCTCCGGTGCTTAAGATTCCGGAAATCCCTCCTGAAGTTATAGATCTGGCTCCGGATGAGTTACCGGAGGCCATATTTATCGAAGATCCTGTCGATTCTGTTCAGTCCAATATCTCGGAATCTTTTTTGGGCCGGATATGTTCAAAACATAACATACCCCTGGACGATGTTTTATTACCTAGTGCCAATGACAGACCACATAACCCACCTGAAGGATATACTGCCTTTTACCGCCATGCCTCCACGGTTGGATCTCTCCCTCCTTTTAACCAATACATCAGAGAGATGCTGTCGTATTTAGGAATTTCCCCTTCACAACTCCATCCCAACGGGCATGCATTGCTGAATAGCGTCTTTGTCATATTTATGGATTGCCTTTTTCGCCCGCCAAGGCCAAACGAGATCAGGCACATATTTAATTTCAAGAGTAGGGGTGATAGCCCGTCTTTCACTTTTCTGGAAGCGGTCAGAAACTGTCAGGTTGTGACTGGGGCCTGGACCAGGCTTAGCTATTTCAAGAATGAGTGGTTTTTTGTTCGATGCCCCCAGGGTTTGCCAAGAGATGGTTATCCAGACGTAAGTATCATAAGTCATCCTTGAATGGCCACTCTTAATACTTGCACTAATACTCTGTTATTCTTACAGCCATCATTTCGAGACCTACCGGTGGACATTATAGAGGCATCGTTCAAAGCTTGCAAAGGGTCCCAAGCGACTCAAGGCACATCGACTTGCTGTTCACCGACGATAACTTAAGGACACTGGGTTTGATTGAGATGAGCCAGAGTATTGTAATTGAAGGGTTGGCAAAATCGGCCTCGAGGAAGAAGAAGAAAGTGGCGAAAAGAAAACCTGGCATTGTGATAAGAGAAGCAAGCGATGATAAAAAAACGCCCACGGACACTGAGATAGCAGCCGACCTTTCCCGAATAGAAGAGGGTCAGAAAGGCAAGGCTGCTGTACCTAAGTTTAAGAGATGGAAGTCTGTAGTCATAACCCGTTCCAAACCAGGGGATACTGTCTCCGGCGCCGCTCCTCGCCAGTCCGGAGACTTTTTCACAGGGCTGGACGATATTCCCATTCCGGACTGCGTATCTCTCCACCACGGGTCCGGGTTAGAAGAGCTCCAGGGAGCGCTTGATATAAGCGAATCTTTACCCGTTAGTGTAATCGACGCTTCTGGTTGGTCGAGGGGTTTGCGCATTTATACACTTTCACAACACTTCACGACTTCCACATGCATTGCAGTGCTTTTTCTTGGTACTTAATTGAATTGTTTCTTCTTTACAGGTGTTATGTTAGATCGTCCTTCTACACTTGATAGACTTCGGCGAGTGCATCATTCTTCATCTTATTACGAATCTCGCCGTAGGGATTCTGATCGTGATCGTGAACGGAGGCATTATGAGCAAGAGCATCGTGAGGGGGACCATTCCCGACAATATTCTAGCCAGGAGCATTCTGATAGGGACCGAAGGTACCGTTCACCCTCTCGTTCTCCTCCGCCACCCAGAAGCCAGGCACCTGCATTTGAACCTTTGCGACAACAGCCATCTTTACAGATCTCAAAACCTGGTCCACATCGTTCTAGGACCGATACGGCTACGACCATAACTGTGGAGGAGGCCCCTCTCGAACCATCTGGTGAAGGGGCTATAAGAATTGCTCAACTGAAGAAAGATTTTTCAGAAATATGCTTCGACGCTTATATCTTTCCTCCCAATCTCAAAAGAATTCCCGAAGAGGTTGTGAACACCGCCCTCAGCTATACCCACGATTTTTATGCTCAGTATAAAGAATGGTACAAGGCGGCTGTTAAAGCTTCGAAAGTTGCCTTCGATCGAGCCAAAATTATTGCGAAATTGGAAGCCGACTTGGCTCAGAAGAACCGCATTGTTGATCAGTCTGAAACGGAATCCTCTCGTAAGGCCGAAGTTGAGTCGTTGAAAAAGGTCGATGAGACATTAGTTGAGATGACGAAGATGCAACAGGCGCATTGCACTTTAGTTGAAGACTTGGGCCATCGGTACAAAAATGTTGAGGCCGAGCGGGATGCGGCGGTCAAAGAACTTGAGGAATTAAAGGCTAAGTTTGCTGACTTAAACAAGGAAAAAGATGATGCTAATATGGCCGCAGAAGAAGCATGTGAGCAAGCCGTGTCTTTCCGAGCTGAGCGAGACGCGGCGGTTGCTAAAGTTGAAGCGGTGGAGGCAAAAGTGGAAGGGAGAGTTCAGGCAGAGCTGTTCAGGGTAGAAGCCGAGTTTGATGAGCTCCTTGACACTTACAACGCTAATGTGCTTGAGCATAGGAATCTCTCGTGGCTCGGAGATTATTCTACGCTTCTACTCAATGCTTGGAAAAAATTGGTGGCGAACAAGAAAGCATCTCTTCCAGAAGGTGCCGTGGATGAATTTGAACTCGAGTCTCGCTTGTTCAGCGAGGAGGAAAGGAAACTTCTCCATGAAGCAATGATTTCAGCTGATAGAGATAGAATCGGTTTTCACCATGTGGAGACTGGTGAGGGTTCTGGAGCTGCACATTGTAGCAAGGATGTTTCAGTTGCTGTCCCGACCTCGTCTGGAGTTACTGCTACAGTGGTCCACATGTTGTTCCTGCTTATAACCCGGATCAACAGGAACTGTCTCTCGGTACGACTGCTGTTTCCGAACTCGTCTCATCACCGAGCCGAGGCAAAGAAGGTATTTCAAATATTCCTTAAGTGTTTTAGAATGACGAACTTGGAACAGATCGTTTGACTGATTATTCTCATTTCTTTTCGATCAGTGACTGAAAGCAATGTGCCAGCACTTCCAGTACCGCAAACTTCGCAGTCAATGCAAGGAGCTGTCGTTACTGAGGCTATTATGACTACCACCGTAACCAGCGAGACTGGAGAGGGGAGCTCAATGTCGCTTGATGCTCAGATTATTGAGGAACTTCTCAAGCAGGCCTGTGAACCTTTTACCGATCCTTCTTTTGCAATGGGTGAAGTCGCTCTAACTTTTAGCTCGTTTATGCCGACTATCAGTGTGTCCAGCGCCACTCGATCTTCCCGAGAAGAAGAAATTCTTGCCCAAATAAGCGCTGAAATGGCTGCTGCAACGACTGTTGGTGGTTCCGGAAGTGATGCCGCTCCACCAAGCTTAACTCCTTTAATGGTTACTTCTCCTGTCGGCACAGCTATGACTTCTAGTGCCGAAGCTCCACCACCTGTTACGGCTCCTCTGCCTCCGGTTCGTCCTCACAAAAGGATATCTATCCCTTCCAGCTCTGAGGAAGACGTTTATGCCAGATCCCGAGGATGTTCCAAAGAAGGACAAAAAGTCTCGCAGGAAGCCGGGTAGTGGGTCTAGCGGCTCAACTCCGAAGAAGAAACCCCGGAAGAAGAAGGAGTGAACTTCTCGTTTTATCATGTGGTTGTGAAATGGCTATTCTTTTTACTTTTTCCTTTGTTCTTCTAGAGCTGTGTATATATGTGGATTCGGCTTCCACTTAATTGAATTTTTTTTGTTTTGTTATGTAATCAAACTCTTTTTTTTTGTTTGTTGATAAAATGGAAAACAACTCTTTTCTCTTTTGCTTAAGTATTGCGTTGATTAGCTCGTGCTCACATATGTCATAAGCCTTGAATACATGTCCACACTCCGGGGACTTAACATAATTTGCAGTTAATAGTTCGGCCCATACTCTGGGAATTTATTAATTATCAATGTTTATGACTTAGTTCGCTCTCCGGGAACCTATAATTGATGTTTATACTCCAATTCACACTCCGGGAATTTGGAGTTAGTGATTGTATTTCAGTCCATGCTCTGGGGACTTAGGGTTATTTTTATGTTTACACTCCAATTTGCGCTCCGGGAATTTGGAGTTGATGCTTATATTCCAGTCCGCACTCTGGGAACTTGGAGTTAGTGTTTATACTTCGGTTCCCACTCTGGGAACCAAGAGTTGGTGTTTATGTTCCAATTCACACTCCGGAAATTTGGAGATAGAGTTTTATATTCTGGCTCGCACTCCGGGAACCAAAAGTTGAAGTTTATACTCCGATTCGCACTCTGGGAATTTGGAGTTGGCTCACACTCTGGAAGCAATGGATTTATACTCTGGCTCGCACTCCGGGAACCGAGAGTTGAAGTTTATACTCCAATTCGCACTCTGGGAATATGGAGTTGGCTCACACTCTGGGAGCGATGGATTTATACTCCGGTTCGCACTCCGGGAGCCGAGAGTTGAAGTTTATACTCCAATTCGCACTCTGGGAATTTGGAGTTGGAGGAGGGATTGTCGTGTATCAATCCCTGTGAATGTTGATGTAGTGTTCTGCCCCGAGCTCGGATTTCACTTAGCGAGTGACTGGTCGTATCACAGTCACTCCCTATTTGAATAAATCCCACCGCATGATGGAACTTAGCTCTCCGTATATCGTGATATTGTATGTCATATTCAGTAAATCACAGCTCTGGCTCAAAGAGATGGCATTTTATTGCTGAAACGAGAAAATATGGCAAAGTCAGTTGCCTTATTACAAATTTAAATCTCGAAATGCTAGAATAAAATGCAAAGGGATAAATTGACAAAAATTAAATAAGCAAAGTCTTTTATATGTAGTAGCGATGAAGACTTTCGCTATTCCAAGCTCTCGGCAAAGTAAGACCGTCAACGGTCGATAATTTAAACGTGCCATCTCCGAGCTTTTGTGAAATCACATTCGGCCCTTTCCAATTCGGCTTCATGTGCGAAGGAGCCGGATAGATTCTTTTGAGTATGAGATCACCGAGTTCGAAGGTTCGCGGGCGGACTTGGCATTGTACAGCCGGACGACTTGACTTCGATATGCGGCTGCCCTCAAGTCAGCCTCTTCACGCTTCTCATCGAGTAAATCTAAAGATTCAGCAAGTAGTATGACATTTGTTTTCGGATCATAATATGTTACACGATGAGAGTGCACTTCCATTTCGACTGGAATAACGGCTTCAGAGCCGTAGGATAGAGAAAACGGGGTATGACCGGTCGCAGTTTTATGAGTCGTTCGATAGGCCCATAACGCCATAGGAAGTTCGTCGACCCATTTGCCCCCGGCTTTTTCCAGTCGCTTCTTTAGAATGGATTTTATAACTTTATTAACAGCTTCGACTTGGCCATTTGCTTGAGGGTGCACTACTGCAGAGAATTTCTTATGGATGTGGAATCGTTGACAGAAATTCTTGAATTTAGCACGGTCGAATTGGGTTCCATTATCGGTGATGATAGTATGTGGGAGACCGAACCGGCAGATGATGTTACGTACTACAAAGTTGATTACTTTCTTTGTCGTAATTGTTGCAAGGGGTTCAGGTTCAGCCCATTTGGTGAAATAATCAACTGCGACGATGACGTACTTCGCGCCACCTTTGGCCAGAGGCAATGTGCCGATGATATCTATTCCCCATACCGCAAATGGCCAAGGACTGACCATTTGGGTTATCTCGGTACGCGGAGCTCTAGGAATTCGAGCGTGTTTCTGGCATTTTTCACACTTTTTAGCATAGTCTGCAGCATCGCGATTAACAGTAGGCCAATAGTACCCATATCGGAGTATTTTCTTTGCAAGTGCTTGCCTCCCAGTGTGATCGCCACATTCTCCTTCGTGTACATCGTGTAACACTCTTTTGACTTCATCGTGCGCGATACACCGGAGGAGAGGAACAGAGTATCCTCTCCGGTACATGACTCCATTTTGAATAACAAATCGCGAGGCCTTTCGTAGAACTTGTCTTTTCTCGCTTCGATGCTCGGGCAATACACCACGTTCGATATAATCTCGATAAGGAGTCATCCACGACTCCCTATTGGAGGTGGCTTCAAATGTGAAATTGGTCTCCCTTCGATCAATGCTCGAGGAGGATAGGGTTTCAACCGGAACAACCCTCAACTGTTGAGCTTCACCCGTATTTGCTAACTTCGCCAACGAATCAGCTTTCTTATTGTGCTCTCGGGGTATGTAGAAAATGGCATAGTAATCGAACTGATCAAGCATCTCCAGAACTCGAGTTAGATAAGCGGCCAATCTTCGGTCTTTGGCCTGATATTCCCCTCGAACCTGACATACTATCAACTGGGAATCACAGTAGATCTCTACAGCCATGATTTTCAGATCACAGGCAAGCTTTAGTCCGGTAAGTAGAGCTTCGTACTCGGCTTCATTATTGGTTGCGCGGAACTCGAACTTTGAAGCATAACATATGGATCGTCCCTCGGGGGTTTCAAGCACTACCCCAGCTCCTGAGCACTGATCGTTTGACGCACCATCGGTGTATAGCTTCAGATGTATTCGGGGGATTTGCTGGTCTCGGGCAAGTCTTCAGGAATAGTGAATTCGGCTATAAAATCTGCTAAGACTTGGCCGTGAATGGCCCTTCTCGGAGTATAAGTGATGTCGAATTGACTCAGTTCGATGTTCCATTTTAGTAACCTATCAGACGTCTCAGGCCGCGTGAGGACCTTTCGTAACGGCTGATCGGTGTACACAGTAATAGGATGGGCCTGAAAATATGGATGGAGCTTCCTCGAGGCAATGACTAGGCAATATGCCAGCTTTTCAAGCTTTGGATAATTTCTCTCGGCTCCGGTCAATCGTTTACTCACGTAGTAGACCGGTTTTTGCACTCGGTCTTCCTCCCGAATTAATGCAGCACTGATTGCATTTTCAGATACCGCCAGGTAGAGATATAACTGTTCATGATCTACAAGTTTTGAAAGGATTGGTGGTACGGAAAGATGTCGGACTAGAGATTGAAATGCACCCTCACATTCTGCAGTCCATTCGAAGTTTTGTTTCCCTTTTTCGAATCAAATCGAAGAAGGGAATGCATTTGTCGGTCGACTTCGAGATAAACCTGCGCAGTGCTGCAACTTTCCCATTAAGACTCTGAACTTGCTTTATGGTTCTCGGAGTCTGAAGATTTCTGATAGCCCAGATCTTCTCGAGGTTGGCCTCTATTCCTCGGGCATTGACAATGAACCCAAGGAATTTTCCGAATGCGACTCTAATGACACTTTAGTGTATTAAGCTTCATTTCGTATTTCCGGAGGATATTGAACATTGACTCCAAGTCTTTGACATGATCAACGGAGTATCGTGATTTCACCAACATGTCATCAACATAAACCTCCATAGTCTTCCCAATCTGATCGGCAAACATTCGGTTGACTAAGCGTTGATAAGTTGCGCCAGCATTCTTTAATCCAAAAGGCATGACCTTGTAGAAGTATAATCCCAAATCGGTTATGAAGCTTGTGTGCTCTTGGTCGGGTACATGCATGGGTATCTGATTGTAACCTGAGTAAGCATCCATGAAGGATAATAATCCATGTCCGGCGGTTGAATCTACCAGTTGATCGATTCGGGGAAGTGGAAAGCTGTCTTTCGGGCAAGCTTTATTCAGGCCAGAGTAATCGATACACGTTCTCCATTTCCCGTTTGGTTTCCGAACGAGTATGGGATTGGACACCCACTCTGGGTATAAAGCGTCTCTAATGAACCCATTCGTCTTCAGTTTGTCGACTTCTTCCTTAAGGGCAGCAGATCTCTCTAGATCCATACCATGTCTTTTCTGTTTGACCGGGATATACCGTGGGTCAATATTTAAATGTGGCTCGCGATGTCCGGCGAGATTCCACACATATCGGAGTGCGTCCAGGCGAATACGTCGAGATTCACCCAGAGAAAATCAACCAATTCCTGTTGTGTCTCTTGGTTCAGCTGAGACCTAATCTTCAACATTCTTGAGTTATTGTCATCATCGTCAATCGAGACATCGATGGTTAGCTCAGCCGGAGAAGCTTGGCTTTCCGTAGATTCTTCTTTATTATCATTGTCCCTTGGGTCAAGATCCTTTTGGAATTGGTTGTGGTGCCCAGGCCGAGGCCCAGGCGCTAATTGTAAATTGTCAGTGAAACAGACACAGAGAGATTCCTCTACGTCCTTTCCTTTTTCTTTTCGCTGCGCCTCCCGCTGCTCGGCAACATAACAGGCTCTTCCAGCAGCCTGATCTCCTTGTACAACTCCTATCCCGTGGTCAGTAGGGAACTTCAGAGTTAAACACCATGGGGCAATAGCAGCCCTAAATTCAGCAAGGGCCGGTCGGCCCAAAAAGGCATTGTACGGAGAAGGAATATCCAAGACAACAAATTGCAACATCCGAACTCTTCGGCATTCTCCCACTCCTAATTCCACCGGCAATTCAACCATTCCGGTTGATATTGTCGCACTTCCGTTGAAGCTGTGGACTCGTGATTGACAAGGTTTTAAGTCCTTAGCTTCCATCTTCATCAAATCGTATGCTCTTTTAAACAGTATGTTCATGGAACTCCCACTGTCTACCAAGATCCTTCTCATCCAAGCAGGACCAACTTGAGCGGATATGACCAGCGGGTCAATTGTGGGAGCTTTGACTTTATCGACATCTCGATTTCTAAATACGATTTCGTCAGCCATCGTCTTTTGTTGTTTAGCCGGTGTTCCGTCTTCAGAGTTACTATAGCATTCAAAGTCCACATGCCTGATCGAGCTAGCATATGAATCCATTTCTCTCCAGCTTCTGTCTGCTGGATGCGGACCACCACTTATTGTATTGATAACCAACCTCCTGCCCGTACGAGCGGGTTCACCTTGTCTTTCCCGATTCTGCGTTCGATTTTGACTGGATGGGCCTGCCTCACGGGACTGCGGTGCCCGAACAAACTGATCCAACTTTCTTTCTCTGATCAATTTTTCAATGAGGTCTTGCAAATGCCTACACTCATTGGTGCTATGTCCATAACTTTCATGAAATCTACAGAATTTTCCTGTTTGAATCTGCCTCTCCGACGATAGCTTCGGAGCAGGCTTTTTGTATTGCATAGTATTACAAGTCTGTAGGTATGCATTTTCCAGTGACGTGTTAAGTGGTGTATAACTGTCAAACATTGCGATTCTACGCCTCAGACCACGATTATGGTCTTGCTTCTTGCTCCAGTTATCACCGTTCCTCCGTTGTTGAGTCTGCTTATTTTGAATATTCAACTGGACTTTTCCTGAACTTTCGCCAGACTGTTTAACCACAACATTACTCTGAATCCTTCACTGCTGGGCCTTGCATCATCCTGCTTCCTAGACTGTTTCGCATCCTCTCGCCTCAAGAATTGAGCGGCTTTGGAATAGAAACGGTCCAACGATGCGGGAGGCTTTCCAGCTAACCAATTTCCAAACTCGGAATCAGGGTCGATTCCTTTAGTCAATGCCATTAAGATAGAATTATCATTGGGGTTGGTGATCTCTGCGCATGCAGCATTGAATCTCTCCAAATATCGTCTAAGTGTCTCTCCGGGAGCTTGAGTGACACTTGATAAGGTATTAACATCTTTCGGTCTGGCAATATGCATGAGAAACTGCTCAACAAATTTGGTAGCTAAGTGATCAAATGAAGAAATAGATCGTGGCGGTAATCGTGTAAACCACATCGTCACAATTCCCCCTAAGGAAATGGGAAAAATACGGCACTTTACTGCGTCATCAGCTCTCGCAGCAGTCATCGACCATTCGTATTTCAAAATAGGTTGATTTGGGTCGGAATTTCCTTCATACATGGGCAGGGTTGGCATCTTGAATCGCCGAGGAGGTTCAGCATACAATATGTCATCAGTGAACGGGGTATGACTTCGGGAGATTCCCCAATCGTCATTTGTTAGGCCTTGACTCTCGCGAATCATTTTTCTTACCATGGCTGAGAGGTCTGGTATCGGAACATTCTGTGTGTGGTGAGCCAAAGTGTGGTCGGGTTCCACAGTGCGAGGTGGGATCGGACGCTGTCGACGATCCATATCCCGCCTCCTTGGCTCGACGTCTTCTGTGACATATGGCTCTGGAGCATGTCCCTGCTGATGATAATTTTGATTGGAGTGATCTCGGGTATCAACTCCTATGTCAACTGCAGCGGCTGTGGCAGCACGATCATCTGCAACGTATTGTGGAATAGTGCCTCCTCGGGAGGAGGGTCCAGTATGGAAGCTGGTAGATGGGCCAACTCTTACTTGCCCAACGGTTAATGCCTGTTGATAGTCAACAGCTTGAGCATGGTTTCCGTCTAGCCTGGGACAGGTAGATCTGTTACTGTAGTCAGATGAAGTAGAGCCTTCGGTGGAAGAATATGGAGCTTGATCCCTTCCGGATCTTTTTCGCCTTTGGCGATTTAGTTGATTGGTCAACTCAGCGTTAGCGCGCAACTGCTCAGTTAGCTGTTTTCGGCTTTGGGTTAGTTCCTGGAGTAGAGCCTGGAACTCTTGTCTTGTGACCGGACCTGACTGATCCGTATGCCCAGCATCATCTTGAATGGTTGACTGCAGCTATGTGGGATTTTTCCTATCCCGACCTTCTTGATCACCAACGTTAAAAGTGGTTCTTGTACTCACCATCTTGAAGCGTTGAATCCTTTCCTAGACTTTGAACAAATCTGAATAGAACGGAAGGAATCTGAAAATGAGGTCTGGATCTCTCTCTTAGATTTATGCAATCCGATATCGAAGATAGATCCAAGGAGCAGGAGAAAAACCGGGTTTTTCTCAGTGGAAGCACCAAAGTGTTTGTGTCAAAATTGGGCACAACACTCGTCGGAAGTTTTTGAAGAGATAATAAATGAAGAAAGTAAATTAAAATGTGGATTATCTAACAAAAACTCCAAATAACGGGAAGTAAATTGCACGAGAGACAACGATTTAGAGTGGTTCGGCGTATTGCCTACGTCCACTATGAAGTTTTGTTACTTTATTGCTTGATATTCGGAGAATACAACTTTTTTATGTCAAAGTATAGCAAGTAGTAATCCAAAATTCGAAATCAAAGGCAGCGGTGGTGCTCTGAAGCAATTCTGGCAACGTCCGGGCATTCTCTTACTCTGAAAATTCTCCCATCCCCTTTCTGAATGACCAGGGGCTCTATTTATAGTTGTAGGAGGCTGATATTTCGCCTAAAATCAGGGGAGAACGCTTCCGGCACGTGAGGGGGCCCACATGGCCGAATTCTGGAGATCCGGGCCCACTTTGGGATCGATTCGACCCTTGGTTCGAATCGATCAAAATAGTGTCCAATCGTGATGAAACTTGGCGTGGACATTCTTCTATGTATATGCAATCTCCTGTGAAAATTTCATAGCATTTGGATTTGTAGATCTCGAGTTATGATTGATTCAAGATGGTGTGTTTCGCCCTATGGATTCGCTCGAATCGATATGGTTCGAATCCATAGGGTCGAATCCATGCTTCTACACGTGAAGGTGATGATGTGGTGCGCATGCTTCGGGTCAATCCTCCTTTTTCTCCGAGTTTTCTGGGTCATACCCTTGGTTTTAGCTGCTGTGACTTGATGGATTCGTAGTAATGGATTCGAAGGTATGCTCTTTTGAATCGATTGAACACAAGTTTCCTTTGTATCGATCAGGGTATTCCATAGCCAATCGATACGAAGACTCCACTGATGAATGGATTCGAAGGATTCTCTCTTGATGGACTCGAGGTAGGGAAAGGTTTTTAATGGATTCGACCTTGAGATCGCCTTGATGGATCCGAAGTAAGGCATACGGGGATGGGTTCGAACCATAGCTATTCCGATGGATTCGAAGCTAGGGCATACATGGATGGATACGACCTTAAAGCTTGCTCGATGGAGTCGAAGCAAGGTGTGTTTTGATGGATTCGAACCATGGCTGACTACTGATGGATTCGAACCATGGCCTTGTGGACGGATTCGAACCACTGCGTGGTTGATGGAGTCGAAGCATGGCCACTTGGATGGATTCGAACCAATGTGTGGTCGATGGATTCGAAGCTTGGCTTATTTTTGATCGATTCGAACCTATGCCATTCCTGAGGGATTCGAGCCTATATCATTTCATCCATCTCCCATTGGCGATAACTTGAGCATACTAACTTGGATTGCCCCGAAATTTGGAACATTGGTTTCTACCACTTAGCTTGACGTGTCTTATCAATCGTAGCCCGATCCGTACTCGGGCAAAATCCATCGATATTTGTAGTTGCCCCATCAATCATTCCAAATTGAGGACATGTGACCTTGTCTTTTTCCAGTCAGTTCCTGGTTATCTCGGCCTTGCCAAAAGGCGGGATAACATTAGAGAATTAGTTTCATATTGATTCTTGAATCATTTCCCCTTAACGGTTAATTTAAACTATACATTTTTACATTTTAATTGATTATTATATTATTAGTGATTTTAGGCTAAGATTCAATGATGGAAGCATATACCAGACTTATTTTCCATATTTAATATTCAATTAATTATTTGTAATTGAACTTTCAAATAAATTTTAATTAATAATTATTGCATATGTTCCTTAACAGATTTAAATTACAAAAAAATAATGCATATTTCTAATATTTTTAAAATATATTAAAGTTGATATTAATAATTTTTGAAACTTAAAACACAGAAAGAACCAGACATAACATTAGTACTAAAAGCCAATGCATATATTGTAGAGGACTTTCACTCGAAGGGCTTCTTTATGTAGGGTAAGTTTTAAGGACAGTAATTGCAAAAAATTAGTTTTAAGGACAAACTACAAGAAACAAAATGATGTTATCCTTTTCAGTTATACAAAATAATGATAAATTAATTTATCTTTTTCCTGTATAACTTAAAAGGATAAATGAATTTATCATTTTTCTGTAAATTGTGCTGAAATCTAATTATTTAGAATCGTTGTCCTTAAAACTTAAACATCTGTCCTTCAATAACATTCCTAGTTAAGATGTTTCGAGAAAGGATATCGGTACATCTATTGAGACCAGAGTACGAAACACTCTCCATATGTTAGGTGGTGTATTACTCATTGCCGTTGGGGCACAATGGGTTACATGCCTGTAATTATTGCATAAATATGAAATGACTCAACTGAGAATTTCTTATTTGTTGGTAATAACTAGGTTAAATAGAATATCTCAATGTGACAATGTTACACAGTTCCCTCAACATGAGAATACTATGGAACATCAATGTAGATACTTCACTTTAATTTTAGATAAATCATGGCATGGTGACCATTAAGAAACTATAGTTGGGTCTAAGTTAAAGCATTGTAAGTGAAGTATAACTAAATAGATAATTCGTCTCCTTAATTGTATGAATTTAGTACCACGATCAACTGTAATCAACTGAAAGTCAAAATCTCTGGCAATAGTAGAATGGTTAATAATATATGTTATTAATGAACCAAGGACTTTAGTTGCTGACTAATCAAATTTAAGTATGGATAATGTTGGAGTTTTTACCACTTGACTCCATACATTCTAATGTGAGATAATGTTGGTAAAGAGAAAGTGTGTAAATTATTGTTATTAATAGTGTCGCTTAAGATGATATAAATTATGATTTTACCGAAAAGATCAACAAAGGCAAAGTTATAACATCATTGGTAAGGTTGATGTGTGAATGATAATACTTGAACTTATTAGTATTGATACTTGAATGAATTTAAACATCTGATTCTCATAGCCGTATTTATGAATTCTTTGAAAACCATAAGATTTGATTGGTTTACAAAATGTTATAAATTTATTAAATTAATTAATATTTAATAAATATTGATTAATGATGCATTTGATGTTTGGGGGTGATTTTGGCAAGTGAAGTAGCTTCTAAAAATGTTCTGGGAGTTGCTAGTAATTTTTTAGATGTGTATATAAAAGTTATATGTGCATGTATCGATATATGATATCGATACACATACACACATACATAAACTGGATTTAAATGTATCTAATTGCCTAACTAGCGTTGGAATTTTTTGTTCCATAAAGAGGACCATCTATGGCTAGCCATGCAAGAAAATGAAGTACTTTAGACTTTAAGCTAAACTTAAATGGAATTAAAGAAAGGTGGTTTCAAAGGGAGGAAGGTGAAACATCTTCATTATCTTATTAAATGCAAAATCTTTCATTCTAATTTTTTTCACTCCTTCTTCCTCTTGCTTCCCTTATTGCCAGCCACATCCATGGTTATTCCTCCCCATGGTCGAACTAACAATCACACAAAAAACATCGAATAAAATCAAATAATGGTGGTTCATTTAATGTCACGACCCGCCTTCCACTCCCGGAAAGACGCGTCATGATTTAAGAAAGAAAGGGACAGAAAAGAGAATAGAAAGAAGAGAAGAAAGAAACAACACATCACAATCTAACAGCGGAACGAATAAATTATATTAATAACATAAATATTACATAGTTTACAAACATTGTCAGAGTACACAGACATACAATCCATACTAGACAGTTATAAATACCTGTCTAGTTATACAACTCAAACAACAACTCAGAGAACACACAGCAGAATACTAGATATATCTACACGCGGAAGCCTCCTGCTCCATTGCTCCTTCACAGTTCGTCAAAGCAATCTGAATCCTAACCTGAATTCCCTTGGCTACTCGTAAAAATTTGAGTACCTAAGAGTTTATGAAAACAAAAATAAACTCCGGGTCAGACATGGGTCTGGTGTGAGTAACATGTTAAAGTTGCTTAACTTTTAAAAACCTTTTGAAAAGAAAGGTATCACGTAAGACTTCCCACACATAAACATGGAAAAGTTTTTACCTTACGCTAACCAAAACATTTGATAGGAAATACGGTGATATTATAATAGTGTCTAGGGTTTCCAAGTAAAATACAGAAATAGCTGGAATGCTTACATCTCACGTTCCAACATAGTTGGGCACAACCAATACGTACGACACTTATTGGATTTTGGATTCCATACAATGGCAGGGCTACTGGGGTACCGCCTGTCACAATACGTGGCCTAGATCAACGTACGGAGGATCACTCCCGACCCCCTGCAACACAAAGCCGGACCCATTCCTTACTGAATAGTTCCAAACAAGACAACCCCATGGTTGTAGGTAGCAACCACCCACACAGCCGAATATAAGGGGACTTCTAGACAAGGATCAATCTTGCTCTCCAGTGGGCGCGACCCACGAAGCTTTGCTGCACCTCCCCTGTTTTAGCCATTCTCGGTTGATGAGGCTTGAGGCTACGTTTACCTTTATAGGACATATCACTTAGAATGCTCATCGTCCACCTGACGATGTTCTGAAAGCATTCAATCCATACAAGTTCGTTCCGAGTTCGAACGAAACCGAAGGCATTATCTCGTTACACTCATTTTGGAATCACCCTCAGAGTTAACGACAATAACCCTTGCACTCTAAACCACCATCTCGAATCTATAAGAACTAATTCCGTCAACTCATTGCGGAACCACCCACAGAGTTATATTGACTAATAGTCCTTACACCTCGAGTCTTCACAAAGCTCCATTTTGATACACGATCTAACGTTATTTGGAATCAATGTGGTTTTCGGATATCCAAATATGGAAACCCAATCCCGGTCTCATCGAAAACCAGAGCGTGTCTTTTAAGGCCCAAGTTGTTTTAAAGGTTTTAAAAAAAAATTCAATTACAGTATCTATATACACACAGATATATAACTTATAAATCATAACTGATAATCAACATTATCACATAACAGATAATTCACATCATCAATATCATATAGATATTCCATATATCACCATCACAATAGATAACCTATGTTGTCATCACAATACAATCAAACTTCTACACCACACAATATCTTTTATCTCATTACTGAGATCACAAAACATCCAAGTCAATCAATGACATCCATTCATACATAAGCCATGATTTATTCATCACCATACAATTAATTTAAAATGAATTAAATTAACTATCTCTAATTAATTTAAAATGAATTAAATTAATTACTCCATCTTTAATTAATTTAAATTAAATTAAATTAATTACTTCATCAATACCAATCTTGCTTACTCAATCATTTAATTGATTACAATCAATTAATAATCATAAATTACTTTATTTAATCACTCTTGATTAATTACTCTTAATTACATTCATGTAATTATCCTTAATTAATTTCACAAATTAATTATTCTCAACCAAACAGTAATTAACCTTTAATTACTTCAATTAATTAATTAATCATAATTAATTATCCTAATCCTTAATTAATTACATTAATTAATTACCTTTAATTACCTATTATTGATTAATTAATCCTAATTAATCAACTTTAATTACATCATTAATTAAATAATTAATGATCCTTAATTATTTCTTAAATTAATTACCTTAAGTAATTAACTAGCTTAATTACTATATTAAATCAAATTAATTATCCTTAAACTAATTTCTTAATTAATCCCTTGATTAATTACTAAATTAATTAACCCAAATTTCTTCATACTTAAACATCTCACTTAATTACAATCTGTAATTATTAAACAATTACTTAACTGAGTAATTTCCAAATCATTAATTACATAAAGTAATTATTTATAAAACCCAAATGTTTAAAATTAATTAAACTTAATTAATTAAAATAAACAATCTCACTAAATTAAATTAATTACATTAAGTAATTAATTCCTTAATTACTTTATCAAGTAATTATACTCAACCCATTTATAAATGATTATAATTTTTTGGCAAAGCCGACGGTGTTAAATGGACCCCTACCATTTTATTGCCACACTCGAAAGGGGAGGAACAACAAGCCAAATAAAGCTTGCAGAATTACAGAGGAAAACATAGTGCAACAATCACTGGGGAAACACAAAGAAAACACAACATGAAGCATAATAAAAAAAGGAAAAGCCTAGCAGAAGATACCAGGATCAAAAGCAAAAGAGACGTGGCAAATATCACGTCTAATCTCCCACAACAAATGCCATTCAAAAAGTTCAGGAGTTAAGCTTTTCTCCGGGCGAAAGATGCGACAGTTCCTTTCATCCCAAACCACTTTCATGAATCTTTTGACGACATATAATAAAAGTCTATTCGAGTCACTTTTACCACCAGTGTTATCATAGATATATTTCCACTGCATAACATTGTCTGCTCCTTTCCACTCTCTACCAATTCTCATAATCCAAGTCTTCCAAATATTGCTCAAATACGCGCATTCAAAAAACAAATGCTCCACCAACTCCGGAGATTGATGGCAGAAAACACAGCAAGCATCAACAGGAAAACCTCTGGTTAGTAATTTGACCTTAGTGTTAAGAGCCCTGTTCATCACTTTCCAGTGGAGTAAATTATCTGTCTGTCCATTATCCCTTCGCCAAATTCGCCTCCTCCATTTGTTTTTCTCTCCCACTTCTCTAGTAAGGAAAGCATAAGTTTTTTTGATACTGAAGCTAGCAGCAGTACTCCCCACTGGACACTGCACCTACTTTCATTTTTAACTTCACACTTTGCCGCCATATTCCAAAGTTGCTGAATTCTAAAGTTGGAAGTCCTAGGAAGGCGAATTGCATTGCCATGGATAAAGCTCTGAACAGTCGCGTTTTGTCTCACACCAGTTTGAACTAACTCGGCGTAAGAAAGAACCCTCCTCAATATTACTCCCCTGTCAATCCAAGAATCGTCCCAAAAACTAATAGCATCGCTATGATGTATAGTGCATCGTACAAGAGGAAGGATAGCATCTTTCAGCTTGAAGATAGATCTCCACGTCTAGCTTAACTTTGAAGGGGCAGTCATTTTCCAAAAGTTGCAACCACGAAGCACATGAAATTTTGACCATGTAACCCAAATATTTTTTTTCTTCAGTAATGTAGTCATAGATGAGCCGAGCCATAGCGGACTTATTCTAGTGGAGCATGTTAATTATTCCAAGGCCACCATATGCAATAGGCTTTTCTAATTTCTTGAAACTGATAGGAACAAGAAAACGGCCCACAGTTTTCCCAGTCCAAATGAATCTCATGCAGGCTGAACGAATCAAGTTGATAAGTTATTGCGGTAATATAAACATTCTAGCCCAATAAACTTGTATGGAGAATATGATAGATTTAGTCAGCATAACTCTACCAGCTTGGCTCAAAAGATTGCACGACCAGGACTCAAGTCTAGTAATTATCTTTTCATACAAGGGAAAACATTGGTTGACGGTGATTTTGGCGTAGGTGAGGGGAAGACCAAGATAAGAAACAGTGTTATTGCTGATATGTAATCCAGTTATAGAACGAATGGTATTGTTTTGAGAAGAAGTGAGGCCGGCTGTCATTATTTCAGATTTGAGGAGGTTGACTGATAGACCAGTAATAACATGAAAAGTACGTAGAGTATCCATGACGACACTCAAAGTAGAGCTGTCAGGAGAGCAGAAAATAACAAGGTCATCCGCAAACATCAAGGATAGAATCTCAGGATTAACATATCTTGGGTGGGGTTTGATTTTCCCTGTAGTTAATTTAACCTTTAACTGTTGAGTTAGGAGTTCCATTATGAGAATGAATATGTACGGAGATATAGGGTCCTCCTGACGTATGCCATGCTTAGAACCGAAAAAACCCACACTTGAACCATTAACATTGATAGAGAAGCGAACAGTGGAGATACATTCCATAATCCAAGCAATGAAGGAAGAAGGAAAATACATACACTGCATAACTTTAACAATGGCTTCCCACCTCAATGTGTCGAAAGCCTTCATGATGTCTAATTTCAGCATAGCTTTAGGAGAGGAGTGCTTGTTGTTATATCCATTCAGAAGCTCATGAGCCAGTAATACATTATCAAGGATATTACGCCCTGGCAGAAAAGCTGCTTGATTAGATGAAATAATGTTATTCATGACAGATTTCATCCTGGTGGCGATAATTTTGGAGATACACTTGTATATTGAATTGCAGCATGAGATAGGCCTGAAGGATGAAACCGAGTTTGGATTGTTGACTTTAGGAATCAGAGCAATATTAGTGTTGTTGAAAGAAGGAATAAGTTTGGAGTTTTTGAAAAAATTCTTAACCGCACGTAAAACTTCAAAGTTGACAATGTCCCAACAAACAAAGTAGAAATTCGCATTAAAACCATCTGTACCACTCGCTGATTTCCTATTAAGAGAAAACATAGCAGTCTTGATTTCTTCATCCGTAACAGCTAGTTTCAAGGTGGCATGATCAACAGCAGAAAGCTTAGGTAGGGAAGTATGGTCTATGTGGTTGTTGTCAGGATCATAGCTGTCGCTAACGTTGAGAAGTTCGGTGAAATGATTTATGAATGCCTCGTCCACTCCCTGTTTTGTATTCTGAACATTGCCTTCATCATCCAGTATGGAAACAATATTTTCTCTGGAATGCTTCGCCTGTAAGTTAGCATGGAAGAACGCGCTATTTCTATCACCATCAGTTCTCCATTTCAGTCTAGCTTTTTGATTCATCATGGAAATCTCACTGGAAAGAGCAGCGTAGTACTGAGTAGATATGTATGTCTCCATTGCACTAATAGTAGTATTGTGGGGATCTTCCTGCATGTCTATTTGAATTGCTTCTAATTTATTCTTCCAATACGTACTTTGTTTACTTCCATCACCAAATCTGTTAGCAGACCAACTTTTGAGAGCCAACTTTGTATTTTTCAACTTAACCTGCAAAATGAACATAGGGTTACCAAAAACAGGTTTCGCCCAAACTTCTTTAACAATGTCAAAAAAATCAGGTTCATTAACCCATGTGTTAAAAAATTTGAAACTTGATTTATTTTTAATGCCGTCTTCCCTGAGGTGAATAATTAGGGGAGAGTGGTCGAAAAGTAGAGGAGGAGGAAGGTGGTTATATAAGGTAGGCCATTTGGAAAGGGCAAGGTGGTTACTAAACGCATGGTCGATCTTAGAGAAGGTCCTAGTACCATGTCTACGTTTGTTGTTCCAAGAGAATCTCATACCAGTAGTCTTAATATCAATTAAGTTAGAATCAATAACCGCGGAACGCAAAGGTTGTATTTCATTAAGAGACAACGGGTTGCCACCCAATCTGTCTTCAAGCTTGTTGCAGCAGTTAAAGTCACCAAAAATGATCCATGGGTGATTATCTTGACGCAGCGATGGAAGGTCGAGAAGAAAAGAATTTCTAGCAGCTTTATTATTAGATGCATAGACAACAGAAATGTAAAAGGAATTCGAGGTGATAATATTTTGAGCATGACAGTGGATGATTTGAGAATTAGCGAATACTTTGGTCAGGAGGATCAATTTTGGATTGAAAACAATGAGAATTCTACCATACGGCGCCTCGTCAAGATTGTGAATGGCATCCCACCCTGGGTTAATATATTTAGCAGCTTTGATTGATTGGGTCAGATTTAACTTTGTTTCAAGTATGGCTAACATACATAGGTTATGCTGAGATATCATGTTTTTGCATTGAGAAAGTTTGGTTTCATGGTGTGCCCCTCTAACATTCCATGCTCCAATGGTTTGCATCATTGAGCAGACGTATTTTCTAAAGGGGTGGTATATTTCTTGCTTAACCATATTCGATGCACTGGTGTTGAGGGGAGAGTGAGATAGATTCTTAGCTTGTTTAGTTTTTTGTAGCTGTGGGGAAGAAACAGCTGACTGGGGAACACTAATGATCGAAGAAGAGATTTTTTGAGGGGAAGAATGTAGAGTTGAAGAATTAGCATTGGCAATATTCAGGCTACTATTAGATGATGAAGATATGCTGTGAGTAGGGTTGACAGTATTAGTGCTTACAAAAGGAGGTGGTGGGTCGAGACACTCGTGCACGTGTACACTGTGCACGAATGTATCAGAACTAATTATAGGCTGTTGAGAAGAAGAGCAATTTTCTCGGATGTTAATGGCTGAATTAACAGTTTCTTGAGGGTTGAAAGACTTGGTATTTAAAGAAATAGATTTCATGTTTGTAGACGTTGGCAGTGAAGAGATATGAACATCAGTGGTAACCCCACTGCGTTGTGTTACTCCGGAAGAAAGTACTGAAAAATTAGGGGTTGCTTCGGGGAAAAAGACATCGCATGCAGTGTTATGAGGTAGTGTTGAAATAGAGCAATTTGAACCATTTGTAGTATTTCCAGCTACTGCATTCAAGTTATCCACCAAAAGGAAATCAGCCTCTTGTGGTTGCTCCTTTTCCATTGTATTATTTTCAAGCATTTGAGCATTATCATTAACTCTTTTACCATCCATACTTTGAATAATATCAAAACTGTTACACACTGGTAGCTTGAAACCAATATCTGCAACTGGCTGGAGCTCAGTATCAACCTCTGCTCTGTCAATATCCAACACATACTCCACATTATGTTTTTGATTTCCTACCTTATCATTTTCCACTTCATTCTCTTTGTTTATTTCTATAGTTGCCTTTAACTCTTCTCCCACTTTGCTTATTGCTCTCACCCTTTCTTTTTCACTATCTTGAAAATTTTCCTTACTGATGTCCCACCTGTATCTCCTATTCATTCCCATCTTTTTCCTGTTGTACCCAACTCTTTGCCATATTTGAACTTGCTTGTTAGACTTTTCTTTGATTTTTGAAGGCCTTTCCTTGTTCTTATTTCCTGTCTCCTTGCCATCCACTGTAGTTACAGTATCAACCTTCATGTCACACGATTCCTTAACATGCCCGAAGGAGTTGCACTGAACGCAAATATGTGGTTTCCATAAATACTCTACATAGATTCGCTGAACACCTCCATCAGCCAGGCTAATAAGGAAATCATTAGGTAACACCCTTGTAGGATTGATTTCAATCATGCACTTCGCAAATTCCAATCTTTCAAGTCTCTCGGTCCTTTCATCCATACATAGCAGTTTACCTATTCGACTGCTTATCCAGTTAATACCAAGGTGAGACCAGGCAAAAAGAGGAATATTTCGTAGTTGAACCCACACAGGGACTGAGTGAACTGATCCACAAACATTGCTAACGGCAGCATCATAAGGCCTAATGATAAAAATTTTATTGTTCATAATGATGGGGTCACCAAGTAAAATTTTGCATTTATCTTCTTCAGATGATAACAGGAAAAGAAAAATAACTCCATCTGATTTAACTTGCACAGAACCTTTTAGTTTCCAGATATTTTTCAACTTAGCTACTACTGAAGAGTAAGACAATGGTTTATCAAGGAAAAAACCCACCAAGTATTCATTCCATACAACGGAGCCTGCCTGAACTACGTCATCAACCAAGTCAAGCACATCATCATAGAAGGATGGAACTAAGTCAACAGGCTTGTACTTCCCCGCGTTGAGAGGCTTGCGTTTAAATAAAGAAGTCCATGCTTGTTGACTAAAACCAGGTTGGGAAAGTGATGGTACTGCATGAAGAGGGGAGAGAGGAATGGCGTTTGTAGGGGGGATGGGAGGAACACCTAACAGGGAAGAACGGGAAGATTGGAGCAAAGGAGGCGGTTCAGGCGGGTATGGGGGTGGTTTTTGCTTGGCAGTAGAAGTCAAGTTAGAAGAAACATCAGTGATGGAATGGGTGATTGGCACGATGGAAGGAGAAAGAGCTGACAGCGGAGGAACAGGGAATGGCAGAACAGGAGAAGGTGGAACAGTGGCATGTGGTACGGGAAAGGACGGTGTAGGAACTTGGGAGGAAGGAATGGGTACGGGAGGGATGGGAGAAGACATTACAAAACTTAAATAAATGATTATAATTAAATTAATTAATCTAATTAATTATAAAAATTAACTACATTAATTAATTGTATAATAATCATGGTTAATGACCTTCATTAACCATCCTCAAATTATTTTATAAGGTAATTAACTTAAATTAATTACCATTTAAATTAATCTTTAATCATTCATTAATTAAAGTTAATTATTAAATTAATTAACCTTAATTAAAAACATAATTACATAATTAATATTCATTTATCATTAATTAATAACTTAATTAATGATCCTAATTCCAAATTGATTAATCATTAATTAATCATTAATTTCAAAATCAATTAATTAATTAAATAAATTAACAAATCTTAGTTACCTTATTAATTAATCCTAAAACATAAATCTTAATCAAATTTTCAAAAACATAACTTAATTATGTTAAAACAATATTATTCAAAACAAAGTACATTTTGAACTTACCCTTAAATTTCAATTTAAATTCAAGTTTAAAATAGAATGAATTTTAAAACCTATCAAAGTTTTAAATAAATTTAAAACTTTTTAAGTTGCAAATCAAACAAATGTTATATAAAATTTTTAAAGTTAAATTCATTTCAAAACTTTTGATAACTTAAATTTACTTTTAATTTAAAACTTTTAATTTTAAACCTTCTTTAAAATTTAAAACTGAAATTCAAATTTAACTTTTGAATTTCCAGATTTTAAACCAACTTCAAATCTATTCATATCTTTAAAATCTTATTATTAAAAATGTTTAAACTATTTTATCAAACCAAATGGTTAATTAAGTTTAAATTCTGAAACTTTTAATTTTATTTTAAACTGGGATTTGAATTCAAATTAGAAATTCAAACTTGCATTTGAATTCAAACTAAAACTTTACTTTTAACAAAACTACAGGTTCAAAAAGCTTAAAAACCCAGATTTAAAACACAGTTTCAAAATCTGGAATTTTTCAGTGACCCGAGGAAACACTTATTTTACTTCGGGTTTCTAGCTTGCCAACTTCGAGTTGTTTTACTACTTACTTCGAGCCAACTTCCCGTTTCCCCTCATCTCCCCTGAAACACCCCCAAACCCATAGATCATCAGAGTTTTCATCGCCGCCACCTCTGCCGATCATCTCAGGTGATCAAACCACAACCAGAAACCCACCTCAACTTCAAACTTCAACCCAGATAAATCTGAAATCAAAGAATTCAAAATAATCCCTAATCAAAACCTGTAAACTTCAAACAGGTTCCTGATGCAAACCTGTCAGCGGCCACCATTCTCACCTCCGACCATCATGATCTCCACCTCTCCGGCCTCGCACTCCTCTACACACCAACTATCCATACACCAGAAACTAGCACACTCGATCAATCCATCTCTTCATACTGACTAAAATTTTAACCCCCTGTTCAAACTAGGGTTCATACAAAAAAATTTCTCAACTACACCCTATCTAGTAAATATTATTCTTATTTCAGATTTTTCTAAGGATCTAAGATCCTTACTCAATAACTTAGAGGAATCTTGGGTTTTCTTAAACTACAGATTGTAAGCATTTGCTTGAATTCACTCTTTTGTTTAAGAACAAACTGCTACTTTAACAAACACCTAATAATACTGATACTTGTTTTAAAAATCAAGTTTTATCAATGCATTAGGTTAATGAAACAGGATTTAAATATTAATGTGTTTGATTTTGATCAATATTAACATATAGTGGCACTGCCTATGTTTACAGAGATACACTCTGATTTTGATTCACCTAAAACTTTTTAAATCTTAACTTAAGAAATATACACATTACTTTATAAGTTTGGAAACTAATTTATAATAAAAAAACTCTTTTTATTATCCTAAAACCAGTTACTATCTCAAAATAAACCAATTGGAGAGGATCTTAAGTAGGATGTAAAACTGGAATCACTGCATAGCAACTCAACATGCATATAAAAATCATAATTTCAACAGACCTACAAACATAATTTATCTCAAACACTTAATCAAGCAACCGAATATAGTTTAAGGTTTAATTGTTACTCACCTTTTAAAAGTGCAAACCACTGTTTAGCTCCTGTTTTGAATTTGCAGAAAACAACAGAAATGCAGGCTTGACTTTATAAAAATGCAGGCGTGCTTCCTATTGAATTGATATGCAGTTTTGCCTATTTGATTTCACTGACCCAAATGCTAGCATGCAAGTAGATTAAGTTGCTAAATCTTCACATGAAGGCAGAGACTTTCATGTCTTCAAATCCATTCCAGGATTTAAACAGAATGCAGGAAAACATGAAGGCTTCATTTTGATTTTGAAATGAAGTGTAGATTTGAATATGCAGATTTTTCTTTGATTTGAGGAAATGCAGAATTTTGATCTTAGTTTTGGATATGCAAATTTGTGGATTGCCAATATGAGAATGATTCAGATTTTAAAGGTTTGAAGATTTTTCTTTGATGAAGGAAAATAAATATGAAATATGAATGAAGATGCCAACTATACAAATGTATTTCAGATTTAATTAAAAGAAAAGAAAATTTTAAAAACTAAATTTAACACTTGTCATAAATTAGACACTTGTCTATTTACTCTTTTAAAAATGCAACACATGTTTTCTTTAAAATAGTTAATACTAATTACAAATTAATGGATATGTTGACTTAGTTTAAGTTGTTAGTTTATTTTAAAATATGTTTATGAATTTACAAATGAAAATAAAAACAAACTATGTTAATAAATGAAACTTATACGTATTAAAGATTAAAACAATTTAGATTTTACACTTTGGAATTTAAATTCAAACTAAATTCAAACCAAACAATTTCAAATTAAGTTATAAATAATAATTCAATTTGAAATAAATATTACAAATCTTATTCAAAATTTATTTATAAAGTCAATACAATGTTAATATTATTTTTATAAATCTATTTTATTAAATAAAAATTATTTTACAAAATATTCATTTTATTAAGCCATAAAACCAATTTGTTGAATTAATTCTAAATTTGAAACAATACCAATTTATTTAAAATATGAACCATATATTTATATTGAAAACAGAAATCAATTTATATCATTTAAAAGATAAAATAACCAATTTAAATAATTATTGAAGAAGATTATCAAATTTATTTGAATAATTATTAACAGAATATCAATATCACTTTAATTTTAACTACAGATTATTAAATTGATATTGTTAAAAATTCCGGGATGTTACAATCCTTCCCCCTTAAAAGAATTTCGTCCTCGAAATTTAAAACAAAGGTAATTTAATAATATCATTAAATTTTAATTTAAAAACACATGCATTTATCAAACATATGCTAACAACCAAACAACCAATTCATCCAATCAAACAAATCTAACTATCCAGACAAATTCTGGATAGAATTTTATCGAGTTTCCCCAGGTATATATATATACCGGGATACTCGCTCTAGAGCATCCAAACAAACAATACTGCGAAGCTACAAAGCTCCTATACAACTATATCTATAACACTAGACAAGATATCAGACTACAAACGAGTCTGACTCAACAACCTAAACTACAGAACTACTGGTTCCACAACCAGAGATAGATCATACACGTACTCCCTCAGAGATACGTGAGACCCATCGAATCCCAGTTATCTAAACTGGCAATTCAATCCTGTAGATCAATCACTTATTCCAAGATACAGAAAAGATCCAAAACACTCCAGAGCTAACTTCTCAGACTTACCAAATGTATAGCTCACTTATGATCGAAGAAACTTATCCAAAATTAAATCCCCAATTTCAAAATCCAAAATTCCTTCCGACTCTTATCCACAAAACTCTTCAGACAATCTTGGGCTGTCTACAAACTTACTAATCAGCTCAACCTTTGTTGATGCTTCTAGAAACAAACTAGACCAACAACTTCAACAAAATGATCTCCTCAAGATCAATCAAAATAAAGAACCTAAAGTCAACTCCTCAACATCAGAAGACAACAACTCACTTCTTCTGTCCGGGAAAAGAAAAGCAGATACACTTCCAAACTGCTTCCGCTGCTCAACTCTGATCCAAAGTAGAAGAAAATGCTGAAGAAGAACACGAGCACAAACAGGACAACACACCCCAGAGATATGATTCATCAAATCCATAAGGAAAAATTCAGAAGTTCCTTCAAAACTCCGAGATGCTACTCCAACTCAACTCTTGGAACCATTCTTCTATAAAGCTGAACCACCGGCACCACTCCTGTAATTCCAGTCGATAAGAAAACTCAATCTTCAGATGCGAACCAAACTCTGACTTCCTGAAGACATCCAGAAAATTTTTTCAGATAACCCAAGAGAACACTCAAAAAATCGCCCGTCACTTTTGCGAACCACCCAAACCAAATCCAAGGAAAAACTATTCTCCCTTAACCAAATAGAACAGCTTAAACCTAACCAGCCAACCCATCAAAGAAACGGGTCCACTTAACCGCTTCTGAACCCTAAACTGTACTGCTGCCACAGATGCCAAAGAATTCCAAAACAAAGCTCTTCGAGAAACTCAAACCTCAAAGCAAACAGAAACTCCAGCTGAACACAGCCACAACACCAAGGCAGACCCACTTCCTTAACTTGTTCCAAAGAAAACATCTTCGGGAACATCCTTAGTCGCTGCATCTCATCATACAACCACTACTTCCTGTGGTATCAAAGTACCATCACTCACATTTGCCCAACCTACAGATCCAAACACTACTCATCTAACTTCAGAAATAAACTCCGAACCTTAACAGGTTTCCTTCAGAGATCAATGAAGTCCTTCATCACTACAGAACTCACTCGAGATGGTATTAGGTCTACGGTCTCGACAAAACACTTCCAATCTCAAACATCAGACTCCAACCAATGGTAGTCGTGTTACACACACTACTACCCCATCTACCTTTATAACTTATATTGGAAAACCTGAACAGGTAACCCAACAGATAGGTAGATATATATATATATATATATATATATATATATATATATATATTAAAATTACAAATACGCTCTCTCAAGAAATACACCACTACAGAGCCTAGGTATTCACTCAACCTAATGCTTCCTAAAGAAAGATACACTTCAGAGCCTAGGTATTCACTCAGCCTAATGCTCTGATACCAACTGTTACGACCCGCCTTCCACTCCCGGAAAGACGCGTCATGATTTAAGAAAGAAAGGGATAGAAAAGAGAATAGAAAGAAGAGAAGAAAGAAACAACACATCAGAATCTAACAGCGGAACGAATAAATTATATTAATAACATAAATATTACATAGTTTACAAAAATTGTCAGAGTACACAGACATACAATCCATACTAGACAGTTATAAATACCTGTCTAGTTATACAACTCAAACAACAACCCAGAGAACACACAGCGGAATACTAGATATATCTACACGCGGAAGCCTCCTGCTCCATTGCTCCTTCACAGTTCGTCAAAGCAATCTGAATCCTAACCTGAATTCCCTTGGCTACTCGTAAAAATTTGAGTACCCAAGAGTTTATGAAAACAAAAATAAACTCCGGGTCAGACATGGGTCTGGTGTGAGTAACAGGTTAAAGTTGCTTAACTTTTAAAAACCTTCTGAAAAGTAAGGTATCACGTAAGACTTCCCACACATAAACATGGAAAAGTTTTTACCTTACGCTAACCAAAACATTTGATAGAAAATCCGGTGATATTATAACAGTGTCTAGGGTTTCCAAGTAAAATATAGAAATAGCTGGAATGCTTACATCTCACGTTCCAACATAGTTGGGCACAGCTAATACGTACGACATTTATTGGATTTTGGATTCCATACAATGGCAGGGCTACTAGGGTACCGCCCGTCATAGTACGTGGCCTAGATCAATGTACCGAGGATCACTCCCGACCCCCTACAACACAAAGCCGGACCCATTCCTTAGTGAATAGTTCCAAACAAGACAACCCCGTGGTTGTAGCTAGCAACCACCCACACAGCCGAATATAAAGTGACTTCTAGACAGGGATCGATCTTGCTATCCAGTGGGCGCGACCCACGAAGCTTTGCTGCACCTCCCCTGTTTTAGCCATTCCCGGTTGATGAGGCTTGAGGCTACGATTACCTTTATAGGACATATAACTTAGAATGCTCATCGTCCACCTGACGATGTTCTGAAAGCATTCAATCCATACAAGTTCGTTCCGGGTTCGAACGAAACCGAAGGCATTATCTTGTTATACTCATTTTGGAATCACCCTCAGAGTTAACGACAATAACCCTTGCACTCTAAACCACCATCTCGAATCTATAAGAACTAATTCCGTCAACTCATTACGGAATCACCCACAGAGTTATATTGACTCATAGCCCTTACACCTCGAGTCTTCACAAAGCTCCACTTTGATACACGACCTAACGTTATTTGGAATCGATGTGGTTTTCGGATATCCAAATATGGAAACCCAATCCCGGTCTCATCGAAAACCAAAGCGTGTCTTTTAAGGCCCAAGTTGTTTTAAAGGTTTTAAAAAAATTCAATTACAGTATCTATATACACACAGATAGATAACTTATAAATCATAACTGATAATCAACATTATCACATAACAGATAATTCACATCATCAATATCATATAGATATTCCATATATCACCATCACAATAGATAACCTATGTTTTCATCACAATACAATCAAACATCTATACCACACAATATCTTTTATCTCATTACTGAGATCACATAACATCCAAGTCAATCAATGACATCCATTCATACATAAGCCATGATTTATTCATCACCATATACTTAATTTAAAATGAATTAAATTAACTATCTCTAATTAATTTAAAATGAATTAAATTAATTACTCCATCTTTAATTAATTTAAAATAAATTAAATTAATTACTTCATCAATACCAATCTTGCTTACTCAATCATTTAATTGATTACAATCAATTAATCATCATAAATTACTTTATTTAATCACTCTTGATTAATTACTCTTAATTACATTCATGTAATTATCCTTAATTAATTTCACAAATTAATTATTCTCAACCAAACAGTAATTAACCTTTAATTACTTCAATTAATTAATTAATCATAATTAATTATCCTAATCCTTAATTAGTTACATTAATTAATTACCTTTAATTACCTATTATTGATTAATTAATCCTAATTAATCAACTTTAATTACATCATTAATTAAATAATTAACGATCCTTAATTATTTCTTAAATTAATTACATTAAGTAATTAACTAGCTTAATTACTATATTAAATAAAATTAATTATCCTTAAATTAATTTCTTAATTAATCCCTTGATTAGTTACTAAATTAATTAACCCAAATTTCTTCATACTTAAACATCTCACTTAATTACAATCTGTAATTATTAAACAATTACTTAACTGAGTAATTTCCAAATCATTAATTACATAAAGTAATTATTTATAAAACCCAAATGTTTAAAATTAATTAAACTTAATTAATTAAAATAAACAATCTCACTAAATTAAATTAATTACATTAAGTAATTAATTCCTTAATTACTTTATCAAGTAATTATACTCAACCCATTTATAAATGATTATAATTAAATTAATTAATCTAATTAATTATAAAAATTAACTACATTAATTAATTGTATAATAATCATGGTTAATGACCTTCATTAACCATCCTCAAATTATTTTATAAGGTAATTAACTTAAATTAATTACCATTTAAATTAATCTTTAATCATTCATTAATTAAAGTTAATTATTAAATTAATTAACCTTAATTAAAAACATAATTACATAATTAATATTCATTTATCATTAATTAATAACTTAATTAATGATCCTAATTCCAAATTGATTAATCATTAATCAATTATTAATTTCAAAATCAATTAAGTAATTAAATAAATTAACAAATCTTAATTACCTTATTAATTAATCCTAAAACATAAATCTTAATCAAATTTTCAAAAACATAACTTAATTATGTTAAAACAATATTATTCAAAACAAAGTACTTTTTGAACTTACCCTTAAATTTCAATTTAAATTCAAGTTTAAAATAGAATGAATTTTAAAACCTATCAAAGTTTTAAATAAATTTAAAACTTTTTAAGTTGCAAATCAAACAAATGTTATATAAAATTTTTAAAGTTAAATTAATTTCAAAACTTTTGATAACTTAAATTTACTTTTAATTTAAAACTTTAAATTTTAAACCTTCTTTAAAATTGAAAACTGAAATTCAAATTTAACTTTTGAATTTCTAGATTTTAAACCAACTTCAAATCTATTCATATCTTTAAAATCTTATTATTAAAAATGTTTAAACTATTTTATCAAACCAAATGGTTAATTAAGTTTAAATTCTGAAACTTTTAATTTTATTTTAAACTGGGATTTGAATTCAAATTAGAAATTCAAACTTGCATTTGAATTCAAACTAAAACTTTGCTTTTAACAAAACTACAGATTCAAAAAGCTTTAAAACCCAGATTTAAAACACAGTTTCAAAATCTGGAATTTTTCAGTGACCCGAGGAAACACTTATTTTACTTCGGGTTTCTAGCTTGCCAACTTCGAGTTGTTTTACTACTTACTTCGAGCCAACTTCCCCTTTCCCCTCATCTCCCCTGAAACACCCCCAAACCCATAGTTCATCAGAGTTTTCATCGCCGCCACCTCTGCCGATCATCTCAGGTGATCAAACCACAACCAGAAACCCACCTTAACTTCAAACTTCAACCCAGATAAATCAAAAATCAAAGAATTCAAAATAATCCCTAATCAAAACCTGTAAACTTCATACAGGTTCCTGATGCAAACCTGTCAGCGGCCACCATTCTCACCTCCGACCATCTTGATCTCCACCTCTCCGGCCTCGCACTCCTCTACACACCAACTATCCATACACCAGAAACTAGCACACTCGATCAATCCATCTCTTCATACTGAATAAAATTTTAACCCCCTGTTCAAACTAGGGTTCATACAAAAAAAAATTCTCAACTGCACCCTATCTAGTAAATATTATTCTTATTTCAGATTTGTCTAAGGATCTAAGATCCTTACTCAATAACTCAGAGGAATCTTGGGTTTTTTTAAACTACAGATTGTAAGCATTTTCTTGAATTCACTCTTTTGTTTAAGAACAAACTGCTACTTTAACAAACACCTAATAATACTGATACTTGTTTTAAAAATCAAGTTTTGTCAATGCATTAGGTTAATGAAACTGGATTTAAATATTAATGTGTTTGATTTTGATCAATATTAACATATAGTGGCACTGCCTATGTTTACAGAGATACACTCTGATTTTGATTCACCTAAAACTTTTTAAATCTTAGCTGAAGAAATATACACATTACTTTATAAGTTTGGAAACTAATTTATAACAAACAAACTCTTTTTATTATCCTAAAACCAGTTACTATCTCAAAATAAACCAATTGCAGAGGATCTTAAGTAGGATGTAAAACTGGAATCACTGCATAGCAACTCAACATGCATATAAAAATCATAATTTCAACAGACCTACAAACATTATTTATCTCAAACACTTAATGAAGCAACCAAATATAGTTTAAGGTTTAATTTTTTACTCACCTTTTAAAAATGCAAACCACTGTTTAGCTCATGTTTTGAATTTGCAGAAAACAACAGAAATGCAGGCTTGACTTTATAAAAATGCAGGCGTGCTTCCTATTGAATTGATATGCAGTTTTGCCTATTTGATTTCACTGACCCAAATGCTAGCATGCAAGTAGATTAAGTTGCTAAATCTTCACATGAAGGCAGAGACTTTCATGTCTTCAAATCCATTCCAGGATTTAAACAGAATGCAGGAAAACATGCAGGCTTCATTTTGATTTTGAAATGAAGTGTAGATTTGAATATGCATATTTTTCTTTGATTTGAGGAAATGCAGAATTTTGATCTTAGTTATGGATATGCAGATTTGTGGATTGCCAATATGAGAATGATTCAAATTTTAAAGGTTTGAAGATTTTTCTTTGATGAAGGAAAATAAATATGAAATATGAATGAAGATGCCAACTATACAAATGTATTTCAGATTTAATTAAAAGAAAAGAAAATTTTAAAAACTAAATTTAACACTTGTCATAAATTAGACACTTGTCTATTTACTCTTTTAAAAATGCAACACATGTTTTCTTTAAAATAGTTAGTACTAATTACAAATTAATGGATATGTTAACTTAGTTTAAGTTGTTAGTTTATTTTAAAATATGTTTATGAATTTACAAATGAAAATAAAAACAAACTATGTTAATAAATGAAACTTATACATATTAAAGACTAAAACAATTTAGATTTTACACTTTGGAATTTAAGTTCAAACTAAATTCAAACCAAACAATTTCAAATTAAGTTATAAATAATAATTCAATTTGAAATAAATATTACAAATCTTATTCAAAATTTATTTATAAAGTCAATACAATGTTAATATTATTTTTATAAATCTATTTTATTAAATAAAAATTATTTTACAAAATATTCATTTTATTAAGCCATAAAACCAATTTGTTGAATTAATTCTAAATTTAAAACAATACCAATTTATTTAAAATATGAACCATATATTTATATTGAAAACAGAAATCAATTTATATCATTTAAAAGATAAAATAACCAATTTAAATAATTATTGAAGAAGATTATCAAATTTATTTGAATAATTATTAACAGAATATCAATATCACTTTAATTTTAACTACAGATTATTAAATTGATATTGTTAAAAATTCCGGGATGTTACAATCCTTCCCCCTTAAAAGAATTTCGTCCTCGAAATTTAAAACAAAGGTAATTTAATAATATCATTAAATTTTAATTTAAAAACACATGCATTTATCAAACATATGCTAACAACCAAACAACCAATTCAACCAGTCAAACAAATCTAACTATCCAGACAAATTCTGGATAGAATTTTATCGAGTTTCCCCAGGTATATATATATACCGGGATACTCGCTCTAGAGCATCCAAACAAACAATACTGCGAAGCTACAAAGCTCCTATACAACTATATCTATAACACTAGACAAGATATCAGACTACAAACGAGTCTGACTCAACAACCTAAACTACAGAACTACTGGTTCCACAACCAGAGATAGATCATACACGTACTCCCTCAGAGATACGTGAGACCCATCGAATCCCAGTTATCTAAACTGGCAATTCAATCCTGTAGATCAATCACTTATTCCAAGATACAGAAAAGATCCAAAACACTCCAGAGCTAACTTCTCAGACTTACCAAATGTATAGCTCACTTATGATCGAAGAAACTTATCCAAAATTAAATCCCCAATTTCAAAATCCAAAATTCCTTCCGACTCTTATCCACAAAACTCTTCAGACAATCTTGGGCTGTCTACAAACTTACTAATCAGCTCAACCTTTGTTGATGCTTCTAGAAACAAACTAGACCAACAACTTCAACAAAATGATCTCCTCAAGATCAATCAAAATAAAGAACCTAAAGTCAACTCCTCAACATCAGAAGACAACAACTCACTTCTTCTGTCCGGGAAAAGAAAAGCAGATACACTTCCAAACTGCTTCCGCTGCTCAACTCTGATCCAAAGTAGAAGAAAATGCTGAAGAAGAACACGAGCACAAACAGGACAACACACCCCAGAGATATGATTCATCAAATCCATAAGGAAAAATTCAGAAGTTCCTTCAAAACTCCGAGATGCTACTCCAACTCAACTCTTGGAACCATTCTTCTATAAAGCTGAACCACCGGCACCACTCCTGTAATTCCAGTCGATAAGAAAACTCAATCTTCAGATGCGAACCAAACTCTGACTTCCTGAAGACATCCAGAAAATTTTTTCAGATAACCCAAGAGAACACTCAAAAAATCGCCCGTCACTTTTGCGAACCACCCAAACCAAATCCAAGGAAAAACTATTCTCCCTTAACCAAATAGAACAGCTTAAACCTAACCAGCCAACCCATCAAAGAAACGGGTCCACTTAACCGCTTCTGAACCCTAAACTGTACTGCTGCCACAGATGCCAAAGAATTCCAAAACAAAGCTCTTCGATAAACTCAAACCTCAAAGCAAACAGAAACTCCAGCTGAACACAGCCACAACACCAAGGCAGACCCACTTCCTTAACTTGTTCCAAAGAAAACATCTTCGGGAACATCCTTAGTCGCTGCATCTCATCATACAACCACTACTTCCTGTGGTATCAAAGTACCATCACTCACATTTGCCCAACCTACAGATCCAAACACTACTCATCTAACTTCAGAAATAAACTCCGAACCTTAACAGGTTTCCTTCAGAGATCAATGAAGTCCTTCATCACTACAGAACTCACTCGAGATGGTATTAGGTCTACGGTCTCGACAAAACACTTCCAATCTCAAACATCAGACTCCAACCAATGGTAGTCGTGTTACACACACTACTACCCCATCTACCTTTATAACTTATATTGGAAAACCTGAACAGGTAACCCAACAGATAGGTAGATATATATATATATATATATATATATATATATATATATATATTAAAATTACAAATACGCTCTCTCAAGAAATACACCACTACAGAGCCTAGGTATTCACTCAACCTAATGCTTCCTAAAGAAAGATACACTTCAGAGCCTAGGTATTCACTCAGCCTAATGCTCTGATACCAACTGTTACGACCCGCCTTCCACTCCCGGAAAGACGCGTCATGATTTAAGAAAGAAAGGGATAGAAAAGAGAATAGAAAGAAGAGAAGAAAGAAACAACACATCAGAATCTAACAGCGGAACGAATAAATTATATTAATAACATAAATATTACATAGTTTACAAAAATTGTCAGAGTACACAGACATACAATCCATACTAGACAGTTATAAATACCTGTCTAGTTATACAACTCAAACAACAACCCAGAGAACACACAGCGGAATACTAGATATATCTACACGCGGAAGCCTCCTGCTCCATTGCTCCTTCACAGTTCGTCAAAGCAATCTGAATCCTAACCTGAATTCCCTTGGCTACTCGTAAAAATTTGAGTACCCAAGAGTTTATGAAAACAAAAATAAACTCCGGGTCAGACATGGGTCTGGTGTGAGTAACAGGTTAAAGTTGCTTAACTTTTAAAAACCTTCTGAAAAGTAAGGTATCACGTAAGACTTCCCACACATAAACATGGAAAAGTTTTTACCTTACGCTAACCAAAACATTTGATAGAAAATCCGGTGATATTATAACAGTGTCTAGGGTTTCCAAGTAAAATATAGAAATAGCTGGAATGCTTACATCTCACGTTCCAACATAGTTGGGCACAGCTAATACGTACGACATTTATTGGATTTTGGATTCCATACAATGGCAGGGCTACTGGGGTACCGCCCGTCATAGTACGTGGCCTAGATCAATGTACCGAGGATCACTCCCGACCCCCTACAACACAAAGCCGGACCCATTCCTTAGTGAATAGTTCCAAACAAGACAACCCCGTGGTTGTAGCTAGCAACCACCCACACAGCCGAATATAAAGTGACTTCTAGACAGGGATCGATCTTGCTATCCAGTGGGCGCGACCCACGAAGCTTTGCTGCACCTCCCCTGTTTTAGCCATTCCCGGTTGATGAGGCTTGAGGCTACGATTACCTTTATAGGACATATAACTTAGAATGCTCATCGTCCACCTGACGATGTTCTGAAAGCATTCAATCCATACAAGTTCGTTCCGGGTTCGAACGAAACCGAAGGCATTATCTTGTTATACTCATTTTGGAATCACCCTCAGAGTTAACGACAATAACCCTTGCACTCTAAACCACCATCTCGAATCTATAAGAACTAATTCCGTCAACTCATTACGGAATCACCCACAGAGTTATATTGACTCATAGCCCTTACACCTCGAGTCTTCACAAAGCTCCACTTTGATACACGACCTAACGTTATTTGGAATCGATGTGGTTTTCGGATATCCAAATATGGAAACCCAATCCCGGTCTCATCGAAAACCAAAGCGTGTCTTTTAAGGCCCAAGTTGTTTTAAAGGTTTTAAAAAAATTCAATTACAGTATCTATATACACACAGATAGATAACTTATAAATCATAACTGATAATCAACATTATCACATAACAGATAATTCACATCATCAATATCATATAGATATTCCATATATCACCATCACAATAGATAACCTATGTTTTCATCACAATACAATCAAACATCTATACCACACAATATCTTTTATCTCATTACTGAGATCACATAACATCCAAGTCAATCAATGACATCCATTCATACATAAGCCATGATTTATTCATCACCATATACTTAATTTAAAATGAATTAAATTAACTATCTCTAATTAATTTAAAATGAATTAAATTAATTACTCCATCTTTAATTAATTTAAAATAAATTAAATTAATTACTTCATCAATACCAATCTTGCTTACTCAATCATTTAATTGATTACAATCAATTAATCATCATAAATTACTTTATTTAATCACTCTTGATTAATTACTCTTAATTACATTCATGTAATTATCCTTAATTAATTTCACAAATTAATTATTCTCAACCAAACAGTAATTAACCTTTAATTACTTCAATTAATTAATTAATCATAATTAATTATCCTAATCCTTAATTAGTTACATTAATTAATTACCTTTAATTACCTATTATTGATTAATTAATCCTAATTAATCAACTTTAATTACATCATTAATTAAATAATTAACGATCCTTAATTATTTCTTAAATTAATTACATTAAGTAATTAACTAGCTTAATTACTATATTAAATAAAATTAATTATCCTTAAATTAATTTCTTAATTAATCCCTTGATTAGTTATTAAATTAATTAACCCAAATTTCTTCATACTTAAACATCTCACTTAATTACAATCTGTAATTATTAAACAATTACTTAACTGAGTAATTTCCAAATCATTAATTACATAAAGTAATTATTTATAAAACCCAAATGTTTAAAATTAATTAAACTTAATTAATTAAAATAAACAATCTCACTAAATTAAATTAATTACATTAAGTAATTAATTCCTTAATTACTTTATCAAGTAATTATACTCAACCCATTTATAAATGATTATAATTAAATTAATTAATCTAATTAATTATAAAAATTAACTACATTAATTAATTGTATAATAATCATGGTTAATGACCTTCATTAACCATCCTCAAATTATTTTATAAGGTAATTAACTTAAATTAATTACCATTTAAATTAATCTTTAATCATTCATTAATTAAAGTTAATTATTAAATTAATTAACCTTAATTAAAAACATAATTACATAATTAATATTCATTTATCATTAATTAATAACTTAATTAATGATCCTAATTCCAAATTGATTAATCATTAATCAATTATTAATTTCAAAATCAATTAAGTAATTAAATAAATTAACAAATCTTAATTACCTTATTAATTAATCCTAAAACATAAATCTTAATCAAATTTTCAAAAACATAACTTAATTATGTTAAAACAATATTATTCAAAACAAAGTACTTTTTGAACTTACCCTTAAATTTCAATTTAAATTCAAGTTTAAAATAGAATGAATTTTAAAACCTATCAAAGTTTTAAATAAATTTAAAACTTTTTAAGTTGCAAATCAAACAAATGTTATATAAAATTTTTAAAGTTAAATTAATTTCAAAACTTTTGATAACTTAAATTTACTTTTAATTTAAAACTTTAAATTTTAAACCTTCTTTAAAATTGAAAACTGAAATTCAAATTTAACTTTTGAATTTCTAGATTTTAAACCAACTTCAAATCTATTCATATCTTTAAAATCTTATTATTAAAAATGTTTAAACTATTTTATCAAACCAAATGGTTAATTAAGTTTAAATTCTGAAACTTTTAATTTTATTTTAAACTGGGATTTGAATTCAAATTAGAAATTCAAACTTGCATTTGAATTCAAACTAAAACTTTGCTTTTAACAAAACTACAGATTCAAAAAGCTTTAAAACCCAGATTTAAAACACAGTTTCAAAATCTGGAATTTTTCAGTGACCCGAGGAAACACTTATTTTACTTCGGGTTTCTAGCTTGCCAACTTCGAGTTGTTTTACTACTTACTTCGAGCCAACTTCCCCTTTCCCCTCATCTCCCCTGAAACACCCCCAAACCCATAGTTCATCAGAGTTTTCATCGCCGCCACCTCTGCCGATCATCTCAGGTGATCAAACCACAACCAGAAACCCACCTTAACTTCAAACTTCAACCTAGATAAATCAAAAATCAAAGAATTCAAAATAATCCCTAATCAAAACCTGTAAACTTCATACAGGTTCCTGATGCAAACCTGTCAGCGGCCACCATTCTCACCTCCGACCATCTTGATCTCCACCTCTCCGGCCTCGCACTCCTCTACACACCAACTATCCATACACCAGAAACTAGCACACTCGATCAATCCATCTCTTCATACTGAATAAAATTTTAACCCCCTGTTCAAACTAGGGTTCATACAAAAAAAATTTCTCAACTGCACCCTATCTAGTAAATATTATTCTTATTTCAGATTTGTCTAAGGATCTAAGATCCTTACTCAATAACTCAGAGGAATCTTGGGTTTTTTTAAACTACAGATTGTAAGCATTTTCTTGAATTCACTCTTTTGTTTAAGAACAAACTGCTACTTTAACAAACACCTAATAATACTGATACTTGTTTTAAAAATCAAGTTTTGTCAATGCATTAGGTTAATGAAACTGGATTTAAATATTAATGTGTTTGATTTTGATCAATATTAACATATAGTGGCACTGCCTATGTTTACAGAGATACACTCTGATTTTGATTCACCTAAAACTTTTTAAATCTTAGCTGAAGAAATATACACATTACTTTATAAGTTTGGAAACTAATTTATAACAAACAAACTCTTTTTATTATCCTAAAACCAGTTACTATCTCAAAATAAACCAATTGCAGAGGATCTTAAGTAGGATGTAAAACTGGAATCACTGCATAGCAACTCAACATGCATATAAAAATCATAATTTCAACAGACCTACAAACATTATTTATCTCAAACACTTAATTAAGCAACCAAATATAGTTTAAGGTTTAATTTTTTACTCACCTTTTAAAAATGCAAACCACTGTTTAGCTCATGTTTTGAATTTGCAGAAAACAACAGAAATGCAGGCTTGACTTTATAAAAATGCAGGTGTGCTTCCTTTTGAATTGATATGCAGTTTTGCCTATTTGATTTCACTGACCCAAATGCTAGCATGCAAGTAGATTAAGTTGCTAAATCTTCACATGAAGGCAGAGACTTTCATGTCTTCAAATCCATTCCAGGATTTAAACAGAATGCAGGAAAACATGCAGGCTTCATTTTGATTTTGAAATGAAGTGTAGATTTGAATATGCATATTTTTCTTTGATTTGAGGAAATGCAGAATTTTGATCTTAGTTATGGATATGCAGATTTGTGGATTGCCAATATGAGAATGATTCAAATTTTAAAGGTTTGAAGATTTTTCTTTGATGAAGGAAAATAAATATGAAATATGAATGAAGATGCCAACTATACAAATGTATTTCAGATTTAATTAAAAGAAAAGAAAAATTTAAAAACTAAATTTAACACTTGTCATAAATTAGACACTTGTCTATTTACTCTTTTAAAAATGCAACACATGTTTTCTTTAAAATAGTTAGTACTAATTACAAATTAATGGATATGTTAACTTAGTTTAAGTTGTTAGTTTATTTTAAAATATGTTTATGAATTTACAAATGAAAATAAAAACAAACTATGTTAATAAATGAAACTTATACATATTAAAGACTAAAACAATTTAGATTTTACACTTTGGAATTTAAGTTCAAACTAAATTCAAACCAAACAATTTCAAATTAAGTTATAAATAATAATTCAGTTTGAAATAAATATTACAAATCTTATTCAAAATTTATTTATAAAGTCAATACAATGTTAATATTATTTTTATAAATCTCTTTTATTAAATAAAAATCATTTTACAAATTATTCATTTTATTAAGCCATAAAACAATTTGTTGAATTAATTCTAAATTTAAAACAATACCAATTTATTTAAAATATGAACCATATATTTATATTGAAAATAGAAATCAATTTATATCATTTAAAAGATAAAATAACCAATTTAAATAATTATTGAAGAAGATTATCAAATTTATTTGAATAATTATTAACAGAATATCAATATCAATTTAATTTTAACTACAGATTATTAAATTGATATTGTTAAAAATTCCGGGATATTACATTTAATCCTAGCGATATTAAGTGGCGACTCAAGGAATTTGGGAATCTATTCTTTAATCGAGGTGTCATGAAAGGTTGGATATAATTTGGTACAATTCTGATTTCACATTACATACTCATATATGCTTACTATTGACCCATGTTAACGCATGTGATATATTTTAGTTTTCGTTAAGTTTGATGAGATTTAAAATTATTATAGATGTTGTTTTATAAATGAAGTTCAAAATAAAATATGCATACTAATGAAATTCGATCTAATTACATGTGGTATAATTATTCATACAGTTATCTTGATTATTGTTAATTATGTCAATCATGTCATACATGTTGTAATTTATTTAACATCAAAACTATAGATGTTATAATTTATTTAACATCAAAATTTATGTGTGTGTGCATATATGTATGTATATATGTAAATGTATATAATCATTTACTTATTTCGGCTATAATTTAAAACAACCAAACTTTATATATCTAATATTATTCATATATTTATACAATATATATATGTATGTATTTATGTATATGTGTGAATATATATGTATATGTACGTACATATATGTATGTATGCTTATTAATTCATGGCCATAGAAGGATGAAAATAGCATATACATTATTTAAAATAACCAAACTTTATATATCTAATATTGTTAATAACTTTATTATGTATATGAATGTATATATGTATGTATGTATGTTTATTAATTCATGGCCATAGAAGGATGAAGCTAGTGTAGATATTAGATCTTGTTAGGATTTAAAATTAATGGGAAGATTTTTAAAGAGATGAAGGTAAAAAGTGTGATGACCTGAAATTTTGGGCAATATCAATTTAATAATCTGTATTAATAATTAAATTGATTTAATAATTGTCTTTTATAATTTTAATTTAAATTGGCAAGTTTATTCCTTTAAAAGCAAATAAATATTTAATCGGTAAATTTTATCTTTTAAAGCTAATAAAATATTTTCTATTTATAATGTATATATATTTGTATATATTGTAAGTAGAAATATTTGGTTTGAATTTAATAAATAAATAAAATCATGATTTCAAATTCTAATATATTTTGGTAATGTGGAAATTATGAATAAATATAATATAATATAAAACTTTGCAAAGATTATTTAAAAAGTCAACCATATTATTTTTAAAATACTTAAGGTAATTTTTTTTTATATTTAGCTTAAGTTTATATTTAAATGAAATTAACAAAAAGATTTGTTTTATTTTCTTTTTAAATATTGCTTGATGAATATGATTTTAATTCATTTAAGTAAGATAAGTAATTTATAAATAATAAGATAATTTCTTTTATAAGTCATTTAAATTTGGCAAGTTGTTATTTTTGAACAATAATAATAATGTGTTATTTTTATAAATAGATTTTAAAGAAAATTGAATTGTTATTTTCAAATTTAATATGTTGTTGATTTTAAATTGGATTTTTGAATTTAATTTGAATTTGAATTTGGATTTAAAATTGGAATTCAAAAGTTATATATTTTAAATATTTTGGATTTAAAATATAAGTATAAGATTTTATTTATATATAATTGGTTTTATTTTCTTTAAAGTAATATATACATATATATAAATTTAGATAAGAATTTGTAAATTAAGTAAAAATCTTATTATTAACATTTAAAATAAATAAAATAATACTTATGACAAGAATAGCTTTTTTAATCATGTTAATAACATGTGTTATAAGATTAAAATATGAGAATGACAAATGTTAATAAATTGTACAAGTGTCCTTTATTTATTTTATTTCCTTTAATTTTTAATAAATTCAAATTTAATCCATACATACACTTCTCTTCTCATTCTTTTACTCATTTTCCAAAAGCAAGAAACAATTAGTAATCAGCACCTCTCTAAACAGAAAACCAAATTCATTAGCCTATATATCATCTTTACAATCAAACATCAAAACCTGAATCAAAATTTGCAAGTCAAACAGCAAAACCTGTAATTTCATTTTTAATCAAACCAAAGCCTATAAGCATTTTATTCAACCTGTAAGCATCTTCTTTCAACCTGAGGTTTTCAAAGCAAGCAACTACAATTTTGTTTTGTAATCTAGTTTCAGCAATCTTCAGCATGCAGTTCTTAAATCAAAACACATTTTTCCAGCAATTCATGTTCTAGTAGCAAGCTTTCAATTTCAACAAAAAAAAGCAATAGCTTCCTTCCTCTGTTACCTGTGAGTAAATTTTAACATAAAAACAATTTAAAAATCTGAGACTTGAACTTGATGTATGAATGAAATCATGAAATGAAATAGTTTGAAATGATTTGCATGTATGCTTAGATTTGAATGTATGCGTATACATTTATGCGATATGTCTGATGATCATCTCTGTTGTATTACAGTATTCCTTTTATCAATAAAATAATTCATATCTTCATATGTATTTGATTTTAGGCTAGGATCTGAGAATAGAAAATGTTTGTAAGTATATAAATTTAATTTTAAAAGTAGTTTTCAATAAATATATGATGTATTTATTTAAAAATTTGAAATCTACAGGTCTAATCATATTATTGGCTAAAATCAAATGTCCAGAATTCTTGAATCAATTCTACAACATGATTCTAGGTTGCAAGTGATGAATTTAGAAACCAGAATCATAATTTTAGCTTGGTAATCTCTGAGTTAATCAAAATTGTAGGATCTTGGGGTTTTCACCAATATCTGGAGGTCGACATGGTGAACTTCATTGGGGTCGTGGTCGAAGTTGACTGGAGGTCTGACGACCATGGGAAAAATGTGGTTGTATTTTATCTTGGGCCGTGGTGGCCGGGATGAGGTGAACTAGGGTTTTGGGAGGGGGTTCTGTCGAGTGTAATGGCGACATGACTCGTCTAAAATGAAGCGTCGAGTTCGATCGCGAGTGATAGGATAGCTGCATGGGTCAGTGATAAGGTCGAAGTCAGAGGGACACAGATTTTGGTCGCCTTGATCGTCGTGGCGAGCATATTTTTGGTTGAGGTATTTTGGGTCTGGGTTGTTCAGAGGGCTCGATTTGATTTGGTGATGTGATTTTTCGATCTGGGTGGTCTGAAGGGGAGTGAGGATCGTAGGCGATGTGGCGAAGCTGGCGTAGTTGGTCGGAGCGTCGCAGATCAGCGATATACGTGCACCATGCACGTTTGTGTATCAGGCATTGATAGGTGTTTTGAGAAGAAGGCTTTATCTCGAGTTCGAATGTATTCTGTGATTGGCTCGAAGCAGTTTTGTGCGGGGGAAACTCGTGAGTTTCCATAGGTTTTTGATGTAAAAGCTCGGGTCAGTCTTGTTATACCAGGAGTGTTAGTTTGGATAAGCATAATTTTTTTTAAAAGCAGGACCCAGATTTTCTATTGGCAAAGGAAATCATAGTAGTACAAGTTTAGAAACTAAACAAAAATAAGTTAAAAAGGGTAAATCAAAATAAAATTTGTTTCAAAGAAATAAAATGTAAGATTTTCAAAAAGAAGTTTACAAACAAGTTTTAAAGGCAATGTGTTTAAACGAGTTTAAGGTTTAAAGTTATAATTAGTTTTCAAAGATAAATGTTTAACTTATTTTTATATCTTTAAAAGTCCTAAAAGATATGGTAAATAAGTTTTCAAGAATATCTATTTATCAAATTTATTTAGACAAGTTTTGAAAGGTTTCCAAAGATTTTAAATATTAAAATTAAAATGTTTTAAATTTTTTTGTTTTAAAGAAGTTATACACTTTCAATTATATAATTGATTACAAAAGTGTTTTTTTAATAAAGTATAATGATGTAATTAAGTATTTAAATTAAGATAAAAGAATTTATCTTAAATTAATTAAGGTTGTAAGTTAATTAATTAAGGTTAATTAATTTGTAATTAAGAATCATTAATTAGATAAGTGTAGATTATTAATTAATGATTAGAGATTAATTAATCAAGTAATTAAAGATTAATTAAGTTTCAGTTAAGCACTTAATTTATTAAGTAATTAGAAATTAATTAATTTGTAATTAATAATGGTTAAAGTATTATTAATAGTTAATGTAAAGATCATTAACTAGGGATTATGGAATGATTAATTAATGTAATTAATTAATTTAAGATGATTAATTAGATTAATTAATTAAGAATAATCAGTTATGGGATTGTTTAAGTGTAATTACTTAATGAAAGTAATTAAAGGGATTAACTACTCAATGTAATTAATTAAATTAATGTGATTAGCTCAAGTTAATTAATTAGTTTAATCAATTTAAGATAATCACTTGGTGATTGGTTAAGTATAATTACTTAACGTAATTTATAAAGTGTAGTTACTTAGTGAAGAAATTAGTGAGTGATTACTGGACGTAATTAATTGAAGAATGGAAGCAGTTTTGGGTCTAATTACTTTGTGTGTTTAATAAGAAGAAACTTTACTTAGTGAAAGTAATTAATAATTAATTACTTAGTGTAATTAATTTAAGAATTAATTAATAGAACTTTATTTAGAAAATAATTAAGTAATGTAATTAATTAAGTGTAATTAATTACTAAATGTGATTAATCAAGATTGATTAATGAATAAAGATTAATTATTAAATATGATTAATAATTAATTAAAGAAGTAATTAAGGATCATCAATATAATTAATGAAGTAATTAAGGGTTGATTAATTAAAGATAATTAATCAATAATAAGTGATTATAAAGTAATTAATTAATATAATTAATTAAGAATTAATGTAGTTAATTATAGTTAATTAATTAATGAAGTAATTAAAGGGTAATTACTGTAAATGGTTAAGGATAATTAATTTGTGTGATTAATTAAGAATAATTACTTAATGTAATTAAAGGATAATTAATCAAGGGTGATTAATTAAGATGGATAATTAGAGGATGGTTAATTAATTGATTTGTAATTAATTAATGGTTAAGTAAGCAAGATTTATAATGATGGAAGTAATTAATTTAATTTATCTTAAATTAATTAGAGATGAAGTAATTAATTTAATCATTTTAAATTAATTATAGATGGTGTGATTAATAGATCTTTGCTTATGGATGGCTGAATGTTATTGAATGCCTTGAATTGTTTATCTCTGATATGAGATATGTGCTAATTTGTGATATTGTGCGATTTGTTGAATAGTGATGATATGGATTATCTATTTGTGATATTGTGGATTATCTATCTGTGTGAATATAGATAATGAATGGAATCAAATTTTTTAACTTTAAAACAACTTGGCTTTAAAAGACGGCATTTTGGATTTCGATGAGACCGGGATCGGGTTTCCAAATTTGGATGTCCGAAAACCACATCGATCCAAATTAACGATAGGTCATGAATCTCAAGTGAAGATGAAGATTTAGATTGCAAGGGTTATTGTCGTTAACTCTGAGGGTGATTCCAAAATGATTGTAACGAGATAATGCCTTTGGTTTCGTTCGAACGCGGAACGAACTTGTATGGATTGAATGCTTTCAGAACATCGTCAGGTGGATGATGAGCATTCAAAGATAGATGTGTTCTATAAAGGTAATCGTAGCCTCAGGCCTCATCAACCGAGAATGGCTAAAACAGGGGAGGGTAGCAAGGCTAAGTGGGTAGCACCCAAGTAGGACAAGATTTTCCTCTGTCTAGATGTCCCTTTTTATTCGGCTGTGTGGGGGCAATTGGTCGCGACAACTGCCGTGGTTGTCTTGTTACTGACTGTCGAGTAAGGGATGGTTCCGGCTTTGTGTTGTAGAGGATTGGGAGTAATCCTCGGTACGGTGATCTAGGCCACGTACTATGACGGGCGGTACCCCTGTAGCCCTGTCATTGTATGAAATCCAATCTCCAATAAGTGCTGTACATTTTAGTTATGCCCAGCTATGTTGGAATGTGAGATGCAAGCATTCCACCTATTTCTGTATTTTACTTGAAAACCCTTGACCCTATTATAATATCACTGGATTTCCTATCAAATGATTTGGTTATCGTAAGGTAAAAACTTTTCCGTATTTATGTGCGAGAAGTCTTACGAGATATCTTTGTTTTCAAAGGTTTTTCAAAGTTAAACAACTTTAACCCGTTTACTCACACTAAACCCATGTCTGACCTAAGTGTTTATTTTCTGTTTTATTAAACTCTTGGGTACTCAAATTTTTACGAGTAGCCAAGGGGTTCAGGTTAGCTTTGACGGAATTCTAGAGGATATTTGGACCAGGAGGCTTCAGCGTTTGTATATATAGTTATCCGCTGTGTTGGTATTTCTGTGTTGTATTTGAGTGTAATAGCTAGACAAGTGTTTATAACTGTCTAGTATGTGATGTATAAGCTGCGTAACTCTGATATTTGTTGTATATTATGTAATACTTATGTGACTATTATAATTTATTCGTTCCGTTGTTGAGATTCTGATGTTGTTTCTTTCTTTCTTCTCTATCTTTTCTCTTCTCTATCCCTTTCTTTCTTAATCATGATACGTATTTCTGGTAAATGAAAGGCGGACCGTGACAAAAAGTGTCCTTTCTCTAAATGAATAACGAGCCTTCCACTTTCATTGAATTATAATAAAAATGCTTCTTCCTTCCACTCCTTGAATGGTAAACCTAATCATGCTTCTCTTCCTTAGTCAAAATCCGTACATATGTAAGTATAATATATATGTATATATAATTGATATAAATCCAATATATATGTATATTATTTGCATGTAAAACTGGCAAACAACTTAATTCATTAAAAAAGGGACTGGAACGAACTAAATCAAAATTAAAATGGGAATAACAAAAGATTTTAAAAGTGGTTCAGCTCGAGTCTTAAGCCTATGTCTACTATCAACTTTTACAATCATTTCAGATCTAGAAAATGTTTGATTTTGAAAATGGAAGAGTATCGATGCAAAAATCTAATACTGTGCCAAGAAGTCTTTTCTTAGTTTTCCATATCCTTCTTTTTGTAGGCATACCCCTCTAATATGTGGTGTGTGTTGACCAAGTATTTCTCTAGATCTGATATCCTAACAAGAAGGTGGAGTCAAAATAACGAACTATTAACATTCATACCATTCGGTACCAACCGGTTTTGGTTGGTGCCGAACAGTTTTGATGTCCTGCCGCTTTTTCCCTTCATATTGGTTTAAGTATTCAAGCTTTGGATCTTAGTGAAAAAATGCCTATTGTTCCAAGGTTGATATCGACAGGTTTTGCCCATCCAAATGTCTTTTTCCTTAAAGTTACAAGTAGCATCACTATAGCCTAAACTGGACCACACATTGATTTTGGACTGGTCAACGTTGAATGGTCTGGACCATTCGATACCGTTCGATTTTGCTTTTTCCAAAACATACAAACTCTTTGAAGCTCTATTGTTCTCTAATTTTGACATCACTAGAGCTTCCTAATCTATTTCTTCATCATCTCAAAGTCTAGATACATCGAGAGGTCACTTAGTTCAAATACTAGATAACACTTTGCCTCCAAAGCATGCTTTGCAAAATCAAAGCATGCTTTGCAAAATCAAAGCATGCTTTGGATTGAGAGAAGTACCTGAATTCAATCTAAAATTGCGTCTCCAACATCTAAACTTTTTCCGTGAAACATTGTATTTACTCTGAGAAAATTAGCATGTCACTTCGTATAGTTGTTGTAACACATCCCTTCTACACATATGAAATTCCAAGCCTTCAATCTAAAGCTTCAGTCACTGCTGAGAATATTCTAAAAACTATTCCATCTTCTCGCCGGGAAGATTTTTTCGCTCCTTCTTCTTTTTTTCAGAAAAATGATTAGGACCAGTCGATACCGACTATTTATGGTCAATACAAGCATTTTCTTAAGTGTGATGTAAAATTAACACTTAGCGAAATTTCTAATCCTCACTTTTTCTTTGAGTTTTCTTGTGCCCTAGTTCTTCAGATTCACACTGTCCCATGGTTTAAGAATTCTAATAGCACCAATCAAAGCATCTCCATCGCCATTCAACTTGCTTGGATCTTGATTCGCATTGGTCATCATGGATCATACTAGAACAAAACAATGTGTTACAACCTTGACCATCATTCCTAATCCCGACTCTCGAAGGTGCAATGTTGTTCCTTAGTTGGTGTCGATCAAGGGTCAAGTCACCTTCCCTACGCTTGCAACACTGCCGCAATACTGCGTTCCAATTTTGAATCTAGGACAATTCCCTCACCTTCATCGTCACAACTTTGCCGTGAAACTCCAAAGGAAACTTAGCGCTCACCGACCCCTTTCTCAAGTTTACCACATGGTTGTAGACAGAGATGGTGAAGGGGATATAACCCTGTTACTCAAAAAATTCACCTTTCGCTTAAGCCATGATGGCTTAAAATAGAGGAAAGAATGGAAAGAAGCAGGATCAAATCATCCGGAGAGATCGAAGGGATGCAGTTAATAATATGAAGCGGCTTAAGACCTTTCATAGGAAAAGTAGATGTCATACTACAATGATCAGGAGGCGCTTACCCTTCAGAGGAAGCAAACAAGAAGAAACAAAGACATGGCCTTACAACAACCTTTCTGAAAGCGCAATAAGCTTTTCAGGCAAGATAATACACCTGCAAGGCACCTTCCGATGTTACCGAAAGGTTTAGGTTAAGGCAGTGCTTATAAGTTAACAGAAAACAACCTTCCGCCATCATCCAGGAAAGATACAATGCTCTTAACTGCAACTATCAAACGTATGGTATTCTGGACTTTAACTGCTTAATCCAGATTAGAGGCCTCCATTTCTTAACAGCAAATATAAGTTTCTGTCCTTATGCCATTCGTCATGGGAAATAACAATGATATGCCAATAAATGATTGCCGTATTATTTTAATATTTCTTGATACCCGAGTCTAAGCCCGATGGCATCTAGTAAAAGTCCATCATTAATACCAAAAGGTTTGGATCCCAAGGCAACTGATTATTGGAAGCCCTAATCTGGATGTGAAACCTTTGGACTCCTACACATCCCAAAAAATTGACATAAGTCAAAGAATATTCTTGGAAAAGGATCTCCTAAAGGACACTTCAAGTCTTTTTGTTCTCAGATTCCCTTAATAACGAGGGATAAATGGAAGAACTACCATGACAAGATCCCAGTCATAAATGTCCCCACAGGGTCTTTATTGAATGAACATTAGAATTCAATAATTATGTGCAGCTCAGAATTAACCATTTTCAGGAATGCCGAGCAAGTGAAAGGAGCTAAATCTACAATCATCCCTCACCATAAAAAAATGAGGCCTTAAAATTTTAAATGAATTCCTTTTATATATATATATATATATATATATATAATTGCCACAAAGATTTGTTAATCTAGGCAAATGACGCCTTTAGGGTTTGTTTGTCATTTTCAAGCTAATAATTAGAAATGCCCTGTACCACATGTTCATAGAAAAGTCAGAATAGCAGGGGATCTAGATTCATTTAGCTAAGAGAGAAGCCACGAACTAAAGCAGAAAGCAGAGAAACACATCAACCCTTGAAGGGAATGTCTAAATTGGGAACAAACATGGTGTGAATGAAAAGCAACTAGAATTTGCAAATTTATAAACGCCACCTTACGTTATGAAACACAGTGTTATTAGGGTATGGAGAATATATCATATGTATATTAAAATACTCATGATTTGGCTAATCATTCATGTAAAACTAGTAGACATCATGAGGCTGGCACTCGAAACAAGATTACCAACTATGATTCTAAAGATTTGTGGTGCCAAATTAACTTCTGAATTCTTATTTTTGAGATGAACGTTCCTAGTTGAAAATTAGTACAGGATCCATTTACTCTATAATTCTCTATATTGAGTCACTTTTGAAGAAGGTTTTCCTTATTGGGTATGTTGACCGAATGGATCTCTTAAGAAAACTCAGATTGAGAGACAGGTAATCTGGGAAACAATAATAATAATACATCGAGTTAGGGCTGCAGTATGCAGATTTTTATCGAATATGGTTTAAATAAAAATTATTTTAAAATGCAATAGTAATCATGTAAAACGACAAAAGTCATTAATGAAAGAATTCTAGAGAGCGAAAGAATATCTTATTTTTTGCACCAAGATCATTGACACAAGCCGTTCATCTTCCTCCTTTTCTCCCCTAAAATTTTCGTTGTATAGGCATTTGTTTTTAAAAAACAAGCAAAACAAAAGAGAAAAAGAATCAATGGCTGCTTGCAACCTCCATCAGATTCATCCCAATTTCATCAATGCGGAAGCACCCCATTGTTGCTGTTGCTTTGCATTGAGCATCTTAAACATTCCGCAAGAAGCGAAAGAGGTTGCTAGCATGCAATCTAGTAATGCTGCTCATCCGCAATCAAAATTTTCTAACCTGCATACAAAAGCAACGTACCCTTTTCTTTTCAACTAGGCTACGAACACATTTTGGATGGAACTGGCCATCTGGGATGTTTCGGGAGAGAATCCAGCTTTAATAACTTATTTTCTATATTAGCTAATATGGGTTTAGCCCATTGTCATCAACTCCATTGACTTAGCTCCACATCATCCTCCTTTTCCTGAGGAGCCGTAGAATAAAAAGAAAAAATTGTTGTTTTTTGGTCTATTTTGATGTTTATTTTAGGATGTTAATGTGATAGATCATTTTGAAAAAGTGTAGTATTAAGTAGTATATGTATATATATGAATATTTGAATGTTTGGTTGAATTTCTGAATTTCTTAAGTTACGTTGTACAGCTGGAGATGAATTAATATTCTTGTTACTTAAGAAGGAATCGAAAGGTTTAGGACCTTTTGATTCGAGCGAAAGCATGTTGTCAGAAGAATTAAGCATAAAGCCTTTAAACCTACCGACAGTAAGGAAAAGTTAAAATTGGAACATCTTCCAATCCTATTGGATGGTTTAGCGCCATAACTTTAAGCCCTTTCGAAGGGGCAAAAAAAAGCATTTTAAAATTACCAGAATGGAGTTTAGATGGATTCCAGATCATGTTATTAACTGATGTTAAGAGTAGTTCTAAACCTTAAGTTTGAAGGAAGATGGCCTCTTTGTTTTAAATCAAGTTTGAAAATGACTTCCTTGTTCTGAGGAAGATGAAATTGTTTAAAAAGGGCTCTTTTACTTGCACTTAGAATTTATACTTGCAGGTAGAGAAAGCCAAAACCCCACGATTCTTAGAAAGGATGACTTAGAAAGTCAAGTGCATCCCTTCGCATTGGGGAGGGGGGGCAAATGTTACTCAGAAAATTCACCTTCCTTAATCCATGTGGGCTTAAAAAAGAGGAAAGAAAGGAAAGGAGAAGGATCAGACCATCCGGAGAGATTGAAGGGATGCAGTCAATAATATGAAGTGGCTCAAGATATTTCATAGGAAAAGTAGAGTGTCATACTGCAATGATCAGGAGGCACTTACCTCTAGAGGAAGCAAACAAGAAGAAACAAAGACGTGGCCTAACGCCAACCTTTCCGAAAGTGCAATAAGCTTTTAAGGCCAGTTACTACACCCGTAAGGCGCCTTTCGATGTTACTAGAAGGTTTAGGTAAAGGCATTGCTTATAAGTCAACAGAAAACAACCTTCCGCCATTACCAAGGAAAGATACAACTTTCGGTACCAGTTGGATAGGAAAAAGCAACCTTCTGCTAAGGCCAAAGGGTTTGCAAAGGTTATAAACCTTCTGGTGGATCGGAACGTTCATGCGCTGTGCATATAACAAACCTTCCGGCAAAGGCAATAGTTTCTTGAAAATAAGCGAAGGAAAAACCTTTCGGCCGCACCGGCAGACCATGGTGATACACAATCAACGAACCTTCTGACAATAATAAGAGGCCTACAACCATATACAAAAAATATCTTCAGGTAAGACTGGAAGGTATACAACTTCATACTAAAGGAAGCCTTCCATACCAGATAAAGGCATAAAACTGATGGGATGCCACCTGCATCTATAAATAGGACTCAAGAGGTCCGATTTAGGGGGACTTTTCCTTTCATTTTTCGAAAATCTTGTAACTTCTTGATCAGAATTATGTAACCTAATTGGGATCTAATTTGATAAATTCAATAAAAGTAAAACCTTATGATGGATGGCAAGGGAAGTTTTATGATTTTGTGAACCATTTTATTGATTATTTATCCTTTTGCTGTAGTAATACCAATTTATAGGATCAATTCTCCAGAAAGGTCCTGGTCGATAGGTCTGAAGATCGATTGATCGAAGCTATCATTTCAAGCAAAGAAAGATATTGAGTTCTCTATTTCCACCCATCGATTAGGCCAAAAACCAATCTGAATTAATATAAGCAGTAACTTTCTGGGGTTTTTGGCATTGTAATCGAGTTGCTTCATCTAAAGTTGGAAGATATTTATATCCTAGCCACAATCAAACCTTCCGTAGTCATCAGTCGACACACAAACCCCTTGGAACAATATAAGTGTAGTAAAAAAAAGTTCAACCCAAAAGTTAGAGTTCTAATACCTTTCGGCCAGATCAAGTTCAACTTCCTAAGAGCAAATAAACCCTTCGATAAAATCAAAGGTCTTCACATATCGCCCAGGATTCCATTCCTCACCTTGTTGCTAAAGGAATCAATCATCCAAACCTTTCAGAATCACTTGAGCACAACTTTAAAAGATAACATTTGGTTAATCTTCATTAGATCTATAGAGAAAATCTTTACGAAGGTTCGAAACAAGTCTACCTCTAGTAATAACCTTCTGATTGAAAGATTAAACCTTCGCCTACATTGTAATCTTCTAGTCAAAATATATCAATTATAGAAGTAAAGCATAGGAGCTATTATCTAGGTCAACATACCTTTCAACCTAACCATCCCCCTCTTTCCTATTGAAAGCACTATTTGGGGTGTTGACCAAAAATCTGGTTAACAAACCCAATGGTTTTCTTTAGGTTGATTTCGAAAATGGAATGGTGGTATGGACTTTAACGGGAGGCTTCCAAGAATCATCATGTTGAATTGTTCTAGCTTCAACGGGTTCAAACATCGATACTCGAAATCGCCTCTCACCATCATGCAATCCTACAAAGAAAAGCTCTATGTTGGTTCGGACAATGGTTTCATTATCGTAGACTCTATGATAATGGGTGAAATCCAACATATGGTTCTTTCACGTGCTAGACCTTATTTACCAGCACGAACATGCTATCTACACAGAGTGCTTTCGTTCATCATGCTAGGGACATATGATATACACTACAAAGATAGACACTTTGCACTGCCCCAGTTGATTTACCGAATCTGATTGGTCAACACATGTCGACATCCATTGGATCCTCTACAATCAGCTGCATGAGTTTAAATCAAAGTAACACTAAAATAAATTACACCTAGCTATGTTTTTTCTCAAGCTTTTAGTATTGAAAGGATGACCATAAACAATCTCCTTGTCTTTCTACCAATGTTGGCCCTTCCACTTCCACTCCAAGCCTTTGGAAGTTAGCTCATCTTCTACCACGGTATCTTCTTCTACCCAGATATCACTCTCCCAAGAGCTTTAAATTTCCCATATTATCGAGCTTCAAGGCCCCGCTATTCCACTTGTCAAGTAGCGTGGTGTCAATATTCTTGACACCTTCTGGACTAATTGGCATCTAAGCTGACCACTATAGAACTTTGCAAACTTTATAAAAAGCTTGGATTTCTTGAAAATAAAGCGCTCCTTCCTTTTCCCAATCAATATGCCCACGATTCCATGGAGGGCTACACTGCTTGCAATTGCTAATTTGCTTATCCAGGGCCGTGCTTCCATTCGATAGCTTCTAGAGATTTGTCTTACAGATGTAAGGACTATTTCCATCCTATGTTCACCCAAATGGCTATGCCACTCCTAATTATAACCACGTGAACTTGGGGATAGACTTGGGATTTATGCACTTATAACGTTTATCGTTCTATAACGATGGAGGTGTAAAAAGTTATAGAGGGGATATAGAGAAAAATAGCAGAGTTGCAAAAAGCTTCATTAGATGTAAATCCAAATATTTAAATTTAATTCATTCTCATTCTCATGCCATTTATATAGAAAAAGAATTATTGTTTATCTTATATAACAAAACCAAAGAATACCATGATTTATGCATACTAGATTTGATGATTACAATATATTTCTAATTTACATTGAGCACTTCTAGCTTAAAATTAGGTTTTAATCCTAACTTTGTTGAGTTGGTTTCAAATAGAACTTGTCAAATTAGCCTTTGTATACTAATGTTGATAAAGCAAGTGCTAAAAAACCTTGATTTAGCTATTGTAGTATAAAATAGTGGGGCTTAAATTGAATCAATTATTTAACAGCATTGAATTGAAATAGTATAGCGGTCGAAGAGAACTATAGGAAATAGTAGGGATTTTATGAGGTTTTAGCAGGGCTTTGGCTGCATAGCTTCGGAGATCACCAACATTACTTGAGCTAACTTCTCTATTCTACTTCAAGAAGAGGTCTGACCACCCTTCACTTCTGATTCTTGAGTCAAACGATAAATTTAAAATTGTAGAGGGACTGTATAATTAAAGATGTTACTTTAAGCATAAGTACTTTATTCAATGCTCCATCGATTTTCACCAGAAGTAGTGCTCCAGACATAAGTTTTTCATTCATCGGTTTAACCTCATTCTATCTTTTTTTTCTTATGACTAACCCTTATTTATCCTTCTCATAGATATTCCTTGGGGGTTGTGACTCCAGTCCTCAAAAATACTTTGCAACTCCTAAAAAGGATTGACATGGCTCAAAAGACACACGTCCTTTTTGCTTACCAATGCCAGAATGTACCACTATCGACTGCTCTATAATTGAGGGAAAATTCAATCCAAACCAAACCTTCTTGGAGCTACCCAAGCTACAAAAAAATACCCCACTCCTTAAGGGGTTTTCATGTTAGTTAAGGAGATTATAAGCCTATAAAATGGAGAAAAAAGAAGAAACGGGAGTCATAGAGAAAGAAAACATACAAGGGGAAAGAAGAAGAGAATGCATAAGATAAGGAGGAAGACAAAAATGAGGAAGACGACGATGCAGATGAAGATGAGTCATTAAGGGGAACTTCTCCTGATGGCACTCAAGTTACTCTTTCCCAAAACCTTGATGGCCTATCATTAAAACTTCACTCTGAGCACCAGATGATATTGGGGAATTAACCTCTCCGGGCATAACTGATGCTATCTTTGGTTCCATGAGCAACATTGGAAGTTTCCCAGACTTCACTCTAACCAATCTCAATTTTGACAACCTTCTAACTTTTAACCCTTCAAACTTTACCTCGACTTTTGCCTCTATACTTCGAGGCGGTGGAAACTCCATCCCAGTAACCTTAATAGCATGGTTCGTGGATTAACTGGGACATGCTAGCACTTCACACTTCTCTTCGAACCCCAAGCACAATCACTTTGCATTCGTATTATATCAATATCTCTAATTCTGATCCAATTTATCTCTTTTCACATACCACGGGTAAGCAAGGCCGATTTGTTAGAGTTTATTACAACGGCTGTGACTATCAGTCATGATTTAGAGGCAGCTTATGCCATTACCGAGGCCCTATCAAGAATCCGATAGTGAAAGGCTTAGGAGAAAGGATAGGGAAATGCATGATGTTGAGGACGGACATCTACTTTCTATCGAGCAAAGGGATTCACACAATCTTTCCTCAACACGATTTTGATTCCATCCGTAAAGGAGGCATTCTCACATAAACATCTCAAAGCCACCAACCTTCCCAATTTGACATTCCCATATTCTCAAGCCCTAACGACCCCTATCGTCAAGTGCCCTAAGGCTGTTATCACTTCTTCCAAGAAATCCAAAGCTTCCTGTTCTTCGATTTCACACGAGTCTCACGTGGCTAGGAAAGACATATTTATTAACTAGATCATTCCTCCACCTTGCCTTCAAGGTCAACCTCTGGTCCTTAAAACTAAAATTTAGATGGCATGCCCTAAAATTTTCCTAGAAGGGTTCATATTTGATTGTAATATTAAGGATTTCTCCAAAAATAATCTAATGTGGAGCATGTCTAGAAACTAGGAGGCAATGGAACATCACACTGAATGGAGGAGGCTGAGAGAGGGACTTTCTGATGTAAATCAAACCTACTAACTAATCATCAAAAAAATTGACATAGAAAAAGAAAATCACAATAGGATCTATAAGGACTATAAAATAGAGCTGGCCAAGCTCTAAAAAGAGGTAGAAGCCCATAAGAATTTAACAGTAGAAATCAAGAAGAAGCTGGTAGACTAAGCTGCTGTATTTAAAGCTAGATGTGTCATCCTTAATGGTCAATTAAAAACTGCACACATCATAAGTGGTAGCCTCAAAGTGGAGATTAAGGTCAAAGAGGCCTAAAAACAAACGATCTAGGCAGCTAAGAGGAGGTCTCGAGGAGGAGAAAGAATAAGGGGAACATGCATAAAATCTCGCTCAGTCCAGTGCCAAGGCAACCACAGACCTGAGAGTCAAACTGGCTGAGTCTAAGAAGAAAACAATAGACTTACAAGCTGCTCTTACCCCAGATGAAGAGGAATTCGTTAAGGTAACTAAGGAAAACAACACTACCATCCTAGGATTCTTTTCTAATACATCAAGATGAAGGGCCTGAAATGTATGGGGGAAGATAATCTGGCAACTCTCACCGAAGTTTAGGAAGAGATCCTCAAGCAAGCAAAAGATCAAGAACAGGAAGTCGATTAAGAAGAGATAAAGGCCTAACTACTTGATGAAGAATATTTGGTATCCCTACAGAAAGGCATGATGATCAAGCACTCAAAGTTGTAACGTTTGAGTAGGTGCCTGCCAATACTGTCGTCGGTTCAAGTCCTTTAAATTACGTAGATGATGGTACTCCCACTTAAAAAGAGTCTCAGTGTTTGCGCCAAAGTGGTCACAAACCCCTATTGTATGTCAAAGTGCCGATAACTAATATTTATATCCAAACAGAGAAATATAGATTCATAGATCATAGAATAAATTGTAAAAAAGTAAATGAACACGCAAGTTTTATAGTGATTCGGTAAACTTCGGCCTACGTCCACTCCAATAATCTTTTATTTATACTGTAAGATTACAAGTATAGTTGTTTTCTGCCGTAGAAAAATAATGGAGGAAGAAATAAGAAGTGATGAAGGAGAGCCAACCGAAAAGTCCTTTGCAATGAGACAAGCTGCTATATTTAGACGTCAAAATGTGCATGGATCAGGTTGAAAATTTGCTAGAGGAATCCCCAGATCCATACGTGCAGATCCACCAATTTTAAGATCAATCACACACAATATGAACAATCGACACCGATCATTCATATTAGCTCCAATGAGGGTGTGATTGTTCCTATGGGGCCCCACATGCCTCTGGTCCATGCTCCCTAGGTTTCCCGCCATTCCGACTTACCGTTTGTGAAATATTGATCGGTCGTCGTTGTTTTAAGCAGAAAATAGATCATGGGAGATCATTCCATACTTTCTCCTTTTGGGGTGCAATTATTTTTGTGAGTCCCCCATGATGTTAGCTACTTACTCTCCAAATTTCATATCATTCTGACTTACTGTTTGTGAGATATCGCATTTTCTGTGAAGTTGCATCGACTTGTAATAAATCATGGACAATCATTCCATACATGCTTCTTTTGAGGTTTGATTATTTTGATGAATTACCCATGGTGTTAGGTGCTTTCCAAATTTCATGCCATTTTGACTTACCGTTTGTTAGATATCGCGTTTTCCGTGGAGTTGAGATCGTTCTGGCTGAAATGATAAGATCATTCAAGAACGACGTAGGCTAATCGTTCAAGTTACTCCAAATGATGTGCGATCAATATGGTAGCTTAATTTATATAATATTTTACTATTCCCAAAGTTTTGTGTCATTCTGACTTTGCATTTATGAGATATTGATCGATCATCATTGATTTGGATTGTTTTATTGATCGATCCATATAGATCATGATCGATCATTCCAACTTCATCATGGGGTCCAATGATTGATGGTGTGGGTCTCTCATGATGTAGCGCAGTTGTCCTCCAATTTTCATGTCGATTGGCTTTTTATATTTGAGTTATAGATCGATCGTTGTCGAAAATCACCAAAACGATCATCGAAAACCCCACTTCAGGGTTGACACGAAGCAAGGCCCTAAGTAACCACCTTTCTGACTCAAAGAAGGTACTGAAAATTCTGGCTTAGGGTTAGACTGGGGTAAAATCCAAATTTTCCCCAAGCATACGTGATTCTGACTCCAAACACGGAAAACGACGACTGCCGATCGTTATTCTCCAAGCAACCTCCAAGCAAACATGCATCCAACTCAAAGCCATCACTTTAAATTTCTACGACTCCAAGTGAATCATGCATTGACTCCAAGAAAGTAGCAAATTTTCCCTGGTCCGACTCTAAGCAAATTACCAATGATCCGTCGATACCGATCCATCTCCTTTTGTCTATAACTCGAGCATACAAACTCCAGTCGACTTGAAATTTGGATTGTAGCCTTATGTGGCCTTTCTTGTCACTCCATACGAATTGCATCTTGGTTAGATCAGAAATAGGGATCTAATCAAATTCATTGCCTAAGTGATGTGCCAATTCCATACCCAGTCCTTTTTTAAGCTTGTCCATCTGAATCCATTCAACTATCGTCCATAGTTTCAACTGTAATCGATTTCCAATCCATCCATTTTAGCCAAATCTATGGTATCCCTACCTGAATAAAAGGTAGGATAACATTTGCCCCCTATAACATGCCTTGCGGTAGGAAGGTGTGTTTTGAATTGCTATAAATTCAAAATCCATAATCCATTGATAGCTGAATATTCCAATCCAGAATCCAAACCGTTGCCAATCCAATTCCTTGATCTCTCCAGGTCGTTAATTGTGGTCGTTCGAGACCATTAGTCCGATCTATATCCATTTGAGGTTGGAATTTATTCAAGGTTGATGTTGTCATTCAAGGTAAGTGGTGATCGTTCGTGACCGATATCCGTTCATGGCAGATGATGGTCGTTCGTGATCGATTGTCATTCAAGATGGAAGACGATCGTACACAATCGAGTGTCGTTTGGGGCGAATGATGATCGTACGTGATCAAGTGCCATTTAAGGTGATATATAATCGTTCAAGATCAGACATCATTCGAGGTGAAATATGATCGTTCCAGATTGAGTGTCGTTCAGGGTGAAATATAATCGTTCGTGATCGAGTGTCATTAAGGGCGAAATGTGATCGTTCGAGATCGAGTGCCGTTCGAGGCGAAATGTCATCATTCAAGATTGATTGTCATTCAAGGCGAAATATGATCATTCAAGATCGATTATCATTCGAGATGAAATACTTGTTTTCACATTCAAGTGAGTTCCAGAATCAGTTGTTACGATGGTTTATTGCCGTTTCAGAGCATGGCTAGGGACCGACCTCGATCCCGTACATGTGTAAGTGACTTCGTCATTTTAATGTGGAGTTTCTTTTACTTCATGCCATCCTAGTCAAGATATGACGACCTGTGCCCTTAAGACAGGCTTGCTTTAATTTGTGGCGGATGATGGCTGCTCCTGTTCCATCACCGTTATCCGATTCCTTTCAGAGTCAATTAGATATGTTCTCCTAGTTCCATAGGTAGTAGTGCTGATCCATTCTCCTTGGTCAGGGTTTGCCCCTGGTTGCTTCAATCCATATCCAAGTCCGCTAGTTCCCGCTTCATGTCCTGAATTCCAGTTTCCATCTATTCCAGCATCCATAAGTGGTCTTCAATTATCATTTCCATCCTATCCCCCGAGTCTACTAGGGAATTCCTGATTATCCTCTTCCATATGTGCATTCAAGTTCCCATTAACACTACTTCCCAGCATTATCTAACACCCCACCTGGGATCGATCCAACATAACTTGGGGCATGCCCCTAAGTCTAGATTGATCAGGGATGATCATTCTGGAACAATTGGTAGCAATCATTATGTGTCGGCTTGGGATTGCCTCCACCTGTACTACTCCATCCTACTGTCTGTTAGCTTCATTTCCTTGGTCCCGATTCTAGTTTTCCTCGACTCTTAATGCTCCAACTCCATGATCCATATTTCCAGCATTTTCAGCTATTCCATTTCCCTGGTTTTGCGCTCTAAATTATCTAATCTTTCAGAGTAGATTCTGCATCATCTCCTCCTATCTCTTTAGCATCCTTTCCTGCATAGCATCCATCATCGTTTCCATCTCGTCTCTAGTAAAGAAGACCGAGGTTTGATTAGCTCCTGAGGAAGCCTTCTGACCCCCTTTATGATGGCACATATCCGTTATCTACCTCCTTATTGATGGTTTCACCATTTCTCTAATTCCAAGCTCTATAGGTCATTCTAAATCTAAACTCCAAATACATAGGGGCTAGCTTTCTTAGTGAAAGCAACAATATATTTGCACCAAATATGGTCACAAATACCATATTGTAAGTCAAAGCACCAATATCCAATATTTAGATCCAAATAGAGAAATACATATTCATAGATCACAGAATAGATTGTAAAAAAGTAAATGATCATGCAAGTTTTATAGTAGTTCGACAAATTCTGACCTCCACTTCAATAATCTTTTATTTATACTATAAGATTACAAGTATAGTTGTTTTTTGCTATAGAAATAATAGAGGAAGAGATATAAAGTGATGAAGGAGAGCCAATCGAAAATTCCTTTGCAATGAGCCAAATCCGCTATAGTTATAGGTGAAAACGTGCATGGATCGAGCTGAAATTTTGGTAAAAGAACCTCCATATCCGTACGACCTGATCCATTAATTTTCAGATTAATTGCACATTATATGAATGATTGATGTCGATCATTCATATTAGCTCCAATGGGGGTGCGATCGTTTCTATGGGGTCCCACATGCCTCTAATCCATGCTCCTAAAGTTTCAAGCCATATCGACTTATCGTTTGTGATATATCGATTGATCTTTGTTGTTTTGAGCAGACAATGGATCATGGGAGATCATTCCATACTTTTTCCTTTTGTTGTGCGATCATTCTATGAGTTTCCCATGATGTTAGATACTTGCTCTCTAAATTTCGTGCCATTCCGACTTACTGTTTGTAAGATATCGCGTTTTCCGTGAAGTTGCGTTAACTTATAATCAATCATGGGCTATCATTCCATACATATTCCTTTTGAGGTGCGATTGTTTTGGTGAGTTCCCCATGATGTTAACTACTTGCCCTCCTAATTTCATGCCATTTTGACTTATCATTCGTGAGATATCGAGTTTTTCGTGGAGTTGGGATCGTTCTGGTTGAAATGATACGATCGTTCAAGAACGATGTAGACAGATCGTTCAAGAACGATGTAGACCGATCATTCAAGTTTCTCCAAATGATGTGCAATCGATATGATAGGTTCATTTACATAACATTTTACTATTCCAAAAGTTTTGTGTGATTCTGACTTTGCGTTCGTGATATACTGATCGATCATCATTGATTTGAATTGTTCTATAGATCGATCAATATGGATCATGACTGGTTGCTCCAACTTCATCGTGGGACCCAGTGATCGATGATGTAGGTCCCTTATGGTGAAATGTAGTTGTCATCTAAATTTTTTGTCGATTTCCTTTGTAGATTTTGAGTTATAGATCGATCATCGTCGAAAATTGCCAGAATGATCATCGAAAAGCCCACTTCAAGGTTGACTCGAAGTGGACCCAAAGTAATCACCTTTCTAGCTCGAAGAAGGTGTTGAAAATTTTGGCCTAGGGTTAGACTCAAGTAAAATCCAAATTTTCTGCAAGAAAACATGATTCTACCTCTAAGCACGAAAAACGACCAGTGCCGATTGATTTTCTCCAAGTAACCTCTAAGTGAACATGCATCTGAATCCAAGCACGATCCATCACTTGAAATTTCTACGGCTTCAAGTGAACCATGCGTCGACTCTAAGAAAGTAGCAAATTTTCTCGGGTCTGACTCCAAGCGGACTACCACCGATCTATCGATACCGGTCCATCTTCTTTTGTCCATAACTCGAGCATACGAACTCCAATCGACTTAAGATTTGGATTGTAGCCTTATATAGCCTTCCTTGTCACTCCATACTAATTGCATCTTGATTAGATCAAAAATTGGGGATCCGATCCGTTGCCTAAGTGAAGTGCCACTTCCATACTTAGCCAATTTTTTCAGTGTTGCCCATCCGAATGCATCCAACCATCGTCCGTAATTTCAACTATAATCAATTTCCAATCCATCCATTTTGGCCGAATCTGTGGTATCCCGACCTGACCAAAAGGCAGGATAACACTTAGGCAGAAATAGTTACTTCTTTGGCGACTACTATGGAGGTCGTTGTGAATGATACACATGCTTCTACCATACTTGACACTACTACCTCATAAAGCTACGACCCAAAAGTTTCGAGCTTTACTCCACCGATGATCCCCCTACTCTACCTCCACTGCAAGTACTCAAAGCCGAAATGTTTGAGTAGGTGCCTACCAACACTGCCATCGGTCCAAGCCCTTCATATTATGCAAATGGCACTGCTAACTGCTTAAAAGGAGTCTTATGGAGAACTAATCGCTTCTTTGGAAACTACTATGGAGGTCATCGCAATTGATACACCTGCTTCCATCGCTCTTAACACTACTTCCTCATAAATCTATGACCCAAAAGTTTCGACCTTATAAAGCTACAGAGCTGATTCCTCCTCTGATTTCCATGTCTCTTCCTACTCTAAGCATTAAAATTTGGTGCCCTTTTGGTTCGACTCTACATCGTTCTACACCAGGCCTTGGAGCTTCTCTGTAACACCCTATAATTTTAATGATTGAATATTTACATAATTAATCTAACTATTAAATCATTAAGCAATGAACTTCCCTTATACTCCACTTCTACAAACGAGCAAATTAGGACTTGATAAGTCTGTGCCTGAGTTTTCTTTTTCGATGCGAGTAAATTGAGTATAAACTTGACTATGTTTGGAGTCGTTAGATTTTTGAAGTAAATAGTGATTTTTGGAGAACGAAGTGAATTTGGGCTTAGCCCATAAGTTAGCCTATATGTGGATAATCTCTTCCCACTTTCATTTCATTTCCTTATTCACGTTTCATTCCTCTCTTCCTTTTCTAATAATTTCATAATTATGCCTTAATCCCCCTAAGCCCTGATCCACTAAATCAAGCTCAGATAAAACCCTAAATTTATGAAAAGATGACCATACTTCCTCTCTACTCATCCTCTGCAAAACACCGAAGGAATTAGCTTGTATCGGGATGTAGATTTAGATTTTGAAATTTGAATAAAGCATGGAAATGGATTTTGGTGAGTAAAGCAAAAAGAAGTTGAGTGGGATCATTCTCCTATTAAATTTATGTACCTTATTTCATTAATTCATTCGTTTATAAGTATGAAGTATTATGGAATGATTTGGAGATTTTATGCTAGAGTTTAGACTTGTATTCATGTTATAAACATGTTTTCCTTAGCTAATTAATTATTTAAGACTATAATATCATGTTTGGAAGGTAGTTAGTAAGCTTTAGATTTGATTTGAGCAATTGGGTGATTTGTTGTGATGTTACTGTTTGATTTGGGGATTAATTGATGTGCACGTCATTAGAAAATATTAACTACCATTTGAATTGATTTGAAAATGTTAGTAAGCTAATTTAAGTAGTTTGTGTACTCTATACTTATTATTAAAGTAATTAGAGGACGTTAATTAGTATTTATAAAATGGTTTCGTGATCTTATAAATGAAGAATATATTTTTTACAATAGTATGAGATTTTATTAAATGATATAAGGAGATGTTTCACTTTTATTGAAGAAGTTTAGTAAACAAAAATAAATTTTTATTGAAGTAATAATTGAATTACTTATCCGAATATACGTGTACGTACATGTGAACAAGCAGGTTTATGTATATATGCATTTAGAGCTAAGCGACAATTAAAAACAAAGATAGTATTGTAGTTAGAATTGTTGTGTGATTGTTTATTTATATAGATATGTAATTATTTGATTATGTAGAAATATAATTAATTACAAGTCTGTTGCGGGCATTTCACTTAGCCATAGCGACTATCGCGTGCGCTAAGTTGCGTGAGAGTATACCGGAACGGGCAATCATCGCAGTGAAGTCCAAAATATGATTTGTGTTTTATTATGTGTTGCATGAGCGTATGTGCTTAGGAATGCATAAATGAGTGCATCAACATATGTATGGGTTACGCACAAGGCCGAATATGTCATTTTAGCATGTTAGAGGAAGCCGATCGCTTTAATTGCCCATTGAACTCTTCTTGTGCAAAGAATGTTTTGGTATCAAAATCAGTTTTTGATTACCTATGGAATTCACTTTCTAAATGTCAACCAATGAACCTCAGTAGATGTCCGGTGGGATGGAGGCAGGCTCTAGTAACAAGGCGATTCTTTGGCAAAAGGTTAGAAGAAACAATGTGCGAATTGGCAATCATTTGGTGGGATTTACCCCTGCCAGGCTCATTGCCTGGAACCTGTCGGTTCAATTGACCGAATTGGTCCATTCAGTCGACTAGTTGAGAGGAAATAGGTCATCGTTGTCCTGCTTCAGTCGATTGAATGGAACCCCAGTCGACTGGCCTGTAGTGTGTTGTGCAAACTTTAAAATGAGATAACTTTCAGATACGAAGTCGGATTGAGATGAGGTTTGGACCGTCATTCATAATTTTTGAAGGGCAAAAACCTGTAAAAATTTGGTAGGTTTTGGAGTAATCTGATTTTGGAGCCTATGTAGGACCCTGTGACGACCCGCAAATCCATACCCTTTGAATCGAAAATAAACCATACATGTCTGACCCAAAAACACAGACTGACGAAAAGTCAGGAGAAAGAAAAGAAGAGAGAAGAAGAGAAGAGAAGAAAGAGAGAAGAGAGAACCAAACAGAACAATGAAGAATTTCACATTGCAACGGAATAACATATAATATCGTATCAATGATGTGACGACCCGCCTTTCTAACCATAGAAAGACGTATCATCAATAAGAAAAGAAAGGGATAGAAATAGAAAAGAATAGAAAGAAAGAATAACAACATTAGAATCTCATAGCGGAACGGAACAAAATATAATACATCACATAACTATTACATAGTGTTTACATATATCAGATTTATACAATATCATACAACAGGACAGTCAAATACATATCTGTCACTACATATATCCAAAATATATCATACATTAACTACACAACGGAACAATATAGATGGTACATACGTCAGGGCTTCTGCTCCAAGCTCCTCCAGAAACTCAACACTCCAAAACCTATCTCTTGGCTACTCATAAAAATTTGAGTACCCAAGAGTTTATGAAAAACAAAATATAAACTTCGGGTCAGACATGGGTCTGGTGTGAGTAAATGGTTTAAAGTTGTTTAACTTTGAAAATATTTGAAAATAAAGGTATCATGTAAGACTTCCCACACATAAATACGGGTAAGTTTTACCTTACGCTAACCAAAACATTTTATAGGAAATCCAGTGATATTATAATAGTGTCTAGGGATTTCAAGTAAATAGAAAATAGCCGAAATTGTTACATCTATTAAATTCCAGCTACTAGCCACAAAAGAGGGTAATACAAATCAAAACCATAGGGTCTCGTAGGTAAAATGGGTTTCTATCAATGGCAGGGTACTGGGGTTCCGCTCGTCATAGTATGGGGCCTAGATCACCGTACCGAGGATCACTCCCGACCCCTACTGTAGGATCTAGATTAACCCTAGAGGGGGGGTGAATAGGGTTATAGCAAATTTTTCCGAATTAAACACAGAAGCAAACTGCAGAAATAAATATGCTGAAAAATAAATCACACACAAAATTTACCCAGCTTCGGCAACCCCTGCCTACTGCTGCATTCCCAGATTTTTATTAGAATTAAACAGTTTCCCGCTTACAAACACTCTAACAGACTTGCAAACCCTGCTACCGCCTATAGAGTTTTGCAAACTCGCAAACCCTGCTAACTGGACTAACTCTAACTAGACAATCTGACAACACCTAAACCCTAGGTGATGATTCATGTTTTGTTTTGAAAAGAACAGACAAATAAAACAAATTATAAGAGCAAGCACTAAATTTAAAACAATTTAAATTATCTTGCCTTTAAAAATAAAAATAAAGATACCCTAACCCAAAACAAACAAAAATATGCGGTCACTTCCCTCTTATCTTATTTCACCCGGTCCATTGTCTTTTGTTTGTGAAGAAAAAAAATGGCGGCCCTCTGTTTATTCGATCTGAATTAGGGCTTCTGTTTCTTTCTCGAATTGGGGCTTCGGCTTCTTTCTGATGACTGATTAAGCTCTTGCTTGTCCTCTGATGATTGATGCTTGTTGCTAGCTCGTTCTCCGTTGATCGAGTTGTTGATGGTTCGGTATGTAGTTTCTTTTGTTGCTTGTTTGATTGCTTGCTTTTTAACTCGATTGTTCTGTGTTCTATGATGATTTCTTGGGGTTTATTTATAGGGTTGAAACCCTAGTAACCACTGTCAGATTTGATTTTTGCACGTCGTTGATTATTTTTCCTGAAATTGTTCTGGATTTGGAGTATTCCTTTCTTGATTTGATTTCGAATTATTGCTGTCCATATTTGTTTTCGAATTAATTAATTCGAAAATTTCTTCCTATATTTGTTGTCTCGGCCCCTATTTGAATTAATACTGACCATATATGAATTCGAGAAATTTGATGCAGAGATTTCTTTCCAAATTAGATTTCTTTGACTTAATCAAAAGATACGAATTTGTTCTTTAACTTCGGCTTGATTTCTGCACTGACTTGTACTTGCCACTGTCTTGTGTTCCCTACTGCACATTCACCTGTTTACTATATATGTGCATATATACATATGTATGTGTGTATGCATATATTCTTGGGTTTGTACTTGGATTTGAACTGCTTCATGTTCTGTTGATCTTGATTTTGGAGCTGCCACTGACTTCTTTGTTGTAACTTGAAATTGTTTTGTCAATTCGAATTGCACTTGCACACTCCATGTTGCATTATCACTGTGTTGCATTGTAGCTCCATCTTGACTTGGGCTTTTTCACTGTATCAGATGCTACACTTGTTCATGTATTCAACTTCTCTGTTGCACTCGAGTTTGTTTCCACTGCTTCATCATGTTGTATTCATCCCTGTACATGTGCATAGAGTTTGTTGTTGCACTCGATGTTTGTAGCTTCACTGTGTTTGCTGTTGCAGTGGTTTGTCTGACCTTGTATGCTTCTAGTTGCCTTGAGTTGAACCTATCTTGGGTTTGACCTTGTTTGTGACTTTTGTGCATTGTGCTCTGTTGTTGTATTTGCATTGTGTTACTGATTTTGGTCGAGACTTTGTTTGTTGCAGTATGTCACTGCATTTGGTCCGAGTCACTTGTATCCATTCTCGAGTTGCACACTTTGATTTGCTACTGCTTCACCTTGTTGAGTACCTGTAATTGCTGTTACATCACTTCACACTGCATTTATTTGCTTGTACTTGTGTTCTGGTCATTGCTTTGTTGTGTAGCTGCTATGCAGTTGCTATGCATCACTATATATATACTCACTGTTTTGATTTGCATTGGTGCAGTTTCCATATTTTGTGTATCTTGATGTTGTATACACTTTTTCAAGCTGCTGTGATGCAGTTTCCTTCACTGTTGTGTCTTTGGGAGTTTGCACTGCTTCATGTTGAATTCATTGAAGTATTGATTGCTTTTGTTGATAACGCACACGAGTTGGCGAGGCAGTGCACACGTGTATAGATGTACACGTGTGTATTGCAGCCACTCACGATTATCTGTAAGAACACTGATATGCACAGATATTACACAATCAAAGATGATGACAATAACCCATGTATCTGAGACACAAACAAATTTCTATTTTTGCACATTCAAATTTGTTTGTTTTCAGATTACTGTTGTAGTTGCTAATTATACAGGTACACAGGAGACAGGACAAGAAGTGGAGCTGGATAATACAGATAGATGTAGATGTGCAGACAGAGTGAAAAACTGAGTGTTGAGTGTTGTAGTTAAAATGTATGAACTGATGTATGTATATATAGAGAGAGCTGAAAAACTTTGTATTGTTTAAGCGTTGTAATAAAATATTATATTGAATAAAAAAATACTGGTTGAATTATATAAATTCTGTGCAATAGTATAATTATTCAATATGAATATTTCTTCCTTTCTGTATATAGTCCAAACTGCAAACACATATATATATATATATATATATATATATATTTTGTTATCATCAAACAAAAAATCACATCAAACACCTACAACACAAGACTGGAACCATTCCTTACTTAACAGTCTCGAACAAGATAACCCCGCAGTTGTGGCCGACAACTGCCCACACAGCCGAAAATAAAGGGACGTCTAGACAGGAGTATATCTCGTCCTGCTTGGGTGCTACCCACCTAACCTTACTGCATCTCCCATGTTTTAGCCATTCCAGGTTGATGAGGCTTGAGGCTGCGATTACCTTCAGAGAACATATCTCTTAGAATGCTCATCGTCCGCCTGACGATGGGCTGAAAGCATTCAATCCATACAAGTTCGTTCTGGGTTCGAATGAAACCGAAGACATTATCTCGCTACACTCATTTTAGAATCACCCTCAGAGTTAACGACAATAACCCTTGCATTCTGAAACACCATCTCGACCTTCACTTGAGATGTCACGACCTATTGTTTAATTTGGATCAATGTGGTTTTCGGAATATCTAATTGACACCCAATCCCGGTCTCATCGAAATCCAAATGCCGTTTTAGAGGCCAGTTGTTTAAATAGTTTAAACAATTTAATTCAATACTTGAAATTCACATAACATTTATCATAGATAAATCATACACAGTCATCACAGATATATCAAGAATATATCACAAAATATCACAGAATATCACCAAATAGATATCAGAGTCAACCAAACAAGAATCATCAATTCATATCAAATTTAATCTAATTAACTTAACTTAATTAATTGCTTAAGAATGAACCATTTCATTCTGCTTAGTTAATCACTAATTAATCAACTTACTAAATTTATTAATTACTTATTAATTACTTACTTAATTAACTATTTCTTAATTAGTAACCTTAATTAGTTAATTTGTAAAATTTAATTACCCATTTATTCATCACTAGTTATTTAATTAATCATTAATTAATCTTTTAATCCTTAATTAATTACTTAATTAGTTAACTATTATTAATTACCTTTAAGTAGTTAATTAAAATCCTTAAGTTCAAATAGATTAAACACAATGTTATTAATATTAATCTTTAATTACAAATTTATTAAATCTTAAATTACATATTTAATTGTAAGTATAAATTAATTTACATTCTTAATTACTTACACTAATTAACCATCATACATTGGAAACCCTTTCTTAATAAGTTTTAATCAAATCTTAGCTTAACACTAACCAACAATGTTTATTTAATTAATACTAAACTTAGTTTAACATAACAACTTGAAAGTAATTAGGCTTAACCCTAAAAATAGAACCCGAAGTAACACTTTGTTTACTCGAGTAAGACTCGCCCTAACCTTTTCTCGCGTCCTCCTCTCTTCTTCTCCTCCTACTTCCTTCTTCTTCTACTACCCATTCTTTTTTATTTTTTTCTTTTATTTAGCTAAGCTAAAATATAGACTGCAGTACACCAAACACTCACGCACGCACCTAGGAAACACTCAAGGCAAACTCCCCAATCTCTCGAGTACCACTCGAGACGACCCAAAACTCGAAACGCCGACAATCACACGCCACCGTGCACGTGCACGGTGGTCCACCATCCCTCCGGTGACCCATGCCGCCTCCTGCAAACCACAATTCGACCACACTCGAAATCAAAACCCAATTCTACGCGAAAAATTCGAAATCTAAATATGCCCTGTCGCTCGAACCATCAACTCGAACACCCCACAGAAAGTTGCCACATCCTACCAACGCCGACCACTGGTGGCGACGCAGCTTCGACCACACCACGGCCATACCCACCTCGACCATCACCCGAAATCGCATGCAGTTCGGTCGACCCACGGTGACGAAATCCACCAATTTACAGACCACTGCAACTTGAACCCAAAAACCCTATATTCGATTCGACTCAACAAATCTTGCATTAGATTTTTTTTTTAACATTTTACCTATATTAGTACATCACCAAGCTAGCTCCACAATGAATTTCAACAGCTAATATTTGTTGAATCATCAGATATTCACAAAAAAAGCATTCTCGGTTCATATATGAACTACACCCTGTATAGTTATCTAAAAATTACCATTTTAAAAAAAAATCCTACCTTTTTATGTAGATTCAAGATATAAAATCAAATTACTAAATTATAATATTCTAATTTTGGCATATGATCTCCTTACTACTGTAAAATTGAATATACAGTGTCTATGTTACACTGTCCACCTTCAAACAACCTTTCCAGGCCATGATTCAAGTTTAAACAAATTTATTTAGTTAAATTCCTAAGTTTAAAATATTCATATGAAGAAGTATTAAAATTTTCTCTGCTTTCTTTGCTCAGGAACTTGAAATATTGAAGAACATGACAAGGTACAGCTTCTAGTAAACAGAAACATCACAGAACTTCATATTTACAATAGATAGCAAGCACAAGATCTTCCATGAACTAATTATTAGGGTTTAAACTTCAAAGATAGAATGTTTACTCACTTAAATGATTGTTGAGACAGAAATCAAGTGTTGTTGAAAAGCTACAGTTTTGAATTCCTGTAAATCTTCTCTGCCTTGATGAATGAATTTGCTTGAGTTCGTAAATAAAGATGTTGTTTATTTTATTTTTTCTTTTTCTCGGGTTTGCCTCTAAGTTTTGAATGAACAAGTTAAAATAAGATGATATATATATATATATATATAAGAAATAGGTTTGAACAGTATAGGTTTAACAGGTACAAACTTTACTTGTTTTGATCAGGTCAAATTTTTATATGGAGGCTCAGTTGATTTTCTGCAATTCGAATTGACAAAAGGTTGTGCTAATTAAATGCATATGTCTTCAAATATGTTTACACCTAATTATGATTGCTGATATTTATAGTTTTTTTGTTTACTTGTACAAAGATATTTTGTATGTTATATGAATAAATTTGTCTTCTTTTCATTGTACAAATGTATATACAAGTTATCTTTTCTAAACCTTTCGTATATGTTTATGTAAAGTTGTTCTAAATATTGATTTGGCTTATGCATTGATTTTTGTCAAAGATTTTGTTTTGCCTTTGCACTTAATATAAGTTTTGTTATCATAATTTCCTAGTTTTATTTTTATTTAGAGTTTAACTTTTAAATATTTGATTTATAACACATATTTGTATTTATATATTTTATATTTCTATATGTATCTTATATTTTGTAATTATGTTGTATACTTATGTTTTTATATTTATGTTTAATATTGATAAGACTGCTTATTTTAAACATTATTATTGAAGACTACATATATATATATATATTATATCAAATATTAATAATATACAACCTTTAATTTGATTGAATAAGAAAGATTTTATTATAAACATTTTTGAAAGATTCTATTTTAAATTTTCAAATCAAAATTCCCTTCACAAACACATATATAACTGGAAAATGTTCAAAAATCTTATCAGTTTATAAAATGAAAAAGCTAGTATTTTATTTAATTAGATAAAATTTTTATTAAAACAGTATTTCCAAAATCCCAGGTCGTTACACTCCTCCCCGTTTAAAAGAATTTCGTCCCCGAAATTTAAAACAATAGTTAATTCAAAAGCTTTTATATTAACAATCCAAACATACATATCATCCATACAATAACAAACAATCAAGCAATCTACCCTGACAAACATCGCTAGTTATCTGGACACAAATCCGGATAAGCTTTCCTAAAACTATCCAGAGTTTCCCAGGTACAATCTCTGGGATCCTCGCTCCACTGAACCTTGACGAGCTTTACCACTTTGCTCCTGAGTTTCTTCTCGCCTTGATCTACAATCCGAACTGGATTTCTGACCGCGGTCAAGTTGTGTTCTACTTCTAAATCTTCCTGGATTACTGGTTCTACAACCAGTGATGGGTCATGCACAAATTTCCTTAGATGGGATACATGAAATAGATTATGAATTCCAGACATCCGTTCTGGCAATTCAACTCTGTAAGCTATGGCTCCAATTTCTTTCCAATACTCAGAATGGTCCTATATATCTTGGAGCAAGTTTTCCCGTCTTTCCGAATCTAATAGCACCTTTGATCGGGGAAACTTTGACAAAGACTAAATCTCCAATCTCAAATTCCAATGGTCTTCGCCTTTTATCTGCATATTTCTTCTGATGATTTTGAGCAGCTTTCATTCTTTTCTTGATAAGCTCAACTTTCGTAGTAGCTTCTCGAATCAGATCGGGTCCAAGCACAAGACGATCCTTCGATTCTATCCAACAGGATGGGGATCTACACGGTCTTCCATATAATGCTTCATAAGGAGCCATCTTAATACTTGCCTGGTAACTATTATTATAAGAGAATTCTACTAGATGAAGATGGTCTTCCCATGATCCACCAAAATCCAAAACACAAGCTCGCAACATATCCCCAAGAATACGATTAAGCTCTCTGTCTGTCCGTCTGTCCGTCCGTCTGACTATGATAGGCTGTACTCAATCTCAAATTTGTTTCCATAGCTGATTGCAGAGCCTCCCAGAATTTGCTGGTGAAAATAGGATCTTGATCACTTACTATACTGACAGGAACACCATGCAATCTAACTATCTCCCTCAAAAAAATCTTTGCCAGAGAAGCTGCAGTACGAGTTGCCTTGACCGGTATAAAATGGGCGCTCTTAGTTAAACGATCCATAATAACCCATATTCCTTCATTTCCTTTCCTGGTTCTAGGCATACCGTTGATGAAATCCATCGAAATCATCTCCCGTTTCCAATCTGGAATTTCCAAAGGCTGCAATAATCCGGCTGACTTCTGCTGATCTTCTTTAACTTGTTGGCAGATGGCACAACTATTTACGAACCTAGCTACTTCTTTCTTCATATTGGCTACCAGAAAATTCTTCTCATATTCTTATACATCTTTGAGATTCCTGGGTGAATATTTAATCTGGAATGATGAATCTTTGACAACACCTCCTGCCTCAGATCCCTATCATTCGTAACACAAATTTTCTCGTTAATCCTCAATGTTCCTTGGCCATCAATTTCAAAACCGGGACACTGACCTTTCCTAACCCTTTTGATGATTCTTCTCAACATCTTATCATATTCTTGCTTACTTGAAATCCTATCAATAAGAGATGGAACAACTTCCAGAAGAGACAGGGCTACATTCCTGCTAAGAGCGTCAGCTGCAACATTCGCCTTTCCCGGGGTATACAGAATATCCAAATCACAGGATGCCAGAAATTCGACCCACCGCTGCTGCCTCAGATTAAGATCCTTTTGAGAGAAAAGATATTTCAATGGTTTGTGATCTGTGAATAATTCGAATTTCTCTCCAAAAAGAAAATGGCTCCAAATCTTCAAACCAAAAACAATGGCTAACAATTCTAAATCGTGCGTAGCGTATTTCCTTTCGTGTGGCTTCAATTGCCGACTCGCATACGCAATCACCCTTCCATTCTGCATCAAAACTGCTCCTAGACCAACTATACAAGCATCAGTATAAATCTCGAATTTGCTCTTCCCATCCGGAATAGCAAGCACTGGTGCACTGATTAGCCTCGTCTTCATTCCTAAAAAGCTTTTTCACACTGGGGTGCCCATTTGAATTTAGCTCCTTTTCTTGTCAGCTTGGTCAGATGTGAAAAAATCTTGGAATAATCCTTGATAAATTTTCTGTAGTAGCCAGCTAATCCCAGAAAACTGCGAACTTCCGTCGGTGTCTCCGGCTGCTTTCACTCCAGAATAGTTTCAACCTTTGCTGGATCTACAGAGATACCTTCACCAGAAACAATATGCTCTAAATATTTGACTTTCGATTTCCAGAAATGGCACTTCGAGAACTTTTCCTTCAAAACATGTCTCCTCAGAGTCTCCAATACAATTCTCAAATGTTGCTTGTGCTCTTCTTCTGACTTAGAGTAGACCAAGATATCATCAATGAATACTAGATAAACTTATTCAATACATCCCGAAAGACTCGGTTCATCAGGTCAACAAAGTAAGCAGGAGCGTTGGTTAACCCGAAAGGCATAACCAACCACTCATAGAAACAATTTGGTCCCCTAAATGTAGTCAAGGGAATACTGTCCTCAGCCACCCTCAACTGATGGAAACCTGAAGCTAAATCTAGTTGAGAAAAGATAGAAGCTCTATGCAACTGGTCAAAGAGATCATCGATATGAGGAAGAGGATATCTATTACGGACAGTCACTTTGTTCAATTCTCTATAATCCACACAGAACCTTAGCGATCAATCCGATTTGGTGATAAACACCGTAGTAGAGCCCCAAAAAGAAAAACTGGGCCTAATCAACCCCTTCTCCAAAAGATCCTGAGTCTGCTTAATTAACTCCTCCCTCTCCTTAGGAGCCATCCTCCTACTAGGTTGAATGATCGACACTGCTCATGGAATCAAATCAATGCGAAACTCTATCCCTAGATGTGGAGGCAGACACTTAACTTCCTCAAATACATCAGGAAAATCTTGGATCACATCGATATCTTCAATCTTCTCCTGAGAAGTCTCAATTCCATGCAAAAGACTACTCAAGTGAATCACACGTCACTCTAGCAATTCTACCCAAATCCGTTTCCAGCAAAACTGTTCTCTCATCATAATTCAGGACTGCTCTATACTTATCAAGCCAATCCATTCCCAATATAAGATCAAATCCCTTAAAATTCAACACATAAGGGACACAAGAAAAACTATGGGATAGATAGGAAAACTTCAAGTCCTTACAGATCGTATCTAATTTGGTCACCCCTCCTATAGGATTAGATACCAAGATGGGACAATCTACAGTACTAGGGGAAGAAAGAACTTCTCTACAGATTCCAGAGAAATAAAACTCAAAGAAGCACCCAAATCAAACACAACTTTAATATACTTTCCATCAAAAAGTAATGTACCTTCCAATACCCCTTTGCCAAACATTTTCCAATGAGGATTAAACTTCCTCTTATTTGGGTTAGAAAAATTCCCTCCCGATGCTGCTACCGGTGCCACTAATTTCTTATTCATCAAATTCTCATATCTTAAAGTCATATCAATTAAATCGATAAAAGATCCTTTCAAAAGCACCGTCATCTTTTCATGAAATTCTGGCCTCAATCCTTGCACAAACATTTTGTGATATCCCGGAATTTTTGGTAATATCAATTTAATAATCCTTATTTAAAATTAAATTGATTTGATAATATTGATTAATAAAATATGAATTGGTTTAATAATCTAATTAAATAAATATTTAATTAGTAATTTTATCTTTTAAAAGCTAAATAAATGTTTCTATTTATAATGTATATATATATATATTTGTATATATATTATAAATAATCTTTGATTTGGAATTTAATAAATAAATAAAGTTTTGTTTTCAAATTCTAATAATATATTTAATAATTTAGAAATCATGATTTAAATTAATATTAAGCTTTTCAAAGTTATTTAATTAATAACTATATGGTTTGTAAATACTTAAAATAAATGTTAAATTGCTTAAGATTATATCTTAGCTTAGTTTTTAAAATTTAAATAAAAAAGTTTGTTTCATTTTTTTAAAATATTATTTGATATACATATATATGTTTTGAAAAAGAAATTTAAATCACAATATAGCATATGGTCTTAATTCATTTAATAATAAAAGTGATTTATAATCTCTTTTATAAATCATTTAAAATTGTTAAATTTGTTATTTTCAAATGATAATTATAATACTTAGCTTCTATAAAAACATAAATAGATTTTATAGAAATATGATTGTTATTTTTAAAATTTAATAAGTAGTTATATATGTATAGATATAACTTGATTCTTAAATTTTATATTTATAACCTAACTTAAATTCGAATTTAAAGTTTTGAAATTCAATGTATATGTTTTATATTTGTTTGGATTTTAAAATATTTGTATAAACTTTTATTTATAAATATAATTGGTTTCTATTTCTTTTAAAATTAATTTTACATATATTAATACTAATTAACCAATTCATTAAGTTTGATTTTGTATTAGTCTTTCATTAACATTTAAAATATAACTAATTAAATTATGAGACAAGTGTTAACATATTAAGTAATCAAACAACATGTGTTAATGTATGAATTAAATAATATGACAAGTGTCATTCAATTTTCATTTTTTTTCTTTTATTTTGTTAAATAAATTTCAGCCTAATACATATACTTTTCTCTATCTATTCCTTTTCAAAATCAAAAGCTAAGAAAAACTTAAACAACTTTTTTCTTCAAATCTAAGTATCATCTTCCTCTAAACCAGATCAAATCTCAAATTTATCTGTAATCATTCTTCAAAACATAACTTGTTCATTTTCAAAAAAATCAAAGCCTGCATTTGAAACCTGTATCACTTCTTCAACCTGGAAAGCAATTTTTTAAACCTGTAATCTCGTCAATTCAACAACCTGGAATTTGGCTGAAGTAGGGTCAAGATCTTGTAACATCATTTAACAAGCATGCAACTGCTGTTTTCAAAAGCAAAAGACAAAGGAGCAACTCAGAGTTTTAAAGTTTTCTCTGTCAAAAGTTTTTTTTTCAAAATAAAGGAAATGTGCTCTGTTCTTCAATTATTTTCAGGTGAGTAATATTCCACTTTTAAAGTTTTTAGTTGAATCTGGTTGCATGATTTTTCTAGAAATTAAGTAGTTTTGTACGGATGTATTTGATTGAATTCTCTGTGTATATACATGAATGTATGAATGTATGTTTACTGTGGTGACTTATTCTTGCCTATTCTTAGTTTCCAGGCTTAAGTTCTGATCAAAAATCATGATCTCATAACCTAATCCTTGTTAAGGTTTAAATTTTCAAATAAAATGTGTTATTGTATCATAGATTAAAGACTTAAATTTTATTTAAGTTAAATAAATTGGTATTGACTCTGGAAATCAAGAATAATAGAGAAAACTTTATATAAGTAAAAATTCAAATTATCTAATTCATTAATTTAAGTTTGTGATCGGAAACCTGATATGAAAACATGATTTTTAAAACTAAATATATAATTTTTAGCATTGAATCATGGGAGCAGTTCATATTGATCTGGAAATGGTGTTTGGGGTGTTTTCTGGCGAACGAGACGATCTGGATGGTCAGGGCTCATACTGGAGGAAGTTGAGTGATCTGGAACTTTGGAAAAAATATCAGGTGGTGGATCAAGGCATTGTGGTGGCGGCAGGAGGTCGATCTTGCCTGTAACCCTAGTTTTTGGGTTTGGTTTTTTAGCGTATTCGTTCATCGTCTTTGGTGGATCGAGCTCCACCAGAGTTTGGGAATTGATTGAGGGGCTAGAAGAGAAGATGTGGCCAGAGGCATTGCCGCTCTGATGATCGGAGTTTGGTAAACGTGGATGTTTCAGGTTTGGAGGTAGGTTCCAGTTTGGGTTCTTATGTTCAATTTTGATTTTGAGTAAATGGTGAAGTTCTGATGGTCGTGTTTGAGTTCGAAGTTGATCGTGGATGTGCGGGAAGCGTAGGCGAAGGTCGGAGCCTCGCCGTAGATGGTGCAGGGTGCACGGTGCACTTATTTCCTGGTGATCTGGTGCTTTGTTAGTTTGGGTGGATGCAGATTTTACTCGCGTTTGTCTCGAGTAATTCGAGTATTTTACTCAAAGATATGCGAGGTTAGACTCGAAGTAAACTTTAGGTGGCTCGGGGAAGAGTTTGATAACAGGTTTTAGAAACCTGTTCTGTTTAAAAATTTTAAAACAGAAATTTTAAATTATAAAGGAAGGATTTAAACAAAGTTTAAATCCGAATTCAAATTGAATTTGAATCTTAGGTTTTGAAAAGAAAATAAAGCTTATAAATTCAAATGTTGTAAATAATTTTGAATGTTAAAGTATTTTATAACATGTTCTTAAAATCTGAAATATAAGATTTAAACAGAGTTTTCAAATCTAAGTTTAAATCTGGATTCAAAAATGAATTTGAATCCTAGTTTGAAATAAAATAAAGTTTTTGAATTTAAAATGGTTTAAAACAACTTTGAATATTTAAAGTATATTTTAAATTGATTTAAATTGAATATGGTTTTAAAACTATTTTAAATTTCCTTTAGAACAAAAGTATTTCTTTAACGTGAAATTAAAAAGGTTTTTGAATTGTTAAACTTTGTTAAAGTTAAAATTGTTTTCATTTAAAATTTAAAATTTAAAATGGAATTTAAAGGAAAATTTAAAAGCAAATTGTTTTTAAAATACTTTGTTAATGATAATTAAATCATGAATAAGATTAAGGTTTATCTTAAAGTTAATTAGGCCTTAATGATTTTATAGTTCATTAAATTATTAAGGTAATTATGATGGGTTATTAGTTAATTTAATTAATTAATGATTTGGGTAATTAATTAAGTAATTAAGTGTTTAATTTAATTAATTTAATGATTAAGTAAGTTAATTAAGATTAATTGATTTGTAATTAAGAAATCGTTAATTAGATAAGATTTGATTTTAAATTAATGATTTGGAATTTATTAATCAAGTAATTAACAATTAATTAAGTTATAGATTAACACTTAGTTAATTAAATAATTAGAGATTAATTAATGGGTTATTATAGATAAATTAATTTGGAATTAATAATGATTAATCTCAGTTAATTACTTTAGAGAAGTAATTAAGGATTTGTTAATGGTTAATTAAGGTCATTAACTTAGGATTATTTAATAATTAATTAATGTGATAAATTTTAATAATTAATTAGATTAATTAATTTAAAGATAATCATTTGAAATTGTTTAAGTGTAATTACTTAATGGAAGTAATTAAGAAATTAATTACTAATTGTAATTAATTAAGTTTATTTTGATTAGTTTAAGTTAATTAATTAAGTTTAATTAATTTAAAATAATCACTGGATAATTTAAGAAGTAATTACTCAATGTAATTAATAAAGGATAATTACTTAGTGGAGTAATTAAGAAGATAATTACTAGATGTAATTAAGTTGAAGGATAATCAGGTAATGAAAGAGTTTTGGAGATTAATTACTTTGTGTGATCATATGAAGAATAATTACTTAGTGGAAGTAATTAATAATTAAGTACTTAGTGTAATTAATTAAGAATTATTTAATAAATCTATTTGAAGTAATTAAGAGATGTAATTAATTAAGGATAATTAATTACTTAGTAAGATTAATCTAGGGTGATTAATAAATATAATTAATTAAAGATTAAATATTAAAGATAATTAATTAAGGAGTGAATAATTTATCTAATGAAATAATTAAGGTAGTTCATTACTGAATGTGATTAATCAAGAGTGATTAATCAATATCGTTTAATTGATGATTAATTACCTAATGTAATTAATTTAAATAGGGTGATCATAAATAAAATAATTAGGGATCATTAATCAATATGATGATGTAATTAAGCATTGATTAAAAACAATTAATCAATGAAGGAATTAATTAATGTAATTAATTAAGGATTTATGTAATTAATTATAGTTAATTAATTAATGAAGTAATTATAGGTTTGCTGAAATTGATTTAGAATAATTAATTTGTGAAATTAATTAAAGACTAATTACTTGAATGTAATTAAAGGATAATTAATCAAGGGTGATTAATTAAGTTGATATATTTAAGGGTAATAAATTAATTGACTTGTCATTAATTAACGGTTATGTAAGCAAGATTTATATGGATGAAGTAATTAATTTAATTTACTTTAAATTAATTAGAGAAGAAGTAATTAATTTAATTTATTTAAATTAATTATAGAATGATGATTAATTAGTCATTGCTTATGAATGCTGATTGATATTGATTGCCCTGAATAGTTGAGATCTCAGATATGAGATAAGTGATGTTGTGTGATATAGATGCTTTGGTTGCATTGTGGTGATAATATGAATTATCTATTTGTGATGATAATATGGATTATCTGTTTATGATGATAATATTGATTATCTATTATGATATTGTTAATTATCTATCTGTGTGTATATAGATAATATTGAATTGAATTGTTTTAACTTTAAAACAACTTGGACCTAAAAGATAGCGTTTTGGATTTCGATGAGACCGAGATCGGGTTTCCATATTTGGATATCTGAAAACCACATCGATCCAAATTAACGATAGGTCGTGAATCTCAAGTGAAGATGAAGATTCAAAGTGCAAGGGTTATCGTCGTTAACTCTGAGGGTGATTCCAAAATGAGTGTAACAAGATAATGCCTTCGGTTTCGTTCGAACCCAGAACGAGCTTTTACGGACTAAATGCTTTCAGAACATCGTTAGGTGGACGATGAGCATTCTAAGAGATGTGTTCTCTAAAGGTAATTGTAGCCTCAAGCCTCATCAACCAGGAATGGCTTAAACAGGGGATGTGCAGCAAGGTTAAGTGGGTCATGCCCAAGTAGGATGAGATTTACCCCTGTCTAGAAGTCCCTTTATATTCGGCTGTGTGGGGCACTTGATTGCAACAACTGTCGGGGCTGTCTTGTTCGGGACTGTCCAGTAAGGAATGGTCCCGGCCTTGTGTTGTAGGGGAGTTAGGGTGGCTCCTCGGTACGGTGATCTAGGCCACGTACTATGACGGGCGGTACCCCAATAGCCCTGCTATTGTATGGAATCCAAAATCCAATAAGTGCCAACGGTTTTGATTGTATTACCCACTTTTGTGGCTAGTAGCTGGAATTTAATCATGTAACAATTTCGGCTATTTCTTATTTAGTCGAAAACCCTAGGCACTATTATAATATCATCGGATTTCCTATCAAATGTGTTGGTTAGCGTAAGGTAAAAACTTTTCCATGTTCATGTGTGGGAAGTCTTACGTGACACCTTTTGTTTTCAAAGGATTTTTAAAGTTAAGCAACCTTAACCTGTTACTCACACCAGACCCATGTCTGACCCGGAGTTTATCTTCTGTTTTCTTAAACTCTTGGGTACTCAAATTTTTACGAGTAGCCAAGGGATTCAGGTTAGCTTTGACGAATTGTGGAGGAGCAATGGAGCAGGAGGCTTGTACGTTGTAGATACATAGTTTCTGCTGTGTGTTCTCTGTGTTGGTATCTCTTTGTTTAGCTGGATTAAGATGTAATAACTAGACATGTGTTTATAGCTGTCTAGTATGTGATGTATATGCTGCGAAACTCTTATTGGTATTATATATTATGTAATACTTATGTTATTAGGATAATTTATTCGTTCCGCTGTTGAGATTCTGGTGTTGTTTCTTCTTTCTCTTCTTTATTTTCTCTTTTCTATCCCTTTCTTTCTTAATGATGATGCGACTTTCTGTGGGGAGAAAGTTGGGTCGTCACAGTTGGTATCAGAGCGCCAGGTTGAGTGAATACCTAGGCTTTGGAGTGATTTCTTCCTTGAGAGAGAGTACTTGTATTTTTTTATATATAATTATATATATTTATCTCTACCTATTTGTTGGGTTACCTGTTCGAGTTTTTCCAATATAAGTTATAAAGGTAGATAAGGTAGTGGTGTGTGTAACATGACTACTACCATTGGTTGAAGTTTGAATGTTTGAGGTTGGAAGTGTATCTGTCGAGACTGTAGACCTAATACCGTCTCGAGTAAGCTTTGCAGTGGTGTACGGTTTTCATCGATCTCTGAAGGTAACATGTTAAGGTTCAGAGTCCATCTTTGAAGTTGGATGAATATAGTTTAGATCTATCGGTTAGGAAGAAGCGGGTGATGGTATCTTAGATACCTTAGGAAGTAGTAGTTGCGTGATGAGATGTAGTGACTATGCATGTTTGCGAAGATGATTTCTTTGGAACAAGTTTAAGGAAGTAGGTCTGCTTCGGTGTTGTGGCAGAGTTCAGCAGGGTGATTCTGTTTGGTTTGAAGTCCGAGTTTCTTGAGGAGCTTTGGATTGGGAATTCTTTGGCATCTGTGTCAGCAGTGCAGCTCGGAGTGTTCTGTGTGCTGTCAATGAGATCTTCTAGTTTAGTAGTTTTTCTGGAGGTGGAGTTCAGAAGCAGTAGAGTGGGTCCATTTCTTCGATGGATTGGCTAGACCAGCGTAAGCTGTCCTAATTGGTAAAGAGAGGACAGTTTTTCGTCGGAATTTGGTCTGGATTGATCGCAAAAGTAACTTGCGATAATTGAATATTCTCTTGGATTGTTGGAGATTTTTCTGGATGTTTTCTGGGAAGTCAGAGGTTCTCCGCATCTAGAAATTTATTTTTCTTATCGAATCGGATTGCAAGAGTGGTACCGATGGTTCAGCTTAGTAGTAGGATGGTTTCTGGAGAGAGAGTTTGTTGAAGCAGCTCAGGTTTTGGAGGAACTTCTGAGTTTTTCTTTATGGATCCGTGGAACCATATTTTTAGGGTATGTTGTCCAGTCCGTGCTTTTGTTCGTCATCGGCATTTTCATCTGCTCCAGGTCAGAGTTGTGCAGTGGAAGCATGGTGGCAGCTGTGTTGGAGTGGAAGCAACTGGAAGTTGCAGTGTTTGGATTAGAGAGTTTCTACATGAAATTCTTCAAGTTCAGAGGCAAGATTGGAGAGTGTACCTATTTTAACTCTTTCGAATGGGCGAAGTGAGATCAGTCTTCTGATTTTGGAATAGAGATTGTGTTCTTGATTTTGGTTGATCTTGGAAAGATCATTTTGTTGGATTGTTTTTGGTCCAGTTTGTTTCTAGAGGCATCAGCAAGGATTGAGCCGATCAGGATGGAAGTAGGAAGCCCAGGATCGTCCTAAGAATTTTGCGGATCTGAATCAGAGATCTGATTTTGGATATGTTTTCTCCGGTTTTAGGAGCTATAAGATTGGGTAAGGTTTGGAAGCTAGCTCCGAGGTGTATTGGATCTTTTCTGTGTTCTGGTAAGATAAGTGCTTGGTCTTCTGGATGGAATTTCCAGTTTGGACAACTGGAATTCGCTGTGTTTCACGTATCTCTGAGGGAGTACATGATTGATTTAATTCTGGTTTTGGAATCAGCTGTTCTGGGAGATTTGGTCGTTGAGTCAGACTTGTCTATAGTCTGACATTCTGTTTAGCTTGGTAGATCTATATGAGTAGGAGCTTTGTAGTGTTGAATGTTTGGATTCTGAAGAGCGAGTATCCCGGTGTTTATACTTGGGAAACTCGAGAAAATTCTATTCAGAATTTTTGTCTGGATAGTTAAATTTGTTTGTTTGGGTGAATTGGTTGCTATGGTTGTTAGCGTATGGTTGTTAATATATACTTGTGGTTTAAAATTAAATTTTTAATGAGATTATTAAATTACCTTTGTTTTAAATTTCGAGGACGAAGTTCTTTTAAGGGGGAAGGAATGTGATATCACGGAATTTTTGGCAATATCAATTTAATAATCCTTATTTAAAATTAAATTGATTTGATAATATTGATTAATAAAATATGAATTGGTTTAATAATCTAATTAAATAAATATTTAATTAGTGATTTTATATTTTAAAAGCTAAATAAATGTTTCTATTTATAATGTATATATATATTTGTATATATATTATAGATATTCTTTGATTTGGAATTTAATAAATAAATAAAGTTTTGTTTTCAAATTCTAATAATATATTTAATAATTTAGAAATTATGATTTAAATTAATATTAAGCTTTTCAAAGTTATTTAATTAATAACTATATGGTTTGTAAATACTTAAAATAAATGTTAAATTGCTTAAGATTATATCTTAGCTTAGTTTTTAAAATTTAATAAAAAAGTTTGTTTCATTTTAAAAAAAATTATTTGATATACATATATATGATTTGAAAAGAAGTTTAAATCACATTATAGCATATGGTCTTAATTCATTTAATAATAAAAGTGATTTATAATCTCTTTTATAAATCATTTAAAATTGATAAATTGTTATTTTCAAATGATAATTATAATACTTAGCTTCTATAAAAACATAAATAGATTTTATAGGAATAGGATTGTTATTTTAAAATTTAATAAGTAGTTATATATGTATAGTTATAACTTGATCCTTAAATTTTATTTTCATAACCTAACTTAAATTTGAATTTAAAGTTTTGAAATTCAATGTATAGGTTTTATATTTGTTTGGATTTTAAAATATTTGTATAAACTTTTATTTATAAATATAATTGGTTTCTATTTCTTTTAAAATTATTTATACATATATAAATACTAATTAACTAATTCATTAAGTTTGATTTTGTATTAATCTTTCATTAACATTTAAAATATAACTAATTAAATTATGAGACAAGTGTTAACATATTAAGTAATCAAACAACATGTGTTAATGTATGAATTAAACAATATGAAAAGTGTCATTCAATTTTCATTTTTTCCTTTTATTTTGTTAAATTAATTTCAGCCTAATACATATACTTTTCTCTATCTATTCCTTTTCAAAATCAAAAGCTAAGAAAAACTTAAACAACTTTTCTTCAAATCTAAGAATCATCTTCCTCTAAACCAGATCAAAACTTAAATTTATCCGTAATCATTCTTCAAAACATAACTTGTTCATTTTCAAAAAAATCAAAGCCCGCATTTGAAACCTGTATCACTTCTTCAACCTGGAAAGCATTTTTTAAAACCTGTAATCTCATCAATTCAACAACCTGAAATTTTGCTGAAGTAGGTTCAAGATCTTGTAACATCATTTAACAAGCATGCAACTGCTGTTTTCAAAAGCAAAAGACAAAGGAGCAACTCAGAGTTTTAAAGTTTTCTTTGTCAAAAGTTTTTTTTTCAAAATAAAGGAAACGTGCTCTGTTCTTCAATTATTTCCAGGTGAGTAACATTCCACTTTTAAAGTTTTTAGTTGATTCTGGTTGCTTGATTTTTCTGGAAATTAAGTAGTTTTGTATGGATGTATTTGATTGAATTCTCTGTGTATATACATGTATGTATGAATGTATGTTTACTGTGGTGATTTATTCTTGCTGTTCTTAGTTTCCAGGCTTAAGTTCTGATCAAAAATCATGGTCTCATAATCTAATCCTTGTTAAGGTTTAAATTTTCAAATAAAATGTGTTAGTTGTATCATGGATTAAAGACTTAAATTTTATTTAAGTTAAATAAATTAGTATTGACTCTGGAAATCAAAAATAACAGAGAAAACTTTATATAAGTAAAAATTCAAATTCTCTAATTCATTAATTTAAGTTTGTAATCTGAAACCTGATAAGAAAACATGATTTTTAAAACCAAAACATAATTTTTAGCATTGAATCATGGGAGCAGTTCATATTGATCTGGAAATGGTGTTTAGGGTGTTCTCTGGCGAAAGAGCGATCTGGATGGTCAGGGTTCATACTGGAGGAAGTAGAGTGATCTAGAACTTTGGCAAAAATGTCAGGTGGTAGATCAAGACGTTGTGGCGGCGGCAAGAGGTCGATCTTGCCTGTAACTCTAGTTTTTGGGTTTGGTTTTTAGCGTATTCGTTCATCGTCTCTGGTGGATCGAGCTCCACCAGAGTTTGGGAATTGATTGAGGGGCTGGAAGAGAAGATGTGGCCGGAGGCATTGCCGCTCTGATGATCGGAGTTTGGTAAACGTGGATGTTCAGGTTTGGAGGTAGGTTCCAGTTTGGGTTCTTATGTTCAATTTTGATTTTGAATAAATGGTGAAGTTCTGATGGTCGTGTTTGAGACCGAAGTTGATCGTGGATGTGTGGGAAGCGTAGCCGAAGGTCGGAGCCTCGCCGTGGATGGTGCAGGGTGCACGGTGCACTTATTTCCTGGTGATCTGGTGTTTTGTTAGTTTGAGTGGATGCAGATTTTACTCGCGTTTGTCTCGAGTAATTCGAGTATTTTACACGAAGATATGTGAGGTTAGACTCGAAGTAAACTTTAGGTGGCTCGGGGAAGAGTTTGATAACAGGTTTTAGAAACCAGTTCTGTTTAAAAAAATTAAAACAGAAGTTTTAAATTATAAAGGAAGGATTTGAACAAAGTTTAAATCTGAATTTTAAATCTGAATTCAAATTGAATTTCAATCTTAGGTTTTGAAAAGAAAATGAAGCTTATAAATTCAAATGTTGTAAATAAGTTTGAATGTTAAAGTATTTTATAACATGCTCTTAAAATCTGAAATATAAGATTTACGCAGAGTTTTCAAATCTAAGTTTAAATCTAGATTCAAAAATGAATTTGAATCCTAGTTTGAAATAAAATAAAGTTTTTGAATTTAAAATGGTTTAAAACAACTTTGAATATTTAAAGTATATTTTAAATTGATTTAAATTGAATATGGTTTTAAAACAATTTTAAATTTTCTTTAGAACAAAAGTATTTCTTTAACATGAAATTAAAAAGGTTTTCGAATTGTTAGACTTTGTTAAAGTTAAAATTGTTTTCATTTTAAATTTAAAATGGAATATAAAGGAATGTTTAAAAGCAAATTGTTTTTAAAATACTTTGTTAACGATAATTAAATCATGAATAAGATTAAGGTTTATCTTAAAGTTAATTAGGCCTTAATGATTTAATATTTCATTAAATTATTAAGGTAATTAAGACGGGTCATTAGTTAATTTAATTATTTAATGATTTGGGTAATTAATTAAGTAATTAAGGGTTTAGTTTAATTAATTTAATGATTAAGTAAGTTAATTAAGATTAATTGATTTGTAATTAAGAAATCATTAATTAGATAAGATTTGATTTTAAATTAATGATTTGGAATTTATTAATCAAGTAATTAACAATTAATTAAGTTATAGATTAACACATAGTTAATTAAATAACTAGAGATTAATTAATGGGTTATTATAGATAAATTAATTTGGAATTAATAATGATTAATCTCGGTTAATTACTTTAGAGAAGTAATTAAGGATTTGTTAATGGTAAATGAAGGTCATTAACTTAGGATTATTTAATAATTAATTAATGTGATAAATTTTAATAATTAATTAGATTAATTAATTTAAAGATAATCATTTGAAATTGTTTAAGTGTAATTACTTAATGGAAGTAATTAAGAAATTAATTACTAATTGTAATTAATTAAGTTTATTTTGATTAGTTTAAGTTAATTAATTAAGTTTAATTAATTTAAAATAATCACTGGATAATTGAAGAAGTAATTACTCAATGTAATTAATAAAGAATAATTACCTAGTGGAGTAATTAAGAAGATAATTACTGGATGTAATTAAATTAAAGGATAATCAGGTAATGGAAGAGTTTTGGAGATTAATTACTTTGTGTAATTCATATGAAGAATGATTACTTAGTGGAAGTATTTAATAATTAATTACTTAGTGTAATTAATTAAGAATTGGTTAATAAAGCTATTTGAAGATAATTAAGAGATGTAATTAATTAAGGGTAATTAATTACTTAGTGAGATTAATCTAGGGTGATTAATAAATATAATTAATTAAAGATTAAATATTAAAGATAATTAATTAAGGAGTGATTAATTTATCTAATGAAGTAATTAAGGTAGTTAATTACCGAATGTGATTAATCAAGAGTGATTAATCAATATGGTTTAATTGATGATTAATTAGCTAATGTAATTAATTTAAATAGGGTAATCATAAATAAAATAATTAGGGATCATTATGTAATTAAGCATTGATTAAAAACAATTAATCAATGAAGGAATTAATTAATGTAATTAATTAAGGATTTATGTAATTAATTATAGTTAATTAATTAATGAAGTAATTACAGGTTAATTACTGAAATTGGTTTAGAATAATTAATTTGTGAAATTAATTTAAGGCTAATTACTTGAATGTAATTAAAGGATAACTAATCAAGGGTGATTAATTAAGGTGATTATTTAAGGGTAATAAATTAATTGATTTGTAATTAATTAACGGTTATGTAAGCAAGATTTATACGGACGAAGTAATTAATTTAATTCACTTAAATTAATTAGAGAAGAAGTAATTAATTTAATTCATTTTAAATTAATTATAGAACGATGATTAATAAGTCATTGCTTATGAATGGTGATTGATATTGATTGCCCTGAATAGTAGAGATCTCAGATATGAGATAAGTGATGTTGCATGATATAGATGCTTTGGTTGCATTGTGATGATAATATGAATTATCTGTTTGTGATGATAATATGGAATATCTGTTTATGATGATAATGTTGATTATCTATTATGATATTGTTAATTATCTATCTGTGTGTATATAGATAATATTGAATTGAATTATTTTAACTTTAAAACAACTTGGACCTAAAGGATGGCGTTTTGGATTTCGATGAGACCGGGATCGAGTTTCCATATTTGGTTATCCGAAAACCACGTCGATCCAAATTAACGATAGGTCGTGAATCTCAAGTGAAGATGAAGATTCAAAGTGCAAGGGTTATCGTCGTTAACTCTGAGGGTGATTCCAAAATGAGTGTAACAAGATAATGCCTTCGGTTTCGTTCGAACCCAGAACGAGCTTGTACGGACTGAATGCTTTCAGAACATCGTCTGGTGGACGATGAGCATTCTAAGAGATGTGTTCTCTAAAGGTAATTGTAGCCTCAAGCCTCATCAACCGGGAATGGCTTAAACAGGGGAGGTGCAGCAAGATTAAGTGGGTCATGCCCAAGTAGGATGAGATTCACCCCTGTCTAGAAGTCCCTTTATATTCGGCTGTGTGGGGCAGTTGATTGCAACAACTGCCGGGGCTGTCTTGTTCGAGACTGTTCAGTAAGGAATGGTCCCGGCCTTGTGTTGCAGGGGAGTTAGGGTGGCTCCTCGGTACGGTGATCTAGGCCACGTACTGTGACGGGCGGTACCCCAGTAGCCCTGCTATTGTATGGAATCCAAATTCCAATAAGTGCCAACGGTTTTGATTGTATTACCCACTTTTGTGGCTAGTAGCTGGAATTTAATCATGTAACAATTTCGGCTATTTCTTATTTAGTTGAAAACCCTAGGCACTATTATAATATCATCGGATTTCCTATCAAATGTTTTGGTTAGCGTAAGGTAAAAACTTTTCCATGTTTATGTGTGGGAAGTCTTACGTGACACCTTTTGTTTTCAAAGGATTTTTAAAGTTAACCAACCTTAACCTGTTACTCACACCAGACCCATGTCTGACCCGGAGTTCATCTTCTGTTTTCTTAAACTCTTGGGTACTCAAATTTTTACGAGTAGCCAAGGGATTCAGGTTAGCTTTGACAAATTGTGGAGGAGCAATGGAGCAGGAGGCTTCTACGTTGTAGATATATAGTTTTCGCTGTGTGTTCTCTGTGTTGGTATCTCTTTGTTGAGCTGGATTAAGATGTAATAACTAGACAGGTGTTTATAGCTGTCTAGTATGTGATGTATATGCTGTGAAACTCTTATTGGTATTATATATTATGTAATACTTATGTTATTAAGATAATTTATTCGTTCCGCTATTGAGATTCTGGTGTTGTTTCTTCTTTCTCTTCTTTCTTTTCTCTTTTCTATCCCTTTCTTTCTTAGTGATGATGCGACTTTCTGTGGAGAGAAAGTTGGGTCGTCACGGTTGGTATCAGAGCGCCAGGTTGAGTGAATACCTAGGCTTTGGAGTGATTTCTTCCTTGAGAGAGCGTACTTGTATTTTTTATATATAGTTATATATATTATCTCTACCTATTTGTTGGGTTACCTATTCGGGTTTTTCCAATATAAGTTATAAAGGTAGATAAGGTAGTGGTGTGTGTAACATGACTACTACCATTGGTTGAAGTTTGAATGTTTGAGCTTGGAAGTGTATCTGTCGAGACTGTAGACCTAATACCGTCTCGAGTAAGCTTTGCAGTGGTGTACGGATTTCATCGATCTCTCAAGGTAACCTGTTAAGGTTCAGAGTCCATCTTTAAATTTGGATGAGTAGAGTTTAGATCTATCGGTTAGGCAGAAGCAGGTGATGGTATCTTGGATACCTTAGGAAGTAGTAGCAGCGTGATGAGATGCTGTGACTATGCATGTTTCCGAAGATGATTTCTTTGGAACAAGTTTAAGGAAGTAGGTCTGCTTTGGTGTTATGGCAGAGTTCAGCAGGGTGATTCTGTTTGGTTTGAAGTCCGAGTTTCTCGAGGAGATTTGGATTGGGAATTCTTTGGCATCTGTGTCAGTAGTGCAGCTCGGAGTGTTCTGTGTTCTGTTAATGAGATCTTCTAGTTTAGTAGTTTTTCTGGAGGTGGAGTTCAGAAGCAGTAGAGTGGGTCCATTTCTTCAATGGATTGGCTAGACCAGCGTAAGATGTTCTGATTGGTAAAGAGAGGACAGTTTTTCGTTGGAATTTGGTCTGGATTGATCGCAAAAGTAACTTGCGATAATTGAATATTCTCTTCGATTTTTGGAGATTTTTCTGGATGTCTTCAGGGAAGTCAGAGGTTGTCCGCATCTAGAGATTTAGTTTTCTTATCGACTAGGATTCCAAGAGTGGTACCGATGGTTCAGCTTAGTAGTAGGATGGTTTCTGGAGAGAGAGTTTGTTGAAGCAGCTCAGGTTTTGGAGGAACTTCTGAGTTTTTCTTTATGGATCCGTGGAACCATATTTTTGGGGTGTGTTGTCCAGTCCGTGCTTATGTTCGTCATCAGCATTTTCATCTGCTCCAGGTCGGAGTTGCACAGTGGAAGCATGGTGGCAGCTGTGTTAGAGTGGAAGCAACTGGAAGTTGCAGTGTTTGGATTAGAGAGTTTCTACATGAAATTCTTCAGGATCAGAGGCAAGATTGGAGAGTGCACCTGTTTTATCACTTTCGAATGGGAGAAGTGAGATCAGTCTTCTGATTTTGGAATAGAGATTGTGTTCTTGATTTTGGTTGATCTTGGAAAGATCATTTCGTTGGATTGTTTTTGGTCCAGTTTGTTTCTAGAGGCATCAACAACGATTGAGCCAATCAGGATGGAAGTAGGAAGCCCAGGATCATCCGAAGAATTTTGTGGATCTGAATCAGAGATCTGATTTTGGATAAGTTTTCTCCGGTTTTAGGAGCTATAAGATTGGGTAAGGTTGGGAAGCTAGCTCCGAGGTGCATTGGATCTTTTCTATGTTCTGGTAAGATAAGTGTTTGGTCTTCTGGATGGAATTGCCAGTTTGGACAGCTGGAATTCGTTGTGTTTCACGTATCTCTGAGAAAGTACGTGTTTGATTTAATTCTGGTTTTGGAATCAGCTGTTCTGGGAGATTTGGTCGTTGAGTCAGACTTGTCTGTAGTCTGATATTCTGTTTAGCTTGGTAGATCTAGATGAGTAGGAGCTTTGTAGTGTTGAATGTTTGGATTCTAAAGAGCGAGTATCCCGGTGTTTATACTTAGGAAACTCGAGAAAATTCTATTCAGAATTTTTGTCTGGATAGTTAAATCTGTTTGTTTGGGTGAATTGGTTGCTATGGTTGTTATCATATGGTTGTTAATATATGCTTGTGGTTTAAAGTTAAATTTTTAATGAGATTATTAAATTACCTTTGTTTTAAATTCCGAGGACGAAATTCTTTTAAGGGGAAAGGAATGCGATATCACGGAATTTTTGGCAATATCATTTAATAATCCTTATCTAAAATTAAATTGATTTTAAGAGATGTGTTCTCTAAAGGTAATCGTAGCCTCAAGCCTCATCAACCGGGAATGGCTAAAACAGGGGCGGTGCAGCAAGGTTAAGTGGGTCATGCCCAAGTAGGATGAGATTTACCCCTGTCTAGAAGTCTCTTTATATTCGGCTGTGTGGGGGCAGTTGATTGCAACAACTTCCGGGGTTGTCTTGTTCGGGACTGTTCAGTAAGGAATGGTCCCTTCCTTGTGTTGCAGGGGAGTTAGGGTGGCTCCTCGGTACGGTGATCTAGGCCACGTACTGTGACGGGCGGTACCTCAGTAGCCCTGCTATTGTATGGAATCCAAAATCCAATAAGCGCCAACGGTTTTGATTGTATTACCCACTTTTGTGGCTAGTAGCTGGAATTTAATCATGTAACAACTTCGGCTATTTCTTATTTACTTGAAAACCATAGACACTATTATAATATCATCGGATTTCCTATCAAATGTTTTGGTTAGCGTAAGGTAAAAACTTTTCCATGTTTATGTGTGGGAAGTCTTACGTGATACCTTTTGTTTTCAAAGGATTTTTAAAGTTAAGCAACCTTAACCTGTTGCTCACACCATACCTATGTCTGACCCGGAGTTCATCTTCCATTTTCTTAAACTCTTGGGTACTCAAATTTTTACAAGTAGCCAAGCGATTCAGGTTAGCTTTGACGAATTGTGGAGGAGCAATGGAGCAGGAGGCTTCTGCGTTGTAGATATATAGTTTCCGCTGTGTGTTCTCTATGTTGGTATCTCTTTGTTGAGCTGTATTAAGATGTAATAACTAGACATGTGTTTATAATTGTCTAGTATGTGATGTATATGCTGTGAAACTCTGATTGGTGTTATATATTATGTAATACTTATGTTATTAATATAATTTATTCATTCCGCTGTTGAGATTCTGGTGTTGTTTCTTCTTTCTCTTCTTTATTTTCTCTTTTTTATCCCTTTCTTTCTTAATGATGATGCGACTTTCTATGGAGAGAAAGTTGGGTCGTCACACATTTCATTCTTTTTGAGGGGAGTATCAATGAGCCCTGGTCCATAGCAAGAAAGTCCATTGAATTTGGTCTCATACTCCGCTATAGACATGCTTCCCTGCTTCAAATTTAGAAAATCCCGATACAGACGAATTTTCCCTGCTGTTGGCATAAATTTCTCCTCAAATAACTCCTTAAATCTTTCCCATGAAATGTCTTCCTTAGAAATGTTTGCTACCGTTGCATCCCACCGGGCTGCTGCGCCTCCCTGCATTTGCCATGATGCCATTTCCCTCTTCCGTTCATCGGACAACTTCATACTCTTAAATATTCACTTACAAGAGCGCAGCCAAGCTTGAACTTCAATTATCAATTCTGACCCTTTAAATGGTTGGCCTTCAAGGTTGATGAAGTCTTTGCATAAAGCGGTAAAACTAACCTGAGGCGGTACTGGATTTACAGCCTCACTAGCAGTTTGACTTCGTCCATTATCAGTCGAGGTACTGCCCCTACCTCTGCCTCTTCTTCCAGAACTCATGTTGGCCACCTGGACAGGTAACTCAACAATTAGATAGGTATATAATTATATGAAAATACAAATACGCACTCTCAAGATAGATATCACTCAAGAGCCTAGGTATTCGCTCAACCTAGCGCTTTGATACCAACTGTGCGACCCGCCTTTCTAACCATAGAAAGACGTATCATCAATAAGAAAACAAAGGGATAGAAATAGAAAAGAATAGAAAGAATGAAAAACAACATCAGAATCTCACAGCGGAACGAAACAAAATATAATACATCACATATAACTATTACAAAGTGTTTACAGACATCAGAGTTATACAATATCATACAACAGGACAGTCAAGTACATATCTATCACTACATATATCCAAAATACATCGTACATCAACTACACAGCGGAACTATATAGATGGATACATACGTCAGGGCTTCTGTTCCAAGCTCCTCCAGATAATCAATACTCCAAAACCTATCTCTTGGTTACTCATAAAAATTTGAGTACCTAAGAGTTTATAAGAAACAAAATATAAACTCCGGGTCAGACATGGGTCTGGTGTGAGTAAACGGTTTAAAGTTGTTTAACTTTGAAAACATTTGAAAATAAAGGTATCACGTAAGACTTCCCACACATAAATACGGGTAAGTTTTTACCTTACGCTAACCAAAACATTTTATAGGAAATCCAGTGATATTATAATAGTGTCTAAGGTTTCCAAGTAAATAGAAAATAGCCGAAATTGTTACACCTATTAAATTCCAGCTACTAGCCACAAAAGTGGGAAATACAAATCAAAACCGTAGGGTCTCGTAGGTAAAATGGTTTTCCATCAATGGCAGGGCTACTGGGGTACCGCCCGTCACAGTACGGGGCCTAGATCACCGTACCGAGAATCACTTCCGACCCCCTACAACACAAGACCGGAACCATTCCTTACTGAACAGTCCCGAACAAAATAACCCCACAGTTGTGGCCAACAACTTCCCACACAGCCGAAAATAAAGGGACATCTAGACAGGGGTATATCTCGTCCTACTTGGGTGCTACCCACCTAACCTTGCTGCATCTCCCTTGTTTTAGACATTCCTGGTTGGTGAGGCTTGAGGCTGCGATTACCTTTAGAGAACATATCTCTTGGAATGCTCATCGTCCGCCTGACGATGTGTTGAAAGCATTCAATGCATACAAGTTCGTTCCGGGTTCGAACGAAACCGAAGACATCATCTCGTTACACTCATTTTGGAATCACCCTCAGAGTTAACGACAATAACCCTTGCATTCTGAAACACCATCTCGACCTTCACTTGAGATGTCACGACCTATCGTTTAATTTGGATCGATGTGGTTTTCAGAATATCTAATTGACACCCGATCCCGGTCTCATCGAAATCCAAACGTCATTTTAGAGGCCAAGTTGTTTAAATAGTTTAAACAATTTAATTCAATACTTGAAATTCACATAACATTTATTACATATAAATCATACACAGTCATCACAGATATATCAAGAATATATCACAAAATATCACAGAATCACCAAACAGATATCAAAGTCAACAAAACAAGAATCATCAATTCATATCAAATTTAGTTTAATTAACTTAATTAATTGCTTAAGAATGAACCATTTCATTCTGCTTAGTTAATCACTAATTAATCAACTTACTAAATTTATTAATTACTTCTTAATTACTTACTTAATTAACTATTTCTTAATTAATAACCTTAATTAGTTAATTTGTAAAATTTAATTACCCATTTATTTATCACTAATTATTTAATTAATCATTAATTACCAATTAATTAATCATTTAATCCTTAATTAATTACTTAATTAGTTAGCTATTATTAATTAACTTTAAGTAGTTAATTAAAATCCTTAAGTTCAAATTGATTAAACACAAAGTTATTAATATTAATCTTTAATTACAAATTTATTAAATCTTAAATTACTTATTTAATTATAAGTATAAATTAATTTACATTCTTAATTACTTACACTATAAGTTAACCATCATACATTAGCAACCCTTTCTTAATAAGTTTAAATCAAATCTTAGCTTAACACTAACCAATATTATTTATTTAATTAATACTAAACTTAGTTTAACATAACAACTTGAAAGTAATTAGGCTCAACCCCTAAAAGTAGAACCCGAAGTAACACTTTGTTTACTCGAGTAAGACTCGAGTTTCCCCTAACCTTTTCCCGCATCCTCCTCTCTTCTTCTCCTCCTACTTCCTTCTTCTTCTACTACCCATTCTTTCTTCTTCTTTTCTTTTATTTAGCTAAGCTAAAATATAGACTGCAGTACACCAAACACTCATGCATGCACCTAGGAAACACTCGAGGCAAACTCCCCAATCTCTCGAGTACCACTCAAGACGACCCAAAACTCGAAACGCTGACACTCGCACGCCACCGTGCACGTGCACGGTGGTCCGCCATCCGTCCGGTGACCCACATCGCCTCCTGCGAACCACAATTCGACCACAAACTTGAAATCAAAACCCAGTTCTACGCGAAAAATTCAAAATCGAAATATGTCCTGTCGCTCGAACCATCAACTCGAACACCCCACATAAAGTTGCCACATCCTACCAACGCCGACCACTGGTGGCGATGCCGCTTCGGCCACACCACGGCCATACCCTCCTCGACCATCACCCAAAATCGCGTTCAGCTCGGTCGACCCACGGTGACGAAATCCACCAATTTACAGACCATTGCAACTTGAACCCAAAAACCCTGTGTTCGATCTGACTCAACAAATCTTGCATTAGAATTTTTTTTAACATTTTTCCTATATTAGTACATCACCAACCTAGCTCCACAATGAATTTCAACAGCTGATATTTGTTGAATCATCAGATATTCACGAAAATGCATTCTCGGTTCATATATGAACTGCACCCTGTATAGTTATCTAAAAGTTACCATTTTTGTTTTAAAAATCCTACCTTTGTATGTAGATTCTAGATATAAAATCAAATTACTAAATTATAATATTCGAATTTTAGCATATGATCTCCTTACTACTGTAAAATTGAATATACGGTGTCTATGTTACACTATCCACCTTCAAACATCATTCCATACCATGATTCAAGTTTAAATAGTATTTAGTTAAATTCCTAAGTTTAAAATATTTATATGAAGAAGTATTAAAATTTTCTCTGCTTTCTTTGCTCATTAACTTAAAATATTGAATAACATAATAAAGTACAGCTTCCAGTAAATAGCAAACATCACAGAACTTCATATTTACAATAGATAGCAAGCACAAGATCTTCCATGAACTAATTATCAAGGTTTAAACTTCAAAGATAGAATGTTTACTCACTTAAATGATTGTTGAGACAGAAAGCAAGTGTTGTTGAAAAGCTACAGTTTTGAATTCCTGTAAATCTTCTCTGCCTTGATGAATGAATTTGCTTGAGTTTGTAAATAAAGATGTTGTTTATTTTATTTTTTCTTTTTCTCGGGTTTGCCTCTAAGTTTTGAACGAACAAGTTAAAATAAGATGATATATATATAGGAAATAGGTTTGAACAGTATAGGTTTAACTGGTACAAACTTTACTTGTTTTGATCATGTTAGATTTTTATATGGAGGCTGAGTTGATTTTCTCCAATTCGAATTGACAAAAGATTGTGCTTGTTAAATGCACATGTCTTCAAATATGTTTACACCTAATTATGATTGTTTATATTTATATTATTTTTTTGTTTATTTGTACAAAGATATTTTGTATGTTATATGAATAAATTTGTCTTCTTTTCGTTGTACAAATGTATATACAGGTTATCTTTTCTAAACCTTTCTTATATGTTTATGTAAAGTTGTTCTAAATATTGATTTGGCTTATGCATTGATTTTTGTCAAAGATTTTGTTTTGACTTTGCTCTTAATATAAGTTTTGTTATCATAATTTCCTAGTTTTATTTTTATTTAGAGTTTACCTTTTAAATATTTGATTTATAACATATATTTGTATTTATATATTTTATATTTCTATTTATATCTTATATTTTATAATTATGTTGTATACTTATGATTTTATATTTATGTTTACTATTGATAGGATTGCTTATTTTAAACATTATTATTAAAAACTATATTTATATTTATGTTTACTATTGATGCGATAATGGTCGTATGTTGGCTAAGATTTATATTCTACTTTCGAAATAAATTTTTCCTACATTATGCACTAGTAATAATATCAAATGTTCTTTTAAATGCGTATCAAGCATCTTTGACTATCATAAGGAGAAATCTCCTCCGATTCTGCGTTTGCATTGTGTGTGTGTGCGGGAGGCCTTATGGTAGTCTCATTTTTAAAAGCATTGCGAATTGAAATAAAAATATTCCTCTATTTTTGATTTTTTTAAAGTAAATAAACTGTTTTGAGTTCTCACACCAGTCACATGACTGACTCGGAGTTTATTGTTTTCCTTTCTAAACTCTGGGTGCCCACCAATTTCCACACGGGCAGTCAAGAGTAAGGTTTATCAGGATATTCTGGATATTCAGGAATTGCTGGAGGCAAGCTGGATGGCATGGCGTATTACTAGTATATAGTATTTCTTTTTCCGCTGCACTGTTAGATGTTGTTGTTGTTGTACACTCTGATGATATGATGTAATGAAATGTAATGTATAAAATGTAATAACTGATATAGTTCTTTGTTTAAAGATTATTCATTTATTATTATATGTTGTTCCGCTGCAAATTGTGAGATTCTGATGTTGCTCTGTTGTTTTCTTTCCGTTCTATTCTCTATCCTCTCTATTTTCTATCTTTTCCGTCTTCTTTTCTCTCCTCTTCTCTCTTTTTCTTTTTCTTAAACATTGATAATTCGTATTTCTGTTCATCTTGAGTTAATCTATGGAGATTAGTGTATATTCAAGGAGTACGGATTTGCGGGTCTTCACAGGTGGTATCAGAGCATATGGTTAAGCGACAACCATGGTTCTGTTGGGTATTACTCATTAGAGATAGAGTCAGTAGTACTCTAGAATGAGTTTGAGTGTAATAATAGCTGTGAGAGCGTATTTGTTAGTGAAAATATAAAATTGTTTTGTATTGTGATGGTTGATTTATTGAGTGGCATATGAACTTTCGTCAGCGTGGTCCGCAAGACTATGCCGAAGGGGTTTCTAAACACTTGAATAGAATAATTCGGCACAATATTGATTTTAAAATTTGGGTAAATAAAATAATTTTACCTTGATTATATTTTTATATATAAAGGAATAATTTTTCAGAATTATTAAAGTGTATGTAAGATGATTGTTTAGTTGTTTGAATAATCTAAGTAAAAGAAGAATTGTATAAGCTAAATGAATTATAAGAATTGAATTATAATTAAAGTGATTTACAATTGAGAAATAAACTTATATATATAAGAAGTGGAACTATATGAATATATTTATGAATATGAGTTGTAAAATAAAAATGGATTGAATGTTAATCAATTAAATGTGAATTAAGTTGATATGAAATAATGAATGTAAGTGATAATTCATTAAAATCTAATGTCATTGGAAGTTGAATAATAGAATGAAAATCAATTTAATTAAACCAATTGAAAGCAAAGGAATTTGGTTGCAATTAATATACATTGATTGTTATATGGTTGTTAGTTGATTGATTGTATATAATTCATTAAGTGTTAATGAAATTGAGTTAATGAAATTGAAAGCTATATAATTGAATTCAAATTAAAGGTAAATAAATTTGAATAGAATTGAATTTGATTTGGAAGTGAACCCACTTGAATATGAATTAGTGAATATAAACTAATTGAAAATAAATGTTAGAAACATCCACTGTTAATAAATCAAATATGATTAAATTGAAAACCTATTTCATTTAATATTAATGAGAATATGAATGAATATATATTGGTTATGAATTTGTTGGATGATAATTGGTTGATGGTTGAATATATTGCTTTAGTTTCATTTGCTAAGTTGACATATATAGTTATTATGTTGCTATATGATGTATATTGATACTATTTTCATATATGCATGATTCTCATGTTGTTGTTGAGTGTTTAGTAGGTGCGGATCGCGTTTGCTTCGCATTTGGAGCTCGCTTTCGCGCTATATTAGCCGTATATGCTTGCTAATAAAATATAAGGTACATATCTCGGATTACATACCGTACTTTTATACTTTTTTCCCTTCGGGATGCCTCATTACTTGATGAGATGTATATTTGTGATATATATACTGTCATTTTTTTTTTCGGATCGAGCCGCGCAAAGGAGACTATGGCGAATTTTTCCAAAAATTTAAGGCGTTAGGAAAAATTTGAGAAAATTAGAAATTTTGAAAACTATAACTTTTATTTGAAGTTGGAAGTTAAACAATAGTAGTTTGGTTTTGAAAAGATAACTAGGTATGATTTGAAAACTTAGTAAGTTATTATAAGAAGTTTAACTATGGATTTTATGGGAAGTTAATAAATTCTATAACCTATCTTACTTGATAATTTCGAGGACGAAATTCTTTTAAGGGGGGAAGATTGTAACGACCCAGGATTTTTAATAATTAAAATTTGAATATTTAATTTATTTTAAATATTAATAAGTGAAATTTATAAGTCGAATAATTTTTATTTGAATTATTGGATTTAATTGAATAATTAAATCGATAATTTAATGTGTTAAATTATGGAAATAATTGAAAATTGAATTAAATATGATTGAAAATGATTTGTAAAATTTTATTTTATCATGTTGAAGTTAGAACGATATTTTAGAACTTTTAAAATCGAATTAAAAGTTAATTTGTGAAAATTGAATATTTTAATATTAAAATCGACTAGTGAAAATAGTCAATTTTTGAACAGTCTCAGAATTGAACGAAACTAGTTCCATTGGATCCGTAATAGTTAGTTATTAACTGATTTCAATTTTCGTGTCAATCGGAGTTATCGTTTGATCGTGGCAGCTCGAAACGCATCGAATTGTTTTTAATTTTAATTTGGCGAGTTAAAATAGCCATTTTTCACAAAGTCTCGGATTTCGACGAAACCAGTTTCATCGGATCCGTAATGTGATATTATTGTAAGGTTTAAAATTTCAAGTCAATTGGATTTACCGTTTGTCCGGTACAAATTAAAACGCCTAGAAAATCGATTAAATCGGTTTAATTTAAATTGAACGTTTATTGCCATAACTTGCACAGATGTCCGAATTAGCTTTCGAAACCTGTTCCATTGTGCCCGGAACGCGGGATAAACCCTAGGAACGTCAGTTTCGGTGCGTATATCGGAGTTCAGAATTCCCGGATGAATAGTGATTGAAAAATTCTCTATAAATAGACCTTAATTTCCAAAAAAAATAAAAAAAAATATGTAAACCCTAATCTATTCTCGTGGCCGCCACTTCCAACAGTTAATGGCCGAGATTTTCGATTTTTCTTCTTTATTTTCCTTCCAATTCATACTTCAATTCAAGAAACTTATAACTACAAAATTGTAGAGCATGCCAAGATCCATCTATTCAACGGTTATGATCGTTTGAAGTGGCTTAGATCGACGGCAATTCGAGCTAGAAGGTCGCGCATTCGGCCTCGAACTGCGTGCAGATGGTGGGGCCGAGTGCCACCGTGCTCTGGCCGAACGTGGAGGGGATGGAGGTGAGTCGCATGGAGGTGCCTGATCGAAGTATAGGTGAACGAGGAGGATGCAAATTTAAACCCTAGAAAATGAGAATGGGTTCGGCCTCTTTATGCACGCGTGAAGTAACGTGGGGAGGAGAAGGAGCAACGCACGACTCTGATGTGGATGCATGAGAAATCAACGGCCTATGTTGAATGAAGGTTTAAAAATAATTAAAGTTGTAAATTATATTAAATAAATTCGTGTACAAACTTGTAAAATCGATATCTTTTTCATACGAGGTCGAAAACGCGCGAAACCAGTTGCGTTGGAATCGTATGGACGAGCACTATGGGATGAAATTGGATTGGAGTCATTTGGAGTTAGTGATAATTTTGGGTAAAATTAAACGTCCGTTTAATTTTATTCGAAATAAAAGCTGAAAACGAAATTGAAATCAAGGTGAGAACTTCTCACTCAATCAAATCAGTTTCGATTTTATTTTAAATAGTTAGATTTAAAATATTTGAATGCATGTTTGAATGATGATTGATATCTATTGATTGTTAAAATAGACATTATGCGCCGTTAGTAAGCGGATGTTATTTATTAAAAACATATACCGCGAATATTTCATAAACAGTGAAATTGGTATTATATATAATAGCAATATATATATATTGGCATATGTATATATTGGAGTTATTGATTTCCCGCATTTGTTTAGCGGATGAAACCCTATTGCGCCGTTATTAAGCGGATAATATTTTAAATCCCATATACCGCGATAATTCCGTACTGGAGCGGAATTGGTATTGTGCTAATGTTTGTGGATGCAGGAAAACAGGTTGGAGGGATCCAACTGGATTCCTCAACAGTATTTATTTGAATTCAGATATTTTGATATTTGATGGATTATCATATCGATATATGATATCGTAGTTGTCGTGATTGACTATTTGATATGTAGCATCATTGGACCAAATTTGGAATTTTAAAATGATTTTTAAAGTGATTTTTGAAAATATACTATATGTTTGGAAATTGATTCATTTTAGATAAATAAACGTATAATTTTTAATGTTATAAAAATTATGATATTTTTGAGAAATATAGTTAAAGGTTGATTTTTGAAAATATGGGATTAATGATTTTATAAAAGAGTTTAATCGGGATTTTTGAATGTATTATAAAAAGTTGAAAATATAGGATTTATAAAATTTAATTATTTTATAAATCAAAATGGTGAAATTATAAAGGAGATTAAATATGTTTTAAAGAATAATATAAATTGACTTATATTAAGAGATTTATAAATGGATATTTATAAATTGAAATATTGACATTATAAAACGAGTTTTTATAAGTATTTGAATGAAGTGAAAATGAATTTTGTAAATGAATGGAATTCATAAAATTAAAAATGGTGAAGTTATAAATGAAATTTATAAATAGTAAGATTTATAAATTTTATAAAGTTATTAAAAGAATAGTTTTGAATAAATAATTGAAGCTTATAAGTTATAAGATTTATAATTATGAAGTTCAAAAGAATGATTTCTTGTAAACAAATAAATTATAAGTGTTTAACTTATAATATGAATTTTAGTAGATAATTGAGTTACAAATCGAATAAATTAATAAAGGAATTTATAAAAGGAAGTTGTTATAAAATAAATAGAAATGGAGTTTATAAACGTTGTTTTATAAATTCGCAAACGACTTATTTTGATAAGAAAATTGTTGAAACCTATTAATGGAGTTATATTCATGTTTTTGACTGTGAATAATCCTTTGAAATAAAATGAATAAAAGGATGAAATTTGTTAAACGTAGTATATTCACGTTTTTGAATAGTGAATAATAGGTTAAAGAAAACGTTTAGAATGTGATATTTTAAATAGAATTAAAACGATCTAACGATGTTTTAAAATGTGTTGAGATTCGAAACCATAGATTTCAACATTCATTATTGAAATAGACGTTTTCGAGAAATAGAAGGAAATGATGGACTATAACACTATTGTTATAGTAAATGATTTCCGAAAGGAAATGTTTTGTATAGTATTGGGATTTATATATCTATTTTAATTTCGAATCCCTATACTAGTGATTTTGGGTTGTCGTAACGATGTTTTACGTAACATTCGTTTTGGCCCAAATAAATATGTTTAAGAGAATGATTTCCTTAAAGAATGAAATATATACTTAATCTCGATTTAAGTATATTGAATGTTTTCTAAGTGTCGAAAATAAATAACTTTGTGAATTACTTATTAATAAATAAGTATGGGAATGTTTTCCAATATGAAGTGAATATTGAGAATTTATCTTTTTGAAGATAAATTGAAATGAATAATTGAAATCGTATATGCATGAATATTTTGAAATATAAATTCATTATGGAATTTATAAATAAAAAGAAGAATTTGTTTAAAAATAAATATTGATTTATTTTTGAAGTATTGAAAATAATATATCTTGTAAAGATATTTTGGAAAATAAATAATTTGGAAAATTATTTGGAAACTGGTGATGTTGTGCATATCCATTAATAGTTCAATAACCGACTATCAATATTTCCCTTTGAATGGGTATTTGATGTGATTTGTTTGAATTTGAATGCCACACTTATTTTTGAATAAGCGCTCACTATTCGGGTTAACCGGGAAAGGACCATGGGGTCGTATAACCCATTCCGAATATGTGATACGTCGTTATGAATAGCATTGAAGATCGGTGTTGAAGACCGGATATTTGCGAGAGCGATAGGATGACCTGTCGATTGTCTCTGCACTGAGTTGCAACGGTATAGAGACTCCCTAAGTGATGGGAAATCCGATCAGGATTGTGAATATCCGGATTGCAAGGACTTCTTTGTAAGTGCCTTCGGTTTTGTTCGAGCCCGGAACAGACTTGTATGGATTGTGTGTCTGACATTACAAATTGAGATATAAAGCAGATTTCTTTCAAATATATTTCTGTTGGTGGCGGAGAATTTATTCTTTTAGCTTAACACCCTTCTCTGAGACGTACGAGCTCAGAGGTTATGTAGTTGAATGTTATCAGCGATATATTCCCAATTTGGTAATGTGACATGCTGAGTGTTGCTGTAAATGATCATTGTGTTGATTATTTGTGATAGGATCGTTTATTTGATCGTCTATCCTGGTGATCATTTCTATGATCATTTGTTGACCCAAAAGCATGGCTTTTGTATAAAGTATGTTTTAGTGGACGTGACTTCGTCGAGCCTCACAAACCGGTAATGGTCGAAACAGGAATTGTGCGGCAAGGTTTCCAGGGATTGCTTCCCTAGGGTATGACCATTCCTTCTGGAAAAGGGTAGTATCATGGTATGGAGCCCAGATACTTACTCATGTTGAAAACACTTTATGATTGTGTGATGATGGTGACGAGCGCTCGGTTTAAAGGTTCCAAAGGACCGGGGGTGGTATATCTGAGGGTTTGTAATATCCCTTGGGAAAAGGGATTCCCGGCTTTGTTTAGCGGAGAACGGCGGTTCTCGGGGCGTCCTTCCAGAGGCATTTCCATGTGGCAATGGGAAGTTCCTTGGCCAGACCATTTGTTGGAAAATCCATTCTTCAAATACGAGCCTTGTACGGTTTTAGTTGTATAACCTGTCATGGAATATGGCGGTAACCCGCTATTGAACATGGTAGCTATAGTAGGCATACGATAATGGTCGTATGTTGGCTAAGATTTATATTCTACTTTCGAAATAAAATTTTCCTACACTATGCACTAGTAATAATATCAAATGTTCTTTTAAATGCGTATCAAGCATCTTTGACTATCATAAGGAGAAATCTCCTCCGATTCTGCGTTTGCATTGTGTGTGTGTGCGGGAGGCCTTATGGTAGTCTCATTTTTAAAAGCATTGCGAATTGAAATAAAAATATTCCTCTATTTTTGATTTTTTTAAGGTAAATAAACTATTTTGAGTTCTCACACCAGTCACATGAATGACTCGGAGTTTATTGTTTTCCTTCCTAAACTCTGGGTGCCCACCAATTTCCACACGGGCAGTCAAGAGTAAGGTTTATCAGGATATTCTGGATATTCAGGAATTGCTGGAGGCAAGCTGGATGGCATGGCGTATTACTAGTATATAGTATTTCTTTTTCCGCTGCACTGTTAGATGTTGTTGTTGTTGTACACTCTGATGATATGATGTAATGAAATGTAATGTATAAAATGTAATAACTGATATAGTTCTTTGTTTAAAGATTATTCATTTATTATTATATGTTGTTCCGCTGCGAATTGTGAGATTCTGATGTTGCTCTGTTGTTTTCTTTCCGTTCTATTCTTTATCCTCTCTATTTGCTATCTTTTCTGTCTTCTTTTCTCTCCTCTTCTCTCTTTTTCTTTTTCTTAAACATTGATAATTCGTATTTCTGTTCATCTTGAGTTAATCTATGGAGATTAGTGTATATTCAAGGAGTACGGATTTGCGGGTCTTCACAGGTGGTATCAGAGCATATGGTGAAGCGACAACCATGGTTCTGTTGGGTATTACTCATTAGAGATAGAGTCAGTAGTACTCTAGAATGAGTTTGAGTGTAATAATAGCTATGAGAGCGTATTTGTTAGTGAAAATATAAAATTGTTTTGTATTGTGATGGTTGATTTATTGAGTGGCATTTGAACTTTCGTCAGCGTGGTCCGCAAGACTATGCCGAAGTGGTTTCTAAACACTTGAATAGAACAATTCGGCACAATATTGATTTTAAAATTTGGGTAAATAAAATAATTTTACCTTGATTATATTTTTATATATAAAGGAATAATTTTTCAGAATTATTAAAGTGTATGTAAGATGATTGTTTAGTTGTTTGAATAATCTAAGTAAAAGAAGAATTGTATAAGCTAAATGAATTATAAGAATTGAATTATAATTGAAGTGATTTACAATTGAGAAATAAACTTATATATATAAGTAGTGGAACTATATGAATATATTTATGAATATGAGTTGTAAAATAAAAATGGATTGAATGTTAATCAATTAAATGTGAATTAAGTTGATATGAAATAATGAATGTAAGTGATAATTCATTAAAATCTAATGTCATTGGAAGTTGAATAATAGAATGAAAATCAATTTAATTAAACCAATTGAAAGCAAAGGAATTTGGTTGCAATTAATATACATTGATTGTTATATGGTTGTTAGTTGATTGATTGTATATAATTCATTAAGTGTTAATGAAATTGAGTTAATGAAATTGAAAGCTATATAATTGAATTCAAATTAAAGGTAAATAAATTTGAATAGAATTGAATTTGATTTGGAAGTGAACCCACTTGAATATGAATTAGTGAATATAAACTAATTGAAAATAAATGTTAGAAACATCCAATGTTAATAAATCAAATATGATTAAATTGAAAACCTATTTCATTTAATATTAATGAGAATATGAATGAATATATATTGGTTATGAATTTGTTGGATGATAATTGGTTGATGGTTGAATATATTGCTTTAGTTTCATTTGCTAAGTTGACATATATAGTTATTATGTTGCTATATGATATATATTGATACTATTTTCATATACGCATGATTCTCACGTTGTTGTTGAGTGTTTAGTAGGTGCGGATCGCGTTTGCTTCGCATTTGGAGCTCGCTTTCGCGCTATATTAGCCGTATATGCTTGCTAATAAAATATAAGGTACATATCTCGGATTACATACCGTACTTTTATATTTTTTTCCCTTCGGGATGCCTCATTACTTGATGAGATGTATATTTGTGATATATATACTGTCATTTTTTTTTCGGATCGAGCCGCGCAAAGGAGACTATGGCGAATTTTTCCGAAAATTTAAGGCGTTAGAAAAAATTTGAGAAAATTAGAAAATTTTGAAAACTATAACTTTTATTTGAAGTTGGAAGTTAAACAATAGTAGTTTGGTTTTGAAAAGATAACTAAGTATGATTTGAAAACTTAGTAAGTTATTATAAGAAGTTTAACTATGGATTTTATGGGAAGTTAATAAATTCTATAACCTTTCTTACTTGATAATTTCGAGGACGAAATTCTTTTAAGGGGGGAAGATTGTAACGACCCAGGATTTTTAATAATTAAAATTTGAATATTTAATTTATTTTAAATATTAATAAGTGAAATTTATAAGTCGAATAATTTTTATTTGAATTATTGGATTTAATTGAATAATTAAATCGATAATTTAATGTGTTAAATTATGGAAATAATTGAAAATTGAATTAAATATGATTGAAAATGATTTGTAAAATTTTATTTTATCATGTTGAAGTTAGAACGATATTTTAGAACTTTTAAAATCGAATTAAAAGTTAATTTGTGAAAATTGAATATTTTAATATTAAAATCGACTAGTGAAAATAGTCAATTTTTGAACAGTCTCAGAATTGAACGAAACTAGTTCCATTGGATCCGTAATTGTTAGTTATTATCGGATTTCAATTTTCGTGTCAATCGGAGTTATCGTTTGATCGTGGCAGCTCGAAACGCATCGAATTGTTTTTAATTTCAATTTGGCGAGTTAAAATAGCCATTTTTCAAAAAGTCTCGGATTTCAACGAAACCAGTTTTATCGGATCCGTAATGTGATATTATTGTAAGGTTTCAAATTTCAAGTCAATTGGATTTACCGTTTGTCCGATACAAATTAAAACGCCTAGAAAATCGATTAAATCGGTTTAATTTAAATTGAATGTTTATTGCCATAACTCGCACAGATGTCCGAATTAGCTTTCGAAACCTGTTCCATTGTGTCCGGAACGCGGGATAAACCCTAGGAACGTCAGTTTCGGCGCGTAAATCGGAGTTCAGAATTCCCGGATGAATAGTGATTGAAAAATTCTCTATAAATAGACCTTAATTTCCAAAAAAAAAAAAAATATGTAAACCCTAATCTATTCTCGTGGCCGCGACTTCCAACAGTTAATGGCCGAGATTTTCGATTTTTCTTCTTTATTTTCCTTCCAATTCATACTTCAATTCAAGAAACTTATAACTACAAAATTGTAGAGCATGCCAAGATCCATCTATTCAACGGTTATGATCGTTTGAAGTGGCTTAGATCGACGGCAATTCGAGCTAGAAGGTCGCGCATTCGGCCTCGAACTGCGTGCAGATGGTGGGGCCGAGTGCCACCGTGCTCTGGCCGAACGTGGAGGGGATGGAGGTGAGTCGCATGGAGGTACCAGATCGAAGTATAGGTGAACGAGGAGGATGCAAATTTAAACCCTAGAAAATGAGAATGGGTTCGGCCTCTTTATGCACGCGTGAAGTAACGTGGGGAGGAGAAGGAGCAACGCACGGCTCTGATGTGGATGCAGGAGAAATCAACGGCCTATGTTGAATGAAGGTTTAAAAATAATTAAAGTTGTAAATTATATTAAATAAATTCGTGTACAAACTTGTAAAATCAATATCTTTTCATACGAGGTCGAAAATGCGCGAAACCAGTTGCGTTGGAATCGTATGGACGAGCACTACGCGATGAAATTGGATTGGAGTCGTTTGGAGTTAGTGAGAATTTTGGGTAAAATTAAACGTCCGTTTTATTTTATTCGAAATAAAAGCTGAAAACGAAATTGAAATCAAGGTGAGAACTTCTCACTCAATCGAATCAGTTTCGATTTTATTTTAAATAGTTAGATTTAAAATATTTGAATGCATGTTTGAATGATGATTGATATCTATTGATTGTTAAAATAGACATTATGCGCCGTTAGTAAGCGGATGTTATTTATTAAAAACATATACCGCGAATATTTCATAAACAGTGAAATTGGTATTATATATAATAGCAATATATATATATATTGGCATATGTATATATTGGAGTTATTGATTTCCCGCATTTGTGTAGCGGATGAGACCCTATTGCGCCGTTATTAAGCGGATAATATTTTAAATCCCATATACCGCGATAATTCCGTACTGGAGCGGAATTGGTATTGTGCTAATGTTTGTGGATGCAGGAAAACAGGTTGGAGGGATCCAACTGGATTCCTCAACAGTATTTATTTGAATTCAAATATTTTGATATTTGATGGATTATCATATCGATATATGATATCGTTGTTGTCGTGATTGACTATTTGATATGTAGCATCATTGGACCAAATTTGGAATTTTAAAATGATTTTTAAAGTGATTTTTGAAAATATACTATATGTTTGGAAATTGATTCATTTTAAATAAATAAACGTATAATTTTTAATGTTATAAAAATTATGATATTTTTGAGAAATATAGTTAAAGGTTGATTTTTGAAAATATGGGATTAATGATTTTATAAAAGAGTTTAATCGGGATTTTTGAATGTATTATAAAAAGTTGAAAATATAGGATTTATAAAATTTAATTATTTTATAAATCAAAATGGTGAAATTATAAAGGAGATTAAATATGTTTTAAAGAATAATATAAATTGACTTATATTAAGAGATTTATAAATGGATATTTATAAATTGAAATATTGACATTATAAAACGAGTTTTTATAAGTATTTGAATGAAGTGAAAATGAATTTTGTAAATGAATGGAATTCATAAAATTAAAAATGGTGAAGTTATTAATGAAATTTATAAATAGTAAGATTTATAAATTTTATAAAGTTATTAAAAGAATAGTTTTGAATAAATAATTGAAGCTTATAAGTTATAGGATTTATAATTATGAAGTTCAAAAGAATGATTTCTTGTAAACAAATAAATTATAAGTGTTTAACTTATAATATGAATTTTAGTAGATAACTGAGTTACAAATCGAATAAATTAATAAAGGAATTTATAAAAGGAAGTTGTTATAAAATAAATAGAAATGGAGTTTATAAACGTTGTTTTATAAATTCGCAAATGACTTATTTTGATAAGAAAATTGTTGAAACCTATTAATGGAGTTATATTCACGTTTTTGACTGTGAATAATCCTTTGAAATAAAATGAATAAAAGGATGAAATTTGTTAAACGTAGTATATTCACGTTTTTGAATAGTGAATAATAGGTTAAAGAAAACGTTTAGAATGTGATATTTTAAATAGAATTAAAACGATCTAACGATGTTTTAAAATGTGTTGAGATTCGAAACCATAGATTTCAACATTCATTGTTGAAATAGACGTTTTCGAGAAATAGAAGGAAATGATGGACTATAACACTATTGTTATAGTAAATGATTTCCGAAAGGAAATGTTTTGTATAGTATTGGGATTTATATATCTATTTTAATTTCGAATCCCTATACTAGTGATTTTGGGTTGTCGTAACGATGTTTTACGTAACATTCGTTTTGGCCCAAATAAATATGTTTAAGAGAATGATTTCCTTAAAGAATGAAATATATACTTAATCTCGATTTAAGTATATTGAATGTTTTCTAAGTGTTGAAAATAAATAACTTTGTGAATTACTTATTAATAAATAAGTATGGGAATGTTTTCCAATATGAAGTGAATATTGAGAATTTATCTTTTTGAAGATAAATTGAAATGAATAATTGAAATCGTATATGCATGAATATTTTGAAATATAAATTCATTATGGAATTTATAAATAAAAAGAAGAATTTGTTTAAAAATAAATATTGATTTATTTTTGAAGTATTGAAAATAATATATCTTGTAAAGATATTTTGGAAAATAAATAATTTGGAAAATTATTTGAAAACTGGTGATGTTGTGCATATCCATTAATAGTTCAATAACCGACTATCAATATTTCCCTTTGAATGGATATTTGATGTGATTTGTTTGAATTTGAATGCCACACTTATTTTTGAATAAGCGCTCACTATTCGGGTTAAACGGGAAAGGACCATGGGGTCGTATAACCCATTCCGAATATGTGATACGTCGTTATGAATAGCATTGAAGATCGGTGTTGAAGACCGGATATTTGCGAGAGCGATAGGATGACCTGTCGATTGTCTCTGCACTGAGTTGCAACGGTATAGAGACTCCCTAAGTGATGGGAAATCCGATCAGGATTGTGAATATCCGGATTGCAAGGACTTCTTTGTAAGTGCCTTCGGTTTTGTTCGAGCCCGGAACAGACTTGTATGGATTGTGTGTCTGACATTACAAATTGAGATATAAAGCAGATTTCTTTCAAATATATTTCTGTTGGTGGCGGAGAATTTATTCTTATAGTTTAACACCCTTCTCTGAGACGTACGAGCTCAGAGGTTATGTAGTTGAATGTTATCAGCGATATATTCCCAATTTGGTAATGTGACATGCTGAGTGTTGCTGTAAATGATCATTGTGTTGATTATTTGTGATAGGATCGTTTATTTGATCGTCTATCCTGGTGATCATTTCTATGATCATTTGTTGACCCAAAGCATGGCTTTTGTATAAAGTATGTTTTTGTGGACGTGACTTCGTCGAGCCTCACAAACAGGTAATGGTCGAAACAGGAATTGTGCGGCAAGGTTTCCAGGGATCGCTTCCCTAGGGTATGACCATTCCTTCTGGAAAAGGGTAGTATCATGGTATGGAGCCCAGATACTTACTCATGTTGAAAACACTTTATGATTTTGTGATGATGGTGACGAGCGCTCGGTTTAAAGGTTCCAAAGGACCGGGGGTGGTATATCTGAGGGTTTGTAATATCCCTTGGGAAAAGGGATTCCCGGCTTTGTTTAGCGGAGAACGGTGGTTCTCGGGGCGTCCTTCCAGAGACGTTTCCATGTGGCAATGGGAAGTTCCTTGGCCTGACCATTTGTTGGAAAATCCATTCTTCAAATACGAGCCTTGTACGGTTTTAGTTGTATAACCTGTCATGGAATATGGCGGTAACTCGCTATTGAACATGGTAGCTATAGTAGGCATACGATAATGGTCGTATGTTGGCTAAGATTTATATTCTACTTTCGAAATAAATTTTTCCTACACTATGCACTAGTAATAATATCAAATGTTCTTTTAAATGCGTATCAAGCATCTTTGACTATCATAAGGAGAAATCTCCTCCGATTCTGCGTTTGCATTGTGTGTGTATGCGGGAGGCCTTATGGTAGTCTCATTTTTAAAAGCATTGCGAATTGAAATAAAAATATTCCTCTATTTTTGATTTTTTTAAAGTAAATAAACTGTTTTGAGTTCTCACACCAGTCACATGACTGACTCGGAGTTTATTGTTTTCCTTCCTAAACTCTGGGTGCCCACCAATTTCCACACGGGCAGTCAAGAGTAAGGTTTATCAGGATATTTTGGATATTCAGGAATTGCTGGAGGCAAGCTGGATGGCATGGCGTATTACTAGTATATAGTATTTCTTTTTCCGCTGCACTGTTAGATGTTGTTGTTGTTGTACACTCTGATGATATGATGTAATAAAATGTAATGTATAAAATGTAATAACTGATATAGTTCTTTGTTTAAAGATTATTCATTTATTATTATATGTTGTTCCGCTGCGAATTGTGAGATTCTGATGTTGCTCTGTTGTTTCCTTTCCGTTCTATTCTCTATCCTCTCTATTTTCTATCTTTTCTGTCTTCTTTTCTCTCCTCTTCTCTCTTTTTCTTTTTCTTAAACATTGATAATTCGTATTTCTGTTCATCTTGAGTTAATCTATGGAGATTAGTGTATATTCAAGGAGTACGGATTTGCGGGTCTTCACAAAAATGTTCAAAGATCTTATCAGTTTATAAAATGAAAAAGCTAGTATTTTATTTAATTGGATTAAATTCTTATTAAAATAGTATTGCCAAAATCCCGGGTCGTTACAAATGATCTTTACAAAACAGAAATTGTACATACATACACTGATCAGAGTTCAACAATCAATCATCAATCATCAGCCTGGACAGTTATAATAACCTATCCTCACAATTTCTGATAATATAAACAACAAGGCACCAGATAATAAATAGATACGTGTATACGAAAATGAAGATCTCCAACTCTCCTGTTGAATCTCCAAAAGCACCAAACCTGAACCTGTACATATACTCGGTCTGACCCTAGCATTGAAAGGGAAGAATGCCCAGATCAGTCTGGTAAACCAGCATGAGAAACACACTCAATTGATTTTATTAAATTACCAAACTGTTTCTTTTAAAACAAAGTTATCTCGTAAGACACGCATATACATGAACACAGACATGTTTTTAACTTACGATAACCAAAACATTTCACATCCAATCGTCTTATATTATAATAATGTCTATTACACAAATAATATTAATCATAGCCGAAATTGTTACATTGATTAAATTATAGCATATATCCCGAAATGGGTAATAGAATCAAAATGGCAGGCATGCAGCGGAGTTTGGATTTCCATACAAATGACCAGGTAAAGGGACTACCTTCCGGTAGTACATCTCTAGAGGAATGTACCGAGGAGCATCACAAAGGAACCTCGACCAACACAAGACCAGCCTATCTTTGTAACTAGATAGTGCCGAATATATCATCCCCCGATCATTACCGACCTTTCCAAGGGACCTCATAACATACAAACCACAATAATTTACATCCAGAACATCATAGCGAGAAGAAATATATATATAGAAGATGATGATCATATCCTAATTGGGAATGACCGATTTAGCCTTGCCATATCTAACCCTGTTTTGGTCATTTCCATTTGTTGAGGCCTGACATAATGATTACCTTTCATATATCACAACACTTTGAATGCCACACGGCCATTTCCGTTGACTACTAATTGCCTTCCATAAAAAATACAACCATTGAGCTCGTATGTTTCAAAGAGGGTGTTAAGCTAAAAGAAGTTGCCTTCTCCACCACCACCGATGTACGATTGTAAAAACCAATGTACGTAATATTTAGAAATGCAATGTCAGACGAACGTCCATGCAAGTTGTCCAGAAACGGAACATACCGAACGGACTTTCCTACTACACCTCGTCGGGAAATCCCTAGAATTAGTAGCAAATAGTCCTTGCATTGGATATTTCATAATGAAGAGACTACTGCTACTATATGTATATTAGGATTTTAACCCCAAACGATGAACAAGCAGTCCTCTACTATGAAAATCCTGAATATTAATATCATCACAACCAACCTGCACAATCGTCGCATAAATGTTGGTCCAAAGTGGTTTTTGGATAAACCGATCCCAGTCTCTTCGCACCAATAAAGCAAAAGCGTTTCTCAACCTCACATAGAAACTAAGTCTCATAGACTTACCACGTCTCCAACTTTCAATTTTCTATCCTTCGGCTAAGAAGGAAGCTCCATAAATTGGAGTAATACTCCACACTACACGAATCAACATCCTCAGCACAAACGATAATCAAGCCTATACAGATGGCTACGTACTAAGTGTACGACTAAATAGTTCCCACATCAAGTTGAACTAAAATGGCCATATTTGATATTCGGTTATTTAACCATCAAAGCAAACAAACAAATATCTATCACCATAAGCAATCACTATGGCCTTTAATTAATCTTTTATTAATTAAATCACTTGCCAAATATTCACTTCAAATTATCATTAGAAAGATATATTCTCAAAACAATTTCAACTTTCTATATTTGAAAAAATTTCCGTATACTTATTTAACAATAAGTAATTCACTAATCAATTTATTTTCAACTAAACCAGGATTAAGTATATATTTTATTCTTTAAGGAAAACATTTACTTTAAACATATTATTTGGATAAAAACTAATGTTGCGTAAAACATCGTTACGACAACACAAAATCATTAGTACAAAGATTCGATAATTTGATGTTATATAAATCCCATATACTATACAAAACATATCCTTTAAAAACTCATTTACTATAACAATAGTGTTATAGTCCTTCATTTCTTGTACTTCTCAAAAATGCCTATTTCAACAATGAATGTTGAAATCAATGTATTCGATACTTAACACATTTTAAATTATCTTTAAACCATTTAACTTCTTTTAAAATATCACTTCCAAAAATATCCATTTTATTTAAAAGATTATTCACTGTCCAAAATCGTGAATATAATCCGTTTACCAAATTTATTGCTATTGCACATTAAATTTAAAGGATAATTCACTGTCCAAAATCGTAAATATATCTCCTTTAATAAACTTTCATATTTAACTTATCAAATTCAATTGATTTCATATTTATAAAATAGTGTTTATAAATTACATTTATATTTTATAAAAACTTCAAATTATAAAATTCCTTTATTTACCAATTTCCTATATATCTCATTTACATGCCAAAATCCGATTATAAGCTAATTCACTTATAGTATTCAATTATATCTTCATTTTAACACTTATAAAACTCCTTTATAACTTAAATACTTTTAGTTTATAACTTAAATACTTTTCTTTATAAAATATCAATTTTATAAATCTTATATACATACCATTTATAATAAATTCAAAAATCCTAATTTAAACTATATTACAAAATAGTTATCTCCATATTCCAAAAAAATCACAATTTTGTATATTTCACAAAAATCATAATTTTTATAAAATAAAAATTATAACTATCATTTATTTAAAATAAATTCATTTACTTAACAATTCAAAAATTAAAAAAACGTATATTTTCAAAATCGCTTGAAAACCCTTTTTAATTGAATCGTCACTTTAACATTTTTAAATTACCAAAAATAGGCCCAATGTTGCAACAACACTAAATACATCAATCGCGGCATCCAAATCATCATATATCATATAATAACAGCATATATCACAATATCTATAAATAAAACCATAAGGAATCCAGTTGGATCCCTCCAACCTGTCATCTGAACAAATATACATATTACAATATGTGTAAAATGTCCGCTTCGAGACAGACGCGCTTACAAAAGGTCATCCGCTCATACACGCTAACGTATAGGGTCTCATCTGCTCCAATAGGCAGGAATATATTCAAATACCAATCAATATATATAATATATCATATATCATCCAAACAATCATCGATCAACATAAAATAAATTTATTCTCACTTATATAAAAATATCAATGAGTCAGAAAGATTGAGTTGTACTCACTTTGGTTCTAACAGACATTGCATCGTCTTATTCTGAATAAAATTAAATGAGCGTTTAATTTTACCTAAAATTTTCTCTAGCTCCAATCAACTCCAAACCAACTCTAAAAAGTAGTGCTCGTCAATACGAACCCAACGCAACTTATTTCGTCAAAAATGGACCTCGTACGAAGAAGTTATAGCATTTTAAAGTTTATACAAAATAATATATAAATTAATTTCAGTTTCTTTTTATTTTTAGGAACCTACTTGATCTAGGCCATTAGATTTGCTTCACAAAATCAGGGTCGATTGTTCTTTCTTCTTCCCTCAAGCATAGCTCCAGGTCGAAACAGCCCAATAGACGCCGTCAAATCCTAATTGTCACAACCACCTACGACCACTTGGACGTCGATCAGAGCCTGCCACCACGAGCGCCTACACGAGACATACCATCGACCTTGATCACGTGTAGCTCGGCCTCCATATGACCATGGAAAATGTGCACGAAAGCACGACGTTCAACAAAGTTTTACCAGCCATCTTCTTTATGAATCTCGATCATCACCATTGGATTGGAAGTTCTCGACATGCTTTACGTCTTTGTAGTTAGAGGTTTTCGATGAAAGTGGATGGATGAGGAGATCGAAGGGGATGAATGGGGATGTTTTCTGGCCATTGAAGCGTGCTGCCTAGCGTTTAAAATGTTTTACCCCTATTTCGAACACAATGCAATATATATCGGGAGTCAATTCGATCATATTGGAAAGATAGGTTTTCAAATCGACTTATTTTAAATTAAAATTTACTTAAATAATTTCTATGCATTTCAGCTTGCCACGACTAAACTATAAGTCCGATTGACGCGAAATTTGAAATCCTACAATAATATAATATTACGGATCCAATGAAACTGCTTTCATTGAAATCCAAGACTGTTTCAAAAATGACTATTTTTATACATTTTTTTTGAGAAAAATGTGTGATCTTCTAAAGAAGAGGAGAGCACACATGTAGCGCTATATATAACACATAAAAGGAGCTGCCAACATGCCTGGAAGGTGGCACAACTAAAATCAAGAAAAAAGAAAAAGAAACCCCTCAAATGAACTCCGGCAAAGCCACCACCCATTATACCCTAATACCGAACTCCGGCAAGGCCACCGCCCGATACTAGGGTATTAGAGGTATCTAAAATCTGAAAAACAAAAGAACAAAAAGACAAGAAACGCCACTGAAGGTCCAAAGAGAGAAACTCCAATAGAAGGTCCAGAAAGAAGAGCTCCAAACTGAAGACCTGGAGAACCAAAAAGAAGAGCCAGATGCAATCCAAATCCCTGAGAAAAGCTATCCTGCCAATCCTGAAAAAAATGAAAGCTATCCTGCAAACCAGCAACCAACCTAAACCAAACCTGAAACTTAACTAGGAAATCAAGTTAGAATGAATCACATATATGTATATAAATAAAATTTATATATATATATATGTGAGAATAAAAACCAAAGGGTAAACTAAAGCAAGAATAAATGAGAACCAAAAACAAACAAACAGAAATAAATTTAAGGGCCTAATAAAGGAAGAGAATTATGAAGCATCATGTGAACATTATTAAAATCAGAATAAGGTTTAATATAAGTACAACTGGAAACAAAAATATTGTTGTTAAATTTTAAAAAAATTATATTATTTCTAACCTTGATAAGGTAATCCTTAAACGAATTATTTTTGAATAGTTTATACTTGGGATTAGAAATCCAATTTAAGCAGAAATTAGAAATTAAAATAATTAGATTATTATATTGTTGATGTTTATTATTAAAAATCCTTTGATTTCTTTCAAACCAAATGAACCAACAAGAAATATTGAATAAGGTATCAAGCAAGAATCTAAAATCCTTATTGAACTTGAATCTAAAAGAGTTCCAATAGAAAAAACAATCAGAAATTCTAGAACTAATATTAAACTCAAAAATATTAAGGGTCTTAATAAGAATAAAATGAGTATCCATGCATTCATAATAAATATGGCTAATATCTTCAGAGTGTGAATTGCAAAAATAACATTTATTATCAATGTTAATATTTTTCCTTTTTAAAAATTCAATAGTGTTTAATTTACCATGAATGATGAGCCACATATGGATCTTTGATTTAGGAGGAGCATTAGATTTCCAAATAAATTTAAAACAATTAACAGAAACCCCCGAAAAATTAATAAATTTGTAAAAGGAATTAGCAAAATATTTCTTACTCTTATCCCACTCCCAACTAATAAAGTCATCCTCGTTATCAATGTTATACAAATTAACCTTAGCATAAAGCAAATAAAGAAGTCTAAGGGTAGAGCCTTCTTAAATACTATTAAAATTGAAACTCCAGGGAGGATCACTTTCAGGGTTAAAAATATCAGAAATAAACGCAAATTTAAAGTTACAAATATCATATAAATCTTTGAATTAAGTATTAAAATATTCAATTTCTACAAATTAACTTTCAATTCAATTTTATACGTTCTCTAACATCATTCTAATTTAAATGGAATTTAGAACAATATTTTAAATCATTTCCATTCACATTAAATTCAAATTTTAATTATTTCCACAATTTCATATATTATATCAATAATTTAATTATCCAATTAATCATTATATTCGAAATATTAGTTAGTCAACTTATAAAATTTACTTGTGAATATTTAAAATCAATTAAATATCCCAAATTCAAATGACTAAAATTCTGGGTCATTACATTCTCTCCTACTTAAAAGAATTTCGTCCCCAAAGTTACCAAGTAGGAAAAAAACCATAAAATCCATTAACTTTTCAAAAATAAATCGTTCAAACTCGATATCAAATTCATTTAAACCTTTTAATTTTTCTCAAAAATCATTTAGTTAAACTTCCTACAGAAACTTTTCTAAGTTTTCGAATCCATTCATAGTTATCTTTTCAAAAGTAACTAATATCGTTCCAAATTATAACTCAAAATCAAAAATTTAGTCATCAAAAATACTTTTTTTTCCAAAAAATTTCTAATGCCTTAAATTTTCAAAAACTTTTGCCATTGCCTCCTTTGCGCGTTTGATCGTAGTAGGATCACAACATATATATATATCACAAATATACATCTCATCTTCGACAATGAGGCATCCCGCAGGGAAAAAATAATATAAGTACGATATGTAATTCGAAATATGTACCTTATATATTTTTTGCGAGCATATACGGCTAATATAGCGTGAAAGCGAGCACCAAATGCGAAGCATACGCCATCCACACCTACTAAACACTCAATAACAAATGAGAAACATATATAGAAAGTAATATCAATATACAACATATACCAATACAACAACTATATGTGCCAGTGTAGCAAATGCAACAAAAAAAACAAATTCATCCATCAAACAACTATCATCCAACTAACATCCAATATCTAACCAATCAACCCATAACCAAATCAATATAAATCCACTTCTTATTAATATTCATTGAATTGATTTCCAATTTATTCACATTCGATTCATTAACATAGGATTTTTCTAACATTCGTTTATTCAAATTTAATTAGCTTACATTCACTAATTTACATTCAAGTTAGTTCACTTCCAATTCAAATCAAATTCAATTCTATTTAAATTCACTTACTTCTAATTTGAATTCAACTATTTAACTTTCAATTCTATCAACTGAATTTAATGTGAATTTCCGTTCAATCAACTTACATCCATCTAACAACCAATGCATATCCAACATAACCAAATTTATTTAATTTACCCTCAACATTCATATTTACTTTTGTTTACATTCAATTTGGTTTAACACTTTTACTTTCAATTGGTTGATATTCAGTTAACTTTCATTCAATTATTCAATTCCCAATTTCATTTACAACTAAGTTAAATTTCATTACATAACTCAAATTCATATTCATTTAATGACTTCATTTCATTAATTCACTTTATTAATTCATTTTGATATCAAATTTAACTTCATTCAACATCACTTATGTTATGTTTCATTTCATTGTCACTTACATTTAGTTTAACTATACAACTTAAGTTCACTTCTAAAGTCATTTTATTTAACTTTTAATTATGTCAAATTTCGTATCACTATTCAAATTCAGATTTTGTTTTGCTTAACAAAATTGTTTAACCATTTTACTGTGGGTTTTACTTACACTTTCTCACTTTATAAGTTATACAACTTATTCATTATTTAAACCTCCAAATTCATTTTATATAATCAATTACCCTTAAGTTTAACTTCCTATTTCAATAATTTATCTAATCTGGTTCAAATCTAATTCACTTTATTTAACTTTACTTTAGTTGAATTTCAAATCATATATTTTATTATGCTAACTCAAATTTCTTTAACTTTACTAAAATTAAAATTTATTATCTCATATTATAAGTCCAAAACTCATTTCACTTATATTTATCAATTCAACTTGGATCTTAAATTCAAATTTGTTTATCACCACAAAACTTCAGTTTTAATTATCTATTGGTAGCAAATCAATCACATAGAAACTCGAAAATGATATCGATGATGTTGCAGTCATCACCCTTATTATTTCCCAGCAACAATAGTGAATTTAGTGCTTTATATTCCTTTAAAAATTTCATTTTTTTATCATTTATAATCACACTTATAAATCTTTACTTATATAATTTCACAATTTCACTTTACTTAAATAAGATTCATTTCAAATTTTGTTATATTATTTAGATTCATAACAATATAACCTCTTTAAAAAATATCTTTCAAAATCAACGGGATTCAAAATTCTCAAATTCTTAGTTTAAATTCATTTTTATTTATAACTCATATTTATAAATATACTCATATAGTTTCACTTCTTATATATAAGATTATTTCACAATTGTTAATCATATTAAATACAATTCCATATTTTTTAATTCATTTGCTATATAATTTATTTTTTTACATTTGTTTCTTTTATTTAGATTATTCAAATAGCTTTTATTAACTTATATATGTTTACATTTTCAAACAGCCAAACAATCAATTCATTTACACTTTAATAATTTCTAAAAAATTGTTTCCATTATATATAAAATATAATCGAGGTAAAATTATTTCATTTACCCAATTTAAAAATAATACTATGTCGACATGCCTCGTCTAAGTGTTTAGAAATCCCTATCGATAAGATGGCGTCCCACGTGGCGACCAGAATTCACAAACATCTCAACGTGTAAGTAAACGCAATATAAAACATTTTTATAATCACTAACAAGTACGGCTCATATATATAATACACTCAAACTCAATCTAGGGTGCTACTGTCCCTATCTATATCGAGTACACATCAAAGCCTAGGAATATACTAAATCTAAGCTCTGATGCCACGTGTGACGACTCGCAAATCCGTACCCTTTGAATCGGCAATAAACCACACATGTCCGACCCAAAAAACACAGACCAACGAAAAGTTAGGAGAAAGAAAAGAAGAAGAGAAGAGAAGAAAAAGAGAAGAGAGAACCAAACAAAACAATACAGAATCTCACATTGCAGCAGAATAACGTATAATTTTATATCAATGATCTTTACAAAATAGAAACTGTATATACATATACCAATCAGAGTTCAACAATCAATTACCAATCATCAACCTGGACAGTTATAATAATCTGTCCTTACAATTGCTGATAATATAAACAACAAAGCAATGGATAATAAATAGATACGTGTACAAGAAAATGAAGATCTCCAGCTCTCCTGCGAAAGCTCCAAAAGCACCAAATCCGAACCTGTAAATATACCCGGTCTGACTCGAGCATTGAAAGAAAAGAATGCCCCAATCAGTCCGGTAAATCAGTGAGAGAAACACACTCAACTGAATTTATTAATTACCAAACTTTTTCTTTCAAAAAAAAGTGTCTCGTAAGACACACCCACACATAAATACGGACATGTTTTTACCTTACGATAACCAAAACATTTCATATCCAATCCTCTTATATTATAATAATAGTGTCTATAGCACAAATAATATTAATCATAGCCGAAATGTAGTGCTCATCAATACGACCTGATTTTCACTATCTCCAATAAACTAGCTCCAATTAACTCCAAACCAGCTCCAAAATGTAGTGCTTATCAATACGAACCCAACGCAACTTGTTTCGTCAAAATCGGACCTCGTACGAAGAAGTTATAACGTTTTAAAGTTTATATAAATTAATATATAAATAATTTCATTTTCTTTTTATTTTTAAACCTTACTTGATCTAGGATGTTAGATTTGCTTCATGAAATCAGGGTCGATCGTTCTTTCTTCTTCCCCCAAGAATGGCTCCAGGTCCAAACAACCCATTAGACGCCGTCAAACCCTAATTGCAATAACCACCTACGATCACTTGGACTCAATCAGAGCCTGCCACCACGAGCGCCTACATGAGACATACCATTGGCCTTGATCACGTGTAGGTCGGCCTCCATATGACCATGGAAAATGTGCATGAACGCACGAAGTTCAACTGAATTTTGCCACCCAACTTCTTTACGAAACTCGATCATCACCGTTGGATTGGAAGTTCTCGATGTGCTCTACGTCTTTTTAGTTGGAGGTTTTCGATGAAAGTGGATGGATGAGGAGATTGAAGGGGATGAAGGGGGATGTTTTTTTGCCATTGAAATATAATGGTGGTAGCTAGGGTTTAAAACCCTAATGTTTTGCAAATTGAAGAAAACGTGGCTTATATAGAAAATTTCGCGACACTATTCACCTCAAAAATTTTCAAACCCCAAACGAAGCATGCCGCCTGGCGTTTGTAATGCTTTACCCCTATTCCGATCACAATGGAAAATATATCGGGGGCCAATTCGATCGTATTTGGAGGATAAGTTATCAAATTAACTTATTTTAAATTAAAATTTAAATAAAGTTCTAGGCATTTCAGCTTGCCACGACTAAACCGTAAGTCCGATTGACACAAAATCTAAAACCTACAAGTTATATTACGGATCCAATGAAACTGGTTTCATCGAAATCCAAGATTGTTTAAAAAATGACAATTTTTACAAATTAATTAAATATTAAAATATTCAATTTCTGCAAATTAACTTTCAATTCAATTTTAAAGGTTCTCTAACATCATTCTAATTCAAATAGAATTTAAAACAATATTTTAAATCATTTCCGTTCGCGCTAAATTCAAATTTCAATTATTTCCACAATTTCAAGTTTCAAATTAATAATTTAATTATCCAAATAACCGTTATATTCAAAATATAAGTTATTCAACTCATAAAATTTACTTGTGAATATTTAAAATCAATTAAATATCCCAATTTCAAATGACTAAAATTCTGGGTCATTATAGACCCATCTTGGCACGTATTCCAAAACCGTAGATTTTGAGGTAGACCGGGGATACCAGAGGAGTATCATGATATTGAACTCATACATTCGATTTGGAATGCGATTTGGGTTAGTATAGGGTTTTATTTGAGTTGATCGGTGGGTTTTTAGGTCTTGGCGACTGGAGCCATGCTTGGCGATTCCATAACGTTATATACAGAGTGAGTCTGTACACTAAGATCTCAACCTTAGAGTAACATATGATTTGTTTGGTGTTGACTTGTTGGGACACACCAAGGGTATGGACTTATGAGACCTACATAGGGTATGGACTTATGTGACATACCCAAGTATTGACCTTTTTGTGGTGTACCTAAAGTGTTGTTAATGACCATGACACACTTGACACGGCCTTTTGAGACCATGAACAACTTTATGATGTTGTGATTGCTTGGACGTTTTGGGTCCGACGTTCGTAATCTTACGAATGTTTGGTCTTAGAGGTAGTGACCATATGCATTGTGACGTATCTATTTGGTCTTAGCAGTAGTGACTATATGTGTTGTGGCGTACCTATTTGGTCTTAGTAGTACTGACCATATGTGTTGGGGCGTATCTTATCGATCTTAGCAGTAGTGATCGTTGTTTTGGGACCACGGTTTGATCATGGTATAATTGTACTATATTATTAGTAGTTCAAGTTAGTGTAGTGCAATAGAAGATACTGTGCTTACTTTTTGTTACAAGAGAAGAGTATGTTATGGTATGATCCCTTACTTTTGAGATAGATTTAATATACTTGTTTATAGGCAGTCCGGATTAACCCTGAGCCACTTTTGTGGAGAGGGTCGGATGTGATATAGTAGTTCCTGTTTATTTGTATATAGTTTTAATATACGGTATTTTGAGATATTTCCCCTCACACTAGAGTGTATGTCTGACTCGCATTTTATCATTGTGTTCTTATGTTATGACAACTCTCGAGTACTCGACTGAGTAGTTCGAGAGTCAGGTGCTTTTGGGATATGTGAGCAGAGTGCACAATTGGAGCATCTTGGAGGCATGTCATCGATGTTTTAGGATATATAGTTGTTACTTTATTTTTACGTGATAGACCCGTTATTTTATTTGAGACTATTGTATCGTATATTTATTTAGAACTCCATGCTTTTGGGAGTTGATGTATTCTGATTTTCATTACTAATATGTATTTGTCAGTTGCTTCCTCTAGTGCAATATCTTATATATTGTTATTCTATTCTGTTCATGTACATTTAGTATATTATATGTTGTTCTGTTGTGAGATCTTATGTATGTCTTGGTTTAGTGTTTTTTTCTAATTTTACCCTGACGATCTGTCATTCGTGGTATTCGACAGTCATGCGATGATATAAGGCGCATACTTTTGGTTATTATGAAGGGAGGGTTGTTACATGCTCCCAAAACTCAAACGAATCATACCTCTTCATCCATCTATGACTGGTACAAAGATGAAGATAAGTGAATGTCCATGTCGCCAAAGAAGGGCAAGCATAAATCGACTGGCGTTGGTTCAAGGAAGGGTAGAGGCAAACCGAAGAAATCAAAGAAGTAATCAATCTCATGGCTTATTGGTTCAACTTTTTGACCTTTTTCCTTTAGTGTACATAGGTTGTAGATGTGCAAGACGCCCATAACTTTTACTGAAAAGATGAATATAAATAAAAGTCATTTTCTATTCAACTCTATCTTATTTACTTTATCGAATCTTTACTTTTCTGCATATGTACTTGCCTATATGTATAAATATATAATTGCCTGTAATGAAATTACTTATATATGCATGCGTTAGTGGTCCATGTAGTGCTCTTTATTTATTGTAACTCTATACATATAAATAAATTTCAAAGATTACCCGGTGTTGCTCTACTATTTAGTTTTGCTTATTATTAGTCAAGCATTTATTATTTAATTAAAAGAATTGTACATCATCAGTTAACATTGTTTATTACCAGTTGAACATATCTCGCTCGGCTCTAAACTATATTATGCTCTATTGTTGTATTTGAAATTAAATGGTTTAGTTTCCCATGTCAATACGTGCTTTGATATAACTTAGTAGTGTACCTGCAAAAGATTCAATTCAACACCAGTTCCTATCTCTAGGATCCGATGTCCTAGATGCCAACCTTTAGGCATCACCTCTAACCTTGGCAATCTCTGAGTGTTGGTCAAGGATGATATATATAAGACAAAATCATCCGACCTTGCCCAGTCTGAATATATTTCAATGATTCGACTATGGGCCAAAGGAGTTCATCGGTGCCATCTTTGGGTATCTAGACATTTGGTTTTCAAAACCCAAAATATCTGATTGTGCCACTGCTCTTATATCACAGAGTCATTTGTTAAGAATACAATTCCATTGATTCAAAAGGATAAATTTATTTATCAACAAATGGCAATTTTTACCTTATTGCATCAAACAATGATGAATATGGTGCCTTATTCATAGAAATAAAATCAAGTGAAATAGCATCGAAGGTGTTCAATATTCCATGCCTGGGGAACTGCAGTCCCATCTATGATTAACAGCTTTTCCAACCCCAGGCTTCTATGTAATGACATAAAGACCTTCCAATTTTAGCCGAAGTCCCCCTATTCTCCAAAATACCTATTTTAAGATGAGATCGCATATTTTGAAGGATAGTCTCTAACCTTGGCATTGAACTGCTTTTCTGCTCTTCATTAGTGAGTAGCCATCCTTAGATCATCCACTTCTTGGTAGAGTTAGGGATATACTCTAAGGACAATTCTATAATTTATTGTAAATTATTAACTCTGTAATAGAATCTCATTTGAAATAAAATGTATTTTCCTTTCTTTTATACACTGGTCATATTGTGATATGTTAATAATTTAATTAATTTAAGTAGATCAAATAGGAAATCCTCAAATGATATGTTATATGATAGTAATAATAGTGTTTTGTAATTATGAGAAATTTACTGCATTAAAAATGACATATTATTTTAAATGTTCCTAGTCAAGCTATTTCGAGACAAGATATTGATACATCCGTTGAGACTAGAACACGTAACGCTCTCCAAATGTTGGTTACATATCACCCATGGTCATTGGATGCACGATTATGTACTAAAGTTATTCGACAATTATGGAATAACTCATTCAAGGGTTTTTTGTTTGTTAATAAAACTAAGGTCAAAAAAAGTATCTCGAAGTGACAATATTACATAGTTCTCTCAATTAAGAATACCATTGAACTTCAATATATGCACTCCACTTTAATTATGGTTAAATCGTGGCACGGAAACAATTAAATGACTATAGTTGGGTTTGAGTTATAATATTGGAAGTGAAATACTATTCAATAGAGAACTCATCTAATTAGTTATATTAGGTTAATATCATGGTCAATTGTAGTTGACTAAAGGTCAAAGTGTTTCGCCTAAGAAGTACAGTTAATAATAATTGTTATTATTGAACTATTTGTGATTGGACAAACCAAGTTGAATGTGGACGATATTGAAACTTTGACCAAAACCAAATTCCATAAGTCCTAAAGTGATATAGTTTTGACGAAGAAAATTGATGTAAATAATTTTACTAGCATGTAATACTTAAAATAGTAAAATAGAATTCTATCGTAAAGATGTGTAAGTGATAAATTTGGCACACTATTTCACCACTAGCTAAGGTAATGTATGAACATTAATATTCGGTCTGTTCAATATTAACCACTAATTGAACTTACACCATTCTATCGCACAACTATAATTATAAATAATCTAAAATACCACATGATTTAGTTAATTTGTATATATTATAAATTAATTAGATTGATTAATATTTATTAAATATTAGTTATTAAATTTTATTTAGTTTTAGAAGCCATTAATTATTAATTGGATATGTATATAATATACACACACACACACACACGTATCGATACACAATATCAATGGAAATTTAAATCTTATTTAAATCTATTAATTACCAAATAGGTTTGGGAATTTTTTAAAGCCCATTAAGGCTAAAGCATGGCTAAATATAAGGTGGAAGAGAAGGAAGCTTAAGTGTTTCAAAATTATTTTGAAAATATAGAAAAAGAATGAGTAAAGAAGGAGACATTTTCTCCTCCTTTACCTTTTCTTTATGATGCTTATAAAACCCACCTCACTTCGTTTTTTGAGGCATTCAATTCATTTGTTCCCGCTGCAAGTTTTGGAGGCCATAGCTGAAACTTGAAGGAGAAATAATTAAACAAGATCAAATTAAACAAAAACAAAGGTGGTGCTTCATATTGTTGCAATTACTGGAAGTTGTTTCGGTTGAACCTTGGAGTTATTAATTCATTCAAGGTGCAAATCAAAGGCAATTTCTTCAGGTAACCTTTCATATCCATTACCATTTATATACATCATTTTGATTGTGTAGATTAGACAACACATATTTTATAAAGAATATATATATCCTTATGTTGTTCGATATAATATTTGTAATCAAATTGAAAAAAAAACATGATAACACCAACATAACATATATATTTTTTGGCTATAGTATTTTAAATTAATAATTAATAATTTTGGATTTTAAACATATCTTTTATTAGCTAAAATATTTTTATAACATGTTAAGTACATATTCATATCATATATGTATATATTAAATTATTTAAATTACACACACACACTTTAGGCAATATTTTTATTTGCTATTTTTGTAAATTAGTATATATCTAATGAAAAACAAAACATATCTATATAGCATTCGAAAGAAATAAAAATATTAATTTTCTTTGAAAAACTTTTTGCCCAAAATTTTAAAAAAAAAATCCTTTTAAAACATGGAACCATAATGAAATTTTTTGTGAGAAGGGATTTCGGCTTCAATTGGTACCATGACCTCAATTCCATAGTCCAAGGTGAATGGAATATGATCAGTGCAGAGTTCTTTGTCATTCTATAAACCCATAATGCCAATGTTAACTCATCGGTCTCGTCTTGATGATCTTGTCCAATGCCTCCACCTTGCCATTCACATTTTAATGTGCCACTGCTGCAAAACTTTTCTATCAGTTCGATATCAAGCATGGAAGTCTTAGAATCATGTACTTTCAAACTGAGTTCCGCTACTAGTGATTATGTTCTGCAGGACTCCAAATCTGCACAAAATGTTCTCCACTACAAAGATGATTACTTTCACCAAAGTGGTTGTCGTAAGCTATTATGCTTCAATCCATTTCATCAAGTAGTCCATAGCCACAATTTACTTCACTTCGCCTCTCAATATCGGTAGCGCTCCAATGTTATATATTCCCTAAATCGTAAAAGGCCTCGAGCTTATCGTTATCGTAAGCTCCTTGGATTGGGCTCTTAAAATCTTTGTAAATCTCTAATGCTTTTCACTTATCCTAGAATATTCGACTACATCCCAGTTGACAGTCAACTAGAAATATCCATAATGAAGAATCTTCTTGACTAGTGTTTGCCCTCCAGTATGATCACCACAGCTTCCTTCGTATACACCTGCAAGGATTTTCTTAGCTTCATCCTTAGCAACATAACTTAGCAATGGGGTTGAGAATCCTTTTCGATATAGTACTCCTTCTTGCATAATGAATTAAGGAACTTTACGTAGGAGCTTTCATCAGTCATTCCATCCTTTCAGGACAGTTCCCATTATCAAATAATCTTTAACCAGAGCCATTCATGACTCCTTTTCCTCCTTGACCTCCAAGACAAAATTGGTATCCATCTCGTCAATGCTTGGAATTATCAAAACCTCTACTATTACAATTCCTAATAGTTGTGATTCCCTAAAGCTAGTCAATTTAGCCAAAGAAACGGTATTCGTATTCTCTTCCCTAGGGATGTACGTTATCGTGTAGTGCCCAATATCGCCTAGCGGTTCCGACACCTTTGATACGTAACGGGCAAGTCTTGACCTTAGACTTGAATTCCTTCTTTACCTAACAAACCACCAACTAAGAGTCACTAAAGATATGCAATGTTTTGATTCCTAACTCTTTCGATATCTTAAGTCCCATGATCAACGCTCCATATTCTACCTCATTGTTTATCGCTTGGAATTCTAGCTTTAAAGCATTGTAGGTCCTACGACTTTCTAGGTTTATCAAAACTACTCCAACCTTGAACTCTTGTTCACTGGATGCTCCACCAACATACAACTTCCATTAAGAGAGTTGGACCTTTTTTTTATTTCATCATCTTGAATGGTGAACTCGGCAATGAAATCTGCCAATGCTTGTCCTCAGATTGCCTTCCTTGGATGTATGTTATATTGTAAGGGATTAGCTCAATGTTCCACTTTATCAATCTCCCTAAAGTCTCAAGATAATGTAGTATTTATCTAAGCATTTGATCAGTCAACACTTTTATTAGATGAGCCTGTAAATATAGCCTCAAATTCCTCGATGCAATCAACGAACATTATGCCAACTTATCTAACTTTGGATAATTCTTCTGTACTTCAAAGAACAATTTGCTAGTGTTGTAGACTGGACTTTAGATCTTTCATTCCTCATGCACTAAGATTACACTTAGCACATGAGTCATACTACTAATTAAACGTACAAATCCTCCCCTTCCAAGGGCATGGACAACATTGGTGGTTTCTTTATGCTCCAATAGTTTCCGAAACACAGCTTCACATTAGCTCATCCATTGGAACTTTCTTTTCCTTTATTGAGGGCTCAAAAAACGGTATACAATTATTAGTTGCCTTTGAGATAAATCAGTTCAGTGCGATGATTTTCCTTATTCAAGCTCTGCATTTCTTTCCTTGTCTTCGGGCAATAACTAGTTTTAATGCTTCGATCTGCTATGGATTTACTTCAATGCCATTCGAGTTTATAATGAAAACTTTAAACTTGCCTGATGCAACCCTAAAATAACACTTTAATGGATTCATCTTTATTTCATACTTTCGAAGCATGTTGAACATTTATGTAAGTTCGCCTATGTAATCTGCCAGTGGTTGTGACTTCACAAGCATATTGTCCACATAGACTTACACAGTCCTCTCTATCCATCCTTTAAACATTTTGTTAAACAAGCACTGATAAGTAGCTCTCGTGTTCTTTAGAGTGAATGCATGACTCTATCGAAGTACAACTCTAGATCGATGATAATACTCATATGCTCATGATCTAGGACATGCTTCATAATTTGATTGTAGTCATAGAAACATCCATGAAAGATAGGAGTTCATGTTCAGCTGTTGCATCCATTAGTTAATTTATCCCCAGCCAAGGGAAGCTGTCCTTTAGGTATGCCTTATTCAAATCGGAATAGTCTATGCATGTCCACCATTTACTATTCAATTTCTTGACTAAAACTTGATTTGATACCCATTATTGGTATGGTGCGTCATGAATAAAGCCATTTTCCTTTAGCTTATCCACTTCTTTCAATGCAGCGGACCACCGCACCCTTTGTTTTATAGGAGGGTAATTTGGGTTCACATTTAATGCATGAAACACAACTTCAGGTGATATTCCATATATCAGAATATATCCAAGCAAACATGTCCGTTTTCACTTGGACAAACCTTACCGACTATTTTCTCATCTTCATGATGAGTTAAGATCCGACCTTGAGAACCATCGTAGGTTCATCATTGTCTATTGCAAATCAATCATCTGCTCCACCGGGGTCACACTCACCTGCTTTGCCTTATTTTATGGGTCCATAAATTTGAAATTTTTTCTATTGGATCCAAGCAAAGGCTTAGGTAGTAGTTGTTATGCCATAGAGGATTTAACACCAGGAGCCTTCTTTGCATTCCACTTCTCTTTCTATTTGCCTCTCCGAGCTTAATGGTGTAGCACTCATGACCAATGCATTGGTCACCCTAAATTGCCCTCATTCCATTTTCTTTAGGAAACTTCGTAAACAAGCACTATGGAGCAAGAGTAGTTTGAAAACCAACAAGGGCCAACTGACCTGGAAAGCAGTATAGGCTGAAAATCCGTCAACCGGTACAAAATTCTGCAACCGCGCTACCTTGTAGTCTCTAACTCCTAGTTATATATACAACTTGATGCACCCAACTGGATCATGGGCCCCTCTGGTAAACCCTTAGATTCAGGATTTACATGGCTGCGGATCTTTTCATCAAGATGCATCTTATCAAAACATTTGTTTAAATAAGATATTCATCAAGCCCCCATGATCAATAAGGACTTGGTGCAATGTCGTTGGCCCTATCGCAGTTTTATTCACAATACGGTCATTCATTAATGCTTCAACCCCATTAGCTTATTTATTAGCTTCTATATTTGTAAAACCAATGTCATCATCTATCCTCTTTTTTTCCTTGTTGAAACTCTCTCTTCTGTGGCATAACATACTACCTGAGGCACATGCCTTAAGGAGCTACCATAGCTCTCCATCTCATTATAAATACTCTTTGTGGGGTGCGAACCTCTGGATATGGTGTTAATAACCATCCCTCTAGCTGCATGTCTCGGTCCTTTTTTGCTAGACCTAACACGATCTCCTTGAGGTGGTTGTCTCTGAGATTGGTTATTAGCTTGTTTGCCTACTTATGGGTTTTGAGCATGTTGTGCTAGCTACTTTTTCCTAATCATATGCTCAATAACATCCTTTAAATGACTGCATTCGTTCGTATTATGCCCATCGATTTTATGAAAGCAACAATATTTTTCAAAGCCCATTTCCTCTTTAGTTGTCTCCCTTGGGAGTCGCTTATCGTAGAGCCCCGTACCTTGCATGGCAAGGTAAATATTTTCAATGAGATTCGTCAATTTCATTTAGTCGCCTGGGCGAGTGAACCTTGAGTTCTTCTATTTATCTTGCTTTTTGCCACCCACATTTGATATTTCACTTGTTTTTTTATTACCAACACTCACTGCCACGATTCCAGCACCGTCACCACTCTCTTGACAGCTAGGTTGCTTTGAATCACACAGCTCGATCATTCCTAACAGCCAGCGGCCAATTCTGCCTCCAAATCTACCTTTCTAAGTGTTGGTATTGAGATGCATTACTATAGGATTCTTTCAAAGTAAGTGGTTCCTTCCTCTTGAGCCATCTACCAAAATCAGTCTATGTGTGGACTCTATTCATTAGCACCATCAGCACAATTTCCTCCTTGTGGTTCCTATCTACATTGTCGCAGCGTTAAATCTTAAAAAGTACTTTTTAAGTTCTCTTTGGACCTGTGATGGACATTCGATTACGATATAGTGTTCTTTGGTCGAACAGTGTGAATTCGAAACAATTATATGAATCACCATGCTAACTGAACTTACGATGATATGGACTTGGGCTCAAGCCGACCAAACCACATCGTCATAAGCCCTTTAAAGAATTTCAAAAAACAACTACATCTGACAGCATCTATTACGTGGTCACTGTCCATGTGCCATCCGTACTTCAAAAGATGTTGCCTAAGGTTAATCGTGTCATTATAACTAATGGTTGGCATCACAAACTTCTTAGGATACTTTGCTTTAAGAATATAACCGACGGATGGGGCTGACCTGCCAAGGAGTCCCACTCTTCATTCTATCACTAGTGACTTTCACTTATCAGTCTCTTAATCATATCGACAAAGTACTCCTCATTGTCGTGGCCTTCCATATGGAGATCATCATGACATCTCTAAGTGTTTGGCCCGATAAATGCTCTCAGTCAGTTCTATGGTGTCTAGGTTCTTCTGTCTCTAGGAGAACCATTCGTCCTAACCCATGGTGACAACTCGTTAGACTCCATCTCCTTCTAGCTGGTTTACTAGTGCCATCCCTAGAACCCTAGCTTGAGGACCAATAGCTTTCCCTTTACCAGCATCATCATTTTGCAAGTCTTCCTCGCTATTTGAGAGATGTAGCCTCTTAGTTGACCAGTCAATACCGACTGGCCCAGATTAATCAACACCGACCAGTTTGGATTTTGGTTGAGTGGCTGCATCTCTTTCCGTCTTTATCAACATTGCCCTAGCCCCTTCTACATCGGTCATTTATCTAGTCTTATGTTCCATTTAGTCAAAGACGAGCTTTCTTTACTGGGACCAAAAGATGATGAATCCCTTCTGCTCTTCCTTAACCCGTAAAATTCATTATGCCATAGGGGTTGGGTCAATGCCACCAGATGATCTTGCAACATCTTGGTCATATCCATTTGAGTTTTCTACTGCTGCATCATCTTCAAGTTCATTTCTAACATCATCTTCTTTGTCACCGATTTTGACACAACATCTTGCTGATGCGAAGATTCTAGAAAGACAGCTGCTTCCGTGTCTTCTTTATTACGGTGGAATCCTTAATTATCTCCTTTAGCTATTGCTATTAGTCTCATACCATTTTATCCTTAGGGCCATTATTTTTTAGACCTATAGTATAGTCTTTTCAAATCCAAACAAAAACAAATTTAAGCTTTAGAAAATCGCCACTTAGTGAAAGAACCAAAAAATTTACTAAAATGGGTAAACATCTCAATTCAATAAAAAAGGGATTAAATCAAACTAAAACAATACTAAAATGAGAATAACATAAGGTTTTTAAAGTGATTCGACTCAAATCTTAAACCTATATCTACTATCAAATTTATTTCGGGCTACCTTCACAACTATTACCAATTTTACAATGATTTTAAATCAAGAAAATGATTGATTTCAAACATGGTAGAATATCAATGGAAAAATCTAAGATAGAGAAAAAAACGATGATATATCAACATTCGTACCATTCCCAAATGGTTTTGATATTCATCTCTTTTTTGCTTCATGTTTGTTTAAGTCTTAAAGTTTTTGGATCTTCGTGACAAAATTTCCCATCATAGAGTAGTCGGTACTGACCGATTATGCCTGTCCAAACTTGTTTTTTCTTTAAAATTGCAAGTAGTATCGACAATAACCTAAAGGAGACCCTATGTTGATTTTGGACCGATTAGTGACGAATGGCCTGGATCATTCGGTACCGACCAGTTTGACTTCTCCCAACGCCAACCAAACTCTTTGAAGCTCCATTGTTCTCCAATTTTGACATCTTTCGAGCTTCTTGACCCATTTCTTCATCGTCATGAAGTTTAGATACATCGAGATGTAACTTGGTTCAAATACCGGATAACATACACACGTACACACACAGATATACATATGTATGTATGTATGTTTGCATATTTGTACGTATATACACATACATATATAATGCTTTTTTATGTATTTATATGTTGTTTTGTTATGTTTCGAATATATGCATGTTATATTCAACATAATCATTAAATTAATTCAATGATTATGACTTGTTAAATAAATATAAAACATTTTAAAATAAAATATGGTTTTTTTAATATATATTCGATCTAATACTACTTGATAAATTACACTTGTCCATTAAAATCCAAATAGGCAAAAAATGAACTACCTATTCCACACTCACTTAGAGGAGTCGGACCCAACAATGGTATTAAAGCCCATATAGCTTATGCAGTCTCATTAGCTAGCATTTTGGGCTGACTAATCAACTTATCCATCTAGCTATGCAGTTGTTATGAGATAATATATTGATATATCATTGATATATCTCATGTCGCTCTTAAGCCGATAATTTTTCAAAATATCGCTTAAAATATCATTACTGATATATCGCCTTATTTTTACCTATATATTTTTCCAATATTTAGTTTAAAATACCCAATATTTTTTAGGAATATCATTCATTATTGTATGTCTCGGAGGAAATGTAAATGCTTTCACATTCTCAATATTTGTTTTTTATAGGTGAATGACAATATCTCGACCATATTAGAAATCCCAATGCTCTAATTTTTGGTTTTAACCATACAATTTTAGTCTTTTTCATTAGTCTTTCGATAAAGAACTATACTTATTCCTTTATTTTATATTGTCCATTTTCCATGAAGACTTTACCACTAAAAAAGATCTCGAAAGCGCCATTTCTCTTTTCTTGTTCACTATTTCTAATTGGTCATTTAGCTTATGGAAATTCGTTTTATTAGTTACTATCATGCACCAAGTACCAAAAGCTGAATGGAAGTAGAGTTAAATATTTGACATATCAATAAGGAATGAGATAAAGTTGTAATTGATATTAAGTCAATATTTCTTATTCAATAAATTAAGTGAAAATGAAAATGACGAAACCATATATATGAAAATTATGGGAAAGTGACATAGATGATTAAATGATTGAAGAAATAATGAATATATTGTAAAAATGAAGAAAATAAAAGATGTAAAGTATATGAATTTCTTAGCTTCTATGAGCCTATATTATGATTTGTATTTAATAGAATATTTTAATAAACGTATTTTAATCTATAAACTATATGCAGTCGTCTTTGATAGAAATTCGGCATTATTCATCCAAATATTTGAAAACTTAACATCAACGTAATATTACAACATATTATAATATCATTTGTATCATGTTCTACATATGTTCAACATTTTATCGATATTATCCTAAATTATCACGATATTTTAAAATATCTCATATCGGTACTTGACTAATACATACCTAATACCTATATTAACTGTTGGGGTCAAAATTGACCACCAACACCCAGTCATGTGAAAGCACCAACATCCAATCACAGATCATAGATAGTCTTTGATGTAGAGGATATAATATGAAGAATAAACAAATTAAAAATGAAAGCAAGTAAAAGGGAGAAAATATTTATAGTGGTTCGGCTAATTCTGGCCTACGTCCACTCCAAAGATTTTCCTTTTTATTATACTGAAGTTTGATTACAGTTACAATCCAAAATCCAAGAATTAAAATGGCAGAGTATAGCCTAGGTAGAAAATTAAGAGAAACAGAATGAAAATCCCCTTTTCTAAAGCCATGCCTGCTGTATTTATAGGTGAAACTTTGGCTACAAGGCCTTCTCATCCATACGAGCCCACCATAACGATCGACATGTCCATTTTGTCCATAAGTAATGATCGGCCTTATCATTACCGATCATTTCTCCTTTATCCAAATCAACATCGATCATCTTAGGAGGGTCCTTCATGTCGATCCCTCCCTTTCCATCTTGCTACGCCGATCTGTCTTCCTCCAATATCCTATACCAATCCATCCTCCATGTAGATATGCCGACCCTCTTGATTCATGAGGATATGCTGATCCTTCCTGATGTAACCTGGAAAGTACACCGATCCTTCTAGCTTTATAAGTGTATACCGATCCATCTTGCTTAGAGTGTTATGCTGATCCATAGTGTTCATTAAAAGCATGCTACTCCCTAGTGCCTCAAGATGCTATACTGATACATACTTGTTCGTGCACAATCCTAGCCTACATCATAACATGCCGATCCCTTTAGCGCCAGAGACATATGCCGGACCCCCATAGCCTAAATGTTATACCGGTCCAATCTTTGCCAATCCATTCTATGCCAATCCAAACTATATCGATCCTTCCCATGTCGATCCAAATATGCCAACCCTTTTCCTATTCCGATCCATTCTATGCCAATCCAGTCCATGCCGATCCATACTATGCTGATCCATGTTATGTCGATCCTTCCTTCTCAAGCATATATTCATCACCCTGCATCGTTTACCTACCAACTGTGTCTAATCCTAGCTCCATGTTATTGTCTATAGTTGACTTTTGGATCCTACAATCATCACTCTACACTAATCAGCCTCGATAATTGTGAAGTTTATTGGGTTAAAGCCACCTGCGTATTGCCTTGCCAAAAGGCGGGTCAACAGTTTTCCCCTAAAACATGCCTTGCGATAGGAAGGCATGTTTTGAATTGTCTTAAGTCCAAAGTCTAAAGTCCGTAATCTATTGATTGCCATATTTTCCAATCTATGATCCAATCCGTTACCAATCAAATTCCTTGATCTCTCTAGATCATTAGCGAAAACCACGACTATTCTAAGTCGATATCCAATCCAAATCCATTAACCATATCCATGATCTCTCTAGATCATTTTATCCAAATTCAAGACCGCTCTAGGTGCATATCCATATCCCTAGACTACTTTGGGTCTCTCTTTGGATCATTTTATCCAAATTCCTCACATATTCCTTAAGGATATCCTTCAAATGCCTACAGTCATTTGTATTGTGTCCATTCAGCTCATAAAATAGGCAATGCTTTCCTAATGTCCGCTAATGTTTGAAGGTTCCCTTTTCGTCGGCCTTCAATACTGAAGGCGTCCTATAGTATCCAAATAAATCCTTTCTAAAGGTTCGGTCAAATCCATGTAAGAAGAGAATTTTGTTTCTCTCCATTGCCTTTTCGACATATTATTGCCATCATTCATTTTTCGTTTTCCTTTATCAATCTTGTTTACATCTCCTGATGATCCTCCACTTTGCGCAACATTCACCTTCGGTTTGTTTGCTCATGCATCTTCTTGTCATAGGAAACATTCTGCTTCATGGTAAAACTCTCTAAGATCCATAGGTGGATCCCATGCTAGTGAATCCTTGAACTCCATGCCATTAGCAGTTCTAAATACAGTTGCCATCAAAACCATGGGTGGATCTGACTATCCACCGATGCCGCTGCAGCATTAAATCGTTTAGAAAACTCCTCAGGGACTCACGATCCTCTATTTCAGTATTGCCAAACTCATCACATTTTTGGGTCTCGAGATGTGAATCCTAAACTACCTCATAAACCCTTCAATGAATTCCATCCATGTGCTGATAGAGACGCTTTCCAACTATCTGAACCATAGTGAAGTTATTTCTATCAAATACAAAGGAAAACATTGTGCCATGACTTCCTCTGATACCCCCAGTACTTCCATATGTCTCATATATCTTGTCAGATGAACAACGGGACTGTTTTTCCATCATATATCTCAAGTGTTGGCAGTTTGAATTCAGGTGGACTCCTAGCTTGCTTGATCCTAGGAGCAAAGGTGCTCCTATTTGCATCTTCCAGATCTCTTTTTAAAGATCCTTCTCTCGTACCCCATCTGATCACTTCCGCAAACCTGTCGTTGTCATCAAATTGTAGTCTTCGCTCGTTGTCTCTGACCAACCTCTCGAGTCATGAGGGAATCCTAAAATCTGCTCTTTTGGACGAACATCCATATTTTGATTAGTGCCAAACTACACAGAGTCGCTTGGTATCCTGCCTGGAATCGAGCCAACATGACCCCAGGGCATGCCCGAGTGTGGAACAATCGACACCGCTCGGCTATATTTTCGACGATCGTTCTTGGTCAGTTAGGGGCTGCTCCTAGCGATTTCACTCCATCCTATATCATGTTTACTTTGTTTCTTTGGTTCTGATTCTGGATTTCCTCAACTCCTGCTGCTCCAACTCTGTGATCTATATTTCCAATATTCCCAGCTATTCCATTTCCTTAGTTTTGCACTCTAACTTGTCCAAACTGCCGGAGTAGGTTCTACATCATTTCCTCCTGTCTCTTCAGCATCCTTTCCTGCATAGCATCCATCATTGTTTCCATCTCATCTTTGGTAATGAAGATTAAGGTTTGATTAGCTCTTGAGGAAGCCTCTTGACTCCCTTCATGATGGCTCCTATCAGTTCTCGGTCTCCTTGTTGATTGCCTAGCCATTGCCTCCTTGATCCAAGTATCCAAGCTTCTAAATCTATGATCCTAGCTTCCAAATCTGCGAATCTAAGTCCTCTCAATGAAAGCACCAAAATGTTAGGGTCAAAATTGACCATCAATACCCAGTCGTGTAAATGTACCAATATCCAATCACATATCATAAATAGTCTTTAATGTAGAGGATATAATATGAAGAATAAACAAATTAAAAATGAAAGCAAGTAAAAGAGAGAAAAGATGTATAATGGTTTGGCTAACTCCAGCCTACTTCCACTCTAAAAAAATTCTGTTTTATTATACTGAAGTTTGATTATAGTTACAATTCAAACTCCAAGAATTAAAATGGCAGAGTGTCGCCTAGGAAAAAGATAAAAAGAAACAAAATGAAGATCCCTTTTTATAAAGTCATGCCTGCTGTATTTATAGGTGAATCTACGGCTACGGGGCCTTCTCATCCATATGGGCCCACTATAACGATCAACGTGTCTAATTCATCCATAAATAACGATCGGTCTTATCACTACTGATCATTCCTTCTTTATCCAAATCAATGTCGATCGTCTCAGGAGGGTCCTTCATGCCGATTCCTCCCTTTCCATGTTGCTATGCCAATCCATCTTCCTTTAATATCCTATATCGATCCGTCCTCCACGAAGATATGCCGACCCTTCCTGATCCACACATATGTGTCGATCCTTCCTAATGTAGCTTGGAAAGTACATCGATCCTTCGAGCTTTATAGGTGTATACCAATCCATCTTGCTTAGAGTGTTATGCCAATCTATAGTGTTCCTTAAATACATGCCGCTCTATAGTGCCTCAAGATGCTATACCGATCCATACTTGTTCGTACACAATCCTTAGCCTACATCATAACATGCCGATCCCTTTAGTGCCAGAGACATATGCCGAACCCCACATATCCTAAATGTTGTAACGATCCAAACTTTTCCTATCCAAATTATGCCGAACCTTCCTATGCTGATCCAAACTATGTCGATCCAAACTATGTTATTCCTTTCCTATGCCGATCCATACTATGCCAATCCAATCCATGCCAATCCATACTACGTTGATCCATGTTATGCTGATCCTTCCTTCTCAAGCATATATTCATGTTCCAAGCACCATGCATCATTTATCTACCAACTATTTTTAATCCGAGCTCCATGTTATTAGTTGTAGATGACTTCCAGACCTCCCAATCATCACTCTGCACTAATCGGTCTCGATAATTGTGAAGTCTATTGGGTTAAATCCATCTGTATACTACCTTGCCAAAAGGCGGGTTAACACTACTTAGCCATCTAAGATATATGCATTTATTTATCGAGTGAACGCAAGATATATGCATTATACTTAGGCCATCGACAAATGAATGGTAAGGGCGAATAATATCACTTGATATGTTGAGAAAAATCTAGGTTAAAATTAGTATTAGGGTAATGACCACAATTAAAAGTTGTATATGATACAACCAATAAAGAGTTACCTATCGCTTGTGGGCCTATGATTTGTTGAGCAAACTCGAGGTCAGAATCCCATGGCAAGTGAGTCCTAACACCCACCAAAGAACAAATGTTATATAAAATTAAGATTGTCTACTTTTGTAAATTTGTGCAACGAATAAAATTGATAAAATGTTTATTATTTGAAATATATTAATGAACTAAATGAGAATTGAAGAAGAACTATAAAATAAACTTACTAATAAATCTTTTGACCTATTTTCACTTAAAGACTCATACAAGAGCCAAATTATACAACTACTAACTAAATTCATGCCTTGGTCATTTAATTTTTATTTACTCGAGACTGAATTGTCTTCTATGAGTTTCGAACTCCAAAGTAATATAAGAATAACAATATTCGATCCAAATTCGATCGTATACAAAAGTTACATAGTGAACAGTCGCATTTGGAATATTCGACATCTCGGTGAAAATGGTTTATTAAAAATTAGCAGGTAAACCATAGTTAAGGCCATATGCTCATTATAATTGAATAAGATGAGAATCTTATTATTTTGAAAACAACAAAAGATCGAGGACTAAAAACCGACCTAGGGACTCGATTATTGAAATGTCAGTTTAGATCGGTTTGCTTAAGTGTAACAGTTTCAACATGCTTTAAATGTTAAGAAAGTCGGAACACTTTTGCAATGAATTTGATGATGTCTTGTAGTAAGAGTTTCCCTTTCAATAGTGCAACTATATGGAATGAAAAGCGAATATTCGAGAGTGACATAATATAGGCACCAAAACTGATACATATAGATGTATTAAATCTAAGTTCTAATGATATCAAAACAGATCCTCTTACTTCGTTGAATTCGTCGATAGATTATCACAGACATGAACATGTGTATTTGATACACAAGTAGTATATATATGATAAGTTTGTAGAAAATAAAATAGAAATAGACAATATAACATGCAAAGGAAAGAAAATAATTCAATTTGATCAAGTAGGTCAGGATATAGGAAAAGGGTTCCAAAAGTGCCTAAAATGAATAAGTTTCAATCTTAAAGTCACTCCTTCCTATGATACATAGCGATAATCGAACTATGTTGGAAAAAAGTAAGATTGATGATAATGAAGTTGAGTTAACTTCCTTCTATAAGGATATATACTTGAGAGTAAGTGCATATGTTAAATTTAATTTCATCTAAAGCATAATTTTCGAGATCACATAATATATGAATTAAACCCCAATCTTAAGTGGTTTATGGTATATGGTTCATTAATTTATATTCTGAATATAAGTTTCATAAACTCGAAACTGATCAGTTTTATCTAAGTAGAAAGGCGGATCATAACGTGTTTCGAAATGCCTATTCCCTCACAGTGAGAATAAATTGTAGTTTTAAGAGATAAAATGTTGTGTGAGTTGAGGGGCTACATAAAAGCTTCTCGTAAGGGACCATATATGGACCACCCCGAAGGAGTGTAGGGCCAAACAACAATAAAAATTAGTGTAGTGTAGCGGAATTGGATACAATCCATAGACTCTAACATGGAAGCTGATTATATAAGATGAAATAAAATAGGTCAAGCTTAAAATGTGCAAAACTCATTGGAATGTTTGGTAGACACTCCCATATATTGAAAAGAAACTATGAGTTTCTAATCCAGGTTGAGAAGAAGAATTGTTAATAATAACAATTTCCTCTATTGTCATAAGCCACAAACAATATATCTACCATATGACATGATGCTTTAAACCTAAAATGGAATACAAGAACATTAATAAAATACGATTTTAATAGTTGTACCCAAAGAGATAGTAACTAAATATAAATTAAGGTAGGAATGTTAATGCAAGTTGATAAATAACTAATTTAGTGCAATCCCAGTTAATTGAAACAATTGTAAGGTTATAATTGGTTGGATTTAGTAAATTGGAAAATAAATTCAAAGTTACATTAATTGATGAATTAATACATGATAAATTGTAATTTGATAGAATCAATGCTAGATAAGTAATTGTAATAATTGTTGGTTGATAATAAAGTATGAATGAGATAATGATTGATTGAATAAAAAGAATGGAAATCAAGATTTATTAATTTAAATTTAATAATTTGATTAGTTGGAATTAAATGAAAATTAATACTTAAATATTATGAAAATAGAAATTAAGAGGAAATTGGGAAATATTAAGTACCAAGATTTAGAACAATGTTAGTTATATCCTTATTGTAATAAAAGACGTGAATAACAAAGTTTAAAATTTTAATATATGGATTTTGTGAATTTTAATTTATAATTTCTGAATTTAATGAAATTGAAATTAAACACTGAAATTGATGGAGTTATCAACTTTAAATTGACATCTAATTTTTTTTAAGTTATTATAAATGATTAAGACATCGAAAATGATAGAAAGGGTAAATAAATAAATTTAAACTGGAAAAGTGATTTAATTAATTAATTATTAATTTAATTTAATAACCGGAAAATGGCTATTTTGGCATCTGACTCAGATTTCGATGAAACCTATTTCATCGGATCCGTAATAGTGAATTATTGTAGGATTTCAAGTTTTGTAACAATCGGGCTTGTTGTTTGATGTATGGGCTTGAAACGCCTAGAAATCAATTAATTACAATCAATTGAAATCAATTTGAAATAAGCTTGCTTTAACATAACTTCTTCATACGATGGAATTTGGACTTGAAACCTGTTCCATCGAGCTTAAAATATTTAAAAACATCTATTTTGATATATGGGTGGATCCATTTGCGTTCTGGAGTAAGAATGGGCTTTTCGGGCCATTTATCATTCAACGGTCCAAACCAATCGTATCCGCTCCTTCTCTCGGCTCTACCTAAATATATCGTTATAAACCCTAGCAGCCTTTCTATTTCTCATTTCTGTACATATGGAAATTTCTGTTGCTCCTCTTCCTCAATGGCTGGAAACCCTAATCTTCCCAATCCAATTTCAGATCAAATTCAAATCCAGAAATTTCAAACTCCTAAAAAAAATTCAAAAAAATTATATCTCGAATATCTCGACAATACAAATTTGCGTCAAGTGCTCATTTTCGTAATTGATGCTCGAATCAATGACAAATCTTGATCAATGCTCCGAACGGTGAAATCCTAAGCCTAATTGGGTGTTTGATTCGGGAAGCAATCGACCAAATTAGAATACGGGTTTTGGAGAGAGAGGCTTTTGGAGTCGATGGGTGGTGCTCTCATGGCCTAGCACGACCTGTGGTATCATGAATTCGCGAACGAGGGCTTGAATCGGTGGCGACCGACGATGCCGTGGGGCGATCGCGTGGGCTAGGGGAGATGCGGTCGACGATGTGGAGTTCAATAATGGTGGTGGCTTGGTCGTTGATGACCCTAGGCACGGGCGACGTCGATCAAAGTTTGGGCATATGCGGGTTACTATAGCGACTAGGTTCGAACGAAACACGTAAGGTAAAAGCCGGGTGACGTGGAATTTTTGTGTGTGTGTGTGTATATATATTTATATATAATTTAATTCAGGCTAAAATGTGCTAACCACGTTAACTCTTTCATACGAGGTCCGATTTAGAAGCGGTTTCTTGCCCTGGGATCGTATCGAAATTACATACATTCTGAAGCTAGTTTGGACAGATTCTGATATTTTTTGAATCTTGAGTTTAAATTGAATTTAAATTCAAAGGTGAGTGTTTTAACCCACTCACAACTTCTAAAATTTCTTATGTTTGTTAAATTGATTTATGATGTGATTAGAAATTTATTTATGTTTGTTTGCCATATTTTGAATCATTATCTCAATTTGGTTGAATTTATTTGGATAAAATATATTTAATTTTTTATTGAATATAAACTGCCAGTAAATACCTGTTATTTATTATCTGTTCTATATTGATGTTATTGATTGAATTGGATGATGATTGTGATAAATGTTTGACGATTGATATTGGATGAATGGGTGTTGTATTTTATTTCATTATAAACTGCAAGTTTGTTATGGATTTTTATTTCATTCGGGATTGCGGTTTGAACTGATATATAACCGTATTTATATTTTAAATTGCTGATTGAAATGATAAATATCCATATCACTTGACCGTAGGATAGAAAATTATATACTGACCCTGTAGTCTATATATAAAAAGATATTGAAATGGTTTTTATGGTTTTGTAAAGAAATATATGGTTTTATATAAATATTGAAAGAGACTATATAAATGTAAATTTATTCTTGATTTTAAGCTATGTATAAATTTGTTTTAATTTAGAATAAGCTGATAATAATTTTTGATTTTATTAAAGATAATATGGTTAGTATTTATTTAAATTATATTTTAATATAGAGTTTATAATGATTTAAATAAATTAGGTTGGAAGATAAATTTGAGATTTATTTGAAATTGAATTTATTTAAGAATTAAACTCAAATAAGTTGATGTGAAATTTACTAAATTTGAAATTTCAGAAGGTATGATTTTTATGACTTGATTTTGGTTTAAGGTGAATTAAATGAATATTTCAAGTATAAATAAGCTGAAGGAAATATCTAGTTATTTGTAAATTGAGTTTTATTTAAATGATAATGGATTTATTATGTAAAATATTTCAAAACTAAATAATAGAAAATTGAATTGTTGAATCGTAATTACCTAACTTAGTTTTGAAATTGTTGAATACTTAAAGTTTGAAATATATTGAATTTGAAATGGTTTATCCTGTGGATCAAATCTGTCTTGAAATCAATATAGTTTGGAATGGTTATTTGGAAACTGAATTGTATTGAAATTTATGATTTGGGATTTGTCTAAATTTAAAATTTAGAAATTCGAGTTGTTATGGAATTGATTTGTGAAATTGAAGAAGCTAGTTTATTTTATAAAGTATTTTAATAATTTAACCATTTAAGTGGTGGAAAATATGTTTCCAAGAGATGAGTTTCAAAGTATTATGATTTGAAAGTGCTATATTTCGAGTGTTTTGATTTCGAAGCGTTATAACATAGAAATTGCTATGATTTTGGAAAGGATATATTTGAAATAAAAATGACATCATATTGATTTGGGTTTTAATAAAAATGATATCATATTGGTTTGGTTTTTGAAATGGAAATGATATCGTATTTATATGGTTTTAAAATGGATATTATATTCCGGTTTTGAAGTATAAATTATTTTGAAATGACCGCGGTGTTATAATAACGTTTGGTTGTTAAAGAGACTGGGATCGGAAGTTGTCATACTCTCTGCCAACTCCGAAAACCACTTTAACAACCATGTACGCGGTGGAGATTTCAGAATGGAGTAGGATGGTGGCGATGTTCTATTGAGGTATATACATGGACCCAACTCCCGTGAGTTGACATAAGGTGGCTAAAACAGGAGCGATTGACGGGCTAAGAAGGTAGCACCTTTTATCGGGCACACTCCTTTGATACCATTCTATTACTTTGTGATTGATTAGGGACGTTTTGATTTTAGGGGTGTGGCTCGTGGTGGGCGGTAGTAGCTGCTACGCGTTACCACCGGTTCAGAAGCGTAATTGGTATATCTATCCTGGCATTGCCTACTTGTGCCGTGTCACCTACCCTAGCGCGCCTTGTACGAGTTTTATTTGTGTCGTACCTATGGAGTATCCTCTGGTAGCCTCCCAATCAGGAGGTATTATGGTACTGTATAGACTACTGGCACTATTTATGTGTTAAGGTGGAAAATGTAAAGCCTTAACGCTATTTTAAAGTAAGTTTATTTTACTATTATACATTATTATAATAGCGAATATTACTACATAGTAAACAGTTTAACGGATCCTTAGGGATGTGAATCCCGAGCGTCTCTTAAGTTACTACACTCACGTTAGACACTGGATAGGATATGTCAAATCCCGTAAACATCTCTGACGCCGTTCCGCTCATATTATTTACCATTTATTTAACTTACATAAGATCTTTTAGTTCTAACTCGAGTATTTTGTCTTTTCAATTCGTTCGGGTCAGTCTGAGCATTTCAGGATTCGAAGACTTTATTTCTAGAGGACAAAGACGAAGATTGTAGTATTATTATATGCTATAGTGTTCCACTGCATCGCATTGTTCCGCTGCATTGTTATTTACTATTCTTTGGTATGTGTAACTCTAATTCTATATTGTATTAGTATAATCAAATGTTTTGAAACAGCTTCATGAACTGTTATTTGATTATTATATTTTGTCGTTACGTTGCAAGATTCTGGTTTGTCTTCTTTCTTTCACCCTTTTTCTTATTTACCCCAATAATAATTCGCCCTTTTGTATGGTTTGAGTCTGACGTGTGTGCTTTATCGTCGATTTAAAATGTACAAAAAGGCGGGATGTTACATGTTTTGACAAAGAAATCAAATAGTTTATTTTTAGTCAAAATGCTGAGGAAGGGTGTCTATAAGAAAGAATATTAAAAGGTACTAAGATATTTCTTAATGTAAGTAAAAAACATACTATTGATTGTTAACGATGTACTTATGTTAAAAGTTTTAGCTTGTTTGTTTAATTCTCAGTATAAGCATATGAAAATTATATATTTTATAATCAATATAAAAGGATGTTATGATTGTCCCAAAATGATATACACGGACACCGGACTAAATATTTAATATGGAGCAACTGATATGGATTGCTTACACATCAGCGATAGGAATTATCGTATATGCTATGATTTTACACTATATCGCATTTCATTTACTCACTTGGTGCATTGAGCGAGTATTAACTTCGAATCAAGATCGTTAAATGGTAGTTAAAAGTATTCTCGAGTATTTAGAAATATTTTTATGGAAACAATGAACTTCTTGTGAAGGATAGTTTGGACTTCAACTTTATAAGTGATATTGAATATAGTAGTCAATCCCAAAATTCATATCAACCTTAGTTATGGAGATTTAATGGAAATTTTCCAAACAAGAGCTGGTGGCTGATTCAAATGAAAAGTTAAGTGCATTGCCTAAAATAGTGTCTTTATAAATGTAGTCCAAGTAAATGCACAAATTAATACTAAGCTAGGGATGATTTCAAATGTTGAAATTCCCACGATATTGTTTTATGAAAATAATACCGAGATACTGATCGTGAAAGAACTTAGGGTTGATAAATAGTCTAGACACATACTCTAATTTTCATATGATAAAGACAGTTTTAAGCAATGATGAGATTTTTGCTGATAGAGTATATAGTCAAATAGTATAACAGATTCATTAAGGCATTAGCTTGATCAGTTCTGAGAAAAACGATAATAGGAATGCGATTAAGATTCCATAATTGACCCTAAGGCAAGTAGGAGATTGAAGGAGTGAGTATTCTGCCCTAGGGGCAATTATGTAATTTGGTACATATACATATATACATATATATAACTTTGTAATCAATCTTGTTCACTATAAAGGTGCTTTTTCTCTTTTATCTACTAGGTTATATATTGATCGAATCGGTTAGGTACTTAATTTAATTTAACTAAAAATATCCTTAAAAAAATGTTCTATGATTATAGTTGCAAAAATTTGCAATCGTGAGTAATTGACCATAATATTAAATAACATTTTTTTAGATATTCCTAATCAAGATATTTCGAGAAAGGATATTGATACATCCATTGAGACTATAGTATGTAACCCTCTCCAAATACTGGGAAGTGTATTACTCATGGCTGTTTAGGGCACCAAGAGGTTACTTATAGCTATTGGATAACTATAGAATGACTCGTCCAAGAGTTTCCTATTGATGACAACTAGGTCAAACAGGAAATCTCGGTGTGACGATGTTGCATAGTTCCCTTGACTTGAGAATACCATGGAGCTCCAATATGGATACTCCACTTTAATTTAGTTTAATCATGGTATGGCGATCATTAAGCGACTATTGTTGGATTTGATTTGAATTACAGGAAGAAAAGTGCTACGTAACTTATAATTCATCTCCTCGATTATATGAGTGTAACGACCCAAATTTTTAAGTCTTCGAACTTGAATATTTAATTTATTTAAATATTCGGATTTGTATTTAAATTATGAAAAAATATATTTCCCTTCAAATAATTGTCAGACTTTTTTTGATGACGTATTCTTAATTTAATTTATAGGATTTTCTATAAATCTTATTTCGGTAAATATTTAAATTATAATTTGACGTATTTTTTGGCAAACATTGACATTTTTGAAATGTAACAGAGTTTTATAACTGGCGAGTTTTGTTTTTGTTTTGTGATCGCATCACAATTCTATATGCAATCATATTTTATTTTATGTCGTTCGTAGCTCGTGTATGGGTGTCGTGGTGTTGTATCGTAGTACCAGAATTTATTTGAATTTTAAAAAAAATTAAAAAAATGAGTACACTGCTATCTTTCTCTTGGTCGGAATTTTGTTCGTGTGTGCTACTCCTTCTCCTCCTTCCTTTTGGTTTCCTTGTCCTCCCCCTAGAATTTTGATGGTCTATGTGTGTGTACACTAGACACTCAACACTGAAAAATGGATCATCCCCTCTACTGCCTCACTCTGCCATGCTTTGGTCTCGACTTCAAATAATTCTTCTTTGGTCTGTCATTAAACAAACATGCATATTCAAATTTCAAAAATCAAATTCCTCCGATCCATTCGATATTAGCCTTTGCCATCAAAAAGAAAGTTGTTCATATCGATCCATAGTATTTCCAGAAATTGATCGCGCTCGATTTCATCGAGCGATGATTGAGATATCGTTGATTTACTAAAAAAGGAAAAATAAGTTCACAAACTTAGAAAATTAAATTCTCTCGATCCACTTCGAATCAGTTGACAACGTATTCGTTGTTGGGATCATATGAAGGAGTAGTATGTTTGGTGAAGTTTTAGTGAGATTCCGTGTAGATGATCGACGATGATCGCAACCTAGGGTTTAAGTTAATCGTAGATGGAGGCGTCGATAGGAGAATCGAAGATCGGCATTGTGTTCGAGGAGGAGAGGTGCTCGAGCGGTGAAAGTTTGGTGAAGATTAGAGATGAAAAGTGCTGCGCGTTTCAAGGGCAATCGCAATTTTTAGGTTACGGTAATGTGGCCGGGTTTTGTTTCTGGGTAACCGGAGTGGTGATGGCGGGGTGTATTGTGTCAAGCTCGTCGAGATGGATGTGTGGGTGGCCTCAGATGGATGGATAGCCTAGCGACAGCATCATGCACCATGTGCATGCTAATGTTGGTACAGGAATTGATCGAAGAAGAAGAAGAAGAAGGGAAAAGGAGAGAGTCAGGTTTACTAAGATGCAAGCTGCACTGGTGGGCTTTGGACTGAAATAATTAGTGGGAAAAATTTGAAATGTTTATTTAGTTTTATAAGCTGAAATGGCAAAACTTTGCACTGCAATATCTCATCCATGTGGAATTTGTTTAAACCGTGGAGTTTTGCATTGTACTCGTATGGACGAGTACATCATTGTGGTATAACTAGATGGTAGCTTTGGACATGTATAAATTTATGATATATTTAAACAGATTGAATTTAAATCACGTTATTTTAATAAGAACATTGTTCAAATTATTATAGCTAAATAATTAAAATCTATTTGGCCAGATAAAATACCGTTGAGTTAAATTAGATTGAATATGATAATTGGACATTTGTTTAGTGGAATAAAACGCCGTCCCGCTAATTTAATTAATTTGATCATTTAATTAGCAGAATAAATCCCTGTTCTGCTATGTTGTAGATTCACACATCTAATTATATGTTGGTAACTAACATGCCACATTGAATAAGTAAATGTGTTATCAATGATGGTTAAGTGTTGAATTTATTTAGATGTTGATTATGTATATATCAGTTATTATTTAAAATTTAAATTATGGTAGCTTGTTTAAGTACCGTTGTTGGATCTAAGCCTCTTTCTCATTAGGAAAGTTAATTACTATTCAAAAGTTAATTAATAATTATTTTAGAAATGATTTAGAGTAAATTATTTTATTAATATGATTCATTTAAAGTTTTTCAAGAATATTTAAATTATTGTTTTAAAGTAATTTAATCATTTATCTAAAACGTATTAAATTATATTTTAATTATTAATTTAATTATTAATTTAAAGTTATTTAATTATATTATATTTAACAATGTATTAATAATGTTTTGAAGTTAATTAATTATTTATTTTATTAACACTGATTTGGAGTTAAATTATTAGTTAATTAAATTTATTATTAAGTGTATTCTAAATTTATTATTTTGAATAATGTTTAAAATATATTTCAACGAAGAATGTCAAATAATAAATTGGTTATTAAAGGTGTTTTAAATTATCAATTGTATTAATGGAACTTTATTGATGGAAGTTCACGTAGGGAGTTTGTTTAAAACAAGGGAAGTTTATAAATGGGTGTTTATAAATTAAAAGAGATTTTAGAATTGGGAAAGAGTTTTGCAAATGATTTGGATACTTATAAAAAAATTATAAATGGTTTTGATATTTATAAAAAAAGATTAGTAAATTAACTTGGTGACTTGTTAAGGGTTTTATAAATAAATTTGTAAACTATAAATGAGATATTTATAAAATAAAAGAGATTTATACAAAGAGATGGGTTATAGATCATTTATATCTACATTTTAATATGATTTTTGATAGGAAATATCTTTAAGTGTTGGTGAATATATTTATACCATTTTATAAGTAGTAAAAGTAGCTTTCCAGTTTTTCGAAAGTGAAATGGGTTTGTGAATATACTTATTCCATTGAGATAAATATATGGTTATATTTTCTTAGTATCGAAAATATAGTGGTTTGTGAATATATTTATCCTTTTAAGATAAGTATATAAAGATGATTTCCAAGTTTCAGTAAGAAATGTTAAATCAATAGAAGGTAAATTTGAGAGGCTTAGTGATTCTATGGAAAATATAATCTCTGTTTGAATTATTGTTATCTGATAGTTAAATAAGCGACTATCAAAATTTGGACCAAAATGTAACTTTGGAAATATCTAGGAGAAACACAAAAATTATATGGTACAGTTACCATTGGTTGTGCTATACTGTACGTATAAATTCATTTCGTTCTTTTAGAATAAATGATAAGAAAATCCGTCAACAAACAGTTAGGAATTGATCTCCACTCTTATCATTTGTCTACTTATTTCCTAAAGAATCAGGTTGAGTTTACCGGACACTATCAGAAGTTGTTTCGAAGAGACTGGGATCGGATATGTTATCTGAAAACCACTTCGATCCAACTCAAGCTTTTCGAATGGAAGACATCTTCAAGAGTATGGAATCGAAGATAGAGCTTTGAAGTGCAAAGAATATTTGCTATTAATCTTGGAAGGGATTCATCAAAATGGATGTAGTAGAAATAGCACCTTCAGTTTTGTTCAATCTCGAAACGAACTTGTATGGATGAATGCTGGCTTACGTTGATGCTTGGAGGATAGTGTTAGCAATCCAAGAGAGATTGTTATTCAAAAAGGTAAAACATAGCCTCAAGCATCATCAATCGAGAATGACTAAAATATGGGAGATGCAGTAGGGCTATGTGGGTCACTTCCATTAGGATATGATCATCACTCTCTAGAGTGGATATCATCTCTCATTTGTATGCTTAGGACCTATTAGGGGTAATCATATTCGGTACTACTAGTCAAGTGGTAGGTCGATTCTATGTTGGTAGGGGATCCTAGTGAGGTCCTCGGTGTTATTTTATCTGGAGATGCACCTTGATGGATGGTACCCCAGTAGCCTAATCATTGTATGGAATCCATTCTCCAATAAGCATTGTACAGACTTAGTTGTACCTAACTATGTTGGAATGTGAGATGCAAGCATTCCAGCTATTTTAATATTTTATTTTTCACCCTAAGACATTATTATAATGTCACTGAATTTTCCACAGAAAATGTTTTGGTTATCGTAAGGTTAAAACCCATCCATATTTACATGCCGCGTGGTCTTACGAGATACCTTTGATTTTAAAAGATTTTAAAACTTAAAATAAATAAAATTCCTTGTGATTTGAGTTTCTCACGCTGGTTTTACCAGACTGACCGGGGAATTGTTTTTCGTAAATGCTCGGGTCAGACCGAGCAAATCTTTTAGATTTAGCTTTGGATGCTTTGGAGATCAGAAGACAAGCTAAATGGCCAGGATGTATTCACCTATTTTATATTCTTCCATTGTATTCCATGTTGTTTTTGTCTATAATTACCAATAAGTTTAAGGACAAGTTATTATAACTATCCAGGGTTGATGATGAGTTAGATTGTACTCTAACTGATTGTATGTATATTAAACTTCTTTCTTTTTGTAAATATTTGTTCCTATATTATATATTGCTCGACACATTTGTGAGACTCTGTGATTGTTTAGTTTCTTCTATCTTCTATCTCCTTTCTTCTTCTAACTCTTAGTAGTCGGTGTTTCCAGCATTTGAATGCTTGGAAGTATAGTGGATATATTAATGTCGATTTTTCAAGGGTCGTAAATTCCGGTTCGTTATAGTGAGGTTAGTATCACAGTTAACTATAGTCAACTCAAAGTCAAAATCTTTGATCAGTGTAGAATGATTAATAATAATTTTATTATTGAATCATGTACTTTTTTTATTGACTAATCGAGTTGAATGTGGATTATGCTGAATTTTTTTACCAATACCCGACTCCTTACATCCTAATGTGATATAGTGTCAGGGTAGAGAACTTGTGTAAATTACTGTCACTATTGGCATTCCTTAAGATAATTTAAATATGATTTTATCAAAATGATAAGGAAGTGATGAATTTGGCCAAACTATCACACACTAGAAAAAGATGATGTATTAACGTTAATATTTGAATTATTCAATATTAATCACCAACTGAGTTCGTCCTCTGAGTCTTACAACCGTGTTTGTGAATTCTTCGAAAACCACAAGATTTGATTGGTTTAAAAATGTCATAAAAGTTCAGCAATTAAAGAATGTGCAAGTATTCTATTACTATATAAATGATAGAGGACAACATTTATATTAAGGATTCATAATCTTTAATATTTTTACATGAGTGATAACGACATAGGAAATATGTATTTCTTATGAAATACTCTCATGGTTCAAGTGTCAAATACATCTGAAATCATGGTGTATGCACTATATGTATGTGTTAATTCCTTAAATTTAATTTGGATTTATTACAGTTTCACTTTTTTTATACATTCATATTAGATAAGTTCAGTTCATTTGCAACATTTTATAATTATTAGTTAACTTATATAATATTTCTATGAATACTTTTATATTAATTTTATTAGTTGGATATCATTTAATTAATTTTATTGATTAATTAATTAACATTTTAATTAATTTAATTTTATTCATTTTAAAGATTTTAAATTTGAATATATATATATATATATTAATACCTTAGTTATTGATTTTGATGACAATAACTATATATAATCATATAAATATAACACTAATGTTTTGCCAAGTTATATAGTATATAGTGTAGAATATTACATAGGTATTGAATCGAAGACTGTACAGTATAAAGAACCAAAAGATAGATACGAAGACTCATGAGTTCAAAAACCAAGATATGAAGATCTCAAGATTATAATTTAGTGTATCAAGTCATAGCATATATTGTTTAAGTCCTTGGTAACAATCTTTGATGTCTATATCCAATTTTCATTTATGTTTTTTTAACCAAAATATATTTCAAAATATTTTATAAAATTTTTGTAAAGTTCAAAATGTTTATAAACTATGTTCAAATTATTTTACAAAGTATCAAATTATTTTACTAAATATAGGATTTTCAAAACATTTTATAACAAATAATTTTCAAAATACACTAGCATATGTCGCCATATAGGAATAGGGAATGTCGACATACATGCCGTCAAATGGTTTTTCAAATTTTGAAAGAAAGTGTTTATTCATTGCAACTCTTCATGAATGGACACAACTATTAATTTATAATATAAAGGGGAATGAAAATGAATTTTTTGGTAACTAATTACTTACTTTCTTCCCTTCTCTTACTCTCTTGAAAATTCCATTGAAAAATATACTCTATTCTCTTCAAAATCACATAGGATCAATTTATACTTCTTTGTATTGATTCATACTACTTTCTTACTATTTTGGAAACATATCTCTCTCTCACTCTCTCAATTCAAAGATCAAAGTGTTGTCTAAGAGGCTATAGGATACATTATATCCAATGTTCAATAAATTATCTTTAGAAAAATTATCGACTTTATTTGTTTTTGCTTTGGTGTACTTATTGCCCATTCAAATCAAGTGGTTATGCTTAGTAGCCCAAAAATCTAGTGGGTGTGCTTTAGCTCGGTCAAATCAAGTGAGTTACCCCTGAGCTCGAAAATTCAGGAGGATGTGTCTCTTAGCCTTGAAATCAAGATTGTATTTGGGATTGCTTTTTGCCCGGTTAAAGATTAGCATTTTGCAATAACTCACTTTTTTGTGCAGTTTAAGCGGACAATCAACCACATATGACCTACTCAAATTAAAAAGAAAGGAGGATAGTTAAGGGAAAAAATAAGGTAAGAAGATAGAAGATAGAAGAAACAAACAACATAGAATCTCACAATGGAACGAATAATCTATAATATACAACAAACCTTTACACAAAAACAAACTGTAATATATGTATATATAGACATCAATCAGATTATACTAACCTATTGCAGCCTAGACAGTTATAACAAAATGTCCTCATAATTTCTAATAAATACAACAATGAAAGCAGCCGAAAAATAATCATACACATGAGTATGTCTCTGGGCCTCCATCCCATCTCCTAAAGATCCAAAGCATCCAAAGTAATCTGCAATTTGCTCGGTTTGACCCGAGCATTTAGGAAAAAAAATGCCCGGGTCAGTCTAGTAAAACCAGCATTAGAAACTCAAATCCCAAGGAATTTTATTTATTATAACTCATAAAATCCTTTAAAAATCAAAGGTATCTCGTAAGACTACGCCGCACATAAACACGAATAGGTTTTTCCTTACGTGACCAAAATATTTTCAATAGAAAATTCATTGACATTATAATAATATCTTGGGTCAAGTAAAATATGACTATAGCTGAAATACTTGCATCTTACGTTTCAGCCTAGTTAGGCACAACTAAGTCCATACGATGCTTATTGGAGAGTGGATTCCATACAATGACTGGGCTACTGGGGTACCGCCCATCACAGTGCATTTCTAGATAAAATAACACCAGGGTTGAACCTATTGACCCCTACAAACACAAAACAAACCTACCCTTTACTGGATAGTACCGAATATGATAACTCCTCCGTTAATGGGCCGTAAAGCATACAAATGAGAGATAATGTCGACTCTAGATAAGGGTGATCATACCTTACTTGAGAGCGACCCACATAGCCCTGCTGCATCTCCTATGTTTTAGTCATTCCCGGTTGATGAGGCATGAGGCTACACTTTACCTTTCATATAGCACTTCTTGCTTGGAATGCTAATGCTGCCCTCCATGCAACAATGCAATGGCAGCATTCATGCATACAAGTTCGTTCTAGGACTAAACGAAATGCTTGAGAGCTCCATCTTCAATTCCATCATCTTCAAGATATCTTTACTTCGAAACGCTTGAGTTGGATCGATGTGGTTTTCGAATAACATATCTGATCCCGGTCTCTTCAAGACAACTTTCGATAATTTCCAGTAAATGCTACCCCGGTTTTGTAGGAAATAAACAGTCAAAGATAAGAGCAGAGATCATCTCCTAACCATTAGTAAACGAGTTTCCTTATCATTTGTCCTAGGAGAGCAAAATGAGGTTTATACGCAAAGTACAGCATCATCGGAGATGACTGTGCATATAACTCACATGTTTCTCCTAGGTATTTCCAAAGTTATGTTTTCAATCGATATTGATAGTTGGTTATTTAACTATCAACAAATAAACATTTGAACAGAGATTACATTTCCCCTAGAAATCACAAAGCCTTTGAAAATTAATTTTTCATTTATTAACACTTCATAAAACTTGATTCAAAGGTCTTTTCAAAACACTATTCCTAGACTCCTTACATCCCCTTTTTACTTATAAACATCAATACTTATCTTATTGGTATATGTATGTTTACAAAAATTTTAAAAAAGTTTCTTCTTTCAAACTCGTTAAATGCCCAAGTAAATTCCATAAAAACATTTCTTCCCATAAACCAACCCACTATCCTTTATCAAATGTCCTTTTGAAAAGCTCACTTCATAATTCAAATAACATATAAATTCCAAATAAATTTGTAATTCGCTTTTATAAACTCCAAGTTAATTTATAAAATCTTTATTAAATAATTGTATAACTTAATGGATCATTTATACTTTTCCTCAATTCAAGATAGTGATGACCCGTAAATCCGTACCCTTTGAATCGACAATAGTCCAAACATTTCCGACACAAAAACCATAGACCGACGGAAAGTCAAGAGAAAGAAAAGAAGAGAGAAGAAGAGAAGAGAAGAAAGAGAGAAGATAGAACCAAACAGAACAATACAGAATCTCACATCGCAACGGAAAATATATAATATCATATAAATGATCTTTACAAAACAGAAACTGTATATACACACACACACACACACATCAATCAGAGTTCAACAATCAATCAATAGCTATCAGCTTGAACAGTTATAATAACATGTCCTCACAATTGCTGATAATGTAAATAAACTAACAAAGCAATAAGCACAGCGGATAATAAACAGATACGTGTATACAAAATGAAGATCTCCATCTCTCCTATTGAAGCTCCAAAAGCATCAAATCTAAACCTGTAAATGTACACGGTCTGATCCGAGCATTGAAAGGGAAGAACGCCTGGATCAGTCTGGTAAACCAGTGTGAGAAACACACTAACCTGAATTTATTAAATTACCAAACTTTTCCTTTATCAAAACAAAAGTATCTCGTAAGACAAGTCCACACATAAACACGGACATGTTTTTACCTTACGATAACTAAAATATATCATATCAAAATCTCTTATATTATAGTAGTGTCTACTATATACAAATAATATTAATCATAGCCGAAATTGTTACATTGATTAAATTCCAGCATATAGACCAATTGGATAATACAATCAAAATGGAAAACACGTAGTGAGGTTTGGATTTCCATACAAATGACCAGGTGAAGGGACTACCTTCCGACAGTACATCTTTAGAAGAATGTACCGAGAAACCATCACAAAGTTTCTCTACCAAAACAAGACCGGGCCATCTATATAACTAGATGGTACCGAATATGTCATCCTCCGGTCGTTACCGACCTTTACCAAGGGCCCTCTAGCATACAAACTACAATAATCAGATACACGACGTCATATCATGCAAAGATATATCTAGAAGAGGATGATCATACCCTAATGGAAGCTATCCACTTAGCCTTGCCGCATCTAACCCTTTTTTGGTCATTTCCCGCTGATGAGGCTTGACGAGGCAACGATTACCTTTCATAATCACATATCACATCACTTTGAATGCCATACGGCCATTTCCGTTGACCACTAATTGCCTTCCACAAAAATACAACCCTTAAGCTCTTACGTCTCAAGGAGGGTGTTAAGCTAAGAGAAGTTGCCTTCTCCGCCCACCAATGATGTACGTTTGTAAAAACCAATGTGCGTAATCTTTAGAAATGCAATGTCAGACAAACATCCATACAAGTTGTCCAGGAACAGGACAAACCGAAGGTACTTTCCTACCACATCCTGTAGGGAAATCCCTAGGATTAGTAGCTAATAGTCCTTACATTGGATATTTCATAATGAAGAGACCACTGCTACAGGATGTATATTGGGATTTTAACCACAAACGATCAACAAGCAGTCCCCCACTATGAAACTCCGGAATACCAATATCATCACAAGCAACCTACACAATCGACGCATATACGTTGGTCCGAAATGGTTTTCAGATAAATCTGATCCCGGTCACTTCGCACCAACAACGTAAAAGCGTTTCTCAACCTCACATAGAAACTAAGTCTCATAGACTTATCACGTCTCCAACTTTCAACTTGTTATCCTTTGGGCCAAGAAGGAAGCTCGATAGATTGGAGTAATACTCTGCACTATACGAATCAACATCCTGAACACAAAAAATAATCAAGCCTACACAGAAGGCTACGTACTAAGTGTACGACTAAATAGTTCTCACGTCAAGTCGAGGAACTAAAATTTGACAAAGTTTGATAGTCCGTTATTTAACTATCAAAAAAACAAACAAATATTCAGCACATATACAATCACAAGGCCCTTCTAATTAATTTTTTATTAATTAAATCATTTTCCAAACATTCACTTTAAATTATCTTTAAAAAGATATAATCTCAAAACATTTCAACATTGGAAAACATTTCCATTTACTTATTCAATAATAAGTAATTCACAAATCAATTTGTTTTCAACACTTGGAAAATATTTCATATACTTAAATCACGATTAAGTATATATATTATTCTATAAGGTAAACGTTCTCTTTAAACACATTTATTCAGGTCAAAACAAATGTTGCGTAAAACATCGTTACGACAACCCAAAATCACTAGTATGGGGATTCAAAAATTAGATAGATATATAAATCCCGATACTATACAAAAACATTTTGTTTCGAAAATCATTTACTAAAACAACAATGTTATAGTCCATCATTTACTTATACTTTTCGAAAGCGTCTATTTCAACAATGAATGTTGAAATCTATGGTTTCTATATTTAACACATTTTAAAACATCTATAAATCATTTTATTCCATTTAAAATATCACTTCCCAAAACATTTATTTAATTCGAAAGGTTATTCACTTTGCAAAGCATATCATTTTATTCAATATATTATTCACTGTCCAAAATCGTGAATATACTTCTCTTATCCAAATTCAATACTTCTACACATTTATCAATGGATAATCCACTGTCCAAAATCGTGGATATATCTCCTTTAATAAACTTCTATATTTAGCTTAACAAATTTAATTGTTTTCGGATTTAAAAAACAATGTTTATAAATCACGTTTATATTTAATAAAACTTCAATATATGAAATCCCTTTATTAACTAATTCCCTTTACATCTCAATTACATGCCAAAATCTAAATTATAAGTTATTTACTTATAATTCTCTTATTTACAAATTCATTCATTTGTAACTTCAGCAATTTATAAATCTACAAATCTTATTTACTTATAAACTCCATTTATAACTTCATTTTAACACTTATAAAATTCGTTTTATAATTCTAATATTTTAACTTATAAAATATAAATTTTGTAAATCTCCTATATAAGCCATTTTACAAAATAGTTAACTTCACATTCCAAAAATCATAATCAGGTTTTATTTCACAAAAATCATAATTTCAATTATATTTCCCAAAACATCATAATTTTTATAACATAAAAATTATCACATTTATTTATTCAAAATAAATCAATTCCTTTAACACTTCAAAATTCAACAAAACGTATATTTTCAAAATCACCTGAAAATCCTTTTAAATTTTTAAATCATCACTTTAACATTTTTAAAATTTTCAAAATAGGCCCAATGCTGCAATAGCACTAAATACAACAATCACGACATCCAAAGCATCATATATCATATGGTAACAGCATATATCACAATATTTGTAAATAAATCAATACTGGTGAGGAATCCAGTTGGATCCCTCCAACCTGTCACCTGCAACAAATATACATATTAAAATATATGTACAATGTCCGCTTCAAGGCAGACGCGCGTACAAAAGGTCATCCGCTCATACACGGGAACGTATAGGGTCGTCTGCTCCACTAGACAGGTATATATCCAAATACCAATCAATATATCATATATCATTCGAATAATCATCAATCATCATAAATAATATTTATTTCTCACTTATATAAAAATATTAGTGAGTCAAAAAGAGTGAGTTGTACTCACATTGTCTCCAATAGCAGTTGCAGTGTTTAATTTCGAATAAAATTAAACGAGCGTTTAATTTTATCCAAAATTTACACTAACTCCAATCAAATCCAAACAGGTCCATCGTGTAGTGTTCGTCCATACGAACCCAATGCAATTCGTTTCGTGCGAAACTGACCTCGTATGAAAAAGTTATGACATTTTAAACATTATACAATTTAATATATATAATTTTCACATTTATTTTTATATTTAAAACCCGCCTTTACATCTGGCCTTTCGATTTGCTTGCATAGATCCAGGCCATTCGATAGCTTCTTTCCCATCTTCAAACTCACGTATACGATAAAACCCATCGGCCGCTATTTGTTCACGAATTTTTGCAACAACTACGACGACTTCAACGTCGATCAGAGACTTCCACACAAACGCCCTCGACGATAGCTACCCACGGCGACGAGCACTGCAAGCTCGGTCCCATCTCGACTTCGATTTTCGTGCATGAACTTTGGTCGTTTGAATGAAAATATCCGTCGATTTACTCGACTAAAATTGATCATCACCGTATAGAATTAAAGCTCTCATCGTTCTCTATAATTTGTTAATTGAACGTTTCTTCTAATTGTTAGTGGATTGAGAGGGATTGATGGGAAAAGAAACGAAAACATCGGCCATTGATTAGCTTAGTGGCGGCTAACCCTAGCCTGGATTAGGGTTTTGCAAAATAGAAAATAAGCTGGCCTTTTATGGAAAATTTAACGACACTATTCACTGGAAAAATTTTCGAACTCGAAATGAAGCATGCCGCTTGGCATTTATAATGTTTTACCCCTATTCCGAACGCAATGGAATATATATCAGGAGCAAATTCGATCGTATTCGTAAGATAGGCTTTCGAATTGAATTATTTAAATTTGAAAATTCACTTAAACGAGTTCCTACGCGTTTTAGCTTGCCTCGGACACACCGTAAATCCGATTGACACGAAATTTGAAATCTTACACTAATTTAACATTACGATCCAATGAAACTCATTTTATCGAAATCCGAGACTATTTGAAAAATGACTATTTTCATTCGTCAATTAAATATTAAAATATTCAATTTCTACAACTCGACTTTTAATTCAATTTTAAAACTTCTATAACATCATTCTAATTCAACTAGGATTTAATTCAACTTTGTAAATCATTTTTATTCACTTCAAATTCAAATATCAATTATTTACGCAATTTCAAATATTAAATCAACAATTTAATTATCCAATTAAATCCTTATATTTCAAATATAAGTTATTCGACTTATAAAATTAACTTGTGAATATTTAAAATCAATTAAATATACGAATTTCAAATGACAGAAATTCTGGGTCGTTACAAAGATCATTTAAGAATTTATAAAAAACTCATTTATAAACTTCCTTTATTTTGAACAAACTTCAAAAATAACTTTAATCAATAAATTTCTTTTGATAAAAATCGATTATTCCAAAAAACCTTTAAACAACCAAGTTACTATTTATATTCCTCGTTTAATTTCTTTAAACCTCATCCAAAATAATAACTTTAGAATACCATTTATAATATATTAAACTAAATTGAAATATTATTATTACACTAATAATTTAGCCCAAAACAATATTAATAAAGTAAATAAATAAATATTATTTATGTGATTATCAATTTATTCAACATTATTAATATAACCATTTATTGACCTTAGATAATGTAATCGTAATAATTTATTAACCATTGGTTAATATTAATATGATAATTAATTAACCCTTTAAGAATAATTAATTAACTTAGACCAATATAATTAAATAACTTTAATAGTTAAAGTATAAAAACTAAAACAACATAATTATTCTTAAAATAACTTTAGTTAATAATAAAATATAAGTTAACATTTTAAATAATTAATTAAATAACTTTAAACCAATAATTAATTATTATTTAAATAACTTTTTAGGACCTTATCAATAAAATGATTGACTTTAAATCATTATTCAAAATAATATTTAGTTAACTCTAAAACATTACTAATAATAATAAGGGGTTTTTAGGATAAAGGAAATAGTTAGAAAAAAATTTAGTTTCAGAGACAAGAAGTTTGTTTTTTAGGCTGAAGGACACTTTCTAGTGTAAATCACAGAATGATAGTTGTAACTATCATTTGCAATTTACACTAAAAAGTGTCCTTCGGGTTAAAAAGGAAACTTGTTATCCCTTAGACTAATTTTTTTTGCAACTTCTTCCTTGTGCATATTTACCTGTAATAATAATAATTACCTTTAAAACCATATTAATAAATAATAATTAGCTTTAAAATAACATTGATTCCATAATTAGCTTCTCAATTTAATAAGAGACCTAGCGACTACGAAGGTAAATAAACCAATTACCAATTCATTTAATCCAACTTTCCAAGATATAACACTTTGTATTTACACAGGCAGACGTATGGGAAAATTAAATCCATATTTAATAAATCAATTGTTAACATAACAATTATCTAGCATTAATCAACTAGCACAAAAGTGTCTATACCCATGTAATAGTAGAACGAGATTTATTTCTGCTAAGTGAATGTCCAAATTTAAACTATCCAGTTAATAATAGTAGAATGGTGTTTATTCTGCTAAACATATGTCCAATTAATTTAATTAGCGAAACGAGGTTTTATTCTGCTAAACAAATGTCCAATTACCATATTCAATCCAATTTAACTCAACAGTATTTTATTTGGCCAAATAAACATCAGTAATTAAGGTATACAAATTTAAGCGAAGTTATTAATTAAAATAACATAATTTAAATCATATTCGTTTACATATGTCATAAATTTATACTTATCTAAAACTATGAATAAGTTACACTATAATATTGTACTCGTTAATACAAGTTCGTTGCGAAAATCCACACGTAAATCGGATTTTAAATGACCAAGATATGAATTTTCAAAGTTTCAACATTTTAACTAATCAAAAAAAATTTAAAATTATTCACCCCAAATTCCTTCAGCCGAAGCCTAAAGAAATCCAACCCACACCAATTAAAACAACACCTTCTTTTCAAAACTACCTCCTACATTCATCCTCCTAGTTCACGACGTGCACGTGCACACTTCACCAAGGCCACCAGTGTCGAAACCAAGAACATTAGCATGTCTCTCTTCGAATGCCTATCATGATAGACCCCTCCACATCATGTGCATGCCTCCCTACCTCTGGCCGATCCCCTTAGCCGACCATGAAAAATTGCGTAAAGGTATGAAAGCCACAACACATATTTGAATCGATCTCCACCAAAAATTCACCGCTTGAGAGCCTCTCCTCCCTGAGCACAACCCGAGCTCTGAATTGTTCATCGCTGCCCATATCAGAAGCTAACCCAAACCCTAGATTATGACATCATCAATCATCGACATAGAATCGTGCCAAAACTTCAACAAAAATAGTACACTTCCATACGAATTCAACGATGCTAGCGGCGTCGAATGATTCGAGCCGAATAAAGAGAATTTAATTTTTTTGAACATTTTGAACAAAATGCCTCCTTTAGTGTAATTCGACAATTTCTCCCTCTACACTTGACGAAATCGAGTGTAATCAATTTCTAAAAATAATAACAGTGGGTATGAATAACTTTCATTATGGTCATTTGGGTTAAAATCCAATGGTTTGCGATAAATTGATTTTTGAACGGTCATGGGTGAAGCTTTGTACATAACAGAGGGAAATTCATAGCAATGTAATCCACATTTTCATGCACCAAGTTAGTAAATTGTAAATCCTCACCTTCCTGATGTTGGATTAACTCCTCCTTTATTCCTAAGCAAGCCAAATTACTCAAAAGTTCTCCCCTCCTTTTTTCGATGATGAAAATGGAAGTTGCCAAAACCCGAAAAAGAAAAATTAAGAAGCAGAGTTGACGATTTCCTTAAACAATGCACAGGTAACACTCTACTTACTTCTTCCCTTTACCCCCCTTAACCTTCATGTACTAACTTAGAACATGGGTTATGGCTTCTACATGAAAATTTATTTCTTATATATATATATATATATATATATTCTTTTCTTTATTTATTTATTTTGGAAATTTCTTAAACCCTCTTTAAATTCTATTCAACTTACTGGTATATTCTCAAAGATAAAATAAATAAATAAACAAATAAAGAGTTAAAAGCTGTAATTTTATTTTTCTTCAAACTGATTTAATATTTATAATAAGGCGATCTAAACTTGCGGTTCATCACACTCTCTCCCCTTTAAGAGAATTTCGACCCCGAAATTCATGTCTCATCCTACCTAGAAAACAAAACTATTTGAAATTCTTTACCTTTCAACAACCAATTCTGAGAGGCATTAAGAATAATGTCAACCTTGCATACCATAATAGATCAAGTCATACATACTAAAGATATCTAATACAACCTATAAACATCTATTCTGATACCTCATCTACTAGAGTTTCCTATACATACTATATAAAACATCCAACTACCTATAACACAATACCAATCCCCATAGAAGAGGTATCCTATTCTAAGTAGAGTCTCCTTCGGAAGATCCATCTAGATCAACAACTCGGCTTCATCATTTGAAATTCATATGATTTCTGGATTCAGATCCCTAAGAATTAGCATTGGTGTCCTTACCCCATCATCGTAAATGTCCTCCTCGGTAACCTCCCCCATATCCTAGATCATATCACCATCACCTTCTGCTTCAGGTTCCCCAACTGGAATAAGCTCTTCTTCCTACTCAGGCTCTTCCTCCTCTATGGGCTCTTCCTCCTCCATGGGCTCTTCCCTAGTCATGGCAAGTTTCCAAAGCATAAAGGCTCTCATGAGTGCTCCTTTCAAAATTATCGGTGCTATCTGAAATCCAGTAGACAGAAATCCTTAGAATTTGACATACTTAGTTCTATAAGAATTTTTATACTCTGAAAATTTACTATATACTACATGATCATTTTTCTTTGTTAACTAACCCTTTGTTCTCCTATACCCATCAATTTCTACCTAGAAAAAGAAAAATGTAGACATACAACTAAACCTTGGGGTTTAATACCGAATTGACTAATTCAATGTCTTTACCTATTTGATATTATAAGTTGTTAAGAAGAATAGGGTACCAGTATCCAATTTTATCCTCGAGCCTACTTCTGAGGTAAGGACGTTTATTAGTTGGTCCATTAATCAACACCTAATCATTATACTCTAAGCATTTTAAAACTAACGACACAACTAAATAAAACGCGGTTTATCAAGCCTTCCTAATTAAATTTCATCCAATTTTGAAACTTCATTTGTCAATTCACCCCAAATTCCTTCGGGCCGAAGCCAAAGCAATCCAACTTGCACCAATTAAAATAGTACCTTCTTCCCAAAGCTACCTCCTCCATTCATCCTCTCAGTGCACGTACACATGCCGCCGAGGCCACCAGTGCCGAAACCAAGACCACATGCATGTCTCGCTTGGAATGTCCATCACAATGGACCCCTCCACATCTCGCGTGTGCCTCCTTACCTCCGACCGCCTAGGAAAAATGATGTAAAGGTATAAAATTTGCAGCACTTATTTGCATCGATCTCGACTAAAAATTCATCGCTCGAGTGTCCCTTCTCCATAAGCACAACGCCGAGCTCTAAATCATTCATCATTGCCTAAATTGGAAGATAACCCAAACTGTAACATCCTACCTTTTCTGTATAGTTTAAGCAACTAATAAACTACACATAATCTACTCGAATTCAATGGAAAGGTGGATAGTTAACGGAAAGAAAGAAGAAAGAAGAAAAGAAGATCTAAAAAAATATGGAATCTTATAGCGGAACGAATGATCTATAATATAAAAGCAATCTTTACACAAAAAAATGTAATATAAGTATGTACAGACATCAATCAAAGTATACTAGCCCATTTCAGCCCGGACAGTTATAACTGCCCATCCTCACAAATGTTGATAAATACAACAATGAATGCAACGGAAAAATAACCATGTATGTGAATATGCCTATAGGCCTCCAACTCGTCTCCTGAAGATCCAAAACATCCAACTAAACTTCGAAATATGCTCAGTTTGACTCGAGCATTATAGAAAATCAACGCCTGGTTAGTCTGGTAAAACTTGCATAAGAAACTCAAATCGCAAAGAATTTTATTTATTATAGCTCGTAAAATCATTTAAAATCAAAGATATCTCGTAAGACCACCCTCACATAAACACATATGGGTTTTTACCTTACGATAAAAAAACATTTATATCAAAAAATCAAGTAACGTTATAATAATACCTAAGGTTGAAAATAATAATAATCAAGTAGCTATGATGCTCATGAATGTACATCACAACAATATTATGTATATAATCAAAAACCGATAAGGCCCGTTTGCTAATTGTGTAGGATTTCCATGGAGGCGTCCTCGGTACTTCGAAAATGGTCCTCGTGCACAAGGATCATAGGTGTCCTTTCGAAGTAGCATACATCCCTAATGATGTACCATAGGAAAAAACACACCTAGTCTAGCTAAGACCGAGTGCATCGCCTCATGCATGCATAACAACTGTAAGTAAAGTCTAGGTGGAGCCGAGTACACCCTATGGGTTTGCCAACCCTACTGACCACACTCCCTATCTCACAGGTGAAACTACGTTTGGCATTCCAGCTCACATACTACCACCAAAATAGTTTACAGAATCCTACATGGATCCTAATACCCCAACAGGTCTCGGAATCACACATGGATTCCCACATCTCAAATCGATCTTGGAATCACACATGGACTCCCATACCACAACGAGTTACGAAATCACACATGGATTCCGACATCTCAATATACAACACAAATCGTCCATAGAACCATATATGGTTTTCGGAGTGGTTATGGTTTGCGAGTCATCAATTCAGAGTACACTTTTTCGCTTCTCTGGAGCTCCAAAACATAATCGTCAATTTTCCGGAATGCTCAATGCTAGTTCTTTAGGAAATAATCAGACAATACATATGAGCGGGAATCACCCGTTGACCATTTAGTGGACGCATCACCTTATCATTTGTCCTAGAAGAACAAAACGAATTTTTATGTACAGTATAGCACCACCGATGGTAATTATACCATATAATCATGTGTTTCTACTAGATATTTTCAAAGTTAAAATCCTTCGATGTTAAGTAGGGAATTGTTTCCCTTCCACCAAAATTAAGAAGGATTGCATATCTAGGCCAAGATTTGATAGTCGGTTATTTAACTATCAAATAAATAAACATTCAAAACATATCACATTTCCTATAGAAATCACTAAGCCTCTTGAATTAATTTTTCATTAATTTGTAATCACATTTCAAATACTTGGAAATCGCTTCCATATACTAATCTCAAAAGGATAAATATATTTAGAAACCACTATATTCTCGATACCTAGAAAATATAACCATATACTTATCTCAATGGTACAAGTATATTCACAAATCATTTCACTTTCAAACTTGGAAACTTTTCCATATGCTTAAGTAATACTATAAGTATATTCATGAAAAATTCGAAAAGATTTTCTATTTCAAATCATATTAAAATGATCAAAATTTCATAAGTCATAAAAACGAAGATATTAAAAATCTAAACACTAATTCTTTCCATAAATCTCTTTTATTTTATTTTTAAACAATTTTCTCCTTTATAACTTTCCAAATCAATTTATAAAATATTTGATAAATCGCCAATCAATTTATAAAATACTCTTTTATAAAACTTCCTTTTTCCAATCCACTTAACCACATTTATAAACCTATTTTTTAAAATCATTCAAAACCCACTTTTTCCAATTTCAACCTCTTCTAATTTTATAAACCATTTATAAATTCTTTTATAAATATCCAGAACTATTTATAAAACTCTTTCCATATTTAAATAAACTTACTTAATAGACTCTTTAGGTCAGTAAGGTTCCCATGATAAACCATAAAGTATTTAAAATAACTTAAAATAACTTAAAATAATAATTTATTATTTAAAGATTCTTCTATTTCATTTAATTAAATCTCATCTAAAATAATAAATTTAAAATCACATTAATAATATATTAAATTAATTTTTATGCACTATTATTGTGTTAATAAGTTAACTACAAAACAATATTAACATAATAATTAACTTTAAAACGTTATTACAATCATCAATTAACTTTAAAATGATATTAATATGATATTTATTTATCCAATAATATAATTAAATAACATAAACCAATATAATTAAATAACTTTAATTAAAAATCAAAGTATAGTTAAAACATTTTAAATAAATGATTAAAATATAATTAAAAACATTTTTAAATGATAATTTTATAATTTTAAAATAATAAGTAAATATTCTTAAATAACTTGAAGGAATAACTTTTAATAATCATATTAACAAAGTAATTAATTTTAAATCATTATTAAAAACAATTATTAATTATCTTTAAAATATTATTCATAAATAATTTTACCCTTTAAATCTTATTAGTAAATAAAATTTATTTTTAAAAACTTATAATAGATCATTATACTTAAAATAATTTTCAAACCAATAATTAACTTTTCAAATTTGGAAAAGGCTTAACAATCACAATGGTACTTAAAGAAGCTACTATATCATTCAATTTCACTTTCCAAGTTAATAAATGATATTTGCATAATCAACGACTGTGTCAATAAATTCAACTCTTAACCATTATTGGTTAACATATTACTTATCAAAGTAGCATGTCAAATGATAATATAAAATTAGATGTCCAAATCTGCAAAATAGCAGAACGGGAGTTTATTCTGCTAATTAAATGTCAAATTAATTTAATTACCTGAATGGTTTTTTATTCCGCTGAGAAGGTTTTCAAACTAGCATATTCAATTCATTTTAGCAGTATAGTGTTTGTTTGGCCAAATAATTATCATCAATTAGGAGACAATAATTTAACGACATTATTGTTTAGAATAACGTAATTAAATTCTATCTGTTTTACTGTATCATAATTTTATACATTGCCAAAGTTATAGACAAATTACACTACAACATTGTACCAGTCTCTACAAGTATAAGGCAAAAATTCGCATGTCGATTGGATTTATAATGAGTAAGTTATAGGGTTTTAAAACTTAACTTAGAACAATATAAATTAAAACAAAATTATTTTAGTTATTTCTTACCTTCATAAACAAGCTCAAGGCCCGCATCCACAAACCCGCTACCCAAACTCTACAGTGCTTCTCCTCCCTCATCATTAAAAAAAAGAAAATCCAAAATCGAACCCATATGCACGAACATGCACATGCACCAACTTCCGAAGCCACCAACGACCAACCCAAGACCACTAGCATGACTGCCTTCGTTACCTCATCCCGACGCCACCATCACACCCCCTCCGGCCATCCCCGGCCAAATTCGACCACCAGACCACAATCAATTTCACTTACAAGTTTGTTCAAATCATCCATCACCGCAACTACAACTTGCTAATGACCCCGCTACCGACACCAATGAGACCCCTACTTCTAGTGCTACCTACTTGCCAAATGCGACCATGGTTGGTTGCTCCATCTTGGCGCAATCATCATGTAATGATCACCAACCAAAACAACACCTTAAACCCTAAACCAAGCAATTCATAACACTCCAAAAATCTACTCCAAAATCACCATGGTCATCCCCTTTGCCTTGTTCCCAGACTCCTTCCTAACATCTCCGATCAACCCATCGACAACCGATTCATCGAAGATTAATTTTTAGCCCAACTCTGATTATCCTCTCCTCCATGACAAACCATGTTATTAAAATCATATAAACTCTTTCAAAAATCCCTAATCTTCGCTTCAATCCCATTCGTACTCTCCATTCGTAAATCAATGATCGTTAAAAACAGTCATTTTCTCGATCGCTTGTTATTATCAACTGATATCTCTCAACCTACTCGATGAAAACCATTGAACTATTTTTAAATTAAACTAGGTTCAAATTTAAAATTTCATTAGTTTACAGATTAGGCTAAATCGACACGGATTAAGAAAAAATGATTTTTGAAATCAAAGGAAGGTAAGTTTACTTATGTTTCAAAATAAGAACAGAGGGTAGAACAGAGAGTTACTGCTATACATATTCCAGTAGGTATTGTAAATCCAAATTTGTTTGCTTTTTCTTCGTTTCCCGATTTATCGTAGAGGATACATATATGTATACAAAATCCCATAAAATTACGTTTACATCAATCATTTACAGCATAAGGAAATAACCAGTAAATAAAAATGAGAATCTCATCTTCCATATTTTATCCTTCCTAGAAAGAAACTCAGGCTAAAGTTTTAGTTTGTGATTTTCTTTTCTTCCTTTAATACTTGAGTGGAAATTAAAAAATATATAAACTGTTTATTTAAGAGCTTAAACATAAATAACCTGATGGTGATATATATATATATATATATATATATATATATATATAAGGAGAAAGAAAACAAGAATGGATATAGATTTCTTTCTAACATCATTATTTCCTTAGCCACCAAAGTACTTACTTGCAACAATATGGTGGCTGATGAGGTGAGTTAGTTGGCTAATAATGCGTCTATAAGCAACTTTTTTGTCCACTACATTAAATATTGGGTTTTTTAATATATATGTATATATGGGTATTTTTCAATATTTTTTAAAATTTCCCGTTCGATAAAGGTTGAAAATTCGAAAAACGGGTTTCTGTCACATTTTAAGCTTTTTTCTTCAGACTAATATTTTTTTTTTGTATAGATTTTAAAAGCCATTTCACCTCATTAATTATCATCTAAAAGAGTTTGATTTTGATTAAGGACCCTATTATCCGAATATTTAAATTAAATATTCACAATTCAAGGTGGCAAAACTCCAGGTCATTACATTCTCCCATCCTTAAAAAAATTTAGACCTCGAAATTTTACCACAACCAACCTAGTAAAAACAAGGTCAAATAGAGCCTTCAATCCAACTTTACTAATTATTTAAAGAGAGTTGATTATCACAACATACTAAAATGGATCGATTAAACATATAAAAAGTATTCATTTATTCAAGAATATCTACTAAAATACTTCCATAAACTATAGTCATAATATATATACCTATACAACTATTAATACCTCCTAATAGGATATGCATACGCTATACCCGAAAGAATTGCTCTAAGAATCCAAGCTAACTCCTCAAGGTGCGCTCGCTCCGTCGGAGTCTCCCATCTCTGGCACTCACATCGGGAAACCATATGATCTCAGGGTCTAAATCCTTGGGTATCAACATCTCTTTTCCCCATTATGCATCGTCCAAAATGGCGTCCTAATCCTCCACTTCAATCGGGTTGTCAATGACCTCATCCATCTCCCAGATGATCACACCATCATTCTCTGATCCTGACTCCTCTTCTAAAATGGATTCCACTTCTTCTTCTAACCCCTCCTCTTCCTCAAACTCCTCCTCAAATTCCTCCTCGATTGCCCTCTCGAACTCCTCCTCTAGTGGCGGATGGTCAATATCCTCCAAGACCCAGTTAGACATGCCCTGATCGAAAAGCCTCCTAGCCATCATACGTGCTCCTTTGATGACAATGGGAGTCCTCTATAATCAGTCAATAAAAATCCTTAGAATAATATACCAAGTCCTACTAACGTCCAAATATAAAACAAAACATTTAAAAGATGACTCAATTTTCTAACTTATATAGGCTCTCCTATATCCTAATTATATACAAAAAACATCATATTTTAAATTCTATTTGTCTCATTCTATTCCAACGCAGATTCCAAAAAAATTATACTTAATCAAAATTTCTTTTAGATAATACTATTATATTATATTTTATATATTTATTTTAAATTATTCTAACTTCCTTTCATTACACTTTCCACTAAATCAAATTTTAGCCTAACACTAACATCGAACGCCATATAGTCAAATTTTGAAACTTAATTCATAAGGCATTCATTTTCAATGTTTCCAAATCACCTATCTATCCAAATTATATTTCAAAAGGGAAGATGTCAAATAGATTAACAAACAATAGTCAATGCTCACATTTGGGCGAGCATGACTAATCAAATTATATATGATAATGATAAAATATTATTATTTCCTAACAAGCATGTATAACCAAGAGTAACTATATTGAATTTTTGAAAAATTGTTCTTTTGTATGTGAAATATAATCTTAGGTAAAATTATCTCATTTACCAATTTTAAAACAATATTGTGTTGGTTGGCATTGTTCAGTATTTACAAATTCTTATCGATGACGTGGACTAGAAGCATCAACCAGAATTCATAAACCACTCAACTGATAAAACAACACAATATAAACCATTTTATGAAAATAACAAATACGAACTCTTACATATATACACTCAAATCATTCTAGGATATTGTTAATCCTATCTCTAATGAGTTACTCATTATATGGAATTACTAACATTATCTATAATGAGTTTACCCTACCAAGGCCTAGGTGCTCGCTCAACCTAAACTCCAATACCACGTGTAATGACCTACCTTTTATGTACAGTTTAAACAGCCAACAAACCACACATAACCCACTCAAATTAAACGGAAAGGCAGATAGTTAGGGGAAAGAAAGAAGAAAGAAGAAAAAAAGAACTAATCAAATACAGAATCTCACAGCGGAACGAATGATCTATAATATAAAAACCAGTCTTTACACAAAACGAACTATAATATAAGTATATAAGGACATCAATAGGGATATACTAGCATATTTCAGCTCGGACAGTTATAACGGCCTGTCCTCGCAATTGCGGATAAATACAACAATGAATGCATCGAAAAATAACCATGTACGTGAATACGTCTCTAGGCCTCCATCTCGTCTCCTGTAGCTCCAAAATATCCAACTAAACCTAGAAATATGCTCGGTATGTCCTAAGCATTATAGAAAATCAATGTTCAGGTTAGTCTGGTAAAACCAATTTGAGAAACTCAAATCACAAGGAATTTTATTTATTATAGCTTGTAAAATTATTTAAAATCAAGTGTATCTCGTAAGGCCACGTTGCATATAAACACGGACGGGATTTTACCTTACGATAACAAAAGTATTTATATAAAAAAATCCAATGATATTATAATAATATCTGTAGTTGAAAATAATAATAAAATAGTTGTGATGCTCGTGAGTGTATATCACAGCAATACTAGGTATATAATCAAAAAACCAATAAGGCTCGTTTGCTAATTATGTAGGATTTCCATGGAGGTGCCCACAGTACTTCGAGAATGGTCCTCCTGCACAAGGATCCGAAAAATCCTTTTGAAGCAGCACACATCCCTAGTGATGTACTATACGAAAAAATATAGCTGGTCTCGCTAAGAACGAGTGCATCACCTCATGCATGCATAACAACTATAAGTAACGTCTAGGTGGAGCGGACTACGCACTATAGGTTTTCCAACCCTACTAGCCATGCCTCATATCTCTGTTTTAGTCATTACCGCCGGTGAGGCTACGTCCGGCATTCCAGCTTAAGCACTTCCACGAAAATAGATCACAGAATCCCACATGGATCCCAATACCCCAATGGGTCTTTGAATCACACATGGATTCTCACATCTCAAATAGATTTTGGAATAACACATGGACTCCCATACCCCAATGGGTTTTGGAATCACACATGGATTCCAACATCTCAATATACCATGAAACTCCTCAATAGAACTGTATATAGTTTTCGAAGTGGTTACGGTTTTCAAGTCATCTCTTTTGAGTACTCTCTTTTGCTTCCCTGGCGCTCCAAAACCCAATTTTATATTCCAAAATGTTCAATACCGGTTCTTTAGGAAATAATCGGATAATACATAAGAGCGAAGATCAACCCCTAACCGTTTAAGTTGACGGATCACATAATCTAGAAGAACAAAATGGGTTTATATGTATAGTATAACACCACCGACAGTAACTATACCATATAATCCCCGTGTTTCTTCTAGATATTTCCAGAGTTAAAATCCTTCAGTGTTAAGTACGGAACTGTTTCCCTACCATCAAAATTAAGAAGGATTGCATATTTAGGCCAAGATTTGATAGTCGGTTATTTAATTATCAAATATTCAAAACAATATCACATTTCCCATGGAAATCACTAAGCCTTTTAAATTAATTTTTCGTTAATTTAAAATCACATTCAAAAACTTGGAAATCACTTCCATATGCTTATCTCAACAGGATAAGTATATTCACAAACCACTATATTCTCGATATTTAAAAAATATAACCATATACTTATCTCAATGGTATAAAAATATTCACTAACCATTTCATTTTCAAACTTAGAAACTTTTCCATGTACTTAAGTAATACTATAAGTATATTCGTTAAACATTTGGAAAGTTTTTCTATTTCAAATCATATTAAAATGACCAAAACTCCTTATGTCATAAAAAAGGAGACATTAAAAATCTAAACACTATTCTTTCAATAAATCTCTCTTTTGTTAAGTAAATATCTCCTTTATAACTTTCCAAATCAGGTTATAAAATATTTTATAAATATCCAATCTTTTTATAAAATACTCTTTTATAAATCTCAATTCTTTTATAAAACTTCCTTTTTCAAAATGGGGATTTATTCTGCTAATTAAATGTCAAATTTATATAATTAGTATAACACTGTTTTATTCCGCTAAACGGTTGTTCAAATTACCATATTTAATTCATTTTAGCAGTACGGTGTTTATTTGGCCAAATAATAATCATCACTTAAGAGATAGTAATTTAATGACATCATTATATAGAATAAAGTAATTAAATTCTATCTGTTTTAATATATCATATTCTCATGCATTGCCAAAGCTATAGACAAATTACACTACAACGTTGTGCTCGTATATACGAGTACGATGCAAAAATATGCATGTCGATCGGATATAAAATCAGCAAGTTATAGTATTTTAAAACTTAACTTAGAAAGATATAAAGTAAAACAAAATAACTTTAATTATTTCTCACCTTCATAAACAAGCCCAAAGCCCGCATCCAAAAACCCGCTACCCAAACTCTATATCGCTTCTCCTCCCAAATCATAAAAAAAAATCCCAAATCGAACACATATGCACGAACGTGCACGCATGTGCACCAACTTTCGAAGCCACGAACGACCAACCCAAGACCACTAACATAACCGCCTTCACAACCTCATCCCAACACCACCATCATCACCCCCTCGGTCGTCCCCAGCCGAATCTAACCTCCAGACCACATTCGATTTCACTTCCAGGTTTGTTCAAATCATTCATCACCTCCATTACGACTTGCTACTGCCCACATCACTGACACCACCAAGACCCCCTCCTCTGGCACCACTTTCTGGACAAATGCGACCAAGTCCGGTCGCTTTATCTTATCGCAGTCATCACATAATGATCACCCATCAAAATAACCCCTTAAACCCCTAAACCGAGAAATTCACAATGCTCCAAAACTCAAATAAAAAATTGGCCACGGTCATCCCCTTTGCCTCATCCCAAGGCTCCTCCTCGACATCTTCAATCAATCCCTCGATCACTGGTTTGTCGAAAATTAATTTTAACCTAATTCCGATTATCTTCTCCTCCACGACAAACCAAGCTATTAAAGATCATGTAAACACTTTTTAAAATCCCTAATCTTTGCTTTGACCCCATTCGTACTCTCCATTCGTAAAGCCATGATTGTTGAAAATAATAGTTTTCATGACCACTTGTTGTTATCTATTGGTATCTCTCAACCTACTCGATGAAAAACCATGAAACTGTTTTTAAATTAAACTAGGTTCGAATTTAAACATTTCATTTACTGATGGATTTAGCAAAATCAACACGAATTGAGAAAGAAAGATTTTTGAAATTAAATAATGGCAAGTTTACTTATGCTTCAAAATAAGAACAGAGAGTTACGGCTGTACATATTCCAGTACGTATTGTACATCCCAATTTGTTTACTTTTTCTTCTTTTCTCGATTTATCACAGAGCATACATATATTTAAATAAAATCCCATAAAATTACCTTTTGCATCCATCATTTACAGCATAAAGAAATAACCAGTAAATAAAAATGAGAATCTCACATTCCATATTTTATCCTTCTAAAAGAAAAACCCAGGCTAAAGTTTTAGTTTGTGATTTTCTTTTCTTCCTTTAACACTTGTGTGGAAATTAAAAAAATATAAACTGCTTAGGCAAGAGCTTAAACGTAAATAACCTGATGATGATATATGTATATAAGGAGAAAGAGAACAAGAATGGATATAGATTTCTTTCCAATATCATTATTTCCTGAGCCACTAAAGTACTTCCTTGCAACAAATGGTGGCCGATGAAGTGAATTTGTTGGCTAATAATGTATGCTTAAACAACTTTTGTGTCCACTATATTAAATTAAAGTCATTTCAAGTTTTAAATATGTTTTTTTTACTATTTGCCATTTATATTTTTTAAACGAAATGTTTCACTTAGGAAAATTTAAGTGTTGGTTTTTTTAATATATAAGGGTATGTCCAATCTTTTTTTAATATTTCAAGTTCGATAAAAGCTGAAAATCCAAAAAATGGATTTCGGTCACATTTTCAGTTTTTTCTTCAAACTAATAATTTTTCTTTGTAAACAGATTAGGAAACTATTTCGTCGTCATCACTTATTATCTAAAAGAGTTTTATTTTGATTAAGGACCCTATTATCCAAATATTTAAATTAAATATTCACAACCCAAGGTGGCAAAACTCCGGGTCATTGCACAAGCCGTAGGTTACGATGATGATCATCGACATGAAATCACACCAAAACTTCATAAAAAATAGTACACTTCAATACAAACTCAAAAATTCTAGCGGCATCGAACGATTCGACCCAGATCAAGAGAATTTAATTTTTTGAACATTCTGGACAAAATGCCTCCATTACTGTAATTCAACAATTTCTCCCTCTACAGTTGATGAAATCAAGTGCGACCAATTTCTAAAAATAATATAGGTGGGTACAAATAACTTTCATTTTGGTCACTCGGGTTAAAATACAAAGGTTTGAGACAAATTGATTTTTGAATGGCCATGGGTGAAGCTTTGTACACAACAAAGGGAAGTTCATAGCAATGAAATCCAAATTTTCATATACTAAGTCAGTAAATCAGAAATCCTCACCTTCCTAATGTTGGATTGAACTCCTTTGTTCCTAAGAAAGCCAAATTACTCAAAAGTTTTCCTCTTTTGCTGATGAAAATGAAAGTTTCCAAAACCAGAAAAAATGAAGAAGGGGAGTTGATGACTTCCTAAAATAATGCACAGGTAACACTCTCCTTACTTCTTCCCCTTACCCCCCTTTAACCTTCCTTGTACTATCTAACAACATAGGGTATGGCTCCTACATGATAATTTATTTATTTTATTTATACACACACACAAAGAGATATATATATATATATATTCTTTTCTTTATTTATTTATTTATTTTATTTATATATATAATATATCATTTTATTTATTTTTAAAATTACTTAAAAACTGTCTTTATATTATATTCAACATACTGTTATATTCTATAAAATAAAATAAATAAATCAAGATTTAAAAGCCGAAATTCGATTTTTCTTTAACCGATTCAATATTTATAACAGGGAGATCTAAACTTCTAAATCATTACTTATTTGAAAATAAATATGTAAAAACAATTATAGGAAATGGATGTAGAAGAAATTTGGATCAGTATAAAATCTCTGGTGTCATCACTTTTACTCTCTACTTTACTTTATTGTTTTTGTTTTTATCTATGATTGATTTTTGGTATATTTCTATGTTGGTAATATGTGATTTAGTATTAATCTTGAAAAAAATTTAAAAAGATTTACATAAGTAAGAAAATACAATTCACCTACTTCAGTGTTTAATTTGCCTTAAGATTCATAATTTTGCAACCTACATTTGATATCAGTGAACTAGGTTTGTAAAAAATCATAATTTGATTTTTGAAAAGTTTAAATAGATAGTAACACCATTAGCACACTGATTAATTTTTTTTCAAAGGACAATCTATTGCTTGAGCCCCACTTTTAATGGCAGTAATTACACTTATTACTCATGTAGGATGAAGATTTATTTATTGTCTAATTGTTTAGATATTTGGAATATTACACAAAATGAGTACATAGAACCCCAGACTAACTTTGCATAATGGACTGGTGACCAAAAGGCACTTGCATAGAATAATTCTAAAGGCATGAATATTTTATTTTGCTCACTAGATAAAAATGAATTTAATAGATTCTCTATTTGTAAATTTGGATATGAAATTTGGAGAACACTACAAGTTACACATGAGGTCATTTGTAGAGTTAAACAAACTAAAAATTCCATGTTAACTAATCTGTATCAGTTGTTTAAAATAAATCCAAATGAGCCTATTTCTGACATGTATTATAGATTTCAAGATATAGCGCATTCTTTAGTTGCATTAGGTAAATACTTTTCTGAAGAGAGCAAAGTTAGAACAATCCTCAATTCACTCTCTTTAGAGTGAGTTCAAAAGACATTAGCAATTAAAGAGGCTAAAGCATTTGTACTCTAAAAATTAAAGAGTTAATATGTAATTTAATGTCCTATGAAGCACAATTGCAGAGAGAAGAGAAAGCAAGGCAACAGAAAAGAAATCCATCGCTTTCAATGCAATAATCGACGATCAGGATTCAGAGGATGATAATGATGAAGAAATTGCTTTATAACCAAAAATTTCAGAAAGTTCCTGAAGTACGGAAAGATGAATAACTTTTGAAGACCTACAAACACGACTCCTATAACTTGAACTACCATTAGATGTTCAATTATGATGAACCCGGTCATTTGCAAAGAGACTGTCCGCATCGTAATAAATTAAAGATCTGGCCAGTTATTGTTTCATATAGAAAAAGAAAGAGGCTTATACAATAGACAATGAACCAGATACTTAGGAAGCAAACATGTATTTCATAGTAATAGTAGACCGATCAGAATAGATCAAAGGAACGTAACAAAAAGTTATGCTTTTTGCATTTAATTTTTATTTCATGTTTTTTAGGAATAAAATATAGATTAATAATAATTTTGGCATATAAGCATATAAATATATATAGGAGTATTTTATATTGATTTTAATTTTGGATTTTACGACTCATATGTCGACACACATTCCAAAATTTTGAAATTTCATTTCAAATTCAAAATGTGAATTTCCCTCTCTTCTACATTTTTTCACATGTTTTTAAAAGGCTTCCTTTTGACTAGAGAATATGTCATTTCACTCTCTATTAATTTATCTTATCAATATCCATTCATTCACTCACTATATTTCAAAATTCAAATATTTTTTCATTCTCTTATCTCTTTAAAAAATCAAAAACGACCTCCTCAAGTTAAACTCCTAAAACCATAAGGGCTTTCAAAGAGAACCAAAGGTTTTTATTTCAATGACAACGAAGCCATTGATACTTATATGGAGTATGCTACTTCTAGAAAAGTTTTTCCAAAAGATTTATGAATTTTGTTATGATTTTTCCTCTTATAGTCTTCAAGATCTTTGCGTTCAAAATGAAATTCTTAGTTTAGTCAACTCTTGTTAAATGATTTTATATGTTATCTAGATTTGGTTAAAATGTTTCATGCAAATTTCAATGGAAAATATTTTCAAAGAGAAGAGAGGTAAATTTGGAACTATAAATGGCTCTCAAATTGTTTTAAATTATGAACTTTTGGGTCACATACTTGGTTGCAAATCTAGTGGAATTGACCTCTCTACTTTTGAAATTGATGAACAAAATAATGAAGTTTTTCATGTTATTTTTGACAATACTAAGAATTTTATTTTGAACATACAAATCTTAGACCAAAATCGAGACTTATGGCTCTCATTTTACAATAAAATATCACTCCAAGGAGGGGTAATTACAGTAACCATACTCAAATTCTTTTTAAAATTCTTTTTTCCAACTATGGAAACTATGACATCAATCGGACTCAAATCATCTTAGATGACCTTGCTCAAAATAATATTCTGGACTTAAGAGCACATTCCACCTTGGTGTGTATTTTACTAAAATTTTCGTATATTTTGTTGTTGATTTAAGTGGAGAAAAAACTCTACCAATTTTTGACAAGGCCAACTATTTCTCTTATACATATTCCTTTCTATTTTGCACCATATAATAATCTTGTTAAGAAAGAAGAAAGATTGGCACAGGAAAAGGAGCGAGAAATACAACAAGAAGAAAAGGAAGAAGGCAACGAAATAGATGTAGAAGAAGAAGGAAATCAAGAAGTGGAGGAAATGTACACTTCTTCTGAAAGCTTCAACAAACCATCTCACACTTCCAAAAAAGAGATTCTAAAGAACCAAGATAAGCTTCTCAAAAACCAAAAGAATCTTAAGCGTTCCTTTAGTAAAAAGTTCATTTTCCTCTCCAACAATGTAGACAAATACTTCAGGATAATTATTCACAAGCTTGGTGGAATTTCATTACCTACATCTTTCTAAGTTTAACTAGCTATTTCAAGTCCTTATTTCAGTGTACTATTCTAGTTCTGTTCATACCATTTTTATGTATTTTACCTTTATAATATGTATCATCTTTTCGTATCAATGAAAAATTATTCTTACTGCTATATATTATTCTTATTGTCTCTAGAAGTCATTAAAATAGAATGGAAATAAATAAAAACAAAAAATTAAAATTTTCATTTTTAGTTATATATGTTGACATACACATATGGTATATGTCAACATATCCTAGCCATTTGGCAAAAATTCTAATTTCAAAAATAAAATAACTACCATCTATTCAAACATTTCAAATGACTTTTCACTCCTATTTAAACCTATTTCCTCTAGAAAATTACATTATTCATTTCATCCTTTTATGCCCTTTATTTTTTAAACTTCCTTATTAAAGCATTTGACTCAAAGGAATTTAGAATTAAGTTAAATTCAAATGATCAAAGAGAAAGAAAAGCATTTCGATGCCCTTTGATGGTTGATTTCTTCCTTAATCAAAGTTGATCAAACCGTCAACCCAGAATGCTCTAACAAGTATAATAAAGATTGGGATGCCATCAAAGAAAATCCAATCTTTGGATTTGATAGTTAGATTGATGTTCCAAGGAATATCTAGTTATTCGGTTTGTTTTTAAAATATTAAATATGTATATGAATTATTGATAATGTGTGTAAATTGATGTTATTACATTATGATTTCATTTGATTTGGATTTGTTTGTTTTTAGTTTGATTGTATGTATGGATTAATAGTGTGATTTGAACAAATGGATTTGAGTTAATGAATATAGTTTGTGTTATCATTATTATATCATATATCTAGTTTTAATTATCACCATATAATGATCACATATCACCAATGTATCATATTGCATCATTATATATGCTTTAATTATTTAGTACCAAACATTAGTGATTTTGACTTCATATTCTATAAAAGTATTTCATTTAGGAAGGGTTTTGTTTTCGCCTCTTTTTATTGATGACAAATAAGGAGAAAAATATAAATACACATGCATATGTGTGGAGTTATTTAATACAAGGAGAGTTATATTATATTTTATATACAGGAAAATTTAATGGTTGTCATCATCAAAAGGGGAGAGAATGTTAATATTTTAGTTATTGATTTTGATGACAACAACCATATACAATCGTATAAAATATATATACTAATGTTTTGCCATGTTATATAGTCTATAGTGCAAAATATTACACAGGTGTTGAATCGAAAATGGTATAGCACGAAGATTCAAGAGGTAGACATGAGGACTCAAGAGTTCAAAGACCTAGAGATGAAGATATCAAGAGTATAATTTAATATATAAAGCCATATCATATATTGTTAAAGTCCTTGGTAGCAATATTTGATCTCTATATTCAATTTTCTAATTTTTTATATTTTTTGACCAATAAATTTCAAAACATATACATAGAATTGTTTCAAAAAGGAATTTTAAAAGGAAAAGTATTTTTATAATAAAATTCTAGTTGAAAGTCTAATGGATCGTATCTAACATGACTTATGTATTAATATGTAACTGTATGCCCATATATATGCTAAATATTAGCAATATAATAGAATATACAAAGAAAAGTATAAAAACGAGCAACTGGAGTTTTTATACTAGTTTGGACCTCCCGTCCTACATCTAGTCTCGAAGCTCCCCTTCGGTATTTCACTAAACAATAGCCCTCGCTTCATCTGGTGACTGCTAGTACAATTCTTTATATAATCTCCTTTGAGTGAAAATGAGTGTGAGTTGCTTAGATTTATAAGAAATAATTTAAAATATATAGAATTTGGTTTTAAGTGATTGAGAATATTAAATCAGTGATAGCATAAGAGAATATGAAAATAGAAGTTAGAGAATAGTAAATCAAGTTAAGTTAAAATCTCAATTGATTAAAGTATTTATAGAATTAAAGAGTTATATTTGAAAAGTTATGACTTCTTGAAAGATTGCTCTTTGATTAATGATTGCAAATGTTGAAGGAGGAAGAGGTTTGTTCAAAGCAGAGTGAAGCGTTTGTTTAAAATACGATAGTTGTAGTTTTATAATTACAGGCCAAAACTTACCTTAGACGTATGTTGTTATTCCATAGACATTTGTGGGATTTCTGAAAACAACAAACCGAAATATGTCACGAATGTTTGTGGCATGAGGACAGATGTCTATCGAAGTTTAACTTGTAAAAACTGGGCAGTTTGTTATTGTTAACCCACCTTTTGTCAAGGCAGTATATAGGCGGATTTAACCCAACAGAAGCAAGGCTGGTGAATGCAGAGCGACGGTTGTAGGACTTGAAGATAAAGTACAAATGGTTATACGAAGTCAGAATTGAGTGGAATTGGTACTTAAACAAGGAAAAATGTACAAAGTAAGGAATATGGTGCAATAGATGGAAGGGATATTCATGGATTGACTCATGGATATGAGTCGGCTTACTTCATTAAGGAAGGCTCGGCATGGTTGGTGACAAAGGGGTCCGTATACTTCAATATAAAGGGATCGACGTACTTCACGGCTTAGTAACTTAGAAGGGATTGGAAAGTTGGTTGTACGAAGGGTCGGTGTGGTTTTGCTATAGAGGGTTCGGAATACTTCATTGGAAAAGGGAGGGATCGGTGCGCTTCGTGCAAGAGGGATAGGATTAGCACTGTAAAACAAGAGGGATCGGTACGGCCTCATAGAAGAAGATGGATCTGCATAGTGGAATAGGAGAGATCAGCATTATATAATGGAACCCGAGGGATAAGAGTGAAGGAGTATGCATGGGTCGACATGTTTGGATAAGTAGGTGGTCACAAGATCTTGTCATAGGGTTCGGCCTAGGAAGTCTGGAGTCAACTGTAAGAGATCGATATGATCCATTGAGAAGGGCTCGGCATAACATCCACAACGCTAGGGGTCGGCATGACATTCCAGGTGGATGGATCGGCACATATATCATGATCATTACGGTTCGTCATGTCACTCCCAGAGAAGGATCGGCATGTTTTAGACTGGAAGAGGATTCGAACCAAAGGTCAACCAAAACTCGAGCTTCCTTATTCTAGATCACATGAACTTGGGATTAAACATATTTCATCATGGAGAATCCACCGTAGGAATCGCTGCACAAAAATCAACTAAGGAAGGGATCATACCGATCCCTCCTCATAGAGATTAGGGCTAGTGACCCCTATGGTGTGCCCATATGGATAAGGAGGTCCTATAGCCGAAGTTTCACTTATAAATACAACAGGCATGGCTTCGGAATGTAGGATCTTAATTCTTCTTCTCTTCATCTTCTACCTAGGCCATACCATTTTTATTCTTGAGTTTTACATATTTGTAACTATAATCAGCAATATAAACTAATAAAAGGAAAATCTTTAGAGTGAATGTAGGCCAGAGTCGGTCGAACCACTATAAATGTGTGTCTCTATTTACTTGCTTTCTGATTGTTTTAATTTTGTTCTTTAATTTTTTCTCTTCACATTTCGGTTAAAGGATTGGATTTTGGGGCCTTCATATAATTGGGTGTTGGTGGTCAATTTTGATGCCAACATTTTGGTGCTTTCATTGAGAGGACTTGCACCTGTGGATTTGGAAGCTAGGATCTCAGATTTAGAAGCTTGGATATTTGGATTTAGGAAGCAATGGCTAGGCCATCAACAAGGAGACGGAGAACAGATAAGAGCCATCTTGAAGGGAGTTAGGAGGCTTCCTCAGGAGCTAATCAAACATAAATCTTCATTACTAGAGACGAGATAGAAACAATGATTGATGCTATGCAGGAAAGGATGCTGAAGAGATGGGAGGAGATGATGCAGAACCTACTCCGACGGGTTTGACAAGCTGGAGGGAAAAACTAAGGAAATGGAGCAGCAGGGAATGGTGGAAAAATGGATCACAAAGTCGGAGCAGCAAGAGTTGAGGGAATCTAGAATTAGAACCATGGAAATGGAGCTAGTAGGCAGAGGAGTGGAATAGAGCAGCCGGGGGCAGTTCCTTGCCATCCATGATGGATCGGCACCGATCCCTCCAGAGGGATCGGTCCTGATCCCCAAAGGCTAGTGGGCACACCCCCGGGTCTGGGTGATCATGATGCTGGAGGACAAGTGATCAATCCCGTGAAGCCTGGTGCGAACCAGAATTTGGATGCGCGACTGGAGGAATACATTCTAGAATAACCTCATAGACACATGGGGCAGCTAGGGCATGATGATAGTAGGCTACCATGGGAAGAAAATGATAGGATTGTGGAGATGATAAGGCGAGCTATGCGTGGTGGATTGGTAAATAGGAATCTCGAGTATGTAAATAGAAGTCCACTTGCTTCAAATATCAGGCGAGCTAGGAATCCGCCAGAGTTCAAATTACCAATGCTTGAGATATGTGGTGGAAAAATGGATCCCTATGTTCATTTGATGAGGTACATAAGAAACATGGAAGTACTAGGTGCATCGGAGGAAGTAACGACATGGTTCTTCCCCTCGTACTTCATAGATGTAGCCGCACTATGGTTCAGATAGTTGGAAAGCGGCTCTACTGGAACATGGACGGAATTGAATGAAATGTTTATGAGGCAGTTTAGGGTTTACATCTCGAGATTCGAAAATGTGATGAGTTTGGCAACACTAAAATAGAGGACCGGAGAGTCCTTGAGGAGTTTCTTAACACGATTTAATGTCGCGACGGCATCAGCGGATCATCCAAATCCATACATGGTTCTAGTGGAGGCCGTATCTGGAATTGCTGATGGCACGGAGTGCAAAGATTCACTGGCAGGGATCCTTCTATGGATCTTGGAGAGTTTTATCATGAAGAAGAAAGGTTCCTGCGATAGAAAGAAACACGAGCAAACAAACCAAAGGCGAATGCTATGCAAGGTGGAGGTCCCTCCGAGGAAGATTCAAACAAGGATAAAGGAAAACGGAAAGTATAGGATGGATTTGATGGATCGAAGCGTCCATGAAAGGAAACGAGATTCACTACTTACATGGAATTGACTGAAACATTCGAACAGATATATCTGGATACTGGGGGGCAGGTCCCCTATCGAAGGCCAATGAGGAGAAATCCTACAAAGGATGAAAAGAAATCAGAAAAATATCGTATGTTCCATGAGCTGAACGAGCATAGTACAAACGACTGCAGGCACTTAAAGGATGAGATCGAGGGACATATCTTGAATGGCAGGCTGTTACAATACGTGAGAATTTGGGCATCAGCAGTGGAACAGAAGCAACCACCATCCGCATCGAACGGGAACTTACCACGATCAAGGCATCAACTTGTCATCAATTGACCAAAATGCCAAAGAATAAGTAATAAACTGCATAATAAAACAGCTAAGTCACTTACACATGTACATGATTGAAAAAGGTCCACGGATATGCTCTGAGATGACAACAAACCATCACACCTGGATATGCATGCATTGTAGTATTTATTTTTTGTCTCTTTTTTTTGGTACGTGGTTATGAAACTCACTCGAACGTGGAATCTGACATTAAAAATTTTGAGCCCCATCCCGACAATCACATTTTGCTTAAATGAGACTTGAACTCGTACAATCGCATTTCGCCTTGACCAGCACACGATCTCGAACGATCACATTTCGCCTCTAATGGCACACGATATTGAACGATCGCATTTTGCCTCGAATTGCACATGATCTCGAACGATTACGTTTCAACTCGAACGGGGCACTGATCTCGAATGGCCACATTTTGCCTCGAATGGCACACGATCTCGAACGTTTGCATTTTTCTACGAATGGCACTCCATCTTGAACGATCACATTTCGCCTTGAACGACATACGATCTCGAACGATCGCATTTTTCCTGGAATGGCACACGATCTCGAACGATTATATTTCACCTCGAACAAACACTCGATCTCATGGGATCATCATCAGCTTGGGATGGCTACGAATTTAATAAACGGTACTGAATGGTTATTACTAACAATCAGGCAAGGTCGCTGATTTGTTCATCGATCATCAATGGGTTTCAAACATTGGACTTAAGGCAATTCAAAACATGCCTTCCTATCGTAAGACATGTTTGGGGGGAAATTATTAACCCACCTAGCATACATGCGGATTTAACCCAACAGACTTCACGATTATCAAGGCTGGTAAGTGTAGAGCGATGGTTGTAGGACCCGAAGGTAAAGTGCAAATGGTTATACGAAGTTAGAATGAATGGAACTGGTAGATAAATGAGGCAGAATGTTCAAAGTAAGGAATATGGTGCAACGGATGGAAGGGGTCGTCATGGATTGACTCATGGATGGGGGTCGGCTTGCTTCAATAAAGAAGGCTCGGCATGATCGATGACAAAGGGATCGGTATACTTCAATATAAAGGGATCGGCGTACTCCATGGCTTAGTAACTTGGAAGGGATCGGTAAGATTGGTTGTATGAAGGGTAGGTATGGTTTGCTACAAAGGGTTCGGTTTACCCCTTTGGAAAAAGGTGGGATCAATGCACTTCGTGGAAGAGGGTTTGGCTTAGCCCTGTAAAACAAGAGGGATCGACATGGCCTCAAAGAACAAGATGGATCTGCATAGTGGAATAGGAGGGATTGGCATTATATAGTGGAGTCCGAGGGATAAGCGTGAAGGAGTGTGAAGGAGTATGCATGGTTCAGCATGTTTGGATAAGTAGATGGGTCACAAGAGCGTGTCATAGGGATTGGCATAGGAACTCCGGAGTCAACCGTGAGGGATCGGTATGATCCATTAAGAAGGGTTTGGCATAACATTCACTATGATAGGGGTCGGTGTGACATTCCAAGTGGATGGATCAACATATATCTCATGATCATTATGGATCGACATGTCACTCCTAGAGAAGGATCGACATCTTTTAGACTAGAAGGGGATTCGAACCAAAGGTCAACCAAAACTCGAGCTCCCTTATTCCAAATGACATGAAACTTGGGGATTAAACATATTTCATCATGGAGAATCCACCATAGGAATCGCAGCCCAAAAATCAACTAAGGAAGGGATCGGTACTGATCCCTCCTTATGGAGATATGGGCCTACCGACCCTATGGTGGGCCCATATGGATAAGGAGGTCCTTTAGCCGAAGTTTCACCTATAAATACTGTGGGCAAGGCTTTAGGAAAAAGGATCTTCATTCTGCTTCTCTTCATCTTCTACCTAGGCAATACTTTGCCATTTTTATTCTTGAATTTCACAGATTTGTAACTATAATCAGTAGAATAAACTAATAAAAGAAAATCTTTGGAGTGGACGTAAGTGTGAGTTAGCAAAACCACTATAAATCTGTTTTTCTCTATTTACTTGCTTTTTGAATTTTTTTTCTTTATTTATTTCTCTTCATATTTCTATGACTGGAATGGATTTTGGTGCCTTCATATAATTGGGTGTTGGTTGTCAATTTTGATGCCAACAGTTATTAAGATTTGTCAATATGAAATCATGTGTGTTATGATCACTCAAGGAGATTGTATAATATATATATATATATATATATATATATATGTATATGTATATGTATGTATGTATATAAATATAATACAATAATATGACCTTATTTTTAAATATTATGATCCATCTTTCTTCAATTATCTTTGAGCCATGATTTTGTTGAGCGTCGTGATCATCTTTTAGTATATACCTATAATATGATAAGATATACCTTGCATATGTGATTGTATATATGTTGTCACTAAAATCATAGAATGGAGGTTCTAGCATTCTCCTCCTTTTTGATGATGACAACTATACAATAGTTAATAATAAGTAATTAAAAGATAGCTCCCCTTGAATGTTATCTCCCCCTATGTATATACACATTTATCTCCCCCTTTTGCATTGTCAAAAATAATAACAATGGAACTGAACTAAAACATAGCCATAAGAATCATAATGAAATGGTTATGAAAGAAGTAACAAAGGAATAAAAATAAACTATCCTAAAATGCAAAGAACATTCATTGATTGTTGTGATAGTTGTAAGTGGAGAAATAACCATAATTCTTAGAATATTCATAGTAGGTGGACGAATTAGAACGATAATTTCCCAACCACTGATTGATGATATCCTTGACGTTTTTTCTTGTAATACATTTCTCGTTGAACACCCATCATTTCTTGTTGATAGTGATATATTGCATCCGCTTTAGTATTGAGAGATGTTGTTCAAGATCAGTCGCTCATTTAACTTTCTTTTCCTTCGTAGAGCAGCTGGTATGATATGTAGGTGGTGCCATAATATTTAGTGAGGCAATCGATTTGATGGATGTATGGTTGCTATTGGTGATGCATAGGTGCTATTTGATGAAGGTGGGCTAAATTCGATAGTTGAGTAAGTGGAGTCATGATCAGAAGACATGTTTAGCTTTTCTAAGTTTATAAAAATACTTCTGTTTATTTTTCTTTAACCAAGTGTTTATGTATAAATAGAGTGTATAGTCCATTTATAGTAAAAGCTTTGTATGGATAGAACTGTTTTAACCATAAATTTGTTAACGATTTTTTTATAGTTGTTAAAAGATTGACTAAAAATAATTAGTTAAAATCTTATATAGAGAAATAGAGTTCAAAATTTATAATGATAAATAATATGACATATAGTAATTAATTAATTCATTAAATGAGCATATACCAAGGTCTCATCTTAGCTTTATCAAAGTTGATTCGCATAATGGTTCAGTGAAAATATTGGCAATTTGATTTTTAGTGTTAAAAATTCAAGAAAAATGGTACCTTTTCAATATTTTTTATAAGAAAATGTTGACAAATATCAATATGTTTTGTTTAAGAGTAATCAATTGGATTTTTAGACAAATTTATGGCACTAGTGTTATCATAATATATAGGAGATTTAGTAATAATTATTCCAAAATCTTGAAGTGTTTGTTGCATACTTGTGCACAAGCTAATGCTGTAGAGATGTACTTGGCTTTACATGTCGAGAGAGACACATAATTTTGCTTTTTACTGAACCATGAAACCAGAGATTGATCAATATAGTGATAGATGGAGCTTGTACTTTTTCAATCCATTTTGCATCCACCGAAATCCACATAGCTATATGAAGCAAGTTCGAAAGAGCTGCCTTTTGGGTAGAAAAGACCGTATTATTTAGTGTTGGTTAAGTATCACAAAATTCTTTTAACTGCTTGATGATGTGACTCTTTAGGTTATGCTTGAAAACTTGCACATAAAGAAACGCTCATCATTATATCCGGTCTATTAAACATTAAGTGTAATAGAGATCCTATCATACTTCAGTATAATTTTTGATCGCAATCCTTTCCATTTTCATCTTCAACTAAATGTACGCTCATGCTCATTGGAATTGGTTTACTTTAAGTATCATCCATTCCAAATCATTTTAATAGTTCTTCATAAATTTTTCTTGATTTATAAAAATTCCATTTCCTGATTGTTTTATTCGTAGACCGAAAATAATTTAGTTCTTCCATATGTAACATTTCGAACTCATTTTTCATTATATTTGAAAAATCATTACATAACTTTTCGTTAGTTGAACCAAATATGATATCATCAACGTAGATTTATAGAATTAATATATTTTCGTTTTCCCTTTTTATAAAAGTGTTGGGTCAATTTTGCCGATTTGAAAGCTAGAATTAAGTAAATGTGTTTTTAATCGCTCATATCATGCACGATGTGGTTGTTTTAATCCGTATAATGCTTTTAAGTTTGAAAACATGATCTAGGCATTTTCATGAGGAAAGGTGATTTTCCAACATAAACCTTTTCTTTTATAAAACCATTTAAAAAAGCGCTTTTACCATGTATTTGAAATAATTTGAAATTTTAAAAACATGCAAATGCTAGTAATATTTTTATAGCTTCAAGACGAGCTACGGGGGCAAAAGTTTCCTCATAATCAATTCCTTCTTCCAGATTGTATCTTTAAGCAACTAATCTTGCTTTATTACGAATAATGTTTCCATTTCTATCTCCTTTATTTTTGAGAACTTATTTTGTTCCTATTACGGATTGATCATTGGGTCATGGTACGAGTTCCCAAACATCATTTCTTTCATATTGGTTATATTCCTCTATCGTTCCTAAAATCCAAAAATCATCTTTTGATGCTTTTTTATAAATTTTTGGTTCGAAGTTGGACATGAATTCTACATGACTTATTCGATTTAGTTGATTTCTAGTTGAAACTTTTGTTTTTAAGCCACCAATCACATTATTAATCAGATGGTCTTTTAAAATTCGAGGTGATGATCTTAAAATATTATCGTTAATGTTATTGATATTAGTATTATTATTTTTAGTAATATTATTAGCAGTATTATTATGTAGAACTTCTTTATCATCATCATCATTATTATTTTTAAAATCTTCATCAAAGGAAACGTGAAGACTTTCTTCTATGATGTTAGTTCGTTTATTATAAATTCTATATGCTTTACTCCGATCTGAATAATCAACAAAAATTCCTTCGTCGACTTTTGAATCAAATTTTCCAACATTACCTTTAGTATTTAAAATAAAAAATTTAGAACCAAATACGGGAAAATATGATATTTTGGTTTTTTTTGAAAAATATTTCATAGCATGTGTTCTTAGTCCCTGGTTTAACTGTTGCACGATTTAATACATAACATGTTGTAGCAACGGCTTCGGCCCAAAAATTCTTTGGTAAGTTACTACTACTAAGTAGTGTTCATGCACATTCTTTTAGCATGTGATTTTTTCTTTCTACTACACCATCCTATTGTGGTGTTCGAAAATGAAAAAATTACGACTAATTCTCATTTTATTGCAAAAATTTGTAAAAAAGTTCATTTTCAAATTTTCCTCCATGATCACTTCGTATACTTTTAATTTTTATGTTCATTAAACTTTTAATTCTTTTAGCAGAATTTTTAAACATTTCAAATGTGTTGCTTTTGTGCTTCAAAAATATTAACCAAATGTATCATGAAAAATCAACAATAATTACAAAAGCATATTTGTTATGATTTAATAAACTTACTTAAATTGGTCCGAATAAATCTAGATGAAGTAGTTCAAGTGGTTGCTTTGTAGAAATTTACTTTCTAGATTTAAAAGTACTTTTCTTTAGTTTTTCGAGTTGACATGCATCACATAAATTCTTAAATTTGTAGTTGATTTTGGGTAATCCTCTAACTAATTCATTTTTTGCTAGTTTTATTAATGTATTTAAAATTTATATGATAAAAATGTTCGTGCCATAGCCATAGATCATTATGATTTGCAACCAAGCATAAATCATTATTTTGTTTTATATTCATGTTCGAAAAGTATATATTTTGCTTTCTCAATCCTTCAAATATTAGATTTTTTTTCATTAAAAATTTTACATTTATCTTTTTCGAAATCAATTTTAAATCCTTTAATACATAGTTGACTTATACTTAATAGATTGTGTTTTAAATTTTCTATAAGTAAAACATTAGAAATTATGGGAGAAGCAGATATGCCGATGTTGATGACTTATCCAATGCCAATGACAAAACCTTTGAATTATCTCCAAATTTTAAAGTTTTTCCATTGATATATGTTATGTTGGATAGCATATGTGAATTTTCTATCATGTGCTTGGAGCATCAACTGTCGAGTATCCATTTTTCCTTGCTTTTAAATTAGATTTTGGGTACCTGCGAAATAATAGAGATTTAATTGGTACCCACTTCTTTCTTTAGTGTCCTAAGAGTTAGTGGGTGAAGGTAGCCATATCTAAGAAGATTCTGGACCTTTAAAAATATAATTATCACGTAGTCAACAATTTTTAAATATGCATCTATGTGTTTCTACCTAATTAATTTTTTATTTATTTTAGGAATCCATATCTTGGTCATTATTGAGTTTGAAGCCTTAATCTTGGTCTTAATTTTTTTTCTTTTTGATCTTAGTATATATTATACTATAGTTCTTAAGTCTTTGCTTATTATTAAAACCAATCCATTTAAATTTCCAAATGGTTTTGATATTTTAATCAAATGTTCTAAATTTTGTTTTCCCTTATTAAACATTAATACATTATTAGTTAATTTATCTAACCTATTCTTAAGATCAAAAATTTCAATATTGCTAAAATCTAAACTTGTCTTTGGTTCTAGTTTTTTTTTCTTTCAAATTTGGCATTTTCTAATTTACCATTTTCTACATCATATATTAGAGTAGTATTTTGAGAAGATAATTTTTTACTCTCTTTTTGAGCTATTTCTAATTCTTCTTCTACGATTATTTTCTCATCTTTTAATAACCAATTTCTAGCTCTGCTCTATTTAACTTTCCTACATATTCCTTGTTTAGTTTCTTAGAATCTCTATACTTATTGTTACCCAGCCTTTTGGCAAGACCGTGACACTAAGGGATTGACTAAAAACAGAAGACAATCCATTCCGAAAATTGGTTATACACAGGGTTACTATGGATACTGGAAAATTTTATTCGGGTTCGGATCAAACAACAATCAATGTGGTACGACAAGAAAAGCAACAAAAACCAACGTTCCAAATTTCAGGTAAATCGGAGTTCGTATGCTCAAGATATCGATCGATCAAGATCCATAGAGGAAACACCATTTCGTATGCATCATACCTATTCCACTTCATATCCATCACATCCACTCTATTTCGTATCCATCACCTGAAGAGATTTCGTATAGCTTCCTCTTATATATAGTTCGTATCGATTATCATTTACACAGTTCGTATCGATCGATCAAAGATGGATACGAAATGTGCCACCAACAAATGATTCAAAACAACACTTAAAAGGCATCGATACAAAATCGATCTTCAATCGATACGAAGAGTTTAAGTTTATATCGATACGAATTGGAATGGAGGCTCTCGATACGAGGTGGTCACTATGCTATTTATATGAAGTGGCTTCAGGGATCGATATAAAGTGAAGTGCGGTAAAGCGATATGAAGAGTAATTCTAGGTCGATACGAGCAAAGCACATAATAATGGAAGACTCGTTCACTCGGCATGAAAAGTGAATCGATCCTAAAAGACAGCGCCACGTCATTGGTTAACACATGCTTGGAAACGATGCGAACAGAAGCGATGCAAACTCGGAACCCTTCAACAAATCCCAACTTGCATCGATCATAACTCGAGATCTACAAGTCCAAATGCTACCAAATTTTCAGAGGAGCTTGCCTTCAACCCCAAGAATGTGCCTGACAAATTTTATCCTCAAAGGACTATTTTTGGATCAATATGAACTCAATTCATATCGCTCCCAGATCGAGCCTAATTCACATAAGCTCGTTCCTATAGGCCTGCTCGCATGAGAGAAGTCTTCTAAGATCTGGATGAGATATTTGCTGCCTATTCCTATAAATAACGACCCTAGACCTATAGAAAAGGGATTTTTGGCTCTTCAACGTCTAGGCTCTACCGAAGTTACTATTGTACTTGCATTATACTGTTGTAACTCATTGTAACCAACAAGCAAAGATCAATAAAAGCCAGCCATTTCATAGTGAACGTAGGCCATACGTCGAACCACTCTAAATCTGTGTGTTTCTGTGCGTTTTTCCTGTTTATCAATTGGTGTATTTGTTGGATCTTCCTCATTTTGCATTTATCTTCTTCATTTTATCTCTTCAAACACTTCCGAAGAGTGTTATGCCCAATTTTGGTACAAACACTTTGGTGCTTTCATTGAGAAAACCTAATTTTTCTCCAGCTTATTGGATCTACTACCGATAACGGATGGCAAGAATCTAAGGAGAAGATCCAGATTTCAAGTTCATAAGTTCTTCCATCCTCTTTAGATTTGTACCAAGTCTAGGAGAGAGGTTTGCTATCCACCATGGTCAACACTAGGACTACATCAACGGTTGCTGATCCAGAAGGAAGGGACAGATAAAACCCTACGCAACTTCATACTGCCGACCAGAAAGCTGTCGGACCTTCAGATCCGCAAGGCCCTGTCACCAGGGAAGAGTTTCAACTACTAATGCAAGAGCTGACACAAAGCCGCCGGCAGCTTACTCGAAAACTCCATGATAATGCAGAATTGACCAATAGACTGAACTGTGAGAGACAAAGGAGATCCAGAAGGGATCAGGCTTCCTATTCATCTATTGAGAGTTCAGCCTCTACGAACTACAATCACCGATCCATGCACCCACGGCTAGATGGAAGCTATACATAGGCTATTGGACATTAGCACACATTGAATCTTAGGAAACCGAGTGCTGGCTCGTCAACCAGTCATCAGATCGAACCCTCCTCCCGAGGAGGTACTATTCCTTATCATACTACTGACAACCGCGTTGCTACCACCGCTATTGAGTAGGAAGTTGACTCTAGAAATCATATGGATCCGACTCACCGTCAACGCAATTATACACCTGAGCCTTATGTTCTATAAAACCTAGAGCCAAAGAGGCGTGATATGGACCGTTGACCACGACCGACCCATCCTCGCATTGTGGAACCCGACCACATCTTGGCTCAGCATGCCCAGAACGTCCAGATGCTGGATATCCCGACAATGATTCGTCAGATGATCCACGAAAGTCAAGGCCTCACCAATGACGACTGGGGAATCTCCTAGAGTCATACCCTTTCGCTGATGATATACTCCACCCTAAACTGCCTCGGCGATTCAGAATGCTAACTCTACCCGTTTTTGAAGGGAGCTCTGATCCTAACTAGCACATCTTAAAGTACTAATGGTTAATGAATGCTGCACGAGCCGATGATGTAGTCAAGTGCCAAAGTTTCCCGATCTCCCTAGGGGCATAGCAACTATGTTGTCTATTCGTTTACCAACTCGATCTATCTCATGTTTTGATCAGTTGGCAACGAACTTTGTTGAACAGTTTCGCATGCATGTCATAAGGACAAAAGATGTTAACACCTTGTCTAGTGTCACTCAAGCTCCCAGAGAGACATTCAGACGTTATTTGGAGATGATTCACGTTGCATGCACTGAGATTAGTAATCCTAATGACAACTCAATTCTGATGGCACTAACTGAGGGGATTGATCCTGATTCTGAATTTGGCATCTGGTTGGCCAGAAAACCCCCTACGTGATTGGATCGTTTCTGTTCCAAGGTAGCCTAGTTCTTGAGAAGGGAGGATGCGAAACAGTCTAGTTAAAATGATGACGCAAGTCCCAACGTGGAAGGAATCCCAAGTAATGTCACTATTAAACAAACCAAGGAGAGTTTCTAAAAGGTGCAATTGAACACACAAAATAAAAAGAATCAACAGAAAGGCAATGGAAATCAAAACAGGAAACATGATCAGAATCGTGGGCCACGACATAGGGATCCTATGTCTGATAATTATACTCCTTTAAATACGTTGTTGTAAAATGTTTACTTGCAGACCTGCAAAACTATTCAATATAAGAAACCTGCTCCGAAGCAATCGTCAGAATAACAGATTCAAACGGGGAAGTTTTATAGGTTTCATGATAGTTATGGTCATAACATGAACGACTGTCGTCATTTATTGGATATTATTGAGAAGTTGATACGAGAGAGAAAGTTGGAGTAGTTTGTCCGGGTGCCGCAGTTTGTAGGTGCCGGTCCATTGAATCAAAACCAAATACCAAATCAGCCAAGATCGAAGGTACCCGCTCGTACCGACGGGAGGCTAGTGATTAATACTTTCAGTGGGGGACCTCGTCCAGCCGATCGAAGCTGGAAGGAAATTGTGTCGTTAGCCAGCTCTATTAGACATGCGAGCTTTGAATGTTGTAGTAATTTTGAAGACGGGGCTCCGGCCAAGCAACAGAAAACTATGACAGACAACATAGTATTTCGAGATAGGGATGCCGACAAAGTCGAAGCACCAACCATTGATCCACTTATCATTTCCGCTCAGAGCGGTGATGCTTGGATGAAGAGGATCTTAGTGGATAGTGGAAGGTCGGTGAACATATTGTTTAAGCGAGCTTATGATCAGATGAAGTTAGAAGCAAAGGATTTGAAGCCTTGTCAATCTCGCATTCACGGCTTCAATGGAAGTGCGACTATACCCACTGGGATAGGGATGGAAATTGGGCGGGTCTGGGTCCAAACTCGATCGAACCGCCCCTGTTTTGGCCTGTCCAGACCCGCCCCATTGGGTCACTGGGGCGGGTAGACCAGTGACCCGTTCTTGAGTGCTTCGGGTCTAGGGTCGGGTCGGGGCTCCGTTGACCCCTCCCCCCAACCTGACCCGCACTACTAACATCTCATGAAACGGCTTTATTACTATAATGATTTATTAATCTTCTTAGATATAAGTGATTCTAGCATGGATATTAAAATGTTCCAATAAATAATCTATAGAGAAAGTTAGAGTGTTAAGTTGCGTCGTTGGTAATTATACAGTAACATATGTATATATTTTTTGAATTGTTATTGTACACATCATTTTTACTAACTTCCCTTAGACACGTTGTTATTTGTATTTCATGTATTATTTGGTGATAACGAGTATAAACAAATAAATATATGTGCGTTGGTACACAATTTTGAATCAATACATGAGACTCATCGGGTCTTGGGGCGGGTCGGGTCTACCCTGACCCGTACGGGTCTCGGGTATGGGGCAAAATTCCAGACCTGCACCGGGTCTACGGGGCGGGTTTGGGGCGAGGTCTAAAAAATCCGAGATGGGTATAGGGCACTAAAAACCCGTCCTAACCCGCCCTATTGCCATTCCTACACTGGGACGGTGCAACTTCCTGTGGAAATGGGAATTAGAGAACTCATGAGAGTCCAGATATTACAGTTTGTTGTATTGGACATAGACTCGTCGTACAATGCATTCCAAGGCCGACCGGCCGTAGCTGAGTTTAAGGCTTCCATTTCCACTTGGTATTTGACTTTGAAATTCCCTACTGACAATGGAGTTCGAGTCGTTCAGGGAGACCAGGCTACTAGACGAGCCCGTTATGTTGCCAAGCCATGAGAGATGTAGCGAAAAGAAAAAGGGAAAGGCATAGAGGAATCTCTCTGCGTCCGCTTTCTGGAAAATTGACAGCTAACGCCTGGGCCTTGGCCTGAGCCCGGGTACCCCAACCAATTCCCAAGGGATCTTGACCTGAGAGATACCGAAAGTGAAGACGAAAGTTAAGACAGTCAAGCTTCCCCGGCCGAGCTAATAATCGATGTTTCGATCTACGATAATGACGAATCTAAAATGATAAAGATTGGATCCTAGCTAAGCCGATAGATGCAGGAGGAATTGGTTGAATTTCTCTAGGAAAACCTCGACATGTTTGCCTGGACACATTCTGACATGTGTGAAATCTCCTCGGACATCATGAGCTACACATTGAATATTGACTTGCAGCATGTCCCAGTCAAGCTAAAAAGGCATGGCATGGATCCAGAGAGATCTGCCGCCCTTAAGGAAGAGGTAGACAAGCCCAAGTTGAATGGGTTTATCCGAGATGAGTTATATCCGGAATGGGTATCCAATCCTGTACTTGTTAAAAAGCCTAACGAGAAATGGAAAACATGCGTTGATTACTCAAATTTCAATAAAGCTTGCCCTAAAGACAGTTTTCCACTTCCCCGAATCGATCAGCTCGTAGATTCAACAGCTGGACATGAACTCTTATTCTTCATGGATGCACATTCTGGGTACAACCAGATACCCATGCATTTGCCCAATTAGGAGCATGCCAGTTTCGTCATCGATTTGGGACTTTACTGCTACATAGTCATGCCGTTTGGACTCAAGAATGCTTGTGAATCGATTGTTTGCTAACCAGATCGAAAAAACCATGGAGGTATGTATAGACGACATGCTTGTGAAGTCGTGGTTCTCCACTGATCATATCAAAGACCTGGAATTGATGTTCAACATCCTCCGAGATTACAGAATGAAACTCAACCCATTGGAATGTCACTTTAGGGTCGCTTCTTGAAAATTCCTTGGATTTATCGTCAAATCTCGAGGAATTGAAGCTAATCCCGAGAAGATATGGGCAATCAGAAATCTTGAGACTCCAAGGACTATAAAGCAGGTTTAGAGCCTCAACAGAAAAGTGGTAGCACTGAGCAGGTTCATTTCAAAATCCATTGACAAATGCATTATCTTCTTCGTTCTGATCAGGAAAGGGAAACGAAATTTTGAATGGACTACAGAATGCGAGGGAGCATTCCGAGCACTAGTTCAACACCTATCCACACCACCCATTCTGTCAAAGCTTATTGATCATGAGAGATTGTACATCTACTTGGCTGTGTCAGATAATGCAATCGGCGCTGCCCTAAATCGGGAGGAAGACCGGATACAACGGGTAGTATATTACAATAGCAAATGACTGACTAGAGCAGAGAGAAATTATCCAAAGTTGGAAAAGCTTTCTTTTTGCCTCAAGGAAGGTCCACCGTATTTCCAGGCTCATCCTATCACCGTCTACACCGACCAGCCGTTATGACAGGTCCTTAGGCTTCCCTGAGACGTCTGGTAGGTTACTCAAATGGAATATCGAGCTGAGTCAGTTCGACATCACTTACACACCAAGGTGAGACATTCAAGGACAAGTCCTAGCAGATTTCATCAATGAATTCACTATCCCTGAGGACTTGTCTGAAATCAATGAATCTCCAAAATATGTCTGGAATCTACATACTGACGGTGCATCAAATGACCACTTATCAGGCGCCGAAGTTGTACTTGAAACTCCTGAAGGCTGATCTATCTGTTATGCCTTAAAGTTTGATTTCCATGCAACTAACAACGAGGCCGAGTATGAAGCTCTGCTTGCTGGATTGAGACTTGCCAAATATTTAAGAATTATTTCTATGGAGATTTACTGTGATTCGCGATTGGTCATGTGTTTAGTTCGGAAGGAGTATCAGGCCAAAGACCGAAGGCTGGTTGCTTATCTTACCTGGGTTCAGGAAATATTGGATCACTTTGATTATTATGCCATATATTGCATACCTAGAGAATGCAATCAGAAGGCTAATTCCTTAGCAATGTTAGCCAGTACAGGTGAGGCACAGCAAATAGGCATCATTCCCATGGAGATATTATCTTCCCCAAGCATCGATTAGATGGAAACAGACTGGGTATTTGAAGTCATTCCCAATAAGGAGTCATGGATGACTCCGTTTAGAAACTATCTCGAGCATAGGACCCTATCGGAGTGCAGGAGTGAAAAAAGACAAGTTCTTTGAAAGGCTTCGCAGTTCACTATTCAAAATGGAGTCATGTATAGAAGAGTGTACTCTATTCCTTTACTCCGATGTATCGCCCACGATGAAATCAAATGAGTATTGCATGATGTACATGAAAGAGAATGTGGTGATCACACCGAGGGGCAAGATCTTGCCAAGAAAGGGCTCCGATATGGATACTATTAGCCGACTGTAAATCGCGATGCATCGGATTATGCCAGAAAATGAGATAGATGTCAAAAACACGCTCGGATTCCAAGAGCCCCGTCTATTGAAATAACTCAGATGGTCAGTCCATGGCCGCTTGTAGTAGCGGGCATTGCTATTATTGGTTCTTTACCTCTAGCCAAAGGTGGTGCAAAGTATGCCATCACTAGAGTTGATTACTTTACCAAGTGGGCGAAAGCCGAGCCCCTTGCTACTATCACAACGAAGAAAGTAATCGACTTTGTGGTACGTAACATTATCTGTCGAGGCCTCCCACATACCATCATTACTGACAACGGAGAAAAATTCAACAGTTTTGAATTTAATAATTTCTGTCAATGGTTCCACATCCAGAAGAAGTTCTCTGCAGTTGCACACCTTCAAGCGAATGAATAGATTGAAGCTGTTAATAAAGTTATATAGTCCATTCTGAAGAAACGACTGAAGAAGGCCTAGGGAAAATGGGTCAATTAACTTTCTATGGCCCTATGGGATTATTGAACAACCCATAAGTCCGCGACCGGCCACCCTCCGTTTTCACCTTCCTACGATTCCGAAGCCATTATTCCGATCGAAATGGAAATACCTTCTCATCGTGTGACATATTATGATCCGAAGATAAATGCTATAATACTTGCCGAATCTCTGGATTTATTGGATGAGAAGCGAGAAGAGGCTGAATTGAGGGTAGCCCATACCGAAGTTGAGTCGCCCAATTGTACAATGCCAAGGTTCGACCCCGAACCTTTGAACTTGGCGATTTTGTCCTCAAGAGAATTTATCCAGTTCCTTCAGATATGAAATCAACGTGGGAAGGGTCGTATGTCATTGAACGAAGATTTGGAGACGACACATTTAAACTATCGATCGTTGAAGGTTTCACTTTGCCGAGAGCTTGGAATAGCGAAAGTCCTCGTCGCTATTACACATAACAGGCTTTCTTTATTTATTCAGTCTACTTTTCATTTGCAAATTGTTTATGCATTTCAAAATCTGAATTTGTAATAAGGCAACTAATTTTGTCGTATTTTCTTATTTCAACAATAAAATGCAATCTCTTCGAGCCTGAGTGGTGATTTTTAAAATGCATCATACGACCATCATAATGCACGGAGAGCTAAGTTCCACCCTACGGTGGGATTTATTCAAATGGGAAGTGACTGTGATATGACAGGTCACTCGCTAAATGAAACCCGAGCTTGGGGAAAGTCATCACAGTGAAGCCAAAAAAGGATTGATACATGAAAATCCTCTAACTAACTCCAGATTCCCAGAGAGCGAACAGGAGTATAACTTACAAGTACAGTTTCAAGGAGGGTGGATCCATCCACCTAACGACCTCGCCATACTCAAACCAAGTTCGAGGAGGATGGACCCATCCATTTAACGACCTCACTTGTTAAATTAAGGCGGATGTGAACCGACCCTCCACGATCCTGATAACTCCATCGCTCCTAGAGTGCGAACGAAATTCTGAAACCTAAAATAGTTGCGATCGACCGTCTGCATACTTACTCTAGATTTACAAAGTGAGAACTAGAGTATAAGCATCAAAGTGGGTATAACCAACTAACCATCGACTAACTCTAAGTCCCCAAAGTGCGGATTGGAGTATAAACACAAGCCGGGTGTAAAATGACCACCTGTAGGACAGCTCCGAGCCCCAGAGGTGCGGGCCGGAGTGTAAATGCAAAGTGGGTGTGACCGACCACCCATGAATCAATCTAAGTCCCCAAGGTGCGGACGAATTTCTAAATATCAAACGGGTGTGGCTGACCTCCCATGAAATAACTTAAGTCCCTGGAGGCAGACATATCTAAAAACCTTAAGCGGGCATGACCGACCACCGATGTACAAGTGCGATCCCCAGAGTGTGGATGCAATCATTGATAGATGAGTAGCTGTGATTCGACCACCCAAACTCGTCTTATTTCAGTCTCGCTTCAATAGGGTTGAGCTTGATATATTAAAGGCGAAAAATGATGACCTACCAATCTTTTCAATTTATCTCTGAAAATAGGGGTAGAACTTAATTATGAACCACTGATTGAGATAGTGCGGTATTGGAATTCGACTTAACGATTCGATCATGACCCGAAGCCATGAATTCAGAAATTAGCAACTATACCCGGGTACGATTTGAAGGCTAAGACTCCACAAGTACATTGAATGGAAGTTCGAACGCTGAAATACTTAAGCGAAAGAAACACAAACTGTGCTGAAGACAAAATGGAATTTTATTTCAACTATTCTTTGGAAAAGAAGGATAAGTACAAAATTATTCCAAAAAATCCTACTAGCAGGGGCCGAACCTGTATCTATACACAGCCTACAAAAAACAAAAGGAAATTCCTATCTATCTACCAAAAATGAGCCAAGAAGACATGTCTATTCTTTTTTCTTCTTCTTTTTCTTCTTCACGGTGTTGACCCATTGGAATCACCGCTTGGATGCCTCTTTTGAGCCCTTGCCTTTTGGTGGTTGATCTCCAGCCATGGGCATTATGGTAACCTCCTCCTCTGAACTCACATGGATTGGAATACTTTCTGAAGGCGGAGTCGGAGGGACAGGATCGATGTTGGAAGGCTGGAGAGGCACACTGGTGTCGACGATCGTGCCTCCAGGAGAAATCATTCACAAAGGAGCTAGACCAGGGCCCGCCATCCCACCTCCAATACCACTGGCCGGTGCAGCTACTTTCATCATGGCATTGACCTCAGCTATTATCTCTTCTTCTTGGATTGTTTGGGCATCACCGGAATGCTAGCATTTGGGCCTGAGGAGCTGATCACATGTGCGCCTCCACTTACGACAAATGGCAGATCGACAAGAGAGTCACTTTGGTGGCCGAGAAGCTCCTCCAACATTTGCTCATCAAAAGTGAAGGTGCTCCCCTATGCTCCGTGATTGGTGCAGTGGCCATTGTAGTAGTCGCTTCTGTTATAAGGGCCTCCTACGCATGATGCGGCTCTTAGGCTACAGCGAGCACGGCTAGTGTGGCACCTATCACTGAATAGAGCAAGGAAAAAGAGTTAGTTATTTCTTCAATCAACGTTTCTGGACTTGAATGAGCACAAGAAATGTTCAGAATACCTTCTTAGATTGGCTCGCGAGTGGCGGAACAGCTTCAGAGACATGCTCGTAAGATGGAGACAATTGTGGTTGATCGGGTTATATGCAGGAACAGACTAAGGATCAACCGCAATTATAGTGTGACGACCCGACTTTCACGGCACAGAAAAGTCGTATCATCTTGAAGAAAGAAAGGGATAGAAAAGAGAAAAGAAAGAGAAGAAAGAAGAAACAACATCAGAACCTCAAGAGCGGAACAAATAAATTATATTAATAACAAAAGTATTACATACATATACAACACTATCAGAGTTACACAGAATTTACATCACATACTAGACAGTTATAATCACCTGTCTAGTTTACAACTCAATACAACTCAACAGAAAGAAATCAACACAGAGAACACACAGCAGAACTATATATCTAACGCCGAAGCCTCCTGCTCCATTGCTCCTCCACAATTTGTCAAAAGCTAACCTGAATCCCTTGGCTACTCGTAAAAATTTGAGTACCCAAGAGTTTAAGAAAACAGAAGAAAAACTCTGGGTCAGACAAGGGTCTGGTGTGAGTAACAGGTTAAAGTTGCTTAACTTTGAAAAACCTTTGAAAAGAAAGACATCACGTAAGACTTCCCACACATAAACATGGAGAAGTTTTTACCTTACGCTAACAAAACATTTGATAGGAAATCCAATGATATTATAATAGGTCTAGTGTTTTCAAGTAAATATGAAATAGCCGAAATTGTTACATGATTAAATTCCAGCTACTAGCCACAAAAGTAGGTAATACAATCAAAACCGTTGGCACTTATTGGATTTTGGATTCCATCAATGGCAGGGCTACTAGGGTACCGCCTGTCATAGTACGTGGCCTAGATCAACGTACCGAGGAGCCACTCTAACTCCCCTGCAACACAAGACCGGAACCATCCCTTACTGGATAGTCCCGAACAAGACAACCCCACAGTTGGTGTACATCCAACCGCCCACACAGCCGAAATAAAAAGGGATCTCTAGACAGGGGTAAATCTCGCTCTACAGTGGGAGCTACCCACGAAGCCTTGCTGCACCTCCTTTGTTTTAGCCATTCCCGGTTGATGAGGCTTAAGGCTACGATTACCTTTAGAGAACACATCTCTTAGAATGCTCATCGTCCACCTGACGATATTCTGAACGCATTCAATCCATACAAGTTCGTTCCGAGTTCGAACGAAACCAAAGGCATTATCTCGTTACACTCATTTTGGAATCACCTTCAGAGTTAACGACGATAACCCTTGCACTTTAAATCACCATCTCGAACCTATAAGAACTATCTCCGTCAAATTCATCACGGAATCACCCCTAGAGTTATACTAACGTATAGTCCTTACATCTCGAGTCTTCACTCTTCACAAGAGATTCACGACCTATCGTTAATTTAAATCGATGTGGTTTTCGACTATCCAAATAGGGAAACCCGATCCCGGTCTCATCGAAATCCAAAGCATGTCTTTAAGGCCAAGTTGTTTTAAAGGTTTAAAACAATTCAATTATCTATATATCCAAATAGATAAATCGTAGATTCACAACAGATAATCAACATTATCATCACATCAGATAAACCATATTATCATTATCAAAAGATAATCTATATCAACATCACAATGCAACCAATGCATCCATATCACTCAACATTTCTTATCTCATATCTGAGATTAAACCATTCAAGGCAAACAACATTATCCAACCATATTAGCCATGATTTATAATCACACCAAATATAATTAATTTAAAAAGAATTAAATTAATTACATCATTCAAATTAATTTAAAGTAAATTAAATTAGTTACTTTACCAATATTAACTTGCTTATATCACTATTAATAAATTTCAATCAATTAATAATCATCAATCAATTATTCAATCTAATTAATCATCCCAATTAATTAATTTTTAATTATATTCAAGTAATTATTCACTAATTAATTTCTCAACTGAACCAAATACATGTCTTTTAAGATGTTAAAAGATTAACACATGTAATTTAAGTTTTCTAATTTTAAAATTGTTTATAAGCTTTTAAATCTTAATTTACTATTCTTATGTATATATAAATGAGTTTATCTCTTTTTAAATTGAAAAGAAATGAAAACAAACAAATTAAAAATATAGCTTATACAAAAATATTGAAGTATTTATTCTATTAAATTTCAAAACATTAATTCCAAATTTTAAATTAATTTATTAAATCAAAATTTTAAAATCAAGTTATATATATAGATGCATATATAACTCTTGTAAAAATTAAAAATTAAAAATCCTATTTCTAAAAATCTGTTTATGTGTTATGAAAAACTAAGTATTATCATTGTTATTTAAAATTATCAATTCAATTTAATTTTCAACATAGATTATTAAATTTATATTGCCAAATTTCCGCGATATCACATTCCTCCCCTTTTAAAAAATTTCGTCCTCTAAATTTAAAAGAAAAGGTAATTTAATAATCCATCTTAAGGTTTAATTTTAAAACACAAGCATATTTTAATCATATCCTAACAACCATAGCAACCAATTCATCCAATTAAAATAAATCTAATTAGCCAGAAAAATTCTGGATAAAATTTTCACGAGTTTCCCCAGTACAAATATCGGGATACTCGCTCTATAGAATCTAAACAATCAATACTATTAAGCTATAGAGCTCCTATCTGACAAGATCTACAAAACTAAATAAGATATCAGACTACAAACAAGTCTGACTTAACAATCACATCCTCATGAACTGGTGGTTCCACAACCATAAATAGATCATACACGTACTCCCTCAAAGATACGTGAAACACATCAAATCCCAGTTATCCAAACTTGCAATTCAACCTTGAAAATCAAACACCAATCCTCACAAAGATACAGAAAAGATCCAAAACACCTCGGAGCTGACTTACCCAGTCTTACTAAATCTTAAAGCTCTTTAGATCAGAGAAAAATTATCCAAAATCAAATTTCCGACTTCGGAATCCAAATTCCTTCGTCTCTTATCCACAAAATACTTCTAACGATTCTGAGCTGCCTTCAACTCTCCTGATTAGCTCAACCTTTGCTCCTTCGCCGATGTCTTTGGAAACAAACTGGACCAAAATAACCCAACAGAATGATTTCCTCAAGATCAATCCAAAAACGAAGAACACCAACTCTACTCCACAAATACCAGAAGACTAACTTACTCCTCCTATACGGAAAAGATAAAACAAAAGCATTTCCAAACTGCTTCCGCTGCACAACTCTGATCTGGAGTAGAAGAAAATCTCGAGCACAAATCGGACAACACACCTCAAAAATATGGTTCAACAGATCCATAAAAGAAAACTAAGATGTCCCATCTGATCCTTCTACTAAACTGAACCACCAGTATCACTCCTGGAATCCGGTTGATAAGAAAACTCAATCTCCAGATGCGGACTAACTTCTGATAGCTCAAGAGAATACTCAAACTATCGCAAGTCACTTTTGCGATCAACCAGTCCAATATCCAAAGAAAACGGTTCTCCCTTTACCAATCAGAACAGTTTACGCTTATCTAGCCAATCCATCGAAGAAATGAATCTACTCTGCTGCTTCTGAACTCCACGTCCAGAAAAACTGCTACTAGAAGACCTCCTTGCCAGTACACAAAACACTCCAAGCTGCACTGCCGACATCGATGCGAAAGACTTCCAAATCTAAAGCTCTTCAAGAAACTCGGGCCTCAAACCGAACAGAAACATCCTACCGAACCCAACCACAACATCGAAGCAGACATACTTCTCAAACTTGTTCCAAAGAAAAATCTTTGGAGACATCCATAGTCACAGCGTCTCATCACACAACTACTAATTCATGAGATATCAAGATATCATTATTTTCTTCTGCCCAACCGACAGATCCAAACTCTACTCATCCAACTCAAAGATGAATTCCGAACCTTAACAGGTTACCTTCAGAGATCTACGAAATCCTTACTTCAAGAAAAACTCACTCGAGACGGTATTAGGTCTACAGTCTCGATAGATACACTTCCAACCTCAACATTCAAACACCAACCAATGGTAGTAGTCGTATTACACACCCTACTACCTTATCTACCTTTATAACTTACATTGGATAACCCAAACAGTAACCCAGCAAATAGGTAGAAATATATATATATATATATATATATATATATATATATTAGAATTACAAATACGCTCTCTCAAGAAAGAAATCACTTCAAAGCCTAGGTATTCACTCAACCTAGCGCTCTAATACCACCTATGACAACCCGACTTTCACACCACAGAAAAGTCATATCATCTTGAAGAAAGAAAGGGATAGAAAAGAGAAAAGAAAGAGAAGAAAGAAGAAACAACATCAGAACCTCAACAGTGGAACAAATAAATTATATTAATAACAAAAGTATTACATAGATATACAACACTATCGGAGTTACACAGAATTTACATCACGACTAGACAGTTATAATCACCTGTCTAGTTTACAACTCAATCGAAAGAAATCAACACAGAGAACACACAGCGGAACTATATATCTAACGCCGAAGCCTCCTTCTCCATTGCTCCTCCACAATTCGTCAAAAGCTAACCTAAATCCCTTGGCTACTCGTAAAAATTTGAGTACCCAAGAGTTTAAGAAAACAGAAGATAAACTCTGGGTCAGACATGGGTCTAGTGTGAGTAATAGGTTAAAGTTGCTTAACTTTGAAAAACCTTTGAAAAGAAAGGTATCGCGTAAGACTTCCCACACATAAACATGGAAAAGTTTTTACCTTACGCTAACCAAAACATTTGATAGGAAATCCAGTGATATTATAATAGGTCTAGTGTTTTCAAGTAAATATGAAATAGCCAAAATTGTTACATGATTAAATTCCGGCTACTGGCCACAAAAGTAGGTAATACAATCAAATCCGTTGGCACTTATTGGATTTTGGATTCCATCAATGGCAGAGCTACTGGGGTACCGCCCGTCACAGTACGTGGCCTAGATCAACGTATCGAGGAGCGACCCTAACTCCCCTGCAACACAAGACCGGAACCATCCCTTACTGGAAAGTCCCGAACAAGACAACCCGCAGTTGGTGTACATCCAACTGCCCACACAGCCAAAATAAAAAGGGGCCTCTAGACAGGGGTAAATCTCACTCTCCAGTGGGAGCTACCCACGAAGCCTTGCTGCACCTCCCCTGTTTTAGCCATTCCCGGTTGATGAGGCTTGAGGCTACGATTACCTTTAGAGAACACATCTCTTAGAATGCTCATTGTCCACCTGACGATGTTCTGAAAGCATTCAATCCATACAAGTTCAGTCCAGGTTTGAACGAAACCGAAGGCATTATCTCGTTACACTCATTTTGGAATCACCCTCAGAGTTAACGACAATAACCCTTGCACTTTAAATCACCATCTCGAACCTATAAGAACTATCTCCGTCAAACTCATCACGGAATCACCCGCAGTGTTATACTGATGTATATTCCTTACATCTCGAGTCTTCACTCTTCACAAGAGATTCACGACCTATCGTTAATTTAGATCGATGTGGTTTTCGACTATCCAAATATAGAAACCCGATGCCGGTCTCATCGAAATCTAAAGCGCGTCTTTTAAGGCCAAGTTGTTTTAAAGGTTTAAAACAATTCAATTATCTATATATCCAAATAGATAAATCAAAGATTCACAACAGATAATCAACATTATCATCACACCAGATAAACCATATTATCATTATCAAAAGATAATCTATATCAACATCACAATGCAACCAATGCATCCATATCACTCAACATTTCTTATCTCATATCTGAGATTAAACCATTCAAGGCAAATAACATTATCCAACCATATTAGCCATGATTTATAATCACACCAAATATAATTAATTTAAAAAGAATTAAATTAATTACATCATTCAAATTAATTTAATGTAAATTAAATTAATTACTTTACCAATATTAACTTGCTTATATCACTATTAATAAATTTCAATCAATTAATAATCATCAATCAATTATTCATTCTAATTAATCATCCCCGATTAATTAACTTTTAATTATATTCAAGTAATTATTCACTAATTAATTTCTCAACTTAACCAAATACAGGAATAAATCTTTAATTACTTTCTTAATTAATTAACCATAATTAATTACATTACTTCTTAATTAATTACATTAATTAATTTCTTATTTATTAATTATTTCTAAATAACTCATTCTTAATTACATCATTAATTATAATAATTAATGATTTCTAATTACATTTTCTTTTTAAATTAATTACATTAAGTAATCAATCCTTTAATTAAACCATAATTGTTAATTACCCTTAATTAACCCCATTGAGTAATTAACTTCCCTTAATTACTCCACAAAATAAATTAATTAATCATTAATTAATTATCTCTAATTAATCCCTTGATTAATTCAGAAAGTAAGTATACTCAATTTACTTCATCATCAAATCGCTTTCAATTAGTTACATTCAGTAATTACCATTAATTACTTCTCTAAGTAATTTCTCTTTATTTAATTACACTAAGTAATTATACCTCTCCAATCATCAAATGATTATTTTAAATTAATTAAACTGAATTAATTAACTTAATCTAATCAAATTAAAATCAATTAATTACCATTAGTAATTAATTTCCTTAATTACTTCCGTAAGTAATTAGACTTAACAAATTACACAAATGATTATATGTAAATTAATTAATCTAATTAATTATTAAAATTAATCACATTAATTAATTATTAAATAATCCTTAGTTAAAGACCTTCATTAACTATTTAACAATTCATTAATTATTTTTCTAAAATAATTACCTTATTTTAATCATTATTAATTACAAATTAATTAATCATTAATAACCCATTAATTAACCCCTAATTATTAAATTAATTAAGTATTAACTAAAACTTAATTAATCCATTATTACTTGATTAATTAATTATTAATCATTAATTAAAAATCAAATTTTTATTTAATTAATGAATCTTAAATTACAAGTTAATAATTAATCTTAAACCTTTAAGATTAAACCCTTAATTACCATTTTATTGATTTATTAGATAAATTAATTATTCATTTAATTACCCTAAAATTAAATGAAATACAAATTATTATTTAACTTTAACAGGTTTTAAAAATAAATCTAAAACCTTTAAATGATAAATAATACTTTTATTATAAAAGAAATTTTACAAAAGTTCAAAAAAAATTCTTTTTAAATTAAAACCATTTAAATTTTACATAATCATTCAAATTTGTTTAAATACTTAAATTTATAAAACTTAAATTTATTTTTAACTAAAGATTCAAATCCAAATTTGAATCAAATTTAAACTTTGTTTAAACATTACCTTATATTTCAATTTCCAAATTTAAATTCAAATTTATTTAAAACATTTTTAAACAATAAATCCCTTTTAAAGTTATTTTAAAAGGGGTTTCAATTTAAAAACTTGTTCATTTCCATCTTGAGATTCAAATTAAAACTTGAATTCATAATAAAAAATTAGATTTAAAACATACTTTAAATTCTTGTTTAATAATTCAAATGCAGTTAAAATTTTGAAACAGGCAAGTTTCAAATCTGAGTAAACTAATCTAAGAAAAATCTCAGAGCAACTCGAGTATCATTTCATTTGAACTTATTCAAATCAAATACTATCAGGTACAAAACTCTGAAACAATTAACACCCGAGCCTACTCGACATCTACTCCGAGTCCACCAACAATATACTTCGAGTCCCATGCCCTAATTCTTCGAGCCATATGCAAACTTACCTGATACAAACACAAGCTACCTTTCTTCCCCCAAAACAGCTGACACGCCATTATAACCGTGCACCTGCACCGTCGCTGCCGTCACCTCTGACTGTTCGCGACCTCTCACGCAAGTCAAAAATCATCATCAAATACCAAATCGATCTTCAAATCGATTGCAAATCCTCAAAATCAAAAACAAGTATTCGAGTACCCAAAACTGGAAAATGTCGATACCTTAAATCATCAGAATCCTCTCGCCATCGATCACCAGAGAAGTACCACCTCCGGCCATAAACTCCTCCACACCCCAGCTACCATCATCTCAAATCTGGAAGAACTCGATTTCTTAAATAAGTTGCGGTGGTCAATCTTCTTTCTCACTGAAAACTAGGGTTTAAAATTTCAAACCCAAATCATAATTGCCTCGATGCTCAGATCCATCTACTATTATTTTTCCTATAAACTACGATCATCACTCCATCAACCATAGAAACACTGGCAACTCCAAACCCCTAGGTTGACAGAATAAACCCCAATTGTGATTTCTGATTAAACCAGAAATACTCAGTTGAATGCAAACTAAAAATTCAAATTATAGTTTTAAAAATCAAGTCATTAATCAAGTAATTAGTTTATAAACTTAAATCAATGAATCTGGAACATTTAAATATTACTTACAAAAGTCTTTTCTGTTGCATTTTGTTTTTTTTCCAGAGTCATCACAGTTTTATCATCATTTTCATTTTTTTTAAAAGAAAATTAAACTTTAACTTATTACATACATACCTGTTTAAATCTTAAACTACAACAATGTTTTAAATATGACATCCTGAACTTGATCAGGATTTTAAACTTAAATTCTAGAATCAGGTCCAAACACACATATTTCAAAGCAAGCATGCATTCATAAAAAAACCATTCAATACATTCAAAGCATTTCATCATATTCATCCACACGCTTATTTCAGAGCAAACAAATAACTAATTATACTTAAGTTTATTAAATATAAATTGTTACTCACCTGGTTTTAGGGGCAGAGCACATGTTTGACAAGCTTCAGATTGCTTCTGTTTTTGCTTATGATTTTTGAACCTCCATTTGCTTCTTTTTTTAAACTGCAGATGCTTTTAAAACTTTCATCTTGCTTTTGTAATGCTTGTTGTTTCCAGATGTAAAGATGTAGGCTTCTAGATTTAATAATTTTTCATGTTTTTAGAAATTGATGCAGGTTTTGGTTGATTTTAAAGTTGCATGCAAGATTTTGATGTTGCAATTTTATTTTCAGAAGCATGTAGATTGATGAATTTCAGATAGCTTTTGGATTAGAGGATCATATTGTTTCAGATATATTTTGAGGGAAAACAGATTTTGGTTTTGAAGAAGGTACAAACAGATGTTGATTTGGATTTTGAGGAGATTTTTACAAGTTTTGTTTTCTGTTTTGAAGATTAAATTTGCAGATTTTTCATGGCTAAAGATCACTCAAGTTTTGAAAAAAAAGAATAGAAAGAAAAAATGAATTTTTAGAGGAGATAGTTTTATAAAAGAAAGTTTTTGATTTAATTTAAAATAAAAAAAACACTTGTTTTAGTTTCTAACATTTGTCACTTAGATAGCTTTAAAACCTAACACGTGTCTTTTAAGATGTTAAAAGATTAACACATGTAATTTAAGTATTCTAATTTTAATTTTAAAATTGTTTATAAGCATTAAAATCTTAATTTACTATTCTTATGTATATATAAATGAGTTTATCTCTTTTTAAATTGAAAAGAAATGGAAACAAACAAATTGCTTATTCAAAAATATTGAAGTGCCTATTCTATTAAATTTCAAAACATTAAATCCAAATTTTAAATTAATTTATCAAATCAAAATTTTAAAATCAAGTTATATATATAGATGCATATATAACTCTTGTAAAAATTAAAAATAACAAATCCTATTACTAAAAATCTATTTATGTTTTATTAAAAACTAAGTATTATCATTTTTACTTAAAATTAACAATTTAAACAATATTAAATAATTTATAAAAGAGATTATAAACAAATTAAGATCATTTGTAATTTGTATTGTAAATTCCTATATATAAATTTCAAGTAATATAAAATAAAACTTAGCTTCTATATTTATCTAATTTAAATTCATATTTTTCAGCTAAATAAAATTTTAAAACAAATAAGATTTATCATAGTATAAACCATAACATTATTTATTAAACTGCTTTGAAAATCCAATTCTTAAATCAAATTTCAAATTTACCAAATATAAATTAAAATTAGAAAAATGATTTATTTACTAAATTCCAAATCAAAGTTTATCAATATTCAATATATACAATTATATATCTTATAAACAGGAAAACAATTTATTTACTTTAAAAAGATAAGATCTTCCAGTTTAAATATTTATTAAAATAAGATTATTAGATCAATTCAAAATTTATTATTTAAAATTATCAAATCAATTTAATTTTCAACATAGATTATTAAATTTATATTGCCAAATTTCTGGGATATCACATGTAGATTCATGTGGGGTTGGCATAAGAGTTTCGGAACCTACATCATGGTGCTCAACGCCAAAACTTTCTCCAGCCTCCGAATACTGAGTAGCGAGTCTCTCTTTTTCATATGTAATAGTGATGTCGTGGAGAACCCTTCCCTCATCTTGACTCAGCATCTGATTCTGCAATTCATATTCATCCACAAATTCGGCTTGATGCTCAGCTTTTTCATCTTCCACTAAGTGGAACCAAGTGTTGTGTAAGTGTGAAGGATAGTTTTTGAGCGAGGTTAGGTTTTGATGCTTGTAGACATTGGCATTGTATGTAATAAGAAGATCTTCAATGCCATCCTCTAACTTGGTCTCCGCGGCTTTCACCTCATTCTCAACCCTGGTTTTAGTTTCCTAGACTTTGAGCGCTATCGCATCCCTTTCGTTCCTAAACACCACAACCTGCTCACATGCCTCCTGGTAGCTTTGTTTGCATCGTCTTTCTTCTTGACGATTTCAGCAAATTTGGCTTTAAGCACTTCAAGCTCTTTAAGCGCCGCGTTTCTTTCGGCCATGACTGTGGTGGTCCAATACCCCATCTCCTCAACTAGGGCTAAGTGCATCCGCCTTATCTCTTCCATCCATCGAGTAGCCTCGTCAGCTCTTGTGTTGGCCTTTGTCTCTGAGTTTCTCACGGACTCACTCTCATCATGAAGCACTTGAATTATGCGGTCATTTTGAGCGAGATCAGTTTCTAATTTCTCAATTGTTTTCGCCCACTCAAAGGCCACCACCGATGCTTTGTCCGTGGTCTTCATCCATTGCCCGTACTGGCTGTAAACATCATGAATGTGGTCATGCATTGTTTATTCTGCCTCGATTGGAATTCTCTTTAAATGCGGAGGGAAGATGAAGCCATCAAAACAGATGTTTGGGAAATCTTTTTTCAGCTGGGCGATTTTGATCGCTCCCTCCCCGGTGGGCTCTATGACAGCTTGCTCAGAGACAGTGGGAGTTTCAATTTCGGTCCTCTAGCGCTGTGAATCGGACCTTGGTACTTGAGAAGGAGGTCTTTGGCATAAAGGTTCCAATGATTGTTTATCATGACCGGAAGGTTGTGTTGGGGCTCGAGGTGGCGGAGAGAGTGATCGTGAGCGAAGCCTATACTCTCTCTCTCTTTGTGCTTCTCCCTTTCGTAACACTTCTTGCTAAAATAACCATGATCGCGGTCTCTATCAGCCACCCTTTTGCGGGACTCCTAGCATGAACTATATGACTGGCGTGCCGAGCGAAGGCTACCGAGCATGGATTTCCGTCTTGTCATCGTATCTGTATAATATAAAGAGAAGCAGAATTAGTAATCTTCAGAAATGAATAGCTTATGATTGGAAATCGTGCAGTGTCATGAAAGTGTATGTATGCATGTTCAAAACCCCCCGACCAACCGGTTGTGTCGGCCATACACATAGGAAGTGACTCGCCTAAATCTAAAGAGCTTTGAATTCCTTCCAATCCGGTGTCATGTTGGAGTGACACATAGTCCGGTATTGTAATTTCGACGAGTCCTTTGAAAGGATCTCCATTTGTGCGGAAGGAGTATTCAAAATTCTAACACCAACGGCTGGCAGGGACATGACCATGGATTTCCATCTTGAAGACTTATGAAGCTTATAAGTAACCACCTTGCCTCTCCTCTTTGCTACTGAATGTTGTAGACTATCAGGGGGCCCGGCTTCGGGTTCGTCTTCAGTGGGCGTATCCTTTTCATCACCTCACTCAACAATTACATTCCCGAGCACCCTATGCTTAGCCCATCTTGCCGGGGCTGCCCTAAAAGCTAGGTCTTATGCTCTGGACTTGGCCGATTAGCCCAACGACTCTCAAAATTTTCATCCATGAGCACTGAATAGATCTTCCTAGTCTTACCAGGCACCTCTTGAAGAATTTGTACTATTTCTTTAAATCAGGCACCTTCGGTTCGTGGACTTGCAGCTGTAAAGGAAAGAAAATGTTAGACTCAACATTGAGTACAACTACCTCATTAGTTACTAGAGAAATTATGGCACTTACGTCTAACTAACCACCGTCTAGCAAACCGTGGCGGGCACCGAACATAGAACCATTCGGTCTTGAAGTAGCTAAGCCTGGCCCAGGCTCCAGTCGCAACTTCACAATTCCTGACCGCCTCTAGGAATGTGAATGAGGGATTATCTCCCCGTCTCTTGACATTGAACAAGAATCTGACTTCCTCCGGAGTCGGGGGGCGCAAGAGATGCTCCATAAAAATAATGAATAAACTATTCAATAATACGTATCCATTTAGATGCAACTGTGATGGACCGATTCCTACGTAAGATCACGCCTCTCGGATGTACCGGTTCAATGAAGGGAGTGTTCCAGCTATGCACGAATGTCTGTTAAAGGTGGTAAATATTTCTAGAGGAGTATGTGGCCTGTCGTTCGGCTGGTCGCAGAACATCATCCAGCGATAGACCATGTCTTAAGTAGATTCTTCCCAACATATCTTCATAGACGTTAGACAGTGTTGAATCTTGTGGATTCCCGATAAAGATTGCTCCCGGTAACTCGTCCGAAGCTAGACTTAAGACTTCGACCACAAAGGCCGGCATCTCTATTACCAAAGGAGGTGAAGTTTGAGCCTTCTGCTGCTGTGAACTCCCGGGTTCCATAGCTAATCAATTCATCAAAAACCACCATTATATGATAATAAGCACATGTGTTCCTCAGTGTGAAGTGCATGAGTGTGTTGTGCAGTGCTACACAATACTTAAGAAATTCTATAGAATTCGAGAAGTGTTCAAACAATAAGACTTCGAGATTGGACTGGAGTGACCATCATCATTGACTGTCACAACCGTGCCATTCATACTTAGAAGATTGATCCAAGTTAAAGTTTGTTAAAGTTTTCAAGTTATAGTTTCATTGACGAGCTCCGAAGGGCAGTCAAATATGAAGTAAACAGTTAAGTTCAATTATGCAAGGTCGAAGCTCATCGAAGTCAAGCGTTCAAGTATGCATGAAGTTTCTTATCCGTCAAAGTCCAAACTTGGATCATTCCATGCAAAGGCCATAACTTTGTATCGATCAAGGAACATTCACTTTGTACTGATCAAAACCATTCATTTTGTATCGATCAAGAAAACTGTGACTTCGTATCGATCAAAATCCACTAACTTCGTGTCGATCAGGTCATAGTGACTTCGTATCGATCAGGTTACAATGGAGTTCGTATCCATCACAAATTAGCTTCATATCCATATCGATTCGAAGTGATCAATACAAAATCCAAGAATCAACGATCGATACGAAATCCAAGGCAGGTGACCAATACAAAGTTCTTGGTTGAGGTCAGATGCGAAATCAAGTTACTCTATCTCTTCATTGATACGAAATTAAGGTCGAACAACCTTCCACCGATTCCTTCGTATCCCTCCTTACACCTTCTTCCCTAAGAAATTAACACACCATTGCTCCCTCCTTGACTTCACTCCAGCCAACTTATGGCATCAACATATCGGAATCGGCAACGACTTTGGACGAGTTGCCAGTAAAGCTCGAGTCTCATCATTTTAGAGTGGTTTTGATTGGTTAATTACCTAGCTTAAACAATCAATTCGAAGGACTAATGAGTTATTCAATTTGGAGACGAAGACGGTTCTTCTTTCTCGTGTTCTTTAACGATACAAAGGCAGAAAGGGAAATAAAGGCAAGTGAGAAATTCGGCTAAGTACAAATGGTGTCTATATATATATATATGGATTTATATCCAAACAAAAAAACATTTGGTCTCCCACTAGCCAAAAACCGATTGGAGCGATCACTAATTCCATTGATACGAAGAGGCTCGTTTGTATCCATCAACCCAGAATGGTCCGAAAATTATTATTCTGTATCCATCAATGACCACCATCACCTTCGCATCTATTGGTAAAAATTCCGCCGATATGAAAGATACAACAAAGTCTTATTTGAGTCACTAAATCCCATCGGTAGAAAGTGCCCATTTCGCATCTATTTGCTCAAAGACCTAAGCTTCATATCCATCTATACGAATTATGTTCAAAGAATATCTACTTCATATCGACAGCCATCGATATGAAGCGTGCATTCCAATTTCTTAGATCGATCCAAGAGAGATCGACACGAAGGGATGCCTTAAAACAACCATCAAACATTGCAACAATTCGAATTTCACATCGATCCAGGAGAGGATAGACACGAAACTTAATTCAAAAAAAACTTGACAACGACTCGTGAGCGTGCCAATGTTAACGAGAGTCAGGTTAAGATACGTGCATGTATGACAGAGTAACATTTAGTCTTCAAAATTCATAGGAATTGAATGTTCCCCTGGTAACAATTACAACAGTGGACAACAGATTAACAGCACATAACAGCCAGTTACAACAGTGCATGGTACAACAATTAGCTGTCAATAATTCATTTTTTGTGCTATTAAGATCAATCAAAGTTTACATCACTTGACAAAAAGGTTAGCAACTATTCAGCGAATCGGATAGAATTTTTCAGAATGAAGATGGTAGCTTTTCAAAGCATGTAATGTTCATACAAGATGTACTCTAAGCGGAAAATGTTATCCCGTCTTTTGGCAAGACCGTGACACTAAGGAATTGACTGAAAACCGAAGACAGTTTGTCTCGAAGATCGGTCATACACAGGGCTACTATGGATACTAGAAAATTTTGTCCGAATCCTGATCAAGCTACAATCAATATGGTATGACAAGCAATGCTATGAAAATCAACGTTCCATATTTCAAGTCAACTAGAGTTTGTATGCTCAAGAACGATCGATCAAAATCCATGGAGGAAACACCATTTCGTATCCATCATACCTATTCCACTTCGTATCCATCACATCTACTCTGTTTTGTATCCATCACCTGAAGAGATTTCGTATCGCTTCCACCTATACACAGTTCGTATCGATCATTATTTGCACAGTTCATATTGATCGGTCAACGATCGATACGAAATGTGCCACCAACAAACGATATGAAACAACACTTAAAAGGCATCGATATGAAATCAATCTTCAATCGATACGAAGAGTTCAAGTTTACATTGATACGAATTGGAGTGGAGGCTATCGATACGAGGTGGTCACTCTGTTATCGATACGAAGTGGCTTCAAGGATCGATAGGAAGTGAAGTGCATTAAAGCGATACAAAGAGTAATTCCAGGGAGATATGAGAAAAGCACAAAAGAGTGTAAGGCTCGGTCGCCCGGCATGAAAAGTGGATCGATCGTAAAAGGTAGTGCCATATCATTAGTTAGCATGTGCTTGGAAGTGATGCAAACAGAAGCAATGTGAGCACAAGGGATGCAAACTCGGCAGCCTTCAACAAATCCAAACTTCCATCGATCATAACTCGAGATCTACAAGTCCAAATGCCACCAAATTTTCACAGGAGCTTGCCTACAACCCCAAGAATTACCTGAAAATTTTTAGCCTCAAAGGACAATTTTTGGATCGATACAAACTCAATTTGTATCGCTCGCAAATCGAGCCAAATTCACTTGAATTCATTCTTATGGGCCCGCTCACATGAGAGAAGAAGTTTTCCGAGATCTGGGTGAGATATTTGCTGCCTACTCCTACAAATAGCACCCTGGACCTACTGAAAAGGGACTTTTGGCTCTTCTATATCCAGACTCTACTGAAGTTACTATTGTACTTGGATTATACTGTTGTAACTCATTGTAACCAATAAGCAAAGATCAATAAAAGCCAGCTATTTCATAGTGGACGTAGGCCATACGTCGAACCATTCTAAATCTTGTGTCTCTATTCATTTTTCCTGTTTATCGATTGGTATATTTGTTAGATCTTCCTCGTCTTGCATTTATCTTCTTCATTTTATCTCTTCAAACACATTCGAAGAGTGTTATGCCCAATTCTGGCACAAACATTTATCATCTGATTCTATGCCAATTTCTAAAATTTCATCATATGTTAGTTCAGGATGTACCGCATCGATATTAGCCATAAAAAATACATTAGCTTTTTCTGAGTCGCTTTCACTATCACTGTCAGAGGAAGAGGAAGAATCAGAGTCATTTCAAGTTACATGAAAGTATCTTCGCTTATTTTTGAATTTCTCAAATTTGCTTTTCTTTTTGTCATTGTTGAGTTATGGACAATCTTTCTTCAGATGGTCGAACTTGTCACATCCATAACGTTTGATTGGTGTTTGATTAATGAGTTTGAATTGCCACCATTTTGAAATTTTTTCATCGTTTTGAATTTCTTGAATTTATTGTAGTTCTTGGCTATGAATACAATTTCTTCCTCGTCTAAGTCAGAACTGCAATTATTTGCTTGAAATGTAATATTCTTCTTTTCATGATTTTTCTCCTTTCATGCCTATAAATTTGCTCCATATGACATCGGATTTCCTATTAGTTCTTCGAATTTGAGTTGAGAGAGATCGTTAGCATCTTCGATGGCTATAACATTTTTTCCCATTTGATAGTCAAGGAATTTAAGATCCGTGTAAGTGGATCAAAATTGGTGAATTCGACCCTAAGTGCCATGAGATCAGGTTGTATAGTTTGAAATCTAGAATACATGTCAATAATAGATTCATTTTCTATCATTCTAAACGATCAAAATTGGTTTTGTAAAATAGAAAAAAAAATTGCTTGACTTTTGTTGTGCCTTCGTGAGTAACTTGCAAAGTGTGCTATATAGTAGTGCAAAGCATAATTCTTGAAAATTCATTTTTACCAAGTAAACAAAATAAAACATTCATGACTTTTCCATTATTAGTTGCCGTGTTCTTTTATGCATCGATCTAAGTGTTCATGTCAGTGGTAGGTGCTTCATGTCTAGTTTGAGTAGTTTGATAAATTTCTAAACCATTAGCTTCCACAAAAATTTGTATACGTTTTGACCAATAAGCATAAGTTGTAATGGTAAATAGTGGGGGACAAGCAGTTGATTGACCTTCTTGAAATGCACTTTCCATATTAAAAAGTTTTCGATCACGTGTTCTTGTAATTGAAATGACCGTACTCTGATACCAAATGAAAGTGTAGTGGATCATACTCAATATGAATTATGTATTAATATGTGAATGTTATGCCGGTATATTAGCTAAATATAGTAATATAAGAGAATATACAAAGCAAAGTATAAAACGAGCACATTAGAGTTTTTATATTGGTTTGGACCTCCCGTCCTACGTCCATCCTGAAGCTTCTCTATGGTATTTCACTAAACAATAACCCTCACTTTGCCTGGAGGAACATGTTAATACAAAAGTATTCCTTTGACAATCTTTTGTTTAATGCAGCATAAATAGTGGTTGCTAGTACAATTCTTCCTATAGTGTCCTTTGAGTGATAGTTATTGTCAGTTGCTTGGATTTATAGGAAATAATTTAACCAAACATATATATTGATTGTAAGTGATTGAGAATACTAAATCAATGATAGCACAAGAGAATATGAATATAGAAGTTAGAGAATAGTAAATCAAGTTAAGTTAAAACCTCAATTGATTGAAGTATTTATAGATTCAAACAGCTGTATTTGAAAAGTTACGACTTCTTGAAAGCTTGCTCTTTGATTAATGATTGCAACTATTGAAGGAGGAAGAGGTTTGTTCAAAGCAGAGAGAAGAGTCGGTTTAAAATATGACAGTTGTAGTTTTACATTTACAGGTCGAAACTTACCTCAGACGTTAGTCGTTATGCCACAAACGTCTATGGGATTTCTAAAAACAATAAACCAAAATTTATCACAGACGTCTGTGGCGTAAGGATAAACGTCTATCGCTATTTAAATTGTAAAAAATGGGAAGTTTGTTATTAAGATTTGTCGATATGAAATCGTGTTTGTTATGATCACTCAAGGAGATTGTACAACATATATCTATGACTATAATACAATAATATGACTTTACTTTTAAATAGTATGATCTCTATTTCTTCAATTCTCTTTGAGCCATGATTTTGTTAAGCACCGCAATCTTCTTCTAGTATATACCTGTAATATGATAAGATATATCTTGTATATGTGATTGTATAGTTGTTGTCGTTGAAATCATAGAATTGAGGTTCTAGCATGAGTGACTCGAAAGTGACTCAAAATGGGCATGAGATGTGTTCGGATGGTAAATACTTTTCTTGAGTATTATCTTTCTTTATAATGGTTATATGATACTATTTGAAAGTACCCAGTTCATTGATCTCATTTTGGATTTACTCGGGATATATGCATGTTTTCTATGGGTAAAATATAAAGTATCATTTCAAATATAATAATGGGGTATAACACCGTTGTTATAGTAAATGATTTTCGAAAGGAAATGTTTTGTATAGTATATGGGATTTATATATCTATCTAATTTTCGAATCCCTATACTAGTGATTTTGGATTGCCATAACGATGTTTTACACAACATTTGTTTTGATCCACATAAATTTGTTTAAGAAAATGTTTTCCTTAAAAAGAATAAAATATATACTTAATCTTGATTTAAGTATATGTAATATTGTCTAAGTGTTGAAAATAAAAGAGATTTGTGAATTACTTATTATTAAATAAGTATATGGAAATGTTTTCCAACATTGAAATATTGAAATGGTTTTGAGAGTATATTAAAGATAATTTGAGGTGAATATTTAGCAGATGATTTAATTAATAAAAGATTAATTAAAATGGCCCAGTGATTGTTTATGGTGCTAAATATTTGGCTGTTTGCTTTGATAGTTAAACAACCGATTATCAAATTTGGCCATTTTAGTTCCTCAACTTGATGTGGGAACTATTTAAACACTTAGTACGTAGCCTTCTATGTCGGCTTGATTATCGTTTGTGTTGAGGATGTTGATTCGTGTAGTGCAGAGTTTTATTCTAATCTATTGAGCTTCCTTTTGGGCCTAAAGGATAGCAAATAGAAAGTTGGAGACGTGACAAGTCTATGAGACTTAGTTTCTGTGTGAGATTGAGAAACGCATTTACTTTATTGGTGCGAAGAGACTGGATCACTTTTATCTAAAAACCACTTTGGACCAACTTATATGCGTTCGATTGTGCAGGTTGGCCGATGATATTGATATTTAGGATTTTCATAGTGGAGGTCTGCTTATTGATCGTTTGGGGTTAAAATCCCAATATACATCAAGTAGCAGTAGTCTCTTCGTTATGAAATATCCAATGCAAGAACTATTCGCTACTAAACCTAGGGATTTCCCGACAGGATGTGGTAGAAAAGTACCTTCAGCTTGTCTTGTTCCTAGACAACTCATATGGATGTTTGTCTGACATTGCATTTCTAAATATTACGTACATTGGCTTTTACAAACGTACATCGGTGGTGGCGGAGAAGGCAGCTTCTCTTAGCTTAGCACCCTCCTTGAGACGTATGAGCTTAAGGGTTGTATTTTTGTGGAAGGCAATTAGTAGTCAACGGAAATGGTCGTGTGACATTCAAATTGATGTGATCTGTGATTTGTGAAAGGTAATCGTTACCTCAGGCCTCATCAACCGGAAATGACCAAAACAGGGTTAAATGCAGCAGGGCTAAGTGGGTCGCTCCCAAGTAGGGTATCATCATCTTCTTCTACATACATCTTTACATGTTATGACATCGTGTATCTATATCTGATTATTATGTTTTGTATGCTAAAAGGACCTCGAAAAAGGTCGATAACGACCGGAGGATGATATATTCGGTACCATCTAGTTATAGAGGTGGGCCGGTCTTGTGTTGGTAGATGATCCTTTGTGATGGTCCTCGGCACATTCCTCTAGAGATGTACTATCGGAAGGTAGTCCCATCACTTGGTCATTTGTATGGAAATCCAAAACTCACTACGAGCTTGCAGTTTTGTTTGTAAAGGCGTAATGAATAGCCCCAAAATGCTATATGGGTAACCATTTCAGCTATGATTAATAATATTTGTATACTAGACAATAGTATAATATCAGATGATTTGATATGAAATGTTTTAGTTATCATAAGGTGAAAACATGTCTATGTTTATGTGTGGGTGTGTCTTACCGGATACTTTTGTTTTGATAAAAGAAAATTTTGGTGATTTAATAAATTCAGTTGAGTGTGTTTCTCATGCTGGTTTACCAGACTGATCCACGCGTTCTTTCTTTTCAGTGCTCGAGTCAGACCGGGTATATTTACAGGTTCAGATTTGGTGCTTTTGATGCTTCAGTAGGAGAGATGGAGATCTTCATTCCGTACACACGTATCTATTTTGATTATCCACTACTTAGTTGTTGTATATTTTCGACAATTGTAAGGATAGGTTATTATAATTGTCCAGGCTAATAACTTATGGTTGATTGTTAAACTTTGATTGATGTATGTATATTTACAGTTTCTATTTTGTAAAGATCATTGATATGATATTATATGTTTTCCGCTGCGATGTGAGATTCTACATTGTTCTGTTTTTTTATCTTCTCTCTTTCTCCTCTTCTCTTCTTCTCTCTTCTTTTCTTTCTCCTGACTTTCCGTCAGTCTTGCTTTTTGGATCGGACATGTATGGTTTATTGTCGATTCAAAGGGTACGGATTTGCGGGTCGTCACATTTGGTATCAGAGCTTAGATTCTGTATATTCCTAAGCTTTGATGTGTACTTAGTATAGATAGGGACAATAGCACCCTAGATTGAGTTTGAGTGTATTGTATACATGAGCGCATATTTGTTAGTCATATAAAATGTTTTATATTTGTTTACTTATCCGTTGAGCCATTTGTGAATTCAGGTCGGTATATGGGACGCCACGTTATCGATAGGGGTTTCCAAACACTTAAACGAGGCAAGTCGACATAGTATATTTTAAGTTGGGTAAATGAAATAATTTTACCTCAATTATATTTTATATATATAGGAAATAATTTTTCAGAAACTATTAACATGTATATAAACTGATTGTCTGGTTGCTTAAAAATGTAAATATATATAAGTAAATAAAAGTTGTTTGAGTAATCTTAATAAAAACAACAATTGTAAAAGAATAAATTATATAAGCTAATGAATTATAAAATATGGAAATATAATTAATATGGTGTACAATTGTGAAATAGTCTTATATATAAGAAATGAAACTATATGAGTTAGAAATAAAAATGAATTTAAACTAAGAATTTGAAATTTTGAATCCCATTGATTTTGGAAGTTATTTTTCAACAATTTAAAGAGATTATATTATTATAAATCTAAATAAGATAAATGAATTTGGAATGATCTTATACAAGTGAAGTAAAATAGTGAAATTATATAAGTCAAAGATTTATAAATATGATATATAAATAGTATAAAAGGAATTTTTAAAAGAATATAAAGCACTGAATTCACTACTGTTACTGAGAAATAATAAGGATGATGACTGCAGCATCATCAGTATCATTTTCGAGTTTATATGTGATGGATTTGCTACCATAGTAAAATGAAATTGAAAATTTAAGTTTTGTTGTGATAAACAAATTTGAATTTAAAATCCAAGTTGAAATTGATAAATATAAGTAAAACAAGTTTTGGACTTATAATATGAAATAATAAATTTGAGTTAGCATAATAAATATATGATTTGAAATTTAGCTAAATCAATTGAATTGAATTTGAAATGGATTAGATAAGTTGTTGAAATGGAAATTAAACTTAAGGATAAGTGATTATATAATATGAATTTGGAAGTTTGAATAAATAAGTTGTATAACTTGTAAAGTGAGAAAATGTAAGTAAATCCAAATAGTTAAAATGGTTAAACAATTTTGTTAAGCAAAACGAAAATATGAATTTGAATTAGTGATAGGAAATTTAACTTAAGTAAAAATTAAATAAAATAGAATTTGAATTAAATTCGAAGTAAACTTAAGTTGTATAGTGAAGATAAATGGAAATGAATATGAAATGAAATATAACTTAAGTTATTTTGAATGAAGTTGATTTTGATAAATCCAATGAATATTAATGAAAAATGAATTTATATCGATTTAGTTATGGATTTGTTGGATAGATATTGGTTTATTGGATGTTAATTGGATGATAGTTGCTTTTGTTGCATTTGCTATATTAGCATATGTAGTTGTTATATTAATATATGTTGTACATTGATATTACTTTCTATATACATGTTTCTCATGGATTGTTGAGTGTTTTGTAGGTGCGTATGGCGCTTGCTTCACATTTGGAGCTCGCTTTCATGCTATATTAGCTGTATATGCTCGCTAATAATATATAAGGTGCATATCTCGGATTACATATCATACTTTTACACTTTTTTCCCTATGGGCTGCCTCATCCTCGAAGATGAGATGTATATTTGTGATATATATATATATATATGTTGTGATCCTACTACGATCGAACCGCGCAAAGGAGACGGTGGCAAAAAAGTTTGAAGATTTAAGGCGTTAGAAATTTTTTGAGAAAAATTGGAAAAAAAATTATAACTAAAATTTTGATTTTGAGTTATAAAAGTTAAACGATACTAGTTGGTTTTGAAAAGATAACTACGAATGGATTTGAAAACTTAGGAAAGTTTTTATAAGAAGTTTAACTATTGGATTGTAGAAGAGTTAAAATGTTTAAATGATTTGGTAAATCTAATTTAAATGATTTGTTTTGAAAAGTTAATGGACTTTGTGACTTTTCATACTTGGTAATTTCGAGGATGAAATTCTTTTAAGTAGGGGAGAATGTAACGATCCAGAATTTCAGTCATTTGAAATTCGTATATTTAATTGATTTTAAATATTCACAAGTTAATTCCATAAGCTGAATAACTTATGTTTCAAATATAGTGATTTAATTAGATAATTAAATTGTTGATTTAATATTTGAAATTGTGTGAATAATTGGAATTTGAATTTAATGTGAATGAAAATGATTTATAAAGTTGAATTAAATTCTATTAGAATTAGAATGATGTTAGAGAAATTTTAAAATTGAATTAAAAGTTAAATTTCAAAAATTGAATATTTTAATATTTTATTAACGTGCAAAAATAGTCATTTTTCAAACAGTCATGGATTTCGACGAAACTAGTTTTATTGGATCTGTAATGTTATATAATTGTAGGATTTATAATTTCCTATCAATCGGATTTATGGTTTGCCCGAGGCAAGCTAAAATGGATAGAAATCTATTTAAGTGAATTTTAAATTTAAATAGTCGATTCGAAAATCTATCTTCCAAATATGATTGAACTGGATCTCGATATACATTCCATTGTGTTCGGAATAGGAGTAAAACATTATAAACGCCAGGCGGCACGCCCCGTTTTGAGTTCGAAAAAATTTCGGGTGAATAGTGTCGCGAGAATTTTCTATAAAAGGACATGATTTTTTATATTTTTCGCTAAAACCTAACTAGGGTTTCTAGTCGCCACTTCCTATTTTAATGGCCATAAACATTCGATTCTTCTCTCCTCAAATCTCTTAATCCGTAAACAACTACGAAAAGTTTTCAACTACAACATCGAAGGGGGCATTGAGATCTTCTAGATCAACGGTCAAGATTGGATTTAACGCGATAAATCAACGGAAAAATACGCGAGAATGCTATGCGTTTGAGTGGGTTCTGCGAGCATGAGGGCGAGCCGAGCTCGATCGGATTGGGGGTGAAGGTGAAGTCGAGTACGGGCTTGGAGATGATGATGTTGGATCATCGTCAAAACGATGGTAGTGGTGGCGAAAATTCGAAGACATAGGCGGCTTTGGGTTGTTGCATGCGTTCATTTCCTGGTGAGAAGAAATAGAAGGCAACGGCCTGATCTCATCAATCAAAATTCGCGGCCGAGATTAAGGTTTTTTTTTTAAAAAGGATGTGTAAATTATTATATATAAATTCGTATAAACTTTGTAACATCATAACTTTGTCATATGAGGTCCGTTTTTGACGAAACGAATTGCGTTGGGTCCGTACTGACGAGCACTACATATTAAAGCTAGTTTGGAGCTGATTGAAGCTAATGTAAATTTTAGGTAAAATTAAACGGAATAAAACACTACCACTGCTATTGGAATCAATGTGAGTACAACTCACTCTTTCTGACTCATTGATATTTTTATATAAGTGAGAATTAATTTATTTTATGCTGATTGATGATTATTTGGATGATATATGATAGATTATATATAGTGATTGGTATTTGGATATATTCCTGCCTATTGGAGCAGATGAGACCCAATATGTTCCCGTATATGAGTGGATGACCCTTTGTATGTGCTATACCTCAAAGCGGACATTGTACACATATTCTAATTTGTATATTTATTGTAGGTGATGGGCTAGAGGGATCTAACTGGATTCCTCGCCAGTATTGGTTTATTTATAGGTATTGTGATATATGCTGTTATCATATGATATATGATGTTTTGGATGCCGTGATTGATGTATTTAGTGTCGTTGCAGCATTGGGCCTATTTTTGGTAATTTAAAAATATTAAAGTGGTGATTTCGAATTAAAAAGGATTTTCAAGTGATTTTGAAAATAGATGTTTTATTAATTTTTGAATTATTAAAGGAAATGGATTTATTTTGAATAAATAAATGTTATAATTTTTATGTTACAAAAATTATGATTTTTGTGAAATATGCTTGATTATGATTTTTGGATTTATACAAGTTTTAATAACGATTTGCAAATTATTAAAAGAATAGGTTTTCTTAAATAGAGGTTATTGAAATTATCATAAGTGGTTTATATATATGATTTATAAAAGTGAATTTAAAATGATGGAATTGCAAAGGATTTTTGTAAATGTTAAAGTGGGGTTATAAATGGATTTTATAAGTAAATAAGATTTGTGAATTTGTAAAGTTATAAATGAATGAATTTGCAAATAAATGGATTATAAATGAATTGACTTATAATTTGGATTTTGTTATATAAATAAGGTTGGTTAATAAAGGAATTTTTTGTATGGAAGTTTTATAATATATAAATTTCCATTATAAACATTGTTTTATAAATATGAAATCAATTTAATTTGATAAACCAGATATAGAAGTTTATTAAAGGAATTTCATCCATGATTTTGGACAGTGAATAATCAATTAAATTAAATGTGTAAAAGCATTGTATTTGGTTGAATTATATCCACGGTTTTAGACAGTGGATAATCCCTAAAATAAATGTGTAGAAACACTGAATTTTGTAAACAATCTATATTCACGATTTTGGACAGTGAATAATATTTTAAATAAAATGGATATTTTTAAAAAGTGATAATTTTAAATGGAGTTAAATGATTTGAAGATGTTTTAAAATGTGTTAAGTATCGAATACATAGATTTCAATATTCATTGTTCAAATAGACGTTTTTGAGAAGTAAGGAAATAATGGACTATAAACTGTTGTTATAGTAAATGATTTTCGAAAGAAAATGTTTTGTATAGTATTTGGGATCTATATATCTATCTAATTTTCGAATCCCTATACTAATGACTTTGGGTTGTCGTAACGATGTTTTATGCAACATTCGTTTTGAACCACATAAATATGTTTAAGAAAATGTTTTCCTTAAAAAGAATAAAATATATACTTAATCCTGACTTACGTATATGTAATATTTTCTACATGTTGAAAATAAAAGAGATTTGTGAATTATTTATTATTAAGTATATGGAAACGTTTTCAAACATTGAAATATTGAAATGGTTTTGAGAATATATCTTTAGATAATTTGAGGTGAATGTTTGGCAAATGATTTAATTAATAAGATTAATTAAAAGGGCATGTGATTGTTTATGGTGCTAAATATTTGGTTGTTTGCTTTCATAGTTAAATAGCCGACTATCAAACTTGGCCATTTTAGTTCCTCAACTTGATGTGGGAACTATATAGTCATACACTACGTAGCCTTCTGTGTACGCTTGATTATTATTTGTGTTAAGGATGTTGATGCGTGTAGTAAGGATTTTTACTCCAATCTATCGAGCTTCCTTCTTGGCTGAAGGATAGCAAGTTTAAACTTGGAGACATGATAAGTCTATGAGACTTAGTTTTTGTGTGAGGTTGAGAAACGCTTTGCGTTGTTGGTGCGAAGAGACCGGGATCAGATGTATCTGAAAACCACTTCAGACCAACGTATATACGTTCGATTGTGCAGGTTGACTGATGATATTGATATTCAGGATTTTCATAGTGAGAGACTGCTTGTTGATCGTTTGAGGTTGAAATCCAAATATACATCCAATAGCAGTAGTCTATTCGTTATGAAATATCTAATGCAAGGATTATTCGCTACTAATCCTAGGGATTTCCTAACAGGATGTGGTAGGAAAGTACCTTCGGTTTGTCTTGTTCCTGGACAACTTGTATGGATGTTTGTTTGACATTACATTTCTAAAGATTACTTACTTGGTTTTTACAAACGTACATCACTGGTGGCGGAGAAGGCAACTTCTCTTAGCTTAACCCCCTCCTTGAGACATATGAGCTTAAGGATTGTATTTTTGTGGAAAGCGATTAGTAGTCAACAGAAATGGCCGTGTGGCATTCAAAGTGATGTGATATGTGATTTGTGAAAGGTAATCGTTACCTCAGGCCTCATCAATCGAAAATGACCAAAACAGGGTTAGATGCAGCAGGTCTAAGAGGGTCACTCCCAAGTAGGGTATGAAATCCTCTTCTGGATATATCTTTACACACTATAATGTCGTGTATCTAATTATTGTGGTTTGTATGCTAGAGGGCCCGCAAAAAAGGTCGGTAATGACCGGAGGATGATATATTCGGTACCATCTGGTTATAGAGGTAGGTCAGTCTTGTGTTGTTAGAGGATCCTTTGTGATGGCCCTTGGTACATTCCTCTAGAGATGTACTGCCGGAAGGTAGTCCCTTCACCTGTTCATTTATATGGAAATCCAAACCCCACTACGAGCTTGTGGTTTTGTTTGTAAAGGCGTAATGAATAGACCCGAAATGCTATATGGGTAACCATTTCGGCTATGATTAATATTATTTGTATACCAAACACTAGTATAATATCAGATGATTTGATATGAAATGTTTTAGTCATCGTAAGGTAAAAACATGTTCGTGTTTATGTGTGGGCGTGTCTTACGAGATACTTTTTTTTGATAGTGGAAAAGTTTTGTAATTTAATAAGTCCATTTGTGTGTATTTCTCACACTGGTTTACCAGACTAATCCGGGCGTTCTTCCCATTCGATGCTCGGGTCAGACGAGTATGTTTACAGGTTCAGGTTTAGTGCTTTTGGAGCTTCAGCAGGAGAGCTGAAGATCTTCATTTCATATACACGTAAATGTTTTGATTATCCACTGCTTAGTTGTTGTATATTATCAAAAATTGTAAGGATAAGTTATTATAATTGTCCAGGCTGATAACTTATGATTGATTGTTGAACTTTGATTGATGTATGTGTATATATGGTTTCTGTTTTGTAAAGATCATTGATGTGGTGTTATATGTTTTCCACTACGATGTGAGATTCTGTGTTGTTCTGTTTTGTTCTCTCTTCACCCTTTCTCCTCTTCTCTTCTTCTCTCTTCTTTTCTTTCTCCCGACTTTTCATATGTCTGTGATTTTTGGGTCGGACATGTATGTTTTATTTTCGATTTAAAGGGTACGAATTTGCGGGGTCGGCACATAAATCGAGAGATATTTGTAAATATAAAATTGGTTATATTGGAATTTTAAAAATATATTGTTGTTGAGAAGTTAATTTTTTTAAAAAGGGATTTTTATTTATTAAACTATGTAGTTCAAAAACTGTTATCTGTATTAAAATATTTCAGGAAGTTGGTTTTTCAAATATTTAATATTAGTGGAAATGAATTTAATTTTTATAATAAGCTTTGTAAATGATTAGTTTTATATAAACATGAATTGGAAATGAGTTATCGTTGATTATTTAAAAGGGTTTTGATATTTTAAATAATTACTTAAACTTGTTTTAAAAATAAATTAGTATTCTTTAAAAATACTTATTATTTTACATAGAATCTAAAGATAAGCAATTGGAATTTATTATAAATACTCTCGAGATTTGTGAACTAGATTTTATTGAACGGATGTGATTTTATAAGAGAAATCTTATAATGGGATATCTGGAGACTTAAAATGTTTCCAAAATAGTTAGATACAAAAACTTCGAAAATGACTTGAACTCATAAAAGAAGTTATAAATTGTTAGATGGGATTATGAATAAGTATAATGGGCTTTTTTGGAAATTGTAAAAAAGGATTGGAAATGGATTCTGAGAATTTATAAAAGGTGCTATAATGGGTTGAGAATTTGCAAATGAATTTGTAAATGTTTTATTAAGTGGGAAAAAGGGAAAATCCTCTTTTGTTTTGTAATTATACTCATACAATCGAAATAAGCTATGAAAATGTCCTAAGTGTTGATATTGGAAATGGCTTTGGAAAATAAACTTGTAATATTTTTCTAAGTATTGGAGTAGAAGGTTTTGGATTTTTTTTAAAATATGAAAGGATTTATACAGAAATATTTTTCTGAGTAATGGATTGTAATTTGAACTTGGATATATTTTTGAGTACCGATATGGTTTGAAAATATCCTGTTATGGGTATAAGTATTCGAAATTGTTTTCAAATATTGAAATATTGAAGAAATTTGAATATATAATTTTGTAAAGATATTTTGAAAAAAATGTCTGAAAGATTATATGGGCCTAATGACTGCTTATGTGTGCAATTTGACAGTTAAATAACCGACTACCAAAACTGACCAAATTTGTTGATCGTTTCAAAGAGACCGGGATCGGATTCAATTATCTAAAAAACCCTTCGATCCAATTTGAGCGTTACGAATTGTGAAAGCTTGAGGATAATGATGATGGTGATCTTTGAAGAGATTGATTTGTTCAGTCCTAAAACAACTTGTATTGATGAATGTTATCATTGCATTGTTGCTTGGAAGGCACTGTTAGCATTCCAAGTGGGAGATGCTATATAAAAAGGTAAAACGTAGCCTCAGACCTCATCAACCGAAAAATGACAAAAATCGGGCACGCAGCGGGGCCAAGTGTGTTTCTCCCAAGTAGGGTTTGGTCATTCCAAATCAAGATCAGTCATTATCTCACATTTGTATGCTTCGGGGCCCATAAATGGAGGGATGATGATATTCGGTACTACTAGTCAAGTGGCAGGCCAGTCCTGTGTGGCAGGGGTATAAGATGTTCTTATCAAACCTCGGTGCATTTATCTAGAGATGTACCTTTGGAAGGTAGTTCCTTACGTTGTCATAGTATGGAATCCAATCTCCAATACATACCTTACGATTTTAATTTTAGATCCTAGTATTATGGAATTTAATTAATGTAACAATTTCAGCTATTTTAATAAGTATTTGTACTTAGACACTATTATAATATCATAGCATTTTTGTATAAAAGTGATTTTGGTTATCGTAAGGTAAAAACCCGTCCGTGTTTATGTACGGCGTGGTCTTACGAGATACCTTTGTTTTTTCAAAGATTTTTATTTAACTTTAAATCCAATTGGGTGTGTTTTTCTCACGCTGGTTTTCCATACTAACTTGGGTGTTATTTTATTATAATGCTCGGGTCAGACCGAGTATAATTCAGATTAGTTTGGATGCTTGGAGCTTCAAGAAACGAGTTGGAGACCCAAGACGTATTTACATAGTTGGTTATTTTCATTGTATTCATTATCCTGTTATCAGCAATTGTGAGGACATGCTGTTATAACTGTCCAAGCTGTAATAGGTTAGTATACTCTTATTGATTTTTGTATACACGCATATTACAGTTTTGCTTTTGTTAAAGATTTGTGGTATATTGTTGATTATTCGTTCCGCTGTGAGATTCTGTGTTATTTAATTTTCTTTTTATCTTCTTCCACAACAACATACCAGCCGTTTTGCAACCCCCGAAGGCGGAAAATTTGCAACGGCTCTTAGCCGTTGCTATTAAGCAACGGTTAAAGTCCGTTACAAAACCTCATAATACAGCTCATAGCCGTTCTAAATTTTGGAACGGCTCTTACGCGTACTACATTTTAGTACAGCCTTCCATACCCCGTTCCCAACTAGCTACGCCCTATTCTATCATTATCCACTTCGATAAAAAAAAAGATAGATCCAGATCCATATCGCCTCGTGCTCACATCTTCTCAAACGACTTAGAAGCTCTTCGCTCTCCTGTAGGTTCGCCTTCGTGCTCAGGTCATTCTGTTTAGGGGTTTGAAAGTTTATTAGGTAACTTTATTTTCATTGATTTTTTTAATAAAATCAATAAATGTAAATCGAGCTTATCTATTTTGACATCAAGGTTGTTTTTCGCACCCAAATCGAGATGAAATTCGTAGATTGAAATCTTTCCCCCTTCTTTTTTTTTCCTTTTGGTTATTGGAATCGGTTCGATTACACGGGCAGGTTGCTGTGATGGTTGGAGAATTGGTCGCGGGTCTGATTGGAGTCACGGTGGTTGGCGAGTGATGATTATTTGGGAATAAGTGTTGTGCTAGAGTGGTGATTAGTTTGGAGAATTGGTCGCGGGTCTGATTAGTTATATGTTTATTTCTTAATTTTATATTTTATGAATGTAGAAAGTTATAGTCATTTTTAGTATGATTTCAAGACTAAACGACAACCTATATTATTTCTTTATTCAAAGTCAGTCATAATTGAAATTCAAAGAATGTCATACTTAATCAAATATCCCTTTCTTAAATAATTGATTTACTCATGTTTATTATCGCTTATCTCCTCAAGTTTATTGCTCTTCTTGTTACCTATTTAGTTCATTAGATTTTTCTTTTTCTTTCTGTTCGTGTGTGATATTTAAGATGGTTACTGCAATAAAATAATACTTGAATTTCCATTTAAATCATGTCAAAACTTGCATGAAAGAGATATATAATATATTGTGCCATGAATTTAACTATTATGGTAAACATATTTTATTTCTATAAACAAAGAGGGAGATCATAGATCCATTGTTCTTCTAAAATTTAACGGTAGATGTTTCTGGATTCATGGTTATGATAGAACTAGTACGTATAATATACTATCAAAGACGAGTTTTGAAATCAATTTTCTTCTTTTTTCCGTTTTTCATTGATATTTTCGGTTTACCACTTAGCTACATCACCTATCAACATTCACTGACCTAACTCATTCCATGTTTATTAAATAACTCAACTTTTTTTTTCTTAATTATCCTTCCTTTTTATGCTTAATTTTACTGTCCAACTTTTATATAATCTGAAATATGTCCTGGCTCTCTCATATCAGCTCCCCAAGTTCATTGTACATCTATTAATTACTTTAATAAAATTTTCTTAATTACCCTCCAGTTTCGTGCTTTGGTTGTTCAGCCTATTATTTATGTACAAAACCCAATTATCTGACTTTCATGTTTCTTCTAATTAGTCATATTTTGGTCCATTAAGTTTATGGCACAATTTTACAAGGTCGACATGGATATAGCACGATTGCGTCCAGTAAGTATATCATAATCTAAGTTTATCCTATCGCTATTTATGTGTAAATATTTACATGTGCTATATTTATGTCCTATGTTTATACATATAGTTCTACTTTTGGATATACATAAATATAACACATAAATATAGTATGGATGTAGCAGATAGAGATACAACCCTTTTGGATATAAAAAAATTCAGCGCAGTTTACGTTTATAAACATTATTATACAATTGTGTCCGGTAAGTAATTTATAAGTAAGATTGTGTAAGAAAGGGATAATTGTCTATAGAAAGTGCATTACTTCGGATGATGTTATCCTATAGATTAAACATAAGATTAGCTTATCTTCTGTTTATGCTCTTAGAAATTTACATGTAAAAGTTTGTGAAGAGGCATTATTTGTTATTGCAAAGCTGCTTTTGCACCTATATCAGTGATGGATTTGCGACGGATGTGATCAAGGCATTGATAAGCTGCTTTTGCTTTTTATGATAGCACATGACTTATCTGCTATTTTGACCTTTAATTGTCTCTCTAGTCCATAAGAGCGGGTCATAAAAAGCACTCTCTGTTGTAGTCCATGTAACTCTGATTCATATATTTTAGGGTGCTCTTGACAAATTGAAATATGGTGCGAAAATATAGTGGAAAGACGTTGGAAAGAAGAGGGTGCGTTTTCATTTGTGACACCTAAGTATTTCACCTACAATATTTGAACATGTTGCATTATAGGAGAAATGTATAATAAATTCATAATCTCTTAATGAAAAGCATTTTAAAATAAAAAACGTAGGTATTCATGGGTTAAGCGCCTAACATTAAACAAGTTTTACAAATTATTGCACCAACATGATATGCAGAGTCCTATAACAACAAAAATAAAGCGCTGAAAGTTGCGTGCTACACTTCTCTCAGCATAGCACCAACATATGCATCCATCTAACTTGTCTGTAGGGATTTACTCTTGAACAATGTATCAGCGGAAGTCATAGAAATAATAATCAAATCAGAATGCTTTAACGTTAGGTTGTATAACAGAACATATCTGAAAGCGCACAGAATAATCAAATTTCAGTAAACCGCGGTTATAAGTTGGATGAATTAAAAATTACCGCAAGCGCACGGAGTAATTAAATTTTTCTTTAAATGTGTTTTATGTGAGGTTTAAGGTTTTTTTACTAAAATATTGTATATATTTTTGTTGGCAGATCAATATGTCTTCAAGTATAGATAAAGAGTGGATGAACGAAGCCGATCAAAGAACCCCACAACATATGGAAGGAGTGCAGTAGTTTATTGATTTTGTTGTAGAAAATGGTGGCAATAAAAAAATCTATTCTTGTCCTTGCACACAGTGCAAAAATATGAAAATGAAAATTAAATTAGATGAAATTCATTTTCATCTGCTTAGATGGGGAATTGTGCAATCATATACTGTTTGGCATTTTCATGGGGAAGAGTCAGCAATGAACCAAAAACAACCTGTTAGTCAAGCCATAAGTACCGATGACTCTGAACATCCTAGGATGGAAGATCTGGTCAATGATGCCGATAGATTTCATCAATTGCAACCTACAAGTTTGTTGTCGGATAATATTGGGGATTCGTCTACGGTTGATGTTGATTGGCAGGCCAATCAAAGCAAGAAGTATAAATCACTTTTTGATAATGCAAACGAGCCATTGTATCCTTCATGTCCAAAAGGGATAACAAAATTGTATTTCGTCATCAAGCTGAATAACTTGAAAACCTTGTATGGCTTTTTCGACAATGGTGTGACTGCACTCCTAGAATTCATAAAGGAATTACTTCCTGAAGGTAACACACTACCAACAAAGTATCACGACATGAAGAAGATGATTAAGCAAGTTGGTATGGATTACAAAACTTATGATGCGTGCATTAATGACTGCATTTTGTATTGGAAGGATGATGCAAATAGATTTTTTTGTCCAGTTTGCAAACAATCAAGATATAAAACAACATTCAACGAAGAGAAAAGAGCTGCAAAAGTACCTCAGAAGACATTGAGACATTTCCCTCTAATTCCTAGGCTTAGGAGGTTGTATACTATACCATGGATAGCAGATGCTATGACTTGGCATGGTCGTGCCAAGTCTAATTCAGACGTAATGCGTCACCCATGTGATACTTCTCAATGGCGAGCTGCAGATTCTTTTGACAAAACATTTGTTGTTGAATCACGAAATGTCACGCTTGGATTAGCAACGGATGGTTTCAGTCCACATGCATCTCTAAGTAACCGTTATAGTTGTTGGCCAGTAGTTATAGTACCGTATAATCTTCCTCCATCCATGTGCATGAAAAGAGAGTTTTCAATGTTGACATTGGTGATTTCTGGACCAAAACAAACAGGAAAGGATATTGATGTTTATTTGCAACCGTTAGTAGACGAGTTACAACTGTTATGGGAAGGAGTCGCTGCATTTGACTCATTTAATAATTCTGAGTTTACATTGAGAGCTAGGTTGTTGTGGGCAATTCACGATCATCCTACACTTGGGACTTTATCGGGATGCACAACTCATGGCTATTTTACATGTCCTACATGTGGGGAAGACACTTGTTCTTACTATCTTCATGCAAGTAAGAAGATGTGTTACATGGGACATCGAAGATTTCTTCCTTTCAAACATAAATTTGGAGACGAAAAAACAAACTTTGATAACAAACAAGAATATCGTCGTCCTCCACGGCCATTGACTGGTCATCAAGTTGAAGAGAAGGTAGCTAGTATCAAGATGAAAGTTGGTAAAGACAAATTAGAAATCAGTCGAAAACGAAAAAAGAAAACCGATGAAGACGAAGTTGAGAATATTCCTGCATGGTATAGAAGGTCCATCCTCTTTGATTTGCCATATTGGAAAGCAAATTTGGTCCGACATAATATTGATGTTATGCATACAGAGAAGAATGTCACTGAGCATCTCATTAGCACAATTATGGGTCATAAAGACAAGTCAAAAGACGACATCAATGCACGTAAGGATTTGAAAAACATGGGTATAAAACAAAAATTATGGGTGAGTGAAGATCCTGAATGAAAAAAAGTAATCATACCAGATGCAACTTTCACCTTGAGCAAAGACGAAAGGCTACGATTTTGCACCATTTTGAAAAGCCTTAAAGTGCCTAGCAAATTCTCTTCCAACTTCAATAACAATGTAAACATCAATCCTCCTGAACTAACAAATATGAAGTCTCATGATTACCACGTCATAATGCAGCAATTACTTCCGGTATTGTTTCAACATTCTTATCCATAACATAAGGATCTACATAATGCTATACATCGTATAAGTCTATTTTTTTAACATTTTATGCTCAAAGGTGATTAACAGAGAACATCTTTTAAAAGCAAAGGCTAGTTTGGTAGAATCAATTTGTATGTTTGAAAAATATTTTCCGCCTGCATTTTTTGACATTAGCATACACCTTATGGTTCATTTAGCCGATGAAGCATTGAAATGCGGTCCTGTTAGATATAGGTGGATGTACCCTTTTGAACGGTAATTTACTAAACTCAATTTCGTTCATCATCATTCGATTTAAATAGGTAATAGTTATTTGTAATCGATTTATATTCATAGGTTGATGAAAACATATAAAGGATACGTCCGCAACAAAAGATATATTGAAGGATGTATTGCGGAAGGATATATCGCACAGGAAGCTAGTCTTTACTGCATGGAGTATATGCCAAAAGGAGGAGATGGCACACATAAACATACTCGTGAGGCTTTCTTAGACGAGGATGATGAGTTTGCTGGTGAGATGCCTCTGGATAATGGTAAAGGCATAACCTTAACCTCGGTGCAGTTTGAACAAGTTCGTAGATGGGTCCTCAATAAGTATGATGGATTGGATGAATGGGAGAAGTAAGTTCACAAATAACTCCTGAATCTCCACCATTGTAAGTATATAAATGTTTTGAAATGTGTTTTTGCAGGAGGTATAACATCTATGTGAAAAGTACTAAATCTCAATCTCGAAATGGGGTTTCATCCGTGGAAGATTGTCAAAGTTTTACTCTATGGTTACGTGGCGAGGTATATATTAAAGCTTATTTAATATTTCATGCGTACTTAAAGGTATCATCACCTTATTAATCAAACTTTTCACATATTTTATTTTTTTAGTTGGTAAAAACAAACGATGTTGATTCAACTCTTCGGCGCCTTGTGAATGGGCCGAAGTTCAAGGCGCGCAGTTATATGAAGTACCAAGTAAATGGGTTTACATTTTTCCCGAAAAAATACGAAGAGCGGATGGTAACACAAGACAACGGTGTATGTATGAGAGAAATCACAAAATTTAGAGCCAGTGGGAAAGATAAAAATTATGCAGAAGCTGAAACACTGTATTATGGAGTTATTCGGGAGATAATTGAGTTGGATTATATAGATTTCAAACAAACGATTTTTTATTGTGATTGGGTAAAAGTCGAAGACAAGGTCAATGGTTGCAAGATTGATCCTGTTTCAAACTTGATTACTGTTAATTTAGCGAAATTGAAGACCAAAGATAGGATGAACGATGAGCCATTTATTCTTGCGTCAGAAGCGAGTCAAGTGTTCTACTCAAAAGATTTAAAAAATAGCGGATGGCTTGTGGTTTTACATACACCTAAGCAGTTGACTACAATCGTGGATGATCTTGAGTTTCCTACCGTCTATCAATCAGCCTTTGAAGATAACAAAAAATTAGAAGATCTTACCAAATGCATATGTTAATATAAGATGTATTTCTTAATTTAATTGAGTTGAATTTCAAATGTGGATGAATTTAGAATTTTTTGATTATGAATTTAGAATTTTTCATGTATCACTATTTAATTATTATTCTAAATTCATGAAATCTGATTGATCAATTTTCAATATGTCTTTTACCATATGGAATTTGGAGCGACATACCCAGTTTCTCTTCATTTTCAGGTAATAATGATCATGTGTCATATTTATTACATGCCTAAACTACGTTTTTTGTTGATCAATAGTTGCTTTTGTTGCTTCAGTTACACTCATATATGTTTATTTCTGAATACTTACAGCAACAATGTCAGAAGCCGCAGAAACGTCGATCCATTCAGTCGCGAATTCGTCATCTTCACAACCCGAGAAAGTTGAGACAAATGCATATGGTGTTCCAGTTTCGGATAATGCTGGGAAAATAGGCAGTAGACTTGGTAAATTGGTACGAATGCATGTGACGATATCATATGAAAGTTGGGATAAAGTACCAAACAAATGTAAAGATGACGTTTGGGCTGAATTGCGGGTAAGTCATTCTTTTTTCTTTCACTGTTAACCTGTTGAAAAGCACAAATGGCACAACTCATTTTTTTGTTCTATACGAAGATGGGTGAGAAGTTGATTAGTTAATAGATTGATTGACAGTATGCTAGAGCGGCGACAGTATACTAGAGCGGCGACATGGTTAATAGACAAATTACATAACTTACAAGTGACATGCACTAATGATCTGTGTATTTTCTTGTATTTCCTTTTTAACGTATTTTTTATCTTCAATATATACAGACATTTTATGAGCTAGAGTCGGATACAAAAGAGTTGTATTTTAAAAAAATGTGTGAATCATCTACAAGATACAAAAGTGAATTGAGGACAGGGTACTACGACGAATTTGATAATGATGAAGCTAGAAGGAAAAACTGTCCGCCAAAAGTTAGCGTAGAATATTGGGACGGATTCTTGAAAAATGAAGCAAAACCCGGCGCACGCGAAAGAAGAGAGCTAGGAAAAAAAAGATCACAATAAAGTTATACTCATCACAGTGGTCGTACAACTCACGCCGTAGTAGAACATAAAATGGTACAGTTTTAATTTTTTGTTATTTCGTTGCATTTTACCATTTCGTTGAATGAGATTGTATCGGTAGGAAATAAACTCTTCGAATAAGAATCAGTTGGTTTGATAATAGATGTTTCGGTTGCAGGCAATTGAAAATCCAGGAAAAGAAATCATACGCCGGGAAGTGTGGGAGAAAACTCATACAAAAAAGGATGGCACCATATCGGATTCAAATTCTTTGTACTTTGTAAGTTAATCAATATATTGTTTTAGATGATAAATTAAAAATCATTTACTGTTATGACATATATGTTTACATGGTTTTTTGGCCTATAACTTATATGCACGAAATTAAATATCTCAAGTATTATCATATTTTAGAGTAAAATTGCAAAAGCAAGGGAAACAATCAATGATGACGAGGAACAAGATATGCCATTGGATGATGACATCTTGTCACAAACGTTCAGCAAAGATAAAAGGGGCCGGACTCGAAGTGTTGGAACTATAATACCAAAGACACAAGTTAAAGCATATACTATTCCACGTAAACAACTCAGAAGGAGTAAACAAGACTCAAATAGATTGGAAACAAGGATGGAGAAGGTGGAGGGTTCTTTGGAGAATGTGAAGGAGACATTGAACACATTGGTCGACATATTAAAAGGATATGTGAAGCAGATGCCAGACATTGCTTCCAACGAAGGAGGAAGTGGTGGGACACATCATGAAAGTATTGGAAGAACGTCGAACAATGACGATGCTGCTAACCCGCTTATTTCGCATGTTCAGGAAAATCAAAAATGTGAAGTATTGAACTTTGATCTAGTAGTCATTGCAACAGGTTTTGTATGTAGAGATTCGACGGCATCTAGAATACATGGAAAACCTGTACCTCCTACACATGAGAAGTTGATTGTGGACAATATACTATTACCAGATGAGCCCACAGCCAAACAAAATCATCCTCTTGTTATGACCTTTGATGATGTTGGAATCGGTGGTTATGTGTGTCATCCAAAGATTTCAATTCGATATCTTTAGACGCAGGAGCAGGTATACATTATTATTATCCAATAAATTCAATCTGAATGGAAACCTATATATGTTCTCTAATCTGTTCTTAATATCAGAATCCTCCAATCTTAATATCAAAATTGAAAATTCTACAAAATCGGATAATTCTCTGATCTGTTCTTTGTTTCAGGTTTTTAACATTTGTTTCAGGTTGAAGATGCTTTCCCTATGTACCTTTCTGATTTAGAAAATCTTGATCCGTGAGGTAACATTTTTTTTGTTCACATTACTACTGAAAATAGGTTGTACACCTAGTCACGGTACTTCCACTGCATCACCAAGTCACCACAAACCAACTTGCACACCTACCACTAACTACAGCACTACTATGTTTGTTCACTACTTTTTTGTTCACAACTACCTTCAAATGAGTTCTGCCTATTCATGTTGATTTAATTGTTTTGTACATGGGAGGTGAATTTAATTTCACTCACTATTCATTGTTTGGGCAGTAAGTAGTAGAGGGTGGTTTGAAGAAGTAGCCTAACCCACAAACTTGTTCCAAAAAAAACGCACAAATCGCTACTCAAATTTCAGCTCTCATAGCCCAATCGAATTCGAAATTCAGAGTTCGAAAAAGAAAAAAAGGAAAGAAAAAAAAGAAATCGAATTCACAATCGAATTCCTCAAATCAGAATTTCTCAGCCCAGTAAGCAATTCTCGAATCGACTTTGGTCAGCAATTCGATTGGGTTTTAAGGTGATGTTGGTACTTGGTTTGTCCGCAATGTTGCTGGAATTGGAGTTCGCGGAAGTTGTAGGTGATTCATGGTTTCGATGTTGTTGGGCGATGGATGCTCAGGCGAGGTGAAGGTTGGAGTTCGCGAAGGGGTGTGGCGACTCTTTGGCAGACAATCAGGGAGGGGGTACAGGGGATGGAGTTTGAACTGAAGTGCAGTTTAGTACAGGGTACAGGCGTCGCAGTAGCAGGCGATCTGTATTCAGAGGCTTGCAAGAGGAAGGGGAAGGGGATATCGGTGTAGTTGGTGGTAATTGGTCTCGGCAGTGAGGAATGCAGTTGAATGTTGACGGTTTGGATGTTATATGGTCTGAAGTGATATTTTGTGGTGAAGAGGGAGGTATGTCAATGTAGTGATGTTTTGGCAATGGAAGCTTATGGCAGTGGAGGAGTTTGTTTCCTGTGCATGATGCAGCAGTAATAGGAAGTGACTGACAATGAGCAGAAATGTGACACGCAGGGGAAGTTTTGATATGAAGCAAGGGCAGGGGGAGGAAAGTGGGCTGTGATATGTGAAGGGATTTTGGTGGTTTGACAGCTAGGGGGTGGTTGATGGTGAGATAGTACTGGATGAAGACAAGTAGAAATATGGGGACGGAGCAGTGTTTGTAGTATGGCAGTTTCCTTGTTGTTAGGTGGTGATGAACTGAGGTGAACAATTGTGCAATGGTCGAAGCAAGGCTGAGTGTTGTTGAAATAGTTTGGTACTGAAATGTAGTTGTTGCTGACGGGTTTGTGGTTGCTATAGTTTTGTGTAGGAGATGAAGGTGTTGTTTGAGATGGTGGATTTGAAGTGGCAGAGATATGGTCAGACAAGTTTCAGGCAAGGCTATATGCAATGGATGGCTTCGGTCTGCACTTGTAATTGTTTTTGAAGTTGGCAGAAGTGGAAACAAGACAGGTTGTAAATAAAGTGTTAAAATGGTAGATTATGTACTGTCGTTGGTGATGCAGCTGTGTGTGTGGATGGATATATTTTAGACATACAAAATTTATTTGAATTATATATTTTTTGAATGCAGGGGGTATGTTAGGTTCACAAATTATGTACGAAAATAGGACAGGCACATGCAGTCCTTTTGCCTTGCTTCGTCCCAATGAACAACGGTCATTATCCCAATTCACAATATTATATATATATTCTAGATTTTGTTTTGTCCCAGTTGAAATTCATTGCACTTCACATCTGTTAATATGTACCAGGTGCTATATTTATGAAGGCAGATACATATCATTATTTAGGATGTTTTGGGTTCTCCCTGCTTGTTTTTCTTCACTCGCACGCATAACCAAGTGTTCTGATGGGCGTGCGCTACGCACACACAAAATATAAATTAATTTCCATCAGTTAATCATGAATTATAAATAATTTTTTACATACTTCTAAATTTTTATTTTTTAAAATGTTAATAATCATTTATCAAACATATTATTAGTATTATTATTATGTATTTAATTGAAACTAATGAAAATTTTATGTAATTTGTTTCAAGATTACGTGGTTAAACAGTGGGTTACTAGTTAAATGTGTTTAATAAATCCAGAGATAGTTTTACCTGTTCTTTTGTTTGTCCTGCATGTTATTGCATGTATATTTGACATGAGCAATCATTAAAATTTGATGGTGGTTTAACTGAAGTATTTGCTGCTGTTGCTTGAAGTGAAGTAGCTGTAAAGGTTGAGGCACTGTATTGTGAAGCAAGCAACGAATATTGAAGGCAATATATTGTGGTCAAATGTGCACTGTGAAGCAATGTATTCACTATGACAGTGGGAAAAGTATGGTAAGATGGAGAGGCAAGGAGGTAAGACAATGGAATGTAGGCAGTAAAGAAAGAGGGTGATGGCTTGTAGTTCAAGTGGGTTTTGTGTAGGGTGGAGCATAGGATATGGTGTTCTGTGGTGTTATGATGTGCAGAGAGTTGTTTAGTGAGTGTGCAGTAAGGCAGATATACACAAACAAAACTTACATAAAACAGAGTCATAGTTCAGTTTTCGCACCCAAAATTCTACCATACATACCAAAATACATAAAATTTTCAATACAATAACAACAATAAACAAATTACATAAAATTTTCGTTAGTTTCAATTAAGTACAGTTTTCGCACCCAAAATTCTACCATACATACCAAAATACATAAAATTTTCAACACAATAACAACAATAAACAAATTACATAAAATTTTCAAATGCAAGAAGTGGTGGGAAATGATTGCATGCGGCAAATGGAAGCAGTTGTGATGGAAAATGGTAATTGTTTTATTGATGATCAGGTTGTGTATGTCGTTTAACAGTGGTAGAATGTTTTTTGTTCGTTGAATGTTTTTTGTAGCCTGACTATGTAAAAGATCAGAAAGTTGATCCACCTTGTCTATACAATAAAATAATATGCTCATCATTTGGATGAATAACCAGTGCATGAATGCTCCATCTAATTCCTTTTGTAATGCATCTATACTTTAAGTAGACTGGTTTTCTCTGTCCACTTTTTAAGGCAAAATTTTATTCTTTTCAACTTTGTTAGAAACTGATGTAAGGGATTACTAATGTAGGCACTGTTCCATTATGTTACTACCAGTTCGTTATACCCATATTTGTATTGCCATGAACTATGTTGCCTAAAGAGTTATTCGTCATGCTTTGTCCTTGATGAACAAATGTAAAAATTATGGGGGTATGATCACTTGTAGAGTGATTAGAAAAATGGACTGAATGTTGTGGGAATTTATGAAAACATTCTTTATTGACAAATAGTCTGTCTATTTTGCCATGCACCGATATATCTAACCCTCCTCTCCACATGTAATAATACCCAATTCCTTGAGGTTCAAGGAGACTGGTTGTCGCAAAATACTCAACAAGTTCTGCATCAGCTAGTTGATATCCAAATTTCTATATGCTAGTTGATATTCTAATACATTATTTGATTTTGTGTTTATAGGATATACTGTTGCTAGATATACCAGTGTTTGCAGGATATTCTAAATAAGTATTTTGTGTCAATATTCCAGTCTCCAATAAGCGTTAGACGATTGGAGGAAGACGTTATGTACCGTATGTTGCAGTATTATGTAATGATGTCGTTGTTGTACTATGTATTTTATGTATACTTGTTGAACTATATTGTGGTATGTGTTGATGTTGAACATTATAATTCAAACGTTTGTTATGTTTGGTTTTTGTGTTTAATCTATGAAAAATATTTGGTTTAATAATCTTTCTTCTGTGATACTGTTAAATTTGCAATTTGTTGTATTAATTATGATAATGAAATGACTGTCGCTGGTGTAGAGAAAAATTTCGAATATGTTTTTAAAAAAATAAAATATTAATTAGCAACGGATTAAAGTCGTTGCTAGTATTTAAAACATCAGTTATACATCTACATTTAGCAACGGCTTTAAGCCGTTGCAAAATAAAATCCGGAACGGCTACAAGCCGTTGCAAAAGTATATTTTGCAACGGCCCTTAGCCCTTGAAAAATGTATATTTCGCAACGGATTTGAGCCGTTGCGAAATTTTTACCACTATACCCATTTCGCAACGGCTCAAAGCCGTTGCGAAATTATTTTGCAACGGCTTAAAACCGTTGCGAAATGAGGATTCTGGTGTAGTGTTCCTTCTTTCTTTTCCCCTAACAATCGGGTTTCTCGACATTCGATTGCTCGGTATGTGATGCAGTGGATGTATCAGTGTTGATTTTCGAGGGTCAAAAAATCCCGGTCGTTACATTTGGTATCAAAGTTGAAGGTTAAGCGAGAACCTTGGCTTTGGTGCGGTAACTCATTAGAGACAAGGGTCGGTATCACCCTAGAATGAGTTTGTGTGTGTATATATAAGCACGTATTTGTTAGTGATATAAATATTTTATATTTTGTAGGCTGATATACTGAGTGGCTTATGGATTCTATTCAATATGAGTAATTAACATTATTGATAGGATCTCTAAACACATGAACAGAGCAATTCGACATAGTATTGTTTTGAAATTAGGTAAATGAAATAATTTTACCCTGATTATATTGTATATATAAAGGAATAATTTCTAGAAATTATGGTATATGTGGTGTGTTTGGTTGCTAGAGAATTATAATATTTGATTATTATCATCTGTTGTTGTTGTACTACTCTAATAAAAGTTGTCATTATAATAACGCTAACTTGGATTAACAATTATGAAATAATTTTGTATAACCAAATTGAATTATGTAGGTATGATTTATAAATGTGATTATAAATAAAAAGGAAATTTCAGAAGTATATTATAACTATGATTTGTAAATAAAAAAGGGTTTAAAGGTTGGGAATTCAGGATTTTAAATCCCGTTGGTTTTGAAAATAATTTTTCGAAGTTTTGGAAAATACTAATCATATCATTTGGAAAAAATGTTTAAAAGGATTTAAATAGGGTAAAGTGCAGTGAACTCACTTCGGTCGTTGGAAAATAATTTCGATGATGACTGCAGCATCATCGACGTTCATTTTCGAGTTTCCAAGAGAGGAATTGCTACCATTGGAGTTTGTTTTGATAAAGCTAGTTTTGAATTTAAAATTCAAGCAATGATTTGATATACTAAGGGGATTATATATATATATATATATATATATATATATATATATATGATTTCAAAAATGATTTGAAATAAATAGGAACAAGGTATTTAAACTCTATGATTTTCATTTAAATGTTTTATTGAAAATATGAGAAAATAAGTTTGATAACTTATAAAATTTGAAAATTAGCAAGTTAAAGCAATATTTTGAATTGTTGAATGTGAATGCAAGAGAAGCAAAAAAATTTGTAATTGAACTATGGATGAAATTAACTTAAATAAGGTGAATTTTGAAAATTTAGCCTAAGTTAGGTTAAATACAATAATTTTTGGAAATGGAATTGGTGATGTTTGAAATGAATTAAGGAATGAACTGATTGAATAAATTAGCGAGTTGAATATGAATTTGGAATATGGTTGAAATATTGGAATTGAAACAAATGTATTGAGTCAAATTGAATTGAAATTGATTTAAAACGGATATGGACTTAAGTTAAAACAACAAGTTTTGTATAAAATATTTATAATAAAGGAAGTTGATGGAATAATTCTTATGCGATATTAGCATTGAAAGGAATATAGTAAGTAACTAATGAATGTGAATAAAACAATGTGAATAATGATTGTGAATAATTAAATGAAAATAAAATGAATGTGAATAAGAGAATTTGGGAGTAGCTAAGAATCAATGGAAATAAATATGTGGACTGTACGTATATTATTTTACTCGTATAACGGTTTGATCCAGATTCGAGCACAGAATTTAGAGATGATTTACATTGGTCAGGGTAGGATTTCTCGCTCGATTCTCAATGACGAGCACTGCATATGGATTTTTGATTGATTCCAGAATTCTCTATCATAGTATATGGCTATGTAAGGAGAATGGTGGGTTCTAATCAAGGAACTGGATCTAAGTCCGCACTAGAATGGTCATGTGAACAATACGAGTTTGGAAGTGAAACTGCATGATCGAGCAAGCGATCGGATTTGAAATTGCATACGGATGATATATGTACATCGTACAGGCCTTAGTAAAGAAAATGTTGAAAATTGAAATTTAAAATTAATATAATTATAAACTATATGTATGGATATAATTGATAAATAAGATGCAGGTATACGAAAGCAAGAGCTAATATGATGCCCTTGATTTCATAATTAAAATTTACTTGCCAAACAAAAAGTACATGTTTATATGGTTGATTGATTTGATGGTTTTACGGTTAAGCCACTTAGCTTTCGTTTTATTTTTCTGTTTTGGGCACGTAACGGCGAATTATGGTTGTTCTGATCTTGCCGTGCAAAGGAGACGCTGGCGAATTTTTTCGAAAATTTAGCGAGTTAGAAATTTTGAGCAAATTTGTGATAACTAAAACTTGGTTTTGAATTAAACTTGAAATGATCGAATGGATAAAATTAATTGGATTCTATAGATGAATTTGGGAACTTAGTAAAAGTAATAACAAGATTTCAACAAATTGATTCTAGGTAGTTAAAGGCATAATTGGATTTGGGAAGTTATTTTAACTAATTTGTTTTAAAAAGTAATGAGTTGGACATTTTTCTTACCTTGGCAATTTCGAGGACGAATTTCTTTTAAGGGGGAAGAATGCAACAACCCAGAATTTTTCTTATTTAAAATTTGAATATTTAATTAATTTTAAGTATTGAGAAAAGTTAATTTTATAGGTTAAATAACTTGAATTTCAAATATAGCGATTTATTGGTAATTTAATTGTTGAATTTAATAATAGAAAATTGTTTAAATAATTGAATGTTGGATTTTAAGTTGGACAAAAATGATTTGAAGGCTTATTTAATTTCAATTAATAAGAATAAAGGTAATAAAACTTTTAAAATTGGATTTAAAAGTGATTTAACTGATTTTGAAAATAACTCGTTTTAATTAACGAGTGAAATAGCTTCCCAGGGAATAGTCTTGGATTTCGACAAAACCAGTTTCACTGGATCCATAATAATGAATTATAATACACCGTCAAATTTCATAGCAACTAGATTTATCATTTGGTCGTACGAGATCGTAACATGTTACTATCAGAAATTTAATATTATAATTGGATTCAAAAACTATCTTCACCATACGATCGAATTAGGACTTGAAACTAGTTCCTTTACGTTTGGAATAGGGGTATAACGTTTGAAACCAGACGGCATGCCTCGATTGGAGTTCATAATTATATGGCTAGATATTTTGGAATTTTACATAATAAATTTGTTTCAATTTAAATTTACATTGCCTCACTTTTCATATCATCTCACATTTTTTTCTCAAATCCTTACACAGCCTGTCCACCTACTATCTCCTATCTTTTCCTCCTTCCCCATTATTTAAACTCGACCAGAGGAGATTATAAAATCAAAGCAAAATGTGTACTTGGTAAGAAAAAAATAAAATTTAAATCCTTGGCTTTGTATTGGGTGCAGCTTCATTCAAGAGGTCAATATTGTGGCCGCGCTTTGGATTGATGCTCGACAGTGAAAGGTTTAGGCAAGCTGTAAACTTGGGTTAGGAACTGTGTCTGATTGAGTGCGTGATTCATGTTTTGGAGCTCATATTTGAGTTCGTCGAAGAATGCAGCACCTCGGGTTGAAGTTTGGGAAGCCGAGTGGCCTTAGCGGCGATCGCATCGCCTACTACATTGAAGAGGGGGAATCAATGTCGCGATTTCATTGGGGCTTCAGCCGTTGATTATTGGGGATGGTTGGAAGGAGGTGGAGGTGAGAAGCGCTATGGCAGAGTCGGTTTGTGGAAATATCAAAGGGATTGCGTATTAGTGGGAGGCACGTGCACGACCTGGACTCTACATGTACATGAGGTAGTTTTTGAGGGAGGGAAGAAGAAAAGGGCAGGGTTGTAATTTTTGAACAGTTATTAAATTTTTAATTAAAAATTTATCCGATAACTTATAAATTCATATCTCTCTCACAAGAGGTCCGCTTGGAACGAAACTTTTTGTGTTGCTCATATGATTGTTAAATCACATAGTTTTGATTCATGACAAGGCGACGCTCAGGTATGCAAGACAATACTCAAGTATGGCATCATACGACAAAAAGAGAGATAAGAGCAATGGTAATATTGAACTCCTCATTTCTATGTGTGTTTATTTTTTTTTAGTCTTAGAAATTTTGTGAAATATATCCTCAAGAAAACACAACACAAACACATCTCGATTCTTTGAAAAATGTCTTGTATGTGCTACAAACATACAGCCAATCGACTGGCAGTTTTGCCCACTCGATTGGTTCTGTATATGCTGCACATACATGCACGTCTTTGCACAATTTTTTTACATGATTTTACTTTTCAGTCGACTGACCAATTTCGACCAGCCGACTGACCTGAATCTAGCTGTCATATTTTCAAAAGACACGTTTTCTTTGCGAAGGGTTGAGATCGTTTCTGAATGGGAATAGTTGCTTCTCTTCGTCAGAACTCTTCATCAATGGCAGCAACTCTCTCTGTATATACTTGTTTCTAAACATTCTACAATCATCGAAATCATTTTAACTAATCTCTAATACTCCTGTGCTCTCATATTCTTGCACTCTAACAACATTCTATATCTAATTGCTTTGAATCTCTGAATTACTTAAATATTCCTTGATTCTAAGCAATATCTTCCTTTCTTATTTTCACATACATTTTAAATACTTGAGGATTTGATTATAGAAAGGGTGTACTTCAAGATATATCTGTGTTATCAAGAACATAATTGTCAACAAAGTTTTTCTGTATCAAGTAGAAGTCGTGTTTGGTTGCTCAGGCAGAAAGTCCTCTTCGACTGCTGAGGCGAAAATCCTGTTCGGCTTCTCAGGTGTTTGTGTACATATTCCTCCAGGTTAAGTGAGGGTTTATAGTCAAAGTTAAATCCAGAGTGTATTCTGGGACTGGACGTAGAAGGAAAGTTCGAACCAGTATAAAATTCCTGGTGTGCTTGTTCTTATTTTATTCATTTACTTTACAACTATCTTTTATCAGTTCATACATTTTCACACTACTTAGATCCATATTACTCGATCCACCGCACATACAGTCTTCACATTCGGTATCAAAGCGAGGTTATCCTATAACCATCATACAGTTTTTTGATATCTCAGTAATATGGATAGTAACATTAACACCGATTTTATTAAAGGTCAATCCACTACACGATCTCCACTGTTTAATGGCATGAATTATAACTATTAGGCTACACGAATGCATATATATATACAAGCAAATAGTTTTGATTCATGGAACATTACACAATTAGAATATCGCATACCCACAAATGAATATTCAACATGATCAAACACACAAAAAACAAGATGTTGCTTCAAATGCCAAAGCTATGAACATGTTATTTTATGCTTTAGATAAATATGAGTTTAATCGTGTTAGTATGTGCAACACTGCCTATGAAATATGGAGAACACTAAAAGTCACTCATGAAGGTACTAACAAGGTTAAACAAAGTAAAATATTTATGCTTAAGAATCAATTTCAAAATTTTAGGATGAAGCAAGACGAATCTATAAATGATATGTACTCTAGATTTCAAGATATTCATCATTCTTTATTAGGACTAGGAGAGATATATTCTGATTTTGATATTGTTTCAGAAATCCTTAACTCTTTAACGGACGAATGGGAAAGAAAAATTCTTAGCTATTGAAGAAGCTAATGATCTCCTACCACGAAATCAAAAGAGTTAATAGGAAATATGATGTCCTATGAAGTAAATTTGCAGGCTAAAAGAGTACAAGCACAAGACAAGAAGAACATAGCTTTTCATGCTGAAGAAGAAGATCAGACTCAGATAAGGAAGACCTAGCATTTATTGCCAAAAACTTTAAAAGTATTTTTGAAATATAGAAAAAGGAACAAGAGTAATGGAAAACGAAGCTTCAAGAACAATTCAAACAAACCATCAACCTCAACAATAGAATGTTTCAATTGCCACAAAAAGGGACACATACAAAAAGATTTTCCAGAATAGAAGAAAGCATACAACAACAAGAATAAAAAGGACAAGCTCAAGAGAAAAGCTTTTTCAGTAACATAGGATGACTTAGATTCATCTTCTGAATGAGAAAGCGACACTGATAATGAACAAGTAAATGTATGCTTCATGGCAAAAGATAATGATGTTAGTGATCTAACTTTTGATGATATGATAGAAATAAATTCAGAACTTCTAGATACTTTAAAAAGTCTCAAAAGAAAATATAAAGAAGCTTTGGAAAATCAGAAAAGAGCCGAATTCAAAAGAGATATGCTTAAAGACGAGAAGAAAATATTAGAAGAAGAACCTAAGAAAATTCAAGATTCACTCTCTAACAATGCTCAACTCGCTCTTTTAAGTCAAGAAATAGAAGCTCAAAAAGAAATGAATGATGCTCTAGCTTCTGAAAATCATGAGCTAAAACAAAAATCAAAATTTTTGAGTTAGATAACACTAGTCTCAAAACAAAGCTAGATGACATTACTAAAAACATTTTCAATTTTAATAAAGGAAGAGAAAATTTATCCAGTATTATTGAAAAATCTCAACCTGCTTCAAACAAAAAGGGATTAGGTTATGTTAAGAAATCAAAAGCTCCACCTAAAAGTGAAAACAAAAGGAGAAATGATTATAAACCTTGGAATACAAAAGAACTTTAAAAAGAAAATCCAATCTGAAAACTATAAAAATATGGATTCCTAAAACAAACAATAATTTGATTAGGTAGAAACATATAAATTCATTTTTTGAATCTGTGCATAAAAATAAGAATTATATTTTCAAAGGGGATACTTAACCCTCTTGGTTTTGGTTTCCTAAGACCTAACTCTTAGGACCCTATTAAAAAGTGGGTACCAATGTTAATTCTTTATTTTCTTGTAGGTCCGACTTAAAAAGAGAGGAAAATAGATACTCGACAGTGGTTGCTCAAAACATATGATGGGTGACAAAGATTTGTTATCAAACATTACATGCTCAGATGAAGGATCCGTCACTTTTGGAGACAGTTCTAAAGGATATATCATGGGAAAAGGCAACGTCGGCAATGTCGGTACATCTAATTTACCTCTTATCTCCAATGTTTTTTTAGTTAAAAATTTAAAACACAATTTACTTAGTATCAGCCAATTGTATGATAAAGGATTCAAGATCACTTTTTCTGAAAATAAGTGTTGCATTTTTTTATCAATATTATAATCTTATTTTTGAAGGTTTTAGAGATAAAAATATTTATATTTTGAATATGAATATGAATTATAATAAAATGTGTGCTTATTAGCCAAAGAAAATGATCCTTGGTTATGGCACAAAAGGTTTTGTCATATAAATTTTAGAGCTATTTCAAAATTATCTAAAAATGATTTAGTAAAAGGGTTACCAAAAATGAATTTTAAAGTAGACCATATTTGTGATGCATGTCAGTTAGGAAACTTAACTAAGTCATCTTTTAAATCTAAAAAGGTTATTTCAACAATGAAACCACTTGAATTATAACACATGGATCTATTTGGACCAACGCAAGTACAATCCATAAATCATAGTAAATATGTGTTTGTAATTGTTGATGACTTTTCCCAATATACTTGGACAATTTTTATGAAAAACAAAAGAGATACTTTTGACCATTTCAAATCTTTTGTTAAAAGAATTCAAAATTTTAAAGGTTTAAAAATTAAAAATATTAGGAGTGATCATGGAGGTGAATTCGAAAACGAAGTTTTTGAACATTTTTGTAAGAAGAAAGGAATAATCCACAATTTTTCATTTCTAAGAACTAGAGTAGTGGAACGGAATAATTGAACCTTACAAGAATGTGTAAGGACTTTGTTAAACGGAAGCACGTTGCCAAAACACTTCTGGGCAGAAGCTGTTGCTACCGCCTGTTATGTCTTGAATCGTGTTTCTATTTGACCACTAACTAAGAATACTCACGAATTATTTAATGAAAGAATATGAAACATTTCATATTTTAAAATTTTTGGTTCAAAATGTTTTGTTTTAAATACAAAAGAACAGTTTGGCAAATTTGATCCAAAATCCAATGAAGGAATCTTTGTAGGATACTCGGAAAGAAGCAAAGCTTATCGAATTTTTAATAAAAGAACAAATTTCATCGAAGAAACACTTCATGTATCGTTTGAAGAAAATTTTAAACAAATTTGAAGTATTAAAGATGATGAAGATAATATCACAAATACGGAACCTACAATTTTTTAAAATGATAAAAACACTGTTCATAATAATAATGAATTAAGATCTCCTCCTGGGATATTAAGAAATCACCCCGTAGAAAATGTAATAGGAGAAATTAAATCAAATGTAAGAACTATAAATCAATTAAATCAAATGGGCCATATAGCTTTCCTTTCTAATATAGAACCTAAAAATATAAAGGAAGCCTCAACTGATGATTATTGGATTATCGCTATGCATGAAGAACTAAACCAATTCGAAAGAAATGATGTTTCGGATTTAGTTCCAAGGCCTAGTGACCCATCAGTCATTGGCACAAAATGAGTTTTCAAAAATAAAGCAGATGAACAAGGTAATATAACTAGAAATAAAGCTAGATTAGTAGCGCAAGGATATAATCAAGAAGAAGGAATTGACTACGAAGAAATGTTTGCTCCAATCGCTAGATTAAAAGCAATACGTGTCTTACTGGCCTATGCATGTTTTCATAATTTTAAATTATATGAAATGGATGTAAAAAGTGCTTTTAAATGGTTTTATAAAAGAAAATGTTTATGTTGAACAACCTTCTTTATTTATTTATGAACAATTTCCAGACCATGTTTATAAATTAAAGAAAGCTTTGTGCGGTCTTAAACAAGCACCACGTGCTTGGTACGATCGTCTCAAAATATATCTAATAGATTCTGGTTTTGAAATTGGAAAGGTTGATCAAACTCTTTTTATTAAAAGAAACAAACAAGTTATTTTTAATTGTTCAAATTTATGTTGATGATATTATTTTTGGTTCTGCAAATGAAAAATTATGTCAGGAATTTTGAAAAATAATGATCAAAGAATTTGAAATGTCACAAATGGGAGAATTAAATTATTTTCTTGGTCTACAAATTAAACAAATGGAAAATGGTATTATCATAAATCAAGAAAAATATTGTAACAATCTAACTAAACGCTTTGGTATGGAAAATACTTCTACCAAACCTACTCCTATGAGTATATCTATACATCTTGATAAAGATGAAAATGGTAAAAGTGTTGACCAAAAATTATATCAAAGTATGATTGGATTGTTACTTTATTTAAGTAGTAGCAGACCTGATATAATGATGAGTGTTTGTTTGTGTGCACAATTTCAAGCAGATCCCGAAGAATCACATATGCGAGCAGTAAAATGCGTACTACGGTATCTTAGTAAAACCAAAGGACATTGGACTATTATATCCGAAAAAAAATATCATTTTGAATTAGTATCATATAGTGATGCTGATTTTGAAGGAAGTCGAATGGATACAAAAAGTACAAGTGAGACTTGTCACTTTATTGGAAGATCTCTTATATCTTGGTTTAGTAAGAAATAAAATTGTGTCTCACTTTCGAACTGTGATATATATATATATATATATATATATATATATATATATATATATGCAGCCTTGGCATGTGCTCAAGTCATCTATATGTAATAAACACTTCAAGATTTTGGTTTTAATCTAAATAAATCAACAATTTATTGTGATAACTCAAGTGCTATAAACTTATCTGAAAATCCAATCAATCATTCGCGAACAAAATATATTGACATTCGTTATCATTTTCTTCATGATTGTATTGAAAAAGATTTAATAAATCTTGAATTTTTATCCTCTGAAAATCAATTGGCCGATATATTTACAAAACCTTTAATAGAAAATGTTTTTATAAAATTAAGATGAGAACTTGGAATCATCTCTTCTAAAGATTTATAATTTTTATATATACTCATGTTTCATAAATTTTATGACCAAAATTTTATAATGTTTACATTGTTATTGAAAATTTTGGCAAAAAAATAAAAAATAAAAAATTTCTGTTTTCATGACACTACTAAGACTTGAACTCATGACCTCATACTACACTTGCATATGGCTCTTGCCATTTGAGCTATGTATGTTTCTTGTCCTAACTAAGACTTTGCATAGCATTCAGAAATTCGAAATTCAAAAAATAGTGTAGCTGCTAGGAATTGAACTCAGGTCTCATGGCTGGTAGGTGCATGCCTTATCGGTTATGCTATGTAGTGATTACTAATAAGTTACATATTTAACTTCATATTATATTGCATCATCCCTTAACCACCCATTTCTAAACTTGCCTCAACCATTCTATTATTTTCTAGCCAATATCAACTCTATAATTCTGACCATCGGCTCTTTAGGTTCTCTCCAGTTTACATAGACCTCCCACGCACACTTTTTGCTCACTCAATCTCAAAAACAAAATTCTTTCTATTATGGCTTCTCAAGATTCAAACAACTCCAACACCTTTAGGCTTTCATATGCCACACTACCATCTTCCAGGAAACCTACACCATCTCTACAAACCCTACTCCGGCAAATGAACCAATTCATGCTTTTGGTCGATATCACTCGGGATATACTCCCGAAAGCAAAAAGGCCAAGAAAGCTCTTTTTAATTCACCAAATACAAAGGAGAAAATTGATGATATACATCACTATCAACAAGAACAACTTAATCTTTAGGAGGAAATGCATTATGAACAAAGAATTAATGCTAGACGGTTGAGCTTAATTGAATCAATAGCATTAAAATTCTGTGAAAGCTCTTCTAAAAAGGATGTTCTCCAACCTTCACCATCCTGTCATCCCTCCACTTCATCAAGGAATCCTTGGTCTCCTAGCCCACAACGACCTCCGGTGACTTCCAACTCTTGGGAACATCAAAATAATTAGTATCCGCTACGACCAACTACGGAATTTACCAAAATAGAACCGGACGAATCCAAGACCCTAAGTGATTTGAACTAGCTTTTTTTCAGCTTTTTAAATGTTTTGTATCTTTATTTCATATGTATTTTCATCATTTTCTTGTTTGATTATGAATAAAATTGCATTTTTTTCATATCACAAAAATTCACTACCAGATTTTCCTACAGCCAGTCGACTGGCTATATGGGTCAGTCGACTAATTATAGGCCAAGAAAACTCTCGGGTTATTGGTCAGTCGACTGACCCTATTCGACCAGTCGATTGACAGGCACCTGAAAGGCCAAATAATCCTTTTTACTCCTTTTTATTCACTTTTTACTCCCCATTCATTCTTACTTCTCACTTTTTACCGAAATTAACAAAACCCTAGCTCCTAATTTTCATTTTTTTTGCCCAAATTCTCCAAAATTATGCTCCTCCCAAATCAGAAAGATCTAAGCAAGGTTCCTCTTCATTTGATCCTATTGATTCTCAAGTTGGTCAATGGCTATACGACTCGACGTCTCTCAAACGATGGAACTCCGTAAAGAAATCTTGAATTTTCGAAGTTGGTTTATGATATACTCTGATTTTGCTTCTTACGATCTTCAAGAACTAGCAAGGAGAAGTGTTTTAGAATCTTTACTTGACTGTAATTTGAATCACCACAAAATTAATCATGTTATGGTCAAGTTGTTCTATGCAAACCTTAATTTAGGACATCAAAATCCCACTAATAAAAAAGATTGTGTTTGGAGTTTCATTTGTGGAACATCAGTTTTTGTTTCACTAGCTCGTATTGCACACATTTTACAAACTCCGGCACATGGAACATTTTTGGATGATGTTCAATGTGACACTAGAAGGAGAGATAGAGCAAGTCATATGTTTATAGGAGATGATATGACAAAATTGAAGTCCAAGTTCCTACGACTGGAGACTCGGATTCTTCACAAAACCTTAATGCGAACTATACTTCCCTGCTCCGGTTCTTATGAGCTTATTTACCCTGAAAACTTCAAAGCCTGATATGCTATCTGGGGTGGCATTCAAGTCAATTAACCTCGTCGTATTTCATATGATTTTCTTCAATACCGGTAACGTGAATATCATATATTTTGGCGAATATATCATGTGAATTCTTTTAGATATTGGTGTTCGCTAGCCGGACTCGGAATTCTCTACTGTGGGCTTGATCAATATTCACACTCTCAGCCTTATGAAGCTACCGGCTCGACCTCCTCATTTTGATTCCTTCGAAGACTGGAAAAGACAACAAGGTCGCCGCCAAGCCGGAAGTTCTTCTATTCCCGAACCTAAAGAGGAAATTTGTCTTGCAATCTCATCTCATAGCATCCATGAGTCTATCGAAATTCTTTCCAGAAATTAACTTATCTTAGACTCACGTCTTAAAAAGGTTGACAAAAAATTGGACAAAATCAAAGGCCTTTTCAATTCTTTATGGAATGCTATATCCTGCTCCTCTTCGGCAACTACTACCGCATCTGCTCCTGGCAAACATCCTGCTCCTCATTTTACATAGTCAGCATCAGAGGAACACACTAGCACAGATACAAGTGCTGCAGGAAGCGAAAGACAAGGCATTGATAGTTCAAGACGCGGAAAGCAACCCGTCGAGGAGGAAGAATTCGATTGGGATGAAGAATAGTTTTGATTGGGTTGGTATGGTAAGTTGTTTGGTAAGTTACTTATTGTTGGCTACTTTTTGCAATGAACATTCGGTATTTTTAGAGACTTGTAATAATTAGTCTCTTATTTGTTTCAAACTCTGTGTTATGTAATATTTCTGAATGTTTATTCAATTTGTGACATGCAATGCTATTTGTGACTGAATGTTACGTACTATTCTGAATTTGAAAATTTTCATTGGCTATATTTTCTTTTTGTTGATGACAAAGGGGGGGAGTTTGAACTAACCTTTTTTTGTAGGAACTAAAGATGTCACATATTCAAGGGAGATCATAAGTTTCCATGTACTATATATATTTATATTTCATACATGTTTTCATCGATCAAAAAGGGGAAGAATGTTAAATCACATAGTTTTGATTCATGACAAGGCGACGCTCACGTATGCAAGATAATACTCAAGTATGGCATCATGCGACAAAAAGAGAGACAAGAACAATGGTGATATTGAACTCCTTATTTCTATGTGTTTATTTTTTTTAGCCTTGGAAATTTTGTAAAATTTATCCTCAAGAAAACACAGTACAAACACATCTTGATTCTTTGAAAAATGTCTTGTATGTGCTACAAACATATAGCCAGTCGACTGGTTCTTTATATGCTGCACATACATGCACATCTGTGCATGTTTTTTTTACATGATTCACTTTTCAATCGACTGACCATTTATGACCAGCCGACTGTATCTAACTGTCATATTTTCAAAAGACATGTTTTCTCTGCGAAGGGCTGCGATCGATTTCTGAATGGGAATAATTGCTTCTCTTCGTCAGAACTCTTCATTAATGGCAGCAACTCTCTGTTTTCTATATATACTTGTTTCCAAACATTCTACAATCATCGAAATCATTCTAACTACTCTCTATTACTCATGTGCTCTCTTATTCTTTCATTCTAACAGCATTCTACATCTAATTGCTTTGAATCTCTGAATTACTTACATATTCCTTGATTCTAAGCAATATCTTCCTTTCTTATTCTCACATACATTTCAAATACTTGAGGATTTTATTATAGGAAGGTTGTGTTATCAAGAACATACTTGCCAACAAAGTTTGATGTATCAAGTAGAAGCCGTGTTCGGTTGCTCAGGCAGAAAGTCCTCTTCGGCTGCTGATGCGAAAATCATGTTCGGCTGCTCAGGTGTTTGTGTACCTATTCCTCCAGGTTAAGTGAGGGTTTTATAGTAGAGTTAAATCCAGAGTGTATTCTAGGACTGGACGTTGAACGAGAAGTTCGAACCAGTATAAAATTCCTGGTGTGCTTATTCTTATTTTATTCATTTACTTTACTACTATCTTTTATCAGTTCGTACATTTTCGCACTACTTAGATCCATACACGATCCACCGCATATACTGTCTTCACAGTGACAGAAAGCTTCAAAATGAAACCGGTTTAGCCAAATTTGGAGACTGTGAAAATTTAGGCTAAAATCGGACCAAACCGGAACGCTTCGGTGACGACGGAAATTTCAGTGAGTAAATCTCACTCATTTTAGATAATTGGTTTTAGTTTAAAATTTTAAAATTATTTATTGGTTGATTGGATGGATTGATAAATTTTTATCAGATGGATGTTATATTATATATATAAGTATATGTATTAGTATTTGGGTATATTTCCCATTGATTGGAGCGGATGAGATATTATATGCCCTGCATAATAGCGGATGACACTTTTTATTGCAACATCCTGCCTCGAAGTGGTGGTTATATTTTTGTGATTATATAAAATCTGTAGTTGTAGGAAAACAGGTTGGAGGGATCCAAATGGATTCCTCAAAATTGTTGATTTTAATTTCATATATAGTGATATATGATGTGTTTTGAATAATTTGTTGTGGATTATGATGTGGTTTGATTTATTGGATACTATGGTAGGATTGGCCTTAATTTTGGTATTATAAATATCATAAATAATACTTTTGAATTTAAGAAGGAAATTCAAAGGTGATTTTTAAAATGAAAATATTTATATTGAATTTTGGGATTATTCGAAAAGGAATTGATTTGGATAAAATAGAATTATATTTTGGATATTCATTTAGTTATTTCATAAAATGGTTTCAAATAGAGAATTTTAAACTGAGGATTTTTAAACAATGAATTTTTAAATGAGATTCTTAAAATACGATATGGAAGTCGAAATCGAGATTTGAATGGTTTTGGAATATAGTTTGGATTATTTAAGAAATACATTTATAAATGGAATTTTAAATAGAAATTGTTTTATAAATGGATTTTTGTATTATAAACCTGTTATAAAATGGATATGAGTTTATAAAATTGATAAACAATGAAGCGAAATGATTATCATTTGATAAATTGGAAATATAAATTCACAGTGAAAATTTATAACGAGATATGGAAATCAGTTTAGAAAGAAATATTGGATTCTATTTTGGAATTTAGAAAGGGTTATGAAATTGGAAACGTAAATCATTCTGTGATAATTCGAGAGAGATTTATAAATATAAAATTGGTTATATTGGAATTTTAAAAATATATAGTTATTGAGAAGTTAAGGTTTTTTTAAAAGGGATTTTTATTTATTAAACTATGTAGTTTAAAAACTGTTATCTGTATTAAAAAATTTCAGGAAGTTGGTTTTTCAAATATTTAATATTAGTGGGAATGAATTTTAATTTTTATAATAAGCTTTGTAAATCGAATAGTTTTATGTAAACATTAATTGAAATGAGTTATCGTTGATTATTTAAAAGGCTTTTGATATTTTAAATAATTACTTAAATGTGTTTTGAAAATAAATTATTATTCTATAAAAAATATTATTATTTTTCATAGAATTTAAAGGTAAGCAATTGGAATTTATTTATAAATACTTTTGATATTTGAGAACCGGATTTTATTGAATGGATGTGATTTTATAAGAGAAATCTTATAATGGGATTTCTGGAGACTTAAGAAATTTCCAAAATAGTTAGATACAGAAACCACGAAAATGATTTGAACTCATAAAAGAAGTCATAAATTGTTAGATGGGATTATGAATAAGTATAATGGGTTTTTTTATGGAAATTGTAAAAAGGATTGGAAATGGATTCCGGGAATTTATAAAAGTAGATATAATGAGTTGAGAATTTGTAAATGTTTTATTAAGTGTGTAAAGGGAAATCCCCTTTTGTTTTGTAATTATACTCGTATGATCGAGATAAGCTAAGAAAATTTCCTAAGTGTTGATATTAGAAATGTTTTTGGAAAATAAACTTGTAATATTTCCTAAGTATCGGAGTAGAAGGTTTTGGAAAAAAATTTAACTACGAAAGGATTTATATAGAAATATTTCTTTGAGTAATGGATTATAAATTGAAGTTGGAAATATTTCTAAGTACTGATATGGTTTGAAAATATCATGTTATGGATATAAGTATTCGAAATTGTTTTCAAATATTGAAATATTGAAGAAATTTGAATATATATCTTTGTAAAGATATTTTGAAATAAATGTTTGAAAGATTTATAATATGGGCCCGGTGACTGCTTATGTGTGCAATTTGATAGCTAAATAACCGACTATTGAATTTGACCAAATTCGTTGATCGTTTCGAAGAGACCGGGATCAGATTTAATTATCCCAAAAACCATCTGATCCGATTTGAGCATTACGAATTGTGAAATCTTAAGGAAAATGAAGATGGTGACTTTGAAGATATTGGTTTGTTCAGACCCAAAACAACTTATATATATGAATGTTATCATTGCATTGTTGTCTAGAGAGATAACGTTAGCATTCCATGTGGAAATTGCTGTATAAATAGGTAAAACATAGCCTCGGACCTCATCAACTGGGAAATGACAAAAATCGAGCATGCAACAGAGCCAAGTGGGCCGCTCCCAAGTAGGATATGGTCATTCCAAATCTAGATCGGTTATTATCTCTCATTGGTATGCTTCAGGACCCATAAATGGAGGGATGATCATATTCGGTACTACTAGTCAAGTGGTAGGCTAGTCCTGTATGGCAGGGGTACAATATGTTCTTGTTAGACCCCGGTGCATTTATCTAGAGATGAACCTTCGAAAGGTAGTTCCTTACCTTGTCATTGTATGGACTCTAATCTCCAATACATGCCTTACGGTTTTGATTGTAGAGCTTAATATGTTGGAATTTAATTAATGTAAAGATTTCGGCTATTTTAATAAGTATTTGTACTTAGACACTATTATAATATCGTAGGATTTTTATATAAAAGTTGTTTTTGTTATCGTAAGGTAGAAACCCATCTGTATTTATATGTGGCATGGTCTTACAAGATACCTTTGTTTTTCAAAGATTTTTATATAACTTTAAATCCAGTTGGGTGTGTTTTTCTCACGCTAGTTTTCCAGACTGACTTGGGTGTTATTTTATTATAATGCTCAGATTATACTGAGTATATTATAGATTAGTTTGGATGCTTGGAGCTCCAAGAGACGAGTTGGAGGCCCAAGACGTATTTACGTAGATTGTTATTTTCGCTGTATTCATTATTGTATTATCAGCAATTGTGAGAACAGGCTGTTATAACTGTCGAAGCTGAAATAGATTAGTATATCCTGATTGATGTTTGTGTATACACATATTACAGTTTTGCTTTTGTGTAAAGATTTGTGGTATATTATTGATTATTCGTTCCGCTGTGAGATTCTATGTTATTTAGTTTTCTTCTTATCTTCTTCCTTCCTTCTTTTCCCCTAACAATCGAGTTTTCCTGCATTTGATTGCTCGACATGTGATATAGTGGACGTATCAATGTCGGTTTTCGAGGGTCAAAAAACCTCGGTCATTACAGAAATGTTTTCCAATAGGCTATAGGATCCATTATATCCAATTTTTAAGAAATTTTCTTTGGAAAACCTATCAAATCTATTTATATTTGCTCGGGCACGCTTGTACCTAGTTCAAACCAAGTGGGTGTGCTTAATAGCCTAAAAATTAATGGGTGTTCTTGTAGCCCGGTCAGATTAGGTGTGTCTATCCTAAGCTCGAAAATTCAGGAGGTGTGTCTCGTAGTCTCGAAATTGAGATTGTATTTGGGTTTGCCTTCTGCTCGGTTAAAGATTGGCATTTGAAAAGAAATATGTATAAGCAATTGTACAAGAATGGATGTAGGAGAAATCTGAACTAGTATAAAAATTTGAGACGTCGTATCTCTAACTCTTTACTTTATTATTTTTGTTTTTATTTGTGATTGCATCTGTGATTAATTGTTGGTATATTTTTGTATTGGTAATATGTGATTTAATATTAATCTTGAAAAAAATTTAAAAGATTTACATAAGTTAGAGATTCACCCTCAACCCCTCTAATGTTCAATCAGCCTTAAGATCCTTGATTTTGCAACCTGCAATATATACTATAAAAATTATATTATTACACATATATCACAATACATGTATATTATTTTATTCACTGATTAACATTTAATTTATTTATTTAATTAAAATAAATTCATTTATGTTTAGTTAATGTTGAAATTATTTATTAGTTACTTGAACGCATTTTAAGGTAAATTTATATATATCATAATATTTTTTAATTTATTTGATCCATATTAACCGGGTTTTTAACCAAGCAAAATTCGATCGTAAGTAGAAGGTCAGACGACTTAAGAACTTGTAAATGTACTAGTAGAAGTGGAAAGGCAAGCTCAAGAAAAATCATTTAAGTATAGACATAACGACCCCACAGCTATACCCATATTATTAAAGAATATTAAAAGTAATGTCATCTAATAACATGGAGAATATGACTGGTTAAGGACGATCGAATGTGAATATATCTTTGGACTAACACGGACACGTCTTGATTACCATTAGGAGGATCTGAACTAAAAATTTAACGTATATTAATACAAAGTAATAACACACCAATTAAAATATTCAGAATAATATATAATAAAAATAAATTAGAATCAGAGTCACATACCATAGCGGAGTAATATATTACATATAACATAATAAGATATGAGTCTACAAAATATCAATATTAGACCCACAAAAATATATATACATCACATTCGAAATATCATATCAGGTACAAGCCAACTGCTAAATAATATACATGACCCATCAACCTAAATGTACATACGTATGCAATAATGGAGTAAACAGAAATGGTCAAAATTGTCTACTCTAGTGCTAGCACAAAATCAATAAGTCGGTGAGTCCCTGTACATATAGAGTCCCAGCCCGACCCAAGTATTGTAAAAATAAACGGGTCAGACTATATCTAAAAAAAGGTGAGATATTGGTATCATAAATATATGACTTAAAAATAAAATAATCCATAATGGAAATGTGCCTAAAACTAGATAATCTTAATAAGGCATATCAATCAAAATCACAATTTCATAAATCCATTGTCATAAATATATGACTTAAGAATAAAACAAGCCATAATAGAAATATGACTAAAACCCAATAATCCTAATAAGGCATATCAATCAAAATCACCATCTCATAAATCCATTTCGAGTCTCAAATGGATTATCATCAAAAATTTGGTATAACAATTCAAAATCTTCAAATTCACAAAAGAAAGGGAATTTCATTCTCGAATGCAATGACAAGGTATCTAACACCCCTCCAAGCAGTTTGACAAGTTCGCTAATACCTCTCTAAGCATTTTCGTCAGGTCACTAACACCTCCCAAGTAGTTTCCTTAGGTCGCCAACACCTCTCCAAGAGGTTCCATCAGGCGCCATCCAATCTAAGAATGTATCGACTCTTTGGTCGATGAAAAATGAGTCATGTTCTCTCGAGTATCTATCTGCATGAAACCCGAATACCCTAAGGTAGTAATGCTCAGAAGTGTAAATTACTTCGCTTTAATAATTACTAAAATTTAACTAGTTGTCCCAAACCAGAAAGTGAAATTCCATATTTACTAAATGCTAGTAAATTCCACTCGAACAAGTTATAATAATAAGTGAAAGAATTGTAAGGAAAATCCTATATCGATCTAACAATTCAATCGTTTATTAAAATTCTTTATTTCATAGAAAAGCATGAAGTCTCACTAAAATCTCAAATCCATAATAAATAAAATAAAAGAGTTTAAATTAATTTTCTATATATACAAAGATATAATTTTCAAAAATCACAAAAAGTGAATTCCTATATTCATTTTAAGGAAAAGTTGTTTATTTACAAAGGGTTTTGAACGGTTTCAAAATCATTCAAACTTCTTTTTATAACTAAAAACACTTGAAACAGAAATTTATTACTTTCATAACAGCTTCAATAAAATAATACCATATTCTATCTTTTTCCTCAAAACATTTCCAAAATTATATACTTATAATAGTAAATTTTTAAAAGGTTTTATGAATAAATATTACCCATCTTTAAAAATCTTTCAAAAACATTTAAATAGTTCATACAATAAATCCTATCAAAAATGCATCTTCTAGAGCCAACATCGGTCTATAAAATATTATTCCATAATATTAAATTTCTTAGAGGTACGAGTCACTTACCGACAACCTCGATCACATAAACAGTGCACAACCATCAAATAATCTAGCTACATAAATCAAATGTATTTTGCTAGTTTTTAACATATATGCTATTTCATAATCGACCATCGATCCAAATTCTACATTTAAATACACAATTCAACCATTTCATCCATTAATCAAATTCAACCCATAGTATGCAATTTATTTCAATAATTTCATCCAATCGTTGCTAAAATTTTATGCAATTCATAAACGATTCATAAGCTAATCACATCATGTAAAAATGTATATTTTTATTTAGATATAGCAATGTGAGTTAAGAGAATAAATCATCTTAGCACCACTTGCTTGCTTGAATTCCTCAATTTTATTTTAGTCTGCACTCAAAATCCCAAATCAATTTAATGTCAAAACCCTAGCTACCATCACTTCGGATAACACCTAAGAAAAAAGCCTACCTTGAACGCCAGCCAAGCTATACCTCGCGACACCTAGAACTGAATAGGCCTCAAATCGCATTCATTCCTTTACAGGGCAAATTCTATTCCAACCCATATATTCGATTAGTAGCCCCCCAAAATGTAAAAAAGAATGTAAATCCCCAAACTTACTTACTATCCCCCCGCTTCTTCCAAAATTGCCACTGACCATATCTCATGTATCTTCCTCACGCAATTATTCCTCACACGATTTTCTTCTCCTCACGTAACTTCCTTATGCGATTTTCAATGCGGTTATCATCTTCAAATCCTCCTCATCACGCGTGGCTTCAACCTCTCCTCCTCATCACGCACGGCTTCAACCTTATCGGAGCAATAAAGGTAAGCTTGAACATTAGTGAATTTAAGGTTTAATTGCAAATCGTGTGAATTTTTGCTTGAATTGAGTGATAGTTTGTTTGCAAATCATGTGTATTTTTGAATGGTGTTCAATTTAGGGTTGAAATTAGGTATTGAAACTCGATTACAGGAAATCATTATTGCAATCGATTTTTTTGGTTTCAGCGTACCACGCACTGAAACCGCATGGAAAAAATAACATCCACGAAGAGGCTCAATGTAGTAAAAATGCCATCCACGCAAGGAGTCTGCATGGAAGCATTTTTTTCATGCAAGAGCACTACGTGGATGGTATTTTTTCCATGCAATGTTGCTGCGTGATAGCCATTTTTTCCACGTAGACTCCATGCGTAGAAAAAATGCTATCCACATTGGTTATAAATAATTATTGCTGAAAACAACATTTTTTTTGCTTCATTGTTTGTTTTGTATGTGTATTGTCGTACGAAATGGAACAAGCAGTTAGTATTGTTTCAAAGTATCTTGGCCTTACTAAAACAGAAGCTAGGATGGAAATGAATGAGAGGATTGGATACAAACTAAGTTTGTCTACGTTAGTTGATAAATTTAAAGACGTGAGTGATGATTTGAATGATCGAGCAATTAGGCGCGCTACTCGTGCTAATCTTTTATTCCTTATTGGCAACACATTGTTTTTCGACAAAAGCAAGTATTATGTGCACATATCGCTACTGGATCCGTTAAAAAATTTGGATATTGTCAACACTTATTCTTGGGGTTCAGCAGCACTTGCATTTCTCTACAGGCAGCTTGGATTGGCGAATCGCATGAGTGAGACAGATTGCAGGATTTCTTTGCTTACCGGAGTCATGGATATTTAAGCATTTCCCATGCTTTCATCCTTCCATAAATCTGTACTACGAGAATTTACCCCATGCTACTCGATGAAATCCATCTTCAGACCGTGGTGCATTAGTCATTGGTCTATGTATATTCCTTGATATTATTCAAACAGAATAGGTAACTACCTTCATTTATTATGTAATATCAATAATTACGAGGAGTTGAATGCCATGAGTAATCAGTCGATTTACTAGCACTAATTTTGGTCTATTACACCTTTGAATAGGTTATTTTGATCCGTACATTTTTGCACGACACTATCAACCATTTCATGCTATATCTTGGTACAGTGGTTGCATTCTTTGCCTTAATGTTGTGGAGCTGTATCATCCTAATAGAGTACTTAGGTAGTTTGGAAGAGTTTAGAACATTGCTATGGCTCTTATTCCTCCAGTAGTAACAAATGCACGTCAAGGTGCAACTTCAACTTCATACGTTTGGGTGCATTATCAGTTTTCGGAAAGTATATGGGAGAATTGGTACCATCATGTAATTGCAGAAGAGCATAGATCAATACCACTGCAGCAATCTTTTCTAACTTGCACGGATGATTATATGGAGTGGTACATGAATCATAGTGTTTTACGAGTTCACAATCCCATACGCTTACCTGCTAATATATTGATTGGAGCATCATGTTTTCAGCCTACAGATGACCAACTGTACTCAGTATGTTACATGCTACATTTTACTTTAGTATTCATTCACTTTAGCTATTTGAGCAGTAAATTGTAAAGTAAATGTAGTAGTAAAATTACATCTAAAAGTACATTGTAATATTGAGCATTAAACTTTAATATTGAGCATTAGTAAAATTGAAAACTTAAACTGTAATATTATTATTTTTCCAAACTCTACACGATGTGCGCGGCCTTTTAGATGAAGCTAACCTTCATGTTGCTAGTGCCCGAGTAGCTAGTGGATGCTACATACGTCGTCAACTTTAGTATGTTGTATGGTTGTATTTTGGTGCATGTATGACTTCAAGTATGCTAACATATGTAATGTGCACAGGTTGTATTTTGGGGCATGTATGATTTCACGTATGATGTCATATGTTATGTGGATTTGACATTTGAATTCGTTGTTGTAATTGGTAATAGGACGGCTATGTTGTACGTATATCAACGTTGTATGTTAATAATATTTTGTTTGCTAGTGCCAGGTTTGCTTTTAGAATTCTGCAAAAAAAATGATTCTCTGCAGTGACAACGCACTGAAAAGGCATGGATATGTACATAAACACGTGGAGCCAATACGATGAAACCCCTCTATGTAATTTTTTTTTGAGTTTCTGTTCTCACCTCGCACTGACAAAACGTCATTATGCACCTAACCACGCAATGTTTTTGCATGGTTTTTCATTTAGCCATGTAGGGCTAAAACATTATTTTTCTATTATCCACGTCTGATCAGTTCGTATTGGAACAACATTCACGTAGTAGCACTACGTGGTAGTTCGAACACTGTAAAATAAAAATACTACTTGTTCATCGCCCCAAACAAACAGAGTTTAAACTTAAAGATTCACGTTTTAATCCATATTTCATTCAAGAAAATTCAAAACAGTGATACACATTGTAATCCTTGTCTCGTGAATATACTTCAAGAGGGAAGTATGCTTCGCATACTTTTCATGTAACACTTGCAGATTCTCATTGTATACAACTAAATTTTTTGAACAAACAAGTTCATTCCAATCAAATAAAAATGACTTTTTCTCTTCAACTTCCATTCCTTTTTTTGGATATACGTAAGAACATTATTTTTAATGTGCCACGTGCATAACATATGTGTGGAGTTTGGGAAAACAAATCCAATTGCATTAACTAGTGCTATTTCCCTATCAGAAATGAAGACTGGGCAATTCAACTCACAGTCAACCAAAATAGATTTCAACCATTCTAAGACCCATATATAATTTTTCTCAGTTTTAGCAACTAGGTACGCAATCGCGATACAGAATGTAAGATCTGTGTAAGTAACGCCAATAACCTCAAGTATATTCTCAAGCTTGCATGAAGCCACTTAGTCCTTGTCCAAATTAGCTCTAGCATGTTCTGCATATTAAGTTAGCAAAGAATATTTGCTAACAAAATGGAAGAGAAATAAACTAAAATTAATGTAATTAATTCTATATTTAATATTACAATTGTTTGTATGTGCCTTTTTTATATCAATAACTGTTTACAGGTTGAAATGAAATTTATATCATTATTTTTTCCCTTTAATTATCTTAGATTATCTAGAATTTTTTATATGATTTATAAACTTAAAATTTACACTAGCTTCAAAAGTAAGAATTCCCATTAATGAAAACATAAGTTATGAACACTTACAATTTATAAATAATATTAATTTAGTTCTTTTAATGCATAGGTGTCCAAAATTCTTACCTTTTACTTTTGTTAATTTTAACACTATCAAAATGTATTCTTTTTAAAATAATTATAAATTTATCATAGAATATGTGTAGTTTAACTTCAAACTTTAGAAAAATGTAAAAGAGGTTGACTGGACCCTTGTTTGATTTTATGCAATTGACAAAATTAAATATTACAAGTAATAAATATAAGGCGCGAAGCTATTGTAGGTTTATTGAAAACTTTACATGTTTGTATTTTTGGTTGATCATTGATATCATTAATTATTTCAGGCTAATATTCAATGAGGAATAAATATTATTTTGATAAGCCTAATAATCAATTAACTAACTGTAATTGAATTCTTAAACTGATATTAATTAACTCTTCTAACTGTAATTAAATTCTCAAATTGATATTAATTAATTCTTCTAACTAACATTAAAGGGAGTTGATTCAAGAAACAATTTGTCTTCGATGCTCTAATTTAATTTAAATGAAATATAACATTAAATTCATATTGTAAGCAATTCTTTAATTAATTTGAACATAGGTCTATATTAGTAGATATCCTTATCTTAATGTATTCCATTCTCTTGGTTCCATATGGAATTAAATATAAATACATTGCAATATGGAATTAAGTTGAACCCTTAATTTTATTTCTCTCCGCCTCTTTCTCTCTATTCTCAGGATATGGTTGGCCATTGATGACATTAAATGACAAAATTTCCATGATTCCCTGCATGCAATTATCTTTTATTTAAACAAATTTAAAATTACATTGATATCATATATCGATGTGTGCAAATATAACCTTTATATATGCATTTAAAAAATTACACACCACTGCCAAACAACAAATAAATTAAATAGTAACCAATATTTCTCAAATATTAATTAAGTTAATTAATTTATAATATTTTATAAATTAATTAAATCGTGTGAGTTTTCAGAGAATTCACAAATATGGTTGTATGACTCAGAGTTGTGAATTCATTTAGCAATTAATATTGAACAATTGAAATATTAACGTTTACACACCGCTTTAGCTAGCGGTATGACAATTTTGAGAATTCATCACATACACAGATTTTTTAGTAAAATCATGTTTTATATTATCTCAAGCGGTACAATTTATTAATAATAATTAACATGCATTCTCTTCTCTACGCTATATCACTTTAGAATTTAAGGAATTTGGTTTGGTCAAAATTCCAATATCATCCTTATTCAACTCAGTTAGTCATAAACAAAGTCCTTGATTCAACAATAACATTATTATTTATCGTACTTCTCTGGCTAGAGATTTTCACTTTGAGTTGACTATAGTAAACCGTGATACCAACTTCATACAGCTGAGCATATGAATTCTCTATTGAAGATGGTTCACTTCTAATGCTTCAACTCGGATCTAAGTATAGTTGTTCAATGGATTGTCATGTCATGATTTAACTACAATCGTAGTATTACGTTAGAGTTCCATAGTGTTCTCAAGTCGAGCAAACTATGTAACATTGCCATCCTAAGATTTATGTTTGACCTGGTTGTTATTAACTAAAAGGAAACTTTCAGATGAGTCATTCAATAGTTATTTGGTAACTGTGATTTCAAAAACCTTGGTGCCCCCAACAGTCATGAGTAATACGCTGCCCAACATTTGGAGAGTGATACACATTTTAGTCCCAGTGGATGTGCTGATATCCTTTCTCTAAACATTTTGATCCAAAATATTTAAACCAACATGTTATTTTATATTGTGATAATTCTCATAATCACAACTCCTTGTAATTATTATCATGCAACATATCATTTAAGGATGTTCTGTATCAATATACTTATATTAATAACTTGATTAATATATAGCATAACATAACAAGTATATAATAGAAAATTAAACATCTTTATTGCGAATAAGGTTGGTTATAGAGTTAGAAGTATGTAACAAATTACATAAATGCCCTTATGGCATACCCCTAACTCCCTCCACTCCCACATCTAATTCACTACCAAAACTAATTTTCATGGGCAATCCAATTTTGGGTTGTAAGGATAATACTGGTTTCACCACGAATCCCAATGATAAATTCCCTATTCTATTAAATAATCAATCCAACACAGATTCTCGTATTAAATAAACATTGTTTAAGGTTAGCTTTGAAATCAATATATATATATATATATATATTATTTCCAAATAAATAAATTTTTTATAACAAAACTTGTATATATAGACATTTAAATCAAAACTAAGTAGTCAATGACCACAAATTCATGTGGCGAGTAGTAGTGCATTGTAGACTGAGATATTAGAGGTCTTGAGTTGGAACCTTCGAGAAATCGAATTAAGTGCTCTACTTGAATAACATATCACTCTTATTATAAAAACATCAAAATATAGTAAGCGGTATAAAATGGGAATTTTTATCTTTTGAATGGGTTTTGATAAAATTTGAGAGATTAAACTATGTTAAATAAAACATTGGTTTAAGGTAAAAATAGTATTTATAATAAGAGAATTGAGAAATATTTAGCAACACTTTCCTAGGAATCTAATTAGTAACACTTCTTTTCTTATTGAGTTTGGTTCTTAACCCAAGCCCACTTAGTCAACATGATAAATCCTCTTTCTTTTATTTCATACATTCCGTCCTCTATCAGTAAAAGAAAACAAAAATAAAAAACAAAAATTGAAAATCCTAGATCTAAATCAATCAAATTCAAGTGCAAATCAAAGGACTAGTGTTCTACAATGATAAGTATCCTAGACTCTATCTCTATCTTTTAGAACCATAAAAGAGTAATTTTGATCCTGTTTTAGTTAGGATTGCTTGCTGGTTGGATTTTTGTTCTTGAGTTTTAGATGATTTTGGTGAAACTAAGGGTTTAACAAGGATTATTTAGGGATCTAACAGGCTATAAAAAGTTAAAAGGTGAGTTAATCACAGACACTACTATCTCCAACCTATAAGAATAATTGTTAATTACTATTTGGATTGAATTGGATGGTTTCTTAATTGAATTGCTTTCAAGTTGAGTGTGAATTGGTTGCTTGAATTTGGTGATTATTTGATTGTTTGCTGAAATAAATTACGAAAATCGCTGCAATAAAACATCGATATCTTAGTGTAAAATGCTTCAAATTGACTTAATAATTTTATGGTAGAAACTGATTTCAATAGACTATGAGTTATCTTTTAATTTTTTTTAAAAAATTAGACAGTTTAAGGGGTCGAAATTGGGTTTGAAACTGATATACACGCTCATCTCAGCCAATTTTTTGAGTTAAACCTGAAATTGAAATGGCTATAACTTTTTCGTTACGCATCGGAATTCGACGATTCTTGATGTTCTGAAAATCATAAAATATATGCTACAACTTTATTTTTTTGAATTTTCTGATATTTTATAGTTTACATGGTCGAAAATACGTTTTAGTATCACTGTCTCGAGAATAAATGACTACGATAATGAAGTTAAAATCTAAGAATTAATTTAGTCATAAATTTTTCGTTACTTATCGAAATTCGATAATTATTGATGTTCTGGAAAGCATAGAGTTTTATTTATAACTTTCATGTTTTAAGTTTTGTAAAATTATGAGATTTAAGTGGTCGTAACTGCAGATCTTTAGATCCTAAATTTGACTTAAATGAAATAAATTGATAAGCTTCGTATAAAAGTAATTTTACGAAAGAGAATTATTTATATTTATAAATCTTAGAATTATCCATGTTCCGCTTACCCTTGTCCATTCCTGAGCTTTCACCGGGTGGTTCTCCACCCCATACCTTATTAACTTTCGTTGCCTCTTTATCAGCTTTCGCATCTTTCCATTGGAGAAACATTTCTACTTCATGGTAGAATTCCCTGAGATCCATTGTTGGATCCCGTATCGATGCTATCTTATATTCTAAATTATTTACAACTCCTGACAATGTTGCCATCAAAACCATTGATGGATCTGGTCGATCCACCGAAACAACTGTCGCGTTAAACTTGGTTAAGAAATTCTTGAGTGATCCTCCTGCCCACTTCTTTACTGATATCAAAATCATCACATTCTTGGGTCTCGTAATGTGAACCCGAAACTGCTTCATAAATCTTTCGACCAATTTCGTCCATGTGTTAGTAGAATTGCTTTCTAACAGTCTAAACCATAGCACAGCTACATTCGTTAAGTACAGAGGGAAGCATTATGTCAGGACTTCTTTCGAAGCCCCCAGTACTTCCATGTGCCGTATATGCCTCATCATATGCATAGTTGGATTTGATTTTCCGTCATAAGCTTCTAATGTTGGTAGTTTGAATTCTAGTGGAGTTTTAGCATTTTTGATATTAGGAGCCAATATACTTCTATTTACATCCTTTAAATCCTTGTTCACTAATCCTCCATCATAGCTCGCTTGATCATCTCTGCAAAACTATCAATGTCTTCCAATGGTAGTCTTCTATTATTATGTCCAAGCTGCCCTCCAAGTCTAAGAGGAAATTCTACAACGTATTCTTATGGACGAGCATCCAAATTTCGATTCACAACTGACCACGGATCCTCTAGCATAATGATCGACTAGACCCGGGGGCATGCCCCCATATCTTTGGGGATCGCTACTGATCTCTTTGTAGGATCGGTGTCGATCCCTCTAAGATGGCCAGGGACTGCCTCCAACTGCTCGGTTCCACTACTTTGTCCAATAGTTCCGTCTCCATGCCCCCAGTTCTAATTTCCAGCAAAACTTGTCGTCGCAACTCCTTGATCCATAGATCCAGTAGTACCTATTGTTCCAACTCCTTGGTTTTGTATTCAACAGCTCCTATGCCTCTAGCCTGTCCAATCAGTTGGAGTGGATTCGTCATTATCTTCTTCTGTCTTTTCAGCATTCGTTTCTGCATAGCGTTCGTCATTGTTCCCATTTCATCTCTGGTGATGTAGATTGATGTTTGATTAGCTCCAGATCTTGAGGAAGCCTCATGACTCCCTTCGTAATGGCTCCTATCCGCTACTGTCTCCTTGTGGATTGTCCCACCATGGCTTCAAATCCAAGCTCTCTAATTGATTCCAAATTTGAACTCCAAATCCGCGAGGGCTAGTGTTAACTAGCTTATTAACCCAATAGAATTCAAAGGGAACTAAAACATCTACGACAAGTCAAAACATCTCAAGGATCGACCAAGAAGACTAGAAGGGAAAAAAGAGAAAGATCAAAGAAGAAAATTTCCAAAACAAGCTAAGGCGATGGATCGCTAGCGATCCATAAGGCTTGCTCGTGGATCTTCCAGTCCTCATGCATCATGATCTAATATGTTCCCTAGAGATGCTTGCCAAATTTCATAGCATGCCAAACAATCTAGCTTAAGAAGTGAAGACCCACCAGATTTAAGTTGTTCGACCAAAAGCAGCTAACTTAAAATGGACCAACAGAACTCATATAAAGTCGGAATGACTTGAAATTTCGAGAGAATATTTAGAAGACATAGAAGAAGGCTTAAAAACATTAAGAGCATTTGGAGTTGTTTTGATGGATCTTTAGTGATCCATCTAGATGGGTCACTGGCGACCCATCTAGAGTGGTCCCCACCACCTCAAGTTTTTATGGTGAGTCTCTGACATCCTATAGAGCGTTTTTACGATGTTTTGTTCGATTTTGTTAAGATTTGAGTGAGTTATGGATGATTCTTCTAGACCAAATGACCCATGAAGACGGATGATCAAACTAACTACAAATGACTTGAAATTTGGATAGGACACTTAAATAGAAGATAGGAAGACAACCAAACAAAATTCACTTAAAAATATGCTAAGTGGACGGATAGCTAGCGATCCATTAAGATAGGTCGGATCACCCTCAAACTTTCCAAGCTTCTTCGTAGCACTAAGTAAAGGCTTCTAGTAGAAAAATGTGCTAAGTTGATGAGTAACTAGGGATCCATCCCCGATGGATGGCTAGCGATCCATCTCTTATGGATAGCCGGCGATCCATGAAATGACTCAAATTGATTTGAGATTTTTGCTGATGACTTGGCATAACAACTAGACTCTTCAGCACTTAGACTTCAGAGCCAACATTCACTGAATTCTCTTATAAATACTCACCTACCGGAAAATAGAGATGGATCTTTTCCGAAAAGAGAGCCGCCATTACTTTACTGGAAGTCCTTCACTTCTTCAATTCTTCTTCCTGACAATAGTCATCACGAAGGTTACTATGATTCTCCAGTCAACCCTTGTACTTATGAATTATTCAATCTCGTTATAACGTAGATCTAAGGATTAACTAGTTGATATCCAGAGAGATTCAACCAGTATAATCATAATAAAGATTTATTAAAGTGGACGTAGGCCAGAGTCAGCCGAACCATAATAAAAATTCTATGTCTCTTTCTTACTTCTGCTTTTTATTTGTTGTTTATCTGTGATTTGTGCTGCTAATTATCTGCACTGATGCTTTCACACTTGATCCAAATGTTGATTCATTTTTTGGGTTAACAGCTAGCTTTTTCAGTGAAAGCACCAAAATATTGGCATCAAAATTGGCCACCAACACCCGATTATGTAAAGACCAATATCCAATCTAATCATATAATACGAAGAGAAATAAATGAAGAACAAAATTAAAACAGTAAGAAAGCAAGTAAAAGGAGACAGATTTATAGTGATTCGGCTAACTCTGGCCTACGTCCACTGCCAAATAATATTTTTTATTATACTCATATTTGTTTACAGTTACAATCCAAAATCCAAGAATAAAATTGGCAGAGTGTAGTCAAGGTTGAAGATAAAGAGAAGTAGAAAGAAGATCCTTTTTTGACGTCATGCCTGTTGTATTTATAAGGGAAGACAAGTACAGATCGGGCTGAAATTTTGATAGAAGGTTTGGAAGACCAAGACGAAGCCACCAAAAAAATTCCAAACCCATTGTGGCCCCAATAGAGATCGGTACCGATCCCTATTAGTGTGTCCAAATGGGCTGCTATCCCTATGAGGGGTGCCCCATGATATTAGCTACCCGGTCTTCAAATTTCGTGCAATTCCAACGCACGGTAGGTAAGATATCGCATTTTCCGTTAAATAGCATTGCTTGAATTCTGATTTCTACCGATCCCTCTAGAGGGACATGTACGGATCCCTCTAGTCCCTTTCAAATGCCATGTGTTTCCTATGAGAGCTTCTCCGTGTTGTATTGTACTTAGCCTCTAAGTTTCACGCCAATTGGATTAGTAGAACTCGAGTTATTAATCAATCTTTGTTGCAATATGTTGTGAGGCTGATTATAGCTGGTTCCTATGGAGGGATATGTACCGATCCCTCCAACTTGCTCGAAATGATATGCAATCCCTATGGGGTGTTCTACATGTTGTAATTAGCTTGCACTTCAAGTTTAATGTCAATTGGATGTGTAGATATTGAGATATTGATCGATCTTTGCTATAAAGTTGGGTTTAGCCGATCTCTAAGAGGGAAGAGGCCCGATTCATCTTTCTTCTTCTTTTTGATCTGCGATCCCTAGGGTCCACTTATCTTGCTCAAAAAATTTCATATGTACCGGACTTATGAATTTTAAGATATTTATTGTTTTCCATTGAGTTGCACTGGCTTGGCTGAAATATGTCGATCCCTTTTATGCCAATCATTTTTTATATGATCTCTTTCTTATGTGAAGTAATTTGTCCATAACTTGCGTATGCAAATTCCAAACGACTTGAGATTTGAAATGTAGCCTCGTGGGGCCTTTCTTGTCACTTTATCGGTCTCGCCCAATTTGAGACAAAATTTGAGGATATATATCGATACCCTAGGGGAAAGGATAGACACCGACCCCCTGCCCGAGCGAGGCACTAATTCGTACTTAGAATATTCAAGAGATTCTATCTTTTGGTATCGGTTGATCGTTGCTTCATATCATCGCTTGTACTTGATTTCTGGACCTCACAATCATCGCTCTTGACTAATGGCCTTGATAATCGTGAAGTCTGTTGTATTAATTCCGCTTGTCTACTGCCTTGGTAAAATGTGGGTTAATATTAAGATTGAAAGAACATTGGCTTAATTGGTCAGTGATATGATGCTCTATACATAGGTTATAGAAATTATGAGTTTGATTCTTTAACACCTCAAAATAAGTGATTTATTGTACAAAATATCATTCTTACTATTAAAAATTCAATGCTAAAATTGAAAAAGAAAGAAAGCAAAGAGGATATCAGTGGAAGAAAAGAAAATGATTTTGCACAGCAATTGCTTATATCTTTATGTATTGTCTAAGAATCATATGACAAGATAAAGTTTAATTTGTGATCTCTTGTGTGTTTCTACTTGACCACCATAATGGGTTATGTTAGTTAAATTAATTGGGACTTGTACTTCAAATCTCTTTGTAAAATATTTGGACCCATTTTCGTTTTCCTTTATAGTTTTGGGTATTTATCCAAACAACAAAGCGCAATTTATATGTATATTTTGAAAAACAAACAATTTTAAAATTGAGTAACATACAAAATGAAAACCAGGTTTTAGAAAATGACAAAAACACGGAAAATGATTCATTCTTTCGTTGTCAGTTCATCCCCTCCGTCGTCCCTTTAACCTTTCGATAGTTGCTCCATCATTGTAGGAGTGACTTAAAATTTGAATCATTTTGTTCCGATATTTCCATATTTTATAATGAATTGTGAAAAAGCGAAACGTAAAATTTAAAATGAAAACGAACGAATGCTTAGGTAGCGTTTGGTTTAAATGAGTTTTGTGTTTTGGGTTTCAATATTAATTACAAAAATATGAAAGGTGCGAATGGATGATAAATAAGATGGAATAAAAATGGATGAGACCACGGAGAGGATGAAGCAACGATGAAATGATGGATTGCTTGTCGTGCTTCTCTTATTTCTTGAAACATTGAGAGAATTCTATTTTTTGTGTTAAGTTTGTTTTTCAAATTGGTTGCTTTATATAATACATATGCGTTGTGTGCATTTTTGTATGGACGAAACTCAATACTAAAAAGGATAAACCAAACGCTACATTAATTTTTCGTGATTATGTATTTGTTTTAAGCTCAAAATTCCAAAGGAGCATCCGTAAGATTCTTCTTTCGCTTCTAGTGATGCACTTATTCACCAAAAGTGAATTATTTTAATCACTTGGTGTTGCTTTCATAATTTTCAGTTCACAGTATCCCTATCCTATCCGCTTTTCAAACTGGTCAAAAACACAATTTTTTTCTCTTTCTTTCCTTTTTTTCCAGAATTCAGTGTTGTAACGCCCTTCTTTTTAGATAAATATATGTTTACAAGGATGCGATGTGCAAACAGTATATGCCGTTAGTCAAATACAAAACTGGCTGGTTTGAAAAGGGGATCGTGAAAAAGAACAAAGCAGCCGGCAAATGCAAATGGAATAAGATATGAAATAGCATGGAGAGCGCGTGAAAACTGAACCATCATTTGTGTCCTTGTTGGACCACTCACCCCCAAATCCTATGTTTTCTACCAACACATCGTCCATTATTATTAACTATTTGACGTCAGTTTATCGCCTATTAAACTCAACTGTTCATAAAATGTACAAAAATTAATGCATTATTCATTTATCAGACATTCATTAAATAAAAAATTCAGATTTTTAACGCTGCGGCGTAATCAAACCGTTGAAAGGAGAAACGCCTTTGTATTATTCGGCGACTTCGGTGATAATTTCAGTCTTTACAGTGTACGATTTGTTTTATTATCCAAGAGAGACAAAGGAAATGCGTAGCACCGAATCAGATGAGGGACACGAAGGCCTACCGTACCCTATCTTAACTCTCCCTCGACTTCTAATCTATTTCACGTGATTCTATCAAATTCTTCCTCTATTGCCACTCGGTTTAGAAAATGGGCCATTCGCTTACATGTAGGACCGATTAGAGTTTATTTTTGAGTGTGCGCTTGGATACAACCATGCAAGCACCGTCGCCGCAGCAGCACATGTGCATGCACAAAGGTTTGTGTCCCACATGCAATGTCTCCATAATTTATTATCACCTGCTTCTTTTGAACCATTGGGCCCCCGAAGATTTTATTTTGAAATTATCAAAATAAATGTAGACGAAAAGGGCAAATATTTTATTTTAAAACTCAAAATAAAGAAGGAAAAAAAAAACAGAGAAAAAGTTCGTTTGAGGATGATAGGCGGGGTGAAAGGAAAGGGCAACAATGGCAGTTGGGAAGGGGTGGCGTTGATATCTAGAGAAGATGGTGGCTTCGTAGAGTTTATGTAAATTGATTTATTTATATTGAGACTTTATTCTTTTGACATACATAACATGTCTTTTATACATATGTATTTGATGTATGTCTTTTATGCATTTGACTTCGTGTCTTTGCGCATTTGATTGCGCCTACGTGCACTAGTATATATTTACCATATTATATTTTTCTTTTTCCGCTGTGAGCTGCACAGAAATCATGTCAAAATTTAAAGCGAAGTTTGTTTAAATTTACCCAATGGCACATCAACTACGGTATTCTGAATATATATGTTGATCAACATATATTTGCGACACCATAAAAGACGGTTCGTTATAGGCGACAATGGCAGTTGGAAAGAGAATGTTGATAACTAGAGAAGGCGACAACTAGTGACTTAAGTAGTTATAAGGTTAAAGTTTTGTGCCTACTTGAAGAGAACGACAAGCTTGTGGTGGACATGACAAGCGGTGGTGTTATAGTCCTGATTGGTGGTGGTTCTACATGGCATCGACCCTGCTAAGGACGAAGGTGTGGTGGCTATTGGTGATTGTTTTTTTTCTTGTTTAAATAACATTTATCAACGCTAATTGTCACAAGCATTTTATGATTGAAAAAAAATGAGTTTAGCATTGTAGTTATATTACAATAACTTAATTTAGCATCTAAGAAAATGGATATAACATCATATTTGTTAATAACTAGAATAGAGTTGCAATTTTTTTGTCCGATCGCAAAGTCTAAAAATGCCCTTATATACAAAGAAGTGATCAGAAGTTTGAATCCCACTCAAAAGAAAAATAACATGTATTTCAAAATGAAAATTTTGATACATAAATAATATCATAAGTTCAAGTAACCTCAACGTAATTTTAACAATATTTTTCTTTATAATTTCGAGCTTTTACTTCTAAAAGTTCTATAAAAGATTAAAATTTAACAAGATTTTGAATGCCACTCAAAATAACATCCATTTCCAAATGAAAACTAGATATAAAAATTACATCACAAGTTTAAATTCTAATCTCAACGTTATTTTCACAATACTTTTCTTTATAATTTCAAACTTTTATTTAACAAAGCTATGAAAAAAATTAAAATTTAACATAAGATAAGGTATTTTATACGTTGCACGTGCGAAAAAAATCCCGTATTAATATAATATTAGTTTGATTTAGTATATTCTAAACCATAAAGATGAATATAACGTTAAACTTAATGCTAGTTGTAACTTGATAGAGTTAGGTGTATGCCCTAAGCTAACTCGATAACCAATCTTATTCGAAATAAAAAGTGTTTTCTTTTTATTATATACTTGATAAATTGTGTTGTATATTAATTAATAAATTCAAAATTATATTTAGTAAAAAATTCATAAATGGTATGTTTTGTGATAGTAGTTACAATGCGTTGTAACCATGACTGATTTATCACAATAAAATAAGCAAACTGTTTTAAATATTCATAGTCAAGATGTATTGAGACTTGATAAAGATACATCTATTGAGACCAGAGTGCGTTACGCTCTTTAAATGTCGAGCAGTGTGTTACTCATGGCTGTTAGAAGCACCAAGAAGTTACATACTAATAGTTATTGGATAACTACGTAATGACTCACCTGATAGTTTTTTGTTGGTTAATATAACTAAGGTCTAATAGAAAACATCGATGTGACAAAATTACAAAGTTTTATTAACTTGAGAATACCGTTGATCTTCATTGTGGAAGCTCACTTTAATTATAGTTAAATTATGGCACGACATCCATCGGACGACTATGTTGCGTCGAGTGGACGTGTTGGAAGTGAAACACTATTTAAGAGAGGATTCGTCTCCTCGTTATATGAAGTTAGTACAAGATGAACAGAAGTCAATGCAAAGTCAAAGTCTTTGGCCACAACAGTACTGTTAATAATAGTTGTTATTATCGAATCGATGACTTTGTGTTTGGGCTATAAAGTTGAATGCAGAGGATATTTGAATTTCGATAATTAATTACCAATTTCTATAAGTCATAAGTGATATAGTTTTGACGAAGAGAATTTGTATAAATAGTTGTCACTATTAGAGAATGCTTAAATTAGTAAAATTGGATTAAGCTAAGTAAGCGATAAATTTGACCACAATGTCACACCATATGCTAAGTGAAGTGTGAATTAATAATTGAATTGTTCGAAATTAACCACTGACCAAATTTACACCGAAGAGTCACACAACCGAAATGTTGAATACTCCTGTTACCACTTAATTTAATTATTTATAATTGTTATAAATTAATTAAATTAATTGATATTTTTGAAATATTAATTATAAAATTTTATTTAATTTGTGCTGATCAATATTAAATAGTGTGTATACAATAGTTAGTAACACACGTATCGAGACGATATCAATGGGCATTTGAACTAGATTTAAATGCAGTATTTATTGATCGGGCTTGAAGTGGATTTGATGCCCAAATAGGACCATAGGGGGCCGACCATATCAGGTAGGAAGATGGTGGAATTTTGAATTCAAAAGGAGAAGATTTGGTAAGAGGAAATAAAGGATCTAGATCCTCTTTTCACTCCTTGACCTTTGCTATTTATTTGCCTCTAACTCTCATTCTTTACTACTCTCTCTTTTGCTCCGTTCTAGACCAGCAAAGGTCGACCCTTAGTCACTTTCACTTCCTCAAAATTTCAAGCTTCAAAACACAAAAGTAAATTAAATCCATGCATTAGTGGTAGCTGCATTTAGATTTGTAGCGCCCTTTGGATTCAGGACTCGATTCAAAGGAGTTTTTTGAATCGTCATTTCAAGGTATGTCAACAAGGCTTTGGATAAGGTAAATTCCTTGTTACATTTTCATTTATTTTTATAAAAATATTCACCGCGTTATATGTAAGTAAAGACCGTGAATTGATATCAAGAATCCTTATATGTTATTGTCATCAACATTGTATGTATATGTTTTCTTTTGTTGCATGTACCGAACACTTATTTCTAATTCATTTACATATATGGATGACCCACTATTAATGCTAGCCAGCTTTGCTAAAAAACATGTTGGATGTGTATGTTTATATATATATATGTGTGTGTGTGTGTGTGTGTGTGTGTGTGTGTGTGTGTGTGTAAATAATTTTTTTTGTATATATTTATGCTCAAATAACACTTGGTAGCAAAAAATGTTTTTATTTTATTTTATTTTCAATATTAATAGTTTAATTTTAAAACTAATTTAGTTTAAAATATATCATTTTAAAACTAGTTTAGTTTAAAACATATTCATGATATATATATATATAATATACTTATAAAATTAACTATGTATATGCATTACACGTTTTTGAATTTAAAAAAATTAAAATCCATATACAGACACACATTATATACATATACATATAATTTATTTAAACACAAAACCAAGTTTAAAAAAAATCTATACATCTATAAATTAAATACAAAAAATGAAAAAATTTATACACCATTAACATTACTTATAAAAAATTCCAAATTGTTTTCATGCGAAAATCATAATTTGAAATAAAAAAATTAATGTTAAAATGAAAAGGAAAATAAAAAAATGTTCTTATTTTCTTGCCAAATATATGTATGTCTGTGTGTGTGTGTGTGTCTAGTTAATTTTTTATGAAACAACATTTTTATATACATACATTTTATTATTATATATATATAACTCTTAAAATTTTAATATGAATATGTATATATGGTTATGTATATATATAATAAAAATTAATTAGTTTCCATAATATATGCATATTTATTTGAATTAATATATTGATTTATATTATAATTTATTGAATTTAAATTACATTATATTATTAATTATATATATATGCGTATATTTATATTAAAATGTATATGTTGTGCAAATATCATTTTATAATACGCATATACACATACATATACACACACTTACATTTTAGACAACATATATGTATATAGAGGAGCTAATATTTCAGTTGCGATGTAATTCCAACATCTATATACTGGCATGTTAATTCATGTACACTGTTATACATTGCATGTGCACATACAGACATATGTGTACATGATACACATATTATATCATATGATACAATTTTAACATTAAATAAAACTATATTTATAAATTAAATAAAATATTGACTTTATTTAAAACAAAATTTGATAAGATCTAAATAAATTTGGACTTTATAAGCCCAATGAAGATCACAAAGGCCAAAAAAATTGCAATTTGCCAAAACATTCTACTATGGACAGGCTCAGTTTCAATAATGGTATTACAACCAAATAGCCTTTACAGTCTAAATTAACAGTAGTAGGGCTAATTTATTAAAATCTACCCATATAGCAAGGTGTCTAGAAAAGTAGTGCCTAAGGTTGAGTTTAGGTAATCAAGTACTTTGCCATACTTGGCTACTAATCTGGACCGAAAGGATGAGGTATGCCCTGACGTCATCACTAATAGAAAATGCCAATTTGAATTAGGCCTTGGGCTAATTTCAAAATTGTTTTGAAATTAAAGTAAAAATTTAAAAGTTAAATTTAAAATAAGAAAAATATTATAATGTTATAATACTGATTTGCCAATTGCTTTGAAAATTAAAATAAATGTTTTAAATTTAAAAATTTAACTTAAAATAAAACACAAATTATAAAAGTTATAATATAATTTGTCAAAATGTCTGAAAATTTTATAAAATTAATTTCAAACGTATCATTTAGTAATAAGATTAATGTCTACACCAAAAGTTGGCGCAAACACCCAGAGATTAATAGTAGAGAATAAATTGAAGAAAAATTACCTAAAAATGTGGAGAATAAGAATATACAACAATTATAATGGTTCGACTAATCGAAGGCCTACGTCCACTTTAACTTTGTTGAGGATTGCTGATGAGTTATTGCAAAGTTGTTCTTCTGGATCAGCGATGATCCCAGAATCACAAGAATGATACAATAATTTGTTAAATAGCTAAAAGGTTTCCTCAAACAATGCCCCTCCTCCTCTATTTATAGCTACAGGTTGCCGAAAAACTCTAACCCACATTCTTGTCTACATCTCCCATGTTTTAAAGAATCTAAACTGAAACGATCGTGACTAACTCAGCTTATTTCAAGGATCCAATCCATGCCTCATGGATCGATACCGATCCATAAGATGGATTACGATCCCTCTTTCAACCTCTTATGAATGATTGTTTGATTTGTATCTTCATTTTTGGTACTTGACTGTATAGTTACAGAATTGAATCTGAATGAATTCGTTGGTTTGGAGGTTATCCAGAGACACTTGATTTATCCATTGGTCGTCTGAGTTGATGTGGGCTTGCAAACCATTCAATATTGGCATGAAACCGCTTGTACTTTCCCTATCTTCATGTGGCATGTGGCAAGTGGTGATTAGAGGGAGATTTTAGTGATTGGTACTGAACCCTGATTAGGGATTGGTACCGATCCATGACTTCTCTTGTATCTTGGAACTTTGAATTTGGTGCTCATAGTAGGAGGTGTGTAGGCTTTTTTTTAAAGATTATTTGTTAACTTTGGACTTCATTCGTTGATCATGCTTGGTATCTGAAATTGGCAATCATCGTTTTGGATTCCTGTCTGATAATTTTTGGTTTGAACGATCTAATTCGCCCGGATACGCCATGGTCACAAGGCTGAATAACTTTGCCCCCAAAGTATATCCTGTTTTAACAAGTTATGCTTTGGAATAAAAAAACTAAAGGTTCTACATTAGTATTCAAGCTCTACTTCAATAGACGTTATCTTTTCCTTTGAATCACTTCGTAGAATGTAGTGCCTTTTATCAATATTTGCAATGCTTTAAGCAGTTTTGAACTTATGGCTTCTATGTAGCATAAAAACTGAAGTATGTTCTTCAAATTCAGAAAGCTTTAAACGATTTCCTTCTTTGAATTAATCAGGTAGGGTCCGGTATTTTGATATTTTGGTTATCTAGCGTCGTGTACGCATACATACGTCCATTGTCATACACACATATTCATGCATATGTATCATTGTATCTTTATTATATATATATATATATATGTTTGTATGTATGTATATGTATTTATGGTTTGGTATTGATCCATGAAGCAGGGATCGGTACCGATTTATTTATCCTATTTTCTAAGTGATTATTTTTCCTAAATTTTTGGTTCAGTTGCTGCAAATGCATTGAACCTTCACTTCTTCTATTTCCACCTTTATTCACTTGTTGTCTCGAGATTCTTCTTGCTCAAAACTTCAAGTCTCCATTACCGATCTCCACGCCACCAAACCAATGCCTCACGTTGTTGCCTTTATCCATCACCGCCTCCAGAGATCTTGCCACCTTAGTTCTCGAAAATCGAAGCTCCCAAACGACTTGAAGTTAAGATTCAAACATAACTGACTCCAATAACTTAAGTCATCTTAGGCAAGTGGTGGCGCTAGCATCGTCAACGATCAAATGTCGTTCAACCTTAGCCTACGCTTGATAAAAAGAGAAATGGAGAAATCTTTTCCTCCCTTTCATGGATCAGTGCCAATCCTGTACCTAAGAGGATTTGCACTTGAAAGTTTGATTGCTTGAGTGCTCCCTGCACCGGACTTGGACAAGCTCGATCTTTGATTATGATTTCCTAAAGGATAGCCCTAGCTCATGTCCTTAGGGCCTCAACTCATATTGGCTTCAGGCATAACTCGAGGCAAGCTTGAGTTTATCCAAGTGATACAAATTTCTGCAAAACATTCCTCCAAAAGTTCATAGAAAATTATAAATGGAATTTGGTCGGGTTGTGGTCAATGATTACATGATTGTTAGGATGGTCATCGATGACGGTCACTTTGGAAATCAAGTCAGTGCTTGTGCGAATTATTTGCCAATCCCTTTTTCGAATGATACATTTGAATTGCATGAAATTAGATGCTTGCACTACATAAATACTACAAAATTTTAACTGCACTACATTGCCCCACATCGATGTATGAGACTCGATCGATTAACACACATTGATATCATTGGAGTTCGGTATATTAACTTTACGGGATCTCATCCAACATTATAATTACTACTTTTAATGTGCCTAACATCACTTATGTGTGAAGCTTTGATAGCTTTGGATCGCAGACGTTTCAAGCGTCTCTCTACTATGGCCACAGGCTCAATGACACCTACCTATACCGAATCTGACGTAGAACCTGATTCTTCCACACTCCCACAAGGAAACATACTCCTCTATCGATCGGTCACCAGGCAGCATAGCCTTTAGAAATAATACCTTCCATACCATCCGAGGGGCCTATAGTTAGGGCTGCTCCTGATGATGATATGGGCGATGCCGTTGTTTTAGATTATCCTCATGATTCCCCAACACCGAAAGTGGATGAGGCATCTCTCCGAAGAATAAAAGAGAGGCATGGCATCCCCCACGAGGATGTGTTGGTTCCATCACACCATCAATAGTTGCATCTCCCACCAATAGGATGCACGGCTTGTAACCGATATATGTGCATGGCTGGTTGTGTCCCGCCATTCAGCAACTTCATCTGCACAATTTTGAAGTTCATGAAATTAGCTTCGACCTAACTGCACCTTAGTAGTATGCTTTCCTAAATAACATGTATATTATTTTCGCCCGCTATCTGAACCGCAAGCCCAGCATTTGGGTGATACATTATATGTACAACTTCAAATACCAAAAAAGATCCCCTTCGCTTACCTATTTAGAGCCTTTGGGGGATTGCCGAATAATAATAGGCCTTTGGAATAAACTGAGCTACTTCAAGGATGAGTTTTTTTCATCCTCTGTCCGCTTGGCATTGCATAGAGATGGTTGTTTGGACGTAAGTCTTATTCTCACTTTCTTCTCTTAATGTGAATGTCATAGCCTTGACCATCCATACCATTTCTCTCTGTGATTGAAGATAATTCAAGAAGGCCTAACGGTGCTGCCTTAGCGAGGACCCTGGCCGATCTACATCAGGTTCGGCTTGAAGAGAGAGAAATGAAAACACTACTAATGGATAAGAATTTATGCATTTACCACTTGTTAGAAGAATACCATAGCGTCAGCTACATTTCGGAAGTTGTGAAGGATAACGTCGATGATGAAGACTCCTCATGAGAACACAACACCGTCGCAGGGACCAATGAAGGCCAAGAGGTGCCCTAGTTCTGAGTCCCGTTGTCGATCTCAAAGCAGGTCAAAGGGTTAGAGAATGCGGAGGAATAAGGAGTGAACATGCCGATGAAGAAGGGAGTGATGGTGGAGAAAATAATGGTGCCGATGTTAGTCGTGAATCTTCTAGTGATGGAGGTGACGATGATCAAGCACCGCTCATAACTCATTGATCGAAGAAAAAATCATTTTACCTCGTATACCTATACAACTTCCACCAGCTACCACGATAGAGGAGACTCCCATCCTACCTTTCATGGACATTTACGGGTCTTTCTGATAGGTCCTAAACAAATTCGGTTCTTTTGGTTTGTGTGATATCAGCATCCAGGGATATTGGATCCCCTATTTGCCTTTTAGATGAAGTGCCTGCCATTTGTATGGTGACATAACCCTTGTTAGCTAACTAAAAGTCCATGGCCCAAGTGGGCCACTCGGACACATAAAAACACTTACACAACATTGCATCTTGCTTAGTTCGCATCATGTTCTTATCTCATTAGTGCTAACTCGTTTCTATTTTTCTTGTAGATTCAATGGAGTGTAGAAGCATGTATGATACCATCAAAATCCAAGGGTGCAAACAAAGAAGCATGGATCATTTAATGATCCTCATGGCTCTTCTTACGATTCTAATCTACGGAGTCGTTCAGGCCAAGGCCATAGAAGTCGCGAAAGAGGCTATACATCTTGCGAGTCATCTCCGCGACACTAGGGTCGATCACCATTGCCCTGTTTGGTTCCGTACTCGATGAAAACCTGATCACGATCCATCTATAGAGGTAGAAAATGTGTAACAACACCGATTTTTAGTGTTTCTTAAATAAAATAAATAAAGATTTAAATTGGATATTTAAATGAGAAATTTGATTTCTTAAGTATTAAAGTTGGAGAAATTAGAAGTTAAGTGTTTTAATTAAGTAATAAATGGAATTTGAGTTCAAGTAAAAACTCTAAAAGAATCATTTTATTGGAAAATCAATATATGGAATTTAATGCTGTAAAATTCTTATTTAATAAACTTGTTAAAGATGAGATTAGAGTTTTCTAAATATTGTGTAATTCATTTCAGATAAAAATTAAGTTAATTGTGTAAATTGTTAAAACAATTTAAGAAGATATGTTATTTTTGGGCTATAGTTTAAATACTTAGTGTTTTGATTCATGAAGCTATTAAGTAATTAAATAAAATATGAAATTGGGCTTTAATTAGATAAGTAAAAGAAAAATAGTTCTTTTAATTTAAATAAGGAATTTAATTTGCTCCTATTGTGTTTAAGCCCATTAGTAGTGTTAATAAAGAAGATTTTTCTTCTTTCTCATAACCTGTACTTTCTTTACCTAAGTTCACAAAATGAAAAGTAAAAAGAAAATAAAGTTTCTTCTTTAAACATAGAAATCAAATCAATATGGAAAGTCAAAGTAAATTCCAGAAAATTTAGATAAAATCAAAGTAAGTTCTCCTAGCTCTAGTTCACTCTTTGGTCAAATTGATTTTCAGTTATAATATGTTTTGTTGTTGTTTGTTCTTCTTTGGGTTGAGATAAAATCTATGGTTTTGCTGTCAATAAGAGCACAAAAAATTTCAGTGAATTGCTAAGGGAAATCACAAGAACTAAGGTGAGTAAATCTCACAGATTGATTTGCATATTGGAATCATTAGTTGTTATGCTTTGAACAGGATGAATTCGGTGTTGAAATTGATCTCAATCTTGTATGCTATCCCTTATCATATGGAACCCTATTTTCTATTTGCTAAAATCTTTATCATATAATTATTTAAATAATCAAGATGTAGTGGTTTCTTTTCTTGCGTGATGCCAAATATAATGCTCTAGGAGTTAGCAGGACCCACCATCGAAAAACCCCCATCAACGGACCACCAGAAGGCACAAAAATCACCTGGGGTTCACCCAGGCAATGCCATGGGTGGACCGGTCCTTAAGGGCCGATGCACCGGTCACGCACCTGGGCAGAGCCCTAAGTGATGTTGCGCACCTCTCGTATGCCCATTCGACCACTTCTTTGTGCTACTTTGTTACCTTGCTTTTTTTTCCTTGATGTTTGCTATGATTTTAGCATCATTTTGAAGCTTGGTTGTGATAAACTACTAATGCATTTCTGTATGCTTGAGTTCAACATTAATGACTTTGTTCATAAGGAACTCTTGCTCTATGTTTGGTCACCAAACACACAATTTTAATTGCACCGGTTGGCAAACTAATTTATAAAGGAAATGCAGTTTGAAAATAAATTATATATGTACGGAAAATATGTGTATTTTGGACATGAATTATTTAGAAAATAAATTATACATATATACACTTTCAAATTTTAAAGTGGAATGTGAAGAAGTTTTCTACTAGTATAGATATGAATTAAATCGTGTTTTCTATTATATATATTACAGATCTTTTTAATCAATATTTTCAAATTAGTTTTCCAAAGTAAAACTATTTTATGATAAAAACACACCATCTTACTTGGATGAAAAATTGAATTAAACGGTCTAGTAAAACAAGTGGTATGAAACACTTGCGTTTATTTCACGGATTAATTCATGGACTTGTTCAAATGAACATTTATTTGCATGGGTGGAATTTACTAGCTTTTAGTTATCATTTGAGCATCATCAAATGGTTATGGAACATTAGTCTACACTCTTATGATTACTGATCGAAAGCGGATAACACTTATTGATGGGTTTCCAGACTCGTTCTTTGGTGATACGTTTAGGTGGATTAAATGGGTTTTTAGGCCCATTTTATGATACTTATTTTCAAGCGAGTTATAATTTGTGAAGTGCAACATCTTGTGTTAGTGCACGAGATGTGTATCTCTTGTATTGACTTGCAATGTGCATGTCTGTTGTTTGCATATATGGTTGTGATTTTCTATGCACTTATTATTGTAGTTTCTTTGACTTTGATAAATGTTGTTGTAAATGAGCACAAACTTAACTATAAATAATAAATCATTAAATGAAGTATTATTATGTTAGTGAAGTATAATTTATGGATATTCATCCTTGACATTTATGAAAGTTTGTTATTATCGGCATCTCACCTTTTGCGGTAGTTAGAGATAGTCAGACCCGAGTGTTATTTTAATGCTCGGGACAGACTGACACTTAAAAGGTACGTGGATTTAGTGGCTTTGGATGTGAGCTAGCTTATGGAGTTTTATACGATGTTCATGTTTTAGATGCACATTTGAGTATAGTGTATGTGGTTGTTCTATGCTTGTACATGTTGTAGACTTCTGTTGTTCTGTATGTTTGAGACATGTTATAGTTTATATATGTGTGTGCCTATATATATATGTATGAGTCTAGTATTTTCTTTTGTAGACTCATACTTTTGAGAAGGTATTGATGTATAGTATTTCCATTATGACATTTGATTCTGCATTGTATATTATGTTATGTATCGCTATGAATTATTTAAAACCCCTGTATTATTGTTTTGCGCTTGATCGAATATGTCAAATTACCACTTGCAAGAAAAGAAAAGTATAGTCACATTATTTGACGTATTCGACACTTTCTAAAGAAATTTTACATATGGTTGCTCCTAATTAGCCCTATTCTCCATATTACTCACCAATATTACTTGTAATATTCTTAGATAATACAGGTATAAAGATGGGGTATTACAAAATGATCCCGCTTCTACACAACCGACAACATCCTCTTATGTGCTGCATTGCTCTGAGCAATTATTAGGTATGATCACTTCCGATATTCCCTAATCAAAGCTCGATAAGAGATCGGTTTAAACAAAGAAGGAGATTGTTTCTAATCCTTATATGGATGCCTTGTAGTGAGCTTTTCCAAAAATATTTTTTGATGATGCCATGTTCATTCCTGAACCGAAGGAAATCCCTTTGCACGTCGAAGATGACATTGTGGCTTATGTCGACAACATGTACATTTAGTACCTAAAATGGAGATTATTAGCTGAGGTTATTTCTGAAGGCACCTATGAAAGAAAATTAGAGATTGATGTGGTGAAGCTAGAGAAAGAGAAAGACAAACGTATCATCTCCATCCTCTATGAAGAGGTCGAAAAACTTTATGCATCGTTGGCCGAGGCTAGGAAACAAGTGGAGAGTCTAACCAAGTCAGCCAAGAAAGAGCAATGAAATCAACAAAAAACAGATTGATGCTGCTCACCATAAGAGCTATAGCTTATGCTGGAGAATGACCAGCTTAAGACAGAAGTAGATAAGATGAAAAAGCAGATGGAGAGCAAGAAGAAAGGAAATGATGATGCACTCATCGCAGCCTAAGGCTATTGTGAAGAGTTACTAGATGCCCTTAAGGCAAGAGACGACGTAGAGGTCTCGATGAAAGACATCAGGAAGTAGGCATTGTTTTAAATCTCGTTAATCTCATCTGAGATCTCATTCGAGATCTCATTTATGAACTTGAGTGAGACGAGATTTAGAGAAAAACAAGACATAAAATTTATTTATCTATTACTTGACACTCATCTCGACTAAGATATTAAGATCTCAAGTGGAATTTCATATAAATCTCAATAGAATAACTCATACGAAGTTGTTTTTTCATTTATGTATTTCTTTGACTTCTTATGTTGACCCAAAGGAACTTGCAGTATAATGATTTTTTACTAGCTCTCTAACTCTATCTTTATTTTATAAGAAAAAATAAATGACTTTTTTTTATTTTTTACTTTTAATATTCAAATGAGTAGATTCCATTTAGTTAAATACCAAGTCAATCAGGTAACCACTGTTCTCTAAAAATAAAAATTAATATTATTGATTTTTTGAAATTATGTATGTTATTTAGTTTATATGTGATAAAAAAATTCATAAAAGTCATTAAAATGTCAATTTTAGATGCTTTAGGTTGTCTCAAGTTGGACTTTAAAATTAGAGATGTTAATCTAAGATGTACACCCAATAAACACTCATCTCACCTGAGATCTCGTCTGATACGAGATATTGTGTATAGAACTCTCGAGATGAAACGCGACCGAAATTCGAGATTTAAAACCTTGGAAGAAAGTTGAAGCTATGGAGAAATGGGTTATGGACGAGCTAGAGCCCATGCTTATCCGTTATAATACAAATATGATTACGTTCGAAAACTTAAGGTGGCTTGACTAGGAGTATCCTGAGGTTTTGGCCTTAACCTTGGAGGAGATTGTGTACCAAGAAAAAGAGCTGTCTGGTGCGGATAAGGTCGACATAGAACAACTTAAAATCAACCTTTCAGACATGGAGAACCTAGAAGCACTCAAGGGTGAGCTTATCTTGCACCTCGAATTGTCTATCAAAACCCAAAAGGATCAAGGTGAGAGCTCTAGGTTTACCCTCCATGACTCCATCGTGAATATTACTACCCCTCCGCCCTCTGAATTATTATCCAATAAAAATATCATTTCTCTTCCCAGCTCTACTGTTGTTTCTACCTTCCGGAGGTCTCTGAAGTTACAACGATCTCGACACCCTAGTTGGGGGACTAATACAACCTTGGCAAACCCTTGCTTCCGAAGTCATTCATCATATCTCCCATTCTAGAGGGAGGTTTTGGTGGCACTCCAACTCACATTGAATCCATATCTTCTGAATGTACATAATTAACCTCACCTGTGTTTGAGATGGTCCATATGATACCAGTCGATGTCACTAATCTCTGCTTTTATGTTTCTCAAGTTTCAGGTCAGCCTTCGACCAATGCTGCACATGAAGAGAGCCTAAAACTGGGCATGCATGTAACTTTGACCGTATCTATCATGATGTCTGTCCCATCTTTTAATGTAGGCACTGCCATTGGCCCCGATGTCGAAATGATTCATGCTTTGAATGAAGAAATTAGAGGTGATGATCATGGGGCTTAGGAAGAAGGGGACATCACCATAATTAGGGCCTATGATCCTCCCTCAAGTCCCATTATGAAAAAGGTGCTCTAAACTCAAGTTTTGCTGGGCAAGGAGATTAAGAAAGAAAACGATGTTGAAATACCTTTTCCCCTGTGGATCTCGTTGCCTGGTCAACCTATCTTTGTGCTCTTTGAGACTTTGACAAGCGATCTTTCAAAGGGTCATAAAGGCAAAGATAGAAGTAAAAGGAAGCCTAATGAGTTTGGAACGCACTCTACTGAGGAGAAGAGAAAGGATTCGAAGCGAAGGAAGAAAACTTAGTTGCATCCTTCCTTGCCTTTGTCACTTTTTTTTGTTCAAATAACTGTGTAAATAGGCTGAAGTTGAGCGAGCACAGCCTTCGTGTTTCGTTTAAGTGGTATGTTAAGAAAAATTGGACCTGTTTTTCGTTCAAGCCTTGTGTACAAGCATGCGAATTTTTTCTATATCACCATTCATTCAAATTAATAGCTTGTTTTGTTATCTTTTAGTCGAGTGTAACATCCCCTATCTAGAGGCCCAAAATTAAGCGCTACAAATACTGCAGTCATCTATAGTATTAGCTTCCGGCGACTGAATACGGCTATGTTAATGGTATCTATAATATCAAAAGCACTTTAATATGAAACAAAACACAGATGCTTGAATACTATAAAGCAATGTTTATGTAAACATACATAAATATCAAGTAATAATGAACTATCTATCCAAACACACAAGTTTTGTTTGGTTAACTTTTAACCTTTGGCTGACTCGGGACTAGCAGATAATATAATCAAAATAAACCTAACACCTGTTAGATATTCTTCTTCTAAATTATATATCCTTAACTGTCTGTTAAACATTACCCATCTGGACGGTCTGTCCTTGATTATTTGTTAAATACTTCACTTCTGGATGGTCTGTCCCTAACTTAATCATCTCCCTTGTCTTTCCGATCCTAATGGTATTTTGGGCTCACCAATAACCTATATGCATACAAACATATATTCCTTTCGGTGTGTAACCATAATTTTAGTCTGCCTATGGCAAAGCTCTACGCACTAGAATTTTGGACAACAATTATTTGGGCCCATTAGCTAATGTATAGGGCGCGACCCCATACTACTCCCATCTGGTCTTGTAATATCCGAGTCATTTTCACTTAAGGATCCCCTCCCTAATTTTCTTTGATTTTTTTTTTCAAAATGACTTAAAACCTTTAAATCAAACTTAAATAAGGAAAAAATATATAATCATTATACTTTACTCAAAATCGTATCACCATGTCATATATATATATATATATATATATATATTCTTTACTCAAAATTTAGTTGATGAAAACATTTAACCATTTGAAAGAACCTCTTTCTAAAATTTTGAAATCCTCTCTTTCAAAATCAAATATTAAACCTTTCGAAACTATTCTCCAAACCTTTCGAAAACTATAAAACTTTGGACATCATTCTTTACAACCACTTTACAACATTGCCTTAGAAAAACTTTGGAAAACCTTCCATTTAAACATTTCGAATCCATCGAATTAAATCTTTCAAAATCATTCAACTAAGACCTTTCGAAACCATTCAATAAATCTTTCGAAACCATTGAACTAAACCTTTCAAAACCATTCAACTAAAACCTCTCGAAACCATTCAATAAAGCTTTCGAAACCATTGAAGTAAACCTTTCGAAGTCATTCAACTAAAACCTTTCAAAAGCAATGAACTAAACCTTTCAAAATCATTCAACTAAAACCTTTCGAAACCATTCAATAAACCTTTCGAAACCATTGAACTAAACCTTTCGCAAACTTATCGGGTTCAATTTAAAACAAGTGAAAACCTTCTTTTAAAACCTTTTGAAGTCACTGGAAGCAACCTTTCAAAACTATTCTCCAAACCTTTCGAAAATTATAAAACTTTGGATATCCTTTTTTAAAACCACTTTAAAACATTTCCTTAGAAAAACCTTGGAAAACCTTCCATTTAAACCTTTCGAATCCACCGAATTAAAACTTTCGAAATCATTCAACTAAGACCTTTCGAAACCATTCAATAAATCTTTCGAAACCATTGAACTAAATCTTTCGAAATCATTCAACTAAAACCTTTTGAAACCATTGAACTAAACCTTTCGAAATCATTCAACTAAAAACTTTTGAAACGATTCGATTAACCTTTCGGAATCATTGAACTAAACCTTTCAAAAACTTACCGAGTTCAATTTAAAACTAGTGGAAAACCTTTTTTTAAACCTTTCGAAGTCATTGGAAGCAACCTTCCGACCAAGTTGAAAGCTCTGCTTCGAACGCTTGGTTAAACTTCAGTTAAAAACAAGGGTAAATCGCCTAAGTCGAATGCTTCCTTTTGAAAGCATAGAGAAGCGATTGGCTATTGAAATAAGTAAACCTTTATCCTTTATTGGAAGGTACAAAATAGAGCATTTATAAAGCGGCAACAACCGTTTGACTGTGTCGGAAGGTTTCAAAACATAATAATATTATAACAGCAGCAATCTTTCGACTATGTCGGAAGGTTTAAAACCTTTATATTTGACATGGACGAAAGCAACCAACTTAAAAGCTCTTATTCAAAAGCAAAGCAGGTGAACACTTTTGGTTTATAAAACAAACATACCCCAACCTCTTTGGTCATCAACCCTTCAACTTAGAACCCTTCGACTTTGTCTAATTCATTACGTACCAAGTAGTTTGATACCATATGCATTGGTTTTACCTTGTCAAAAGCTTTGAAACTCCCGACCTTGTTGGAAGGTCTGGGTCGGAAAGTTTATTGCCGTAAAGGCTGAAACATGTAAAAAATGCGATTTCTTTGTTTTTAATTTAAAAAGGATTTTTTTTTAACTAACCTGCCTTTGTTTATCAAATTCTCACTGGTTGACAATTACTTTTCAGAAATGTGCTGCCACTATTTTTAAAATTAAATAATCATTTTATTTTACAAAATGCCCCATCTCCTTAATTAAATATATAAAACATTTAAGTCCCATACCTTAAATAATTTTATATATTCATCAAAGCACTTAGGAGAAATCTAGAAAAATTATAGAAAATCTATTTTAATATGTTGCCTAACATATAAAATTTCAACCCTAAGTGATCATTATTTTAACCTAAAATAATTTATAACCCAACAAACAATTTCCTTCATTTGAAAAATTAATAAAAAATCCATATTAATTCAGAAAATTATGAAAATTGAAACCTATTTGTAAAATATCATTTCTAACCTATATTTAAATTTTCAAGGCACATTAAATAGGGTTTTCATGCCAAACATATCATAGAACTAACATGAACATATATAATCCATCAACAACATATATATAGTTTTAATCATCAAAACACGGCATGTACTTGCAAAATCATTTCGGGTCTAATTCTAGAACCGAAAGTTAAAAGAAATTGGGATGTAGTAATTATTCACCTTAGCTTTGAGATTATAGATGTGAGATTTGATGTTGATTTAGTTGATTGTTTCCCTTCCCTTGATTCCTAGCATTAATCTTCTTTTTGAAAATGATAATGGTGGTCGGCCTTAGTATTTTTTAGTTTGAGTAAAATGAAATGAATGTGAGCATTCTATCTCCAAAGGGTTTAGGATATAAGCTCTACCTATTTCTCATATTTCCTTTCTCATATCCTAACACATTAGCTTAAATTATTTCATTTTAGTTTGCACATTAACATGGCACGGCTACCCATAGCTAATTAATTATCAACTTATTAATCTCCACATTATTTATTTAATTTACCCAATTTATTAATAATGTTATAAAAATATAGGGTGTTACAGATTCCCCACCTTAAAGAATTTCATCCTTGAAATTAGGATAAGGCACACAACAAAAAAAATCAAAGGTAGAACATACCATCAAACAAACAAGGGTAAGAGTCTCTAATCCTGCTCTCCGTCTCCCAAGTACAGTCTCTAGCATCGTCCACTGAACCTTTACTAACTTGACTGTCTTATTCCTCAACTTCTTCTCATCTCTAGCCACAATCTTAATCGGCTTTCTAACTATAGTCAAATCTGGTTCTACTACTAAATATTCTAACACTGTAGGTGTTATGGTAGTCTTCGGGTCCCTAACACATTTCCTAAGATGAGAAACATGGAAAACATCATGGACTCCAGCTAAACTACTCGGTAACTCTACTCTATAAGATGGAAAGGTCCAACGAATCTAGGTGCTGACTTCCCTAACTTCTCGAACCTCATCACACCCTTCATCAGTGAAGGCACTCTTAGTTAATCTATCTACTACGACCCATATGCTTTCATTTCCTCTTCTAGACCTTGGCAACTCATTAATAAAATCCATAGAGATGGAATCCCATCTCCACAATGGAACTTCTAACGGTTGAAGCAATCCACTAGGCTTCTGGTGTGCAACCTTTGCCTGTTGGCAATTCAAGCACTGGTTAACATACAAACCAATGTCCTGTTTCATACCTTCCCAGAAGAAACTCCTCTTGATATCCTGATAAATCGTCATTCCTCCTGGATGGATAGTGAACTTCGAACGATGACACTCATCCAAAAATTCCTTCCTCATGTCTCCTACGTTCGGAACACACAACCTTCCTTTCTTTCTCAACCACACATTTTGGTCAAGACTAAAATCCTTTAGGTCATCGCTCTCCGTTCCTTCCCTCAACCTTGTGATCTGTTCAACCAAAACTGGATCTTCCTCTTGTTTAGAAGCTATCTTCTCAATCATTACTGGTCGAACTTATAAACAAGACGACATTGCACTTCCTGCACTTGAACCTACCTCGGATCTACGCTGCGACTACAAGCTGATAATACATCTAAATCTTTCCACTCGACAATCATAGTCAACAGCGCATTCTGATGTTTCCGACTGAGTGCATCCACAACCTTGTTTCCTTTTCTGAGTGTGTACTCGATTCCAAAATCATAAGCAACAGTAAACTCTAACCATCTTTGCTATCTCATGTTCAGCTCCTTTTGAGAGAACAAGTACTTCAACGACTTATGATCAGTACAATGCTCAAATCGCTCCCCCAAAAGATAATGTCCCCACACCTTCAAAGAAAATATAACGGCAGCTAACTCCAAGTCATGCATTTGATACCTAACTTCATGTGGTTTGAGCTGTCTAGAAGCATAAGCAATCACTTTACCTCTTTGCATCAACATAGCTCTTAGTCCAGTTCCACACGCATCAGTATAAAATACCAAATCTTGATTTCCCTTCGGAACTACTAACACCATTGCATGGGTCAATAAGTGTTTCAAGCTCTGGAATGCTTCCTCACACTTATCAGTCCATATGAACTTCACATCTTTTCGCGTAAGCTTAGTCATTGGTGCGGCTATCCATGAAAAATCCTGTATCAACCTCCGTTAATATCCAGCCAATCCAAGAAGCTCTTAATCTCGGTTACCATCATGGGTCTTTTCCAATTATTCATTGCCTCAATTTTAATCGGATCTACATACAACCCTTTCTCTGAGATGACATGATCAAGGAAATTCACTTCCTTCTTCCAAAATTGACACTTCAAAAACTTAGCCTTCAACTAATGCTCCCTCAACGTTTCGAGCACAACTTTAAGATGAACTTCATGCTCCATATCATCCTTAGAGTATATCAAAATGTCATCTACGAAGACCAACATAAATCTATCCAGGCGCCCTTGAAAAATTCTATTCGTCGGATCCACAAAGAATGCCGGTGCATTAGTTAGTCCGAATGGCATAACTAACCGTTCATACGATCCATACCTTATCCTAATGCCGTCAAATGAAAACTATCCTCTGCCACTATAAGCTGATGAAATCCCATCGTAAAATCCAGTTGAGAGAATATCTTGGCTCCACTTAACTGATCGAAAAAATTGTCAATTCTTTGCAATTTATATCGGTTCTTTATCGTCTTCTCATTCGATTTACGATAATCGATACATAGCCTCAACGATCCATCCAGCTTCTTAGCAAACACTGTGGCAGCCCCCTATGGTGAACTACTTGGTCTTATAAAAACCTTGCCTTCCAAATCCACTAATTACACATTCAACTCCCTCAGTGGGTGTCATCCTGTTCGGTGGCCTACTCACCAGCTCTGCTCCAAGGACCAAATCAAGCCGAAACTCTATGGCTTGTTTCGGTGGCAGTCCAACTACCGGCTCAAACACATCAGCAAATTCTCTAACCACAAAGACTCGATGCAACTCATCCTCCAACTCCATAATACCCAATGAAGCATTGACTTCACAACTAGGGTTTTCTATGGTATAAACTATCCGATCACTACAATCCGAGCGACTAAGTGATATTTTTCTATCATGGAAAAATATCCTAGCATTATATTTACTTAACCAATCCATCTCAAAGATATTCCCAAATCCCATAAAGTCAAACACATGCAAATAGTTATCAAAAGTATGGCCTAGCAAATCAAAATCTAAATGGTCACACCTCATCCCAAGTGCGGCATACCCTCCTATCGGATTTGCAACACTTAAGGAAGTAACAAAGTATGACGGTTCTAGGTTAAGCCTATTTACCAAACATCGAGAAATAAAAGAACGAGATGCTCTAGTATCAAATAAAATGCTAACAGACATACCATAAATCTGCAGCGAGCCTTCCAAAACAGCCTTTCCTTTGTCCTGCACAACTGGCCTTGAGGTTGTGGGCTCCAAAGCATAAACTTACCCCCTTCCTTCTCTTGTAGGCTCTGGACGCTTGTTCTTGTAATGACCGATCTGATCATAATTAAAACATCTAACATTCTTCTTTCCACCAGTCTCTTTTCCTTTTCCTTTACTGGTTCAGCATTCATTAGCATAGTATCCCTTCTTGTCGCATTTGTAGCAAACCACTTCAGCCTTTTCTTTCTTCCATGCTCCCCCTTTCTAAGCATTATTTTTCAGGAAAAACTTTCTTTTCTAGTACTATCCCATCTAGGCCTCCTTCACCTTCTTCCCCAAACAAGCCAACTCCTCTTCTTGCCTTAATGCCATTTCTACCACTACATCACTAGGATCTCTCAAATGTGGCAAAGTGGCACTTATCAACTTGGGCCTCAAGCCCCTTATAAACTTTTCATTCCCCCTGATCACGGTGTCTACCGAAGCATACTCATATTAGGCCAACTCCTCAAACTTCCTAGCATACTCCTAAATGGACATATCTCCTTATTTCAAATCTATAAACTTCCTCACCAATGCCAAATGCACCATTACAGACATAAATCTTTTCGAAAACCTTCTCCTAAACTCCTCCCAAGTTATGGTTTCCTCATCAACTCCAGCAGCAACAGTATTTCACCAGAATAGAGCAGCTGCCTCGAAGCCAATCTCCTCTTTTGTGCATCATTCAATCCTAAGTCAGCGAAAATTCTCTTGTAATGCAGTAGCCAATTTTCCACCTCGATCGCATCTTCAGTACCAATAAACGACTTCCCTTCAAGCCTAAATTAATCCCTACTCAAATTAGCCTACTGGTTGAGCATCAGAACTTCTTGAGCTCCATCTACAGTAGCATTACCTCCGACAACTCAGTCTGCTATTCCAGCTTGCATTATGTTTATAAAGGACTGATACATTGCTCCCATGTCCATCTCGGGAACTCCTGCACCAACAGTTTCAAATGTGCCTGACCGGGACCTCTCCTAGTACTTGGTTGAGAATTTCCATTAGCGTTGGTGCTATCTCCTCCGGGATTTACCTTGCTCCTTCTTCCCTCCATATTTGTATTCAAACCTCACGAGATACAGATGAATAGCCTAACTAAGATAGGAGTCTAGAGATATAGCATATACCTATATATATACATATATATATAGCAAATAAAAGTATGTTACTATAACGTTATCCCTTCTAAGGATTATTTTTTCAAAAATCATTTTTAGTTAAAGTATTTCATAAACCATGCTCTGATACCAAGCTGTAACATCCCGTATCTAGAGGCCCAAAACTAAGCGCTACAAATGCTATAGTATTAGCTTCTGGCGACTAAATAGGCTATGTTAATGGTATCTATAATATCAAAAGCACTTGAATATAAAACAAAACATAGATTTCAAAACAACTTTTCTTCATTCATTTAAATTAGATGTTCCATAATCTCAATACATAATCCCAATACATTCCCGGGCAAAGATAAAATATATTTAATATAAAATACGCCAAGAGCAGTATATAAAGATACCCACTTGGATGATCAGAGTTATATAGTTATAATAGACTTAATACAAACACAGCAGAAATACAACAAAACATAAAACTGTAACCCCTAAATAGCCATCAGTTTTCCTCCTGCATGCCTTCGGTAGCTTTTCCTACTAATCCTAAAAAAGACCTATACCCCTCGGCCTACCCAGATTAATTTTGAGCACCCGAGAATTTAACTGGAAAACATAAACTTCAAGTCAGACATAAAGCCTGGTGTGAATAATATTATACGTCCCGGAATAATTACCTTAAGTGAGACCACGCCGCTTAGCAGAACAGGTTTCCCCTCACTAACATCCTTTTAAAACATATCTTTCCACACCTTTCATAAAACCATACACTGTGCTCCTGCATCCACAATGGTTAAATACTGTAAGCAATCTTTATGTAAACATACAAAAATATAGGGTAATAATGAACTATCTATTCAAACACATAAGTTTTGTTTGGATAACTATTAACCTTTGGCTGACTCGGGCCGACCAGACAACATAATCAAAATTAACCTAAAACATGTTAGATATTCTTCTTTTGGATTATCTATCCTTAACTATCTGTTAAACATTTCCCATCTGGACGGTCTATCCATAGCTATCTGTTAAACACTTCACTTCTGGATGGTTTGCCCCTAATTAATCATCTCCCAAGTCTTCCTGATCCTAATGATTTTTCGGGCTCACCAGTAACCTATCTGTATACAAACATATATTCCTTTCGGTGTGTAACCATAATTTTAGTCTACCTGTGACAAAGCCCTACACACTGGAATTTTGGACTACAATTAGTTGGGGCTGTTAGCTAATGTATAGGACACGACCCCTAATAGTGCCATCTGGTTTTCTAATATTCGAGTCATTTTCACTTAAGGATCCCTTACCATAATTTTCCTTGAAAACATTTTCAAAATGACTTAAAAACTTTCAATCAAATTTAAACAAGTAAAAGTACATTATCTTTATACTTTACTCAAAATCATATCACCATGTCATATATATATATATGTATGTATGTATGTATGTATTCTTTACTCAAAATTTAGTTGATGAAAACATTTAGCTATTTGAAAGAACCTTTTTCTAAACTTTTGAAATCCTCTCTTTCAAGTCAAATATTAAACCTTTCGAAACTATTATCCAAACCTTTCAAAAACTATAAAACTTTGGACATCCTTCTTTAAAACCATTTTAAAACATTGCCTCAGAAAAACCTTAGAAAACCTTCCATTTAAACCTTTCGAATCCATCGAATTAAACCTTTCGAAACCATTGAACTATGACTTTTCGAAACCATTCAACCTTTCGAAACCATTCAACTAAACCTTTCAAAATAATTCAAATGAAACCTTTCAAAACCATTCAATAAACCTTTCAAAACCATTGAACTAAACCTTTAGAAATCATTCAACTAAAATCTTTCGAAACCATTGAACTGAACCTTTCAAAATCATTCAATTAAAACCTTTCAAAACCATTCAATAAAACTTTCAAAACCATTGAACTAAACCTTTCAAAAACTTACTAGGTTCAATTTAAAACAAGTGGAAAACCTTCTTTTAAAACCTTTCGAAGTCATTGGAAGCAACCTTTCAAAACTATTCTCCAAACATTTCAAAAACTATGAAACTTTGGACATCCTTCTATAAAACCACTTTCAAACATTGCCTTAGAAAAATCATGGAAAACCTTCCATTTAAACCTTTAGGATCCATTGAATTAAACCTTTCGAAATCATTCAACTAAGACCTTTCGAAACCATTCAATAAACCTTTCAACCATTGAACTAAACATTTTGAAATCATTTAACTAAAACCTTTTAAAACCATTGAACTAAACCTTTCAAAATCATTCAACTAAAACCTTTCAAAACCATTCAATAAACCTTTCGAAACCATTGAACTAAACCTTTTGAAAACTTATCGGGTTCAGTTTAAAACAAGTGGAAAACCTTCTTTTATAACCTTTCAAAGTCATTGGGTGCAACCTTTCAACTAAGTCGAAAGCTCTACTTCGAAAGCTTGGTTATACTTCAATTAAAAATAATGGCTAATCGCCTAAATCGAGAGCTTCCTTTCAAAAGCATGGAGAAGCGACTAGTTTTTAAAACAAGTAAACCTCTCACCTTCGTCGAAAGCAAAACAAAACATTTATAAACCGGCATTAACCCTTTGACTGTGTTGAAAGGTTTCAAAACAGAATAGTGTTAAAACAGCAGTAAACTTTCGACTTTTTCGGAAGGTTTAAAACCTTTATATTTGAATATTGGAAAATTATGCCTTTTTACATTGAGATTAACAAGATATGTACAAAGATAGTTTTAAGCAAATAACATCATAAATGTTTGCTATTCTACACCCTCAGAAATGAGATTCTGTCTGTAGTTGCTGGCTTGAATGTTCAATCTCCAAGTTTTTTTTCGATAGCACACTGACCTTTCCAAGTTTGGAACGAGATCGTCTCGATGGTCCAGTTCCTGACCTTTGTGTTATAATGCCGTGCTACTCACTTCTGATGAGCAACGGCTCTGAAATCAGCTTCATCACTTCTTACCGATTATATCGAGTGACTTGAGTGGGAGTTCCTTGTTTTTCAGGGTCAAAGTGGATCTTCCGATAATATTGCACTTCTAATTCAACTAGAATCCTAGCCTTTGACACGTAGACCAAAGCAAATGGAGTGTGTCCTGTCGTGGATTTGTGAGCTGTTAGATAAGCCTAAATTGACAATGATAATTCATCAATCCACTTGCTTGTGGCCTTTATCAATTGCTTTTTTTGGATATACTTGTTGTTTTAGTTCGCTGCTTCCACCTACCCATTTGCTTATGGGTGTATTACTGCAGAAAATCTTTTCTCTATTCTATACTTGATGTAGAAGTTCTTGAATTCCATATTATCAAATTGGGTTTAGTTATCAGAAATGATTTTTTTCATAGGATCCCAAATCGACAGATAATGTTCTTAACTACAAAGTTGATCACCTTCTTCATGGTGATCGTGGTGGTTCTGCTTCGATGACTTCATGAAATTATCAATTGCAACAATAGCATACTTTTCCCCCATCCTTCAACATCTGCAGTATCTTGATAATGTCGATTCCCTATGCCATAAATGGCCATAAACAGGCCATTTATTTAATCTATATAGGTTGGGCTCTAGGAATTTTGGCAAATCACCCGCATCGATCACACCTCCTAGTGTAATTGGCTGCATCTCTATTGATAGTTGGCCAAAAGCATCCATAGCAAAGAACCTTCTTCGCTAATTTTTGCCCTCCCGATGTGATCATCACAGGCTCCTTCGTGAATATTCGCAAGGATCTTTTTGGCTTCTTCGTGGGCGACACACCATAACAGGGTTATATAGAAACCATTTCTGTATAATAGGCCATCCTGGACAATAAATCATGGAGCATGGTGCAACAATTTCCTCTATTCACTCCTTCCATTTGAAAGGGTTCCCTTTAGTAGGTACTTCTTAATCGGAGTCATCCATGATTCTTTTTTAGGTTCGTCCATCAAGATCCAATCGACCTCCATTTGGTCGATGCTCGGAGTCGATAAAACTTCCACTAGAATCAGAACTATGGTCATGTATCCTTGAAGCTTGCCAACTTGGCTAGAGAATCGACTTTTCTGCTTTCCTCAATGGGAATATGTGTTATCATGTAATACTCAAAATCATTGTGCAGTTCTAGAACCTTTGTCAAATAAGGGGATAGCCTAGCACCCTTTGTTTGGAATTCCTTCCTTACCAGGTGAAACACCAACTGAGAGTCACTGTATATGTGCAAGGTCTGGACTCCCAGTTCCTTCACGATCTTCAGTACCACAATTAACACTTCATATTGGACCTCATTGTTCGTCATGGTGAACTCAAGTTTTATGATGTAGCAAACTAATCATTCCTCAAGGATTACCAAAACTACTCCTGCCCCCGAGCAATGCTTGTTGGACGCTTCTTTCACGTACAACTTCCATTGAACACTCCACTCTACAATTTCATCCTTTTCGTCATCTCGAGCAGTGAACTAATAATGAAATCGACCAATGCTTGGCCTTGGATCTCCCTTCTAGGATGATACGATATATCATACCGACTTAATTCAATTTTCCACTTTAATAATCTCCTAGAGGTCTCTAGTTGCTGCAGGACCTGTCTTAAGGGTTGGTTAGTTAGCATCTTAATTGGATGAACTTGGAAATAAGAACGGAGTTCCCTTGAGGTGATCGACAAACAATATGCCAACTTTTCTAACTCTGGATAAATCCCCTCAGCTCTTGCCAATCTTTTGCTGATGTAGTATATTGGCTTTTTGATTCTCATTTCTTTACATATGACGGCAACACTCAAAGCATGAACAAATACTGCCAGATAAACAAATGAATCTTCTCCTTCCAAAGGCTTCAACAAGATATATGCCTTTCTAGATGATCGACCAAGGCTTGGAAAGCATCCTTGCATTTCGGTGTCCAAGCAATGCTCTCTTCCCTACTTTAAGGACATCAAAGAATGGTATGTATTTATATAAAGCCTTTGAGATAAATCGACTCACAACGGCTCTTTCCCGTTCAAACTCTACACCTCTTTAATGTCTTTAGGGCTTTCTACATTTTTAGGGCTTCAATCTTCTTGAATTAGCCACAATTCCTCTTGAGTTTATAATGAAACCCAAGAACTTTCCTGACATGACTCCGAATGAGCATTTCATTGGGTTAAGCTTTATTCCATATTTTTTGGAGTATGCCAAACATTTCTAACAAGTCCTCTAATGGTTTGTTGATTGTCGCAATTTCATCAATATATCATCCATGTAGACATCTATTGGCTGTCCAATCTGATCCGAACATCGAATTCACTAGTCTCTGGTAGGTGGCTCCAGTGTTTTCAAACGAAATGGTATGACAAGGTAACAATACAATCCCAAGTTTTTTGTGAAGCTAGTGCATTCCTGATCTTAGATGTGCATTGGAATTTGATTGTAACCAGAGTAGGTATCCATGAATTATAGCAATTCATGGCCGATGGTTGAATTTACTAGTTGATTGATTCTCGATAATGGGAAACTATCCTTTAGGCATGCTTTATTCAGGTTAAAAAAAATCGATGCACGACCTCCATTTCCTGTTGGACTTCATGAACAAAACCGGATTAGGTACCCACTCCAAGTATAGAGCGTCGTGAATCAAGCAGTTGTCCTTTAGCTTATCCACCTCTTCTTTCAACGCAATAGATTACTCCAGACCCAGACTATGCTGCTTCTGTTTCATTGGGATACACCTAGGGTTCACATCCAATGTGTGGCAAATGCATCTTGCTTTTCCTAAAGAAAACTCATTAATTCCTTCCTCATCCTCATGCCAAGCCGAGACCCAATTTTTAGGACACGTGTAGGGTCATCCTCACCGACTAGGATGCATATCTTCAACTCAGCAGGGACTGAACTCATACTCTATAGCTCTTTCCTTTAATCCATAGCTTTGTGGAACCTACTAAGCCAACCGAGTCAGGTCTTAGGCGATAGTTTCTATGCATCTACTGTATTGACATAGAGAGTCTTCTCTATATCCTTTCCTTTCTTACGTCACTTTGCTTCCTTCAGCTTTGCGACATAGCATTCATATCTGACACTTTGGTCTTGTTAAATGATTCCTATCCATGTTTCATAGGAAATTTCAATATTAAGCACCATAGGGCGAGGGAAATCCGTAAGCTAGCTAGGGCCAGTCAGCCCAAGAAAGCATTATAAGTAAAAAAATGTCCATCACCATGGAGGTCATAACCCGCACTCTCTTGTGGTCACCTTTACCTAGAACTATCTGTAAAACCACACAATCAGTAGGCTTTATCACCACTTTTTTAAATCCCTGAATTTGAGATTTACACTACTTCAGATCCTAGCCATCCATTAGCATCTAATCATAATCTTTTTTAAACAGAATGTTCATCGAACTATCATAATCAACCAACACCTTCCTCACAGTTGTTGGCCTAATTATGGCTGATATCACCAAGGGATCCCATGTAGATGCTTCAACCCCATCGACATCCCTATTTCAAATACAATATCATCAGTAATTATCCTAAGCTGCTTTGCCAGAGCTTCGCCTTTGATACAAAGCTACTTTTATGCACGGTGTACTTCAAAGAACTTGCATACCTCTCCATCTCATTCCAACTTTTCACAGCCGAATGAGGTCCACTAGAAATCATGTTAGTAACCAATATTTTCCCAACCTGCCTAGGCTCGTCAGCAGTAGGCCTAGCTTGACCCTTTATAAGTAGTTGCCCATGGGTTTAAGCATTCTCTTGCACACCATCCTATTAGTCCTTGAGATGATGGTTTTGATGACAACAACCTTAGATCATGTTATAAAATATAAATACTAACATTATGGTTTAGATATATATGCACATGCAGGATATAACCATGTAGGTACTAAGAATGAAGACTGTACAGTATAGAGATTCAAGAATGAAGATATCAAGATTGAAGACTCATGAGTATCAAGATATCAAGAGTCAAGATTTCAAAGTACAAGATAAGTATTGAGTCTAGAATTATGTTAAAACTTCTTGAAAGGACTTACATCTTTATTCGAAATTTATTCATGGAATGGAATCCACTACGAGCCTGTTAAAGGGATGGAGCCCTAGTGGGATGGAACCCACGACAATATCTAGTGTATCCGCTAATTTTATAAAAATGTTTTTTCAAAAAAATTATCTCTTATTTTTACAAATGTTTTCAAAACTTTCTTTTCAAAAAGACAACTCTCTTGGTTTTAAATATTTTGGCCTCAAGACTATTTTTATCATTTTTAACATTTTGGTTTCAAAATTGTCCTTGTTTTTAAACCATCTCTTGTTTTAAATATTTAGCTTTAATTTGTTTATATACTCAGATTATAAATCACTTTATAAATTAAGATTATATATTAAAAATTACTTTTATATGTTTAAACTATATTCGAATATATTTACAAAGTTTAGAAATTGTTTTAACAAATTATAGAAACCAATTTTAATAAGAAATCAAAATCACCAATTTTTCCTAGAGCATGTCGACATCCTTCAACCCCCCATGTCGACATGGTGCCCATTAAATTCAAAATTCAAATTTTCAAAAGAAATGTATATTCGCCGTATCCTTTCACGAATAGATATGGCTGTTGATCTTTATAAATACCAGCAAGTTCTAAACGAAGTTTTACCAGATTTTAAATTATTTTCTCTCCTCTTCATCTTCCTCATTTATTTTAAAGAATCCAAAACTATACTCATTCAAAATACCAAATGAATCAAACTTGACTATCTTTTGTTTGATTCTCTATCACTCTCTCCATAAAATCTCAGTGCTATTCAGAGTTATAGGATCATCTGTAAATCAAACTGTTGAGTAAAAGGTGCGGTTGAGCCATGAAATCAATTGGGTGTGATCGTTGCCCCGAAAATCGATTAGGTGATCTTGTGGCCTGGTTAAATCAAGAGAGTTTACTCCAGGCTCGAATACAGGAGGGTGTACCTCGTTGCCTTAAAACCGAGGGTGTAATCTGGGAGATTATTTTGAAAAGAAATCTGTACAATTGTGCAGGACTGGATGTGGGGTAACTCCGAACCAGTATAAAATCCTGATGTTCTCTTTCCTTTATTGCTTTTATTTAGTATATGCATTTGTGTCTGCTTCTGTGATTATATCTGTGTCTTTGAATTGCATTTGTTGGTGATTAAATTACATAAGTTTCAAAAAGATTTAGAAAATCCATAAAACACTATTCACCCCCCTCTAGTGTTATTCCAGCCTTAAAATCCGTAATTCGCAATTCTCACACATCCTGCGAGGTTTTCATATACTACTGAAGCTTATTTTTTCAGATCAGATCCTTGATCACATCTCGCAAGTGTCTACATTCATTCGTGTTATGACTGTAGGTATCGTGGAAGTGATAAAACTTTCCAGACCTCTTTTCTCTTTCAGCCGACTCCCTAAGGCCAACTTCTTATAGTGTTCAGTACCTAACATTGCAAGGTATACATTCTCAATTGAATTATTTAGTGTTGTAAACATCTCTTTAAATCAGGCTTCCTGCCTCCACCTTCTTGATTTTTTTCTTCTGGTTATTGCCTTTATTCCTCACATTCATGGCTACATTTCTGAAACTTCCAACAAATTGTTTCACAACAACATTACTCTATATCACTTTAGCCGATCAGTCACCATTGACCTTCCCGGCCATCGTACTTACCTCTTCCAAGCACAAGGAATGTGTCGCCTTCCTATATAAAAATCCATCATCAGTGAAGCTTTCATCTTTAACCATCTTACAATATCCGTATCAGGATATATCCCTTCGAACAAAGCCATTAACACAATGTCATTTGCATTGCTCACTTCCACCATTGCCATATTGAACCTGCTCGAAAATTCCATTACTGACTCTCCCACACCATAGAAGTCGTATGATGATGATGTCACATCTTTAGGATGGGTTGTGTGCAAATAGAATTGCTTAACAAACTTCCTTGTCGGCTAATCAAAAGACGATATAATCCTCGATGGAAGTCAAGTGAATCACAACATTGCTACACCTTTAAGAAAAATTAGGAAACATCTACATCTTATGACATCTATCCTCCTGGCCATGTCCTTATGCCATTCATATTTCAAGAAATACTACCTTGGTTCCGACGTTCTATTATGAGACAACATCATCAGCATTGTGAACCTCTAAGCATACTCCTCATGCAGTATCCCCTCGGTGAATGAGTTCCTGCTAGGGAAAGAACCCCATGCATCATTACTTCTGTGCTGGTTTACACTCACTAGTTTCTTTACTATACCCGCCACTGATTCTGGCTTGAGTTGATCTACCGGGCAATGATATTCATAGCCTGCCCTAAGTGTTTGACTCCATAAATAATATCGGTTAGTTCCATGATCCTGAGTTGTCCTATCTTTAAGGGAACCATTCATCCAATTTACATATTCTTGCAGTTTCTACGAGGCACAGTAACAGTCGCCACAACTTCCACATTCTGGCCATCAGCAACACGGCTAAAATCACCATCGACATCACCATCCAAATCAACAACACCCTCATTACCCAAGTCAAGATCTTAGGATTCAGTATCGATCTTTGAATGTAGTTCAGTACCAATCCACAATCCTTTATTTTAGACACGATCCTGTCCATCTTTCGAAGTACCTATTTCCTTCCATTTCACTTTCTATTTTCCATCTCGATGTTTTGCAGTAGATGAAGAAGAACTATCTTCCATGCAAAAAGGCAATAAATCTTTCTAGCTTCTACAACTTAGGGTTAACTAATTCAATAATTCAAGACTCTCCTTCATTTGCCTCCTCAATTCATCTTGACTCTCTTGCACTTATCATTCATATGTTTCATCATCCTACTCATCTCAACCTATATTATCATTTTCGAGGGATTTTGGATTTCAATAGTTATAGGTTGAGCAACTTCTTCAACACGTTGAGAACCAGCATTCTCAACACAAGCAGCATGTCTAGAAGTAGTAGATTTCTACATTCATAGGGCTATAACTTCCATTTATCTGATGACAGATTATATGAAAATCTGAATTGCCATTGATTAAAGAAAAAAATAACGGATCTACCACGTGGATTTAAACAACCCAAAAGTAGAAAATATATCCTAATAGCCTGAGATTGATATGCTCTAAGTGAAAGTACCAAAATGTTTACACCAAAAGTTAGCGGAAATACCTTCAGGTTAATAGTAGAGAATAAAATGAAGAAAATAATCTGAAAATAAGGAAAATAAGAACATACAATAGTTATAGTGGTTCAGCAAATAAGATCTACGTCCACTTAAACTTTGTTGATAATTTCTGGTGAGTTATTACAAAGCCGTTCTTATGGATCAGTGATGATCTCGACACTACAAAAATGATACAAGAATTTGTTAAATAGCTAAAAGGGTGCCTCAAACAATGTCCTTCCTCCTCCTCTATTTATAGTCGTATGTTACTAAAAAAACTCTATCCCACATTCTTGCCTACGTCTCTCAAGTTCTAAAGAAGCCAAACTAAAAAGATTATGGCCAACTCAGCTTGTTTCAGGGATCGAGATCAACCTATGCCTCAGGGATCGATACCAATCCATAAGATGGATTGTGAACCCTTCTTCAACTTCTTGTGAATGCTTGGTTGACTCGTATCTCCGTTTTTGGTACTTGATTATATAGTTGTAGACTTGAATTTAAATGAATTATTTGGTTCAGAGGTTAAGCTGAGACACTTGATTTATCCATTGGTTGTCTGAGTTGAAATGGGCTTGCGAACCATTCCATATTCGCATGAAATAGCTTGTAATTACTCCCTCTTTACATGTCTTGAGGCAAGTGGTGATCAGGGGGAGATTTTAGGGATCTATACCGAAACCGGATTAGGGATCGGTATCAATCCATCGCTTCTCTTGTTTCCTGGAACTTTGAATTTGGTGCTTATAGTAGGAGGTGTATAAGCTTTTGTTTGAGGATTATTTGTTATCTTTAGACCTCATTCGTCGATCTTACTTAGTATATGAACTTGGAAGTTATCGCTCTAGATTTCTGTTTGATAATTTTTTAGTTTTACCGATCTTAGTCTCCCGGATACGACATGGTCACAAGACCGCATAACAATTATCACAATAAACGAATTAATTAAATAACTTAATTAATTAAATATACACACACAATGATATATGTTAAGTTGTCTTGAATTGTTTATGACAATATGACTATACATATGTGTAATTTTTTTTGATATTAATAAAACTTAATTAAAATTATTTAATTAAATTAATTAATTAAATGTTAATTAATTAAAAAATATAAAAGATATACGTGTATTATTATAAAATTAATAGTACATATCTTCAACATAATATATTATAATTGAATGATATAATAATTAATTAAAGTGTTAATTAATTAAATAATATTTAATTAATATGAAGTTATACATAAAATATTTTATAATTTAAATAATTTATAAAATTTATAATATAACAAAACTTATTTAATACAAAAATAAAAACTAAAAGTGGAACAGTAAATAAACCTTAGATAGACTTAAGGAATAGATACATACATATGTATGTCATAATTTCTGATGTTTTGTCACTTCAATCACGAGGATATTTCTTAAGAAATACACTATTTTATAAGTCGATGTTACTCAATTTTATATATATATATATATATATATATATTAAAGATTAAGAATCTTTAATATAAGTGTTGTCCTCTACCATTTCTACATTAATAAATTACTTGCATACTCTCTAGTTATTGAGCTTTCCTCAAGCTAGAGATGTTAGGTGTAGCATTATTAATGTATAGACTAGACAAGGTAAGACACTTACATACACTTTTTTAGGCTTTCCTCAAGGTATGTTAGCATACTTAGGCCATCGTGAAATGGTTGGTATGAGTGAATAATTTCTTTTCACTTGTTGGGCTTTCCATAAGTTAAAAATGGGATTAGGACAAGGAACCACCAGTTAGGAGTTGTATATGATATCATCGATAAGGAGTTATCCATTATATATAGAACTATAATTTGTTGAGCTTTCCTCAATGTCAGAATCCAAAGACATATGAGTCTAACACCCACTAGTGACGTCAAAAGACTTCTATATTTTTTCTTATGGTTTGGAGAAACATAAAATACCAATAGGGGCTTTATTAGAAAAATTAAATGGTAGCATTAAACCTTTCTAATATTGTAAGAACATCTACAATATAAAGTAATAATAATCTCTATTGATAAAAAAATTCATTTAATATAACCAATAAAATGTTTATCAATTAAAATATATAGATGTACCAAATTAATATTGGCAAATAGAATTATAAAATAGACTTAGCAACATGTTGATGCATGCAAGTGCCTTTTTATACAAACACTAAATATGTTCGTAACATGGCCACTTGTGAGTTTACTTGCCCTAGAGTATATATTGTCTTCAATGATTTTCGAGCTCTGAAAACAATAAAAGAACATATGAATATTTGATCCATATACGATTACATATAAATGCTATATGGTGAATAGTCACAATTTGTAATGTACAATACCTTTTTGAAATTAGGTTTTTGAAATAAGCAAGTAAAGTATAGCGTGAGATCATGTATTAAATATAACATATTACTATAATGGTCATGTGGTGTCAAATATAATGTCGGACCAAAGGCTATAAAATAGTTCTAAGAATCTGATCTTTGAAATGTTAATTTGATCAATTTATGGAAAGTGCATTTTATTTGATATCTCTAAAAGTTAAGGATGATCAAATGCACTTATATAAAGAGTTCGTTATGATACTGTAGTAAGGATTTCTTTTGAATAGTTCTACCGTTCAAAAAGTAAATCGAATGTATAAAATTGGATGCAACCTATGGCATAGTAGGGATAAAGAGGGTAAATAATCATTTCTACTTTATAAAGAAATCTAGAAATTTAAATTGTAAATTAATAATAGATACATAACATTGGAATGATAAATATGATTTTTATTTCGAAAAATATTTTCACATAGAAAATTATTTTCTATGACATTTATTTCTTTAAAATTTCAGACACTTGATCTGAAAATTCTCAACTATAAACTAGTTAGCGAATGAAATAAATAGCCTATATTAAATGGTTGAATGGAGCTTCCTATTTCATATGCTATTATAGTAACAGCGGAAAGAGTGGGAGCATGATATATAACACTTATTGGTCGCATCAAGCTACAAAAATTATTTTTGTAACCAAACATTATTTATGAAATAATTATTATTTTTCAGTATTAACTGAAAAATAAACATATTTTTATTTCAATATGAATATTATGAATATTCGTTATAATAAAACTATATTGCTAATATTTGTGATGCATTGGAAAATACAGAAGTATTTAAATTTACAGTTATTTTAGAATTTTGGGCTAAGCCATAATTTTGAGAAATAAAATTTTATCATATGATTATGGATCATATTGTCTAGTAAATTGTATTTCAGGCAATAAAAGCTGCAATGTGTCTTCAAGAGAAAGATAAATGCAGTTGGAATAAGAATTGTTGATAAGAATAACATCATAAAATTCAATTGTTGAAATAAACACAACAGATTCACCATTCAATGTGCTCAAGTTGATTCAGATTTACTCACAAAATTATCGCTTGGTAAGACTTAGTGTTTTGGTATATACGTGTTGAAATGGAAAATTCTAAATAATAATTTATAATATTCTGTTTGCATATAACAACCAAAGTGTCTAGAAGTCAGTGGTAGCAATATTGAGTATGAGTTTTAGGGTATGATCCAAGAAATGATATAAAAGCATCAGCTTATAAGCATCAAAACTGAATAAGTATTGAATAGCTGGATTTTTATGTTAAAATCTAGAGGAAGTTGTGTCCGTAAGAAAGAACCACTAAAGGTACATAGATATTTCTAGATTATAATAAACATCATACTACCGATTGTTAATGATGTACTTATGTTAAAATCAGTAATAGCTTGGTTTTGTAATACTCGATATTGGATTTATAAATTATATCTGTTATCTAGAACAAAGGATGTTAGGAATGTCCCAAACGATATTTAAAGGCATCTTGTTAAATTGTTCAATAAGGAACATGTAAGATGGATTCTTTATGCTTTAGTAATAGGAATTATCATACATATTGTATTGTCTACAATATCATAATTTGCTTCTGTATATGATGCATGGAGCAAATATCAAATCCTAATTAGGATCAAGAAATGCAGTTTAAAGTATTATCAAGTATTTACAATACACCAGATAATTGTTCACAAAAACAATGAACTCCTTATGAAGGAGTGTTTGGACTCGAACTTCATATTTTCTATCGAGTATAATATTTCAATATTAAATCCATGTTCATACCTTAACTAAGGAGCTTTAAGTTGGAAATGTTCCAAACAAAAAGTTGTGGCTGATTCAACGAAAAAGGCTAAGTACAATGTCATAACAAAATTAATGTATAAATATGAATGCACAAATTGGAAACTAAGCTATGGGTGATTCCAAATATTAAATATAAAACATTCTTATATGATAATAATGTAATAATAATAGCTCACTAGAAGTCAAGAAACATTCTCTTAATAGTGCTATATGATAAAAGTAGTTTAGCAACATCAGAGAGAGTTGGTTGATATAGTAGATAGTTAAACCAATATAGCAGATCCATTCACGAAGGGTCTAACTCGCTCAGTTCTTATCAAACTAATCAAAGGGATGAGATATAGATTCCACAATTAGCTCTGAGTACAAGTGTGAGATCAATAGAGTTAGGAGTATGCCCTAGGGACAATTATGTAACTGTTACATATACTTAACTCGAAAACCAAACTTGTTCAAAATAAAAGGTATTTTCTTTCTATAATATACTTGACATCATGTGTTATATATTAGTTAATAAATTTAATTAAAAGTATATTTAACAGAAAATCTATAAACGATATGTTTTGTGACAGTAGTTACAATAGTTGTAATCATGAGTAATTTATCATAATAAAATAAACATACTGTTTTAAATATTCCTAGCCAAGATGTATCGAGACTGGATATTGATAAATCTGTTGACTAGAGTACGTAGCGCTCTCCAAATGTTGGATGATGCATTACTCATGATTGCTGAGTACACCAAGGGGTTACGTAGTAATAGTTATTGGATAACTATGGATTGACTCACTTGATAATTTTTTCTATCAATATAACTAAAGTCAAACGAAAAATATCGATGTGAGAAATTTAAAAAATTCTCTTGACTTTACAACACCGTTGATCTTTAATTTGGAAGTTGCCTTTGATTATAGTTGAATCATAGCACGACGTCCATCGAATGACTATAGTTGGGTCAAGTGGAAGCATTGAAAGTGAAATATTATTCAAGAGAAGATTTGTTTCCTCGGTTATATGAAGTTCATTTCACGGTCAATTGAAGCCAACAAAATCAAAGTCTCTAGCTAGAGCAGTACGGTTAATAATAGTTGTTATTATTGAACCAAGGACTTTATGTTTGGAATATAAAGTTGAATGTGGACAATATTGGAATTTTGACTGTTACCAAATTCCATAAGTCTTAAGTGATATATTTTTGACGAAGATAATTAGTGTAAATAACTGTCACTACTAGGTACCTCTTAAATTAGTAAAATAAGATTTTACCGAAGCTAAGTAAGCATTAAATTTGGCCATAATTTCACGCCACCTTCTAAATGATGTGTGAATGTTAATGTTCGAAATGTTGATATTAATCACTGACCGAATTTACACCTAAATGTCACACAAGCGAAATGTAATATACTCCTACTACCCTCGATTTAATTATTTATAATTGTTATAAATTAATTAAATTAGTTAATATTTTTGAAATATTAATTATAAAATTTTATTTAATTTGTGTTGATCAATATTAAATATTGTGTATATAATAGTTACAAACACATGTTTCGGTATATGATATTAATATGCATTTGAATTACATTTAAATGCAATATTTATTGATCATGCTTAAAGCGGATTTAAGGCCCAAGTGGTATTATAGGGGTGTTGGCCATATCAGGTAGCTAGAAGGTGGAATTTTGAATACAAAAGGAGGAGTTTTGGTTAGAGGAAAAGAAGGATTTGGATCCTCCTTTCACTCCTTCCCCTTTAGCTATTTATTTTTCTCCAACCCTCATTCTTTATTACTTTTCCTTTTCTTCCATTCTAGACCAAAAAAGATCGACCCCTACTCCTCTTCCTTAAAATTTCCAGCTTCAAAATACAAAGTTAAATTAAATCTAAGCATCAGTGGTAGCTGCATTTAGACTGGCAGCACTATCTGGATTCAGGACTCAATTCAAGGAGTGTTTTGATTCATCATTTCAAGGTATGTCAAGAAGGCTTTGGATAAGGTAAATTCCTTGTTTACATTTTCATTTATGCATATATAAGTATTCGTTGTGTTATATGTAAGCATAAATAGTTAACTGATGTCACGAATCCTTATATGTTATTGCCATCAACATTGGATGTATATGTTTATATATATGTGTTAATAATTTTTTTTAATATACTTATGTTTTATTAGCATTCGGCGGCAAAAAATGATTTTGTTTTTTGTGAGATTAATATTTTAATTTTAAATAAGTATGTATATTTAACTATTTATACACATTACACATTTTCAAATTAAAAATAATTAAAATCCATACAAACACACATACACGCACACAGATATATATATATATATATATATATATATAATGTACATATACATATAATCTAATTAAACATAAATCTATGTTTTACAAAATATAACATCTAAAAATAACTATAAAATATGAAAAAAATTATTTAGTAAAATTTTATACATGATTAATGTCACTTTAAAAAAAATTTGTTCTAAAATGATTTCCTTGTAGAAACCATAATTTGAAAAATAATAATGTTAAAACAAAAAGGAAAATAAAAAAACTATTTTTTTTATCCAAAAGTGTATATTATATATATAATTAATTTTATATCGAACTACATTTTTATGTATATGTAATTATTTTATTATATATGTAGAATTCTCAAAATTTTAATATGAATATGTATATACAATAAAAAATAGTTTTCATAATATGTGCATATTTATTTAAAAGTAACATATTTGCTTAAATTTGAATTTATTAAATTTAGATTACATTATATATAAATTACACCATATATATATATATGCACGCGCGTGCAATTTTATAATGTAAATATTTTGCAAATATCATTTTACAATATATATTTGTATATAAATATTTACACATATATATACTTACATATTCGATGACAAATATGTATACGGATGGGCTAATATTTCTGTTGCGATGTGAGTCCCATCATCTATATACGACATGTCAAACCGTGTACACAATTTCACGTTGCTCGTGCATGTACGCACATATATGTATATGATGAGCATATTATATAATATAATATAAAATTAACATAAATAAAACTATATTAATAAATTAAATAAAATATTAATTTTATTTAAAACAAATTGGATAGGATCAAAATAAATTTAGACTTCATAGGTCCAACAAAGATCCAAAAAAGTAAAAAAAATTTAAGGCTTACCCAGTTACTCCTCTACGGGTTGACTCAATTTCAATTTAACTAACATTTTTTGAACTTTAAAATTGAATATATCATTACACATACATGTAATGCTAGTTTAAATAAGTATTTTATTTCTACTATAAAATTGAATATAAAATTATGTACATATAATGCTAGTTTTATTTAGCATTTTCTATTTGTTTTTAAATGGTAGGTGCAATAGCGATGTTGGGTAAGGTTTTGGTGAGTTGGCACGACATGTTGGTGAGGTGCAACATCAAGATTTGATAGTGGATAGAGTTTGTATCGGTCTGATGATGCTATATTGTTAATATTGGGATGTTGGAGGCGACCACATTGTGGTCGTAGCGGCGATGAGTGGATGGGAAGGATAGCCAGGCACGACGGCGGTGGGTGGTGATGGCGCTGTGGTGGAGGTTGTAGTTGGAAATGATATTTGAAAGAGGTGGAGATGACATGCATTTTGGGAAAAAGTTGTCCTTATGTTTTAATTTTCAAACTTATGGTCTAACTTTTCTTAAAGTTTATCATTCTCCTTGATTTTCTCTTAAACGATTATATTTTTTTGAAAATTTAGGTATATTTGAATCAAATATTTACAAATAGATTATCATTTCTTAAAAGATTGTCTTTGAAAAAAGTTAAAACTTTCTGAAATCTGTTTTTTTTAGAGAAGGCTCATTTTTTGTTTAAAGAATCTTTTCATAGGAAGTTCTATTTTAGTCAAAAAATATATTGCTTTTGAAAAAAGCACAATATTTTTAAAAAGCTTGGGAAGATTTGAAAAGTTAGTTAAAGTTAAAGTTTTTTATATTTATTACAATAAGCCTAAATAGTAGAAAGAAAATATCGATAGTTTCTATACTAATAGTTATTTCTTGTCGCTACTAAAGCTTTTGAAATTAATATGAAGATAAAACAGGAAAAAATTATTTTAACATTGCCATTAAGTCAAATATTTAAACATATTAAGAATTTGTACATTAGAAGTGCAACAACACCATTTTGCCCGTTAGTTTAAAATATTTATCGATGCATTCTCTTTTATTCAAACTTAAAATAATCATACTAGTCGATATGGAGGTGTGCATTTCTATGGTGAGGAAAAGTGGAATTCTGTAAAGGTGAAAAACTTGAAATGATAAGATTTTGGCTTTTGCATGTCTCCTCAAATCACTACGATGCTATCAACTTGATTATCTTCATAAATATCTCAGTCCTTTAATATATAAATAATGATAAAGTAATATAGTTGTATTTTAACTATTCTTTTAAAAATAAAATAAAAAGAATTCAAATCAAATATTTTCCATTATAAATTCACAAAGGTATTAACATTTCTAAACAATCAAAACTTCTCCCACATTTTTCGAAAAAAAGTTCAGAATTGTTCTAAACTATTCTTCTATTAAAAAAAAATCTTGTTTATTGATTTCATTACTAAAATAATTGGCTTTTTTTTTTAATCTTTGTTAAGAAAATGACATAGATCCACTATTATTTGTTTTTTAATCAAATGAATGTTGAATTGGACGGATATAATTCATGATCTTGTTTGCTAAGGTGTGAAGTTTAGTTCTATTTTGAGTGAAAAATTATAGTTAAATTAACATAGGGTGAAGGATAAGAAGATTATGAAGAGATTTGCATATGATATTGTCTTCAGTGGAGTAAGATAAAGAATGGTTGTTGGAGAGAGGTTGCCAATGGTGGATGGAGGGTGGAAGAGCTAGAGAAGTTCCCCCAAAGAAATTGTGGTAGCACTTATACATAGCTGTCATACCTACTAGCTAATTAGCCAAGTTGTAGTGCACTCACATGGAATTAGTCTGGGTGAAGTAGCAATTGTCACCAAAAACTGAGTTTCGAGCGAGAAAGGATGTCACAATATGCATTATGAAAAGCCAAACACATGGGGAATGGAAGGATGTTAAAGCCAATAGTACACCGAAAGGGGGTGAACAGTGTATATCTTCTTCAATTAAGAAAATCTTAACTTGCAGTTCTACCAAATAATCACTACGTAGAGTATTATAAGAAAACTACGGCCAAAAAACAAAAGGCTATAAAACCAAATAAATTAAAACTATAGAATAAAAGATGTTGTGAATCTAATCGTACAGAACTTTGATTATCACAAGTTGCTTTCCACTAGGGGAAAGAACGCCTTACAATCTTTCAGTTCAAGGAATGATATGATACCCTAATCTCTTGACTTTTCATGGATGGTAAGAACACCCAACCTCTTAATTTTTCACGGGTGGCAAGAACACATATTGTCTTGACTTTCCTAGGTGGCAAGATTCACCTAGTACTATAGTAGTAGAAGTAGTTACAAGATGTGTATCTCGAATATGAATTTTCGCAGTTTCAGCACAATGATCATATAGGCATTATGTAACAATAAGCAGACCCCCTGATCTTTTTTAGTATGCAAATGCTTAAAGAATATGAGTGAAATACTGCAGGTTTGCAATACACCCACACATACTCAGTTGTGTCAACATATGTTAAGGGTTATGTCAACTACACTCGGTTGAAGTGCCAATCCAATTTCGGAACACTTTTGGAAAATGAATAAAACATTCTAGATTTTCGAAACTCAATATGTTTGGCTTTTGATGATTTTTTGTTAATTGATTAGGGTCAATGGATGAAGAACTTCCAGTGTATTTTGCTTTGGTGCCTTTTTGCAAGATATCCATGATGTTGCATACTGATTTCACATTTCAAGTAATTTTGAAATGTCTTAAAGCACTTATGAATCAAGTTCCTTGAATGTTATACTTTATATTTCCTTGATTATTTTGATTCCATACTTTATATATAGTTTCTTAATGCTGCCATAATATATCAGAAAATTATATACAACTTAAAGGATAGTTAGTGCCATAATTCATATGGTTATTATCATCAAATTCAATAATCATGGTCATAACAACTATGAATCCAATTTTAAGTGAGCAAGAAATGCCTCTCAAATTGAATTCTAGGTCAGAAAAGCTAATCACTCGTAACACAATCTTGGGTGAGTTACCATGATTTCAAAAAAGTGAAGAGTCCTCATCCAAAATCTCGAGTAAGGTAGGTCTAATGAGTTTTTAATCTGTTGTGTGTATGTATCACATGGCGTTACTCAAAAATTCTAGTGGGCTTATGGCCAATAGCACCCATCGATTAGACTTATCATTTGGACAGATAATTATTAAGGTTTGAGGAATGACTATGACTCGAGGTCAAAACATGAAAAATTGGAGTTGTGTATCTTTATTTAAGTGGGAGGGAACTAGATGTTGAGATGTGAATATTTGGAGTTGCACATTGTTGTTCGAGGTGAGAGGGAAAGTGGATGATGAGCCTTGGTATGAGTAGATATATTGAGCAACATTAGATAGATCATTAAAATAATGTTACATCAAAATATTATTATGGCATGAAATGATGTTTTACCTTTACTAAAATAATGTAATTCTAGTGTCTAATTAGATTATATAGTCGAGGAAAGACAAGGTTTTCATAGTGTAATTGTAACAACCTACCTCGAAACATGCCTAAATTTCGACCCAGAAAAGGCCCATCGAAACTTAGATCCATTTTAAGGCTGGCCGTTGGTTGGAAAACGAAGTAACAACACAGTGCAATAACCATTCTTTCAGAACTCACAGTAGATGGAATAAAATATAACAGCCAATTGTACCTATTTCTTTCAAAAACATTTGAGATGTCATAATACAAAACATCATCAAACTGTCAAGTAAAATCCGTTACATCGTTTATCCAAAATACATAGGTACAACATAGAACATCATAAAAGACAACAACAACTACTACAAGCTCAAGCCACTCCATCTTCTACCACAAGCTCAAGCCACTCCATCTTCTAGCATCATCATCGTCATCACTCCATCTTAACCTATGTTTAAAGGAGTTAGAACAAAAAATGTCCGGTGAATAAAAACCTTGAGTCTTACTATTTCTGTACTTGAGCAGTATATTTTAAAATAAGAATATGCATACATAAGACAATTTAATACTTCTTATAATTAAATGAGGCGGGTCCATAATCGACCATTTAATACCTTCCATTCTCGAAGTAGGTTTCTAAATCCCATAACCAAATCCCACATCATAAGTAACTAACAATGCGAGAGATAGTATCCAAGCCACCTAATACCTTTTATTGGAATATAGGAAGACTTTGGCCATTTAAGACCTCAATTGAGGAAAACCCCATCATTTAATACCTATTTCCAAGGTGGACTCCTTATCGATGACTATCTAATGACATAGCATGGAATATCTTGAGTCACTTAATACTTTTTTATGGTAAGGCGGACCCTCAATCAGTCACTTAATACATTATCCCGAAGAGGTCCCTATCGAGATACCATATATCGTGCCTAGTAACTAGCCCCTTGGCTATTTAGTACTTCATTTGGAGAAAGAGGCAAGCCCTAAAATAACTACTTAATACCCCAAGACTCCAAGTTGACCCTTCGTATTATGACTCATACTCATAGTAACATCTCGCATTAGTCCGACTATTCATAGGAACTAGTAGCATGATTAGCTGAGCAGATTTGCCCTATAGAATTTGGGACTAATCTCGCATCATCACAAATATTTATCATAGGTGATGCCTCACATATGCACACTACTTGTAGCCAAATTAGCTGGATAGACTTTTTCTGTCTTTTGACTGACCTCGCATCCCTATGACTTAACCATAATTTAAATACACTCCATACATATAATACTCATCTTACAGTTTCATAATTAAAACCTTACAAGGAATCTTCCTTATTACGCCTTAAAATATTATTTACCTTCCTAAGGGGGAATTAATGACAATTATTATCTAATTAATCACACAGTTATACGCTATAATTATACGTTTATTATGCTAATAGAAATAAATATATATATTTGTGCCTAATAACTTCTAAATGTGCGGTTCATACACCCTAAACTAGCACTAAATGTTAATTACTTTAACCGTAATACTAATACAAGTCCTTTCCTTTCAGATTTTCAAGATTTCAGTATCCATAATAAGGGATTAGATATCCATATCTAAAACTGTAACAAATAGATTTATAAATGGAAATAAAAAAAGAAACCTAGTTTATTACATCAAATTAAGGGCATGTCCTAGACAATAGGAATTACAATTATAACTTCATATTCTATTCAACTGCTCTTTGACAAAGAAATAAATAAAGGAATATTTTGTGGAATAAGTGGTGTAAATCATGAATAGAATTCGTGCTCTACACCTTGATTTCATTATTGGAAGCTCACAATTTGAATCAAAGAAGGGGAGAAGTGAAATAGACTATGAAATTATCAAATATTGTAGAAACAATATAAATTACATCAAATTAACATAATAATCGAGAATATCCATCTAGAGTTGATATTTCGAAATAAAAAGAATTTTAGGGGGTTTTATCTATTTTGTTTTCACAATCCTAAAACCCTAAGGTTTTAATTCACAGATGATCCTTAGTTTTTCTTTTATGATATGCTACGCCAAAGCAATACTTTTCTAGATCTCCTTTTGATATATATAAAAAGCGAAGGATCGGTATATATGTAATTTCATTAGATTCAGAGAGGTTGGAGGAGAAGTTAATAGACTAAAAGAATAATTAGAAAAGGATTAGAATCCTTGCCCGATTTCCTAATTGAATTTTTGAATCTAACTTACGAGAGAAAATGGTAAAGATTCGAGGAATTTCCCAAATATTTATGAATAAAAAGTGGAGAGGTTAGGGTCCTATTTATAGGAGTTAAAATGCACCAGAACTGTAGGCTAAAGTTATGTGAAAAATGGATAAATCTAGAGCATTTGAATGCGGAAAAACCCTAGCCGCCACCATGAATATGGGTCGATTGTCCATTTTAACCGATCGACCGCTAGAGGTCGACTACATGGGTCGGAGGTATTGACCGCATCACTTATTTGGGATGCGTTGATTTGTTTCCTTGCTCATTTATTTTATTCCATAATTAACTTTTAGCATTAATTGTTTAACTTAACGTTTAACCTAGCCCTTAAGTAAACCTATAAGTAATTTTTGAAATTCAAATCTTGGATTTAAATACTCATTTGAATTTGATTTCGAACTAAATTAATTTAAATCTGAAAACTTCAAACGCTCATAACTTCTTCGTTCGAGCTACGTTTTCAGCATATTACATATAGAAATAGATCAGAATTTCATCATGAACATAACAAAATAACTTTCATGGTCAAATTTCAACTTTTATAAAATTTTCATTTTCCACCTTAACCTTATTTTATTTGATCCACTCAATTCATTTATAGTTGTTTTTTATGGTTTGTTACATTCTTTCCCTTAAAAAGAATTTCATCCTGAATCTTCCAAGGGCCAAACAACATAACATGTAATAACATCCATGTTATATCACCGTCTTATCTACATAACCATCTGCTCGACCAAAGTGCAATGTGATTCTGTACTACGGACATGCTAAAATGAGTTCGATTCTAGCATGATTGTGCAATCATGTTATGCAATTAAGTATGCAATATCCTAAACATACATAAAACTTTCTACATGAGTGTAAAGTGATTGTGAAAAAGTGTGGCACCCATCTTCTATCATCCAATCTAGCAACCATGATGCAACAAAAATCCAAATTTTGGAGAGAAAATTTACCAGTTAAAAGCTCTGGATGAGTGGCCTTTATCTTCTCATCATTTTCCTATGTGCTTTCCGTCGGTTTGTCTTCCCATTATGCCTGGACCGGCCTAATCATTTTGTTGTAGAGTCTTCTATTTCCGTGCTCCATAATGCATGTGATGGTTTGGGGTATTATTCGCTTTGTCTCTAGTTTTCCTAATTGATCAAGCTCAACTCTAGTAGCGGTGTTATGAAGGCATTTTCTAAGGTGAGAAACGTGGAAAACATTGTGGACTCCTGCCAATCTGTTAGAAAGCTCTATGCGATAAGAAAGTTTTCCTATCCTTTCCAAAACTCTAAACAGCCCAGCAAATTTAGGCACCAATTTTCTTGACTTTTCAAACCTAACCACTTTTCTAAGAGGTGAGACTTTGACAAATACCATATCTCCAATCTCAAACTTAAGCTATTTCCTTATTTTATCTTCATAAGATTTATGATGGTCTTACACTATCTTCATTCTTGCCTAATCAAATCTACTTTCTCCATGGTATCACAGATCAAATCGCGTCCGATTAATATTTTGTCGGTGTCTTCCACCAATAACTTAGTGATTTGCATGGCCTGCCATAAAGTGCTTCAAAAGGGTCCATACCAATCGTCGCTTGATAACTATTATTATACTCGAACTCGACCATAGGTGGATGTTGCTCCCAATGTCCTTCAAAATCCAAAACATAAGCCCTCAAGTAGTCTTCCATAATCCTATTCACCTTCTCCATTTGACCATCAGTACGTGGGTGATATGCAGTGCTGAGCTTCAAAGAAGTTCCCAATGCTACTTGTAGGCTCCTCCAAAACTCATTAGTGAACAAGGGGTCCCTATCACTAACTATGCTCGTAGGAATTCTATGTAATCAATCATCCTCCTTGATGTAGATCTGCATGGGAGAAGTGGCAGTTCTATTGTTCCTAACTGTAATAAAATGGGAACTCTTAGTGAGTCTATCCACTACAACCCAAACAGCTTCATCATCCCTCTGATTTCTAGGCAATCCTTCCACAAAATTCATCAAAATATGCTTCCACTTCTGATTTGGAATTTCCAATGGTAATAGTAACCCTCCAAGCTTCCCTTGCTCAGCTTTCACCCTCTAACATGTCAAGCACTCAGCAACAAAATCAGCTACACTCTTCTTCATTTCAGGCCAAAAGAAAATCCTCTTCATGTCCTTGTACGTCTTATCTCTTCTAGTGTGAATGATCATCTTTGAGTGGCCAAACAAAAGCATCCATTCTCATCAACCGAGTACCTACTAACATGGGGAAAATGCTTCCCCTTCCTCAACTTTTCCAAAATCTCTACTAACTTATAATCCTTCACCCGCTCGAGCCTTATGCGGCCTATAAGGCTGGCATAATCTCCATAAACGCTAAAAACCCTTGGATGGGTTCTATTAGAGGTCGGAAGTTAAAATTTAAGAGGAACTCCAACTTCCTCCACTCATATATAGCACCTAGCGTATCATGCCTCTGACTATGGGCATCAGCAACTATGTTCTCTTTTCAAGGGTGTATTGAATAATAAAGTCAAACAATGCCATATATTTCATCCATTTCCACTACCTAAGATTTAAATCTTTTTGGAAAAATAGGTTTTTGGGTGATCTATGGTCGATGAATAACTCAAACCTTTCTTCCAAGAGATAAAGTCTCCATATCTTCAAGGCAAAGATGATAGCTGCTAACTTTAAGTCGTGAACTAGGTATCTTTTCTCATGATCCTTCAGTTGCCAACTAGCATAAGCAACTACTTTTCCTTCTTTCATTAGAACCGATCTTCACCCTATGCCATAAGCATCTGTGAAAACCATAAATGGTTTGGTCATATCGAGCATAATGAGCACAAGTGCACTAGTCAATAACTCCTTATGCTTCTCAAATGCCCTAGTGCATCTATCATCCCAAAAAAAGACTAGGTTCCTCTTAGTCAAATGGTTAAAGGGTGCTGCTATTCTCGCAAAGTTCTTGATGACATTCTATAGTAGCCTGCCAACCCCATAATACTTCTAACTTCCGTTGCATTTCTAGGAGTCTTCCATCCTTGAACAGCTTCTACTTTAGCTGGGTCTACTACAAGTTCTTGTTTAGAAACAATATGTCCAAGGAATCTAATTTATTTTCTCCAAAAGTGGAATTTAACTAATTTGGCCTTAAGCTGGTGCCTTTTTAAAGTTCCTATTACTCCTCTCTTAGGTGTCCTCGTGCTCTTCTTTTCCCTTGGAGGAAACCAAAATATCATCTACAAACACAACAATGAATTTATTGAGTTGCCCCCTAAATACCATACTCATCAAATCCATAAAGCATGCGGGGACATTCGTCCATCCAAAGTCATCACTTCCTACTCATAAAGTCCATCTGGTGTGCGAAAGGCGGCCTTCGACTTGCTTTCTTCTGCAATCCTCAATTGATGGATTCCAGTTGAGAAAAGACATTAGCTCCTTTAAGTTAATTAAACGAGTCATATATCCTAGGTAAAAGATACATATTCTTCCTTGTCAGCTTGTTCAATTCCCTTTAGTCGATGTAAAGTCTCAATGAACCATCCGCCTTAGTGGTAAAAACAACAACGACTTCCCACTCTGAAGTACTTCGACAGATGAAACCTTTCTTTAATAGCTCAGAGATTTGCTTATCCAATTATCTATTTTCTTTTAGGGCCATGTGTCTTAAAGGTAGGGATGTCGTCCTTGCATCTTTCTCAAAATCTATTCAAAAGTTGATCTTCCTTTACGGTGGGAGACCCGATAATTCCTCAAAAACATCAAGAAATTAATAAACTATGGGTACAGATGATAGTTCTCCAATAGATAGATTTAGTGAGTATAGATGTCTTAACTCAATTAATTCCTAGGGTGTACAAAGAATTTAAAGGTTATGTCCTCCACAAGTTCTTAATCTTACAACCCTCCTATCACAATCAAGAGTTGCTCCCTAATATGCTAACAAATCCATACCCAAGATAAGTCCATTCCTCTTAAAATTTAGAACATACACATTACATATGAAATCAACATTGAATATGTTCAACACTAGGTCTTTGCACATTAAAGAGGGATGTGCCAAACCCCCAACAGGATTAGAGACCACTGTTGGGCTGGTGATAATCTGGGTTTGAAGGTTTAAGGAGTTTACTACATTCCTAGCTATAAAGCAATGCAATGCCCCTGAATCAAATAAGGTAAGAATTATAACCCCTGAAATAAGAGTTATACTTTCTAGTGATGTCATCCCATAGTCTCTTGGTAGTCTACTTGCAATAGGGATGACTTCAATAGAATAAGCTTGTCCGCTTGATCCTTCCTTTGCCAAGTTGGGCATTAACTCTTAAGATGCCCTTCCTCGTGGTAAGTAAAGCACTTCCCTTTAAAAGCTTCCTTGATCGGACTCACCTTACAATCTTTAGCCTTACGATCATTCTTCCTGCATCACTTTCACACCATACCATCTTTCATAAACTTCCCCTTCGACTTCTCATTAGCCCAAAATATTCCCTTCTTGGACCCTCCTTGCTTCTGGATAGGTGCAATCTTTTCCTTTTCTGCCTCCATATTGTCCACATTGACCATGTGTAGTATTGCTATCTTCACCAACATCTCATACTTGGCATCAGTTGGTACTTGGGTCGGCAAACATTTCTCCCAGCAGGAATTTTTCCCTTCATGTACTTCATGGCCTTTATCATAGGTGTATCTATCAAGCTTCCCAAATTTAGCCAGCTCTTTGAATTTAGCTACGTACTCCTTTAGATTGGAGTCTCCTTGCCTAAGCTGAATGAATTTTGCCAGGTGTAGACTAACATCTTCCTTAAACATAAACCTTATCTCAAAACCATCTTCAAATTTGTCCTACGAGAAAGTCCTTCCAACATATCCCTTAGTCACCAAGTTCTACCAATCTAAAGCTTCTCCTTTAACGTGGCATGCGACCATCCTCCTCTTCAGACGATCTTCCAAACTATGCTCTCCTTCTTATTTATCACGTACTTAGCTTATTTATTTCGATGATTTCACAAATTGTGTATGCATTTTTCATTTAGTCCCATAGTTACTACTAAAAGTCTTTATTTGGAGTAATAGAATTGTGAAGTATTTACTATTTTGGTTAAGTGTTGGTGTGTGCGTGCCCACCAGTTTATGGGACTGTTCATTCCGAACACTTGGTTCAAGACTGGATGCCCCCGGTGACCATATCGATCGACTTGATAAGGGGATGCTTGTTTTTCCTTTGATTGAAGTTTTGCCTTCGATGAGAGGGGAATTCTAGCTCGACTGGGATCATTGCTTCTAAACCATATGCTAGGGAGAGCAGGGAATGCTCAGTTGCAGATTTGTGCATTGTCCTGTAAGCCCATAGCGTGAGTGGAATTTCATCAACCCAATTTTCTTTAGCTTTAATTAGCCACATTTTGATAGTGGACTTGATGTTCTTGTTCATTTCTTCCACTTGCCCGTTTTCCTGTGGATGTGCAACAGCGAAAAAGCTATTTTAGATTCGAAAGTGTTTACAAAAGTCTTTGAACTCAGCGCTTTCGAATTGAGTCCCGTTATCTGTGATGATTTTTTATTCCATTCCAAACCTGCAAATAACATTTTTAGTGACAAAATTAAAAACTTTTTTAGGGTAATAGTGGCCAGCGGTTCCGCTATGGCCCAATCGGTGAAATAGTTAACAACAATGATAGCCTATTTGGCTCCTCCTGTTCCCATTGGCAAGACACCAATCAAATGAATTCCCCAGATCGTGAATGGCGACGGGCTAACCATCTACATCAGCTCTGTCAAAGGAGTTCTTATGATCTTCTCAAAACTTTGGCAATGGTTGCACTATTTGGCATAATCTGTTGCATCGCAGTTTAATATTGGCTAAAAATACCCATATTGAAAAACTTTCTTTTCAAGAGTTTGTCCACCAGTGTGATCTCCGCAGTCGCCTTCATGAACTTCCCTGAGGATTCTTCGAGATTCGTTGTTGGTCATAAACTTGAGCAAGAGGGTAGAGAATTCCCTTTGGTAGAGCATCTGATCCTGTACTATAAACCAGGATAGGGAATTCCAAGCGTAAGGCATACCAAACAGATCATTCTTTAGGAGTTTCGACCACTACTCCTACCTCTGAGCAGAAGTTGTTAGATGCACCATCGACGAACAACTTCCAACTCGTCTCCAGTTTGAAAATAATTTCTTCTTCGTTATCTCGTATAATCAACTCGGTAATGAAGTCTGGCAGCGGCCACCCGTTGATCGCCCTTCGAGGATGGTATGTGGTTTCGTATTGACTCAATTCGATGTTCCATTTGATAAGCCGTCCAGAGGTCTCAAGATGGTACAACACTTGCATCAAGGGTTGATCTGTTAGTACTTTGATCAGGTGTGCCTAGAATTATGGTTGTAACTTTCTAGATGCGATCAAGAGGCAATATGCTAGTTTTTCCAATTTTGGATAATACTTCTCGGCTCTAGTAAATCATTCAAAGATATAATATATAGGTTGCTGGACCTTAGCTTCTTTTCGTATGAGCACAACACTTAATGCACGAGGCGAGACTGCTAAGTAGATGTACAAGTTCTTCTCTGTCTATCAGCTTGGATAGGATTGGTGGGGTTTCCACATGTCGCAGCAGCTCTTCGAACGCTTTTTGACAAGCTTGGTTCCAGTTGAAGTTATTTTTTCCCTTGTTTAGCGCATCAATGAACGATATACATTTATCGGTTGCTTTTGAGATAAACCGGCTTAGTGCTACAACTTTTCCATTCAAGCTTTGTAACTCCTTCTTGTTCTCTGGGGCCTCGATTTTTCGTGAAGTGGTAATTTGTTTGGGACTTGCTTCAATGCCTCTAGCGCTTACAATAAATCCCAAGAACTTTGCGTAGGCTACCCCGAAGTGAAATTTAAGTGGATTGAGTTTTATTCCATATTTATGGAGTATTTCAAAAATTTTGGTGAGTTATTTAAGTGATTTGTAGCTACGCATGATTTAACCAACATATAACCTACATAGACTTCCATAATTTTTCCAATCTGTTGCTTGAACATGGTGTTCACTAGTTGTTGGTAGGTGGCCAGGACATTCTTTAAGCCGAATTGCATCACTTTGTAGCACTACAATCCCAGGTCAGCAATGAAATAGGTGTTTTCCTAGTTAGGTTTGTGCATCATGATCTGGTTGTATCCCGAGCAAGTGTCCATAAATGATAGCAATTCATGTCCAACTATCCCGTCTACAAGCTAATCGACTCTAGATAGAGGAAAGCTGTCTTTTGGGTATTTGTTTAGGTCTGACAGTTAATACAAGTTCGCCATTTCCCATTGGACTTCTTAACCAAGATGGGGTTAGATACCCATTCAGGGTAAGCTGCATTGCAGATAAAACCATTCTCCATCAGCTTGCCCACTTCTTCTCTTAGTGCTTTGAATCACTCAGGTCCCAAGCTGTGCTTCTTCTGCTTCATTGGTATATGCTTGGTATCAATGTTAAGTGTATGGCATGCAATCTCCGGTGAAATCCTGCACATATAGAAATTTGTCCAAGCGAATACATCTAGGTTGGCATGAAGAAATTTGATAAGTTCCATCCACATCTTATTTCCAAGATGTGTTTCAATTTTCATATCTGTGTTGGGCCATCCATATCGACAGGGGCAGACACCGTCAATTCTATCGGTACCACACTTTCCTCCATTGAATTCTTCTTTCTTGGGTCTAAAGTCTTGTCAAATTGGCTATGGTACCCAAGCCCATTCGTCTTTGTAGTTTCTATTTGGTAGGTTCATGAATGTGGAGAGTTCTCCCTACACTATGTCCTTTTTCTTTTCTTCTTGACTCGCGTAGTTCAGCGATATAGCATTCTCTAGTGGCACTTTGCTTTCCTTTGATCACCCAGACTCCATTCTCTGTCAAAAATTTCATGGTTAGATAAAATTAAGCTAAGGTAGTCCTAAAATCTGTTAAAGTGGGTTGTCCCAAGAAAGCATTGTAGGAAGATATTTCTTCTACAATCATAAAGGTCTGGAAAAGGATGACTCTTTGGTCACCTTCTCCCAGTTCTATGGGTAAATCAATTGTTCCGACAGGTTGCCTTAGTTCGCCGGTGAATCCCTAGATCTTTGTTCAGCAAGTGGATACATCTTTCATACTGATCTTCATCTGATTAAACATGTGTTTGAAGAGTATATTCAATGAGTAGCCACTATCCACCAATACTCGTCGGACTATGGCTAGTCCAATCTTACCATCACGACCACGAGATTGAGGGTCGGAGCTTCTACTCCTTCAGTATCTCAATTTTAGAATACTATATCATCGTTCATGGTTCTCTACTACTTGTAGGAGTTCCATCTTTGATTGTGAAGCATAAATCTTTCGGAGTGTATCTTAGTGAGCTTACATATCGCTCTATTTCTCCTAAACTCTTCTACAAGGGAAGAGGTCCTCTAGATATTGTTTCGATGTGGTTCTCTGATCAATCCACCTAGATCACTCTTTGCTTGTTCCAACTTAGTTTCCCTGGTCACTAGGAGCTTGGGATGCTACAGGATGGTCAGGATTTTGTAGTTTTCTCACATTATGCTAGAGCTTGTTTTCTCGTATTAGCTCTACAATCAGGTCTTCAAATGACAACACTCATTTGGGTTGTGACAATGTGTTTCATGGAAGCGGCAGTATTTCTCAGAATGCTTTTGCTGTTAAGTTTCTTTTCTTATAGGTGACTTTCTGTACTCTTCTGTCCCTTGCGTCGCAAGGTTGATATTTTTCAGAGTATCATTGAGCGAGTTGTAGTCTTTGGGCCTCATGCCTTTAAGTCGCTTGTTACCTCCGTTTCGCTTGTTGGAATTCTGGTTCTTCCTTTTCTATTTTTGATACTTCCCCGCATTTCTTGTAGCAGTCCTGAAGGTATTTGCATCTTGATTAGTTGTTATACTATTCTGGCCGATGCTGGTTGGTTGTACGTTAGTAGATTTTCCTTCTAGCTCCTCTGCCTCTTCCAATCTCAAGTACAGGCTTACCATTCGGTTAAAGTCCATCCTAGTGATAGGTTGTTCATTTTAATCCATTTTTCAAAACCAGTATCAGGATAGATAATGCGGATCGGGCCATGATGACCATATCTTTGTTTGGGTTACTTACCTCAGTCACCGTGATGTTGATACACTCATGAAGGATTTGGAAGATTCATTCTGCCCCTAGAATTGGCCTAAGGACATCACATTTTATGATTGTGCCATATGAAGCCTAAATTGATCAAGGAGTTTTGTTGCTAATTCATTAAAAGTAGAAATGGATTTTGGCAGGAGCCTTGTAAACCACACGGAAGCAATTCCCTCTAGGAAGATTGGAAAACACCTAGATGGCATAACATTCGAAGCATTTGCTCCATCCATGTACCAACTATACTTGTACAAATGAGGTTTTGGATCTCTAGTTCCATCGTACGATGAAATAGTTGGCATAGTGAACTTTGTACGGTACCGTTCATTCAGGATGTCATTAGTGAAGGGAGTCTAGCATAGAGCGGATCCCTATTCATCGTCTCTCATGTCCTTACTTTCGTCCATTAGGCACTTGATCGTGTCCGCGGTATATGCCTTAGATGTCCAGCAGTCCATGGGTTGGCTGTTAGCGACTATACCAAGTGTTTGATTTTGCAAACAATCTTGGTTACTAGGCTGAAGCCTAGGCTCTTCTGCCTTCGGGAATGCCACTCCTTTGGAGTTCCATTGGTTTACGTTTGGTCGAGTAGGGATAGTTTGGATCTCCTTACCATTATTGAATGCATTAGTGTTCCTTTCCGTCTTATTGTCGTCAAGTGGCTTACCACCTTCTGAATCGGAGAGATCTACTGCTATACCTTTCCATGGGGTTTTCACCCCCTAGATTCTAGTTCATAGCGAGTTGCTTTGCAGTTGGCAGAGTGCTTGCATTTCCTTCTATAGAGATCCTACGGCTCCCTCTACTACTCCTTTTTGCTGCTTCATTCTATTTCTTAGTTTTAGGCCAGAAATAGAAGAGTTTTCTTGCTCTGTGGGAGCCTCAGGCTCTGGCATGGTTCTCGAAGTAGCAAGTGATTGCAAGGTCAGAAGGGCATTTAATTTGTCCATAAGAGCTTTTTGGTTGTTCTCCATCTTTTAACTGATTTCATCAACCATCTTGTTTAACTCTCCTCTAGTGACAACTTCATGCTGGATAGAAGATCCCGACACCCGATCTCTAGTGTTGGCATTAGAATTTGCTCTTAATAATGGGTTGTTGGAGTCGTTGACTTCAACTTGCTAAGGATTGGTTTCCTCTCAAGCTATTATAGCTCCTATGGATCTTCTGGAAGAAGTTCTCTTTCTTCCTGATGCCGATGCCATTGATTACAAACACCAAATCTTCTAAGGAGAGATTGAGGATCTAACTTCTGAACCCATCTGATCCAAATTAGATAGCAAGATCCGAGCCTAAGTTGGATTCTCAGTAAAAGCACCAAAATGTTAACCCAAAAAATGGATCAACACCCTGGATTGAGTGTGAAAGCACCAGCCTTGTTTATCAAGGAAAATAAAATAGAAAAAGCAATTATAGAATGCAGAAAAAGTAAAGAAACAATAAGATTTTTATAATGGTTCAGCTCCTTATGAAACCTAAATCCACTTTATAACTTTCTATAAACTGACTGCTGTTACAATTGGAATTATATTACAATATGATTGAATCTCCTAAGTTAGGTCAAGCCACAATTGCCAAAGTTTACTGGAGAATCACAGCAAACCATTAGATAATTATTGTGTATGTAGGGGGGAGGGGGAGGGGAGAGTGAAGAATAAATCTGTAGAGTTCCAATAGCCAGTCCAGAAGATCCTCTTTATGTTATAGATAAGTGAGTATTTATAGGGATTAGAAAGCTACTGGGCTAGGCCACTCTGCCAAAAGCTTATACTTGATGGTACGAAGACGCTCCAAAAATTTCACAGCGAATCGATCTAATCTGATGGATCGCTAGGGATCCATATAGTTAAAGGATTTTTGGATCGTGCTACTTGCCTTATGTTGATGCTCTACATGTAATTTCAAAACGAGTTGCCTTGTTTTGATGGTGATTCATGTACAGGTTGCATTAAACTATGACTGGAATAAGATGAATGCTTACTTCTCGGACGAGTTGGCTTGGAATATCATGAAATTTGGCAAATATTCTTTGAAAAGGTACTGGTTCATGATGCAAGAAGTTTGGAGGGTCCATATGCAATCCTACTGGATCTCTAGCGATCCATAGGTGATGGATCGCTAGTGATCCATCCCCTTAGCCTATTTTGCATCTTTCGCCTCAGGTCTCGCTTAACTTCTTCTTTTGGTCCATTTTGTTGAATCCTGAGTTATTTTGACTTGATGTGGGTGTTCTAGCTCCCGATAAATTCTGTTGGGTTAAAAAACCATTAAACATTTCTGAAATTCAAACCTTAAATTTAAATACTTATTTGAATTTGATTCGAACTAATTTAATTTAAATTTGTAAACTTCAAACGCTTATAACTTCTTCGTTTGGGTCCCGTTTTCAGCATATTATATATGGAAACAGATCAGAATTTTGCTACAAATGCAATGGAATAACTTTCATGGCCAAATTTTGACTTTCATTAAGTTCCCATTTCCAACCCTATATTATTTAATTTTATTCACTTAATTTATTTAGGGTTGGTTTTTCGGGGTGTTATAGTAATGGTATGATTTAATGACATATTCATGAACATTAGAGTGGCTTAATTACACCGATATAACAATAAAGTCCATATGGACAAGTTTATCTGTAATAGAGTTACACTTTCACAACATATTTTTAAGCCGAAGGAATAGTTCTTACCCTTAGTTATGAATCCAATTGTTTGAAAGACATTAGATAGAACATAATTATCTTCATTTCAAAATAAGAATCGGTAGATGTTCATCGACGGAAATTCTATCAATTTAGAAAACCATGGAACGAATTTATACTAAATTTTTACCGCAAGTGCATGGCGTACAAAAGTTAGTACATGGTGAGTACTGGTCGATCCATAGGGAATTGTTATATTTTAAATCTCTATTCAATCAAATTAACCAAAATTGAAAGCGCGATTAGCTAAAAATGTAAAAAATGACAAAAAGTGATAAAAATATGAGTATTAAGACAGTTTAGGGATAAATCCACTCTCTAGATCACACAAATCAACAAAATAAAGTTGTGATCTCTCTTTTCTTGTCATTAGTGTAATTAATTGATGCTCTTGTCATAAGTATAGTATATTTGTGCTATTAATTAGCCTAATATAAACCATCAAACTATAACACAACCACTAATACACATTTAACTCTCATGAAATATGAGAACAAAGTTGAAAGTAAATCTTATTTTAACCATGGCCTACAAACTATTATTTAGAAATATAGGACATCAAACTTTAATTTCAACAGCCACTTCACTACCATCGTCATATTTAGATGAAGAGGTAATTATTATTTGTGATTGTTTAAGCATAGCCTATTTGGTGTCAACAATATAGGCTATCAAATTCATATCAAAAACAACAACCACTTTAAAACATTTCATTTAAGCACAAAAGAGAGCATAAACATCAAATTGCTGGATCTACATATTAGAGAGCTTCATCACCCCTAAATTGAAGGTATTACGCTCTCATATTTGTTATCAAATCAAAAAATATAGAAAACAATATGAAACAAATAAGAGGAAAAAGAGAGCAAAATGAAATGAAAAGCTAAGTAAAAAGAAGTAAATACTAATTCGCTTGCATGAAAAATAAACTAACTACTAACAAGAAAGGAATGGAGCATGTAAATAAAAGAGAACATTAATTAACATTGCATTAAACAAAGGAGAGTTACTTGAAAAGAAATATGACCAAGTAGCCATGAAAAGAGAAAGAGAGCTTGTGTTTTATTTTGAGCCTAAAACTAACTAAAGAGAAGAACAGAGCCTAATAGAAGCTAAGGGATGAGAGCCTAAAGAAGAGGAGAGCTAATTACATGAAGATAAAGGGTATTTGTACATGTATGAAACCCTAATCCACTTTTTTTGGGAATGCCAAAATACCCTCTTAGGAATGTGGATGCAAAGTAATCATTAGCATCAAATAATCATCATTTAGATGTGCATGAAGCTTTAAAGTATATTAGCATGTGCATTAGCCTCTAATTTGTACATAAACGTATGTGGGTAGGTGGGGTCCTCCATTATCATGCCTTTAAATTATTTCCATCTTCATTCATTTATCTTCATTCTTGTGCATGCATATATCTTCATGAAAATACTTGTATATGAAGACAAATTCCAACAAAATAATATAGAAATTTTCAATTAAATTTTCTCTAATTAATATATGCACAAAATTGACCATTTTTCCCTTGGATGAAGATGAATATGCGATGATTTCGAACAATTTGAATTTTGGTTTAAACATGTTAAAATACCCAGTACGATCATTTATTTAATTGAACTCGATAAAATATGGAATTAAAAACATGCACATTTATGTGCACACCAAATACCCCCACACTAATCTTTTTATTTGTCCTCGGATAAAGAAAAACTAAGATAAATCCATTTTTGAGGGAGAATGATTGCATTGAGCGTAAGCAACAAGCCGTTAAACTTCTGGGTATACCCAGTAGATAAGTGTTGTCTCATGAGGATTTTCAGCAGATTCTACCCACAAAATCCAAATGCAGGATGAAAATATTAAAAAAATGCAAGATTTATTTACAATTAGATGAATGCAAGTTTCCGAAAATATTTACAGATGAAGGATTTACTTTTAAATCAGCACAAATAAGTTAAATATAGGTTTCGTTCATTATCTTGAAATTTAGTTAGTCCTTGAGATGATGGTTTTGATGACAACAACCTTAGGACTTGTTATAAAATATAAATACTAACATTATAGTTTAGATATATATGTATACGCAGGATATAAACATGCAAGAACCAAGAATGAAGACTGTACAGTATAGAGATACAAGACTGATGAATTTAAAGATCGAAGACATAAGATTGAAGACTCATGAGTATAAAGATATCAAGAGTTCAAGATTTCAATAGTACAAAATAAGTATTGAGTTTAGAATTATGTTAAAACTTCTTGAAAGCACTTACATCTTTATTCGAAATTTATTTGTGGAATGGATTCCACTTCGAGCTTGTTAAAGGGATGGAACCCACGACAATATCAAGTGGAACATATAGTGGTCCTATTTTGATATCCACTAATTTTATAAAAACGATTTTCAAAAATATATATCTCTTGTTTTTTTAAAAAATGTTTCCAAAACTTTCTTTTCAAAAAGACATCTCTCTTGGTTTTAAATATTTTAGCCACAAAACTATTTTTATCATTTTTAATATTTTGATTTCAAAATCATCCTTGTTTTTAAACCATCTTCTGTTTTAAATATTTTGCTTTGAAATATTTATATACTCAGATTTTAAATCAATTTATAGGTTAATTATTAAAAATTACTTTCTAATATCTTTTATATGTTTAAACTGTATTCACATATATTTAAAAAGTTTATAAATTGTTTTGAAAAATTATAGAAAACAATTTTAATAAGAAAATCAAAACATTAATTTTGCCTTGAGCATGTCGACATCCCTCAACCCCCTATGTCGACATGGTGTCCGTTATATTCAAATTTCAAATTTAAAAAAGAACTGTCTATTCGCCGTATCCTTTCATGAATAGATATGGTTGTTGCTCTACTATAGATACCGGTAAGTGCTAAACGAATTTTTTGCCAGTTTTCATTTATTTTTCTCTCCTCTTCGTCTTCCACATTTATCTAAAGAATCCTAAACTATACTCTGCCGAACAAGTGAATTAAACTTGATTATCTTTTATTTGATTCTCTACCACTCTCCCCAATAGATCTCAGTGCTATTCATAGTTATAGAATCTTTTGTAAATCAAACTATTGAGTAAAAGGTGCGATTGAGCCTTGAAATCAACCGGATGTGATTGTAGCCCCAAAAATCAATTAGGTGATCTTGCAGCCTGGTTAAATCAAGAGAGTTTGCCCTGGACTCGAATACTGGAGGGCGTACCTCGTAACATTGAAATCGAGGGTGTAATCTGGGAGATTATTTTGATAAGAAATACGTATGATTGTAGGTGACTGGATGTAGGGTAACTCCGAACCAGTATAAAATCCTGGTGGATTCTTTCTTTTACTGCTTTTTTTGTATTCGCATCTGTGTCTAATTCTGTGATTATATCTTTGTCTGTGTTTTGCATTTTTTGGTGATTAAATTACGTAGGTTTCAAGAAGATTTAGAAAAACCACAAAACACTATTCACCCCCCTTTAGTGTTATTCCAGCCTTAAGATCCGTAATCCGCATTTCTCACATTTGGTATCAGAGCATTGATTTACAAAGTTTTCATAATCTGAATTTTGAAAAGTTTTAAACATGGCTACCAACACTGGTTCTGTTAACACTATCACTAGTTCATTTGTAGAGGGTCAGTCTACTGTCAGATCTTCACTTTTTAATGGCAGTAACTATGCATATTGGGCACGTAGAATGAAAATATATTTACAGTCAATAGGATTAGACACTTGGAATATCACACAAATTGAATATTCTGAACCCACAACTAGTTTTTCACAGTGGTCTACTAAGCAAAAGACTATTGCACAAAATAATCCCAAAGCCGTGAATATTTTATTTTGTTCACTTGATAGGAATGAAATCAATAGAGTATCTGTTTATAAGTCTACATATGATATCTGAAAAACTTTGCAAGTTACTCATGAAGGAACAAGCAAAGTCAAACAGACCAATATATCCATACTCATAAATCAGTTAATATTATTCAAAATGAATTCTAATGAGTCCATTTTAGATATGTATAGTAGATTTCGGGACATTGTGCATTCTCTAATATCATTGGGAAATTTTTTTCCGAAGAATATCAAGTCAGAAAAATTCTAAATTCCTTTACTTCGAAATGGGATCAGAAAACTCTTGCAATCGAAGAAGAAAATGATATCAGTACTTTAAAGATTGAAGGATTGATTGGAAATCTAATTTCGTTCGAAGTACAAATGCAAGGGAGAAGAGATAGCAAAGAATTCGAAAAGAACTCAATTGCATTTAATGCATTAACAGATGGATCAGACTCGGGAAGTGATGATGATGAAGAAATAGCTTTCATGACTAAGGATTTTCGAAAGTTTTTGAAATACAGGAAGATGAACAAAAAGAATGATCATAGGAATTCTGGAAATCATAATGAAGGACCAAACCTCGTCAAATGTTTCAACTATGACGATCCAAGCCATCTCAAAAGAGACTGTCCGCATTGTGATAAGCAAAAGTTTCCTACAAGCAATGATTATACAAAGAAAAGGAAAAGAGGGCATATGTGACGACCCGAAACTTCTAGATATTTGGAATTGAAATATTTAATTGATTTTAAATATTTGAAAGTTAGTCCAACTTGAATTTCAAATATCATTAATTATTTGGCAATTAAATTATTGAATTTAATTAATAGAGATTGGGTAAAATATTAAATCTTGAGTTTCAGGCTTGTTAAAAATATTTCAATGGCTTATAAAATTTATATTAATAGTACTGAAAATAATAAAAGCTTTAAAATTGAACTTTAAGGTGATTTGTTCAGTTTTAAAATATATAGTTTAAATTGATATTTAAAAATATCCTTCCGAGGCACAGTCTCGAAATTCGAAGAAACCAGTTCCATTGGATCTATTAGTGTATTATTATCGAATTTCAAATTTCGAAGTGTTGACGTTATCGTACGGTAGATAAACGCGCTAAAATTTTTATATCGAAAATTCAATACAACAACTGGTCCAAAAAGCTATCTTCTCCATACAACCGAACTAGGCCTCGAAACCTTTTCGAAAGCATTCAGAATAGGGGACTAACATTATAAATGCCTAGAGGCATGCCTCGATTAGAGATCGAGATTGTGATTTACGGGGATTGAGATGATTTGAATTTAAATTTGAATAAAAATAAAAATATATTTACATACAATGGACAAACTAGGCACGATTCCTCCCTTAGAACACGTGTCCTCTTTTTCATTTTCCTTTTGAAACGTGTTATTTCCTTTCTTCCTAATAAAATAAAAAAAGAAATGGTAGAAACAAAGGAATTAAAAATCGAAACTTCCTTCCTTTCTACTTGTAGTTTGAAGCCGATGCTTCCCCTCTTTCGTGTAAAAAAAAACAACAGTGATTTCAAATCAAAACCCAGACTTCCCTATGACTTCAGCAAATACGAATTCATTCGTATATAATAAAAGATAATTTTGAGAGATACCACCATGATCCGTTACCCGATTTCATCGGCATCGCGATCGAGTAATTTCGATTCAAGCATGAGGAATTTTGGAGGGCTTTGGACATTGTTGGGTGTTGTGGGATGGAGCAAGTCAAGGCGATGGCTGTGGCAATTCATGATGGCCGAAGTTGAGCGCGACACCGAAGGAGGGTGCGAGCTAAGGTTTCTAGAAGGTCGCGTTCATTCGGCCTGCCATGACGCTGCGGGTTTCGCAATGGTATTGGGATTGGCGACAAGACAAACTTGATTTCGGTGATTGAGGGTTGGCGAATTCGTCGAAGGCGGCAAGGTATTGCTGACTTCATTTTTTTAATTTTTTTAATTTAATAAAATATATATGCATATACACATATAGTTTTGAAAAAAATTAACTAAAATTAATTAACAGCGAAGTAAATACTTGTTTTGTTGATTACTGAAGAGAAGAAAAAATATACACACATGCCTATTTTAGTTTAATTATACATACATACATACATACATACATACATACATACATACATACATAGATATATATATATATATATATAAGATTTTAAAGATATATAGGAATTTTTAAATGTTGAAGAGTTTATATAAAAAAATTAGATTTTTAAAATCTATATAGCTTATTTTAAGTACATATAAAGTTTAATAAAATAAATATACGTTTACATATTTTGAACATACCATTTAATTTTAAAATAATGGATTTAAGGTGATTTACTGGTTTAATTAGCTTAGTAATTACTTTAGTTACTAAAAGATTTTCCAAGGAAAATTAATAGTTAAATTAATTTATTAGTTAATTGGATTAATTTAATGGTAATTGATTTTTTGATTAATAAAACGTATAATGTTTGTACAAGGTCCCAAATTGTGAAGGAAATAGTCAAGATGGATCAGATTGCAAAACAAAGGTTAATGGTGAGTTAATCTCACTCATTTGGGTTTCCATTTAAATTTAAATAATTAAGTTTAAATTATTGGTTGAATGATTGAATTGACTGGATGTGATATTATATATAATAGTACACACACACACACACAGATATATATATATATATATATATATTGGAGTGATTGATTTTTCCCATTATATAGCGGATGAGACCCTATGTGCCCCGCACAATAGCAGATGACCTCATATACCGTGATATTCCACCTCGAAGTTGAATTGGTATTATTATATTATGCTAACATCTATGGATGTAAGGAAACAGGTTGGAGGGATCCAACTAGGTTCCTCAAATATTGAATTTATTTTGTATTCAGTAATGTGATTTACGTGATAATCTCTGATGGATTATATTGATTATATTGGAAATTGAAATTATGGAATACTATGGATGGGTTGAATATATATATTGGTATTGAGAATAATGAAATATATATAAAGTTTTGATTTTTTTTAAAGGAAATAGTAAGGGAACTTTTTAAGTAAAATAATTATAGTGAATTTAAATAAATTAAAGAAATAAATTTGGAAAAGGGATAAAGGTTTGATTTTAAATCCTGTATATTAAATTCAAGGATGGGAAAATAAGGAATTTGAACAAATGAGAAATAGATTTTATTTTAAATAAGGACTTAAGCAATATTGTTTTGTAAGTATGAAAAAATACATTTTTAAAATTCAGGATTTAAATGAGTTTGGGAAATAAAAGGAGAATTTTGAAATAAAGTATTAAATTGGAAATTTGAATTTAAATAAGAATTTAAATCATAATAAAGGTATGAATATGGGATAAATGGGTTTTGAAATAATTTTGGTTAAGTTAAGGAAATTATTTTAAAATGGAGGGTTTTGGAAATCGATTTGAAAACCGACTAAGTGTTGAAACTGTGAATAAAGGAGAATAAGATTGTGAAATTTATAAACAGGGTTTATGAATAAAGTGAAATATTTTTCAGAGGATAATTTGGAAATATAAATTCAGGATGGAAATTTATAAGTAAAGGGTGAGTATTTTCCTGAAAAGCCAAGTGTATTTTCCAAAGTAAGATTTTCAAGTATAAGTTAGAGGTTTAAAGTTGTTTTTAAAAGAATGCTTTTAAAAGAAATTATTATTTAGCGTTTTAAAAAAAAAATTAAAAGTAAATATTTATTAAGTTAATTATATAAGTAAATTATTTAATAGTTTTAAGTAGTATTATTAATTAAAGATAATTATTTAATATTTATATCTTATAGAATAACTTTTAGTTCAAAATTAGTCTTGACTTAAGTTTGCATGAGATGTTATTATAAAGTTTCATAACTAGTATTTTAAATAAAGTGTATTAAGTAGTTTCTATATTAAATGTTTTAAAGTACATATTTTGGATAAAGTGATTCAAATTATTTTAAAATCGAAGTATTAAGATTTGGTGAATTTCAGTGGAAATAAACAATATTTGGAAATTTATTCCGTGAGAAAAAAGTGATATGAAAACTATTTTCAAAGAGTTGAAGTGTAGAAAAATAACTTGCGAAGATATTTTAAAATAAATAATTTGGAAATCTTTTTAAGTCTGATGACTGTTTGTGGATGTTATTTGATAGTTAAATAACCTACTACCAATGTTGGCCAATGCGCTAATCGTTTCGAAGAGACCGGGATCGGGATTAATTTTTCGAAAACCACTTCGATCCGGTTTGAACGTTTTCTTAAGGAAAATAAGAGCTTGGAGTCGAAGATGGAGCAGTGAAGTGCAAGGGCTAATCGCTACTAACCTTGAGGGTGGTTTCAAAATAGATGTAGTAGGAGTGTGCATTCGGTTCCGTTCGGACCCGGAACGGACTTGTATGGATGAATGCTATCAGAACATCGTCAAGAGGACGATGAGCATTCAAAGTGAATGTGTGCTAAAAAGGTAACGCACAACCTCGAGCCTCATCAACCGGGAATGGCTAAAATAAGGGGGGTGCACACAAGGCTAAGTGGCTAGCAACAAATTAAGGTAAGGTCATCCCTGTCTAGAGGTTCCTTCCTTTGGCTATGTGGGTGGTTGTTGATCCCAATCGTAGGGTGATCTTATTCGGACTATCCAGTAAGGGGTAGCTCCGGTCTTGTGATGCAAGGGATCATAGTGGATCCTCGGTACAGTGATCTAGACCATGTACTATGATGGGCGGTACCCCAATAGCCCTGCCATCGTATGGAATCCAATCTCCAATAAGCGGGTGTACGGTTTGGATTGTGCCCAATTATTGCCGAAACGTGAGATGCAAGCATTTCACCTAGATTCTATTTTACTTTCTATAGACACTATTATAATATCAGACGGATTTGATAAAAATGTTTTGGTTATCGTAAGGTAAAAACCCAGCATGTCTATTTATGATGTGGTCTTAAGAGATACCTTTATTTCAAAGGATTTTGAAAACTTTAATAATCCAATTCGGTGTGTTTTCTCACTCTGGTTTTCCAGACTGATTCGGGTGTTACTTAACTATCGGGTCAGACCGAGTATTAGAGTACAGATTCTGGATGGATGGCTATGGAACTCGGGATATGAGCTAGATGGCAAGACATAGCATACATACTTGATGTATATTCCGCTGTGTTGTAAGCTATATAGTCAGTTTTGTAAGGACAAGTTATTACAACTGTCCAGTTGTGTGCTATAGATTTTGTTATACTCTGATGATGTAATATACAAATAGGTATAGTTCTTTTTGTTTAAAGATTAGTCATTTATCTATTATATATATTGTTCCACTGCGATTATGACATTCTGACATATTTCTTCTTCTACCTCCTTCTTCTTTATCCCTAATGGTTCGGTTTTCCGGCATTCGATTGTTCGGCATTTAATATAGTGGACGTATTGATGTCGATTTTCGGACGTCGACAAATCGGGTCATTACATTTGGTATCAATGTTTAAGATTATGCGAGAACCTTGGCTCTGGTGGGAATTACTCATTAGAAATATAGTCCGTAGTACTCTAGAATGAGTTTGAGTGTATTAATAGATATGAGCGCGTATTGTCTAGTGAATATAAAATTGTTTTTATTGTGTTGACTTATCGGTTGAGTGTTTATGGATTCTGGTCGATATGTGGGATGCCATGTCATCGATAGGGGTTTCTAAACTCTTAACAAGATAAACCCAACATAGTATTGTTTTAAAATATGGTAAATGAAATAATTTTACCCAAAATTATATATATATATAAAAGGAATAATTTTCAGAAATTATTATTAATATACTGGTTGCTTGGTTGTTAGGAAGTGATATTAATATTAAATTATTATCATTATTGCGTGGAAATTGAACTAGGGATTAAAATTATAACAAAGTTAAAAAATTAACTTACATAAACAAAATGGAGTTGTAAGTGGGGATTAAATGTGACTTATAATTGAAAAGAGATAAAATTCTAAAGTAATGTTTAAATATAAATTGGAAGGATTTGAAACTTTTGGGAAAAGTTTAATTTCCTTTGGGTTTGAAAATGGTTTTCAAAGGTTTTGAAGAAATAATTGTGATATTCTTTCAAAAATATTTTAAATTGGATATGATATATGGTGAGATTTGGGATTTAAAAATATTTAAAAGGGTTTTTAAATAGATAAAGCACTGAACTCTTTTCGGTCGCTGGAAAATAACTCCGATGATGTTCGTGACATCATCGTGTTCATTTTCGAGTTTCTAAAGGAGGAATTGCTGCCTGGAGGTTTTAAAATGGAGTTGTTTTCAAATTGGGTTTGGTTTTAAAATTCAAGATATAATTTGATACCTAAGGATTTTGGATATAATTCATTTCAAAAATGATTTTGAAATACTTAAGTGATTGTTAAAAGACTCTGGAATCTTATTAAAAATGATTATGGAATAATAAATAAGTTTGGAAGCTTATAAAAATTTGACATTTATTTAGAATAAAATTTAACTTAAGAAGAGTTAAATTAAAATAAGTATGAAACAAAATAAGCTAGTAAAGTAATCAATTAAATGAATTGAATTAAAGGAAGTTAGCAAATGGAATTTAAATAAGTGAAAAACATATAGAAGTTAAAAATTGAATTCAAATTGAAGCGTAAATGAATCAAATTAAGTAAAAGTGAATTTGAGGAAAAAGTCTAAGTAGATTAAGTATAATGGTCATTGGAATAAAATTTACTAAGTGTGAAATAAATGTGTAAATAAACAAATGAATTTACATTTGTAAATAAATGGAATTGAAACTGGATATTGGAGTTAAATTTGAATTGTGTGATATGGAAAATTAGTCAAGTTGGACAAAATAAAGCAAAGGATTGTAATAAAATTTGTAAGTAAACGAATTGATTTAAATTGGTAAGCAAATGTTAAATTGAATATTGGGATAATATTTAATTTAAAATTGTGTAAAGTAAAGTAAAGTTGAAGAATTGATTTGAAGTGAACTAAAATAATAAATGTTTGGAAATAAAAATTGTTTGAGATTTAAAATAAATTATTAAGTGGAACTAATTAAAGAAATGGTTAGCTAAATATGCCTTGGGATAAGGTGAATAAAATTCAATATTTTAAATCGGAGGGTAAATTGAATTTAAATGGAATTGAAAATGCAAAGTTGAATGGAAATGGATATATAACTTTAGTAGTGAAGTAAAAATAAATACTAAAGTGCAAAATATTTAAATTGAACTTAAGAAATGGATAGTTAAATTCTTAAGTAAATTTGGAATCAATAAATATTCTAAGTTAATGAAAGAAGGTTAAATAAGGGTGTGTGAAATGATAATTGTGAGTAAGTGTTTAGAAATCAAAATAAATTTGAATAAAAGAGAATTGATATAGTTAATAGTCAATTGGGGGAAAAATACGTAGGATGTACGTATATTATTTTATTCGCATAGCGATTCGATCCAGATTTCGAGCATAGAATTTCGAGATAATTATATCGATCCGAGTTGGGATTTTTCACTCGATTTTCGACGGCAAACCCTGGATATGGATTTTTGATTGATTTTGGAAATTCTCTATCATAGTATGTGGCTATGCAAGGAGAATGATGGTTTTCAATCAAGAAACTAGATCTGAGTCCGCACTAGCAATTTGGGTGGACGATACTAGTTCGGAAGTGAAATTGTGTGATCGAGTGAGCGATCGGAATTGGGATTGCATACGGATGATATATGTACATCGTACGAACTTGAATAAAATAGATGTTGAATAATTTTGTAAAGAAATGTATAAAATAGTTTTGAATGTTGTGACTGGATATTATTGCTAAGTAGTTTATATGTGTTTTAAAAGCAAAAAGAAATTAGGATTTTTGATTTCAGAAGATAAATGAAATTGCTCGACAAAAAGTATGTATTTAAATTTCTGTATGAAATTTGATGATTTTCTATTCTAGCCACTTCGCCTTTTGTTTTCTTTTGAAATTTAGGGGCCGTAGAGGCATTTTGTAGTTGTACCAATCTAGCCGCACAAAGGAAACACTGGCGAAATTTCTCGAAAATTTAGAGAGTTTGAAATTTTTTGAGAAATTTGGATAATTTAAAATTTGAATTTGAATTATAATTTGAATGGTTGAATAAGTAATGTTGATTTTCATTTAAGGTTGAGTTGGAAAGTTAGTAAGTGGATTATTGTGTCTTTAATAAAAAGGAAGTTTTGGGAAGTTGTTAATAACTGTTTGGCTATAAGAAAATAGTTAAGAGTTATGGGTCATTCATCCTAACTAGTAATTTTAGGGATGAAATTCTTTTAAGAGGAATGTGACGACCCGGAACTTCTGGATATTTGGAATTGAAATATTTGATTGATTTTTAATATTTGAAAGTTAGTTCAACTTGAATTTCAAATATCATTATTTATTTGGCAATTAAATTATTGAATTTAATAATTAGAGATTGGGTAAAATATTAAATCTTGAGTTTTAGGCTTGTTAAAAATATTTCAATGGCTTCTAAAATTTATATTAATAGTGCTGAAAATAATAAAAGCTTTAAAATTGAATTTTAAGGTGACTTGTTCAGTTTTAAAAATATATAATTTAAATTGATATTTAAAAATAGCCTTCCAAGGCACAGTCTCAAAATTCGACGAAACTAGTTCCATTGGATCCGTAATAATGCATTATTATCGGATTTCAAATTTCGTAGTGTTGGAATTGTCGTGTGATCGTACGGTAGATGAACGCGCAGAAATTTTTATATCGAAAATTTAATACAATAACTGGTCCAAAAGGCTATCTTCTCTATATGATCGAATTAGGCCCCGAAACCTTTTCCATCACATTTGGGATAGGGGTTTAACATTATAAACGCCTAGTGACATGCCTCGGTTGGAGATCGAGATTGTGAGTTGCGGGAATCGAGACGATTTGAATTTGAATTTAAATAAAAAAATATTCACATACAATGGACAAATTAGACACGTTTCCTCCTTTAGAAAACGTGTCCTCTTTTTCATTTTCCGTTTGAAACATGTTGTTTCCTTTCTTCCTAATAAAATAAAAAAAGAAATGGTAGAAACAAAAGAATTAAAAATCGAAACTTCGTTCCTTTCTGCTTCTACTTTGAAGTCGATGCTTCCCCTCTTTCATATAAAAAAAAACAGTGATTTCAAATCAAAACCCAGACTTCCCTTTGACTTCAGCAAATACGAATTCATTCGTTTATAATAAAGGATAATTTTGAGAGATACCACTACGAGCCATTACTCGATTTCATCGGCTTCACGATCGAGA